>OZ010796.1:487182933-493078358 GCA_963932465.1 Maratus speciosus | reverse complement strand
AACTGATAAAACAGAGCACTGCCCAAAGGTGAGTTTTATCACACAAACGTTTACAAAAATAGCCTGGTATACAAGTCTTCACCGGCAAAATTAAGCCTAGAGGTCAAAGGGTTTATCTGTTTTGAAAAATATATTACATAAATTATATATTTCTTTCTTTGTAGCCGATGACCAGGCCCCTATCTGCCGGGAAGCCCCAGCTGAACGGGTTTGACACCTGCTATCGCGGCGGATGACCGCCTAATCTCCGCGTAGCGGCAATAAACCTAACGAGCGCCTAGATCGTATCGGTAGTGTCTATTGCTTAGATGTGAATGGTGTTATGTCGGTTGCTTAACATTTATATCCTGTTGTTTAGAACCTGCACATTGCTACTCATGTTGATCTCGTAACATGGAACCTTGGTCAGGTAACGAGACCTTCGCCTGGCACAGCACCTCCACAGGTATAATTCACAGGTAACTTGAAGGACTTTGAACCCACGACGGATTTTACATGCACCATTCGCCTTTAGCGTACATGGCCATAAATTATATATTCATTATTTACTGAAAATAATCCAGTATTTTTGTACTTGATATTTTAAGTTTTAATAAAATTTAGTTTCATTTGAATCATTAGCGCATATCTGCGTCTATTTCCGTAATTTCCGTTTTATTCAGAAATACCGAAATCCTGCCGCAAATCCGAAAGAAGAATATGTAGTTTACATAATAATGAGAAGTTTGTAATTAAATAAAGCAAAAATTACTATCAAAAATTTCTGGATGAAAAGGAAATTCTTGAAAGATACAAATGAGTTAAATTGGTTTATCTCAAAATGAGGTTTTTAAGAAATGATAAATAATAGATAAATGAACAAAATTAAAACAAAATTAGTTGTTTTCCTTCTCATTAGAAGGCCAATTTTCCATTCTGCAATAATTTTTTTTCAGAATTTCCTGTATAGATTTGAAATGTCTCAATAAAGAAGAAATTTTTGAAATGTACTCTTATGATGCATATGAGTTGTTAACCCTTTAATCTCGTGTGCGTGAATTTCTTCCCACTGTCTTTTAATCCCAAATGTCACAATGGGACCAAAATATATGATCAAATTCATTTAAAAATAAGTAAATCCATTTATTCGTACACATAAGAAACAATAAAGTTTGTTCCAAAATACTGGTGTCGATGTGACATACGGGAATTAAAATTAAGTGTGAAGATATTCACCCACCAGAGCTTAAAGGCCTTTTCAAGACAATGTATATCTGTTTCAAAATATTGAAATGATTGACTGCCACCAGAAATTATAAACAAATTGATTTCCAATTAAATAAATGAGTCTCTCCGCTTAATTTATAAACTCAAATATTTATTAAGACATTCATGTGCGATTGTGTCGTTTGGTGATTAAAATTAAGGGGTATACATAGCAGTGTTGCTAGTGGGCTACTTTTTGTCAATTCAGATTTCTTCATTGGCACCACTTTTTTGAAACGATAAAATTTCCTTTTATTTTCGCTTTAATTAATATGTCATTAAATAAGGCGCATTTTACCATTTCAAAAAAGTGGTGCCAATCAAGAATCTGATTTTTAAAAAAGTAGCCCATCTGGCTACACCGATACATAGTATGCCGTCACCCTTCAAGGGTTATACCCAAAGCGATGTAAGTAAGCGTACAAACTTAATACTGGAATCGGGCGTAAATTAACACAGTTGCGCCATCTTGTGGACGGGGTGCTAATCCACATATGCTGGCTTTTAGTGTGACGTCGTATATAACAGGATATCTACCATATGCGCATATTTTCTAAATCTTTAGTTACTCGTGGAACTCAATTTTGTTTACCACATTTATTGCAATGTAACGGCGTAGCGAGAGGGGCATCCAGATGCACTTGACACCACGAGGTTTTCTTCGCCCCGTCAGAGACAATTCAGCTATTAATCAAGATGAAAAAAAAAATTTACAATTTTAGTGGTGTGAAGTAAGAAAACATTTAGGCATCTTCCTGTAGTTTAACCCCTCCGATACGTGGCGTGCGACCTTGATTGATGTGACCTCGCCTTTAATCTTGTGGTTACCTCTCCCATTTAAGACAGGACGCTTACTTATATCGCTTTGGTTGTACCCTTTCAGCGATTTTATCAGTACTTCTATTCGGAAAATGCTTAAATGGTTGATTAACATAAGAATTTAGAAACAAATTTATTTGAAAGTCAGTAAAGGTCTATTTTTTGACATACTTAATAAAAGGAAACTTTTCATTCTAAAATTCTGAAGCCAATATGGCATATAGAGATTAAAGTTAAGCAGTCCAATAATGTTTCCCCACCCTTCGACGGGTTAAAATTCAAAGTGATCCGAAGTCATAAGAGTCAGTTGCAGCATAACATAACAAAAGAAATAAAAATTGAATAAATGTAAAAATATAAGTCTTACAGTACATGTTAGATGTAGTTAGTTAATTATTTAAGTTAATAGTATGTTAATAGTATTTTTCCCACTGATTTCTAAACAATTTTAGTTGTCATTTTTAGTAGCATTATTTAAATTTCAATTACCATTAATAAAAATTTCTGGTTTTTGAATATGTTATAGTAGGAATATTGAACATTTCTGCCTGAAAGTCATTTGATACCACAAATCCTAAATAGTAAACTTCATTTTTCTTAGTCAATAACTAAATAAAGAAACTTTTTTCTTCTAAAATACGGATAGACGGGTGGCTTCGGGAAAGAGTTTAAAGACTTCCTTATTAGACAATAGCACTAATTCCCGACATGTATGGAAGGACATGTTATTTTTTTGTGAAAATTTTATTTCCAGAATAATCCCATTTGTGACCACCGTGTGGCATTTCAGCTGCTTTATCAGTCCGAAAAATGGTACAATATAGTTTTGGAACTTCACTAGGTCTAGGAATGTTCAATATGTATGGTGCCAATTAACAGCGTAGCTGTCAGAGTATGACAATATTGTGTGGAGCACCAGAAAGAATTTATGTTCTAGTTCATGTTCCATAATGTCTTAACCCTTTCAGGAGCAAAGTGTTTATGTTACTAAAAGGGTGAAATGATTGACTGGCACAATGATTTAAAAGCAAATTTTATTAAATTATGTAAAAGCTTTTCTTCACGTAAATGTTATAAAAGCAATTTTTTTTTCCAAAATTTGATGTGAATGGGACATTTTGGAATAAAAATTAAGTGGGATGTATTATATCCCACCGCCCTTCAAGGGGTTAAACAGAAACAGGCATTGACTCTGGGATAATTAAGTGCTAACTTTCGGTGATAAATGCATCTCCTTTAGCAATAATTTACTTTGCTATAGAATCACGCCATGTCTTTCTATACAATATATGTAGGAAATTCATCGCACTATTGTCATTATATTTCGAATCGTTTAGTTCCTTCTATAAATTTTGGATCAACCCGTATATGTTCAAATAACTTGAAAAAGTAAGATGTTATTTACGAGAGATAGGAAGATAACTAAATTTGAAAAAAAACATTTATTTATACATATTTTTAATTTGTGCCATGTGATATTTATAAACCATTTTTGAAAACAAAATCATTTTTTTCCAAGCCTGAGAGAAAAAAAAACTAAATATTTATAATAGTCAAAAAATATATATACAGGGTGTTCGAAAAGTCTGGAAACGGCCGAGTAACTGGAGAAATACATATCAGATTGAAAAACGAAAAAAATATTTTTAAAAAAGCAACTCAATGATAGCAAATTTGACACCCACAACCGACCCCTCCCGGGGGTCAGAGGGGGGTCCAACTTTGAAATCTTGAATGATAACCCCCCTTTTGTATTGCAGATTCTGATTCTACGGACAAAAATACGTAATTTTTCTATTTAAAATTTTTTCGGAGTCTTTTGTATCACGGTGTAATACAGCAAATTCGGCAGATACGTATTTTGGTTTTCCCAACCAGATTTTGCCATCTCGAAATCTGACTGGCCAGAGCTTTTGTCGTCAAAGTAGCCGTCTATTGCGTGAATAGTGTTTCTCGAAAACCATCAGATGAGATTGTTTCGATGGCGCTTTATATGCTTTTTCCATAAAAATTAAAAGAAATAGATTAAATTAGTTTTCCATTTGCGATTTTTTTTATCCAGTTAGTAGTTTTTAAATAATAATCTGCGTACTTTGCTCTTTTAAAGAGTAACTATGCACCTCCTCTCCCGAACATAAAAATGATAATCTTCATTATTTGGGGTTGGGGTGTGTTGATATTCTGCGTTTCGATGGCTTCAGCTGTATTTTTTTTAAAATCATTTAATTCGGAGGCGAATGAACGGAACCTAAGTTTTTAATGAGTTTTAAGTATCATATTGATGGATTTTTTTTTCAGATGTGCAATTGGTTTAACTTATTTGTTACAAAAATTTAACATTGAACGTAGAACTAACTGGATGAAATATATTAATAAATGCCCCTTCTCGGGCTTAAAAAAAATGTAGGAAATAAACTGATTTTTTTCACTTTGTTCTGCCAATTATGTTTTAGTTTATATATTTTATCACATTTGTTATTTTATTGTAATAATAAATAAATATACAATTACATTATCCTTCCGTTTTGAAATTAAAACGTCGCCCCCCCCCAGCTAATAAAGCTATAAATCTTTACCTCTTAACCCTTTCGAGACCGCATCGCGTACACAAATTTTATTTGGTGTACACTGTGTTTTTAAAACAGTCTCCTTTACTTGTGAAATACCAAAAAATGCTTTAATTGAAAAAGTCAAATATTATTATTCATTTATTAATAGTGCCAAAAAAAATTCCACATGCAACTTTTGACGATGCATATATGCATCACAAATCCCGAATGGATTAAAGAGTTAAATTATTTTTTTAATTAACCCCTTTAAGGGCGGTGGATCAATTTTGGACCACTTAATTTTAATACCTAAATGCCACATTCGCACCGGAATATTGGAATGAAAAAATTTCTTTTATTACGTACGTGAACAAAAGCTTTTGCTGATTTTCAAAGAAACTCTTTTATACATTCTGGTGTAATTCACCCATTTCAGCATTTTGCTAATAGTAGTACATTGCCCGTGAAAGGGTTAAAAAGTTTAAAATATCAAAATTATTCTATTGAATAAAATTATGAAAAAACGTATAATTTTACAAAAAATTATTACATTTATTAGAATTATTGAAAAATTTTCTGACCTACTTGTTATATTTTTGTTGCAGTGACTAATCAGTCATCAAAACCTATAATCCCACCTCCACCCGAAACTTACGCTACTTCCCCATCCTTTGCTCAGCATAATTTAGTTATGAATAAAGAGGAGGAGACATGTCGTGTGCTGTCTACCAGTTGCGAGTGAAGTAACTGAGGAGGTTGTCACAAGATGGCGGCGGCTTTTTTAAAAAAGGATTTTCAGTTTCTGATTACCACTAGGCCGAACACCCCACCAGTAAAATTGAATAGAAAATTTTCGTCATATTTCTACGTCTTATTTATGGAAATTTTTCTCAAAAATGTCGCAAAAAGTTTTATTTGTTTTTACTGGTGTCAGTATGTCTTGTAAAACTGTCACTTTGTTTCCCTGGTTGTCACAATATGGCGGAAACGCAGTACCTAACTATTGCCGAAGTAAACTCCTACCAGTAAAAATGAAAATCTGTTTCTACCATTATTTATGAATGAAATTTTGTAATATTAAGGCGTTTAAATAAGTTGAAAATTTCTATATAATTCTACTGGTGGAAGTTTCCACCGCCAGTAAGCAACGCTGCGATAGCGGTTACAGTTGATGCTTCACTATTTTAAGGATATGTCAGTTCCTCTTTATTAATAGTTCCATGCTCAGCATGCACAAAAAGATTTTATATATATATATATTTTAACATTTTGTCCTATAGTAATAATCAGAAAACCATACACCCGCATCATGTGAATTAGATGATTAAAAAAAAAACAAAAAAAAAAACACTAGAAACCATCGAAACGCAGAATATCCGCACACCAGTCCCCCAAATAATGAATATTATTCTTTTTCTATTCGCAGGGGGGGCGTGTAGGTGCATATTTACACGTTAAAAGATCAATATACGCAGGTTATTCTTTAGAAATCATTGGTGGGTAAAAAAAAGTATGCAAATAGAAAACTAATTTAATATATTTCTATTAATTTTTACAGAAAAGCACATAATGCGCCGTCGAAACAACTGCCACTGATGATTTCCGAGAAACACTATTCCCGCAAAAGACGGCAACTTTGAAGTCAAAAGTTCAGACCAATCATATTTCGAGATGACAAAACCTGGTTGACAAAAGCAAAATATGTATCTGTCTATTTTTCTCGACTACCCCGTGATCAACGAGGAAAAAACGTTAATCTCAAAAGTTGCGTATTTTTGCCCGTAGACTCCGAATTTAAAAAAAAAAAAAAAAGCGGAGGGGAGGGGGGTATCATTCACGATTTCAAAGTTGGATCCCACTCTGACTCCCAGGGTTTCGGTTGCATGGGTCAAGTTTGGTATCACTGAGAAATTTTTTTTTAAATATTTAACAGGTATTTTCCGTTTTTTAATCTGATATCTATTTCTGGAGTTATTCGACAATTTCCAGACTTTTCGGACACCCTGTATATATATATATATATATATATATATATATATACATTATATCCTAACGTATAACGCGCGCATCAAACAAAACAGATTGTTTAATTTTTAGTTTATAAAATGTTATTTGATGCTAATTTTTATCTATTTCACTTTATTTATAAAATAAAATTTCTTGTTCTAAATAGATTGTTGGTGCTTCTCCCATTATACGCTCGGATATAAAGTGTTATCATCATAGAACGCATTCTAAAGCAGCTAAAAGTAAACTTCCCACTTAATTTTATTCAGTAAAAGCCAAATTTGTATCAGAACGTTTGAATAAATTTTGCTTTTGAAACGTATGTTAAGAAAAAAAAATTAATTACTTTCAAATGAATTTGTTTGTAAATTAAGGTGATATTCACTCATTTCCATATTTTAACAACAAAATTAATTTGTCTTAGAAAGGGATAAAATGCATGTAAAATAACAGTAAAAAGCCTACAAACTTGATATTTTGTTACACATACATATAAAAACTTTAAAAATTTACAACAGGTCCAAACGGCACGCACCCTTAACCCTTTCAGGGGCAAAGTACTTATCATGCAAAAAACTTAAAATGATTGGCTGACACCACGATGTACGAGAAAAATTATATGAAAATAAGTAAAATCTGATTTTCACTACACTAACTCAAGCAAAATTTAGTTTTGAAATTGTGGTGCCAATGTGGCACTTACGAATTAAAATTATGTGGCATATATAATGTGCATGCGCCCTTCAAGGGGTAAAAGCAAATACTATTAATATTTTCAAATAGTAATCGTGTTCTTATTTGAACACATAAATAAACTGACATTTCATTACAGCATTGGGCGGTGTTTAAACTTTCAAAAGGCTTAGTTTGATAAATGCGTTGATGCTTATTGATTTGACATTTACAGGACGGCCACTGGCGACTATTTTTATATTCTATCCGCTACACTATTTAAAAAATATATATGTTTTAGTATATCTCTCTTGCACAAGTTGTCAACGTGAATCTGAAAGATTTTTGTTTTAACCCCCTCACTGACAAGCCCGTGTTAATACGTTCACTAAGCTCCAGGTTTCACTACAATACAAGCAATATTTAAAGTAATATAATTCTATTGATTTAATGTATTTTTAATACGTTGAACAATGATTAATACTTCCAAGGATTGCATTCATATTCGTTATTAAGTTTTTTCATAAAATGTTCAAAGAATCTTTTTTTTTTTTAGCATTTAAAACAAAATGCAGAGAAAACAACATTACAATTTTGTTAGATGTAAATTTCCAACTGGGCGAAAAATGTCCGGACCAGGATTCGAACCCGGGACCTCCTGGCTGAAGCCCCCAGTGCTCTGCCATCTGAGCTATCCCGGACGATTCTGGTCGAACTTTTTCACCCAGCTAACCTTGATGATTACAGCATCTGGTCTGAAACCTGGTTCAGCTCAACAGAATAAATCTCAGGTAATGGAACTCCAGAAATCGCTGGATACGAAATTACACTAGATTAATATTAACACAATTATTCTAATTGGTAAACAAATCATATTAGATGTAAATTTCAAACTGGGCGAAAAATGTCCGGACCAGGATTCGAACCCGGGACCTCCTGGCTGAAGCCGCCAGTGCTCTGCCATCTGAGCTATCTCGGACGATTCTGGTCGAACTTTTTCACCCAGCTAACCTTGATGATTACAGCATCTGGTCTGAAACCTGGTTCAGCTCAACAGAATAAATCTCAGGTAATGGAACTCCAGAAATCGCTGGATACGAAATTACACTAGATTAATATTAACACAATTATTCTAATTGGTAAACAAATCATATTAGATGTAAATTTCCAACTGGGCGAAAAATGTCCGGACCGAAAAATGTCCATTACAATTTTGCCCTTTTCCAAAGAATATGGTGCGAGATAGAATAAAAGAATATTCGCCAGTGGCAGCCCTGCATGTATAACATACATGTGGACACAAACTCACATAGCAATTTTAGTTTGTAGAAAATTTGCAGCAGTCTTGCTTTGCAAATCTGCAAAGTGGAAGCAAGTTCAGCGTGACAAGATTGAAAGTTTATAACAAGGCTTAAGCAAGATAACGCAAACGCCGAAGTCACCACACTTTGAAGTTGCAGCTAACTTAAATTCTTGCTAAATATATTGCTAATTAACGGCAAAGAAGTAGAAAATTTAGTTCTATCACTACTAAAGTACTGCAAATTCTTTGTAAGCTAGTAGAAAATTTAGCTTTGTCTTCTCAAAAATACTGCAAACTTATTGAAAAGTAGTATTCTTGTCATGCCATACTATCTGTTTACAACTGTCACACTATAAGCTTAATCCCATTATGTCTACTGATGCATAGTTTTTATCACCAGTAACTTATAAAGGTGATGTCGTCGGTGTCATGTCAAACTATCCAATCTGTAAACAGAGCGCTACTTTTTTCAAATTAAGATTTCTTGATTGGCACCAATTTTCTGTAATGAAAAAAATTCCCTTGTTAATTACCCTTTGTTGCTTTAATTAATATGTCTTTAATCCTTTGAGGGGCAAGCAAATGCGTTTGTGTAAAGCTGAATTCCCACCGGAAATTTAGGAAAAATTTATTTGAAAATAAGAAAAAGCAAGTTTTTAGCTGTTTCCAACAAAAGTTTATGAAGTAAATCTTAATTAAAATTTTCTGTTGCGAAAGTTAATTAAACGTGGGTGGGATATAATCTATCCCAACGGTCGTCAAGGTGTTAAAAAAGGCGAATTTTACTATTTCAATAAAATGATGCCAACCAGAAAATTTGAATTAAAAAAATGTTGCCCACTTATTTCTCATTGGATAGCCGGACATGGCACCGACGATACGAGGGCATAAGTTACGGTCTTATTTTTTTTTTTTTGGTCTATCATAAGTAAGCGTTTAATAAAAGTGGTGCCAACCTAATAAAATTTGTGTAAGGGATGCAGCCCAGAAAGGTTTAAAAATCACAGACTCGAATGTGGTTAAAAGAATAAATAAATAACAACTGAAACGATATTTTGGAAAGATTCAATAATATTGAGAAAATTCATTTAAAAATTAAAATTTTCAATATAAATTTAAAATGGCCGAAGATGTGAACATACCTTAGTAAATTAACATAACATTTAAATTTTTCAAAATTTTTATATGAAATAAGTTGTAGATTATAGGTAAAATGCTACTTTACAAAAAATAATTATATTTGAACATTTAAAATAATAAATAAATTTTTCTGGGTTCCTTAACTTAACCAATCAATGAAAATGAGTTTCCATAACGGTAACAATGATGTTTGTGTCTTGCCTTTGAGTAGCACCGCTACCATCGAAATACTCAAGGCTAGTGGACAGGAATGCGACCTCACCACTAATCGACCGACTTCCCACTAGTGTTGGAATTCACACCGGGAAATTTTGAATAGCAGTTTTATTTTATTTTATTTGTGAAATATCTAACATCATGTATGACAATAATAAATATTTAAGTTAACTAATGAGAATTTGGAAACCCGATAAAAAAGCAGCCTGGTACTTCAACACAGTGTTGCCTGACGCACCACTTTTTTGAAATGGTAAAATGTGCCTTATTTAACCCTCCGTCTACCAGACGGGTCCATTGGACCCGACAGGTACATACAAAATATTCATTCAAACCAGAAATTTCTTTAAAATAAACTAAGTATATAAACCAGATAAAAATAAGGTAAATAAATAAGTTAAATAATTTTAAATAAAAATTCTGGTGTAGAACGTTTTATTAAAACTTGAATAAAATTCCCGGTAGATCTAGGGTTAATGACATATTAATTCAGGCAAAAACAAAGTGAATTTTACCGTTTCAAAAAAGTGGTGCCAATCAAGAAATCTGAATTAAAAAAAGGTAGCGCACTGGCAACGCTGCTTCAACACTGTGGGATTCCGCATCTGGCTGAATTTTTATTTAGGGATTCCAAATATTCACCAGTATCTTTAAATAGTTATTATTGTTTTATAAGACGATAGATATTCGACAAAGAAAAGAAAAAAAAATTGCTATTCAAAATTTTGAGGTGTGAATTCCAACACAAGTGAGAAGTCTGTCGATTAGTGATGATATCACACTTGTGTCCTCTGACCTTGAGTATTTCGATGGCAGCGGTTGTAATTGTCTTGAAATTACAAAACAAGAAAGGGCCCGTACACACGCTGAAAAATACACGCCTTCGGGAGCCGCCGTTTTTGTGTCAGCGCTCAGGTCCTCTTTTTCACATAGATTAACCCTCTCGCTCCGTAATTGCTTTATCAAAATGGCTTCAAAGATTGCGCACTTAATTCCTTCGCGACGAGCGCCTTTTAAGAATTTTTATTCTTTTGTCACCGGTTTTTCAAAACAAAAATTTTCGTCTGATTTAATAGGGAAAATCCTTCGATTAGATAGGGAAAAATTTACAATAAAAAGTAACTGGTGGGAATGATCAAGGAGGGTTAATTAGACGGAAAAAATGCATCCCCGATGAAATCTCGAGTTGCGCAAATTTTGCTAATTTTACGTTGTCCGAGAAACTCTCGGGTTGCGCAGCGAGAGGGTTGATATAAAGATGGGAAAATCTGTAATGGCAACAGTACTAGCGTCACTACCGACAAGGGGGAAGAAAGCGTCCCGCAATTTTAGCAAGCCTCCGAAATTTACCTATGTTGAAGAAATATGTTTGCGCTCTATGTTTTGAGTATCTATTCTTTCCTAAAACGGAGAAGAGACAGACGATATTCTATTTATGCTTTATATATTTAGCTGATTTTTTTAGCTCACAGGCTATCAAAGCCAGA
This sequence comes from Maratus speciosus, assembly GCA_963932465.1. NCBI lineage: Eukaryota > Metazoa > Arthropoda > Arachnida > Araneae > Salticidae > Maratus > Maratus speciosus. The sequence goes on along the minus strand of OZ010796.1, from coordinate 493,066,920 downwards.
GAGCTAATGTGCTCGTTGGTTCTGTATATATGTATGGGCGTACGTACGTACGTATGTACGTAACGCGATAAATCTTTATAGAAACATCCGATTTGCTTAAAAAAAAATTTCAAGGTTCATTGTGATAAGGCGCTTCCCTGATTAGTTTTGGGAGTTCATTGGTTAAGGATAAAGGGGGGAAAGGGGGGTTAGTCCACCCCTCTTAATTCAGATAAATGTGTTTTTCATGCAGAATTATTCGATTTGCTCCGAATTTGGTATACCTGTTTATTATGTTAAGGAGCTTCCCTGATTAATTTTGGGGGTTCATTGGTTAAGGATAAAGGGGGGAAAGGGGGGTTAGTCCACCCTCCCCCCTTAATTCAGATAAATGCATAGCTGCCAACTTGTACGGATTTTTGCTACCACTAAAATTTAATACAAAATTTTGCCTAATTCAATCGCCGAATTGCAGTGAATGTTGATAATTAAATGAGGCAGAAATTTTTGTTAAATTTTAGTGGTAGCAAAAATCCGTACAAGTTGGCAGTTATGTAAATGGGTTTTTCATGCAGAATTATTCGATTTGCTCCGAATTTCGTATGCCGGTTTATTATGTTAAGGAACTTCGCTGATTTGTTTTGGAGGTTCATTGGTTAAGGATAAAGGGGGGGAAAGGGGGTTAGACTACCCCTCTTAATTTAGATAAATGGGTTTTTCATGCAGAATTATTCGATTTGCTCCGAATTTGGTATTGCGGTTTATTATGTTAAGGAACTTCCCTGATTAGTTTTGGGAGCCCATTGGTTAAGGATAAAGGGGGAAAGGGGGGCTAGTCCACCCCCCTTAATTCAGATAAATGGGTTTTTCATGCTGAATGATTCGATTTGCTCCGAATTTGGTATACCGGTTTATTTTGTTAAGGAACTTTCCCGATTAGTTTTGGGGGTTCATTGGATAAGGATAAAGGGGGAAAATGGGCTAGTCCACCCCCTTAATTTATATAAACGGGTTTTTCATGCATAATTATTCGATTTGCTCCAAATTTGGTATTCCGGTTTATTATGTTAAGGAGCTTCCCTGATTCGTTTTGGGGATTCATTGGTTAAGGATAAAGGGGAGCTAGTCCACTCCCTTAATTTAGATAAATGGGTTTTTTGCAGGATTATTCGATTCGCTCCAAATTTCGTATACCGGTTTATTATGTTAAGGAGCTTCCCTGATTAGATTTGGAAGTTCACTGGTTAAGTTTAAAGGTGGAAACGGGGGCTAAATCCCCTTCACTTTTTTTTGAGGGGTTATTCTTTAAAATAAGAGTATAATATACAATTAGTGTGAATAGCCTGTGAGCTCAATGCCATCAGTTTAGCTGGGCACTTTTATTTTTTATTTTTTTTTAATCGAACTTGTATTGTTCAACTTTAACTTACAAAATGATATTTAGAGTAATAATATAAATCCAAAACCCTAGAAATTTCTGTTAAGTACGTAAATATGTAAGTTTATGAGATTAAATCGTAAAAAATCAAATTCGGTTATTGTGTTAATTTAGTCATATCGAATAAAATTTTATTGAGTGTAATGCCAGTACCTCTATTTATTTTTAACTTTTAGATTTATAAAATTCTAAAAAATTTTCGAAAGAAAATTTTCCACATCTGTATATTATTATTATTTCTTATATGTTAATATTATAAATACTATTGAATTGATTATACGTTGTTTACATTAAAAACAATATTTTTATTTTATCTGTAAGAAAGTGGAAATATGTAAATTTTAAAAGATTATTGTAACGATTGTTTAATTCGTTAAACTTCATAAATTAATAAAACATCGGCTATAAAAATTTTCCTACCAAATGGGAATATTTATGAAATTTTCTGGGATTTTTAGAGTGCAATATTTCGTATATTTTTATATTATACACTCTAAACTGAAAAGTCTTAAATTCAGACACTTAAGTGTCAGAAACAGAGTGTTCAATTTTCAGACATTTTGAAATGTCTTAATTTATAAGACACTTGTAGCCGTCTAAATTTTAGGCATTTCAAATGTCTGAATTGCATCCGTGTTTGACCACTTCGGCAGACATTTTTTCACCTTTTGTTTTTTTCTTTTGTAAGCGTTATACACTGTAAATATATATATATATATATCCCTTAAAATATAGAAATTGTACTGCCACTCCAGACTCCAGTACTATTTACCTATTTAAATGGAAATTTTCTCATGTAAATTCCTGAAAAAATTACATTTATTTTGCATATTTCTGTATTTTAAAATTTCCATTTAAAAGATAAATAATACAATTCTTCAATGGAGCATTTCACCACGCACTTTCTTTTAAGGCACATAATATATCTGATTTTTATATTTAATTTAAACTACCGTAAACTCTTAACACCAGGGGTGTCAAACTGTGGCCCGCCTGATACCGCTAAAGTTTTATAGTAATTATTGCCTTATCTAATCAATGAATCTCTGCGATTCAACAAGTCCACTTTTTCTTTAAAAAAATATCTGTTACCAGACGGGCCACAATTTGACATCCCTGCTTAACACTTACCCTAGACGGGAACTACAGTACCGTTGGTCACCAGAAAAGCGTCCTATACATTCAGCCATTGTTTCAGCAGCTGAGTTTTAAAATAATGTTATTTATCAAACACAAACAATGCATTTTAAGCAGCAGTAGCTTTTTTTTCCACTCTAGTATAAATTTGAACAGTTTACGCAATTTCTTTTTAGAAATTTGAATATTTTTCATTTTAATTTCAGTTTGACAAATGAGGACAAAATGTCTGGGGTTCAACCGTAACAATTATGTTAGCTGAATTCGAACCAGAACGAAAGCTAATTTTTAAGTTTCGACGAAGAGAAACGAGTGTATTTTTTCTTCTAGCTTCACCCGTTCGCTTGATGTAAATTGAAAATTGTCTAATTTGATTCATCAATGTTAAATTTATAAATCCCGCATCCCATAAGAGGTTTTTTATTTGAAAACTGTTCTTTCAGTTTGTTTTTATGTTGTTTCATGCTTTTATAGTTTATATCCGAGTAAATAAAGCTGCATGATGTTTTATTTATAAAATAATACTGTGTAAATAATATATATATACATATACACACACACATATATATATATATATTTAATATTCGTAAATAAGGTACTGTATTAAATTCTAAATTGTTAAAAATCATCACTCTTGTCGTTAATATATATATATGTATATATATATACAATAAATATTGCAATTTCTTATGAAATTTTACCTAATCAATTTACAAATTCGACCTACGTAAAATTCAAGTTACGTATAAGTTTTCATGCGGAACGCATTACTTATATAAGTTGGGGGATGCTTGTAATTACAAAAAAAGTTCGATTACATGGACTAACTCGAGATAGAGCCACTACTTATTCTTGAGAGATTTTCTGAAACATGTTTCTGTTTGGAAAATGCAGAAATTTTAATTCATTTTTGTTCTTAAACGTATGAAATTGGCAGGTGATGTTACTCAGTAACTATGTGATCGAAATGAGTTTTCCATTTTTTAATGAATAAATTACCTATCGAATTATAAGCAAACAAACAAAAGTTTGAATTAGCGGCGTATCTAAACATCTCAATCTCATTTCGGAAAGAAACGCTGAGATAAGTAAAAATTTCTAAAATAGAACACAAGAAACAAAAAAAATTCCTCATTACACAGGTTTTATAGATTAGGTAACGCATCTATTATGCAATCAAACTTTTTAATCATATGGGACTGGGCCAAATTTCGTTTTTAGCAGGTTTTTGTCTCAACAATTTTAAATTTATGGTTATACCGCAATTTTTTAACACTAGAAAGAATGGGAATTTTACTCAAATTTTATAAAATATTTCCCACCAGAACTTTTATTTTAAATATTTAACTTATTTATTTAACTAGTTTTTATTTCTTTGTACCTTTTAAATTAGTTTTATAAAAAAAAATTCTGGCTCGAACCAATATATATTCATTTGGTATCGGTCAAAATTACCGCTCGCCGTTATTCTAGTCTTAAGCGGACCACTGAAAATTATCTGCTAAATGCATTTCAATAAACAGTAAATAAAACTGAAGTAAACCTTTGTATAACGAAAACTTGACTGCGATGAAAAATTTCTTGGTTTCTGCGAAGTAACACCACTTTCTAAGAACAAAATATGCCTTTTGCTAAATTTTTGTGATTAAACATGATATTTTCTATAAATTAAGGAGGGGGCTGTGGCCTCATCTGCCCATCCCTTGTATATGACTCCGGTTTGAATAAAAATAAATAAATCATGTCTAATATATGTGAGTTAGAAAGTGGTGAATAAAATATATGGATTTATCCTTGAAATATTATATTTTTTCTTTTAAATAGAACTTTTTAAATACAGAAATATACAAAAATGAAATTTTTTCTGGAATTTACGGAATTTTTTTACATTAACATACGTAAATTCGTGTCTCAATTGGCGGTACACTTTCCATATTTAAACGAATATTTTTTTACTGTGTATAAAGCTAACAAAAAAAACGTAAAAACGGTTGCCTATTGCGGAACATGCAGTTCGATCAAAGATGGATGCGATTCAGACGTTTGAAATGTCTTAAATTCAGACATACACGTCTCGTAAAAATTAAGACACTTTAAAATGTCTGAAAGTTGAACACTCCATTTTAAGATACTTATATATCTGATTTTCAGACATTTCAGTTCACAGTGTTTATCATAGTAAAAATAGTAAGACACTTAAGTGTCTTAATTTCAGACACCTATGATGTTTGAAATTTCATATTCAGACACTTATGTGTCTGAATTACCTTTTCAGTCACATATGTGTCTGAATTTAAGAAGTCTTTATTTGCAGTGTACCATTGCTTTTGATATATAACATTCAAGACGAAATTTTTACCTTGTTTTTCAATACACATAAATCGTTCACTCATTATTTAACAACAACAACAACAAAAAGCATATATCCGTACATGAACATGGAATAGGTATTAGAGATATAAAATAGAATATCTATTCTATGTTCATGTATCGGTGTAAGATTCTATTGAAAACGTAAACATGCAACATTAGAAAAAGAAAGATCGAAATAAGATAGATAATAGGCTAATTCCATGGGTTTTTGTAGTGTAAGTCACATAGCTGATAATTGCTATGCTTGTTGGTCACCGTTATTTTGGAAAAGTTTGCTTGGCCTTATTCAATTAATGACACATCTCCCGTAAAATATGTCAAATTTTTTCGTTCTAAAATACTGGTAGCCAAAAATCTTAGCATGTGACTTACACTGCAAGTGCTCATGGAAATAGCCAATAATAAAAATATTACAAGGATGGGAAGTTCCTTCCCTATTGTCACTAAAGGCGCTACGATCGCAATCGCATTACCTTTACACTCTATACAGATCTCAGATCTTGTATGTTAACCCCTTAATTCTCGCTCCCGTCAATATCACGGGATGAGGTTTCGTTCGTCATTTATCGTGCCCATCATATTTCAGGGCTGGAGATTTATTGCTGGAAACTGCTTCTGAAACCAGAAAAATTTAACTGGCATTTCCGTCTGAAGTCTTTGAATTTTATTTTCTGGGTTTGATATTTGGCGCTGATTGTGATGTTAGACTTTGTATTGCATGTTTCGAAATATATCACACTAAAAATAAATATTATTAATAAAAATTTATAGTATAATATATTATTTCAAATATTATTTTTAAAAATTTGTTTGATGATGATAAATAAATATCTAAGATGTGAAAAAAAAAATCTCTTACTCGCATTAATTTGTATGGTGTAAAACAAACATTAAAACACAGAATTTAGCTTTTCAAAAAATGTGAATTTGTTCTATAACATCTTTTTTTATCACATTAAAAAAAACTAATTGCATATTTTATATAGAAACCGTATAATTATTCGAATTCTGCAATAAAAAAATGGGTACTTTTTTATGGTTTTTCCAAATATTAAGTGACCGGGATTAACCCCTTAATTCTCGCTCCCGTCATATTCACGGGCTGTGTCTTTTACTCAGATTGTTTGACTCCCACCAGTTTTATAAAATAGTGAAATTGGCTATATTTTAGTATCGTTTTACCTGTCATTAAATAAGGTGAATATTTCTTTTTCATAAAAGTGGTGCGAATAAGCAATTTGAATTTTTAAACCGTAATTTAATTCGAGCATTAAGGGGTTAAGGAATTAATCTATGAGTATTCAGGGGTCGGTGACTGACACGTGTATGACGTCATCATTACTCGAACTGCTTCTCAGTGGTGTCAGAATTCACACCGGAGAGTTTTAAATAGCGATTTTATTTTATTTTATTTATGGAATATCTATCATCTTATAAAACAAAAAGAACTATTAAAAGTTACTGGTGAGAATTCTACAACATCTGTATCTTGAATTGCTGAATTTTATTTCATTCTTTATAGTGCATCTAGCAACATCATGCAAAATATGTCAATGAAAATTTTCAAAGCATACGATACTATTTCACCAAAATTTCTAATTGCTTACAACTGGAATAAATTAACCCTTTTTTCTTAAAAATAGAAGTCATATGTACAATATGTTATAATATATTTGTTGGATAAATATTGACAATAAAATATAAAAATCGCAAACATAATGCTGCGAAAACGCAACGTGACTTTTTAACCTGTTCCGGCACAGAAAAATTATGTTCGTAAAATGTCGAAATGATTGACTGACACGGGAATTTACAAACGACTTTTCTGGAAATTAAAAATCTGTTATTAAGCTTTCATTGTAAAAACAAAATTTTATTAAAATGTTCTTGGTGCCGTTTGTAAGTTTGGAATTAAAATTAGGTGGTCCCGACATAGGACCCCTACATCGGAAAGGTTAAATGGGTTAATGTCTGATTGTATATTCGGCATCATTAGCTATTTTTTGCTAACAAAAAACAATTAAAAAAACTTGGAGATGTAAAAATATACTCCCAAATGTCGGGAAAGATCATTCAACAAGTTTAAATCTATTAATTCGAGTTAACCCTTGAGCGGGCCGTTTCCACGAAAAAGGACACCTAATTGTCAATTACAAAGATTCAAACGGCACCAAGAATATTTAATTAAATTTTCCCTTTTATAATGAACGGGGAAATGAGCAAGTTTTTTTTTCTAATAAATTCGTTTATAAATTTTGGTATCAGTCCATTATCTCATCATTTTGCAAACAGAATTACTCCGCGCCGGAAAGGGTTAATGCAGAAAATAGACCAAATGAAGCAATATAAATTTATCATTATTAGGGGTCGTATGCTTCAAGGGATTTTTTTCAGGGCAATAATCAGTACTTTTTTATAGAAAAATAAATCTATGTTAAACGCGCGAAATTTCGTCTTATTTAAGAAGAGATTTTCTATAAGAAAATACTGGTAACGAAGAAATTCCTGGTCTTGTAATTTCAGGACAAGTACGACCGCTGCCATCGAAATACTCAAGGCCAGAGGACAGGAGTGATATGTCATAACTAATCGACCGACTTCTCACTAGTGCTGCAATTCACAAAGCAAAATTTTGAATAGCAATTTTATTTTATTTTATTTGTGAAATATCTATCATCTTATAAAACAATAATAACTATTTAAACTTACTGGTGAGAATTTGGAATCCCCAATAAAAATTCAGCCAGATGCGACAAAACAGCTGTAGCACCCGATTTCTGCAATATCTGCGCATGTGCTGATTGTCGATTCGCTCAACAGAGGGATTTTTTGCTTTCGTCACTTTCGTAAATTAAAACACAGCAAACTATTCATGCAAGTGGGTGATGGTACCTTGCAGAAGATTAGCTGCGAATTTTTCAAGTTAAATTTCTCTCGGCAGGATAATATCAGAAAAAAATCAATCTTGCAGCTAATGTGCATGCTATCTGGGAAGAAGAAATCTTCCGGTTCTCAAAAAATATTCCGTATGTTCATCAGTTTTATTGTTTTAAGATCATACATGCGTAAAATCAAACTTGGGAAACACATTTGCAATGTTTTTAAAACAGAGTCTTCCCTAAATAATTAACCAATTTAATATTTTACTTGTACAAAATTTCTCATAACAATATTGATCTCCACAGTGAAAATTATGCGCTTTGACATGTAAGGAAAGAATAACTATTTATATCATACTTATGTATAATAATTAAGTATTTTATTTGAAGAATTATACAAAACTTCTGACATTATTATCTTTTTAGTTTATTCCAGAAAGATATTAAATGCGTCCTCAGGCCACAAATCACATATGTTGAAAAGGAAATGAACATACAAGTATGATTAACAGTTATTTTATTTGATATATTTGGTATGTTAATAAAACATCTATTTATTTTGCATCACTTGTATAGACGTATTAATCAAAATGTCTGCCGTGTTGTAATTTATATAAAAATATATGAGAAATAATTAAATATCTAAGAGTCCTACTTATAGAGTCATGCAGCGAAGTAAACTTCCTTATATTATTAAACAGCAATTTTAACTGTTTTATTATGGAACTTTTTACGTTGCATTATTTTTGACATTACAGACAGCTTTGTTAAAATGAATTTTCTTTTTATGTCGTTAAAGGCACAGAGTCACTTTTTGTAATTTTGCAAACACAGTACTAACATGCACCAGTTTATACTGAAGCTTTCATATTGCTAAATTTTGTAGAAATTTTCTAATTATTTTAGAACTTTACATATTATTTAAAATTCTCGTTGGATGAGCCTTGTATTACGGTCAACTCTGCTACGCCTCACGCACATAACAAACTCTTGGGTATCTAACTACGGAAATGTGTATCTAAAATGGTCATTCTTCAACACACTGAATTTTAAAAATACAGGGTGTCCCAAAAGTCCGCGACATATTTTTAAAATCAATGCAAAATCAAGTAATTTTCTTACAGGAGTGCGGTTTGGGCTAAAATGCTTCTCACGATGAAAAGTTTTCTTCAAGAGAATGAAAATAATTAGTTCCAAACTTCGATTCTTTTGGGCCACTTGGCCATACGTTATTTTCAAACGTGCGTTTTTTTATTAACAAATTAGTTTTGACGCTGCGACGACACGGTAATGACGACTCCCGGCGAAAAAGCTAACTGCGTAGCTTGGTACTTCGAAACCAAATCGAAACTAATCTAAAAATCAGAAGAAGCCCATGTTTGAACCAAAACATACGGAGAAGTGGCGCCATCTATGATCGCAGTTTAGAACTACTTTTTTTATTAGCTTGAAGGAAACTTTCATCGTGAGAAGCAATTTAATCCAAACCTCACTCCTACATGACAATCACTTGATTTTATATTGAATTTTAAAGTGTGTTAGGAACTTTTGTGACACCCTTTATTTTAACCCTTAACCGGAATCGTGAGTCCATTTTGACCGGACAACGACAAAAAAAATTCAAGATATATATATGAATAAATGTTGATTTATACAGTACATGAAACTTTTTTCAATACACTTATAACCCATCTAAGTGGTAATTTCATATATATTAGAAAATAACTTGGATTTCAATTAAAGGGTTCATTTGGACACAAAATTCCAGTAATGTGGAACAATTTAGCGATTCCGGTTAAGGGTTATATCTAAATTGCATATGAGAAACTTTAGAAAGTTTCTGTATTTCCATTTACGTGTTACCTTAAAATTGGATTAGTCAATTGTGACAGAGATAGGGGAAACTGGCGACATATGTTCATAAAGGATGAATGACTCAAATACTTTTTTTTTTCTAATGAGAAAAATGCAAGCATATTACATATGCTTACTTATGTATGTCTCTGACACATGTTAACCCTTTTTTTTTTTTAGCCATTTGTAGTACGATTCTTTTTTTAAATTCGAATTTAGAAATATTTCCTATCCCCTATATAAGAAAATTCTCCTTTTTGCACTAGTATCCTCCTACGCTAAAAGCCACCCAACCGATGCGAACATGTGCGCGTTTATTGTATATATTTACCCATAAATTAGCCTTGTATTTAAAAGTTTTAAAGCCGAATCTTTTAAATTAAATATCTGTGCTTTAGAATATAAAATTTATAATGCATAATGTTTTATATTTTAACGTAATATTTAATATCAATATAATGTATCTATTTAATAGTTATTTCGGTATCTTTCATTAACCCTTTCAGAAGCAAATCACTTCTGATGGAAAAATGTTAAAAAGATTGACAGACACCTGTTTTTACGGTAAAAAATATATAAAAACAATGGAGTAAAGAATAAAGTGGAGGAAACATATAGTGTTATGCGTACCAGCTGTGAGTGAAGTAACTAAGAAGGTTATCACAAGATGGCGGCTGCTTTTACCAAATCGAATCTACAGCTTCTGAATACCGCCGAGGCAAACTTCCCACCAGTAAAATTGAATAGAAAATTTTGGCTTATTTAAGCGTCTTATTCATCGAAATATTTTCTCACAAATATGGTAAAAAATTATATTTGTTTTTACTGGTGTCACTTTGACTTGTAAAACAGTCAGTTTCTTTCAATGGTTGTCACAATATGGCGGAAACGAAGGTTCTGACTACCACAAAAGTAAACTTACACAAGTAAGATTGAAAATATGTTTTTGCCATTATTTCTGACCGAAATTTTGCATTAATAAGGCCTTTAAATACGGAGAAAAGTTCTATATAAATGTACTGGTGAATTTTATCACCGGTTGTAAATAGTCCTTGCGAAAGCGGTTATAGTTGAAGCTTCACTATTTTAGGAATATGTCAGTTCCTCTTTATTAACAGTTCCACGATAAAAACAAGTCAAAGCTTATCTTCGCGTACATTAAATAAATCAAAATTTAGTTTAAATATTCTGGTGCGAATGTGGCATTTAGGAATTAAAATTAAGTGGTATATATATGATACCGTCGCATTTTAAAGGGTTAATAGTTTTTAAGCTTAAAATCGAAATTTTTTAAATATCAAAACTATGTTTAAAAAACTCAATGCTGCAAAATAATATAGAAAATGTAATCGAGTTACGGATAAAGAGGAGGAGACATATAATGTATTGACTACCAGTTGCGAGTGAAGTAACTGAGTAGGTTGTCACACTATACCGACTGTTATTTTTTTCAATTGAATGAACACTTTCTGATTACCGCTAAGGGCAAACTTCCACCTGTAAATTTCAATAGGAAGTCTCGCTTTATTTAAGTCGCTTATTAGTGAAAAATGTATCTCACAAATATGATGAAAATTTCAATTTTTTCTCTGGAGTCAGTTTGCACACGTAAAATAATTTTTTTCACTGATACTGACAGGAAGTTGTCTGGGTTGTAACAATATGACGGATTCGCAGGGTCTTACAACCGCCGAAGTAAACTTCCACAAGTAAAAAGGAATATCTGAATTTACAGTTATTTATGACTGAAATTTAGCATTAAAAAAGCGTTTAAATAAGGAGAAAATTTCTATTTAAATTTAAAGGTGGAAGATTTCCCGTACAAAAATCAACTCCTGTAAAAGCGATTATAGTTGCAGTATCACTATTTTAATCCCTTAATTCTCGCAACCTGTGATATTCACGGACTGTGTCTTTTATTGAGATTATTTGATTCCCACATGTTTTATAAAATAGTGTAATTGGCTTTATTATGGTAGAATTTTACCTGTCAATAAATAAGGTGAATATATTTTTTTTCAAAAAAGTGATGCCAATAAGCAATTTTAAATTTTAAACCGTAGTGTAGTGCGATCGTTAAGCGGTTAAAGAAATTGTCGACGTGTTAGATCGCAGAGATTCGATGATTAGATAAGACAATGATTAATATAAAATTTTAGTGGTATCCGGCTGGTCACAGACTGACGCCTCTCCTGTAGTGACTCGATTTTCTATGAAATGATGTCTTAAATGTAACTGTATTATACTTAAATTAACTGTATTATAAGCTGTGGAATGTTAATTTTCCGATAACGAATGACCTGCTTAAGTACTACATTAAATATTTTTTATGTTTTTATAGCTTTTAATAAAGTTATTTTTACTCATAAGACGTTATTTCGTACGAAATCGATGGATGCGTTACATTTGGATGCTCTAATTAAACTTTTTTCTAAATTTCGCCAGAAGGGCGCGAACATTAATTTTCATATCGTCGGTACCGTGTCAAATTATCCAAGATGAAAACAGTGTTGTCAGTGGGCTACATTTTTTAAATTGAGATTTCTTGATTGGCACCACTTTTCTGAAATGGTAAAATTCGCCTTGTTTTTGCCTTATTAATACGTCATTAAGTAAGGCGAATTTTAATATTTCTAAAAAGTGGTGCCAAGCAAGAAATCTGAATTTGAAAAAAAGTAACCCACTGGCAACGCTATTTTTATATTAGATAATTTGACATGGTACCGACGATATGTACACAAATATTTATTATCTATATGAATAAATGCGCTTTTTTATTTGCAAATACATTTATCGTAAATTCCGGTGTCCGTGTAACATTTGGGGATAAAAATTAAGTGAAAAAAAATGTTACCTACCCTACCAGTGCTTAAATAGTTAAGATGTATGTGAGAATACCGGGGCATCAATTTGAACCAGTGTTACCAGTGGGCTACTTTTTTTAAATTCAGATTTCTTGATTGGTACGACTTTTTTGAAATAGTATAATTCGCGTTATTTAATGACATATTAATAAGGCGAAAACAAGGAGAATTTTACCATTTCGGTGCCAATCAAGAAATCTAAATTTTAAAAAAAGGTAGCCCACTGGTAACGCTGCTTTGCAAATGAGCAGGGACAAATAGATATGACCGACTAAGCCGTTTGACATGGTTCGACGCACTTATTCCATATACTTTTGCGCTGTTCTTTCCTTTCTGTAATTTTTTCAGTCTTCTAGAGATATTTTTCGAATAAATTTTTATGGCAGATACACTTTCGAATCTCACTCAATTTGAATATTTTAAACCTTGCTATACTTACCGTATACCGAAGGAGCCCAAAATGAAACTAACATTTTTTTTAACGAATTAACCCTCTCGCTGCGCAACCCGAGAGTTTCTCGGGCAACATAAAAGTAGCAAAATTTGCGCAACCCGAGATTTCATCGGGGATTCATTTTTTCCGTCTAATTAACCCTCCTTGATCCTTCCCACCTGTTACTTTTTATTGTAAATTTTACCTTATTTAATCGGAGCATTCTCTCGATTAAATCAGACGAAAATTTTTGTTTTGAAAAACCGGTGAAAAAAGAGTAAAAATTCTTAAATGACGCTCGTCGCGAAGGAATGAAATGCGCAATATTTTAAGCTATTTTGATAAAACAATTACGCAGCGAGAGATTAATGTGTGTTTTGTCAAGCGGTACAAACTGTAATGAAATCTCGTCCTTTATGAGATATAGGCTTCTGAAAATGTGGTTGAATTGATGAAATATTTTTTGAAGGGATAAAAGAGGAACAAATCAATCCTTATTTAAGCGTAAGAGAAATAACTTCTGCAGCTCTATGACATATCCCAGTGGTGGAGAATTGGCAAAGAGGTGGAGCCTGTTGACACCACTAAATTTTAGTAGTATTTTTCAGCTTATTTAAAGACAGAATTTCTGAATTTTCATTAAGCTGAAGAATACTATAAAAAATTACTGGTGTCAATAGGCTCCACTTCCGCGCAAAATTTCCACCTCTGCATATCCACAGGTAATTAATTGATAAAAAGAAAACTTTTAAAGATGTTTGTTCTATAATTAAGAGGTGGAGCCTATTGACACCACTAAATTTTAGTAGTATTTTTCAGCTTATCTAAAGACAGAATTTCTGAATTTTCCTTAAGTTGAAGAATATTATAAAAAATTACTGGTGTCAATAGGCTCCACTTCCGCGCAAAATTTCCACCTCTGCATATCCACAGGTAATTAATTGATAAAATGAAAACTTTTAAAGAAGTTTGTTCTATCATTGCAGCTTTTTAATGTAGGTGTTAACTAGGGATGAGATTTCCGCTATTTTGCACACCAGTATTTTATTAGAGAAATAGTTATATTGTTTAATCGGTACATTTTTGCGATTTAACAGAACTACACTTTCTCTAAAAATATACTGGTGTGCAAAAAAGCGAAAATCTCATCCCTGGTGTTAACTTCATCGTCAACAGCTGTTATGCCTAATTTAAGGACAAGTAATGCTGAATGTATTGTTTTTTATCTTTAATACTGCAATTATATGTCTCAATATAAAACGTTGTTCTACATCAGATATCTTTAATAAGTAAGATTTCTTTTATAATTACAAATAAGAAGAAAAACTTATTGATTTGATAGTTTTTTGCGAATGTGAAATAGTGAACTTTACAGAATGACCCCCGGTGACCCAACCATGCCTGTATTTATGCCCTGTACCAATTACATCAAAAGTCTTGCTGATAACTGTAGGCCAGTTGATACGGAATGAGATAAGAAGAATTTTTTTACGGAAAAATACTGATGCCCAGTTTTAGGGCTGTTATTAGCGAGTATCTTTCAACTTCGTCTCACACCATTTACTGAAAACAACATAAAGATTATATATACAAGGTGTTTTATAAAGTATGGGCAAAACTGTTAGAGGTGATAGAACACATCAAAACAAACAATTTTCATCAAAGAATGTATGGTCGGAATTAAAACTCAAAGGTGCGAGAGGGACTCAAAAGAGATATTCAGTATTGCGAGTGGGCTAGTTTTTTAATTCATATTTATTGATTGGCACCACTTTTTTAAAATGGTAAATTTCCTCCCGTTTTAACCTTAATTAATATGTCATAAAAAGACGAATTTTACAATTTCATGAAAGTGGTACTAATTAAAAAAATCTGAATTTAAAAATAGTAACCAACTGGCAACACTGGCTATGTTGTTATGACAAAACAAGCAAAGAACGAATAAGTGACAAAATCAAGGTTGAAAATCTCTCTCCGTACAACCATTGAGTCTCTGAGAGATTTCCATTTTCAGTTCTGTAGATAAAATGCATATCAGTCTTTTCCCTATTAGTGAATGGCAACATCGTCCGTTACGTTCCTACTGCGATTGACAGTTGCTCACTCGAATCAGCATTTTTATGTATTAATTAAGGAAAAATTTTGCATACGCGTTTTTCTTCTTCCCCATGTCACATTTTTATGCTATTATTGTCACTCTTTTAAAGATAACTCGCAATAGGATTGGAGCGTTAACGTTTGCATGGAACAAGTCAGTGTTGCGAGTGGGCTACATTTTTAAATTCAAATTTTTGGTAGCTCCGCGAAAAATAACGCCTTTAAATGAATTTCAATAATTTTAATATACATTTTTGTAAATATTTATATGTAGTACCCAACGCAAACTTTCGGCATTTATATAGAATATTCGGGCACATATGGGGATTTTTTTACAGTAAAATGGTAATTTTCGGATCACCATAAGATATGATTTTTATTTTTTTTTAATTTTTATTTCGCTATTTCACACATTTTTTATAAAAAAAAATTATACAAAAATTACCACTTATGCATATTTGGTATCTATATCCTCAATTAATGGCATGAAATTCCGTGAGGCTGTTTTTGAGAAAATCCGTTTTTTAAAAAATCGAAAAAACATTTTTATCTCATTAAATATCAATATTTATAGGGTGATAATAGGGAAAATATATTGCCAGGATTGTATCTACGTCTGGGAAAAAAATCAGGAGATTTGATTAAAAGGCATGTTCCCAATGCTTATCCGGCTATGCCCTTTATTGTGAAAAATTGTGGTTCCGTGAGTATTGAGTTACTACTTTGCCGAGTCATGTTCGTAGTCCTTGACGTCAATGGTTAAACATTAAACATGGCAAGTAAATGAAGTCGTTCTTCGTGTATTTTAAAAGAAAAACTTGAAGTGTTAAAAAGACTGGACGAGGGAGAAAATGCTACTAAATTATCACTTGAATATGGTGTCGGAAAAGTCACGATAAGTGACTGGAAAAGAATCGCATCAGCAGTTTTGTTCTGTTTAAAAAAAAACTCTTGAAACAACTCTTGAAAAACGATTAAAACTGACTGTGTCTTCATAGCAAAATCTTGACCAGGCCTTATTCTTGTGGTTAACTCAAGAAAGACAGAGGGGAATCCCAATTTCTGGTCCTTTCGTAAAAGAAAAGGCGCTTTAACTAAACAAGCTTATGGATGGTGACCCATCATTTTCATATCGCTTCGGCTTTTTGGATAGTAGGAAAAAGAGACGGAATTAGACAGCTCACGAATGCTGGGGAGAATCTGTCAGCTGGCAACGAAGCAGCTGCGAAATACATAAAAGTATTTAAAGTCCTTGTTTCTTCCCAAAAATACTCACCGTAGCAAGTTTACAACGCGGATGAAACCGGACTAAATTTTAAGGCTCTGCTTGCCAAAAGTCTTGCTTTGCAAGACCATAAATATGCCCCAGGGTTTAACCCCTTCGGGACCGGCGGCTTTTACACAATTTTATTCGGGTGGCACCAATTTTTTTTTTAAGTTACCTTTACTTAAACAACTACGAAAATGCTCTAATTAAAGAAACTATATTACTGTTCTTTTTTACTGGTAGCTGAAATAAATTCTGCATGCTCTTTTTTAGGGTGCATATATTCACTCATGGTCCCTAACGAGTTAAGGTAGACAAACAACGTCTAACTGTCTTAGCTTCATGCAATGCCTTGGCAACAAAAAAAAACTTCCGCTTACGGTAATAGGCAAGTAGTTGAAACCACGAGGGTTCAAAATCGTTAACATCAACTCACTTCCTGTGTGTTATAAGAATTTAAAAAAAAAGGTTGGATGGAACGCGATTTGTTAAAGGGGTGGTTCGCGCACCAATTTATCTATAAAGTGACTGCATTCAATAGAGAAAATGGATTGTATAATCGTGCTCTGCTCATTATAGACAATGCTCCATCCCACCCAGAAGAAACGTAACTTTTCTCTGTGAATACATCAAAGTAGTTTACTGCCACCGAATGTTACTTTCATTCTTCAGCCTATGGAACAGAGTGTGTTTCAGGCCATTAAACAAAAATACAGAAAATGTTGCTTAACAACTTACTTGAAGAGGATGAAAATGAACTCACAATCTTGCAAAAACTTAAGATAATTACAATAAAAGATGTGAATTACTGGGTGTCTAAAGCATGGGATAACACTACTAAAGGCGCAATGCAAAAATCACGGACAAATCTCTGGCCTACATTGGAAGTTTTTGAAATAACTTTTATACCAGTGAAAGACTGTCACCTTCTTTCACTAGTCAAGAAAATTCCTCGCTGTGCAGACGCACAAGAAAGCTGTATTAAACAGTGGACTGCTTTTGACGCTTATGGCCACCAGGAGTACGGAGACGAAGGCATCGTAGCAATGGTGCAATACTCATAAGTTGAGATCGACTAGGGGGAAAACGAGAAGGAGGTTAACGTTGAAACTGAACTCATGTCACACACAGACACGGCAGATGCCCTTGACATCGCCTTACGTTACTTCGAACAACACGCTTCATCAACACCAAATGATGTTATGTTCGTGTGGCGATGGCGGAACATTGCATCCTCAAGCCGATTCAATGCTCTTCGACTGAAAATAATCACTGACTTTACTTCTTAAGTGTGTGTAAATTAGTTTTTTTATGTTTAGCTGTAATTAAAAATGATTCTATAGAATTGTATAAATGGAGACGACATGCACTGTAAGTAACCAGCTTTCATTCCAATTTGGCTTCAGGCGTTTTCATCAAGCTTAGGTTCTATGTATGTCTCTATTTAACCCATTATTCACTGACGGTACTTCAAAGTACCACTCAATTTAAATTTTCATCCCATGGTGAATATTAGTAATATTTTAATGGTACTTTGCAAAAGCACTCCTTTAACACCACTGTCTCCGGATACATGGCAGCATTACTTCTAGGTTATTTTAGCGAGGAAGGAGGAGGCTATATTTGAAGCAGTCAATGTTTTTTGTGCCGACATTTTGTACAGATTGTCACCTTCGTCTTTCTATTGCTGCAAACACAGTAAAGGATACAAGTGTTGGATTTCTTTATGTGTTCATTATGATCTTAAGATAAAATTTGACTAGATATTTTAGGTGAACGGTGCATGTATTTGATTTAACAGTTGAACTACTAGGTGGTACTTTTAAGTACCATCAGTACACTGTGTGTTAAAGAAAAACTTCTTGTTTACTTTTCATCTATGTTGTTATCCATCATTTTCATCTGCTGTAAAATGTAATTACTAAAATATAGTGTAGTAATAAATTTCCTAGTATTTCTTTTCTGTTTCATTATTATTTTTTATAGGAAATCGAAAAACTTGTGGCACCGGCTCTTTTTATCTATGCTAGAAATGAAATATGTTAATTTATTTATTGCATATGTGGAGATGCGAGAGAACATGTTATCCCTGGAATATAGACGTCGCATAACTAAAGGACTGCTAACAAGATCGAAACCTAAAAAAAGTTTTTATAACCCTTTCATGGGCAAAGCATTTTCAATGCTAAAGTGTTGAAATAAATGATTGGCACCGGAATTTGCCAAAAAAAAATTAACTAATAAAAAAGGCTATAATTCACGTACGTATTAAATCGAAAATATTTTGCCACAATTCTGGTTCCATTTGAAATACCTTGTGTATTTTCTGTTACGATATTTTAGTCATAGTGTACTGACGGTACTTTAAAGTACCACTTTAATTAATTACCACTAAGGAATTAAATTTCTCACGGGTGAGTAATTTTTTATGTTTATCCTTTAATTTTTATTGTAGTAACTGAAAAAAAAATACATAAAAGAAATTGTAGTAGATAAAAGATATAACAATATAACAATTCATGTATAATTCATGTATAACAATTCATGTATGTTTTTCACGAAAGTCTTTTTAAATTTTCTTATTTTTAAGTTAAAGAAATCGGTACTGTTTCTGAACTCTGTTCAGAAAAGTCGGATATTCGAAATAGCGGGACTCTACTGTATTTTTAATTTCTTGCTCGAATTCAAATTTACTGAATAAAAATGGAGCCCAAATTTTCAGTCCTGTCACGGGGAAAAGTAAAAAGCTAACTGAGGTGTAAAAAGTCTCAGAATCACCCACATAGATTTGGCGTAATATCAGTTTGGTAGTGTTTTGCGGTAGAGAAGCTCAGATGTTATAGTAATAATTGTGTGTTGCATTTTCCCAGCCTCAGAGTAATAATTATATTCCAACTCTCTTACCTTATGGTCAAATATATGGCAAGCAAGATACCAGTGTTGCAAGTCAACTACTTTTTTTTAAATTCATGTTTCTTGATTGCCACCACTTAAAAAAAATTCTATTTATTTAATACCATAATAATTAAGGCGAAAATAAGGGGAATTTTACCATTTAACTCCTTTTAGGGCGGTGCTTCATTTTTCGACCACCTAATTTTAATCCCTAAATGGGACATTGACTCCAGAATTTTGGTTTGAAAAATTGCGTTTTATTAAGTACATGCTGAAAAGCTTTTATTTATTTTCAAATAAATTTGTTTGTAAATTTCCGTGTCATTCATCCATTTCAGTATTTTACTAATAGAAGTGCCTTGCTCCTGAAAGGGTTAACCCTTTAGTGCACAGCTTTGCATATATGCAAACAACAGTATTTTGAATTGAATATATATATATTTTTTTCGTATATACCTACTTCACACCAGAAAATTAAAATACCAATATTTGCTTTATTTAATACCAGAGAATCCGTATGTAAATAAAGTGAAATTAGACACTGAATCTTTCTTGTGTACAGTCAGATTCTCTGAATTAAGAAATTTCTAGAACATATTCTATCATGGAAATTAAAGGGTTAAACGTTAAGTTTTATAACATAAATATATATAAAATAAGGTATTAAAATATTTTCTTAAAATATTTTCTAATTTGCAATATTTTAGCGTGAAACTGCCACACGACAATAGTTTTTACTTTTATTGCAGATGTGCAACAGAAGAAAAGTTTGACGTTTTATATGAAAAATGTATGTGTGATTTTTTTTCATTATTTTTCCCGTGTAATAAACCTTTCAGAGAATCATATATAATTTTTTCGAAACAAAATAAATAAAAAAGAAAAGTGTCCAGCTAAACTGATGGCATTGAGCTCACAGACTATTCACACTAATTGTATATTATACTCTTATTTTAAAGAATAATGCCACTCAAAAAAATAAGTGAAGGTTAATTAGCCCCCGTTTCCCCCTTTATACTTAACCAGTGAACCTCCAAATCTAATCAGGAAAGCTCCTTATCATAATAAACCGGTATACCTAATTTGGAGCAAATCAAATAATCTTGCAAAAAAAAAAAAAAAAAAAAAAAAAAAAAAAAAAACATTTATCTAAATTAAGGTGGTGGACTAACCCTTTATCCTTAACCAATGAATCGCCAAGACGAATCAGGGAAGCTCCTTAACATAATAAACCGGTTTACCAACTTCGGAGCAAATCGAAACATTCTGCATGAAAAACCCATTTATCTAAATTAAGAGGGGCGGGCTAACCTCCCTTTTCCCCCTTTACGCGTAACCAATGAACCCCAAAACTAATCAGGGAAGTTCCTTAACATAATAAACCGGTATACCAAATTCGGAGCAAATCAAATCATTCTGCATGAAAAACACATTTATCTGATATAAGGCGGGTGGACTAACCCTGTTTTTCCCCCCTTTATCCTTAACCAATGAACCCCCAAAACTAATCAGGGAAGTTCCTTAACATAATAAACCGGTATACCAAATTCGGAGCAAATCGAATGATTCTGCATGAAAAACCCATTTATCTGAATTAAGGGGGTGGACTAACCCCCCTTTTCCCTCTTTATCCTTAACCAATGAACTCCCAAAACTAATCAGGGAAGTTCCTTAACATAATAAACCGGTATACCAAATTCGGAGCAAATCGAATGATTCTGCATGAAAAACCCATTTATCTGAATTAAGGGGGTGGACTAACCCCCCTTTTCCCCCCTTATCCTTAACCAATGAACCCCCAAAAGTAATCAGGGAAGTTCCTTAACATAATAAACCGGTATACCAAATTCGGAGCAAATTGAATGATTCTGCATGAAAAACCCATTTTACTGAATTAAGGAGGGTGGACTAACCCCGTTTTTCCCCCTTTACCCTTAACCAATGAACCCCCAAAACTAATCAAGGAAGTTCCTTAACATAATAAACCGCTATA
Organism: Maratus speciosus; assembly: GCA_963932465.1. Classification (NCBI taxonomy): domain Eukaryota; kingdom Metazoa; phylum Arthropoda; class Arachnida; order Araneae; family Salticidae; genus Maratus; species Maratus speciosus. The sequence goes on along the minus strand of OZ010796.1, from coordinate 493,045,711 downwards.
CCAAATTCGGAGCAAATCGAATCATTCTGCATGAAAAACACATTTATCGGAATTAAGGGGGGTGGACTAACCCCGTTTTTCCCTCTTTATCCTTGACCAATGAACTCCCAAAACTAATCAGGGAAGTTCCTTTACATAATAAACCGGTATACCAAATTCGGAGCAAATCGAATCATTCTGCATGAAAAACCCATTTACTTGAATTAAGGGGGTAGTGTGTGGACTAACCCCGTTTTTCCCCCTTTATCCTTAACCAATGAACTCCCAAAACTAATCAGGGAAGCGCCTTATCACAGTGAACCTAGGAAAAAATTTTGAAGCAAATCGGATGTTTCTATCAAGAGTTATCGCGTTACGTACATACGTACGTACGTACATACATACATACATACATACATACATACATACATACATACATACAGAGCGGGCGGGCACATTAGCTCTCAGGCTTTGATAGCCTGTGAGCTAAAAATGGCGCGTTTAAGGGTTAAAACAAGTGGTGAAAATCATGAAATTGGAATTAAAAAATATAGCCCACTGGCAATACTGCATGATATATATCTGATATAATATTTGTAATCCATCGAACTGTGGAAACACAGGGCCAATATATTTTTATTCACAAATTTATTAGAATGTATAGTAATTTTAACTTTATTTTATCACGGAATATCTCTGATTAACCCTTAATTGCATAGTGATGTAAATTTCCATCACCTTTTTATTTAATTTTAAATACATAAATTAAGTTCTTACAACCAGTATATTTATATAGAAATATTCATCCTCTAAAAATTACAAAAATATGCTACTAAATAAAGTTAAAAATGTATCTTAAGATTTCTGGTGTTTAATCCTTAATATAAAAGTAAAAAACACAATTCTAAAAGAATAATTCATGCAATTAAGGGTTAAACAAAGAACAAATTGACATTATAATATTCTGTTAGGAATATGAAAAATAATAGTGTTTAATTTACAACAAAGTGTTGTTATTTTGGCGCGTATCAGACGTATAGTATATATATATTTTTAATTTAATCATAGAGATCCCATGGCTAAATATATCGAAGATTATTATTTTTAAATTCTGGTTAGTTTTCTGAATTAAAATATGTTGGCTGTGGTACCTTGCATATAGAATTCTTGATGTTCTTGAAGTAATACTTTCTAATGCAATTGGAAGTTTACCTCCTACTTTCTTTTAATCCTCAAGTGCATAGTTTTGATGTGAGATAATTATTAAAATTTTGCTTTCATAATGCACATGACGTAAATTATTCATCGACCGTTAAATTAATATGTTCTTCATTCTAATCGGCATTCAGTCAATTCAATATTGTAGAAACACAGTACCAGGGGTATAAAAATCTAGGCGCCAGCAGGCAGTCTCCCACCACTAAATTTTATTCATTATTTTTAGTCTAATGTTTCGTCTAAATATTTGTAAGAATGCTAATAATAATTAAGCGAAGAAAACTAATAAAAATTTAGTGGTGAGAGACTGCCCGCTGGCGCCTAGATTTTTACACCCCTACACAACACATACCTTCGAATGGGATAAGACTGAACGACGCAGAACAAACAATAGAGTTATGAATAATAGAGCGGGAGCCGGCAGCACAGACAACCACCTCATCGAGATTGAGGCTGAAATTCCAGAATTAGCTAAAACTCGATTCCCATATTAAAACGCAATCGTTCTTCCAAGTCATATCTTGGTGGAAAATACCAAAAAACCCGATTTTAGTGGTCGACTCGTATGTTTACCAATGCGTTTTTCTGTACCCAAAGGTATAAAAACATGGAAGTGGGAGCAGGAAAGTACAATGGTAAACATACGAGTCAACCAGTAAAATCGGGTTTTTAGGTGTTTTCCACCAAGATATGACTTGGCAGACCGATTGATTTTTAATATGGGAATCGAGTTTTAGCTAATTCTGCAATTTTAGCCTCCAACTCGATGAGGTGGTAGTCTCATGGTCCGTACGCCTCCTTGAATTTTGCTGACTGGAAAATTTTTCGGCACCAGTATTATCTTATAGAAATTCTGTTCTTAAAAGAAGGCGAAATTTTGTGCGTTTAACATAGTTTCCCTTATTTATAAAAATATACTGGTAGTTATCCTGGAGAAATAACGGTATCCGTACGAACTCTGTGTCTGCGCTGCCAGCTCCTGGTCTATAAGGAAGGGGAGATATATATTGTTGAATCTACCAGTTGCGAGTGAAGTAGCTGAGGAGGTTGTCAGAAAATGGCGGCTTATTTTTTGCATCGAATCAGCAGCTTTTAATTACCACCGAAGCGAACTTCCGCTGCTAAATTTTCAATAAAAATTTCGCCTTATATTAGCGGATTATTCAAGAAGAATTTCTCTTATAATTATGGTAAAAATTTCTATTCGTCTTTACCGGTGGAAGTTAGCTCGGCTGTCATAATACCTTTCACTGACACTGAAAGAAGACCGTTTATGTTGTCGTAATATGGCAGAAACACAGGGACTGTCTACCGCCAAAGTGAATATATGTTTTGGTCCATAATTATGACTTAAGTTCTTCCTTGGGTAGAAAATTAATAGGGAGAAAATTTCTATTCATATTTACTGGCGGACGTTTTCCAAGCAGTAGAGAACCTTTAATAACCGGTTAAAGCTGAAGTTTCATCGTTTTGAGCATCTGTCAGTTCCGCTTTGCCCTTAACTTCCATGGACCAAACTGAATTATAATATCCCGAATGCCAATAATACGCTTAATTCGCGCTGCACTCTGCCTTGAGCATGAGCATGCACCTTGCAATTGACACCTCGCGACGAAAGTAATTTATTTTGTCGATGGTAATCTGTGAAATTTTCCCGGTGACGCATATTTTCGCAACTTTTGACTTTAGTTACCGTAAAATCCTTCGTATAATCTGTAGGGCTTCCATTTGGTACGTTTGTTTCAACACTACTAGTTCAATAATATTCTTCTCTTTAGATTTGTCATTTATATTGGATCATTATTATTTTTTTTTAAACCTACGTCTAAGATTGTTTCCATTGCAAATATTGTAAAGACGTTGTACGATTATTTTTCTGATAAGTAATGGTATTCAAAAACCAGACCAGTATGATCCCTGAATCTAAAGATTAAAAAAAATATTTTAAAGAAAAATCTCCTCCCGTCACGGCGCACAGTGGTCCCAAATCGCGATCTAGTGGCCAAAAATCATTTCTGTCTTTCCTAGTGGTTGTGTATGATTAATATTTAATCTTATAACATTTTAAATGATATTACAATGTGAATTTAAACTAAATGAAATTGGGGTTCCGGGGAAGGGGATTGGCGGGGGCAAATAGAGGGGGGGCAAGTTTTTATTAAATTTTAATTTTCTTTTTTTACAGGATTTCTTTTACATTAATGAAAAATTTTCCACTTCTGTTTATGGTGAATAATTTCGCTTTTTTAAGACAAATAATCTAATTCAGTCTCTCCTGAAATTTTAACACTCCCCCCCCTCTCACCTTCCCTCCCTCCCTGAAAATAATACAGGTTAAAATCTTATTTTTTCTCTTTTTAATGTTATTGCTAAGTAACAATAAAGAGTATAAGCAATCAATAAAATACATAAATAATCAATCAGCTAAATTTTGCCCCAACCCCCCCACACACATGCACCTGAAATCTCCCCTTTATCCATTTGCCCCTATAGCAAGGAAAAACTAAAAATATTATTATTTTTTTTAAGTTTCCGACATCTATTTACTATGAATTAATAATAAAATCATTCAATTCATTAAGGGGACCGAGTAAGCTTTGTCTCGGCCATGTTAAAACACACCAACTTTTTCTCAGAAATGGTGAAAGATATATGTCTAGATTTTTTGCAGCAGTTTGAATAACATGCTTTACGTATTTTAACACACCATTTTCTTTCTGAGTCTAACTTAAAATTAATTGTTAATTATTTATTGAAAGACATTTTTAAATTAGCATTTTTGGTAAGATTTCACTGCCTAAAAAAATAATTCTCATCAAATCATTAAATCCCTGTGTTAAAGTATGCACTATAACATAATATAAGAAATTGGAAAAATCTGAGTTCTTAAGTTTAATATATATTGAACAAAAGGAACACAAACCTGAAAAATCGAAGTTTTCAGAGAAAATCAATTAAAGCTGTGAAGTAGTGTTGCCAGTTGACTACTTTTTTTAAATTCTGATTTCTTGATTGGCACCACTTTTTTGATGTAGTAAAATTCGTATTATTTAATAACATATTAATTAAGGCCGAAAACAATGGGAATTTTACCACTTCAGAAAAGTAGTGGTGCCAATCAAGAAATCTGAATTTTCAAAAGTAACCCACTACTGTGAAGTGCTCTTAGAAATAAAGAAAAGAATCCAACCCTTTTATTTTTACATATAAACCTGTGTAATACATCGTTGAAAAGATAAAAGTTAAAACTATTTAAAGATATAAAGAGTAAAAATGGATTTTTTGGTTCAATTTCGCTTACCCGGTCCCCTTAATAAGATAACTTTCAAAATGTTCGGTATAAATATTCGGTAATATTTTCGGTTAATATGTAAATTAATTTTGTTTCAGAGAAGTGCAAAGAAAAAACGACAGACTATCTGAAAAGGTGTTAGTTAGGGTGTGAATGCAGCGAATTTGCTTGAAATTCACGCAACAGCGGAAAACGCTCAAAACTCCTAACTTCACATAAGCAATGCGAATTCGTGTGAGCTTATAAAACCGAAATATTAAAGAATATAAATCTTCAGATATTTCTAAATACTGTGGAATTTATTTCATTCCGAAATACGAAACTTCGATTTTCTGATTTTGGGCCGCATAATCGCGATTTGGGAGCACTGTTCGGCGGCCAGTATTGCCAGTGAGCTTTTTTTTTTAATTCAGATTTCTTGTTTGGCACCAATTTTCTGAAATGGCAAAATCTCCCTTTTTTTTCGCCTTAATTAATATGTCATTAAATAAGGCGAAGTTAACTGTTTCAAAAAAGTTGTGTAAATCAAGAAATTTGAATTTATTAAAAGTAGCAAACTGGCAACGCTGACGGCGGCTATTTTACAATATCCACCCAAAGCGATATAAGTAAGCGTCCTATCTTATATGGGAGAGCTAACCGCAGGATTAAAGGCGAGGTCATATCAATGAAGGTCGCACGCCATGTTGCGGACGGGTTTAAACTAGAGGGAAGATGCCTAACTGTTTTCTTACTTCACACGTCTAAAATTGGAAAGTTTTTTTCACCTTGATTAATAGCTGAAGTGTTTCTGACAAGGCGACTAAATCTTCGTGGCGTCAAGTGCGTCGGTGTCTCTCAAGCTGCGCCATCATTTCGCGATACATGTGGTAAACAAATTTCAGTTTCATGATCGACTAAAGATTTTGAAAATATTCGCAGATGGTAGCTGTCCTTTTATATATGACGTCACACTAAAATCCCGCGTATGTGGATTATGACCCCGTGCACAAGATGAACTGTGTTAATTTACGCCCGATACCTGTGTTAAGTTTGTACGCTTACTTATATCACTTTGATATCCATCTTTTTCTAAGGAAATTCTTTCTTTTTCATTTTTCTTTCAAATGTTGCACACACCATCCAGGAACGTAATTTAGCTACAACTGCTGTAAAACCGTAGCACACAAAAATCTTCATAAAATTACTGGTTTTCAATGAAAAATCAATGTGAGCCCTAATATCCTGTGTCCATTTGGTTTCAGAGTTATGTGTAGCATTTATGTTTAGAAACGTGGATTTTGCGAATGAAATGATATAATTACAGCTCAACTATTCAACTAATTTTCCTCGGAAAATATGAGGTTCTGTGAAAATTTTTAAGACCCAGAATTTTTATTTAATAATTGCAGCCAAATAAGTTACTCGTTGCAGTAAGTTAGATTTTGTAAAAAAAAAAAAAAAAAAAAAAAAAAAAAAAAAAAAAAAAAAATACTGAGTCTAAACATGTTCGTTTGATACAAGAATTTATATCTGAATCAACAATAGTTGTTGAATGTATCTTTATTAAATAAATAAAGGGAAAAAAGTAAACTTTCGTAATTCCCTATCCATTGTTGTGATCCCATTATGTTACTTTTGCGTAACATTCCCATTGCTGCCAAACTTCAGTTTTTTTAATTCGGAAAATGTACATGATACAATCAGTATCAGTAGATATTTGCATTTTTTTTCTCAAATCGTTTAAATAATATCTGACAAATGTTGTTATTATACTCCCAATAATGCCTTCTTTCAGAATATGAATTACATTTTTGTAATAGTGGTCATCTACATATTTAAAATTGTAACGGATCATAATTTTCAAATGATAATTTAAAATTATCTCAATATAATATACTCTGATTTCTATAATATCTTTTTTATGTTGAAAAGAATATTTTTCATTGCGGATCTGCTATGCATGTCCATACACAAAAACTAGCAAGTAAATCGATAACAATGTCTCACTGGTAGATGGGTGTTATGAATACAACTATTTCTGACCCTCTTTGATCTGTCATAACCTTCATCTTTCCTAATCTGAGAATTCTGAGATGAAAAGATGAAAATTATTATTTAAATATAGTGGTAGCCATAATCACCCAATTTATCTTAGCTCCAATAAAAGTAATTAATAAGTGTAGATGACAAAAAAAAAAAAGCAGTCAAAACCCCCCACTAATTCTGACACTGTACAATAAAAAAAAAATTTAAACAAAATTTCTTTAAAAAAAATTCTTATAATCGAATCTCTGTTTTTACATTGCTACGATTTATCTGCCTAGGATAGCCGCCATTTTTGTGTCAGCGCTCTGGCCTAGTATTCAGGGGGCGATGTGACACCATGTGATATTTAAAATAAATACGTATACTTGAAATATACTTATACTTGAATTATACGTTTAAGGGCAATTCCACATAACATGGGAACTATAGTGTAGACCCTTGAGGGGCGGGGGATATACTTTACCCCACCTAATTTGAATCAAGATTTGCAACAGAAACATTTAATTAAAATTTATCTTTCTAATTTTGGTGGAAAAAAATAAAAAAATTGCTTTTCCATATTTTGAAACAAAATTTTTCGAATATTCCGGTGTGAGTTCAACGTTGCAGAAATGCTATTGTTTGCGCCTGAAAGGATTAATGGCTAAAGAGGGAAATGTAATGTGAGTCACAATACCATGTAACGTGAGTCACACTCAAAATATTGATTGATATAATTAATTACTATTAAAACAATATTATTTTTCTGTATATCATAAGTTGAAAGTGTGTTGTACACTTTGAAATACTTCTTTTTACTGTGTTGTGATAAATGAGGAGAAATTCTAGGTCTTCATTAACCCATAAAACTTGACTTCCTTTTTTTGTAATGTGAGTCACAGTAGCAAATTAGGGTCTGCATACCACCTGTTCATTTAAAAATTTATTACATTGTTATTCTTAGTTTCTTATTGTGCCCCAGATATCTATGAAGAACTTTTTTAAAAAGCAAATGTGATATTTCTTCAATGTATATAGAATTTACTTTTGGAAAAATGTGTCAAATGGTAACGTGAGCTACATGGAATTGCCCTTAACCGATATAAGCTTACACTGATGCGGCTAAAGTTTTAAATATTGTTTACGGTATACGTATTCGATACAGACGTATATCGATTAAACACATAACTGAAATATGTATCGCGTTGGGAGTATTGGTATAATCCAGAGGACAACGTAATAAACCAGAGATCGCAAACGCAGAAGCAGATTGCCAGAGGGCTACTTTTTTTAAATTCAGATTTCTTCATTGGCACCACTTTTTTAAAATGGTAAAATTCCCCTTGTTTTTGACTTAATTAATGTGTCATTAAATAAGGTGAATTTTACCATTTCATAAAAGTGGTGCGAATCATGAAATCTGAATTAATAAAAAATAGACCACTGGCAACACAGCGCACCAAAACTGCATACATATTAAGCGTACGAACTTAATTCTGGAATCGGTCGTAAATTATCACAGCTGACAATCTTTTGGACGGGGATGATAATCCACATACGCGCGCTTTTAGTGTGACGTCATATATGACAGAATATCAATCATCTGTTCATATATTCTAAATCTTTAATCACTCATGGAGAATGAATTTTGTTTACCAGAACTACTGCAAAATAACAGCGCAGCAAGAAAGGGATGTGGTCCAGACGCACTTGACGTCACGAAGTTTTCTTCGCCGTATCTATTCAGAGACACTTCAGCTATTAGTCAAGGTGAAAAAAAGTTTCAATTTTAGTGGTGTGAAGTAAGAAAACTGTTAGGCATCTTCCTGTAGTTCAACCCCATCCGCTACGCGGCGCGAGACCTTGATTGATGTGACCTCTCCCATTTAAGGTAAGACGCTTAACATGTATGCAGTTTTGCTGCGCGCAAGCCAAAGATCCAATTGTTACTACTGCTTGTGAAATATTACTTAGTCTTAAGATTTCTTTCCTTAAATAAAACGAAAACTATTATTCGGAATACTGGTAGCAATGTGCTTTCTAGTACGCTTGTTCCCTGTATAATAAAGAAATAGCGACTGAAAAACGTGGAACTTAGACTCCAAAACCGTGGCAAAACTAGTTTTGAAAGATTAAATTTGTCGTGCAATATTATTTATTTTGTTTGCTTTTTTTGCAATTTAATAAATATTTTTTTTTATTTCTATAGAACATTAAAAAGGGAGTTAAAACAGAAAAGCAGTCTAAAAGTGTTACAGGCTTTTTTAACCCCTGAAAAACGCCGGTATATTATATATCAGTTAATTGTAATTCCAAAATGCCACAATGACACCAGAATTTTTGAATTAAATTTTATATTTAAAAGGTACATGAAGAAAATCTGTTACTTATTTTCAAAGAATTTTTTTTCGAAAATGCTGTTTGTCAGCCAATCATTTGAATATTTGCACAACAGAAGTACTTTGCCCCGCCACTAGAACCGCCGGAAATTTTACTCAAGTGTTACAAAACTATCTTACACCAGAATTTCTATTTAAAATTATTTAACTTATTTATTTAACTTATTCCTCCGTGGCACATATTTAACTTATTTTAGAAAAAAAATTCTGGTTCGAATGGAAATATTTTCATTTTTTACTGGTCAAAATGACCGCTATGACTGTTCTAGTGTTATAGGGTTAATAGAAAATAAATCTTAATTCAAATTTTCGACATTTAATACCCGTCTGGTCCCATTCCTACAATTCCTCTATTTCACCAGAGATATATACGATTAAATTAAGTAAAGTTTTCAATTCCGAAACAGTGATATTCAAAATCCATAATCTTTGTGACATTTGCTCGTTGCACTGTCTTCGAAACCTTTATAAATTTTTTGTTGTTATCATAGCTGAACGGAAGAGTCAATTTTCTCCTAACTTTCACTTGAAAAACTGAATGAAAGGATTCGACTGAGACTTTCAAACTTCCTTTGATAGAAATACGTATAGAGATTCTCAAGAATATTTCTCTATAACAGGAATGTAAAAAAATCAAAATCAAACAGCTTTGTTTTAAAGATATTAATTTTGCGAGGATTTGAACTGGATATTACGATATCATAATTGGAATTACGATATCATTCCGATTTTGCTTCCGGCTGTGTGTGATCCCTTCTGTGATCCCTTAGGTTACACTTTTGAATTCGCGTCGGTGTTGCCAGTGAATACTTTTTTTAAATTATGATTTCTTGATTGGCACCACTTTTTTGAAATAGTGAAATTCGCCTTCTTTAATGACATATTAATTAAGGCGAAAACAAGGGGAATTTTACCATGAAGGAAAAGTGGTGCCAATTGAGAAATCTGAATTTTATAAAAGTAGATAACTGGCAACAGGGATTCGCGTATTTACAGACAATAATATTCGTGATATAGTTCTAATGCAAATGCTGTACAAATATTCAACAAAAATCATCGTTTTTAAAACGTAGCACGTTCCATAAATTGTTCGATTAAAAAAGGAGAGATTTTAATGCGAAAAAATGTGATAAGTCCGTTTTTAGCGAGTTGCGCCACTCAGCACAAGTGTAATCCTATCTACAAATTTCTCCAGAAAGTGTTGCTTAATTTGTTTGATATAAAAAATTAAAACACCTTAAAAAGGAATATTCTTTCATGCTAGGAGAATTTATTGATATATGTTAATCACAAATAAAAATGAACTAAAATGTTATCACTCTGAAAATAACTTAATTATCTGAGAACGCTTGCTATCAGAAAATTATAATTTATAATTAAAAGGGAAATATTTCCAATCAGAGTTTAGGAAAAATCCTTTTGTTTCAATACAGAATGTGCTATTTTTATTATTATGCAATTGCCTACAAAATATAAAAATGATATTAATTCTTATAAGTGAAAATTGCTAATGTAAATACAATTTATTTAAAACTAATCTTTTAATATTTACTATCTTATTCTCAGTGAATTTCTCTCACTTATACGCTAAATGATGTTTTTTATTTTCTATTGATTTCATCTTAAATTGGAAATTTCAAGCTAATTGGCACTCATGATGTTAATAAATAAAAATTCAAGTCTTTTCTTAAAGAATTTACAGTAGAAGAAAACAATGCATATCAATTTGAAATTTTAAAATGCTGTATTAGTTTGAAGATGTATTAGGAAATTAATTTATTAAAAGTTGCATTGTTTATGTCAGGGGGTGGGTCAAACTGCGGCCGCCGGATAACACCAATTTTTTAAAGAAATAGTCGACTTCTTGAATCGCAGAGATTCGATAATTATATAAAGCAATGATAATTATAAAAGTTTAGTGGTATCCTCCGGGCATTGGTTTGGCACCCCTGGTTTGGGTGATCAGTAGCAAATATTTCTTGGAATGAATTATCCAGAAAGAAAGATTCTCATATGGAAGGACTTTAAAAAAATCTTTCTAAGTTATATTGCTTCAAAAGTAAATAACCTAAAATTAGATACATCCAGTTCATTAACTCCTTTAACCCTCTGTCTACCAGAAGGGTCCAATGGACCCGACATGTATATTCAAAATATCTATTCAAACCAGAAAATTTCTTCAAAACAAACTAAATGTATAAATCAGACAATAATAAGTTAAATAAACAAATTAAATAGTTTTAAGTAAAAATTCTGGTGTAGAATGTTTTTATAAAACTTGAGTAAAATTTCCGGTAGTTCTAGGGTTAAGGGTGGTGGTTCATTTTTGGACCACCTAATTTTAATTCCTAAACGCCACATTGGCACCAGAATATTGGAATGAAAATTGTTTTTTTATTAAGTATGTGAACAAAGGCTTTTGCTTGGTTTTAAATAATATTTTTTTGTAAAGTCCGGTGTCGATCACTAATTTCGGCATTTTATAAATAGAAGTACCCAGCCCCTGAAAGGGCTAAACCAGACATTCATCGCCGAAAACCTTTTTCTAAAATAAAAAAAGACGAACCTGTGGTACAGAAATTAACCTGTTAAATTCGTTCCATTTTCATAATAATAATTTAAAAATGCACTACTCTCTAAATCCGTGGAGGCATTTCTGACACTTTTTGACCTGAATAGTCTTTGATCATAATTTTTAACGGGTAGTGGTATATAATGTATACCACTAAATATGAAATCGCTAATTCCTAAATCGCACCTGAATGTTCGAAAAGCAATTTGCTTTTATAAGGTATGTAGTGGGCCGATCGCCCCCCACTACATTTTAATAGTATTCTTCTTATTATTTAATCTCAGATTTTCTGACACGAAAAAAGTCAAAGAATAATGTTAAAATTTAGTGGTGACAATCGGCCCACTTCTGCCCATCTTTTCCGCTACTCCGTATGTGAATAAAAGTATTTATTTCACGGAACCTTTAATGAAGAGTAACTGGCATATCCTAAAAATAATGAAGCTTCAGCTGCAACCGCTTTAACAGGTTTGATTACCGCCGGGACAAACTTCCACCAGTAAATTTAAATAGAAGGTTTCTCCTTATTTAAACGCCTTCTTAATGTAAAGTTTCAGTCATAAATAATCGCAGGAACAGATATTGATTTTTACTGGTGGATGTTTACTTCGCCTGTAGTCAGGTCCTGCATTTCTGCCATCTTGTGATAACTTGTACAGCCTCCTGCAGTGTCTGTGAAAAAGATTATAACACCTGGGCAAACTGCCACCATTAAAAACAAATAGAAATTTTTACGATATTTGTGAGAGACATTTTGCATAAATAAGGGAACAATATCGTCGGTTCCGAGCCAAATTATCCAATGTGAAAAGAGTGGGCTACTTTTTTAACACAAGAGCTACCGGCAATTTGAGTCAAGTTCTATAAAAATATTTCACACCAGAATTTTGATTTAAAACAGCTTAACTTTATTATTTAACGTTTTTCTTCTTTGTATCTTTAAACTTATTTCATAATCAAACTTCTGGTTTGAAGAGAAACATGTTATTATGGTAGCCGTCAAAATGACGGTTCACGGTGGTTCTAGTGCAGGGGTGGCCAACTGTGGCACGCGCCACACCACTAAAATTTTGCAGTAATCATTGCCTTATCTAATCATCGAATCTCTGCGATTCAAGAAGTCGAATTTTTCTGTAAAATTTTTGTGGTATCAGGCGTGCCACTGTTGGCCACCCCTGTTCTAGTGTTAAAATTCAGATTTCTGGATAAGCACCAGTTTTTTTGAAATAGTAAAGTTCGCCTTATTTAACCTTATTTAATGACACATTAATTAAGTCGAAAACAAGGGGAATTTTACCATTTTGGGAAAGGGCGGTGCCAATCAGGAAATCTGAATTTAAAAAAAAGGTCACTGTTTTCATATTGGATAGTTTGACATGGTGCCGACGATATAAGACAAAATTTTCTATCAACTTTATCGGTGATAGTTTTCCCCAGTGGTAAACTGAAACGGTTGATCCGTTTAAAAAAGGAACCAGACGCCAGTTTGTGCCAACCTTCTCAGTTACTTCTCTCGCAATTGGTAGACAATACACTGCCTGCCTTCTCCTCCTTATCCCTCTGACAGTATTGGAAAAGGGCAAAACTGTAATGTTGTTTTCTCTGTAGTTGTTTTACATGCTAAAAAAATATGATTCTTTCAACATTTTATTTAAAAAAAACTTAATATCGAATATGTATGCAATCCTTAGAAGTATTAATCATTGTTCAATGTATTAAAAATACATTAAATCAATAGAATTATATTACTTTAAATATTGCTTGTATTGCAGTGAAAGCTGGGGCTTAGTGGACGCATTAACACGGGCTTGTCAGTGAGGGGGTTGTTTATAACTCCATGGTTTATTTATTTTGGAATCATTTTATAGTAATTTCTGGTGGAAGTTAATCTTTTAAAAATTTCAGCAGTTGAGATACTTATTTCCTGAAAGGTCTAAAACTGCTGAAAGTCAAACCAAGCCATTTAAATTAAAAGTTTTCATACTAATACACCATAGGGAAATGAAAGAAATGTCACTTGCTAATTTTGACGAGAGTGGTATCGTTGGAAAGATATCATTGTGATGAGATAAAACTCAATGGAACTACACGTCGCAAATCAGATGTTTTCGAGATATCCGAAAATTTATGTCATGCAATTTGTTTATTTATTTTCATACGTTTATGCTGTAACATTTGTTATTTCGTTATATTTATAATTTTTGCTGTTAAATAGCTTCCTGCTCACTTCTGTATAGAAGATCACAACCACATATTTTGTATAAATATTTGAGGACGTGGATTTCAAAACTCGCCTTATCCAAAATTTTAAAAATCGAGTTTTCTCTACCAATGTATTCTATTGGTAAACCTGCACAGAAAAAACACTATAATCTTTGAAAAAATATTTTTATCCTTTATTTTTGGGTTCTTAAAATATTGGTTTGGTTTCAAAACTCGCCTTATCCACTAGAGAGTTGGCAACAAAACTAGCTTTATCCATGCGCATGCGTAAGACCAGCGGACGACTAGCTTATGAGCTACTATCACAGCGATTTTCCTTCCTTTCTCTGCGACATGTTGCTATTTGTGTTTAAAGATTTTACCTGTTCTATTCTTACAAACTAATTAAATAATTTTTACAGTATGTCTCATGTATAACGGACAGTGGATAAACTCTAGCATTTTGTGGGGGAAGTGGGAAGAAGAGAAAAAGAAATACGAACACATGGGCTAGTAAAGAATACACGCAAAAGAAGATTAAAATGTAAGTTCAAAATGGAGTATCGCTTTCTATATTTCTTACTGTCATAAAGTTTTAAAAAAATTAATTTTAATTCTCAGACATAAACCTAAGGCATTTCCGGTCCTCTCAAAGCGCACTCATCAGAAAGAGAACCTCGAATATTCAACTCTATCAATGCAAGATGCTCGACGCTTCCACCAAGCTTTTTTTTCAAGCAAAGACAAAACTGCAAGATAAATTTATTTTGAAGTTCACATCTCAAACATCCCCTTCAAGAAACCGTCCAGATTTCTTTCCTTTCATGAAACATCCAGAAAAGTAAAATTTTCACCTTGAAAGTTTTTTTAAGTGCATCTCAGTGCGCTATGAAAGGCATTACCATAAGGTACTATATAAAGACTAAGAACCATGGCCATCTTCAAATTTGTGGAAGTGTACTTCGGAAGATTCTTGTTATATCAAAATTCAGAGAGTAAACGTTGTGCTGGACGCTAGAGCTACATAAAACTGGATCTTCTTTTTAAATAGAAGGGGGAGGGTTTCCCCGTGAAGCAAGAGAAACTTAAGGATGTCCACAGATTGTTAAAAAAACATTTTGATGAAAACTGGTCAGAAATGTAGGTGCTTACTTTCTATAAAAATATTATTTCTAAGGAACCAGAACAGAAGGAGATGATGTATAGATATAATTTTATATGTTATATAGATTATATTATACAACATTCTTTTAAAAAAGTTATTTTAATCATAAGCTATTTATGATAAGTTTTATTTGATTATTGATAAGTTTGCTTTTTTATAATAAAACGTAATACTGAATTTTAATCATACTTATTGTTACCTTAAGGTTTATTTTTTAATCCAAAATATTATCTTCCGATGACCAAAAATAGAAACTATTAATTTCTTTCAGCAAGTATGATAGACGATTGGCAACAAAACTCTTCTTATCCATAGGTTGGCAACAAAACTCTTCTTATCCGAAACTTTTTTCAATTTATTCATTAAATGAATTAAAGTAGATTTTCCAACTTAGCACAATGATATTACAGAGCAACTAGCTATAAGTATACAAGAAATTGGAGGTATTCGATGCTCGGTATCGCAGTTACATGTTTTTCGCGATTTCCCAAAATTTGATTTTTTGGATAAGGCGAGTTTTGAAACTCACGTCCTCATTTGCAATTTCAACATTAAATAGCACTTAAAATAATTATTCGATTTAAAAACTGGAACAATGCAATTAGAAACGCAGCAGCGTTTGTTGCTTTTTTTTCCAGAAAGCGCTAGCAAGACAAATCATTGCATAGCTGCCAACCTTCCTCTAATCTTCCGTAATGTCTGGATTTATTTGACCCAGGGTAACCACATTTCAAGCCAGAAAATTTATTTAAATTCGGGTTTCTACGTGGAACATACTTATTTTCATTTCTCTAAAAATATTCTGGTTCGAAACGTACTAAACCAGGTCAAATTAACTCAAGTATTACGGAAGATTAGTTTGAGGTTGGCACCTATGCCATTGTATATTTTAAAATCGAAATAGTTGAGCTTGATTAGGTACTTTTGTGATATAGTAGATCCTGATTATGAATTAGCATATTATAAAGCATATATGACTTTATGATAACATTTGATACAAACAACATTTCGTGAGATAAAATGTCCAGTTCAAGTCATTTATACTTATGGCATGTGTATAAGATGTACAGTCGTGGAAAAAAGTAAACACCCCTTACTAACTCTGCAAAAAATTATTGTAGAAGAAAGTTACTGGTACCACCTGATTGGTAATAAAATCTACTTTTAAATGATGTATATAAAATTTGCTTAGGGGACCATCTACATATTAAAACGAACGATATTTTTTTTCAATAGCAGTACACAATTATGGCAGCATAAATGAACTATACACCCTTCAAATAGCCTAAAAACAAATTTTTATGCAATTCGTACGATAAATATTCGATAAATTATTTATTTTAAAACGAGAGTATTTTAGGGGCTGTATCCAAATTGAAGTTCTGTACCCGATTGCTGACCCAGAGAGCCCCCTTCTTGATCAAGGCATCTTAAGTGTCACTCAAGCAGTCATTGAAGACTGCTAGATTACTTGATAGCATAAGTAATTTCAAAATATCTAGTCACTTCTATCATAGACGGTCCCTTAAACCATTTAACACATTTTGCCGTTTTTTAAGCATAATTTGAAAACTACTTGGAAGGAAAATGTGAAATTTTGGATTTCCATAAAGCAGGACATAATAAATCTAAATCCATCAAAAAATTTGTAGTTTGCAATTCATCATTTTTTCTAATATTAATTTGATAATTCATAATTCATATCATAAAATTATAAAAATGGCAAATTCAACGTATTTATGTTTCCGTATTTTAGGTTTTATTTCACTCTTCACAAAATTGTCACACAGTGAATTCACAAAGTCGTCACAATGTGACATCACAAACGAGCTTTTAAACGGCCATAATGACTTCACATTCTAGTCATTCTGACTTCACATCGACGTCACGTGACGTACTGCACAACGACGTTGCCGTGACGTCACCATGCCATACGGGAAAGTAATAAAAACACAGGGAAATCCATATCAAAATGAGAAAAGGAAGCATTTATTTTTTTATAGAACATAAACATAAAATATTATTTTTCTCTAATTAACGATTAAATATTTTCGGTTAATGTACTATTAGGATATGTTTTATATATAATACAAATTAACTAACCTGGTGCATAAATTTTGGAAAAAAGATTGAAAAGTGATAAGTTTAATGTCAATCCAATTTAAAATGAAGGAAATAAGTAGATTTTTCAGAGGAAACCGCCCAAAATAATTAGCTAGATTAAAAATATACTTTGCAGAAAAGTTTTAGATAATTAATGTTATTTTAATCGCCTGAAATTATTTAATATTTCATTAAGCAAATAATTTCCTGCCTTATTTCTTATCTGGGTTTGTTAATTAAAAACTAATTTGTTGTTCAATCACCCTTGAATACATTTTTTCATATTTAGTTCAAATCTTTTTGAACTAAAAATAAAACAAATCAAAAATTTTAAAACGAGTTACTGATGACGCACGAAAGGAAAAATCATAGAGAAATGACAAAATAAAAAAGAAAATAGATTATATATATATATATATATATATATATAATGAGACCATTCTTGTGACTACATTGGCATTTGTTTAAAACATATATTTTTGATTTGATCAAAAACGTTATAAATTCGACAATTATAATTTTGCTCCATTTACTTTTGAATTTTGCAATATGTATATAAGAATGAAATAATAATATGATCAATTTATAATAAATGATATGCGTAGTACTTGAAAAGAAGATTTTTTCAATTAGTTTCTTTGTTACCTTTTATGACAGATCATCATTTGCTGTATAAATATAAAACTCTTTTGTAAATTCTACCTTATGATTGCAATGTTGCTAGAACAATTATATGCTTAACCCTTTCAGGGCAAGTCACTTCTATTCGTAAAATGCTGAAATGAGTGACTGACACCGGAACTTAGAGACAAATTTATTACAAAATAAACAAAAGCTTTTGTTCATGTACTTGGGACACCCAACCAGGACGCCAACCGCGAGGTTAATGGAATTAATGTCCTGGCGGGAAAAAGAGAACGCACCACTATCCAGCTCTACCACAGCCCGAACGGACCCGAACAACGGCAACATTAGGACTTACTAAAGTGAAGCAAAGGCATATTCAAATATGCTAATAAATAAAAACTCGCTATGTTACAAAAAAAAAAAAAAAAAAAAATACAAAATACAAAATACGCATGTTTAAGGTAGCCATGCAACAAAATAACAAAAATGATGGTTTACAGGAATAGTTACAGATGTTTTACAGGTTACGATCATCAACTAAAATATAGACCAAATAACATTAAAACAGGATTGCCAACACGGCCTGAAATGTTTATAGGTAACCTACAACTTATGAAGAACTTCATAAAAAGAACACTGAAGTACACTGAAATGACAACATACTGTAAGGCAAGCATCAATGTTCAAGGTCCATATCACAATGGGATTAAGTATATGAAATGCCCAAAGCACCACAGAACAGAGAGAGAGACACATTGTAAATTAAAGTCACTTGAAATGCTGGTACTTCTCAGACATTAAATATGTTGACTTTTCCAAAATGTTCCTCAACAAGATATATATTTGTATCAAAGTTATTGAAAATCAAGCTCAGTGTTCAAATGAATTGCTCAGTGTTCAATTGCACATGCTACATTGAATCAAAAGACAATGTTCTCAATTTCTAACGCAATTCTAGCTAATTACAGCCTCAGAATTTATACCTAATAAACGAATATAATTCGTTTAAAGAATTGTATATATTGCAAAGTTTCTTATAATTGTCTTTGTCAAATATTACTCTCCTGAGATTTTGCCTGATGCTTAACGAGTTGTCAAAGTTGAAGAAATGTGGGACAAAAGGACAGCGTCCATACAAATAATGCAGTACATTACCCACTGTGCCACAGTCACAAAGTGCATTTCTTCTCTTTCCAATCCTAAAAAGGAACTCTGGGAAACTACCATGTGCTGTTATAAAATACTGCATAACTTGACTGGTACACACATAATCGGTATTTACTTTCCTGATAACCTTATAGGTGTCTCTACCTTTGGTACTTGATGTCCATTCTTCCTGCCATTGTCTAATGGTATTCTCACTACAGATTCTCTTAACTAAAGAAATTGGAAATAATACATCAGCAGTTATGTCAGCCATTGATGAATCTGTTGCCTCTTTCGCCAAACGATCTGCTCTTTCATTCCCCACGTTTCCAACGTGTGCTCTGGTCCATCCAATAGTGACCATTTTTTCCGGATGACTTTTCATATTATCATAGATTTCTTTAACAATGGCGTTTGCAGGAAAGTTTCTCTGTATAACCAAAGTTGATGCTCTATTGTCAGTAAAAATGACAGCACTGTTATAATTCGAGTTTATTACCCAATCTACTGCATACTTTATCGCAGTCAGTTCAGCTTGATATATGCTATTTAAAATATTTAAAGAGATCTTATAATCCAAGATACATTCACCATTTACAAAAATTGTGTATGCGGCGCCTACTCCACTGGCCATTTTTGACCCATCTGTATATATTAATGGCATGTTAATTCCCTGATATTCACGACTATCCTTATCTGTGATATGAATGTTACTGAGAGCTCCATAATCTGGGTAGTCCATTGTCACCAAGTTGATCATAATATTATCTTTCTTGATCTCTGTTCCATTCTCTATGATACTTGCATTCCCATGAATAGTTCTATATTTCACCACAGAATGTTTGAGTGAAATGTGTAATGGAGCAACACCAGCCAATACACACAAAGCGTCCGTAGAGACTGTTTTATATGATGTGATAATTGATAATAATCCAAGCCTCTGGCATGATCTTAATTTATTAAGTGCATCCACCTTCAAATCTGGAAACCAAATTTCCGCACCATATGTTATCTGTTTTTCTATCACAGAATTATACCAAATCTTTCTATATGATGCTTGTAATCCCCTATCTCTCTGCACTGTTTTCTTTATATTTGAAGTAAAATTTCTCACCCCCTCTCTTACTTTCTCAAGGTGTCTAATCCAATTTAATTTACTGTCAATAGTTACACCGAGGTATACAACTGAGTCTTTTACGGATATCGATGATGTTCCAATCTTGAAAATAGGATGCCTGTTTTCTAACAAATACCTGCCAAATAAAATACTTTCGCATTTTTCCTTGCTTATTGTTAAATGTAAATTCTCGCAGATCTCTGCAAACCATGCTATGCGTTTGTTCATTTCTTCTTCTAATTCTTTTCTTGTGTCTGCACCTGCAAAAACTACGAAATCGTCAGCGTAGGATAATACATCGCCATGTCTTAATCTATATCTCTTCAATAGGTAGTCTGCAACGATCAACCAGAGAAGTGGACCAAGGCAACTTCCCTGGGGACAGCCTTTAAATAATATATACCAGATAATTCCATACGTGAAACTAAATCCTATTCTTCTACGTGATATATAATTTTTCAGAATATTCTTTAAGTATTGATCTATTGGTAACCTATCTATCAACATAGCCAATATCTGCCAATCCACCGCATCAAATGCTGCCTGTATATCAACCGACGTCATTGCAAAATATTTATAATTATACAGATTTATGCGAATTCTTTCTCTTAGATCTTCCAAAGCTGTGATAGTGCTCCTTCTTTCTCTGAATCCATGTTGACCATTATCCCAAAATTCTTCTTTTTCCAGCTTCGGCATAATCCTAATTTTAATTAACCGTTCAAGGAGCTTACCAAAAATACATAACAAAGTTATCGGTCGGTATGACCTGGCAGACCTACCATCTTTGTTCCTTTTACGGAAGAAAATCACCTTACCAGATTTCCATGCCTCTGGGAAGTGACCATGTTTCAGACATTTTCCAAATAGTTTCTTGACATAATTCATATTGGTTCTACAAATATTTTTGACTATCAAAGCATCTAAGTCGTCACAGCCTGGTGCCTTATTATTTTCTTGTTTGCTCATTACGTATTTCAATTCTCTCGTTGTTACCTCCATAAATCCATCTTCTTCGATCTTATCCGAGATAAACTCATAAATATTCTCCGGAACTTCGTCAATACCAAAGTGTTCTGCCATCAATGTCCTTGCCACATCATCATATGTATCAAAGGGTTGTGATTCTTCTAATCTGGTAAATATGAAGTCTGTACATTTCTTCGTCTTACCAGAAATATACTTGTATAAATTTCCAAACGATTGATTTGTCTTCTGACAAAAAATTTTCCACGATTCTCTTTTAGCGTTCTTCACATTTCTATTGTATTCCCTTTTATATTTCTTATAGGTTTCTCTCATATCTATATCTTCCGGATTTTTAACACACCTTCTATACATGGCAGCAACTCTGTTTCTTTCGATCCTTAACTCTTCTGAATACCATTTCACCGTTGGTTTATGTGATAGACTTCCTTTCCTAAAGCATCCCCTTGTGATATCGGACACCTCTTCCACGAATTGATTCACATGTTTTTCCAAGTCTTCTGTATTCTTAATTTTCAGGAGTTCGTTCAACCAGTAATCTTCCTTTTTCTTAATATTATCATTGAATTTTCTGAAACTCTTATTTTTGGTCTTGTATCGTTGATTCGTCTTATTAGAGGCAACGTAACCCAGAGAATATCTTATATATCTATGGTCACTGAATGAGTAATTCTTTTCGTCGACATACCAATTTTCAATCTTTCCACAGATCTCGAGACCTCCCAATGTTAAATCGGGTCTACCCTTCAGCGAACCTTGAACAAATGTATGAGCGGCATCAGTATCATTTATAATCCGCAGATCTTTCGCCAAGAGATGTTCCAGGAACACATCAGTTCTCACGGATTGATAAGTATATCCCAAGTCAAGTAATGGAACATTAAAGTCCCCTGCTAATAGTACTTTGTCAAAATTCTGGAAATGTTCGCCAATATCTTCAAAGTCTTTATCTATATTTCCGCTTGGGGGAGAATATTGCGAACCAATGAAAATTTTATCATTATTTACATTTAAAGATACAAACACAGCATTATCTAATACCAAATTACTGATCGTGGCATATTCCCTATTAGTAAAAATGACAGCTGCATTAAATGAGTTAGAATAAAAGATAATCCATTCTGGTGGAATACCAGGGGCAGTACCATCAAGAATGTAAGGATCCTGGCATAAAATTATATCAATGTTATTATTAATAGCATAGTTAAATAAAGCTTTATTTGCATCCTTACAGTGGTGAAGATTAATTTGCAACACATTCAAATTACCAACAGAGGGGCCACCAAGCGTGCCCTTAACTACGGTTCGGCAATAGTCCATCCCTATAACTCAGGAAGACTGGACAACCACTACTATCTGCCCTGTGACTACATTCTCCACCAGCATCGTTGAAATAGCAATTGGCGCAACATAAGTTTTCCGATTTACAGTCTTTCAACACATGGTCTCCGGCACATTTTACACAATGGGTTGCTTCACTACATTTATTTGCCATATGCCCAAATTTTTGACACTTGAAACAACGCGTGATTGAGATAAACTCAACCACGCGGTATCTTTCAAAATCAATGCAGATGCGGCGGAGTCCAAGGAGGACCTGTTTGCTGTCGGCATCCACATCTAACAACCAGTTATTCTTTCCTTGTTTCGTTTGTATTTTTCTTATTATTCTTACTTCAGCATCCGACTTATATAAAAATCCTTCAATAAGAGAACGTGTAGTACCCTCAAGATGAGCAGTCAACAGTCTTTCTTTAAAACTGCCACTAGATATATCTGCATCCATTCCCCGCAAAAGCCTCTCAACCTCTCTCCCAACATCCTCCTCATCTAACTTTGGGTCCACACTTAGGATCAATACTCTGTCCCTTCGCCTAACCGGTACATTTACCTTTGCCATATTCTTGATTTCTTGTGCCTCCGTTAGCGAATCTTTCATTATCTCAACTTCTTTTTTATTACGATATTTCAGAATAACTTGATTAGATTTTGTAACAATTACGTCATTAGGGGTCGGGAGATCACTTCTGCCTTTACAAATTTCCTTAACTTTATCCTTAACCACATCCATATCCTGATTCTCAGTATTAGGTGTTATTATTACAGAGAATTCCTCCCTTCTCTTCTGTTGTGTCTCCTTTTCCTTGACCGGCATCTCATCAACCGAGTCAATAGATGGTCTTGTGATTTTCTGCGCCAGGTCACTCAACATCTTTGTATATTCATCTCTGTCCTCCAATCTTGTTTTCATCACTTTACTCTCCTCACTAATTTCGGTACATTGTTTAAGTAGAAAATCCATGGCCTTCTTTATATTTGCCACTAAAGGCATCGTAATTTTGTGATCCTTTGATCTTTTATATTCCAATAGATCCATAATCTTAGCATGCATATCTATTACCAGTGTTATAAATTTCTTTCCCTCAACCTTTTTGATCCATTTATCTACATCATCATTAGCCATAATTACTCCAAAAGGCACCAAAAAAACTCTAAAACACAAGAAAAACCAAGACAAAACACACCAAATGACCCTCTACCCTATGAAAACCAAACTACCGACGATCCACCAAGGGCCGGTAACAGTCAGAATAAACTTTCACCTTATGTAGTACGGACCAATGGTCTGAAACAAACCTATTGATCCAACCGAATGACAAAGTAGACAGCCCAATCCAATCACCAATGAATATCCACTAGAAATCAGCCAATTAATCACACAATACTACAGATACAAAAAAGTCCCTACTCATGTGACACAAACTGATAATGACACAGCTCAGTAACCGGCCTACCAACAAAGGACGCTACAGTTAGACAAACCAGCACAGTTAGACCAATAATATTACTACTAATAATCAAAATCACCGAGGTAACCAATATATACAAAAATAATTTAACAACTAAACTAATAATACTGCAACCGATTCAACCGTAACTATGACAACTCCATTATTAACATAAACACTATATACTCAATAAGACCAAGAGCAAGATTGCCCATGAAAAATTTAAAAGGCTCCAACCCTGACACGTGATCGCAAATAAACCAAAAAGAACCACAATTATAAACGGTACTCCAAAGATGCGAGAGATACAACGAAACCAGTAACAGAACTAGACAACGCGCAAAACACAAGTAACCAGATAAAAATAAATACTGAAAGACAGCACACAAACTACTCAACACAACACAGCTACAAAATGGCCACCGTAACAAATGTAGACGAAATGTGACCCGCCCATAAGCAAAAACTTGAAAAATAGATAATTGCTAAATAAATACAGTACATAGAAAACTAATACAGCGATAAGAAAGAGAATGTAAGTATACTTCTTTACAGAAGGGGTTTAAACAGTTAAATGAATAATTAATATAAGAAAATAGCAAAACAAAAAGTCACTTAAACATGGCGTGTCTACCGGCGAGCCGGATAGAAACGAAAAATATCAAAGTTAAATTAAGTAAAGAAATAGTTTATAAAATTAAACATAAATTTTATCAGATAAGTACATTAACATATATAAAAGAAATATGCCACAAAATCAGAACTGGATCAGATATTTACCGATAAAAAGAACTTTAAATCAGGAGCTTAAAAAATGCACACGACAACAATGGTGGACCTTTTCCTCTTCTTCTTTTTTTTTTTTTGTTCATGTACTTGATCACCCGACCGGAGCACCAACCAAAGAATGGCATAGGATGTAACGCTCCGGTGGAAAATCCCCACAACAATCACCGATGCCGGACATCGGAAAGCACCCAAAATAACAGGGAAAAAGGCACATATTCTGACGAACTTACAAAGTAAATCGTAAAATTACAAAACAATTGATGTTGCTTTCATCATAATAATAAAAATAAAAACAAAAGAGAAGTGACTTAAATGTATAACAAAAGTTCAGACTATAAATCCTTGTTCAAGATTATGAAGTGTAAATGTTCATAAAAGTTCACTGTTCACTAATGTTCAAATGAGTTCAGTGTTCGAAAGAAAAATGTTCATAAAAGTTTTATATAAGATAAACTAACTTGAAGAAAGATCACCATAATGTTCAGACCTCAAGAGAAAATCACCGCCAACAAAAATGTCAGACAAAGGACAGTTACTATAAAAGGCACAGTGTTGAGCCTTTGATGTAGTGTCAGAAAACCACGTAATGTCCGTAGCGAACCACTGATGAGTATTAACAGTATGATAGAAGTAAAAAGTTACAAGTGTAAAAATTATCAAAATTTATACCTAATAAATGAGTATTCCCTATTAAGTGCGTTGTACATAGCACACAGTTTTCTACAGTTTGAACGGGTGGTGAGAACGTTTCGAATATTCCATCTCAGTGTACAATTCCTGTTGAATTTAAATGTACAAGGCATTAACGGACAATGTCCAAACAAATAATGTTGTATACTTCCTACTTCACCACAGTTACACCTGTTATCTGGGCGTTTTCCTATTTTAAACAGATACTGTGGAAATGCTCCATGTGAAGAAAGAAAATAACCTATCACCTGGGATTCACATAGAAATAAATCGTTAACCTTGTTTAATATCGCATAAGTATCTCTTCCCTTCTCCGAATTTTCCCAAGAAACCTGCCATTGATCATGTAGAAGTGTTTTAAAATGACGCTTTAAAATAGAAGTTGGTGCAGGAATGCGTAGAACTTTATCATACAGATCATTTATAATAACTGATTTTGCCAACATGTCCGCTCTTTCATTTCCTGATATTCCAACATGCGATTTTATCCAGCCAATATATATGACTTTATTATGTAACAGGCGCAAAGAGTTGAAGATATTAAAAAGCTGACCGTTAGATGGAAATAAGCGCTGAAGAGCGTAAATTGATGACAAGCTGTCAGTATAAAGATGAAATGAATCATGCGGGGAGTCGATGCACCAACTGATAGCCTCGTCTATCGCAGCCAATTCTGCTTGAAAAACAGAGTTATAGTCATGTAATTTTAATCTCATGTCTAGCATAAAAGAATCCCTATACCAAACCGTAAATGCAGCTCCTACACTGTTCATCATTCGAGAACCGTCAGTATACAGTATCGGATGATTCACCACTGGTACTGTATCAACCACTGGCTTAACAAATTTTATATTTAAGTTTTCAAAGAAGTAAGGATAATTATATGTCCTCAGTTTATTCATAAAATCTTCACCTTTAAAACACATATTGTCAATCAAGACTGTACCATTTCCATAAATGATATTATAACGCTTAGAAGACAAATTCAGTTCTATGTCAAGTGGTGGAGCACCCACCAAAACACACAATGCGTCATTAGAAATCGTACGATATGCCTTTAAGACAGATAGCAGACATAGACGTTGACATGAGAGTAATCTTGTTATTCCATGTTGATTTAAGTCAGGCATCCAGATCTCATGCCCATATGAAATACGTTTCTTCAAGACGGTATTGTACCATATTTTAAGATAAATAGAAGGAAGGCCTCTATCATGTTCATGTACCTTGTTCATGTACTTAATAAATGAACTTTTTTTATTCCAATATTCTGGTGTCAATGTGGAATTTAGGGATTAAAATTAGGTGGTCCAAAAATGAACCACCGCCCTTGAAGGGGTTAAACGTAACAAACACACGCAAATACTTATAGCACGCACAAAGAACTATGAAAAAAAATGTTCGACAGGGCTCCCACTGCTCCTTTTTTTCAACACCAGTAATTGTTAAGGAAAATCTCGGGGTAGGTTTCGGCAACACTTGCAAGAATAATGTCTTCATATCTGTCAAGCTCCCACTAATCTTCCGTAAAATGTGATTAACGCCCGAATTATTTTCTTCGTCAAAATTTAAGTTTTGGATTTCCCACCACTTTTGAAAGAAGAGTAATTTTTATTCCATTTTATCAAGGAATTTGTCTCGTGAAAGGACGTATATATTTATCTTCATATTTACTGCTGTGAAAAGCGCTTTCTTGCCACTAAGTCTAGCTATCTAAAAATATGCCACTGGGCGTTAAAGGGTTAATTTAACCCATCTTAACCACGTTTCAAACAAGAGAATTTATTTGATGAATGATTACTTATTTAATTTCAAGTGTTTACGCAGAAATTATTTAATTTCATTTCTTTAAAAAAATTCTGGTTCAAAACGCATTAAACATGGGTCAAATTAATCAAAATATTACAGAAGATTAGTTAAAGGTTGAAACCTATGCGGCTTTCAAGATACGTTTCTACGAATTTTTAAAAAAAGAAATTCTGTGAAATAAAGTAGTCTTCAAAAATTAGGGCGAGTGGGAGGCCTGGTTAAAAATCATAGGGTACAGTCGGGTTTCATAGTAAAATATGCTCTGTAGTCTACCAGGTCAAGACCTACATGAATCGATAACCCTTCAATAGAGATACAATTCAGTCAAGTTTGAAGCATAGAACTCAAACTTATAGACGAGTATAAATCTTAACGTCCGTTTTGGAAAAAAAGTGCATTGTGATGAAACTAGTAGTCCAATTTCACTGAAAAATATCACGGAATTATATGAGAAGTTAAGATATGGATTAAAGAAGTTTAATATTAATCTGGTAGCTAAAACAACAAGAAAACTCGAAGACTTAATCCAAGATTGACCCTATTCCTAATGATAAAATCGCAGGTATTTACATAATTCCATTGTTAACTGAAACACAAGAAGAAAAAGTATATATTGGAATGACCTGGCGGAAATTTAAGGACAGATTGGAAGAGCACGTAAGTGACATTAAGTTTAATAGTTAAACCGCAGCGTTAGCGAGACCTAACCTACAGTAAAATTTAAATATTCGTTTTAATGAAGCACGAATAAGTATTCCTACCTCCTATTATCATATGTCGTTAACCCCTTGAAAGGCGGTGAAGCCGTCACGGCATAACATAATTTTAATTCCTAATTGCCACATTGGCACCAGATTTTTTGAATGAAAACTTCACTTTTATTAAATAAGCGATAATATAGCTTTACTTCTTTACAAATAAATTTTCTTGTAAATACTGGTGTCATTAAATTATTTCAACAGTTTACAAATACAAGCATCTTGCTCCTGAAAGGGTTAATAAAAGAATCCATGGAAATTTTATTTAAAAGTAATAAGACTGTTAATGAAAATATGTCATTTAACATTCCGGGTATACGATTATTATTATTTTTTTAAAATAGAAGATTTATTGTTAAGCTTGGATAGAAATATTCAGTTTACTGACTCCCTTCACCCTTCCCCTCCACTGTAAATCGGGCACACTTATTGCCTGCCCTCCCCTTCCCCCCTTCCACTGTAATATGGAATCACCTGGTTGTCATGCCGACGACGGAATACGATTAGGAAGTGTCAGTACGCCGTCAAAGCTGACCTGATGACGATCAAGGTCTGATCGAAAGCGCTCGGCGCGAAAATTGAGAAAGATTTTAAGTTTAAAAAAACTATAATATGTAATAACATCTTTTATATTTGTGATAACTTTTATATCTGTGACATATTAAATGCATCTTTTAAGCAAGTTTTTCTTTAATTTTATTTCTATATAGTTCAAGGTGAATGTGACATTCCAACGGTATATGTTTTTCATATATACATTTGGTATTTTATAAGTAATATTACCAAACAAATAGTGATATTTTCCACATGAGTTTTACACCTCTATAAACACTGTTAATGATGACATTTTTAACTATTTAAGAGAAAAATTACAAACGGAATCGGTTCACCCTTTCAGGCCAAATTTAATTATAAGATGTAGTTCATTAGGACGCGTTATTTTGTATACAATTTAATTCAAATACAAATGACTCTAATTAGACACATTTATGCAACTGGATCCAAACAATGCATTACCTTTTTTAGAAATGTTTTGTACTTGCAAAAAAAAAAAAAAAAAAAAAAACATAAATCTATCAGCTCTCCGTTTATTTATTTTATTTCATATACCAAGATTTACCATTTCATAGTACATAATCAAAGAAAAAACTTTATTAACCCTTAAATGCATAGTGATGAATATCTACATCACTTTTTATTTAATTCTTAGCACCCAGTATATTTATATAGAAATATTAATCATGTAAAAATTACAAAAATATAACGTTAAAAATCTATCTTAAAATTTCTGGTGTCTAATCTTTAATGCAAGAGTAAAAAACATAATTCTAAAAAAATAATTCATGCATTTATGGGTTAAGTTTTACACAAAATAAACAATTATATAATTAAGGCATTTAGATTCATACTTATTAAAATATTTACGAATTTGCAATATTTTAGTTTTTACTTGTATTGCAGAAGTGCAACATAAGAATAGGTTTACGTATTATACGAAAAATATGTATTGATGTTTTTTTTTTTTTTTCATGATTTTCCCTGTGTTATAAACTTTTCAGAGAATCATATATATTTTTTCCAAAACAAAATAAAAATCATGCATTTAAGGGTTAAATACATTAGTTACAGGGACTTCCATTCATCAAGAAACAATTCATATCGAACATTTCCGTAAGTGAATTCTCATTATTTTCTCATGCATATGATTCATTCTTAACTACAAGTATTTTTATGTTTGTTATTCAAATTCATCTAGTGAATGATACACTAGATATTCTTTTAAATGCTTAAAAATTGAAGGGAAATGTTATCGGTCAGCTCAGTTTGTGTTTGCTATACAGTAAAATACGTTAGCTTTCTGCTTGCTTTGCATAAGTAGAAAAAAATAGTTAGTGCAAACTGGTGTACGAAACACAATATTATTTGTATCAGAAAAAAAAAATTACATAAAATTTTTAAATCATGAATTGAATGTTGTTGATTTTTTTGATATATTTTTAAAAAAAGGTTCCAGTTTAATTTTACTAACGCTTACGGTTTTATACGTAGCTTCCTGATGGGGGCATACTACACTTAAACAGGGTTCCTAAAGGTTGGAAATTTTCCGGATTTTAGATCAGTAATATACCTGTTTTTACTGACAGAAAAACTCGCGTTATGCAATCGTGAGATTATTTAAATAGAGCTGTTTTATATCAAAATACTGGTACATACCCTGAAACTTTAAGAACCCTGTTACACCTTTAAAATGTTTATTGTTTTAAGACTATCTGAAAGGCCAAAATATTCCGCGCATTTTAAAACAACCTATATAAAATACTCCTAAAATTACGCTAGGTGCGACTGAAAAGAATTGAAGTACTCCGAATAAGCAAAGGATCATAGGTCGTTGCAAGCTGAGTTTTTCCTAGGACCGGATTCTGAAACCTATTATTACATATCGATTTTAATCCCTTAGGGAGGAGCGACCAGTATACGTGCCGCGTAACGTGCTCAGAATCCATGATTATTCTCACCAGTAAATTTTTATTGTAAAATTTGTCTTATTTAATCAGAGCCTTTTCCCGACTCAATTAGGCAAGAATTTCTGTTTTGAAAAACCTGTGATAAAAGGTTAAAACTTCTGTAAGAGACGCTCGTCCCGAAGGATAAAGAGACATGTTGGCTTCTAGGACAACATTCTTTACGATATTCTTTTCCCTATTATGCAGTGGCAATGGCGAAGCCATGGTAGGTGTTTTGAAGTTCAATATATCCCCGTTTTAATACAGTGAAATTCGTATAATTTAATTGGAAAATTTTTCAGATTAAATAACGCGAAGGAAACTCTTAGAGAAACGTAGTATGGAGGACCTCTAAACCGCACCCTGGCTGCGCCACTGTACAGTTGCGTGTCGTCAAAGGATGATGTATCTGTTTACTACCCTTCTTATTATATACAGTATTTGGGCTTATTTAACCGTATAGTCCTTACAAAAATTAAAGTCAAATTTAGTACATATTAATACTCGTATTAAACTGATGCAAAATCCTGTGACTCTGCGCCATTGTTTTATAAGAAAAAACCCTCGAAAAACGGTTACTTTAGCCCCTTAATTCTCACTCCCGTGATATTCAAGGGCTGTGTCCTTAAGTCAGATTTTTTGATTTCACACCACTTTTATAAAATAGTGTAATTGGCTTTATTATTGTACCATTTTACCAGTCATTAAATAAGGTGAATATTTCCTTTTCAAAAAAGTGGTGCCAATAAGCAATTTGAATTTTTAAACCGTAATTCAATGTGACTGTTAAGGGGTTAAGTCCTTATTTCCAGCTGTTTAACCTTTCTTGCATAAAGTGTTTGTCACCTTTTGCAGAAAAAAAACTATTTTATATATATCTGATAGTATTTCATTTGCTTTGTAGCAAATTTCATACTAAGTCCATATAGTGCAGGGGTAGCCAACTGTGGCAAGCCAGATACAACTAAATTTTTTTTTAAGAAAAAGCCGGACTTCTTGAATCGCAGAGATTTGAATATTTAATAAGGCAATGATTACTGTAAAATTTTGGTGGTGTGCAGTGTGCCTACGTTGGCTACCTCTGATATAGTGGGACAATTTCATTAATGGGTGAGACTGGGAATAATATCTAAACTGATAATATTCATATGAGGACCGTGATTCAATGATTCAATTGTTTTCATAGAAAATCACTGGTCAACAATATTTCATGTACGGTATCTGTGGAATTCCTTAATCTATTTTAAAATATGTATCACATAGTGTGTATTGTATTCATTACAGATTTAAATGAAATACAGTATTTGTATACTACAACATTGGATATGCAGAATTGCCATGTCTCCGGCTACTTGCACAACACTATTATCTTAGAGAAAATGTTATTCTTTTAAATCATCCAAATGTTCCAATCAAATAAAAGAACATTTTCTGTATTAAAATACTGGTATCCAAAAAGCCGGAGACTTTGCAGCTCTGGATATGGAAAGTTTTAACTCCTGAGGGGGTGGTATATATTATATCCCACTTATAATTTTTAATCAAGAATTTTAATCAAGGTTTACACTAGTAAAGTTTAACTAAATTTTACTTTTATAACTTTGACAGAAAAAAAGTTGAAAAATTGCTTTTCATTATTTTGAAACAAATTTTTTCAAAAATTCCTGTGTCAATTCAACATTACAGAGATACAATTTCTTGCCACTAAGGGGTTATAAAATGTACTTTAGCCACATCTGCCACATGGAACTATTAATAAAAAGGAACTGACATATCCTTAAAACAGTGACGCTTCAACTGTAACGCTTTCACATGGGTTGATCACTGCCGGATGACACTTCCACCAGAAAATTTAAATAGAAATTGTCTTCTTATTTAAACGCCTTATCAAAAGCAAAATTTCAGTCATAAATTATAGCTGAAACAGATGTTCATTTTTACTGGTGGATATTTACTTTGGCTGTACTCAGACCTTGCGTTTACGCCATGTTGTGACAACTTTAGACAATCTCCTATCAGATTCAGTGAAAAAGATTATAATTCCGGTGTTAACTGAAACCAGTAAAAACAAACAGAAAATTTTACCACATTTGTAAACAAATATTTCCATGAACAAGCCGCTTAAATTTTCTATTCATATCTACCGGTGAGAAGTTTGCCCCTGCGGTAATCAAAAACAATTGATACGGTTTAAAAAACAAACAGCCGCCATCTTGTGACAACCTCCTCAGTTACTTCACTCGTAACTGGTAGACAGTACATTATATGTCTCCTCCTGTTTATTCATAACTCCATTATCTGCCAACTCTTGCGCTTTTTTCTACCACAAAAATTTAATAGTAAATTTTACCATGTAAAATCGTCGTAATCTGTCGATTAAATAAAGCAAAAATTTCTCTTAATATTTTGTGGTACAAAAAAGCGTAAATGTTTACAGTTATGACTTTAACTCATTTGCATCATTAGCGCATATCCGTGTCCATTTCAGGACGTTGTATTTTATACAGAAATTCCGAATACATGCCAGCAATTTCGAAAGAAGGAGTTCTAGCTTAGATAACCACAAAAAGTCTGTTGGTAAATAATGCAAAAATTTATATCCAGAATTTCTAGTACGAATTCAAAATTTCTGGATAAGAAATTAATTCTTGAAATTCACGATATTGATGCAAATAGCCAAAAATGGTTTATATCAAAATTCAGAATTTCACGCAATATGTCGCTTAAAATATTTGATATTTTCATGGCAATTTTTAAAACTTTATAAATTATGTAATCATTTTTAAACTGAACCAAAGGTAGTTTAGTGCTTGACCTACAAGAAAAAAATAGTAATAATAATAATAATAAAATAAATGCATAGATCAACTTTGAAAAGAACCGCTCGGAAAAACTACCAATAGTAAAACTGAATAGAAATTTTTGCCTTATCTGTAACAGATATTTTACACGACCAAGATGTTTAAAAAAATCGAAATTTTCTAATAGAAGTTTGTCAGTCGGCAATAAGGAGTTATTGGCCCCCCAAAAAATGAACAACAGACACCATCTTGTGACTACATCATCAGACACTACTCGGCATGTCTCATTCGCTTTTTTAAATAGCCCTATTGTATTAAATATCTACCATGTAAATATTGTATGAGAAGAGTGGTAAGAAATTAACAATACAAAAAAAGTCGATTGCGGCAAACCATAGGTATAGGGTTTTCACCTAACCGTAAAAGCAGGCAAACTTAAGAACTATGGAAAGTGGCGGGAGCCGAACGCGAAGGATTAAATAAAATTTATGAATTAAATTACGTTTTTGTGACCTGAAAAAAATATCACACAGAAACAAGTTTGGAAAACTTCACAGCTATGCTAGTCTTATTCTTATATTAGAAACTTTTGAAATATTTTCAAAATTATAGGAACATTTATAAACTAAATTATTAATAGATAATGTTTTGTCCTTTATGAATTCTCACGCATCTTGTACACACTAAAATTAAAGAACTAGATTGCCAGTAGTCCAATTATCATCGCTCTTTCCAAGTCCTTCCCTTATTTGTGTCATTAATTTCTTATTCTAGTGAAATACTAGTGATATTTATTCCGCTAGTATGCAGGTTCACCAACCCTAGTGTACAAAATATATCCGGTGTTGTCAAATTATTCACTAGCTTTGTATAAAAACTACCATTGTACCAGAATATACGAATAGTAAATTTCGTTTATTTAATACTAGCAAACCCCGAGGCTTTGCTCGCGTAATAGTTGAAATATGCCGAGTGATATTTGCATGACTATTTTTTATTATCAGAACACTTTTTTAAATAATTCAAAAATTTCAAATTAAGCCATAGTTTGACTAAACTTCATTATAAAAGTGCAATAGTCAAATGAGATTTTATTTAATAAGAAGAACTAAAATAATTCCAATTAAATGATAATTTTGAAAGTATTTTGAGACTTTGATGCTCATTTCATATGCTCATTTCAGTATTCATTTGAAGTTTTGAATTTTTTAGAAACCATCTTAACGCATTTACATCTTAAATTTAACCATCATGTCAAATTCCAAGCTTCTTGTCTAACAATCTACCATCTCTCTGGTGTTAGTGGCACCAACATAAAATGCCGAAACAGAGTTGAAATAGAATGTCTCGAAAAATGTTGAAACAGAGACTGTCACCATTAATTTGCCAACATTAACCTTGAAATCGGTTGGTATTTCCTAATATTCTATAGAAAACGGAATTTAGATATTTTTAAAGTCTTTCTTGTTGTTCCTGCCAACCAGGTGGTAGTGACACCGGCATAAAACATAGCCCGTATAGGATCAGGGTCTATCACTCTTTATTCGCAACCAATAACTTCTGTAATCGGTTTATTATTTCCTGAGATTCCATAGAAATCGTAATTTAGGACTCTTTAGAATACTTTTTGTTCCTTCCCTTCGGTTCACCCATTTTTTAATTTCGAATTTATTTTCGACTGTTCTTAGAGGACATTTATATCTTATAAGTAACTACCGTGCTATAGTTAAAGTTTCTTGCCTCTTCAGTACCGCAGAAATCGCAATTTAGAAAGTTTTTGCTCCTGGAACCCTCGACATAAAATATAGCTTATGTTTGAGCAGGTACTATCACGATCGATTTGCAAACATTATGTTTGAAATTGGTTTCGTATTTCATACGATTGCATAAAAATAGTAATTTAGAACGCTTATAGAACGCTTTTCGCTCACTCCATCTTTTTAAATATGGAATTTTCTTTCGACAATTCTTAGAAAGCATTTGCATCTTTGAAGTAATTACCATTTCAACTTTAAAATAAATAGACCCCAATCAGTAACACATAAAACGTAATTTAGAACATTTTTGCTCCTAAAACCCCCCCGGTGGTAGTGACAACAACGTAAAATATAGCCTATGTTGGAGCGGGGAATATCACCATCAATTTGAAACCATTACTTCTGAAATCGGTTTATATTTCCTGAAATTGCGTAGAAATCACTATTTAGAACATTTTTGGAACGCTTTTCGCTCATTTTCAACCCTTTTAAATTTCAACTTTTTAAGGAACTCTTCTCAGAGAGTATTTACATCTCATAAGTAATTACCATGCCAAATTTCAAATTGCTAGGCCCTTCAGTATTAGAAAAAAACGCAATTTAGATCGTTTTTTGCTCTTTCCCCCTTTGGTGTATTGGCACCGACATGAAATACAGCCTATATCATCAATTTCCAACTATTACTTTTGAAATCGGTTGGGTAATTTCTGAGATTGCGTCAGTGTTGCCAGATTTTTTACTTTTAAAATTCAGATTATTTGACTGTCACCACTTTTTAAAAATAGTATAATTCGCTTTATTTTCAGATTTTTAATCTATTTTTAAATATACCGAATATTTCTATTTCACAAAAGCGGTGAAAATCAACAATCTGGGGACAAAAAAATCCCCTATCTGCCAACACTGGATTGCGTAGAAATCGCAATTTAGTACTTTTTTTAGAAAGTTTTTCGTCCATTTTCACCCCTTTTAAATTTCGAATTATTTAGAAAATGTTCTTAGAGATCATTTATATCTTATAAGTAACTGCCATGCCAAGTTTCAAGTTGCTAGCCCCTACAGTATTACAAAAAACGCAATTTAGATCGTTTTTTGCTCCTTCACCCCTTTGGGGGTAGTGGCACGGACATGAAATACAGCCTATGTTTGAGCGAGGGCTGTCACCATCGTTTTCACACCATTATTTTTTAGATTGGTTCCGTACTTCCTTAAATTCCGTAGAAATCGCAATTTAGAAAGTTTTTTAAAACGCTTTTCTCTCATTTTGATCCCTTTTAAATTTCGATTTTTTAAGAAATGCTCTTAGAGATCATTTGCATCTTATAAATAACTGCCCTGCCTAATTATGATTCTAGGCCCTTCAGTAACACAAAAATCTCAATTTAGAACGATTTTTGCTCCTGCAACCCCTATGTGGTAGCGACACCGACATGAAATAGAGCCTGTGTTGGAGCAAGGTCTGTCATCATCAATTTCCAACCATTACTTTTGAAATAGGTTGGGTACTTTCTGAGATTGCGTAGAAATAGCCATTTAGAACGTTTTTTAGAACTCTTTTCACCCTTTTTAAATTTCGAATATTTTAAGAAATGTTATTAGAGATCATTTATATCTTATAAGTAACTACCATTCCAAATTCCATGTATCTGAACACTTAAGTAACACAATAATCGAAATTTCGGACGTTTGTTTGCTCCTGCAACCCCTTTAGGGGTAGTGGCACCGACATAAAATGTAGCCTACATTGAAGCAAGGGTTGTTACCATTATTTTTGAAATCGGTTTGGTACTTCTTGAGTTTGCGTAAAAATCGCAATTTAGAACGTTTTTTAGAACGCCTTTTGCGCATTTTCATCCCTTTTAAATTTCGATTATTTTAAAAAATGTTCTTAGAGATCATTCATATCTAATAAGTAACTACCATGCCAAATTCTATGTATCTGGACCCTTCAGTAACACAAAAATCGCAATTTCGAAAGTTGTTTTGCTCCTACACCCCCTTTTGGAGTAGTGGCACCGACATAAAATGTAGCCTATGTTGGAGCAAGGGTTGTCACCATCATTTTTACACAATTATTTTTGAAATCGGTTTGGTACTTCCTGAAATTGCGTAAAAATCGCCATTTAGAACGTTTTTTAGAACGCTTTTTGCGCATTTTCAACCCTTTTTAATTTCGATTTTTTTAAAGAACTGTCTTTAGAGAACATTAGTGTCTTCGAAGTAACTACCATTCCAAATTTCATGTTCCTAGGCCCTTTAGTAACACAAAAATCACATTTTCAGAACATTTTTAACTCCTGCAATCCCTTTTGGCCAGTGACATGGACATAAGTATAGCCTATGTTCTAAGTTGGACTAACACCATCATTTTTATACCATTACTTTTGGAATCGGTTCGGTAGTTCCAGAGTTTACCTCCTACAAATAAATACTTTTTACCTCTTTATAATATTAAGTATAGATATAGATTGGTACCTGCAATTAAAGAAAATAAAAATTACAGTACGAAAATTCTCGTATAACTGTAGATTTTTAAATAAAAAATAAAGAAAACTTGTCAACTCTGACTCCTTAAGGATAAAAGTGCCCCGCACTTACATGTGAGTATATCTTACTATCTTTTTTTTTATATAATTTTTGCTTTTGCG
This sequence comes from Maratus speciosus, assembly GCA_963932465.1. Lineage (NCBI taxonomy): Eukaryota > Metazoa > Arthropoda > Arachnida > Araneae > Salticidae > Maratus > Maratus speciosus. Next base: position 493,008,352 of record OZ010796.1, on the reverse strand, counting down.
AAATAAAATTATATTGAAACTGCATATTTGCTGCTGAATATGCACGTCGAATGCCACTTAACTAATGTATTTAACCGTTGCCACCGAAATTCTCAAGGCCTGAGGACAGGAGTTGTGACGTCATCACTAATCGACCGACTTCTCACTAGTGTTGGAATTCACAACGGAAAATTTTGAATAGCAGTTTTATTTGTGGTATGTCTGTCCTCTTATACACAATAAAAACTATTTAAACTTACTGGTGAGAATTTGGAATCCGCCAATAAAAAATCAGCCAGATACGGATACACTGTGGTATTCCACATCTGGCTGAATTTTTATTTTGATATTTTGAATTGTCACCAGTAAGTTTAAATAGTTAGTATTGTTTTATATGATGATAGATATTCCACAAATAAAAGAAAATTGCTATTCAAAATTTTCCGGTGTGAATTCCAACACTAGTGAGAAGTAGGTCAATTAGGGATGAAGTCACAACTCGTGCCCTCAGGCCTTAGTATTTCAGTGGCAACGATTTAACCCTTTCAGGGGCAAAGTACTTATATTCGGAAAATGCGGAAATGAGTGAATGTCACCAGAATTGAAAAACATTTTTTTTTTTCAAAATAAGCAAAAGCTTTTGTTCACGTACTTCATAAAAAGTAATTTTTAATTCCAATATTCTGGTGCAAATGTGACATTTAGGGATTAAAATTAGATGGTCCAAAAATGAACCACCGCCCTTGAAGGGGTTAAAATAACATTTTATGTCACCTTCTATTTTTGTCCAACATTTATTCAATAACTTTGTTAAGACTGTTTCTCCTATAAAAATTATTTTAGATGAATTTTGATTTAGGTAGGCGAAATCCAGTTTCTAAAGTAAACATAAAATGTGAATAATTTTATATTTGTTATTTAAAAAGTAGATATCAAGTGAAAAAAATCTCTAAAATTTTGAATATATATGATTATCTTAAATCGTATCATTTTGAACGCATGTTAATTCTCTTTAAACTTTGAAATTAGTTATTATTTCGGAGAAATACTATCTTTTCACTTAATAAATAAGTAACTGTCATGAATAAAAAATGACGTTGAACAGATAATTTTAATTAAAAGGATTTTATTTAAATCCGATTAAATTAACTTACATGTCATATGTAATTCAATACGTGTAGCTAAATACAAGCATTATCTATTTTTATGTTTGAGAAATCTTGCAATCTTGATGACATTAAAATAACTGTTAAAGTTACTTTTAATTTAATGTTTTGATGCAATTTGCGTAAGATTCCAAAGTTTAGTTGCAATATATTTCCTTTATATATATATATACATATATATAGCTTTGTAAAATAAAGCTATTTTTTTATTTATTTTATCAAGCTTGTTACATTTTAAAGTCACCGTTAGGAAAAAGAATTGATTAAATATTTACAATAAGAATGAAGATTATTATTTACTTATTTCTAACATAAAAGTAAAATATTTTTATGCCAATTTGTTTTATATCATATGAAAGAGTAATGTATCATAACTGTTCATTATTAAAGTGTTTCAACGAAGAACATTAATCAATTTCTCTGAATAAATAACGCCAAGTTTGCTATTCGGTAATAGTAGTACTCAAAATAAGCACCTATTGTGCATTTTGAAATCCCTTCTCTACAATTCCTAACTGTTTTCTAATTCTAGTCCTATCAGGGGCAAGTAATTGTGTTTCTGTAATGTCGAATCCACACCGGAATCTTCAAAAATATATATTGCAAAATAAGGAAAAGAAATTTTAGGACCTTTTTTCCACCAAATTTAGAAAAGTAGAATTTAATAAATTTTTTCTGGTGCAAACCTTCATTAATCGTAGTTAGGATATAATATATCCCATCGCCCCTCAAGGGGTTAAGGCAAAAATACTGCATAAATAAATAAAGCCAATTCCACGCCCAGAAGGATTAGAGATTTCTACTTTCGAAAAGAATCCTGTCTTATTTTATCGCAGAATTCTGTGATTAAATAAGAAGAAGATATTTTTTTAGAAAACAGTGGTATTCATTAACCCTCACCCCCTGTGGATATTTCACTGCATTAAGCAGAGAAAATATCAGGATCAGGTGTAAACAACTTCTATACAAATAGAACAATAATAGAAAAGGATACGTTTTAATTCATAAAGAGTTCTTTTTATTTGTACATGATTTATTTGGCCATAAGAGATCATCTAGATTAGCAGGACTCCCAACTTGTCCATTTTTGGAATACCAGAATTTCTGAAGAAACATTTTTTTGTCTAGGGTTTTACAACAATTTGAACAAAAATTATCTCCTGCGAAGGTTTCAGCAAAAGTTGTAAATAACTCTAAAAGGAATTTTTTTCTGAAACTATTTGCGATCTAAAATCGGACAGAGTGAGATGCCTGCATTAGGGGAGTCCAAACATTGGGTGAGAGAGTTACCTCTAATTTTGTATACAAAAAATTGTTGCATTTTCACAGAAGTTTTGCTATTTAATAAGGTGAAAATTACGGATTAAAAAAATATTGATAATTGGAATTTTGGAAAAAAGGTAGGACACCCATTATCGGTACAATAAAACTGGATCAAACTTTGTTCAATAAACATTTATGTTCCGCTTATCAAAATCTTCATCATATAATATTTCATTAATTTCTAATAACTAGGGGGTTGTGCCGTTGCCACCGGAATACTCAAGGCCTGAGGACAGGAGTTGTGACGTCATCACTAATCGACCGACTTCTCACTAGTGTTGGAAATCACACCCAAAATTTTTGAATAGCAGTTTTATTTTATTTTATTTGTGGAATATCTATCATCCTATAAAACAATAATAACTATTTAAACTTACTGGTGAGAATTTGGAATTCCCCAATAAAAAATCAGTTAGATACGGCCACAGTTTGGCATTGTGTATGTGGCCGAATTTTTATTTTGGGATTCTGAATTCTCACCAGTAAGTTTAAATAGTTAGTATTGTTTTATATGATGATAGATATTTCACAAATAAAATAAAAGAAAATTGCTATTTAAAAATTTCCGGTGTGAATTCCAACACTAGTGAGAAGTAGGTCGATTAGTGATGACGTCACAACTCGTGTCCTCAGGCCTTGAGTATTTCGGTGGCAACGGCTGTGACCCCTACGAGCTACGCTCGCCAACCCCCGTTCAGACACTGGAGATTCTAAAAGCACACTAATTTGATCGGCTTTAAAAAGATATTGAATTATAATTTAAGAAAACAGTGGCGATCTCTCTGTTAAAGGGTTGTTTTTGTCTTTGATTAAATCAGGTCAGTGAAAAATGTGAAAATAAGCTAATATGAAATGATTTAAATAAACAGAGACTTTATCTCCCGGTATTTTTTAACAGCGGTATAAGAAAGTTCTTTTTAAATAAGACATTTTAAATGTATCGTTTTAAATCTGACGTAATCTTCACCGAAGTTTTCTTTCTCTTTTTAATATTCACGTGAAAATACTTTTATTGTTAGAAAGGAAATATTATTTGCACTGTCTTAGAATTCTCAACACAAGAGCAATGCGACTCTTGTAGGCACTTCAATAACATCTGCATTGGTTCATTGGTTCAAAATATCTCGATTTGTTGATTATCTATTTGTAAATATGTAAACCCTATTGGTTTACAATGGAATTCTATGAGAATTTGGCGAAATATTAGAGATATTGCCAACTTTGTGTCACTTTTGGCGACTCATTTTGGTCGCCAAATTTCAGCGATATATCGCCAAGTTGGCATCAAACTTGACGGCATTTGGCGACAGAACAGGGTCATCCCTATGGTAACCCACCTTATGGGTATGGAGATGCATTAAATGATGTTCAATAACCAATGAGATGCGCTTAAGATAGTTTTCATGACGTAATTATCAATATTTTCCTTCTTTTAATATGTAATAATTTAATTCTCATTTGAAAGTCTTTTTTCTGTTTATAATAGTCACGTGTAAATAAATGTTTAATTTGAAGAAAATATTATTCTTTGCACTTTTTATAGCATATTGATTAATATCATAGGGTTTTTTTTCGTTTGTAATAGTCACATGTAAATGAATTTTCAGTTTATAGGAACTATTATTTGAGAAGTTTTTACAATTTTAGCAACAATTTCAAATAATAATTTTTTCTAAAATATGTTAAAAATATCTCTGGAAATGCTAAAAATTTGAATTTAAAATGGAAATAAACCCTCAAAAATGAGTCAAATAAAAAAAAATAAATGCAGTCGGCACACCGGGAACTTCTAATATATAAAATGATCTAAAAATTATTAAATTCCTATGTATAGTTTTTGCTCCTGTAAAACTGTTTTAATGGAAAGATTTTGACAAACTTTAACATGAAAAATATCTTAAAATAATACCTCGATATGAAAACTGTCTGCATCAGCGTGCTTATAAAACATTTCTTTGTAATACCACCGATTTTAATACTTTTGTATGCAATATTTTTCTTAATATTAACGAAGAAAGACCTCCGGCCACAAGAGATTCAAAACCGGTGACGGCGGCGCCGGTGACAGCGTTAGTTATTTTTTTTAGAATAGAGTAAAGTAGTATAGAGTACCTTAGTAAATTTCAAAATAAACCGTTTGATGTTAAATGAAAACGTTCGTTATGTAGATGTAATTCAAAAAGTCCTTCCGGCCAGTGCCGGGAGGAAGAGGTAGCTTTCATATTCCTTAATTTTTAAAAGCCAGCTTATATTATTCAAACACACGGAGCTCAAATTAGTGGAACCCGATTATAGAAGATTAAATACTGATTTTTGTCAATACTGAATATGAATGAGAATTTCGCGAAATTAGTCGCATTTTCAAAGCTTCTTTTATTTAAAGTGATTTATATTTGGTCGCCAAATTCGGCGATATCTTGAAGTGCCCGCCATTTTAAAGCAACATAATGGGTGCAACAGAGCTAACCAATGAACTTGGTCGAGACTTTAGTGATTCCTGTGCACAAGCGCACTCACATCTAAATCGGTTGATAAATACCAGTGTTGTTGCAGGCAAAAAATCAGATTTTTCAAAATGTCACCCACATTAGAAATTCAAACTGTTATATCGTCGGTACCATGTCAAACTATCCAATGTGAAAACAGTGGGATACTTTTTAAAAATTCAGATTTCTTGATCGGCACCACTTTTTCGAAATAGTAAATTTCACTTTATTTAACTTTATTAAATGACATATTAATTAAGGAGAAAACAAGGGGAATTTTACCATTTCAGAAAAGTGGTGTCCATCAAAAAATCAGAATTTTCAAAAAGTAGCCCACTGTTTTCACATTGGATAGTTTGACATGGTACCGACGATATCTCAGCCATTTTTTAAGATAAAGACAAAACAAAAAATGCTCCAGAATCTTTGTATCAAGCTCAAACACATAAGGAAAAAATCAATTTCTAATTCTTTGTACCTCATTTTAAATGGCCGCAATTTTGAAACAAGATGGCGGATGAAGTTGGCAAACGAACTTGGCCGAGAGATTGGTATGTAATATGCATATGCTTTGTCACAACCTAATCGGTTCATAAATACGCGTGTTATCGCGTGACAAAAATCAGATCGTTTCAAAATGTCAGCCATGCTAGAAATTCAAAGTGCTATAATTCAGTCATTTTTTATAATATAGACGAAACGAAAAATGTTCCGAAATCTATGTATCAAGGTCAAACCCATAAGAAAAAATATCTTTTTCAATTTCTAATTTTTTTGTACCTCATTTTAAATTAAAATTAAAAAAAAAATAATAATGGCCGCCATTTTGAAACAAGAAGGCGGATGAAGTTGCCCAACGTACTCAGTCGAGACATTGGTATGTACTATGTACACAACACGTTATATCCAAATTCGTTCATAAATACGCGTGTAATCGCGTGACAAAATTCAGATCGTTTCAAAATGTCAGCCACACAAGAATTTCAAAGTGCTATAAGTCAACCGCTTTTTAAAATGTAAACGAAACAAAAAATCCTCAGGAATCTTTGTATCAAGCTCAAACACATAAGGAAAAAAATCTTTTTCAATTTCTAGTTATTTTATACCTCATTTTAAAATTTGATTTTTTTTTTATATTTAAATGGCCGCCATTTTGAAACAAAATGGCGTATGAAGCTCGCCCACGAACACGGTCGAGACATTGCTATGTACTATGCACATGCCTTGTCACATCGAAATCGGTTCATAAATACGCGTATTATCACGTAACAAAAATCAGATCGTTCCAAAATGTCAGCCACGCTAGAAATTCAAAGTGCTATAACTCAGCCATTTTTTAAGATATAGACGAAATAAAAAATGCTCCGGGATCTTTGTATCATATTCAAACACATAAGGAAAAAATATTTTCCAATTTCTAATTTTTTTGTACCTCATTTTAAATTTTAATTTTTTTAAACTTTTTAAATGGCCGCCATTTTGAAACAATATGGCGGATGAAGTTTTCCCACGAACTCGGTCGAGACATTGCTATGTACTATGAAAATGCCTTGTCACATCCAAATCGGTTCATAAATACGCGTATTATCGCGTGACAAAAATCAGATCTTTTCAAAATGTCAGTCATGCTAGAAATTCAAAGTGCTATAACTCAGCCATTTTAAGATACAGACGAAATAAAAAATGCTCCAGAATCTTTGTATCAAGCTCAAAGACATAAGAAAAATATTTTTCTATTTCTAATTTTTTTGTGCCTACCCTCGCAACCGACCACCCGGGAGTCAGAGGGGGTCCAACTTTGAAATCTTGAATGATAACCCCCATTTTTTATTGCAGATTCGGATTCTACGGGCAAAAATACGTAACTTTTGTATTTAACATTTTTTTTCTAATATTCGATGATCACGGTGTAATCGAGCAAATAAAACAGATACATATTTTGATTTTCCCAACCAGGTTTTGACATCTCGAAATCTGATTGGACAGAACTTTCATCGTCAAAGTAGCCGTCTTTTGCGGGAATAGTCTTTCTCGAAAACCATCAGTGCTGGTTGTTCGATGACGCTTTATATGCTTTTTCCATAAAAATTAATAGAAATATATTAAATTAGTACTGTATTTGCATATTTTTTTATCCAGTCAATCATTCCAAAATAATAACCTGCGTATTTTGATTTTTTTTAACGTGCAAATAAACACCTTCCCTCCCGGACAGAAAAAAGATAATCATAATTATTTGGGGGCGGAGTGTGCAGATATTCTGCGTTTTGAAAGCTTTTTTTTTTTTTTTTTTTTTTTTTTTTTTTTTTTTTTTTTTTTTTATATATCATCTAATTCAGGAGTCTGATGCTGGTGTACAGTTTTTTTAAAATTATTACTATAGAACAAAATATAGGACAAAGTATTTAAGAAAAAAAGATATAAAAACTTTTTATACTGTCTGAGCAAAGGATGGGGATTGGGGATCTAGCGTAAATTTCAGTGGGGGTGCAGTTATATATTTTGATGATTGATTAGTTACTGTATCTCCAAAATATCAAGTCGGGCAGACACTTCTTCAATAGTTCTTATAAACGTTTTTTTGCAATTAAAAATATTTTTCAATTTAACATTTTTTTCATAATTTTAAAATTAATAATTTTAAACAATTGAAAATTTTAAACTTTTAAACTTTTAAACTTTTTCATTTAAAAAATAACTAAACTCTTTAAGCTCTCTTGATTATTTCTGGGGAAGACGACGTTTTAATTTTCATAGGGGAAGGATGATGTAGAAAATTGTTTAATTATTTATAAATTATTACAATAAAATATCAAATGTGACAAAATACAGGGTGTCCGAAATGTTTGGAAACGGTCGAATAACTCAAGAAATTCATATAAGATTGAAAAAAAAAAAAAATACATGTTAAATGTTTTTTAAAAAGCTAGTCCGTGATACCAAAGTTGACACCCCACCTCGACCACCTGGGGGTCAGAGGCGTTCCAACTTTGAAATTGTAAATGGTAGTCCCCATTTTTTTTTCAGATTCGGATTCGACGGGGGAAAATGCGCAACTTTTGCTTTTAACATTTTTCTTTCGAATCTTTGTAGATAACGATGTAATCCAGCAAAATGTGTCAGATACATATTTTGTTTTCTCAACCATGTTTTGTAATCACGAAATGTGATGGGCCAAAGCTTTCGTTGCCAAAGAGTGTCGCCTTAGCTGGAATTGTGTTTGACGAAAACTATCAATGGAGGTTCTTTCGATGGCAAAAGTGCTTTATATGCTTTTGCCATGCAAATTAACAGAAATATATTGAATTAGATTTCTATTTGTGTTTTTATTTTATCAATTCAGTCCATTCTAATCAATTAACCTGCGTTTTTTTTTTTTTTTTTTTTTTTTTTTTTTTTTTTTTTTTATATATATATATATATATTTTGATGTGTAAACATGCCCCTCCTCTTCCGAACACACAAAAAAAACAGATAATCTTCGTTATTTGGTAGAGTTAGGCGTGGATATTTGGCATTTCGATGGCTTCTGCTGTTTTTTTTCTTTTATACTCTAAATCGTGGTCAGGGGGTGGGTGTATGGGATTTTTCTACTATTACTGTAGAGTTACATATAGGACAAAAATAAAAAGAAGAACATATATTTTTTTCTGTGTGTCTGCGGGCGTACAAAGAACGGGGAAGTGTGTAAAATTCAGGTGGCGGTTGGATTGGAGGTTTAGATCATTGATTAGTTACTGCAACCAGAAAATAACAAGTAGGGCAAAAATATTTCCATAAGGGCAAAAATATTTTCCATAATTCTAATAAATGTAATAATGTTTTTTGTAAATTAATATATTTTTTCAATTTAACATTTTTTTTTTCATAAATTTAAACAACAGAAAAATTTTGGTATTTGAAAATTTTTAATAAAAAAAATAATTTAACTCTTTAACACTGTCGGGATTTGTGAGGCACATATATTCATCGTCAAAAGGTGCATGTGGATTTTGTTTTGGGCACCATTAATAAATGAATAAAGTCATTTAATTTTTTAATTAAAGGATTTTTTGGTATTTCACAAGTAAAGGCGACATTTGACAAAACACATTGTATTCCAAATTAAATTTGCGTACGCGATGCGGTCTCGAAAGGATTAAAGTGTAATGAATATTTGCTGGGGTAAACGACGTGTTAATTTTCATAACAGAACGATAATGCAGAAAATTGTTTGTTTATTATTACAATAAAATATCTTATGTGACAAAAAATATAATCTAAAACATAATTGGCAGAATAAATTAAAAACAGATCAGTTTATTTTCTTCATTTTTTAAGCCCTAGAAGGGGCATTTATTAATATATTTCATTCAATTAGTTCTACGTTCTTAATTTTTTATAACAAATAAGTTAAACCAATTGAACAATTTAAAAATAAGTCAAACAATATGATACATAAAACCCATTAAAACTTAGGGGCTTAGATGCCGTATGTTCCCTACGCCGTTGTTGTTTTGAAATGTTTGGCGATTTTTTGTTGGCGTGTTGGCGTGTTGACGGTGGTTATGGATATGGCAACCTCGATATGTTGAATGTCGTGTGACGTGTTTTTGTTACGTGTCGTTCTGGCAACCGAGAAGTTAATGATGGAATATTGTGAATGTATTTTGATATCGTATTGTATAGTTCTGCCTTTTTATTTTTATGTGAAATTTATTGAATGTATTTGATTAACTATGTTTTCTGTAGTCCGTTTAAACGCTGTTGTTGAAATAATTAGGAAATATGAGGAAATTTTGACAAGAAAAGAAGGTTTGTTTATAGTTTGTGAATACGTATTGATAAGCCTATTTAGGAAAATGTCGGCGATAATATTTCGAGCTGGATCTTTCAAGAAAGCAGATGTTTGTTAAGGTATGTTGATAATTTTATGTATTTTACTGCTTTTGAGTTTTTTACATTTTGTGATTGCTAGAAAGCGAGAATTGCTGAATTTTGAGAATTCTATATAGCGAGAAATGCTGAATTCGGCGATGTTTTTTTTCGGAAAATGTGCGCGAAGCGCACATACAACGATTGCTGGTTGCCATTTTAGCGAATTTTGTTTTTTATGTGTATTTTTGCTTGAAAAGTTTTTATATTATGAGATTGCTAGAAAGCGAAAACTGCTGAATTTTGAGAATGCTACACCTCGAGAAGTGTTGAATGCAGTGATGTTTTTTTTTCGGAAAATGTGCGCGAAGCGCACATACAAGGATTACTGGTTGCCATTTTAGCGAATTTTGTTTATTATTTACATTTTATTTTCGTTAAGCCAAACATGCGTATAAACCGGTGCTTGGCGACATTTACTACTTGGCGGAAAAAGGGTTTTCACGCCAAGAAAATTCCAAGATGGCGGCCGGGGGGAACTTATGACATCTGTTCCAACTTAGGTTCCGTTAAAAAGAAATCTAAATAAATTTTAAACTTTTTTCCTTTTTAAGTTGCAAATATTTGTATTGCAGATTTTGTATTATGCTTATGATGAATGTGTACAAAATGATAAGGGACATGTAAAATACAAGAAAACATATTTAAAAGTCTAAGATTTATTTCGATTTAATTTGAAGGGAAATTTTAGGGATTTTTAGGGTATTTACATTATCATATTGTTTAAATTTTGTTTTTATTTATTAATGTTCATTTGGTTTCACCCTTACCGGCGCGGACTAATTCTGTTTATAAACTGATGAAATGATAGACTGACATCAGAATTTATTAACGAGTTTATTGGAGAATACAAACTTTCTTATTTTCAAGTACGTTATAAATGGAAAATTTTAATTAAATATTTTGGGCGCCAGTAAAATAAAAATTATGATTCCTTTTTAAAGGACACTGTCCGCAAAAGCTCTAACTTATTTGTTACAAAACTTTAACATAAAACATCGAAGTAACTGAATGAAATATATGAATAAATGTCCCTTCTCGGGCTTAAAAAATGTAGGAAAAAACTGATTTGTTTTCAATTTGTTCTGCAAATAACGTTTTTGTTTATATATTTGTTTCACATTTGTTATATTATTGTAATAATTAATAAATAATTAAACACTTTTCTACATTATCCTTCCCCCATAAAAATTAAAACGTCTTCTCCCCCAGGTATTAATCAACAGTGCTTAAAGAGTTAAATTATATTTTAAATTCAAAAGTTTAAAAGATCAAAAATTTTCAATTGTTTAAAATTATTGGGTCGTTCGGGGAGTCGTGTCCGTTTGGAAAAATCAATTCGAACCTGAAAATTCTATCATTTAATAATTAGACATTGATTCTTATATCTAATGTCTAATAATTACCGGGCAGGATTTTCCGTTGACGATTGATTTTCCTAAACGGACACGACTTCCCGAACAACCCAATAATAAATTTAAAATTAGGAAAAAAATGTTAATTTACAAAAAAGTATTACATTTATTAGAATTTTTGAATGTTTTCTGCCCTACTTGCTAGTCAGTAGTCGCAGTAACTAATCAGTCATCAATACCTATAATCCCACCCTCCTCCAACTAAAATTTACGCTACTTCCCATCCTTTAATCAGCCAGCACAAAAAGATTTTATATGTCTGTTTGTTTTTTTGCTCCTTTATGTTATTCTATAGTAACAATTAAAAATAAAACTTATACACTCCCATCCGGCCCCGAATTAAGTGATTTTTTTGACAGCAGAAGACATCAAATCACACACACTCCGCCCCCAAATAATGAATACTACGATTTTTCTATTCGGGAGGGGAGGTGCTTATTTACTCGTTAAAATTATCAAAATACGCAGTTTATTATTTAAAAATGATAGACTTGATAAAAAGACATGCAAATAGAAAACTAATTTAATATATTTCTATTAATTTTTATGGAAAAAGCATATAAAGCGCCATGAAAACAATCTCCACTGATTGTTTTTGAGAAACATTATTTCCGCAAAAGACGGCTACATTGACGTCGAAAGTTCTGGCCAATCAGATTTCGAGATGTCAAAACCTGGTTGGGAAAACCAAAATATGTATCTGTTTTATTTGCTCAATTACACCGTGATCAACGAGGATTAGAAAAAAATGTTAAATATAAAAGTTACGTATTTTTGTCCGGAGAACCCGAATCTGTAATAAAAAATGGCGGTAATCATTCAAAATCTCAAAGTTGGACCCCCTCTGCCCCGCCGGGGGATCAGTTGCGGGGATCAAATTTGGTATCACTGAGTAGCTTTTTTAAAAATATTTAACATGTATATTTTCGTTTTTCAATCTACTTTGTATTTCTCGAGTTATTCGACCGTTTCCAGACTTTTCGGACACCCTGTATATCAACTTTTGAACGGAGGGTGGTTTCGGGGTCTGGGGGTCATGATCGATGAAAATATACCAAAATGTTTTGAAATCGCTTACCCCCGAACGGCTGCAATAGGTAGCTTTTTGTAATGAAAGCGACCTAAAACATTTTATGCGTTTTGTTACTATGTTTAATATAATTATTTTTAACCCTTTCCGGCACACTGTGCCCTGGTCGGGATACCTAATTTTAATTCTAAACTTACAAACGGCGCCAAGAATATTTTTGTAAAATTTTGCTTTTACAATGAATAAAAATAACCTGTTTTTAATTTCTAAAAATGTCGTTTTAAAATTCCGGTGTCAGTCGACCATTTCTTCATTTTACAACAAAAATTGCCCGTGCCGGAAAGGGTTAAGCACAAATTTAACTCGAATACATACTTTGTTTAAATATATATTTTTGAATTAATTATTAATCTCTTGCACTCTGTGACGTACCCAGCGTATGCCATGCTATTTCGGTCATTTCCGACAATGACGTACGCGTGTGCGTCATGATATCTGGTTGATATTTTGATTAGACATTCCGAAATTTCACCAGAAACTTTTAACTCTTATTTTTGCTTTACAAGATGATTGATTTTCTATAAATAAGGTAAAAGAAAATTACATATTAAATTTTTGTGGTGTAAATTCAAAATTTCTAAAAAAGAAAATCTGCCAGATGCGGCAACACTGATAGTTAGTGACATACATCCGCTAACAGCGCCAGAGCCCAATGAGTTAGTGAATTGCGTAGAATTAAAAAAAATGTAAATTTCTATACACATATACAGCGGTCATACCCACTGGTGCGTTTTTTGAAAACCAGCAATTTTTTAGAAAGAAATTCGTTGAAGGTTTCTGCAACAATTGCAAGAAAAACGTTGTTCCCGGCACGTTTCTATCAAATTTATAAAGAAGATTTTCCTTTAAATGAAAGTGGTGTTCAAAAAACGGACCGAGTCTGAGCCCAGTATATACCACAAAAATTATTGTTTATAAAAAGCGACATTCGAAAAACAGACCAGTGGGACCCATGTACTTTACAGACACAGAGTAAACCCAATTTCTGAAGAATTCTAGGGATTGTGGGTGATATTCACCATTTTTTAATCTAACAATTTTAACTCACTATTGTTTCAGTATTTTCCGATTTAAAAAAGTGAAGATTTCAATGTGGAAAAAGTGATAGCTCTGTCGTCAGCAAGCTTCGTTGTGAGTACAATTGTGATCCTATCACAAATATCTCCACTAAGTGGTTCTTAATTTGTTTAATTGAGATAAATTAAAACACTTTAAAAAAAATAATAATTTAAGCTTAGAGCGTTTATTCATATACGTTAATCATAAGTACAAATGAACTAAAAATGTTGTTACTCTGAAAATAAATTAATATTTTTAGCATACTGTATGTCAGTGGTGTCAAAGTGCGGCCCACCGGTTACCACTAAAATTGTGTAGTATTCATTGCTGTACCTAATCATCGAAACTCTGCAATTCAGGAACTCGACTATTTTCTTATTAAATCAGCGGTTTCCGGCTGGCCACAGTTTGACACATCTACCGTAGATAAACGCCCAAACGCCGACCCAAAATGCTAGAAGAATATCAGGAAAATTACCAGTATTTAAAAAAAATTGTCATCGTCTTATGTAACTGGATAATTTTCAAGTATTTTTTATATTAACCCATGAACCGCTGAAGTTGCGTTCACGCAACAGTCAGAATAATTGCTCACGCAATGAATTAATTACATTTGCACCACTATTTTAGAATTTAAAAAAATGTCTTATTTATTGGCAGGAATTTTGATATTTTTGTAAAGTGAAATTTACCTTACTGAATTTGTGGTGGGAAACTACTTTCAACAAGAAATTTGAAAATTTCTATCGTAATAGTTTTGGCGGTTAATGGGTTAAATAAGGCAAAGAAAAGTATTTGAAAATACTGGTATTCAACATCCATTTTTCTTGAATGTAAGCGCCGGCATATGTGCGAGTATATGGGTAGATCTGAAATTAAGTGGAAATTTGAGTCCCAATCAATTTTTTTGTACTTTTATGCAAATAATTGTTCAATTAAATAGATAATCTATGAAGGCACATATAAAACTTCTATTACAAAATACTTTAGAATAAATTTGAAATTTAAAAATATTTTAATAAAATCAAAATCATACCAAATGTCACCTCCACGGTATGTTCCTCCATGCCTGTTTTTACTTTACAACATGAATGTATCCCATAAGATAAAGGAAAAGAACCGTATAAAATATATTAAGTTAAAAAATGGACATACTTAATTTACTTTTAAAATTTTGAGTATTTATTTATTTAAAAAAAAATACAGACTAAAACACTTCAGTCCCCAGAATTATTAGCTACTTCCATGACATATCAGTTATAGTTATATAAAAATCTACAAGATGTCAGAATAATCTAGAAATTAGAATTAAAATTAACTACTGGAAGCTATTTGTTGGATGGAATATTTCTGAATTGTGGTAAATTGTTATTTCATGTAGTTTTAATTTAAAAACTTTTAATTACCATAGAGTACTTTAAGTTGCATGTCAACTCCATGGCCTCATTAATTATGTCAGCTTTAAAAATAGCAGAATTTTGTTGATAAGTAGCTTTAAATTGCTCTATTTAATTTTGTATCCAAGTAGCATTATGTTAATGTTGTGCATAGTTTAGAAAATATTAGGTCTAATCTCAGATATATCACCTCCATGGATGTCACCTCCATGGAATTGTTGTAGCATGGAGGTGACATTGATCCATGGATGTGACATTTATTGATGCAAATAATATTCTGAGAGATCTTAGAGTATATTTTTTATTATTGAATCTATATTTTTATTTTTGGGATAATTTTATATTAATAAAAAACAATTGAAACTGAAAATTTTTAATTCTAAAATATTCAGTTTTGTATAACTTTGATTTATTAGTACCATTCAGTATTTCTTTCAATGCAAGTTAAATTTTATGTTAATTAAACTTTATTTTAAAGCCTCTTATTGAATTTCCTGATCTCCTAAACTTAAAAATAAAAAAAAACAAAAAAGAACTAAATTTAAATTTTCAGTTTTTCTATTCTACGCAATTTGATAAATGAAAAAAAAAAAACACAAAATATTTGTTTAATATATTTAATGTATTAAAATAGTATGGCCGCACTAGGGCAGTCTGCAGTCATATATTTAAAGTGTAGTATTTTCTATTTATCTATTAATCTATTTATATTTATCTAATTGCTCATTAATATTTTAAAATATTTTTATTTATCATGGCTCGTCCAAAAAGCAAAAAGAATTCTCTTCAGAATAAAAGAAAAATCAAACGAGAAGCAGAGCAGAAAAGACGGAATAAAATTAAAGAAAATCCAGAATTGTATGAAGAATGTATGAAAAAGGAAGATGTTACAAGATGAAACAAGGAGGAAAAATTAAAGCTATTTCTCAATTGAGTGAACAACAGAAGCGTGTACAGAGAATGAATTGGGTACAAATGACAACGAAAAGTCGAGAGAAGAAAGCAAATAAAGAAAATTTACAGCAAGTTCTTTTAAATTCTACTACTTCAGAAACAGATGTTGATCCAGAAAGTATAAACAATCGTATTGCGATGGCTAAACATGTAATAGACAGAGTAGGTACTAGTCGGGTAAAAAGTGGTCGAAAAAATGTTAACAGAAACAAAACAAAGGCATACAGTAATATAAAATTGCTTGAAAAAGAGTTTAAAAATGAAAGTTATGAAAAGTTGAAATATCAAAGAGAAAAAGATAAATATCAGAAAAGATGAGAAATATGAATATCAAATTCACAATATATCTTTACTTAATACGTGCTAAAATACAAATGTTTTAACATTTGTATTTTAGCACCTATTAAGTAAAGATATATTGTGAATTTGATATTCATATTTCTCATTTATTTTATTAAGGTGAATATGTCGTTCTTTGAAATATAGTTTTCTATATTTATTTAATTTGAATTTTATCGATACTGGATACTATGGAACGCACTACTTTGGCGAAGAGATTTAGAATTGAAAGATTGCGGCTGGATCGAGAAATTATTAATATAAGATTTTTACAGTTATGTAAAGGCAACACAGTTATTCCCACATTTTAGAAGAACAAGAATCACATCATTCGTAATGTTATCCCTAATGTTGGAACTAAGTTGGATTTCTTGGCCCTTAAAGCATATATTAGAAGTAAGTTCAAGTTAATTGATTTTCTTTCGGATAAAGTTTTTTCCCTCTACAATGCATTAGTTCAATCTTTAAGTCACATAGACTTTGATGAATTTCTTCGAAAGATATAAATCTAACGTATCACTCAGAGAGTCAGAAAAGAGTCAGTTATGTATAGAAAAATCTACAAACTTAAAGAATATACAGATCATCATTTACCACGAAAACAACCGGTACAATATATCAACCTTACGAACTATGATATAAATGAATGGCTACATAATATCTTATCATTGGGCCCTAAACATATGTTTGAAAGACAGTTCAACCCTAAAACCGTTATTACAGATTGTGAAACAATAGTCAACGCAATGGATCATAATAGTAAAGAAGAAATTAGAAGTATGTTATATAATAATGTCCAAAAACATATAAACTATTCCATCCAGAAACGTGATAATCCTACGAATGCAATAAAGCAACTTAAAGAGTGGTCAGATATTATTATCATAAAACAGATAAATCGAATAAATTAGCAATTATGTCTACTACAGATTACACAGATAAAATGGAATGCTGCATTAGGGATATGAATTGTACTAAATTAAATAAAGATCCTAATACTACTATCAACCGGAAAACTCAAGAACTAATTAAACATGGCGTTTGGCCTGGTGACATGAAAGTAAAACTCTCCATTAATAAAACTGCCGTCACCCCCCGGTTACACGGGATGTTGAAAGACCATAAAGTAGATTTCCTCCTCCGTTCAATTGTTTCAAAGTGTTTAGGACCAACGTACACTATTGAAAAAGTGTTTGTGCCTCTACTTAAAGATATATTGCCCCCATCTGAACACGTTATCAACTCTACTGCAGATCTAGTTAAGATACTAAAAGATTATAAATTAGAAGATAACAGCATACTAGTAAGTTTTGATATAAATTCTTTATATCCTTCCATTAATGTTCAAGAAGTTAAAATTGTCATTGAAGATTTCATTTCAAATAACCCATTATATAACGACGATATTAAAAATACACTTATTTTAAGCTTAAGTTTAATTACAAACAATAATGTCTTCCTTTTTAATGGAAATTATTACAAGCAAACAGAAGGGGCCCCAATGGGCTCACCAATCTCTGGATTATTAGCTGAACTTAAATTACGACCTCTGGAAAATCATATCATTTCTTCTTCCACCATTAAACTCGCATTATGGATTAGGTATGTTGATGACATTCTGGTAATTAGGAATCACGGAATCTCTACATTAACTGAGTTTTTGAATCATGCTAACAGTATAGATAACAATATAAAGTTCACTTGTGAAATAGAAGAAAATGGTTCGTTACCTTTTTTAGATGTAGAACTGGTTAAAAACATTTCAACAAAAAGCATCGATATGAAAGTCTATAGAAAATCTTACAGGTCAAACAATACAATATCCTATGACAGTAATGTTCCATTCAACTACAAAACTGCTGCATATCGTTTTTATGTTAAAAGGGCTTTTCAAGTTTGTTCGGATGTTTACCTAAATGATGAATTAAGTAAAATTAAAGAGATTGCTTGTGAAAATGGGTTTTCGAATAAATTTATCAATAAATTAATTTATAAATATAATAATAGTAACAAAATATCTACAAGCATTAGTAAAAATAAAAATAAAGAAAAAGCTAATAAATTTTGCAGTATTGAATATATTCCACATCTTTTTGAGCGGATTAAGTATGCTTTGAAGAAATATAATGTTATTCTTATCGCTAAACCGCCGACAAAATTAGAGTATCTGGTACACAGAAAGATCGATCCTATAGACAATTATGATAAATCTGGAGTTTATATTGTCACTTTTAGGGTTGTTGGCAGTTTAAAAAAGTATACTTATGTAGGAATGACCACTCGAAAATTATTGCAAAGGATTAAAGAGCATATGACAGATTTAAAAAAGGGTAAACTATCCACAGCTCTATCCCGGTTAAGTCAAGTTAAAGACATTGATATCCTATTCAAAGAAGTTAAAATCATTGCACATGCTTCATTTTATAATATTTGTATAGTTAGAGAGTCGTTGGAAATTTTGGCAAGAGGCAGGAGTACCTGTAATGATGTTCTATCCTATAACATATCAAGAATCTGGTTTAAAATACTAGGTGTAACAGGTGAATTTGGTTTTCATTAACCATTTCCCTCCTCCCTGTCCCACCCTTCCCCCCTCTCTTTTTCTGATTAGCTGCTCCTCTCTGTTTTTCCTTCCTTCCCACCCTCCTATTTGTGGTTCGTTTAGTTTCGCCCTTTGATATTTAACCCATGGAACTATTAATAAAGAGGAACTGACATAGCCTTAAAATAGTGAAGCTTCAACTGTAACCGCTATCGCAGGTGTTGTTTACCGTCGGTAGAAACTTCCACCAGTAGATTTATATAGAAATTTTCAACTTATTTAAACGCCTTATTTTTACAAAATTTCAGTCATAAATATTGCTAGAAACAGATTTTCATTTTTACTGGTAGGAGTTTACTTTAGCGGCAGTTAGGCCCTGCGTTTCCGCCATATTGTGAAAACCAGGGAAACAAACTGACAGTTTTACAAGGCATACTGACACCAGTAAAAGAAATCGAAATTTTTAGGACATTTTTGAGAAAAAATTCCATGAATAAGATGCTTAATTAAGACGAAATTTTCTATTTAATTTTACTGGTGGGACGTTTGCCCTGTAGGTAATCAAAAACTGAAGATCCGATTTTTAAAAAGCAGCCGCCATCTTGTGACAACCTCCTCAGTTACTTCACTCGCAACAGGTAGACTTAATACTATATGTCTCCTCCTCTTTATTCGTACCTCCATTATTTAACCAGCTGTTTGTCTTTCATTAGACAGTGATCTTTCCCTGATGAATACTGACGGTTCAGTCGAAAGCGCTCGGATTTTAAACATCATATGACTCCAATGTTTTAACATTTGCATTGTTTTTAAAATGTTTTAACATTTGTATTTTAGCACCGATTAAGTAAAGATATATTATGAATTTGATATTCATATTTCTCATTTATTTTATTAAGGTGAATCTGTCGTTCTTTGAAATATAGTTTTTCTATATTTATTTAATAAGAAAAGATATCAACACAACATAAGTAAAAGAAAACTAGTATGTTGTGGCCATCACAAAACTTTCTTCTATATAAATCGCGTCAATTAAATCATTTAAATAATACAAGAAATTACAGCAGTTTAGCAACCATTCATATCAAAGTATATTTGAATTTGAATTTTGATGAATATTCGTGCATTAGTTCTTGAGATACATTCTGAGATAGTTCTTGAGATAGCGGAAATTTTGAAAAATGTAGCATGACAGCGCCACCTGTTGAGCTATCTGCACCAAAACATAAGCAGCACTAATAGATATCAAGGTACACCTGAATCTGAAGTTTGATGAAAATTCATGCATTAGTTATTGAGATAGATCTATAGCAGAAATTCTGAAAAATACAGCATAACATTGCCACCTGTCGAGCGATTTGCCCCAAAACATAGACAGCAGTAACTCATATCAAGGTATACATGAATCTGAAGTTTGTTGAAAATCCGAGTATTAGTCCTTGAGATAGAACTATTGCGGAAATCGCAAAAAATGCAGCATAGCAGCGCCACCTGTTGAGCGATTTACACCAAAATGCCTAAGACTTCAATTCCTGTCAAGGACTAACTGAATCTGAAGTTTGGTGGAAATCCGCGCATTAGTTCTGGAGATTGAGCTATTGAGGAAATCACGAAAAATGCTGCATAGCAGCACCGCCTGTTGAGCAATTTCCACCAAAAACCAATCAGCACCAATTTATATCAGGGACTAACTGAATATAAATTTTTATTAAATTCCGATCATTAGATCTTGAGATAGAGCGTCCACATAATTTGTGTTAAACGCAGACAGACAGACTAGCAGGCTTATATTTTGTAAAACAAGTTTTTCGGGTTCTCTGACCCCTAAAACTTGTCAATCCGTCGAAAACTGGAATTCAAAAATTTTCATAAATCCAATACTTTCTTCTTGTAAAGATAGAAGAAAGTAAAAATTAAACACTACAAAAGAGAGTGTACAAAAAATATTGAAAGTCGAAAACGTTTTTTCTAAAGTCAGAAAATGTTGTGAACTCGGTTCAGCATTAAACTGAGATTGAAAAAAATAATTGAAAAACTGAGAAGTCTCAAAAGTCAAAGAAAGCCTTTGGTCTTGTTCTTTCTTTAAAAAATAATAATGAAGTACCGCAGTGTGCACAAGATTCCAGTTAGTGTCCTGTTAAGCAGTATTTAGCAAATGTGACCTCAGTTGAAGATTACGTAGAAGTTAATATTATGCAAAATGTTCCGGATCCAAGAACAAATTTGTTTTCCGTAAAAAGCCAGGAGAATTCATTAGATATGAAGAGTTGATTTGTGTGGCTGAACAGCCGAAATTGAACAATCGGTTACAATATATATTTGATATTTAATCCTTCAAAATTGCAACATTATTTAATAAAAAATTTCTTTTTGTTGTTTCGTTCTTTTTTTTAACATGTGACTCAAGAGTATGTGTTATTTATCTGTAGTGTAATACAGTTTTTGTTTTGATGTGTTATTTGACTTTCTGTATTTCATTGAAATAACATATTATACCTCTTAAAAAACAAAACAACCTAATATTGCAACCATAAATGTTTTTCAATCTAGTAAATGAACAATAAAACTTATATTCATCGTTAATATTAAAAGTTGTCACCGCCATGTTTATATAAAAAATAAATTTTAAATAAAAATATTAAACCTTGACCTCGAATCATGATTTATTTATCTTTAAAACTTTAAGAAAATTTTGGAAACACAACTTAAACACGACAATTTGAACTTTTATTTTTTACAAATTACCAAAGAGAAATTTCCACTTAATTTCAGAACTAGCCATATAAGGTATTTGCTAAGACAAAATATACTTTATAATTAAAAAAATAATTGTATCCAATAAGAAATTAAAAAAAAAAAAAAATTTGTTTCCTTTAAGAATGTGCGATTTTTACCATTACCGATTTACTTGCAAAATATAAAAATGGTATTACGGTAACTTGCTAATGTAAATAAATTTTCATAATAAAATTCATTTAAACTACTCTTTTAATATTTACTTTCTTCTTTTCACGGAATGTATTTTACACATGCGTAAAAAGATGATTTTTTTAATTCTATTGATTTAATTTTTAATTAAATATTTCAAAATAATTGACACTTATCGTGTTGATAAAAAGAATTTAAACCTTTTCCAAAAGATTTTATAGTGGAAGAAAATAATCCACATCAATTTAGAATTTAAAAATGGGGGATTAGTTTCAAGATGTTTTAGAAATTTAATTTATTAAAATTTCTATTGTTTATGCAATCGGTAGCAAATATTTAATAGAATAAATTACCGAAAAATAAATCTTAATATGGAGAACTTTTAAATAATCTATCTATGTTACCATTGTCTCAAATGTAAATAGCGTAAAATTAGGTGTAGCCAGTTTATAAAACTGTGCAATTAAATAAGCCGAAATAACGGTTCAAAAATTCAAGTACCTTAATGAAACCTGTTAATTTCCTTACAATTTTATAATATTAATTAAAAAACACACAACTCGCTAAATTATGGGAGTATTTCTGACACTTTTCTGACTAAATAATTTTTGTTCCTAACCTTTTGACGCGCAGCGGTATATGATTTATATCACTGAATTTTAATTCGCAAGTGCCGAATTTTCACTAGAACATTTGAAGAACAATTTGATTTTATAATGCATGTCAATGAAAGCATTTCTTTATTTCTTAATAATTTTATTCGTAATTTCTGGTGGCAATTATTCATGTAAACATTTTAGCTGTAGGTATACTTTGTTTACGGAAATTCTGAAGGATTGAAACTAGTTTTGCCAGGTATTCAGCATAAATCGGGTCTCCTAATGATCTGGACACCAGTTTATTAATTTTTTGACTTATCGAATGTTCGAGTTATCTAGGATTAAAGAGAGCGGAATAATCTGTATAGAATTAGTGGTGTCCAGAGCATTGTAGCCTAGGGATAGTAGTTTGGCCTCCATTTGTATTCAGAAAAACCAAATTCGTGCTAGGAATTAAAAATAACACTTCTTGTTTTATTTAATGAGAGAAATATTACCTAAAGCGTACATATACTTCATTCAAAATTTCTGACATGAATTTGAAACTTAGAAATAAAATTGGAGACCAAACTGGCAACCTTGTTGTAGCCCTTATTTACACGGAATACAGGGCAATACTAGTTGAACCCAAACCAGACCATTGAAGTTAAATGTTTTTATACTATTTATCCAACATTTATTTACTTTCATAAAGGAGCAATGATTTTTTAGAACAGAGGTACTCACTACTTTTTCAGAAAAGTATACCCACATCGCTATTCCCAAACTGTGATATTTGCTTTATTTAATGGCCGCCTTACTCATGGGATTAAATGAAGTAATATAACATCTTAATACAATGTTAAAATTATTTTTAATCAATTACAAAAATAATTCTTGGACATAAAAAATAACTAAATTAAGATATGTGACTCTAAATGTTTTACTATTTTAAAAATCGCAGTTAATGGGATTTTTAATATGTAGACGACATCAGTTTCAGAAATTTGTTTTACATTCTTAAATAAATCAATATTCCGAGTTTAATGCCACTTTGGTGCGATTGCATCGTAAACAGGATGCAAAAAAGGAAGGTGTATCATATTTAATTGACTGCACATAGCTAATTTAAAAGCACCGTCCCATCATTATTAGTTCAATTCACTGAAGCAGAAACGGCGATTGTATTGTACCTTCAACATGCACTTCTGTATTTCCCCAAGTTTTCATTTAAGATAATCCAAGTGTTCTTCCCCTTTATATATACGAAGAACATAACGTGAGAAATACATTCAAAAATTATTTTTATTCACAGTCATTCGACCATGATAACTCTGGAAAAAAATCACCATTTACTGCCGCAATTTCTATATTACGCGCAGGGCCTAGTTACCATCGGAGTAAACTTCCACCAGTAAAAGAGATACCACATTTTAACAAGACGAATGTTCAAATAAATTTAATGGTGAAGATTTCATGGTTGTTATTGACGCTCTAATTACGCGTAGGCCTAGTATTCAGAGTTCGGTGTGAAAAATTTGCCGGACACGCAGGCGCACGAACGTATAAATGTAACTATTAGGTTAGCAAATAAGTTCCCGCAGTTTTTTTAAATAGAAGTTTTCTACCGGAATCTTTAATTTGTTTTTTGGATAGAGTTAATTTGTGTTAAATTTCTGACCGTAAAATGTAGTGTCAAGTTGGGAAACGGGAGTATTTTCGACCAGTGTTGGCAGATGGGCTACTTTTTTAAAAATCAGATTCTTGATTGGCACCACTTTTTCGAAATGGTAAAATGTGCCTTATTTAATGGCATATCATTTCAGGCAAAAACAAAGTGAATTTTACCGTTTCAAAAAAGGGGTGCCAATCAAGAAATCTGAATTTAAAAAAAGTTGCCTAATGGTAACGCTGTTTTCGACACCTCTTCCTCTTTGCTTTTAATCAAGGTTGTTGGCCGCAAAAGCTGTTCGCAACATTTGTGTTGTGTATGGCCATAGCTGAAACAGCCACTCAAGATTGGTATGCCAAGTTCAAAAATGGAAATGTTGACATCAACGACGCACCTCGTTCTGGCCGCCCAGTTGAGTTCGATGAAGAGCGATTAAACCAACTTTTGCACGAAAATTCGCATCAAACGACAAGGGAACTTACAGAGAAAATGAAATTCTCCCACACTGCTATAGAAAAGCATCTTCACTCAATGGGAAAGGTTCAGAAGTGTGGAGGATGGGTTCCGCATGCTTTAAGTGACAACAACAAAAATCAGCAAGCCACAATCTCCGCTGCTTTGCTTGCTCATCACCGCTCAAGTCATGGACACAAGCAACGATTCTTTACCCAATCATTACTGGCGACGAAAAATGGTGCCTGCACATTAATATGAAGCAGCGCAAGGAATAGCTTAGCCCCGGTAAATTACCAACACCGCGCGTGAAACAAGATCTGCATCCACGTAAAACGATGTTGTGCGTATGGTGGGACTGGGAAGGGATTATCCATTACGAATTGCTTGAACGGAACCAAACGGTTAACGTAGAACTCTGTGTTCAACAGATGGAATGATTCAACACGGCTATTCAAAAGAAAAGACCTAATCGCAACATGGATTTCTTTTGCTGCATGACAATGCCGCCCTCATGTCGCCAATATGACCAAGGAAGCCAATTAAATGTATAGCTGGTAAGTGCTGCCGAAACCGCCGTACTATCCCGATTTGGCACGAACAGATTTCCACCTTTTTCAATCTCTTGCAAATGCTATGAGCGGAGCTTCGTTCAATACTAATGCAGAATTGAGAGCTTGGTTGGATGAATTTTTCGAGTCGAAACTGGGGGATTTCTACCAACGAGGAATCGAAAATCTTGTTGAACGTTGGGAAGAAGTTGCTAACAACAAGGAAGAATACATTGTTGATTAATTAGTTGTTAAATTTTATTGAAAAATAAACTTTTAAAAATTTTTAAAAAAGGGCGAGAACTTAGTTACCAACCAAGTTGGCATTCCATAGTTGACCTTCCATTTTAACCTTTTCGACTCGGTGTCTCTTATACAAATTTTATTTGGTTGACACCACTTTTTAAAGAGAAGTTTCCTTCAAGTACACAATTCGAAAAATGCTCTAATTTAATAAGGCAAATTTTATTTTCCTTTATCACTGGAGTTAATATCAAATTTTTCAAAGAAAGATGATGTCCAGTCAGGCTGGACATAAGAGTGAAAAGAGTTAATGATCTGAAATTTAGCATAAATTAACTCGATAAAAAAAACTACAGATCACGACAGGAAAAATGTATTTTTAGAAAGACGGGAACGTAGTTGCCAATCCTGTTGCCATTCCATTTTAATGATATGAAATATAACATAAACTAACCCGATCAAAAAAACATAATATAGAATCCTGCCGCAAAAATGTATGTAGTATAACGGCGGGAACTCACTTGCCAACCCACTCTGAATTCTACAAATGACATTACATTTTAACGAGCTGAAATTAAAGATAAATTAACTCCATCAAAAAAACAGAATATAGATTCTGGTAGAAAAAGTGTATTTAAACAAACTGCGGGAACTTAGTTGCCAATCCAATAGAATAAATATTCAATACATGCATATGAAAAAATGTCTGTATTCCAAGAAGTCCACTAACACAACAAAAATTCTATGTACATTAATTACGAATATATATATATTTATTACACAAGAGGATATAACCAATATGGAGGTCATCCTCTTAATTACGGTATTAGATTTGAAAACTACAAACACTATCACGCAAAATACATAGGAAAAGCTGCAGTATATAAAGTAGTATTTATACAGTAAATGGCAAAAAGCAGAGAAAAAAATTAATATCTTTTTGTATATTTAGTTATTTATTTTTTGTTTTGTTATTAGATGCAAAAATCAAAACATTAACATTTAGTAGATTTTTTTTTTGACACATTACACTCAAAACATGTACAAAACGAGTCACAGCTCCATGAATACAAGGCCTGAACACTGACAAAAAAAAAAAAAAAAAAAAGGCAGGATTTTTAGGACGTAGGCGGATTTTTTTACGGTCCCATGAAATTGATTACCACTAAATTTTTAAAAGTTTTCTCCACTTTATTTTTAAATTATTAAACAACTTACTGAAAACGTTTTGAAAATACTGATGTCAAAAGTAATGGGACCGTATAAATGATTACAAAAATTCGGCCTACGACAGCCGCCATTTTTGTGTCATCGCTCAGGGGGCTGACATAAAGAAGGTTCAAATGTAAGTATAAATAAGAGTAATAAGTCTTAATTACGTCTACTAATAACCATAACACAATATATATTCCAAACGGAAAAGTGAAAACATATATTTAAATATTTATTTGCTTCAAAGATGTTACTAAAAACACATTAAAATTATATTAAAAACCTATATTAACATTTTTCTATCCCTTCAATTAATAGTCATCAGACTGTATACCAGAAATTCCAAATACAATGCATATGAAAACCGGAAAAAATATCGAATACAAACAACTAAACATATAACGCGCCATACATTTTCAATATCGCACGTGTTCCTCCTATGTCGCGATTCCTCAAGTTCATCGAACACAAACAAACATATAACGTCCCTACATTTTCAATATAGCACGTGTTCCTTCTATGTCGCGATTCCGCAAGTTCGAATACAAACAAGTAAAGATATAACGCCCCCTACATCTTCAATATAGCACGTGTTCCCTCTATTTCGTTATTCCGCAAGATACCGCCGCAGATTTCGCGGAGCGCAGCGTACCCCGAGTCCGTCCAACTTCCTGCCTGCGTCCCTTTAGACGAGACTCTCTAGTGGAAGCCAGGTTGAAAAAAAAATCGAAAACTTGAAACCGGGCAAATTTAAAAGGAAAGTTGATTAAATTAAATAACAGGGGTAATGCTGTTTTATACCGGTTGAATCAAATAGAGAGCATTAACATACTTTTTCAGTGTCGCCAGTGGGCAACTTTTTTAAAATTCAGATTTCTTGATTGGCACCACTTTTTTTAAATAGTAAAATTTGACTTTACAGTACATATATATTTAACGTTTGAACTAAAAAACCATTAAAACACAAATAAAATAAACTAAGACAGATTTGAGCACAGTTAATAAATAAAATTTATAAATGATATACTTAAAAACAATTAAAAATACAATATGTAAACGTTTCGCCAAGCGACACGCACGGCATCATTAGTACAAAAAATATCCATTGCATTTGAAACGACAGAGCAAATCAAGAACAGTTAAAGTAAGTTATTTTAAAAACAAACAATATTCACTAGGGACAGAACGAGCATCATTTAAAGTCTGCGATCGCAATTCAGTGAACCAAGCCTCAAGGAGCAATCTACCATGGTAATTGTTGCAACCCGATTTCAAAATACTGGCGTTCGCAATGAGCGGGATGTGATTTGTTTGAAGTGATTGCTGGACAATTTTTGATTTCAAATTACCCTTTTTTAAAGCACCAGTATGTTCTTTTAGGCGAATTTCCAATGATCTACCAGTTTCACCAATATAAACACTGTTGTAATTTTTACAAGTAATAATATAAAGAACACCGGGTAATTTAGACTTATCACATTGAAATTTATGCTTATTGAAAAAGGAACTCAATTTATTAATAGGTTTAAAAGAAACCCCAATATTGAATGATTTTAGAATGCCAGAATTTTTTTCAGAAAAGTTCTTATAATAAGGGATTTGTGGCTTTATGAAGAAACATCATGGCTTCTCTCGATGTTGTTTCGTTGTTTACTTCAATCCCTTTTGATCTGGTCTGTAAAGTTATTAAAGATATCTGGCCTACTCCTACACACCCTACTGATTTTAATGTCGAAGAGATTGTTAAATTGGTTAAGTTTTGTTGGACCTCAAAGTGTTTTGTATTTAATAACTGCTTTTATATTCAAATTTCTGGTATCGCTATGGGGTCCCAACGCTCTGTTGTAATTGCTGAACTTGTAATGCAGAATATTGAAAATACTATTAATTCTGAACTTGGTCCACGTATTCTTTTTTGGAGACGTTATGTCGACGATATTTTTTTGGTAGTGAAAAAAGCTGACTTAAGTGATATTCTCACGATTTCTAACTCTGTTGGTAACCCTATTAACTTTACTGTTGAAATTGAAAATAATGCTGAATTATCTTTTCTCGACATTCTAATCCGCAGACCCACGACTCATATCTCTCAATCTGTCACTACCACTGTTTACAGAAAACCTACTTCTACTGGTCAATATACTGATTTCAATTCAATATGCCCTTTCAGCCATAAAATAACCGTTATTAAGACTTTAGCCTTCAGAGCCATAAAATATTGCAGTTCCAATAATGATTTTGAAATAGAGAAATGTAAAATTTATCGCGATTTGGTTAATAATAGCTATCCGATTGGTCATGTTAAAAAAATCTTTAAAAATACTTTAATTTTTTTTAAATTCTACTCCCCCCCTCCTTTTCAACGTAGTAAACCAAGCTCCTTTATCTGTATCCCTTATTATAAGAACATTTCAGAAAAAATTTCTGACATTCTAAAATCATTCAATATTGGGGTTTCTTTTAAACCAGGGGTGGCCAACAGTGGCACGCCTGATACCACTAAAATTTTACAGAAAAATTCTCCTTCTTGAATCGCAGAGATTCGATGATTAGATAAGGCAATGATTACTGTAAAATTTTAGTGGTGCGGCGCGTGCCACAGCTGGCCACCCCTGTTTTAAACCTATTAATAAATTGAGTTCCTTTTTCAATAAGTATAAATTTCAAAATGATAAGTCTAAATTACCCGGTGTTGTTTATATTATTCCTTGTAAAGATTGCAATAGTGTTTATATTGGTGAAACTGGTAGATCATTTAAATTCGCCTAAAATAACATAATGGTGCTTAAGGGTAATTTGAATTAAAAAATTGTCCAGCATTCACTTCAAACGAATCACATTCCGCTCATTGCGAACGCCAGTATTTTGAAATCGGGTTGCAACAACTAATATGGTAGATTGCTCCTTAAGGCTTGTTTCACTGAATTTCGATCGCAGACTTTGAATGATGCTCGTTCTGTCCCTAGTGAATATTGTTTGTTTTAAAATAACTAACTTTAACTGTTCTTGATTTGTTCTGTCGTTTGAAATGCAATGGATATTTTTTGTACTGATGATGCCTTGAGTGTCGCTTGGCGAAACGTTTACATGTTGTATTTTTAATTGTTTTTAAGTATATTCTTTATAAATTTTATTTTTTAACTGTGCTAAAGTCTGTCTTAGTTTATTTTATTTGTGTTTTAAAAAAATTCGACTTATTTAATGACATATTAATTAAGGCGAAAACAAGGTGACTTTTACCATTATCCCCTTGAGGCGCGCCGTTTGCAGTCCGCAAACGGTTAATTTTAATGCCTAAATATTCAAATGGCCCCAGTAATTTTTTAGTACAATTTCGACCTCATAATAAACGTGAAAAAAGGCTTTTGATTATTTGCAAATAAATTTGTTTGTTAAATGCGGTGTGAATTAATTATTTGAACATATTTTTGAGCAGAAATGCCATGCCCCTGAAAGGGTTAAAGAAAAGTGGTGCCAATCAAGAAACCTGAAGTAAAAAAAGTAGCCCACTGACAACACTGTACTTTTTAACGAGAGTAGATTAATTTACAGCTCTAATTTCTATTTGTAATTATTTATAAGAGAGTCCATTGAGATTTATTTAAGAGGTTCAGGAATTTATACCGATACGTTATCTTTTCGCACCCCGAATATATGGATTGAGTGGTTGGACAACTTGCGGAATCGCGACATAGAAGGAACACGTGCGATATTGAAAATGTAGGGGGCGTTATATGTGTACTTGTTTGTATTCGATGATTTTTTTTCCGGTTTTCATATGCATTGTATTTGTAATTTCTGTAATACATTCTGATGACGACTCATTGAAGGAGTTGAAACATGTTCATATAGGTTTTTTAATATACTTTTAATTTGTTTTTAGTAACGACTTTGAAGCAAACAAATATTTTAATATATGTTTTGACTTTTCCGTTTGGAATATATATTGTCATAAAGAAGGTTCAGTTGGCTGTGAATCTGTGTCGTCAGTAAGTTAGTTTATTTCTATATACTGGTATATATTAATCCGATATTGATTTTTATACTGATCTGTCATTAAAAAAGGCGAATATTTCTACTTTAAAAGATGGTGGCAATAAAACAATTTAAATTTTTAGAACGTAGAAAGCAGTTAATATTGACAAAACACCACTTTTCCTCAACTAAAGTAATCTCCTTATTAAATCGAAAATTTTCTGTTATTGAATAAGGGAACATTTCAATTAAAAATTTACAGTACAATTAAGATTTCACTAACGCCGCTAGCTAACTATGCATTTACAATTTACGGACAAACCTATTAACTATTTGACTACAGGCACGAACTCGCGTCTATTTTTATATTGAATCATAACTCAATTTACAAAAGAAAAAATTGGTGTCAGATTTCTCCTGAAAGTAAGTGGCGCATTCTAGGATAAGTGTATGGCAGATATTACTTTTCAAAAAGTTCTGCGACTATATTTAAAAAATAATAATTCATGGCATAACTGCCAACGTCAACGGTTATGCGTTAGCACTAAAACTTAATTGAATTTTTGCGGTATTTACTTTTAGAAATACTTACATTTTATCGAATTAATTAGACAAAATTTGAAATTATATTTTAGTCGTAATATGAAGCCGTATAAGTAAGCAGCTATACTACTGGTGCGATTATATTTCGATATGTAGTTTAATGCTCTAGCCAGAAGTGCCAAGTTCACATTAACCCTTTGCACTCGGCGTCACTTGCACAGATTTTATTCGATCGGCACCACTTTTTTAAAAGAAGTTTCGTTCAAGTACACAATTTCAAAAATGCTCTGATTAAATAAGGTACATTTTATTTTCCTTTATTACTGGTGCCAAAAACAAATTTTGCAAAGAAAGATTATGTCTCCGCAGCGGAGCCCTCGAGTGCAAAGGGTTAATCTTATGTAATAATGTGACTTATTTTCATGCAGTTTAACAAAGTTCCAAACCATAAATTTTATTTGATGAATCCTTTTATACTTATTTTCAGATTTATAAGTGAAATCCATTCCATTTCATCTCTTTAAAGTAATTATGGTGGGAAAAGTATTAAACCTGGGTTAAATTAATCCAGTGATTTAGCTGTTGATGGATTGGTTTTCGTGATTATGAGTTTTACACCTTTTTCTTTTTACATTCGGTATTCTTCTCATCCTGCCTTCCGTATTCTCTAAATAGCTTATGCTTCTTTCCGTCGTCTTCTTAAGATAACGTTTGTATTTTTAATGGAAAAAACAAGCTACTGTGTTTAGGCTTTGTTTACGTGCGTATGTATGTTCTCCTTTTCCTCAACAGTCGCTAATCTATTTTGAATGTAACGATTACTCTAAAAATCTAGTACATCAGGGTAGGTTTTAAGTTAAAAGTGTTCATCGTATTCTGAATACTTTTTTTACACTGACACGTCAAATATTTTAATATACGATTGTCTACTGCGTTTCAAATCATAGGGCTTAACAACAGAAAGTCTATATAAAGTGAAACATGTGACATACCAAAAATAAAATTTGATTGCTCGAAATGTTTTGGGACAAAATCTTGAGTAGGTTGTCTCAATAAGAAAATGATGCATATTGGAAATAAAATTTTATTTTGTCAACACAGTTTGAAGAAAAATTAATCGCCATCCACCTTGGTGATAATGACATTATCACGTAACAAATGCTTATTCATTTGTCTTACTAGTATATTTGAACTTGTCCAGGCGAGTATTACCGAAATCTGTAATATGGTTTTCCGTAGTTTGGTCAAAACCATTGATCTGAGCATTCATCCTGTGAGTATGTCGCCACTTCCTAATAGAGGTTCCATATTCTTGAACGATGAGCAATTAGGGTGCTTTTATATATAAGATATTAGCGACATATTAGCGACAAAATTTAATTGTTCGAGAGGATTTTGGAGAAAAGCTTGTCGAGCCTGCCATTATCGCCCATTTAATGTTTGTTGACTTGTCTTACTAGTTTAATAGGATTGTATAGCCAGGTGTTGCGAAGTTCTGGTACGCAGCTTGCAACAGTTTTGACAAAAAATTCTAATCCAAGCTTGTACCCTTAGCCATAGCTGCCAACTCTTCCGCTTTTTCAGACCACAAAAATTTAATAGAATTTTTTGCCTTATTTAATCGACAGATTACGGCGATTTACAAAGGTAAAATTTACTATACAATTTTTGTGGTCTGAAAAAGCGTAAGATGTTGGCAGCCATTTCCATAGCTGACAAATCTTACGATTTTTGGTACCACAAAAATTTAATAGAAATTTTAACTTTATTTAATGGGCAGATTGCGGCTATTAAAAAGGGTAATATTTACTATTAAATCTCTGTGGTATAAAAAAGCGTAAGTGTTGGTAGCTACGTGTACCACAAGCATATGCCACACCTTTTTTTCTTTTAAAGAAGCTTCAATGGTAACAATGTAGATTAATTTAAATGTCGTTGTCAACAAAAATACTCACTTGTGCCGAAACAACTCTTTGTAAATTACGCCAACTGGTTTTCCAGAAATCAATAAAATATACGTAATGTTAACTATATTTTTTGTTGATGTTGTTGTTGTGGTTTTGCCACAGCTGCAAGTAAGTCGTTTGTTAAAAAAATTCGCCTGAAGTCTCATTGATTTTTTGTTGTAAAATTACTTGTTGACCCAGGGGTCGCAGCATATAGGACAAATTTTATTGTTCTTACCAGTATCTTTTATCAATAATCGTCTAGAGATATTTTTATAAGATATCCGATAGGAGTATATCATGAGGATTATTGATAAAATATACTAGTATAATACAATAAAATTTGTCCTATATGCTGCGACCCCTGGTTAACCCCTTAACAGTCGCGTTAAATTACGGTTTAAAAATTCAAATTGCTTATTGGCACCACTTTTTTGAAAAAAGAAATATTCACCTTATTAAATGACAGGTAAAATGATACCATACTAAAGCCAATCACACTATCTTATAAAACTGGTGTGAATCAAACAATCTGAATAGACACAGCCCGTGAATATCATGTGAGCGAGAATTAAGGGGAGGAGACATATAGTGCACTGTCTACCAGTTGCGAGTGAAGTAACTGAGGAGGTTGTCACAAGATGGCGACTGCTTTTTTTAAATCGGATCTTCAGTTTCTGATTACTGCCGGTGCAAATATCCCACCAGTAAAATTGAATAGAAAATTTCTTCTTATTTAAGCGTCTTATTCATGGAAAATTTTCTCAAAAATGTCGTAAATATTTCTATTTGTTTTTATCGGTGCCAATATGCCTTGTAAAACTGTGAGTTTGTTTCCTTGGTTGTCACAATATGGCGGAAACGGAGGGCCTAACTACCGCCAAAGTAAACTCCTACCGGTAAAAATGAAAATCTGTTTCTACCATTATTTATAACTAAAATTTTCTAACAATAAGGCGTTTAAACAAGTTGAAATTTTCCATATAAATCTGCCGGTGTAAGTTTCCACCGGCGGTAAACAACTCCTGTGATAGCGGTTACAGTTGAAGCTTCACTATTTTAAGGCTATGTCAGTTCCTCTTTATTAATAGTTCCATGTTAAGGGGTTAAGTATTACTTTCTTTGTTTATGTGGCTTTTTGCTTCAAAAGCAGGTTAATATTCTTGTGACCGATTCAACAATCGCAGGGGTCGCATTTTTTAGAAAACATTTTATTATTTCTACCAGAACCAATAATCAGTAATTTTCTGAATCATTATAACATATGCTATAGAAAGGTATCATGAACATGTTCCTTTCAAAATAGTGGTAGGAACAATAAAAAATTTCCTATACGCTGTGATGACAGCTATCATGTTTGTAATATTTGTATGATTCTAATAAGTAACAGATTTTATATTTAACATTTTGTCAGAACAGTAGAAAATCGGGAACCACTATTTATTAATAGTATTATTTACCTTGTTTCGCGTTTAAATAACGTTACTGTTACCAATCCGAAATATTAGTACGTAAAATTTAAGAAAGTTGCCCGCGTTCATGATTCTCAAATATCTACATTTTATATCTTTATTTATAAAAAAAGTATAAATAATTTACATTCAATTTTTCAATTTTTTATACTATACATTATTTTTTAACAAAAAAATATATTACAGACATATGTGAACGCCAATAATTAAAAACGATAGTTTAAAAATATTTTTTTTAATTTTAGTCTGTCTTTTACGCATATATTTACACATTTTTTCAGAGAAATATATCCAGAGTGTAAACTTTCTCGCTTTTTAGATACAATTATAACTGAGAAGTAATCTTTACTTTATTTAACTTTTAAAAATTATAATTAAATTGGGTAATGAAAAAACTCATGAAAAGTTGAAAATGTCATGTTCGGTGTTTAAGAAATTTTAAATATGTTGTGCTTCAACTTTTCTTAATTATTAAAAAAAAAATTTGAAATCTGAAAGTGCGTTATTAATATAAAAACGACTAAGCTGAAAAAAAAATGATGTGTCTGAAGATGATTTTTATGTTCAAACGTTTATTTCTGTTTCGAAAAGCAGTTGTGCCATTCTGATTTCTTTAATGGTCTATAGTCAGGGGAGTTTTTTTTCATGCACACGGATAATAAAATTTATATTCTAAAAAGTCACGAAAACGATTTAAATAAATAAATGATATTCAAGAGAAAAAAATTCGAGTAACATGACATACATGTTCAGAATATTCCCGTTCGTGGTTCTCACAAACTTCATTTTCAGAAGCCTTTTAGTACAACTATCTCTGGAATATTCATTACTAATCACACTTAGCGTTATTAAGTGCATTTTTTAGACATTAAAAAAGTGATTGGCCTTTTCATATCGTCAAGAACTTATAGATTAATTGTGGCAAATCCGCGAGCGATCAGGACAAATGCCACCACTATCTTCGTACAGCAATATTTGCCTTATCAAATGACAGAATTTATGTGGTTAAATAAAGCTATATCTGTTTAGAAATAGTGGTCACATTTTACTCACTTCTCGTGCGTTCGCCTACCCTGTTATGAAATAATAACAAACTAAAAATCATGCAGTTTTAATTAAGTTAAAAAAATACAGAACATTACATCACGAAAACATTATTTAAAGGTTTTTTTTTTTAAGTTTTTATTGACAACATACAACTTCCTTATCTCTCATTTACGGTAGCAGTAATGTGGAAAAAAATGGAAGGATCAGTTGCAGGTTTTTATATGTTAAACAAAATGAAAAAAAAAAAAGTAATATCCATAAGTGAAGTTCACGCCCGATCCCTAAACATGGTTTTATTTAATAATAAATATGATAAAATAAAGGGAAATCCGTATCAAAGAGAGAAAAGTAAACATTTAATTTTTCATTGAACATCAAAGGTAAAAAAACTTTTTTCTCTAATTAACAATTACCTGTTTTCGGTTAATGCACTATTAGAATATATTTTATATATAATTACAAAATAACAAACTTAGTGCGTTAATTTTGGAAATAGGTAAAAATACTTTGATTAACTCTTTCAAGTGCGGTTTTTTTTATGAAACAACTTAATTTTAATTACTAAATGCCAGAATGGCACCAGAATTTTTGCAAAAAAAAATTTCATATATTGCGTACGTGAAAAAAAAAAAAAAAAAAAAAAAAAAAAAAAAAAAAAAAAACAACTTTTTCTTACTTCCAAATAAATCTGTATGTAAATTCCGGTATCATTCCTTCATTTCAACATTTAGCGATGGAAATACTTTGCCTCTGAAAAGGTTAATGAAAAGTGATATATTTAACGCATTAACCCTTTATCTACTGCATTATGATCTACTGCAATTTTTTTCATGTAACTTTTTTTCAGTTACTACAACGAAAATTAAAGGATAAACATAAAATAATACTCACCCGTGGGAAACTTAATTTCTTAGAGGTAATTCAGTACACTCTGACAAAAATATTATCGCAATCGAAAACACATAAGGTATTTCAAATGACAGCAGAATTGTAGTATATCGTCGATTTAACAAGCATGTGAAGTATATCCTTTTCCTGATTTACAAATAAATGTTTTGGCAAATTCCGGTGCCAATCATTTATTTCAACACTTTAGCATTGAAAAATTCCCCCCCCCCCCCTGAAAGGGTTAAAAAAACTTTTTTTTTTAAGGTTTCGATCTTGATAGCAGTTAGTTTCCGACGTCTATATTGCAGGGACAACATGTTCTCTCGCATCTCCGCACATGCAATATATGAATTTACATATGCCATTTCTAGCATAGCAAAAAAGAGCCGGTGCCACAATTTTTTCGGTTTTCTATAAAAAATAGTAATGAAACAGAAAAGAAATACTAGGAAAAATATTACTACACTACATTTTAGTAATTACATTTTAAAGCAGATGGAAACGATGGATAAACAACACAGACGAAAAGTTAACAAGAAGTTTTTCTCCAACACTCAGTGTAATGAAGGTACTTATGAGTACCACCGAATAATTCAACTGTTAAATCAAATACATACACCGTTCACTTAAAATAGCTAGTCAAATTGTATTCTAAGATCATATGAACACATTAAAAAAAATCCATCACTTATACCCTTTACTGTGTTTGCAGCAATAAAAAGACGAACGCGACAATCTGTTCAAAATGTCGGCACAAAACACATCGACTGTTTCAATTCCAGGCCTCTCTCCTCTCTAAAATAACAAACCTAGAACTACTGCTGCTATGTATCCGGATAAAGTGGTGTTAAAAGAGTGTTTTTGCAAAGCACCATTAGAAAATTAGTAATATTCATTATGGGATGAAAATGAAAGTTTAAAGGGAGTGATACTTATAAGTACCGTCAGTTGATAAATGGTTAACCGCCAAAACTATAAGGTTGAGGTTTTCAACTTTTTAGCTGAACGTCGTTTGCCACCACAAATTTTCAAAGACAATTTTCTCCTTACAACGATCTTAAAATTTTATGCCTTAAGTAGGGCCAATTTTTTAATTTAAAAATAGCGGTGTGCATGTAAATAATTTAAATATGTACATTTATTTCGACCGTTGCACGAACGCAACACCAGCGGGTAATGGGTTAATGTTAATCCAATTTGAAATGATTTAAATAATTAGATTTTTCAGAGGAAACCAACCAAAATAATTAGCTAGGTTTAAAAGGTAGTTGGCAAAAAAGTTTAACTAAAGAATTAATAGTATTTTGAATTTATCCTAAATTTTTCATTAATCAAATTATTTGCTGTGTGATTTCTTATCTTTTATAGTTAATTAAAATCAAATTAGTTGTTCAATCACCTTTGAATCCCTTTTCTTGCATTTAGTTCAAAAAGACTTGAACTAAATATAAAACTACTGTTACTAACGCTGCATGGAAGAGTGAATTATATCGAAATCAAAAAAAAAAAAAAAAAGAAAAAAGAATTTTTTCTTATTTCTTTTCTCGATTTTTTTTTCTTATATAATGAGACATTTTCTATGCTTGTAATAGACTGGCTGCTGTTTAAAACTTACATTTTAATGTTATACGTTTTACAATTATAATTTTACTTCATTTAATTTTGAATTTTTACAATTATATATAATCTATATAGTAATAATATGATCAATTTCGAATAAATGACCATAGTAATGCTTAAAAAGTATATTTTTTCCATATTTCCTTTGTTATGTGTTTTAACAGATTTCCTTTGTTTTTTATTTTGGGCATAAATATAAAATGTCTTCTGTAAATTGATTACTTTGACTGCGATAACCTCAAATATTTTACCCGCCGGGTGTCCCTTGCTGTCCTTTTTGACGCAACCTCTCGATTCATTTCCTTTTCTGGCCTCGGAAGAAAAAAATCACGGAATACGTCAATTGATCGTGGGAAAAAATTGTAAATTTCGTTATTCTGTCGCTGGAAATATCGCAAAATTTGTCAATCGGTCACGTGACGAGAATCGAGAAATCCGTCAGTCGTTTGCGAAAAATTCACGAAATTTATGAGTCTGTCACATGAAGGAAATTGCGAAATTTGTCCATCGATCGCCTGAAAAATAACGAAATTCGGCAGTCAGTCGAGGAAAAAAAAACTAGTGAAATTCCCCAATTGGTCGCGTGAAGAAAAGTACAAGTTCCGCGAATAGGTCTCAAGAAAAAAACGGAAAATTTGGCAATCCGTAGAAGGAAAATATCGTACATCAATCGTCTAGTAAAATAGTGAAATTTATTAGTCCTGTCGGAAAAAATGAGACAGTCGATCGGTCGTAGAAAAAAACTCGGGATTTTTGCCAATAAGTCTCAAGAAAAAATCACCGGTAAAAGAAAAATATCGCGAAATCCATCCTAGCCACACAGGTGGATCTTAATTTAGTTCTCTCCTTTTTTTTTTTTTTAACAAAAGCTCTGTTTTCCTCATAGATCATAATACAATAAAATTCTTTTGTGTGTCCCTGTAAACAAACTATAAATGCTACTTATTCCATACACCTGAGAGCACATGTTTTAGTACACCCCAGAGAGGAATAGCAATTTCATTATGTCTGAAGTACTGTAACATGATTAACCCTAGAACTACCGGAAATTTTACTCAAGTTTTATAAAAACATTCTACACCAGAATTTTTACTTAAAACTATTTAATTTGTTTATTTATCTTATTATTGTCTGATTTATACATTTAGTTTGTTTTGAAGAAATTTTCTGGTTTGAATAGATATTTTGAATATACATGTCGGGTCCATTGGACCCTTCTGGTAGACAGAGGGTTAAAATGTATCGAAAACGTTTTTTTTTCTCATTTTTCATATTGTAACGGAATTATTTTGTATAGCCCTGTAAACAAACTATAAATGCTACTTATTCCACAAATCTGAGAGCGCATGTTTTAGTACACCCCAGAGAGGAATAGCAATTTCATTATGTCTGAAGTACTGTAACATGATTAAAATGTATCGAAAACGTTTTTTTTTCTCATTTTTCATATTGTAACGGAATTATTTTGTATAGCCCTGTAAACGAACTATAAATGCTACACACTTTGCATTTTAAACAGCAACATTCCAAGGCAATAATAATTATCAATAGCTTAATAATTATCAATGACATAAATAATTATTGTGCAATGCGTGTTCATTTACGAGATTTAGAGCACAATGAGAATGTCAGACAGATAATATGACTGAATTCAAAAGCAGTTTTCAACTATTTTGGAAAGTGGAAGCAAAAATTCCTAATTAATGACAGTTATGTCTATGTAACTAAAATGTTTAAAATAATAATAAATAAAGTCATGAAAAGTTAGTAAATGTCATGTTCAATGTTTAACCTTTTCAGGGACAAGCAATTATGTTTCTGTAATGTTGAAATCACACCGGAATTTTTGAAAAACTTTGTTCCAAAATATGGAAAAGTAATTTTTCATCCCCCCCCCCACGAAAGCTAAAAAGTTAACATTTAATTAACGTTTCTGTTGCAAATCATGACTAAAATTTGGTGGGATATAATTATGTCCCGCCGCCCCTCAAAGGATAAGACCTTTTTAACCCCTTAATTCTCGTTCCTTTGATATTCACGGGCTGTGTCTTTCATTGAGATTGTTTGATTATCGCCAGTTTTATAAAATTGTGCAATCATCATTATTATGAGATCATTTTACCCGTCATTAAATAAGGTGAATATTTCTATTTGAAATAATTGGTGCCAATAAGCAATTTTAATTTTTAAACCTTAAATTAATGCGACCGTTAAGGGGTTAAATGTGTTATGCTTTAGCTGTTCTTAATTGTTTTGGCTATTTCCATGAGCACTTGTAATGTAAGTCACATGCTACGATTTTTGGCTACCAGTGTTTTAGAGCAAAATAATGTGATTTATTTTGTGGGAGATATCTCATTAATTGAATAAGACCAAACAAACTTTACGAAAATAACGGTGGCCAAGAAGCATATCAGTTATCAGCTATGTGACTTACTCTACAAAAACCCATGGAATTAGCCTTTTACGATATAAACATTGAAATCAGATAAATCATTATTAATTTAAAAAAAATGGCAAAGACGAGAAAAAAGATAATGATGTGTTTTTATGTTTAAACGATTATTTTTTTCCGATAAGCAGTCCATGCCATTCAGATTTCTTTAATGGTATGTAGTCAGGAAAGTTTCTTTCATACACACAAAGAATAAATTTTTATTCTAAAAAGTCACGAACGCAATTTAAGAACATAAACGACATTCTAGAGGAAAAAAATCGAGAAACATGATGTAAATGTCCAGAAAATTCCATTACACGATTCCCACGGAGTTTATTTTTACAAGCCTTTCGGTGCAACTATTTCCGGAATATTCTTCATTGATCACTTTGTCTGTATAGACTTATCATTTGAATTGAATTTTATTATAAAGCGATATATAAAAATTTGATTCGACTTTTTGTATCGTTAAGAAGTTATAGAATAGAAAAGGCGAACCCGTGCGACTCGGGATAAATGTACCACCTATTTCCGCATAGTAATGATGCCTTATTTAATGACAGAAATTCTCTGATTAAATAAGCAGATTACTATTCTGAAACACTGGTGACATTTTTCCCTCTAGCATGCGGGTTCGCCTTCCCCGCTATGAATTACGGAAAAGATAAATTCATAGAAATTTAAATAAGTTAAAATAATTACAGAACATTACATCACGAAAACATTTTTAAGAAACATTTTTTTCTTCTGTTTTTATATATCAAATACATCTTCCTTAACTCCTTTTTACAGTTACATTAATGTGAAAAGAAATGAACTGTCAGTTGCAGGTATTTTTTTTTATATTAAACAAATGAAGTCAAAATAAAAATGTGACATTCACAAGCGACGTTGGCTCCTAAACCATAAATATATACTTTCGTAAAAAAATAAAACATAAATGGAAATCTTTTTCAAAGTGAAAAAGCTAAACATTTAATTTTTCATTTAACTTTAACCCCATAATTCTCGCTCCCGTCATATTCATGGGCTGTGTCTTTTATTCAGATTATTCAAATATGATTAATTCCCACCAGTTTTATAAAATAGTGTAATTGGCTTTATTATGGTATAATTTTATCTGTCATTAAGTAAAGTGAATATTTCTTTTTCAAAAAAGTGGTGCCAATAAGCAATTTGAATTTTTAAACCGTAATTTAATGCGACCGTTAAGAGGTTAAACATAAAATATTATTTTTTCTCTAATTAACAATTACCTATTTTCAATTAATGTATGTACTATTAGGACATGTTTTATGTGTAATTACAAAATAAGAAACTTAGCACAGTAGTTTTCTATAGATAAAAAACATTTTGATTAATGAAAAATGACCAATTTAATGGTAATCCAATTTGAAATGAAGAAAGAATTAGATTTTTAAGAGGAAATCAACCAAAACAATTAGCTAGATTTAAAACGTAGTTGGCAGAAAAGTTTAATTAGATAAATAATAGTATTTTAATCACCTGAAAAAATCCTGAATTTTTCCTTTATCAAATTATATCCTGTCTGACCTTTCATCTATGCTTGTTAATTAAAAATAAATTGTTTAATCACCTTTGAATACATTTTCTCAAATTTATAAAAAAAAAATGTGAACTAAATATGAGACTCAGCAAAAATTGTTAAAACTGCTCTTGTGAATGACCCACGAAAGAATAAATCCTATCGATATCAACAAAATAAAAGCGATTTTTATTTCTTATACAGGGGTTGGAAAAAAGTATGGAAACACCTAAAAAAACCATATTATCATGCCCTGAAAATTCCTCCTTAAGGAGCTCCCTTCTTATAGTTTTGGTGCTATCAGGCTTTCTGAGCTCGACATTTAATTCAGCAGTGACTTTTGCAGCTGTCGTCTTGTTATTTTTCATCACAATCAACTTTAATGACCGTCAGTCATGATCATCCAACGTACACATTTGTCCGCAATGTGACTTAACGGATTATGTGTTTCGCTTTCCCTGTATGCAGTATAAATCTTCGATACGGTGCCTCTTGAAACATAAAAAACTTCGCCTATCTTGGTAATGGAAGTACCCACCATATGAGCACCAACAATTTGTCCAAGTTCGAATTCAATCAGCTCAGACGCAAAGCGCTCACAACTACACAGAACACTGTTCTGACAACAACTGACACTTGCAACGTATTGAGGACACTGTACAGTACAGGTGGCGTTAGTGGGAAAATACAACAGCGCAACGCACAGGATTGGGTAGAATCAACATTTACGTTCAAGCATGCATTTCACGAGGTGTTTCCATATTTTTATCCAACCCTTGTATAATGAGACATTTTCTGTGCTAGTGATACACTGCCGGGTGTTTAAAACTTATTTTTCTGATTTAGATATAAATTTTAAACATTCTGCAATTATAATTTTACTTCATTTAATTTTGAATTTTACAATTATATATAAGATAAAAATAATAATACGATCAATTTTGAATAAACGACAAAAGTAAGGCTTAAAAAGTGCATTTTTTTCATGGGTCGTTTGCTATCTATTTTAACAGATTTTCTTTAGTTTTTATTTTGTGCGTAATTTTAAAAAGTCTTCTGACTGACTATTTTGATTGCGATAAGCCCAAAATATCCTTATGCCTAAACACAACAGAACACACACACATAACACCACACACAAATAGCTACAGAAAACTATCAGGTACGGAAAATGTTACTCTTACGCTTCTAATTCAAATTGTTTTAGCAGGGTTCGTACGCTTCAAGGACTTTTAAGCACACATTACCAGAATTTTTTGTAAATTAATATTTACCGAATTTAATGAAAAAAATCTATCTTCAGCTATAGCGACCAGTACTTAAAGGGGCTCAGGGCTTGAAAACTTTTCAAAAATAATTTTTTTCAGTATATATTATGATTATTCAATTAATTCTGAACACAGTGCAAAAAACTGCATAAAAACATTTGCGTTTTTAATGGAGTTATAAGCCTTTACGTAACAATCACTTTCAAAGACGCACCCATTTAATTCTAACTTTAATTCGCGTTTTCTCAAAACTGGATTTTTTACGACTATCCGTAAGATTAAAAAAAAAAAAAAAACTATTTTATGGAATGGCTTAATTTTTTCCCCATGCATATAACATCATTATCTATAGAATGAATTACTATTATTTAGATAGTTTAACCCTTTCCGGCACATTGTGCCCGGGTCGGGATACCTAATTTTAATTCCATACATACGAGCGGCACCAAGAATATTTTAGTAAAATTTTGCTTTTACAAAGAATAGATAAAGTAACGTGTTTTTATTTTCTGAAAAAGTCGTTTTAAAATTCCGGTGTCAGTCGATCATTTCATCATTTTACAACAAAAATTGCCCGTGCCGGAAAGGGTTAATATTGTGAGTATTTTTAACGAAAAAAATTGTATTTTTTAGGGGATTTTTAAATCTTCAAATTTGAGAGTTTTTTAATAAGGTTTCGTTTGAGTGATAGTTGTATCTTTAACCCTCCGTCTACCAGACGGGTCCAATGGACCCGATGGGTACATTCGAAATATTTATTCTAACCAGAAATTTCTTTAAAATAAACTAAATATGTAAACCAGACAATAATGAGTTAAGTAAATAAGTTCAATAGTTTTAAATAAGAATTCTGATGTGTAATATTTTTATAAAACTTGAGTAAAATTTTCGGTAGTTCTAGGGTTAACACGTTCACGCCAGCACGGTGGGTCACACTCG
Source organism: Maratus speciosus (assembly GCA_963932465.1). Classification (NCBI taxonomy): domain Eukaryota; kingdom Metazoa; phylum Arthropoda; class Arachnida; order Araneae; family Salticidae; genus Maratus; species Maratus speciosus. The sequence goes on along the minus strand of OZ010796.1, from coordinate 492,964,370 downwards.
ACTGTCTCAGAGTTGTCAAGTCTCTGGCTTTTTTCACACCACTATTATTTTAGAGAAAATGTTGTTCCTTTAAATCGCCCAATTGTTCTAATTAAACCAAACAACATTTTCTGTATTAAAATACTGGTATCAGAAAAGCCGGAGACTTTGCAGATTTGAGACAGTCGCGCGTGACCCACCGCGCCGGCGTGAACGTGTTAATTCATTGTATAGAGTAATATTTCCTGATCATTATATAGCAAAAATTAGGTTGTCGAACACTGATAAAGCAATGGACTGTGGTTACTTTTCCATAGGTTTTTATTTATATTATTTATTGCCAAGGGGCAAACTTTGAAATGAGCTTCTGATTTGAGAGCGAGGGCGCTCGTTACAAACGTGTTGTTTTGGGAGACAACGAAGCTCAACTGAACGTTACATCATTTATCAGCTAGGTGGCGCTGATAACTTAATCAAACTTCGGGAGCGCACATACCGGCCCCCATTGAAGTATTCGGATAGTTCAATGATACACAACAAGTAAATACACAATAACATACAGATGATATTACTAATTAATGGTTGCACATAAAGCATTAAATATAAACACAATAATAAGAAATAATAAATTCAATAGAAATAGGTTAAGCTTAATTGATATTTTCGTTATTTACAATAGGTAACACACAGAGGTTGGAGATACTTCTTTTGTAAGTTCCGGATAGAGTCCGGACTATTACAACCCTAACATTGTCATCATTTCCCTTGATGATTTCTAAAATACGACCTACTATCCATTTACAAACTGGTAGGTCTCCATCTTTTACCAGAACCATCATACCTGGTGCAACATTTTGCTTTTTAAAGAGCCATTTCGATCTCTGCTGAAAATGGCTTAAATAAGAATTGGACCAATTTTTCCAAATTAATTGCACCATTTTCTGAGTTTTCTGCGATCTGTCGAGCAAGTTTTCTCTTTCATTAATCAAATTTGGCTCAGGAAGAGCATTGCTTGGTCTACCAATCAAGAAATGACCTGGGGTCAAAACTTCATAGTCTTCTAATTCAGAAGATAATGAGGAAAGAGGGCGCGAATTGAGAATACCTTCAATTTGCGTAGTAATAGTCAAAAATTCTTCAAGAGTTAATTTCATAACACCAATAGTTCTTTTTAAGTTTTATTTGAACTGTCCGACGCCTCTCTCCCAGAGTCCTCCAAAATTTGGGGATCGAGGGGGAAGAAATTTCTAGAGAACTTGCTCGGATGACAGAAAATTTGATACATCATCATTCCGGCATGTGATTTCCGCTTTTTTGCACACCAATATATTCTTAGAGAAAATATTGTTCTCTTAAATCGCAAAAATGTTCCGATTAAATAAAATGACATTTTCTCTAACAAAATTCCGGTGTCCAAAACGCGGAAATCACATGCCTGATCATTTTTTTTATTTATAGAATTTAATAATCTCTTTAGTTCCGCAGATGCTCCAACAAAGTTGGATGCATTGTCACAAGAGATGGTACTACTTTTGCCTCTGCGAGAAAAAAATCTTTTAAGGGTTGCAATTAATGCATTAGAAGTTAAGTCAGAAAGTAGTTCTAAATGCACTGCTTTAGTAACCATGCATATGAAAATGGCTACATAAACTTTATTAAATATTCCTTTTCTCTGGTTGCGATATTTAATAAAAAATGGACTGCATAGGTCAAGACCTGCATTGGAAAACGGTGGCCCTTGTATTACTCTTTCAGGGAGAAAATTACCAATTATTTGACTTACAATTGTAGGTTTAATTTTGAAACATTGAACACACTCGAGTACAACTTGACGAGCAATGTTTCTTCCATTAACAGGCCAAAATATTTGTCTTACACTATTTAATAGCCCTTGAGGACCAACATGTAACTCTCTTTTATGATAGTAAAGAAAGATAATGTTAGTCAATTTACTACTTGGATGTAAAATAATTTGGTGAGATCGGTCATAGCTCAAATTTGAGTTGGCCAAACGACCACCCACTCTTAATAGATCATCTTTATCTAAGAAGGGATCTAAAAATCTCAACTTAATTTTTACAGGGAGAGACATGCCCTTTTTCAATGCCGAAATTTCTGATGAAAAATGCTCACCTTGAGCACTCTTAATTAAGAAGTTTCTGGCAACCCTAAGTTCATCTAAAGTTAAGGAACCTTTAAGTTTGACCGTATTTTTACAGTTGTGAACAAACCTGAAAATAAATGCTAACACTGTCATTAATTTAATATAACTGTTTGAAATATTAAGAAAAGAGTCATTAAAGTCATAATTTATAACTGAAGTGAGAACCGGAACTGATTTTAGTTCCTTTAAAAATTGTTCGTCTTTCTTATAAGAGTCCCTTTGTGGACAAAAATTTACAATGTCTTGTTTCAGGAAAGTGGGTCCTTCCCACCAGAGTTTTTTAGTAGCAAGCGATTTTGCATCTTGACCTCGGGATAACACATCCGCCGGATTCAGTTTTGACGGCACATATCTCCACTCGTAGTTTTTGGAAAGTTCTTGAATCTTAGACACTCTGTTCGCAACAAAGGTCTTAAGAAGGTGAGGCGATATGTCTATCCATGCTAGGGAAATTGTGGAGTCCGACCAAAGTATGACCTTGTCGATTTGAAGTTTCATAGCTCTAATTACCTTTTGAGCAAGCTGGCACAACAATAGACAGGCTGAAAGTTCAAGCCTCGGAATGCTGACAGTTTTAATAGGGGCAACTTTACTTTTGCTGCAAATGAGGTGACAAACAGGCGAATTTGAGTCAGAGTTCGTTTGAAGATAAAGGGAAGCTCCGAAAGCTTTCTCACTCGCGTCAGCAAAACCATGTAAGATGATAGTTGATGCATCTTCAATAAGAATACATCGTGGAATTTGGAATGTTTCTATAAGAACTAGTGAACTGAGGAACTTGTCACATTCTTGAGCAACATGAAGTGGAATTTTATCATTCCAGTCGCACTTTAGCAACCATAGTTGTTGCATGATGATTTTTGCACGGCAAATTACAGGACCGAGCAAGCCAAGGGGGTCAAAGAGTTTTGCAATTTGACTTAGAATTTCTCGTTTTGTGTAGTCAGAACTTCTGTTGACAGTAACTTTGAAGTTAAATGTATCACTACTGCAGTCCCACAGTATTCCAAGAGTTTTTGTTGAAACCTCTTCGGCATTTTGATTAAAGGGAAAAATTTGAGAATCAGGATTTATTTCTTCAACAACATTAGAGCGCCATTTCATAGCTTCTGATTTGAGAGCGAGGGCGCTCGTTACAAACGTGTTTTTTTGGGAGACAACGAAACTCAACTGTACGTTACATCATTTATCAGCTAGGTGGCGCTGATCACTTAATCAAACTTCGGGAGCGCACATAGGTTTTCATGTCAATTTAATGCTGCGATATCTTACGGATAGTGATATGACATATAAATATTTTTTGAAAAATTGTGTTACATAAATTTTGCTAGATTTTTTTATTTAGTTACATTGAAGTACTTCATTTTATAATTTTATAAGACTACAAACATACCTTAAAAGTATCAGAAAGTTTAAATTAGTTACATCGAATACTTCTGTTTTTATATGGACTCGATGCGAGAGCTCTGTTTACACGTGTTTCGGTATCGATCAAGCCCTGAGCTCACTTAACGAGATTTCTGGTACTAAAACACATAAAAACTCCAGAACCCCCTGATGCGTATGAAACTTGTTTAGTGCCACCACATTTTCGAAATAGAAATATTGTTACACTTGTTTAGTGCCGTGTTATAAAAGTAAAAAATAATGTTTATTTTACAATTTCAAAAATGTGGTGGTAACTGCATTTTCCTACCATTCCAATTTCTTATTCAAATACCGTATGGTTATAACAAGAACTTCTAAACAGAAATCCAATTAATACTATTATTTCCGATATTTTATTAATGATAATCATGTATAGCCCCAGAAAATAATACATTTTATAAGATGTACTAATTTTTTTATTAGTGTTTTTTAATTTTATGTTGTTCTCTGTGGAATCATAATAAGTATTTAAGTAATTATTTTTACTTTCGTAGTCGGTCTGTGTCTGTCTGTCTGTAATAATATACAATGACTTTGATCCAAGATGTAGAGAAGTTAAGCAATACAATTATATTTACTCTGACTAATGATCAGGGTTGCCAGTTTGGCCTACAATTTTAATCCAAAATTTCATATTCACGCCGATATTTAGAAAGAAGAATGTTTACTTTATATGATCGCTAAATTTATCTCAGTAAATAAGTACTAAAATGCTATACTTTATTTCTGGCATGAACTGGAAATTTCTAATAAAAAATGGAGGCCAAACTGGCAATCCTGCTAATAAAGGAACATGATGTGAGATCAGCCTACGGCATCAGTAAGAAGGTAAAGATAGGATTATTAAATGAGCGACAATAGGAATTTTCATTAACTTACTACAATTTTTATGGCTTAACGAACGAATGCCGATGTATTTGCGATAACTAATTATTACTGTCTAAAAGTGTTTTTTCCAATTATCATTGCTTTTCTCCCTCTTTTTTGGCGATTTTTTTTTTTTTGTATTGGAAATTTGAGATTAAAGAATGCGAAATTTTCTATTAAAAAAAAAAATGACGCACAAATTCAGAACTCCCACTGATCCGTTTTTTTTAAACCAGTATTTTTTCAGAAAACATTATTGGCAGACATTTAAAGCAATTTCAACAAACATGCTCTTCAATTTAAGTTTCTACGAAATTTATAAAGAAGTTTTTTCAAAGAAAAACGTGGAGTTTAAAAAACAGACAGATTGCATTCATTCCGCATCGAGATGTTCGCATCGCAGAGGACCCTGCATTCGTTCGTTAACCCCTTGCATGGTGGAGGGATATAGTATATCCCACCTAATTTTAATCAAAATTTGCCACAGAAACCTTTCATCAAATTTTACTTTTCCAGCTTTGAAGGAAAAAAGATGTAAATTTGCTTTTTCTTATTTTGAAATAAATTTTCTCGAAAATTCCGGTTCGAATTGAATATTACAGAATCACAATTACTTGCTACTGAAAGGGTAAATGTTTAATATAAAGACATAGGTGCCAAACTCCAAACAGTCTCCCATTATATCGTCTGTACCATGCCAAACTATCCAATGTGAAAACAATGGGCACCACTTTTTTGAAAAATTAAAATTTGTCTTATTTAATCTTATTTAATAACATGTTATTAAGGCGAAAACGAGGAAATTTTACCATTTCAGAAAAGTGGTGCCAATGAAGAAATCTGAAATTAAAATTGGCAGCTTACTTTTTTCACATCGGATAGTTTGACATTGTACCGACGATATGTGGATTAATTGGACGCTGGTTAAATGCATTCAGAACCAGAATTTCTCTTACATTTATCAAGTAATTTTTCTGATTCGAAACGTATTTAACCTGTGTCAAATCCTCAAATTACGGAAGATTAGTAAGAGATTGGCCGATGTGGAAAGACTTTGTTTCCGGTATAATTTTGAATCTTTCAGTATGTCGTAATAGCTCAGTTAAAACTTAACCCTCTGTCTACCAGAAGGGTCCAATGGACCCGACATGTATATTCAAAATATCTATTCAAACCAGAAAATTTCTTCAAAACAAACTAAATGTATAAATCAGACAATAATAAGTTAAATAAACAAATTAAATAGTTTTAAGTAAAAATTCTGGTGTAGAATGTTTTTATAAAACTTGAGTAAAATTTCCGGTAGTTCTAGGGTTAAACATTTTTATTCTTTGATTCATTTCACATTTGCCTTAATAACAAATTTCAATGATCAAATTCCGATAAGAAATGTACTCGCAATGCTGTGGTATGGATCCAGAATTATGTGGTTTTCTTTTGCCCAAATGTGTATTTTAATGAAAATCATCAGTCATCTCAAATAGAAAAAATAGCTTCATAGTCCCGAGCAGTTTTCCAAGTTCGCTACTTAAAAAAAAAAAAATCAGATTTCTAGATAGCCGCCACTTTTTTGAAGCAGAGATATTCGGCTTCTTTAATGACAGATTAAATAATGCGAAAAATGGCAAAGGTGCAACTTTAAAAAAGTTGTGGCTATCAAGCAATTTAAATAAAAATGAAAGTATCGAACTTGCAACACAGGAGCAGAACATAAATGGAGATCTTATTGCTTATATAAAGTAAAATACCACAACTTGTAGCCCATAAGTAGTTGCCAGCTCTCACGTGTAAATCAAGGCTCCAAATACTCTGAATATTACAAATATATATATAATATAACAGTTTATTTCGCCATTTTTAAACGCAGATAACTCTGCCATTAGATAAGGCAAATAAAACTAATTTAAAATAATGGTGTCCGGGGTATTCATGAGCAACGAATGAACCACTATTTTATAATACAATAATATGACTTTTTTCATGACATAAACTTTCATGTTAAATGAGTAGAATATTACATTCCTGAAATTCCTGTGGCAAACAACTTTTAGGCAAAAACATTGTGCAACCTGCATATAAAGAGTATGTTCCATACCAGACCTGCTGAGTGGTTCAAAACTTTGACATCAAAAAAATTGTATTTTATTTTTCTCCGAGATTCAAGGAATTCTTGCATATGCTCGTTGTCTAAATTGCATGTACAGGTGAATTATAGATCATGAATCCAAATCGACAAATATTTATCTAGTAAAAACAGGTATAAACATTTTAAGTATTATGAAATTATAAGTGTTATTAGTTTTGCATTTAGATTGGTGTTATTACTGTAAGTAATTTGGATTTATATATCAGATGATATACTTCAATTTATTGCCAGAATGATTATATTTTAAACCGCCAACATATGGTACTTTATTTATTGCAACTGTTCGCAAAATGGCACGAGACAGTTTGGAACGTAACTAGCACACCGAGTGTACATTTTTTTTAATTATGCTATCTGACAGCATAGCTGTTAAACGTATCCCGAGTTTGTGCACAGCATCGAAAAGAATTTCAGATGTTATTTATGTTAGACGATCGTTTAAACAGCAATAGGAAGCAGCTTTGGTACACATGCAGTAATAACTGCTGGAGATAAATGCGTCTATTCTGGAAATTATTTTTTTAACTTTCAAATAAAATCCCATGTCTTTGTCTGTATATTTGTAAAAGTCTCGTTGTACTATTGCCTATACCTTTCAAATTGTTGCTGCATTTTTATTCAATTTGTGATTTTTTGGTCAACCTGCGAATGCTCAAATAAGATACTAATAATCAGATGTTATTTAGGAGAGAGTGGAAGATATCTAATTTATAAAAAATATTTATTCATAAAATATTTTTAATTTGTGTCATGGGAAATTTATAGGCTTCTTCTGAACATAAAAACTATTCTTTTCAAACCGCAAAACAATTTATGATACACCATACGGCGTATTTCTGCGTTCGGATAAAATAGACATAATTATAACCCGAAATTTTAATTTCGTTTGTCTCTGCGCCGTCTATATTTCCCATTAAATATCTAATAAAATTTCTGGTTCTAAATATATTTCTTTTATTCGCGCAATATACATTGGAATATACAGTGTAATCTTCATTTAACACTTTCTAAGGCAGTGGAAAGTAAACTTTCCACAACTTCTTAATCCTTAAATGCATGATTTTTTATTTTGTTTTGAAAAAAAAATATATGTATGATTCTCAGAGAGGTTAATTACACAGCAAAAAATAAATAAATAAATAAAATAAATAAATATAAGAGATATATTTTTCGTAAAAAACGTCAACATTTCTTATGTTGCACATATGATATACAAGTAAAAGCTACTGTCATAACTAATATATTGCAAATTAGTAAATATTTTAATAAGTATGAATCCAAATACCTTATTTTATTTAAATTTTTGTGTAGTAAAACTTAACCCTTAAATGCATGAATTATTCTTTTAGAATTGTGTTTTTTACTCTTATATTAAAGATTTGACACCAAAAATTTTAAGATAGATTTTTAACTTTATTCACTAGCATATTTTTGTACTTTTTACAGGATTCACATTTCTACATAAATATAGTGGTTTATAAGAATTAAATAAAAATTGATGCAGATATGCGTCACTATGCATTTAAGGGTTAATCCCCTGTGAGAACTTCACTTTTCATAAGAAAAACTTTCACATAAAACAAAACATATCCCCATTGGGAACCCCATGTATTAGAAACGTAACCTCTTTTTATTTCAAAGTATACAAATATTTCGGCTGAATTCAAAAGAAACGATGCATCTGAATCTATCTTCCTAGTTGAAGTTAAAGTGTCAAACATTTCTAAAGACCGCCGAAGGAAATAGCTTCCCTGCTACTGGATTTTACTTGCGATGTTACCCGATGGACCTCCCAAATCGAAAAAGAAAGCAGAGAGCTTAGGAGCACTCGTAATGCGTGAGCAAATTAAGCCGAGACTATAGGAACAAAGTTTGTTGATGATGCAACCAGCTGAGGTCCGTTAAATGGTCAAAAGGATACTCCCTTTGTTCAGAAGGGGAGAGAAAACTTTTGCTGGTAGAGGCTGGGAAACCAAATCAGTTGGTTTTAGATTTCAGAGACAAGAGTAGTTAAAGACTTGCTCTCTCGGTGGAAAACAATACTCGGTGACTTCTCACCAAAGAAACAGTTTTCGAAATATCGAAGGAAATTTTGAACGAAGTCAAATCTAGACTTCGGAACTGCTCAATGCAGGGAAAAGGAAATTTATCTGTGATTAAAACTCTTCACTCCTAGTAGGGAAACTAGCAAGACGAGCCAGACTTTCTGATACTTCTAAAATCTTCATATCTTGTACCCGTAGAGACTTTGTCTGATTAACAGAAACTATTCCACTCTAATTTACAGATCCTTCATAACTTGTGACGGACTCATGTATTCTTAAGTGTTGGCTTCATGAGAAATTTCATCTCTTGTTATTTAATAAACATATTTTTTTCATGAATTTTATGCCTTGACCGTAGACGTTTCAGGCTACCCGTGTAACGCCAATTTCGAGGAATTACACCCCAAATACCATATTTCCACAAGAATTTCAGCATACAATTTCGCTTTTATAGAGTACTTGGCGAAATCCTTTCATTTCTCTGAAATATGTTTTTCGTAAATTCTGTTAATACCACTAACTATTGCATTGTATCAAAAGGATTAATTTATATTAAAAAAGTACAATGCTGTTATAAAGCCTAGAAACTTGATTTTTCTTCCCATGCATATGAAAACATTTATTACTAGGTTGAGCAAAAAGTTCTGGAAAATTTTTGTGAAAGTTGCGTTGTTATGCGCAAATTAACAACAAAAGCAACAAGGACTATTCTCAAAGTAGAAACCATCATAGTCCACGACTTTATGCCATCGTTCTGCCAGATTCCGGGTTTGCTGGAAGTACCATGGCGGCTCCTTCAAATCAAAAAACTCTTGACATGCTTCTTCAACTTCATTAAACGGCCCTTGAAAAAGTGTTGCATTAATCGAAAGAGGCCATAATCGAATTCCTGAATCGAATTCTTACGGATATACCACTAGTACTCATATTTGATACAAATTCTCGTAACTATTAGATTAAAAATTTCCCAGAGCTTTTTACTCAACCTAATAGAATAAAATTAATTGAGCTGGACGTTTACACCATGAAAAGTTCAAAATTAACTAGAAAATGAAAATCACAAAATTACTGAATGGTGTATTATGTACCCCATTCAGAAATTGTGTGATTTTTATTTTCAAGTTATTATTCACCTTTATTAGACTTTTAAATAAGTTCAAACCTAACGCTGTTTCGAGGCAGGGTGTATCACTATCTTCAAATACTATTAATCATCTTATTTAAACACAAAAATGCGGTGAAAATACTACAAATATTGTGGATATATGTTCCAGCTTCCAAAATCACTTAAACTTGCCCTGGTTCTAATCACAAATAATTTAACAAATAGTTAAAAATGTGCTGTAGTCTATTTATTTGAAATTTATAAATTGCTTCAGAACACTAAAAGGAATTCACCAAATCTCAAAAAGAACTCCTCTCTATATTCATTATTTTAATTGTTCAAGGATCACAAATACAAAAAATCTAGCTTAAAAATACATATTTGCAAAGTTATTAAGCAATAGTCTCCCCCAAATATTTAACCGATTAATAATTTTTATTCGTACAAATAATCTAATAAAGAGGATGATCTTAGTGAAAAGTATGCGCTTGGAGGTGATAGAAAAAATATTTCTAATTGTATTTCCCTTTTTTAAATAAAATAATTAAACGTTTCAGAAGAAGAAAGATACAGACGTTCTGACAACATTATCGTTTCAGTTTATCCAAGAAAGACGTTTAGTATCTCCTCAGGCAACAAATCACGTATCATGCAAAAAATAAGCAAACAATCAAGAATGAATAACAGTCCTTTTTCTTGATATATTTCACATATAAAAATAATTTTTTTTTTTGGTTTTCATTCATTTGTACTACTTCCATAGCAAAGTGAAAAAAAAAGGTATTAATTAAAATGATTGCCGTGTTTGCCTTTTATATTAAAATATATAAGAAAGAATTAAGTTCTAAAAGTTCTACTTAAAAAGTTATGCAGAGATGTAATCTTTATATAATATATACAGAGTTTCCCCCAGACAGATTCAGGACGGTGCTGCACCCTGCCTGCCCTTAGGTTTACAAAATAACACCCTTCTTGCCCCTTATTAAAAAAATTAACTCCCTTGTTGCCCCCATTTGTAAAAAGTGCTTTTACTCCTTTGTTTATTAAAAAAATTACTTGCACAGTAAAAATTTACTCATTGCTGTCTTTAAAATAGTGTTCTGTCTATTAAATATTAAAAAGTAGTTTTAAAAATCAAAAGTATGCCTTTAAAAATTTCAAGAAATGCCCTTAAGAATCCAAAATATACCCTTCGGAATCCAAAAGGGCCCTTTTCCCAAAAGCAGCACCCTGCCCCCTTTTAAACCTGGGGGAAACTCTGTATATATATATATATATATATATATATATATATAATAAATTTGAAATCACAAATATATGAAGAAATTGGTAAAGTTCTAAAGATGATTTAGAAATTAACATAGGAAACCAGTATGTAAAATAAGAAACTATGAATGACTCACAGAATCGTCAGAGGAGCTTGTGAGTTCATTCATAGAAGATGCGTTATTTCATCCAATTTTGTCGGCATTAAGTCTAAAATGACAAAATTTAGCTCCTTATAACGCAAACATTACAGAAAAAAAGATAATAAAAATCTATGAGATCTAAGGAAAGATACAAAGATACACCTCATACAGGATATTAAAAATTATTAGAGCACAATAATATATATATATATATAGAGAGAGAGAGATAGATAGAGAGAGAGAGACATAAAGAGAGAGAGAGAGAGATGTTATTTATTTTATTATGGAACTTTTCCCCATCAAAAATTTTTGGTATTACAGACAGCTGTATTTAAAAGTATTTATTTATTTTATTTGTGCAGTTTCTTTTTAATTCATAAAAGACACAGAAAAACACTTTCAGTAGTTATACAAATAGAGTACTAACCTGTGTAAGTTTACACTGAAGTTTTGATATTGTTAAAAATTTCACAGAGATTTTGTAATAAGCGTCCTAATTTACAATTGTATACCCTTTCTCAAATTTTTATTGAATAAGCATTGTATTTCATCAACTCTTCTATGTCTCACATAAAACAAAATCCATGAGTGCTGGCATGCCTTTTCACACTTGGGATAACTTTGTACTATAAGTATAGCTGCCAAATCTTGCGCTTTTTCGTACCAGAAAAATTTATCAGAAAATTTTACCTCATTTAATCAGTAGATTACGGCGATTAAGAAAGGTAAAATTTACTATTAAATTTTTTGGTACAAGATGAGTAAAAGTTAGCAACTATGTAAAAGGATATAAAAGCGAACTTTTGTATTAATTTTTTTCACTCAAGCAACATTTTAGTTCTCAATAAAGTAGCATCAAAATTCTAAAACTCTTTTTTAATGATGAAAAGGAATATTCATGATGTGTCAGGGGTGTAAAATCCATGTTACACCCGCAAAACACGAAAATTCATTTTTTAGTATGGAAACGATGTTTTAGAAATAAATGGCACTGGAGTAAGATAGGTAAATGGTTGATAAATATAAAAATATTGAATTTAAAAGTTTGAGCTTAAAATCCTTTTAGTACAAAGATAATTTTTCAGTAATAGCGCGAGCAACAACCCCATGCATTGAAACACATTTCTTTTATCATCTACGTAACAAAAATATTTTTTTCGTTTTCAAATTCTGATGACGTTAAATAAATTCTACATTCTAGCAACGAAATTAATTTGCCTTAGTTAAGGTTAAAAATATATTATTATTATTTGGAAGTATTGGTCTGAAAAGAAAAACCATACGCACCTTGCGTAGGTGTGAGTTTTCTTGGGTTAATAAATAATGTCTAATGTAACTTTAAACAAAAATAATTTACAAGTCATGACAAATTATTCAGGATACAATTACATACAACTTTAATATTTATACTGTATGCATAATATACATGTATCCAGGGCTTGATTACCAAATGGGAAAACTCCCACCAGTAAAAGAAACAGAATTTCATTCTTTGTTCGTAGCAGCAATTTTGCATGAATAGGGCATTTAATTAAGGAAAAAATGCCTATTGAAATTTACTGGTGTATGTTTGCCCCTTTGGTATTCAGGCCCTACATGTATCACATATCGTGTTAAAGATGTGGCATTTTTCATCCTGAGTGTTGGTGTAACATCAGAGGAGATGGGCATATAAATGTTGCAACCACTATTTCTGAACAGAATCCTTCATCTTATTTAACCCCTTGAAGGGCACCGGTATGTTACATATACCACTTAATTTTAATTCCCAAATGCCATATTGGCAGCAGGATTTTAAAACTAAATTTTGATTTGTACTATATACTCGAAGAAACGCTTTTAGTTACTTTCATATAAATTTTCTTGTAAACCCTGGTGTGAATCAATCATTTTAACATTTTAGCAACCGAAGTACTTTGCCCCTCAAGGGGTTAAGACAGAAACTGTTCTTCTTTAACCCCTTAACGGTCGCATTAAATTACGGTTGAAAAATTCAAATTTCTTATTGGCACCACTTTTTTGTCAAAGAAATATTCACCTTACTTAATGACAGGTAAAATGATATCATAATAAAGCTAATTACATTACACTATTTTATGAAACTGGTGGGGATCAAACAAATCTGAATAAATCTAAAATAAAACACAGCCCGTGAATATGACGGGAGCGAGAATTAAGGGGTTAAATATAGCGATCACCATCTTTCTTAATGAGAGATGGAAGTTTGTATGAAATCGGTGTATCATCGCAACACAGAATAGTTGCGATGTTACAATAACATAGCTGCAAACTATTACGTCTTTTCCTCACCACTAAAATTTTATAGTAAATTTCGCTTTATCGAATCGCCGTTAATCACCGCTGAAATAAGGTAAAAAATTCTATTAAATTTTAGTGGTTACAAAAAAGCGTAAAAGTTGACAGCCATGTATTACGTTATGTGTGATGGTGCATTTATTTAACAGTAAACGCCTAGTTTAGTTTGATTTGATTTGTTAGAGTCGCTTCGGTCATCTTTTTCACAAAAGGTCCACAAAGACCTGGATATCCGTTTAACGTGGAATCCAAGCCAAAACAAATGCTTGAGTTTGGATTTGAAATCTACACACTGTGTACAGAAACCAGTACTCTAATCACTAGACAAGCAGGTATGGTATTAAACCTACAGAAACTATTTACTCTTACCTTTTTGTAATCTTCGAAGATCAAAACAGCGATCAATTATTTGGTTACAACTATTTATAAAGAAAAATGTTTGTCATAGATTTCTGCAGCAACTGTTCTAGAAATATACTAAAAGTATTTCGTTCTGAAATATTGGTAGAAATGCTGTTAACGACAAGCTCTGTCTGGTCTCATCTGATAAAACAGAGCAAAGGTTTAAAAAGACGAAAGAGAGCGGACGCAAGTGTCGTAGGACAGTTACATAAAACATTATTATTGCAAAAAAAGGGTTATAACATTTTTATACGTAAAATAAAAACATTTAAGAAATGAGATCTAAAAAATATCGCTTCGTTGGATATTATAAAAATAAAGTGCATATACTATATGGCCAAAGGTGACCGGTCACTTGCGATTTTATATGTGTTTTTTTTTAAATATATAGAAAAATACATGAGGAATTAACCTGAAACTGCAGGTGTGTAAACAGTACAGTATAGGTCATATATTTAAAAAAGATGAGGGTTTCCGTTGTTCCCAAAAAGAAACAAAAAGATGAGGGGCTGTATCCAAATATAGTAGTACGTGCAATATTGTATACGCTATCTTGGCACTAATCAACAGATCTTTGATACAACTCCTCATCTTTTTGGGAACAACGGATTTCGAGCTTATTCTATCGACGATAATTTTCAGAATTTTCAAGCTATGATTTTGAGACTTTCACAAAAGTTGCTCTATATACTTAGTAAATACGTTATGTACATTATATTTTGATTGCATTCGCGCATGCGCTGTGAAACATTTTTTAGTAAACCTGCTCATTATTCATCCAATTTTTATTATTTTTTAATCTGACTGCAGGGTATTGTGTGCAATGTCGTTTGTCACATTTTCTGAAAAGACCTTTTTTTATATTATGAACACTGCAAATTATAAGCAAAAAACTTGGCGAAATTTAGAACTGTTTTTATAAAAACCTTAATTTATCTACGGTGTGCATGCTATCCTCATAAATATGAACACAGTATATTACAATAAGCCAGTTATTAATAATATCGATTTGGAACGCTTTTGCTACATTAGTTTTTACGGTGTTATCCAAAAGATATTCGTTCTTTTTCAGTTTGTTGACGGTCCCCTATGGGGTTTCGGGAAAATATCTTCGCGGAAATATATGACCTATACTGTACTGTTTACATATGTGCAGTTTCATTTTAATTCCTCATGTAATTTTCTAGATATTTAACAAAACGTCTAAAATTGCAAGTGACCGGTCACCTTTGGCCATTTAGTGAACATTTTTAAAGTTGCCATACATCTGTTGAATACTTGAATGAAAAACCATAATGTTATGTACGTGATACAAAATATGAAAAGAAAGTTGTTGAAGCTTATAGACATTTTTAGATTCAAGAGGGCGTGAGAATTTTTCAATCATTTTTCATAATGTTGTTTTATTTTTAAATACGAGGATGTAACATGTAACTTTTTAATAAATAACACATAAGACAGTGGTGGAAAATTCGATCAGAGGAGGAACCTATTGACTACACTAAATTTGAGTAGTATTTTTCGGATTATATAATGACAGAATTTTTTATTTTTTTATTAAGGTGAAGAATACTATAAAATATTAGTGGTGTCAATAGGCTCCTCCTCTGCGCCAATTTTCTATCAATTCATAAGATCATTGTGCCTAAATGAGACGCGATTTCCCATAGTTTTGTCGCATTTAGGATATATTTGGCATTTCTTTAACCCTTAAATGCGCGATTTTTTATTTTGTTTCGAAAAAGTATATATGAATCTCTGAAAGGTTTTTTACACAGGAAAAATAATGAAAAAAAAATCAGAGATACGTTTTTCATATAATACGTCAATCTTTTCTTCTGTTGAACATCTGCAATACAAGTAAAAATTACTGTCGTGTGGCTGTTTTACACTAAATTATTGCAAATTAGTAAATACTTTAATAAATATGTCTCCAAATACCTTATTTTATATAACTTTGTATTTTATAAAACTTAACATTTAACCCTTTAAATCCCATGATAGAATACGTTCTAGAAATTACTTAGTTCAGATAATCTGACTTCAGAAATGTCGGTCATGCGGTGTCCTTCAGAAAGGACACCTAATTCTTATTTTACTGGTACAATGAATATTTAATTAAAATTTTTCTTTTAAAACGTACTTGAAGATAGGCAATTTAGAATTTTAGAATAAACACGTTTATAAATTCTGGTGACAGCCCATCATTTCATCAGTTTATAAACAGAATTACTCCGTGACGGAAAGGATTAATTCAGAATCGAGAATTCACGCATAAAAATTCCAAATAAATTGTTTGCTTTTTTAACCCTTTTAAGGGCGGCGGTGCTGTTATGCCATCACCTAATTTTAAACCATAATTGCCACATTGGCACCAAGTTATTTCAATGAAAATTTCACTTTTATTAAGTACGCAAAAATATACTTTTACTTCTTTACTAATAAATTTTCTTGCAAATGCTGGTGTCATTGGCACCAATGTTGGCACCAAGTTATTTCAATGAAAATTTCACTTTTATTAAGTACGCAAAAATATACTTTTACTTCTTTACTAATAAATTTTCTTGCAAATTCTGGTGTCAATGAATTATTTCAACATTTTACAAATACAATTACCTTGCCCCTAAAAGGGTTAAAATACAGACATTCCGTGATTATAGAAAGGTAAACTTACCATTTAGGATTTGAAATATGACTTGTCAGTTTTGAAATTTTTAGAATGCATGTTATTCAAGGCATTAGACTATTAAAGAATAGTCATAATAAGTGTTAGATTCAAGTTAGTTATATTCAGAGAAATTAAGGCTAGTCCCATGGGTTTTTGTAGTGTAAGTCACATAACTGCTGTGCTTTTTGCCCACCGTCACAGTGTTGCCAGATGGTCTACTTTTTTTAAATTCAGATTCTTGATTGGAACCACTTTTTTGAAATGGTAAAATGCGTCTTATTTAAGGACATATTAGTTAGGGCAAAAACAAAGGTAATTTTACCGTTTCAAAAAAGTGGTGGGAATCAAGAAGTTTGAATTAAAAAAAAGTAGCCCACTGGCAACACTGCACCGTCATTTTCGAAAAGTTTTCTTCGCTTTATTCAATTAATGAGATATCTCTGATAAAATAAGTCACATTTTCTTTTCTAAAATACTGGTTGTCAAAAACGTTGTAATTTGCCCCAATGTGACTTACACTACAAGTACGTTTGGAACTAGCCTAAAGAAAAAAAAATATTGGAAAGAAAAGGGAAAAAAGTATGCAGAAAATTTTCGTACAATGAAAAATTATAAATACAAGTGATTGCATTTGTAAAATAAATACATTTGAATAAATTCATCCTAATGATTTTCATTTCTTTCTTAAAGAATATCTTAATACTTACATATTTTTCATGGAAATCGTTAAACCAGAATCTAGTGTCTTATAAATTACAGAAAAATGATCTGTATCGCTATCTAGATTAATGCGTAAAAAATAAAAGCAAACGAACTACAATTTTTATAAAAAAACGCGTATGAAAAATGATTTTACATAGAAAATAAAATATGTTTTGCAGAAATATCATTTCGTTTCATCTAATGATTGTTTGCAAGGAGAAAAAAAAATATAGAAAATGAATGTAAAAAGAATACATTTTCCTCTGTTTATTTTTCTTTAGAATTGTTTACACGTGTTCTTGATTCCAATTAATTACTAAAGCTCCTGACCATTCCTGACTGGTTTTACAGGACCAATTTTCACACTTATTTATACCGCTATTTTTAAACTGAAATCTTGGCTTTATTACTGCAAGTAAATAAGGTTATATAACCCCTTGAGTGGCTGTAGGATTAAATATGCCCACCTAATTTAAACAAGATTCGCACCAGAAAATTTCAACTAAATTGTATATTTTTAACTTTGGAGGAAAATCGCTAAAATATTGCTTTTCCTTATATAAAAATAATTTTTTTCAATTATTTCAGTGTGAATTCAATATTTAGAGACATTTTTGCTTGCCCCTCAAGGGCTTAATACAATGCCCATCAAAAAAGTGGTAACAAAAGGGCAATGAATTCTGTAGCAATGCATGTAACGCTTCCATGTAATACATGTAACTATAATGCATGTAACCACCCTTTCAAGGGCGGTGGTACGTTTATGAAACCACTTAATTTTAATTCCCATAGGCCACATTAGCACCAGAATTTGGATTCTAAGTATTTCCGCTGATTATGTGTCTCAAATATAGCCTTTCCATTTTTCCAAATACATTTTTTTCGGAAATTCCTGTGTCATTTATTCGATCCATCATTTTAGCAATGAAAGTGCTTTACCCCTGAAAGGGTTAAGCCATTCACGAACCATCACTAATTAATTCATGGCATATTATTCATTCGTAATATAGTTGTTAGATGGTCGGTTAGTTTATTCAGATTGCCTGAATAATAAACCTTCTTTGAACACATTGCCGATGGGCAATTTTTATCAAATCTGAATTTTAAAAGAGTAGAAGCTCCTCCCTGTTCTGAAAGTCTTTTGTAAATTGACGTTCTAGATAGATTTGCCAAGTTTATGCATCGGTAAATATCTTTCAATGTATGAATTTAACATAAAATGTCTCACAATAAAAAAAAATATATATGGGCAACATGATATAAAGGTATTTTCTGTAAGGTAAAAGTCACGCCCTTAGTCAATGATGTTTTTTCAATGAAAACGAGAATTCTCATTTTCCTTCGTGATTGTGTTATTTACAGATTGAGTAAGGCGAATAAAACTATTTCCAAAAAGTGTTTGCAATCTAATAATGATGAATAACAAAAAATCTGCCTAATTAGCAATAATGATTCGTAACTGCTTACACAAATTTGCGCCCATGGCTATATGTAACTCAACCCACTGTCGGTATTTTTGCACTTTATGTATTACATTATTTCTCAAAATATACAAAATAATCTTTTTTATACAATCCTTGTAGTACATCTTTTGACCAAATTACACGGATAATTTAAAATGTAACGAATCGTAAACTTTAAACAGTACGAAATATTAATAAACATAATATATTATGTATATATATAGCACAGAGATCTCGTTCATTTTGATCTTCATTATTTTAATTTAAAAATAATTATAACAAAAAAAAGTAAGAAATTGAACAAATATTAAAATTTTTCATGGTCATAATTTTAAGTAAACTGTTTATTATTTTGAATAGATACAATTTTAATAAGGAAAGTAATCATCTTCATATACATGCGATTTGACATGCTTGGAAGACATTTTGATAATCATGATATGAGTATGGAGCAGGGGTATCAAACTGTGGCTCGCCGGATAAAACAATTTTTTTTTTTAAGATATTGTCGACAAGTTTGATGATTAGATAACGTAACGATAACAATAAAATTTTAGTGATATCCGGCGGACCACAGTTTGACACCCCTAGTCAGTGTTATCAGACGGGCTACTTTTTTTAAAAATCAGATACTTGATTAGCACCACTTTTTTGAAATGGTAAAATGTGCCTTATTTAATGACATATTAATTAACCCTTTCGCGGTTAAGCTGCGTGCAATTTTTGTCTTCGAAAATGGTTTCACAGGGAAATGCTTTGTATGTTTGTAAGTGGTCAATGATTTAGTTTGGTAAACGTTTAGCAATGAATCTGCGAAAACTGCCTTCCCCCCCTTCAGTACATCCTAGCAAACAGTAACCTACTAAAGTCCATTGTAATGTGCTTCCAAAGGGTAGACTTCCCACATTCATTTCGACAGTGATTGATTACCACCTCTACCCCAGAACTAACCCCCTTTCGAACTCATTCTTCAGGTATCTTTCTGTTTGCACTCAAATAAGAAAAGGAAACATATTTCTGAGGCGATTTTTAAAAGTTATCAAACAAAAATTCTAAACTATAACGTGTTAAGAACTTGCATTATATAAATGAGTTATAATCCAAGGTGTTGATATATTAAATTAATTATTAACTATACATCATCACTATAATCATAAATTAATTAAAGCAAAATCTTTTAATATGATATCAGAAACAGTTATATACAGATATAAATTCATTATTATTATTAATTTTATTATTATTAAATCAGTTAAATACAGATATGGATTCATTATTATTATTATTATTATTATTAAATCAAACCTACAAGGAATAATTAGTTATGCAAGATGTATTAGATTGAGAACTTTCTAAATACGACAATTTTAAAGATAAGAAAATATAATTATTTAAAAGCAAGGAGCGCGATTCCAATGCTATTTTATCGATACTCAAGTAGAATGAAAGAAAAATAATTTTTAAATATTGTAATCTTCAGATCTAAAAACTTATAAGTTAAAATGAGAGACATTTTTTACTTGACATCAAATGAACTTAATTTCAGATCAAATAATACCTGTAAAAGACAGATCCTTAAATTAGGTGAGGTGCCATAGAAACTAGACTGTCTAAAGAAATTTACATTAACAAAATGTATGGAAAATATGGTTATTTTTTACTTAAACAACAAAAGAATGTTTTGCTTATAAAAGTATGACACAAAGAATGCCCCAAAATTAGTATTTAAATATTGTAATTTTCAGATCTAAACATTTATAAACTGTAAATTATATATATATATAAACTGATCTGATATCATAGAAAAAAGCTAAAATTAACCTTTTTAATTAAGACTTTCGATATGGTATTTGATATTAATTAAGATCAGATACGGATGTAGTGTTGTTCGTATGCAGAAGTTTCAAACTCAATGTTAAAATAAAGTTAAATTCATTTGTTTTTAATTATGATATCTTATAAAATAGAAATTTTTGTCTTTAAAATGTGATTTGTAAAATAATTTTAGAACAAATGATGGTTATATATTTTTTAATTTACTTTAATTTTTTTCTTTCTTTTCTTCTTTTTTTTCTTTTTAAACAATTTATTTTGTAGCTTCGGGATGATATACCTCTCCAAGGATACCAACCTGAAAGTCAGCTTAACGTCTGATTGTAGGAGAAGCACAATATTATTTTTGAACCCTTTACATTTAATAGATATTTTCTAAATTCCACCCTACATGAAAACCTCATCAACAATACCATTTTATTAAATTATTTAATACTCATTAAATTTTATTAATTATTTTTTTTAATTAAATTTTACTTTTCTAACTTTGGTGGAAAAAGTCGTAAAATTGATTTTCCTTATTTTGCAGTAAACTTTTTTGAAGATTCCGGTGTAAATTCGACATTGCAGAAACGCAATTCCTTGCCCCTCAAAGGGTTAAGCAACACAAAGTCAGGGCGCGAAATGTACCTAAGCAAACGGGAATGATATTCCGACTCGTGAAATTATGACTAATATTTTCTTTGATGACTAATATTGTTCCGGTTCGTGACTGATATTCCCGCACCAATTAATGTTCATTCGAAAAAAAAAAAGTGGATAGAATGTGCAGCGATACATTTAACATCACTGTGATAAACCACCACCCATACATACGCCACCACGGCGATGAAGCTATTGTGATAGTTCCTCACCAAATGAAAGACTCACGACACAAATGAGTTAAATTTTAGTGACCATTCTATGATACAGTTATATGTAAAAAGATTAGATAAAAATAAATTGCATAAGATATATTCAATTTGGAGATAAGAAAACAAAAAACTTAAGGTATTTCCAGTATTAAAGAAGAAGAAGAAGAAGGATTGATAGCGTTAGAAAGTAAAACTTGAAGGGGAGATCTTATATATGGCACTTTTTCAAGAAAGGTGTTGTTTATGACGGTCAATTATCAACACGAGGGATATAGGCCCGAAGGGGGGGGGGGTATCCTCCGTGTGGCGTTTTTCTAAGGGATCCTAAACCGTATTTACGCAAGGAAATCCAAGATTCGAAGAAAACCACGGCAAACTCCGAACGATTAGACCGACGAGCGTGATTGGGTTCGAACCCACCACCTCCCTTCTACCAGCTTTGAGAGCAGAAAATCTCGGCCAATGGTGGGTCTTTCAAAAAATTCTCATATATGAGGGGGGGGGGGCGTTTTCGGAGGGGCTTATTTTAGATATCTTACAATATATATTTAACTAAAATTACACAATTTATAAATAAGGAAAGAAGTTTGTGCGTGTGTCTCTCGAATGTGTTCTGAAGAGACCGCTGAACGCAGAACTGCAAAATTTGGTAAGAAGGTACCTCTCTATATGTAGTTATGCACCTCGAAGTCGGAGTTAAATTTTTTGACTGTCATAAAAGAATTACGATCACAATATTTTAGTAATTTATATCCCCTGCATTTTTTTTACGTTTTACGGGGAGTTTTTTACCTATGTGAAAAAATTCCGGTTAATATATCTTGGTCCATTATGTTAAGTTTTGTAGTTTCAAAAAAGTTTATTCGGAATTCTAACATCGTTTTTAAAAATTTTCCTATTTTTTAATACGATTTTTAAAGGGCTTCTTCTCGTATTGTGCTACTTTTCGACGGCCCCCGGCAACCCCTGGCGGACGAGCTAGAAAAGAGTAAGCATAAAAAAAATAGAAAAATGATTGCATTAGTAAAGAGAAAAAAAAAAAAAAAAAACTATCTTGTTTTTGAATTTCATCCATATAAAATTAGTCATGCAAATAATCTCTTCAACAATAATTTAAGTGCATAATTTTTTTTTGCCTTTTTTCCGAATACTTTTCTTTTGCTTGCTTTTTTATACTAAATTTCATTTAAGAATTTTGAGAAATACTTTATTACTTTTTTACACGTTGTGGTAATGGAATGGATTTTTTGACTGAAAATAGAATCTAACCATATAATAGCGACATTTATACAGTGACGTAGCCAGGATCTTCTCCTGCGAAAGGTTTTCAGTCATTTTTACTCGTAAAATGAACAATATCAACCAATTTAGCACGTAGATTTTCCAATGCTTCATAAAAAGATTTCCTTCTTCAGTCATATATATATATATATATATTGAAGCATAATACATGTATATGTAATTTACTGCTATTGTTCCTCGCTGTATTTCTTATTCATTTTGCACAAAACAAGGAATCGTTGAAACAGATGCAAGCTGAAATGATTTTGCCTGTTTCCGTTTGTCTTTGCATTTGTCTTATTCACTATTTATTCGTCTTAACAAAACCAAATTTGTACATATCTTATGGATTTTAACTGTTTTGAGAAAAATTTTAAATCCCTCACCCAAATCCCCATCTTTCGAATTGGTCAGAAATATACACAAATAAATCATTTATTTAATTGTGTAGGTTTAGAAAAGTGACATTATTTCACAATTTTTTTTTCCTTTTCAGTCATATACGTGAAATAAATTATATTGAGGTAAATAATTGAAGTGCATTGAATAGATTAAATTCCTGCTATTTTAATCTTACAAAAATATCACTGACGATAAAAATGCATTTTCACATAAGAATTGCATTTTAAAATTATATGACATTTAAATATACTGGCAGCAACGATAATGAGAAAAAATAATGCCACTTATAGCACAATCAAAATAAAATATTTATGCTTTGAACATTTGATTTTGAAATGTCATCTTCACTAGGAGAAATTTTTTGTGAGTATTAAATTCAATCTGTGTTGACATCACTCTTTTTGAGGGCAAAACGTCTTAGCCGCTTATGAGAGAGCACTGTCCTCAAATTCAAAAGAGCTACTTCCTGACACATTCCTAAATTTATTCATGTTTGGAAACGCATGAAATGGACATGTTCCTATTCAGAAATCATGTCATTAAATTGCGTTTTCTATTGTTTGTTAAAGGATCTTTCAAAAAATACTGTGAAAGTGTGCGTTTTGAACCGAATTTCCGTGGCGGCAACGCGGTAAAGGGAAAAAAAACTTGTCACACGCAAAATTCGCTGACAACTCGATAAGTAATTTATTGATTAAAAAATCCAGGGCCGAAACTAAGGGGGCGTGTGCCCCCGGGCACCAGAACGAAGGGGCGCCAAATGAAGGATTATACCTTTGGAATGGATCATTTTCTTCTGGTGGACTGATGGCTTCTGTTATTATGAAACAGTCATTATAAATGAAGTGTTAGGTAAAGATGAAAGAGCAGCCGTAAAAAGTTAGAACTCTGATTTTCTGGTCAGAATGGAAAGAAAAAAAAATGGCCATAATTTTTTTTTCAAAAAAAATTATACTTACGGCTGCTCTTTCATCTTCACCTAACACTTCATTTATAATGACTGTTTCATAATAATAGAAGACATCAGTCCATCAGAAGAAAATAACTCGGTGAAAGCGGAAACTCGGTTAAGCAAGACTCGGTTAAGAAGGACTCGGATAATCGGGACTCTAACTTTATATTTCATTTTAAGAAAGATCTTTAGAATATTTTTGTTGGTGTTCAGAGAGGACTCATGACTCCCGTGACCTCCCCCTTGGATCCGCCATTGTAGATTACGTAGTTGAGTATTACATATTTTAAATTTTAGAATAAATCGGCTATTAGAAAATTAGTAAAATTCTCTTTGTAAATATACTTTGCGGAAGAGGGGGAGGCGCAAAATCCATGCTTGCCCCGGGTGCAAAAAAGGCTAGTTTCGGCCCTGAAAAAATCATACATTAAAGTTAAAAAAATTAATTTGTTTTTCATCCAAAACTACTTTTACAGTTTTTTTTTCTTGTGTGTGTGTGTGTGTGTGTGTGTGTGTGTGTGAAGATGGGTAAGTAGAAAAAAAAATAAATAAAAGCCTTTTACATGAAAGTTATCATTGAATTAGTATTCATTCAAGTAAAAAACTCGAATTAAAGCGAAAACTTTATTTGATTTCAAACCACTTCAATAGTCTAGTCTGTCATTTTTTTGCCTTTACGTTTAAAAAGGAGTCCGAAAATGTCTCGTTGTTGATGGTTAATTATCTACATGACGAGGAAGGATAGGCCCGAATGGGGAGCTGCCCTCAGTGGGAGTTTTTCTAAGGAAACCTAACCCGTATTTACGCAAGGAAATGCAGGGTTCGAAGAAAATCGCGGAAAACTCCAAACGATTAAGCAGACGAGCGCGATTGGGTTCGAACCCAGCACCTCCCGTCTACCAGCTTTGAGAGCAGAACCTCATGGCCACTGGTGTGGCGTCTCGTTGTTGAACTAGGGAATTAGAGAACTACCTTAAATAAAACGCCATTTTGACGACATTGCCATTCCAATCTGATAACAAATCATTCGACTAGACTGAAATTAAGTTCCATTTTTAATAAATTCGGAAACTGCTCATTTAACATTTCTTATACGTTTATTTTTTATGTTAAAAACCGTAAGATTCAATGATTTTTCAAAGTTCTCTAAAGAGATAAAAAAAAAAAAAAGGAAAAAGAAAAAAATCTGTAAAAAGAAAAAAAAAATGAACTGTCACTTCGTCTCTTTATATCATTTTTACGTTTTATCGTTTGTTCTTTTCATTTTTTAAAGATTTGGAATACTTGGATGAAACCAATTTTTATATTCCTTGTCAAGATATTTTTAATTTTAATTTTTAAACAAATAGTATTATTTTTCCATATATATATGTCCATGTGGAATCTCTGTAAATTTTTCTCCAGCATAAAAAATGAAGTGCATTAGTTCAAAAAAGTTATTATCTAAATTATTCGTTATAATTTAGAATTACAACACTAAATTATCATTAGCGTGATACTTACCCGGAGAAATTATTTCTAGATTTCAAGGTATCGGAGCTATCAAGCATATAAAAAATATCAAGCATCTTTTTTTTTTTTTTTTTTTTTTTTTTACCTTTTTTTTTTCCAACTAAATCATTGAAAGAGATTAGTTAAATGTACTCTGGTAAAATAGAAATTTTTTTAAATTAATGTAAAAGCACGTTTGCGGAATGGAGTAGAAATCGAAAATCTACAGAAAGGAGCAATGAAATTTTTACTATAAAAACTAAGCATAATATTAATTATTCATAGGCTACAAACTTTTTTAAGGCGGGGGTGGGGGAAGGGGGAGGGGCAATATTGTCAGATCTCTGATGTGAAACCAAAAAGATAACGGAAAAAAAATATGTCTTTCTTTATTTTTATATCAACAATTTTTTATCTTACACTGTGCAAGATTGATAATTTAAGAAATTTGAATAATAATTATTTATGAAAAAATACTATTTTTTTTTTAAGACTAAGGTAATCTTTTGAATAAATATGTGACACTGAAAACAATACGCAGCCTCTTATAAATGTCCATCATTTGGAAGTTGTATTATTCCTCTGAACTTGTTTTCTTTACAAATCATTTTTACAAATAATCTTTACAAGGTAGGGGTAGTTCTGTCAATTATAACTTTCCGAGAATTCCAGTTTCACTTACAAGTAATATTTCGATGTCACCCACAGATTGCAAAAGTTAGGGCCATACAGTCTCTGTTCAAGTTTGGAATTCTCTACACCCCACCTCTACTTCCACATCCGATGACTTGTGAAAAAAAATAGGAAAATAAAAGTAGATAACAATAGGAAATCCATCAAAGAAAATCCATAGAAACTTTCAAATGTAAATGTTTGTTCGACTCGATTGTATTTAGTCATTACCGTCTCAAAATTGTGACAATAGAGACTATAATGGTTTAGTAAAATGATTAGGTAAAAAATACTGATATTTTCAGATATCAGACTGTGAGGGGGGCGGGGGGGTGGATGTAGCTTCAAAAGAATATTTAGGGATATGTTCCCAGCTTCTTTTGAGTGGAACTGTGAGAATAAACATGATTTGGGACTCTTTTAGTTAGTTGGTATAATGTAAGAGCTCCATACAGGAGTTCGTTATATTGAACCCACACCATGAGAATGGTTTTTCGATTACTCCCCAGGAGTTCGTTATATTGAACCCACACCATGAGAATGTTTTTTCGATTACTCCCCAACTCTTTCAAAGGGGGAAAAAAAAACTATTTTTCATATTAAGCAAATATTCGCTGCAATAATGCTAAACCTGCGATTATATACTGCTTAATAAAGACACCAATGCACGGTACAAGTATCAAGTTATTCAAAAATATAGAAAGGTTGGATGCAATTAAAACAACATACATAAAGAAGTGCACAAATTTTTATTTATTTATTTATTAATATAAGTAAAAACAACGAAGAGTCGCTATCATAAAAATTACCTATCACTACCCCGAAAAATGTTAAATAAGCACTGCAGATTATTGCGAGCAATTGGATTTAACACCTTCGGGACGAGCGTCTTTTACAGAATTTTTAACCTTTTATCTACGGTTTTTCAAAACAGAAATTTTTGCCTAATTGAATCGGGAAAAATACTCGGATTAAATAAGGCAAAATTTACAATAAAAATTTACTGGTAAGAATAATCACGGATTCTGATCACCTTACGCGGCACGTATACCGGTTGCTCGTCCCCAAAGGGTTAATAAAGCTTTCTACTATATTTAATTGCTTGAAGTTTTTAATCTATTTACAACAGTTATAATGACAATTTTAAACGTAGTGATTAACTGAATGTTTTTTAAAAAGAGGAATATGTGCACATTTTTTTTACATCAAGATATAGTTAAGTACCCTATAAATATTGAAGAGTATAAAAATTTAGTTAATTAATTTTATTGGGATTCAGTGAAAATGCTGATAAAGACACCCTGTTATTACACTAAAGTAAAATTTTGATCGCAGCTATACATGCGTTTGAATTAATTGAGAAAACACTTATTTCTTCTTCCATTACAAAAATGCTATGAATGTCAAATAATGTCTGTCAATAAAAAAAAGTAATATTTCATTTCTTATCTTCGACATTTATACGTCAAATTAATTACATTTTTTTTTTTTACATGAAGTATTTTTCTTTAATTCATATACTAATAAATACTATCTACAATTTATTTTTCCTTTTTAATAGTGAAAATTATAAATCCCATTCTTTTTTTTTAATTGCGAGTTCATGTATTTTTACAAATCTGGTAAAAAAAAAAAACATGTTTCTATTAGATTTATTTATATTGTACATTCTTTACATATTAATTAAAAAATCCTATTATGGGTTTATAATTTCTATTATGGATAATAAAATAATTAAATTTCATTATTTAATTAGATAACTTTAAAAAGTAAAACTAAAAATCCCTCTATATATAATAATCATTCTATTACGTACTTTAAATCAATTAACAGTCTTGAAGCAGTGTATAATGATAACTTGTCTGTATTGATGCCTTTTATGATCCCTTCAGAATCGTTATAGACAGGTTTCACGGTATAGTTTTAAAGTTACACTTGAATTTGAATGAAATTTGAGCAGCAATTATAAATTAGAAAATATTTTTTAAAGTGTAATATGAATTTGGGTTTTTGATATTTTAATTATTATTGCACTGCAAAAGTGATGCAAATAAAAAATAAGAAATTAAAAAAACACTTTTAAGTATTTAGTAAATGAAAAACATTGAAATACTTTTAAAAAAGAAAATAAAAAGAAAAGAACGGATGTATTCATTCAAATAATAAATGCAACATGGTAAATGTTTTTAAATAATAATAATAATTATAGTGAAATATAATTTTATGGAAAATATAATAAAATAAAACAAGTAAACACTAATATTCTGCGAATTTGTCTAGTTCCACTCAAAGAAACTATAACTCATTTACTGTATATATTCTTTGAATTCACCTTAGTATCTGTTTTGAAATGTAATGCCATTCTCAATCATTTACAAAAAACTTAATTCTCTAAGGCATTTTTCAACCAAATCTCTAAAGCATTCGACTACAATAAACTACTTGACAAATAGTCTACGCCTATTATGTAGTGGAAGGAAGGTGTGGTTGAAAAACGCCTTCTTTAACTCCCAGTCTCCAAAAATGGGGGGAAGCACAAACGCGTATACGCGGCGTTGACCATTTAGAGATAACAAATGCCGACCGTCTATACGCGTTCATAACGCTTTTAAAGTAGAAATTTCTGGCCGCCTATTCGCGGCCGTAACCCTTTAGAAGGACTTTATTTTGACCGCGGATATGCGGTCGTGACCATCAAAGGGTTAAGGCAAAAACAAAGTTAGTTTTATTGTTTCAAAAAAGTGGTGTTTATCAAGAAATCTGAATTAAAAAAAATTAGCCCACTGGCAACACTGCCCCTGGTATGAAGTGTTCGCAAAGTTCTACTTTAAGTTTTTAGCATTTTTTCGCCATTTTAACTGCAGAAAACTATCGCAAATTCCGTGGATAAAAAACGTGGTTACGAATTCTGTGTTTATTATTTTCAATAAAGTTGCAGAAAAATTGTTAATAGAAAGATTAACACTAGAACGCCCGCAGGGGTCGCATTATATTGGGAAAATTTTATTGTTCCTACCAGAACCCTTAATGAGTTACCTTCATAATCATTTTATTTAACATATTCTAAAGATAGGTCTTATGAAGATATTATTTTCAAAATAGTGGTAGGAACAATAAAAGTTTCCCTATAGAATGCGATCCCTGCGCCCGGAAATTTTACTCAAGTTTCATAAAAATATTTTGCACCAGAAGTTTTATTTAAAATTCTTTGACTGATTTATTTAACGTACATCTGCGTTTTTAAAATGCAACTTACTTTGTGAAAGAATTTCTGGTTCCAATTGACACTTAATCATACGGTTAGAGTCGAATCGACTCCTACCGGGCGTTCTTCTTTTGGGGTAAGAAAGATTTTTTAATATTAAAATCGAAATTATTTGTCATTTATAGTGGTGCCAGACTGTATGGAAATTCGAAGGAGTTGGCAATCTTTGGGTATAGCTTTGCAGAGATTGTAAATAGCTTCCTGAAGATAATTAATTCCTAATTATTGCTTGCCGTTTGCATAAAAAAATTCTCCATTGCCCCCATTTATATTTTATAATGTTCTTATTGTGCGTGTAATGCGGTAAATCAGATTTTGCGGGGTTTTTCGGGAAATTTGCGGGTTTGCCAAGTCTCCGGCATTTTGCGCACCACTATTATCTTAGAGGAAAAGCTATTGTTTTAAATCGACCAAATAATGTTCCAATTAAATAAAAGAACATTTTCTCTATTAGAATGCTGGTATCCAAAAAGTCGGAGAATTGGCAGCTCTGAATATAGTTATTATTGAACCACTTTTTTGTACGTTTTGAGCTATGGCACAATGCATTATCTTGTTGAAAATTGAACTTTTCACTTCCTAAATGCAACCATATGTCAAAATTTGTGTTTCCACAACTCATGTGTACACATTTGAGTTCTTCAACGTAGAAAAATACAGGGCTCCCAAATGGTCCGCCAACTGAATACCAGTAAATTTTAACAGAAAATTTTATGGTAGGTTTGCGCTAGAATTAACTTTCAAAGATGGTTTCGGGGCGGTTTTTAAGAAAAATCTAAAAAGAAAATTTTTCAAAAATAATATTGGTATTCAGTTGGCGGACCATTTGGGAGCCCTGAAAATATTTAATTACTCTAACTTTGAGATCACACAGACCCTACCCGCTGCAATCGAAAAACACAGGGCCAACTGACACTTGTATGACGTCATAACTAATCAACCGTTTTCTCACAAGTGTCTTATTTCACACCAGACAGTTTTGAATGACAATTTTCTTTTATTTTATTTATGGAATATCTATCATCTTATAAAACAAAAATAACTATTAAAATTTACTGGTGAGAATTCTGCAATATCTGTATATTGAATTGCTGAATTTTCTTTATAGTGCATCTATGAACATAATCCAAAATATAACAATGAAAATTTTCAAAACATACGATGCTATTTCAATCCTATTCCTAATTATTTAAAACTCGAAATCAATTAACACTTTTTTCTTAAAAATAAAAGTCATATTTACAATATGTTATAATAAATTTGTTGAAAAAATATTGACAATAAAAAAAAAAAAAAAATTCGCAAACATAACGCTGCGAAAACGCAACATCAGTTTTTAACACTTTCCGGCACAAAGAAATTCTGTTCGTAAAATGCCGAAATGATTGACTGACACCGGAATTTACAAATGATTTTTCTAGAAATTAAAAATCAGTTACTTTAAACTTTTATTGTAAAAGCAAAATTTTATTAAAATATTCTTGGTGCCGTTTGTAAGTTTGGAATTAAAATTAGGTGGTCCCGACATGGGACCCCTGCGTTGGAAAGGATTACTTACGTTGGAAAGGATTAGTTACTTTAAACTTTTATTGTAAAAGCAAAATTTTATTAAAATATTCTTGGTGCCGTTTGTAAGTTTGGAATTAAAATTAGGTGGTCCCGACATGGGACCCCTGCGTTGGAATGGGATAATCTCCGATTAACATATTCGCCATCGTTAGTCATTTTTTGCTGACAAAAAACAAAACAACAAAATTGGAGATGTGAAAATATACTCTCAAATGACGGGGAAGATCATGGTACATGTCTAAATCTATTCATTTGACTTAACACTTCAGTGGGTGGCTTTCACGAAAATGGACACCTAATTTTAATTCCAAAACTGTAAACGGTACCAAGGATATTTTATTAAAATTTTCCTTTTATAAAATATGAGGGGTGGGGGGGGAAGGAAGGTTTTTATTTTCTAATAAATTCGTTTGTAAATTCTGGTGTCAGTCCATCATTTCATCCTTCTACAAACAGAATTACTCCGCGCTGGAAAGGGTTAATGCAGAACATAGACCAACTGATATAATAAAATTTTACAATTATCAGTGGTCGTACGCTTGAAGGTATTTTTCAGGATTAATATTATATTATTTTATAGAAAAATAAATCTAGGTTAATCGCGCGAACTTTCGTCTTATTTAAAAAGAGATTTTCTGTAAGAAAATACTGGTGCCGAAGAATTTCCTGGTCTTGTAATTTCAGGACAAATACGACCGCTGCCATCAAAATACTCAAGGCACGAGGACACGAGTGTGACGTCATCACTAATCGACCGACTTCTTACTAGTGTTGGAATACACATCGGAAAATTTTGAATAGCAATTTTCTTTTCTTTTATTTGTGGAGTATCTAGCATTTTATAAAACAATAATAACTATTTAACTTACTGGCGAGAATTCGGAATCCCTAAATAAAAATTCAGCCAGAAGCGGAATGCCACAGTGGGGCCTCATCTGGCTGATTTTTTATGCACTCCTCCGGAGTGAATAGTCACTCCTTTTTATTTAGAGTGTGTATAATAATGCAAGAATTTAAATTAACATTAAGATTAGTGGTTGTACTTTTCTTGATTTTCCCTTTAGTTCCCGTGCAGTCGTCACCTATGTGTATAGATATGTAAGAACTGCGATACACATACTTAAAATTTCTGTTAGTATCATTCATGATATTATCGAGTAATGATGTTATAGGGCTTACTATCAAGGACATATAGAACGTTGAAATACCAGACAGTTTTTTGAATTTGGCGAAATTTTGTTTAAAATATCTTACCTTTCAATAAGAATTTTTCGGCTTCTTTAATCGTGGGAAATCTATCATTCAATAAAGTGAAGATTACTTTTCTTAAATAGTTGCAGATATTTAAAAAAAAACTTTAAGAACTTCGGAACAATGCTTTTTAATCTATGTGTGGCTAAGTATGATTAATGGTATACATAAATAGTCTGAATTGTTTAGATTTTCGAAAAAGGTGACTATGTTTTTTAAATCCTTTTAGTACTTTGGTTACAAAAGCGATTTAAAAGAAGAAGCTTCAATAAAATATTATAAAGTTTTAGACTTTTCGAAGAACAATTATAATAAATTAGTAACTCAAGGTAACTTAAAGTACATCATATTTAGTAGATATAATTTCTCTAAAATCAAGGTTCTTGGATTGTAACTTGCATTTATCTCCTAACACATCTTACGCGTGTAACATGAAAGAACGTCTTTTGGATCTATGTATAGTTGCCAACTCTTACGCTTTTTGTACAACAAAAATTTAATGTAAATTGTCACTTTATATAATCAGCAAATTGCGGCTATAAAAAAGTTAAAATTTTCTATCACATTTTTGTGGTACACAAAAGCGGAAGTGTGCATTGATAACAAAAAATCTTAAAAGTTGGAAGCTGTATAATTATTTTATTTGGAAGAGGTTTGCACTTTATATTGTTATCTTATTTCTAACATATAAAAAGTTAAAGTGCATTGCAACTTGTTTGAGGAACCTTGTAATGTATGTACGCGGTACGATTCAAAAGTTCTGGAAATGCATTTATCAAAATCTTTTGACCAAACAAACCCATATATAACCAAATACCCTCATTAATAAAATATAACTTGTTTTTATAGTTCGAGATAAGTAATTGACTTCTCTTATTAAGGACAATGCCTGTTTCAAAATGGATTATTTGATTCGTGTATAATAAGTTCATTTCAGGAACTTTTGGATGACACCACGTATACACTATATGGCCAAATGTGACGTGTCACCTGCTATTTTATACATTTTGTTAAATATCTAGAAAACTACATGAGGAATTAGCCTGAAACTGAGGAATTAACCTGTGTAAACAGTATAGCATAGGTCATATATTTCAGCGAAGATTTTTTTTTCCCGAAACCCCATAGGGGACCGTTAACAAATTGAAAAAGAAGGAATATCTTTTGGATAACCCTGTAAAACTAATGTAGCAAAAACGTTCAAACTCGAGATTACTAATAAGTGGCTTATTGTAATATATTGTGTTCATTTTATGAGGACAGTACTCGTAGGTATACTCGTAGAGACATTAAGGTTTCTATAAAAACAGTCCCAAATTTCGCCTAGTTTTTTGCTTATAATTTGCAGAGTTCTTAATATAAAAAAAGTTCTTTTCAGAAAATGTTACAAATAACATTGTACATAACACTCTGCAATCAGAATTAAAAAATAATAAAAATTGGATGTAAAATGAGCTGGTTTACTAAAACATGTTTCTCTGCGCATGCGCGAATGCAATCAAAATATAATGTACATAATATATTAGCTAAGTATATAGGGCAACTTTCGTGTAAGTCTCAAAATCATAGCTTGAAAATTCTGAAATTTATCGTCGATAGAATAAGCTCGAAATCCGTTGTTCCCAAAAAGAAGCAAAAAGATGAGCGGTTGTATCGAAATATAGTAGTGCGTGCAATGTTGTGTACGCTATCTTAGCACTAATCAACCGATATTTGATACAACCCCTCATCTTTTTGCTTCTTTTTGGGAACAACTTATTTCGAGCTTATTCTATCGACGATAATTTTCAAGCTATGATTTTGAGACTTTCACAAAAGGTGCTCTATATACTTAGCTAATACATTATGCACATGATATTTTGATAGTGAAGCATTTATTAGTAAACCTGCTCATTTTTCGTCTCTTTTTTTTTATTTTTTAATTCTGATTGCAGATTATTGTGTACAATGTTGTTTGTCATATTTTCTGAAAAGAACTTTTTTTTATATTAAGAACTCTGCAAAATATAAGCAAAAAACTTGGCAAAATTTGGGGCTGTTTTTATAAAAACCTTAATTTCTCTATGAGTATACATGCTATCATGATACAAATGAACACATTATATTACAATAAGTCACTTATTAATAATCTCGAGTTTGAACGCTTTTGCTACATTAGTTTTTACAGGGTTGTCCGAAAGATATTCGTTATTTTTCAATTTGTTGACGGTTCCCTATCGGGTTTCGGGAAAAATCTTCTCTGAAATACAGGGTGATTCATAATGAATGGGACGAAAAGAAAACATGATTGTGAACGTTGTAATTAATATATTTAGAAAATTCAAATTTACCTCAAAACTACATTTATTCAAGTTTCTGCAGGTCTTCAATATGTGCCCCTCCGGTGACACGACAAATGTCTACACGGTAATCAAGCTCCTGCCACACTCATGATAACATATCCCCTGTGATGGAGTTCAGCACTGCAGTTATCCGCTGTTTCAGTTCCTCTAAGTCCTGGGGAAGTGAAGGCACAAACACCTTGTCTTTAACGAAACCCCAGAGAAAAAAATCACAGGGCGTCACGAATTCTTTCAACCACTTCGGGTTTTGTTTCTTTTCGTCCTGGGCTTTTGTTCTTGCATAAGCAGCCGGTATCCTGGAACTGCTTCACCCACCTTCTTATGTTATGCCGATGCGGTGGTGTTTACGAAATTTTGTGCGAAAACGTCTTTGCACAACAGTTACATAGTGCACAACAGTTTTGGCATATTCGAAAACGCAGTACACTTTCTCCTGCATGGACTACATTTTGTTTAAGAGCGCCTCTAGCGGCGAGTTCGTCATTCGATGATTTTTCCATGTTGCCAAATAAAACTTGTACAATTGTAGTTGCAGAATAAATTTGTTTCGGCTGAATATATCCATTACGGCAGTCACACTGCGCTATTCTTTTTGGCCCATTCATTATGAATCACCCAGTATATGACCTATACCATAGTGCAGGGCTCGCACCGTTCCTAAAATTTTCGCACTTTGCTACCAGTATTTTAAATAAGAATTCTTCGTGGTAGATTCCTTTAACATCCATAATAGGATTATACAACTAAGATTATCGTTTTAATTTAGTGGTAGCAAAGTGCGAAAATTTTAGGAACGCTGCGAGCCCTGCATAGTGTTTACACACCTGCAGTTTCAGGTTAATTCCTCATGTATATTTGTAGATATTTAACAAAACGTCTAGAATCGCAAGTGATCGGTCACCTTTGGCCATATAGTCTATAAGCTTCGAGGCAAGTGCAAACTTACCGTTTTTCGTAATGCACTGTATTTTAAATTGATCAGGGTAGCATTATTTGCATACATAATGATTATGAAATATGTCTTTTTAAATACAAGTTTTGCACAGAGAATTTCCAAGCAGTCTGGTACCACTAATAATGATAAGAAAATTTCTATATTTTTATTTATTTTATTTTATTTTTATTATTTATTTATTTATTTATTTATTTTTGACACAGAATTCATAACAATCTCGTTTATTCACAGAATTTCCCATATTTTTCGACAGTTAAATAAAGCGAAAAAAACTGTTAACACTTTCAGGGGCTTCCATTGCTAAGATGTTGAAATGAATGAATGACACCGGAATTTATGAACTAATTTATATATAAATAAGAAAAACCGAAATTTCACATATTTCGAAAACGGAAAATTTTTATACCCAAAATTCTGATGCAATTGTGGCATTTGGGAATTGCAATTAAATGGTTTCATAAACATACCACCGCTTTTGAAAGCGTTAAATATAACTGACAAATTTAATGCGCTTTAGCTAGCACTAAAATTTAATAGATATTTTTTTTCCTTGTTTAATCATTAGATTTCGAAGATTAAATAAGACAATATTTACCACAAAATTTTAATTGTAAGAGAAAAGCGTAAAAGTTGGCAGCTGTGGTTAAAAGTTTGTGGTACAACTGTGGATTCTTGGTATTATTAGTGTGCACAAAGGGTATTATTTTGATAGTAGCTTATAGCTGCCAACTTTTGCGCTTTTTTGCTACCACTAAATAAAGATTGTCCCCTTCTTTATTTTTGAGATTTCGACGATTAACCCTCTGTCTACCAGAAGGGTCCAATGGACCCGACATGTATATTCAAAATATCTATTCAAACCAGAAATTTCTTCAAAACAAACTAAATGTATAAATCAGACAATAATAAGTTAAATAAACAAATTAAATAGTTTTAAGTAAAAATTCTGGTGTACAATGTTTTTATAAAACTTGAGTAAAATTTCCGGTAGTTCTAGGGTTAAGAAAGACAATATTTACTAAAATATTTTAGTGGTAGGAAGAAAGCGTAAAAGTTGGCAGCTGTGGTATCTGTACATTTAATATTTAAAATAGTTGGAATAAATGATACACAGTTTTGCCTCAATTACCCCTTTGAAGGGCAAAGCACTTCTATTGCTAAAATGTTGAAGTAAATGAGTGACACCGGAATTTACGCAAAAATTTATTTCGAAATAAGAAAATGCTATATTTCAGAGACATGACAAACGGAAAATTTTTGTACCTAAATTCTGAGAACAAAACTACCACCGCCCTTGAAATGGTTAGTGCAGCTAATTGATCCCAGGCCTGATTGCAGTTTAGACAAACTACCAGTATTTTTTTATTTAACATATAACCACCCTATTAAATCGCAAATTTCAGCAATTAAAAAATGTGCAATTTTATTTAGCAAAATTGGTTTTAGCTTTTCTAAGTACTAATAAGTTCTTTTCATCATTTAAACGCACTAATCGAGGGAGATATGTATTGAAAAAAAATGCTCTTTGCGGATAACTACAACCCTGGTTGTGAGAATTTTTACTAATTTTCTTTTACATATGTATTTTACATGAAATAGCAATGATCTTCTTTAAAATAAGATGAAATATTGGACACATTCTCATGCTTTTTTTATTGCAAAAACTTTCTTCGTCAACACATTTTTATATTTCTATTCAATTCTAATATTTTTCCCACCCATTATAACTGTCAAAACATTTTTCTTTCAAACAAAAGTTTTGCTTTATTATTCTCATCAATCATATAAGCATATAACCAGTTTTATTTCCTTTATAGGGAAAATAAAAGCTGTCAGAAACGGTCAAAATAAAGTTATTACAAATACTATCCATTAATAAAAATCCTCTAAATCCTATGATAATATGTAAATATCAACTCAGAAGAAATATAAAATGTAATAATAAATATAAAGAATCATTATTTTTTTCAACTGATAATATTATAAAACAATATATTTTGAGTTCTTATTATTTGACATTTTACTAATATCGAGATAATGCAATATTAATGATACTAGAAAATCAATAGTATATAAATATGCATTAGTATTGCTCGGTATATATTTCGCTCAAATCAATTCGTGACGTGCATTTAATAAGAACTGCCTGTTTCTGCTAATTTTCAATTTGAAATTTCCGTAAATTAGTCCAAAATTAGTAAGTAATTGCAAACAAACGCCTTTGTTTGTCTTGCGCTTGATAGTGAACTACGTAACTAGAAAAAGGAAATTTCAATATTCATTATTCGAAACTTAGCTTGTATAAGATTGTTACTTAGAGATTCATAGTTTTGTATGCTAGAATACGATATGTAGAACGTGAAGCTGCAAAGACAATAAAATCAATAGAAGGGAAAGGGTAATTTTGGAAATTACTTTAAATTACTTCTCAGTAGAGATAAAAAAAGAAACTTTATTTAAAATAAAAATTTGTGTAAGAATAATAAGAAAAAAAGAAACAAAAATTCTTTCACAAACATGGTGGGAAAATATGTATTTTTGTGAAATTCAATAATAGACAATACTTTCATTTAATTATTAATAATTATTAAAATGCTACTTGGCGTAGAATGATATAAATTAAAAAAGCAACTTTAAAAACGCCAGAATAAGCAAGCATTCAGAAGACTAGTTTCGGTAGCGTTCGGTACCATCCTCAGTGCCACTGAGGACAGTACGCTAAACACAACCCAAACAAGTCTGCTGAATGTTTGCTTATTCTGGCGTTTTTAAAGTTGCTTTTTAAATTTACATAATACTTACATTTGCTATTCTATTAAATATTTTTTTAATAATATCATAGGTCACGCGGGTAACGGATTTTGAATATTAGTGGTTTTTTTTTTTTTTTTTTTTTTTTTTTTTGCTTCCTTTATTCGTTGATCATAGCCTCTAAAAAAGGGCAAATATCTTACGCTTTTTTGTATCACAAAAAAATAATAGAAATTTTAGCCTTATTTAACTGGCAGATTGCTACAATTTGAGAAGCTAAACTTTACTATCGAATTTTGTGGTACAAAAAAGCGGAAGAGTTGACATCTGTACTTCTAAGCTTTTCCAAATTTCCCCATATTTTGTGGATTTATTTGACCCTGGTGTTCTGAACCAGAAAATATATTTCATGAGTCTTAATTTATTTTATTTCATGTATCTACGTGCAACATATTTAACTTCATTTCTTAACACATATTCTGGTTCGAAGTGTATTAAACCTGTGTCAAATTAACACACACATTACAAAAATTAGCAGGAGGGTATTCAAAATCAATAACTCTCGGTACCTATGGTTAATTTAAACACTTCAGCGTCGCGCCATCGCCCCCTGAATACTAGGCCTGAGCGCTGACACAAAAATGGGGCTGCCGAAGGCTAATTTTTTTTTTTTTTTTTTTTTTTTTTTTAAACGTACATACGTTACATTAAATTTATACACCAGCATTTTATAAAAGATATTTTCTACGTATTTAACCCTCTGTCTACCAGAAGGGTCCAATGGACCCGACATGTACATTCAAAATATTTATTCAAACCAGAAATTTCTTCAAAACAAACTAAATGTATAAATCAGACAATAATAAGTTAAATAAACAAATTAAATAGTTTTAAGTAAAAATTCTGGTGTAGAATGTTTTTATAAAACTTGAGTAAAATTTCCGGTAGTTCTAGGGTTAATCTCAGAAAAAAAAGCGAAATAATTATTGGTGCCGAAACTGAACGGACCGTACAAATGCAGAAAAAAAAAAAAATTCCGCCTTTGGTAGCCGCCATTTTTGTGTCGGCTCTCAGGCCTAGTATTCAAAGGGTGGTGGTCGCACCACGGAACTATTAACCATTAACTCTTTCAGAGGCAAGGTAGTTGTATTCGTAAATTCTTTAAATAATTTTAACACCAGAATTAACAAGAGATTTTATTTGTAAACAAGTAAAAGTAAATTTTCGCGTACTTAATAAAGTTGACATTTTCATCATAAAATTCCGGTGCCAATGTGCAAATTTGGGATTAAAATTATGTGATGACGTGACAGCATCACCGTCCTTCAAGGGGTTGAATACGCGATTTTTTATTTTGTTTTGTAAAAATTATATACGATTCTCGAAAAGGTTTATTACACAGGAAAAATAACGAAAAAAATAAGAGATACATTTTTCATACATTACGCCAATCTTTTCTTCTGTTTCACATCTGCAATACAAGTAAAAACTACTGTCGTGTGTCTCTTTTACTCTAAAATATGGTAAATTAGTAAATGTTTTAATAAGTATGTCTCCAAATACCTTATCTTATATAATTATTTATTGTATAAAGCTTAAACTTTAACCCTGTAATTTCCATGATAGAATACGTTCTAGAAATTACGTAGTCCAGAGAATCTGACTTAACACCAGAAAGTTTCAATGCTTAATTGCGCTTAATTTAAACAGGGAAAGTTTGTTATTATTTAAAGTAAATATTACTATTTTAATTTTCTGGTGTGAATTAGGTATACACGAATAAAAATTCTTTTAAATTCAAAACACTGGTGTTTGCATATATGCCAAGCTGCGTACTAAAGTTAATAAAGAGGAACTGATATATCATTAAAATAGTGAAGGTTCAACTGCAACCGCTTTCGCAGGGGTTAATTACAGCCGGTGGAATCACACACCAGTAAATTTATATAGAAGATTTTTCCTTATTTAAACGCATTATTAATGGAAAATTTCAGTCATAAATAATGACAAAAGCAGATTTTCCTTTTTACTGTTGAAAGTTTATTTTCGCGGAATTTACCCTATATTTTCGCATTATTGTGACAACAAGTGAAAGATACTGACTGTTTTATAAGGCAATTTACACCTGTAAAACCAGTTACACCAGCCCCGGCGGAAATCAGAAGCTATTATCAGATTTTTAAAAAGCAGCCGCCATCTTGTGACAACCTCCTCAGTTACTTCACTCGCAACCATGGAACTACACTGGTTTCCAAAAATTAAGGAAAAACAACAAAAGTAGCGATTACTCAAAATGTTACAAGTAGATTTTAATAAAACTGAGCAACAATGTACAACATATAGTAAGGTATAAAATAACAGTAAAAGAAATTCCAGACCATTGTGGTGTTTCAGAAATTAATACAATTATAAAATAAACAAAATAAATGTGTCAATTTGGTATAGGAAAAATACCTTTGATATGGAGTATGATCACCCCTAGGAGTAAAACAAAACATACAGCGATGCGTGATACTGTCAATTATGCGATCGATAAGTTCATTGGGAAGTGCGAGCCATTTTTTATGTAAAGCGGTTTTAAGCGTGGCAAGGGTCTGGGAAGGGGTATTGAGAGCAGCGACACATCTTCCTAAGGCATCCCAAACATGCTCGATGGGATACAAGTCCAGTGATCGAGCTGGCCATTCCATGCGCTGAATTGTTTGATGCTGAAGAAAATCTCCTACTATGTGAACCCTGCGCGGTCTAGCGTTATCGTCCTGTAACAGGAAATCATTAGCTATTGCACCGGTATGACAGCGCACATAACCATCAAGAATGTCATCTCTATAGACGCGAGCATTCACAGTTCCATGTGGAAAGATATGGAGGTCTGTACGTCCGCCGAAAGAGATACCATCCCACACACAGACACTGCCTCTTCCATACGAATCTCTTTTATGAATGTTTGATGGATGATAGCGTGTTCCATGTTCTCTCTAAATCAATCAACGCCTACTATCGCTTTGGAGGCTGAACTGGAATTCATCCATCTAGAGAACACGCCTCCATTGATCAGCTGTCCAGTGGACATGTTGACGTGCCCCCCGTAAACTTTCCCTCCGGTGACATGAGGTGAGCGGCACACAAATGTCTGGTCGCATAGCATAAAAGACCACATTCATGAAGCCTTCTACGCACAGTAGACTTTCATACCAACCTTCCAGGGGCTGCAGCAAGGGAGAATCTAAGATGAGAGGGTGCTGCTGTTCTATTCCTTCGTGCACATAATCGCAAATATCGTCATCGGTGCTTGCCGTAGCTCTTGCCTGTCCTTGGCTAAACATTCTGGAGGCCGAACCAGTGGTTTGAAATTGTTTCCAAAGC
Source organism: Maratus speciosus (assembly GCA_963932465.1). Lineage (NCBI taxonomy): Eukaryota > Metazoa > Arthropoda > Arachnida > Araneae > Salticidae > Maratus > Maratus speciosus. The sequence continues at coordinate 492,922,692 of OZ010796.1, read as the reverse complement.
CTATGAACATCAGAAAGTCTCAGATTTAGCCATCTGGCAACCTCTGTCTGACTTTGACCTACCTCGAATCTTCCAATAGCGCTATATTGCAGTTATGCGGACAAATGATACCTCGAGGTCATACTAATGAATTGGCTATCTAAGTTTTCTTATATCATAATCACAGCGACCCCAGAAGCCGCACTCTGTAGCATGCATTTTTATGCTCCACACAGATGACACAATTCGATTGCAGCGACACTAATTTGGATTTTGTAATTTTAATCAGTATCATTTAGTTAACAACATATGCAAATTTCATACGAATAGGTTCATTTTTGAGCGAGTTATCGCTCTTTTTGTGAATTTTCCTTAATTTTTGAAACCAGTGTACTAATAAAGACCCTACCCTTAAAATAGTGAAGCTTCAACTGTAACCTCTTTCGCGGAGGTTAATTACCGCTGGGGCAAACTTCCACCAGTAAATTTAAATAGAAATTTTCTCCTTGTTTAACGCCTTATTAATGCAAAATTACAGACATAAATTTTAGCAAAAACATATATTCAATTTTACTGGTGTAAGTTTACTTAGGCGGTAGTCAGGCTCGCGTTTCCGCCATATTGTGACAGCTTAGTCAACCACCTTCAGTGTCAGTGAAAAAGATTATAATACTTGGGCAAACTGCTACCAGTAAAAAAAAAAAAAAAATAGAAAATATAAACATATTTGTGTGATAAATATTTCATGAAAAATCCGCTAAAATAAGGAAAAATTTTCTGTTCCAAATTTACTGGTGGAAATCTGCTCCCTTGGTAATCAGAAGCTGTTGAACCGTTGTAAAAAATCAACCGCCATGTTGTGACAACCTCCTCAGTTACTCCACTCGCAATTGGTAGACAATATGTCTCCTCCTTATTCATAACTCCATTCTCCTAGTTGGTAGATAGTACACTATATACTCCCTTCCTTATTCATAACTCCATTGGTCGCACCCGATAAGTGTAGGCAATTTTTAAAAAATTCCAATTGTTTGACTGCAACGTATTTTTGAAGTGGAAATAGTGACCTTATTTATGGGCAAATAAAATGATGGGAGAATAGAGCCAATCACACTATTTTTAAAAACTGGTGGGAATCAAACAATCTGTATACACTCTACACTGAACCCTACACTGCCCGTGACAGTCACGGGCGCGAAATTTAACCCCTTGAGGGGCGCCGTTTGCAGTCTGCAAACGCTTAATTTTAATGCCTAAATATTCAAATGGCCCCAGTAATTTTTTAGTACAATTTCAACCTCATAATAAACGTGAAAAAAGGCTTTTGATTATTTGCAAATAAATTTGTTTGTTAATTGCGGTGTGAATTAATTATTTGAATATTTATTGAGCAGAAATGCCTTGCCCCTGAAATGGTTAAGGGGTTGAACATAGCTGCCAACATTTACTTTTTTTGCTGCCACTAAAATTTATTAGAGATTTTCAACTTGTTTAATCTTGAGTTTTGACGATTAAATAAGATAACATTTACTGTACAATTTAGTGGTAAGAAAGTTGGCAGCTATGGTTTAAATAAAAAATGTTTAAAGATTATGCGGAAAGGCTATGAAGTATGAAAAATATTGCAATTTTATAGTTGTGTCTTTACACGTTAAGTAGCTTACAAATTTGTTATCGAATTTTCTTTATCATTTAATAATTAATGTTTCCTGAGCTGCCGATCTGCGTTATTTAGGGTTAGACATTTATTATTTCATGAAAGATTCTATGCAGTAAATCAATCGAAAAATCAGATTCCTAAATAGTGGTATACAAAAACAAGAAGAGTTGGCAGTTCTTTATTTTCTAATAGCAGTAATCTTCTACTTATAAAATCGAAAAAATTCAACGATTAAGTAAGGTTAAGATTAAAATATGGAAATATAGGATAAAATAGTGTAGAAGTTGTCAGCTATGATACATGGCTCTTCCGGTAACACGCTAGTCAATACATTATTGAACAAGTTCGGGTTGCCTACTGCACTTGTTTTCGCCAACAATAATAATGAAAAGTAATATTTGCCTTATTTATTTAGGGCACTTTTTATTAACATTTTCAGGGGCAAATTACTTCTAGTCGTAAAATGCTGAAATGATTGTATGAGACCAGAATTTAAGAACAAATGTATTTAAAAAAAAGTGACAGCTTTTTTTTATGTGCTTAATAAAATTAAAATTTTAAACCCAAAAATCTTGTGTCAATGCGGCATTAGGAATTTAAATTTAAGTACGCTAAACACAACCCAAACAAGTCTGCTGAATGTTTGCTTATTCTGGCGTTTTTAAAGTTGCTTTTTAAATTTACATAATACTTACATTTGCTATTCTATTAAATATTTTTTTAATAATATCATAGGTCACGCGGGTAACGGATTTTGAATATTAGTGGTTTTTTTTTTTTTTTTTTTTTTTTTTTTTTTTGCTTCCTTTATTCGTTGATCATAGCCTCTAAAAAAGGGCAAATATCTTACGCTTTTTTGTATCACAAAAAAATAATAGAAATTTTAGCCTTATTTAACTGGCAGATTGCTACAATTTGAGAAGCTAAAATTTACTATCGAATTTTGTGGTACAAAAAAGCGGAAGAGTTGACATCTGTACTTCTAAGCTTTTCCAAATTTCCCCATATTTTGTGGATTTATTTGACCCTGGTGTTCTGAACCAGAAAATATATTTCATGAGTCTTAATTTATTTTATTTCATGTATCTACGTGCAACATATTTAACTTCATTTCTTAACACATATTCTGGTTCGAAGTGTATTAAACCTGTGTCAAATTAACACACACATTACAAAAATTAGCAGGAGGGTATTCAAAATCAATAACTCTCGGTACCTATGGTTAATTTAAACACTTCAGCGTCGCGCCATCGCCCCCTGAATACTAGGCCTGAGCGCTGACACAAAAATGGGGCTGCCGAAGGCTAATTTTTTTTTTTTTTTTTTTTTTTTTTAAACGTACATACGTTACATTAAATTTATACACCAGCATTTTATAAAAGATATTTTCTACGTATTTAACCCTCTGTCTACCAGAAGGGTCCAATGGACCCGACATGTACATTCAAAATATTTATTCAAACCAGAAATTTCTTCAAAACAAACTAAATGTATAAATCAGACAATAATAAGTTAAATAAACAAATTAAATAGTTTTAAGTAAAAATTCTGGTGTAGAATGTTTTTATAAAACTTGAGTAAAATTTCCGGTAGTTCTAGGGTTAATCTCAGAAAAAAAAGCGAAATAATTATTGGTGCCGAAACTGAACGGACCGTACAAATGCAGAAAAAAAAAAAAATTCCGCCTTTGGTAGCCGCCATTTTTGTGTCGGCTCTCAGGCCTAGTATTCAAAGGGTGGTGGTCGCACCACGGAACTATTAACCATTAACTCTTTCAGAGGCAAGGTAGTTGTATTCGTAAATTCTTTAAATAATTTTAACACCAGAATTAACAAGAGATTTTATTTGTAAACAAGTAAAAGTAAATTTTCGCGTACTTAATAAAGTTGACATTTTCATCATAAAATTCCGGTGCCAATGTGCAAATTTGGGATTAAAATTATGTGATGACGTGACAGCATCACCGTCCTTCAAGGGGTTGAATACGCGATTTTTTATTTTGTTTTGTAAAAATTATATACGATTCTCGAAAAGGTTTATTACACAGGAAAAATAACGAAAAAAATAAGAGATACATTTTTCATACATTACGCCAATCTTTTCTTCTGTTTCACATCTGCAATACAAGTAAAAACTACTGTCGTGTGTCTCTTTTACTCTAAAATATGGTAAATTAGTAAATGTTTTAATAAGTATGTCTCCAAATACCTTATCTTATATAATTATTTATTGTATAAAGCTTAAACTTTAACCCTGTAATTTCCATGATAGAATACGTTCTAGAAATTACGTAGTCCAGAGAATCTGACTTAACACCAGAAAGTTTCAATGCTTAATTGCGCTTAATTTAAACAGGGAAAGTTTGTTATTATTTAAAGTAAATATTACTATTTTAATTTTCTGGTGTGAATTAGGTATACACGAATAAAAATTCTTTTAAATTCAAAACACTGGTGTTTGCATATATGCCAAGCTGCGTACTAAAGTTAATAAAGAGGAACTGATATATCATTAAAATAGTGAAGGTTCAACTGCAACCGCTTTCGCAGGGGTTAATTACAGCCGGTGGAATCACACACCAGTAAATTTATATAGAAGATTTTTCCTTATTTAAACGCATTATTAATGGAAAATTTCAGTCATAAATAATGACAAAAGCAGATTTTCCTTTTTACTGTTGAAAGTTTATTTTCGCGGAATTTACCCTATATTTTCGCATTATTGTGACAACAAGTGAAAGATACTGACTGTTTTATAAGGCAATTTACACCTGTAAAACCAGTTACACCAGCCCCGGCGGAAATCAGAAGCTATTATCAGATTTTTAAAAAGCAGCCGCCATCTTGTGACAACCTCCTCAGTTACTTCACTCGCAACCATGGAACTACACTGGTTTCCAAAAATTAAGGAAAAACAACAAAAGTAGCGATTACTCAAAATGTTACAAGTAGATTTTAATAAAACTGAGCAACAATGTACAACATATAGTAAGGTATAAAATAACAGTAAAAGAAATTCCAGACCATTGTGGTGTTTCAGAAATTAATACAATTATAAAATAAACAAAATAAATGTGTCAATTTGGTATAGGAAAAATACCTTTGATATGGAGTATGATCACCCCTAGGAGTAAAACAAAACATACAGCGATGCGTGATACTGTCAATTATGCGATCGATAAGTTCATTGGGAAGTGCGAGCCATTTTTTATGTAAAGCGGTTTTAAGCGTGGCAAGGGTCTGGGAAGGGGTATTGAGAGCAGCGACACATCTTCCTAAGGCATCCCAAACATGCTCGATGGGATACAAGTCCAGTGATCGAGCTGGCCATTCCATGCGCTGAATTGTTTGATGCTGAAGAAAATCTCCTACTATGTGAACCCTGCGCGGTCTAGCGTTATCGTCCTGTAACAGGAAATCATTAGCTATTGCACCGGTATGACAGCGCACATAACCATCAAGAATGTCATCTCTATAGACGCGAGCATTCACAGTTCCATGTGGAAAGATATGGAGGTCTGTACGTCCGCCGAAAGAGATACCATCCCACACACAGACACTGCCTCTTCCATACGAATCTCTTTTATGAATGTTTGATGGATGATAGCGTGTTCCATGTTCTCTCTAAATCAATCAACGCCTACTATCGCTTTGGAGGCTGAACTGGAATTCATCCATCTAGAGAACACGCCTCCATTGATCAGCTGTCCAGTGGACATGTTGACGTGCCCCCCGTAAACTTTCCCTCCGGTGACATGAGGTGAGCGGCACACAAATGTCTGGTCGCATAGCATAAAAGACCACATTCATGAAGCCTTCTACGCACAGTAGACTTTCATACCAACCTTCCAGTGGCTGCAGCAAGGGAGAATCTAAGATGAGAGGGTGCTGCTGTTCTATTCCTTCGTGCACATAATCGCAAATATCGTCATCGGTGCTTGCCGTAGCTCTTGCCTGTCCTTGGCTAAACATTCTGGAGGCCGAACCAGTGGTTTGAAATTGTTTCCAAAGCCTATGAACATCAGAAAGTCTCAGATTTAGCCATCTGGCAACCTCTGTCTGACTTTGACCTACCTCGAATCTTCCAATAGCGCTATATTGCAGTTATGCGGACAAATGATACCTCGAGGTCATACTAATGAATTGGCTATCTAAGTTTTCTTATATCATAATCACAGCGACCCCAGAAGCCGCACTCTGTAGCATGCATTTTTATGCTCCACACAGATGACACAATTCGATTGCAGCGACACTAATTTGGATTTTGTAATTTTAATCAGTATCATTTAGTTAACAACATATGCAAATTTCATACGAATAGGTTCATTTTTGAGCGAGTTATCGCTCTTTTTGTGAATTTTCCTTAATTTTTGAAACCAGTGTACTAATAAAGACCCTACCCTTAAAATAGTGAAGCTTCAACTGTAACCTCTTTCGCGGAGGTTAATTACCGCTGGGGCAAACTTCCACCAGTAAATTTAAATAGAAATTTTCTCCTTGTTTAACGCCTTATTAATGCAAAATTACAGACATAAATTTTAGCAAAAACATATATTCAATTTTACTGGTGTAAGTTTACTTAGGCGGTAGTCAGGCTCGCGTTTCCGCCATATTGTGACAGCTTAGTCAACCACCTTCAGTGTCAGTGAAAAAGATTATAATACTTGGGCAAACTGCTACCAGTAAAAAAAAAAAAAAAATAGAAAATATAAACATATTTGTGTGATAAATATTTCATGAAAAATCCGCTAAAATAAGGAAAAATTTTCTGTTCCAAATTTACTGGTGGAAATCTGCTCCCTTGGTAATCAGAAGCTGTTGAACCGTTGTAAAAAATCAACCGCCATGTTGTGACAACCTCCTCAGTTACTCCACTCGCAATTGGTAGACAATATGTCTCCTCCTTATTCATAACTCCATTCTCCTAGTTGGTAGATAGTACACTATATACTCCCTTCCTTATTCATAACTCCATTGGTCGCACCCGATAAGTGTAGGCAATTTTTAAAAAATTCCAATTGTTTGACTGCAACGTATTTTTGAAGTGGAAATAGTGACCTTATTTATGGGCAAATAAAATGATGGGAGAATAGAGCCAATCACACTATTTTTAAAAACTGGTGGGAATCAAACAATCTGTATACACTCTACACTGAACCCTACACTGCCCGTGACAGTCACGGGCGCGAAATTTAACCCCTTGAGGGGCGCCGTTTGCAGTCTGCAAACGCTTAATTTTAATGCCTAAATATTCAAATGGCCCCAGTAATTTTTTAGTACAATTTCAACCTCATAATAAACGTGAAAAAAGGCTTTTGATTATTTGCAAATAAATTTGTTTGTTAATTGCGGTGTGAATTAATTATTTGAATATTTATTGAGCAGAAATGCCTTGCCCCTGAAATGGTTAAGGGGTTGAACATAGCTGCCAACATTTACTTTTTTTGCTGCCACTAAAATTTATTAGAGATTTTCAACTTGTTTAATCTTGAGTTTTGACGATTAAATAAGATAACATTTACTGTACAATTTAGTGGTAAGAAAGTTGGCAGCTATGGTTTAAATAAAAAATGTTTAAAGATTATGCGGAAAGGCTATGAAGTATGAAAAATATTGCAATTTTATAGTTGTGTCTTTACACGTTAAGTAGCTTACAAATTTGTTATCGAATTTTCTTTATCATTTAATAATTAATGTTTCCTGAGCTGCCGATCTGCGTTATTTAGGGTTAGACATTTATTATTTCATGAAAGATTCTATGCAGTAAATCAATCGAAAAATCAGATTCCTAAATAGTGGTATACAAAAACAAGAAGAGTTGGCAGTTCTTTATTTTCTAATAGCAGTAATCTTCTACTTATAAAATCGAAAAAATTCAACGATTAAGTAAGGTTAAGATTAAAATATGGAAATATAGGATAAAATAGTGTAGAAGTTGTCAGCTATGATACATGGCTCTTCCGGTAACACGCTAGTCAATACATTATTGAACAAGTTCGGGTTGCCTACTGCACTTGTTTTCGCCAACAATAATAATGAAAAGTAATATTTGCCTTATTTATTTAGGGCACTTTTTATTAACATTTTCAGGGGCAAATTACTTCTAGTCGTAAAATGCTGAAATGATTGTATGAGACCAGAATTTAAGAACAAATGTATTTAAAAAAAAGTGACAGCTTTTTTTTTATGTGCTTAATAAAATTAAAATTTTAAACCCAAAAATCTTGTGTCAATGCGGCATTAGGAATTTAAATTTAAGTGGGATATAGTATATCCCACCACCCATCAAATGGTTAACCCTAGATCTACCGGGAATTTTATTCAAGTTTTTATAAAACGTTCTACACCAGAATTTTTATTTAAAACTATTTAACTTATTTATTTACCTTATTTTTGTCTGGTTTATATACTTAGTTTATTTTAAAGAAATTTCTGGTTTGAATGAATATTTTGTATGTACCTGTCGGGTCCAATGGACCCGTCTGGTAGACGGAGGGTTAAATAAGTAAATGTAACTGTTGCCAAACGAATAAAAATTCGTCTATGGGAATGTGTTACCCCAGAAGTTAAGTAATCGTTTATACTGTTTGAGAATAAGAATCATTACGTAACTAAATAATTAGAATATATCGCTCACCCGCCAAAAAAGTGACACATCTCGACAAAAGTAAATTTTACAGGAGATGCAAATGAAGTTTCGCATTTTCTTAACCCTCTGTCTACCAGAAGGGTCCAATGGACCCGACATGTACATTCAAAATATTTATTCAAACCAGAAATTTCTTCAAAACAAACTAAATGTATAAATCAGACAATAATAAGTTAAATAAACAAATTAAATAGTTTTAAGTAAAAATTCTGGTGTAGAATGTTTTTATAAAACTTGAGTAAAATTTCCGGTAGTTCTAGGGTTAATGTAACATAAAACGATAGAACTTAACTCTGCATGTACATATATACTCGCGTATAAGTCGACCACAAATTCGGGATGAATAACAGACTGAATACCAGTATTTTAAAAATGTTATCTTCGTCTTACCTAAATGCAGAATTTGTAGATATTAAATAAGCTGAAGATGGCTACAAAAAAAAATGACATACTACACATTTTTTTTCACGAATTTAGGGGTCGACTTATATGCGAGTGCATACGGTAGCTGTAAAAATGTACAAAAAGTGACTAAAACTATTAAGAATTACGACATAGGGTGCATTTAGTAAATTTATACCGCCCACCCTTATAAATATAGCACTTTGTTGAGTTGTGACACTTTTCTTGTTGCACAATTTGTCAAATTCCAGTCGCCTTTCAAAACAGTACGTCCATAAATGTGGATTAACATTTTTCAACAAAGTTGAAAAGTGTTTATGAATTCGGTTTCTCTGTCTGTCTGCCTGACCGTCTGTCTGTTTGCCTGTCTGCTTGTCTATCTGTCCGTCTGTCTGTCCGTTTGTCTGTGCTCCAATTCGCGTAAATATATTCCGATTGCCATAAAATTTTTAGATGTTATATGGTATCACTATGGCATGTTTTCTATTGTAAATGAAGTCAGCATTTACGGTTCATTTACAAAGACACTCAAAAGAATTCCGTTATATTACGGTGTATGGGGGGGAAAATCGATTGCGGTGTATGTTAATGACATCACACTATTTTAAACATACTGAATATTTTATATATATCACTGTGGTGTACTATGGCATTTACTGTAGAATAGGGTGTGCATAGAAGTTATCGTTCATTTACAGGGACACCACAAAAGAATCTGCTTGAAGAAGAAATTTAACTGTTGAAGTCTATGAACAATAATTGCTGGAAGTGCGTTTGCAGTTGTGGTACGCGTTTTTGCATTGAACATTTTTTTTAATATTACTTGGTGTGGATAAATTCTATAGACCATATATAGGGCTGCACAAAAGTTCTCAAGTACATTTCGGTTTATTCACGGAAATGGCTGAAAGGAAAATTTCAACTGTGCTATGCGTTTCACTGAACTAGCTTTTAGCATACTATTTAGTATACCTACAAATCCATAGATCATATACAGGGCTGCAATAAAAAAAACTGATATTTTTCCGACTTGATTGTAATAGCAGAAATTGGGTTTTTAAATGCGGTATGAGTTTTTCAAATTGCTTATTTAGACATGATATTTCCCCCTAATAAACTGCGAAGTTTTGGTACAGTATACTGACTGTGTTTGAAAGCTTTATTTAATCATGCTGAACGCATGATTTTTCGTTTTGTTTTAAATCAGAATGTTTTAACTTTTTATATTATTATTAGTTACAAAAAAAAAAATTAGTTTGCATAAGAGCCAACCACAGATTCATAACAAGGTTTCTAGGAAATTAAATTAAAAGAAAATTCAAATTTCAAAATATTTTTATAATTATTAAATTATTCAAATCAAAAATATAACATATAATTAACACAGATTTTTTAAAAATACTTAATTTAAAATGAAAAACTAGATAAGTGGTTTTATCTTTTCTTTTTTAAATTTGTTATTCTTATAAAAGTAAATATTGCATCATTTTATGGGACTTTCTTAAACTGGAACTTTATTTTAAAAAGTTCAGTATGGATGCTACACGTCCTTTATCTTAATTGTAAATATTATAATGTAGAAAAAAGGGGCATAACTTTGAGGAATATGCGTGGAAGCACATAGAGGACAAACAATCTTGTTTCTTCCGTTTACTCAAAGGAAAGGGTTTCGAATAAGATTTTTGTAAAGGTATAAGCTTTCTTTTACCTCTAGCTTTAATTTCAAACTCTGAAAAATCGCATTGGTCATAAGAATATTTTACGTTGAATGAAAAAGGTATTGATTTATCAAATCTTAAAATTTTGATTCTTGAAAGCTGAAGAATGTTACCTTCATTATCTTTCAAATAATTTCTAAGCACATTCCATTTCGCCACTCAATCGTTTTAAAACTAAAAAAACAGAATTAACCCACCCATTCACTGAAAAATGACATCCCGTCATTCTGACTTTCTAATCACTGTCACGTACTGTTGAGGGATGTTAATTTGGCCCTGGTATTATTATTATTATTATTTGTTTCTCTATTACTGAATGGACAGCATCGCCTTTATTTTACGTGTGTCCACAAATCAAGAATTTTATTGTTATTTTTTTAGATTTTCAGTGTCTTAACAGTACGTATGAATAATGAAATAATACATTTATTTTTATTTTGCCCGTCGCAGTTATAACAGTAAAAATTTAATTCCACATTTCACCATCAACTCGTGAAGCAATGTCTTGTAAATATATCCACAAATAAGTACCTATTATATTTGCTGCGCGTTGAACCACATATTCATTCCAAAAATGACATTTGGCAACATCACTACCTGCCTGACAAATTGTAAAGTTGTAACTATTAATCTATGGCCTAACTATTAATCAATTGACAATATATTAATCACCAACAGAGCGATATTTCACCAAATAAGGAAACTTTCATATCTTTATTACTAAGGCAATAAAGAGTTTTATAAATTGTTCGAGCATGAGCCTATGGTAAACATTTTATGAGACGTGTCGTTTTTCTTGTTTCATCACTGCGCATTTTCTATAATGGAAAAGTGACACATTGTGTAATATAGAGTTTTTCCGTATAACGACACTAATAATAATTTGCTTATAGCAAAACAAACCATTACACACCCATTTATGGAATAAAACATAAAATGAATTTTTTCGAGATGTGTCACTTTTCTTGTGGGTGAGCGATATAAGGTAATAATAAATTTGTAAATTGAATATAAATCATGTAAAAAATTACAGTAATAAAATAAACCATGCAACACTTAAATCTAATTTTTAACCCTTTGAGGGACAAGGAATAATGTCTGTGTAATATTGAATTCTCACCGGAATAATCGAAAATTTTTATTTTTAAATAAGGAAAAGCAGTTTTTGGACATTCCCTCCAAGTTAAAAATATGAAATTTAGTTAAAATTTCCTGGTGCGAATATTGTTTAAATTAGGTGGGATAAAATGTATCCCACCGCCCCTCAACGGTTTAAGTAATAAAATTGTTCAATTTTATTGGTACATCAAATTTCTTGGATCTAATTCATATTTTGTGGATAGTAAAATTTTTTTTTATTTAAAATCTGTTTGATTTTTGTTAACAAAATGACATTTTTATACATTTGCTAAACTATGTTTTTATTATTATCTAAAGAAATTTATATCTTTCTCGAAGAAAAACAATCAAACCGCACCACGCCCGAATAAGCTTGTCGAAAATCATCATATAAAAATGGGACTGCTTCCAATCGATAAATAATAATGTCAGCCAATACATGCTATATTACATTTTCCTTCGTAGGTCGTATACATATAAAATTTTGCCAAACATGGAAATATTCGTTAATCCCCTGAGGGGTAAATGATTGTGTTCCTGTAATGTTGAACTCACACCGGAATCTTTGAAAATTTCTATTTCAAAATAAGTAAAAGCAATTTTACGGCCTTTTTTCCACCAAAGTTAGAAAAGTAAAATTTAATAAAATTTTTCTGGTGTAAAACTTCTTTAATCGTAGGTGGTATATAATATATACCGCCGCCCCTCAAGGGGTTAATGAAACCTAACTTTGTCGTAAAATTTGGATGTTTCGGTAAAATTAGGCTTCATACATCAATCGGGAAGTTATTCAATTGAACAGCTGAACGCTAGAACGCCCGGTCGGAGTCGAACCGACTCCGACCATATGATTAAATGTCAACTGGACTCAGAAATTCTTTCATAAAGTAAGTTAAATTTGAATCACGCAGATACACGTTAAATAAATCAGTCAAATAGTTTTAACCCTCCGTCTACCAGACGGGTCCAATGGGCCCGATGGGTACATTCGAAATATTTATTCTAACCAGAAATTTCTTTAAAATAAACTAAATGTGTAAACCAGACAATAATGAGTTAAGTAAATAAGTTCCATAGTTTTAAATAAGAATTCTGATGTGCAATATTTTTATAAAACTTGAGTAAAATTTTCGGTAGTTCTAGGGTTAAATAAAAATTCTGGGGTCAAATATTTTATGAAACTTGAGTAAAATTTCCGGGCGTTCTAGTGTTAAGAATTGTTTTGAACTACTAATGTTAAATTCACTTTACCCCTTTGAGGGGTGGTGGATACATTATATCCCACTTAATTTTGATAAAGGTCAGCACCAGAATCTTTTAATTGAATTTTACTTTTATAATTTTGGGGAAAAAAGTTGGAAAATTGCCTTTCATTCTTGTTAAACAAAATTTTAAATAATTCCTGTGTAAATTCAACATTACAGAAAAACAGCGGCTTGCCCCTCAAAGGGATAAATCGTTACAAAATAGTTTTAAATGGGGCTTATTTTGAAGTATATCTCAAAAACAATTTTGGCAATTTTGGTAATTTGGTGTAATTTTGGATTGGCAAAACTGAAGCTTCTAGAAATCTATTTCGTTTTTCATAAATACGTATGCACGTGGCGGCAGTTACTTAAGGACATAATTTATAGGCGGAATACCACAATGCACATCAGGGTACAAATACTTTTCAGTTACATGTAAGCATATCAGAACCTAGACTAACTGAGGAAATGAAGAGAATTGCTGTCATTGTCTCACTGGCTGAAGAACACTCCGATTTTGAGACAGCTGCATTCTTAAAATTCGCCCTGTCATTCATATTTAACCCTTTATGTACTGAATTATGAATTCATGAAAATTTTATTTTTATAAGCATTTTTCGTGAATTGTTTAAACTACATTAGAAGATTTATAGAATCATTTAATAAATATTAGAAGGATTGCAGGATTTAGAAGGATTAATTAAATTTGAATTTATAGGGATTTTGTGCAATATTTATAACCCCACTCAAACCTTTTATTTTAAATATTTTTCTTCGTATTTTGTAGAATTAGGAAATGCACAAATATAATGTTCTTACAATAGAAATATAGAAATATTTCCCAATTGAAAAATTCCACCCATCCTCCCCACACCCAACGCCAAGAAAGCTGAAAAGATGCAAAGGGAAAAGAAATCATTCTTTTAAAAATATTTTTGCTTTGTGTAACCAATAATACTTTTGGAACAATATAAAGTAATGTATGTGTAACTAATTCTAAACTGTATTACAACTTATCGATGCATTAACCCTTTCAGGGGCAAGGCATTTCTGCTCCAAAAATGTTCAAATAATTAATTCACACCGCAATTAACGAACAAATGTATTTGAAAATAATTAAAAGCATTTATTCACGTATATTATGAGATCGGAATTGTACTAAAAAATTACTGGTGTCATTTGGCTATTTTAGGCGTTAAAGTTAGCCGTTTGCAGATTGCAAACGGCGCCCCTCAAGGGGTTAAAGGAATTTTATAACAATTTATTTTAAAGGTACTGATAAGTACCGTCAGCAGATTAACGTAATAGTCTAAGAGCTATCAAAGTTTTCGTAACCAGATTTTATCAAGGCTCATTTTTCTATATGTTCTTCCATTTTATGGTGTAGTACATTTATGGACGGTCTGAATGGCGGTAGACGTTGCGTTTACCTGCGGGAAAAGGGGTTATGCAGCTCAAAAATCTTCAAATTATGTCATTTTATCAAGGCTCATTTTTCTATATGTTCTTCCGTTTTATGGTGTAGTACGTTTGCGGATGGTCTAGTTGGCGGGAGACGATGCGTTTATCTGCGGGAGAAGGGGTTATGCAGCTCAAAAAACTTCAAAATTACGTCATATTATCAAGGCACATTTTTCTATATGTTCTTCTTTTTTTTGGTGCAGTACGTTTGCGGACAGTCTGGCTGTCAGGAGACGTTGTGTTTACCTGCGGAAGAAGGGGTTATGCGGATCAAAAAACTTGAAAATTACGTCATTTTATCAAGGCTCATTTTTCTGTATGTTCTTCAATTTTATGGTCTAGTAAGTTTACAGACAGTCTGGCTGGCGGGAGACGTTGCGTTTACCTGCGGGAGAAAAGATTATGCAGGTCAAAAAACTTCAAAATTACGTCATTTTAGCAAGATTTTTGTTTATAACGTCTGTTTCTACTAACTATTTGTGATATTAATCTATTATTGCTAGACGTTCCAATGTTGCTAAGACCCTGCCAGATCCCCATTTATAGGTAACATATTACTCTTTGGCTATCAGACAACCTATAAATAATTTGCCAGACACAAATTCGGCTGCAAAGTTAATGCCAGACGGCTTTAAATATAGCAACGAAAGTGCCTGTTTCAAGGGTGGTTTATAATTTAAAAATTATAAGTCATCTTTACGTCATTTTAGCAAGCTTAAAAATAACAAGATATTACTCTTTGGCTAACAGACAACCTATAATTAATTTTCCACACACAAATTGCCGATTTAAAGTCGTCTGGCATTAATTTTGCATCCGAATTTGTGTCTGGAAAATTAATTACACAGGCCTGCGATGAAAAAAATACAAGGGTATTGATGGCTGAACTTTATGTATTTTTTTGGTGCTAATTAAAAAACAAATAATGAAAAAAGTCTATCACGTCACATTTTCTTGAAAAATATTCGGTTGGTTGGAAATTCGTGTCTTGTTGGAAAAATCAATTCTTACCGGTAAATTCTGCCAGGTAATTATTAGACATTAGATATCGGAATCAATATCTAATAATTAAATGATAGAATTTTCCGGTACGAATTGATTTTCCCAACACGACACAACTTTCCGATAGACCCAGTTATTTTAAACCGTTGAAACCTATAACAAAATAATCGATTACTGAAAAATCAATTTGCCTTACCGAGACTCGTTTTTTTCTTTTTTTTTTTACATAGATTTACATGGATAAAATCACTGTTGACAGATAGTACATGCGAAATTGTACGAGAGAATTCCTTTTCAAATAGGATTTTACCAAAAATATTGATATCGATGTTACAAAAATTTCTGATGTGATGGGGGAAAATGGAGGTCATTTTCGAAATCAGTCCACCAAATAACATAAAAATCAGCAAAAACTTCTCTTGTATTTTTCAAAAACTTCAATTTCGCAGGCTTGTGTTATAGGTTGTCTGATAGCCAAAGAGTAATATCTTGTTATTTTTAAGCTTGCTAATATGACGTAAAGATGACTTATAATTTTTAAACTATAAAACACTCTTGAAACAGGCACTTTCGTTGCCAGATTTAAAGCCGTCTGGCATTATCTTTGCATCCTAATTTGTGTCCGGCAAATTTATTATAGGTTGTCTGATAGCCAAAGAGTAATATGTTGCGATTTTTAAGTTTGCAAAAATGACGTAAAGGTGACATGTTTTTTACTTATAAATGTGGATCTGGCAGTGTCTTATTAGCGTTGGCAACGTCTGGCCACAATGGATTAATATGGCAAATAGTTAGTTGAAACAGATGTTATAAACAAATATCATGCTAAAATGATGTAATTTTGAAGTTTTTTCACCTGTGTAAGCCCTTTTCTCGCAGGTAAACGCAACGTCTCCCGCCAGCCAGACCGTCCGCAAACGTACTACACCATAAAACAGAAGAACATATAGAAAAATAAGCCTTGATAAAATGACGTAATTTCGAAGTTTTTTTACCTGCATAACCCCTTTTCCCGCAGATAAACGCAACATCTCCCCCCCAGCCAGACCATACTATACTACCATACCACCGTACTACCGCAAACGTACTACACCATGAAAGGGAAGGAAAATGAGTCTTGATAAAATTACGTGTTTTTTGACGTTGCTAGCTCTTAGACTATAAGAAGAGAACTGACAGTTGCCAGGTTTATGTAGTCATCGTTTCATATAGAGAATGCCATTGTTGGTAAAATGCCATTATCCAGACGCCGGATTTCGACATTCGAGTCGGTGAAAGCCTAGGAAGACGATGAGGGCACTCGCTAGGGAGCTGCAGGTTGATAAGGCCATCATCCAATGTCGGATTCGTGAGGACCTTCGTTAGGAGTCGTACGTGATGAAGGGAGGACAGTTCTTGTCCGAGAGACCCAAGGATAACCGCCTGACTAAAGCCAAACGCCTTCATAAAAAGTTGAAACATCAAGAACAGTCAGGTATGTTGTTGTTTTCCTCATAAGAAAAAAATTGTGTCGAGGCCCTGGAAGTGAAGCCCAAAAAGATCGGTTGCTGTATAACCTTCCTACCCTGTTTAAATTTTACCAAACCTTAATTAAAAACATTTCACACCAGAATTTTCTTTAAAAACTATGTAATGTATTTATTTATATTAATTTTCGGTGCCTTTTATTTATCTTACTTTACAAAAGCATTTCTGGTTCGAATCGAATGAAATGAAGTATAGAAATGGGTTGATTAGACCCATTCAGTGTAGGAAGGATAAAATCCCCGAAGAGATTCAGACCGTCATGCACAGAATCCTTCAAGAGTCAGGGATGGTTCTTGGCGTTCGTAAAGAGTGAAGACGACCTGATGCCTCCACATATATTCCTTCCATGTGCTTGAGTCAACGTCATTGTTTATACCGAGGGTAAAATCTCTGGATTACTTCTATTACAAGTGGAAGGCCGTACGTTTTTCAAGAAGACTCTCCACCATCAAATACAGGGCTCGCACCGTTCCTAAAATTTTCGCACTTTGCTACCAGTATTTTAAATAAGAATTCTTCGTGGTAGATTCCTTTAACATCTAAAAGAGAATAATGCAACAAAGATTATCGTTTTATTTTAGTGGTAGCAAAGTGCGAAAATTTTAGGAACGGTGCGAGCCCTGCAAATACAACCCATAAAACACAATAGTGGTTGGCTAAAAACTTTCATGGATGCATAGCTACCAACGTCTTATGCTTTTTTATACCATAAAAATTTTATAGTAAATTTTACACTTTTAAATCGCTGTAATCTGCTGATTAAATAAGGCAAATTTTTCTATTAATTTTTTGTGGTACAAAAGCTTAAAAGCTGGCAGCTAAGAGAACGTGTTATACCGCTGCCATCGAAATACTCAAGACCAGAGGACACGAGTATGACGTCATCACTAATCGACCGACTTCTCACGAGTGTTGGAATTCACACCGGAAAATTTTGAATAGCAATTTTATTTTATTTTATTTGTGGAATATCTATCATCTTATAAAACAATAGTAACTATTTAAACTTACTGGTGAGAATTTGGAATCCCCCAATATAAAATAAGCCAGATGCGGCAAAACTGTGGCATTCCGCATTTGGCTGAATATTTTTTTAGGGATGCTATTTCTGCATGCATTAAATCGTACTTCGTCACAAATGCAATAAAGTTCAGTGTTCTCAAGCTTGGGAATTTTTTTAACATACAACTAATTTAGAAAGGTAAACTTCGGATCATTTAATGAGAGAAATTCCACAATTATATAAAGTAAATTTATTGTTGGGAAAAGATAGATGTTTTAAATAAAAAAAATCCCATATTTGGTAATTCCATTTCTACTTTCGATATAGACTGGATAGTAAATGCTGCATATCCATGATTCGACAGAATCGGAAATGATACTTTCAGAAAATATTTATATCTTTTTCGCAGTTTTATCTACACATGTTTCGAATCGGAAAGAAACATGGTTAAACTGTTAATTGTGAAATTTTTAAGTTTATATTTTTCACCACAAAACATACCGGCAATTTTACTCAAGTTTTATAAAAAATAATTCGCACCTGAAATGTTTACTTAAATCTATTTAACTTTTTTATTTAGCTTATTTCAACATCATTAGCATATCTCCCCCCCCCCCCACACACACGCCCACGCTTATCTCCGGACAGTGCTCCGTCATACTACTATTTGCTTCTTTCTCTCAAACATTTCCTTCGCTAAAAAGAAATATTCTTTGAATGATATAGAAAATCACCTCGATAAGTGTTTTGCCAGCATCTCGCAAAACGAAAGCATTCTGAGACTTTTGGGGAGATGGAAGAAGGTTATTGAACTGAATGACACATATATACTTCAATAAAATCTCGTTGTTTCAGAAATTTCGCACTTTAATTTCTGACGTAAATAAATGTCTTTCTCTGTTAACCAGTTGTCATGTTCTTTTTTTTTTTTAAATTTAATGCTATTTTAATAATTCAAATTGTTAATAAATCTCGCATTATTTATCCTCTGATTTAAAAAGATGAATATTACTATTTAACACTACAACTACCGGAAATTTAACCCGTTTTATAAAAATATCTCACACTATAATTTTGATTTAAAACAGTTTAACTTTATTATTTAACATTTTTCTACTTTGTTTCTTTCAAACTTATTTCACAATCAAATTTCTGGTTTGAACCGAAACATATTCATATGGTAGCCGTCAAAATGACGGCTCAAAGTTGTTCTAGTGTTAAAAAAAGTTGTCGTAGTCAAATAATCTGAAAAAAATGAAAACCCGACCAACTGGAACACTGTCTGTTTAATTCATACTTCAGCAATAGCGAACACGTGAACCAAGGAACAAAATATTACGACTTTATACAGATTGCAATCTTCGAATTATTTAATAACAGATATTCTGCGTTTAAACAAGGAAAACATTTTTGTTTTGAAATTGAGTGACAGCCCGCAGGCACGAAATTTTGCTTCCCCAGTTATCCACATAACTATCCGTCTACCAGACGTGTCAAATGGACTCGACAGGTATATTCAAAATATTTGTTCAAACAAGATTTTTTTTCTAAATAAACTAAATATATAAACCAAACAATCATAAGTGAAATAAATAAGTTAAATAATTTTAAATAAAAATTCTTGTGCAAAATATTTTCTAAAACTTGAGTAAAATTTCCTGTAGTTCTAGGGTCAAACATTGGCGCTATGAATAAAGGAGAAGAGACACATAGTTCTGAGTGAAATAGCGTAATTTCCGGCGCATAATCCGCGGATCAAACAATCATTTTTAGACCCAGAATTTTTTCTAAATTTACTAGAATTAGGCGTTTAAATAAGGATGAAGTTTTCTATACAGATTTACTGGTGGAAGTTGTCCCGATGCTAAACTAATTCGCTGGCATTGACAGGAGGATTCACAGGAGGTTGTCACAATATGGCGGAATCACGAGGTCTGAATTCCGCAAGGTCAAACTTCTGCCAATAAAAATGAATTGATATTCTTGACATAATTATGACAGAAACATTGAGTAAATTAATAAGAAAGAAAGTTTTATCTTACATTATAATACGAGCAAAAATTGTGTGTGTATGTAAATTTTATCTTAAAAACTGCTCTAACGATTTTGACTAAATATAGCACTCTACCGTTTTCGGACACGAAAAGACCATTGGGCCGGGTCATATATTCGAGAAAATTCGATTAGTGGGTCATTTTGGGTCATATGGGTCAGAGCCAAATTAATTATATCTAAAAAACTGCTCAATCGATTTTGACTAAATTTTGTATCCAATCGTTTTCGGGTACAAGAAGACTATTAGGCTAGGTCACATGTTCCAGAAATTTCAATTATTGGGACATTTTGCGGTCATTGCGGATCAAGCTAATTTTATCTAAAAAACGGCTCTAGCGATTTTCACTGAACACTATATTCTACAGTTTTGGATTACAAGAATACCATTGGGCTAAGTCACATGTTCGAGAAAAGTCGATTAGTGGGTCATTTTAGGGTCACAGTGGGTCAAGTTAATTGTATCTAGAAAATGGTTCAATCTATTTTGACAAAATTTTGTATCCAATCGTTTTTGGGAACGAGAAGACTATTAGGCTAGGCCACATGTTCGATAAATTTCAATTAGTGGGTCATTTTTGGTTCACTGCGGGTCAAGATAATTTTATCTAAAAATGGCTCTAGCGATTTTCACTAAACTCTATATTCTACACTTTTGGATTACGAGAAGACTATTGGGCTAAGTCACATGTTCGAGAAAATTTGATTTGTCATTTTGGGATCACCGTGGGTCAAGCTAATTTTATCTAGAAAACGGTTGCAACGATTTTGATTACATTTTGTATTCTATCGTTTTCGGACTCGTTAGAAGGCCATTGAGCTAGATTGCATATTCAAGAAAATTCTATTAGTGGACCATATTAGGTGACAATAGCTCAGAGTCAGGGTCAGGGTCAGGGTCAAGTTATTTGTATCTAAAAACAGCACAAAACATTTTGAAAAATTTTGTAGTTTTGTCGTTTCTGGCCATAAGACCATTGGGATAGATCACATGCTCAAGAAGATTCAATCAGTGGGTTATTTTGGGTCCTAATGGATCAGGATCAAGTTAACAGTACCAAAAAAAAAAAGCTCAAACGATTTTGACAAAACTTTGTATTATACCGTTTCTGGGCACAAGAAAACCATTGGGCCAGGTTGCATGCTCAAGAAAATTCTATTAGTGGGTCTCAATGGGTGAAGCTAACTGCATCTTAAAAAGGTCAATCGGTTTTGACAATTTTTTTATTATACCGTTTTCCAGTACATGAAGAACATTGGAATAGGTCACGTTCGATAAATTTCAGTTATTGGGTAATTTTTGAATCACCATGGGTCAAGCTAATTTTATCTGGAAAATGACTAATGATTTTCACTAAATTTTATATTCCATCATTTTCAGCCTCGAGAAGACCATTGGGATATGTCGCATGTTCGAAAAAATTCGATTATTAGATCAATTTGGGTCACTGTGGCTCAGGGTCAAGCTAATTGTATCTAAAATAGCAAGAATGATTCAGTGGGTATAATATATCGAGATATACACAAAGCTAATTTTGACAGAGCTTAACTCGGTCATTCCTGCTAGTTCAAATTTACTGGTGGAAGCTTGCTTTTCAAAAATCAGAACCTTGAGAATCGGTTACGGATGAAGCTTCACCATTTTGAAGATATGCCAGTTCCTCTTTCTTGATAGTTCCATGGGTTAATCAGAAGTGTCCAACATTATTACCTGACTGTGGTATCTGACAATTATTCCAAAAAAAATCTTCTCATTAATTAATCTCAAAATTTCAGACATGAAATAAAAATGCAGTTACGAATAAATAGGAAGAGGCATATAGCGTATTGTCTAACAGTTGCGAGTGAAGTAACTGAGGAGGTTGTCACAAAATGGCGGCTGATATTTTACATCTGAACAGCAGTTTCTGATTACAGCCGGAGCAAATTTCCAACAGTAAATTTTGAATAGAAAACTTTGCCTTCCGCCAGCGGCTTTTTTTCCATGAAAAATTTCCATCACAGATATTTTAAAAATTTCAATGGTGGCAGATTGGACGGGCATTAATTTTTTCCCCTGACACTAACAGGAGATTGTCTAGGTTGTCACAATTTGGCGGAAACACAGGGTCTGGCTATCTTAAAAGTAAACTCCCACCAGAAAAATTAAAAATCTTTTTTTGCCATTATTCATGATTGAAATTTTGCACTAAAAAAGCGTTTAAATAATGAGAAAATTTTTATTTGAATTTACTTGTGGAAGTTTCACCCCCAGCGAATCAACCCGGGCAATCAACCCCAGCGAAAGCAGTTACAGTGGAAGCTTCACATTTTTAAGGATATGTCAGTTCCTCTTTATTAATAGCTCCATGGAAATAAAGCGAATAAATCTTTTGAAAAATAGTATTAGATGTGCGACACATGAGTTGGACAGCCTTACTCTAAAACAGAACATAAAATGTCGTTTGTAGATTACAATTATAATTTGATTGGTTGTTTAGCTAAAAGTAAAAAAAAGTAATCTCATACACAGTTTTGTAACTCAAGATCAAAACTTAAATAAATCTAACCTGTATTTATGCTCTGACATGACAAGTATGTGACAATCTGACGTTTCATAATTTTGGGAGATATTATTTCTTAACAGTAATCTTTGCCTTATTTAGTCGCAAAATGCATCTCATAAAATAAAAGGAGAACTAATATTCGGAAATAGCATTACTTAAATCTAGTGACATCGCAAGCCCTGTGTATGAAATCATTTTAACACCTTGAAGCTGGGGTGCCACTAAAATTTTATAACTATCAAAGACTTATCTCATCATCCAATCTCTGCCATTAAATAAGTAAAATATTTCTTTAACAAATTAGTGGTATCAGTCGGGCTAGAGTTTGACACCCCTGCTTTAAATGATTAGAGGTTTTTTTTTTTTTTTTTTTTTTTTTTTTTTTACAGCATATCTTTGTAATTTCCAACAGTGTTGCCAGATGGGCTACTTTTCTTAAATTCAGATTCTTGATTGGCACCACTTTTTTGAAATGATTAAATGTGCCTCATTTAATGACATATTAGTTAGAGCGAAAGCAAAGAGTCGTTTCAAAAAAGTGGTAGCAATCAAGAAATCTGAATTTAAAAAAAATATAGCCCACTGGCAACACTGATTTCCAAATGCCCAATCTCATCCGAGTGTTTTTTTAAAGTTATATCCTTTTATAAATTCAGATATGAAAAGCATTTATTTATTTGTAAATCCATTGTTTCATAAATTATGGTGGCAATCAATCATTTCCGCATTCTTTTTAACATATTATGCTCTGAAGGGTTTAACCCTTTCCGCCACAGAAAAATTCTGTTCGTAAATTGATGAAATGATTGACTGACACCAGAATTTAGAAACGGGCATTTCAGAAAGTAAAAACTTGTTCTAAACTTTCATTGTAAAAGCAAAATTTTATCAAAATATTCTTGGTGCCGTCCGAAAAGTTGGAATTAAAATTAGGTGGTCCCGCCTTGGAACCACTGCCCTTGGTTAATACAGGGATGGTGGCACGCCGGTCACCACTAAAATTAAACAGAAAATGTCGACTTCTTGTATCGCCGATATTCGATGATTAGATAAGGCAATGATTACTATAAAATTTTAGTGGTCTCGAGCGTGCCACAGTTGGCCACCACTGGTTTAATAGCATATATTGTTATAGAATATATAGTTCATATAATGGATTTATGAATAAAGAGGAGGTGACAGTAGTTTATTGTCTATCAGTTGG
Source organism: Maratus speciosus (assembly GCA_963932465.1). Classification (NCBI taxonomy): domain Eukaryota; kingdom Metazoa; phylum Arthropoda; class Arachnida; order Araneae; family Salticidae; genus Maratus; species Maratus speciosus. Next base: position 492,899,124 of record OZ010796.1, on the reverse strand, counting down.
CAGTGAAGTAACTGAGGAGGTTGCATAAGATGACGGCTGTTTTTTTTTTACATCGGATAAACAGTTTCTGATTAACGCCGGAGCAAACTCCCACCAGTAAATGTTTGCCCTCTTTTAGCAGCTTTTTCATGAAAAATTGCTCTCACAAATATGGTTAAAATTTCTATTTGTTTTTACTGGTGGCAGTTTGCCGTGGTATTATAATCTTTTTCAGTGACACTGAGAAGAGCTTACCTAGGTTGTCAAAATATGGTGGGAACGCAGGGCCTGATTACTGCCGAGATAGACATTCACCAATCAAAATGAATATCTATTTTCACCGTTATATATGACTAAAATTTTTCCTTCATAAGGCATTTAAATAAAGAGAAAATTTCCATTTAAATTTACTGGTGGAAGTTTTTCGAGGAGGTAATAAATCCCTTCGGAAGCAGTTACAGTTGAAGGTTCACTATTTTAAGAATATGTCAGTTCTTTTTTATTAATAGTCCCATGGGTTAAAGGCGCCGACTTCACTGGAGCAAAACAGGCAATAAGCATAGATGCCAACATTTCTTAACCCTAGAACTACCGGAAATTTTACTCAAGTTTTATAAAAACATTCTACACCAGAATTTTTACTTAAAACTATTTAATTTGTTTATTTAACTTATTATTGTCTGATTTATACATTTAGTTTGTTTTGAAGAAATTTTCTGGTTTGAATAGATATTTTGAATATACATGTCGGGTCCATTGGACCCTTCTGGTAGACAGAGGGTTAATTATTCCGGAATTTTATCCAAGACAAACATATTTAAAAACGGAAAGTGTGTACAAAGAAATGTCTCTCCTTTCCATGAGGTACATTTTATACTTCATTTTAAGATTTTCTATCAATTGAAATTTCCGGCTGAAAAGATGTTTGTCTTGGATTAACCTCTGGATTAATTAACAGATATGGGCAACTATGCAATAAGGCATACTTCTACAATTAAGTTTTAAAAGGTTTTTAATTATTATTTAATAACTTAGAGATGCAAGCGCTGCGCCAAAAATGGCTCATTCTCAGCACTAACATTTAAAAGTATTCTTGGCCTTATTAAACCTCAGAAATTCTGTCATTAAATAAGGCGAGGTATACTATAAAAATTTAGCGGTGTAGCGGTTGAATCCCTGATAACTGCAATTAATTACCGTAATTTTCCGAGTATAAGCCGTAGCTCAGATAACTCAATTTCTACCAGAATTTGTCGTAAATAAAATGTAACTTGCTTTTGCTTAGCATTTAATTGATTTCATTTTTAAAATAAAATTTCCGGTATGAAAAAGACTTAACTAAGATAACTAACACGCGGGAAATTACAGTCACAGAAAACACATACCTTTCGGCACACGATCGGACCGCAGCCGGCAGTGTCGGTTAAGTGTCGGCATGAGCACAGTGGTTTCGGTGAAGTGTCGGCAACATGTCGGCAACTGAATCTCAAGAATCTGCTTTTTCGACTACCAGTTACCGTAATCGGTCCCCTTACGGTTATATATCGGCAAGCGACTTACACCGGCAAGTGACTCAGGCCCGATATGTGATTTCTGATAGCGGCCCGATTAGATTTGCCAACATCGGTCCGAATTCGGAATTTTTAGTCGTAGCCGACATTTTTTTTTTCTTTTTCTTAATTTTGTTTCAGTTTGAGTTTTGATAAGATTTGTATATTTCATGTATTTCATATAAAATTCTAACAGTGACAAACAAAAAAAATGTCAAAAATAGCCTAAATTTATTTATTTTTAAAAAGCTGTTATTGAATTCATTTTAAAAATGACTTACAATTATTTCAATCACCAAAAGAGTTTTTTATATCGCTCCTTAAAATTATTATTCATTTTAAATTTAATCGTAGAAAAAAAGCTATGTTTCTTTTTTTTTATTTAAAAATCAAATTATTAAAAAGTGTTTAAAATTACTTTACAAGCTATAAAAATAAAAACTACCCAAATTTGTAGCATTAAAATTTAAAAGAAAGATTTAGAAAATTCTCACTTCTAAAAAATTATTTACAAAAAAAAAAAAAAAATAATAAAATAAAAATAAAAATAAAAAGATAAATTAACATTTCTATGTTATTTGATTATTAAAAAATGTTAAGTAAAACAATCATTATAGCTACATAATCACTAAAAATATATTCTACATGAAATCATTCGATGACAAAAAATGAACTCTTATTCTAATTAAAAGTGATTAATTACCAACTTATTTTTTTATTAAAATTAGTTTTTCTGTGTTACAAATATGTATTTCTATAACAGAAAAACCTCTGAAATTCACTTATTTTATTTAATAAGCATTCTTAAATTTATAAGAAAAAATCAGAAACATCCCCCATTTAAAAATTATCTTCCAAAAGAAAAAAAAAATATGTAAATTAATATTTAATTTATTTTTAAATTAAAAATATTGATAAGTAACAAATTAATATTGCAACATACTCATTAAATATATGTTCTACTTTAAATCATCAAAAAAGACTGCATTCTTATTCTAATTTAAAATTATTAATTACCAACTTTTTATTTATTAAAATAAATTTCTCCATGTTAAAAAAATATATTTTATAAATTAACGCAACGCAACGCATGTAATTACATTATAATTCATAATAAGAAAATTTGATTAACTGAACAAAACCTCTAAAAATATTTTTTATACTTAATTATTCTTAAATTTATAAGAAAAACCAATTCATTTGCATTAACGAATACGCTAAGATATCTATTTCATTCATTTAAATATTAAATTAACTTTTAAATACACGCGCGCAAGACAATTACAAATAAATAAATAAATAAAATAAAATAAAAACACTTAAAAATTCGAATTTTCCCATCTACCAATAACCTTCAACGACAAACGATTACTTATTGATATGTCTTCATCTTATTACATCCTATAATCCGCCCCTCATCAAGTCTCTGTAGCCAAGTGGTTAAGGCGTCTGCTTCCTGTTCGTGGGATCAAATCCCGCCCCATACACTATTGAAACACCTTCCTTTCAAATATACATTCCACGAGGTCTCATAGATGGCGCCATCAAAACAGATTTTTTTTCAATTTATGCTGGTGTCGGGCTGCTGCCGGCATTCGTATGGATAGCTATCGGCATGCTGTCGGCGTAGTGTTTTGCCGATACCGGACCGGCTGCGTGCCTCATGAATCGGGCCGCATTCGCGCGGCGTATCAAAAAAGATACGGAACCGATAGCGGCAACCGGTATCGTACCAATACCGCCGGTAGTGGCAAGCGGCTGCCGCCCGATTGCTTACCGATAGCTCTGTGTTTGCTGGGGTAAGTCAAAAATAACATTTTTAACCTTTTGCGATCTTGTGTCGGCAAATAGACGCCAAGCGTATTATATACATGATTCTACTTTCATATTCTATTCGTACCACTGTATTTTAAAAGTACAATTTTTAGTAAACTTCTCTCGCACAGGTTGTCAAAGTGCAGGTAAAAATGTTTCTTTAAAAGAGTGCTGTCAACCGAATAAATTCGTGTAAGAGATGTCCGTGCCTGGGAGGAGTACTTCAACCGCAAAGGGCTAAATTACTGGTGGAAGTTTGCCTGATTTTTCCCCCGTCGTCCCCGTTTCCCCATAAAAGAGTGAGGGGGTATTATACATACCATATTTCAAATGAAAATCAAATTTCAAATTATTTTTGCTTAAAAGGCGCAAAGACCAACCTAGTGAGAAAGATTGCATGCCGGGACTTCTTCACTAGGTTGGTCTTTGCGCCTTTTAAGCAAAAATAATTTGAAATTTGATTTTCATTTGAAATATTGTATGCAAGGCGAATGTTTCTCTCTGGAAAAATTTCCAAATATTAATTATACATACCATTTAATTTTAATCCTTTACGTGACTTTAATGCGTGAAGAATTTTCTTCTATTTATTATCATTTAAATTTGTTTACAAACCCCGGTGTCAATCACTCATTTCAACATTTTAGCAAGCGAAGTACTTTTCCTCTCAAAGGGTTAACTGAGGACATTTTCACAAGATGGCAACTGTTGCTTGTTTCCATTGTTCCTGGTTCTTTTTAACGCAGGGACAGATTCTCACGAGCAAAAACGAATAGAAATTTTTGCCATATTAATGAAATCAATGCTGCATGAATAAGGGGTTTAAATAAGGATAAAGTTTTCTATGGTAATCAATTTAATCTTGCTTTTCATTTGTTATTCGCTTTTCAAAAAAAAAATACTATTTAAAATATGCTAAAAAGAATGTATATTTGTAAATGTTCCCTGTATATATTTTCTATTGTTATAAGAAAAATATTATATTTTTTAAATCTTAAAAAAAAAAAAAAATGCATTTTATTCGGTTTTCTAAGTTACACTAAATATTGCAATAAACAAAATATTAATTTTAATATATTGACTTCTTTAATGCTTCTTAAGTATGGATTTTCTATACAGAAAAATATAACTGAAAACCTTCCTGTTTTTATTTGCATCCAAGTATATGCAGAAATTTTATTTAACGTAATAATTTAATTAATAAATTGTTAAAAATAAAAAAAAATATTTAAATTATTTTGTTTCAAATTCTAGTTTTAAAATTAAAAAAAAAAAAAATCCACAAAGTTGGGAGCTATGAGAAAGCTAAATAGCTTATTCCACTACATTTTTCCTTTTATAAATTCAGCATTTTGTGATAAGACCTATTGGCGTAAATTCCAACCGTTACTGAATTTATATCTTTAATCTAATTGCAAATTTATACTCTACTTAGCTCCATTAAACAGCAAAGTTTCGTTCTAAACATTTAGCTGTGTTTAAGCTCTTTTAATTACAACGATATGAGGAAACTTTAGTAAAGATATCTACGGATTTAAACTTTGGAATTAAAATCATTATCACAAGTTATTTTGTAACGAAATAGGCTCTTCTGTATTCTTTATTTTGTCATTTTCTTTATTTTTTCTCTTTAAATGTATTGTCAGAGTTCATACAGTTTTACGCAATTACTTTTTACAATCGTTTGTTTAATTACAGGAAAAATTATCATAAATTTAGAGATTAAAAATGGGATTGCAAATTCAGCGATTTATCCCCTTAAGCATAGCTGCCAACTTTTACGCTTTTTTCATACCACTAAAATTTTATAATAAACATTGTGTTACTTAATCGTCGAAATCTGACGATTAAACAAGTGGAAATTCTCTATTAAATTTTAGCGGTAGCAAAAAAGCGTAAAAGTTGGCAGCTATCCCTTAAGCGTCGTGCCTGATAAGTGTAGGCTACTTTTTTATAATTCAGATTGTTTGATTGCCACCACTTTTTTGAACTAAAAATATTCGCCTTATTTAATGGCAGATAAAATGATGCGAGAATAAAGCCAATTTCACTGTATAAAACTGGTGGGAAACAAACAATCTGAACCCTTTGAGGAACAAGGTACTTCTATTCATAAAACACTGAAATGAGTGATTTACACCAGAATTTACAAACATGTTTATTTCATAATAAGCAAAAGCTTTTGTTCACGTACTTGATCACTTGACCGGAGCACCAACCAAAGAATGGCATACGATGTAAAGCTCTGCTGGAAAATCCCCACAACAATCACCGATGCCGGACATCGGAACGCACCCAAAATAACAAGGAAAATATCACATATTCTGACGTACTTACATCAGTAAATCATAAATTTACAAAACAATTGATGTTGCTTTCATCATAATAATAAAAATAAAAATCGATAGTGAGGTGACTTAAATGTATAACAAAAGCTAAGACTATAGATCCTTGTTCAAGATTATGAAGTGTAAATATTCATTAAAGTTCACTGTTCACTAATGTTCATATGAGTTCAGTGTTCGAAAAAAATGTTTATAAATGTTTTATATAAGAAAAACTAACTTGAAAAAGATCACAATAACGTTCAGACTTCAAGAGATAATCACCATTAAAAGAAATGTCAGACAAAGGACAGTTACTATAAAAGACACAATGTTGAGCTCGATTTTGATGTAGCGTCAGAAAACCACGTAATGTCCGTAGCGAACCACTGATGAGTATTAACAGTATGATATAAGCAAATAGTTACAAGTGTAAAAATTATCAAAATTTATACCCAATAAATGAGTATTCCCTATTAAGTGCGTTGTACATAGTACACAATTTTCTATAGTTTGAACGGGTGAAGAGAACGTGTCGAATGTTCCATCTCAATGTAGAATTCCTGTTGAATTTAAATGTACAAGGCATTAATGAACAATGTCCAAATAAATAATGTTGTGTACTTCCTACATCTCCGCAGTTGCAACTGTTATTTGGGCGCTTTCCTATTTTAAACAGGTACTGTGGAAATGCTCCATATGAAGAAAGAAAATAACATATCACCTGGGATTCACATAGAAATAAATCGTCAACCTTGTTTAATATCGCATAAGTATCTCTTCCCTTGTCCGAATTTTCCCAAGAAACCTGCCATTGATCATGTAGAATTGTTTGAAAATGACGCATTAGAATAGAAGTTGATGCAGGAATGCTTAGAACTTTATCATAAAGATCATTTGTTATAACGATTTCACGTTCATTTGTTCACGTACTTAATAAAAGAAAAATTTTATATTCCGGTGTCAATGTGGCATTTAGGAATTAAAATTAAGTGGTCCAAAAATGAACTTCCGCCCTAGAAGTGGTTAATAAAAACAGTAGCTTATACTGCCCGTGAAAGTCACGGGCACGAGAATTAAGTGATTAAGTTATAAGCAGGATTTTTCTATTCTTTAATAGTGGTGTAAGAGTCCTTGAAAATTTCACTAATTGTAGGAAACTTGTGTATTGTATACACAAAAATTATACATGAACTCATTCAACATATTCTTCAGAAAGTAAAACACTATGCAGTTTATAAGAGGAAGATATTATAAACAAAAATATATTATTTACTAATAAAATATAATTGTGTAATAAATTGAATTAATTTTGTGTATCGTCAAATAGATTTATCTGAAACAGAAATTTTATAATATATAATTTTTTAAATAGTAAAACTGAGCGGAACGTTTTAGGGAAATTACTTAATGCAAGGTTATCAGCTTCGCCTCCCTTTTTATTCAGAAATTCCGAATTTACATATAATGGAGACAGGGTTACCAGTTTGAACTTTTTTAAATTCTGAAATTTCGCATTCATACCCGAAATTTCCCATAATATTATTTCCTTTATTTAATGACAGATAGTTGCTGATTGCGAATAGTAAAATTTCTTATACCAGATTTCCGGCATTAATTCAGAATTTTGTAATTAAAAATAGCCAAACTGGCAACCCTGACCGGTGACACTAATAGAAATTTTTTTACGTTAGGTCAGGGGTGGCCAACTGTGACACGCCGGACACCACTGAAATTTTACAGAAAAGGTTGGCTCCTTGAATCGCCGAGATTCGATGATTAGATAAGGCAGATATTACAATAAAATTTAGTGGTGTCGAGCGTGCCGACATTGGCCACCCCAGCTTTAGGTAGTCACGAAATGTCTGATTATTAACCGCTTAATTCTCGCTCCCGTCTTATTCACGGGCTGTGTCTTTTACTCAGATTGTTTGATTCCCACCAGTTTTATAAAATAGCGTAACTGGCTTTATTTTAGTATCGTTTTACCTGTCATTAAATAAGGTGAATATTTCTTTTTCAAAAAAGTGGTGCCAATAAGCAATTTGAATTTTTAAACCGTAATTTAATTCGAGCGTTAAGGGGTTAATTAAAGCAAATATTATTTTTCGAATTTTCTCATATGAATTAGGAATTTCTAAATATAAAAGAAAAGTTCGCGTAAAATTTGTTTGTCTGAAAGCATTAAAATCAACTTCTGATGTCCATGGCATAGGTGCCAAGTTGCCACTAATCCTCCGTAATATGTGGGTTAATTTAACCCTGGTTTAATACATTTCGTACCGGAATTTTTTTTCAGAGATGAAATTAAATAAGTTCCACATAGAAAACTGGAATTAAATAAATAACGATTCATCAAATAATTTTTCTGGTTCGAAACTTTGTTAAACTGGGTTAAATTAATCCTCGCATTACGGAAGATTAGTGCGAACTTGGCACCTCTGCCATGGTCATGTGTAATATTTGGAAATTTCTGTTGTAACTCTTTTTTATCTTATTTTTGTCTCACAATTTTTGCCAATTACAAACATATTTGAAAAGAGTTTATGACTTCGGTATGTTGGTATGGCGTCTGGATTTTCTCCGTGCTCTTAGTCTTGTAAACATACTCCGATTGCTATTTAATTATATGTTATCGAGGTTTTTTATGGAATGTTCGGTATTGAAAAAAGAGTATGTAACATTTATATTCCGTTTCCGGGTACACTTATAGAATCCATTACAATATTGTCTATAAAGGAAAATAGTTTTCAGTTTATTTTTTAAATGTTACACTATGTCCAACATAATTGCTGGCAACGATATCATCTTAACACAATTATCGTTTCAGCAGGTTAAAAATATATTTTTTTAGTGCATAAAATATAACTATATTTATACTGAATTTATTTAGAATTATTATTATTATTATTATTATTTATATGTGTTTGAATCTGTATAATAAAAAATATGCGATTTCATATATGTATTCATGTAAGCAAGATATAGTGTTTACGAAGAAGGTACAGACAGATGAAGTTATCTCAAAAGGTGATCTTTTACCCAGCGCCAGAATGTCTATAGTTTAACAATACGTTTGACACTACAGTCAAAATGATATTTACAACAGTCTCATGGATATTTTATGAGGGGTTATAAAATTGGCCACCCAGGGTATGGGGTAGGGAGTTCTTCCTCTCCGTGGGCCCCTGGCCAAGGGCGGGGAGCGTCCCATCCCATATGGTCCAAGTACAAATCAGGCTGTACATGGGGGTGCTGCTGTCCACGGATTGAACGAGAAGCTTCAGGTCCGGTCCCCCATTGTGACAACTGTGTCTCTTACGTAAGAGAGAGAAAGATATATATATTTTTTCTGCTTCTAGAGTTCGTAATGTAAGCATCATTCCTTCTTGAGCTCTCATGTAATAATGACTTCTACTAGAGCTCTCGCGAGCATCACTACTTCTTCTTAAGCTCTCGAGATGATGAGTTCTCCTTAAGTTTTCATAATGATCACCTCTTCTTAAGTTTTCGTCAGGAGCAAAGCGACTCGCTTTCAGGGAGTTCAGTTCTCCTAGTAGCATAAAATTTTTATGCCTCTCTCTAAGTCCTTAAGGACTGAAGTATGAATTGGAACGCTGCTTACAGACAGTTCATATTATGCTCCCATACATTTATCGTAATCTGATTTTCACCAGATTTCATTTACCCGTACTAGGGTACTTAATTCAACGTCAATCTTAGAGACTTGTTATTGCCCAAAGGATTTAAGTGTTTCGTACCTCCTGATGTATTCATCTGTGACTGTTCTAGAGTGATGTCAGCGATTTTTGATGAAAGAGGTATGTGTTATTATTATATTTGTTCCAATATTTTTATTGTGAATTTTTATGATGAGGGAATATATTGTATCAATTGGTACGCAAGGATTTAAGTATTTAAATAATGAATAAGTTTAAATTAAAAGAATATTAATATGATGGGTTTTGTTTTATTATCTAAATCATGTGTGTTGTATGACACAATATTCTTAACTTGTAAATATTTTGTGTAAATAAAAATACTGTTAATTGTTAAGCTTTGGTTTATATCTTTCATACACCATGAGTCTGTTAATTCAATTTAATATTAGCTTCTGTTTCAGGTTTAATTCGAAAACTTAATGTTCATTAGATGCGCGAATTTTATAAATGTAATTGGGTTAATTACTGGGTCTAAATGCTACTTATTTCACGAAAAAGTACACAACGCAATTGGGGATGTTTTTGGAGATATGTTCTCTCCCCTTTCTTTGGATAAATATGTATCAATTATCCCATAAGCTAGCCAGGACCGTTTTAAACGATCACAAATTTTTAGTTTGAATTTTTTCAATTGACAATATGGACTTCTTTAGGTTGAGTAATTAAGGAGGGATAGCCTAATTACTCCGGGGTTTTGGGAATTGGGTATGTGTTGAGTCTCCCCCTCTCTTCTTATGTTTATATTATTGGTTTCATTTTTGTACCTGTATCTTTTAAAGAATACTAATTATTCACCCCAATTAATAATCCCAATTACCTCCCTTCACCACATCTGTATGTTGGGTTCTTAAAAACTGGTTACTGTTATATGGACCTAGTTCTCTCCAAGAATAATAAAATTGATAAGCATTGTAGAAGTGTACTAAAGCCTAATTCCGTTAGAATATGGAATGTAAAGCTTTTATCATTCAGTTACAAGGTCACAAATAATAAATCGGTTATATAATTGTCTACAGGGAAACATTCTTTCCGGAAAAGTTTAATAATGTTGCAATACACGAAATATAATGTATTTTATATACATTTTTGATGTGCAATACAAAATCCTTACGGTAGAATCTGACTTGCTCTGGAAGTTATCATTCATTTGCAGACAGACAAAAGTTTTCGACTGCAGGGTTGTGTATGAGCGATAAAAGCTGAAGGTGCTTTTTCTTATGTATATGCTTTTGTATGTTTATCTATATTTTTGCACACTACGTATTTTGAATAAATTCTATAGATTATATACAGGGAAACACAAACTAATTCGTAAGGTTTACAGTGCACGAAATGGAATGCTAGTGTTTCTTAACTAAGTTATGCATTTTCCAGCTGAAATATTTAGTACACTAAGAGATTTTCGCAGAATTAAAAAAAAAAATGATACACAGGACTACGCTACATTTAGGACAAAAACATTTTATTATTTAAGAGAAAACTTCTATGGGGAATACATATTTCTTGCAACTGTTGTAGAAATCTACCACGCCTTTTAAAAAATAATTATTGCTAAAAAAATAACCGCTCGCTTGCTTGTGTTAGGAAAGGAAGCACAATTAGCTATCAAATAGCATCTCTCGCATTTTTCTCAGATAATTTGGGGATAAAATAGTATGCTTTTTATTTTCGATGAATGTACACTTATATTCATTTTCATTTCTCACCACTTCTTATAATATACGAGGCTGGGTTGAAAGTAGTGTCTCCATGGTTAAATTTTTTTTTTTTTTTTTAACAGATTTCAACACTTTAATTTTTTGTAGATGATAATTTGATAGTTAAATTTGTTCTCTATGTAACGCGATATTCACTTTTCAACGTGTTCGCCATTACTTTTATCGCACTTGCACCAACGCGTGACCAGGGTTGCAAGTTTGGTCTCCGTTTTTAGTTCGAAATTTCGAATTCAAACCACAAAATACTAACTGTATCTTTTAATTTATTTAATGTCAGACATTTCATGATTATTTATAGTAAAAAATCTTTTTCCAGCTGAAATATTCAGTACACTAAGAGATTTTCGCAGAATTTAACAAAAAAAAAAAAAAAAAAAAAAAAAAAAAAAAAAGATACACAGGACTACACTACATTCAGGACAAAAACATTTTATTATTTAAGAGAAAATTTCTGTAGGGAATACATATTTCTTGCAACTGTTGTAGAAATCTACCACGTCTTTTAATAAATAATTATTGCTAAAAAAATAACCGCTCCCTTGCTTGTGTTAGGAAAGGAAGCACAATTAGCCATTAAATTGTATCTCTCGCATTTTTCTCAGATAATTTGGGGATAAAATAATATGCTTTTTATTATTATTGATGATTGTACACTTATATTCATTTTTAATTCGAAACATTTTTTATAATATACGAGGCTGGATTGAAAGTAATGCCTCCATGGTTAAAGTTTTTTTGATTTTTTAACAGATTTCAACACTTTTATTTTTTGTTGATGAAAATTAAATTTATTCTCTATGTAACGCGATATTCACTTTTAAACGTGCTTGCCATTACTTTTATCGCACTTGAGCCAACGTGGGACCAGAGTTGCAAGTTTGGTCTCCGTTTTTATTTCGAAATTTCAAATTCAAACCACAAAATACTAACTGTATCCTTTAATTTATTTAATGTCAGACATTTCGTGATTATTTATAGTAAAAAATTTTCTTTATGAAGTTCCGGTGTGAATTCCGAATTCTGGAATGAAAATGGAGGCCAAAGTCGCAACCCTGCGCGTGGCGAGTCGGGCAAACCCGGCTTGGCCACGTTAATGACGTTAATGCCACTTGGCCACGAACAAACAGGAGCAAGCTCGGTGTTGTTGTCAATACCAGAAAGATTTTATATACTTTTGTGATCATTTTGATATCTATTATGTCTTCTGGTATGTAGTTTTTCATACAAAATTAACCCATTAAAGACCATGCACTTTTTGTTTACTTTGAGCCATTTTTAATTTATGGTGTTTTAAATATGCTTATAATATACATATAACTAATTGATAACTCAAAACAATGGCTCATTTTGTGTTAATTTAACTCTGTAAATTAATTTGGTACCATTTTCATTAAGTTTTCACCAAGTTTTAACCCTTGAATATCCATTTTAAAAAGTGATGTTTTCATGTTTTTCTCCCATAGAGATAACATAGGGAAAACAATGGGATTCCATTGCAATTTTGACCATGTTAAGTTACCTATAATGTTTTTAATGGCTCATTTGACCTTCACTAACTCCTAAGCTTTCTTTTAAGTCCTATCTTGTATCTCTAAGTCATTTTTATCTATTAATTTTAACATAACTTCTTTAAATTACTTTTTAAATTTTGGAGCCATTTTCAAAAAATGACATTTTTCAGATCCTTCAAAATTAACTAAATCTATCAGAAAACTAATAAGTAATGTTTCATTCACCTTAATTAAAGCACGAAGATCATTTTAGTACCATTGGATCAAAGTTATCGTTTAGATTTAACCCTTTATACATTACATCAAAAACTGCAATTTTTGAACATTTTTCCCATAGACTTAACATGGGATAAACAATGGAATTCTATTGTCTTAAAGCTACCTAAAAATGTTTAACCCTCCGTCTACCAGACGGGTCCATTGGACCCGACAGGTACATACAAAATATTCATTCAAACCAGAAATTTCTTTAAAATAAACTAAGTATATAAACCAGACAAAAATAAGGTAAATAAATAAGTTAAATAGTTTTAAATAAAAATTCTGGTGTAGAACGTTTTATTAAAACTTGAATAAAATTCCCGGTAGATCTAGGGTTAAAATGAAAATATATTGTATTTTGCTCTTAGATAAGAGTATAAGCTTTAAAATGATACCTGTTATGTTGCAAAATATTAAGATTTACTATGTTACATGATCTTTTTAAAAAGTGTTCTTTTTTGGGTTTTTTGAGAATTTCCAGTAACCCTCATTCCTATACAGAAACATGGGATTTTGGAGACATATTCTTATATTTTAACATAGCTATATTTTCACGTTTTCCAAACTTTTTTGAAAAACTAACACCGGATCTCGATAATTCAAACTTTTAGCTTTTCTCCGCCACCACCCATGTTTCTCTGGGGTGATATAATATTTTTTAATTGATTTTTAAAAAAGTGTCAAATTATTGGAGTTTTTTCCCGATTTCCCATAGGATCGTATTAGGTTGTTTACTTTTTGAACTTAAACTTTTAACTATTATTTATGCTTCGATCTTTTAACTATTTACATATTCTGATAGCTGAATCTTTGAGCTATTCAGCGGTACCATTTGTTTTAAAAATTTATTTCTTTAAGTATTTTTAATTTCAATTTTAAAATTGGTATTTTCTAAAATGAAGCGATTGGGTGGACACTGGTTGCTCACACACAATCTGTGTTCATTAAGGGCAAAATAATAATAATGTCTTAAAATAATTGATAATATGAATGGGCTGCCTTTAAAATTGAGTTACTAATTTTGATGTCATACCAGCTTAATACACGGTGATATGCCGGATTATTGTAAATAAGAGTCAAGTTATCCGACAGCCAATGTTTTTGAAATTTTCATCAAAGTTATACTTGTTAAAACGATACCGCTTTTCTCTATGAGGGTTTTTAATGGATTTTTTAGGGTTTAGCTGGGCTTCTGGGGTCGTGCCGCGTTTCTAGATATATCCACTTAGCCCTTTACGGACCTTTTAATTGCCATTTTTGGCCACGTATTTTCCTTATGGGAAAGGTAATGGTAAAACTCAAACTAATGAAGAGTACACCGGTTTTATCTAAGACTTGTTTTTGAGTGTTGGTTATAGTCTTTAGAGTCTTAAGAGATACACTCATGGTAAAACTTATAAAGATCTCACAAATGTGGGATGTTAAAGATTATTCTCCATTTTGTTTCTTACTAAAGATCACATTGCTATAAAGCTATTACATAAAAAATTCATAAAAAAAAAAGAAAAGAAATTACTAAATGTTATATTCTACAAATTTTTTCGATGGCAACATGTTTAGGGTAGTCATCTTCAACTTTTAGATATAAAATTAAATACTAGGTTTGCCATCTTAACACTTAAAACTGCCATTTTGTTTCTAATGGGTGTTTTCTCCATTAGAATTTTAGCACAAAATGCTAAATATCTCAAAAATACTGGTCGTAGAGGTTTTTCGCTACGCCAAATTCAACTGCAAACCACCTAAGTGAATTCCCCCCCCACCCGTCTTTTCCACTATTTCGTTTAGCTCTAGCTCAATTAGGGGCCTGTAGGGGACGGGTTTTTGGGGGCGCTACTTTTCTATTGCTTTTATCTTAGTCTTTGTCACATTTACTGTCACATTTTCATTTCTTCTTTTATCCTAACTTTTGTCACCATCTTCTGCTCCACTTTTTGTCCCCCTCCCTTAACTATAACATTGGCTACTTTTTTGCTATTTGAGCTAGAGACTTGGATTTTTCTATTTTTTAGTCATTTTTGACTTTCTAACCAATCCCATTCCATATTTCACACTATTTCCCAGTTGTTAAGGATTTTCCTTAACAATGGAAACTTTTTCAATTATTAAGATAATTTTCTGGTTTTTTCTTGAATATGCTGGAGGTTGCCGTCAGTTTTGATCCCACTTAATTTTTTTTTTTTGACCTTGCTCGTACATTATTATTATTTCGTATTATCGTATATTATTAGGCTCGTAACGCGCCTAACATTGACAACTTTTTTATTTTTTGAGTTATTCTCCTGTTTTTTTTTTTTTTTTTTTTTTTTTTTTTTTTTTTTTTTTTTTCACTGGGATATCTCGTATTAATTACTTTCTTGATCCCACTTAACATTTTTACATTTAGCATACATTATCAACTTTTTCAATTATCAAGATATTTCTTGAATATGCTAGAGGTTGCCGACAGTTTTGATCCCACTTAAATTTTTGACCTTGCTCGTAATTCCTTGCCTAACATTGACAACTTTTTTATTATTTGAGTTATTCACCTGCTTTTTTTTCAATGGGATATCTCGTATTACTCTTATTCTTGATCCCACTTAAAATTTTTACATTCAGCACACATTATCCTTAACAATAGCATCTTTTTTCTTTCTTGGGTTAAATTTTTGGTTTCTTCTCGCACTTATTGGTTGGTCCCTGCACTGATTTTTGGCGCATTTACATCATAATTATTCATCTATACTTTTGTGTACCATATTTTTTTTCAGGCAAGTGCGGCGGGACCCTAGTAGCGTCGGGTGAGTACTGTTAACTTTCATACTTTAGTGTAATATTTAACATTCTTTTTATTTTTCTGGTCCACCCAGTCAGCCCTTACAATGTCTGTTCCTTATTTTGTCCAAGTGTGGGAAATAGGGATTGGATAGGCAATATACATGCTGCAGCAATGTTGTTGTAATTGTCTACATCAGTTCTACATTGAGAGTGTAAATATGTAAATTTGTTCTCTATTTCATTTTATTATTTTATTATTCATAACACACTATTATTCCTGTATCATATCAGATGAATTAAACTAGGAGACCATTTTTGATCACAAACACAGTAATAATCTTCACATACTGAAATTTGTTGTTACTTGTAAAAAATTATGATTGTGATTGTCGGAATTACAAAGTTGGACAGGGTATGGTGTTATTGGGAGAATTGTACAATTGATTTATATCTCTTTTTGAGTGTATGGTTTTTGTGGTACGGGGCAAATGCACATACTTTTCCCTTTTCTTTGTTTTGATATAGTAAACTTTTACTATCATTATTTTATTTTATTTTTATTTCATTTATTATTCAAAATTTTCCCCTTATTAGGCTCTTAATTTTTATCTTAGTCATTTTCGGTGGTCACGACAAACGGTTTTTGCTTTTTTCTATCTATATCCCTTTCTTTCAAAGATATGTGGTGCGGGTCTAGTGGACCCCCCCCCCCCCCCATTTATGTGTTTATCTTCAACTTTTAGTATAACTCAAACGTATTATATCTTTAAATTGCTTGTCTGGCATATGATGATAGAACGTAGTATCTAAAATCATTTTAATAGTATCTTCGATCATTCTTAATAATATCTCTCTTAAAGTATTGCATAATTACTAATTGAAATTAGTTAACTAAAATAATCCCAAGTATTGATAAGCAGTCTTGTTAAAGTGGACTTAAAGTAATGTCAAGATACGTAATGAATCAAAAAGGAATCAATCCAACAGTCAACTTGACAAGATTGGATATGGACACAGTAGTGAAAACAAGTACAATAAATAGAGAGGCATCTAATAATGAATTGGCTGACGTCCAATCATCTGGAGTTATTCCGGCGAAAGAACCAGCGCTAATTACGAGTCATGTTGTTCAACAGTTGATAAATAAGGTCGAGGCGCTTTATCCACAACGTTATGAAGAATTTAAGGTCCTATTAACAAATCAATTAGAACATATCAAGGCTGTGGAGAAGGGAGAATTTTCAAAGAGCCCATACTATGGCATATATAACATACAAAGTTATAATGTTGTAAATAATATATATCAACCAGAAAAATATCGTATGAAGACAGCAAAGGGTGATAGAGCTGCCCAATTAAGAAAAAATGTACTATTTTTGGAATTTGAGTTACAACACATCAGAGCAATACATTATAAAGAATACAACAAAATACCATATTATCAAGCAAATAATACTGAACTAATAAACCTGCATCGGGAAATGAAAAGTGAAGAAATAATTAGCATAAGAAACAGAATTATAGAACTAAATCATAAAGAAAACAGAAGACCATATGTGACCAGTTGTCCGTTCTTCAATCATCTGCAGCTTCTGATCCTACTAAAGGAAGAGAATGATCCCATACCACAACCAGAAAAACTAAAATAAAAAACTATCAGTACCAAGAATACCCAACAAAGAAAGCAGTCTAATTTGGAAACTGCAATATCACTAGCAGAAGAAATTAATGAGGCTCGATTGAAAAACAAAGAAAAAATTATACAAAATGCATTAGGTGGATCACCACTTCCATTAAAAATACCACCATCCATAAACTAGCTAGAGTCACTATCCATCCAACAGCTCATTCAGGAGTACAATATACTATTAAATAACAGATCTAATAGTAGCTCAGAAGAAGCTAAAAAATATCTCGAAACAATCTTTTCTAAAGCAAGAAGAGATGAGAAACTTCTTATACAACACTCCAACGAAATAAATAAGGATTCTCCTGAAAAGATGAAAAAATTACGACATAAATTGGATATCCTGCAAACACAGAATGATGAATTGTCATTAAAGCTCAAAGAAAGTACAAAAGTGGAAATTAAACTTGAGAAATATTTGGAAGAACTGAAGCAAGAGAATAAACAATTAAAAATCTCCTTAACTGAGGTAGAACATAGTAAAGAACAAATAAAAGAAAGTTTTAAAGAAGAAATAGATAAAATAAAAAGTCAACAGAGGCAACTTAAGAAAAAAACTATAGACAAATTTTCACAAACAGTAAATAAATTAAAAACAACAACAACTCAAACAATAATGGAAAAAAGATCGAATGCAGAAGTAAAGATTGAAAATAAATTGGAAGAATTGAAACAAGAAAATAAACAATTAAAAGACTCTTTGGTCAAGGAAGAACAAAATAAAGAACAGATTAATGCAAATATTGTAACCCTTCAAGAAGAAATTAATAAATTAAAACGACAACAGAAGCAATTAAAATCACAAACTAGAGAAAAAATCATACAAACAGAAGTTAAGTTAAAAACAATAGCAACTCAAACAATAATGGCAAATAACGAAAATGAGAGAATAGAAGAAAATGGTGAAGGAGGGTTCATTCAATTATCCAACAGACTACAGAAAATTGAGGAGTTGGTGACGCGAAACCTGGAGTACTCTAGTGGGGGCTGTCAAGGAGTGAAATGCGGTGATGGCACAAAAACGGGCGTTCCCCCTGCTTTGCCGAACTCTAATTCTGCAATATTAATTAGAACAACCGCTAAACACATAAGGATTCCAAAACTCAAAGCATTACTTAACGAACACTTTAATAAGTTGAAGGAAGTTCCAATAATATACTGCAGAAATGCCAGAAATCCAGATACAATAATTATACAATCTAATACAGATGACAATACAGAACATTTGTTAAAAATGATAGAAAACACTCCTGACATTACAAAGTTAACAGAAATCACATATAAGTTGACTAATTACAAAAGAGTAATAATCACCGGTATTCCATCCTCAGTACCTAAAAATGAAATAATATCATATCTTGAAGAAAATTTATCTGATAAAAACATCACCTTATTGAAAATTCTAAAGAGGGATAATTCTACACTACATCACATCATATTGCAATTAGAAACAAAAGCATCACAAGAACTATTAGAAAAAAAATTTATACAGGTGGGTCTCAACAAGTGCTATATTCGTTCTTTTCGCCCAATAATTAGATACGGCAATTGCCGGCTGTATGGACATCAGACATCTTACTGCAGGAGACAGCCAATTTGCGACAAATGTTCGAGAGGTCACTGCACTTCGGAGTGCCCTTTTGCGGGAGTTCCCTCGCAATATAGATGCACAAATTGTTTCCACTTACCTAATTATAGGAAACATTCAGCGGATTCCACTGCGTGTCCGGTTTATCAATCACACTTGGCAAATAGAAGATGTGTTCAGTAGGACCATATGGCCATATTGTCAAATATTAAATAACTCAAAAGAATTTGTAATAGTGCATAATATTAATTATTGTTCGCATATTGTACCTTAATACTAAATTTTCAGTGTAGATTTAAAAATAATTTTTGCATCATGTATCTTACATAATATCTCAAACACAGTATCATTGTACTGTAAATTTGTAGGTCATTATTATCTACAATTACTTATACTTTCATAATAGTGCATAATATTAATTATTGTTCGCATCTTGTACCTTAATACTTATTTTTAGTATAGAGTTAAAAATAATTTTGCATCATACAGTGGTGGAAAATTGGCGCAGAGGAGGAGCCTATTGACATCACTAAATTTTAATAGTATTTTTCGACTTATCTAATGACAGAATTTCTGAGTTTTTATTAAAGGGAATAATACTATAAAATGTTAGTGGTGTCAATAGGCTCCTCCTCTGCGCCAATTTTCCACCACTGATCATATATCTTGAAAATAGCTTTAAGTGTTGCAAATATCACATCTGTACATGGTTTAAATTGATGTTATGATTTAAATTATGTGTGAATCCTGAAAATAATATAAAAGTGTTGCAAATATGTAGGTAATTGTGTTAAAAAAAAAAAAAAAAAAAAAAAAAAGTTTAATATCAAATTCTAAAAACTATGCATATTTATATGTTATAATAATGAATATTTCTCTCAAATGTAATTATAGGGGTCATCTGTAAATATTTATTGCAAACACTGTCAATAATTGTCATATATCTAACATTGTTATTTCTCCTAAACTGTAAAAAAAAAAAAAAAAAAAAAAAAAAAAAAAAAAAAAAAAAAAAAAAAAAAAATTCAAGGAGTTTCGCAGGTAGTAAAACTTTTCCCTGCCCTGGGCTTGGGGGTTACACCTAACCATAAGCCAAAAGCGGGTTCCCAGGGTGGGTGCTTACTTACTTACTTACTTACCAGAACCGAATGGCGACTTTTACATCTTCTCAGATTTGAAATGTTGAAAATTAAGTTGCTCTTTCACATTTAAGAAGAGTTTAAAGTCGCTGTGAGCAATACCGAATCTGTGCGACGGATGGACCAATTAATAAAGAAGAACTGATATATCCTTAAAATAGTGAAGCTTCCACTGTAACCGCTTTCTCTGGTGTTGATTACCGCCGGGGCAAACTTCCACCACTAAATCTAAATAGAAATTTTCTCCTTATTTAATTTAAACAACTTAAAAAAAAAGGCAAAATTTCAGTCATAAATAATTGCAAAAACACATATTAACTTTTACTGGTGGATGATTACTTCTGCGGTAGTCAGGACCTGCTTTTCCGCCATATTGTGTCAACGTAGACAACCACCTCTCAGTGCCAGTGAAAAATATTACAATACCTGGTCAAACTGCCACCAGTAAAAACAAATAGAAAATTTAACCATACTGATGGATGAATCTTTTCATAAAACGGCCGCTTAAATAAGGCAAAATTTCTATTCAAAATTTACTGGTCGAAGTTTGCTCTGGCGTTAGTCTGAATCTGTTGATCTGATGTACCGTAATTTCCTGCGTATAATCCGCTGATCAAACAATCATTTTTCGGCCCAGAAAATTTTTAAAATAAAATTTAACATTTTAGATCGCAGTAAATATTTGGCTTCAACTACTAAATAAAATTTCTGGGTCCAAAAAGAATTGTTTGATCCGCGGATTATACGCCGGAAATTACGGTAATAAAATCAGCCGCCATCTTCTGACAACCTTCTCAGTTACTTCACTCCAACTCGTAGACAATACGCTATATGACTCCTCCACTTTATTCATAATTCCATTGGCACAACTTCCTTTAACTTCAGTTGCTGCCAGTGTTGCCAAATCTGGCGGTTTATTTATTCGGAAATTCGAAATGCTACTATTTTGAAAGACGACTATTAAAATTATTAAATAAACTATAATATATATTATATAATAATTATATATATATTATATATTTATTATTATATATATAATATATATTATATAATAATAAATATAATAAATATTATATAATAAACTATTAAATTCGACTACTTTGAAAAGTATTTTTTTTAAATTATTTATTCACGAAATGCCAATCCTTATGTTTAACAATATTAACTATTTAAACTTTCTGGTGGAAATTCGAAATTTGTGAATATCAAAATCGCCAGATTGGGCAGCACTGTTTGCAACAACCGCTGTTGTATTTTAGTCCAGGCAGTAGGGAATTTTACCTATCAAAATTAATGGTTAAACTGGAAATCGGCTTCCTAGATGTTTTTTGGGTCGCTGAATCCGAATTTGTAACTTCCCACCAAAATTTCCCCCGGCAACCCCCCAAATTTTGGTAAAAAGCCCCCAAAAAGGTTTTTATAAAAAAAATTTTTTATTGTTTTAGAGAAAAAGTATCCAGAAATTCAGAAAGTAGACAAAATTTCCAACAAATTAGATATATGACATTATTACTTAGGATGAAGGGGAAGGGGGCATCTGGCTCGGAACATGCGCGCGGTGCTGCGTAAACTAAGTTGCGCAATTCCACTTAACCACTCACACGTTTACATTCGCCCTCCTATCTCCCCTCCGAACTTTCTCTATAAGGTTTACTTTAAGATTTTTGGGTCGCTGAATCCGAATTTTTAACTTACCCCCCAAATAGTTGTTTTTAACTTACATTTCTTATTATTTTAGGGGAAAAGCATTACGAAATTCAGAAACTACACAAAATTTGCAAGAAATAGGATATATGACATTATGAATTAGGATGAAGGGGGAGGGGGAGGGCTGCTTCGGAAAATGCTCTGAGGCGCTACGTGCACTATTTGAAATTTCTGGTAAAAAACCGAAATTTATGACTTAAAAAGATGCCAAACTGGCAACTCTTCTTAGATTTGGAGGCAAACGACATACCACGAAACTACTACACATTCGTATTAGTCCAGGCAATAGGGGATTTTATGTGGCAAAATTAATGGCAGTACTAGAAATCGGCTTTCTAGATGTTTTTTGGGTCGCTGAACCCGAATTTGTAACTTCCCACCAAAATTTCACCCTCAACCCCCCAAAAAAGTGATTTTTTGAAAAAATTTGGTTTTTGAGAAAAGCGCGGGGGGGATGTTCCGAGGCAGCCCACTCTCTCCCCGTTTATCCTAAGTCATAATGTCATATATCCTATTTGTTGCAAATTTTGTCTAGTTTCTGAATTTCGTAATGCTTTTCCCCTAAAACAATAAGAAATTTAAGTTAAAAAAACTATTTTTTTTTTGGGGGGGGGGGTCGGGGGGGAAATTTTTGGGGGTAAGTTAAAAATTCGGATTCAGCGACCCAAAAAACTTAAAGTAAACCTTATAGAGAAAGTTCGGAGGGAAGATGGGAGGGTTAATGTAAACGTGTGAGTGGTTAAGTGGAATTGCGCAACTTAGTCCACGCAGCACTGCGGCGCATGTTCCGAGGCAGATCCCCCCTTCCCCTTCATCCTAAGTCATAATGTCATATATCTAATTTGTTGCAAATTTGTCTACTTTCTGAATTTCTAGCTACCTTTCCCCTAAACCAATAAAAAAATGGAATTTGTTACTAAAAACCTTTTTTGGGGGGCTTTTTACTAAAATTTGGGGGGGTTGCCGGGGAAATTTTGGTGGGAAGTTACAAATTCGGATTCAGCGACCCAAAAAACATCTAGAAAGCCGATTTCCAGTACTACCATTAATTTTGCTAGGTAGAGTCCCTATCCGGTCTCTATTGCCTGGACTATTTGTGATTTATGCACGAACGGGCGTTGTAGTGGTAACAAATACGGCAGAAATTCTTCCGACACGGTGCAACCGTACGTTACATAGAGAGCAAACTCAACCATCTACAACACAAAAGTGTTTAACATCAAAAAGATTGTGAGGGGTCCTCTTGACCCTTAACATAGTAATATATTTTGGTCCGAAGAAATTTCTTTGAAAAATAAGTTTAAAAGACACAAAGGACAAAAATGTTAAATAAATCGCTCACCCGCAAGAAAAGTGACAAATCAATCAAAAATTCATTTTGCGTTTTATTCCACTAATAGGTCTGTTATAGGTGCGTCTTGTTACACTAAACATTTCAGAAGTCTAGTTACACGGAAAATAACTTTATTACGCTATATGTCCCTTCGTGACTACAAAAGAGGGGTGGATTGTGTGAGGAGGTAGAGTTATTCAACCCTCCAAACCTCATCGTACTCCTTCATTCTTAAGGGTTTTATGTTTTAGCTTTTATGCGCGTTTTTACTCCTTCATGCAGAGCTAAGTGCTATAATTTCATGTTGCACTAAAATCATGCAAATTTTCCTTTTGCCGCTCCTGTGAAATTTGCATTTGTCAAGATGTGTCACTTTTCTTGCGGGTGAGCGAAATATGTTAAACAGA
The DNA here is from genome assembly GCA_963932465.1 of Maratus speciosus. NCBI lineage: Eukaryota > Metazoa > Arthropoda > Arachnida > Araneae > Salticidae > Maratus > Maratus speciosus. The sequence continues at coordinate 492,875,623 of OZ010796.1, read as the reverse complement.
TTTAAATTAAAATTCCGGTGCAAAAAATTTTATAAAACTTCAGTAAAATTTCAGTTAAATCTGTTTAAATTTAAAATGTTATAGCCATGGATGCATTACTTTTCATTCCAGGTCGTACCTTTTTTCTTTGAAAGTGCACTGTTCATAATAATTAAGAGGCTATCAAAACAGTGGATAAAGATTTTGGAGACAGTCATGCATGGGCTTAAAACGGAAGTATAGATTTCTGTAAATCATGTTATTGTGACATTTTCAAATCCGCTTTTCTTAAAAAATATTTAACAGTTCTATTTCACAACATGTCGTCACCACTCCAGCATTTAGGGGAGATGGGGACACATGTGAACAGTTCGCATAAATATAGCTTATCCTCATAACTGGATTAATTTCTATAAACAAAAACTACTTAATATAGTAAACAGAACTTTCTTTTACACATGGTAATTTTTAAAAATCACCTGTACAGTTTTTCTTACATTTTTTAATACTTTTATAAATTCCAAAAAATGTTCGCATGTGCCGCATCAGCGGGATAGTTGTGAACACAAGGAAAAAATATCCTTTAACATGCTTTTTATTCTGTTATTCATTTGTCATTGTAATCATTAGTTATATTACCTTTTAAATTCACCATAACGAAAATATATATATATATATATTTCTCTAGTTTCTGGGTGATATGTTTAAGCAAAAGATTATAAAATGAAAATAAGTAGATTTGGAGGGGAGAGGCTTAGATTATTCATTAAATATTGTTGCAATAAAATAAAAAAATAAAGAAGCAATTTAAAAAAGAAATTAAAATTTTCAAATTTTGCTTAAGGGTTTTTGTTTGGGGGAAATTTTAGGGAGGGGGCATTTACATACTATTTATCGGAAATCTGCCGAAACACGAAAGATTATCACTCCTGTATTTGCCTTATTTACTTGTAAATTATAGATAGAGAACTTTAGGTTTTTTAATGATTAAAAAAATCTAGACTATACCTCCCTCCCAACTTCTTTTGCTTTTGAAAGAGGGGGGGGGGGGTACAATCGGGATTTAACGGTAGTTATCAATTTAAAAATTTTACTTTCTTAAAATATTACTGGTATTTATGGATAAGGTATTTTGAATGGATAGTTCCATTCAAAGCATCATATACACAACTATTTTAGTGATGGAAGTAAGCCATCATTGCAAGGTTAGAACAAATGTAACAGAAAAATTTGCAAAGTTGTTCAAGGTAATACTTCTGTATTAACAATGCATAAAAAATATTGTTCTAAACCGTTTAGTAAAATAATATATAACACTTATTGCATTTTAGAAAACATTGAATTTATTTAAAGTACAATTGAAAGTAAACGAGCTTGTCGCTCTTTATGTATTTGCTGAAAGATGTGTTTGTGAAAGTTTCAATACAAAATAAACTTTGTGTGAGGAAAATATCTTCTATTTCAGGAAAATTGTAGATAACGGAACTTACATTATTTTTCATTATGTTAACTGAAAGAAACAGAGTCACAGAATGATTATTGGGGCACTTATGAACTGTTCATATCTACCCCAACTAGTCTGTTCACAAGCGCCCCACATTGCTGCTTTTGTTATATTGATAAATCATTAACATTTCTCAATTTTAGAAGAAAAAGAACTGTATCAAAAATGTTTATTAGTATTCATAGTATATGTTAAAACACTCAAATTCAAATAAAGGAATAAATAAATAAAGTTATTCGCTTATTAACTTGGAACAAAGATTTTAATTTGGAGATCTAAAAACAGTGTTTTGGCTACAGAGGACAAACAAAATATCATAGAGCTTCAAAAAAATTTTACCACATGTCTACAGGTGCTATCATTTTTAGAAATTGTTTTGAAATAAAAAACTTATAATAACTATCGAAAAATTGCGATGTTCACATTTGACCCGTGTTCACATGTGCCCCCATCTCCCCTATACCTTTATTATCACATCTCTCTAAATACTAGGCCTACACGCTGCCACAAAAATGGCGGCTGTCATGAGCTGATTTTTTTTAGCTTTTGCAGTTTTCCTTTTATTTGAATAGCAGCAATTTTTAAAGTGATTTTTACAGTATTGAAAACTGAGAAAAATAAAAATGACAATACTTTAAGAAACTAATTCTATTTAAATTAAAGGGACCGTTCAATATCTGAAAAAATCCACCTGCGATAGCCGCCATCCTTCTGCCAGTTCGCAGGCCTAGTATTAAGTGGCATTTTTTATGGTATCTGACCACATGAACTTTGATTTGCATATGAAGTTTTGTTTTTCTGCTTTCTGCAACACTTGAGATTAAGGCGATAGCTGCCATCTGTTACGCTTTTTTGATACCACTAAAATCTAATAAAGATTTTCCTCCTATTTAATCATGAGATTTCTACGATTAAATAAGATAACATTTACTATAAAATTTCTGTGGTAAGAATAAAGCGTAAAAGTTGGCAGCTATATTAAGGCTAATTCGTTTTACGCTAGTTCACAGTTGGAGAGCGGTGTGTTCTTAACCCTTTCAGGGGCAAGGCATTTGTGTGTGTAAACTGTTGAAATAATTGAATGACACCAGTATTTGCAAGAAAATTTATTTGTAAACAAGTAAAGCTATATTTTCGCTTATTTAATAAAAGTGAAGTTTTCATTCAATAAATCTGGTGCCAATGTGGAAAATAGGGATTAGTATTATGTGATGCCTTAACGGCAACACCGCCCCTGAAAGGGTTAAACCGGCTATTGTAGTGGTTTCGTCCTGGCGGAAAGCATAGTCTCAGAGGCACGTTCTCGTGCAAGCGGACCGATGGGAGGTGACCAACAGCAATGTCTCTTGGTGTTCCATCATTACCTCACCTAGTGGGGGAAGATATGGGGCGTCATGCCCTCAGGGGCACGTGCTTAATTATTATTTTTTTAATTTTGGTGCAAATAGAATATTAAAATATCCGCCAGGGGCAGCCCTCATTCAACTAGTTACAAGAAACAATATGAAAGAGACATACATGTATTCGAGGATTAAAAAAAAAAAAAAAAAAAAAAAAAAAAAAATGATACAAGTGTAATAATGTTTTTAATTAACAATAGATTGAAAACACAAAAGGAAATTAAGAGGCGTACTTGCCGATCACTTTTCCACATAATCAACAAATCTATTTAGGTATTTATCTGAATGCAGGACCAAGTTGCTTAACGCAGTTTGCTAGAAATCACGTCAGGGCCCATCACGTCTCTCCCTCGGCAGTTGTTTTCACATAACTGCCAGAAGAGAACTTTGTTCCAGATAATTGTTCCTCCGATTTTGGAAAAAGGAAAAATTACTGAAGCCAACTTGGGCTGTATGGGCGTGGTCCAGACTTCACACTTGATTTTTTTTAGCAATTTTTGAGTTTGTAGAGTGGTTTAAGGCCTCGATTTGTGATGCAGTAGGATTACACCATCACTCAAAATGGCAGGGCGTTTGCGTCGGTGGGCTTCACTTAACCGTGCAAAAGTGGCACATGCGAGACCACTTTTCTAAACGTCTTGCCATTTCATTTGCTTTGACGCGTCTGCGAACTTACCAGTGTTACCAGTAGGCTACTTTTTAATCTTCGGATTACTTTATCGGCACTACTTTTTAAAATGGTATAATAAACCTTACATTTGTCTTATTTAATATGTCATTAAATAAAGCGAATTTCACTTTTTCAAAAAACTGGTGCTAACAAGCAATTTGAATAAAACAAGTAGGCCACTGCAACACTGGACCTTACACTACCTATTCGCATACCTGCTGTAACACAAGTAACGTCATCTATCTCCACTCAGGAGAAAAAATACACCCGCCACGTTAATTACTTTTTAACCCTTTCTGGCGCGGAGTAAGTCTGTTTGTAAAATGATGAAATGATAGACAGCCACCAGAATTTTCAAACGAATTTATTAGAAAATAAAATCTTGCTTATTGTGCCGTACTTTATAAAAGGAAAATTTTAATTAAATATTCTTGGTGACGCATAGCAATTAATTTTCAAATTAAAATTAGGCATCCTTCTTTTGCGGTCACCGCCCGCTAAAGGGTTAAATGCTGTTGCGAGTAACATTTTTTATAGATGCACCCTCGTACATATTAAATTCTCTAAAAAACAGAAATTTTTTTCGGCCTGTGTCGAAGATTTTATTTTTGTAACAAAGGGTAAAAAGAAACGGTCTAAGAGACGTTTTACAAAATATTAAACACAACACTATTTGAAAAAAGTATTATTCGCTTTCTTAATAACAAAAGCTCGGCAATTAATTAAGCAGCATATTTTTCAGAAGAAACGTGGGAACTCCGATAGCTGCGTAAATTGTACCAACGGTCTGAGAAGACTGCTGAAAAGTTAACCCTTTGCACTCCGGAGCCTCTTGCGCAAATTTTGTTCGGTCGGCACCACTTTTTTTAAAGAAGTTTACTTCATGTACACGATTTCAAAAAGTGCTCTGATTAAATAATTAAAATTTTATTTTCTTTTTTTACTGGTGCCAAAAAGAAGGTTTGAAAAGAAAGATGATGTCGCCGCAGCGGCGAGAACGGAGTGCAAAGTTTTAAATTTATTTATGCCAGGAAAACTGATGATTGGAATGTCTTTTAACCCGTTCGAGACATTGGGTGCATATATGCACCCTCAAAATGTGCTTAAAACGCTTGAATATGATACCAGTAAAAAAGAATAGTAAAATTGATTTTATTTAATTACGGCATTTTTGTAATTATAAAGTTAATTCAAATAATTAACAAAAAGTGGTGCCAAACGAATAAAATTCGTGAAAAAAGATGCCGGTCCTCAACGGGTTAAACTTGATTGGGTCGATCGGAATGTTGCCTCGTATTGGAAAATCAATTCGTAGAGGAAAATTCTATCATTTAATTATTAGACATTGATTCCGATCTCTAATAATTACCGAGCAGAATTTTCCGGTACGAATTGATTTTCCCAACACGGTACGACTTTCCGATCGACCCAATATGTTTGTTTACGATTGCGTATCATTTTATGTAAAAAAAAATGTGGATAGTTATCAAACGTTTTAATAATATGAATTTAATATTAATTTTCACTATTAAAAATAGGTTTCTGTATTCAGGGCTCGTACGCTTCAAGGACTTTTACACGAAATTTATAATAAAATATTTGCAATCTTAAAAAAAAAAAAAAAAAAAAAAAAAAAAAAAAAAAAAGTCTATCTTCCGATATAGCGACCAGTAGTTTGGGAAATTCCTGGTAATAAAACAATTATAATCCCCTGAATCCCTGGATGCTTACAGACCCTGGTATTGAAAAAATATCTGCAATATTTTGGGGTCTATTTACGGTAACGCCCTAAATAAATAATTGGGATTAGCTTTTCTAAAAATAAAGTAACGTCAAAATAAAGTACTTAATAACACCATAAAAATGGGAAGACTTTTTGAAAGTGCTTTGTTGATCTTCTTCGGGTGTAAAGAACATGTGCTACTATTCTGAAAGCAGAAGAAAGACGGGAAGGAAATGGAAGGGAAACGGGCAAGATATAAAAAACAGCCAGTAGGAAAGCAAAAGACACTAGCCACACACAGAAGAGCATTACCCATGCGGAAGACACAGAGCAGAAGCAAAGTCGAAATATTAAAGGAAAAAATATAAAATATACATAAAATAAAGAAATAAAAAATAAATAAGTAAAATAATTTAAAAAAATACAAAATGAAAAACAAATGAGATATAGTAATAATAAAACAAGTAAAAATACAAAATAAATTCAAATGCATTAGAGATAAAATAATTAACAATATATGGAAATTATAAAACAAAAATAAATACCAAAAATTTATATCAAATAAAAAAAAGTAATTAGTATATGGATGAACTGAACCAGTATTCCCAATGTGCAGAGAGCATATTAGAGTAAGATTTATTATTAACAATAACCTCACGAATAAGATAAATAGCTAGATTTTCGTTAATGTTCAATTCTGAGCAGCTATTGACATTAAAGATAATTTTTGCATTTTGATAGTGAAAACTTTGATTGGAATCCCAAGAATTTTTGGCAGTAGAAGATTTAAAAAAAAATTTCTTATTGATAAAACGACAGCGTTCTTTTAAGCTGGTTTCCGGTTTTCTTTTCGTTTGACCAGTAAAAGGTAAATGACAACAATTAGAGAGAACATTAAACGTTGATACGATTAAAGATTTGTCACGTGGATTTCATATTAGAACTCTATTAACTCTATAAAGATTTTAGAAATAAAAAAATGATTATGTATAATAACCCCTTGAGGGGCGCCGTTTGCAGTCTGCAAACGGTTAATTTTAATGCCGAAATTAATAAATGAGACCAGAAATATTTTAGTACACTTTCTATCTCATAATTTACCCGAAAAAAAAAGCTTTTGATTATTTCCAAATAAATTTCTTCTTAAATTGCGGTGTGAATTAAATATTTGAAAATTTTTAGAGCAGAAATGCCTTGCCACTGAAAGGGTTAATCCGGGATCACATGATCCAACGATTTTAAATACAGTGTCAAAATTGGGCGTCTATTTCAACATTCAAATTTCGAGTAATTAATATGTAGAAGTTTCTTATTTCAAAATTTTTATTCATATTCGACAATTTAGCGAGTAACACTAGAACTACCGTCAGCCGTCATTTTGAAGGCTATTATATGACTATGATTCGGTTTAAACCAGAAATTTGATTACGAAAGAAGTTTGAAAGATTCAAAGAAGAAAAACGTTAAATAGTAAAGTTAAATTATTTTAAATCAAAATTCTTGTGTGAAGTAATTTTATAAAACTTGACTATAATTTCCGGTAGTTCTAGTGTTAAAATGCATATGGCGTTCTCACTCACTCACTATCATTCTATTTTTTATATTATTTCATTCGCATTTCTTCTTACAATATATATTTTTCGTCTTAAAAGCGATAAAAATATCATAAAAAAGTGTTGGCTCAATGAGATATGACACCGAGAAATTCTTCGTGAAAATGTTTAAGAAGCTAAATGTGTCAATAACGATAAGTCGTTTATCAACAGCAAGGAACATTAGGTAGTTCATTGAAAACATCAATTTATCTTGCATAATAAATCAATATAGCGGCGGCCAATAATTATTTCATCTGACGATTGCATGTGAGTAATTACCTTAATATTATAATTTTATTATAATATAACGCAGCTTCAAAGTATTTAATAAAAGAAGAAGAGTTAAAGAAACATGAAATATTTTCTAAGAAAAGAAGAAGTATGTAAGAGAATTATATTTTCTTAGATCAAAATATTTAATACAAAAGTCAATACAACTTTCTCTTATAAACCAATAGCTAAGAAATACGAAGATTACATGTTTACAATGAAAAATGTATATAGATTTTTTTCCTGTTCGGATTTCTACTGACAGATTTTTTACTGTTGCGTAGCCGCAGCACTGGAAGGTGATGGGTTAATAACAATTAAAAGATAATAATTGCTATATGGCTGAACAGAACAAGTATTTCAAAGCTGCAGCGGGGATAGTAGAGTCAGATTTTTCATTAACAATAACCTTACGATTAAGATAAATAGCTACCGTAATTTTCCGCGTATACACCGCAGTTCAGATAATTCGATCTCCTACCAGAATTCGTATTAAATAAAATGTGACTTGCTTTTGCTTAGCAGTTATTCGACTTAACAGTAGAACGCCCGGAAATTTGACTCAAGACTCATAAAAATATTTGACACCAGAATTTTTATTTAAAATTATTTGATTGACTTATTTATTGATCAAATCTGCGTGGTATAAATTTAACTTATTTTATCAAAGAATTTCTGGTTCCAGTTGTCATTTACTCATATGGCCTGAGTTGGATCGACTCCTTCCGTGCGTTCTAGTATTAACCAAGCCGCGGCGTATACGCGGGAAATTACGGTACATTTTCGAGAAAATCCAAATCTGAGGGGCTATTGACATTCAAGATAATTGCTGCACTGTGAAAGTTAAAACTATGACTTGAATCCCAAGAATTCTTGGCAGTAAAAATTTAAAAATTTCTTTGTCACTGATTTAATCCCTTGAGGGGCGGCGGTATATATTATATACCACCTACGATTAATGAAGTTTTACACCAGAAAAAAATTATTAAATTTTACTTTTCTAGCTTTGGTGGGAAAAAGCAGTAAAATTGCTTTTACTTATTTTGAAATAGAACTTTTCAAAGATTCCGGTGTGATTTCAACATTACAGGAACACGATCACTTGTCCCTCAAGGGGATAAAGGGAGTGTTCTTTTAAACGGGTTTCGAGATTTCTTTTATCTTGACCAATATAAGATAAAAGACTATTTACCAGAAATGTTAAAATTTTATATAAATATAGGCTTGTCTCGTGGATTTTATATTAAAACTCTTATAACTCTAAAAATATAAATATTTTAGAAAAAAATATGCTCCATATTATTTCGAGATTACATAATCCAAAAATTTCAAGTGTATTGTCAAAAAGGGGCGTCTATTTGAACATTCAAATTTCGTACAATTTTTAATATGTAAAAGTGTCCTATTTCAAATTTTTATTCATATTAGACAATTTTGCGATTAAATTATATATGGCGTTCTCTCTCTCTCTCTCATTCGGTTTTCATATTACTTCATTCGCATTTCCTCTAACAACATATGTTTTTCGTCCGAAAAGTGATAAGCGTATAATAAAAAAGTGTAGCCTTAGTGAGATATGACACTGAGAATGTCTTCGTGAAAATGTTTAACACTTTGAAGGGCAAGTAATTGCGTTTCTGTAATGTTGAATTCGTACCGAAATTTTTGAAAATTTTGTTTGACAAGAACGAAACGCAATTTTTCCAACTTTTTCCCTTCAAAGTTATAAAAATAGAATTTAATTAAAAGATTCTGGTGTAAATCCTTATTAAAATTAAGTGGGATATCATATATCTCACCGCCCCTCAACGGGTTAAGAAGCAAAATTTGGCAATAAAGATAAGTCGTTTATGAACAGCAGGGAACATTAGGCAGCTCATTGAATCATCAGTTTATCTTGTATAAGAAATCAACATATCGGTGAGAAATGTTTATTTCATCTGACGATTACATGTGACGATTTACGGCAATATTAAAATTTTATGATAATTTAACGCAGCTCAAAAGTATTTAATAAAAGAAGAAGAATCAAGAATTTTTTTTAAAGAAAAGAAGTATGTAAGAAAATAATATAACCTTGGGTGAACGCAACACAGACGGGTGAGTGGTTAAAGACAATTATAAAACAGTAACTAGTACACAACTCAACTGAACATGTATTTTCAAGCTGCAGAGGGGATGTTAGACAGTAGAGTAAGATTTTTTATTAACATTAACTTTATTATAAAGATAAATAGCTAAATTTTCGAGAAGAATGTCCAATTCTGGGGAGGGGGCTATTGACATTCAAGATAATTTTTGCATTCTGAAAGTTAAAACAATCAGAATCCCAAGAATGCTCGGCAATAAAAATTTAAAAATTTCTATGTCAGTGATATAACAGGAGTGCTCTTTTATGCGGGTTTCGAAATTTCTTTTAGTTTGAGCAATATAAGATAAACTACAACCATTATTAGGAACATTATCATTTGATATAAATAAGGGTTTGTCAAGCAGATATTATATTAGAACTCATATAATTCTCTAAATATGTGTACTAATAAAAGGATACAAGGATCAAACTTTTTATGAAGATAGTCAAAGGCCTCTCCTGGTGCACCTGAGTTTAAAAATTTTAAATTTCTAATAATTAGTTGAAATATTAATTAAAAACCCCAAATTAAAAGATTGGAAAAATATTCTTAATTCAACATAAGCATAGATTTTATCAGACCACAGAATATTTTTTCGAAAACTGGAAGAGATGCGAAGGGATTAATAGAATTACAGCGCTACCAGGGCGGTAAATGTGCTTTTTTATAAAATAAAGGGCTGTATCTTACATTCTACTGGTCCTAAAAACTCGAAAATTGCACAACCAGGCGCAAAAAAATTCCCCTTTCAGAAATTCTAAAAATTTTTCCGCTGCTGTTTCAAGAAGTCAAAAAATCCACGAAAAATTAATTTATAAAAAAAATCTTTTTATTTCCTTCGAGAGAAGGTTCAAAATCTCTGCCATGGACGTCAGGTGTTCATTGCAGAGAACCAACACATTTTATTAGTGAACAGTTTCAAACGAATATAATTTTTTTTAAATATTAAATTTATAGTTTTAATTTTTATGCATGTAGATGTAGAATTGTTCCCTGATTTCGGATATGCAATTTTTTCTACGATAGCTTAATTACAAACTTAGATATTAATCATTATTTCATTAACAGGATGATTCCTTTCAAACTCTCTTTATAAAAGCTAGTCTTCCAAACAGCAAATGATTTTTGTACTATGATTCTTTGGAACGGTCAATTTTTTTAAAATACACAATTTAGAGATTTTAAAGTTATTCATCTAGCCCTGCCTTTAAGCGCGGTTTAATAATATCTATATATATATATATATATATTATCGATCAGCAAATTTTTGTTTTATAAAAAAATCCATTTTTAAAAAGGGAAAAGAAATGCTTCGTTGAAACTCGAATTCGTTATCGATCGATTTGGAACTTTTAGATAGTTTATAACGCATAATAAAAATTTTAAACAGTAGGGGGTATCAAATTGGGAGAATGGGGCAGTATTTTTTTTTTTTCAAGGGGGCGCGATCAAATATTTAAAACCGTTCCGTTTTCTACCGTTTTAGATGCGGATTTCTGACAGTGCCCTGGGATAAATGTTAGTTATTTAATATCAAATTTCAAAAGTGTGCTCACCACTATTTCCGAATAGCAATTACAACAAACATCTTAATTCTTACTTAAGTCCGCCACACCCTAGAGTAATATATGTACGGGTAGGTTGTCTAACGATAAAGATCGCCCCCTGGTGGTGGAAAGTATAACTAAAAGAAGCGAGGTTTTTTTTTTTTTTTTGCAAGATTTTGCAGTGCGTCTCACCACGCTTGCTAAACGGCGTTGTAGGCAGAGGGGCTCCTTTGCCTACAGCACCGTTTAGTAGGCGTTCGGTTTTAAGTTCGTTCGGTTCAAGATTGATTCTACTTTACAATACATTGCAGTGCGTGTGCAGCATGCCTTCTATACGGTGCCGTAGGCAGCGGGGACCCCGTATGAGGTTCGTTCGGTTCGAGATTGGGGTCTTTTTATGAGCTTTTGCAGTACAGATTTCAAGTTAATTTCTGAATATTATTACTGGCTGGGGCAACGCTGGGCGGATCATCTAGTTTTATAAATAAAATACGCTATGCTGTATATCACAGGTATCACATACTGACCCGCCGGATACCACAAAACTTTTATAGTTATCGTTGCCTAATCTAATCATCGAATCTTTGCAGTTCAAGAAATCGAGTATTTCTTTTAAAAATAGGTGGTAGCAAGCAGCCCACAGTTTGACACCCCTATTCTATATTATTCCGAGATCACATGATAACAACCATTGTAGACCAAGTCCATTTTGGAAAAAATGAGATAGAGCTAGTTGGCCCGCAATTTCATCTAATTATAAAAAAAAATACAATTCAACATTTTAAATTTCTTTTATGTTACCACTATCAGTCTATTTTCAGGAAGAAGTTACAACAGTAAAACTTGAATAAAATAACTATAAGTAATTATTTAGATGCTCGAACTGGCACCAAGTCACTTGAGGTAACCGCCCTGACTGCCGGGTAAATTAGCCTACGTCACTTTTTAATGTTCTGATAGTGGTGAATTTTAAGAAATGTTCAAAATTTTACCAAATCTTAATTTTTATTTCGTGCGATCGAAAACACAATATAGTCTAAAGAAAATATACCATACAGCGTTCCTTAATGAAGACATAAAATTATAAAAATGTAAAATTATTAATAGCAGGAAAAAAGGACTAAAATAAAAAAAATCAATTTAAAGATATAAGTAGAATTAATTGCTTAACTCGATATCATTTTCATCATTAAAATGAAGACAAACATAAAATTTCGTTATGTTTTTGATAGGACCAATTATTACAGCAAAAAGAAAAAGAAAAAAAAAAAGGTAGGTTGAAGAAGAAAAAAATTCACATCTTCGCCAATTCAAAAGATATCAAATCCGTTTAAAATTATTATACATCTTCTTAATATTATCTACAACTTTTATATTCACAAATTTCTGATAGGACTGTTGCAACAAAAAGAAATTAAAAAAAAAAACAAAAAGTGGGTTGAAGAAGAAAAAAATTCATAACTTCGTCAATTCACGAGATATCGAATCCGTTTAAATTTATTATACATTTTCTTAATATAATCTACAACTTTTATACCGACAAGTTTTTGATAGGACCAACTATTACAGCAAAAAGAAATTTTTAAAAAAAGTGGGAGGAGGGGGGTTGTATAAAAAAATCACATTTCTCTCAATCGTTAAATTGGTGGTGAAATTATTACTTAACTTCGAAATCTACCTGCGCCTATACACCAGGCCAAAAGGGATTTTTCTATAATTATGAAAGTTATAAATGTTTTTTGTACAACATAGCAACTGACTTAATGTGTGGAGGCAGTGTTGTCAGTGTGCTACATTTATAAAATTAGGATATCTTGATTGTTACCACTTTTTGAAATAGTAAAATTCGCCTTATGTAATGACATATTAATTAAGGCGAAAAGCAGGAGAATTTTACCATTTCAGAAAAGTGGTGCCAGTCAAGAAATCTGAATTTTAAGAAAGTAGCCCACTGGCAACACTGTGTGAAGGAGGTAAAGAACATTAAAACTTCATTTTAAAAAAAAGATTGACTGGAATAATCAGGAATTCAACTAATAAAATAATTCCTTACTACCCTCATAGCATGCATGGTCACAGTGACGTCGTTGTGACGTCACTGTGAGTCACTGTGGTCACGTCACATCAGTGACCGAAATGCCACCACTCAGTGATGTCACATTGTGAATGAGATGTGAACTTCTTAGAAAACTTTAAAAAAATACAAAAAATCTTCAAAACATGTTGTTACTGTAAAATTTTATTTTTCTGGCAATAAAAAAGAATTGTTATGTCACTGCATGTAACGTAGGTCACGACACACTCTCAAAAAAAAAATCCCCCCATATTGTAAGTCACAGTGTGAGAAAAATACGAACTTCAAAAATCTTTGAAAATGAAGAGAAATGTTTTAAAAAGGCCCGAGTTACAGCGGCATAACGAATGAAAATATATTAGTGGGTAGCAAGTAGTAAATTCAGACACGAAAAGATGGTGGGGGGGGGGGCATATAAAGGAAAATGCACGGTACAAGTATCAACAAACTAGATTTTCATGCTATATTTTATCAATTTGATATCTAAGAGTGTGAAAGTATACTTTTTTCCTGATTTCAATTTTATCTAGTATTGCAATGTAATATAATAATCCTTCTCTTATTCTTATTATTATAAAAGTGTTTCTCGAAAAATGGTACTTGCTGGAGCAATTTGGATAACATATTTAGAATTAGGAATATTAAATATATACACTTTACATATTTAGTTTGCAGGAAGGAAAATTTTTAATTTATTTTTACCGACCACTGGTATTCGAAACACTTTTGTGGCTTCAAACTAAAAAAATTCTATTATAGTTAAGTCTGCAGCTTTTAATGAGCCCGTAGAAAGAGTCTTCAGAGTTTAGTCATACATACATTTCTTGCTTTATAATTTGCATTCAAATCATATTTTTTCCTGTTAGTGTATCTAGTTTAAGTAACTATATTTTTTAAAAATTCTACTTCTTTCAGACATTTAAAATAAAATTAGCATTTTCCGAATAAAAGAAAAATAATACAAAATTTATGCAAAACCCATGATATAATTTATTATTCGTATTTCAAATTTGTGTTTTAGAGATATGACTCTAAAAAAAAGTTATTTTACGAATTGTTTTATTTTACAAGAAATTAACTTGAAAAGAATGACGATTGACAAAGAATTTTTTTTTTTTTTAATCCTCGATATTTATTTATATCTTTTTATTTTTTAGGAAGATATTTTGTATTTATTATGTGTGAAACAATCTTTACTTAGAAAAAGGGAGGGAGGGGGAGTTAAAACTGATAAAAAGAAAAGGTAAAATACATTGAAAAATTCTTCAAATACAAAAATTTAAATACAGACAGTCTCATAAAATGATTGCACATATAAGTTCCATATCTGTTTATATAAAAGGAAATAAATTAACACCAGCCCCAAATCGTCTGCCAAGATACCGCAGGGTAAACAGAGAACTTTTTGTTCTAACAGATTCGGTAAGTTATTAGTCTAAAATGTAAGCTTTTGCGTGTGCTTTTTTTAATGGAAGAAAAAGTTGTCGCCATTTTCGGATACACACGGATATTAATAATTAATTTAGGGAGCTCAAAAAGTAAGTCTTATTTAACTTAAATTGTTTAATCCTGTTTTGTATATTTGGTGATATGAGTTAAATAGTTTTATATTATACCTATAGAGACTGATCTGGGATTGTTTTTCTGATTAGAAATTAACATTATACTGAAGGGGAAATGCCGTTTTACATACTATAGTAGTGAAACTTTTGAAAGACTTTTTTTCATTGCTAATAATATTTTAAATTATTATTTAAAATCCTAAATCTTCATATCAATGTTTTCAGATTTAACATTTGCCAAAATTATAAAATAATAGGAATTCCTTGTAACATATGGAGAGATTGAGAAATTGTTAAATCTAACAATACATTTAATTCATCTATTGTACTTTGTTGTTGTTTAATAGTACAATTATAAATACTAATTATATAGTGTTTTTCAAATTGGTATATTTATTTTTTTTTTAATTGTATGTAAGCACGTTTTTGCTGTTCGTGATTTTAATCAAACATTTAATTGTAGACACTCAGAATCAGTTATTAAAATTTTCTTCGATTGTAAACTCATTTTCTACGTTTTTGATACACGTTCGATACTTCGCATTAAAAAATAAAATATGACAATTAAGCATTGAAATAAAGTGTTTTTCATGCCTGATAACAAGTTTATAGATTAAACTGCTTTACTATACTTTTTAAAATTTGATATTTATAATATTTATAAAAAAATATTTATAATTTATGATATTTATAAAAGTTGATATTGTACTGTTCATTAGCGATAATTGCTGGAAATGCATTTTTAATTATAATATGCCCTTTTATGATTCACTATATTTATGCATAGTATATGGTGTATATAAAAGCTATAATTCATATACAAGGCTACACAAAAATATACGTAAGAGTTAAGGGGTATGGGCGCAAATTGCTTAAAGGTGTTTTTTAGACGAGTTATGGATTTTTATGTTGAACTGCATTTAATTTACTAAGAAATGTTTGTAGAATATGGATAAAATGATACACAGGGTCACGCAAGGAAATGGATATATGGCCGTCTATAAATTATAATTTCTGGAAATGTGATTTCAGCAGTTTTAAGAGTGTTTTAATTTGAATTAAATTTTAACTAAATAGTGGCGTGTAATAAAGATTCTAGGTAAACTACAGTGTTGTACAAAAGTATTCAAGTATGTTTTCATAAATTAGTATAAATTGCTGAATGAGAATTTCAACCTGTTATGTGTTTTCTTGCTAAACTAAATTTTCACATTATATACTAATATATATCAAACTACAGATTAAATACAGGGCTATTCAAAAGAATTGGAAAACATATTTGGCTATGGACGGTAACTGCTGAAATCAGTTTTTCAAATGTTTTATGCGTTTTCTAAATTATTTACTTAGTTATCTTATTTACGTTATTTCCTTAAATTACGATGTCTAGTTAAAGCATTCAGGAAGCGTTGGAAAGTGCTTTATAATCTATGCTTAACGCATGATTTTTCTTACTTGTTTTTTCTATTTCCCAGATCAGTCATTTCCTATAAATCATACCAAATCCATTTAGCTCATATTAACAAAATACATTATACACGGGAATAAAAAATTTAAATAAATATGGCTTATCTTATTCTTCTTTAAATAGGAAATGAATTAATATCCGTTAGACTCCATGTTCGAATTTAATAAAATAATAACAAATCATAACACTTAAAAACTTACACATTCTTAATATAAAGCTTGAACTCAAGATCAAGCTTAGAACTTAATAAAAAAGGATGCCAGTTGATAAGCATTGTTTTTTTTTTCAGTGTAAAAATTAAAAGTATTTTAGAAGAATAGAACTCCAAAATAGCTATACATTGCTAAAAAGTACGGTAAAAAGATAATATTATATATTTCAAACAAAACTTTATTTTAAAATTCATCACAGTGTTTATAACAAGAATCATCACAGTATTTATGCTTGGAAATTTTTCCAGAGAGAAACATTCGCCTTGCAAACAACATTTCAAATGGAAATCAAATTTCAAATTGATTGCTTAAAAGGCGCAAAAGCCAACATAGTGAAAAAAATTCCATAACGGTACTTGAATCGGGGCCATCAGTATAGCGCACTGACAGTCTACCGACTAAACCACATGGAACGAGACCCAGCCTGGAAAATGTCTTACTATTATATGTTGGCAAGGCTACAAACGCAGCACAAGATGGAATATTTATCACGAGCCACCGACATGGGGAAAACACGAAACTTAATTAAATCCAGCAGAGATTCAAACTATATGAATACTTGGAAATTTTTCCAGAGAGAAACATTCGCCTTGCATACACTATTTCAAATGAAAATCAAATTTCAAATTAAAATTGCATTTTAAGCAATTAATTTGAAATTTGATTTTCATTTGAAATATTGTATGCAAGGCGAATGGTTCTCTATGGAAAAATTTCAAAGTATTTATATAGTTTGAATCGATGCTTGATTTAATTAAGTTTCGTGTTTACCCGATGTGGGCGGCTCACGATAAATATTCCATCTTGTGCTGCGTTTGTAGCCTTGCCAACATGTACTAGTAAGAAATTTTCCAGGCTGGGTCTCATTCCATGTGGTTTAGTCGGTAGAATGTCAGTGCACTACACTGATGGCCCGGATTCGAGTCCCGGCTTGGAATCTTTTTCTCTATGTTGGCCTTTGCCTTTTAAGCAATTAATTTGAAATTTGATTTTCATTTGAAATCATCACATTGTTTATGACAAGTTCGTCACAAATGACACATATTTCACAAATTAGTCACAGTGTGACGTCAAAGCATTGTCGTTGTCGTCACAGATTCGTCACAAAGTTAATGCCAAAATAGTCACAAATGACACACTTTTCACAAATTTGTCACACCGTGACTTCACAGAGTGGTCACAATGTGACGTCACAAACGACCTCTAAAACGGCCATAACGACCTCGCATTCTAGTCACTATGACGTCGCATCGACGTCACGTGACGTCACATCGACGGTCACAAAATCACAGTGTGACTTCACAACGACGTCGCCGTGACGTCACCATGCTTTACGGGTATGAATTAATAATAAATTAATTAATATAATGCTAAATGTTTATTAAAATAATTCATTAAAACTATCAAAATTCCAATCCCTCAGAGCCAAATTTCTACGGAGAATGTTTGCCCGCCGCGCGAACTGCCCCGTGCCAAATGGGTCAACTAACCCCCGTATCGCCATTTTTATTTTCATGACTGTAATGAATTATTCTAAAAGAAATTCAATAAACAAACATGCCCTACAATAGCTACGAAGAATTATTTTTCTGAATACTATATATCAAGTCTAGAATGTAATCTACAAACAAATAAAAAAAACGATTATTTATAAGAGAGGAAATTTACTCACCTTAGCAAAATTTTGAAAATTCTCCCAGGATTTTAATGGACGCTCCGGCTTCCTGGACTGACAATGCCATCTAACGGAAAGTTTTAAAAACATCGCGACTGGGCCAACATGTCCCTATGTCTAACTAACCCCTGTCTACCTTACTTCATTTAGTAGATGCATAAAATCTTGTTTTGACCACTCCCACAGTAAAATAGGTCTGTAAACAGATGGAATATATGAGAAAATATGTCAAAACAGACTTGGTTCACAGTGAGAGTGAGTAAAACAGATTCTATGCATCTTCTAAAAGGACTATCTTTTTTTTTTTTTTTTTTCAAAATGGACTTTTATGGTTGCTTGTCCCTCACAAAATCTAAATATTTCAAATATTGGGTCATTCGGAAAATCGTGTTCATTTGGGAAAATTCATTCGTACCGGAAAATTCTATCATTTAATTATTAGACATTGATTCCGATATCTAATAATTACCGGGCAGAATTTTGCGGTCCGAATTGATTATCCCAAACGGACACGACTTTCCGAACAATGGAGTTATGAACAAAGAGGAGTAGACATGCAGTGTGCTGTCTACCAGTTGCGAGTGAAGTAACTGAGGAGGTTGTCACAAGATGGCGGCGGCTTTTTTAAAATAGGATCTTCAGTTTCTGATTACCACAAGGCCGAACATCCCACCAGTAAAATTGAATAGAAAACTTCGTCATATTTCTACGTCTTATTCATGGAATTTTTTCTCAAAAATGTCGTAAAAAGTTTTATTTGTTTTTACCGGTGTCAGTATGCCTTGTAAAACTATCAGTTTGTTTCCCTGGTTGTCACAATATGGCGAAAACGCAGTACCTAACTATCGCCAAAATAAACTGCTACCAGTAAAAATGAAAATCTGTTTATACGATTATTTGTGACTGAAATTTTGTAATATTAAGGCGTTTAAATAAGTTGAAAATTTCTATATAAATCTACTGGTGGAAGTTTCCACCGACAGTAAACTACGCCTGCGATAGCGGTTACAGTTGATGCTTCACTATTTTAAGGATGTGTCAGTTCCTCTTTATTAATAGTTCCATGTTCCGAACGGCCTAATACATTGTCAAAAGTGGGCGTCTATTTGAACATCAAATTTTGGACAATTTTTAATATTTAGAGCAGGGGTGGCCAACTGTGGCACGCCGTCCACCACTAAAAGTTTACAAAAAAAGTCAACTTCTTGAATCCCAAAGATTCGATGGTTAGATAAGTCACTGATTACGATAACGTTTTAGTGGTTTCGAACGTGCTGCAGTTGGCCTTCCCTTGATGTAGAAGATTCCTATTTCAAAATTTTTATTCATATTTGACAATTTCTTCATTAAAATGTATGTGACATTCTCTCTGTTTCTCTCATTTTGTTTTTTATATTATTTCATTCGCATTTCTTCTTAGAATATATATTTTTTAAAGTAAAAGAAATACAAAATATCGTAAAAAATTGTAGCCTCAATGAGATATGACACTACGAAATCCTTCGTGAAAAGGTTTAGGAAGCTAAATGTGTCAATAACGAAAAATCGTTTATCAACAGCAAGGGACATTAGGCAGCTCATTGAAAACATCAATTTATCTTGTATAAGAAATCAGTATAAGCGGCGGCAAATAATTATTTCATCTGATGATTGCATGTGAGAAATTACGGCAATATTAAAATTTTATTATAATTTAAAACAACTTAAAAGTATTTAACAAAAGAAGCAGAGATGAAGAAGTATGAAATGTTTTCTAAGAAAAGTAGAAGTATGTAAGAAAATTATGTTTTCTTAGATCAAAATATTTAATATAAATGTCATTACAACTTTCTCTTAAAAATCAATAGCTAAAAAATACGAAGACTACATGTTTACAATGAAAAATGGATAGTTATTTTTTTGTTCGCATTTATATACTTACAGTATATATTTTTCCTTCTAAAATGCATAAAAAATCCCTAACAGGAGTCTCAGATATGACTTTCGAAACTTCCCCTTGTCACCATGGAAGAAGCTAAAGTTGTCAATAACGATAAGTCGTTTATCTGTCGAAAAATCATTTAGCAACTCACAGAAAATATCATATTCTTTTTTGCATTAGAAATAATCGATATAATAGCAGGAGCATGTTTATTTGATACGCAGATTAGTTGACGAAATTTCGGGCAATATCAAAATTCTGTTGTAAATTTCACAACTTAACGAATTGGATCATTCCATTTATTTTGTAAGTGGGGGAGGAGAAAAGAGATGGAGAACGACAGATGTCTGTGTTAGAACATAGAAATTCATTTAGCGTGTAACATATGAGAGCATAAAATTTCCAAACCATCTGCCTTGTGTTTTACAAAGCATTAGATAAATCTTGACTATTGTGTTTTTTTAATTATTTAGAATTAAAATTTATAAAAAAAAGTGTATAACTCGGCTTGCAGCGTTCCTAAAATTTTCTACATTCATTACCACTATTTCATATCAAAATTTTTCATTCTAGATTCCTTAGACATCTACAAAAAAAGTGTATAATAAAAATTATCGTTTTAAAATAGTGGTACCAATGTGAGAAAATTTTAGGAATGCTGCGAGCCCTGGTATCATTACAAAAGAAAGGTTAGAGAAAATCATTGAGATAGAAAAACTAAGCTATGTTTAACACATTGTGGACGAGAAACGTGAATTCACATATTTTAGAGATTTGTAATTACGCCCATGGCCAGTACTTTTGAATTTTGATGCGTTAAATTATTCATCAAAAATCGTACACGATATTCGTATTTTTAAAATTATGCTACTGTGCATATCAGTAGTTTGATTAGAAAGGATGCCATTATTAAACACATTCATTTATAATATAAACAATAACAGATTAAATCTCTTTGTAAAATGATGCAGCAAGCAAGAGTAACGCCTATAGGTGGAGCTTCATCTTTATGAGACGAAAAATAGCGATAACCTATGTATTGAAATCTAATCGCTTAATTTTTTAAAATGTATCGGTTAATTGTGCAACTTTTCTGAATGTTATAACGTTTTCACACAGCCTATATGAAATATATATTCTAAAAAAATGTGAAAGTCGTTAACCCATTTAAGGGCGGTGGTTCATTTTTGAACCACCTAATTTTAATCCATAAATGCCACATTTGCACCAGAATATTAGAATTGAAAATTCCCTTTTATTAATTACGTGAACAAAATCTTTTGCTTATTTTGAAATAAATTTGCTTGAAAATTCTGGTGTCATTCACACATTTCAGTGTTTTGCGAATAGAAGTGCCTTGCAGATGAAATGGTTAAATCCGAATTCAAGCATGTATATGCATTTCGTGCCTAAACCATGGAACTATTAATAAAGAGGAACTGACATAGCCTTAAAATAGTGAAGTTTCAACTGTAACCGCTATCGCAGGAGTTGCTTACCGTCGGTAGAAACTTCCACCAGTAGATTTATATAGAAATTTTCAACTTATTTAAACGCCTTATTTTTACAAAATTTCAGTCATAAATATTCCTGGAAACAGATTTTCATTTTTACTGGTAGGAGTTTACTTTAGCGGCAGTTAGGCCCTGCGTTTCCGCCATATTGTGACAACCAGGGAAACAAACTGACAGTTTTACAAGGCATACTGACACCAGTAAAAACAAATCGAAATTTTTAGGACATTTTTGAGAAAAAATTCCATGAATAAGGTGCTTAATTAAAACGAAATTTTCTATTTAATTTTACTGGTGGGCCCTGGAGGTAATCTGAAACTGAAGATCCGATTTAAAAAATGCAGCCGCCATCTTGTGACAACCTCCTCAGTTACTTCACTCGCAACAGGTAGACTTAATACTATATGTCTCCTCCTCTATATTCGTAACTCCATTGCCTAAACAGAGAAAAACCACCAGTTAGGTTCAGCAAACCATGGAACTATTAATAAAGAGTAACTGACATATCCTTAAAATAGTGAAGCTTCAAGTGTAACAGCTTTCGCAGGGGTTGATTACCGCCGGTGGAATCTTCCACCAGTAAATTTATACAGAATTTTTCTCCTTATTTTAAAGCATTATTAAAGCAAAATTTCAGTCATAAATAACGTCAGAAACAGATTTTCATTTTTACTGGTGGAAGATTACTTTGGCGGATGTCAGGTCCTGCGTTTTCGCCATATTGTGACGATCAGGGAAACATACTGACTGTTTTATATGGCAAGCTGTCACCAGTAAAAGCAAATACAAAATGTTATCATTTTTGTGAAAATTATTTCCATCAATAAGACGCTTAAATATAACGAAATTTCCTATTAAATTTTACTAGTAGGAAGTTTATCCCGCCGGTAATCAGGAAATGTAGATCCTATTTTGAAAAAAAGCAGCCGCCATATTGTGACAACCTCCTCAGTTACTTCACTCGCAACTGGTAGACAGTACACTATATGTCTCTTCCTCTTATTCATAACTCCATTCAGCAATCTCGTTACATTGAAGTCTCTAAGAGCATGAAATTCTTTAGAGCCGCTATCAAAAACACGCATATTTAAGCGTATTTCATTTAGTTCATTAACCCCTTAACAGTGTGGCCCGAACTGGATTCGGGCAAGAACACTTTGCTTGCTTCGTTATTAAAAGCATTTTGATACCACTAATTTGTAACTGTAAATTTATCTTTATTGATTGTCAGATATTTTTCGATTAAGTAAGGTAAATATTTTAGTATGGAAAAAGTGGTGTCCAGCCCCATTTTTAGGTGCGTTCGTAATTATATAAATACGTAGCACCTATAGTCGTCGTTCAGTCCGTCCGTCCGTCCGTCTGTCCGTCCGTCTGTCCGTCCGTCCGTCTGTCCGCATGTAACAGAGCAAAAACTACCCAACCGAATGGTCTGAAATTTCAAATATATGATTGTTGCAAAATTTTGTCGAGCCATTTCAAATTTTATGAAAATCGGGTGTATAGTTTAATTACAGGGACAGTCAAAAGTTTTTCTTTACATTACGGCCAATGGGAAAAATTATTGAAAGTGCATTTTAATGATATTAGAGCCTTTCGAATGATCTGAAATTTTAAAGATATAACTGTTGCAAAATTTTGTCAGGCCATTTCAAATTTTAGGAAAATCGGATGTATAGTTTAATTACAGGGACAGTCAAAATTTTTCTTTACATTACGGCCAATGGGAAAAATTATTGCAAGTGCATTTTAATGATATTACAGCCTTCCGAATGATCTGAAATTTTAAAGATATAACTGTTGCAAAATTTTGTCGAGCCATTTCAAATTTTAGGAAAATCGGATGTATAGTTTAATTACAGGGACAGTCAAAAGTTTTTCTTTACATTACGGCCAATGGGAAAAATTATTGCAAGTGCATTTTAATGATATTAGAGCCTTCCGAATGATCTGAAATTTTAAAGATATAACTGTTGCAAAATTTTGTCGATCCATTTCAAATTTTAGGAAAATCGGATGCATAGTTTAATTACAGGGACAGTCAAAAGTGTTCCGTTACATTACGGCCAATGGGAAAAATTATTGCAAGTGCATTTTAATGATATTACAGCCTTCCGAATGGTCTGAAATTTTAAAGATATAATTGTTGCAAAGTTTTGTTGAGCTAGTTCAAATTTTAGGAAAATCGGATGTATAGTTTAATTACAGGGACAGTCGAAAGTGTTCCGTTACATTACGGGGAATGGGAAAAATTATTGCAAGTGCATTTTAATGATATTACAGCCTTCCGAATGGTCTGAAATTTTAAAGATATAATTGTTGCAAAATTTTGTTGAGCTATTTCAAATTTTAGGAAAATCGGATGTATAGTTTAATTACAGGGACAGTCAAAAGTGTTCCGTTACATTACGGGGAATGGGAAAAAATTATTGGAAGTGCATTTTAATGATGTATCAGACTATGCGCTTTATGAAGTGCAAAAAAGTATACATTCAGTACAATATGGGGTGCAAAAAATAATTATAAAACTAGTTATAGTACGAACGCACCTCATTTGCCACGTTTGACGAGCAATTTCCAACTTGTTAATTTTTTTTGTAAGAAAACAAATGTCACTGTTAAGGGGTTAAAAAAAGCTTTTACAATTTTTCAAATAAATTTGTTTATAAATTCTGGAATCATTCAATGATGTCAGCATTTTATGAAGATAAGTTCTTAGCACTTAGCCCTTAAAAGCATGATTTTTTATTTTGTTTCGAAAAAATTATATATGATTCGGAGAAAGGTTTATCACACAGAAAAATAATGAAAAAAAATCAGAGAAACATTTTTCGTATAAGACGTCATAATTTTCTTATGTTGCACACCTGCAATACAACTAAAATTTAAAATATTTTAATAAGTATGAATCTAAATACCTTATTTTATATATTTTTTCTTCTGTAAAATTTAACCCTTAACCTCCTCGCTGCGAAACCCGAGAGTTTCTCGGGCAACGTAAAAATAGCAAAATTTGCGCACCCCGAGATTTCATCGGGGATGCATTTTTTCCGCCTAATTAACCGTCCTTGATCATTCCCACCAGTTACTTTTTATTGTAAATTTTGTCTTATGTAATCGGAGCATTTTCCCGATTAAATCAGATGAAAATTTTTGTTTTGAAAAACCGGTGGCAAAAGAAAAAAATTCTTAAAAGATGCTCGTCGCGAAGGAATTAAATGCGCAATTTTTGAAGCTATTTTGAGAAACAATTACGCAGCGAGAGGGTTAAATTCGTGAATTATTCTTTTAGAATAGTGTATTTTACTCCTTTATTAAATATTAGACACCAACAATTTTAAGACAGATTTTTAACTTTATTTAGTAGCATATTTTTGTATTTTTTTTTCCGTTACAGGATTAGTATTTCTATATAAATACAGTAGTTCTAAGTGTTAATTGAAAAGTGATGCAGTTATGCATCATTGTGCATCTAAGGGTTACATAGACATTAAATAACAAGCCTTTTCAGATAAACGGAAAAAATTTCGCAAGTTGACAATAGCGCCCTCTAACGTCTAGTGTTCTTTTTGCATATAGTAATGGCAGATAATTTCTTTAATGGTAGATGAAAAAAAGCTATTATTAATAATTGAAAATATTATTGTTAACCCTCTCGCTGCGCAGCTCGAGATATGCTCGGGCATGCATTTTTTCCGTCTAAGTAACCTTTAACTGATTTCACGCGGTCTCCCAGACCCCGCGACTCCCAGCTTTAAACACCTTTACAGCTTTTTACTTTTCTGTACTGAAGTTAAATAATATGAATAAAATACTTTTTTCATGCAATTTAATTGACATGCTCCTAAGAGAAGTACAACGATATTGTTAATATTTGGAAATTGATATTGTTAGGACAAAATTTAAGGAAATTCAACCATTTGAGTTATTTTTTTATTCATTTTTGTTCGAGGGGTCTGAAAGACCGGGTCACATCTGTTAAATGTTAATTCTATTTGGTTATTCCCACAAGTTATATTTTAGCGAAAACTTTGTCTGATTTAATCAGGACATTTTCCCCGATAACCATAGTAAAAAATTTCTGCCTTAAAAAACCGGTGACGAAAGATTAAAAATTCTGTGAAAGACGCTCATCGCGAAGAATTACTTACGCAGCGAGAGGGTTAATAAAGAAAAATAACTTTAAACATAAAGCCGCCAAACTGGAATCACATTTTGATAAAATAACCGCTAATATGCACACAGATTACATTGTACACAGAAATTGTGCATAAATTTTCTAAGCGAATTTCTTCTTAAAATATGTTATACTTTTTTTTCTAATGCAGATAAAAATATCATTAAGAAGATCGGCATCAGTGAGATATGACGCTGAGAATTTCTCCGTTAAAGTAACAGAGAAGCAAAATGTGTCAATAACGATAAGTCGTTTATCTGTAGCAAGGAACATTTGGTATCTCCCTGGAAATATTATTATTTTTTTTTGTACTAAAAGAAATCGATACAGTGTTAGGGAAAGTATAACACAGCACACTCACTGAAGCTGCATGTATGCAGAATTATGTTATTTTTCATTCTGTTTCCAGCAGTTCTTCAGCCAACAATTTATTTTGTTCTAGTTTTTGAACTTAAACCTTTCTCAAAATATTTATTTAATTACATATTAAATATGAAAATTTATTCTTTAAATTTCTTGCAGATAAATGGAAAATGAGTAGCACTGGACATATAAAATATTAAATGTAATCCATAATTACAACAATAAAAGTTATGTCTATGAAAATAAAAGTATTTTTTAAACAATGAAATAAATGTGTCACCTTTAGAACGAAAAATATTTCCTAACGAATAAATATCATCGTAGAGAATTTATACAATATTTCCAATAGAAATCTGCGATTATGATTGTTGTTTAGAAGTAGTGATTATTAAAAATGCAACCAGCGTTTACAAATTAGCCCATTATTTTTTAACTACGATTTTACCGGAATTTTCGCATATTATTTTTTATTTTGCTTCATAAAAGACATTCTGTAAATTATTGAAAACAATTCTATATAGTAATTATGATACGACAGCATTTTTTAATAACAAAAATGACATGTTGGCAACATTATAGACAGCATTCTGCATTTTTTCGTACCGATCAAACATTATTTGAACCAGGAGAATTAGTTTAATGAAATGTTGTGGTTCCCATGTAGTTAATTATTAACACTCTCGTTGACCCGAGAGTCTCTCGGGCAACGTAAAAGTAGCAAAATTTGCACAACCCGAGATTTCATCGGGGATGCATTCTCTCCGTCTAATAATTAACCCACCTTGACCATTCCCACCAGTTACTTTTTATTGTAAATTTTGCCTTATATAATCGGAGCATTTTCCCGATTAAACCAGACGAAAATTTTTGTTTTGAAAAACCGGTGGCAAAAGAATAAAAATTCTTAAAAGTCGCTCGTCGCGAAGGAATTATTAAGTATGCATTTTTTTGAAGTTATTTTGATAAAACAATTACGCAGCGAGAGGGTTAACTATTATCTATACTAATATTTTAAAGAAGTAAAGTTTCTGTGTGTGTTTGTTTATTCGCACTGGGCTGACACAGTGACTATTTTTAATTCTATTTCACACCATTTTTTTTAACACAGAATTCTTTTACGCATCCTTTGACAACATTTGCAAGAGACATTTCTATAAAATGTATTTTTTAAAAATACTGGTGCGCACAGTATATAAAAATATCGTCCGCGGCAGTCCCTTTTTGTGGGGGGCAATCTCTGGAACTACCATGGAACTATTAACATAGAGGAACTGACATATCCTTAAAATGGTGAGGCATCAACTGTAACTGCTATCGCAGGCGTTGTTTACTGCCGGTGGAAACTTCCACCAGTAGATTTATATAGAAATTTTCAACTTATTTAAACCTAGAACTACCGGAAATTTTACTCAAGTTTTATAAAAACATTCTACACCAGAATTTTTACTTAAAACTATTTAATTTGTTTATTTAACTTATTATTGTCTGATTTATACATTTAGTTTGTTTTGAAGAAATTTCTGGTTTGAATAAATATTTTGAATGTACATGTCGGGTCCAATGGACCCGTCTGGTAGACGGAAGGTTAAACGCCTTAATAGCACAAAAATTTCAGTCATAAATAATGGGAGAAACAGATTTTTACTGGTAGGAGTTTACTTTGGCAATAGTTAGGTACTGCGTTTTCGCCATATTGTGACAACCAGGGAAACAAACTGGCAGTTTTACAAGGCATACTGATACCAGTAAAAAAAATTTAAACTTTTTACGACATTTTTTAGAAAAATTTCCACGAATAAGACGTAGAAATGTGACGAAATTTTCTATTCAATTTTACTGGTGGAATGTTCGCCCTAGTGGTTATCAGAAACTGAAGATCCTATTTAAAAAAAGCCGCCGCCCTCTTTTGACAACCTCCTCAGTTACTTCACTCGCAACTGGTAGACAGCACACTACATGTCTCCTCCTCTTTATTCATAACTCCATTGGAACTACCGAGCTGATTTCAAAAGTAATGGTAGCATATTAATGGTGACAGTCCCTGTTCCAACATAGGCTATATTATATGTCAATGTCACCCCCTCTAAATGGGTTCAGGAGCAAAACGTTCTAAAAATGCGATAATTCTTGTTACTTCAGGGACTAGAAACTTGAATTTTCGCATGGTAGTAACTTGTACAATATAAATGCACTCTAAACGCAGTTTCTTAACACTAGAACGCCCGGTAGGAGTCGATTCGACTCCGACCATGTGATTAAATGTCAATTGGAACCAGAAATTATTTCACAAAATAAGTTAAATTTTAAAAACGCAGATTTAGGTTAAATAAATCAGTCAATTAATTTTAAATAAACATTTTGGTGTAAAATATTTTTATGAAACTTGAGTAAAATTTCCGTGCGTTCTAGTGTTAAAAAATCGAAATTTAAAGTACCGAAAATGCGCGAAAACCGTTCTAAAACCGTCCTAAATTACAATTTCTATGCAATCTCGGGGATTGCCAAACCGATTTCAAGAGTAATGACTGCAAATTGATTGCCGCAGTCGTTGCTCCAACATAGGCGATATTTTATTTCGGTGCCATTACTACCTGGGTGTTGCAAGAGCAAAAAACGTTTTAAATTTCAATTTTTGTGATACTGAAGGAGATCGAAACTGAAAATTTGGCATGGTAGTGACTTACATGATGTAAATGTTCTGTAAGAACAGTTAAAAAAATATTCGAAACTTAAAATGGACGAAAATGCGCGAAAAGCGCTCTAAAAACTTTCTAAATTTACGATTTTTTTACAATCCGCAAAGATAGCAAGATGAAATTTAGCTTTGCAGATACTTATAAGATGTAAATGCTCAATAAAAACAGTTCCTAAAAATTTCCGAATTTAAAAGGGTGAACTGAGCGAAAAGCATTCTAAAAATGTTCAAAATTTCAATTTTTATGAAGTTTCAGGAAATACCAAACCGCTTTCAAAAGTAACGGTTGAAAATTCATGGTGACAGTCGCTGCTCCAACATATGCTATATTTTATGTCGGTGGCACTTCGACCAGGGGGTTGCAGGAGCAAAATAAGCTCTAAATTATGATTTGAGGTGTTGGGGGGTTCGAAACTTGAAATTTTGCATGTTAGTTACATATAAGATATAATTGTTCTCTAAGAAGAGTTGGAACAAATTGGAAATTTAAAAGGTATAAAAATGCGCGAAAAGCCTTCTAAATATGTTCTAAATTGCAATTTACATGCGATTCCATAGCTGCCAACAACTAACGATTTTTTGTACCACAAAAATTTAACAGTAAATTTCACATTTTTGAATCACCGTCATCTGCAAATTAAATAAGTTAAAAAATTTTATTAAATTTTTCTGCTTCATATTTGGCGTGGTAGATAGCTATAAGATATAAATGTTCTCTAAAAACAGTTCCTTAAAAATAACCCTAATTTCCGGCGCATAATCTGTGGATCAAACAATCATGTTTCGGCCCAGAACGTTTTAAAAATGAGATGTGACTTTTCAGATCGCGGTAAATATTTGTCTTCAATTACTGAATAAAATTTCTGGGTCCAAAAAGAATTATTTGATCTGCGGATTATATGCCGGATATTACGGTACGAATTTAACCCTTAGTGCGCAGCTTTGCATATATGCTAAGAACACTGTTTTGAATTTAATAGATTTTTTATTATTCGCATATAACTAACTCACACCAGAAAATTAAAATAGCAATATTTGCTTTAATTAAAAACGGACATTCCTTATTTAACTAAAGCGAAATTAACCATTGAAACTTTCTGGTTTAAAATCAGATTCTCTGAACTACGTCATTTCTAGAAGTATTGTATTATGGGAATTAACGGGTTAAAAGTTAAGTTTTATAAAATAAATAATTATATAAAATAAGGTATTTGGAGACATACTTATTATTATTATACATTAAAAATATATCTCTGATTTTTTTCATTATTTTTCTTGAGTTAGAAACCTTTCAGAGTATCATATATAATTTTTCCGAAACAAAACAAAAAATCGCGCATTAAAGGGTTAAAGGTGTGTAATGAGCGAAAAGTGTTCCAAAAACTTTCTAAATTACGACTTCTATGGCATCTCAGGCTATACCAAACCGATTTAAACAGTAATGGTGACAGCTTCATAAAGACAGTGCTCACTCTGGTCCGTTTTTGAAAACCGGTAAATTTTTAGAAAGGAATTCCTGATAGGTTTCTGCAACAATTTCAAGAAAAGCGGGCTTCACGGTATGTTTCAACGAAATTTATAAGATAGATTTCTCTTTAAATAAAAGTGGTGTTAAAAAAAAAAGGACCGAGTGGATGCCCTGTAGGCAGTCTCTGCTCCAACATAGGGTGCCCAGCCAGTAGTTGATCAAATAAGGCCAGTGCTACGGATTTTTTATTATATTTCTTTCCTTTTAAGTTGTACAAGTAAACTAAAATGATCTTTACAACCCTTAATGAATATCATATATTGGGCAAAAATGAAATCTGCTGAAATTAAATAACAACAAAATTATAAATAAATAGTGTCTCTAATTGCCATTTTCTCACTAGTTGACCAATCGAAAAAATCAGTCGGAAATTCAAAAATTAATCTTTAAAATATCATACTTGGTCTGTGATTAACAATTCATATAAAAATATTATTTGAAATAAGCAAGATAGAAGTGAATTATTTAAACTTGCCGTAATTGTTTCCAACTAATTAAAAACTGAATTTTTATATTTTCTAATTTAAAAAAAATCATAAAATGGCTTCTCTTACAGAAAGCAGCAGACAAGAATGTGACAATAGGCGCTCTAACATTCAAACAAAAATATTATGTCTATTGCACCTGTAAAACTCATTTTCACCTGAAATGGTGCAGTATTTCAAAAATTTAATCAGCTACTGGCGGTGTCACCCTAGCTATACTTTTTGTCGTTGCCATTACCAAAAGAGGGCTCAAGAAGCAATATATATATATATATATATATAAATAAGCAATTTTTGTGATTTTGAAGGTTCTAGAAGAATTAAACTTTGCGTGTTAGTCGCTTATAGATGTAAATGCTCTCTAAGAACTGTTTGTAAAAAATTCCAAATTTAAAAAGGTGAAATGAGCAAAAAGCGTTCTAAAATCTTTCTAAATTTCAATTTTTTTCGAATTGTTAAAGATAGATACTTGAAATTTCGTATAGTAGTTACTTACATGACGTAAATGCTCTCTACGAACAGTTAGCAAAATCAAAATTTAAAATGATGTAATAAGCGAAAAGCGTTCTAAAAATATTCTAAATTACGATTTCTATTGAATTGTTAAATATAAAAATTTTAAATTCGTCATGGTAGATACTTATAAGACGTAACACTCTCTAAGAATAGTTTCTAAATGATACGAAATTAAAGTGTTAAAATGAGCGTAAAGTCCTTTAAAACCCTTCTAATTTACGACCTTTCTAGAATATCAGGAAATGCCAAACCCATAGCTGCCAACGTTTATACTTTTTTTTTTTTTTTTTTTACAACTGAAAATTTATAGAAAAATTTGTCTAGGTTAATCGCCCAAATGTGCAGTTTTAAAAAGGCAAAAAAATGTTATTTAATTTTGGTTGTAACAAAAAAGCGTAAAAATTAGCAGCTATGCTAAATCGAATTCAAATTTTATGTAGGAAAATTCATGTGACAGTGTTCCAACATATGCTATATTTTATTGGGTAGATCGGAAAGTCGTGTAGTGTTGGGAAAATGAATTTCTACCGAAAAATTCCGCCCCGTAATTATTAGACATTAGATATCGGAATCGATGTCTAATAATTAAATTATAGAACGTTCTTGTACGAATTGATTTTCCCAGAAAGACACGACTTTCCGATCGAACCAATATGTTGGTGATACTGTCATCGTAAGGATGATAGACCGTTAGACTAGAAGCTTGGAATATGGCATGATGGTTACTATTAATATGTAAATGAGTGCCAGTGTTGCCAGATTGGGGATTTTTTAAATTCAGATTATTTAACTGTCACCACTTCTTAAAAATAATACAAATCGCTTTATTTTTCCGTATTTTTAATCTATTTTTATGTAGGCCAAATATTACTATTTCAAAAAACCGGTGACAATCAACAGTCTGGATACAAGAAAGCCCCCAATCTGGCAAGACTGATGAGTGCTATGAATGTTTTCTAAACAATTTAAAACCTCAGATGAAAACTAAAATCAGCGTAAAAGTTTTAAATGGATTCTAAATTATCATTTATTTAGAATTAGTTTAACTTCTCCCTATTAACCCTTCACTGCACGACGTGCAACATGTGGCATATACCTAAAAACACTGTATTTCTTATTATGTGCCATGAATTTGGCCAATATGATCTGGATCCCTGATCAAGAACATTCCAAAGAATGGATTGACACTTATTTTGTCCATGTCAGATGGCTTCATCTGACATAAAATAGAATTTGTTCTTCGTAAACAAAACAAAAAAAAATCCGTCAAGCTATTAACCCATTACCTGCTGGTGTTACGTTCACGCAACGGTTTAACCCTAGAACTACCGAAAATTTTACTCAAGTTTTATAAAAACATTTTACACCAGAATTTTTACTTAAAACTATTTAATTTGTTTATTTAACTTATTATTGTCTGATTTATAAATTTAGTTTGTTTTGAAGAAATTTCTGGTTTGAATGTACATGTCGGGTCCACTGGACCCTTCTGGTAGACAGTGGGTTAAATAAATGCCTATATTTAAGTGATTTACATACCCACCATTATTTTTGAATTAAAAAATTGGCCTTACTTAACCCTAGATCTACCGGGAATTTTATTCAAGTTTTAATAAAACGTTCTACACCAGAATTTTTATTTAAAACTATTTAACATATTTATTTACCTTATTTTTGTCTGGTTTATATACTTAGTTTATTTTAAAGAAATTTCTGGTTTGAATGCTTATTTTGTATGTACCTGTCGGGTCCAATGGACCCGTCTGGTAGACGGAGGGTTAAAGACATAAAATTTTAAGATCATATAAAGCGAAAATTATCTTTCAGAGTTTGTGGTGGCAAATAACGTTTAGCTAAAACGTTGAAATTTTCAACCTTACAGTTTTGGCGGTTAATGGGTTAAGATAAAATTTTCTTTCATTATTTTTACTGAATACTTAAAAAATATTAATATAAAAACAGTTGCAGAGTGTTAACCCCTTGAGGGGCAAGCAATTGCGTTTGTGAAATGCTGAATTCCCACCGGAAAATTAGAAAAATTTTATTTCAAAATAAGTAAAAGCAATTTCACGGCTTTTCTCCACCAAAGTTAGAAAAGTAAAATTTAATAACATTTTTCTGGTGTAAAACTTCATTAATCGTAGGTGGTATATAACGTATACCGCCGCCCCTCAAGGGGTTAAGAAGATAAAATTAATTAATTTAAGCTCATTTAGTTGTAAAATATAGCTATACAATATTTTAAAACCCTAATTGTGTACATAGGGTATACGCCATAAAATATCTTATTTAAGCTGAAAATTTGAAATTTATTTTTTTTACTATTTTTCCTCTTATTAGACCGATTAATAGATTTCAAAGAATTTTTTTTATAAAAATAAAACAAAAATCATGCAGTGAAGGGTTAATTTGATTCTCATTTTCACCTAATGAAGTATAATAATGAAGTTTATTGAAATTCTGGATTAATTAGTATTTTTAAATTATTCCTAACGATGCAATTTTCTAATAAAAATAGGCATATAAATACCACTTGGCATATTTCAAATATTACGCGAGCAAAACCGCGTGTTTTGCTAGTAGTTTAATCATTTTTTTCTTTAATTTGATTTGATAAAAACGGACAGGTTAGAAGTTATGCCAAATAGGTGACCGTTAGTTTCCCATTATAACATACAAATATATACATTAAAGGCATAACCAGGAAGAGAGACTAAAGAAAGTTATGTCATTTTGAAACAAACAGAAATAGAATCTGTGATATTTAAATGAGATTATATTTTTGCATTGCACGTAACTGATTACTTTTAACCCTTTCAGGGGCAAGACTTTTCTGCTCCGATTATGTTCAAATAATTAATTCACACCGCAATATACGAACAAATTTATTTGCAAATAATCAAAAGCTTTTTTTTCACGCTTATTATGAGATCGAACTTGTACTAACAAATTACTGGTGGCATTTGAAATTTTGGGCATTAAAATTAACCGTTTGCAGACTGCAGACGGCCCCTTCAGTCCTTTAAAAAGATATTTTCTTTTTAAAAAGAGAAATAGTCGAAGACAATAGAAAAAGAAGAAGAATAAGAAAAAATTAGAAAATAGACGAAAATAGAAGAAAATAGCCAAATAATAAACATAGATTAATTATTCATAAGTAACTCTATATTTCATTTTACAGATATGATTTTTAACATTTTATGAAAGCTATCGCTTACTGTATATTTCTAGGAAACGCTTCTTTAAAATACTATTTAATGGTTCTATATTGATATTCGACATTTAACAAAGCAGAAAATTAATACACGTGTAATTAGTGTTGCCAATATTACATGTTTTTTATTAGAAATTTCAACCAATTCTGCATAGAAAAGTTTGATTTATTTAATGCCAGAATGTTTGTCTTTAATAAAATAAAGACAAAAGTTCGGATATTCTTCTAGATTTTTTTAATAAAAAACGCACTAATACCTGGACCACTACTCGTAACACAACGTTCCCGAATGATTTATCGCACTTACCTGAATTTTCCTTCCATGAAAAAAAAATATTTAATCAATTTGTTCCTAGAATTATTTCTTGAGATTATTTGTGCTTTCACTATGCA
Source organism: Maratus speciosus (assembly GCA_963932465.1). Taxonomy (NCBI): domain Eukaryota; kingdom Metazoa; phylum Arthropoda; class Arachnida; order Araneae; family Salticidae; genus Maratus; species Maratus speciosus. The sequence goes on along the minus strand of OZ010796.1, from coordinate 492,841,006 downwards.
ATTTTGTCCTTTGTCAGTTATTATAAAAGGTTGAAGGCATACTTGACATTTAATGTTAATTTATTGTTTGTTTAGTACCTGACGCTAAAATCTGACCAGGCGGAAAAAGCATAGTGAAATGAAGTGGAAATTTATGCGACATCACCAAATAGTAAGGCAATTATTCGTTAAATAAGGTTCATTAAATAAGGCTAATAATACTTTTCGGAAATATTGATACGAAACAAGCATATATATAAGTTGATGAAATGGGGTAAGTTATGTTCATTCGCAACTACGACTGCTAGGATTTTGGTCACCTATATCTTATCTTCAAATAGTAATCTTCAATTTAACACATCGGAAACAAATTTGCGAATAAATAAAGGGAAAATGTTTAGTAGGAAATTTTAGTGACCAGAGTCGTAGCAGTTGGCAGATATGCTCTTTAGAAACGATGATTTAACTAAAAAAAATCTTTTTAAATCTAATATTATAATTCAATGAATAGTTTTTAGCACATTGTTTTAAAGCAGGATCGCTTGTTTAGAGTTTTTCATTCAAAATATTTTCAAGAATTTTCAAAGATATTCTTGGCTTTACTTAACCCCCAGTGATGCCAGACTAGGGATTTTTTTAATTCAGATTATTTGACTGTCACCACTTCTTAAAATAGTATAATTAGCCTTATTTTTCAGAATTTTTAATATCCTTTTAAATAGGCCGAATATTTCTATTTCAAAAAAGCGGTGAGAATAAAAAATCTGGGGACACTGCTTACTCCCTTGAGGGGCGGTGGGATATATTTTACCCCACCTACGATTAATGAAGATTTGCACCAGAAATTTTTTATTAAATTTTACTTTACTAACTTTGGTGGATAAAGGTGGTAAAATTGCTTTTCCTTATTTTGCAATAAATCTTTTTTGCAGATTCCGGTGTGAATTTGACATTACCGGAACACAATTACTTGCCCCTCAAGGGGTTAACCCTCTCAGAAAATAATTGTTTCGTAATAGGCATAGCTGCCAACTTTTACGCTTTTTTCATACCGCTAAAATTTGACACAGATTTTCGTCTTATTTAATTGTCGAAATCTCACGATTAAACAAGACGAAAATTTGTATTGAATTTTAGTGGTAGCATAAAAGCGTAAAAGTTGGCAGATACGGTAATAGTGATCGCCATTTTCCTGCTACTGTTTCTGTACTGTAATCGTCTCTGAAAATTCATTTTATAAAAGTTGTAGAAGTACACTACGAAGTTTATATATATTGGGTTGAGGAAAAAGTAATTTCGTTTTTTTTCTAATAGATGGCTTTAAAGTCACATATCTCGAGTAATATTTATTCAATCAAGCCATACTAAAGATCATTTGAAAGGCAACAGTCCATAGCACATTCTAGATATAAAGGTAGCGTCATCTGATTACTCAGTCAAAAGCTCTTTCGCTTTGAAAATGGAGATTCTAGAAGGTCATTTTCGCAACATTTTGTTTTTCACTTCCAGAGAGGGAAAAATGCAGTGCAGGCTCATCGAAAATTATGTGGTGTTTATGATTGATGAGTGCTTAAGTGAACGCCAGTGTCAGAATTGGTTTGCTCGTTTTTGTTGCGGAAATTTCAATGTTAAAGATGAACCTCGCCCTGGCCGGCCAATCGTTGAAAAAGTCGATGAAATTCTTTAAAAAATCAAGATAAACCGACATATGACATCTCGCAACATAGCTACGGAACTAAACATTGACCAAAAAACAGTTTTGAACCGTTTACATGAGACGGTATACCAAAAGAAGTTCGATACTTGGTTCCACATGAACTGACAGTGAAAAATTTAATGGATGGAGTTTACACTTGTGAATCGCTGCTGAAACGAAACGAAATCGAGCCTTTTTTCAAACGAATGATTACGGGGTGGATCACGTATGACAATAATGCGCGAAACAGATCGTAGTCGAAGCCCGGAGAAGCTTCACAAACAGCAGCAAAACCCAAGTTGACGCCAAGGAAGGTGAAGCTGAGTGTTTTGTGCGATTGGAAAGGGATTGTTCATCATGAGCTACTTCAACTTGGCCAAACCATTAATTCGACTCTCTACTGTTAGTAGCTAATGCAATTGAAGCAGGCGATTTAAAAAATGACAAGAATTGATCAATAGGAAAGACGTTGTCTTCCATCACGACAACGCTAAACCATACACATCTATAGTGACTCGGCAGAAATTGAGAGAGCTTGGCTTAGAAGTTTTGATGCGCCCAATTTACAGACCAGACCTTGCCCCGTCAAACTACCCCTTGTTTCGGTCTTTGAAGAACTCTCTTAATGGTGTAAAGCTGACTTCAAATGAGTCTTGTGAAAATCACTTGCTTCAGTTTTTCGCCCAGAAATCTCAGAAGTTCTAAAATGATGGAATTATGGTTCTACCAGAAAAATGGCAAAAAGACATCGATCAAAACGGCAGATATCTCATTGATTAGTGTTTGAAATTTATATAAATAAATTCGCTTCGAAAAACATGAAAAAAAGGAAATTACTTTTTCCTCAACCCAATATATACATACATATATCAGGGTCCATACGGGTACCGTTATTTTAAAGGCCCAATATCAGAAAATCTTAATAGAAAAATTTTCTAGTTTAAACGGACGAAATTTCGCCTTATTTCAGGAGAGAATTTCCATAAGAAAATACTGGTACCGAAGAATTTCTTAGTCATGAAATTCAAGCACCCGTATGAACCCTGATATACACTGCTCAAAACAATTAAAGGATATTTGAAGTTTTATATAAAATAAAGATATAAACGAAATTTTTTTTGCCGAAAATAGAAGAAGAGAATCACAAATGCAAATTTTTCTGGTTTTCAAACTGTGGAGTATGCAAATTTTGAGTTCGACGTCAAAAACGTCGCTTCAGCGGCAGCGAATGAAATTTGACTTTCAACTGGATAAAAGAGACTGAAGACAAGGGTGATCAGCATTGAGTGATTGCTTTGTTTCGATGAGTACGATGTCTCAGCGAAGTCATTTGACAGATTCAGAAGCTTTGAGAATTGTTGGTAGGTTAGAAGGGGGCCAAACTCAAGCCGAAGTAGCGCAAGCCATTGGAGTGTCACAAAGTGTCATTTCCAGGATTTGGAACCGTTTTTTGGAGAGTGGATGTGCAGGCCGAAGACCAGGGCAAGGTCGTAGACGGGCAACAACGCCCAATGAAGATCGGTATTTAGCGTTAAAAGCTCGGAGACACCGAACCATGAACGCTACTCTTCTCCAACAACACCTTCGCTCGGCTACAGGCACCACGATTTCAACTCAGACTGTCCGAAACTGGCTCCATGCTGTAGGTTTGTATGCTCGCCGACCGATGGTATGTGTTAGATTAACATCAAGGCATCGTCGCGACCGCAGGGAGTGGGCAACCGAGCATGTCAACTGGAGGAGAAATGAATGGAGCAATATTCTGTTTTCTGACGAGTCCCGTTTTTCTGTGCATCCGGATAATAGGCGTATTTTCATCTGGAGGGACCGTGGCAGTAGGAATAATCCTGCGTTCGTGCACGAAAGTGTCAGATTTGGCGGTGGAGGAGTGTTGGTGTATGGTGGCATCTCCATTGACGGGCGCACTGACCTCTACATCGTTCGAGATGGAGCTCTGACTGGTCGCCGATATAGGGATGAGATCCTCAGACCTATTGTAGTCCCTTACGCTGCAGCAATCGGAGATAACTTCATTTTAATGGACGATAACTGCAGGCCACATCGTGCACACCTGGTGGAGGATTTCCTTTTCGAGGAAGGAATCGTTCGAATGGAATGTCCAGCGTGTTCTCCAGACATGAATCCAATCGAGCACGTTTGGGACGCTCTAGGAAGACGAGTTTCTGGCCGCCAACAACCCCCACAAACTCTCCAAGAACTGGAAAGAGCTCTTCTGGAAGAGTGGGGCAGAATAGCCCAACTCGTCATTAATAGTCTCATTGAGTCCATGCCTCAAAGGTGTTCAACGTTGCTGGCCGCCCGTGGAAACCATACCCCCTACTGAAAAGGATTTTCTTTGAAGAAAACACCTTTTCGTATTCTTTTTTTCTCATATACACAAATTGTGTTTTTTTTTCCTTTAGTACACAAATGCGCAATAAAATGCATTTTTTATTGCCAAACATGTGTAATTTATTCTCATATAACCTACTATGTCTGTCGACCACGTATCAATCAGCTAAACAGTTTACCAGATACAAAATCCACCTAAAACTGCAATATCCTTTAATTGTTTTGAGCAGTGTATATACTATATATATATATATATATATATATATTTCGGAACCTGAAGATTAAAACTAAATAGCGGTAGTGAAAAAGATTGTCGAGTGACATTCACAAAGGGATGGAAAGTGCTAATGACAGTAACGTGCATAATCTGCCCTGAGTTGCCAGTCCACTACTTTTATTATTTAATAAAATTGTCAGATTATGGCCAGATTTTTACAATTATAATGCTCTTCCTATTTAATATTTTGATCAAATAAGGCGAAAACAGAGCGAATTAAGCTTACCCTTATTTTCACCTTAACGATTTAAGACACTTAGAAATTATAATATTTCAAAAAAGTGGTAGAAATCAAACATTCTGGTTAAAAAAAAAAAAAAAAAAAAAAAAAAAAAAAAAAAAAAAAAAAAACTTATTTAACCCCTTAACCCCTTGAGGGGCAAGCAAAAATGACTCTAAATATTGAATTCTCACCGGAATAATCGAAAAATTTTATTTTAAATAAGGAAAAGCAATTTTTAAACGATTTTCCACGAAGTTAAAAATATAAAGTTTAGTAAAAATTTCCTGGTGAGAATCTTGTTTAAATTAGGTGGGATATATTTTATCCCACCGCCCCTCAAGGGGTTAATCGCAGTCCCCGCTACGTTCACGGCAATTCATTTGTGAACAAATTTTGGCGTGCCTGTCACCCTCACTGTTGCTGCCATTGAAAAATTCAAGGCCAGAGGACACGAATGTGATGTCATCACTAATCGACCGACTTCCCACTAGTATACGTTTTTACACTGGGAAATTTCGAATAGCAATATTCGTTTATTTTATTTGTGGAATATCTATCATCTTATAAAAACTAATAACCATTTAAACTTACTGGTGAGAATTTTGAATCCCCCAATAAAAAACCAGCCAGATGCAGCAACACTGTATAATTCCACATCTGGTTGAATGTTTATTTAAGGAATTCCTAATTCTCACCAGTTTAAATAGTTATTATTCTTTCATAAGATTATAGATTTTCCAGAAATAAAAGAAAAGAAAATTGCTATTCAAAATTTTTCGGTGTGAATTCCAACATTGAAAAATCGGTCAATTTGTGATGACGTCACACTCGTGTCCTCTGGCCGTGAGTATTCCGATGGCAGCGGCTGAACGTGTCATAACATTAGCTAGTATACTATGGTATATTCTGTGATTTTGTCGCTTCTGGGATTATTTTAAATGCTTAAGCGCTCAATAAATGACAGCACGCAATTGAAAAAGTTGATAGAAAGGTCACTATGCTTAATTTTAACCCTTTCAGGGGCAAATCACTTCTATTCGTAAAATTATAAAATGATTGATTGACGCCAGAATTTGGGAAATAATTTGTTTCAAAAAGGTAAAAGCTGCTCGTCACGTAGTTCGTAATCGGAAAATAAACCTTTTAATATTCTGTTGTCAATGCGGCATTTAGGAATTAAAATTGGGTGATCCAAAAATGAACCACCGCCCTCGAAAGCGTTAAGAATTTGAAGGATTTGAAAGATGTGTGTAAATACAAAAAAATCACTGCTACACATTTCGAATGATGTTTACGAAAGTTACGCCACGATTAACCCTTTCAGGGGCAATGTATTTCTATTAATAAAATGCTGAAATGAATGACCGACACCGGTATTTACAAACAAATGTTTTTGGAAATAATTAAAAGCTTTTCTTCATGTTCTTATTAATAAAAAATGTTATGTTCAAAAATTCTGGTGACAACATTGTATTTAGGAATTAATATTAAGTAATCTAAAAATGAACCCCTGTCCTCCAAACGGTTAATAGCCCAGTGGCAGGGGAGGAAAACAAAAGACCGAATTCGGAATTAATTAGGGGAAAGCTGGAAATTGTTTTAATCCATTTAATTTAAGTCTAGAATGAATATGCTAATTTTCCCCTCGTAGTAGGTGAGCGTTAGAAAATATGTACAGATTTGTAGTAAAAAAATACGTATTTTTAATACCATAACAATATCTCAAAACAGCTAACTCTGTCAAAAACATTGTCAATACAAATTTTGTAGAGTTTAAAATTCTGAGTACAATGAGTACCTACACTTAATATTTTTATTAAGTTCACAATTCTACTTTAAAGTTTTAGAACCTTGGTCAGGGTATTGAACTGAGAATTAATATGGAGAAAACTGAAAATTGTTTTAAACCTTTCAGTTTAGGTCTAAAATGAACGTACTATGTTTTCTTCCCCGTACTTGTGTGAATGTTAGGAAATATGTACATATTTATTTTCGAAAAACGCGTTTTTTTTTATTACCTTAACAATATCTCAAAACAGCTAACTCTATAAAAAACATTGTCAGTACAAATGCTGTATAGCTTAAAATTCTGAATAAAATGAGTACCATCATTAATTATTTTGTTCAACATTAAGGTCGCAATTATATTTCAAAATTTTTCAAACTTAACAATATCTCAAAACTGCGGTCTTAATATTGAACAGAAATATTAAGTATAGGTACTCATGTTATTAAGAATTATAGGCTCTACAACTTTTGTATTGACAATGTTTTTGATAGAGTTAGCTATTTTGAGACATTGTTAAGTTCACTTTGTCTCTCCTAGCTTCAAGCTCTTGATTTGCGATTAAGGCAAAAATTTGAAATAGGATTGCGACCTTAATATTGAACAAAAATATTATTGATGGTTCTCATTTTATTCAGAATTTTAATCTCTACAACAATTGTACTGAGAATGTTTTTTATAGCGTAGCTGTTTTGAGATAATTTTAAGGCAATAAGAAAACGTGTTTTTCGAAAATAAATATGTACATATTTTCTAACATTCACCCAAGTACGAGGAAGAAAACATAGTACGTTCAATTTAGACTTAAACTGAAGGGATTAAAACAATTTTCTGTTTTCTCCAAATTAATTCTGAGTTCAACCCTCTGAGCACGTGTCTAAAATTTTAAAGTAAAATTTTGACCTTAATCTTTAACAAAAATATTAAGTGTAGGTACTCGTTTTACGAGGAATTTTAAGCTCTACAACATTTGTACTGACAATGTTTTTGACAGAGTTAGCTGTTTTGAGATATGCAAAATTTTATATTTCAGGTATGAAAAAAAACGTGTTTTTGACTATAAATATATACATATTTCCTAACGCTCACCTAGTACGAGGGGGAAAACATAGCATATTCATTCTAAACCTAAACAGAAAGGATTAAAACAATTTCCAGCTTTCCCCTAATTAATTCCGAATTCAACTCCCTAACCACTGGGCTATAAGTGGTTAATAGCGAACACAGTTACCATTTTATCGGGATTTGATTTATTCAGATTTCTTAATAGCAATAAACATTTTCAATTGACTGGTTTGATGACAGGTTTAAAGACAAATTTAACCCCTTAACGCTCGAATTAAATTACGGTTTAAAAATTCAAATTGCTTATTGGCACCACTTATTTGAAAAAGCAATATTCAACTTATTTAATGATAGGTAAAACGATAATAAAATAAAGTCAATTACACTATTTTATAAATCTGGTGGGAATCAAACAATCTAAGTAAACGACACAGCCCGTGAATATGACGGGAGCGAGAATTAAGGGGTTAATAAGGCTATTTAGAGTATTTCAAAAATATTGTGGCAATCACGCATTCTCAATAAAAAAATCTCACTCAAGTGCCAGTAGTGTCTATTATTCAATAAAACAAATGTATGTACTCAAATATACTGGCAGGCATTTTAAATGTAAAATGTGCTAAATTATTAACGCGTATACGCGACACCGGTACAAAAAATTTTAATAAAATATATTATCATTTTTGTACAAAAAACTGTCTGATATATGTAAATAATTAAAAAAAAATTGCGTAAATAAATAAGCGATAATTACACTAAATTAAGCATTTATTATTTTTCCTATCAAGAACATGCTCTGTTGCTTTCAATTAAAATTGTAATTAATTTATTATATATATATATATATTTGGAAATGTAATTCACCAATCATTTTCTCACTGACAAAATTCATTTATATAATCCAGGGGTGGCCAACTGTGGCACGCTCGACACCACTAAAATTTTATAGAAATCACTGCCTTATCTCATCAAGGAATCTCTGCGATTCAAGAAGTCGACCTTTTCTGTAAACTTTTAGTGGTATCCGGCGTGCCACAGTTGGCCACCCTTGATATAAACTCATGAATTATTATTTTCTAATGGAGTTATATGTAAACCAACAGTTTTTTAACCCCTGTTGTAAATTTTGGTTTTCTTATTAACTCCCATGATGAACATGTTTAAATTTTTTTGCACAACTTTTTTGTGCTTGGTGTTAGATACCCACAAAACATCTAGGCTAAAGAGAAAGACAGGCTACCGTGGTGGGTCCAATTCTTCTTTTTTTACAGACATTACATTGCATTTGGCGTCGAGATTTAAGAAGGACACCTGACAACACTAGTGGTGAGTGAGAGTCACCACTTATATTTACTAGAATTGAACCAAATTTTTATTTTAAGTTTTTGGTTATCGCAGGTAGGTCCTCCCCGAATTTGGAAAAAAATCGCCGGTAGGGGGCGCTGTAACAGCGATTTTTGTGCGATTTTGAATATTGTACCATCCAAAAGTATATGAAGTTATGCATAGAATAGAACCAAGTTTTTATTTTAAGTTTTTGGATATGGCAGGTAGGTCTTCCCTGAATTTGGAAAAAATTCGCCGGTAGGGGGCGCTGTCACAGCGATTTTTGTGCGATTTTGAATATTGTACTATCCAAAAGTGTATGAAGTTATGCATAGAATTGAACCAAGATTTTATTTTAAGTTTTTGGATATGGCAGGTAGGTCTTCCCTGAATTTGGAAAAAATTCGCCGGTAGGGGCGCTGTCACAGCGATTTTCGTGCGATTTTGAATATTGTACTATCCAAAAGTGTATGAAGTTATGCATAGAATTGAACCAAATTTTTATTTTAAGTTTTTGGCTTTGGCAGGCAGATCCTCCCTCAATTTGGAAAACATTCGCCGGTAGGGGCGCTGTAACAGCGATTTTGAATATTGTACCATCCAAAAGTCACGAGTGCAAAAGGTTAATTGATGGATAGAAAATTTTGAGAATAAATTTTGAATAACTCGAATGTAAGTTAGCGAAACGAAATGTGAGTAATATGACAAAAGAATGAGATTTAACAGATTTCAATTCACTACTCGATTTAAAAACAAAAACTGCGATTTGTAATTATTAGAATTTAGAATTAAGTTTAAATATCCGTTACTTACCCCATTTTCCCATAAATTCAGGCAGACACTGACAAAAAAAGAGCAACTGCATAAAACAGCACAATTTTATTATAATACATAGCACTAATACGAAAGAATATGGTTGAATTGTGTTAAATGAGCTTATGATTTTTCGAATCACATTGATCTTGTCGATTTACAACCCCCTTCGAATGATTCATACGAAATCTTGGCTTTTCTTTGAATAACGACGATTTCTTAATAGTAAAACAATACAGATATTTCTTTGACACCACACCGACAAGGCATTCTTAGAATCAGCAGAAAAAAGACTGCGCATACTTTCATTTTCACCATTCGAATTCAGATTGTTTTCTTTTCGAGAGATCGTACCTGTAGATGCTGACGTCACCCTTTTACGCCCACAGCCGATCTTCATACTTCTTATGAACATCGTATGAAGATCGGCTGTGTTTACGCCAGTCTTTCCGTTGCCCAGGTAACGAGCTTTCCCCCCAAACGTGCGTTCGTTCAATTGCTTTTACATAGCTGCCAACTTTTACGCTTTTTTATTACCACTGAAATTTAAAACAAATTTTTGTCTTATTGAATGGTAGAGTTCGCCAATTAACCTTTAAATGCGCGATTTTTTATTTTGTAACAAAAAATTATATATGATTCTCTGAAAGGTTTATCACACAGGAAGAATAATGAAAAAAATCGGAGATACATTTTTATAAATACATCTATATTTTCTTCTGTTGCACATCTGCAATACAGGTAAAAACTACTGTCGTGTGGCTGTTTTACTCTACAATATTGCAAATTAGTAAATATTTTAATAAGTATGTCTCCAAATACATTATTTTATTTTATATTATTATATATATATTTTTAAATTAACCTTTAGCCCCTTGATTCCCATGACAGAATACGTTCTAGAAATTACGTACTTCAGGGAATCTGACTTTACCCCAGAAAGTTTCAATGGTTAATTTCGCTTTATTTAAAAACAAAATGTTTGATATTAATTAGAGCAAATATTGCTATTTTAGTTTTCTGGTGTGAATTAGGTATACGCGGATAAAAATATCTATTAAATTCAAAACAGTGTTGTTTGCCCGTATGGAAAGCCGTGCACTAAAAGATTAAATGTGGAAAAATTTACTATTACATTTTTGTGGTATGAAAAGCGTAAAAATTGGCAGCTATGCTGTTAGAATCTAAAGTTTCAATCATGCCTTCAACCTCTTTTGGACGTACATCATTACAGTTTGTTTCTTCTGTCTTCCGTCTAGATGAAACATCAATCTCCAGAGTCTCGCTCGGTGCAACGGGATCTGTAGGTAAAATCACTCATTCATTGTCTGTGTCGACTAAGTCACTGTCATCATTGTGCTCTAAAGTACACACAAAATCCAAGGTTTCCTGCGCAGTTAAAAATTTACGTGACATTTTATAATACTACTAGCATCAAAATACTTTTCAAAAGGAAACGAAATTCAAGTGTACAACAAAGAGAGAAAGTATTGGGTCGTTACCATAGATATACTCAAAGCCAGACGTCACGAGTTGTGACGTCATCACTAATCGACCGAATTCTCACGAGTGTTTGAATTCACACCGGAAAATTATGAATAGCGATTTCCTTTTATTTAATTTGTGGAATATATATCATCACGTAAAACAATACTAACTCTTTAAACTTACTGGTGAGAATTTGGAACAAAGCGATATAAGCAAGCGTACAAATTTATTACTGGAATCGGGCGTAAATTAGCACAGTTGCGCCATCTTGTGGACGAGGTGATAATCCACATACGCGGGCTTTTAGTGCGACGACATATATGCCAGGATATCTACCATCTGACATATTTTCTAAATCATTAGTCACTCGTGGAACTGATATTAGTTTGCCATATTTATTGCAAAACAACAGCGTAGCGAGAGGGGCGTTCAGATGCACGTGACATCCCGAAGTTTTTTTCGCCTTGCCAGACACATTTCAGCTATTAATGAAGGTGAAAAAAACTTTACAATTTTAGTGGTGTAAATAAGAAAACAGTTAGGCATCTTCTTGTAGTTTAACCCCGTCCGCTACGTGGCGTGCGACTTTGATTTATGTGACCGCGCCTTTAATCTTGCGGTTACCTCTCTAATATAAGATAGGACGCTTACTTATATCGCTTTGATTTGGAATCCCTAAGTAAAAATTCAGCCACCTGCGGAATACCAGTGTTTTGCCGTACCTGTCTGATTTTCTGTTGAAAGATTTCGAATTCTCACCAGTAAGTTTAAATAGTTATTATTGTTGTATAAGATGATACGTAAAATAAACGTAAAATCCACATGTAAAATAAAAGAAAATTGCTATTCAAAATTTTCCTGTGTTAATTCCAACATTAGTGAGAAGTCGATCGATTAGTTATGACGTCACAACTCGCGTCTTCAGAACTTGGGTATTTCGATGGCAATGATTGGGTCGATCGGAAAGCCGTGTCGTGTCGGGAAATTCAATTCAGCCGGAAAACTCTGCTTGATAATTATCAGACGTTAGATATCGGAATCAATGCCTAATTATTAAATGATACAATTTTCCAGTACGAATTGATTTTCCCAACATGACACGACTTTCCGATCGACGCAATAGATTTGCTTCGATGAATTTCAAAATAAAAATTACCTTCATGAGCTGTTGTTTGAGGACAAGTTACTCCCTCCACACCAGTCTGGTATGTGATTCGAATCTGTCAGACAGACAGAGTATTAGGCTGTGTTAGCTCTACCGCAGATATGTTTCGAATCTAGCAGTGAAAAAAAGGACTATCTCCGTTACTAAATAATTGAGGTTAGGTAGTCATTGATTGCACCACTGGTCTAACAGGACAGTCGAAAATGAAAAGAAAATTTATCTCCTAGATAATGTTTTACCATTTTTGTTTTTACTGGTGTAAAAGTATGGAACAATATCACAATAAATTTATATGTGTGTTTTTCTTCGAGCTCAAAACTTAAAAGAAATATATAATGAAAAAGTAAAGAAGAAAAATCTTCGAAAATTGTCATTTCAAAAATTTAATAAAAAATATCCATGATTAATTTAAACTTGTGGTAAATAAAAATATATCTTTAAATGACTCTTGAAAAATAAATCATTTTTAATTTGAATTTAAGGATTAAAAACAATTTATATAGAGTCTGCTTATGTGCGCTGTCCTATTTTTTGGACGATGAGAAAATGTGGGTTTAATTTACAACAGCAAGTGCTACGAATGCCAGTACATTTTCACTACATGAATACCTACATCCAAGGTGCGTACACATCTTTGAATTTAAAAGGTGTCTGAGATCTATTAATGATAAGAATATTCCTATTTAATTTTAAAATAAAAGAATTCGTAATAGTCCCATTTATTCACAGAATATGTAATATTTTTCTGCAGTTAACGCATTCACGACGGGAAACGAGTATTCTCTCGTTTTCATTCAAAAAAGATCATTGACTAAGTGTGTGGATTCTACCATAAAGAAAATGCATTTATATCAGGTTGTCAGTATCTTTTTAGATTTTAAGACATTTTATATTAAATTTGTACATTTACCGATGCATAAAATTGGAGAACCTATCTAGAACCGCAATTAACAAAATACTTTTGAACAGGGAGGAGATTCTAGTGTTTTAAAATTCAGATTTGATAAAAATTGCCCATTGGCAATGATCTAAATAAAATGAAGTTTCCTGTTGTAAAACGTTACACTACGTCGTGCCTACATTATAAAAGAAGACGTCTTCTGAAGAAATTTCCCGCTTCAAACAATCTTGTGAAACGAAAAATAAAGTAAATATTCTTTGATATGTATATAATAACAATGGAAAGTTTAGCGAAAACGAAAAAAAAATCTTTCATAATAATGATCAAAAGTGAAATAAAGAGGAAATTCATTTTTATGTCGTTCAACCCAATAATTCTTTGTTCCGTCAAAAACGCAAATATATTTCATTACTTGTTAGCAATTTTCTCTAGAATTTAATTAAAATGGAATTATTTGGAATTCATATTTATTTTTTATGTCTGTCTTAAGCGGAGCATTTCTTCATTTTTTTTAATGAGAAATCTTACATCTTAATTTTCGAAAATGAAAGAGTTTGTTTCACTTGGAATTCAATATAAATATGAATGAAGTATTTGATATTCTATAAAAATGGAGAAAGTTATATTTAAAAGGCAATCTTTAAATATATTTTAATTAGCCTTTTCGAATTCGCTTCTCCGTGCATGGTTTTATGAAATGAAAATTGGAAATTTTATAAGAAGAATTTTGAGAAAATATGCTCAATGAACAAAGGTCGTAATTAAGAAGAATTTGGAAACAAAAGAAAATATTATTTGTGGAACCCCAAGCAGGTACTAGGCTCGCAGTGTTTCTTTTTTTTTTTTTTTTTTTTTTTTTTTTTGTACTTTTGCTACCATTATTTTAAAACAGAAAATTTCGTGTGTATTTCTATTGCAGATGTTAACCCTTTCGGAAGCAATATACAGAGTGATTATAATTAATGTTGCACTTTCAAAAGTCTGTAAAAAAAATCCCTGGTCAGAATGACCTGATAATTCATAGAGTATACGTGAAGCAATAGGAAATTTTTTGCGAAAGAAAAAATGTTTTCAAATGTTGACCGATGGATTGCGCTGTACTCGTCGTAAGATGCTAATTAAAATACGTGGCATGCGCACCGCACATTACACTTCTGATAAAAAGGCTTGGAACATGCAGTTCCTGTTACTCTGTGTCTGAGAAGTAAGTCATGACTATCATTGAAGGATCGGGCTCCGCTTGTGAACAGTGTTGCTAGTGGGATACATTTTTTTCATTCAGATTTCTTAATTGGTACCACTTTTTTGAATAATAAAATTCACTTTGTTTAATGACAGATTAATTAAGACGAAAACAATGGGAACTTTACCATTTTAAAAAGAGTGGTGCTAATCAAGAAAACGGAATCTAAAAAAGTAGCCTACTGGCAACACTGCCTGTGAAGCTTTTTAGGTGCGTTCGTAATTATATAAATACGTAGCACCTATAGTCGTCGTTCAGTCCGTCCGTCCGTCCGTCTGTCCGTCCGTCTGTCCGTCCGTCCGTCTGTCCGCATGTAACAGAGCAAAAACTACCCAACCGAATGGTCTGAAATTTCAAATATATGATTGTTGCAAAATTTTGTCGAGCCATTTCAAATTTTATGAAAATCGGATGTATAGTTTAATTACAGGGACAGTCAAAAGTTTTTCTTTACATTACGGCCAATGGGAAAAATTATTGCAAGTGCATTTTAATGATATTAGAGCCTTCCGAATGATCTGAAATTTTAAAGATATAACTGTTGCAAAATTTTGTCGAGCCCTTTCAAATTTTAGGAAAATCGGATGTATAGTTTAATTACAGGGACAGTCAAAAGTTTTTCCTTACATTACGGCCAATGGGAAAAATTATTGCAAGTGCATTTTAATGATATTAGAGCCTTCCGAATGATCTGAAATTTTAAAGATATAACTGTTGCAAAATTTTGTCGAACCCTTTCAAATTTTAGGAAAACCGGATGTATAGTTTAATTACAGGGACAGTCAAAAGTTTTTCTTTACATGACGGCCAATGGGAAAAATTATTGCAAGTGCATTTTAATGATATTAGAGCCTTAATTTTTAAAGATATAACTGTTGCAAAATTTTGTCGAGCCCTTTCAAATTTTAGGAAAATCGGATGTATAGTTTAATTACAGGGACAGTCAAAAGTTTTTCTTTACATTACGGCCAATGGGAAAAATTATTGCAAGTGCATTTTAATGATATGAGAGACTTCCGAATGATCTGAAATTTTAAAGATATAACTGTTGCAAAATTTTGTCGAGCCCTTTCAAATTTTAGAAAAATCGGATGTATAGTTTAATTACAGGGACAGTCAAAAGTTTTTCTTTACATTACGGCCAATGGGAAAAATTATTGCAAGTGCATTTTAATGATATTACAGCCTTCCGAATGGTCTGAAATTTTAAAGATATAATTGTTGCAAAATTTTGTTGAGCTATTTCAAATTTTAGGAAAATCGGATGTATAGTTTAATTACAGGGACAGTCAAAAGTGTTCCGTTACATTACGGGGAATGGGAAAAAAATATTGGAAGTGCATTTTAATGATGTATCAGACTATGCGCTTTATGAAGCGCAAAAAATTATACATTCAGTACAATATGGGGTGCAAAAAATAATTATAAAACTAGTTATAGTACGAACGCACCTCATTTGCCACGTTTGACGTGCAATTTCCAACTTGTTTACATCAGCGGTGACTGTGCACAATAAATTGAAGAACACAAAATACCGGACATAAAATGGTTTAAGAAGCAGCTCTGGCCTGATGACTGCTTTCGGTCTCAAGAAGATGATTGATAAAATGGGAGAGTCGGCTTCATTTGACGTTAATTAAGGCAGAGGGTGAAAAGCAATTGCTTCGACGTCAGTAGAGGATGTGGCCACAGCATTGCAGGCAGTATCAAGCACTGCTTTGGGAACGTCTAGTGCGTTGGGAACGCGCAGTGCATGGGATAGTTCAGACATGCCTATCAGCATTATTTGTAAAATTTTACGAAACATCCTGTAATGCTATCCATACAAAATTACGCATGTTCAGGAATTGCTTCCTACTGTCCTACCAAAACGAGAAGCTTTTGCACTGCAATTTCTTGCTCGAATGGAAGTGAACAATGCATAGCCGTGGAACATTTTGTGAGCAGACGAAGCCCATTTTCATATGTAAGATTCTATCAGTACTCAAAATTGCAGCATATGAGCAAGTGAAAAACCGTTCCAAATGCAACCAGTGCCTCTTCATTATGCAAGGGTTACTGTGTGGTGAGGCATTAGGACAGCATTTATCGTTGGTCCTTTATTTTTCGAGGGGATTGGTCCTTCGGGTCCTGTCACCTGTAGAGTCAATAGGACACCATATGAATCTATTTTTTGCAACCAGCTCATTGTAGCAATGCAAGGGCGCGAATGTGTCGATAGAACAATTTTTATGCAAGATCGCGCTCCTCGGCACATTGCAACACCAGTGAAGCAGCTGTTGAAGCTGCATTCTGGAAATGACAAAATTATCAGTCGCGATTTCCCAACAGCCTGACCACCACGATCACCTGACAAGAAGCCTTGCAATTTCTGTTTGTGGGGTTACCTAAAACATAATGTGTACGGGGTCCAATTGCAAACTTGGGTAAATCGAAAATACGCATTACGCAACACATTCACAATATCATCCCTGAAACACTCCGATGTGTTGTGAAACATGCTATTTTGCGATTTGAGATCATAGGAGAAAACGGTGAACAGCACATTCAATATTTCTTAACCCTTACCGGCGCGGGGTAATTCTGTTTATCAACTTACGAAATAATAGACTCACGCCGCAATTTATAAACGAATTTATTAGAAAATATTAAATTGTTTATTTTCATGTACATTGTAATGGGAAAATTTTAGTTAAATATTCTTGGTGCAATTAGTCAGTTTCGGAATTAAAATTAGGTGTCCTTTTTTAAGGACACCGCGCCGGAAAGGGTTAAGCACGTCTTAGCCGACTTTTTTTCTTGGTGGTTTCATCATTTTCTCTTTTTCTTCGATTTTTGGCCTAGGGACACTTAAAAACCTATTTCGTTATCACCAGAAAATTTATTTAATAACATGTATCTTGCTTCTATGCAATAGTCATCTGAAATCTACTTCATTTATATCTTTAAATAACATTTCTGATTAAAAATGTTTTTATGAACGGGAGTCTCTTTCTAAAATTGGGCGTTTTAGCAAGTATGAAAAAAGGTTTTATCAGAGCCGCCAAGTCTCCGGCTTTTTTGATACCAGTATATTAATACAGAAAATGTTCTTTTATTTAAATGGAACATTTGGTCGATTTAAAACCATAGCATTTTCTCTAATATAATAGTGGTGTGAAATAAGCTGGAGATTTGTCAACTTCGGTTTTATTGGCAACACTGCCAAAAACTCTCAGTTAGTTACAGGGGGAAATGCACATAATTTGGGAGATAAAATACACTCGCTTTCGATGAAAGAAACTTCTTCAAACTGTTTCCGGTAATAAGCTAAGATTTTTCTTTCTGTGCATCCGTTAATAACAGAAAATGGTCCACTTACACCGTCGAAAATATAAAATTCTGTATATTTTTTAGTTAATGATTGGAGTGAATTTTGAAATAAAACAGCCATATTCTAGATGAAACACATTCTTTTCTTATTGAAAAAATAATGTGATCATAAATCATATTTATTTTATAAAAATTTTCGAACAATTTTCGAAATTATGCTTAAGTTTTTGAACCATAAGCCTGCAAAATGTTTAATTCTATTCAATGTAACTCATTAAAAAAGAAACATTCAAATCAGATGATTGTTTTAGAAGATATAAAGTAATATTTATTATGTACATTTAATATTAGCTTAATCAAACTTTAACAAGTTTTATGTATAAGAAGATTTAGGAAAAATTAAATAAACGATAAGCTTTTCCGTCTACTTTGACTGAAGGAACTGAACAAAAGTCAAAAGTGGATGTTATCATATTAAAAATTAAATTTCGTACATTGTTTTTTTTTTATGTAGCCGTTGTTTAAATTAAAAATTTGATTTGACAAAATAGAAACAGCTTACTGTCGAATGGTCCCATTCGCGTCTCTCTTAGAAAAGTATTTTATAAAATAGTATTTTTGATTTTCATTTGTGTTTGATGAACAGTACAAGGAACTCCATGACCTAAAAGAAAAAATTATCGCTTACAAAATACTCTGTTCAGAAAACCCCGGAAATAGCAGAAATATTATTTATAAAATGGAAAAGATCACGTAAAAGAGTTGCTGTCTTGTCTGTCGGGTTTTGATTTTTCTTAGCTGTTTGGAAATGTTCTGTTTCAATTAACCCCTTCAGGACGGGTGGAACCAGGGTTGCCAGTTTTGCCCCCATCTTTATTCATACATTTCACTTCATACCAGGGTTGCTAGTTTAGCCTCCATTTTTATTCCGAATTTTGTAATTCCTACCGGAAATTTAGAAAGAATATTTTTTACTTTATGTAATCATGAAACGTCTGGCATTACATAAAGCAAAATATCTTTTCTTAGTTTCTAGAATGAATTCAAAATTTCTAAACACAAATGGAGGCCAAACTGTCAACCCTGGTTCTTATAAGAAATAAAGAATGGTACTTTATGCTTTATTTAATAAAAGACATTTAGCGAACACATAAATTAAAAATTCTTCTTTCAAAATTTACGGTGTGAATGTGAAATTCCGGTTTAAAATTGGAAGCCAAACTGGCAACCCTGGGTGCGACACATGCGTTCAACATAGGGTCCATATAGTTTTATTCTTTTGCCACTTGAGTATATCAGTCGTAAACTTTGCATTTCCAGATCGTAGTAACCTTGGATTATATTTTTGAAAAATAAAACTAAAAATATTATACAGAGTTTCTGGAATTATAATTTAAAGGTGGTTAAATGACAATCGTTCATAAGGGGTTAACTCTTTCAGGTTCAAAGTACTAATATTTCAAATGAAAATCAAATTTCAAATTTCAAAGTAATTGCTTAAAAGGCGCAAAGGCCAACATAGTGAAAAAGATTCCAAGCCGGGACTCGAACCAGGGCCATCAGTATAGCGCACTGACGTTCTACCGACTAAACCACTTGGAACGATACCTAGCTCGGAAAATGTCTCACTATTATATGTTGGCAAGGCTACAAACGCAGCACAAGATGGAATATTTATCGTGAGTCACCGACCTGGGACAAACACGAAACATAATTAAATCCAACATCGATAGAAATTATATTAACACATGGAAATTATTCCAGAGAGAAACATTCGCCTTGCATACAATATTTCAAATGAAAATTAAATTTCAAATTTCAAAGTAATTGCTTAAAAGGCGCAAAGGCCAACATAGTGAAAAAGATTCCAAGCCGGGAGTCGAACCAGGGCCATCAGTATAGCGCACTGAACTTCTACCGACTAAACCACTTGGAACGATACCTAGCTCGGAAAATTTCTCACTATTATATGTTGGCAAGGCTACAAACGCAGCACAAGATGGAATATTTATCGTGAGTCACCGACCTGGGACAAACACGAAACATAATTAAATCCAGCATCGATAAAAATTATATTAATACATGGAAATTATTCCAGAGAGAAACATTCGCCTTGAATACAATATTTCAAATGAAAATCAAATTTCAAATTTCAAAGTAATTGCTTAAAAGGCGCAAAGGCCAACATAGTGAAAAAGATTCCAAGCCGGGACTCGAACCCGGGCCGTCAGTATAGCGCACTGACGTTCTACCGACTAAACCACTTGGAACGATACCTAGCTCGGAAAATTTCTTTTCAGCTCGGAAAATTTTGTAGCCTTGCCAACATATAATAGTGAGAAATTTTCCGAGCTAGGTATCGTTCCAAGTGGTTTAGTCGGTAGAACGTCAGTGCGCTATACTGATGGCCCTGGTTCGAGTCCCGGCTTGGAATCTTTTTCACTATGTTGGTTTTGCGCCTTTTAAGCAATTACTTTGAAATTTGAAATTTGATTTTCATTTGAAATATTGTATGCAAGGCGAATGTTTCTCTCTGGAATAATTTCCATGTATTAATATCAAAGTACTAAGGTTGCTAAATTATTGAAATACTTGAATGACACCAGGTTTTACAGACATCTTCTTTTTCGAATAAATTAAAGCTTTTTTTTTTTTCTCCCCGTAATTTACAAATTCAAAATTTTCTTTAAAAGTTCTGGTGTCACTGTGGTATTTGGTGATTAACACTAGAAGGACAATGAAAGGGTCATTTTGACCCTTGCCATAAGAATATATTTGGGTTCGAAGAAGAAATGTCTTTAGGAAATGTTTTTAAAAGAAACAAAGATGATAATTGTTAAATAAATAAATTAAAGAGATAAAAAAAGTTCTGGTGTAAAATATTTTGGTGAAACTTGATTAAAGTTTCCGGCCTTTCTTGTGTTAATATTAAGAGGGACATACACCGAAGCGCCATTAAATTATGACAACCTGCATAATACGATATAAGACTATATTTCACCCTCAAAACTGCCACCACTAGACCTGAAATTGAGTCGACAAGGTGCTTATAGGTAGTCTGAGGTATCTGGTACCAAGCGCTCATCAACTGGTCCTGCAATTCTCGTGCATTGATAGGTGGTAGCGTGGTCGCACAAACTGGGATTTCCAGGTGGAACCACAATTGTTCTATTGGATTCATGTCAGGTGAATGTGGAGACCAGGATATGATATTCACTAAAATGCTCCTTGAACCACTCCCTAGTGATTTGACCCGTATGACATGGTGCATTATCCTGTAAATGCAATCACCAGCAGGAGACACTGTTGTCATGAATGGGTGCACCTGGTCTGTAACGATGTTAACCCTCCGTCTACCAGACGGGTCCATTGGACCCGACAGGTACATACAAAATATTCATTCAAACCAGAAATTTCTTTAAAATAAATTAAGTATATAAACCAGACAAAAATAAGGTAAATAAATAAGTTAAATAGTTTTAAATAAAAATTCTGGTGTAGAACGTTTTATTAAAACTTGAATAAAATTCCCGGTAGATCTAGGGTTAAGGAAGCGCTCAGGCGTCAGGAATTGTTCTATGAGATTTATGGTCCTAATGTGCTCCATTAAAACATTGCCCACACGATAATACAGCCTCCACCGGCTTGTCTCCGATCAACTGTGCATCCGGGAGCCAGGGTTTCCGTTGGAAATCGGCGTATTCGCACGCGTTCGCTGATGTGATGGATCAGAAAACTGATTCATCAATGGAGTTATGAATAAAGAGGAGGAGACATGTAGTGTGCTGTCTACCAGTTGCGAGTGAAGTAACTGAGGAGGTTGTCACAAGATGGCGGCGGCTTTTTTAAAATAGGATCTTCAGTTTCTGATTACCACTAGGCCGAACATCCCACCAGTAAAATTGAATAGAAAACTTCGTCATATTTCTACGTCTTATTCATGGAAATTTTTCTCAAAAATGTCGTAAAAAGTTTTATTTGTTTTTACTGGTGTCAGTATGCCTTGTAAAACTGTCAGTTTGTTTCCCTGGTTGTCATAATATGGCGGAAACGCAGTACCTAACTATTGCCAAAGTAAACTCCTACCAGCAAAAATGAAAATCTGTTTCTACAATTATTTATGACTGAAATTTCGTAACATTAAAGCGTTTAAATAAGTTGAAAATTTCTATATAAATCTACTGGTGGAAGTTTCCACCGACAGTAAACAACGCCTGCGATAGTGGTTACAGTTGATGCTTCACTATTTTAAGGATATGTCAGTTCCTCCTTATTAATAGTTCCATGGATTCATCGGACCATGAAACTTTATTACATTCGTCTATGGATCAATTCCGAAACTCATGGGCCAGTAGCATTTGTTGCTGCCGATGACGTGCCGTCGGCGCAGGAACGTGCTTATAGGCCCATAGGCCCATACACGTGACTGCATAGGCCCATACGCAGCAGTGCACGCGGCACTGTGCGTTGAGAAACACTGTCTAGGTCGCCACAGTTGTAGCTGTTGGTGATTTCCTAAGTTACAGCTCTTTGGTCAAGACGAATAATGCGTAATATTATCAGCTCTCCTCCGGAATCAATGCGCCACTGGAGACACACCGCTGTCCGGCGAATTGTCGTTTCGCCATCCATACACCAATTTCGATAGTGCTCACAATGGCGGCGCGTGAACAGCTGAACAAACGCGCCGTTTCCGGTATCGACGTATCCAGTCGCCGAGCCATAACGATTTCACCTTTATAAAAGTCTGATAAATCTACTGCTTATCCCATTATGTGGCTAATCACGCTATGTTTTGAAATACAATGCATGTGCGCTTTATATATTCCAACATCAGAGGCGCACGCGCCGCGGTTGTATGTCTGGACGAGCCAATGGTATTTGATAGAGGGTGGTCAAATTGTAATGGCTCTTCAGTGTATATATCCCATCACCAATCAAGTGGTTAAATGGTCATTCTACTCTTACTTTTGTGACAAATGCGTAAATTATTGAGTACAGAAATACTTGCTTGCAGATGTGAGTGTGTCATATAGATTCCAAACTTTTATAATAAATATTTTTATACTTTAGCATATTTATTTGCCTTAATAAGGGAGAGAAGATTTCGAAAAATATTATTTTCGTTGTCAAAAAATACACTCATTTGCTTTCGATAAAAACTCTCCATTTAAGATATTAAAATTATGTTACGATATAATGTTGTTATGATATATGTTACGATAAAAAATCGATACTCCTGTATTAACACTAGAACGCCCGAAAGGAGTCGATCCGACTCCGATCATATGATTAAATGTCAAATGGGACCAGAAATTCTTTCATAAAATAAGTTAAATTTAAACAACGCAAATTTACGTTAAATAAATCAGTCAAATAATTTTAAATAAAAATTCTGGTGTGAAATGTTTTTATGAAACTTGAGTAAAATTTCCAAGCATTCTAGTGTTAAGATATATAAAAGTTTTTTAAGACCAGATTTGCCTTAAAAAAGGCCTTAAAATTTGGCCGAAAAAAACTGTGATTTTAGCATTTTTATCTGAAATAGGAATTCTAAAAATGTTTATTTTTTATAGATGCAGTGATGGAACAACGGAGTACCAGATAATTAACTGACACCTCTAAATTTTATTAGTATTTTTCGCCTTATTTCAGGATAGAATTTCTAAGACTTTTTAAGGCGAAGAATACTATTAAAATTTAGTGGTGACAAACGCCCAACTGCTGCGCCACTGCTCATCACTGGATATGGCTTGAACTGGTCGAGGCTAAAATAAAGGACATTGACTTTGATTTAAATAAAAGCATGATCGGTTTACTAGTTTTTGCGTACTGATCCCGCATAGTTTGAAAAAGCCATTTTGCAGAAAATACGTTTATAGTGCTCCGAAACGTTTACGCCTGCGGACTAAAGCACTAAATAACTACAAAAGGACTTCAAATTCGGCTAAATCATTTTACTGGGATAATCTACAGACTATAAGAAAAAGAAAAATGAAAAAAAAAAAACTATTTTTTTACAAAAAAAAAAAAAAAAAAAAAAAAAGCAAATGCCCCGTTAAATACAAACATTTAATTTAAAAATTTAAGTTTTAAATCATTTTAGCACAGAACTAACTTAGATGGAAGAATGCGAAAAACGTAAGTATTGGTAGGTTTTCAAAAAAAAAAAAAATCTCTAAATTATAGACACTGTTGTGCTTGAAATCCATATATTTAAGCTATCGTGCATTTTCCTGTAGTGTTGTAAAATAGTTTGCGTTTCTGTGTATGTGTGTGTGTGTGGGGGGGGGGGGGGGGGAGCGGGTTCCTATAGAAATATTTTAATATTAAAAAGAAATAGACAAACATAAGTGTATTAAAATTAGTTCCAGCGATTACGGATATGTATGTCTTAAACGTAATTCGAAACTAACAACTATAATTTTTACTGTACCCTACTGACCAAATAGAAATTTGCCGGTCTATGTAATGCTTCTCTGATAATCAACAGACTTTAAATTCTTTCAGGGGCAAGGCACTTGTATTTATAAAATGTTGAAATAATTTATTGACACCAGTATTTACAAGAGAATTTATTTGTAAACAAGTAAAAGCATATTTTCGCATATTTAAGAAAGGTGAAATTTTCATTATAAAATTCCGGTGCCAATGTGGCAATTGGTGATTAAAATTATGTCATGCCGTGACGGCATCACCGCCCTTCAAGGGGTTAAGTTGAATTCGTTCCTGCAAGATATCCATTATAGCTTACACCGAAACCAATATGTTCACCATATTGAATCAGGGAACTTCTGCTTTTTGATATGGCGAAAATTACATTTCAAGAATGGTGGAATTCCGAGATCGCCAAGTTAGAAATTCTGCCATACTACATAGCATTGCTTTTCATCTGCACAATAAAAATGTACGCTTGTTATAAAAATTATTGAAATGTTTCCAACATTTATCCCCTAAAATATTTTTATCGTTACAAACATTATTAACACTAGATTGCCAAGAAAATAATTTTGACTGCTTTTTAATTTCAATTAGAAAAACAATTATGTATATAATGACACAATTTCTTAGAATTTTGTGACTTTTTGTACAACATATAAATGCGTTTATTAATAATTGTAGTTACCAACCACTCCTTCATTTCCGGTATATGTATATGTGTTATACCTATATTGCCCCAAAGCAGTCATTTTGAATGCTTGGGAAATTTTTAACAATCAAATGACTCTTATTATTGAATTGAGTAAATTTCTTATATGACCAGTTCGGCTCTGTATTGAAATAACAGTTTTCATTCTTTTCGATTACCGTCACATGATAAATTATCGATGTGGGCGTATACTTGATAAGTTGCAGTTTCTCAATAAGGTATAGTAGTACTTGTTATTCGGGTTTTCATGCAGTGATACTTGTTCTAACAAGTTTTTTGTTTTTCCTTTTGCGCCCTAAATTCATGCAAGAAATGCCGAATAGTAGTGAATTATTGGAAGAGCTAACGAACATAAGTGAAGAGTGCTCCGATATAGAATCAGATGCAGCCTATTCTAAATTATCATCTGAAGATGAAGCGGATTATATTCAAAGTGAAACATCTGACACTGAAGCTTGCGATGAAGAGTCGATCGACAATGATGAAAAGGACCGTGTCATCAGTATGCCCAGGAAAATGTGTAGGGTGGTAAGTAGTTCAGACTCTAATGGAGAAACTGAAAACACTTTTCAGGAGACCGAAACAGCTGCCGATGGTACTATGTGGTCAAAATTTGACAAAGATGGTATTCCAGGAAGGTTACCATCTATTTGTATTTTCAAGGGTGTGAAAGGGCCAACAGGCTATGCAAGAAGGAGCATTATGGCACATAATCCCATCAGTACATTCTCGTTTATAATAGATAACTTTATTATCAAACATATAAAAAAGTGCACAGATGAAGAAGGCTGCCGAATTTTCATGAACGATTGTACAACAGCATTACCGGAAATACGTGCATTTATTGGGATTATATGCTCGTGGAGCCTACCAGGTAAAAAATTTAAAACTAATTTGTTTATGGTCAGCAAAGTAGGGTTTCGATTTTTTTAGAAAAACTATGGTCAGAAAAAAGTTCAAGAAAATCCTACGGTTTATTTGTTTTGACAAAAGAACCGAAAGAAGTAGGCACCTACAAACAGACAATTTGCCTTTTTTTCGGAAATATGGGACAAGTTCATTGAAAATAGCGCCTCCAAATATTTTTCAATATTTTAGATTTGGCTGCTATAAATGCTTGGATCCTTCACAAAGAAACGACAGAAATACAAATACAACGAAAAGAGTTCTTGCTTCAATTAGCAGAAGAGCTTACCACCGAATACAGAGCTGCAAGACAGAAAAATTCATCAGAACATGAAGACCCACAAAGATCAACTGCAACATCATCAAATGCAACCCATTCTAAGAAATGCAAAATTTGTCAAGTACGACTTTGCCACAACAACAAAACAAATAATATATGAGAAAAATGTCAAAAGTATGTTTGCGGAAGATGTACACATAAAAAGATTTCCACTTTCATTTGCATAAAATGTACTAATAATAATGCATTGATAATTTTATTGTTAATACTTACTAATAACTTTTTACATAACTGTAAATAATATAAAAAATATAAAAAATTAATTTTAAACAAATTTCTTTACACATTATTTTTTCTTTCACAATGCAATAATTTTGACTGCTGGGCAATGTAGGTTTATACTAAGTTTCAGTCTTTCTAGTGTTAATTAAAAAATTATTTTCATTTATATATGTAAACTATGACATATATATTTATAAAAAGATAAACATTTTAAGTGTAAAATTTTTGAATTACTCTAAAAATTCATCAATATTTAATGAAAAACGTTCTAATTAAACTTATATTTATTCAAGAAATGAACAATTGGAACATTATTTTATTGATATTTCAAATTATGAAGTTAAAAGGCAGAACAAAATAAATATGCAGGAGTAAACATATAATTTAACGCGTATTTGGCATTTTTATAATTTAAAATGTTTTGAACAAGCGAAATGGATTTATACATTAAAAAAAACTGCCTTACAGTCTTTTGTGAATCATTATTTAGAAAAGAGGCACATGTGTTTTGTTTAAAGTTCTAGGCGAATAAGAAAAATTGTTAAAAAATAAAATATTTATGATAATAAATTATTTAACACATTTATAAACAATCTTTCAAAACTAAAAATTATAGAATGTTCCGTAAACATTTTAAAATTATTTTTTAAAAGTGATTTTTTTTAAAACAAGATTTATTATAAAGGATTTTATAGGTATATGGTTACATTTATAATCTGTAATTGTCTTCTATGAATTTGAAGTTAAATTTGGAATCTTTAATCGGAACGAAACATTTGTTGTAAATATTTTCAAACTCGACAGGTAAATAAGATCGTTTTCATTTTAACACTTTATCTGCTGACGGTACTTATAAGTATCATTAAAATAACTTGCTATAAAATTCATTTACTACATCGATTAGTTGTAATACAGTTTAGAATGAGTTATAGATACATTACTCTATCTTGTTCCAAAAGCATTTATGGTTACACAAAGCAAAAATATTTTTAAAAGCATGATTTCTTTTGCCTTTGCACCTTTTCAGATTTCTTCGCGTTGGGGGGGGGGGGAATTCAATTCGGCAATATTTCTATATTTCTCTTGTAAGAACATTATATCTGTACATTTCCCAATTCTACAAAATACTAAGAAAAATATTTAAAATAAAACGGTTGAGTGGATTATAAATATTGATATAATAACATGTTATAAAATTCATTTAATACATCGATTAGTTGTAATAGAGTTTAGAATGAGTTATAGATAACTTACTTTATCTTGTTCCAAAAGCATTTTTGGTTACACAAAACAAAAATATTTTTTAAAGGATGATTTCTTTTGCCTTTGCATCTTTTCAGTTTTCTTCGCGTTGGGGGGGGGGGGGGGGGGGCGTGGATTTTTCAATTCGTAAATATTTCTATATTTCTCTTGTAGAAACATCATTATATTTGTACATTTCCTAATTCTATAAAATAATAAATAAATATATACACTGCTCAGCAAAAGTTTAGACACTGGTGATTTTTAACCTTTAAATAAAAAGTACGAACACTTGGGTTATACAAATGGCTGTATTTATTTTTTAATATATTTTAAATGTTTTAGGACAAAAATAATGGTTTAATGCAGGATATTATTTAATTTAACTGAAAAAAGTGAAATTTGCATATTGCAAAAGTTTAGACACTTTGGTGATTTTTTCGCAACGGTTGACGGAAAAACGCAAATTTAAAACTTATGACGTCACATGCATGAAGTATTTAAGTGCACCTCGCGATAATATCGGTTAGTGAAGATGCCGCAAGCTAGAAATTTTCAGTCAGATGAAGTAATTAAAGCATGGAAGCTCAATCGAAATGGAAGGCTTTTTCAGAAATTTCAGCCACTTTGAATCATACAAAGAAGTCTATCTATTAAGTACTGTCTAAGGGTGACTCTTTCAAAGCAAAACATAAATCCGGAAGGCCTCATGTGGCCAGAAAACGAGATTATAGAAGAAACCATAAACAAATGATGACTGCTAATCGCTTTAAAAGTGAGTCAGAGCTTTCTGTGTCAACGGTTACTTCGTAGATGAATTATAGAAAGATGTACAGTCGTGGAAAAAAAAAAAGTATACACTCCCTACTATACTAACTCCTCATCAAATTATCGTAGAAGAAAGTTACTGGTACCGAACGATTGGAAATAAAGTCTACTTTTAAATGATGTATATAAAATTTGTTTAGGGGGCCATCTACATATTAAAACGAACCATAACTTTGTTTTTTTTCAATAGCAGTACACAATTCTGACAGCATAAAGGAACTCTACACCCTGCAATTAGTCTAAAAACAAATTGTTATGCAATTCGTACCAAAAGTTTCCGAGAAAATAATTATTTTAAAACGAGCGTATTTTATGGGCTGTATACAAATTGAAGTTCAGTACTCGATTGTTAAACAAGAGAGCTCCCTTCTTGATCAAGGCACCTTAAGCAGTCAATTAAGCCTGTTAGATTACAGGATAGCATAAGAAATTTCAAAATATTTAGTCACTTCTATCATTGACGGCCCCTTAATCCACCATTTTGCCGTTTTTAAGCATAATTTGAGAACTACTTGGAAGAAAAATGTGAAATTTTGGATTTCCATAAAGCAGGACTTAATAAATCTGAATCCATCAAAAAAATTGTAGGTTGCAGTTCATAATTTTTTCGAATATTAATTTCATAATTCATAATTCATATCAGAAAATTGTAAAAATTGCAAATTCAACGTATCTATGTTTGGGTATATTAGTATTATTGCTACACAAAAAATTAGAACATTAGGATCATAATTTCAGAAGTTATAAATAAAAATATGAAAGTGTAATTTAACATTAGAAGCACTAAATTTTGAATGTTTAAAATTCAAAAACTTATCATTCAAATGACTTGAAATTTGGTGCCTACCCATATTTTGAACCAAAGTTTTGAAATATCTCGTTAAAATTGGGTATTGCTATTGAAAAAAATGAAGTTTGGATTCGTTTTAATAGGTAGATGCCCCCTAAGTAAATTTTATATACGTCATTTAAAAGTAGACTTCATTTCCAATCGTTCGGTACGAGTAACTTTTGTCTACGATAATTTCTTGAGGATTTAGTAGGGGCTGTTTATTTTTTTTCCACGATTGTATATTAGTGTACATGAAAATGATAAAACAACCAGCCTTGAAATCTCACAACAAATTGAGCCCTTTCCGTCGCGGAGTAATTCTGTTTATAAAACTAATGAAATAATGGACTGAAATCAGAATTTATAAACGAATTTATTCGAAAGTAAGAACTTGCTTATTTTCACGTATATTATAAAAGGGAAATTTTAATTAATTCTTCTTGGTGCCCACTCTCAGTTTTGGAATTAAAACTAAGTGTGCTTTTTAAGGACACTGCCCTCGAAAGAGTTAATGATTTGGGCCTCACTTTGTTTTAATTCTCAAGTATCTCTGGAGATTCTCAATGGTCGCCAAGCAGCGCAAGACTACATACATACATTGGAAAGCCATTTGGTGAACTCTTAGCTCTTCCAAAGTGCACATTTGAGCAAGATAATGCGTCTATTCATGTTGCATACAAATCAAAAAAATAATTTAACTCTCAAAATATTAATGTTCTCGACTATACCGCGTGTAGCCCTGATCTGAACCCAATCGAAAACTTTTGTGGCATCATATCTCATACGGTTTATGCATTTTTTTTTACAATACTCCTCAATAATGAACTTCGATCTGTTGTTGAACCTGTTTGGTACGAAATGGACCCCTAAGTGATGCAGGATTTAGTTTTTTCGATGGGAACTCACATTGTTGCATTATTATCAGACAATGTAGGTGCAGTTCGAATTTAATTTATGGATACTTTTCTGTTAACAGACAAATTGTCTATACTTTTGCTAGGATGTTAAATTTGTTTTTTTTTTGTCATTATATAGTATGTAATGTGTATAAATTAAAATTTATTGTTTGTGTATGGAAGATAAGTCCCCACTTATATATGACAGTTAAGTTCCAACAATTCGTTACATACTTCTCACTACAGAACCATAATTGATCATTGTCTAATCTTTTGCTGAGCACTGTATCTTAAAAATATAATTAAATATAATAAATCTTATTTAATCTTATTTAATAACATATTATTTAAGGCGAAAACAAGGGGAATTTAACCATTTCAGAAAAGTGGTGCTAATCAAGAAATCTGAATTTTAAA
The DNA here is from genome assembly GCA_963932465.1 of Maratus speciosus. Classification (NCBI taxonomy): domain Eukaryota; kingdom Metazoa; phylum Arthropoda; class Arachnida; order Araneae; family Salticidae; genus Maratus; species Maratus speciosus. The sequence goes on along the minus strand of OZ010796.1, from coordinate 492,810,547 downwards.
AAAAGTAGCCCACTGTTTTCACATTGGATAGTTTGACATGGTACCGGCTATATGCAAACAAAAGTGTTTTGAATTGAATAGATTTTTTTATTCGTATATACTTATTTCACCAGAAATTTAGAATAGTTACATTTTCTTTAATTAATAACATAGATTCCTTATTTAAATAAAGCGAAATTAACCATTGAAACTTTCTGGTGTAAAGACAGATTCTCTGAACTACGTAACTTCTAGAACGTATTCTAGAACATAAAGTATTTAATAATTTATTTTAGCTTAAAACAGCCACACGACAGTACTTTTTACTTACATAGCTGCCAACGTGTACGGATTTTTCTCACCACTAAAATTTAATAGAAAATTTGATTAAAAAAATCGCCGAAATCTGACTTTTTCGAGCGATTAAACAATGCAAAAATTTCTGTTAAATTTTAATGGTATCAAAAATCCGTACAAGTTGGCAGCTATGTACTTATGTTGCAGATGTGCAACAGTTGAAAACATTGACGTATTACATAAAAAATGTATCTCTGAATTTTTTTCTTATTTTTCCTGTTTAATAAACCTTTCAGAATATCGTATATAACTTTTTCGAAACAAAATAAAAAATCGCGCATTTAAAGGTTAAAAACGGATGTGTCAAACACTGTGGACCATGGGTTACCAGCATTCAATAATAGTAACCATCACATAATTTGGATTTTTTAAACGCAGAAAGTCTACAATTAAATCAGGTCAATGTTTACTACTAAATGTTTGTGGTATGTACTGATTGGAAAAATTAATGATTTTGTCATTCTTATGACTCATTCATGCTTGCGCAAAAGCTCAGTTACCAACCTTCGTATATTTTTAATCTATTACCGTTAGAAGTTTTCTAAAAAAAAAAAAAAAAAAAAAAAAAAAAAAAAAAAAAAAAAAAGAAACGAAATCATAGTTGCCAATCTTCGTTTTTTTTTCTCAATCAACCACCCCCAGAAACTAAAAAACTTCTTTTATGTCAAGGGTCGTACGCAAAGCGATATAAGTAAGCGTACAAACTTAGTACTGGTATCGGGCATAAATTAACACAGTTGCGCCATCTTGTGGACGGGGTGATAATCCACATACGCGGAATTCTAGTCTGACGTCGTATATGACAGGATATCTACCATCTGCACATATTTTCTACATCTTTAGTCATTCATTGCAAAACACCGGCGTAGCGAGAGGGCGTCCAGATGCTCATGACAACACGAAGTTTTCTTCGCCTTGTCAGCCACCTTTCAGCTATTAATCAAGGTGAAAAAACTTTACAGTTTTAGTGGTGTTTAGTACAAAAACAGTTATCCATGTTCCTGTAGTTTAACCCCGTCCGCTACGTGGCGTGCGACCTTGATTGATGTGACCTCGCCTTTAATCTTGCGGTTACCTCTCCCATTTAAGATGGGACGCTTACTTATATCGCTTTGGTCGTACGCATTATGGAATTTTTCTGGAAAATTTTCAGTATTTTTTTTATAGAAAAATAAATCCTGGTTAAAAGCTCGAAATTTTGCGTTGCTTAACCCTTTAATTCTCGCTCCCGTGGTACTCACGGGCTGTGTCCTCTATTCAGATTGTTTTATTACCACCAGTTTTATAAAGTAGTGTCATTGGCATTATTATGATAGCATTTTACCCGTCATTAAATAAGGTGAATATTTCTTTTTTTTTAAATGGTGTCAATAAGCAACTTGAATTTTTAAACCGTAATTTAATTCGACCGTTAAGGGGTTAAGAAGAAATTTTTCATAGGGAAATACTGGTACCGAATGATTCCCTGGTCTTGAAATTTTAGGACAAGTACGACTCCTGTTATTTACAAAATTTCAGGCAACATCTGATTAATCCTTAACCTCTCGCTGCGCAACCCGAGAGTTTCTCGGGCAACGTAAAAGTAGCAAAATTTGCGCAACCCGAGATTTAATCGGGGATGCATTTTGAAGCTCTTTTGATAAAACAATAACGCAGCGAGAGGGATAAATGCGCGATTTATTAGTTTGTTTCAAAAAAATTATATATTATGCTTTGAAAGGTTTATTATACAGAAAAATAATGAAAAAAAAATCAGACATAAATTTTTATATACTACGTCAATATTTTCTTCTGTTGCTCATTTGCAACATAGTAGAAACTACAGTCGTGTGGCTGTTTTAGGCTAAAATATTGCAAATTAGTAAATATTTTAATAAATATGTCTCCAAATACCTTATTTTATATAATTATTTGTTTTATGAAACTTAACCTTTAACCCTTTAATTACTATGATAGAATACGTTCAAGAAATTAGGTTATTCAGAGAATCTGGCGTTACACCAGAAAGTTTCAATGGTTAATCTCGCTTTATTTAAATACGGAATGTCTGTTATTAATTAAAGCAAATATTGCTATTTTAATTTTCTGGTGTGAATTAGGTATATACGAATAAAAAAATCTATTAAATTCAAAACATTCTTGTTTGTATATATGCAAAGCTGCGTACTAAAGGGTTAAAAAATAATACGAAGAATAGCAGCTAAGTTTTTCCGCATGCTCTAACAATTCATTCGGATATCAAAATCGTTCAATCTTCCCAACAATAGTAGTTAAAGATGTTAGTGTAATGTGGCCAACTTCGTTCTTTTTATGTAAAAATATTATCATACTCTTCAAATTTCTTTATAGTAATTTCTGTATTATTTTTTCACGAAATATCTGTCATCAACCAGAAGAACATATTTAAATGGAAAATCTAATACCATAGTAGTTTTATTTAATAGAAAAAGGCACAACACATCAACACTGATCCCATATGCCTCATTTTGACATCCCTGATTTAACCATTTAGTGCGCAGATTTGCATATATGCAAACAACAGAATTTTGAATTTAATAGATTATTTTTTATTAGTATATACCAATTAACACCAGAAAATTAAAATAGCAATATGTGCTTTAATTAGTAACACGCCTTCCCTTTTTTAAATAAAGCGAAATTAACGTTTGAAACTTTTTGGTGTCAGATTCTCTAAACTAAGTTATTTCTAGAACGTATTCTATTATGGGAATTAAAGGGTTAAATGTTAAGTTTTATAACATAAATAATAACATAAAATGAGATATTTTGAGACATACTTCTTAAAATATTTACTAATTTCCATTATTTTAGTCTAAGACAGTCACACGACAGTAGTTTTTACTTGTACTACAGATGTGCAACAGAAGAAAGAATTGATCTATTATATGAAAATGTATCTCTGATTTTTTTTTCATTACTTTTTCTGTGTAATAAACCTTTCAGAGAATCATATATAATTTTTTCGAAACAAAATAAAAAATAGCGCATTTAAGGGTTATTGGACAGTTATCGGGCACCTTTATCGGGCAGTGTCCACAAAAAAGGACACCTAATTTTAATTCCAAAACTGACAAACGGCAATATGAATATTTAATTAGAATTTTACTTTTATAATGTACTACAAAATAAGCAAGTTTTTATTTTCTAATCAATTCGTTTGTAAATTTTGCTGTCAGTCCATCATTTCATCATTTTACAACGAGACTTTCTCCGCGACGAATAAGGTTGATGGAATTACAGCTACTTTTCTTTATTTTTTAATCCGTGTTTCTCAATCTATTTCACTTCCCGACCAGTGTTGCTAGTGGGCTACTTTTTTTTTAAATTAAGATTTCTTGATTAGCATTTTTTTTTTTTGAAATGGTAAAATGCCTCTTAATGTTTAGGCTTAATTAATATGTCAATAAATAAAGCGAAATTTACCATTTCAACAAAATGGTGCCAATCTAGAAATCTGATTTAAAATAAAGTAGCCCACTCGAAACATTGTCTCCGGCACGCTTAACTAGAAGGGTGGTGTTTCATTTTTGGACCACTTAATTTTATCACTAAATGCCACATAGGCAATAGAATAAAGGAATAAAAATTTTCTAATTATTAAGTACGTGAAAAAAAATGACTTATTTTCAAATAAATTTGTTTGTGAATTCTGGTGACATATAATAATTTAATTATTTTACGAATAGAAGTGCTTCACCCCTGAAAGTGTTAATCCGCAGCCATCGAAATACTCAAGGCCAGAGGATACCAGGAGGCTAGCGAGAAATACAGGGTAGCGGTGCATTCCATGTAACTTTCATCACTAAGCATCACAAGAGCATCACTTCACTCTAGTGATCTGTAAAAAAAAAAAAAAAAAAAAAAAAAAAAAAAAAAAAAAAAAAAGACACGTAGGATGCACCGCGGTAGCCTGTCTTTTTTGTTAGCCTTGGGGCAACAGTTGTGACGACATCACTAATCAACCAACTTCTCACTAGTGATGGAATTCACATCTGAAAATTTTGAATAGCAATTTTATTTTATTTTATTTGTGGAATATCTATCAACTTGTAAAGCAATAATAACTATTTAAACTTACTGGTGAGAATTCGGAATCTCTAAATAAAAATTCAGCCAGATGCTAAATGCCACAGTGTCGCCGCATCTGGCTGATTTTTTATTAGGGGATTCCAAATGATCACCAGTATGTGTACATAGTTATTTTTATTTTATAAGATGATAGATATTCCACAAATAAAATAAAAGAAAATTTCTATTCAACATTTTTCGGTGTGAATTCCAACACTAGTGAAAAGTCGATTGATTAGTGATGACGCCACAACTAGTGTCCTATGGCCTTGAGTATTTCGATCGCAGCGGTAAATTCCACAGTTTAACATACGTGGCACATTAAAATACAATACTGAAAAAAAAACATATTTTAAATCTTAAAAAGTTAATGTTCGTATGATATCTTCGTTTTTTGGTACACCATGTCACTAGTTCGAACATTTCTAAAAAAATTTAAAATGCATTTCTTTCTGGACATAACTTTCTCTGAAAGATTCAACTTTATATGAATATGTGAAACCATCGCGATTTTTATAAAAATACACTTATAATGAGTAGATAAACGTTGAATTAAGCTTCTAAAGCGTATGTAGCTGCATAACACAAAACGTGATTTCCAAATAAATTTTATAACATAGAATGTGGTATATTGCAAATTAGTGATACTGATGGTAGTGATATATTAATTAATAAAATTTTGATAGAATCTCACTGAAATTATTGCGGTACAGCTGACGTTCTCTGACGCCGCGCTAATTCTGCGGCTTACCAGTTGACAACCACCGAGTCTCTAACAATGATTCCTTCATTAAATTGATACACACAAAAAAAAGGAAAAATTTAAAAAGCTGTAGAATTTTCATTTTTTTCCCAATTAGAAAGAATGGAAACATATTTATTAGGAAGACAATTATTTTATTTTTCAGCAATTTTTTTAGTATTTTCAAGAAATATATGGTATGTATAGTATTTCTTTCTTTTAATGATACCGGGTGTCCCAAAAAGGACTGACTGATTTTAAAATTCAATAACTTCCAAACGGTGACAGATATTAAAAAAATTCTTGCAGGAGGGTTATGCATAAAGTCAAAAGTTTTTTTACAGTGATTTTCAATTTTAGTTCGAATTACAAACAATAGATGGCGCTGCGATCAATAGAGGCTAAATTCAGGCTCGATTTTTGGTACTTCGTGGCCCGGATAATACATTTCCATCTCCTTTTTCTGCATGGAACAACAGAAAGGACCAAAAATCGAGCCTGTATTTAGCGACTATTGCTTACAGCGCCATCTATTGTTTGTAATTTGAACTAAAATCGAAAATCACTGTAATAAAACTTTTGACTTTATGCATAACCCTCCTGCAAGAATTTTTTTAATATCTGTCACCATTTGGAAGTTATTGAATTTTAAAATCAGTCAGTCCTTTTTGGGACACCCGGTAGCTTTAAAAACTAATTTCGATTCCTATATGAATGGCAATATTTTACGTTTCAAACAAATAATGATACACGATGATAAAAATAAACCTACCACTCCATACATACATTATTGATCCCAACCTTTCAAATTTCAAAAAAAGGATTTTTATCTTTCACCCAAGAAAGATAGAAGGTGATAATACAAACTGACGTTTTCTTCCAAAATTCATTCGATAAAATAATCCATTATATCAAACGTTTGTCATTGAAACTGTTTCTAATCTGAACTTTAATTGAAAAAAGAGTTTTGTTTATTTTATTACTGAAACGAATAGAAAAATAATAGAAAGTTAAAAATCTATTGTTGGTAACATTGGAAGCGCCAAGAGCAGTCAATTTGACTGCTACCAAATATGTATAATTCAATTTGAACCTGAATTGTTTGTAAAGAGTTTAACATTCGTATCACATAAAAATATATTAACCCTTTCTGGGGCAAGGTACTTCTGTTGCTTAAATGTTCAAATGGTTGATTAACACCAGGATTTTTAAACAAATTAATTTGAAAATAATGTTCAAGATTTTCTTCACGTAGACCATAAAAGCAAATTTTTATTATAGAATTCTGGTATCAACAAAGAACTATTAACCCCTTAATTCTCACTCCCGAGATATTCTCGGATTGTGTCTTTTACTCAAATTGTTTGATTCCCACCAGTTTTATAAAATAGTGAAATTGGCTATATTTTAGTATCGTTTTTACTGTCATTAAATAAGGTGAATATTTCTTTTTCATAAAAGTTGTGCCAATAAGCAATTTCAATTATTCAACCTTAATTTAATTCGAGCGTTAAGCGGTTAATTAACAGGAACTGACATGTCCCTAAAATAGTGAAGCTTCAACTGTAGCCGCTTTTACAGGAGTTGATTACCCTCGGGAGAAACGCCCACCAGTGAATTAAAGTATATATTGCCTCCTTAATTAAACGACTTATTAAGACAAAATTTCAGTCGTAAATAATGGCAGAAACAAATATTCATTTTTACCGGTAAGAGTTTATTTTGGTTGTTATCTGGCCCTGTGCTTCCGCCATATTGTGACAACCTAGACAACCACCTGTCAGTGTTTGTGAAAACGATTATAATACATGGGTAAACTGACACCGGTGAAAGCAAATGGAGATTTTAACCACTGTTGTAAGAGTACATTTCCATGAATAAGACGCTTAAATAAGACGAAAATTTCTATTCAAATTTTCTGGTGGGAAGTTTTCCCTGGCTATAATCAGAAAGTGTTGATCTGATTAACAAAATAAAACAGCAGCCATCTTGTGACAACCCCTCAGTTACTTCACTCGCAACTGGTAGACAGCACACCGTATGTCTCCTCCTCTTTACTCATAACTCCAATGGTATCAATGCGGTGTTTGGGAATTGAAATAAAGTCTGATATATTATATCCCACCGCCTTTCAAGGGGGTAAATAGATAATTAAAAAGCTTTAAATTAAGATAATTAAAAAATTTTGGTGTACATTATTTTATAAAACTTGAAAATTTTCGGCTCTTCATGTGGTAAGCATGAGACAAATTTATATTATACACTAACGTACAGTCGTGAAAAAAAAAAAAAGTAAACACCCCCTACTAACTCCTCAACAAATCATCATAGAAGAAAGTTACTGGTACCGAACGATTGGAAATAAAGTCTACTTTTAAATGATATATATAAAATTTTCTTAGGGGTTATCTACATATAAAAATGAATCCAAACTTCATTTTTTTCAATGGCAATACACAATTTTAACGAGATATTTCAAATCTTCGGTTCAAACTACTCCTAGACACCAAATTTCAAGTCATTTGAATGATAAGTTTTTGAATTATAAACATTCAAAATTTAGTGCTTCTAATGTTAAATTATATTTTCATATTTTTATTTATATCTCCCGAAATTATGCTCCTAATGGGCTAATTATTTTTGTAGTAATAATACTAATATACCCAAACATAAATAAGCTGAATTTGCAATTTTTATAATTTTAGGATATGAATTATGAATTATGAAATTAATATTCGAAAAAATTATGAATTGCAACCTACAATTTTTTTGATGGATTTAGATTTATTAAGTCCTGCTTTATAGAAATTCAAAAATTTCACATTTTTCTTCCAAGTAGTTTTCAAATTATGCTTAAAAAACGGCAAAATGATGGTTTAAGGGGCCGTCTATGATAGAAGTGACAAAATATTTTGAAATTTCTTATGCTATCCTGTAATCTAACAGGCTTAATTGACTGCTTAAGGTGCCTTGATCAAGAAGGGAGCTCTCTCTTGTTTAACAATCGAGTACTGAACTTCAATCTGGATACAGCCCATAAAATACGCACGTTTAAAATAATTATTTTCTCGGAAACTTATGGTACGATTTGCATAAAAATTTGTTTTTAGACTAATTGAAGTGTGTAGAGTTCCTTTATGCAGTGGTGGAAAATTGGCGCAGAGGTGGAGCCTATTGACACCACTAAATTTTAGTAGTATTTTCCGGCTTATCTAAAGACAGGATTTCTGAGTTTTTCTTAAGGTGAAGAATACTATAAAATATTTGTGGTGTCAATAGGCTCCGCCTCTGCGCCAATTTTCCACTACTGCTTTATGTTGTCAGAATTCTGTACTGCTATTGAAAAAAAAACAAAGTTATGGTTCGTTTTAATATGTAGATGGCCCCCTAAACAAATTTTATATACATCATTTAAAAGTAGACTTTATTTCCAATCGTTCGGCAGCAGTAACTTTCTTCTACGATAATTTGTTGAGGAGTTAGTATGGGGTGTTTACTTTTTTTTTTCCACGACTGTACATTAACGAATTATTAACATTCATGAACACTTCTTGTCCAATACCAAGCTTAACCCTTTCAAGGGTAAATAATTTTTCTGTCTAATTATTATAATTACCTTCCACGAGTATACTTTGTAAATGGTGAACATGTCAAAATTTTCACTTTTTGCGTTAAAATAACTACATACACTTTTTTTAACAATTAAATTGAACACGCAGCATATGTAACAACTTCATGGTTTCTTTCCTTGGCAAGAGAAAATCCCTTTTTTAACCCTTAAATGCATAGTGATGCATATCTATCAGATTTTGCATAATTCTTAGCGATCTATATATTTATATAGAAATATCAATCCTGTAAATATTACAAAAATATAAAGTTAAAAATCTATCTTAAAATTTCTGGTATCTAATATTTAATATAAGAGTAAAAAGAATAATTCTAAAAAAAAACTATTCATGCATATAAGGGTTAAGTTTTACAAAATAAAAAAAAATATAAAATAAGGTATTTAGTTTCATACTTATTAAAATAGTTACTAATTAGCAATATTTTAGTTTTTAGTTGTATTGCAGATTTGCAACATAAGAAAAGATTGACGTATTATACGAAAAATGTATCTCTGATTTTTTCCTTTATTTTTCCTGCGTTATAAACCTTCCAGAAAATCATATATATATTTTTCGAAACAAAATATAATATCATGCTTTTAAGGGTTAAATTAACTGCTTGCTATTTTTTTGTATGCGCTCGATGATATTCGCATTATTTGCGCATTTCCGCGACCATCTCGTTTTTCTGCTATATCAAATGGATTATCACACACCTCAGTTTGTGTGATTTTTAAATCTTCTATACGGGTATTTTTACATTTGGGTTCATTCGAAAATTTGCATTACAATCCTTGATTGAAATATATTTTTTTAACACATGCTATTAGTTAATGTAATAAGATTATTATTATTATTATGTTTAACGAAGGAAAACCCAAATATTAAAATGTGTTCAATTACATAAGATTGAAAATGTGAGATTTTACCCTAGTTAAACTTGTGATTGGCAGGATTAATTATTTTACTATCGAATGAACCATTCGGGGTCAGCAAAAACATACTTTCTACCCTTTGTATATATTTTTAATCAATTACCAACAGAAATTTAGTAAAAAAAATATATAAAAAAATTATATACATATATATATATATATATGTGTATATATATATGTATATATATGTGTATATATATATATATAGCTCCATTTCAGTTATAATTTACTACACCAGGGGGATTTTTTAGCTAAATTTTGACGATATTGTTAAACAGTTATTAATTCATTTAATAGTGCATTTTAAATAATGTAATTACTATCTATTTATTTTATTTTATATTATATTAATTGTATTTAACATGGTATTTCAAAATTTATTTCAAAATGTATTAACTGCATCCTTTGGTATCAATTACTGTGATTTCTTAACTGTTTTATTCACCTTAATCTTTATGATATTCTGGTAGCCATGTGCGCGTGGATAATTGTAAAATACTGAAATATTAATCGGTATGGCGTTTGTTATTTCTATTTTATATCCTATAAATAATTAAATAGGTTTTATTGATTCTTCCATTTCATATTATTTGTTTCTATTCTGTTTTCATTTTTAATCAATTCACTTGATTTTAATGGTTGTTTGGGCACAGGGGAAAATAATTTTTAGCTTTAGCTTATTTTTCTCACAGAAAACTACCATTTTGCTTATATCATTCAATTCTGTGCCCTTGACAACGTAATTCAATATACAAGCTTTTCCATTATTTGTCGGTGTCCACTTTTTTCTTTTTCTTCCATAATAATTCTTATAATTAATTAATTGATTATTTTTTTTTATACTTACAGCTTTAATTCATAATATTACGGTTTTTGATGGTGGTAGGTTATGTTTAATTAATGGTTATATACCGGGTGTCCCAAAAAGGACTGACTGATTTTAAAATTCAATAACTTGCAAACGGTGACAGATATTTAAAAAATTCTTGCAGGAGGGTTATGCATAAGGTCAAAAGTTTTATTACAGTGATTTTCGATTTTAGTTCGAATTACAAACAATAGATGGCGCTGTAAGCAATAGTCGCTAAATACAGGCTCGATTTCTGGTCCTTTTTCTTGTTCCATGCTGAAAAAGGAGATGGAAATGTATTATCCGGGCCGCGAATTACCAAAAATCGAGCCTGAATTGAGCGTCTGTTGATCGCAGCGCCATCTATTGTTTGTAATTCGAACTAAAATTGAAAATCACTGTAATAAAACTTTTGACCTTATGCATAACCCTCCTGCAAGAATTTTTTAAATATCTGTCACCGTTTGCAAGTTATTGAATTTTAAAATCAGTCAGTCCTTTTTGGGACACCCGGTATATATATATATATATATATATATATATATATATATATATATTTGCCAGCCTTTGAATTTTTAAATCGATTGTCTGATTTTCAAGTGTGAAGATAAAAAGAATTTTTATATTTATATGGGTTTCTTAAAATAAGATTTTCTTTTTCAATACAAAATTTCTGGTAAAAATTGAATTTAAAAAAACAAAGGTTGGCAGGTATGCTTTTGCGCATGCCCGAATGATTCATTCGAATAGTAAAATCATTCATTCTACCCATCACTAAGTCAAATAATGGAGTTATGAATAAAGAGGAGGAGACATATAGTGTATTCTCTACCAATAGTGAGTGAAGTAACTGAGGAGGTTGTCACAAGATGGCGGCTGCTTTTATAAAATCGGATCTACAGTTTAAAAATACCGCCGTGGCAAACTTACCACCAGTAAAATTGAAGAGAATATTTTAGGTTATTTAAACGTCTTACCCATGAAAATATTTTCTCACAAATACTTTTTGGTGTCAGTTTCACAGGCAAAACAGTCAGATTGCATCACTGGTTATCCCAATATGGCAGAAACTAAGGACCTGACTACCGCAAAAGTAAACTTACACCAGTTAAAATTAAAATATTATTTATGACTGAAATTTTACATTAGTAACCGCTTTACATACGGAGAAACTTTGAATATAAATTTACTGGTGTATAAACTTCGACCGGAGGTAACGACGTGAGCCCTTGCAAAAGCGGTTACAGTTGAAGCTTCACTATTTTAAGGCTATGTCAGTTCCTTTTTTATTAATAGTTCTATGAGTCAAATATCATGTATCTGCCATGTTGAAAAAAAAATTATAAAACAAGGGGCAATAGCTATACCTAAATCATAGATGCCAATATCTCTTAATTGTTCCGGAGTCTGATCCAAGGCAAGCATGCTTTAACCCCTTAATTCTTCCTCCCCTTATATTCACGGGCTGTGTCTTTTATTCAGATTGTTTGATTCCCACCAGTTTTAAAAAATAGTGTAATTGGCTTTATAACGGTATCATTTTACGTCTCATTAAATAAGGTGACAGTTTCTTTTTTAAAAAAGTGGTGCCAATAAGCAATTTGCATTTTTAAACCGTATTTTAATGCGCCCGTAAAGGAGTGAAACCGGAAAAAATATATAAGGAACTGTGTCTTCTTTTGATATGGTACATTTTAGATTTGAGTTTGAAATTTTTTATTAAATAAAATTTCCGGTTGTAAACATATTCTTCTTGTATTAGACTCCGGAACAATTAAGAGATGTTGGCATCTATGCGTAAATCCTTTTAACTATCTTATCTTTACAACATTAAAATATTACAATATAGAGGCAGAAAATATTTAACTTTATTTACAAGAATAGCGTTCCTGCGTTTCAGACAATTTTTCAGGTGAAATATTAGTATATTTTATTGTAAAATAAATCTAGTTTAACCCTTTAGTGCACAGCTTTCCATATATGCAAACAACAGTTTTTTTTAATTTAATAGATTTTTTTAAATTCATATATACTTAATTCACATCAGAGAATTAAAATAGCAATATTTGCTTTAACCCTCTGTCTACCAGAAGGGTCCAATGGACCCGACATGTATATTCAAAATATCTATTCAAACCAGAAAATTTCTTCAAAACAAACTAAATGTATAAATCAGACAATAATAAGTTAAATAAACAAATTAAATAGTTTTAAGTAAAAATTCTGGTGTAGAATGTTTTTATAAAACTTGAGTAAAATTTCCGGTAGTTCTAGGGTTAATTAATGATAGACGTTCCGTATTTAAATAAAGCAAAGTTAACTATTGAAACTTTCTGGTGTGGAGTCAGATTCTCTGAACTACGTAATTTCTAGAACGTATTCTATCATGGGAATTAAAGGGCTAAAGGTTAAGTTTTATAAAATAAACAATTATATAAAATAAGGTATTTGGAGAAATACTTATTAAAATATTTACTAATTTGCACTATTTTAGTGTAAGACAGCCACACGACAGTAGTTTTTACTTATATTGCAGATGTGCAACATAAGAAAAGATTGACGTATTATATGTAAAATATATCTCTGATTTTTTTCATTATTTTTCCTGTATAATAAACATTTCAGAGAATCATATAAAATTTTTTCGAAACAAAATATAAAATCGCGCACTTAAGGGATAAAAGCGCAAAATTTTGCCTTATTTAACCCTTTCAAGAGCAAATTACTGCCATTGCTAAAATGTAGTAATGAATGATTCATACCGGAATTTACGAGCAAATTTTTTTTGGAATAAGAAAAAGGATAAACGTCATGTGAATAGTAAAAGGAATTTTTTTTTTTTTTACCAAAATTCTAGTGCCAACGGGGTATTTGTGTGTTAAAATTAAGTGGTTTCATAAACATCCCAACGCCCTTGAAAATATTAAAGAGAGGTTTTCAATAAGAAAATACTGGTACGAAGAATTTCCAGGTCTGGAAATTCCGGAACACATTATAGCCTTGAAGAAGCATGCTAGCGTATGTCTGGGGGATGGAAAAGCTAAATTTTGTGGTGAAATCACAAAATTTCACGTAAGAGGCGTAGGCAGGGTGGTGTTCCAGATCTGAGCCGGCTCGTTAAAATTACATAATTACTTTACATTCAATATTTTTTAAACTAAATTTCTCAATATTTAATTCCAGACCGTCCCGCAGTTCAGTAATATCCAATTTAATATTTGAAAATTATGGAAGTAAAGTGACTGTGAACCCCCTGGAGGGTCATTACTGTTCCAGATGCTGTATTTAGCAGTAATTAACTAAAATTATTTCCGTGTTTAATGAATAGAAATTCTGCGATCAGTTAAGGCGAAGAATGTTTCTTTAAATAAATGGTATTCAGAGATTCTGGACCCACACAAGTGTGCGACCCCACTGTTCTACTTTTTTTATTATCACCGCATGTCACTAAAAGGAAGTAATAGAAAATGCTTGTACGATGTTCTCATGTTTCACTTTTCAGATTTTTTTTTTTTTTTTTTTTTTAGAAAATAAAAGCAGTAGAGCAAACCTTCCGTATGATCAAACATCGCCAGCTTCTGCTCTATATACAATAAGGTGGAGTGAAAAAATTAAAATCAGAAATTTAAAAACGCCTATATGTGGAACAGGTGCCTATTACAAAGTCTATTTATAATTCAAAATCTCAGTTAAATCAAATAATAACTTTGGCTCCCCAAATAACTTTAAAATTCAGCAATTTCGACTAATTTCTCACAAATCTAACGAAAAAAAGATTCCTTATTTATAATAGCTCCGATATGACCATACTTGGTTGAAATGAAACTGTCAGAGAAATAAACAGTTTAATACTTAGTATAACACTAGGAACTGAGGAATTCGCTCTTCAAATTCGCAATGCACGTGCGCATACAGCTATATTGACCTATCTCTTTTGCAGCATTTGGACGCTGGGTGATGAGTTAATATTTGTTTTTCCAAGTACGGCTATGTCCTCTCTTTGAAATAGTTGTCTGCCTTATTAATGCTTATATTATTTAGCTTGCATTACCTTTTTTATGTAGTTTATTTACATTTTTGTGAAGTATATTTAATTTTGTTATCGTCTCGATTTTGTGTTATGCAGCGCGTAAAGAAATGCCTTGGATGTCATAAGATGACTTGTGCCCTATGTTTGGTGCTCCTGGATTTTTTAAATATTATTTCCTACCAACCTATGCAAGCATTATAAGATATTATTTATATATACGACAAGAACTTTTAAGATAAGAGAGAAACAGGAGACTGGTATAGCTGATGAGTGTTCGCCATTAATGAAAGATCTCAAACGCATATGGGAAAAAAGTTCTATTCCTATTGTAACAGATCAACAAATGTCGAATTTTTCTACGCAGAAACTGTTCTGAGAAATCGTCCATTGGTTAGGCAACCCTGATATACACATTTAAAACTTTTAATAAAAGAGGTTGTTTAAGAGAACATTAATTGAAAATCCTTTGATAGCTAATTAAGGTATATTTGTTTATTTTAATCTGGAATAACTTAGCTATAAGAACATAGCTTCCAACTCTTACGCTTTTTGGTACCACAAAAATTTATTAGTAAATTTTACCTTTTAAATAGGCGTAATCTGCCGATTAAATAACGCAAAAATTTCTGTTAAATTTTTATATAGTCGTTTTAAAAGATGTTTACAGCTATGCTTATGAAGGATTCTTGAAACTTGTCTGTGAAGATAATCAGAACTTGATTACTGCAGTGGTAATTTTCAACCAATCCGTCACAATGGCAGTTTATTCTTTCTTTATGATAGAAATTCTACGCTTAAATAAGTCGAAGATTGCTATTTAAAAATAGTGGTTGGAGTTTTCTAATGTGTTAATCAGGTACTTGGGTACACGTAGGATATTTTTTTTTGAATTAGGCAAAAAAGGCTTAATTTACGTCTGCATAATCAAAACTTAAGCACTACAATTTTCATAAAAAAGCATTGAATACCGATATTTCCGAATATTTGCCAAATTTAAAGAGAGATATTTTAGATAAAATAGGTCCAATACTATTGCGCACGCTTCTGCCATAATTGTTGCAGAGAATTTTTCCTCATATTCAATGACAAAAAAGGACAAACGTTTCGATAAATCGTGGCGTGATTTTTAATCTGAAGGAGAAATATTAGGCAATGATTTCTAATCTGAAATAATAGTGCCATACTTCTTGGAAAATTCATGGAGGGTAAGTACTTTGAAGAAGTTACGGTACTTAAAAGTAAGCCCCCATATAACGCCATGAAGCGCGGTGCGATGTTATATAGCCCACATTAATTTAATCACCAAATGCTACAAGAGCACCAAAATATTGGAATAAAGTTTGATTTTGTATTGTACATGAAGAAAAGCTTGTATTCATCCTTAAATAATTTTTTCGTGAATCCTGGTATTATTCAATCATTTCAACATTTAAAAACAAATTCAATTTTCCACTGAAATAGTTAATTGAACTTAATATGTCTACCGGAAAGTTCTGTCCAATAATGTTATTTCAAGGCCTACTTTTTTAAATTCAGATTTCTTCAGTGGCACTGCTTTTTTCAAACGGTAAAATTCCCCTGGTTTTCGCCTTACTGTGAAATGCAAAACGACTGGGAATTTTACCAATTCAAAATGTGGTGCCAATGAAGAAATCTGAATTTAAAAAATGTAGGCATGAAACAGTGCTGCCAGTGTGCTACTTTTTTTAATTCAGATTTCTTCATCGGCACCACTTTTTTGAAATGGTAAAATTACTCTTCTTTTCGCCGTAATTAGTATGTCATTAAATAAGTCGAATTTTAAAATTTAAAAATGTGGTGCAAATCAAGAAACCTGGAATTTTTAGAAAAGTATATCACAGGCAACACTGACGCGAAATGACACTATCGGACAAAACTTTCCGGTAGACCTATAGGGGTGTAAAAATCTAGTCGAAAGTGGGTAGTTTCTCACCACTAAATTTTATTCCTTGTTTTTTGTCTAATATGTCGTCTAAATTTTTGTAAGAATGCTTATAAAATTTAAGCGAAGAAAAATCATAAAATTTAGTGGCGAGAGACTGTTCGCTGGCGCCTTTATTTTTACACCCCTGACCTAACATAAAAGAAGCACGAATATGTGTTTTTATGAAAATATATTAGTTTAAATATTTTTCAATTCGTTCATCCATTGATTTCATATCTTATTTAGTTAGAAACCGTGCCCCACACACTCCGTCACGCTAGTTTTAAAAATCTAGTTTTGAAAATATTTAAAAATTAATTCAATGCTTTTAAAAAGGTAAATTTGGTGCTTGCAGATTTTTTTATTCGTATTCGAGCCTTAAATGTTCTTTAACTGTGTCTAATCGTATCCTTATTTTTTATTATATTTGACGCCATTCATGCTCATTAAAATTTTTAAAGAGCGCCAATTATTAGTTTTATCTTTTGAAATGTTGCACCTGCTAATTAGATCCCAATACGCAACTTTAAAAATGCCTGCTACGGTTTATAAAAAGTAAAATGTAAGAATTAAGAAAGTTTATAATCACGGACTCTTGAAAGAAATGAGGTTTTTTTTGTTTATATATATCTACAGAATGACATAACCAGCCGGACTTAACCAGACCGACGTAATCAATCCTAAAATGTTTTGTTTTTTGTATTGCATGATTTATATTTTTCTTTACCGGGAACTTCCTTAAACAGTTCATTTTCAAATTGAAATAACTTTAATCAGTGGTGTTAATATTACTAGTAACTTGAAAAATTTCTTAAAAAATCATTTAAAAAATTGTGTTAGCATGTATCTCTTTTATTTGATGTTATAAGTTATTCAAATATAGTCCTCCAGCATTGATCGTAGAAATCATTAGCAGGGTTTTAGTCTTAAGTAAACCCTCTGAAGTAATTTAAAAATCACACTTGTAGAGTAAATGTAAATACGACATTAAACTCTTAACAGTGTCGCCGGAACTGGATTCGGGCAAGAACACTTTGCTTGCTTCGTTATTAAAAGCATTTTGATACCACTAATTTGTAACTGCAAATTTATCTTTATTGATTGTCAGATATTTTTCGATTAAGTAAGGTAAATATTTTAGTATGGAAAAAGTGGTGTCCAGCCACATTTTTAATTTTTTTGTAAGAAAACAAATGTCACTGTTAAGGGGTTGACACTAGAACCGCCGGCTATTTTACTCAATTTTTATAATAAGCGTTTCACACCAGAATTTTTATTTAAAACTATTTAACTTATTTAATTAGCCTATTTTTATGCATCATACATATAACATATCTTATGAAAAAATTTTGGTTTTAATCGACTATTATCAATTTTTACCCGGGTCAAAATGATCCCTAACGGCGGTTCTAGTGTTAATATACATTATTTTTTAACACTAGAAAACATGGAAATTTCATTGAAGCTTTGTAAAAATATTTTAAGACAGAATTTTTGTCTAAAACTATTTAACTTATTTATTTGAATTATATTTGAAGCAACGTAGCGAGCGGGCTACTTTTTTTTAAATTCAAATTTCTTGATTGGCAGCACTTTTCTGAAATGGCAAAAGTCCCCTCATTTTCGCCTTAATTATTATTTATTATCGATTGTGTATATTAATTATTTTATATCAATTATATAAATATATTATATATTAATTATTATTATATATTAATTATCGATTGTGTGAGTACCCTGTTTTTCCAGAACTATTTGTGACTCAACAAGTGGTTTGCTACCCGATGTTCCATTGTATTTTTGTTCATCTTGACGAGTACTATCATCCCCATAAGTTTGTTGAAGCATTTCAGATACACCGTATATAAATTTAATTATTACACATTTTTTCTCCTGTAAAAATTGCCTCTTTGGCCGTTTACACGCTAAAACAATTTTGCGGAAATTATTTGTACGTTGGAAACTATGTTTGCAGTTAGATAAGACGAATACAACATTTTTTAATTACTACTTCTATTCCGTCTGCTATTACTCAGGAATTTTGGGTTGGCTTATACATGAGAATATGGGCCAATAAGTTGCCAATTTGAGTCCATTGGACACAATTTAAGCGTGCTACAGTTTTATCATTTATGTAATTTTCGTTAGCATAAAATATATTCTGCAATGATCTTCTACAATTTCAAAAAGAAATAAAAAAAAAGTACTATAAATTTTACTGAAAAAATATTTTAACACTAGAATTACCGCACTTATTGTATACCTAGAAATACCAGGGTGGGTCATATCTGACTCATGGCCTTCAGAGACGGTATTCTTGTATTGTATGGTAAATACAGACACGCAATAAGGGTTGATGATTAATATAATTATTTTTAATTAATGATTAATACAACTTAGCTCCCAGACTAGATATGAAATTTGGTGGATAGGTACCACCAAATAAAATTTTAATTTCTAATTTCAGGATATATACTTTGAGATTTTGTTGGCTCTTTTAAATAATATATATAAACATGATTTATCAATTTGAATTCTGTAATAACGTTACTACAGATTAATAAGATATTAAGACAAAATAAATTTAAATATATATAGCTCCATTATTTTTTTTCCTGCATTATACAATTTTGCATCCAATCAATTCACGCTAAATGGTATGATCTTAGTTTCTTTCTTTCTTTTTTTCTGTACATAATCCTCATACAAGTTATAAACAGTTCCCACACACATTATTAATTGTATTGTCTTAGCATTGATTTATCTGACAACGTTTTCATTTCCTTGAAATGCCTGCGGTGGTCTGTAGACGAATAACTTCAAGTTCTTTTGCAAGCATTTATCTCTGGGGTTCTCTTCTGATTTTAGACTGTACACTCTCCTTGTTATATTAGAACCCGTTTTATCTTTAAGACTATCCAAACAATTATGACTGCTGTATCTTGAACCGCTAGATTTTGCATAGTTCATAGATAGGCATATATATGCATAGATACGTCATAGATAAGATATTAAACGTTGGAATCTATCTTACATATAGTTTCATATTTCGTTTCTTCCAAATCACTTAGAAGGGGTAATTTATTTTGCACATTTCTCTTCTTTTTTAATTCCTTCCTTTATTTCGTATTTTCTTCGAAACATGTACGATTTATTGGTGTTTTATGACTTTCTCCGCAGCATTTGCTTGACTATTTTCATTCAGCTAACTGTCACTTGAACTGGATTCGGGCGATGAAATTTTATAGGCATTTTCATCAAAATTTGTTTCGTTATTTATGTCAAGATTGTTATCATCATCAGATGTAATTTCGTCGCTAAAATCATTTTATGAAAGTTAGCTTCACAATTTAAAAATTTCATCATTCAAAAGAACTCCGTCGTAAAGTCATCACTATACATGTGCGAAACTGGAATACCTCTAATTTTTTTTTTTTCACCACGCGGTTTATGGCAGGCAAAATATTTTTTTTTTACTTAGTTTCTAAGGTTTAACAGAGATAATAACATTCTACAATATTCCAACAATAGTTTGAAATAAGATAAAAGGTCACACATTTGCCATGCAAATGCATGACAGATGTCTGATCACGAGCCCCCCAAAATATAAAGTTAAAAGCGCCGTTAAAATAAAAGAAAAGCCATTATTTTATCCGGGTCAGCTATGACCCAGCACGTTAATTCTAGGTGTACGGACGTGTAGGTAAAAAAAAAAATTCGTTCGATTTCAACTAAATTCGTGTGAAGGCATTATACTGAATATTTAGGAAAAGTCAAGAAATTTCAAAGTTTTACTTTGAAAAACAACAGTGATACGAGCAAAAAATCACGTCTTGGGTCACAGATGATCACAAAATCACCGCCTCGGTAATTCCCGTGTTAAATATTGAAATTGTCACTTCTGTCCCTTGTTCCCCCGCTTCCCGCACTAATCTTCAAAAACAGGGGTGTCCAACAGGGGCACGCCGGATACCACTGAAATATTACAAAAAAAGTCGACTTATTAGATAAGGCAATGGTTACTATAAAATTTTAGTGGTATCGAGTTCAATTGGCCAACTCTGTTCTAGAACAAATTTAACCCTTAAATGCGCGATTTTTTATTTTGTTTGGAAAAAATTGTATATGATTCTCTGAAAGGTTTATTACAAAGGAAAAATAATGAAAAAAATCAGAGATACATTTTTCATATAATACGCCAATCTTGTCTTCTGTTGCACATCATCAATACAAGTAAAAACCACTGTCGTGTGGCTGTTTTACGCTAAAATATTGCAAATTAGTAAATATTTTAATAAGTATGTCTTCAAAAACCTTATTTTATATAATTATTCATTTTATAACACTTAACCTTTAACCCTTTAATTCCCATGATAGAATACGTTCTAGAAATTACGTAGCGTAATTTCCGGTGTATAGCCTGCGCATCAAACAATCGTGTTTCGACCCAGAAAAATTTTAAAAATAAAATATAACCTTTTAGATCACGGTAAATATTGGTCTTCAAATGCTGAATAAAATTTCTGGGTCCAAACTAAATTGTTTGGTCTGCGGGCTATACACCCGAAATTACGGTAGTTCACAGTATCTGACTTTATACCAGAAAGTTTCAATGGTTAATTTCGGTTTATTTAAATACAGAATGCCTGTTATTAATTAGAGCATATATTGCTATTTTAATTTTCTGGTGTGAATTAGGCATATACGAAAAAAATTCTATGAAATTCTAAACACTGTCGTTTGCATATATGCAAAGCTGCGCACTAAAGGGTTAAGTGTAATTTCAAATAATCATTAGACATTTTACTATACAAGATAAAAATTTATATTCGAAAGTATGAAATAAAGAATTTTTATTGTAAATTATAGATAGTTTAATATTTTTTCTGGCCAGAGAAATGTTATTCCCTAGATTTGATCCCACTACTGTCTCCTTGTATAAAAATACACATGTGACTATCAAGAGGTCAGATGAATGTTTGAGGACAGTTACATTTAGTAGAAGCTGCAATCATTATTCATGAGAAAGTCGCATGGTTTAATTATCTGGACTTCAAAAGCAGTTACAAGCTGCAAAATACATAGAAAAATAAGAATATGTTTATTATTTGTCCCGAGTGTCCCGTACTTAAATTTTCTTCTTGTTTTTATTCATTTATGATTTTGTCATAATGTAACATACTTTTGCTTAGTTCAAAATATCACATTGGAGTCTTACTAAGATTAACCTACTATGAGCACAGAAGCAATTGTCTTAATTTTTTTTTCACTACTGTCACTGTAACTTTATTCCACTCTCAAGTAAATTGCATCAGCTCACTACCTCGTTGAAATTTTACTCGACCTTGATTAAAAACATGGATACCAGAAATTTTATTCTAAACTACTCATCATATTTAGTAAACTCAGTTCTATGTAGCTTTTATTTAAATAAATTTATGAAGAAATTACTGATTTGAATCGAATGCAATAAATTATAGAAAGAGTGCAATAAATCAAGAAATATGCATTTTAACACGTTCACGCCGGCGCGGTGGGTCACACTCGACTGTCTCAGAACTGGCAAGTCTCCGGCCTTTTGAATACCAGTATTTTAATACAGAAAATGTTGTTTTATTTAATTAGAACAATTGGGCGATTTAGAGGAACAACATTTTCTCTAAAATAACAGTGGTGTGCAAAAAGTCAGAGACTTATCAACTCTGAGACAGTCGAGTGTGACCCACCGCGCCGGCGTGAACGTGTTAAAAAAATAGCCCATCGTTTTCTTATTGGATAGTTTGACATGCTACCGATGATATCTCAAAGTAAGACTATATATATATATATATATATATATATATATAAGGATGTAAAAATCTTGGCGCCAGCGGGAAGTCTATCACCATTAAATTTTATTCGTTATTTTTCATCTAATATTTCGGCTAAATTCTTTGTGGGAATGTTAATAAAATTTAAGCGAAGAAAACTAATAAAATTTAGTGGTGAGAGGCTGCAAGCTGGCGCCTAGATTTTTACACCCCTGTATTTCATGTTTCCATAAATTTATACATTTATTGATTATGCCGATACAATACATTTTAAAGGACATCTAATTTCGATAAATGTATAAATAATTTGAATGAAATAATGTGTTTGTTAGATTTAATGTTCCATTAGATAGGAATTTGGACTTATCACATCTGATTACGGAATCAGGTTTCAGCTTGTATAATATGAATGGTTATTTCCGATATCCCATTTGGAATGTTATCTGTCTCAGATTTCAACCAGATAATTTGAACTATCCTCGAATTTCCATTGATAGTATTTCGCGTCTGTGTCGAAATCAAATAAGTAAATATCTAGCGTGCTTGAAACGATAAAAAAAAAAGGGGAGTCATCAATATCTATATAGATCTAAGTACAATCAAGAATAATTATTCCATTTAAAAATGCATCATTAAATGTTAAAAATTTTGTTCCCAGTCTTTTTTATAGATATTAGCTATGTAAAACTTTTGAAAATGAACACATTAGCAACAGAGTTAGGTGTAATCAATTAGTTTTGTAATCAACTCAATAATCATGATTAATATGATATACATATAAAGTAATCGAGATTTCAAGCAATCATGATTACTTTCAATCATGAGTAGTTTCTAATGCTTTTAATCATGGTAATCTTGTAATCATGAATCATGTTTTAAAAAATTAATGAATCATAATTACATAGATTAGAAGAATATGAATGAAAATGTGTGATCACAACAGAAAATTTGTGAATACAAATTCATTGACGTTTCTTATAACACGGACAAAGGAGTGTATGCGGATTTTTAAAAAGTCATCAACCCCTTAACAGTCGCATTAAATTACGGTTTAAAAATACAAATCGATTATTGGTACCACTTTTTTGATAAAGAAATATTCACCTTATGTAATGACAAGTAAAATGATACCATAAAAAAGCCAATTACACAATTTTATAAAATTGGTGGGAATCAAACAATCTGAGTAAAAGATACAGCTCATGAATATCAAGGAATTAATTAGCTTAATTAATAAGGCGAGAATTAACACTAGAACGGCGATGAGGTGCCATTTGACCCATACCAAATGTATACATGTCGATTCGAAGTAGAAATTTCTTCAGCAAATAAGTGAAATATAAACAGCAGAAAATAACTTAAACAATTAAATTAAATAGTTTTAAATAAAAATTCAGATATTAAATACTTCTATTAAACTTGAGTAAAATTTTCGGCCGTTCTACTGTTAAGGGGTTAAGTTAATTTCTTATTCTATTAGTTATATATATACACAGCTGCCAACTTTTACGCTTTTTTCATACCACTAAAATTTTATAGAAAATATTGTCATATTCAATCGTCGAAATATCATGATTAAATAAGGCGAAAATCTCTTTAAAATTTTAGTGGTAGCCAAAAAGCGTAAAGGTTGGCAGCTGTGTATATATAATTATCCTCATCGTCGTTCTAGTGTTAATTCTCGCTCCCGTGATATTCGTGCGCTGTGTCTTTTATTCAGATTGTTTGATTCCCACCAGTTTTGACAAATCCAATTTCTATAGTCTTTTTCTATTCACGAAACAAATGTATTCACAAAATAGGAATATTTGAATCGAAGGTCAAGTGTATTGAATGCTATTGAAATGAAATTAATTCAACTCCTTTTCCACCAATTTTCTTTTCCAAAATTTGCGCGTATAATCCGTTTCCTCCTCACCGGAAAACCCATAACTCATCATTATATACAATTACGGACCCCCATCTTGAAAAATAAGGTTCAGTATTTTTCTATCTGAGCGAAAATATATCCAGTCTCGGACTCGAACCTAGAACCTTTGAATTAAATTTCCACTGCTCCTCAAATTGAGCTACAGTATATTTTTTAGATCAACTGGAAGAAAATTGTCAAATGAGTGGGAAGAAAAGTACCGTAATTTCCCGCATATAAGCCGCGGCTTAGTTAAGTCTTTTTCAAACCGGAAATTTTATTTAAGAAATGAAGTTAAATAAATTCTAATCAGAAGTAAGTCACATTTCTTTAAAAATAAATTCTGGTAGGAAATTGAGTTAGCTTAGCTGCGACATATACGCCGGAAAGTACGGTGATAAATTCTCCATGCCCTGTAGCGCTGCCATCAAAATACTCAAGACCAGAGGACACGAATGTGAGGTCATCACTAATGGACCGACTTCTCGCTAGTGTTGGAATTCACACCGGAAATTTTTGAATAGCAGTTTTCTTTTAATTTATTTGTGAAATATCTATCATCTTATAAAACAATAATAACAATTTAAATTTATTGGTGAGAATTCGGAATCCCTAAATAAAAATTCAGCCTGATGTGGAATGCCACAGTGTTGCCGCATCTGGCTGATTTTTTATTGGAGGATTCCAAATTCTCACCTGTAAGTTTAAATAGTTATTATAGTTTTATAAGATGATAGATAGTTCAAAAATAAAATAAAAGAAAATCGATATTCAAAATTTTCCGGTGTGAATTCCAAAACTAGTGAGAAATCGATCGATTAATGATGACTTCACACTCGTGTCCTCTGACCTTGAATATTTCGATGGCAGCAACTGTGGTCATCAAATTTAAGTTTCCGAACAGCATGTAAAATTCTAGCATGATTTAGAAATAAGAGGGTCAGCGTCTTCTAGTTGACACTATAGTTAACACTTTCAAAGGCAAATAGTGCAGCGAAAATGAACATTTTACCTTGCAAAAGGTCGTGTAGAAGATTTTTTTTCTGAATTGTTTATAATGATGCCAACATGGAAAAACCAAGTTTTCAAACAAATTTTCTTAAGGCTAAATTTTCTGTGGCCAAAAAACAGCAAATTTTTGACACTTTTTTTATTTTTTAAAAATATCTCGAGACCCGTTGCCGTAACATATTATTTGTCAATCACAATTGTACAGAGGATAAAATTCTCTACAACTTTCACATTTGCAACATTTTTATACACCCAACAGAAAGCACCTTGCGCCATTTCAAAATAAGACAATTTTTTCAATTCTCTTAAAAACCATGAAAAACGTAGTTTTGCCCTGATTATTCAAATGTTCCCCGCTGATTTAATCGTGTATGTCGACTTTTAAAAATTGGTAGCAGTAAATCATCAATTATTTGTACACTCACGTCTTTATTTTTATCTCAACAGACATTTTATATTCAATAAATTTATATAATTTTATATGTAGGGCAGAGGGTAGATGAATGAGACTATTTTAATATTTAGACAGTAACTTTAAGTGTATACAATGTTCACCCTTACCACTCCGTAGGCTCCGCTGCAGAGACATCCTCTTTCTTTGAAAATTTGTTTTTGGCACCAGTAATAAAGGAAAATAAAATTTACCTTATTTAATCTGAGCATATTTGAAATTGTGTACTTGAAGGAAACTCCCTTTAAAAAAGTGGTGCCGATCGAATAAAATTTATGTAAGAGACGCCGGAGCTTTAAGGGTTAACATCAAAGCATTGTTTAAAAGAATGCTTTAATATTTAGTAACTTGGCACGATAGTTTCAATTATGAAAGGATTCTTGTTTAATTTTAATAATTTTAATAACTTTTATAACGCATACATATTATTCCATGTATTAATGGATAGGTATGAAAATTTGCGAAAGACCTATTTTATTCCACACTACAATGCTATATTTTATTTACCAATTATTGATAACATATGTTTTAATGTTTTACTCTTTTAAAGATAGCAATTATTGTATTGTAGTTCCATGTAAATGGGGGGACTAAAGAAATAAATATCGTTTGTGTAAGAAATACTTTTACCTTATATAATAGCTATAATAAAAATGACAACAGATTATTTCACTAACTAATGTTATGCATTTATCTCTTCTAAAATGTAAAAAATATGTCAATAAAATATTTGATATCACTAACTTCATAAAAATATTTAAAAGTTTAGTTTTAAAAAATATTATCAATTTTTTTTTCTCCACTTATAACAATAAATATAACAAGAGATTATATCATTTTAGCATGCAAAAATATATAAAATTTTAAGATTATCTATTAATTGCTTTAAAGCTCAAACAGAAAAACTTACTTTGGTTGTTGAAAAATATGCTTTGTGGAATATTCTAATCTTCTGTAATACATACCGTTTTGAAACAATAGCTGTTTACATCTGTATCATTATAAGAATGTCAAACGATATATCAATTTATTTATGATTTTAGGCCATATAAACATTTTTGTTTTCGAATTGATCCCGTATTTCATTCAAATCCACTTTCCATACACAATAAATTAAAGTAGACAATATGGCTGCGTAAGCTAAATGAAAAAAAGTGTATTTTAATAATAATAATTTCTACAGGCTATTTAACAATATATTTTTCACTTTGATGGCACTATTGTAAGATTATTAGCATTCCGTTTCAAAGGAATATCGTTATCCTGAATAAAACAGATATCTGGATCATCTAGAGGTGTAAAGCATAGTACTTTCCATTTTTAAGTATTTTCCTGCACTTTCTTCCAATTTCTTCGTGTGACTAGCGTAGTGTCACGCGAAAACATTTGCACGCTAATTAAACTTATGGGAGCTTTCTTTTCAGAATTCTTGCTTGAATTTCAATATTTATTTTTTTTTCTTATGATACTTGATGTCGATATCTAATACTGTGTATTTTTAATTTTTCGAATTTGGTTGCATTTTTTTTTTTTATGGAGATACTTTAAATTTCAGAACGGGTTCCAAAGAGTTTTCTAAAAATGAAAGCGTGCGAAAATTAAAAAAAAAAAAAAAAAAGCAACCAAACCTGAAAAAGTACAAAAGCGCAACATTAGATATTGATCTGAGGTATCCCACAAAGAAAGAAAAAAATATATATTTAACCCTTTCAGGCCCGCACTTTTATTTACAAAAGGAAAAATCTGAATTTCTGGAAGTAAGGTTATTTTTAGCTAAGATGAACATAAATATAATTAAAAAAAAATATTTAACATTTTTTAATAGTTTTTTTAAACAATGCCATTTAGCATCTTTGGGACCAAATAGAAATTACACACGAAATGCTCAGGATGCCATTTGGCATCATTGGGATCACAAGGAAAGAAAATATACATTCAAAAGAACTTTTTTTAAATCTTACCTTGCATGGAACAATTTAAAACATTTTTTATATTTGTTAAGGCACAATGCCACAGCACATTTTTCACATCCTATTCTTGAATAGGCTTTAATGCAAAATTTACATCTTTGTCTTTCTATAAGATGCTTTGGAAAATCGTATATCGTTTATTGGTTTTGGAACTGGAGTCATTCTCTTGGCTTTTGATGAAATATCTGATGAGGAAGGTCTGACTCTATTTGGGCACTTTTTAGAAATCATAAGGGCTTTAGCAATTTGCGACTTGAATATATATAACGGCTTCGCTTTAGGACTTCGTCCGACAGATAGTTGATTCAAGTGTCTTTTATAAAGAATCCAGGCATTTACAATGCATATATCTAACAAGCGGAATATAATTCTCAAATAGTACCGTTTTCTTCAAATATATACTCTGTACAATTCAACTAACATGTCCATTAAATCCACACCTCCCATACCTTTATTATATAGGCCTATACTGTTAGGTCTTGGAACATTAATCTTATTTTCGATGTCCCTGACAATCTTTGAACATCAGTTATAGAATTTACACCACAGAATGTGGATATCACAGTAACAAATTTATTATCTAACCAATTCACAGTTACAATATTTTCATCATCAGTTTTATAGTCAAAACTGCCTCGTCCAGTCTTTTTCAAATCCTTTTCTGTCTTTTCCTAAGAGCAATTATGTACTCGGTTTGTACGGACTCTTCCTGCGATCAATAATCATTTTTCTTGAAGTTTTAATGCCAAATTATACGATGAAGATCAATTATCAATACACAGTTTAAAATTTTTCTTAGGAGGAATGCTTTCTGTTAGTCGTACGACAACATCACCACTAATACCAAGTTCTGTTTTATTAATTGTTGTATCTTTACCGATATAAATTTCAAAATCATACAACATTCCACTTACACCACATAGATCAAAAACTTTAATTCCCCATTTGTGAGGTTTATTTTTAATGTATTGATTTAAAGCACTGCATCCTTTGAAGGGCATCATAAATTCATCTATACTCAAGTGTTCTTCTTTATCCAGTTTACGCATGTTGGCACGTAGTGAATCAATGAAAGGCCTTACTTTAAATTGTCTGCCCAGTGTTGCCGTATTGGGGACATTTTTGTACCCAGATTGTTGAGTGTCACCGCTTTTTTGAAATAGAAATATTCACCCTATTTAAAATAGATTAAAAATACTGAAAAATGTGCGAATTATACTATTTTAAAAAAGTGGTGACAGTCAAATAATCTGAAATAAAAATCTCCCCAATCTGGCAACACCGAGTCTGTCATAACCAGTTTCACCCTGGTGAATAACTTTACCATTGTCGTTAACATGTAAGCTGGTACGCAAAGTTGAGGATTTATTCCTTGGCATGCAGTCAGCTATCAGTGGATAACATGTACTTTCACTCCAATAATATTTGTATGATGGCATTGAGACAAGCCCAGTCATAAAATGTATTCCAAGGAACGCTTCCATTTCATGTACTTTTGTATTCACTGAATCCACTGTATTCACTGTATTCACTGAATAGTTCCAGTCTTTTGGCAAGAATAAAGATTTGTTTGATACACTAAGTTATCTATAATTTTGTCATCATAAAACAACTTAAAGTACACATAAGGACTAAAAATTTCATGAAGAGGACATGAAAAAGTTTCTCTAAATGTCGTGTCAAATGGTGTATGGTCTTTAGTTTCCCAAGGTATTGATACATAAACTTTTTTACTCTTTTTAAGCCTTTTTTTATTTGAGTTAACATTGTTTTCTGAACTTACTTTCCCTTGATCAGGGAATTCTTCAATATTCTTATCTTGTAATGTATCTACATTTTCAACTTCAACTTCTAATACTTTACTACCTACAGAAATAGTAATAGGACCGTCTGAATCATTTTCAGATCAAGATTACTGACGCTTGGATTGGGAGTATCCTTTAAATTTGATAGATTGCGTGCACTTTCACTGTCCTCTTCATCAGATTTATCAATCGCTATATCAGAAAGATCTCCAGTCATTAGTAAATAAATGGCTCTTTCAAATGATACAAACTCTTTTTTTCGCTTTGACATGATAAATAGTAATAGAAACTTTCTTCCTTTCACAAACCGCCAAATCAAATACAAAGAAATCAAAACAGAGAGCTGAGTTGTAACTGTCTATCTAATCCCAATGATGCCAATTGGCATCATCTATATTTATAAAATAAATGCTAGTAATTCATAGGTATCTTAATCCGTCATTTAAAGATATCCATCTCAATGACTATACCGCTGCGTGTTTTTTCAATGCTTGATAAGTTAACCGTTGCCATAAGGATTAATATCATCAGCAATTTCTGGTGTGACCTTTTCATTTTCCATCATGCAAAAATACCAATAGTCGTAGGTGTACACTATTTACAACTTCCGAAATGTCTTCCATTCATCTTCCCAGTCTTAACCCTCTCACTGCGTAATTGTTTTATCAAAATAGTTTCAAAATTTGCGTATTTAACCCTAGATCTACCGGGAATTTTATTCAAGTTTTAATAAAACGTTCTACACCAGAATTTTTATTTAAAACTATTTAACTTATTTATTTACCTTATTTTTGTCTGGTTTATATACTTAGTTTATTTTAAAGAAATTTCTGATTTGAATGAATATTTTGTATGTACCTGTCGGGTCCAATGGACCCGTCTGGTAGACGGAGGGTTAACCTCTTCGCGACGAGCGTCTTTTAATATTTTTTATTCTTTTGACACCGGTTTTTCAAAACAAAATTTTTTGTCTAATTTAATCGGGAAAACGCTCCGATTAAATAAGGCAAAATTTACAATAAAAAATAACTGCTCGGAATAATCAAGGAGGGTTAATTAGACGGAAAAATGCATCCTCGAGGAAATCTCATGTTGCGCAAACTTTGCTACTTTTACGTTGCCCGATGAAATCTCGGGTTGAGCAGCGAGAGGGTTAAGAAATCTCAGGACACTTAAAACTTAAAAAGTTTCAAAAATTTAATTTTTTTAGATATTTAACTGCCGACTCTTTTGAACATTTTGATATAATTGCTTCCTTTAAATTCCCATTAGAATAAAAGTAATGACTTTTAGAATTATACCCGCTGAATTGTTGAATCTACGTTTCCGAATATCTGAAGCCATTTTTCTCCAAAAGACGTTTTTGGGCATAACGTGCAGGAATCTTCTTCCTTAACCCCTTGGGGGGCGGTGGGATATATTTCATCCCACCTACGATTAATCAGGATTCGCACCAGAAAAATTTTAGGAAATTTTAGTTTTCTGACTTTAGTGGAGAAAAGTCGTAAAATTGCTTTTCCTTATTTCGAAATAAATTTTTTCTAAATTTCCGGTGGGAAATAAGCATTACACAAACGCAATTGCTTGCCCTTCAAAGGGTTAATCCTCATTTGATATGTCACGAAATCAGTCCGGAGGCCTTGAGTATTGAAACGGTAATGGCCTTGCATCGCAATTTCCCGCGTATACGCCGCAGCTCACATAATTTGATTTCCTACCAGAATTCGTTTTGAATAAAATGTGAATTGCTTTTGCTCAGGATTTATTTGACTTCATTTTTTAAATAAAATTTCCGGTATGAAAAAGACTTAACTAAACCGCGGCGTATACGCGGGTAATTAATGTAATTTTATTATGTAGAGATACAAGGTAAATAAATGAAGACAGCGTATGAGAATACTAAAGGAGAATTCGTATGAGAAATGTAGAATCTCATTCAAAAGAATATTATAGTATATAGGAGTATATTCCTCGTATTTTTCTCGACCAGTGAATTGACTTCGAAAAAATTGTGATTTTCATATGGGCAGGTCCAAGATAGTGATCGTAAGATGTCCTAATTTCGAGTTCTCAGCCTCAGGTCTGACCTGACCTATTAAACCAGTGGTGTCAAACTGCGGTCAGACTCATACCACTAAAATGTTATAGTAATCATCGCCTTATCAAATCATAGAATCTCAGCGAGTCAAAAAGTCGACTTTTTCTTTAAACAATTAGTGGTAACAGGCGGGCCACATTTTGACACCCCTGTATTAAACATATATTTACAAAGGTGTTAGTTTTCAGTTTCTCAGATATTTTTTCATTAGTCGAGTTTCAGTTTAACCATATTCTTGTTAAAAATTCTTGTCTTTTTCTTGTTTAAAATTTGTTTAAACAAGTCGCTCACATCAATTTAAATACTATCTAAAATTTAAGAGAAGAAAACACCGTGTTCATTGATGCTTGTTATTTTTTTTTTATCGAGATTATTTAATGCAATAATCTGTCGCATAAATATAGTTACGTCTTTTAACGGGCTTAAGACATTCATGTAGTATTAACTGTTGCACTCCACTGGTACCTATACGGTGACACGCTATGTTTAACTACAAATCCACTGATACCTATTCGGTGACATACTAAGTTTAACTTCAAATCCACTGACACCCATACGGTAAAAAGCAAATAAACAAACTTTTCAGCAGTTCTCTAAATATTATTTAAAATACGTAAGAATAGCGTGGAGTTGCTGGTAGCAGATTGAAATTTTGGTGTGTAGGGCAAAAGGTTAATGTAAATTTGAATGAGAAAAAGAAGCCCAGAGGTAAACAATTTTGAAAATTGACAACTGTTTTTGGCAATCTAACTACCTGAGAAAAATAATATTTAAACCTTTGCACTCGAGATGTGACTCAAACGCGCCACTATTCTTTCCAGATGCCCCGAGTAAATTAATCCGGGCTCCAAATGTTCTGAGCACAACTAATTTCTTACAGTTTATTTCGTCATCTTTAATCTCATATGAACCTGTCATTAACTAAGGCGAAAAACACTGTAACCCCTTAAGCGCAACTCCTAATCCCTAACTCAGGTTTGTACAAATCTAGGCGCCAGCGGACAGTCTCTCAGCATTAATTTTTATTAGTTTTATTCGCTTAAATTTTATTAGCATTCTTACAAAAAATTTAGACGAAAAATAACGAATAAAATTTAGTGGTGAGAGACAGCCCGCTGGCACCTAGATTTTCACACCCCTGCCCTAATTCCATAAAAATAGTGGCAAGATAAATAGTACATTGCTGGAAAGCTATAGGTTATTCATTCTCTTACTTCGTACCGGGATAATTTGAACCAAGTCAAACACATTTTGATTAAGAAAGTTTTTTTTAATAAATGAAATCAAATGAATTCTCTCAGGAACATAAAAATAAATAATAAAACCCCGATCGTACCCCTGCATCGTGCCCGATAAGTGTAGGCTACAGACCTTTAAAGTTCATGTTGTTTTATTGCCACCACTTTTTTGATGTAGAAATATTCAGCTTATTTAATGGCAGGTAAAATGAAGGGATAACAAAGCCAATTACATTATTTTATAAAACTGGTGGGAATCAAGCAATCTGAATTTTAAAAAAGTATCCTACGTTGCCCGTGAGAGTCACGTCACGGGTTCAGTGTTGCCAGATGGGCTACTTTTTTAAAATTCAGATTCTTGTTTGGCACCATCTTTTCGAAATGGTAAAATGCACCTTATTTGATGACATACTAATTAAGGTGAAAACAAAGGTAATTTTACCGTTTCAAAAAGGTGGTGGCAAACAAGAAATCTGAATTTTTAAAAAGTAGCCCACTGGCAACACTGCACGGGCTTTAGAATTAAGAGGTTGAATTACTGGTGTCCAATAGAGTTGCCCGTTTAGCCTCCATTTTTATTCAGAAATTTCGAGTTCATGCCGGAACTAAAGAATAGTATTTTATGCTTTATCTAATAAGAGACATTTATCGATCACATAAAGTAAAAATTCTTCTTTCGATATTTCCAGTGTGAATTTGAAATTTCGGATTAAAATTGAAGGCCAAACTGGCAAGTCTGGTGTCCAAAGCATTTGGAGACCCGATTTACGCGGAACACCTGACAACACTAGTGATGAGTGAGAATCACCCCTCGAGTGCAAAGGGTTAATAGTCAGGTTAATAGTTTCTTTTAGTGTAAAAAAAAAAAAAAAAAAAAAAAAATGAGATTTTAAAAGGAAATATTTTTTTTCTTCTTCTCGGTATAGAAAATTACCAGTTTTTTTTTTCCTTTATAAATTTTATTGAATTGAATAACTGAATGAAGTTTATTATAATTTAGAAAAATTCGAATTTTAAAATAAAATGCTAGAAAATGTGGATGGTATATTCAAGTTACTTCAAATAAATCTCAGGCATTGTCAAATTATCAGAATAATCGCTTTTTGTAATGTTTTGATGTTAAAATTGTACGTGCTATCTGATACAAGCAAAATTTCAAATTATGTGAGAAAGATAAATGATCATAATATAGAACTTTCATCCCTGAACGAGATAAACATCAAAGTGTATTTATATCTAATACTTAGATTAAGATTATGTTTACAAAATAAAATGACGCATGATCATGCTTTCAGATTATTACGATTTAATAAATAATGCTTAATGAATGGGAATCATATACTATTAACAGACATATAACTAAATGTACCCACAGCCGGTCATTTGACCAGTATCAAATGAAAATGCAGCGTGTCTTTAAAGTGATGGTGCACTTTTGACCTGTCAAAGGAAATCAAGGAAACAAGATGGAAATGTGAAATTTTCATCAAACAAATAAAACACTCTCCGAGTTTCATACCTGTTCAGTGCAATGCGATGTGGTTTTATTTGTTGCCGTACACACATCTAAACGATACTCAACTCTTCCCACACACAATTAAGGACGTTTAGTGTAATAGAGTAAATAATGTCTGTGATTCTCTTTTTCAAATAGAGGCCACGTCGAATTCCACTGAACAGGTATGAAACTTGGAGAGTTTTTCTTTTATTTTGTGAAGATTTCACATTTTCATCTTGTTTCCTTGATTCCGAGTCTAAGCCTTTTGGTTACAAAAGTAATGATTTGTTCTATTTGTTATTAATAAGTAAAAAGTTTTTAATAAAATTTAGTGGTGACAAAAAAGCGTAAAAGTTGCTAGCCATGCCATTACGTATTTACGAAGACTGGAGACTTTTTGACAGTTTAAATATATGGAAATCTCGTTGTTATTCATAAACATACCCGTATCGCACACTTCCCAAAACATACAATAAACAGTAAATATCATAAAGATGATTTAAACATAAACAAAATTTGTCCCATAAAAAGTACTTTTCAGAAGTTTATTTAACTGCCAAGTAGTTTTAGCATAAAAAACAAATACAAAGTATCACTTTGGCACAGTTTTCAAGAAAACTAAAAGTTCTGTAATCTTGAATTCTTACGGAAACATACGAATATAATCCTTGACTTAATGAATTAATTATTTATGTTTTTTAATTATATATTTTAAAAATTATGCGAAATTCAATTATGTTTCTCGTATTATTTATTATATTACTAGTGTAAATGCCCGTCCTAGGACGGTGGGTAAAAATTGCGTTTTTCACTTAAAACTTGAAAAACTGATTAAAAAAATAATTGACAATATGGAAGCGTTTAGATGAGCAAAGTTCGGCTAGTTTATGCTCTAATAAACACACAATTAGCATTTACAATATTTCTGGATAAACCAGGTTTTCCGGCTAATATACTACTATAACAAAATTAAGATTTCTTAATAAAACAAAAATTTAATAAATATGCACTAAAAGTGCGTAATTAAAACAGTTTGCTGCAACTATTGAAATAATATTATTTTTTTAAATAACACTTTGAAATTGTATTTTATCGTTTACCCCCCTCATTCCTCCCCCCCTCCATTTTTTAAATATGTATATTGATTAATAAATAATATCTAGGTTTTAATCCCAACCGTCTAATCCCCTAAGCTTCTGTCCTCCTGATGCAACGCTATACATCAAAAATTATTAATTTTACTTTTCGTATAAATATTAAGTTTTTACTTTTAAAATATGGAATACGTTTGATTTTTTTAAGTTTAAATTTACATACACCTGTATATAGAAAAGGAAAATATAAGTAATAAGTAATTTAAAAATAAGTTACAATATAATAAGCCTAAAATATTTAAATTGATTACTTTTTTAAAAGAAAGTCAGTTTTATCAATTTTTTGCAGGAAAAAAAAGGATATTTTTAAAAATACCATATCATAGTTTTCCGTGAATCACATTATATGAGAAATAAATTAAAATTTCTTACATGTCGCAAAGAAAATTTAATATGATTGCAACTTAATACTTGAAATAATCTCAAATGACACTTGGCGATTTATTTTGGAGGTGTAATGCGATGTGCCTTGCACTGATTTGTTAAGAAGAAGTGTCTACTACTGCTCAGTTATCAGGACTTGTAACCTTGAGAAGTAATCGCGGGATTCTTGTTTCTTTTCAACCAATGGGAGAATGGATCATTTTCCCCTTGAGTCTCTTCCTGGGAGACTAGTAAGATTGATGGATTCGCCCCGCCCAGCGTTACACTGGCTTTTATTATATAGAGATGGATAAGATTATAGGCTAGTTCCATGGGTTTTTGTAGTGTAAGTCACATAGCTAATAACTGATATGCTTGTTGGCCACCGTTATTTCCGTAAAGTTTGTTTGGCCTTATTCAATTAATGAGATATCTCCCATAAAATAAGCCACATTTATCCGTTCTAAAATACTGGTAACCAGAAATCGTAGTATGTGACTTACACTACAAGTACTTATGGAATTTGCCTATATCAATTATCTTCAGAGTTTTAACTTAACCCCTTAACCCCTTGAGAGACTGTGGTATGTTTATGAAACCACTTAATTTTAATTCCGCACTGCCCCATTGGCACCAGAATTTTGGCAACTAAAATTTCGGTGTGTGAAATATAGATTTTTTATTCTTTATAATTTTTTTTTTTTCAAATTCCGGTGTCAATCATTAATTTCAATACTTTAGCAATGGAATCTCTTTGCCCAAGAAAGGGTTAAATTCACGATCCCGTGATATTCACGGTCTGCGTCTTTTATTTAGATTGTTTGATTCACACCAGTTTTATAAAATAGTGTAATTGGCTTTATTGTGGTATCATATTACCTGTCATTATATAAAGTGAATATTTCTTTTTCAAAAAATGGTGCCATTAAGCAATTTCAATTTTTAAACCGTAATTTAATGCGACCGTTATGGGGTTAAAAATGTAAACATTAGATAAAATTATGCATTGGAATTACTATTTTTTTTTTTTTTTTTTTTTTTTTTTTTATGTAGTATATACATCTATGCAATTTTTCTTTTATAAAATAAGATTTTTTTTTGGGTGGGGGGGGGGGGGAGGATAAGTATACGTTTAAACCTTTGAAACATATAAAGGACATATAATATTCTCCATTTAGTAGTATTTGGATTTAGTTCATATATTTGCAAATAAGATGTAAGATCACTTTAACGGAAATCGGAAATGTGTAATTAGGCTCTGAATACTGTATTCAATAATAATGTGCTAATTAGACTGTATATATGATTTG
The DNA here is from genome assembly GCA_963932465.1 of Maratus speciosus. Lineage (NCBI taxonomy): Eukaryota > Metazoa > Arthropoda > Arachnida > Araneae > Salticidae > Maratus > Maratus speciosus. Next base: position 492,773,392 of record OZ010796.1, on the reverse strand, counting down.
TTTGTCAAAGATTGGATGCATTTAATCAAAGATCAAGTGCTTTATTGCGAAATAATATTTAAAACTGTTATTAGGATTTATTAGGTGTCTATATTTTTAAAAAAATGCGAATAGCTCTATAACTGTACCTGATAAGCAATAAAGCAGACTAAAACTTTCAAATATTTTAACAACCGCTTTGCATCGTTAGTGCATATATGCATTTCAGCAGCTTCATTTTGTCGCCAATTCCGAATTCATATGGGAAAATCTGAAATATGTATTTTTAATTTATTTTTTCACGAAATGGCTGTTATTAAAAAAAGCAAATATTATTCTTCAAAATTTCTAGTATGAGTTCGAAAGTTCAAAAAAAAAAAAAAAAAAATCCTTAACCCCTTAACGGTCGCATTAAATTACGGTTTAAAAACTCAAATTGCTTACTGGCACCACTTTTTTGAAAAAGAAATATTCACCTTATTAAATGATAGGTAAAATGATACCATAATAAATCCAATTACACTATTCTATAAAACTGGTGGGAATCAAACAAATCTGAATAATCTGAATAAAAGTCGGAGGCCGAGAATATGACGGGAGCGAGAATTAAGGGGTTAAACTGACGCATCTGTGAGAAACAGAAAATGATTTAATCTAATTTTAACGGAGATAGTTATTATTTAAACTACTTAATTAAAAAAAAATACGTACCAAAGTTTTGAGTGTAATTTTGCATTTATCATTTGCATGAAAAAAATACATTGCATTTATATATTTTCAAATGACATTTTTGTAAATTCTAATGATGTTTCAATATTACATGGACAGAGTAACTTTTCCCTAAAAATTTTAAAAGTAATAACAATTTCATATTGAAATCTAAATCGTGTTCCATATTAAGAACATACTGCGTTATAATATACTAAAACATGGGGGACTTCAAACCTTTTGCTTGAAAAACTTCTGCGCAGAAAATTCAGAAAGGTGATCTGCGTCTAATTTAATCACAAAATTTCTGTTATTGAAAATGGCAAATTTTATTACTCTAAAATAGTGATAGTTAGTGGATCGCTGTCCATAGGTTCAAGATACATTCACATAGATAAAGAATGCAAATATGTGTTCTATTTTATTTTTGCTAGCGTTAACAAGAGTGGACAGCTGCGACGCGCGTAGAACCTCCCGCCCTCCCCATATTTTAGAGAACTTTTTTTTTTCAGAAGCACAATTTCTGCGATTAAATAGGGCCAAAATCTTATAGAAAATATAGTGTCTGCACTCGGGCCGCATTTACCAAACTGAAAACGGAAAGAAAGACGCGACGAACATAATTCAAATTTTCTTTTATAACATATACTTGTGTTAAGACAGGATAACGGTCTTCAAATTTTGACGATATAGTAACAATTCTGAAGTGCCTCATTAAAAATTCGTGTATTACTGTATAAGGTTTGTCCTACAGTGCATTTTCTGAAAAGTAAAGATTTATTTCTTGATCTCTATAATCTATAATATGTTAACCCTTTCCAGCACACTGTGCCCGGGTTGGGATTCTAATTTTAATTCCAAACTTAGGACCGCCACCAAGAATATTTTAGTAAAATTTTTCTTTTACAATGAATAGTTAAAATAACATGTTTTTAATTTCTAAAAAAGTCGTTTTAAAATTCCGATGTCAGTCAATCATTTCATCATTTTACAACAAAAATTGCCCGTGCCGGAAAGGGTTAAATCTGTATTCCAATTGCAGACTACTGGGACTCAAATATTTCTTAACCCTAGAACTACCGGAAATTTTACTCAAGTTTTATAAAAACATTCTACACCAGAATTTTTACTTAAAACTATTTAATTTGTTTATTTAACTTATTATTGTCTGATTTATACATTTAGTTTGTTTTGAAGAAATTTCTGGTTTGAATAAGTATTTTGAATGTACATGTCGGGTCCAATGGACCCGTCTGGTAGACGGAAGGTTAAATAAGTATTTGCTAATTTAATCTCAGAATTTTGGCAATTAAATAAGCCGAATGGTGCAAATGTTCACATCTGTTAACCCTTCTAGAGGCTGATTATCGCCGTAGAAAAGTGACACCGGTAAATATGAATAGAAAATTTTGCCGTTTTAAAACATTTTATTCGCGAAAAGCATGAAATAAGCAGAATTTTTTATTCTTTTTTACTAATGGAAATTATGTGGGCCGTATTGTAATATATTTCACTGACATTGGCAGGAGGATTGTTTATGTTGTCACAAGAAGGTAGAAACGCAGGTGACGACCGTAAACGCAAGGGAAATTTTTTTTAAAAAATTCGGGTGCCATTGTGGTTATTACGTCGTGACATAGCCGCATCACCGCCCTTCAAGGGGTTAAATTAAGCTCAAATACTATTTTCAGGTACAGAATTTTACATTACCAGGTCTCCCACTGGTCCGCTTTTTGAAACCAGTAATTTTTTAGAAAGAAATTTGTGGTAGGTTTCCGCAACCATTGCAAGAAAAGCGATCGTGTCTGTAAGTCTCTATAAAATTTATATATATAAAAAAATATTTAGATAAAAGTGGTGTTCAAAAAATGGACCAAATGTGAGCTCTGCATTACTAATGAATTTGCGATAAGAAAAAATGAGGAAAATCTTTAATAATAATCTCACGCATAAAAAATATCGAACTTTTCCAATATAGATTTTTTAATTATTTCATTTTTTCCAACTTCATTTTAAGAAAGACATTACTTTGAGAAGCTGCAATTAAATTTTTTCTAATACAAATATCAGAAGAATTTCATTCATATTATTTAGCAATAAATCAAGACTTCATGTCTACCAAATTTAAACATGAACTTTATGAAATTTAATTATCGCAATGCCGGATTAATTCTGAATATTAAGAATGCTTCAGCTGAAAAATAATTCCTCAAATCTGGTCATTATTCTCTGGGAATAGATGCACAAGGTACGACGCACTCAGCGTGCATACAGTTTTTCATTTCTTTTTCAGCTATATCCACATAGCTTATCCAATAATCGCCATATTTAACCCTTTACCCATAGAGGGGTAAGCAATAATGTCTCTGTAATATTGATATCTCACCGAAATAATCGAAAAATCTTATTTTAAAAAAGGAAAAGCATTTTTTCAACATTTCCCACCCAAAGTTAAAATTATAAAATTTAGTTAAATGTTTCTAGTGCAAATCTTGTTTAAATTGGGTTTGATATAATATATCCCACCGCCACTCAAGGGGTTATAAGGGTCTTTTTTATAACATAATATACTAAAAGTACGGTCTTAACGCAACTTTTTTCTAACTAAAATATTCGCCTTATTTAGTCGAAAAAATTCTGTCGTTAATTAAAGCGAATAATACAAATAAAAATTAGTGGTATCAAAAATTTTTGAGTAACGGTGTAAACAATTTTTTATTCTACGTGCGGTGTTCGGCAAAATTTTGCGCGTTTAACACTTAAATGCGCGATTATTCATTTTCTTTGGAAAAAATTATATATGATTCTCTGAAAGGTTAATTACACAGGGAAAATAATGAAAAAAATCAGAGATATATTTTTCATGTAATACGTCAATGTTTTCTTATGTTGCACATCCGCAGTACAACTAAAAACTACTGTCATGCGGCTGTTTTACGCTAAAATAATGCGAATTAGAAAATACTTTAATAATTATGTCTCCAAATACCTTATTTTACATAATTATTTATTTTATAAAACCTAACATTTAACCCTTTAATTCCCATGATAGAATACGTTCTAAAAATTACGTTGTTCAGAGAATCTCTTTACACCAGAGTGTTTCAATGGTTAATTTCGCATTATTTAAATTCGGAATGTCTGTTTTTTAAGTAAATCAAATATTGCTATTTTGATTTTCTGGTGTGAATTAGGTATATGCGATAAAAAAAATCTATTAAATTTAAAACAGTGTTGTTTGCATACATGCAAAACTGCGATCAAAAGGGTTAATCTCAGAAATCTGTTACCAAATATTTCTATTAAATTAGACGAGGATTAACCATTGAATGATGTTGTGAAAATTTAAAGACCACACACACCCAAGGTATAAGTGATGGGCCGAATGCATTATTCAGGCATGCGCAAAACATATTTCCCAACGTTTTTATATTGTTTTAAACAATTACTTCCACAAATTTAGTAAAAAGAAAAAAAGCAAAAACGGTTGCCAGCCTTTGTAACATTTTTTATTAATTATCTTCAGAAATTTAGAAGATGAAAAGAATTTTAAATTTTTATGAGGTTCTTAACCCTTTAGTGCACAGCTTTGCATATATGCAAAAAACAGTGTTTTGAATTTAATAGATTTTTTTTTTTCGTATATACCTAATTCACACACAGAAAATTAAAATAAAGCAATATTTGCTTTAATTAATAATAGACATTCCGTATTTAAATAAAGCAAATTTAACCATTGAAACCTTCTGGTGTAAAATAAGGTTCTCTGAACTACGCAATTTCTAGAACGTATTCTATCATGGGAATTAACGGGTAAAAGTTAAGTTTTGTAAAATAAATAATTATATAAAATAAGGTATTTTGAGACATACTTATTAAAATATTTACTAACTTGCAATATTTTAGCGTAAAACAGCCATACTGCATAAGTTTTTACAAATATTGCAGATTTGCAACAGAAAAAAAGATTGTCGTATTATATCAAAAATGTATCTCTGAATTTTTTCTTTTTTTTTTCCTGTGTAATAAACCTTTCAGAGAATCCTATAGAATTTTTTCGAAACAACAACAACAAAAAAAAAACGATCATTTAAGGGTTAAATTAAGTCTAATTAAAATAAGATTCTTCTTTTTCGATACAAAATTTTTCGTAGTAATGGAATTAAAAAATCAAAGAATTGCAGCTGTGCTTATGCGTATGTCCGAATGATTCATTCGAATAGTAAAATCATTCATTCTGCACATTACTACTAGGCATATCATATACCGCGTGAATGTACCATCTTAACCCTCTCGCTGCGTAATTGTTTTATAAAAGTAGCTTCAAAAATTGCGCATTTAATTACTTCGTGACGAGCGTCTTTTCAGAAATTTTATTATTTTGACACCGGTTTTTCTAAACAAAAATTTTCATCTGATTTAATTGGGAAAATGCTCCAATTAGATAAAGCAAAATTTACTATAAAAAGTAACTGGTGGGAATGATCAAAGAGGGTTAATGGCGGAAAAAATGCATCCCCGATGAAATCTCAGGTTGCGTAAATTTTGCTAATTTTACTTTGTCCAAGAAACTCTCGGGTTGCGCAGCGAGAGGGTTAATGAGGAGTTCCATAGACAGGGTGAAGCCAGGTGGAAAGGGGAGGGATACTTCACACTTTTTTTCAAGCAGGTATTTTTGCCTGTTTAATCTCAAAACTTTTAAACTGATTACGCAATTAAAGAAGGCAAAATGTTCTAATATAAAATAATGGTAATATTTTCCCGCCTGGCATTTCCCAAGATCAGATTTGGCAGTGTAACACTACAACTGACGGTTTAGTACAACAAAATTTTTTTGTGATATTTTACTTATTAATTTAAGCATTTCTGTATTTAAACAAGGCTAAAATATTATACGATTTTTTGATGTTAGATAATTCTGTGTGCCCAGAGACGCTGGCATCGAAATACTCAAGACCAGAGGACACGAGTCATCATCACTAATCGACCAACTTCTCACTAGTGTTGGAATTTAAACCGGGAAATTATGAATAGCAATTTTATTTTATTTTGTGTAATATCTATCAACTTATAAAACCATAATAACTATTTAAACTTACTGGTAAGAATTTGGAATCAGCCAATAAAAAATCAGTCACATGCGGCAACACTGTGGCATTCCGCATCTGGCTGAATTTTTATTTAAGGATTCCGGATTATCACCAGTCAATTTAAATAGTTATTATTGTTTTATAATATGAGAGATATTCCACAAATAAAATCAGATAAAAATCCTATTTAAATTTTCCGGTATGAATTCCAAAAATGGAGTTATGAATAAAAAGGAGGCGACATGTAGTGTGTTGTCTACCAGTTGCGAGTGAAGTAACTGAGGAGGTTGTCACAAGATGGCGGCTGTTTTTTTTTAAAATAGGTTCTCCAATTTCTGATTACCACTAGGGCGAACATCCCACCAGTAAAATTTAATAGAAAATTTTGTCTTATTTCTACGTCTTATTGATGGAAAATTTTCTCAAAAATGTCGTAACAACTTTTGTTTGTTTTTACTGGTGTCAGTATGCTTATTAAAACTGTCAGTTTGTTTCCCTGTTTGTCACAATATGGCGGAAACGCAGTACTTAACTATTGCCAAAACAAATTCCTACCAGTAAAAATGAAAATCTGTTTCTACCATTATTTATGACTGAAATTTTGTAATATTAAGGCGTTTAAATAAGTTGAAAATTTCTATATAAATCTACTGGTGGAAGTTTCCACCGACAGTAAACAACGCCTGCGATAGCGGTTACAGTTGATGCTTCACTATTTTAAGGCTATGTCAGTTCCTCTTTATTAATAGTTCCATGATTCCAACAGTAGTGAGAGATCGATCGGTTAGTGATGACGTTACACTCGTGTCCTCTGCCCTTCAGTATTTAGATGGTAGCACCAGAGAGCGTGAGATATCTTTCTCTTCACTAAATGGCAGATAAGTATCATAAATACTGCTAATAATCGGCGCGATGTGTCATCGGCAAGTAATGGTAATGGAGTTACGAATAAAGAGGATGAGACACATAGTGTAGTGTCTACCAGTTTCCACTGAAGTAACTGAGGAGGTTGTCACAAGTTGGCGGAATTTTTTTTTTTTAATCGGATCCACAGATTCTGAATGCCGCCGTGGCAGATTTCCACCAGTAAATTTGAATGGAAAATTTCATCGAAAATTTTCTCTCATAATTATGGTAATTTTTTTATACTCGTTTCTACTGTTGATAGTTTGGCCAGGTATTATAATATTTCTCACTGACACTGACAGGAGACTTGTCACAATATGACTGAAACGCAGGGCCTGACTTCCGCCAAAGTAAACTTCCACCAGTGAAATGTATACCTATTTTTGCGACTATTTATCACTGAAAATTTCCAATAACAAGGAGTTTAAATAAGGTGAAATTTGCTATTTATATTCGCTGGTGGCAGCTTGTCACGGTGGTAATCAACTCGTGCAAAAGCTGTTACGGTGAAAGCTTCCCTATTTCAAGTAAATATCGGATCCTCTTTATTAATAGTTCCATGGTCTAAGTAATATTTTAATTGGAGGGATGTCTTCAGAGAGAACTTTTGAGGGGGATGTGACCCGCATTGTGGTTCTCGTACAAGGAAAAGCCAGAAAATCATGCAGTGGCAGAAAACGTGTCAAATCAGTGAACATTGTCTCAAAGTTCTCAGTTTTCGGTCAGCATGGAAACAACTGGTGCCAGTGGAACACTGAGTACGCGGCGCAATATTTTTAATCCAAAGTAAAAATTTTAGGCAAAGATTTAACCCTTAAATTCGCGATTTTTTATTTTGTTTCGAAAAAATTATATACGATTCTCTGAAATGTTTATTACACAGGAAAAATAATGAAAAAAATCAGAGATGCATTTTTCATATAATACGACAATCTTTTCTTATGTTATATATCTGCAATACAAGTAAAAACTACGCTACAATAGTGCATATTAGTTAATATTTTAATAAGCATGTCTCCAAATACCTTATTTTATATAATTATTTATTTTATAAAACTTAACCTTTAACCCTTTAATTCCCATGATAAAATACATTCTAGAAATTACGTAGGTCAGAGAATCTGACCCTACACCAGAAAGTTTCAATGGTTAACTTCGCTTTATTTAAATATTAATATGTTATTAATTAAACAAAATATTGCTATTTTAATTTTCCTGCTATTTAATTTATAATATTTTAATAATCCGACCTACACTAAACTCCTTGCACCACTTTCGGACTTGTTGAACGGACATACACTTCTAGGACATACACCTCTGTCAACTGACTTCAAATATCTACGGGCGGAGTCCCTTTGGCGTGCAAAAAGTGAATTACGAGACGAATATCGCACTTGGCGGGAACAACAATGGAAACCTCCAATTCAGGCGGCTGCTTAGCCAAGAATGAACGGCGCAGGGAAGCGTGGCCGGGGGAATCGCGAGTGCAGGAACAGCCGCACACAGTGCTGATGCCGTATTTCGCCTTGCACCTTCCCGTGGGGCTGGAGCTCTTTGGGAACTTTACTTCTGGATCGACCCTCGTAATATTCACTGTGGGATGACAGTTTAATGTAAGTGGTACTTATAAGTACCGTCAGTAGATAAAGTGTTAAATAAGGCAATTTTTTTCTATCCTAAAAGAGTGGTTGCATAGCAGTCCGCGGCTAAGGTTAAAGACATCCCATCTATTTTTTTTTTTTTCATTTAAAAAAATTATCCTTGAAAAAAAATCGCATATAGTCATTAAGTTGGGACCTCCATTTCTATTTAATAAAATATGAGGGAATAACAGAATCATCTCCGCAGTTCGATCTTTAAAAGAACCGACTTCTTCCATACAACGGAAAAAGTTAACACGACTCCATCACAACTTAAACTTACTACTCGAAAATTACAGCTCACGTCCAATGCGTATTTAACAAAAATAACTTAATAAATACCAAACTGCAGAAAGTGGTATTAATTATATTTTATTATTTTAACATTTTCGTGTATTCTTAAAATGAAACTGCTGCAGTACAGTGTAAGAATACTTTTTTCTCAATCTACTTATTTATAAATTAGTTATCAATTCTGCGGATGATTCAATAAGAAAACAGATAATAATTTTTCAGTCCTCATTACTCTTTCAACTGATAGCAATAGTATAAGACATCCTTTCAGGAAATTTTTGTACAGATGAAATTTACTCTAGGTACCTTCGGAAAATGTCAAAACGAATTTTGAAAAATGATACTTACTCTCATTCCTTGAAAAAGTAAAGACAAAATTTCATGTCGATAAAAAAAAGCATACCCTCATAAAAAAAAATAAAAAAAAAATGTGCCCACGGATATGGAAAAAATAGGACATGGGAAAAAATTCATTTTACGTTTCGAAACTAGGAGAAGCTTTTTCGGAAGGCAATACACTGTTGAAATAATTTCCTATATTTCAGAAACATAAAACTGATACAGAGTATCACTGTTAATTTTTTGTGTTTTACATTAAACATTTAATTTTTCTGTTGGATGCCATAATTAAAATTTTCTTACACATTCGAGTTTAACCCTAGATCTACCGGGAATTTTATTCAAGTTTTAATAAAACGTTCTACACCAGAATTTTTATTTAAAACTATTTAACTTATTTATTTACCTTATTTTTGTCTGGTTTATATACTTAGTTTATTTTAAAGAAATTTCTGGTTTGAATGAATATTTTGTATGTACCTGTCGGGTCCAATGGACCCGTCTGGTAGACGGAGGGATAAACGTTGCCTTCGAAATGCTAAAGGTCTGAGGACAAGAGTTGTAACGTCATCACTAATCGACAGACTTCTCGCTTCTGTAGGAATTCACACCGGAAAATTTTGAAGAGCAATATTCTTTTATTTTATTTGTGAAATATCCAACATCTTATAAAACAATAATAACTATTTAAACTTACTGGTAATAATTTGGAATCCCCAAATAAAAAATCATCCATATGCGGCAACACTGTTGCCAGATGCACACAACTGCGGCTGAATTTTTATTTTGGGATTCCGAATTCTCACTAGTAAGTTTAAATAGTTAGTATTGTTCTATATGATGATAGATATTCCACAAATAATATAACAGAAATTTGTTATTTAAAATTTTCCGGTGTGATATCCAACACTAGTAAGAAGTCGGTCGACTAGTGATGACGTCACAACTCGTGTCCTCAGGCCTTGAATAATTCGATGGCAACGGTTTTAGTCAACATCCTACTTCGAGAGGAATATCATGTGAATACAAGTATATTCTTTGATGGATTAAATCGAAAAAAAAAATTACATATTCCATGATTCAATATAATGAAGATAATTATTTGGAAAAGTGGTATTTTTTTCGTAGTAGGTAATGGAGCGGGGTACTTTCATGGTACATGGCAGTGGTGTCAAAATGTGGCCCGCCGGATACCAGTAATTATTTAAAGAAATATCGATTTCTTCCATCGCAGACAATCGATGATTAGATAAGGCAATGATAACTATAAACTTTTTGTGGTATTCAACGGGCTACAGTTTGGCACCCTTGGTATACACCATATTTCTCTACTTGAACTGCATAGAATACAAAATGGCTACACCGATTAGCACATGGTTGCGTTAAACGACGGTAGTTTTTAATATTTTTGCTACCACTAATACTAAATAGAAATGTTTCTGGTAGATATGTAGTATAATAATACACGGCTCCAACTCGGCCCATTCTTTGAACACCACATTTTTTCAAAGAAAATGGAATTTATAATTTTCTTCGAAACTTACTTCGAAAGCCATTTTTATTGTGATTGTTGCTAAAACCTACTATGAATTTTCCCCTAAATTATTACTGCTGATGTTGGCAGCTATGCTATAACTATTATTGTTTAAAATTATTTGTAGAAAAAATAACACAAACATTGTCTGAAACATGTTGCATAAATGTATACCGTTGGCAGCAAACGCGTTCATTTATCAAAGTCCTATGACATATTTGTAAGAAATAATTCAATGTAAATAAAATTTATTTTACAACCACTGTAACATTTCTTTGCTGATTGCTAGCCATTTCATGAAATAATTTCCATTTTGCAGCCCCCTGAAAATTAGGCAAATCTGCTGACTCAAAAATGGCGGCTGTGATAAGCGATTTTTTAAAGCTACACTAAATGAGTTTTTCTTTTTAAAGCATGTTTCTTTTCTTTTTTTCTTTTTATATTTATATTTATGTAGGTTTCGATACCACAAATATTAAGTCGTAATAAGCCGTCTTATTTAATAACATAAAAAACGTATTTATGTAAAGGGATTTGGATATTTCGATGCACGTATTATTTATTCATCATATCACATTGAAAATGAACGTCTTCACTCAGGTTACTGTTGCTCAGTCTGTTTACTTTACAAAAGGTAATGCATTATGATTTTTTCAAATTTCAAAAGGATTACTTATAGAGAAAAGGAACAAAATTCTTTTTTTTTAAGTGAATTAAAAAAATAATAAAGCTTTACGAAATAAATGTATTAACTATGCATTAGAAGGGATTACATATAATGTGATAAATTTTTTCGTACGTTTTAGTTTTCTTCCCATTAAATTTAAACAAGGATAATAAACATACGAATTCAGTTTATCGTTGGACGTTTTTTAATTGACTAATGCTTTTTATTTTTAGAAGCATTAAAATTAGTTCTTAGGATTTAGTATGAAGAAGATTACATGAAATAGGAAAAAAATTGAAAATGTGCTTTAAGTGGAAATACGGTAAGAGTATTAATGTATATATTTACATGAATTTTCATTTAAGAAAAAAACACATTTATTTTAACTGAGTATGTGTAAATGTATTTAAGAACACAAATTAGCCCATTTCTGTATGGATTCATTTAATCTATTATCTTTTGATTAATGTAATAAATAGTGTAATAAATTACGCAAAAAAAGTAGAAAAATATTCCCTTATTTTAGTAAAATCAAAACGTCCCAATTTCTAGATTTTCATTAAATATAGCTGACCGTTTTATTAGTCATTTTAGCTAGAAAACAATCTTAACACTAGAACGTCCGAAAGGTGTCGATTCGACTCCGACCATATGATTAAATGTCAATTGGAACCAGAAATTCCTTCACAAAATAAGTTAAATTTTAAAAACGTAGATTTAGGTTAAGTAAGGCAGTCAAATAATTTTAAATAAAAATTCTGGTGTAAAATATTTTATGAAGCTTGAGCAAAATTTCCGGGCGTTCTAGTGTTAAATAATAGTAAATTTTAACAAGTGTAAATTTAAGATAAATAGAAACATGAGCATTTTTTTTAACCCTTATATGCATAGTGATGTATATCTGCATCACTTTTTATTTAACTCTTAAAACCACTATATTTACATAGAAATATTAATCTTTCAAAAAGTACACAAATATGCTGCTAAATAAAGTTAAAAATCTATCTTAAAATTTCTGGTGTCTAATCTTTAAAATAGGAATAAAAAACAAAATTCTAAATGAATAATTCGTGCATTTAACAGTTCAGTTTTACAAAATAAAAAAAATATATAAAATAAGGTATTTAGATTCATACAAAATAATATTAAAATATTTCCTAATTTGTAATACATTTTAGTTTTACTAGTGTTGCAGATGTGCAACATAAGAAATGGTTGAAGTATTATACGAAAGATGTATCTCAGTTTTTTTTATTAATTTCCCTGTGTAACAAATCTTTCTGAGAATCATATATATTTTTTTCGAAACAAAATAAAAAATCGTGCATTTAAGGGTTACATTCATGCATTCAAAACAGTTTTTTATAAATTCATTATAAGTTCAGTATAGTTTTTTATAAGTTCTTTTTTTCAGTTCATTAGATATCATCAAAATAACGTTTTATGAAAGATTAAATTGAAATATTTTCACATGACTTTCCTGTCAGCTATTCTTGCACTTTATGCATTGTAACAATATTATATTTATCTGAATATAGCCATAGCTGCCAACATCTTACGAATTTTTGTACAACAAAAATTTGTCCTTAATAAAGGACACCTAATTTTAATTCCAAAACTGGCAAGAGGCACCAAAAATATTTAACTAACATTTTCCTATTATAATGCACATGAAAATAAGCAAGTTCATATTTTCTAATAATTTCATTTATAAATTATTCTTAGCAACCAGTATATTTGTATAGAAATATTAATCCTGTAAAGATTAAAAAACTATAAAGTTAAAAATCTATATTAAAATTTCTGGTGTCTAATCTTTAATATAAGAGTAAAAAAAAAACATAATTCTAAAAAAAATAATTTATACATTTAAGGGTTACGTTTTACAAAATAAAAAAAATAAGTAAAATAAGGCATTTAGATTCATTCTTAACCTCCCCTGTTCTGAGACAAATTTTACATCAGATCACAAAAACCAGTATAAAATTAGTCTAAAACAGCTCCAAAGACGTATCAGTCTATAAATCAATGCTTATGATAACAAGGTTCGCACACTCCTTGGAATTTCCAAGGACTCTGACACCACTATTAATGATAAGAAAATTTACATTTAATTTTTAAAACACAGAAGTCACAATCCTGGCCTTTATTCACAGATTTTGCAATATTTTCCTGCAGTGAAATACATTCAGAATACTGTTAAAATTTAGTGGTAAAAGTGTGCGAACCCTGGATAAACACGCATTTATTAAAAAAGTCTAGAAGTAATTTTAACAGTTATAAAAGCATTTCAATTGATTTAACCCTCCGTCTACCAGACGGGCCCAATGGGCCCGATGGGTACATTCGAAATATTTATTCTAACCAGAAATTTCTTTAAAATAAACTAAATGTGTAAACCAGACAATAATGAGTTAAGTAAATAAGTTCCATAGTTTTAAATAAGAATTCTGATGTGCAATATTTTTATAAAACTTGAGTAAAATTTTCGGTAGTTCTAGGGTTAAAGAGTGTTTTTTAATGTCTCCTACAGGCGACATCAGGAATGAGGAGGTTATTAAAATATTTACTATTTTGCAATATTTTAGTTATTAGGGGAGGTAGGGGAGGGTTGATACATTGACAATTTTTCTCAATAAATGGCATTGACAGCCATTGTAACAGATGTAAAGTCTTCTTTTATTAGCAGAGGCCATTATTAGCTGGACTTAGCAGTGAAGAACTGACAACGTTTTTTTTTCTTTTAATTTTGAAGACTTTTGGAATGTCAATGTAAATTTTTTTAAATACCGATTTTCTTAAATAACTCTTATTATTGTGAAGATAATATCTTGTAATTTTTTTTTGTAAAGCACATTGTTAGGGCGAGTTTTGGCAGAAAGCAGATTGGCATTTTGCAACTGCATTTATACAAAGTGATTGAAAATCCAATAAGGCATGACAGGGAGAAATGATACATTAGTGCTGAGGCGAAATGATACACTTGTATATTTGAAATTTCATAGTTTTTTTTTTTTTTTTTAGTTGTAAACTAATATAAGACTGCAATATACATTATTATTTTACAGCAAGAGCTACTGAAATTGGTATGGAAGAACAAAGAGACTATTCATAGATATTATGTAGGTTACATAGCAAAGCAGTGCGATACTGGATGGCTAATTCGCTTTGCTCATCATGTAGAAGGAAAAAAGTTTAAATGGCCTGAAAGGGAAGATGTTTCTATAGTTGACGAAGGGCAAATAAAAAAAAAAAAAACATCAAGTCCACCCGATTTTACTTACCAAACTGATAGAGTTATTAGTTTTTCGTTTAACGATTTCAGGGGTGGTGGTATTGTTATGAAACCACTTAATTTTAATTCCCAAACGCCACTTTGGCACCAGCATTTTGGTAAAATATTTTCCATTTAATATGAAAATGAAATACACTATACTGCCATTAATGACCGGCAATTTTCAATTTTAGACATTTTGTCGAATATTTAGAAATATACTTATCAGATTCTTCTGGAATTTCAGGATTAAAAAGAACAGGCATGCCCTCATATTTAACAATGTCAATTTGATAAGGGGCCAATTAGGGGGCCAAAAAAAATCAAAGAAAAAAATAATACTTGGGATCACCCTGTAAAATAAAACGCACTAAATGATCTATCACTACCGAATATAAATAAACAGACATTGTGCAATATGTGTATTCTTTTGTTTAAGAATAGCACGTATATTAATAGAGATATAGCAATTTATTTAAAAAATATAATAAATCCTTGCATGTTTTTTGCTTATAACATACAGGGTTTTCAACCAAATGTAACGCCGATTTCAGAGAAATTGACAAAATATTGTAGAAACAATATAGTGCAATTGGAATATAAATATATTAAATATTTTAGGAAATATGAGCAGTTGTATGAAATAATTTTTATCTGCGTATGCGCGAACAATAACAAGGATCCTTTTACATAATTTAATAGTCAAGTCTATGGAGCAACTTATTAAAAATAATTTTGTCAAATATCGTAAATATTCAGAAAGATATCGGCATTAGAGTGAGCAAATTTTTAGTAGTTCTCTAAAAGCAACTGATAAGGGATTTTACACAATTTGTCATTTTTAATTTTCATTTTTTATTGATGCTTTAGTTCTTCTCTGATAACCACCAGAACGAGCCTATACCATGATCAAAAGGAGTATCAAAATCGAAGCACTTTTTCCAAATCTACTCATTGATAGTCACTAAATACTAACTTTTTTCTGAAAGTCAGTTAATAAAAAATGACAATTTGTGTAAAATCGCTTATCATTCAGCTGCTTTTAGAGAACAACTAAAAATTTGTTCACTCTAAAGCCGATATCTCTCTGAATTTTTTCGATATTTGACTAGATTTTTTTTTATAAGTTGCGCCATAGAGTTGACTATTAAATTATGTAAAATGATCCTTGTTATCGTTCGCGCATGCGCAGATAAAAATTATTTCATACAACTGCTCATATTTCCTAAAATATTTAATATATTTATATTCCAATTGCACTATATTGTTTCTAGAATATTTTGTCTTTTTTTTTAAATCGGTGTTAAATTGGGTTGAAAACCCTGTATGTTATAAGCAAAAAACATGCAAGAATTTTTAAATTTTTTTAAATAAATCGCTATATCTCTATTAATATACGTGCTATTCTTATAAAAAAGAATACACATTTTGCACAATGTCTGTTTATTTATATTCGATAGCGATAGATCATTTCGTGCATTTTATTTTACAGGGTGATCCCAAGTATTATTTTTTTCTTTGATTTTTTGTTGGCCCCCTAATTGTCTCCTTTATCAAATCAACATTGCTAAATATGAGGTCATACCTGTTCTTTTTAATCCTGAAATTCCAGAAGAATCTGACAAGTATATTTCTAAATATTCGACAAACGGTCTACAATTAAGAATTGCCGGTCATTAATGGCAAGGTAGGGTAAAGCCCTTTTCTTATTTCCAATTAAAATTGTTGGCAAATTCCGGTGCCATTCATTTATTCAACATTTTAGCATTGAAAATGCTTTGACCTGAAAGGGTTAAAGAAATATTAAATGGGCTAAATTTCTGTTAAATTGTTTGCAAATTAGCAATGTTCACTTCATTTTTCCTTGCAGCAAGATCTCTAGGGTTTTTTCTTTTTCATTATTTATTTTCTAAAAAGTGTGCTAATAGAATTGTTTAAATAGTGCAATTGTTTAAATATTTTTGTAAAAAACATTTCTGAAAAAAAATATGTCAATATCATTTCTTTTTAAATTGTACTTAAATATTTCAAGATTTATCTTAAAAAAATTGTATTACACATAAATTGAATTGTCTGCATTTTTTTTTCAATTTACATAGCAATGTATCAAACCTCCCTTGCTAGTGTATGAATCCTCCCCAGCAATGGGGAGATTTGATACAGAAGTAACCATTCACAATAATTGGGATATATTTTTTGAATGATTATTTTTTAAATTCACAATATTTTTAATAAATGAATAAAAGGTCACTTTATAAGAAAACACGAAAGATTTGTTTAAAAATAGGTTTCTAAGTGTTGTAAAAAAATAGTAAAAAAAAAAAACAGTGTATCATACCTCCCCTACCTCCCCTACTTGTATTGCAGATGTGCAACATAAGAAAAGGTAGACGTATTATATGTAAGATGTATCTCTGATATTTTTCATTATTTTTCCTGTGTTATAAACATAGAGAATCATATATATATATATTCGAAACTAAATAAAAAACATGCATTTTACCCTTTCAGGCGGGGGGGGGGGGGAAGGGGTGACATGGTTATGAAACCACTTAATTTTAATTCCACTTAATTCCTAAACGTCTCAATGGCAACAGAGGTTTAGCAAAATATTTTCCATTTAATATATATGTGAAATATAGCCTTTTTTTCACACTTACAAATAAATTTATTGGTCAATTCCGGTTCCAATTATTTACTTCAACACATTAGCATTGAAAATGCATTGCCTTTGAAAGAGTCAAGGTTTAAACTAGAGCAGTCAGACTGTAGACCGTGAATATTACATTTTTTAAAAGTAATCTTGTATTATTTATTCGCAAAATATCCGTGAATACTCGGACAAATATTACTATTAAAATTGTGGAAGCCTGCGGTCCAAAGTTTGACACCGCTGGTTTCATGGAACTGTTAATAAAAAGTAGCTGACATGTCCTTAAAATAGTGAAGCTTCACCTTTAATCGCTTTTGCAGGGGTTGTTTACCATATGGAGAAACTGCAACCAGTAAATTTAAATAGAAAAATCCTTCTTATTTAAGCTCTATTTATAATACAATATTTCAGTCATAAATAATGTCAAAAATAGATATTTATTTTTATTGGAGGAAGCTTACTTTGGCGGAAGTCAGATCCTGCGTTTTCGGCATATTGTGACAACCTAGACAACCTCCTTTCAGTATCAGTGATAAAAATTGTAATACTTGGGAAAACTGACACCAGTAAAAAGAAATAGAAACTTTTACCTTATTTGTAAGAATATATTTTCATGAATAAGTGCGCTTAAATAAGACGAAATTTTCTTTTCAAATTTACTGGTGGGAAGTTGGACCCAGCGGTAATTATAAACTATTGATCCACTTTATCCCGTTAATTCTCGCTCCCGTGATATTCACGGGCAGTAACTTTTATTCAGATTACTAAGATTTGTTTGATTCCCACCAGTTTTATAGAATAGTGTTATTGGCTTTATTATGGTATCATTTTTACATGTCACTAAAGAAACTGAACATTTCTTTTTTAAAAAAAAGTGGTGCCAATAAGCAATTTGGATTTTTAAACCGTAATTTAGTGCGACCGTTAAGGGGTTAAAACTGACAGCCGCCATTTTATGACAACCTCCTCAGTTATTTCACTCGCAACTGGCAGACACTACACAATATGGTCCATTAGGTGCTCAAAAAGACAAATAGGGAAAAGTTTTGGTGTAAATTTGGTGTTTAGAGCCTTTATGTTTTTTGGATCGCTGAACATGATTCTGAAATTAGGCAACAAAATTAAAACGATTTTTGCGACAAAAACGTCGAAAAATGTTATTTTCTTCTTTTTTTTTTTTTTTTTTGAAATAACTTCAAAATTACGCATTTTACACAAAAGTCCTCAATACATAAATTAAAGAAGATAAAATTTCCCACATTTCATGTATTAAAAGTTTTTTTCTCTGATCAATGTTAGAATTTTTTTAATCATTTGTGCGGTCCCATGTAACTGAGTACATCAATTTTCGAAAATCTTTGACTGAAATTTCTGAAATTATATTATGGGAATAACCATTGGCTTAGCCGGGGTGGGTGTTCAAATCTCTGGATTTACATGGTTTCGTCGAGTTATTTTCGGTTTTTTAATTCCCTGAAAATTCTGCGATTAGATAAGGTTAATAATATTTTTTTAAATAATGTTACTGAAATCCTCCAGACCCCCACACTTCCTATAATAATTGAATAAAATTGAATTAAATAATTGAAATAATGATTGGCTTAGACAGGGTGAGTGTTCAAACTCCCCTCTGTGACAGTGAAAAGATTGTAATACCTAGGCAAACTGTCTCCAGTAAAAACAAATACAAAATTTAACCATATTTATGACAGAAATATTTCGTGAAAAAGCACTAAAACAAGGCAAAACTTTCTTTTCGAAATTTACTGGTGAAATTTACTCTGGTGGCAATAGGAAATTGTTGAACCGATGTAAAAAGTCAGCCGCCATCTTTTGAAAACCTCCTTAGTTACTTCCCTCGCAACCAGTAGACAATGCGCTACATGTCTTCTCCTCTTTAACCATAACTGCATTATCCAATTTGAGTTATTAGTGCATAACTTATTTATTAATGGGTAAGTTCCATGAGTTTTTGCAATGTATGTCACATAGCTGATAACGTCTATGCTTGTTGGCCACCGTTATAGACCATGGGACGAGTGGTGAAATTGTTCAAGTCCGTTTACCAACTCCGGGAACTAAGAAATTTTGCATGCAATACAATTATACAATACTTATTAACTAAAAAACGCAAAGTTCACCAAAAAATATTTGCACATTAATTTTTTATACCAATTTAAAGTGGTACCCTAAAGCCGACATTATAAAGGTAATGTTCAGTGTTTTGGTTAGTATTTTCACTTTTAAATAAGAATGAAGATAAAATTTATTGAATTGTCATCATTTACTAATAAATATTAAATACTGACAATAAAATATTATCTTTAATATTAGTATTGTATTTAATATTTGCTGTTTAAGAAGTTGAATATTTTTTAATATATTTTACACGAATGTAGCTTAAATAATAGATTAAATGAAACTTGAAAGTTAAAATAATAGAATTAAAATACTCTATGCATTCAGAATGTATATTTTAACTCTAATAAAGTAATAAATATAAAATTTAAGGATTTGTCCTCATATGTCGACACCTATATCAATTGTTGAAAAGAGCAATTTTGACTCTTAAACTTGACATTCCCTTTAAATTTTTGATGTAAAAACATTTCTAATACAACTAACAATTTTTTTTTAGTACTTCTAATAAAACGATGAAAGGTTTAAGTAACACAAGGCTCTTTTTAACATAAAATTAAATATTCAAAAATTGCTCAACTAAAGCTGCTACCTTTTTTGATACTAACAGGCAGCTTAATCCAAAAACTAAATTGGAACTGGGATCTTGAAAGATACAAGCAACATTCTTGCTCATATAATTGTAATGGGGCAAACATCATAACCTGATGCAAAAAATGTCATGTCATATAATTTAACTGCCTATCCCCCACCTATAGCAAACCCTGATTGTTCTATCGAGTGATCCCTGAAAGTAATGCCTTCATTTTGGACGGTATGGGAGTTTTGCAACAAATGCAGAATATTCCAAATACTTTTGAAGATCTTGCTTTACAAGTACTGGAATATATTATTGGTATGGGTGTTAGCTACAAATCTAAAGTAATTCACTTTGTAACTGACACATATCCTATTTTCAACATTTAGTGCAGCGAGTGACAAAGGAGGGCTACAGGAGGTGAAACTGTTATTAAAATAGGAAGTTCAGCGAAAAGAAAAAAAAAAGAAAAAAAAAAAAAAAAAAAAAAAAAAAAAAAAACCTCATCAGTTAAAATTTCTAGCAAATGGGTCAAATAAGGCAGCTTTGGTTGAATTTCTTTTTAAAAAATGGTCCTCAGTAGATCCCCCCAATTCTGAAAAGTGTATTGTTGATTGTTGTACATGGGGTAAAGTGTCATTTTAAAAGCGGTGAAAATAGTCATCTGATAGTAAGGGATATGCCCGAACCGCATTCTGATCACGAGGAAGCAGATACAAGAATGCTGTTGCATGTAGAAAATGCTTCGATATGTTTCATACATGCTATTATTAAAAGTTCGGACACATGTTTTCATCATCTCACTTTGTATGAGTAGACTTTTAACAACAGAATTATATTTGCTTCTGGGTAGTGCGAGTAATTTAGAATTCCATAATGTTTTATCTATCGCTACTATTTTAGGTCCAGACATTTGTGATAGTTTAATAGGCCTTCGCAGTTTTACAGGCTGCCACAGTTGTAGTGCCTTTAAAGACAAGGGCAAAATTAAAGCATTGGCTATAATGAAAAGTAAAATTGACTATAATGAAAAGCAAAATTGTTTATATTGATGCATTTAAAGGGTTTGGAACTTCTTGGACTTTATCAAGTGCTCTTATTCAAACTCTTGAACTATTTGTTTGCGAACTTTATGGCCAACCTACTAAAACCTCAGCAAATGATTCAAGATACACATTGTTCAAACTGAAGTTTAAAATTGATGTTGCTTTACCACCAAATTATGATGCTTTAGTATACCATATTGAAAGGGCAAACTATCAAGCATATATTCATCGTCGGTGTTTCCAGAACATAATGAGTGTCCCTAATCCTGCTGAACATGGATGGATCATTAATGGGATAAATATAAGGATTTGTTGGAACACAATTCTTTGTATTCCATATAGTTTACTAAAAAACATTTTGTGCAAGTGCCAGAAGACCGTTGGAATTACTTGCTACGAATTATGTTCATGTACTAATTGGAAAATTCCAATGAACAAAATGAATTTTTCAGTGATACTTTTGAAGTTGATTCAGACATATGAAGATATTGATAGTTTGCATAATGTAGATGATATTTTCTAAAAAATGTACCAAAATAAATAATATTATGCATAAAACATGCCAAAGTAAAGCTTTTATTTAAGACAAGTATTTAAGCATGAAGCAATGTGATCTTGTTGATGGACTTCCTAGTTGCGTGGCAACTTAACATCCAGTTGGGAGGTGATCGTGTTGCAAGGGCATTAGGGAGACTTAACCCTAGAACTACCGGAAATTTTACTCAAGTTTTATAAAAACATTCTACACCAGAATTTTTACTTAAAACTATTTAATTTGTTTATTTAACTTATTATTGTCTGATTTATACATTTAGTTTGTTTTGAAGAAATTTCTGGTTTGAATAAATATTTTGAATGTACATGTCGGGTCCAATGGACCCGTCTGGTAGACGGAAGGTTAAAAAAATTAATGTTTAAACATGGCTGGTAGCCACAATGAGAGAAATCACTAGAAAAGTTAAGAAAAGAATAACTTAAAGTAAGAACTTGAAATACTAAAAGTTTAACAATGTAAGAGAAAAAAGAAAATTTAGATAAAAAAAAAGAAAGAAATTCCATTAGTTCCAAATAGGACAGGCGAAAAAGCTACCGGGGGATATCCCATCTAAAAAAAGGAACACTTTTCAGTGACCATACATTAAGTTTAAGTTGGTTAAAAATGCTATTTATATAGCAGATAAGCAGTATTATATTTAAGCATTACCAATTTTCTAAAATGATTTAGATATTGTTTGTCTAATTTTTCCTGTAACTTCTTAAGCATTTTTTTAAGAGGCAAGTACATTATATCAAAGTCTCTTTACTGTTATTATGTTGCTTAATGTTATGTTAAAAAGAGCCTTGTATTACTTAAACCTTTTATTTATTAATTAGAAGTAGTCGAAAAAAATTGTTAGTTGTATTAGAAATGTTTTTACCTCAAAAGTTTAATAGTTAAAGGGAATGTCAAGTTTAAGATTCAAAATTGCTCTTTTCAACAGATGATATAGGTGTCGAACAGTGGCGTGGCGTGAAAATTTTCGGTGGTCATCGCAATTATTTAAGTTTGTGGTGAAAAATTATTAACTCTAAAATTCAATGGTTGAATGTTCAAAAAAGAAACTTTAAATCTTACCTTCACTTATACATGAACTCCAAATGTTCTGCTAAAACTGGATCGTAGAGTTTTAAATGCTTATTAAGAGTTTTAAAATATTGCTTGGTCATCGCCGCATCCAGCGATGACCGGACGCCACGCCACTGGTGTCGAAATATGAGGGCAAATCCTTAAATTTTATATTTATTACTTCATTAGGTGTTAAAACATACGTTCTGAAAGTATAGAGTATTTTTATTTTATTATTTTAACTTTCAAGTTTCGTTTAATCTATTATTTAAGCTACATTCGTGTAAAATATATTAAAAAAATATCCAACTTCTTAAACAGCAAATATTAAATACAATACTTATATTAAAGGTAATATTTTATTGTCAGTATTTAATATTTATTAGTAAATGATGACAATTCAATAAATTTTATTTTCATTCTTATTTAAAAGTGAAAATACTAAACAAAACACTGAACATTACCTTTATAATGTCAGCTTTAGGGTACCACTTTAAATTGGTATAAAAAATTAATGTGCACATATTTTTTGGTGAACTTTGCGTTTTTTAGTTAATAAGTATTGTATAATTGTATTGCATGCAAAATTTCTTAGTTCCCGGAGTTGGTAAACGAAAACTGGTTTTTAGCCACTTTTGATGCTTCGTCCCATGACCTATTATTTTCCAAAAGTTTGCTTCGCCTTATTCAATTAATGAGATATCTCCGATAAATTAACTCTAATTTTTCCGTTCTAAAATACTGGTAGCCAAAATCGCAGCACATGGCTTACACTACAAGTTCTCATGAAACTAGTCTAATGTAAATTGTGTTAATTTTTTTCACACGCGTTTGATATTATTTCTTTATATCATATTTCAAGTAAACACCTACAGTCTGTTTAATGTTGCTATTTTTGTTTGATTTATAAAAGGCAGTCTTTATGATTTTTTATATTTTTAAAGGATTAAATATAGAGCAGACAAAATTTAATAAACATATTTTTGTTCATCAAAATGAATTAATTGCTAATTTTCTTTTTAAGATTTAAGAAATTAAAGTATTAAGTATGCTTTGGAAAGGATTACATTTAAATATAGTCAACAGTTAAGCACCTTACATTTTTCTTCCTACGGAATTTAAGCAAGAATAATAAGCATAAAAATTCAGTTATACTTGGGAAGCATTTTTAATTGACTAATGGTTTTTATTTTTTGGAAGCATTAGAATTAGTTCTTAGGATTTAGTAAGAAGTAGATATTACGAAATAGAAAAATAAAACTGGAAATTTGCTTTAAGTGGAAATAAAGTAAAAGCATTGATGTATTTATAAACCGAAATTTTCATTCAACCAAATTCATTTCAACTGATTATGTGTTACATGATAATTGAGAACCCAAATTAGCTCATTTGCGCCTGAATTAATTTCATATCTTTTTTCTCCTTAATGCAATATATGGCATAATGTAAACATACAAAATTAAAAAACATCAAATTTTTGTGATATTAGAAAAGAATGTAAATTCGTTTTTTTTTTTTTTGTTTCTTTTTTCTTTTTTTTCATAAGAAAATTCTAAGGTAAACAGTATTTATAGAGACACAATTAAAATGGAGAACATAAGTGGTAATACAAAAAAGAAAAACTAAAGTTATTATATATTAATAAATCCAGTTCCGTTAGAGCAAACTTGTGCTCAGGTTTGCAAGCTTGGTCCACTTTTTTTATTGAATGTTCCGAATTCATACCAGAAATTTCGAATAGTAAATTTTGTTTCATTTAATGTCAGGTATGATTATTTGAATCTCAATTTGTGTTTTCATAACTTCCGGTATGTATTCGGGTTTTATAAAACAGAGATGTTTCTAAAATGGCGATAGATACGGAGTTCTGCAGCACGCAGAGTTTAGAAAATTTCAAAATGTTAAGATATTTTTGTATACAGGAATTTTTGTACAGAAACTTTTGTTTTATTTCATTTTAGATTTCTGCGATTTAAGAGGACAACAGTTTCTATAAGAAATTACTAGTATCATAGCTGCCAACCTTCCACTAATCTTCCGTAATGCCTGGATTAATTTGACCCAGGTTAACCACATTTTGAACCATAAAATTTAATTCATGAATGCTTATTTATTTAATTCCATAGTTCTACGTGGAACATATTTAATTTCCTTTCTTAAAAAAAATTCTGGTACGAAACGTATTAAACCAGGGTCAAATTAACACAAATATTACTGAAGATTAGTTTGAGGTTGGCACATAGGTAGTATGTAAAAGTGAGAAACTTGGCAACTCTGAAATTTGAAATGAGAATAGAAAAATACATGTACGACTGCACCCGAGTATTGGAGTTAAAATTTTTTGATAATTATGCGAGTTATTGCTTTTACAACCAAAAGGGGCATAGCATAATCTCGAGCTTGTTTTGTTCTTCTGATTATGCTTCGGCATCTCCGAACTTTATTCGGTTCTTTACACTGAAATAAACGTAGCGTTTGGATTCTTCTAATTTTTTTTAAAAAGCAATCTCCGGGTCCTCCGTAGACCGTGGAACTACGAAAAAAGTGGAACAGACATATACTCAGAATGCTGAAGCTTCAACTATAACCGCTTTCGGAGTGACTGAATTCGAAATTTACTGGTGAAATTTACACTGGCGGCAGTAGGAAATTGTTGAACCGATGTAAAAAGTCAGCCGCCTTTCTTTTGAAAACCTCCCGGCTTATGCCGGTATAACCCAGTGTTGCCAGATGGGCTACTTTTTTTAAAAAATCAGATTCTTGATCGGCACCACTTTTTTGAAATGGTAAAACGTGCCTTATTTAATGACATATTAATTAAGGCAAAAATAAAGTGAATTTTACCGTTTCAAAAAAGTGGTGCCAATCAAGAAATTTGAATTAAAAAAAAGTAGCCCACTAACAACACTGTACCAGCCAGGAAAAACTTCCACCTGTAAATTTGAATAGAAAGTTTCTCCTTTTTTAAACGCCGTATTAATGCAGAATTTCAGTCATCATTATGGCCAAAACAGATATTATTTTTACTGGTGGAAATTTAATTGGGTGATAGTCAGACCTACTGTGACAATCCGAACAACCTCCTGTCAGTGTCAGTAAAATAGATTATAATATCCGTGCCAACTTCTAATAGTAAAAACGAACAGAAATATTTACTATGTTACTATGTTACTATGTTTACTGTTTTACTATATTTGTGAGAGAAATTTTGCATGAATAAGCTACTAAAGCAGGGGTGGTCAACTGTGGCACGCCGGATACCGCTAAAATTTTACAGAAAAAGTCGACTTCTTAATCGCAGAGATTCGATGATTAGATAAAGCAATGATTAGGGCAGAGTGGGGATGAAAGGGACATTTTGTCTTTATAAGCTTATAAAATAATGACATTAAAAGATATCATTATCATAATTGCGCCTAATTCTCGTCTAAAACCTTTGCTTTAATACTAGTACAACATCTTATCCTCAAGTACAGTAATTTAAAATTTGTACGCATTTTTATAAATTGGGAGAAATGCCCCTTTTAACACCATTGTGGGGGATGAAAGGGCCACTGTGCGGGGTTGAAAGGGACACACATGAACATTTTTTTTTCTTTTTATTTGCGATTACATTATTCAAAAATAAAAGATAATAATACACAAATAAAAATAAAATATATTGCAACATATGATAAAACAAAAACAAGAAAAATAAATTGTTTAGATCTACTTTAAAAAAAACTTTAAATCAAAAATTTTAAGAAAGATTTAGCTCTACCTATGTCACCACCAGTTACGGGTTTAGGTAACTTCATCACAATATCATTGATATTCACGTCATTCATATCAATAGTATCAGTAAATACAAAGTGGTTTTAATCCTTTTTTTCTGAAAAAATGTACTTCGCATTCCGCGTGCTTTTCAGGAGTTTGTGGATAAAGTGCAACAGGAATGTTACCATAATTGTTCCATTACCTTTCGCAAATTTGATTGCCTTAATATTTGTATTGCTTTCATGATTATCAAATAAGAGAAGAGTAGGATCAGTTTTGGAATAACTAGATTATTAAGCTAATGCACAATTGCTTTAAAAAAATTCTGCGATCATCCACTAACTTTGATGAGCAAGCCCAAGCCTTTGGGATGGGGCAGCTCCGCATGAACTCTTTGTAATTCTTCCTTGGGAAAACGAATACTGAGTCACCTGATGCAGAAACAAATGTGTGACAAGTTTACCACGTTCAGCTCATGTTACGTCAGAAAATTGCTTTCACCATGTTTGCTACTATATTTGGTGGCTTGTGCTCTGTCATTAAACCTGTTTCATAACAGCTCTATATTATATTCAGTGTTAATTTTTAGTCATTCATAACTGACAAAATGTGTTTAAAAACTGTCAACATTAGCTTTGTTGAAACTTGTACTTCTTGTTAAACTAATGGTTATAGATTTTCCTAAGAAAAAGTAATGAATTTTGTTGATTAAAATCTTGGAACCAATCATTTCCAGTTTGCTTGTTTGTGTCCCAAGACAGGGACATATTTCGAGAATTCAAAGAAATTGAATACTCATATGCACAATTGTTAAACCATAGTTCATGCTTAGAGCAAATTTGAAACAAACTCTTTTTACTGACCTTCACTAAAAACTTTTTTATTACCAAATGGGTGTATTGAAATTCGTCTGCTTGTGCATTCTTAAATTTTAGAATAATTATTTCTAAACAGTACTTTTCAATGTCATAGGCTTTAGCTGCTGATCTAACAGACACTCCTTTGTCCTCTTCTTCAGATACAGCACACATCATTTCTTCTTCAGTAATTCGATTTTTCTAAAATTTCCTTTTATATTTTCCAAGCATATTGACTTTTTGATGATTTTTGGAAAAGGAAAAAATACCAAAATTGTAGGTATATGTTATTGTAAGAATTGCATATTTTTGTTCTACATAGTAGTGCATTCTTTCTACATAAAAAAACTAAAACCATAACTTAAATTTTACAAAACATAAATAATATTTTGTGTAAATAATAATAAATCACGAGGGGTTAAAAGTTCAACCCAATACCCAACTAGCTAAATAAAAAATGTATTCATGCATGACAGTATTTTAGCTCGCAAAATATACCGGTATTCATATAAAGTGCATACTTTATAGTCCTAAATAACATAAATATTTTAATGCTAAACACAATATTAATTTTTTAGAGAAAAAGAAAAGAAAGATCAAAGTTTATTTTTTTATATCAGAAACAAATTTTGCTTTCACCACCTACAACACTACAATTGCTGACATCAGTTTTAAGGATTATTAAGACAGAACAAATATCGCCATCGATTGAGCCAAAGTTGAAAATTTCTGCATTTTATTTTCGTCCTCAAATTTTGAGTGTCCCTTTCATCCCTTGATGATGCTTCCCCTAATGATGCTAATTCCCCCCCCCCCCAATGATGCTTCAGTAAATAATTTCACACATATTTCAACTGCTTGAATATGAGACGGAAACTTGGGTGTTCCTGTAAATGAACGATGAATGCTATGCACATCCATAATCTATAGTAAGCCTGTTGCAGTGCGCTTCTGCGATATATGTCAATTTCAATATGTTTAAAATAATGTAAAACTACTTAAATACATCCCAAATTCTTTTTCTACATGCTCTGTAAAGTAACGGAATTGTTTTGAACGACGCTGTAAACGAAATATAACTACACACTTCTGTTTTGATATCGAACATGCTATAGTGAATCGCAATAACATATACAGGGCTCCCATTGGTCCGTTTTTGTAAACCATTATTATTTTACAGAAAAATTACTAATATGTTTTAGCAACTATGTTAACAAAAACACCTTTCGAGGTAAGTTTCAACGAAAATTATAAATGAGGTTTTTCTTTGAAAATTTTTGGTGTTAAAAAAGGGATCGAGTGGGAGCACTGCTTATATCAATTCAAAAAACTCCGAGTTTATTTACGCGAGTTACAGCACGGTCAAACAGACGAACAGGCAAACCAAAATAGAACACTTTTCCACTATGTTGGAAAATATTAAAAATGATTTTAAAAAAACCCGATGCTTTTCAACTTAGGTATATAAATACTGGTTGAATAAAAAAATATTTAAAAATTTGATCTTTAAATTACTTTAGCAAAAAGCTAATTTAGATGAAATAGTGTGAAAAATATCTCATGCGGGGTTGCCTGTTTGAACTCCATTTTTATTAAGAAAATCCGAATTCAAGCCAGAAATTATAAAAAGAATGTTTTACTTTATTTAATGACCGAAATTTTGTAGTTACTTAAAGTAAAGTTTCTTCTTACAATATTTCCGATAGGAATTTGAAATTTCGAAATAAAAATGAGAGCCAACCTTGGATTAACCGTGTTGTCGTTTCTCCGGCTTTCTGTTATTTGGCTGTCTGGCTGTCTCTGCTCTAACATGTGACAATATACTCGGATTCCCATATAGTTGATTTATAATGTTACAGTTTACAAAAAAAAGTTTCGTATTGAAAAGGGAGTATGTAGCATTTATAACTCGTTTACAGGGGTTCTCAAAATTATTCCGTTACATTACGGTCTATGGGAAAAATCGTCTGTGGTTTATTTTAATTATGTAACACTTTTTCAAACATATTGAAATTTATATACATGACTGAGGTTCACTACAAGATGTGTACAGTAGAATCTAAAGTGCATTAAAAGTTTATTTACAAGGTCACACAGAAAAATTCGGTTACAGTACTTGTGAGAAATAATTGCTGAAAATGCGTTTTTATTATTGGTTCGATTTTTATAAATTAACTTTTCGGCATATTACTCTGTATACATAAATTCTATCTATAAGAAACAGGTTTGCACAATGGAGTTATAAATAAAGGGGAGGAGACATATAGTGCACTGACTATTAGCTACTTGCAGTGTTGCCAGATTGAGGACAATTTTGTCCCCAGATTGTTGATTGTCACCGCTTTTTTTAAATAGAAATATTCGGGCTATTTAAAAATAGATTAAAAATTATCAAGAATAAGGCGAATTATACTATTTAAAAAAATGGTGACAGTCAAATAATCTGAATTAAAAAAGTCCCCAATTTGGCAACACTGGCTACGAGTGAAGTAACTGAGAAGGTCGTCACAATATGGCGGCTGCTGTATTTAAATCTGATCTTCAGTTTCTGATTACCGCCGAGGCAAACGTCCCACCAGTAAAATTTAAATAGAAAATTTCGTCTTACTTGAGCGTCTTATTCACGGAAATATTTTCTCACAAACGTGGTAAAAATTTCTGTTTGTTTTTACTGGTGTCAGTTTGTCTTGTAAAACTGATAGTTTGTTTCCCTGGCTGTCACAATATGGCGGAAACGCAGGGCCTGACTACCGCTAAAGTAAACTGCTACTAGTAAAAATGAAAAACTCTTTCTACTATTATTAATGACTGAAATTTTGCGATAATAAGGCGTTTAAATAAGTAGAAAATTTCTATATAAATGTACTGCTGAAAGTTTCCACCGGTGGTAAATAACGTCTGCGATAGCGGTTACAGTTAAAGCTTCACTATTTTAAAGATATGTCAGTTCCTCTTTATTAATAGTTCCATGGTTTGCACAAACGTTCTCGAATACATTTCCGCTTACTGAGGGAAATTGTTGAAGGGGAATATTAGCTGCGCTGAGCGTTTTCTAACTCAACTAAATTATTGCATAGTACATGTATAAATCTATTGATTTATACATGTACTATATAGTATGCAATATACTGCAGGCAGGATACTGCACAAAAATATTCGAACAGTTTGACGACTAAAGATGGTGACTGATGAAATTGGGTTTCAAGTTTGTTATGCTTTTTAGAAATTGCTGACTTAGAATTCATCTTTCACATTATTAACATGTGAAATTTTGTTAAACTATTATATATGTGTTAGGAAATGTTTCATATTTTATGCTTGAAGCATGATTTTTCGTTCTAGTTTTCACTTTATTACTGAAATATATTGTAATAATGTTTTTTTCCTTATTAAGGAATTTATCGAGGAATATAATATAAATACATAGCTGCCAACTCTTCCGCTTTTTCAGACCACAAAAATTTAATAGAAATTTTTGCCTTATTTAATCGGCAGATTACGGCGATTTAAAAAGGTAAAATTTGCTATAAAATTTTTGTGGTCTGAAAAAGTGTAAGATGTTGGCAGCTATGTAAATAAAGTATGCTAATTGAACTAGATAACTATTAAGATTTTAGTGCATAAGTCTGAGCTATAGTATATACTTTCACCAACATGTTATGATCCTGTATCATACTTTCCAATACAGATAAAAAGTGTTCATAACTTTGGTTTCTCTGTCTGATGTCTGTACATGCTCAAACTCTCGTAAATATACTCGAATTGCCATGTATTTGATGTATTTTATTGAGGTTTAACTCTTTATCGATCAAGTCAATTCTGTGGCATAAATGTTGAAAACTTTCATTGCCACTATAATCTACAGTATCTGGTACACCGAGCATCACTCGGTGATTTTTTTATTCTCGATCATATTGCATAGAAAAAATTTTATTTATTTATTATTTAAGCTTATATATTTCTACATGAACATGTCATTTCTACTTTCAAAAAATAATAACACATACTAAATATTCGTTTTTGAGCTTTTTATTTATTTACAAATCTATATCCCTTTCTTAGTACTTTCTAGTAAACCATTTTGTTACACATTTCTGCAGTCTTTTAAATACTAAATTGCTTGGTTGTTGGTGTATTCAATACTTCTTTCCATACAACATTATGAGTGTGATGAGGATTTTCTGTAGGTAGAAGTACCTTTAAGTTGTTTTGCCTCTTAACCCTGGAAAAAGCAACGCATTCCATAAATAAAAACAGGTGTCCGTAAGTCGACGCCAACAAATTCGAAGGTCTGACCTTGAGCTTTATGTATAGTTATTGCAAATGCTGGCCCCACAGGAAATTGATGCCTTTGCATCGTGCATCGGAGTTGACTTCTGCTTGAATCGAGAGTTATTCGCGGAATATGTACTTCGATAACTGAATATTCT
Source organism: Maratus speciosus (assembly GCA_963932465.1). Lineage (NCBI taxonomy): Eukaryota > Metazoa > Arthropoda > Arachnida > Araneae > Salticidae > Maratus > Maratus speciosus. Next base: position 492,741,897 of record OZ010796.1, on the reverse strand, counting down.
CCTGTGATTATTTTTGCTTTGATTATGTTATTTCAAAGATCTTTAACAATTAGCCTTGTTCCATTGCAAAGGCCTTCTGAAACATCTAAATTGCGCAATAATATGATTATTGCGTTATTTTTAAGCTTTAACGCATGAGATGGCAAATCAGCTATTTCGATGGAATTGATAAATTCCGTCGTAAACTGGATTGCTCCTTCAGGTTGATCTTTGACGGAATCGTAGCTGTGGTAGATTTTATACTCTCCGGGAAGCTTTTCAATAATTTCGACGTTAATCTTGCTGACATCTTTATTTAATGGCGCAAGGATAGCTCGATCCTTCATTTCTTCATAACTTCCTTTCTTTAAGCAGTTTCCAAAGACTTCATCAATGAGATGACCATTTGAAAGTATATCTACGGGTAATTCGATTTCACCCATCACGTTCTCAGGTAGCTCCCCATTTCCAAGTTTCAAAAGATATTTGGCAAATTCTCTTTGTTCCGGATCAACGCGCATGTTATCCGTTAATGAAATTGAATTGAAGTGGTGCCACAGCTCACTTTTTTCGATTGATAAATACAATATTTCACTTCTGTTTACTCGTAGTCGGACGGGTAGACATTGACGGAAGTCCCCTCCTAGGACCATAATCTTTCCACCAAATGGCAAAATTGGATTTCCAATAGAGCGCAGCAATTGATCTATGTTGTGAAGTCCGTATTTTGGCAGCATAGGAGCTTCATCCATCAAAAATACATCCACTTTGCTGAGTTCGACTGCTTTAGCAGACCTACGTTTGATGTTGGAAAATGAATCCGATGTTAATGGAACTTTAAATCCAAAAGTCTTGTGTGAAGTACTTCCATCAGGTAGTAGAATAGAAGCAATCCCAGTGAATGCCATGCACTTTACTTTATGCTTTTGTCCTGAAAGGATGTAATAAAGAGTTTTGTATACAAAAGTCTTTCCAGTGCCTGCAGGTCCATCAATAAAGAAACATTTTGATCGAGGTGTTGAATTATTTACTGAATGTAAGATGGTATCAACAATTTCAATTTGTCTCCCTTTAAGATGTTGATACATATGTTCTCCAATAGAAATAGACTCATTGGTGTTCACAGTTTCTTCATTTAGCACGTTCTCGTGTCCATCAATATCGTCCATACCAAGTTGATGAACCCAGTATAGGAAATTCCTACCTTCAGTAGCTTCTGTATTTAACTTGAATGCGATAATTCGATAAGCACGCTTAAGCGCTTCTTCGACAGAATTAACAATCCGTCCTGTTTCTTGGATGAAGTCTTCAGCCAAATCTTTCTTAAACATTTCCCATAGGCGTCTTGGATTTTCAGGAGATCCAAAAATGAGAATCCGTGTAAGCAGCGTTCTCATGACTTTAGGCATCTTCGACATAGCAGATTCTCGCAGACTTTCAATCCATTGTTGGTCGTCGTAAGTTAGTCCATGAACTAAACAAACTTGTTTATATGAGGCATATGCAATGCCATCAACTGTTAGCATATCTTCGCAGCTTGTTGCATTTTTAACATGGTACAGCAACATTCGTAAGTGGTAGAGTTCTGGCTGGGAGATGAAATGTACGTTATGTATTCGACCAATAACGCGTAAACGGCGACTTCTCTGAATCCATTCGCTGGATTTTCCGTCCCATCTGAAGTATTCAGGAATGTGTCAATAGTAGGGATATATAACTTCTTGAGAATTACCGTTCAGAAGATTATTTTCTTCTATTTGTTTTAGGCCTCGATTATGCCGGAAATATGCCTATAATGTTGAACCTTTCTGACCAGTAACTGCTAAATCTTCTTGTACTAGATCAATGTTTGCAATTCGAAATTGACCAGGTAAATGGATATCTAAGCGTTGAACAGAATGGCTTTTCTTTTGAATCTCGTTGCCAAATAATCGCCAACATGCTTCTGGTGGAGTGGTACATCGACCTTCAATATAGGTGTCTACTTCATTGTACATAAGTTTTCTTTGGTTTTCAACGATTTTTATTGTTGCACAATCATGCCCTTTGTAGATATATTTGTAGAGATATTTTACAGCACGAATATTTCCTACATATTCAACGTTTATATGACACTTGTATCTCTTTAACAGATAAGCATTGTATGGAGTTACATGACGGTCATCTCTTGTTATTTTGCAACCATTTATATCCTTTCGATAAACAGCATGCTCGTGCGAAAATTCTAAACTATGTTGATCCAACTGTGGATTATATCTACGTCAATAATTTGGTTTTTCATCGTCCGCTAAAGAAGTAATTTCATTAAACATTTTAGGATAGTTGAAGTGGCATTTCATGCACCCATTTTTATTAATCATACACGGTGCATTTGGGTTTAGTTTCCCACACGGATTGTGAATCATCCATTTTAGCATCAGATTTCGTAATTCAGGATCATTATTAATGGGAATTTCCGCTGAAATCAGGTCATCAAGTTCCTCTGGGTTACGGATTCTTTCTTCAGGAGCCATAATCAGCAGCAAATGCATATGTGGGAGGCCACGTTTCTATAATTCTATTGTATAAACGTAAGCGGCAACCTTTCCAAATACTTGTTTTTTGTCCAATTCTTCAATAATGTCATCGAATTTAATTTTACAAACTCTAGCGACGAGATCAGGTCTATCTTGAGCAGGTTGCTCATGTATTATTCCATTTTCCAAGACAACTCTTGATGCCTCTTTCATTTCTGGCCATTCAGGATTTGATGTCACAGTGATAAAGAAATCTGGCGATCCATATCTGTAGACAATGGCCATCGCATCTTCGAACTGTACAACATAGTATCGCGTCGATCCAATGAATGAAGATGGCAGTATTATCTTTTCACCAACAACGGCATTTTTCTTTTCAGCGAGTGCCTTAATAATGTGAGTAACGCCAGAATATTGGTCAGCAAGAATTTTTTTTTTTGATTAGCCTTGATCCATTAGATGCGATCGCGATCTACTCTGATGTATGTATCAACGAGGTATTGTTGGAATAGCCGACCACCAAAATGCAAAGCGTTGAAGTATTAAGTTCAAGTCGAAAAGCAATTCTATATTGTGCTAATTCTAGTCGAGTAAGATGCTGACGACTTGTATAAGGTGTTTGCAATTGTAGATCCACAGAATAGCCAAATGTTCCTTTTGGGTAAAATAGTGGATACGTGAGTGGTTCTATCCGTTTATCAATATTACGCAAATTGACAATTTTTTTCACTGTTGATGTACCACCATTTCGTCATCTGGAAAACTTTGATCGGCGTTGAGTGTAAGCACGGCACATACATCATTGGTCACAGGGACATTGAATCTTCTGTAATCAGCATTTTCTTGCATTGTAAACAGAAGTTTTACATATGGAGCTTTTATTCATTCTGCTTTAGCATGTCGATTCACTTCTTCAACTTCTCGCATCATCATAAATGATTGTGCAAACATATTTTGAGACCGAATAATATGCTCTAAAAGTTCCATTAAATTTCGTCTGATTCCATGGTTGAGAGGATATTAGAGTCTTTCGTTAACAGCATCTTCTGAACTTAAAAAGTACATCTGACCATATTGCGGTCGTTCGAATTCGCCTTCACTGTTTTGTGTTGGATGAACTTGTCCGCCGGCGACAAAGCTGTAAATACCATGGCTATTAATTGTTCGATCATCATGTGCCTTAAATGAAGCCAAAGTAAAGCATAAATTTAAATTGCGATTTTTTTTGTGGAAATTTTCAGCAAATAGATGGCATTTTAAAAAGAGACGCACCAATTCATTTGGAAAAACTGGGAAGTCAAGCTAATTCGGCCATGTAAGCAGCAGTCGCCAAATGAGTCATGGTTTATTTGATTAGACACACGTTCTTCTGGAAAATGAATTGCTTTGCAATGAATATATTCAATGTTCAAAGAACCCAATTTTTGGTATGTTGCTTCTTTGTTAACTGCGCACTTCCATGTTCGCATTCGTTTCTGTTGGAAATCTGGACAAAGTCTTGTCCCCCAAAATTTGTCGTTTGGTTTGTTCGGAAGTTATATCGTTCCGAACCAGTTTTTACTTTTCCATTTCGGTCGTAAAGGCACTCTCTTTTAACTGTAACTGTATGCATATTTTTATTCCAGTTTTGATGTACTCAGTAAGTATATTTAGTGTGAAACAACTCCATGGAGTATGATGTGTAGTGATGGAAGTAATGTAATGGAAGGACCATGGAGATGGAGTTTAAGCTTACTCCTTGCTATAGCTATAATATGTCAATATGATTCCCAGCAAAAGCTGGAGGTGTATGTATATATCTTTATTATTTAAGTTATTAAAATTCAAGTTGAATTTAATAAATGAACTTTTATCTTGAAATGAACTGTTTCGTCGACTGTGATTTATACTTTAACGCCACACCAAATGACCTTAAAACCTGCGTATTTATAACTCTGCTTTAATTATAACATGGTTATGGGCCATGTCATGCTATTTAAAGGTCAAATAGATAAAATATGGTGTGATTTAGATGAAATAATCTGCATAATGGCACAAGTTCCAGAGTTAACTTATTCCTTCCCGAAACTGTCGGATTATAACTATCCTTCCTGGAAGCTCGACGTTAAATGTGTATTGATTGACCGAAATTGCTGGCAGTTTATTGCAAAGCCAGATATCGCATGTAAATCGGATGCCTCTGATCGTGAGAAAAGCGATTTTGAATGGCGTAAACGAAGAGCTTATACAACAATTTACCAATCCATCGAACGGAAATTCCAGATACTAATTGCTCAAACAGAAAGCGGCAAAGATGCCTGGGATATTTTAAAGTTAAACTTCGAACCAACTTCACGTGCACGCTTAGCGGGATTAGTCGATGAATTTTTCGAGATGAAGTTAAACTCGCAAGAAGAAACTATAGGTTTATTTTGTAAAAAATTGAAGAAAAGAGAGTTCAGATTAAAGATGCTGGATTTGAGATGCCAGAACTGTTAGTATGTTTTCAACTAATCCGTCGATTACCTGAGGAATATGATAATCTAGTTCAAGTGTTATATAGATTAGAAGATAAAGAATTTAAATTAGAAAATGTATCTAAGCAGTTAATAACTGAATATGGCAGAATTTGTTTAAAACGAAAAGATGAAGGTAAAGAGGTTGTCGCTGTAGGTGATGCTTATGCAACTAAGTTTAAAAACCCTACCGTTAAACCAACCATTCCAGCGGAGAATTTTGGAAGCAGTAAAAAGCCATGGGTTTCACGTAGTGGAAGCGACCTGGACACCACCAGACGATCGTATACTTCACCAGCTAATCGTATGGGGCCGAGTTTAATATGCAGTTACTGCAAGAAACCTGGTCACACAGATACAAGGTGTTTCAAAAAGAACTATAGAGGGAAAAAGCAAGTTTTCTACAGTGAACCTACAAAGCAATCTGAATTCGCCCTAATATCTTCAAATGATAGAAAGTTCGTGGAATTTCTTCTGGACTCAGCGTCTACTTCTCATTTTACGAATGACAGGAGTCTATTTGTAACATATAGGAACCTCCCCCCTCAACAAGTGCTGATAGGAGACAAGGACTGTTCGTCGGAAATACTGGGTATTGGTGATATTGACTTTACCATCCTAGATGTAACAGGTAATGTAGAAATAACTTTAAAAAATGTGTTATATGCTCCTAACATGAGGAGAAATTTAATTGGTGGGTCTAATATAGATATTGCAGGAAACCAAATTAAATGGGGAAATAATAAAATGATTGTGTATGATAAATTTAACACATATTGTTTTACTGTACCTCGAGTTGATAAATTGTTTATTGTTAAAGGTTATGCTTCAAAATGTGAAAATTTTGCTTATTCTACTAGTTTAAAATCAGAGATTGTACACCGTAGATTTTGTCATACAAACTTACCTTTACTTGAAAAAATGAGTAAAAATAATTGTGTTAAAGGTATTGAAAATATTAACTGTAAAAACAAAAATAAGATGTGTGAAACTTGCGCAATTGCAAAATCTAACAGAAAATCGTTTAAAAGAAATTATTTGTATAAACGCATTTCTAATCAAATCCTCGATAGGGTGTATATGGATTTGTGGGGTCCTAGCCCTGTTAACTCGTTAGGAGGGGGGAAATACTTTTTGTCAGTAATTGACGATTATTCTAGAAGGACTGAGGTTTATATAATTAAGGATAAAACTGAAGTGTTTGAATGCTTTAAAAAGTTTTTAGTTAAAGCTGAGAGACAAACTGGTAAAAAGTTAAAATGTGTACGAACTGATAATGGGCTGGAATTTACCCATAAATTATTTGAGAAACTATTAACTGATTTAGGTATAAGAATCGAAAGATCCTCCATTTATACTCCAGAGCAGGTGGGTGTTGCTGAAAATTTTAATAAAGTAGCAATGAATGCAGTTAGAGCAATGCTACACGATAGCGGGTTAAAACCGTCATTTTGGGGGGAAGCTCTTTTGGCGTTTGTCCATACAAAAAATAGGACTGAACACAGTTTAACCCTTCGGTGGTCACAGACGCGTATCCGCGGTCAAAATAAAGTGCTTCTAAAGGGTTACGGCCGCTTATACGCGCCCAGAAATATCTGCTTTAAAAGCGTTATGAACGCGTATAGACGGTCGGCATTTGTTATCTCTAAATGGTCACCGTCGCGTATACGCGTTTGTGCTTCCCCCCCATTGTTGGAGACTGGGAGTTAAAGAAGGCGTTTATCAACCACTCCTTCTTTCCACTACATAATAGGCGTGGGCTATTTGTCAAGTAGTTTATTGTAGTCGAATGCTCTTAGAGATTTGGTTGAAAAATGCCTTAGAGAATTACGTTTTCTGTAAATGGATAAGAATAGCATTATATTTCAAAACAGATACTATGGTGAATTCATAGAATATATACAGTACAAGAGTTATAGTTTTTTTATATGGAATTAGAAATATTCATAGAATACCAGTGTTTACTTATTTTATTTTATAATTATTTGCCATAAGATTATATTCCATTATAATAATTATTAGTATTTCAAAAAAAAATTGCAATGTTGCATTTATTGTTTGAATGAATACATGCGTTCTTTTCTTTTTATTTATTAATTTTTTTTTGTTTTCTTTTCTTTTTAAAAAGTATTTTAATGTTTTTTCATTTAACTATAATACTAAATACTTACAATCGTTTTTTTTAATTTCTTTTTTCTTACTTGCATCACTTTTGCTGTGTAATAATAATTAAAATATCAAAAACCCAAATTAATATTACACTTTAAAAATATTTTCTAATTTATAATTGCTGTTCAAATTTTATTCAAAGTTTAGTGTAACTTTAAAACTATACCGTGTATATATATCGTAAAGTACCGAAAGTAAGCGGCCGAAATACCGAAAGCCCGAAAACGGCCCTCCTCATATATGTGAATTATTCCTTTTTTGAAAAAGAGCCATTTATAAGACCTCATCTTCAAGTTTTTTACTGGAAATTCTTTAAGTTTTTTGTTTCCATATCTCCCTAATGAATATATCTTATGAAATATCATTGAATGGCATACTTTGCTATGCACGCTACAATACCTTTGAAAAGAATATTTTTTTCGAAGTTTACTATTAATCTTTTCCTTCATTTTTATGCACTAAGATTTAATAAATAATATTTATATAGAGTTTAAGTTTTATAATTTCTGTTCATATTTCTTTGATATCTAATTTAATTATTTTATACGAGTTTGTTTTATTAATTTATTATTTTTATTAATGGAAACTATTTAGCTCCTTCGGGAGGGGATATTAAAACCAAACAATATTAATTTGATCTGATTTTATTTTGAAAATTGTAAAGATCCAGTGAAATTTCATAAATTCCAAATATACCGCACCCCCCCCCCCTTGGCCTGCCTTTCCCCCCATTCTTTCAATTTCTACAGTTCCAATTATAAGCCCCTCCTATAATCATTAAAATATCTTGTCTGCTAAAGGGGGCTTACTTTTGGTACTTTACGGTACATGTTTTTTTAGAGAAATTCACATATAAAATGATTAAAATGGTGCTATTACTATAATTCACCCGTGGGAGAAAATTTTAAAATCCTGGTATTAACACAGATTGAAACTGCAACGATCAAATAGCCAAATGATACTATATACCAAACAATACTAAAATACCTATCTAGGGTAGCTCTTTTAGTAGGAAAGCGGAAATTCTTTCATAAAATAACCTGCATCTGACTAAAAAACCACCCTCAAAAAACAAAAGTGGGGGTAGTGTTTAAAACATAGTGACACTTTGTTCCATAGAACTGACAGTGCGGGTGTCTTACATGCCTCCCAACCCCCGTGTTTTGAAAGGTACTATACCGCAAAGCAATAAACTTCTCAGGAGGTCCCACCTGTGACAAAATAAATAAGGGAGGTAAACAGGGAAGAGATCTTCTAAGAATGCCTTTTTTCAGATTAGCTATTGCACTGTATCGAGAAAAAAACGAGTCAGTATTACTTTCACAATAGTTCAGTTTTTACACGGTTTATGAATGCACAAAATTGTTTCCAGCTATAACGTTGAAAAAAATCTTTTTTCTCTTAACTAAAGAAAAAATAATAATAATATCGTGATATCGCTATAAAATGCATTCTGATTCAGAAGAAGAAAGTTTGATTGACTCTTCAGATGAAGCATTTTTATCCCCTTCATCGGATTATGAGGGTGAGGATAATATACAGCAGGGTCGGCGAACCTTTTTACATCCCCGTGCCCATTTTCTTTCAAAAAATATTTTACATGACCATGACGTGCCAAGCACCAAAAGTAATAATAGATCAAAATTTCTAAATATTTATTCATTGGGATTTAAAAATATGGAGCAATATACATCTAATATCTAGACTAACATATATCTAAAGTAATAAAAGGCTGAATGCGATGTCGGTTATGCCAAATATTAATACGGTGTTCAGCCTACTAACTTTTAATAGGATGCTAGCTGAATTCGGGTTATCTAACAAGTGGTTTGGGTTTCTAGTATTTAAGATTTTCGTATCATTTCCTAAAATAATGACCCTCAGGAATAAATAGAGCGAACAATTGTGAAGATTATATATTTTATACCAAGACGCTTTAGTTTCATGACTAAGAATTTTGCTTCTAATGCGTGATATTTTTATTTTGATATGCTACAAACCTTCTCTAAATTTGATAACTTATTGAGCCGACACTGAAATAATTTATAAATTCAATTAGTTGCTTTCTAATATAATAAAAAAAAAGAAAAGAAAGAAAAGTCCAGATCGTAAAAGTTTGCGTATTTTGTTTAACTTAATTCTATTTCGTATTAGGATTTCACCGCTGTGCCGAAAATATTCTATCGCGTGCCATAGGTTCGCCATCCCTGATATAGAGGATGTAAGAAACTGATGTAAGATTGGCAAAACAGCTGAAGTAGTACCTCCACCAAAATTTTGTTTTGCCGAAAAACCTGGGATAAAAGTCTACATTATCAATGCAGACTTGGCTGGGTGGGGGGGGGGGGGATAACCACAAAACTTCTAACAGTGATTAATCAAAACCCTTTTTTTTAAATGTTCAAATGCTGGAAAAATCAATAGTTTAACCACGAAAAATGATCAATTAATTTACATCCCCCCCCCCCCCAACACACAACAGTATGATTAAAACAAATTTAATAATGGAGATATGATTTTTTTTTAAGATATGGTTCTTAAGTATACTTTTGAATAAAGTAAAAAGTATACCTATTAAAACTGTAACTACTTCTAAGTTTGGGACCTTAAATTATGGTTGTTTGGGCAAATGACCCATTTGCCCAGACAGAAATCGCACTTCTCAATCTTTTCAATCATGTTGGAATCTAAAGTGACTATTTTTTTTTTTTTTACATATTCCTGAATTCATGTCTTTTCGTAAACACATGAAATTGGCAGGTGCTCTTATTCAGAAAGAATTAAGTCGAACATTTTTTCTATTTTTCGATAAATAATTTTTAGAAAATGCTGTCAAAATTGGCGATTAGAATCGATTTTTTGTACTCGACAGCCCAACAAAAGTCATAATAGGAAAACGACCACTTATAACTTAAAATGTAATTAATATCTTGAAAAATAGAAAAAAACAAAAATCTATTTGATTTTAAATTATTTAAATGGTCATGCCTGCAAGTGTCATGCTTTTATATTTACAAATTACCCTTTAATTTTATCTGGAAATTTTCCATTGCTTTGCTGAACATCCACATTTTCTTACCCCAAACAATTCTAACCAATAAGTTTTAGATTCCAAATTTTATATCAAAGCACCTTTGGAAAAACATTTTTATTTTTACTTCATGCAGGACCGGAAAATTTCACGAAAAGGAACACCATTTCAAAATTGTTGTTAGCTAATTTTTAGCCCCGGAATGCTATTTCTTCCTCTCAGTTTATTTTATGTCGTCTCCAAAAAATAATGTTGCGTTGTATAAGCTAGCCGTAAAACAAAGCAGATGTATCATTGTACTGTTAAATACACTACTGCATTTTTTTTTAATTTCTAAGCATCGCACATTTTCAATTTTTATACCGTCGTATTCGAAAAAACAGTACTTTTTATTGCAATTTGTTTGAAAACTGCATCCCCATTTATTTTTAAAATATTATTTTTTTTTTGGAAGTTTTTTCCACCATTTGTTTAGTTTTGGCAACTCAAGTATTCCATTTCTGTTGAAAATCAAGGAATAATAGTGGAAAAATAGCAATTATATCTTTTTGTTGCCATTTTTTCATAAAAACTGAAAAAAATGTAATTAAAATACGTGCTAATTTGAAAAAAAAATGAATGATTTCTGATAAAACATAAAGCTATTATAAACTAAATTTAATTTAATTATCTATATTACAAACAAATGAAGTCATGCGAATCATTAGATAGCCGATTTTTTTTTTTGGTCGAGTTTCTGTTTTTTTTTTTTGGGGGGGGGGGGTATTATTTAGCGTTAGTGACGTCATATGAATACTTTTCTATAGATGTTGTTAACATGGTAGATGAAGAATTCTTCAGAGGATGCGAATGACGTCGTTTTATATAAAATAAAAGCGTGTGTTTTAAGTCTTACAACTGAAATATGTTTTGTACTACAGTAGAGTTCCGCTTAACCGGGTTTTCGCTTTAACCGAGTTATTTTGTTCTGATGGACTGATGGTTTCCGTTATTATAAAACAGCTATTATAAATGAAGTGTTAGGTAAAGATGAAAGTGCAGCCGTAAAAAGTTAGAACTCTGATTTTCTGATCAGAATAGGAAAAAAATGTCCATAATTTTTTTTACCATTTTTTCTCCATTCTGGCCAGAAAATCAGAGTTTTTACGACTGTTCTTTCATCTTCACCTAACACTTCATTTATAATAGTTATTTCATAACAATGGAAGCCATCAGTTCATCAGACGAAAATTATCTATTCCAAAGGTATAAGTTCGATTGAAAAAAACTATGAACTAATTAATGAATTAAGTGAAATTTTACATTTCATCTCTTTAGTGGCTGACGATTTGTGTAAATCCGGTTAATCCGAGTTTTTTGCTTATCCGAGGTGAGCTTGGTCCATATTAACTCGGTAAGCGGGACTCTATTGTATCTTTATTTATATAAATATATTATTTTTTTCATCGGGTCCAACACTATATCCTGAAAAAGCAAAATTCCTGTTTTCTAATTTTTTTTTTCTTTTTTTGAAAGCATAGACAATTTCAATTCTAACCATGCAAAGATAATTTTAAAAATGCATTCAAGATTCTAAATAATAAAGAAAAAAAGTTACAGATAACGCAATAAGCTACATATTGTCTCCGGCAGTGGCGTAGGAAAGGGGCGGGCTCAGGGGGTTCAAGCCCCCCCTCCCCCATTTGAAATAAAGTCAGGAGTTCTGTTCCGAATTTTCCGACAATTTAAGGCTTTCGGTTCCGAAAATTTTAAAAAATCGGCCATTAGTCCGAAAATTTAGACATAAAATATATCGCAAATTTTGACAAGTGGTCGAAGAAAAAAATGAATTTTCTCAATCGTTCGCAGAAAAAAATTCCCAATTTCGTCAAAGAATAACGAAAAAAAACTCTAATTTCGTTAATGAATTGCGAAAACACGCATACTTCGTCAAAGGATCTCTAAAAAACGCGAATTTCGTCAGATGATTGGAAAAACGCAAATTTCGTCAAAGGATCGCGAAAAACACGAATTTTCACAAAGAATCGAGGAAAAAACAATTGCGGAGAAATACAAGTAGATGCCGAATCTATTTTGAACACAATGTCAGCGAAGCGCACTACTTTGTGTTATGATGCCAAAATTTGCAACTGCATTTTGTTTCTTTTTTATAGAAATATTTCTTTCGAAATCTACTGTCATATTTCACAAAATTGTAAAATTTAATTTATTCCATAATGTTTACTTTGAAATATTTCAAATACAAATTTTTAATTATGAATGAAATTAAATAATTAATTAATCTATATAATTACTTATTAATAAGATGCTTTATCATTAATTGGTTTTCTCAGTTTCTTAGTTATTTTGAGCATACTGAGTTAAAAACTATTTGAGCATCCCCCCCCCCTCCCCCATATGATTTTTAAATTGCTACGATACTGTGTCCAGTACGGCCTAAATTTTATCTGCTTCCATCTTCGTTAAAGATGACATTTAAAAAGCTTAGATGTGTGGTCTATCACATTTATTTGGTCACTAAAATTTAATACTCATTTGTGTCGTGAGCCGTTCATTTGGTGAGAAACTATCACAATAGCTTCATGGCCGTGGTATGGGTGGTGTTTATCACAGTGATGTTAAGTGTATCGCCGAACATTCTATCCATTTTTTTTTTCGGATGAACGTTGGAGCGGAAATATCAATCACGAACAGGAACAATATTTGTCATAATTCCACGAATCAGAATATCATTCCGGTTTGCTCCGGAATATTTCGAGCACTGACTGCGTGTTGCTTAAATTATGTTTTCTTGTCCCAAATCTTAAAAAAAAAACTGAGGCACATTTTCTGTTAACCGCCTTAACTCTGCTCCCCCCCCCCCTCCCTCAACCCGTACTTTGTAAATAATGCGAGCATTTGAAATTTGATTTTTTTTTTCAACTTCTTAAAAAGATCTGTATGTAAAATTTTGTTTTTGTTAATTTCATGTATCACATCTTCTCATTCCCCTCAAGCAACTATTGATCAAAGTTTCTATAAATACATGTAAGTCGCTGTCCTTATACATTAGCGATAGATGTAGCGAGTTGGAAGAATCTACAGTTTGTATTTTCTTTTGAAAACTGAAGCCCAACTCACCTCCCCCACTCATAGCCCCACCAGTGGCTCAGAGGTTCTGCTCTCGAAGCTGGTAGACGGGAGGTGCTGGGTTCGAGCCCAATCGCGCTCGTCGGCCTAATCTTTCGGAGTTTTCGTGGTTTTCTTCGAACCTTGGATTTCCAAGCGTTAATGCGGGTTAGGTTCCCTTAGGCCCCCACGAAGGGCACTCCCCCCTGGGCCTATATCCCTCGTGCAGATAATTGGCCGTCATAAATACAACCAACCAACCAACCCCACTCATAACTTTCAGGGACTCCCTAACAAATAGCGGACATGTCCAATGAGCGAATACATCTTCAATACACAATACCTATTTATTTGTATGCTTTAGTATAATGATATGTGCATGTTACTTTCAATGTGCTTAGCACATGCTTTACTTAAAACTGTGGAGTAATGTATTTATTAAATAATTAAATACGTTGGTGTCTAATGATAAGATAAAAACAATTTTTTAAACACCATAAATATTTTAATAGAAGCGCAAAGTTCTTCGAACGAACTAGTCTTTCTTCATCAGGCGCAGAGAACTACTTTAAAAACAGCAGCAAGACTAACGAAATGGTGTTTTAAAGAGTTCTTTCGATCTTAACGTATTTATCTGTTAAATAATTCCGATTGCACTCGTTTATAAATATTACTACTATTTTTTCTGCTGCCTTTTTACCATTGACTTTTTGACCTTCGACATTTTTATCTATATTCGTCAAAATGGCAAATTATAACATTTGATCCATGATTTAACAAATTCATCAATTTCTAACAAACCAAAATTTAATAATATATATGGCGAAAATACTGAATTATAGAAATAGCTTTTAATGGCGACTTCTTTCTAGATTCATAATTTATATTTATACAAACGTGTAAGAATAGACTGGTGTCAAAATTAAGGACCAATTACAAATACGCGAATACCCAAATGGAAATAATATAATTCGAATAATTACTATCTCTACAGCACAGCTAGTCCATATACCATTTCATTCATGTCACACATGGTCACAAGTGTCACAGTCACTACGGTGAAGCAGAAAAATATGAAATTCCATACATCTCATTATGAGTCTCAAATAATCACTATATGTCACTCCACTGAGACGTCACTGTGACTGCTGCTTTGTGACGAGTTACGATGTGACTTTACAATGTAGTTACATTGTGATTCTCATGTGACTGTCATCTGCAGACACAATTTCAAAGTAATCGTGAAAGCTACGTTGTGATAAGTATCCAAATAATGTCACATTAAGGTCACATGATGACTTTCAGGTGACAGAGAGACTACTGTGAAGTCACCATTCTGCTCTTTTGTGAGAAGTCCCCATGTGACTATAATGTGATATTATTTGGTGACTGCGTTCAACGTTCATGCACCGTTCATGATGACTTTGAAATTGAGTCTAAAAATGACAATCACATCAGAGTCACAATGTAACTACATTGTAAAGTCATCTGGTGACTCGTCACAAAGCAGCAGTCACGTTGACGTCTCAGTGGAGTCACATATAGGGATCATTTGAAACTCATAATGAGACTTGTGGAATTTCGTATTTTTTGTTTCACCATAGTGACTGTGACACTTGTGATCATGTATGACATGAATGAAATGGTATATGGGCTAGCTGTGCTGTAGAGATAGTAATTATTTAAATTATATTATTTCTTTTTGAGTATTCGCTTAGTTAAAAATTAGCATTTTGTGAATGGTCCTTAATTTTGGACACCAGTGTATATTGAGTTATAATTTAAAAACTGAAGTATAGCCTACAAATAATCATGCGGCTTTTTTTCCCACAGAAATACCTGTACATCATTGCACAGAAACTTAAATATGTATCCCTCCCGCGGTCGTGATCCTAGCACTATATGCATAAGCGCAAAATATGTGTGTGTGTGGTGTGTTCTAATCTCCCCACCCCGATCGGTTTGGAATTATATGTATATATTTTCTTGATATGAGGGAGAAAAATGAGATTTTAAAACAGGCATTTTCTAATTGAATTTTATATCAATTATAATTCAATTGAATTTTAATTTTAATTTATTAATTCAATTTTCATAATTTTACTCCAGTAAAATGCAAGAGGAAGTATATACCATACATCCAGGACCCTGGCTAAGCGGGGGAGGAGTATGCGGGATACTCGCCCCCTAACCCCCACCCCCCGAAAAAAAACTTTTAAAAATCGTCTCAGAAAAATATTTCCTTTGCTTATTTCACTGCTAACAGAAACTTACCTCTTTAGCAGAATTCGTTCTTTGAAAAGGGATTAGTTCAGGGGTAGGGGTGGTAATCAATCATGAATGTGGGAAGGACTATCCTTTGGAAGTACACACAAAGGCTTTCAGTAGGTTATTGTTTGCTAGGAAATACTGGAGGGGAAAGCAGTTTTCGCAGATTCATTGCTAAACATTTTGAAAACTAAATCTTTAACCATTTATAAACACACAAAGCTTCTCCCTGTGAAACCATCTCCGAACCAAAAAAATGGACACAGCTTAACCGCGAATGGGTTAACCCAAGGTCTTACACCGCAAGAATTATGGACGGGATTCAAACCTTCGGTAAGACATTTAAGAATTTTTGGTTCTTTAGCATTTGTTCATGTTCCTAAAGTTAAGCGAAATAAACTTCAACCGAAAGCTTTGCTAGGTATCTTAGTTGGTTATGCCATGAAAACTAAAGGATATAGAATTTACATTCCAAAAGAAAGGCGAATTGTAGACACTATTCATGTGCGTATAGATGAATCCAAAAAGGGTGTAGAAACATTATTTGGGAGAGAAAACAAATATAAGGATTTGATATTGAATTTTAATGAATCTCAAATTAAAACAAACAGTTTAAGTAATGCAACTTTAGATCTTAATCATGAACTACCAGGAGATAGCGTAAACGAAGATGAAGAGAAAAAGGGGGGTAAGGTAATTGTAAGTTCTATAAATATTTCAGAGTGGAAAAGGATTGAAAGACCGAGAACGAAATGTAAGAGAATTGACGTATATTATTATACCCCAATAACAAATACGAGACTGAGATCTTTAAATGATGTTAAAAAATATTGTAAGGAAAATAAAATCCCGTTTGAGCCAGATAAGTTTGACTTTAAACCTAAAACTACTCATCCTAATACTGAAACTTTAAGTGAACCCTCAACTGGTGATTCGGATGATCCATATTTAACTGAATTATTTCAACATGAATTTTACAATACCGAAATCCCTAAATATTTTGAGGATGCACAAATAAATCCAGAAAGGAGGAAATGGAATGCCGCGATGAGGGAAGAACTTGAGATGATGAGTAAGAGAAAAGTTTGGCGGTTGGTTGATCCACCGAAAAATTCCACAATAGTAGGAAGTAAATGGGTTTATAATATAAAAAACACGGAAAAAAATGGTAAAAAGTACAAGGCACGTCTCGTAGCTCAAGGTTTTAAACAGAAACCAGGTATTGATTTTAATGATATATTTTCACCTGTTGTAAATTTTTCAATTATAAAACTAATGTTTATTTTATTAGTTTCTATGTTAAATTGGTATCATATTCAATTGGATGTAAAATCAGCATATTTATATGGTTCTTTAAAAGAAACCGTGTTTATGAAACAACCTCCGGGATTTGAAATGAAGGGTGCTGAGAATAAAGTTTGTTTGTTAAATAAATCAATTTATGGATTAAGGCAAAGTGGCCGCGAATGGAATTCTGAATTAGATAATATATTACATAATCTTGGATTTTGTAAATTAAAATGGTGTAACTGTGTGTATAAACTGAATAGTAACGCAATTTTAGTTGTCTATGTAGATGATTTAGTTTTGTTTGCTAAAGATGAAAATGTATTGCAATCTGTAACTAATATGTTAAAAAATAGCTTGGAAATTACTGAAATAGGATTAACAAAGTATTTGCTAGGTGTTAACTTTGAACAGATTAAAGATTCATTATTTGTTCATCAAAGAACTTATATTGAAAGATTAGAATTAAAATATAAAGATTTACCTAAAAGTTATGTTAAATTACCTTTTAAAATTGGCTCTGTTTTACCAGATAAAGTTAACGAAAATGAAATTATCGAAAATGAATTAATGAAAAAATTTCCATACCGATCTTTAATGGGGTGTCTGTCATTTTTGTCAAATAGATCAAGACCCGATATTAGTTTTTCTGTAAATGTAATGTCACAGTTTTGTAATGGGTATACATATAAACACTGGTTAATAGTAGTAGATATTATGAATTATGTTTTTGCTACTAAAAGTTTTAAAATAAATTTGTCTAATGTAAAATCACTAAGTTTGTGTGCATATTCTGATGCTAATTGGGGATGTCAACTTACTAAAAGACATTCAAGTAGTGGTTATATAATTTACTTCAGTAACGTTCCGTTTGCTTGGAAATCATCGAAGCAAAAATGTATTGCACTCCGTTCTATGGAATCTGAGTTTATCTCATTAACTGAAAGCGTAAAGGAACTAACTTGGTATTCAAGAGTTTTAAATGAACTTAATTTATACGATAGGATAAAACCAATTCAGTACTGTGATAATGAATCTGCCATTTATTTTTCTAAAAATAGCCAAGAGAATTTTAAAACGAAACACATTGACATAAGATGTCAATTTATTCATCAGTTAATTAATGAAAATGTTTTTGAGTTAAAACATGTAAGTTCTAAAGATAATAAGGCAGACTTTCTGACAAAACCTCTTCTGTATGTAAAACTTCAAAGAGCTATTTGTAATATTTTTGATTTTGATTATAAAAAGAAAGAGGAGGTATTTACGACCGATGGGGCCGCATGTTGGAAATCTGGACAAAGTCTTGTCCCCCCAAATTTGTCGTTTGGTTTGTTCGGAAGTTATATCGTTCCGAACCAGTTTTTACTTTTCCATTTCGGTCGTAAAGGCACTCTCTTTTAACTGTAACTGTATGCATATTTTTATCCCAGTTTTGATGTACTCAGTAAGTATATTTAGTGTGAAACAACTCCATGGAGTATGATGTGTAGTGATGGAAGTAATGTATTGGAAGGACAATGGAGATGGAGTTTAAGCTTACTCCTTGCTATAGCTATAATATGTCAATATGATTCCCAGCAAAAGCTGGAGGTGTATGTATATATCTTTATTATTTAAGTTATTAAAATTCAAGTTGAATTTAATAAATGAACTTTTATCTTGAAATGAACTGTTTCGTCGACTGTGATTTATACTTTTACGCCACACCAAATGACCTTAAAACCTGCGTATTTATAACTCTGCTTTAATTATAACAGTTTCTTTACTAAAATTTGCAGGCGTCTTATGTTACGGCGTCTTTGTTCTTCTAAATCTTGATCTTGAAGTTTAATTCTCGTTTTTTTTAGGCCGTCCTGCAGACATAATTAATTTGCAATTATACTAACTAAATTTAAACAAAAATGAATACTTTAGTTCTAACTTCACAGTATTAGAAATATTTACTTTTTTCAGCAAACATAGAAAAGTGATAGTAACTAAATATTAGTAGAATATCAATAAGTTGTGGAGTTAACGTTTGTATTTACGGCTCGTAGTCTTAGCACGGTCAGGAACTAAAAGTCAGAGGAAATGATGTCATAGATGGGCAAAAGTTGAGATATTTCACTTTTAAATAAAAAAATTACTTGTTTTCTTTTAAATATAGTGTCATTTATTCAGTGGGGGGAAAATATAAAATTTAAATATTTTATTCCGAAGGATTTATTAGAGTACGTAAAAAATATTTTAAAGTAAAAAAAGGAAAAGAAAAGAAAACTTTGCATATAGCCAGAAATTTGGATTGTCATATATGAAAATAAACTATATTTATATGCATGCGATTATCAAGCATATCCTGAGTGCTATTACTCTATGTTTTATAAATTAAATGATTATTAACAAGATACATTGTCTAAGTCAATGTTTGGCGACAAAAATGTGCTATGTGGAAAGATTGACACAGAAAAATGATCTTGCTTTTAAAATTGTTGCTAATTTTTCGCCACGGTATATCGCCATGGCAACAAACTAATATACAGATATTTGTAACAATATGGCAGTTGTTTTAAACTTAGCAAAAGTATAAGCACAGTTATTTATCAAGAAATATTACTAATGTTTATGAAAATATTTAAATTCACGAAACATAATCATAATCAATCATTTTTTTTTTTGTTCTAGCCAGTTAAAACAGATTTTACCGTATTTTTGATCTACATAAACCGTTATCTAGTGCTCGATTAAGAGTAGATGGCAATCTTTTAGTGCCACTTTCGAGATTACCTTTCATTGTGTTGGCGAGGATTCCGATTACGGATGATTAAATTTTAAAAAATTGCTTTAAATTACATTTTTTCTTCTACCTATTCGAGACTTAGTTGGAAGGTTTTCTCATATTAGAATAAAGTATATTTCATAAAACTCGTCAGAATTTTTTTCGATTAATACCACTTTTTTGAGTAATGAGCTTATTTTAACCGCATAAAACGATTTTTCTTGAATTAACGACTTAGCTAAATCGATTTCTTGAGCTCGAATTAGAATAGGTGTCAAATTTTATGAAAATCGTTAGAGCCGTTTTCGAAATATAGCAACATTTTCAGTGCTGAGTATGTTTTAAGCTATAAAAACGAATTTTCTCGAATTCGAAACTTAGCTAGATGTGTTTCTCGTGCTCGAATTAGTATAGAAAACACCTTTCATGTAAATTGCATGAGAATGTTTCGATTTGTAGCAAGCTGAAGTTTCGGCTAAGATCTACTTTTACCCTGTAAAAACGAATTTTCTTGAATTCAAGACCAAGCTAGATCTTTTTCTCGTGCTCGGTTTAGTATATGTGTCAAGTTTTGTGAAAATCGTTAGAGCCGTTTTCGATATATGGCAACATTTTCAGTGCAGAGTTTGTTTTAATCTAAAAAAACTAATTTTCTCGAATTCGAAACCTAGCTAGATGTATTTCTCGTGCTCGAATTGGTATAGAAAACACGTTTCGTGTAAGTTGCATGAGAATTTTTCTATTTATAGTAAGCCAAATTTTCAGCTAAGATCTTGTTTTAACCTGTAAAAACGAATTTTATTGAATTCGGGACCTAGCTAGATCTTTTTCTCGTGCTCGATTTAGAATAAGAGGCAAGTTTCATGAAAATCGATCCAGTAGTTTACGGTATCATCCGTAATCGGGAATATCGCTTGCTCGTTTAATATATACGATACAAATTAATTTGAAAATAAAAAACAGCTTTTTCATCACGTGCATTATAAAATGAAAATATTTTTCAAAGAATGATAGTGCGAATCGATCGGTTTTCATTACAAATTAAGTGGGAAGTATATTTCCATTACCCGATAAAGTGTTAATATGAAATGTTCAGTATTGAAAATGGAGTTTGTACTACCGTAATTCCCGGCGTATAATCCGCGGATCAAACAATTCTGTTTGGACCCAGAAAATTTATTTAGTAATTTAAGCCAGATATTTACCGCGATCTAAAACGTTACAATTTATTTTAATAAATTTCTGGGGCGACAAATGATTGTTTGTTCCGCGGAATATACGGCGGAAATTACGGTATTTGTAATTCGTTTGCAGGGACTCTCAAAAAATGCCAACACACTATCATCTATCAAGAAAAATCGTTTTCAGTGTATTTTAAAGATGTTATATTATTTAAACATAATGAAATCGATGTACATTTGTGAGGTGCACGAAAACAAGCTTTCTGTTGTATATAGGGCGCAAAGCCTTTAGCATTCATTTACAGGCTCACACAAAAGAATTATGTTACATAATTGTCTACTAGAAAAATTGTTTTCAGCACATTTTAATAATGTTGCACTATTTCAAACATAATGGAATATATACGCATGATGGCAAAAAAGTGAAACTGCATCTCACATTCGTCGCTCAACATCTTTTCATCGTCTGCGCAAATTATGGAGGTGCACAAGTATATGCATACTGTAGAACATGCAGTGCATAACAGTAATGCTTCATTCACAGGAAACAACAAAATAAATTCCGTTTATGAGAGATAAATGCTGATGTGCGTTTTACACTTTTGGTAAGATTTTATAACTAATATTTGCGTACTAGAGTTCAACAGCTATTGCACCAAGATCGGAATATTTATAAAACTAGTTATAGTACAAACCCACCTAATTTGCTACGTTTGGCGTACAATTTCTCACTTGTTAAATTATTCACTTAAGATACATTTTTTCACCTTATTAACCAGTTCACCTGAGTGCCGCTCGGGCAAAAAAGAGTTCGCTATCTTCGATACTAAAAGCCTTTTGATACCACTTAATTTTAACTGTAATCCCTGATTTATTAAATGGCATACCTTTTTTAATTGTACAAAGCCAAATATTTTATATTAATGATGTGAATTATCACATTGCTACAAAGCGTAAACCAACTTAGTGAAAAATGTCCAAGCCGGGAATCGAACCCGGGTCCCTGGAATAGATCTCCAGTACTCTACCACTAAACCACAAGGACGATGTCCAGCTTGGCATTTCTTACTTATATAAGTCGGTAAGGCTGCTACTGCAGCACAAGATGGAGAAGTCTTCATGATCACACATTCTAGCGGCGTAACATGAGACGCAAATAAACCCAGCATCGGTGAATATACAATTTTAATTAATTTTTCAACTACATTTCAGCAGTGAAATTACGCTTGAAATTATTGAATATTAATGATGTGAATTATCACATTGCTACAAAGCGTAAACCAACTTAGTGAAAAATGTCCAAGCCGGGAATCGAACCCGGGTCCCTGGAATAGATCTCCAGTGCTCTACCACTAAACCACAAAGACGATGTCCAGCTTGGCATTTCTCACTTATATAAGTCGGTAAGGCTGCTACTGCAGCACAAGATGGAGAAGTCTTCATGAGCACACAGCTGCAGTAGCAGCCTTACCGACTTATATAAGTGAGAAATGTGGTGTGGGATACTACTAAAGCGTACATCTCTTCAAAATCGACCCGTATTATTGTTTAAATCCCTCAGCTACTAATTTTGCCATGTAACGTTTTTCTTTCCCAGATTCATCATATTTAGCCTTGTAGGTCCATTTGGATCCAAATACTTTGGCTGCCTGTGATGGTTTTACCAAAGACCATGTTTCATTTTTCATAAGCAAGTTTATTTCGTCGCTTGTCGCTTCAATCCAATTCAATTTTTCTTCTGGGTTTTCGACGTTTAGCATGTCATGCCAACCTTACGGTTCATATACCGGATCATGCCGGACTGCATAAGCAAACCAGTCCGGTGGTACACCTCTATTATGGCTTTTTGATCTTCTCAATCGCTGTGTAGTGCATGTTGTGACGGGGAAGGTGTATCTGAAGAATTTTGGTTTTGGGTGAGATCAAATTCGGTTACACTTGCATCGGTCTGTCATGTGTGTTTGTTTGTTTCTGAAATTAACTCATTCGTGTTTGTACTTTCATCCGTATTTATACTAGCCATGTTATTTTCCGCGAATTTCACGGGTCTGGCTAAAATGACCCTTCCGTCACTAGTAAATAATCTGTACGCTTTCGATCGGCTGTCATAACCTACGAAAATGCCTTTCTCTGCTCTACCATCTAGTTGGCCGCGTTTAGATTTGTGGATGTATGCGTACGCTATATAGCCGAATACTTTAACATTTCTTAAATTGGGTTTTCTGTTTAGCCAGATTTCGTATAGCGTGGTGCTAATAGATTTTGAAGGTAAACGATTCTGCAAATAATTTCGGTGCAAATTGCTTCTCCCCATAATTTATGTGGGAGGTTAGCTTCGCTTAGCATGATTCTGGTCATGTCTAACAGTGTCCTGTTTTATCTCTCGGCAATGCCATTTTAACTTGGACAGTATGGCACGGTGAGCTGGTGTTCGATTCCGTTACATTTAAGATAGTTTTCTAATTGATCATTGACGTATTCCCCGCCAATGTCGGATCTCATGACCGTTGGAAATTTTCCGAAACATTTTTGACGGTTGAGATATATTCCCTTAATTTTTCATATGCTTCGCTCTTTTTCGACATTAAATAGATAACACAACATTTGGAATAGTCGTCGATGAACATTATGAAGTACCGCTTTGCCCCTATGGTGGGTGTATTTATCGGGCCGCATACGTCACTATGTATTAATTCTAGCCATTTTGTGGCCCTATGTACGTCCGATTTGGGAAATGGGGCGTCGTTTGTTTTGGACTTTAGGCATACCTCACATTCTTTGTTGTGTTTGCAATTATTAACGGTAATTCCGTTCACTAGTTGTTTTTGGACAATGGTTTTAATTGTTTCATGGCTTTTGTGGCCTAACCGCTGTGCCACAAGTCGATGCATTTTGTATTTGTACAATTGTGCGTAAAGTTGACATGATTGCTATCCCATTGATTATTGTTATTTACTTGCACTTCATATAAATTGTTCTTCAATCTACCTTGTAGAATTAATTCCACCCTCTGTATAATGTCACAAGTATTTTTTTCGAATTTCACTTGGCATCTGTTTTTCGTGGTCCTACTTATTGACAGCAGATTAGTTTCTATTTCAGGTACAAACAGTACGTCACGAAGCGTAATTTGCCTGTTGTTTTTCCCTGTGTGGATTATAATTTCCCCTGAACCATATGATGTTAATTTATTGCCATTCGCGACTGTTACATTAGTTTCTGTGTCGCTTGTCATTTTTGAAAACATTTTCTTGGAATTGGCAATATCGCTAGAGCTTCCGCTATCGATAATAAAAGTTTATTTATTTTCGGCTCGTTCAATTAACAACACAACATTTTTATTCTCATTGTCTATCTGTCTTATATCTTAGGGTTTCGCGGTTTTTGCCGGGGCAATTTCTTCAAAACATAGAGAAGTGGTGCGTTTTTTATTTTTGTAAAATTTATCATATTGTACTGGATTATTATTATTTTCCGTTTCAATAACCAGCATTCGTTGTATGAATGATTCTTCATTTTACAATACGATCAAAATTTATTACCTCTCTTGCGGTCTGTGTTAACTAATTTTTCACGAGTCTTATATGCTTTTGTGCTATGTTCCAAGTTTTCGGAATTCTCAATTCCACGAGTATAGTCATCGATTTAAGAAAACTGGGCGTCAACTCTTCTTCGTTTCTCGAATCTAATTCCGTTATAATGTGTCATATGACGGTAATGAGCACAAAAAGAATGCAGATATATGAGAGTCGGTAACATTTTCTCCAATTGCAGCTAATTTGTCAATGAGTTCCAATAATTTCGTAATGTGTGCGATTAAGTTCTCTCCTTCGATTAGCTTTGTGCTATACAATTTTCGAAGCAGGTGTAGTTTTCTTGAGAAATTGGACCGTTCATGAATATTTTTCAAAGTTTCCCATATCTCTCGAACCGTGTTTAAATGTTTGATGTTAGTTATCTGCCCATCTTCAATGCTGAGATTGATAAGTGCCGGTGCTTTCCGATCTTTCTTATTCCAATCTACAGTCAAAGGGTCCGGAGCTTGGTCAGTAATGTCATCAAATACCTTTTCTCTAATCTAATTTGAAGCGCCAACAGGAATAGTTATTGGTTTTGAGTTTTTCAATGGTTGCACTATCTTTTGGGAAAGCCATAATTTTTTTCTTTCCTCTAGTCAATTAGATACTTTTTCCTTCACCTGACTACCGGATTTTATTTATCTGGCTGAATTTGACTAAATGGATATCTATATTTATTTAATTGCTAAATGAGACAATAAATTAGTCTCATAATCATAATATGTTGAAAAAATTCTAAGCACATCATTTCTTGGCGTGAGTTCTTACGCTCCTCGATTAATTCAATTCAATAAATTCAAACAGCGCTATGCCTCAACGCAGCAAAAAAAGAGGAATAATTAATTCTCTTACCTTTTTATAGATATCCATGTACCATTCCCGGTAAGTCAGGGCGGCTGAAAATTATGGTGTATATATTTTATTGTTGCTTGTCGTCCTGATCACTTATTTTATCGGAGAGTGTATGGTGTCGTGCTCCATGAAGCTACTTATACGAGAGGAAAGAAAAAGGAGAAATTTAATTAGGCATATTAAAGAAAGAACAGCCCGTCTCTCTTATGTGAGAGTTGATAGGGAAGTGAAGTAGAGAACACATGTTCATCGCAAGATTCACATCATTATTTTTAACAAATGTATCTATTTTCGGCACTTTGATGCAATTATCCAATTAAGCATAATTGGGTATTTATATTAAACTAAAGACATAAGGAAATAATGTTAAATAAAAAAGTGTTCAGTATAAAAGCCTCAATTAAATAGTTTTAAGTTCTTAATGCAAGCCAGAAGAACATAAGTGAAAGCATACCCCAGTAGAAAGAGATGTCGGCTAAATTTCGGCCTAATACCAGAATTGTCGGTAAATGATGAGTAGCCGAATGGAGAGCTTCACATAATATCGTCTGAACAAAATCTATCGATTTATTTAGATAATGTCCTTGGAAAACGTCGGCAGGAAATTGTATTATTATTGAAAGACAATTAATCGGAAAAATATTCTTATGCATGTAATCGGACGGCAATCGGAAAGTAATGAAAAACGAACCTTTTTACTGAGGTGTTATTATTTGTTTCCGCAGTATATATATCCCCTGCAGTGATGATAGGGGGGTGTGTCACGTGAATAAAACTGTCCAATGTCCTGCAGTATCTTATCTCCCTCCCGTTCAAAAAACTTTTTCACGTTTCAAGGACATCATTTGTAAATGGGCAGTCGAAGGAATATAAGGGGAAAAAATACTTTCCAAGAAATGTTCTTTGGTGAGAATACATTATTATTTGCAAATCAGTAAACTTAAATCTCTTAAAAACTTACAGATAGCGAGTCAATTAGTGTAAAAGTAAACTAACAATTTAAAAGCGTTTGTTTGTTCTTTATTTCTTTTTTTTTCAATAATTATGTATAGACATTATTACTTAAAATTATACTTAATAAAATGGTTAGATATATTTGCTGTTTTATTGATTTAGATAAATAAATTGAAAAATATAAGATCAGAAATTTAAATTATATCAGGATTATATCTGAAATTTAGACTATTACAACAACAAACCTTTTGCTGTAAATGTATTTTCTTAGTTATGAATTAGAAATTTTTGATTTAAAAATTAATTTATTTAGAAATACTTCAGGTAATTTTATTGCATAAATTATAATAAAATTGATCATCTTTTTCTTTCCCCAAAAAGTAATAAATTTAATTTTATACCTTTTAAAAGTTTAAAAAAATGTCGGAACATTTTTTGTATTAAAATTATTATTAGATAAATAAATTGAAAATTATAAGATCTAAAATTTAGATTATATAAAAAATTTAGACTATTACAACAACAATTTCTTCTGAATGTATTTCCTTAATTATGAATTAGAAATTTCTGATTTAAAAATTAATTTATTTAGAAATAGTTCAGATAATGTTATTGTGTAAATTATAAGGAATTTGATCATCTTTTTTCCCCCCAGATAGAGATAAATTTAATTTTATTCATTTTAAATGTTAAAAAAAGATGACTGAACAATTTTTTAATTAAAATAATTATTAGATGAATAAATTGAAAATTATGATTGCTGAAATTTAGATTTATCAGGATAATATCTGAAATTTAGACTATTACAACAAAAAACTATTTGCTCTAAACGTATTTTCTTAGTTGTGAATCAGATATTTCTGATTTAAAAATAATTCAGATAATGTATTGTATAAATTATACATAAGTTTATTATCTTTTTTCACCAAATAGTGATGAATTTAATTTTATACCTTTTTAAAAGTTAAAAAAATGACTTAACAATTTTTTAATTAAAATAATTATTGGATAAATGCATTGAAAATTATAAGATCTGAAATTTAGATTTGGGGAGAGTATGGAGGGTTGACCATACGGGAGGCTTGACCCACCCATCAGTTTTCATATTTAAAAGAATTTCAGAGTTTTATCAATAGGTGTCAACTATAGCTGCTGGAATGCTCAAACAACAGACTCTGTTTCATGCTGATAATCGAAATAGTTCTGTAAAAAATCAATTGTGAAGAGTTTTCAACCTAAAAGTTGTGTTTTTTAGAAATAATTTGTAAGCTTTTTTCAGATAAAATATATCATAGAAATTTAAGTAAGTAGGTTTCAAGTAATGCAGACATATCGAGCTTTCATTGCAGCATAAAGATTATACAATAAGTTAGGCTTAACATAACAATGTGCTATTCTTTAGAAAAGTACTATGTGGGGAGACTTGATCCAGTCATTGTGAGGGAGGGTTGACCAGATGTTCAAGGCTTCCGTAACACATTCACGACGGGAAACGAGAATTCTCGTTTTCATTCAAAAAACATCATTGACTAAGGGTGTGGCTTCTACCTTACAGAAAATGCATTGTATCGTGTTGTCCATATTTTTTTAGATTGTAAGACATTTTATATTAAATTCGTACATTG
This sequence comes from Maratus speciosus, assembly GCA_963932465.1. NCBI lineage: Eukaryota > Metazoa > Arthropoda > Arachnida > Araneae > Salticidae > Maratus > Maratus speciosus. The sequence continues at coordinate 492,714,096 of OZ010796.1, read as the reverse complement.
AACGATATTTACCGATGCAAAAACTTCGGAAACCTATCGAGATCACCAATTTACAATAAAAACTTTCTCAACAGGGCTGAGCTTCTACTGTTTTAAAATTCAGATTTGATAAAAATTGCTCGTCGGCATTGTTTTAATTAAGGGGTTTTCGAAATCTTTTTATTATACACTATGCATAATGAGGGATTGATGATTATATATAAAACTGAAAGTAAATTTATTCTGTAAAGCCACAGAAAAATAGGGTGATGGAAAAGAAACGTTTAAAACTGATTAAAGATAGATGTGAAAATTTGCTACAGTATCCAATGCACGAAAAAAAAAATATATGAAATATAAATGGGAAAGTCGATAGGAAATTTTTTTCCTTTAAATACTGCATACAATAGGTAAATAGAAACAGTAGATAAGACGTGAATGTATGAAAGCAGCAGTCTTACCCGTTTCAGGGGCAATGGTATGTTCCCATGGTATGTCCCAAACGCCACAATGACACCAGAATTTTCTAAAATCTTTTCCATTTAATATGTAAGGGAAATATAGCCTTTTTCGTATTTCGAAATAAATTTGTTCGTATATTCCGGTTCCAGTCATTTATTTCAACATTTTAGTGCTGAAAGTACTTTGCCCCTGACAGGGTTAAAAGATGTTAATGATAAGTTAAATACAAAATGCGGCTGGAAAAGAACATAGCATTGATCGAAAAACTTTAGGAAAGTATGTAGACAAATTTCAACATGATGAATAGAGTGAGATGAAGCCAAACTATGTGACAACCAGATTTGTCAGATCGAATGTCACAAAAGTAGGACAAGGAGACAAAAAAAAATAGTGGGAGGGTGGCTGCTAAATCCGGGCATAATAATGCATGAAACCCTAAGAAAGCTGAACCTGTCTCTAGCGGAATACTGTCTTAAATGTTAAAGTGTCATTTTCCCTGCTGCACTATTATACCTGCTCAGACAAAATCCTGTTTAAAACAAAAATTTTCTCCTCTGACTTGCGATTGCGTCTAAACAGGTTTGTTTAAGCTTCATATTTTCAAAAATATTTTTTATAATAATTAAAACATGTAGCATACAGTTATTTAGCTTTTTTAAACTGATTTTATTTCTCGTCCCAAATATTTCAATATATAAAACAAAGTGGGTCAAGCCTCCCATATAGTGGGTCAAGCCTCCCATAGGTGGGGAGCCTTGACCCATTATTTTCTCATGAGTAAAATCAATAATTTTTAAAAATTCTTATATATTACACTATGTAGATATTTTTTTGATAACTGATTGTATAACGAATAAAATAATATCTAAAACTTTATTTTACTTTCAATATTTAAAAAATAAAAAATAATTTTGTAAAAAGTGGGTCAACCCTCCCTAGTCTCCCCTATATCAGGATAATATCTTAAATTTAGACTATTACAACAACAAAATATTTGCTCTAAATGTATTTTCTTAGTTACGAATTAAAAATTTCTGATTAAAAATTTACGTTATTTGGAAGAAAAATCAGATAATGTTATTGCATGTATAAATTATAAAGAAGTCGATCGTCTTTTTTTTTTCTCCAGATAGTGATAAATTTCATGTCATAGCTTTTAAAAGTAAAAATAAAAGAGGACTGATATTTTTTTATATATTTATTTAGATATTGAAAATAAGAAAAAAGAAAAAAAAAGAATTTTTTTCCATACATAACCAAAATTTAATGAGACGCTTTAACTGATAGAATTTCCACAGCTAGGACGCAATTTGAAATGAGAATATTTTACATTGTAAGATGCAAAAATTATCAAATTAAAATGTATCAAAGTTCGTTTTAATTCAAACAGTAAATATTGTTAGACGAAAATATTTTCCGCTATAAAATACAAAAATGTTTTCATATCAAGGGCGTAATTAATTAAATGGTAAGAAATTTTGTTTAATTTAAATTCTAAATATTGCTGATCTTGGATGAAAATTACAGTTAATTATTCTTTGTAAGATGCAATAATATTTGTATATCAACAATGTTTACTTATAAGCAAGAATATAATTTTTAAATTAAATGTAATTTTATTTGTACCTTACAATAGAAAATTAATTGTAATTTTAATTATAATTTTCATTGTAAAATTATTTAACAGCAATATTTTGACTTTAAACAAAACAAGATTTATTACATTTCAATTAGTTACATCCTCGATATGGAAATATTTTTGCATCTTATAGTGGAAAATATTCCCAATTAACAGTATTCATTTTTTGAATTAAAACGAATTTTTTAACGTTTTAAATACTATTTTTGCATCGTACAAATTCTTCCATTCGATATGATTAGCTAATCGGCAAAAGATCATATGACATTGCAATGTACTAGGTAAAAGATTAACAAGTGAACAAATTATCGAAAATTAATACTCAAAGACATTCAATTGCAGTCGGAAAGCGATGCTTGAAAGGTGATCAGCCTTGCGGACAAGAAGTCATTTCTGCCGACCCCGGAAAATGAGATCACTAGGCCGAAATATAGTCGAGTTAGGACTTTCGGCGGAAGTTCGGCCACGGATTATTTGCTGTTTGGGTATGGTTTGATCATTACATATTTCACATGATACAGAAAAAGAAGGAAGAAATACAGTATTTCTGTTTTTCTCATCTATCAGTTGCTAAGTGTTCTTTCACTTTGATTTTTTCATGATGTTATCTGTAGCGAAGGAGGGAAAAAAGGGTTAAAATCATATTAGAGGATTATATGATTGAAATATCCTCCATCATATTTAACTTATTATTGTCTGGATTATATATTTAATTTATTTTAAATAAATGTCTGTTTTGAATGAATGCTTTAAATGTATTTTTCGGGTCCATTGGACCCAGTTTTGCCAGATTGGGGACTTTTTTGTCCCCAGATTGTTGATTGTCACGACTTTTTAGAAATAGAAATATTTGGCCTATTTATAAATAGATTAAAAAATCTGAAAAATAAGGTGAATTATACTATTTTAAAAAAGTGGTCTAAAATTATACTATTTTAAAAAATAATCTGAATTAAAAATGTCCAAAATCTGGCAACACTGATTAAGCCCGTCTAGTAAGTGGAGGGTTAAACAGTAACGTTTCATAACTATTTTCTGAAACTGTTGGAAAATGGTTCGCAATGTATGCTTTACATATAAATTTGCTTTCATGTTTGCGCTTCGAAACGTTTTTATTGCTATTGAAGATATCGGTGTATCAGACATGCAAAAATAATTTAACGTATACATTCGCCTATATTTCGATACGAAGAGGAAAAATTGGTTCAATTCCAAATTTCCCAAACAGTTATATTTGGCTTATGTAATCACAACATTCGTAAAACTCTTTCTGTTATTAAATAAAGAGAATTCAACATTTCGAAATTACCACTATTTAACATGTCTTACGCAAAGCGATACAAGTAAGCGTCCTATCTCAAATGGGAGAAGTAACCGCAAGATTAAAAGCGAGGTCACACCAATCAAGGTCATGCGCCACGTAGCGTATGGAGTGTGAACTACAGGTAGATACCTAACTGTTTTCTTACTGACACCACTAAAATTGTAAAGTTTTTTTCACCTTGATTTCACCCTGAAGTGCTTATGATAAGGCGGTGAAAACTTCGTGGTGTCAAGTGCGTCTGGATGCCACTCTCGCTACGCCACTATTTCGCATTAAATGTGGTGAACAAAATGCATTTCCATGAGTGACTGAAGATTTAGAAAATACGCGCCACACTAAAAGCCCGCGTATGTGAATTATCACTCCGACCACAAGATAGCGCAACTGTGTTAATTTACGCCTGATTCCAGCATTAAGTTTGTTCGCTTACTTATAACGCTTTGTGCCTTACGTCTTTGATTCGTTGTGGCCACATACAAAATTTTCTGATATTTTTGTGGTATAAAAAATTAATGCTGTTGATTGACAATCAGTGTTGCCAGTGGGTTACATTTTTTTTCATTGAGATCTCTTCATTAACACATTCACGCCGGCGCGGTGGGTCACACTTGACTGTCTCAGAGCTGTCAAGTCTCCGGCATTTCATCCTCCATTGCTGTTTTAGAGAAAATGTTGTTCCTTTAAATCGCCCAATTGCTCTAATTAAATAAAACAACATTTTTTGTACTAAAATACTGGTATCCAAAAGGCCGGAGACTTGCCAGCTCTGAGGCAGTCGTGTGTGACCCACCGCGCCGGCATGAACGTGTTAACATCACGTTTTTAAAATAGTAAAATTCGCCTTATTTAATGTCATATGAATTAAGGCGAAAAGAAGGGCAATTTTACCATTTCAAAAAATTGGTTCCAATCAAGAAATCTGAATTAAAATAGTAGCCCACTGACAACACTGTTGCAAATAATCGATAAAGAAAATCCATAAACTCATTATACTGCGGCCACATTTGAAGAATTTCAACTTAGGATCGTCCATGTATTTTTATGCTCGTAAACTCTCAAGAACAAAGTTTAATGACCGGAGGGAACAAAGCGATATAATTTAGCGCCATATCTTAAATGGGAGAGGTAACCGCAAGATTAAAGGCGAGGTCACATCAATCAAGGCCTCACGCCACGTAGCCGACGGGGTAAAACTACAGGACGATGCCTAAATGTTTTCTTACTTCACACCACTAAAATTGTAAAGTTTTTTAACCTTTGTTAATAGCTGAAGTATTTCTGACAAGGTGGGGAAAACTCCGTGGTGTCACGCGCATCTGGACACCCTTCTCGCTACGCCATTATTTTGCAGTAAATGTGGTAAACAAAATTCAGTTCCATGAGTGACTAAAGGTTTAGAAAATATGCGCAGACGATGCATATCCTGTCATATATGACGTCACACTAAAAGCCCGCGTGTGTGGATTATCACCCGATACATAGGATGGCGCAACTTTATTAAGTTTGTACGCTTACTTATATCGCTTTGGGAGAGAACTGTTCCACATATGGGGTAATCGCAACTGCTAATTTTTATTTTGCTGTTTACTTTACTCTATAAATTTTCCTGTTCCAGAAATTTTTTTAAATATTACTAACTGTAGAAAAGCCGGAAAATTTGCTCAAATTTTATAAAAATATTTCAAACGATAATTAAAAAAATATATTCAACGTATTTATTTAACTTTTTTATTTCTTCTTTGTATCTTTTCCTTTTATAAAAAAAAATTCTAGTTCCAACCGAATTATATTCAATTGGTCTGGGTTCAAACTCATAGGTGCCAACGCTTACGCCATTTTCTACCACAAACCTTTAACAGAAAATTTTGCCTTTTTTAATCGCCGTAATCTGTTCATTAAATAATGCAAAATTTTTCATTAAATTTCCGCCCCGCAGAAATGCGTAAAAATTGACAACTATGCAAATGACAACTCACAGTCCTTCTAATGCTGGGGTGTGAAATTGTGTCCCACCCGATGCCACTAAAATTTTAAAGTTACCTTTCCTTTATCTAATCATCGAATCTCTGCGATTCTGCTTGTCTACAATTTCTATATTAATTTAGTGGTAACCTGCGTGCCACAGTTTGACATCCGTGTTCTAGGAAAAACAAAGAATTTTTGTCACTTCTTAGGGCTCCAGCACGATCCGGTGTTTGAACATAACATTTTAAAAAAGAAAAGTCTTGTTTATAAATTTCGTAGAAACTTACGAGGAAGTGCGTTTTTCTCGCAATTGTTGGGAAAACCTGCAGCGATATTTCCTTTAAAAAATACTGGTTTTCAAAAAACGGACCAGTGGGAGCTTTGCACAATCTTATCTTTATACACGTTGTTTAATAAAAAATGAGAAAGACTGTAAGAGATGATAGTACATATCCAAATAAGCAACTTTCATAAATGAATACATGGTCGGAAATAAAACGCAACGGTGCTGGCGCATTTGAAAATTTGTCCATGCAAACGATAAAGTTCCATTCCTGTTGCGAGTTTTTGGGAGAAGAACGCCACTAATAGCATGCAAATGGGATATAGGTAAGAAGAAGAACGCATATGCAAAATTTTGCATTGATTAATACATAAAAGTCGCTCATGCGAGTGTAAAATTGTCAATCGTGGTAAGAATGTATCAGAAGCTGTTGCTCTTTTCTAATAGGGAAAAAGCTGATATCGACGGAAATGCAAATGCAAATGGCTCAGAGCAGGGTTGCCAGTTTCACCGCCAGTTTACAGTGACAGCCAAAATTTTTGAAATTAAAAAAAATTTTCATGTTTTATAAATTTGTGTGCTTGAATAATATAATAAATTTCACTATAATACATATGTTTATATATCAAATTCAAGGAAATTTAATGTAGAATTTAATAAAAAACATAATTAAAATATCTGCATTACAAAAAATGTTACACTTACAAAAATTAAGATCTATCTTAGATTTAATTGTATTTTAAAGTTACACATTCAATATTTTGTAGGATATCACTTCTTTTTAATTACAGATTCACAACTCTTTTCATTGAGAGAACTGGTGTTTGGAGCTCATCCTGGATGACAAGAATCCATTATAGCTTCAATAAGTTGCATTTTTTTAGAAGGACGATTTTTTGTACAAGGATTTTCAAACGTCGCCACAAATTTTCTATCAGATTCAGATCAGGTTCGTTTCCTGGCTAGGGTAATAATTGTATGCTATTAATTTTAAACCATTCTTTGCATATTTTTGCCATATGGCATGGAGCTAAATCCTGTTGAAAGATAAATGGTGTTTTATTGGGGAAGAGATCCCTGCTGGATGGTTGTAATTTTGGTTCCAGGACAGTTTCGATGTATTTTTTTCTTTAAGTATGCTATCAATCACTTGAATGAGGCCCACACCATCTGCAGACATACAGGACCAAATCATGACATTTGTTGTGTTCTTTGTAGTTGCTTCAATGCAAACAGGGTGCAGTTCTTCTCCTACTCTACGTCTTGCATATTTCCGCCCATAACTATGAAAGCGCGATATTTTACTGTCCTCCCTCCATATTATTTTCTTCCACTTATTTTCTGGCCAAATAATGTGTTCTTTGGCCCACTGAACTCTTTTCTTGCGTTGCTGTATATTTCAAAATGGTTTTTTCCTCGGAATTCTACCTTTCATTCTAAAATCCGCCAATTTTCTCCTTATTGTTCTTGAACTAACTAAAATACCCATTGCATTCATTTTACATCTAACAGCATCTGATCAAATTCTTCTATCTTTGAGGTATATCCTTTTATATTTCTATCGTCAAAAGCACTTGCATATTTTTTTCGGCCTGATCTTGCCTTATTTATCTCCGATTTATTTTCTTCATAACGTAAGTACAACTTTCGTACGCCAGATAAAGTGACGGATCCACCAACCTGTCTTCCAATTTCAGCATAAGAAAGACCATTTACTTTCTCTCAATATAACAATTCTGCTTCCTTTGTAGGCGCCCAATCAGTTCTTTCCAATCAGAATTTTTTTGTTGATGATATTTTTTTATATTATTTGCATTAAGAAAAAATAGTAATACTTAAAAAGCATATATTATTCTATTTAGTTACACTATTATTCACCCTTCTGCAAAATTCATTCCAGCAAAATACCGCTTTTACAAATCAAACATACAATACTTTAGTTACTGACATTAGATTGGTTCTCAGAACAGTCATTGTCATTGGAATTGACTAGGAAGCTTTTATTAAAATACACTTCAGCATTCATGACTAATTGTGTTTGTATTTTTCACTAAAGTAACTAAAATTTATTAATGTAAACCTTTTTTTTTGTAATGTTGATATTTTTATTCTGTTCTTTTTGTTATATTCTACATTAAATTTCCTTGAATTTGATACATAAACATTTATATTTCAGTGTAAATTAATAGTATACATTCTGTACATAAAGTAATACATTCTGTAAGCACACAAAGTTATAAAACACGAAAATTTCCACAATTTTGCAACCACTGTAAATCTGAAATTAAAAATTCAAACTGTAAATTTCAAAAGAAGAATTTTTACTTCATTTGAAATACTATACTTTATACTATTAAATACATAAAATACTATTCTTTACTTCTGCTGTGAATTCGAAACCTCTGAATGAAAATGGAGGCCAAACGTGCAACCCTGGCTCAGAGGCTTAACCGTTAAATGCGCGAATTTTTATTTTGTTTCGAAAAAATGATATATGATACTCTGAAAGGTTTATAGCACAGGAAAAATAATAAAAAAAAATTCAGAGATATATTTTTCATATAATATGCCAATCTTTTATTCTGTTGGACATCTGCAATATAAGTAAAAACTATTGTCGTGTGGCTGTTTTACGCTAAAATAATGCAAATTAGTAAATACTTTAATAAGTATGCCTCCAAATACCTTATTTTATATAATTACCGTAATTTCCGGCGTATAATTCGCGGATCAAACAATTCGGTTTGGACCCAGAAATTTTATTTAGTTACTGAAGACAAATATTAACTCGATTTAAAAAGTTACATTTTATGTAAAAAAAATTCTGGGTCGAAAAATGATTGTTTGATCCGCGGATTATACGTCGGAAATTACGGTATTTATTTATAAAACTTTAACTTTAACCCTTTAATTCTAATAATAGAATACGTTCTGGAAATTACGTAGTTCTAAGAATCTGACTTTACATCAGACAGTTTCAAGGGCTAATTTCTCTTTATTTAAATATGAAATGTCTCCTTTTTACTTAAAGTGAATATTGATATTTTAATTTTCTGGTGCGAATTAGGTATATGCGAATAAAAAAAATATCTATTAAATTCAAAACAGTGTTGTTTGCATATATGCAAACCTGCGCACTAAAATGTTAACGACTGTACAGAGAGCGGTTTCCCAACAGGCGGTTTCCCGACAGTAAAACATTTGAGCGCTTTCACTGGCAGTTGTGTGAGAAGGGATTCTTTCTCGCTTCCTGGTCAGATGCAGTCTGTGCAAAAACGGACTAAATGTTAGTTGTGGATGAAGCCATTCTGGATATGGTAGTTGATGAGCCAAGTACAAGTACACAAGCAGTGAATAGACAATAAATGTATCATACTCCACGACAGGGGTGTCAAACGGTCGTCAGACGGATACCTCAATTTTTTAAAAGAGACAATCGACTTATTGAATTGCAAGGATTGGATAACTAGATAAGGCAGTTATTTCTGTAAAATTTCAGTGGTATCCTGTGGGCCACAGTTTTCCGTCCCTGCACCACGACAGGGCGAGTATTAGAGAGTGAACGTTTGCACCTAATCATGCTCAACGAGTCCAGGAAATATCTCAAACGGAATATCCTCGCCGTGTGGAATTCGCCCTCTGGTTTCTGTAGCTGAAAAATTTTGGAGTTACTGTGCTTTTTACGGATAACAGTACCTTCAGACGTGAAGGTTATTGTAAATCTACATGCCACTTATTCACATGCGTATCAGCTACGCTTATCTATCAATGTTTGGCAGGAATAATAGGAGCCCACGTATTTGGAACTTAAATTCTGCGAGAACGCCTTGACTCGGAAAAATACCTCACGTTTCTGGAACAGGTCCTGCCAGACATGTTGAACGCCGTACCATCATACATCTAGCGGGTTACGTGGCTCTAGCAAGATGGAGGATCAGTCCATTATGTACGAGACGTTTGAAACTATCTGGACATAACATTTCCCAACCGATGGATAGGGCGAGGTTGTTGCTTAGTCACCGCGATCGCCAAATATTTCATGGCCTCGATTTTTTTTTTGTGAGGACAGTTGAAGGCTCTTATGTATGAGACCTCCATTGATTCTGCAGAAGACCGCGTTGCAAGACTTTGGGCCACTGCAGGGGAAGTGCGCGATATTGGACGCCTGTTTAAACACTTATTGTAATCACATGTCATTAAACTTGTTTTTTCACTTAATCGTTTTTTATGTGTTTTTGCCTCGTATAACAACATCACTTCCGGCGACCTCTGGCACATTCGCGTTTTAATTCCGGCCATACATTCCGTCGGGTTTCCTCTAAGTCCACGCAACTTTGAAGAAATCCTTTACTATTTTTATGCTGCCACCAACGATATGATTATGTGATATCGTTCAGGATATGAGAGGATTGTTGAGAAGAAATCCAACTCTTTCAATTAAACTTAACTAACTATTTATTTACACACCATTTACAAATAACAAAACAATATTTACACTTAAGACTCGAATGTAGGTGATCTGGTCCAACATTAAATTAAATACAGTAAATACTTGCTGTGTACTGTTAAACTACTTTATATTCCTCTCACCCTACGCTAGTAAAATTAGATTTATCGGAGATCACTATTAATCTCTCGACACATTAGCTCTATACTCTAACGCTCGTATTCACCAACTACTTCGACCCCGTGTTATATCGAAAACCTCGGTCGAACGCTCAAACGGTGTTCTCCTTTAGTCCTGATTGGACGCCTCCTCGATAATGTCCAATCAAATGCTATCGTGAATTTCATTTGAGAATTCGACTGACATTTTCTAGGTTGAGGTAGATTGTGAATATCAGCATTAGAGCTTCACCGCATTATCACGTTCTATCCACGAACCACTCTCGAACAACTCACACTTTGAGTTCTAGGCATCAACTGTGTTCTGCCAGAGAGCGACCGCACACTTTCAGCTATACGCCTTAATTGATCTCCCTGAGCTATATTACTACTCCTCTCCCCAAAATCATAAACGGGGGTTGTTCTTCTGCCACCAGGTCCCCCTTTCCTTCCTCCAATCCATCGAACCTTCCCCTGTCACCATCCGTGACGCCCGTTATTTCATTGTCTGGTGAAATCCTTTTGTCTGCTTTATCTCAGATATGCATTTGAATAGCAGAGACCCCACTCTATTCATAACTACATTCCTTTACCTATTCTGTATAACTAGCTTGGATTAAATTTCTAGCTCGGAATAAATTTCAGATCGGATAAAATTTCAGATAGGAAAAAGAGTGTTACTTTAAAATTCCCAGTACACAGACACTATACAAACAAGAAAATAATATATAACCATAGTTCTACTAGCATATGTTCCTCAGAACCTGAAACATTCTTTGATAAAATTTGTTTGTTTGATTGTGTACTGTCACCGTTTAAAGTTTTGCTCATATTTCATGAAACACCTTGTCTATAATTTCAGTGTTGCCAGATGGGCTACTTTTTTTTTTAAATTCATATTCTTTATTGGCACCACTTTTTTGAAATGGTAAAATGTGCCTTATTTAATGACATATTAATTAAGGCAAAAACTAAGGTAATTTTACCGCTTCAAAAAAGTGGTGGTAATCAAGAAATCTGAATTAAAAAAAAAATATATCCCACTGGCAACACTGTATAGTTTTAGTACTAGGTCTACGGGAAAATTCTGTCTTTTAACCCCTTGAGGGGCACCGGTATATATTATATATACCTACGATTAATGAAGTTTTACACCAGAAAAATTTTATTAAATTTTACTTTTCTAACTTTGGTAGAAAAATGCAGTAAAATTGCTTTTACTTATTTTAAAATAAAATTTTTCAAAGATTCCGGTGGGAATTCAGCATTTCCAAACCGTAATTGCTTGCCCCTCAAGGGGTTAATGGTCTTCCACGCCTGCTTTTTAAAAGTTCTGATTTCTTCATTAGCACCCCTTTTTAGAAACGGTAAAATCCCGATAGTTTTCACATTTCACATTAACCTCTTCAGACCCCAGGGTTTATTATTATATTTTTTTTAACTTCAGTTATGAATTTATATTAACAAACCGATAACTAAGAAAGATTGAAAAGCGAAAAAAATTAAAAAGTATTTTTTGTACATACAATTCGATGATACATGGGGACCCAATAAGTACATTTTTTGACAGTTTGTTAGGATTTTTTATTTTACTTTTTTTTGCATTGCATTGAGAAAACAATGCAAAACGTGAAATAATTATACGTTTAATAATTTTTTATTTCTAATGGACTCTACAAATGGTATCTTAACGTACTGAAAAACTATTCACGTTTTCGTTTTTGTACATTTCGTGCATTTTTGCTGCAAGCCATTTTGATATAACACGTATCTCGCTAAAAAAGCACTATAAGAAAGAAATTGCTATTTTATTTAGTTCTTCTATCTGTTAGGCTCCATACACACCAATTTTCTTTTTTCTTTTAACATTAATTATATACGTGAAAAAAAATTGTAAAGATGTGTATCCTATAGGATACATCGGGTCTGAGGAGGTTAAGGTGAAAACGATGGGAACTTTACCATTTTAAAAAAGTGGTACCAATGAAGAAATCTGAATTTTAAATAAGTAGGCGTCAAAGAACATTAAACGACAGAATTTTCCGGTAGACGTAATATTTAAACCTACATATCATGCAAAATATCTATTTTCTCTATGCATCTATTTTATATCTATATTCTAAAAAAAGTATTGTGTTAAATAATTGAATTCTTTGTAAATTGTTATTCAAAATAAATTTTAATCAAATTTAACGTAAAATATATTTGAAAAGCTACATCTTTAATAAGAATTGAGTTAGAAAATTTATGTATTTGATAGTGTGCTCTTTTTATGTGCTAGTCATTTAGAATCAAAGCACATAAAAGTACAAAAATGTAGCACAAAATCTACTACATTTTGTGCATTTAAAATAAAATCTGCTTCAAAGTTTTTTTTTTCTTAATTTGTAAAAAGCGGAATGTTGGAAGGTATACACGAAAGCAATAGTTGAAGAGCAAACATGCTTCCTTTATTTCATTTGAAATCATATTATTTACATTGTTAGTCATAATATATGTTGCCATTATATGTACATTAGTATATACGGTATCCACTAGTGCCGAAAAGACGTCCCATGCACGTCAAGATGTGTGTGTGAATTGGTGGTATAGCCGCCTTATTTCGTGCAACTATTTAAAATTGAAATTTCCGTTTTATTTAATCGCATAATTTTTTTCTTCCTTAGGACGAATATTGAAATATCACTTAGGACGAATATTGAGTACAGAGATGAGAGTTCCGACTTTTTGTTTACCAGTATAAACTTAGAGAAAATGTTATTTTATTTAATTGGAACATTTTTGCGATTTAAAAGAACAACATTTTCTCTAAGATGACACTGGTGTGCAAAAAGTCGGAAATCTCATCCCTGTGAGTAATATTGAAAACTACTGTGAAAGAGACAATGAAACTATGCAACTAATTAACCCTTAATTGCATGAATTATTCTTTTAGAATTGTGTTTTTTATTTTTATATTAAGGATTAGACACCAGAAATCTTAAGATAGATTTTTAACTTTATTTAGTAGCATGTTTTTGTAATTTTTAGAGGATTAATATTTCTATATAAATATAGTGGTTGTAAGAACTTAATTTATGTATTAAAAATTAAATAAAAATGGGATGGAAATTTACATCACTAGGCAATTAAGGGTTAACAATAAATCTCCACGTGCTTTGGCGTTGCCACCGAAATACTCAAGGCCTGAGGATGGCAGTTGTGATGTCATCACTAATAGACCGACTTCTCACTAGTTTTGGAATTCACACCGGAAATTTTTGAATAGTAGTTTGTTTTTTTATTTTTTTTAATTTGTGGAATATCTATCATCTTATAAAACAATAATAACTATTTAAACTTACTGGTGAGAATTTGAAATACCCCAATAAAAAATCAGCCAGATACGGCCACACTGTGGCATTCCGCATCTGGCCGAATTTTTATTTTGAGATTCTGAATTCTCACCAGTAACTTTAAATAGTTAGTATTGTTGTATATGATGATAGATATTCCACAAATAAAATAAAAGAATATTGCTATTCAAAATTTTCCGGTGTGAATTCCAACACTAATGAGAAGTAGGTCGATTAGTGATGACGTCACAACTCGTGTACTCAGGCCTTGAGTATTTCGGTGGCAACGGCTTTGGGCATATCTAAAGAGCAATTAGTTAAATTGAAATATATTTTAACTTCTGTTATTTAGAATTATAAATATATTTTTTAATATAATAACGAAAATTCTTGAAAATTTAAATTGCTGTAAAATATATATTATGCCTAACAGTGTAAATAATTGTATGTTTTAAATGAAATAAAAAAATAGTTATTCCTCTTCAGATATTGCTTTTCGTACCAACTTCCAACATTTTACAAATTAAATAAAAAACATAACTTGAAGCTGATTTTATATTAAATGAATAAAAAAAAGTTGGTTTCAAATGACTAGTGCTTAAAATGACAAGCTCACGATTAAATAAACAAATTTTCTCAGTAAACGTATGATTTTGTGATTTGTTTTAAAAAAGAAGTATTTGGCTAGTATATTTTATGTTAAATATGATTAAAAAATGTTTTGAATAACAATTTACGATGAATTGAATAATGTAACATAATCATTTTTAAATATAGATATAAAATTGATATTAATTGTATAGGGAAAAGAGATATTTTTCGTAATGTATACGTAAAAAGTATTTATATAGATAAGAAAGTAACAAAATTTCTTTGTTTTTCTTTAAAAAATATAAAAAAAAATTAGAACAGGAAAAATTATAAAGTAAAGTAAGTAGCAAAAATGAAAAAATAAACTTAACCAGCACTAGCAATTGTCCCATATTTGGAATAATTCTGTCCGGTCATTGAACTTTCTTCTTGAGAGTTTTAAGTGAATAATAAAATAAATATTTCTCAGTTAAAAATCTTCCAATGTCGCTGGATGATAATAAGTTCATTTATTTTTATTATAGAGTTCCGCAGTTATCATAGCAAAGCATAGTTGCCAACTTTTACGCTTTTTTCCTACCACTATTTCTGAACGAAAAAATTTGCCTTATTTAATCCCCAGCATTCCAGGATTAAATAAGACAATTTTTTCTGTTAAAATATAGTGGTAGGAAAAAAGCGTAAAAGTTGGCAGCTATGGCAAAGTGATATAAGTAAGTGTCCTATCTTAAATGGGAGAGGTAACATGAATCAAGGTCGCACGCCACGTAGCGGACGGGGTTAAACTACAGGAAGATGCCTAACTGTTTTTCTTTCTTAACACCACTAAAATTTTAAAGTTTTTTTTTCCTTGATTAGTAGCTGAAATGTCGTTAACAAGGCGAAAAAAACTGCGTGGTGTCAAGTAAGTCCGGACGCCCCTCTCATTACGACGTTATTTTGCAATAAATGTGGTAAACAAAATTCAGTTCCATGTGTGACTAAAGATTTAGAAAATGTGCGCAGATGGTAGATATCCTGTCATATATAACGTCATACTGGAAGCCCGCGTATGTGGATTATCACCCCGTCCACAAGATGGCGCAACTGTGTTAATTTACGCCCGATTCCAGCATTAAGTTTGTACGCTTACTTCTATCGCTTGGAATCATAGCTGCCAACATCTTACTTTTTTTGTACCACAAAAATTTTATAGTACATTTTACCCTTCCAAATCGCCGTAATCTGCCCATTAAGTAAGGCAGAAATTTCTGTTAAATTTTGTGATACAAAAGAGCGGAAGATTTTGCAGCTGTGGTAGTTACCAGCGCCGAGTTGCTGAGTCTCCGGCTTTTTGCATACCACTGTAGTCTTTACAGAAAATCTCGTTCCTTTCAATCGCCCGAATGTTCCAAATTAATAAAACAACATTTTCTGTATAAAAATACTGGTATCCAAAATCCGGGGACTTGGTAACTCTGCCAAAATTATGTTTTTTTTTTCCTTATACAAAAAAAAGAAGAAAATTTTGCCTATTTGTACATGGTCCAATACATGTACATGGTCCAATAAGTAATAGTATAATATATACAACAAGTAAATGTTAATTTCGGCAGTTATGTATTTCATTTCCTTGCAAATCAAATTTTTGTTTGACGGGTATAACATTATAGAGAATTCTAAATATGTAAAACAAAACTTTGCTCACACTCGACTTAAAAACTATCTCATAAGACACATACGGTCTTTAAAACATTGAAACAAATGTACAATAATCAAAAGTTCCTAATTACTTGCAGTCGGTACATGCGCGTGAAAATGAATTATCACAACTAGAAATTTCCCAGAGATTTTTCAGTTATGTTCTTCATATAGCAATAAATGTTGATGGGTATATTAAATGTCTAGTGTAGATTTCGGAGCGGTCCCTATTTTGTAGACCACTATTTTTAATTAATAATTTTGGCTTCAGAGTTCTATTGCAAATGTTTCAGAAACTTACTTAGTGGTCGATTTTTATTGAAAAAGCTGTAGAAATCTGTAACAAAGTATTTTCTTTAGATATAGTTTTGAATGGAAAAGGAACCGCGCCGACATTGCTAATACGTCTTTCAGTACGGACGTGTTCTCAGTTAATGCTGTCAACTAGAACATGATTAAATAGCGGCAAAATCACGCTTCTATTTTTTAAAAGTAATTGTCGCTATTTTTAAATAAAAAAATTGGCATCATGAAAAATGTGAGAGTTAGTATTTGGGAAAACTTGGAAAAATTCGGGCTCCTGCGGTTTTCAAATTCTCCTTTCCCTTACGTAATTTTTTATTCATAACACATTGTTGCACATTTGCCAAAACTGATATGTATATATATGTCATTCATATGACCACTTTAAAAAAAATAATAATAAATTTTAAAATTAATTCATACACTGTAACATTTTCTCCGACGCAGATTATTAAAAAAAAAAAAAAAAAAAAAAAAAAAAAAAAAAAAAAAAAAAAAAAAAATTCTGGACAATCAAATTATTAAGTCCTTCGAAAAAGAGACGGGATTCTCTTTTTGTTAAATCAAATTTAGAAATACATTGTTGGTCCAAAATACTTTAACATATTCGTGATTACTATTTTAGACCACCATTATTCTTGAAATACGCCTTATTTAATGGCATGAACTTTAATGAGTAATAAAGCGTAAATTACTATTCTGGAACTGCGGTATAAAGTACTTTCTGGAAAAAAAAACATAGACAGTCCGATTCTTTTCGATAGATTGGTATGCATAGAACATTCGTTGTACGTATAAAAATATTGCGTGTGATTTTGATAGCTAGTGTAACTCGTGTTGCCTCGTGTTCCGCGTAAATATTGGCTCTAAATGCTCTGGACACCAATATTTTAAAGTAATTTTCTTCGCTTTATCTAATGGTAGACTTATCTGGAATTAAAGAGAGCGAAATGAAATGTAAGAAATTAGTGGTGTTCAGAACACTTGGAGACCTGATTTACGCGGAGACCTGGCAACATTAAGTGCAACAAAAAGAACGTAAAAGATTCTCTCGTAAGCTGTACTCAGCTGTCCAAAAGGCGTCAATTTACATCTCTCAATGTGTTGAGTTTTTCGCGAAAACATGCTTGTGTTTATTTGACAGTTAGACCAAACTTTAGACGATCAGTTTGCATGTTTTATAAGTCGAGTTTACGATTTCAAAATTATTTGAATTCACATAAGAGGACAGTGTTGCAAGTGGGCTACGTTTTTTTTTTTTTATTATTCAGATTGCTTGATTTCCATCAGTACTTTTAAAATAGTGAAATTCGTCGTATTTAATCCCTTAACCCTTTCCGGCATGGTGGGATAAATTCTGAGCCACTTAACACTAGAACTACCAAGACCGTCATTTTGACGGTTTTCAAATTTCATGCTTAAAAATTTGATATATTTTCTGTATTGTTCTAGAATTTTATGATACGACTTTTAATGAAATATAAGAATATTTAAATATTCCTATTCAATTTCAATTCATCCACTTTAATTTCCATAATCAGTATGACCTATACCTATTTATACCAAGACCCGTCAAAATGACGGCTTTGGCAATTTCAAAGTTGGATGATCCAAGGTGTTCGACAGCCGTTATAACGGGATTTATTTTGCTCCGATTACTATTCAGTTTACTCAAGGCCGGAAATGTTTTACAGAAGGACGATTGGAAAATTACTATTGAAGAAATATATGCGTTTGTAGCTATTTCGTATGCTCGAGGAGCCTGCGAAGTGAGAAATTTAAAATTATCCTATTTGTGGTCAGAAAAATGGAGACCTTCTTTCTTTCACGAAACTTTGATTTGAAACAGATTTTCAGAAATTATGAAATTCATTCGTTTCGACAAAAAAAAGAGTGTTCGCTTACGAACTTACAAATTTGGATTAGCTTCCGAAATGTAGAAGTCCTTTATTGATAAGAGCCAAGCTTGTTACAAACCAGATCAGAATATAAGCGTAGATTAACAACTGTTTCCCAAAAAGGCAAGATGCAGATTTCTGCAATATATGCCCCATAAACCGGAAAAATTCGGAATTAAGTTTTGGTTAGCTGTAGACGTGAGAAGTAAAAATCTTATAAATGGCTTTCCCTATTTAGGCAAAAATGAACTTAGAACATCAGGAGTACCTTTGAATGAATTTGCAGTTTTGAATCCTGTAAAAAACAATATAAATTGTGGGAGAAATATAACAACGGATAATTTCTTACAAGTATACAACTCGCAAAGAAGCTACTGGCAAAAAAAAACAAGTTTTGTTGGAACTGTGCGAGGAAATGAAAGAGAATTGCCGAAAATATAGCTAAAGTTAGAAAAGATAACATGGCTCTTTTCTTCACAAAACTCTACTAATCAAATGATATTGTTCTAACAATTTACAAATGTAAGCCTCGTAAAAAAAAGTACTACATCTTAGCTCAAAACATAAATCCGTAAAAATTACTTCTAATCGAAAAAAAAAATGCCTGCAACTGTTTCGTTTTACAATGAGACTAAGTTTGGAGTAAATGCAGTTGACCAAATGCCCAGCAAACATAGCATAAAAGCAGGGTCACGTAGCCACCTTTGCGGGTATTTTACAATAATTTGGACTTGGCAGCAATGAATGCCTGGATTTTATATAAAGAGACTTGTGATGAAAATATAACTAGAAATCAATTTTTATTTCAACTATCCGAAGAACTCTCCAGTGAATAAAGGTGCTGCAGAAAAGAAGCCTCCTCCCAAAAACAAGAACGGAAAGCAATGGTTTTACTCCAGAAAACTAAAAAAAGTCCTTATTAACGCAAATCTTTCTAAATTAGATTGTGTAACAAAAACAGGGCGATTTATACCTGCAATGTATGCAACAAATATGTTTGTGGCAAGTGTACATCTAAGATAACATATACTTGTAAAATATGTGCCTCAAAGTTACTTCATACATATCAAATGTGCTCTATTATAAGTGCAAATAGAAACTGTTTTTGTTTATTTTTTATTAATAATTAATGAATTATTATATTAAATGTTGTTTTTGTTAAATTATATTGTTTTATTTACATTAACTAAGTGGCAAGTGTTCATCTAAGATAACATGTACTTGTAAAATATGTACCTCATAGTTATACCATACATATCAAATGCGCTATACTATAAATGCAAATAGAAACTGTTTTTTGTTTATTAATAAGTAATGAAATATTATATTAAATGTTGTTTTCGTTAAATTACATTCTTTTATTTACATTAACTAAGTCAAAATTTACAATGAAAGCCATGATGAAAAATCCGTCAATTTGACGTGTGCGGTAAAACTAGGTATATATTTAACATCGGTAGTTCTAGTGTTAATTTGAATCCCTAAATTCCACAACGGCACCAGTACTATGAAAAGAATTTTTGCTTTTTAGACTGTGCATGAAGAAAAGCTTTTACATATTTTCTAATAGTAGTTCGCAAGTCCTGGTGTCAATAATTATTTCAACATTCTAGCAACACAAGTACTTTGAGCTGGAAAGGGTTAATTCTCGCGCCCGTGATTTTCACGGATAGTGTAGGCTACCATTTTTATTCAGCTTTTTTGAGTCTCACCAGTTTATTTTTAATAGTGCAATAGGTTTTATTCTCGAATAATTTTATGTTCTATAAAATAAGGTGAATATTTCTACTTCAAAAACTTGGTGGCAATCAAATAATCTGAATATTAAAAAAGCAGCCTACACAAGGCTCCCAAATGGTACGCCAACTGAATACCAATAAATTTTAACAGAAAATTTTATGGTAGGTTTGCGCTAGAATTAACTTTCAAAGGTGTTTTCGGGGCGGTTTGTAAGAAAAATCTAAAACGAAAATTTTTCTAAAAAAATATTGGTATTCAGTTGGCGGACTATTTGGGAGCCCAGTCTACACTTATCGGGCGAGACGCTTAACGCTTTCAGAGGGAAGGTACTTCTACTAGTACCGGGTGAGCAAAAAGTCCGTATAAACTTTAAAAATTGATAAAAACCGAAAAAATCACCCAAATGAAAAACTGTTTGCAGTATTAGCATCTAGAGGTCACGGGAATTTTTTTAACCCTCCGTCTACCAGACGGGTCCATTGGACCCGACAGGTACATACAAAATATTCATTCAAAGCAGAAATTTCTTTAAAATAAACTAAGTGTATAAACCAGACAAAAATAAGGTAAATAAATAAGTTAAATAGTTTTAAATAAAAATTCTGGTGTAGAACGTTTTATTAAAACTTGAATAAAATTCCCGGTAGATCTAGGGTTAAGACAGAAATAAAAAAATAACTCAAAAAACAGCCAACAGATAACGCTGGTTCGTGCGATTTCGGTGGAAATATGCAAATGAAACGGTTATAAGAACTTTCGCACTTAATCCAGAACTAATTCAGCGTTGTGAGCCGTGTACTTGATCAAGGATGCTGGGTATGAAGGATAAAAACTTTCTTTGTGAAATTATTTTACGTGAACTAGTTCTGGATTAGGAGCGCAAGTTCTTTTAGCCGTTTCATTTGCATATTTCCACCAAAATTGCACAAACCAGCGCCATCTGTCGACTGTTTTTTTTGAGTTGTTTTTTATTTCAGTCTTAAAAAATCCCGCGATCTATAGATGCTAATCCTGCAAACAGTTTTTCATTTCGGTTATTTTTTCGGTTTTTATGAATTTTTAAAGTTTATACGGACTTTTTGCTCACCCGGTAAAATGCTGAAATGAATGAATGACACCAGAACTTACAAACATATTTTTTTCAAAATAAGCAAAAGTTTTTGTTCAATTACTTAATAAAAGGAAAACTTTCATTTCAATACTCAGGTGTCAATGCGGCATTTAGGAATTAAATTTAACTCGCCCAAAAACAAACCACCGCCTTTGAAGGGGTTAATAGTTAACAAGTTAATGGTAGATGAATTAAGACGAAAATAATGTTTATTATACAAATGAATAAAAAAACGTTGCCTATCAAGGATTCTGAAAAACAAGTATCCCACGCGTAACACTGGTCGCGTATGTATTAACCCCTTGAAAGGCTATGGTATATTAGATATACCACTAAATTTTAAAACTAAATTTTTCTTTATGTTATTTTCTCGAATAAAGACTTTTACTGATTTTCGTATAAATATTCTTGTAAGTACTGGTGTCAGTCAAGCATTTTAACATTTTAGCCACAGAATTACTTGCTCCTAAAAGGGTTAAGGACCTATGCTTGTAACATTGTGCTGATGTACGTCTGTTTTTTCCATTAATTTATAAACATATTGACAAATAAAAGTAAGACAGACTGTGCAACTGACAGTATGTGCGTCCTATATTTTTTCATACTTTATACTACGGGGTGATACATAAGTACTGTGACGTGATGAAAATTTCAATTTATTTTAAGAGATCTACCCATTTTTGAGATATATTATAGTTTTGTTCGTGTTTCTTGTGCTTTTTTGATGTGAAATTGCTATTTCAGCTAGTATTATTTCACTATTTTGAAGGAAAACTTATTGTGCTAAGACGACCGGCCAGCCATCGCCCCCCACTACAAGAGGGGAATGCCAATTCCTGTGATCGCCAAATTGCACTAGTAACAAGTCCATCGCGCCGTCAAACGTTTTAAAGAGACCGGAGGGATCAAAGGAACTCAACGAAGTGGAAGATCGCGAACAACAAGGACCTCAGTGCCCTTAACGTGGTCAAGAAGAAGATCCAACGAAATCCACAAAGAAACATCCAAAAAATGGCCAAGGAGCACAACGTCGACCGCGAATTCATGCGAAGACATGTCAAAGAAGATCTGCAACTCATCTCGTACAAACTGGCAAAAGGACACCATTTTACTGACCAAATGAAGCCGTCAAGGCTCGATAAGGCCAAGAAGATGAAGTCCCTGTGCTGCGGCGATGCTCTGAATCGGATTTTCTTCACCAATGACAAGAATTTTATGGTCCAACCTTTCCGGAACTCGAAGATGCAACGCGTGTTGCTACTCAAAGGGGGTCTGCGCATCATGAAGGTGGAAAAGGTTCTTTTCCCGAAGTCTGTGATGGGGTGGATGGGGATTTCCGGATTGGAAAAGGCAAAACTCGTATTCATTCCTAAAGGCGTCAAGAGCAATGCAGAGACGTATCAGGAGCTAACTTCGGAAGGTGCCGTGATCCCCTGAGCTGAGAAGCAAGCGAAGAACATCGACTGGAGGTATCAGGGGAACTGGCTGTCTAACCATGGAGCGAAGAAGTCGCTGGAGGGGTGCGAGATCAGTCTCTCGTGATTTTGGACGAAGGACGTTTGGCCCTCAAACTCCCCTGACATGAACATTAAGGACTTCACTGTTTGGGGGATCCTGGAGAAAAAATCCTGCGCAATCAAGAAGAAGTCCCTGGATTCCTTCAAAAGTACTCTGGAAAAAACTAGGCTGAAATCACGCTGGAAATAGTCTCGGCCACCTTGAAGAATTTACAGAAGCGTCTAGACTCCTGCACCACCGCTTGAGGAAACCCTTTCGAATTATTTTTATTGTTTCTTATACAGAATTTTCTCCTCTTTCGAATGGTGAAGAAAACTAGTCGTTTTGTTCGTTCATGGTGTTCGTTATGGTCTTTTATCTGCGTCACAGTATTTATGTGTCACACTGTATTATTTCCAATCTGCAAAATTTTAGGACAAAACTAAACAACTTAGAGCAAAAGTAAACTCTTACGATTATTTTTGCTTTGAAATAGTGATGGCGAATACGTACACAATATACAATGTCGCGACACATCTGTGTAAGTTCCTCCACGTTTTCATTAAAAAAAAACTTTACTCGGAGAGATGGTCATCCATTTATGTTTTGTGAACTAAATTTGCATTCGGGGAAAAATGGGGGAATAAAAAAATAATCCTTATAAATTTTAAAAGAACCTGATCCTTCCATAAATGGTGGAAGTTAACAAGACACTAACAATGCTAAACTACTCGAAAATTATAGCTTTGATTTAATTAGCAAATACCAAAAGTATCTTAATATAGTTCAAATTTTAGAAAGTGGTATCATCAGTATTATTTAATACTTTCATGCATTTGAAATTCTGGCCATCTATTTCATAAATGTATTTTTCTAATCTAATAGTTTGTTACCACTAAAAGGACTCATTACACTGTGTTACAATAAATATAAGTACGTCTCATCAGTGTATACAATATATTTAAAAAAATGTATAACTAAAATCACATACTACTCACAATAATAAAATGCAAATATATTCCAACAGTTTCGGACACTAAAAACTTATCCATCATCAGGAAAATATTCAGGAGAAACTAACCCTTACAATATCTACATTACACAATTAAAAAAAAAACTGTCATTCTTAAGTGAGTTTCCCAAGGTTAATTCCTAAACACGGTAGGGATATCATATCTTGTATGAAATTCGATTTAATGTTTATTGAAAATTAACCCTTTGCACTCGAGGACTCCGCTGCGGAGACATAATCTTTCTTTGCAAAAGTTGTTTTTGGCATCAGTAATAAAGGAAAATAAAATGTACCTTATTTAATCAGAGCATTTTTGAAATTGTGTACTTGGACGGAACTTCTTTTAAAAAAGTGGTGCCGATCGAATAAAATTTGTGTAAGAGACGCCGAGCGCAAAGGGATAATTACAGTTTTGAGAAATTCGATCCAAGTGCTTGGCATAATATAGGATACATTATCGTTCCAGACGTGGTTTCTTCTAGTTAATATGTCTAGTGATTCACGAATCTTGGCCTTGTGGGGGTTCGTTTGTCGATAACCCCTTAACGGTCGCAGTAAATTAGATTTAAAAAATTCAAATTGCTTATTGACACCACTTTTTTGAAAAAGAAATATTCACCTTATTTAATGACAGGTAAAATGATACCATAAAAAATCCCATTACGCTATTTTATAAAACTGGTGGGAATTAAGCAATCTGAATAAAAGACACAGCCCGTAAATACCACGGATTAAGCTGTTAAACGAATCTATACTCGTGTAAAATAAGAAATAGATGTATTTTCGAAAAATTTACTTTGTCTCTTTTAATCAGCGAGAGAGAATCGCTATGAAACTCGTGACTAAATGAGACGAAGATAAGGGAAAGTGGCTTAAAATGATCTCCGTAAGAGGAAAACTTGTGTAAAATAACATAAATATTTAAATAAATCTTTGATCCTATTCTAATATGTTTTACACTATATTTTGCAACAGAAACATACTTTAATAATATTTCAAACCCAAACTGAGTAATGAAAAAAACAGATTTTTGAAAGCGTGCCCAAAGGATCATTTTACCTTCACCCTAGGGCAGAATGATCCTTCATTTAAAAATAATTGTAAATTATTTTATCGGCAAAATAAAGGATATAAAAGTACTTATGACAATACATAATGAAATAAAAAAAGTTTTACAATCAAATAGCGTACATAATTTATTTTATGTGAATTTTAAAATAAAAAAGTGTCACAAGTAATTTTGAAAAACAATAAAATGGAATATTTGAAAATTATGACCTAAAAGTAATAGCCCATAAAAAATGCAGAAATAAGTTAAATAATACATATTTCCGCTCCATCCGAAAACTCGGAATATTTAAGCACGTATCGCAAAGATACGCATAATCGTCACTCTCATCTATCCCTGCGCATGCATTTTGCGCCCACTTAAGACACTTTTGACACTGGATCAAAACTTCAACTTCTGCAGAGGAGGCAAAATGTTCATCGCAATAAATACACTTGTGTTCATCTTCTGAAACTGTTTCACTATATTCCAAATATTGGTTTTTAGGCACCCTTTTCTTCTGACAGGAATAGGTGTTGCCAGTGGGCTCCATTTTTAAATTCAGATTTCTTGATTGGCACCACTTTTTTAAAATAGTAAAATTCGCCTTATTTAATGACATATTAACTAAGGCAAAAACAAGAGGAATTTTACCGTTTTGAGTGGTGCCAATCAAGAAATCTGAATTTTAAAAAAGTAGCCCACTGGCAACACTGATGGGAATACGTCTTTGATTTGATTTCGCGCTCTTTTCTTTGCTTGTTCTGGCTATTTCGATTTTAGATTTAGCATATTTTAATTGGATTTTATTAGCTGCAGACTCTATTATCTTCTCTTTAAGTTCTCTATTTTCCTTTCCAAGCACAGTTTATTCTTATGAGAACTGCTCGTTAAAATGGCACTTTCCATCTATTTCTTTTTTCTCGAAGTCCTGTTTTCCGTTCTCTTTGGAGACGGTAGTATAATAAGTGGACTCAACGAGAAAGGTAAAGGGCAGCCACACATTTCGCTCCCATGATGGCTAGGAACCGGTACCGGATTTTCAACAGCCAATAAAATAATAGTAAAACGATCCACATAATGGATCATTTTACCTGGCAACATGACCGTCCATTTTAGGTCATATAACTAGATGACGCCGAGAAACATAACAAACTTAGCATGTGTAATTTACATCTAAAAACATAGTCCATTAGATATAGCTGCCAACTCTTATTCTTTTTTGTACCACAAAAATTCAATAGTAAATTTTACCTTTTTAAATCGTTGTAATCTGTTGATTAAATAAGGCAAACAATTTTAGTACATTTTTGCGGTACAAAAAAGCGTAAGATTTTGCCAGCTATGTCTATGCTTTTTTTCACAAAGGTTAAGGTGCCTATAATATTTAGAATTTCGAAAGAGTTTGACAGAGCTATTATACTCCTTAACGGTCACATTAAATTACGGTTTATAAATTCAAATTGTTTATTGGTACCAATTTTTTGAAAATGAAATATTCATGTTACTTAATGACATGTAAAATGATACCATAATAAAGCCAATTACACTATTTTATAAAACTGGTGGGAATCAAACTATCTGAATAAAAGACACATCCCGTGATTTTCACAGGAGCGAGAATTAAGGGGTTAAGATCAGTAATATTTTTCTATTTTTTTAAGATTAAAGGGACTTATGGAGTCCAATTGCAGAATTTTTAATATTTCTCTACTGTTCAATAACACTAGAAATTCTTTTCGAAAACTGTGGTAAATTCGTAAGCACAGACTAAATAAATTATTTTTTGGAAATATTAGTAAAGAAAATAATACAGAAACAGTTCTTTTTGGTTGTTACATTGCATACATGTATGACGCATGTAGTCAAAGCATTAATTTATCAAATTTATTTAACTTTCTATTTTTAGAAAACTCATTATATGTGAATAAATTAGATTTATTTCTCGAAATACCGGAAATTTTACTCAAGTTTTATAAAAATATTCAAGATCAGAACTTTTATTTAAAATTATTTAACTTATTTATTGCGCGGTTTATATATTTTGCTTATCCTAAAGAAATTTCTGGTTTGAATAAATATTTTGAATGTACCTGTCGGGCCCATTGGATCTAGCGTTGCCAGCTGTCCCGCATAAATATGGTCTCGAAACTCTCTGAACACCAGTATTTTAAAGTAATTTTCTACGTTATATCTAGTGGAAGGGTTATCTGCGATTAAACATGACGAAATAAACTGTAAGAAATTGTTCGGAGCTCTTGGAGCCCTGATTTACGCGGCATGAAATGGACGGATTTGCAGCACTAAATGGACCCGTCTGGTAGACGGAGGATTAAAAGACACAACCGTACACTTACTGGATCACCTATTTGTTTGTTCGTTTCTAGCCATCTTATCGAGCAACTTTGGCACAACCAGGCAGCAAAAAACAAACACGTGCAGAACAAGAGAAAATCAGTAGTCAGATGGCTAACTGAAAAGATATACACAATACCACAGTAGAACAATAGCAGCAACAACAGCAACAAATAAAAAACAGTTACCCAGCGCATAGTTGCCAACCTCCCGATTTTTTTAATACCAGTAAATTCTTACAAAAGTGTTTGCTTTATCTAATTACCGAAATTGTGAGATTATATAAACAAATATTTCTACATAAAAATATTTGTATTACAAAAATCGGGAGTTTGGCACTATGCCAGCGGAACCCCTTAACCTATACTAACAATCTGTCTAATTCAAGTTTTAAAAAAAGCCTACGTTTAACTATCATTATGATATAGGAATATCGAGGCATCATATGAAGGAACTTCTTCATATGCACAAAAAATCGATTAATCGCACTACTGAGAGATGGTAGTCATTTATGGTGAACAGTTATTAGTAAGAGTCAACTCTTATTGAATCGTTACTGGTGTAGTAAAATTATAAGAAAATAAAGCGAAAGGAAATGATAATGCAACTGTAGCAACAACTACCAACCTCAACATCATGCGACAACAGTCATCATAAATATAGCTCGAACTAAAACACAAAGAACAAGCCCCACCCCGCTAGTACACAAGGTTCTGAATTAACTTGCAGCATCGTTGCACCTTCAAAATGTGATAAAAGCCATTAGGATTCAATGGACTGATCGCCAAGTGCAAATTCATGTAATAAATCAGGAATCAATGCCAATAAGTGGAACTCGTAGCTGAAGCAATAAGTGATCACAGCCAAAAACCAAGAAGTGCAAAACAAACGATCACAATACGACAACATCTCAACGATAAACTCGCAATATTCTAACTAACAATTATGAGGAAATCCTACGATACAAATTCATGTAAACAAACCCAGGACAGAATAAACGAAAATGAACCCACGCCACTGATAAAACAACCAACTTTATCAAAACCCCATGAAATTGACCAACCTCAAGCAAGAAGAATATCCACCTCAGAACAGCGAAACGTCTCTCAGCGAGAAGTTGAAAGAAAGAAAAAAAATAGTATCACGTAAATTAGAAAATAATTATTTGTGGTTAAATAGTAGTTTATTAAATTATTATCAATTAATTACATTTACTCTGGATAGCTTTTGTTGGTCTACCCGTAATTGTTGCATTTAGATTAACAGGGGCTGCCCTCAACTCAATAACTGTATACCATGGGTTCCAATGATCTTGTTAAATTTAACACTTTCAGGGGCAAGGTATTTATATTCGGAAAATGCTGAAATGAGTGAATGACGCCAGATTATACAAGCAGATTTATTTCAGAATAAGCAGAAGCTTTTCTTCACGTACTTAATAAAATGAAATTTTTTATTCCAATATTCTGGTGCCAATGTAACATTTAGGGATTAAAATCACGTGGTCCAAAAATGAGCTACCACCCTTAAAGGGACTTAACTTGTTAGCCAAAAGCTTTTGTTAAGTTTAAGTTCATTAAGTCTAAAGTCTTTGTTATGTTTTTTATGCTCCATTTTGTTAATCATAATTAATAATGTAATAACATTTCTTGATCAGCTCTCCTTAGCCTCCCCCCACCCACTTTATTGGCATACCTTCGTAACATCCTTATTTTAGTTCAATTTAAAATAATAGTAAATTAATGGGACGAGGGACCTTAAAAATATTTTTTATTATTTTTTGTAAATTTCACTTTAAGTATTACTCAAAGGTACATTATATGCATTATGGCATGCTTTTATTACAAAAAAAAATGTTATTTTTGAGAAAAAAGCCATTTATTACACAATGGGGTACGGTAGCATGGCGGAGTTCATCACACATACAGCAGTCGGTAGACCAAGATTTACTTCCCAGAGCTCCCAAATGGTCCGCCAACTGAATACCAATATTTTTTTAGAAAAATTTTCTTTTTAGATTTTTCTTACAAACCGCCCCGAAAACACCTTTGAAAGTTAATTCTAGCGCAAACGTACCATAAAATTTTCTGTTAAAATTTATTGGTATTCAGTTGGTGGACCATTTGGGAGCCCTGACTTCCGGCGAATATTCGCCATGTACTCTAATATAACCTAAATGCATGTGAAAACCGTCGTGGGTGCAAAGTCCTTCAATTTGTCTGTGAATTATACTTCTGGAGGTGCCTTGCCAGGTGACGGTCTCGTCATCTGATAAAGGTTCTTAATTAACAATTTGAGACCAGCTTGAGTTGTTGAAAGACCAACTTGAGTTGAAATGTGCAGATGCCAATCAAAAAGCTATAAACGTTAAGTAACACCCATAACAACGCTCACAACTGAAGAGTAGGCACTGCAGTTAGGAAGATCAAAAAGATGATTGTCAGATTTATTGAAGTTATGCAGCGATTAGGCGGTCACCAGCCTCGATACCTGGCATCAAACCCGTCTAGCTGGGACAACCCGGAAGGTAGCGCCCTGGTCATCGGTTAGATAGCAAGAAAGAGATGTCTTCCATTTAATATCTACGTGAATACTAGGCCCAGGCGCTGACTTTAAAATGAAGGCATCCGCCATAGGCGCCAACTTCATGCATATATCTATCAGTAATTTTAAAGAGTATTTTTTGTCCTTTTAAATCCCTGTGACTAAGTAAGACAAAAAATAAATTAGTTGTGGAACTTTGGGAGATTTGCAGCCATCGGCTCGTTAAGTTGACACCTATGGTTGCCTTAAGCGGATTTTTTAAGCATTTGTGTTATTGCTTAATTTTGAGAAGGAGAATTTTCTATCAGTAACGTTTATCTTAATTGTATGCAATAAAATAAGCATTTAATTCTTTTTGAAATCAGTTGTTTTTAACACTAGCATAGCTGCCAACTTGTACGGATTTTTCCTATCACTAAAATTTAATAGTAAATTTTACCTAATTGAATCACCGATTTGCAGTCATTGTTGATAATTAAATAAGGCAGTAATTTCTATAAAATTTTAATGGTAGCAAAAATCCGTACAAGTTGGCAGCTATGCACTAGAATGCCCGGAAAGTTTACTCAAGTTTCATAAAAAATATTTGACATCAGAATTATTTAAAATTATTTGAAGGATTTATTTAACGTAAATCTGCGTAGTTTAATTTTGACTTATTTTATGAAAGAAATTCTGGTTCCAGCTGACATTTAATCATATGGTTGGAGTCGGATCGACTCCTACCGGACGTTCTAGTGTTAAACACAATAGCTGTACAAACGCTGAAAAGTATCTGCAATTCGGTGCTACCAGTGGACTATATCTTTAAAATTCAGATTACTTGATTGGCACCACTTTTTAACCTTCCGTCTACCAGACGGGTCCATTGGACCCGACATGTACATTCAAAATATTTATTCAAACCAGAAATTTCTTCAAAACAAACTAAATGTATAAATCAGACAATAATAAGTTAAATAAACAAATTAAATAGTTTTAAGTAAAAATTCTGGTGTAGAATGTTTTTATAAAACTTGAGTAAAATTTCCGGTAGTTCTAGGGTTAAAATTAAAAATTGTATAATAAACCTTATACTCGTCTTATTTAACATGTTATTAAATAAGGCGAATTTCATTATTTTAAAAAAAGCTGGTGGCAATCGAGCAATCTGAATTTTTCTTAAAAAGTAGCCCAACGAAAACTCTACTGCGATGACAATTTCATATATCTAGGTCAGAATGTACGCCTAGCTTTCGTAGCTCTGCGTTCCATATGAGGTAACAGCACATAAATCATTTATTATTAACCCTCTGTCTACCAGAAGGGTCCAATGAACCCGACATGTATATTCAAAATATCTATTCAAACCAGAAAATTTCTTCAAAACAAACTAAATGTATAAATCAGACAATAATAAGTTAAATAAACAAATTAAATAGTTTTAAGTAAAAATTCTGGTGTAGAATGTTTTTATAAAACTTGAGTAAAATTTCCGGTAGTTCTAGGGTTAAAATTAAAAATTGTATAATAAACCTTACACTCGTCTTATTTAACATGTTATTAAATAAGGCGAATTTCATTATTTAAAAAAAAGCTGGTGGCAATCGAGCAATCTGAATTTTTCTTAAAAAGTAGCCCAACGAAAACTCTACTGCGATGACAATTTCATATATCTAGGTCAGAATGTACGCCTAGCTTTCGTAGCTCTGCGTTCCATATGAGGTAACAGCACATAAATCATTTATTATTAACCCTCTGTCTACCAGAAGGGTCCAATGAACCCGACATGTATATTCAAAATATCTATTCAAACCAGAAAATTTCTTCAAAACAAACTAAATGTATAAATCAGACAATAATAAGTTAAATAAACAAATTAAATAGTTTTAAGTAAAAATTCTGGTGTAGAATGTTTTTATAAAACTTGAGTAAAATTTCCGGTAGTTCTAGGGTTAAAATTAAAAATTGTATAATAAACCTTACACTCGTCTTATTTAACATGTTATTAAATAAGGCGAATTTCATTATTTTAAAAAAAGCTGGTGGCAATCGAGCAATCTGAATTTTTCTTAAAAAGTAGCCCAACGAAAACTCTACTGCGATGACAATTTCATATATCTAGGTCAGAATGTACGCCTAGCTTTCGTAGCTCTGCGTTCCATATGAGGTAACAGCACATAAATCATTTATTATTAACCCTCTGTCTACCAGAAGGGTCCAATGAACCCGACATGTATATTCAAAATATCTATTCAAACCAGAAAATTTCTTCAAAACAAACTAAATGTATAAATCAGACAATAATAAGTTAAATAAACAAATTAAATAGTTTTAAGTAAAAATTCTGGTGTAGAATGTTTTTATAAAACTTGAGTAAAATTTCCGGTAGTTCTAGGGTTAAAATTAAAAATTGTATAATAAACCTTACACTCGTCTTATTTAACATGTTATTAAATAAGGCGAATTTCATTATTTTAAAAAAAGCTGGTGGCAATCGAGCAATCTGAATTTTTCTTAAAAAGTAGCCCAACGAAAACTCTACTGCGATGACAATTTCATATATCTAGGTCAGAATGTACGCCTAGCTTTCGTAGCTCTGCGTTCCATATGAGGTAACAGCACATAAATCATTTATTATTAACCCTCTGTCTACCAGAAGGGTCCAATGAACCCGACATGTATATTCAAAATATCTATTCAAACCAGAAAATTTCTTCAAAACAAACTAAATGTATAAATCAGACAATAATAAGTTAAATAAACAAATTAAATAGTTTTAAGTAAAAATTCTGGTGTAGAATGTTTTTATAAAACTTGAGTAAAATTTCCGGTAGTTCTAGGGTTAAAATTAAAAATTGTATAATAAACCTTACACTCGTCTTATTTAACATGTTATTAAATAAGGCGAATTTCATTATTTTAAAAAAAGCTGGTGGCAATCGAGCAATCTGAATTTTTCTTAAAAAGTAGCCCAACGAAAACTCTACTGCGATGACAATTTCATATATCTAGGTCAGAATGTACGCCTAGCTTTCGTAGCTCTGCGTTCCATATGAGGTAACAGCACATAAATCATTTATTATTAACCCTCTGTCTACCAGAAGGGTCCAATGAACCCGACATGTATATTCAAAATATCTATTCAAACCAGAAAATTTCTTCAAAACAAACTAAATGTATAAATCAGACAATAATAAGTTAAATAAACAAATTAAATAGTTTTAAGTAAAAATTCTGGTGTAGAATGTTTTTATAAAACTTGAGTAAAATTTCCGGTAGTTCTAGGGTTAAAATTAAAAATTGTATAATAAACCTTACACTCGTCTTATTTAACATGTTATTAAATAAGGCGAATTTCATTATTTTAAAAAAAGCTGGTGGCAATCGAGCAATCTGAATTTTTCTTAAAAAGTAGCCCAACGAAAACTCTACTGCGATGACAATTTCATATATCTAGGTCAGAATGTACGCCTAGCTTTCGTAGCTCTGCGTTCCATATGAGGTAACAGCACATAAATCATTTATTATTAACCCTCTGTCTACCAGAAGGGTCCAATGAACCCGACATGTATATTCAAAATATCTATTCAAACCAGAAAATTTCTTCAAAACAAACTAAATGTATAAATCAGACAATAATAAGTTAAATAAACAAATTAAATAGTTTTAAGTAAAAATTCTGGTGTAGAATGTTTTTATAAAACTTGAGTAAAATTTCCTGTAGTTCTAGGGTTAAAACATGTTTTTAATATTTTTACACCCGTATATTGTTTATTCATTATAACACATTTAAAGTAAACACCTTCATTCTGTTGAATGATGCTAAGCATACCATCTACATATAACGTCTGTTTACTGTACAAAAGGCAAAAATTTTTTGAAGTTCCAAAGGAATTTCGTAGAAGTTAAAATTAATTGAACATATTTTTTATCAAAGTGAAATGTTCATGCAAAAATAAGTTTCTAAAGCTTTACGAAATAAATGTATTAAATATGAATTAGAAGGAATTATATACAAATATACTTAATGTTTCATACTTTACATTTTTATTCCTGCGAAATTTAACCATGAATAACAAACATGAAAATTAGGTAAAATGTTGGAATACCTTTCATCTGATTAATTATTTTTATAAGCATTAAAATTATTTCTTATGATTTAGTAAAAAGTCGATTTCTTGAAATAGAAGGAAAATTGAAAGTGTGCTTTTAGTGGAAATAAATTAAGTGGAGCAACACAAATATCACTTTTATTATTATTAAGTGGAAAAGATTAATTTAAATTATGTATGTGTAATTAAAATTAAGAACTCGAACCCATTTCTGCGTGAATTCATTTGATCTATATATCTGGCTTTTTTTAAACGTAAAAAACATAGCTCGAACAAGACATTTATTTAACTCATTAACGCCGGTTGGCAGGAAAACTTGCCATTTAAGTATTACAAAATTTTAAATATGAAAACCACTATTTTAGAAAGGAAATTTTCATATTATCTAATCTCAAACTTTTAGAGATTAAATGTGTTAAAATTACAATTATGGAAAAACTGGTGTCAACTGGCGTCGGGGTATAAAAAGAAGTGTAGAGAAATTCGTCGCTAAGGGGTTAATGGCAGATATAAAGTGGTTTTACACAAAGCAGAACACTTTTAATTAAAAAAAATTATTTACGGTTCAGCATATAATTTCTTTATTTAAAAACTGTGTAGATTCATAAATATGTTAACGAAATAAATTTTATAAAATGAACTTGAGAACTAGAAAACAAATCCATATAAAAATATTTACATATTTAAAAAAAATCAAGAATTCTAAATTTTAAGTCAGGGGTGGCCAACTGTGGCACACCGGATACCACTAAAATTTTTCAGAAAAAGTCGACTTCTTGAATCGTAAAGATTGAATGATTAGATAAGGCAGTGATTAGGATAAAATTTTAGTAGTATCGAGCGCACCACAGTTGGTCAACCCTGTTTTAGGATAATAGATAAAATTGTATACTCGTATTCTTTATTTAGCATGAACACAATCTTAACCCCTTAATCTTTTCCGGCACAGTTTACCCGGGTCGGGATACGTAATATTAATTCCAAACTTACAAGCGGCACCAAGAATATTTTAATAAAATGTTGCATTAACAAGGAACGTGTAAAGTAACAAGTTTTTAATTTCTAAAAAAGTCGTATGTAAATTCCGGTGTCAGGCGATGATTTCATTATTTTCCAACAAAATTTGCCTGTGACGGAAAGGGTTAACCCCTTGAGGGGCAAGCAATTACGTTTGTGAAATGCTGAATTCCCACCGGAATCTTTGAAAAATTCTATTTCAAAATAAGTAAAGGCAATTTTACGGCTTTTCCCCACCAAAGTTAGAAAAGTAAAATTTAATAAAATTTTTCTGGTGTAAAACTTCATTAATCGTAGGTGGTATATAATATATACCGGTGCCCCTCAAGGGGTTAAAGGGCGGTGAAACTTTAATTCCTAATTGCCACATTCGCACCGGAATTTTATAATGAAAATTTCACCTTTATTAAATACGCGAAAATATACTTTTACTTGTTTACAATTAATTTCTCTTGCAAATTCTACTGTCATTCAATTATTTCAACATTTTATGAATACCTGAAAGTGTTAAATAACAGTGATTTTTTTTCGAGCGAAACCTTATTAATATCTGAATTGTTCTTATTAATATCTGACTCTGAGAATTGTTCACATTATATTCATTCCTACATCCAAACCACGTTTTTATAAGTAGAATAAGCATTATAATTTTTGAACAAGAACTAGCGTGAATGCAGTTTTAGCACAATTATTTAACCCCTTGAAGGGCGGTGGTTCATTTTTGGATCACCCAATTTTAATCCCTAAATGCGACATTGGCACCAGAATATTAGAATGAAAATTTTCCTTTTATCAAGAACGCGAAGAAATGCTTTTACATATTTTCAAACAAATGTGTTTTTAAATTCCGGTGTCGGTCAATGATTTGAGCATTTTAGGCGTAGAAGTACTTTGCCCCTGAAAGGGTTAACAGATTTCTTCACCTTATTTAATCGCAGACGTGTAACAAATTCTAAGATTAAATGAGCTACACAAGTGTTGCCAGTAGGCTACATTTTTTAAATTAAGATAAAAATAAAATTTGCATTATTTAGTAACATATTAAGACGAAAGGAATTTCAGAATTTCAGAAAAGTGGTGCCAATCAAGAAATCTGAATTTGAAAAAAGGAGCCCACTGGCAACACTGAGCTACATTAGATTTATAGCTACTTAGGTGGTTTCCTTAGATCTGGGGTGGCCAACTGTCCTTATCTAATCATCGAACCTCTGCAGTTCAATAATTGGACTTTTTTCTATAAAATTTTAGTGATATCCGGTGTTCCACAGTTGGCCACCTCTGCCTTAGATGTTAAATTTCTTTTCACTAACGTGCCTGATCAAGAGGCAATTGATTGTTTGGAAAGAAAGCTACGCGAATTTCATTACTCTTCCATTGAGATTGATGAAGTCCTGCAATTAATTAGTATTTGTGTTGGGAAAACCGTTTTCCACTTTAACCCATTAAAGACTTAAGTTGCGTTTTCGCAACATTAGGTTTGTGATTTAAAGAATTTGTTTGATTCCAGTAAAATTTTCCTTAATTAACATATTTCAGTGATTCATAAAGTAAAAGTAAATGCTTAACAAAAAGTGGTGTGAACTGAATAAAATTTCAGTAAAACATGCTGTCCTTAATGTGTTAATAAGTCTTTTTAATCTCAAACAGATAGTTTGCCCATGGGTAATCCACTTTCTGATCTTTATGTGATATTTATATGCATTTTGTTGAAGAAAATCTCTTCAGTTTACATAAATTCCTTTCTGGTTTAAGTATGTTGATGATACTTTTATTTTAATTCCCTCTGACCTGGATCTTTATAATCACTTTTCACTTGTTAATTCCGTTGTTCCTAGTATTCAATTTACTCCCGAAGTCAAAGAGAGCAATTCTTTTCCTTTCCTTGATGTCTTCATTTAAAATCACCCAGATCGGTTTATAGAATCTCTCGCTGTATCTCTACCTCCTCATGCTCTTTCAAACCATGCTACCCAACAAAAAATGGCGTCCTTTTATACTGTTGCTTCTAAGGCGTTACGCATTTGTTCTGACTCTTTTTCTCTGAGTAATGAAATTAAATATCTCAAATCCCTTGACCTTTCTCGTGGTCAGAATGTCTCTTTGATTGATAAAGCTCTGAATAAATTTAATAATCCTGAAACGTCTTCGTTCTGACCCAAATAATCCTCCTAATTTTAACACTATCCTTCTGCCATTTTATTCTCATCTTTGTTTGAAAATTTCTAAAATCTTTTCTCCTTTCAATTTCAAAGTTATCACTAAACCTATTAATAAAATTAAATTCTGTTCTTTCTAAAATCCTATTCCAAATGAGAATCGGCGGGGCGTTTGTTTTATTCATTGTTCTTGTAATTTAAGTTATATTGATCAAACTAAGATAACATTAAAGTTCAGATTAAGCGAGGTATAAAGGTATATAACAAATCAAGAAATGTATAAATCTTCGATTGCCTCTCACTGTTGAACTTGTAGTCACTGCTTCAATTTCTCCATGGTCAGAATTATTTCTTCGTCTGCCTCTCCCACTCACTTCAATTTTCATGAATTATTTTATTTTTAAAAATTCTGATAAACTTGTCAATGACCTCTCATAATCTTCTTTTATAACTTCAGCTTGTAAAATACTTTTGTAATTCATTTCACTCTTTTATTATCTTTTTTTTTTTTGTTTTTTTTGTTTTGTTTTAAAAAAATGTTTTTCTCTTTCTTTCTTTCATTATTATTTTTTTTATTTATATATATATATATATATATATATATTTATTTTTAAATTTTCTTCTTAATTTTATTTAAATTTTGTTTATTTCTTTTATTTCCCTTTCCATTTTATTTTTGGTTATTCTTTTCACTATTATTGAGGTACCACTTTCAAATTCTGCATGTGCTCCTCCAGTTTGGTGTTTACAATGGAGTTATGAATAAAGAGGAGACATAAAATGTACTGTCTACCCGTTGTGAGTGAAGTAACTGAGGAGGTTGTCACAAGATGGCGGCTGTTTTTTAAAATCGAATCTACAGTTTCTGATTACCGCCGGCGCAAGCTTCCCACCAGTAAAATTGAATAGAAAATTTCGTCTTACTTAAGCGTCTTATTAGCATAACTATTTTCTGACAAGTATGGTAGAATTTTCTATTCGCTTTTACTGGTGTCGGTTTGCCTTGTAAAACAGTCAGTTTGTGTAACTGGTTGTCACAATATTACGAAAACGCAGGGCATGACTTCCATCAAAGTAAATTTCCACCAGTAAAAGTGAAAATCTGTTTTTGGCATCATTTATGACTGAAATTTCGCATTAATAAGGCGCTTAAATGAGGAGAAAATTTCTATATAAATTTACTGGTGGAAAATTATACCGGCTGTAATAAACACCCCTGCGCAAGTGGTTACAGTTGAAGCTTCACTATTTTAAGGATAAAGCTAGTTGCTGCAACTAGGCCATGATTTTACAATGTGACTCTGGAGCTTCTGACAATTCAGCTTTTAAAATCTAATGCTCATTTAACCCCTTAATCGCCGCTTTTGATAAGTGTCGAATACTTTTTTAAAATTCAGATTGTTTGAATGTTACCACTTTTTTCAAGTTGAAACATTCTCTTCATTTAATGGCAGATAAAATGTTGAGAGAATAAAACCAATTGCATTATTAAAAAAAAAAAAAAAAAAAAAAAAAAAAAAAAAAACTGGTGGGAATAAAATAATCTGAATAAAAGAAAAAAAACCCTATACCGCCCGTGACTGTCACGTGACGATTAAAGGGTTAAATTAAAGTCTGAACTTCTGTAAATGTGTTCTGTTAGGTTCCCTCTATCAGACAAAAATGCTCAAAATTACATTTTAATACTTAAAAATATAAAAATATGCATAATTCATCTTTCTTTCCCCGTGGGACCAGTTGCCCCATAAAAATGGGGTAAGTGGACAAGGCGGCTCTATTGTTCCGCATGCGTTTTTTTTTTTTTTTTTTTTTTTTTTTTTTTTTTTTTTAATGGGATATCAGGTCTTGTTTGAAAATGTGTAATCAACCTACAAAATTTTAAAACCAGGCAGATCATGTAAATTATATATCAACTAAAGAGTAAGGGAAACCTTTGCTGTCAATGTGTCTAAAAAAATAACTAAAAGGGAAAAAATTAGTTATTTACACCAAAAACATAAACATTAAGTAAGTACTTATGTACTTTAGTATAGGTACTAAGTATAAAAGTCACATGGGTATTTTAAGGAAAAAAATAGCAAAGAAAATCTATGAACAAACGGCTACGTAAGTATTTAACCCTCCGTCTACCAGACGGGTCCAATGGGCCCGATGGGTACATTCGAAATATTTATTCTAACCAGAAATTTCTTTAAAATAAACTAAATGTGTAAACCAGACAATAATGAGTTAAGTAAATAAGTTCCATAGTTTTAAATAAGAATTCTGATGTGCAATATTTTTATAAAACTTGAGTAAAATTTTCGGTAGTTCTAGGGTTAAGTACTTTATCTGTATCCACTAGTCGCATTTTATAGGGGAAATTTTATTGTTTCTACCAGAACCAGAATAAGGCTGAGCAGATGAACGGAAGAAATTTCGCAAGTTTTCAACAGCGTATACTAACGTCTCGTTTTTTTTTTTTTTTTTGAATACTGTAAAATGAAAAGTTGACAATAGAAAAATTAATAAGAGAAATTATCAGATGTGTGTTATTCCAACAGTAATCAGAAAAAAGTGATCAAGCGTGGAACTTGGAATGTAATCCCATGCAGAGCTAAGGACAGCGTGATGGACTGTGTAATCTATTAATAACTTTCAACCATAATGTTTCCCTCCGCTGCTTTTTTATTCATAACACTTGGTAGTAGAGTAGTGTGGATCTCTTGTATCTGAATAAAATTTACATAATGACTTTTGCAGTTCATTTCTATTGTGCACACCGGCCGCAAGGTGGCGCTAGTGTGAGCTAAAAAATTTAACACGTAGTGAACCGATGCCATTGAAATACTGAGAGACAGGGGACACGGGTGTGACGTCCTCCCTAATCAACCGGCTTCTCACTAGTGTTGGAATTCAAACCAGAATATTTTGAATAGCAATTTTCTTTTCTTTTATTTGTGGAATATCTATCATCTTACAAAATAATAATAACTATTTAAACTTACTCATGGGAATTTCGAATCCCCCAATAAAAAATCAGCCAAATGCGGCAACACTGTGATATTCCCATAGCTGCCAACCTTCCACTAATCTTCTGTAATGTCTGGATTAATTTAACCCAGGTTAACCACATTTCGAACCTGAAAATTTATTTCACAAATGTTTATTTATTTAATTTCAGGTTTCTACGTGGAACATATTTAATTGCATTTCTTAAAAAAATTTCTGGTACGAAACTTATTAAACCAGGGTTAAATTAACACAAGTATTACGGAAGATTAGATTGAGGTTGGCAACTATGGTTATTCCGCATCTGGCTGAAATTTTATTTAGGTATTCCGAATTTGCACCAGTAAGTTTAGATAGTTATTATTATTTTATAAGATGACAGATATTCCACAAATAAAAGAAAAGAAAATTGCTGCTCAAAATTTTCAGGTGTGAATTCCAACACTAGTGAAAAATTGGTCGATTAGTGATAACGTCACACTCGTGTCCTCTGGACAGCGGACATATACCCGAGTATATAGAAAGATTCAATTGCACCGTAAAGTTTTACCACACACGTCAAGATTTATTTGCGAATCAACGCATATCTGCCTTGTTTCACACAAGAGTTTTCTTTAGTAATCTTCGACGTATTTAGTCACATAGTTCCTATAATCATGCACAGCCAACATTAAAATTACAAAATTGCCGTATTTCTCTTTGAAGCTAAGTGCGAATTTACAAACCATGTCAAAATGCATGGAACGTCTTCGCAGTGCAAATGGCTATAGTTATTTTAAATGTTTTTTAAGATCTTTGTTTCTAGAATCATAAATAAACCTTAAATAGCCTAAAGCAATTTTCCTTGGGAATTTTAATTTTTGTAAAATACACATTTCGCCTGACAGTGTCAATAATTAATATTTCAAAAGAATTCGACTATTCAACTATTACCTATTTCAACCTAATTACCTCTTCAGATACTGATTGCATGCAATTTTGATAATTTTCAGCTTTCCATTTCCCTCATTTTTAAAATTAAAAATGCGTGAATTAAAACATTTTTTTATGAATAAAATGAAGTACATTTCAAATGACTAGCACATGAAAACAAAAAACGATTAAATAAATAAATTGCAAGTCTCAAAATATGTTCTTTTGATTTTAAAATAGTTCCAGCTTGGTAAACATATTTCAAGTTAAATACGATTAAAATTTGTTTTAAATAACAACTTACAATTGATTGATTTATGTAAAATAATCCTTTAAAAAAATGGAAATAAAATTTATATTAAAATGTTTAGGGAAAACATATATTTTGCATAATACGTATAAATGATAAATTATTTATCGAGATTAGAAAATAAATAAAATGGATATTAATTACATAGGGAAAACAGATATTTTGCATAATATGCATAAATGTTAATATTATTTGGCTAGTTCCATGGGTTTTTGTAGTGTAAGTCACATAGCTGATAACTGCAATGCTTGTTGGCCACCGTTATTTTGGAAAATTTTCCGTGGTCTTATTCAATTAATGAGATATCTCCGATGAAATAAGTCACATTTTTCCGTTCTAAAATACTGGTAGTAAAAAATCGTAGCATGTGACTTTCACAACAAGTACTCATGGAAATAGGCATTTATAGAGATAGAAAAGTATCGAAAATTCTTTGTTTTTCTTCTAAAAATATAAAAAGAAATCTGTAACAGGAAAAAATATAGAGCAAAGTAAATAGTAAAAATGTAAAAATTTGTAGTCAACGAGCACTAGCAAATATCCTCTAATTGCTACAGTTGTATCCGGTCGCTTAGCTTTCTTCTAGAGAGCTTGTGAGAAGGGAAGTCGTTCTAAGATTAAAAATATTTTAGCTTCTTAAGCTCCGCGCCAGGTAAGCTTAAGCTACTTTTTTAAATAAAAGTTTAGATTGTTTGATTGCCACCACTTTGTTGAAGCAGAAATATTCACCTTATTTAACCCTTTCAAGGGCGGTAGACCCACGGCGTGACCACC
The DNA here is from genome assembly GCA_963932465.1 of Maratus speciosus. Classification (NCBI taxonomy): domain Eukaryota; kingdom Metazoa; phylum Arthropoda; class Arachnida; order Araneae; family Salticidae; genus Maratus; species Maratus speciosus. The sequence goes on along the minus strand of OZ010796.1, from coordinate 492,672,471 downwards.
TAATTTTAATTCCAGAACTGACAAATGCAACAAGAATATTTTAATAAAATTTAGCTTTTATAATAAAAGTGTTGAAAAGCAGACTTTTATTTCCTAAGAAATTCGCTCGTCAATTCTGGTGTCAGTCAATTATTACATCATTCTTCGAATATAAATTTCCTGTTCCAGAGAGGGTTGACGACAAATAATATGATGCGAGAATAAAGCTCATTACAATATTTTAAAATAAACTGGTGCGAATCAAACAATCTGAATTTTAAAAAGTAGCCTTACACTACCCGTGAAAGTCACAAGCGCGAAAATTAAGGGGTAAATATTTCTTGAGATTAATTAGTTTACTTTTTTTCGCAATCTATTTCGGTAGTCAGTAAAAGTAGCTTTTTTCTGACTGCTCTGTTTGTACGTTGAAATCTGTTATTAAATAAGACAAAACGTTCCATTAAATTGCAGTGGTAACAATAAACGTAATGGCAGCTATGCATTTCATTTACTTGTAAGTCACATTCCAGTTCGAGTGGTATAATATCATAGAGAATAGTAAATATTAAAAATAATAATTAGCGCACACTTACCCTACACATTATACATGTTTCCTTCAGAAATATCTGGTCTTTAAAAATTCAAGCCAAAATAAAATAACCAAAAATTCATGAGCAGTGTTGCCAGTGGGCTATTTCTTTTTAATTCAGATTTCTTAATTAGCACAACTTTTCTGAAATGGTAAAAAATTCCCCTTGTTTTCGCCTTAATTAATATGTCATTAAATAAGGCGAATTTTACTATTTCAAAAAATGGTGCCAATCAAGAAATCTTAATTTAAAAAAAATAGCCCACTGGCAACACTGTTCATGAGTACTGACAATTCGCGATATGTGCAAGAAACTGAATTGGCAAGACGAGGAATTTACCAGAGTTTTTTTTTTTCAATTATGTATCTCTGCCGTTAGTTTGCCTTTTTTCAAATAGTGCAACAAAATATGACGACATTGCACGTTTTACGCGTCCATTTCATAGCTACGATGCGCACATAATACTAATGATTTCAAAAACATACACTGACAGATCCCGTGAAATATAATATTTTAATCTCATAGTCTAGCTGCGTGGTGGCGGCATGAAGGGGAAGACGGAAGCAGCACTAACACCCGACGAAACACCGAACGAACTTATTTGCGAATCCAATATATCAGTTCGTTAATCTATGTTTTTGATTGTTTTGAAAAAAAAAATGCGTTCCAAATATTAAATTCCTATATGGAGATAAAGCATAATCAGTATTCTGAATTTCATTATTTATTTAATTTATTGGCAAGTAATATTTCAGTTTCAAGGGTAAAATATTGAAAAGAAAAAAAATTAAAAATTTTTTTTTAATACGACATTCTCTAGAAATTATTTCACACCTGACTCAGACATTTTCGGTATTTAAAGCTTAAAATACAAAATAAAATAATCAAGCAATGATATGTACTGACACTCGTGACTTAAAAAATCTAGAACAGGAAAAATTATAGAGCAAAGAAAATAGTAAAAATTTAAATACTTGCACATCTAGCTCCAGCAATTATCCCATATTTGGTTTAGTTTAGTCCGGGAATCTAGCTTTCTCCGTGAAAGTTGTTAAGCGATGTATAAATCGTTTTAAAACTTCAATGGTTTGGTATTTCATTGGAGCGTAAAGAAATGTAATGTATTTTATTTGTTTTCGTTCAACCACTACGTAATTTTTTGCCGCTAAAATTTTGATGTATTTATACATCAGAATTATTGATTAAATGAGACAAAAAAATTCTGTTTAATTTTAAAAGTAACAAAACAGCGTAAAAATGACAGCTATAAATTTTATATATTTGTAATCACTTTTCAGTTTCCAGGTTATAACGTCATACAGAATTCTAAATAATAATTTTAAAAAATGTAAATTTAAACTAAAAATTATCCCATGTTTGATTCGAGCATATCCACAGCTGCCAACATCTTACTTTTTTATGTACTACAAAAATTTAATAGAAATGTTTGCCTTGTTTATTCGGCAGATTACGATAATATAAGAAGGTAATATTTACCATTAAATGTTTGTGGTACTAAAAAGCGTAAGCGTTGGCAGCTATGCATATCTGGTCTTTAAATTTTTGAAGGAAAAATAAAAAGTATAAGATATTCATAAATACTGATATTTGTGATATGTGTGAAAAACTTAATTGAGAAAACGAGAAACGTTCTTGCCGCCAACAGTTCCTTTTCTTTATTTATAAGGCAAAATCAGTGATTAACAAGTAAGAAAATTGTGCGTACAGCATAGATTATGAAACACTTTTCAGCACCCCCTGAATGCTTTAACGAAACTTCGTTACTTGGGGAAATAAGGTAATTAAGATAACTAAGTAAACATTTAAAAATCTTATTTCAGTAGTTACCGCCCATAGCCAAATATGTATTTCAATTCTTTTGAAAAGCTCTGTATTCGATCTGTATGTTGATATATATACTATATAATGGGAAAATTTAGTTTAGCAAGAAAATGCATAACTGGTTGAAATTCATCTTTCATCAATTTATACTAATAGATGGAAACATACCTGAATACTTTTGTACAGCCCTGTAGTTCACCTAGTACCTTTATTACATGCCACTATTTAGCTAAAATTTAATTCAAACTAAAACACGCTTAAAACTACTGAAATTACATTTCCCGAAATTATCACCCATAGACGGCCATGTATCCAACTCTTTGCGTGGCCCTGTATATCATTTTATCTATATTCTACAAATAGTTCTTAGTACAATAAATTCAGTTCAGCGTAAAAATGCATAACTCCTTTAAAATCCACCTTTAAGCAATTTATGCTCATACTCAGTAAACTTTACGAATTCATTTCTGTAGCTCTGTATATGAACTATAGCATTTATACGCACTTTATAGTATGCATGAATATAGTGAGCAAGTAGGTAAGTCTCAACACAGATCGCACAGAGGGTTTCGTTTAATATTCCTTCCAAAACATTTTATCCTTTTGAAAAATCTGTTAGATCCACATTTCGCAACCAGAGGCGCACCCTATTCTAAACAAACCTCGATCCGAACAAAACTCCGTTTTATATACTATCCGTAGATATATTAGTCGAGGGGATTGGGCCGATAGCACCCGAGATAAGTAGGCGCCCCTGGCGGTAAAAAGTGGAACTAAAATATGTATGGCTATGGTGCATAACATGAAAGAATGGTCAAAGGGGTGTCGGCAAAAGTTGGAAAAATGCTCCCAGGGTGAAAAGGGCGGAGGTTAAAAAAATTGCTTAAACTACACAAGTTAGAGCTCGAAGGAGTAAATAATATAAGACTTTTTGAAAATTTTATGATTTGCCGTGTGGTCCGAGGTATTTAGTTATACGTATGCAAAAGTTCATGTCTCCAACTTAATTAGGGCCTCTCTTACAAAGAATTGCTTAAGATACATATGTGGCAGCTCAAAGAGTTAAGGTAAGACTTTTTTAAGATTTTATGATTTGTCGCCTGGCCTCAAGTGTTCTACTATAAGTATGAAAAATTTCAAATCTCCAATTTAATAAGGGTCTCAGTTAGAAAAAATTGCTTAAAATACGCATGTGGGACCCCAAAGGGTTAAATGTACAGTTTCTTCAAAATTTTATGATTTGTCGTATGATATGTGGTGTTTAGCTATAAGTATGCAAAATTTCACACCTCCAGCCCAGTGTTGCTAGACGGGGCTACTTTTTTAAAAATCAGGTTCTTCATTGGCACCACTTTTTTGAAATGGTAAAATGTGCCTTACTTAATGACATATTAATTGATGAAAAAACTAAGTGAATTTTACCGTTTCAAAAAAGTGGTACCAATCAAGAAATCTGAATTTTAAAAAAAAGTAGCCCACTGGCAACACTGCTCCAACCTAAATAGGGGCTCACTTAGAAAGAATTGTTTAAAATACACATGTGGGAGCTAAAAGGGTTAAATGTACGGCTTTTTCGAAATTTTATGGTTTATCGTTATATTGTTCAGCTATGTATTGTTCAGCCCCAGCTATGTATGCACCAACTATGTATTGCAAAAGTACGGCTTTTTCAAACTTTTATGGTTTGTCATTATATTGTTCTGCTCTGTATTGTTCAGCACCAGCTATGTATGCACCAGCTATGTATTGTAAATGTACGGCTTATTAAAATTTTTATGGTTTGTCATTTGATGCGAGGTGTTCAGCTATAAGTGTGACAAATTTCACGCCTCCAACCTAAAGTTTTCTTCACAATTTTATGATTTGTCGTATGATATGTGGTGTTCAGCTATAAGTATGCCAAATTTCACGCCTCCAAACTAAATAGGGGCTCACTTAGTAAGAATTGTTTAAAATACGCATGTGGGAGCTAAAAGAGTTAAATATACAGCTTTTTCAAAATGTTATGGTTTGTCATTTGATGCGAAGTGTTCAGCTATAAGTATGCAAAATTTCACGCCTCCAACCTAAATAGGGGCTCACTTAGAAAGAATTGTTTAAAATACACATGTGGGAACCCAAAGGGTTAAGTGTACGACTTTTTCAAAATTTTATGATTTGTCGTTGGATGTGAGGTGTTCAGCTATAAGTATGCGAAATTTCACGCCTCCAACCTAATTAGGAATTGACTTAGAATGAATTGTTTAAAATACACATATGGGAGCCCAAAGGGTTAAACGTAAGACTTTTTCAAAATTTTATGATTTGTAGTATGATGTGTGGTGTTCAGCTATAAGTATGCAAAATTTGAAGTCTCCAACATATATAGTTTATGAGAACGGGCTCTGTGACAGACGGACAGACAGACAGACAGAGGAGCGAGACGAATAGGGTTTCGTCAGATGAATGATACTCTATAAAAGCGCATATCATAATTAAAAATGCATTTCGAGCAATCATTACTAATATACAGTAATTCGGATACAATATAGTATCTGAAATCTTTTCAAATACACCGCAAACAATTTCCCCTATACCATTATGAACGGAATTATTTTGTGTGGCTCTGTAAATGAACAATAACTATTCTTTGCACCGCATATTCAACAGAATGCATATTTTAGTGGACTTCATAAATGAATATCAATTTTACTATGTTTGAAAGAGTGTAACATCATTAAAAATCATTTGAAACGATTTTCTCCCATTGACGGTAATGTAACGGAAAACTTTTGACTGTCCCTGTAAATGAACTAAACATGCTACAAACTTCATTTGAAATAGGAAACGTGCTATTGTAGAGGTCACTAACATCGAAAAATTTCAGAACGATCCGAGCATATTTACGAGAGCTGGAGCGTGGACAGACGGACAGACGGCCAGACAAACCGAAGTCATAAACACTTTTCAACTTTAAATTATTTGAAAACAACGTTTAAACACACAACAAAATAAGTTGATTTGATCAGACGTATACGTTTCGTGAGTACTAGGACTCACATCCTCAGTGTAAAAAACTTTAAAAACTTTAAAAACAATATCTCCTCAACTACATGTACGGCGAAAAAACCCAAATGTCAAAACATAATAACAAAAGACCATTAAGTTCCAACAGCCAATGAAATTAATGCGGAAGTGAAGTGTCGTGACACAACAAATCCACCCAGAAAGTTGAGATGTATGGTGTACTAGATAAATCATTAACCAAGGAGTCTTTAAATTTATGGATATGAACAGCCTCAAAAAAGTCTAAATCCAGAGGAGTAATGCATTTCTTGGTAATGGTAGCTGAGTCAAAATTAAAATTATGTCCCTCCCTCCCCCCCCCCCCCAGCAATGAGAGGCGATAGAGGATTTCTGTAATTCTTTTTTCTTTACATAGTTTCTGTGTTCATTGACTCTGTAACGGAGTTTTCGTTTAGTTAGTCCAATGTAGGACAAACCACATTGGCATTGAATGTTGTAAACGCCCCAATAATTATGAGGAGGAATTTGATCCTTAAGTTGCGAAAAAGCTAATTTATTAACTGGTTTAAAAACCACATTAAAATCATAATGTCTTAAGATATTAGCCATCTTAAAGCTAATGCTATTATAAAATGGTAAAATGACAAGGTTAGAAATGGAAACCGCTGTAACAGGAGAATCAAGATTATTAACATATTTATTAAGACTATGAGAAATGAAATTATTAATATAAGATAAACTAAAACCTCGATCAATAGCCACAGATATAATGTAATTTAATTCTGTAATAAGTGAATTATTATCTGAACAAATTTTTCAACTTTGTTGGAAAGTATTAAAAAGTAACAAAAAATTTCTATTAAATTATAGTAGTAACAAAACAGCGTAAAAGATGGCAGTTATAAAATTTCTTTAATTGTAAGTCACTTCTTAGTATCAATGTTATAATATCACAGAGAATAGTATCGTAATTTCCCGAGTTAAGTCTTTTTCATTACGGAAATTTTATTTAAAAATGATTTCAAATAATTTCTAAGCAAAAGCAAGTCACATTTTATTTAGAAAAAATACCGGTAGAAATCGAGTTATCTGAGATGCGGCTTATACACGGGAAATTACGGTAAATAATAAGAATAAAAAATGTACACTTACGTTATAAATTATTCTATGTTTGATAAATGCATATCTGGTCTTTAAAATTATGGAGGCAAGATAAAATATTCAAAAATTCATAAGTACTGGCATTCGCGTTATGTGTCAGAAACTGAATTGAGACAACGAGAAAGATCACAGAGATTTTTGAAATGTGCAATTTATTTTGCAAGAAATTGTTATGGTCATTATATAATGACTATAATGAAATATAACCACTTGAAAGGCGGTAGTGCATTTTAGGACCGCTTAATTTCATTCCCTAAATGCCATATTTGCACCAGAGTTTTGGAATGAAAATATTCTTTTTGCTAAGTACGTGAAAAAAAAGCTTTCACTTATTTTGAAACAATCTTCTTGTGTGTCAATCAATCTTGGTGTCACTCAATCATATCGGCATTTTACGAGTAGAAGCACTCTGACACTGAAAAGATTAAGAGGACGGATGTGCAATGTCTAATTTTCATAGTTTGTGGAAAATAAAAAAAAGAAATTTTGTCCCATTCATCTCGAAAACTGAAAACACTATCCCTTCTTCTAAGGGTCATTACATACATTTCACCAATGAGAAAATGCTTTTAAACCCTGAACCAGTCGTTTAACCCTTTCAGGGGCAAAGTACTTCAGTTGCTAAAATGAATGATTAACACCGGGATTTATGAACAATTTTATGTGAAAATAAGTCTTTTCCTTGAATACACTATATTTGATTCGTGAATTCTGGTGTCAATGTGGCATTTGTTAATTAAAATTATTGGTATATATAATATACCGGTGCCTTTCAAGGGGTTAAATCCATTTATACCTGCAAAATCGCTTACCGAAATTGCAAGATTACATTTCTTGGATTAAAAAAAATATTTAAACACAATTTGCATAACTACAGACATACACACATTAAAATTTCATTAAAAACAATTAAAATATAGTTAAAAATATATATAAACGTTTCGGCTATTTTCATAGCCCTCATCAGTAAACGAACCAACGTTTACTGATGTGGTTCAACGGATACTGTTTGGTTCGTTTACTGATGAGGTCTATGAAAATAGCCGAAACGTTTATATATATTTTTAACTATATTTTAATTGTTTTTAATAAAATTTTAATGTGTGTATGTCTGTAGTTATGCAAATTGTGTTTAATTATTAAGTAATCCAGATGTAATTATGTATGTATTTTTTAAAAAAAATATGTTTCGAACCAGAAATTGTAATTTATACATAAAGTCAAATAAGTAATACCAAATATTACCTTACATTACATAACATCAGACATGTGGTGAAATAGCTACCAGTTGCGACTGAAGTAACTGAGGAGATTGTCATAAGATGGCTGTTGTTGTTTTTTAATCTGTTCAACACTTTCAGATTACCGCTGGGACAAATATCCACCAGTAAATTTGAATAGAAAAATTTCATCTTATTCAATCTCCTTAGTCATTAATAAATTATCTGTTAAATATGGTATAAATTTCTATTTGTTTTTATTGGTGGCTGCTGGCCCAGGTATTACAATCTTTATTCACAGACACTGACAGGAGTTTTTCTAGGTTGTCTCAATATGACGGAAACGCAGAGCCTACGTACCACCGAAGTAAACTACTATGAGTAAAAATTAATATCTACCATTATTTATGAGTGAAATTTTGCATTTATAAGGCTTTTAAATAAGGAGAAATTTTTTATTTAAATTTACTGGTGTAATTTGCACCGGAAGTAATAAACCCCTGCGAAAGCGGATACAGTTGAAGCTTCACTATCTGCTGGATATTTAAGTTCCTCTTTATTACTAGTCCCATATATAGGACACATGTGCATGATAAATAGTATTTACAAAATGTATAAAGCCTCAAAGTGCATAATGAATTTTAAGTATTTTCGTATTTGTTTTACCTAATATTATGCTTTTCGTTTATCTTCCTATTTTCTGTATATGTGTATATTTTGATTTAATATTTTTTAGAGAATTTAGAGAAATAGAGATTCTATTAATAATTTTTGTTGTTGTTGTTTTATCAGTTGTTGCAAGTTTGCTGTTTTCAGGTAGCTACGTTCGCTTTGCGCAAAATTTAGGTGAATGATACTTATCTTTATCAATAGTATTAACTGCATAAATTAAAGTATGAAATTCACGAAAATAGCGGTTATTTACTCTGCATGTATTTGCTTAAAGCGCAAGATATTCTTAAGAGTTGTAATTTTCCAACTGAGTGAAAAAGAGTTCAGGACACGATTCGAATCAGGCACCATTGGCGTAATCTGCCAATCCGGAGCAAGTGAAATATCGCAGATGAATCTGGCAAACCTTTCTCGACCAGAGAACCTTGTTGTTTATGACGTCAGGTTTGATCTCCAAATAGACTCAATAGAAAAAATAGCAGGTAAGAGAACTCAAAGAAACGTTACAACGTAATTACACAATATTAATTTTAGCACTTGTATTCTAATTAGCAAATAAATCATACAAGTTGTAATTTTCAAAGTGAGTGAGAGTTCTGGCCAGGATTAGAATCAAGTACCTTTGGCGTAAGCTGTCGATGCTCTACCAACTGAGCTATCCTGTGGAAATATGGCGTATCTTTCTCACCCAAAGAACCTTGTTGGTTATGACATCTGGTATGATATCTGAATCAACTCAAAAGAATGAACTGCAGGTAATGGAACTCCAAGAAATATTAGCAGCTTGGTTACACTATATTAATTCAGAAAAAATATTCTAATTGGTAAATAAATCATAAAAGCTGTATTTTTCCAATTGAGTGAATTAGATCCCAGGCCATGATTCGAACCAAGAACGTATGACGTGCCTGGTTCGTGTCGTATTAGAACATTTGTGCAAATCTGAACATGCTTGGATATAGAACAAGTGTGCACTTGAAAAAGGGTATTGGTGGGACGTACAATTTTTATATTTTCCTTATTTATTAACTTTGTTAACAGAAATTCGGTTTGTAAACGCTTATTTTCTTCATTCTGCATTTGACAACGACTTCATGTTCACAAGAAATGGCACACTACGTGTCTGTTTTTAGATATCGACTTATCAAATAGAGCGGCTGTGGATGTCTCTTGTTTGGACATCAATATTGTTAAGAAACGATTTGTTTTAGTACTCTTTCTTTAGTGTTTGTACTCTTTCAATTAATAAAGGAACCCAATTCATTTTGGGTTTTTCATGGAAAGGTAGAAATCTGACACGAAGTTTACGGATTGGGATTAGCTATGACAAAAAAAAGATCACTTTTCAGGTTCGTACACATCACGTGATTCAGCGGATTTTAGTTGCTTCCGTGCCAGAAATTTCCTAAAGTACTAGTCGGTATATTTGAAGATAGAATTTTATTTTCATACATAATGCTCACATTACTTTAGGATAATTCATGTAGAAAGTGCTTGGAAGTTCTTGGAGCGTACGAACCCTGACTAATATAAATCACACAAAACAACACCAGGCTGCTACTTAGTGAAACATTTGTCATGGAAATAATAACAAAAGCACGAGAATACTCGTGTTTATGTAACTAAAGGTGCGTTCTCAATGCTTACTTCAACACAGAGCCTGATTAACATAGAGGTAAAATTCCACTAATATTTAAAAACGTAATCATTCCCTTATTTAAACGCAAAATGTCTATCATTTACAAGCCTAATTACCATTGTAAAAAAACTGGTCAACATTTATCTACGCGGTAATCAAGCCAAGCCGCCGTTTCACTTACGTAGAATGAATACTTCTGTTATAATGAATATGTCTTTATATAATTTTGTTTTGGCATATTTCAAAAAAGTTCTATATTAGAACAATATTGTCTAGCATTTTTACAGACGCGTAAATTGAAAAAAATATTCCAGAAAATGTAATCAATACATTAGAAAGGCTGACTCTTTGTATCAAAATGGGCATTACTCTTGCATTTTCATTATTTAACGAAAATACTTTCTATAAACAACTTTGTAATACAAATCGATTCAGTCTTATATTTTACTATGTCTTACACATGTAGGGGGAACTGGGGAGGGTTGACTATAGGGGAAGCTTGACCCACCCTTCACTTTTCATATTTTAAGGAATTTCAGAGATTTGCCAATAGGTGGCAACCGAAGCTACTGACATACGCAAACAATAGTCTTTGTTTCATGCAGATAATTGAAACAGGTGTGGAAAAATCAATTTTGAAGAGTTTTCAGGTTAAAAGGCGTATTTGTTTTAGAAATATTTTGTCTGATTTGCCGATTCTAGAACACGAAACATATAATTGACCGTGTGAGAATCAATTGATGTCTAGATCTAAATTGCAGAATTTTAAAGCTTGGCCCTAAGCTTTGTTGATGGAGATTATAAACGCTAACCAAATAGGTAATTGCAATCTTTTAAATTGAAATTGCGCATCCATTGGATTAAAAGGAATACGAGGAATGACGACATTTTAACCCTTTGAAAGGTCCTGCCAAGATTGTTGCTTCTACGAAGTTGCTCATTTATTTTTTACAGCAAGCCGCGTGCCGTTGCAAGGATTTGGCTTGTGAATATTTAACAACATCATAATTGGTAGGTCGATTGCCAATTGCAGTACGTGCGGTGGCATCCCTGGAACATCCAGTGAATTAAAAATATGTGTGCCGAGTTAAACTTATCGCATTGAGCTCACAGGCTATTCATATTAATTGTATATTATACTCTTATTTCAAAGGATAATGCCCATTAAAAAATAAATTAAGAGGGATTACCCCCGTTTCCCCACTTTATACTTAACCAATGAACCTCCAAATCTAATCAGAGAAACGCCTTATCAGAATAAACCGGTATACCAAATTTGAAGCAAATCGGATAATTCTGCATAAAAACCCATTTATCTAAATTATGGGGGATTAGCCATCGTTCGCCCCTTTATACTTAATCAATGAACCCCCAAAACAAATCAGGGAAGCATCTTATCAGATAGAACCTATTCACAAACTTTAAAGCAAATCGAATAATTCTACATGAAAAACAAAGTTATATAAATTAAGGGGGGAAATTAGCTCCCCTTTCCCTTTTGCACAACCAATAAAACACCAAAACTAATCAGGGAAGCACTTTATAAGAATGAACCTATTTACAAAATTTGAAGCAAATCAGATAATTCTATATCAAAAACCCATTTATCTAAATTAACTGGAGATTAGCCACCGTTGCCTCTTTTATGCTTAACCAATCAACTCCCAAAACTAATCAGGGAAGCGCCTTATCAGAATGAACGAATTTGCAAAATTTGAAGCAAATCGGAAAATTCTGCATGAAAAAACCATTTATCTAAATTAAGGGAGGATTAGCCCCTCGTTCCCTTTTATATTTAACCAGTGAACTCCCAAAACTACTCAGTTAAGCGCCTTATCAGAATGAAACGATTTACAAAATTTGAAGCAAATCAGATATTTCTATCAAGAGTTATCACGTTACATACATACGTACATGAAGAACCTGGGGCCATATTAGCTGTCAGGCTTTAATAGCCTGTGAGCTAAAAAGAAAAAAACTAAAAAAAAACAAAATAAAAATAAATATCATAAAAAATACTGACGAAATATTTCAGTAATGTGTCCCTCCGGTGGGCATAGTGACGGGGGATTCTTAATATGAAAGAGTGGTCAAAGGGCTTTCCATTGATATACCACAAAATGGGTGTTGAAAAATATCAAAAAAGTGCCCATGGGTTGAATTGCGGGAGGGGGATACGAGGTTCATAGTACTAATATAAAAACACGCGCGCATTGAAATGCAACGCAATCGGTGAATTTCAAAGAAATCGGTGAAAAACTTTCGGAGGTTTAAAATTTCGTACGAAGGAACATTTACATTTTGTTTATATAGAAATGTGCCCCCACGGAGGTTAAAGTGGGATGAGGGGAATGGTAAGTGCATAATATGAAAGAGTAGTCAAAGGGCTTTCTAATGATATGTCACATGACGTATGTCTGAAAAAAATTAAAAAGCGTCCCCTGGTAGTGGCGAGGAAATTGTAGAAGGGAGGAGCGAGGTTTGTGATAGGTATATAAAAACACGCGCGTATTCGAATGCAACGCAATCCGTGAATTTCAGAGCAATCGGGGATGAACTTACGGAGGTTTAATTTTTTTTTACAAACGAGCATTTATATTATTATTGCCGAAACGTCAGTGAAGGCTTACTGTGGAGACACGAAATGTTTTGGTTTCTGTTAGTCTGTCTGTTAGTCTGTCTGTTAGTCTTTCTGTTAGTCTGTCTCTTAGTCTGTCTGTCTGTTCCGCGATAACTTTCGCAAAAAACATCCGATGAGCTTGGAATTTAATAAGCATGTTGGTGAGATGACCGGAATTAGCTCTATTGTTTTTGGTTACATTTGTCCCATCTGTTCGGTAAATATGGAACATTTTATTTTGCATCATAATGCTGTTCTATGGCATTTCAGACGATATTCAAATTTTCATTTCTCGAAAGAAAATGGCTCATTTGATTAAAGGATTTACATGGCAAATTACAGATGCGGAAATTTCCCAATAATGGTCTTTAATTATTCCTATTATTTCGAAATTTTGTCAAGACATTTGTAAGATTGTTTTTTTTTTTTTTTTTTTTTTTTTTTTTTTTTTTTAGTAGTATATATTTTGGTAAACTTTTATACATGTGTTTCAATAACATAAACCATCTTGTTTAAAAATTTACTTATTTGAAATAAACGTTTTTATTTTTTTTCCTTTTCTTTCATTAGTTACCTAGAAACTGTATATTTCAAGATTTATCGTCTGCGTACGGCTAACGTAAATATTTGATTTTTAATTTAAAATTTATTATTTTTTTTTAAACTTTTGAAAAGAAAATAGATAGCAAATGTCTCCAATATCGCAACATTACCAATATCGAAAATGACATTATAATTAGCGGAAAATGATTAGTTCCATTCTTAAAAACTAAAACAATAACTAGACCGCATGAATAAGAACATTTTTGTCAAGTGTTTATTTTTAAAGCCGCTACACTTCAGAAAATATTAATTAAAATTACTTTCCTTTTAAACAGAAAATTGCACTTTAGTTCATAAAACCTAAATGTTTAAGATGATAGCATTAAAGTAAAATCATATTCTTCTATTAGTATCAAAATGAAAGCTCGGGAACTCGAAGTATATTGAATATACGTTTGTAAATCGTAGTTTGGCAACAGGATTTTAATTCCACATTTCTTTTAGCTTTAAAGTTGTACAATTATTTTGTCATTTTTAAAAAAAGCTTTTTGAAATAGTTTTTTACAACGTATTCTTGTAAAGTCTGGTAAGAGATCCATATCCTATTCTGTTTTCTGGCGATAAGTATTTCAATCTGGTTGTTGCGATCATCAGCATATGGGGTTGCTTTTTTAACCATTTGGAAAAATAGTTATTGTCCTCGGTCAGGGTAGGAAATGAAAAACATATCTGAAGCGTTTTATTAGTTGGATCCCGCATTTTATTCGTTTTCTGATTGGTCTATACAGTAATCTGTATTTCCCCTTTACTTTCATAAGAGATGGCTACTTCTGTTGCCACTATGACAAAAAAGTATTAAAAACTACAAAAAAATTAATAACTCAGAAACAAATTGAGATACAGCTTTCAAACAAATTGCATTTAGTTTAATCCATGGCGTATGTAATGTATGACCAGCTCCATAGAAGTTTAAAAATTTACAGTACGGAAAATTGTAAAACTAAAATTTCTTTTAAAATTTGTTCATAATGTGTCCAGGAATGTTAATGTTTAATCAATGGCGTACGTAATGTATGACAACTCCGTGCGTTTTTTTATGTCTTAAATTTTAGTCTTTGAAAAAAATCATTTTCCAAATGGTCGTTGTAATTTGTTAAATTGCTTGTTTATTACTTGAATGCTACTGCTGGAAAAGTAATAATTTTAGATACATATTTTTTAACCACTTGGAAGAATGGTTATTGTCCTCGGTCAGGGTAGGAAATCAAAAACATATCTGAAGCGTTTTATTAGTTGAATCCCACATTTTATTCGTTTTCTGATTGGTCTATACAATTATCTGTATTTTCCCTCTACTTTCAACAGAGATGGATACTTCTGTTGCCACTATGACAAAAAAGTAATAAAAACTACAAAAAAAATTAATAACTCAGAAACAAATTGAGATACAGCTTTCAAACAAATTGCAATTAAAAATGCATTTTTTTTCTATACGACGATATAAAAAGTTATATTGTGGAATATTTAGAAGTTTAAGAATGAAATTTCATTTAAAATTGGTCCAGTAATATTAATGTTTAATCCATGGCGTACGTAATGTATGACCAGCTCGGTAGAAGTTTAAAAATTGACAGTACCGAAAATTGTAAAACTGAAATTTCTTTTAAAATTTGTACATGATGGGTCCAGGAATGTTAATGTTTAATCCATGGCGTACGTAATGTATGATCAACTCCGTGCGAGTTTTTATGTCTTAAATTTTACTCTTTGAAAAAATCATTTTCCAAATAGTCGTTGTAATTTGTTAAATTGCTTTTTTTTTTTTATAATTCATTTTTTTAATTTATAATTTTCTGGGGTGTTTTTAAACGATATATTTGTGTGGATGGAATTTTGCGTAAATATATTTTTTATGCATTTTTACATATTTTAAGATTCGTATAACATTAATATTTATAATATAATATTATCTTTTATTTTCACATTTAGAATAAATATATAGAATAGGAAATATATAAAATTATTAAAATATACATAGGTATAAAGTACTTATACTTATATATAATATGTATTTATATATGTTCATCTACATAAATCATTACATACATAATAGATATATAAATAATACATATGGAATGTTTGTAATACAAAAAATAGGTGTTTACAAAAATTTAAAAACCATTTTTTTTCTGCCATCTTGAAAAATATAAGATGATAAAACGACCTTTTGTCGCCATTTCGGATTCCTTCACCAACCGTGCCGACCAGAACAGGATACGGAACTTCTCCCAACCTCGGTTTTTTCATTTTACGAAGAAGATTCGTCGATTTCCATGATTCTACTTTGCCCGCCTTTTTTCATTGTTTGCAATTTCATTTTGGCAAATGCTTATATTATTTAGCACAAATTTGCCACTTTTTATGGCTGTGTTATGTCAAAACCCCTACAAATAAGTAATTCCTTATTGTTTCCTATAAAACGTGACAAAGACTTGTTCAATTTTGATTTTAATTATTTGGAGTGAAATGTTTTGCTTAATTAATGCATGTATCTTTCTTTTAAAGCTACGTGAACGAAGTCAATGATAACAGCTGGTGGTCTATTTAAAAAAAAAAAAACATTCAAATAATCCCGACTGCGAATGATTAAGCAGAAGTCCTGCTTGGAGAAATAAAGGATTAATTAATCTTTTGCAATTTGGTCTGAAACGTAGGTTTGCGTCAAAAATGAACAATGTTAGTAAAATTGTGGTTTTAATTTGGATGTGAATACTATTAAAAGGCTATCACAAAAAGTACTTCATAGCGTTAAATCACGTTTGTCATTTAGTCAAATGACACTGACACAATGATGAATGATTACACATTAGGTTTAAAATTCTCCAAACATGCCTATTTTTGCGTGAATTTAGTGATCTTATGCTATAGAGTAGATTAAGAAGTATTTAAATAAGATCTTAGATATAAATATTACAGAACAACAACGGAAACTATATTTCGGAAAACAAATTGTAAAAACATTAGAGTTCTAAATTAGATAGTTCAGTTTACATTTCGATAAGTTCCTTATCCATCAGATGCAGGTATTGGTGGTGTGGCAGGTAAGTTAATATTGCTTTTTGAATATTAGGATAACATGAAATATTTGTCCAAACTGTTGTTTATCCTTAAAACCACTGTCTAAACAGAAATCTAAGATATACCATAACCGTTTGCACAATCAATAGAAAATTACGAATGTAAATTTAAATAAACTAAGAGGGCTCATGTGGGCAGACCCCCCCCCCCTCTGAATAAATGCACTTTTTTATCTAAAAATTTACCAGAATAAGCAGCTTATCAGAATATCATTGCATAACAACATGTTTAATTTAACACTTTTAACCCTTACCCCTCCCTGGCTCCGCTGCGGAGACATCATCTTTCTTTGCAAAATTTGTTTTTGGCACCAGTAATAAAGGAAAATAAAAGTTACCTCATTTAATCAGAGCATTTTTGAAATTGTGTACTTGAAGGAAACTTCTTTTAAAAAAGTGGTGCCGCTGGAATAAAATTTGTGTAAGTGACGCCGGAGCTTTAAGGGTTAATTTCTGAAACTTTTCGAAGTATTTGTTATTCTTATAAATATTTATGTAATTTAAAAAAATAAATTGCGATTTGGAGGAAGTTGAATAATTCGCAAAGTGTATTAAAAAGAACAAGTTGCAAATCTGACGTTGAGGCTCCTGATCTGCAGATTTACTAGTTTATATAGAAATGTGCCCCATGTGGGGAAATTGAGGAGAGCGAGATGCCAGGTGCATAATATGAAACAGTAGTTCAAGGGCTTTCTAATGATATATCGCATGATGGGTTTTGGAAAAAATTAAAAAGTCCCTCCTGGTAGGGAGTGGCAAGTGGAGGGGGGGGGGTCATAATAAGTATATAACAGCACTTCCGTATTCGAATGCAACTCAACCCGTGAATTTCAAAACAATCTATGAAGAACTTTCGCAGATTAGCTATTTTGAGTAAACGAACATTTACGTTTTTATTTATACACATGTACATAATGAATTATTAATGGTTATATTTCCAAAAATAATGTAAATTTATTCTGTAAAGCTCTAGCGAAATGGGGTGATAGAAAAGAAAATATTTAAAAAGGATTAAAGAAAGATGTGAAAAATACATATAGATGCCAGAAATTTTTTTATGAAATTTAAAATTGAAAAGTTGATAGGAACTTTTATACGAAAGCAGTAGTCTTAAGAAATGTTGAGTTTCCATGCCTCTGCAAAAGAACATAACATTGATCAAATCAGTTTAGTAAGGTATGGACAAATTTCACCAAGATGTACTTAATGAAATTAAGGCCAGTTGCCAAACTTTGTGGCAACTGGCGTTGCCAAGTGGAGTGTCATAAAAAGTGGGTATTTAAAACGGAATTTTTCACCTGTGCCTTGAATTCCATTTCAGTAAGTTGTAGCAAATAATCCTTGGCCGAACTCCCGCCGAAAGTCCTAACTCGACTATATTTCGTCCTGGCGATTTCATTTTCCGGGGTCGGCAGATATGACTTCTTGTCGGCAAGGCAGATCACCTTTCGAGCATCGCCTCCTGTCTGCAACTGAATCGGTTTTGAAGCCTTTGCGTATTAGTTTTCGATAATTTGGTCACTTGGTAATCTTTTACCGAGTACATTGCAATATCATATGATCTTCTGCCGATTAGCTAATCATATCGAATGGAAGAATTTGTACGATGCAAAAATAGTATTTAAAACGTTAAAATATTCATTTTAATTAAAAAAATAAATACTGTTAATTGGGAATATTTTCCATTATAAGATGCAAAAATATTTCCATATCGAGGATGTCACTAATTGAAATGTAATAAATCTTGTTTTGTTTAAAGTAAAAATATTGCTATTAAAAAAATTTACAATGAAAAATACAATTACAATTAATTTTCTATTGTAAGATACAAATAAAATTACATTTAATTTAAAAATTATATTCTTGCTTATAAGCAACTCACATTGTTGATATACAAATATTATTGTATCTCACAAAGAATAATTAACTGTAATTTTCATCCCAAGATCAGCAACATTTAGAATTAAAATTAAACAAAATGTCTTATCATTTAATTAATTACACCCTCGATATGAAAACATTTTTGTATTTTATAGCGGAAAATATTTCCGTCTAACAATATTTACTGTTTATATTAAAACGAACTTTGATACGTTTTAATTTGATCATTTTTGCATTTTACAAAGTAAAATATTCTTATTTAACATTGCGTCCTAGCTGTGAAAATTCTATCATTTAAAACATCTCATTAAATTTTGGTTATGTATGGAAAAATTTTCTTTTTTTCAATATCCAAATAATTATTTTAATTTAAAAAAAAAAAAAATCAGTCTCTTTTTTTTCTTTTAAAAGCTATAAAATAAAATTTATCACTATCTGGAGAAGGAAAAAAAAGAAAAAGAAAAAGAAAAGAAAAAGAGGTTCAACTTCTTTATAATTCATGCAATGACATTATCTGATTTTTTTTCCAAATAAATTAAATTTTTAATCAGAAATTTCTAATTCGTAACTAAGAAAATACGGTTAGAGCAAATATTTTGTTGTTATAATAGTCTAAATTTCAGATATTATCCTGATATAATCAAAATTTTAGATCTTATAATTTTCAATTTATTTATCTAATAATAATTTTAAAAAAAATGTTCAGATATTTTCTTAAACTTTTAAAAGTATAAAATTAAATTTATTGCTTTTTGGGGAAAGAAAACGATGATCAACTTTATTATAATTTATACAATAAAAGTACGTGAAGTATTTCTAAATAAATTAATTTTTAAATCAAAAATTTCTAATTCATAAGTAAGAAAATACATTTAGAGCAAATAGTTTGTTGTTGTAGTAGTCTAAATTTCTGATATTATCCTGATATAATCTAAATTTCAGATCTTATAATTTTCAATGTATTAATCTAAATAAACAAAACAGCAAATATCTCTAACCGTTTTATTAAGTATGATTTTAAGTATAAATGTCTATACGTAATTATCGAAAAAAAGAAATAAAGAACAAAGAAACGCTTTTTAAATTGTTAGTTTACTTTTACACTATTTGACTTGCTATCTGTAAGTTTTTAAGTGATTTAAGTTTATTGATTTGCAAATGATAATGTATTCTCACCAAAGAACATTTCTTGGAAAGTATTTTTTCCCTTATATTCCTCCGACTGTCCATTTACAAATGATGTCCTTGAAACGTGAAAAAGTATTTTGAACGGGACATTTTCCCAAACAATTTTTAAAAATTAAAGCATGTAGCATAAAGTTATTCTGCCTTTTTTAAAACTGATCATATTTCCTTTAACAAATATTTCAATGTAAATTAAGTAGACCAAGTCTCCTATATGTGGCAGCCTTGGCCCATTTTTTTCTCATTATTAAAATCAATCATTTTCCAAGTTCTTTATATATTTCACTTATGTCGCAATTTTATTTTGATGACTGATTCTACGTACAGTCGTGAAAAAAAAAAAAAAAAAAAAAGTAAACACCCCCAGCTAACTCCTCAACAAATTATCGTAGACGAAAATTACCGGTACTGAACAATTGGAAATAAAGTCTACTTTTAAATAATGTATATAAAATTTGCTTAGGGGATCATCTACATACTAAAGCGAATCCAAACTTAATATTTTTTTGAATACAATACGCAATTTAAACGAGATATTTCAAATCTTCGGTTCAAACTATGCTTAGACACCAAATTTCATGTCATTTAAATGATAAGGTTTTGAATTATAAACAATCAAAATGTAGTGCTTCTAATGTTAAGTTACATTTTCATATTTTTATTTATATCTCCTGAAATTATGCTTCTAATCTGCTAATTTTTTGTGTAGCATATGATACTAATATACCCAAACATAAAAACGTTAAATTTGCAATTTTTATAATTTTATGATATGAATTATGAATTATGAAATTAATATTCGAAAAAATTATGAATTGCAACCTACAGTTTTTTTATGGATTTAGATTTATTAAGTCCTGCTTTATGGAAATCCAAAATTTCTCCTTTTTCTTCTAAGTAATTTTCAAACTATGCTTAAAAAATGGCAAAATGATGGTTTAAGGGGCAGTCTATGATAGAAGTGACTAAATATTTTAAAATTTCTTCTGCTGCCCTGTAATCTAGCAGACTTCATTGACTGCTTAAGGTGCCTTGATCAAGATATGGGCTCCCTCGGTTAATAATCGAGTACCGAACTTCAGTTTGGAAACAGCCCTTAAAATACGCTGGTTTTAAAATAATTAATTTCTCGGAAACTTATCGTACGAATTGCATACAAATTTGATTTTAGGCTAATTGAAGGGTGTAGAGTTCATTTATTCTGTCAGAATTGTGTACTGCTATTGAAAAAAACAAAGTTACCAGTAACTTTCTTCTACGATAATTTGTTGAGGAGTTAGTTGCGAGTGTTTACTATTTTTTCCACGACTGTACACTAATGGCCATTAATGACAGACAACTGTTAATTTTAGACATTTTGTCGAATATATAGAAATGTACTTGTCAGATTCTTCTGGAATTTCAGGATTAAAACGAACGGGTATGATCTCATATTTAGCATGTCGATTTGTTAAGGGGGGCAATTAGATGGCCAACAAAAAATCAAAGAAAAGAATAATATTTGGGATCACCCTGTAAAATAAAATGCACGAAATAATCTATCGCTAACGAATATAAATAAACAGACATTGTGCAATATGTGTATTCTTTTGTGTAAGAATAGCACGTATATTAATAGAGATATAGCGATTTATTTAAAAAAATAAAAAAATCCTTGCATGTTTTTTGCTTATAACGTGCAGGGTTTTGAACCAAATTTAACGCCGGTTTCAGAAAAATTGACAAAATATAGTAGAAACAATATAGTGAAATTGGAACATAAATATATTAAATATTTTAGGAAATATGAGCTGTTGTATGAAATAAATTTTATCTGCGCCTGCGCGAACGATAACAAGGATCAATTTACATAATTTAATAGTCAACTGTATGGAGCAACTTATTAAAAAAATCTAGTCAAATATCGTAAAAATTCAGAAAGCTATCGGCGTTAAAGTAAGCAAATTTTTAGTTGTTCTCTAAAAGCAGCTGAGTGATAAGGGATTTTACACAAATTGTCAATTTTTATTAACTGACTTTCAGAAAAAAGTTAGTATTTAGTGAGTATCAAGAGTAGATTTGGAAAAAATGCTTCGATTTTGATACTTCTTTTGATCATGGTATAGGCTCGTTCTGGTGGTTATCCAAGAAGAACTAAAGCATCAATAAAAAATAAAAATTAAAAAAAAAAATTAAAAATGACAATTTGTGGAAAATCCCTTATCATTCAGCTGCTTTTATAGAACGACTAAAAATTTGCTTTCTAACGCCGATATCTTTCTGAATTTTTACGATATTTGACTAGATTTTTTTTATATATTGCTCCGTAGAGTTGACTATTAAATTATGTAAAATGACCCCTGTTATCGTTCGCGCATGCGCAGATAAAAATTATTTCATACAACTACTCATATTTCCTAAAATGTTTAATATGTTTATATTCCAATTGCACTATATTGTTTCTATTATATTTTGTCAATTTTTCTGAAACCGGAGTTATAATTTGGTTGAAAACCCTGTATGTTATAAGCAAAAAACATGCAAGAATGTTTTAATTTTTTTAAATAAATCGCTATATCTCTTTTAATATACATGCTATTCTTACACAAAATTATACACATATTGCACAATGTCTGTTTATTTATATTCGGTAGCTATAGATCATTTCGTGCATTTTATTTTACAGGGTGATTCCAAGTATTATTTTTTTTCTGTGATTTTTTGTTGGCCCCTAATCGTTCCCCTTATCAAATCGACATTCTAAATATGAGGTCATATCTGCTCTTTTCAATCCTGAAATTCCAGAAGAACCTGTCAAGTATATTTCTAAATATTCGACAAAATGTCTAAAATTGAAAGTTGGCGGTCATTAATGGCAATATAGTGTACATTAAATCAAATGAAATATGAAACTGGATCAAAAAGAATAAAATATCATTTTGTAAAAAAATGGGTCAACCGTCCTCCCTTACTTATATGCATAAACGTTGACGGTATAATTATATATATTTTGACCATTTCTCAGAAATTAGGTAACACCATGAAATTCTAAATATACTAGACGCATAAGATGAGTTACATATTTCCAAATGATGGGAATTTAAGTTTGTGATCGTGAATGTGTTAAGAATTTTCTTTTATTATCGAATAATCACACTTATTCTACTAAGATCGTGAAGAAATGAGCAATCTATTCATAGATACATGTTAGCGGCTCGTGAGAGTCTTTTTAAGGGGTACTAAATACATTGCTGACAAATTTATTCTTTATTGCCCAATATTGTTTAATCCTTTGTTGCTCAGAGTTCCATTACATGGAACACCCAACCTGAATCCCAAATGCCACAATAGCAGCAGAATTTTGATATAAGTATTTTCCGTTCATTATGTATGCGAAATAAATACAAATAAATTTGTTCGTAAATTCCCGTGTCACTCATTCATATAATCATTTTAGCAATGGAAGTGATTTGCGCAGGAAAGGGTTAAAAGAAATATTTCCCTTATTTATTAACACATTGCCGAAGGGCAATTTTTATCAAATCTGTGTTTTAAAACAGTAGGAGCTCCTCCCTGCTCTGAAAGTCTTTTGTAAATTGGTGTTCTAGATAGGTTTCTCAAGTTTATGCATCGATAAATATCTTATGTCTTACAATCTAAAAAAACATTGTCAACATGATATAAACTTAGGTACTAACCTCAAACTAATCTTCCGTAATACTTGCGTTAATTTGACCCTGGTTTAATACGTTTCGTTCGAGATTTTTTTTAAGGCATGGAAGTAAATATGTTCCATGTAGAATCCTGGAATTAAATAAATACTACGTATTCATAAAATAAATTTTCTGGTTCGAAATGTGGTTAACATATGTTAATTTAATCCACACATTACGGAAGATTAGCGGAAGGTTGGCAGTTATGTATCGATGCGTTTTCTGTAAAGTAGAGGCCACACCCTTAGTCAATGATGTTTTTTTGAATGAAAACGAGATTTCTCGTTTCCCGTCGTGAATGTGTTAACTGAACTTTCTGCCTTTGAACAAGAAAAATATTTTTTAAATTAATTGCAAGAAAGGAATAAACGTGGCAGCCATGCATTTAGTGCTCCCCAAAGAGTCATACGCCGAGCCGCCACTGTATATTCAGTGTGATTCTAAATTCATAATACAAGCTTTAAAGGCTGGTACAGGACACTGTAACAATCATTCATTATATAGGAATGTATGGGAACAAGTGACTCGTTGAATTAAAAACACCAGGGGGCCATTTTTGCTATTTTTTTTATTTGAAAATTTCTCTTTCATACCAGAAAATTCCTATTTTATTATTTTCTTTATTTAAGACAGACATTTCAAGATTACATGAAGAAACAAATCTTTGAAAATTCCCTGTATGAAATCGAAATTTTTTAATTAAAAAGAAACTCCCTTTCTATTTCTTTTCATGTATTTCCTGTGTTTGTAGATTTTCCAGTTTTGAGTTTTTTTATTCAAAGGTTTCGATTTCATACCGGAAATTTCCAAAGAAGATTTTTTTTTCTTTATGTAATCATGAAATGTCCGTCTTAAGTAAAGAAATGAATAGTATAGGAATTTTCTAGAATCAATGAGACATTTTGAAATAAAAAAAAGGCGCTAAATTGCACCCCTGGCGTTTGTACTTGAACACGTCACTTCCGCCCATGCATTCCTAAACAATAACTGAATGTTACAGTGTCCTGTACAAGCCTTAAAGTTTGTACCATGAATTTAGAATCACCCTATATACGTGTTTAAATCATTCTTTGAAGTTGGAACACTTTCGTTTCAGTTTTTTCCTTTGCAAATAATGTATCACATAATTAAGATATTTTTTATGATGATCTGAAGTACAATCCTTTTTCTAGTATGTAATATATGACAAAGATGAACGAAATATTAGTTTTAGGAAATATGTCTCTTTTACTATTATCTGATACATCTTAAGAAATAAGTAACAAGAAGCATATTCTTTCCCTTTTCATTTATGTACAAATAACATGTAATTTACTCAATATATTTTCCGACAAATGTAAAGAAATATCTGAAAATAAACCATAATATGCAATTATTATTTATTGTGAAATGTGATGTTAGTTGTTTACATTAAGGAAAGGGAGATTGAAGAGTAAAACTATCTGTTTCACAGAATATTGTTTTCTCTAAATATCTTAAACATAATATGTATTATTAAAGTTACTTTGTGAAAATGACAAACATTGAATATGTTATTTTCGACTTTAAGAGCAGTTGTTTGAAAAGTACTTAAACAGTAGATGTATAAAAATTATTTCACTTATAAATTAGAGGTTTTGAATATTTTATTGACTAGTAACTTATTTATTGTATGTCTAGTCGTAGGAAAAAATTCGGAGACTTTGTTGATTATTTGCTACCAATTTGTTGGATTTTGTATATAAAATATTTATCAGAATTTCGGAATACAATTTATTGCTTCTTAATGGCATACATTTCGTGATTAAAACAAACAAAATTTAATACTCAGTTACTCGGGAAGGTATCAAAACTAAAATGCTCCTACAACTCTTTTAATAACGTAAAGTTATACGCAAATTAGCACTTACATGTTTTTTGCCTCTAAAAATACTTTTATGGCATTAAATTTGTTGCAGTAAATTTTATAAAATTGAATTTTTAATTTTTGGAAAAGCATTTTAATTAAAGAGCAGAAATCCGACGTTTAAAAATGCATAAATAATACGTGAAAAGCAGCAAACAGCTGTTTCGAATCTACTAGCGAGATTCTTCTTCAGTGCAAGATAGAGCCAGACACAGCGTGCTAGGAAAAGCAAAGCTGAGAAAATGAGAGACAAAGACGCGCTGGCTTATATACCCAATACCGGTAGCGAATGCCCCCAAAACAACCAATGAGACAGAAGCAAGGTTTTTGCTCAGCTTTGCTTTCTCTAGCATGCTGTATCTTGCTCTATCTTACACTGAAGAAGAATCTCGCTAGTAGATTCGAAACAGCTGTTTGCTGGTTTTCACGTATTATTTGTGCTTTTTTAAACGTTCCCAACAAACAGAGAACTTCTGAGCCACTCACGGCTACGTTAGCCTTGGCCCCAAGTGTTTGATTGGGGCCCGCTATCATTGGCCGTTACGGCTCCGCCAAAAAAGTGTCACGCCGCACATAGTATGCCCACAAGAGAATTGGCCGTAAATACAAGAAGATGCCCACAATCACGCCACAAACTTTTTATCAAAGGTACTATATAGCCTCAAAGTGGCCACATTCACTCTGTTAAAGGCCATAAAAAGTCAAAGCTAGCCAGAAGCTCACCGTCTCCCTGCCATTCGTGTTTGTCAAAAATTAAATTTAAAACAAATCTGCCCATAAAAATGCCTTTTAAGGTTATTAAATGATGTAAACTAGCCTAAAGCCAGCCACTGATATGCCACAAAGATTATTTAGGCATAAACCAAAATTTATTCTATAAAAGAAAATACTTT
The DNA here is from genome assembly GCA_963932465.1 of Maratus speciosus. Lineage (NCBI taxonomy): Eukaryota > Metazoa > Arthropoda > Arachnida > Araneae > Salticidae > Maratus > Maratus speciosus. Next base: position 492,646,526 of record OZ010796.1, on the reverse strand, counting down.
TTAGAAGGTTAATTAAATGATAAAATGTTTTTGTATGGATAAAAAACTAATGTTAACTTAAGGTACACTTAAAAAAAAAAAAAAAAAAAAAAAAAAACTATAAATCCATTCACGATGAACTTTTTAAAAATGCCCAAAACATAATTATGCTTTCATACAAAATTTTGCATACCAAACCACTTTATCATTTGAACAGTTCTAACAAGTATTTTTATAGAATAAATTTTGAATTTATGCCTAATATAAACAATTTATATAATGTTATGTAATGTGATCCATTATGTGTTTTATATTAAAATAGATCTATTTTGATATATGTATGTGTTTGTTTCTCTTACTGTTAAGTCTGTTGTCATTAGTTGATGTCCAATCATTAAAGTATATTAAATCATGATTATTTTTGCATCATTTTCATTTTATGAACACAAATTTTCACGCAAGTATTTAAAAAAAATATTTTTATCTTGTTTATATCAGGTGATATATTTTACTCTCAATGCATAAAAATAAAGTAATAATATTCTAATCCTTTCATCTGAAAATTATTTTGAGCCTTTTCAATTGAGTTTTTTAGTATTAAATTTACTTGTTTGTTTAATTTAATTACATTTTTTCTGAGGAGAATTATAAAGATTACTAATATTTCAATCCTTTCACCTGGAAATTATTTTGAGCATTTTCAATTGAGTTTTTTTTTTCTTCACTCTATTTTTTTTTAATTGTATTAAATTTAATTGTTTGTTTACATTTTTCCGGAGGAGAAATTATTCTCCGCACTCAGAGGAAAAAAAAATTCTTTTCTTTCTGAGTCACATATAAAAAAATAATTATCACATAAAAACAATTTGTTTTAAATAGACCAGAAGATTAAGAAAGTAATATCGAAAGTTCACAATGCTTAAAATCTATTTATACAACCTCAACAATAAGAAAACAAAAATCTATTGAAAGATATAACTGAATGAAATTTTGCATAATTAAGAAGGAAACTACATTAAACAAAATTAATAAATATTAAATAAATGTTATCCTACATTTGCGAAAACCTCAATACGTTTAAAAAATTCTGCGTGAATGCACAAAAGCTAACATTTTTCGTTTCTAAACATTTTACTACTTTACAACATTTTACAGTTCATAAACTAACAACTAATAATGCCCTTAAATATTTATTTTATATAGTTTTCTTATAAAAAAAAAAAAAAAAAAAAAAAAAAAAAAAAATGATGCAGAAATATTTCCGAATTAACTACTTTAACGAATAGACAAAAAAATGGCAAGACTTACAATATTTTAAATATCTCTTTCCTACCTGAGACATCTCGTAGAAACAGCTTTCAGGATCGAAGTTGAAATGAAGAATGACATATGACAATCGAGGAAGTAAAAGTTGGGGAGAGAACGCAAAGAGGAAAGGGGGTGTGAGTCAGCGAAAAATCTGAATGTGCCCCTGAAAATCCCCGAGATACAAAATAGGGAAGTGATAAGAAAAATTTCTTATAACTACAGCAAAATAAACAGTAATTTAACGTTACTCTATTTAAGGATTATCTCAATTTACGGATATATTCTTACAGTCCTGATACATCTTTATATATTTCAATGTTTTATGGTTCCCTTTTTAAGGAGACTTTTCCCCAATATAACGATAACTCTTGTGAATATCAAATATTTTAATCAACTTTTCAGTTACTTTTTTTCTCTTTGTTGATCCTTTATCTACTGATTGATCAAAAAATCGGATGCTTAAAATAAAAAAAGAATTATGGTATGTTTAGTGAGTGTATAAAATGAAAGAATATATACATATATGTGATGCTTTTGAAAAAAAAAAGTCGTGTTACGCGGGTTTATATTTTATCCGTAATTGTTTTATTTTCTTTTTTTATCAAAGTTTTAGGTATATACCCAAGAAACACACAACTCGTCCCCCCCCCCCCCCCTCCTCACTCAGAATAAATGTTACCGACCGTAGGCACCCTATTCAAAAAAAAAAAAAAATCCTTAAAAATAAAAAATCATTTAATAATAATTAAAATGCTAGCAATAAATATGTAAATAACGCTCCCATAGGATTAACATTAACTTAAGCGTTAAGAGCCTACACTAGTGATGTGAAGAAACTGGATCGCTAATGTTAAACCTATGGGAGCGTTCTTTTTTTAATTTCTCACTTGCATATTAATAGTTTTAATTTTTTTTCTTGCTTAGAATAGCTGAGATTGAATTCTAATCGGGTTAGTGTTTACTTTTGATTTTGGTTGAAAAATTTTTGTTTTATAAAGTTACTTTCACTTTCACAAATATAAAAATGACCGCTTCCATAGGTTTAACCTTAGCTTGCGGGTTTCTTTGTATTTCATATATATATATATATATATATATATATATACATTTTTTTATGAAACGGCAAATGGCGCCCTCCTTTGCCTTTCATTCTGGAGCCCGGTGCACATCCCCCTCCCCCTGAACCCAAATTCGTATACGGATTTGAGAAAATCCTTAAACACTTTCATATGTGTTTCGTTCTCGCAAAAATATACAAACTTATTTATTTATTTATTTATTTATTATTATTATTATTATTAAACAAATAGCTCTTATAACTGATATTTTATTTATTTATTGTTATTTTTTGTATCTAAATTTGTTCTGTAATTCTTCCGTTTTACTTAATATTAGTTTTCATGTATCTGGCATTGAATTAACTATTTTTATGCATATGAAAAAATATATATGGATTTAACTATAACTTTTATTAGTGAAATAATGATAATAAAGCAAATAAAAAGGCATAAATCATTAGGAAATTAATAGAGGCAAGGAATTTTATCTTTTTTTACCTTTACACTGAATTCAGAACTTTAAATCTTATAGTATTTTGTTTTACATTCATAGTTTTCAGTATGCCGATAAAAAATATGTCCATGCAAAGATATCGAAGATTAGTTTGGAAATATTATTATTTTACATTTTGTAAAAATATGTTAAAACTAAATAAAAATATCTAATCTATTTTACTGCTTTAAATATAAATCTCATAACGTATTTATATTTTTACTAAAACCTACATTTAAAGTAACTAAGATTAATTTAAAAAAAATGAAGAAAAAATACATTTCCTCTCTTTAAATATATATGCCGATTAGGTAATATTAGCCCTCTACTGTCTAAACGATAACGGGACATTAGACGCTTGCCGGAAATTGCCCTCAATTATTGACCGTTAAAATAAACGCAACTGTTTTCTCGCTTCCGAACCGTAATCTGTTTGATGATAGCTGCCGTAATTTCCGGCGCGTCACTTACGGCACAATATTGTTTGGCTGCAAATGGCCCTAACTAGCCCTGGCCGCAACGAATACGCCATGTGGCCCGAAGTCATGTGTTTGCTGGGTTGTTTTCTGCTCTTTAATGTATGTTATTACTTGAAATTAAATCTTTCCAAGTGTCTCAATTGGAAATGAGATTTTTTGAATATTTTTTTAATTTTAACTATGTCGATAAAATGGAACAAAATCTGAATTCAATTTAACATGGCATTTATTAAAGCATGTAAAAATCTGCAAACAGTAAGCAGGTTGTCAAGTGTAGCGGCATTTCAAGCTTTATTATGAAAAGGTTATGCAGAAAATGCAAAAATCCGACAGATGACTATAATTTGAATTTCAATTAATTCGAGGATGAAAATACACCTTTAAAAATTTTACTAAAGTTATTTATAATTGTATATGGTCTTTATTGCTCTTGAGAGCCCTCTATATATTAAAAACCGTACACATTTTTTTCTCAAATTGAAACACCCGTCTTGACAATGTTAGAAATATTTAAATTTAAATAAATGGTACTAAGTTGTTGTTGACATGCAATTTATAATTTTATGTGTTTCATGTACCATTACATAAGATCATGTTGCACATGAGCTTTGGAATGTACTTTAAAACTCTGTTTTTCTAAAGTGGACGTCGATATCCTCCATAAAAAATGTTACTGATTGAATGAAAAATCCGGGTATAATACGAGCCTTTTTATAACTGTCATTTATATTACAATTCGGAGATTGTAATTCGGAAATAGTGGTATTCATAGATAAACATCGGATAAACCCTTTCATCAAATCATATATGTAAAGAGTACAAACATGTAACAATAGTTAAAGAAGTGTAGTAGCTGCATACGTCAAGAGAAAATAATATTTTCAAAAAAATCTGGGATAGCTATCCCCTTAATAATGAACTTACAAACACAGGAATTTTTATTCCAAACTTTAATAATGCTCTCGCTAATATCTTTAACGGAATTCAAGATATATAAACTATAAGATTAATGTTTTTAAATTTAATATTGTATTTTCTAATGTAGTGGTGTTTTTTAAATCTTTGTTTGCATAATTTACGATTGTATAAATACAGCTGGATGTGCTTAGACAACAATGAATTCCACGCCAGTGTTACCAGTGGAATACTTTTTTAAATTCAGATTTTTGATTGGCATCACTTCTCCTTAATGGTAAAATTCTCCTTGTTTTCGCCATGATTAATATGTCATTAAATATGGCTAATTTCACTATTTCAAAAATGTGGTGCCAATCAAGAAATCTGAATTTTAAAAAAAGTAATCGACTGGCAACACTGTTCCACGCTCTATATATCGAAAACTTTGTTGGGAGAAGACACAATATCACTTAATACAGTGGTGTAGCCAGGAAAGTGGGTACAAATGCTGTGGATACCAGTAATATTGTAAAGTTTTATTCGTCTTCAATAATAGCAGAAAATCTTCCGATTTGACAAGGCAAACTTGCCTTTACAAAATTACCAGTATCCAGAGCATTTGGAAACACACCCTGGCTACAGTGTTGCCAGTAGTCTACTTTTTCAAAAATTCAAATTTCTTGATTGGCACAACTTTTCTCAAATGGTAAAGTTCACCTTGTTTGCGCCTTAATTACTATGTCATTAAATAAGGCGAATTTTCCTATTTCAAAAAAGTGGTGCCAATCAAGAAATCTGAAAATAAAAAAAATAGCTAACTGGCTATATTAATAGCCCCACTGGCTGAAAAAAAATAGCTGCCTGGTTACGCTACTCTTTACGAACCCATTATCTACTGACGGTACTTATAAGTACCACTAACTTTAAACATTCATCTCCTAGTCAATATTACTAATATTCTAATGGTACTTTGCAAAAACACTCTTTTAACACCACTTTATCTGGATGCATGGCAGCATTAGTTCGAGGTTTGTTATTTTAGCGATGAAGGAGGCTATCCTTGAAATAGTCGATGTGTTTTGTGCCGACATTTTGTGCAGATTGTCTCGCTCGTCTTTTTATTGCTGTAAACACAGTAAAGGATATAAGATAAGCACTGGATTTTTTTATGTGTCCATTATGTTCTTAGAATTTAAAGCTATTTAAGATGAACGGTGCATGTATTTGATTTAACAGTTGAATCTCGGTGGCACTTATAAGTACTGTCAGTACACTGGGAGTTGGAGAAAAACTTCTTGTTTGCTTTTCGTCTGTGTAGTTATCCATCGTTTTCATCTCCTTTAAAATGTAATTACTAAAATGTAGCGTAGTAATAATTTTCCTAGTATTTCTTTGCTGTTTGACTATTATTTTTTTTTTTTTTTTTTTTTTTTTTTTGTAGGAAATCGAAAAATTTGTGGCACCGGTTCTTTTTTGCTATGCTATAAATGGCATATGTAAATTCATATACTGCATATGTGGAGATGCGAGCAAGTATATTGTCCCTGGAGTATTGACCTCGCATAACTAAAGGGCTGCTAACACGATCGAAACCTAAAAAGAAAATAGTGTTTTTAACCCCTTCAGCGGCAAAGCATTTTCAATGCTAAAGTCTTGAAATAAACAATTGACACCGGAATTTGTTAATAAAATTATTTATAAAAAAGAAAAAGGCTATATTTCACATACTTTTTAAATCGAAAATATTTTTTCACAATTCTGGAGCTATTTCAAATACCTTGTGGGTTTTCTGTTACGATATTTCAGTCATAGTGTACTGACGGTACTTTAATCCTTTCAGGGGCCAGTTACTTCCATTCGTAAAATGTTGAATTGAGTGTCGACAACAGAATTTAAAAACAAATTTATTCCAAAGTAAGCAAAAGCTTTTGTTCACGTTTTTAATAAAAGGAAATTTTTCATTACAATATTCTGGTGCCAAAGTAGCATTTCAGAATTCAAATAAGGTGGTCCAAAAATGAACCACCTCGCTTGAAGGGGTTAAAGTACCACTTTAATTAATTACTTCTAAGGAATTAAATTTCTCACGGGTGAGTATTATTTTATGTTTAACTTTTAATTTTCATTGTAGCAACTGAAAGAAAATTACATGAAAAAAATGGCAGTAGATCATAATTCAGTAGATAAATGGTTAACCCTCTAGCCGCGAAAAACGATTTTTTCACGTTCGGTGGACTACTTTTTAAAAATTCAGTTTGGTTGATTCACGCCACTTTTTTAAAAGCGTATTATTCGGCTTATTCTCGTATTATTTAATCTGTAGTTAAATAAAGTGACTATTTGTACATTATAAAAGTGGTGGGAATCAAACAATCTTATTTTTTAAAAGTAATCCACTGAAAATGTTGCCCGCGGCTGGGGGGTTAACTTATTCTGTACGATTTGCATTAGTATTTGAAATATTTGTAACTATTCAGATTTATTTTTCAAAGAAAAAAAAAGACGATACAGATTGATGCTCGGAAAATTGGCAATGCAACTTTTTTTCTTCAAATAAATCGCATGACTTATCTGGTTTTTGAAGATGCATTATAATTTCACACAATTAATAATTCGTAGTATATTTAAATTAAAAAATTGTTACACAATGTAATTTATTGCATGAACATCACTTATTAATCAAACACCAGTTAATAGTCGTCCGCGTTACTCATATAATTTATATTTTCAATCTTTTCAGTGCTCCCGAATGGACCATTCTTGAATAACCGTAACTGTGAAGAATAATTTTCGTGGTAGGCTTCTATAACATTTGAAATAAAAATAAACTTCGGGGTCGTTTCTTTAAAATTTGCAAGCAAAATCAATAAAGAAGAGTTTTCCTTGAAAAAAACTGGCATTCAAAAAACAGACTTTTGGTATCCTGTCATTTTTAAATTATGGCAATTTCTACAAGGTTTCGTACACTCCTTGAAATTTCCGAAGTATGTGGCACACTGATGAAGGCAAAAAAAGACCAGAAATGCAAATATTTTAAACACTGATTAAGGTGTGAAAACCTTTAATTGATGAATTTGTAATACTTTTGTGATTAAATGAAGCAAAAATTTCTAGTACAAAAAATGTGATACAAATGTACACACCAATTATGTATTAAACCAGGAGCGATGAATTAATCTTGTGGTACCTAACAGTAAATATGAGTATAATAAAACATACTTCAAAAAGGAAAATTTGTGATGCAGTATTTATTGATTACGTATCTTCTGTATTTAAATAATACGAATATATACTATAGGAAACTAGAGGTAGAGTAATATGTTGGATACGCCTGTGTTTAACCCCAAATGCAAGATGCTAAGACTTTTTGGCACCTCTTTTACCGCATAGAAAACTTCGGATTTATTATTTTTAAATTCTCTGTGATTAAGTAATTCGGAGATTTCTCTGCTGAAAAAATGTTTTCAAAAATACCGTAGCAGTTGGCATCTATTGTTAACCCTTTAGCGGGCACGGTTCGCAAAAAAGGACGCCTAATTTTAAGAGTACTAGCACGCAAAACATTTAATTATTTATTTCTTTTATGAAGCACGAGAAAATAAGCAAGTTTTAGTTTCTTTTAAATTCGTTTGTAAATTCCGATGTGAGTCTTTAATTTCATGATTTTACAAACAGAATTAATCCGCGTCGGAAAGGGTTAAACAGATCCATTTGTAATATGCTTATAATATTAAAACAAATAACATTAAAGTATACAATAACTAATTTGATATTTTTTGAAAAATCCATATGCCTATTACAAATGTAATAAAAAAGTCTATTTTACAAATATATTTACAACATCTGTTTTTTTGAGAGATTTCTTATTTGTTTTAATTAAAAAATAGCCCATTACACTCAACACTAATGGTTTCCTTTAAAATGTAAAATTATGAAATATACCAATGTTTACAGCAGAAATATAACTTACACATTAAAAAGGAGAAATAAACTTATACATTAAATAAAAGACAAATTTATTACTTCAGCTAATTGGATAGTTTTTAAGAAGCAAGCAAATTTCCAGTAAAACCAATAGCTTTAATTTACAAATGATGTTTTTGTAACAGCTGTTACTTAAAACGCATTAAACAATTTTTTAGGAAAACATCTCTTCGATATCTTTAGAGGAGGATTTTAACGTCATCTCATTTTATATCTTGCTAAATTTCATTGATTGGGGTACTCACGTCCTAACTAAATTCAATTACAAAACTTTCTTCTTAGGAGGCCTTAGTTTCAGTTGTTTGTGTAAAATGTGCTGGATTTCTTAAGAAAAACAAGAGTACTTTAGAATAAATATATCAGATCTTAAAAGAAAAAGAAAATATCTGTCAAACTAATGTTACACTTTTTTTTGTTGTTTATTACTTGTTACATTAAACTTTGATATCATTGTGCTTAATTATGAAAATTAGCTAGAGATTTGTTATTTAAAACTTTACTAAAAGTCTATACTTATGTCTTCAAAGGTATAAAAAGGAATTTTAAAAAATAATTTTTAATTTTAGAAAGACTGTTCTCTTGATAAAGCACACATAACATATTTTTGTTTAATGCTGTCTTTGACAGTAAACTACTCTCTAACTTTTAAGTAGATTTCGTATGAAATACTGCCTATTACATTCTCCCCTATGTTGGAATTTCTGAAAAATGTTTGCAGATCTACACCGATAAAGACCCCTAGAACCCAAAACCATCCTCAGTAAAAAACTTTATACATGGGCTGTTTAATAGCCTCTGCTTATTAACCAGGAGAAGAACCTTTAATTGCCTTCGAGGAGGACTTAAAGGAATCGACTGGGATGAATCGAAAGGAATCGACTTAATGTCCAATCCGCACCTTCCACCGGTGCAGTCTGTTAGTACCTTTGCCTAGTGCATGGGGAACGAACGCGGATGGGCTTCCTCCAACCCGCTTGACAAGCGTGGAGGAATTTGGCAACCTACCCCCCTTATTTTACCATGAATTCACAAAATAAATCACGGCCCTTAATTCCTGGCGGTCTGAATGTTCCTGGTTACGTCAGCGATCAGAAAGACATGAAGACAGAGGATGCTAAGAATAACCGGGCTCGGCTAGGCTGCCATAAGTTGATGACCTTGGCTACGTATAATGGACGATCTCTATCTTCGGAAAATAGTTTACAGGAACTTGAAGAAGAATTAGAAAGAATTTACTTGGACATCCTAGGATTATGTGAAATAAGAAGAAAAGGAGGATAGAAGATAGATCTTGCCAGCGGACATGAATTATACTACAGAGGCACAGAAGATGGAAGAACAAGCGGTGTAGGATTTCTGATTCATAAAAGATGGAAGAATCACATCGTAGAATATGATAGTACATCAGATAGAGTTACAAGGTTAGTAATACAGGTGTCCAGAAGATACAAGCTGCAAATTACCCAAGTTTATGCACCAACAGTAAGCTATACTGATGAAGAAGTTGAGGAATTCTATGAAGAAGTAGCTTCAATGCATCAAAAGAGAAAATGCTATATAAAATTTATAATGGGAGACTGGAATGCTAGAAATGGGGAAAAAGAGAAAAGTGAGTTATCAGTAAGAAATCGTGGATATGGGGTGCGACATGAAAGAGGAAACAGATTGATTGAGTTTGCAGAATGTGAACAGTTGTATTACATGAATTCATTTTTCAAGAAATAGCCACAAAGAAAATGGACATGGCGTTGTGCAAATGTCTCAACAAGTGAAATCGACTACATCTTAACAAACAAATAGCATCTTATACAGGATTGCAACGTTCTCAATAACTTCAATACAGCAAGTGATCACAGGTTGGTTAGATGCAAACTGCTGTTAAATACTAAAGTGGAAAGAATGAAGCTTTTGCAACACTCAAGGAAATCAATCGATATAATAAATCTCCAGAAACATAAAGAAGAATTCCATTTGGAACTTAAAAACCGTTTCCAAGTACTTCAATCAACTTTAGAAGAAGAGCAAGATGTTACAGTAGTGAACAAGAAACTAACCATTACTCTACAAGATATTGCAAAGAAGATAGCCGGCGATGCACAAGTAAAGCAGACAAAGAAAATAACAGAAGAAACAAGAAGACTGATGAAGAAACGTAGAGAATTTAAAATGAAAAAAAAAACAATCCTAAATCAAGAGTTGAATATTCTGAATTATGTAAAACGGTAAGAAAATGTGTTACAGAAGATATCAGAAAATTTAACTCTGATGATAACAAAAGTTTAAAATCAGCTAGGCGCAAACTTTGTGTTGCAAGAAAAGGTATTTTTGCACTAAAGAGGGCAGATGGAACAATCACCAAAATCAATAAAAAAATAGTACACATTGTCGAAAAATTCTATAACGATTTATATAAATGTGACGATCAAAAGGAAATCAACCTATATGATCCACGAGAAAACTTAACAGAAACCGAAGCCATAATCCCAGTGATGGCAGACGAAGTTTTACAAGCCATTAAATTTATGAAAAAAGGTAAATGCCCCGGAGAAGATGGAATTACAATCGACCTTATCAAAGAAGCAGGAGAAGAATTTGCAAAAATGCTGTCCTTACTGTTTTCCAAATGTCTCAAGAAGTCAGATGTACCAGAAGATTGGAATACTGCTGTGATGGTGTTGCTTTACAAGAAAGGAGAGAAGGAAAACATTGAAAACTACCGTCCGATCAGCTTACTATCAGTGATTTATAAAATTTTCACCAAAGGTTTAACGACAAGACTTGAATCAGCTCAACCTAGAGAACAAGCAGGATTCCGAAGTGGATTCAGCACAATGGATCATATCCAAACGCTAAGGGAACTCATTGAAAAACATAAGGAATATAATTTACCTCTTTGCCTTGCCTTTATTGATTATTAAAAAGCATTTGATTCGCTCTACACATCAGCAGTAGTAGAATATGTGGAGGACATTGGTATAGACAAACCTTGCATCAATATTATAAAGAAGATTTATAAGAAAGCAACAGCAACCATCCGCTTGGACAAAGGAAAAGCAAAGATCAAGCTTGGAAGAGGGATAAGACAAGGAGACACCATTTCGCCTAAGCTTTTTACGGCTGTCTTAGAAAATATTTTAAAGAAGCTGGATTGGGAAAACAAAGGGATTAGAATAAATGGGGAATATTTAAGTCATCTCCGATTCGCTGAGGACATTTTAATTTTCAGTAATAGTCCTGAAGAATTGGAAAATATGCTAAAAGATTTGGCAGAAGCTAGCATTAATGTGGGATTAAAAATAAACTTGGAAAAGACTAAGGTGGTGTTCAATTCGTTTCCATCAAAAAAGAAAATTGTCTACAACAACACTGAAATTAAAGAAGTGTAAAGTTATGTGTACCTTCGGCAGGAAATATCATCGGATAATAGTATCATGAATGAAATCAATAGAAAAATAAGAAATGGATGGAGTGCTTTTGGGAAGAACGATATTATTCTGAAGAGTTGTCTGAAAAGAAATGTATTTAACCAATGTGTTTTGCCTGTGCTAACTTATGGAGCAGAAACATGGACTCTAACAAAACGGATGGTACAAAGATTACAAACAACAAAAAGAAGTATGGAAAGATGTATGCTAGGTATAACTAGAAGAGACAGAAAAAGAATAACCTGGATAAGAAGTCAGACGAAAGTTTTTGACATCATTGAAAGAATTAAACGGCTAAAATGGAAATGGGCTGGGCACATTGCAAGAAGACAAGACAATAGATGGAGCACAAACACCTTACAGTGGTATCCCAGAGATGTAAAACTGCCAGGAAGACGACGTCAAGTAAGATGGAGTGATGAAATCAGAAAAGTAGTCGGTGTAAATTGGATGACTAAAGCACTAGACAGAAAACTTTGGAAAAATCTGGGGGAGACCTACATCCAGCAGTGGATCCCAGGTAAAAAAGTCAGCAAGAAACCTTAAAAAAAATCTTCAGGGAAACTGAAGGTATTTGGAACTAAAATTACCTTCAGCTTACCTTTAGGTAAAAAACATGTATTTTCCCTTAACCCTCTGAGTTCCAAATACCTGCTGTTTTCCTTCAGGTAAAAAACCTGTTATTTCCCTTCACCGATTTTGGCAAAAATATCTGCAGTTTTCCTTTAGGTATAAAAGCTGTATCTTCTCTTTACATTATATCGTTGCACCTGCATGCGGACAGCCTTCTGTGCAAATTCGCATCAGATCAATACATAATAATGATTACATATCCAGTTCGACATTGATTTGATACATATTAATAAACTAAACATATTAATAAAACATATATACATATTAATAAAAAAACTAAGGGGGGGAAAGCACCGGAGGTGCGTAACATGAATAAGTGGTAACAGGACTTTCAAACGATATGTCACATGATGTGTCAGCAAAATTTAGAAAAGTGCCCCCCGGGGGGGGCAAAGTAGGGGGCAGGGGCATTAGAGGTGCATAACATGAATAAGTGGTCAAAGACCTTTTGAACGATATGTCACATGACGGGTGTTGGCAAAATTTAGAAAAATGCCCCCGAGGGAGGGCAAAGTGGGGGGAGGGGCAATAGAGGTGCATAACATGAATAAGTGGTCACAGGTCTTTCCAACAATATGTGACATGAGGAGTGTCAGCAAATTTTAGAAAAGTGCCCCCCGGGGGGGGGGGCAAAGTGGGTGGAGGGTCATTAGAGGTGCATAACATGAATAAGTGGTCATAGGCCTTTTGAACGATATGTCACATCAGGGATGTCAGTAAAATTTAGAAATATGCCCCCCCCCCCGGGGGGGGGGCAAAGTGGGGGGGGAGGAGCATTAGAGGTGCATAACATGAATAAGGGGTCACAGACCTTTTGAACGATATGTCACATGACGGGTGTCGGTAAAATTTAGAAAAGTGCCCCCGAGGGGGGGGCAAAGTGGGGGGAGGGGCATTATTGGTGCATAACATGAATAAGTGGTCATAGGCCTTTCCAACAATATGTTACATGAGGGGTGTCAGCAAAATTTTGAAAAGTGCCCCCCCCGTTGGGGCAAAGTGGGGGGGAGGGGCATAACATGAATAAGTGGTCACAGACCTTTTGAACGATATGTCACATGAGAGGTGCCGGCAAAATTTAGAAATGTGCCCCCGAGGGGGGGGAAAAGTGGGGGGAGGGGCATTAGAGGTGCATAACATGAATAAGTGGTCATAGGCCTTTCCAACAATATGTTACATGAGGGGTGTCAGCAAAATTTTGAAAAGTGCCCCCCCGTTGGGGCAAAGTGGGGGGGAGGGGCATAACATGAATAAGTGGTCACAGACCTTTTGAACGATATGTCACATGAGAGGTGCCGGCAAAATTTAGAAAAGTGCCCCTCCTAGAGGGGAGCAAAGTGGCAGCATGGATATCGGATGTGTATAACATGAATAAGTGGTCACAGGCCGTTCCAACTGTATGTTACACGATAGGGACAGGTGTTGGTAAAAGGTAGAAAAGTGCCGCACTTTGGGCTTTAGTATTGTGCCCCCCCCCCCCCTTTGAAATGTTTATATATTACAAATAATATTTATCGGAAACCTCCGATGAAAATGCTGCAATTTCAAAAAAAGTCCGAAAAGTAAGAGATAATGAAATCCCCCAAAGCAGAATATGCTTATAAATGCGACGTACATCGCAGAACAACGGATTTCACTGCAGAACATTTCAAATTTTCATTTTCAAGAAAATTCACCATTCAATGTAGGAAAAATCGCAAAATTTGTCACTCATTGGTTAGAAAAAAAATCACCAAATTCTTTAATCGTTCATTTAAAAAGTAAAGATGAAAATAAGCAATCGCCAGTGGCCACTCAACGAGTAAATGTGAAAAACTGACGATTAAAAATATGGAAAGTACCAGCCAAACGCAAGATTTTCCAAAAGGAATTTCGTAAAAGAATTGGGAAAGAAAAAAATGTGAATTTTGTCAAAAGATCGCGAAAAAACACACATTTCGTCAGAGGATTACGAAAAAAAAAAATGTAAATTTCATGAAAGGATCACTAAAAAAGCAAATTGTATCAAAGAATCGCAAAAAAGCGAGAATTTTGTCAAAAAATCACAATAAAAACAGCACATTTCGTCAAAGGATCGTGGAAAAACCCGAATTTCATCGAAGGATCGCAAAGAATCCGAAACTGGAATAAATGCAAATATGGTCAGTGGATTGCGGAAAAAAACAAATATCGTCAATACATCGCAGAAAAAAAAAAAAAAAAAAAAACCAATTTTGTCAAAGAATCGCAAAAACCCACACATTTCATCAAACGATCTCCGAAAATCCAAAATTTCGTCAAAGAATCGTGAAAATACGCAAATATCATCAATAGAGCAAAGAAAAAACACAAATATCGTCAATGGATCATGGCAAAAACACAAAATTCGTCAATAGATCGTCAAAAAACACAAATTTAGTTAAAGGATCGCGGGGGGGGGGGGGGAATGAGAATTTTGAAAAAAAAAACCCGAGAATTTTGCCAAAGAATTGCGAAAACGAATGTGAATTTTGTCAAAAGATCGTGAAAAAAACGCACATTTTGTCAAAGGAACGCCAAAGAAACGAAAGCATTGCCAATAGATCCGGAAAAAACGTGAATTTCGTTAAAGTATCTGGAAAAAATGCATAATTAGTACCAGGAGGGATCCCCTACCAACCCTCCCTTTACATTTCAGAAAATTTGCTGCAAATTTCAGATTTTTTAAACCTATTTTTTGCAATTTTGAATCATACCTGCTACTCAGTGGATAAACATACCTAAAATATACCCATAAATTAAATATTCACTGACATAAATGTACTTACTGGCTACTAAAGAAATTATTCTCACTCGCTAGTAACTGGCTACTAAATAAAGTCAACCTACCGGCCAGTGGCTACTAAGCAAAATTCCTTATTTTCATCTTTATTAAAAAGATTGTGAAATTCATCAATGGGTCACGAGAAAAACTCGTACAGTTCATCAGTCATGGAGAACAAACCATGAAATGCTTCAGCCTGTTGTGGAAAAACATACAAAATTCGACGAACAGTTGCGAGAAAAAATCCATGATTTTTGCTAATCAGTTGCAGGTAAAAAACTTCGTCAGTGCACCGCCAGAAAAAACCCACGATCTTCTCTAATCGGTCGCAGTCTCAAAATTCACCTATGTTAAAAGAAAAAATCCAGAAAATTGCAAATCGGTCGTGGCTAAAAAAAAATCGCGGAATTCGTCAGTAGATCGACGGAAGAAACTGCAAAATTCGTACATCAGTAGCGGAAAAAAACTCTCTCCAATCGGCCTCAAGATATACTTACTGGTTCAAGAGAAATATAGCAAAATTTAAAAATCAGCCACCGGTAAAAAAAAAAGCGAAATTCGTCAGTAGATCAGAGAAAAAATGGAAATTCGTCGATCAGCCATGCTAAAAAAACCCCTCGAGATTTGGCCAATCAGTTGAAAAAAAGACACAGTTTATCATTCGACTGTGAAAAAATATCACAATTTTCACTGATCTGTCACGAGTAGAATGCGAAATTCGTCGATCGGTAGCAGAAAAAAATATTATCGTTCGCAAAAAAGAGAGAAAAAATTTGCTGTCAGAAGTGGAGGGTATACAGAGGTAAATGTCGTATACCTTCTGGTTCTTTTTCAGTAACACTGCTTAACTTCCGTTTCTCAAAAAAGCTATTGTATATACACTCTAAGGTATACCAGAGTTTCCCGTAGACAGTGTCAGGAGGGTGCTGCACCCTGCCTGCCCTTAGGTTTACAAAACAGCAGCCCTCTTACCCCTGATGGAAAACATTAGCACCCTTGTTGCCCCCAGCTGAAAAAAGTGCCTTTACTCCTTTATTAAAAAATTTACTTGCATAGTAACAATTGCCTCATTGCTGTCTTTAAAATAGCGTCCTGTCTATTAAATATTAAAAGTAATTTTAAAAATCAAAAGGATGCCTTTAAAAATTAAAAAAAGTGTCCTTAAAAATCCAAAACATGCCTTTCGGAATCCAAAAGTGCCCTTTTCCTACAAGAAGCACCCTGCCCTTTTTTAAACATGGGAGAAACTCTGAATATACCCTCTGTTTGTTTGTTTTTTTACGTTTACATCGCTGCATACGAGTGCCCTTTTTTCTAGAAGCTTACTGTAGAAAAAACAGGTCAGTGCCTATCAGGCACAGATTTTTTTAATAAAGGACACACTTGTACCTTGTAAAGAAACGAAAAAAAAAAAAAACAATATTTGGAACTGGCTTGTTTAATGTTCCCATTTCTCAACAGAATTTTTTGATATTTTCCCATGACTGATTGAAATTTGTCAATTGTCCTCTCAAGCAACAGACGAATGTCACAATTTCTTTCTCCCGTAATCAAATGAAGAATTTTGCTAATTTTTAAACATTAAGTTTCCTCATTAGGTCAGGGGGAAGCATCATAAACTTGTCAACTGGTCATATGAAAAAGAAAAAACCCCAAGAAATTTATCAGTCAGTAAAGGGTTAAAAAAAATCACACAGTTCTTTGATTGTCATGGGGGGAAAAAATTATTTAATTCATCCATTGATCGCATGAAAAAAAAAATGTTTTGTTAGTAAGTTGTGGGGGGAAAATATGGAAATTTATCAACTTTTTATCAGAAAAAACGAGATCTGTTGATCAGCTTAGGTAAGGGAGGGGGGGGGGGATCGGCAAAATTCATAAACCGACTGTTATGTATATATATATTCAGTTCCGCTAGTTGCTCGCAAGAAAAAATGCAATATTTGCCAATCAGTACAAGTAAAATATCCCAAAATTCGTCAATTGGTTACAAGAAAAAATTGCAAAATTCTTCATTCAGTCATCAGGGGAAAAAAAAAAATCTGAGAAATTCACCAGTAATCATTGGGCCCGGTAGCAGAAAGTTCCTGACGGGTGACGTGCGCCGCAGATTTTCTTTTCCCTTTTGCAGATTTTTTTTTCCATTGGATCTTTTTCCAACTTTATGTTTAGTTCTTTATTATTTATTACTAAAACTTAAGTTTATTATTAATAAAAATGGGTAAAATGCTTAAAAACATTAAAAGTAAATGATTAATTAATTAAAGGTTCATTTGTAACATTTTACCTGCAGATTATTTTCAGTCCCTGAAAGATCTGTCACAGACACTTGGAGAATTTTCTGCTATTGGGTCATTGGGGGGGGGGGGGGGGGGAAGAGAAATTCTTCAGTGTGTTGCTTTAAAATATTGTGAAATTTGTCAATCTGCTATGGAAAAAATAATGAAATGTAGCGGACAATCAATCGTGAGAAAAAAATCATGAGATTCTTCATTCGGTTGCAGAAAAAAATGGAATGCAGAAAATTAGCGAAAAATCGCTAAATTAATCACATTAAGTGACAATTGAATATTATCCTTGAATAATAATTATTGAACATCAATGTAAACAAAAAAGAATGCATAATTATATAAATTCACCAGTCAGTTACGATGAAAAAATCACATTGTTCTTCAGTTGTAGCAGGGAAAAAATTGCTTAATTCACCCAGCGATCACATGAAAAAAAAAAAATAAGAAAAAGAAAAACCTCACAAGTTTACCAATTGGGTGCAAGAAAAAATGCAACATTTAAATGCAAATTGGTAGAAATAAAATATTGCAAAATTCATCAGTTGGTTGCAGGAAAAAATTGCAAAAATTCTCCTGCACTCATCTGAAAAAAAATATTGCTTTAAATTTGTCTTTAACTGTTTTTTCATGAAAAAATTACTTCATTTAAAATAATTATACACATGTAAAATTATTTTTGGTACTTTTTGGTTAGCCGGGCACCAGTGTTATTGTTATATATACATATATATTGTAATATATAACACTAGCGCCCGGCTAATCGAAAAGTACCTTATTTTTTCCATATTTCATATTCTACATAATAAATTAATCTACAATATATAAAAATTCTTTTAATTATTTGGTACTTTTCGGTTAGCTGGGCGCCAGTGTTATATATACATATATATGTGTATAAATATGTACACATATATGCAATATATGTATGTATATATAACACTGGCAAACAGCTAACCGAAAAGTACCAATTATTTTTATGAGTCGAATATTGCAGCCAAAGATATTGAGCCCTGCTAAATGATTTGCAAGAGACATTACACCTTCACTGTGCATTATTAATCAAGCAGTTATGTTCCTAAAAAGATTATAGCTGCTCAATTTATAAAGGAAACTAAATCAGGTACTTACTAGTAAAATTTGTATTCCAATACATGGATCTATTAACTTGGGTCCTTTAAAGGACCCTTCACAAAATTTTATCACCTCAAAACAAGGAACCTTCATCAAACTTTTCACCACAAAACTTTCCCACCTCCAAACTGAACTTTTTACAAGTTTAATTATTTAGGAGTAAAATCAGTCTTTCACTTTTAAACATAATGGAAATATATGAATATATTTTTCGCTATTATTTAAAAAAATAGTGAAATTTATCTTTAGTTGTACACGAAAATTTCTTATAAAAAGTTTTCCCCATACCACAGCATTTCTAAATTAATGTGGCGATATTTTTTACCGAACATGATTCTTGTCGAATGCGTAGTGAATACTAAGTGCCGAATATCAATATTAATATTAAAAAGAAGTGTAATACAGCCCTCTTACGCTATATATATATATCAACTTAAAAATTAGTTAAAATTCGACTACTATACTGTTGAAAAACTCCCTGCAAAAAGATAAAAATACAATAACAACATGACAACGTGACGATTAGTCCCGCTAATTTTCCGAATGGCGGTTAAAACGTAAACACACGGTCTCAGAGTTGAGTTGGGTACTTCCTTCTCATTCTCCCGTGACATGGAGTCAGAAATAGAGCTGCGTAATCAAAAATCAAATGTTCCACCGAAAATTTGAAATAAATAAATTAATACGAATTATACATTTTTCATTTGTTTTTGAAGAAGCAATTTTTATAAAAACTGGAAGTCACGCCTGATAGAGAATAAGGGCAAATTATGCATGCAATAACCCCACCTATATTTTTCAGCTTTAATCGTGGACGCCACCAAAATGAGGAGAGGGGGGGGAGGGTCCCTTCCCCTCCATTGATTTTGAAATTTAAGTGACTACAGTGAAACCTCCCTGTGTGACCACCTCTCAGAACGACTGTTTTTTTCATGGAACGAAATTTATTCCTATAGGCTCAATACTAATTTTACCTCCATTCAGAGACCATCCCAGTTGAACTCCCTCCATGAGCGACCAATTTGTTTGAAGAAAATGAAACAAATTCCGTTTTCTCCTGGTCGCTTGAAGAGGGTTTTATTAGAAAAATAATTCCGAAGAGCGCATTATTCATCAAACTTCTAAACTAAATTTAGATTTTTTTTTTATTATTATTCCGGTAACTTTTAAGTGTTTAAACCCCTTTATGCCTTTTTTAGGCAATGAATTTAATTCTGATGACAAATTAAGAATGACGGTCAATAAACTCCCTTGCCCTATTCTGTCAGGAAACTCTCAAAGAAATAGATAATAATAGATACAAATTAATGAAATCTTCATTATTTATTGCCCCCCCCCCAAAAAAAAGCATTTATTTACTGAACTTCGAAAGGACTTGGTTGGATAAGTTATAAAAGATAAAACCGTATTCATTTTTTTAACTTTGTAGTAATTAACTTATGTTTTGACACTTAAATTTTTATATTTTTTCTTAATGTGAAAGATAAATGTTAGTAACATTGTTATCTTTTTTCAACAATTAAAATCTAGATTTAAACATAACCTCCATTAAGAGACCACCTCTCGGAGTGACCAATTTTTATTGGAGCGGAACGTGGTCGCTTTAAGGAGGTTTTACTGTAATTAGCTTTTGTTTTGATACTTAAATTTTTATATTTTTTCTTAATGTGAAAGATAAATGTTAGTAACATTGTTATCTTTTTTCAACAATTAAAATCTAGATTTAAACATAACCTCCATTAAGAGACCAACTCTCAGAGCGACCAATTTTTATTGGAACGGAACGTGGTCGCTTTAGGGAGGTTTTACTGGACATATTTTTTTATGTTTTCAAAAACAATATAAAATTTATTATTAACGAGTAACTAAATTAAAAGAGCCTCTTTTATTTTAGCAAATATATGTAGATAGTGTAATATAGTAGGTGTAATATAGATTGTATGTGCAAAATTCTTAGTTCCTCTTTTTTAAAGAGCTGTTGGTGTGTTTTATTACGGTCAATTACCTACACTTGGGATATGGGCCCAAAGGGGAGGGGAGGGGTGCTCTGGCGTCTTTCTAAGAGAAAGCAAGGAAATCCAAGGTTCGAAGAAAACCACGGAAAACACCGAACGATTAGGCCGACGGGCGTGATTGGAATCGAAACCAGCACCTCTCGTCTACTAGCTTTGAGAGCAGAACCTCTCGGCCACTGGTGGGGCGGTTTTAAAGAGGAACTATGACTGTCGCGCTTGGATGAAAGAGCGGCATGGTGGGAGGGGTGAGTGCCATTGTCCCTTCTGTATTTTGAAATTTAATTAACTAAAATTTCTTTTTTTTTTGACAGATTTAGAAAAACACAGTAAAATTTATTCTTTTAGGAAAACTTAAAATGAAAAACTAAATAAGACATTTACAGAAAGGGGGTGGGGGAAATTGGGTCCCCATTGTCCATCGTTAGATACTAAAATTTAACTAAAATATATTTTTGTGCGTGTTTGAATACATTTTAAATATTAATGAAAGGGGTTTTGAAATAATTTGGAGATTTTTTTAGGGGACAATTTTTGTTGATTGAAATTTTTGTATGCGTTAGAGTTTGAGGGAATATTTTTACTAGTGGGAATTTAAGAGAAATTTATGAAAAATTTTAGGATAAAAAGGAGACTTTGAAATAATTTCGTGATTATTATTTTATTTATAGAGGGGGATATTCTGAGATTGAAATTTTTGAGCGTGTTAGAGTTGAGGTGATATTGTTCCTGGTTATAATTTTAGAAAAAATTGTGACAAATTTAAGTTCAAAAAGGGCTTCGAAATAACTTTGTGATTTGTTTTTCTTTTTAGGGGGAATTTTCTGAGATTAAAATTTTTGAGCGTGTTAGAGGTAATGTTACTTGTAATAATTTCAGAAGTTAAAAATTTTTTATTGTACGGATGGAAGACTTGTCATTGACTTAATGATTGGACTTAATGATTTCCGTGTATTATCTAAAATATTAATTTAGAAATTTATTAAAATTATTAATGAGGAAACACAGGCATATCAAAATCTTAGATACCATAATGTGCAATAATAAAACTTTCAAGTAAAACCTTCATATTACCTGCATGAGAAGCAGTTTTCATTTTCCCTGAAAATATCTCAAGCGATTTCACGAAAATTTTCTAAGTCATTGAAGATAATTTGGAGGTGATAACTTACAGAAATAAACCTGTATGAAATCTTTTAAAAAGCGGTATACTTCTCTTAAGAGAACCTTTAGTTTTCATTTTCCTTAACCCTAGATCTACCGGGAATTTTATTCAAGTTTTAATAAAACGTTCTACACCAGAATTTTTATTTAAAACTATTTAACTTATTTATTTACCTTATTTTTGTCTGGTTTATATACTTAGTTTATTTTAAAGAAATTTCTGGTTTGAATGAATATTTTGTATGTACCTGTCGGGTCCAATGGACCCGTCTGGTAGACGGAGGGTTAAAGATACCCGCTGAAACCTTCAAAATGGCTGCAACATCTCAAAAATTTTAAAGGTTTGTGTCTGATTTTTTTACCTGGGATTGAAAACGGTTGATGATGATGATGATATATATATATATATATATATATATCACTTTTGTCTGGGCACGATAACTTTCACAATGTTGCACAAATATCTTCCAAATTGATACATAAAATCAAGGGGCATAAAATCTCGGTCAAGTTCGTTAATGGGCAAAATCGGACAAGGGAATGGAAATAGGGAGGGGATTTTGTGAAAATCGAAAAAAAAACCCCATAATTTCTTAATTTTTGTACATATCAAATCAGTTTAAAGTTTTTAGTACTCCTAAAAATAGGGCAAAAAATGTATGTATCACAGATTTTTGATCAAATTAAAAATGGGCTCAAGGGCCGCAAAAATAGGGTTTTTGGGAGAAAAAAATTCATAACTCCGTCAATTCTCAAGATATCAAATCCAATTAATTTTATTATAAATCTCCTTAATATTATCTAAAATAACTTTTATATTCACAAGTTTTTGATAAAACCAATTCGTAATGGAAAAAAAAAAAAAAAAAAAAAAAAACCGAAAACAAAAGGGGTGATTGAAGAAGAGAAAATCCGCAACTCCGTCAATTTACAAGATATACAATTTCCATGAATTTATCATATATCTTCTTAATATTGTCTACAACATTTATAAAGACAAGTTTTTGATAGGACTAATTCCTACAGCAAAAACGAATTAAAAATTCATAGCGGTTGAAGAAAAAAATCATCTTATTAACACCTTAATTCTCGCTCCCGTGATATTCACGGGCTGTGTCTTTTTTTCAGATTATTCAGTTTTGTTTGATTCCCACCAGTTTTATAAAATAGTGTAATTGGCTTTATTATTGTACCATTTTACCTGGCATTAAATAAGGTGAACATTTCTTTTTCAAAAAAGTGGTGCCAATAAGCAATTTGAATTTTTAAACCGTAATTTATTGCGACCGTTAAGGGGTTAAGGGTGTATTCAAATCCAAACTGCTTATTTTCTGACTCATTTTTCAATTCATTTTTGCTCTCAAACGCATCCAATTGGCAGATTCTCTTATTCAGAAACTATATAATGTACCGTAATGATCGATTTTTTGATAGAGGCCGAATATATTTTTTAAAAAATGAGGTCAAAGTGGGCATTTTGAACAGAAATTTCCCGAAGCGATTGTGTTAGAAACGAAAAATATTATCCTACTGAGAAAATAATTCATCATAAATCAAGTTTTAATTAATTGAACGAAAAATAAAAACACAGGTCTTTTATAAATATCTTCAAAAATCACGTAAGCAAGTTTAATATTTTTTCTATTAAAAATGGATCTGAAAATGCGCCATAAAATTTCGAGTTGTTGAGCATGAAAAAAATATTTTTTGAATACCTCCTTAACATGATTCTGATAAAACCAGCTATTATATAAAAATGAAATAAAAAATCGTCAAAAGCAGCCAGATAAAATTGTTAAAGTGAATAAATCTCTAATCATGATTTAGTTTTTGTTGGTGAAATTAGTATACTTAACTTCGAAATCTACCTCCGCCTGTAGGCCGGACCGGCGGGTATTTTTTTCTTTTCTTTTACTATTATTATTTGAGGGGCTCACAACAATATTAGACCAAGATCCATTTTTTGTAAGAATGCTAATAAAATTTAAGCAAAGAAAACTAATAAAATTTAGACTGCCCTTTGGCGCCTAGATTTTTAAATCCCTGTTCAAGAGAATTCTCCAGTTTATAAAATTCATGATTTCTTTTTCTCAGAGGATTCGGAGATTTAACCACTGCCATCGAAATACTCAAGGCCAGAGGACACGAGAGTGACGTTATCACTAATCGACCGACTATTACTAGTGTTGGAATTCACACCGGAAAATTTTGAATAGCAATTTTCTTTTATTTGTGGAATATGTCTCACGTTACAAAACAAAAATAACAACAGTGTGTGTAAAAACTATAAGGACAGAAAAATATTATAAAAATTTTGATAAATAGAAAATGCGAAAAGTGAAATGGTAATTTAATGTTGATCATAAAGTAGAAATACTAATATAAAAGTCAACGGAATGTATCTGCGTCCATTTTATTGCGAAAAAATCATTATTATGCAAAAAAAAACGCTATTTTTGACTGTGTAAAAACTTTAAGGACACCTGTATTTTTTTTATAGAAATGGTATATATAATTATTATTAAGGATCGACCAAAACAGGTTTTTCATGCCGAAACCGAAACCGAATGTCTGAGATCTTCTTATTTTAGGCCGAAAACGAAAACGAATATGTCCAAAAAATTTTAAAGTAATTAAATTGTATGTATTATAGTAAATAATAAATACATAAATATATTGTTAATTAATTACACGTACTTATTAAATATGCATAATAATTAATTAATTATGCGTATTTATGGAATATACATAATTATTAATTAATTATACGTGTGGCCCAAGTCTCCGTGCCTTAGATTCAAAACTTTTTTTTCATATAAAATAAAACGTAATTAATTCATCAACTACACAGAAAGATTTTCTAATTATACGGATTTCATTTAATAAAAAAATAGTTTATTTTTACGTATACACACCTTGATTTATCTTTTATAATGGTTTCTGTAAATGATCATCTGTTATATTTGAACTTTCTCAAAGAGTATTCTAAACTCTTCTGCGGTTTCAAACTGAAAATTTTCTATTACTGTTATGTCTGCAGCTTCTAATGAGCACGTTAAAAAGTTTAGTTATATACACATTGCTTGCTTTATAATTTGCATTCAAGTCTTGAGTCAGTCATGACTGATAATTATAAACAACGAAGTTCGTAGCAATAAATATTCTCATTTGAGTCAGCCGACAAAGCTCAAATCGATGAGAAATGTTAAAAATTTCCGACGGAAGAAACGAGATTTTCGAATACAGATATTTTCGGTTGAGTTTCGGCCCAAAATCTGAGTTTCGTTTTCAGCGAAACTCAGATTTTGGATCTAAGGCACAGCGAGAAAATTTGGGCCACACGTATAATTAATTAATAATTATGTATATTTCCATAAATACGCATAATTCATTAATTATTATGCATATTTAATAAATACGTATAATTAATTAATAATATATTTATGTATTTATTAATTACTATAATACATACAATTTAATTACTTTAAAAAAGTTTTTGGACATATTCGTTTTTGTTTTCGGCCGAAAATAGGAAGATCTCCAAAATTCGGTTTCGGCATTAAAAACCTGTTTCGGTCGATCATTAATAATAATTATATATACCATTTCTATAAAAAAAATATAGGTGTCCTTAAAGTTTTTACACAGTCAAAAATAGCGTTTTTTTTTGCCTAATTATGACTTTTTCGCAATAAAAAGGACGCAGATACATTCTATTGACTTTTATATTAGTATTTCTACTTTTTGATCAACATTAAATTACCATTTCACTTGTCGCATTTTCAATTTATCAAAATTTTTACAATTTTTTGCTATCCTTATAGTTTTTACACACACTGTATTTAACCATCTGTCTACCAGAAGGGTCCAATGGACCCGACATGTACATTCAAAATATTTATTCAAACCAGAAATTTCTTCAAAACAAACTAAATGTATAAATCAGACAATAATAAGTTAAATAAACAAATTAAATAGTTTTAAGTAAAAATTCTGGTGTAGAATGTTTTTATAAAACTTGAGTAAAATTTCCGGTAGTTCAAGGGTTAAACTTACTGTTGAGTATTCGGAATCCCTAAATAAAAATTTATCCAGATGCGGAATGCCACAGTGTTGCCGCATCAGGTTGATTTTTTATTAGAGAATTCCAAATTCTCACCAGTAAAATTAAATAGTTATTATTCCTTTATAAAATGATAAATATTCCACAAATAAAATAAAAGAAAATTGTTATTCAAAATTTTCCGGTGTGAATTCCAACAATAGTGAGACCTTTGTCGATTAGCAATGACGTCACACTCGTGTCCTCTGGCCTTGAGTATTTCGATGGCAGCGATTTAACCCTTTAAAGACCAGCATGTTTTACAGGAATTTTATTCAGCTCACACCACTTTTTGCTAAACACTTCCTTTTACTTTATGAATCACTGAAAAGTTTTATTAAATAACGGAAATTTTACTTTTCTTTTTTACTGGTATCGAAAAAGTGCAAAAATCACAACGATGATGTTGCGAAAACGCAAAGTCAATCCTTAATGGGTTAAGGGGTTTGAACACCTAAAGTAATTGTCGACATTACTAAAAGCAGAATTATTCTTATTAATGAGGAAATCATTTCTTTTCGAAAATCCTGGTATTTTTCCCTGAGGTATGACTCATACAAACGTTATCAAAACTAGAAATTTTATTTAATAACAGGCATATTATTTTCAGAGGACTAAAACTGATTTCCTTTTATTTGAAAAAGCTACTAGTTAAAATATATATTTGTATTTAAACTAGCGAAAAAATTAATGGTTCGCGATTTGCCAATGCTTTCTAAGAGAAATTCTCTTTCTAGAATGTTGAAATTACGATCACAATTTGAAATCAAAATAAATAGCTTTATTATTTTTCACTGCCTTAGAAAACGTTAAAACATTCGCAACCACCAATTTAATTTTAAGTCTTTGGATATTAGTAAATGGACCTAACAGATTTTATTTTGTATTTTATATGTTTCATTACTCTCTAAAAGTGTACAACAAATTCGTATTTAACACGTTCAGTGCCGCAAAAAGAAAGAATTTTCAAGTTTCTTCTTGAAAGTCGTTTTCCACCACAAATTCTGAAAGGTAAATTTCGCTTTACTAATACAGCGAAATTTCTGCCAATAAATAAGTCAATTTTTTTTTTAAAATAATGGTGAGAAAGTAATAAATTAAAGCCACGAATATTAAAGCTATGTGTATACCAAAGCGTTATAAGTAAGCGAACAAACTTAATGCTGGAATCAGGCGTAAATTATCACAGTTGCGCCACCTTGTGGACGGAGTGATAATTCACATACGTGGGCTTTTAGTGTGGCGCGTACTTTCTAAATCTTCATTCGCTCATGAATTTTGTTTGCCACATTTATTGCAAAATAATGTCGTAGCGAGAGGGGCATCCAGACGCTCTTGACACTACGGAGTTTTCTTCGCCTTATCAGAAAAACTTCAGTTATTAATCAAGGTGACAAAAACTTTATAATTTTAGTGGTGTCAGTGAGAAAACAGTTAGGTATTTACCTGTAGTTCACACTCCATCCGCTACGTGGCGCATGACCTTGATTGATGTGACCTCGCTTTTAATCTTGCGGTTACTTCCCCCATTTAAGATAGGACGCTTACTTATATTGCTTTGTGTGTATACTCGTAGCGTGGCAGTCAATGGGTTAACCCATTAAAATCTAGCGCAGGAGTGGCCAACTGTGGCATGCCTGATACTACTAAAATGTTACAGAAAATGTCGACTTCTTGAATATCAGAGATTTGATGATTATATAAGGAAAGGATTACTATAAAATTTTAGTGGTGTAGAGCGTGCCACAGTTGGTCACACCTGATCTAGCGTTTCCTCAGGTAATACAAAGATGCCAAAATCTTACACTTTTATTGGTGGGCTATTTTTTTTTAATTCAGAATTTTTGATTGGTACCACTTTTTGAAACGGTAAAATTCGCTTTATTTTCATCTTAAATAATATGTCATTAAATAACGTGAATTTGACCATTTCGAAAAAGTGGTGCCAATCAAGAAATCTGAAGTAAAAAAGTATGCGACTGGAAACACCGCTTGACACCTTAGCCCTTTATCTACTGACGGTACTTATAAGTACCATTAAAATAAATCGATTGATTGTAATGCAGTTTTGAGCGAGTTATAGATACATTACTTTATCTTGTTTCAAAAGTATTATTGGTTACACAAATCAAAAATATTTTAAAAAGATTATTTATTTTGCATTTGCATATTTTCAGCTTTCTTGGTGTTGGGGAGGGTGCTAGGGTGGATTTTTCAATTCGGATTTATTTCTATATTTCTATTGTAAGAACATTATATTTCTACATTTCCCAATTCTACAAAATACTAAGAAAAATATTTAAAATAAAAGATTTGAGTAGGGTTATAAATATTGCACAAAAACCCTATAAATTCAAATTTAATTAATCCTTCTAACGCCTTCAATCCTTCTAAAATTTATTAAATGATTATCTAAATCTTCTAATGTAGTTTAAACAATTGACGAAGAATGCGTTAGAAGATAAAATTTTCATAAATTCATAATTCGGAACATAAATGGTTTAAGTCCATAACAGATTCCTTCGCTCAGATATCTGACTGTTGACGTAGGCATAGCTGCTAAATCTTACTCCTTACCACAAAAAATTAATAATAAATTAAATCTTCGTAATCTGCATATTAAATAAAGTAAAACTTTTATTAAATTTTTGTGGTACAAAAAAGCGTAAGATGTTGGCAGCTACAGGTTTCGTACGGATACAGTTATTTTCAAGGCCCGATATCAGATTTTTTTTTAATAGAAAATAAATCTTTTTTATAGGGACGAAATTTCGCCTTATTTCAGCAGAGATTTTCCATAAGAAAATACTGGTACCGAAGAATTTCTTAGTCATGAAATTCAAGCACCCGTATGTACCCTGCAGTTAGGTTCTTATTTATAAAATCAATGTACTATGCTTGATCAGAAACTGTATCATAATTTTTTCATATTGATTTCTTCTACTCGGGGACCAATGGCTTAGCGAAGGTGGAGGTTTACATTTTACTATTTGGACTATTTTAGATCTGGCAACAGAATGTAAAGACAGTTATTTCAAACTATAAATTAAACCCTTATCATAGCTGGCAACATCTTACGCTTTTTCTACCACAAATATATAATAGAAATTTTTGCCTCATTTAATTGGCTGACTATGCTGATTTAAGAATGTAAAATTTCATATTAAATTTTTGTGGTACAAAAAAAAAAAGTAAGAGTTGTCCTATTCAGAATTGAAATTCTAAATTAGGGAGACAGCGGACTTTTAAAATCACGAAATTCGGCTTCAAAATCGATTTTTTTAATTTCGAGAATTATGAAAATATATCCTCAAGTCATAGTTGCCAACTCTTCCGCTTTTTTGTACCACAGAAATTTGGAATAGTCGGCAGATTACGGTGATTTAGAAAGATAAAATGTACTGTAAAATTTTTGTGGTACAAAAAAGCGAGCTATGTTGGCAGTTGTGCCTCAAGTTTATCTTATGCAAAAATATTTTTTTAATTCTAACGTGTCTTCGTAGAGATATAAGCTTGTATATTTGTACAAACTATATATATTTATACTGTTTTTATACTGAAATTTCTAATTTCTCAAAAATGAAAATTTCGCATATTTCTAACTTTAGAAACATTCTATGCGCATTCCTCACTATCAGATCCTTTAGAAATTTATGCTATAAATAATTTATACAATACTAGATAAATATTAGCATAATGTGTTGCATTTCAGGTGTATTTCAGGGTTAAAATTTACATGCACATGTAGAAAAATATCTATTTGTTTAGTAAAATAAAGCATAATTATAAAAATATACTTTTTCTGCTTATACATTTAGCGACATTTTTTAATTCTTTACAATTTCCATTGTAATTTATAAAAAGTATCTTATAAATAAATATTGTCACTTTTTTGCAAAACAAATGCTCATGGGACGGTTAAAAAATTGACAGTTATTCATTATTTAAAAATTTAAATAGTGAATAATATAAAAACTTTTATTGTTTTAACGCCAAATTTTAAATAAAGTTATTTGAGCTTATCACTAACAAGACTTCCAATTTTCAGATGAATCCATTGAAAATTGAAAGATTTGATAAGAGAACGTGGCAGAGTTGCCAGTGGGCTACTGTAGTCTACTCAAGTCTCGTACGGAAGAGTTTTTCGTACTGTCGTACGGAAGAGCTGCTCGTACGGAAGAGAAATTTCTAAAGAAGTATAATCGGAAGAAAAACTAGTTTTATCATTTATTTCTGGAGCTGTAAAATCATTGTTTACAATGAAAACCAATGGACGCATTCAGAGGTTTTTCGCGATTTCCTACAATTTCATTTGTTGGATATGGCGAGTTTTTAAACTCACGTCCTCATATTTAATGTCTCCTGTCCTTTTAAATGTTTGAAAAAAAATAAAAAATTGGATTGGGGAGAGCTGCATTAACCCTTTATCTACTGACAGTACTTATAAGTACCACTCGCTTTAACCCTTTATCTACTGGTGGTACTTATAAGTACCACTCACTTAAAACATGCATCCCATAGTGAATATTACTAATATTGTGATGGCACTTTGTAAAAACACTCTTTTAATAACACTTTACCCGGATAAATGGTACCAGTAGTTCTTGGTTTGTTATTTTAGATATGAAGGAGGCTATCTTTGAAACAGACGATGTGTTTTGTGCCGACGGTTTGTACAGATTGTCACGATCATATTTTTACTGCTGCAAACACAGTAAAGGCTATAAGATAAGTGTTGGATTTTTTTTATGTATTCATTATGCTCTTAGAATACAATTTGACTAGCTATTTTAGGATAACGGTGTATCAGTGTTGCCATTGGGCTATTTTTTTAAAATTCAGATTTCTTGTTTGGCACCACTTTTTTGAAATGGTAAAATTCACTTTGTTTTTGCCTTAATTAACATGTCATTAAATAAGGCACATTTTACCATTTCAAAAAAGTGGTGCCAAACAAGAAACTGATTTTTAAAAAAGTAGCCCATCTGGCAACACTGCGGTGTATGTATTTGATTTGACAGTTGAATTACGCGGTGGTATTTTCAGGGCTCCCAAATGGTCCACCAACGGAATACCAATAAATTTTAACAGAAAATTTTATGGTAGGTTTGCGCTAGAATTAACTTTCAAATGTAGCTCCGGGACGGTTTATAAGAAAAATCTAAAATGAAAAATTTGCTATAATAATATCGGTATATAGTTGGCGGACCATTTGGGAGCCCTGTATTTTTAAGTACCGTCAGTACACTGGGAGTTGGAAAAAAACTTCTTGTTTACTTTTCGTCTGTGTAGTTATCCATCGTTTTCATCTGCTTTAAAATGTAATTACTAAAATGTAGTGTAGTAATAATTTTTCTAGTATTTCTTTTCTGTTTCAATATTATTTTTCATAGGAAATCTAAAAACTACTGGCACCGGCTATTTTTTTGCTATGCTAGAAATGGAATATGTAAATTTATATATTGCATATGTGGAGATGGGAGAGAACATTTTGTCCCTGGAATATAGACGTCGCATAACTAAAGAACTGCTAACAAGATCGAAACTTAAAAAGAAAATAGTTTTTTTAACCCTTTCAGGGGCAAAGCGTTTTAAATTCTAAAGTGTTGAAAATAATGATTGGCACCGGATTTTGCCAAAAAATTATTTGTAAACATCAAAAAAAGCCTATATTTCAAATACTTATTAAATCGAAAATATATTACCAGAATTCTGGTGCAATTTGAAATACCTTGAGGGATTTCAGTTACGATATTTTAGTCATAGTGTACTGACGGTTCTTTAACCCATTCTCGGTCAAAAGTGCGTACACACACGATTTCAATAAATATTTTTTTTTTATCTGAACTGTGAGGAATATTCTTCAATAATTTTTTTTTCTGCTGTTTTTAAGTGTTCTGGAAACGTCTGTAAAATATCAGTAATTCGATTGGAGTAAACCCTTTCTGTTGAGAAATTTTCAAAATATGCAATTTTTTTTTTTTTTTTTTTTTTTTTTTTTTTTTTTTTTTTTTTTTTTTTTTGAAACGGTTATTGACAAATTCGACTTTTTGAAAATGTGCAACTATTTCACTAGAGATTAATCACATGTTTTCATAATGTATTAACCCCCTCGCGGCGTAAGTAATTCTTCGCAATGAGCGTGTTTTACAAAATTTTTAATCGTTCATCACTGGTTCTTTAAAGTAAAAATTTTTGACTATCGTAATCGGGGAATATGTCCTGATTAGTTTTCGCTAAAGTATAATTGGTGGGAATAACCAAATAGTATTAATTTGACGGAAAAATGCATGCGCGAGCATATCTCGGGCTACGCAGCGAGATGGTTAAAATTCCAAGTTCTGTAAATAAAATAATTAATAAAACAAATGTCATAAAGTAGTTGAAAAAATATATTAATTTTAAATTTAATGTTGCGTTAGCGCACCATTGACCAAACGCATGAAAATACCGAATGCAGGGCTTCTACTCGGTCCGTTTTTGGAACACCGCTTTTATTCAAAGAAAAATCTTCTTTATAAATTTCGCAGCAACCTACCGGGAAGCGCGTTTTGCCGGCAATTGTTGCAGAAATCCTTTACGAATTTCTTTCTAAAAAATTATTGTTTTTCAAAAAACGGACCAGTGGGAGGCCTGCGAATGCATTTTATTTCTCAAATAAAATATTATTTTTCATGCACGATTTTTTTTTGTCTTAATGAATGTAATTTAATCATATGTAAAAAAAAATAATACCACATTTTATAAAAGTTCAATGCTTGGCCAAAAATGGGTTACAGTACCACTTTAATTAATTACCTCTAAGGAATTAAATTTCTCACGAGTGAGTATTTTTTTTATGTTTGTCCTTTTATTTTGATTGCAGTAACTAAAAAAATATTGCATAAAAATTGCGGTAGATCGTAATGCATTAGATAAAGGGTTAAAGTCATCACTACCTCCTTTGTTTACGAAAGATTTGTCGTCACCAGCTTATCTATTGCATTGCCATACTTCCGTTGCACATACTACATGTATTGCATGCACATACTTGCTTTGATGTAATATTTCTTGCACACGAGAATTTTCGATAAAGTGCATAGCCGGATAAGTATTGGAAACATGCCTTTCAATCAAATTTCCTGATTTTTCCCCAGATGTGTCTACATATCTGACAATATATTTCCCTATTATCACCCTATAAATATTGATATTTAATTAGCTAAAAATGTTTTCTCGATTTTTAAAAAATGGATTTTCTCAAAAACTGCTGCACGGAATTTCATGCCATTAATTAAGGATATATAGATACCAAAGATGCATAACTGGTAATTTTTGTATAATATTCTGTTTATAAAAACCGTGTGAAATAGCGAAATAAATATTTAAAAAATTAAAAATCATATCTTATGGTTATCATAAAATTACCATTTCCTTGTAAAAATTTCCCCATGTGTGCCCGTATGTTCTATATAAATGCCGTAAGTTTGCGTTAGGTACTACATATAAATATTTACAAAAATGCATATCAAAATTATTTAAATTCATTTTAAGGTGTTATTTGGGGCGGAGCTACTCAACTTCCACCCCCCCCCCCCCAAGAATTTCTGGAATAAATAGTTACCGAATTGCTGTATTTTAAATTGTAATGAACACATGAGCAACATTCTCAACGCTGTCGATATCAAAATGAACACGCATTTGAAAAACATGGCTTATATGCTTAATGGAATCTAAAATACATCATTTGACATGTTGTCTGCTGACTTTGTTGTAAAAATTCTTCGGATGTCGAAGTTAAGTAGGTACGCCCCAAAGAACGCCTTAAAATGAATTTCAATAATTTTAATATACATTTTTAAAATATTTATATGTAGAACCCAACGCAAACTTTCGGCACTTATATAGGATATACGAGCTCATATGGAGAATTTTTTACAAGAAAAAGGTAATTTTCAGATAAACATAAGATATGATTTTTATTTTTTTAAATTTTTATTCCGCTATTTCACACAGTTTTTATAAACAGAAAAATGTACAAAAATACCAGTTATGCATCTTTGGTACCTATATATCCTCAGTTAATGGCATTAAATTCCGCGCGGCAGTATTTGAGAAAATCCGTTTTTTTTTAAATCGAAAAAATATTTTTATCTCATTAAATATCAATATTTATAGGGCGGTAAGAGGGAAATATATTGTCAAATATATAGCCACATCTAGGAAAAAAATCAGGAAATTTGATTGAAAGGCATGTTTCCAATGCTCCGGCTGTGCCCTTTCATTTGAAATTTTTGATATGCAGTACTGCTGTATTTTTCGGAATCCCTAAATAAAAATTTATCCAGATGCGGAATGCCACAGTGTTGCCGCATCTGTTTGATTTTTTATTAGAGAATTCCAAATTCTCACCAGTAAAATTAAATAGTTGTTATTCCTTTATAAAATGATAGATATTCTACAAATAAAAGAAAATTGTTATTCAGAATTTCCCGGCGTGAATTCCGACAATAGTGAGACGTTGGTTGATTGGCAATGACATCACAGTCGTGTCTTTGCCCTTGAGTATTTCGATGGCAGCGATTTAACACTTTAAAGACCAACATGTTTTACAGGAATTTTATTCAGCTCACATCACTTTTTGCTAAACACTTCCTTTTACTTTATGAATCACTGAAAGGTTTTATTAAATAGCGCAAATTTTACTTTTCTTTTTTACTGGTATCGAAAAAGTGCAAAAATCACAACGATGATGTTGCGAAAACGCAATGTCAATCCTTAATGGGTTAAGGGGTTTGAACACCTAAAGTAATTGTCGACATTACTAAAAGCAGAATTTTTCTTATTAATGAGGAAATCATTTCTTTTGGAAAATCCTGGTATTTTTCCCTGAGGTATGAATCATATAAACGTTATCAAAACTAGAAATTTTCAAAATATGCTAGGTTTTTTTTTTTTTTTTTTTTTTTTTTTTTTTTTTGAAACGGTTATTGACAAATTCGACTTTTTGAAAATGTGCAACTATTTCACTAGAGATTAATCACATGTTTTTATAATGTATTAACCCCCTCGTTGCGTAAGTAATTCTTCCAATGAGCGTGTTTTACAAAATTTTTAATCGTTCATCACCGGTTCTTTAAAGTAAAAATTTTTGACTATCGTAATCGGGGATATGTCCTGATTAGTTTTCGCTAAATTATAAGTGGTGGGAATAACCAAATAGTATTAATTTGACGGAAAAATGCATGGCCGAGCATACCTCGGGCTGTGCAGCGAGATGGTTAAAATTCCAAGTTCTGTAAATAAAATAATTAATAAAACAAATGTCATAAAGTATCTGAAAAAATATATTAATTTTAAATTTAATGTTGCGTTAGCGCACCATTGACCAAATGCATGAAAATACCGAATGCAGAGCTTCCACTCGGTCCGTCTTTTTCAAAGAAAAATCTTCTTTATAAATTTCGCAGCAACCTACCGGGAAGCGCGTTTTGCCTGCAATTGTTGCAGAAATCCTTTACGAATTTCTTTCTAAAAAATTATTGTTTTCAAAAAACGGACCAGTGGGAGGCCTGCGAATGCATTTTATTTCTCAAATAAAATATTATTTTTCATGCACGAATTTTTTTTGTCTAAATGAATGTCATTTAAGCATATGTAAAAAAAAATAATACCACATTTTATAAAAGTTCAATGCTTGGCCAAAAATGGGTTACAGTACCACTTTAATTAATTACCTCTAAGGAATTAAATTTCTCACGAGTGAGTATTTTTTTTTTTATGTTTGTCCTTTTATTTTCATTGCAGTAACTAAAAAAATATTACAAACAAATTGCGGTAGATCGTAATGCATTAGATAAAGGGTTAAAGTCATCACTACCTCCTTTGTTTACGAAAGATTTGTCGTCACCAGCTTATCTATTGTATTGTCATACTTCCGTTGCACATACTACATGTATTGCATGCACATACTTGCTTTGATGTAATATTTCTTGCACACGATAATTTTCGGTAAAGTGCATAGCCGGAAAAGTATTGGAAACATGCCTTTCAATCAAATTTCCTGATTTTTCCCCAGATGTGTCTACATATCTGACAATATATTTCCCCTATTATCACCCTATAAATATTGATATTTAATTAGCTAAAAATGTTTTCTCGATTTTTAAAAAATGGATTTTCTCAAAAACTGCTGCACGGAATTTCATGCCATTAATTAAGGCTATATAGATACCAAAGATGCATAACTGGTAATTTTTGTATAATTTTCTGTTTATATAAACCGTGTGAAATAGCGAAATAAATATTTAAAAAATTAAAAATCATATCTTATGGTTATCCGAAAATTACCATTTCCTTGTAAAAATTTCCCCATGTGTGCCCGTGTATTCTATATAAATGCCGTAAGTTTGCGTTAGGTACTACATATAAATATTTACAAAAATGCATATTAAAATTATTGAAATTCATTTTAAGGTGTTATTTGGGGCGGAGCTACTCAACTTCCACCCCCCCCCCCAAGAATTTCTGGAATAAACAGTTACCAAATTGCTGTATTTTAAATTGTAATGAACACATGAGCAACATTCTCAACGCTGTCGATATCAAAATGAACACGCCTTTGAAAAACATGGCTTATATGCTTAATGGAATCTAAAATACATCATTTGACATGTTGTCTGCTGACTTTGTTGTAAAAATTCATCGGATGTCGAAGTTAAGTAGGTACGCCCCAAATAACGCCTTAAAATGAATTTCAATAATTTTAATATACATTTTTAATATATTTATATGTAGAACCCAACGCAAACTTTCGGCATTTATATAGACTATACGAGCTCATATGGAGAATTTTTTACAAGAAAATGGTAATTTTCAGATAACCATAAGATATGATTTTATTATTTTTGAATTTTTATTCCGCTATTTCACACAGTTTTTATAAACAGAAAATTATACAAAAAAATACCAGTTATGCATCTTTGGTACCTATATATCCTCAGTTAATGGCATGAAATTCCGCGCGGCAGTTTTTGAGAAAATCCGTTTTTTTAAAAATCGAAAAAACATTTTTATCTCATTAAATTTCAATATTTATATGGCGGTAATATGGGAAATATATTGTCAAATATATAGCCACAACTAGGAAAAAAAAAATCAGGAAATTTGATTGAAAGGCATGTTTCCAATGCTTATCCGGCTGTGCCCTTTCATTTGAAATTTTGGATATGCAGTACTGCTGTATTTTTCACAATTGTGATAGGATGCGAAGTTTATTTCAAATTATAATATAAATTTTAATTAAATTATTGTGGTATGAATAACACACAGTCGCTATTAGAGGTGTTATCAGAAAGTTAAAAAAAAAAAATTGAGCTTTTCAAGCATACTTCACGCTAAATATGATTAAATTTTGTTTAAAATAACAATTTACAATTGAATAATTTATGTAAAATAATCTTTATTAACACGTTAACTGACAAAACTATAAAGTAAGAATTTTCAAATTTCTTGTTGAAAGTCGTTTGCCACCAGAAATTCAGAAAGGTAAATTTCATGTTACTAATACAGCGAAATTTCTGCCAATAGATAAAAGAGTTTTTTTTAATTCTAAAATAGGGGTGACAAGTATTAATAAACTAAATCCACGAGTATACTCGTGTTTGCCAGAGAATGGGTTAAATATAAAATAAAATTGATGTTATTCGTATAGGGAAAACATAAATTTTGCATAATATGTATAAAAGTTAAAATTGTTTCTAATCTTGGAAAGTAAATAAAATTGATATTGACTGTATAGTGGAAACTGATGCTTTCCATAACATGTACAAAGGTTAGTATTTTTTTTTTTTTTTTTTTTTTTTTTTTTTTTTTTATAGAGGTAAGAATTTAACAAAAATCTTTGTTTTTCTTATTTAAAAATTTGGAACAGGAAAAATATTGAGTTGTAAAAATGAAAATGGAAAAAAGGATTTAACGAGCACTGGCAAATATCCCATATATAGCGCGGTTGCATCTGGTCATTAACCCCTTAACCTACGATTTAAAATCAACAGCTCCATGGTTTGGCAAATACATAGCTACCACTAAAATTTAATAGAGATTTTCGCCTTGTTTAATCATGGAATTTCGACGATTAAATTAAACTATATTTACTGAGAAATTTTAGTGCTAAGGAGAATTTACATTTGGCTCGATCATCGTACGCGGGCTATGCCCGTCATTGTAGGTTGAGGGGTTAAAACTTCTTCTTTAGGGCTTAAGAGCAAGTCAATTGTGAGAAAGTAAAATTTTTTTTAAGTCTTGATAATGATAAGTTTACTTTTTTTTTGTTATCTATATCCGTAGTCAGGATCATTATTCAGTATCATCAGAAGTCAGGAACATATTAACCTGCTTTCGAAGCAAAAAGCCACATAATTTAAGAAAGTAACACTTAACCCCTTAATTATCGCTCCCGTGATATTCACGGGCTCTGTATTTTATTCAGTTTGTTTGATTCCCACCAGTTTTATAAGTTATTGTAATTGGCTTTATTATGGTATCATTTTACCTATCATTAAGTAAGGTGAATATTTCTTTTTCAAAAAAGTGGTGCCAATAAGCAATTTGAATTTCTAAACCGTAATTTAATGCGACCGTTAAGGGGTTAAAGCAAATTTTGCAATATTTGTACAAAGTGACATCATAGAGAACAGTAAATATTAAAATAAAAATTTGCGCCCACTTGATTTAGAAATTATCCCACGTTTGAGACAGACATATCCGGCCTTTAACCCATTCCCTGCCATGATCCCCATTTGGGGATCGCACGTATTTGGCAAGAAAGCGCCTTTCACACCAGTAAATATGAAGATAAGTATATACTTTCTTTCACCACACAAATTTCTTGATAAAATAGGATAAAAATTACTCTACTTTTAAAAATGGTGGGAAATCCAAAATTTACATTTTAACATAGATAATAATTTAGGCGGTAATGGGTTAAAAATTTGAAGCTAAGATAAAATAACTAAAAGTTCATAAGTACTGACAATTCTTGACACGTGCAAGAAATAGAATTGATAAAACGAGGAATTTCCGAGATTTTTCAATTATGCGCTTTATATTGCCGCTGTCTTTTTTTGAAATAGCACAACCAAATATGACTACATTGCATGTTTTTCGCGTCCACTTTCCATAGCTGCGACGAGCACATAATGCTAATGTTTCCGAAAAACACTAACTGAGAGATTCCGTGAAACACAGCATTTTAAGCTCATAGTCTGGCTGCGTGAGGGCGGTGCTGGAAGTGAATCATGTAACTTACATAAAGACCCTTGATACCACTTCAGCAGGTTATTATTTTATTTTATTGTCATAAAAAAATACTATTATTTATATATTTTGATTATTATTATTATTTTATAAAATGCATATATATATTTAGAGTGTGTATTACATATAGGTATTTTGATTATTATTATTATTATTATTTAATATAAATATACTCAGATATGTATTTATGCTATAAGGTCTTAATAAGAGTAGGACCACACAAGGAGTCCTATCTGTAGAGGGGGTCTTTTCAGCGAGTCACGGAGTCTACAAGCCGGACAATAGCTTGACATAAAATGCCAAGTCGTATTTATGATGGGATACTACTTTATTTATGATACCTAATAAAACAGGCCACGCAGGCGAGACTCAGGGCCCAGAAACCAAGATCGCTGACGCTCAAGGTGCGGAGTATGGTATACCCCGGAAAAAGTGCAACACCGAATCAGAGGTTTGCAGGTTGAAGGAAGAAATGGGGGTCAGCAAGACTGACCGATCATTCGACGTAGGGGGCGAAGGACCTTCCTCCATATTGTCATCACGAGGTGATGTCGTAACTAAAGGAAGCAGTTACAATGAGATCGATTCAAATTTCTATACCATGAAGTACTAAAATAATATGGAGATCGATTCCAGTTTCTATATGATGATGACTTAAAATGCAGATCGATTCAAGTTTCTATAGGATGATGACTTAAAATAATATATGGATGTAAGCCCCTAAACCATGAAGTCTGAGAGATTGATGCCAGTTGTAGAGCTATGAAGTACTAAAATAATATAGATATCGATTCAAATTTCTATACCATGAAGACTTAAAAAAATATGAGTGCGATTCAAGTTGCAGTGGTGGAAAATTGGCGCAGAGGAGGAGCCTACTGACACCACTAAATATTAGTAGTATTTTTCGCCTTATCTAATGACAGAATTTCAGCGTTTTTATTAAGGTGTAGAATACTATAAAATTTTAGTGGTGTCAGTAGGCTCCTCCTCTGCGCCAATTTTCCACCACTGAAGTTGCAGAACCATGACGACTTAAAATAGAATTCAGTTTGAGTTCTAGAATGACGATGTCGAATTATTTGAGTCGTGTTTTCCCGTTAAGGGATGGCCCTATGGATAAACTGTCCTCGGACATTGCTTCGTCGTGAAGTGTTTTAAATTAGTGAACTTTACAGTGCGTGTGAAAAAAAAGTCATTCAATGTGTCAAGGATTCAAGTGTGACCTACGGCACCACGCTAGTTAGAAAAAATGGTATGCTTGGGAGATCCAGGTCCATTTACCGGAACCAACTTAACTACCCAAACATACCCTGAAGAATGGGGGAAAATAATAATTGGGTAATGGGGGTAATTACCCAAGAGAGTAAGAGAGGTTAACTACTCCTCAATTACTGAACCTGAAATACCTGAATTATTATAGTGGGTATTTAAACATTACAATTTATAGATAAACATTTGTGTTGTAATATATATTGAATAAATAAAATAAGAGTTAAATAGTAAATCTTTCTTTTAGAAAAAAAAAAGAAAAGAAAAGAAAGAATTAAATAAATAGAATAGTACACTTACAGATTTTGTAAGCAGTTAGTAAGCTAGTTATTTTAGGTTTTAATACTGCAATTCTTTAATCATAGATAATACTTCATGAAAAGAATGTGACAGGTATTATGAAAATGAATATTATTATTCATATTTTCGAAAATAAAATAATGTAAAAGAATGTATATTTTAGAATGGTTAAATCTTGTGAAATAAGGTATATTTCATGTGAATTTGTTAAAGTGTATATATATACAGTAGGGTATCATATTGAAATTATTGTTAGTATTATATAATGTGTTTTAAATGATAATCATATGTAAAAGCCATACTGTATGTTGTAATTGAAAAATAAGTCAGAAACATGTTTTAATTTAGTAAATAATTTCGGACTTATGAATTATTCTAAATTATTATTGCTATGTGTTTCATTGGCTATTAAAGTAGATAGGAAATTTTTTTGGGGGGAAACAAAAATTGTGTGCGATTCAGTGACATACATCACCAGTCTACAAGTATACAGAACTGTAGAACCAGAACTATAGTGTTTACATATAACGAACAATGTGATGACCAGTCCAGAATCTCCATTTAGTGGTATATTACACAAGGACAATTTTGTGTGTTACTAAACTACAGTGATCAACCAGTGTGACTTTGTTTTGAACTTTACTTACACACTAAGGACAGCTATTATCTTGCAACAGTGCAGACAGATAAGCAGCGTGTAGCTGTGGTTCATTATTACATGATCAACGAGTGGTCGCCAGCAACGGATCAGTCGAGTAGTGAAAGGACTTACTTTCAACAAAGATCGTTGTCTCTTAACCTAGAGTGGTTGGAGTACCAAACAAAAAAAATTAATTGATGAATATTTTTTTCCATAAAAACGAGGGGATATGCTGGAAGTGTATCATGTAACTTACATAAAGACCCTTGATACCACTTCAGCAGGTTATTATTTTATTTTATTGTCATAAAAAATACTATTATTTATATATTTTGATTATTATTATTATTTTATAAAATGCATATATATATTTAGAGTGTGTATTGCATATAGGTATTTTGATTATTATTATTATTATTTAATATAAATATACTCAGATATGTATTTATGCTATAAGGTCTTAATAAGAGTAGGACCACACAAGGAGCCCTATCTGTAGAGGGGATCTTTTCAGCGAGTCACGGAGTCTACAAGCCGGACAATAGCTTGACATAAAATGCCAAGTCGTATTTATGATGTGATACTACTTTATTTATGATACCTAATAAAACAGGCCACACAGGCGGGACTCGGGGCCCAGAAACGAAGATCGCTGACGCTCAAGGGGCGGAGTATGGTATACCCCGGAAAAAGTGCAACACCGAATCAGAGGTTTGCAGGTTGAAGGAAGAAATGGGGGTCAGCAAGGTTGACCGATCATTCGACGGAGGGGGCGAAGGACCTTCCTCCACATTGTCATCACGAGGTGATGTCGTAACTAAAGGAAGAAGTTACAATGAGATCGATTCAAATTTCTATACCATGAAGTACTAAAATAATATGGAGATCGATTCCAGTTTCTATATGATGATGACTTAAAATGCAGATCGATTCAAGTTTCTATAGGATGATGACTTAAAATAATATATGGATGTAAGCCCCTAAACCATGAAGTCTGAGAGATCGATGCCAGTTGTAAAGCTATGAAGTACTAAAATAATATAGATATCGATTCAAATTTCTATACCATGAAGACTTAAAAAAAATATGAGTGGGATTCAAGTTGCAGAACCATGACGACTTAAAATATAATTTAGTTTGAGTTCTAGAATGACGATGTCGAATTATTTGGGTCGTGTTTTCCCGTTAAGGGATGGCCCTATGGATAAACTGTCCTCGGACATTGCTTCGTCGTGAAGTGTTTTAAATTAGTGAACTTTACCGTGAGTGTGAAAAAAAAGTCATTCAATGTGTCAAGGATTCAAGTGTGACCCACTTGATCCACAAGTGATCCCTCTCTACAGAAGGCATGTCCTTTTTAATCTTTTTGTATTCCCATTGTGTGAATAATTTATGTTGTATTAGGGAGGTACAATTTATGGTACTCAAGCGATTAATTATTAATTGTAATGTTAATTTAAAAAGTAAATTTAATGTAATTACTAATTCATTTTCGTTCTTTGGAACGCTGGTGTCTTATGACACAGTTCTATTTTGTTTCTTTTATTATTTTGTAAATATGTACATTACTGTAAATAAACCTTTTGTTTATTGTTAACTTTTGGCTATGTTTTAATACAACATGAGTCCACTGTTTTACTTTAATGTAAGTTTTATTTCAGATGACAGTCTGCTTTATGATGCTATTTATGCGTAGTTTAGATAGGTTTTATTTAGGATCAACTGCGCGGTCTATACGCTATTTCTTCACTAAAATTACACAACGCAGCTTGGGGCGTTTTGGAG
Organism: Maratus speciosus; assembly: GCA_963932465.1. Classification (NCBI taxonomy): domain Eukaryota; kingdom Metazoa; phylum Arthropoda; class Arachnida; order Araneae; family Salticidae; genus Maratus; species Maratus speciosus. The sequence continues at coordinate 492,603,495 of OZ010796.1, read as the reverse complement.
ATGTGTTTCCTCCCGCCTCAATTTAAGATAATTAATGTTAGTTTAATTATCAGGAATAGCCAGGACCAGTATTATATAATTACGATCACAAATGTTTATCTATAAATTGTAATGTTTAAATACCCACAATAATAATTCAGGTATTTCAGGTTCAGTAATTGAGGAGTAGTTAACCTCTCTTACTCTCTTGGGTAATTACCCCCATTACCCAATTATTATTTTCGCCCATTCTTCAGGGTATGTTTGGGTAGTTAAGTTGGTTCCGGTAAATGGACCTGGATCTCCCCAGCAGGCGGCGTGAAAGGAGAGACGGAAACAGAGTGAAATAACATCCGACGAACTATCCGAACATACTTATTTGCCAACCCAATGTATCCAGCCGTTAATTTTTCTTCTTAAACGTTTTGAACAAAATAAATTATTCCAGATATTAAACTTCCTATATGGAGGTGGAATATAATAAGTACACTTATATTCATTATTCATTTCATTTACTGATAAGACATATTTCACTTTCAAGGGTAAATTATAGTAGAGAAAAATAAATTTTGAAATGCAAAATTTGCATAGAATTTATCTAGAACAGGGGTATCAAACTGTGGCCCGCCCGATACCACTAAAATTTTACAGTTATCTTTGCCTTATCTGATCGTCGAATTTCTGCGATTCAACTTGTCGATTATTTCTTTAAAATTTTAGTGGTATCCGGTGGGCCACAGTTTGACACCCCTGATCTAGAACTTATCTAATATCTGAATGAAATATTTTCGATCTTTAAACTTTTCAACTCGGACGACTTTAACACAAATTTTATTCGGTTAACACAACTTTTTAAAGATGTTTCCTTCATGTGAACAATTTCAAAAACGCTCTAGTTAAATAAGGCAAATTTTATTTTTCTCTATTACTGGTACCGAAAACAAATTTTGCAAAGAATGATGATGGCGAGTCAGACTGGACATACAAGTGAAAAGGGTTAAAGCTTTAAATTCAAGATAAAAGAATCTAACAATAATAAGTACTTACACTCGTGACTAATAAAAATCTAAAGCCGAAAATATATAGAGTTAAGTAAATAGTAAAAATTAAAATATGCACTTCAGCTGTATTGCTCCAGCAATTATTCAATATTTGATTCAAGTGTATCCGGGAATTGAGCTCTCTTCATGAAAGTATAAAAGCAGAATTTAAATCGTTCTAAAACATAATTGTAATATGTCGATGGGGAATAAATAAATGTACTTATGTTCATCATTTATTTTCGTAGCTACAACCACTACTTTTTTTCTTACCCCAAAAATTTATAAGTAAATTTTTCTTTATTTATACACCGAAACTTCTAATTAAATAAGACAAAAAGCTTGTATTAAATTATAGTTGTAACCGAAGAGCGTATAAGTTAACAGCTGTGCATTTCATCAGTGGTGGAAAATTGGCGCAGAGGAGGAGCCTATTGACACCACTAATATTTTATGGTATTCTTCATCTTAATAAAAACTGTCATTAGATAAGACGAAAAATTCTACTAAAATTTAGTGGTGTCAATAGGCTCCTCCTCTGCGCCAATTTTCCACCACTGATTTCATATATTTGTAAGTAATTTTTAATCAGTTTCAAGGGTATAACCTCATAAAGAATAATAAATAATAAAAATAACTTTGTACACTTACACTTGAAATTATCCCATATTTCATTCAAGCATACTTGGTCAGTAAAATTTTCAAACCAAGAAGAATGATTAAAAAATTCATAAGAACTGACAGTCGCGATATGTTTGAGAATCTGAATTAAGGCAACAAGACATTTCACAGAGATTTCTGAAAAAGTGTAATTTATTTTACAATGAATGGCTATGTGAGCATTATATCGGGTATAGTAAGAAGTTGTAAAGTGAATTTTGTCTGAAGTTTACTGCGAAATAGCACACCAATCAAAAAACCGTGTTTGTGTCCTGTAATAAGAACCAGTTCAGCGTTTTCAAATCGACGCAGAAGCTGGAAGAAAAGTGAAAGTAAAGTTGAAATTTCAAAGATGAAAGATGTCATAATGATAAGTCATTTATTCGTCACTGATTTTGTTGCGAATTTCACCAAGGAAAAGTGCTTCAAAAGCATATCAATCAATCTGTTCAGTTCTTGGAGAGAAAATCGTATCGAAATGTGCTTGCGAATTTTGGTTTCGGTGTTTTAACCTTTAAATGCGCGATTTTTTATTTTGTTTCGAAAAAATTACATATGATTCTTTGAAAGGTTTACCACACAGGAAAAATAATGACAAAAATTTTTGTATCTTACTTATAATATAATATATTATAATATATTATATTTTATATTATAATACGTAAATTTTTCTTCTGTTTCACATCTGCAATACAAGTAATAAAAAAGAAAAGTGCCCAGCTAAACTGATGGCATTGAGCTCACAGACTATTCACACTAATTCTATATTATACGCTTATTTTAAAGAATAATGCCACTCAAAAGAATAAGTGAAGGGGAATTAGCCCCCGTTTCCCCCTTTATACTTAACCAGTGAACCTCCAAATCTAATCAGGAAAGCTCCTTATCATAATAAACCGGTATGCCAAATTTGGAGCAAATCGAATAATCTTGCAAAAAAAAAAAAACATCTATCTAAATTAAGGTGGTGGACTAACCGTTTATCCTTAACCAATGAATCGCCAAAACGAATCAGGGAAGCTCCTTAACATAATAAACCGGTATACCAACTTCGGAGCAAATCGAATCATTCTGCATGAAAAACCCATTTATCTAAATTAAGAGGGGCGGGCTAACCTCCCTTTTCCCCCTTTACCCTTAACCAATGAACCCCAAAACTAATCAGGGAAGTTCCTTAACATAATAAACCGGTATACCAAATTCGGAGCAAATCGAAACATTCTGCATGAAAAACACATTTATCTGAATTAAGGCGGGTGGACTAACCCTGTTTTCCCCCCTTTATCCTTAACCAATGAACACCCAGAACTAATCAGGGAAGTTCCTTAACATAATAAACCGGTATACCAAGTTTTTGGGAGGGGGGTGGACTAAATGCCTGTCTGCCAAATTTACTCTTTATATCCTAATAGTTTAAAAAGACATGTTTGGCTTATTTATTAACACAACATTCTGTATTTAAATAGGAAAAAAATATATTTTTTAAATATTTGCAAGAAAAGAATCAATTTGCCAGCCATGTATTTAGTGCTCCCACTCCCACAAAAACCAGTTAGAAGCCGCACTCTATATACACATGTTTAAACCATTCTTTAAAAGTTGGTACATCTCTTTTCAGTTTCATCCTTCATATTCAAATGACTTCCATGCAATACAAATATCACATCATTAAAATGTTTTTATGACGATCTGAAATACAATCATTTTCCTAGTATAGAATAAATGATAAAGCTGAGTGAATTATTTGGTCTAGGGAATACATCTCTTTTATTTTCCTTACTACATCATGAGAAATAAATAATAAGAAGCATATTTTTCACCGTTTTAAATATATGTGCAAATAACATGCAATTTAGTCAGTATATTTTTCTACAAAGGTAAAGAAAAATCTCAAAATAAACCCTAATATGCGATTATTATTACTGATATGGTGAAATACAATATTAGTTGTTTATGTTAAGAAAAGAGAATATGACGATGAAGGCTCTTTATTTCACTGAATATTGTTTTGTCAAAATATCTTAAAGATAATGTGCATTATTAAAGTTATTTTGTGAAAAGGATAAACAGTGAATTTGCTTTTTTGAACTTTAAGAACAGTGATTTGAAAGGTACATAAACAGTAGTTTTATAAAATTTCTTTCTTTAATAAATTAGAAGTTTTGATCGCATTAATGATGAATAACTTATTTATAGTGTGTCTAGTAAGATGAAAAATTTCGAAGCCTTTGTTGATCATTGTTGCCAATTTATTGTATTTTGTATTTAAAATATCTACCAGAATTTTTCAATGTATTTTCACTTCTTTAACGACAAAAATTTCGCACTTCAGGCAAACGAATTTAATTTTCAGTTATTCGTGAAGATATCAAGACTAAAGTCTACCGATAACTATTTTTATTAACAGAAAATTATGCGAAATTAGCGGTTACACGATTTTTGCCTCTATAAAATATTTCTATATCATTAAATACAGTGCAGTAAATCTGATAAAATTGGATCTTATTGGAACTGGAATTTCTTTTTAATATAAATATTGTTAATAATTATAACAAGGATGTACAAAGAATTTACCGTGAAACAGTTTGTAAGCAGTATGTCAAAGTAAAATTTTCGCTTTATTAAATTTTAAAATGTCTGCCATTAAATAAGGAGAAATATCATTTACGAAAATTGTGGTAACTGTGCTCTCGCGTACCGCAGGTGAGACACCCCTAATTTATAAAGTAATGTTAGAGGAAAACTATTGTTATATAGCATCATCAGAGAAAAGATTAGAAAATTGATTGGCAGCAATGCAATTCGTGCTTACCCTCCTAAGTTCCCTTTATGGATAAATCATAGTTTACGCCTTTTCCGCATTTTTTATTACTACTACATTTTAACACTAGAACAGTGATGATGGGTCATTTTGACCCTACCAAACAAACAGATGTCGATTCAAAACAGAAATTTCTTCACAAAATAAGTTAGGTGTACAGTAAAAAAAAAAAAAAAAAGTTAAAAAAAATTTATATAAAAATTCCCCGCTGCCTAGTGTTAACAGAAGAAACGGCCGTTCTTCTTCGAAGAAATCCTATCAATAGATATTCAAATTTTATTCTATAAAAATAGTGATATTAAAAAATGCAAAAATTGGCAGCTTTGGATATATCCTTAACACATTTACTGTTCTTTTATAAGTATATAAAATTTCAGGAATAAAAATATAAACCATACTTTTTTCCAGACTTTGATCCAACAATTCAAATATGGTGTCAAAACCTGGTGTTAGCGCATGAAAAAACTAAGTTTGTATCATTATCAATATATAAACACATTCAATAAATTTAAAAGACTTCATTCCGAGTCTAATAACACATTTGTTTTATGTACATGATCTGTACCATTAACTGCATATCAACGGTAGGCAGCTATCAACAACCGAATGTTTTAAATATTTTTCAGTTGGTAAAACGTTTATCAATTTTAAGATATCGCCGGTACCATGTCAAACTATCCAATATAAAAACGCTGTTGCCAGTGGGCTACTTTTTTAAAATTCTGATTGCTTGATCCGCACCACTTTTTTACAAAATTGTAAAATTCGCCTTATTTATACTTATTTAATGATATATTAATTAAGGCGAAAACAATAGGAATTTTACCATTTCACAAAAGTGGTGCTAATCAAGAAATCCTAATTTTAAAAAGTAGCTCACCGGCAACACTGTTTTCTGATTGAATAGTTTGAGATGCTACCGACTACCAGCATTGATTTTCTATAACATTTCTGAGTTCGTACGGGTACTTATGTTTTTTCTTTAACACGTTCCCTCCGGCGCGGTGGGTCACACTCGACTGTCTCAGAGTTGTCAAGTCTCCGGCTTTTTCCACACCACTGTTATTTTAGAGAAAATGCTGTTCCTCTAAATCGCCCAATTGTTCTAATTAAACAAAAAAACATTTTCTGTATTAAAATACTGGTATCCAAAAAGCCGCAGACTTAGCAGCTTTGAAACAGTCAAGTATGACCCACCGCGCCGGCGTGAACGTGTTAACCATTTCAGGAGAAAGGTAAGGTTAGTTGGTTGTAACTGGACCCACGAGGTAACTGGGCCATAGGCTATTTTATAAAAAGCCGTTGAGGTATTTTAAGTTTCAGCTTTTGTGAACAATGCCCCTTAACCTCTACTCCCTAAAACAACGTGTGTCAACTCAATCATAACTCTCTCTTTGCTGGGATAGGTTGTGGAAAATTAACGTTTCTTTTTTAAAAAACAACGTTCATTTGGTTAAACCTCCTCGGCTTTTTATTAAAATACTGTAAGACCTTTCATTAAACAATCTTTTTTTTTTAAAGATTAGGCATATAACTACGTTAATATTATTAGGTATCTATACATAGTTAGTTCATGTTTCAAATGTAAGCCCGGTGTCCCAGTTACCCCATAAATGTTTCAAGAATGGGGTAACTGGGAGATGTATCGGAGGTAACTGTGCTATACTGGATCCAGTTACCGCAATAGTTATAAATAATTTTTTGAGTTTCTCATACAACGGGAAGTAAATTTCTCCATTGTTTTTTGCTCACAATAAAGAAAATTATGGAATACCTTATTAAAATTACGTAATAAAATATAAAAACAGCATATTGAGTGCTATCAAACCAAATTTCTTGACCCCTTGAGAGGCGGTGATGCCGTTATGACATCACATAATTTTAATTCCTAATTTCTACATTGGTACTGGTGTCATTAAATTATTTCAACATTTTACGAATGCAAGTACCTCACCCCTGAAAGCGAGATAGCCAAACCTTGAAATTGTACGATACACAGGAGTCGCATTCTAATAGGGAAACTATTATTGTTCGTACCACTATTTTAAGAATAATATCTTCATCGCACATTTGTTTAGAATATGTTAAATAAAATTATCATGAAGGTAATTCATTAAGGGTTCTGGTAGGAACAATGAAATTTCCCCTATATAACGCGACCCCTAGATACAGATAAAGTTCTTAAGTACTTACGTAGCCGTTTGTTCATATATTTACCTAGCTATTTTTTTCCTTAAAATATCCATGTGACTTTAATACTTATTACCTATACTAAAGTACGTAAGTACTTACTTAATTTTTATGTTTTTCGTATAAATAAATCTAATATTTTCACTTTTAGTGCTTTTTTTTACACGCATTGACAGCAAAGGTTTCCCTTACAACGCTCTTTATTGACACATAATGTACATGATCTGCCTGGTTTAAAATTTTTTAAGTTGCTTACACTATTTCAAATAGGACATGATATCCCATATGAAAAAAAAAAAAAAATAAATAAACGCGTGTGAAACCTAGACCTTCCTGGTCCACTTACCCCATTTTTATGGAGCAACTGGATCCATGAGGAAAGAAAGATGAAATATGCATATTTTTATATTCTTAAATATTAAAATGTAATTTTGAGCATTTCTGTCTGATAGAAGGAACCTAACTGAACACATTTACAGAAGTTCAGACTTTTATTCAAATGAACATTCGTTTGTTGAAGCTAAATTGTCAGAAGCTCCAGAGTCATTGTAAAATCATGGCCCACTTGCCCCAAATAACCTTACTTGTATTCATAAAATATTCAAATAATTTTGGGACACCAGTATTAACAAGAGATTTTATTTGTAAAGGAGTAAAAGTAAATTTTCGCGTTCTTTATAAAGATGACAATTTCATCATAAAATTCCAGTGCCAACGTGGGCAGTGTTGCCAGTGGGCTACTATTTTTAAATTCAGATCTTTTGATTGGTACCACTTTTCTGAAACGTTAAAATTCCCTTTGTTTTCGCCTTAATTAATATGTCATTAAATAAGTGGCATTTAACCATTTCAAAAAAGTGGTGCCAATCAAGAATCTGAATTTAAAAAATGTAACCTATCTGGCAACACTGAATGTGGGATTAAAATTATGTGATGCCTTGACGCCATCACCGCCCTTCAAGGGGTTAAATCCAGGTATTTCTATAAAAAAAATTTACTAACATCTAATATTCCATTACGCAAAGTGAAATTTTATTTACAGGAATACCGGTATCCAAAAGGAAAAATAAGCACCCAGTACGAACCCAGTACCCTTAAAAAAACAGTAGTTCTGTATCGTGGGATTGACATCCACTTGTCTTGCATAGAGATGCCAGCAGGGTTACCAGTTTGGTCTCCAATTTGAATCCGCAATTTCATATTCATACCGCAATTTTCGAAAAAAGGATTTTTACGTTATGTGATCGCTAAATGTCTCTTATTAACCCTAAAACTACCGGAAATTTCCTTCAAGTGTTATAAGATTATCCTACACCAGAACTTTTTTTTAAACTGTTTAACTAATTTATTTTTCTTATTGCTGTCTGGATTATATATTTAGTTTATTTAAAGAGATTTCTGGTTTTAATAAATATTTTGAATGTACCTTTCGGGTCCATTGGACCCGACTGGTAGGCGGAGGGTTAAATAAAGAATAGAATACAATTGAGGACTAAGAATGAAAAACTCTGAAAGTACCAATTTTTTTTTTAAAGAAAAAAATGCCTTAAATGCCAGGCTTAACAAACACAAGACCCCTTGAAATGGCAATCCTACTATAAATAGTTCAAAAAAGAGTAGAAAAATGTCACTGGTTGGAAGTGCCACACGAAGTAAAGTGCAGGGCTGCCACAGCTGTATTTTTTAATTCTATTTAGCACCACGTTTTCTAAATAAAAATATTTTACATTAGCTTTGGCAACATTTGCAACAGAAATATACTACAAAATGTATTTTTTAAAAATAGTGGTGCGACCAGAATATAAAAATAGTCGCCTGTGGCAGGCTTGAATGTGGAGAACGCTGAATGTGCTACACGAAGGGAAGTGGAGAACGCTAAAAGTGCCAGTGCTCGGCGATTATGCTCGGCAACTGGTGGCCATTACACAACTTGATCATGTTGTTATTGTTTCAATGGGATATTTTTAAGCAATGTGAAAAATATTAAATAAATAAATAAAAGAAATGTTTACAAATGATAATATTAGGTATTTAAAAATTAAACGAAATGAAGCTAGGTACCTACATTTTAAACCCTTGAGGGGTGGTGGGATATATTATATCCCACCTAATTTTAATATGATTCAAACAAGAAACTTTTAATTAATTTTTACTTTTTTAAACTTTGGTGTATATATGTTGAAAAATTGCTTTTCCTTATTTTCAAAAATTCTGATGGGAATTCCGCATTACAGAAACACAATTCCTTGACCCTGAAAGGGTTAAAGTGTTGAACTAAGTGCCCAAAGAGAGTGAATTGGAAAACGCTCTAAGCTTTCAAGAGCCCAAATGTGTGAAATGGAAAACGCTGTAAGTGTCAGAAGTAGGAGTTTTTCTTTTTTCATTCTCTTGAACACTCTCTTGTCTTCTGGACTTTCACCGTTTCCCATTCTTAGTCTTCAATCCTTTATTTCTGATACAAACTCGAAATTTCTGAATAAAAATGGAGGCAAAACTGGCAACTCTGTTAGTAACCGGCGTCTCTTGCACAAATTTTATTAGGTTGGCACCACATTTTTTTTAAAGCTACCTTCAATCACGTGATTTCGAAAATGTTCTAGTTATATACGGCAAATATTACTTTTCTTCATTACTGGTTCCGAAAACAAATTTTGCAAAGAAAGAGATATCGAGTAAGACTCGATGTTGAACCGCAAAGTGTTAAGAGGAGGTTCTTCTAGCCCCTTAACGGCCACATTAAATTACCGTTTAAAAATTCCAATTGCTTATTGGCACCACTTTTTTGAAAGAGAAATGCTCACCTTGTTTAATGAGAGGTAAAAATGATACCATAATAAAGCCAATTACACTATTCTATAAAACTGGTGGGAATCAAACAAATCTGAACAATCTGAAAAAAAGACGCAGCCCGTGAATATAACGGGAGCAAGAATTACGGGGTTAAGAGGAGATCTAACCCTTTCCGGCACAGAAATATTCTGTTTGTAAAATGATGAAACGATAATTGACACCGGAATTTACAAACGACTTTTTAAAAAATTAAATCCTACTACTTTAAAAGTTCATTGTAAAAGCCTAATTTTATTAAAATATTCTTGGTGCCGTTTGTAAGTTTGGAAATTAAACTACGTAGTCCCGACCTGTGACCACTGCGCCGCAAAGGGCTTTGAGGTTCCCTGGATGGCAGAATGAATGATTTTGATTTTCGAATAAATCATTTTAGTCATACAAAAAAGCATTATGGACAACTTTAGAATTTTTTAATCAATTATTATCAGGAATTGAGTCATTCTCTGAAAAGTGGCAATTTTATGTCCCCGGGGTCTTGAAGTCATATTTTTATAATTACAAAAGGAAAAAGTGATTTAAAGTATCAATATTAATCAGTTATACATATAAACTGTAATTTTTGCTTATTGAAATCGAATTATGTTAAACTAAATGTATTTTTTAATGCAAATATCATTCCCTCACCATGTCCCCATTCACACATGTAGGAAAGAAAATGCTTTCTCTGTCATTGCAACACGTATGTTTATAATTACTTTTTTCTCAATCCATTAAACATAGTTCAATAAATATTTAGCCATTTAATCATATTTATATTTTATATAATGAAACAATTAGGGCACTTTTTAATGAAGTCCCTAGTATCTGTCCCTCGCATAAATATAAATTTGCCCCTATTTACTTATAGAAAGTAGCACACGCTTTATATATGTCTAGGACAGTTTGTAGATGAGTAAAGTGAAGTAGCAATCTTGTAGTTTGCTCAAAAACATTCCTGAATAGCTAGCACATGGCTTTCAAGTACTAGATCAAAGTAAGTATTTTTATTATCCATTATTCCCTTATCTATTATAAATTTAATAAAAACTAATGAAATGTATACAAACAAGACAAAGAATTTTTAAATGAAAAATTAGGTCTCATGATTTTTTTTTATATATTAATGTTCTAACCGATAAAAAAAAAATATGTCTATACTCTAATGGCAGAGGTGCCAAGTTCGCATTAATCTTCCGTAATGCGAGGATTAATTTAACCCAGTTTAACAATGTTTCGAACCAGAAAAATTATTTGGTGAATCTTTATTTATTTAATTCCAGTTTTCTACGTTGAACTTATTTAATTTCATCTCTGAAAAAAATTCCGGTACGAAATGTTTTAAACCAGGGTTAAATTAACCTACCTATTACGGAGGATTAGTGGCAACTTGGCACCTATGTAATGGCTACTATGATAATAATGCCTGAAATATTGGTATAAGATGAATATAAGTATAATACGGGCGTTAAAAAAGACAGTGTCTTCTGTCGATAAAATTTAACTAAAAATGTTTTTTTATCTTGTTATATTAAAAGAAATGTGTTTCTAAAGATGTTTAGTAACAGAAAATATACATTAGACTAATCATTTTTGTATAAAATCGTATTCAGAAGTTGTAAAGTCGGCGCCGCTCCTCTGACCATCCCACGTGGTGTATATCGTGTTAAAAATAGCACTCCTTTTTTTTTAATCAAAGATTATTGAGTTTATTTAAAACGAACATGAAGACACTACAAGACGACACAATGATGATGACTATTTACACTGAAAAAAGAAAGGGTTTCACAAGGTGCACAAACTTCATATTAAACTCCACGAACTACACTTCACTATATTATTAACTTGTATTACAAACTACTCAAATTATAATCCTTTGGTGCTCTTAGCACCCGATATACTTCCGTTTTCACAAATCCAAAAAACACGCCGCCGGCCAACATGCACGGCTCGGCTACCCTTCTCAAAAATCACTTTTACTCTGAAAAAAAAAAAAAATATCCACCTCTCTCTCCGCGCGCGCCCGCATACCACGTGACGTATGGCGTTGGCGCCAAAAGAATCGAAAGAGAAATTAATCTAAACGTTTCCAGACATCACACCCCCCACCCAAGATTGAAAATGGGGGAGGGGGTCCCTCAATTTTCTATCTGAAATTTAGTCTGGAGACGTCCTTATACTCCATTTTTTTTTAAACAAATTACCCAAATAAAAATAAAAGATAACAAATACATATAAAAAAATATATACAAACTACATGTCTGAAGAATCTGGGCACTCTGCCAAAAACTCGTCTTACCTACTAATACAAAACAGAATTAATACTTAATAATAACAATAATAAATGCAATAACAAATAAAACATATAAAAGGAAACAAAAGTTGTAGAAACACACTAAATAAATTTTGAATCAAAACTTTAAAGTAAACAGTCACTTATCAAATAGTTCATGAAAGTTTTTCACAGTTTGTTTTCTTATTCAACAGTTTCAAGTCTAGATTGTGCGTCTGCATTTATCAACTTGGCACCTGGTCGATGCGAAATCACAATGTCATACTTTTGCAGTGCTAGTGCCCATCGTTGCAGTTTGGAAGATTGGGGTGCATTTTTGGTGATGAAAGTTAGTGGGTTGTGATCGGTGATAAGTTCCACAGGTGAACCAAAAATCCACGTTTCGAACTTCTTGAGACTCCAGATGACCGCATAGGCCTCCCTTTCGATCGTCGGCCAAGCCTGTTGAGTTTTGGTGAGCTTTTGACTGGCATAGCTAACCGGGTACAGTACTCCGTCTTTTCGCTGTGATAAACACGCGCCGATGCCGATTGCAGATGCGTCGCACTCGATGACAAATGGTACTCCTATAACGGGAGTATGTAGACTAGGTGCTTCGATAAGACCTCTTTTCAACTCATTAAACGCCCGATCGTGGTCTTCTGACCAACACAACTGTTCTGGACTCTTCCTTTTCGTCAGTTCGGTTAGAGGATATGCTACTTCAGCATATTTAGGAATGTAATCTCTGTAATAATTACATAGACCAAGGACACTTTTCAACTGTTTCTTCGTTTGAGGCACTGCTAACCTTCGAATAGCCTCCACTTTTCCAGGGTCGGTCCGATGGCTGCCGGACCCGATGATATGTCCTAAGTACTTAATCTGCGGTTTTGCGAATTCACATTTCTTCAAGTTGACTGAAAATCTCAAGTCTGATAACTTAGAAAGTATCTTTTCTAGATGCATCAGGTGTTCAGCAAATGTTTCAGAAAAGACGGCTATGTCGTCTATATATGCTCTGGCAAACTCCTTGTATTCGGACAGTGCTTTGTTCATTTCACGTTGAAAAGTCGCAGCTGCGTTTTTGAGCCCGAAGGCCATTACTTTAAAGCGATACTGAGCCCTGTGAGTTTTGAAACACGCCAGATTCTGGCTCTCTTCTTCTAGTGGTATGGCCCAATACCCTTTCAATAAGTCTATTGTAGTTATGACATTGGCCCTGCCAATACTGAACAATAGATCGGTGGCATTTTCCATTGGGAAATCATCAGTCACAGTAACTGCATTAAGCGCTCGAAAATCTACGCATAGGCGCAAGGCCCCATCCTTCTTCATTACGCAAACTACTGGGTGTGGCGCCTCTGCCTCACTTTCTTCAATCAGACCTAGTTCCAATAACTCCTCAATTTGTTTGTCTACTTGAGGTTTCAAGGTCTCAGGGATTCTGTAAACATACGGCTTTTTCTTTTCTGCGTCACTTATTCTTATTTTATGCTCTCCTACCTTAGCTATTTGCACTTTTCTAGAAAATAGTCCTTTATATTTATACAATAAATCTAACATTTTTTCTTTCTCCACCTTTCCTAAATGACTTAAATCAACTTCTTCTATATTGAATAGGTCGGAGTTATCTTTCGTACTGGGGGTGGGATGGACCTCCCCTAATTCTTCCTCATTTTCGAAGATCACACCCACCGCCTGTACCCTAGGAGTAAATTTTCTGATCTTATTTACGTGGACATTTCTAACATTCCCGTTCATTAATTTCACTTTGTAAGAATCAGGGTTACATCGCGCCACTATTTCGGCTGGCCCTGTCCACCTCGCGTAAAGTTTGTTCGTGGAGTCCGGAATTAATAAATATACTTGGTCCCCCGGTCTAAATTCCTTATAAATCGCTCTTCGATTAGCGTACTTCGCATACGAGCTTTGCTTAACCTCCGACACTATTGCCGCTTGTTCCGCCGCCCTTTCTAAATTAATTTTTAACTCCTGGAGGTATTCGGTCGCGCTCTTTCCTAGATTTATAGGTAGTGGGATTTCGCCTGCCCATGTAGATTTTAATACCGCCAGTGGCCCTCTGGCCTCTCTTCCGTACATTAATTTGAATGGCGATACGCCCGTAGTGCTATTCGGAATTTCTCTATACGTAAATAATAGATAGGGGATGTGTTTATCCCAATTTTTAGGGTCACTACGAATTATATGGTGTAACATACGTTTCAATACCTGATTATACCTTTCAACTAATCCCGAGCTCTGTGGGTGCCCCGGCGTAGCAAATCTAGGAGCCGCCCCCAGCCTAGCATGAAATTCTTGTATTAACCCTGATACAAAATTTCTGCCCTGATCACTCGCTATTACGCGGGGTATTCCTGTCCGCATAAATATCTCTAACAATGCATCGCACGTAGCTTTAGCCGTAATTGTCCGTAACGGAACTGCCTCTGGCCATCTCGAATGTTGATCTACCAAAGTAAGTACGTATTGATGCCTACGCGCTGACGGAGGTTCAATTTTTCCGATTATGTCAATATTTACAACGTCGAACGGAAGTTCCGGCCTCTCAATAGGGACGATGGGTATCTGATCGCTGACCCTCTCCCTGCTCCGTAGTTGGCAATCCTTACATGACGCACAATATTCTTCGACATCCCGCGACATACCTGGCCAAAAAAATGAATAACGAATTCTCTCTTTTGTTTTTTTCATGCCAAGATGATTAGCGAAAATCGATTCGTGCGCAATTTTTAAAATTTCCCCCCTCCTCACCTTTGGTACCACTAATTGCATAACTTGATTTCCCGAAACTCTTTCCCTATGATAAAGCAAATTGCCTACCATAACAAACCCATTTTTCTCTTTTCCTGCATCTTTGAAAGCTCCCTGTAACGATTCGCAACTTTTCTGTTGCGCCCTGTAAATACTCGCATCTGATTGACGACCCACATTTAAATCTTCGCTATTATTTTTCTTTTCGATACAGCTAATCATTAACTCTTTTTCTGCAGTTTCATTTTGACTTAATAAACATAAATTCTCATCATTGATACTTTGTTGCTCCATTTCACTACACCCTACTTTTTCACATTTAATTTCTTCCCCCCTTTCTGACTGCAACTCCTCCGTAGACACACCATCTAATCTATTTTCTTCCCTTCCACTCTGAACTGATCGCAATAATTCATAAATCGTTGGCGTGATAATACATGACCCATATAATTTATCTGTTGCTGCGAACAAAATATCTACGCTGTTAACTACACTATTTGAGTCTCCGGAATCTAAAGCTATAGGTAAAGTTATAAGGTCAGCGGTTATTTTTTCTCCAAATGCAGATATCAATTGAATTTTTGAATTTTCATTATTTCTAAATGAATCCGGTATTTGATTTGAATTAACGACTGGAATTTCGGCCGCGTTATCGATTAATGTATTTATTTTCCACCCCCCTAACAAGACATCCTGATACTGCAAAGCTTGCGTATTTATTGCCTCATTCTCAGAACATAAAGCTGTCACTTTAGCAACTAATTTATCATCATGTTTATTTTTCTCAATACCCGATTCCTTTTTCGTTTGATTTCGAAAATTCCCCATTTTATTTTTATCTTTATTATTCGGGCAGAAACGTAAATGAGTTGTTTGTTAACATAGCCTACAAATGTCATTAGTTTTTCTTTCGCGAGAAAGAACATTATTTCTGATATGAGGTGGGATATATTTCCCATGATTCACACTTCCGGTTTCATCATAGTTGCGAAAGGATTTTATCGGTCTATCATATAATTCCGAAAAAGTTCTACCTTTTGAAGTAAACCAATTATCGCATAATTCCGCGATTTGGCGTGGTTTTAACCAGTCATCCATTTGCTTTAATTTAACATAACTCCGCGTTTCTGAATCTAATGAACTCATTAATCTATCGGTAACAATTAATTCATTAAGCGTATTGAAATCATTTACTTTCCTAAGCTGGCAATAAAATTCCCAATTAGCTCGGATTCTGCTCGCAAATTGTAAATGGTTTTCATTTTTCATTCTTTTTGCCGTAAGGAAATTTTCTAGACAAGCTTCCGGGGTAGGTTGAAATTCCTTTAAAATTAAAGCCTTAACCTTCGAATAACTCTTCATTTCATTTGTATTTACATAAACTAATAAATGTGCGGCACGTTCACCCACTAAATTTAGTAAAATTTCAACTTTTAACTCCTCCGAAACATTTTTTATTTCAAATGCCTTTTCGAGCGAACTAAAAAATAAATTCCACGCTTCCGGTTTAGTCGGGACTGGCATACTCAGGGTTCTAACACTTTTAATTAAAGATTCTAAGGAATTAGTATGGGATTTTTGTCCATCCCCCCCCGAATCCAAATTCTTATCATCTGTTATCTTCGCCATTTCTAATTGGGCTTTAATGACTTCTAACTTTGTTCTCTCTAATTCTAGAGCAGTGTTCTGTTCCGATTTAACATTTTCTTTTTTGATTTTGAGCAACTCGGCTTCACGTTTTTCTTTTTTTATCCTATCTGATACAGTAGTAATTAAAAATTCCTTTACAAATTCAGCATCCTTAGCAAATTGGTCGCTTCCCTCAATGAGTGTTTTCAAATCTACAATTCTATGCTCTAATTCTACCTTTAATCCTAATTCAGTCGCGACAACAACTAAATCTTCTTTTTTCAGCCCTTTAATGCTAAACATTTTCTTTTTCAATTTCAAACACTTTTATAATAAACTCTACTTATAACCGATACTATCATCTTAAATAAATAAATCAAGCAATAAATGTGATACTATAAATAGCAACTTTCTTCTGACATGCTTAAATCAATCATAAAAATAAATCATATACTTTTCTCTTTATCTATTTAAAATATCTTCAAACACTATCTTCAATTAAAAATAAATAAACATGCAGCTTACTTTTAACAAGAGCTCTGATGCTTCAGAAATGAGAGCGTGTGAAGTCGGCGCCGCTCCTCTGACCATCCCACGTGGTGTATATCGTGTTAAAAATAGCACTCCTTTTTTTTTAATCAAAGATTATTGAGTTTATTTAAAACGAACATGAAGACACTACAAGACGACACAATGATGATGACTATTTACACTGAAAAAAGAAAGGGTTTCACAAGGTGCACAAACTTCATATTAAACTCCACGAACTACACTTCACTATATTATTAACTTGTATTACAAACTACTCAAATTATAATCCTTTGGTGCTCTTAGCACCCGATATACTTCCGTTTTCACAAATCCAAAAAACACGCCGCCGGCCAACATGCACGGCTCGGCTACCCTTCTCAAAAATCACTTTTACTCTGAAAAAAAAAAAATATCCACCTCTCTCTCCGCGCGCGCCCGCATACCACGTGACGTATGGCGTTGGCGCCAAAAGAATCGAAAGAGAAATTAATCTAAACGTTTCCAGACATCACAGAAGTATTTCATCATTCCATCACAATCATTCCCTCATAAATTTAATATATGAGGGAATGATCTAAGTCCATTTATATATGTAATAAACAGTAAAATAAGAAAATCTAATGCAAAAAATACATATTAAAAACTCATAAGACGTTTAATTAGCGTAAGTAAAGATAATACATTTTTAATTTTTAATATGTCACTGGGAGAAGTTTAAAAAAATTGTACTAATTCAAATAAACATTAACTGTGCTACATGTTAATGCTTTATCTATATTTTTTCAATTTATTTAGAGTAAAAAAAAAGTATATATTATTTATTGAAAGTATGACTTCTAATTATAATTTCTTTTCTTTTTTAACCCTTTCAAGGGCGATGGTATGTTTATGAAACCACTTCATTTTAATTCCCAAGCGCCACAGTGGCACCAGACTTTTTATAAACTTTTATATATTTAACACGTATATGAAACATAGAATTTTTCTATTTTCTTAAATTCCGGTGCCAGTCATTTATTTGATCATTTTAGCAATTAAAGTGCTTCTCAGAAGATCTATCAGGTACAGTTTGTTTCATATTATTTTTTAATAAATATAGCAATAAGGTACATGTAGGCTAAATTTTAGGTATTTTGAGGCAATTTTATTGGGCCTCAATTTTCTTTTTTAAACAGCCACTTTTCTGAGAATTACCCAACTGTGGAATAAATAACTGAAGTTTTTTATTTTTATTAAAATTAACCCCCTAGATCTCACTCCCGTGATATTCACGGGCTGTGTCTTTTATTCAGGTTGTTTGATTGCCACTAGTTTTATAAAAATAGGGTGATTGGCTTTATTTTGGTGTCCTTTACCAGTAATTAAATAAGGTGACTATTTATCTTTCAAAAAAGGTGGTGCAAATAAGCAATTTGAATTTTTAGACCGTAATTTAATGCGACCGTTAAAGGATTAAATTCAGAGGAAGTTCTACTTCTTTGAATCAAAATTTTAGATTTTTTTTATTGTATGTTTGCATCTCTTAAAAATGGAGTTACGGATAAAGGGAAGGAGACATATAGTGCATTGCCTACAAGTTGCGAGAGAAGTATTTGAGGAAGTTGTCACAAGATGGCGGCTGTATTTTTAAATCGGATAAAAAAATTATGATCACCGCTGGGCCAAATTTTCACCTGTAGATTTCAATAAAAAATTTCGCCTTTTTAAGACCAATGTCAGACTTGCGTCTTTTTTGCTGCTCTTTTGCTTAGGTACTATCCATTCACAATGCACTTAACATTGTGAATGGATAATACTTAAGCAAAAAAGCAGCAAAAGAGACGCCCGTCTGACATTGGTCTTAATCGCCTTATTCGTGGAAAAATTTTCTCACAAATGTGGTAAAAGAATCTTTTTACTGTTGCAGTATGCCTTGTTGTTATAATATTTTTATCTACACTGACAGGAGGTTATATAGGGTGTCACAATACGGAGGAAACTTAGGCCCTGACTACTACCGAACTAAACTGCTACCAGTAAAAATGAATATTCTGTTTTTGCTATGATTTTCGACTGAAATTCTGCTTTTACAAGGCGCTTAAATGAAGAAAAATATTTTATTTAAATTATCTGGTGGAAGTTTCCTCTGTGGATATCAACCCCTGAGAAAGCTATTGCAGTTGTCATATTCTCTTTATTACTAGATCCATGATGTAAACAAAGGTCTACTATTAACCTGTTAACGGTCGATTTAAATTACGGTTTAGAAATTCAAATTGATCATTGGCATCATTTTTTTGAAAAAGATATATTCACCTTATTTAATGGAGGTAAAATGATACTATCATAAAGCCAATTGCACTATTTTATAAAACTGGTGGGGATCAAACAATCTGAATAAAAGACACACTCCGTGAAAATCACGGGAGTGAGAATTAAGGGCTTAAATAAGGCGATGAATTAATCTTTAAAATTTGCGCCACCTAATCGTAAATATGAGTATAATAAAACGTTCTTCTAAAAGGGAAATTCGTACAGTGTAGTGTAAATAAACCCTTTAAGAGTCGCGCCAGATAGATGTAGACTTCTTTTTTTTAAATTAAGATTATTTGATTTCCACAAATTTTTTTAAGTAGAAATATTAACTTTATTGAATAGCAGATAAAAAGAAACGAGAATAAAGTCAATTACACTATTTTATAAAACTGGTGGAAATCAAACAATCTGAATTAAAAAAAAAAAAAACAGCCTACACTGTCCATGAGAGTCACATGCGAGAGAATTAAGAGGTTAATAACATATCTTCTATATTTAAATAATACGAAATATTGAATACGGAAATAGTGGTAGTTAAATATGTTGGATATCTCTGTATTTAACATCTGATGCAAGATTCTGCGACGTTCTGGCACCACCTTTTCAGCACGGAAAACTTTACTTACATTAATTTTCAATTCTCTGCGATTAAGTAAAGCGGAAATATCTCTCCGAAAAAACGGTGCACAAAAATCGTAGCATTTGGCAGCTATGGACAGATTTATTTCTTGTTTGTTTCCCATATAAAAACAAATAGCATGAAACTTTTTAAAAATATTTGTATTGCAATAACTAATGTGACATTTTTTAAAAACAAAACACACTCCTATTACAAAAGCAATAAAAATATTGCTTTACCGTTATATTTACAACAGCTGTTATTTGAGAGATTTCTTATGTGTTTTAACTAAAAGTTATCTATTTAAAACGCATTCCTAATGGTATTCTGGTATTCTTTAAAGTGTGAAATTACGAAGTATGCCAATGCTCAAAGCAGAAGTATAACTTATACATAAAATACAAGATAAATTTATTACATCAGCTAATTCCATAGCTTCCAACTTTTACGCTTATTTCTCACCACTAAAATTTTATAGTAAATTTCATCTCGTTTAATCGTCGAAATCTTATGATTAAAGAAGAGAAAAATCTCTGTTAAATTTTAGTGGTAAGAAAAAAAGCGTAAAAGTTGGCAGCTATGTAATTCGGTAGTTTCTAAGAAACAAACCCCTAGTAAAACCAATAGGATTAATCAGGGTTCGCACACTCCTTGGAATTTCCAAGGACTCTGACACCACTATAAATGATAAGAACATTTTCATTTAATTTTTTAAATACAGAATTCGCAATCACCGCCTTTATTCACAAATTTTGCAACATTTTTCTGCAGTGAAACACTTTGAAAATACTGTTAAAATTTACTGGTAAAGCGTGCGAACCCTGATTAATTTACAAATTATACTTCTGCATAGTTGCCAACCTCAAACTAATCTTCGGTAATACTTGCGTTAATTTGGCCCTGGTTTAATATGTTTCAAACCAGAAATTTTTTTTTTAAGAAATGAAAATAAATATGTTCCACGTAGAAACCTGGAACTAAATAAATAAGCATTCATGAAATGAATTTTCTGGTTCGAAATGTGGTTAACTTGGGTTAAATTAATCCGGACATTACGGAGGATTAGTGGAAGGTTGGCAGCTATGCTTCTGTAACAGCTGTCACTTAACCCCTTAACGGTCGCATTAAATTACGGTTAAAAAATTGAAATTGCTTATTGGCACCACTTTTTTGAAAAAGAAATATTCATCTTATTTAATGACAGGTAGAATGATACCATGATAAAGCCAATTACACTATTTTATAAAACTGGTGGGAATTAAACAAAAAAGAATAAAATGAATAAAAGACGCAGCCCGTGAATATCACGGGAGCGATAATTAAGGGGTTGAAACGCATTAACCCTTTCCGGCGCGGAGTAAGGCTGTTTGTAAAAGGATGAAATGATGAACTGACACGGGTTAAATAATTTTTAAGGAAAATATCTCTTCGAGATTTTTAGGGAGGAGGGGATGCTAACGTCATCTCATTTTATCTTGAGAAATTTATTTACTCAGTAATCGATTCGGGCACTCACGTCCTAAATAAATTCAATTACAGAACTTTCTTCGCAGAGGCTTTAATTTCAGTTGTTTCTGCAAAATGTTCTGGATTTATTAAGAAAAACAAGAGTACTTTAGAATAAATATGTCTGATCTTAAAAGGAAAAGAAAATGTTTGTCAAACTAATGTTAAATTTCTTTTGGTATACGTTCATTACTTGTTCCATTAACTTTTGGGATCATTTTGCTTAATTATCGAATTGACAAGAGATCTGTTTACTTAAAACTTAAAGTACATGCATTTATCTTCAAATATATGAAAATGGATTTTAAATTCTAATTTGTGTTTTAAGGAGGACGTTAGCCCATTACCCGCTGGTGTTGCGTTCACGCAAAGGTAAAATTAAATGCTCATGCTTAAATTTACCATCCTGCTACCACTACTTTTCAATTTCGCAAAAACTGGTGTCGAAGAATTAAAAGAAGTCCATAGGAGGATCGTCATTAATGAGTTAAATTCATAAATTATTTTTTTAGAATTATGTTTTTACTCTTATATTAAAGATTAGACACAAGAAATTTTAAAATAGATTTTTAACTTTATATTTTTGTAAATTTTTCAGGATTAATATTTTTGTACTGGTTGCTAAGAATTAAATAAAAATGTATGTAGGTATACATAACAATAAATTTAAGGGTTAATATAAATAATTTTCCCTACTTTAATGACAGAAAGTTTGAGCTCACAGAAGGTGAAGATGCGAAGAATTTATTTAAAAATATTGAATCTCCAACGAGTACCTTAATTTCTGGCATCAAACAATCATATTTGGACTGGAAATTTCATTTAGTCAAATATTTACTGCGATTTAAAAAGTTACATTTCATCAAGGAAAATTTCTGGTTCCGAACATGATTTTTTGTTCCGCAGATTATACACCGGAAGTTACGGTAATTTGAAAAGAACGTTGCCATTAGATTAATATTATCGTGCCTGTGTATTCGTGTTTTCAGAGTAGATTCCTAACCCAAGATTGGAGTACACTATTTAAAATTTTATGTATTAATATTATCTTGCCTGTGTATTCATGTTTTCAGAGTAGATTCCTAATCCAAGATTGGAGTACACTGTTTAAAATTTTCATGAAGTCTGACACCAAAATTAATGATAAAAAAGTTTCTATTTAAAATTAAAGTCACTGCCTTAACAATCACATAGTTTAATCGAAGTCTTTGTATTGTTTTCTTTAATTTTAATCAACATTTGATACGCAATTTTCGAACACATTTTATTTTATATCTTAGATAACAAGAGGTATAAAACTGTGTTCCCTTAAACTAAAATAACGTTTTTGCGAAAACACAAATGTAAATTCTATATCATAGAAGCGCAATTACTTGTAACTGAAAGGGTTAATATTTTTATAAGACCTTTATGCTTATATTTTAAATATTTATAAAACTTGCTCTTATTCTGCAAGTTTTAGAAAGTATGAGTTTGCGACCGCATAATTTTGATAAAAATAATTCTGAGAATGCGCATTTTTATTTCAAGTAAATTATGGTCTCTTTAATAATCTGTTTTATGATCACGGGAACTCTTGTGTTTATAAAACGCAGGATTCGTGACTTGCAGAAAATCCCGGGGATTTAAGGGTTTGAATATTAGAATTTTCGTAAAGTAATGGTCGGCATACTTAGACATAGAATTTCTCTGATTAATAAGGATCACTTTAACAAAATCCTATTTTAATTTTACCTGGGGCATACGAACATTGAAAAGTGTCTCACATAATCGTTATTCCAACCAGAAATTTTATTTAATAAGATGCAGCTTATTTTCTGAGGACTAAAAACGATTTCTTTTTGTTTTAGAAAGCCTGACCTATATTTAAAAGCTACATTTGTATTTAAACTGTCAGAAGAAATTTATGTATCTCTTTGTGTTAATACTTTTCAAGGCTAATAACCTTGTTGATATAACACGGAAATGATTCATTTTCACCAGATTTGAAGAACAAGTTGATTTGAAAGTAATTACCGTTATTTCCGGTGTATAATCCGCGGATCAAACAATCATGTTTCGACAATGAAGTTATGAATAAAGGAGAAGCGACATATAGTGTATTTTCAACGAGTTGCGAGTGAAGTATCTGAGAGTGTTGTCACAAGATGATGGATGATTTTTTACATCGGATAAACAGTTTCTGATTGCCACCGAAGGAAACTTCCACAAGTAAATTTTGAACAAAAAATTTCGCCTTAATTTAGCGGCTCATTACTGTAAAATTTCTCTCACAAATATGGTAAAATTTTCTATTAGGTTTTATTGGTGAGAGTTAGCCCGGCTTTTATAATCTCTTTCACTGACACTGACAGGAAGTTGATTAGGTTGTCACAATATGGCGGAAACGCAGGCCCTGACTACAGCAGAAATAAAGTTCCTTTAGACATAGGCGCCAAATTTGTGCTTTTTTCCTAGCACTATTTTTGATCAGAAAAATTTGACTTATTTAATTCTACGTTGTCGATGATTAACTAAGATAAATTTATCTGTAAAAAAAAAAATAAATAAATAAAAATAATAAAAAAAAAAATTTAAAAAAAATGTTGTAGGAAAAAAGCGTATAACTTGGCAGTTATGCTTTAGTAGTATAGTTTGAGACAGAAGTATCTTTCAAAAATAAGTTTCCTTTTGTTTGAATTGCATCATAAATATTTAAAAACGCACTGGATTTCTATTTCTTTGCAGCAAAAAACTCGATCATCAGGGTTGCCACGCTTCAGGGAATTTTTCAGTCGATATATCAGTATTTTTTAATAGAAAAATATATCTAGATTAATTGCAAGAAATTTCGCCTTATCTAAAGATAGATTCTCTGTAAGGAAATACTGTTGCCGAAGAATTTTCAGGTCTGAAAATTCCCTGAAGCGTGGCAACCCTGATCATAGTGCTTTCTGGAGTAAAAATGTCATGCTTTGGATACGGTTTCGCTTGTTGATTTCCACACAACAAACTTCTAGACACCGTAGTACGGCGGAACAGAAGAACCTGATTACCACAGCGGCGAACTTCCACCAGTAAAACGAATAGGTATCTTTCCTTAGTTATTACAGGCATTTTGTATAAATGATGCAGGAATTTCTATTCACCTTTACTGGTGGAAGTTTTCCCGGCAGTAATGAGGCAGTGCTCTAGAGTTTGCAGTTGATGCTTCACCCTTTTAAGGATATGTCAATCACTCTTAATTGATAGTTCTGCGGGTGTAGACACTATGGGATGGGCGGGCTTAAACGTCAAATAATGAAATCTACAAATTACTAATATGTGTTTTTTTTTCGACAAACTTTTTTTTTCACAACTCGCCGCAGTAGTTAAAGAGTCGTTCATGTATGAGAACAAAATTTACGTACAGAGCGCACGCAGCTGTTTGGTTCTGTCAAGCGGTCATAGGAGAGGAAAGTAGGATTAGTTTGTGCTAACAAATTTAATACGTACTGCGCAAGCTCTAAGCATAACCGCTCTGCTTCACGAAGAGCATTACATATATTCAGGGATGAGAATTCTCCGCCCCAGATGACTACTAGCTACAACCAAATTTTAATAGTATACCTTGCCTTATTTAACGACAGAATTTCTGAGGTATAATAAAGCAAGAAATACTATTAAAATTTAGTGGTTAAAATGAACCATTTGAAACAGAGAATTCTCATCCCTGTATATTGGATATATATGGTACACGATGTCTATCTATTGTAACACCAGTACCGGTAAGTCAGCCATACTCAAACTTTTTTTCTCACAGATCTT
Source organism: Maratus speciosus (assembly GCA_963932465.1). NCBI lineage: Eukaryota > Metazoa > Arthropoda > Arachnida > Araneae > Salticidae > Maratus > Maratus speciosus. The sequence goes on along the minus strand of OZ010796.1, from coordinate 492,578,566 downwards.
AGACACATGTTTACTGTATTAGGCCTGGCACAACACGCTTAAAATGGGTTTTAAAAAAGGTGGTAGTAGAAATATTAAGATAACAAAAGGAATATAACAAAGTAATATACAAAGTTAGTATTATCAGTAGATACGAACGTTTGTCACGGAAGGAATGCTACCAAAAAATTGTATGTAACACCACTATTTTCAATAAAAAAAATTCGTGGTAGATGTCTATTGAAAGTGTGTTGAAATGTAGAAACATACCGCAATGTTTGTTGTTTGCAAATATTAGTGTCTATTGGTGCCAAATATTGTTGCGACAAATGTTCACCGCTAAACAGCAATATTAGAAAGTATCTAAAACGTAATAATATAAAAATGCAGAATTTCCAAATTCCAAAGAAAGCAAATCTGGAGATTTTCACTAATTAGTCTGTTTTTTGCTGAATACAAAATCTTTTATTTGTTTTTAATTGTAGAAAAATGTAGCGCAAATTTAATTAATCTGGAATAACGATTGATGTACGCAAAAATGACTTTTGATTAAGAAATTGAAATTTAAGTCAATTTATTATGATTTTATTTGAAATTAATTATAAATAACAAGAAAGATTTTGTCTTCCCATGATAAAATATATAACAACTTTGAAGAACATAAATACTTTTATGCACATCTCAATTAATTTTATACACGTAGATTAATGATTATACTTCTCGGGCCCAATATAAAAGGCCGCCGGGACGCAAACTGCCCACGGGCCGCAGTTTGAGTATAGCTTATGTAAAGTGGACCACCAATGTGCAAATAACAAACATTTCCTCCCACTTAAACCCTTGACGACCAGCGGAATGTTATTAATTATACTTACCGTAATTTCTGGCGTATAATCCACGGAACAAACGATCATTTTTCGAATCAGAAATTTATTAAAATAGAATATAACTTTTTGGATCGCGGTAAATATTTGGCTTCAATTACTAAATAAAATTTCTGGTTCCAAACAGAATTGTTTGAACCGTGGATTATACGCCGGAAATTACGGTAATTTTAATTAAACTGTTACCAGAGCTTTTGACAAAATCTTTTTAAACCTATTGATTATGGGTCAGAACTGGCTGCGATAGTTGCATTTAATCAGACCACAATTTAAAAATAAATTATTTGGATAGACATCTCTTTAAGTTGAACTGCATGTCCAAGTTTAACTGTATGGCAGAGATATTTTTTAAAAAGGGGTACATATACAGGGTTGGTTGGTTGGTTGATTTGTGACGGCCGATTATCTACACTAGGGATATAGGCCCGAGGAGGAGTGCCCTTCGTGGGGGTCTTTCTAAGGGAACCTAACCCGTATTAACGCATGGAAATCCATGGCTCGAAGAAAACCACGAAAACTCCGAACGATTAGGCCGACGGGCGCGATTGGGATCGAACCCAGCACTTCCCGTCTACCAGTTTCGAGAGCAGAACCTCTCAGCCACTGGTGGGGCCGTACATATACAGGGATGAGGTTTCCGACTTTTTGCATACCAGTATAATCTTAGAAAAAATGTTATTTCATTTAATCGGAGCATTTTTCCGAATTAACGGAACAACATTTTCTCTAAGACTAAACTGGTATGAAAAAAGTCGGAAATCTCATCCCTGATATAGCATAAGAAAATTGTTGCTGGGACGGGACGGGACGTACGGTGCCCCAAACTCGTTATCAAAAGGTTAAAAATTTTGGCGCAAATAAAGAATGAAAACACATCGCTTTGCTTACAAATAACATATTCAATAATGATATCAATAAAAGATTCTCCTGTGAATTCAATATTACAGAAACACAATTACTTTCCCTTGAAATAGTTAACTCATTGAGAGTAAATGTGCTTTAGAAGTAATTGTGCTTCTGTAATGCTAATTTTACACCAGGATTTTCGAAATATATTATTTGAAAATAGGAATTGCAATTTTTACGTGTTTTCTAGGAAAAGCATAAAAATAAACTTTCGTTCAAAAAATTTGTATTACAAATCTTTATCAAAATTATGTGTGGTATAAAATTACCCACCAATTTTCAAAGACAATTTTAAGTAATTTTTCAACAACTTTTCAGCAGTGAAATTACGCTTGAAATTATTGAATATTAAAGACGTGAATAATCACATTGCTAACAAGTTGTAAACTATTTTAGGGAAAAATATCCAAGCCGGGAATCGAACCCGGGCCCCTGGAATAGATCTCCAGTGCTCTACCACTAAGCCACAAGGACGATGCCCAGCTTGACATCTCTCACTTATATAAGTCGGTAAGGCTGCAACCGCAGCACTAGATAGAAAGGTCTTCATGAGCACACAATCTAGTGGCGAAACATGAGACGCAAATGAACCCAGCATCGGTGAATATACAATTTAATTAATTTCGTTTCAACTACTTTTCAGTAGCGAAATTACGCTTGAAATTATTGAATATTAAAGACGTGAATAATCACTTTGCTAACAATTTGCGTCTCATGTTTTGCCACTAGATTGTGTGCTCATGAAGACCTTTCCATCTAGTGCTGCGGTTGCAGCCTTACCGACTTATATAAGTGCGAGATGCCCAGCTGGGCATCGTCCTTGTGGATTAGTGGTAGAGCACTGGTGACCTATTCCAGGGGCCCGGGTTCGATTTCCGGCTTGGACATTTTTCACTAAGTTGGTTTTCGACTTGTTAGCAATGTGATTATTCACGTCTTTAATATTCAATGTTCAAAGAATTAAAGACCATCCATTTAGAACAATTATTTTCTTCTTGTTTAACCATAGACTTCGCAATGTAATACATCCAATTAAAAAATGAAGATTACTATATGAAACTTCTGGTATATCAATACAAACATATTTTCATTTTCTATAATTTTAGGATAATAAAATCTACTTTAGTTCAGAACTTTTCTCCTTAATTAATAAAAAGTTTTAACTGAATAAATAAAATAAAAATGACAATTTTGAAAAATTGGTATTAACATAATTCAAAATATTGCTCGTCGTGTAGGGGTTAAATAAGGTGGATATTTCTATTCTAAAATACAGGACACCACATTTTCTAATAACAGTCCTCGAGTTTTTTAGTCTAGAAATACCGCGAAATAATAAGGTGGAATTTTCCTTTCTAAAATACTGATGCCAAAGTTAGTAGTTTTCAATTGTATATAAATTTGAAATATGAAGCCACACAATACTTTTGGCCAAGGCTGAACATTTTTACACGGTGTTTCAGCACAGATGTTACTAACTTACAGGAGAGATAGAGTATACCTAGACGATGAGAAACCACTTGCAATGCATGATCGGAAAAGCCTTCCTTTCGCAGTACTGACGACTAGTGTTGCCAGGTGTCCCGCGTAAATAAATGCTCTAAATGCTCTGGAAACCACTAATTTCTTACAGTTTATTTCGCCATCTTTAAGGTCCGATAATTCTGACATTAGATGTGGCGAAGAAAATTACTCTAAAATACTCTTCTCAGGGCATTTTGAGCACTGATTTACAAGGGTCACCTAACAACACTAGTGACGACACAAAACAGAAGAAAAGACAGACACGAACAGGGTGAGGAAACATGTTTATTATTCTTAACATAGCAAAAACTAACAAATAAGTACAAAAAGAGAGACAATTATCGTCATCAAAGAAGTTGTTCAAAATTACGACCCAATTTTGTGATGCAGGCCTCACATCTCTGGCGCATGGAAGTTCTAAATTTCTGGAAAATACCTGACTGTCGCGGACTTTCTCAGCATCTGCCACAGTGTGTGCAACAAGTTCCTCAGCACTGCTCAGCATTGACTCAGCATTTTAGCGGTACTAAGAATAATAAGTATGTTTTCTTACCCTGTTAATGTTCTTCCTTTCATGTGTTTTGTGTCAAGGTGTCGCATTGTATAGGGAAAATTTTATTGTTCCTACCACTATTTTGAAAATAATATCTTCATCGTACCTTTCTATAGCATATTTTAAATAAAATGATAATGAAGATTACTGATTAAGGGTTCTGGTAGGGACAATAAACATTTCCCTATGCAATGCGACCTCTATGTGTCGTCACTGCCGCGTCGGGAAAGCGTTTCCGACCATGCATTGCTCTGCGATTTTCCATTATCTAGGTGTACTGTATCTCTCCTGATAGTTTGCAACCCCTGTGTTGAAACACCCTGTATATATGTGCGTTTGTGGGTTAAGGTTATCAGTTTGGCATAATATTTTTACTCAAAAATTCCTAATTCATACTGGAATTATCAAATGAAGAATTTTTGCAATATTTAATCTTTAAATTTTTTACGTTAAATTAATCAAAAAATAATATTCGTAATTTCGGTTTTGATTTCGGAATTTATGTATAAAAAAGAAGGATTTAACATAACCATCTGTTCCATGTAAATATTTTATGGAAAAATGGATGTTTTATTATAAAATACTAATTCAGTTTAGATAAAAAGACTTTCGATACTAGTCGAAAACACTAATTCATAGATCAGTGCACATTAAGATAGAAATTATTTCCTGCCTAGTCACCGGAAACTCTTTTCCTATTAATATAATGTCAGTGTGTCAATACTCTGACATAACTACTTGAGCACGTACATGTTCTTATACATTAAGTCCTTGAATGCTGCAGAATGAGGTCTTATTAATATATAAATGAATGATAAAGAACGTATCGTAGAAATTCTTAGACTCTACCAAGTATTAATTAAGTGTACATTTTAGACCAAAGTTTATTCACAGAAATATTTACGCATTTGTATATTTGTTTAAACTTTAATTAGCTTCAACGACTTGAATAAGATTTTTCTACAGATTTAAATTAAAATTAATTTTGCAAATATAATAAAATATACTTTTTGCATTTGATAGCATAAAAAAACACTTTCTTCTTTAGTTCTATTTCATTAAATGAATTAGCATAGGTTCCAATTTTTTTGTTGTCAAATAAACATAATTTGAACCAGAAAAGCTATTTAATGAAATGTTTCTTTTTTCAATAGGATTGTCCAAAAATTTCTTTTATTCAATAAAATGTTTGCTTTTATTCGTTTTGTTAAAAAAGAAAATATGAAAAAGAAGGTATGCATTAGTCTTTGATTAATTGACCATATAAATTTTTTCGATACAGTTTTCTTCTTCACCATTACATACAATATCAAAATACGCATTTGAAGTACTAACCATTTTATAAAGTTTATATTAGTATTGGGAAAGTTAAAATTTTACATGAAATCAGCATAAAATGAAATTGAAGAAGTTTATCATTTAGATAAAATAATAATAAGTGCATTTGTGTTGGAAAGAATGTAAAAAAAAAGCATGCGAATGGACTTATTTACGCACTGTTTAGCCCAAAAGAAACTAAGCATAAATCAGACTGATCATAATAACTGATACATTCACTGGTATTTCACTACATCATACAGGGTTCGTACGAGTCTTTGAATTTCCAAACTAAGAAATTCTCCTGTACCAGTATTTTCTTACAGAAAATCTCTCGTTAAATAAGGCGAAATCTCGCGCGTTTAAACTACATTTATTTTTCTGTAAATAAATACTGATACATCTCCTTGAAAATAACGGTATCCGTACGAACCCTGTCATAATCATTGAAGATTCTCGTACTATCATACCCGTGTCCCTAATTCTTTGCGCACCAGTTTAAAAGTAAAGTTTTTAAAAGGAAGAAAACTCAAACATAAATTCCCCTAAAAAAAACAACCAAATTCTTGAAAAGTCAGTCGTCTAAAATTAATTGCATCGAATAAAAAAATAAATAAAGTCGCACAATTAGATTTGCGTATGTAAGACATTTTTTCTCTTAAAAACAGAAGGCCCTATTGTTTTGAGCATGTGCTTTTAAAGAACATTTTCGACAATTTCGATTGGCTGGTTATTTCCAACTATGCAAATTATCACATCCGGGACTGGTGGCATGGGTTATTTAAAAGAAGAGCGGTTTCAAATCAATTTATAAGTAGAAAATGGATGGTAAAAGATTGACGGTAGAACTGCTAAAGAAGCTAATCGAAAAACGAAATAGTGGGTGTCTAATGAGAAATATAGGCAGGGATTTGATAATTCCTGAATCCATAATGCGTTATGTTTTGAAAACTTTCGTTGCAACCCGAGGTATGCAGCCAAGAAACAGTACTGGTCACCCATCAACAACAACGGCCCGAGAAGATCGAATATTGTGTCGAGTGGTAATGAACAGCAGACCAGGAACAATTACAGAAGCCGCATCCCTATGGCAAGTCAGCATAGAGGGACCAGTGACTCGAAAAATTGCTACAAAATATTGCATAAAATGGGCTTCAAATCTAACAAGAGCAAACGTAAGCCAATGTTAACTCCTGCACAAAAAAAGAAACGTTTTCTGTGGGCTGCGGATCACTTAAAATGGACAGATAATCAATGGCAAAATGTTATATGATCGGATAAATACCATTTTCGAATTTTATACGGAAATAGCGGTCGTCGGGTCGTACGGCAAGCAAATCAAGCTTTAAACCCAAAATGCCTCAAACAAGAGTGCAAGTTTCAGTCATATGTTCCAATTTGGGGATGTTTTGGTTATTCCGGTGTCGGCCAAATGATGCCGTATGGCCAGACTATCAATGCACAACGTTATCCGAACATTTTTCAGAATAAGTTGTTGCCTTCAATTCAACAACTTGGGCTTCAATCGGACTATCTTTTTCAACAAGACATAGCCAAACTACATACAGCTAGGACAACAAAAACCTGGCTTCAACAAAATGGTATTCCTGTGCTAGATTGGGTTCCGAATTCACCGGACATCAATCCTATCGATGATTTGTGGCGGTACTTAAAGAAGGAAGTTCGCAAAAGAAAACCACGTGACAATCAGCAGTTGAAAAGAATTCTTCTTGAAGAATGGAAAAAATTCCAATTTCTGAGTAAAAACGGTTAGTTTCAACTATGCCGAGCCGAGTGAGAGATGTTTAAGTTGCCAAAGGAGGACCAACGAAGTGGTAAGACTTACTCATTTCGTTACATTCGAACATGCACAAAACATTAGGGACATAAACAATTTGCAAGGAAATGGATTTCATTGGCCACAAAGTTTGTGTCGTTTATTATTGGTTGTTCAATTTCATTATGTAATAGCAAAATGTATTATTTTTAATTAAAATAAGTTAAATAAATTTTTTTGAATTATTTTTAACTATTTTTGTCAAAAAGGCATCGACAAACTAATGCGCCAAAAATTAGGGCCACGGGTAAGGTACATAACGTTCACAAATGTTAATACCTAATAATGTTTTTTCGCAAAATACAGTGAAGTTTCAGAGGAAAGGTAAAATCGTTTTCTTTAAATAAAGCATAAATGTATGTTTTACCATTATTTGTATATCGCAGGACTCGGGACGGTCTCTTTTTTTCAGACTAAATCAAAATTTTACCACAACTACAGTTCATATTCAAAATATTAGAATAACTGAGAAAAAGTAATAAGAAAAAGTCATTTTTCATTTATTTATTTTTGATATTAAGTAAATGCAATTGAATTTCTTATAAACTAAATCTGGAATGTTTAAATAAGATTTTAAAATTTACAAAATATAAAATACAGTACAATAAATTAGGTATACAGCTTTCTGAAACGCATCAACATATTAGAATAAAATTTAGATTGGTTCAAAATATTATAATATTTTATTTTATGCAACAGTATCACATTATGAATATGAAGTAAATGGTAGTTAATATTTTGTAGCATACACTTTAGCTTTCATAACAGCGTACAATCGATCTTGCATACTATATACAAGGTGTTTGCAAACATTTCTATCAATATTAGCTTTAATGGACTTTATACGTGCCACTAACTCAGTTTTACTTGAAGAAGGATATTCTTGGACTTTTTTCTTCATTATACACCATAAGTTTTCGATGCGGTTAAGGTCTGATGAGTTTGGTGGCCAAGGAGTGTACCTTAATGGTGCGTTGGCGGAATCAATTCTTAGTTGACACCGAGGTATGCGGTGACGCTAAATCATGTTGAAAGATGAAATCATCTTCAAATAAATCTTTTGATGATGGAATCATGTAATATTCCAAAATTTCTTGATATATCTGAGAGTTATCCTTTTCGTAGACGATGCAAAACTTTCCAGGCCCTTCTACACTCATGCAACCCCAAACCATGACACTAGCAGCAAATTTTACGGAACGTTTAAGGAATTTTTTATCAAATGTTTCTTGCTTCATTCTCCAAACTCGAATACCTTGATTACCACATGGAACACAAAACATATAATTTCATCACTAAATAATATATTTTTCGAATCTTCTTCACTCCATAAAAGTCTTGATTTACACCAATTCAATCTTATATGCTTTATTTTGCAGTCACGTGAGGTTTTGTTTCGGTAATCGAGATTCAAACTTAAATTTATGGAGACGTCTTAATGCTGTCGATGCAGAAACTTCAACTCCTTCTTCTTTCTATTTTCGTTGCAAGAATCGCACACTTTTAAAACTGTTTTTCTTAACTATACGCTTCAATTTCCTGTCATCTCTAGCAGATATTTCTAGTTTTCGGCCAAGATTTCAGCGATTATTTTGAAATTTTTCGTTGTTTTCACATTGCATTAGTATTTTACTATGGCTTCATTGTGAAAAATGTAAATAATTCGCTATATAACATTGATTTTTACCGTGCCGATACAATTCAACCATACGAAGTATAATAGATTCAGGAATATCACTCAAACAACCCATTTTAAGACGAAAAAGCAAACAAACTGCAAAAAGAATGCTAATTTTAAATAAAATCGTCTGAATTTAATCAATCATGCCACCAGTTATGAATTGGTGATAATTAAAGGGGAATTAATGAGAAATATTCGAATATTTTGAATCACTTGAATAAATATTCTAATATTTTGCTTTTCAAAATATTTTTTTTCAATTAATCTTTTCAAAAATTATATTAATTTTAAGATAATAAATAAGTATAATCAACAATAAGTTCTTAATAAAAATATCGTTTGCATATTTGCATTAAAAGACATTAATTTACTAAACTATATTTTCATTTTGTAAAAAAAGGAATTATTATAATATTTTGAAATATGAGCTGTATTTCCTTACGGAAATTTTTGTTTTAGATTTAAATTGGAAATAGTTGGAACCCGAATCTTGACGAGTTTTTCATGGCAGTTCTTGGCCCAAACCAGTGGCTGAGAAGTTCTCCACTCGTAACTGGTAGACGGGAAGTGCTGGGTTCGAGCCCTATCGCGCCCGTCGGTCTAATCGTTCGGAGTTTTGGTGGCTTTCTTCGAGCCATGGATTTCCCTGCGTAAATACGGGTTAGGTTCCCTTAGAAAGACCACCACGGAGGACCCTCGACCCTGGGCCTATATCCCTAGAGTAGCTAGTCGGCCGTCAAAAAATCAACCAACCAACCATGGCAATTATTGTAGTAATTTGCTATAAAAATAATTAAAATAAAATTAGCGGTGGTTAAAAAAGTTACTGCTTCAAAGTCTGATATCTTAGTCCATTCTCGTTTGTTTTATATCGCTCACTCGCGAGAAAATTAGTACATCTAGTAAAAATTCTTTTCGCGTGTTATTCACTTTATAGATCTGTCATAGGTGTGTCTTGCTACACAAACAGTTTCATAAGTGAAGTTATACGGAAAATCAATTTTTTCCACTATATGTACATTAGTGACTAAGGAAGAGGGGTGGATTGTGTAGGGAGGTAAAATTATACAACCCTCCAAACCTCATCCTACGTCTTCATCCTTTAAAGTTTTATGCTCTTATGGTCTTTATTACGCATGCCTGCAGAGCTAAGGGCTATCATTTCATGTTACAGTAAAATCATGCAAAATTTCTTTTGCCTCTCCTGTGAAATTTATTTTTGTCGAGATGTGTCACTTTTCTTGCGGGTGAGCGATGTAAGCATTATGCTAGTTTCAGAACAGTGTTTAACAAATATCGTCAGAGCCATGTCAAACTATCCAGTATGAAAGCAGTGTTGCTAGTAGGCTACTTTTATTAAATCCAGATTTCTTGATTAGCACCATTTTTTTGAAATAGTAAAATTTGCCTTATTTAATGGTATATTAATTATTGCGAAAACAATGGGACTTTTACCATTTGAAAAAAGTGGTGCCAGTCAAGAAATCTGAATTAAAAAATAGTAGCCCACCGGCAACACTGTTTTCATATTGCATAGTTTGACATGGTACCGACGATATCTAACGTATAATGCTTTGATGATTTTTTTTTCCATCCAGAACTTTTACTTAGTAAATAAAGTCATATAGATATTACGTAGGCATCTACTAAATTTCATTTTTAAAAAATATTGTTGTTGAAAACTGATATATTTCATTCACGGGTTTATGCCGCAAATTATCATAATTTACGCCGCTAGGAAGGGCGCAGTGATGCCAGTGGGCTACTTTATTTAAATTCAGATTTCTTGGTGCCACCACTTATTTGAAACGGTAAAATTCCCTTTGCTTTCGTCTTAATTAAGATGTCATTAAATCAGAACATTTTAAAATTTCAAAAAAAAATTGGTGCCAATCAAGAATCTGAATTTTTTTTAAAAAGTAGCCCATCTGGCAACACTGTGTTCGCGTTTACCCTGTTTTATTTATTGAGGTTGATTGGTTGCAACCAATTTTTAGAATTTGAAATAGTCGTCTTGTTGAGCATTTTATTGAATGTAGGACAAATATTTTTATTCGAAAAATGTGGTAGCAATTAAGTAATCTGAACAAAAATGGTACTAAACGGCAACACTGGGGAGTCAGATTATACTCCTCGATCAAAGATTCATATTTTAATCCCTAATTTAATTTAATTTTTAATTCTTATTACTCATATTCTTGATCCCACTTAAAATTTTTACATTCAGCACACATTATCCTTAACAATAGCATCTTTTTTCTTTCTTGGGTTAAGTTTTTGGTTTCTTCTCGCACTTATTGGTTGGTCCCTGCACTGATTTTTGGCGCATTTACATCATAATTATTCATCTATACTTTTGTGTACCATATTTCTTCTCAGGCAAGTGCGGCGGGACCCTAGTAGCGTCCGGTGAGTACTGATAACTTTCATACTTTAGTGTAACATTTAACACTCTTTTTATTTTTCTGGTCCACCCAGTCAGCCTTTACAATGTCTGTTCCTTATTTTGTCCAAGTGTGTGAAATCGGGATTGGATAGGCAATATACAATGTTGCTGCAGCAATGTTGTTGTAATTGTCTACATCAGTTCTACATTGAGAGTGTAAATATGTAAATTTGTTCTCTATTTCATTTTATTATTTTATTATTCATAACATACTGTTATTCCTGTATCATATCAGTTGAATTAAACTAGGAGACCATTTTTGATCACAAACACAGTAATAATCTTCACATACTGAAATTTGTTGTTACTTGTATAAAATTATGATTGTGGTTGTCGGAATTACAAAGTTGGACAGGGTATGGTGTTATTGGGAGAATTGTACAATTGATTTATATCTCTTTTTGAGTGTATGGTTTTTGTAGCACGAGGGGCAAATGCACATACTTTTCCCTTTTCTTTGTTTTGATATAGTAAACTTTTACTATCATTATTTTATTTTATTTTTATTTCATTTATTATTCAAAATTTTCCCCTTATTAGGCTCGTAAATTTTTTTCTTAGTCATTTTCGGTGGTCACGACCACCGGTTTTTGCTTTTTTCTATCTATATCCCTTTCTTTCAAAGATATGTGGTGCGGATCTAGTGGATCCCCATTTATGTGTTTATCTTCAACTGTTAATATAACTCGAACATATTATATCTTTTAATTGCTTGTCTGGCATAAGATGATAGAACGTAGTATCTAAAATCATTTTAATAGTATCTTCGATCATTCTTAATAATATCTCTCTTAAAGTATTGCATAATTACTAATTGAAATTGGTTAACTAAAATAATCCCAAGTATTGATAAGCAGTCTTGTTAAAGTGGACTTAAAGTAATGCTAAGATACGTAATGAATCAAAAAGGAATCAATCCAACAGTCAACTTGACAAGATTGGATATGGACACAGTAGTGAAAACAAGTACAATAAATAGAGAGGCATCTAATAATGAATTGGGTGACGTCCAATCATCTGGAGTTATTCCGGCGACAGAACCAGCCCTAATTACGAGTCATGTTGTTCAACAGTTGATAAATAAGGTCGAGGCGGTTTATACACAACGTTATGAAGAATTTAAGGTCCTATTAACAAATCAATTAGAACATATCAAGGCTGTGGAGAAGGGAGAATTTTCAAAGAGCCCATACTATGGCATATACAACATACAAAGTTATAATGTTGTAAATAATATATATCAACCAGAAAAATATCGTATGAAGACAGCAAAGGGTGATAGAGCTGCCCAATTAAGAAAAAATGCACTATTTTTGGAATTTGAGTTACAACACATCAGAGCAATACATTATAAAGAATACAACAAAATACCATATTATCATGAAAATAATACTGCACTAATAAACCTGCATCGGGCAATGAAAAGTGAAGAAATAATTAGCATAAGAAACAGAATTATAGAACTAAATCATAAAGAAAACAGAAGGCCATGTGTGTCTAGTTGTCCTTTCTTCAATCATCTGCAGCTTCTGATCCTACTAAAGGAAGAGAATGATCACATGCCACAACCAGAAAAACTAAAATCAAAAACTACCAGTACCAAGAATACCGAACAAAGAAAGCAGTCTAATTTGGAAACTGCAATATCACTAGCAGAAGAAATTAATGAGACTCGATTAAAAGACAAAGAAAAAATTATACAAAATGCATTAGGTGGATCACCACTTCCATTAAAAATACCACCATCCATAAACCAGCTAGAGTCACTATCCATCCAACAGCTCATTCAGGAGTACAATATACTATTAAATAACAGATCTAATAGTAGCTCAGAAGAAGCTAAAAAATATCTCGAAACAATCTTTTCTAAAGCAAGAAGAGATGAGAAACTTCTTATACAACATTCCAACGAAATAAATAAGGATTCTCCTGAAAAGATGAAAAAATTACAACATAAATTGGATATCCTGCAAACACAGAATGATGAATTGTCATTAAAGCTCAAAGAAAGTACAAAAGTGGAAATTAAATTTGAGAAATATTTGGAAGAACTGAAGCAAGAGAATAAACAATTAAAAATCTCCTTAACTGAGGTAGAACATAGTAAAGAACAAATAAAAGAAAGTTTTAAAGAAGAAATAGATAAAATAAGAAGTCAACAGAGGCAACTTAAGAAAAAAACTATAGACAAATTTTCACAAACAGTAAATAAATTAAAAACAACAACAACTCAAACAATAATAGAAAAAAGATCGAATGCAGAAGTAAAGATTGAAAATAAATTGGAAGAATTGAAACAAGAAACTAAACAATTAAAAGACTCTTTGGTCAAGGAAGAACAAAATAAAAAACAGATTGATGCAGATATTGTAACCCTTCAAGAAGAAATTAATAAATTAAAACGACAACAGAAGCAATTAAAATCACAAACTAGAGAAAAAATCATACAAACAGAAGTTAAGTTAAAAACAATAGCAACTCAAACAATAATGGCAAATAACGAAAATGACAGAATAGAAGAAAATGGTGAAGGAGGGTTCATTCAATTATCCAACAGACTACAGAAAATTGAGGAGTTGGTGACGCGAAACCTGGAGTACTCTAGTGGGGGCTGTCAAGGAGTGAAATGCGGTGATGGCACAAAAACGGGCGTTCCCCCTGCTTTGGCGAAGTCTAATTCTGCAATATTAATTAGAACAACCGCTAAACACATAAGGATTCCAAAACTCAAAGCATTACTTAACGAACACTTTAATAAAGTGAAGGAAGTTCCAATAATATACTGCAGAAATGCCAGAAATCCAGATACAATAATTATACAATCTAATACAGATGACAATACAGAACATTTGTTAAAAATGATAGAAAACACTCCTGACATTACAAAGTTAACAGAAATCACATATAAGTTGACTAATTACAAAAGAGTAATAATCACCGGTATTCCATCCTCAGTACCTACAAATGAAATAATATCATATCTTGAAGAAAATTTATCTGATAAAAACATCACCTTATTGAAAATTCTAAAGAGGGACAATTCTACACTACATCACATCATATTGCAATTAGAAACAAAAGCATCACAAGAACTATTGGATAAAAAATTTATACAGGTGGGTCTCAACAAGTGCTATATTCGTTCTTTTCGCCCAATAATTAGATGCGGCAATTGCCAGCTGTATGGAAATCAGACATCTTACTGCAGGAGACAGCCAATTTGCGCCAAATGTTCGAGAGGTCACTGCACTTCGGAGTGCCCTTTTGCGGGAGTTCCCTCGCAATATAGATGCACAAATTGTTTCCACTTATCTAATTATAGGAAACATTCAGCGGATTCCACTGCGTGTCCGGTTTATCAATCACTTGGCAAATAGAAGATGTGTTCAGTAGGACCATATGGCCATATTGTCAAATATTAAATAACTCAAAAGAATTTGTAATAGTGCATAATATTAATTATTGTTCGCATATTGTACCTTAATACTAAATTTTTAGTGTAGATTTAAAAATAATTTTTGCATCATGTATCTTACATAATATCTCAAACACAGTATCATTGTATTGTAAATTTGTAGGTATTTATTATCTACAATTACTTATACTTTCATAATAGTGCATAATATTAATTATTGTTCGCATCTTGTACCTTAATACTTATTTTTAGTATAGAGTTAAAAATAATTTTGCATCATATATCTTGAAAATAGCTTTAAGTGTTGCAAATATCACATTTGTACATAGTTTAAATTGATGTTAGTATTGTGAATCCTGAAAATAACATAAAAGTGTTGCAAATATGTAGGTAATTGTGTTAAAAAAAAGTTTAATATCAAATTCTAAAAACTATGCATATTTATATGTTATAATAATGAATATTTCTCTCAAATGTAATTATAGGGGTCATCTGTAAATATTTATTGCAAACATTGTCAATAATTGTCATATACCTAACATTGTTATTTCTCCTAAACTGTATTTAAAAAAAAAAAAAAAAAAAAAAAAATTAAGGAGTTTCGCAGGTAGTAAAACTTTTCCCTGCCCTGGGCTTGGGGGTTACACCTAACCATAAGCCAAAAGCGGGTTCCCAGGGTGGGTGCTTACTTACTTACTTACACATATGTATTCCCATTTAATAAATAAATTTTGTCTTTTTAAATAAGTATATTTATCAGCGAAATGCAGGCTGGAAATTAAACTATATGTTATAAAATTTGTGATCTCCACTAGCACATAGCACAACATCATACTAAACGAGGGTTGCCAGTTTAGCCTCCATATTTATTCAGAAAATACGATTCCACACCAGAAATTAATTAATGTATTTTTTGTTTTATTTAATGACGGTAACTTCTCAATTACTTAACCCCTTAATTCTCGCTCCCGTGATATTCACGGGCTGTGACTTTTATTCAGATTATTCAGATTTGTTTGATTCTCAGAATAGTGTAATTGTCATTAATATGGTATCATTTTACCTGTCATTAACCCTCCGTCTACCAGACGGGTCCATTGGACCCGACAGGTACATACAAAATATTCATTCAAACCAGAAATTTCTTTAAAATAAACTAAGTATATAAACCAGACAAAAATAAGGTAAATAAATGAGTTAAATAGTTTTAAATAAAAATTCTGGTGTAGAACGTTTTATTAAAACTTGAATAAAATTCCCGGTAGATCTAGGGTTAAATAAGGTGAACATTTCTTTTTCAAAAAAATGGTGCCAATAAGCAATTTGAATTTTAAAACCGTAATTTAATGCGACCATTAAGGGGTTAAAGTAAAAAGCCATTTGCACTTCAGACACTTCATTGCAGCCGTGCGCTTAAGAAATTTCTTTTTGTTCAGAAAGTCCAAATTCTTACCAGAAATTCTTGATAGAAATTTTTGCTTTATTTAATGACAGACGTTTTGTGATTACATAAAGTTAATATTCTTCTTTAAGAATTTCCTATATGGATGCAGAATTTCTGTTTAAAACAGAAATTCTTGAGGACGCTTATGATGTAAATGAATCAATAGTTCTTTTATTTATATTTTCTTTGGATGGACTTATATATGTAAAGGAAAATATAAAAAATAAAACCTAAAAGAAAGTATATTGTTCTTTTTTTTTAACAGTGGTCTTAAAGATAAGTTGTAGAAACGGAAAGTGTTGTAGAAATCTACAACAAAAAGTATCCGTCTTGCAAATGAAGAAGAAATTTACCATGACTATATTTGTTTGTAATTTTTTTAAAAACCAAAATGTACCGTATTCTTCCTTTCGGTTCCAGACTGTCAAAATCGACATTTTACTTTATGTAACGTCCAGGAAGTTTGGCTATCGTACATATGGCATGCAAATGTTACAGAAAATTTCGTTTAAACTTAAAAGAATATAGTTTAGCATTTGTTTCCATCTAATAATCCATAAAGAAATGGAGCCTATTCTTCCTTTCTTTTCGTGGCTGTAAAAATCGCAATTTTACCTTATGCATTCCTGCAAACTCCTACGCTTTTTTATACCAGAAAAATTTAATTGAAATTTTTGCCTTATTTAATCAGCATATAAAGGCGATTAAAGAAGGAGAAATTTACTATTAAATTTTTGTGGTACAAAAAAGCGTAAGATGTTGGTAGCTATGCCTTATGTTACATCACAGGAATACTGTTCATTACATTCTTTAGAAACTTATTTATTATTCTCAAACAGCTAGCTGTCTTTCGATAATTTAGTTGATTGTTTTATTCAGGAAACTAGCAGAAATTTCTTATAGTAAGAGCTAGTTTAATTATTGACAAATTAAATAAGGCCATTTTTACAATTCGGAAATAAGTGTACATATTTGAATAAAACATATTCTCTGAACTATGAACAATGCGGCATGATCACGTTTTTGGCTACCACAGCTATCCAACAATAATATTCACGGTAGATTTCATTCACATTTGTAAGAGATACATTTTTCGCTGAAGATTTCTACAAAGTTTTCAGGGCTCCCACTTTTCTGTCTTTTGAACAGCGCTATTTTAAATCAACAATATTTTCGTTAATGTTGCTACAACATTTGCCATAGAATTATAAGAATAACGTTATTTCTTAACCCCTTGAAGAGCGGTGATGCCGTCACGGCATCATATAATTTTAATTCATAATCGACACATTGGCACCGGAAATTTATAAGGAAAATTTCACCTTTATCAAGCATGCGAACATATACTTGTACTAGAACATGTAATATATACTTTTACTTGTTTACAAATAAATTCTCTTGTAAATACTGGTGTCATTAAATTAATTCAACATTTCACGAATACAAGTACCTTGCCCCTGAAAGGGTTAAAAATAGATGTATTAAAGAGGTATACCAATGGAAGCAACACATTTGCAAGCAAATCTTAAATGGGGAGCATTATTCGTAGCAATCAACAGTAGCAATTAGATTACTGACCGTGCTGACTCCTTTATTGATAACATGTTATTTATAATAACCTGTTGATTTTTTTAAATAATGTCTAAAGCCTTTTTATATATCTCGTGAGTCATTTCCATTTCACACATTGCGTATTGTAGATCTGTAACAATAAAAGAAGTTTGTGTGTTTGTGTTTCTCGGCGGTGTTTTGAAGAGACCTCTGCATGCAGAATTAAAAATTTGCACGAAATCAACTCTATGTATGCAGTTACGTACCTGGAAGCTTGATTTTACTTTTTTTATTAGATTTTTTAATTTAATATTTTATGCGATTTTTTGACGTTCGACGGCGATTTTTCCACACCAGTAAAATGAAGCTGTTTTCATTCTTTTAGCGCAATGTCTTACATTTTCTCTAATTTTAAATAACGTTTATTCCAAGTTTGTACAGCCATTTTCAATTCTTTGCAAATTATTTAACCCTAGAACTACCGAAAATTTTACTCAAGTTTTATAAAAATATTACACATCAGAATTCTTATTTAAAACTATTGAACTTATTTACTTAACTCATTATTGTCTGGTTTACATATTTAGTTTATTTTAAAGAAATTTCTGGTTAGAATAAATATTTCGAATGTACCCATCGGGTCCATTGGACCCGTCTGGTAGACGGAGGGTTAATGTGGTTTTCAGAGTTTTTTCGTATTCTGCGGCGATTTTTTGATAATCGAAAAAATAATTCTGTTTCAAAATTTTAGCCTATATATTGTAAACTTTGGCCTCCTCAATGTTTGAATTTTTAGCAATTTTCATGAAATTTTTAGCGATTTTTATACTTTTTTTACCTTTTTTAAGTTATAATAACGAAATAAGTCCTATAAAAATGCTAAGTATATTTTTTATTACTATAGAAATTTTCAAATGACTAACGTAACACAGAATACGTTGCTAAAAAATATAGTTATACTTAATGAGAAACTAAAATATGTGTCAAAGAAACAAGAATTTAATCTCCTAAAAGCAGCTAGCAAATTAGATACAAATGAGTTCCAAAAAGCATGATGACATATAATACAATTTACCCAATTTGATCTTTTGTGTTTTTCAGGCAAATAAATATATTTCAAGATTATTTTCTATTATACTGTTGAGGCATTTTTAGCACTACCATGAAAAAAAAAAAACTTTTTGTTTTATGTTATTTCTCTTTTTAACATCTAACAATGAAATAAAAGCCGCAAAAACATAACAATAAACGAAATATATTGCATTCGAGGTTTTTTTAATTAAGAAAACTTTAACATTTTTAGAAAATACATCTGGAAGTTTTTTCATATGAATATGGTTCTAAAATCAACGTGCATTATTCCTCCATTGCCGATTTTTTTCTGCAGTATGTTTTTTTCTCGCATTCAAGGTTAGACTGCACAAAGTTTTCAAAGTATTTCTTAAACTTATCTGAAAGATGACATAAGAATTATTAAGAATTAATTAAGTAGAATGTGTTACATTAGGCGAATATATTTATTCAAATACAGTGGTAGCAAGAAACTAGATAAATTTATTAAAATTTTAATTCTAAGTTATTGACATATGCATAACTCAAAAGGTTCAAAAGTTTAAGCACTTTATGCATTTTTTTTTTTAGAAAAAAGGGATTGGATGGGTATAATGAGGTTGTGCGACGTCATTTTCCAATTTTATAAAAATATAAAAATGAGGAAATCATTCCCACTCGTTTTTAAAATGCCAAGGGTAAAGAATTCACAAAAGGTGAGCTTTTAAAAGTTTTTAAATTGAAATCACAAAATAAAACTATTTCTTAAATTTCAAAAAATTTAAATTAATCAAAACAATGTATCTATATCATGTACTTTCAAAAAATTATGATTTTAACCGGAAGCAAGATGTGGACGACCACGTATGACTTTTGTTGAGTCGGATAGGAGAATACGGAGGTTCCTGTTTAGGTAAAATATGCCTATACAGCAAATTAAAAATAATCTCGGTGTACAGATGTTCAAAGATACTGTACACAGATATATTAAAGAATGTGATTACAGCATACTAAAGAAAATGGCTTAGAAATCATGCCTCAAACTACACCACTAACAAGCAAGAATGAACTGGGGTAAAAAACACATGTCCTGCGGGGAACAATTGGCTTACTGATTTATTCAGTGATTATAAAAAATGGAAATTAGATGGCCCTGATGGATAGACCATGTATTGGCATGATCTCCGAAAGGAACCACGGAGTTTTTTCAACAGTCAGCAAGGCGGTAAGCCTGTTATGGTTTGGGGAGTATTCGATTTCAACAGCCTGAATTCTGTGGATTTTCTAAGCGAAAACAAAATTCCAAAAATATCAAGAGTCGCTGAACAAAAATTTCCCTCCATTTGGTGTTTTTTTTTTTTGGGGGGGGGGGTGCGGTCATGAATGGATCTTTGAGCAAATTAATGCCTCAGTGTACATATTAAATACTACATAACCGAGGATTTCGCAGGAAGTTTTAAAAATTCTTGACGCGCCAGCTTTAAGTCCTGACGTAAACCCGAATGAGAATGCCTATGGCATCTTAACCAGTCATGTTTGCAGCAATCGAAAACCGTATGACTCTCTTTAAGAATTCAAAGGGGCCATAGAGAAAGCATGCTACTCTTTGCCCCCATAAAATCTACAAAAACAAATAATTTCGATGGACGTGTGCTTATTTGAACAAATCTAAAATCACGGAAGAATGATTTGTATGAAGTTTTCTAAAAATGATAAATGTAGTTGTTTTTGCCATTGTGCATAAACTTTTGAGACGGTTTTCTTGAAACAAATTTTAAATTAAATTTTTTGTAAATATGTAATTTAAATTTTTATACTTTTGATATCATTTATTTTAATGAAGTTGCGATATACACACATAAAAAAATGCTATTTATTTTAATTTTTTATTATTTCTTAAAAATCAACATTTTATGCTTGTGCTTAAACTTTTGAGACAAACTATGCCGTTTATTACTATTATTACCAACATTGCCCATATAATAATATCTATTTCATAATTTTATTATATTTTTTTATATTTTATTATGTTATAATTATATTATATTGAGATAAATATATATATATTAGTTATATTTTTTGTTTTAAGAATAATTATAGTAAAAAATATTTTTCATGAGAAATCGAAATTGCTAAAAACAAGAATAAACTTGGTGAAAACAAACATTTAAATTTATCCCCTGAGCAATATAATATTCAGGGTGGCGGGTGGTCAGTGAAAAACACAGTTAAAAAAGCGGCACCTACCACTATTTTATTCTAGAAAATACTAGAAATAATATAAGGGTTTAAAGAAAGCGGATTTCTCTTTAACAAAATACTGGTATTTAACACCATTTTCGACTGTGTTTTTGAGAATTGATGCCCGCTAGAACAAGAAAATTATAAAACACTTGTAGAGGTCATCGTCTAGAACTAGCTTTCGTAGAATACTTCCGTGCCATTTCGTCGAGCACGTCGACGCCAAATTTTGCATAATTATAGAATTTTACAGTTTCTTCTAAGTGTTTATCACCAGTTTCAAATATAACTGACGGATGTCGGGAACTTAGAATTAAAACATATTTATTTTTCTTCCCTTGATAAACTCAACGTAATATCATCTTTGGCAAGAATTTGGCTACTGTACAAAGACATTTTTTCATATTTATGGCCTGTGGAATTTTGTTTTTTGTCCGGGATTGACTATGCCAACAATGCTTGTTTTTAGTGACTTCAGCTTTTCTGTAAGGGGTAGTGAAGTAATTAAGTTATCTGTGGTAATGTTGTAACCTTTGTTGAAGTATGGTTGTATGAAGTACGGACTGTTGCGTCACCTACAAGATAAAATGTGCATTAAAATTGACAGTTGTCATTTTGACCGTTTCGATGGCTCTAGGAATACTACTGCAATACGTCATAAATTTTGGCTGACTGGAAAATTTATCACTGGCATATCATAGCTTTTTTGAATTATAGGAAAAGTAACGGAAACTGAAAGTTTTACTCTAAATAGAAACAAAGTGGTACAGGATGAAACTTTCGAAGCGGTCAAAATGACCGCCTTGGCGGTTCTAGTGTTAATAGTTCCATGATGCCAGTTTGGCCTCCATTTTTATTCTATAATTTCAAGTTCATATCAGAAATATATAGAAAATAGTATTTTTTTACTTTATTTAATGAAAGGCATTTAATGATCACAGAAAGTAAAAAATCTTTTTTTTTTTTTTTTTTTTTTTTTTTTTTTTTTAATTTTTGATGTAAATTCTAAAATTGGAGGCTGAAACCAAAAAATGCGATGACATTTGCTTTTGCAGCATAATTTTTTTTTTTTTTTTTTTTTTTTTTTTTTTTTTTGGTTAGGGAAGCGATTAAAATTTAGTGGTGAGAATGGAATATAAAAGAATATAAAAATAGAATTATCTACTTAACCCTTTCCACAGCGGAGTAATTCTGTTTCTGAAATGATTAATTGGTGGGTTGACACCAGAATTTACAAATGAATTTATCAGAAAATTAAACTTGCTTATTTCCCCGTACTTTAAACTGGTGTCCCAAAAATGACTGATGGATTTTAAAATTCAGTAACTTGCAAACGGTGACAGATATGTAAACAATTCTTGCAGGAGGATTATGTATGATGTCAGGAGTTTTTGTACTGTGATTCTTGATTTTGTTCGAATTTCAAGCAATAGATGGCTTTGAGAGCATTAGGCGCCCAGTCCAGACCCGATTTTTGGTACTTCGGGATCAATTCAATACAATTTAATATCCCTTTTTCCCATGAAAGAAGAGAGAGGCCAAAAAATCGAGCCTGGATTTAACGGTTATTGCTTGCAACGCCATCCATCAATGCCATTGGTAACTAAAACTGAGAATCGCAGCATAAAAACTCCTGACATCTTACATAACACTCCTGCAAGATTTTTTTTTTAATATCTGTCACTGTTTGCATGTTATCGAATTTTAAAAGCCATCAGTCATTTTTGGTCCATCCGGTAGAAGGAAAATTTTAATTAAATATTCCTGATGCCAGTACTCTTAAAACTAGTTGTATTTCTTGTGGACACTGCCTCTAAAGGGTTAAAGCTACCGTCCATTATCAGTTTAAAAAAAATATACACCATTTACTATCAAATTGTACGTCAATGATTATGATGTACCACAAGACAGCTTTTTACACTTCTCTAAACCGCTGACTATTGTGGTTCAAAAACTCACAACAGTCACTTCTGAACATATTCATTTGATTTTGGACAGTTACCAGATGAAAGTTTTCCTCGATTTGTTTGCTCTGATCTATAGAATTAACTTTCTGATACGAATAATATTTCATCGCTAAGATTTTTTTAAAATTGCTATCTTGGAAACAGTGTTGCCAGCGGGCTACTTTTTTTAAATTCAGATTTCATAGTTAGCACCAATTTTTTGGAATGGTAAAATTCCCCTTGTTGTCGCCTTAATTAATGTGTCATTGAATAAGGCGAATTGTATCATTTCATAAAATTAGTGTCAATCAGGAAATCTGAATTAAAAGCAAGTAGCCCACTGGCAACACTGCTTGGAAATACCGTAATATCCGGAGGATAATCCGCGTATCAAACAATCCTGTTTGGACACAGAATTTTTATTTAATAAATGAAGTCAAATATTTACCGCGATTTAATAAGTTAGATCTTATCAAATAAAATTTCAGGGTCCAAACATGATTCTTTGATTCGCGGATTATGCGCCGGAAATTACGGAAAAAAAGCAAAAAACATAATATGGAAATAGTTGTTACAAAATATCAAGCTGTATATGTTGGTAGCTACGAAAAAGGAATTGATGTAATGGGAGGAACATGTGTAATTGACATAGCTGCCAACTTTTACGGTTTTTTCTTACCACTAATATTTCAAAGAAAATGTTGACTTATTTAATTGCAGATTTCGTAGTTTAAATAAGGGAAAATGTTCTTTTAAATTTTAGTTGTAAGAAAAAAGCGTAAACGTTGGCAGCTATGAATTGATCAGTGGATTATACAGTAATCCCTTAAAATTCGCGGTTTTAACATTCACAGGTTTTGAAATAGAAAATGCAGAACATTTTAACATTCGCACCACTATTTAAAAAGAAAAATAATTTACATACGCGTTGACAACATTTGCAAGAAAAGTACAATACAAAATGTATTTCCTTAAAATATTGGTACGAACAGCATATAAAAATGGCAGTTTTGCGGTCGCGGTTTTGACATTCGCGGAACCTAACCCTCGCGAATGTTAAGGGATTACTGTATTCCGAAAGTTACAATAATATTAAAATTTTATCGTAAATAGCTCAATTTAAAAATCTTTCATTGTAATTCATAAGAAAGGAGAAGATATCTCTCCGGAAAAATGGGTGCCCTAAAATCGTAGCGGTTGGTACTAAGGCTAAACAGATTTATGTATTCTATGTTTCCAATATTAATACAAATAACATGACATGATTGCCAGTTTGGACTCCACTTTTAGTCAGAAAATTTGGATTGACAACAGAAAATATAAAAAAATATTTTCACATTTATTTAATGGTAGACTTTTCATGATTACATTTTCAAGATTACCCTCTATGACGTACGCAGCATACGTCATGCTATATTGTCCACCACCCCCTGTATACTAAATGAAGTTATGAATAAAGAGGAGGAGGCATATAGTGTACTTTCTACCAGTTGTGACTGATGTAACTGAAATTGTTGTCACAAGATGGCGGCCACTTTTTTAAATAGGATCTACAGTTTCTGAATAACACCGGGTCAAACTTCCCACCAGTAAAATTGAATAGAACATTTTGCCTTATTTAAGTGTCTTATTCATGGAAATATTTTTTCACAAATATGGTAAAATCTATTATTTGTTTTTACTGGTGTCAGTTTGCCTGGTAAAACAGTCAGCTTGTTTCACCAGTTGTCACAATATGTCGGAAACACAGGGCCTAAATTCCCCAAAAGTAAAGTTCCACCATTAAAAATCAAAATCTTTTTCTTAAATTTTTTTATTACTGATTTTTTCCTTAATAAGGTGTTTAAATACGGAGAAAGTTTCTATACAAATTTTTTGGTGGAATTTTAAACCGGAGGCAATCATCCCTTGCGAAAGCGGTTACAGTTGAAGATTCACTATTTCAACGATATGTCAGTTCCTCTTTATTAATAATTCCATGGTACACTAGGCCTGAGCACTGACAAAAAAATTGCGGCAGCCGAAGACAGATTTTTTTTCAATGTATTTACGGGCCCTTAAATTTTGGTACCAATAACTTTTAAAAGTTTTTTTTTCCGCTTCAATTATCTGAGACGAAAACAGACAAAAAAATCTTTTATAAAATACTCGTGTCCAAATTTAGGAAACCGTACATACGTTTAAAAAAATACGCCTTCGGCATCCGCCATTTTTGTGTCAACACTCAGGCCTGTATTCGTCATTGCCGACAATGATGTATGGGGTATACGCCCTGATATCTGGCTGATTTTTTAATAAGGCATTCCGAATTCTAACCAGAAAGTTTTACCTCTTATTTTTGCTTTACTAGATGATTGATTTCCCATAAATAAAATAAAACAAAATTACAAATTAAATTTTTGTGCTTTAAATTCATAATTTCTTTAAAAAAAAAAAAAAAAAAAAAAAAAAAATCTGCCAGAAGCGGCAACACTGGTGGCTAGTGATATGAATCCGCTAACGGCGCTAGAGAGAAGGGGGCTAAAGTAAAAATTCTTCTTCAGAATGTTCCGGTCTGAAGTCGGAATTTCCGGATAAAAATTGAGGCCAAACGGACAACCCTGTAAAATGAAATTATTGACATTTATAAAACTTACGTATTGCAATAACTAATGTGACATTTCTTGAAAAAGAAAACACGCCTATTACAAAAGCAATGAAAATTTTATTTTAGAAATATATTTACAACAGCTGTTATTTGAGAGATTTCTTAATTGTTTTAATCAAAGATTTTTAAATCTCATCCCTAATGATTTACTTAAAAATGCTAAATTACGAAATATGCTAATGATTAAAGCAGAAATATAGCTAATACGTTAAATACAAGATAAATTTATTATCTCAGCTAAGTCGGTAGTTTCTAAGAAACAAACAAATATGAAGTAAAACCAATAGATTAATTTACAAATGATGTTTTTGTAACAGCTGTTACTTAAAACGCATTAAAAGATTTTTAAAGAAAACATCTCTTCGATATCTTTGGCAGGAAAATATTAACATCATCTCATTTTATCTTTCTAAATTTCATTACCTAGTAATCGATTGGGGTACTCACGTCCTAACTAAATTGAATTACAAAACTTTCTTCTCAGAGGCTTTAATTTCAGTTGTTTGTGCAAAATATTGTGGATTTCTTAAGAAAAACAAGAGTACTTTAGTATAAATATGGCTGATCTTAAAAGGAAAAGAAAATATTTGTCAAACTGATGTAAAATCTTTTTTTTTTTTTTTTTTTTTGTATGGTTTTATTATTTGTTCCGTTAACGTTTGGGATAATTTCGCTTAATTATCAAATTGACAAGACATTAGTTTAGTTGAAACCTTACTAAACGTACATACATTTATCTTCAAAGATATGAAAGTGAATTTTTATCGCAGAAAGGATGGACTCTTGATAAACCACATGCCTGTTATTTTTCTTTAATGCTTTCAGTGAAAGTAAAGAGCTCTCAATCTTTTCTGTTTTTTATTTATTTATCTATTTATAGGAAATATTTTTTCTGAAATTGCTTAGAGTTTTATTTTACAAAGAAATTTAACACTTTAAGATCTGAAGAATTTTGATAGAAATGAAAAGTTCTAGTTTTTTACCTTAATTAATAGGATCATATTTGATTGAAAAAATATTTTTAAAAATACCCGATGTCAGTCAACAAACCATTCACGCAATTATATGGGTGAAGGCTCGACTTTAAATCGCTGAAAAAGAGGAAAATATGTTTTTCCTTTTCTTTAGGATCACCTACGCAGGGCTCCCAAATGGTCCGCCAACTGAATACCAATAAATTTTAACAGACAATTTTATGGTAGGTTTGCGCTAGAAATAACTTTCAAAGGTGATTTCGGGGCGGTTTTTAAGAAAAATCTAAAAAGAAAATTTTTCTAAAAAAATATTGGTATTCAGTTGGCGGAACATTTGGGAGCCCTGCTTACGTCTAATTTCATGAAACCATGTCATGTCTGTCACACAGCTGAAAATGGCTATGCTTGTTGGCCACCATTATTTTCAAAAAGTTTGCTTCGTGTTATTCAATTGATGAGATATCTCCGATAAAATAAGTCACATTTTTCCGTTCTGAAATACTGGTAACCAAAAATCGTAGTATTGAGAGACATGACAAATTTTCATGGAAATAGCCCTACACAATTTTGTAGGTCATGTCTTAAAGGGTTAAAAGTCATAGATTCCAAACCTACCGATTATTCTGTATCACTATTTTTCAACTGAAATATTCGTCTTATTTAATCCTTTCAAGCAATTCGTAAAATGTTGAAATAATTGAATGACACCAATATTTATAATGAAATTTAACCCTTTAAGACCTGAAGAATTTTGGTAGAAATGAAAAGTTCTAGTTTTTTACCTTAACAATTAACCGGAAACGTACGTCTGTGAGATGTTTGCGTCTACATATCTGCCCTTAATATTTTCTCTCTCCGACATTCCAAACTTATTTTTATGCTGTTATATTAAAAAATTGGTCCTGGTGATGCATTACTATTAAAGATTAAATATTTAAGTTCACTATTTGGTTAAATTATTAAGTTTTCTGTTTGTGCGCGGGATTTTCACGTTTCCGGTTAAGGGTTAATTAATAGGAACATATTTGATTGAAAAAATATTTTTAAAAATACCCGATGTCAGTCAACGAACTATCCACACAATTATGTGGGTGAAGGCTCGAGTTTAAATCGCAAAAAAATGAGGAAAATTTGTTTTCATTTTTCTTTAGGATTACCTACGTCTATTCCTATGGAAACTTTTCATGTCTGTCACACAGCTGAAAATCGCTATGCTTGTTGGCCACCATTATTTTCGAAAAGTTTGCTTCGTGTTATTCACTTGATGAGATATCTCCGATAAAATAAGTCACATTTTTCCGTTCTGAAGTACTGGTAGCCAAAAATCGTAGTATGTGACAGACACGACAAATTTTCATGGAAATAGCCGTACACAATTTTGTAGATCATGTGTTAAAGGGTTAAAAGTTATAGCTTCCAAACCTACCGATTATTCAGTATCACTATTTTTCAACTGAAATATTCGTCTTATTTAATCCTTTCAAGCAATTCGTAAAATGTTGAAATAATTGAATGACACCAATATTTACAATGAAATTTAGCCCTTTAAGACCTGAAGAATTTTGGTAGAAATGAAAAGTTCTAGTTTTTACCGTAATTAATAGGATCATATTTGATTGAAAAAATAGTTTTAAAACTAACTGGTGTCAGACAACGAACCATCCACGCAATTATGTGGGTGAAGGCTCGACTTTAAATCGCACAAAAAGAGGAAAATGTGTTTTCTTTTTTCTTTAGGATCCCCTACACAATTGTGTAGGTCATGTGTTAAAAGGTTAAAAGTCATAGCTTCCAAACCTACCGATTATTCAGTATCACTATTTTTTAACTGAAATATTTGTCTTATTTAACCCTTTCAAGTAATTTGTAAAATGTTGAAATAATTTAGTGGCACCAATATTTACAATGAAATTTATTTATAAACAAGTAAAATTATATTTTCGCGTACTTAATAAAAGTAAAATTTTCATTAAACATTCGGGGGGGGGGGGGGGCAATGTGGCAATTAGGGATTAAAATTATGGGATGTTTGGCGGCATCACCGCCCTTAAAGGGGTTAACACATTGAGGACGGGTTATTTTTCGAAAACGAGTACGAATTTACGTTTACAAATGTCTTTAGAAATTAAAACCTGCTCACAACCAATCGGAAGTAAGCATGCCTGAATTACACCCTCTTTACTCATCCTTACAAAATTTCCGTACCAGTAATACTTTTTTCCATAAATCCCTGAAAAAGGCAATTCACGTGACCCGTCCTCAATGTGTTAACGACGGATATTTGCGATTAAATAAGATGAAGATAAATATGCGGAATCAATTATATTTAAAATTCAGGTGCTCCGAAGATATGAAAAGTTCATTCAGCAGAAGCTAAAATATACCATTACATAAAAATATAAATCATATATTTTCGTAAATATTATACTTTGTAGATTCATAGACATGTTATATCGCAATTTGTGGTTTTTAACCTCTAACCACGGACAACACAGCTACTAATATTTTAGAAATGGTGTTATGAATAAAGAGGAGGGACATATAGTGTATTTTCTACCAGCTGCAAGAAAAGTAACTGAGGAGGTTGTCACAAGATGGCCGCTTATTGTGTACATCGGATCAACAGTTTCTGATGACGACCGAAGCAAACTGTCACCTGTAAATTTTCAATAGAAAAATTCTCCTTTTTTTAGCGGCTTATTACTATAAAATTTCTCGCACAAATATGGTAAAATTTTATCTTCGTTTTTACTGGTGGGAGTTAGCCCGGGTATTATAATCTATTTCACTGATACTGACAGAAGTTTGTTTAGTTTATCACAATATGGTGGAAACGTAGAGCCTGACTACATCAGAAATAAACTCCCTCCAATAAAAATAAATTGTTGTGTTTGGCCAAAATTATGACCAAATTACGCATTAAAAAGGCGTTTAAATAAAGAGATAATTTCTATTCAAATTTACTGTTGGAAGCTTGTCCCGGCTGTAATAAGCCACTCCGAAACCGGTTATAATTGAAGCTTCATTATTTTGAGAGATATGTCATTTCCTCTTAATTCATACTTCCTACAGCGCGTGTCGATAGTTTAACAAATTGACGACGAGCCTTTTTTTTGCATCTCTTTTAATTTTTCGACACCAGTTTTTTCCACATTGTAATTTTGACTTATTTAATCGCTCAAAGTTTGAGATTAGATAACGTGAAAATTTCCAAACTTAAATACTAGTATTCAAATTTAAAAGTTTTGTTCGCCTTACATGGCAAGTTTTCTTGCCAACCGGCTTTAGTGAGCTAAGCACAATGACAATTTTAAAATAAAACGTTAAATATTCTCTTTATTTCATTATCTGTCTTGTATATGTTAATAATAGCAGTTTTAACACTATATTCATTAAAATTATCTTTTTTATTTTATTTTAAACGATGGAGTTTAAGATTAGAACAAAAATAACCTTAGATTAATTTTCACACAATCATTCTAATTGGTAAACAAATCATATTAGATGTAAATTTCCAACTGGGCGAAAAATGTCCGGACCAGGATTCGGACCCGGGACCTCCTGGCTGAAGCCGCCAGTGCTCTGCCATCTGAGCTATCCCGGACGATTCTGGTCGAACTTTTTCACCCAACTAACCTAGAAGATTACAGCATCTGGTCTGAAACCTGGTTCAGCTCAACAGAATAAATCTCAGGTAATGGAACTCCAGAATCCTCCTTTCGTATCCAGCTATTTCTGGAGTTCCATTACCTGAGATTTATTCTGTTGAGCTGAACCAGGTTTCAGACCAGATGCTGTAATCTTCAAGGTTAGCTGAGTGAAAAAGTTCGACCAGAATCGTCCGGGATAGCTCAGATGGCAGAGCACTGGCGGCTTCAGCCAGGAGGTCCCGGGTTCGAATCCTGGTCCGGACATTTTTCGCCCAGTTGGAAATTTACATCTAATAAAAATAACCTTGTCAAAAGTTTATGCACAAACTTATGGCAAGTTTGCAACTCGTTTTATGCAGATTTTACAAACTGATTTAAGCGGTTGCGCACGCCAACCATTTATAGGTGTATAAGAGGCAGTCAGTTGTTGTGTTTGAATTAGTACTAAATGCCTAAGTCGAAAGATTTTTCACAGGAGGAGGTGATAAATATCTAGAGTATGAGAGCAAAACATATGTCTGTTTCTGAAATTGCAAGTGCATTAAAAAGATCAAAACGAAGTAACTATCAAGTTTTGGCTCGTGGTAATGATTTCAAACAAAAATTCCGTTCAGGAAAGCCACGAGTGACTACTTTGCGTGAAGACCGCCGCATCAGAAACTTGGCTTGAACTGGTAATTACTCTCTTTCGCAAATAAAACAATCAGTTGGAGGACAAACATTGAAAAAAAAACTGTTCATAGAAGAGTTTTGTAATCGGGATACATCAAGAAACATAAAATTACACGGTTACCATGTTTGAAACATGGAACTATGAATAAAGAGGAACTGGCATATCCTTAACCCTTCACTGCACCACGTGCCACATCTGGCACATACCTAAAAACACTGTAATTCTTAATATATGCCATGAATTTGGCCAATATGATCTCTATCCTTGATCAAGAACAGTCCAAAGAATGGAATAACACTTAATCTGTCCATGTCAGATGGATGCATTTGATAAAAAATTAGAATTTGTTCTTCTGAAACAAAAAGAAAAAAAAATCGATCAAGCTATTAAAGTAAAATTTAATTTCATTATTTTTATTGAATACTTAAAAATATTAATACAAAAAAAGTTGCAGAGCATGAAACAGATAAAATTAATTAATTTAAGCTCATTTACTTGTAAAATATAGCTATACAATATTTTAAAAACCTAATTGTGTATACAGGGTACATGCCATAAAATAAAAAATTTTAGCTGAAAATTAGAAATTTAATTTTTTTACTATTTTTCCCATCATTAGAGCGATATATAGGTTTCAAATATTTTTTTTTCATAAAAATAGGAAAAGTCGTGCAGTGAAGTGTTAAAATAGTGAAGCTTCAACTGAAACCGTTTTCGCAGGATTTGAGTAACGCCGGCAGTAACTTGAATCAGTTAACCCTTTATCTACGGCATTATGATCTACTGCAATTTTTTTTCATGTAATATTTTTTTTTCAGTTACTACAATGAAAATTAAAGGATAAACATGAAAAAAAATACTCACCCGTGAGAAATTTAATTATTTAGACGTAATTAACTAAAGTGGTACTTTAAAGTACCGTCAGTACACTACGACTAAATTATGGTAACAGAAAACCCACAAGCTATTTCAATTGGCACCAGAAAATATTTTCGATCTTTTTCCTATTTTCAAATAATTTTTTTGGCAAATTCCGGTGCCAATCATTTATTTCAACACTTTAGAACTGAAATTGCTTTACTCCTGAAAAGGTAAATAAAACTATTTTTTTTTTAGTTTTCGATCTTGTTAGCAGTCCTTTAGTGTAGCGGCGTCAATATTCCAGGGACGAAATTTTCCCTCGCATCTCCACATACTCAATATATGAATTTACATATGCCATTTCTACCATAGCAAAAACGATCCGGTGCCACAACTTTTTCGATTTCCTATAAAAGATAACAATGAAACAAAAAAGAAATACCAGGGAAATCATTACTACACTACATTTTAGTAATTACATTTTAAAGCCGATGAAAACGATGGATACTGCACAGACGAAAAGTAAACAAGAACTTTTTCTCCAACACCCAGTGTACTGACGGTACTTAAAATTACCACCGTGTAATTCAACTGTTAAATCAAATACATACACCGTTCATCTAAAATAGCGAGTCAAATTGTATTCTAAGGCCATACTGAACACATAAAAAAAAATCCAACACTTATCTTATATCGTTTACTTTGTTTGCAGCAATGAAAAGACGAGCGTGGCAATTTGTACAAAAAGTCGGCACAAAACACATCGACTGCTTCAATGATAGCCTCATTCCTCTCTAAAATAACAAACCTAGAACTACTGCTGCCATGAATTCGGATAAAGTGGAGTTAAAAGAGCGTTTTTTGCAAAGTACCATTATAATATTAGTAATATTCACTATGGTATAAAAGTTTAAAGTGAGTGGTACTTACAAGTACCGTCAGTAGATAAATGGTTAATTTACATAGAAATTCTCTCCTTATTTAAACACCTTATTCATGCAAAATTTCAGTCATAAGTAATAGCAGAAACTTATTTTCATATTTACTGATGGAAGTTTATTTTGGCGAAAGTCAGGCAATGCGTTTTCGCCATATTGTGACAACCAGTGAAACAAACTGACTGTTTGAACAGGCAAACTGATACCGGTAAAAGCAAATATAAAATTTTACCACATTTGTGAGAAAATATTTCCATGAATAAGACGCTTAAAAATGACGAAATATTTTATTAAATTTTACTGGTGGGAAGTTTGCTTCGGCGGTAATCAGAAACTTTAGATCTGATTTTTTTTAAAGCAGCCGCCATCTTGTGACAACCTCCTCAGTTACTTCACTCGCAACTGGTAGGGAATTCACTATATGTCGCCTCCTCTTTATTCATAACTCCATTGTTTGAAACGACACCATAAATAAGCTAGATTACAGTGGGCCAAAAAAGCATATGCCATTTGGTGATAAGTGGCTGAATGTCATATTCAGTGCTGAAAAAAATGGAGCCTCGATGGTCGTGATGTGTTTAAGTACTATTGGCATGATCTCCGCAAAGAACCTAGGATTATATTTAGCCAACAACATGGTAGTGGTTATGTAGAGGTATGAGGGGTTATTTCTTTCAATGGTCAGTCGTCTGTAGCATTCATCAGCGGTCGTGAAAATTCTGAAAACTATCAAGCCTATCATTTGTCTCCATGTTGTGGATTTTTTTTTTTTTTTTTTTTTTTTTTTTTTGGGGGGGGGGGCGGGGGGGGTCATTTAAACACGATGATGCTTCGATCCATACCTCAAACTCAACTTCAACATGGCTTAAGACAAAAAAAGGACCTGTTTTGAGATGACCGGCAATAAACCCTGATTTGAGCCTCTTTAGAAAATATGTGGGGCATTCTCACTCATGCAGTTTATCCAAATGGAAAACAGTATTCTTCAGTTAGACATTTGAAAGATGCCATTGTGAATGTGTTATTTAAGGGGACGGTGGAGTTTAAAATCCTTAAAAATATTTTTTTTTATTTTTGTAAATTTCAACTTAAATATTATTCAAGGGTACATTATATACATTATGGCATGCATTTATCACAAAAAAATTAAAAAAAAATTATTTTGGAGAAAAAAAATGGAATTTTACGCGTCTTAGAAATCTTCGAAATGCCCCATGCGTCTTCCATATCAATGAAAATCCCCAGTATTTTTTATAAACGTTTGGTTTATATATAGAAATAAAATAGAGCATCGAATTTTATATATTTGAATTTAAACGTTATAAAAAATTAATTTTTGAAATTTTTTCGAAAAAATTTTGAATTTTTGAATTTTTTTTTAACCTTTAAATTCAAATATATAAAATTCGATGCTCTATTTTATTTCTATATATAAACCAAACTTTTATAAAAAATATTGGTGATTCTCATTGATATGGAAGACGCATGGAGCATTTCGAAGATTTCTAAGACGACGCTTAAAATTCCATTTTTTTCTCAAAAATATTTTTTTTTGTGATAAATGCATGCCATAATGCATATAATGTACCCTTGATTAATATTTAAGGTGAAATGTACAAAAATAAAAAAAAATAATTTTATTGATTTTGAACTCCTCCGTCCCCTTAGAATTTAAACCAGAAACAATACAGAACCTCATTTTATCGCTGAAAGACCGTATATTTAGAGTAATTCAGCAGAATGGAGCAATAATCAAATATTATTTTTTTTATTCTTGTTCTACTAAAGACTAAAGAACTAATGTGCTTAAATTTTTGAGACACTCATTTTTCTTATTTTAAATTTCTATTATTTGAAATAAAGTTAAAAGCATAAATCTGTTAAGTATCGGTTTAAAACTACAATCTGTAGGTCATGCGAAAAGGAAAGTAACTTTCAGTCAATAATAAAATTTTATTTCTAAATTTTATGTTGTGCTTAATCTTTTGACACGTACCGTATTTCCATTTTTTTAGTAGACAAATATTGGCATAATTTAATGGCAGAATCTTTGCTGTTCCATAAGGCGAAGATGCAAAGAATGCATTTACGCGTAGCTTGAAAAAAGCGATACTATTAGATTAATATTAACTTGCGTGTGTATTGACGTTATTAGAGCAGGTTTCTAACGCAAGGTTGGTACACTCCTTGGAATTTCCATTGTCGCCTTTATTAAAGATATGAAAATTTCTATATAATATTTAAGTCGCATACTTAGCAATCATCCCTTTAGCCCTAGAATCTGTACTATTTTTTGCAATTAAAAAATCCTAGAAAATTACAAATAATACTGCATTACAAAATTGTGTTAACCCATTAAGCGCCAAAACTTTAAGATGGAGATTTTTAACTTTTTTTGCAGAAAAACGTTTGCCACCACAAATTTTGAAGAATAATCTTTGCTTTATTTAATGGTCAAAGTTTCTGCTATTAGGTAAGGCAAATTTTTTAATTCGAAAATAGTGGTAGCCTGTTAGTTAATTTAAGCATGGACATTTATTTTTACCGTTTCGTCAACGCAACACCAGAGGGTAATGGGTTACAGCAGTACCAGAGCTGCCACGGGCGACTTTTTTTAATTCTATCTCGCACCACATTCTCAAAACAGAATTTTTCTATACACTTTTCCAACATGTGCAAGAGAAATATACTACAAAATTTATTTTCTCAAAAATAGCGGCTCAAATAGAATATAAAAATAAATGCCAGTGGCAGCGCTGCAGAACGCACCTTGTTAATGTTTTCACTGGCCAGTGATAGTGTTTCTGTGATGCTTAATTTACACCAATAATCTCAAAAATCTCCATTTGAAAATTCGGAAATACTATTTTGCAGCTTTTATTCCCCGAAAGTGATAAAAGTAAAAAATTTTTACATAATTGTGCATAATTGTGTTACAAATTTTGATTGAAATTATATGGTATGTAGCCCATCGCCATTCACGAGGTTACCCCTTCAAAAGCAGTCAGATATTTTTAACCCACATAATTTTAATCAAGCTTTATATCACAATTTTCAATAAAATTTAACTTTTATATATTAGGTAAAAAAAATATCTGCAATTACCTTCCCTTAATTTCAAATAACATTTTTTCGAAAATACTAGTATGGATTCAATATTACAGAAACGCAATTACTTGTCCCTGAAAGGGTTAATCTTTTTATACCTTTATTGTATTTGTGTTTTAAACATTTAAAAAAATGACTTATATTCTCACTTTTTTATATGCGGTTTTAGAAAGTATGAGGAATTTTGTTTTCTACTGCATAATTTTTGTAAAAAATAATTCTGAGAATGGATATTTTTATTTCAACTAAATTTGGGTCATTTTAATAAAGTGTGGTATGATTACGAGAATTTTCTTGTTTATAATACACAGGATTCGTACGTCGTAGAGGAGGATTCAGGGGATTTAAGGGGTTCAATACCAGAAGTTTCCTACGGCTATTGTCAACATACCTAAACACGCAATTTTTCTTTTCAGCAAGGAAAATTCACATTATGAAAATACTGGTATTTTTCCTGAGGTGCAGGGACGCTAACACGTGTCTCATATAGGGGAGACTAGGGACGGTTGACCATACGGGAGGCTTGACCTACCCATCAGTTTTCATGTTTAAAAGAATTTCAGAGTTTTATCAATAGGTGTCAACCAAAGGTACAGGAATGCTCAAAACAACAGTCTTTATTTCAAAGAGATAATCGAAGTAGGTGCGGAAAAAATAATTTTTGAGGCATTTTCAACCTAAAAGTTGTGTTTTTTAGTAATATTTTGTAAGCTTTTTTAAGACAAAATGTACCAAAGAAATATATCATAGGTAAGTAGGTTTTAATCCCTTAACGGTCGCATAAATTACGGTTTAAAAATTTAAATTGCTTATTGGCACCATTTTTCTGAAAAAGAAATATACACCTTATTTAATGACAAGTAAAATGATACCATAATAAGGCCAATTACACTATTTTATAAAACTGGTGGAAATCAAATAATCTGAATAAAAGACACAGCTCGTGAATATCACGGAATCGAGAATTAAGGGGTTAAGTAATGCAGAAATATCGAGCTTTCATTCCAGGCATAAAGATTGTACAGTAAGTTAGGTTTAACATAACAAAGTGGTGTTCTTTAGAAAAGGGATATTTGGGGAGGCTTGACACACTCAATGTGCAGGAGGGTTGAACAGATGCTCAAGGCTCCCTTAATTAAGCGACTTTCGAAATCTTTTTATCACATACCGTGCAAAATGAAAGGTTATTGGTTATATATATAAAAAAGAATATAAATTTATTCTGCAAAGCTACAGTAAAATGGGTGATGGAAAATAAAATGTTTAAAACGGATTAAAGAAAGATATGAAAAATTACTCTGGTATCCAATGTAAGAAAAATTTAATGAAGTATAAATGATAAAGTCGATAAAAACTTTTTTCTATTTAAATATTACTTACAATAGGTAAATAGAAACAGGGAAAAAGATTAAAAAAGTCTAGAAAGTATGAAACCAGCAGTCTTAACAATTTCACGGGCAGCGATATGTTAACGAAACCACATAATTTTAATTTCCAAACGCCACAATGGCACCAGAATTTTGCTAAAATCTTTTCCATTTAATATGTATGTAAAATATAGTCTTTTTTTTTCTTATTTCCAAATAAATTTGTTCTTAAATTCCGGTGACAGTAATTTATTTCAACATTTCAGCACTGAAAGTACTAATTAATCCTTGAAAGGGTTAAAAGTTGCTAATGATAAGTTAAGTGCTTATGTGGCTTCAAAAGAACACAGCATTGATCGAAAAACTTTAGGAAGGTATATAGACAAATTTCACCAGGATGAATACAGTGAGAGAAAGCCAAACATTGTGCCAACTAGAGTTTTCAGGTCGAGTGCCATAAAAAGTAGGAGAAGGACACAAAAAAGTGGAACAGCGGCTTCTAAATCCGTACATAATAATAAATGAAACACTATGAAAACGGAACTGTCTCTAACGGAATACTGTCTTAAATGTTAAAATTTCATTTTCTCTGCTGTACAATTATACCTGCTCAGACAAAATCCTGTTTAAAGCAAAAATTTTCTCCTCTGACTTGCGATTGCGACTAAACAGATTTGTTTAAACATCATATTTTCAAAAATATTTTTTATAATAATTAAAGCATGTAGCATCAAGTTATTTTGCTTTTTTTAAAGTGATTTTATTTCTCTTCACAAATATTTCAATATAAATAAAGTGGACCAAGTAACCCATATAATGGGTTAAACCACCCATATGTGGGGCGCTTTGACCCATTATTTTCTCATGATTAAAATAAATCATTTTTCAAATTTCTTATCTATTACACTTTTGTAGCAATTTTATTTTGATAATTTATTGCATAATGAACAAAATGATATACAAAACTTTATTCTACGATCAATATTTAAAAAATAAAAAAAAAACATTTTGTAAAAAGTGGGTCAAACCTCCCTAGTCTCCCCTATACTTTATTCAAACCAGAAATTTTATTTAATAACAAGCAATTTATTATCTGAGGACTGAAATTGATTACATTTATTTCAGAACGCTTCTGGTTAAAATCATAAATTGTAGTCAAACTCGCAAAAACAATAATGGTCCACAATGTGTTAACCCTTTTAAAATCAAACTACTTCTGCTGCAAGAATGTTGGACTGGTTGAATTTCACCATAATTGAAATCACGTTAATTATGAAGTAATTAAATAATTTTTGTCACTTACCTTATATAATAGCAATGTTTCTATCAAAAATTTTGATACAATCACAATTAGGGATCAAAACTAAATGGCGTAAATACCTTTTACTTACTGAAGATATTCGCATCCACTAATTGGCATTCTAGTATTTGGATATTTGTTAAATTGACGTAAGACAGGGCTCGCACCGTTCCTAAAATTTTTGCACTTTGCTACCAGTATTTTAAATAAGAATTTTCATCGTAGATTCCTTTAACATATATTTTAGAACTATACAACAAATATTGTCGTTTTAATTTAGTGGTAGCAAAGTGAGAAAATTTTAGTAACGCTGCGAGCCCTGTGTAAGCGCTTTACTTTTGAATTTTATATGATTATTATTTCCGAAAAGCATGCACAAAATTCTTTTTTATACAACCAATAATATTCGCTCCTACAGACTACTACTAAAAGACTCCTACAAAGATAACAATACTAACAAAAACAATAAGAAAACCCAAGAAGAAGAACCCCAATTCCAAACAGTGGTACCTCTGCAACGTGCGCATAGGTACAGTCGTGGAAAAAAAAAAAGCAAACACCCCCTACTAACTCCTCAACAAATTATCGTAGCAGAAAGTTGCTGGCACCGAACGATTGGAAATAAAGTCTACTTTTAAATGATTTATATAAAATTTGCTTAGGGGACAATCTACATATTAAAACGAACCATAACTTTGTTTTTTTTTCAATAGAAGTACACAATTCTGACAACATAAATAAACTCTACACACTTCAATTACCCTAAAAACAAATTTTTATGCAATTCGTACGATAAGTTTCAGATAAATTAATTTTTTTAAACGAGCGTATTTTAAGGGCTGTATCCAAATTGAAGTTCTGTACTTGATTGTTAACCGGGAGAGCCCCCTTCTTGATCAAGGCACCTGAAGCGCCACTGAAGGGTTGGTTGGTTGGTTGTATTTATGTCGGCCAATTATCTGCACGTGGGATATAGGCCCTAAGGGGGGTAGTGCCTTCCGTGGAGGTCTTTCTAAGGGAACCTAACCCGTATTAACGCTTGGAGAACCAAGGTTCGAAGAAAACCACGAAAACTCCGAACGATTAGGCCGACGGGCGCGATTGAGATCGAACCCAGCACCTCCCGTCTACCAGCTTCCGACATTGAAGGAGTCATTGAAGCCTGTTAGATTACAGGACAGCAGAAGAAATTTCAAAATATCTACTGACTTCATCATAGCCCCTTAAACCTTAATTTTGCCGTTCTTTAAGCATAATTTGAAAACTACTTGGAAGAAAAATGTGAGATTTTGAATTTCCATGAAGCAGGACTTAATAAATCTAAATCCATCAAAAAAATTGCAGGTTGCAGTTCATAATTATTTCGAATATTAATTTCATAATTCATAATTTATAACATAAAATTATAAAAATTGCAAATTCAGCGTATTTATGTTTAGGTATATTAGTATTATTGCTACAAAAAAAATAGCCCATTAGGAGCATAATTTTCGGAGATATAATTAAAAATATGAAAATGTAATTTAACATTAGAAGCACTTAATTTTGAATGTTTATAATTCAAAAACTTATCATTCAAATGACTTGAAATTTCGTGTCTAGGCATAGTTTGAACCGGAGATTTGAAATGTCTTGTTAAAATTGGATATTGCGATTGAAAAAAATGAAGTTTGGATTCATTTTAATGTGTAGATGCCCCTCTAAGAAAATTTTATATACATCATTTAAAAGTAGACGTTCTTTCCAATCGTTCGGTACCATTAACTTTCATTTACGATAACTTGTTGAACAGTTAGTAGGGGGTATTTACTTTTTTTTTCCACGATTGTAGATGGGTTCCAATTCCAAGACATACTCGTGCAATATATCCACTTGTAATATATACTCGAATACTTGAATTTACTTTCTGGTTACATACGGTTATTTAAATTGAGTACCATTACTTCGAATAGCAGTCTTCGTCCTATTTAATGCAACAAACATTTTCAAAATTCTGTACTTAACCCAAAACATCCTGGAAGCAATTTTGAAATATTTGCACCTCTCCGTTTTTTCCAAATAGAAGTCTTTGCTTAATTTAATCGAAGAAATTCTGGGTTGAATTAAGCGAAAACTGCTATTCGAAAACTCTTATAGGAAATATTAAGAAATTAATACGATTTGTACACCGCGCATACGCATTGAAAGGTGATTAAGGTTAAACTTTACTCCATTTTCATATTTTCTTTTTCTGATCTGTTTTAAATCTTCCAGGGGCAAAATACTTCTGATGCAAAAATACTAAAATGCTTGATTGACACCATGATTTAAAAGAAAATTATATGAAAATAAGTAAAAGCTTATCTTCACGTACATAAAATTCTGATTCCAATGTGACATTTAAGAATTAAATTTAATATACCGTCTCCCTTCAAGCGGGTAATCCAAGGAACTGAGAAAAGTGTCCAGACGGTGTGTTACCATTTTAAAAATTAAAGCTATACAATTTTTAATATGCAGATGACCAATAATAGTGGGAATGTTAAGTAAGAAAAAACTTCAAATCGTGAAAATAATATTCCGATTGGTCGGTATCTACGTTATATTAATAACAATCCATATAAGAAGGCAATCCATATACAAGTGCAATGTCATAAGAATTCAAGATGGCTGCTATGATCACCGCTTCCTGAATGGTAAACCTGAGAGCCAGGGTTGTCATTTTCGCCTCGATTTTTATTTCGAAATTTCACTTTCAAACCGGAAATTTTGAAAGAAGAATCTGTACTGTGTGTAATCACAAAATTTCTGTCATTAAGTAAAGCAAAAAATACGATTTTAAATTTCTGGCACGAACAAAGATTTTCTAAATGAAAATGGAGGCCAAACTGGCAACCCTGCTGAGCGCTGACACAAAAATGGGAGCTGCCATTGATTGATTGACACAAAATTGATTGACACAAAAATTGGATTTTATTCAGTATTTATATGGTCCCTTTAGTTTGAATACCAATAATATAGTTTTCGCTTAATTGTTCTGAGATGAAATAAACCAAAGAAACCTTTTAAAAAATACTGGTGTCACAATTCAGAGGACCGTACAAATGCCTACAATAATCCACCTAGTGCAGCCGCTATTTTTGTGTCAGCGCTCAGGCCTAGTATCCACGGGGCAGTGCTATAATTCGATACGATGTTGTTTTCTGGAATTGTTTGCAATTTGCTTACTATCCATCATATAAATGTGTGTTTGATGTCGAGTGTAATGATTTTTAAGTCACAAGTTCCATTTTTAACATTTTCCAATGTAACTAAAAAGCGCTTATCATTTAGTTTTCCCGTTTTTCTGTCTCTTCATTTGTGCTGTTACTCGGATACCTTGTAATTATATATGTTATTGAATTAGCCATAACGTGTTCGGAATCAATCATGAAGTGTGTAGTTTTTTGTAGTTCATTTACAGGGAATCACAGTCGAATTCCGTTGCATTTCGGCTAATGGAAAAATCGCTTGTAGTATATTCTAATGATTTTATACTCTTTCAAATATATTGAAATTGATATACTTCGATGATGTGCAGTGCAATGTACTTACTATAGAATATATTGTGCATATCATCTGTCGCTCATATACAAAGACACAGAAAACTATTAGGTTACAGTAGTGAGCAGGAGCAATAATTGCTGGAAATACGTTTTCAATTGCAGTATGATATTTTAAATGAAACTAATTCTTGGCATATTACTTGGTGTATATAATCTCCATAGATCATCAGATGAGTTTCATTAAGGTACGATTTGTAAAAAAAGCTCGAAAATATTTCGTATTTTTAAAAATAACAAAATTTCTTTTTCAAATAACAAAATTCCTGTATTCTGGCAAACACCATAACCAAGGAAAATGCGATAATGATGATTTTAACCATTAAATGCATAGTGATGCATATCTACATCACTTTTTAATTCTCAGCAACCAGTATATTTGTGTAGAAATGTTAATCCTGTAGAAATTATAAAAAAATAAAGCTAAAAATCTATCTTAAAATTTCTGGTGTCTAATCTTTAATATAAAAGTAAAAAACATAATTCTAAAAAAAAATAATTTAGGTATTTAACCCTCTCCTTACGCAACACGATCTGTGCTCGAGCATGCATTTTCCCGTCAAATTAGTAATATTTGGTTGTTCCCACCAGTTACTTTTTAGCGAAAACTTTTATCGTTTATTATGTCTGATTTAATCAGGACATTTTTCCAGATTACGATAGTTAAAAATTTCTTCTTTAAAGAACCGATGATAAACGATTAAAAATTCTGTAAAAGACGCTCATCGCGAAGAATTACTTACGCAGCGAGAGGGTTAAGTGTTAAGTTTAAAAAAATAAAAATTATATAAAATAAGGTATTTAGATTCATGCTTATTAAAATATTTACTAATTCGCAATATTTTAATTTTTACTTGTATTTCAGATGTGCAACATCAGAAAAGGTTGTCGGCTTATACGGAAAATGTATCTCTGATTTTATTTTTTCATTATTTTTCCTGTGTTATAAACATTTCAGAGGATTAGATATCATTTTTTGAAAGAAAATAAAGAATAATGCACTTAACGGTTAAAAACACACGTCG
Source organism: Maratus speciosus (assembly GCA_963932465.1). Lineage (NCBI taxonomy): Eukaryota > Metazoa > Arthropoda > Arachnida > Araneae > Salticidae > Maratus > Maratus speciosus. Next base: position 492,535,668 of record OZ010796.1, on the reverse strand, counting down.
AGCTGTTTTTCAGGATCCTAAGTTTTAGACAGAATGTCGGTTATACGTGCAGATTTTGTTTAGACGAATATCAAACTTTTACACCCACTTTTTCGTGTAATGTGGAATTTAGACGCAGTTATAAAAGTGAACAAGTCAGTGGTGGAAAATTGGCGCAGAGGAGGAGCCTATTGACACCACTAAATATTAGCAGAATTTTTCGTCTTATCTAATGACAGTTTTTATTAAGATGAAGAATACCATAAAATATTAGTGGTGTCAATAGGCTCCTCCTCTGCGCCAATATTCCACCACTGACAAGTACATATTTTAAAGGAAACTGTTGAAAATAATGACAACGTCTTTCCAGGAACTTGTGAAACTTTAATTATTGACGGGTCACTTCTTACTGGAGGTTTAAATTTTCATCAGTGTTGAAAGACTTTTAATTATTATCACATTAACATATCCTAATCATTTACCCTTGAATGCACGATATTTTATTTTGTTTCGAAAAAATTATGTATGATTCTCAGAAAGGTTTACTACACAGGAAAAATAATGAAGAAAATCAGAGATACATTTTTCATATAATAACCTCGATCTTTTGTTTTGTTGCACGCCTGCAACACAAGCAAAAACTACTGTCGTGAGGCTGTTTTACGCTAAAATATTGCAAATAACTAAATATTTTTAAGTATGTCTCCAAATACCTTATTTTGTATAGTTATTTATTTTACAAAGATTAACATTTAACCCTTTAATTCCCATGATAGAATACGTTCTAGAAATTACGTAGTTCAGAGAATCTGACGTTACACCAGAAAGTTTCAATGGTTAATTTTGCTCTATTTAAATACGGAATGCCTGTTACTAATTAAAGCAGATATTGCTGTTTTAATTTTCTGGTGTGATTTAGCTATTTACGAATAAAAAAGAATCTATTAAATTCAAAACACTGTTGTTTGCATATATGAAAAGCTGCGCTCTACAGGGTTAACATATTTAAATTATATCATATATAAATTCGGAAAGTATGTTATTACTTAAAGCAAATATTGATATTTTAATTTTCTTGTGTGATTTAGGTATTAACGAATAAAAAAAATCTATTAATTTCAAAACACTGTTGTTTGCATATATGAAAAGCTGCGCACTACAGTGTTAACATATTTAAATTATATCATATATAAATTCGGAAAGCATGTAATTATTTAAAGCAAATATTGATATTTTAATTTTCTGGTGTGATTTAGGTATTAACGAATAAAAAAAATCTATTAAATTCAAAACACTGTTGTTTGCATATATGAAAAGCTGCACACTACAGGGTTAACATATTTAAATTATATCATATATAAATTCGGAAAGTATGTTATTATTTAAAGCAAATATTGATATTTTAATTTTCTGGTGTGATTTAGGTATTAACGAATAAAAAAAAATCTATTAAATTCAAAACACTGTTGTTTGCATATATGAAAAGCTGCGCACTACAGGGTTAACATATTTAAATTATATCATATATAAATTCGGAAAGAATGTTATTATTTAAAGCAAATATTGATATTTTAATTTTCTGGTGTGATTTAGGTATTAACGAATAAAAAAAACTATTAAATTCAGAACACTGTTGTTTGCATATATGAAAAGCTGCGCACTACAGGGTTAACATATTTAACGACAGAGTTTTGGTTGTGAAAGTATTGATTTTATTTGTGACAGATACATTAACCCCTTATGGATCGCCTAATATTTGGAAAAAACATCAAAAAAGTACGTATTTTTGTATTGGAGAATTTGAATAATTATAAGGTTTCCAAATAAAATATGCAATTATTTTTTAGGGCAAAAAAAAATGATGTTATTGAGCAAATTCCCATTTGTAAAAAAGCCATCATGCGAGAATTCTGTGTCTTAATGTTTGTTTTACATCATACGAATTAATACGAATAAGATCTTTATTTTTCAAATCTTAGATCTTTATTTATCATCATCACGAAAATCTTACCAAATAATATTTGAAATAATATGTATGAGAGGCTCAGAACCATACTAGGCCAAGTCACTTTTGAAAAAAATGATATAGACAATTTAGAAGGTGCATAAAATCTGTTTTATCCACTCCCACAGTGAACCAAGTCTATAAATAGATGCCATATATGAGAAAGTATGTGAAAACAGATTTGGTTCACTATGAGAGTAGATAAAACAGATTTTGCGCGCCTTCTAAATGGACTATCTCTATTTTTTTTTTCAAAATGGACTTGGTCTACTATGGTTGTGAACCCCTCATATATACATTAAATTTGGACTATTAATAATTTTTTGAGCGTGATACATTTCGAAACATGCAATACAAAGTCCAACATCACAATCAGCGTCAAAAACCAAAGCCGAGCAATACTATTAAAAGAATTCACAGGGAAATGCCAGTTAAAATTTTCTGGTTTCAGAGGTTTTTCCAGCAATTAAATCTCCAGCCTGGAAATATGACGGGCATGAGAAATAACGAACGACGCCTAAGCCCATTATATAGACGGAAACGAGAATTAAGGGATTAAGCCAATCAACAGGAACCCTCCGCGTACGGCTTCCGCGATTTACGAAGGATAGCATGCTAACCAAATTTATTCTACTCCCACCAATATAATTTAAAAGTCTTTCTTTTTTTTAATAAATTTCTCTCCCACTGTTGTAAAAGTCAAAATAAAAGTATTTCTATAGTAAAAAATGATGCTGTGCGAATAAGTCTGGTTAACCTGCTATACAGGGCTCCCAAATGGTCCGCCAACTGAATACAAATATTATTTTAGAAAATTTTTATTTTTAGTTTTTTCTTACAAACTGCCCCGGAAGCACCTTTGAAACTTAATTCTAGCGCAAACTTACCATAAAATTTTCTGTTAAAATTTATTCGTATTCAGTTGGTGGACCATTTGGGAGCCATGGCTATGCTGCGGAAATCGCGGGAGCAGTACGCGGAGGATTAAAGGTGTGATCCGAAAGAAGAGCAAACAGATTGCGAATACTATAGCGTTTTAAATTTCTTAAGATAGTCCATTTACAAACAAGAACACTTTATTCTATTCGGAACGCTAGCGATATATGGGTAATTCTCAGAAAAATGTAAATTTTATGTCCATGACCGAGATAATTAAATTTAATGTTTTTAATATGAATGTTTCAATTTTATTTTAAGAACTACCGTGATGAACTCCATTGTGCAATAGTATTAACACGGGGGAAATAATAATTTGAATATTTTAAAAAATTAAATAGTTGCAAATGTCATTACCATGTCCTGTCCATAGTTTCAAATTTAGTAGTTCAAAGTTATAATTTAGAATGTTGGAAAGTCTTAACACTAGAACGCCCGGCAATTTTACACAAGTTTTATAAAAATACTTCATACCAGAATTTTTATTTAGAATTATTTGAGTGATTTATTTAACGTAAATCTGCGTTTTTAAAACTTAATTTATTTTGTGAAAGAATTTCTGGTTTCACTTGATATTTAATCATATGATCGGAGTCGAATTGACACCTTCCGGGCTTTCTAGTGTTAAGCGAAAACAAAACAAATATAATAAAGTTTCATCTCGCAGCTTCTGATATAATTAGCATTTTAACTTCAGCGAAAAAAACATTCTAATTTTCTTTAATTAAATTTTTATTCCTGGAATTACTCGTTATTACCATGGTGCAGAGTGTTTGCTTCCCTAGCTCATCACCAGAGCGTTCTAAAATATTCTTTATGTTGCTACATTGTAGGGTAAAATAATAGAGTTATGAATAAAGAGGAGGAGACATATAGTGTGTTGTCTACCAGATGCGTGTGAAGTAACTGTGGAGGTTGTCACAAGATGGCAGCTGCCTTTTTAGGTGCGTTCGTAATTATATAAATACGTAGCACCTATAGTCGTCGTTCAGTCCGTCCGTCCGTCTGTCCGTCCGTCTGTCCGTCCGTCTGTCCGTCCGTCCGTCTGTCCGCATGTAACAGAGCAAAAACTACCCAACCGAATGGTCTGAAATTTCAAATATATGATTGTTGCAAAATTTTGTCGAGCCATTTCAAATTTTATGAAAATCGGATGTATAGTTTAATTACAGGGACAGTCAAAAGTTTTTCTTTACATTACGGCCAATGGGAAAAATTATTGCAAGTGCATTTTAATGATATTAGAGCCTTCCGAATGATCTGAAATTTTAAAGATATAACTGTTGCAAAATTTTGTCGAGCCATTTCAAATTTTAGGAAAATCGGATGTATAGTTTAATTACAGGGACAGTCAAAAGTTTTTCTTTATATTACGGCCAATGGGAAAAATTATTGCAAGTGCATTTTAATGATATTAGAGCCTTACGAATGATCTGAAATTTTAAAGATATAACTGTTGCAAAATTTTGTCGAGCCATTTCATATTTTAGGAAAATCGGATGTATAGTTTAATTACAGGGACAGTCGAAAGTGTTCCGTTACATTACGGGGAATGGGAAAAATAATTGCAAGTGCATTTTAATGATATTACAGCCTTCCGAATGGTCTGAAATTTTAAAGATATAATTGTTGCAAAGTTTTGTTGAGCATTTCAAATTTTAGGAAAATCGGATGTATAGTTTAATTACAGGGACAGTCAAAAGTGTTCCGTTACATTACGGGGAATGGGAAAAAATTATTGGAAGTGCATTTTAATGATGAATCAGACTATGCGCTTTATGAAGTGCAAAAAAGTATACATTCAGTACAATATGGGGTGCAAAAAATAATTATAAAACTAGTTATAGTACGAACGCACCTCATTTGCCACGTTTGACGAGCAATTTCCAACTTGTTTAAAATCTAATCTACAATTTCCGATTACCTTCGAGGCAAATATTCTCACCAGTAAAACTGAATAGAAAATTTCGTCTTATTTAAGCATCTTATTCATGGAAATATTTTCTCACAAATATGGAAAAAAAAATTATATATATATATATTTTTTTTACTGTTGTCAGTTTGCCTGGTAAAACATATTTTAATGGTATGTTTTACTGGTTGTCACCGAGGCTAACGAGAAAGACAGGCTACTGCGGTGGGTCCGATTCTTCTTTTTTTACAGACCGCTGGAGTCACGTGATACTCTTTTCACACACCTTCATTGGTGCATTCGAGCATCACGTGATTCCAGCGGTCTGTAAAAAAAGAAGAATCGGACCCACCGCGGTAGCCTGTCTTTCTCGTTAGCTTCGGGTTGTCACAATATGGTGGAAACGCAAAGCTTGACTACCGCCAAAATAAACTTCCACCAGTAAAAATTAAAATATATTTCTGCCATTATTTATGGCTGAAATTTTGCATAAATAAGGAGTTTTAATATGAAGAAAATTTTCATATAATTTTACTGGTGGAAATTCCAGCGGCTGTAATAAAACCCTTTGAAAGGGGTTTCAGTTGAAGCTTCAATATTTTCTAGATATGTCAGTTCCTCTTTATTAATAGTTCCATGGGTAAAACATGCCCTTACAAGAAGGGAGTGCCTTCTTATGTTGAAATGGGTTTTATACTGTTTTGTTGTGATACTTTTATTCAAAAATAGGGAATAATGTGTTTTTTATGTGTCATCACCATGTTTCATATTACTAAATTTTACAATAGATATTAATAATTTATTGGTTACATCATAAAGTGCTCTGGGACTGTTTTCAAAGCAAATATACTATGAAGATTCAATCTCTATAATTAACCTTTAACTGATGTCACGCGGTCTCCCACACCCCGAAACTCCCAGCTGTAAAGACTTTTACAGCTTTTTACTTTTCTGTACTGAAGTTAAATAATATGAATAAAATAATTTTTCCTGCAATTTAATTCCCATGCTCCTAAGAGAAGTACAACGATATTGTTAGTACAAAATTTAAGTAAATTCAACCATTTGAGTTATTTTTTTTATTCATTTTATTCGAGGGGTCTGAGAGACCGGATCACATCAGTTGTGTGACACATTTTAGTCACATCTGTTAAAGGTTAAGTCTAAATTCAAATTTAACATTAAAAATGTCATTACCAGGTATTTTTGAGACTATAGAAATAACAAATCTTATAATTTTCTAAGTTTCATTTAACTCATTTAAGGTCAAACCATAATAAAAAAAAACTGTGTTAACCCTTTCAGGGGCGCCGTTTGCAGTCTGAAAACGCTTAATTATAATGCATAAACTTCCGAATGGCATCAGTATTTTTTTTATGAAAATTTCGATCTCATAATATACGTGAAGAAAAGCCTTTACTTACTTTCAAATAAATTTGTTCGTAAATTGTTGTGTGAATTAATTATTTGAACATTTTTGGATTAAAAATGTCTTGCCACTGAAAGGGTTCATGGAGTTCTCCACCCTTCCTATCAATTTGAGTTACTAATAAATTTAGCCGCTATTTCTTATGCTCAAGGTGCGCAAAGTAAAAAGAATGACCACTGAAGAAACACTTCTTCGAAAACAATAAAGGGAATAAAAAACGCCGTGAAAAAATTAAAAATGATCCAATTGCATAATCCCATATCACTAACGTACAACTCTAAAAATCAAATTTATTAATTACCACTAAAACCGCCGTAAGGGTCATTTTTATCCTACCGAATAAATAAATTTCCACGAACCAGAAAAATCGAACCAGAAATTTCTCTCTATCTATACAGGGTGTTCCGTTAAAGGGGTACAATATTAATAGGGGTAATAGAGGAGATCACACGGAGCATAAATCAGTATATAATGCCTGGCCGGATCTCAATAATTTTCAAGTTACAGCAAATAGAATGAAAAATCGGAAATTTGTAAAAAAACCCTCATTGCTAAACTATCGATAATGCTACATAAAAACGAAGCACATATTTAGAAAGAGCAGAAAAAATCCTACGAAATGATATAAGTTGTTTTAGAATATTGAGAATTAATGGCGAGTTACAAGCTCTGAAACAGTGAAAAAATACAAAATCAAATATTTAGCAAAATAGTTAATCGTTAATTCCAAAAATGCAACTCTACCTACATCAAGGAAAATGTTATAAAATTTGGTCCATTCCGAAAGCTTTCGAAGAAGCTGACAATAAACCATATCAGTTTAATTGTATGGGAGAAATCAAGCAGTTCCCTAGTTACAACTCTGTACTGTTGCACGCTCGGAAAGGGCGAAACTCCGCCCATGACGATTGTAAACACCCCGTTTTAATATCTTTCAATTATACATTTCTGATCAACCTCTATCAATACCCTTTCATTTTTCAGTCTGGTCAAGTGAATGACATATTGTGCAGCTCTCACCGTGTCTTAAAGCAAACTCCGTGACTGCTGCGTTTCCTCCATGAACTTTCAGGATGATGAAGAAGAAGTACTTTTTATGCAAATTTTCTATGTGTATAGGAAGAAAAGTGTAATAAAACAGCAGTCATCAGTGGGCGTTATGTTAAAGGGAGGCTGTTGTAAGTGGGATTGTAGTAAGTTGATGTATAATAATTATGCCGGAATACTCTAAAGAAGAATATGCGGACATGCATCTGATGTACGGGCAAGCTCATGGAAATGCATGTCTAGCACAGCGCATGTACCGTGAGCAATTTCCAAGGAGACGTTGCCCAAGTTCGAAACTCTTCATAAAAATCGATAGACGATTACGGGAGACTGGATCGTTTAATACAGCAAGCATTGATGCAGGGAAACCTCGACATGTACGAACACCTGCAATGGAAGAAGATGTACTGAATATTTTTAAAGATAACCCCTCCACGAGTACACGAGCTGCTGCGTCTGAAGTCGGTGTTTCTCACCAAAGTGTGTAAGTGTGTGGCGTGTTCTGCGTGCAGAAAACATGCACCCCTTTCATGTGCAGCGGGTACAACTGTTATCAGTAACAGATTGTGCTCAGCGGACAGAATTCGTACGCTGGTTGCTTAATGTAACAGAAAATAATCCACAATTTCTGGAAAATATTTTATTTACTGATGAAGCAACATTTACGAGAGAGGGCGTGGTAAACACGCACAATATGCACACATGGTCATATACAAATCCGCACACTGTTTTCCCGTCGAACGCACAACAAAAGTTCAGTGTGAACATATGGGCAGGTGTCCTCGGCGATTATCTCATAGGACCATATTTACTCCCAGATATACTCAATGGCAGTAGGTACTTGGTTTTCCTACGGGATATCTTACCGCAGTTACTGCAAAATGTGCCAGCAACATTGCGCCACAATATGTGGTTTATGCACGATGGCGCACCGGCACATTTTTTCATAGGTGTTCGCAATCACCTCAATTCAACATATCCTGGGAAATGGATTGGACGCAGTGGACCTGTTGCTTGGCCTGCACGCTCTCCAGACCTCAATCCGTTAGACTTTTTTGTTTGGGGACACCTTAAATCGCTGGTGTATGAAACGCCTGTGGATACACCGGAGGATTTACTAGCGCGAATCGTTGTCGCTGCAGGAGACATTCCCAACTCCGTCGGAGATTTTCGGCGTGTTCGCCAATCTTTACGACGTCGCTGTCGGCTGTGCGATACTGTTAATGGGCGCAACTTCGAACACCTATTATAATAATGTCCGTTCGTCTGCCTTCCGACATTGATCTGTGCAGCGCAGGCCAGAAGACTATGCTTCACATATGTCATAAAGTACGTGGAATGTAATTCTTTATTTGTCATTTTTCTTTTATTTTCAACACTTTTTGGCACAGTATTTTGTAAGTCACAGACTGTGGTGTACTCAAATTGTAAATTACAAAGTTCGTATGAATTAATTTAAAATTTAGTGTCTTTTTTAAATTTATAATTAATAAAATCATTATGCTATTTGTTATTATTATTTCCTATCATAAATTATGATGCACATATACATACAATAATTGTCCATGTAAAACATGTACTGAAACTTCTTGCATAGTTACAAATCGCAATATTTTTAATTATTTCCGAATTTTCACCACCAGTTTAATTTTAAAGAATTTAACTTAAGCTTTATATCAATAAAAGACCACTTTAAAATGTAGACTATTATTGTAAAGTTATTTTGGTTCATTCAACTCTTGAATAATAAAAAATGTTGCATCTCAGAAGAAGCATGATCGAAAATGTATAGTTGAGAGTAATTAAAAAGGCGGTGTTTCCAATCGTGATGGGCGGAGTTTAACCTTTGCTAGTGTCAAAGAAAGCGGAGTTGTAACTAAGAAACTGATTAATTTCTCTCACACAATTAAACCGATATGGTTCATTGTAAGCTTTTTCGAAAGTTTTCGGAATGGACCAAATTTTACTACATTTTCCTTGTTGTAGCTAGAGTTGTCTTTTTGGAATTAACGATTAACTATTTTGATGTATATTAGATTTCGTACTTTTTTCACTGTTTCAGGGCTTGTAACTCGTCAATAAATATTGCTATTTTAATACAATTGATGTCATTTTGTAGGTTTTTTTCTGCTCTTTCTAAATATGTGCTTCGTTTTTATGTAGCATTATCGATAGTTTAGCAATGAGGGTTCTTTTACAATTTTCCGAATTTTCATTCTATTTGCTGTAACTTGAAAACTATTGAGATCCGACCAGGCTTTATATACTGATTTATGCTCCATGTGATCTCCTATATTACGCCTATTAATATTGGACCCCTTTAACGGAACACCCTGTATATATATATATATATATATATATCAGAGAAACAAACTAAATAAATAAGTTTAATTGTTTTAAATAAAAATTCTGGTGTAAAATATTTTTAAAATCCTAAAAAAAAAACATTCATGCGGTTCTATTATTAAACGCACTGTAAACTGAAATGTCTGAAATTCAGACATTTAAGTGTCTGAAACGCAGTGTTCAATTTTCAGACGTTTTAAAATGTCTTAAAATTTTCAGACACTTCTTGTGTCTGAATTTCAGACACTTGAGTGTCTGAAACAAGAGTGTTCAATTTTAAGACGTTTTAAAATGTCTTAAATTTTTCAGACACTTCTTACGTCTGAATTTCAGACATTTCAAATGTCTTAATTGCGGCCATCTTTGAACACCCCCCCCCTTTCCCTTTTTTTTGGCCAATATGAAGCCATCTTTGACCACTTTTCTTTCTAAGCCATATACGCAGCCATGTTTGACCACATTGAATCATTTTTTATAAATGGGAATACTTTGTTACCATAAAGCAGAGCTGATTGCAGCGTGGGAAAAATGGGGTGCTTCTCTACCCCCTGATTTTAGGGTACCCCAAATTGGATATGAAATTTTCATAAAGCTGATATTTTAAATCAGTTTTGACCTTATGAGGATTGTAATCAGTATTTTGTAGTTCTAGAATAGGATAATTATATGTATATATATATAAATATGTATTTATCTGATATATATGCCCTACGGCATCAAAAATGTTTATTACTTTTAGTGAATTTCAGATTAATTCTAGTCCGAAGACCTAGTATTCATTCGCTCCCTTCCCCCACTGCCTTCGTATACTGTTACAAAAAAAAAAAAGCCTATTCGATGCCGTCAATTACATATTTGGATAAATATATCATTTTCTTTAACCTAATCATGTTCTAAAAACAAAATATTTATTAAAATAAGTATAAGATCAAAACAAATTTAAAATATCAGCTTTATGGAAATTTCATACAGCATTTAGGGGCCCGTAAAGCTAAAGGCCCATAGAAACAGCCCAGTTTGCCCATGCTGTAATCAGCTCCGCTTTATGGTAACAAATTATTCCCATTTATAAAAAAGAATTCACTCCTTCAGAAAGAATTCCATCCCTGCTTTGTAGTTCAATTTTTTCCTATTTAAATAACATATTCCCAGTGCAATTCCCAGTTTAAGCATTTTTTGCATTTTTATTTCCGTGTTAAATAAAATCTAATACTAGATTCCCCAAAATTTGCAGTATATGAGAACCCAATATTTAAAAAAAAATTGAGTATGAAACTCTTCATTTAAAGAGTAAATTTGATTTTTTTTTTTTTTTTTTTTTTTTTAAGATTTTTTTTTTTTTTTAAGATTTTTTTTTTTTTTTAAGATTTTTTTTTTTTTTAAGAGGGTTTATTTACCATAAGAAAAGTTGAGAATTTAATTATAAAATATTCAGAATTTCACGATAGCTTCATTCTATGCTTCTGTGATTTGCTTTCATGTTCACACACACACACATATATAATAACATACAGGAAAAGTCACTTCTAGTTTCAAAACCTATTTTGCCTAAATATACATTTTTTTTGGCCTTGTTTGTATAAATGAACTTTGAGGAAAACCGCAATTTTTTGTGCGAAATGTAGTTATGCATGGAAATATACAAAACACTAGCTGTTTTCTAATTTCCATTTTAAACTTGTAATAACCTTTTAACTTAAAGCTGTTCTCAACTGCTCTGCTCAACAAGCACAAAACGTTTTGACACATTTACAAATTCATTTTTTAACGGAAAGGTATAAAATTGGAAAGCCTGAGCATGGAATCGAACTGTGTTTTCCATTTCTTGATCCATAAATTACCTATTGAGTTATAAGCGATTTTGATCACATGACAAACACGTTTTTCGCCCTTTCTTGAGTGGTTATTTTTCTTTCACGCAGAAATTCGGTTCAAAACGCCCACTTGGACACTATTTTCTGAAAGACCTGTTGAGTTTGAAAAAAAAAAAAAAAAAAAAAAAAACGGAAAAAACAGTTCGATAACATAGTTTCTGAACAACAACACCAGGCAGTTTCATGCATTTCCCAACAAAAATAAATTAAAACTTGCGTCATAAAGTTGCCCTTTTGGATTTGAGAACAGCCTTAAAATAAAATAAGCTTAGTTTTCAATTTCTCATGTTTTGCAAATCCAAAATTTAAAATTTTGAACAAAAAAATCAAAGTAAATAATGATTTTTTTTTTTTTTTTTTTTTTTTTTTGAGGAAATAGAATTATAGCTGTAAATAATTTATATTCTATACAATGTGCTATTAAAAAATGAAAATTTCGAAAACTGATTTTATATATAATAATCACAAAATTGCAGTATTTTTTTTCCTTTCAACTGTATAGTTTAGAGAATATACGGGTGTGCCATATAATTAAAAATTGCTTTGAAACCAAATAATATCATGCAGAATATATATCTATATATATATTTAAGGTGACACAAAAAAGTTTTGACAAATCGGATTTCAAAACACAAATCAATTTTTCCAAAAACAGATTTTTGGCTAAAAAGGTTTTCCTCGAAAATTATACATCTCTAATTATAAAATATAAAAAATAAATCACGATAGATGTTTGTTAATTTTCCAATTTTTATCCAATATTAAACTTCGAGTGAATTGCATATCCTTCATAGCGAACAAACAATTAATTTAAAAGTAAGTTTAAAATAAAATGTGGTTATAACTGCGATAGAAAACGTTACAAGGAATTCAACATGTTCATCAAAACGCTAAATTAACCTTTTAAAAAACAGCCTTTTTTTTTTTTTACTTCTTTTAAATCCAAACAAAGTATTTCTTCTTCTACAAAAGTTTCGACAATTTTACGTTTTTGCTTTATTTTTATAGACATTCTAATTTAACCAATTTTTTACATAATATTACTGATATTTTTACATAATCAAATTAGCGTACACTCACACAAAAAATATAATATATAATTCTGGAGCTGCAGTTCTAGAATTACAAGTATGTAAAAATATATATTTCTAGAATTAGCTGTTTTTTTTTTTTCGCAAACAAATTCAAACTTAAGTTATATTTCATGCAACATTTTATGTGGTATTATAAACAAAATATAAAAAACACTTACTGATATCGATATGACTTGATTTAAAATAACTGTCATAGTGAATGAGAGACAAAAACTTGCTTCTTTTTTGAAGAAAACCCCTTCCTATATCCTGCTAGCTCTGTTAAAATAATGGAAATATTCCATTCTGAAAACAGAACCCGCGGGACTAGTTTGTAGGTCTGGGGTTAGTTTTCTTGTTTAACGAGATGAATAACTATATTCTTGACGAAAAGCAATGAAAAGTAATCCTGTCTCTGTTGGGAACTATTTGTAGAGTCATCCGGATGTAATTTCAGTCGTTATATCCATATATGAAGCACATAAGATCCCTCCAGCCATCCAGAATGCAAGAAACTTCTAAATATAACGCTTCCACTAATAACGCAGCCGCAGTAATAACAGAATGACAAAATTTTTCACAGTAAAAAATCCGGACCGATCAAAGATGCGAACTGTTGAAGAACGTTTAAATTTGAATACGACAACAGACTCCGGACTCACAACACAGATTCGCTTCACAAAGAAAAAAAAAAAGCTGCGAGTCAGCATTTCCGTTGGAAACAGATGGCTTTATTCATTACGTCAGTCTACGGGTTACAGTATGATAAGTTGTTAAAACTTTTTTTATCAGCGGAAGTGGAACGTTGTATAAGAAGAAATCAGAAGCATTTTATTTTCTTTATTTGGGGTTTTTCGTAATGTTTACACTTATAAATTATATGAATATAATTATTACAGTTTTTATTCTTTCAGTAAGAGGGTGAAAAACATATTATAAATTAGAAAAATCGTCGTAACGCTAGTTAAAAAAATAACATTTATTCTTCGAAATGATTACATAATTGAACACTAAGAGAAAAAAGAACTAAGAAATTTTCGTAAGAGGAGCACCGCCCCCCCCCCCCCTCTCCCTTCCTAAACCACTAATAGAAATCAATTTTTAAATATTTCCTTTTGACGTTCGAATATTTTAAATTTATCTTAGATAGAAGATATCTTAGATAGTTCAGAAGGGCAAAAACCTCCACTAGAGGGAAAGAAATGTTCTGCCTTTTGAAAAATATTGTTATAAATTTATTTTCATATATCTATTTAATATTTAATACTTCTTACTTGTTAATTTTTTTATATTCCTTTTATATAAAAATTATCTTGTACAAGATGTTCTCACAAAAGATTCTTGGTTTAGCTTATTTCATATTTATATTTTGCGTTTTAGTTAGGCGAACTAGGTAGGGGACTCCAGACACATCTGTCCATCCTCTCCCCTTTCTACATTTTTTTCTAAGAGCAATCATATCTCTTTGTATTTAGGGAACGGCCTATGAGTGGGCCATGAGCATACCTATGAGTGGAAGTAGTTTTTGATAAATTTATATTTTGGGAAAAGTTTCTTTAGCTTGTACTTTTGCACTAAAAATAATTTAGTTCGAAAGTTAGTAAACGGGCATTTACAATTTTGGCAGACGTCCCCATGGTCAAATTAAGTTGCTTATTTTATACACTAATACCAAATTTAGTGGATGGCAAAGCATTTCATCCATTCGAAAACGTTTTCTGACGGTGCTGCCAGATATATTGCGATACAATTGCATATGAGGACACCAGAAGCGAAAGGCTATAAGTGACAAAATTGTAAAAACTGAGATCAGTATACAGGCTATCTGGAAATATGGCTATTTCTTTTATGATTGCTCTCAGAAGAAAAATATAGGGAGGGGAAACGTTGGACAGATGTGCCTGAAGTCCCCTGCCTTGTTTGCTAAACTAAAATGCAAAATATAAGAGATTTCCTAATTATGTGTTGCATTCTGGAGGTCAACTACTTAAGCTCTATAAACTACTTAACCTCTTTAATCTGTACTTAAAATTTAAAAAAATATATTGTACTTCACTTTCCTTCCACAGTTATTGAAATAAGAATTGAAAGACCTCTATGAAATTAGCAACAGCTTCATATTTTAAGTCAGTCACTTACTATTGATATTAATCGTTAAATTCAATTTATTCCAAATCTAAATTTTTTCACTTATATCCCTTGGCCGCAGGGGTCCTCATATACAATCGTCGTTTCATCATACATATGATACAATTGTATTACATTCAGACATATAAGTGTTTGAATTTCTACATGTCTTAATTTCAGACACATGATCATTATTCAGACATTTTTCTCAGTTCATTTATACCATGATCAGAGTAAGACACTTAAGGGTCTTAAATTCAGACACTTATGATGTCTGAAATTTCATATTCAGACACTTAAGTGTCTGAATTTCTTTTTCAGTCACATATGTGTCTGAATTTAAGACACCTCTATTTGCAGTGCGTTTAGTGCGCAGCTTTGCGTATACGCAAACAACAATGTTTCGAATTTAAAAGATATTTTTATTGGTTTATACCTAATTCACAACAGAAAATTAAAATAGTAATATTTGTTTTAATTAATAACAGACATTCTGTATTTAACCCTAGAACTACCGAAAATTTTACTCAAGTTTTATAAAAATATTACACATCAGAATTCTTATTTAAAACTATTGAACTTATTTACTTAACTCATTATTGTCTGGTTTACATATTTAGTTTATTTTAAAGAAATTTCTGGTTAGAATAAATATTTCGAATGTACCCATCGGGTCCATTGGACCCGTCTGGTAGACGGAGGGTTAAATAAAGCCAAATTAACCATTGTAATTTTCTCGTATAAAGTCAGATTCTCTGAACTACGTAGTTTCTAGAACGTATTCTATTATGGGAATTAAAGGGTTAAATGTTAAGTTTTGTAAAATAAATAATAATATAAAATAAGATATTTGGAGGCATACTTATTAAAATATTTACTAATTTGCAATATTTTAGCGTAAAACAGCAACACGATAGCAGTTTTTACTTGTATTGCAGATGTGCAACTTAAGAAAAGATTGCTGTATCATATGAAAAATGTATCTCTGATTTTTTTTCATTATTTTTTCTGTGTAATAAACCTTTCAGAGAATCATATATAATTTTTTCGAAACAAAATAAAAAATCGCGCATTTAAGGGTTAAATGAGGTAAAGGAATATTTTAAAAGCAATTTGGGTAAATAAAAACATTTCCTTAAAATTGCGAAATTTAAATTTTTTACGGCCCCGTTCTATAAGTTATATTTAGGAAAATATTCCTATTACAGTGACAAGTAAGATAAAAAAAAAGTCCCACTCATATAACATTAAAATTGACCGAGCTACGAAATTATAAAAATCTTGTCTTATACCACTTTTCTGCATCTGAACACAAATGAGTTCGGCCATGGTTTGAGGGGTCATATACCAAGTGCTTAAAGTATTCGAAGCTCTTATTTCATGTGTATCTGCGCTTTAAAAACATCTTACAAGTATTATGATTAAGTTAACATGTATTAAATTTCAGATTGGCTGAAAAAACGTATGTTTTATTTTTTCAGGATTTGAGACTATTTCTTTTCACGATTCCTTTTAACAAAAATTATGTTACTTTTATAAGTTTTTATTTAACTTCAACGATGGTATGTATGTTTTACCAGTCCAAATTTGTACTGGAACTTTAACGCACTTTCAAATATCCGATCAAGATTAAATTTTACATACTGGCGTACAGTGTTGCCAGACGGCTACTATTTTTTTATTCAGATTTCTTGATTGGCACCACTTTTTTGAAACGGTAAAATTCCCATTGTTTTAGCCTTAATTAATATGCCATTAAATAAAGCGCATTTTACCATTTCAAAAAGGTGGTGCCAATCAAGGATCTGATTTTAAAAAGTAGCCCATCTGGCAACACTGCTGGCGTAAATCTAATATTATTATGATTTTCGGTTGCCACAATTTATACTTATTTTACAGGACACAACACAAGTAATTTCGAATAGATTACCGCCATGTAGTTTAAGAAAAAAATTCAGATTAGGTAACCCAAGACTGCGATGGTTGTGTTTTATAACTTTTATGCATTTTTTAGTACTGAATACGAAAAACCCTAATTTTTTATCTTCATGTCAGGATTTTTCGCAAATTATAAATTGTCAAAGTTAAAAAATAGCTAAAATCGTAGGTAGACCGGGGACATTTACACGGATTTTTTTTCAATGAATTTTCAAATTTTTATGTTATAACTTAGGAAATTTTAGACATTGCGGTTTTATAAAGCAGTTAATAAAATCAAAATTTGTGCATTCAGTTGGTACCCTATTTGTGCTTTTAACCGTATAATTTTTTTTTAAGTCCAAGTCTTTTTTGTAAACTTGCCCCGTTCCCA
Organism: Maratus speciosus; assembly: GCA_963932465.1. Classification (NCBI taxonomy): domain Eukaryota; kingdom Metazoa; phylum Arthropoda; class Arachnida; order Araneae; family Salticidae; genus Maratus; species Maratus speciosus. The sequence goes on along the minus strand of OZ010796.1, from coordinate 492,518,629 downwards.
GTGCAAGTTTACGCATCAAGTGGGGTACGTTTACGCATATTATAAGTAATACCAAGAAGTAAGTGAAATAAATATTTAATCAAATTGAAATGCTTTATTTATAACTTAAAATACTGTTTAAATAAAATAAATATAGAGCATTAATTAAAGAACATTTTATAGGCTAAACTGAAAACATAGGGCTTATTGATAATTAAAAACAGAAACTATTTAGTCATCTTCATCATCACTGTTACAGTTTTTACAAAAAATAAAGTTTTTTTTTTTTTTTTTTTTTTTTTTTTTTTTTGCACACTTGTCATGGGACCACCTTTTGCATCTGAGACATTGAACCCAGTCTTGACCTTTTTTGGGTTGGTTGTATGATTTCAAACAATAAATATCTACACAGTTTTCATCTTCGTCATCAGATTCATTCACTATTTTCTTTATTCCAGAGTGTACTAACTATTTCCCTTTATCAGTTTTTGGTTTCATACTTTTTCCTTTGCTGTCTTCTTGTTCTGCTTCCATAGAAACTAGTAAATTTTTACGTAATTGTTTTTTTTTTTTTTTTTTTTTTTTTTTTTTTTTTTTTTTTGAACGCGCGTAAAGGTGCCCCGATGTCAATGCGTAAACGTGCCCCGTCGCCATGTTTGGATTTATTTTTAACGTGCAAAGAAAATTAATAACATTTCTGTTCATACAAATACAGTTCTCAAAAAAGGATAAAATTCTGCTAATGTTCATATATTTGTTTATCCTTAAGTAAGTATTTTTAGTTCACAATAAGTTTCAATATGTTCAACGCAAAATTTACTCACACTGACAGAAAATAGATTATACTTTCCTCATGGTAGACCGAATCTCGACTGACGCTCAAAAACGTGTGAGAATAGTCACTAGGGAGCAGCATCAATCTGTCATGACTGGTGGCGCACCAGTTATAACTTGTTTCGGAAAAAGTGCACTGCGTAAACGTGCCCCGGTCTACCCTATACTATAAAATAGAGGAGATGGCTGTGTTTTTTAATATTTGATAATTGGTTTTTACTTACTTTTTAGCAACGAATCTGAATATCGTTTTTAACACATTCCAACAAAGTTGAAAAGTGTTTATGATTTCGATTTGTCTGTCCGTCTGGCCTTCTCTCCTCGCTCTAACTCTCGTAAATATACTGGGATTGCCCTTAAACTTTAGGATGTTATTAAGGTTCACCATAGCACAATCCCTATTTTAAATGAAGTTTGTAGCATGTTTAGTTCATTTACAGGGACAGGCAAAAGTATTCCGTTACATTACGGTCAATGGTAAAAAATCGTTTGAAATGATTTTTAATGATGTTACACGCTTTCAAGCATAAAATAATTGATATGCATTTATGAAGTGCACTAAAATAAACATTCTGAAGAGTATGCGATGCAAAGAATACTTGTTATTCATTTACAAGGCCACACAAAAGAATTCCGTTACATAATGATATGGGGATTGTTTTTTTTTTTTGTTTTTTTTTGGCGTATTTTAATTATGGTAAACTATTTCCTATATCCTGAAATTGATATGCGTCGCTGAGGTTTACTATAAGTTATTTCATGCATAATAAGAAATGCATAGCATTTACAGAGACACACAAAATATTTCAGATACTATACTGTGTCCGAATTACTGTACATAAGCAGTGATTGCTGGAAATGAATTTTTAACTATGATATGCACTTCTATGTTTCATTATATTTATGCATGCTATACGGTGTGAATAAATGATATAGTTCATATACAGAGCTACACAAAAGAATCCGTCAGGATTACTGAGTATGAGGGTAAATTGATTAAAGATGGTTTTTAAAGGAATTATGCCCTTTTTGCATTTAATTTACTAAGAAATGTTTGTAGAATACAGATAAAATTATATACAGGGTCACGCAGAGAATTGGATACATAACCGTCTATGGATGATAATATCTGGAAATGTAATTTCAGTAATTTTAAGAGTGTTTTATTTTAAATTAAATTTATGCTCAATAGTGGCGTGTAATGAAAATACTATTTGGCTATGGATGGTAACTGCTGAAATCAATTTTTAAAATGCTTTATGCATTTTCTAAAATGTTTACTTAGTTATCATATTTCCCTAAATAATGAAGTTTTGCTAAAGCATTCAGGAAGTGTTGAAGAGTGTTTCATAATCTATGCTTAACGCGTGATTTTTCTTTCTTGTTAACCATAACGCTGGATTTTTTTTTTTTTCTAATTGTAAATGTCAAAGTTACAATATAGCAAAAATCTGATACTATAAAACAGATGTAAAAGTTTTTTTTATTTAATTTTATTTAATTCAATAATTTATTAATTTTTTTTGGCTTATACTGCGATTCTTGTAGCTAAATAGCTGACGGGTCCGATGAGATGGGTGAGGAGGTTCAATTTTAACTTCTTGACTTTGAAATGTACAATTTGCGAAAAATCGAGACGTGATGGTTAAAAATTATGTTCATTTTCGAATTCAGCGGTAAAAAATATAAAAAATCAATTATCAAAAGTTAAAAACACAACAGTCATGTCTATTTTATAGTATCAATTTTTTTGATATTTTTTCTTTTTTTAACTTTAAAATTTACAATTTGCAAAAAATCTTTACGTAATAGTGTACACTGAAGGTCAATTTCGAATTCCGCGATACAGAATTCATAAGAATCAATTATCAAAAGCTAAAAAACATGACATAACACAACTTTTGCAGACTATTGTAATCTAATAATATTTTTAAATATATATCATTTTGTAAATAATTGAGGCTATAATTTTTATAATTTTATTTAATAAAAATTTTGTTTTTTATCTTATATGTTTATGACAAATTGCATATTTTGCGACAGTATGTCAGAATGATTAAAGATTTCAAATTTATGTTGCAGTGTTAATTTTACTTTGAACCATTTTTTTATTATGTCTGACGAAATTATACTTCTACTAAATTTGTGAATGCCCCCTAATTTGCAGCAAAAAAATATGCTCTGACTTTAAATAGTCAATATTACTCGGCCAATTTTAATCATAGAATAGCGGGACTTTTTTTGTCTTACTTGTCAGTGTAACAGGAAAATTTTACTAAATATAATTATAGGACCAGGGGACCGTATAAAAATTTAAATTTTGTAATTTTCTAAAAAATGTTTTATTCACCCAAATCGCTTTTAATATACTTCATTACCTCATTTAAAACATTTTGTAACTGGAACTATATGTCTTTGACTAAAAGGTTTAGAAATTAGCAATTGGACACCCTGCGGCTGCATAGTGTGGAAATCAACAGGCGAAACTGTATCAAAAAAGTAACATTTTTACAAGAAGGCGCTGTGCTCATTTAATTTTACCCAACTTAATAAAAACCTTTTAACACCAGGATTTTTATTTAAAACTATTTCACTTATTTAGTTAACTGAGTAGTCTCTACTTAAAATGTAACTGTTTTTACGAAAAAATTTCTGGGTCGAATCGACATTTTATCATTTCATATGTGTCGAATCGATACCAACTGCACGTTCTAGCAGTGTTGCCAGATGGGCTACTTTTTTAAAAATCAGATCCTTGATTGGCACCACCTTTTTGAAATGGTAAAATGCGCTTTATTTAATGGCATATTAATTAAGGCTAAAACAAAGGGAATTTTACCGTTTCAAAAAAGTGGTGCCGTCTGGCAACACTGCGTTCTAGTGTTAAAAATATTTATATTGTAATACTCGATACATTAGGAATGAACGAAAATTATCTTAAATCCACAAAATTCCTTTCTCACCACATATTTCTAGACGCTGTAACTAAACGTTAGGCATTTACACTTTCAAGCAATGAATTCGATGGAATTTCTGTCTTTGAAAACGTAACATTTCGGTTACATTTAAAGCAACTCAGATATCGCGATTTCCACGCCACCAAAAATTTTTTCTTACAAAAGCCGGTCGTCGTAAGTTAAAAAACTTACAACAAACCCTCCTGAACATCTCACAATACCAAAACAAATTAACTTTCATGGCTGCCTCGATAAGCTTGCTTGGAAGTATGGAAATATTTTTCTGGTGCAAATAATATATTTCTACATTTATATCTTAGAAATATATGAATCACACTAAGTCTGTCTTAAAAGTTTAACACTTAACACCTTCAAGGACGGTGGTTCATTTTTGGACCACTTAATTTTAATCCCTAAATGGGACAATGACACCAGAATTTTGATTTGAAAATTTTCGTTTTATTAAGTACGTGAAGAACAGCTTTTACTAATTTCCAAACAAATTTGTTTGTAAATTCCGGTGTCACTCATTCATTTCAGTATTTCACTAATAGAAGTGCATTGCCCCTGAAAGGGTTAACCCTCTCGCTGCGTAACCCGAGATTTCCTGGAGCAACGTAAAAGTACAAAATTTACGCAACCCGAGATTTCCTCGGGGATCGATTTTTTCCACTCGCGAGTATTTTTTAATTCAACTCTGAACACTTTTTAAATATAAAAAATGCCATATAGACTTTAACAACATCTACAAGAAAATATACTGCAAAATTGATTTACTTAAAATAATGGTGCGAGAATATATAAATGGTCTCCAGCGAGCGCCTGATTTAGCCTGATTTCTACTATCCTATCCCATCTAACATCCTGAACTCTTTTACAAAAAATGTTTACACTTTTAGACTCTAAAATATATATAGATTTGAAATATCTAATGAAAAAATCCGCGATTTTTGAACCTATTTTGATTTTAAAAAATAAAAAAAAAACGCAGCTAGAGGATTAAATGCATAGTGATGAATATCTGCATCACTTTTTATTAAACTCTTAGCAACCACTATATTTATATAGAAATATTAACTCCTGTAAAAATTGCAAAAATATGCTACTGGATAAAGATACAAATCTATCGTTAAATTTCTGGTGTCTCATCCTTAATATAAAAATAAAAAAAACAAAATTCTAAAAGAAAAATCCATGCATTTATGGGTCAACATTTTCTGTATTAAAATACCGGTATCCAAAAAGCCGGAGACTTGACAGCTCTGAGACAGTCGAGTGTGACCCACCGCACCGGCGTGAACGTGTTAAAATACTAATTTTCAATATTTTAGTTATGACAGTAGTTATTACTTATATTGCAGATGTGCAACACAAAATAACGTTGACGTATTATACGAAAAATGTATCTCTGATTTTTTTATTACTGTATCATAAAATTATATACTGTATCATACTAAATCATAAAATTTCGATTTTTAAAGAATTACAAATAACTTAGAACAAATAACGTTGTTTAATTTGCAGATTTCTCAGCTTCATTTAAATAAATGATATAAAAAAAAGAGAAAAATAAATTACGTAATTAAAAAATATATAATTTAAAATGTGTTTAAAAAACTGTCTCAAAAGTTTAATCACTTTGTCTAAAACAACTACACTTATCATTTTTACAAAACTGTTTCATTAAGATTATTTTTCCGTGATTTAGGATTAGTTCAAATAAACGTGCGCCCATCGAAATTATTAGTTTTTGTAACGTTTCTGTTGCCAAAGTGTACCATGACTTCTCAATGCCTTCTTGTAGTTCTTCAAGAGAGTCAATATGCTTACATTGATGTAAACTTGGGAGTTTAAAATACCCCAGACATTCTGAATCGGGTTTCTGTCTGGACTTAAAGCCGGCAAGTCAAGAATTTTAACATTTTTCTGTGAAAGCCACAGTTTTGAAGAGTATGTTCACGCCTTTAAGTCAAGCGATGAAATGAGTAGAGGAGGACTGGCGAAATATGGCCTTGATCCTATTTTCGCCTCTGCTTTGGCAGAGACAGTTGCAAGGCTGCCAAAGGCGACAATTTTTTTTGTATTTCGCACCACTTTTTCAAAACAGAAATCTGTTTCATACGCTTTGCCAACATATGCAAGTGAAATATACTACAAAATTTGTATTTTAAAAAGAGTGGTGCGAATTTATTGTAAAAATAATCGCCTGTGCAGCCATGTAGTAGAGAAAATAACAGTCTGCGAACTTTCCGGTAGCACCTCGTATATATCATGGAACTATTAATAAAGAGGAACTGGCATATCCTTAAAATCGCGCATTTAAGTGTTAAAATAGTGAAGCTTCAACTTTAGCCGCTATGGCAGACGTTGTTTACCGCCGGTGGAAACTTCCACCAGTAAATTTATAGAGAGATCTTCAACTTTTTTGAACGACTTATTATTACACGTTTTCAGTCATAAATAATGGTGGAAACATATTTTCATTTTTACTGGTAGGAGTTTACTTTGGCGGTAGTTAGGTCCCGCGTTTCCGCCATATTGTGACAACCAGGGAAACAAAGTGACAGTTTTACAACGCATACTGACACCAGAAAAAACAAATAGAAATTTTTACGAAATTTTTGAGAAAAATTTCCATGAAAAAGACGCTTAAATAAGACGAAATTTTCTATTCAATTTTACTGCTGGGATATTTGGTAATCAGAAATTAGAGATCCGATTTTAAAAAAGCAGCCGCCATCTTGTGACAACCTCCTCAGTTACTTCACTCGCGACATGTAGACAGTACACTATATGTCCCCTCCTCTTTATTCGCAGCTCCATCGCATATATCAGGTGTTTCAAACAACTCAAGAGCAGGCCAGAGAAACCAGTAACTTCTTATAACAATCTTGAACGTACACAATTGAAGAATTTGACATAAATTTCAGGAATTAAATAGGGCGAATACTTCTGGGCAAAAAGTGGTAGTTCGTCCCCGAGCGTTTGCGTTGTTGGAATATATTGAAATTTAAACCAAAAATTTTAAAAGAACACTCCCTTATCATAAATGCCAGCTCTTACACTTTTTTGTACCACAGAAATATAAAGAAATCTTTGTGATATTTAATCGGCAGACAGTAGATATATAAAAAGTAAAATTTACTATTGAATTTTTAAATACAAAATAACGTGAGTGTTGGCAACTATACCTTGAGTTTATCATTAGCTTTCTAGTGTTGTCATGTGACGGGAGCTCTTAACCCTTTGAGGGTCAAAGTTCTTCTGTTACTAAAATGTTAAAATGGATGACTGACACCGGTATTTATAAACAAATTATTATGAAAGTAAAGGCTTTTCTTTGCGTACATCAGGGGTGTCAAACTGTGGCCCGCCGTATACCACTAAAATTTTTTAGTTACATTTGCCTTATGTAATCGTCGAATTTCTGCGATTCATCTTGTCGACAATTTCTTTAAAATTTTAATGGTATCCAGTGGGCCACAGTTTGACACCCATGCAGTGGTGGAAAATTGGCGCAGAGGTGAAGCCTACTGACATCACTAAATTTTTATGGTATTATTCAATTTAATAAAAACTAAGAAATTTGATCATTAGATAAGAGGCAAAATACTACTATAATTTAGTGGTGTCAATAGGCTCCACCTCTGCGCCAATTTTCCACCACTGCACCCCTGGCGTACATAATGTAAAGCAAAATTTAATTTCTAAATTCCCGTGCCAATGGAGCATTTGGGAATTAAAATTAAGTGGTATATATAATACTCCGGTGCCCTTCAAGGGTTTAGGTCGACGAGGCACCGCCCCTTGAACAAGGACTACGCGATAATACAAAAATGGCGGCTGTTGTAGACAGGTTTTTTTGCGTTTGTACTGTCCTCTGAATTTAGACACCAGAATTTTCTAAAAGTTTTTTGAAGCACTTAATCTCAAAAAATTAAGGCGCAGGAAACTTAAAATAAATATTTATATAAACATTCAAGGGACCGTACACTCGCTGAAACAAACTGACCTACGACAGGTGCCATTTTTGCATCAAATCATAGGTACAATATTCAGGGGGCGGTGAACGAGTAATTTCTTAGAGGAATTGTTAATTCCAGTTGGACCACGTTGTGTTCGGAGATCGACAGTTTCGCAGGAACCGAGACGAGGATCCAAAGTCAGAAATATCATTTTTAACACTTTCCAACATAGTTGAAAAGTGTTTATGAATTCGGTTTGTCTGTCTATCCATGCTCTAACTCGCGTAAATATTTTCCGGTTGCCATTAAATGTATATATGTTATTGGGGGTTTACTATGGCATGTTCGGTATTGCAAATGAAGTGTGTAGTATTTTCGGTTCATTTACAAGACCGCCCAAAATAATTCCGTTACATTACGGTCTATGGGGAAAATCGTTTGCCGTGTATTTAAATGATATTACAGTATTTTAAACAAAATAAAATTGATATACATCACTGAGGTGTACTTCAAGGTTCTTACTATAAAAATATAGTGTGCATAGAACTTATCGTTTATTTAGAGGGATAAACAAAAGAATTTGGCTATAGAAGAAAACGAGCAATAATTAAACTACTGAAGCCTACAAACAATAATTGCAGGAATTTTTAAATTTAACTTTGTTTTAAATATTAGTTAGTGTGTATAAATTATACAGGTCATATACAGGGTAGCACAAATATTCTCAACATCATCCGTTTATTGTCAGAAATTGCTGAGTGGAAATCTTTAACTGTGCTATGCGTTTGACTGAACTAATTTTCAGAATACTACTATAGGTATACATATCTGTAGATCAGGGGTGGCCAACTGTGGCACGCTGGACACCACTGAAATTTTGCAGTAATCATTGCCTTATCTAATCATCGAATCTCGGCGATTCAAGGAGTCGAATTTTTCTGTAAAATTTTAGTGGTGACCGGCGTGCCACAGTTGGCCACCCCTGCTGTAGATTATATACAGGGTTGCAAAAGAAATCGTATATTTGAACAACTATTCATGGTAATAGAAGAAATAGCGTTTTCAAATGCGTTGGGTGTTTTCCAAAATGTTCATTTGGACTTCATCTTTCACCTTAGTAAAATGTTTTGTTACAGTATTCTGAATGTATTGGAAAGTGTTTCATAATCTATGCTGTTCGCATGAATTTTCGTTCTTGTTTGTCCTGTGACGGGTATTATGCATAGTTGTGGCTTAATTAATTTGCTAGCAGCGAGTATCTAGGAGCGGGTAAAAATTTTTAAATTAAACTTAGATTGAGTGACTTTTGCTGTCTGGACTGTATATTCACATCAACTATTTTTTCATTTTTAAGGTCTTTCACATATATTTTCCATTAACATTCAAAAATAACTTTTAAAAATACTCTTTATATTCGATAACAAGAACCTTTTCTTTTATATACAAAAATAGTGTTATCATGTTGCACGTTCTTTAACCTTTCGCGGGCAGTGTCCTTTTTGAAGGACACCTCCGCGAAAGGGCAATTGGCGCGAAAGGCACTTTTTTTTTTCCAACTGGCACCCAGAATATTTAATTAATTTTTCCTTTTATAAAATACGCGAAAATAAGCCAGTTCATATTTTCTAATAAATTCGTTTATAAATTCTATTGCCAGACCATCATTTCATAAGTTCATAAAGAGAATTACACCACGTCGGAAAGGATTAAAAAATCTTTTATAAAATTAAATTATCCCTAATATTCACTTTGATTTTACAAACTGCCTGCCATTGAAATTTAGATTAGTCGATAAAACATATTTAAATAGAATTTTCATCATTCTGAAAATTTATGAATATAAATTTATATTATTACTTTAACTGCTCGTAAGTTCCCTAGGTAAAATAAACAATTTTTAAATATCCTGCAGCGAAAACTTTTAGCGTTACGGAATTTAAGAAAATTTCTTAACTCAATATTCTACTCTGAAGTTAAATCTAATTTCCATGAAGTTTGATAAATTTCTCTGACTTTAGTTTGTTATTGCTTCATTTAAATGTTTCCACTCAAAATCAAAGTACTTTTAAAGTACTTCTTCGTTAAATCCTATTTTATATATAAAGCCATACGGAACTTTCATAACGTATCAGTTAGGCAATAATTTTTGAAGTTTGCAGTACATTACGGCAAATTTTATCTAAGAGTAAATATAATACTTTCCTTCTACTTATTTTAAAATAACGCCAAAATGCAAATATATATATATATATATAATAAGGGTATTACAATACCATGTATCCCTTAACCCCTTGAGGGGCGTGATTAATTTTAATCATGATTCGGACCAGAAACTTTTAATTAAATTTTACTTTTTGAAATTTCGTGAAAGAAAGGTGAAAAATTGCTTTTCCTTATTTTGAACTAAATTCATTCGTAAATTCCTGTGTGATTTCGACATTACAGAAACACAATTGGTTACCCCTGAAAGGGGTAAGGCCCAGCGGCCGAGAAGTTCTGCTCTCATAGCTGGTAGATGGGAGGTGCTGGGTTTGAAACTAGTCGCACCCGTCGGTCTAATCGTTCGGAGTTTTTCGTGGCTTTCTTCGAATCTTGGATTTTCCTTGCGTAAATAGGGGCTAGATTCCCTTAGAAAGACCCCGACGAAGGGCATTGCCACCTTTGGGCCCATGTCCCAAGTGTAGATAATTGGCCGTTATAAAACAACACCAAAACCGCCCCTAAAAGGGTTAATGAGTATTTCAAGAATTTTTCCAAAATGTGTTTATTTGTTTCCTTTATTCTTATAGATATGCTAGCTGTATAGTTAGCTGATCTGTTACATTGACATTGTATGATCATTTTGCAAAATTTAAGCGTATGTAATCCCCTGTTTGTTAATAACATAGTTCATGCACGCTTAACCCATTAAATACTGACGTTGTGTTTTCGCAACATTATATTTGTGATTTAAAAAAAATTGATACCAGTGAAATAGAGAAGCAAAATTTGCTTTATTTAATTAACTCATTTTAGTGATTCAAGTAAAAGTAAGTATTTAACAAAAAGCGGTGTAAATTGAATAAAATTCCTGTAAAACATGCTGATTTTTAATGGGTTAAGCCATAGGTGCCAAGTTGCCACTAATCCTCCGTAATACGTGGGTTAATTTAACCCTGGTTTAATACATTTTGTACCGGAATTTCTTTTTCAGAGATGAAATTAAATAAGTTCCACGTAGAAAACTGGAATTAAATAAATAAAGATTCATCAAATAATTTTTCTGGTTCAAACTTTGTTAAACTGGGTTAAATTAATCCACGCATTACGGAAGATTAGTGCGAGCTTGGCACCTCTGGGTTAAGCCCTTGAAAGGCACTGGTATATTATATATACCACGTAATTTTAATTCTGAAATGCCACGTTGGCACCAGCATTTTGATAATTAAATTTTGCTATGCACAATGTACGCGAAGAAAAGCTTTTACTTACTTTCATATAAATTTGTTAATAAATCCCGGTATCATTAAATCATTTTAGCAGTACATTGCCCTTCAAAGGGTTACAACTAGAAAGGCGGGAAATTTTACTCAAGCTTTAGAAAAATGTTTTACATCTGAATTTCTATTTAAAACTGTTTAACTGATTATTTAACTTATTTCTGTGTGGTTTAATTTAAATTTTTTTTAAAGAAAATTCTTGTTTGAATTAACAATAACTTGGTCGAAATTGATTCGACTCCTCCTGTGCGTTCTAGCATCAAACAATAAATACAACTTAAGATTAACTTCAAGCACTTAACGTCCTATGCAGGGCTGGCACAGGCGACTATTTTTTAATTCTATTTCGCATCACTTTTACAAAACAAAAATCTTTTGTATAAGCTTTGACGACATTTGCAAGAGAATTATACAACAAATTTATTTTTTTTTTAAATAGTGGTACGACCAGGATATCAAAATAGTCGCCTGTGGCAGCCCTGCCCATGAGATATATTAACCCTCTGAGCTCTGGTGTCTGAATTTCATCCCACTTAATTATTTTCCAAAATGTCTCAATGGGACCGGAATATACGACCAAATTTATTTGAAAAGAGTTTAATGCATTTTTTCGTGTATATTTTAAACGGATTTTTTTCTTTTCGAAATACTGGTGGCAATGTGACATTTGAGAATTTTGACGAAATTCACCCACCAGAACTCAAAGGGTTAAGAATGGAGCTATGAATAAAGTGGAATAGACAGACAGGGTGTAGTGCAAGGTTTGTAGTTTGGCCTCCATTTGTATCCCGAAATTCCGACTTCAGACCAGTACTTTCTGAAGAAAAAGTTTTAGTTTAAATAACAAAAAAAAGACTTTCATTAAATAAATGTTGAAATACTTTTTGTATTTGCTGTTGTAAATCCGAATTTTCTTACAAAAAATGGAGGCCAAACTGGCTACACTAGTGTGTCTACCAGTTGCGTGTGAAATAACTGAAGAGGTAGCAATAAGATGGCGGTTGCTGTTTGTTGATAACGGATCAGATCCTGATTACCGCCGAGGCAGGGCCGGTGACAGGTTTCACGGGCCCCTGAGCAGGTAAACAATACGGGTCCCTACAAGAAAAAGTAGGGAAATCCGCCGCTTATTCGAATATCTGTATAATCGAAACAGTCATTTTTTTTTAGATTTAAGAACGTAATGTTTATTTTCGTTTCTTTGAATCAATGCCACCACCTCTAATTGAATCAGATTGAGCTTTATAAACAGGTTTAATTTAAAAGGTGGTTGTTAAACATCGATCGAATTTTCTCATAAACTAATTTACACCAGGGTATTCAGAAATTTTACGTTTTATCCGCTTGACAATACCAATGTCTATGACACAAAAGATTTGCAAACAAAAAAGGCTCATTTTAATCAGTTGTTAAATAATTAAGAAACGTGCCCCTCTCCTATAACTGTAATGCATTTTTATTTATAATTAACTAGCAAAACCCGCGGCTTTGCACGCGTAGTTGTTGGAATATGCCCAGTAAAATTTGTGCATTTAAAATAAATGTTAAAATTAGTTAATTAACAAATAATTTTATGTAAAATTCCATAGAAATCGTAATTTAGAGCGATTTTAAAACGTTTTCTGCTCATTTCATCCTTTTAAGTTTTGATATATTTTTTAGAAACTTAGAGACATTTCTTTTGAATTCGGTTTGATACTTCCTGATATAGCGTAGAAATCGTTATTTAGAACGTTTTTTTAGATCACTCTTCGCGCATTTTCACACCTTTTAAATTTCGAATTTTTTAAGAAATGTTCTTATAGATCATTTGTATCTTAAAAGTAACCGGCATGCCAAATTTCTAGTTTCTAGCCCCTTCAGTTTCACAGAAATCGTTAAGTTTATAACGTTTTTTTCTCTTGCATTTTTTTAAAAACTTTTCTGTGTCTGCAATTGCATATTAAAAGTAGCAGCCAGATAAAATTTCAAGTTTCTACCCTTAACAATTTCATATAAAACTATAATTTAAAACGTTTTTAAAACGTTTTCTACTCATTTCACTCTCTTAAGTTTCGAATTTTTTTAGAAATCATTCTTTGAAAGCATTTGTGTCTTAAAAGTAACCCCCATTCGAAATTTCTAATTTCTAGTCCCTTTAGTATTACCATAGCTGCCAACATCTTAAGCTTTTTCAGACCACAAAAATTTTATAGTAAATTTTACCTTTTTAAATCGCCGTAATCTGCCGATTAAATAAGGCAAAAATTTCTATTAAATTTTTGTGGTCTGAAAAAGCGGAAGAGTTGGCAGCTATGGTATTACAAAATTCGCAATTCAGAACGTTTTCTGCTGCACAGTTTTAAATTTCGATTTTAAAAAAAAAGACTATTCTGTGCGCGCATTACGTATTTAAAATTTTTTTAGCAGCCTTTTCAAATTTCTATCCTTAACAATTCCCTAGAAATCGCATTTAGAACGTTTTTCGCTCGTTTCATCTTTTTAAATTTCGAATTCTCTTAGCGAGCATTTACATCTTAAAAGTAACTACCATGCCAAATTTCCAAATTTGCAGCCCTTTAGTATCACAAAAATTGCAATTTTAGAACTTTTTTTTCTCCTGCACTTTTTAAAATTTCATTTTTTTAAAACTGTTCTGAGTGCATGTGTGTCACAAAAATACCACCCATGTCAAATTTCAAGTTTCTATCCTTAACAATTCCATAGAAATCGCATTTAAAACACTCACTTTTCGCTCGTTTCATCCTGCTAAATTTCGAATTTTTTAGAAACCGTACTTAGAGGGCATTTACACCTTATATTTAACAACCATGCAAAATTTCATGTTTGTAGCCCCTTCAGAATCACAAAATCGCAATTTTAGAAAGTTTTTCGCTCCTGCATACCCTTGGGGGTAGCGACATCAACATAAAATAAACCCTATTTTGAAGCATAGAGTGTCACCACTAATTTGCCACCGTTACTTTTCAAATCGGTTCGGTAGTTCCACAGATTACCCCTACAAACAATCATTACTTGTTTACAATATTAGTATAGACTGAGTTATATAGTTTTTGGAATAACAATGTCAAAATTTATATTTCACATATAAAAATTGTTAAAATGTATAAAAATTGCAGTACTTTTGGGATAATTAATATTAATGCCACAGAATATTCAGTGTGAAAAAATAATTATACATACATAACACTTAACAATGCACAGTTAATAACATATAAATACTAGCTAACTCCGACTTCCCCGGCGTTGCCTGGAAACATAATAATAGCCTTAAATATGCCTAAAATAAGTGTTGAACGATTTTTTTTTTTTAAACAACAATCTATTTATATTTTTAAACGACAAGTAAAAAGGGCTTGCCTGAAGCATTCTTCTATGTATATTCATCGACTGCTCTCAAATACATATAAACTTAAATATATATGTACAGGGTGGTTCAAATTAAATTATTTCTGTTTCGGACGCTCTAGTGAGAGAAGCAGTGGATGTAACGTCTTCATATTTGGAGGATATACATATCAAACCATGGGAAACTGATTGGTGCAAAAAAAGTTTTAGTTCAAACAAAGGCCGCTAGGTGAAAATGAGGAGCTTCGATCGGCTTAAGGTAAGGAAAATGTAGCGAAACAAATAAGCAAAGAGTACAAGGTGTCGGTAATTAACATTTAAAAAAAAATTCCCACCACTAAATTTTTAGTATTCTTCGCCGAATAAGAATACTAACAAAATTAATCGGAGCATATAATAATTAAATTTAAACGGATAATACTAATAAAATTTATTGGTGGGAATCGGCTTATTGGCACCTAGATGTTTACACCTTTGGTCATATTACATTTTCCAAACCGATCGAAACACCTCATTTTCCCCTAGCGGCGTTTGTTTGAACTAAATTTTTTTTGCACCAATCAGTTTTCCATGGTCTGATATGTATATCCTCCAAATATGAAGTCGTTACATCGACTGCTTCTCTCGCTAGAGAGTCCCAAACAGGGATACTTTAATTTGAACCACCCTGTATATATATATAGTTCTTATTATCTAATCGATTAGGAATTTTTATGAGTTCATAATGTTTCCGAACTCTGTGTTTAATTTTCGTGCTAAAATGTTGATATTTAGTGGCAAAAGGACTGCAAATCGAGAGAAAAGCTGAAGGCGTAAGTTAACAATCAGAAAAAGCCTTAACCCCTTGAGGGGCAAGCAATTACGTTTGCGAAATGCTGAATTCCCACCGGAATCTTTGAAAAATTCTATTTCAAAATAAGGTAAAGCAATTTTACTGCTTTTTTCCACCAAAGTTAGAAAAGTAAAATTTAATAAAATTTTTCTGGTGTAAAACTTCAGTAATCGCAGGTGGTATATAATATATACCGGTGCCCCTCAAGGGGTTAAAGTGAATTCCAGAAACAAATTTCTTTGAAAGGGCAAATATTACTATTATTTAAAACAGAAGACGTATTTTTAAACCTAGATGTACGTTTGCTATGCGTGCATGATTTGCTTTTTCCTATATATAGATTAAAAATTTCCGATGAAAATGTTTAATATTTGGTGAAAATATCGAAAGGGAATTGGGGAAAATATTTTTTGAAAGGGTTAATATCAGCGTTCGAAATCTTTGGTGGTCCCGCTGGTCCGAGACCACTAAAAATTCAATCCGACCACTAATTTAAAAAATTTAGTGGTCCGAAGGATCAGCAACTAACAGTAACTTTATTCCCTCTCTGACAGGTAAACGTAAATTTTCCCATCCCTGAGAAAACTGCAAACAAACATTACAATAAGCATAAAATTTGCATAAAAACTTAGTCAGTTAAAATAAATAAACGGAAATAAAATACATAACAATTTCAGTTTTCGTTTATGTACTATTTATTTAATTTTTAGTAAATTATAATTTTACATTTTATTATGCCGAAAATTTTGGGTAACTGAAAGGAAGTTTGGTTTATATTCTCGGAGGAGGAGAGGGGGGGGGGTGTCAATCAAAGGGTCAAAGATACTTATATAATTTTATGTAGCGGGCCAGTGACGATGTCTGCAGACCAGTAAACTCTGACGTTTACTGGTCCTTGGGACCAGTGATTTTTTTTAAATCAATTCTACCGCTGAAAATAGTCAGGGTTGCAAAATCGCTAAAAAAATGTCGGCCAAAACAAAAAAGATGACAGACGATCAAGGGAGACAATGCAAGGGATATACGAAAACTCATTCAATTTCATTATAAAAATTAACATAAGGTTAACAGATAAGATTAAAAATTCAAAACAGTATTCTTGTATTTAATAACATTTGTTATAATACTTGTCCCCGAGCAGTATTAGCGATAAATACAAAATATTATTTTGTCTTTAAAAGCATCGGTAAATAAGAAAAATTTTGGTTAAAAAAAATCTATTCAATCTATCTTTTAACATGCTTTTACAAACAAAATATCAAATTTCTCCAAATGTTATTCATGAAAAAGATAGAGAGAGAGATGGGGGAGGGGGGGGGGGGAGAGAATGTTTGTAAAAAGCAAATAGTATAAAATTTTGTAATGATAACACTGGGGAACAATTTTTACCTCAATTTCTGTTGACTTCGAATTTTCAGCTGTTTTTAAGTCAAAAATGCGTGCTGATTTCAAAACTGAAATTGGTTTTCTTCTATCACATCAAGTTTTTTCTCTACAGTTTACATTAATGTGACCACTCTACGTTGAATCGGGCGTGAATCATAGGGGAAAAAACACTTCAGAACTCTTAGCATCAAGACTGCACTAGAAATTTTTGCTTGAAAAGGCAGCTAAAGTATCCTACTTTCGATCAAAAGAAAGTGAATTTCTTCAATACTTTCTAATTAACGGTGCATTTGTTTTTTGCCATAGCGTATATGGTTTAATGAAAGAGTTGGGAATCCCATCCTATACCGCAACAGAATGGCGACTATTCATCGATAGCTCGAAGAGGAGCTTGAAATGCGTACTCCTTTACAACGGAAATTTATTTGGAGCAGTCCCAATAAGCCATTCAGTTTATTAGCGAGAACAATATGAGGACATAAAGAGAGCCATTTATTTATTGCACTACCTCATTCACGAGTAGATCATCTGTGTTGACCTCAAAATGGTGTGCTTCCTTCTTGGCCAGCAACGTGGATATACCAAGTATACTTGTTTTTTGTGTATGTGGGACAGCAGAGCTCGTGAGAAGCATTGGCTCCAGTCGAATTGACCTCCAAGATCTCACCGCAGACCTGGAGATCCAAATATTTTGCATCAGCCAATTGCCGACAGAAAGAACATCATATTTCCACCTCTGCATGTGAAACGGGATCTAATGAAGCAGTTCGTGAAAGCTTTGTCAATTGAAGGAGACTGTTTCACGTATCTCATTTCGAAATTTTCAAACCTTTTTTTGAAAAAAAAAAGGCAAGTGTATTTGACGGCCCACAGATTCATCAGCTCATTAGAGATGAACATTTCATCGAAGCAATGATAGAACTCCAAAAGAATGCTTAGTTGGCATTCAAAAACCTTGTTAAAGACTTTCTTGGAATTACGCGAGTAGAAAATTACACCGAAATTGTCCAGCAACTTTTAGAGAGCTTCAAAAAGCTTGCTTGCAACATGAGCATCAAACCTCATTTTCTGCATAGCCATCTTGATGACTTCCCGGAAAAACTTGGTGCAGTCAGACATAAGCAGGGTGAGCGATTCTTGCAAGATTTGAAGCTCGTGGAAGAATGATTTCAAGGTAGATGGAATGAACATATGATGGCTGACTATTGTTGGAGCATCAATCGAGATTGACTACAAATTGAACACGCCAGGAAAAGCTACAAGTGAAATTTTTTACCTTTATATGTAATTTTTTCGTTTTGTAAAAGGATTTTACTACTTGTATGAACACAATGTAGTACAAAGTAAGTACATACAGCCGTTGTATAAATAATATATTTGGTAATTGTTTCTTTATTTTCTTATGTATCCACATTAAGTAAGATTTTGAGGGTATCCTGTAGCTTAAAAAGTTGACGTGATAGAGAAAAACTGGGGTCATTTTTGGATTTACATGCCAATAATTAGCCAAAAACAAGTGCCAGATCTAAGTCAACAAAATGTGTGTTCCCCAGTGTAATGATTCTGAGATTCATATAAATATTAAAATTGATTTAAACCCAATAAAAAACAATGATGTTTTCAAACCAAAATACCAAAATTTTCCAAACGTTATTTAAAAAAAAGAGAGGGGAAAGGGAATTTGTAAAAAGCAAATAGTAAAAAAATAAACAAAAAATTTTGTGCACGCATGTGGCAGTAAGTAAAAAATGCTGCATGCATGAGCACTGCATGCCCATAAAGCAAAAATTCAAAACAATATTCTTGTATTTAATAACATTTGTTAATGCTTGTCCCCAAGCAGCATTAGCGATAAATACAAAATATTATTTTGTCTTCAAAAACATTGGTAAATTAGAAAAATTTTGGCAAAAAAAAAAAAAAAAAAAAAAAAAAAAAAAAAAAAAAGGATCTATTCAATATGTCTTTTAACATTCCGATGAAGCAAGTAACTTTTTCCCCTCTCTGACAGGTAAACTTAAATTTTCCCATTCCTGACAAAAACCGCAACCAAATATTACAATAAGCATAAAAACTTAATAAATAAAATAAACGGAAATAAAATATATAATTAATAATTTCAGTTTTTGTATATGTACTATTTATTTAAATTTAAGCAAATTATAATTTTATATTTTATTATGCATATATTTTTGGGTAACTGAAAGGAAGTTTGGTTTATATTCTCGGAGGAGAAAAAGGGGGGGGGTGTCACTCAAAGGGTTAAAAGTACTTAATATAATTTTATGTAGCGGGCCAGTGACGATATCTGCGGACCAGTAAACTCTGATGTTTACTGGTCCTTGGGACCAGTGACTTTTATTAAATCAATTCTACCGCTGTTAATATTAATATTATTTTAAACGATTTGCGGCGAAAGTGACATAAGGAATCGGACAATTAAGGGTTAATATTAGCATTTTTAGAACGGATTGCGGCATTCGAGAAGAAAATAAACGCAAGTGTGGTTTGGCATCATTGTTTTTTTTCGTATTTTGATTTTCGAAACCGCAGAGAAAATGGACTGTGCAAAAATGAGTTTCACAAAAGATGCTTTTTAAAACGGGTAATATTCCTATTTTTTGATACAGATTGCAGAATTCAAAAGGAAAATGAAAGTACATGTGGCCTGATGATTTTTAAAGATTGCAGAAATCGCAAAATATTCTGAAACGATTCGCGGGAACACTTTTTTAAGGGTTAACATCGATATTTATTGAGTGCATCGCAACATTTTAACTCAGGGGTGTCAAACTATGGCCCGCCGGATACCACTAAAATTTTAAAGAAATTGTCGACAAGTTGAATCGCAGAAATTCGACGATTAGATAAGGCAATGATAGCTATAAAATTTTAGTGGTATGCGGCGGGCCACAGTTTGACACCCCTGTTTTAACTCCTTGAGGGGCACCGGTATATATTATATACCACCTACGATTAATGAAGTTTTAAACCAGAAAAAAATTATTAAATTTTACTTTTCTAACTTTGGTGGGAAAAAAGGCCGTAAAATTGCTTTTACTTATTTTTAAATAGAATTTTTCAAGGATTCCGGTGTGAGTTCAACATTACAGGTTGGTTGATTTTGTGACGGCCGATTATCTACACTAGGGATATGGGCCCGAGGGGGAGTGCCCTTCGTGGGGGTCTTTCTAAGGGAACCTAACCCGTATTAACGCATGGAAATCCATGGTTCGAAGAAAACCACGAAAACTCCAAACGATTAGGCCGACGGGCGCGATTGGGATCGAACCCAGCACTTCCCGTCTACCAGTTTCAAAAGCAGAACCTCTCAACCACTGGTGGGGCTCAACATTACAGTAACGCAATCCCTTGCCCTTCAAGGGGTTAAGACAAAAGTGCTATCTTTAATTTGGAGTGATGGATTTCCTGTATTTCGGTAAGTTAACCCTCCGTCTACCAGACGGGTCCAATGGACCCGATGGGTACATTCGAAATATTTATTCTAACCAGAAATTTCTTTAAAATAAACTAAATGTGTAAACCAGACAATAATGAGTTAAGTAAATAAGTTCCATAGTTTTAAATAAGAATTCTGATGTGCAATATTTTTATAAAACTTGAGTAAAATTTTCGGTAGTTCTAGGGTTAAATGAATGCGGGGTTCGGAAAACGGGGAATAAAAAACACACGATTTCGACTTTTCTTATTTTTTTTGAATGGGCTAGTATTAATATTTTTTCAAACGGCTTGCTACGTTAGAAAGATTAAAGAACGTCGATGCAGCTTTTTGCCTTCCGTTAATCCGTATTTTGAATGGTTCGGTATTAAATAACTCGATGCCATAAAAAAAAAAAAAAAAAAAAAAAAAAAATCCGCACGCAATTTTGAATTTGTTATTTTTTGTCGAAATACGGAAAAAGATATAACAGTCACTTAAGGTGCGTGCATTTTACCTTAAAACAACACATTAAGTTTAAAAAATATATAAATACTGGTGGGGTGGTGGGAGGGGGGCGATACGAGGTTTGTTTGGAAAGATTTCCGCTTAAAGTATAAATTCTTACAAAATCAGATTAAACATGTGTACAAATTTGAAGTTTATTTAAGGTTATTATCACGGTGCTGGATAACTCCGGGCGGATCAGCTAGTACAGAAATAAGAATAACGTAAATATAGTTCTCTGAGGGAAGAAAGTAGCTCTAGTTTGAATTTAAACTCGTATGAGGTTGCCATGCATGACAGATTAACTGCTTCGCAACAAGTAATATCAGAATCCTTGATAATTAATACCAGTTCATTTGAATTGAATAGAAATGTTGCCTTTTTTAATCGCCGAATTTCTGCAATTAGTTTTTTGAAAAAGAAATATTCACCTTATTTAATGACAGGTAAAATGATATCACAACAATAAAGCCAATATTACACTATTTTATAAAACTGATGGGAATCGAACAATCTGAATAAAAGACACAGCCCGTGAATATCACGGGAACGAGAATTAAGGGGTTAAACGTCCCAACTGTAATACTACAACTAACCTAACATCTGTGAAAATGAAATCTGACTACAACGGAATGCGATGCGAATGAAAAAAAAAATATGTTTTCAACAGAAAGAATATCAACAATTATACCTGCTATGATGAAAACCTGTATAAGCAGGGTATTTTCCGGCTCCTTTCAATTCCGTTTTAAAGGTTTTAACCCTTTCTGGCATAGTGGTCCTACTGCGGGACCACATAATTTTAATTCCAAATTTGCAAAACACACCAAAACTATTTTAATAAAATTTTGCCTTTCAAATGAACGTTTAAAACAACATGTTTTTAATTTCTAAGAAGTTCGTTTGTACATTCTGGTGTCAGTCAATCATTTCAAGATTTTACGAACAGAATTTTTATGGCGGAAACGAAGGGTCTGACTACCGCAACAGTAAACTGACACCTGTAAAATTGAAAATATGTTTCTCCAATTATTTATGACTGAAATGTTGAATTAATAGGGTCTTTAAATACGGAGAAAATTTCTATATACATTTTCTGGTGGAAGTTTTCACCGAAGGTTATCAGCCCTTGCGAAAGCGGTTACAGTTGAAGCTTCACCAGTCTAAGAATATGTCAGTTCCTCTTTATTAATAGTTCCATGAATATTTCGTCTATTTTTTCTTTTGTACGAATGCTAATTAAATGTGAGCAAAGAAACTAATAAAATTTAGTGGTGAGAGACTGCCCGCTGGCGTATAGATTTTTACACGCCTGGTAATACTGGTAGAAAAGTGATGCTGCATGACCGTGACGCTACGCCACTGGAATGAATAAATGTTTAACACAATTGAAAGGCATTTAAAAAGTCATGGAATTATCTGGACATTTCATACCAAGGAATTCTTAAGAAACTTTCTCAGATGCCACATATTCATTAATGCGCTTGGAATATTCATGTTGTTTAAATTATTCATAATACAGAGAAGAAAATGATTTTTTTTTTAGCAATTTCACAGTCCCATATCTTTCATGTATATTCTCTGAATAACATGCAGACGATATTGCACACGGTATAGCATATGCTTATACAAATAAGTACATATATTATTCTCGTGAACAGAATAATAAAATAACGTGTTAATAACAGAAACCTAAGAAAAAAGAGGAATTGACATAATCTCAAAATGGTGAAGTTTCAATTGTAACCTGTTCCGTAGAGAATGATTACCGCCGGAGCAAACTTCCACCTGTAAATTTGAATAGAAATATCGTCCTTATTCAAATGCCGTACTTGTACAATATTTCTGTCATAATTAATGCAAAAATTTACAACCGAGCAATTTCCGTTAGTAAAATCGATGAGACATTCGACTTGAGTGAATGCTGTCCCACGGTTTCGCCATATTATATCTATATAAAAATATCCATCCGCCAGTGACAGTGAATTTGATTGCAGTCGAGGAAAACGTCCACCAATTTATATGAATAAAAATTTTCGCTTTATTTAACACTTAACGTTCTAAGTTTTTTTCTCGTTGATCGACCGCAAGGTCAGACATTTTTTATATCAATAGAAGTTATGTTAACACTAAAAAGACAGAATTTTACTCAAGTTTTATAAAAGTACTTCACACCAGAATTTTAATTTAGAACTGTTAAACATATTTACTTTTTTATTTTTTTTAAACATATTTCATAATAAATTTATGGCTCGAACCGAACTGTACTCATTTGGTAACGGTCAAATGACCGTGCCTTTCATTGGCATTTATTGTTCATGTGCTGGGAGGAGGTCTTCGACTAGAACGCAAAAATATGCATGTGCCTATTGGGTGTGCTTCGACAGTTAAGGGTTAAATCCCTTTCTAATACAGGATTTTTGTCATAAGTAAGGCAAAAATTTCTATTTGTATTTAGTTGTGGAAGATTACCTCGGCGCAGGGCCGGTCAGAGGGGACACAGGGCGTAACTGTCCAGGGGCCCGGGACCAAAGGGGGCCCGGTTTCGGATGGAACAAGTGCAGTGATTTTATAATGTGCCAAATCTTAACTTGGTCATATTTTTTGCCTTTACAAGCAGAAAAATATTTTCCAGAAGTGTAGTTTAGAATGTATCCAACAAAGGTACAGGAAACTTCCCACTGAGAGGATTTTAACAGCTGTGAAATAATATATCGTGTTACAAATATTCTGGAACATCCTGTCTTTTTCTCAGATCGCCGGTCGCGATCCCCATGACTTGAGGCAAAAAAGTGTCATCGCTTATTCAAGGTGTCTCTCATGTCTCACTGCAACCCTCATGTCTCATTGGGCATTGTATTGGTACCAGACAGTAGGTTTCAGTAATTGTTTTGGCTAAAATATTATTGTGCGAGTGACAGGGACATGCACAGTGGGCGACAGGGGGTATAGTTGTATCAGGCCATAAGCTGAAAAGGGCCCCGTGAGGACCGATTTTGTATTTAGTATACGCATACATTATATACAGGATATGCAAGAGGGCCCATCTCACCTCTATTTAAGCCCTCCAATTTTTGCTTCTAGCACTGGCGAGCGAGCTTAAATTAAAACCTTTATTATGAGAGGACAAAAAGAAAGAAAAACTCAGGAAACAGAAGCGTATCTTTTAAAATATGAAACTCACTTATAATTTCATTATACATGAAATTCACCATACGCAAAATTTAAAATACTCAAAATCTACCATCTTCCCTCAAACTATTTGGTCCCTAGTCCTGTACCTACTGTGTCAAATGAAAAATCAAATCTTGGTGATCATGTTTGCTGCTTTGCCAAAAAATTGAAGCGTAATATTAAAGTTGCTTCCCAAATTTAACTTTAATTCGCTTGACGACGTACTTTTTACTGCCCCATATTTCTGATAATGAAAAAAGGACCCGGGGCCATAATGAAAACACGGCCCTCCACCTAGAAACAGATTATTCTTCTCTTTCTATTAAAATTTATAGTGATGCTGAGGTGTAAATTTCTTGCACTAAAACTGAATAAATTTAGTGGAAAGGATGTTTTAATGTGAGAGTGCGGAGAAGTGTCTGATATACCCAAGTAGTATAAGGTGGGTTAGCCCCCAACCCCCTGGCTCAAAATAGGTTAATAAAGATCACCCCGTTGTCTATTAAAGTAAAGTTTCCAGAAAAATGTGCTTTCTTACAGCTTTTTCTCTAGTTTAATTCAGAGTCAAAATTTTAAAACGCAATAGACTTAAAACTTTACTTTAGAATGAAAAGGTAAAGACACTATTGATTTTTATGATAAAATTATACGTCGTTCAAAGTATTTCGATCAGATTCAAGCTCATGTCTTATCTATAGTGATTTCCGCGCTGGCTACTGCACAAGAGATGAATGATTCGAATCCCAATCATTCATGGATGTGTGTAGTGAGTCGGATTTCACTTTAAATGGAGATTCCGATCTGCTTACCCCACATACGCAAAAGATAACCTTATATAGCACCAGTAACCAACAAATTAACTCCTAGATTATGTGAAAATTACTTTCCTAATTTACTTACAGCTGCATATTTCCAATATAACAAAGAATCTTTCAATAAAATCTTTAATTTTCACAATGATGTGTAATTACTTTTTGTTTTTTTGCTTGGATTGAACAAATCTCTGCTAAAAGCTCGTGCATAACAAAAGACATATGCTAAGAGATTTTGTTCCAGGAAATTGTTCAAGAAATGACTAATTTATATAATTATCAAAAAACGAAAAATCTGAGCTGCAGATGGATTCGATCCGTTTTTGTCTATCCTTATTCAAATTTGCAAAATTATAAGGGCCACAGACTTTCCTAGCTATAGTCAAACAAACAAGCAGAAAACATGGGGACAAAATCCCTATTTTTATTATATAGATATATTAATATAAAAAAAATTTTCAAAGTACTTTTTACTTAATGAAAATTTATTATATTTTATAAATCATGATATAGTATTATTCGTCAGTATAATATTAGAGACATTTTAGACTATTGACCCCTTCGCAACAAGCCTCGTTTAAAGAATTTCTTATCTTTTATCACCGATAATTCAGAAAATAAATTTTCGTTATTTGATATTTATATGAATAATAATATTTGAAATAATAACAGATGTAAAAATATGTGCAGGTTAGTTTTTTGCTACATATTTATAATAAAACAGCAGTCCCAGCTTCGGAAAAAAATTACATCGAATGACTTTTATTGAAACAATTTTACACAGACAGCACCAAACTTAAAAATCAGCATCAAGGACATGGGACGGTAAGCAATATCGTGGTATATTTGGACACCCAACATCGTCCAAAACTTATTTATCTCGTTAATATTGTTAAAACATAAGAAATTAAAATAAAAAACAAGAATATGTACTAAAATAAAAAATATCATTCAGGTACTTAAAAGACAAAATTATGTGAGAATGCCTCATATGTAATATAGAGGGTGCACGATGACCTTCTGTTGTAACACCAATACCGTATAAATCGACCACGAAATTCCATAGAACAAATATGTCCTCACGCTTAACTCCTTGCCGGCTAGCGGGTTGTTTTTAATAACACATAATTTTAATATAACTGTTACAAGACTTTTTGAAAAAAAAAATCTATTTTTATAATTTTGACAAAAAAAGCTATGAAAACCATGGAAACCTAAATAAAGAGAAACTAATATATCCTTAAAATAGTGAAGCTTCAACTGTAAAAGCTTTTGCTCGAGTTAATTGCAGCCAGTTCAAACTTTCACCAGTAAATTTAAGTAGAAAGTTTCTCTTTTTCTCTAAGAAGAACGCAAAATTTCAGTCAGAAATATTCGCAAAAACATATATTCATTTTTACTGGTGGAAATTTACTTTGGCAGTAGTCAGGCTCTACGTTTCCGCCCCATTGTGAAAACTTTGACAACCTAAACTCAGTTTCAGCGAAAAAAATTACAATACCTGGGCAAACTGCCACCAGTAAAAACAAATGTTAAATTTAGCAATATGTATGAGTGAAATATTTCGTGAAAAAGCCTCTAAAATGAGGCAAATTTTCTGTTCAAAATTTACTGGTGGAAGTTTGCTCCGGCGGTAATGAGAAACTGTCGATCTGATATAAAAAATCAGCCGCTATCTTGTGGCAACAACCTCAGTTACTTCATTCGCAAATGGCAGACAATAGACTAGGGTTGGCCAACTGTGGCACGCTCGATATTCATAAATATATTTAGGGAAAATGTAGAGGGTCTAATTAAGGTACTTGAAAAAAAAATCTTTGTATATCGTGTGAAAGCTTTCGTAAGGCTGAACTGAAAAATATATTTCATTTAATTTTAGGTATTATATTTTCAAAGTGATGGTCGAAAATGTAGTGCAAAAATATGTCCCCCCCACCCCCCATCTAATTCTGAATCTACTGCAACTAAAATTATGAAAAAAATAGAGGTAGTAGACGCTAATTTAAACCTTGCAGGAAAATTATAGCGATTACCCTAGGTCACATAGTTTTTGAGAAAATCGCATTTTTCCGTTACACACAAATTGCGATTTACGGGCATTCAGCAAAAGTGTTGAGCAGCGCTGGAGGTACCTATCGTTGCAGATGTATAAAAGCATTGTTGAACATGAATTTCGGAAAAAGTTGTCGGTAAATAGCCGAGATATTAACCCTTAAAGAATTCTTTTAAAAATAAATTCTGGGTTCTGTGGTCGGTGGTGCATAGACGCCCTTAGCGTGTGAGCGTCGCCCCTTGAGCATTTTGTGTTTGTCCGTCTGCATACGGCCGGACAGGGCTGTACTCACTAACGAGCCCCAACGTGTTGGGGAACATACCGGGAGAGACGTTAAGCTCTAAGGGGCAGGCCTAGCCGGCCCTGAGCAGTCTCTCTTAGGCTGCCTAACCCTTAAAGACACGGACGGTTTGGACATGCATAACGACGGGGACGGCATACTCTACGCTCCATCGGCTTTTAAAGCCTAAATAAAAAAATTTGAGGATATATTTGTGCAATTCAATGCCCAGTAGTATAAAAGCAATAAACGTCAATTTGTTAAAAACAGACTAATTTAATGTGAATTAATCACATAAATACTACAGGATTCGCGACTAGTTTGCATTGAGTGGCGCTCTCAATACACATTCCGTTTCTTTAAATGTTAACTTAAAACCTATATGCAAAAACGCGGCACGGACCAACGCGGCGTTGGAACTTTGCGAAGTCCTTTTAAAGCGCGCTTGGGACAATGCTAAATTTAAATATTGAACAAGGGTTTTGCTTTAGGTACACTGTAAAAAGAAAATATTATTACTACGATGAATTTGGGTTTATGAAGTGCCAAATGAAGTTTAAATACGTACTATTTTTATTGTCAGCACCGAATTAAGTTTATTAACCCCTTAAAGGTCGCATTAAATTACGGTTTAAAAATTCGAATTCTTATTGACACCACTTTTTTGGAAAAAAAATGCTCATCTTGTTGACAGTTAGAATGACACCATAATAAATCAAATTGCACTATTCTATAAAACTGGTGTGAATCAAACAAATCTGAATAATCTGAAAAAAGAGACAGCCCGTGAATATGACGTGAGCGAGAATTAAGGGGTTAAATAGATGATTATAATTATTTTAAACAGATTAGGATAAGGTTAAAAAAAAAGAGTTATACAGAATGACTATATTTGATATTATTTAGGTTCCATATCTCTTTGAACTTTCATGGTATATCCATTTATACTTTTCAAGTATATACAGCTATACCCGACCCTACGTTGTATAGTTTTTACAAAGTCTTAATATTCTTTTAGCAACGGTTTTTTTAAATAATACACTTACTAATTCATATATTATTGTACGGAATCCTCTGTACACGAGTAATACTTGCACTTGACCGTTTATTTCATATCTCCATTTTGCTTAATGGCAGATACTTCGCGATTCCATGAGGTAAAAAGAATTATTTCAGAATTTCCTGCATGATACCGGAATTTCTTGACGTGAAGAAGTAATGATTGCTTTCAACGCTTCTTATAAAAACACATCGCATTATTTTAAAATGAATTATTCAATGAGGATTTCAATAGCAGTTTCTAGTGGGAATTCAACATTACAAAAACAAATTTACTTTCCTTTGAATGGGTTAACCCCTTGAGGGGCAAGTGATTGTGATCCTGTAATGTTGAAATCACAACGGAATATTTGAAAAATTCTATTTCAACATAAGTAAAAGCAATTTTACGGCTTTTTTCCACCAAAGTTAAAAAAGTAAAATTTAATAAAATTTTTCTGGTGTAAAACTTCATTAATCATAGGTGGCATATAATATATACCGGCGCCCTTCAAGGGGTTAATGTTAAATTCACACCAGGATTTTTAAATATTTTATTTGAAAATAGGAAAATGATATTTTCCTGCTTTTTTTTCACCAAATTTATAAAAAGTAAAACTTTGTTCAAAAATTCTGGTACGTGTTCTGATTCAAATTGGTGCTATATAAAATATTCTACCAGTCTTCAAAGAAGTAACCCTTAAACCCACGATTTTTTATTTTGTTTCGAAAAAATTATAAACGATTCTCTGAATAGTGTAATACACAGGAAAAATAGTGAAAAAAAAAAAAAAAAACTAGACATACATTTTTCATATAATACGTCAATCTTTTCTTCTGTTGCACATCTGCAATATAAGTAAAAACTACTGTTGTGTGGCTGTTTTAAGCTAAAATATTGTAAATTAGTAAATATTTTAATAAGTATGTCTGCAAATACCTTATTTTATATAATTATTTGATTTATAAAATTTAACCATTAACCCTTTAATTCCCATGATAGAATGCGTTCTAGAAATTACGTAGTTCAGATAATCTGACTTTAAACCAGAAAGTTTCAATGGTTAATTTCGCTATATTTAAATACGGAATGTCTGTTATTAATTAAAGCAGGTATTGCTGTTTTAATTTTTCTGGTGTGAGTTAGGTATATACGAATAAAAAAATCTATTAAATTCAAAGCACTGTTCTTTGCATATATGCAAAGCTGCGCACTAAAGGGTTAAAGACCAGCCATTTCGGCTTATTTTTTGCGTCGTATTTAATTGTAGACTTCGCAATATAACACGTGTTATTAAAAAAAGAAACTTGCTATACGTTTTCTAATAGAAAGGCACTTTATTTTTCTATAATTTTGGGGTCCACTATTTTGATGTAATAAACGGTACTTTTATACAGGATTTTTCTATTTATGTAATTATGAATTTTAACCCCTTAACTGTCGCATTAAATTACGGTTTAAAAATACAAATTGTTTATTGCCATCACTTTTTTTAAGAAGAAATTTTCACCTTATTTAATGACAGGAAAAATTATACCATAGTAAAGCCAATTACACTATTCTATAAAACTGGTGGGAATCAAACAAATAATAATAATCTGAATAAAAGTCACAGCCCGTGAATATCACGGGAGCGAGAATTAACCCTAGAACTACCGGAAATTTTACTCAAGTTTTATAAAAACATTTTACACCAGAATTTTTACTTAAAACTATTTAATTTGTTTATTTAACTTATTATTGTCTGATTTATACATTTAGTTTGTTTTGAAGAAATTTCTGGTTTGAATAAATATTTTGAATGTACATGTCGGGTCCAATGGACCCGTCTGGTAGACGGAAGGTTAAGGGGTTAAGCACAGCTGTCAAGATCTTACGATTTTTTTTTGTAGCACAAAAATTTAATAGAAATTTCTGCCTTATTTAAACAGCAGATTACGCCGCTTTAATAATATAAATTTTACTATAAAATTTTTGTTGTACAAAAAAGCGTAACAGTTGGCAGCTATGAATTTAATTGACGAAATAAAAAAAATGGCAATTAAAAAAAAAACTGGTGCTGAAGTAATAAAATAAGTGTAAAAAACTGTATCAGTGAAGCGATTAAATGAGGCGATTAATTTTAATCTAAAATACTAATGCAGGACTTTAACCCCTTAACCAACGATTTACGTCGGTTTGCCAAATCCATAGCTACCACTAAAATTTAATAGAGATTTTCGCCATGTTTAATCATGGAATTTCTACGATTAAATTAAACTATATTTACTGTGAAATTTTAGTGGTAAGAAGAATTTACATTTTGCTGGATCATCGTACGCGGGCTATGCCCGTCATTGTAGGTTAAGGGGTTCATAGAAAACATCAAGTTATTTAGTCTAGAACTTTGACGAAATAATAAGGGAAAAATTTCTTTTCTAAAACAGTGGTACGAAGTATAGTTTCCAACTATATATACATTAAAAATATTGAGCTACACAATACTTTTGGCCAAGGCTTGCGCATTTATACATATGTACATGTGTGGGTGAAGTTTACCAGTATGGCCACTTGTTTTTATTTATATGTTCCGAATTCGTATTGGAATTTCCGAAAAACAATTTTTACATTATTTAGTAATTGAATTTACGTTATTAGATTAATCAAAATGTACTATTTGTCATTTTTGATGAGATTTCGTTAGTTTCTGTATAAAAAGAAGGAACAAATAAGAAATAACAATATATGAACGAATATAACATAAACATCGGTCAGCTGCAAGTATTTTAACCCATTGAAGTGCGGCAGAACATAATACGTCCCACTTAATTATAATTGCATACAGCCACATTCACGACAGAATTTTGGAACGAAAATTTTCATTCCATTACGTAAAAAAAAAAAAACAAAAAAAAAACAGCTCTTACCTATTTTGAAATAAATTTGTTTTTAATTTCTGGTATCAATGAAACATTTCAGTATTTTCTGAATAGAAGTACTTTGCCCCTGAAAGGGTTAATAGCAGAATGGGTAGTTTCTTATAAAATACTTTTGTTAATTAATTCAGTTTAGATAAAAAGACTTTCGGTATTATTCGAAAACGCTAATTCTTAGATCAGTGCACATTAAGATAGAAATTATTTCCTGCTCAGTCTGCGGAAACTCCTTTCCAATTAATATAATGTCAGTGTGTCAATACAGTGACATCACTATTTCAGCACGTACATGTTCTTATAAATTAAGTCCTCGAATGCTGCAGAATGATGTCTTATTAATGTATAAATGAATGATAAAGAACTTACTGTAGGAATTCTTAG
This sequence comes from Maratus speciosus, assembly GCA_963932465.1. Taxonomy (NCBI): domain Eukaryota; kingdom Metazoa; phylum Arthropoda; class Arachnida; order Araneae; family Salticidae; genus Maratus; species Maratus speciosus. Next base: position 492,487,249 of record OZ010796.1, on the reverse strand, counting down.
AACCTACAAATGTATTAATTAAGTGGTAAATATTAGACTAAAACATAGCTGCCAGCTTTTAACACTTTGCTCTCGAGAGGTGCTTCTCACTGACCACCAGTGTCTCGTGTAAATGGGTGCTCCGAACGCTCTGGTATTTTAAATTAAATTTTTCGACTTTTCTTAAGGCCGAATAATTTGTGATAAACGATGGCGATTTAAACTGTAAGATGTTAGTGGTGTCCAAAGCATTTAGCGTCCCGATTTACCAGTGTTGCGAGATGGGTTACTTTTTTAAAAATCAGATTCTTGATTGGCACCACTTTTTTGAAATGGTAAAATGTGCCTTATTTAAGGACATATTAATTAAGGCAAAAACAAAGCAAATTTTACCGTTTCAAAAAAAGTGGTGCCAATCAAGAAATCTGAATTAAAAAAAAAGTAGCCCACTGGGAACACTGAAAATGATCACACTAGTGGTGAGCGAGAGTCGCCTCTCGATTGCAAAGGGTTAAGCTTGCTTCCTACCACTAAAATTATTTAGTAACAATTGTTTTGTTTAATCGTCTATATCTCATGATTAAACAAGGCGAAAATCTCTGATAAATTTTACTGATAGTAAAAAGCGTAAAAGTTGGCAGTTATGATAAAATTTATTCACAGAAATATTCACGCACCTGTGTAAATTTTAATTAACCCGGGAGAACTCGCTAGTGAGAATGCGCAATTGCTTTTCTTTTACTTTACATTAATATAATATCAACTTTTTTGGCTGGCTTAGTACTTTTATTCACAAAATAGGTAAAATAATTGTAAAACATTTTGAAATTTTAATTAAAATGAAAAATGATTTAAATAAGAGTCTTAAAAAAGTAAGACTGTGAGAGAAAATCTCATGCAGCGAGTTCTCCCTGGTTAATATCTACGATTTGAATTATAAATGGAGTTATGAATAAAGAGGAGGAGACATATAGTGTACTGTCTACCAGTTACGAGTGAGGTAACTGAGGAGGTTGTCACAAGATGGCGGCTTCTTTTTCTAAATCGAATCTACAGTTTCTGAATACCGCCGGAGCAAACTTCCCACCAGTAAAATTGAATAGAAAATTTTGTACTTTTCCCTGCCCTGGGCTGGGGGGCTACACCTAAACATAAGTCAAAAGCGGGTTCCCAGGGTGGGTGCTTACTTACTATTTAAGCGTCTTATTCACGGAAATATTTTCTCACAGATATGGTAAAATCTACTATTAGTTTTTACTGGTGTCAGTATGACTGGTAAAACAGTCAGTTTGTTTCACCGATTGTCACAATATATCGGAAACGGAGTGTCTGACTACGTCAAAAGTAAACTTACACTAGTAAAATTGAAAATATGTTTCTGCCATTATGTATAACTGAAATTTTGCATTAATAAGGCCTTTAAATGCGGAGAAAATTTCTATATAAATTTACTGGTGGAAGTTTTCACCGGAGGTATTCAGCCCTAGTGAAAACGGTTACAGTTGAGGATTCCTATTTTAAGAATATGTCAGTTCCTCTTTATTAATAGTTCCATGGAATTATAATTTTCTCTAGATTTAAGGCAAAATTATTTTTCCAAAAAAATAAAATAGTGATTTTGAATTTACCTTTTAGTATATATATATATATATATATAAACTTTCTACTATAGTCCTTTGTTATTAACTCTTTCAGGGGCAGAGAAATTCTGTTCGTAAACTGATAAAATAATTGACTGACACCAGAATACCCAAACGAATTTCTTACTAAATAATAAAACGCTATTTTGCACTTTAATTGCTGAAGCAACTTTTTAATAAAATATTCTTGGTGGCAGTAGTCAGTTTTGGAATTAAAATTAGGTGGCTAGACCCTCTAGCCACCGCCCCTGAAAGGGTTAAATGCATTAGCATAAGTCACTTTTTTTTTTTTTTGATTGAAAGACAAATAAATTAGTTTGAACCAGAAATGTTATTTAATGAAATGTTTCTTGTTTATGCTTTTTTATCCAAAAACTTCTTTTATTTAATAAAACATTCGGCTACATTCGATTTGAAAAAAAAAGAATAGTATGGATCTATTCATTAGTACTTGATGGATACGATAGGTTTTTCTTATAATATCCAAATGCGCATTTAAAGTAATTTACTCTTTAACCATGTAAGTTTACATTAATATTGTGAAAGATAAAACATTACATCAGCATAAAATGGAGATTCATAAAGCTTATCATTTAGATAAAAATTTATAAGTGCATTAATGTTGAAAAGGCATAATAGAATGTAAAAAAGCCTTTTTATGCATTGTTTCGCACAAAAGAAACTAATCATAAATTCAGCCACCGAAACATTAATCGGTATTTCACTACACCAGTCATGAAATATTCTCATATTATATAGTATCCATAAATGTTAATACCTAATTTTTTTTCGCAAATTGCATCAGAATTTCAGAATAGCTAAAATAGGTTTATTTAAATAAAGCATAACTCTGTTAAAAAATAAATGTCCACTGTAGTTTCTAGTATATGACGGGTTCACAGCCATAGTAGTCCAAGTCCATTTTGAAAGAAAGATGAGCTAGTTCATTTAGAAGTTACATAAAATCTGTTTTATCTACTCCCACAGTGAACTACCTCTATTTTTAAATACTTTCTCATATGTGACATCTGTTTATAGACTTGGCTCATTGTGGAAGTGAATGAAAAAGTTTTTATGCACCTTCTAAATTTACTGTATCATTTTTTTTTTCAAAACGAACTTGTCTACAATGGTTGTGAGCCCCTCATATGCAAACGTTATTCAAATTCCAAAAAAATTTTTAAAACTCCTAATGCTTGGTTGCAATAAATACGTTTTCAGCCAGAAATTTTACTTAGTAAATAAAGTCATATAGACTGTGGCGTAGCATTAGGAAAGGGGGGATTGATGATTTTTACTACCAGTGTTATTGTATGACAAATTTTGCTTTGTTTAATCCTAGAATGATTTATACCGATTTGTTCAATGATTAAATAAAGCCAAACTTCTATATGATAGTCCATGTAGTAAAATTATCGATCCCTCACCTAACACTACGCCACTGCATATAGATAACGCGTATGACCGGCTTGCGCTTCATTAAATAAAATTTCTTGTTGATAGCTTGTTCATTTGATTCACGGTTTATGGAAAACATTATGGTAATTGATGACATCAGAATGTTGCCTGGTTGGGCTTTTTTTAATTGAGATTGATTGATTAATTTCGACAGCATTTTTGAAATTGATATATTCAACTTATTGAATTTTATTATTAACGTGTCACTAAGTAATGCAAATATTTTTCGTTAAAAAATATGGTAGCAATGAAGAAATCTGAATAAAAATGGGATACCTGACGACAAAACGGGGCAGCCGGCGTCAACCGGTCAAATAAATATGATTTAATACAGAAATTTCATTTAAATAATTAATTCAGATGTGTACCACGTGCATAAGTGTTACCATTTAACAAATGAAATTTCTGTTTCTAAACAAATTTATTTTATCAGCGGAATGCAAGCAGTAAATTAAGCTATATTATAAAATTGGTGTTTCCTCCTAGCACATTACTGAACTTAACACTAAACATCCCGCAGCGGGGTCATTTGACCCGCTTAATTAGATTGTCAAAATTCTGCCAGTGTTTGTTACCACAATTTTACTGTATTTCCCCGAAAATGAGAGCGGGTCTTACATATTTTTTTTCTTCAAAAGTCGCACTATTTCTCATTTTATGTTAAGTATTTTTTGCATACAAAACAATTTAAATCTGCATTTATTAATTTACAGCAGGGGTGTCAAACTGTGGCCCGCCGGATACCACTAAAATTTTATAGTTATCTTTGCCTTATGTAACCGTGGAATTTCTGCGATTCAACTTGTCGACAATTTCTTTAAAATTTTAGTGGTATCCAGCGGGCCACAGATTGACACCCCTGATTTACAGCAAAGTTACAGCAGCAGCAATGTCGATGCCATCGAAATACTCAAGGCTAAAGGACACGAGTTGTGACGTCATCACTAATCGATCGACTTCTCACTAACGTTGGAATTCAAACCGGAAAATTTTTAAGAGCAATTTTCTTTTACTTTATTTGTAAAATATCTATCATCTTATAAAACTATAATAGCTATTTAAACTTCCTGGTGAGAATTCTGAATACCTAAATAAAAATTCAGCCAGATGCGGAATGCCAAAATTTTGATTACACAGTGTTACCTGTATTTAAATTATTAATCTAAGGTCGACGTGACAATGTGGCTACTTTAGTGGATAGTTTTATCCATATATCTATCACTGTGTTCGTACGGGTGCTTGAATTTCATGACTAAAAAATTCTTCGGTGCCAGTATTTTCTTATGGAAAATCTTTCTTGAAATAAGGCGAAATTTCGTTCGTTTAAACTAGATTTATTTTTCTATAAAAAAAAATTCTCATATTGGTCCTCGAAAATAACGGTACCCGTACGAACCCTGTATCAGTAGTTTCGTATAGTCAAAACCATTTTAATTATTGGCAAATTAAATAAGGTGATATTTACAAATAAGTAATTCTGTCAGAGGTCTGAAGGAAAATTAATCTCTAAAATGGGAACAATGCGGCATGGTCACGTTTATGACGACAATAACTTCCCAACAGTGGCAGGAATGGTTCCCATTCGTGGTATATTTCTTCCACATTTTTAATAGAAAATTTCTTCGTTGAAGGTTTCTATAATATTTGCAATGCTTCAAGTGATCTGTCTTCTGAACACCGGTATTTTCAAATAATAATCTTCTTGCTAATAATGCCAGGGCTTGATTACCAACGTGGAAAATTTCACCAGTAAAAAAGAATAGAGATTTTTCGCTTATTCATAACAGAAGGTCTGCATAGAAAAGGCATTTAAACAAGGTGATAAGTATCATTAACATTTATTGGTTTACGCGTTGCCATCGAAGTACTCAAGGCCTGAGGACAAGATCTGTGACGTCATCACTAATCGGCCGACTTTTCACTAGATTTGGAATTCCCACCGGAAATTTTTGAATAGCAATTTTCTTTTATTTTGTTTGTGGAATACATATTATCTTATAAAATAGTAATAACTATTTAAACTTACTGGTGAGAATTTGGAATCCCACAATAAAATATCAGCCAGATGCAGCAACACTGTGGCATTCCCCATCTGACTGTATTTTTATTTTGGGATTCTGACTTCTCACCAGTAAGTTTAAATAGTTAATATTGTTTGTAAGATCATAGATATTCCACAAATAAAATAAAAGAAAATTGCTACTCAAAGTTTTCCGGCGTGAACTCCAACACTAGTGAGTAGTTGGTCGATTAGTGATGATGTCACGACTTGTGTCCTCTGGCCTTGAGTATTTCGATGGCAACGGTTTACGTAACTGGTAATCAGGCCGTGAATGTTTCTACAACTTTTGTAATAGAATCCTTCCAAGAAGATTATTGTTTAAAATTAGTGTTATTTAAGAAGGATACCAATGGGAACGACACATTAGCTGTACGAATCTTAAACATAGATTATTAAATATTTATTACGTGATTTATCACATTGCTAACTTAGCGTAGAACCAACAGAGTGAGAAAATGTCCATGCTGGGAATCGAATGCGGAACCGTTGGAATACCGCTCCGAGCACTCCGTCATTTAAGCTACGAGGACGATACCCAGCTTGACATCGCTCACTCACATATGTCAGGTATGCCAAGATGAGTATCGTACTAAATAACGTAGTAAATATTCAATAAGCATAAATCAAACACTTTATGCGAATTTTAATACATAAGCTAAAATCTATAACAACGATTTAACGCGAATACGTACAAGCATGACACCAAAACTCACATGCGATCCCTTCGAGGATTCACGGATCCCTTTACTTTTTAGATTTCATTTCCCCTTTTTGCGATTTTAAATTATGATTAAATATTCAATAATCTCAAGAGTAATATCACAGCTGAAAATTAATTTAAAAATTAATTAAAATTATACAGATATCATTATTTGTAAACAGTGGCGCAGAATAGTATCTGTGGCAATGGCTGCATTGATATACATGTTCATTTTTCTAAACCGTTAAATTTTTATTATAAACTCTAAAGCTTTTTATATACCTCATGAGTTACATTTGCCATTTCGCTTGTTGCGTACTATAGATCTGCACTATAATTCCGATTATTGAGCTAAAGCTCTTTTTTAAAAATACTCTTTATTTACAATAGTAAAGATAGAAGTTTGAGTGTTTTTCGGCTGTGTTTTAATAGACCTCTGCACGCAAAACTACACAATTTTCCACGAAGGTATTTTCTATGTATGTAGTTATGCACCTAGAAGCATTTTTTGCGTTTTTTATTAAATTTTTTTAATTTAATTTTTTAGGATTTTTTTTTACGTAGCACGACATTTTTTCCACATTAGTAAAATGAATTCGTTTTCAAACTTTTAGCGCAATATGGTAAATTTCGGTTCTATTTTCAATACGCTTATTCGAAATTCATACAGCAATTTCTGAATTTTTCGCGAAATGTTTTAAGCAAATTTTAGAGGTTTTTTGCGTTCTGCAGCGATTTTTTGGCATTCGTAATATAAATTCGGTTTCAAAATTGAGTCTCAGGTTGTAAATATTGTTCTCCGCAATGTTGGAATTGTTAGCGATTTTTATGCGATTTTTTTTCTTTTTTCACGTTTTGGTGATTTTGTAAATCTATTAACCCTCCGTCTACCAGACGGGTCCATTGGACCCGACAGGTACATACAAAATATTCATTCAAACCAGAAATTTCTTTAAAATAAACTAAGTATATAAACCAGACAAAAATAAGGTAAATAAATAAGTTAAATAGTTTTAAATAAAAATTCTGGTGTAGAACGTTTTATTAAAACTTGAATAAAATTCCCGGTAGATCTAGGGTTAAAAGAAATTAATTTTCCAACTTTCATCTTAATATACTAAAATTTGTCTTCCTTGATATTTGAAGTTTCAGCAATTTTTAATTCGATTTTCAATGCGATTTTTACCGTCTTTTTCGAGCGTACCGCGGTGATTTTTTGACATTTGTCAAAGGAATTCAGTTTCCACATTTTGGCTTACCGTATATACTCTCGTATAAGCCGACACGTACATTTAAATAGAAAAAAATGTTGGATGCCATTATATTTGACTAGTTATCTTCGGCTTAAATATAATTGGAAAATGTTTGACAATTCTGTAGTTACATAACAAGAAGTTAACATATTTTAAACACTGATATTCCGTCCGTTATTACTTTTGAATTTCGGGTCGGCTTATAGGAGAGTAGACATGGTGCAAAGGAAAGTAACGGTATAGTAAAGCGACTACGCCCGACATAATGCAAATTACAGAAACGCCACCTAGTGGCGAAATTTGGAAGATAGCCATTGCAAATCGAAAACGAAAAGAGATAGAGCAAAATTTCCAATAAGAAAGTTTTAGAGCATCAATTAATTAGTACGAAACGACATTTGGTTCACACGGATAAGATAAATCGTCACCTGTATACTACAAAATGTCGATGAGCGACGATTCTACTTTGCATATTCACATTTCGGAAATGTAGCAGTGCGCAATATCAAATTGTGACGTTGTACTGTACTGTAATGTCTGTAAAAATTTAATTTCCAATGCATTTAAAATTTTAGTTTAATCCTTTCAGGGGCATAAGAATTCTGTTCGTAAAACGATGAAATAATTGGCTGACACAAGAATATTAAAAGGAATTTCTTAGGAAATAAAAACCCGCTAATTTGCACTTTCATTACAAAAACAAAATTTTATTAAAATATTTTTGGTGTCATTTGTCAGTTTTGGAATTAAAATTATGTGGCTAGACCAAATAGCTACCGCACTTAAAAGGATTAACTCTATGTCGTCGTATTGAAGAGGGTCATTATAGGCGTTCCACGTTCCGAAATGTGCATGGAGAATTACGCTCACGAATACAAAAGTGCCTCGTGAGCAATGGCGATCTTTTCGAACATACTGAATATTTATTAAACTTTTTATCACTGTGAGACAGTTTGGCTTTTTTTTTTTGTGTGTGATGTTATCAAAATTTATTGAGACAAGTACGTATGTATACAATAAATTGTGCGTATTTCTTCATACTTCTGTCTATTCCATTCAAACGTTTACACAAAATAGAGTGCATCGATTTCGTAAATTTTCGGTTATACAGGCTAAGATTTATCTTATCCGTGTAAACCAAATGTTGTTTCGTACTAAATAACTGACTCTCTAAAACTTTCCAACTTGAAATTTTGCCCTATCTCTTTTCATTTTCGATTTACAATGGCTCTCTTTCAAATTTCACCACTAGGAAGACGCTTCTGTCGTTTGCATTAAATCGGGCGTAGTCGCTTTACTATACCGTTAACTCACTTGCATAACTGTAGCTCTCTCCGTTCGCAAGTATTTTCAGGTTAAAGGGACTTTCCTTTGCACCCTGTATACTGTAATATAAATCTCTGCCAAAAGTTAAGCGCGCAGAGGAAAATATTAATTTAGGGATGCCAATTTGAATTGGAGGCGCTGCAATTCGTTGCGGAGTTACATGGAAGTATACAAATGTGTTATGTAACAGACAATCACGGTTTTGTGTCGAGACATACGCATAAAAGACAGTCGGATAAGAAGCCAGGATTGTGAAGTGTTATAGGAGTTGCTTTTAGTGATGGGCAGAATGAATGATTTTATTATTCGAATGAATTATTTGGGCATACAAAAAAGCATAGCTGCCAACCTATGGTTTTTATTATTATTATTATTATTCAATTCCTACCAAAAATTTTCTATCAAAAATGTTTTTTATTTTTAATTTGTTTAGAATTAATTTAAGAAACCCATAAAAGTAAAATAATTATTTTCCCCTTCAAAATTTCTGAAGATAATTGATTAAAAGTTGAGTTGATTTTTGACGGCCAATTATCTACACGAGGGATATAGGCCCGGGGGGAGTGCCCTCCGTGGGGGTCTTTCTAAGGGAACCTAATCCGTATTAACGCATGGAAGATCCACGGCTCGAAGAAAACCACGAAAACTCCGAACGATTAGGCCGACGGGCGCGATTGGGATCGAACCCAGCACCTCCCGTCTACCAGCTTCGAGAGTAGAACCTCTCGGCCACTGGTGGGGCCAATTGATGAAAAGAATTAAGAAATTTGGCAATTATGATTTCGTTTTCTTTTTAACCCCTTAATTCTCGCTCCCGTCAATATCTCGGGCTGAGGTGTCGTTCGTTATTTCTCGTGCCCGTCATATTCTCGGGCTGGAGATTTAATTGCTGGAAAAACTTCTGAAACCAGAAAAATTGAACTGGAATTTCCATTTGAAGTCTTTGAATATTAGCAATCGGGTTTGATTTGTACGATCTATAATTTGCCATAGATTTGTCATAGATTTGTAATATTTTTGTCATTTTGATATGGATTCTGATGAATCAAGCCTTTTTGATGATAACTGGAATATTAGCCCCTTCACGGTCGCTTAATATTTGAAAAAAACATCAAAAGTGTACCTATTTTTTTTATTACAGAAATTGAGTAATTATAAGGTTTCTAAATAAAATATGCAATTAGTTTATTTTTAAGGCGAAAAAACAATATTTTATAGCCATATTCATATTTGTATAAAAGCCATCATGCGAGAATTATGTGTCTTAACCTCTTAAGCTCCGCCCTCGATAAATGTAGGCTACTATCTTTTAATTCAGATTGTTTGACTCCCACCAGTTTTTTTAAATAGTGTAAATGGCTTTATTTTCGCAACATTTTATCTGCCGTAAACTACGGTGGTGGGAATCAAACAATCTGAATAATAAAAAAAGGTAACCTACATTTATCGGAGGCGGAGCTTAAGAGGTTAAGACACATAATTCTCGCATGATGGCTTTTATACAAATATGAATATGGCTATAAAATATTGTTTTTTCGGCTTAAAAATAAACTAATTGTATATTTTATTTAGAAACTTTATAATTATTCAATTTCTGTAATAAAAAAATAGGTACACTTTTGATGGTTTTTTCAAATATTAAGCGACCGTGTAAACTAAATTTCTGCTAGTATGTGATTAAGAATATACACAAAAGTTGGAAACTATGTTTTTGCGCATGCCCGGACGATTCATTCGATAGTAAAATGATTTATTCTGCTCATCACTAGTTGCATGTAACTACTAATAAAAAGCGTTTAGAAATTTCGTACGTTTTTTTTTTCAAAACAGCAGTGTTTCTATGGCTTCCACAAGATGAATGGAAGATTCTGAGTGTTGGCGTGCTGTCGGACGTGTTTAAGTAGGACAATCTTTCACTGATGTTTCTCTTTTCTTCGGCGCTCATCATTCCGTAATTTGAAGATTATGGAAACATTTCTTAACCCACCATACAGTTGTCTGAGGACCTGTGGCCCTTCGTCCAAGGGTTGATATCTCTGAGGATGTTGCAGCGAAGCGGAATCGAAGAGGAACCTCCACACATGTTACATCTATGGTTACAGCAAAAATTGGAAATACTATATCTATCACTACTTTGCGCCAATGTCTACACAATGAATGTACCGTACTCCCGGGTACATTAACCCTCTTGCTACGTAATTGTTTCATCAAAATAGCTTAAAAAACTGCGTATTTAACCTCTTCGCGACGAGCGTCTTTTAAATTTTTTATTCTTTTGTCACCGATTTTCCAAAACAAATTTTTTTGTCTAATTTAATCGGGAAAATGCTCCGATTAAATAGAGCAAAATTGACACTAAAAAAATAACTGGTAGGAATCATCAAGGAGGGTTACTTAGGCGGAAAAATGCATCCGCGAAGAAATCTCGGGTTGCGCAGCGAGAGGGTTAACACTTAATGTCAGTTTTGTTTGTGTGTTTTGGCTTTAACCCTTTCAGGGGCAAAGAATTGTGTTTTTGTAATGTCAAATTCACACCGGAATCTTCCAAAAAAATTTTTGCAAAAATAGAAAAAGCAATTTTACGCCTTTTTTCCACCAAAGTTAGAAAAGTAAAATTTAATAAAATTTTTCTGGTGCAAATCTTCATTAATCGTAGGTGGAATATAATATATCCCACGGACCCCAATGGATTAACCCCTTAACGGTCGCTTAATATTTAGAAAAAAACATCAAAAAGTACCTATTTTTTTATTACAGAAATTGAATAAATTAAGGTTTCTTCATAAAATATGCCATTCGTTTTTTAAGGCGAAAAAAAAAAACATGTTATACAACAAATTCACATTTGTGGAAAAAACATCATGCGAGAATTCTGTATTTTAATGTTTGTTTTACACCATACAAATTAAAGCGAATAAGACCTTTATTTTTCACACCCTAGATCTTTATTTATCCTCATCAAACACATTTATAAAAATAATATTTGGAATAACATAATATACATTAAATTTTGATTATTAATAATTTTTTTTGGGTGTGATATATTTTGAAACATGCAATACAAATTCCAACATCACCATAAGCGTCAAAAAACAAACCCAAGCGACAATATTCAAAGACTTCACACGGGAATGCCAGTTAAATCTTTCTGGTTTTAGGAGTTTTTTCTAGCAATAAATCTCCTGCCCAGAAATATGACGGGCACGAGAAATAACGAACGACAACTCAGCCGTTGCTATCGAAATACTCAAGGCCTGAGGACACGAGTTGTGATGTCATCACTAATCGACCGAATTCTCACTACTGTTGGAATTCTCACCGGAAAATTTTGAATAGCATTTTTCTTTTATTTTATTTGTGGAATATGTATCATCTTATAAAACAATACTAACTATTTAAACTTACTGGTGAGAATTTGGAATCCCTCAATAACAAATCAGCCAGATGAGGCAACACTGTGACATTCCTCATCTAGCTGAATTTTTATTTAGGGATTCCGAATTCTCACCAGTAAATTTAAGTAGTTGGTATTATTTTATAAGATGATATATATTCCACAAATAAAAGAAAAGAAAATTGCTATTCAAAAATTTTCCGGTGTGAGATCCAACACTAGTGAGAAGTCGATCCATTAGTGATGACGTCACAACTCGCGTTGTCAGGCCTTGAGTATTTCGATGCCAACGCCTCAGCCCGCGATGTTGACGGGAGCGAGAATTAAGGGGTTAAACATGTTTTTGTTAATGACTCCAACATGACTTTATGTTATAACTTATAAAAATCCATATTGTTTTCATCTTAGATGTAATTCTTTGTTTTGTTTCATACAGTGTTGCCTGATTGGGGACTTTTTAATTCAAATTATTTGACTGTCACTACTTTTTTAAACCTTTCGGGTTTAACCCAAGCTACTTGTATTGATAAAATGTTGAAATAATTTATTGACACCAGTATTTACAAGAGAATTTATTTGTAAACAAGTAAAAGCATGTTTTCGCATATTTAAGAAAGGCGAATTTTTGAAATTTTTATTATAAAATTCCGGTGCCAGTGTGGCAATTAAGGTTTAAAATTGTGTGATGCCGTGACGACATCACCGCCCTTCAAGTCGTTAAAATAGTATAATTCACTTATTTTTAAGAATTTTTAATCTATTTTTAAATAGGTCGAATATATCTATTTCAAAAAAGCGGTGACAATCAACAGTTTGGGGACAAAAAAGTCACCAATCTGGCAACACTGGTTTCATGCATAAACATGTTTTCTACTTTCCTGCCGCATTCCATGTCAATCTAAGCAATACTTGTAGATTTTGCCATATTTTGCTGTTACGTGATTAACTTTCGGCAGTGAGTGTAGTATATTTTGCCCTCTGTCATTTTTTTAAATTTTAGCTATTTTTATTACAATTTATGGCGATTTTTTTGCATTTTGTGGCGGTGTTTTTACATCTGTAAAAGCATTCCGATTTCAAACTTTCAGCTTATTATACAAAAATTTGTCCTCCGCGATTTTTAGTTCTTCAGAAAATATTAATGCGATTTCTAGCGTTTTATCTGCTTCCCGCGGAGATTCTTTGACATTCGTGAAAGAATTCTGCTTACAGTGTTTTGGCCAACTACAATAAATTATGCACTTCGCGAATTTGGATAGTTTTGCAATTTTAAGCGAGTTTTTTTTTTCTTGATTTCGTGCTATAGCTTTTTAACAATATTACGCGTTTCCTGACAATTTCTTTATATTCGTGAAATAATTCCGGTCAAAATGTTTTAGCCTAATGTATTAGAATTTTAATCCTTTGCGCTCGCCGTCACTTACACAAATTTTATTCGATCGGCACCACTTTTTTAACCCTCCGTCTACCAGACGGGTCCATTGGACCCGACAGGTACATACAAAATATTCATTCAAACCAGAAATTTCTTTAAAATAAACTAAGTACATAAATCAGACAAAAATAAGGTAAATAAATAAGTTAAATAGTTTTAAATAAAAATTCTGGTGTAGAACGTTTTATTAAAACTTGAATAAAATTCCCGGTAGATCTAGGGTTAAAAGAAGTTTCGTTCAAGTACACAATTTTAAAAATGCTCTGATTAAATAAGGTACATTTTATTTTCCTTTATTAGTGGAGCCAAAAACAAAATTTTCAAAAAAAGATTATGTCCCCGCAGCGGAGCCCTCGAGTGCAAAGGGTTAAATTTTTTCCGACATTTAATAGTGGCTTTTTCGTTGTTGTTCGTTTCGTGGCTATTTTTCACATTAGTAAAATAACTCCGGTTTTAATTTTTTATTCTACAATAATTAATGTTGTTCTCTTTTCAGTATAATTTATTCGGAATTCGTACTGTGATTTTTAAATTTTTCACTGTTTATTAAGCGGGTTATAGAATTTTTTCTCGTTCCATTTTGATTTCCTGCCTTTCAAACAAGGAATTCGGTTTCAAACAATTAGTTTAGTATAGTAAACTTTGTACAATTTTTAATAAATTGTTTTCGAGATTATTAAGATTTTGTGCGCTTTTTGCAAATTTTTACGATCTCGGACAATGCTGTTTGGCTCACTTATTGTTAAACATATATATATGGGACCTCCCCGTTTATTATGACTGTATGCATTTAAATAAATATCTTTTATTATGTTTAATAGATGGATTTCTGATTGTTCATCGGAACATGTTAGCATTGCATAATCAAGATACTTCTGTAAGTTGTTAACTCGATTGTTAAAGAAGAAGAAAAAGCAAAATATATTTTATACAGAAAAGGTAAGAGATACTCCAACAAGAACACATAAACAAGGCTCAAATTGTTAACTTAAATTTCAATAAAAAATGCTAAGTATATTTATATTACAAACAAACTTTCAAATGTCTAATGTAACAGAGAATATTTTCCTAAAAATAGTTACACGAAATGTGAAACTAAATTATATGTCAAAGAAATAAGAATTTAATCTGCTAAAAGCAGCTAGCAAATTAGATACAAATGAGTTCCGAAAAGCATGATGACATAAAATACAATTTATTCAATTTGGTTTTTTGTGTTTTTCAGACTAATAAATGTTATTCAAGATTTTTTCCATTATAGTCTTCAGGCATTCTTTTTAGCGCTACGCAAAAAATTCTTTTCGTTTTATTTTATTTCCCCTTATTGTTTTCTTACAGCGGGATAGATGGCCCAATAACATAACAATAAAAGAAGTATATTGGATTCGAGGATTTTTAATTAAGAAAGCTATATTTTGAAAAGGCCCATCCTTAAGTTTTTCATATGATGGGTTATAAAGTAAAATTGCAGTAGCCCTCCATTGCGCATTTTTTTCTTTTAGAAGAATTTTGTTTTACTCATATACAAGGTTAACACTAGAAAGCCCGGAATGAGTCGATCCGACTCCGATCATATGATTATAAGTCAACTGGAACCAGAAATTCTTTCATAAAATAAGATAAATTTAAACTACGCAGATTTACGTTAAATAAATCAGTCAAATAATTTTAAATAAAAATTTTGGTGTCAAATATTTTTATGAAACTTGAGTAGAATTTCCGGGCGCTCTAGTGTTAAACAGCGCACATCTTTGTAAATATTTTTTCGCCTTATTTAAAAGAAAACTTTTCTGATTGCTTAACCCTCCGTCTACCAGACGGGTCCATTGGACCCGACAGGTACATACAAAATATTCATTCAAACCAGAAATTTCTTTAAAATAAACTAAGTATATAAACCAGACAAAAATAAGGTAAATAAATAAGTTAAATAGTTTTAAATAAAAATTCTGGTGTAGAACGTTTTATTAAAACTTGAATAAAATTCCCGGTAGGTCTAGGGTTAAAGTGAATATTTTTATTCAACTATAGTGGTACCGAGAAACCTAATTTATATATTTAAGGCTAAATTTTAATTTTTTTCACATATGCATCATCGTGCAGTCACCGACCCATAATACTAAGCCTGAAACAGACACAAAAACCACCGCCTTCTTAACGCTTTCATCGCTAGGGACGAGATAACACGTCTTCAGGAATATTAGCTATCAATCAAAGAAAATCAATCGTACCGGAAACTTATCTCATTCAATTATTAGACATTGATTCCGATATCTAATGTCTAATAATTACCGGGCATAATTTTCCGGTGCGAATTGATTTTCTCAAACGGAGGCGACATTATATATATATATATATTTTATGTTTGCAAGGACAAACGAATCACTAGAGTGAGAAATGTTATTGATTATAATTTTTCAAAGTAAAATAAACAAGTTTTAAATGAATTTGTGTTTTGTTTCAATTTTAGCGCAGCGAGGAGCGGCTCAGACTCTAAGCGCAGAGGGTGGGACAAAGGCGCGCCATTGCCGCGATGAAAGTGTTAATACTAGGCCTGAGCACTTACACAAAAGTGTCGGCTGTTGCAGGCGGATTTTTTTTAAACATTTGTACGGTCCCCTTCATTAAGACACCAGTATTTTCAAAAAGTTTTTCATTGTGAAATGCGCGATAAAAGCGGAAATAATTAAAAAACATTATTGGTATTCGAATTGAAGGGACCGTACAAGCACTGAAAAAATTCCGCCTACGACAGCTGCAATTTTTGCGTCAGCGCTCAGTCCTGATATTCAGAAGGCGGTCCAAAAATGGCGGCTGTCGTGGGCTGATATTTTTACTGTGTATGCGGTTCCCTGAATGTGTGCTAGTATTGTCCAAAAGTTTTCTTTGACTTGTTTAATATCAGAAAAATAAAGCGGAAAATCTTTTTTAAATTATTGGTATTGAAATTTAAGGGACCGTTCAAAAGCTGAAAAATTTCCGCCGACGAAAGCCGTCATTTTCGGTCAGCGCTCAGGCCTTGTATTCAGGGAGCGGTGGATCAGTGTAGGGTTAAGGCTACAGAACATTTTCTAGAAATCATTGGAGATAAAGTTGTAGACTTTCGTGCACCTGTCTTGTTACAGCAACGAACTGTACCTGTCTATAGAGGAAGAATTCATTTCAAAAAGGTTTGAGAGAGAAAATGCACTTGATTCTCGTATATTTAGTTTAATATCAGAACACTAATCTTACTGCCGCAAGTTATAACACAACATTATTGGCTATTTTGGTTCAAGGAACTGAAGAAAAGATTCGAAATGGGTAATATATTTTAAAAACTCAATTTATGTTCAATTTTTAAAATGTATAAGGCACCTTTTTTGAAAATGGTATCAACATTAGGAAATTGTACACAATTTCCTGACATATAATGCCCCGATAAATCCGATGTACAACAACATCGTTTATTACACATTCCTTAACCTTTTAACCCTCACCGGCGCGTAGTAATTCTGTTTGTAAACTGATGAAATAATGGGCTGACACCGGAATTTATAAACGAATTTATTTGAAAATAAGAACTTGCTTATTTTCACGTACATTATAATCGGAAAATTTTCATTAAATATTCTTGGTTCCGATTGTCAGTTTTGGAATTAAAATAGCCCTCGAAAGGGCTAAGGGGCAAAGTACTTATGTTAATAAAATGTCGAAATCATTGTCCACACCGGAATTTAAAAACAAATTTATTTGACAGTAAGTAAAAGATTTTCCTCTCGTATAATTATAAAAGCAAAATTCTGGCGTCATTGTGGTGGTTCGGAAATGCAATTAATTGGGATATATTGTACAGTGGTGGTCAGAATTATAAGAACAATTGAAAATTGCACAGAAAAAAATTATTTCTGAACTAAATAAAGTGAAATTTATACATAAAATACTTTTTATGCTAGAAATCATTATAGAATGCAAAACATTGGAAAGTGCAAAATATGAATGTTTTGCTATAATTAACAAAATAAGTCATTGTAAAAATTGGACAAAATTATAAGGACAATGAATGTTTTTGCCTGAAACACACTAATAATTAATAATCTCCTCCTTCTTCTCAATCACTTTGATCAGTCTTGACGTCATGGAGTTTCACAGTTCCTTAAGAACGTTCTTGGAAATTTTTGACTAGGCTTTTTCGATGGAGGACATGAATTCTTGCTTGTTTTCATATTGCATACCATTTTTGTATACTTCGTGTACCAGAATACCCCCACAGATTTTCCATTGGATTCAGATCAGGGCTTCTGGCCGACCAATGAAGTAGTTTCACGAAATTAGCATCAAACCATGATTTTGAAGTTTGGGAAACATGTACTGAGGCATTGTCCTGCTGGAAAAAATTGTCTCCACTCGTTATTAACGGTGCTTCCGGTAAAAGATTATTGTCCAATACATCAACATAACTCTCAGAATTCATCCTACCTTCTCAAAAACTATTGGAGTAGTTCCACCTGTTACGAAACCTCACCAGACCATTATTGAGCCACCTCCAAATGCACACGTTGAGAAAATTTCTTTTTCTCTACAGAGATCATACCAGAAGTAGCGAAAACCATCTGGTCCATCCAAATTAAACTTTTTCTTATCTGTAAAGACAACATCATCCCACTTTTTTCCCATAGTAATGCATTTTTTGGCAAACCCCATCCTCAGTCTCTTATGAACTTTTGTAAGAGGCGGTCGCGACATATGTGTACCATAGCTAACCTTTTTTTATTTTTGTAGAACACGTCTAACAGTTCGAGCACTGCATTCTAAGTTCAATTCACGTTTTATTTCTGTTGACGTTTGTTTTTTGGAGCAAGCTCGCCTTATTATCATTCTTTTATCCCGTACAGAAACAGAAGATGGTCTACCTGTATGTCTTTGCCGTCCATATTTACCGAGATTTTAAAGATAATTGTAAATAACCGTTCTTGATCTATTAAGATTTGTCGCAATAAGGCGTACAGAAAGTCCTGAACTTTTAAATGCATCCACTTTCCCTTTCTCAAACTCCGAAAGCTTTGTACCTAGCGGCATGACTGAAAAACAGAAAATGACGATCCCAAACGCTTACTACGCATTTATATCGTCGCTGAGTTCCGTGTGCAAAGCAAAAAACATGCAAATTTTACTTTTTAGAACCCACAAATGCAGTTGTTCTTATAATTTTGACCATATCAGATGGCTGTATAAATCCATAATACATTTTATGAATATGAATTTTCCACATATATTTCCATAAAAACTTATAAAAATATTCTTCATTTTTCTTTTAGTTTCCATCCATTAAATTTGCATAAGTTTCCGGCCAAATGTAGCCAAGATTTTAGCGATTTTTCCCTTGTCCTTATAATTTTGACCATCACTGTATTCCACCGTCCTTCGAGGTGTTAATCCATTCGAGGGTGGTGTCCTTAAAAAGGACACCTAATTTTAATTCCAAAACTGACAAACGCCACCAAGAAAATTTAATTAAAATTTTCCTATTATAACGTACATGAAAATAAGTAAGTTCGCATTTTCTAATAAATTCGTTTATAAATTCCGGTGACAGCCGATTATTCATCAGTTTATAAACAGAATTGCACCGCGCCGGCAAGAGTTAACCCCTTGAAGGGCGCCGTTTGCAGTCTGCAAACGGTTAATTTTTAAGCCCAAAATTTCAAATGGCACCAGTAATTTGTTAGTACAAGTTCGATCTCAAAATAAGCGTGAAAAAAAGCTTTTGATTATTTGCAAATAAATTTGTTCGTATATTGCGGTGTGACTTAATTATTTGAACACAATCGGAGCAGAAAAGTCTTGCCCCTGAAAGGGTTAAATGCCGATAGTTGTGGGATTAAACCTCACAACAGCCATTCTCGACAAAAAGTAACTTGTATTGATTTCGCAGTGAAATCGTCTTAGAAAATAAGTTAAAACTGGTGTGAACGAATAAGAACAAAAAAACTTCTTAAAATACCATAAAAAATTATTAAATGCGCAAATTTTATTTAGTATATAATTTGCGCAATTAAATTATTTTGCACATTTGATAATTTTTGATGGTGTTTTAAGAAGTTTTTTTGTTCTAAATCGTCTTAGGTTTGTTTGCTCTGATTTATAGAATATTTTTTGATACGAATAAATATTTACTTCAAAATTGATATTTTTTCTAAATTGATATCTTGGAATGAAAAATACCATAAATGAACCTCAAATGTATCATTTCAGGGGACGTGTTATCAAAAATTTTATTAGACTTTTTCGCCTCATTTTAGTGCTGAAAATTATTTGAAAATAAATTTTCTAATGCGTTTTCTGCGAATTATACAATTTAAATAGAGAACATAAAATTTCTAAACTTACGCGGTGGTGCATTTTTTCTGATAAATTCCAACAAGTGCACAATCGTGAAAAAAAAATGTAAACATCCCCTACAAACTCTGCAACTAATTAAAATAGAATAAATTTACAGGTACCAAACGACTGGAAATAAAGTTTACTTTTAAATGATGTACATAAAGATTATTTATTGGACCATCTACAAATCAAAACCAGACCAAACTTTGTTTTTTCAATAGCAACACCCAATGTTGACAATATATAAATCTTTGGTTCAAATTATGCCTAGAAACAAAATTTCAAGTCATTTGGAGGATAAGCTTTTGAATTATAAACATTCAAAGCTTAGAGCTTCAAATGTTAAATTACATTTTCATATTTTTATTAATATCTCATGAAATTATAATCTTAATCCGATAATTTTTTCTTTGGTTATAATACTAAAAAACCCAAACATAAATGCATGGAATTTGTAATTTTAAAAATTTTATAATATGAATTATGAATTACGAAATTAATATTCGAAAAAGTAATGTGAATTGCAACCTACAATTTCTTCGATAGATTTATGTTCATTATGTCCTGTTTTATGCGAATTCTCAATTTCAAATTTTTCTTTCAAGTAGATTTCGAATTATGAGCAAAAAACGTCAAAATGATGATATAGGGGACGTCTATGATGTCTGTCCAAAAAAGCGTAATTTGAAAAATATATATTAAACTCATTTTAATGAAACATTTGGCCTGGCAATAGTTGAAACAGATTAAGTAGAGTGAAAGGTTCATATTGGCAAGAAATAATGCATTAAAAGAAGTGACATAGACATTCTGTAGCATTTCAGCAGTCGAGTATCGAACTTCAATTTGGTTATATAGGCTCATTTTAAAATAATTAATTTCCAGGAAACTAATCATGCGAATTTCATGAAAATTTCGATTTAGGCTAATTGAAGTGTGTAGGATATATTCATGGTGTCAAACATGGGTATTGCTATTGAAAAGAATGAAGTATGGGTTCGTTTTTATATATAGATGACTCCTAAGCAAATTTATATACATGATTTAAAAGTAGACTTTATTTCCAATCGTTTGGTACCAGTATCTTTCTTCTATACTAATTTGTTGCAGAGTTAGTAGGGGAATTTACTTTTTTTTCTACGACTGTACGCACCTTGCTCAGTTGTATTCACGAATTTTTTCAAAAAGTGTTCTGGCACCATTATTGCAAAAAACAGCATTCGCCTAATTTATTGAAAGAAATTTTACTGTTAGGTAAGGCGAAATTTTTGTTAACAATAAATGTCACGTCTTCTGCTGCTATACAGGGTGCAAAGGAAAGTTCCTTTAACCTGAAGATATTTGCGAACGGAGAGAGCTAGAGCTATGCACGTGATGTAATGGTATAGTAAAGTGACTACGCCCTATTTAATGGAAACTACAGCAGCGCCCCTAGTGGCGAAATTTGGAAGATAGCAATTGCAAATCGAAAACGAAAAGAGATAGAGCAAAATTTCCAATTAGAAAGTTTTAGAGCATCAATTAATTAGTTCGAAACGACGTTTGGTTTACATACATAAGATAAATATTCCCCTGTATAACGATAAATGTGAGAAATCGATGCACTCCATTGTGTGTAAACGTTTGAATGAGAAGTGCGAATGAGTGCCAGAAGTTGGAAGAAATACGCACAATTTATGGTATAAATACGTACTTATCTCAATCACACACACAAAAAAAAAAAAAAAAAAAAAAAAGACAAACTGTCTCACAGTGATAAAAAGTTAATATTCCGTATGTTCGAAAAGTTCGCAATTTCTCACGATACACGTTTGTATTCGTGAGAGTAATTCTGCATGCACATTTCGCAACATGGAACGTCTATTGCAAGCTTCTTCAATATGACGACATACAGAGTGATTGTTTTTTAAGTCGTGAAAATAAAACCCTATAACAAAAGAACCACTGATCCAAATGACCTGAAATTTCACCAGTATGCTTCCAAAGCAATGGGAATTTTTTGGCGTGGTTAAAAAAGACTTAAAATCACACCGACAGATGGCTCTGCAAATTAACAGAAACAAAGATTTGCGTCAGTGGGAGGAAAACAATGGACGGTACTTCAAGAAAAAGAAAACTTTTACGCGTATCAAAAACATACAGAAAGCAGTAATTAGGTAAAGACACTGCGAACACCTTCGCAGAAACAGAACGAAATAAAAATATGGAGGAAAGCATTCATACGGAACTGCACGACTAACACAAGAGATTTTCAATGTGTTGTCCCCCCGTTTTCAGCTACGAGTTGGAAACGTGAAACCGTATGTTCCACAACAAAGCAAAGAATATCCGGCTGGATGCTGTAGATCTGGTGCACAATGCGTGATTTCAGGTCAGCCAAGTCAGGGATGCAAGTGCTGCGCCAGAAATTGTGCGCCAGAAAATGATTGCTACCGTTAAAAGTTTATAGTATTCCTCACTATATTTAATGAGAGAAATTCTGAGATTTAATAAGGTGGAGAATACTGTAAAAATTTACTGGTGAAAATCGGCCCTTTATGGCGCAGCGCTCGCATCCCTGGCTACGTTCGTAACACCACCACAATACACAGCATTCTTGGGTACCTTTAGAGCAGAAACCGCAGGTATTTAGGTCAGAATAATGAACACGAGGCGTGCTTACTTCAGGTTTTTATCGCCACTGTGCGTGTGTCGTGCGCAAGCTCATCTCCCGACTTTACTGCATATACAGCGCCATCTGTCGGTGCGATTTTAAGTTTTTTTTAACCACGCCTAAAAAAATTCCCATTGCTTTGGGAGAATACTGGTGAAATTTTTGGTCATTTGGATCAGTGTTTCTTTTGTTACTGGATTTTACTTTCACGACACGAAAAAAAATCACCCTGTAGATGTAACCCGTTCTCGGGTGGTGTCTACACGATCTAGCCACCAAATTTCAATTCCAAAACTGACAAAAGGCACAAAGAATATTTTAACACATTCACGCCGGCGCGGTGGGTCACACTCGACTGTCTCAGAGTTGTTAAGTCTCCGGTATTTTGCACACCACTGTTATTTTAGAGAGAATGTTGTACCTTTAAATCGCCCAGTTGTTCGAATTAAATAAACCCACATTTTCTGTTTTAAAATACTGGTATCCAAAAGACGGAGATTTGGCAGTTCTTAAACAGTCGAGTGTGACCCACCAAGCCGGCGTGAACGTGTTAATAAAATTCTGCTGCTGATTATAAAAGCGCAAGTTAACGGGTTTTTGTTTTCTAAGAAATTCGTTTGAATATTCTGGTGTCAGCAAATTATTTCATCAGTTTACGAACAGAATTCTTCTGTCCCTGAAAAGGTTAATCTAAAATTTTAAATGTATTGGAAAGTAAATTTTTACAGCATTCCAGCACAGTACAACGTCATAATCTGCAATTGTGCACTGCTACATTTCCAGAATGTGAAAATGCAAAGTTGAATATTCGCTCATCGAATTCGGACATTTCTGGGTATACAGGCGATGATTTATCTTATCCGTGTGAACCAAATGTGTGATTGAGATAAGCACGTATTTATACCATAAATTGTGCGTACTTCTTCATACTTCTGGCACTCATTCGCATTTTTCATTCAAACGTTTACACAAAATGGAGTGCATTGATTTCTCCCATTTATGGGTATAAAGGCGAATATTTATCTTATCCATGTAA
This sequence comes from Maratus speciosus, assembly GCA_963932465.1. NCBI lineage: Eukaryota > Metazoa > Arthropoda > Arachnida > Araneae > Salticidae > Maratus > Maratus speciosus. The sequence goes on along the minus strand of OZ010796.1, from coordinate 492,463,950 downwards.
ACCAAACGTCGTTTCGAACTAATTAATTGATGCTCTAAAACTTACTAATTGGAAATTTTGCTCTATCTCTTTTCGTTTTCGATTTGAAATGGCTATCTTACAAATTTCGCCACTAGGAGCGCTGCAGTCGTTTGAATTAGTTCGGGCGTAGTCGCTTTACTATCCGGTTTTCTCACTTGCATAGCTGTAGCTCTCTCCGTTAGCAAGTATTTTCAGGTTAAAGGGACTTTCCTTTGCACCCTGCATGCTTAGTGAGTAGCATTGAATAACCGAATGCTATTAAAATTTTCAAACGCCTATAATACTTTATTAAAAATCCCCCCATTCATCCTAAATAAAACACAAATAAGCCTGGTTTTAGTTTTGAGGATATATAATTTAGAACATATGCTATCAGATTATTGGTAGACTTCCATGGTTCAAGCAAATATGTAACCCTTAAATTTCCAATTAATACCTCTTTCAGGGACCCCTGAGAACTAATTTTTCATTGTTTTATTTACCAAATATTCAAAACAATAATAACCATTGGGGATTTGTAGAATTCTTTCACGAAGATTATTGTTTTCAAATAGTGATAGGCAAAATATTTAATATACTGCTTTTGATGGTTGATGATATTATTTACAATCAAATGTTATGCCTGTGTTGCTAGTCCGCTGCATTTTTAAAATTCTGATTGCTTCGAAGTAACCATTTTTTACAACAGTATAATTCGGCTTACTTTCACACTATTTAACTCTAGAACGCCCGGAAATTTTCCTAAGTTTCATAAAAATATTTCATACCAAAATTTTTATTTAAAATTGTTTAACTGATTTCTTTAACGCATTTCTTTGCGAATTTAATTTAGCTGACTTTATTAACAAATTTCTGGCTCCAATGGACATTTAAACATTTTGTCTGAGTCGAGTCGACTCCTTCCGGGCGTTCTAGTGTTAATCTATTTTTACGTAAGGCGAATATTTCTACTTCAAAAAATGTTGACAATGAAAGGGATCGTACGGGTACCGTTATTTTCAAGGCTAAATATCAGAATTTTTTAAAGAAATTCCCCATGAAGGTACAATCATCCAGTGATGGACATAATTACTTATATTGATATTAGAATAATTAGGTATCCGTGTTGGTGCTACAAGCAAAAAGCTTTTAATAGAGAGTTCTTGAAACGACCAGTGACGTTTAACACCTCTGTCATGATTTGGAGGGGTGGGGGTACGAGTGCTGAGGTCTTATAAAATATTTTTTTTTTTTGACTGGAAGAGTTAATTCTGAAGTATACATGGAAGTGCTTGTGAGTATTTTAAACTTCCATCATAGGAATATCTATTTGAGGATGACTTTATATTCCAATAAAACTTTGAATCTTGCCACACGTCAAAGCTCAAAACTGCTTGTCTCAAGAAAAGTAATATAAAATTACTTCCTTCGCTGAGCAGTTTTTCAGATTTAAACCCATGGAAAATATCTTGGGTTTTATGAAGAGACATCTCTAGGATGTTTCTTCAAAGGACAAAAATGAACTCGAGAAATGAATGAAATTCGTTTGGGCAAATATCAGAAAAGATGACTACGAAATATTAATGAATAGTATGCCAGATAATGTACGTGATGTTATTAAGGGCAAGAGATCTGCCACTAAATATTAACTATTCACGAATTTTCTCGTTTAATCTTTTCAGGGCAAGTAATTGTGTTTCCGTAATGTTGAATTCCCAACCGAATATTCGAAAACTTTTATTTCAGAGTAATGAAAAGCAATTTTTCGACTTTTTACCACCAAAGTTATAAAAGAAAAAAAAATAATTTGAAGTTTCTGGTGAAAATCTTAGTTAAAATTATGTGGGATATAATATATCCCACCGACCCTGAAGGGATTAAATATATTATAGCATTTTTTTCTGTGTATGTCTAATTTTTTGAATAACTGTGACAATTATTGATTTTTTTTTGAAAAAAAATAATTATAAACTTTCCTATATAATATAAATTTGTTTATTTTATGTCCATCTACAAAATATACAGACGGTGATAATACACAGCAAATTTTCCATGCCTTAATTTCTACTAAATTAAATGAAAATCTCGAATGACTTTGTGCTTTATTTTTCAGTATTCTAATAGTTTGAATTGGAGTAGTAGCTATATATTATAGCTAAGTGTTTTAACACCTTGAAGGGCGGCGGTATAATATAGATAGCACTTAGTTTAAATTCCCAAATTCCACATTGGCACCAGAATTTTGGAAATAATTTTTGTCTTTTATAATGTACGCGACGAAAAGCTTTTACTTACTTTCATATAAATTTGTTCGTAAATCTCGGTGTCAATCAATCATTTTAATATTTTAGCAGCAGACTTTGAGGAAACTTCTGTTCGTAAAAGGATGAAATTATGAACTGACACCAGATTTTACAAACGAATATCTTAGAAAATAAAAACCTTCTTTTCTACACTTTCATTATAAAAGCAAAATTTATTAAAATATTCTTGGTACAGAATGTCAGTTTTGGAATTATAAAAAGGTGGTCACACAGTGTGACCACTGCCCTTGAAAAGTTTAATACTTTAAATGCAGCAGTAACAATTTCTACGCTTTATATTAGGGGTGTCAATCTGCTACACGCCGGATACCACTAATTTGTTAACCCCTTAAAGGTCGCATTAAATTATGGTTAAAAAATTCAAATTGCTTATTGGCACCAATTTTTTAAAAAGAAATATTCTTCTTATTTATTGTCAACTAAAATGTTACCATAATAAAGCCAATTACATTATTTCTTAAAACTGGTGGGAATCAGAAAATCTGAATAAAAGACACACCCCGTGAATATCATGGAAGTGTGAATTAAGGGATTAAAGAAATAGTCGACCTCTTGAATCGAAGAGATTTGGTGATTAGATAAGGCAATGATTACTATAAAATTTTAGTGTGATCATGCGAGTCCCAGTTTGACATGCCTGCTTTATTTTATATAGGAAATGAAGCGTTAAATTATTGTCTTGTGCCAAACAAAACATCATGACTGACGTAACGACTGAATGTTTTTAATAAAATATGTCATTTTTATGTAATCATTCTACATTTAATGTTTATAAATGAAAATGTAAGTTTCAGTTTCAAAATAATGCTTTATCTATAGTGGAAGTTTTAAAGTAAAGGCAGTATCTTCTAGCCAGACGAAATAGTATTTTACTGAATGTTACGTCATTTGATTGCATAATAATTTTATTTTCTCCAGGTCTCCCATAGGTCCGTTTTTTTAAAACCGGTAAATTTTTAGAAAGAAATTCGTGGTAGGTTTCTGCAGCAATTGCAAGAAAAATGCTTTTCCACGTAAGTTACTACAAAATTTATAAAGAAAATTTATCTTCGAAAATTAGTGGTGTTCAAAAAACGGACCGAGTAGGAGCCCTGTTTCCCTCGTTTTAATAAGGATATCGTTATGTTTCATATAACATAGAAAACGCGCATTCTTATTTATAATCTTCAAGGAATTTAGGAGGATTGCGTAAACTAATGCCATTATTTGTTATTGTAGTTTTAACGATTTATGGGTGCAAACGCAGAGAGCCCCGTTATTCTGATTGCTGTATTTTTAGGATAGCGCATTTTACTTTATGTTACACAGAACGTCACCAATGGCACTGGGGCTGGTCGTACAATTTAATTGTTGTCACGTGATAAGTTAATATTAAATTTTTATTGTTATTTTCAGTGACGTAGCGTTGGGGTTCGCTGGATCACATTATTTCTAATATTATCATTAGATACAAATTTTCAGCGTATTTAATCTTAAATCGTGGAATCCGAAAGATAGTAACATCACCAAGATTAGTTTCTATGAAAATAGCTCTTTATTAGCCCCTTCAAGGTCGGCGGTTCTTTTTTTGGACCACTTCATTTTAATCCCTAAATGCCACAATAGAATCAGAATTTTGGAAAAAATATTTTCTTTTTATCAAGCGCATGAAGAAAAGATTTCACTTAATTTCAAATAAATTTGATTGTAAATCTTAGTGCCATTCAATCATTTCAGGCTTTTACGAATAGAAGTACTTTGTCCCAGAAATGGTAATCGAAATACGCTATCTTGATAAAGGAATTATAAAACAACACATTTAAACAAATACTACAAATTTCGATAACAATGAAAGATTCCGGTGTAAGTTCTGCTGGTGTGATTTTGACAGCCAAGAACTTTACCATGAAACTACGAATAAACAGGAACTGACATAAGCTTAACCCATTAAAGACGGAATTATTTTTTCTTTTTAAAATACAAAATTTGGCTTTCGTAGCACTTTTTCAGAAGAGCAATATTTATCTTATTTTATATTCGAATTTTTGTCATTAAATAAAGTGGAATTTTTTGTTCTAAATTATTGGTATTCAGACAGCAAAAGGGCAGTGTTGCCAGATGGGCTACTTTTTTTTAAATTCAGATTCCTGATTGGCACCACTTTTTTGAAATGGTAAAATGCGCCTTATTTAATGACATATTAAGCAAGGCGAAAACAATGGTAATTTTTCCGTTTCAAAAAAGTGGTGCCAATCAAGAAATCTTAATTAAAAAAAGTAGCCCACTGGCAACACTGCAAAAGGATTGACAGCTCTGCCGTGACCATATGGTAACGCTAGTCCTTAATGGTTTAAAATAGTGAAGATTCAACAGTAACCGCTTTAGCAGAGGTTGATTACCGTCGGGGAAAACTGCACCAGTAAATTTAAATGGAAATTTCATCCTTATTTAAACGCCTTATTAATGCATAATTTCAGTCATAAGTTATGGTAAAAATAGATATTCAGTTTTACAGGTGGAAGTTTCTTTCAGCGATAGTCAGGCCCAGCGTTTTCGCCATATTGTGACAACCGAGACAACCTCCTCTCACTGTTAGTGAAAATAATTATAATACCTGGTCAAACTGACACCAGTACAAACAAATAGAAATGTTCACCTTATTTGTGAGAGAAATATTACATTAATAAGACGCTTAAAAAAGGCGAAATGTTCTATTTTTGGCGTTTTTGACACTACTAGTAAACTAGATTAGTACTTGAAGGGTTGAAATTCAAAAGTCTTAAATGAATTTTTTTTTTATGTTAATACTAGAACGTCCGGAAATTTTACTCAGTCTTAATAAAAATATTTCACACCAGAATATTTATTTAGAAATATTTTACTTATTTATTTAACCTCGTTCTCTAAGGTTTGTATTTAAATTATTTTACGAAAAAATTTCTGGTTCAAATCGACATTTAATCATTTGGTCTGTGTCAAATCGACACCAACTGGACGTTCTAGTGTTAAATCAACATTTATCTGAATTCATATTGCAGTCAGTGTTGCCAGTGGACTACTTTTTTTAAATTCAGATTTCTTGTCTGGCACCACTTTTTTTGAAATAGTAAAATTCGCCTTAATTAATGACATAATAATTAAGGGTAAAACAAAGGAAATTTTACAAAGGGAATTACAAACAAAGGGAAAAACAATTAAAAAACAATTGCAAACAAAGGGAGTTTTCAGAAAAGTGGTGCCAGTCAAGAAATCTGAATTTAAAATAAGTGGCCCAGTGGCAACACTGACTGCAGCATCGATTTTCTAGAACAGTGGTTTCTAACAATTTCACCGTAGGCTGCAGAGATATCAGTAATTTGTTTACAGCAAGCATCATCTGTTTGAATCGCGAAGTTTGAAAAAACTTGAAGCAGTTAAATATAATAATACCGGGTGTAAAATGGTTCAGCATCCCTTGACGCTACATGTCTGTATATATTTTTTCACCTGAATAAAAACTGGATAGATGCCAACTATACTTTTTAATCTCATTAAATTCGCAAAAATTCTAATGAGACAAATATTACCGAACGGAAATTCTGGTATCAGGAACCATTTCCCTCCTTTAATTTGGGGGCTTCACTGTTTTTAACCCTCCGTCTACCAGACGGGTCCATTGGACCCGACAGGTACATACAAAATATTCATTCAAACCAGAAATTTCTTTAAAATAAACTAAGTATATAAACCAGACAAAAATAAGGTAAATAAATAAGTTAAATAGTTTTAAATAAAAATTCTGGTGTAGAACGTTTTATTAAAACTTGAATAAAATTCCCGGTAGATCTAGGGATAAAGTCCTATTATACAGAGAATAGCTTATCAAAGATAGAAAATTGTAATGAGAAAAATTCTAGGAGTTCACACCGGAAAATTCTGAATAGCAATTTTATTTTATTTGTACAATATCTATTGTCTTGTAAAACAATAATAATGGTTTAAACTTACTGGTGATAATTTGGAATACCCCAATACAAAATCAGTCAGATGCGGCAACACTGTGGAATTCCGCATCTTGCTGAGTATTTATTTAGGGATTAGGAATTCTCACCAGTAAGTTTAAATACTTATTACTGTTTTATAAGGTGACATATATTTCACAAATAAAAATAAAGAAAATTGCTATTCAAAATTTACAGGTGTGAATTCCAACGCTAGAGAGAAATCGGTTGATTAGTTATGACATGACACTCGTGTCGTTTGCCCTTGAGTATTTCGATAGCTGCGACATATCTAATCTCTGTGTTTAGTTGTATAAATAAGATTTGTTAAGGATTTATCAAAAAACGAAAAATAAAATTAACATTTTATTAACCCTTAATTGCATGAATTATTCTTTTAGAATTGTGATTTTTATTTTTATATTAATGATTAGACACCAGAAATCTTAAGATAGATTTTTAACTTTATTTAGTAGCATATTTTTGTAATTTTTAGAGGATTAATATTTCTATATAAATATAGTGGTAAGAACTTAATTTATGTACCGTAATTTCCGGCGTATAATCCGCGGATCAAACAATTGTGTTTGGACCCAGAAATTTTATTTAGTTAGCCAAATATTTACCGCGATTTAACAAGTTACATTTTATTTTTAAAAAATTCTGGGTCGAAAAATGATTGTTTGATCAACGGATTATACGCCGGAAATTACTGTATTAAAAATTAAATAAAAAGGGGTGAAAATTCACATCGCTATGCAATTAAGGGTTAAGCAACGTGAAGAAAGCCCAAATTTCAAGCTCATAAAATTACATGGAATACCAGAATGCAAAAGAAACTTACTTTATAAGAAAAATGCCCTGCACTTTTTTCCTGGTACGTTTCTATTTCTTTTTTTTTTTGTGTGTGTGTGTGGTTATGTGATTCTTTGATAACAGAAGACGGTCATCTTAGATTCTTGGTCTTGGATGTGTAACCTTGAATCTTATTTTCCAAAACAGCTTGTGAAAGGTAATCTTTAACTTACTCAATCGTAAACTCTCAGCCATTAAATAAGGCAAAATATTTTCTGTTCTAAAATATTGGTAGCTCCGTTTTATGTGAGCCATATCCTAATATTTTCCCAGTTGAAATGTTTAAAAGACAAAGGGATTTAAAACTAAATTTATTTGAAAACAAATAAATGCATTTCTTTACGTACAGTCGTGAGAAAAAAAAGTAACCACTCCCTACAAACTCTGCAACAAATTATAATAAAAAAATATATATAGGTACCAAACGACTATAAATAAAGTCTACTTTTATATGATGTATATAAAATTTGCTTAGGGGGCAATCTACAATTCAAAACCGGACCAAACTTTGTTTTTTTTTTTCAAAGGCAACACCCAATTTTGACAATATGAATTTAACCCTTAATTGCATAGTGATGTAAATTTCCATCACCTATTTATTTAATTTTTAATACATAAATTAAGTTCTTACAACCACTATATTTATATAGAAATATTAATCCTCTAAAAATTACAAAAATATGCTACTAAATAAATTTAAAAATCTATCTTAAGATTTCTGGTTTGTAATCCGTAATATAAAAATAAAAAACACAATTCTAAAAGAATAATTCATGCATTTAACCCTTTCAGGGGCAAGGCATTTCTGCTCTAAAAATGCTCAAATATTTAATTCACACCGCAATTTAAGAAGAAATTTATTTGAAAATAATCAAAAGCTTTTTCTTTTTCCCGCGTATATTATGAGATCGAAAGTGTACAAAAATATTTCGGGTCTCATTTGTTAATTTCGGCATTAAAATTAACCGTTTGCAGACTGCAAACGGCGCCCCTCAAGGGGTTAAGGGTTAAAACTTCAGTTTAAATTATGCTAAGAAATGAAATTTCAAGTCATTTGGATGATAAGTTTTTGAATTATAAATATTCAAAATTTTGAGCTTCTAATGTTAAATTACATTATCATATTTTTATTAATCATTTCAGGGGTAAGGTACTTGTGTTCGTGAAATGTTGAAATAAATTTGTTACACCAGTATTTACAAGACAATTTATTTGTATACAAGTAAAAGCATATTTTCGTGTACTTAATAAAGGTGAAATTTTCATTATAAAATTCCGGTGCCAGTGTGACAATTAGAGATTAAAATTATGTGATGCCGTGACGGCATCACCGCCTCTATATGGGTCAAGATATTTGGTTTGATACCACCCAATTTTAATGGTTAATATCTCCATAAAATTATAGTCCTAATTGAATATTTTTTGTTTAATTATAATACTAAAAAAACCAAACATAAATACGTTGTATATGTAATTTTAAAATTTTATAAAATGAATTAACCCTAGAGAAAGCGCGCGTACCCAGGATATGAATGGTTTTTACTCCTTGTCACCAATAAATTCAAATAATAATCGTCACCTTATTTAATCAGATGCAATTTTGCGATTAAAGATGTTGAAGATTATTTTTTGAAAGATAGTGATGACAATTGTAAAAACCGTATGCAATCCGGGTCTATCAGTCCCGACGCGCGTCCTCTCGGGTTAAGAATTATGAAATTAATTTTTAAAAATTTGCTCATTTTAATGAAACATCTATGCTGGCAATAGTCGAAACATATTAAGAGAGTGAGATATTCATATTGGCAAGAAATAATACATTAATGTTAGTGTCATAGACATTCTGTAGCATTTTAACAATCGAATACCGAACTTCAAATTAGATACAGCCCATAAAATAGGCTCATTTTAAAATAATTAATTTCTCGGAAACTAATAATACGAATTTCATGCTAATTTGGATTTAGGCTAATTAAAGGGTGTAGAATTTACTTATGGTGTCAAACTTGGGTATTGCTGTTGAAAAAAAAAACAAAGTTTGGGTTCGTTTTGATTCGTAAATGGCCCTATAAGCAAATTTTATATACATCATTTAAAAGTAGACTTTATTTCCAATCATTTGGAACCAGTAACGTCCTTCTACAACAATTTGTTACAGAGTTTTTAGAGTTTTTAGTGTTTACTTTTTTTCCCCACGAGACTATACACTGTAAAATGAAAGTTTTTTTTTTCCAAAATCAAGATGCCATTGTGACATTTCATGATTAGAAATAAATGGTATACATATTATGCAACCACTCTTCAAGGGGGGGAGGGGGGTAAAGATTGTCCAAAACTAAAATGTCTTTAACCATGACAGTGATGGAAAATTGTCGCAGAGGAGGAGCCTATTAACACCACTAAATTTGAGTAGTATTTTTCGGTATATTTGATGACAGAATTTCTGAGCTTTTTTTAAGGTGAAGCATACTATAAAATATTAGTGGTTTCAATAGGCTCATCCTCTGCGCCAATTTTCCACCACTGCCATGAACATTTATGATTTTAATGAGATTAAAGTTACACACTCGATCATTTTTATGGTTGTGATCAGTTTTATGTAAAACATTATATAGGTCACAAGTTATAATAATTTTGAATATGAATGTATTATTAATTTCCATAATTTAAAATATGATTTTCAATCAAAAATGTGCATTGAATATGTTTCGGTCTATTCAATTTATCTACTTAAAAAATTCATTTGGATGTTTTTTTGGGAAGGTATAAATTACATTTGTCACACGCATTTAACATGAGCAACCTGAAATTTTACTACTTGAACTCTATGAAGTGTAAAGAAAAGTATATAACTTGTGTCTTTTTTTGAGGTTTTTTGATTTTAGGAACTCGAGAAAATTGTCAAAACAGTGTGGTACATTTTAAAAAATACATGTTTGTACAATCTCGTATATGTAGGAAACTCATATATTGTAAATCGCATCCATATTTGGAAAGTATACTTAATTCCCTACTAAATGGTTTATCTTGAATCTCTCTGTCATAACTCAGAGAAATAATACGATCGCAGAGTTTATAGTTTGATCTCCTTTTTTATTCAGAAATCACTAATATTTATCTTAGCTTTATTTAAGGACAGTGATTTTGTGTCGCCACGAGGAACAAATTCTTCTATCGGGATTTCCAGAGAATTTGAATAAAAACAGATGCCGAATCACGTAACTAAACTACGAATTAAGAGAATTGGCATATCCTCAAAATGTTGAAGTTCCACTCAACATTTACTGTGGGTTACTTTTTTTTTATTCAGATTTTTTAGTTGGCATAACTTTTTTGAAATGATAAAATTCGCCCTATTAAATGACATATTAATGAATGCGAAAACAAGAGAATTTTACCATTTGAAAAAAGTAGTGCCAATCAAGAAATTTGAATTTTTAACACGTTGAGTACCACAATGACTGACACTGAAGCGCTGAAAATTTACAATGTTTTAAGTAATTTTTTAAGAAAGTATAATCCTGTAATAAATAAAAGGTAGGTAAATTTTAAATATTTGTTTAGTAATTATTTAAAACAATGTATATTTTTTTAGTTTTGTATCATATTTTAGACGTCAGACATCGGTGAATGACGCGTTTTAAACGGAAAGTTAGCTGCCAGCCACCGGCGGCTGACGTGGCGCTTAATGTGTGAAAAATGTAGCCCACTGGTTCCGCACTGCTTTGGCTGTAACCGTTTCATAATGCTCATTACAGCCGGAGAAACCTTCACCAGTCACTTTGACCGCTGCCACCGAAATACTCAAGACCTGAGGACACAAGTTGTGAGGTCATCACTAATCGACCGACATCTCACTAGTGTTGGAATTCACAACGGGAAATTTTGAATAGCATTTTCCTTTTATTTTATTTGTGGAATATCTATCATCTTGTAAAACTATAGGAACTATTTAAATTTACTGGTGAGAATTTGGAATACCCTAATAAAAAATCAGCAAAATGCCGCAACATTGTGGCATTCCGCATCTGGCTGAATTTTTATTTAGTGTTTCCAAATTTTCACCAGTAACTTTAAGTAGTTACTATTGATTTATAAGATGATAGCTATTCCACAAATAAAATAAAAGGAAATTGCTATTCAAAATTTTCCGGCGTGAATTCCAACACTAGTGAGAAGTCGGTCGATTAGTGTTGACGTCACAACTTGTGTCCTCAGGCATTGAGTATTTTGATGGCAACGCTTTGACTCAAAATGTTCTGTTTTTTGAATGCCTTATTAATGCGGAATTTCAGTTATTAATTATGGTCAATAACATATATTTATTTTTACTTGTGGAAGTTTACATCGGCAGTAGTCAGGCCCTGCGTTTACTCCATATTATGTCAACGTATACATAATCTCCTCTGAGTATCAGTGAAAATTATAATACCCGGGATAACTTCCAACAGTAAAAAAGAATGAAAAATTTTACTATATTAGTACGAGAAATTTTGCAAGAATATGCCGCTAAAAAATGCGAAATTTTCCATTAAAAATTTTCTGGTGGAAGTTTGCTCTGGCTGTAGTTAAAAACTATTTATTCGGTGTAAAAATTCAGCTGTCATCTTCTGAAAACTTCCACAGTTACTTCACTCGCAACTCGTAGATTCTACACTATATGTCTCCTACTCACTTTATTCTTAACTCCATTGGCCGAACACGATACCTTGTACTAACTTTCATTCCATTGGCCAAACACGCTACCATGTACTAACTTTCACTCCATTGTTGTTTTAGACATCAACAATCGTCAGACAAAATCCTCACAACAGTCATTCTAGAATACTGAACTAAAAATAATTATTGAATTTCAAAATTGTTGCCTTATTCCATTTGGTTTTCCAGCTCTATAGAATTATTTTTCCGATACGAATAATATGTTACACTAAAAGTGACATTTTTTTGTAAATTTCTATATTATTATGTCATTATTTATGAAACGTCCGAATACTAAAGGGTCAGATTATCAACGGAACAAACTACCGTCAGTAAAATGAATACAAAATTTTCCCTTATTAATCACAGTATATTTTTCGATGGTGTTTATATAATTCGAAAATTTCTATTAAAATTTTCTGGTGGAAGTTTACCCCGTTGTTAACCTGGTTCTTTTATAATCGGACGTTTCATATTTAATGACCAAATAGAAAAATATAAATTACCACTTATCAGGTACGAACAAATTTACGAAAAATGTTTCACAAACATTTTCACCTCATTCTATTGCTGAAGATTGTTACAAATTAAATTATCAAATGAGCTGATTACGAATTCTTCAATTTAAGTACTAAATAGAAAATTTCTAATCTTAAATGATGGTTCAAAACTTTTTAGAAATTCCAATGCTTGCACGCACCTGTCCGTTGGTATTCATCATTTTAACAAAAGGTGTTCTCACACCAATATTTCGAAAATGAATATACGGTTTATTTAATGACAGAAATCCTGGTAATACATAATGTGAAGTTTTCTGTACAAAAATGTGACAACTGTTCGGTCTGCCCTCTGCTTACTGAGTACCAGTAAATAACCGAATACTCTTAACCCTTTCAAGGTCTGTGGTACGTTAATACATATTTAGCACTTACCTTTACTTCCCAAATGCCGCAAAGGCACCATAACTTTGGGCATAAAATTTTCTGTTTACTATGTAAGTGAAATATTGCTTTTTCTTATTTCCAAATAAATTTGTTTGTAAATTCCGGTGTCAGATATTCATTTCAATATTTAAGCAATGAAAGTGAGTTATCCCTTAACACTTTCCGGCGCGGATTAATGCTGTTTTTAAACTGATTAAATGATGGACTGACACCAGAATTTATAAGCGAATTTATTAGAAAATATAAACTTGCTAATTTTCAAGTACGTTATAAAAGGAAAATTTTAATTATATTTTCTGAGTGCCAATAAAATAAAAATTAGCCCGCGAAAGGGTTAAAATGTTAACACATGGTACGCGGGACACGCGGAGTTGCCAGCGGGCTACTTTTTAAAATTCGGATTTCTTGATTGGCACCACTTTTTGTAACGGTAAAGTTCCTCTTGTTTTCGGCTTAATTAATATGTCATTAGATAAGACGAATTTTACTTTTTCCAAAAAGTGATGCCTAACAAGAAATCTTAATTAAAAAAAAAATAGCCAGCTGGTAACACTGTGGACACATAAAAATACGTTTTTGGGGGGTAGAAATTATTGCTAATACCGGAAATTTTTCAATGACGAAAAATGGAGGTGTAATTCAAGAAAACGTTATGAGGTTGGCAGTTTGGTCTCCTGTTTTTAGCTGATAATTCAAACTGACGCCGGGTGGTTGGAAAGAAGAATTTCTGCTTTTGTTGGTGTTTAAATGTCTTTTATCAAATAAAGCAAAAAATATTATCTTTTATTTCTGGTATGAACCGGAAATTTCTGAATGAAAATGGAGGCCAAACTAGCAACCCTGTTGCTTTTGTTTGGAGCAGGGTTGCCAGATTGGTCTCCTTTTTTATCCCTAAATTCCGATTTCACACCGGAACTTTCTGAAGGAGAACTTTTACTTTAATTAACCGAGAAAAGTCTGTCATTAAATAAATCTTAAAATACTTCTTGTATTTTCTGGCGTGAATCCGAATTTTTTTACTCAAATTCGAGGCTAAACTGGTAACCCTGGTTGGGAGAAAGTTTTAATTTACAGCGGCATTTGAAAACATAAATATCGCACATATTTTAGGTAAGGGATCCGCATATAATACGATAAAAATTTAGATTTTATAAACAACGTTATCAACACTGTATAGCAAAATCCCTTCTTTCACCATTAATAAAACACATATAAATGTGACTTATGTCTGGAAAGTAGGGCCTAATTACCAAAGGGAAACTTTCACCAATCAAAACAAAAAGAAATTTTTGCTTTATTAATGACAGTTATTATGCATGAATATGGCGCTTAACCCTTTCAGGGCCGCCGTTTGCAAACGCTTAATTTTAATACCCAAACTGCCAATTGGCACCAGTAATTTTTTATTACAATTTTGATCTCATAATTTACGTGAAGAAAAACTTTTGATTATTTTCAAATAAATTTGTTCTTAATTTGCGGTGCGAATTAATTATTTGAACATTTTTTTAAGCAAAAACGCCTTGCCCCTGAAAGGGTTAAGTAAGACTAAAATTTCTTTTAAAATTCACCGGTGCAAGCTTACCCCGTTGGTAATCAAGACCTGCTCCAGAGCAGTACATTTATAGCACATTCTGTCACATTGTGGTATACCTAAATAATAGATGCCAACATTTACGCTTTTTTCCTACCACTAAAATTTAAGAATAAATTTTGTCTTTATTAAACATCGAAATCTGCGATTAATGAAGTAAATAATATCTTTTATATTTTAGTGGTATCAAAAAAGCGTAAAAGTTCGCAGCTGTGCCTAAATGGACATAGCAAAGTGAAAGCGACGTACTATTTTTCATTGTTCTTTATTTTCAAACTTTGATTTTACAAACTGGATTTCACACACTTATAGTCTTGACTCTAGGTTTAACCCCTTAAGGGTCGCTTAATATTTGGGAAACCATAAAAAAGTACCTATTTTTTTTATTACAGAGCTTGAATAATTATAAGGTTTCTAAATAAAATATGCAATTTGTTTTTTTTTAAGGCGAAAGAAAAAAATGTTATGGAACAAATTGACATTTATGGAAAAGCCATCATGCGAGAATTCTGTCTCTTAATGTTTGTTTTACACCATAAAAATTAATGCGAAAAAGATCTTTATTTTTCACATCTTTACATTTTTTTACAAATAACATGGTTCGTACGCCTCCTTAAAAGTTGCAGACCAGAAAAATTTTTGGCACCAGTATTATCTTATAAAAAATCTCTTCTTAAAAGATGGCGAAATTTTGCGCGTTGAACCTAGATTTCATTTTCTATAAAAAATATACTGGTAGTTTTCCTGGAGAAATAACGGTATCCGTACGAACCATGAATAATATTTGAAATAAAATTTATACATTATATTTTTATTATCAATAATTTTGTTGAGTGTGATATATCTCGAAACAGAATACAAAGTCCCACATCACAATCAGTGCAAAACTATCGACATTCTTTTCGAATCCTCTTTTTATTTGCATCCCTTTTAGAACAACATACTCTGCATGCTTTAGATGGTTGTTTCTTCGTTGGAGCAGGTATTTGTTTTAGAAAGTGGCGTTCTGTCAAACGTTTCGGATCAGCGATTGTGTTTGCATGCATAGTTGCCAGCTTTGTAACATCTTTTTTGTCTTTCCATTTGATGGCAATTACCTTACCTCGGCGAAAAGATATAGTTTGTCCTCTTCCTATTTTTTTCATCAGCTCCGATGCCATTTCTTTCCGAATCTGTTTCACTATCCCATATAGACCAGGAGCCGGCAGCACAGGCACATGATTCGTACGGATTCCATTATTTCTCCTAGAAAACAGCCTGTATATTTTTATAAAAAGTAGAAATCTAGGTTACACGCCCAAAATTTCAATCAGAATCATCAGAATCCACAATTTCCCAGAATATAGATCATACGAATCAAACTCCTACGCAACTATCCAAAGAGTTCAGATGGAAATGCAAGTTAAATTTGTCTGGTTTCAGAAGTTTTTTTCCAGTAATTAAATCTTCAGCTTGGAAATATCGTCGGTACCATGCCAAAACTTCCAACATGAAAACAGTGTCCCACTGGGCTTCAGTTTTGCAATTCAAATTTCTTCATTGGCACCACTTTTCTGAAATCGTAAAATTCCCCTTGACTTCGACTTAACCCCATGAAGGGCGGAGATGCCGTTACGGCATCACATATTTTTAATCCGAAATTGCCACATCTGCACCGGAATTTTATGATGAAAATGTCTTCTTTACTAGGTAAGCGAAAATTTACTTTTACTTGTTTACAAATAACATCTCTTCTTAATGCTGGTGTCATTAAATTATTTCAAAATTTTACGAATATAAGTACCTTGCCCCTGAAAGGGTTAATAAATATGTAATTAAATAGGATTAAATACGGCGAATTTTACTATGCCAAAAAGGTGGTACCGATCAAGAAATCTGAATTTTAAAAAAGCAGCCCACTGGCAACACTGTTTTCATCTTGGATAGTTTGACATGGTACCGACTATATGACGGCCTAGAGAAATAACGAACGACACCTCAGCCGTTGCCGTCGAAATACTCAAGGCCTGAGTACAAGAGTTTTGACGTACATCACTAATCGACAGTCATTTCACTAGTGTTGGAATTCATACCGGAAATTTTTGAATAGCAATTTTCTTTTATTTTATTTGTGGAATATCTATCATCTTATAAAAAATAAAAATAACTATTTAAACATACTGGTGAGAATTTAGATCCCCCAATAAAAAAATCAGCCAGCATCAACCATCATCAGACAAACACTGTGGCATTCCGCATCTGGCTGCAGTCTTATTTAGGGTTTCCTAATTCTCACCAGTAACTTTAAATAGTTATTATTGTTTTATAAGACGCTCGATGTTCCACAAATAAAATAAAAGAAAATTGCTATTCAAAATTTTCCGGTGAGAAGTCGGTCGATTAGGGATGACGTCACAGTTTGTGTCTCTGGCCTTGAGTATTTCGATAGCATCGCGTCAACCCGTGATATTGACGGGCGCGAGAATTAAGGGGTTGAGGGTTTACACCACCTTGAGATTTCCAAAAAATCGAATTTCGTTTTAACTAGTTAAATTGTTTATACTTTTAAGAACATTTTAAGTGTTTCACAATTGTAAAATTTAAATTATTTCTGGATTTTTAGCGCTGCGATTATCCGGGAACTTGGATTTTCAGCGTGTATCTATAGCCAAAATGTGACCTTCAACAAGAGACTAAAGAGGACCGGAAATTGAAAAAGCTGCTCAAAAGGAGTCAGAAGACATCTCTGCGTCACTTGAAGACAGTGTTGCCAGTGGACTACTTTTTTTTAATTGAGATTTCTTGATCGGCATCACGTTTTTAATATAGTTTTCGCCTTAATTAAAATGCCATTAAATAAGGCGAATTTTACGAATTCAAAAGAATGGTGCCAATCATGAAATCTGAAATTTAAAAAAGTAGCCCACTGTTTTCACATTGGCTAGTTTGACATGGTATCGACGATATATGGGATTAATCCCATATATCGTCGATACCATGTCAAACTAGCCAATGTGAAAACAGTGGGCTACTTTTTTAAATTTTAGATTTCTTGATTGCCACCACCTTTTTGAAATAGTAAAATTTGTCTTATTTAACCTTATTTAATGACATATTAATTAAGGCGAAAACAAGAGGAATTTTACCATTCCAGAAAAGTGGTGCCAATCAAGATACCTGAATTTTAAAAAAGTAGCCCACGGTTTTCTAAATGGATAGTTTGATACGGTACCAACGACATAACGTAATTAAATCTTAACTTTAAGTAATCATAAAATTTCTGTCATTAAATGAAGCAAAAAATGCTTCGTTTAATTTCTGGTACAAATTCGGTATTTCTGAATAAAAATGGTGGCCAAACTGGCAACCCTGACTCGGGTTTTGTGTAGTTAGCTTGTGTAGTTAGGCAAACAGCCTGCATAACCCTTTCGCGGGAAGTATAAACAAAGAATGACACTTAATTTAAATTTTCAGGCACCCAGAATATTTTTTAAAAGATTATTTTTATAACGTACGTAAAAATAAGCAAACATCTATTCTCTAATAAATTATTTTGTACATTCTTGTGTCAGTAAATCATTTTACCATATTCCAAGCAGAATTACTCGGCGCTGGAAAGGCATAAGCCTTTCAGGGGCAAGATACTTGTATTCGTAAAATGCTCAAATAATTTACTGACACCAGTATTAACAAGAGATTTTATTTGAAAACAAGTGAAAGTAAATTTTCGCGTACTTAATAAAGATGACATTTTCATCATAAAATTCCGGTGCCAATGTGGCAATTTGGGATTAAAATTATGTGATGACGTGACGGCATCAACGCGCTTCAAGGGGTTAATGAAATATGGGTACTGTACGTTAACCCTTAATTGCATAATTTTTTATTTTGTTTTGAAAAAATTATATATGATTCTCTGAAAGGTTTATAACACAGGAAAAATAATGAACAAAATCAGAGATACATTTTTCGTATAACACGTCAACGTTTTCTTATGCTGCACATCTGCAGTACAAGTAAAAATTTAAATTTTGCAAATTAGTAAATGTTTTAAGACGTATGAATCTAAATACCTTATTATATATATATTTTTTTGTAAAACTTAACCCTTAAATGCATGAATTATTTTTTTAGAATTATGTTTTTTACTCGGAAATTAAACATTAAATACCAGAAATTTTAAGATAGATTTTTAACTTTATTTAGTAGCATATTTTTGTATTCTTCATAGGATTAATATTTCTATATAAATATACTAATTCTTAATAATTACATAAAAAGTGATGTAGATATGCATAAGTATGCATTTAACCCCTTGAGGGGCAAGTAATTACGTTTGTGAAATGCTGAATTCCCTCCGGAATCTTTGAAAAATTCTATTTTAAAATATGTAAAAGCAATTTTACAGCTTTTTTCCACCAAAGTTAGAAAAGTAAAATTTGATAAAAATTTTCTGGTACAAAACTTTATTAATCGTAGGTGGTATATAATATATACCGGTTCCCCTCAAGGGGTTAAGGGTTAACCCCTCTCTACGCAACCCGAGATTTTATTGGGCATGCACTTTTTTCTCCTAATTAACCCTCCTTGATTATTTCCACCAGTTATTTTTTATTGTAAATTTTGCCTTATTTAATCGGAGCAATTTCCTGATTAAGTCTTTGCGCTCGGCGTCTCTTACACAAATTTTATTCGATCAGCACGATTTTTTTAAAACAAGTTTTGTTCAAGCACACGATTTCAAAAATGCTCTAATTAAATAAGATACAATTTATTTTCCATTATTACTGGTGCCAAAAACTAATTTCGCAAAGAAAGATTATGTCTCTGCGCTGGATCCCTCGAGTGCGAAGGGTTAAATTAGATAATTTTTTTTATTTTGAAAAACCGGTGGCAAAATAATAAAAATTCTATAGATACGCAATTTTTTAAGCTATTTTTTAAAACAATTACGCAGCGAAAGGGTTAAATGCAGGTATTGGGCTAATGAACTTTATACACTTGACCACAAATGTATATTTCGTTTGTCACCAAACACACAGGGATATTTTAGTTGATGAATATTTTAATTGGACTTTAATGATTCAGTGTTTTATTATTTTTTTTAATATTCTGATACTACTGAATATCCATAGTTGCTATTTTTTACGTTTTTCTCTTAAGACTTTAAAAAAAAAGTTTTGGTTCATTTACTCCTAGATTTTGTCCATTAAATAAGTCAAATTTGAAAAAAAAATTGTGTTACTAAAAAGCGTAAAATTTCGCAGCTATTCATACCTTGTTTCTTTGTATAATGTGAAAAATTATTAGTTTTATGTTATCATGTTTTTTTTTTTTTTTTTTTTTGTTTTCTTTTAAACTGAGACTTTATAATTAAACTGTTCAGCCAAAATTTTACTGGAATATATTTTATTCCATGTGACAACCAAACTATGTCTGTTGTAAGTTGTTACAATAGTCCGATTTTTTTATTAATTATAAAACGTACCAATCTATAAAAATGTTTGTCTAGCTATAAAATTAAAATTGTGCATTAAATAACATTAAATTAGAGAAATAATGCATTTTTATTGAGAACGATAAAACATTTGAAAATTAAAATGCTTTAAATATTTGAAAATTAAAATGCTTTAAATATTTGAAAATTAAAATGCTTTATTACTTCGAAAATTCGGTTTACTGCTCTGGTTTCTAATAGCACTTAGAAAAAATAATTGTTTCCAATTTAATTGGTTTTATAATTAAATTTTTTTTCATTAATCCATTGCGGTATTTCTCAGAATTTTGTTCTAAATTAGCTTTGTACTAAAAGGATTTAAAGATCAAACTTTTAAACTGTACGCCTTTATGTTTAATCAACAGTAATTTACCTTTAACACCAAATTTAGGAGAAAAAGGTCATTTAACCGATTGCAATTCAAGATATTCCTTTTCAAACAAGAAACTTCTCCGTAAAATAAATAAACTGTAATGCATTCAGAAATAAGTTAAGTAAAATAATAATTGTTTTTAAACAAAAAAATTTCTGCGAAAAATTTTTAGGAAACTTCATTAAATTTCGCGATATGTTAATATTAATACAGCATAATCGATTTTTACAATTCATTTTCATACGTGATAAACAGATATTTCTATTGTGGGTGTGATACCCAAAATTTAAATAAGTATGATTTTAAGTAATAAAATAATCTTTTAGAAAATCGTCGCATTTATATTGTGGTAAATAAATTTTGATTAATAAAAAATAAATAGTTTTTATGCAAATTTGGCTTGATACTCTTTCGAAACAAAGCTATTTTAGGTGTAAAATCGAGCGACAGCTTCATACCCATACGCATGCGTTTGTCTAATAATATTTACTATTAGTAATATTATTTTGTCCTTTTTCAATCGAGGAATGTCTTTTATTAAATAAAGCAAATTGTAGTACCTGGAAAATCTATTTGCAGCAAATTGGATATTTAAAAAAAAAATCGGATTCTGATTACCGTAGGGGCAATGGTCCACAGTAAATTAGAATAGAAAATTTCGTTTTGTTTAACACCTTAAGGGGCGTTAGGATATATTATATCCCACCTAATTTTAATCATGATTTGAATCGGATAGTTATAATTAAATTTTATCTTTTTAACTTTGATGAAAAAAAAGTTGAAAAATTGCTTCCCTTTATTTTGAAGTAATTTTTTTCGAAAATTTCGGTGTGAATTCAACATTATAGAAACACAATTGCTTGCCCTTTAAAGGGTTAAGCATCTTATTGACGCAAAAGATCTATCACTAGGGAAAGACGTCAACAGCCAGATTGGGATTTTGTCCAGAGTGGTGTCGTTCGAAAGCTCTTAACATGAGGATCAAGGAAATGTATACACCTACCTGTACGAATGAAACTGGAGAAAAGTTATAGACCGATGTTTTCTGTCATTTATTGATTTCTCCTAGTGGCCAGCTATTCAGAAAAGACACTCCGTGTGCTAGAAAAAACAGATGACGGATTACAGAGAAGAGAGTTTATGCTTGTTGGAAAAAGAAACTTTATGGATCGTAATGCATTTCTGACTGGAAATGGCTGAAGCAATGGCTGGAAATGGCTGGTGTTTCCAACACCAGGTACACACAATGAAAGAATGTGTTTCACAATTGTCAGAGGTGTTATTAGTTAATATAAAGCATGCCTGTTTAACTGATCGAAAGACGGTATCCGTGTCTCTAATTAAAGGCTTTTCAAATGTATAACGACACATGTCATCGTAGTTGGGCGAGGAGAGTTGGTCATAGGCCAACTTATGCAATTTTATCATGCTTTCTCTAGCGGTCTTGACGACATCCGCACAAACACTCTGATGAGTTTTGAATATTCCATTCTTCTCTTTATTAACAGGGCTATCACAGGCCACTATTTTTATATTCTGTGGGCACCACTATTTTAAAGAAATACGTTTTGTAGTATATGTCTTTTGCAAATGTTGACAAAGCTTATGTAAATGTTTTTTCTTTTGAAAAAGTGGTGCAAAATACAATTTTAAAAAACTCGCCTGTGGCAGCGCTGTATTCAGTACTTGTATTGTTGAAAGAAATAAACCTCTAACGGCTGAAGAAATTTTGACTTGCCCGGTGGGAGAAAAACAGGCTCCACATTAAATCCAAATGCCTCAATGCATAAACGTGTATCCTTTTGGCCACTCCAACTATCCAGTACCATGATTGTTTCCTGATCAAAAATCGATTCATTTAGTTTATTGAAGTATGGCTCAGTTATTTGTTTTGTGCTCTTTCCTGACTTGGAACATGTAATAAGCAAATTTGAGTATGATATTAGTTGCACATTTTCCATATCTTTAGGACAAAATTCTCCTTGACATTCCTGTGTTACAAGTAGTATCAATATTCCCATAAATTTTCCGGCGGCCTTAATACACAATTACTACAATACCCAATTTGCACGGTATAGGAATGAGTCGTTTTTTTACTGATTACTGATGCACCCACGTCTTTAGATCCATTCATATCGAGAGTTCTTTTAGATAAAATCTGGTATTGGAAGACACTCTGATCTGTATTAAAGATGTTGGACAGTGGAAAGTTTCGCTGCTCATTAATTTTTTCACGTTTTCCCGGAATTCGTCGATCACAGGTTGCAAAGACACTTCCAGAAACAAATCTCGATTTGTGTCACCATTCGACTTGTTATTTTATGTGTCTGTTTGAAATTCTTGATACCCACCGTTGAATAATCTTTTGGTCTTTTACCTGCCTACATATATATTGCACAGACTTTAGTTTATTTTTCTTTGCCTTCTTATACGTTTCTACTGATTTCGCCATTATTTCTATGGATAGCTCACTTACTGTCCGCTTATTTCATAGTTTCTTCATATTCGAAAGTGTGGTCCGTATTTATTTACAAATTACTTGCAGTTCATTTTAGTCAATGCTGCTCTCATGAAATATGTCGAGCGACAGGAAAAAAAATGTTTTCGATCATCCCCTACACTGTCTTGAATAGTCGCTGACTAATGGCCTTCTCTTCAGTCTTTGGCTCCTATTCCTCGGATTCCTCGAAATATGATAGCTGTTGCAAACTAAGGAGTCTTCGCTTTGTCGGTGGTAGCATTACAGCCTGAAGAATCGCCGATGACATCTTCAGAACTGGCACCGACTTTGCATGTCACAGGGATGCATTCCGCCTTCCCTGAAAAAGCGAGCCACAGGGGCTTCTAAATGTTTCTATGGTTGAGCGCCTCGGGAACTGCCTCCATGGGCCCCGCCTATGCCATGATTTCAACCTGTAGTATCAGGCGAGTAGTTAGTTCCTGATGATCTTCGTCCCTTTCAGGTGCAGGTATTCGTAAAATGTTGTAATAATTGTGTGACACCGGTATTTAGAAGAAAATTTATTTGTAATCAAGTAAAAGTATATTTTCGCGTACTTAATAAAAGTGAAATTTTCATTAAAAAATTCGGGTGCCAATGTGACAATTAGGGATTAAAATTATGTCATGCCACACCGCAATCACCGCCCTTCAAGAGGTTAACCCCTTAATTCTCTCTCCCGTCATATTCACGGGCAGTGTCTTATTTTAGATTTATTCAGATTTGTTTGATTCTCACCAGTTTTAAAAAAATGGTGTAATTAGCGTTACTATGTTATCATTTTACCTGTCATTAAATAAGGTGAATATTTCTTTTCAAATAAGTGGTGCCGATAAGAAATTTTAAACCGCAATTTAATGCTACCGTTAATGGGTTAAAGCATACTCTAAGTCAGTGTAGTCCAATTAGTTTTATATGAATGGGAAATAATGCTCACAATCTTCTGCAAAGCTCGTACTCCTCCTTGAAAGTTGCAGGACAGAAAGTTTTTTTGGCAGCTGAATTACTTTGTAGAAAGTTTTTTCTTAAAATAAGGCAAAATTTCGCGCGTTTAACCTAGATTTCTTTTTCTATAAAAAGATACTGGTAGTTTAGCGGGGGAAATAACGGTATCCGTACGAACCATGTTTTGTTTCTTACTAGAGGGAACACGGAACCTTCACAAACTTCATATTGGCAACAACAGGTTACATAACTGTACTGTAATCTGTCTTTTCTTTTACACAGAGTGTCTTTCCTACATAGCTATCGACCTGGAGAAATCAATAAACGATATAAATACATCAGCCTATAAATTTTCACCAGTTGCATTTGGACAGAGGTAGATGTAAGAGCTTTCCAACGACACCATTCTCGATAAAACCTCGATCTGGCCGTTGGGGACCTTTTTTAGTCAGAAATGTGGTAAAAATTTCTATTTGTTTTTACTGGTGGAAGTTTGCTCAGTTATTATAATCTTTTTCACCGACACAGACAGTACGTTGTTCAGATTTTCATAATATCCCTTTAACCCCTTGAGGGGCAAGCAATTACGTTCGTGAAATGCTGAATTCCCACCGTAATCTTTGAAAAATTCTATTTCAAAATAAGTAAAAGCAATTTTACGGCTTTTTTTCCACCAAAGTTAGAAAAGTAAAATTTAATAAAAATTTTCTGGTGTAAAACTTCATTAATCGTAGGTGGTATATAATATATACCGGTGCCCCTCAAGGGGTTAAGACCGGGCAGCTTTTTTGAGTTTTTTTAAAACAATGAAATAACTGAAATTTGTAACTGATAGTTCACTCTCTGTTGATAAAATTCATATCATATTTTCATATAGTTTCTGTTAACCAGCACAATCACTCTATTCAGGCATTTACGGAATAGATAACCCAGAAAGATAGAATTTTAGTTATTGCCTAACCCGCACTATCGTGCAGGTCCGGTCTTAACACTTTCCGGCGCAGACAAATTCTATTCGCGAAATGAGAAAATATTGACTGACACCGGAAATTGCAAACGATTTCTTTTAGAAAATAAAAACTCCTTAAATTAAGCTTTCACTGTAAAATCAAAATTTTGTTAAATATTCTTGGTGCCATTTGCAAGTTGGAATTAAAATTAGGTATGTCCAGACTGGACACACTGCGCCGGAAAGGGTTAAAGGGATAAGGCGGATACGCTGGGCATGACTGCCGCCGAAATAAACTTCCACCAGGAAAAATGAATATCTGTTATTTTTTTTTTCATAATTTATGAGTGAAATTCTGCATTAATAAATTACCTACTGCTGTTGCGTTCACGCAACGGTCGAAATAATTGCTCATGCATAAATTTCTTTGGCACCGCTGTTTTAAAGTTTAAAAAATTGCATTATTTATTGGCTGAAATTTTGCTATATTAATAAATCGAAAGTTACATTTCTGAATTTGTGGTGGCAAACGACTTTCAAAGAGAAATTTGAAAATACTTACTTCATTGTTTTGGCGGTTAATGGCTTAACACTAGAATGCCCGGAAGGAGTCGATCCGACTCGGGCCATATGATTAAATGTCAGATGGAACCAGAAATTATTTCATAAAATAAGTTAAATTTAAACCACGCAGATTTACATTAAATAAATCAGTTAAACAATTTTAAATAAAATTCTGACGTCAAATATTTTTATGAAACTTCAGTGAAATTTCCGGGTATTCTAGTATTAAGACTTTTGATGGTTGCCAGTTTGGCCTTCAGTTTTAATTAGAAATTTCGAGTTCCTTTCTGAAATAAGGAATAATATTTTATGTTTTATTTAACACGTTCACTGCCATGAGCATCACCGCACAGTAGGTGATTTGCCGATTCCCGCTGGCCAAAATTATTTTTGGTGTCAATATAGTCGCATCGCCATGAAATTGAAAAATGTTATTGATATTCACTATTGAATGTTCGGTGTTGCAAAAGGTAGCGTGTAGCCGTCATAATTTCGTTAGAGTGGCATTCAAAAGAATTTCATTACATTACAGCCAACGGGAAGAAATTGTTTGCGAGTTTGTTTAATGATTTTTCATAATTTCAAACACACTGAAATTTATATAAATATCTATAAAGTGGACTACAAGATGATTGCTGTAGAATATGGTATGGATAACCTTTTTAAATCATTTACACAGGGATACTAAAAAGAATTATATTGCATTGCGGTCTACGGAGAAAAATTGTTCGTGGTGTATTTTGTTCATTTTACACTATTTCAAAAGTATTTAAATTGATATAATCTCCAAAGAGCTCTATAAGATGTTTACTGTTGAATATTATGTGCATAGCATTCATCTTTCATATTCACAAATTAAATCAGTTATATTTCTCTCTGTGTAAAATATAATTGATGCAAGTGCGTTTTCAGTTATGGAACACTTTTTTAAATTATAAAAATTTCATAGTATTTAGTGTGTATAATTTCTATAAATCATATACAGGGCTGTACAAAACATCTCGAGTACATTTCCGTTTATGACGGAAATTTCTGACGGGGAATATTCAACTGTGTTCCCTATCTGTTGTAAATTTTAGCATATTATAAATTTATGATAAATATACAATTTCATATACAGGGATGTACATATCGTAATTTCCGGCGTATAATCCACGGATTAAACAATTCTGTTTGGACCCAGAAATTTTATTTAGTTATTGAAGCCAAATATTTACCGCGATTTAAAAAGTTACATTTTATTTTACAATTTTTCTGGGCCGAAAAATGATTGTTTGAACTGCGAATTATACGCTGGAAATTACTGTACTTTTCAGTTATGTGTTTGACTTTGGTTGAAATTGTGTTTTCAAACATGCTACATGTTTTACAAATTATTACTCAGACATCGTTTTTCACGTTATTAAGCTGTGGAGTTTTATTATAGTAGTTCGAATGCGTTGAAAAATGATTCATAATCTGATTGACGCATGATTTTATGTTCTTCTTGATAATTTTAATGATACTTTCTTAACGCTATGGAAGCTATTATATTATAATAACAAATCCTAAAATTTCTTCTTCTAATATTTAAGATACGGGACAAACATTCGACAGCTTTAATGAAAATTTCTGTGTTGTGTATTCTGTTGTATATTTATGTTTATCTCTGCACAGAGGAACCTTATGTAAAGAATGGGAATCATAAGATATCATAGGAAAATATCTACATTCGGCATTTGTATTCTTGCATTGTATCAATTCTGAATTTGGAGAATTTGTCTAGATCAATTTTGTAACCACTCGAATTTTGCAGCCGAGTAATATATTTTACAACATTTGGTCCTGCGATGAAAACATACAAATGACATTTTTTGTCCAAATTTGGTCACACATTTAAACATTTCGTGCTTTCGAAACTTCATGTGCTCTTCAGTGTAATTTTTCTCTATAAATAAAACATTTTCAACCAAATTCACATTTTTATTAAATTTTAAATCTTGTTGCTGTTGTATAATGTGCAAAAGTTTATTTATGTGACTAACTTAATTCTGCTGTCTTTGATAAAAAGAAAATGGTACTTGAACTAAAATTTCAAATTTGTTTATTTAGACTTAATAAGCTAAAATAATTCTAATAACTGGAGAGGCACATAAGGGCAGACAAATTAAATTGGAACGAAAAGGTAATAATCTAAACTATTTAGTCATATCAAAAATTGAGCTTAATCGTGCTTCATTGTATAACTTTTCCTACATTAAAATTGAAAAATTGCAAAAAAAAATTACAGTTTTTTGCGGCATTAAATATAGATAACAGTTTATGTTTGCAAAATTTATGGACATAAATCCCATAAAATAAGGTCCATATTTTGTTCAGAAGTGTCCATAATCGAACAGTATATTTTATTCTGTTTCAAGTAACAGATTAAAAAACTATACTCAAATTGATTGATTCATTCCTAAAAAATAAGCACGAACTTTTCACTAGTCTATGGACCATACAATTATATTTATATCAAAACAAATAGGAGGGTACAACGCCCTAACTATTGAGCTATAACTGGCAAAAAATAAATTACGCTAGGATAAACTTTTAAAAATCGACTTTTAGCCAGCTAGAATCGTAAAATCACCCACAGTGCACCGTCAGGTCTCAATTTTGTTTTTTTCATTCTGTGTCGTGAGCATCACCCGTTGAACACAGGTAGTAATTCTTATTTCAACTCTCATAAGCATTAAACTACATCGTCATATCAACCTACGTCAAATTCTCTCCAATCTTGTCTATTCTTTGCGAAATAGCGCTAATTTTGGCGAGAAAAATAGGTCCCCGTATATGAAGTCAACTGAAAAGGGCTAACTAATTTTTTGAAATTCTCATTGAAATTCACAATTGACCAAAACTGGAAATCTTTTATAATCATCCTATACGCATTTCAGCTTCGTGTATTTCAGTAAAATTAACTGGACTCTGAAAAATAAGGAATTGGGAAGGATTTTTTTATATATTCCATCGTATTACAATCTACAAAAAAAAAAAAAAAAAAAAAAAAAAAAAAAAAAAAAAAAAAAAAAAAAAAAAAAATTAAAAATTAAAAATTAAAAATTTAAAAAAATGCGGTAGATTTCTATTGAAAATATCCTAACTACGTTTATGGCACAGATTATTCTCCGCAAACTAGTACGAATAGCATAAAAAAATAGTCTACTGGCACGTATATGTCCCGACACGTAGTTGAAAGTTAAAAGAAAAATACATTTGATACCAGAAAGATTTCTCAAAATAAACAAAGAAAAGTATCTCCATCGAATCTTTAGTCTTTCAAAATGTCCGTTTTTATACGTGGGTCTCAATCATTTCTCTAATTTCGACACTACATATCCCATAAACCAGTTGGAAAACCAGAAAGACGGACTGCATATGCTTACGGAATATGGACTGCATATAGAGAGGTCCTTCCATGCCAAATCGCATATGCGTAACACTTACACTTTTGAGCTACAAGTCGTTGAAAATGCGGATTTTTTAAATTTTCGATATTTAAATATTGGAACTATGAATACAGAGGAATTGATATAGCCTCAAAATGGTGAACATTCAGGTGTAACCGGTTTCGAAGGAGCTGATTACCACGGGGGCAGATTTCTACCAGTAAATTTTCTTAATATTTAAATATTTATGCAGAATTTCAGTCATTTGTGGAAATAAATTGATATTCGTTTTCACTAGTGGAGGGCCAGTTCCGCAGCAATAGTCTTCCCCAGTGATAGGCAGAATAAATTATATTACTATTCGAATAAATATTTCGGGAATTCGAAAAAACATAGTTTCCAACATTTGTATAGATTTATAATCAAATACCACCAGAAATTTTGTAAAATGAAAATCACCAAAAACATAGTTGCCTGTCCAGATAATATTTTTCATCAAATATCTTCAGAAATTTTGAAGATAAATGAATTGGGTCGTTGCCATCGAAATACTCAAGGCCTGAGGACACACGTCGTGACGTCATCACTAATCGACCGACTTCTGACTAGTGTTCGAATTCATGCCAGAAAATTTTGAATAGCAATTTCATTTTATTTTATTTATAGAATATCTATCATCTTATAAAACAATAGTAACTAATTAAACTTGATGGTGAGAATTCGAAAACCCTAAATAAAAATTCAGCCAGATGTGGAATGCCACAGTGTTGCTGCATCTGGCTGATATTTTATTAGGGGATTCCAAATTCTAACACGTAAATTTAAATAGTTACTATTGTTTTATGAGATGATAGATATTCCACAAATCAAATAAAAGGAAATTGCTATTCAAAATTTCCGGTGTGCATTACAACACTCGTGAGAAATCGGTCGATTAGTGATGACGTCACAACTTGTGTCCTCAGGCCTTGAGTATTTCAATGGCAGCGATTGGGTCGATCGGAAAGTTGTCTCGTGTTGAGAAAATCAATTTGAACCGGAAAATTCTGCCCGGTAATTATTAGACATTAGATATCGAATCACTGTCTAATAATTAAATGATAGAATTTTCCGATACGAATTGATTTTCCCAACACGACACAACTTTCCAAACGCCCCAATACTTTTACGGAGTTCCTTAATCAATTCTTATAAAAATAAGAAACTTCTTTTGCAATGCAAAATTTCCAGCAGAAATTGAATAATAAAAAAAAAAATAAAACAAGGTTTGCAGCTCTGCTTTTGTGTGTTCTTGAATGATTAATTCGAACAGTAAAATATTTATTCTGTTCATCACTAGTTAAGCTCTACGTTTTCACCATATTGTGGCAACCTAAAGAAACTCCTGTCAGTGTTAGTGGAAGAGTTTATAATACCGCCAGTAAAATCACATAGAAAATTTTGCCATATTTGTTGAAAATATTTTGCATGAATTAAGCGCTCAAATAAGGCGAAGTAGTCTATTCAAATTTAATGGTGGAATGTTTGCGCCGGCGGTAATGAGAAACTGTTGATCCGATGTGAAAAACAGCTTCCATATCTTACGTTACTTTACACGCAACTGGTCGGCACTTTTTATTCATAACACTATTATTTTAATTGTTATAATTCTCTAGGGCGGCTTTTTTTCTGGACGTGTGCATATGCAGCCGTAGTAATAATACATCTAAAATAAGGTCACTGATATCAATTTCCCTTCATGAGATTTATTTTTTCAAATCTGTGTAATATCTTTTATATTTCAAGTAGCCTGACACTCCCCCCCCCCCCCCACCTTAGGCGAAAATATGCCATTTAGGGGCTAATTTTCCTCTAACATATAGTAATATCACAGAAGAGTTCAATGGTCTCTTTGCAGGTTTCTTGATTATTATTATTATTACATCTATACTTCAAGGTGTCTGAACATTATCTACTGACATCTCTAATGAGCCGTGTGCTAATATTACACAGACCTGCAAAAAAATACTTTTTGAAAATTGCATTAGTTTTGATAACTAATTTTTACGTATTTTTTAGTGCTGATTCCGAAAATGAAATCCATTTTTTTTTCTATCACGTAAGGATTTTTCGCAAAATGATTGCATATTTTTAAAGAAAAATCTGAAATCACGAAATTTTGACATTTCATTTAAATTTCATTTATTTATAAATCCATATAAATTACATTTATATCTGAGTTCAAGTAATAGTTAAGTATATGTAGAAGGTTATAAGTCCTTAGAGTAATGTTTTTTCTTTGTATCAAAAGTTTTTTTGCCACTTTTCCTATTGTGAACTTTGCAGAGATTGTCCCTTTGTAGCATCCAGCAATAGTCGGCTATCATGCTGACATTTTTTTTGCCTTGATATCGCCTCTCCATTTTCTTTATATCCTGGTGAAATCTTTCACCTTGTTCCTCACTAATTGCACCTAAATTTTCAGGACAACAGTCTAGGTGTGAATCGAGAAAATGAACGTTTAAGCTCATATTACACCCTAAAATCTTGAAAGTTTTTGCCAACTGTTGTGCTATAGATTTGTAGTTTGTGTCCTATTTGTTGCCAAGAAAGCTAGTAATAACTAGTTTGAAATATTTCCAGGCTTTTCTTTCGTTTGTTTTCCTTTTATTTTCAAAATTTTCATCTTTCATCATTTTCCTGATGTCTGGTCCTACAAACACACCTTCCTTCAGTTTTGCTTCGGATAAACTCGGGAACATACACACAGGTATGTCAAACATTCAACTTCTTTGGGTAAAGCCTTAACAAATTGTTTCATAAGACCTCATTTTATATGAAGCTGTGGAAGTAACACTTTTTTGAATCAATAAGACTTTTTCATCTATAGGTCTATGGGGGACAGGCCGTATCGCAGACGGAATGTCGGGATAAAATATTCCCTTTTTGTTCTTTAAATTGAAACCTTTCACATTGCAAATACAAAAATGGCGATCATCACTGTGATTTTAGGTTCTCTCCAAACCATTTGTATACCAAGCCGAAAAGATTGCTTTTTACTTTGAAATTACTGTCCTAATCCCTCTACACAAATACGACAAACTTTGTGTGGAGACCAAGGCTTGTCTTGATCGCCCAAATTTCATGCCAAAATAAAGCGAAATACACTTTTTTTTACATAATCAGAAATGCTTCTTTGTTGTTTTTTCACAGTATAGTTACCACAAATATAGCAGAAATAATTCGGTGAATTAGCACATCCTCTGGAAGCCATGTTCTCTAATGCAGCAAAAACTAGAAGCAAAAATTACTACTATAACTTATAACTCACAGGTCGGAATAAAAACACATCTGTACAACACAGAGTAAAGAAAGACACTGATTCAGGAATAGAAATTATGTCAGTAAAAATGGGTGTGAAGAAGGGGTGGCGAGCAGGCACCTGCAAGCAGGAGAGATCCGATTTCAACTGGTTTCCTGTGTCTTGAATATTGTATTATATAGGCAGTTTACCAATTAAGAGAAATATTCTGTCTTGAAATAGTTTCTTCTTTCTTTATTATTAGTTTAATGCATCAATTTACTGTTTTAAGTCCATACATTTATTTATCAAACTTATATAAATAATAATTTTTGGTCTGAAATATACTAAATTCATAAAAAAAAATAGGTTGCAAAATGTGATGAAACTGTACGTGATGGAATTTTGTCATTATTTTTCTAGTAATAAGCATCCAAAAAACTATGAAAATACTACTTACTTTACCGGCAATTTTTTCATCGCAGGCTTGTGCTATTAGTACAGAAAATCTACACATGCTAATACATTATTATAAACACAAGATTCAAATACAATTACACATACACAAGAAAATAAATTTTAAACGTGATGAAACCCCTTTAAGTTTTGTCCATTATTTAGTCATTGATGCCGATGGACTAGCAACTGGCTGTTCTTCCCAGCTCTTCCTATGTAGCCTAGAAATTGTATCAGCATTCAAATGTTGCGCTCCTGGACGATGAGAAATGCTCAGGTTCCAGCGTTGCAAGGCAAGAGCCCATCTAGTGAGTTTGAGGGACCTTGGGGTTGATTCAGTGAGAAATTTTAATGGATTATGGTCCGTTATGATCTCAATTTGAGATCCATATGTCCATTTTTCAAACTTCCGCAACCCGAAGAGAACACACCAAGCCTCTTTCTCTATACTCGGCCCAGCACGCTGAGCCTCTGATATTTTCTGACTGGCAAAAGTTATTGGCTTAAACTGCCCCTTTTCATCTTTTTGAGGAAGACCACATCCTACTGCCAGGTCTGAAGCATCGGCGTGAAGCTGATATTCCAGGCCTACGGTAGGTGTAGCCAAACGCGTCACGTTGCATAACTCATCTTTAAGGGTATTAAATGTTTCTTCTGCCCTTTCATCCCATGGTACAGTATTTTTAACCTTCCCTCTAGTTAGTTCAGTTAATGTTATAACAATTTCTGCATAATTTGGAATATAAGATCGGTAAAATCCCATTAATCCCAAAACAGATCTAACTTCCTTTTTAGTTTTCGGTCTCTTTAGGTCCCTTATTGCTCCTATTTGGAAAGTAGCAGCCGCCCCTGATAAACCAAAAGGCATAGTACGCAACTGATAAGTCCCATTATGAGTTGTAAAAGCTGTCAAAGGTTTATATTCTTCAGCCATTTTAATCTTCCAAAAACCTCTCAATAAATCAATCGAAGATCAATATTTAGCTGCCCCCGCAGTATACATAATTTCTTGCGAATCTTTCATAGGAAATGCTGGGACCTGCGTTACTGAATTTAAAGCTCTATAATCTATACACAGCCTAACAGTTGCGTCTTTTTTCGCCACGCAAACTATTGGATGACTAATTTCTGCATTTGACACTTCGATTAGATTTAATTCTAATAACTCCTGAATCTGTCTATCTACTTCCTCTTTATAAGCAACAGGTACACTATATAACTTTGGGTTTTTCCTTCCCACATCCCGCTTCACATCAATACAGTGCTCCCCCACTTCTGCTGGTCGCACAGGACCCATAAATACCTCTTTATTCGCCCTCAAAATAGACTTTATATCCTTGACTTGACAATAAGATAAACCTTTTATTTCGAACCTTTCTATGTTCCGTTCTACCTCTTGTTCCCGGTTTAAAATAGGAATTTCCCCAACTTCTCCAAATTCCTCATCACCTTCAAAAACAATATTAACTATATTATACTTAGCGATAAATTCTCTTATTTTATTTTGGTGCACGTGCTTCCTACTCCCGTCGGCTAACTTAACTATAAACGAATGCTGGTTTCGTTTTTCGACAATAGTTGACGGCCCTTGCCACCTAGAATATAACTTATTAGTTGAATCGGGGATTAATAGTATTACTTTATCGCCTACTTCAAACTTTTTTTCTTTCGACCTTAAGTTATAAGGATAGCCCATTCTGCCTTGTTGCACGTCGGACGATAATTTTGCCTCATTTGCGGCTCTTTCTAAGCGTCCCATAAGTTTATTCAAATATTCATGATTCGGCATAGTATTTAACTGTGCCCCCTTATTTTCTCCTGCCCAGGATTACTTGAGAAGTGATAAAGGACCCTCCTGCGCTCTATCATATAATAATTGAAAAGGTGCGATTCCTGTCGTAGAATTCGGGACTTCCCATAATATAAATGGTATTTGTTGATGTCATCTTTTCCCTTCTTCCCTAATCGTATGATGCAACATACGTTTAAGAGTCTGATTAAACCGTTCCACAAGTCCGTTAGACTGTGGGTACTGTGGGGTCTAAAATCGTGGACTAGCACCTTGTGAACTTTTAGGAACAATAGGCCCAATTAAATCAACATTAACTACTTGAAATAGAAGCTCTGGCCGCGATACTGGGGAAATAGGTGCTCTATCATTCACTTTAACCCCTCTAGTCAGTTGGCCCTCTAAACATGACTCACAAAATTGTTTAGTTTCTTTCGCCATCCCCTCCCAATAAAACGAATAACTTATTCTCTGTAACGTTTTCTTGGCTGCATGATGCCCCCCAAATACCGAAGTATGCGCTAAATTTAGGATTTCTTCCCTTCTTACCTTGGGTACTATTAATTGCGCAGTAGTTTCGCCAGACAATTTCTCTTTATGATACAATAAACCATTTACAATATAATAATCTCCTTTATCCATTTTAGCTAATTCCCAAACTCTCTCTAAATTTTTGCATTCCAATTGGAATTTCTTAAACATATCTGAATTACTAACGATAACTTTATTATTTTCCTCTACTTCCGTTTTTTCGTCATTCTGATTTTGTAAATTTCCCGATCTCGTTTCTACTGCGTAAATATTGCAATTATCACTATACATCTTTCCAGGGACGTGATTTCCGCTTTTTTGCACACCAGTATATTCGTAGAGAAAATGTTGTTCTGCTAAATCGCAAAAATGTTCCGATTAAATGAAATAACATTTTCTCTAAGAATATACTGGTGTGCAAAAAAGCGGAAATCACATCCCTGCATATTTCTTTTCACTCGAGTTATCAATACTAATTCCCGAACTTTCTAATTCTTGCTACTCTAGTAATGGCTCCTCGCGATTGACCCCTGACAACTCATTAATCACTTCGGGATGTAAAATCACCTGCTCATTAATATTATCGGTCACCGCGCAAAGTACTTTCTGAAGAATTATATTAGTTTGTTTGAACTGCGGAATAGCTAATGGTAATTTAACCAACGGTGATTTAACTGCTTCACCAAATAATCCTTGTAAATAAATACTACACGCTCCTTTTAATTTCGCTTCCGGTACCAAATCTTTATGAATAACACTAATTTCACATCCAGAATCAACCAATCCTTTTGTTTTCTGCCCATTTACACTAACTTCAATTTTCTCGAGTTTATTTAATTTCTCACCAATAACATTAGTTCTCTGTCCGGCTTTTGCCGATATCCTCGCCACAATAGCCCCTTTAGGTAATTCTTTGTTTCCTTTCACGACAATCTTATTTACACCCGCTTTCTCTTCACGCCCTTTACTACCATTATTATTTCCCTCATTACCCACTTTATTACAAAAACGTTGGTAATGACCTCTTAAACCATATTTAAAGCATCTAGGAGCTGAATCATCACTAGGTTTCTTAAAATCAATTTTCCTACCCGAAAAAGAATTAACCTCATTACTCCCGTTTTGCCTCCAATTACCACTAACTTTACTATCCTCCCTCGATCTCACTTTTTCACTGTTTACATACCTATCTTTACCCTTAAAACTTTTATACGTAACCGCATAAGACTTGTGTTTTGCGTCAAAATAATTGTCACATTCTTTAGCAATTTTAGAAGTTTCTAACCATTTACTCTGCTGAGTTAACACAATATATGATGCGGTTTCTTCATCTAACGTGTTTAATAAATTATCAGTAATTATTAACTGATTGACCTTTTCGTATGAGTCCGCACCCCTAATCTTACAGTAATTTTCCCATGTTGCTATTAAACGCGATACAAATAATACATAAGTTTCATTCTGGTTTCTCCTAGCCTTCTTAAAATTTTCCAAACACGCCTTCGGTGTCGGCTCGTGTCTCCTTAGAACTAACTCCTTTAATTTCTCATAACTCTCAATTTGTTCCCTAGTAGTATAAATTAACAAATTATCCGCCTTATCTCCTAACATATTTAGTAGAATTTCGTCCTGTTGGTTTTCCGGTACATTTTTAGTTTCCAATGCCCTTAGTAAACTGTTGAAAAATAAATTCCATCCCTCAGTCCCTTCTGGTACTTTGATAGACAGAGTTTTAACACTTTTAATCTGTTTTTCTATGTTACTTTCATTATTAGGTTCCCTAGACCCATTAGAGTTATTTGCCGAACCTTGCATCCTTAGCCTCTCCATTTTTAATTCATGTTCCATCCTCAATTTTTCAGACCTCTCTTCTCTTTCGCTCTAACTTTTCGCGCTCTAATTTTCTTGTTTTTCTAACTTTTCGCGCTCTAATTTTTCCTGTTTTTCTTCTCGCTCTAATTTTTCCTGTTTTTCTAACTTTTCGAGCTCTAGTCGTTCCGCAACAATAGTGTTAGGTAATTCCATAATAACCCCCTCGTCATAGTCATCGCTGTCCATTATCTTCTTCCTAAGCTGCATTCTGGTATCATCTTCCGTGAATTCAACCCTCATTTCTTCGGCAATTATCTGAAGATCCACCCTTTTTAATTTCAATAAGAAAGCCATACCTTCACCGATTACTATTACCACTCCACAATAATATTTAAACCTACTAAATTAATATTTCATAAATTTCTACTTTAGTACAGGTACCTAAACTAAGAAAAAGGTAAAAACAATAATTTCGATTTGATTACTATGCAATACAGATTCCAATTTATACAATTAGATAATAACATACAATTTACATAATAATACTGATACGTTGCAAATTGAATAAAATTATTGATTTCAATAGAAACATCCACACAAAGAAAAATTGTATAACATACACATATAAATTCCTACAATTATCCTCAATAAAATATTTCCAAATCCAACACTGGTTCTCACACTTAAAACAAATAAGATCAAAACCTTCACTTTTTTTTTTTTTTCACTGTGAGCCTTTTTTTTCCGAAATTTACTTCCAGCCAATTAAAATTCTAATCAAATGTTCATTTCTCGATTGTTATCAACTCTTCAAACTTAAAACAGTATTGCTTCATTTAAATATTACTTTAATAATAATTTAAATTTAAGTAAATTCAATTATTCCTTCCAACTATTAATAACACAATGCAATAAATTTGTTCGCTACCATTATTAGTAAAAAAATAGAAAATATATATTAGCAGAAGTTATTATGACCTTTTCTTAAAACAATAGTGAATATGGCTATTAATATCTCCTACCTATCTGAACACAATTATTTGATTGCACATAAACTATCATGATTTAGACAATTTATCTTAAATTACTATTAATTATACAACAACAAATACATTTCGTTCGAGAATGTCAGCAGAAAGAAATGATAAAAACACCTTACCTTGTACTTTATCTGCTGGGGTACTCCGCTGCTCACACGTAGTTGCACGATGAATTCAATATTTCACACTTTACAGTAACTTTGATGATATTCAACACTCGGGCTGTAACACACTGTAACTTGATTCACTGTAGCGATGATAGGTCACAAACACTAGTTCGGTTCTCTGTAACGACGATAGGGCACAACACATTAGTTCGGCTCACTGTAACGACGATAGGACACAACACTTTAGTTCTTTCGCTGTAACGACGATAGGACACACACACTCTGTACTTCCACTCGACACTTGGTTGTTATCTCTCTAAAATTCCGCTCGACGATCCGTTATTACCACGCGAGAATTTCACTGGGTGCTCCGGCACTAACACACTGCAACACGGCTCGCTGGTTACTGGTCTCAGACGATTCTATCCGACCGCTGCCATCAATTTGTCGGAGTTTCCTCTTAGTCCGCACAACTTTGAAGAAAATACTTTGCTGCCACCACAGATATGATTACGTGATATCGGACACGCTCTGAGAGGATTGTTTAAATGAAAACCAACTCGCTCAATTAACTAAATTAACAGTTGATTTACACACTATTTACAAATCACAAAACACTATTTACACTTAAAAACTCGGATGTAGGTGATCCGGTTCAGCATTAAATTAAATACAGCAAATTCTGGCTGTGTACTGTTAAACTACGTTATATCACTCTCACACTACACTCGTTAAATTGGCGTTATCGGAGATTACTCTTAATCTCCCAACACATGGGCTCTAAGCTCGGCGAGCTTCCCTCAACCCTATGCTCAATCTAAGAGCTCTACACAGGAACTAACCATGCGCTTTGCGCTCCAGCCATCAACTCACACTCTCCTAGCAGAAGCTGCTCCTTCTAGCAACCCCTTGTTCTTTTCTGAAATCCTCCTCTTTCCCCAACATAAAACCGGGTTTTCCACTCTGACCCCAATGTCTCTTTCCCTCTCTGGTGAAATCCTTGTCTGCCTTATCTCAGGCAGGCACCTGAATAGCAGGGCAAACCCCTTTCTATTATAACTACTTCCCTTCACCCACACTATCTAATTCACCAACCCGGATTTTGTTTTAGATAAGAAAAAAATGTTACTTCGAAATTCTCAGTACACAGACCAAGCGACATGAATACAATATACAAGTAAAAAGAATAATATATAACCCCAGTTCCAATAGCAGATCTTTCTTAGCACCTGACACCTATTCCTAAACAAATATTTTTTGTATATATTTTTACAACATGTACCAGAAAAATTTATCATAAAGTTTTTTATAGAAAAACTGGTAGCAAAATTTTTTTCCAGTAGTACCTCTGTGAAAAGGAAAAATGTTTTAACCCTTTGAAGGGCGATGGTATATTTTTCTATCACGTAATTTTAATCCGAATATGCCACATTTTCACCAGAAGATTTAAATAAAATTTCTCTTTCACCGGAAGAAAAACTGCTGTATATTTTCAAATAAATTTATTAATAAAATCAGTTTTCATTCAATCATTTCAACATCTTACCAACTGAAGAACTTTGCTCTGAAAGGGATAGACATTAAGCCCTTAACAGATTGAAGACGGGTCACTTTACAAATAATGAGTACGAAATTTACTTTTACAAATGTCGTTGGAAATTAAAACCTGCTCACAACCAATCAAAAGTAAGCATGCCTGGATTACACCTTCTTTACTCATCCTTACAAAATTCCGGTACAAGTATTATTTTCTTCCATCTATCCCGAAAACGTCAATTCACGTGACCCATCACCGCCCCCTGAATACTTGGCCTTAGCGCTGACACAAAAATGACGGCTGCTGAAGACGGATTTTTTTCAGCGTGTGTATGGTCTCTTTAATATTCGTACCAATAATTTTTTTAGTTTTTTTTTCCACTTTACTTTTCTAAGATTAAACAAGTCAGAGAAATTCTTTAAATGATACTGGTGTCTACATTTGAGGGATCATACCTATGTTTAAAAAAATCCGCCTTCAGCAGCCGCCAATTTTGTGTCAGCGCTCGGGCCTTCTATTCAGGGGGCGGTGGACCCATCCTCAATGTGTTAATACGTTCACTTCCGCAAAAAGTAAGAATTTTCAAATTTCTTCTTGAAAGTCGTTTGCCACCACAAATTCTGAAAGGTAAATTTCGCTTTACTAATACAGCGAAATTCCTGCCAGTAAATAAAGCAATTTGTTTTTTAAAAGGTTAGTAACTAATAAATTAAAGCCACGAATATTAAAGCTACGAGTATACTCGTAGCGTGGCAGTCAACATGTTAATTCTCGCGCGAGTGAATTTCACGGGCAGTGTAGACTACTGTTTTAAAATTCAGATTTTTTCATTCCCACCAGTTTTTTAAACTAGTGTAATTGGCATTTTTTCTCGCATCATTTTATCAACCATGGAATAAGGTTAATTTTTTTTCTTAAAAAAAAGATGGCAAACAAACAAAAGGAATTAAAAAAAGTAGCCTGCACTTATTGGGCGCGACGTTTAACCCTTAAATGCATAGAGATGCTTATCTGCATCACTTTTTATTTAACTCTTAGCAGCAAAAATATTTATGTAGAAATATTAATCCAGTACAGAATTACACTACTAAGTAAAGTTAAAACTCTATTTTAAAATTGCTGGTATCTAATATTTAATATAAGAATAAAAAACACAATTCTAAAGGAACAATTTAGGCATTTATGGGTTAAGTTTTACAAATGAAAAATTATATAAAGTAACGTATTTAGATTCATACTTATTAAAACATTTACTAATTTGCAATATTTCAGTTTTTACTTGTATTACAGACTTGCAAAATAAGAAAAGTATGACGTATTATATGAAAAATGTATCTCTGAATTTTACATTATTTTTCTTGTGTTATAAACCTTTCTAACAATGATATATATTGTTTTCAAAACAAAATAAAAAATCCTGCATTTAAGGGTTAACCCTTTCTGGGGCAAAACACTTCCATAGCTGCCAACCATCAACTAATCTTCCGTAATATATGGATTAATTTAAACCAGGTTAACCACTTTCGAACCAGAAAATTTACTTTATGAAACTTTAGTTATTTAATTCATTGTTTCTACGTAGAACATACTTAATGTAATTTCTTTTAAAAAATTCTGGTTCGAAACCTACAGAACCAGAGTCAAATTAAAGCACTTATTACGGAAGATTAGGTTGAGGTTGGCATCTATGCACTTCTAATGAAAAAATGCTAAAATGTTTGAACGACACCGTTATTTGTGAACAAATTTATATGAAACTAACAAGGAGAGGGCCAACTTTGGTAATCAACGATTTTGATTATTTTAATATATATTGCAGGATAGGGACTTCTTAGTCTCACGTTCAACGGATTTTTGATAACGCTTCTTAGTTCTTGAGAAACCGGGGAAGTCTAATATTAGTATGCAACTTAAACACTTTGTGCGAAAAATAATAGGTTGGTCGTAGCTTACTTAGTACGGCGCGGCGTTTGCTGGCTGATCTGCGGGCCCGGGTTCGATATCCGAACGCGCTACATTTGTTTTTCTCATTTTTTGTTTTATAAATATAATTATAATTTAAGAATCTCAATTAAAAATGTTAATATCGTATATTAATTATAATGTTAAGAAATTTAAATAGAAATTTATCATTTTTTTAAAACGATTATTTCTCATCCTTTAAAGATTTAAAAAGAAATTGGATCTATTATTGAATAATAAAAATTCCAAAATCGTTTCAAAATCTCTTGTGGCGCAATCTAGTTATGATAAAATAAAACATATTCAAATAAAATAAAAGCAGAAGGAAAATAAAGGGGAAAGAAAAATAACTGAAAGCGAAAGCTTTCGATTAGCTAAGCTTTCGTATCTCTAATCGTCTAAGTTGCAACCGTTCTTATTAAAGATTTAAAAATCTTTAATATTCAAGAAATCGGTTGTAATTTAATTCTGATGCTAATTTTTAATATAATTATTCTTGTTAATTTAAAAACAGAGAAATAGTATCATCGTCTTGGCTCCCCTTGTTAAAACAATGCATCAAATATTTTGCTTTCCCCTTTATCTTCTTTCTGCTTTTATTTTTATTTTATTTGGATATGTTTTCTTTTATCATAACTAGAGGGCGCCACAACAGCTATTGTAACGATTTTGTAATTTTTATTATTCAATAATAGATCCAATTTCTTTTTAAATCTCTTTAAAGGATGAGAAATAATAGTTTAAAAATAAAAAATTATAAATTTAAATTTAAATTTGTTAATATTATAATTAAAATACGATATTAAAAATTTTAATTGATATTATTAAATTATAATTACAAGTACATTTTCAAAACAAAAAATGAGAAAAGCAAATGTAGAGTCATGTTCGAGTATCGAACCCGGGAGAGTATCGAACCCGCGAATCAGCCAGCAAACGCCGTACCATCTGAGGCACGACCAAACTATTTTTTCGTTACAAAGTAAGTATTGTAGTTGTGCACTAATATTAGACTCCCCAGTTTCTCAAGAAGTAAGGAGCGTTGTATAAAATCCGTTGAACCTGAAACTAAGGGGTCTCTACCCTGGAACATGCATTAAATTTTCAAAATCTGTGATTACCAAGGTTGACCCTCTCCTTGTAAGTAAAAGCTTTTATCCGCGTAAATTGTATTAAGCAAAACTTAATTCCTAAATTCCGGTGCCAATATGGTATTTGGGAATTAAAATTATGTGGTATATATGATATACCGGCGCCCTTCAAGGGGTTAAGGTTGCTTAAAATTTGAAATTACAGTGAAATTTTGCTTAATGGGATGTGAGAATTCGACGATATCTCACATTGAAACTCTCAATTTACAAGGCAGAAGCCAGTATAGGGAATCTAATGTAATTTCACCTAGACTCAAAGTCCAAGAAACAGAACAGAGTCCCAGAAAAAGCCTCAAAAGATGAAACAAATATATCAATTTCAATCGATCTTTTCAGTTTACACTAGCGTGAAGGGTATTCCTTTATTTTTTAGCAAGAGAAAATATTCTTTTGATGTGCACGAGGTCAACTCTTTTTTCCGTGAGAACTAGATAGTGAAACTACATATTACTCTGACGTAAGGTTTCTGACTGCGTCCTATACAAAACAATCTTGTTTTTGAGCTCACGAGAGACAGATTGTGAGTGTCTAAAGGAAGTAGCTTTTGTTCTAGACTTAGAACGGAGCTGATAAAGGGAGATGCAGGAGGATTCTCGAGAGTGTTTTTTGGAAGTTGAGGCTTCAAGCAGTTTTTGGCCGTGTAGAGGTTAATTCTCACGGGTTGTCTTCGTAACATTTTCCGAAGTATGGTAAAGCGGAAGTCAGGCGTGGCTGTAAAGTTTCTCCAGTACGAAGAAAACATCGGAGGTTCCTAGTCCTCGTCTGTATATCTACTAAAAGGGCGACATTCCTGTCGAGCATCTCAGACTCTTACCTTCTCCCGAATAAAATCATTTCAAGGAGAATTTCACGTATTCATCCCCCTGACGAGAATTGTGGACTTTGAGTAAATAGAGACTAATTTACTGAAAGCGATCTGTCATTCGATGACTGGACTTGAATCAACGGGCAATTTATTACAAGCTGTAATCGAACCCAATTATTTAAAACGTTGTATATAGGATTTATTTTAATCTAGAAAACCCTCTTTTAATTGTTTGTAATGCAATAAAATATTTCTTCGATTTTAATAACACTCGGCCGTTGATGTTGCTCGCTAGCACACCACCTTACCACACCGGCCTCCGTTACAACTTGGTGGCAGCGGTGGGACGTACAGCAATAGTAATTGTTATTAAGAGGAAAGCCCA
This sequence comes from Maratus speciosus, assembly GCA_963932465.1. NCBI lineage: Eukaryota > Metazoa > Arthropoda > Arachnida > Araneae > Salticidae > Maratus > Maratus speciosus. The sequence continues at coordinate 492,420,501 of OZ010796.1, read as the reverse complement.
GAAGGAAACAGACGGCGAACACCAGGAGTTTCTGACAACTCGAGAGTCAGCCGAAAGAATCGAAACTACAGTTCCGAGGAAGACAGACTGACAACCCTTCCGGAGCAAAAGAAAGTTCATCTAGAACAGATAGCAGTGCAACGTGGACCGAAACTGGTAAGCAGTGGTCCATGAAGCATCGCTCAAATTTTGCTCTGATGAAAATGTAAATATTTAAGGAATGGGGAAAGCTAGAGCCTTGTGTCATATATCTTTCTCTTCCTCTTTAAATGCTGATTAAAATGATATATGGTATGTGCAGTTATGTGTAGGGGTCAGGAGAAATCTGTAGTTAAACTTTCTTCTTCTTTACTTTCGTTTTCTCCTTGAACCAGGTTTTGCCACCTATTCAAATGCTTCTCGTGCCCCCTTATCTATATCAAAACTACTGAAACTTGATAAATTTAGATTCTACATACTCTTGTTATTATTTTAATACCTAGTTTGTCCTTCCGGGCACAGTGTTTTATATAAAATTAACCCATTAATGACCATGCACTTTTTGTTTACTTCGAGCCATTTTCAAATTAAAGTGTTTTAAATATGCTTACAAGCTACACATAACTAATTGATAACTCAATCAAATGGCACATTTTGTGTCAATTAATCTCTGTAGATTATTTTGGTACTATTTTCATTGAGTTTTCATCAAGTTTTAACCCTTAAATATCCAATTTAAAAAGTGAAGTTTTCATGTTTTTCTCCCATAAAGATAACATGGGAAAATACAATAGAATTCCATTGCAATTTTGACCATGTTAAGTTACCTAATGTTTTTTTTTTCATGGCTCATTTGCCCTTCACCATCTTCTTAGCTCTCTTCTAAGTCCTATCTTGTATCTCTAAGTCATTTTTTCTATTAATTTTAACATAAATTCTATAAATTACTTTCAAAATTTTGGAGCCATTTTCAACAAGGACATTTTTCAGTTCCTTCAAAAACAACTAAATCTTTCAGATAACTAAAATCTATTGTTTCATTCACCTTAACTAAAGTACGTAGATTATTTTAGTACCATTGGTTTTAAGTTAACGGTTAGTTTTTTCCCTTTAAACTTTACATCAAAAACTGCATTTTTTGAACATTTTCCCCATAGGCTTAACATGGGTTAAACAATGGAAATCTATTGTCCTACAAACTACCTAAAACTTCAAAACTCTTCTTGATAATATATTGTATTTTTCACTTAGATAAGACTATAAGCTTTAATTTGATACCTATTATGTCCAAAAATATTGATATTTACTATGCCAAATGATTATTTTAAAAAGTGTTCTTTTTGTGATTTTTGATATCTGAAGTAACCCTCATTCCCATAGAGAAACATGGGATTTTGGAGGCATATTCTATACTTTTAACATAGTTTAATTTTTATGATCTCTTTATTATTTTGAAAAACTAACGCCAGATCTCGATATTTTGAACTTTTAGCTTTTCTCCGCCTCCACCCGTGTCTCTCTAGGTCAATTTGATATTTTTTAATTGATTTTTGAAAAAGTGTCATTTTTTTAAAGAAACTTTTTCGATTTCCCATAGGAATGTATTAGGTTGTTTACTTTTTAAATTTATTTTTTTAACTACTATTTATGTACCGATCTTTTACATATTCACATATTCTGAAAGTTGAATCTTTACTCCTTTTAGCGGTACTATTTGTTTTAATACTGAATACCTAGAAGTATTTTTAATTTTAATTTTAAAATTGGTAATTTTTGATTTGGAGCGGTTGGGTGGACACTGGTTGCTCTCACACAATCCGTGTTCTGTAAGGGCAAGTCAATATTAATGCTTTAAAATAATTGAAAACTCAAGTAGGTTGCCTTCTCAAAAAACTTCTCAACGCTTTAAAATAATACATAAATTAATTATAATAAAAAACTAATAATGAACACTTAACTATTTTTTCAATGGCAATATGTATAGGAAGGTCTTCTCCAACTAAGTGAACTTTCCCCCCCGTCTTTTCCACTATTCTGTTTACCTCTAGCACAATTAGGGGCCTGCCGGGGAGGGGTCAAATGTGGCTCTTCATTATAATAGCCTTTATTTTTGTTATTGTCATATTTTTGACACTTTTTTATATACTACATTATTATTTCTACTGTCACCATCTTTTGCACCATTTTTTGCCTCCTTCCCTTATCTATAACAGTTGCTACTTTTTTCCTAATTGGGCTAGAGACATGGTTTTTTCTAATTTACATTCATTTTCGACTGTTATAACAGTCTCAAGTCACATTTTACACTTTTTATAAGTTGTTAAGGTTTTTCCTTAACATTGGCAACTTTTACAATTATTAAGATATTTTTCTGGTTTTTTCTTGATTGTACTAGGGGTTGCCAACAATATTGATCCCACTAAAATTATTTGACCTTGCACTCATTTCTAAGCTTAACATTGACTACTTTTTTATTATTTGAGTTATTCTTCTGATTTTTTTCACTAGGATAACTCATATGGCATATTTTCTTGATCCCAATATACATTTTTACATTTAATATTTTTTATCCTTAACAATAGCAACTTTTTTGTTTATTGGGTTATTTCTCTGGTTCTTTCTGGAATGTACTGGACGTTGCCAACAGTTTTGTTCCCATTATAATTAATTGACCATACAAACATTTCTTTGCCTATCATTGACTACTTTTTATTATTTGAGTTATTCTACTGATCATTGGGATTACTCATATGACATACATTCTGTTGTTATTGGATTACTATTCTGGTTTTTTCTTGAATGTACTGGAGGTTGCCAACAGTTTTATTCTCATTTTAATTATTTGACCTTGCACACATTTCTTGGCTTAGCATTGACTACCTTTTTATTATTTGAGTTATTCTTCTGTTTTTCATTGGGATTTCCCATACGTCATATATTCTTGTTCCCACTAATCACTACTACAATTAGCACTCATTTCCTTATTATTAGCAACTTTTTTGATTACTGGGTTTAATGTAAACGATTATTAAATTTGAGTCATACCATGTCATACATTCTTGTTCCCATTTACTATTTTACATTTAGCACTACATTGCTGTTGGCATTATCCTCTCCGTCTCATTTTACCCTCCTTGGTCCTTGGGAGGTCCCTGCACTGATTTTGGCGCATTTACATTTAAATTTTAAAGTTTAAATCTGTTATATTGTGTTTTACATTCTCTTACAGGCAAGTCGGCGGGACCCTTGTAGTGTTGGATGAGTATTGTTTGCTTTCCTACTGCAGTACATTAAGAAATATTTTCCAAATGTTTTCCATCTGACAGGTCCACCCAATCTACCATTACTCCCTTTACTCCTTTTATACTCCTTTTTTGGTTCGTTTATGGGAAATCGAGACTCGACGTGCAATACTCATACTAGAGCAATATTGCTGAAGTTGTACATAACAGATCAACATTAAGAGTGATTAAATGTAAATTTGTGTACTAATAAATTACTTTCAATGATTTATAACAAATTATCAATATCAAAAATGTACATATGTAAATTTGTCTATTATTTAAAATTGAATTAAATTACATTTTATATTATATACTATATTATATAATTCTTTATATTGTACATAATTACGAATTCCTCATCAAAGTTAACGCTACAACTCCTGTGAAAAATAGTGAGATAATGTATACATGCAGTAATGCATTTTTCACAGGGGAACAATGTTATTGGTAAAAGAGTAGTAACTGATAATTAATAATTTAAGTGTATGGTCTTGGTGGCACGGGAGCAATAGCACATACTTCCCTCTTTTCTCCCATTAGTAATGGTTTTACTATCACTATTTTTTTTTTAATTCTAAATTACCCCCATTTGGCAATTTAATTTTATTCTAAGTCATTTTCGGTGGTTACGACCACTGGTTTTTGCTTTTAACTATCTATTTCCCTTTCCTTCAAAGATGTGTGGCAGGGGCCTAGTGGCTCCCCGATCCAGTTATAATATAACTTTCAGATATAAATATACTAAATAAATAATTCTCACGAAATAATAGATTATAAAAAGTCCAAAATAAAAGTGGAATAATGAATAAGTCACAAATACAAGAAGAAAGCTCTTCAATAGGCGAACATTCATATGAAATAAGTGGCTCGGAACCGACGCTCCTACAAATATTTCACGAATACAGTCAAAAATTAAAAAATAAAAAGAAGAATAAGTTAAATAAAGAACAAAACGAACTTAAAATAGCAGAGTACAAAGAAAAATTAGAATGTGCTCTGATGAAAAGTGACGAAATTGAGCAAAACTTGAAGGAAAAAGAACATGAAATAATGGAGTTGAAAGAAATCGTAGAGGAAAAAGAGAGAATGATGATACAATTGAATCAGACAATCCAAGAATTAGAAAATCAGTTAATAACTGCCCAGGCGACTCCAAAGCCACAGAGAGTAAAGGATCTTTTGGAGCATGAAACTGAAGGATCATTTGATTCCAGTATATCAATACACTCAACACCAAGATTAAATACTAAAGTCTTCCAAAAAATCTGACAACATATTCAGAACCCATGGCAAAATTAACCCTAGATCTACCGGGAATTTTATTCAAGTTTTAATAAAACGTTCTACACCAGAATTTTTATTTAAAACTATTTAACTTATTTATTTACCTTATTTTTGTCTGGTTTATATACTTAGTTTATTTTAAAGAAATTTCTGGTTTGAATGAATATTTTGTATGTACCTGTCGGGTCCAATGGACCCGTCTGGTAGACGGAGGGTTAATGTCGCTGGAACAATTGATAGATAGCTACAGCAAGACGAAGAGCACTCATGCTAAAGGAGCGTCTAGTATGGCAGAAAAATATCTCATCAAAATAAAACAAAAAATAAGAGAATTAGATGACAACAAAAATAATCTGGAAAAAAGAGCGGAACAGCAGGAAAAGATGATTAGAGAATTAAAGGAGAAGAGTAGAAGAACGGGGACAGGAAAATCGGGCAGACATGACTTAAAAACTACAGAAGAAAAAGCAACTCAAATATCTATACAAGAAGACAACACACAAAATTCCTCAATGTCGACTCAAGATCCTCCGGAAGAAGTAGCCACGCCGAGGTATGGTGAGCTTGCTATAAAGAAGATGACAATGACTCAAATGATAGAGATTTATAAATCACTTACAAGAAGTAGAAGAAGAGGTGATTGTGAAGAAGCTAAAAAATACCTAGACAAAATTATCTTTAAAGCAAGTGAAATGGTGAAAGACCTTGAAATACAAAGAGAAGAAAATAATAGAATAACGGCGAATCTCAACACCGTCAATAAGGTGACGTTAGATCAATGTCAAAAAATCCTTGAACACGAACAAATCATAAAAGATCAATTAGAAACGATTAAGAAGTTGCAAGAACAGCCCACTCTAACAAATTAATTGAAAAAATGCAATAAAGAATTGAATGAACTACTAGAAAAAGAATTAAAATACAAAGAAGAAATAGAAAAACAATTAAGAGAAATTAGAAACAAAAATAAAGTAATAGAAGACTTAATTCAACAGCAAAATACAGAAGAAACGATACCTTATACTAGAATCATCTTGGAAGAACTTAAAAAGATAAGAGAAAAAATAGAAACAGTAGAGGAACAACAACCAATCATAAAAAGCAATAAGATAGAAGAAAACATACAGGCAAATACAGATAATTCACTATATTCCGAGGTGGCTGCAATACCTAAGAAGACAACAATTCCAACGGTACATGCACAGTATTCAAAAGCAGCTATCCTGATAACTCGGCAGAAAAACACGAATATGTCGCTCAATGACATAAAAATCATGCTAACAAGAGAAACTAGAAACACAATTGAATATAAACAAATATATTGTGAACTTGACAAAAACAAAAATACACTAATAATTAAACGTTTAGTGATGAAAACACGAATAAGCTGCTTGAGACGATTGAAATGATAGAAACCCTAAAAGACATTGTGGATATAGAATATAAGGCTGCGGATCTCCAAAAACTGATTCTTTTAGGGATCCCGACATATATGGATCCACAAGAAATAATAACCAATCTAAAAAATCTTTATGATTCAGATATTCCAATAAACTACATTAATAGAAAACAAAGAGAAAAAGCTTCAACATACCAACTAATTTTTGAAGCAGAAGCTCCAGTTGCGATTCATCTACTGAGACAACGAAAGATCGTCATGGGATTTACATCGGTCAGGATTGCACCTTACCAACCTATATTAAGATGTAAGAACTGTCAATCTTTCGGACACGTGGATCAGAATTGCCGACAATCTCCAACGTGTGAATACTGTGCAGGACGCCATGATGAAAAATATTGTTATTACAGAAATAAACCACAACAACACAGATGCAGAAACTGCATGGGGAGTGCGAGTGACTTCCCGCATGCAGCTAGTTCTAGTGAATGTCCGACTTTACAATATTTAATACTACAGCGAAGCAATCTAGCACAAATAAATAAAATAAATTCGATATAGGCAGAAACTGTGCTGGAACAAATAGCGACTTCCCGCATAGATCGAGTTCATCAGACTGTCCAACACTACAGTACTACCTGTCACAGAGAAATAAAAATATACAAATTAATCAAGAAAGTTCAATCCGATAAATGAAGAAATAAATAATTCTAATAACTCAACAAACTCAAACAACTCCAATACTCAAAATGGAAATTTAACAGTAAACCAAGAACAAATAATAACAGAAATTCTGAATAACCCTGCAAAACCACAGAAAATATATATTCCAAATGAACTAACCTTTATTCAAATTAATCTACAGGGATCAAGATCTGCAACATCAACCCTAATGGGATTTGCAAATCAGCATAAAATACTAGTTCTTCTATTACAGGACTTTTACTACTTTAACGAAGCCATATGGTCAATTCCGTCAAATTGGCAAGCATTTATCTCAAAAAATAAAACAGCGGCAGTTGTAGTAACTCGAAAGGATGTGGAAGTGTTAGAGACATATAAAGACGATAATGCAGTATTCGTCAATCTTACTACTGAATCCGGCAAGATCACAATAGGCTCTGTGTATGCCAGACCAAAAGGTGATTTCAGAGGTGATATGAAGTGGCTGGACTTCTTCGAACCATTGAATCACATCATAATGGGAGGAGACCTCAATATCCACTTGTCACTTTTAGGATATCAGAAAGGAGATGAACGGGGAAAAATTTTGACATACTTACTATTATCTAATAACTTAACTCTGATCAATGATATAGAGGCACCTCATTTATTTATAGGACAGCCGAATCGTCCCATGAAGGGGAATTTAGATGTAACCCTTTGTACACAAGACCTGGTGGACTGCGTGGACTCATGGTATGTAGATGACACAGTAGAGAGCACGTCGGACCACAGGTATATCAGATTCTCATTAAATCTTAAACCAGTTATTCTAGACCTTAAAAGATTTAAAACAAGATACTCAAATTTTAAAAAATTTAATTACATCTTGAAACCGAAAATTAATAATTTACTGAAATCCTTATCTGATACTAAAACTCGACTAGAACTGGATGAATGGCTTGATGGTTTTAACCAAGTAATTCTAGACACCTGTAAATCCTCACTAAAAACAAAAAGTTTCAAATTATATCCAACATTTGACTGGTGGACGGCAGAGCTGAAGGTCCAGCGAAATAAAATCTCAGCATTACGGAAAAGATTTAAATCAACAAACGACCCAAAGTGGAGAAACCTCCTACAAAGAGAAAGAGCAATATACAAAAAAACGTATAAAACAACAAAAAACTAAATCATGGCAGAGTTTCTGCTCTAAAACAAAAGACAAATTTGGCCAAGCCTTTAAAATAGCAATGAATAAAAGACTCAAAAATAATCATTTCATACACACAACACTACAGGGTTCAACCCCATATACTACAAAATTAGACACTTTCAACATATTACTTAACCACCATTTCCCAATACATCAAATCCCGCATCCACCTCTCATGGACCCAGCGGCAGAGGAAGATCTTTCCCCCCCTCCCCCCTAATATCTTTTAAAGAAATAAAGTCAGCACTTAATGAGCAAAATAATTTAAAAGCCCCTGGATTTGATAAAATTGATGCATTTATTATTAAAAACATATACAATAATTTTAAACATCTAATACGTGACTTATATAACAAATGTCTTACTCTTAACTACTTTCCTAAATCATGGAAAATAGCAAATGTGATCTTCTTCGCAAAACGTAATAAAAATCCACGCCAACCTTCCTCCTATAGACCCATTTGTCTCCTTCCCATGCTGGGAAAAATCTATGAGAGGATCCTAAAACGAAGAATTAATCACTACTTAGAAAAATTAAATGTTCTTCACGGGGCCCAGTATGGCTTCCGTGAGAACAGAAGCACAATTCAACTATTAAACAAATTAAAACATAAAGCAAAAACGTATCTTGAAAAATATAAGTACTGCAGCATTATCTCATTCGACATTGTAGGGGCGTTTGACAATATCGATTGGGTCACTTTGGGTCAACAAATTAACGAATTACCAATTCCCCAATATTTAAAATGTATCCTTCTTAGCTTCTTATCCGAACGAGAACTAATAACAAATTATTTATCAAATAACATTAAAAGACCAACTTATCAAGGCTGTCCACAGGGGTCGTGCCTTGGGCCGCTTCTGTGGCTAATCATAGCAAATATAATCTTAATAAACTTTTACAGTAAATTCGAAGACCTGTATGTTTTTTGCGATGACTTCAATATGGTTGTCAAAGCGAGGAGCAGACTCATCTTAGAGACCGAAACCAACCAAAAAATAAAACATTTTTATAATATTTGCAATAACTTAAATTTACAGATTTCAAAGGAAAAAACGACTTTTATTATGTTGGGAAAAAACACTTTGGATAAACGTCCACCAACCTTTAAATTGGGTAACTATACCATCAAGCCATTAAAGGAAATAAAAATTTTAGGAATAATATTCCAGAGTAGTTTAAAATGGGACAAGCACATAACTAGCATAAAAAACAAAATTTTACAGCTAACCTCATCCATTAAACGGGTCTTCTCGGCTACTTGGGGGGTGGACAGAGGCTATCTTAGAACCTGGTACATAACAGTACTAGAAAAAATTATAGATTATGGTTTGGAGGTGTGGTTTGGAGACCTCAGGATAAAAGATAAACGCGCTCTCCAATCCATCCAAAGAACTTGTCTCACGTCAATAACCAAAACATATAAAAATGTTGCAACACATACGTTACAGGTCCTATTAGGAATACCACCAATCTTAATAACACTGGAATATAAAAATCTAAAATACAATATTTTACACAATAAAAACTTATTACTTAAAGAACCCAAACCAATATGTAAAGATGATATAGAAAATAAAATCGTAAAATATGAAATAAATCCGGAAATTCATTTAAATAACTTAATAGTTACAGACAAAATTATCACAAAAACTAATCTTATTTCGATTTACACAGATGGTTCTAAGGTGGACTCTGGCACAGCATATGCAATGGTAGCCTACAATTATAACATTAAAATTTATGAAAAAACAGTCAAACTGAGAGCAGAAAATTCAATCTTTCAGGCGGAGCTGCACGCAATAATTTCGGCAATTAATTGGGCCATTAACTCCCCTTATACAAAATTCCAAATATTAAGTGACAGTCAATCTACTATTAAAGCCTTAGACAATTTATTTCCAACTAACCCTTCAATTTATTACATCCATAATTTAATTAAACAAAATCAAAATAAAATTTTTTACATTACTTGGATAAAAGGCCACATTGGCATAGCGGGTAATGAACTGGCGGATGAGCTGGCGAATGATGCCGCCCAGTACTGCGACCTACCAGTGGATCGAGGAGTTAAATTGCCTCGGTCATATCTTATAAAATGTATTCGAACCCAATTACTGGACAGGTGGCAGTACAACTGGGATCACTCAGGGGGTGGCAGATATACGCACGGGCTGGTACCAAAAGTTCAGAACCAAATAATTTCAAAAGATAAAGTATCTATTTACTTTTTAACAGGCCGCGGCAGCTTCCCGTCTTTCCTTTATAATATCGGCAAAAAAGATGACAACCTTTGTAAATGTGGTGGTCGAGGAGACCCGATGCATTACATTTTCGGCAACTGCAAATTCATGAAGTTTAAATTTCACAGAACAGAAACGACAATCCTTCAGGACATCCTAAAAATAATTAATGACCCGGCACAACTTATAAAACTTTATGCTAACTACGATATTCTCAATAGCCATTATTCTTTTATTCAATATAAATACATTCAATAATTACCTCTTCTGATTGCCTGTGGTGGACATGTCATGGGTCCACGTGGTGTATGGAAGGGTGTTTTTGAGATTGTTTTATTTTTAAGAACTTAAATACCACTAGAAATATTGTAAATATGTATAAATATTTTTGTTTAAAAGGGTGAAAAAAAGGGAAAAAAATATTACTTATCAAATGTAAAGAAGAATGTAAATACTTAAAATTTTTTTCAAATAGTACGTAAATTCCAAAACATATAAATCATAATCGTAATATATTTCTAGGCTCGCCCTGAAACAATAGGGTAGCCAATTGTGATTGGTAAAGAATCGCCATCTTAAATGATAATAAATTTTCACAGGCGGTCCGGGGACACGGCACTTGCCTCTTGTGCTCTCTTCGGCGTGTCAGGCGGGTCGTTCTGAAGTCTTCTTTCCCGGAGACTGGGGTTCTGGGCTTGTTTCCGCAGGTAGTAAAACTTTTCCCTGCCCTGGGCTTGGGGGTTACACCTAACCATAAGCCAAAAGCGGGTTCCCAGGGTGGGTGCTTACTTACTTACTTACTTACGTGGACCTTAGACGACAAATATTGGGGCGCAATATGCCCGATACGAGCCCATGAGCTACAGAGGACGACACCCGCGGAGTGGCATAACGGGCCGTTCCCCAGACAAGATACTTCCAGAAACAACTGCAACAGGTAAGCTCATTTCATTTTGAGTGGTTCTTAAACTATTATTTATCATACTGATAGGATATTAATTTGCTGTTTAGATAAAAATAAGAGAAACTTTTTGATTTTGAGGTAAATGAAAATATTAAGATAATGACAAATCGATATTGTGTAGTTAATTGAAATCTAGCGTTTAAACCAAATTTATGTGTTATATTATCTTTATCATTATTTTTAATGTTTGAAATGCAGAAAGTATTAGCTAGGCTAAATTCATAACTACTCAAAAAAAAAAAATAAAGTAAAAATTTTCTTATATAACTTGTGTAAGAAATATATTTTGATGAGTGATTGTATAAAGAGAAATTTTCATGCATTTTGGATTGCTAAATGACAAATGAGATAATTAAAATTTTATCCTAAATAGTATAGAGGTATTTTGATAAAGGTTGCAGAGAGTGTTCAGTTCTTGAGAAATACTGGGAATGTAGTTTGCCTATAGTATTTGAAAAATTACTTATTTTTTCATATTGTGTGTATAGGGACTCTAAAACTTTAAAATTTTGAATTCTATCCCTTGTTTTACGATTAGCACAAAAATATACAAAATCTGATATCTTTTGCAAAATTATAAAATTATTTTTTTACATATTGGTTGTGCATTTGATATGTTTGTTTATATTGTGTGCTTAGGGCTAAACTATTTCTTGTGAAGTGTAAGGTTCATATACTTTTAAATTGGTAAACAAAACGAATAGTTTCCGTTTGTATTATTTCAACATACCGTAGTCTTGTTTAAGTTAAATTCACTTAAGTACTGCAGGAAAGCGGATTTACAGAATCTCTCGGACGTTTTAGGTGTGGAAATAGATGAACAAGATAATGTAGCAATGATAATCGAAAAAATTGAATCGGCAGAAAAATACGACGAAGAACTGACTTTAGTGTAGGCAGGGTATATCGGGAAAGATCGTGAGGCCCGAATCGCGGCAGAAAAAGAGAAAGAGAGGAGAAAAAGAGAGAGAAGAGAGAGTTAGGGAAGAGAGAGAGAGAAATAAAAGGAAAGGGCGTTTACATTAGAACAGCTAAAATTAACGCAGAGTTCAGAAAGGCGGAATTCTACGGCTAGCAACGGTTCCGACAGATCCGTCAAATTACCCCTTAAATCTATTATGCATCGTTTTGATCCTGAGCGATCCGATATAACTTTATACATGAATTTGTTCGGCAGGCAAATGGGTCCGGGATAGAGCCAGACGAATACGTCACACACCTGTTAGCTTTATTGCCGGTAGAAATTGCGGAATTGATATTACTCGAACCAACTGAAAAAAATGTCAATTTCGAACATGTAAAATCGCTTTTATTAGCCCGGTACAGCTTGAGTGCGGAAGCGTACCATCAAAAATTTAATAAACATGCACGTAATCCAGGAAACCCGTGGAGAGATCTCATATTCGAATTGAATAGTTTTCTTGAAGGATAGATAAATGGTTTGGGGATTACGCAATTTTCTCAATTAAAATAATTGTTGATCACTGATCAGATCAAATGACGCGCGTCAGTCGATTAGAAAGAGCATTTTATTTATTCGTGGGCGAATTATAAAGACCCCTTGGTGCTCGCTAAGGTACTAGACGAATATGAGGCGATAAAAGGAGAGTAAAAAAATCGTGAAATACGAAACCAAAATTTGAAGGAAATTCGCGGCATAGGAGAATGGAAAAAACGGAAAATGAGGACGAAACGAGAGATTGGCATTCGGAAACCAAAACTAACTGGAGAGAGAAAAACGCTGAAAAAGAAAGAGAAAAGATCTTCGAACGTAAAAATTGGAATAAGTGTTTTATTTGCTCCGAAATTGGGCATTTAAAAGCCAATTGTCCGGAAAACAAAAGAAACTTAGAATTTATTGCTAGCGTTCACCACTTTGCGGAGGTACAAATTCGAAGAAAGTTTCAAACATTATCTTAGCCGTTCTCTAATTAACGGGAAGGAGTGCACGACTTTAAGGGATACAAGAACATTATTTGATGTGACGCCCAGGTAATTAATTAACCCCAAACATTTAGACGTTGGTGCCATAGGAATTAGGCAGCCGTTGACAAATAATACGCGTCGTTTACCGACCCCCCACGTTGTCTTAGAAATTGAAGGAGTGGGGAGTATAAAAACGAGGGCCATAGTAGCAGAGAGTAAATCAGACTTGTCATATTACATTTTGGGAAACGAAACTCAAAAATTAATTGATAAGATTAAGAAGGGAAATGCAGAGACTTTTGACGCCAGTCAAAACCCCCAGTCAAAAATAATGGACGCGGATACGGGAGAAAAATCTAGCGAAGATGAACCCCGGTCAAGGAAGATGAATGAGAATTTGAAAGAAGACGGAGGGTACCTTTTGTTACCCGATCGAGAGGGGGATTTAAGAGTAGGATTAAGCAAGTTTGGGAAAGAAAGGCTTAAAAGAGAACAAGATGCGGACGAGTCGTTAAGTAAAGCTAGAAGAAGGACAAAAATAAAGAAGACGCATTGTAATTGTGGGGATTTCGAAAAGTCAAGTGGCTCCCGTTTAGGAATAGATTTAACGGCCGATCAATGAGATAAGCCGGTAAGAATTGTGAAGACCAGGAACAATAGAAAATCTAGGCGCAATAAAGATACGTTAAAATGAAATTCAGCGTCAGGAGACGCAGGATTAGGTTCCACCCGACATGAGTCGCATGAAAGAGTTACGAGAAGGATTAATCGGGGGAAAATCGATTATAAAAGTTCCGCGACTAATCATTTCACAAACGTCTCGAGTAGACGCGGTAAGTCTCAAGATTATAGAGCAAACATACTGAAACCTAATGAAAAAGTCGTGGAGAATAGAAACGCTTTGACACGAAAAGTTTCGCGGCCCAACCACTATGCAAAATTCAGAGATAAACTTTCAAGTGACATGTTTTAGCAGTTAAGGACTTAGCGGAGGATTTTGTGAGTCAAACTCGACTTAAGTTTATGCACATATTAATTTTTCATCTTAATTTGTGTAAATGTAATCGTGTAAAATTTAAATGTGTTTTGCTGTTAAAGTGAAAATTCGTAATCAAATGTACCCAGCATTTGCAAGCTAAATATAAAATGCAGGAAAAGTTTTTTTTTTATGGAATTTATAAAATTACATATGGACCACTCAAATGTATGAGCTAACCTTTTCCCTTGCAGAATATTGCGTCTTGCAGCCGAATTATGATTTGATGGAGGAGCATTCTGAGAATTCGACGATATCTCACATTAAAACTCTCAATTTATAAGGCAGAAGCCAGTATAGGGAATCTAATGTAATTTCACCTAGACTCAAAGTCCAAGAAACAGAACAGAGTCCAAGAAAAAGTCGCAAAAGATGAAACAAATATATCAATTTCAATCGATCTTTTCAGTTGACACTAGCGTGAAGGGTATTCCTTTATTTAGCAAGAGAAAATATTCTTTTGATGTGCACGAGGTCATCTCTTTCTCGTGAGAACTAGACAGTGAAACTACATATTACTCTGACGTCAGGTTTCTGACTGCGTCCTATAGAAAACAATCTTCTTTATGAGCTCACGAGAGACAGATTGGGAGTGGCTAAAGGACGTAGCTTCTGTTCTAGACGGAGAACGGAGCTGATAAAGGGAGATGCAGGAGGATTCTCGAGAGTGTTTTTTGGAAGTTGAGGCTTCAGGCAGTTTTTGGCCATGTAGAGGAGAAATCTCTCACGGGTTGGCTTCGGAACATTTTCTGAAGTACGGTAAAGCGGAAGTCAGGCGTGGCTGTAAAGTTTCTCCAGTACGGAGAAAACATCGGAGGTTCCTAGTCCTCGTTTGCATATCTACTAAAAGGGCGACATTCCTGTCGAACATCTCAGACTCTTACCTTTTCTGGAATAAAATCATTTCAAGGAGAATTTCACGGATTCATCCACCTGACGAGAATTGTGGACTTTGAGTAAATAGACAATATTTCACTGAAAGCGATCTGCCATTCGATGACTGGACTTGAATCAACGGACAATTTATTACAAGCTGTAATCGAACACAATTATTTAAAACGTTGTATATACGGAGTTATTTTAATCTAGAAAACCCTCATTTAATTGTTTTTAATGCAATAAAATATTTCTTCGATTTTAATAAGACTCGGCCGTTGAAGTTGCTCGTTACCACACCACCTTACGACACCGGCCTCCGTTACAGGGATTATGTTTTGTTTAACCCTTACAGGAGCAAAGTTCTAGAAATGTTGAAATGTTTGAATGACATCATGTTTTACGAACAAATTTGTTTCAAAATATGTAAATGCTTTTTCTTTACACACATTATTGATGCAAAATTCTATTTAAAAAGTGTGGTGTCTTTGTGGCATTTCGTAATTAAAATTAAGCGGGACATATATGTCCCACCGCCCTTCAAAGGGTTGAACCAATGAAAAATTTTGTGTTCTGTACTTTTTAACGTAAATTTAACTTTATTATTCCAATACAAATTTTATTTGTATAACCCGTTTATTACTAATGCCACTCTTGTGCGCTGAAGGGGCCTATATCCCCAGTGTAGATAATCGGCCGTCAAAAATCAACTAACCAACCAACCTTGCGCGCTGAATTTGGAAGTCAAAGAAGAATATTTTTTTTTTCTCTTTCCTCGACTTCAAATGAATAAATTCTTGGTAAATTTCTACTAGAAATATATCGTGAGCAATATCAGATGGAAGCTGTCAGAAACTTTTTTCGGCCTAGGCAAACTCGCCCTACTTTTAGCGAATGTCATTTTCGCGTTATTAAATCGCAGGTTGTTGAAATAAAATAAGCAGATCTTCCCCATGTGACAATTTTTATATTCTATTCGCTCCACTATTAAAAAAAATAAATAAATATTATAGTATATTTAGTTTACACATGTTGTCAAAGTATCTAAAAATATTTTTGTTTTGAGAAAGTGGTGCGAGACAGAAAAACAAATAGTTGCCAGTGGCAGCACTGAATAATGGGTAATTCACTTTTCGAGAATAGTGGTGCATGTTTGTGTAAGCTTTAATTAGGTCGTGGGAATAGTTGCAGAGAAAACAGTAAAAAAAAACAGTCGCCTGGAATAATCTTGTACAACTGGTATAGTTTGTATTCTAAGGTTTAAATTTCAGAACTATAAAAATATTTGAATAAATGCAGGGTGTCCATAATTAAACGACCCTATTTTAAAGTTGTCTACAGACAAAACTATTGTTCAGATCGTAGGGATATTTTGTGGAGGGCGTATAATAAAGGTATGGAAATTTGTTCAAGGGGTCTCAGGACTCTTAAAATTTGAAAAAAAAAAAGAAAAGCAAGACCATTTTCATCATTTAACCCCTTAATTCTCGCTCCCGAGATATTCTCGGGCTGTGTCTTTTACTCAAATTGTTTGATTTCCACCAGTTTTATAAAATAGTGAAATTGGCTATATTTTAGTATCGTTTTTACTGTCATTAAATAAGGTGAATATTTCTATTTCATAAAAGTGGGGCCAATAAGCAATTTGAATTATTCAACCGTAATTTAATTCGAGCGTTAAGTGGTTAATATCTTAAAATATATTTAATTTTATGAACCAATTTTCATTGGAATTGAAAGATATTAGTATGTTCTCTCATTTCCTGTATTTGAAAACTTGCAAGATGTAGAATTTGCATTTACAGGGGACTCCAAACTGTCAGAGATTTGCCGAGCAGAATATTGGCTTAACAGATAATGCGCAGTATTACAAAATAAATTTTGCAACTACAATGGGAATTTTGATACCTGCTTATACTTCAGATTGCAATAATTACCCTGAACCTAAGTAAATTTATATTTAAAGCATTTTTATATTTTTAATACAAAGTTGCATTTAGCCAAAGCTAAATTTTGAAAATTTGAACTGTTTAACCCCTTAGCGCTCGAATTAAATTACGGTTGAAAAATTCAAATTGCTTATTGGCACCACTTTTATGAAAAAGAAATATTCACCTTATTGAATGACAGGAAAAACGATACTAAAATATAGACAATTTCACTATTTTATAAAACTGGTGGGAATCAAACAATCTGAGTAAAAGACACAGCCCGAGAATATGACGGGAGCGAGAATTAAGGGGTTAATCACCTAAAAATATTTTTTTGGAACAATAAAAATTAAATTTTATGTTAATTTTATACAGACTAATTTGAAACATATGTTTCGAAATTTTCATGAAAAAATATTCAGAAGTTTTTCAGATATCGTACGCGTCACGGCCAAAAACGTGATTTGCAGAAAAATGACTTCAAAGTTTCTGAAACGCCGTTTTCAACTATTGAACAGGTGTAATTCTAAAAGACATAACTTCTGTTCTAATAGGGATTTCAAGGAAACAATTATATCGAAATATTCGGAAAAGATAAGCGTTTAACAGCTAAAAAAAATTAAAATTTTGAAAATTTTAAAGCTTTAACCCTCTCGCTGCGCAACCCGAGATTTTCTCGGTCATGCATTTTTTCCGTCTAAGTAACCCTTCTTGATTTTCCCACCAGTAATTTTTTTATTGTAAAATTTGCCTTATTTAATCGGAGCATTTCCCCGATTAAATAAGTCAAAAATTTTTGTTTTGAAAAACATGTGACAAAAGAATAAAAATTCTTAAAATACGCTCGTCGCGAAGGGGTTTTGATAAAACAATCGCGCAGCGAGAGGGTTAAGCGAAAAAAAAAAATTCTTCAAAATTTCGCAGCCAGAGTCCGTTTTTTACAAATTATACATTTTGTATATATTTACGATATTTTACCACTCTTATTATAACCAAAAGTGTTCCACCCGACAGTGATCATTTTCAGATAATATCTCGAATCGTAAGATAGTATGTTCCACTTTTGACTGCAGTGTGTTCTGGGAAATGCTAAAAACATATTGTGAAATGCTGTCTTTAAGATCAGACAAAGTTAGTTAATCAAATTTCTAAACTATGGTAAATATGCAATTCAGTAAAAACGCACCCTAGTGACGAAATTTTGAGCTATTTGTGGTCTTCCCTTAACACTAAAACGTCCAGTTGGTGTCAATTGGACACCGATCAAATGATAAAATGTTGATTCGAACCAGAATTTTTTTCGTAAAATCAGTGAAATTTTAACTAGAGAAAACTCAGTTAAATAAATAAGTGAAATAGTTTTAAACAAAAATTCTTGTGTTAAAATGCTTTTATTAAGGTTGGGTAAAACTCCCGGACGTTCTAGTGTTAAACAAAAGGCATAGCCGGATAAGCATTGGAAACATGCCTTTCAATCAAATTTCCTGATTTTCCCCCCAGATGTGGCTACATATCTGACAATATATGTCCCCTATTATCACCCTATAAATATTGATATTTAATGAGATAAAAATATTTTTTTCGATTCTTTAAAATCGGATATTATCAAAAACTGTTGCGCGGAATTTCATGCCATTAACTGAGGATATATAGATACCAAAGATGCATAACTGGTAATTTTTGTATAATTTTCTGTTTATAAAAACATTGTGAAATAGCGAATTAAAAATTAAAAAATGTAAAAATCATATCTTATGTTTATCCGAAAATTTCCATTTTCTTGTAAAAAATTCTCCATATGTGCCCGTATATTCTATATAAATGCCGAAAGTTTGCGTTGGGTACTACATATAAATATTTACAAAAATGAATATTAAAATTATTGAAATTCCTTTTAAGGCGTTATTTGGGGCGGAGCTACTTAACTAAAACTTCCGAAGAGTTTTTGGAACAAAGTCAGCAGACAATATGTCAACTGATGTATTTTAGGTTCCATTAAACATACAAGCCATGCTTTTCAACATCATGTTCATTTGATATCAACAGTGTTGAGAATGTTGCTCATGTGTTCATTAAAATTTAAAATACAGCAATTCTGTAACTGTTTATTCCAAAAATTCTTCGGGTGCGGGAGTTGAGTAGCTCCGCCCAAAAAAACGCCTTAAAATGAATTTCAATAATTTTAATATACCGTAATTTCAGGTGTATAATCCGCAGATCAAACAATTCAGTTTGGACCCAGAATTTTTATTCAGTATTTGAAGACCAATATTTGTCGTGATCTAAAAAGTTACATTTTATTTTTGAAAATTTCTGGATCGAAACACGATTGTTTGATCCGCGGGCTATACACTGGAAATTATGGTACATTTTTGTAAATATTTATATGTAGTATCCAACGCAAACTTTCGGCATTTATATAGAATATACACATACAGGTACATGGATGGGTACATTAATATGGGGAAATTTTTACAAGAAAATTGTAATTTTCGGATAACCATAAGATATGATTTTTATTTTTTTAATTTTTTATTTCGCTATTTCACACAGTTTTTATAAACAGAAAATTATACAAAAATTACCAGCTATGCGTCTTTGGTATCTATATATCCTCAACTAATGGCATGAAATTCCGTGCAGCAGTTTTTGAGAAAATGTGTTTTTTTTTTTTAAATCGAAAAAAACATTTTTATTTCATTAAATATCAATATTTTTAGGGTGAAAATAGAGGAAATATATTGTCAGAAATGTAACTACGTCTGGGGAAAAAATCAGGAAATTTGATTAAAAGGCATGTTTCCAATGCTTATCCAGCTATGCCCTTTCCATTCCTTTATAACATTTTTTATAAAATTTCACAACTTCACGAACAATAGTTTCGCCTGCACACAACTTTAAATTACAGTTTTTTAACACAGTGTTGCCAGTTGGATTTTTTGTTGTTGTTGTACAAATTGCTTGATTGCCAAAACTTTTCTTTTTGAAAAGTAATAATCCCTTATTTAAAAACAGATTAACCCTCCGTCTACCAGACGGGTCCATTGGACCCGACAGGTACATACAAAATATTCATTCAAACCAGAAATTTCTTTAAAATAAACTAAGTATATAAACCAGACAAAAATAAGGTAAATAAATAAGTTAAATAGTTTTAAATAAAAATTCTGGTGTAGAACGTTTTATTAAAACTTGAATAAAATTCCCGGTAGATCTAGGGTTAAATAAGGCGAATTTTATGTATCAAAAAAGAGGCAGCAGTCAAGAATTCTGGAAATAAACAGGTACAACGGCAATAGTGTTCATTTATTCCTTACGCAAATGCAATTATTATAAAAGAAGGAAAAGTAAACTGAAAACATTCCAAAAATCAAATTAGTTTTATATATTCTAATAATAAATTAAAGATCTTTATCATTTTATAAGTACATGAATACGAATGAAACAGAAGCTAAAAATTTTAATTTTGAGTTATTTCTTTTAAATTCTTTCTTGATTTATGATTAATACAATGATTTATGTAAATCAGTGGTACTCACTGCATTTTGTTGAAAACACTTTACTCTACTGATTGCTAAATATAATATTTGCCTTATTTAATGACAGAAATTCCGAGATTAGGTGATGTTTTTTATTAATCTAAAGTGGTAACCCTGCGGGCCATTGGTACCGTAGCGAATACCGCTTATATAAATAAATGTTTCATCTTAGGTGAATCCAACCTGTTTGTCCGAATGTAGTTTGCTATCAAAAATTCAAAAATTTAATCTCCGTTTTATTTAATTGCAAAGTATCTGTCATTTAATAGGGAAAATGTTTCTATTATAAAATAATGGTAAGCTGGTGGCTTGCGGTCACGGGTTGTAGCCCTATTTTAAAGCATTAAGTATATATTAAAAATAAATTTAATTAATGTTTTCATAAAGTAAAATCTATATTTAGCTAGTCTACCTTTACTAAAATGCGTTACTTTGAAAAAGGTTTATAACTTAAAAGAAATTTTATTACTGAAATTCTTGAAAACTTAATTGCAGTAAAATAAAAAAAAATACTTTAGATTTTTGTTTATTCAAAAAGTAATACCTGTATAAACGCAAAATTATATTACTATATTTAACGTTATGTTTTTAAGGCCTTTTTGAATTAAAAATATATCTTTTATAAAAATAACTTTACAATATTTTTTACTTGCTTCTTAATTAAAAAGTCAACGTGAAGTGGCTGCGTATTTTTTTCTCACTTATGCATGCATTTGACTTTTTGTAAAAACAACATAAACCCTCTTCATCAAAGATAATAACTACTTTAATTTAGTTTCATTCTTTTGAAAATTTCGTGACCGAAATTGATTGTAAATTTTATTAGCATGCAGAAACTTTGATGTGGAGAATTATTTTTACATTCTTGGGCAGCAAAAAAAAGTTTATATTATAATTTTCATACCAGCATTTTTATTATTATTCATTAATACATTTTAAAATACTTTTAGCGTAACTTGTGTGTTCAGTGAAGAAAAATAAAAGATTAAACCGCTTTCTTATAACAATTTACTGTTGATGAGGGTAGATTTAATCATCATTTATTTATTTATTTTTTTGCGTTACATGAACTAGTGGAAAGAGAATCAAAGGGTGTGTCGCTTTTTAAATGTCTTATTTAATTTTTTTAAATACTTTTCATAAAAATTTATATTTACATTACTACCATGCTAAGATATTTTTGAGAATAAAGAAGAGTACATTTATAAAATATTGTAGTGAATGTATCATTGTCAGGGGGAGTAGTAGATCTTAATTTGGAGTACCGATAGTTCCGAATAGTAATCTTCGACATGCATTATCGCAGAAATTACATATTATATAAAAGTAGATTTTCCAACTTTTTTACCTGAAAATAGTTTGATACCACTAATTCCTCCGAAAGAAAATCTTCAACTTTAAAAAAAAATTATATTTATTGTTTTTCCAAATTTTTTTGTTATTAAGGGGAATTAAGGGGAATTAAGGGGAATGTTATAAAAAAATGAAAGGAAAAAGGCATTTTCTACTTTTAATATCTTAAGATGTGTATGATTTAGAAAAAAAAATTATTTTGGAATGGAAGCTATAAATATGTTCTTTCATTTTATGTATTTAAAAAATTGCAAGATGCGAATTAGTATTTATAGGGTGCTCCAAACTGTCAGACATTTGACGAGCAGAAAATTTGTATAACAGCTTATGCGCAGGATTACAAAATAAATTTTGCAACTAGAATGAAATTTTTCATGCCTACTTATACTTCAGAATGTAGTAATCACTCTGAAACTAAATAAGTTTGTATTTAAAGCATTTTTACATTTTTAATACAAAGTTGTATTTATCTAATACAAAATTTTGAAAATTCCAACAGTCTAATCTCCAAAAGAAAATATTTTTTAAACAATAAAACTAAATTTTAGGTTCAGTTTTTAAAGACTAACATGAAACATATGTTTTGAAAATTTCATGAAAAATTTTTAAGAAGTTTTTGAGATATCCTGCGAGATATCCTTTTATGAAAACAATTCTGCCTCCAATGGACATTTAATCATGTGGTCGGAGTCGAATCGACTCCTTCCGGGCGTTCTAGTGTTAATAGAAATATTTGCCTTTGTAAATAGTCGAAAAGCTGCGATGATATAAGGCTGATTGAATGTTAGTGTTAATAAAAAGCGTAAGATATTAAGGCTATGTATATGTATACTGAAAATGCAAATTCGATTAAAACCCTTTAAGCTCTGATTGGTGAATTTCTTTCCACTTAATTTTAATCCACAAATGTCACACTGACGCCAGTATTTAAAAAAAAATCTTGGTTTCTTTTGTACACAAATAAATGTATTTACTTATACACTACTCCTAAATATAGAAAAAAAATTGAATTTTCAATAATAGATACATGAATCAGCAATATTTTCTACACATTGTAAGATAAACTATCTTAGAAAATTCACACAATTACGCCAGTTATAACTAAATATTTATCAGAATAATAAAGATATAAGGGGCAAATTAGTTGCTAAATTATCGAAATAATTGACACCAGAATTTACGAAAAATAAACCTATTTGTAAATAAGCAGAATATTTTCTTAACGTACATTTTAAAAACAGAATTTTATTCCAAGTTTCTGAGGTCACTCTGGCTTATGGGTATTAAAATTAAGTGATATGTCTGTAATATACCGCCGCCCCTCGAGTTTTAACCCGAAATTTCTCGCGCAGGATATGTCATACCCAGGCTGGGCAAGGTTATTACATTTCTCACAACTAATTTTCGAAAAGTAATCCTCAAATCATTTTTGTGAGCAATGTCAACGATTAAATAAAATTACGATTTTTGTTTGAATTTATTGGTGGCAAAGTGTTAATCGTTCATATCCTGGATATGCGCGAGCATTCCCAGGTTAAATGTCGTTCTACCGCCATTTACGGCCAACAGAACGTAAACACTCAGATGCGTTTTTCTTAGGGGCTGATTTTAAAGTCTTTTGCTACATTTCTATACTAAAAAGAAGCACTACCTTATACGATAACAATTATTTATATATTTTATCTCTAATTCCAACGAGGAAAAAGGGGCGCTCTAAATCCTTGGTTACACATGTGTAATTTTCTAGCATAAAATGCTTCTAAGATTATGACAGAATACATATGTATTCATATAATATATCTGAGCATATTTTATAAGATTTGTAGCAAATTTTATGTTTAATTCATACATCGGAACATGTATTTATACGCAAACGCCGTAAAAATATTTAATCTCCTAACGTTCATATCTCCGATCAACAATATTTTTTGTAAGATATTTGTGAAATTTGTAATACATTTTAAAGAATATGCTTAATCCTTTAGTGGGTAGTTTTGCATATATGCAATTAACACCGTTTTTAATTTAATAGATTTGTTTTTATTCTGACATATCTAATTCATACCATAAAATTAAAATAGCAATATTTGCTTTAATTAAAAAACAGACATTCCGTATTTAAATAAAGCGAAATTAATCATTGAAACTTTCTCGTATAAAGTCAGATTCTCTGAACTACGTAATTTCTAGAACGTATTCTATTAAGGGAATTAAAGGGTTAAATGTTAAGTTTTATAAAATAAATAATTATATAAAATAAGGTATTTGGATACATACATATTAAAGTATTTACTAATTTGCATTATTTTAGCGTAAAATAGCCACACGACAGTAGATTTTACTTGGAGATGTGCAACAGAAGAAAAGATTGACATATTATATGAAAAATATATCTCTGATATTTTTCATTATTTTTCCTGTGTAATAAACCTTTCAGAGAATCATATATAATTTTTTGGAAACAAAATTAAAAATCGTGCATTTAAGGGTTAAGAATGTATATATTTATTATTGACACAAAAAATCTTGGCGGAAAGTTTGGCGGATTAAAATTGGAGGCCAAACTGGCAACCGTGAGCCTTTCAAGGGCAAGTACTTGTTCTGTAATGTTGAATTTACGCCGGCTTTTCGAAAATTTGTATTTGAAAATGAGGAACTGAGGTTTTGCACCCATTTATTCACCAAAGTTGAAAAAATAAAATTTAATAAAAATATTTTGGTGCCAGTCCTAATTAACATTAAGCGGCGTACAAAATATCACACCGCCCCTCAAGGGGTTAACATGTTGAACTTATTATTGCGTGGTTTCTATTTCGCCTTATTTATGAGAAATTTCTGTATCGAATCAAAATATATTTATTTGATACGAAATGATAGCTCGTGGACAGTGTTGCCAGTGGACTACTTTTTTAAAATTCAGATTTCTTGATTGGCACCACTTTTTTGAAATTGTAAAATTCGCCTTATTTAATGACATATTAATTAAGTCGAAAAGAAAGGGAATTTTACAGTTTCGAAAATATTGTCTCAATCAAGAAATCTGAATTAAAAAATAGTTGCCTACTGGCAACAAAGCTCATGGATGTTATAGAGTAACAAAAATATCATATTTGCATCATAGTATCAAAGGTGCAAACATTCCTTTGTTTTTCAAATAAAATAAAGCCATGAAATTTATTGAATAATAAAAGGTTATTATAGGCAATGTGGAAACAGCAAAATTTTGGTAAAGTATTTTTTTTTTTTTTTTGATAACATGTTTCGTTTATTTGCAAAAACATAGAAGGTTGGAAGTTACGTAATAAGAATTAAGCTCTTTCGACGGCCGAAGATTCAAAACTAGTCATTATTAAGCATTGTGTCCATTGAGATAATTGCAAAGCATAGCACGCTCTGCAGCACATACCAATTTAAGTAATCAATCAAATTTAATTTCCGGCCCCATTCTTACAAAACTAACTATGCTCATAAAAAATTTAAAACCAGGAATAAGATTTAGTAAAAAAAAATCATATTCATTTTATAGTTTCTTTTTACAAGTTTCTTAGATTTGGTGTAACGATAAGATTAGTTGGGGTAGCTGGGTTGTAATTTTACTATGTGACTCTGGAGCTTCTGACAATTCAGCTTCAAAAAGCTAACATTCTTTGGAATTAAAGTCTGAACTTCTGTAAATTCGTTCCGGTAGGTCCCCTCTATCAGTCAGAAATGCTCAAAATTACATTTTAATATTTAAAAATATAAAAATATGCGTATTTCATCTTTCTT
Organism: Maratus speciosus; assembly: GCA_963932465.1. Classification (NCBI taxonomy): domain Eukaryota; kingdom Metazoa; phylum Arthropoda; class Arachnida; order Araneae; family Salticidae; genus Maratus; species Maratus speciosus. The sequence continues at coordinate 492,395,039 of OZ010796.1, read as the reverse complement.
TCTTCATGGGTCCAGTTGCCCCATAAAAATTGGGTAAGTGGACCAGGAGGATCTATGTTCCACACGCGATCATTTTTTTTTTCACATGGGATATCAAATCCTGTTTCATAAAGTGTAAACAACTTAATACAATTTAAACCAGGCAGATCATGTAAATTATATATCATTTAAAGAGCGTTGTAAAGACAGCCTTTGCTGTTAATGTGTTAAAAAAATGCACTAACAGTGAAAATGTTAGATTTATTTATAAGAAAACATAAACATTAAGTAAGTACTTATGTACTTTAGAATAGGTAATAAGTATAAAGTTACATGGGTATTTTAAGGAAGACAATAGCAAGGTAAATTTATGAACAAACGGCTACGTAAGTACTTAAGTGCTTTATCTGTATCCAGGGGGCGCATTATATATGGAAATTTTACTGTTTCTACCAGAACCCGTAATGAGTTACCTTCATGTTAATTTTATTTAACATATTCTAAAGAAAGGGGCGATGAAGTTATTATTTTCTAAATAGTGGTAGGGACAATAAAAGTTTCCCTATAGAATGCGACCCTTGTAGTATCCTACAATTTCAATGTTTGGCTATCTCGCTTTCAGGGCAAGGTACTTTCATTTGTAAAATGTTGAAATAATTTAATGATACCAGTATTTACAAGAGAATCTATTTGTAAACAATAAAAAATATATTTTCGCGTACTTAATAAAGGTGAAAGTTTCATTATAAAATTCCGGTGCCAATGTGGCAATTAGGGATTAAAATTATGTGGTGCCATAAAGGCATCACCGCCTCTCAAAATGTCAAGAAATTTGGTTTGATACCACCCAATATGTTTTTTTTTTTAATTTTATTACATAATTTTAATAAGATATTCTATAATTTTCTTTATTGTGAACAAAAAGCAATGGAGAAATTTATTTCTCGTTGTAAGAGAAACTCCAAAAAATTATTTTTAATTATTGGGGTAACTGGATCCAGCATGGTCCAGTTACCCCGAATACATGCCCCAGTTATCCCATTCTTGAAAACATTATGGGGTAACTGGGACATCGGACTTACATTTGAAACATGAAGTAAATATGCATAGATACCTAATAATATTAATGTTGTTATATACAAAATCTTTAAAAAAAAAGATTGTTTAATAAAAGGACTTACATTATTTTAATAATAGTTCTGTACTGAATATGAAAGAAATGGCATATTAAATCTCCTTTTTTTCCTTCATTTTCACAGGAAAAATGATTGACTCATTAATCGAAATCGATTGAGCTTAGCATATATTCATTTTTATGATAAATATCTAATAATAATCAAGGAAATGTATTTATTCGCAAGGATGGTTTTTGGCGCGGTGCAAGAAAATAACTAGCAACCTTAGACCCTCAATAGAGCTGTGCGGGGTGAGGGTTAATAGAAGTTGCCTCCTCTTATTATCAGAGAATGTAGATTTTTGATGTCCAATCAAAAGTTTCTTTTTTTAAACTATTAAATATAGAGAAAAATTTTCGGTGGATTCGAATTTTTCGGAAAATTTCATCTCAAGTACATACCCAACATATGGATGAAACATTTAAAATAACAAAGAAAATTTTATTTTGCAAATTAAAACGAATAAAAGAAGCTCTTTATTTTAAGGCTGTTCTCAAAAAAATTATCTTTCCTCGCTCAAGAACCGGACACTTTATATTTTAAGGCTCTTTTTTAAATGTAAAAACAGGATACTTGCAGGCATGATATTTGAAGGGATTTGAAATCGAACAGTTTTTCTTAGTTTCCGGTAAATTAATTACAAGCAATTGTTGTCTAAGAATGGATTTTTATTTATTTATCCAATTTACTGGACAATCGCGTTGGATAGAAAATTTTGGTGGATTAGACAATTTCACCTCAAGTAAATATGAAGCATATGGAAAGAATATGTAAAATAACAAGAATTTTCCTTTTGTGTGAATTAAAACAAACCTTTTTTTTTTTTTTTTTTTTTTTTTTTTTTTTTTTTTTTTTTTTTTTTTTAATGCGGCTTTTTTTAAGTACATTCACGATATAATTTCCATCCCTCCGCATACAGAAGTTTAAACTATTCTTATTTTACTTAGAAATAATTGATCAGAAATTAAATTAATTTGTCTTTTAAACAATGTTATAAATTCAATATTTTAACAGTATTTTAGACACAAAAACAAGAAAAAATTCACCAGTTATTCATAATGCATACTATAGTTTTATACACAAATGTAAGTTAATTTGATTTGATAAGTAAAATTATAATTTAATTTGACATAAATCAATCAGGCCCGTGCGAAAGGGCGGCGAGGGTGTGTGTGTGTGTGTGGGGGGGGGGGTAGTCCCGGGCGAGGAGTTTGAGAGGGCGCCAAATTTATACTACCAACACCAACATCTTTTTTTGATTGTTACAAGAAATTATATACATACATGTCGAGAATTTTTTTTTTCAAAATGAAAGTACATACATTTTTCGTTTCAAAGTTTCACCGTCCCATAACTTATACCCGAATATAAATTTCTGATTAAGGACTTCTTCCTTTTAAAAACTTGTTTTAGGGGGGTTTTTCTTAGTCTCTTATGTTTACCTTCTCTTTCCTGAATCTGAAATTAAATTTTCTTTCTGTGCTTGTGACAAAAATATACACTCTTAAAATCCATCTTTCATCATCCACCCATTCTTATCTCGTTTGCATTTCAACATTTTTATTTTATTTATTTTTATTATTATTATTATTATTTTTTTTTTATTTTTTTTTTTTGCATTGGATAGCTGAGGTCCATTTCTACATCGTTCCTTTTTTACTTTTTCCATTTTGGTTTCATATATTTTTTAGTATGACACTTTCAACTTTCGAAAATTAAAGTAACTTTATAAAAAGTATCTGCAACCGAAATCGAAAAAGAGCGATGTACAGATGGACCTCAGCTATCCAGTGCATAAAAAATATTTTAAAATGTGTAAATGCAAACGAGATATTAGAAAATAACCTCCCCATACGGTTACCATTAATTCGCGAGTGTCTTCGCCTGCAGGGACAGAAGCCTTACACTTGAGTTAATGTTAAACCAATGGGAAGGTTCTTTTCTAATATCCCGTTTGCATTTACACATTTTTAAATATTTTTTGTTGCTAGATGGCTGAGGTCGATGGTCTACATTCGCCCTCTGCAGAATGTAAATATGAAATATGCTAAATTAAAAAAAAAAAAAAAAAATGACAGAATTCGCCATTTAAGACAATATTTGAATATACTCAGAAGCAATAAAAAAAATTAACAATTAAGAAATATTAAATATTCAAAAATAGATTTCTACTAACATTTAACAAAAAAAAAAAAAAAAAAAAAAAAAAAAAAAAAAAAAAAAAAAAAAAAAAATCCGCCACTGGGTCTGTGATTCCTTTTGGGTAAATTAAAAGCACCTGAATGTAAAAAGAAAATTAAAGAAAAAGAATTAAAAATTCTTTGCCACTGTAGGAGTTGAGGAAGGCAAGGCAATATTTTATCTTTCATTTTTAACAATCAGAAATGAAGAAAGTTTCGTAGAAAATTCATTTTCAAAATCCAGAGAGAGGCGGTGGCCCTTCCTTTGCCCCTCCCCAGCCGGCATCCCTAATGGAGATTTCTCGTTTTCTTTTTTAAATAACTTTATTCTAAATGTATTTTGGCTGTCTATCACCAACCAGAATTCTTTTAGGAATAATAATAAAAAAAAATTATGCATGGAACGGGAAAAAAAAAATAAAAAAAAAATAAATAATTGGTAATATCAACTCGTGCAAATTTCTTCCTCCAAACAACGATAAACAGCCAATCTGGCGATCCAAGAATATACTCCAGCAGTAAACAAATAATGTAAATTAAATCCGAAAAGGGATTTTTTGCACGCCAAAATCATCGCTATATCTCCCAGTATGGAAGTCCTACAACGCCAAAGTCCGTAAAAAGGCTCGCTCAGTATCATACCCATTGACAACTAAGGTTTGCCGGTACTATAGTGTCGGCCATTTTTTTTTTTTGTTTTTTTTTTTTTCTGAAAGTCATTTGCCATCACAAATTCCAAAAGTAACCCTCGCCTTTTTTACTCCTAAAATTCTGCAAATAAATTTGTTAAATACTATTAATAACAAATAGTGTTAATTTTGCGAATAAGTTATGTGAATATTTCTGTTAGGAAATAGCGGGATTCAAATTCATTGCCCTGTAGGAACTCTGTATGTACGAGTAATATTGCTCGTAAAGAACAATTGGAGAATATTTTTATGGAGAATATTTTTATTTGTGATTTGTATGGGATAATATTTACTGTCCTCAAACATGTTTACGAATTAGATTCATAACATAAAAACATCAATTCAAATGAATAATTTTACAAACTCAATTACATTTTTGGATACAGAAAATTCTCTGTATGAAACAGGATTTGAATATTCCATAGACATACTTTTCAAATTTTATTTTCACGTTTTGGATCTCTAAATCAAAATGCATTTTTGAAGGAAGAAAAACATATGATATGTAAATCACATCAGTTCTCTTCAACTTCATAAAATGCATTGAACTGACTGTACAAATGCAGTTTAGAATTCAAGCTGTTCTTTTTTTTATCGCTACTATGCATAAATCGCAAAACAGGCTTTTAGGGAAATGTGCAGAAAGACTACTCTATTTAAGTTTGAAAGGTAAAGATATTTCTATGCCATTTTACAATTCTGAAAGCATTTATCTGAAATATTTTTAAATATTGTTTAAAAAGAGGAATATATTGAAAACATGAAAATTATTTGTTCATACAAAAGTGTCGAAAATATTTTTTTTTAAATATTTCTCCTACATTTTAAGTTAGTTTCATTTTATGTTTTTTTTAGTTCGGAGAATCCTGTTGTTATTTTACACTAGAAAGACGGGGAATTTTACTCAAACTTTATAAAAACATTTCCTACCAGAATTTTTATTTTAAATTATTTACTTATTTATTTAAGTAGTTTTTTTTTTTATTCTTGCCTTTTAAACTAGTTTTATAAAAACATTTCTGGTTCGAATCTAAATAATATTCCTTTGGTAGCGGTCAAAATGACCGCTCGCCGTCTTTCTAGTGTTAATGCTCGTATTCACCATTTACCTCAACCCAGTAAACTTGAGTCGAACGCTGAAATTGTATTCATCATTAATCTGAATGGAGTTCCGTCACTACCAGGTCCAATCAGGTTAATCAGGTATATCATTTGAGCGTTCAACCCATGTTTTTCTGGGTTGATGTAGATGGTGAATACGAGCTTAAGACGAATAATCCGTGGATCGAAAAAAAGGATTTAAGACAGAAATTTTCTTTTAATTCTTCTTCAAAATACAACTTATTCTTCCTTCTATCGTATTTGAATACATTTGTATGTTTCAATATCTAGTTTGAAACTTCTTTTATTTATCCGTAGTATAAAAGCCAACAATTATAGGAAATTAAAAATTAAAATTGTTGCAATGTATTGAGATTATTTGTTTCAAACAGCAATTCTTTTGCTTTATTTTAAGTATATTTATTCAAAATGATAATTCCATTTTTCTTTGTTTTATCTCGATGCACTGTGTTTATTAATTGCCGATACATTATAGTTATATTTATTTTTACAGCTCATGTTAAATTTACTCGGCAATTAACTAAACAATTTTAAATTTTGAACACATGAAAAATTTTATTCGCAATTTGTTTAACACTAGAAAGCCCGCGAGCAGCCATTTTGACTGCTACGAATGAATATATCTCGGTTCAACCAGAAATTTTTTTTACAAACCTAGCATAAAAGTTACAAAAACAACAACAAAAAAAACCTAGTTAAATGGATAAATTAATATTTTAAAATAACAATTCTGGTGTGAAATATTTTTCTAAAATTTGAGTAAAATTCTAGGTCTTTCTAGTGTTCAGTTTTGCCAGTTGGGCTACTTTTTTTAAATTCAGATTCTTGATTGGCGCCACTTTTTTGAAATGGTAAAATGTGCCTTATTTAATGACATATTACTTAAGGCGAAAACTAGGGTAATTTTACCGTTTCATAAAAGTGGTGGCAATCAAGAAATCTGAATTCAAAAAAGTAGCCCACTGGCAACACTGCTAGTGTTAAATAAAAACAAAGGAGTTACTACAGTCCTAAGCAAAAGTTTAGACACTGGTGATATTTCACCTTTAAATAAAAAATGCGAACACTTGGGTTATACAAGTGGCTGTACTTATTTTTAAATATATTTTAAACGTTTTAAGAGAGAAATAACGGTTTTAATGTAGGATATTATTTAATTTAACAGAAAAAGTGAAATTTGCATATTACTAAAGTTTAGACGTGATTTTTGGCAATTTTTCAAGGAAAAACGCAAATTTCAAACTTATGACGTCACAAGCATGAAGTATTTAAGTGCATCTCGGAATAGTTTCGGTTAGTGAAGATTCCGCGAACTAGAAATTTTCAGTCAGATTAGGTAATTTAAGCATGGAAGCTGAAACCCAAAGGGCAGACTGTTGCAGAAATTTCAGTTACTTTGAATCGTCCAAAGAAGTCTCTTGTCTATTAACCCTTAAATGCATAGTGATGTAAATTTCCATCACCTTTTTATTTAATTTTTAATGCATAAATTAAGTTCTTACAATCACTATATTTATATAAAAATATTAATCCGCTAAAAATTACAAAAATATCCTACTAAATAAAGTATAAAATCTATCTTAAGATTTCTGGTGTCTAATCCGTAATGTAAGAATAAAAAACACAATTCTAAAAGAATAATTCATGCAGTTAAGGGTTAAGTACTGTCTAAGGGTGACTCTTTCAAAGCAAAATATACTTCTGGAAGGCTTTGTGTGGCCAGAAAACGAGATTATAGAAGGATCCATAAACTAGCATCTAGGCAAATGATGATTGCTAGTCGCATTAAAAATAATTGAGAGCTTTCTGTGTCAACGGATACTTTCGTAGATGAATTAAAGAAATATGTAAATTAGTTTACATGAAAATAATAGAACAACCGTTCGACAACGAGGAGGTGAATTAAAATTTATTGTTTGTGAATGAAGGATTAGTCCCCAGTAATATATGACAGTTAAGTTACAACAGTTTGTTATATACTTCTCAGTACAGAAGCATAATCGATCATTGTCTAAACTTTTGTTGCGCACTGTAGTTCCGAAATAATTTCTTCTTTTAGAGTATGAATTCTAATATTAGGTACCTACTCTTTGTTAAACCTTTAACGACGGGATTATTTTTCTGTTTAAAATGGAAAGTTTGTATTCCAGACCATTTTATCAGAATAGTATTGTATGTCTAATTATATCGAAGAGATTCAGTAATCAAAGAAAGATAACGTTTCTCTTCACAATTATTGGTATGCTTATATGCTGTGACAATATGGTAAAGTTGGGCCTTTATGTGTTAAAAAATAAAGATATTTATTTTGAAATAATGACACCCACTTTTGACACAATGTTTGAGTTCTTAGGAGCAAAGCAGCCCGGAAAATGTATCGTTTATAAACTTTTCTCAACCCGAGATTGCTCGCTCAGGGTATGTCATACCCAGGCTGGGCACAGTTATTACATTTCTCACTATTAATTTTCGAAAAGTAATCGTCAAATTATTTTTGTGAGCAATGTCACCGATTAAATAAAATGACGATTTTTGTTTGAATTTATTGGTGGCAAAGTGTTAATCGTTCATATCCTGGATATGTGCGAGCATTCCCGGGTTAAATCTTCGTAGAGTTATAACAATACATTACGGATGTTCCTATGAATTGAGAAATATTAAATTAAAATCTCACAGGAATATCGCGCAGAATCATAAAATTACTAACCAGAGAAATTGTAGAGAAAATTTAATTATTTTAATTATTATTATTATTGACATTTATTATTATTATTTTAATTGTAATAATATGTATTAAATTTATTATTTTTAAATGATTTAAATATTTTAATTTAAAATTATTTTTTTAAATATATTTAAATTATATTATTTTTTTAATTTTTAAAATGGATAGATTACGTTTGGATCCATCCCCAGGGATCCCAAACGGTTCTCTTTTTGAAAACCGTTGTTTTCTTAGCATTTTTTTAAAAGATTTTTCTTGCCAATTTTCAAGAAATCGTCTTCGGAGATTAACTCTAGCTCAAATGTTGTAGAAACCTACCATGAAATTTGCTGTTAAAATATATTGGTACTTAGTTCTAGACTTCTAGGAGCTTTGCATCTGCTATGTCTCACAAGAAGAGGGCCAACCTTGTTAATCACAGATTTTGATTATTTTAATATATGTTGTAGGGTAGAGACCCCTTAGTGTCAGGTTCAACGGATTTTATGCAACGCTCCTTAGTTCTTCAGAAACTTGGTGGTCTAATATTAGTACGCAACTTAAATACTTACTTTGCAACCAAAATGCTAAGTTCGCCGTAGCTCAGTTGGTATGGCGTTTTCCGGCTGATCCGCGGGCCCGGGTTCGATACCTGAATGCGCTACATTTGCTTTTCTCATTTTTATGTTTTATAAATATACTTGTTATTATAATTTAATAATTTTAATAAAAAATTTTAATATCATATATTAATTATAATGTTAACAAGCTTAAATTTACCGTTTCTTATTTGTAAACTATTATTTCTCATCCTTTAAAGAGGTTTAAAAAGAAATTGGATCTATTGTTGAATGATAAAAATAACAAAATCGTGACAAAGCTGTTGTGGCGCCATCTAGTTATGATAAAATAAAAGAATATTAAAATAAAATAAAAATAAAAGCAAAAGAAGAAAAAGGGAAAAGCAAAATAAATGAAAGCGCAAGCATACTTATTACAAATTTAAAAATCTTTAACATACAAAAAAATCGGTTGTAATTTAATTCGTATGCTATTTTTTTAATATAATTATGCTTGTTACTTTAAATCAGAAAAATAATATTATCGCATTGACTTCCTTTTTTAAAGTAAATGATGTTTCTTTAAAATGACAAATTGACACAATTGTTCAATATCATTCCATCGATAAAGAATATATGAAATATATTTTAAAAGTGATTTTAAAAAAATTAACAGTTTTATGATGTTTTATTACAACTATTTAGTTAAAAGTAAAAAATTATAATTGATATACAATATTAAAAGTTTTAATTGACAATGAGATTATTAAGTTGTACTTACAAGTATATTTATAAAACAAAAAATGAGAAAAACAAATGTAGCGCATTCAGGTATCAAACCCGGGCCCGCGGATCAGCCTTCAAACGCCATACCAACTGAGCTACGACTAACCTATCATTGCAGTTGCAAAGTAAGTATTTAAGTTGAGTACTAATATTAGACCCCCCGGTTTCTCAAGAACTAAGAAGCATTGGATAAAATCCGTTGAACTTGACACTAAGGGGTCTCTATCCTACAACATATATTAAAATAATCAAAATTTGTGATTAACAAGGTTGGTCCTCTCCTTGTCAGTAGAAATAAAACTTTCAGTAGACTAAAGATTTTTCTTGCCAATTTTCAAGAAATTGTCTTCGGAGATTAACTCTAGCGCAAATGTTGTAGAAACCTACCATGAAATTTGCTGTTAAAAAATATTGATACTCAGTTTCAGACTATTTGAGAGCTTTTCATCAGCTATATCTCAGTAGAAATAAAACTTTCAACTTGAAGACATTTGTCAACATATAAAAAAAAAGCTCATTACCGGAATTCAAAATTAGCATCCTCAAAAATTAACTCTAAAATATATGTTTTTCCGGGTTACTTTTAGTCTCAAATATGGTGTTAGAAGTGGGTGTTACGACTGTAATAAAAATGGAACTTTAAATAATGAGGAGGAGACAATCAGAATAGTGTGTACCGTTTGAGAGGGAACTAACTGTTATGAATAAAGAGGAGTAAACATATAGTGTATTGTTTACCAGTTGCGAGTGAAGTAACTGATGAGGTTATCACAAGATGGCAGCTGTTTTTTTAATCGGATCAAAAATTTTTGATTACCAACGGAGTAAACTTCCACCAGTAAATTGTAATAGAAAATTTCGTTTTATTTAAGCTCCTTATCCATGGAAAATTTCTCTCACAAATATCCTGAAAATTTCTATTTGTTTACACTGATGTAAATTTTCCCAAGTAATGTAATTTTTTTTTCACTGACACTGACAGGAAGTTGTTCAGGTTGTCACAATATGGCGGAAACGCGTGGCCTGACTACCGTCGAAGTAAAGTTTCACCAGTAAAAATAAATAGATGTTTTTGCCATTATTTATCACTGAATTTTTGTGTTATTAAGTAGTTTAAATAAGAAGAAAATTTATATTTAAATTTACTGGTGGTAGTTTTCCTCGGTGGTAATCAACTCCTGCGAAAGCGGTTTTAGTTGAAGCTTCACTATTTTAAAGATATGTCAATTCCTCTTTATTGATAGTTCCATGGTGATAATCAAAACCTGCGGAACCAGTTACAATTGAAGCTTCACCATTTTAAAGATAGGTTATTTAATCTTTATTCATAGTTCCCTTGTAATAAACAACATTGGTACAAACTACTAATTAATATATCGAATTCATATTCTAAAGCAGGTGTGTCAAACTGTGGGCCGCCGGATGTGACTAAAATTTTACAGAAATCACAACCTTATCTAGTCATCGAATCTCTGCGATTCAAGAAGTCGGTTGTTTCTTTAACCCCTTGAGAGGCAAGCAATTACGTTTGGGAAATGCTGAATTCCCACCGGAATCTTTGAAAAATTCTATTTCAAAATAAGTAAAAGCAATTTTACGCCTTTTTTCCACCAAAGTCAGAAAAGTAAAATTTAATAAAATTTTGCTAGTGTAAAACTTCATTAATCGTAGGTGGTTTATAATATATACCGGTGCCCCTCAAGGGGTTAAAAAGTCAGCGGTAACGCAGTGTTGCCAGATGGGCTACTTTTTTAAAAATCAGATTCTTGATTGGCGCCACTTTTTTGAAATGGTAAAATGTGCCTTATATAATTACATATCAATTAAGGAGCAAACAAAGTGACTTTTACCGTTTCAAAAAAGTGGTGCCAATCAAGAAATCTCAATTAAGAAAAAGTAGCCCACTGGCAACACTGCGGTAACCTGCTAGCCAGTGTTGCTAGATTGGGGGCTTTTCTGTCCCCAGATTATTGATTGTCACCGCTTTTTTTAAACAGAAATATTCGGCCTATTTACAAATAGATTAAAAATTCAGAAAAATAGGGCGAATTATACTATTTTATAAAACTGGTGACAGTCAAATAATCTGAATTAAAAAAGACACCAATCTGGCAACACTGCGGCGAGCCACAGTTTGACACCCCTGTTCTAAAGAAATGCATTATATTCGGTTTAATGACTTTTTTGAGAAGATTTTATTTAAGCAGATGTGACAAGCTCTCACTCATCTTAACCCTTAACCCTCTCGCTGCACAACACGTGATATACTCGGGCATGCATTTCTCAGTCTATTTAATACTATTTGGTTATTCCCACCGGTTATTTTTTAGCGAAAACTATGTCTGATTTAATCAGGATATTTTCCCTGATTACGATAGTAAAAAATTTCTGCTTTAAAGAACCGGTGATAAAAGATTAAAAATTCTGTAAAAGAGGCTCATCGTGAAGAATTACTTACGCAGCGAGAGGGTTAAATGCGCAATTTTTTATTATGTTTCGAAATATATATATATGATTCCCTGAAAGGTTTATTACACAGGAAAAATGATATAAAAAATCAGAGATACATTTTTCGTATAATACGTCAATCTTTCCTTCTGTTGCACGTCTGCAATATAAGTAAAAACTACAGTCGTGTGGCTGTTTTACTCTAAAATATAGCATATTAGTAAATATTTTAATAAGTATTTCTCCAAATAATTTATTTTATATAATTATTTATTTTATAAAACTTAACCTTTAACCATTTAATCATTTCAGGAGCAAGGTACTTCCATTCGTAAAATGCCGAAATTAGTATCTGCACCGGGATTTACAAAGAAATTTATTATAAAATAAGCAAAAGCTTTTGTTCACATACTTAATAAAAAGAAAATTTTCATTCCATTATTTTGATGTCAATGTGGTGTTTAGGAATTAAAATTAGGTGGTCCAAAAATGAATCACCGCCCTTGAAAGGGTTAATTCCAATGATAGAATACTTTCTAGTAATTATGTAGTTCAGTTAATATGACTTTACACCAGAAAGTTTCAATGGTTAATTTCGCTTTATTTAAATATGTAATTTATGTTATTTATTAACCCTTTCCGGCGCAGTGTCCCTAAAAAAGGACACCTAATTCTAATTCCAAAACTGGCAAACGGCGACAGGAATATTTAACTAAAATTTTCCTATTATAATGCACATGAAAATAAGCATGTTCTTATTTTCTAATAAATTCGTTTAGAAATTGCGGTGTCAGTCCATTATTTCACCAGTTTATAAACAGAATTACTCCGCGCCGGTAAGGGTTAAAGCAAATATTGCTATTTTAATTTTCTGGTGTGAATTAGGTATATCCGAATAAAAAAAATCTATTAAATTCTAATCACTGTTGTCTGCATAAATGCAAAGCTGCGCACTAAAGGGTTAAACCTGCTACCGTGTTCGGATCCATTTCGACCCAAAAGACATTTTCAAAGTTGCCAAGTCGTCGGTGGTCTTTGCACACCACTATTATCTTGTAGAAAATGTTGTTCTTTTAAATCGCCCAAATGTTCCAAATAAATAAAATATATATATATATATTTTTTAATTAAAATACTGCAGGTGACTTGGCAGCTATGCATATACGAAATAATGAATATTCGAAATGAACACAGCAGCAAGGATAAGTAATATGTCGGCTAATTTAAACCAGGTTTATTACGTTTCGCACCAGATTTTTTTAAGAAATTAAATTAAATAAGTTCCATACACAGATCGCAAAATAAATAAATAAATATTTATCTAATAATTTTTCTGGTTCGAAAAAGTGGACCAAATTAATCCACATATTGAGGAAGATTAGTGAGATTTTCTCTCCCCTGTTTTTAAATGATTTGAGAGTAAACGGAGTGTATCTTTTTTTTTTAATTTTGGCATGGACTGAACAACTAGGCAACAATTATTATTTTATTATTTTTTCATCTAACTTTTAAACACTATCTTTAAAAAATAGTATAAATATTATATTTTTATTACTTATTGACGTGTTGCATGCTAGGAGACATTTAACTACAAATTCTCATCCAATTTCATCAAAGATAAAGTGTAATATACGTTAACGATAAATGTCCAATAACTGGAACAATAATTGATTAATTCCAACAATTTTGTTTCATATGATAATTGTAAATTTGCATACGTAACGCGCATGCAGAGTAGGTGTAAAAATATTTTTAAAGGACCATTTTTGCCGCATTTATTTGTGCATTCGTCGTTTTGGCTTAATAGTTGCATTTTAGTTTTGAAGTGGAAAAATTCACCAAAATACTTGTATAAAACACGTTGTCAATTTCGCTTTACGTAATTACAGTGTTATCCTCATCAGAGATACTTGGCAACATCCAACTGTTTATCTGTAAAATATTGGTACATTTGATCCAGGTTAAAAGACGTTTTGAACCAGAATTTCTTTATGATTTAGAGGGCTCTAACTAGTCCGTTTTTTTTACATCCAGTAATGTTTTCGAAAGGAATTCTTGGTAGTTTTCCGCAATGAAGTTATGAATAAAGAGAAGGTGATATATAGTGCAGTGTCTACAAGATGGCCGCTGTTGTTTCTTTCTTTATGGTATCAACAGGTTCTGATTACCGCCAATCAATCAAACTCACACCAATAAATTTGAACAGAATGTTTAGTCTTTCGCACCTTATTCATGGAAAATTTATTCTCACAAATGTGATAAAATTTCTATTTGTCTTTACGGGCGGCAGTTTGCGCAGGTATTATAATCTTTTTCATTGACACTGACTGAATGGAGTTATGAATAAAGAGGAGGAGACATGTAGTGTGCTGTCTACCAGTTGCGAGTGAAGTAACTGAGGAGGTTGTCATAAGATGGCGGCGGCTTATTTAAAATAGGATCTTCAGTTTCTGATTATCACTAGGTCGAACATCCCACCAGTAAAATTGAATAGAAAACTTCGTCATATTTCTACGTCTTATTCATGGAAATTTTTCTCAAAAATGTCGTAAAAAGTTTTATATCTTTTTACTGGTGTCACTATGCCTTGTAAAACTGTCAGTTTGTTTCCCTGGTTGTCACAATATGGCGGAAACGCAGTACCTAACTATTGCCAAAGTAAACTCCTACCAGTAAAAATGAAAATCTGTTTCTACCATTATTTATGACTGAAATTTTGTAATATTAAGGCGTTTAAATAAGTTGAAAATTTCTATATAAATCTACTGGTGGAAGTTTCCACCGACAGTAAACAACGCCTGCGATAGCGGTTACAGTTGATGCTTCACTATGTTAAGGCTATGTCAGTTCCTCTTTATTAATAGTTCCATGACTGACAGAAGGTTGTCCATGTTGTCACAATATGCGGTAACGCAGGGCTTGACTAACTTTCAAGTAAACATCTACCAGTAAAAATGAATATTGGATTTCGCCATTATTTATTCCGGAAATTTTGTATTTATAAGGTGTTTAATTAATTAACTAAGGAAAAAAATTCTATTTAAGTTTATTAGTGGAAGTTCTCCCCGACAGTAATCGACCCCTGCGAAAGCGGCTACGGTAGAAGCTTCACTATTTTAAGGATATGTCAGTTCGTTTTTATTAGTAATTCCATGTTTTTCACAACAATTGCAAGAAAAATGATCTTCCCGGTATGTTTCTACGAAATTTATAAAGAAGATTTTTCTTTAACCCCTGAACTCATTAAACCCTTGCGATACAATATGTTACCGAAAAAGTGTAAACCGTTTTTTCGTTTGGATACTAGTATTTTTGAACGGAAACATTATCTTTATTTGATGACTTGAACTTCGTGATAAAATCAAATAAAAATTGCTACCTAAACAATACTTGTGTGAAATGCTAGTTTCACATTATTAAAAGGTTTAGAATGCCGGCTTCGATGGGTTAATTTTTATTTTTTTGACACAACAAACTAAAAAAAAAAAAAAACTTTACACCAATTTCATGGTACTGAAGTATTCGCCTTATATAATCGACATATCCGCTATTAAATAAGGCGTATATTGCAATTTAAAATTAGTGGTGTCGAAAAGCTTTTAGTAACAAAACAAGCAATCTCTTCATTCCCATACATTGCACGGTAAAACCAGTTAAGGGGTTAATTAAAAGTGGTATTCAAAATACGGAACTTGTGGGAAACCCTGTGCATTATTATTTATTTACTTCATGTTTGTATGTTGAACCTTTTTGATTTTACTTCTTAAAAAACTAGTTCGAAACGTGTTTATCATGCTTCAAATTAATCCTTAAACAGGGATCGTACGGGTACCGTTATTTTCAAGGCCCAATATCAGAAATTTTTTATAGAAAAATAAATCTAGTTTAAACGGACGAAATTTCGCCTTATTTCAGGAGAGATTTTCCCTAAGAAAATAGTGGTACCGAAGAATTTCTTAGCCATGAAATTCAAGCACCCGTACGAACCCTGTTAAATACATCATTTTTTATTTTATTTCGAAAAAAAAATGTATGAGTCTCAGAAAGATTTATTACAGAGGAAAAATAAGGGAAAAAATCAGAGATGCATTTTTTGTATAATACGTCAACCGTTTCTAATGTTGCACATCTTGAATACAAGTAAAAACTTTTGTCATAACTAAAATATTGTAAATTAGTAAATATTTTAATAAGTATGAATCTAAATACCTTATTTTATATAATTTTTTATTTTGTAAAACTTAACCCTTAAATAAACGAATTATTGTTTTAGAATTTTGTTTTTTATTCTTATAGCAAAGATTAGACACCAGAAATTTTTAAGACAGATTTTTAACTTTATTTAGTAGCATATTTTTGTACTTTTACACGATTAATATTTCTATATAAATTTAGTGGTTGCAAAGAGTTAAATAAAACGTGATGCAGATATGCATCACTATGCATTTATCGGTTAACACACATTTTGCGAAAAAATAGAAGCAGTTCGACAGGTATGGTCAGATGACACTGTTCTTACACCGATCAAAAATTATATTTTTGTGGCTAATGCGAAAAGCATTTTAAAAGAAAACTGTCATTGTAGTGAGTTAAAAATAAGAATCCATAGTTCACTTTATAATAAGCTTTTCGCTAGAATAAGAGCCTTCAAGTCTTTTCCATGAAAGACCTTTGCCAATACAATTTTTTTCTGTATAACTAATAGTCCAGGCAATAGGGAATTTTACCTAGCAAAATTAATGGCATAACTGGAAGTCGGCTTTCTAAATGTTTTTTGGGTCGCTGAATCCAAATTTTTATCTTCCCACCAAAATGTCCCCCTGCAACCCCCCTTAATTTTGGTAACCCCCCCCCCCTGAAAAAAAAAGGTTTTTATTAAAAAATCAATTTTTTTTATTGTTTTAGGGAAAAAGTATCTAGAAATTCAGAAAGTAGACAAAATTTGCAACAAATTAGATATATGACATTATGACTTAGGATGAAGGGGAAGGGGGGATCTGCCTCGGAACATGCGCGCGGTGCTGCGTGGACTAAGTTGCGCAATTCCACTTAACCACTCACACGTTTACATTCGCCCTCCCATCTCCCCTCCGAACTTTCCTTATAAGGTTTACTTTAAGTTTTTTGTGTCACTGAATCCGAATTTTTAACTTACCCCCAAAATTTCCCCCCCCGGACCCCCCTAAAAGAGTTGTTATTAATTTAAATTTCTTATTGTTTTAGGGGAAAAGCATTATGAAATTCAGAAACTAGACAAAATTTGAAACAAATAGGATATATGACATTATGAAGTAGGATAAACGGGGAGAGAGGGGGCTGCCTCGGAACATTCCCCGCGTGCTTTTCTCAAAAAAGACAATTTTTTTCAAAAAATAAATTTTTTGGTGGGTTGCCGGGTGAAATTTTGCAGGGATTTCGACTCACTTTATGTTTTTTGCGTCGCTGAATCCGAATTTGTAACTTCCCACTAAAATTTCACCCGGCAACCCCCCAAAAAATTGATTTTTTGAAAAAATTTGTTTTTTGAGAAAAGCGCGCGGGGAATGTTCCGAGGCAGCCCCCTCTCGCCCCGTTTATCCTACGACATAATGTCATGTATCCTGTTTGTTGCAAATTTTGTCTAGTTTCTGAATTTTATAATGCTTTCCCCCTAAAACAATAAGAAATTTAAGTTAATAACAACTCTTTTAGGGGGGTTTCGGGGTAAGTTAAAAGTTCGGATTCAGTGACCCAAAAAACTTAAAGTAAACCTTATAAGGAAAGTTCGGAGGGGAGATGCGAGGGCGAATGTAAACGTGTGAGTGGTTAAGTGGAATTGCGCAACTTAGTCCACGCACCACCGCGCGCATGTTCCGAGGCAGATCCCCCCCCTCTTCTTCATCCCAAGTCTTAATGTCATATATCTAATTTGTTGCAAATTTTGTCTACTTTCTGAATTTTTAGATACTTTTTCCCTAAAACAATAAAAAAATTGATTTTTTAATAAAAACCTTTTTTTTTTGGGGGGGGGGGCATTTTACCAAAGTTTGGGGCTCGTTGCCAGGGAAATTTTGGTGGGAAGTTAAAAATTCGGATTCAGCGACCGAAAAAACATATAGTAAACTTTTTTCCAGAACTACCATGAATTTGTCTAGGTAGAGCCCCTATACGGTCTCTATTGCCTGGACTATAAAGTTTAATAACAAATTTTGCCTTATGTAAAAGTTGAAATCGGCGATTAAAGAAAATAAAATTTTTCATTAAATTTAAGTTGTAACAAAAGAGAAAATTAATAATTATAAATTGTTTATGTTATTATTTTCTTAATTGAATACTGCCAAGAATATTAATTGTAAATAGCGTTTTTCAAAACAAAGGATATTAAAGTGACTGTCATATTATCTGAACCTTTTCTCTGCATCTGCTATTTACATAACAATAATCACAACAAATTTAAAAATATTTTTCTGAATAATGTATACGCCTACCCTGATTTCAGGTATATAATATGTCAACCAAACAACATGTTTTAACGCAGAAATTTTAAATAATAATGCATAACATATTTATACATGGTACTGAAAAGCCAATTCTTTTCAGAAAAATATCTCTTTAAAAATGATTTATTTGTTCAGCTGATTATTCGAAGGGGTTTTCGGTAATTCTGATTTTTCACGATCATAGGTTTAAATTTTTACGAAATAACGCAATTGTACGGCCCGGCACAGTTGAATTATAAAACCAGTATTTTCTAAAAGTATTTTTGCCCTTTTTTTCGATTTAACTCGTTCACTGCCAAGCCTATAAAGTAAGAATTTTCAAATTTCTTCTTCAAAGTCGTTTGCCACCACAAATTCGGAAAGGTAAATTTCGCTTTACTAATACAGCGAAATTTCTGAAAATAAATAAGACAATTTTTTAAATTGTAAAATAATGGTGACAAAGTAATTAACAAATTAAAGCCACGAAAATTAAAGCTACGAATATACTCGTAGCTTGGTGGCGAACGTGTTAATAAGTATATGAGTTATAAAAGTATAAAAGTCATACGGTGTCACACGTAAATACTTTGTTTGGGATTAAACGTTTCAAGCACTAACTTGTCTTACAAAAACCATTGAAAAATATTCTGGATAATCTTTAATAAATAAAAATTAATTAATGGCTTTTGGACGCTAATTTGAAAAAAGGAAAAAATAGAGTTATGCCGACACTGAAGAACACAGAAGCATTGTATCCAATTTTGTTTTTATTGGAAAAGGAAAAAAGAAGTTTAAAAATCAGTATTCCTGTTTCAAAGCTCATTATACATATTCCGATATTTCAAAGGCACTTTTCAACAAGAACCAGATCAGTAAAGAGTGCACTTATTGCAAAAGAAATATTTTTGATTATAGATAAGAATGTGGTAAAACAGTTTTAATTCCCTTTATAAAACTTTGTAATTTAACTTAAAAGATAATCTTTATTACACTTGGAAACAATTCGATATTTGCATCCTAATAAACTAAAGTATGGCGTTAAACTGCTGCCCGCGGAATTTTACTGGCGTCAGTAGTTCCGAAATTTTTTTCTTCGTCTTACTTGAAAACTAAAATTCTGTGATTAAATAAGGCGAATATCATATTTTGAAGATGAAATTGCCTTCGGGATCAAAGTACGTACAGTGGAATTATGAATAACAATAAGGTGATATCGTCGGCACCATGTCAATCTATCCAATATGAAAAGAGTGTTACCACTGGGCTACTTTTTTATCCCCTTAACGGTCGCATTACAGTTTAAAAATTCAAATTGCTTGTAGGCACCACTTTTTGAAAAAGAAATATTCTTCTTATTTAATGACAGGTAAAATGATACCATAATAAAACCATTTACAGTATTTTATAAAACTGGTGGGTATCAAACAATCTGAATAAAATACACTGTTAGTGAATATCAAGGGAGCGAGAATTAAGGGGTTAAAATTCAGATTACTTGATTGGCACCACTCTTCCGAAATTATTAAATTCCCCTTATTTTTGCCTTTTATTAATATGCCATCAAATAAGGTGAATTTTACTACTTCAAAAAGGTGTGCCAATCAAGAAATCTGAATTACAAAATGTAGCCCACCGGCAACACTGTTTTCATTTTGGATAGTTTGACATGGTACCGACTATATACTCGTATATTGTAGTGTCTACCAGATGCGAGTGAAGTAACGTATAATGTAATCTGTAGATGGTGGCTGTTGTTTGTTTACATCCGATCAACAGAGTCTGATTACCACCAGGCAAACTTCCACCAGTACCTTTGAGTAGAAAGTTTCGGCTTATTTAAAACATGGAACTATAAAGAGGAATTGACATAATCTCAAAATGGCGAAGCTTTAACTGTAACCGGTTTCGCAGGGGATGATAAGGAATCTTCCACCAGTTAATCTGAATAAAAAAATTCCCTGTACTTAGACATTTTATTCATTTCGAATTTCTGTCAAAATTGTGGCAAAACAGATATTTATTTTTTTCTGGTGGAAGTTTACTCCGCCAGTAGTCAGGCCAGGCCCTATGCTTCCACCATATTGTGACAATCTGAACAACCTCCTGTTAATGTTAGTGAAAGTGATTATAATAATTTGGCCAACTAACACCACCGATACCATCACCTGTAAAAACGAATAGAAATTTTTGCAATACACGGGAGAGTAATTTTTGCATAAATAATGAGCTTAAGTAAGGCGATATTTTCTTGTCAAATATACTGGTGGAAGTTTTCCACGACGGTAATCAGACCCTATTGATCTGCTGTAAATAAGCAGCCGCCAATTTGTGACTACATTGTGAGTTATTTCACTCGCAACTGGCAGACACCGCACTATATGTCTCTCCCTCTTTATTCATAACTCCATTATTTAAATCCCTTATTCATGAAAAAGTTATGTCACTAATACTCAAAACATCGTTTTTTCTACTTCTGGAAGTTTGACCCCGCGGTATTACAATCTCCTTCACCGAAACCGACAGAAGGATTGTAGACACAATATGTCGATGCCGCAGGATTTGATTACCACTGGAGCAAACTTCTACAAGTAACAACATAGATATTTTTGCCATAATTAAGATAGAATGTCTGAACGTGTAATAAGTTTAATTACGGGAAAAAATTTCATTCAAATTTACTGGTGGAAAGTTTTTCCGCTAGTAATCAGCGCTTGCGGAACCGGTTCCAATTGAAGATTAACCATTTTGATTGTTATTTAATTCCTCGTTATTCATAGTTCTATGTTGTGCTCACTTCTAGAAATTTTCAATAAATCTACTATCACTATTTCGCTGAAGGAAATTTCTATTTAACACATCACTGCGCCACACTTTTTTTTGGAAGCACATGTTTTATTACTCATATTTGGGGTTTTATGCTACAAATATTGATGAATATAATTCTTCATTTTATTTAATATTAGTCTTCTGTGAATACATAAAGCAAATATTTTTGTTTAAATATACTAGTAGCTAGGGAAAAAATATTTAATAATGTTAGAGTTTAGTGGTTTCATCTAACCGCCACTGCGTAGTGTAGAGGAAATACTTATATATAGCTGAATTTGTAATCACCGAGTTTATTGGAATAATTAGTAGTATTCTTTTTAGATTAAATAATGAGAAATATTCTATTCAAAAATTTTCGTCACACTGAATGCACCATGCAACTAACAGTAATTTCTATTTTAATGAAGACAAAACAAAAGCTGTACTGACACGAACGTAGAAACTCTTTTCAAAGCACTAAAACTAAAAATAATATTATGGAGAAACAAGAATATTAAATTAAAACTATTTTGCATTTTATGTTTTATTTTTTTCTTTAATATGAAGTATCATTAACGAAGTTTCTGAATTCCTTTCTGTACAAATTTAGTCCGTGGAAATTTTCTGTAATTTCCTTTGAAAGAAAATGTATATGCGTAATATAGTTTTACGTTCAAATTGTTTCATACAAATAGCTAATTAAAAGAATTTATAACATCTTTTAAAAAGACTTTTCAATAAATTGGTACTGCATACATTTTAAAGAAAATAAAAAATGTTTAGAAATATCGTTTCTTTAAAATTTCGAATGGGTTGTTAAACAAAGTTCATTCATAATTCTAATATCATTTTAAAATGTTTTTATTTTAATATCTGAAACTTCTTTATCGTGTAGCAAGCACAAATAAATTTCATAGGAGGTAATACATAATAGAATTATTAGGAATAAATGAATTTAGAACATTCCAATTTACCCTGTATTTATGCGTCATTTACAGCATTAAATAATCGTGCACCGCCACCTGAATACGAGGCTTGAGCATGGAAATATTAATAAAGAGGAACCGACAAGTATTTAAAATGATGAAGTTTCAACTGTAACCGCTTTCGCTGGGGTTGATTACGTGCTGGGAAAATTTCCACCAGCAAATTTATATAGAATTTTTTTCCTTTATTAAACGCCCTATTAGTGCAAAATTTCAGTCATAAATAAAGGCAAAAACAGATATTCATTTTTACTGGTGGAAGTTTACTTTGGTGATAGTCACGAACTGCATTTCCGCCATATTGTGACATCCTACACAAGCTCCTTTCAGTGTCAATAAAAAAGATTATAGTCCCTGGGCAAATTGACAGCAGTAAAAACAAATAGAAAATTTAACCTTACTTATGAGAGAAACTTTTCACGAAAAATGCCGCTAAAATAAGTCAAAATTTTGTATTAAAATTTACTAGTGGAAGTTTGCTCCGGCGGTCATCAGAAACTGTTAATCCGATGTAAAAAATCAGACGTCATCTTATGGCAACCTCCTCAGTTATTTCACTCGTAACTCGTAGACAGTACACTATATGTATCCTCCTTTTTATACATAATTCCATTGGCCTGAGCGCTGACACAAAAATGACGGCTGCCGAAAGTGAACTTTTTTCAGCGTGAGTACGGTCTCTTGAATTTCGGTAACAATAATTTTTAAAAGTATTTTTACCCTTTATTTTTCTGAGGTTAATCAAATCAAAGAAATCTTTTATAAAATACTGTTGTTTAAATTTAGGGGACCGTACATACGTAAAAATAATCCGCCTATGATAGCCGCCATTGTTGTGTCAGCGCCTAGTATTGAGTCCTAGTATTCAGTCCTAGTATTCAGTGGGCGGTGTATTATGGACAACTACCTAAATTTTCTGCAGTTTATTACTAAATAATTAGCGTAGTCGATTTTTTTATCGTTGCACACTGCACAGTTGGTTTTTTTAAGTGTTTTGTGTACACCGAAAATGTTCAATAAACGTTCCTTTTACTCTCCGATCGTTGTTAGCAGTGGTATAAAAAAGGAGAGACATCTGTTACCACTAATGTTTAACAGTAATTTTCACCAGATGAAATCACTTAAGCGTGCGACAAAATAAGGCGAAGAATATTATTCAAAAATAGTGAAATACTCACCGCCTCTGGCTTCATATTGGGTATGGCACTGGTGGTGCATTCATAATTAAGCTACGTTATATTACACAAAGACGAGGCTAACGAAAGAGACAGGCCAATACGGTATATCCCACGTGTCTTTTTTTACAGAGCGCTAGAGTGACGTGATGCTCTTTTCGCACACATTCATTGGCGCATTCGAGCATCACGTGACTACAGCGGTCTGTAAAAATAGGTACGTGGAATGCACCGCGGTAGCCTGTCTTTCTCGTTAGCCTAGACACAAAGAATGTTTGAACACGTACGAACAGAGCTTTACGATTTTTTTAAATAGCTATTTTCTTATTTATTCGAAGAACTTAGCTCATGTGTAAAGTACAATGTCTAAGGTAGGGATGCACAACCTGTGGCCCGCGATGGGGGTAACTCGTGGCCCGCAAACTTCGTCAGTTTATAACTGGTAAAAATAGCAATTTTTGTCCAAAAGTCGCAAGAAAAAATCGTGAATTTTGTCAATTTGCCGCGGAAAATTTTGAAAATTTTGTTGGTCAATGAACAATCGCGAATTTCGTTGATCGGGCATGGAAAAATCGCGAATTTCGTTGATCGAGCGCGGAAAAATCGCGAATTTTGTCGATGAAGCACGGAAAAAAAACGCAAATTTCGTTATCGTGCGCGGAAAAATCGCATGTTTTGTCGTTCGGGCACGGAAAAATTGCGAATTTCGTTTGTCGGGCACGGAAAAATTCCAAATTTCGTTGATCGGGGACGAAAAAAAATCATAAAATTTTTTGATGATGCGAGGAAAAATTGCAAATTTTCCTGATCCACTGCGGAAAAATCGTGAGTTTCGTCAGTCGCGAGTATATATCGCGAATTTCGTAAATTTGTCGCAGGAAAAAATTGCCAATTTCGTCAGTGAGTTAAGATTGGGAAATTTCTTAGATCGGGCGCGAAAAAATCGCGAATTTCTTTGATCGGGTGCGGAAGAATAGCGAATTTTGTCGATAAGGCTCGGAAAAGTAGTGAATTTCATTGATCGGACACTTAAAAATCGCGAATTTTGTCGGTCAGGCGTAGAAAAGTCGCAAATTTCTTGATCGGTCACCGAAAAATCGCGAATTGTGAGTTGAAGCGAGGAAGAAAATCGCAAATTTCGCCTATTGGGCACGGAAAATTCGGACTAGGAAAACTTGAGAGTTTTCGTGAACCGGGCAAGGAAAACTCGCGAATTTTATTGGTCGGGCACTGAAAAATCGCGAATTTTGTCGATCAAGCGCCGGAAAATCGCAAATTTCGTTGACGGGCACAAATAATCGTCAATTTTTTTCATGATGCGCAAAGAAATTGCGAATTTTCTTGATCGACTGCGGAAAAATCGTGAGTTTCGTAAGTCGTTCGAAAAAAATCGCGGAAAAATCACAAATTTCGTTTGTTTGGCACGAAAAAATTGCCAATTTGTCGATCAGGCTCGGAAAAATTGCAAATTTTATTGTCAGGCACAGAAAAATCACGACTTTTCTCGATGATGCGCGGAAAAATTGAAAATTTCGTTGATTAGCTGCGGGAAAATCGCGAGTTTCGTCAGATTATCGCGAGAACAAATCGCAAATTTCGTCAATTTACCGATTGAAAAAATCGAAAATTTCGTCAGAGCCAGTTAAAAATCCCGAATTTCGTTTATCGTTCGCGTTAAAATCGTGAATCTCGTCGGTCAGGGGAGTAAAAATCGGAAATTTCGTCGTCCTTGCACGAAAGAATCGTGAGCTTTTGTCGATCAGGATCCGAAGAATCGCGAATTTTGTTGGCCGGGCACGAAAAAAATCGCGCATTTTGTCATTCAGGCGCGGAAAAATCGCAAATATCTTCGATCGTTTGCAGAATAATAGGAATTTCGTCGACCAGGTGCGGTTAGATAGCGAATTTTGTCGATCCGGTTCGGAAAAATCGCTAATTTTGTCGATCAGGCGCGAAAAAAATGCTAATTTTGTCGATCAGACGCGGAAAATCAAAACGTCATTGATCGGGGACGAAAAAATCTCAAATTTCGTTACATCGGCGCGTAAAAATCTCAGATCTTGTTGATCGACTCTTCCTGCCCCCTTCGTTCATAAAGTTCGCATTTTTTTTTCGGCACCAGCCATTTTCATGTCTATGTTTGTTTTTTAGCACTTTTAATAAAACTAAATTTACTCCCCCGAATAATGTCCAGAAATATTATCACTCTTTCAAATTAATCCTTGTTATACATACAAAGTAAACTGTTGATATATTCTTGACAACTCAATTGGATATGTTGATCGGGTAGGGGAACCAAGAGGGGTAACCCCCCCACCTCCCCGAAATAGAATTATCTTCGTATGGCTGATGTGGCCCTCGACAACCCAGACATTTTTGAAAGTGGCCCTTCTCTTAAAAAGGTTGTGCACCCTTAGTCTAAGGGCTATTTCCATGAGTACTTGTAGTGTAAGTCACATGCTACGAGGCCCCACCAGTGGCTGAGAGGTTCTGCTCTCGAAGCTGGTAGACGGGAGGTGCTGTGTTCGAACCCAATCGCGCCCGTCGGCCTAATCGTTCGGAGTTCTCGTGGTTTTCTTCGAACCTTGGATTTCCAAGCGTTAATACGGGTTAGGTTCCCTTAGAAAGACCCCCACGAAGGGCACTCCCCCTGGGCCTATATCCCTCGTGCAGATAATTGGCCGTCATAAATACAACCAACCAACCACATGCTACGATTCTTGGCTACCAGTATTTTAGAACTGAAAAATGTGACTTATTTTGTGAGAGATACCTTATTAATTGATTAAAGTCAAGCAAACTTTTCGAAAATAACGATGGCCAACAAGCATAGCTATTATCAGCTATGTTACTTAAACGACAAAAACCCATGGAACTAGCCCTAAGATAAAATATCTACTATTTGAAAATAAAGTGACAAATGAACCATTGGAACACGTAGCATGCATTAAAATAATCCAGTCGTTGAATATATAAGCAAGTAAAATAATCCACTTGTTGAATATATTACCAAGTAATGCATTTTTACGTAGTAACCAAATTGAGTCTTCTGCTCCGCCAAATTCATATCAGCCATCTGCATTTCTTCGATATTCCTTTGTATTTTGTATGTTAAAATTCAAGAATTTCATGCACACTCAGCAACATCTACGGTCCCTTGAACTCTAACACTAGTAATTTCGAACAATATTTGTCTTCTCATTTATATACTTATAAATAAAGATGCGCAAAATTTCCAAAAACTAATTAGATTAAGTCAAGGAACTGTAGAAATGATGAAAAAAAAAATCCGCTTTCGATAGCCTCCCTTTTTCAGTCAGCGCGGATACAGCTAAAAATTTCCCGATTTATATTTTCACTTGATTTTTTTTAAAACCTTATTATTCACAGGCATGATGTTTGGCACTAAAACATCATGCAGAACTAGACTCGTCATTTCGCAGAAGGAGTAAGATAATTTTTTATACTTTGATACATGGTTCTATTATTTACAACCCTAGGCAAAAAGTACCGATCAGTGTTATCAGGTTTATGATTTTTGCATGTCGAAGCATATATTTCGCGATTCATGAGCATATGGGCGTTTTACAATATGCCAAATAAAAGAACACGCATTAAAATATAAATGAAAAGTGAACTCAATATAACAATCATATAATTTGTAATTATACTGCAGGCGAAAAACTTTTCTGGTGAGAAAAAAATATCCGATCAAGACGGAAGTTGGAAAATAGTAATCGTTCACTGAGGTAACAAGTTTTAAATTTGCATATTGAAGACAGATAAGAGTGCATGCACATGCGTACAATATCTGAATCCTATTTAAAAGAAGAAATCTTCCAGCTGCGAGATCAAAATGAGCTCTGAAGTGCTGGATAATGGCTCGTGGGGAAAACCTGTCTCGCGATATAAAAATTCGCTTGATTAAATTGTTGCAAGAGGGAAATACACAAAGAAAATTGGCAGCTTTATTAACACGTTCAGGCCGTCGCGGTGGATCACACTCGACTGTCTCAGAACTGCCACGTCTCCGGCTTTTTAGACACCAGTATTTTAATACAGAAAATGTTGTTTTATTTAATTAGAACAATTGGGCGATTTAAAGGAACAATATTTTCTCTAAAATAATAGTGGTATGCAAAAAGCCGGAGGCTTGACAACTCTGAGACAGTCTAGTGTGACCCACCGCGTCGGCGTGAACGTGTTAAATTGTGCTCAAAGTACGGTATGCGATATTTGGTAAAAATATCAGTTGACTAACAGCGTGGAAAATGTACCTCGAAATGGACGTCCACGAATGACAACGCCTAGAGATGACAGAAAACTTGTGGAAACAGCAAAAAGAAAGCGGCGTGCAACCTCAAAACAACTCAATGCCGAATGGTCTAAGAATAACGTAGAGGTATGTGACCGCACTGTACGAAATCGTCTAAATGCAGCATGATTTAAATTCTGTAAATCTAAAATGAAACCTTACTTGACAAAGAAGCATAGAAAAGAGCGCTTGCAATGGTGTAAAAAACATGTACACTGGCCACTTGATAAATGGAATAAAGTTATTTTTAGCGATGAATCTCGCATATCTCTCGGAACAGGTGATGACTGTGGAACATTTGTTTGGAGGAGAGTTGGTGAAAAGTTCAATGATAAATGTGTCGTACAGTAAACTCTGAAGTTTACGTTGACATTTTAAAGAATTTTTTTATTCCCAGCATCGATCAATGGTTCGTGGATCAAAATGACTCCTCATTTCAAGATGACAACGCATCTCCCCATCGCACCAAATCAGTGAAGAAATTTCTACAAAATGCAGGTAGTAACCCAATTAAAACCATGACCTGGCCTAGTCCGGATCTTAATCCCATCGAAAATCTGTGAAATATATTAAAAAGAAAAATCGATTTTCGAAGGATCACAAATGCCATAGAACTACGTAAAGCTATAAGGGAATGCTGGTGTGAAATTTCTCCCAATGAGTGTAAAAAGCTTATTGAGTCCATTCCACGAAGAATTTCGGCTGTCATCCGAGCTAAAGGTGGATTTACTAAATATTGATTACAGTAATCGGTTATTTTTTTCCAAATCAAAGCGTGATTGGATAATTTTTTTCTTTGGTGTATAAATATCAATCACCATTTTTCTGTTTCTAAATTCATGTATAATGATTTTGCTTTATTGCATATTTTTGTTCATTATGTATAATACAAATGTATTATCGCTAATAATCGTTTAATTTTTATGCAGTAAGAATAAATAATCCTTTCTTACAAAAAATGGTAGTGTTGGTGTAATGATCGCGAACTTCGTGCCAAGGGTTGTAGACAGTTTTTTTAATTATGTATGTCTGAAAAATGAGTTTAACCGCTGCCATTGAAATGCTCAAGGCCAGAGGACACGAATTGTGACGTCATTATTAATCAATCGACTTCTCACTAGTGCTGGAATTCACACCGGAAAATTGTGAATAGCAATTTTCTTTGCTTTTATTTGTCTAATAGCTATTATGTTTTAAAACAATAATAACTACATGCCTTCCAACATTTACGCTTTTTTGCTACTACTTAAATTTAGTAGATATTTTTGCTTTCTTTAGCCCTTAAATGCGCGAATCTTTTTTTTTTCGAAAGGATTATATATGATTCTATGAAAGGTTTATTACACAGGAAAATTTTTGAAAAAAATAAGAGATACATTTTTCATATAATACATCAATCTTTTCTTCTGTTGCACATCTGCAATACAAGTAAAAGCTACTGTCGTGTGGCTGTTTTACGCTTAAATAATGCAAATTAGTAAATATTTTAATAAATATGCCTCCAAATACCTTATTTTATATATTTTTTAACTTAACCTGTAACCCTTTAATTCCGATGATAGAATACGTTCTAGAAATTACGTAGTTCAGAGAATTTTACTTTATACCAGAAAATTTCAATGGTTAGTTTTGCTTTATTTGAAAACGCAATGTTTGTCATTAATTAAAGCAAATATTGCTATTTTAATTTTCTGGTGTGAATTAGGTGTAACGAATAAAAAATCCATTAAATTGAAAACACTGTTGTTTACATATATGCCAAAATGCGCACTATAGGGCTAATCGTGAGATTTTGACGATTTGACAAGGCAATATTTACCATAAATTCTAGTGGTAGGAAGAAAGCGAAAAGCTGGCAGCTATGAATAACTATTTACACTTACTGGTAGCAATTTGAAATCCCCCAATAAAAAATCAGCCAGATGCGGCAACACTGTGGCATTCCGCATATGGCTGAATTTTTTTTAGGGTTTCCGAATTCTCAACAGTAATTTTAAATAATTATTATTGTTTTATAAGATGATAGATATTCCAGAAACAAAATAAAAGAAAATTGCTATTCAAAATTTTCCAGTGTGTATTCCAACACTAGTGAGAAGTCCATCGATTAGAGATGAGGTGACAACTCGTGTCCTCTGGCTTTGAGTATTTCGATGGCAGCGGTTTAACACGTTCACTGCCAAAACTATAAAGTAAGAATTTTCAAATTTCTTGTTGAAAGTCATTGCCACCACAAATTTAGGAAAGTAAATTTCTGTTTACTAATTTAGCGAAATTTCTGCGAATAAATAAGACATTTTTTTAAATTCTAAAATAGTGGGACAGAGTAATTAATAAATTAAAGCCACGAGTATATTCGTGGTTGGCAGAGAATGGGTTATAATGCCATAAATATTGTGTTTCTCAAGAAATATTTATTACAAGTATAAGCACGTGTGAAGTTTATCAAAATTGCTAACGAAATTAATCTAGTGCATAGCTCCCAACTCTTCCGTTTTTTGTACCACAAAAAATTATTAGAAATTTTTGCCTCATTTAATCGGCATATTACAGCTATTTAAAAAGGTAAAAATTGCTATAAAAATCTGTGGTACAAAAAAAGCGTAATCTGTTTGCAGCTATGTAAATGTGATTGCTTGGTTATCTGAATTAATATTAAACTGAATGCTTAATAAGCCAAAAAAAAAAAAATAATAATAATAACATTCACAATTACCGGGCTCCGAAATGGTCCGCGAACTGAATACCAATATTATTTTAGATAAATTTTCTGTTTAGATTTTTCTTACAAACCGCCCCGGAAACACCTTTGAAAGTTAATTTTAGAGCAAAGCTACCATAGAATTTTCTGTTAAAATTTATTGGTATTCACTTGGCGGACCATTTGGGATCCCTGCAATTAGAAGCGCCTGATTACCAGAGAACCAAACTTGTAATAGTAAAATGGGAAGAAGATTTGTGCCTTATTCATGACCCATGTTCTACATGAAAAAGGTGATGAGACGAAAATTACTATTAAAATTTACAGTAATAGATATATACTGTAAATATATCGTTTTAAACCTTAAATGTATGATTTTCATTTTGTTTCGAAAAAAAAATTATATATTATTTTCAAAAAGGTTTATTTCACAGACAAAATAATGAATAAAAACAGAGATACATTTTTCATATAATACGTCAACCTTTTCTTATGTTGCACATCTGCAATACAAGTAAGAATTGCTGCCATACTAAAATATTGCAAATTAGTAAATGTTTTAATAAGTATGAATCGAAATACGTTATTTTATATATATATATTTTTTTTTTAATTTTATAAAACTTAACCCTCAAATGCATGAATTATTCATTTTAATTCTTTTTTTTATTTTTATATTAAAGATTAGACAACAAAATTATTAAGATAGATTTTTAACTTTACTTAGTAGCATATTTTTGTATTTTTTACAGGATTAATATTTGTATATAAATATAGTGGTTGCTCAGAGTTAAATAAAAAGTCATGCAGATATGCATCACTATGCATTTAAGGGTTAAATTACTGGTAGGAAAATGAGAAAATTTTAGGAACGCTGCGAGCCCTGAATCGTCGTCACCATGTCAAACTATTCTATATGAAAAGAGTGTTTCCAGTGGGGTACTTTTTTAAAATTCAGATTTCTTGACTGGCACCACCTTTATGAAATGGTAAAATTCCCCTAGTTTTTGCCTATGTAAACCCTCGATGGGCAAGCAATTACGTTTGTGAAATGCTGAATTCCCACCGGAATCTTTGAAAAATTCTATTTCAAAATAAGTAAACGCAATTTTACGGCCTTTTCCCACCAAAGTTAGAAAAGTAAAATTTAATAAAAATTTTCTGGAGTAAAACTTCATTAATCGTAGGCGGTATATAATATATACCGGTGCCCCTCAAGGGGTTAACATAACAGTCAATAAGGAAAATTTTACTATTTCAAAAAAGTAGTGCTAATCAAGAAATTTGAATTTGAAAAATGTAGCCCGCTGGAAACACTCTTTTCTTATTGAATAGTTTGACATTGTACAGACGATATGCGTTTCAGAATCTATTCGTAACCCCTTCAGGGGCATCAGTATATATTATATACCACCTACGATTAATGAAGTTTTACACCAGAAAAATTTTATTAAATTTTACTTTTCTAACTTGGGTGGAAAAAAGGCCGTAAAATTGCTTTTACTTATTTTGAAATAGAATTTTTCAAAGATTCCGGTGGGAATTCAGCATTTCACAAACGTAATTGCTATCCCCTCATGGGGTTAAATAGTTATATACATTTGAAGCATTTAAGAAAAACAGTTTGAAAGAGTTCTTTGTTTAAATATTTTCATATGAAAGTATTTACGTTAAAAAAACAAATATGCGCAATTCATAATAATTAAGATAGACTTTTGTGCGCGAGTCTGTGTCTGGTCACCGCCCCCTGATTACTAGGTCTCAGCGCTTCATAAAAATAGAGGATGTCGTAGAGAGAATTTTTTAAAGCGTTTGCACGGGCCCCTAAATTTAGACACCAGTATTTTATAAAAGTTTCTTTTACTTTATAATACCGGAAAAGTAAAGCGTAAAAAGCTGTTAAAAATTATTGGTACTGAAATTCAAGGATTTCTACAAACACTGAAAAAAAATTCCATCTACGCCTGTCGCCATTTTTGTGTCAGCGCTCAGGCCTACTGTTCAAGGCTTTTGGTATGGTATGTTCTGAAAAGACCACTGCAGCACGCACAGATACATCACCGCTCCCTGAATATTAGGCCTGAGCGCTGGCACAAAAATGGCGGCTGTCGTAGGTGGGTTTTTTTCGGACTGTGTACTGTCCCTTGAAAGTTTTTTGCGATTTACTTTTCTGGTATTAAAAAAGTCAAGGAAATTTTTTAGAAAATACTGCTGTCTAAATTTAGGGGATCGTACAATCGTAAAAAAAAATATCGAGTACGACAGCCGCTATTTTTGTGTCAGCGCTCAGTCCCAGTGTTGCCTGCGGGCTACTTTATTTTAATTCATATTTCTTGATCTGCACTACTTTTTTGAAATGGTAAAATTTGCCTTATTTAATGATATATTAATTAAGGCGGTAACAAAAAAATATCCCACTGGCAACACTGGTCAGGCCTAGTATGCAGGCGGCGGTGGACACATGGAGGTGCTTGTAATATCAGACGTTATGCATGTTCTTTGTGTTAACCCTTTCTGGCACAGTGTGCCAGTGTCGGGATACCTAATTTTAATTCCAAACTTACGAACGGCACCAAGAATATTTTAGTAAAATTTTGCTTTTACAATCAACATTTAAAGTAATACATTCTCGATATCTAAAAAAGTCGTTTTAAAATTCCGGTGTCAGTCAATCATTTCATCATTTTACTAAAAAAATTGCCTGTGCCGGAAAAGGGTTAAATTTTACACGATTTTTAGTGGTTTTTTTAGAACTTCGCGGTGATTTTTCTGCTTTAGTAAAAGAAAACCAGTATCAATCTTTAACTCAAGATAGTAAATTTAGCTCTTTTTTCAATAAAGTTTATTTGGAATTTGTAGAGAGATATTTTAATTTTTCACAAATATTTTTATGCCCGTTCTAGATTTGTTTCTCGTTTCGGAGAGATATTTTAACATTCATAAAAAGAATCTCGTTTCAAACATTTGAACGTCATATTGTAAATATTGTCCCCCAAGAGTTTTGAATTTTTAACAATTTATAATGCGATTTTCAATGCCATATATAGCGATTTTCGCGTTCCGCGGTGATTTTTTGTTATTCGTGAAATAATTTCTCTTTCACTGTTTTATCTCAGTACAGTAAATTTTCCACGTTTTGAATTTTTAGCAATTTTTACAGTTTTTTTAAAGTTTGAAGCAGTTTTTTAACATTAGTAAAATGAATGCGGTTTTAATATTTTTTTGAAAAAAATCAGTAGACGTAGTCCACTTTTCAAAAAAACATTATTCGGTCGCCGTAAAGGTTTTGTTTGGGATTTTTCCACATTAGTAAAAAGAATCCTGCTTGAATCTTCTTGCTAAATACAGTAGTTTGCCTTCTTTTCAACAAAGAGTATTCGGAAATCACTCAGAGATTTTTTATTTTTTCTCTTTTTTTAATGCGTTTTTTAGAGGATCTTTTTGGCATTTCGTGCGATTTTTTTACAGGTCCAGGCAACGCAAGGCAGCCACTTAGTTTCGATGGGTTTAAATGCTTTTAGTTAAAAACAAGTGTATTTTATCCATATTTTAAAACTTTAAAACTTATATGAACTTTCATTATTTTATTTCATAATTTTATAGTTGCCAATGTTACCTTTTTTCCGCGCTACTATTTCCGAACTTGAATTTTTCGCTTTATTTAACCATGCCAGGGACAAAGTACTACTGTTATGAAATATTTGAAATGACTGAATGACAGCATAATTTAAGAAAAAAATTATTTTGAAATAAGTAAACTGCTAAAGAGTGCTAAACAATGTATTAGATTGATAGGCTACCTAGTTGCCATCAACTTCACGTTCATTCTGAAAATGCATGAAGTCTTACAATGCATGAAGATGTAAAAAGAAAAAAAAAATATCCATCAATTGTAATATTACTACAAATAAGTAACATGTTTTCTTCATGTACATTGTAAAATAAAAAAAAAAATCAGAATTTTCTGTGCGATTGTGGGCTTTAGGCGTAGATAACAAGACTTACGCCTTTTTTGTAACACAAAAATTTTTAATAAAATTTACATTTTTAAATCATGGAAAATTAATAAAGAAGAACTGACATATCCTTAAAATTGTGAAGCTTCAACTGTAACCGCTTGCTCTGTGGTTGATTACCGCCGAGGTAAACTTCCACCAGTAAATTTAAATAGAAGTTTTCTCCCTATTTAAACGCCTTATTAAGGCAAAATTTCAGTCATAAATAATGTCTAAAACATATATTCACTTTTACTGGGGGATGTTTACTTCTGCGGTAGTCAGGACCTGCGTTTCTGCCATATTGTGACAACGTAGACAACCGCCTCTCAGTGTCTGTGAAAAAGATTACACTACCTGGTCAAACTGCTACCAGTAAAAACAAATAGAAAATTTATCTATACTTATGGATGAATCTTTTCATAAAACAGCCCCTCAAATAAGGCAAAATTTTCTATTCAAAATTTACTGGTGGAAGTTTGCTCCGGCGTTAGTCTGAAATTGTTGATCTGATGTAAAAAATCAGCCGCCATCTTCTGACAACCTTCTTAGTTACTTCCCTCCAACTCATACACAATACGCTATATGTCTCCTCCTCTTTATTCAAAACGCCATTACTTTAATCGCCGTAATCTGCCGATTAAGTTATACAAAAATTTCTATAACATTTTTGTGGTACAAAAAAGTGGAAGTGTTAGCAGGTATGGCTTTAGGGATTAAATTTAAGTAGTTTTGACACTAGAAGCGCCGAAAATTTCACGCAAGTTTTATTAAAAAAAATTCACACCACATATTGTGACAACGTAGACAACCGCCTCTCAGTGTCTGTGAAAAAGATTACACTACCTGGTCAAACTGCTACCAGTAAAAACAAATAGAAAATTTATCTATACTTATGGATGAATCTTTTCATAAAACAGCCCCTCAAATAAGGCAAAATTTTCTATTCAAAATTTACTGGTGGAAGTTTGCTCCGGCGTTAGTCTGAAATTGTTGATCTGATGTAAAAAATCAGCCGCCATCTTCTGACAACCTTCTTAGTTACTTCCCTCCAACTCATACACAATACGCTATATGTCTCCTCCTCTTTATTCAAAACGCCATTACTTTAATCGCCGTAATCTGCCGATTAAGTTATACAAAAATTTCTATAACATTTTTGTGGTACAAAAAAGTGGAAGTGTTAGCAGGTATGGCTTTAGGGATTAAATTTAAGTAGTTTTGACACTAGAAGCGCCGAAAATTTCACGCAAGTTTTATTAAAAAAAATTCACACCACAATTTTTGTTTAATGCTTTTTAACTTTTCTATTTAGCTTATTTTTTGTGATACATTTATTTAAGTATTTTTTAAAGAAATTTCTGGTTCAAATTAAATTATACATCTTTGGTAGCAGTCAAATTGACTGCTCTTGGCCCTTCTTGTGTTAACCCCTTCATGGGCGGTGGTTAATTTTTGAACCAATTAATTTTAATCCCTAAATGCCATATTGTCACCAGAATATTAGAATGAAAAATTTCCTTTTTTTAGCACGCGAATAAAAGCTTTTGTTTATTTTTAAATAAATTTGGTTGTAAATTCTGGTGTCAAACACTCATTTCAGCATTTTGCGAATAGAAATACCTTGCCCCTGAAAGGATTAAATACTATCCCACTGCTCTTCAAAATCACATAAATTCTGCCATAAAGTAAGAGAAGATTAGTTTAGAAATTAGTTGTCATAAACCTTCGGAAATGTTGTACTCTATGTAAATTCCTCGTTCTTTTTTTAACATTTTCACATTTTTTTACTGAAGTTTTTAACAAAGAAGAAAACTTTTCCATGAAAATATCAAATCATTTCTTATGCATTCTATTTGTTTTTATCACATATTTTAATTTACCCTGTAAATATGGTAAAACATATGTGTTTACAAACACAATAAGAAATGTGAGAATTTTACAACATATGTATTTACAGCTTCAAAATTTAATGATTTTTCCTTTTATTCATACTTGATACAAAGTTAGTAAATTTCAAGATTCAACTTTTGAAAGTTTTAAAAGAATTTCGCCATTAAACAAAAGTACTTAGAGTAAGTAGCCTTGCGTTTATGACCAAACATCAAAAAGTTTCTCCTAAGGGAGCAATCATGGTAATTTCATACTTTGGATTACAATGTTTTCACATAAATAAGCGAATTATGAAGATGAAACTCCAAATGTATATTCTAAAGATAAAACGAATAAAGTAAAAAATAAAATAAATAAAAGTAGCATTTTACTTTTTATGAAGTAGAACAATTCCGACGTTTATTTTTAATATGTATTCTAGAAATAAGCAAACAAATGTTATTTTTAAGTCACTTATTAGCATAACATATAGTGGTATGCTATACCATTAATTTTTCTTTTTTTTTTAATTGTCTTATCAGGGCAGAGCTCCGGCGTTGGCTTTAACCCTCCGTCTACCAGACGGGTCAATTGGACCCGACAGGTACATACAAAATATTCATTCAAACCAGAAATTTCTTTAAAATAAACTAAGTATATAAACCAGACAAAAATAAGGTAAATAAATAAGTTAAATAGTTTTAAATAAAAATTCTGGTGTAGAACGTTTTATTAAAACTTGAATAAAATTCCCGGTAGATCTAGGGTTAAAATATGCAAAATTGGAGATAACGAAAAGATAATTCGTTTGATTCTTAAATATGATTGAATATAGAATGGTATACATCTACGTATATAAAATCCAACGAGGTGACAACCATTCCAGGAAGAACTGTGCCTTCTGTATATTTAACCCTCCGTCTACCAGACGGGTCCATTGGACCCGACAGGTACATACAAAATATTCATTCAAACCAGAAATTTCTTTAAAATAAACTAAGTATATAAACCAGACAAAAATAAGGTAAATAAATAAGTTAAATAGTTTTAAATAAAAATTCTGGTGTAGAACGTTTTATTAAAACTTGAATAAAATTCCCGGTAGATCTAGGGTTAAAACAGAAGACTGTTTTTTTAGCCCGTTTCCCTGCGCTTACTACAAAACCGAATTTGTTATATTTTTTATGAAAGTTGTCCATTTGTAGATGCGCCGGCACTAGCTAATTTTTAAAATATTTCTATTTTAATATTTTAATTTTAAAAGTTTTTAATGATTTTTTTTAAATGATTGCGATCGGATTACTTCCATTGTTTCAGAAAAAGAGAAATAACGAAAAATATATGTGGCATATGTGGCTTTTTTATGTATTTTTTCAATTGCAAGTTTTTTCTTTAAGAAAATGTATGCACGTGAATTTTATTTTTATAAGCGAATAAGAAATTCCTAATTATTGCGATATCATGAGAATATTGACTATTGTCTTTATATTATATTTATGCTTTATGAATTTATTAGTTTTTTTTCATTACATTTAAATAGAAAATATATTTTTATTTACATTCACTGTGGTTAAGCATAAATGTAAGTATAAAAAA
This sequence comes from Maratus speciosus, assembly GCA_963932465.1. Lineage (NCBI taxonomy): Eukaryota > Metazoa > Arthropoda > Arachnida > Araneae > Salticidae > Maratus > Maratus speciosus. The sequence continues at coordinate 492,357,487 of OZ010796.1, read as the reverse complement.
AGTTTGTTTGAAAAGTGTGCGCCCGTGACTTAGCTTGTAATTTTTTACATTAATAAAAATTATGAGAAAAATTGATTTGATCAGGGGTGTAAAAAAATATAGGCACCAGCGGTCAGTCTCTCACCGCTGAATTTTATTCGTTATTTTTTGTCTAATATTTCGTCTTTTTTTTTTTTTTTTTTTTTTTTTTTTTTTTTTTTTTTTTTTTTTTAAGAATGCTAATAAAATTTAAGCGAAGAACACAAATAAAATTAAGTGGTGAGAGACTTCCCGCTGGAGCCTAGATTTTTACACCCCTGGATATAATTGTTTAAACATGACGTAATTTTCACGGATATTTCTATTCTTAATTCTAAAGATTTGAATCGGAGACTTTATGGATTGTTGAAATATTTCAGAAATTGAATGTTAAGTAATAAAATATCTTCATCATTTGTATTTATGGAAATCTTTTGTCATTTTTAAAATGCACTTTTCTACAATGCAAACCTTTCAATAATAAAATCATCATGATGTTTGTTTGCAAGAAGTCTTATGAAAATGAAACGCAGATCAACATTCCGTCGTTTTTGACAGGGGTGATATACTAGTCCATATATAAAAGTTATCTGTACCTTGGACAGGAATTATCATTGAATAGTAGTATCATGAACGAAACCAATAGACGAATAAGCAAATGGATGGGAGTCTTTTGGGAAGAACAATATTATTCAGTAGAGTAACATGCCTCTTTCTTTGGAAAAAAAAAGGTGTTTAACCAATGTGTTTTGCCTGTATTAATTATGGAACAGAAACATGGACGCTTACAATACAGATTGTTCAAAGATTACAAGTAACAAAGAAAAGTATGGGAAAATGTATACTAGGTATAACTAGAAGATATAGAAATAGAATAACCTGCGAGGCTAACGAAAAAGAGAGGCTACCGCAGTGGGTCCGATTCTTCTTTTTTTACAGACCGCTGGAGTCACGTGATGTTCGAATGCACCAATGAAGGTGTGCGAAAAGAGCATCACGTGACTCCAGCGGTCTGTAAAAAAAGAAGAATCGGACCCACTGCGGTAGCCTGTCTTTCTCGTTAGCCTCGATAACCTGCATATGTCGTCAAACGATAGTTTTTGACATCATTGAAATAATTAAACGGCTAAAATGAAAATTGGCTGGGCACATTGCAAGAAGACAAGGCAGTAGATGGAGCACAAAAAGCTAACATGCCTTGTTCCATGGCTTGTATAATACACGTCAATTAAAGATTTTAGTTTTTACAAAGAAAATTCATGGTAAATTCTGGTGTCACTCAGCGATTTAATCATTTTAATGGCCGAAATATTTTGCCTCTTGCAGGGAAGGACTCCTACTGGTCCAAGTGTTTAAACCTCCAGCCGCGGGAAACGCTATTTTCGCGTTCCAGTGGGCTACTTTTTAAAATATCAGATTGCTTGATTCTCACCACTTTTTAAAAGCATATAATTCGGCTTATTCGCGCATTATTTAATTTGCAATTAACCTCTCAAGTGCCCCAGACGTATATGTCCACCGCGCATAGTCGATGCGTTAAGTGCGACTGACGTATACGTCAGTCCAAAATATTGTCCTTTATACTGCGCTGTACCAGTAAAACCACGCCCAATGGCTTTGGAATAAAAAAAAAAAAAAAAAAAAGACTTTGAAGGTTTTTTGAAAGACTGACCTATTTCAGAGGAGAAGGGGTAGAAGGAACTACCTTCATAAAGGCTATCGCACTGAGCTAGTGACGTGAAAATACAACTGAATTTTTTCCATATTTGACAAGGCTCCGCTCTTTTTGTACACCACTATTATTTTCGAGAAAATATTGTTTGGTTTGCGTTCACTATTATTTTGTTGGAGATATATGCAATAGTTTCCTATCGGTAGCTTTAGGGCACAGCTTTCAGTTATTACTGAATCATTAAAAATTGAATGGAACATCTTCTATCTCTCATTGATTATTTACAGAATTCGCACGCTCTTAAGCCACGCCCCATTTTGCAAGGCCACTAAGTTCTAACTGTGGCACTGGGGAGTGAATCTCGTAAGTTTTTCTCGGCACGTAAGAGGTTAAATAAAGTGACTATTTCTACTTCAAAAAACTGGTGGAAAACAAACACTCTTAATTTTAAAATGTAACCCACTGAAACAGTCGCTCGCGGTTGGAGGGTTAATACAAATATTTCTAAAGCAAAATTTTCGTGTAAGGCATTTACAAACTTTTCCACAATAGCATCACTCGGTGAAAGTTTATACAAAGTTTACAAGAGAAATTTAAATGATTATTTGCCTCTGAATAAAAGTGGTGTCTAATAAATGGATTGAGTGGGAACAAATTACGGTTACTTAATTAACCCTAGAACTACCGGAAATTTTACTCAAGTTTTATAAAAACATTCTATACCAGAATTTTTACTTAAAACTATTTAATTTGTTTATTTAACTTATTATTGTCTGATTTATACATTTAGTTTGTTTTGAAGAAATTTTCTGGTTTGAATAGATATTTTGAATATACATGTCGGGTCCATTGGACCCTTCTGGTAGATAGAGGGTTAACAAATTTCTAATCAATCTTTGACCATTACAGATCTGCTGTTAATTAAGTGGGATTTAACAGAGCTTTTAACATAATATGCATCCGTGTTATTCAAAAGCATAAGAGAACAGAAACGTTTTCCTCCGTTCATTTTTTCCACTTTTATCTATAAAAACGTATACTGAATTATTAACGGCTATTGACTTTTTAAAAACTATTTCACAGTACTTTAGCTTAAAATGTTCATTTATTTTTATATATGGTTATTTAAATTTGCTCAGTCTACGAATTATGTGACGCCAATACGATGTATGTTTAATATTATTTGTAATTAAAAGTTATTTCTACGGGCAATATTAATATTTGTAAAATTAAAACATTTTTTAAAAGTATTTTGTCGTTATCTGAACTAATTTTTTCATCTATGTAGTGAAGAAATCACAAACACATGTTATTTCAAAGCACTTTCTACAACATCCATAGCCAATGAATGCAGGACGAAACGTCACTTTTCTTTGTGAATATTCTGTATTATTGTCCCGTTCCAAAAATGTTAGATTTAATGACTGCTGTGATGAGCTAATTTAATATTCGATTGAATTCTTTAGGTATGCCCAAAAGTTTAGCTGATAAACTTCCTATTATTTTTAATCAATTAAAAGCAGAAAATGTGTAAAATAAAATGATTTAAATCAAGAGCCGGAACTCTTAAGTTAATTTTTTTCTTTTAGAAAATTTCTGGCTGTAATATATTGAAAAGAATACAAAGGTTGGCAGGTATGCTATTAACCCTTTAAAACCCAACCCGCACGATCGTGCGAGTTAGACATTCATTTAATTTTTTGTTTCTGAGTCGTATGAAATAAAAACTCGAATCAAACGATCGTTCTGGTTTGCAGATAGAGTAAAGTATAATTTTTTCTCAACAGGTAGCGGTTGCAGTCCATGTTTTACTTTCTACAGGCATGACTATCTTTGTTTACAAATACAGCAGGTCTTAAAGGGTTAAACATAATGGAGTTATGAATAAAGGGGAGGAGACATGTGTTGTACAATGTCTACCAGTTGCGAGTGAAGTAACTGAGGGGGTTATCACAATATGACGCCTGCATTTTTTAAAATCATATCTACAGTTTCTGATTACCGCTGGGGGAAAAATTCCACCAGTAAAATTGAATAGAAAATATCGCCTTATTTAAGCGTCTTTTTCATGGAAATATTTTCTCACATATATGGTAAAATTTTCTATTTGCTTTTACTAGTGTCAGTATGCCTCGTAAAACAGTCAGTTTGTTTCACTGTTTATACAATATGGCGAAAACGCTAGGCCTGACTTCCGCTAAAGTAAACTTCCACCAGCAAAAATGAAAATCTGTTACTGCCATTATTTATGACTGAAATTTTGCATTAATAAGTTGTTTAATTAAGGAGGAAATTTCTTTATAAATTTAATGGTGGAAGTTTCCATCGGCGGTAATCAACCCATGAGAAAGCAGTTAGAGTTGAAGCTTCACTATTTTAAGGATATGTTTGTTCTTCTTTATTAATAGTTCCATGTTGGGCATGCCTGAATGATTCGTTCGAACATGAAAAAAACTAATTATGAACTTCACTAGGTAAAGTGGTAAACTGATACCAAATTTTGCAGTACATTGTTGATATAGATAAATATTAGGTAGGGGTTTTGGTTTTAAACAAAATTTTACAATTTAACTATTCTTCTTATATTAATTTTGTTCGTTGTACAAAATCTAGCTTTGATATTTTTTCTATCTAAATAACTTCATGTTCCTTTTACTTTATACGTATATATTCTGGTGGAACTGCGGTTCCCAAAGTTAATTATTATTAAATAAAAAATATGTCATTATTAATCTGCCATTAATTCATCCGACTTGCATCTCGAGCCTACGTCAGTAAAAATGACAAATGGCATCCCTCCCTCTATACATGTACAGGGTGTCTATAATTTAACGACTATACTTTAACGTTGTCTACAGAGAAACTATTGGTCAGAAAATTGTGAAATTTTGTGAAGGACATAATGAATGGATGGGTACTTGTTTGAGCGAAAACAATACTTCAAAATTTCGTCACCAGAAGGCGTTTTTTAACACTTGAACGCCCGGAAATTTTACTCAAGTTTCATAAAAATATTTGACACCAGAATTTTTATTTAGAATTATTTGACTGATTTATTTAACATAAATCTGCGCGGTTTAAATTTAACTTATTTTATGAATGAATTTCTGGTTCCATTTTACATTTAGTCATATGGTCGGAGTCGGATCGACTCCTTCCGGACGTTCTAGTGTTAATAAATTACACATTTAGCCACCGCCCACTGAATACTAGGTCTAAGCTCTGACAAAAAAAAGTGGCGCTGTTGTAAGCGAAATTTTTTTTAGATTTTGTACGGTCCGTTCAATTCGAACATCAGTAATTTTTAAAAGTTTATACGCTTTATTTTTCTAAGACTAAATAAGACAAAGATACAGACAACGCCCTCAAAAAGTATTAGGGGGCGGTGACTTAGAATGCATTTACAATAGTTTACAAATTTTATCACAACAAAACATTTTCAACAGAACTTTTTTTAATAATCTGAAATTTCGAATTCACACCAGAAAATCTTATTAGTTCATTTGGCTTTGTTTAATTTAGGATTTTATGCGATATTAATTAAAAAATTTTCTTTCATAATTTCTGAATTAAAACAAGGCCAAGCTCACAACTATGATCTGGAATCGTTTGGTAAAATTTCGCCACCAGAGGGCGTGAAATCCTACAATTTAAATAAAAATGCAAATAAATTTCTATCGACGCCGCGCAGCAGCTGTTATGAAACCTAGAAACTTTTGCGGAGATTTTGTTTTCAATGTGCTTGCTATTCGTAATCAGAATGTCGTTACGTTTACTAGAACGAGCATTGTTTGTAAAATTGTTTTACCAAAACGGTAATTCCGCATTGTTTGCTCTACGGAAATTTCGGACTTCGAAGGGGTTGCGGAAAGGCCTGTTAAAAATCTTCGATTTAATGGTAGCCAAATTTGAAGAAACAGGATCCTTGAATGTTCGTTCTGGAAGAGGAAGAAAACATTTTTCTTCAGATGCAATAGAGAGATTTGCGCTTCAGAAGGAAGAAGATAAAGCTTCCAACGTACAGGCTGTTACCTGTGTCCGTCATGGTGCAGAAGCATTGGATATGCCTCGTTCCGCTGTCCAAAAGATCATGCGGATTATCCTCCGGTTTATACACACAAGCTTCAACTTGTGCAGGAGTTGCTTCCACATGATTTCTAGACTCGACACCGGTTCTCACTTCAAATTCTTGCTCGCTTTAAGGTTGATTAAAGAATGGCCTTGGAATGTCCTCTGGACTAACGAAGTGCATTTTTATTTGGACGGTTCAGTGAATACTCACAACTGCCGAATTTGGGAGACAGAAGATGCGCATTCAATCTTACAGGTTCCGTTGCATTTACCAAAAGTGATGGTGTGGTGTGGGTTTTCAGCATCAATTATTCTCGGCCGGTTCCGTTGCATTTACCAAAAGTGATGGTGTGGTGTGGGTTTTCAGCATCTATTATTCTCGGCCTATATTTCTTCGAGGAATTAAGTGCTAGAGGTCCGGTAACATGCTCGATCACCGGGCAGCGATATGTATCCTTGTCAGAAAATAAAATTATTCGGATCTGCAAGCACGTCAATGCCTTTCACGTACAATTTTTATGCAAGATGGAGCTCCTCCACTCATGAACCAGTGTTAACACTAAAATTACCGTGAGGGGTCAAATGACCATTTTTGAAAAAAAAATTGGAATTTTTAAACTAAAGCATTACGAAATTTCTTTATATTTCACGCAGGGATGAGATTTCCGTTTTTTTGCACACCGGTATTTCCTTAGAGAAAATGTTGTTTTGTTAAATAGCAAAAATGTTCCGATTAAATGAAATAACATTTTCTCTAATAAAATACTGGTGTGCAAAAAAGCGGAAATCCCATCCCTGATTTCACGACTTTTATTAAAATATATAATCATGCTATTTCATAAAATGCCTCATCTCCGAACTAACTTTTTTGCCTAGAAAAAAATGTTTTAGGATTAACTACCGCAAGGGGTCATTTGACCCCTGAATAAATTTATGTTAAATCATAAAAGTATAAATGTTTTATTTTGTAACACCATTAGTAAATTGTATATTTTCGCTTTTGCATCATTTATTCTACTGTATTACATCATATTTGTTAATGTGCGATGGTATAATTAGAAATTGACTTTATTCCAAGTGAGGTTCTACTTTGATCATTTCAGGTTATATCCAGAACGAAATAATTTTAACACAAGAACGCCCGGAAATTTTACTCAAGTTTCATAAAAATATTTTATACCAGTATTTTTATTTAAAATTATTTGACTCATTTATTTAACGTAAATCTGCAATTTTAAAGTTTAACTTATTTTTTGAAAGAATTTTTTGTTCCAATTGACATTTAATCATATGATTGGACTCGAATCGACTGCTTCCGGGGGTTCTAGTGTTAAAAATATGTGGTGAACATAAAAAAAAAATTTCACTGTATTTGTTTATTAAATTTCCGAATTTCTTGAAATTATTAATTTTTTCCTTAATTTTTTTATGTAATTATATATATATATATATATATATATATATATATATATATATACAAGGTCCGGCTATTAATTTCCAGGACTCATGGAATAACTCAAAAGAAGAAAAGGTTAAACACATAGCCATTTAATATGATTCGAAGCAATCCCCATCAGCCGTAATGCACGTCTGTGCTCGGCTGTACAAATTTCGAAAGAAGTTTTAAAGTCCTCTTTTGGAATGCTCTTTAATAGTGACGTTACTGTTTTCTTGATGGCTTCGACATCCTGAAATCTTGTTCTCTTCAGCGAATTTTTCAGCTTAGGAAACAGGAAAAAATCTGCGTGTGCTAGGTCTGGAGATTATGCTGGATGCTGCATCTCAACGACATCATGCTGGGCTAAGAATCGCCTCATAGGCAACGCAATGGAACAAATCTTGCGTTTGCATAGGTCTTGCGTCAAAATTCACCGAACCGTCTCTTTGTCCATGTTCAATTCATTGGCGAGTATAGTCAATCGACGATCACATTTCACCATACCGCGAACTTTTTGAATTGCTTCCGGCGTGCGTACGGACTGAGGCCGACCTTTGTGGGGATCATCTTCGACGCTTTCGCGCCCGTCCCGAAAGCGTTTAAACCATTCAAAAGTTCTTGAGCGGGATAATGCTTCCTCGCCGTAAACTTGTTTTAACATTTCATAGGTTTCCGCAGCTGTCTTGCCCAATTTTAAGCAAAATTTAATATAAATTCTTTGCTCCATTTTCACTTCGACAACAGGAATTTAAGAGCTACGTTTTAATGCTCCTTTACACGAGAACCACTTACCGTAATTTCCGGCGTATAATCCGCAGCTCAAATAAATCTATTTGGATCCAGAAATTTTATTTAGTAATTGAAGCCAAATATTTACAGCAATCAGAGAATTTATATTTTATTTAAAAAAGTTTTTGGGTCGAAAAATGATTGTTTGTTCCGCGGATTATACGCCGGGAATTACGGTACTTTAGAATGGCGCCGAGTTCACTGCACATGCGCAAGAAAATGCTCTTCAATATGCACTCATTAGCGCCATCTTCCGTCTTTTCGTTCTCGTACAGTTACGCCAGTTCTGGAAATTAATAGCCGGACCTTGTATTACTTTAACCTTTTGAGGTGCAAATAATTGTGTTTCTGTAATGTCGAATTCATACAAGAATCTGCAAAAATATTTATAGCAAAATAGGGAAAAGCAATTTCACGACTTTTTTTCCACCAAAATTAGAAAAGTAAAATTTAATAAAATTTTTCCATTGCGAATCTTCATTAATCGAAGGTGGGATAAAATATATCCCACCGCCCCTCAAGGGTTATAATAACTAAGCAATTTATAACAATTATTCGTAAAAAAATGTTTTATTCATACACCAAAGTGTATTAACTGGTATATTTTTCGCAAAACATCGTAAAATATATAACTTTTTATACAAGGGTCATTTGATCCCTTCCAGTAGGAATTCAGCATTTCACAAACGTAATTGCTTGCCCCTCAAGGGGTTAAGGATGTCCTTAAGAATCACTTCACAGAAGAACGTATCATCTGTCGCCGCTTTCGGAATCTATAGCTCCCAGATCTCCAGACCTAAATACTTGTGACTTTTGGCTTTGGAGCATTTGAAACATTTGGTAAGTCATGATAATCCAAGAATTTTACCTGATATTAACACTGCGATCAACTCTGAAACATGTATATGACTCCTAAGCAAATTTTATATACGTCATTTAAGATAATTAATTGGTAAATTAAATTAAGATAATAACACTGGGTTTGTAATCGTTTGGTACCAGTAACTGTCTTCTACGATAATTTGTTGCAGAGTTAGAAGGGGTGTTTACTTTTTTCCATGACTGTGCATTTTTTCTTAAATAAATGACTTTTATAAAATGTTTCATCAAACAAAAATATGTATTAATGATTGAAGCTCATAAAATAATTTACAAATTCTTTAAACTTTGTTCTCTTGTCGTAGATATCTGTTGTTTTGTTGTAAGCAATGGATATTTATCTTTCAGATAAACGTCGAGATCTAAAAAAAAACATACAGTTGTTCAAAAGAGAAATATCAGTTTGTTCCAAATTATTAGGAAATGTAATAAGTTGACAGTATGGATCAGAAGCGGTTGAAAAAAATAATAATGTATAGGGCTCCCACTCGGTTCGTTTTTTGATCACCACTTTCTTTCAAAGAAAAATCTTCTTTACAATTTTTGTCGTCGTTTGAAAGACGTTTTTGTTGTTCTTATTACACGATTTTTTTTTGTTGCAAAAAGTAATGGTTTTCAAAAAACGGACTAATACGTGTCCAAAATATAAGATCATCTAAAAATATGTCTTAATCCTGGCAGTGTTGCCAGTGGGTTACGAGGGTGAATCAAAGATTAACCGGAATTTATGCCGGGAGGCCTGAAGGTCATCGCGAGGGCGCTCAAACCTCTGCGCATGTCAGGAGGGGATGTCATATGACTATTTATGCGCCGATATGTGCTACACTCTCCGTTCCTCCGTCGGCTTCAGGATGAATAAGGGAGATGTTCACCCCAACGTTGCGCAACGCATTATCGTTAATTTTCTCACAAATGAAGGCGTAAGACCGGCTGAAATCTTAGGAAGACTTCAAGCACAGTTTGGGGAGACATGCCTGCAGAAATGCCAAGTGTATGACTGGCACAGAAAGTTTGTGGAACGATGAACAGAAGTTGAAAGCACCCCCTCACGCCCCTCCCCTCGAACAAGTTTGACTGAGGAAAACATTATCGCTCGAGGGTGCTGCCTACTACTGTCAGCTGTTGGATGAAACAAAACGTGCATATGGGCGGAAATACGTGAATTTCCGGTCAGAGAAGAGATTTTGCTTTATGACAGTGCCCGTCCCCATACAGCCAACCTTACTCGCGAAAAGTTGGAGGAAATGCATTGATTATCACTGGAACACCATTTCAATAGTTCCCCTATGATTATCACATGTTTGGGCCTTTGAAAGAAGCATTAGGAGGTGAACGATTCGGCGATGACACTGTTGTTGAAGCCTTCTTGAGCAATTGGCTGGAGACACACCCCTCTTCTTTCTATGATCACGGCATCAAAAAACTTCCCATCCGTTAGGAAAAATATGATATGAAATCAGGACATTATATAGAAAAATAATATGTAACTTTCTGTTTTGTATCTTGTACCAATAAATAAAAAGAAAAATTCCGGTTTATATTTCATTCACCCTCGCACATTTTTAAAATTCAGATTTCTTGATTGGCACCACTTTTTTGAATTCGCCATATTTAATGACCTATTAATTAAGAAGAAAACAAGGGGAATTTTACCGTTTCAGAAAAGTGGTGCCAATCAAGGAATCTAAATTTTTAAAAAGTAGCCCACTGGCAACACTGCATCCTGGGGGCCTGCTGTCATATAAAACACCACTTTGAAAAAAAATCCTTATTTAATGACAAAACCTTTGTCATTAACCCGAGAAAACGCGCGCATACACAGGGTGTGAATGGTTCTTGCTTTGTCACACATAAATACTAATAATAATCGTCCCCTTATTTAATCGGAAAGAATTTTGCTATAAAAGAAGTTTAAGGTTACTTATAAAAAGATAGTTGTGGTAATCGTAAAAACCCTACGAATTACGGGTCTATCAGGCCCGGCGCGTGTCCTCCAGTGTTGCCAGTAGGCTTTTTTATTCAGATTTCTTAACTGGCACCACTTTTTTAAAACGATACAATTCCCTTTGTTTTCGCCTTAATTAATATGTCATTAAATAAATCGCATTTAACCATTTCAAAGAAGTGATGCCAATCAAGAATCTGATTAAAAAAAAGTAGCCCATCTGGAAACACTGGTGTTCTCCCGGATTAAACAAAGTGAACATTGAATTTCGGAATTTGTAGTGGCAAACATATTTCAGGCAAAATGGTTAACCCCTTAACCTACGATTCACTTTTAACAGCTCCACGGTTTGGCAAATGCATAGCTACCACTAAAATTTAATAGAGATTTTCGCCTTGTTTAATCATGGAATTTCGACGATTAAATTAAACTATATTTACTGTGAAATTTTAGTGGTAATAAGAATTTACATTTGGCTCGATCATCGTACGCGGGCTATGCCCGTCATTGTAGGTTCAGGTGTTAAAGACCCACAATCCAAACATCTGTATATATGTGTACTTTTATTTTTAATTTTCTTTCATAGCAATAGAGACAAAGATCAACAATGGTGTTACGAATAAAACGGATAAGATACATAGCGAACCATCTATCAGTGACAATTGAAGTAACTGAGGAGGTTGTCACAAGATGGCGACTGACATTTTACATCGGATCAACCGATTCCGGAAGCCTAGATATTTCAACCTTTTTCGCTGACACGGAGAAGAGATTGTCTAGTTTTGCACAATATGGCGGAATGCAAAGCCTGACTACCACCGAAGTAAATTTCCACCAGTAATAATTAATATCCGTTTTTCCATTATTTATTCAATTAATAGAATGTCATTAGTAAGATATTTAAATAAGGAGAAATTTACTGGCGAAAGTTTGTCCTAGCGGTAGTCAGCATTAGCAAAAGCGATTATCCCCTTAATTCCATGGAACTATAAATAAAGAGGAATTAAAATATCCCTACAATAGTGAAGCTTCAACTGTAACCGCTATCGCAGGAGTTGTTTACCGCCAGTAGAAACTTCAACCAGTAGATTTATATAGACATTTTCAACTTATTTAAACGCCTTATTCTTACAAAGTTTCAGTCATAAATATTGCTAGAAACAGAGTTTCATTTTTACTGGTATGAGTTTACTTTGGCGCAGTTAGGTCCTGCGTTTCCGCCATGTTTGACAACCAGGGAAACGAACTGACAGATTTACAAGGCATACTGACACCAGTAAAAGCATATCGAAAATTTTAGGACATTTTTGAGAAAAAGTTTCACGAATAAGATGCTCAATTACGACGAAATTTTCCATGTAATTTTACTGGCGGGATGCTTGCCCTGGAGGCAATCAGAAACTGAAGAGCCGATTTTAAAAAAGCAGTCATCTAATGACAACCTACTCACTTACTTCAATCGGAACAGTTAGATTTAACACTAAATGTCTCCTTCTCTTTATTCATAACTCCATTCTTAATTCTCGCTCCCGTGATATTCAAGGGATGTGTCTTTTATTCAGATAGTTTTATTCCCACGTTTTATAAAATAGTGTAATTCGCTGTATTTTGGTATTATTTAACCTTTCACTAACCCCTTAATTCCGGCTCCCGTCCATGGAACTATTAATAAAGTGGAACTGACATATCCTTAAAATAGTGAAGCATCAACTGTAACCGCTATCGCAGGCGTTGTTTACTGTCGGTGGAATCTTCCACCAGTAGATTTCTATAGAAATTTTCGACTTATTTAAACGTCTTAATATTACAAAATCTCAGTCATAAATAACCGTAGAAACAGATTTTCATTTTTACTGGTAGGAGTTTACTTTGGCAATAGTTAGGTACTGCGTTTCCGCCATATTGTGACAACCAGGGAAACAAACTGACAGTTTTACAAGGCATACTGATACCAGTGAAAACAAATAAAACTTTTTATGACATTTTTGAGAAAAATTTCCATGAATAAGACGTAGAAATATGACGAAATTTTCTATTCAATTTTACTGGTGGGACGTTCGCCCTAGTGGTAATCAGGAACTGGAGATCCTATTTTAAAAAAGCCGCCGCCATCTTGTGACAACCTCCTTAGTTACTTCACTCGCAACTGGTAGACAGCACACTACATGTCTCCTCCTCTTTATTCATAACTCCATTCTCCCGTCATATTCACGGGCTACGTCTGTTTTTCAGATTATTCAGATTTGTTTGATTCCCACCAGTTTTATAAAATAGTGCAATTGGCTTTATTATGGTATAATTTTAATTGGTGATTAAATAAGGTGAATATTTCTTTTTCAAAAAAGTGGTGCCAATAAGGAATTTGAATTTTTAAACCGTAATTTTATGCGACCGTTAAGGGGTTAAATAAGGCGCATATTTCATAGAAGTTGTGCCAGTAAGTAATATGATTCTTTAAACCGTGATTTAATGCGACCGTTAAGGTGTTGTAGTTGAAACTTCAGTGTTTTAAGGATATGTCAGTTCCTCTTTATTAGCAGGGTTCGTAAGGGTACCGTTATTTTCAAGTCCAAATATCAGTATTTTTTTTATAGAAAAATAAATCTAGATTAAATGGACGAAATTTCGCCTTATTTATGGAAAGATTTTCCTTAAGGAAATACTGGTACCGAAAAATTTCTTAGTCTGGAAATTCAAGGACCCGTACGAACCCTGATTAACCCCTTAACCTACATTTTACGTTCCAACAGCCTGAGTCCAAAACGTAAACAAGATCGATCAGTCTTCGAGCCATTCCATGGTTCGGCAAATCCATAGCTGTCAACTTTTACGCTTTTTTGCTGTCACTAAAATGTATTAGAGATTTTCGTCTTGCTTAATCATGCGATTTCGACGATTAAATAAGACAATATTTACTATAAAGTTTTAGTGGCGAGAAGAGTTTACATTTGGCTCTATCATTGTACCAGGGCCATGCCCGTAATATTTAGATTTGGGCCGACCGCACTAGTGACCAAGCCCGTGATAATCAGTTTTGTTCCAAATACAAGACAACGTGTCTCACATGTGGTTGTAGGTTAAGGGGTTAATAGCCCCATGAGATCAATATGTAAACTAGATGCTGCTCCACTTTGCGCACTTACTTGAAATTATTTTTTATGGAATGATCTCATGTAATACATAACAATTAAGTAAAACAAAAATGCGAAATACTCAGAATTCAGAATTTGTATTTTTGTTGATGAGCGATCATGTTGATACAGGTTTGCTAGTTAGGCATCCACTTTTATTTAAAAAATTCGGATTCACACCAGTAAATCCAAGAAATATTATTAGATTTATTTAATATATAACTTTTCTTTATAACATAAAGTAAAAATTCTTCTTACAAATGTTTCGGTCTGAAGTCGAAATTTCAGGATATAAACGAAGGCCAAACTGGAAACCCTGCTGGTGTTGATATTCTGTGAATAATCTGTAAATAACAGTGTTGCCATTTTGGCCTCCGTTTTTATTTCGAAATTTCAAATTATCACCGGAAACTTCGAAAGAAGAATTTTTACTTTAAGTAATCGCGAAATGTCCGTCATTAAATAAAACAAAAAAATACTACTTTTAATTTCTGACCTGTATTCGTATTTTCTGAATAAAAATGGAGGCCAAACTGGTAACCCTGGAATAATAGATTGAGAATTTTTTGTGAGTCTGTGAAGTTAATATGTTTAACCCCTTAACACTTTCAGGGGCAAGTAATTTCGTTTCTGTAATGTTGAATTCACACCGGAATTATCGAAAAGATTCAGTTCAAAATAAGGAAAAGCAATTTTTCAAAATTTTCCCATTAAAGTTTTAAAAGTAAAATGTAATTAAAGGTTTCTGTAGTTAATCATGATTAAAATTAATCACCACTCAAGGGGTTAATTCTCGCTCCAGTGATAGCCATGGGCTGTGTCTTTTATTCAGATTTTTTGTTTCCCACCAGTTTTATAAAATAGTGAAATTGGCTTTATTATGGTATCATTTTACCTGTCATTATAAAGTGAATATTTCTTTTTCAAAAAAAATGGTGCCAATAAGCAATTTGAATTCTTAAACCGTAATTTAATGCGGCCGTTAAGGGGTTAAAAGGATCTTTCAAGTTATTATAGTTTAAATGTGCTTAATACAGGGTTTTTACACTTTCAGCTTTTACTTGTTAAATTGTTTTTTACTTGTTAAATATATTTTTGTGGATATTTTGTCTTACTTAAGATGGTTCTCAAATTATCTGCTCTACGATGCAAAACGTTCTGAAACATTTTCTGATTCATTTTTTAACGTAAAGGCATAAAATTGTCCGGTCTGAATATTGCATAGATTAACACTAGAACGCCCGAAAATTTTGCTCAAGCTTCATAAAACTATTTCACCCCAGAATTTTTATTTAAAATTATTTAACTGATTTATTTAACGTAATTCTGCGTCGCTTAAATTTAACTTATTTTATGAAAAAAATTCTGGCTCCAATGGACATTTAATCATGTGGTCGGAGTCGAATCGACTCCTTCCGGGCGTTCTAGTGTTAACATACAAGATGGGACATTTACGGCAAAATCTGTTACGGCAACAGACAAGGTCACTACCGACAAGGGGGAAGAATTAAAACGCCTCCGAAATTTATCTATGTTGAAGAAATATGTTTACGCTCTATGTTTTGAATACCTATCCTTACATAAAACGAAACAGAGGAAGACGATGTATTTATGCTTTATTTAATTAGCTGCTTTATGTATTGTACCTGTATCGTTCAACTTTAACTTACAAAATGATAATTAGAGTAATAATATAAAAGAAAAACACTAAAAAATTCTGTTAAGAACGTAAATACGTAACTTTATGAGATTAAATTGTAAACAATCAAATTCAGGTATTGTGTCAATTTATTCATAACGAATAAAATTTTATTGAGTGTAATGTCAGTACCTCTATTTATTTTTAACATTTAGATTTATACAATTCTAAAAATTTGGCGAAAGGAATTTTTCCCCATCTGTAATTTTATTATTATTTCTTATATGCTAATATTATAAATATTATTGAATTGATTGCACGTAATTTACATTTAAAACAATATTTTTTTTTTTATCTGTAAGAGAGTGAAAATGCGTAAATTTTAAAAGTTTATTGTAACGATTGTTTAATACGTTAAATTCATAAATTAATAAAACATCGGCTATAAAAATTTTCCAACTAAATTGGAATAATTATGGAGTTTTCTGGGACTTGTAGAGTGCAATATTTCGTATATTTTTATATTACACCATTGCTTTTGATATATAGCATTCAAGACGAAATTTTTACTTTGTTTTTCGTTGCACTTAAATAGTTCACTCATCATGTGAAAAAAAAAGCGTATCCGCGCATAGACATAGAATAGATATTAGATATATAACATAGAATATATATTCTATGTTCATGTATCGTTGTAAGATTCATTGAAAACGTAAACATGCAACATTGGAAAAAGAAAGATCACAATAAGGTAGATACTCAATAATAAAACTATTACAAGGATGGGGAGTTTCTTCCCCATTGTCACTAAAGGCGCTACGATCGTAATCGCATTACCATTACGCTCTGTTGGAGTGTCCGATCTTGTATGTTAATGTATGGACTATTGCAGCAATTTGGAATCGAATAGCATTTTACATTTATTGTAAATTAATTACTTATCGAGTTATAAGCAGGGCCCGATTAACGACGGGGCAAACTTCCACCAGTAAAATTTAGTAGAAATTTTCGTCTTAATTAAACACTCTTTTTATTCAAAATTACTGTCATGAATAAGACAAATTATTATTATTTTTTTTTTTTTTTTTACTGATGGAAGTTTGCCCCGTTGGCAATAAGACCCGGAGTATAATCGAATCTTGTCACTCGATGACAAATTTTCATCCTTTCTCGCGTTCCTACGGCAGGAATTTGGTTTTAAGCGATCACTTTGACGGCATTTTACGAAAAATCTTCTACCTTTACCGTAAAAGAGAAAACGCCGTTCGATCGCATAGTTTCTGGATAAGAAGTTCTGCCAATTTCTAGCGTTTCCGACAAGAGTGAATGCAGAAATTTGTTCGAAAGTAGCTCCATTAGATTTGAGAACAACCTTAATATCAGATTTCTTTTCCTTTCTTTTTTTTAAATTTCGGCTGGAAATTTATTTAACCCTTTTTATTTCTAGTCATTAAAAGTCAATTGCTTTTCTTCACGTGATAGCTCTTATATAAGAAAAATATTCTAAATCCCATTTAAATTAATTAATCATTTCACCTATACTGTGCTGAGATTAAACCTTTCAGGAGAAAATTAGATTAAACCGGGGCTAGTTGGCCAGCTTTTTCTTCTAATAATTTTTTAAAAATTACAATTCAACATTTTAAATTTCTTTTTATGCTACCACTATCATTTTACTCTTAGGAAGAAGTCAGAATAGTAAAACTTGAAAATATTAACTATAAGTATTAGTTTAGAAGCTCAAATTAACACCAAGTCTCTTGGGCTAACCTGCCCCGATTGCGGGGTAAGTTCGCCCACGTCACTTTTTAATGTTCGGATAGTGTAGAAGTTTAAGAAATGATCAAAATTTTACCAAATCTTAACTTTTATTTCTTGCAAACGAAAACACAATATAGCCTTCTAAATTAAAATACAAATTTTAAATATTAAAACTGTGAGTTATTCAAATTGTTAAATTCGACCAAAAATTCCTTTAAAAATTGCTTTATTTTTCTCATAAAAAATGTCTTTAATGCATTACGGAACAGTAATAAATTTTAATAAAGGCATGCTAGGTGTTAAAACACCGTAAATCTTAGAGTACAGTAATTTAAGAAATCATTCATCCTTGATTAGGTGATTTATTATAAACACCAGATGATAAATAAATTGTATCAATGCCTCTGTACATCTGTTAAGTGCAATAATTCTTTTTTTTTCGTTTATTATGTTTTTCTAACGCATCATTCCCTTCAAATTTCTGTCAGTAAAATGTAATATTGCTTCATGATGCTTTGGGTAATGCCAGATTCTTTGAAATAATGATAATTTTCGTTTATATAAAACTTTTTTTTCCTAAAAAAAAAAAAAAAAAAAAACAGTTTTTTTATCATGAAATATACATATTATTGATTACATTCATGATTTATTATTGGTATAATGAGATTTAGATAATCTAATAAATTAGGATATATCAATGTGCTTGATATAATTATGTTGAATGATATCATTTTTTTTATATTTTTTTATTTGAACTGTTGATCCTTATTAAGGGTTCAGGAAGTGTAGCTCTATTCTGTTTGTGGAAGGGACAACATGTCTCTTAACACTAGAACGCCCGGAAGGAGTCGATCAGACTCCGATCATATGATTATATGTCAACTGGAACCAGAAATTCTTTCATAAAAAAGTTAAATTTAAACTACGCAGATTTACGTTAAATAAATCAGTCAAATAATTTTAAATAAAAATTTTGGTGTCAAATATTTTTATGAAACTTGAGTAGAATATGCGGGCGTTCTAGTGTTAAAAGATAAGATATTTTTTGACACTTAAAATTTGTTTTCCTGAAACAGCCCTTTTTATGAATTATGAAGGCAGAAAGGGTTATTTAGTTTCAGCGAATAACTATCCAGGTAAGAGGTTTTCACTTAATAAAATGTGATGTTATTAAAGCATTATTTGTGGCAAATTCTTCTCTGGACGGGGGAACAAGGGGATTTTATTAATAATCGAGAAATTTCAGAATCGGGTATATTTTGGTTGCTAGATTTGTTACTTTTAGCGGTAGTATGTAACACTACGAGGCCGAACCTTTATGTAGATTACGTAAGAATTACTACCTAATGCAATCTCCCGTATGTTGGAAATTTTGAAAAACATTTCAGATCTACACCGATCATCACCCCTAGAGCCCAAAACTTTATATATATATATATATATATATATATATTACTGTTCTATGGACACGATAACATATCTAATCAGTTTAAAGTTTTCAAAACTTCTAGTAAGAGGGCCAAAAAATTATGCATGATAGATTTTTGATATAATTATAAATGGCTTCAAGGAGTGCAAAAAATAGGGTTTTCAGAAGAACATTGTCAGTTCACAAGATATCAAATTCATTTAAATTTATCATAAATCTTCTTAATATTATCTACAGCTTTTGTATTGACAAGCTTTTGATAGGAGCAACTCTTACAGCAAAAATAAATTAAAAACAAAAAAGTGTGTATGTGTGGTGGGGGGAGGTTGTATAAGAAAAAATCACATGTCCCTTAATCCGTTAAATTCTTGGTGAAAGTAGCTCTTATCTTCGAAATATAACTGCGCCTGTAGATCAAGCCGACTGGGATTTTTCTATAATTATGAAAGTTACAAATGTTTTTGTACAACAGGAGCAGCTGATTTAATTTGGGAGGAGGTAAACAACATTATAACTTCATTTAAAAAAATATTGAATGGAATAACCAGGAATTCAATTAATAAAATAATTCCTTACTATTAATTATTAATAAATTAACTAAAATAATAATAAATGCATATTAAAATAATTCATTAAAACTATCAAAATTCCAATACCCCAGAGCCAAATTCCCACGGGGCATGTTGGCCCGGCGGGTCAACATGCCCCGTGCCAAATGGGCCAACTATCCCCGTATCGCCATTTTTGTTTTCATGACTGTAAGGAATTATTCTGAAAGCATCTCAATAATAAAACAAGCCCTACAATAACTACGAACAATTATTTTCCTGAATTATTATAGATCAAAAACTAAAATGTAATCTACAAACAAATAAAAAACGATTATTTATAAGAGAGGAAATTTACTAACCTTTGCAAAATTTTGAAAACTCTCAATAATTCTTTAACGGACGCTCCGACTTCAATGGTGCTGATGTTGGAGGAGGAAAGCGAAGCAATGCTTACTTGGCTGGACTGACAATGTCATCTAATGAAAGGTTTTAAAATTATCGCGACTGGGCCAACATGCCCCTATGCCCAACTGGTCTACCCCACTTCTGTTGTGAAATTGCGAAAGGATTGAATGGCATCAGAATTTACAAACTTTATTTAAAAATGAAAAAAAAAGCTTTCCTTCGCGTACATTATAAAAACAAAATTTTATTGATGAATTCCTGCGCTATTGTGCCATTTAGGGATTAAAATTAAGTTAAATAAATAAGGGCCCATCGTATTTCAAAATGTTAACCTTTTCAGGGGCAAGGTACTTCTATTATTAAAATACTGAAATGAATGAATGACACCGGAATTTACGAACAAATTTATTTGGAAATAAGTAAAAGCTTTTCTTCATGTACTTGATCACTCTACCAGGGAGCCAACCAAATAATGGCAAAGACCCTGAATCCCTGGCATAAAAACGTCCTCCACCATAAACTCAACCCCTGCCGCCGAAATAGACCCGGAAACAGCGACAAATAATAAAACTAAAAACTCACAAAAATATGGCACACTCTGCCTAGCAAATAAAATACAAAAATTAAAGTCATGTACAAGTTTTAACATATGACTGTAACCCTAGTTACTATAAAATAAAAATAAAGCTAAAACTAACAAGGAAGTTATCCATACGGGCATACTCAGAAAAATCTGAAAAAAATTGCAGAATGTTCTTCTCATATGGATATATATGTTTATAAAAATTTTTTTGGCGGAACCCCGATACAGCGTCCGTAAAAAAATAATGAAATTTTCGTTTATTTGGTGATTTATCACCGGTTGACGATGAAAATAAAATACGCTTTTATATGGAATACTCTTTAAGGAAAAAACGTTTTATGTTGAATTTTTAAGTTTATTTTAACTATAGTTTGGCCATTTTTTGTTTCTTTTAACTATAGTTTTTCATATATATTTATATGTATTCATAATAAACTTTAAATATTATATTTTACGATTTAAAACTAAATTTAAATTGTTTCAAGCTCAAAAATAACGCAGATAGAAAACTGTCGATTTGATTTTGTTGCTATGGAAACGACTTCATCGATATGGAAATGTATTATGGCAATCAAATGTCAGCTGGCTATAACTTAAAACAGATATTTGCAACTTGCAAAGCACAGAAAATATTTTTACAGTGATATAATTAAATAACTACAGCAACAAGCAACATATATACATAATATAAAAAAAACATGTAATAACCTCTTTCTTTGATGAAGTTTAAATTCATTAAATACCGTGCATTGTAAAAAACAATTAATCAACAATTTTCCGATGCATTAAAATCGTTTGCTTTTGGCAAGGAAAAATCCTGCTCACCAAATCGCATGTTACTTCTGTATTTTCGCGCCAAATATTTGAAAGTATTTATTTTTTTACAGACTTTCTACTGAAATTCATTCCGCTAAATTTTACTGATCCCTTATTACATACATGAGTAGTTTCACTAGTATTTTTTTAACATATTCTGAGTATGCCCTGTAAGGAGACCTTCCTTGTAAGACTGAATGAAACTGAAAAACAAAATTTTAAGTTATTTTCAGTTATAAATGACTGTATAAATATAACTTAAAACTAAGTACGATTTACACTAATAATCAAGACAAGATAAAACATTAAGACAATAAAACAGACATTTTAGGTCAATTCAAGTTACAAAAGACCATCAGACCCTGAAAGTCCAGAAACAACTCAAAAATGCGTGAAGGCAGAAAGATTAGCCAAGCACTATGTGGATAACAGTCCGACAAAAGTCCACCAAAAATTATTTAATTACACCAAAATATTTAAAATCTGTACTTTATGAATGAATACAATTTATTCAGTTCATTATAAATAACTGTCAGTTTATAATAATTCGATTTCAGCAAGAGAACATTTTGCAAATTCCAAGACAGAGTTCTATTTCGCACAAAGTTAAAGAACAGAGGCATCAGAGGACACTTGCCGAAAATAAAATGATTAACGTCGCCGACGTTACCGCAATCACACTTATCTGTTGGTCGCTTGCCAATCATAAATAAATACACTGGAAAAACACCATGCGAGGAAATGAAATAGGCTACTACCCTTGAATAACACAAATAAGAAACGTCCGGTAAACGCAAGATGAGGGAGGTATCCCTACAAGTTTCACTAATTTTCCAATCATTAGTCCACCTCGTGATAATGTTACTCTTATAAAAACGCTTGACGAAGGACACGGGGATTGGAATATCCAACCTCTCATCAAACTCATCATCACATACTTATACATCACGTACTCATCTTCACGTACCCCTTAAATCTCGCTCCCGTCGTATTCACGGGCTGTGTCTTTTTTCAGATTATTCAGATTTGTTTGATTCCCACCAGTTTTATACAATAGTGTAATTGGCTTTATTTTGGTATCATTTTACCTGTCATTAAACAAGGTGAGCATTTCTTTTTCAAAAAAGTGGGGCCAATAAGCAATTTGAATTTTTAAACCGTAATTTAATGAGGCCTTTAAGAGTTTAATGAAACGAAATTTTTCAAACGAAAATTCTTGTGACAATGGCTGATTTAGGGATTAAAATTATGTGGTCCAAAAATGAACCACCGCCCTTGAAGGGGTTAAGCGTCTTCAACCTGTGGCTAGTAAACCATCAAACTACAATTATTTTAGAATAAAATGATACACCTTTTAATAAAGAAACTTTGCGATTAAATAACCCGAAGATTTCCGATAGAAAATTGCGAAAGTTCTCAGTATTCCCTATTCCCCTATATACAGTGGTGGTCAAAAGTTTCCGGCCAGTTAGTTTCTTTGATTTGTTTGGCAGAACGTTTCAGCGAAGAAGAAGCACAATTGCTCCAAAAGTTAGGTATAAGCAAAGTACCTCTGACCACGTGATCAATTTGATTGGATACTGAAGATACTTGATGCAAAGGGGAGGAATGCGAAATTCGCGTGTGCAAAAGTTTCCGGCCATTCGTCATCCGTTAGTTTTTGCTATCGGTAAAGTTTTTTTTGCCGTGTTTGTTAATTAATCAACGTGAATAACGTATTTGAACTTCAAAAATGAAAATTTGAACAATTTATTGTTCCTAAACGAGTGATTTGTTTGTCGCTAAAGGGATACTGATCCTCTCGTGAGATTGCGACGAAGTAGTAGATAGGAAAATTTGCTATGAACGATATTTTAAAAAAATATATAAAGATGTTTATGGCCTTCGGAATTTGCCACGGTCCGGGGGCACCCCGGAAAATAACTATTTTTGTGGACAGAATTATCAGGAGAAAAGCAGCTGCTGACTCGCATAAAAATGCCGCTGCAATTCCTCGCGATTTACGGTGTAAAATAATGCTGAAATAAGTCGGTCTACCGTGTCAAGACGCTTACGTGACGTAGAACTTTATGGAACAGTCGGTGTTAAAAAACCTTTCATAAGTAAAAAAATATCAGAGGGCCCTACTGGTGTTTGCCAAGGAATACAAAAACTGGTCATGTGAAAAGTGGAAAAAAGTACTATTTTCCGATGAATCGACGTTCAATCTTTTTGTGAGCTTTAACCCCCTCACTGACAAGCCCGTGTTAATACGTTCACTAAGCTCCAGGTTTCACTGCAATACAAGCAATATTTAAAGTAATATTATTCTATTGATTTAACGTATTTTTAATATATTGAACAATGATTAATACTTCCAAGGATTGCATTCATATTCGTTATTGAGTTTTTTTATAAAATGTTCAAAGAATCTTTTTTTAGCATTTAAAACAAAATGCAGAGAAATCAACATTACAATTTTGCCCTTTTCCAAGACAGTCGGAGGGTTAAAAGACACTACAACCGACGACCTAAAAACAAAAGATAAGATTCAAGATATGGTATTCCTACAATGAAGCATGGCGGAGGACACGTTATGCTGTGGGGAGCATTTTCTGGAAAATGTGCCTGTCCTTTATTTGAAATCCAGGGCAAGATGAATAGTGCAATGCATAAGGATATCTTGCAAGATCATTTGCTGCCTTATTGGAGGAAAATTTGCGGTCGCAACTATTTGTTTCATCCTGATAACGACCAAAAGCATACATGCAAGCTTGTCAAGAAGTGGCTGTCGTACAAAAAAATTCCGCTTTTGAAATGGACAGCCCAATCACCCGATCTGAATCCTATAGAAAATCTTTGAAAGTAACTTGAAAACGTGTGTGGAATTATACATATTCCATTTCAGCAGCATTTTCTCAAAAATGCAAAGAACCGTGGGAAAAAACTTAACATTGACCATAGTTGCCAACCTCCCGATTTTTTGGATACCAGTAAAATCTTACAAAAATGTTCGCTTTATTTAATTGCGTAAATTGTGCGATTGCATAAAGCAAATATTTCTGAATAAAAATATTGGTATGAAAAAAATCGGGAGGTTGGCAACTATGCATTGACGATCTACAACCATTCATAGAATCGATGTTACGTTGCTGCGTCGCAGTACTTATTGCTAAATGTATGAATACAAAATATTAATTGTATATGTTGTTAATCACTGTTATTTTCTGTTATAATACCATTTTTTTCCAAACTTTCCAAGGTGGCCGGTAACTTTTGAGAACACGCGTTTTCTTTTGCAATTAATTTTGTGAATTAAATTTATTAATATTTATTTTTTATTCCATAAGCAAGTTCCTATCTATTATGTCAATAAAGTGTATAAGTACCACTTTGAAATTCCTCTTCATATGGGTATACTTACAAATTAACGAAAAATTTTATGTTGGCCGGAAACTTTTGACCGCCACTGTATATGCATGTGGCTTATCTTAGTTCATGAGTTAGCACTTGAAGAAAATTTAAAATTGCACATTCCTGTACAAGCTGTAAATTTGCGTGTATATAAATGGAAAATTACTACTCATATTATTCATTTACCAATTAGAATAATTGTGTCAAAATTAATCTAGTGCATGGCTCCCAACTCTTCCTCTGTTTTGTACCATAAATATTTAACAGAAATTTTTACCTTATCCAATCGGCAGATTACGGCGATTTAAAAAGGCAAAATTTACTATAAAACTTTCGTGGTACAAGAAAACGTACGATGTTGGCAGATATGCTAGTGTAATAACCCTTTGAGTGTGCGGGTGTTTGTTCCCTCTGTTGTTAGTGCCCTTTGAGTGTGTTTTTACCGTGCGCGGCCGGGCCTTTTTAATAAATTAAACGCCTATAACAAAGCCCGGGCCACACCAATAGAAAATGTAGAAAATTTGTAAAAGATGAAACCCTCCAACATGTACTCAATCACTGCATGGTTCATATCACCTTGTGTAAAAAAAGACATAATGCAGTGGTTGAGAGGGTTAAAAAAGCTGCAATTGGAGATGGAACCTTAATAGTGAAGACCAGGCCGTCGGTAGCAAAAACGTAAAACCTGACCTGGTGCTCCGGAAAGGTAACGACATTCTTATTATTGATGTCACATTTCCGTTTGATGAAGTTGCTAACTTTGAAGATGCTAGAAAGACCAAAGAGGGTAAATATAAGGAAATGGCGACTGAACTTTCTACCAGAGGCACCAGGGCAAAGGTAGAAGCAATTAGTGTCGGCTCCTTGGGTTCCTGGGACCCGAAAAATGACAGAATTATCAAGAGGTTGTGCTCGGTGAGATATGCCAAGATAATGAGAAAAAATAGGGTTAGCGAGACAATATCCTATTCTCAAGATATCTACTTCGAGCACACCAAAAGAGACCCCCAGGACTCAGGGGGTAGACGTAGATAGCCATGCTGCTTTTCTTCTCATTATTTCATTATGTTTAGTATAATTTATATTCTGACTTGTATTTTTATATATATGCATGATTCAAATGAAGATTTTTAAATAAAGTTATAAATTTGACAAACGCTCTGAGATAAAGAACAACATGCTGACTTAGGCCACATGGACACACACTTCTTAAGTTATTTTCTTGGTTGTAAATTCCAGATCCACACCACTAACATTTTCCGTAGTAACCCTTTGAGGGGCAAGCAGTTGCATTTCTGTAATGTTGAATTCCCGCCGAAAATTTGGTAAAATTTTATTTTAAAATAAGGGAAAGGCATTTCTAAGATCTTTTCACCAAAGTTATAAAAGTAAAACTTAATTAAATTTCACTGGTGCAAATATGAATTAAAATTAGGTGAGATATAATTTATCCCACCGTCCCTCAAGGGGTCAACGTATCCAGTGTTTAGTGAAGTTTCATTCACTGTGATTTATTCTGTTGAGCTGATTCATATATCAGACCAGATGATATGATAAATAAGGTTATCTAGGTGAATTAGGTTCTCCAGATTCGTCCAGGATAGCTTATTTGGCAGAGCATTTGCAGCTTCTGCCAAGATCTCTTGTTGAAATCCTGGCCCAGAGCTTTTCCGCCCAACTGGAAAATTACAACTCATACGCATATAAATGTACTCACTTTGAATGTTTTTTAAGGATAATCATCGATGTTTTCATTAATCAGTGAAAACATGGCTTTTTTGCCCCTTAACTCCTCAATTCTCACTCCTCATAAGTCTTATAAAACGGTGTAATTGGCATTATAATGGTATCATTTTATATATCAATAAATAAGATGAATATTTCTCTTTCAAAAAAGTGGTGTCAATAAGCAATATGAATTTTTAAACCGTAATTTAATGCAACCGTTAACCCCTTCACGGGCGGCAGTTCATTTTTGGACCACTTAATTTTAATCCCTAAATGCCATATTGGAATCAGAATATTGGTATGAAAAATTTCCTTTTATTAAGTACGTGAACAGAAGCTTTTGCTTAATTTGAAATAAATTTGTTTATAATTTCTTGTCTCAATAACTCATTTCAGCATTTTGCGAATAGAAGTACCTTGCCCCTGAAAGGGTTAAGGGCTTAAGATATATATATATATATATATATATATATATATATATATATATATTTACAAAATAAACTAAAAATAAGTACTGCACACCACTTTCTCCGTTCTAAAATATTTGCCTTATATCTTTTCGAAATATGCCTTCCATTAAATAAAGCGAATATTGCAATTTAAAATAAGTGGTGTCGAAAAGCTTTTAGAAACGAAATAAACAAACTCCTCTACACGTACGGTGTACGGGCAAACCTTTTAACTCTTTATATCCCAGATTATGAATTCATGAAAATTTCATCTTATAAAGTACTTTAGGTGAATATTTGAAACTACATTAGAAGATTTACACAAACATTTAATAAATATTAGAAGGATTTTGCCAATTAAAGTGAATTAATTAAATTTGAATTTATTAGAATTTTGTACCATATTTATAACTTCACTCTAAACTTTCATTTAAAATCCTTTTTTAGTGTTTTATAGAATTAGAGGAAATGTACAAATATAATGCTATTACAATAAAAATATAAAAATATTTCCTAACTGAAACTCCCCCCCCACCCCCCAGCCCCCACGCACAATACTTCAACGTCATGCAAGCTGAAAAGACTCAAATGAAAAAGAAATCACCCTTTTCAAAATATTTTTGTTTTGTGCAACCAATAATGCTTTTGGAACAAGATAAAGTAAAGTAAAGTATCTATAACTCATTCTGAACTGTATTGCTACTAGTCGATGTATTAACCACTTAACTGTTTTGCCCGAACTCTGTTCTATCAAGAAATGTTACCTTGCTTCTTTACTAAAAGCTTTTCCACATTGCTAATTTTTTACCTGAAATCTTCGGCTCTTTAACCCTTTATCTACTGACGGCACTTGTATGTACCACTCACATTAAACTTTCATCCCATAGTGGCAATTACTGATATTTTAATAGTACTATGCAAAAACACTCTTTTAACTTCGCGTTATCGGGATACATGGTAGTAGTAGTTCTAGGTTTGTTACTTTAGCGAGGAAGGAGGCTATCTTTGACACAGTCTGTGTGTTTTGTGCGGACATTTTGTATAGATTGTCATGTTCGTCTTTTTATTGCTGCAAACACAGTAAAAGATATAAGATAAGTGTTGGATTTTTTTATGTGTTCATTATTATCTTAGAATACAGTTTGACTAGCTATTTTAGGTGAACGGTGTATGCATTTGATTTAGCAGTTGAATTACTCCGTGGTACATATAAGTACCATCAGTACACTGGGTATTGGAGAAACACTTCTTGTTTACTTTTCGTCTGTGTAGTTATCCATCGTTTTCATTTGCATTAAAATCTAATTACTAAAATGTAGGGTACTAATGATTTCCCTGGTACTTCTTTTCAGTTCTATAGTTACCCAGCAAACACAGAGCTATCGGTAAACAATCGGCCGATAGCCGCTTTGCCGTTACCGACGGTACCGGCACGATACCGGCTGCCGTACCGGTTCCGTATCTTTTTCGACACGCCAGGCGAATGACGCCCGACAGATAGTTGCACAGCCGGTCCAGTATCAGCAAAACACTATGCCGACAGCACGCCGATATCTATCCATACGAATGCCGGTCGCAGCCCGACACCAGCATAAATTGAAAAAAAATCTGTTTTGATGGCGCCATCTATGAGCCATCGCGGAATGCATATTTGAAGAAAACGTGTTTCGGGGTTGGATGGGGCTGGGTTTGATCCAGCGAACCGAAGGACTGGAAGCAGATGCCTTATCCACTTGGCCACACAGACTTGACCAGGAGAGGATTGTATGAGGTAATAAGAGGAAGTCTTATCGATACGTAATGGTTTGTCATTAAAAGTAAATGGTAGATGGGAAAATTAGAATTTTGAAGTGTTTATTTTTTATTTTTTATTTATTTATTTATATTTGTCTTGCGCGAGTTTATTTAAAAGTTAATTTAATATTTAAATGAAGGAAATAAATATCTTAGCTAATTCCTTAAAGCAAAGGAATTTAAGAATAATTTTAAGTTTAATTAAGATATAGATATAATTAAGAATAATTAAGAATATATATAAATTTAAGAATAATTAAGTATTAAAAAAAATATTTTTAGAGGTCTTGTTTATTTAATCAAATTTTCTTATTAGGATTATAATGTAATTACATGCATTGCGTTACTTTATAAAATATACCTTTTTAACATGGAAAAATTTATTTTAATAAATAAAAAGTTAGTAATTATTAACTTTTAATTAGAATAAGAATTCATTTTATGTCGTTTTGATGATTTAAAGTAGAACATATATTTAATGAGTATGTTGCAATATTAATTTGTTACTTATCAACATTTTTAATTTAAAAATAAAATAAAAATATTAACTTACATTTTTTTCTTTTGGAAGATAATTTTTAAATGGGGATATTTCTGAATCTTTTTTATAAATTTAAGAATGCTTATTAAATAAAATAACTGACTTTCAGAGGTTTTTCTCTTAATAAAATTTTCTCTTTAGGAATTAGAATGTAATGCGTTAATTCAAGAAATATATATATGTAACATAGAAAAGCTAATTTTAATAAAAAAAAGAAGTTGGTAATTAATCACTTTTAATTAAAATAAGAGTTCATTTTTTATCATTTGATGATTTAATGTAGAATATATTTTTAGTGATTAAGTAGCAAAAATGATTCTTTTACTTATCAACATTTTTTAATCATTAAATAAAGCAGAAATATTAATTTATCTTTATTTATTTATTTATTTATTTATTTATTTTTTATTTTTTTATTTTTTTACTTTTTTAGAAGTGGGAGATTTCTGAATACTTCTTTTAAATTTTAATGCTGAAAAGTTGGGTAGTTTTTTTTATATTTTTATAGCTTGTAAAATAATTTTAAGCACTTTTTTAATAATTTGATTTTTAAATAAAATAAGAAACATATCTATTGCTTTTAAAATGAATATATAGTTAGAAAATAATTAATTTATTATTTTTTTTCAATGATTAAATTTATAACGAATAATAATTTTAAGGGGCGATTTAAGAAACTATTTTGATGATTCAAATAATTGTAAGCCTTTTTAAAAGGAATTCAATAACAGCTTTAATATATATATATATATATATATATGTGTGTGTGTGTGTATAAGCTATTTTTGAATTTTTTTTTTTTTTGTTTATCACTGTTAGAATTTCATATGAAATAAATGAAATATACATACCTTATCAAAACTCAAATGCAAACAAAATTACAAAAAGAATTTAAAAAAATGTCGGCTAAGATTAAAAATTCCAAATTCGGACCGATGTTGGCAAATCTAATCGGGCCACTGTCAGAAAACACATATCGGTCTTGCCTCACTTGCCGGTGTAAGTCGCTTGCCGATATATAACCATAAGGGGACCGATTACGGTAAGCGGCAGTCGAAAAAGCAGATTCTTATGTTTCAGTTGCCGACATGCTGCCGACACTTTACCGAAATCACTGTGCCCATGCCGACACTCAACCGACACTGCCGGCTGCGGTCCGATCGTGTGCCGAAAGGTATGTGTTTGCTGGGTATTTTTTATTGGAAATCGAAAAAGTTGTGGCACCGGCTCGTTTTTGCTATGCTAGAAATGACATATGTAAATTCATATATTGCATATGTGGAGATGCCAGAGAACATGTTGTCCCCGGAATACAGACGTCGCATAACTAAAGGACTGCTAACAAGATCTAAACCTAAAATAAGATAGTTTTTTAACCCTTTCAGATACAAAGCTTTTTCAATTCTAAAGGGTTGACATAAATGATTGGCACCGGAAAACGCCTATCTTTCGATTGCTTATTAAATCAAAAATATTAAAATATTTTCTGTTACGATATTTTAGTCATAGTGTACTGTCGGTGCTTTAAGTACCACTTTAATTAACCCCTTACGTGCCGAGAAAAACGTACGAGATTCACTCACCAGTGCCACAGTTAGAACTTAGTGGCCTTATAAAATGAGGCGTGGCTTAAGAGCGTGCGAACTCTGTAAATAATCATTAAGAGATAGAAGATGGTCCATTCAATTTTTAATTTTTGTGGATTCACTAATAACTGAAAGCTGTGCCCTTAAGCTACCGATAGGAAACTATTGTATATATCTCGAACAAAAGTGTCAGGAGTGAGTTTTACGTGAACAAGACCATATTTCTGAAAAAAAAACTTTGTAAAAATTCATCTAGGTAAATAATTCATAGTTTTCAAATATGATTTATTGATTCTCTTTCGATAAATAAGTACGCTTTAGAACCAACAGTTTGTTGGTAGCAATATTGGTTCTATTCGTTTCATTATACGAAAAAAGTTTTTCTTGTGTTCATTTTAGTCGGATTCTTTACGTCATGTCTTTATACATTATTTGATTTTTTTTTTTTTTATTAATGATATGTGATTTAATGGAAGGTTTATTGCACTGCAAAAATAATGATAAAATCAGAGATGTGTTTTTCGTATAACGTCAACTGTTTTCTTGTACTGCACATCTGCAAAACGAGCAAAAATTACTGTCATAAGTAAAATATTAAGCAATTAACAGTTATTGTAATCTCTTACCTGCCGAGAAAAACTTACGAGATTCATTCCCCGTGCGACAGTTTTCCAAACAGGTGAACGTAGTTATGCGGTGTATTGGGGGAAATAAGAGACAAGCTTTTAATATAAACATTGTGTACTTCAACGTAAATATAAAAAGGAACGAAAATACAAAAATTATGTACAAAAATTATACCAAAAATGTAAAATTATAGTGTAACAATATGATAAAAAAGATGTTAGAACTTAGTGGCCGTGTGATATAATCCTGAAACATGTTTGGACTCATAAATCAACGACACATTCAGTGCATTGATAGCGGGATTCACGGCGAATTTTTTTCATTGAACAAACCGCACATCTTCTCGAAGCATTTTTCTTTGAATACGTTGATGTTACTAAGTCCGGAAAATGTCTAGCAGAAAGTCGTAAAGGACAGCCACTTTCTAATTTCTGTCGTTTGGCAGGTTGTGGGCGAGGAATATGAAATTTCTCAAATATACGTTCCACCAAATTCATGCGGAAGTTGTAATTGTCAACGTTACGGAGTTGTTTCTTTTGTAATGTGAAGGCATTCCAAGTAACCATATCTAATAGATGGCGCAATATTGTTAAATAATACCTCTTCTGTCTTTTTCGCGTTGTTGAATAACAAACTAATGCCTGATCCGCTCTATCAATCCCACCCATCTTCAAGTTATAATCTATAACAATAGCTGGCTTCATGACATTTTTTTTCAGTTTCAGAGCAATTTGCTGTATGGATAGAACTAAGAAGCGAAACATCTTTTTTGTCACGCCATCTCAACACGGTAATTTTGCCTCTATGGAAAGCGGCTATTTCGCTTTTCTTCAAAGTAAGTTTGTTGAAATTTTCCGGCAAATCATGTCGATTAGGACGAAGAGTTCCATATACGTCAGTTGAATTTTGGATAAGAAGCTCTGCTAATTCTGGTGAGAGATAAAAATTGTCCGCAATTACGCAATAACCTTTTCCCAAAAAAGGTTCAATAAGCGTCATCACTGCTTTTGTTGCGACTCCATAGTTCTCATACTTTTTACCAAAGATTGTACTCTGCCCTGTGTGCACGATCGTATTGTGAATATATCCTGTCTCTGCTTCAGCAAGTACAAAGAGTTTTACTCCAAAGCGAGCTCTTTTCATTGGTATGTGTTGTACGCATGATAGCCTGCCTTTGAAAAGCATCAAGCTCTCATCAATGTTCAGGTCCCTTTCAGGTGTATAGACACTTGAAAATTTCTTCATCATGTCAGAAAAAACAGGCCATATTTTACTTAGTTTTGGATTTGGATGTGAATTTTATCAAAAGTACTGTTATCAGAAAAGTGCAGAAATTTCATGATAAGTTGAAAGGGATTTCTGCTCATAAATTTCCCAAAAATTGGAGTTTCGATCAATTTGTTTTTAGACCAGTAAAGCGCAACGTGAGGTTGTACAAGTATTCCTTGCAGAATAAGTATACCTAAACAAACATATATTTCTTCTAAAGTTGTTGGACGCCACAACTTCGTCCTTGATTTCTCTTTTCCAGGATGCTGGTTGTTATACTGGTCCGCAAAACGGTTAGTTTCTGTAACAATATGAAGCACCAGCTTCTGATAAAAAAATAATTCAAAAAATAAAAGTGGGTTCGTAACATCTGTTACATTTTTATTTATTCCTGGTTGTCCCGAAAATGGAAACCGTGAAGGTGGCATAGGTAAATTTTTTGTATCCAATCATACCCAGTTTCTGGCATCTTTCATAGAATAGTCGTTATCGGAATCCTCTTCATCTGACATGTCATATTCTAACGTCACTGATCCAGAAGATGACGGAAAGTCATCATCCAACTCACTATCATCAGTATCGGACATACTCCGAAGAAATTCGAGAAAATTCGAGAAACTGCACGGCTAAAGCTATGATACAGCGGTAGTTACATCAAAATAGCAATGCGATTGAAAGGCGAAAAGCGAACGGCAAACCAAACAATATTTTCTCTAAAATAATAGTGGTGTACAAAAAGGGCGGAGCCTTGTCAAATATGGAAAAAAATTCGCTTGTATTTTCAAGTCACTAGCTCAGTGCGATAGCCTTTAAGAAGGTAGTTCCTTCTACCCCTTCTCCTCTGAAACAGGTCAGTCTTTCAAAAACACCTTCAAAGTCTTTTTTCTTTTCCTTTTTTTTAATTCCAGAGCCGTGGGCGTGGTTTTACTGGTGCAGCGCAGTATAAAGGACAATATTTTGGACTGACGTATATATACGCCAGTGACACTTAACGCATCGACTATGCGTGACGGATATATACGCCTGTGGCACTTAAGACCCCACTGCAGTCACGGACAAAAAGAAATCAAGATGGCCGCTGGCATTTTAGCTGAATTGAAAGGATGGTCTAAATTCAAATGATTGACAAGCGAGCTCTTCCAATCAGCAATTAGAATATTCTTGGATCATTTCCAATATGTTTCAGGTGGTCTAAGAGCTTTCTTTTTTCAACTGTCCAGCGTAGATCAAAATCGTCTGTTTTGTGGAGAATCTGGATAACGCTGAAATCCGTAAAGAGAATTTTAATCTGTTTATAATAAGGGTGCAAAAATTAAAGCGATTTGACTTTCAGAAAATAAATGAATATTTTATTCAGATATTTTCTTTTTTTTTAATCTTCAAGTTCATTTTACAGCTTTTACAAACATAAAATTGAAATTAGCGCAGTATAAAAACTATTTTATTTCACATAACGAAATTACATTTAAAATCAAGGGGGGGATATTGAATGAGGGGGGAAATACCAGGTACAAATATTCTAAAATAACTATCTTTTGTGGGGATTCTTTTTAGAACATGAAATTTATCAAGAGATATATAAAATCTAAACAACATTGAAGGTTAAAAATAAGATGTTCATAAAATTAGGAGCGAAAAAGTTAACCAAATAAACTGTATATTTTGTACTGTAGAGGGGTGGAGGGGAGAACGGGAAATATTAATTTTGAGGAGAAGGGGGGGGGGGGTCTATACATCTAAATCCCAGCGTAGTCATTTATAGGTATAGTACATAATTTATTGTTGTTAGCACTAAAATATATGACAGAAAAAATAAAGTTTTCCAAATATTCAAAACTTTGTGTGATGTTAGCAGAAAGGTTTCAGGCGGAAGAAAATTTAGATTATATTTTATTTTTACAAGTAAGTTATAAAACATAAAGGAGTTTTCACAATTTGAAATTTTAAGTGCATAGGAGTAAATTCAGGAGTGTGTGTGGGGGGGGAGAGATTTCTGTACACTAAATATTTTTTAAATGATGCAGACAGTTAAGAATGTTTTTTGTAGCGGTTCGTAATCTAAATAACAATAAAATACTTTTATTTTCATTTACATTTTTTCATTTTTAACACTTTCCAAGAAAGTTGAAAAGTGTTTATGAATTGGGTTTGTCCGTCCGTCTGTCTGTCTATCCGTGCTCTAACTAGCGTAAATATAGTCGGATTGCCATGTAATTGATATACGATATTGAAAATCATCATGGTATGTTCGGTGCACCATTCATGGTTCATTTACAGATGCACTCAAAAGTATTCGCTACATTATGGTCTATGTGGGGGGGGGATTATTTAGGATGTATTTTAATAGTGTTACACAATGTTAAACACAGTTAAATTTATGTACATTGAGACACACTTTAAAATTGTTACTATAGACTATGTTATGTGTAATGCTTAAAGTACGAGTATAGGGGACTCAAAAGTATTCCGTTATGTTATAGCCCATGAAGAAATATCGTTTGCGGCGTATTTGATTGATATTACTCTGTCACAAAGATAATGAAATTGATATGAATTTCTGAGGTGTCCTAAGCCTACTTTCTGTACAACATGAGCATTTAACAATTATTTACGGGGTCAGACAAAAGAACTTGGTTCAATATGGTCTACGAGAAAAACTGTTTGTAGCGTATTTTGATCACGTTACACTATTTCAAACATGACGAAATAGATACACATTACTTTGATTTACTACAAGATGCTTACATTCGAATATGGTCTGCATTTCATTTAGCGTTCATTTACAGGGAAACATAAAATATTTTGATACAATACTGTATCCGATATAGCTATTAAAAATTAATGCTGAAAGTACATTTTCAATTACAGAATGCGTTTTTAAGTTTAACTAAATTTTTGCGCACTACGTGGTGTCCACATATTTTACAAACCCTATACAGGACCACACAAAAGAATTCGTAACCATTGCTGAGAATGAGTATGAATTTCTTAAAGATGTTAGGTTTTTTTTAGTTATAAATGTACAACCTCAACTACATTTAATATGCTTAGAGATGTTTGTATCATACAAATAAAATCCTATACAAGGATATTCAAAAAACTGGATACATGGGCCGCCGATAGAAAATAATTCCTGCAAGTGTGATTTCAGTAATTTTGAGCATGATTTTGCATGAATTAGATTTCAGCTTAATACTGTTTGACGTGTATAAAAA
The DNA here is from genome assembly GCA_963932465.1 of Maratus speciosus. Taxonomy (NCBI): domain Eukaryota; kingdom Metazoa; phylum Arthropoda; class Arachnida; order Araneae; family Salticidae; genus Maratus; species Maratus speciosus. Next base: position 492,321,758 of record OZ010796.1, on the reverse strand, counting down.
TTTGTATTCTACATACAGAAATGCACAAAAGAATTCAAGTATGTTTCCGTCTATAAGTAGAAATTGCCCAGGGTGAATTTTCAACTGTTTTATGTATTTTCTTACAAAACCAAATTTTAACATAATATGTAGAATCTGTACAAATATATGCAGTACAAATATATCATATACACTGCCTCATATGAGCTGCATATATCATATGAGCTGCACAAAAGAATTTGAGTACCTTCCAGGTTATGGGTGCAATTGTTGAAATCTGCTTTTCAAACGTGTCATAGGTATTACAAATGTTTAGTTAGATATCTTCTTTACTTTATTAAACGGCGAAGTTTTGTTACAGTGTTCTGTAAGTGTTGGAAAGTATCGACGTAGACGCATGATTTTTCTTTTTTCTTTATGGACATACTCGGTTCAGTCGATTACTCAGGCACCTTTGGTATCTACGTTTGATGGTTCTTTCTGAGCTAGTCGGAATAAAATGATTTCGAAAGGTTTGAGAATTTACTTGCACGTTGACGAGAAACCACAATATTTTCCTTACAAATATCTCTCTAAAGACATTTTCCTTTGAAAAATACAGTTAAAATGTTTTTTATGCACAATTAAATGTACACCTATCGCTTTATTGTTAACACTTTCGTACATAGTTGAAATGATTTAGTTAATATTATAGATAATAAAGATTTATAATTAGGACGAAAAAAAAGTAAAAATTAAAACGTTTTAAAGACTGTAAATTAGATTTTTTAGCTTCATGAGTTGAGGGTAAGACAAATCAAGAAACAGATTTTTTTTTTTTTTGGGGGGGGGGGGGATTTAATAGATGACCGATTATGTAACTTATTAAAAATTTACAAATAGGGCAAAAACATTGCAATTAGGAGTTTTAGAGACTTTAAATTTTATGAGCATGGAAATAATGGGGGGAGAAAAGAAAACGTCAATTTTATATGGTGTGGAAGAAATTATATAATCGATTATTTATTGTTCAATATGAAACAGATAAAGCTGAAAATGTATTAAAAAAAGACTTTCAAAGATTTTAAACTTAAATAAGGGAAAGAAAAAAAAAAGGAGGGGATTTTATTTGATGACTTATTTATTTACCTTACTAAAGAATAAGAAATAGGACAAAAAAAGACTAAATTTTGTGTTCTTGGTAAGGGTAGAGTCAGAGCAAGCGTCAATTTTTGTGGGGGAGGAGTATAGTTATATATAAAAAAGCAATGACTTTTAAGGTTAAAATTTTGTGATCTGAGGGAAAAAAAGAGGAATAAGCAGAATTAGTTCTTTTTTTGCGGGGAGGGGGGGGGGAAGTTTATCGGCGACTTATTATTTACTTACCTTAGAAAATATTTACAAATAAGTTAAAAAAATAATAAACGAAAAAAAATTAAGGACTTTAAATTTCAGATGCTTGGTAAGAGGGAGAGGCGAGGAGGAAATACCAATTTCAGTTGGGGTTGGGGGGGAGGAGAAATTTTTATGATCGTTTGTTTATTGTTAAAATAAAGTGGCAAATTGAGCAGAAAAGATTAAAAAAAAATAAAGAGTTTTAAAGGGTTTTTATTTTAAAATATGGGTACCGTGGATGAGGGAGCAAAAGGGAGAAATGGCATTTTCGATGGAGGCAATTTACAAGAACTTTTAATGAAATGAATATGGTGAAATAAATTGATAACGAAATTTATGACTGACTATTTATTGTTAGTTTAAAGTAACAAATAAAACAGAAAATTAAAGAAAATATTAAGGAATTTTAAAGATTTTAAACCTTGATACTGTAAGGGGAGCAAAACGGGAAACGAAATTTCGGAAGAAGGGGAGACAAAGAGTGCAAGATGTTTGGATAAGAATATGGTGTGCATCGAATTTATTGTTCATTTACAGGGAAACATTAGGGATGATTGCTGATAGTGAGTTTTAAATTATGATATGTTTGGTTTATGATAAGTTATGGTATAAGTTATGTTAAACTAATATTTTTGCACAGGCACATAGGTGGTGTATATGAATTGCATAGAATATGAAAGAGTGATCAAAGGGCTCCAATGCGATGTATCTCATGAGGGTTGTCGAAAAATGTTAGAAAAGTACCGGCATATTATACTATCAGCTAAATGTCCTGTCGGCTAATCGTCTTTTCGGCTAAATGTCCTCCCGGCTAATTGCCACGTTCGGCCAGTTGTCTGTCGGCCAATTGTCTGTATTGCTGAAATTATTGCTATTCCGTTGCATAGACACTACACAAAAGATTTCATCAGTAGTACCGAGAATGACTATGAATTACTTAAAGATGTTTTTTAATTTGATTTATGCATTTTCAAGCTCAACTACTTTTAGTATAGATGATTGACCCGTAGCCGGTCGCATACATTTAGCCGACAACCAAATAGCCTTCAAGACATTTAGCAGATAGCAGTTAGCTGAGACGTGCATTTAGCCGATACGTACATATAGCCGACAACACAATTAGCTGAAATTTACATACAGCATACAGGACAATTGATCGAAACGGACATATAGTAATAATTTTAGCAATACAGACAATTGGCCGACAGGCAACTGGCCGAACGTGGCAATTAGCCGGGAGGACATTTAGCCGAAAAGGCGATTAGCCGACAGGACATTTAGCTGATAGTATAATTAGCCGGTACTTTTCTAACATTTTTCGACACCCCTCATGAGATACATTGCATTGGAGCCCTTTGATCACTCTTTCATATTATGTACCTCCCGTTCCCCCTCCCCCAATTTGTATCACCGGGAGCGTTTTTCTAACTTTTCCGACATCCCTCAAGTGATATATTATTGGACTGGGCAGCCCTTTGATCACTCTTTCATATTATGCACCTCCCGCTAGGTTACAGTTAATTTGCAGTTTGGTTACAATTGCGATTAGTTACTCTTAGATTACGGTTAGGTTATAATTATGTTACGTTTAGGTGATAATTAGATTACACTTAAGTTACAGCTTGGTCATGGTAAAGTTATGTTACAGTTACATAACATTTAGCATATGATTAGGTTATAACTAGGTAAACGTTAGTTACAGTTAGATTATAGTTAAGTCCCAGGTTTAGGCTACAATTAGGTTACTGTTAGGTTTTAGTTTGGTTACGGTTACTTCATAATTAGGTTACACTTAGGTTACGTTTAGATTATGGTTAGGTAACTATTCGGTTATAATTATGTTACGTTTAGGTGATAATTAGATTACGCTTAGGTTACAGCTTGGTCATGGTAAAGTTGTGTTACAGTTACATTACTGCTAGCATACGATTAGATTATAATTAGATAAACGTTAGTTACAGTTAGATTACGGTTACGTCCCAGTTAGATTATATTTAGGCTACAATTAGGTTAATGTTATGTTTCAATTAGGTTACGTTTACTTTATAATTAGGTTACCCTTAGGTTATGTTTAGATTACGGTTAAATAATTGTTAGGTTACGTTTAGGTGATAATTAGAATACGCTTAGGTTACAGCTTGGTCATGGTAAAGTTATGTTACTGTTACATTACAGTTAGCATACGATTAGGTTATAACTAGGTAAACGTTAGTTACAGTTAGATTACGGTTACGTCCCAGTTAGGTTACATTTAGGCTACAATTAGGTTACTCTTAGGTTTCAGTTAGGTTACATTTAGGCTACAATTAGGTTACTGTTAGGTTTCAGTTAGGTTACGGTTATCTTACACTTAGGTTACGTTTTGGTTACAGATAGATTATAGTTACGTTACAGTTTGGTATTGGTTAGGTTACAGTTACGCTACAGTTAGTTTATGCTTAGGTTATAATTAGGTTAAGATCAGGTTACAGTTACGTTACAGTTAAGTCGGATGAATGTCCTGTCGGATGAATGTCCATGTCGAATAATTGTCCTCTGTTGGCTAACTGTCTTGTCGGCTAACAGTTGCTGTCGGCTAAACATCCTGTCGTCTAATTGCTGTCTGCTAAATGTCCCGTCGGCTAAATGACATTGTAGCATATAAATAAATAGGGATATGACAAAAAACTGGATACATGGCTGTCCATGGATAGCAATTCTTAAGCTAATGTTAGCCTTAGAAGTGTGATATCAGTAATTTTCAGCGTATTTATTTCTGAATTAAATTTCAGCTCAGTATGTGGCGTGTATAAAAATTTATAAGGAACATACAGAGCTTCACAAAACAATTGAAGTACGTTTCCGTCTGTTGTTAGGAAGTAATAAATGTGTATTTTCAAATGTGTTATGTGTTTTTCTAACTGAACTAAAAATGTAGGAAAGGGTTCATAAACCATACTTGTCACATGGTTTTCCTTTCTTGTTTTATTTATTTTCAATAATTCATCTTCTTATGTTTTTGTATTTCTCAGTTGCTATAATCATGATTTTTAGGGTTCCGTACTTAAAAAGTAAAAACGGAATCATTATAAGATCACTCCTGTGTCTGTCTGTCTGTCACAGCCATTTTACTCGTAAACTACGGAACGTGGGAAGTTCAAATTGGGAGATGTAATAAAGACTATTGACCCACATATTTACAGATTATTAAACATTCACAAATATATGTGGGGAAAAACGTAGAGGGGATAATTAGGTTATTTAAAGAAGAAATATATTTTCTTTGTATATCGTTTGGGGTATCAATTAAAAGATTCCATAACGCCGAACTCAAAAATACATTTCTTTTAATTTTAGATATTATATTTTTAGAGATATCGTCGAAAATATAGTGCAAAAAATGTGTCCCCCCCCCCCATCTATTTTCAAATCTACTGAAACTAAAATTATGAAAAAAATTAGAGATAGTAGAGGTTAATTTAATACTCGCAGGAAAATTATAGCAATAACCCTAGGTGGCATAGTTTTTCATAAAACCGCATTTTTCTGTTGCATACAGATTTCTATTTGCGGGCATTCAGCAAAGGTATCGAAGAGCGCTAAAGGTACCTATCGTATCAAAAGTATAAAAGCATTGTTTATAATGATTTTTGAAAAAAAATCGTCGGTAATTCGCCGAGATATTAAGAATCCTGTCCCTGCCGGTGAAGACACTAACGAGCTAATGCTAATCCTATGGGGAGGAAAAAGTAAAGAAAGGTGCGATGTAGAGACGGATCTCGGTTATACAATGCCAAAAAAAAATATTTTAAAATATCGAAATACAAAATAGATATTAAAAAAATCCTTCCCTATACGATTAGCATTAGCTCGTGATTGTCTTCGCTGGCAGGGGCAGGAGACTTAACCCTTAAAGACACGGTTGGTTTAGACATACATAATGGCAGAGGGGGCGTACTCTATATACCATCGGTTTTTAAATACTAGATAACAACTTTTAATGATATATATGTGTAACGCAATACCCAGTAGCAGCATAAAAGCAGTAAACGTGAAATTGTTAAAAACAGACCAATTTAATTATAATTAATCGCATAAATACTATGGGATTCGCGACTAGTTTGCGTTGAGTGGATCTCTCAATACGCCTCCCGTGTCTTTAAATGATAATTAAAGACCTATTTGAAAAAACGCGGCACGGACAAAGTCGAGTTGCATCTTTGCGACCTCCTTTCGAATCACGCGTAGTACAACGCCAAGTTTAAACTTTGAACAAGGATTTTATTTCATCTACACTGTAAAAAGAAAAATATTACTATGTTGAATTTAATTTTATGAAATGCCAAATGAAATTTAAATATGCAGTACTTTTATTGTTAGTACCAAATTAAGTTCACCATATGCAGATTAAGATACGTTTAAAAAAAGAGTTATACAAAATAGCAATATTTAATTTTATTTCGGCTTCATATCTCTTTGAACCTTTGTGGTATACTCAATCATACTTTTCTAATATATACAGCTATACCGCCTTCTACGTTGTATAGGTTTTTACAAAGTTTCATTATTCTTTTAAATAATACAGTTAATAATTCATAAATTTATTGTACGGAACAAACTGAGTGCGAGTAATACTCGTACTTGACCGTTTATTTTATATACAAATTATATGCATTGGTCTGCCAAGTCGTATCTTGGTGGAAACCATCTGCAGAACCTCAATTTAGTGGTTGATCTGCAGGTTTACCATTGTGTTTTCATGCACCCAAACTTCAATGTTTTCATACATTTGGGTGCAGGAAAATACAATGATAAACCAATCGATCAAACACTAAACTCCGGTCTGCAGGTGTTTTCTATCAAGATATGACTTGGCAGACCATTTGCATTTTAATATGCTAATTGAGTTCTATCTAATCCTAAAATTTCAGTCTTCAACTTGATGAGCTGATGGTCTGTGCAATTGCCACCCGTCGAGCAAATCCCTTCCTGTGAAATCTTGTATCACTCTTTAGGAATCTGTGGACAGGCACAAAAACATCCTATCTGTGATTTTATACCTAGATTGTGTATAAAAACCTTTTTTAATTCATCACTCTGAATTTGGAGTTTTTTGTAACAAATACAGTTGTAGTTTTTTTTTTCTACAATTGTTTGAGAAAGACTTTGTTTTTATTTTCTCTGAAAACTTCTTGGATTTTTCATTACATTGATATGCAATTCTGATAATGAGTTTCTTAGAATTCCATTTCAAAGCAATATTTCGAATTTCTTCCAATTTTACCGAAGCATTCTTTTTCATTATCAGAAGTCAGAGAAAATAAATTTATTTTTCGCTGCATCTTTATCTTTAGATTAAGTTATAATTTTATTTTCCCCTCATTGCTGATAGAGATTTTTTTTTTATCTTGACAGTTGCAAGCTTACAGTCAAATATCTCCAGACGTTCTCCATCTTCTTCCTTTACTTCCAAGTTAAGAAGGAGTTGCCGTAATATCCTTTACCAATCTGTGTCCTATATCGGAATTTGGTAAATTAGCAGTACTTTTAGTTTATGGTCTTTACTTGAACTTGCCGATCATGACAGTGTTAAGCTATCATTCGTTGTTGCTAAGAAACTGTTTTTGTTAGTTTATAAATTAGTTTGGTAAATTAGCAGTTTTATGAAGCTAAAACTTTAGCACGACTCAATTTCTACAAAACATGTCGATATTTTTAAAACAACGTTATTCTACATTATTCAAAAACCAGATTTACGCATAGTTTTTATTTTCAGATTATATTCGTAATTCATGGAATATAAGGAATAATAACAATGTTAATGATTATTTAGACTACATTGATGACTACATCGAAGAGGCATTTTAATCAAAGCAAAAGTCAGTTCCTACCCACAGAAGATTTTTTTTCGCATTCAGTTAGACAAGAAAATTGTTTATTAATAGATGTTACTCAGAAAATACAGCATTAATTTGAAGAAATACTGTTTATAATTAAGTGAATTAAATCAAGCAATCCGCTAGAAGCAGCTTCAAATAATCAACGATTAGACATTGTTTTCCAACAAGACTGCAAGACCACATGTATCTAGCCCACTTCAGACACAAACTGTTATAATTGAGATGAAATGTTAATGTTTCAATACAAGAACCATTCTCCAAAACTTGCATCGTCGAATGACCGTTTATTTAGATCACTTCAAAACATTTTGAGGATAAGATATTTTATTTTTTGGAAGATTTGAGAAAATACATCGATTCTTTAGCCAGATGAGCGCTAATTATGTAACTGCTAGGAATTGAAATTTTCACGAAATACATTTTCTTTAATTTCCATCAACAATATGCGACAAACTTTTGCATCAGTCTCAAAAATCGGAATTTGGTAATGGATTCTTCTCTGGTCTTTTTCTATAAATTTTAATAACACTCCATCTTTACTTTCAATTTACATTGGTATCCTGTTAAAGATTGCGTTACTTAAAGTTTTTATTTCATGTTGTATTTGTAATGGCACATTCTTTCGTTTACTACAATTCATTATTCAATGACACAGTTTTATAAAATGAGTAGAGAGGAAATTAAGGCTAACAAAGCAACAGTTAGTAAATTTGTCATTAGTTTTTCAAGAATTATAGGAGAAGGATAATACCGTCATCAACAAGTCTATCACTGTGAAAGTCTGCGTTATTTACGTAGAAAATGTCAGTAGGACATTTTTAACAAACTGATAAAAACATTTTATGGGCACCAATGAATGATAGCTTACATTGTCTTGATCGGCAAGTTCAAGTAGAGGCTGCAAAGTAAAACCGGGAACAAGAAATTTCTATCCGAGGAGACCTCTACTTTAAAATTTTTAGACAACAAAGACTTAGAAACTGATACAATCAATTATGACTGGTATTCAATCATAGAGTCTTGCTTATAGAAAAAGTTTCAGGCCGAAATGTGCTGGATCGAACCGTAGCTTCCGACTTCACGAGGATGGAGTAGGCATACTTCTAATACAAATTTTTAATTTTTTTTTATCCTATTTAATAACTTCAGTTAATTAAGACAATAATAACATTTTAAAATAAGTGTTAGAAATTTGCCTGATTTGCCTCCGTTAGATCATCGCTTATAGATCGAATTTGGCAAACTCAAAAGTGGAGGTTCTATTATGATTTTATCAGATACTAGCAAGCCCCGCGACTTTGCTCGCGTAATATTTGAAATATGCCAAGTAATATTTATATGTAATTTTTATTAAAAAGTACTAACTAAATTTTTATTTTATTAAAAAGTAATATGTTATTTTATTAAAAGGTACTTATTACTTTTAGGAATAATTCAAAAACATTACTATTTACTATCTACAATACTATTTAAATACAAACACTATTACTATATACAAATACTATTTAAATACAATTACTATATATAAATACTATATACAATTACTATTTAAAACACAGTTTGACTAAATATCATTATTACACTGCATTAGGCAGTAATGAGGCTTAAATTAATAAAACGAAATATAACTAAAAAAATGATAATTTAGAAAATATTTTGAAACTTTTATGCTCAATTAATACGCTCATTTCAGTATTCATTTGAAGTTTTGAATTTTTTAGAAACCATCTTCTTACATCTTAAAATTAACTATCATGTCAAATCCCAAGTCCTACCACCTCTCTCAAGATAAAGGGCTATATTAAAATAGGAACTGTCACCATTAATTTGCCAAAATTAATTTTGAAATCGGTTTTTTCCTAATATTCCACAGAAACGTAATTTAGAAAGCTTTTAAAGGCCTTTTTTAGAACGTTTGTTTTTCCTGTGAACCCCAAGTGGTAGAATCATCGGCATAAAATATAGCCTGTGCAGAATCAGAGACTGTTACCATTGATTCGAAACTATTATTATTTTTATAATCGGTTTATATTCTCTGAAATTGCATAGAAATCGTAATTTAGGACTTTTTTCGAACGCTTTTCACACCTCCCCTTCCCTTCACCCCTTTTTAATTCGAATTTATTTTCGACAATCCTTCGAGGGCATTTATATTTTATAAGTAACTACCAGGAAATATTTAAAGTTTCTAGCCTTTTCAGTATCACAGAAATCGCAATTTAGAAATTTTTTAGCTCCTGCAACCCTCTGGTGGTACTGTCACAGACATAAATTATACCTTATTTTTGAGCAGTTTCTATCACCAACAATTTGTCATCATTATTTTTTTAATCGGTTTGGTATTTTATAAGTTTGCTTAAAAATTGTAATTTATAACGCTTTTCGCTCACTTCATCTTTTTAAATTTGGAATTTTCTTTCGACTGTTCTTAGAAATCAGTTGCATCTTGTAAGTAAATACCATGCCATATTTCAATGTGTTAGACCCCTCAGTTGTGCAAAAAACGCAAATTAGAACATGTTTTGTTTTTGCAACCCACAGATGTTAGTGACAGCAACATAAAATATAACCTATATTATAGCAGGGACTGTCACCATTGATTTGCAACCATTACTTTTGAAATAGCTTTGGTATTTCCAGAGATTGAGTAGAAATCGCAATTTACAACGTTTTCAGAACGCTTTCGATCATTTTCACCCCTTTTTAAGTTTCCAATTTTTTCGAAACTGTTCTTAAAGATCATTTATATCTAATAAATATGTACCTTGCCTAATTTTAAGTTGCTAGCCACTACCGATCACAAAAATCGAAATTTAGAACGCTTTTTTGCTCCTGCAACGTCTAGGTGATAGTGATACCAACATAAAATAGCGTCTATGTAAGAGCAGAGGCTGTCAGCATCAATTTCCTACCATTACGTTTGAAATCAGTTTGATTCTTCCTGAGATATTGCTGACAAATCGGCATTTAGAACGTTTTTAGAACGCTTTTCGCGCATTTTGCTCCTGCATCTCCTCTGGAGTAGTGGAAACAGATATAAAATATAGCCTATCATGGAGAAAGATCTGTCACCTTCATTTGTACACCATTTTATATTTGAAATCGGTTCAGTACTTCCTGAGATTGCATAGAAATCGCAATTTAGAAAGGTTTTTACAACGCTTTTTGTGCATTTTGACCCACTTTAAAATTTTGTTTTTTTTTAGGAAATGTCCTTAGAGACCATTGATATCTTATAACTAACTACCATTCCAAATTTCACGATTCTAGGCCCTTCCGTAACGCAAAAACCGCAATTTAGAACGTTTTTCTCCTGCAACCCCTTTCGGGTAGTGGCACCGACATAAAACATAGCCCATGTTGGAGCAAGGGTTGTCACCATCATTTTGACGCCATTATTTTTTAGATCGGTTTGGTATTTCCTTAGATTGTGTAGAAACCCCCATTTAGAACGTTTTTTAGAATGCTTTTCACGCATTTTCACAATTTCAGATTTCGAATTATTTAAGAACTGTTCTTAAAAATCCTTTATATCTAATAAGTAGTTAATATTTCAAATTTCATATTTCTAGGCCCTTCAGTAACGCAAAAATCGCATTTTTAGAACGTTTTTTGCTCCTCCACCCTCTTTGGTGTAGAGGCACCGACATAAAGCACAGCCTATCTTGGAGCAAGGGTTGTCACCATCATTTTGACACCAGTATTTTTTAAATTGGTTTGTTATTTCCTGAGATTGTGTAAAAACTACCATTTAGAACGTTTTTTGCTCCTACACCCCCTTTAGTTTAGTGGCACCAACATAAAACATAGCCAATCTTGCAGAAAGGGTTGTCACCATCATTTTGACACCAATATTTTTTAAATCGGTTTGGTATTTCCTGAGATTGTGTAAAAACTACCATTTAGAACGTTTTTTAGAACGCTTTTTGTGCATTTTCATCCCTTTTAAATTTCAAATTGTTTAAGAACTGTTCTTAGACATCATTTATATCTTATAAGTAACTAATATTCCAAATTTCATATTTTTAGGCCCTTCAGTAACGCAAAAATCGCATTTTTAGAACGTTTTTTGCTCCTGCATCCCCTTTGAGGTAGTGGCACTGACATAAAATATAACCTATGTTCTAAGTTGGACTAACACCATCATTTTGATACCATTACTTTTGAAATCGATTCGGTAGCTCCAGAGATTACCTCTAACAAACAAACAAACTTTACTTCTTTATAATATTAGTATAGATATACTTTGCAATAAAATGCTGATTTGGGTGGACTTTCTGCTGAAAATTCCTTCATGAAAACATTTCATTTATTAACATAATCAAATTAAACCTCGTGAAATTGATCTCCTTCTTCACCCCCCCCCCCCCTCACTTTCTTTATCATTTTATGAGTTTCTCCATCTTCACTGTTCGTTTTTTTTTTCAAAAGAAGGCAGATGGCCCACTGTCTTTAGTAATGTGGACTATGGTGATTTCAAGTTAAGTTAGAAAACTTAACCAATCTGCTGATTTTCGCCAACGTCTTATAACGGTGGATGAAATATGAAACCGCCATTATTCACTAGCGATGAAACAGCAATCTAAACAATGCAAAAGAGCAGCTAAAATTGCGCCAAAGAAAGTGAAAACGGTTCCATCTGCTTGAAAAGCCATGGATACGGTTTTCAAAATTCACAAACTGTGGTGACCATAGACCACCGGCAAAAAGGTAGAATCGTCACCGGACAGTGTTATGCATTTCTACGGGACCAATTAAAGAGTGCTTATTCCGACAAAACGTCCATACCTGAGCAAAAAAAAAGTGTTCTTTAACACATTCGTTAACACATGCCTGTAGTTTTCGCTACGAAAGTCAATGACCTACGCTCTGTAGTGCTTCCACATGCACCGGATTTTGCTCCCAGCGATTATTTCCTTTTCTCAAGCCTGAAGAAATGGCTCGGTAGTCGGAAATTCACTTTAAAATATGGGGGTAAAGCAGAGACCACCACTTCATTTCCAAAGTTTGATAAGGCTTATTATACTGAAGATAATAAAAAGTCGGAAACTCGTTGGTTTAAATTTTATAAGTTGTAAGGAACTACGTTAAAAAAATGAAATATTGTCAAAATTTTTCTATTTTCTTTGTCGGGCTGATAACCTTTCGAAACACACTCGTATCGACATCAAATTTTATTTTCCCTCCAAAGAAAAAGGCAGAGTTCATGAAAAATGCGGGTCCTAGTTGTAATTAAAATTCGACCCCCTCATGCTGAGAACATGACACTATAAAACTTGGTAAGACGGAAACATAAACAATAGGTGCGAAATACCTTTTTAGATGGGTTATTTGCGTCTTTGCCGATACAATTGCCGGGTATTTTTAGGGGAATAATGAGAATTCCGTTAAACCAGGGTTCCGTTACAGCTACGTATCAGAAAATAAATTTGTTAGCTAGCAGACATTTATAAAATGCAATATTTTACCATACAGTCTTCTTATTTTCAGTTTAACATTATTATAGTTAATCATAAATTTTCGCGTTTCCTTACCGTTACAAAAAATATCTTTAGGTTACCTTTGAGAACACACACAACACTGTAAAAAAAAAAAAAAGACTAAAGTACGGAAATACTACTGGCAATCTAGATGCCAGTACTATTTCCTTATTTTAAAGGAAATATTTTACGGTACATTACACAAAATTTTCCGTTTTTTCTGGAATTTAGCGGATTTTTTCTGTAAATTAAAGGGAAAAAGTTCCGTTAAAATACGGAAATAGTACTATCGTCTAGATTGCCAGTAGTATTTCCGTAATTTAGTCCTTTTTTTACAGTGTAGTAACGGGGAAAAAATGTAAGCGCTAATGTTAAGTCTATGGGAGCGTTATTTTCAAATATCTCTCATCCTTTTTAATATTTTAAAATGAAATTTTTTGCATAGGATAGCTGAGAACGATCTACAACCGGGCTGTTTTTGACTTTTTTGATTTTGGTTAGAGATATTTAAAAAAAAAATTACTTATACTTTCGAAACTTGTGGAATCGGTTCTGAAATTGAAACTATCATAATAAAAGAAAACTATAACTAAAATCGAAAAAGTGAAACCTAGCCTGGTTGTTGATCGCCCTCAGCTATCCATGCAAAAAAAAAATCATCATTCAAAAATATTAAAATCAAAGCGAGAAATTTGAAAATAACTCCCCCATAGACTTTAAAATTAGCATTTTCATTTCTTCCCGTGCATGGAGCGGGCTCTTAACAAAAAATATGTTACACAGGACAAATTTCGCATTTTCTGCGACTTTTAAAGGTATACTGTCCCCATAAAAATGACAAATATTAAAAATAATAAATATTAATTTTTTTTAAAGTTTCGAACAAATTGATCAACACTTTTAAAGTTAACAATCTTTAAAACTTACGAATTCTAAGTTCTTGTTAAAACTTAGTAAATTTAAATTGTTCAAATTATGAAAAATTAAAATAATAAAGTCATCAATGTTCTTAGGCATGTTTTAACGGCATGAAAAATATGCTAAAAATTAATATAATAAGAAAATGAGTAATACAGATGAAAATCAACCTTCAGGAATTTCTACCAATTAACGGAAGTGTATTTGCATTCTTTTGTACAGCCCTTACATTAGCAACAAGATTTTATACACGTCACATGTTAAGATAAAATTTATTCCAGTATAAACATGCTTAAAACTACTTAAATCGCACTTCCAGAATTTATCATCAATAGGCGTGCATGCATACAATTCTCTGGATAGCCTTGTATATTATTATATTTAGTTTTTTCTTTCGGAACCGGTTGGAATCCGTTCTGAAATTGAAACTATCCTAATATTATAAAAAAAAACTAAAACCAAAATCGAAAAAGTAAAAACTAGCCTGGTTGTTGATCGTCCTCAGCTGTCCAATGCAAAAATCTATTAAAATAAAGCGAGAAATTTGAAATTAACGCCCCCATAGACTTTAAAATTAGCATTTTCATTTCTTCCCGTGCATGGAGCGGGCTCTTAACAAAAAATATGTTACACAGGACAAATTTCGCATTTTCTGCGACTTTTAAAGGTATACTGTCCCCATAAAAATGACAAATATTAAAAATAATAAATATTAATTTTTTTTTAAAGTTTCGAACAAATTGATCAACACTTTTAAAGTTAACAATCTTTAAAACTTACGAATTCTAAGTTCTTGTTAAAACTTAGTAAATTTAAATTGTTCAAATTATGAAAAATTAAAATAATAAAGTCATCAATGTTCTTAGGCATGTTTTAACGGCATGAAAAATATGCTAAAAATTAATATAATAAGAAAATGAGTAATACAGATGAAAATCAACCTTCAGGAATTTCTACCAATTAACGGAAGTGTATTTGCATTCTTTTGTACAGCCCTTACATTAGCAACAAGATTTTATACACGTCACATGTTAAGATAAAATTTATTCCAGTATAAACATGCTTAAAACTACTTAAATCGCACTTCCAGAATTTATCATCAATAGGCGTGCATGCATACAATTCTCTGGATAGCCTTGTATATTATTATATTTAGTTTTTTCTTTCGGAACCGGTTGGAATCCGTTCTGAAATTGAAACTATCCTAATATTATAAAAAAAAACTAAAACCAAAATCGAAAAAGTAAAAACTAGCCTGGTTGTTGATCGTCCTCAGCTGTCCAATGCAAAAATCTATTAAAATAAAGCGAGAAATTTGAAATTAACGCCCCCATAGACTTTAAAATTAGCATTTTCATTTCTTCCCGTGCATGGAGCGGGCTCTTAACAAAAAATATGTTACACAGGACAAATTTCGCATTTTCTGCGACTTTTAAAGGTATACTGTCCCCATAAAAATGACAAATATTAAAAATAATAAATATTAATTTTTTTTAAAGTTTCGAACAAATTGATCAACACTTTTAAAGTTAACAATCTTTAAAACTTACGAATTCTAAGTTCTTGTTAAAACTTAGTAAATTTAAATTGTTCAAATTATGAAAAATTAAAATAATAAAGTCATCAATGTTCTTAGGCATGTTTTAACGGCATGAAAAATATGCTAAAAATTAATATAATAAGAAAATGAGTAATACAGATGAAAATCAACCTTCAGGAATTTCTACCAATTAACGGAAGTGTATTTGCATTCTTTTGTACAGCCCTTACATTAGCAACAAGATTTTATACACGTCACATGTTAAGATAAAATTTATTCCAGTATAAACATGCTTAAAACTACTTAAAACTTAGTAAATTTAAATTGTTCAAATTATGAAAAATTAAAATAATAAAGTCATCAATGTTCTTAGGCATGTTTTAACGGCATGAAAAATATGCTAAAAATTAATATAATAAGAAAATGAGTAATACAGATGAAAATCAACCTTCAGGAATTTCTACCAATTAACGGAAGTGTATTTGCATTCTTTTGTACAGCCCTTACATTAGCAACAAGATTTTATACACGTCACATGTTAAGATAAAATTTATTCCAGTATAAACATGCTTAAAACTACTTAAATCGCACTTCCAGAATTTATCATCAATAGGCGTGCATGCATACAATTCTCTGGATAGCCTTGTATATTATTATATTTAGTTTTTTCTTTCGGAACCGGTTGGAATCCGTTCTGAAATTGAAACTATCCTAATATTATAAAAAAAAAACTAAAATCAAAATCGAAAAAGTAAAAACTAGCCTGGTTGTTGATCGTCCTCAGCTGTCCAATGCAAAAATCTATTAAAATAAAGCGAGAAATTTGAAATTAACGCCCCCATAGACTTAAAATTAGAGTTTTTATCTCTTCCCGTGTCTGAAGTGGGCTCTTAAAGAAAGATGTGGACAAATTTCGCATTTTCTGCGGCTGTTAAAGGTGTACTTTTTTGTTAAAAATAACAAATATTAAAAGTAATAAATATTAACAATATTCCTTTAAAGTTTCAAACAAGTTGATCAAAACTTTCAAAGTAAACATTCTTTAATACTTACTAACTTTAAGTTTTTGTTAAATCTTAGTAAATTTAAATTGTTCAAATTATTGAAAAATTAAAATGACAAAGTTTTCAATGGATATTCTTAGGCTTGTTTTAACGGCATGAAAAAATGATAAAATTTAATATAATAAGAAAACGATTAATGCAGATTAAAGTAAACTTTCAGCAATTTCTACCAATTAACGCCAGTATATTTGTATTATTTTGTACAGCCCTTGCATTCGAACAAGTTTATATACACGCAACATGTTAAGATCAAAATTATTGCAGTATAAACATGCTTAAAACAACTGAAATCGTACTTCCAGAAATTATCATTCATAGGTGCGTGCATGCATCCAATTCTTTGAATAGCCTTGTATATTATTATATTTATATTTTACAAACACATCTTTCTAAATATAGTTGAGCCTGAAAATGTAGAATTAAATTAAAAAAAAAAATAGCAATTCACTCTCATTCTCAGCAATCCTTCCTAGTTCTTTTGCGTAGCCCTATACACGGTCTATAGAAATCATATGTATAATCTAGTATTAAAAAAGTATATCATAGGTGAAAACTGACTTTTAGCAATAATCCCTAATAGAGAATACTTCGTATACAGTATTGTATCCAGCAACTTTTATGTGCCCCTGTAAATGAAATAAAATGTGATTCACATCATATTCTAATGTAAGCATCTTGTAGTAAACCTCAGTAACGTATATGAATTTCATCTTGTTTAAAATGTTGAAACATAACTAAAACACGCCGCGAGCAGTTTTTTCTGTAATAAAACTGAATTATTTTCTGTGATAGTGTAAATGAATGATAAATGCTTTGCAACCCCTTCAGCAAACATGTTAGTACACCTCATGAATTCATATCCATTTCGCTATGTTCACAACAGAGAAACATTGTTAAAATACGCCGTAAAACGTTTTTTCTTCATAGTCGACAATATAAAGAAATGTACTTTTGAATTCCCCTGTACACGAACCTGTGCACTTCAATAAGGTGCATAGATTTTATGTTTAAATTGCTTTACATCATTAAAATACACCGCAAATGATTTTTCCACATAGGCCATAATATAAAAGAATACTTTTGAATGTCCATGTCATGAAGTATAAATTATTTCACACTTCAACAAAGTATTTCAGTTACATCACAATCCAAGTATATGTACGCTAGTTAGAGTACGGACAGACAAGCAGTCAAGCCCAACTCATAAACATTTTTCAACTATGTTGGAGAGTGCTAAACATCTGAGTACCCGTCCAAAAGTTTTGTGTTGGATATACATATAGAAAATACAGAGGGCGTAGAGAAAAACGCGGGACCTAATAGTAATTAAAATTCGACCCCCTCATGCTAAAAACATGACACTATAAACCTGGTAAGATGAAAACATAAACAATAAGTGCGAAATACCGTTTTAGGTGGGTTTTTTCCGTCTTTGCACATACAATTGTAAGATATTTTTAGGGGAATCTTGAAAATATTCCATTTAAACCAGGATTCCGTTACAATACGTATTGAAAAATAAATTTGCTAGTTGACAGACTTTTATAAAATGCTATATTTTACCTTATAGTCTCATAACTTTTAGTTTTACATTATTATAGTTAATGATAAATTTTCCCGTTTCCTAACAGTTAAAATAATACCTTTACGTTACATGAGAACCCACACTAGTAACGGGGAAAAATATGAAAGCGCTAATGTTAAGTCTATGGGAGCGTTATTTTCAAATATCTCGCTTCCTTTTTAAAAATTTCAAATGAATTTTTTTTGCATAGGATAGCTGAGGACGCTCTATAACCGGGCTAGTTTTTAGTTTTTCGAATTTGGTTTCAGCTATTTAAAAAATATATATATACTTTTACTTTCATAACCGGTTGGAATCCGTTCTGAAATTTAAAATATCCTAATATAAAAAAAAAAACTGAAACAAAAATCGAAAAGGTAAAAACTAGCCTGGCTGTAGATCACCCTCAGCTATCCTGTGCAAAAAACATCATTCAGTAATATTAAAATCAAAGCGAGAAGTTTCAAAATAACGCCCCCATAGACTTAATATTAACCTTTTCCTTTCTTCTCGTGTCTGAAGTGGGCTCTTAAAAAAAGATGTGTTACACAGGACAAATTTCGTTCTCGACTGTTAAAGGTGTACTGTCCCCTTAAAAATAATAAATATTAAAGTAATGAATATTAAAAGTATTTCTTTAAAAATTTGAACAAGTTGATCTACAATTTCAAAGTTAACAATCTTTAAAACTTACCAACTTTAAGTTCTGCTGATTTTTAATTAAAAAAACTGTTTTTCGAAATTAAAATGTTAAATTGTCGAATATTTTATACATATATAAGAATAGGAAACTTGAAACCCAGTCTCCTGGCCAGTCCACAAACATGTTCTAGCAAATTCTGACTTCGTAATTTTATTACTTGTTAACTATTTTAACTTAAAATTACTTTAAAAACAACGCGTCTATTTTTTTTTACCGTTTTACTTAATAAACCAATATTGAATTCAGGGGGTAGCACGGGGGGGGGACATCCACCTCCCGGAGCGATGAGTTGTCCCCCCCCCCCCGGAAGATTCGATATTTTGCATTTTCAATGGTCAAAAAGTGCAATTTCCCCCTAGAACTCTATTATGCCCCCCCCTCCCCCCGGAGCCTCGGAAATCCCTCCCGGATAAAAGTGACTGAATTCAACACTGTAATAAACTCGGGCTGAAATTTTGTCCCCTAGTAACTTGTACATGTTTTACCTCCCTGTATACGGCTCTAAAATTTTATATATACAAAGTAAATGCGTAATATCCTTCGTTATTCATAGAAATATAGAATTTGAAATATTTCATTCTTTCAAGAGTATTTTGTCAAAATTAAACAATAATCGTAGAAAAGAATAAATCCAAAGTATAAATAGGAGTGATCTATTTTACCACGTTACAATAATCCAATCACACCAAAGGAAATATGAAATAGTTTCCATTTGCTAAAATGTGTCGGTCTTAGCCAATCAGATTTTCAATAGGGCGTGTCCGATATGGGGCGGGCAACATATCATTACGAGGCCGTTTTTGACACACTTTTCATCAAAATCTTTACAAATTTTGCTCAGCCTAATTGTAGTAGAACTATTGAAAGCATATTATTGGAAAGCTTAAACTCTATATTTTCGTTGTTATTAAAAAAATTTTCCTAAATTTTGCTGATATGAATGTTATAAGACTAAAAAGGACACAACACCTCGAATTTCACTGGATCCTAAATTGACAGGATCCTGAGAATTAAACTACAACGAAAATCGGAAAAGTAGAAAATAGCCCGTTAACAGATAGTCCTCAGCTATCCTGTGCAAAAAAAATCATTTAAAAATATTAAAAATCAAGCAAGATATTTGAAAATATTGTTGCCATAAACTTATCATTAGCGTTCGAACTTCAAGCCGTGACTAATGTGGCCTCTTAAGTGGTTAAGTGCATCTAAATAATTAAATTTCTAACTGGTGAGTATTTTTTTTTATGTTTATCCTTTACTTTTCATTGTAGAAACTGGAAAAAAATATTACATGAACAAAATTGTAGTAGATCACAATGGAGTAGATAAAGGGATAAATGGCAGACTTTTCCCGATTATTTAATACGTTTACGCCGTCGTGCACCACCGGTGGGTCACGCTTGGCTGTCGCATCAGGCGGCGTGCATCACCGGTGGGTCATACTCCACTGTTAAATTGAAGGCGTGCACTACAGGTGGGTTACGCTCGACAGTGCCATAGACAGCGTGCACTACAGGCGGGTCACACTTGAATATTCGAAAATTAAATAATAAAAACTATTCAATATTATAAACTTAATACGTTCACGACGGGAAACGAGAATTCTCTTTTTCAATGAAAAAATATCATTCACTAAGGGCGTGGCTTCTACCTTACAGAAAATGCATTTATATCATGTTGTCTATATTTCTTTAGATTGTATGACATTTATATTAAATTCGTACATATGTAGTCAATAAAATCATGTCTAGGTATTTTTTTTTCTCCTTACGAAATTTCAAACATTCACAATCAACTCTGCTTGCTATATTCGAGTTCAATTCAATAAAAATGAGAGGGGCGTGTCATTTCATACAGTGTCTGAATAAGAGAAAATACCTTGCCGCCACACGAAGCAAAATATGAATTCGAGCAACGCCTCACAGCGAAAATCATGAATATTAGCGCCGGCGTGAACGTGTTAACCCTTTCAGGGGCAAGACTTTTCTGCTCCGAATATGTTCAAATAATTAATTCACACCGCAATATACGAACAAATTTCTTTGCAAATAATGAAAAGCTCTTTTTCACGCTTATTATGAGATCGAACTTGTACTAATAAATTACTGGTGTCATTTGGATTTTGGGCATTAAAATTAACCGTTTGCAGATTGCAAACGGCGCCCCTCAAGGGGTTAAGGCAAATATTTTTGTACTTAAAAAATGGTCTTGGCTCCATGTTTTTAGTTTGTGGTGTCAAAAAACGCGACAGTTAAGTGGTAAAATTATGACAAGTATTTTATAGCAAGTTATTTGAATGGTATTTTAGAGTGCAGTCGGGGCATAAATGGTTAAAGGATTTTAAACAAACAAGAGTGGCGAACGTACTTTTGATTAAATAAAACTTCTTGTAGCAATTTCATATTAGTAATATCTTTTAATATGTGTTTAATTCTATGAGTTAAAGATTATTCCCACGTGATCTAATAGTTTGAATGCTAAAATATCCTAAGGTAAAAATTTTGTTATATTTAATCGCAACAGTTTATTCATTACATAAAGCAAATTTCATTATTTCTAAATACTGGAAAACAATTTGAAGGCCCATGAGATCACATAAATATAATTACAAATAAAGACTGGTGAGTATATTAAAGTAACTGGCATATTTTTTCCTTTGTAATAAAAAAAATTATAGCATGATTCAATTTCTTTTTTCTTTGATGCCTTATGCAAGTTTTTACGATTTTTGATCATCAGATATTTTTGATTGATTTAATCCCACATTTTGGAGGTTTAATCCTTAAATTCGCGATTTTTTTTTTGAATAAATTATGTATGATTCTGTGAAAGGTTTATTACACAGGAAAAATAATGAAAAAATCAGAGAAAAAATTTTCATATAATACGTCAATCTTTTCTTCTGTTGCACATGTGAATATAAATAAAAAATGCTGTCGTGTGACTGTTTTACGGTAAAATATTGCAAATTAGTAAATATTTTAATAAGTAAGTCTCCAAATACCTTATTTTATATAATCATTTATTTTATAAAAATTAACCTTTAAACCTTTCATTCCCATGATAGAATACGTTCTAGAAATTATGTAGCTCAGAGAATCTGACTTTACACCAGAAAGTTTCAATGGTTAATTTCGCTTTATTTAAATACGGAATATCTGTTATTAATTAAAGTATATATTGCTATTTTAATTTTCTGGTGTGAATTAGGCATAGACGGATAAAAAAATTCTATTAATTTCAAAACACTATTGTTTGCATATATGCAAAGCTGTGCACTAAAACGTTAACCCCTTCGAGCGCGGTGGTTAATTTTTGGGCCACTTAATTTGAATTCCTAAATGCCACATTTGCCTCAGAATATAGGAATGAAAATTTTCCTTTTATTAAGTACATGAACAAAAGCGTTTGATTATTTTGAAACAAATTTGTTTGTAAATTCTGGTGTCATTCACTCATTACAGCATTTTACGAATAGAAGTACCTTGCCCCTGAAAGTATTAACCCCTTCGCGACGAGCGACTGGTATGCGTGCCACTTAAGCACTCAAAATCCTTCATTACTTCCACTAATTAATTTTTATTGTAAAGTTTACCTTATTTAATCAGAGCATTTTCGCGATTCAATTAAATATAATTTTCGATTTCGAAAAAATGATAGTAAAAGTTTAAAAATTAAGCAAAGTGGTTAATACGGAAAAAAATATTAATAAATTTTAGAAGTAAAAAAACAGCGAAAAGTTCTTACATAGGAATTTATGCATAAGTTTATTTGTCAGCGTTGTAAAAATCAGTTAACTCTTAAATCCAGAGAACGTACTATATTACCACAATTCTTCAACAGAAATTTTCGATTTGCTTTTTAAAAAAAATTCTTAAATTTGTACAATTAAATGAGGTTAATAATTGTGCAATTCAAATATTAAACAGAAATTTTCTAATCTGAAATAATAGTACTGAACTCCTTGGAAAAGTCTATAATAATTTTTATTTTTGTATGTATGTAAAACTTTTAAATAAGAGATGCTTTAATATTGATTTCTACATTTTTTTTAGAAATGCGCAACATATTAAGAAGATAATTAAAAATATTGATTTTTTGAAATTCTTAACTTTTAATTAATCATTAATTGAGGATGGTAAAAAATTCTTTTTCTCTCACATAAATGTAACGTTTTCTGCGTATGTTTGACATAAGTAATTATCTTTAATGCACCCATTTTAAGGATTAATTCCAAATTGAAATACTGAAAGACTGATTTTTCACATGAATGTTTTGTCAGAAATTTGGATGATTTTAATTTTTTAAGGGTATTGTATAAAATATCTATTTCAAAATACAAATATTAGATATACCCATCATTGTAATTTTAATGTTAGTTATTAGTAATATTTTTTGTGAACATTTCCCGTTTTTGATACCACTATTTTCATAAATTTTTATCATTTAATTTTATGGAAGAATTTTTGACATCAACACTTTCAAGGGAGGTGATATGTTTATGAAGCCACTTAATTTTAATGTCCAAATCCCAAACTTGTACCAGGCTTTTGGTATAATTTTGTTCCATCTACTGTGTATGTGAAAAATAGCTTTTTATTAATTCCAAATAAATTTGTAAGTAAATTCTGGTGACATTCCTTCATTTCAACATTTTATCAATGGAATGGCTTTGCCACTGAAAGGGTTAATTGGAGGTCATTTAAGGATTAAGCAAAAGCCATTTAATTTGGTCATTGTGATGGCACCTACGAACAAATGTGGATAAAACGCAATGGATCGCGAAAAAACGTTAAAAGTAGTTACCATATATTTCAAAAGACGCAGAGGACAAAATTTTCTGTATTGCGCTAAAAGATTGAAGCAGGATTTCTTTTAAAATCTTGGAGCTCTAAAAACCGTATAAAAAAATCGCTGTTTGAATTCTGAACAACCTTTATTTAAAAGGGGATAAAATGTGCATATTGTGTTAAAAGATCAAAACCGGATTCTTTTTAAATATACGTAATAATCGCCTCGAAACATAAAACCGCATAAAACTCATAAAAAAATTACTGAAGAAATAAAACTCCCAGAGGACAAAATTTACTTCAGTGGACTAAATCATTGTATCACCGGAATTTTTTTAAGAATGCAAAGATGGCCACGAAACGCGAAAACACACTTAACATGGCGTTGAAAATCGCCAAAAACGAAATGCACTGTAATAAGATATATGTTTCATAGAATTCATTTTACCAATGTAGAAAATTGAGGCAAAACGCAAAAAAAAAAAAAAACACTAAAAATTACTGAAAATAATTCTCGAAAAATTCAAAAATCGCTGTGCAAATCCCAAAAAACTTTATTGAGAACAGGACGAAACTTACAATATAAAAGGCAAAAGGTGATAAAAGGCAAAGACTGGATTGTTTTTACTAATGTGGAAAAATCGCCACGAAACAAAGACCAACAACTAAAACCAGTCGGGTGTGGCATCCCAAAAACTTTCTTCTGTCTCATACATGTAATACTTCCTGAATATGCAGCATGTCAGCGACACCGGTCAGATGATTTACACCAAAATCTAATCATCAATAACTTATGTCAACTTCTAACTGAATCTGAAGTTTGATAAAAATCCGGGCATTAGTTTTTGCGATACAGCAGAAATTGTAAAAAAATTCTGCATAGCAGCGCCACTTCTTCGACGATTTATACCAAAAACTTATTAGGACAAATTTATACCAGGGTATAACTGAATCTGAAGCTTGATGAAAATTCATGCATTAGTTCTTGAGATAAAGCTATTGCGGAAATATTGAAAAATGCAGTATAGCTGAGCCATCTGTTGGGTGATTTTCATCAAAACCTAAGCAGCACTAATTTATATCAGGGGCTAACTGAATCTGAAGTTTCATGAAATTCATGCATTTGTTCTTGAGATAGAGCTATTGCGATAATCATGAATAATGCAGCGTAGCAGCCGCACCTGTTAGGCGATTTTCACAAAAACGTAATCAGCGCCAAACTGCATAATAGGCTAACAGAATCTGAAGTTTTTTGAAAATCCTTGCAGTAGTTCGTGAGATATAGCTATTGCGAAAATCGTGAAAAACGCAATATTGAGGCGAAACTTGTTGGAAGATTTACACCAAAAAGTAATCAGCACCAATTTACATGAAGGTCTAACTAAATCTAAATGTGAAATTCCGTGCATTAGTTCTTGAGATAGAGCATCCACGAATTTTTTGCAACATACAGATTTACAGAGTGACATTTTCTAAAAACCATCAAATCTTGTTCAGTTCACGACCTTCTAAAACGTATAAATCCATCAAAAACCGGAAGTCGAAATTTTTCATGAATCCCTTTATTTTTGTAATGTTAGAAGAAAGTAAAAAATCGTATACAAATTTGCTAATAATTCAAGAATTGAAGAGGATAAAATTTTACTATAGTCGGCTGTAACATTGCAACCGGAATTTTTCACGGATTTAAAAAAAACTGTAAAAGTTCCTTTTCAAGCTCGTTGAAGCAGTGTTGCCAGTGGGCTACTTTTCTTAAATTCAGATTTTTTTTTTTTATTAGCACCACTTTTTCGAAATAGTAAAATTTGCCTTGTTAAATGACATATTAATTAAGGCGAGAATAGGGGGAATTTTACCATTTCAGAAAAGTGGTGCGAATCAAGAAATGTGAATTTAAAAAAAGTAGCACACTGGCAACACTGAGTCGAAGACTACATTAGACTAAATGTCTGAAACAGAATACCTTTACGAATATCAAAAATTCGTTGTAGAAAGCGAAAAAAATTCTAAAATCGCTTTTAGACCATGCAATAGAGACCGTATAGGGACTCTACCTAGAAAAATTCATGGTAGTTCTGAAAAAAAGTTTACTATATGTTTTTTGGATCGCTGAATCCGAATTTTTAACTTCCCACCAAAATTTCCCGGGCAACCAACCCCAAATTTTGGTAAAATGCCTCCCCCCCCCCCCCCAAAAAAAAAGGTTTTTATTAAAAAAATCAATTTTTTATTGTTTCAGTGAAAAAGTATCTAGAAATTCAGAAAGTAGACAAAATTTGCAACAAATTAGATATATGACATTAAGATTTAGGATGAAGAGGAGGGA
Organism: Maratus speciosus; assembly: GCA_963932465.1. Lineage (NCBI taxonomy): Eukaryota > Metazoa > Arthropoda > Arachnida > Araneae > Salticidae > Maratus > Maratus speciosus. The sequence continues at coordinate 492,296,141 of OZ010796.1, read as the reverse complement.
GGGATCTGCCTCGGAACATGCGCGCGGGGCTGCGTGAACTAAGTTGCGCAATTCCACTTAACCACTCACACGTTTACATTAGCCCTCCCATCTCTCCCCCGAAATTTCCTTATAAAGTTTACTTTAAGTTTTTTGCGTCGCTGAATCCGAATTTTTAACTTACCCCCAAAATTCCCCCCCCCCCGAAAACCCCTAAAATAGTTGTTTTTAAATTAAATTTCTTATTGTTTTCGGGGAAATGCATTACGAAATTCAGAAACTAGACAAATTTGCAAAAAATAGGATATATGACATTATGATTTAAGATGAACGGGGAGTGGGAGGGCTGCCTCCGAACATGCAATGCGGCGCTACGTGCACTAAGTTATGAAGTCCAGGCAATAGGGGATTTTACCTGGAAAAATTAATACTAGTTCTGGATTTGGACTCGCTTTATGTTTTTTGGGTCGCTGAATCCGAATTTGTAACTTCCCACCAAAATTTCACCAAGCAACCCCCCAAATAATAGTTTTTTTGAAAAAATTTGGGTTTTGAGAAAAGCGCGCGGGGAATGTTCCGAGGCAGCTCCCCTCTCTCCCCATTTATCCTACGTCATAATGTCATATATCTTATTTGTTGCAAATTTTGTCTAGTTTCTAAATTTCGTAATGCTTTTCCCCTAAAACAATAAGAAATTTAAGTTAATAACAACTACTTGGGAGGGGGAATTTTGGGGGAAAATTAAAAATTCGGATTTAGCGAACCAAAAAACTTAAAGTAAACCTTATAAGGAAAGTTCGGAGGGGAGATGGGAGGGCGAATGTAAACGTGTGAGTGGTTAAGTGGAATTACGCAACTTAGTCCACGCAGCACCGAGCGCATGTTCCGAGGCAGATCCCCCCTTCCCCTTCATTCAAAGTCATAATGTCATATATCTAATTTGTTGCAAATTTTGTCTACTTTCTGAATTTCTAGATACTTTTTCCCTGAAACAATAAAAAAATTGATTTTTTTAATAAAACCCTTTTTTGGGGGGCTTTTTACCGAAATTTGGGGGTGTTGACGGGGAAATTTTGGTGGGAAGTTACAAATTCGGATTGAGCAACCCAAAAAACATAAAGTAAGTCGATTTCCAGAACTACCATTAATTTAGCTAGGCAAAATTCCCTATTGCCTGGACTATTTGTGAATTCCATCAAAGTGTTATTGGGTCGATCGGAAAGTCGTGTCGCGTTAGGAAAATCGATTTCTATCGGAACATTCTGCCAAGTAAATATTAAACATTAGATGTCGGAGTCAATGTCTAATAATTAAATGATAGAATTTTCCTGTACGAGTGAATTTTCCCAACACGACACGACTTTCCGATCGACCCAATAAAAAAGTTCAGAAAATGCGGAGGAAAAAATTTACTGTATCAGGCTAAAAGCTTGGATTATATTGGGTCGTTCGGAAAGTCGTATCCGTTTGGGAAAATCAATTCTTATCGAAACATTCTATCATTTAGTTATTAGACATTGATTCCGATATCTAATGTCTAATAATTACCGGGCAGAATTTTCCGGTCGAATTGATTTTTCCAAATGGACACGACTTTCTGAACGACTGAATAATTCCTTTTCCAAATGTGAAAATTTTCCGCAGAACCTGAGAAATCACTAAAAATCGTATTAAAAATCGTTAACCATACAAAATTTGCAGAAGAGAAAATTTACTATATTAACCCATTAACCGCCAAAACTATAAAATAAGAATTTTCTTATAAAATCATAACACGAAATGCAATTTTTCACCTTGATTCAACATAAAATATATAATGTGAACATTAAAAAAATCCACACTCTTACGCGAAAGGCGTAATCTTACTTAAAAGGCGACAAAAGTAATGAAAAAGATGTTACAAGTTTAAAATATACACTTTATTTAAAACTTCTCTCATTTTCAAAACAAAGTGACGTATTTGTATAAATAAACAACATTTAGTTACTAAGATATTCTCATGAGCTTGGAAGGCTTGAAAGTACTAAGAAGTTTTAAATAAAATGTATATTTTAATCTTGTAACATCATTTTCATCACTTTAGTCGCCTTTTAAGTAAGATTGTGGACCTTTTTAATGTTCACATTATCAATTTTATTAAGAATTTTCTTATTTATTGTTGAAAGTCGTTTGTCACCACAAATTTGGAAAAATTACTTTAGCTTTATTAAAACAGCAAAGTTTCTGCCAATATATAAGAATTTTTTTTAAGGCTAAAATAGTGGTGGAAAAGTAATTAGTTTAAGCATGACCAATTTTTTTGACCGTTGTATGTACGCAACATCATCGGGTAATTGGTTAACCCTTTCAGGGGCAAGGTAATTGTATTTGTTAACTGTTGAGATAATTGAATGACACCAGTACTTACAAGAAAAAATATTTATAAACAAGTAAATGTATATTTTCGCTTATTTAATATAAGTGAAGTTTTCATTCAGAAAATCTGGTGCCAATGTAGCAATAAGGGATTAAAATTATGTGATGCCGTGACGGCATCACCGCCCCTCAAGGGGTTAAGCTGAAAAATTTAAAATAAATTCATTTTCCGAATGTCAGAAAATCGTCGCGGTACTTGAAAGAACGCTAAAAATGGCTTTGAATATCGTATTAAAATCTGCTAAAATTCAAAACTTGTGGAGGGAATTTCCGAATGTCAAAAAATCGCAGCGGTACTTGAAAAAAAAACGCTAAATTTGTTAAAAAATTTCAAAATGAAATTCTCATTAAAAATCGCTAAAAATTCACAATTTACTATATTAGGCTAAAAGTTTGAAACCGAACTGCTTTCAGTGACTTCAAAGTATCGCCACGGAATGCGAAAGAACGCTAAAAGTTTATTTTTTTTCTGTGTTGTACTTCTTAATTTAAACCTAAATTGAATTAAATAAATTTTTACGGTTCGAAGCATGTTTGTTTGATTTACGAATCACACGTCTTTTAGAGTGTCAGGACACTTGAATCTTCAAATTTTCGGAATTATAATTTTTTTTAATGTTAAACTCCTATATTTTCTTAACATTTTAATAAAATTGTTTTCTTTAAATTCTCATTAGAACAAAAGTTATGGCTTTTAGAATTATACCCGCTCAATAGCTAAAGCAGTGTTTTGAAACTTTGAAGTCATTTTTCTCCAAATGACATTTTTGGCCATAACGCGCACGATATCTCAAAAATGACTGCAAATTTTTTCATAAAATTTTCAAAACATACGTTTCATGTTACTCTGTACAAACGGAACCTAAAATTTCCTTTTTATTGTAAAAAAAAATCTTTTTTTTAGGTGATTATGTTGTTAAAATTTTCAAAATTTTGTATTAGCTAAATACAACATTGTATAAAAATGTAAAAATACTTTCAATAAAAAATTATTTAGGTTCAGGGTAATTATTACTATCAGAAATAGAAGAATTCACCAAAATTTTCATTCTAGTTGTAATATTTATTTTTTAATCATGCGCTTAAGCTGTTATACCACTGTTTCTGATCGTCAAATATCTGACAGTTTGGAGCCCCCCGTAATTGCTAATTCTGTTTCTTGCAATTTTTTAAATACATTAAATGAAAGAACGTACTATATCTTTCCTCTCAATAAAAATTGTGTCTTAAAATAATATACATTTTGAGATATTAAATATTGAAAATTGTCTCCTTTTTTTCATTTTTACCAATTTTAAGAGTCCTGAGACCCCTTAAATTACGGCATATAACGGGAATGTCCAACAGGTGAATCACAAGCCAAAGATTTATCGGTAATTGCGGATCAGAATTCCACCTTCTTTAAAGATAGAAATCTTGCGTTTCAAAGCGAAGATTGCTATTCCGAAATACTTGTAACGAAATATTTTATGGCAGAAAGGTTGGACAAACCATGTATGTGAGAAGGGACGGACTCAATAGATAGCAATAATAAGAGTTTAATGCATATCTAGACTAATGTTAAAGACTTCAACACAAATTATATACAATTATTTTATAATTTTAGGAGGGAAAAGGGCTTTTGCAGAAATGTATCGTCGTTAAAATCGTGACGGTATCTGAACTTGGTTGAGCACGTCTTACCAGACAAACTCGAAAAGTATCTCTCAAGTGAATTTTAACATTCTGTTCTCAGGCTGGAGATGCAAATCACTAAGTCATCAAGTTTATTGTTTGTCGAGTTTTGCTAGCTTTATTAGTTCTCATGAGAAAGAGCTGCACCCTTTGTGTTGCGGTCGGGATGTTTTGGGAAGCGCAAACCACATCCGTACTCGGGCATCCACATGTGTGCGCCCCTGCATACGTAAGACCAAACGCAACAAGAAGAAGGGAAAAGAAAACTTAATAAAGACACGAAACGTAAATTCTTAAAGCCAAAGATTTAAAAAAAAAGTCTATAAAAGAAAATTTTAAAAGTCAAAAGGTAGAGAACAATAATTGAACAATTGAGTCTATAAACAATAATTGCTGGAAGTACGTTTTCATTTGTGGTACGCGTTTTAAAATGAACTATTTTTTTTTTTAAATATTACTTGGTGTGTATAAATTCTATAGATCATATACAAGAGTGCAAAACATTCTGAAGAATTTCCGTTTACTCACGGAAATTTCTGAATGCACAAACATTCTCAAGAATTTCCGTTTACTCACGGAAATTTCTGAATGGAAAATTTCAACTATGCTATTCGTTTAACTGAACTAACTTTTAGCATACTATGTAGTATACATACAGAAATATAAATCATATACAGGGCTGCAGAAAAATAATTGGATATTTTTCCGACTATTGTTGGTAACAGCAGAAATTGAGTTTTCAAATGCGTTATGCGTTTTCAAATTGTTCATTTAGACATCATCATTCACCTTAATGAACTGTGATGTTTTGTTACAGTATTCTGACTGTGTTGGAAAGTGTTACATAATCTATGTTGAACGTATGATTTTTTTCTTGTTTAATTATTAGTTTTATAAAACATAGGAAGAATGCTTCTGTTTTTCTGTACGATAATTTGACGATAAAATATATAATGTATCTCATTTTATGGTCCATGTTATACAGGGTGTCCCTAAATTCATGGTACATACGCTAGGGGATGATAGAACACATCTACACGAGTAATAGTTAATAGGAATCCAAGGGTCCCAAACGTATTCCAAAGGAGACAGGCGCCATCAAAGTTTAGGGTCCCAAATTGCAAATGATGATAAAAAAAAAGGAAAAATGGGTCGATTTATTTGCGGTTTTCGCTAAAATCATTCTTTAAATTAGTATTAGTAAAAAAGTTTTAAAGAAAAAGTTATAAAAAATGCCGTTAGAGGGCGCTCTAGACTTTGGAGTACCGAATAACTACTTTTTACCGGATTTTGTTTAACACTGGTAAATGTTTTCTAAAGCTTAGACCTTAACTTAAATTTTGTGTGTACAAGTGAAATCATCGGGATTGGTAAGTGGAGCAAATTTAACTGTTTTCAGGGGGTTGATTTTTAAACGATCGTATGTAATGAGCAAAATAATAACAAACTGATGGAAATCAGGACAGACAGAGGTGGAATGAAAAGAAACCAACAAAAGGAAGAAAAACACTTTATTCAATCAAATGAAAATAAACAACACGAAGTACTCAAAATTAAACTAGGAATTGTTCAAAATTGCGGCCTCCAACACGAACGCAGGCTTGAAGCCGTCGATGAATTGACCTCCGTACATTGGCGAAAACATTAGGCATATCTCTTATGGTGGCCGAAGCAACGGATATCCGGGTACCAAGGTCTTCAGCAGAATCTACGGGACCATCTTCGTATATCAGGCTCTTCATATGACCCCACAAGAAAAAGTCCAGACAGGATAAATCGGGTGAACGGGCTGGCCAGCTGATTGGACCGCCACGACCTATCCATCGACCCGGATACATGATAATCAGGGCGTTACGGACATCCAATCTGTAATGGGCCGGTGCTCCGTCGTGTTAGAACCACATACGTCGTCTTATGGGTACTGGAACATGGTTTAATAGTTCTGGCAACACCTGTTTCAGAAACACAAGATATGAATCTCCATCCAGGCGCGTTGGCAGTAAGTATGGCCCATATAGATAATCATGAACGATTCCGGCCCACATATTGACCGCGAAACGTCGCTGGAACGAACGTGGACGTATTGTGTATGGGTTTTCATTTGACCACACATGGTAATTGTGGATATTCAAAATACCCTCGCGTGTGAATGTGCATTCGTCCGTGAATAACACATGTGCACAAAAAGCAGGGTCCACAGCGTTTGTTGTAGCAACCAAGTGCTAAAATTGACACGTGCCTGGTAATCCGCTGGTTCTAGGCCTTGAACTCTCGCACATGGTACGGATGCGTCCCTTTATCTCGCAGAACTTGCCACACGGTATTACGGGAAACGTTAACTTCTTCGGACAGTTCCCGCGTGCTAGATTCAGGCCTCTCGCTGATACGATCCAAAATGTTATCCGTAACGAATGGCGTTCTTACACTCCTGGAACGTCCGGTATCCTGCATGCAACTTGCAAAGGAACCCCTTTCGCACAGTTGTTGGTGCAGTCGTTGAAATATCCTCGCATCAGGAACACGTATTGTTGGAAAACGCTCTCGGTACAATCTTTGAGCTTCTGTTGCATTGTAGTGTGCAGCTCCGTACATGTAATGCATCTCGGCCTTCTCCTGGTTAGAGTACGAAACCATATTATCGGCTAACCACATAGCAAATGAAGGCAGCTGCTGTGAACAGTTCCCAGTTTTACAATTACGCACTCGAATAAGTAACTTTTATGTTAGCGAAAATTGGCATACGCGTTCTTCTTCTTCCCCATGTCACATTTTCATATTCTTCTTCCGGAAACTTACAGCATAATGGTAGCTATAGCGCTTGCATGTATCTAGTTTGAACATGGTCTAACACGTTTGCGTTTGAATTCAAATCATGCATTACTTAGTGAATGTTGTTTGTTTTGATGTGTACTATCACCTCTTTAAGTTTGCTTCATCACGTATTATTTTGCTCATTACATACGATCGTTCAAAAATCAACCCCCTGAACACAGTTAAATTTGCTCCACTTAACCACTCCCGAAGATTTCACTTGTGCACACAAAATTTAAGTTAAGGTCTAAGATTTAGAAAACAATTAACAGTGTTAAAAAAAAAAACGGTAAAAAGTAGTTATTCGGTACTCTAAAGTCTAGAGCTCCCTCTACCGGCATATTTTTAAATTTCTTTTTAAAACTTTTTTTAAAAGAAAATACTAATTTAAAGAATGATTTTAGCGAAAACCGCAAATAAATCGACCCATTTCCCCCTTTTTTATCATCATTTGCAATTTGGGACCCTAAACTTTGATGGAGCCTGTCTCCTTTGGAATACGTTTGGGACCCTTGGTTTCCTATTTATTATTACTCGTCTTGATGTGTTCTATCACACCCTAGCGTATGTACCTTGAGTTTAGTGACACCCTGTATAATCATGATAGGATGCTTTAAATATCAATACAGAAACACGAAATGCAATGCTTAAATGAATAACAAAATAATGCATAAATGCTCAAACAACTTAATTTTGCGTACATGAATTTGTTGCACTTAATCTTGCTTACTATAATCACAGCTGCCAAATTCTAAGATTCTTATTTCCACTATTTCTGATTAGTAAACTTCACTTTATTTAATTGTTGATATCTACAATTAAATAAAGCGAAGATTTGCATTGTAGCCAAATATTATGCTTTTTTGTTACCATTATTTCTTTATAGTATATTTTACTTAAATTAATTACGGAAATTCGGCGAGTGAATAAGTTGAATATATAAAAACTGTGGTAATAAAAAGTGTTAAATTTTTAAATCTCTGCTATCCGGAATTAGTGGTGAGAAAAGATCCCACCAGATGGTATCTATGTACGATAAGTGTGTTAATTTTGCGCTTCAAAGCAGAAAATAAATAATTTTTCAAAAAATCTGACACAATTTCTTATATTTCCTACTAATACATAATGAAATCTTAAATAATTTAAATAAATTAATTACGCATTTACTATTTCCTGTGAAACAAATATATATAGATAGATCTATATGAGTGATAAAATTATCTAATGAGTAATAAATCAAACTTTTTAATGTGTTAAATTTACTTAATACACCATACTAATAATTTTTATGGTCAATTATTTTTGTAGAATATTTTACACTAAATTAGAGCTATGAAAAATGAGATATTAAGTTCAAGTAATTAAACATTATTTTTTTCTTTTTAATGAAGAATTAATAAATGATTTCGTTCTACTGTTAAACGTTACAAGTAAAAAAATCTTGATAGATTAATTAGGATAAGAATTCTTCATCCATTAATCAAACAACTAAATCATGATGTGAATATAATGACTGTTTTTTTCCCCGAGAATATATCTGAAAAAAAAAAAAAATGTTATGCTTAAAATTAGAGATATTTTTCGTGTTTCATTTTTTTAATTCAGTATATTGTATGTAATAATATTATTGCATATTTCTATATGCGAGGAGTAAAACCAAATACAATTTTATGAGATTCACATAAATTTACATAATTAAAATTATGCTAATAATAAAATACAAATTTGCAAAAAACAACATTTTACTTTAGAATTTTAATTATTTACTAAGTAAATATGTATCACGTATAAACGTTGCTTTTTAGAAATATACCATATGTAAAATAAATAAAAAATAATTTAAATATTATAAAAAAAAATAATGTACTTCATTAGCCATCCTAATACTTTTTGTAGTTTATGAAATATGAAAGTTGTGAAAATAATAAAAAAAATAAATTTAGTAATAAAAAATTAACTTATCACTTAATAGGAAGCTCATATTACTAATTATTAGGTGTTTTTATTACATCAGATTATTGTTATAAAATGTGATGCAAAGTTTTAAATGCAAATTTATAAATTATGTATCAATAACCGGGTCCGTATTCTGTACACGTAAAGCATATGAAATGTTTCATCATTAAGAAAGAATAGTACCGTAATTTCCGGCGTATAATCCGCGGATCAAACAATCATTATTCGACCCAGAAAATTTTTTAAATAAAAAGTAACTTTTTAGATCGAGGTAAATATTTGTCTTCAATTACTATATAAAATTTCTGGGTCCAAACAGAATTGTTTGACCCGTGGATTATACGCCGGAAATTACGGTAGTTTTAGCCTTATTTATCTGCGATTAAAAAATACGAAAATTAATATAATTTTTTACTGGTGAAAGCTTTCACAGAATGCACATGTATAGAATAAGGCCATTTTTTATAATTTGTCTACTTATTAATTATATTTTTATCGTATACAGTTACACTTTTATCTATTCCTAATAATTTTAATTTAACTTATAAGAAAAAATAAATTATGTGTAAAACTCTCCTTTTTTAATAGATTAAAATTTTTTAGCATTTTTTTGCTCAAAAAACAAGCAATCATGATGCCTTTTGTTTCGTTGATTGCAACTGATAACGTGTGATAAAATTACACGTGAAAAAAAAAAAGAATATTTGGAATTAAAATAGGGTTCCTACACTTTCGGCTGAAACACCACTGTTTTATATAGAAAAATTCGACGTATAATCTCGCGATTGAAAAAGGCGAGTTATTCTTTAAGAGAATATTTGGTGTTTGTCTGACCTAAAGCTAGGGAAATTCCCTGACCTGTGGGAACCCTGTAAAAATAGCAACTTATACAATTCAGCAATAGTTGTAGCTGTACGGGCACACGTTGACGCCTTCCTTATGCCTAGAATAGCCTCATAGAAAATGCCAAACTGATGCATATATTTATCAAAATTATTGGCACAAATACTTTTCCACAGGAGTATACTATGTAAAAGAGGAGATTAAAATTATTTTTAAACTTGAGAATTTTGTTCATACGTGCTTCGCTGTTTATTTCGTCAAACTTAAGTGATTCTTCAGGCAAAGCCAATTTCTGGCGTCTAGTCAGTGCCATGGAACTATGAACAAAGATGAATTCATACATCCTCAAAATGGTGAAACAACAACTGTAACCGGTTCCACTGGGACTGATTGCTGCCGGGACAAATTTCCACCTGTTAAAGTGAATAGAAATGTTCTCCTTAATTTAAAGAGTGATTAAGGTTATCTGTCATAACTAAAGGAAAATATAATTTTTTTTTTACTGATGGAAGTTTGCCCCGGCAGTAGTCACACCCTGCGGTTCCGCGATATTGTGACAACATAAACTATCCTAATGTAAATATCAGTGAAAGAGATTACCGTCGAGTGAAACTTCCACCAGTAAATTTGAGAAACAGTTTCCGAGTTTTCTTTTACATCTAATGGATGCAGAATATCTGTCTTAAATAAGGCAAAATTTTCTATTGGTTTTTAGCAGTGTGAGTTTGCCAAAAAAAAAAAAAAAACACCCTCCATATTGCGACAACCTCTCAGTTACTTCACTCTCAAACCAAAACTGCGTACATATCAAGCGTACAAACTTAATGATGGAATCGGGCATAAATTGTTACAGCTGCGACAGCTTCTGGATGGGGTTGATAATGCACGTACGCGGGCATTTGGTGTGACGTCATATATGACAGAAACGAGGCTAACGAAAAAGACAGGCTACCGCGGTGCATCCCACGAGTCTTTTTTTACAGACCGCAGGGTGACGTGATGCTCTTTTCTCACACCTTCATTGGTGCATTCGAGCATCAGTTGACTCCAGCGGTCTGTAAAAAAAGGTACGTGAAATGCACCGCGGTAGCCTGTCATTCTCGTGACAGAAAATCTACCATCTGAGCATACTCACTCATGCAATATGAATCTTGTTTACCAGATATATTGCAAATTAATTTTTTTACAGCTTGTTTTATAAAATTTTCTGTGAAAAAAGCCACAATATCATTTTATTTTCGGGAGAAAAGAAATTAATGCTACGTAAAAATTACTGCCTTTTGTCCCGAACTTAATTTGGCATTGCGACCAGCGGCGTAGGGACCAGAAGGGTGGGTCCAGATGCACTTGAAACCACTAATTTTATAAAGTTTTCTTCACCTTATCTAATTAGAAAATTTTCAGCTATTAATCATGGCGCAAAAAACTTTACAATTTTAGTGGTATGAAGTTAATCTTATGTAATTCTATTCCTGTAAGAATATATTTAACCCTAGAACTACCGGAAATTTTACTCAAGTTTTATAAAAACATTCCACACCAGAATTTTTACTTAAAACTATTTAATTTGTTTATTTAACTTATTATTGTCTGATTTATACATTTAGTTTGTTTTGAAGAAATTTTCTGGTTTGAATAGATATTTTGAATATACATGTCGGGTCCATTGGACCCTTCTGGTAGACAGAGGGTTAACCCATTGAAAGAAGTTGGTTCCTTCTTGTACACAGTTTCACATTAACACCAGGATTTTAGAATGAAAATTTTCATTTTATTATGTACGCTGCGTAACTCTGTGCTATGTAACCTTGGAAGGGTTAACCGCTATTGCCAGCTCGCTACTTTTTAAAAACTCTGATTTGCTGATTGCCACCGCATTTTTAAGTAGAATATTTGCCTTATTTCTGAACTATTTATTACGCATTAAACAATCAAGCCGCTTGAAAGTTAAAAAAAAAAAAAAAAAGAAGCAGACTGGAACACTGTATTTAACCCCTTGTGCATGAATCACGAGTGGAACTCGTATAAAGTAAAACAGGCTTCAAAGCGTTCGTAAAAATTCCCCGCTTTGCTATCACAATTTTGAAACGATATCTATATTGTATGTTTGTATTACAGATGTCAAAGGAGTCTACCACGAAATCGTTTGATATGAAATGGTAGGAAATATAGGAACGCTGCGAGCTGTGTGTAAAAATCGTCTTGTGAATCTATGAAGAATATGTGACATCTTTAAGCAAAATATACTTTGAAAATGTACCTTGGTAAATAAAATATACTATTTCACCAGCGTGAATTGTGATTAATGCACAAGCAAATCAATTCAAGCTTAAAGCATGCGTAAAACATACATCAGTGCCCTTGTTCAGATACATAAGCAGCCCTTACCTCTCCTGCGGCAAGTTTTCAAAACAGATGTTCCGTAAAAAATCAGCCTTCAGTAATTTATATGTTCCATGTTCTCGATCTATTTAAAGCCATAGACGTAGTAGATTTTCTTGTCCACACATCCTACTGATTTTCCAGAAGCGTGTTCTTTCAATTCAATGAGCACTTTTAATTTATCATACTTACCCGTTTCTGTCTCGATTAATATTTTGAAATTTCTTTTTGTGAGTTTTCTAGTTTATTATTTTTTTTCGAACCTACAAAAAGACAATTGTCGAAGAATTTCGCACAGTCGCACAGTGGTCCCAAATCGCGATTATGTGGCCAAAAATCAGAAAATCGAAGTTTCATATTTTGAAATGAAATTTATTCTACAGTATTTAGAAATATCTGAAGATCTATATTCTGTTATATTTTGCTTTTATCAGCTCACATGATTTAGAATTGCTTATGTGAAGTTAGGAGTTTTTAGCGTTTTCTGCTGTTGCGTGAATTTCAGGCAAATTCGCTGCATTCACAGCCTAACTAAGACCATTTCAGATAGTTTCTCGCTTTTTCCTTTGCACTTCTCTGAAACAACATTAAATTACATATTTAATTTGATTTCTCGATTGCAAAAGTCTCAAAAATTAAATAAAGAGGAATTTTGTTAAAAATACATAGTTTTAAGGCATTTTTGTACATAAAAAGTGATATATAAAAAAAGTCCTTCCTAGTTCCTCGGACTTTTATAGTACAAAATGTAGAATGAGCCTTCTAAAATCATATCCCAAGAGATGTATTGCGACTTTTTGCGACTTTTTGAGAACTAGCAGTTTGAAGTTGGACATTGGATATTGCCAGTATCAGCCCAACATAAGTAATCGGATTTAAAGTCAATCTAATTTCCGCACTGACCCAAAATTGTCAGTGTGTATATACTATAATGCAACATTCTAATTAACATAACACTGTCAATTTCATTATTTTAATTCGCGGAGGGAGGGGGGGTTTAAGAGTTGTGGATATATATATATTTTTATATATATATACTTTTATTTGTTTTTACAATTTTTCCCTTGCCTTTTTCGTTTACATAAAAAATAATATTAAAACCTGACCTTATTTTAAAAAGTACATATTTAAAGTTCAGTTTATATATATATACTAAATTCTAGCAACATGCATGTCTGGGAAATTTAATCAACTGGGAAACATCATTTAATGTTTTAAATTTGCTGATTATTTGAAAAGTATATTTTACCTACTTACAAATAAATTTTATTATTAACCGCTTCGAGACCGGGGGTTTTTATGCAAATTTTATTTGGTTGGCACCACTTTTTTAAAAAGAGTTACCTTTACTTAATCAATCAAAAAAATGCTCTAATTAAAGAAACTAAATATTTAATTTAACTAAATTTTAACTAAACTAAATTAACTTTTTTTTTTTTTTTTTTACTGGTGCCCTAAAACAAATTATTTATGCTGTTTTTCAGGTGCATATATGCAACCATGGTCCCGAACGGGTTAAGTAGTATTATTAAGTTTTATTTAATTTTCACGTATCGTTACATAAATCTATTGTAAAGTTTTTTATTGAGTATATTTTTTTCAGTTTATTATATGAATGTTAATTTAATTGTATTAATTTATATGCACATTTAAATTTTAATGAATACTTTAACAAATTAAAAAATATATGAAAAATTCGCCCAGCCCTTGGGATAAAATGTTGCAGTTACTTGAAATGTGTAAATCCACTTTTCTGAAGGTTTATTTAAAAAACAGATTTTATTTTATTTTTCAATAGAAATATATAAAATTGTTTTATATTAAAACATAGTTTTAAATCATAGTTATTAAAACATAGTCTAAAAATTTTAAAACTGTTAGGGATGATAGAATTTTATATCGGAGAGGACAGGGGGGGCGGGGGGGTGGAGAAGCGGAAATTTCAAATATACTAGAAAATTAGTGAGGTAATTATTTATTTAATATTACCAAAATAAAGTAACAAAGGCAGATTCTTCATTTTTATTGGAATTTCAAAGGTATTATTCTCTGTGTAATGGAGAGAAACAAAAGAAAGGGGGCGGGGGGGGCGAAATTTTTGAAAGTAATCTAATTAATGAATTTAATAAATTTATTATTAACTCTTAGTAAATAGATGTTGAAAACTTAAAAATTAGCAATGATATTGTTAAAATTTCCTTGGTATGGATTGGTATTTATATTTAATAAAAACTTGGCCCCTCTATTGCGCCCCCCCCAAATCCCCTCCCCTTGAACCCCAATTACATTTAGTTTATATTCGCTATGTAATGTCCTGTAGAATGTTATAAAATTAAAAATGAAGGATATACAACCACCAGGAAAGCCAGAAATGATTTTTGGCCACTTGATAGCGATTTGGGACCACTGTGAGTCGCTACGAGTATTTTGAGCTCCCTAAATTTCTTCCATTTATCTGCGCAGACTTAATACATAAGGAATTTGTGCACTAGGGATTATTATAAATAATCATTCTAAGTACATAACTCATTGAAATAATTAAAACCACAAGGGGTTAAGTACCTAACTGTGTTGCCCGTATTATACGGGCAAGAAGATTTTGCGTTCGCCATTGCTTTATTATACCACTAATTTTTAATTATCCTCTTTGGTGTATTTAATAACAGAAATTTTAGATTAAATAAGGCAAAAATTTTAGTTAACCCTTTGAGCTCTGGTAGGCCAAATTCTTCCCACTTAATTTTATTCTCCAAATGTCACAATGGCACCGGAATATGTGACCAAATTTATTTGAAAATAAATTAATGTAATTTTTTCGTGTATATAACAATGGAGTTATGAATAAAGAGGAGGAGACATGTAGTGTGCTGTCTACCAGTTGCGAGTGAAGTAACTGAGGAGGTTGTCACAAGATCGCGGCGGCTTTTTTAAAATAGGATCTTCAGTTCCTGATTACCACTAGGCCGAACGTCCCACCAGTAAAATTGAATAGAAAACTTCGTCATATTTCTACGTCTTATTCATGGAAATTTTTCTCAAAAATGTCTTAAAAAGTTTTATTTGTTTTCACTGGTGTCAGTATGCCTTGTAAAACTGTCAGTTTGTTTCCCTGGTTGTCACAATATGGCGGAAACGCAGTATCTAACTATTGCCAAAGTAAACTCCCACCAGTAAAAATGAAAATCTGTTTCTACGATTATTTATGACTGAAATTTTGTAATATTAAGGCGTTTAAATAAGTTCAAAATTTCTATATAATTCTACTGGTGGAAGTTTCCACAAGACAATAAACAACGCCTGCGATAGCGGTTACAGTTGATGCTTCACTATTTTAACCCTAGAACTACCGGAAATTTTACTCAAGTTTTATAAAAACATTCTACACCAGAATTTTTACTTAAAACTATTTAATTTGTTTATTTAACTTATTATTGTCTGATTTATACATTTAGTTTGTTTTGAAGAAATTTCTGGTTTGAATAAATATTTTGAATGTACATGTCGGGTCCAATGGACCCGTCTGGTAGACGGAAGGTTCAGGATGTGTCAGTTCCTCTTTATTAATAGTGCCATGTATATAACAAACCGAATTTTCTGTTTGAGAAATACTGGTATCAATGTAACATTTGGGTATTTTGAGAAAATTTACCCACCACAGCTTAAAAGGTTAAAAAAGGTGGTGATTAGCACGTATTGCCCGCTGGATACCACTAATTTTTAACCTTTTTAGGGGCAAAGTATTTCTGCTGTTAAAACGCTGAAATCATTGTCCGATACGAGGATTTTCAATCAAATTTATTTGATTAAAAGTAAAAGCTTTACTTCATGGAAAATTACAAAAGCAAAATTTTATACTCAAATTATGGTACCATTGTTGGATTTGGGCATTAATATTAAGTGGTATGTATTATATCTCACCGACCTTCAAAGGAGTTAATCCATTAAGAACCAGCATGTTTTATAGGAGTGTTATTCAGTTCACAACACTTTTTGTTAAACACTTAATTTTACTTCCTGAATCACTGAAATTTGTTAATTAAAAAAACCAAATTTTACTTTTATTTTTTACTGGTATCAAAAAAGGTGCAAAAATCACAAAAATAATGTTGCGAAAACTCAAGATCAGTCTTTAACCTCCTCAGGGACTATATCCCACATAATTTTAATGATGATTCGCACCAGAAACTTTTAATTAAATTTTATTTTTTAACTTTGGTGCAAAAATGTTAAAAAAATTGCTTTTCTTCCTTTAGAAGTCATTTTTTTCGAAAATTCTGGTGTGAGTTCAACATTACACAAACACAATTGCTTGCCCCTGAAAGCGTTAATGAGTTAACGAAATAGTCGACTTCTTAAATCGTAGAGATTCAATGATTAGATAAAACATTTAATTCTGCAAAATTTTAGTGCTATCTTGCGGGCCACAGTTTCACACTCCAGTGTTAACCCTTAATGGTCGCATTAAATTACGTTTAAAAATTCAAAATGATTATGGGTCCCACTTTTTTTGAAAAAGAAATATTCAGCTTATTTAATGATAGGTAAAATGATACGATAATAAATCCAATTACACTACTTTATAAATCTGGTGGGAATCAAACAGTCTGAATAAAAGACACAGCCCCTGAATATCACGGGAGCGCGAATTAAGGGAGTAAGGGTTTAACCCTTTAGTGCGCAGCTTTGTATATATGCAAACAACACTGTTTTAAATTTAATAGACTTTTTCTCTTCGCATATACCTAATTTACACAAGAAAATTAAAATAGCAATGTTTGCTTTAATTAAAAAACAAACATTCCGTATTGAAATAAAGCGAAATTAACCATTGAAAATTTCTGGTTTCGAGTCAGATTCTCTGAACTACGTAATTTCTAGAACGCATTCTACATAGCTGCCAACCTTTACGCTTTTTCGCTACCACTAAAATTTAATAGAGATTTTCGCCTTACTGAATCGCGAAATTTCGGTGATTAAATAAAACAATATTTACTATAAAATTTTAGTGGTAGGAAAAAAGCGTAAAAGTTGGCAGCTATGCATTGTATTATGAGAATTAGAGAGTTAAAGGTTAAGTTTTATAAAATTTACTAATTTTATAAAATTAGGTATTTGGAGACATACTTATTAAAGTATTTACTAATTTGCATTATTTTAGTGTAAAACAGCCACACGGCAGTAGTTTTTACTCGTATTGCAGATGTGCAACAGAAGAAAAGATTGACGTATTATATGAAAAAATTTATCTCTGATTTTTTTCATTATTTTTCCTGTGTAACAAACCTTTCAGAGAATCATATATAATTTTTTTCGAAACAAAATAAAAATTCGCGCATTTGAGAGTTAAAATTAGAAAGAAGGAAAAATATTATTTCGAGTGAGTGGAAGTATTGTGACGAAGTGAAATAAGCTTTCTGGTTTCCCACCAGCTCTTGTTGCTTCCATACGGGAAGATTTTTTTATTTACATTCCCATTTTGATTATATGAATGAAATCATTTACTATATTCAAGTGTTATTCAACATTACAGAAATGCAGTAACTTATCCCAGAAAGAGAGAATTTGAAATTTTGAAATGGAATATAATGCAGAAATTCCTGTTTTGATACAAAAACAATTACATTTTCTTTAGACATTTTTTTTAAATTCAAAATTGATTTTTGCGTTCTTTTAACCCCATGAAGGGCGGTGATGCCATCATGGCATCACATAATTTTAATACCGAATTGCCACATTGGCACCGAAATTTTATGATGAAAATGTCATCGTTATTAAGTACGCGAAAATTTACTTTTACTTGTTTACAAATAAAATCCCTTGTTAATATTGTTGTCATGAAATTATTTGAATATTTTACAAATACAAGTAGCTTGCCCCTGAAAGGGTTAAAGACAACGTGTACTAAAAGCTTTCACAAACTTTGAGTTTGCTCAAAACATTCAATAAAATATTTTTTGCATTTATTTTTATACATGGAAGTACTGAACTTAAAAAATGGACTTTTTCACATGCTTTATTTCTGTTTCAGCAATTCATACATGCACTCCGAAAAGAACATTTTTAACTATAAGTGTTGATTTTATGATAAATAATTTTGTATTTTATGGCTTTCTTTTGCGTTTAACTTTAAACATTGATTTGCATATCATTGGAATTAAAATCTTCATGAAAAAAATAAAAAATTTCGTTATGTGTCTGTGACTTTCTGTTTCTGAAATATCTTAGATTTGAGTGCATATTGCATTTTTTAAAAGTACATATAAAATAACCATAAAAATATTTACACCTTTTTTAAACACGTAGCACTTTTCTGACTTGTATAAATGATGCAGTTTAATTTTTAGAGGATACCAATAATTAAATTATAGTTTAAACGTAATTATGAGAATTCTATCCTTATCATAGCTGCCAACTTTTACGCTTTTTTCTTAGCACTAAAATTTTATAGTAAATATTGTATTATTTAATCGTCGAAATCTCACGATTAAAGAAGGCGAAAATTTCTGTTAAATTTTAGTGGTAGCAAAAAAGCGTAAAGGTTGGCAGCTATGCCTTATTCATTTCAATTCCATTATTAATTAGACTTTCAATAATGAATGTTGTATGCCCACTCATAAATTTTGTAAGTACAGAATCTTCGATTTTCATAATTACAGAGCTGCTAAGTCTCCGGCTTTTTGGATACCAGTATTTTAAAGTAGAAAATATTCTTTTATTTAATTGGCACATTTAGGCGATTTAAAAAACAACAACAACATTTTCTCTATGATAATAGTGGTGTGCGAAAAGCCAGAGCCTTGTCAATTCTGTAAATATTTTTGTTAGATACGACTCATTTAGGTGTTGGCCTGCATCTATACCATAATGATCCGAAATTGGTATGATTTTCTCCCTGTTAACTGCTACCGAAATTTTGCAAAAAGTTTCAATAAGTTATTTAAATTTTCATTTATTTTCTAGATCTCACACTGCGACAGGTGAAGTTTGACACCCCTGGAGTAGAGTCTGATAATTATGTATTTCGTATGGTAAAATGCTTATCTAGATGCAAGTAACCGTTGTTTATCATAGACTTATTTCATTTTAATTGTTGAAGCGCCCTGATTTGGCCCTGAAACGCCCTGCATATGTTTCATATCAGATGTATGCGCACAACTTCTAACTTCTAGGCTTTTCTAAACAATTTAACCTTTTGAGGGGCAAAGTACTTATGTGACTAAAATGTTGAAATGACTGATTGGCACCACGAATTACACACATATCTGTATGTAAATAAGTAAAATATTTTTTTCACCTACATTATTAAAGCAAAGTTTTATTTTTAATTTTTGGTGTGCATATGGCATTTTGGAATAAAATTTAAGCGGGATATATTATATCCCACTGCCCTTCAAGGGGATAAACATATTTCGAACCAAAACAAATATTTAATAAAATATGCACTGCTCCTAATAAAAGGAAGTATAGCACATATTTTCTTTTATTTATTATGTATATTTTCTGGTTCAAATATATTAAACTGATTTTGAAAAAATCATAAAGTTGGCGGTAATAACATTCAACCATTATCATGTTAAATTTTATTTTGCTGGTAATATCTGTATCCAAATAAAAATAACCACTTCTTATCTAAAGCAAAACTTTATCCAATAAAATAAATTTCAAAGTTATTTTCAAAGGATTTGCATTGCTCTTTTACATTTTTGAAACACTCCCATAAATCTTAACATCAGTCATATGTTAATTCAATCTTCAAAGAATCAGGCTGTTGCTATGATTTTATCCTTTATCATTGAAGTGCCCGCTACTCCAATTTCTTCAAAAGTGGAAAAGCAATATTTAAAATAAGAGTGATATTTGAATTATAATATTCTTAAGGATATTCAACTTATGACTGCAGAATAAACTCGAAGTTAAAATAAATCTGAATAAAATCTTTTCTGATGCAGCTGCTGTATCACTCAAAGAATTTCATTAGTATTTTTACGATATGTTTTATAACAGATGAAAGTTATGATGATATAGATTCACTTCGAAGTACATTTATGAAATTTTTCTGCTTACGAATCCTGTCTGTATAATTTTAATTTCAAATAAATATTGAAAAAATTAAAAATGTATCGTATTAAAATTGATAAATATCATGGTATTTTGTGGATAATCTCAAATAGCGCGATATAGGCGTGGTCACTTATAAGTTATCACCTTTAAGTCGCATGTTATTGTGTTTCTGTAAATGTTGAATTGTTACCAAGATTTTCGAAAAATTTTCTTTGAAAATAAGTAAAAAACAGTTTTACGGACTTCTTCACCAAAATTATAAAAGTAAAGTTTTGTTCAAAAGTTCTGTTGCTGAAAAAAAAAATAGTAATCTGTACACCTGAAATAATTCGAAGACCGGTTATTAGTAAGTAAGTAAGTAAGCACCCACCCTGGGAACCCGCTTTTGGCTTATGGTTAGGTGTAACCCCCAAGCCCAGGGCAGGGAAAAGTTTTACTACCTGCGAAACTCCTTGATTTTTTTTTTTTTTTTTTTTTTTTTTTTTTTTTTTTTTTTACAGTTTAGGAGAAATAACAATGTTAGATATATGACAATTATTGACAGTGTTTGCAATAAATATTTACAGATGACCCCTATAATTACATTTGAGAGAAATATTCATTATTATAACATATAAATATGCATAGTTTTTAGAATTTGATATTAAACTTTTTTTTTTTTTTTTTTTTTTTTTTTTTTAACACAATTACCTACATATTTGCAACACTTTTATATTTTCAGGATTCACACATAATTTAAATCATAACATCAATTTAAACCATGTACAGATGTGATATTTGCAACACTTAAAGCTATTTTCAAGATATATGATGCAAAATTATTTTTAACTCTATACTAAAAATAAGTATTAAGGTACAAGATGCGAACAATAATTAATATTATGCACTATTATGAAAGTATAAGTAATTGTAGATAATAATTACCTACAAATTTACAGTACAATGATACTGTGTTTGAGATATTATGTAAGATACATGATGCAAAAATTATTTTTAAATCTACACTGAAAATTTAGTATTAAGGTACAATATGCGAACAATAATTAATATTATGCACTATTACAAATTCTTTTGAGTTATTTAATATTTGACAATATGGCCATATGGTCCTACTGAACACATCTTCTATTTGCCAAGTGTGATTGATAAACCGGACACGCAGTGGAATCCGCTGAATGTTTCCTATAATTAGGTAAGTGGAAACAATTTGTGCATCTATATTGCGAGGGAACTCCCGCAAAAGGGCACTCCGAAGTGCAGTGACCTCTCGAACATTTGGCGCAAATTGGCTGTCTCCTGCAGTAAGATGTCTGATGTCCATACAGCTGGCAATTGCCGCATCTAATTATTGGGCGAAAAGAACGAATATAGCACTTGTTGAGACCCACCTGTATAATTTTTTTTTTCTAATAGTTCTTGTGATGCTTTTGTTTCTAATTGCAATATGATGTGATGTAGTGTAGAATTATCCCTCTTTAGAATTTTCAATAAGGTGATGTTTTTATCAGATAAATTTTCTTCAAGATATGATATTATTTCATTTGTAGGTACTGAGGATGGAATACCGGTGATTATTACTCTTTTGTAATTAGTCAACTTATATGTGATTTCTGTTAACTTTGTAATGTCAGGAGTGTTTTCTATCATTTTTAACAAATGTTCTGTATTGTCATCTGTATTAGATTGTATAATTATTGTATCTGGATTTCTGGCATTTCTGCAGTATATTATTGGAACTTCCTTCACTTTATTAAAGTGTTCGTTAAGTAATGCTTTGAGTTTTGGAATCCTTATGTGTTTAGCGGTTGTTCTAATTAATATTGCAGAATTAGAGTTTGGCAAAGCAGTGGGAACGCCCGTTTTTGTGCCATCACCGCATTTCACTCCTTGACAGCCCCCACTAGAGTACTCCAGGTTTCGCGTCACCAACTCCTCAATTTTCTGTAGTCTGTTGGATAATTGAATGAACCCTCCTTCACCATTTTCTCCTATTCTCTCATTTTCGTTATTTGCCATTATTGTTTGAGTTGCTATTGTTTTTAACTTAACTTCTGTTTGTATGATTTTTTCTCTAGTTTGTGATTTTAATTGCTTCTGTTGTCGTTTTAATTTATTAATTTCTTCTTGAAGGGTTACAATATTTGCATTAATCTGTTCTTTATTTTGTTCTTCCTTGACCAAAGAGTCTTTTAATTGTTTATTTTCTTGTTTCAATTCTTCCAATTTATTTTCAGTAGTTCTGAAAATAGTGAAGCTTCAATTGTAACCGGTTTCGCAGTAACTCCTTATAGCCGGGAGAAGCTTCCACCAGTAAATTTGAATAGAAATTTTCTCTTTATTTAAACACCTTATTAGTGTGGAGCCAAACAGAGCTATTTATTTCTAACGATGGAAGTTTATTTCTACTGTAGTCAGGCCCTGCGTTTCCGCCATATAGTGACAAACTATAGTTCAGTGACAGTGAAAGTGATTATAAAACCCGGGAAAACGCCCACAAGTAAAAACGAATAGAAAATTTATCAGATTTGTGAGAGAAATTTTGCAGTAATAAACCAATAAAATAAAGCGAAATTTTCAATTCAAAATTTTCTGGTGGAAGTTTGCTTCGGTGGTAATCAGAAAGTGTTGATCTGGTGTAAAAAAGGAACCACCATCTTGTGTCAACCTCCTCAGTTACTTCACTCGCAACTGGTAGAAAATACACTATATGTCTCCTCCTCTTTATTCATAACTTCATTTGTTATTACGAAATAACACGAACAGTTGCGAAGCGTCAAGTGATGCAGTATAACTGTTTATGTAAGTAACGTCTGATGCATATTCCGTGGTTTCGTGTGCTCCGAATCCATGTAAGTTTCTTGTTCTTTTTTCCGCATATGGCAACACTCTGTGTTTTATTCTGTTTTTGATTCGTGTTGTTGTAGAATGTGAAAAATGATGGAATGTAGTGAGCCGCTGTTGGCTGGCAAATATTTAGTGTTATAATAAATTCGTGTTTACAGTCCGCTTTGGTGTTTATGTGAACGAACCAGTAGTGTATGTGATTGTAGTTAAAAACGCAATATCATTTGTTTGGTACAAGTCTAGCCAGAGCGCTAGTGAAAAATAAAAGAGTAAAATCGAACAATTTATGAACGGCCGTATGATATCGTCTGTCGATGGAAATCGTGTGATATCGAAGGAAAAATTACCTCAGGTTGTGAGGTAAGTTAACTTTGAACATTCTATTTCATGTCTAAAAATAATTTGTATTTAAAAGTGTAGAATTATTTTGAAAGTATACAGTTTAGATATTTTAGAACTAGTTTTGGGCTTGATTTAAGCAAAAATGAGTGAACTGGTATCTTTAAAAACAAAAAGAACTGCTCTACGGAGAAGTGTAACAAATTCCATTAAGAAAATCGAAAGTATAATCGCAAGTGATGATATTAATGTAATAGAAATAGAAGAAAATATTGAATTATTAAAACAGAAAGAAACGGATCTAAAAAAACTGGATAGGGAAATTGAAGTTTTAATTACAGAACCTAAAAAATTAGAAAGTGAGATAGACAGCGCACAGGAAATATCAGATAAAATTAATTTGTGGAAATTTAAGGGTGAAAAAATGTTGAAAATACAAAATGCTGAGTTAAATAAGAGTGAAATTAAATCTGATAGTGTAATTTCAGAAAACATGTTTGAGAATATTAAATTACGTAGGTTATCATTACCTACTTTTGGAGGTAATATAACAGAATGGATAGCGTTTAAGTATCTGTTCAATGCATGCGTAAACAGCAATACAAGTATATCTAATGCTCAAAAATTACAGTATTTGAAGGCTTCGTTGAAAGGTGAAGCGTATCGCGTCATTCAGTCTATTCAAATTTCGAATTCTAATTTTGAGATTGCATGGAATCTATTAGACGAAAGATATTCAAATAAGCGAGAACAAATATTTGCATATATTAAACGATTTTTAAGTTTACCAACTATTCAAACAGAATCAGCTATTGCTATTTTAAATCTAGTTGACAACATTAATGAAGTCATTTGCTCATTAGAAGTATTGAACCAAACCATTGACAAATTTGGTGATACATTAATGACTTACTTAATTTTACAAAAATTGGATACTTCTACAAAATTGTGGTGGGAACGTCAGCTTAAAAGCGGGGAAATTCCGAAACTTAAAAACTTAATCGAATTTCTTAAGAATTACGCAAGAACTCTTCAAAATAGCAAGCTAGTGGTAAATAAGGTGCCTAAATCTGTAGTGCCGAATAATAGTAATGGTTTTGTAGCTACGTTAAGTTATGGTTATTGTAAGGAAGACCATAGTTTAGCTAAGTGCTCGAAGTTTCTTAATTTACCTGTTCAACAACGAATAGATTTCGTAAAACGTAATCATTATTGTTTCAATTACTTATCTAATATGCATTTCCTCACAAAATGTAAGAGTCTAAATACGTGCCATCATTGATTTAAGAAACATCATAGTATTTTGCACATGGTAAATTATTCAAGGAATAACAATCAGTCAAATAGTATGTCTCCACACGCACAAGAATTTATCCCTAAAAAAGTTGAGTCAGCAAGTGAAAATGTTTCCTCTACAGTCTGTGCCTCTCATTATGAGTCAAACGAAAATCGTAATCAAAAGAGCCATATTTTGTTGTGTACCGCATTAGTAAAAGTTCAAAATTCTAAACAAGAGTTTATAAAATGCAGATGTTTATGTGATACTGGCTCTCAGAGGTCATTTATTTCAAAATAATGTGTAAGTAAATTAGGATTAAAGGTCAAAGATAGTTCTATCTCTGTGTCATGTTTGGGAACATTTAATACTGTGAGTAATGGAGAAGTTGATTTATTATTCACTTCTCACTTCAAAAGTGATCTTAGTGTATCAACATCAGCATTCGTGATGGATAAGGTGACATATAATATTCCCTATGTGTCTTTGCCTTCAATCATTTGCAATAATTTCAATGATTTAATGTTAGCTGATCCATTATTTTTCAAATCACAAAAATTGACATTCTATTTGGTGTAAATGTATTTATGCATTTATTGACTGGAGAAATTATCAAACGTGAACCTCACCTTCCATTTGCATTAAATTCGAGACTTGGTTGGATAATAGGGTGGTCACAAGAAATCAATTTTCAAATTTTTTCGGGGGGACCCCCCAAAAAGTTGCCAATTGACTAGAAAATGAGATTGGCTAAGTTTCAGCTCATTTGGGTAATATTAACCTGTGCCTCATTGAGGTTTAAGTTTGAAAAAAACGTGATTTTTCGCAAAAAAATACTGTTTTTCCTTCATGAAATGAATACAATTAAATCTAGGAACATAATGCAGGTCTCATTTTATAAAAAAAAGTTTTGCTTTGAAGAACCACACACAATTTTTTTCTAAAAATGTGTAGATTTAAAAATATGTGCATTTTTCAGGACCAGACTTCACCTGAATCCTAAAAATTGACTTTTTATGAAAACGCGAAAAAAACAATTTGTAACATTGCATTTCATCTGCTTTCCACCTTTTGTTTTTCTTTTTTTCGTTTTGTGAAGTCCAATAAAGTGTTTGATTAAAAACAAAATCCAAAGAAAATTAAAAAAATCGAATTTTAAACTGAAAGAATTTTTTTTAAAAAGGGACGGCAAAGGAAGTATAGAAATGAGAGCAAATAAAGCTCAATTGCATATTATTATTAAAGTTGTGTTACAAGAAAGGAGGCATAATAAAGAAAAAAATTATTTTCCCTTACAACTGTCAGGTTAACCCTTTCCGGCACAGAAAAATTCTGTTCGTAAAAGGATGAAATGATGGTCTACCCTGGAATTTACAAACAACATTTTTAGAAATTAAAATCACATTACTTTAACCTTTCATTGTAAAAGCAAAATTTTATTAAAATATTCTTCGTGCCGTTTGTAAGTTTGGAATTAAAATTAGGTGGTCCCGGCATGGGACACTGCGCCGGAAAGGATTGAAGTAGTAATGGTTTAGATAAGGTGGCTTATGTTGACTTTTTTTACCAAAGTATTATCTAAAAATGAAAATGCAACTTGATCCGAGTTAAGATACCAAAGGCGGTTTGTCATTTTAGCAAGTTCTTTGTCTGCAACCTATTTATCAAATTTTCTGTAGTAAACAAGTGATTTTATTATTTGCAGGTCTTGAATTGGGGGCTAAAGTGGCAGTGGAAGTATTGAAGCACGCTTTTGCATAAATATTGATTAAAAATAAGAAAAGATCTCTGATACCTTCTTTTTCTAAATTTGTTATTGAAAGATGATCCCTGAAACAATATATTTTAAGAGAAGGAATGGCCTGTGCCTCCATCCATCTGACATGATTAAAAGTACCAGGGGCTTTAAAAAAAGTCTTTTGCAGGAAGGAGTTCTATAAAAATTAAACAAAGTTGGATAAACTCTTTATAATCATCCCTGAGCTGTTAATTTTTAAGAGTTCCTGTAAGAAAATTTGAAATTTCTTCTGAATTAACTATTTATACCTAGTATTTCATCTTCAGTAACATTTGTATACTTACTCTGGTTTAATTTAGACCACCCAATCAGAATTGTTTTTTTTATATATCTGGCTGAGGAGCAGTCATTATGCCCATTTTACAATCAAGAACAGCTTTCTAAATTATGCTGGCGGCATGGTAAATACAGAAGACTGTTCCTTTAACAATTGCTATAGAAAAATGCAGGTTAACTCTGAGGCGACCTGTGTTTACTGCAGTTGTATAAAAAAATATTGCCTGAATTTTACCAACTTCCTCCCACTCTTCAGCTGCTGAAATTGCAGCTTTCGCCTGAATTGTTCCAATACTATTTTCAAGTTGAGAAACTCGTAGTAACTGTTCTTCATCCCCACAACTAATTAAAACTTTTATCCACTCTACATTTTCTTTATTCAAAAAATGGTGAAGCAGTTTTCCACCCCAGTGAACAACAATTCTCTCTAAATGGGAATTTTAAAATCTGTTTTTGATAAGCTCAGTTTTTTGTTTACGAAACAGTTATTTGCAGAGTCGATGTCTGTGGTTAGCTAGTGGATGTATTCTAAGTCTAGCAGCTTCTCTGGCGTTCAGTTCATTTTGCGAATATTATAAAATACATAAAACTTGACAATTACTTAGCTGCTTACTGTCGATGATTTGATGAGACATGTGGCCAATTTAAAAAATCTTACATTTCTGCCATCATATCAAGAGGGGGAAGGGGTTTTACGGAATGATTCGTCAATTCTAAAAATAGATAACCATAACAGATAACAAAAACAGCCTTGTAATAAAAAGAGAAATTCAGAGGTTCAACTGCAACACAAATCGAGAAGCTCTTTCTTATTAGACACAGAACTAGATAACTAATAATCAATTATAATTCGTGAGATATTTTTAAAGTTACACAAATTGTTCACTTATTTTTGCCTATTAATAAAAATGATACAAAAAAATTATCAAAAGTAATAAAATTTTTAATTTGTCATTTTTTACCTATGTTTCAAAAATGCAGAGTTTGAGGGTATGGTTCACTTGATGTCCTGAAAAATACTAAATGTTCATTAAATATAAGTTTTCATGAGAGTAAAAGTTCAAGGCAACAACAGTTTCTATGAAATAAAACAAGAATCAGGTTTCTAAGACAAATATTTTTCACGTAAGGAAAGAAAAACGACAATTTTTTGCCAAAAATTGCAAATTTTCAAGAATTCAACCTCGATGAGGCACGGGTTAATATTATTTATTTGAGCTGAAACTTTGCCAATCTCATTTTCTAACTAATTGGCAACTTTTAGGAGGGTCCCCCTGAAGAAAACGTTAAAAAAATTTTCCCCATGTTGCTTGTGACCACCATATTGGATAATTTCGGGTACTACAAATTTTGAAACTCTGGCAACTGATCCAGTATGTGTAAATCATTTAAGTACAAAAACTGACGACCTAGTAAATTCATTCTGGGAATTAGAAAAAATGCCAAATGTGCAACCTTTAACAGTTGAAGAAAAACTTTGTGAAAGACATTTTGAGAGTTCTCATTTCAGGGAAAAACAGGCCGCTACTCAGTCGCATTACCGTTTAAAAAGGATCGAGATAATTTAGGTGATTCTTGCCAAATGACACACAGAAGATTTCTTTATCGTGAGAAGAGATTAATATCCATGCCAGAAATTTACAACCAATAATGTTCAATTTAAGAAAGAATATTTATCTCTGGGCCACATGGACCTTGTTTCAAATACAGATCGTGAATTAGAGAATAAACATTATTACATCCCACATCACTTCGTCTTGAATAGTTCTAGTTTAACCACCAAATTAAGAGTAGTTTTTGATGGGAGTGCTAAAACAACAACAGGTGTATCTTTAAACGACACTCTAATGGTAGGTCCCAAAACACAAGATGACTTAATTTGCATTTTATTAAGGTTTAGATTTCATAATATTGCAATCACAGCTGATATAAGAATGATGTATAGGCAGGTAAAAATTCATGACAAAGATAGGGATTTTCAGAGAATATTATGGAGAGATAGTCAAGATAAACAAATACAAGTTTTTCGCTTAAACACTGCCACGTATGGAACTGCTGCTGCTCCATATCTTGCAACTAAAACTTTGAGTCAGTTAGCAATTGATGAGGGTCCTAATTTCCCAAAAGCAAAGACTGTAGTTTTAAGAGATTTTTATGTTGATGATGTTTTAACTGGTGTTGAGAATAGTCAGGAAGGTAATAAATTGATATAAGAATTGCAGAAAATGCTAAAAAAAGGTGGGTTTGAGTTACATAAATGGTCCACAAATGAACCATCACTATTGAAAAATGCTGGGTTAGCAAACACAATTAATGATAATATGCATAGTGTAGTAGGCAATAAAGCCATAAAAGTTCTAGGAGTAGAATGGCATCCTGATAATGATATGTTCAAATGCAATTTCAGTGATATAGATTATCAAATTGTCCCTACTAAAAGAATTATTCTGTCATTTGTATCAACGCTTGATCCATTGGGATGGATTGCACCTTTTGTAATTCTAACTAAAATGATCCTTCAAGAACTGTGGAAATTACAATTATCATGGGATGACCCAGTACCAGAGAATATTCATCAATGCAGATATAGAACTAAAGATTTTTTTTATAGGTTCATAACAGCAAAACTATCTTTGTTTTTGTGTATTGATACATTTTACGGTTTTCCACATTCATAAACAGCAAAAATTGGTTTATTTTTTGCGCATTTACTGTAGTTTATAGTTTCATTACATATTTTTATGTATAAAATAAAGTATTACTATTACTACACAGGGGTGTCAAGTTGTGATCCGCTGGATACCACTAATATTAAACAGAAATAGCGAACTTCTTGAATTGCAGAAATTCGAAGATTAGATAAGACAATGGATACAATAAAATTTTAATGGTATCCGGCGGGCCACTACAAATCTTAAATTATGTAAAAATTCAATTTTTCAAGGAACATGTATATGAAGAAGAAACATTTTCCGTGTGTTTATCCCTTCGAAGGGTGGTAATTTTAATTCCTAAATGCCACATTGACACCAGAATTTTGAAATTGTATAATAGCTTTTATTTATACGGTGCAAGAAGAAATAGTTCACTTAAATCAAATAAAATTCTTTCTAAATCCTGGTGTGAACCTGTCATTTCAAAATTTTTGCAACAGAAGTACTTTGCCCCTGAAAGTGTTAAAACTACCCACATAAAAGAATTTCAGAAATTTCGCTACTTATGACTGAAAAGGTATGAAGCACGATTCTCAGTAAACAATCAATAAAAAGCAGCTGCCACGCTCACTTATGGCTCGCAAAACTTAAACATCCAGCTGCGTCTTTCTAAAAAGCCAGATTCTGAAACATAACGCTACGTTTGGTTACCAAAGAAATCTATTAGTTTTTACGACATTTTTTTAAACTTTTTATAAGCAAACACCCTGAACAAACGCATACTACGAATCCTTAGTTTACATGTATACTTATTCTTGTATAAAACATTTGTAAGCTTTCCAAAGGAAATATATGTATTTATATTTCATTTTAATCATATTTTACTTTACTTGTAGGAAATTTTATATAAAATCGTACATAGAGCTATTGTATGTTTATGCATGAACGGCTAAAATCTTTCTCAGAACATAATGTTTAAAGAAAAGAGTGGAGAGTCTATTGTTTTCATAAAAAGTTGCAAGTCTTGTGATTTGCATTAAATTACATTGCATTTGCATTGAAAATTACATGTGATTTATCTTTGAAATTTCTTAAAATTTTTTAAACTTTAAATGCATGAATTTTTCTTTTAGAATTGTGTTTTTTTACACTTATATTAAGGATTTGACACCAGAAAATTTAAAATAGATTTTCAACTTTATTTAGTAGCATAATTATGTTATTTTTACAGGATTGATATTTCTATGTAAATATAGTGGTTGTGAATAACTTGATTTATTAATTAAAAGTTAAATAAAAAGCATTGTAAATTTGATTATGCATTTAAAGGTTAAAGAATACGTGTCATAAGGCATGTGTTTAATATTCACTCAAAAATAATCCGATAAAAATACACAGAAGATTAGAATTTTCAACTTTTAATAAAATGCATTTGAAAGTGATTTACCTCAGTAAGAGGATTTCAGAATTGCGCTCAAGATTACTGAGAAAAATGTCAATTTTACATGCTATTTTTATATATTATCGATTATATTTAGGACTCAAATTAAATCTGATTATTTTTTTTTTTCATCTGAACAAAATATGCATAACTCCAAAACAGATATGAAATACATTTAGGTTTAATATTAAAATGTTGATAAATTATACAGATGTTTATTTTCAGTCTTCTGAAAAAGATATATTCTATAAAACCATAAAGATTAAATGCAAAAATTTTAAATGGTTCAATAGAAATCCTGTGCGCAATTTAAAAAAGCACATTTTGAGCATTTTGAAATTAAATTACTCTTTTCAGCATTTCTTAACTAGGCATCATTGGCATGTTTGTAGTCATCACTACCTAATTATAGAATTTTTTACGGTTTGTTTTACAACACGAAGAAAATAGTTATGTTTCATTACACATGTTCCGCAAGCAATCGAATTCTTTGAGCATTTACCCTTTCACTGGCAAATTACACAGGCCTGTGATGAAAGAAATACAAGGGTATTGATGGCTGAACTTTATGTATTTTTTGGTGCTAATTAAAAGACAAATAATGAAAAAATTCTATCACGTCACATTTTCTTGAAAAATATTGGGTCGATTGGAAAGTTTGTCGTGTTGGAAAAATCAATTCGTGCCGGTAAATTCTGCCAGGTAATTATAAGACATTAGATATCGGAATCAATGTCTAATAATTAAATGATAGAATTTTCCGGTACGAATTGATTTTCCCAACATGACACAACATTCCGATAGACCCAGTTGTTTTAAACCGTTAAAACCTATAACAAAGTAATCGATTACTGAAAATTCAATTTTCCTCACCGAGAATCGATTTTTGTTACATAGATTTACATGGATAAAATCAATGTTGCCAGACAGCACATGCAAAATTGTCGAAAATTGTCCTTTTCATTTTAGCAAAAATATCGATATCGATGTTACAAAAAATTCTGACGTGATGGGGGAAAATGGAGGTCATTTTTGAAATCAGCCCACCAAATAACATAAAAATCAGCGAAAACTTCTCTTGTATTTTTCCAAAACTTCAATTTTGCAGGCCTGTGTTATTTCCATTGGAAAAATGTTGAAATTATTGAATGATAGTAGGATTTACAAACAAATTTATATGAAAATAATTAAAAGCATTTCAACATATTTATTATAAAAGCAAAATTGTATCGCAAAATTATCTTAACATAAAGTACTATAATTAAATGGGTTTATTTACCCCTTGCGCTCTAGCGCTGTTAAAGGATGTATGTCAATATTCATCAGTGTTGCCACATCTGGCAGATTTCTTTATAAACATTTTGAATTCACACCAAAAAAAATTAGTTGGTAATTTTCTTTTACTTTATTTATGCAAAAGCAATCTTCTGGCAAACAAAAAATTAGAGATAAAACTTTCTGGTGAGAATTCGGAATGTCTAATTAACCCCTTAACGCTCGAATTAAATTACGGTTTAAAAATTCAAATTGCTTATTGGCACCAATTTTATGAACAAGAAATATCCACCTTATTTAATGACAGGTAAAACGATACTAAAATATAGCCAATTTCACTATTTTATATAACTGGTGGGAATCAAACAATCTGAGGCAAAGACAGCCCGTAAATATGACGGGAGCCAGTAGTAAGGGGTTAAAAACATTCCCAGATATCATGACGTACGTCATTGCCGTACATGGACAAAGTAGCAGGACTTACGTCACCGAGCGCAAGAGGTTAATATCACGTCTCAATAAAGCTACCTGAGCTGTGCTAAAATTCTTCTAGCTACAGCTTGCTTGATAAAAGCTTCGGGATGTTGAAGAATACGCCGTGAAGCAGAACCATCGAAAAATATATTTGATTTCTAAATTTATAATATTCTGGTTTGTAGGGAACTAAATAAAAGATGGCCACAATTAAATTGACAGTATTCAGCGCGTTCTAAAGTCTAATATATTTGCGAGAACGTAGAGAAATTTTACAGGATATTTAAACAATGGAGTTCTAAATAAAGAGAAGGAGACATATAATGTGCTGTCTGCCAATTCCGAGTGAACTAACTGAGGAGATTTTCACAAGATCAGTGTTGCCAGTGGGCTACTTTTTTTAAAAATTCAGATTTCTTGATTGCCAGCACTTTTTGAAACGGTAAAATTCCCTTTCTTTTCGGCTTAATTAATATGTAAATAGATAATACACATTTTACCATTTCAAAAAAGAGGGGCCAGTCAAGAATCTGAATTTTAAAAAAGTAGCCCATCTGGCAACACTGCACAAGATGACTGCTGTTTTTTTTTTATTTCATCAGATCAAAAGTCTCTAATATTTACAGTCGGTTCTTATTTCCCAACAGTAAATTTGAATAGAAATTTTCGTCTTATTTAAGTGCCTTATTCATGGAAATATTATCTCACAAATATTGTAAAAAATTGTATTTGCTTTTACTGCAGTTTGCCTATGTATTATAATATTTTTCACTGACGCTGACAGGAGGTAGTGTAGATTGTCACAATAGGGTTGAAATGCCGGGCCTGACTACCGCCAAAGTAAATTTCCACCTGTAGAAATGAATATCTGTTTCTGACAATATTTATTACTGAAATTTTTTTGTATAATAAGGAGTTTAAACAATGAGAAAATTTCTATTTAAATTTACTGGTTATAAAAAAATTCTTCAAATTCTAACATTAGCTGCAAATTAAAGTGGAACAAGAATGATCCCCCCCACAAAAATGTCACTCGAAACTCTATAATAGCATTATATAAAATGGCACTGGAAACTCTGCGAACAACACTTTAAACTATCACTTTCAAAACACTGCAAAAACGCTATGAAGTGTATTCCAATTTTATTTAATTTCCTAACTACTGAGTTGTAAAGTCTTACCATACTGGCTTATTCTCTGCTTAACCCTTTGAGGGGCAAAGTACTTCGATGCAAAAATGTTTAAATGATTGATTGAAACCAGGATTATCGAGAAATAATACATGAAATAATTGTAAAACTTTTATTTATGTACATTATAGAAAGCAAAATTTAGTTTAAAAATTCTGGTGAATGAGGCATTTTGGAATTAAAATTAAATGGTATATATAATATACCGCCGCCCTTGAAGTAGTTCACCTTTTCATGGGCCGTGGGTTGTATATTTTCCACTCCTTTTTTTATTCCAGACTGCTAAATTCGCAGCTGAAATTTACACAAAAATTTAGCTGTAATAATGCACGCGAGGAAAAGCATCTAGATATTTTGAAAGTAAATTGTTCATAAATTCTAGTGACAGTCAATCCCCTCAGCATTTTAGAAACAGAATTATTTTGTCCATGAAAGGAATAAGGTTCTATGTTTTACAAAAATCACAGGAAGTGTTGCCAATGGGCCGATTTTTATTTATTCAGATATTTCTTGATTGCCAAATGTTTTTGAAATTGTAAAATTCGCTTTACTTAATGGAGGATTTATAACAACAACAAAAAAAGTGAAAATAAGGCAGAGTATACAATTTTAAAAAAGTGATGCCAATCAAAATATCTGAATTTTTAAAAAGTAGCCCACTGGCATTACAGCTCACAGGGAAATCAGCAATAGGGAAGTTCCGAGATGCTAAAATCTGTTCTTTAAATTTGACAATGAACGTGATGTGACAAAAGCCGCTGGAAATAACTTCCAGGGATGAGATTTCCGCGTTTTTGCACACCAATATTTTGTTAGAAAAAATGATATTTCTTTTAATCGGAGCATTTTTGGGATTTAACAGAACAACACTTTCTCTAAGAATATACTGGTGTGCAAAAACGCGGAAATCTCATCCCTGATAACTTCTATAAACGTAATTGTACTCTTAGACCATCACAGATACACAAGTTTTATATTATTGGTCGAAGCAATCATTAATACTAGTTTCACGTAGATTCAGGTTCACTTTGCGAAAGTTTAAGGAACTACACAATAGGTGTCTCGTTCACGCCAAAATGTTAGGCTCCCCATAACAGGATAACACACAAAACTCAAAAATCCATTTGACCATAGATTATATCATGGAACTATTAATAAATAGGAACTAACATATCTTGAAAATAGTGAAGCTTTAACTGTAACCGCTTTCACTTGTGTTGGTTGTCTCCGGTACAAACTTCCACCATTAAATTTAAACAGAAATTTTCTCTTTATTTAAACACCTTATTAATACAAAACTTCAGTCATGAATAATGGCAAAAACATATATTCATTTGTACTGGTGGAAGTTTATTTCGCCGGTAGTCAGGCCCTGAACTCTTCTGCGGTTCTACCACATTGTGACAAGCTAGACAACCTCCTATTAGTGTCAGTGAAAATTATTTTATTACATGAGCAAACTGCCACAAGTAAAAACAAATAGAAATTTTAACCATATTTATGAGAGAAATTTTTCGTGAAAAAGTCTCTAAATTCAGGCAATATTTTCTATTCAATATTTACTTGTGGCTGTTTGCTTCGGCAGTAATCAAAAACTGTTGACCCAATGTAAAAAATCAGCTGCCATCTTGAGACAATTTCCTGAGTTACTTCACTCGCAACGGGTAGACAATACACTATATATTTGTCTTCTCTTCTTTATTCATAACTCCATTGATTATATCAGGTGTATCAAACTGTAGCCCGCCGGATACCTTTATCAAAAAGATATAGTCGATGTCTTGTATTGCAGAGATTCGATGAATTGATAACGCAATGATAACTATAAAATTTTAGTGGTATCCGCCTGGCCACAGTTTGACACACCTGGGCTATATTTATACAAGAGCTTAGCTTTTATTCAACATGAATTCTACTTGATATAATTTAATAAATAATTCTTCCGATTCGAATATTTTTATTTGAACGAGAGCCTTTACCTTAAAATAGCAGACATGGCAAGTTTACTAGGGAAGAGTCTTGCCAATTCACTACATTTTTTATCAAATTGCTCTTTAACTAATTAAAAAAATAGTATAATCAGCCTTATTTTCGCATTTGTGATTAAATAATACAATATTTCCAATTCAAGAAACCTGTGGAAAATTTAATTTAAAATAACAGCGAGATGGAAAATACGTGCCCAAATAAATTCGGTAGCTTCGATACGAAAGAACTCCAATTTCGTATCACGATTGCAGTAATCAACCACACATCGTTTTCCGGAACACGTTTCCTCGATAGCATCAAACGAACGTAATGTTAAAAAGTGAGACTCTTCCGTAAAACATATATTGACATTTAAATTTTATTGGTGTGGGAATTAATTAAAGAAGTAAATATTTTAAGCTAATTGTTATTCATTAAAAAAATGTAAGTAATCTGTCTGTAGAATTTGATCTTACACCAAAAAGTCTCAGTCGTTATGAATTGCATCGCATTATCAACTTTCAAATCAGTGTTATCATATTTAGGAATCTTTCATTTAAAAATATAGCTACTTTTCTCGCTATTAATTCTTCTTCCATTTAATCATGGACTGTTTTTCAGTAAATAAGGAGTTTTTGGACGATATCATCCGCAATTAAAAAGAAATATTCTTCATTTACTTTATGGATTGATTTCAAAACACTCCCATTCATTCCTATCCATTCTGTATAGGATTCCTCCATAAGTTGGGGTATAAGAGCTTTTTTGAAAATAAATATTCGTCTGAGTTAACACTAGAACGACGAGAAATTTTCCATAAGTTTTATAAAAATATTTTAAACCAGATTATTTATTTAAAATTATTTAATGTAATTGTTTAACTTATTAAAGTGTCATTTATATTCAATTTATTTTCTGAAGAAATATCCGGTTCGAACAGACTGTTAGTCTATTGGTAGATGTCGAATTGACACCAGTTAGGCGTTCTAGTGTTAGGGAAAAAAAATTACATTTAAATAATACAAAATGTTTTATTTGCAAAAGTCGTTGAGTAATGGTTTTCAAGCAAAAAGTTCGTGCAGCAATGATGTAAACATTCATTTGTGTCTTAAAAAATTGCGTTTGCAAGCAATTGTAAAATTTTTATCATCCGGTAGATTTTATTTAACACATTTGCTTGCGTATGATTTTGTAAAATCTGTCTTTTAAAACAGAAGAATCTCCTCCATCTCATGTAAGTCTTTTCTAAATTGGTCTTCGAGATAGGCTTCTCAGTTTAATGCATCAGTAAAATCTTTGAACGTACGGATTCAATATAAGACGCTGTACAATGTAAAAAACTACGGATTATACAGGGCTGCCACAGGCGACAATTATTATATTCTGTACTCACCACTATTTAAAAAAAATACATTTTGTAGTATATTTCCTTATCAAATGTTGTTAAAGTGAATGCAAAAGATTTTTGTTTTGAAACAGTGGTGCGAAATAGAATTAAGAAATAGTCGCCTGCGGCGGCTCTGACAACATAACATAAATACAGTTTCTGTAAGATGAAAGCCA
This sequence comes from Maratus speciosus, assembly GCA_963932465.1. NCBI lineage: Eukaryota > Metazoa > Arthropoda > Arachnida > Araneae > Salticidae > Maratus > Maratus speciosus. The sequence continues at coordinate 492,258,922 of OZ010796.1, read as the reverse complement.
CGATCTTAACCCTCTGTCTACCAGAAGGGTCCAATGGACCCGACATGTATATTCAAAATATCTATTCAAACCAGAAATTTCTTCAAAACAAACTAAATGTATAAATCAGACAATAATAAGTTAAATAAACAAATTAAATAGTTTTAAGTAAAAATTCTGGTGTAGAATGTTTTTATAAAACTTGAGTAAAATTTCCGGTAGTTCTAGGGTTAAATAATGATTTAAAAAAAAACCAGAATTCTTGCGCCGGGTCGCGCATGTGTTAACACTATTCAGGCCAATTGACCAATTTATGCGTCATTTACAAAAGTATCGTTAAGAAATTCGAAATTCTCCCCAGGAAGTTTCAATAGTTATTTTTGCTAATTATAATGATGGATATTTCGTGACTGAAATAAAGGAAAATTAGTATTAAAAATTTTTTGGTGTGAACTCGAAATTTTGGAACCGCCAGATTTGTCAACACTTTTTGCAGCGTTGCTAACCCCCTATTTTTTTTAATTTTATTTTGCTTCATTGACATCACTTTTTCATATTTAAAAAAATGGCGGCAGTCAAGCAATATGAATTTTAAACAAGAAAGAAAAATCATGCGTTAAGCATAGATTATGAAACACTTTTCAACACTTCCCGAATGCTTAAAAAAAGTTCGTTATTTAGGGAAATATGCTAAATAAGATAACTAAATAAACATTTTACATTTTCTGTTTCTTACATTTTCTACAACGCGGGATAACCCACCATTGGCATAGAACTAAATAAACATTTTAGAAAAAGTATAAAACATTTGAAAAACTGATTTTAGCAGTTACCGTCCATAGCCAAATATGTATTCCAATTCCTTTGAACAGCCCTTTATTTGACCTGTACGTTGATATATATACAGTACAATGGGAAAATTTAGTTTAGCAAGAAGGCACATAAAAGGTTGAAATTTGTCTTTCAGAAATTCATACTAATAGATGGAAACATACTTAAATATTTTTGTACAACCCTGTAGTTTACCTGGAACCTTTATTACACGCCACTATTTAGCTAAAATTTAATTCAAACTAAAACACTCTTAAAATTACTGAAATCACATTTCCAGAAATTATCATTTATAGGCGGCCATGTATCCAGTTCTTTGCGTGACCCTGTATATCGTTTTATCTATATTCTACAAACATTTCTTAGTAAACTGAATGCAGTTCAGTGTAAAAATGCATAACACATTTAAAAACAACCTTTAACCCGGAATGCTCGCGCAAATCCAGGCTATGTACCATTTATACTTTGCCACAAATAAATTCAAACAAATATCATCACCATTTTTAATCGTTGATATTGCTCACAAATTCTGTGAAAAAATAATTTAAAGATACCTTTTCAAACATTAGTGGTCAGAAATGTAATAACCGTGACGACCCTGGGCGTGTCGTAGCCTGTGCGTATAATCCCGGGTGAAGTAATTTGTGCTCATACCCAGTAACCCTTGCGAATTCTTTTGTGTAGCCCTATATATGAATTATAGCATTTATACACACCATATAGTATGCATAAATATAGTGAAATATAAAAGCGCATATTATAATTAAAAATGCATTTCCAGCAATCATCGCTAATGTACAGTACTTCAAAACAATATAGCATCTGAAATTTTTTGTGTCCCTGTAAATGCTACGCACTTCGTATTATACATGCTAGAAGTTATAGTAAGCCTCAGCGACCTATACCAATTTCATTATATATTAACCTTCCGTCTACCAGACGGGTCCATTGGACCCGACATGTACATTCAAAATATTTATTCAAACCAGAAATTTCTTCAAAACAAACTAAATGTATAAATCAGACAATAATAAGTTAAATAAACAAATTAAATAGTTTTAAGTAAAAATTCTGGTGTAGAATGTTTTTATAAAACTTGAGTAAAATTTCCGGTAGTTCTAGGGTTAAATAGTTTAACATAATTAAAATACGCCGCAAATAATTCTCTCCACCCCTATATCATTATGCAACGGAATTCGTTTCTGTGGCCCTGTAAATGAGTACTAACTATTCCTTGCACAGCATTTTCTACAGAATGTATATTTTAGTGTCTTTCATAAATTCATATCAATTGTATTATATATGAAAGCATGTAACATCATTAAATGTCATTTGGAATGATTTTTTCCCATTGGCTGTAAATGTAACGGAATAATTTTGACTGTCCCTGTAAATGAACTAAACATGCTACAAACTCCATTTGAAATAGAGAACGTGCTATGGTAAACGTTAATAACATCCAAAAATTTCAGGGCAATCCGAATATATTTACAAGACTTAGAGCACGGACAGACGGACAGACGGACTGACAAATTGAAGTCAATAGCACTTTTCAACTTTGTTGGAAAGTGTTAAAAAGTAGCGAACTGGGAACAGGGAACTGTAGTAGTGACTGTTTGCGTCCTGTATAGTATAGGGGAGAATTGTTTTGAATACACCTCCGTCGATAGAAATATTTGAAATGCAACCAACTTGGTAATCGTTTTATCAGTACTGCCATAGGCGACTATTTTTTTAATTCTATCTCGCACTATTTTTTGGAAACAAGAGATTTTACATAACCTTCAGCAGCATCAGAAAGAAAAATGTACTATAAAATTTATTTTCTTAAAATGGTGGTACAAATAGAATATAAAAATAGTCGCCTGTTGCACCACGGTATTGCATACTAAATGTTATCAACTTCAATAAAGTCATATATTTTAACATCTTCTTTTTTACTATGCTCCTCTATGCGCTTCACTAATTGTAGAAGCACAACTTCGACTTCCCATCAAAAAGTAAACTTTTGTCATCACGTTAGCTATCAAAATATTACTCACTTTGACGTCAAATTCGGAGAGCAGTCGAGAGTGTCCAAGGCTTGATTAGCAAAAGGGCAAACTTCCGGCATTAAAAATGAATTGAAATTATTTCCTTTTTCATGAAAGTAATATTGCATGAAGAAGATTTTTGAAGAAGACAAAAATTACTATTAAAATTTACTGCTGGAATTTTGCCCTGTTGTTAGTTAGGAACTCAGAGTGTCATGATCTCTCCGGGGTTAAAAAAAAAAAACCTTAGTCAATCTAAAACACCCTAAATGTCGACCCAATTATGTATTACATTATTATGCATAAATTATCAACTTTATTTTAAATATATTTACTATTCACGTTCATGTTATGCCGATTCAACAATTATGTTTTCTGAGAACGTGACCTTTTAAAGTACAACATTATTTTTCATTGCATAAAATAGGGTACTACTTTTCCGGTACATTGGCCTTGGCGTTTATTCTAAGCTTCGTGCAATTCGAGTTTCAGAAAGTGTCATTTGTTGATAAATGATATCAACAGTTATGAAAACGAAAATTTATGAACTTTTAGGTTTGCTTTGTAAGAGTTTATATACACATTCATAAAATTAATAGATTTATATATGTGAAACTCCTGCGACACTCTTGCATAGCTACGTAAAAGTAGCATGATAAATTCAAGCTTTAAACTTTACCAATTCTGAGTTACCCCTGAGAACAACTGTAGTGCAGTCGTGGTGGCGAAGTAGAAGCCAGGACTTAGTAAACATTAGGAAGAATTTCCCGTTCAATAAATGACCCCACCAGTGGCTGAGAGGTTTTGATCTCGAAGCTGGTAGACGGGAGGTGCTGGGTTCAAACTCAATCGCGCCCGTCGGCCTAACCGTTTCGGAGTTTTCGTGGTTTTCTTCGAAACCTTGGATTTTCCATGCGTAAATACGGGTTAGGTTCCCCTAGAAAGACTCCCACGGAGGGAACCCCCCCTAGGGCCTATATCCCTCGAGTAGATAATCGGCCGTCAAAAATCAACCCAACCTAACCCGTTCAATAAAATAACAGAGGTAGCACATTCTTTAAATGCGTTTATTGGAAACACATCTGTTAACAGTTCTTCTAGGCGAGTGGTTCCCAAATTTTTTGATTGGCGGAGCCCTTTTTAGAATGAATTTCTATGGCCTAGCCCATGAAGCCTACCGTACCCTACGTTACAAGGTAACGTTTTTTAGTTGCATTGCTACTGAGCACAGGAAGAGGGAATAATCAGTAATCTAAACAATTGTGCATTGTCCCAGATATAAAATTATATTTTGAAACTGTTACTTTAATACTGAATTTATTTTCAATTATCATCGATAATGATGGAGTTGTCAAAAGTTTACAAACCTACAGTTAAAAACCTCCAAAACTTAACCTTTAAATTAAATTTGCTTTAAAAAACATTTATAATATGAATAAACATTTACTTTGCCTTAAATTTTACATTATTAGAGTGACGAACAATAACTCATAAACGCTTAATGTGATAGGATGGTTTTGCATAAATGTCTGAATTCAGGTCCAGTTGATAGTAATTGTAGGCGAATGTTTGATTCTGCATTCAAAAGACTTCTGTATTTCGATTTGGTTTTAAAGTAAGATCTTTAACACTACTACATATACCAGGAATTTTACTCAGATTTTACAAAAATATTTCAGACCAATAATTTTTATTTAAAACTATTTAACCCCTTGAAGGGCACCGGTATATGTTATATACCACTTAATTTTAATTCCCAAATGCCACATTCACGCCAGAATTTAGGAATTAAATTATGTTTCATATATTGTACGCGAAGAAAAGCCATTTACTTAGTTTCATATAAAGTTTTTCATAAATACCGGTGTCAATCAATCATTTTAACATTTTAGCAAACGAAGTGCTTTGCCTCTGAAAGGGTTAACTCTTTTATTTAACTTATGTCTGTTTGATTTATACTTACTTATTTTATGACAATTTTCTGGTTCGAATCGAAATATTTTCATTTGGTACCACCAAATAACCGGTTGTTGTTGGTATACTTAGTGTAACTTGCTACGATATGGGAACGTCCACTGTTACTCTTGTGACCATCAGAGCAAATTTAAATATATATTTCCAATTCTTTTATTACAAAATATATTTAGGATAAATTTGATGCAACTACTTAAAAATACATGTACTCTACTTTTATAAACCATATACAGTTTGTAACAAAAAGCATTTCACTTGCCATGATAATAAATGAATTTTTTTTTACTCTTGTGACCACAAAAAAATGCAATTTTTAAAAATTGTGTTTGACGCAGAAATTCTGTGAATTATATGAGACTATAGAAATAAAATTCACAGAATATAGCAGATAAATTATATCTTTTTAAAAAGCATTAATCATTGAACTCATCTGATAACGCATGAATTAGTTATATTTCATTTTGCAAAATGCTAAGTGTTACTCTTGTGACATTTTGACCATAATGTAATTTTAGCAAAAATTCAGTTTAAATACTAAATAAAATAATTAAAATAAATTTAAAAAAAATTATTTTCCATGAAGAACAAGTTTTAAGGATGGTTTAATTTTAAAATAACATAAAATAATGTAAAAAATTCTAAAATTAACAAACAGTATAACCACATAGCAACCTCTCAGTTTCTGCTACTTAACAGAATAAGTCATTGTCTTCATTATCAATAATATCATTTACAGCTTCTACTGTATCATGATTTACTTAATGAAACACAAATTCTTTGTACGAATCATGTTAGTGTAAGGTTTGTAGTAGATAGTGTCATTTTTCACGGTTTTAACAAATTGTATTTGTTGAATGCCCTTCGCTGTTGGTATTTTCTCGCAAATTTACGAAACTTTATTGTTTTATTTCTTTTGACAAAATAAGCAGTATATTTTAGAATTGCTTTTTTAGCACGCACTTCATTCCATATATATCATCATACAACAACACAAAATAAATCTACAGCATCTATACCAGGAGTATTTGAAAAAAAAAATATGCCAATTAAGTTAATTGAGAAAGGAGTCTGATTCATTGCAGGCATACTTGCATAGTGATATTTTTGTTTAAATTGAAAAGCACAACCATCAAATAAAAAAGTTAAACAGGTGCATTTTAGGAATATACAAATTCCCTTAAAGATGCAATGTTGAAATTTTACATACGAAAGCATTTAGAAAAAATTGGTAATGAGTTACATTGTCTAAAATAATAACATAAGATTTTAATTTACTGGGATCATACTAAATAAAAAGCTGAAAATGCAGTCGCTTGTGGATAAGACGAGTAATGTAGTATTTCATACCAAAATTTTGTCTTGGCATGAAAATAAAAGAGTTTCCAGAAAATCCACTGGCATAACTATTCTTTGAGAAATGGTTATATTTTTGGCATTACGAAAATAATCACTTGTACAAGTTTCAATGAATGTGTGCCACAGAAATGGATTTAGTTGCTTTAGAAAACTTTTAAACCATCAGAAATGGTTTCTTTAACTGTTGCTTTTTCAAAACCTTTATCAACATTTTGAAAAAATAACAGTATTGATGAAAATGTTGATAAACGTTTTGTCATTAGCAAAACATCTATCAACGTTTTGCTGTTTACAATAACTTATAAGAAGACATTATGGACTCCCGTTTCAAATAAATCTTTGATGTTATCTCCGCAAATTAGACATTCTGAATTCCTAAATTGTAATTATCATGTATCTCGGCAGACAAAGTCATTAAATCCATCACATGAATGTTTAATGCAGGAAATACACCAGTTACTACATTATGAATTGCTTGAATGTTTTCGTGACAGCAACAAAGGGAGATATTCTGATGAGTTATTTTCTATTGCTTTATGAAACTAGGCTTAAAAGCTGCAAAGGAATCTCCAATTTTTCAATTTAGGAAAGCTTCTTTAAACAAAAAACGTATTCTCTTATTAAATGTCCCCTAGAATTGATGAAATTATGTGACCTTTTTCACGCTTAACTAACGTAGATTTAGCTGAAGAATGACGTCTTCTTAAATCTTCATCGACATAAAATTCTCCAAAGCTGTGGAGTTAGATTTTTTTCCGTTACAGTATCTCAGGTTAGCTAGTTGTCTACTTTTTCCTTTTCGTAATATTTCCATTTTCTTGCTGAAGCTTTTGTTGGTTCTAAGACTTTTCTTCACCTTATCGTAATATATTTTGTTTTGTTTCTTTCTCACAACAACATATTCAATTTCATTCTTATTTTTTCTCTACTATGTTTGGCGCATAGCAGAAATTTTCCTGCTCTTTAAAACAATGTCGTGTATAAGAAGCAATATTAAAATCTTTCCTTTAAAATATACTATCAGAATACTTTCTATAACAGTTACTATAAGAACCTCTGTAGGTTATACAGCAGAATTTAGTAAACGAAGCTTTACAAAGCCTATAAAATATCTAATCAAATACCATGTGCTTCAAACCAAAAGAAAGCACACAAAAATGACACGAGTTGAGTTGTTTTATTATCTCTTTAATTACTTGTCATGGTTATTTTATAATCTTAAGTAATACCAAAAATGAATAAAAATAAATCCACCCATTAAAAAAACACTAATAAAGATAATTTATCTTCCTTAAAATTTACAAAATAACCTTAGTTATAGCTAAAACTATTTCAAGAACTGCTCTAATAACAGAGAAAAAACGACAAAACTTTAAGCATCCCGTTTGTTTTGGTTGTAACGCAGTGTTATATCAAACAAGTGACAAAAGTATTATGTGTTACTCTTGTGACACAGACGTTTGTTACCCTTTGTGACAACTCCCCAGAGCCTGTGCCATGCATAGCATAAACAAAATATTTAATGTAAAATATGTCTTATGCCTCGAAATCAGAGAATTAGAAGTTTGGGTAAAAATTTTAAGTACCGTATATACTCGCGTATAAGTCGACCTCACATTCGGGAGGAATAACAGACTGAATACCAGTATTTTAAAAAAGTTATCTTCGTCTTATCTAAATGCAGAATTTGCAGATATTAAATAAGCTGAAGATGGCTACAAGAAAATACTGGTGTACAACACATTTTTTTCACGAATTTAGGGGTCGACTTATACGCGAGTATATACGGTAATTTTTTTTAATTAAAACTTTTGTATGTTTTCCGTTACTCTTGTGACATTTAAGTATTAACTTTTAAATACAGCCAAAAATATATTAAAGACATTATCTAAAAGATTTTATCTACGTAGACAGTGATGGAACAGTGTAGCAGCAGAAAATCAATTGACACCGCAAAATTTTATTAGTATTCTTCATTTAACTTTAGGACAGAATTTCTGAGATTTTTGAAAGCGAAGAATACTATAAAAATTTAGTGGTGAGAATCGCTCAAATGCTGCGAGGACCTCAGTGTTTCACTGAGTTTAAGCTGTATATATTTTTGATAATTCTGAACACATTTAGAGTTGTTCAAAGCCTTTTCTATTCAGCTGTTGAAAAATGTTGTTTGAAAGAGTTTTTCAAAGCTGTAGGATGCTCCTAAATATTTATATATTTGTATACTTTTTTTTATCTGGTGTTGTTTGCATCCCTTTGTAACAAAGGGGACGTAATAGATATTGTTTGACGCAGAATCCGACCAATACACGTTTCATCTTAACCCTCTGTCTACCAGAAGGGTCCAATGGACCCGACATGTACATTCAAAATATTTATTCAAACCAGAAATTTCTTCAAAACAAACTAAATGTATAAATCAGACAATAATAAGTTAAATAAACAAATTAAATAGTTTTAAGTAAAAATTCTGGTGTAGAATGTTTTTATAAAACTTGAGTAAAATTTCCGGTAGTTCTAGGGTTAAAAGAAAAGTTTGGTAAATGAATCGGAAATTGTGACAGATTTTCATTGCAATGATACATAGATTTCTTTCATTCTGCTAAACATATCGGAAAAATATGCAATTAGAACTCACAATCTTCATTAGTTAAATGTTTTGCCAGTTTAGAATTATGAATCTTCTAATATCCACCTCTGCAGTTGTAACAATCGTGTAAACGCTCTTCGTGAACAATACCATCTTATTTCAGTATGTTGTAGTAGGAGCGGATGCCGGCATCCAATAACTTCATACATAAGCTTAAAAAGTTTGATTTTAGTTTATTATTTTAATGGCAGCATTTAACCTTTTCATAACTTCAGAAGACATTTTCTCGGTGATAACGTGTATCTATAAAGAACGCAATAGATCGTGCTACGGTGCTTTAACATCTCTTTAATTTTTCCAATGGCATTTTGACCCATCATTGCTTACGCGTCATCGGTGCATTCATGTTGATATGTGTTTTCCTATGTATTAATCAAAAATTATTTCGCCCCTTAGTGCGTTGTTTTGCAGTGATCTAGAAAATATATGATCTTGATAGCTTTGTGAATCATCTTTCAGACTGGCGTTAGTAAGGCGCTTAATTTTAATCAAGTTAACGTTTTCAAACACCCTAATAATAGAAAAGTCAAGTTAAGATCCTCACGCCCGTTTCAAAAAAGTCAGTTAAGGCTCTTAACTTCCCTGGTCTGAACGGGATATTAGTATATGTAACAGGAAAATACTAACAAAGCTGCTAATCCAGCGACTTCAGTAGATTCATTCATTTGTAGTGCAAATTTTGTATATCTGAAGATGCCGCTAAGTGTTCTTTTACGTCACCTGTTATAAAGTTAATAAAAAAAATTATTTGTCAAGGCAATATTGCCACTAAATTAACAACTTTTCATAAAGCAAATTCATGACAATATCAATTTTGCGAGGTTTATTAATGAAGAATCTTTGCAATTATATTATCTTCACAAACTCAAGCGACTTGTTAAAATATCAGGTAAACGCCGTCTTAATAGGGGCGACGGGGTCTAACAAGGTAAATTTATATAACTACATATAGAACATTATTTTTGTCCTTATTAATCACAGTGATTAGACAGGGCAAAAGTAAAATTTTAAATTAGTTGTAGAAGTATATCTTATTGCCTATTTCGCACCCGTGAAGTCTGAGCCTATGTCCAAGACATTTTATATTTGTTTTTAACAAGTGTTGTGATATTTTCTTTTCAAGCATGCATACATTACTTTGCCCTTCATATTGAAAAGTATCAGGTGGTTTATCTTTCAAATCAGACTGCTTTCGACGTGGTGATGACGTAGATGAGCATGGAACAAGGAGTAATGGGACAACACTTCACCTCAAGTCACACTGAGAGGAGGAGTTGGGAAATTCAAATATGCAAATTTTCCTTCAAAATACAATTTCTGACTTTTTTACAGTAAATTTACGTTTGATTCTCCATTTATCGCATTTTATGATTGGAAAACGTGAAAATAGAGCCTAAATTAATATTTTCACTGGTAATTTTAAACAAAATATAATTTAGTTAATTAAAAGAGTTCAGCTTGTTGAATATAGCGATCATCGATGCATAAATACTTTTGAAACAAAAGAATCTGTTCATTTTTGAAAAAAAAAAAAAAACCTTGCTTTTTAAATGTGTTGGTTTCGTTCAAATTTTCATTATTTTCCTAAAGCGCGGCGGAGTCCCTAGGGCTCCGCGGAGCACAGTTTGGGAACCTCTGCTCTAGGCAATCAATCGGCTCTCAAAATCTAGCTGTACCGCTTCATATTAAGCTCTGTGATATTAACACTAGAACTGCCGGCAAAAACGTATACCTATAACTGCCAAAGAGGTCATTTTGACCGATGTGGATTACCATGCTCAAGTACTGTTTACTTGCCATTTTTTACTCTTAGTATCGCTTATTACTATTATTACCCTCATTGTCCGTATAATAATATATATTTCATAATTTTTATTATTTTTTTTTTATTTTATTATGTTATAATTATATATATATATATATTACATCATTTCAAAATGCCTAAACACCATAACTCCAAAAGGAAGGTGTATATCTGCAGAAATTTTTTAACTATAAAATACATAAAAGAAGAAGAAAGACAGGTAAAAAAACAAAAAAAGTCTGTTCTTCATCAGTGGGAGGACAGACAAAAAACTAACTCCACCCCCACTTTTAAAATTTGCAGGTTTCTGAACACACGCCCACCCTGCATTCAATATTGAAAAGCTATTGTCATTTTATTAACCAAATTCCATAAAAAACTGAAATAACTCAAAATTAAAACTAACAAACTTAATGTTAAAAATACAAAAAATATCATACAAAAACAAAAAAGCTTTAATAAAAAGTTTTTTAGAAAAATACTTAAAAAATTGCCATTAAAATAAAAACAAAAGAAATTAACTTAACATGCATGAATGCAGAATAAACGTGCGCCCCCCCCCCCCAAACCCGCAAAATAAAATTTCTCAAAACATGAAATACAGTAATACCTGTATAATGTTTCCCACCCGTCAACAATAAACAAATAATTTTTCTTCCAAAGCCATTGTCAAATACCGGAATTCCAGGTCTGAAACTTTCTTTCGTTTCAATTCATCAATACACACCCGTTCTTTTAACAAGACTTTAGGATGACTATTTCATACAGAAAGTTCCAGAAAGCTGCCATCACATGTTCACGCCGCTAGTGCACATCGTTGCCATTCACTTTTTAGAACTGTCTTTAAATAATATTTCAAAAAATATGTAATATGTTTTATTGCATTTGACATGTGCTGCTGTAGCGCCATTCATGCGGTAATTTTTCATTAATTTTGAAAGAATATATATATATATATATGGGGCGTTCTCACAATCTTTTGACTTTTGGGAAAAAAAAAAATGGCGAAATTAAACTTGCTAAAATAACATTTTAATCTGATAGACGAATGCCTTAATGATTCAAAATAAAGAAAAAATGGTCAGCAGCGAAATTTTTTTTATTTAACTGAGGTTTAGGCTAAACTTGAGAGTACTTTTCCTTACCATTTTACGCCTATAACTTTTTATTTTCTTCTAAATTTTTACTTATAATTAATTTGGATAGTATACCCACAAGACATTCAAATAAGAAATAATACAAATGTAGTACTTTTAATACAGAATTTTTGTATAACATTATCTTAAAGGGGTGTTAAAGAAGGGACGGTAAGGTAAAAAAAAAAAGGACGAAATGGTAAAAAAAGAGACGGTAAGGATGGAACGGTAAGGAAAATTACCACCTATTTTTAGGAAAATCATGTTAAGACTAAGTGATAGTCACAATGTTCAATGATTTTTCGAAACAGTTGTTAACATTGGATTAAATTAATTTTTTTATTTATTTACCTCGAAAAGTGCAGGAATAAAACTTGGGGACGGTAAGACTACCAATAAAGCCACGGTGCTTGAAATTGATATTTAAATGCTGATTTATATTCTGAAGTAAATTTCCTGTCAAAGAATTTTAGATATTCTTTCTCTAGCATACTTCTGCATGAGCAAAAACTTGAAAAACATTCTGTCGCTGCACCTGAAGTGATTTTCTGTATAGTTTTAGAAGAGGGATGGTAAAAAATCTAAAACCAAGGGACAGAGTTCAAAAAATAATATCAACCCTAAAAATCTGTGCCGGTTAATTTTTAGCTACATATTTATATAAAACAATAGTTCCAGTTTCAGAAAAAAATTATATCAAATTATTTTTATTGAAACAATTTCATCCAGACAGCTGCAAACTTCAAAATCAGCATCAGAGACATGGGACGGTAGATGAGTTTTCAATGTATTTGGACCCACAATATCGTCCAAAACTTATTTATCTCGTTGTGCAATGTATTGTTGTGCAATCATGCAATGGGATGTTCCCAAGTATATGAAATAAAAAAAAAACACAAAAAAGTGTATTAAATAAAAAATTATTATTCAGGGACATGAAAGTTAAAAGATAGTGAGAATGCCCCATATATATATTAATTATATTTTTTACTTTAAGAATATTTTTATAGTAAAAAATATTTTTCATGAGAAATCGAAATTGCTAAAAACAAGCGTGAAATTCACTTGCACTTGGTTAAAACAAACATTTTTATTTATCCACTGAGCGATACAATATTCAGGGTGGCGCGTGGTCAGGGAAAAACACAGTCAAAAAAAGAGGTAACAACCAGTATTTTCTACTAAAAAATAGATAGAATTATCTAGATACTATCTATTTTCTACGAATAGTACAGTATAGTATACTACGAATAGTATAGTATTTTCTAGAAAGAGATAGAAGTTTCTAGAAAATACTGTATTCGTAGTATTTTCGTAGAAAATAGATTGAATTATCTAGATACTATCTATTTTCTACGAATAGTGTAGTATTTTCTTCTAGAAAATACTATTTTCGTAGTATTTTCTAGAAGAAAATACTATATTCGTAGAAAATAGATTGAATTATCTAGATACTATCTATTTTCTACGTATAGTATAGTATACTACGAATGGTATAGCATTTTCTAGAAATAGATAGAAAATTCTAGAAAATACTATATTCGTAGTACTTCCTTCTGGAAAATAGTACGAATAATATGAAGGGATTAAAGAAAGTGGATTTCTCTTTAACAAAATACTGGTATTTAACACCTTTTATGACTGTGTTTTTCAGAAGTGATGCCCGCTAGAGCAAGAAAATTATAAAATACTTGTAGATGTCATCGCCTAGAACCAGTGTTGCCAGATTGGGGACATTTTGCCCCCAGATTGTTGATTGTCACCGCGTTTTTGAAATGGAAATATTTGGCCTATTTAAAAATAGATTAAAAAATATAAAAAATAAAGCGAATTATACTATTTTTAAAAAGTGGTGACAGTCAAATAATCTGAATAGAAAAAGTCCCCAATCTGGCAATACCGCCTAGAACTATCTTTTGTCGAATACTTCTGTGCCATTTGGTCGAGCACGTCGACGCCAAATTTTGTAGAATTATAGAACTTTACAGTTTCTGGTAAGTGTTTATCATCAGTTTCAAATGTAACTGATGGATGTCGGGAACTTATTTTTCTTCCCTTGATAAACTCAACGTAATATCATTTTTTGCAATAATTTGGCTACTGTACAAAGACTTTTTTTCAGATTTTATGGCCTGTGGAATTTTGTTTCTCGTACGCGATTGACTGTGCCAACAATGCTTGTTTTTAGTGACTTCAACTTTTCTGCAAGGGGCAGTGAAGTAAAGAAGTTATCTGTGGTAATGTTGTAACCTTTGTTGAAGTATAATGGTATGGATTATGGGCTGTTGCGACATCTCCTAGATAAAATTTGCATTAAAATTGACGGCGTTCATTTTGACCGTTTCGGCGGTTTAAGGTAAACTACTGCAATACTTCATAAATTTTGGCTAACTGGAAATTTTATCACTGGCATATCATAGCTTTTCAAATTATAGGAAAATTCACGGAAACTGAAAGTTATACTCTAAATAGAAACAACTTGGTACGGAATGATCGTTTCGAAACAATCAAAATGACTGTCTTGGCGGTTCTAGTGTTAAAGGCATTGGAATGTCACAATTTAAAATCATACCACCAAGTGACGTTTTCTTAGTAACAGCACTAAAATATACAAAAATCTCCTCTCCAAGAGAATGTAAGATCTTAAATACTAAAAAGAACGCCAACGGTTACATATCGATGAACAAATCCAGTGGAGAGAGAGAAGGTACGGGACAGAAGGACACGCCAGGGATAGGGTAAATCCTAGAAAAGAATCGGGGGCGCACGACGTTGCTGACCGAACGTATTGGGTCGTTCGCAAAGTCGTATCCATTTGGGAAAATCTATTCGCACCGGACTATTCTGCCCGGTAATTATTAGACATTAGATATCGGAATCAATGTCTAATAACTAAATGATAGAAATTTCCGGTACGAACTGATTTTCCCAAACGGACACGACTTTCCGATCAGCCCAATAATACTTACCCTCGGAAGTTTTTTAAAGTAAACAGCCTAGCCCGCAAAGCCCCCGCAAGACAATCAGGGATATGGAATGATACAGTCGAACCTCTATTTAACGAAGTCGCTAAATCCCAGAAAAAAGTTCACCTTTTAAAATACTTTAAACTACATAAAACAGATTTTAAATTCATAAACACTAAATATTTTTACTAAAAGTAATTAATCACATTTTTTTAAATAAATTATATCGATTTGTTTTATTTACTTTACCCACCAATATCCATGATCAATTCATTTTTTCTATGTGTTTAAATCTTTGAAATCTGCAAGGAAAACAAAGCATTGTCCGGGAATACACTGTATTTTCTGTTTAACACTAGAACGGCGGGAAATTTTGCTCAAGTTTTATAAAAAATATTTCACATCAGAAATTTTACTTAAAACTATTTAACATACTTATTTAAGTTATTTTTGTGCAGCATATATAAATCTTATATTGTAAAACAAATTCTGGTTCGAATCAACATGTATTCATTCGGCAAGGGTCAAAATGACCCCTCGCCGCCGTTCTAGTGTTAAAGTAAATAGTTTTACATTAAAATTAACGAATTTTAACACTAGAACGCCCGGAAATTTTACTCAAGTTTCATAAAAATATTTTACATCAGAATTTTTATTTAAAATTATTTGACTCATTTATTTAACGTAAATCTGCGTTTTTAAAATTTAACTTAAATTGTGAAAGAAATTCTGTTTTGAATTGACATTTAATCATATGGTCGGAGTCTAATTGACTCCTTCCGGGCGTTCTAGTGTTAATGACATTATCGTATTTATTATTATTATAACAAATAATTTTAACCATACATTAACATATGCGTCCTTAAATTTAATTTCTGAAAAACTCTGTTAATTTTGCCTGAGATTTTATTTAAAAAGTGCTTTCTCTCATAATACGTCTCGCATCTTTACAATGCACCAAAAACCCCTTCATGCGTGTTTTCTTCTAATTATAATTCGCGTCGGATTGTTTCAAATGATTTTAGCATTTCATCATACGAAGTTTTGTTAATTCCTGCATAATGACCATTTCCATCACCACCATATTCGTCTTCATCGCGATTCATTGCTGTATTGTTTTTATTTCTCACACTGTCAAAAATATCCAATTCGGATAGTGTTTCCGAGGTCTCAATTTCAGAATTAAGTGAAATACAATCATCAATCAGCGCACCATGGTTAATTTCTTCTTTTTCTCTCACTGTATCAACATTTTAAAAAGTTACTCTAAAGGATTATCGTCTTCGTCCTCCGTACTTACCGAATTCTCACCGCTGACAAAGAAGGCACCTGGTAAAACCAGTTCAAGGCCATTGAAAATCATAAAATGTGTTTAAAGAAAGAACATGTTTGAAAAGTCCAGAAATATTTTGAGAAATGGGGAGAAAAAAAAATTTGATCACAAGAAAAAGTTCGTTAAATAGAGAATGCACTTCGCTATTTGGAGGTTATTTTACGAAGAAATTCGCAAAATATTCTTCGTTCCAAGGAAAAGTTCGCAATATAGAGAAATTCGCAAAATAGAGGTTCGACTGTATTTCAATAAAGATAAAATGGTATTAATAAAACCTTCGAAAGAAAAAAGAATTTAACGTCTAAAAATATGAAAGCATAAAGTAATTTAGTTGGTTTTTAGAAATAAATGCATTATTTAACAGATTAAGTTTTTTAGAATAAGAAAGAAAAATACTCTGGATTAAAGGCATGGGATTACAGTATTTAGGATATTAAAGATATTATTAAAAGACAGGTAAAAAGGTAAATATGGTGAAATACGTGTAACACGAAAATGCTTAACATGAAAAATCGGTTAATATTAAATGATATAGCGATCCGGACAGTATACTATGCAATTTAATACATTTTGTTTCTTTTAACACGAAAAAAATATTATTTAACACGAAAAATTCGCTTTCGATCTTGTTAGCTTGAGTTGAAATTGGTGAATTTTGTGTTAAAGCCACTGAATTTTGGGTAAAAATTAGTGAATTTCGTGTTTTTTGTAAATTAGCTTATGTTTCATAAGAATAATATAAGAATATAAGAATATATAAGAATATAAACTTATGTGTTATAAGAATTTGAAATAAATTAACAAAGGTAAAAGGGCGAACAAATCTTATATTATATATATATATATATATATATATATATATTATTGTTGTTGTTTTCTATGCACAGTTAGCTTATGTTTGTACATAAAAATAGATTAACGGGTTTTTTATGTTAAATAAATTGTAAGAATATTGAAATAAATTGGTTGTGCATATGAAACAGTGAATACATTGCCAGGCAATATGTTTCCAAATTTCCTTCTCTTGCCAAGGCCATTTTTTTTATCTCACTAAGTACCAGGAAAAGTACCGAAAAAAAGTATATGAAAATTTAATCAATACACTTTGTTTAGGAAGAATTCAGAAATGTCTACACAATAAAATTCTAAATGAAAAGGAATATTTTTCACTGCTTCAAATTTACATCAAATAACAAAAATTTTTTATTACAATTATCAAACTATTACTCGTGGTGACACCAAAGAAAGCGAGTACTCGATTGAGCCACCATTTCCGCGAGGATTGATAAAAAAAAGCGTCCCTCAAACAAAGCATTAAGAAAACTTCGGACCCCCTATCCTATAGAATTTTATTTATAATGATCTTGAATATAAGAAATAATCTGAAATATATGATAATTTAGAGGCTGTTCGATACGAACTGATTTTTCTAATAATTTACCAGTTTACACTTTTTAATAGTAATTCGCTAGTTTAACGATTTCAACGGACTTTTTAAATAGTTTTTTGAGGTAATGAATTGAAGGCTTCAGATTACAAAAAATATTTGTACAGAATTTTTCTATTTGACATTTTTTATCATTAAAAAATTATTTGAAAAAAATATTACACGGAAACAAGATTTAAAAAAAAATGTCTGAATTTCGGTTTCGGTCAGAAAGAATTGAAAAAGCTGCAAAACTTATGTAAACTAATGCGCTACCGTCGCAAACTGGCTCTGCTTATGAATAAAAGTGAAAATTAATGATATTATTTTCAGCAGTGGAACATAGTTGTTAGTACGGCATCCATTTTTATTTCGAAATTTCAAATTGTACCCAGAAAGTTTGAAAGAAGAACTTTTACTTTAAGTTATCAAGAAACGTCCCTCATTAAATAAAGCAAAATATACTGTTTTTAGTTTCTGGTCTGAATTCAGATTTAATGGATAGAAATGGAGGCCAAACTGGCAAGCCTGCAGTGTAAGATTTTTACTCACAAGGAAGGTCTCCATACGGGCATACTCAGAAAAATCTGAAAAAAAAAACAGAATGTTCTTCTCCCATGGGTATATATGTTTATAAAAAAAACTTTTGGCGGAACATCGGTAGAACGTCCGTAAAAAAATAATGAAAATTTCGCATATTTGGCGACTTATCACCGTTTGGCGAAAAAATTACGTTTAAAAAAATACGCTTGTGGAATACTCTTTAAGGAAAAAACTTTTTATGTTGAATTTGTTTAAATAGGTTTAATTTAAATAACTTTAGATTTGTCATTTTTAGTTTGTTTTAACTATAGTTTTGTCATATATATTTATATGTACTTATAACGAATTTTAACTATCATATTTTACGATTTAAAACAAAATTTAAATTAATTAAAATTGTTCCAAACTCAAAAATATGCCCCATCGAGCACTGTCGATTCAACTTTGATGCTATGGAAACAACTTCTTCGGTATGGAAATGTATTACGGCAGCATTATTCATCTGGCGTTAAAAGTTATTTTTATAACCGATAAAGTCGTTTAAATTTTAAAAATTGTGAATTGAAGTAGAAAACAATGGCAAAATTTCGTTCAAATCGGCAAGAAGCAACAAGTATAACACAAAATATAATAATAATAACAATAAGAAATTCTTTCATGGTTTACGTTTAAATTCATTAAATACCGCATATTCTCAAAATCAATTAACAAACAGTTTTCATATTCATTCAAATCGTTTGCTTTTGGCGAGGAAAAGTGCTGCTCGCCAAATTGCGTGCCGCTTTCGTCTTTTCACGCCAATTATTCGAAAGTATGTTATTTTTTTACAGATTTTCTACTGTAATTCCGCCGCTAATTTTAACTGATCCTTTATTACATACATGAGTACTTTCACTAGCATTTTTTTTCAACATATTCTGAGTATGCCCAGTATCCAGACCTTCCTTTGTAAGAAATTAGAACACCACAATGTTTAACCATAGAGCTAGTGGAATGAAGTTGAAAGTCTACAATATTGTTTAATAAATGGTGTTAAAAAGAAGAGTTACACCACGTAATTTTTGCTAGATTAAATTTATTGACACCTTCAGAGAAACTTAAACAATGTGTATAAGCAACATATAGTTGACTGGGAATGTCAGGCAGTTTCTTTTCAATGCTGATTGTTACCAGAAATTTTGGACATGTTTTAAACACAGAATTATGCCGAATTAGGCGAATAAAATAGGCAAAGATTTTTTAAAAAATATACTGGTAAAACATCTTTAAAAAGG
The DNA here is from genome assembly GCA_963932465.1 of Maratus speciosus. NCBI lineage: Eukaryota > Metazoa > Arthropoda > Arachnida > Araneae > Salticidae > Maratus > Maratus speciosus. The sequence continues at coordinate 492,239,620 of OZ010796.1, read as the reverse complement.
GAATTCATGTACATTTCAGGCGAACAAAATGTTAACCCATTACCTGCTAGTGCTGTGTTTTCGCAACGTTAAAAATAAATTTAAATTAACTATCGAGATACGACTATTTTTAATTTAAAATGTTGCCTAGATTTATTACCAAAAATTTGAACATTAAATAAAACGAAGATTATCTTATAATATTTGTTGTGGCTAACGTAAAAAAGTTTTAGACACTTATATTACAGTTTCGGTAGTTAACAGGTGAAACATTTTAGAAACAGGAGCATTTTGCCATTGAAATATTTAAGATATAAAGATAATATAAATCAGTATACTAATTTAATTAACCATTTAAAACTATTAATTACAAAAGCCATTCTCAAAACTCATGAAGACCATGTTGTATAAAATTAATATGCTTTATCCTGGCTGCCATCTCTTACGTTTTTTTGTATTAAAATGTTCAATAGAAAGAATTTGCCTATTTTAATCGACATATTACTTGATTAAAAAAAGAAAAGTTTACTATTAAATTTTTGTGGTTAAAAAAAATCGTAAGAGTTGGCAGGTTTGCTTTATATCACAAGCTTTATCAACGCAAAATTTTCCTGCATGAATAGTTTAAAAATAGAAAAGTTATAATTATTTTTTGTGTTATTATTTTGCTTCTTTCCCCACCCACCTGCAATTAGATAATCGACTGATTATTTATTTTTACTTGAATTAAAAAAATAAAAAAAAATTGTATAGCGTTAAGGAATATCGTATTCGAATATCGAACCTTATTTCGTCCAAAGTTGGCAGTGGGCTACTTTTTTTTAATTAACATTTCTTGATTGGCACCCTTTTCTTGAAATAGTAAAATTCATCTTATTCAATGACATATTCATTAAGGCGAAAACTAGGGGAGTTTTACCATTTCAGAAATGTAGTGCAAATAAAAAAATATTAATTTAAAAAAAGTAGCCAACTGGCAACACTGATTTCGCAATGGAGTTACGAATAATGAGGAGGAGACATATAGTGTAATGTTTATCAGATGCGAGTGAAGTAACTGAGGAGGTTGTGACAAGATGGCGGCTGCTTTTTCTAAATCGAATCTACAGTTTCTGAATACTGCCAGGGCAAACTTCCCACTAATAAATTTGAATAGATAACTTTGCCTTATTTAAGCGTCTTATTCATGGAAATATTTTCTCACAAATATGGTAAAATCTTCTATTTATCGTTACTGGTGTCAGTTTGACTGGTTAAACAGTAAGTTTGTTTCACCGGTTGTCACAATATGGCGGAAAGAAAGGGTGTGACTAGCGCAAAAGCAAACTCACACCAGTGAAATTGAAAATATTTTTCTGCCATTATTTATAACTGAAATTTTGCCTTAATAAAGCCTGTAAATACGGTGAAAATTTCTATATAAATTTACTGGTGGATGTTTTCACCGGAGGCAATCAGCCCTTGCGAAAGCGGTTAGAGTTGAAGCTTCACTATTTTAAGAATATGTTAGTTCCTCTTTATTAATAGTTCCATGGATTTCGCCCGTAAAGACTTGATGTTTTCGAGTTTTTAGACCTAAAAGAATCAGTCTGGAAAAAACCCAATAGGACATATACTGTTTGTTCAGATCAGACCTATAGGGTACAGGAATCTTCAACCTGGCACCTATCAAAAAATGAAAATGTCCACTTATTTAATAGCGATAATTTTGCTGTAAAATAAGGAAAGAAATTCTGTTCAAAAGAAGTTGTGCTCCGCGGGTGTCAGGATGGTCATCTCTAGAAAAACCATTTAGTAGCCTCACACGCAGAACATTTTAGATGATATATTTCTGATATCTTTCCTCTGCTCAGAAAAATATATTAGCTGGCCTTTATGGACGTGCATCGTACTGCCAGAACCAGTAATAGCGTTCAAACATTTACGTTTGTAACTTGCACCAGTATTTCTCTGACGATTTTGTTTCCAGATATTCATTTTGAATGGATTGTACTCCGCATTATCACACAATCCGAATGCAATATTGCCACCATTTGAAAGTGTGGTCTTTCATTACCCGGGTCTCTCCACGTTGCAGACAAAATGCTTTGTAAAATGCTAAACAGAGCCTGATTACTGAAAATTTTCACCAATTTTTCCTAAAAGTATTTTTTAAATAGGAGAGAAATTCTTCGGTTAAAAAGGACGAAGATTATTATTAAAAAGTATTGGATGTTACCACTAAAGTAATCAGGCTCTGTTGTCATGAACAAATTTTAGTCCATTCTCGACACCTTAGTATGTGCTGACAGTGTTAATTTTGAAAACGTTTTTATTAATATTATCCATTGCATAAAATTATCTTACGATGTTAGTAAATTGATCTGGTAATAACGAAGTTGTGTAAATTTATTTTTTAACGCGGTTTCTTAGGCACGTTGTAACTACATAACTTTTTTCATTTTTTTTTTTTTTCAAGTCCAAATATCATTTTTCGAATTAGAAATATTACTTAACCCATTCGGGAACATTGGTGCATATATTCACCTTCAAAAATTGCATGCAGAATTTGTTTTGGCACCAAAAATAAAGAAAAGTAATATTTGCCTTTTTTAATTACATCATTTTCGTGATTATTTAAGAAATAAAAACTTTAAACAAAAGAATGCCACATGAATAAAAATTGTGTAAAAGACGTCGATAACGAAGGGTTAACAAATGGAATAAAATAAGTACAGCATAAATATAGCACATTTTTAAAGCAAGTTATCTAATTGAAAATTTATTATTTAAGTTGGTGTTCATTTATAAGATACCTGAATTTTCATTTATACTATTTCACTTGTAAGGTAATTATTTTTTCGAAACATTAAACAGGATATATTTGCTTTCTCTGAAATATCAAGGTCTTAAAGGATTTCACTGGAATTCGGTCAGTACATTGAATGCTCTGCTACCATCAGATGTTTGAAGTGTATAGATTAGTTTTATTCCAGTATTCACAATGCCCATTTCGTAATTGCCGATATTGAAATATTTTTACCCCCCCCCCCCCCCCTGTCTTCCAGACGGTTCCAAAGGGCCATACAGGTACATTCAAAATATTTATTCAAGCCAGAAATTTATGTAAAATAAACTAAATATATGAATCAGACAGTATTATGATAAATAAGTTAAATAGTGAATAATAGTGAATTAAAAAAAAAAAAAAAAAAAAAAAAAAAAAAAAAAAAAAAAAAAAAAACTGGTGTCGAATATTTTTGTAATACTTGAGTAAAATTTCCGTTAATTCTAGGATTAAGTAAACATGTTGCATAGCTGCCAACCTTCCATTAATCTTCCGTAATATCTGGATTAATTTGACTCGGGTTATCCACTTTAAAACCAGAAAATTTATTTCATGGATTTTTATTCATGTAATTGGGCGTTTCTGTGTGGAACATATTTAATTTTTTTTTTAATTTTACGGTTCCAAACGGATTAAACCAGGGTCAAATTAACGCACCTATTACGGAAGATTAGATTGAGGTTGGAACCTATGCATGCTGTCGTACCATGTCACACTATCCAATATGAAAACAGCGTTGCCATTGGGCTACAATTTTTAATTCAGATTTCTTGATTGGCACCAGTTTTCTGAAATGGTAAAATCCCCCTTGTTTTCGCCTTAATTAATATGTTATCAAATAAGGTTAAATAAGCTGAATTTTATTATTTCAAAAACGTGGTGCGAATCAAGCAATCTGAATTTAAAAAATTCAGTCCACTGCCAACTCTGTTTTCATATTGGATAGTTTTACATGGTACCGACGATGTTTTCCATCAGAAAATGTAATAATTTAATGGGCCGTGTTTCTATGCAATGACTATTTGTTATCCATTGTCGATTAAAAGTTTGAGTTAAAACTTTGGTTTATAAAAATGCAAATGTTTGCCAGTTATGCGTTCTATATTTCATATTAGTGAAGAATATTTCGATACTGTTTTCCTATATATACATTTGGCTTGACGCGTCTCCTGAAAAAAACTGACCGTTTGTCTTAAAATAAATAGCACCAAACATTTTAACACCACAATGTCTAAACATAAATTTGGGCAGAAAATTTCTACAATTGAAATATAAATCTACAACAAAGATTATTGTTTAGAAATAATAGTATTAATTTTTTTTTGTTCAATTTTTTTTCTACAAAATTTCAAACCAGGGTTGTTAGCTTTGACCATATTTACTCCAAAATTTCAAATTCAGGTTGGAAATTTTGAAAGAAGATATTTCAGTTTAGATAGTAACTAAATGTCTCTCATTAAATAAAACACAAAATACTAGTCTTATTTTCCGGTATGAACTCGAAATTTCGGATTTTTAAACTTAAAATTTGATGCCAACATGGCAACCCTGGTTCAAACCTATGTTTGACACCTTGCTATTCTGATAATCAAGTCAATTCGGAATCACCTTGTATATCTATAAGAATGTCTATCTATCTCTCTCTATATATATTATTATATATACATATACTCAATTATATATACATGTCATTGCAACTTTAACTCTAGAACGTCCAGCCGGTGTCAATTCAACACCGATTCAATATCAAAATATATATTCGAACCAGAATTTTTTTCGTAAAATTAATTAAATTGTAACAATGGACAACTCGATTGAATAAATAATTGAAATTATTTTAAATAAAAATTCTGGTGTTAAAATGTTTTTTATTAAGATTGGAAAAAATTTCCGGCGTTCTAGTGTTAATCAAATGGAAATGTATGCATGCATCATTTGTCATTTCTTAAAGGGAACTTCTTTTTTCTTCAGATTCATTCAAGAAAAAAAATCTTGAGTTTGTGCGTTTCATATTTTTATTCTATCATTTTATAGAAATATGAGAATCCAAGCACACTGCACTTGTTCGCAAAATATACAATAGAAATATTTCAACAAATAACAATTTCCATTTCGATCATACAATATCTTTCCAAACGGAGATTGAAAAACTCTGAGTGTAACAGAGCATCTTATATATCTCTTATTGCTTGAAATAAGAAAAAAAAAAGCATAACAATGTAGATCTTTGCAAACTATCGGTGCGATTTCATGTAGTACAATGACTATCTTTGAAAAAAAATGATCATTTCTTCTGAAAGTAGCAACAATATTATCAGAAAAATATTGCAGGTAATATACATTATTATTCTTTAAAAATATTAAAAAAAAAAAAAAATACAGAATTTGAATTTGTTCAGCTTATGCTTTTTTTTTATTCAAAATTTATTACTTTACAGGGTTTAACTTTCTTTGACAAAGTGTATTTAGTAAGATACCCAGGGTTCGTACATTTTTACCATAAATTTTACTTTTTATATTCGCTTTATTTTATTGACAAAAAAATACAAATTCTGCAAAAAAACTACGCGTCTGCGATTTAAATATTAAATATACTTTGTTTAATGGAAATAGTGGTGCAAGGTTCGATGGAAATTCCAAGCAATGCTTACATCATGAGGTGAAGTACCATTGCAAACAAGTTAAAATACATTGTATAGTAAAATAATTATGTTTAACTCCTTAACGTTTGCATTAAATTACGGTTTAAAAATTCAAATTGCTCATTGGCACCACTATTTTGAAACAAATATATTCACCTTATTTAATGACAGATAGAATGGTACCATAATAAAGCCAATTACGCTATTTTATAAAACTGGTGGAACTCAGACAATTTGAATGAAAGGCACAGAACGTGAATATGACGGGAGCGAGAATTAAGGGGTTAACTGTTAAAATAAATAAAAAGGCAGACATAAAGACGTGGATCGAAGTGAGTATATTTGATATTAACAAGAACAATTACACAAACATACTGAAAGAAAACAGAAAATTTACAGGTATTTATAGATTTTGCAAGGCCCATGGCAGAGAATTGGCGGCCGTGAAAGAAAGCTACATTAAACAACCAATCACAATAAACATAGTTGTACAAAAAGAAATTAATAAGAATTTAATGTAATGCTGTGATTATTTTCAACACCCTCCCATAATCTAGCATTACATCAGAAAAACAAAGAAATTTCTTGAAATCAATCATTAAAAATAATATGACACAATTTAAACATTACTTGTACAAACAACAAAGAAATAATAGTTTATAAAATTTAACTTTAGGTAATGCCTTTGTAAATAAATCAGCAATTTGCATATTCGTAGGAACATATTCAATTTTGATGTTATTTTATTTTATAATATTGCGAACAAATTTCAATTTAATATCAATGTGTTTCATTCTACCATAATTACTCTCATTACTGATACATTTTATGCATGATTGATTATCCTCAAAAATTACTAAATCCTTAATATTTACAATTTCACTAGCAATATTTTTAAACCATAACAAGTCTTGCAAACTTTTAGTTAAAGCAATGACTTCAGCTTCAGTTGACGATAAGGCAACTGATTTTTGTTTATTACAACACCACAGAACAGGCATGTTACAAAACATTAAAATATAACCTGTTACTGATTTGCGGTCATTTGTGTTAGCCCCCCAATCAGCATCAACATACATGGATAATTTAGGATCAGAATTTTGCTTTTTATACACAAGTTTTAAAGACAATGTTTCTTTTAAATATCTTAAGATTTTCTTAAGTGCTTTCCATGCAATTTCAGTAGAATTTTCTTGCAATTGACTTAAACAGTTAATAGCATACAAAATATCAGGTCGAGAAATATAAGCTAAATATAATAAACAACCTACAAGTTCACGATATGGGCCATTAAAAGGTTTACCATTTTTGAAATCAGATGGGGTGGACTTAGGAGAAATAGGAATGTCACTGGGTTTACAATCTAGCATATTAAACTTACTTAACAATTTAATTATGTAAGACTCTTGATCCATTATTAAACTATCAGAATTCAATTTCATTTGAATACCTAGAAATTCTGAAACACTTTCCGATTTTGACATGTGAAACTCGTTATGTAATAGGGAAATAACTACATTAGTTTCATTTACATCTGAACCTGCAATTAACATATCATCTACATACAAAGCAATAATTATTTTATGATCATTATTATACCGAATAAAAATACAAGGTTCATTATCACAAGATTTAAAATTTAACTTTGAAATAAATTCATGAAACCTTTCAAACCATTGTCGTGGGGCTTGTTTTAAACCATATAAACTTCTTTTAAGTTTACACTTTCGCCCACTTTTATCATCATAACCTTGCGGCTGATCCATAAAAACAAGTTCATTTAACTTACCATTCAGGAACGCTGTTTTAACATCTAACACAGATGCATATAAGTCTTCATTTAAAATCAAAATAAGAACCAAACGTAAAGCTGGCATACTTATTACAGGGGAAAAGGTTTCACTATAGTCTAGCCCTTCTTTTTGCATAAATCCACGAGCTACGAGTCTCGCCTTATGTCGACCATCTCTTTTGATGGTAAATACCCATTTGCAGGAAATAGGTCGTTTGTCAGGTGGTAATTTTTCAAGATACCAGATATCGTTGATTTTCATACTTTCAATCTCCGCGTCCATAGCTTCTTTCCACAAGCGTTGTTCATCACTAGGGAGGGATTTGATATCATCAAACGTTAATGTTTCTTGTTGGCAAAGTAATGCTTCGTAAACTTCAGGATCTGGATACCGTACAGGTTGCTTTTTAAATCTTTCAGATTTTCTTGTTTTGTCTTCTTTCTCTTCAGGATCATCTAATTCATCACTCGTATTTTCTAGAACATCTGGATCAATTTCATTATCGACAGGTTCTGAATTTTCTAGAATGTATTGTTTCGACTGAACATTTTCCTTTTTCTCTTCGTCAAATTTCACATTTCTTGATACAGTTATGCGTTTCGTTTCAGGATCTAGTAATCTATATCCCATTGAAGAATAACCAATGAAGATCATTTGTTTAGACCTATCGTCAAGCTTCTTTCGATGAACGGAAGGAATTAACATGTAAGCACTGCATCCAAAAACACGTATGTGCTTGAAATCGGCTTCTTCTCCATATTTCAGGAAGTACGGAGTTTTGTTCTCAATAGTGCTGCTTGGCATTCGGTTTTTCAAGTAAGCTGCTGAAAGGATAGCTTGACCCCAAAAAGTCTTTGGTAAATTTGATTCAGCAATCAAAGCACGTCCTATATTCAGAAGCGACCTATTGCAGCGTTCAGCTACTCCATTCAAAGATTGCGTGTATGGAGGAGCGGGATCTATCACTATACCAAGATCTCTAGTAAAATTCACTAAATCATTAGAAAAATATTCCTTCCCGTTATCACATCTAATTTTCTTCACTGTAGGGTTGGATTTTAAGAACATTTTTAATTCTTCTGAGACTTCACTTTTATGTTTCAGTAAACGTACTTCAGTAAAACGAGAAAAATCATCGATAAGAGTCATAAAATAGCACTCGCCAGAAAAGGTTGTCGGAAAAATAGGTCCACAAATGTCACTATGAATCAAAGTCATTGGCTTGGTTTCTCTTTTTCTTGGTCCTCTTCCCATTGGTGTTGCACTCTGTTTTGCCCGAGCACAAATATCACAAAAAGAGTCAGGTACCGGAAGCTTCATATCTTTCAATACTTTGTCACTCGGATGACCAAGTCTGCGATGCCAGATATCACAATGATTTTTCTTTGAAGTAAGAACGATTTCGTAAACAGGGACAAAGTCACTTACGTATTGTCCATTCAAATCCCGTTCACCGAAGTAAAAACGGTTTCTCCCTTTTTCGATAAATACTTTTTGGTTCTTGAAAATAACTGTATAATTTGCACTTTCAATTTTCCTAACGGAAATGAGTTGCCCGTTTAAGTCTGGAACATAAAGGACATCCTTTAAAGTAATTTCCATTCCATTTGACAGTTTTCCATTAATATTTCCAATACCTTTGATTTCTAGATTCGTTGTTTTTGATGCGCATTTAATAGTTCCTGAAGAAGGTACTAAGGATGCGAAATAATTCTCATTAGAACACATATGGGAAGTTACTCCGGAATCTACTATAAATTCATTCCTTTTCCTGGAAGCATTTCCAGCAACGAAAGAAACAGCTGAAGAGGCAAATTTTTCTTCATTTGAATTTTTAACAGCTTTACAGTTACGTTTTATGTGTCCGAATTTTCCACAAGAATGGCAAGTAATTTTCTTTCTACAATATTTCGCTGTATGCCCTTTAGAGTTGCAAATTTTACAAAAGAATTCTTTGCGAGTCGACACAAATGCAGTATTATCAAGAGCAGCCTTAGTATATACTTTTTCTTTCTTTGAATCCAAAAGAAGTGCTTCAGCATCTAATAATCTTTGTGTCACGAAATCTAATGTCAAAACAGAATTCGGTTGGTTTTCTAAAGCAATCTTAACATTTTCAAATTCCTGAGGCAATGACATCAAAATATAAACAATAATATCCGTTTCATTAACTTCTGCCCCAGACAGCTTAAGATCCGAAATTAATTTATTTATTTCATCAATGTGATTTCTCATAGAAACTGTACGATCTTTCTTAATCGTTGCCAATCTCTTCCGAATTAAAATTTGATTCACTGCACGCTTTGTATCATAAGTGCGTTCTAATTTAATCCATATTTTATGAGCTGTATTTTCATCTTGAAGTGACGCAAGAACATTATCACTTAATAATGATAATAATAAAGCGTAAGCCTTTTTTGCTTTCACGACATCGGCGGCATTGTCTAGAGCTGCTTCATTTTCCAGGAATTTTTCCAATTCTTTAGCAGCAAAAATTGCCGTTACTCTTCGTTTCCATACCGAAAAAACTTTTCCATCACCTTCAAAAAGAGAGATGCCGTAAACATCCTTTGAAGAATCCATTCTGCTCGATAAAATATATAAAAAGAAAGATAAAATCTTTTTCACTCAAAATCCCAGCAGAAATGAAAAACAGAAAGATAACGGCGTCAGTATGTCTCGCAGCTCATTTCAAAACTTGCTAACCAACGCTCTGCTGTTAAAATAAATAAAAAGGCAGACATAAAGACGTGGATCGAAGTGAGTATATTTGATATTAACAAGAACAATTACACAAACATACTGAAAGAAAACAGAAAATTTACAGGTATTTATAGATTTTGCAAGGCCCATGGCAGAGAATTGGCGGCCGTGAAAGAAAGCTACATTAAACAACCAATCACAATAAACATAGTTGTACAAAAAGAAATTAATAAGAATTTAATGTAATGCTGTGATTATTTTCAACATTAACTAAACTTGAAGTCTTTATTATTGTTAACTCCATCACACTGATTTTAAAGACATCACATGAACAGAATATACCTAACTGGGTGAAACATTCACTGGTTGGTTTTCGAAACAAAGACCTTCGTCCTAAATTGTCAATGGTCTACTTACAGTGCTACCTTGGCCGACAATCGGGAGACACACTCCACTCAGATAATCTTATTAGCAATAGAATAACTTCTGAATCATACGATTTTTTTTTTTTTTGCACCACAAAAATTCAATCAAAAATTTTGCCTTATATAATCTTCAGATCACGGCGATTTAAGAAGGTAAAATTTACAATAAAATTTTTGTGGTACAAAAAAACGTAAGAGTTTACAGCTGTGCAAGAGGCTCTGGTCAGACACTACTTCCTCATAATTAAATTAAAACTATTTTTTAAGTTTTCGGATTCATAAAAAAATTATTAAGATTAGGAGTCTTAAAACTCTTTGCTTGAAAGTCATTTTCAACCAAAAAATCCAAAACATATACATCGCCATATTTGCTTTCAAAATTTCTGACCTTAAATGAGTCACATTTTACCAAAATAAAATAATGATACAGTGGTGGCCGCAGGCAAAAGACTCCTAAATTGAAGTATAATGGAACATATCAATTGAATCTTAATGAAAATTAATCATAATCATAAAAAAAAATAATATTCTAAAGAAAAACTCATATCTTCATGAAATCTGTAAGATTTGTTCTTTTGAAACGCTCCAGAAAAAACTTCACGACAGTCGAAAATAAACTCTTATTCCAGACAGTTCATGGACATTTAACAGTTAAGAGTTGAATCAACATTTAATTTCACATCACATTTCTTTTAGTTGTTTTTAAAAAATTCGTTGTGGGCTGTTTTTTAAACTTAAAATATTAGTAGCTCATTACTGGTACATGACCCACTATGTTATAACGGCATTTGCTTGAAAAACAAATTGACATGTCACTTTCGAATATCTCATGGCACATGATTTTGAATTTTACACCTTTTTTTTACCATTATTTTCGAATTAGTAATTTTCTATTTATTTAATCACAGAAATTCTATGATTGAATTACGCAACGATAACTAAAACTAATTGTTCAAAAACAGTTGTAAAATATGTACAAATTCTTCAGCTCTGAGTCTACTTCTTCAGCATCCCAATATAATCATAAAACTAGTAAACAAAAAAGAAACAGATTCTTTGATGTAGATTTCATAGATTTTTAAATTCTACAAATCAGAAAATATTTTAAAATTGTGTAATAAGACTTTAGATAATAGTACCAAGATTTGTATGCTCTATACTGTTCATTTTAGCATCTCGCGAAGTGATTCCTTAACCCTCCGTCTACCAGACGGGTCCATTGGACCCGACATGTACATACAAAATATTCATTCAAACCAGAAATTTATTTAAAATAAACTAAGTATATAAACCAGACAAAAATAAGGTAAATAAATAAGTTAAATAGTTTTAAATAAAAATTCTGGTGTAGAACGTTTTATTAAAACTTGAATAAAATTCCCGGTAGATCTAGGGTTAACATGGAATTAGTAATAACGAAGGATAAAATTACTTGCTTCGCAAGTTTTTGTTGCTCAGTAGCTGTTCTCGCGTATCGTGCCGGTGTTGAGGGTAGTGTATATAGCAGAAAACATTTACAAGCGATTCGCACCATCACGTATACTTGCCAACTTTCCCTTAAACTTCCATAACATGTGAGTTATAGTTACCCAGGTTAAACACGTTTCGAACAGAAATTTACTAAATAAAATCAAATCGATTTCATAGAGAAACAGGATTTTAAATATATAATGGTACATCAAACAAATTTTCTGGTTAGTAACACGTATAACCTGGGTCAACTTAACTCACATTTTACGGAGGTTTAGTTGAATGTTGGCAAGTATGCCATCATTAAAAAAAATCGGCTCAATCGGTCACTGAAATCTATGATTTCAAGCAGGGGTGACTAAATGTGGCACGCCAGATACCATAAAAATTTTACAGAAAAAGTCGACTTCTGGAATCGCAGAGATTCGATTATTAGATAAGGCAATGATTGCGGTAAAATTTTCGTGGTGCGGACAGTGCCACAGTTAGCCACCCCTGATTAAAAGCGAAGATTTAAAATTTAACCCTTAAATGGACGATTTTTCATTTTGTTTTGAAAAAATTATATATGATTATCTGAAAGGTTTGTTACACAGGAAAAATAATGAAAAAAAAATCAGAGATACATTTTTCATATAATACGTCAAACTTTTCTTATGTTTCATATCTGCAATATAAGTAAAAACTACTGTCGTGTGGCTGTTGTACGCTAAAATATTGCAAATTAGTAAATATTTTAATAAGAATGTCTCCAAATACATTATTTTATATAATTATTTATTTTATAAAACTTAATCTTTAATCATTTAATTCCCATGTCTGAATACGCTCTAGAAATTACGTAGTTCAGAGAATCTGACTTTACACCAGAAAGTATCAATGGTTAATTTCGCTTTATTGAAATACGGAATGTATGCTATTAATTAAAGCAAATATTGCAATTTTAATTTTCTGGTGTGAATTAAGTATATACGAATAAAAGTAATCTATTGAATGCAATACACTGTTGTTTGCATATATGCAAATCTGCGCACTAAAGGGTTAAAATAGTGGGGACAGGCAATACTAGACTTTTTACATTCAAATACGCGTGTCGAATATCCCCACCTCGGTAGGTTTAGTAATAAAAATATTCCCCTTCAAAAGGATTTTGAATGTAATCAATACAATAACACAGAAAAAAATAAATGGAAATGAAAAATAGTACACTTTTTTAAACATTTTGTAACCATTTAAGAGATTTTTTTTTTACACAATAATCTGAAAATCTAGTTAAAAACAACTCTTTTCAGAGCTAAAATATTCATTTTATTTAATCTATAAATTTCTGTCTTGCTATACCAACAACACCCCGATCGACAATATTGCTTCACTTTTTTCGCCTCCAAACTGTTCCTAACAATATTTAAAGATTTTAACGCTATAAAAAGTCATTTTTTTTTTTTTTTTTTTTTTTTTGTGAACGGGGAACGAAGCAAAATAATAAAACAAAAAAATATATATATATAAATTTTTATCTATTTTCAAACTATTCATGGAGGAAAAGTTTTGCGTTGATTAAGTTTGTGATATAAAGCATACCTACCAACTCCTTCGATTTTCTGCACCACAAAAATTTAATAGAAAGTTTTTATTTTCTTTTTTAATCACCGTAATGTGCCGATTAAAATAGGCAAATTCTTTTTATTGAACTTTTTTGTACAAAAAAGCGTAAGAGATGGGATAATGCATATCAATTTTATACCAGATTGTCTTCCTGAGTTTTGAAAATGGCTTTTGTAATTAATAGTTTTAAATGGTTTATTAAACTGTTAGATTGATTTATATTATCTTAAACATTTAAGTGGCAAAATACTCCTGTTTCTTAAATGTTTAACCTTTTAACTACCAAAACTGTAAGATAGGGGTCGGCAACTTTTTTTAAATTTTGCCACAACAATTATTGTAGGATAATCTTCACTTTATTTAATGTTTAAATTTTCTATATTAAATCAAGGCAATTTTTTAAATAAAAAAATAGTGGTATCTTGATAGTTAATTTAAATTTACATTTACCCTGCAAAAACGCAACACTAGCAGCTAATTGGTTAAATTATTGAATGATACAAACACATTTATTTGAAAATAAGTAAACTTTTTTATACAGGTACATTATAAAAAGGTGTACGCAAATCAGGGATCCAAATTCTCTAGACCGCTGCCATCGAAATACTCAAGGCCAGAGGACACGAGTTGTGACGTCATCACTAATAGACCGGCTTCTCACTAGTGTTGGAATTCACACTGGAAAATTTTTAATAGCAATTTTCTTTTATTTAATTTGTGGAATATCTATCATTTTATAAAACAATAATAACCATTTAAACTTACTGGTGAGAATTTGGAATCCCCCAATAAAATATTAACCAGATTCGGCAACACTGTTGCATTCCGCATCTGGCTGAATTTTTATGTAGGGATTCCGGATTCTCACCAGTGAATTTAAATAGTTATTATTGTTTTATAAGATGATAAATATTCCACAAATAAAATAAAAGAAAATTGTTATTCAAAATTTTCCGGTATGGATTCCAACACTTGTGAGAAGTTGGTTGATTAGTGAAGACGTCACAACTCGTGTCCTCTGGCCTTGAGTATTTCGATGGCAGCGTCTGGACTCCATTAATTTCTTACAGTTCATTTCGCCATCTTCGACCCCTTGAAGGGCGGTGATGCCGTCACGGCATCACTATTTTAATCCATAATTGCCACATTCGCACAGGAATTTTATAATGAAAATGCCACCTTTTTTAAGTGAGCGAAAATATGCTTTACTTGTTTACAAATAAATTCTCATGTAAATACTGGTGTCATTAAATTATTTCAACATTTTATGAATACAAGCACCTTGAACCCTGAAAGGGTTAATCTCAGATAATCCTGCTACTAGATAAGGCGTATAAATATAATTTAAGGAGGCACAGCACCTTTGAGTTTGTCGAAATAATCAAAAACATCACCTTCTTCAAAGTACCAAAACACAAACAATGTGGAATTAAGATCTTTTTTACCCCGTTCTGTCTAAAGTATATATCGTTATCAACATTGCCCAGAAAAATGAATGTTGCATGTACAAAATTAATGTTTAAATTTTAAATTTAAAAATCCATCTCACAAATGCATGATTAAGTGCTGCGCGCATTATAACACTCTAAATTATGCATATAGAAAAAAAAATGAACAAAATAGAATCAAAACACACCTACGTATAACTTAAAACCAAAATATACGCGAAAGTTTTGTTTAAAATTTTATTTTAGCACAAAATAAAAGAAAGTTCCAAAATTTTTTCAAGTTTTTCAAATGCAAAAATATAACAAAATATGTATTTTTTTTTTTTTTTTTTTTTTTTTTGTGTGTGTGTGTATTAGCTTGCAGACTATCAAGAAAAGAATTATTTGGTTAATTTTTTTAATCTACAGCTTACATAGTGTAAAAGTAACAGTGGGCGCAAACTTCAAATTTACTAATCTGAGAAAACTCTTTTTAAAGTTACAATATTTACGGACATTCAATTGTACTCTCCGTCTACACATGGTTCGTACGGATACCGTTTTTTCTCCAGTAGTCCAGTCCAGAGACCGTATAGGGGCTCTTCCTAGCAAAATTAATGGAAGTTCTGGAAATTGGCTTACATTGTGTTTTTCGGGTCGCTGAATCCGAATTTCTAACTTGCCACCAAAATTTCCCCCGACAACCCCCCCCCCCAGCACAAATTTTGGTAAAATGCCCCCCAAAAAAGGTTTTTATAAAAAAAAAATCAATTTTTTATAGTTTTAGGGGAAAAGTATCTAGAAATTCAGAATGTAGACAAAATTTGCAACAAATTAGATATATGAAATTATGACTTAGGATGAAGGGGAATTGGGGATCTGCCTCGGAACATGCACCGCCGTGCTGCGTGGACTAAGTTGTGCAATTCCACTTAACCACTCATACGTTTACATTGGCCCTCCCATCTCCCCTACGAAATTTCTCTATAAAGTTTACTTTAAGTTTTTTGGGTCGCTGAATCCGAATTTTCAACTTCCCCCCAAATCCCCCCCCCCTCAAATAGTTATTTTTAACTTAAATTCCTTATTGTTTTAGGGGAAAAGCATTACGAAATTCAGAAACTAGACAAAATTTGCAACAAATAGGATATATGACATTATGACGTAGGATAAACGGGGAGAGAGGGGGCTGCCTCGGAACATTCCCCGCGTGCTTTTCCCAAAAACCAATTTTTTTCAAAAAATCAATTTTTTGGGGGGTTGCCGGGTGAAATTTTGATGGGAAGTTACAAATTCGGATTCAGCGACCCAAGAAAGATAAAGTGTGTCGAAATCCAGAACTAGTATTAATTTTGCCAGGTAAAATCTCCCCTATTGCCTGGACTTCATAACTTAGTGCACGTAGCAACGCAGTGCATGTTCAGAGGCACGCCCCCCCCCCCCCCCTCCCGGTTCATCCTACGTCATAATGTCATAAATCCTATGCGTTGCAAATTTTGTCTAGTTTCTGAATTTCGTAATGCTTTTTCCCTAAAACAATAAGAAATTTATGTTAAAAACAACCATTTGGGTATGGGGGGATTCGTGGGGGGGGGGGAATTTGGGGGGAATTTGAAAATTCGGATTCAGCGACCCAAAAAACTTGAAGTAAACCTTATAGAGAAAGTTCGGAGGGTGAACGTAAACGTGTGAGTGGTTAAGTGGAATTGCGCAAGCCACGCAGCATCGCGGCGATTGTTCCGAGGTAGATCCCCCCTTCCCCTTCATCCTAAGTCATAATGTCATATATCTAATTTGTCGGAAATTTTGTTGCAAAAAATGATTTTTTTAATAAAAACCTTTTCTGGGGGGGGGGGGGGTTGCCGGGGGAAATTTTGGTGGGAAGTTACAAATTTGGATTCAGCGACCCAAAAAACATATAGTAAGCCAATTTACAGAACTTCCATTAATTTTGCCAGGTAAAATCCCCTATTGCCTGGACTACAGGTGAACTACCAGTATCTTTTTATAGAAAAACAAATCAGGTTAAACGCGCAAAATTTCGCCTTCTTTTAAGAAGAGATTTTCAATAAGTAAATACTGGTGTCGGAAAATTTTCTGGTCTGCAAAATTCAAGGAGACGTACGAACCATGCTATAAATGATTATAACTCAAGTAATAATGCAGATTTTTGAATGGGGTTTTTGCATATCTTTGAGAAATTTTAAAACATTCAGTAAAAACGAAAAACCAAAACTGATTTATTGAAAGTTTAACCCTCTCGCTGCGTGGTTGTTTTATCAAAATAGCTTCAAAAATTGCGCTCTTAATGTCTTCGCAACGAGCGTCTTTTAAGAATTTTTATTCTTTTGTTACCAGTTTTCAAAACAAAAAATTTCGCCGGATTTATTCGGGAAAATGCTCCGATTAGATAAGGCAAAATTTATAGTAAAAGTAACTGGTGGGAATGATCAAGGAGGGTTAATTAGACGGAAAATATGCATCCCCGATGAAATCTCGGGTTGCGCAAATTTTGCTACTTTTATGTTGCCCGAGAAAATCTCGGGTTGCGCAGCGAGAGGGTTAAAGGTCCTGTGCCCCCTAAAAATACTGGTGTCTAGAGCATTTGGCCCCCTTATTTACTCTGGGCACATAACAACACTAATATACTGATTATAAATAAGGATGGTGCCCTTATGTTACTTGTGGATTAAAATTAAACGGTATAAAAATGTGACATCACCCTTCACGTGGTAAACCAAATATATATTTTTTTCAAACTGATAAATTTCCCACTTCCTGAGCGATCGTGGGTCATTTGTGCACCAACAGCGAGTGCCAGGCGTACTATTGGTTCTAATGTAACATTTCGGTAAACGAAATTAAAATTATGTATATCATAGCTGGCAAATTTTACGCATTTTCTGTTACCACTATTTTTTGATCAGAAATTTTTTTCTTATTTAATCTTATGCCTTCGATGATTAAATAACATTAATTTCTCTATTAAAAAATAGTGTTAGGATAAAAGCGTTAAACTTGGCTGCTATGGTAAACAAGACTTAGTACCAAAAAAATATTTTATTGAAATAAATTTAAACGCAAAAATAAAACTACATATAAACTCTAATACTGTGAAAAACCATGTCCACCATCGTTACATTCTAAGAAATATATTTGATCCAGAATTGGGTCAACCTCATAATAATAATATATATATATATGTACACTCTAAATTAAAATGTCTGAAATTCAGACACTTAAGTGTCTGAAATGGAGTGTTAAATTTTCAGACATTTTAAAATGTCTGAATTTTTTCAGACACTTTTTGCGTCTGAATTTCAGACACTTCAAACGTCTGAATCGCATCCATTTTTTTGTAAGCATCATACGTAGCCATGTTTGACCACGTTGAATCCTGGAAAAATATTTGGCTGTGGTCCTGCCCCCCCCCCCCCCCAATACAGCCTGATTTTTTTGGTGCTCTCAGTTTTGGTATACAATTTTCGTTACGTTGATAATTTAAATCTTTTACGACATTGTACTGATTATAATCAATATCGTGAACTTCAGGAGTAGAACAAGATTAAAAAACAAAAAATATTTATCTAAATATTAGATTTTTTAAAATTTATTTTGTTTTTAACCTTATTTTACTTTAAAAGTTCAAAATATTGATTATAATCAGTACAATTTCGAAACAGATTTAAAATATAAGCTTTACAAATATTGCACATCAAATTTGGGGGCACTACAGTCGTAGGGGGACGGGACACTTCCCAGTTTGCACTTCCTTTAATCAAGAAGTACTTTTGCAAAAAACGCAACCCTGCATTATAGTTGTCTAAATTGAGATGTCCGGTATTCGGGAGTATCCGTTGTGGAGGTTAATGGAGATTCTCGAATAGCGAACACCTCTATTTAACGAATACTTTTTTAATCAGCAGACATACATATTTGTATATTTTTACCTCAAAAAAGTAGACATCTCCAATTATCGGACAAATTCCGCGGTCCCGAAGTGTTCGCTATTAAGGGCTTTTAAGGTACATAGATAAATATATATATATATTTTATAATCTTGTCCTACTCTAAAAGTTCAAAATATTTATTATACTCGGTTGAATGTGGAAAAAGATTTAAAATATCAGATGTACGAAAATTGCAAAAATCCCACCCCCCCCCCCAAAAAAAAAAAAAAATTAAAATATAAAAAAATATATTGCCACATAGGCAATTTTACATATACATCACTTGATAATCACAACAGCCATTTAACTATGAATAATGAAAATAAATAAATAAATATTCTACTTTAATAACTTTGGGGAAAAAATGACTTTGGTATTTTGTTAAATATATTTGCGTTTTTAAACTTGTCCTACTCTAAAAGTTCAAAACTTTCATTATAATCAGTGCAAGATTTAAGATATCAGCTTTACAAAAATTCATGCAAAATCCCCCCCCCACCCCCCCCCCAAAAAAAAAAAAATGAAAATACTTATTTAAAAATTATGTTTTTAAAAAATTTATATTTCCACATGGACAAGTTTTTATGTAGATCAGAGGGTACTCACAAAAGCTATTCAACTATCAATAAAAACAAATAAGTACATATTCTATATTAAAAACATGAGGAAAAAATAACTTATGATTTCCAAACTTCTTTCGTCTTAAATATATACAGTAACATCAGTCATTTTTGTATTTTTCGTATAAGTGCATATAAATAAAGTTACCACAATTTTAAATACGAAATCTAGTTAGAGGTTTTTACTTTTTCCCATTATAAATTTCAAATTACTTTTTTATTAAAAATAATAAAAAAATCAGTATTAGAGTTGATTGCAAATCAAATACATATGTATATTTTTACAGGCAGGTTCATATAATAGACCAGTCTCATTTACTTTATTTATCTTTTTTTAATCTGCGGTTTTATGCCAGGAAGTAAGAAAGCATTAGGTCATCTTTCAAAGTTTTTTTTTTCTTTACTTCCTTGTGGCCGTCATTTACTGCGAGATAAAAATTATCCATTTGAAACTAAGAACTGACATTGAATATATAATTCGTAATAAAAAAGAACGTCATAAGTTTAAAAATATATACTTCTAGAATTAGTGGGGTTTTTTGCGAACAGATTCAAAACTAATTAAATTTCATGCAGGATTTTGTTTAGTACAATAAATAAAATCATAAAATACACTAATTTTACTACTATAAAGAAACTTACTTGAGTTGCTGCAAGAGGTAAGAAATATTCCTCGATTTGAAATTTTAAAAACTACCACAACCACAGTGAGGGAGAAAGACTTTCATCAGTTTAAAAGGTAATCCCATAATACATCCGACTAGCCCTATTTAAAGAATGAGATGTTTCATCCTAAAAACAGGACCCGCCAGACAAAAGTTTCTTTTTTTTTGCCAGTTTCGACAGGACGAAGATGAATAACACAATATTATTGATATAAATTGATACGAGTTAACACTAAGCCCATTGCACACGCTTTGTAGAATTTCCGGGTGTAATCTTCAACCGCCGTCTACTTCTGTTCTGTGTCTATCCCGCCCTTGTATCGACGACAGCTTCTAAGAGACATTTGATGTCGAGCACACACGTCAGATGTATGTATTCAATAAATAAATACTCCAAGTTAATACGAATTAAAATCACAGTACTTCACATTTCGCAAAAAACGAATTAAAATACACGCGTACATAAAAACAAACTTTGTTTGAATTACAACGTATACCACTTCGAACGAAGACATCTAAAACGCATGCGCAACTGGGAGTGCTAGTGCCCCCTGGTGGTTATTGCGTCGGAAGAATCAAAACATCTTAAATTAAGACACGTTTAAAGCAATGAAGTGTCTTAAAATAAGACGTTTGCGGATATTTTAGACATTATTCTCAGTTCGTTTACACCATGGTCATAGTAAGACGCTTATGTATCTTAAATTAAGACATCTATAGTGTCTTAATTTTCAGATTAAGACACTTAAGTGTCTAAAATTCTTTTTCAGTCACATATGTGTCTAAATTTAAGACGCTTCTATTTGCAGTGTATATATATATATTAATTGTTTAAGTTTTCGGATACATAAAAAATTATTTAGATTAGGGATCTTAAAACTTTTTGCCTGAAAGTCGTTTGCCACTACAAATTAAGAAAGATATACTTTGCCATATTTATTTTCAAAATTTCTGACGTTAAATGGGGTCAATTTTTTCCAAAATAAAAATAATGATACAGAGGTGGCCGCAGGCCAAAGACACATAATTTAGAGTATAATGGGGTGGAATATATTATATCCCACCTGCGATTAATGAATATTTGCACCAGAAAAAAATACTAAATTTTACCCTTCTAACTTTGGTGGGAAAAAGTTGTAAAATTGTTTTCCTTTATTTTGTAATAAAATTTTTGGAAGATTCCGGTGTGAATTTGACATTAAAGTATCGTAATTACATGCCCCTGAAAGGCTAAATGGAAAAGGAATCATAATCATATGGAAAAAAATATTTTAAATAAAAACTTCTCTCTTCATGAAATCTGTAAGAATTTGACTTCTTAAAACACTACTGAAAACAAATTTCCACCAGACAAAAATAAACTCTTATTCCAGAAAGTTTTTAGACAGTTATCAGTTAAGAGTACAATAAATAGTTCAATCACATTTCTATCAGTCGTTTATAACACTTCCCAACATAGTTGAAAAAAGTTTATGAATTTGTTCGTCAGTCTGCCGTCGGTCCGTGCTCTAATTCGTGTAAATATGCTCGAATTGATACGTAATTATATTATGTTACTGAGGTTTGCCATGGCCTGTTCGGTACTGAAAATGAAGTGCGTAGCATTCATTGTTCATTTACATGGGCACTAAAAAGTATCCCGTTACATTATGGTCAATGGGGAAAAATAATTTTCAATGTATTTTAATAGTTATATACGATTTTAAACATAATGAAATTTATATACATGTTATTTGTAGTACGTCCAGTACTCGTACATGGTAACTCAAAAGTTTTCCGTTATATTATAATCTATGAAGAATCGTTACCGGCGTATTTTGTTGATGTTACACTGTTGTAAACATGATGAAATTAATATGATTTCTTGAAGTGCACTGAAACACTTTTTGTGTAGAATACGGGGTACAAAGCATCTATCATTCATTTACAGGGTCACACAAAAGAGTCGGTCATATAATAATCTACGGGTCAGATTATTTTAATTATGTTGTACTAATTTAAGCATGATGAAATTGATACACATTACTGATGTTCACTACAAAATGTTTACGTAAAATATTATGTGCATCACATTTATTGTTCATTTACAGGGACACATAAAACATCCCGGATACAATACTATATCTGAAGTATTGTCTATTAGGGATGATTGCTGGAAGTATGTTTTAGTATTATGACATGTGTTTAAAGTTCAACTAACTTTTTGCACGCTACGTAGTGTATATATATATATATACATAACTCCTATAGACCATATACAAGACTACACAAAAGAATTCGTAAGCGTTATTGAGAATGAGTGAGAATTGTTTGAAGGTATTTTTTTTTAAATTTGAGTTATGCATTTTCAAGATCAACTGCATTTAGTATACTCAGAGATGGTTATAGCATATAAATAAAATCATATACAGGGCTAAACAAAAAAACTGGATAAATGGCCACCTATCGTTAGTAAATAATGGAAGTGTGATTGCAGTAGTCTAAACGTGTTTCTGTCTCAATTAAATTTCAGCTTAATATATGGCGTGTATAAAAGTCTTTAGATAATATACAGGTCTGTACAGAAGTATTCAATTACATTTCCGTCTATTGGTAGAAATTACCAAAACTGAATTTTCAATTGTGTTATGCGTTTCTAATTAAACTAAATTTTTGCATACCTTGTAAAAAATATACAAATCTATAGATCATATACAGAGATGCACAAATTTCTGGCTATGTGCAGTAATTGTTGTAATCTGGTTTTCAAATGTCTTGTTTTCTAAAATGTTTTCTTAGATATCTTCTTTAATTTATTAAACGAAAAAGCTTTGTTTAAGTAGTCTGGAAGTGTTGGAAAGTTTTTCATAATCTATGCCTGACGCATGATTTTTCTTTATTGTTTAGAAATTCGTTGAGGGCTGGTTTTTAATCTTCACCTTCGGGTGCATATAATTGTGTTTCTGTAATTTTGAATTCACTCCAAAATGTTCAAAAAATTTTATTTCAAAATAAATGAAACCAATATTATAAATTTATTCAATCCAAATTATAAAAAAAGCATTTTAATTGAAATTTTCTGGTTCAAATCTTGATAGGAATTAGGTGGGATATAATATAGCACACCACCCCTCAAGGGATTAAAATGCTGGTGATTCAGTACTGGAAAATGACCCAACTAAAGGTGCATTTACGCTTAACGGTATTTGTTTGTAAAATAAATTGACATACACATTTTCGGATATTTCGTGGCGCATGGCTTTGAATTTTACACATTTTTTACAATTATTTCTGAATTAGTAATTTACGATTGATTTAATCGCAGAACTTGTATGATTGAATTATACAAAGATAACCATTCGCAAATAGCTGTAATAAAATGTAAATTTCTGCAGCTATGTGTCACAACTTCTTCAACATTCCAGTGTAATCAGAAAACTAAAAAGCAAAAAAGCCAAAGTTTCTTTGATATAGATTTCATGGATTTTTATATTCTACAAACCAGAAACTATATTACATTTGTATAAAAAGACTTTAGATAATAGTGTCGACATTTACATGGCGACTGAAATTTATCTTACCCTATTACGTAAAAAATTCATTAGCTCTTAAATTTATAGCGATGCATATCTACATATTTTTTATTTAATTCTTAGCAAACAGTATAGTTATGTAGAAATATTAATCCTGTAAAAATTACAAAAATATGCTACTAAACAAACTTAAAAATCTATCTTTAAATTTTTGGTGTCTCATCTTTAATATAAGAGTAAAAAAATAATTCATGCATTTAAGGGTTAGGTTTTAGAAAATAAAAAATATATATAAAATAAGGTATTTAGATTCATATTTATTAAAATATTTACTAATTTGCAATATTTCTGCTCTATCAGTAGTTTTCACTTGTATTGCAGATGTACAACATAAGAAAAAG
Organism: Maratus speciosus; assembly: GCA_963932465.1. Taxonomy (NCBI): domain Eukaryota; kingdom Metazoa; phylum Arthropoda; class Arachnida; order Araneae; family Salticidae; genus Maratus; species Maratus speciosus. Next base: position 492,215,601 of record OZ010796.1, on the reverse strand, counting down.
TTGTCATATTATACGAAAAATGTATCTATGTTTTTATTTATTTATTTATTTTTTTTTTTTACATTATTTTTCCTGTGTAAATAAACCTTTCAGAGAATCATTATTTTTTTCGAAACAAAATAAAAAATCATGCAATTAAGGGTTAAATGCATAGTGACGCAGATCTGCATCACATTTTATGTCACCTGTAATCATTAATTTAAGTTCCTTGCAACCACTATATTTATGTACTAATATTAATCCTTTAAAAATTACAAAAATATACTGCTAAATAAAAGTAAAAATCTATCTTAAAATTTCTGGTATCTAATCCTTAATATAAGAATAACAAACACAATTCTAAAATAATAATTCATGCATTTAAGGGTTAACATGGAATTAATAATAATATTGGGAAAAAGTTACTAGCTTCGTAAATTTTTGATGTTCTATAGCCGTTATCGCTTATAGTGCCCAGGGTCGCCAGTTTGGACTCCATTGTTAGTCAGAAACGACGAGTTCATACAAGAAATAAAGAATAGTATTTTAAACTTTATTTAATGAGAGACATTTAGCGATCATATAAAGCAAATATTCTAATTTCGAAATTCCTGATATGAAATTCAAATTTCGTATTAAAATTGTAGGCAAAACTGACAACCCATTTGTGCCAGGTGTTGAGGATTGTGTATATAGCAAATATATATATATATAAGAGTTTCTCACCATTATTTAATTAAAAATCGCCTCATTCCATCGCACAAATCTATAATTAACCCTCTAATGCCCATGTTATCATATATGCTACCATCAGTTTTCCCGATTTATTGGATTCACGTATATTCCATACTCACACCATAAATTTAATAGAAATTTTTTCTATATTTGATTAAAGACATTTCATTACAAAATAAATCAAAATTTACTATTTAAATTTTCTGGTATGTATTCCAATTATCTGAATTACGCAATTTCTGGAATACATTCTACCAAAGACATTACGTAGATGGTTAAAACCCTTTAGCGGGCGGTGTCCGCAAAAAAGGACACCTAATTTTGGCACCCAGAATATTTAATTAAATTTTTACTTTTATAAAGTACTGGAAAATAAGCAACTTTTAATTCTCTGATAAATTCATTTGTAAATTCTGGTATCAGAACCCCATTTCAGCATTTTACAAACAGAATTACTCCGCGCCGGAAAGGATTAAATAATGCGAAGATTTCTAATTTAAAATAGTGGGGACAAGCAAAACTAAAATTTTTAGATTCGAATACACTGGTCGAATGACCCCACCTCGGTAGGTTTAGTATTAAATATATTCCCCTTCAAAAAGATTTTTAATGTAATCAATACAATAACACAGAAAAAATAACTGAAAATTAAAAATCGGGCACTTCACAATAAACTGAAAATCTAGTTGATGAAAGTTATTTTTCAGAACTGGAATATTCATTTTATTTCATCGAAATATTTCTGTCTAAATTATTATTTTCTCCTTCCCTCCGTCGGTATGGCCCGGCTTCGCTTTCTTCATTTTCTCCAAACGGTCCCGATCAATATTTAAAGTTTTTAACTTAAAAAAAAATCTGTTAATTTTTTTTTCTTTGAAATAGAAACAAATAATCAGTCAATTACCTAATAACAGGTGGATGAGGATAGAAGCAAAATAATAAAACAAACAAATTTATCGATCTTTTTTCTGTTTTGAAACTATTCCTGCTTGAATTTTTTTTTGTGTTGATGAAGATTGTGGTATAAAGCATAGCTGCCTATTCTTACGATTTTTGTACCACAAAAATTTAATAGTAAATTTTACCTTTTTTAATCGCCGTAATATGCAGATTAAATAAAAGCAAATCATTTCAATAAAATTTTCTTGTACAAAAAAGCTTGAGAGTTGGCAGCTGGGATAATGCATATTAATTTTGTACCACATAGCCTTAATGAGTGTTGAAAATGGCTTTTTGAATTAATGCTTTTAAATGGTTAATTTAACCCTTTCAGGGGCAAGGCATTTCTGCTCAAAAAATGTTCAAATAATTAATTCATACCGCAATTAATAAACAAATTTATTTGAAAATAATCAAAAGACTTTTTCACGTTTATTATGAGGTCGAAATTGTACTAAAAAATTACTGGGGCCGTTTGAATATTTAGGCATTAAAATTAACCGTTTGCAGACTGCAAACGGCGCCCCTCAAGGGGTTAATTATTAGAATGATTTATATTCTCTTAAGTCTTTACATTGCAAAGTACACCTGTTGCTAAAATGTTTAAATGAATTAATGATATCAGAATTTACGGACATATTTATTTGAAATTGTGCAAAAGGTTTTATTCACGTACATTATTTATGTGAAAGGTGCCACTATGGCATTTTTTAAAAATTAATTGGTATAATATTCTACCACCGCCCTTCAAGTGATTAACCAAATACAGGATTCTTCTTTACAAAACGATACACGTGCGTTGCTTTATGCATAGCTACCAATATCTTACGCTTTTTTTGCACCACAAAAATTATGTAGTAAATTTTACTTTTCAAAAAATTGTGGTTTTTAAGGATCAAGGACTTTCGGCCAGAGCTATCGCAAGAAAATTAAAAGGATGTCCAGGCATAATGTTAAATTTTCTTCTGTGAAAAGAGAATGAAGGATCAAAGAAGTCTCCGGAATGTCCGCCAAAGCTGTCCAAAAGGGGGGAAAAGAGCCATTATAAAAAGATTGAGCAATGGGAAAACAATTTTAGTAAAACTTTCAAGAGGTACACTGATAGCAGTGTCAAAAAATACCTTATCCAGAGTAGACAAGAGCTCTAAGTTGATGAGGTACTAGAAAAAAAAGCACTAACCACGTATGACTGAACTGCATCAGTAGAATCGCCCGGATTGGGCAAAAGGTCACATGTCCTGGAATTAATACTTTCCGATGAAAAAAAAATCAATTTGCATGATCCGGACGGTTCTTTGTACTAATGGCACGATCTGCGCAAGAAACCAGAAATGTTTTCAAAACGGCAGCAGAGTGGAAGTTCAAACATTTTTTGGGCTGCGTTCGGATTTCATGATAAGATCAACGTTACGTTTCCCTCTGGCAGAATGAGTGCAATCACCTACCAAATTCTACTTGAAGGAAATTTGCTGCCGTTTGCTAAAGAAATTGGCTGACCTTTCTGGATGTTCCAACAATACTATGGATCCATCCACACGGCAAATAACACACGGAAATTGTTTCTTAATACTGGCATAGCTGCCAACTTTTACGCTTTCTTCCTACCACTAAAACTTTATATTATATATTGTCTTATTTAATCTTCGAAATCTCACGATTAAACAAGACGAAAATATCTATTAAATTTTAGTGGTAGAAAAAAGCGTAAAAGTTGGCAGCTATGCAATGGTGTACATGTAATTCCTTAGCCATATGTTTCTCGATTTAAATCCAATGGAAAATTTATGGAGCCTACTAGTTAGAGCTGTTTACGTAAATGAAAAACAATATGCCCAAATGAAGAATTAAAATCTGCTATCAACCTGAATGAAATCGATCAAAATATATTAAAAAACTTCGTTTTCTTCATGCCTGATCACGTTTTTACATAAATTAAAAGATCTGGTGCATGTACTGTCTATTAATCTATAGTTTTAGCCAATGTTCATATCATTATGAAACACCTCAAAATGGAAAAATGCAGTTTATTTTATGTATTAATCGCTGCTTCAATTATCCTGTGTTATAAAATAAAACAATTTGTTCTATTTCTAACACTGATTAGACTTTAGTTTGTTTTGTAACATTTTCTTCTTTTTTATGTTTGGAAAACTGGGTGTTTATATCATTATGAAACCCAGTGTATATATATTACACACAAATATATGTTAAATAGATAAGTTAAAAAGCGTTAAATAAAAATTCTCGTGTAAATATTTTATAAAACTTAAGTGAATTTTTTTCGAGCTTCTAGTGTTAAACTTATTTTATAATAAATTTATTGTATAAGTTAAGTAAATTAAATACGTGTATAAAAGTGTAATAAGATTTTAGATAATGATACTCACGCTTCGTTGCTGGTTCCGGTTCGGCAGAACCCAAAGAGATATAAGTAAGCGTACTATCTTAAATGGGAGAAGTAACCTCAAGGTTAAAGGCTAGATCACATCAATCAAGGTCGCACGCCACGTAGTGGATGGAGTTAAACTACAGGAAGATGCCTAACTGTTTTCTTACTTCACACCACTAAAATTTTAAAGTTTTTTTCACCTTGATTAATAGCTGAAATTTTGACAAGGCGAAGAAAACTTCGTGGTGTCGAGTGCTTCTGGACGCCCTTTTCGCACGCCATTATTTTGCAATAAGTGTGGTAAACAAAATGCAATTCCATGAGTGACTAAAGACTTAGAAAATGTGCGCAGATGGTAGATATCCTGTCATGTATGACGTCAGACTAAAAGCTCGTGTGTGTGGATTATCACCCCATCCACAAGATGGCGCAACTGTGTTAATTTACGCCGATTCCAGTTTTAAGTTTGTACGCTTACTTATATCGCTTTGGCAGAACATCTCACGTAATGATTTCATTAACCCGAGATTTTCTCGGGCAACGTAAAAGTAGCAAAATTTGCGCAACCCGAGATTTCATCGGGGATGCATTTTTGCCATCTAATTAACCCTCCTTGATCAATCATATCTGTTACTTTTTATTGTAAATTTTGCATTATCTAATCGGAGCATTTTCCTGGTTAACCCTAGAACTACCGAAAATTTTACTCAAGTTTTATAAAAATATTACACATCAGAATTCTTATTTAAAACTATTGAACTTATTTACTTAACTCATTATTGTCTGGTTTACATATTTAGTTTATTTTAAAGAAATTTCTGGTTAGAATAAATATTTCGAATGTACCCATCGGGTCCATTGGACCCGTCTGGTAGGCGGAGGGTTAAATCAGACGAAAATTTTTGTTTTGAAAAACCGGTGACAAAGGAATAAAAATTCTTAAAAGACGTTCGTCGCGAAGGAACAATTTTTGAAACTATTTTGATAAATCAATTACGCAGCGAGAGGGTTAATAATAATAAAGGAAAGAAGTACTAGCTTGCTAAAAGTGAATGGAAGTATAAATAAAGAGGAGCAGACAGTGTAGTCTACAGCTGGGTTGACAGTTTGGCCTCCCTTTTTCATTCGGAAATTTCAAATCCACGCCGTGACCAGTGTTGCCAGTGGGCTACTTTTTTCAAATTCAGATTTCTTGATTGGCACCAATTTTTTGAAACGGTAAAATACACTTTGTTTTTGCCTTAATTAATATGTCATTAAATAAGGCACATTTTACCATTTCAAAAAAGTGGTGCCAATCAAGAATCTGATTTTAAAAAAAGTAGCCCATCCAGCAACTCTGGCCGTGACCCCCTAAAGAATTTTTACTTTTAGTAATCGAGAAATTATTGTCACTAAATAAATCAGAATATACTGCTTGTTTATTCTGGGGTAAACTCGAAATTGCTGAATAAAAATGGAGGCCAGACTGGCAACCATGGTCTACCGTTTTCGCGTGAAGTAACTGAGGAGGTGGTCAAAATATATCGGCTGTTGTTTACTTACATTGGATCAGCGCCTGATTAATGCCGGGGCTAACTTCCACCTAAACTAACTAAAAACGAATACAATTTTTCTCCTTCTTTATGACAGATAATCTGCAGAAATATGGAGTCAAAATAAGGCGAAAATCCCTTTCCAAATTTACTGGTCGAAGTTTCGTTCGGAGGTAATCAAATTCACTGATACTCAGAGAGTGTTTGGTTAGGTTGTCACAGTATGGTGGAACCGCCGGGTTTGAATGCCGAACAGATATTTTTTCTGTTATTATTGCAGAAAAATTGCATGAATAAGGCATTTAAATTAGGAGGAAATTTCTATTCAGATTTAATGGTGGGAGTTTATCCGGTGGCATTCAGGATCTGTGGAACAGGTTAGAGTTGAAGCTTCACCACTTTATGGCAATTCCGCTTTATTCACAGTTCCATGAAAAGTGTTGTCAGTGGGATACCTTTTTATTCAGATTTCTTGATTGCCACCATTTTTTTAAACAGTGAAATTCGCTTAATTTAATAACAAATTAATAAAGAACAAAATAAGGTTTATTATGCCATTTCCAATTGTGGTATACGTAAAAAAATATGAATAAAAAATGACTACTGGATGGCTGCACTGTTTGTTAAGTTTTTGTCGTTTACAGCATTTATCATTGATACAAGGTTCCAAGACAGTCCATTTTTTAACATAACTTTTATTCGCAGAAAAATGTTCTTTATTATTTTCATCGAAACTTATCTCGAAAGAAGTTTTTGTTGCTATTTTTGCAAAAACCTACCACAGTTTACTTTTTAAATACTGATTTTAAAAAAACGAACCAGTGGGAATCTTTTTGATAGTACCAGGTGTTCCGTGAAGAGGATAGTGTGCATAGCAGAAAACCTTTACACGTTTTTCTCAAAATTCATTTAGAGAAAAAAATCCACCCATTCAATCGCAGTAATGAGTGATTAAGAAAAGCAAAGATTTCTAAATTAAAATAGTGGGAGCAAGCAATTGTAGAATTTTTACATTCTAATACGCGGGCCGAATAACCCCACCGCGGTATTTTTCGAGTTAATATTATGTATTTCCATATACGGTCAGGTGGGGTAATTATGACCGCCGTCATATTGGAAAAAACTGTGTAAGGTAAAATTTTGTTTCAAGATTAGATATTAACCTCATAATGTATATTCCATCTTAGATATTATTTATTACTAGTCTGAAGCCTTTTTGACACCCGAATAGCGATTTGAAACAAAGTCCATAAAATTTTTGATAAACGGATTTGTCAGTTTGGTGTTCAAAGTGGTCACAATTACCCCAAACAAATGTGTATTGGCAAGTATAAAGAGAAGATATAGTTGTCATAATTTCCCTACTAGTGGTCTTAATTACCCCCAAATTATGCGATTGTGAGTTTTTCGTAGGGTAATTATAACCACCCTTTTAACTTAAAAAAAACAGCTATGAGTATTAAACTTTTAAAATGTGTTCTTAAAGGATCAAAATTGCTTCCTATGAACTAAAACACCACTTTTCTAAATAGAAATAAGCAAAAAAAAAAAAAATGTTGAAAATGTAAAAAGTGGTCATAATTACCCCTCCTGACAATAATCAGTAGAATAACACAGAAAAACAATAAATGACATTGAAAAACGGACCCTTTTTTGTTCATATTTTAACCCCTTACCAGAATATTTTCGCATCATAAAGTGAAAATTCGGATTAGAAATAAATACTTTTCAGAACTAAAATACTTTTCAGAACTAAAATACTTACTTTACTTAATCGAAACATTTCTGTCGTAAAATGAAGCGAATTTCACAATGAAACATTAGTGATATTTAAAAGTTTTGTGTAATGAAGCAAGCAAATATTTTTGCCCGTATGGTGTACTGGTGAAACTGTTTAGCGACTAAAACACAATAATTTCTTTCGTTCTGATAGGTCGTTCCATTTACAAAAGACCAAATAAATGCTAAAAAAAGATTAAATACCAGTAGAGAACTCTTTAAAATGTCAAAATTGCTTTATTTATTAAACTAAATATACCAACAACTGATCGTTTGAACATTAGCAATTAAAGGTCCCACAATATGAACCAGAAATTTCTTTTAAAATTAAATAAAATGTATGTCACACAGAACAAAGCTCTGTAAAAAAGTTTTTAATATATTTCTATAAAATTTGATTAAAATTTCTTTCCTTTTTGATTAAAATGCGTGTACTGTTAACAGAATCTTTAAGATTAATTAACCCATTAACCCACTAACGTCTGGCGTTGCGTTTTCGCAACATTATATCGCTCACCTGCAAGAAAAGTGACACATCTCGCAAAAATTCATTTTGCGTTTTATTCCACTAATAGGTCTATCATAAGTGTGTCTTGCTGTCTTGTGTGTGTCTTGTCAAACAGTTTCATGAGTATAGTTATACGGAAAATCAGTTTTTTACGCTATATGTCCATTCGTGACCACAGAAGAGGGGTGGATTGTGTGGGGAGGTAAAATTGTCCAACTCTCCAAACATCATCCTACGTCTTCATTCTTAAAGGTTTTATGCTCTTTTTTTCTCCTGCATGCAGAGCTAAGTGTTATAATTTCATGTTACAATAAAGTCGTGCAAATTTTCTTTTGCCTCTCCTGAGAAATTTGCTTTTGTCGAGATGAGTCACTTTTCTTGCAGGTGAGCGATATTTTTTCATCGTTAAAATTGAAATTTGGGATTTCACATCACTTTTAAAAGAAAAGTATTTTTTATCTTATTTTATCAAGGAATTTGTCTCATGAAAGAAAGTACATATTTATCTTCATATTTACTGGTGTAAAAAGCACCTTTTTGTTCTAAATCTAGCGATCTAAAAATATTCCATTGGGCGTTAATGGATTAATTCTCGCTCCCGTCTATACGATGGGCTAAGGTGTCGTTGTCTATTTTTCGCGACCGTGAAATTGCCAGGCTGAAGATTTAAAACCGTTAAAAACTCCTGCAACCAGAAAAATGTAACTGACATTTCCATATGAAGTGTTTGAAAAGGAGCGTTTGAATTTGTTTTGTATGATCCATGTTTATGTAAATAATAATTTCTGACCAATCAAGCATTTTTGATGGTAATTTGATTTTAATTGATAGTCACATTTCATGTATAGATATTATTCTAAATATTATTTGTTGAGATTTGTAAATTAGTAAAACTTTAAAGAATTAGGATCTTATTCCTGTTATTTTGTATGGCGTAAACAAACATTTAGGTGCAAAATTGCCACATGATGCTTTTTCGGCAAATGTGAGATTGTTCTATAACATGTTTATTTTTTGCCTCAAACATACAACTAATTGCATATTTTATTTTGACATCTTATAACTAATTTCTGCATTAAAAAATAGATACTTTTTGTAATGGTTTTTAAAAATTCTCAGCGATCCTTAAAGGGTTAAAGAGACGATTACATTTCAGAATTTTTTGGTTGTAAAAAAGTGTTGCCAGTGGAATACTTTTTAAAAATCCAGATTATTCGATTCTCACCACTTTTTTGAATTAGAAATAGTCACTATACTTAATGACAGAATAGATAATACGAGAAAAAAAAAACGAATTATACGATTTTTAAAAAGTCGTGGGAATCATGCAAACTGTATTTTAAAAAGTAGCCCACTGGTAGCACTGCTGCAAACGATTATCAGAGTTGCCAAATCTCCGGCTTTTTGAACACCACTATCATGTTAGAGAAAATCTGGTTCCGTTAACTCCTTGAAGGATGGTGATGCAACTATGGCATCACATAATTTTAATCCCTAATTGTCACATTGGCACCCGATTTTTTTAATGATAATTACACTTTTATTAAGTACGCGGAAATATACGTTTAGATGTTTAGAAATAAATTTTCTTTTAAATACTGGTGTCAGCCAATTATTTCAACATTTTTCGAAAAGAAGTACACTGAAAGGGTTAAATCTGCCAAATGCTTCACTTAAATAAAAACATTTTCTATATTAAAATACTGTTATCTAAAGAGTCGAAGAATTGCCCCCTCTGGATTATCACCATAGAGATTAACCCTTTAAGGGCTGGTGAGATTTATTATATCCCACCTACGATTAATGAAGACCTGCACCGGAAAATTTTATTAAAATTTACTTTTCTAACTGTGGTGGAAAAAAGTCGTAAAAGAGGTGGGCTGATAAGGGCTATTTTTCGAACATCATACACGGGAAGAAACAATTTTTGGATTCCGAAAATTATTTAATGTGTTTGTATACTTAAAGATATGTATTGTCGTTTAATATAACATTTACGCGATAAATAAAATAGTAAGTCATAGAAATTATAGCCCGAAAATAGAGCGTTTTGGATTTTTTGTACATTTTTGTCGTTTTTTTTAATGTTTGAATTATTATTTTTTTAAGAAGCGTTCCATGAACCAAATTGCTTTGTACTTGGAATGATACTACTCTTTATAAGCATTTTTATGAGCATTATTTTATTTTGATTCAGTGTGGCTTTTACATATTAACCCCTTGAGGGGCACCGGTATATATTATATACCACCTACGATTAATGAAGTTTTATACCAGAAAAAAATTCTTAAATTTTACTTTTCTAACTTTGGTGGAAAAAAGGCCGTAAAATTGTTTTTACTTATTTTGAAATAGAATTTTTCAAAGATTCCGGTGGGAATTCAGCATTTCACAAACGTAATTGCTTGCCTCTCAAGGGGTTAAAGAAAAAAATATTTCGTGCGCGAGTATCAATTGCACTGCTATCGGAACGTGTTCAGATTTGTTTTGGTACTCTCAAAATGCATTTACGCTGTTCATATGTCAATGTTGTGTTCTAAAACTGTTGTTGTAAATTTTTATTAAAGAACTAAATAATAAATAATGCCTGGAAGTCAATGTGAATGTTGTAAAACCTGACGAAAAACAAACAGTCATTTTTGCATCTGTTCTAACAGAAAAGTTATATCGATACTTAGAAGTTCTAGAAGCTGCGATCTGCAGAGTGGTTCTAAGTAGTGCTCTAAATGCAGATCATATGCATTTCGTGTACTTCGGGTTGGTTGGGTTGATTTTTGACGGCCGATTATCTACTCGAGGGATATAGGCCCTAGGGGGAGTGCCCTCCGTGGGGGTCTTTCTAAGGCAACCTAACCCGTATTTGCGCATTGAATATCCAAGGTTTCGAAGAAAACCACGAAAACTCCGAAACGGTTAGGCCTACGGGCGTGATTGGGTTCGAACCCAGCACCTCTCCTCTACCAGCTTCGAGAGCAGAACCTCTCAGCCACTGGTGGGGCTCGTGTACTTCGGACTTCAAATACTCCCATTTCTTCTTCTATGGTAACAATAAGAGATTATGCATCAACGAATACTGCCGATGACACCACCAGTGTTGCCAGTGGACTACTTTTTTCTAATTCAGTTTTCTTGATTAGCACCCATTTTTTGAAATGGTAAAACTTCCCTCGTTTTTGCCTTAATTAATATGTCATTAAATTAGGTGAATTTTACCATTTCATAAAAGTGCTGTCAATCAAGAAATCTGAATTTTAAAAAATGTAGCCCACTGGCAACACAGTACACCACAAATAAGAAACCTAATGTACATTTATCAATGCATCGTTGTCACAACTCTAACACTTGTATAATATGTAAGGGTAAGAACTGCCTCGTGACTGAACCAAAAACATCTCAAACTCAAACCTTTATAGAAACTGGAATCTAATTTTTGTCGGGAAAACGCTGATGTAAATCTCATATTACAGGAGCGTAGGGTAAAGTGCCCATATATCGTCCCCTCTCCTAATTTCGTCCCCCTTATCTTCTCCGCTTCTGCGAAAGTGGCACCACTTATGACGCAAAGTACAGGGGACGGAAGGTTGAAGGGATCAGTGCTGAAAATTTCGTTCGCCAAGACGCATACATAAATTAAAGACGGCGATTTTCCTATTTTTAGAAGACCAGAGTTCTTTTTACGTCGTTTGTAGAACGTTATTTACAGTACTGTAAGTAATTATTTCTTATTCATTGCATGTATTTTAAGTTTGTAAGATGCTAACAGTAGCATACAGCGAGTTTTAGGACGCTCAGTTCATCTTACGGGAATTAGTATATTTATGTACACATGTTATATATATATAATAATTGCAAATTTTTGAAAGCCAGGAAAATCACAAAAAAATTTAAATTAAAATTAATAATATTTAAAAAAATATTTATTTTTAATAAGAAATTTATTAGTTGAAGAACAGAAGTGAAACAAAATTATGGCTGCTAATAACAAAAAAGGCTGCTAAATTAGTAAAAACGCAAATATAACAGAAAAGTGGTCCACCCTGGCCATACTGGAACCTCCGCCATTTTTTTTATTTTGCCCACAAGAAACGGATATACTAAGAAGTAATGATAAAACTATTAATTGCATCTAAAAGTAGATTAACGCTGTTATTATATTCGTTTTTACTTTGTATTAAAAACTAACAAATATTAATAATACGAAATATTCCTTACCTTTAAGAAAAAATAACACGACTTTTTTGGCCGGCAATTTCACTCACATTGCCAGTAGCCTTGCCCACATGATGCGACTTCGCCTTTATTGTTTTTTTTTCCACTTTCTATCGTCCTGTGGGTCGAACGTATACTGACATCTATTGGATTAAAAAGAATGTAAATGAAATATACGACGTTGGCCATATTGGGAACCGGGCCATAATGGACCCAAGCACCTTTTATTGCACCTGAATTACTGTATATTAGCAATGACTGCTGGAAATACATTTTTAATTTTGATATGTGCTTTTAAGTTTCACTATATTTATGCATACTACATAGTGTTTATAAATGCAATAGTTCATATACAGGGCTACAGAAAGGAATTTGTAAGGATTACTGATTATGAGCTTAAATTGCTTAAAGGTGGCTTTTAAATGATTTATGCATTTGTACGCTGAACTGCATTTTGTTTACTAAGAAATGTTTGTGGAATATAGATAAAAAGATATACGGAGCCACGCAAAGAATTGGATACATGGCCGTCTATGGATGGTAGTTTCTGGAAATGAGATTTCAGTACTTTTAAAAGTGTTTTACTTTTAATAAAATTTTAGTCAATTAATGGCGTGTAATAAAGGCACTAGGTAAACTACAGGGCTGTACAAAAGTATTCAAGTATGTTTCCATCTATTATTATAAATTGCCGAAAGAGAAATTTCAACCTGTTAAGCGTTTTCTTCTTAAACTAAATTTTCCAATTATATAGCACAAATATTAACTAATTATTAATTATTATCAAATACAGAGTTGATCAAAAGAACTGCAATACATATTTCGCTATGGACGGTAACTTCAGAAATAAGTTTTTCAAATGTTTTATGCGTTTTCTAAAATGTTTACTTAGTTATCTTACTTTCCTTATTTCCCTAAATATCGAAGTTTTATTAAAGCATTCAGAAAATACTTCATAATCTATCCTTAACGCATTATTTTTCTTTCTTATTTCCTTCTTGAGAGGATAATACAAAAAGCTTTTAAGAAGTGTTCCTTTCAAAAAATGTTTATTCAAGAAATTTTAAAAGCATATCCTCAATTGAATTTTATTAATGCTGTCCAACAGCTTGCAGTCATGATATTTCAGTCACATCCGCTCAAAGTTGGAGTTTTCATTTTAAATGGAATTTAATTAAAGCTGTTGTTTCGTCTTCCCTTATCAATTGCATTTTAAGAATATACATTATTTTTAAAGCACAGATTAAAACCCCCAAATGCAGACCAAATAAAGGTGTTGTAAGTGTGGTTTTCCTTTGTGATCATTGTAACCCTGGGGATAAAATAAACAATAGTATCTAGGGAATACTTTTTGCAAGGAACTGTAGTATATTGATATAAGAATTTTACGGACACATTCAAAGAATCATGAAATCATCTGTGAACTGTAGGGGACTATTAATAAAGAGGAATTGATAAATCCCTAAAATAGTGAAGCTTCAACTGTAACCGATTTCGCAGAGATTGATTACAACAGTGGCAAACTTCCACCAGTAAATTTAAATAGAATTTTTCTCCTTTTTTAAACGCTTTATTAATGCAAAATATCTGTCATAAAAAATGGCAAAAACAAATATTAATTTTTACTGGTAGCTGTTTACATCGGTGGTAGTCAGACCCAGCGTTTTCACCATATTATGACAACATAGACAGTAGGCTCTCAGTGGCAGTGAAAAAGATTATAATACTTGGGCAAAATGATACAAGTTAAAACAAATAGAAAATTAAACGGCATTTTAGAGATAGTATTTTTCTGAAAAACACACTAAAATAAGTCAAAATTTTCTGCTTAAATTTACTGGTGGAAGTTTGCTTCGTCTGTAATGAGAAACCGGTGATCCAATCTAAAAAATCAGCTGCCATCGTGTGACAACCTACTCAGCTACTTCACTCGTAACTCGTAGTCAATACACAATATGTCTCCTCCTCTTTATTCATAACTCCATTGTAGTTCCATATCCATTGTTTACGCTAACAAAGAAAGCTTGACGTCATAGTGGATGTTTTCAGCGTTTGTACTGCCGCCTTGAATTTCAATACCAGTGACTCTAACCAGTATTCTGCAACTTATTTTTCCGAGATTAACCCTTTCGAGGCGGCATCAATTGCACAAATTTTAATTGGATGGCACCGCTTTCTTTAAACAGTTCTTTTTACTTGTAAAATACCAAGCAATTTTCTAATTAAAAAAGAAAAATATTATATTTATTTATTAATGGTGCGACAAAACAAATTCCACATACACCTTTAGACTGCAAAAAGACGCATGTCTTTTTGCAGTACGTGTCTATTGAATTTGTGTCTATTGCATCATGCAAGGTATGTACGCATCACCCGTCCCGGAAGGGTTAAATAAGAAAAACAGTTTTTTTTTCAGAAAATACTGGTATTCAAATGGAAGCAACTTAAAAAAATCTGGGAAAAAATGCACTGCCTCAGCCGATATTTTCGTATCAGCTCCTAAGCCTACGCAAAATGACGTAATGAAATGATAAATTGAATAACGTTTGGTTGTATCTAGAACAACATTTTGAGTTTTTCTATACGTTGTTTAATTAATTAGCATTATAATAAAAGCACTATGTCTTCATTAAAACATAAATATTTATATATTATGAATCGTTGCTACAGTAGTGAGAGATAATTTTGTTTTAACTCATAATCCTCAGAATTAGATATCAGGGACTCCGACGTGAACTTTTTACATTTGTCGAAAGAAAATGATGACACGCCATATACAGCAATATATATGTTGACAATCCGCTAAAGTTATTTTTTTCAGGCTGCTTGGCTACCACATTCTTAAAATTAGTGTTGCCAGATGTACCGCGTAAATTAGGGCTCCAAGTGCTCCAGCCACCACTAATTTCTTACTGTTTATTTTGCCATGTTTAATCGCAGGTAATTTTGCCATTAGATAAGGCGAAGAAAATTACTTTAAAATACTGGTCAAAGCATTTGGATCTACGATTTACGAGTGACAACTCTCAAGAAAATTAAGGGGTGGATTTGCTTTTTTTCGGTTGAAAAAAAATTGATATATATATATATATATATATATATATATATATTTTTTGCATTTTTCTATTCTCTATTTTCTGTATATTATTCCTGTGAAACGATTTGGCCGGATTCAATGTTCTTTCGTATCATGTAAAAATTTCGTATATGTATTTCGTAAAATTTCGTATATGTAATTTCAAAAGGGGTAAATTATCAACGTGGCAAACTTCCACCATTAAAAAGGAATAGAAATTTTTGTGTTATTCATGACAGAAATTTTTCATGAATATGGCGTTTACATAAGAGGAAAATTACTATTAAAATTTACTGGCAGAAGATTGCCCTGTTGATAATCTGGCCTTTTGTAATCACTAGTAGCAAATCACCTGATAGTTATTTAGTACTTTTAGCGCAACGCATCCATAGGCTTACGCTGTTTTGGATCGCTAAAAGCGCAATTCACGTAAAGTGACTTTTTTCAAACTGGGCGGAATCAGAACGCAAAAAATATTAAACTGATCTTGCTATTTTTTTATCTAATCGCATGGTCACGTCAATATCTTCAACATCTCCAACAGCGTCCAAAATGGACTACTCTACGAGAAGGAGACTTGGTGATTGTTCACGATCGATTTCAGCCCATGAGATGGTAGTTGGGTCGCATTCTAAAGACTTTTCCTGGACCGGACAATCTTGTACGAGTCGTCCTGATTAAAACAGCTGACGGTCACATAAAGCGTCCCATTTCAAAGGTGTCCCCTCTCCTGCCGGGGCGGAGGATGTTTAATTGTAAAAGGACTTTTTAGTATGCTCCGTTCATAATAGATGTCAGCACTAAAATTTGAAAGGAACTGTCTTTCTGTTCAGAACAATTTAGTGCTTTAAAAATTAAGACTTTAACACGTTCACGCCGGCGCGGTGGGTCACACTCCACTGTCTCAGAGTTTTTTGCACACCACTGTCATTTTAGAGAAAATGTTGTTCGTTTAAATCACCCAAATATTCTAATTAAATAAAACAACTTATTTTGTATTAAAATACAGGTATCCAAAAAGCCGGAGACTTGTCAGCTCTGAGGCAGTCGAGTGTGACCCACTGAGCCGGCGTGAACGTGTTAATTAATTCTAATTCATATTATTTTTAACTCTTTTTTTAATTTTAAAATTCTTATTGCCATTTTTATGTATCATGAATATTAATTATTGTCTTTTCTCTTTAATAGAACAATTTTCATTTTCTTTATTTTCTTGGATTTGCTGCAGAACTATGATCGAATGCTACAATGTTTTGATTCGTGATGTGAAGTGGATTTAAATCTAAATCTAATTCGGTAATATTAAAAAATATGAAATGCAAGTTAATTCGTAATTCATTGAAGTGAATACTTTATTCTTTAACCCCTTGAGGGGCAAGCAATTACGTTTGTGAAATGCTGAAATCCCACCGGAATCTTTGAAAAATTCTATTTCAAAATAAGTAAAAGCAATTTTACGGCTTTTTTCCACCAAAGTTAGAAAAGTAAAATCTAATAAAATTTTTCTGGTGTAAAATTTTATTAATCGTAGGTGGTATATAATATATACCGGTGCCCCTCAAGGGGTTAAGTATGTTTTTTTATCTCGACTCACCAATGCAAATTCGACAACGTTCTTGATAATTCAATTCATCTATTTCGAAAGTTGCCTTTTCGGAATCAATTATTCGATGACGAAGTTCGGCACGCACTCATAGGTACTGTTTCAGTTTGTTTAATTCTTTTCAATAAAGATAAATCTATATTCTATTAATCTTAAAACTTTACAAATAATTCTTTTTTGTCTTAATTTTTAAAGCAGTAAATTGTTCTGAACAGAAAGACAGTTCCTTTCAAATTTTAGTGCTGCCATCTATTATGAACGAAGCATACTAAAAAGTCCTTTTACAATTAAACACCACTGCCACTTTTTTTATTTAGAAATTTTTTATCTCAAAGTACTTGAAGTAAGTACTTTGAGATTTGATCTCAAAGTACCAGACAATGTTATTTTTTTCGTAATCCTTAACGAAAATTGATTGCAAACGAAACTGGTGATGTATCGTATATTGTCCGATTGGAAGTGCAGGCACGCACGCTAGGTCTTCGACCCACGCAACTTAAACCACATTACCGATTTTTTATTTAAAAAAATATTTGAAATGTTTTTCAAATGATAATAAATAACATGCGAAAATCCAGGATCTAAAATCTTTATTCCTATTCCAGAAAAAATGCTAAAAATCCCCATTTTTCGGCCTTCTACAGGCAAATCCCCCCCCCCCACCCCTTAAAATACTAATATTCACCTTATTTAATGACAGGGTAAAAAATTAAAAATTTATGGCGTATTATACAATTCGAGAAAAAGTGAAGGAAATCAAGAAATCTCATTTTTTAAATAGCAGACTGAAGACACTGAACATACGGGTAAATGTTATATTAGATATATAAATACCATAGATACCAAAGAATAAGAACCTTTAATACCACTATTTTTTTTATTTGTGTGCTTTTTTATATAATTGAAGAAATATACGACTCGATAACGAAAATACAGATAGTAAATAAAACAACTAATGAAACAATAAATGAAATAAAAAATAACTTTAATCCCCTTTGAGATTTGTGGCAAGTATAGATGTTGTATAGCATGTGCAGTGTTGCCAGTGGGCTACTTTTTTAAAATTCCAATTTCTTGATTGACACCATTTTCTTTAAATGAAAAAATTCGCCTTATTTAATAACATATTAATTAAAGAGAAAATAAGGAGAATTTTGCCATTTCAAAAAAGTGTTGGCAATCAAGAAATCTGAATTAAAAAATGTAACCCACCGGCAACACTGAGGGTGCATGAAAGCTTTGGATTTGAACACCGATATTTCCGCTACAGGGTGTCACACTGTTGCCCGCCGGAAACCACTAAAATTATACATAAATAACTGCCTTATCTAATCGTCGAAACTCTGGGATCCAATAGTTTGATTACTTATCTTAAAAATTAGTGGTATCCGGCGGGTCACAATTTGACACCCCTGCTTTACAGGGTTGCCAGATAGGCTTCCAATTTTAATCAGAAATTTAAAATTCACACTGGAAATTTCAAAAGAAGAATTTTTACTTTATGTGATTGGGAAATGTCTCTCATTAAATAAAGCATAAACGACTATTCTTTAATTCTATGGTATGAACTCAAAGCGATATAAGTAAGCGTGGTACAAAGCGATATAAGTAAGGGTACAAACTTAATACTGGAATTGGGCATAAATTAACACAGTTGCGCCATCTTGTGGACGGGGTGATAATCCACATACGCGGGCTTTTAGTGTGACGTCTTATCAGTGTTGCCAGTGGGCTACTTTATAAAATTCAGATTTCTTGATTGGCACCACTCTTTTCAAACAGTAAAATTCCTTTTTGTTTTTGCCTTAATTATTTTGTCATTAAATAAGGCGCATTTTATCATTTCAAAAAAGTAATGTGAATCAAGAAATCTAAATTAAAAGAAGTAGCCCATCTCGCAACACTGCGTCATATATGACAGGACATCTAACATCTCCGCATATTTTCCAAAACTTCAGTCACTCATGAAACCGATTTTGGTTTATCACATTTATTGCAAAATAATGGCGTAGCGAGAGGGGCGTCCACATGCACTTGACAGCCTGTAGTTTTCTTCGCCTTGTCAGAAATTTTTCAGCTATTAATGAAGGTGAAAAAACTTTAAAATTTTAGTTGTGTGAAGTAAGAAAACAGTTAGGCATCTTCCTGTAGTTTAACCCCGTCAGCTACGTTGCGTGCGACCTTGATTGATGTGACCTCACCTTTAACCTTCCTGTTACCTCTCCTATTTAAGATAGGAAGCTTACTTATATCGCTTTGGCATCCTATCTTAAATGGGAGAGGTAACCGCAATGGAGTTATGAATAAAAAGGAGGAGATATATAGTGTATTGTCTACGAGTTCCCAGTGTAGTAACTGTGGAGGTTGTCACAAGATGGCGGCTGAATTTTTACGTCGGATTAACAGTTTTTGATTATCGCCGGAGGAAACTTCCACCAGTAAATTTTGAATTGAAAATTTTGCATTATTTTAGCGGCTTTTTCATGAAAAATTGCTCACATAAATATGGTTAAATTTTCTATTTGTTTTTACTGGTGGCAGCTTGCCAGGAATTATAATCTTTTTCACTGCCACTGAAAGGAGGTTGTCTAGGTTGTCACAAAATGGCGAAAATGCAGTGCCTGACTACGGCCGAAGTAAATTTCCACCAATAGAAATGATTAGCTGTTTTTGCCATTATTTATGACTGAAATTTTCCTCTAATAAGGCGTTTAAAAATGAAAAAAATAATCAATTTAAATTTACTGTTTGAAGTTTGCCTTGGCGGTAAGCAACCCCAGTGAAAGTGGTTACAGTTGAAACTTGGCTATTTTAAATATATGTCAGTTCCTCTTTATTAATAGTTCCATGGTAACAGCAAGACGGAGGTGGCTGCAATACCTAAGAAGACAACAATTCCAACGGTACATGCACAGTATTCAAAAGCAGCTATCCTGATAACTCGGCAGAAAAACACGAATATGTCGCTCAATGACATAAAAATCATGCTAACAAGAGAAACTAGAAACACAATTGAATATAAACAAATATATTGTGAACTTGCCAAAAACAAAAATACACTAATAATTAAAACGTTTAGTGATGAAAACACGAATAAGCTGCTTGAGACGATTGAGAAGATATAAACCCTAAAAGACATTGTGGATATAGAATATAAGGCTGCGGATCTCCGAAAACTGATTCTTTTAGGGATCCCGACATATATGGATCCACAAGAAATAATAACCAATCTAAAAAATCTTTATGATTCAGATATTCCAATAAACTACATTAATAGAAAACAAAGAGAAAAAGCTTCAACATACCAACTAATTTTTGAAGCAGAAGCTCCAGTTGCGATTCATCTACTGAGACAACGAAAGATCGTCATGGGATTTACATCGGTCAGGATTGCACCTTACCAACCTATATTAAGATGTAAGAACTGTCAATCTTTCGGACACGTGGATCAGAATTGCCGACAATCTCCAACGTGTGAATACTGTGCAGGACGCCATGATCAAAAATATTGTTATTACAGAAATAAACCACAACAACACAGATGCAGAAACTGCATGGGGAGTGCGAGTGACTTCCCGCATGCAGCTAGTTCTAGTGAATGTCCGACTTTACAATATTTAATACTACAGCGAAGCAATCTAGCACAAATAAATAAAATAAATTCGATATAGGCAGAAACTGTGCTGGAACAAATAGCGACTTCCCGCATAGATCGAGTTCATCAGACTGTCCAACACTACAGTACTACCTGTCACAGAGAAATAAAAATATACAAATTAATCAAGAAAGTTCAATCCGATAAATGAAGAAATAAATAATTCTAATAACTCAACAAACTCAAACAACTCCAATACTCAAAATGGAAATTTAACAGTAAACCAAGAACAAATAATAACAGAAATTCTGAATAACCCTGCAAAACCACTGAAAATATATATTCCAAATGAACTAACCTTTATTCAAATTAATCTACAGGGATCAAGTTCTGCAACATCAACCCTAATGGGATTTGCAAATCAGCATAAAATACTAGTTCTTCTATTACAGGACTTTTACTACTTTAACGAAGCCATATGGTCAATTCCGTCAAATTGGCAAGCATTTATCTCAAAAAATAAAACAGCGGCAGTTGTGGTAACTCGAAAGGACGTGGAAGTGATAGAGACATATAAAGACGATAATGCAGTATTCGTCAATCTTACTACTGAATCCGGCAAGATCACAATAGGCTCTGTGTATGCCAGACCAAAAGGTGATTTCAGAGGTGATATGAAGTGGCTGGACTTCTTCGAACCATTGAATCACATCATAATGGGAGGAGACCTCAATGTCCACTTGTCACTTTTAGGATATCAGAAAGAAGATGAACGGGGAAAAATTTTGACATACTTACTATTATCTAATAACTTAACTCTGATCAATGATATAGAGGCACCTCATTCATTTATAGGACAGCCGAATCGTCCCATGAAGGGGAATCCAGATGTAACCCTTTGTACACAAGACCTGGTGGACTGCGTGGACTCATGGTATGTAGATGACACAGTAGAGAGCACGTCGGACCACAGGTATATCAGATTCTCATTAAATCTTAAACCAGTTATTCTAGACCTTAAAAGATTTAAAACAAGATACTCAAATTTTAAAAAATTTAATTACATCTTGAAACCGAAAATTAATAATTTACTTAAATCCTTATCTGATACTAAAACTCGACTAGAACTGGATGAATGGCTTGATGGTTTTAACCAAGTAATTCTAGACACCTGTAAATCCTCACTAAAAACAAAAAGTTTCAAATTATATCCAACATTTGACTGGTGGACGGCAGAGCTGAAGGTCCAGCGAAATAAAATCTCAGCATTACGGAAAAGATTTAAATCAACAAATGACCCAAAGTGGAGAACCCTCCTACAAAGAGAAAGAGCAATATACAAAAAACGTATAAAACAACAAAAAACTAAATCATGGCAGAGTTTCTGCTCTAAAACAAAAGACAAATTTGGCCAAGCCTTTAAAATAGCAATGAATAAAAGACTCAAAAATAATCATTTCATACACACAACACTACAGGGTTCAACCCCATATACTACAAAATTAGACACTTTCAACATATTACTTAACCACCACTTCCCAATACATCAAAACCCGCATCCACCTCTCATGGACCCAGCGGCAGAGGAAGATCTTCCCCCCCTCCCCCCCTAATATCTTTTAAA
Source organism: Maratus speciosus (assembly GCA_963932465.1). Taxonomy (NCBI): domain Eukaryota; kingdom Metazoa; phylum Arthropoda; class Arachnida; order Araneae; family Salticidae; genus Maratus; species Maratus speciosus. Next base: position 492,193,630 of record OZ010796.1, on the reverse strand, counting down.
GAAATAAAATCAGCACTTAATGAGCAAAATAATTTAAAAGCCCCTGGATTTGATAAAATTGATGCATTTATTATTAAAAACATATACAATAATTTTAAACATCTAATACGTGACTTATATAACAAATGTCTTACTCTTAACTACTTTCCTAAATCATGGAAAATAGCAAATGTGATCTTCTTCGCAAAACGTAATAAAAATCCACGCCAACCTTCCTCCTATAGACCCATTTGTCTCCTTCCCATGCTGGGAAAAATCTATGAGAGGATCCTAAAACGAAGAATTAATCACTACTTAGAAAAATTAAATGTTCTTCACGGGGCCCAGTATGGCTTCCGTGAGAACAGAAGCACAATTCAACTATTAAACAAATTAAAACATAAAGCAAAAACGTATCTTGAAAAATATAAATACTGCAGCATTATCTCATTCGACATTGTAGGGGCGTTTGACAATATCGATTGGGTCACTTTGGGTCAACAAATTAACGAATTACCAATTCCGCAATATTTAAAATGTATCCTTCTTAGCTTCTTATCCGAACGAGAACTAATAACAAATTATTTATCAAATAACATTAAAAGACCAACTTATCAAGGCTGTCCACAGGGGTCGTGCCTTGGGCCGCTTCTGTGGCTAATCATAGCAAATATAATCTTAATAAACTTTTACAGTAAATTCGAAGACCTGTATGTTTTTTGCGATGACTTCAATATGGTTGTCAAAGCGAGGAGCAGACTCATCTTAGAGACCGAAACCAACCAAAAAATAAAACTTTTTTATAATATTTGCAATAACTTAAATTTACAGATTTCAATGGAAAAAACGACTTTTATTATGTTGGGGAAAAACACTTTGGATAAACGTCCACCAACCTTTAAATTGGGTAACTATACCATCAAGCCATTAAAGGAAATAAAAATTTTAGGGATAATATTCCAGAGTACTTTAAAATGGGACAAGCACATAACTAGCATAAAAAACAAAATTTTACAGCTAACCTCATCCATTAAACGGGTCTTCTCGGCTACTTGGGGGGTGGACAGAGGCTATCTTAGAACCTGGTACATAGCAGTACTAGAAAAAATTATAGATTATGGTTCGGAGGTGTGGTTTGGAGACCTCAGGATAAAAGATAAACGCGCTCTCCAATCCATCCAAAGAACTTGTCTCACGTCAATAACCAAAACATATAAAAATGTTGCAACACATACGTTACAGGTCCTATTAGGAATACCACCAATATTAATAACACTGGAATATAAAAATCTAAAATACAATATTTTACACAATAAAAACTTATTACTTAAAGAACCCAAACCAATATGTAAAGATGATATAGAAAATAAAATCCTAAAATATGAAATAAATCCGGAAATTCATTTAAATAACTTAATAGTTACAGACAAAATTATCACAAAAACTAATCTTATTTCGATTTACACAGATGGTTCTAAGGTGGACTCTGGCACAGCATATGCAATGGTAGCCTACAATCATAACATTAAAATTTATGAAAAAACAGTCAAACTGAGAGCAGAAAATTCAATCTTTCAGGCGGAGCTGCACGCAATAATTTCGGCAATTAATTGGGCCATTAACTCCCCTTATACAAAATTCCAAATATTAAGTGACAGTCAATCTACTATTAAAGCCTTAGACAATTTATTTCCAACTAACCCCTCAATTTATTACATCCATAATTTAATTAAACAAAATCAAAATAAAATTTTTTACATTACTTGGATAAAAGGCCACATTGGCATAGCGGGTAATGAACTGGCGGATGAGCTGGCGAATGATGCCGCCCAGTACTGCGACCTACCAGTGGATCGAGGAGTTAAATTGCCTCGGTCCTATCTTATAAAATGTATTCGAACCCAATTACTGGACAGGTGGCAGTACAACTGGGATCACTCAGGGGGTGGCAGATATACGCACGGGCTGGTACCAAAAGTTCAGAACCAAATAATTTCAAAAGATAAAGTATCTATTTACTTTTTAACAGGCCGCGGCAGCTTCCCGTCTTTCCTTTATAATATCGGCAAAAAAGATGACGACCTTTGTAAATGTGGTGGTCGAGGAGACCCGATGCATTACATTTTCGGCAACTGCAAATTCATGAAGTTTAAATTTCACAGAACAGAAACGACAATCCTTCAGGACATCCTAAAAATAATTAATGACCCAGCACAACTTAAAAAACTTTATGCTAACTACGATATTCTCAATAGCCATTATTCTTTTATTCAATATAAATACATTCAATAATTACCTCTTCTGATTGCCTGTGGTGGACATGTCATGGGTCCACGTGGTGTATGGAAGGGTGTTTTTGAGATTGTTTTATTTTTAAGAACTTAAATACCACTAGAAATATTGTAAATATGTATAAATATTTTTGTTTAAAAGGGTGAAAAAAAAAAGGAAAAAAAAATATTTCTTATCAAATGAAAAGATGAATGTAAATACTTAAAAGTTTTTCAAATAGTACGTAAATCCATAAACATATAAATCATAATCGTAATATATTTCTAGGCTCGCCCTGAAACAATAGGGTAGCCAATTGTGATGCCTCTTGTGCTCTCTTCGGCGTGTCAGGCGGGTCGTTCTGAAGTCTTCTTTCCCGGAGACTGGGGTTCTGGGCTTGTTTCCGCAGGTAGTAAAACTTTTCCCTGCCCTGGGCTTGGGGGTTACACCTAACCATAAGCCAAAAGCGGGTTCCCAGGGTGGGTGCTTACTTACTTACTTACTTACAGCAAGATTAAAGGCGAGGTCACATCAATCAAGATCTCACGCCACGTAGCGGGCGGGGTTAAACTGCAGGAAGATGCATAACTGTTTTCTTACTTCACACCACTAAAATTGTAAAGTTTTTTCACCGAGATTAATAGCTGAAATGCCTGTGGCAAAACGAAGAAAACTTCGTGGTGCCGAGTGCATCTGGACGTGCCTCTCGCTACGCCGTTACTGTGCAATAAATATGGTAAGCAAAATTCAGTTACGTGAGTGACTGAAGGGTTAGAAAATATTCGCAGCTGGTAGATATCCTTTCATATATGACGTCACACTAAAAGCCCGTGTATGTGGATTGTCACCCCGTCCACAAGATGGCTCAACTGTGTTAATTTATGCCCGATTCCAGTATTAAGTTTGTACGCTTACTTATATCGCTTTCGCTTGAACTCAAAATTAATGAAAACATATAGAGGCCAAATCGGCAACCGTCTTCCTCTAACAAGTAAATAGGCTTTGAAGAAGAAATGGTATTTATTAAAATGTGTCATTCCTTTATGTTTGTAATATAAAATTATTTGTTAAGAATTATTTCTTGCGTAAAACCTGTCCATTTGACTTAGATAACACTAGTCTGCATGATATCAGATGATTACAAACCAATGACTTCCCTTAACCCCTTGAGAATAGTAACACCTAAGTAAAAGCAATTTTACGGCTTTTTTCCACCAAAGTTAGAAAAGTAAAATTTAATAAAATTTTTCTGGTGTAAAACTTCATTAATCGTAGGTGGTATATAATATAAACCGGTGCCCCTCAAGGGGTTATGCTTTTTTTATGCTGATTACAGAACTGTTCTTAGCTTTCTTCTATCACGTCTAGTTTGTTTGCAATCGACCCGAGTTGATTTTGAAGATTCATCACTGATAGAAAGCTTTATGTTGTAGTCACACATTAAATAAATGTTCTTCTGGATACTTGCCAACTTATGTAACTTTTAGAATACGGTCTTAGAAAACAGGCTTAAAAACATCGTGGATGAACCACTTGTAAACCTCCAAAATATTTTGATTAGACCATTACACATCCAATTAGGATTAATGAAGATATATTTGTAAAGGCTCTACCACAAAATGAGTATTGCTTCAAGTAACCTTACTATGAAATTTTCCTTCAACACACACGAAAAATTAAAATCTGGAATTTTCGTTGGTCCTCAAATCAAAAAACTGATGAAGGACAAAGATTTTGAAAAAACAATGAATGAGAGAGAAAAAGACGCATGGACCGCGTTCAAATGTGTTATTGAATACTTTCTAGGGAATAAGAAAGATCCAAATTACAGGGTTATTGTTAAAACAATGCAGGAAATTTTCAAGAAGTTGGACTGTAATATGAGTGTAAAAATGCACTTTCTGCATTCCCATATCGACTACCTTCCAGAAAATCTGGTACATTACAGTAAAAAGCACGGTGAGCGCTTTCACCAGGATATCAAAGAGATAGAGAATAGGTAACGGGGAAGATGGAATGTAAATACGATGGCAGACTACTGTTGGTTGTTGAAAAGGGACATAAATGATGACGGAGGATCTGCGAGAAAGACAAAAAGAAGAAAGTTTGTTTGAACACTGTTTTTTTTTCGTTTTATTAAAGAAATATCATGAACTTATAACGACATTTTTTATAGTATTTTTAACGTGTTTAATGAAATACTTTGTATGAAATTGTGATAAATTTTTGGCAGCATTAATTAAAATATTGAAAACACAACTTCATATTTTTTGTAAAATCCTGACGTGATAGGCAAAAATGGAAGTCATTTCCGAAATCAGCATCAAAAATTGATTAAGGAAAACTTGTTCATAAGAAATCATCTGACTAAAAGTTTAAAAATGCAGACTGGTGTAATGCTTACACAATTTTACGAAAATTGTTGCTACGTTCGCAGTTATATAAATGTGAGCTGAAAAATTCATCTAAAGCGGGGGTGTCAAACATCGGCCCGCCAGATACCGCAGTTTTTTAAAGAAATAGACAACTTCCAGAATCGTAAAGATTCAATGATTTGATGAGGCAACGATAACTGTAAAATTTTAGTGGCAAAAAGTGTGCCACAGTTTATCACGCTTGGATTACAGGATTCCAACGATAAATGGAGATAGAAAGGATGCGCAGAGGTAGGCCGATAATAGTGTTTTTCGCCTTATTAAACTTCATAAATTTTATAATTATATAAGGCGAAAAATATTATTAAAAGTTTCTGGTGACAATCGGCTTACTACTGATCATCTTTTCCACTACAGGGATTAACATTAGAACAGGAGTGGACAACTGTGGCACGCTCGTCACCACTAAAATTCTATAGTAATCATTTCCTTATTTAATCGCCGAATCTCTGCGGTCCAAGAATTCGACTTTTTCTGTATAATTTTAGTGGTAACTGGCGTTCCACAGGTGACTACCAGTGCACTAGAACGTCCGCAAAATTTACTCAAGTATTATAAAAATATTTTACATCAGAATTTTTATTTGAAACTATTTAACTTATCTATTTCCCTGATTTATCCATGATACATATTTAACTTATTTTAGAAAGAAATTTCTTGTTCGAATCGAAATATATTTATTTGCTAGCGGTCAAAATGTCCGCAATGATCGTTCTAACGTTAAACATCACGAAAAGACTAATGGGATATTAAATGGGAAAACCTAGTACATAACATAGTTGAAGAAATGTTAAATACGCTCATCGCGAAGGGTTTAATGGTAACACTGCTTTTACATCGTCACGACAAATAGAAAAGTATTGCCAATTTTTTTCTCTATTCTGAAGATAAATTTTGATATTTTACTTGTAAAGAAAAAATAAATCTATCAAGGGTTGAGAGATAAAAGTGGTTTTCTGTAGCTGTTAAATATCTTTATAAAAGCTCACAAATAATTAAATACTCTTAATTCTGTTGCTTTTAAAAATGACATTTTGCAAGATATAATAGCGCAAGAATTAAAAATACATTTGTTAAACGAGGATAAATACTTTAGAAGTTTCGCTTAAGTGAATGTTGAGAAAATTGATCGATCTTTTAAAAATATCTCCTCTTTAAATCATTTACAACACATAAAGGAAAAGATAAGATTTATGGCGTGTCATTAGTGGAAAATGCTTCATTTCGAGCAGTCTTAAAAAAGATTAATTTATATTCTTCATTCTTCAACTCTTAAAGTAAATTTAATAAGTCTTTTTTTTTTTCTTTTTTTTTTACAAATTAATACATATATAAGCTATAGTTTTTAATTTAATAAAAATATAAGCGACAGTTAAACATAAATTTTAATACAATTTAAAAAAATTGTAGTATTAAGTGAATAACCGAGGACGTGCTTTAATCGCTTGGAAAAAATGCTGTATCTAGTATATGTATATTTTTTATTAACACATGGCTAGTTTTCGTCTTTTAACCCTTTCGGGACTAGTGATGCATGTATGCATCGTCAAAAGATGTATGTGGAATTTGTTTTTGGCATCATTAATAGATAAATGTTATATATATATATTTCTTTAATTAGTTTTTTGTGTGTGTGTGTGTGGGGGGGGTATTTCACGTGTAAAGGGGACTGTTTTAAAAAAAGCTGTCCATACAAATAAAATTTGTGCAAGGGGTGCCGTATCGAAAGGGTTAAAGAATAAGCGCTGTGTGTTAGGACATTATACTTTCATGTTAGATTATTTAAGCCTTTAAGGGGCAAAGTACTTCTTTTGCTAAATTGTCGAAATGATTGAATGACCCGAGAATTTATAAATAATTTATTTGTAAATAAGTAAAAGCGTTTTTTACTGTACTTCATAAAGGCTAATTTCGTTAAAAAAATTCTAATGCCATTGTGACATTTGGGGATTAAAATTAAGTTGGATATGTAATATCAGGGCTTGTACAGGTCCTTGAATTTCCAGACTAAGAAACTCTTCGGTACCAGCATTTTCCTATTGAAAATCTCTTCTTTAATAAGGCGATATTTAGCGCTTTTAAACTAGATTTATTTTTCTATTAAAAATACTGATATTCGGCCTTGAGAATAATGGTACCCGCACAAACCCTGAATATCCTAACGCACTTACACCCTTTAATGTATGACATTTTATTTTGTTTGGAAAACATTAAATTCGAGTCTAGTTTTGTTAATTATCCACTAAACAAATAGTGAAAAAATTTATTTATGTTTCTGTGGACATAATGTTATAATGATACTCCTGAGTTATATAACAAAAATTGTTCAAGTGATGATAATTTTAAATTATACGTATACTGACTTTAAAGTGCTTACACTGCACAATAACAACTATTCAACGATGTAATAATTTTTATAATGTTGTTAGTAGCATGCAGAATTAATAATTACTAACTTATAAAGACAGCGAAAAAAAGCCAATCGAGCAAATTGCAAGCAGTATTAGAATAAAGAAAATTTTCACGTCCATACATGTTATCCCACGTAAGTGACACATAATAGTTTACCAAAAGTTTAATAAAAAGGGCTAAAGGACAAAAAAGACCATGTAAATCCTGATTAACACTATGCGTTTAAGGGTTAACCACTTAAGTATCGCTCCCGTCAATATGACGGGCTGCGGTATGGTTCTTTATTTCGTGTGCCTGTGATATTGTCGGTACAATGTCAAAATATCCAATATGAAACCAGTGGGCTGCTTTTTCTTAATTCAGATTTCTTGATTGGCACCACTTTTTGAAATAGTAAAATTCTTCTTATTTAATGACATACTAATTAGGGCGAAAACAACGGGACTTTTACCATTTCAGAAATGTGGTGCCAATCAAGAAATCTGAAATTTTAAAAAGTAGTCAACTGACAACACTCTTTTCATATTGGATAGTTTCACATAGTACCTACGATATTGGCAAACTCAAGATTTAACCCTTTCCGGGGCAAAGTACTTCTATTCGTAAAATACTGAAACGGTTGAATGACACCGGAATTCACAAACAAACCCCTTTATAAATAAGTAACAGCTTTAATTTATGCACTTAGGAAAGGGAAAATTTTCAATCCAATATTCTGGTGCCAATGTGCCATTTTGTGATTAAAATTAATTGGTCCAAAAATGAACCACCGCCCTTGAAGGGGTTAAAAGCGTTAAACTACTAGAAAAAAACCTCTGAAACCAGAAAAGTTTAACAGACATAACCATATAAAGTCTTTGAGAAATTAGTTTGGCTTGCGCCAACAATATCTGAGTAAATTATGGAATTTTAGTAATCATTTCAGGGGCAAGCAACTTCGATTCGCAAAGTGCTGAAAAAAGTGAATGGCACCAGAATTATCAAACACATTTATTTTAAAATAACCAAATGCATTTCTTCACATATTTAATAAAAGGACTCATTCATTCGAATATTCTGGTGGCAATGTGACATTTATTGATTAAAATTAAGTGGTCTAGAAATGAACCACAGCACTTGAAGGGATTAATCAAGTATTTTTGGTGATAACTGGAATACTACTGAATCCTGTGGCAGGGTTGCCAGTTTGGCCTCCATTTTAATTCAGAAATTTGGAGTTCGTACCAGAAATAAAGTATAGTATTTTATACTTAATTTAATGATAGACATTTAGTGAACGCATTAACCGTTTCCGGCACAGTGTGCCTGGGTCGGGATACCTAAATTTAATTACAAACTTACAAACGGCACCAAGAATATTTTAATAAAATTTTACATTAACAATGAAAGTGTAAAGTAGCAAGTTTTTAATTTCTATAAAAGTCTTATGTAAATTCCGGTGTCAGTCGATGATTTCACCATTTTACAGCAAAATTTGTCTGTGCCGGAATGGGTTAAGTGAAAATTTTTCTTTCGAAATTTCTTGATAGAAAATGAAGGCGAAAATGGCAAACCTGTGCAAAACAAACTTTCATATGAAATATTCCGGCATGATTGCCGTACTTGAAATGTGAATGATTTCCATAACATCTTTTTTTTCGTCTCAAGCATGCAACTAACTAAATATTTCATTATAAAACCTTATAAATATCAATTTATTCAAAAAATATGTACTTTTTGGATAGTTTTTATAAATATTAAGTGATCTTTAAGGCATTTATGTTGTAACACAGAGTTTTTCTTTTTTCTTTCTTTTAATATTAATGAATGTCTATAATAATGCGTTCTTTCTAGTCAAAGTAATTATTTGCATAATATTCTAATTGTGAAAAATGAATTTTGCGTATGTTTCTTGAGAAAGAACATAACGCATAAAATTAAAAAATACCGTCCATCAGCGGAATAGCACACGTGGGGTAAAGTGTTCAGATGAATTGAACGTGCGTCTCCGTTCATCAACGTGTTAAAATAATTGACTTTGAAAAGATGCAATTTTTTCGATGAAAAAAATAAATAAATACGTATATCTGATACGACAGTTCACTTCAGATCAAACTATTAACCTACTCCCTTTCGAGACCGCTGTCTCTTAGACAATTTTTATTCAGTTTTAACCACTTTTTCAAGAGGAAGATAACCTTAAAACTTTTTTAAAATGTGAAAGATATTTTTCGGTCTATTTTTAAAAAATAACATGTTACCAAACTGTTAAAAAATATATGACGATACACCAATTAGAATCGGTTCTGTGACAAAATATGTGGCACGATTCCTATCCAAATCAAAACAAATTAGAAACTTAAAGTTGTTTTTATCAAATCCAGATATTTTTCCCAATGTGCGAATGATAGTTCCAAAACTAAGTAACATAGAAACTTAATATTTGGTATTATATGATATTTTTAAAAATTTTGTAACCCCAGCCTAATTCTAAGTAAGTACCAAATAATATAGTTATTTATATTTTTAAATTTTTATTAAAATTTTATCATAAATTTTGCATTTTGATTTTAAATGCCTAAAAAAATATTTTCATTTCAAAACATGATTATTATTTTATGTTGAAGTTAAAGTACAATATTTTAAGAATATATATATGTATGTAATATTAAGTGTATATACTATTAAATATATTTTTTTAATCCTGCGCGCAACACATGTATATTAAATCACCATTTTGAAAACCCTCAATTAGTATGTCTTAACCCTTTCAGGGGCAAAGTACTCCTATTCATAAAGTGCTGAAATGAATGAATGACAAGGGTATTTGCAAACAAATGTTTTTGAAAATAAATAAAAGTTTTTCTTCACGTTCTTAATTAAATGGAAATTTCCATTCACAAATTCTGGTGCCAATGTGGCATTTAGAAATTAAAATTAAGCGGTCCAAAAATGAACCACCGCCCTTTAAGAGGTTCATTAAACTAAATTCTAATAATTTTTCATTAAAAGTATTTAAAGGATGGCGTAAACCGAGATATGCATAATTAAATCTACAAAATGTTCTTTTTATTTGAAGAAATATATACAGCTTCAATTTTTTTTTTTAATAGTGTTAAATTAAGATGCTGAAGGGGATCGCCCCTTTAAACAAAAGTTCAGTTACATAATTTGGAAAATGCATTAATTAAACTATATGGCCAAAGGTGACCGGTCACTTGCGATTTTAGACGTTTTGTTAAATATCTAGAACAATACATGAGTAATAAACCTGAAACTGCAGATGTGTAAACAATATAGTGTAGGTCATATATTTCCGCGAAGATTTTTTCCCGAAACTCTATACGCGACCGTCAACAAATTGAAAAGGAACGAATATCTTTTGGATAACCCTGTAAAAACTAATGTATCAAAAGCGTTCAAACTCTAGATTATTAATAAGTGGCTTATTGTAATATATTGTGTTCATTTTCATGAGGATAGCATGTATACTCGTACAGAAATTAAGGTTTTTATAAAAACAGTCCCAAATTTCGCCAAGTTTTTTGCTTATAATTTGCAGAGTTCTTAATATATAAAAAAGTTCTTTTCAGAAAATATGACAAATAACATTGCACAAAATACTCTACAATTAGAATTTAAAAATAATAAAAATTAGATGAAAAATAAGCAGGTTTACTAAAAAATATTTCACTTATTTGACTATGCTCTTCACTTATTTGACTATAATTATTAAACATAAAATTATAAATTATAAAATTAAAATTTGGCCAGATTATACAGCGAAGAACCTTTACAGATCGATTTTTAAAATAGCAAGTTAATTTATACATCAAGATTTTATTTACCATCCATAATCCGAGAATCAATAGAGATATTTTTACGCAACAAAAATATTTGCAATGATTCAGTGTCCATAGAATTACCTAAAATTTGGAAAGAGATGCTATGTAATTTTAGTAACAATAGTAGAAATTAATCCACGCTCGTAAATAGCCAAGAAAATTTTATTTTTATTTTATATTTTGCAATGCTTTTCATTATGCATGTTGTCTCGTGACATTGTTTACCATGTTATTGTTTTTGAAAATTAATCCACGCTCACCAATAGCTAATCTAATCTTTTAAATTAACTTTATGTTTACAATGTTTTTCATTATGCATCATGCCGCGTGACATTGTTTACCTATGTTTATTGTTTTTAAATTATGTGAAAATATTTTCTATCGTTGAATGATTTTGAAAATGTTGCCGTTTGTGCAACGAAACGATCGTCAATCTTAATAAAGATTTTCTATCACTTTTTATAGCATTTTTTAACTTTATATGTTTATAAGTGATTATTATACATATACATGTGTTTATAAAATCCCTCTTTATACATGTTTGTTTCATCCACTGATATATGCCCAAAATTGCCGTAACATTTATTTATTTTTTGTTAATATGAATATCGTTTTCAATTAAAAGAACATGTGTTGTTTTCGATTTTTCTAACCCCTTGAGAGGCACCGGTATATATTATATACCACATACGATTAATGAAGTTTTACACCAGAAAAATTTTATTAAATTTTATTTTTCTAACTTTGGTGGAAAAAAGCAGTAAAATTGTTTTACTTATTTTGAAATAGAATTTTTCGAAGATTCCGGTGTGAGTTCAAGATTATAGGAACACAATCACTTGCCCCTCGAGGGGTTAAAAGCCTACAGTAACTGTTACTAATATTTAACAGAAGTAAATTTCTAATTGTAACATTTTGGAGTCTTCATATTTTTGTACTGTTAAAAAGGTAAGCGCGATAAGAAAATTACCCAATTTACTCTTTCCTATAATGTTTTTATCGTAAAGTATTGAAAACAGTTAGGAACAGAAGTTTTCAATATTTAAATTTTTTCCGCCTTTTATCAGTGATGGAACTATCAATAAAGAAGAATTGTCACACCCTCAAAAGGGTGGAGCTTCAACTGTAGCAAAATCATCAATCTGTTAGGCAAGATCATAGCTGCCAACTCTTCCGCTTTTTTTTTGTGTCACAAAAATTTAATAGAAAATTTTACCTTATTTAATCAACAGATTACGGCGATTCAAAAGGTAAAATTTACTATATAATTTTTGTGGTACAAAAAACAGTAAGTTTTTGGCAGTTCTGCTGTAACCGGTTCCGGAGATTCAGATTACAGCAGGTGTAAATTTGAATAGAAATTTCCATCTTATATACATCATTTCGTAGAAACTCCTTGTTCATGCAAATTTTCTGTCATAATAACAGCGAAAATTTATTTTCGTTTTTACTGGTGGAAGTTTGTCCTCGCAGCAGTCGGTCCCTACGCTTCCGCCATATTGCGACACCCTAAAAACAACCCCAATGTCAACGTCAGTTATTTGATTACCACCGATGAATGTTTCTTGCGTTCAAAGCAAACGAATCTTAGTTTGCAAGGCAACGAATTAGCGTTCAAAGCAACAAATCTTAGTCTCATCTTAGTTTGCAAAATGCCTAAAAACGATCAAAAGACAGTATGACCAAGAAAGTGAGAAATTTTCATAAGTATGTAACTTAATTCTTTTCCAATAACAAATTTTGAGGATTTGTTAATTATTTACTTGTTTAAAGCTCTTAAATTTCCGATTGCGTTAATTTAGGTTAATTGTTATTAAATTGATGTTTTAAGGGGGTTGGTAGTTTTAGATCCATATTTTTGAACCTAAATTACTAAACGCCTAAAGGATCAATTTCAGAAAATATATTTTTTCTGTCATTTACGATGTCATTTTGTTTGGAAAAAATCAATGAATAAGCATATGTATTATTATTTTAGTTTCGGAACCGAAGAGGATATATAAGATGAAATTGTCTATTCAAATTTACTGGCGGGAAGTCTGCCACGATAGTAATAAAAAACTCTTGATCATATATAATAAAATATAGCCGCCATTTTGTGACAACATCCTCAGTTACTTCACTTGCAATTGGTAGAGAGTACACTATCGGTCTCATCCACTTTATGTATAACTCCATTGGAGAAACATGCAATCAGGAATATGTCTGCCATAAATTTTAAGAAGTTTGTTGTGGTATTTAAACATTGTGATTAATTAAACAAAAATAACGTTTTAAAATTAGTGGTGGAAATTTGCTTCATTTGCCCTTGTGTTACACATTAATTCTGCGTCTATGATTTGTATTATTTTTTAATCATTTATTCAAAATAATATTTTACGAATAAAATTTAATGATACATCTTATATCAAGATGCTTCAAAGCAATGGTGTCCAAACATTTTGCCCCAATATCGAAATGCCCCAATACCGTTTGCCACCAGTATTTTTGAAAAGAAAATCTTTGCAAAGTTAAATTACAAAATTAGTGTATGAAAACAGTAGTACGAGAGCGGCTCGCGGGCCGTTAGTTGGGCACACACACTTTAACCTTTTTTAGGGCGTAGTAAGTTTATAAAACCACTTAATTTTAATTACTAAATGCCACAATAGCATCAGAATTTTGCTTATAAAATTACCTGTTTATTATGTTGGTGAAATATAGCTATTTCTTATTTGGAAATAAATTTGTTTTTAAATTCCGGTACCAGGTATTCATTTCAACATCTTAGCAATGAAAGTTTTTGTCGCGGAAAGGCTTAAATGTATTTTTCATTGGACAAAAAATATATATAGCACACATAAGTTGCCAGTTTAGCCTCTTCTTTCATGCACAAAATTGCAAACCAGAAATTGCAAATGGTAAATTTTGCTTTAATTAAAGACAGCCATTTCCTGATTACATAAAGTAACATTTCTTCTTTCGAAATTCCCGGTTTGAGTACTGAATGAATAAGGAGGCGAAACCGGCAATCCTACGCACATTATTTTTTTTATTTTCAATGATTTTTTTTTTCCTTTACTACTTCTAATTTAACACCTTGAAAGGCACCGATATATATATACCACATAATTTTAATTCCCAAATGCCACATTGACACCAGATTAAAAGAATCATATTTTGCTTAATATAATGTACGCGATGAAGAGCTTTTACTTAGTTTCATATAAATTTCTTCATATAAACCTGTGTCATTCAACCATTTTAACATTTTAGCAACAGAAAGTACTTTGCCCCTGAAAGGGTTAAAAAACATTGTGGCACATTTCGAGAAAAATTTCAAGAAAAATCTAATCATACCTCGGTTTTTAATAACATTTAAGATTTACCTGGAAAATATCGTACAACAAGTCATATAATACAACGTTTTCCACAGGTAATTCGAAAACATTTTTTTTTGTTTGTTTATGGAAATAATGATGGCCAATAAGGAGCTCCAATCAGTGGAGTGGCGTTCGGAGACGTTGGATCTTTGTATTATCAGTATTATAATGCACCGTAATTCCCGGCGTATAATCCGTAGAACAAACAATTCTGTTTGGTTCCAAAAAATTTATTTAGTTATTGAAGCCAAAGATCTACCACTATTTAAAGATTTCCACTTTACTAAAATAAAATTCATGGTCAGAAAACGATTGTTTGATCTGTGGATTAAACGACGGGAATTACGGTACTAAATTTGGCTGTATATGACCTTTGTATGTTATACAATAAATACAGCCAGATTTAGTATATAATAATACCGGTAGTAAAATGATACAGCGTCTTCTGGCGTTAGACCAATGGCTCCCAGGTGTATCATACAATAATGATTTAAATATTTTTACTTTCTTCTATATTTACAAAAAAAAAGTATTGGATTCGTGAAAAAAAATTTGTCTTCCGGCTTTCGACGGATTTATACGTTTTAAATAGGTCCTGAACACGTTTTGACTGTTTTTATAAAATGCGTGTCTGTGAGTCTGTCGGTATGCGACACAAAATTTGTTTGCGCTCTATCTCATGAACAATGCACGGAATTTAATAAAACTTTAGATTCAGTTAAAACTTGACGTAAATTGTTGCTAATTAGGTTTTGGGGTAAATCACATAACAGGGGTACTGCTATGATGTATTTTTCTCAATTTCCGCAATAACAATATCTCAAGAACTAATGCAAAGATTTCCTTCAAACTTCAGATTAAGTTATGTATTGATATAATTTGTTGCTGATTAAGTTTTAGTGTAAGTCACCTAACATATGGCGCTGCTATGCTGCATTTTTCACGATTTCCACGATAGATGTATCTCAAGACCTAACGCACAGATTTTCATCAAATTTCAGATTCAGTTATAATTTGATATGAATTCCTACTGATTAGTTTTTGTGTAAATTGCCCAACAGGTAGCGCTGCTATGTTGCATTTTTCACGATTTCCGCGATAGATCTATCTCAAGGACTAATGCCCAGATTTTCATCAAACTTCAGATTCAGTTATAGTTTGATATAAATTGGTGTTGATTAGATTCTGGTGTAAATCGCCAAACAAATGGCGCTCATATGACGCATTTTTCACGATTTCTGTAATAGCTGTATCTCAAGAACTAATGCAAAAACTTTCATCAAACTTCAGATTCAGTTAGACATTGACATAAGTTGTTGTTTATTAGGTTTTAGTGTGAAACACCTAATAGGTGGCGCTGCTCTGCTGTTTTCTTTCCGACTTTTTCTATAGCTCTATCACAAGAACATATGAACGGATTTTCATCAAACTTCAGATTTAGTTAGACGATGACTTAAGTTTTTACTGATTAGGTTTTGATGAAAACGCTCAGCACGTGCTGCTATGCTACAGTTTTCAGGATTTACTTGATTATAGCAATAGTCATAACTCATGAACTTTTGCATCGAATTTCATCAAACTTCAATTTGGTGCAGATTAAGTTTTCGTGAATATCATATAACAGGTGGCATTGCCATACCGCATTTTTCACGATTTTCACGATAGATATATCTCAAAAAATAACGCACGGAATTCAGTGAAACTTCATATTCTGATATACTTTTACATAAATATATCTCTGTTAGGCATGGGTCTATACTGTCCAAAGGTATTGCTTTTGTGCTCTTTAAGTAGGGAATTTTGGTTGCTGACATCAGAAGGTGGATGCAAAAATTCACTGATTTGCTTGAAAAGAGAGATGTCCTTTTCTATATCTCCTTTTTAAATGAACACAATTCATCGAACCTATAACTTCAGACCTATATGACTGGCATAGACTGTCATTTAATTTTGGCACTGTGATAGACAATTTTGAAGTATTAACGTGTATCATACAAAAGAAATATTTGAGATTGGTACATCCGACTACTTTATTAACAGTTAAAAGGCCGTGAGGTGTCATTTTGACCCCTACCATATGAATATATTTCGGTTCGAACCAGACATTTCTCTATAAAATATGTTTAAAAGGTATATAGAAAAAAAAGCGTTAAATACATCAGTTTTGAATAAACATTCTGGTGTGAGATATTTCTATAAAACTTGAGTAATTTCTCCGGCCTTTCTAGTGTTATCTCATTAAAGCCTCGAAGTTCGGCGATGCCGTCACGGCATCACATAATTTTAATCTCTAATCGCTACATTGGCAACGTAATTTTATAATGAAAATTTCACCTTTATCAAGTACGCGAATATATACTTTTACTTGTTTACAAATAAATTCTCTTGTAAATACTGGTGTCCGTAAATTATTTCGACATCTTACGAATATAAGTACCTTGCCCCTGAAAGGGTAAACCCCCTTAACGATCGCTTAATATTTCGATAAACAATAAAAAAGTACCTATTTTTTAAATAATTATAAGGTTTCTATATAAAATATGCAATTAGTTTTTTTTAAGTGAAAAAAAAAAAAAAGAAAAAAAAAAGAAAAGAAAAGATGATATAGAACAAATTTACATTTGTGGAAAAGCCATCAAGCGAGAATTCTTTGTTTTAATGTTTGTTTTACACCATACAAATTAATGCGAATAAACCTTTATTTTTCACATCTCACATCTTTATTTTTCATCATCAAACAAATTTTTACAAATAATATTTGAAATAATATAACATACATTAAATTTTAATTATTAATATTTTTTGAGTGCAATATATTTCGAAACATGCAATACAAAGTCCAACATCACAATCAGCGTCAAAAACCAAACCCATATACTACTATTTAACCCTCTGTCTACCAGAAGGGTCCAATGGACCCGACATGTACATTCAAAATATTTATTCAAACCAGAAATTTCTTCAAAACAAACTAAATGTATAAATCAGACAATAATAAGTTAAATAAACAAATTAAATAGTTTTAAGTAAAAATTCTGGTGTAGAATGTTTTTATAAAACTTGAGTAAAATTTCCGGTAGTTCTAGGGTTAAAGACTTCACCTGGAAATGCCAGTTAAGTTTTTCTGGTTTCAGAAGTTTTTTCCTGGAATAAATCTCCAGCCCGGAAATGTGACGGTTACGAGAAATAACGAACGACACATCAGCACTTGATATTGACGGAAGCGAGAATTAAGGGGTTAAAACCGGATGGCAAGAAATCTGGCCATGTAAGACGAACAAAACTTTAAATTTGTATACCAGTATTTTAGTTTGGAAATTTTCACATTATCCAATCTCCGCTTTTGAGCGATTAAATAAATCAAAATTGCAATGTGGAAAAAAACCGGTGTCGAAGAAAGAAAAGAAATGTAAAAGAGACTCGTCCTTAACGGAACCGGGCTGTGTTGCCAGATGGACTATTTTTTTTTAAATCAGATTCTTTATTCGCACCACTTTTTTGAAATGGTAAAATGCGCCTCATTTAACGACGTATTAATTAAGGCGAAAACAAAGGGAAAATTACAGTTTCAAAAAAGTGGTGCAAGCAAGAAATCTGAATTTTAAAAAATGTAGCCCACTGGCAACACTGGAACTGGGTATGCGAAATTCAACCAAAAAATCTATTTTTATTTTTTATATCATTAAATATTTTAAACTTTTATCTTTTCAACGATGTATTACACAGGTTTATATATATATAAAAAAAAGGGGGGGGGATGGATTTTTTTCATTTTTTCTACGAGTGCATCACAGCAGTGGACCTGTGTTGCCAGATGGGCTACTTTTTTTAAAATCAGATTATTTATTCGCACAACTTTTTTGAAATGTTAAAATGCGCCTTACTTAACGACGTATTAATTAAGGCGAAAACAAAGGGAATTTTAGCGTTTCAAAAAAGTGGTGCAAACAAGAAATCTGAATTTAAAAAATGTAGCCCACTGGCAACACTGCAGTGGGTTACTTTTTTAAATTCAGATTTCTTCATTAGCACCACTTTTCTGCACTGGTAAAATTTCCATTGTTTTAGCCTTAATTAATATGTTATTAAATGAGGCGAATTTTACAAAACGTAGTCCACTGGCAACACTGCTTTACAGCTTTAATTAACTTTTTCTCAAAACTTTGATTTTTCAGGTTTGTGTTCCTTTTTTCAATATCTATTAAACTTAAAAACTCATATTTTTCTAAATACTTATTTTATGTTATAGTGCATATTTTAACACAGGTATTTAATGATTTGTTGAGAATTATTTATTTTAGGCAGTGAAATCTTACCAAAAATGCTAATTTAAAAATGTCTTTCAATAAATAAAAAAAAATAATTAATTTTCAGTTTTACTTAGAAAAAAAATAGTCTATTAAAATACATAAAGCGTGTTATTCAAACTACTCTAAAAAATTTAGGCCTCTGTCTTTCACCATTTCTGAGAAAAAGGTACATAAAGTTGGTGTATTTTAACATGGCCGAGATGGAGCTTACCCGGTCCCCTTAACCCTTTCAGGGGCAAGGCATTTCTGCTCAAAAAATGTTCAAATAATTAATTCACACCGCAATTAACAAGCAAATTTATTTGAAAATAATCAAAAGCCTTTATTATGAGGTCGAAATTGTACTAAAAAATTACTGGGGCCATTTGAATATTTAGGCATTAAAATTAACCGTTTGCAGACTGCAAACGGCGCCCCTCAAGGAGTTAAGGGCAATTGGGAATCAAATTCGTGAAAAAGTCATTTAAAAAAAATATTTGGATCCTTTATGCTCCCCTCTTTTGAATGGTATATTACTTTTGTTTCTTTGACAAAAAGAAGTTAAAAAAAATTAAAACCTTGACTGCTACGCTAGTAGTATACTCGTAGCTTTAATATTCGTGGCTTTAATTTATTACTTTCTCACCATTATTTAAAATAAAAAATTGCCTTATTTATTGGCAGAAATTTCGCTGTATTAGTAAAGCGAAATTTACCTTTCACAATTTGTGGTGGCAAACGACATTCAAGAAGAAATTTCAAAATTCTTACTTTTTTCGGCAGTGAACGTGTTATGTAATTCAGTTTGTTTATATCATACATAAATATTACATAGGTAAACTTTAAACTCAATTTTCTCAAAACGCTACTTTTTTAACTTCAATGTACCTTTTCATAGAAACTACAACATATTATTGTTTGCGATCTCGTCAAAATATTTCACACAAATCCCTGATCAATCTGAAATAAACATTTGTTACAAACACTTGCACAACATTTTTATAAAAAAGTTTTTCTTTCGAAAAATACAAGTTTTTTTGTTATTTAAAAGTGGTTTTTATAACACATAAAAAAAAAATAACTGCAGCATATCTGTTTAAAAAGTTGACTTCACTTTATTTGGAATTATTCATATTATGTATACAGGGTGTTTCTAAACTCATGGTACAATTTTTAAGGATAGGTAGAGCACACAGTAACAATCATTTATTGTATATGAATGTATGGGACCAAGCGACGCATTAAGGTAAAAACACCAGGGGTGCAATTAGGCCATTTGTTTAATTTTCAAAATTTCTTATTCATACCACAAAATTTTTATGCTATCCTTTTCTTGACATTTCATAATTACTTAAAAATAAAATTCTTCTTTGAAAATTTTTGGTATGAAATCGAAACTTTTGAATTAAAAAAAAAAAAAAAAAAAAAAAAAAACTAGCAAACTTACCAAACGAAATACATGAATAAAAAAGATAAAATATTTATTTACAATGCAGTTTATAAGTAAATAATAATGCATACAATAATATTAACAGTAAATGTACAAAATTGCGCCCACCAACTGTGATACATGCTTCGCAGCGTCTTTAGAACGATTCGCGTACACTTCTAAAGATGTCAGGCATTTCCCGCACACGTGCGCAGCTTCGGATATGCGAGATACTAGATTTTCGTCTTAGTCAACTGGAGTGTCATAAACAAGACTCTTCAGATGTCTCCATAAAAAGACATCAAGTCTCGATAAATCGGGAGATCGCGAAGGCCAAGGAACTAGTCCATCACGCCCAATCCATCGCGTCCCAAATGTGGCATTGAGGTAACTGCGTTGATCAGTGGTGAAGTGCACGGGTGCTCCATCATGTTGAAACCCCATCCGGTTACGAATGGCGATCGGAACATCTTGCAGCATTTCTCGTAAAACCTGTTGAAAAAAAATAAGGTAACAGTGACCATCTAGCCTCTTTAGCAGTAGGTATGGGCCAATCAAATAATTATTGACAATACCCGCCCACAAATTCACAGAAAATCGTTGTTGATAAGCATGTGACCGCGTTGCATGTGGATTATATTGGTTGCCCAAAGATGGAAATTGTGCGCCATCTGGTTGCCCAAAGATGGAAATTGCTTAAATATACCCTCGCGTGTAAATACTGCCTCATCTGTAAATAGAATATGAGGAGTGAAGTCTGGCTTCAATACATGTTGCTGCAATACAAACCCACTGGCAAAAGTTCAACCGCAGAAGATAGTCTTCCGGAATCAAAGTTTGTACACATAGAAAACGGAAGGGATGGAATCAATTTTCATTTAACCCTTTCCGACACAGTGTGCCCGGCTCTGGATACCTAATTTTAATTCCAAACTTACAAACGGCACCAAGAATATTTTAATAAAATTTTGCATTAACAATGAAAGTGAAAAGTATTAAGTTTTTAATTTCTAAAAAAGTCGTATGCTAATTCGGTGTCATTCGATGATTTCGTCATTTTACAACAAAATTTGTCAGTGCCGGGAAGGATTAACACTCTCCAAAAGGTCAAATGACTCACACCTAAATTCTGTGCAACAGCTCTTGTACTTGATTCGGGCCTTTTACTCACAAAAATTCAAATAATTTCTTCCAGGCTTGCACTGCGTACAGCTCTTTCTCGCCCAGTTTCCTGTCTGGTGACGGGGAAAGAACCTGTTTCAGAAAGATGACGGTGTAAGCGCTGAAACATTCTATGATCAGGCATTCTTCTGCGAGGAAACTGCTCCTGATACATTCGTAGGACAGCTCTGGCGTTGCCATTTGCACGACCATACATGAAATGTATGTCGGCTTTTTCGGCATATGTAATGCCTACCATGACGAACGATAGTACAATTAAAAATGGCGATTTCTTCTACTTGAATGCATGGTATTGAACGGCGACCAGTCACTTACTGTCCTCTACCAGTGTGGCCAGACGGGCTACTTTTTTAAAAAAATGAGATTCTTGATTGGCACCACTTTTTTGAAATGTTAAAATGCGCCTTATTTAGTGACGTTTTAATTAAGGCGAAAACAAAGGGAATTTCACCGTTTCAAAAAAGTGGTGCAAACGAGAAATATGAATTTAAAAATAGTAGCCCACTGCCAACACTGTTCAGTGGAATCAACCGAAAACTCCATTTCTATTTTTTAAAAATTCTATTTCTTTTTGCTATTTCCAATTCAAAAAATTTCGATTTCATACCAAAAATTTTAAAAGAAGAATTTTATTATTAAGTAATTGTGAAATGTCAAGAAAAGTATAGCATAAAGATTTCCTGGTATGAATGAGAAACTTTGAAAATTAAAAAAGGGGCCTGATTGCCCCCTGGTGTTTTTAACTTAATGCGTCATTTGGTCCCATACATTCCTATACAATAAATGATTGTTACTGTGTTCTCTACCTACCCTTAAAGTTTGTACCATGAGTTTAGAAACACCCTGTATAAAAAAATTCAAATGAATATCTTTGGCAGTTTCTGAGAAAACGTACATTAATGTAACATGGTAGGTAAACAGACTTCACACTGCTTGTAATGGGTTAATATAATCAAGTAACTTACACATAGTGAGTAGTTTACTTCTCCTTATTAAAAGCAGAATTAAAAAAAATCTGAGATTTAATAATGCGAAGATTAGTACTTGAAAATAGCGGTGTACTGGACCCTATTGCCTCCTTTCTGAATATGTCACTGATAAAAATATCATATATAAAATATCATATGTCACTGATAGACGTTGTCCAATCGTCTTTTAGGTTTTGCTGTTGCCAAAAATAACTTTTCAAGGCGAAATTTCATTATATTTTCATTATAAATTAATTACGAATACTAATATTTTGCAGAGTGTGAGAGAAAAAAAGGTGTCCACTGTAATCCCTGCGGAAAGAAAATTAAATATAACCCCCAATAAAGTTCAAAGTAGGGAAAATTTTCTTTCATTACCCGACTTCCATAACGAAGGCTGTTATACAATTGTTTTTTTTTTTTTTGTTTTTGTTTTTTTTAATTCTATGTATGCCAGTGGCATCAAATTTGCACGCCGGATATCACTTATTTTTTTAAAGAAAAAGTCGACTTCTTGAATCGAAGGGACTTAGGTACTTGTTAAATTAGGTAAGTTATGTCAGTAACATTTCAGTGGTATCTGGCGGGCCACAGTTTCCCACCCCTGCTGCATGCCTGCAAATACATTTTTAACGGAACAATTAAGATTTTGTCTGTTGAACCTCTTTCTGCAAGTAGGCTCGTTACAACCAGTGTTGCCAGTGGGCTACTAATTTTTAATTCAGATTTCTTGGTTGTCAACATTTTTTGAAATGATAAAATTTCCCTTGTTTTCATCGAAGTTAATATGTCATTAAATAAGACGAATTTCACCATTTCAAAAAAAGCGGTGCCAATAGAGAAATCTGAATTTAAAGAAAAGTATCCCACTGGCAACACTGGTTACAACAGCATTAGGATCTAAAATTGCAGACGATTCCATATTGAAAATAAGCAGGTGGTAAACTTCCTGACTCCTGTACTTCATCCAAAAGAAATAGTTTCAATCTTCAATGAATATACAATATCTCTTGTTTTTTCAATGGAGTTAAGGATAAAGAGGAGGAGACATATAATGTACTGTCTACCAATTGCGAGTAAAGTAACTGAGGAGGTTGTCACAAGATGGCGGCTGCTTTTTTTAAATCGAATGTACACTTTCTGAATAACAGGGGGGCAAACTTCCCACCACTACAATTGAATAGAATATTTTGTGCTATTTAAGCGTCTTATTCGAGGAAATATTTTCTCACAAATATGGTAAAAATTTCTATTTGTTTTTACTTGTGTCAATTTGACTGGTAAAACAGTGAGTTTGTTTCACCGGTTGTCACAATATGGCTGAAACGCAGGGCCTGACAACCGCAAAAGTAATCTTCCATCAGAAAAATTGAAAATCTGTTTCTGCCATTGTTTATGACTGAAATTATGCATTAATAAGACCTTTAAATGCAAAGAAAATTTCTATATAAATTTATTGGTGGAAATTCCACCGGATTTAAACAGCCCTTGCGAAAGCGGTTACAGCTGAAGCTTCACTATTTTAAGGATCTGCCAGTTCCTCTCTTTTTAATATTTCCATGGTTTTTTCGAACTTCAAGATGCTTTGTTAATGTACTGGAAAAAATCTGTTTATTCTTTACGTTTTCCGAAGTGGTGCTAAATATATATTTTTTGAATTTTATGTCGCGTTAACTAAACGCTATTTTTAAATTAAATTCTATCGGGAAAATAGATTATATTTTTCTGAATACGTGCTTCAATAACTAAAGAAAAATTATATTGTAAATTCTGGTGGAAAAATAAACAAAAATATCGTTTTTCCTTCTAAGAGGAGTAAATTATTTATGTTGTAAGTTTATGTTATTCATGACTGATTCATCTAAGGCAGCTTTATAGAAGAATATTAATGTCCACCTATATAAATACAAAATATGTCTGCATCAAAAAAGGGAACATTGCTCAGTATATGGAATAATCTGAATTTATATTTGGCTGTGACACTTCACACCAGTAATGCCAGATTGGAGGCTTTAAAAACAGATTATTTGACTGTCACCACTTTTTAAAAATAGTATAATTCAACTTATTTTTCAGAATTTATAGTCTATTTTTAAATAGGCCGAATATTTCTATTTCAAAAAAGCGGTGACAATCAACAATCTGGGGACGAAAAACTCCCCAATCTGGCAAAACTGCTTGGCACCTATCAACAAGTACATGTAGAAAATATATTTTAAATGTCTCAATTTTAGTGTAATTAATAAAATGTAATATGAAATTACGTTTCATATTGTGTATAATCTAAATATATTTTATGTAATTGTTTTAATGTTATAATTAATGTTTTTTCGTATGTAAATACTAATTTGTTTTAGATAAAAAGTTATTCGATTAAAAAAAAACTATTTATTCATAGGTCAACGCACAATATGAAGTAAATTCCTTTCTCCCTAGTACTCTCCATTCAATTCAATGTCAGTGCGTCAAAAGCATGACAACACTACTTGAGCACGTATAATGTACCTCTAAATTAAATTATAGAATGCTTCAGAAAGAGCTCTTATTATTATATGAATAAATGATACAAGAGCGTATCATAGAAACTCCCAGATGCAATATAACAGTAATTATATGGTATATCTTATCAAAACTTATTCACGAGATTCACCCGTTTGTATATAATTTTAATAATTAATTAGCGTTAATACCTTCAAAGAAATTCATATCTAGATAAAAATTATTTGTTTTTAAATACCAAAATATTCTCTTTACATATCCAAATTTAGAAATATAAAATATATTATTATATATTATTTAATCCCTTATTTGTAGAAAGCAACCACTCGTGCCAAGGGCATGGATAATTTTTTTAGTGGAGAGTACATACGTACGACAGTTCGGGAGAGAACTGAGTTGTTATCCTATTGAAAATGAGTAGCGGAGCAGTGTTGGAAGTGGGCTACTTTTTTAAAATTCAGATTTCTTGATTTGCACCACTTCTCTGAAATGGTAAAATTCCCCTTGTTTTTGCCTTAATTAATATGTCATTAAATAAGGCAAGTTTTACTATTTCAAATAAAAATTAAATCGTCCAGTTAAACTGATGGCATTGAGCTCAGAGGCTATTCACACTAATTGTATATTATACTCTTATTTCAAAGAATATTGCACCTTAAAAAATAAACGAAGAGATTAGCCTCCGTTTCACCCCTTTATACTTAGCCAAAGGACCTCCAAATCGAATCAGGGGAGCTCTTTAACATAATAAACTGGCATACCAAATTTGAAGCTATCAGATAATCCTGCATAAAAAAACCATTTCGCCAAATTTAGGGGGTATTAGCTCCCCTATTTCTCCCTTTATGCTGAACCCATGAACCTTCAAATCTAATAAGAAAAGCTCCTTATAAGAATGAACCTAGAAAAAAAAAAATGAACTAGATTAGACAATTCTGCATGAAAACCCATTTTCTAAATTAAGGGGGAGGGGACACTTGCCCCCCTCTTTCCCCTTTTATACTTAACGAATGAGCCTTCAAATAAAATGAAGAAAGCAATATAGGAATAAACTGGTACATCAAATTTGAAGCAAATCTAATAATTCTGCATGAAAAACCTATTTATCTAAATTAGAGTGTGGACTAGCCCCCGTCCCACATTTATACTTAACCAATTAATCTCCAAATCTAATCAAAGCAGCTCCTTAACATAATAAATCGGTATACCAAATTTGGAGCAAATCGAATAACTCTCCATGAAAACCCCATTAATCTAAATGAAAGAGAGGTCTACCCCCCTTCCCTCCCTTTATACTTAACTAATGAACCTCCAAATCTAATCAGGTAAGCTCCTTAACATAATAAACCGCTATACCAAATTTGGAGCAAATCGAATAATTCTGCATGAAAAACACATTTATCTAATTTAAGGGGGTAGCCCCCCTTTTTTCCCTTTATACTTAACTAATGAGCCTCCAAATCTAATCAAGGCAGTTCCTTAACATAATTAACCGGTATACCAAATGTTGAGCAAATCGGATATTTCTGCATGAATAACCCATTTATCTGATTTAAGGGGGGTAGCCCCCCTTTCCTCCCTTATATGTAACTAAAGAACCTCCAAATGTAATCAAGGCATCTCCTTAACATAATAAACTGGTATACCAAATTTGGAGCAAATCGAATAATTCTACATGAAAAACACATTTATCTAAAATAAGGGGGGTAGCCCCCCTTTCCCTCCTTTATACTTAAGTAATGAGCTTCCAAATCTAATCAGGGAATCTGCTTAACATAATAAACCGCTATACCAAATTTGGAGCAAATCGAATAATTCTGCATGAAAAACCCATTTATCTAATTAAAAGGGGGTAGCCCCCCTTACCTCCCTTTATACTTTAATGAACCTCCAAATCTAATCAAGGCAGATCCTTAACGTAATTAACCGGTATACCAAATTTGGAGCAAATCGGATATTTCTGCATGAAAAACCCATTTATCTGAATTAAGAGGGGAGGAGGTTTGCCCCCCCCCCTGCTCCTCCCTTTATATGTAACTAATGAACCTCCAAATGTAATGAAAAATAAAATGTAATCCTTAACATAATAAACCGGTATACCAAATTTGGAGCAAATCGAATAACTGTACATGAAATCCCATTTATCTAAATTAAGGGGGTAGCCCCCCTTTTCCCCCTTTATACTTAAGTAATGAGCTTCCAAATCTAATCAGGGAAGCTCCTTAGCATAATAAACCGGTATACCAAATTTTGAACAAATTGAATATTTCTGCATGAAAAACACATTTAGCTAAATTAAGGGGGGGGGGGTAACCCCCTTCCTCCCTTTATATGTAACTAATGGACCTCCAAATGTAATCAAGGCAGTTCCATAACATATTAAACCGGTATACCAAATTTGGAGAAAATCGAATATTTCTACATGAAAAACCCATTTATCTAAATTAAGGTGGGGGGTTGCCCCACTTTTCCCCCTTTATACTTAAGTAATGAGCTTCCAAATTGAATCAGGGAAGCTCCTTAGCATAATAAACCGGTATACCAAATTTGGAATAAATTGAACATTTCTGCATGAAAAACCCATTTATCTAAATTAAGGGGGGGGGAGCTAGCTCCCCTTTTCCCCCCTTTACCCTTAATGAATGAACCCAAAAAACTAATCAGGGAAGCGCCTTATCAGAATGAACCTGGAAAAAAAAATTGAAGCAAATCGGATATTTCTATCAAAAGTTATCGCGTTACGTACGTTCGTACATACAGAACAGTCGGGCTTATAGGCTCTCAGGCTTTCATAGCCTGTGAGCTAAAAAGTGATGCCAATCAATAAATCCTAATTTAAAAAAAGTAGAGCACTGGCAACACTCTAGCCAAAGGCATTTAAGATACATAGACCGGCAAACTGTCAGTTTAACTGAGGATTTTTGATCACAGCTGTTGTACGGCAGTATATATATTTTATATTTTAATTTACCTAAGAAAATGCTTTTATCAGCGTATTTTTTCATTGCGGATCATTAAGTATTAGTCTACCCTGTTTTATTTAGGCCTTAAAAAAAAAAAAAAATACCTTATTATTCATCAATTTTTTTGCATTTTTCGTATAGCAAGTAAGTATTTCAATAAACATCCTCCAAGGATGAATATATAGTGTTACTTTCATTAATATTCATTTTTGTAATTACATTTTTCCATAAAAATTAGTTTTAAAAACGTAGATTTCTTTACAAGTAATTTAAAATTTTGTAAATTACTATACTATGTTACAGTTCCTACCTTTAATCTAAACTTCCCTACCAGTTACTTTTGTAAGTCAAACTTTTAAAAAGGTGAAATTATAATCTTTATCAATCTGTTTCTATATAAATTTCGCCTTTATTTCGGTTTATAAGCATGTTAAAACTAGTAAATCTGCAGATCAGGAGCCTCAACGTCATATTTGCAAGTTATTGTTTTTTAACACTCATTGCATAATATTCAACTTCCTACAAATCGCTTTTTAAAGTTTTCAAATTACATAAATATTTATGAGCATACAAGATACTTCGTAAAGTTTCAGAAATTAAAAGTGTTAAACAAGTGGTTGTACATTGATGTTCTGAAATTCTGATGAGCTACTTATTCTGGTAACTTTTTAAATCAAAAATTGCATTTCTTCAGGGGGGCAGAGCCCCCCCTGAACCCCCCGGAGTCTATTTAAATTTACATTCGTAATTTTTTATTGATTGTGCGGATGGTTATAGTATATCTTAGTTTTTTTACGCTGTGATTTATAAGGATAAGCATAAGTTTTTTTATAAATTAATAAAATTTAAATTTAAAATAAAATATTCATGTTAACCGTACACAGACAATAAATCTTGAAGTGACGCCAGAAACGTAACCCTAAAATCCGCTACATTCGGCACAACACAACGACGTGCTTAAGAAAAAAAAAAAAAAAAAAAAAAAAAAAAAACGGATGAAGTCAAAGAATTTGGTCCCTGTTCCACGTGCTTGTTTTGATTGGGCCGAATGAGGGCATTTGAATCTGAGCGATAACGCACATAGTATTGCAAACTGTGTTTACGGCATACTGCATCTCCATCTATCTCTTTCCTCCGTGAATAATAGTTAATTTTATTTTACCCAAGATCTTTTTATTCCAGCATCTTTGTTTTCGATAAATGACGTCTAATACACCTGCTATGCGTACTTACTCAAAACTTTTCATCTTGTTATATTAAGAAATACTCGAGAGTTTTCTTTTTATTTTTAATATGCCGCCATATTAATTTTTCTATTCTTAATTTTATTTTTCATTTTCCTGTTTCACGACAAAACATTTCAATTGAAAATTGTTTAAAAGAAAATATTATTCCGGGTTTTGATTTTCTTGGCAACAATTAAAGAAATATTGGTAAATGTTATGGGAAAATGTTACGTTATTCTCTATGAAAATAATGAACTTTTGTATTTTTAAGCAAAATATTTCAAAAAAATAAATGAAATATTGCCTATTTTTATTTCTGGGCTAAAATCCTTCTATATGCAAAGATACAAATGCATTAATTCATCTGTTTTGACGTTGGCTTTACTCAAGCATTATACACGCAATTATACTAATATTATTAGGACCAAATACGTTGCTGTTGCTAGGCAACAGAGAAAGAAAAGGAAAAAAATGAAATATGCATTATGTCAATTTGATAAAACAAAATCCTTTATATTATTGGAAAACATGCATAAAATTCCCCCCAATATTATAAACCTAATTAAAAAGATCTCGCAAATATATTGAGATAATTTATTGGAATAATTTAATAATGTTATTTAAAAATTTCAGCATCAAAAATTTACCATTTAAATCCATTTTTCATATGAGCCATTTCTTTCAACAAATGAAAATCTGAAAATCGTCTGACTTGCCATTGAAAAGCATTATAGAGCAAAATGAAATGTTCCATATTTCACGAACGAATGAACCAAATTTAACCCAAAACTATACAGCTAAGTCTGGTTACCTCATCAACATGCCCAGTGAATTTCAAGCCGATCGGATGCTTTTTGCGGCAGTTATCGCGGAACAGACAGACAGACTAACAGAAACCAAAACTTTTCGTGTCTCCACAGTAAGCCTTCACTGACGTTTCGGCAATTAGATACTCTTTTTCAAACATACTATCCATAAAATTATTAATAAATCGCCTTATTTAACTTTATTTCTGAAAATTCAATAATTATAACGCATATTTAGATATAAAAAATAGGTTCATGTAAAAAATATGCCATAAACATCAGATATATTGATAAAAAATTATTTTTAAAGCTCATTCTAGCCATAGCACTTCATGGTAAATAACCACAGCTGACGTACAAACCTCGCGGTTCAGGTGTTTCAATTTACTTCAGATGTCTGCCATGATTTCGCATGCTTTTGAATGGGAATTGCCGGTCCATGTATCTTAAAAGTCTTTGACTCTAGCTGAGTACGATCAATAGAGACGAGATGAATGTATTTGTAGAGAGATAACCCAATGCTTAAGTAATATCTTAAAGTGTAATTTTATGTGGGGCATGATCTTCTATATCCGTGTCTATAAGTGAAAACAGTGTGTTTTAATGTAAATATTTTGTAAATAAATCTTCAATTTAATATTATTTGGAGTATACTATTTATTAATTCCGAAACTTCTTATATCGTGTCCAGTATCACACGTCTATACCGGTGGCGGCAGCTACCAAGTAGCTAACTAAATAGTATGCACGTATGGTGGATTAGAATTAACCCTTTTAGGGCAAAGTACTTCGACTCGTAAAATACTGAAATGATTGACTGACATCAGAATTTAAAACCAAATTTATTTTTAAATAAGTTAAAGCTTTTCTTCGTGTACTTGATAAAAAGAGAATTTTGATTCCATAAATCTGGTGTCTTTCTGGCATTTAGGGATTAAAATTAATTGGCCCAAAAATGAACCACCGCACTTCAAATAGTTAAAGCAGGGGTCGAACTGGGCCTGACATTTCAAACAAGGAAATTCTTAGGTACCAGTATTTTCTTATTGAAAATCTATTCTTAAATAAAGCGAAATTTCGCGCGTTTAACCTAGTTATTTTTCTATAAAAAAAAATACTGATATATCGTATTAAAAATTCCTTGAAGATTTCGGCCCCTGTTAAATTGACAGTATAACCGCATGGGCAATGAACGATTCAGTAATACACTATATGACCAATGATGACCGGTCACTTGCGATTTTAGACGATTTGTTAAATATCTAGAAAAATACAGGAGAAGTTTTCCTGAAACTCCAAATGTGCAAACATAATAAGTCATATATTTCTGCGAAGATTTTTTCACAAAACCACATAGGGGACCATCAACAAATAGAAAAAGAACGAATACCTTTCGGCTAGCCCTGTAAAAACTAATGTAGCAAAAGCGTTCAAGCACTAGAATATGATTAGGTGTTTACTGTAATAAACTGTTTTCATTTTTTTTAGGATAGCATGTATACTAGTAGAGAAACTAAGGTTTTATAAAAACAGTGCCAGATTTTGGTTTTTTGCTGATAATTTGCAGAGTTCTTAGTATTAAAAAATGTTTTTTTCAAAAAAATATGGCAAGCAACATTGTACACAATACCCTGCAATCAGAATTTTAAAATAATAAAAATTGGATGAAAAATGAGCAGATTTACTAAAAAATGCTTCACTGCGCATGCGTGAATGCAATCGAAATATAATGTGTATAATGTATTAGCTAAGTGTATAGAGGAACATTTGTGAAAGTCTCAAAAACATAGCTTTAAAATTCTGAAAATTATCGTCGATAGAATAAGCTCAAAATGCGTTGTTCCCAAAAAAGAAGCAAAAAGATGAGGGGTTGTATCCAAATATACGTGCTATAGACCGGTAGCCGTTAGCATAAACAATCACCCCATCCAGTTCAGGGATTAAATTCTAGGATTAGTTAAATCTTGATCCGCATATTAAAACGCAATTGGTCTGCCAATTCATATCTTGGTGGAAAACACCTGAAAACCCGATTTTAGCGACTGACTCGTTTGTTTACCAATGTGTTTTCAAGCACCCAATGGTATGAAAACATGGAGGACTGAGAACAGGAAAACATAATGGTAAACTTACAACTGCTAAAATCGGGTTTTCCACCAATACATGACTTGGCAGACTGATTGCGTTTTAATATGTGAATCAAGATTTAACTAATACTAGAATTTCATCCGTGAACTCAATGAGGTGATTGTCCGTTCTGCCGGCTCTCGGTCTAAAATATTGTGTACGCTATCTTGGCACTAATCAGCAGATATTTTGATACAGCTCCTAATCTTTTTGCTTCCTATTTGGAACAACGGATTTCGAGAGTATTCTATCGACGATAATTTTCAGAATTCTCAAGCTATGTTTTTGAGACTTTCACAAACGTTGCTCTATACACTCAGCTAATACATTATGCGCATTATATTTTGATTGCATTCGCGCATGGGCAGTGAGATATTATTTAATAAACCTGCTCATTTTTGTATTATATTTAAATTTTGATTGCAGGGCATGATGTAGAAAGTTGTTTGTCGTATTTTCTAAAAAGTATATTTTTTATATTAAGAACCGTGCAAATTACAAGCAAAGAACTTGGAAAATTTGGGACTGTTTCTATAAAAACCTTAATTTCTCTACATGCTATCCTAATAAAAATGAAAAATGTTTATTACAATAAGCCTCTTAATCTTGTTCTAGAGTTTGAACGATTTTGCTACATTAGTTTTTACAGGATTATCCAAAAGATATTCATTCTTTTACTTACCCATCATACGTAGTAGGGAGACCGGAGCTAGTTGGCTACAGGGGTATGTAGGCGCAGTCCCCATAAATCGCCTGTTTGTGGATACATTGTGCAACCAGTCACAGGGTACATTTCTTCTTGCGTTTTGCAATCCTCATTGTAGTTATGCAGTGTTACCTACGTGCAGTGGACATTTATTACGATTTTTCTGTTTTTTGCGTTCATAAGTAATTTTTTGTTGCTTCATTCTTTTTCTAATTTCTAATACTTATCTTAATAATTTCGATTTAACTTGTGCAATTTTTCTTAGTGTATGATTAACTGTACCTACCCCATATGTGATTTACTTGGATTATTTATGCTTAGATGGTTACGTGTACCTTTTGTGAAGAAATTTATTATGGGGCTAGTAGGCGCATTGAACACGGGGCAAGTTGGATCGGTGTCTGGTGTATGCTGGTAGCTTGAAAAACAGCAAACACCAAAAAAAGTGCTTGCACTGCAAGATTTTGGGCACACGGGGCTTGCCCAAACGGAGACACTCGATTTTTTATTTGTGACAGCTGTAACTCTGATAATGTTATCTAGTAGGATAGAAGTTACTCAATGTTAATGTTTTATTCATTATTTTTATGTCTGTATAATTTAGGATTTACATTGTACGGCGATAACGCATTTGATTAAACCTACTGGTAATAAGGAAATTGATTTCTCTTAACTGCGTGTCTTATTTAAATTTTTATAAAGCGTGTGCCAACTTACTCCATAGGTATAGGCAACTTGCCCCGTGACGGGGTAAGTTGGCGCACAATTTTCCTTTCTTTTTACTTTAGGTTTCCGCTAAACATAAGCTACAAAAGTTGCAAACTCAAAACTCCGGGTATTTATTGCCCAATGCCTGTTCTTTAAGGGTACAGTTAAAGATTCATGAAAATCTTAAACAAAAAACTAATAAAAATCAATAACTAAAAACTGTGCCTACTAGATCCGGTCTCCCCTATTAGGGTATGTCTTGTAATCGTTTTAAAAATCAAAACTTTTTTGACGGATTTACACGTTTCAGACACCGGAGATTCCAAAAAACGTATTTTTAGAAAAAAAAATTGCCTTCCGTCTGGTTGTGTGTGTGACTGTAAACGCTCTATCTCCCGAACAAATTGAGATAGAGACTTGAAATTCGATGTGTACTTAGGAAGTAACAATGGAATGAGGCCCATTGAATATCAGTAACCTCGATTATCCGGAACTAATTTCTTCGAACTCTCGAAATATTATTTCTGATAAAAGGTATACAAAAAATTTCGAAATTGTTTATTTAAAGGAGTGAGTATAAAAGACAATTAAAAAAACGTAAATTTTGTATCATGAATGAACTCGATTGGATACTTAGTTGCCGAGATATTTCTAATCCTATTTTTCACACTCTTCGATTTTTCATGACCCTGTATTTCATTCAAATTTCAATTCAAAGATATATTTTAATTGGAAATGAGACGCTTAATAAGACGCAGTATACTGTTAGTTAATATGATTATCATTTTTCGAGTCATAAGGATGTTTCTTTTACGCAATTCGGTACTACTCGATTACCCCGCTGACCAAAAAACTATCGCCAAACTATAAGATTATATGCCAATAATGGCTTATCACAAATGTCAACCATTTAATGCATCTCCATACCTATAAGCGGGGTTACCATAGGAGATACCCTGTTCTATGGCACAGGGGGTTCTATGGCGATAGAACAGGGTCCGCCAACTGTCGCCAACTTTCCCGCCAACTTGGCGGTATATCGCCAAATTTGAATTATAATATTTAACAAATATTAAATTTTAATTAATTAATTTTAGTTTTATATGGGAGACAAAATGGCGGCCATTGGTTATTGAACAGCATTTAATGCATCTCCATATCTATAAGGGGGGTTACCATAGGGGGGACTCTGTTCTGTCGCAAAATACCACCAAGTTTGTCTCCAACTTGGCGACCAAAATGAGTTGCCAAAAGTGACGCCAACTTGGCGATATCTCTAATATTTCGCCAAATTCTCATAGACTTCCATTGTAAACCTACTTGCTTATAGAAAATAAAAAAATTGAGATACTTTAACGCAACAAAAACTAATATTAGCTTAAGGGATTATATTAAATTTTTCTTTGATGACCTAAGTAGGAATTGACTTTAAAAACAAAATTTTTATATTAATTGTTTTCATATTTTATATTATGTATATCCATGATGGGTAAGTATTACGGTGGCCCCCAACAACTAGTTTTAATTTGTTAACGGTCCCCAATGTGTCTTCAGGAAAAATTCTTCGCGGAAATATATGACTTATAATATTCTGGTTACTAAACTGAATTAAAATTGCACTTAAAGACTTTGTGCAGGAATATTAAAAAGCTAAAAAAGCTTTTTACTACACAACTGAAGTTTCAGGATAATTCCTCATGCATTTTTCTCGATATTTAACAAAACGTCTAAAATCTCAAGTGACTGGTCATCATTGGCCATATATATATATATATGTGTGTATATTGGCCATAGAGTATAAGTTCAGAAAACTATTTATTTATTTTCAGTTCAGTTCTTTAATAAATTATGATACCACTGAAATAATCCTTTCAGTTGCAAAGTATTTTCGCGCAATTAATAAAAGGAAAATTTTCATTCCAAAATTCTAGTGCTAATGTATCATTTCTGGAAAAAAAAATTAACGGAAAAATCATCTTCATTATGTCAAACTTTTTTTATTTTTTATTTTTCAATTTTTTACATCCGTCAAGAGTATGAAATTTTACCCTAAAGAGGTTTTGTGTTATTTCAGTGCCTTACAATTTTTTTATTTGTTTGGCGTAACGCCAGTGGCTGAACGTTCTATATATTTATATGAACTATTCTATATATTTTAACTTGTGTTGGAGAAATTATTTTTTTTTAAACCGTTCGATAATTTTTTTAGAACCATTCGAACGATTTCTTTCATCTTTTAAAGGAATGCTAAATTTGTTTTGCTGGAGCTTATACTACCGTCAATTTTCGTTGAATAATTATTTTTTCAAGCTCATGAAAGTTAAGAAAAAGGCGAAATGTTTTAGAACACCAAATCTTTTCTTCAAATAACAGCCATTTTGACAAAAATCACCATTTTAAACTAACTGTTGGCATGAGCGTTTGAAAATTTATCTCCATTTCTTAATTTGACATCCAAATTCATACCAGATGCTTCTCACCACAGACAAACTGTCGCCGGATTGGAAGTTCACAAAGCAAACCTGCAGGTACTCTCCTGCACATAAGACGTATTAGTCATTTTTTACACACAAAAGTTTAAATATAGGGGAGACCGGGGCTAGTAGGCGCAGTTTTTAGTTATTGATTTTTTAAATTTTTTGTTTAAGTTTTTTATGAAACTATAACTGTACTTTTAAAGAACAGGCATTGGGCTATAAATACCCGGAGTTTTGAGTTTGCAGCTTTTGTAGTTTATGTTTAGCGGAAGCTTAAAGTAAAAGGAAAATTGTGCGCCAACTTATGATGTCACGGGGCAAGTTGCCTATACCCATGGGGTAAGTTGGCATACGCTTTATAAAAATTTAAATAAGACACGCAGCTAAGAGAAATCAGTTTCCTTATTACCAGTAGGTTTAATCAAAGGCGTTATCGACGTACAATCTAAATTCTAAATCATACAGACATAAAAATAATGAATAAAATATTAACATTGAGTAACTTCCATCCTACTCGATAACATCATCAGAGTTACAGCTGTCACAAATAAAAATTCGAGTGTCTCCGTTTGGGCATGCCCCGTGTGCCCAAAATCTTGCATTGCAATCACTTTTTTCGGTGTTTGCTGTTTTTGAAGCTACCAGCAAACACCAGACACCGATCCAACTTGCCCCGTGTTCAATGCGCCTACTAGCCCCATAATAAATTTCTTCACAAAAGGGACACGTAACCATCTAAGCATAAATAATCCAAGTAAATCACATATGGGGTAGGTACAGTTAATCATACACTAAGAAAAATTGCACAAGTTAAATCGAAATTATTAAGATAAGTATTAGAAATTAGAAAAAGAATGAAGCAACAAAAAATTACTTATGAGTGCAACAAACAGAAAAATCGTAATAAATGTCCACTGCACGTAGGTAACGCTGCAAAACTACAATGAGGATTGTAAAACGCAAGAAGAAATGTACTCTGTGACTGGTTGCACAATCTATTCACAAATAGGCGATTTATGGGGACTGCGCCTACTTACCCCTGTAGCCAACTAGCCACGGTCTTCCCTATACCGTAATTTCCCGAGTATACGTCGCAGCTCAGATAATTCGTTTTCTACCGGTATTTGTTTTAAATAAAATGTGACTTGCTTTTGCTTAGCATTTATTAATTTCATTTTAAAAATAAAAAATCCGGTATGAAAAATTCTTAACTAAGCAATTACTCTTAACTAAGCAATAACTCCGGCGTATACGCGGGAAATTACGGTAAGTAAATTTAATAAATAAAGTTTTGTATGAATCTCCACAAAATCAAATAACTCACAGGACGCGTTTCGGGATAGAAATTTCAACATCCCATCATCAGCAACGTAAACATGTGTCCATAAGGGAACAAGGTCACAAATGAACAGAAAAGGCAGAGAGGCGAGCTTACAAAGAATGCGACAGGTGGCACTAGCTGAAAGGTAATCACAAATCACAAAGGATCACATGCAGAAGGAAAAATTGTTGCCAAAATGATAGAAAAAATGAACAGAAAAGAAAAAAATGGTCCTTTTTTTTTCTTTTTTCTATTTTGCGATTATATAATGTGAAGACATTTTTTTCAAAAAAGGTGGTAACAAATGGAGGTAACAAAAAGCGAAAAGCGCTATGGAACTATAAAATATGCTGATCATTATTGTTTATTGATGAAAACTGAGAATTTATAAGTCCCGTAAGTGGGCGTCGCGAATTCCTCTGGATTGAAAATGTGAAGTGAACGGAATAGAGAATGATGTTGTTGTGAAGTAAGATGACCTGAGTGTTCGCTCATCGTATTGTGATTTAAATAAATAGTGATACAGTCCAACAAATAGTTGTGTTTAATGAGTAAAATTTAAACTTTTTTGGTCCGTCAAGCCGGATGATCCCTATGGATAAGTAGCTTATTTCTTCACTATATCATGTTCATAAAAATTTAGCTTCGAACATTTTGTATCTATGTTTTCTGAACATTATTAAAAAGGAACTAAGTGTTGTTAACCCGGGAGAACGCGCGCATACTCAGGGTATGAATGTTTTTTACTTTGCCACCAGTAAAAACAAATAGTAATAATCATGTTATTTAATCGGAGCGAATTTTGAGATAAAAGAAGTTTAAGATTACTTTTTAAAAGATAGCGGTGGCAATTGTAAAAACCGTACGTACTCCGGGTCTCTCAGGTAGTGTTGCCAGATGGGCTACTTTTTTTTTAAATTCAGATTCTTGTTTGGCACCACTTTTTTTAAAATGGTAAAATGCACCTTATACAATGACATATTAATTAAGGTGAAAACAAAGGTAATTTTACCGTTTCAAAAAAGTGGTTGCTATCAAGAAATCTGAATTTTAAAAAAGTAGCCCACTGGCAACACTGCTCTCAGACCCAG
Source organism: Maratus speciosus (assembly GCA_963932465.1). Taxonomy (NCBI): domain Eukaryota; kingdom Metazoa; phylum Arthropoda; class Arachnida; order Araneae; family Salticidae; genus Maratus; species Maratus speciosus. The sequence continues at coordinate 492,155,555 of OZ010796.1, read as the reverse complement.
CGCGCGTCCTCTCCGGTTAATATCGGCCTTGTATACGATTAAAAGGGGTAAGTTCTGACCTCTTTATTGCTTGATTATAATTTGTATTTGTTCTGAAATATTATTTAAATATGGAAGCTATTTTAAAAGAAAAAAGATATTGAAATACAATGTAACGAAGGCTACAAATGAGCTCACGTATAAAAGTGGTTTGGATAAATTTGAGTTGGAACTATACGAGAAAAAATCATCTGCGTTCGAAAAAAAATCTGCAGAGAGGATTAGGAAAATATTTCAACTTTGTGACGATAAAGATGATGATAAATATATATCTGAGCAACAATCTATTCAAGAGAATATAGACAAAAATATTTAAGTGTAAAAAGAAAATCATGCGAGTTAGCCCCAGTATTAACGGAACGCGGAAGAAATGTTAGCGAAACATTCCGCTTGCCTAAATTAAATCTTCCAACATTTAGTGGGCAATTACATCAGTGGTTATCATTTAGAGACATTTTATTTCTAGTATTCATAATAATTTAGCTTTATCAGCTTCGCAAAAACTTTCTTATTTGAAATTATCACTACATGCTGATCCTTTAAGGATCATCCAGTCGATACCAATTACTGATGCTAATTATGCGATAGCATGGAATCTTTTAGAAGATAGATTTTCGAATAAATGAGATCAAGTATTTGCCCATTTGAAGCGTTTTATGTCTTTTTCCTCCATTCAAATTGACAATCTGTCTTCTATTTTAAAATTAGTGAGCAATGTAACTGAATGCATTAGGTCATTAGAAGTTCTCAAGCAGTTTCAGACACCATATTTGCATACGTGTTAATTCAGAAATAAGATTCTTCTTGTAAGCTTTGGAGGGAACGTGAGTCCAAAAAAAGTGAACTGCCGAAAATCTCAGAGTTGATTTCCTTTCTAAAAAATCATGCTAGAATTTGGAAGCTTCTAAAACAAACGTTAACACCGTCAGTCAAAAAAGGCAAGCAAAAGAAAAGGCGGCATCATTTTGCACTAGTGCGAAGAATTCTAAGTGCATTTGCTGCAAAAATGATTCACATTCATATTTAGATGCAATGTATTTCAGAAGATGTCTGTCAATGACCGCATTGAATTCGTAAAAAGAAACAAAATATGTTTCAACTGTTTATCAAACTCAAACCATTCTGCGAGAAACTGTACATCTAATTATTCGTGTACGTATTGCTCTAAACGTTATTCGTCTCTCCTTCAAATACAAAGAGAAAAAATAAATAATTCTCCACCAATGGAGTTCAGTCAGCAGTCAGGAGGGTCCGATATGATTGCGAATTCATATGCTCCCACCCAGGATGAAAAATACAGCTTAAATCCCGAAGCTAAGTGTTTTTAAAATAGGAACAGTAATTTCGTGAGCATTTCTGTAAATAATTCATGTCAAAGGAGAAAAACCACTATTTTATCTACTGCCTTAATTAATATTGAGAATGTGTCAGGTGAATTTATACTTCCACGTGCATCAATAGATGTCGGCTCAAATTGCTCATATATTTCTGATAACTTTGCAAAATTATTAGGAATTAGATTAGAAGGGAGAAATTTAATGTTTCTGTTTCATGTTTGAATGATTCTCAAATAAGTGTCAAATGGAAAATTAGGACCCCTGTTTCGAATAAGGCTGATTATAAGAGAACAATAGATTTTTTGATCGTTCCAAAAATAACAAGCTTTAATCCAGGGCATTATTTTAGATTTCCATTTTCCGAGCTGCCTAAAGATGTGAGATTGGCAGATCCAAAATTAAATCAACATAATAAAATAGATATTTTTTTAGGGACTGAATGTTTCTACGACTTATTGTGAACTGGTAAAATTCGCTTAAGAAATTCTAACGCCATTTTGCAGAATAAAGTATTTGAGTACGTGTTGAAAGTTTGCATCTCTGATTCGAATACTGATAATATTGATAATTATTGTCGATTAATTTGCAATGTAGAAGAAGAATTAAGCAAATTTTTCTATTTAGAATCGATTGGAATTAGTGATGATCCTTACTGCAATGATGAAGATAAGGCATTGGAAATTTTTACAGAAACAGTGTCCTGTAAAGATAATCGTTAAGAAGTAGTCCTTCCATGGAAAAAGGATTGAATAAATTTGAACGTACTAACTATGTATGTGCAACTGTGAAGTCTCTGAGAAACGATTTAAATATTTAATTAATAAAATGCGAAACGATGATAATTTGTTTTCTCAGTATAAAGAGATTTTGAAAGAATATCTTGATTGTGATATTGTTGAAATAGTGCTAGATTCAACTAGACCAGACAGACCCATATTCTATTTGTTACATCGAGCAGTTTTTAGAAAAGATAGTGTCACCACGAAAACACGCATTCATAGCTGCCAACCTTTAAGCTTTTTTCTTACCACTAAAAATTAAAAGAAAATTTTAGGTTATTAAATCGCAGATTTCGGCGATTAAATAACTCAAAAATCTCTTTAAATTTTAGTGTTAAGCAAAAAGCGTAAAAAGTTGGCAGCTATGCGCATTGTGTTTGATGCTAGTTCTCATGATGTAGGTCAACTTTCTTTAAATGATTTTATGTGGCCTGGTATCAATTTAAATGCTTGTATTTTTCAGTTGCTCGTTAATTTTAGATTGAATAAGGCAGGAATTTTAGCAGATGTGGAAAAAGCATTTTTCCAAATTTCATTATCAGAAAAGGACAGAGATGCTGTCAGATTTCTCTTTGTGGAAGTTACCGAAGATCTGTCAGATAATTTGAAAATTCAAGTGTATCGTTTTAAACGTTTACTTTTTGGATTAAATGCAAGCCCATTTCTCTTAGTTGCCACAATAAAAGAGCATGTACGAAAATTTAAGGATCAATATCCAGAAACTTTTGAAATTCTCTATACTTGTGTTTATGACGATGATCTGGTGAGTGGTACCGATAATATTGAAGAAGCTTTGAAGATTTCATATGAGGCTAAGTTGATCATGAATCAGGCTAGTTTCAATTTCAGGAAATGGTTAAAAAATGACAAATCGTTACTAGAACGGTGGAAGAAAGAAGGGTTCAAGATTTATACATTTGATCAAAATCATAGGATTATAAATTCATTGAAAGTATTAGGAATATTGTGGGATGATGAACAAAATTCTATTTGCATAGACATTTCGAGTTTAATAGAATTTTTGAAGAATAAGAAAAACACTAAGCGGTTTTTTTACAGACTTCTTTAAGAATTTATGACCCTACTGGTACAGGGTTCGTTCGGGTACCGTTATTTTCAAGGAGAGATATCAGTATTTTCTTATAAAAAAGTAAACGAAATTCAATCGCTCGAAATTTCACCTTATTTCGGGTGATATTATCTATAAGAAAATACTGACATCGAAGAATTTTCTGGTCCTGAAATTCCAGTACCCGTACGAACCCTGTGGTATTCTATCTCCATTTACTATAACACTTAAATGTCTTTTCCAAGATTTATGGATCCACAAGCTGTCTTGGGATACTGAGCTCCCCATTGACATCTGCAAAAAATGGACACAAAGGTGTTCAGAGCTCTATAAATTAAATCAAATTAAAATCCCTAGATTTGTTTTCCTGTCATCTGATACAAACGATGTTGAAATTCACTGCTTTATGATGCAAGTCAAAAGGCTTATGGTGCTGTTGTTTATTTGAGAGTGCAAGATTATGACCAAGATTCTGTTAGTTTCATAGCATCTAAAACCAGAGTTGCCCCAGTAAAGAGAATAACTTTGCCTTGCCTAGAGTTGATTGGTGGTTTACTCTCAGCTCGCTTAGGATAAGAAATTTAAAAGGTAATTGATCGTAAAAATACTTCTAAAATCTATCATTGGGTAGATTCAAAAATAGATTTATTCTGGATTAAGGGATCCAGTAGAAAATGGAAGTCCTTTATTGCCAATCGTGTGGATGAAATCCAAAGATCAACTCAACCAGAAACATGGTTTTATTGTGCAGGTAAAGATAATCCAGCAGATCTTCTTTCACGAGGAATAAGTGCGGAATCACTTGTGAAGAATTACAAGTGGTTTACAGGCCCCAAATTTTTGATGGATCCAGAATTTTCCTCAAGTTGTTTGCAATGATCTTTTTCTGAAAGTGACTTACTAACTGAAAGTGAAAGTCAAAACTATTTAAGTAAAATGAAATGTTCCGAAAGGAAAAATAACTCTGAAACCACCGAGAATTTATCCTTTTTTGATAACTTTTTTTATCTTAGTATTGACTATTATAAACGTTTACGTATTTTTCCATTGTTTGTAGATTTATATACAATTGTAGAAATGCTGATGATAAAAGAAAGGGTAACTTGATTTTTGAAGAAGTCAAGGAGGATGAAAACATTTTGATTAGAGTATCACAAGAATGTTTATGTAGTAAAAAGACTGTGACAAGTAATCTAAATATTTTAAATCCCTTTATAGATGATAAGGGAATCTTACGTGTCGGCGGAAGGCTCAACAAAGCTTCTGTATCTTATGAGCAGAAACATCCGTCTATTTTGTCAAAAAATTCTAAATTAAGTAAGATTTATTTTACTACTATGCATAAGCGTCTTTTTCATGTTGGTCCCCAAGGGACTCTTGAATTCTGTTAGATTAAAATTTTGGCCTCTAGGAGGTAGAAATTTGGTATGAAAAACGGTGCATTCTTGTGTTATTTGTTTTAAGGCAAAACCAACTCCATGCTCTCAGCTAACGGGTGAATTACCTTTTGAAAGAATTAACCCTTTGCGCTCGGCGTCTCTTACACAAATTTTATTCGATCGGCACCACTTTTTTAAAAGAAGTTTCGTTCAAGTACACAATTTCAAAATTGCTCTGATTAAATATAGTTCATTTTATTTTCCTTTATTACTGGTGCCAAAAACAAATTTTGCAAGAAATATTATGTCTCCGCAGTGGATTTTCGAGTGCAAACGGTTAATGAGTCACCAGTATTTAATCGTACTGGTTTTGATCTATGTGGTTCATTTGATGTAACCTATAATAATCAGCGAAATGGTTCCTTGAACAAAATATTTATTTGCGTTTGTATATAATTTGTAACTCAAGCCATTCATCTTGAACTTCTCTCAGATTTCGCCTCAGATGCTCTGATTGCCACTCTTAGCGTTTTATGGCTAGACGTGGAAAATGTTCTAAGATTTTTACGGATAATGCTATGAATTCCGTGGGGGCAAATTCTAAACTGAAAAAAGTTTTACAAAATGATACATTTTCCAGATAAAGTTTTAGAAAGTTATCTAATTTCTGAAGAGATTGACTGGAAATTCATACGTCCTAAATCTCCCCATTTCGGAGGACTTTGGGAGGCAGGTGTGAAGTCAGTTAAGCATCACCTTAAACGAGCGATACGCGATTTACGGTTTATTTACGAAGAATTTGAAACTATAGTCATTCAAATAGGGGGCATTTTGAATTCTCGGCCTCTTACATCTTTATGTAACGATTTTGATAATTTTGAGTTCTTGACTCCAGGTCATTTTTTGATCGGGAGATCCATCATTGCTATACCTGACCAATGTTAATTGATACTAATACATAGCTGCCAACTTTTACGCTTTTTGGCTACCACTAAAATTTATTAGAGATTTTCGCCTTGTTTAATCATTAAATTTCGAAGATTAAATAAGACAGTATTTACTATAAAATTTTAGTGGTAGAAAGAAAGCGTAAAAGTTGGCAGCAATGCTAATATCAATCGATTAAACCGTTGGCAGAAGACTACGAGTGTCGTCCTGACAGTTTGGGCAAAATGGAGATTAGATTATTTAACCCCTTAATTCTCGCTCCCGTCATATTCACGGGCTGTGGCTTTTGCTCAAATTGTTTGATTCCCACCAGTTTTATAAAATAGTGAAATTGGCTATATTATAGTATCGTTTTAGCTATCATTAAATAAGATGAATATTTCTTTTTCATGAAAGTGGTGCCAATAAGCAATTTGAATTTTTAAACCGTAATTTAATTCGAGCGTTAAGGGGTTAAATACGTTACAGCAGAGATCTAAATGGGTAGTGGAAAAAGACAATTTAACAGTAGGATTAATCGCATTAGTAAAAGAAGATTTTTTGTCTGCATGTAAATGGGCGTTAGGTCACATTAGTGAAATTTATACAGGATCGGATGGCAAGGTCAGGGTAGTAAAGGTTCGCACTAAATCAGGCGAATTAACGCGTTCAATTGCAAAAATAGCTATTCTTCTGATTAATAACTAAAAACGAAATAGTTATTAAATACTTGTATATTTAGCATTTTTATTGTTATGTTCTGTATACCTGTTTGCTGTGTATTTTTTTTTTTTTTTTTTTTTTTTTGTAATTGTACTACGTAAGTTTATTTTATTGTAGAAATTCTGAGATATTGAAATTTGTACATTTCAATCCGGGGGAGAATGTTTATTGATGAAAACTGAGAATTTATAAGTCCCGTAAGAGGGCGTCGAAAATTCCTCTGGATTGAAAATGTGAAGTGAACGGTGTTGAGAATGATATTTTTGTGAAGTAAGATGACAACCAAAGTGTTCGCTCATCGTATTGTGATTTAAATAAATAGTGATACAGTTCAACAAATAGTTGTATTTAATGAGTTTAAGTTTGACAATTATTAAGTTCAACAGGAAAATTACATTCATCAGATAAGTTTCCCTCTTAGCGGTTTTGAGGTGAGATAAACAATTGAAAGCACCACTGTATCCGATACTATATACCATATACTATATTTTATTTCTAAATTCCTCAAATGGGTAAGGTGAAGATGAAAGAATTAGGGATCGTCGCTCTTCTATCACTCTATCACGTTTTAATTCTTTTTCTTTAATTCTCTTGCTAGAAACAGATTTTCATTTTTACTAGTACATAGCTGCCAACCTTTACGCTTTTTTGCTACCACTAAAATTTAGAAGAGATTTTCGTCTTGTTTAATCGTGAGATTTTGACCATTAAATAAGGCAATATTTACAAGAAAATTTTAGTGGTAGGAGGAAAGCGTAAAGGTTGGCAGATATGCTGGTAGGAGTTTAATTTGGCGGCAGTTAGGCCCTGCGTTTCTGCCATATTGTGACAACCAGGGAAACAAACTGACAGTTTTACAAGGCATACTGACACCAGTAAAAACAAATCGAAATTTGTGGGAGATTTTTGAGAAAGAATTCCATGAATAAGATGCTTAATTAAGACGAAATTTTCTACTTAATTTTAGTGGTGGGAATCTTGCCATGGAAGTAATCTGAAACTGAAGATCCGATTTAAAAAAAGCAGCCGCCATCTTGTGACAACCTCTTCAGATACTTCACTTGCAGCAGGTAGATTTAAAACTATATGTCTCCCCTTCTTTATTCATAACTCAATTATGTACTGTCACCTACATTTAGACACCAGTGTGTTATAAAAGATTTCTTTGTTTTGTTTAATCCCAGAAAATTAAAGGGGGAAAACCTTTTAAAAATTTTTGGTACTAAAACTCCAGGGACATTGCACACGCTAAAAAAATCCACTTTCGTCCGACGCCGTATTTGAGTCAACTCTCAGGCTAAGATTTCAGGGGCTGGTGCACCAGCCCCTGAAATCTTAGCCTGAGAGTTGACACAAAAATGGCGGCTTCCGAAGACGGATTTATTTCAGCATGTGTACGTCCCTTATATATTCGTATCAATAATTTTCAGAAGTTTTTTCCGCTTTATTTTTCTGAGATTAAAGTAGTCAGAGAAATCTTTTATAAATACTGGTACCTACATTTGAGGGACCGTACATACGTTAAAAAAAAATCATCCTTCGGCAGCTTCAAATTTTGTGTCAGCGGTGAGTTTCAATTTTCCCAATTTTGTGTCAGCTAGTATTCAGGGGGCGGTGTCATTTCCGAAAATGACGTACGCCTAGTACGTCTAGTCATACTATTTCGGACATTTCCAAAAATGACGTACGTCATGATATCTAGCAGATTGTTTGATTAGACATTCCGAATTCTCAACGGAAAGTTTAAACTTGACGGATTGATGGATTTGACAAAGGGACTGATTTTCCATAAATAAAGTAAAAGAAAATTACCAATTAAATGTTTGTGGTGTGAATTAAAAATTTGTAAAAAAAAAAAAAAAAAAAAAAAAAAAAAAAATCAGTCACGGAATTGAGTTACAAATAATGAGGAGGAGAAATATAGTGTCCTGTATACCAGTTGCGAGTGAAGTAACTGAGAAGTCGTCACAAGATTGGCGCGACCTTCTTTTAAGTCGGATCAGCAGTTTCTGATAACCGCCGGGGCAAACGTCCAACCAGTAAAATTTAACAGAAAGTTTTGCATTATTTTGCCGGCTTTATTCACGAAACATTTCGCTCATTTACCCGGTTAAATTTCCTATTTGTTTTTATTTGCTGACTACCGCCAAAATAAACTTGCACCAGTAAAAATGAATGCCTATTTCTATCATTATTTATAACTGAAGTTTTGCATCAATAAGGCGTTTGAATAATGATAAAATTTCTATTTACATTTCCTGGTGGAAGTTTTTTCCGGCGGTAATCAACCACTGCTGAAGCGGTTACAGTTGAAGCTTCACTATTTTAAGGCTATGCCAGTTACTCTTTATTAATACTTCCATGGCCAGTTGAAGCAACAATGGTGGCAAGTGACATACACCCTCTAACAGAACCAAAGCGCAAGGGGTGTAGGTGAGCAAAACAATCGAAAGCACTACTATATCAGAGTTGCTAGTTTGACTTCCATTGTTATTCAGAAATTTCATGTTCATACCAGAAATTAAGAACATAATTTTTCCTTTATTTAATGAGATACATTTCGTGATTGCATAAAATAATAATTCTTCTTCCGAAATGTCCGGTAGGAGTTTGAAATTTCAGCATAAAAATGGAGGCCAAACTGACAACCCGGTATTATATGCAAAAGGCAATCTTTTCCCTATTTTATGGCAAAATTTATGGACTGAGTGAGGCAGAGGTGAATGAAATAGGGTCGTAACTCTTCTATCACTTTGACTATCACTATTTATTTATTTTTTTTTTAGAATTCTCTCGCAAATATTTTAGAAATCTAACACAAAAATTATTTGTCTTGTAAATGTTTTAGAAATGTACCTTAAAGTTTATTGTTTGCAAATATTGATGGTGAAAAATGGAACCTAACTGACCGGTGGTATTCATCCCCTGCGAAATCGGTTATAGTTGAAGATTCACTATTTTAACCATTAACCCTTTAGTGCGCAACTTTGCATATATGCAAAAAACAGTATTTTGAATTTAATAGATTTGTTTCATTCATATATACCTAACTCACATCAGAAAATTAAAATAGCAGTATTTGCTTTAAATAATAACAGACCTTCCGTATTTAAATAAAACGAAATTAACCATTGAAACTTTCTGGTGTAAAGTCAGATTCTTTGGACTGCGTAATTTCTAGAACGTATTCTATCATGGGAATTAAAGGGTTAAAGGTTAAGCTTTTAAAAATAAATAATTATGTAAAACAGGGGTGGCCAACTGTGGCACGCGCCACACCACTAAAATTTTACACTAATCACTGACTTATCTAATCATCGAATCTCTGCGATTCAAGAAGTCAAATTTTTCTGTAAAATTTTACTGGTATGAGGCGTGCCACTGTTGGCCACCCCTGATGTAAAATAAGGTGTTTGGAGACATACCTAATAAAATATTTACTCATTTGCAATATGTTTCTAGTTTTTACTTGTATTGCAGATGTGCAAACAGAAGAAAAGATTGACGTATTATATGAAAAATGTATCTCTGATTTTTTCATTATTTTTCCTGTGTAATGAACCTTTCAGAGAATTATATATAATTTTTTCGAAACAAAATAAAAAAAATCGCGCATTTAAGGGTTAAATTTTGAAAATACCAAATGCACGAAAATAAACTGCTGTTATATAAAATGTAGGATGTGTACCGTTCTACCACAAATGTGTAACATGTATTTCGCCCTATTAATTCGCAAAAAAATGTTGCAAAGTCTACGATGAAATAAAGTTACTCGGAGTTCTGCGATTGAGGTATTGAATAAATAATGTATAACATGAAATCGTGGTGGCTGTCTCCTAGGAAATTACAAGAAGTTTGAAAATTAAGATACATTTTAAGTACTATTTTCTTAAACTAAGTGGAGAATTCCACGGAAATGTTTATTAGGAACTTTTTACGTAACGCCACTCTAAAAATAGTTATATTTTACTAAAATGACTTGAAAGATATTTACGTAAAATTTAAAGAATACGTATAATAGCAGCATCATACAAAAAGGAAATAAAAATGCCTATTTAAAAGAGAATTCTAAACAACGTAATGAAATCAATGATGTCACGCAGAGTAATTTATTGTTTTACAATTAACACAGGGAAATAAAATTCACAAGTGTATTAACAAATTAAGCTGGTAGATAAAGATTTGAGCATTAAATTCTTCGAAAACACTGCATGAAGATTATTGTAAATTAAATTAATTACTAAATATGCCCATCTAATGAGTTGTTTTGCGACAAATAAGCATAAATAGAACCAGAAAAATTATTTATTTAAATTTTCCTAGCTTGTTCGCTGTTACTATAAAAATGTATTTTTAAAACGTTTCCTTCATTTATTTCAATTGAAATAATGAATTTTATGGCACACAGCTGTGCAGTTCAAGATGAGAAATGATATACATAATCTTTAAAAAGTTCAAAACTTTACGAAATTCGAAGATTTATTTAATTTATTTCCCCGCTTTATTTAATCGCGGAATTCCTATGAGTAAATAGAAAGGGGATTTCTGTAAAAAATAGAGCTAATGATAAGAAAAAAGATATAATAAGAAGAAAACGTTTTCGCGTTTAACTCTCAATGGTCGAAGTCCTTTTCTCGTTGATCGACCGCCAGGTGGGACATTTTTTTCACAAATAGAAATTACGTTTTTGATTATTTTGTTTTTTGCTTCAATGATTTTGAACTTAAAGTTTTATTAAAAATATTATAATTAAATTTCTAGCAATTAAATTCCCTTTTATTTGTTTTTTACATTCTGCTCACTTTCAATACTCAACGCAAAATGCTGAAAAAAAACTATTCTTTTATAATCGAACTACGTCTAAATTAGAGAAATTATCTGGATTTCTGGTTTCGTTCACAAAGAAAAAAAATCAAAAAATTTGAACAAAAAAATCTCGCAAAATATTTTCATTAAATTCATATTTGTTATGTAGGGCGGATCCGGCAAAGATTTTTATGTTCCATTCACACCACTATCTTTCAAAAATAAATTATGTAATACATTTCTCTTGTACATGTTGTCAAAACAGTGTTGCCAGATTGGGGACTTTTTTAATTCGGATTATTTGACTGTCACCGCTTTTTTAAAATAGTATAATTCACCTTAATTTTCAGACTTTTTAATCTATTTTTAAATAGGCGGAATATTTCTATTTCAAAAATGTGGTGATAGTCAACAATCTGTGGCCAAACAAATCCCCAATCTGGCAATACTGTGTCAAAATCATAGCTGCCAACTTTTACGCTTTTTTCTTACCACTAAAATTTTATAGTAAATTTTATCGTATTTAATCGTCGAAATCTCATGATTAAAGAAGACGAAAATCTCTATTAAATTCTAGTGGTAGCAAAAAAGCGTAAAAGTTGACTGCTATGCGTACTTTCCAACTTGTACAATTTTTCCATGTAGGAAAAAATCGTATCACATGGCAGCTATCTTTTACGTGTCGATGTAAGGCCGGCATTTAGGTTCATTTTTCATTCAGATTACTTGATTGATATCTTTTTTTAATATAAATATTCATCTCATTTAATGAAAAATTAAAAAAAGGCGATAATTACAATTTTAAAAATGTGGTAGCAAATAACCAGTGTGAATAAAAAACTAGTCCAATAAGCAGCACTGTGTCGATATGATATTTTTATCTTAGATTTACTTAGTATTTATGAATTAATGGTTTAAAAATTCAACATAAGGCCTACTCTTTGTAAAAGTAAAAGCGTTTTTTATATGTGATCTTCTATCCACAGGTAAGATGTAAGTAGTGTTGCCTGGTGTCCTATGAAGATCAGGGCTTAAAATGCTCTGGACACCTATAACGTTTTTACATCTTATTTCGGCATCTTTAATTGCAGATAATTCTGACATCAGATAAGACGAAGAAAATTACTTTAACTTTACTTTAAATACCCGTATTCAGAGATTTTATATCCGCGATTTACGCGGGACACCTGACAACACTTGTTGTAAACACCATATTTTGAATGCGGCTCATTGAAAGCACCACATTTTGGTTGCAAGTTATTTGTTTGAATATAACATTATTTCTGTCGCATGCTGAACTGTAGAACAGCCGCAGCGGTCAATTTGATCAGGACCCAGCTAACGGGATTAACCCTTAAATGCGCGAAGTTTTATTTTGTTTTCAAAAAATTATACATGATTCTCTGAATGGACACACACACACAGGAAAAATAATGAAAAAATCAGAGATGTATTTTTCCTATAATAAGGCAATCGTTTCTTCTGTTGCACATCTGAAATACAAGTAAAAACTACTGTCATGTAGCTGTTTCACGCTAAAATAATGCAAATTATTAAACATTTCAATAAGTATGTCTTCAAATATCTTATTTTATATAATTATTTATATTATAAAATTTAACATTTAAGCCATTAATTCCCTCAATGGAATACGTCCTAGAAAATACGTTGTTCAGAGAATCTGACTTTACATGAGAAAGTTTCAATGGTTAATTTCGCTTTATTTAAATACGGAATGTCTGTTTTTTAACTAAAGCAAATATTGCTACTTTAATTTTCTGGTGCTAATAAGGTATATGCGAATAAAAAAAATCTATTAAATTCAAAACAGTGCTGTTTGCATATATGCAAAGTTGCGCTTTAACCCTTTATATGCGGCATTATGATCTACTGCAGTTTTTTTCATGTAATATTTTTTTTTCAGTTACTACAATGAAAATTAAAGGATAAACATAAAAAAAAAAATACTCACCCGTGGGAAATTTTATTATTTAGAGGTAATTAATTAAAGTGGTACTTTAAAGTACCGTCAGTACACTATGACTAAAATATCGTAACAGAAAGCACACAAGGTATTTCAACTGGCACCAGAAAATATTTTCGATTCATGAGTATGTAAAATATAGGCTTTTTCTTATTTACAAATAGATCGCTTGACAAATTCCGGTGCCAATCATTTATTTCAACACTTTAGAATTGGAAATGCATTGTTCCTTATATGGTTAAAAAAAAAAACAATTTTTTTTTAGATTTCTATCTTGTTAGCAGTCCTTTAGTTTTGGGACGTCAATATTCCAGGGACAGCATGTTTTCTCGCATCTCCACATATGTAATATATGAATTTACATATGCCATTTTAAGCATAGCAAAAACGAGCCGGTGCCACAACTTTTTCGATTTCCTATAAAAAATAACAATGAAACAGAAAAGAAATACCAGGGTAATCATTACTACACTACATTTTAGTAATTACATTTTAAAGAAGATGAAAACGATGGATAACTACACAGACGAAAAGTAAACAAGAAGTTTTTCTCCAACACCCAGTGTACTGACGGTACTTATAAGTACCACCGAGTAATTCAACTGTTAAATCAAATGCATACACCGTTCACCTAAAATAGCTAGTGAAATTGTATTCTAAGATCATAATGAAAACATAAAAAAATTCATCACTTATCTTATATCTTTTACTGTGTTTGCAGCAATGGAAATATGAGCATGGCAATCTGTACAAAACGATGGCACAAAACACATCGACTGCTTTAAAAATAGCCTCATTCCTCTCTAAAATTACAAACTTAGAACTACTGCTGCCATGTATTCGGATAAAGTGGAGTTCTGCAATGTACCATTAGTATATTAGTAATATTCACTATGATATAAAAGTTTAAAGTGAGTGGTACTTATAAGTACCGTCAGTAGATAAAGGGTTAAAGTGTTAATATATATCAATTCCATACTTGCCAACTTTCCCTTAAACGTTCGTAAAATGCGAGTTAATTTGACCCAGGTTAAACAAGTTTCGAACAAGAAATTTACTAAAGAAATTAATTCAAATAGATTTGATAGAAAAACATGATTTTGAATATATGATGATATGTCAAATAAATTTTCTGGTTAGTAACGCATACAACTTGGGTCAACCTAACACACATTTTAAGGAAGTTTAGTTGAATGTTAGCAAGTATGCAATTCGAGCAAGAAATTTGTTTATAAAATAGGTCAAATGTGTACTACACAGAAATTAGTTAAGCTAACCTCTTGAAGGGCGGTGGGATTTAATGGGTAGGGATATAGTTTTAATTCTAAAATGCCACATTGTCACCAGGATTTTGAAATAAAATTTTCCTTCTTAATGTACATGAAGAAAATCTTTTGCTTATTTTCAAAGAAATATGTTTGGAAATCCTGGTGTTAATCAATAATCTCAACATTTTACCAGCATAAGTACTGAGCCTCTGAAAGAGTTGAGTTGTATTAACCCTCTGACTGTGCATCTCGCGATTTCCAGGGGCAACGTAAAAGTAGGAAATTTTTTGAAAACCAGTCATTTTTAGGAAAAAAGTTCGCGTTGGTTTTCGAAACAATTGCAGTAAGCGCGCTTTCCGAGGCTACTTTCGATGAAAATTATAAAGAAGATTTTACTTTAAATCAAAAATTTGTGTTCAAAAATAAAGACCGAGTGGGATCACTGTGTACGTAAATCAGTAATTGGTAGAAGATGTAAAAAAAAATAGAGGCTAATTCGAAAATGCAGCTACTAACATCTCTTTGTTAGATTGGTTGGATGAAACCTTAGTTCCAGCAACGCAAATAACAATCGATATATATTTAGGAAGTTAATTTTTTCTCAATCATACACTCATCAAACCTTATGAGAAAAAACATTTAACCCATTTAGGTGCAGAGTAATTCTGGCAATTTGGAATTAAAACTAAGTGACACATTTTGTGATCACCAACCGTGTGACGGTTAAGTCACAGTTGTATGAGAAATATTCGACCCAGATATCCAACTGGAGAACTGTCGCGTTTTACGGCTGCTTTTGAGCAATTATGTTATCACTGTGATGCATTGTGCATCATCTGTGAAGGCTGTAAAAATTGTGACGATTTTTCATCTGCTCGGATCACCAAATTTTACCCGAATCCGATCCATAAAATTTGGATCGTCTTTTTTCTTCTTCCTGGTTTGAATAAGATTAGCGGTCGGAGGACCTTATTTTCGCGAAAACGAACTGACGCCTGTCCGGTCGGGTGAGCTTTTTCCTACTTAAGTCTATTTCGGAGAGATTCTGCGTACAATCTATTAGTCGGATTTTATCAAATGATAACACGACCCAGGATTTTTTTTCGTCTCGATTCCAGTGCGGGACTGGTTATAAACGACTTATACACCCAAATTTTACTTCAAGGCAACCAGCAATGGGATTCTTTAAACGCTAAACCTGCGGTGCAAGAATCCATTAAGAATGATGGCCTACGGTACCCAGTCAGTTTTTTTCTTTTTTTTACTATGGTCTCCAATGTGCGATAAAGCATATCTACTGGCCAGATAGACAACCTAAGCCGGGAACATCAGCGTTTAGATCCTAAAAAGCTTTGTACTCATTTTATAGACCTTGAAGGCATGAATGATTGAGCAAACCTTATCCAGTCCGAAGTCCGGAATCGAACTGTGGACCTGTAACTTGGTAGCATTACATGCTAATCAATAAGCTACTGGTCATATCAATAAAATGCCATCCCAACAAAATATTTGCGTTGGTCCATAACCAGACACGGACTGAACAAAAAAGTTTTCGTCGACAAATAAACCGACCAGAAACCATAAATTAAAACAACTGATCTATAATTTTATGAAATATTGGAGTAATAGTATTTAATCTTATCTTTAATATGAATTTCATATTTTATAAAAAAAGAACTTGTATTACGACTCACTCGTGTTCAAATGAAGTATTTTATCTTAAACAATATTCTGCTTATTTTTTAATCGGGTTAACCGGAACCCGAAGCAATTAGAGCGAGATTCCCACTAATCAGTTTTCGAATGCAAGCATTTCTAAAGAAAAATTTTCGTGGTATGTTGCACCTTACATTTGCAACGCAAGTAATCTTTGGGGTCGGTTTCTACAAAATTGGTACGAGAAATCAATTAAGAAAATTTTTCTTTGAAAAAAGGGTTATGAAAACCTGACCGAATGAGAGTCCTGTTAGAATATACCTGACTTGAACCCGACTCACAGGGAAAATGGCACCAAACTGACCCGATCAAAACTGCGAGTAATGTCGGTTGCGGATAAAACAGGGTTATGCGACATAATGTAGGAAACTACATTAGGACTGAGAGTTTGACATTATTTTTTATTCTGTTTCTGAACCAGTGGTGCCAGTGGGCTACTTTTTTCTAATTCAGATTTCTTGATTGGCACCACTTTTTTTAAATGGTGAAATTCCCCGTCTTTTTGCCTTAATTAATATGTTATTAAATAAGGCAAATTTTACCATTTCAAAAAAGGTGGTGTCAATCAATTAAAAAAAAAGTAGCCCACTGGCAACACAGTTTTGAACGGAAGAAATCGCGTTATTTCATACTATTTTTTTCGTTTTTTGCATAGAAATTTACAGTGTAAAAATAGAATTTCTGAATGTAAGTGAACGCCAAAATGAACAACCCTGCTCTCGATGGATCGGTTGTAAATTATTTTTGTTTTAAACTTTTCAACATAGTTGAAAAGTATTTACGATTTGCAGCTCTTATATCTGTTGTCTGTCTTTGTCTGTCCGCCGTCTACCATATGTCTGACAATTTTCTGTTCTGGCATATAAATGCAGCTATGACTAAAGATGAGGAGGCATTTAATTTAGTGTCTACCAATTGCTAGTGACGTAACTGAGGATGTATTCATAATATGGCAGCTGTTGCTTGTTTACATCGGATCAACAGGACAGAATTATTGTCGGAGAAAACTTCCATACGTACATCTGAACAGAAATCACCTTATTTAAACATTTTATTCATGCAAATGTTCTGTTATGAAAAAGGCAGAAATATCTTTTCATATTTACTGATGGGAGTTTTTCCTGGCTGTAATTAGTCCTTGCACAACCGGTTACAATTGAAGCAGCATCATTTTGAGGATATGACATTTCCTATTTATTAATAGTTCCATGATATAATCTACGGTAAAATAGGATTTTGAGTTTTGTGTTATCCTGTTATTTTGAGCCTAACATTTTGGTGAGAACGAGACCCCTATTGTGTCGCCCTTAAACTCCTTAAACTTTCACAAAGTGGGCCTGAATCTATATGAAACTAGTTTTCATGATTTCTTCGACCAATTATATGATAGTTATGTATCTGTGATCGTCTAAGAGTACAATTACGTAGACAGAATTTATTTCCAGTGGTTTTTGTCGCATCACGCTCATTGTCAAATTTAAAGACCAGATTTTAGCATCTCCGAACTTCCCTATTGCTGGTTTCCCTGTGAGCAATAATGCCAGTTGGCTCTTCTTTTTAAATTCAGATATTTTGATTGGCACAACATTTTTTAAATTGTACAATCCGCCTTATTTTCACCTCTTTTTTTATAAATCCTCCATTAAATAAGGCGAATTTTTCAATCTGAAAAACGTGTGGCAATCAAGAAATCTGAATTAAAAAAATCGGCCCATTGGCAACACTACCTCTGATTTGTGTTCAGTAATAGTGTCTTATCCCTTTCATAGACAAAATAATTCATAATATGGCAGCTGTTGGTTGTTTACATAGGAGCAACAGGACCGGATTAGTGTCGGTGAAAACTTCCATCTGTAAATTTGAGCAGAAATCACCTTATTTAAACATTTTATTCATGCAAATATTCAGTTATGAATAAGGCAGAACTATCTTTTCATATTTACTGATTGGAGTTTTCCCTGGCTGTAATTAGTCCTTGCACAACCGGTTGCAATTGAAGCAACACCATTTTGAGGATATGACATTTCCTATTTATTTATAGTTCCATGCAAGTTTGACAGCTTGGCTTCCATTTTTATTCAAACATTCTGATCGGATACCAGAAATTGCGAACACTTTTTCTGATTTAATGAATGAGACACATTTCTTGATTGCTTGAAATAAAAATTCTTCTTTAGGAATTTCCGGTATGAGTTCAGAATTTCGGAATAAAAATGGAGGTCAAACTGGCAACCCTAGTTCCATGGTCGTTCGAACTGCCATATAATTGAAAACTGTTTATTGAGATTTACTATGTAAATATCACCATCAAAAATAAATTGTGTAGCATTAACATTTCATTTACAGGGACCCTCAAATTTTCCGTTAGATTATGGTCTATGTGCAAAAATCATGTTTGAAATATATTTTTATAATATTATATAATTTAAATTGATATGCATTTCTGAGATGCAATAAAACTTGTTTTCTACAGAATATGGGGTGATAAGCATTTTTCGTTCTTTTAAAAGATCACACAATGCTGCATGTGATTTTTAGTAGGCATATTTTTAGTCATAAATAAACTAATTGTAGGTATTTTTGCGGTCTGTTTTAACCCTTAAATGCGCGATTTTTTATTTTGTTTCGAAAAAAATATATATGATTCTCTGAAAGGTATATTACAAAGGAAAAATAATGAAAAATAAATCAAAGATGTATTTTTCATATAATACGTCAACCTTTTCTTCTGTTGCACATCTGCAATACAAGTAAAAACTACTGTCGTGTGGCTGTTTTACACTTAAATATTACAAATTCGCAAATATTTTAATACGTATGTCTCCAAATATTTTATTTTATATAATTATTTATGTTATAAAACTTAGTATTTAACCCTTTAATTCCCATGATAGAATACGTTCTAGAAATTACGTAAGTCAGATAATCTGACTTTCAACCAGAAAGTTTTAATGGTTAATTTCGTATTTACATACGGAATGTCTGTTATTAATTAAAGCAGATATTGTTACTTTAATTTTCTGGTATGAATTAGGTATATATGAATAACAAAAAATTATTGAATTCAAAACACTGTTGTTTGCATATATGCAAAGCTGCGCACTAAAGGGTTAAATACACAGAAATTGTTGGTATTTTATACACACGTTTATCGAAAAAGGGAATTTTATTGTTTTAAAATTAAAGACTAGTATGCCCCCTTAATCTTATGATTACAGGCCAAAATTAGCAACTATTTTTATATTCACTCGTATCACAATAATAAAAAAAAATCTCTGTGGTAGATATCGCTTGAAATTATAATCGTGTAGCTCAGGGGTATCAAACTGTATCACTCTGGATATCACTGAAATGTTATAGTTAACTCGAATCACTGTGATTCAACTTGTCGAAAATGTCTTTAAAAATTTAATGGTATACGACGGTCCAGTGTTTGACCCCCCACCCACCCCTATAAATGTACGGCAGAGATTTCTTTTTTTATTTAACTAGTGCGAAAATAATAAAAAATAACCGCTGGGACATACGGTGTCCCAACCGCGTAATCAAAATTTTAATACTAAAATGGTTAAAAATATTAAAGATTAAGGCAATCTGGAAAAATTCAATAATAGACCTATAGCTGGCTTGAATAGCAAAATTAGCCAGATCATGAGAAATATTTAGCCTTTTCTGAGTCAAAATTTAACTCATTAAAACCAAAATAAATATTTGCCAGTGCGTTACTGGCAGAGTCTTCTTGATGAAGACCATGAGTTTAATCATATAATTATATTTTCATACGCGATATCATTTTCTTGAATAAGAAATTTTATTAACCCCTTGTAGTTTTATTTATTTAAATTAGACATGTACTTAGAATGATTTTTTAACACACCCCTTGTGCATTAACGCTTTGCGGTCAATGCCGCCACAGTGGCGGCATTTAATTTTAATCCACAAATGTCACATTGACATCAGTATTTTAAAAAAAATCGTTATCTTAGGTACAGGAATAAATGTACTTATTTAGAATTAAGTTAAATTTTTTCTTAAATGTCGGTCCCATTGTAACATTTCAGGATTAACCCTCCGTCTACCAGACGGGTCCATTGGACCTGACAGGTACATACAAAATATTCATTCAAACCAGAAATTTCTTTAAAATAAACTAAGTATATAAACCAGACAAAAAAAAGGTAAATAAATAAGTTAAATAGTTTTAAATAAAAATTCTGGTGTAGAACGTTTTATTAAAACTTGAATAAAATTCCCGGTAGATCTAGGGTTAAAAATACAAAACTTTGCCTATGTACCTGGAAGAAGTACTTTAACCGTTAAGGGTTAATAATGGATAACAGTTATGATAGTTAGTTACATGAAATTTGCTGTTGCTTGATTGCCTCCACCGTTTTGTAATAGTAATATTTGCCTTATTTAATGACAGATTAAGCAATAAGAAAACATGTCAACTTATATTATTTCAAAAAAAGTTTTGACAAGGAAGAAACTTGGATTTTGAAAAGGTAGCGGGCTGACAACACTGGCGCGAAAAGCTCTTGATTGATTTTCAAGTCGTGTTGCCGCAAGTCGCACTTCTAATCGATTCCGAAGAACAAGTGTAGTCAGGGCTCGCCGTGTTCGTAAATATTCATACACTAGCTACTACAATTGCAAATCAATTACAGACTTCTCCAGCGTCTGCAATAGACCAATCATTTTACACTAGTAGTACCAATTAGAGAAATTTTTAAGAAGGAAGAAAGTCATCGGTTTACATTATACTAGACGCACTCATTATTAATGCACAAGGCAGTGGTGGAAAATTGGCGCAGAGGAGAAGCCTATTGACACCACTAAATTGGAGTAGTATTTTTCGGCATATTTAAGGAGAGAATTTCTGAGTTTATATTAAGGTGAAGCATACTATAAAATATTAGTGGTGTCAATAGGCTCCGCCTCTGCGCCAATTTTCCACCACTGCACAAGGTGTTAAATGGATAAAATTATGTCTTGTACAGTCAATATGAATATTTCCCGTATATAAAATTAAACCAAAATAATTTATAAAATTCACAAAAATCAATTACATTAAAAAGGCCCTTAAAGTCATAAATGTAAATAGAATAAAATTATGTGCGTATGATTTCTTAATTGTTTTTGATAATAAGTGAATTTTTTATTTTGTTGATATTATATTGCCGGGGTGTCAAACTGTGGCCCGCCGGATACCACTAAAATTTTAAAGAAATTGTAGACAAGTTGAATCGCAGAAATTCGCCGATTAGATAAGGCAATGATAGCTCTAAAATTTTAGCGGTTTCCGGTGGGCCACAGTTTGACACCCATGTTATATTGTAACAATTTATGTAAAATTTTACCATCTCTAACAATATAAGAATTGTAACCACAAGTAACAGTGCGAATGGTAATATGAGTTTGGGGAAAGTTATGCGTTAGGAAAACAAAAGTAAATCTAATAGTATACATATCAATATTCTAATTGTCTTATTCAGGATGTCTAAAAAATATAGCGACAAATATTTTTTGGAGGTAGGGTCAACGAATGTATTGAGAATTGCATAGTAACTTATGATTGGAAACGTCAAGGGAAAGTGGTAGCAGAAGAACAAGAAATAATTGGACAGACGAAGGTAAGGTGTCCCATCATATTGGAACAACATTTTGCGTCTCACAGTTTATGGCACAAGCTGAAATAAATATGGTAGTACATTTTCAAAAGATATGAAATAGTTTCGTGATGTCACAGGTGATGGCAACAAGTAAGGCCCGACTACAAATCGAACCCAAATCAGCCCAAACTGCCCTTCAGATTCTCATGCATTGTCATCAGCCAATTTGTACACGAAGTGAACGTCTGCCATGTCCTGTCTGTAAAGTGTTGCATGTTCTTTTCAAGGGAACTACAGCTCGAATGACTGCGATAAAGCACACATTTCCCCACCAGTGCTGCCGTGAACAGCACGACCTAGCGATGTACGATGACATTTCTGGTCATGTGTTAATATGCATACTCAATCCTTATGATGTACCCTATTTCCCCTAACAGTTTGTCGCTATATTTTTAACACACCCTGTATATGGTTTTTAATTTTTTTATAATGTCTCTCCTACAAATATTACACATTCGGTAGTTTACCCAGGGAGTGCTGGCGAAAGGTCTAACACACCCGAGTACGGATTTTACATTTGATACCACGTTATTTCGAATAATATTTATAAGTATATTCTGCAGTTGAATAACAGGACAGTTATTACTGGAACTTATTGGTGAGAAAATGAAAACAAATTGAATCATGCTCACCCGCAAGTGTCCCTCGGTTAACATTATGCATAATGAAATTTTCAAGAGTTTTATTGTAGAGTATTTTACATATTAGTGCATACTTATTAACCCTAGAACTACCGGAAATTTTACTCAAGTTTTATAAAAACATTCTACACCAGAATTTTTACTTAAAACTATTTAATTTGTTTATTTAACTTATTATTGTCTGATTTATAGATTTAGTTTGTTTTGAAGAAATTTCTGGTTTGAATAAATATTTTGAATGTACATGTCGGGTCCAATGGACCCGTCTGGTAGACGGAAGGTTAATACAGCTGACTCTGCTATATTTCAGGATGTTCGGAAGTAGGGTTGCCAGTTTGGCCTCCATTCTTTTAGAAGATCCGAATGCGTGACAGAAATTAAAAATAGTATCTTTTGCTTTATTTAAAGACAGAAATTTTGTGATTACATAAAGTAAGGATTCTTCTTTTAAAAATTCCGGTATGAATTTAAAATTTCAAAATAAAAATGAAGGCTAAACTGGCAACTCTATTCGGAATCCATGACAATCCCTTTTGAATTGCTGATGAAAACAGATTAAATCTTTCGTAGAGGTCACTCATCCTGATATAGTTAAAATGGGAAAACACAGGGATGTGTCATAGTAGCGAAAAGATGCTATCATGTTTCGATTTAATAACTATTCCAAGGTAAGCGAAGTTGCCCGATTTATTCGTGTATCGAAGCGTATTTTCAAACGTGTTAGCAGAGATTGTTACACCTGCGGTGGCTATGAAACACGGTGTCCAAACGGAAATGGCATAACTTTAGGAGGTGCTACATCACTTTACTGTTTTATTAAATGCTATATTTAACCCCTTGGGCTCGGCGTCTCTTACACAAATTTTATTCGATCGGCACTGCTTTTTAAAAAGAAGTTTCGTTCAAGTACACAATTTCAAAAATGCTCTGAATAAATAAGGTACATTTTATTTTATTTATTACTGATGCCAAAACAAATTTTGCAAAGAAAGATTATGTCTCCGATCCGAGCCCTCGAGTGCAAAGGGTTAATCGTATATAACGCCAAATTTTGTAAATAATAATACTACTGGCAGGGGTGTCAACAGCCCAATACCAGTATTCGCCAAGACAGCTTTTTCTTGCTAGATTTTTACAATGTTCGCGAAGAAAATTATTCCTTGTGCGGTAAGTGCCTGTGAAAATTAAGAGAAAATCCGAAAAGAAAATGTTTCTTACAAAAAAACGGCATTCAAAGAAAGGAACGAGTGGGAGGCGTGAACGAGTACTAAAAGGATGCAGCAACCTCTGCTACGGCGCTGCAAAAAATTTAACTAGAAAAGGCGTGTAACCCGGAAGGAACAGATAAAGTATTAAGCCAGGGCAGGTTTGCGATTTAGGCTTTATTTTTATTAAAAATTTTCGAGTTCGTACTGGAATTTCTGAAAGAAGAAATGTTAGTTTAAGCAATAACGGAATGTTTGTCTATAAATAAAGAAAACAATATTAAAGGTAAATTCTTGTATGAATGCGAAATTTTAGAATACAAAAAGGCTAAACTTTCAACATTGCGCTATGGAAATCCTGTAGTTCAACCCGAAGTGATTATCTGATTGTTTCAGGGTGCATATCGTAGTATGATTTAGGACGCTAAATCAGATGACCATTAACATAAACAATGATAATCGTTTAAACATTCTCTTAGATCATGAGTCACCCTTTATTCAATATTTTCTTGATGAATATGCTGTGGATCCCCATTTACATATTCCCATGTCTTAAATGACACTACCCAGACAGCAAAATATATCGAAATCCATTAGGCCATTTATCCGAATTACCGGCGGAAAATCGGCAATCGCCGACTGACATTATTATGATGTCAATAAATCATACTCTGTTCAAGTAGTCCAATGCTGGTATCAGCAGGAAATCACACTGACTGATAGATTTGAAACGTTAATATTTACTCAAAAAATAAAATTGGCCGTCTTTCCTGGGGTGAGTAATGCTCGGCAATGTGTGTCCCCTCATCAATACCGCCCGCAGTTTCAGCCCATTTCCGAATCACGTGACTGCCCAGTCCCTTTCAAGGTCTTTCTCTCCCACCTTATCCAACACCTGAAGGTTTTGTTTTTCTTTTTATGTTGCAAGCAAGGTGATTTCTAACCAGAAAGAGACGGGATACGAGAATGCGAAGACATTATGTAAAGTTAGACAGTGAGTATAAATTTCTAAGCATTTTCTTCTAAAGTTGGCATTTTTTCACCTTTCAAAAATAAACGATCGCTCGATATATACCGCAATCTAGAAATTAGAAGGAATGTGTGCACCCTTTGTATGGAATTATGAATAGTTACTCATACTTAAAAATTTGCTTTACAAATAGAAAAAAGTGAATTAGATACTTGATGCAAAAACTAGATTTTTTTTATGATTTAAATGAATAAATTACAAATAATGAATATTTGAAAATAAAATAAAAACATTAAACAACTATTTGCTTTTTTTTTTTCTCTCTTTTTAAGTTAGGATTAAGGAAAGTATGAAAAACTGGAAATATTACCGTAAGGAATAGCCTACTTGAATGACATTAATATAAATCCTGAATACTTTTTACCTTGCAAAGAGTGCAATAAGGGCGGGGGGGGGGGGGGGGGGGTAAGAGAAACCTAGAATGTGAGAATTTAATTTCTTTATTTTTTCGGGATTTACGAAATTTTTTTATCAATAAATTTTTATGCATTGCAGGAAATAAAATAATGCTTTATTTTATAGATTAAATGCATTGCAGAAAACGGGAAACATTTTAGTTTATTGATACTTATTATTAGTTTAGAGCTGATTAAAGTTTTAATGTTCGAAATTATTCTGATAATAATAATAAAAAAAATTCTTTCGACATGTCTCTTAAAAATGCGATGCTAAATTTATTATTTCAACTCATCAATTATTTAACCTTACTTAAAAAACGTATTTATTGCAAATAATAGTTTTAATATTTAATATTCAAAATTTTAGCTATTATCTACATACTTTATTTGAATTCATTCATTTACATCGCCCAAACTAACGTAGTTTTTATACCCTAGTATATAAAGTAAGTATACAACAGTGTATTTCATTACGTTTTACTTATTAAATATTATTTAAGTATGACTGACCATTCATAATTCATAAAAAACAGTAAAAAATTCTTCTAATATTAAGACTTATTTGGCAACATTTGTCGGGCTGTCATTTATTTATTTTTAGATGAGAGTTTGGTAATTTGTGTAGAAAAGTTTCTAAGCAATTTATATTCACCAAAAATAACTTTTACGTGTATTGCTTAAAATGAATTTCAAAGTCATAGATAAATAATTCAAATGAAAATAAATATTGTATTTCTTTATAAATTACTTTTAATACAAAGTGAACTTTTAAAGGGTATGGTTTTCACATCTAGCATACCACGAAAACAAGTGAGCAAAATACTTTGGGGGAGGGGGGGGGGGTAGAAAATAACAAGAAAACAGCCTGAACTCTGTAGTCCAAAAGACGTCGGCAATATGTCCAAAATCTATGCGCAACATATCAGGATCATACGATCCTCAGATCCTCAGATCAAAAAGCCTTTTTGCCGGTCTCAGGAAATGAGGTAGACCGGGCGATAAATAGTCAGATTAGGACATGCGGTGGATGTTCGGCCAGGGATTATTTGCTGCTTGGGTAGCCTTTGTTTACAGCGTTACATGCATTGTTTGAATAACTCTGAAAGGCAATACCGCATTTCGACCGGCCAATAAAATCACCTGATCGTAATTCCATAGGAAATCTGAGGAACTAGTTGGAATAGCGACTAAAATGCAGACATCAAAATCCCCACAATTTTGTTGTATTACGTGATCTACTTATGAGCGAGTGGCGCACACTGCACGCGTCATACCTGTAGAACCTTGTAGAATCCATTCCTGGGCGAATCGGGGCTTTTATAAAACGCTGAGAAGGTGTTACATTGAGTTAGAGAGATAACTCTGCGTCGTGACTAATTTTTTCATCTGATATTCTTAGAAATATAGATAAAAATTAAAACTGAATAATGAATGTAAATATCCGGCATCATACAAATAACTCATTCCTTATTAATAGTAATCTTTATTCTTCTATTTTTTTTTACTCTTAATAATTTCTATTTAGTCACTATATCAGAGCTGAAGATGCTATAGATATCGGCATATAACATATCATTCCTTGAATGAAATTTATGTTGTATATGTTTAAAACTTTACATTAAATAAAACAACTTGATTAAAAAGAATATCAGCAATATGATGTGTTAAGATAAACGTTATAAAAGTAAAATGGCTATCAGTTTTAATAGCTGTCATAGATATACAGTAAATCTGCATAATATACTTCAAAACTAATAAAGAGCATCTATAAAACGCGAGAGAATTTTTTTACTGAAAACATTTGAGTATCTAGCGATCCATAAAGTCTCTTTATTCACACTGGAATTTTTATCTGCTAAGATAAATCATAATTTCCAAAGAGATAAGACGCAGGAAAAGCTGTTGAATATTTATTGTTAAAAGTATACGGTTTCTAAAGCAGTGGGAAAAGATCGAGTTTAAGAAAATTTTGTTTTATATACAATAAAAAGTGTTATGTATACTTTATTGATCAAGTAATCAATCTTATCTTTTGATATGATAAAGGATTGTTTGAAATTCCATCTTTAGACTCTTCAGCATGCACTTTAGTTATATTACTGCGTTTTCTGTATTCTGGAAATCTTCAAATTACTTTACTTTTGTTTTCGTAAATGAATTTTAAGATTACTGAGTTTTAAATATAAATATTTAGATAAGCTGTAAAAAGGTTGTAATATTTATGTGTTTAAAGTTTAAATATTTATTCAATCGATAAACCTTTATAAAGGGATGCCAAAAAATCTAATGTTTGAATGTCCGTATTTTCTAAGAAAATTTTCTTATTAGATTTTTCTTGCAAAATTTTACTGAAACATACAAAAAGTTACGTACATTTCAAATGTTATAAAATTTACATCAAAAATATGAAAGTACTGGTATTCATTTATGATCCCTTTGTACACGATAAAAACTGCGAACCTTCGAATTTCATTTAATTAAAAAAATCATTTTTGTTGCTAAGTACAAGATACTAGCATCCCGACACTAGCACTGTGGCATCTTGGGAACTAGTGTTGCCAGATGGGCTACTTTTTTTTAAAATGAGATTCTTGATTTGCACCACTTTTTTTAAAAGGTAAAATGCGTCTTATTTAATGACCTATTAATTAAGGTTATAACAAAGGGAATTTTACTGTTTCAAAAAAGTGGTGCCAATCAAGAAACCTGAATTAAAAAAAAAGTAGCCCACTGGCAACAGTGTTGGGAACGTTACAGTGGCGTTACTCTGTGAATTCACATTTTGACCAATTTGAGAAAGTGTCAATTTTGTGATGATTCTGCAACGAGTTGTTTGAAAAGGTTTTCCCAGAATCTGGCAGGACGTTATTCTGTCGACTGCTTTCTGTTTGTTTTTATATTTTCGCTGTAGGTAGGATTTTCATTAGAATCTTGGCATCGGTTCAGATATCCAGATTATACAATTACTCGTCCCGGAACAGTGGAGTCATGAATAAAGCGGAGGAGACTTATAGTATATTGTCTACCAGTTTTAAGTGAAGTAACGGAGGAGGTTGTCACAATATGGAGGATGAATTTTAGCATCGGATAAAAAGTTTCTGTTAACCGCCGAAGCAAACTTCCACCTGTAAATTTTGAATAGAAAATATTGCCTTATTTTAGCAGGATGTTTTATGAAAAGTTTCTCTCAAAAATATGAATAAAATTTCTGTTTGCTTTTTCTGTTTTTTCCATGTTCCATGAACAACATGTTCTCTCGCATCTCTACATCTGCAATATATGAATTTACATATTCCATTTTTAGCACAGCAAAAACGAGCCGGTGCCGCAACTTTTTCGAATTCCTATAAAAAATAACAATGAAACAGAAAAGAAATACCAGGGAAACCATTATTACACTACATTTTAGTAATTACATTTTAAAGCAGATGAAAACGATGGAGAACTACACAGACGAAAAGTAAACAAGAAGTTTTTCTCCAATACCCAGTGTACTGACAGTACTTATAAGTACCACCGAGTAATTCAACTGCTAAATCAAATACATACACCGTTCACCTAACAAAGCTAGTCATATTGTATTCTAAGATCATAATGAACACACATAAAAAAATCCAACACTTATCTTATATCCTTTACTGTGTTTGCAGCAATGAAAAGACGAGCGTGGCAATCTGCACAAAATGTCGGCACAAAACACATCGACTGCTTCAAAGATAGCCTAATTCCTCTCTAAAATAACAAACCTAGAACTACTGTTGCCATGTATTCGGATAAAGTGGAGTTAAAAGAGAGATTTTTGGAAAGTACCATTAGAATATTACTAATATTCACTAGGGTATAAAAGTTTAAAGTGAGTGGTACTTATAAGTACCGCCAGTAGATAAAGGGTTAAAATAGATTTCACTGACACTGACAGGAGGTTGTCTAGGTTGTCACAGTATGGGGGAAAAGCAGTGCCTGATTACCGCCGATGTAAAATCCAACCAGTAAAAATAAATATCTGCTTTTGCCGTTATTTTTGGTCGAAATTTTGTGTTAAGAAGGCGTTTAAATAAGAAGAAAATTTCTATTTAAATTTAGTGGTGTTAGTTTGATCCTGTGGTAATCAAAACCAGCAAAAGCAGTTATAGCTGAAGCTTCACTATTTTAAGGACGTGCCAGTTCCTCTTTATTAACCCTCCGTCTACCAGACGGGTCCATTGGACCCGACAGGTACATACAAAATATTCATTCAAACCAGAAATTTCTTTAAAATAAACTAAGTATATAAACCAGACAAAAATAAGGTAAATAAATAAGTTAAATAGTTTTAAATAAAAATTCTGGTGTAGAACGTTTTATTAAAACTTGAATAAAATTCCCGGTAGATCTAGGGTTAAGGGGTCTTGTACCTTTTAAAATTTTTGAAATTTAATGAACGAGATTTAATGAAAAAAATCAAAGTTTGAATTAGCCTATCTTCAAAAACTTTTTATGTATAAACATGAAATTTTGGATATTGATTAAACAGATTGCGCTTTGTAGTATGCTGTCATTAGAAATTTATTAGCCTTATACAGAATTTGTGCATTGTTGAAATCAAAATAGCTCTTTTTTTGTACTACAGAAATCATTGCACGCACGATATCTTGAGAAAGTATGTTTGGTTTGTCATGAAAATTGAACTACCATTAAAATGAACTACCCTTAGGCCGAATTTATTTCATTAACTATACAATATACATATATATATATATATATATATATATATATATATATATATATAATGAATAAAAATAGTCATAACTAAAAACATTACCATTGTAAATACTTAAAACTAGTTTATTTTAAACACATATATTTGTTTAGTATCTTTACCAAATTTCATGACAATCCATGAATACTTTCTCAAGATATCACGCGCGGAATGACTTCTGGAGTAAGAAAAAGGGCCATTTTGATTTCAACAATACACGAATTCTGTAAAAGTCTAACAGATTTCTAATGGTAGCATATTACCTAGCACAATCTGTTTAATCATTATCCAAAATTTCATGTTTATAAATAAAAAGGCTTTGAAGGTAGACTAATTCAAACTTTGAAGTTTTTCATTAATTTTCGACGCGTTTAAAAGGTTAAAACCCCTTAACCCTCTCGCTGCGTAATTGTTTGATAGAAACCAACTTCTCGACGAGCGTCTTTTAAGAATTTTTATTATTTTGTCACCGGTTTTTCAAAACAAAATTTTTATCTAATTTAATCGGGGAAATGCTCCGATTAAATAAGGCAAAAAAAAAATACTGGTGGGAATAATCAAGGAGGATTAATTAGACGGAAAAAATGCATGCCCGAGAAAACCTCCGGTTGCACAGTGAGAGGGTTAATAGTTCTATGCCCGGAAAATTGAACTATTAAAGAGGAACTGGCATAGCCGTGAATAGTGAAGCTTCAACTGCAACCGATTTCGCAGGGGTTGATTGCCGCCGGGGAAAACTTCCACCAGTAAATTTTAAAATAAATATTCTCCTTATTTAAACGCTTTACTAATTAAAAGTTTCAGTGATAAATATTGGCAGAAACAGCTATTCAATTTTACTGGTGAATATTTACTTTGGCGGTACTCAGTCGCTACGTTTCTGCCATATCTACTGGCAACCTAGACAACCTCCTGTCGGTATCAATGATAAAAGTTGATAATTAATGGACAAACTGACACCAGTAAAAATAAATATGAATTCTCACTATATTTGTGAGAAAATATTTCTATGAATAAGGCGCATAAATAATTTGAAATTTAGTATAAAATTTTACTGATGGGAAGTTTATCTAGTCGGTAGTCAGAAACAGTTGAATCGATTTAAAAAAAACAGCCTCCATCATGTGACAGCCTCCTCAATTACTTCACTGGCAACTGGTATACATCACTATATGTCACCTCCTCTTTATTCGTAACTCCATTTCCCGGAACAGGCTCCATCTTGTACTAATGCTACTAAAATTTTGAAACGATTGTATTATTCAAAGATTTGAGAAAAAAAATATATTTCTAGATTTGTAAAAGAATTTTTCAATTACATTTTAAAGAAAAACATTATTTCCAATTTCTGATGTCATTGTGGGATTTGGGGATTGAAATTAGGCGGTAAATACACTCCTCAGCAAAAGATTAAACACCGGTGATTTTTAACTTTTAAATAAAAAATACGAACACTTGGGTTATAAAAATGACTGTACTTATTTTTAAATATATTTTAAACGTTTTAGGACAGAAATAACGGTTTGAATGTAGGATATTATTTAATTTAACTGAAAAATTCAAATTTGCATATTTCAAAAGTTTAGACACTTTTGTAATTTTTTGGATATTGTTCAAGGAAAAACACATATTTCAAACTTATGACGTTACATGCATGAAGTATTTAAGTGCACCTCGCGATAGCATCGGTTAGTGAAGATGCACGAGCAAGAAATTTTCAGTCAGATGAAGTAATTAAAGCATGGAAGCTGAAATTGAAAGGGATGACTGTTGCGGAAATTTCAGCTACTTTGAATCGGCCAAAGAAATCTGTCTATTAAGTACTGTCAAAGGGTGACTCTTTCAAAGCAAAACATAGATCTGAAAGGACTCGTGTGGCCAGAAAACGAGATTATAGAAGGATCCATAAACTGGCATCTAGACAAATGATGACTGCTAATCGCATTAAAAGTGAGTCAGAGCTTTCCGTGTCAACGGATAATTTCGTAGATGAATTAAAGAAAGATGTACATTAGTTTACATGAAAAGATAAAACAACCAGCCTTGAAATCTCACAACAAATTGACCCCTTTCCTGTCGCGGAGTAATTCTTTTTATAAACTGATGAAATAATGGACTGATACCAGAACTTATAAACGAAGTTATTAGAAAATACGAAATTGCTTATTTTCACGTATATTATAAAAGAAAAATTTTAATTAAATATTCTTGTCACTTCTGGAATTAAAATGAGGTGTCCTTTGCCCTCGAAAGGGTTGATGATTTGAGCCTCACTTTGTTTTAATTCCCAAGTATCTCTGGAGTTTCTCAATGGTCGCCAAGCTGCGTAAGACTACATACATACATTGTAAAACAATTTACAGCCGTTTGGTAAACTTTTACCTCTTCCAGAGTATGCATTTGAGCAAGATAATGCGTCTATTCATGTTGCATACAAATCGAAAAATTGGTTTAACTCTCAAAATATATTATTTTCGACTGGCCCGGGCGTATCCCTGATCCGAACCCATTCGAAAACTTTTGTGGCATCATATCTCATACGTTTTATGCAATTTTTTAACAATACTCCTCCGTAAATGAACTTCGATCAGATGTTGAACGTGTTTGGTACGAAATAGACCCCTTTGTGATGCAGGATTTAGTTTCTTCGAGGGAAAGTCACATTTTTGCATTAATAGCAGACAATGTAGGTGCAGTTCGCTTTTAATTTATGGATATTTTTGTGTTAACCGACAGAATGTCTATACTTTTGCAAGAATGTTAAATTTGATTTTTTTTTTCATTATACAGGGTGTTCCGTAAAAGGGGTCCAATATTAATAGGGGTAATAGAGGAGATCACATGGAGCATAAATCAGTATATAAAGCCTGGTCGGATCTCAATAGTTTTCAAGTTACAGCAAATAGAATGAAAATTCGTAAAATTGTAAAAGAACCCTCATTGCTAAACTATCGATAATGCTACATAAAAACGAAGCACATATTTAGAAAGAGCAGAAAAAAACCTACAAAATGACATCAATCGTATTAAAATAGCAATATTTATTGACGAGTTACAAGCCCTGAAACAGTGAAAAAAAGTACGAAATCCAATATACATCAAAATAGTTAATCGTTAATTCCAAAAAGACAACACTAGCTACAACAAGGAAAATGTAGTAAAATTTGGTCCATTCCGAAAACTTTCGAAAAAGCTTACAATGAACCATATCGGTTTAATTGTGTGAGAGAAATTAATCAGTTTCTTAGTTACAACTCCGCTTTCTTAGACACTAGCAAAGGTTAAAGCTTAAGTTAAATTCTTTAAAATTAAACTGGTGGTGAAAATTCGGAAATAATTAAAAATATTGCGATTTGTAACTATGCAAGAAGTTTCAGTACATGTTTTACATGGACAATTATTGTATGTATATGTGCATCATAATTTATGATAGGAAATAATAATAACAAATAGCATAATAATTTTATTAATTATAAATTTAAAAAAGACACTAAATTTTAAATTAATTCATACAAACTTTGTAATTTAAAATTTGAGTACACCACAGTCTGTGACTTACAAAATACTGTGCCAAAAAGTGTTGAAAATAAAAGAAAAATGACAAATAAAGCATTACATTCCACGTACTTTATGACATATGTGAAGCATAGTCTTCTGGCCTGCGCTGCACAGTTCAATGTCGAAAGGCAGACGAACGGACATTATTATAATAGGTGTTCGAAGTTTCGCCTATTAACAGAATCGCACAGCCGACAGCGACGTCGTAAAGATTGGCGAACACGCCGAAAAACTCCGACGGAGTTGGGAATGTCTCCTGCAGCGACAACGATTCGCGCTAGTAAATCCTCCGGTGTATCCACAGGCGTTTCATACACCAGCGATTTAAGGTGTCCCCAAACAAAAAAGTCTAACGGATTGAGGTCTGGAGAGCGTGCAGGCCAAGCAACAGGTCCACTGCGTCCAATCCATTTCCCAGGATATGTTGAATTGAGGTGATTGCGAACACCTATGAAAAAATGTGCCGGTGCGCCATCGTGCATAAACCACATATTGTGGCGCAATGTTGCTGGCACATTTTGCAGTAACTGCGGTCAGATATCCCGTAGGAAAACCAAGTACGTACTGCCATTGAGTACATCTGGGAGTAAATATGGTCCTATGAGATAATCGCCGAGGACACCTGCCCATATGTTCATACTGAACTTTTGTTGTGCGTTCGACGGGAAAACAGTGTGCGGATTTGTATATGACCATGTGTGCATATTGTGCGTGTTTACCACGCCCTCTCTCGTAAATGTTGCTTCATCAGTAAATAAAATATTTTCCAGAAATTGTGGATTATTTTCTGTTACATTAAGCAACCAGCGTACGAATTCTGTCCGCTGAGCACAATCTGTTACTGATAACAGTTGTACCCGCTGCACATGAAAGGGGTGCATGTTTTCTGCACGCAGAACACGCCACACACTTTGGTGAGAAACACCGACTTCAGACGCAGCAGCTCGTGTACTCGTGGAGGGGTTATCTTTAAAAATATTCAGTACATCTTCTTCCATTGCAGGTGTTCGTACATGTCGAGGTTTCCCTGCATCATTGCTTGCTGTATTAAACGATCCAGTCTCCCGTAATCGTCTATCGATTTTTATGAAGAGTTTCGAACTTGGGCAACGTCTCCTTGGAAATTGCTCACGGTACATGCGCTGTGCTAGACATGCATTTCCATGAGCTTGCCCGTACACCAGATGCATGTCCGCATATTCTTCGTTAGAGTATTCCGTCATAATTATTATACATCAACTTACTACAATCCCACTTACAACAGCCTCCCTTTAACATAACGCCCACTGATGACTGCTGTTTTATTACACTTTTCTTCCTATACACATAGAAAATTTGCATAAAAAGTACTTCTTCATCATCCTGAAAGTTCATGGAGGAAACGCAGCAGTCACGGAGTTTGCTTTAAGACAAGGCGAGAGCTGCACAATATGTCATTCACTTGACCAGACTGAATAATGAAACGGTATTGATAGAGGTTGATCAGAAATGTATAATTGAAAGATATTAAAACGGGGTGTTTACAATCGTCATGGGCGGAGTTTCGCCCTTTCCGAGCGTGCAACAGTACATAGTTGTAACTAGGGAACTGCTTGATTTCTCCCATACAATTAAACTGATATGGTTTATTGTCAGCTTCTTCGAAAGCTTTCGGAATGGACCAAATTTTATAACATTTTCCTTGATGTAGGTAGAGTTGCATTTTTGGAATTAACGATTAACTATTTTGCTAAATATTTGATTTTGTATTTTTTCACTGTTTCAGAGCTTGTAACTCGCCATTAATTCTCAATATTCTAAAACAACTTATGTCATTTCGTAGGATTTTTTCTGCTCTTTCTAAATATGTGCTTTGTTTTTATGTAGCATTATCGATAGTTTAGCAATGAGGGTTTTTTTTACAAATTTCCGATTTTTCATTCTATTTGCTGTAACTTGAAAATTATTGAGATCCGGCCAGGCATTATATACTGATTTATGCTCCGTGTGATCTCCTCTATTACCCCTATTAATATTGGACCCCTTTAACGGAACACCCTGTATATTATGTAAAGTGTATAAATTAAAATTTATTGTTTGTGTATGAAAGATAAGTCCCCAGTAATATATGACAGTTGAATTACAACAATTCGTTACATATTTCTCAGCACAGAAGCATAATCGATCATTGTCTAAACTTTTGCTGAGCACTGTATAACCATCTCCGTACAAAGAGTTAAATTGAGCTTATTCTAAAGTACTTAAAACAGGATGCAAAATGTCTAACGGAATTTCTGAATAGAATGTTTATCCTATTTTATAATAAAATTATTACGAATTTTACTATCAATCGCAGAAAGTGGTTTAATCTGAAAAAAAAGTTACGTAATGATTTTTAATCTGAAATACAGGTGTCATAAACTTCCGAAATTCTAAGGTATTTTTCTTCAACGATTTGCCTGAAAGTCATCTACTACTACATATTCCGACAGGTAATCTTCACATTATTTCATTGTAAATTTCCTAACATTAAATATTGCCAATTATTTATTCTAAAGAACCGGTGGTTTGGTGGCCATGAGTCAACGCTTATAGTTCACATCTAGGCTATAATGGTGAAATTCTACGAGAATTTACGAACAATTTCATTTGAAAATACATAAATGCAATTTAAATTTTATTTTTACGCAGATTAAAGAAGCAGTATTCAAAAAAAAAAAAAAAAAAAAAAAAAAAATACGGTCAAACAAAATTAAGCCTTCGACTTTGAAATAGATAATTCTTTAATTTGAATGTCACTATTATAAAAGGTAATTTCATGATTTACTTTCCCATTAAGGAGAAAATATAAATTTCTGTTTGAAATTGTGATTTTCAAACAATTCATTAGGATTTTTTCTATGAGGGTGTTGTTAAATTGCCAAATAAGATAAAAAAAATAATTAGAACTCTTTTATTAGCGAATATAAATCCTGTTTCATGGTTACCGCTTACTGAAGAATGATGTTTTTTTCCTATTCTTATCGCAATAATAATATTTATATATTAATTTTTGGTACGAAATCTTAAACTATTCGAAATATAAAATTTTCTAACTAATTAAACAATATTTTCCCGCAAATTATTTCGCGCAATAAGCATTGATAACTATAAAGCATTTTTATAAAATAAAATAAGTGCGTTATTTTTATTAATTTCGGAGAGATTTTTTTGAAGGTATTGTTATATACATTATTTTACGAGTTTCTTTCTGAAGTATAAATTGTACAGAAGATTAAGTAAAGTTATCGATTAGAAGCACAAAAGTTGTAAAAAGTACCTTTTATATTTTCATTGAACAAATGTTGCCAAACACTAGTGCTGGTTGTTTTTAAGTCAAATAAATATATTTTAAGGAGAGTTTATACTTGATT
Organism: Maratus speciosus; assembly: GCA_963932465.1. Taxonomy (NCBI): domain Eukaryota; kingdom Metazoa; phylum Arthropoda; class Arachnida; order Araneae; family Salticidae; genus Maratus; species Maratus speciosus. Next base: position 492,118,894 of record OZ010796.1, on the reverse strand, counting down.
AATGAAACCACAAACTAATATATAGAAAAAGGTTGGCATCAATGCACCTGTAACCACTATTTTCCAATAGTAATATTCCTTTTAATGTAATCGCCGATTTTTTGTATTTATAAACGCTGCGGTGGTGACAATTGCAACACTGGCTCGCGAATTCGCGTTGCCATCAAAATACTCAAGGCCTGAGTGTGATGTTGAATATAACATATCATCACATATAATTATTTATCTTCTTTTTTAAAATTAAATTCCCCATTTTAAAATTTAATTTCTCCTTTCATAATTATAAATTGAATAAAAACTTCCTTTCCTTTCTAAAAAGAATATATCTCTTTCTGCTTCTCTTGCGCTTTATTTTTCAGTTACTTAACTTTCCCAAGTTCAGCCAAAGCCGTTAATAAAATAAACCAAAAACAAATATGTTTCTCATCCTGAAATCATTAACTGTTCGAGCATATTTTCCTTCGGTTAACGAATATATAAAAAAGATATTCTTTGGCCATATGCTCCAGTCGTAGCAATTATTTATACACTCAGTGTTAATTTTCAGTTTTATCGTCAATACAACTGTCTTTTCGGCCGCAAATATTATACTCTGTTTATATTAAAATCGGCGCCCTGCATCTCCGATGCTGCTTCTAAATGCATATTTCCCATCATTTAGCTTTGGCATTCGTATTTGTACGTTGAAATGTTTAAACGCCAATCAACGGTCCTTTTGGCCACTTTTTAATTTAAAGTTCCATTAAGTGATATATCTTTGGGGTTATAATGGTCCAGGGTACCAAGATTTTGGATCGACACATTGGCAACAATTTCTGACAAATTAACCATTCCTTCTCCATACATCGTACTGTCAACAGCTAAATGAAAGGGTCCCTCTCTGGCATTTGCATATTTCATGTCCATATCCAATAAACTCATCCTGTCTTCAAATTTGCCGAGTTATTTTGTGCCTGTCTTTAATTATTCAAGGACTCATGAACCTGGATTTCCAAAAAGGTGATTATCTTAAAAATGCAATAGTTGTTTAAAATATTTTTCCCTACAGATCATGGTCTACAGCATACTGAGGACAAGAGTTGTGACGGCATCACTAATCGACTGACTTCTCACTAGTGTTGGAATTCACACCGGAAAATTTTGAATTTCAATTTTATTTTATTTTATTTGTGGAATATCTATTATCTTATAAAACAATAATAACTATTTAAACTTACTGGTGAGAATTTGGAATATCTCAATAAAAAATCAGCCAGATGCGGCAACACAGTGGCATTCCGCATCTGCATGAACTTTTATTTTGGGATTCCGAAATCACAACAGTAAGTTTAAATAGTTAGTATTGTTTTATATGATGATAGATATTCAAAAATAAAATAAAAGAAAATTGCTATTGTAAGTTTTCCAGTTTGAATTCCAACACTAGTGAGAAGTCGGTCGATTAGTGTTGACGTCACAACTCTCGCACTCTGGCCTTGAGTATTTCGATGGCAACGGAAGTCGCCATGCATATTCTGCTCAGTTAACACAATGGAGTTAAGAATAAAGAGGAGGAGACGTAAAATGTAAATTCTCCCATTTGAGATTGAAGTAACTGTGGAGGTTATCACAGGATGTTGGCTGATATTTTTACATCGAACCAACAGTTTCTGATTACTGCCGAAGCTAACTAACACCAGAAAATTTTCAATAGAAAAGTCTTATTTACTTTGACGGATTATTCATGCAAAATTTCTCTCACAAATATGGCAAAAATTTCTATTCGTTTTTACTGGTGAAGTATTTCTAGGAAATTATAATCTCTTTCACTGACACTGACAAGGGGTTGTTTAGGTAGCCACAATATGGCGCTTACGAAGAGCCTCACTACCAACAAAGTAAACATCCACCAGTAAAAATAAATATCTGTTTTTGGCTATAATTATGACTGAAATGGTGCTTTAATAAAGCATTTAAATCAGGACAAATGTTGAATTAAAATGTGCTTTTTGGAGTTTGCCTCGCCGGTAATGTATCACTTCGAAAACAGTTACAATTGAAACTTCACCTATTTTGGGGGAACGTCAATTCTTTTTTATTCATATTTCCGTTGTTAATACAGCCTATGTCTTAATAACTGAATAGAGTTTTGAATTTTAAGCAAGATGTCGCGCACGTTTAGGCAGGCGTCAGGGCCATGGAACTATTAACCCTCTGTCTACCAGAAGGGTCCAATGGACCCGACATGTATATTCAAAATATCTATTCAAACCAGAAAATTTATTCAAAACAAACTAAATGTATAAATCAGACAATAATAAGTTAAATAAACAAATTAAATAGTTTTAAGTAAAAATTCTGGTGTAGAATGTTTTTATAAAACTTGAGTAAAATTTCCGGTAGTTCTAGGGTTAATAAAGAGGAACTGACATACCCTTAAAATAGTGAAGCATCAACTGTAACCGCTATCGCAGGCGTTGTTTACTGTCTGTGGAAACTTCCACCAGTAGATTTATATAGAAATTTTCAACTTATTTAAACGCCTTAATATTACAAAATTTCAGTCATAAATAATCGTAGAAACAGATTTTCATTTTTACTGGTAGGAGTTTACTTTGGCAATAGTTAGGCACTGCGTTTCCGCCATATTGTGACAACCAGGGAAACAAACTGACAGTTTTACAAGGCATACTGACACCAGTAAAAACAAATAAAACTTTTTACGACATTTTTGAGAAAAATTTCCATGAATAAGACGTAGAAATATGACGAAGTTTTCTATTCAATTTTACTGGTGGGATGTTCGGCCTAGTGGTAATCAGAAACTGAAGATCCTATTTTAAAAAAGCCGCCGCCATGTTGTGACAACCTCCTCAGTTACTTCACTCGCAACTGGTAGACAGCACACTACATGTCTCCTCCTCTTTATTCATAACTCCATTGTCAGGGCGTAGGAAAGCCACACTTTTGGCGACTTGTCCATTGGCGCACATGAGCGCGTGAACCCCCAAAGGAAACTGAAGAATTATTTTAACAATTAAAAAAATTATATACAAAAATGATAATTTTGTGTCAATCTCCAATGCGATTATCACTCACTCTCGCTCCTCCCTCTTCCTTACTTTAGTATAGATATATCTATGACAATTCCATACTGAAGAAAATTCGAAAGTTTTCCACACAGAGCGCGCCTAGTCGTTTCTTGATAGCACGTGCGACTGGAGAAATGCTCTTTTCAAAATCAGCTTATTCGAACTGGAACGGGAGAGACGACGGACAATGGGACGCCTCGCATAGATCCTTCCGTAATTTTGCACATGAGTGTACAATTACAACTTAGTATCGAATCATGTATATAAACGTAGAGTCCGATAAGGGATATTATAAGGACCACGTTGATGCATGGAACTAAAAACAAAGAGGAAATTACATATCCTTAAAATGGTGAATATTCAGCTGTAACCGGTTTCGTAGTGGCTCATTAGCGCCGGGCTTAAATTTTACGATCTGTAAATATGAACAGGAAGTTTCCTCTTACTTAAAAGCCTTATTCATGCAAAATTTCCGTCATACAGGGATGAGATTTAAGACTTTTTGCACACCAGTGTATTCTTAGAGAATATATTATTTTATTTAATTGGATTATCCTGGACTATTGTGATTTAAGAGTACAACATTTTCTGTAAAATTTTACTGGTGGAAATTTATTTCGGCGGTAATCAGGCCCTGCGTTTGCGCCATATTGCGACAACATATACAACCTCTTGTCAGTGTCAGTGAAATATATAGTTTAAAAAAAAAAAGTCTTGCCCTCATTATATATATTTATTATTCTCAAACTATTGTAATTGGATACATGTTTGTTGGGATACATTGTAAGTAGTGTTACATATATATATTTTTTTATAAAACCACGTACTTCAGTAAATTTCAACGTGTGCTCCCCCCCCCCCCCCAGGTAGCTAGGAGAATGTTTAAGTGGTATTCTAGTTCCCGCCAAGTGTTCTTTAACATGTCTTCTGTTACAGTACACACAGCAGCTTGTATCCTAATCTTCAGTTCTTCGACGTCAGCAATTGGTGGGACAAAAAGTAGTCCTTGATATAGCCCTCAAAGAAAAAATTCAGAGGATTAATATTTGAGAGCACGAAAGCCAAGGTTTTGGTCCATCCCTTCTAATCCACCGAATCAGAATGTTTCGTTCTATTGTACAAAGAAGCTACTAAAACTGTCCTATCCAATGATACAACAAGTTACATTTTTATATAAACTGTTAATTTGTAATGAATTATTATAATCAGGGCAAGACTTTTGGTTCACACTGCATTATAATACCCGAGCCAAAATAAACAGTAAAAACGAATAGAAAATTTCACCACATTTGTGCGAGAATTTTTGCACGAATGAGCCGCTAAAATGAGGCGAAAATTTCTATTCAAATATTATTTGTAGGAGTTTTCTTTAGTGGTAATCAGAAACTATTGATCCGATGTAAATATTCAGCCGCTATCTTGATACAACCTCCTCAGTTACTTCACTTGCAACTGACCGTTACTACACTTTATGCTTCGTCCACATTATTCATAACTCCATTCTCTGGTCCCAGAATTGTGTGGTTTTGCATATAAAATTAATGGCTAATCACATAAAAATATAGTTTCTTTGAAAAATAAAATTATTCATTGCAATTTCTGGCTTATGATTAGTGGAACAAATATAAAGGTTGTAAAGAAAAAAAAACCCTGTTAAGCTATATGAACTATTTACCATTTAGAAATAAGTAAAATTTTATTAATAAAGTTTCTGGTTTCACGCATGATTATTTGATATTCAGGTCATACACAGGAAATAAGAGTTATTATGGTTTTTATATAATACGATTTAGCCATAACTGCCAACATTTACGCTTTCTTTTTACCACTAAAATTTAAAAGAAATTTTTGACTTTCTGAATCATAGAGTTCGCCGATCTAATATGGGAAAATTTATTATTAAATTTTAGTGGTATGAAAAATGCGTAAAAGTTGGCAGCTATTCATTTAGTATTTTTGTAGTATTTCATCTAATTCATCCTCTTTTAACCCCTTAATGGTCGCATGAAATTACGTTTTAAAAATTCAAATTGCTTATTTGCACCTTTTTTTTGATAAAGAAATATTCACCTTATTTAATGGCAGGTAAAATGATTCCCTAATAAATCCAATTATACTATTTTATAAAACTGGTGGGAATCAAATAATCTGAATAAAATACAAAGCCCGTGAATATCACTGGAGCGAGAATTAAGGGGTTAAATTCTTATTTTAAAGATTTATTCTTAAAAATAATTCTTTCGTTCTAAATTAACTTTTATCAAATTTAATGATTGAATCGTCCATGATATTTTTTTACATCAGATATAAACAGAACTTAAATTAGTTTTTAGAAATATTAATATATTTTTACATTACGTTTTTTAAAGAAAAGAAGTACTATCTATTTCTTTAACCCCTTAATTCTCGCTCCCGTGATATTCACGGGCTGTGTATTTTATTTAGAGTGTTTTATTTCCACAAGTATTATTAAATAGTGTAATTGGCTTTATTATGGTATCAATTTACATGTCATTAAATAAGGTGAATATTTCTTTTTTTAAAAAGTGGAGCCAATAAGCAATTTTAATTTTTCAACCAAAATTTAATGCGACAGTTAAGGGGTTAAACAACTCGCTGACTCGCCTGGTATTGCCCTGGTATTGTAATAACTTTAAATAAACATAATTTAAAGACTATTACTTTAACCCTTTCTGGCACAGAAAATTTCTTTTCATAAAATGATAAAATGATGACTGACAAACAGAATTTAAAAACAAACTTCTTAGAAATTAAAAACCTGTTGGTTTAAACTTTTATTACAAAAGCAAAATTTTATTAAAATATGTTTGGTGCCGTTTGTGAATTTGAACTTAAAATTAGGTGGTCCGCAGTGGGACCACTGTGCCGGAAAGGGTTGATAGGATTTTATAAAAAAATTTAGTTTTAAACGAAAAATCTTTTCAGACGAACCTCGTACCCAGGGTCCTGCATTATTTTTAATTTAAAAAACCGAATGCATCGATTTAAATTTAAATTTATGTTCTTTAAATGGGTGTTATATGCTTTTCCGTATTTCGACAAAAAATAGCGGATTCAGAATTTTATAGTGTGCGTACTTTTATTATTTTTTTTTTCATTTTATTTTACATCGGGTCAATTGATTTTATACAAAAAATTGTTCTTTTTGTCGGAACTTTTTTAAACTTTTATGAATCATATATATATATATATATAATGGTTTTAAAGCTTTATAAAAATTTCAAAAAATATTGATATATAGTGGTAATTGAATATATATTAAGACCTTTGTAAGAATATTTTTTCACCTGACGTTATTTAACCCTCTCGCTGCGCAGCCTGAGAGTTTCTCAGGCAACGTAAAAGTAGCAAAATTTGCGCAACCCGAAATTTCATCGGAGATGCATTTTTATGTCTAATTAACCCTAGAACTACCGGAAATTTTACTCAAGTTTTATAAAAACATTCTACACCAGAATTTTTACTTAAAACTATTTAATTTGTTTATTTAACTTATTATTGTCTGATTTATACATTTAGTTTGTTTTGAAGAAATTTCTGGTTTGAATAAATATTTTGAATGTACATGTCGGGTCCAATGGACCTGTCTGGTAGACGGAAGGTTAACTCTGCTTGATCATTCCCACCAGTTATTTTTTTACTGTATATTTTGCCTTATCTAATCGGTGAAATTTCCCGTTTACATGAGACGAAAATTTTTGTTTTGAAAAACCGGTGGCAAAAGAATAAAAATTCTTAAAAGACGCTCGTCGCAAAGGAGTTAAGTACGCAATTTTTGAAGCTATTTTGATAAAACAATTACGCAGCGAGACGGTTAATTCTTAAGAAAATAATACAAGCTGTGCAAACACTGTGAAATTATTATTTGTTATACAAATAATCTCTTTGAAACCTGTGTAAAATACTCGTGAAAAAATATTGATATTTACTTGATTAAATTGCTAAAAGGTGTAAATAAAAAATTATGAAAATTAAAAAATGTGTTAACTGTTTAGATATTTAGGCTCCACCGCAGACCTTACAACTAACATTGAGCCCTACGAGGACTTCAAAAAAAGGGGGGAAATATTCGGGTTCTCGAACTTTTCAGAAACCGACAGGTTTGCTCGCACACCGTACGTGCAGGAAGTGTTTGCTTGTTTCGTTACAAAAAGCTATTCGACACCACTTATTTTAAACAGCAATATTTGCTTTATTTAATCGCAGATGTATGTAAATTATATAAGGCGAATATTTTAGTACGATAAAAAAGTGGTGTAAAATCCATACTTTTATTTTATTGTGTCAAAAAGAAATTAACCTCCTAAGGGGTAGAAAAGTACTTTCAAAGGATTCAAATCCGTACTTTTTTATGCAGAGTGCGGCGTTCAAAAGGAAAACGTACAAAATTTAACGCTTTAGTGCGCAGCTTTGCATATATGCAAACAACACTGCTTTGAACTTAATAGAAATTTTTATTCGTATATACCTAATTCACACCAGAAAATTGAAATAGCACTATTTGCTTTTATTAATAACAGACATCCGGTACTTAAATAAAGCGAAATTAGCCATTGAAAATTTCTGGTTTCGTGTCAGATTCTCTGACATTGTAATTTCTACAACGTATTCTATCATGAGAATTAAAGGGTTAAAGGTTACATTTTATAAAACAAATTAATATATAAAATAAAGTATTTGGAGACATACTTATTAAAATATCTACTAATTTGCAATATTTTAGCGTGAAACAGCCACACGGCAGTAGTTTTTACTTGTATTGCAGATGTGCAACCGAAGAAAAGATTGACGTATTATATGAAAAAAGTATCTCTGATTTTTTTCATTATTTTTTCTGTGTAATAAACTTTTCAGAGAATCATATATTTTTTTTCGAAACAAAATAAAAAATCGTGCATTTTAGGGCTAAGAATTTGTTATCCGTTTGTCCGGGGTGTTTCAAAAGGTGTTCAGTACGGCCCTCGTTCTTGTAGTAAAATGGGGAAGGGAAAAGAGCCGCTATCACGTTTTTGGATCTTACGCCGGGAGTCATTGCGCCATTTTTTGATGTTCATTATGGTTTTTAATAAATATCTCATTTTTTTGACAAAAATCATGAAATCGAGCTTCATCAGGTGCTTTCGGACCTGCCTTGTACTATCATCATCAAATTTTCAGACATATACATGTGGTAGGGTTTCCTAGCCATCGCACATAGTCAGACACGCACACAGAAACATCTTTTTGTTATTATTACAGAAAAACTTCTTTACGTATTTTTTTACAAATTTTGTAAAAGCCCAGTGGCCAATGTCATAGAGCGCACCACGAAATTTTTTTAGGAAATGCTGGATTTAAGGGGACAAGTAACCTTCAAACCCATTTTTTATTTTTATTTTTAAATTTCACTTTAAATACTATTCAAGGCACACTATATGCATTATGGCATACATTTATCACACAAGATATTAATATATATATATATATATATGTTTTTAGAAAAATATAAGGAATTTTCTTGACTATTTTAAGCATTATGAAGAACATTTCAAAATGGCCCATGCGTATTCCATATAATTAATATCCCCAATATTTTTTATGCAAGTTTGATTCATATATAAAAATAAAACTGTGCATCGAATTTTATGTATTTGAATACAAAGGTAAGGGGAAAAAATCAAAATTTTATGAAAATTTCAAAATTTTTAATTATATTTCTGCAATTAACTACATTTAACTTTTCCAATTATATTTAGTATATAAAAAGTTGTTCAGTTTTCTGATATACAGGGTCATTCAAAAGGACATATGGGTGTGTGAGGTCATGAGGAGAAAGAATTACAGAGAAGCTGTGAGTAGGAAACACGATCATTGCGGTGCAATGGCATCGTGACCGTGACGCAAAAAGATAATAAACAGTGTAAAAAGACCTTTTTTTTTTTGCAAAAAACTTAATAGAAAAATGTTAGAACTCCAGGGTTGCTACGCTTCAGGGAATTTACCAGTCAATATATCAGTATTTTTTTTTTTTTTTTTTATAGATAAATATATCTACATTAACCGCACGAAATTTTGCCTTATTTAAAGAGCGATTCTCTGTAACGAAGGTGCCGAAGGATTTTATCGTTAGAAAATTCCCTGTAGCGTGGCAACCCTGAACTCATAACAAGGGATAAAAATGTGCTCCAGAAGCGATGATGAATGCTCTACATCGTCGCCGCATGGAATCACGAACACGTTCCAATCGGCCCTGTACCGTGGGCACCGCGATCCCCGGACTTAAACCCCTGGATTTCTTGCTGTGGGGATACCTCAAATCTCTGGTGTACGAGACACCTGTTCCATTAGCCATGGACCTCATGCCACGGATCGCTGAACCGGCGGCACGCGTTCCAGGGACTCCTGGTCCATTGGAACGGATTCGCAATTCCATGCGGTGCTGATGCGAAGCACGCATCATGGCTAATAAATCAAATTTTGAGCACTTGTTATGAGTTGTAAAATTTGTCATTTGAAATTTGTACTTCAATTAATTATTTTGTAAAATAAAGGTCTTTTTACACCGTTTGTTATTTTTCTTTGCGTGACGGTCGCGATCCAATTAGATCGCCATGGTCGCATTTTCGGTGCCCAGTTCCTATGTAGTTCTTGACCCTTATGACCTGACATACCCATACCTGCCGTTTGGACATGACCTTTTGAATCTCCCGGTATATATTGACAATACCAATAAAAGTATTATGGATTTTAATTTATAGGGAATGCTCATGGGGCATTTTGAAAAGCTCTTCATAACGCTTAAAATATCCAAGAAAATTCCTTATTTTCTTCCCCCCCCCCCCAAATTTTTTTTCGTGTGATAAATATATGCCATAATGCATGTAGTGCGCTCTAGAATAGTATTAAAGTTAAATTTAAAAATAAAATTAAAAAATGAGTTTGGAGGTTCCTTGTCCCCTTAAAAAAAGGAACATTTATTATTTCGGACTGAAATTGTGGTCCACACAATTGACAGATTCTTGATTATCTTCCAAAAGAAAGGTCTAAGTGTTTAACACTAGAACCGCCGTTAGGGGTCATTTTGAAACCTGCAAAATTGATAAAATGCCATTCGAACCAGAAATTTCTTCGCAAGACTTATTAAATGTTTGTAGCACAAAAATAGACTAATTAAATAAGTTAAATAGTTAAAAAAAAATTCTTGTATGAAACACTTTTTATAAATCTTGAGTGAAATAGGCGGAAGTTCTAGTGTTAATGAAAAAATTCCCACTTAAAACACGGTAATGGTTAAAATCACAACATTAAGCTCCTTTGTCCCCGAAGCCGCCCTCAAGGGAGGTTTATTGCTTGAAGTCGCCCAAATTATGGAAGAACATTGCTCATGTCGCAATTGCTTCTTTAATATATCGGACTTGTTTACTTAAATTTCTGGTAGAAATTAGTTTGTTTAATTTAATTATAAAATAAAATTTTTGTAGCGCTGAATATTTTATTATGTCTCAGAAATGCTAAATAATCAAGAAATTAAATTCTGAAGAAGATTGTGTGTATGTGATAAATAATTCTTTATTTTCAGCCTGTGATTTTTTAGTCGAAGGCATGGTAGCTATATTTAGACCACATTCCAGGTAAGGCAGTGCTGCACCCGGTCAGTATATGATGTTCTTGAATTACCACACTTAGAAACCGTTAATATATTAATACAGAGGAATTGACATATCACTAAAAAGGCGAAACTTCTACTGTAACTGTTCGTGAAGCTTTTGACTTCCGCTGGACTAAACTTCGAGACATGCCGTAAATTTCGGCGTACAATCCGTGGATGAAACAGCCATTTTTCGACGATAAATTTAAAAAAATAAAATGTAGCTTTCTGAATCGTGGTAAATGTTTTCCTTCAATAACTAAATAAAATTTCTGGGCCCAAACAGAATTGTTTGATCCGCGGATTATACGCCGGAAATTAGGGTAAATATGAATAGAAATATACTCCTTGTTTAAACGTCTTATTCATGAAAATTTTCATTCATAATAGCATAAAAAATGTATTATTTTTTACTGGTGAAAGTTTGCTCCTGCGGCCCTCAGACCCTTCGATTCCTCCATATCGTGATAATATAAACAATCCCCCTGTTAATACCAGTGAATTAGTCACCGACGAGTAAAACTTCCGGCAGTAAATATGAATAATAGTCTCCGTGTTATTAATATGCATAGCTGCCAACTTTTACGCTTTTTTGCTACCACTAAAATTTAATAGAGATTTTTGCCTTACTTAATCGAATGATTTCGACGATTAAGTAAGACCAAATTTACAATAAAATTTTAGTGGTAAGAAAAAAGCGTAAATTTTGGCAGCTATGAATATGCCTTATTCATGCAAAAAATCTGTCATAAATAAGGAAAATTATCTATTCGTTTTCAGTGGTGGAATTTTGCGCTGACGTTACCCCTTTCAGAGGCAAAGCACTTTTATTAGGAAAATATTGAAATGAATGTGTGACACCTGAATTTTCAAACCAATTTATTTGAAAATAAATAAAAGCTTTTCTTCAAGTACTTGATCACCCGACCGGAGCACCAACCAAAGAATGGCATAGGATGTAACGCTCCGGTGGAAAATCCCCACAACAATCACCGATGCCGGACATCGGAAAGCACCCAAAATAACAGGGAAAAAGGCACATATTCTGACGAACTTACATAGTAAATCGTAAATTTACAAAACAATTGATGTTGCTTTCATCATAATAATAAAAATAAAAACAAAAGTGAAGTGACTTAAATGTATAACAAAAGTTAAGACTATAAATCCTTGTTCAAGATTATGAAGTGTAAATGTTCATAAAGTTCACTGTTCACTAATGTTCAAATGAGTTCAGTGTTCGAAAGAAAAATGTTCATAAAAGTTTTATATAAGATAAACTAACTTGAAGAAAGATCACCATAATGTTCAGACCTCAAGAGAAAATCACCGCCAACAAAAATGTCAGACAAAGGACAGTTACTATAAAAGGCACAATGTTGAGCCTTTGATGTAGTGTCAGAAAACCACGTAATGTCCGTAGCGAACCACTGATGAGTATTAACAGTATGATAGAAGTAAAAAGTTATAAGTGTAAAAATTATCAAAATTTATACCTAATAAATGAGTATTCCCTATTAAGTGCGTTGTACATAGCACACAGTTTTCCATAGTTTGAACGGGTGGTGAGAACGTTTTGAATATTCCATCTCAGTGTACAATTCCTGTTGAATTTAAATGTACAAGGCATTCTTCAAGTACTTAATAAAACGAAAATTTTCAACTCAAAATTCTGGTGTCAATGCCCCATTTAGGAATTAAAATTAGGTGGTCCAAAAATGAACCACCGCCCTCGAAATGGATAATCTGGTCCTGGTCCGATATAAAGAGACACCACCGTTATATTCTGACAATCTCCGCAGGGCCTGATTACCAACGGGACAAACCTCCAAGGTCACATCTTTAGCATAGCTGCCAACTTGTACGGACTTTTCTCACCACTAATATTTAATAGTAAATTTTAGCTAAAACAATTGCCGAAATCTAACGATTTCTAACGAAGAAGCAAGACAAACATTTCTATAAAATTTTAGTGGTAACAAAAATCCGTACAAGCTGGCAGCTATGCGTTGGTAATGAGGCACTGAATTTCTTCAGTTACCTCATTTGAAATAGAGGTAGATTGTACAATCTCTGTTCCCTCCTCTTTATTCATAGCTCCATTTTAGAAACACCATTCAACTGCAGACCACGGCATTTGACATACTAAAATGTCTATTTTAAACATAGAAACTTTCATTCTTGTCTTCGGTTTATTTTTGTGCCATGCCGGAAAGGGTTAATAACTCAAAATAGACTTCGTTATATTTTGACCTAAAATGAGAAATTTATTTTTGAACTTGGTTAGCCATTTTTTGGTACTGAACTATGAATAAGAACGAATTCACATATCCTTAAATTTGTGACCTGTTACGAAGTGGCTGATTATTGCCGAGACAAACATCAACCAGTCAATTTGAATAGAAATTTCCTCCTTACTTAACTTCTTGAAAGCTGCTCAACCGAGAACACATGTTAAAGCCAAACACCTGTTTAAGCCAAGCATATGCTGTGCAAGCACCGGTGTAAAGAATAAACATCTAATGCATGCAGAAATTTTGTCATAGTTAATGCAAAAATATATAAAAAAATTTTCCTGGTGGAAAATTGCCTAGGCGGTAAAGAGGCCCTTCAATTCCGATTTTCACGACATGCAGCCGTTCTGGAAACCTTAATTGCATTAATATTGTAAGATATTGCATATTTTGCTCTTAAAAATTAACAAAATGAAAAAATAAATTTATAGTCACATTATTTATGTTTCATAAGACCCTTTTAAGGAATATTACCACACTAAAATATGATAAACCAAATATTAACCATAGAATGACCAGAAATTTTACTAAAGCGTTATAAAAATATTCTACACCAGAATTCTTATTCAAAACCACACATTTAACTTACTTATAATAAAACATACTATAATATACATTAAAACACACATACACGCATAAATAACGCTTGCATTCTACAGTTAAAGGTATATATAAATATTATACAGGCATAAATACAATAAACCCAACTGGAGTGAAAAATTAGCCAGAGCCAGGAATCGAACCCGGGACCACAGCATACAAGACTGCTGCTCTAACCACAGAGCTACACCGGCCGATACCTGAGCCTATAATATTTATATATACACTTAACTTACTTATTTAACTTTTTTCTCTGTGGAACAAATTTAACTTAAAAGGAAATTTCTCGTTTGAATCGAAATATTTTTAAATGGTAGGGGCAAAATGACCACTGTGGTCGTTTTAGTGTTAAAGAATTAACCCTTTCAAGGGCAAAGCATATCTATCCGTAAAATACCGAAATGATTGAATGACAACGGAATTTAGGAACAATTTTATTTGAAAATAAGTAAAAGCTTTACTTCATGTAATTAATAAGAGGAATAATTTTCAATAAAAAATTCTCGTTTAAATGTTCCATTTTTGGATTGATATTAACACTAGAACGCCCGGAAATTTTACTCAAGTTTCATAAAAATATTTGACACCAGAATTTTTATTTAGAATTATTTGGCTGATTTATTTCACGTAAATCTACGTTTTTAAAGTTTAACTTATTTTATGAAAGAATTTCTGGTACCAGTTGACATTTAGTCATATGGTCGGAGTCGGATCGACTCCTTCCGGGCGTTCTAGTGTTAACCCTCCGTCTACCAGACGGGTCCATTGGACCCGACAGGTACATACAAAATATTCATTCAAACCAGAAATTTCTTTAAAATAAACTAAGTATATAAACCAGACAAAAATAAGGTAAATAAATAAGTTAAATAGTTTTAAATAAAAATTCTGGTATAGAACGTTTTATTAAAACTTGAATAAAATTCCCGGTAGATCTAGGGTTAAGTGGTCCAAAAATTAACCACCGCCACTATACGGGTTAAGAAAGATTTTATGCACTCCGTGAACCTGAAATAATAAAAATATAAGATAAAAATTAAAAACAAATGATCCTCTGATTGGCTTTAATAATCTAAAATGTTTTAGATACAAATAATACGCATTCCTAAAAGGTTAATGTTAAAATATTCCTATAAAATATTTTATGCTAAATTAAAGTTATGAAACAACATCTTAAAAAAAATTCGTTACTTGTTTTGTTCTTTTCTGGTTATCGTTTATAAATGGTTCTTTACTACGCTTAAGTTATGAGTAATGGAGCTTCGTAGATTTATTTGGAGAAGTCCTGTTTAAGCACACATAAAACAAAGTTTGATGTAAAATTAATGGTTTTAGTACAGAGAACATATGTAAAAAAAATGTTGTAATTTGCACAAATGAAAATTTCTCGTGAAGTTGTTTTAACACGATACATATATATATATTTATTAAATTGTAACTTTTTGAATTTGTAGACAGCTACTGCTGATTCAAATACATTTTATTTGAGGTCAACATAACTCAGTTAATAGATAATAGAAGGCATTTAATGTCTAAAACAGTACTATCGATAAATGCGAAGCTATTTTTTTAAGTAAGTACCGTTTTAATATTTAAAAATATATGAATTTTTAAACAATTTAATTTTTCATGAAAGCCTTGATTCTTATGTACTTTTCAACATAATTTGCACCGATATTAAGGCACTCAACTTATCGTACTATCATCTTTTGTATGCTATTCCCATATAAATCTGACAAATGTCGTGTTAACCAAATTAAATTTTTTTTTTAATATTAACAGTCCAATATTTGTACATTCAATCTTCATGAATTTATAGATTATATATATTAATGTTAATCCTAAGCATATGTGTATTTTAGAAAAATTTATATTTTTAAAATAAAATTGAAAATATTGCATATTGTTTTTTCGGAGTTTATCTATACATTATTTTATATTGTAGGTAAAACAATTAACATATTTAAATTGCATCTTGAGACATAAATATAATCTATGACATCTAAATTTATCTTACATAGCTACCAAATTTTACGCTTTTTTCTTACCGCTAAAATTTTATAGTAAATTTTATCTTATTTAATCGTCGGAATCTCACGATTAAAAAGATGAAAATCTTTATTAAATTTTAATTTGATTTAATAAATATTCCAAGGTAAGCGAAGTTGCCCGATTTATTCGTGTATAATTCAATTTATTCGTAGAGGTCACTAATCCTGATTCAGTTAAAATGGGAAAACACAGGGATGTGTCATTGTGGCGAAAAGATACTATCGCGTTTCGATTTATGATCTATTCCAAGGTAAGCGAAGTTGCCCAGTTTATTCGTGTATCGAAGCGTATTAAACGTGTTAGCAGAGATTGCTACACCTGTGGTGGCTATGAAACACGGTGTCCAAACGGAAAAGGCATAGCTTTAGGAGATGCTGCATCACTTTACTGTATTATTAAATACTATATTTAATCGTATATAAGGCCAAAATTTCTAAATATTGATACTACTGGCAGGGGTGTCACCGGCCCAATACCAGTATTCGCCAAGAGATTTTTTTCTTGCTAGATTTTTACAATATGCGCGACGAGAATTATTCCTTGCGCGGTAAGTGTCTGTGAAAATTAAGAGAAAATCCAAAAAGTAAATGTTTCTTACAAAAAAACGTCATTCAAAGAAAGGAACGAGTGGGAGGCGTGAACTCGTACTATGATGCAGCAACCTCTGACGCTGCGCCGCTGCAAAACTGTAACTAGAAAAGGCGTGTAACCCTGAAAGAACGTACAAAGTATTAAGCCATGGCAGGGTTGCGAGTTAGGCCTTATTTTTATTAAAAATTTTCGAGTTCGTACTGGAATTTCTGGAAGAAGAATTGTTAGTTTAAGCAATAACGGAGTGTTTGTCTTTAAATAAAGAAAACAATATTAAAAGTAAATTCTTGTATGAATGCAAAATTTTGGAATAAAAAAAGGCTAAACTTTCAACCCTGCGCTATGAAGATCCTGTAGTTCAACCGAAAGTGATTATCTGATTGTTTCAGAGTTCATATCAGTATGATTTGGGACGCTGATTCAGATGACCATTAACATAAACCATGATAATTGTTTAAACATTCTCGTAGATCATGAGTCACCCTTTATTCAATATTTTCTTGATGAATGTCCTGTGGATCCCCATTTATATACCTCCATGTCTTAAATGACACTAGCCTTGTTTACAGAATTACATACATGCATAAAGTGTTTTATAAACTCTGAAAGGCTCTATCGCATTACTGGCCAATAAAATCACTTGATTGTAATTCCAAAGAAAATCTAAGGAACTATTTGGAATAGCGACTAATATACAGACATCAAAATCCCTCCAATTTTGTGGTATTATGTGATCTACTTATGAGCGAGTGGCGCAAACTGAACATGTCATACCTGTAGAACCTTGTAGAATCCATTCCTTGGTGAATTGAGGCTGTTATCAAACCATGAGAAGGTGTTATATTGAGTTAGAGGGATATCTCTGCGACGTGGCTAGTTTTTTTATCTGATATTCTTAGAAAGATAGATAAAAATTAAAACTGTATAACGGATGCAAACATGTGGCATCATAGAAATAACCCATTCCTTATTATTAGTAATCTTTATTCTTCCATTCTTTTTTTAATTCTAAATAATTTCTATTTAGTCACATTATCAGGGCTGAAGATGCTATAGATATCGGCACAAAACATATCTTTCCTTGAATGAAATTTATGTTGTATATGTTTAAAATTTTACATTATATAAATAACTTGATTAAAAAAAATATCAGCAGTATGATGTGTTAAGATAAATGCTATAAAAGTAAAAGGGCTATCAGTTTTAATAGCTGTTATAGATATTCAGAAAATCTGTATAATATACTGCAAAACTAATAAAGAGCATCTATAAACCGCAAAATAATTTTTTTAGTGAAAACGTTTGAGTATCTAGCGATCAATAAAGAATCTTTATACGCATTGGAATTTCTATCTGCTAAGATAAATCATAATTTCCAAAGAGATAAGAAGCAGGAAAAGCTGTTGAATATTTATTGTTATAAGTATACGGTTTCTAAAGCAGTGGAAAAAGATCGAGTTTAAGAAAAGTTTTGTTTTATATACAATAAAAGGTGTTATGTATACTTTATTGATCAAGTAATCAATCTTATCTTTTAATATGATAAAGGATTGTTTGAAATTCCATCTTTAGACCCTTCAGCATGCACTTTAGTCATATTACTGCGTTTTCTGTATTCTGGAAATCTTCAAATTACTTTACTTTTGTTTTCGTAAATGAATTTTAAGATTACTGAGTTTTAAATATAAATATTTAGATAAGCTGTTAAAAGGTTGTAATATTTATGTGTTTAAAGTTTAAATATTTATTCAATCGATAAACCTTTATATAGGGATGCCAAAAGACCTAATTTTTGAATGTACGTATTTTCTAAGAAAAATTTCTTTTTAGATTTTTCTTGCAAAATTTTACTGAAATATACAAAAAAGTTACTTACATTTCAAATGTTATAGAACTTACATCAAAAATATAAAAATAGTAGTATTCATTTCTGATCCCTTTGTATACGATGGAAACTGCGAACTTTCGAATTTCGTTTAATTAACCCCTTCACGGTCGCTTAATATTTGAAAACCATCAAAAAAGTACCTATTTCTTCTATTACAGAAATTCAATAATTATAAGGTTTCTAAATAAAATATGCAATTACTTTTTTTTTAAGGCAAAAAAATAAAGATATTATAGAACAAATTCACATTTGTACAAAAGCCATCAAGCTAGGATTCTGTGTCTTAATGTTTGTTTTATGCCATACAAATTAATGCGAATAAGACCTTTATTTTTCACATCTTAGATCTTTATTTATCATCATCGCACACATTTTTACAAATAATATTTAAATAATATATATATATATTAAATTTTAATTATTAACATTTTTTTTGACTGTTATATATTCCGAAACATGCAATACAAATCCCAGCATTACTATCAGCGCCAAAAGCCGAACCCAAACGGCCATATAGAAAGACTTCACGCGGAAATGTCATTTAATTTTTTCTGGTTTCAGAAGTTTTGTACAGCAATTAAATCTCCAGCCGGGAAATATCGTCGGTACCATGTCAAACTATCCAGTGTGAAAACAGTGGGCTACTTTTTTAAAATTCAGATTTCTTGATTGGCACCACTTTTTTGAAATTGTAAAATTCGCCTTATTTAACCTTATTTAATGACATATTAATTAAGGCAAAAACAAGAGGAATTTTACTATTTCGGAAAAGTGGTGCCAATCAAGAAATCTGAATTTTAAAACAGTAGCCCACTGTTTTCACATTGGATAGTTTGACATGTTACCGACGATATGACGGGCACGAGAAATTACGAACGACACATCAGACCGTGATATTGACGGGAGCGAGAATTATGGGGTTAAATTTTTTTTGTTGTTGTTAAGTAAAATATGCTAGCATCCCGCATAGCACCGTGACATCTTGGGAACGTTACAGTGACGTTACTCTGTGAATTCACATTTTTATCCATTTGTGAAAGTGTCAATTTTGTGACGATTCTGCAACAAGTTGTTTGGCAAGCTTTTACCAGAATCTGGCAGGACATTATTCTGTCGTCTGGTCTCTGTTTGTTTTTATATTTTCGCTGTAGGTAGGGTTTTCATTAGAATCTTGGCATCGGTTCTGATATCCAGTTTATACAAAAACTCGTCCCGGAAAAGTGGAGTTATGAATAAAGAGGAGGAGACTTATATTATATTGTCTACCAGTTTCAAGTGAAGTAACTGAGGAGGTTGTCACAATGTGGCGGGTGATGTTTTAGCATCGGATAAAGAGTTTCTGATAACCGCCGAAGCAGACTTCCACCAGTAAATTTTGAATAGAAAATATTGCCTCATTTTAGCGGGATGTTTTATGAAAAGTTTCTCTCAAAAATATGATTAAAATTTCTGTTTGTTTTTTCTGGTGTCAGTTTGACTATGTATTCAAATAGATTCCATTGTCACTGACAGGAGGTTGTCTAGGTTGTCACAATATGGCGGAAAAGCAGGTCCTGATTACCACCGAAGTAAAATCCAACCAGTAAAAATAAATATCTACATTTGCCGTTATTTTTGGTCGACATTTTCTGTTAAGAAGGCGTTTAAATAAGAAGAAAATTTCTATTTAAATTTATGGTGTTAGTTTGATCATGTGGTATTCAAAACCTGCGAAAGCAGCTATAGTTGAAGCTTCACTATTTTAAGGATGTTTCAGTTCCTCTTTATTAAGGGGTCTTGTACCTTTTAAACGCGACGAAAGTTAATAAAAAAATTCAAAGTTTGAATTAGTCTATCTTCAAAAACGTTTTATGTATAAACATGAAATTTTAGATATTCATTAAACAGATTGTGCTATGTAATATGCTGTCATTAGAAATTTATTAGCCTTTTACAAAATTTGTGCATTGTTGAAATCAAAATAGCTCTTTTTTTTACTCCAGAAGTCATTGCACGCACGATATCATGAGAAAGTGTGTATGGGATTTGGTAAAGATACGAAACATATATGTGTGTTTAAAATGAACTACCCTTAGGCCGAATTTATTTCATTAACTATACAATATACATATATATATATATAATGAATAAAAATAGTCATAACCAAAAACATTACCATTGTAAATACTTAAAACTAGTTCATTTTAAACACATATATTTGTTTAGTATCTTTACCAAATTTCATGACAATCCATAAATACTTTCTCAAGATATCACGCGCGGAATGACTTCTGGAGTAAAAAAAAGAAACATTTTGATTTCAACAATACAAAAATTCTGTAAAATTCTAATAAATTTGTAATGGTATCATGCTACAAAGCACTATCTGTTAATTATTATACAAAATTTCATGTTTATACGTAAAAAGGTTTTGAAGATAGACTAATTCAAACTTTGAAGTTTTTCATTAATTTTCGACGCGTTTAAAAGGTACAAAACCCCTTAACCCCCTCGCTGCGTAATTGTTTTATCAAAACCGCTTCGCGACGAGCGTCTTTTAAGAATTTTTATTCTTTTGTCACCGGTTTTTCAAAACAAAAATTTTTGTCTAATTTAATCGGGGAAATGCTCCGACTACATAGGGCAAAATTTACAATAAAAAATTACTGGTGGAAATAATCAAGGAAGATTAATTATACGGAAAAAGGCATGCCCGAGAAATTCTCGGGTTGCGCAGTGAGAGGGTTAATAGTTCTATGCCCGGAACATTGAACTAATAAGGGGAACTGACATAGCCTTAAAATAGTGAAGCTTCAACTGCAGCCGATTTCCCAGGGGTTGATCACAGCCGGGGAAAACTTCCACCAGTAAATTTAAATAGAAATTTTTTCCTTATTTAAACGCCTTATTAATGAAACATTTCAGTAAAAAATAATGGCAGAAACAGATATTCATTTTTACTGGTGAATATTTACTTTGGCGGTACTCAGGCACTACGTTTCTGTCATATTGTGGCAACCTACACAACCTCCTGTCGGTATCAATTATAAAGTTTATATCCATGGAAAAAACTAGCACCAGTAAAAATAAATAGGAATTCTTACTATATTTGTGAGAAAATATTTCTATGAATAAGGCGCTTAATTAAGGTAAAATTTAGTATAAAAATTTATTGATGGGAAGTTAATCTCGTCGGTAATCAGATACTGTTGAATCGGTTTAAAAAAAAACAGCCTCCATCATGTGACAGCCTCCTCAATTACTTCCCAGGCAACTGGTAGACATCACTATATGTCTCCTCCAATTTATTCGTAACTCCATTTCCCGGAACAGGCTCCACCTTGTACTACTGCTACTAAAATGTTGAAATGATTGCATTACTCAAAGATATAAGAAAAATATATATTTGCAGATTTGTAAAACAACTGTTAAACTACATTTTAAAGAAAAACATTATTTCCAAATTCCGATGTCATTGTGGGATTTGGAGATTCAAATTATGTGGTAAATATAATATACCATCTTCATACAAAGAGTTAAATTGAACTTATTCTAAGGTAAATATGTAACGGAATTTCTTGATAGAATTTTTACCCTATTTTATAGTAAAATTATTACGAATTTTACTATCAATCGCAAAAAGGTTTTTTAATCTGAAAAAAAAAATCGTAATGATTTTTAATCTGAAATACAAGTGTCATAAACCTACATAATTCTAAGGGAGTTTTCTTCAACGATTTGCCTGAAAGTCATCTACTACCACACACTGATAGGTAATCATCACATTATTTCATTGTAAATTTCCCAACATTAAATAATGCCAATTATTTATTCTAAAGAACCGGTGGTTTGGTGACCATGAACAACGTTTGTAGTTCACATCTAGGCTATAATGTGAAATTCTACCAGAATTTACGAACAATTTGATTTGAAAATACATAAATGCAATTTTAATTTTATTTTCAAGGAAATTAAAGAAGCAGTATTTAAAAAAAAATACGGTCAAATAAAATTAAGCCTCTGACCTTCAAATAGATAATTCTTTAATTTGAATGTCACTCTGCTATAAGGTAATTTCATGATTTACTTTCCCATTAAGTAGAAAATATAAATTTCTGTTTAAAATTGTGATTTTCAAACATTTCATTAGGATTTTTTTCTATGATGGTGTTGCTAAATTGCCATATAAGATAATAAAATAATTACAATTATTTTATTACCAAATGTAAATCTTGTTTCATGGTTACTGCTTAATTATGAATGTTTATTTTTTCCTATTCCTATCGCATTAATAATATTTATTTAATTATTTTTGGTTCGAACTCTTAAACGATTCGAAAAATAAAATTTTCTATCTGATTAACCGATATTTTTCCGCAAATTATTTCGCGCAATAATTATAGATAACTATAAAGCAGTTTTATAAAATAAAATACGTGTGTTATTTTTATTAATTTCGGAGAGATTTTTTTTAAGGTATTGGTATATTATTTTACGAGTTTCTTTCTGAAGTATAAATAGTACAGAAGCTTGAGTAAAATTATCGATTAGAAACACAGAGGTTGCAAAAAGTACCTTTTATATTTTCATTGAACAAATGTTGGCGAACACTAGTGCTGGTTGTTTTTATATCAAATAAATATACTTTAACAAGAGTTTACACTTGATTAATAAAACCTCAAACTAATATATAGAAAAAGATTGACCTCAATACACCTGTAACCATTATTTTCCAATAGTAATCTTCCTTTTAATTTAATCGCAGATTTTTTTGTCTTAATCAACGCTGCGGTTGTGACAGTTGCAACACAGGCTCGTGAATTCACATTGCCCCGAAATACTCAAGGTCTGAGGACAGGAGTTGTGACTTCATCACTAATCGACTGACTTCTCACTAGTGTTGGAATTCACACCGGAAAATTTGAATAGCAATTTTCTTTTATCTTATTTGTGGAATATCTATTATCTTATAAAACAATAATAACTATTTAAACTTACTGGTGAGAATTTGGAATCTCCAAATATAAAATAAACCAGAAGCGGCATTCCGCATCTGGCTGAATTTTTATTTTGGGATTCCGAATTCTCACCAGTAAGTTTAAATAGTTAGTATTGTTTTATAAGTTGATAGATATTCAAAAATAAAATAAAATAAAATTGCTATTGCAAGTTTTCCGGTTTGAATTCCAACACTAGAGAGAAGTCGGTCGATTAGTGATGACGTCACAACTCGTGTCCTCAGGCCTTGAGTATTTCGATGGCAACGGAAATCGCCATGCATGTGCTGCTCAGTTAACACAATGGAGTTATGAATAAAGAGTAGGAGACATAAAATGTAAAGTCTCCCATTTCAGATTGAAGTAACTGTGGTAGTTATCACAAGATGTTGGCTGATATTTTTACATCGAAACTGCATTTTCTGATTACCACCGAAGCTAACTTACACCAGTAAATTTTTAATAGAAAAGTTTGATTTACTTTGATGGCTTATTCATGCAAAATATCTCTTACAAATATGGCAAAAATTTCTATTCGTTTTTACTGGTGAAAGATGGTTCGGAAATTATAATCTCTTTCACTGACACTGACAAGGGGTTGTTTAGGTAGCCACAATATGGCGCTAACGAAGAGCCTGACTACCAACGAAGTAAAAATCCACCAGTAAAAATATTGGTTTGGCAACTAAGTTCCCGCAGTTTGTTTAAATACACTTTTTCTACCAGAATCTATATTCTGTTTTTTTGATGGATTTAATTTATGTTAAATTTCAGAAAATTAAAATGCAATGTCAACTATAGAATTCAGAGGGGGTTGGTAAGTGCGTTCCCGCCGCTTTTCGGTATACATTTTGCTACAGGATTCTGTATTATGTTTTTTTGATCCGGTTAAATTTCATGTCAGTAAAATGGAATGCCAACTATAGAAAGACAACTGGATTGGCAACTATGTTCCCGCCTTTTTAAAAATACATTTTTCCTGTCGTAATCTGTATTTTGTTTTTTGATCGAGTTAATTTATGCTAAATTTCAGATAATTAACTCTTTTCACTCGTATGTCCAGCCTGACTGGACATCATCTTTCTTTGCAAAATTTGATATTAGCACCAGTGATAAAGGAAAATAAAATTTGCCTTATTCAATTAGACCATATTTGAAATTGTGTACTTAAAGGAAACTTCTTTTTAAAAAGTGGTGTAAACCGAATAAAATTTGTATAAGAGACTCCCGAGTCGGAAAGGTTAAAATGGAATGTCAACTATGGAATGCCAACTGGGTTGGTAACTAAGTTCTCGCCCTTTTTTAAATTTATAAAATTTTATTTTTCAATAAAATTTAACAACTAATTAATCAACAATGTGTTCTTCCTTGTTATTTGCAACTTCTTCCCAACGTTCAACAAGATTTTCAATACCTCGTTGGTAGAAATCCCCCAGTTTCGACTCGAAAAATTCATCCAACCAAGCTTTCAATTCTGCATTAGTATTGAACGAAACTCCGCTCATAGCATTTGCAAGAGATAGAAAAAGGTGGAAATCTGTTCGTGGCAAATCGGAATAGTACGGCGGGTGAGGCAGCACTTCCCAGCTATGCGTTTGATTGGCTTCCTTGATCATATTCATGATATGAGGGCGGGCATTGTCGTGCAGCAAAAGAACTCCATGTTGCGATTATGTCTTTTCACTTGAATAGCCGTGTTGAGTCGTTCCATCACAGAGTTCTACGTTAAACGTTTGTTTCGGTTCAAGAAATTCGTAATGGATAATCCCTTCCCAGTCCCACCATACACAGAACATCGTTTTACGTGGATGAATATCTTGTTTCACGCGCGGTGTTGGTAATTTACCGGGGCTAAGCCATTCCTTGCGAAGCTTCATATTAATGTGCAGGCACCATTTTTCATCGCCAGTAACGATTCGGTAAAGAAATCGTTGCTTGTGTCCATTAGTTAAGCGGTGATGAGCAAGCAAACCAGCGGAGATTGTGGCTCGCTGATTTTTGTTGTTGTCACATAAAGCATGCGGAACCCATGCCCCACACTTTTGAACCTTTCCCATTGAGTGAAGATGCTTTTCTATAGCAGTGTGGGAGAATTTCATTTTCTCTGCGAGTTCCCTTGTCGTTTGATGCGAATTTTCGTGCAAAAGTTGGTTTAACCGCTCTTCATCGAACTCAACTGGACGGCCAGAACGAGGTGCGTCGTCGATGTCAAAATTTCTATTGTTGAACTTGCCATACCAATCATGAGCGGTTCTTTCAGCTATGGCCATACATAGCACAAATGTTGCGAACAGCTTTTGCGGCCATCAACCTTGATTAAAAGCAAAGAGGAGGAGCGTCGAAAAAGCTCTTTTTTCCCAACTTGGCACTACATTTTGCGATCTGGATTATAACACAAATTAACGCTATACAAAAAACAAATATAGATTCCGGTAGAAAACTTCTATTAAAAAAACTGCGGGAATTTAGTTGCCAACCTAATAAATATCTTTTTTTGACAATAATTATGACTGAAATTATGCATTAATAAGGCGTTTAAATTAGGATAAAAGTTATATTAATATGCGCTGGTGGGAGTTTACCTCGCCGGTAATGAACCACTGCGAAAACGGTTACAGTTGAAGCTTCACCTTTTTTGAGGATATGTCAATTCTTCTTTATTCATAGTTCCATGGTTAACACAGCCGATGTCTTAATAACTGAATAGAGTTTTGAATTTAAGCAAGATGGCGCGTAATTTTAGCCAGGCTTCAGGGCGTAGGAAAGCCACACATTTGGCGACATGTCCATTGGCGCACATGAACACGTGATCCCCAAAGAACATTAAAGAAATAGTTTAACAATTAAAAAAAATTATATAAAAAATTATAATTTTGTGTCAATCTCCAATGTGATTATCATTCACTCTCGCTTCTCCCTCTTCCTTACTTTAGTATAGATATATCCATGACAATTCCTTACTGGAGAAAATTCGAAAGTTTTCAATACCGAGCGCGCCTAGTCTTTTCTTGATAACACATGCGACCGGAGAAATGCTCTTCAAAATTAGCTTATGCGAACTGGAACGGGAGAGACGAACGACAGTGGGACGCCTCGCATAGATCTTTCCGTAATTTTTGACATGAGTGTACAATTACAAACTAGTATCGAATCATGTATACAAACCTAGAGTCCGATAAGGTTATTATAGTGACCACGTTTATCCATGGAACTAAGAACAAAGATGAATTTACACATCCTCAAAATGGGGAATCTTTAACTGTAACCGGTTTCGTAGTGGCTCATTACCGCCGGGCTTAAATTCCACCATCTGTAAATTTGAATAGGAATTTTCTCCATATTTAAAAGCCTTATTTATGCAAAATTTCAGTCATAATATGGACAAAAATAGCATTTTTGTGGTGGAAATTTATTTCGGCGGTAATCAGGCAATGCGTTTGCGCCATATAGAGACAACATATACAACCTCCTGTCAGTGTCAGTCAAATATATAGTTTAAAAAAAAAGTCTTGCCCTGATTATATATATTTATTATTCTCAAGCTATTACAATTCGATACATGTTTGTTTGGATACATTGTGAGTACTGTTGTATTTTTTTTTACAAAACCACGCATTTAAGTTTATTTACCACGTACTTAAATAAGTGCCCCCCTCATAGAATATCTAAGCTGTATTCTAGTTCCAGTCATGTGTTCTTTAACATGTCTTCTGTTACAGTACACACAGCAGCTTGTATCCTAATCTTCAGTTCTTCGATGTCAGCAATTGGTGGGGCAAGAAGTGGTCATTGATATAGCCCCCAAAGAAAAAATCAAGAGGATTAATATCTGGAGAGCGCGAAAGCCGGGGTTTTGGTCCATCCCTTCTAATCCACCGAATCAGAATGTTTCGTTCTATTGTACAAAGAAACTACTAAAACTGACCTATCCAATGATACAACAAGTTACATTTTTATATAAACTGTTAACCCTAGAACTACCGAAAATTTTACTCAAGTTTTATAAAAATATTACACATCAGAATTCTTATTTAAAATTATTGAACTTATTTACTTAACTCATTATTGTCTGGTTTACATATTTAGTTTATTTTAAAGAAATTTCTGGTTAGAATAAATATTTCGAATGTACCCATCGGGTCCATTGGACCCGTCTGGTAGGCGGAGGGTTAATTTGTAATGAATTATTATAATCCGGGCAAGACTTTTGGTTCACACTGCATTATAATACCCGAGCCAACTTAAACAGTAAAAACAAATAGAAAATTTTACCACATTTTGAGAGAACTTTTGCACGAATGAGTCGCTAAAATAAGGCAAAAATTTCTATTCAAATATTACTTGTAGAAGTTTTCTTCAGCGGTTATCAGAAACTGTTGATCCGATGTAAAAATTCAGCCGCCATCTTGTTACAACATCATCAGTTACTTCACTCGCAACTGACATAATATTTTAATATAATACGATTTAGCCATAACTGCCAACATTTACGCTTTCTTATTACCACTAAAATTTAAAAGACATTTTTGACTTTTTCAATCATAGAGTTCGGTGATAAAATATGGAAAAATTTACTATTACATTTTAGTGGTATGAAAAATGCGTAAAAAATGGCAGCTGTTGATTTAGTATTTTTGTAATATTTCATCTAATTCATCCTCTTTTAACTCCTTAACGGTCGAATTAAATTACGTTTTAAAAATTCAAATTGCTTATTTGCAGCAATTTTTTGAAAAAGAAATATTCACATTATTTAATGACAAGTAAAATGATTCCCTAATAAATCCAATTTTACTATTTTATAAAACTGGTGGGAATCAATCAATCTGAATAAAATACACAGCCCGTGCATGTAACGGGAGCAAGAATTGAGGGGTTAAATTCTTATTTTAAAGATTCATTCTTATTTACAAAATATCTTCATTATACTCACTCTCAATCAATAGTAAAAATGAAACATCTACAACTGTATCAGAAAGCTTAAATGTTTCATCATTTTTGATATCGGAGGATTTTCCGCTTCACAAAGTTTAGAAGTTTGATACTTCATGATATATTTTGTCAGCTTCTCCATTTAAAAATAATTCTTTCGTTATAAGTTAACTTTTATCAAATTTAATCATAGAATCATCCATGATATTGCTTTTAGATCAGATATAAACAAAACTTAAATTAGTTTTTAGAAAGATTAATATATTTTTACATTACATTTTTTTAAAGAAAAGAAATACCATCTACCTCATTAAACAACCAGCTGACTCGCCCGGAACCGTTGTAATAACTTTAAATAAACATATTTAAAAGTCTATTCCTTTAACCCTTTCAAGCACAGAAAATTTCTTTTCATAAAATGATAAAATTATTGACTGGCAAACAGGATTTACAAACAAATTTCTTAGAAATTAAAAACCTGTTGGTTTAACCCTTTATTACAAAAGCAAAATTTTATTAAAATATTTTTAGTGTCGTTTGTAAATTTGAACTTAAAATTAGGTGGTCCGCAGTGGCACCGCTGTGCCGGAAAGGGTTGATCGGATTTTATAAGAAATTTTAGTTTTAAACGAAAATTTTCTTCAGGCGAATCTCGTATACAGGGTTCCGCATTATTTATAATTTTTAAAACCGAATGCATCGATTTAAATTAAAATTTATGTTCTTTAAATGGATGTTATATGCTTTGCCGTATTTCGACAAAAAAATAGTGGATTCATAATTTTAAAGTGTGTGTATTTTTATTTTTATTTTCATTTTATTTTACATCGGGTCAATTGATTTTATATAAAAAATAGTTCTTATTGTCGAGACTTTTTTTAAACTATTATGAATCATATATACATAATGGTTTTAAAGATTTATAAAAAAAATCGTCAAAAAATATTGTTATATAGTGGTACTTGAATATATTTGACGACGTTTGTAAGAATACTTTTTCACATGACGTCATTTAATACTTAAAATAGTAGTACAAACTATGCAAACAGTTTGAAATTGTTATCTGTTATACAACAAATAATATCTTTGAGACTTGTGTAAAATATTCGTGAAAAAATATTGATATTTACTTGATTAAATTGTTAAAAGTTAATTAAAAATTATAAAATCTAAAAAATGTGTTAACTGTTTAGATATCTAGGCTCCACCGCAACCCTTACCACTAACATTGAGCCCAATGTTATGGACTTCAATTGGTATGTAATGGACTTCAAAAAACACACAGTTACATTTTGTAAAACATTTGTAAAACAGGTTACATTTTGTAAAACAAATTATTACATAAAATAAAGTATTTGGAGACATACTTATTAAAATATTTACTAATTTGCAATATTTTAGCGTAAAACAGTCAAACGACAGTAGTTCTTACTTGTATTGCAGATGTGCAACAGAAGAAAAGATTGACGTATAATATGAAAAAATTATCTGATTTTTTTTTCTTGTGTAATAAACCTTTCAGAGAATCACATGTATTTTTTTTCGAAACAAAATAAAAAATCGTGCATTTACGGGTTAAGATATTGTTATCCGTTTGTCCGGAGGTGTTTGAAAAGGTTCGGCCTTCGATCTTGTAGAAAGATGGGGAAGGCAAAAGAGCCGCTGTCACGTTTTCGGATCTTACGCCGGGAGTCATTGAGCGCATTTTTTGATGTTCATTATGGTTTTTAAAAATTATCTCAAATATTTTACGAAAATGATAAAACCGAGTTTCCTCAGGTGCTTTCAGACCCGCCTCGTCATATCATCATCAAATTTTCAGAAATATACGTGCGGTAGGGCTTCCTGGCCATCGCAGATAGTCAGACACGCACATAGAAACATCTTTTTGTTATTATTACAGAAAAACTTCTTTATATATATTTTTTACAAATTTTGTAATAACCTAGCATCAAAGTTACCCCAGTGGCCAATGTCATAGAGTGAACCACGAAATTGTTTTAGGAAACACTAGATTTAAGGGAGAAGAAACCTTCAAACCCATTTATTATTATTTTTTTTATTTCACTTAAAATAAAATTCAAGGGCACACTGTATGCATTATGCCATATATTTATCACATGATATTAATGTATATATATATATTTTTTTTTTTTTTTGGAAAAATATAAGGAATTTTCTTGAATATTTTAAGTATTATGAAGAACATTTCAAAATGACCCATGCGCATTCCATATCAATGAAAATCCCCAACATATATATATATATGCAAGTTTGATCTATATATAAAAATAAAACTGTACATTGTATTTTATATAATTGAATATAAAGGTAAGAAAAAAAATTCTAAATTTTATTAAATTTTCTGCATTTTTGCCTCATATTTCATCAATCAACTACATTTAACTTTTCCAATTATATTTAGTTTAAAAAAAGGCGCTTAGTTTTATTATATACAGGGTGGTTTAAAAGGTCATGTCCAAACAGCACGTGTGGGTGTGTTAAGTCATGAGGAGCAAGGATTTCATAAGAACTGTGGCTAGGAAACGCGATGGTGACGGTGCAATCGCATCGTAACCGTGACAAAAAAAAAAAAAAAAAAAAGATAACAAACGGTGTAAAAAGTCCTTTTATTTACAAAAAAATTAATAGAAATACAAAATACAAATGAAAATGTTGCAACGCATAACAAGTGGTCAAAATGTGCTCCAGTATCGATGCTCCACATCGTCTCCGCATGCAATCGCGAACACGTTCCAATCGGCTCTGTACCGTGGGTACCACGATCCCTGCACTTAAACCCCCTGAAATTCTTGCTCGTAGGATATCTTAAGTCTCTGTTTTTCGAGACACCTCTTACATTAGCCATGGACCTCATGCCACGGTTCGCTGAACCAGCTGGACCTGTTCCATGGACTCCTGGTCAATTGGAACGTATTCACAATTCCATGCGGTGCCGATATGAAGCATGCATCATGGCTAATAGGGCACATTTTGAGCACTTGTTATGAGTTGTAACATTTTTCATTTGTACTTTGAACTTCAATTAATTATTTTGTAATATAAAGGTTATTTTTACACCGTTTGTTATCTTTTTTTTTGCGTCACTGTCGCGATGCAATTGGATCGTCATGGTCGCGTTTCCAACCCTCACTGCCTATGTAAATCTTCCCCCTCATGACATGACACACTCATACGCGCCATTTGGACATAACATTTTAAAACACCCTGTATATATTGACAAACACCAATAAAAATACTAGGGATTTTAAATTTCACTCATGGAGCATTTTGAAAAGCTCTTCATAGCGCTAAAAATAGCCAAGAAAATTCTTTATTTTTCTCCCAAATTTTTTTCGTGTGATAAATATGCGCCATAAAGCTTATAGTGTGCCCTAGAATAGTATTAAAGGGAAATAAAAATAAAAAATAAAAAAATGAGGTTGAAGTTTCCTTGTCCCCTTAACCCTAGAACTACCGAAAATTTTACTCAAGTTTTATAAAAATATTACACATCAGAATTCTTATTTAAAACTATTGAACTTATTTACTTAACTCATTATTGTCTGGTTTACATATTTAGTTTATTTTAAAGAAATTTCTGGTTAGAATAAATATTTCGAATGTACCCATCGGGTCCATTGGACCCGTCTGGTAGGCGGAGGGTTAAAATACGGAGCATTTATGAGCTCCGAATAATATATTTATTTCGGATAGGAGTTGTGGTCCACACATTTGAAAGATTCTTGATTATTTTCCAGAAGTAAAGTCTAAAAGTTTAATGAAAAAAAGAATCCCACTTTAAACGCGGTAAGGGTTTAAAAAAAAAAAAACATATCATAATCATCTTTTGTCCCCAAAGCTGCCGAAAAGGAAGCTTTATTACTTGAGCCGAACAGAAATATGCTACCTTTCGCTGACTGTGCAATTGCTTCTTTAATATATCGTACTTGTTTTCTTAAATTTCTGGGAGGAGTTAGTTTGTTTAATCCTTATAATATTATAAATGTCAATGTGTGTCCGAATGTTTGAATGAAGTCAGCATCTAAACGGATGAATTAATGCTTTTGTATTTTTCTGATATAGATGGACTACAACCCGGAAATGAACATAGGCTATAGTTTATTTAATTTATTCAAATAATTATCTTAATAATTCAAAATTTCATTCTTTTTCATACAGAATCAATTGACATGTTCCCGATAAATTTAACCATCTTTCTTTCTTGTTGCCAAGAAAAACTAAATCTGGAATAATAACTTCTCTTCTACAGTTAATTAAAAATTAAAATAAAAAGAATTCGAAAGAAAATAAATATGACGCCATACTTGAAACAAAAAATGGGGTATTTTTTATTATGCATGAAGGATGAATATCGGTTACGTTAATAAGGGGTTTTCTGCCAAAAATGGTGTCATAATTAGAAGGAAAAAGAATGAAAAAGAATAATATTATTAATAAAGTTATTCGATTGGAAAAATATGACGTCAAATTTGAAATAAAACAGGTATTTCCAAATATTCGTTAAAAATACAATGGGCATCATTATCAGTAACTAATGAAAATAGATAAATAATGACGTCATAACAAAACGAATAACAAATATTTTTTACAAATGGACCTTATTCTCGCTTTTGATTCGAGGCTATGAAAACCGCTATTTTACCAATTGTGACGTCACAGGAATACTGTCCATACTGATTAAAAAGTTTGAACGTAAGTTACATACAAATGAGAGTTTTCTTTTCAAAATTCACGTTATGATTATCAGGAGAAGATATTTTTGGTGGAAAAAAGGGGAATTAAAACGGATTAATATATTTTTTGACGTTATTTCCTCATTAAAATTAAAAAGAATTGAATTTCAATTAGTATAAATGGTGCAAAAACTTGATTAAATTAAATTTTCCAAAATTGAAAACATATTTACACACATCGAAACTTCATGAATGAATTTATTCCACATAAACAAAAATCGTCTGTCGACATATTGACGCAACCAAGGAGTAAATAAAACTTCTGTACATTTAAGTGGATAGTTCATACTACCCACTATTCATACGAATTAAAATTAAAATCAAGACTCCCTTATCAGGAGGCCTTGATTAAAATAATCATATACTATTTTAATTGATTAATTTTAAAAGATGGCAGATAAAACATGTCACAAAGGCGTTTTTAGTAAAAGCTTTTATCGGTTAAAAATGATGTAATAGTTTTTTAAATGATTATGTGATTTAAATGATTTTTTCATATAAAGCATTAATTTTAATACGAAAACATTAACATAGATTTATTTTAATTTCGTCAAAGCGATGTCGTCTTCATTACACCAGCTTCGAAAGTTAAAACGAAATCTTAAAATAACAATATACTTTTCAGAAATAAAATTTTGCATCAAAAGTCGCATTCTTTGAAAATGAAATTTTAGCTTACATTTTAAATACATTTTCTTACATGAAATTTAGTATATTTAAAAAAATTATTTTTCAATGTTTTTCTAAATGTACAATAATATTGGATTTCATTAATCGGTTTCCCTTTTTTAAAATAAATTAAAATGCATAGTTTTAAATGATTCATGAAGTGAAAGAATATATATATATATTTATTTATTTCGACAAGTAACATTCCGTAGGAAAAACTAACCTAGTGTCGTCATATTTTAAATCATTAAACTAATGCCAGGCGGACGTCTTTTTGCACGCTTTTTTCCTCACGTATATGCCGCTAGCATTGTGTAGGGATAATACGCAAGGAAAAAAGCGTGCAAAAGACGCTCGTCTGACAATAGTCTTAGCTGCTTTTCTTTCAGAAAATATTAGCATTTTATAGCAGTTTTTATACAAAATGGCGTGATTTGCATAGAATTTAACAATCGCAAATATATAAGTTTAACATCCTTTTACAGTACAATCTCCCATAACACTGGTTCCAATAAAATTTAATAAATGGCACAGGAAAGTCAACTTAAAAAAGTTTAGCAAGTAATTTCAATTTGAGATTAGGCTTTAGATGTGACATCATTTACGTGTACACAAGAGCCAAAACCTTAACTAAGCAATAAATTTGCTTTTCACTTCACATCCCTCTGATGTATAAAGGCACCGTGTTTATCGAAAAGCGCAAAGGAAGAAGGGAATTTTTCTTTAGATTTTAAATTATCGAAATCTATAGTTAAAAATCTCTCTGAAACACAATCTATCATTGTTACCCCATTGGAGCATATTCCTGCAAATTTCAAAGCTTTCATAAGCCAAAATACAACACACAATAGATATGAAAATGTTTATTCATAATTGTGGTGCTTTTACATAAATCGATTTATTCCTCGAAATCAATAAGTAACTCTATTGCTTTAATAATAAGTATTTAGGCTCAAGAGTCTTTGGAGCGTGATAAACATTTTGATATTATTGGTAGATCTAGAGCTCATAAAAGTGTGGTACCGTGAAATTAAAATGTAATAAATATTTGAAAGTTAAAGATATTTCCCGTGCTCTTATTATTTATTTTTGAACTTTGATTATTTTTTTACTTTGAACTTTGATTATTTTATCACCACGTTTGATTATTTTTTTAATACCATTTATCTTTTCTTTCTCTTCCAATATGTGATTTTTTGGAATATAACCAAAATGGTGCATGTTGATTTTTCGCTTATTCTAATCATATCAAAGTCACGTCTGAAGTGACCTACTAATAACCACTTTCCTTTAAAATTCTTTATTGATATATATCTTTAAATAATATTTTTTGTCTCGAAAACATAAATTAAATCAATATCCTTGAACGGAATAAATTTAAATAATAAAATAGAATAACAGAGATGTAAATTTATTCCTCATTTAATCTTAGAAAAGGTGTATGAAATTTCATGCTCACAAAAGAAATTTAAATGGTCCTATATGAATAAACAAAAATAAGCAAATTGGGATCATCAGAAGCGTTGCTACTATAAAATGTGATAAAAGGTTAATTATATATGCTTTTAAATATCGAAATTTTTTGCTTAATTGATGAATTTCTTCTTCTTTAAATGTTACGTGAACGTAGTCACGGGTAACAGCTACCTAAATTATAAAATAAAATTTTTGTAGCTCCGAATATTTTACTATGTCTCAGAAGTGCTAAATAATCCATAAATTAAATTCTGAAGAAGATTGTGTGTGTGATAAATAATTCTTTATTTTTAGTCTGTGATTTTTTAATCGAAGGCATGGTAGCTATATTTAGACCACATGCCAGGTAAGGCAGTGCTGCTGCCCGGTCAATATATGATATTCTTGAATTACCACACATAGAAACCATTGGAATATGAATACAGAGGAACGGACATAACCCTAAAATGGTGAAGCCTCAACTGTAACTGGCTGTGAAGCTCTTGACTTCCGCTGGGCTAAACTTCAGCAAGTACAGTAATTTCCGGCGTATAATGCGCGGATCAAACAGTCATTTTTCGACACATAATTTTTAAAAATAAAATGTAACTCTTTAAATCGAGATATATATTTGGCTTCAATAACTAATGGAGATATGAATAAAGAGGAGGAGACATACCGTATGTTGTCTACCCGTTGCGAGTGAAGTAACCGAGGCGGTTGTCAGACGATGGCGGCTGATTTTTTGCATCGGATCAACAGTTCCTGATTAAAGCCGGTCCAAACTCCCCACCGGTAACATTAAATAGAAAATTTCGTCTTATTTAAGCGCCTTATATATGAAAATGTTTTCTTACAAATATGGTGAAAATATACATTTTATTTTACTGATGTCAGGTTCCCCAGTTATTAATATCTTTTTAGCTGAAACTGACAGGAGTTTATCTAGGTCTTCACAATATGGCGGAAACACAGGTCCTGACTACCGCCAAAGTAAACTTCCACCATTGTTTACGATTGAAATTTTTCCTTTACCCTTTGAAGGTTGGTGGTATGTTTATAAAACCACTTAATTTTAATTCTGAAATGCCACATTGGCACCAGAAGTTTGGTAAAAAACATTCTGTACATTATGTGTATGAAATATAGCTTTTTCTTATTTAAACATTATTATTTATAAAAATTTGTGTGATGATGATAAAGATCTAAGATGTGAAAAAAAAGGTCTTATTCGCATGAATTTGTATGGTGTAAAGCAAACATTAACGCTAGAACGGCGGGAATTTTTACTCAAGTTTAAAAAAAAAATATTTCACATTAGAATTTTTACTTAAAACTATTTAACTTTTTTATTTAAGTTATTTTTGTGCAGCAAATATTAATCTTATATTACAGAGAAATTTCTGGTTCGAATCGACATGTATTCATTCAGAAAGGGTCAAAACGACCCCTCGCCGCCGTTCTAGTGTTAAGATACAGAATTCTCGCATGATGGCTTTTCTACAAATGTGAATATTTCTATAACACCTTTTTTTTTCGCCTTAAAAAACTAATTTCATATTTTATTTAAAAACCTTACAAATATTCAATTTCTGTAATAACAAAATAGGTATTTTTTGATGGTTTTCCAAATATTAAGCGATCCTTAAGGGGTTAAAGAGACATTTTCTATTTAACCCTCTGTCCACCAGAAGGGTCCAATGGACCCGACATGAATATTCAAAATATCTATTCAAACCAGAAATTTCTTCAAAACAAACTAAATGTATAAATCAGACAATAATAAGTTAAATAAACAAATTAAATAATTTTCAGTAAAAATTCTGGTGTAGAATGTTTTTATAAAACTTGAGTAAAATTTCCGGTAGTTCTAGGGTTAAATTTACTGGTGGACATTTCTCTCGGCCGTAACCAACCCTTTGCAAAACCGGTTACAGTTGAAGCTTCACTATTTTAAAAATACTTCAATTCCTTTTTATTAATAGTTCCATGCAATAACTAAATAAAATATCTGGATCTAAGCAGAATTGTTTGATCCGCGAATTATACGCCGGCAATAACGATAAATATGAATAGAAATATCCTCCTTATGTAAACGTCTTATTCAAGAAAATTTTAATTCATAATAGCATACAAAATGTAATATTTTTCACTGGTGAAGTTTTGCTCCTGCGGTCATGAGACCCTTCCATTCCTCCATATCGTGACAATATAAACAATCCTACTGTTAATACCAGTGAATTAGTTTCCGATAGGTAAAACTTCCAACAGTAAATATGAATAATATTTTCCACGTTATTCATACGCTTTATTCATGCAGAATATCTGTCATAAGTAAGGAAAATTATCTATTCGATTTCAGTAATGGAATTTTGCGCTAACGTTAATCTGGTCCTGGTCCTATATAAAGAGACACCGCCGTTATATTCTGACAATCTCCGTAAGGTCTGATTACCAACGGGACAAACCTCCAAGGTCACACAGTTGGCATAGCTGCCAACTTGTACGGACTTTTCTCACCACTAATATTTAACAGTAAATTTTATCTAAAACAATTGCCGAAATTTAACGATTTCTAACGATGAACCAAGACAAACATTTCTATGAAATCTTAGTGGTAACAAAAATCCGTACAAGTTGGCAGCTATGCGTTGGTAATCAGGCACTGAATATCTCCAGTTACTTCATTTGAAAAAAAAGGTAGATTGTACAATCTCTGTTCCCTCCTCTTTATTCATAGCTTCCTTTTAGAAACACCATTGAATTGCAGACCACGGCATTTGACATTATAGATTAAAATGTCTATTTTAAATGTAGAAACATTCATTCATGCCTTTGGTTTATTTTTGTGCCATGCCGGAAAGGGTTAATAACTCAAAATAGACTTCGTTATTTTTTTACTTATAATGAGAAATTTATTTTTGAACTTGGTTAGCCACCTTTCAGTATGGAACTATGAATAAAAATGAATTCACATATCCTTAAATTTGTGACCTGCTCCAAAGTGGCTGATTATTGTCGAGACAAACATCAACCAGTCAATTTGAACAGAAATTTCCTCCTTACTTAACCTCTTGAAAGATGCTCTTCCAAGAACACATGCTAAAGCCAAACACACGTTTAAGCTAAGCATATGCTGTGCAAGCATCCGTGTAACGATTAAACATCTAATGCATGCAGAAATTCTGTCATAGTTAATGCAAAAATATCGACAATTTTTTTCCTGGTGGAAGATTACCCAGGCGGTAAAGAGGCCCTTTGGTTCCGATTTTCACGACACTCAACCGTTCTGGAAAACTTAATTGCATTAATATTGTAAGATATTGCATATTTTGCTCTTAAAAATTAACAAAATGAAAAAATAAATTTGTAATAATATTCTTTATATTTCATAAGACCATTTTAAGGAATATTATTTGTATGATATGATTAAATTAAATTAAATTAAGTATGATAAATCAAATATTAACCCTACAACGACCGGAAAATTTTCTCAAGAGTTATAAAACTATTTTACACCAGAATTCTTATTAAAAACTATTTAAGTTACTTATTTAACTTATTTCTGTGTGGAACAAATTTAACTTACCTTATAAAGAAATTTGTGGTGTGAATCAAAACAGCTTTAAATGGTAGCCGTCAAAATGACCGCCGCCGCCGTTTTTGTATTAAAGAATTAAAATATATATATATATGCACTCCGTAAACCTAGAATAACAAAAAATAAGGTAACAATTAAAAGCAAATCATCCTGTGATTGTCTTTAATAATATAAAATGTTTTAAATATAAATAATACGCATTCCTAAAAGGTTAATGCTGAAATATTCCTGTAGAATATTTTATGCTAAATTAAAGTTGTGAAACATCTAAAAAAAGTTCGTTACCTGTTTTGCTCTTTTCTGGTTATCGTTTATAAATGGCTCTTTGCTACGCTTTAAGTTTATGAGTAATGGAGCTTCGTAGATTAATTACGAGACGTCCTGTTTAAGCACACATAAAACAAAGTTTCGTGAAAAATTAATGGTTTTAGTAAAGAGAACATATGTAAGAAAAAATGTTTATAACTTTCACAAATGAAAGTTGTTCTTGAAGTTGTTTTAACACGATACAGATATATATTGTAATTAAATTGTAACTTTTTGAATTTGTAGACAGCTACTGCTGATTCAAATACATTTTGTTTGAGGTCAACATAACTCATATCATAGATAATAGAAGGCACGTAATAAATGTCTAAAACAGTATGGACTACCTTTACCGTGCTCACTATAAAAGTTTCTGTAATATCCGTAATGGCAACCGGTACCTACGCAATACAACTATCCGCAGGGATCTTAAAACCACTTCATTAAAAAAACGTATTAATCAACTGTCTAAAAAGTTTTATAAAACTGTGCACTATCTACATAACCAAATAATCACGGAATTACCCGACTACGAGGTATCCGACCCTACTAATAGAAAACGCCCTAAATACTCGCTTTTGCTTAACGATGAAGACGGAGTTTTCCTCATCCTTCAAGTAAGCTTAACCTACTGTTTTTTCTGTCCTGTTTTTGCTTTAAAAATATTATTTGTCTGCTATATAAATAGCATTTTTACCAGCTTAAACTTAATGTATGGTCTCTGAAAAGAGTCTTTTTTTTTAGATAGACTAACCCCAGGTAGCTTTTTCACCTGTCATTTGGAATTAATGAAATTCCTTTTTATCTAAACTTTCAAAATTTTCTTTTTTTCCCTTTCTCTTTTTATCTAACATTGTTAAACTTTGAATACTTTAAGTGCTTATTATTAAGTTATTCTTTCTTAACTTTTTATAGTTATTTTTCTCATTGTGGCTGCCAGCTATGTTTAAACATTAACTTTTTATGACTCTCTAATGTCCTTGCAACACGATCACCTCTCAACTGGATATAAAGTTGCCACGCAACTAGGTAGTTCATCAACCAGATCACATTGTTCCATTGTTCCATCATTATCCATAAATGCGAGGCTAGGTTTTTTAAAGTAAGTACCGTCTTAATATTTTAAAAAATCTCAATTTTTAAACAATTTAATTTTTCATGAAAGTCTTCACCTTTATATACTTTTCAACATATTTTCCGCCGATATTAAGGCACTCAACTTATCGTGCGATCAGTTTATGTATCCTGATCTCATATAAATCTGACACCTGTTGTGCTAACCACAGTTTAACATTTAAAAAAATATTTACAGTTCAATATTTGTACATGTAATCTTCATGAATTGAAAGATTATATATATTAATGTTAATCCTAAACATACGTGTATTTTAGCAAAATTTATGTTTTAAAAATAAAATTGAAAATATTGCATATTGCTTTATCGTAGTTTATCTATACATTATTTTATATGTAAAACAATAAATACATTTAGATTACATCTTGAGATATAGATGTAATCTGTAACATCTAAATTTATCTTGTAAAGTTATTAAATAGTTTTAGAGATAGCTTGCACGCAATTCTGAAAAAACTCATTTTGAGATAAATCATTTAAAAAATATTTTATTAAAACTTAAAATATTAAATATTCTAGCATACTTGTATTGAAATCTTTTTTCATTCAATAATAAATATATTCTTTATGAAACATATTTTTAAAAAGTGTTAATTAATTCCGTAGATAAATCCTATGAAATATTGTTGACAGGCGATATCATATGGAAATAATCTAAGCTCATTAACTATTCTTTGGAAATTATGTGAGATTATAAGTTTAGATGGGCATTATAAATTCACATATTAATAAAAGTAACCAACATTTGGATTTAATATTAAAATTGATACAAGTCTAAATTAATATGGTTAAATTTATGATAAAAACACGTATGTTATCTGTCAAAATGTTACAAACTTTTTATGGGAGAAAAAATAGATAGGTGGAACTAAAGATTCAGAGCACATTCTTTTTGATGTAATTTTCTTATATGAAAAGAGAATCTGATGCATTAAAATCTGCTTGTTTATCTGTATTTCTCCACTAAACTTCCTAGAATATCCGACGTTGGACAATGAATTATCCCAGTTACCCGCTTGTATCCGAGGATGTGATACAAGGTCTCAGTATTTTAAAATTTGAATTAGTTTTGGAGATATTAATATTCTTTTTATTGTTAATGAAATTTCTGTAACGTTGACAACTAAATTACTCAATTTGTGTGGATAAAAGAGAGAAAAAGGGGCCACAATAAGGATTTTCTGCTCTTTTTTACGTTATTACCTATTTTATCTTGAAATAGGAAATAATATTTTATTTCATTTGATGGTGAAAACAATATTGAGATTAAATTATGTAAATTATGATTTTCAAGAAAATTTTAAGAAATAAAGATATAAATTTACATATTCAAGCTTTATAAACACTAGAAAGACGACGAGTCATTTTGTACTTTACGAAATGAATGATGTACCAATGGAGTTATGAATAAAGAGGAGGAGACATGTAGTGTGCTGTCTACCAGTTGCGAGTGAAGTAACTGAGGAGGTTGTCACAAGATGGCTGCGGCTTTTTTAAAATAGGATCTTCAATTTCTGATTACCACTAGGCCAAACATCCCACCATTAAAATTGAATAGAAAATTTCGTCATATTTCTACGTCTTATTCATGGAAATTTTTCTCAAAAATGTCGTAGAAAGTTTTATTTGTTTTTACTGGTGTCAGTATGCCTTGTAAAACTGTCAGTTTGTTTACCTGGTTGTCACAATATGGCGAAAACGCAGTACCTAACTATTGCCAAAGTAAACTCCTACCAGTAAAAATGAAAATCTGTTTCTACCATTATTTATGACTGAAATTTTGTAATATTAAGGCATTTAAATAAGTTGAAAATTTCTATATAAATCTACTGGTGGAAGTTTCCACCGACAGTAAACAACGCTTGCGATAGCGGTTACAGTTGATGCTTCACTATTTTAAGGATATGTCAGTTCCTCTTTATTAATAGTTCCATGGATGTACCATCTTTATGAAAAAGGTTTAAAAAAAAGAAACAAAAGAAAAGCTAAAAGTAAAATGAATAAGATAAACAGTTTTAACCCTAGAACTACCGGAAATTTTACTCAAGTTTTATAAAAACATTCTACACCAGAATTTTTACTTAAAACTATTTAATTTGTTTATTTAACTTATTATTGTCTGATTTATACATTTAGTTTGTTTTGAAGAAATTTCTGGTTTGAATAAATATTTTGAATGTACATGTCGGGTCCATTGGACCCTTCTGGTAGACAGATGGTTAAACATGGAACTACATTGGGGGAACTTGATTTATGAAAACACGGTTTTTTAACAAAAACTTCTATAATATTTACTAAAAATGAATGAAATTTCATACATTATACATGCTATGTACAACAAATAATTTAGAAAAATTAAATTTCATACATATTAATAAACTAAAACATAAGGTCAAAAATTAGATTTTAGTAACATAAAAAAACATGGAAATTGATTTATGAAATATCAGATTTTATTGGAATTAATAGTTAGTAGAGCTGTCTTTATTCATCAGAGTTTCTTTTATTCCAGATGGCATTTATAAAACCGGATTTTTAACGCATTTTTGATCAATTAATTTCCCGTTTTGACAGATTGTAGCGTTCAATTCTACAAGTGATTCGTACTGCATCTCATTTGCATAAAGTATTCGAACAAGTTTTCCCCAAACGTTTTCGATTAAGTTCAGATGAGGACTAATAGATGCATGATCTAAAAGAACAATATTCTGTACGCCAAACCAATATTTCACTGCACTTGAAACGTGAATACTTGCATTGTCTTGCACGAAGATTTAATCTAAATCATAATATTGCCATGCAAATCGAAAATGTGAATTTTCTAAAACTAAACTGTAATCAAAAGGAGTCTAGCGACCGTTTAAAAATACAATTTCACTTTTGCCATCATAAGCGATCGCTGCCAAAATCGTCAAATTTCCGTCACCAAAATTTCTGCTGAATGTAGATTTTGGTTCTCTTCAGAGATCCCTCCAATAATACCGTATATACTCGCGTATAATTCGAACCCTAAATTCGTGAAACAAAATGTGTTGTACACCAGTATTTTATTGTAGCCATCTTCAACTTATTTAATATCTGGAAATTCTGCATTTAGCTAAGACGAAGATAACTTTTTTTAAATACTGGTATTCAGTCTGTTATTCCTCCCGAATTTGGGGTCGACTTATACGCGAGTATATACGGTACTTCAAACCATAAGGGTTATCCATATTAAATCCTTTTTGTCAGAGAAAATGACTTTCTTCCAATTGACACCCATTGCCATGTACTTCTCGCAATACTGCAAGCGCATCTGCTTGTGACGCAGAAGTAACTTTAAACCGGACTTCATTTTCAATCATCTCAAGCTCCGTGAATAATGCAAAATTTGCCAAACTCTTTTAGCAGTAACAGGAAGGGGCAGATCTGCACATATCTACTTTGAACTGTGAACGATGCCAGTTGAAGAATTCCCCTTTTCTGTCTCTTACTTAAACGTGGATTACCATTTTTGTTAAAATTTTTGCCATAATTTGCTGGGTCTTTTCTATAGTTATATATCACACAAACTGATCTTTTAACTAATTTACTAATTTCCGGCACAGATCTTGCACATTCTAGATATGCATCGATTTTAGCTCTTTATTCCTTCGTCAAAATCGTTCATACCCATCATGAAAAATATGACTGAAACGTATTCTATCGAATACATAACGCTTTTTATGTTTACTGTGCATGTTATATTACGTTGTTTTATGCAAATTTTGTCACATTACTTCGGAATAGCTAAAGAAATGAGATTTTTCATAAATCAATTTCCACGATTCCATATTGCGAAAATCTAATTTTGAACTTTTTATTTATGTATATTATATACGAAATTTTATTTTTGTAACGCATTTGTTATACAAGCTATGTATATCTAGAAATTTTCTCCTTATTTAAACGCGTTATTATTGCAAAATTTCAGTCATAAATAGCAGCAGAAAAAGATTTTAATTTTTACTGGTAGAAGTTTACTTTGGCGAAAGTCAAGCCCTGCGTTTTCTCCATAGTGGGACAACCTGTGAAACAAACTGACTGTTTTACAAAGCAAACTGACTCCAGTAAAAGCATATAGAAAATTTTACCACATTTATGAGAAAATACTTCCATGAATAAGACGAAACTTTCTATTCAATTTTACTGGTGGGAAGCTCGCCCAGGCTCTAACCAGAAATTGTAGATCCCATTTAAAAAAAGCAGCAGCCATCTTGTGACAACCTCCTCAGATACTTCACTCATAACTGGTAGACAGTACACCATATGTCTCCTCCTCTTTATTCGTAACTCCATTGTTTTAGATAAAAATGTTGGCGTAAACTATTTTTTATAAGACTTGAGTAAACTTTCCCGTCTATGGAGCTATGAATAAAGAGGAGGATACATATAGTGTGTTATCTAGAAATTGTGAGTAAAATAACTGATGAGGTTGTTACAAGATGACTGCTGTAATTTTAAATCGGATCAACAGTTTATGATTACCGCAGGACAAAATCCCAC
The DNA here is from genome assembly GCA_963932465.1 of Maratus speciosus. Lineage (NCBI taxonomy): Eukaryota > Metazoa > Arthropoda > Arachnida > Araneae > Salticidae > Maratus > Maratus speciosus. Next base: position 492,074,395 of record OZ010796.1, on the reverse strand, counting down.
CAGTAAATTTTAATAGAAAATTTCATTTTATTTAAGCGCCTTATTCAGGGTAAAATTTGTCTAATAAATATGGAAAACATTTCTATTTGTTTTTGTTGGTGTCACTTTTCCCAAGTATTTTAATCTTTTTCATTGACACTGACGGGCGGTTTTCTACATTGTCTCAATTTGGCGGAAACCAGAGCCCAACGACCGCCGAAGTAAACTGCCACCAGTAAAAATGAATATCTATTTTCGCCATCATGTATGACTGAAATTTTGTATTAATAAGGGGTTTTAATAAGGAGAAAATGTCTATTTAAATTTACTGGGGGAAGTTTTTCCGCGCGGAAATCAACCCCTGCGAAAGCGGTTGCAGTTGAAGCTTCATTATTTTAAGATATGCCGGTTCCTCTTTATTAAACCTCTCGCCGCGCAACCCGAGAAATACTCGGGTATGCATTTTCCTGTCTAATTAATACTATTCGTTTATTCCCACCAGTTATTTTTTAGCGAAAACTTTGTGTGATTTAATCAGGACATTTTCCCCGAATACGATAGTCAAAAATTTCTGCTTTAAAGAACCCGTAATGAAAGATTACAAATTCTGTAAAAGACGCTCATCGCGAAGAATTACGTACGCAGCAAGAGGGTTAATAGTTCCATGGTCTTTCTAGTGTTAATCAGTTTATGTGAAACGAAAATCGTCTGGTGGTCAATTGACTTCTAAAAAATCAATCCATAGAAACTCTTTTGAGTTCAACATTCAACCATCGAGATTAAACATAACTAAATTTAGATTCTTTACATTTAACTGGATAATAATTAACTATATTTAGGAGTAATGAATTAAAAAAAGAAAAATATTTTTTCAGCTAAATATTTGTTAATATTGTGGTTAAATTTGTCACAAAGGCGCAAAAAGTGGAATACCGTTATTTCGCGCGTATCTGCCGCACCTTAGATAATTCGATTTTCTACCGGAATTTATTTTAAATAAAATGTGACTGGCTTCTGCTTAGCACTTATTTGAATTCTTTTTTTCAAAAATATTTCTGGTATGAAAAAGACTTAACTAAGCAGCGGCGGATATGCCGGAAATCGTAATTAACACTAGAAAGACGGGGAATTTTATTCAAATTTTATAAAAAATATTTGACACCAGAATTTTTATTTTATATTATTAACTTATTTATTTAACTAGTTTTTTCGTTTGTATCTTTTAAACTACTTTCACAAAGAAATTTCTGGTTCGAACCAAAATATATTTATTTGGTAGCGGTCAAAATGACCGCTCGCCGTCTTTCTAGTGTTAAGCAAAAATTATGACTTTTTAAAACATTTTTTAAATTCATTTTTAATAAACACTAAAATAAACGCTGTGGCTATACAATCCAAGAAGGTTCTGGGCCGACAGTGCTATTACCGTCTCAATACTCAAGGCGTCCGGACTGATTACGTGACGTACCAAATGAAGATTAACCCCTTGAAGGGCAAGCAATTGCGTTTGTGTAATGCTTAATTTCCACCGGAAATTTAGAAAAAAATTATTTCAAAATAATGAAAAGCAATTTTACGACTTTTCTCCACTAAAGTCAGAAAACTAAAATTTCCTAAATTTTTTCTGATGCAAAACCTGATTAATCGTAGGTGGTATATAATATATACCGCCGACCCTAGGGGCGTTGGGATATATTTTAATCGTATATATTAGTCGTAGGTGGTATATATTATATACCACCTACGATTAATCAGGTTTTGCACCAGAAAAATTTTAGGAAATTTTAGTTTTCTGACTTTAGTGGAGAAAAGTCGTAAAATTGCTTTTCCTTATTTTGAAATAATTTTTTTCTAAATTTCCGGTGGGAATTAAGCATTACACAAACGCAATTGCTTGCCCTTCAAGGGGTTAATCGTCATTTGGTACGTCACGAAATCAGTCCAGAGGCCTTGAGTATTGAGACGGTAATGATAGTGCCCATCTCTGTTTTCTTGACCCTGATTGGGCCCCGAGGTGCTATACAGCATACGTCTCGGCCAGGTGGTCAACCTAACGCGAGACTCTCGGTGTTAAGTTCCCAAGCAAGCTTGCTACTCATTTTATCGACCCCAAAGGGATGAAAGGCTGAGTGAACCTTGCCCAGTCGGGAGTCAAACTCTCGACCAGCGGTGCGGCAGTCAGGTGCCCTGACCGCTACACCACTGGACCTTCATTTTTAATAAGTCTATTAAAATAACGTTACATGTTTATTGCGAGTATAACTGAGCGCAATAATTGCCTCTGCAAAGAACTCAGGAATTCTCCAAAATTCAGTAGATGTAATTTTTTTTTCTGACGTTGTTCTCAGCACTATTTTTCGTTGACTGAGGCTGAGAGCAGTGTTGATAGATGGGGTACTTTTTTAAAAAATCAGATTCTTGATTAGCGCCACTTTTTTGAAATGGTAATATGTGCCTTATTTAATTACATATTAATCAAGGCAAAAACAAAGTGAATTTTACCGTTTCAAAAAAGTGGTGTCAATCAAGAAATCCGAATTTAAAAAAAAGTACTGAATATTAATGATGTGAACTATCACACTGCTAACAAAGCGTAAACCAACTTAGTGAAAAATATCCAAGCCGGGAATCGAACCCGGGTCCCTGGAATAGATCTCCAGTGCTCTACCACTAAACAACAAGGACGATGTCCAGCTTGGCATTTCTCACTTATATAAGTCGGTAAGGCTGCTACCTCAGCACAAGATGGAGAAGTCTTCATGAGCACACATTCTAGCGGCGTAACATGAGACGCAAATAAACCCAGCATCGGTGAATATACAATTTTAATTAATTTTTCAACTACATTTCAGCAGTAAAAATACGCTTGAATTATTGAATAATAATGATGTGAACTATCACACTGCTAACAAAGCGTAAACCAACTTAGTGAAAAATGTCCAAGCCGGGAATCGAACCCGGGTCCCTGGAATAGATCTCCAGTGCTCTACCACTAAACAACAAGGACGATGTCCAGCTTGGCATTTCTCACTTATATAAGTCGGTAAGGCTGCTACCGCAGCACAAGATGGAGAAGTCTTCATGAGCACACATTCTAGCGGCGTAACATGAGACGTAAATAAACCCAGCATCGGTGAATATACAATTTTAATTAATTTTTCAACTACATTTCAGCAGTAAAATTACGCTTGAAATTATTGAATATTAATGATGTGAACTATCACACTGCTAACAAAGCGTGAACCAACTTAGTGAAAGCAGTGTGATAGTTCACATCATTAATATTCAATAATTTCAAGCGTAATTTTACTGCTGAAATGTAGTTGAAAAACTAATTAAAATTGTATGTTCACCGATGCTGGGTTTATTTGCGTCTCATGTTACGCCGCTAGAATGTGTGCTCATGAAGACTTCTCCATCTTGTGCTGCGGTAGCAGCCTTACCGACTTATATAAGTGAGAAATGCCATGGTGGACATCGTCCTTGTGGTTTAGTGGTAGAGCACTGGAGATCTATTCCAGGGACCCGGGTTCGATTCCCGGCTTGGACATTTTTCACTAAGTTGGTTTACGCTTTGTTAGCAGTGTGATAGTTCACATCATTAATATTCAATAATTTCAAGCGTAATTTTACTGCTGAAATGTAGTTGAAAAACTAATTAAAATTGTATATTCACCGATGCTGGGTTTATTTGCGTCTCATGTTACGCCGCTAGAATGTGTGCTCATGAAGACTTCTCCATCTTGTGCTGCGGTAGGAGCCTTACCGACTTATATAAGTGAGAAATGCCAAGCTGGACATCGTCCTTGTGGTTTAGTGGTAGAGCACTGGAGATATATTCCAGGGACCCGCGTTCGATTCCCGGCTTGGACATTTTTCACTAAGTTGGTTTACGCTTTGTTAGCAGTGTGATAGTTCACATCATTAATATTCAATAATTTCAAGCGTAATTTTACTGCTGAAATGTAGTTGAAAAATTAATTAAAATAAAAAAAATAAGCCCACTGGCAACACTGACTCAGAGTGGTTGGACAGCAGAAAGGCATTCTTACCTGCGCAACATATGAAGGTGATTTACTGCAAAACAGTTATATGTATAGCTGCCAAATTTTACGCTTTTTACTCACCACTAAAATTTAACAGCAAATGTTGTCTTATTAAATTGACGAAATGTACCGATTAAATAATACAAAAATGTCTGTTAAATTTTAGTGGTAAGAAAAAAGCGTAAAAGTTGGCAGCTATGTATATGTCACAAATTTCGAGAATTGTGAATACTTTGCAGCGAAAATTTCTTCAGTTATGTTTAGGGTTATGTTGTAATGAAAAATTTCCAAAGTTTTCAATAACACTGTATTTCTATACACGTATCGCATATAAAACTCAACGTAAAAGTACAGGGTGATCTTTTTTAAAGTGACAGTGTTTGGAGCGCCCTGTAGCGCGATCTAATAATGCCGAAATGGCACCGAACTTGGTATTTAGACCAATCAGGACATGGGAAAAAGGATTCCGTGAAAAAAAATTTGTTCCAAAAATCGTCGCTGGGTGTAGTGTAGAAATCTACACAACAAGGCTTGTTATTAATTTAAATAATTAAATAATTTTCGCACGATCCAATAACATTTAAAAATAATTGAATTCTCGGAAAATAATTCTTTAGTAATTAATTTATACAATAAATTAAAATAACATAAAAAAATACTCCAAAATTAAAGTATATTAAAATGAATAATTATATAATGCGTAGAAAAAAATAAAAATATATATGTTGTTTGGTATTGGTATGTTTAGAAAAAAATAAGGAATATGAATTGTGAATTTATTTTGTATTAATATTGAAAATAAAACATTTCGAATTGTAAATATTTATATGTGCAAAAACAGTGTAATAAAATAAAACTCCCCAAATAAGACCTGACAGAAAATAAGAAAATTACAGATAAAGTGAACATTGCTGACGCCAGACATGGACAGTAAATGTATAGCGAAAGAATAGAAAATTTACGATGTTGAAACCATAAATTTTCTATCAATTAAGATGGTTTTACAACACTCAACGTGGGTGGTGATTCCCATGAGAAACCTGGCGCAAGGGGCAAAAATTAAGTTAATGCTATGCAGTGAAAAATAAATTGGCACGCCCATAGATAGGTATGTCTAGAGTACCAATAAGGGACCAGGAGTAGCCTCCAATCAGAACGACAGCTCTGGGTTAATTTAGCCCTCCCAAAAAAATTGGATCTTGGAAGAAGGAAGGAGAAAAGAGGATTAAGTCTTGTGTCTCGTCCTCAAGAGGTTCTATAATTTTTGTTAAGATGTGACTTGATACTTCAAAATTTTACACCAAGTTCTTTCGCAGCAGATTTTAAGGACAATACAAAATTTAGCGATTGAAATGAATGCTGAAAGCAGACAAGTCTTTGTCACAAAAAATGATTGATGCAGAAAAAAAGGAAATGGTGATGAAAATTAATGCTGAGAGTGGACCTGTCCTTGTCATGATCTATTGACAAAGATCGCTGAGAGCAGACAAGTCTTTGTCCGGGAAATTAACTGATGCAGAATCTTACAGAAGTATTCACCTGATTTGGAAATGTACAGTGGTTAGTGATGAGATGCGAATGCAACGAAGATATGATATATCAGCAGATTTCGCCTATGAAAGTGTACATTGTGGAGATGGAGCCCTAATTTTCATGCGTCACAGAGTGCCGAAAGAAAGTGTAATTGGTTTGTGAAAGATCCCCATGAACTATATATATATAAAAAAAGAAACTTTATGCCCCGATGAACTTACTTGTGTTTAGGATTCCATGAACTATGAGTGAATTGTATGATTTGGATGATTACAGAAAAGATCGAAGTCTGTTTGGGTGAGAAATTCCTTATATTTATTTCAATATATTCGTGGCTATTGTTTTCATGTTTTCTTATGATGTGTACATTTAATATTAAGCAACTAATTCTCTAAATTTCCACTAAAATACATAATCTTATGTCATTGAATATTATGATTGTTTATGATAAAGATTTTAATGATAACGGGAATACTATTTTTCATAAATAAAATTTTGATTAAAATTTTGGCAAAAGCCCCATCATCGGATCGTGCTGTGAACAAAAGGGGCAAGCATAAGATAACATAAATTGATAAAAAAAAATAAGTAACAAACTATAGTTTTGATGAAAGCTTTGCTGTTCTAATGAGAATGGAACTATGTTATATTCTGATAAAATAGTAAATAATTTGAAAAGATTATTATGATATAAAAAGTCATATTTGAGTTATGAATTTTATATAAATGAAAATAAAGTTTGTTTATATGTGTATACTTATAAGTCTTTCCTTTGAATTCCTTCCTTGTTCCCTTTTAGATAATATTCATAATTTATGGTATCTAATATTTTGGAATTATTAGAATTGGACGTTTCGCTATGCAACCTACAAGTTCGATATTTCCATTTCAACGTTAAATAAGTCGTCCTTGAGTTATTGCCAAAATTTATTTTATTCCAAAATTTTCTTCTCTCCTAATTTATTAAATAACATTATCCCATTAGATATTTTCACAACGCAGATCGGGATAACTGTTTCTATTGTACTAATCATTTTACTGTCGCGTGACCCTGTGTGTTATGGCGTCCAAATCGTCACAACACTGGGCATTTTGTGGCGCTGCTGTAGCTTACAATAAAGAAAATTAGCATAAAACACGGGTATCAAAGAAAAATAGAAATGTTGTGCGATGACAGCACCAGTAATAGGGGCTATAAAAGCAAGTAGTAGACAGCTCCAACAAATAATCTCAGCTGAAGTAAACGAGCTCCAGTGGACATACCTCTCACGTTACAGGAACGCGCGTTACTAGGGAACCTGTATTATATGAATCAATGTAACGCATCCGCAGCTCTTCGGGAATTTCGAACCAGAAAAAAATTACGAAAGGGACCTTTATCTCTGAAAGTTCTTAAGAAAATGATTAAGAAGTTCGAGGAAACGGGGTCACTGACCATTCGCGCTGGGAGAGGACGTAAACATGTATCAGAAGATGTAATAACTGATGTGGCAACTGCAATTGTCGAAGGATCACAGGGAACCATTGCTGGTACTATCAGTGCCCGGGCTCGACAATTGGACATGAATTATTCCACAGTATGGAGAGTTTTGCGGCGCGTTATTGGATTTTACCCCTAAAAAATCAGCCGCTTGCACGAACTGAAACCAAGTGATTATGATAAGCGAGTGACATTCGCTCTATAGTCTCTTGCCAGGGTAGAAATTGATGATGCTTTCCCATGACACAATCTGTGGGGAGATGAGTGCCATTTTTATCTCAATGGGTCCATAAACACACAAAATAGCCGAATTTGGGCTTCCGAGCAGCCCCACACCGTGCATGAAATCCCATTAAATTCCCCAAACGTCGCTGTTTAGTGTAGTTTCACAGCCGAATTCGTAATTGGGCCATTCTTTTTTGAGACCATCACTCCGACAGGACCCGAAACGTGCACCATAAATGCAGAAAGGTACCACGAAATGCTGCAAACGTTTGTTATTCCACAACTTCATCAAAGAAACCGTCTCCAACAGACAATCTTTATGCAGGATGCTGCTCCGCCACTCATTAGTAATAAGTTAAAGCAGCTGTTGCGCCAAAACTTAACTGATGATAGAGTCATAAGTCGGAGTTTTCCAGTTGCATGGCCGCCTCGTTCCCCTGACCTCACAACATGCGATTTTTGGCTGGGGTTATTTGAAATCTCAAGTTTATGTTGGTGGAATATCAAATTTGTCTATCCTAAAGGACAACATAACAAAGACAGTGCGGAATATTCCTCGTGATGTCTTAGGTAAACGGCTGTGGAGAACGCTGTGCACAGAATGCACGGTGTTATTTCTGAGAACGGTGCTCACATTGAAGGTGGTCTAATTCCTCACCGGGGAAGTTAATGTAGTAAATAAACATTAATAATTTAACTGTACGATTGTATGTGTTAAAATTTTTCTTTTCTCACATTTTATACATTGCAAAGCGCCACAAAATGCCCTAGCGGCGATTTTTGGAACTAATTTTTTTTCACGGAACCCTTTTTTCCATGTCTTGATTAGTCAAAATACCAAGTTTGGTGCCATTTTGGCTATTAGATCGCGTTACAGGGCGCTCCAAACACTGTCACTTTAAAAAAAAGCACCCTGTATATCGATTAGATTTAAAAAAGGGAAGGTATTTTAGGAATGAATGTGCACATGAAAAAAACACCGGTTTGTAGCTACGTATTAGTTACTGCTGGATACATTACACCAGGGCTGTCCAACCTGGCCCAATCCAGAGTACAAATATTTTGGTAGAGATAATTTCACCTTAGTTAATTTCTGAATATCTGTGATTAAATAAGGTGATGATTACTGTATGAAAATATTCCGCCGGTTCAGGATTAGAAAGCCCTACATTGCATACAATGTTGCCCATATAGCTCTTTTTTAATTAAAATGAGTACCGTCTTTAAAAAAAATTATGTGTAGTAATTTTATATTTTAATTACCGTAATTTCGGGTGTATAGCCCGCGGATCAAACAATCGTGTTTCGACCCAGAAATTTTTTAGAATAAAATGTAACTTTTCAGATCATGGTAAATATTGGTCTTCAAGTACTGAATAAAATTTCTGGGTCCAAACTGAATTGTTTGATCCGCGGGCTATACACCGGAAATTACGGTAAGATCAGACATTCCGTGATTAAACATAATAAAATTTACTTCATAGACAATCTGGTTGGATGGTAGTAAATTTAATTAATTTTAGTGACTAAGTTGACAACTCTGTTTACACAGTATCGAAAATAAATATGAAACGATTAAACTTTATCAACAATTTGAAAATTATCAAAAATACTTCATGGAATCTGCTATTAAATTTAATGTTGCGTGATATTCCGAATATAAAAAAGAATGCGGAATATATTTTTCAGTTCCAGTATTTATTTCTTTTATAAATTGAAATAAATATATTTATTCTATATCCAAAATTACCTACATTTAATCTTTTTCTTTTCCGTTTGTCACGTTTTTCGGGGCATATTATTTTATTAGTTGTGAGAATAAAATGTATTGTATTGTATTTTTCAAAAAGTCCAATAAACAAAACGAAAACAACAAACTTCTGGAATGGAAACTTTTGTAAAGTTTCTATATTTCAAAAATTTTATTTATTTGAAACAAGTTTAGAATTACGATAACATTTTGTAATCTAAGTTTCATGAGACAATTTTAATAGCATTTCAATTTAAGTAAGAAATTTCTTTATAAAATAACAAATATGTGCTACACAAAAATAAGTTAAATAAGTTAATATGTATTAAATAGATATTCTCGTGTGAAATATTTTTATGGGACTTAACAAATTTTTTTGGCTATTCTAGTGCTAAATAAAGTGAAGATTACTTTTTCGGAATTTTGTGGTGGATAAAATCCTTTAGGTGAAATTATTGAATGACCTTATATCATTTAACACGAAAACGGCCATAGCGTAACCAAGTACCTAAAAAAATATTTCGATTCGAACTAGAAATTTATTCATAAAATATGTTAAATACATACAACACCGAAATAATCAAACAATTAAGTTAAATGTTATTAACTAAAAAATATTGTTTAACCCTTTATCTACTGACGCTACTTATAAGTACCACTCTTTTAAATTTTTATACCATAGTGAATATTACTAATATTCTAATGGTACTTTCCAAAAACACACTTTTAACTCCCATTTATCCGAATACATGACAGCAGTAGTTCTAGGTTTCTTATTTTGACGAGGAAGGAGGCTAACTTTGAAGCAGTCGATGTGTTTTGTGCCGACATTTTGTATACATTACCACTCTTGTCTTTTTATTGCTGCAAACGGAGTAAAGGACATAAGATAAGTGTTGAATTTTTTTTTATGTGTTCGTTATGATCTTAGAATATAATTTGACTAGCTATTTTAGGTGAACGGTGTATGCATTTGATTTAACAATTGTATTACTCGTTGGTACTTATAAGTACCGTCAGTACACTGAGTGTTGGAGAAAAACATCTTGTTTACTTTTCGTCTGTGTAGTTATCCTTCATTTACATCTACTTTAAAATATAATTACTAAAAGGTAGTGTAGTAATGATTTACCTGGTATTGCTTTAATGTTTCATTGTTATTTTTTTTTATAGGAAATTGGAAAAGTTGTTGCACCGGTTCGTTTTTGCTGTGCTAGAAGTGGCATATATAAATTCATATATTGCATATATGGAGATGAAGAGACCATGTTGTCTCTGGAATATTGACGTCGCATAACTAAAGAACTGTCAACAAGATCGAAACCTAAAGAAAATAGTTTTTTTTTAACCCTTCCAGGAGCAACGCATTTTCAATTCTAAAATGTTGAAATAAATGAATGGCACCGGAATTTGCCAAACGATTCATTTTTAAATATGAAAAAGGGCCTCTATTTCACATACTTATTAAATCGAAAAAAAATTTCTGGTGCCAGTTCAAATACTTTGTGGGTTTTCTTTTACGATATTTTAGTCACCGTGTACTGACCGTGCTTTAAATTACCAGTTTAATTAATTACCTCTAAGTAATTAAATTTCATACGGGTGAGTTTTTTTTTATGTTTATCCATTAATTTTTATTATAGTAACTGAAAAAAAAATTACATGAAAAAAAATTCAGTAGATTATAATGCCGTCGATAAACGGTTAAAATAATTTTATTGCAACTTGAGTAAATTATTGGTCGATCTAGTGTTAATCTTGGAATCATGTGATAAAATAAGGCAAATATTACTATTTAAAATTAGTGGTATCCATCCTGCCTCTGTGTACGTCATTTCGACTGATGTATGTCTCCCACTGGTCCGTTTTTTGATAACCAGATTTTTTTTTAGAAAAAAAAAAGTTGTGGTTGGTTTCTGCAACAATTGCAAGATACACGGCCTCGTAGGTAAACTTCTACAAAATTTATTAAGAAGATTTTTCTGTAAAAAATAGTGGTGTTCAAAAAAGGGATCCAGTTGGACCCTGCTAATCTATGCAGGGCTCCCACAGGCGACTATTTTTATATTCTACTCGTACCATTATTTTAAGAAAATAAATATTGAGGTATGTTTCTCTTGAACATATTGTAAAAGTATATGCGGAAAAAATTTCCTTTAAAAAAATGGTGCGAGATCTAATTTAAAAAACAGTCACAAGCGGCAGCCCCGTCTATGGGATCATGGCTGACAATTTTAGCTATACATTACTTCATTCAGTCCTGGTAAAAAAGGGCCACAGCAACTTATTCTGATGTAAGCAATCTTGGAATATATATATATATATATATATATATATATATATGGGTCCTAATCGACTTTCAATGATGCTTATTGTTTAATGGTATGCAGAAAGGAGTGTTTGGAGAGCCGTCTGCATATTAAAAATTTCATAAACTTTCATTTTTTAACCCTTTCAGGGGCAAGACTTTTCTGCTCCGATTATGTTCAAATATTTAAGTCACACCGCAATATACGAACAAATTTATTTGGAAATAATCAAAAGCTTTTTTTCACGCTTATTATGAAATCTAACATGTACTAACAAATTACTGGTGCCATTTGGAATTTTGGGCATTAAAATTAACCGTTTGCAGACTGCAAACGGCGCCCCTCAAGGGGTTAAATTGGAAAACCAATTATTTACAATTTGAGTTCCTTGGATCAAAGTTGTGTGGAAAACTATGTAGTTTGTTCCCTTTTCGTTAAATCCTTTCTCACTGGTAAAATAAAGTATTACGGGCACATTTACAGAGTTATTAATACTTAAAATCACCCGTACTTTTATCATTTCCAATATCGTCACATTCAGAAGATATCATGGCAATTCCATGATGGCGTTTCTCACATTTTTACTCATAAATTTGATTTACAGTTAGACTGTAAAGCGACAAAATTTTAAATTAAGCGTTTTTATATTTACCCAACATTTATCTATTGTTATATACAGCCACATAAACTTTTTGAAACAACCGCATTTTCATGTGTTGCAGTAGTGACATAGATATCGCTTACGCAGTAGAAAAAAATATTTTTTAAGTAAGAAAATTAAGATTATGAAATCGACACACCTCTATTACGATAAATTACTGTTGGATAATCATACCAATATTTAATTCAAAAGTTGTGCCTTAACCCTCTAGTGCGCAGCTTTGCATATATGTAAACAACAGTGTTTTGAATTTAATAGATTGTTTTAATTCGTATATTCCTAATTTACACCAGAAAATTAAAATAGCATTATTTGCTTTAATTAATAATATACATTCCATATTTAAATAAAGCAAAATTCACCATTGAAACTTTCTGGTACAAAGTCAGATTCTCTGAACTACGTAATTTCTGGAACGTATTCTATCATGGGAATTAAAAGGTTAAAGGTTAAGTTTTATAAGATAAATAATTATATAAAATAAGGTATTTGGAGACACATTTATTAAAATATTTACTAACTTGCAATATTTTAGCGTAAAACAGCCATACGACAATAGTTTTTACTTGTATTGCAGATGTGCAACAGAAGAAAACTTGACGTATTATATAAAAAGTGTACATCTGATTTTTTTTCCTTATTTTTCCTGTTTAATAAACCTTTCAGAGAATCATATATAATTTTTTTTAAACAAAATAAAAAATCGCGCATTTAAGGGTTAAAGAACTGAAGTACAAAGTTAATTTATGTGTAAAAGTACCATAAACAACCGTAAACATGGTTTGAGCAATTAACTCTTATCGGTCCTATGTAACTTCCCACGCGACATCGGGATCAGATCTCTTACACAAATTCATATCTGCCAACTTGTACTGATTTGACTTACCACAAAAATTTAATAATAAATTTTGCCTAATTCAATTCGCCGAATTGTAGTCATTGTTGATGATTATATAAGGAGGAAATGTTTATTATATTTTAGTGGTAGCAAAAATCCATACAAGTTGGCAGCTATGCAAATTTTATTCTGTTCGCACAACTTTTTGTTTAAGAAACGATTTTACTTGTAGTTTGACAACATGTGCAAGAGAAATAATAAAAATTATTTTTAAAATATAGCGGTGCAAATAGAATGTAAAAATAGAATAATGTAAAAAGCTAGCGCCAGATAAGGGGTAAAATAATGCATCTGTATTTCTTATCATAGTTACGACAGAATGAATGACTTTACTATTCGAATGAATCATTCGGGAATGCGCAATAACACAGCTAACAATCTCTTTTTTTTATTATTTTTCAATCAATTTGTACAAGAAATTTTGTATCGAAAAAGAAATTTCGTATTTTAATTATACTAGTTAAAAATCCATAAAAATATAAAAATTCCTTTTATCTTCAAAATTTCTTAAGATAATTCATTAAAAAATTACGAAAGTTGGCAATTATGATTTTCTTTCTTTTTTTTTTTTATTTTGCTAAATTTCTTGTGCTGTTTGATTAACCCTCCGCGTACGTCTTCCGCGATTTCCAGTTAACCAAATTTAATCGCTTGGCACCCTTTTTTTAAAGAAACACTTTTACTTCGACTTTTACAGCATGTGGAAGAAAAAAAATTACTTTTAACATATAGTAGTGAGAAAAGAATAAGTTTAGTTAACCCCTTGAAGGGCAGTGGTTCATTTTTGGACACTTAATTTTAAATCCTGAACGCCACATTGACACCAGAATTGTGAAATCAAAATTTTCCTTGTATGAAGTACATGAAGAAAAGCTTTAACCGTAAATTTCCGCGTATACGCCGCGGCTTTTTTAAGTATTTTTCATGCCGGAAATTGTATTTTAAAAATGAAGTCAAATAAATGCTAAGCAAAAGCAAGTCACATTTTATTTACCGTGATTTCCGGCGTGTAATCCGCTGATCAAACAATCCTGTTACAACCCAGAAATTTAATTCAATAAAATGTAACCTGTTAAATCGCGGTAAATATTTGAGAACAATTATTGAATAAAATTTCTGGGTTCAAACATGATTGTTTGATCGGCGGGTTATAGGAAGGAAATTGCGGTAAAACAAATTCTTGTAGGAACTCGAATTATCTGAGATGCGGCGTATACGCGGGAATTACGGTACTAATTTTCAAATAAATTTGGTTGTCAATTCTGGTGTCAGTCTATCATTTCAGCAGTTTACGAGTAGAAGTGCAACTTGCTATCCCACGGAAATCGCGAGAGCCGCACGCGGAGGGTTGGACTATATGAGGACCCCCGAAGCAAAGAGGTGCAAGTGAAAAAATTTAGATTAGGAGTAAATTAAGTTCAAAGTTGAACATCAATAGCAATTGATTGAATTAAAATATGAAATTTTTGCTTATTTCATAGCGATCTCTGAACTCCTATTTCAATAACTGTGAAAGTAAAGTGGAATAAAATATTTTTGTAAAATTTAAGTAGAGATTAAGGAGTAAGTACTTTAAAAATCTTAAATAGTTGACCTCTAGAACACAGCACAAAATTAGAAAATCACTTATATTTCTTTACCTCCAAACAAATAGCCCTACTTCAAGATAGCCTGTGCACTTAGCTCATTTTTTTTTCAATTTTGACACTTATACCCCTTGGCTTCTGGGGTCCTCATAAACAAAGGTTGGAAACTTTGTTTTGCGAATTCCCGAAAGACTCATTCGAATAGTAAAATCATTAATTTTGCCCATCGCTAGTTACTTTGTCACGACTCTCGAAATCGAAACCTTCCATTTTTATAAATTGTTTTGTATAACTTTTCGCTGAGGAATACTTGATTCTCTTCAAAATCACAAATATTTGCTTACTGCCTACACGTAAGTTCTGATTAGCATCATATAAAAAAATATGTGTGAATATCGTCGGTACCATGTTAAACTATCCAATATGAAAACTGTGTTGCCAGTGGACTACTTTTTTATAATTCAGATTTTTCTTGATTGGCACCATTTTTCTGAAATTGTAAAATTCATCTTGTTTTCGCCTTAATTAACATGCCATTAAATAAGGCGAATTTAACTATCAAAAAAGTAGCCCATTGGCGACACTGTTTTCATACCGGATAGTTTGACATGGTACCGACGATATACGCAATTCTAGTGATAGAATAGCGGGAAAATTCCGGTTATACTATATGCACTTATGACTCAAATTGGTTAAACTATTAGATTTTAGACAGATATTTGTCTTTTATGTTAAGTACCGAAATCAATGTGCGGCTCTCAACTAAAAACTACACGTTTGGAAATTCTATCCAATTTCTTTTAGTTATTTCAATGTTGGTTAATACAATCTTATGAAAGATGATCGAAGTATTTAAAAAATTAAATCAAATTGCTTTTTAAGTTATTTTCTTACTTAGTGATAACTGTAATTTCTTATAGTGAGTTATTGCTAAATTTAATTTAATATTATATTTCTGTACATTATAAGTAGAGATTCAGAGTTAAATTAATCATGCTTAATTAAGGGTTGTCCAACCTTTTTGTAATATATCACTTGCAATATCGTCTTCATTTCCAAAGCTAAAATAATACTACAAATACTCATTCATTGGTTTTAAACAAACATAATGACATCATAGATGACAGAAAAAAGAACTTTTCGGAAATTGATACTTTAGAGGATTAGTAATTTAGGTTCATAAATAGGGATTTAAAATTGCAAATCTGCTTAAAACATCAATTTAATTATCACTAGTCTAAATCCATTCCCAAAATAACAAATTTAAGTCCTTTAACCCCTTTAAGGGCGATGGTTCATTTTTGGACCACTTAATTGTGATCTCTAAATGACACATTCACACCAGAATTCTGGATCGAAAATTTTCCTTTTATTAAGTACGTGAAGAAAAGCTTTTACTTATTTTCAAATAAACTTGTTTGTAAATTCCGATGTCACCAAACATTTGAGTATTTTACGAATATAAGTACTTTGCCCCTGAAAGGGTTAAACAAGTGAATGATATACAAATCCTCAAAACATTTTACTGTAAGGGATTTTAACCCTTAACGGTCGCATTAAATTACAATTTAAAATTTCAAATTGCTCATTGGCACCACTTTTTTGAAAAAAGAAATATTCGCCTTATTTAATGACAGGCAAAATGATATCATAGTAAAGCCAATTACACTGCTTTATAAAACTGGTGGGATTCAAACAGTCTGAATAAAAGATACAGCCCGCGAATATCATGGGAGCGAGAATTAAGGGGTTAAATAAATACCCTAATTTCCGGCGTATAATCGGCGGATCAAACAATTCAGTTTGGACTCAGACATTTTATTTAGGTATTGAAACCAATTATTTACCGCGATTTAAAACGTTCCATTTTATTTAAAAAAATTTCTGGGTCGAAAAATGATTGTTGGATCTGCGGATTACCAAAATTTCCCGCATATACCCCGCGACTTAGTTTTTTTCATAACGGAAATTTTATTTAAAAAATGAAGTCAAATAAATGCAAAGCAAAGAAAGTCACATTTTATTTAAAACAAATTCTGGTAGGAAATCGACTTACTAGAGCTGCGGCGTATACGCGGGAAATTGCGTTATACGCTGGAAATTACGCTAAGTACGGAAATTTCTTAATTTCTTGGCCACTTTGTGTTGGAGGCATTTTGCAAACTCAGATGAAAATGACATTAATTTTTTGAGAAAATCAGCATAGATGTTACCATTTATTGGTTTGCTTTTGAAGCAAAAAACATTCAGCTATTAAGAAATGAAGTAAAAATGCAAATAAAAATAAATTACACAGTCCACATTTTATGAGGAAAAGAATAGATATGTGGTCCATATATGTGGACCCAGCGAAGGGGTAGCAAAGAGGTTAACTATTTTGATATATTATGTCACTAAATATGAAAATTCTAATTACAAAAGAGCTAGATTAACATGGCTATGTGTCTTGAATGGTTAGAATGGTCAGGGCTCCCACTGGTCCGTTTTTTGAAAACCAGTAATTTTTTAGAAAGAAATTCGCCTTTGGTTTCCGCAACAATTGCAAGAAAAACGGTCTTCTCGGTATGTTTCTACTGAATTTATAAAGAAGATTTTTTTTTAAATAAAAGTGGTGTTCAAAAAACGGACCGAGTGGGAGCCCTGAATGATGCATGTCCGTCTAGATAGCATGAGTTTGTATCCCACGTTTTCTTTTTATTCCCAACTTTTCTTCTTAGATCTTTATTTAAAAAGGTTTTATCGGTTGAAATGTTCTATTTCAGTTTTTTTTTTTTTGAAATTTTTTTATTTATAAATATTTTATAAGTAAAATATTATATTTCAGTTTTATTTTCAACATTTTTATTAAAAAATATTTTATCGGTTGCTATATTTTACATGATAAATGGAATATTTTTAATAAAAGCAAATTTTGAGGTTAATAACAATAAAAAAAAATTATTTTTAAAATACAATACTTATATCAGGTCATCAGAAACTTGTGATTTCAAAAGGACCAGTTTACCAACGATGCAAATTTCGACCAATAAAAAACATAGAAACTTTTTCCTTATTCATGAGAGTAATTTTTCATGAATATGGTGTTTATACAAGACGAAAATTTGCATTAAAATTTTGCGGAAGTTTGTCTCGTTGATAATCTGGACCTTTTGTAATGACACATTTCAAATTTAAGAACCTAATATTAAAATTCGGTCACCAATTTAAGCAAATTATACAATGTTAAAATACCGGTAGATCACTGAGCATCTATCAGCATAATGAACAGTTAACCCTTAATTGCGCGATTTTTTGTTTTGTTTCAAAAAATATGTTTGATTCTATGAAAGTTTTATTATACAGGAAAAATAATGAAAAAAATCAGAGATACATTTTTTATATAATACGTCAATCGTTTCTTCTGTTGCACATCTGCAATACAAGTAAAAACTACTGTCATGTGGCTGTTTTACGCTAAAATAATGCAAATTATTAACGATTTTAAGAATTACGTCTGCAAATACCTTATTTTATACAATTATTTATTTTATAAAACTTAAGTTTTAACCCTTTAATTCCCATGATAGAATACGTTCTAGGAATTACGTAGTTCAATGAATCTGACTTCACACATGAAAGTTTCAATGGTTAATTTCGCTTTGTTTAAAAACGGAATGTCTTTTATTAATTAAAGCAAATATTGGTATTTTAATTTTCTGATGTGAATTAGGTATGTACGAATAAAAAAATCAATTAAATTCAAAACATTGCTGTTTGCATATATCCAAAGCCGCACTCTAAAGTGTTAAATACCTTAATTCCCGGTGTATAATCTGCGGATCAAACAGTGATGTTGCGATCCAGAAACTTTTTAAAATAAAATGTAACATATTAGATAGCAGTAAATATTTGTGATTAATTACTAAATACAGTTTCTGTGTCCAAACAGAATTCTTTGATTATACGCCAGAAATTACGTTAAAAAGTCTACAAAACTTTGAAAAACAGAAAAAAAAATAAATTTTTATTAATAAAATGATTTAGAACATTATGAATTAGTGAATTACGACGAAATAAATGGACTAATTAATGTATTTTTTTAAAGTAACCGATAAACATATAACTGCTGAAAAGCAAGGATGTCAAGTGGATAAATTTAATTACGAATTATTATTTAATTTAATCAAACGTAGTATTTTTAACGCGTCATGAAACAGCTCAATATCTATCTCTTTTCACAATTCATTTTGTTAATTATTAACACATTTCTTTTGTCATTATATCTTGAATATTTTTAGAATTTACTTTTTTATTTTTATTAAAAAATATTTTTTTTTATGTTTTAAAAACATAATAACACAGCATTTTAGAAGAAGTGTGCAAACTGTGTAAATTCAGCGGACCGTACAAACGCAGAAAAAATCTGCCTACGTACAGGCGCCATTTTTGTGTCAGTGCTCAGACCTAGTTTTCAGTAGGCGGCGCCCCTAAAAAAGGCACATTATCCTTGAATAAGAACAAAATCATTTTGATACAGAATACTTTCGGCTCTTTCAATTGAAACATTCATACGATTAAATGAGAATAAAGTAAAATAGTATAATAGTGGCGCATAAAGTTTAAGATAATTGTATAAGACATGGTTGTCATTTTGGCATCCAATTTTATTTGGAAGTTTCGAATTCATGTCGGAAATTCTTAACCTCTTAACCTGTTTAGGACCGGCATCTTTTACACAAATTTTATTCGTTTGGCACCACTTTTTGTTAATTATTTGCCTTAATTTTTTAAATCACAAAAATGTCGTAATTAAATAAAATCAATTTTACTTTTCTTTTTTACTGGTATCAAACTCATGAGTTTAAGAACATTTTGAAGGTGCACATATGCACCCATTGTCCCTAACGGGTTAATTCCCTATCATGTGATATTCACGGGCTGTGTCGTCAGATTGTTTAATTCCCATCAGTTTTATCAAATAGTGTAATTGGCTTTATTATGGTATCATTTTACCTCTCATTAACCACTTAACTGTTTTGCCCCACCAATGTTCAAGCAAGAAAAGTTAGCTTGCTTCTAAAAGCTTTTACACACCACTCATTTTTTCCTGAAATCTTAGGTTCCTTAACCTTTTATCTACTACAATTTTATCCATGTAATATTTTCTTTTCAGTTACTACAATGAAAATTAAAGGATAAAATAAAAAAACAATATTTACTCACCTGTGTGAAATTTTATTATTCAAAGGTAATTAATTAAAATGGTACGTTAAAGTACCGTCAGTACACTATGACTAAAATATCGTAACAGAAAACCCACAAAGTAGTTCAAACGGCACCAGAAAATATTTTCGATTTAATAAGTATGTAAAATATACGCCTTTTTTTTCTTATTTATAAACAAATCTTTTGGTAAATTGTGGTGCCAGTCAATTATTTCAACACTTTAGCATTGATAATGCTTTGCCTCTGAAATTGTTAAAATTAAACAACTATTTTTTTATGTTTCGATATTGTTAACAGTCAATTAGTGATGCGACGTCTATATTCCAGGGACAACATGTTCTCTCGCATCTCCACATATGCAATATATGAATTTACATATGTCATTTCTAGCATAGCAAAAACGAGCCGGTATCGGTGACTGTACCCAGGAATGGCAATAGCCACGTCTCTGTAGGTATATAGCCACCGAAAGTGACTGATTATTGGACGAAGGGGAAGCAGCGTTAAAAAAAATCTGCACGCTTGTTAGTGTTTTCCTTTTATATACCTACTTTGACGTCACATGGGTAAATTCCGAGGCTAACGAGAAAGACAGGCTACCACGGTGGGTCCGATTCTTCTTTTTTTACAGACCGCCTGAGTCACGTGATGCTCTTTTCGCACACCTTCATTGGTGCATTCGAGCATCACGCGACCCCAGCGGTCTGTAAAAAAAGAAGAATCGGACCCACCGCGGTAACCTGTCTTTTTCGTTAGCCTCGGGTAAATTCGAGACTAACCAGAAAGACAGGCTACCGCGGTGGGTCCGATTCTTCTTTTTTTACAGACCGCTGGAGTCACGTGATACTCGAATGCACCAATGAAGGTGTGCGAAAAGAGCATCACGTGACTCAGGCGGTCTGTAAAAAAAGAAGAATCGGACGCACCGTGGTAGCCTGTCTTTCTTGTTAGCCTCGGGTAACGTCCATTTCCTATAAAAAAATAACAATGAATCAGAAAAGAAATACCAGCGAAATCATTACTACACTACATTTTAGTAATTTACATTTTAAAGCAGATGAAAACGATGAATAACTGCCGTCGAAGGGCCACTTTTTCCTGCTTCCACTCACATTTCCATTGTTAAAAAATATTATATGTGATTTTTCAACGACGAAATGGAGTTGTAAACAATTAACATGAAAGAATGAAGCAAACTGTATGCTTTTAAAGAGGAATTATCTTATTATTTTATTTTTTAACTATTTTTAAAGTTTTGGAACAAAGTAGCTCCTGAATTCTTTGGTCCATTCACTTCGTTTCATATAAAATGAAGGCAGTTCATATGTAAATGAGTACATTTTTATGGAAAACCCTTGCAGTAGCATTTGCTAATGAATTAACACTGCAAACCCGATAAACAGATGTTTTTTGTTTTAACATTTAAACAATTGTTAATATTAAAGAAACGAGAAACAGTTTTCGTCATGTTATCCTCAGCAACTGGAACAAAAACAATTAATATAACAAGAACAAAAGAACTTCTTAAAACACCATAAAAAACTTTTAATTGCGCTAGGCCTTTCGAAAGATCTGAGTCGTTTTTCGTCAGGCGCAAAGAAGACGTGCTTCTACTATGAAAGCAGCAGCAAAACTCAAATGCTTTCATACTAGAAGCACGTCTTTCTTGCACCTGACGAAGAAAGACTCGGATCTTTCGAAAGGCCTAGCGCAATTAAAAGTTTTTGATGGTGTTTTAAGAAGTTCTTTTGTTCTTATTCATTCACACCAGTTTCAACTTAATTTCTTTCAAATAATGCAGCATTTTGACACAGTAACATTTAAAAAAAAAGTTACTTAAAACATTTTTTAAGAGATTTGGTTGTATAAAAGGTATTTCTAAATAATTGTGGCTATTTTCGGACCAAAACAGGCCTGGCACAAAGTAGCCCCGAAATACTAGTTTCAATGATAGCTTTATGAAAACATAAACATTTTCTGCCAAAATAAAAAGTTAAAGGAATAATTATAATCACACACGGGTTACAGGTTACTAAAGGTAATATTTTGAACTTACTTTATTTGTAGCTCTTATCAAGATTGTTTCACAATAGAAAGTTTGGAGATTTCAAATCTACAAACGGAAACAGTTGTTTACAAACACATTCAGTGTTGCCATTTAAAAAATTAAATTACCCCCCAAACTCTTCAAATACTCTATAGCAGGGTATAAATTATTTTTCAAGGGTAAAAACTCCAAATTATCGTGTGTTGTTTGTTCAATACAAAGAATAAAATCTTTTTTTTTTATGGGCTGGACTAAATCAACCTCGAAAGGTCGAAAGATCGACGGTAAACAGATGGAAAGCAAACAAGAAGTTTTTCTCCAACACCCAGTGTACTGACGGTACTTATAAGTACCACCGAGTAATTCAACTGTTAAATCAAATACATACACCGTTCACTTAACCTTCCGTCTACCAGACGGGTCCATTGGACCCGACATGTACATTCAAAATATTTATTCAAACCAGAAATTTCTTCAAAACAAACTAAATGTATAAATCAGACAATAATAAGTTAAATAAACAAATTAAATAGTTTTAAGTAAAAATTCTGGTGTAGAATGTTTTTATAAAACTTGAGTAAAATTTCCGGTAGTTCTAGGGTTAAAATAGCTAGTCAAACTGTATTCTAAGATCATAATGAAGAGATACAAAAAATCCAACACTTATCTTATACCCTTCACTGTGTTTGCAGCAATAAAAAGACGAGCGTGACAATCTGTACGCAATGTTGGCACAAAACAGTGTTGCCAGATTGGGAACTTTTTTGTCCTCAGATTATTAATTGTTAATCTTTTTTGAAATAGAAATATTCGTCTTATTTAACCCTCTGTCTACCAGAAGGGTCCAATGGACCCGACATGTATATTCAAAATATCTATTCAAACCAGAAAATTTCTTCAAAACAAACTAAATGTATAAATCAGACAATAATAAGTTAAATAAACAAATTAAATAGTTTTAAGTAAAAATTCTGGTGTAGAATGTTTTTATAAAACTTGAGTAAAATTTCCGGTAGTTCTAGGGTTAAAAATGGAGTAAAAATTCTGAAAAATAAGGCGAATTATACTATTTTAAAAAAGTGGTGACAGTCAAATAATCTGAATTAAAAAAGTCCCCAATCTGGCAACACTGGCACAAAACCCATTGTCTGCGTCAAAGATAGCCTTCTTCCTCGTAAAATAACAAACCTAGAGCTACTGCTGCCGTATATCCGGATAAAGTGGGGTTAAAAGAGTGTTTTTGCAAAGTACCATTAGAATATTAATAATATCCCGACTAAAAATAATCTTAAGATTATCTGAAGAAATCTCCAGTTTCTCCAGAAATTCTACAGAAATCATAAGAAATTTTGCAGGTTTAGCTTTACCTTCAAAATATCTGCAGAATATCTGCAGAAATGGGCCAATTACCTATAGATTTTCTACAGATTTTTTTTAGTGGGGATTCACTACGGGAATAAAGTTAAAAGTGAGTGGTATTTATTAGTACCGTCAGTAGATAAAGGGTTAAATGACAGATATTTCTCGATTATTTAAGACAAATATTTTTGTACTTAAAAAGTGGTTTTGTCTCCCTGTTCTTAGTTTATGGTGCCAAAAAAAAAAAAAAAAAAAAAAAAAAAAAAAAAAAAAAAAAATCTGACAGTTAAGTGGTTTTAGAAGGTGAATATTTATTTTTCAAAACAGTGGTGCCAATGAGCAAATTGAATTTTTAAACCGTAATTTAATGAGATCGTTAAGGGGTTAAAGAAGAATTTTCTGGTATGAGAACGGAATTTCTGAATGAAAACGAATGCAAAACTGTCAACACTGGGCTTAATGCCAAAAATTTGACATTGCATAAACAAAAGATTGTTATTTTAAATTGTGGTATTTAAAAATTAAAACACTGAAAATTATGATTTTTGCATCTATGTTAGATACATATCATGTAAAATCAACAGCAATAAATTTTGCTACTTATTGGAAGCTATCCACTGTTTTATTATCTTTTATTTCTGCATAAACTCTAGTTTACAAACTTTATGTTTACCCATGAATTTTGAAATAATTTGACTGTGCTGTTTCCCAATGTAAAGTTTTTCTGCTATTCTGAATCTTCGTACTATAATTATGGAAGGGCCGTTTTATTCTCGTAACTTGACGAATAACATCTGTAGAACTGTTTCTATTTATTTTCATTTTTTTTTTCAAAATCCTGATGTAATTCGGTATTACAGAAACATATTTACTTGCCTCTGATAGGATTAAGCAAACATGTCAAAAAGAATTGCTAAATGTTTAACCCTTTCAGTGGCGCCATTTGCATGGTGCAAAAGCTTAAATTTAAGTGGACAGTTCACCTTTTCAACAATTTTGTTAATTTTTAAAAATAAGGTTCAAATGTTGAACTCACTACATTTTAATGTTCAAACAAAAGTACACTTCGAAAAAAAATTTTACTGCATATTTAATTAAAATTGAAAAACTTTAAAAAATTGGAATTTTTAAAAATTCCTTTTTTTAAAATATTGATATTTTTGCCGAATTTTTTTTTAAGATTTTGAAATGTGTATTACACAAGACGACGCATGGATTTTTAGATACATCTAACATTACATTTAATATAATTTTTTCGCTGATGTATATAGTGTAAAAAGGCGAAATCTAAGGCATCTTCATATGGGGGAGACTAGGGACGGTTGACTATACGGGAGGCATGACCCACCCATCAATTTTCATATTTAAAAGAATTTCAGAGTTTTATCAATATGTGTCAACCATAGCTACGGGAATACTCAAACAACAGTCTCTGCTTCATACAGATAATCGAAATAGGTGTAGAAAAAATCAATTGTGTGGCGTTTCAGCCTAAAAGTTGTGTTTTTTAGAAATATTTTGTAAGCTTTTTTCAGATAAATTATATCATACAAATTTAAATAAGTAGGCTTAAAGAAATGCAGAAATATCGAGCTTTCATTCCAGGCATAAAGAAGCTTTATGCCTGGAATGAAAGCTCGATATTTCTGCATTTCTTTAAGCCTACTTATTTAAATTTGTATGATATAATTTATCTGAAAAAAGCTTACAAAATATTTAGTAATTTAACAGTAAGTTAGGCATAACATAAGAATGTGCTATTCTTTAAAACGGGTCTATATAGGGAGGCTTGACCCAGTCAATGTGAGGGAGGGTTTACCCAGTCAATGTGTGGGAGGCGTGACAAGATGCTCATTGATCAAGGCTCCCTTAATTAAGTGGTTTTGGAAATCTTTTTATTATACACTTTGCATAATGAAAAGTTAATGGTTATATATATAAAATAATGTAAATTTATTCTGTAAAGCTACAGTAAAACAGTGTGATGGAAAAGGAAATGTCTAAAACTGGCTAAAGAAAAATGTGAAAAAAATGCTAGAAAATGGGAAAGTTGATAGGAACTTTTTTCCGTATAAATATTACTTACAATAGGTAAATAGAAACACTGAAAAAAACTACCAAGGACTAGACAGGATGAAATCAGCAGTCTTAACTCTTTCAGGGGCAGTGGTATGTTTATAAAACCACTTAATTATAATTCCAAAACATCACAATGGCAGCAGAATTTTGCTAAAATCTTTTCCGTGAAACAAAGCATTTTTCGTATTTCGAAATAATTTTTTTCGTAAATTCCGGTGCATGTCATTTATTTCAACTTTTTAGTACTGAAAGTACTTTGCCTCTTAAAGGTTTTAATCATGTTAATGATAAGTTAAATGCTCATGCGGCTGCAAAACAACATGGCATCAATCGAAAAACTTTAAGAAGATATGCAGACAAATTTCACCAGGATGAATACAGTGATATGAAGCCAAACTATGTGACAACTAATAGGTCAAGTGTCACAAAAAATAGGACCAGGAGACAAAAAAAGCGGGAGAGTGGCTCCTAAATCCGGACATAATGACATGAAACAATATGAAAACGGAACCAGTCTCTAACAGAATATTGCCTTAAATTTTAAAATATCATCTTCCCTGCTGTGCAATTACACCTGCTCATACATAATCCTGTTTAAAACAAACTTTTTCTCCTCTGACTTGCGATTGCGTCTCAACAGGTTTCTTTAAGCATCGTATTAATAAAAAAAAATACTTTTTTATAATAATTAGAGCATGTAACATAAAGTTATTTCGCTTTTTTTAAACCTATTTTACTTCTCTTCACAAATATTGCAATATAAAACAAAGGGTGTCAAAACTCCCATATAGTGGGTACACCCTCCCACATGTGGAGAGCCTTGACCCATTATTTTTTCATGAATAAAATCGATTATTTTCAAATGTCTTATATGTTACGCTTATGTAGGAATTTTATTTTGATAAATAATTGTATAACGAATGAAATGATATATATATAACTTTATTCTACATTCAATATAAAAAAAATAATTACGTAAAAAGTGGGTCAACCCTCCCTAGTCTTCCCTACTTTTATTTTAAAAACAATAACACAAAACTTGAAGGCTAGTTCCATGCGCAGAATTATCACACATATATTAAAGAACATGTTCAAAAAAGTTTAAATATCTATCTCAAATACAAAAAAAAGCCTTAGTATTTTTAAAACTGGAAAGTGACGAAAATATGAACAGGGAGAAAAAGCCGTTTAAAGTTTTAATTTGTGCTGGAAATTGCGCTCGGTGTATTAACAAAATTCGCAATATCTCGCAATGTAATTGCCGTATGGGTAAAAATGAGAAGCCAAATATCAACAATTAAACGGACTTTTATTTAATATTCTAAAAAAAATGTCTATGTTTTAACCAATTTTGAAGTAAACTGTCCCCTTAATTCCCAAACTGCCAATTGCCACCAAAAAAAAATTTAGTGCAAATTTGCTCAAATGACGTACGTGAATAAAAGCTGTTGATTACATTCAGATAAATTTGTTCTTGAATTGCGGTGTAAATAAATTATTTCAACATTTTTGGAGCAGAAACGCCTTGCTCCTGAAAGGGTTAAATTGTAATAAATTTAGAACAATACTTTTTGGGAGAAAAATCTTAACCTGAGATTTTATTTAATAATCCAATTCAAATATATGCGTCTAATTTGCTTGAATTACATTGGTTCATTGACATAGCTGCCAACTCTTATGCTTTTTTGCACCACAAAAATTTAATTGTAAATTTTACCTTCTTTAGTCGCCGTAATCTGCCGATTAAATAAGACAAAAATTTCTGTTAATTTATTGTGGTAGAAAAAAAAGCATAAGATGTTGGCAGCTATGCATTGACACCTGTGCTTACAATCGCCTTAAAATGGTCCAAGTAACAAATGATTTCCAACGACGACGTCCAGAACCACACAGATTAACAACCACAGTGGTGGAAAATTGGCGCAGAGGAGGAGCCTATTGACACCACTGATATTTTATAGTATGCTTCACCTTAATAAAAACTCAGAAATACTATAATTAAATATGCCGAAAAATACTACTCAAATTTATTGGTGTCAATAGGCTCCTCCTCTTCGCCAATTTTCCACCACTGCAACCATTTTACCGCGCAATTGTACACATAGGTAAAAACAGTTTTCCTGAAAGACATTCTTAGATTGCAAAACGTGTAGCGCACAACTACACGAAAAATCGTTTGTTGAGTTATTTTAAATTTACTGGTTGGAATAAAATTGAATAAATTATTTTGTAATAAATTGCGCTTTTTTGTTAAATTTAATTCCCCAGATGTTCTTCGGCAACTGCTAAAAGTGATTAAAAAAAAAAAAAGAAAAGAAAGAACTTGTTACTAAACACAGATCATTTTAACAAGCAAATTTACGAACTGTTTCTTTACTTCCGCATTTGATAATGAGTGCTATTACAGACCACTTGAGTAACTCTCTAAAGCATATGTGCTAATAACTAAGATTTCACCACTCATATGTAACCAAAAAGGAACATCTGAACATTTTGACTTTTGCCAGACACCTTTAATTATTATATATTTTTTCTACGCTGCGAATATGTGTTTTAGCAGCTTTATGTATTATCACTCTTAATCATGTAGCTTCTCTGTTAAGACGGAGTTTCTTATACTCCAGTAATATGTTTAATTATAAGTATTTAAAGCTAAAAGTTGAATCTTTCTTTATCGTAAAAACACACAATACTAATTCATATTACATTATATCTTCCCATGGATTTAGCTGATTCATATTAAGCTCTCAAAGGATACTTCAAAGGATAAATAATGCTTCACAAAATAAAATAAAAATAATTTCTTCAAGAAGCTTTTGGATAAATCCCTGACCACGCCACACCGATGAAGTTATACGTCATCGCGATATTGATGAATCCCAGGTAAGAGCATTTTACCTATTTTCCATTTCAAAAGCAGCATAGCCACAAGAGATTTTTTCTAATTGTTTAAATATGAGACAGCGAATTCCTGCTATCGAGAATGGGGTGCTTTTGGCTTGATAGGCCACTTAAACTCCAACAAAAAGATTAATGAGACAGATAAAGTGCTCATGTTTAGCGAAAAAGAAGAAAAATTTTATATAGTGGCTTAGATTATAAATATTAAAAATATTCATGTTCTGAATAAAAAAATAAAAAGATGCTGCATTGAATAAAATTATGAATGTTATTGTACCAGAAATATAAAGGTGAATGAAAAAGAAACATTTATATATTTATGTTTTATGTAATGAACATTTAAATAATTAGTGAATGAACAATTTGTTGGTTGTGAGTAATAATAATAATAAAAAAGAAATCGTTCATTTTACATTTTACAGTAAATAAATAAATAAAAAGGAAATAGGTTGGTCGCATAAACAAATAAAAATAAACATGGCAGGGATAAAAGAAACTCAAATAGTCGAAAAATTAAATTCGCATAATTACTCAAATTGGAAATTTCGCGCAGAAATGATTTTAATAAAAGAAGAATTGTTTGATGTAATAACACAAAATCCCCCAGATCCAATTAACACGGACTGGACGAAGAGGGACCGTAAAGCACGTGCAATTATCAACTTGAGTATTGAAGACTCACAGATCGTGCATGTAAAGCACTTAAACACTGCCAGAGAAACCTGGCAAGCTTTAAAAACAATTCATGAAAGGGCTAATCTCTCAAGCAAGTTATATTTGCTGAGAAAATTATACGGAGCAAAACTCCCAGAAAACGGCAATCTAATAAAACACATTACACATATTTTAGAACTTGTTGATAAACTTTCAGCCATAGGCGAAACTATTAATGACTCGCACATTTCAGCTCTGTTACTTTGTTCATTACCACCTAGCTACAACACCTTAATTATAGCCCTCGAGGCCCGTCCAGAAAATGAACTTAATTCAGAGTTTATAAAAGGAAAACTCACTGATGAATATACAAGACGTTTAGAAAACACAGATCAGAGCGAGAATTCCTCAAAAGCGTTTAAAACGCATAAAAGGTTTCCGGCTGAACACTATAATAAAAAGGACAAACAGTGTACATACTGTAAATTAAAAAACCATACATACAGAGAGTGCTGGCATCTTAAGAACAGAAACACTTACTCACCGTCACAAAAACAACAGCCGCACAAATCCAAGTATTACACATCATCGTTATGTTATGAAGACGCAAACTATTATAGAGAAAACAAAAACCGTGAAACAGAACCAATTCGGATTAACAAAACACAGGGCAATTCAGGAAAAGGCAGCGACGCAGCTTTTTTAGTCCAGAAACCAGGAAAACAAACCTGGATAATCGACTCAGGTTCATCGACACACATTCTAAACAGTAAAGATGCATTCACTAAGTTTAACGACACTGAAAAGACGACAGTCATCATTGCCAATGGAAAAACGCTGAATTCACACGGTACAGGTGAAACGACATTTAAAACAAAAACATCCGATGGAGGGATAAACACAATCACATTAAAAGAAGTATTATACGCACCAGAATTAGAATCAAACCTCATATCGGTAAGCAAAGCAACACAGAATGGCTATAAATTAATTTTCGATAAAGAAAAATGCACGTTATCCCGAAACGGGAATATTTATCTTGAAGCAAGAATGAAAAATAATTTATATCAAGTCGAATTATTAGAAAGCGCTGAAACTAATAAAGTAAACATTGCACATGAATATAAAAATAAAAATTGCATAGAAGTTTGGCACAAACGGCTTGGCCATCGTAACTATAATGCGATAAAAGAATTAATAAATAAAAACTTAGCAGACGGTATAAAAATAAATAACTGTAATCATAATGCATTGTGTGAAATATGTATCCAAACAAAAATAAGTGATGCCCCATATCCGAAATCAACAAACTGCCCCAAAACAGGCAAAGTACTCGATCTGATACACACGGACGTGTGCACATCTATCGGTACACCTACTATCGGGGGAAAAACAATGTTCGTCACTTTTATAGACGACTATTCAAGGTTCACAGTAATTTACTTACTTTCGCATAAAAATGAAGTTCACGAAAAGTTAAAAGATTATGTAGCCATGGTGAAAACCCAATTCGGCAGATTCCCTAAAGCTATTAGATCCGATAATGGAGGGGAATATTTAGGTAAACAAACGGAAGAATACCTAAGGGCAAGAGGTATCCAACACCAGTTTACGGTACCATTTTGTCCGAGCCAAAACGGCGTAGCGGAAAGAAAGAATAGGTCATTATTAGATATGACTAGGAGTCTACTCTCCGAAGCAGGCTTACCTCAAAAATTCTGGGGAGAAGCCATAAATACCGCCAATCACCTGCAGAATAGGCTACCAACCAAAATAACAAACAAAACACCGTTCGAAATTTGGTTCAACCGAAAACCCACCTTACACTACCTGCGTACATTCGGCTGTAAAGCTTATGCCTATATACAAAAACATCAGCGAAACAAATTAGATGATAGAGCGCAGGAAGGAATACTTGTGGGGTATGACAACAAATCAAAAGGTTACCGTATATTTACAAAAGAAAACAAAATAATAATAGCGAGAACAGTTAAATTTATAGAAAATAGTGAAAACAACTTAAAAGAAAGCGAAGAGGTAGCAAACTCAGACAATGACAACAACTACATTCAAACAGAGTTAAGTAATTCGGACGAAGAACCAACCGCGTCCAAACAACCCGACGTAGAACCGAGAAGGTCTCAGAGGTCAAATAGAGGAGTACCACCCGACAGATACGTATGTCACGTAAAAACAAATGACACATTCGAACCAAACGATTTTTATGACATAGCAAACATGAACAACCCAGTAGAAAAAGAAAATTGGCTCAAAGCCACTCAACAAGAAATCAACTCATTAAAGAAAAATAAAACTTGGGACTTAGTGGATCCCCCACCAAATAAGAAAATTATTGGTTGCAAGTGGATTTTTAAGAGAAAGTTAGATAATTTAGAAAATGTACAAAAATACAAGGCCCGTTTAGTAGCGAAAGGATATAATCAGAAGTACGGCGAAGATTATGATGAAACCTTCGCACCCGTAGTTTCACACACAACAATCCGCACATTTTTAGCCTCAGCGGCATATAAAAATCTTTCTGTTCAACACATTGACATCGACACTGCATTTCTTCACGGCGAAATAGAAGAAGAAATTTTCATGAAACAACCAGAGGGTTTTATAGAAAAAAATTGTGAAAACAAAGTGTGTAAACTGAATAAAACAATCTACGGCTTAAAGCAGGCAGCTAGAGCCTGGCACAAAAAGATCGCAGAATCATTAAAAAACATGAATTTTGTGCAAAGCACTGCTGACTCATGTTTGTTTACTAGAAAAGAAAAGGAAAATTTCACTTATATCATCGTCAACGTTGACGATATTTTAATCGCGAGTAAAAGTGAAATAATTAAAGATGTAATAAAACAATTGCAAAATGAGTACGGAGTGAAAGACTTAGGCGAAATAAGTCAGTACCTAGGAACCAACATAATCAAAACGAATGATGGTTACAAATTAAACCAAAAGTCAAAAATAGAAGATTTGGTTAGAAAGTTAAATTTAACAGATGCAAGACCTATTGGTACACCGATGGAAGTAGGTTTCTATAAATTAGAAGATAGCGACAATTTACTTCCGAACAATACAAAGTTTAGGCAAGCGATCGGTTCGCTCTTGTATATTGCCACAGTCACTCGACCCGACATTATGGCACCAGTAAATATACTTAGTAGGAGAAGTGCAACGCCACGCGAGAAGGATTGGAAAGCGGCAAAAAGAATTATTATTTACCTCAATTGCACAAAAAACCTATGCCTAACAATAAGCAAAAATAAACCACCAATACTCATCGCGTATGCTGATGCTGATTGGGCTGGGGACACTAAAAATAGAAAATCAACCACCGGCAATATTTTTTTTCTGGGTGATAATCCCATTCAATGGACTACAAAATTACAGTCAAGCATTGCATATTCTTCGGCTGAAGCGGAATATGTTGCTGCAGCAACCGCAGGACAAGAAATTTTATGGCTATTAAAACTGCTAGAAGATCTTAACTTGTATCAAGTAAAACCTATTTTACTTTACCATGACAACCAAAGCAGTATAAAGATGATAGAAAATGAAAAATTTTCGAAGCGGACAAAACACATTGATATCCGCTTTCACGCCATAAGACAATTAAAGGAGGATAAAATTATCGAATTAAAATATTGTCCCACGCAATACATGATTGCTGACTGCTTGACAAAGCCCACACCCAAACCTCAATTTTTGTGTGACATCAAGACTATGAACTTGTTACCTCATCCATCTGAGGAGATTAAGGAGGGGTGTTAAATTTAATTCCCCAGATGTTCTTCGGCAACTGCTAAAAGTGATTAAAAAAAAAAAAAGAAAAGAAAGAACTTGTTACT
The DNA here is from genome assembly GCA_963932465.1 of Maratus speciosus. Taxonomy (NCBI): domain Eukaryota; kingdom Metazoa; phylum Arthropoda; class Arachnida; order Araneae; family Salticidae; genus Maratus; species Maratus speciosus. Next base: position 492,041,826 of record OZ010796.1, on the reverse strand, counting down.
AAACACAGATCATTTTAACAAGCAAATTTACGAACTGTTTCTTTACTTCCGCATTTGATAATGAGTGCTATTACAGACCACTTGAGTAACTCTCTAAAGCATATGTGCTAATAACTAAGATTTCACCACTCATATGTAACCAAAAAGGAACATCTGAACATTTTGACTTTTGCCAGACACCTTTAATTATTATATATTTTTTCTACGCTGCGAATATGTGTTTTAGCAGCTTTATGTATTATCACTCTTAATCATGTAGCTTCTCTGTTAAGACGGAGTTTCTTATACTCCAGTAATATGTTTAATTATAAGTATTTAAAGCTAAAAGTTGAATCTTTCTTTATCGTAAAAACACACAATACTAATTCATATTACATTATATCTTCCCATGGATTTAGCTGATTCATATTAAGCTCTCAAAGGATACTTCAAAGGATAAATAATGCTTCACAAAATAAAATAAAAATAATTTCTTCAAGAAGCTTTTGGATAAATCCCTGACCACGCCACACCGATGAAGTTATACGTCATCGCGATATTGATGAATCCCAGGTAAGAGCATTTTACCTATTTTCCATTTCAAAAGCAGCATAGCCACAAGAGATTTTTTCTAATTGTTTAAATATGAGACAGCGAATTCCTGCTATCGAGAATGGGGTGCTTTTGGCTTGATAGGCCACTTAAACTCCAACATTTTTAACCCTTAAATGCATGATTTTTTATTTTGTTTCAAAAAATTATATATGATTCTCAAAAAGATTTATTAGACAGGAAAAATAATGAAAAAAAATTATAGATACACATTTCGTATAATACTTCAACCTTTTCTTATGTTGCACATTTGAAATACAAGTAAAAAAAATAAATTATAGCAAATTAGTAAATATTTTAATAAGTATGAATCTAAGTACCTTATTTTACATATTTTTTTATTTTGTAAAACTTAATCCTTAAATGCATGAATTATTCATTTAGAATTGTGTTTTTTATTCTTATATTAAAGATTAGACACCAGAATCTTTAAGATAGATTTTTAACTTTATTTAGTTGCCTAGTTTTGTAATTTTTACAGGATTAATATTTCTATATAAATATAGTAGTTGCAAAAAGTTAAATAAAAAGTGATGCAGATATGCATCACTATGATTTTAAGCGATAAAAAATCTTTTCAATTTACAGAGCTTTCAAGTTCCGGATTTTTGAAAAACAATACTTTCTAATATAAATTTGTGTCTTCTTTAATCCCAGAATTTCTGCGCTAAAGAGAGCGAAATTTCGCCTTAAAAATTGCAGTACTTACAAATCTAGAGGAGCTCTGTTTTCAAATTATTTGTAAAAAAGCTTTGTTTAACCATGCACAAAAACTTGGTTTTTTGAAAAAGTTACATCCAAATCCAAAGTAAGTCTAACATTGAAAAAAAGATTACAGTATAGATTTTCGTAAAAATTGAAGTGATAAAATATTTAGCTTTTATTTTGGGTTGAAATATTGAAAAAATGCATGCATCTGAGGTGTGTGTTTCTAGAATTGTGTAACTATTATATCTGAATAGTAATATTCGCTTTAAAATTAATATCAATTAAAAAGGAGGCGATTACTAATCCGATATAGTTCTTATAAACATCCGAAACACAATCACCTCTAATGTTCGTTTTCGAAAGCCACGCCTAGCACTCTGGAAAGATTCTACTATCCAAAGCGGTGTTACGCTGAGAAGGGTAATTTCCGATGTTGTACATTTTACTTGTACGTTGTCTGGAAGTTTGGCACTCAGCCAAACGCAGCTAAACAAACTTAGCTCAACCCTATTTTGGTAAAATTAAATCTGACCTGACGAATGCGCAAAACCGCGGAGGGTTTTTCTTTCCGAAAACAAACAATATTTCATATCAAAGTACCTTCCTCTCCGTCAACTTCAACATAGGTGTTTAGCCTAGATTGCCGGGGGTTGGTTTGTTTATTAACAATTTGAAAATATGGTTATTGTTCTCTGTCAGGGTAGGAAATCAAAAACATATCTGAGGCGTTTTATTGGTTGAATCCACATTTTATTTGTTTTCTGATTGGTCTATACAGTAATCTGTATTTCCCTTTACTTTCAACAGACATGGATACTTCTGTTGCCATTATGACAAAAAAGTAATAAAAACTACAAAAAAAAATTAATAACTCAGAAACAAATTGTGATACAGCTTTCAAACAAATTGCATTTATAAGTACATTTTTTTCTCTATACGACGGTGTAAAAATTAATATTGTGGAATGTTTAGAAGTTTAAGAATGAAATTTCTTTAAAATTAGTCGTCAGATTTCTACGATGGAAAAGCCTTTTCCCGAATAGCCAAAGAAATGCTTGGATAATACATAAGTTTCAGGTGGCTAATACGTCAGTTTCAGGAAATCTGACGAGTCGCAAGCGATTTTTGTCGCTTGCAATTTTTACGTGTAATAACACTATTAATGTTTAATTCATGGCGTACGTAATGTATGATCAACTCCGTGCGATTTTTATGTCTTAAATTTTAGTCTTTGAAAAAATCATTTTTCAAATGGTCGTTGTAATTTGTTAAATTGCTTTTATTTATTTATTTTTTTTTTTTTTTTACAATTGCTAAGGTCTGGTTTACGTAAAATGGAGGAACATACAAGAAATATCAACTTAGTTTTCATAGAAACAAACGAGAAGAAACACACAGGGATGTTTCTTTCTGATTGCCACTATTTCTGGGAAATAGTCTATGCTTTATTTAATCACAGAATTCTGCAATTAAATAAGTTGTTTTGATAACTGTTCTGGAGTATTTTTATTCAAATAAAAGCCTAAATTCAATTTGTGCACTGGGAATTTTTATTTTCAAATCAGGATTTAAACATAGCCACATGTTGAAAATACTCTGTCCACCAAAGATAAACTCGATTTTGGCGCAAAAGAAAACATTAATAACACCTTCGCCAGGATAGGCACATATACTTTCCATATAACGTGCGAAAAATCTTTAAATCTGAAGACCACTATTTTTTAAAAAATTTCTTTCATATCTAATGACACAATTTATGCAGTTATATAATGAATCTGTACTATTCACAAAAAGTTGCGCAAAAATTAAAAGACATATTCGGGATCTTCGTTGGGAAGATATTACTTGCAATTTGCAACATATATTTCACAAAAAGTTCAAGGATGACAATTAATGCAGAAACATACTTGAAACACTTAACCCTCTCGATGAGTAAGTAATTTTTCGCGATGAGAGTCTTTTACACAATTTTTAATCTTTTATCACCGGTTCTTTAAAGCAGAAATTTTTGACTATCGTAATCGGGGAAAATATCCTGATTAAATCAGATAAAGTTTTCGCTAAAAAATAACTGGTGGGAATAACCAAATAGTATTAATTAGACGGGGAAATGCATACCCGAGTATTTCTCGGGTTGCGCAGCGAGAGGGTTAACTCTTTCCGGCACAGTGGTCCCACGTCGGGATCACCTAATTTTAATTCCACACTTACAAACAGCACCAAGAATATTTTAATAAAATTTTACTTTTACAATGAAAGTTTAAAGTAACAAGTTTTTCATTTCTAAAAAAGTCGCTAATAAATTCCGGTGTCAGTCGATCATTTCATCATCTAACGAATAGAAATTGTCTGTGCCGGAAAGGGTTAAAAACATAAAACTAAATTTTTGACTATTAGGGTTTTAAAACAGGGGAGTCAAACTGTGGCTAGCCTGATACCACTAAAATTTGATAGTATTCGTTGTCTTATCTAATCATCGAATCTCTGCGACTCATGAAGGCGACTATTTCTTTTAAAAATTAGTGGTATCAGGTGGGCCACAGTTTGTCACTCCTGTGTTAAACTGTCTTTCATGACAAACGAGATATTATTTCAAAATTTATTTCGGGGTAAATTGTCTGTGACAGTTTTTAAAGTAACTCAGTTGGCGGAGGTTTGGCTCGGTACACGAACGACACGGAACATTTTTTCCCTGATTTTGAATGATTTCAACTCGCATTGTTTCTTTATAAATCAGTTTTAATGAGCTTGAACCCTTAAAGTATAAGAACATTGTACTAACAGTTAAACATTTGAGGGGCAAGCAATTGTGTTTACGTAATGTTGAATTCAAATCGGAATTTAAAAAAAAAATTAATTCAAAAAGAAGTAAAGCAATTTTTTTTTTTTACTTTTTTCCACCAAACTTTAAAAAGTAAAATTTAATTAAAATTTTTTGGTGTAAATCGGCATTAAAATTAGGTGGGATATAATATAACCCACCACCCCTCGAGGGGTTAAGGAAATTTTTAATTATAATGGTATGCGTATAGCATGGGTCAGAGCATATTGGACAAATTCAATTTTATTACCAGTATCTTTTATCAATAATGCGCATGATATATTCCTGTTGAATATCTTACAAAAATGTCTCTTGAAGATTATTGATAAAAGTTATTGGTAAGAGCAATAAAGTTTGTCCTGTATGTTTCGACCCCTGGTATAGTAACGAATATATTTTTTTAATGTCTTTCCATGTTATTCCATTTGAGCAATGGAGCTATGAATAAAGAGGCGGAGACACCTAGTATAATGGCCACCTGTTGAAGTAACTGAGGATTTTGTCACAAGATGACAGACGTTTTTTTTCATTGAATCAGGACCTAATTAATGCCCAAACAAATTCCGACCAGTAAAAACGAATAGAATTTTTTTCCCTATTTATGACAAATATTCTGAATGAATATGCATTAAAATAAGGATGAAAATTTCTTTACAGATTTACTGGTGCAAATCTTCCTATTTTCTATGATACTATTTCGAAATAGTAATATTCGACTATTTTAATTGCAAATTTTCTCATTAATCAAAACATATATTTCTATTTCGTGATTGTCGTAATCGAAAATCACAAGATTTGGCAGCTACATATATTTTTCTTTAAAATAAAATTTATTATATAGAAAATGAATCCAAAAATCATATTCATCTATATTAATATATAAAATTAGAGTATATGTGTGTGATTTGCAGAAAACTATTATCTTATTTCTAAGTTCATTCGACTGTTTAGATGACATTTTTTCAAAAATAACATAAAAAGTATTTGATGATAAATTGTCGCATAACGATATCTGAAATATCGATAGCTGAATCTGTTTGAGAAACAAGTAAATACAGGGATAATCAATCAATCAACTGGGATAATCGATCAATCAAACAAAAATTCAATTGAAGAGCTAAGTGGAAGAACACGTTAAGTAACAAAAATTACATTTGAAGAAATTTGATGAGAAAGTTTTTGTTGTCAATTTTAATGATTTATTTCTGTTTGATACCATGCGTTTAAAATATTAACAGGTGTGGTACTAAACTCTATCAAAAAAACTTATTCATATTTAAATTTTAAATATTAAAAAATATTAATATTATTTGCATTATTAAATATTAAAATATTAAATATTAATGAATAATGTCTTAAAATTTCAAGGCTAAATAGAACTTTGGTATTTTAGCTTTACCATGTGATAGAATACCTGATAGCACCTTCATCCAAAAGATAAAAATTTTTTTAAGAAAATGTAGCATAACATGTTCTTCCACTCAGCTCTTCAATTATGAAAAACACGAGAACCAATTAACCAATTTTAAAGAAACCTTACGGCAATCGTAAGGACTAGCTGTGGTTTATAAATGCACAGCTTCTAATTTTTACGCTTTTCCATTACCACTAAAATTAAAAAAAAAAAAAAAATTAACTTATTGAATCGTAGAGTTCGCTGATTAAATATGGAAAAATTTACTATTGCACTTTAGTGATGTGAAAAAGGCGTAAAAGTTGCCAGCTATATAAATGGTAAAAATTAAGTTTTAGATTACGACTTATACATTTCAATTTAACACGTTCACGCCGGCGCGGTGGGTCACACTCGACCCTCTCGGAGCTACCAAGTCTCCTACTTTGTGGTTACCAGTATTTTAATACAGAAAATGTTGTTTTATTTAATTAGAACAATTGGGCAATTTAAAGGAACAATATTTTCTCTAAAATAATAGTGGTGTATGAAAAGCCGGAGGCTTGACAACACTGAGACAGTCGAGTGTGACCTACCGCGCCGGCGTGAACGTGTTAAAGACTGGGTTTGTCACCAAAAGACTCTTAAGATCTATTAAAATACAAACGATCACAATTGTTGCTACTCAGATAGTTTATTTGTAAAGGGATAATTAATCACTTTCTTCACATGTAGCAGTTTCTTTACAAATACTTCTATAAAACTATGTTGCCCCAAATCTTGAATAAATGTTTTTAATATTATTACTTGAAAAGCTTGAAAGTTTCGTAAATTAAAGTTTAAGTAAATTATAAACAGCCTGAAGAAAAAACATATGCATGACTGATTGTTAGAACATTCCTTGAGTTAATATTTTGCTCTTGAAATTTAATCTAATTTGCTAGTTTGATAAATTTTACCCACTTTGTTACGTTATTGCTTCATTTAAATATTTACGATTAAAATCGGCGAACTTCAAAAGGTTTTTATTTAATTCAGATTTTAAATAGAAGGATCTGTAATAGCTTGGATACAGCATAAGTTATACAATACTTTTGGAAGTTTTCAGAATATGAAAGCAAAATTAGCGATATTATCGAAATTGAGTGTATAAAAGCGACATTAACAAAAGCAAAGCTTTTTAAATGTAAATAGTTTTGGAATATTATTTTGAAGAATGTACAAAGAAAAAAAATTAGAAATTCAATAAAACGAAAGAAAATAATAAAGGATATAAGTTCAATTATTTTCTATTCTCCATTCAATTCTTTGGATTTTTTCTGAAATTAGCTCTTGCATGTTGCGCAAACAAATCTTTAAATCAATTTATTAAAAAAAATGATTTTATTGAAATAAAATACTTACAAATTTTTGATAATTTTTTATGATTTATGATCCATCAAATGATAATCTTTTATGAAAAATCTGTTTTAGGTAAGTATAGTGTACAAACTTGTTTAATCAGCGTTTGAATATCCGTCGTTCATCTAGTTGGTAGATTTTCCACAAACCAGATATTCAATTCCAATATGAAATTCGCAAAAAAATTGTCATTCTGCCTACAATTGTTCATTTAGTTTTAGCGTAATATTACATATGCTTTTGGATGGAGCGGCAACCTGTTGCCTCTACCCTATTCTAAGCTGAGTAGCAATATATGTTTCTTCACGATTTAAAAGCTAAATAAGTAACGATTTAAGAAATTAAAAATTAGGATTATTTTGTGTCAAAACAGATTTTCCTCCACATACCTCTCGCGGCTGTACACGTAATTGACAATAACACTTTTTTTTTAAATTCCGAAGTATTGTGTGCAGTGTTGCCAGTGGGCTCCTTTTTTTAAATTCAGATTTCTTGACTGGCCCCGCTTTTCTGAAATGGTAAAATTCCACTGGTTTTCGCCTTAATTAATATGTCATTAAATATGGCGAATTTTACTATTTCAAAAAAGTGGTGCCAACCAAGAAGTATTAATTTTAAAAATGTAGCCCAGTGGCAACACTGATTGTGTCAATTTAACGCCAATCAAATAAGTTCGTTTTGAACTAAAAATTTTAATTTAAAATTAAATAAATTGAACAACACAAAGAAACAGCGCGCACTTTATTTTTTAAAAATTCTATTTCTAAGTCGGTTTATTTGACGTAGGTCAATATTCTTAGGTTTGGGTCAAAATTTGCCAAAAGGTAAAATTCGGAGGTATTGGTAACTGCTTCCAACTGCGTTAATCACCCTCTGCGCATGCTTCTTTGCACATCAATTCGGAATGTCTAATTAAAAACTCAGCCAGATATCATGAAGTACGCTGCGTACGTCATTGTCTGAAATTCCAAAATAGCATGACGTACGCTGCGTACGCCATAGAGCGCAAGATGTTAACGACTTATTTTATCGCGAAAATATGTAAGCGTGTCTGTGATTAAATAAGGCAAGAATAATTATTCTAAAGTATTTGGGGCAAAATAAAAACTTTATGCACCCTTTTTTTGACTTAAACTTCGGAAATGCTTGTTGTTTCTTTATACAATCAATATATTTATATACATATATACAAATGTTAGCTTTACACCAAATCCATGTGTTCAGCTGTAGACATGGTTCTTTACACATAAAATAAATTTTTAGCATAAGGATTTACGGCTCAAACTTTTATGTTATATATTTTTATACGTAAGCAACTTTTAATTTCCCAGCCAGTTAAAGGGTTAAGAAAACAGTGAATATTTTCTAAATCATTATTTTCATGCACAAAAGAAATATTTACTTTATGTTACAGGTTTGACATTCAAGTCATACCCTAAACACATAAGAATTCTTCTTTTTAGGTATACAAATGGTGATTTATAAAACGAAGCCGTTGTATTAAGATAGATAAATGTTTAAATATTAATATATTTCATTTAAATGTCTGGCATTTAAATCTTAACTTAGTTAAAAAGATTCGACAAAAGAACCCATGAATTGTGGGCACACAAATTACTTTCAGAATAACAAGGTGAGTACATTTGTGCCACAATTTTTTATCAGAATCTTTTTTTTTCTTTATTAAATGAAAAAAAAAACGCAACAAATTTAAATATTAAAGAGAGCAATAAAGAATTCAGTGATTCAAATATCAAATAGAAATTTTCCGATCGAAAATAATGGTGCCTAGATCCTTTGGAATTCCCAAGGCGTGCAAAAATCTCCATTAAACAGTGATAGCTGTAGACCAGGAGTGGCCAACTGTGACACGCTAGACACCACTAAAATTTTATAGTAATCATTGCATTATCTAATCTACGAATCACTGCTATTCAAGAAGCCGACTTTTTTTTTAAATTTTAGGGGAATCTGGCGCAAAGCGTTATAAGTAAGCGAACAAACTTAATGCTGGAATCAGGCGTAAATTAACACAGTTGCGCCACCTTGTGGACGGAGTGATAATTCACATACGCGGTTTTTTAGTGCGGCGCGTATTTTCTAAATCTTCTGTTACTCATAGAAATGAATTTTGCTTACCATACTTATTACAAAATAACGGCGTAGTGAGAGGGGTATCCAGATGCTCTTGACACCACGAGGTTTACTTCGCCTTATCAGAAACACTTCAGTTATAAACAAGGTGAAAAAAACTTTACAATTTTAGTGGTGTCAGTAAGAAAACAGTTAGGTATCTACCTGTAGTTCACACTCCATCCGCTACGTGGCGCATGACCTTGATTGATGTGACCTCGCTTTTAATCTTGCTGTTACTTCTCCCACTTAAGATAGAACGCTTACTTATATCGCTTTGATCTGGCGTGACACAGTTGGCCACACCTGCTATAGATCGTGTAGAAAAAGTTAAGGTTAGTTGGGGTAACTATACCCACGAGGTAACTGGACCAGAGGCTATTTTATAAAAAACTGTTGATGTTTTTTAAGTTTTAACTTTTGTGGTCAATGCACCTTAATCTCTACTTCCTAAAACCACGTGTGTCAAATCAATCATAACTCGCACTTTGTTGTGATAGGTTGTCAAATATTTACGTTTCTTTTTTTAAAAACAACGTCAATATGGTTGAACTTCCTCGGCTTTTTATTAAAATACTGTAAGTACTTTTATTAAACAAATTTATTTTTTAAAGATTAGGCATATAACTACATTAATATTATTAGGTATCTGTACATATTTACTTCATGCTTCAAATGTAAGCCCAGTGTCCCAGTTACCCCATAAATTTTTCAAGAATGGGGTAATTGGGACATGTATCCGGGGTAACTGGAGCATGCTGGATCCAGTTAACCAAAAGTTATAAATATATATTTTTTTTAATTTCTCTCACTACGGGAAATAAATTTCTCCATTGTTTTTTGCTCACAATAAAGAAAATTATAGAATACTTTATTAAAATTACGTAGTAAAATTTAAATAAAGCAAATTGGGTGGTATCAAACCAAATTTCTTGACCCATATAGAGGCGGTGATGTCGTTATGGCATCACATAATTTTAATCCCTAATTGCCACATTGACACCGGAATATTATAATGAAAATTTCACCTTTATCAAGTATGCGAAAATATGCTGTTACTTGTTTACAAATAGATTCTCTTGTAAATACTGGTGTCATAAAGTTATTTCAACATTTTACGAATTCAAGTACCCTAATTTCCCGCGTATACGCAGCAGCTCAGATAATCCGATTTCATACCAGAATTTGTTTTAAATAAAATGTGACTTGTTTTTGCTTAGCATTTATTTGACTTCTTTTTTAAAATAAAATTTCCGGTATGAAATAGACTTAACTAAGCCGCGGTGTAAACGCGGGAAATTAAGGTACCTTGCCCCTGAAAGCGAAATAGCCAAACCTTGAAACTGTACGATACACGAGGTTCGCATTCTATAGGGAAACTTTTATCGTTCCTACCTTTATTTTGAAAATAATATCTTCATCGCACCTTTCTTTAGAATATGTTAAATAAAATTATCATGAAGGTAACTCATTAAGGGTTATGGTAGGAACAATAAAATTTTCCCTATAGAATGCGACCCTGGATACAGATAAAGTACTTAAGTACTTGCGTAGCCGTTTCTTCAAAGATTTACCTTGCTATTTTTTCCCTTAATATACCTATGTGACTTTTATACTTAATACCTATACTAAAGTCTATAAGTACTTACTTAATTTTTATATTTTTGGTATAAATAAATCTAATATTATCACTTTTAATGCTTTTTTAGACACATTGACAGCAAAGGTTTCCTTTACAACGTTCTTCGGTTAATAAACAATTTACATGATCTGCCTGGTTTAAATTTTTTAAAGTTGTTTTTACTTTTTCAAACAGGACATGATATCCCATATGAAAAAAATAAATAAATGCGTGTGAACATAGACCCTTCTGGTGCACTTACCCCATTTTTATGGGGCAACAGGAGGAAATAAAGATGAAATATGCATATTTTTATATTTTTAGATATTAAAATGTAATTTTGGACATTTCTGTCTGATAGAGGGAACCTAACTAAATACATTTACAGACGTTTAGACTTTAATTCAAATGAACATTAGCTTTTTGAAGCTGAATTGTCAGAAGCTCCAGAGTAACATTGTAAAATCATGGCCCAATTGCCCCAAATAACCTTACATGCATTAATGCGTAGTTCCCAACTCCGCATTAAAATGGCAATAAAAACATACACATTGGTTGTTATGATAATGTATATAGGGCTCGCACCTTTCCTAAAATTTTCGCACTTTGCTACCAGTATTTTACATAAGAATTATTCGTGGTACATTCCTTTAAAATCTATGATAGAACTATACAACAAGGATTATCGTTTTTATTTAGTGGTAGCAAAGTACGAAAATTTTAGGAACGGTCGAGCCCTGTGTATAGTTATTTCTTTAGAAAGATATAGTCTTCTAAAAAAGGTAAACACCCCTACTAACTGTGCAAAAACTTATTGTAGAAGAAAATTACTGGTACCAAACGATTGAAAATAAAATCTACTTTTAAATGATGTGTATAAAAGCTTCTTAGAGACATCATTTACTTGTCATCTACTTATCAAAGTGTCTTAAAGTGTCATCTACTTATCAAAACGAAACCAAACTTTGTTTTTTCAATAGCAATACCCAAATTTGACACCATAAATAAATTCTACACACTTCAATTAGCCTAAATACAAATTTTCATGAAATTCGTACGATTAGTATCAGAAAAATGAATTGTTTTAAAATGAGCCTATCTTAGGGGCTGTATCGAAATTGAAGTTCGCTACTCGATTGTTGATATGCTATAGAATTACTATTTCACTTCTATTAATGTATTGTTTCTTGCCAATATGAACATTTCACTCGTTTAATATGATTCGACTATTACCAGTCCATTTTTTTCAATAAAATGAGCTAAAACAATTTTTTTTTTCAAATTACCCTTTTTTGCACATCATAGTTCCTTTTTGCACATCATAGCACACTTTTTTACCCCTTATTTATGCACATCATAGACGGCTCCTTAAATTATCATTTTGAGGTATTTTAATCATAATTCAAAAACAACTTGATAGAAAAATTTTAAACTCAGAAATCGCGTAATGCAGGATATAATAAATGTAAAGTCATTGTGCCTAAATGCGACTCGATTCCCCATAGTTTTATCGCATTTAGGGAATATTTGGGATTTTGTTAATAAATATATATTTTAATAAGTAGAAAATTTTTGAATACTGCACCTTCAGTTCAAAACTAACTTGTTTCGTAAAAATTTAATCGTTATTTTTACTATAAGTCAACAATATACCATTGTCGTATTTAGGTCATTACTGTCGCATTTACTGTAGTTAAATCCTAAATGAGACATTCAATGTCCTAAGTATGACAATGCGTTTTACACATGTCATTTCATCTTAAAATATTCATTTAATTGCTGTACATATTTTAATTACTTAGTAAAGAGTTGAAATACTCCAATTGAATGCTGAATAGCTATTATTGAACAACTGAATGAACTAATAATTTACATAAAAAATCATAACGGTACATAATAAATCATAACGGTACATAATCTTGAATACATTTTACTTAAATAATGCATACTTCAAAATCTATATTTAACAGACTTTTAACTTTGACCATCGATAGAACAGGAAGTAATTAATGAATGACTGATACAAGTTTTACCAAATATTTTAAGTTTGCTGTTAACGCATTTTGGATTTTCACATTCCTTGTAGGCTTTAATTTTTCTTTTTGATATCTGAATGGTATGGATATATATACGATTAAGGCAGGAGTGTCAAACTGTGGCCCGCCGGATACCACAAAAATTTTACAGTGATCTTTGCCTTACCTAATCGTCGAATTTCTGCGATTCAACTTGTCGATTATTTCTTTAAAACTTTAGTGGTATCCGGCGGGCAACAGTTTGACAGCCCTGGATTAAGGTTTAAGTTGTTGAAGCTTTACTACCAGGTTGTTTTAGTGACTGACTTCAGGTTTTTAACAATTTTGCTTTTGAAAGGCAGTTTTTGATTTTTTACGTTTTAATTATTCTCTCTTTTTCATTTTGTGATGCTGCTTTTGCTTTTTTCAATGTCCTATTTTGTTTTTCCATATTAAGCTATAGTCTTTAAACATGCAACAAAGTTTGACACTACGGATTTTCTATTCTTAGTAGGAATTTGAATAGTCTGCGAACTGGTTTCATCAAACGAGATTAAAAATTAGAGGATGGATTAGTTCCCGCGAAGTACGAAAACGCAGAAATTTCCCATCGCTCCATCTCAAACCAAAGCGATATAAGTAAGCGTCCTATCTTAAATGGGAGAGGTAACCGCAAAATTAAAGGCGGGGTCACGTCAATCAAGGTCATACGCCACCTACCGGACGGAGTGAACTACAAGAGGATTATTAACTTCTTTCTCCTTTGTGGATGATTTATAAGTTCGATATCTATGAAATAACAATGCGCACGCGCAGCCGTGATTTTATTCGTTTGTCGTCTGCAGTACTTAATTGTTGGAAGTATAGATATAATTCGATTTATTTATTCGCCATTATTTAATTTATTAATTGAAGTTAGTTATTTAAACAAAATCAGTTCTTTTAAGAACTTATATTATTTGTGTTGGAATGTTATTCCATATGGAAGGCATGAATACGAAATTCCTCAATAGGTAAACAATAAAAAGTTAAAAGTTTTACCTTTATGTTTTGATGTATTTCAATAGAAATATATTCTTCTTAGGATGAACAAAAAACATTTATTCGAAAATTAAATACACTAGAATAATATATATGCCGGACACAATACTGATCATACTTCACAATAAAACAAAACAGATTAATAAGACTATTTACAAACACAAAGAAATACTTTGAACTATGGTTTGTTGCAGTTTTTTTAACATATTATATTCCTTTGGAATATTACTGGATTTTTAATCCACCAGCATTTTGCTGCCAACTGCTATAACGGAAGGAGAAAACTAACTGTTCTGAGTGTCTGTTACAGTAGATCAAAATAAAAAAGATTGTCTGATGCTGCCATCTGGTGGAATGTTCTTGAAACAAAAGAGCATTTTCTAACATCTCTCCCGTTTTGTGATAGAATCTGACACCAGGTGGATAAGGTTTCTACAAAGTTCAAATCTGGCCTTTGGCAGCGGCTTCGTCATTATGTCTGCTATCATTTCATTTGTTGATAGATATTTGACATCATAACATTTTTCGTTTTTAAATCTCGTGTGTAATGATACTTTGTATCAATGTGCTTAGTGCGAGATTTAAATTTTTCACTTTCAACCAATTTAATTTTAGATTGGTTATCCTCAAAAATTCTAATAGGAAAATCTTGTTGTAAATTGAGATCTTTACACAATTTTAAGATCCATAGCACCTCTTGAGTTCCTTGTGACAGTGCCACATATTCAGCTTCTGCTGACGATAATGTCACACATGTTTGTTTTCGTGAGAACCAAGAAATGCAGCTATTGCCTAAGAATATTACATTTCCTGAGGTGGATTTTCTGTCTGTAGCATCTTGACCCCAGTCTGCATCCGAGTATGCAACTATATTAGGATATTCTTTTGAAGAAATGTGGAGATCAAGGTCTTTCGTTGTTTTTAAGTATCTTATTACCCTCTTAACAGCATTCCAGTCCTTTTGTCTTGGATTATTGCATCTTCGACTTAGTATGTGTGTAGGAGCGGTAATATCAGGTCTTGTGCATGAGGAAATATATAAAAGACTTCCTATAGCTTTTCTATAATTATCATTTGAGGATAAAAGATTTTCTTCTTTATCTAAACTATAATAGTTAGTTTCCATTGGGGTATAAGTTGGTTTGGCTTCTTCAAGCTGAAAATCCTTAACTAATTGATTTATTTTACTTCCAATTAATTCCAACCAATTAGCAGGAGTATACGAAATACCTTTCACCAAAGAAGATGGAACAAAGCAGTTTTATATAGGTATGACAAGCAGAAAACTTAAAACTAGAATCAAAGAACATATAGCAGACATCAAATACAATAGAAGAACCACAGCTTTGGCCAGATTATGCAGCGAAGAACCTTTACAGATTGAATTTAAAAATAGCAAGTTAATTTATCCATCAAGATTTTATTTTCCATCCATAGTCCGAGAATCAATAGAAATATTTTTACGCAACGAGAATATTTGCAATGATTCTGTGTCCCTTGATTTACCTAGAATTTGGAAAGAGATACTAAGTAATTGTAGAAACAATAGTAAAAATTAATCCACACTCGCAAATAGCCAAGTTAATTTTATTTTATTTTATGTTTTGCAATGTTTTTCAGTATGCTTGATGTCTCGTGACATTGTTTACCTTGTTGTTTTTAAATTATGTGAAAATTAATCCACGCTCGCAAATAGCTAATTTAATTTTTATTTTTTTATGGTTGCAATATTTTCATTATGCTTCATGTCTCGTGACATTGTTTACTATATTATTGTTTTTAAGTAATGTGAAAATATTTTCTATTATGATTGATTTTGAAAATGTCGCCGATTGTGCGATGAAACGATCGTAAGTCTTAATAAAGATATTCTATCACTTTTTATAGCATTATTTTAACTTAATTTGTTTATAAGTGATTATTATACATGTTTTTATTTTACTTCTTTGTGAAAGTAAATAACTTCCATCTTCTTTTCTGTAAATTTCTATACCTAAGAAGTATTTTGCTTCTCCTAGTGATGTTATGGGATAAGATTTCTTTAAATAATTTATTACTTCATTAACTTCCTTTTCATCTTCTGAGCTCATCAGCATATCATCTACATACAGTATGAGATGAATTGTCTTCTTTGATTTTTCTTTTATGAACAAACATGGATTAGCTTCACTTTGTTTAAATCCATATGCCTCTATTTCTTCATTCCAGCACTTGGCGGCTTGTTTAAGACCATATATAGCCTTTTTTAATTTATAGACTTTGTCTTTATTTTCTTGATCATGAAAGCCTTCTGGTTGATGCATGTATAATTCTTCATTATCTAATTTACCATGTAGAAAGGCTGTTTTAACATCTACTTGGAATACTCTGGCTTTATGATAAGCTGCCCAGGTCAGAAAAGCTCTAATAGTTTTATGTTTGACGACAGGAGAGAAGGATTCATCATAATCAGTGCCTAATTTTTGAGCGAGTCCTTTGGCAACTAATCGTGCTTTGCATTTTATTTCTTCTCCATTTTCATCACGTTTTGTTTGGTAAACACATTTACAGCCAATGGCGCGCTTGCCTTTGAGTAAAGTAACAAGCTCAAATACTTCGTTTTCCTTTAAAGAGTTAAATTCTTCCTTCGTAGCTTGAAACCATTTCTATTGATCTTTTACTGGTAATTGTAAAACACCTTTAAAATTTCAGGATCTTGATTTTTGGAACAACTGTCTTCAGTTTTGTAAGAATATCTTTCTGGTGGAATTCCTTTAGTCTCTCTGTTAGATATTCTTCTCTGGAAATTATCTTCACTTTCTTCAGTTGTTGGGCTGTCTACTGATTTTTCATCCATTTTTATTTCTTCTGAAGTATTTTCTTTTCGGATAGCTTCACTATCATTTTCAAGATTTTCTTCTGAAAAATCGAAATGTATTAAATCTGAGATTCGCTCTTCAGGATTTTCTTTAAAGATATTTTCACAGTTCATATTTTCAAAAAACTTCACTGTTCTGCTTATCACTATTTTTCTACCACCTATATAAATTCGGTATCCTTTGCTTCTTAAATCGTAACCAACAAAGACTCCTTCAGTGGCTTTTTCGTCAAATTTTTGTCTCTAATGTTTATGAACACACACATATGCTTTGCATCCAAATACTTTAAGGTGATTCAAATTTGGGTTATGCCCATTCCACAGTTCATATGGTGTCTTTTCAGTTGATTTTGTCGGTAATCTATTTTGTAAGTAGGCTGCTGTAGCTATGGCTTCTGCCCAGAATGTTTTTGGCAATTTAGCATTTATAAGCATGGCTTTACTGATTTCAATAAGCGAGCGATTCTTTCTTTCTGCGACTCCATTTTGGGACGGTGAATATGGCATCGTTGTTTCATGATTTATTCCTAAGTTTTTAAGGTAGTCTTTGACAGATTCGTTGCAATATTCTGTTCCATTGTCACTACGCAAGGATTTAATCTTCAATCTAAATTTGTTTGCTGATGATGCAACATACTCTTTTAATTTATCAAATACTTCATCTTTAGAAGAAATAAAATATACTTGTGTATAACGAGAGTAATCATGAATAAATGTAACGAAATATCTTTTTGATCCCATACTTTTTGTTTCTGCAGGACCGCATACGTCGCTGTATATCAAATCAAGTGGTTTTTTACTTCTGTGTTGTGTTTCTTTTGGAAACGATTTTTCTGTTAGCTTAGCTTTTATCCAACTTGAACATTCAGTATTATGAGAACAATTATTCACAGTAATACCTAAAGCTAAATTATCCTTTTGAATTTTCTTGATGGATTCCAAATTTCTATGGCCCAGCCTTTGGTGCCATTTCAGAATGCAGTTAACATTAGAACAAATGGGTAATATTTCTGATGCAGTATATACCTTTTCAGTTGTAGGTATTATTTTTAATCTGTATAACCCCTCATCAGCTTTTGCATCTGCAACTAAGATGTTTCCCTTTTTAATTAAACATATATCATCTTTAAATATTACAATAAAACCTTTCTCAGTACAAGACTGGACAGATAATAAATTACTATCCAACTCGGGAACATAAAGCACATGATCTAATGTAACTCTATTTGTTTGACCATTAAGTGTTTCAATATTAAAAGTGCATTTACCCTTTCCCTTTGCAGTTAATTTAGTTCCATTAGCAATTTTAATTGTATCTTTATTCGAATTCTTTAATTCTGAGAACAGTTCCAAAGAATTAGCTAAATGAACAGACGCACCACAATCAATAACAAAAGACAAATTTTTGTTTTTATTTTCATTTTGTTGCGATTTCATAACAAAACTCGAAGAATTTGATTCTTCCATTAATTCATGATAGTTTTGAGAATCTGATAGATTTTCATTTTGACTTGCAGTTGAAGCAGAGAAATTGTTTTTTTTTTTTTAACTGTTGACGTGATCTATCTTGAGTAAAATTTGGTTTTGTTTTATTAGTATTATTAGCCTTTAAGTGAAAACAATCTTCACGGTAGTGATTATTCTTTTTGCAATGAGAACAAAATTTTTGTTTATTCAAATGCTTTGGTTTATCCCTATTACCCTTTAAAGCAATAGATTCAAATTTTGTTGAAATTTGTTTAGTTTCAACTCTTCTAAGATACTCATCAATTAATTTGTTTTGAACATATTTTAATGATAAATCTGTTTCATATTTACTTTCAATAGCAGTTATAAAGGTACTATAAGAATTTGGTAAGGAACAGAACAAAATAGCTATTAAATTATCATCTTGTATTACTTCACCTATACTTCTTACTTTTTCTGCTAATTCTAAGACAGAATTAATATGTTCCCGCATTTTTACACTTTCATTATATTTACTGGAATACAGCTTCCTAAGAAGATAAAGTTTGTTTGTTAAATTTACTCTTTCATGAACAGATTTCAACTGATCATATGTTTCTTTAGCACTTTTAGCATGTCTGACATGAACAATTTGTGAATCTGAGATATTTAAACAAATTAATGCCCTAGCATTTCTATCATTTTTTACCCAATTATCATCATTTTCCTTTTTAGGTTCAAATACAACATCATACAGACCTTCTTTGATTAACAATTGTTCTGTTTTGAACTTCCAAACTGAATAGTTGTCATCAGTTAATTTATCAACATAATGAGATTCTTTAACACTAGAACGGCGGGAAATTTTGCTCAAGTTTTATAAAAAATATTTCACATCAGAATTTTTATTTAGAACTATTAAACTTATTTATTTAAGTTATTTTTGTGCAGCATATATTAATCATATATTATAAAAGAAATTCTGGTTCGAATCGAAATGTATTCATTAGGCAAGGGTCAAAATGACCCCTCGCCGCCGTTCTAGTGTTAATACTAGACATTATGATATAATAATATTTGCTTATTTCACAGAAAATAAAACTTTTTATCTTATTAATACACCAAAACAACAATTATAAACTCAAATATAATGCTAATGATGAAATAAGAACAAAATAAAATTCTTGAGAACAATTTTTGAAGTTACCGTAATTTTCGGCGTATAATCCGCGGATCAAACAATTCTGTTTGGACCCAGAAATTTTATTTAGTAATTGAAGACAAATATCTACCGTGATCTGATAAGTAACATTTTATTTTTTAAGTTTCAGTGTCGAAAAATGATTGTTTGATCCGCGGATTATACGCCGGAAATTACGGTACTTTTGATTTCAGAAAAACTGTTCTTAAATGTTCAATTGTTTGTTTAAAACATAAATTTACATTTGCAACTTGTATAATAAAATTTCAATAAGAAACTGGCAAAATAAAATTCAAAATAATTTCTTTTCTTATCAACACACAATACTTTTGATTTCAAATTAAGAACAATTCTTTGAATTTTCTTTTATATCATTCACTTGTGAAAAATACAACATTCAGAAAATAATTATTTCTTTGAATTTAATTATATTATATTTTCTTCTTTTATATTATTACATTTAAAATTGGGATAACTTCAGTCTCATAATCGACTGTTGGAATGTTATTCCATATGGAAGGCATGAATACGAAATTCTTCAATAGGTAAACAATAAAAAGTTAAAATTTTTACCTTTATGTTTTGATGTATTTCAATAGAAATATATTTTTCTTAGGATGAACAAAAAACATTTATTTGAAGATTAAATACTCTAGAATAATATATATGCTGGACACATACTGATCATACGTCACAATAAAACAAAACAGATTCATAAGACTATTTACAAACACAAAGAAATACTTTGAACTATGGTTTGTTGCAGTTTTTTTTCAACATATTGTATTCCATTGGAATAGTATTGGATTTTTAATCCACCAGCATTTTACTGCCAACTGCTATAAGGGAAGGAGAAAAACTAACTATTCCGAGTGTCTGTCACAGTAGATCAAAATAAAAAAAGATTGTCTGATGCTGCCATCTGGTGGAATGTTCTTGAAACAAAAGAGCATTTTCTAACAAATTGGGACAATGCCATGTTGGCGTTCTAATTATTGCAGTTTTCAAAACTGCAAAAATAACTCTCTATCTGAGAGAACTCAATTTTTTTTCGCTTCCCAAAAGAGAAAATTTATAAAAAAGTTAAAATATTATTTAATATATATTATTAAATATCAGTGATTTTAATACGTTCTATTTGAATTATATTTTTGTAATGCAATGAACAAGGACATATAAAATTAGTTAATGTATGTTAAGATAGAATTTTACAGCAGCGCTTTTAATTCAATTCCTGATAAGATGAAGTTATAAAAATTTCATAAACATGTGTATTTCCAATGAGAATTAAACGTTTTATTACGCTTAGAGTTTAAGTATAAATTATTTAATTAATTTTAAGGCAAATTTTTTATTTACCGGGCGCAGGCGATAAATTTCCAAACGATTGATCGAATTATATTTATAATATTTAAAATAGAAGCATTTAATTCATTCCATTTAAAAATCATTTAATTTTACATTAGGATCCACTTTAATTTAAAATGCAAGCAGTAATTCTTGTACTATTAAACCAGCAATAATTGATTATTTATAGTTTTTAATATTTTGAGAATTTTAGACAACAGCTTTAAAAAAATTCCTAAAATCGACAAATTACTTTTTTTTTAAATCAAGAAATATGTCGGTCATTGTGTCATATCCGTGAAAAATAGTTTTCATGGGATACCTGCACTTCGCACAGGTGAATAACATTGCAGAAAGCATACAAAGTATAGAAGAAACTTCAAAAATTGGAATAAAATATAAAATATTTACAAATAATACGTGGTATGCTCAATTAAACATTTATTATCTTACATCGGTTCTTCGCAGGGGTAAAATGGATAACTTCTCGTAATCGGGCCGATAGCCATGATTGGCGTCAAATGAGAATAGAGTAAATAATTGTAACTGTATAAAAGTTAAATAATGGTTAGAAAATGAAAGTTAACTTTTATCGAAATAACCCAATTGCGTAACATTCTCCAAATTTGAAAAAGGCTTATGAAACACACAAAAATTGCCAATAACTGAAAACTATAGACTAATAATAAGCTCGACGTAGGAGTTGTTGATCGGTAGCCAACAATTTCAAATTTCCCTTTTAATTTTGTCCGGTTTCAATTTTTTTGTCTATCTGGCTTCCGCAAAAGAGTCGGAATACGTAGTAGAAAAAATGGCTGCGGACGGAGATGGGCCAATTGAACATATTAAAATCACTGACATTTAATAATATATATTAAATAATATTTTAACTTTTTATAAAAAAAATATAGGGCTGAAAATCACGTTTAAGATGCTTAAAGGTTTTAAATATTTCTCTTTCCCAACCAGCTGGTATATTTTAGAAATCGTAGTTTGTTACATAACTTACTCAAGTGTTGTACTTGTATATATACAGTTGTAACAACCATAAAGAATGTTTAAGGATTTATCAGCTACGTTTAGATAACGTAAAATTAATTTGCTAATTTATAATCAAGTTGCAAAAATAATAAAATGTTGTACTGTTACTAGAAACACATCCATGTACATAATTTTTATTTTTCTAGCATATCTGGGAGGGAAAAATCGATTAAAATTTTTTATCTTTTCATATATATGAACAGGGTTAGATTAACCCATTCCCTGCCATGGTCCCCATTTGGGGGATCACACGTATCTGGCAAGAAAGCGCTTTTTCCACCAGTAAATATGAAGATAAATATATACTTTGTTTCACGAGACAAATTCCTTGATAAAATAGGATAAAAATTACGCTACTTTTCAAAGTGGTGGGAAATCCAAAATTTACATTTTAACGTCGATAATAATTTGGGCGTTAATGGGTTAAATAAACAGTGTATAAAAAATATTTTTATGTTAGCCGGCCGCAGTTCATAAACCGTCAAATATTTTCCCCATCACCAGCGTTTATGTTGCATTCATTTCATTCAAAATATAAAATCATCATTTTAAAAATATACTCGTAATTTGAAAAACATAACTTTATTTAAAATACATACATACTGGTATATTACATCAATTTAAACACATGCTTTTAGCTCATTATATTTAAAATCCATTTTTTTTCTAATAAATAATAACATAAATCCAAGGTGGGCAAGTTTCTTCCAATGTGGAAAAAAACCTGGAAAAAACCATGGAATTAAAAGTTACGCCTATACCTTTTATTAACAAAAATGGTTTTCTTTTAGCCTGAATAGCTTGCATAAAATTCAGGTCTGTTTGAAGATATTTACAATTTAAGAGTTATAGGCGGAAAAACAGACAAAGCCATCTTAGAGAATACCTGTTAAAATTTTAATCGTGAATTTCAAATATTTACTCACTCATGGAAGATTAACCTTGTTTATCAGATTTATTGCAAAATATTTTTGTTACAGCTTCTTTTGATAAAAATATATGTATTTAAAAAATAGTTGCAATGTCAGTTTAGTTTTGGGGCAAAGGGCAGTACTGTTTACGTAGCATTGGTGCTTTTTCTCCCGAAATTAAAATGACATTGCGATTTTTTTTTAAATACACATATTTTCATCAAAACAAACTGTAACAAAAATATTTTTCAATAATTAATCTGGTAAACAAGGTTCATCTTCCATGAGTGAGTAAATATTTGAAATTCATGATTAAAATTTTAACAGGTATTCTCTAAAATAGCTTTGTCTGCTTTTCCGCCTATAACTCTTAAATTGTAAATATCTTCAAACAGACCTGCGCACGAGATGCGCAGATGGTAGATATTCTGTAATATACGACGTCATACAAAAAACCCGCGTATTTGCGTTATTCACTCCATCCACAAGATGGCGCAGCTGTGTCAATTTACGGCAGATTCCAGCATTAACTTTATACCGCTTTGTCTCAAACGAGTGGTTGGCATTAGCAAACCACTGCACGGGATAGTATCGTTTACGTTCAAGGTACACGCCAGAACCCGGAAAGCGCGGGCTAAAACATGTTAACTAAATTTAAATTTCAACGTTGCTTTTAGTGGAAACTGGTGGCAATGAAGATTTTCATAAGCAGATTAAAAACATCACATTGTAAGCATATTCGAAAGCAGACAAACATTTTAACCTGTGACATAGCAAGTGTGGGGTCCAAAAGTTCTGGATATCACTAACATTCAAAAGTTTTCTTCGTATTAATGAATAGCAAAAAATCCTCTGATCTAATAAGGCGAAGCAAACTTTACAAATCTATTGGTGCGCAGAGCATCTGGACCCCCCACCCTGGCTACGCCACTGATTTTAAACTTTGGACTTGAAAACATATGATAAAGTTCCACGTATGTTCCACAGACGTTTGTTCTTTTGACACTTTTTTATAAGATTTATAGCATTTCTTAAAAATTCTATTTTTTCTTTTTAAAACATTAGTTCCATATTTTCTGTCATTAAATAAATTGCTCTTCAGAAATAGTGATGGCAGTTTGTCCAATGGCAACGGGTTTGCCACCCCTGCTTTACAAAATACAGATTAGTTTTATGAAATTTAAAATGTTTAACAACTTTCGAAATTGTTTACGGTATATTAATTTTCCCCGGATTTGACTAACAAATAAAAATTTATATTCCCACTAGTTTTCATTAAAAGCATTGATCGGATATTTATTTCTCTCTGTGTGTGGCACAGGGTGAAAAAGACACCCCCGTAATCCGTAATACTTCATTCTGAAACGCTTTTTGCAACGCGAATTTTGGTTGTTGGGGATGCACTTTCGTTTCGCTGTATGTATTTATTTGGAAAACTCGAGAGGTGCTTTAAACTAACTCAAAATTTTCAGAATTTTTTCTGAAAAATCCGTAAACTTCCTGTGAAATGAATAGATACATTGGTGGCGAATGCACGTGCTAGCGAGTTAATTGTTACCCGTACAAACAAGTAGTAGGAATATTTCAGAAATAATATTAAAAATTCCTGTTATAAAAGCTTATGAAAAGGGGAAACGATCAAGAATAAACACGGAACGTTATCACTCTTTTACGGTGCACTGACTGAATTAGAAAATGGCATTTTTTAAATTAAAAATTTTAAAGAAGGTATTTTTCTATTTTACTCATATCAAATACACGTTTATGTTATTGTAAAAGAAAAAACTATTGGGTGATCATCTTGAAATTTTTATTTGTTGACTCAATAGCTTATTTGAACACAATTTCTGCTTTAAACATAATTTTAACCCCTTCGGGACGGGCGGCGTTTACTGAAATTTTAATCATTTATCACCGGTCTTTTAAAACATACATTTTCCCCTAATTCAATACAGAAAATGCTCGGATTAAATAACACAAAATTTACAATAAAAAATTTACCTAATTGAATCGGGAAAATTCTCGGATTAAATAAGGCAAAATTTACAATAAAAATTTACTGGTGAGAAAAATCAATGATTCTGAGCACCTTACGCGGCACGAATACCGGTCGCTCGTCACCAAGGGGTTAATGCAATTTATGAAAATACCATATAAATATACCTTAGTTTATATCCTAAAAGTCTTTCCGCATTAAAAGCTGAAACTCTTCCGCTTCTTCGTGCCAGAAAAATTTAATAGAAATTTTTGCCATACTTAATCGGCAAATTACAGCGATTTAAAAAGGTAAAATTTACTATAAAATTTTTGTGGTACAGAAAAGTGTAAGATGTTGGCAGCTATACCGCATTTAAGACATTATCTTTGTCGCTAATAGGCAGCTGAAGAAAACAAGTTGCCTAAATGCGTGGAAAACTTTAGAACTCAAATCTGAAATCTTTTCGCGTTTTCAAGAGCTAACTTTGCTGGTAAATGAAACACACATGGTAGCCATTGACGTCCGTAATTTTCTTTGATCTTCAAAGTTAACTGAAAAAAAAATTGAACAAATTTCGGGATTTTTTATCGCATTTAGGAAACACTGGGGCGCTATAAAATGAGAGATGTCCATTGGAATGGGAATTTGTTTAATGTAAAACGTTTAAATGTAGATAAATGTTTTGGGTTTTGTTCATTAAGATCGGATGTCTCATTATACAGCATTTATTTATAATTCTTGCATTAAGATTTCAATGCAATGAATATTATCTCATTTAGGGGTCATCGCATTTAGGCGTACTGACCTTAAATCTATCAATAAATTTGTAGGTCATCATCATTCATCTTTTTTTTTCGAATATTAAATTTCATAATTCGTATTATAACTTTTTTAGATTACAAATTCAATGTATTTATGTTTGGGTGTTTTAGTATTATAACCACAGAAAAGAAATATCACTTTAGGATTATAATATCAGGAAACATTAATAAAAATATGAAAATGTAATCATTAAAAGCTCTAAATTTTAAATGTTTATAATTCAAAAACGTATCATCAAAATGACTTGAAATTTCGTTTCTCGGCATAGTTTGAAACGAACATTTCAAATATATTGTCCAAATTTGGTATTTCCATTGAGAAAACAGATTTTGGTCTGGTTTTGATTTGTAGATGGCCTTCTAAGCAAATTTTATATATTGGGTGAGTGCAGAAGTTCTACCCGTTTTGAAGATATGTAAATGTCAAGTGAAGTAAGGACGTTATAGCTTATGTTTTGAGGACAGGAAAGTAGCTAATATCGCGTAGAGCGGTAGAGTATATATAGGCACAACGTTTGTCAGAAGCACTCATGCCGAACGCGAAACAACATGGCAATCAAGAAAAAATACATCAGACATTGTTTACTGTACGAGTACGATAAAGCCATTACAGCAGCCGCAGCTTGCCGCAGCATTTGTCAAGTGTATGCGGAGGATGCCATATACGGTAGAGCATCCTACCGTTGGTTAAGGAAATTTCGGGACGGAGACAGGTGCTGTAAAAATCATTCCTGTTCTGGAGGCTTATCAATTGTCTCTGACGAGGTTCTGGACACTTCCATAACAAATTTCCCACATCCAATATCGAAAAAATAGCGTAAAAGTTCTCGTAACACAGAATAACAGTCGAAAGACTGATGCATGCGCTTGGCTTCATTACCAAGCTCGGTCAGTGTGTACCACACCAGCTTACAGTAAGGTAGTATGAAGAGAGGTTTAGCATCTGTGTTTCTTTGCTTTCCTGTAACAATAAAGAATAATTTTTGAACCAAATTGTAACCGATGATGAGCATTGGATACTGCACTGTAATGTGAAGCGTCGAAGGACCGTGTGCCCATGTTGCAGAGCGTATTCCATCGACCTAAACATTCCGAAAATGTTTTGCTCAGTGTATGGTGGGATGCCAAGGGAATAATTAACTAGGAGGTCCTCGCACCGAAGCAAACGATCACTGTAGACCTCTACTGACAAATATTGGATAGAGTGTGAGAAAAACTCACATATAAGCGGTCAGCACTCATCAATCGCAAAGTGGTTCTCTTTCATCACGATAAAGCCAGGCAGAAATTCCTGGACTTTGGTTGGGACGTTTTACGTCCCGATGCGTATAGCACCGACTGTTCACCTTCGATTAATCCCCTTTTTTTTATCGATACTCAACGCTTTCATTTGACGACACTTCAGTGTTGTGGAGACTGTAAAAACGGCGTTACAATAGTATTTTGATTCTAAGACACAGCAGTTTCTTCGGTGAGGGGTTCACTTACTCCCAGACAGATGGCAAAAGTTCATACATAATGATGGTGCTTGCGTCAGTTCATAGGTGCTTAACTTTTTTCTGTTCTCCGCCTTGTCACTAAAAAACGTGTAGAACATTTGCACTCACCCAATACATCATTTAACCCCTTGAGGGGCGGTGGGATATATTTTATCCCACCTACGATTAATGAAGATTTGCACCGGAAAAAAATTATTAAATTTTGCTTTTCTAACTTTGGTGGAAACATGTTGAAAAATCGCCTTTCCTTATTTTGAAGCAAAATTTTTCGATTTTTCCGGTGTGAATGCAGCATTAGAGGAAGGTAACTGCTTGCCCCTCAAAAGGTTAAAAGTAGACGTTATTTCAAATCCTTTGGTACCAGTAACTTTCTCCTGTTGTAATTAGTAGCAGAGTTAGTACAGGGTGTTTACGTTCTTTTTCCACGACTGTACATCAAAGTAGAGAAGTAATATTTTGAGTAAAACAATTTCAAACAAATGAGTATACCTCCGAAAAAACATCTGCTGATTTGTTTTATAACACATTTGACTCAAATCAAAAGCATTTCATTTTATTTTGCACATATTGCCGATGAGTTAGATACAGTCAGCATAAAACAAGTTGGAAATTGCCCATCAAAGTGGCAAATGAGATGCGTTCGTACTATAACTAGTTTTATAAAAAAAAAATATCCGCATATTGTACTGAATGTATATTTTAATGCACTTCATAAATGAATATCAACTTTATTCTGTGCGAACGGCTGTAACATCATTAAAATATACTTGAAATATTTTTTTCCCATTGGCCGTAATGTAACGGAAATTTTGGCTGTCTCTGTAATTATACTATGCATCCGATTCTCATAAAATTTGAAAAGACTCGACAAAATTTTAAAAACAATTATATATTTAAAATTTCAGATCATTAGTTGCGGTGGATTTTGCTATGTTATATACGGACGGACGGACAGACAGACGGTCTGAACGACTGCTATAGGTGCTACGTATTTATATAATTACGAACGCACCTAAAAAAGATACGCCTCCCTTTATTACAGACCGATTACGATAAAATTACAACATAAGTATCAGTAGAATCGAAACATATTAACTTCCTATCCCACTCGATCTGTTCTATAACCACCACTTTTTTTTAACCCTGTCAGGGGAAAGTAATTTTGTTTCTGTAATGTCGAATTCACACCAGAATCAACAAAAAAATTTATTGCAAAATAAGAAAAAGCAATTTTATGACTTTTATTTACCAAAGTTAGAAACGTAAAACTAAATTTTTTCTGGTGCAAATCTTCATTAATCGTTCATGGGATATAATATATCCCACCGCCCCTCAAGTAGTTAACACGTTCACGCCGGCGCGGTGGGTCACACTCGACTACCTCAGAGCTGGCAAGTCTCCGGCCTTATTGATACCAGTATTTTAATAAAGAAAATGTTGTTTTATTTAATTAGAGCAATTGGGAGATTTAAAGGAACAAAATTTTCTCTAAAATAATAGTGGTGTACGAAAAGCAGGTGACTTGACAACTCTGAGACAGTCGAGTGTGACCCACCGCGCCGGCGTGAACGTGTTACAGAAAGATCTTCTTCATAATTTTTTTTTTCGAAACTAATCTCGAAAGGCGTTTATGCTACGATTGTTCCAAAAACCTACCACGGATTTTTTTCTGAACTTTTTCAGAGAAAAGCAATTGTGTTTCTTTAATGCCGAACTCACGCCGGAATGTACGGAAGAATTTAGTTCAAAATAAAGAAAAGTAATTTTTCTACTTTTTTCCATCAAAGTTGAAAAAGTAATATTTAATTAAAAGTTTCTGGTGCGAATCATGATTAAAATTAGGTGGGATATAATATATTCCACTTGCCCTCAAGCAGTTAAAAAAGTACTGGTTTTTACACGCGGACCAGTGGAAGCCCTGCATATTTGATTACCTTTGATCAGGGAATCCCAGGGAAATGTATAGATTATATCGTCGGTACCATGTCAAACTATCCAATGTGAAAACAGTCCGCTACTTTTTTAAAATTCAGATTTCTTGACCACATTTTTGAAATATTAAAATTCGCATTATTTAACTTTATTTAATGGGATATTAATTGAGGCGAAAACAAGGGGAATGTTACCATTCCAAAAATATGGGACCAATCAGTAAATTAGAATTTTAAAAAAGTAGCCCGCTGTTTTCATATTGGATAGTTTGACATGGTACCGACGATATTATAGCTGCCAACTCTTCCGCTTCCTTGTACCACAAAAAGTTAAAAGAAAAATTTTCCTTATTTAATCACCAGATTACGACGATTTAAAAAGATAAAATTTGTCATAAAAGTTTTGTGGTACAAAAAAGTGTAAGGTGTTGGCAGTTACGGATTATATTCATTTTATTAAATCTTTATTTTGTTTATAGTCCAGGCAATAGGGGATTTTACCTGTCAAAATTAATGGTAGTTCTGAAAATTGGCTTACTTTATGTTTTTTGGGTCGCTGAATCCGAATTTGTAAATTCCCAACAAAATTTCCCCGGCAACCCCCTCCCCCGGCCCCAAATTTTGGTAAAATGGCCCCCAAAAAAGGTTTTTATTAAATTATCATTTTTTTATTGTTTTAGGGAAAAAGTATCTAGAAATTCAGAAAGTAGACAAAATTTGCAGCAAATTAGATATATGACATTATGACTTAGGATGAAGGGGAAGGGGGGATCTGCCACGGAACATGCGCCGCGGTGCTGCGTGGACTAAGATGCGCAATTCCACTTAACCACTCACACGTTTACATTCGCCCTCCCATGTCCTCTCCGAACTTTCTCTATAAGGTTTACTTTAAATTATTTGGGTCGCTGAATCCGAATTTTTAACCCCAAAATCGACCCTCCCCCCTCCAAAAAATAGTTGTATTTAAATTAAATTTTTTATTGTTTTAGGGGGAAACTATGTTGAAATTCAGAAAGTAGACAAAATTTGCAACAAATAGGATATGTGACATTATGACGTAGGATAAACGGAGAGAGAGGGGGCTGCGTCGGAACATTCCCCGCGCTGTTCTCAAAAACGAATTTTTTTCAAAATATTAATTTTTTGGAGGTTTGCAGGGGGAAATTTTGGTGGGAAGTTAAAAATTCGGATTCAGCGAACCAAAAAACATAAAGTGAGCCAAAATTCAGAACTAGCATTAATTTTGCCAGGTAAAATGCCCTATTACCTGGACTTGCTTAACTTAGTGCACATAGCGCCGCAGTGTATGCTCCGAGGCAGCCCTCTCCCTTCTTGTTCATCCTACGTCGTAATGTCATATAACCTATTTGTTGCAAACTTTGTCTACTTTCTGAATTTCTACATAGTTTTCCCCTAAAACAATAAAAAATTGTAAAACAACCATTTTTTTTAGTGTGGAGGTGGGGGTTCGGAGGGAAATTTTGAGGGTAAGTTAAAAACTCCGATTCAGCTATTCAAAAAAGTTAAACTAAACCTTATAGAGAAAGTTCGGAGGGGAGATGGGAACGCGAATGTAAACGTGTGAGTGGTTAAGTGGAATTGCGCAACTTAGTCCATGCAGCACCGCCGCGCATGTTCCGAGGCAGATCCCCCCTTCCCCTTCATCCTAAGTCGTAATGTTATATATTTAATTTGTTGAAAATTTTGTCTACTTTCTGAATTTCTAGATACTTTTCCCCTAAAACAATAAAAATATATATATATATATATATATTTTTTAATAAAAACCTTTTTTGGAGGGCATTTTACCAAAATTTGGGGGGGGGGGGGGGGGAGAGATTGCCGGGGGAAATTTTGGTAGGAAGTTAAAAATTCGGATTCAGCGACCCAAAAAACATATAGTAAGCCTTTTTCCAGAACTACCATGAATTTTGCTAGGTAGAGCCCCTATTGCCTGGATTATTATAAGAAAATGTATTTTAAGTAAATACAAAAATTTGGAAAAGTTAAATTATAATCTCGAAAGAAGACTGTTAGATTATCATTAGTAAATTTGTTCCTTTTCACATAATATTTGTTTTTTGAACTGTCATCTTACCCACCCTTGTTTTGGACGATGTCCATTCTATTAATGTAAAAAGTGATGTAATTCTTTGTTCATAATTTTTTATATGAATTTATTAATAATTTTGATAAATAAAATGTTATAACAATACATAAAATAAACTTTTGCAGTATGATTTGATAAAAAAAATACAAAAAAATATCAACAGTTTAGTAAAGTAATAGCGACCAACTCTTACGCTCTTTTGTACGAAAATTAATTTATAGTAAATTTTAACTTTTTAAACCGCCGTAAATTGCCGATTAAATAAGGCAAAAATTTTTACTAAATTTTTACAAAAAAGCGAAAAGTTTGGCAGCTTTGTTTAATTGAGTTTTGTTCAGTATTTAATGTACAGACAACCTTGAATTTTTTATGTATATACAAAACTGTAAGTACTACATACTTTAATTTCAATACTGAACGTACCATAGTAAACCCCAATAACATATATATAAATTACATGGTAATCAGACTATATTTACGCGAGTTGAAGCACGGCTAGAGGGGTTGACAAACAGATTCATAAACACATTTCAAGTATATTAAAAAGTGTTAAAAATAGAATACAATAAAGTTATCATAACTGAAAATGTTAGAAGATTACAATGACGTTAATGTCGAAATAAACGTACTAATTAATTCTCTTTTTGAAAGTAAACACAAAAACATATCTTCTTAAAAACAAGGATGTCAAGTGGAAAAATTTAATTATAATTTTTTTTAGTTGATTTAATTAAACGTAATATTTTACACGCGCCATTAAACAATTCAATCGCTATCTCATTTAACAATATATTTATTTTATTATTAACAGATTTCTTTCGTCGCTCTCTTTTACTATTTGTTTGGAATTTACGCTTTTATGGGAAGTAACTAAACTTATTTTTCACGTTTTAAATCATATTAAAACAACATTAACACTATAGTTTTAAGAGGTTTCCATATGAATTACAATTTAAATATATCAACACACTCATAACTAAAAATTTATAGTGCTATTAATTACGAAATGCATAAAATTACATATAAAATTTGTACATGTACATGGCTGGTTAAGTTGTTGAAGGTAAGACATGAGTACTCATGATACTATCCAAACAAAAATGAATCAGATCACCTAATGCACTGATTTTATCAGTGTGATTGTGATTTTTGCAGTATTTGGGCACAGTATCGGGACCATGTGCTATTAAACCCTATTCCATATCTGCCAACTTCTCATATTCTTCCGTAAAATGACGATTAATTTGACCCAAGTAAAACACATTTCTAACCAGAAAATATTTTTAGAAATAAAAACTTAAAATTTAATAAGTAACGATGTATCAAATAAATTTTCTGGCTCTGCACATGCATAACCTGCGTCAAATTAGCACTTGGACGTAGGGTTAGGGGGGAACGTACCTGTGGAATACCTATTTTAAATTCAGGTTTCTTGATTGGCACCGCTTCTATGAAATGGCAAAATTTCTCGTGTGTTTGCCTTAATTAATATGTCATTAAGTAAGTCCAAATGTACTATTTCAAGAAAGTGCTGCCAATCAAGGAATCTGAATTTTAAAAAAGTAGCCCACTGGCAACCCTGCTAGAACGACCTGAAACTTAACTCAAGTATTATAAAACTATTTAACTTATTTCTTTGTATTAAGTATTTAACTTATTTTAGAAAGAAATGTCTGGTTCGTCTGGAAATATTTTTATTTGGTACCAATCAAAATGACTGATATGGCCAGGGCTGCCACAGTTTTATATTCTCTTGGCACCACTATTTTTTGAGAATACATTTTGTAGTATATTTATCTTGCAAACCTTATTAAAGCGTATGTAAAAGATCTTAGTTTTGGAAGAGTGTTGCGAAATATAATAAAAAAATAGTCGACTGTGCCAGCCCTGGTTTGGCATTTTAGTGTTAACCTTTTCAGGGGCAAGGCATTTCTGCTCAAAAAAATTTCAAATAATTAATTCACACCGCAATTAACAAACAAATTTATTTGAAAATAATCAAAAGCGTTTTTTCACGTTTATTATGAGGTCGAAATTGTACTAAAAAATTACTGGGGCCATTTGAATATTTAGGCATTAAAATTAACCGTTTGCAGACTGCAAACGGCGCCCCTCAAGGGGTTAAACCCCTCTTCACGGAAGAATAGTGCGAGACTGGCTAGTATGATAAATTGAGTTATGAGTAAAGTGGAGTGGTTGTAGATAGTGTATTGTCTACCGGCTGCGAAGGAAGTAACTGAGGATGTTGCCACAAGATGGAGCCAGTTTTTAAATAGGATCAATAGTTTCTGATTGCCACCGGGGAAAACTTCCACCAGTAAATTTGAATAGAACATTTTTCTTATTTAAGAGCCTTATACATGCAAAATTTATCTCACAAATCTGGTAAGAATTTCTATTTTTTTTAACTGGTGGCAGTTTTCCCACGTATTTAATCTTTTAAACTGACACTGAAAGGAGCTTGCTTAGGTTTGCACACTATGCCGAAAACGCCGGGCCTGACTACCGCTAAAGTAAATATGAACCAGTAAAAACAAATATCTTTTTTTGAATTATGATTTAAATTTTAAATTAATAAGGCTTTTAAATACGGAGAAAATTTCTATTTAAATTTTCCGATGGAAATTTGCCGCAAAAACCGTTTTAGTTGAATCTTCAATCTTTTAAAATGGAGAAGGGGAAACATATAGTGTACTAAGTAAGTAAGTAAGCACCCACCCTGGGAACCCGCTTTTGGCTTATGGTTGGGTGTAACCCCCAAGCCCAGGGTAGGGAAAAGTTTTACTACCTGCGGAACCCTTTGGAAACAAATAAGTTTTAAGATTAATTATAACTATTCTATATATTGTTATGTACAAACGAAGGTTTATAGATTACCCAAAACTTTTTGAAGTTAAGTGTTCATATAAGTTCATGTATAAGTTCATACAACTTGTAGTTATAACTAGTCCCATTAAAACCAGCCACCACCACCAAGGCCACTAGTGCCTGGACTGGAAATGTCATTCCTGTATTTAATCTGATTCATAAAGGTGGGGCATTGTGTTGAGTTCGCTGTGTGTTTATAATAATTTGGTAAGTTTATACAATTTGCACAGTTTCTGAGATCCTGTTTGTTTATATTCGTGCAACTAGTGGTCTGATGACCCATCGCACAGAATGCGCATATTGAATTTCTCCTTCAGTTACTGTCGGAGTGTCCGTACAATTGACAGTTCGCACACCTGATGATTGGCCTGTAAGGATGAATCCTGCAGTTTCGTAATCCCACATTTATAAGTTCCATGCACAAAAGTGTGTCTGAAGTTGTCTTGTCTACCTCGAGGAGCAGTTGATAATATCTTGACGAAGTTTTTTGTATTATTTTTTGAATCTGGATGTATGAACTTTTCTTTATGTTTGGATGTTGCTTTATTTGATTTATAAGATATTCTCCCTGTGTATCTTTTGGAATATCTATAATGATAATTCTTTTAGTGTTATGTTTTCTGTATTGTATTTCCGTGATACTTTTTATATCTTCTTTTTTTTCTGTATGTTGATATATTTCTAGTAACTGCGATTCTTGTTGGGTTTTTATAATTATAGCTTTTCTGTTTTTAGATGTTCTGCTATAGAATAATGGCAAATGTTCTACTTGCAATAATTTTGCAGTAATTATTTCTTGGATTTCTGATATTTTTGATCCTTCAAGACACTTTATGAGAATTGCTGCTTCTGTATAATTGTCCTGTTCCCTTATGGAATTATCTATTGTTATTTCTTCTCTATAGCTATTGGTTATTTTTAATGTTGTTTCTTCTAACAGTTTTTCCAATCTATAAAGCTTTTCTCCAATCCATGTAAGTTCTGTTTCTTTTGTTATGCTTATACTATGCTGCTCCTCCTGGGAGTAATATTCACTTTTTGTATACTGTATTTCCCCGAGTTCCGAGGTTACATCATTTTTGTTTTCTCGCAGATGTGTCTCATTACTAACTTGCTCGTTTATTTTGTCTTCTTTTGAGTTTTTGGTTGTTTGAGTATATTTTTCTTTAATTTTTGGATGGTTTGTTATTGTTTCTTTATTATGAAGCTGCTTCTTATTAGTCTTATTTTTTTGTAGTTGTTGTAATTCTTTGTGTAGATTGTCAATTTTTGTAGATTTATTTGTTATTTCATTCTGTTTTTCTGTTAATTTTTCTTCTAATTTAATTAGTTTTTCTAGTATTATAGAGTTAGTTTCTTTTTCTTTTGCATAGTGTACTGGCTACCAGTTGCGAGTGAAGTAACTGAGGAGGTTGTCACAAGATGGCGCTTTTTTGATCGGATTCAGCAGTTTCTGATTACCGCCGGAGAAAACTTTCCACCAGTAAAGGGTCTAGCCGGATAAGCATAGCGAAATGGTCTCCACGGCCGATATTTGAAGTATCATGTGTGGTAAAAAGGCTCACCATGAGAATACAATTTAGAGCGTTTCTAGCCCGTGATCTTGAACTGTCCTTGAGATAATCGGTGAAGTATGCGCCGGCACTACTATTTTTCAAGTACGTTTTTCTCAAAAAGTACAACAGTTTAAAAAATGAATCTATATATATGAATATATTGGTTCACATTATATTTTTTTTTCACGTTTTTACACAAATTTTAGCATAGAAAAATAAGCTAAAATATTTTTCAAAAGAATTATTAATCTAGTAATTATATATTTACACAAACCAAAAAATTACAGAATAATGCTCAAAGTAAGTACTTTTAAGAAAAAAAAAATCGTTAAAATCGAAGATGCGCTTTTTGAGTTATAACAAAAATAATGTTAGCAACTTGCTGAAATATTCCTAAATTTCCCTGTTTATATTTGCAGACAAGCGCAATGCATTGGTCGATACTTGACATTTCCACTCGGGCAGGATGTGCAGTGCGCCAAAATAAGAGAATTTTTCCATACATACCACTTCCCTATAGGTTTGTTTCGTGTTTGTAAACATTCTGTTATTTTGGCGCTTCCTTCTCGCGTAATAATATCAAGCCGATGGCCTAGTCGATTGTACAGATGAAGCTGAATAGGGGCTGTAAATATGTAAGGTTATCAACTCTTTGGCAATCTCGGATCCCCTCCCAACCTTCCGATATCATTCGTTATCATTTCCTCGAATTCCCCTCCCCCCTAATAAAATTATTATCAGTGTCTGAAAATTCTTTTTATTTTTACATTTTTATTTTTTGAGTTTCATTTCTTAAAAAAGACGGACTTAAAAACGGGGATACTACTGGCAATCTAGACACCAGTGCCATTTCCATATTTTTACAGAAAAATTTCCCCATAAATTACAGAAAAATTTCCGTTTTTAATCAGAAAAACGGAAATTTTTCTGCAATTTTTTTTTTTTTTTTTGGGGGGGGGGAATTTCCGTAAAAATACGGAAATAGTACTGGCGTCAAGACTGCCAGTAGAATCTACGTTTTTTTTTTGTCCGTTTTTTTTACAGTGTACGTTTACAATGATATACTGATATGGTTGTGCTCTTTTTATTCGCATATTTAACTGGTTTAACTAATGAGAACAAGTTCATAAATTATCACTGTTATATAAGAAATAACTTTATATCAAATAACATTTTAAAGAAATACTTGTTATTTAAAAGTTGTTCATAACAGTTCTTTGTTACGTAATGCGTTGAACAGTGTTGGGTATGAACGCGTTCATTGAGCGAAAACTCACGAACTTAGCTCAATTTCTGTGAACGGTGAGTTGAACTTGACTCACTTTTTGATAAAGAACGTGAGATGAACGAAAGCTCAAAAAATCCGTAAGTTTGAACGAAATTTACAACTCAAACTCAATTTTTTTCATAATTAAAAAAAAAAAATTCTATCCGCGTTAACAACACGTTTTTCCCATTCAGATGCCATTTAGAAGCCAACACGGACTCAGGATGGGTCGAATCTGATCATCAGTTTTTCTGGGTCGTGCCTGGGTCTTGCTTCCTCTGGAGTCCCAGGCCGGGCCGAACCGGAGTTATTTGTGGGCTTGTGCTTTATTCTTCCTAGATGTCTGCACGGACCAAAATTTTCTGGCCCGGTCACAACCCTGATTGTTTGTTTTTTTCTGCACAAAGGACTCTTTATAGAGGTAACCGGCGTTGGAGGTCTGCACTTGCCGGGGTCGGGTATATTTTCATTTGCGACACTAGAGCCAGGCCTGATCTTCAATTTTTACGAACCGAAACTTATTTTTTCTGAAGGCTCGAGATGGGCCGGGCTAGTCATTACTCTTAACGATCCGGTCTGAGCTTGGACCTTACTTTTTTCTGAAGGACCGAGTCAGGCCAGGCGTAACCATTTTTTTTCCGTTCCGGAGCCGGAACTGGCTTCATTCTTCCTAAGTGTGCATGGGCCGAAATGTTCAGTTCGACCCAGCACGTATGAAAATCATTGTCTCGGCGAGGCCTGGTGCGTGCAAAAATCTGCAAAATTTGATCCGGCCCCCAAAAAATTTGCAAAAAAATCATATATTTTTAAATCTTCATTATTCTACAATTAAACTTTAAAATTTATTCATTTTAAGGAATAGTAGATTTCTAGGCAGTAATATGAAAAAAAAAAAAAAAACAGTAAGACCTGGAGGAAGAAGTTGCCTATGATGAAATCCTGTCTTAAACCGAAAAATGTGTTGATCCAAAATGAATATAATAATAATTGAGAAAAGAATACTTTCTACATTTACGCCTTATTTGCACTGCAGATTATAAACATGAAAAAAAAAAAAAAGGCTACAATATTTGTGGTCAGAACTCCTCGCACGATTCAATTTTTAACCATGTCGACGTGAAAATCCATGTTTTGCAGAAATTCAGTAAAACCGAGATTTTATTTTTTTCCGAGTAAGGCCGGTCAAGGGCCGAACTTATAACATTTATACCGAACCGGGCTAATAATTTTTTTGCATGGGCGGGTCAGGGCTCGGGCCGAACTTTTAACTTTTATACCAGGCCGGGCTTTTTTTCTATGGGTTGGGCCCATGCAGACCTCTAATCAGGCGCACCAAGTTAATTTTTTAAAATGCATAAATTGAAAATAAAGAACGTAAGTTGCTCACAATAAAACTGCTGACAAATCCACAAAAGGCAAAGTGGATTGTGTTAGTTGTGCCACGTTGACGCTAATTTGTTTATCAAAATAAGGCATCCTTATTCTTTATATAAACAACCTAAGAGCTGTATTTCCTATTTTCGATTGCGTTTAATGGTGTTTCGTATTTGTATATATGTGCATCTGTTGGGTGCTGTGTTGTGTATGGCGTCCGATTATCTACACTAGGGATATTGGCCCGAGGGGGGGGGATGCCCTCCGTGTGTGTCTTTCTAAGAGATCCTAACCAGTATTTACGCAAGTAAATCCAAGGTTCGAAGAAAACGACGAAAAACTCCGAACGGCTAGGCCGACGGGCGTGATGGCGTTTGGAACTCAGCACCTCCCGTCTACCAGCTTTCAGAGTAGAACCTCTCAGCCACTGCTGGGACGTTCATCTGTTGGGAAAGCAGGTTTTTTTCCCCATTGATATTTATATATTGCTACCATACACTGTTTTAGTCTAAAAAGGGAGATGCAACTTTTCTGAAATATTAGCCATGATAAGACTGGCGGAGTTAGGGCGAGGGTGCTAAGAAGTAGGAAAGCTGTTGCTCGCATTTCTCTATTGATTCAGTGGTTTGTTTTTTCTTTCTATAAAGAGTACGAGGAGCTGGGGGAGAGTTCAAGTTGAATTAACCCAAATTTGAAAAAAGAAATCTTGAATATTGTTACCGATATAAAACGAAACATTTGAACAAATAGACATAGGTAGTATATATAGTATAATGCATAGATATGCATTATACTTGATAAGAAACAATATTTATATTAGAAACATAGTTGTAGTAGGCAATTTTTCTATAATTGCATTTAAATACGTTATTAATTTTCTTTCATTTTGAATCGAATTCAGTTGAATCAGTAAAAGTACAGTGAGTTGCTGGCAAACAATTTTTTTTTTCGGATTTAGGTCGATTTCCGCCTAGCTGAATTTTTTTTTCTATCGGGTTTGAGTTGACATCAAATGACAACACCTTATTCGGGCTTTTTAATTTAATGGTTAGAATTTAACTTATTATACAGTGACATAACAAAGAGAATTCAAAGATTATAGTTTGTTTCAGATGTTTGCATAGTTTTCAAAATTACATGCTAGACTAACCATAAGAAAGGTGTGATAATCGCAACGTACTCAAGATTCGCGTCTATAGGGGCCCCCAACAAGACTAAAATGCTTTTTTTTTAAATGGACTCCTGAAAAAGGTTTGTATCTGGGCTAGTACCACTTATGCTTTTATCCCCCCACCCCACCCCTCCGCCTCCTGACGAGAGTTAAGGTTGTTCTCAACTGCTCTGCTCAGCAAGCGAAAAACGTTTTGACACATTTACAAATTCATTTTTTAACGGAAAGATATAAAATTGGAAAACCTGACCATGGAAGCGATTACGAATCGAACTGTGTTTTCCATTTTTTGATCCATAAATTACCTATTGACTTATAAACAGGGCCCGACGTAAGCTGGGGCATGCGGGGCAGCTGCCCCGGGCCACCTTTTTAGGGGCCCCCATGACAGTGATCAGCATTTTCGTAGAAAGATGCCAAATGATTATAATTAGCCAAAAAGGACCAAAATTCATATACAGCCGAGTCTCTATATAACGAAATCCATTGTTCCATTAAAAAATTCGCTGTATAGAGAAATTCGTTATACAGAGAATGAGTAAAATTTCCTATTGAATGTGTAAATTTTGAACAAAAATTACTTTTGAGGTGTTTAATTAAGAATTTGAAAGGTTTAACTATAAATATTAACCTAATATTGTATTTCTGAATTATTTAAACAGTTTCGAAAAAGAGAACAGACATTTATTTGAAAGCATAATAAAAATAACATAAGAAAAACTTACATTAATTTTCGACGAAGAAATCTGTAATTTTTCGCTGTTTTGATTTCAAAATTGTTACACTCTCAAAAAAAATGTTCACACTTTAGCAAGGAATGAAAATTTGTATCGGGGACATTTTCCTCCATTTGAATTCTCATTCACCTTAAACTCAATTACCTCTCTGATCCCGCTCTTATATGTGTAACAATCCAATTGACACTGTTTTAAGAAGTATGTTGGAAGGTGTGTGGGAGGGGTGGGCGATGAATTCGTTGGGCATAAAAAACAAGGAGATTCAAGGTAGAAAAATAAGACAAAAAACTCAGCACTGGACGATAGATTACTAATCAGTGATGGAAAATTGATTCCATGTGATTTGGAAGCTTTTTTAAAACAATAAATAAATAAAGAACATTTTATGAAAAAATTCGTTATATGGATATAGCTATTTCGCTATATGGAGGCTGTTTTTAATGAGATCATGGGAAAAAGGGACCGTTCCTACTAAAAATTCGTTATATAGAGAAATTCGATGTATGGAGTTTCGTTATAGAGAGACTCGACTGTATTTTCAAACATTTAGGAAGGGAGTGTAGTCCCCTATCCCCTCTCTGCTTCCTGTACCTGCTCCACGCAAGAAACAGACCATATCATTAGAAAACTAATGATTAAAATTTTATTAACTTGGTACTCTATTGTTTTCAATAGTAATTCTTTATTAACGTTTTCCTCGTAACATACCAGGTTAAAAAAAAAGTTTGCAAAGACTCCTGTCAACCAATCTATCATTTTTTTTCTACTATTATCGTATTAGTATTTTTTCTTAAAGTTGTGACCCTCTTTTTGTGATATCCTGTATACAGGTGTGAGCAGTACCGGATACAAAATTCATGCATACATACAATATGTATGAAGTTTAGTACTTACTAGCCACTTCCAGAATATTCACAAAAAATCTATACATAGATAGAAGCCCCCCCCCCACCAGAATGATGCTTGCCCCGGGGCCCTCCATAGCCTAAGTCGGGCCCTGTTTATAAGCGATTTTGATCACATGACAAACATGTTTTTCAACCTTTCTTGAGTGTTTTTTTCTCCTTTCGCGCGGAAATTAGATTCAAAACGCCCACTTTGACACTATTTTTTGCAAGATTTATTACGTTTGCAAAAAAAAACGGAAAAAACAGCTCGATTACGCAGTTTCTGAACAACAACAACTGCTAGTTTCATGCATTTCCGAACAAAAATAAATTAAAATTTATGTCATAAAATTACCCTTTTGGATTTGAGAACACCCTTAAGACTTTTTTTTTTATATATATAAAAATGCAGGACCCCGAAATTGTTCCTTGCATGGGGCCCCTAAAAGAAGTATGCCGGGCTAACCATACTATTATTAGTACTTTCAATGGTGTGGTTTTTTTTCAGATGTGATTCTTAAGTAGCCAAAAGGTTGGATACTTTTACTGATTACCCTTTCGGTTACCTCTCTCGCATTATGTTCGCTTTCATTTCCGTTCTTATCCGGGTAAACGTCAAAATTAGATTACTTTCACATGGTATTTTTTTTTTTTTTTTTACTTCTGACGATAAAAGAAAGAAGTAGGGCCATATGCTAGGAGTTTTATCACTATAGGCGGGAAGTAAAATATCATTTAAAATAACATTTTTTTTTTCAAGTGTTTGTCGCTTCACACATGTACTTTATGCTTTTATTTTTCGTGCTTGTATGACCTATGCATAATCTTGCCCATAGCAATAGCCGTGGGAAGAAAACGACGAATATAAAAAAAGACTTTTCCTTCTTTTCTTTTAAGCTACCAGAATTGGATCTGAGAGATAGTATCACAATGCAAGGAAGATGATACAATGGCTACAGGACAACGCAATTGACCAATCCCTGTCTTCCCATAGAGTTTCTTATTTCCTCTGTGTTTTGGCCGAATTTCTGTGGCCACCCAGAGTTACCAACACCAATAGATGAAGGGGGGGGGGGGTGCGTAATTTAGCTAGAAGCTATGACAAGTTGTTGGAAAGAAACAGGGTGTTTCTGAAGCAGTGATGACAGTGTGTTCTCAAAATTCCTGGAAAGAGGAAAATTTTCATGACCGATCGCTGGGCACATTTGACTGGGGAAGAACACAATTTTAACCCTAGAACTACCGGAAATTTTACTCAAGTTTTATAAAAACATTCTACACCAGAATTTTTACTTAAAACTATTTAATTTGTTTATTTAACTTATTATTGTCTGATTTATACATTTAGTTTGTTTTGAAGAAATTTCTGGTTTGAAT
Organism: Maratus speciosus; assembly: GCA_963932465.1. NCBI lineage: Eukaryota > Metazoa > Arthropoda > Arachnida > Araneae > Salticidae > Maratus > Maratus speciosus. The sequence continues at coordinate 491,999,720 of OZ010796.1, read as the reverse complement.
AAATATTTTGAATGTACATGTCGGGTCCATTGGACCCTTCTGGTAGACAGAGGGTTAAAAGGGCAGGACTCTGCGCTCTTCAAAAATGGCCTAGCGGGAACACTATACAGGAATTCAATCATTTTTTTAGGACATACATTCGAAGTTCCTGGTGTGCAGACTGATTTTTATTTTAATTTGACTAATTTTTTGAGGATTTACTTCCATTTTAAATTCAAATTTTCAGCATTTTGAGAGATATTTTTCACATACAGAAAAGAGTATTATTTTAAACTGTTGCCAATTTTAAAAACAACGCAAAGAATAATATTTCCTTCAAATTAAAAATTTATTTACACGTTACTATTATAAACAGAAAAAAAAGTTTTTAACTTAGGATAACTGATTACGCATTAAAAAAAGGAAAATATTGAAGATTACGTCATAAAAATACTTACTCGTGAATTTTAAAAGAGAAAGAAAATTGTAAAATAATAAATTTATTAATATGTATTAAAAGTCGTAAATGAAGGAAATTACGTCATATTTAAAGTGGCCAAATAATAATAATGTCAAGCAATTCCAAATCTAAAATATATTTACACGAGACATTTCATATTTCTAGATGATCTTTTAAACTATTGCTGCCAATTCTAAGGCAGCGCAAATAAAAATATTTCCCTTCTAGCAACAAAAGTATTTTCATGTAAATATTAAAAAGAGAAAGAAAACTTTGGTGAGAATCGCGTCAGATTTAAAACGATACATTTAAAATGTTTTATTTAAAAGCACTTTCTTATAGCGTTTTTAAAAAATACCGCGAAAAGAAGACTCTTTTTACTAAATTCATTTTACAATAGCTTTTTTTTTTTCAAATGATTAACTGATCTTATTTAATCAAAGACGAAAACAGTCATTGTATCTCTGAATAGCAGCTGATTTGCACTGACTCAAAATTCTCCCGATCAAAAGGAAATGAATGAAAACCCATTGACAGGGAGATTGGCACTTTTTTTTTAAATTATAATTTCATCTGCCGAAATCTTTTTAAAGCCGATGAAATTAGCCTGCTTTTAGAGTCTGCGGTAGATATCTGCACGGGACGGCCTGCGCGCCGGGCTCGGGCCGATTTTCATTCACGGCACTCGGGCCGGGCCTACTTTCCACTCTTTTCCGGGTTCCGCCAGTCCCAGGCCATATATTTTTCTGAAGGCTCGGGCCGGGCTAGTTTATTTTGTTGTACAGAGGCGGGACTGGTTTCATTCCTAGTCTTCACGTCCCAAAATTTTCAGTCCTAGTTTTGACTCAACCCGTATGAAAATCATTGTCTCAGAGTGACCTGGTCTATTCAAAGGTCAGTAAAATTAGCCCTCGCCCAAAAATGTTTGCAAAAAATGCATGCATTTTTAAAGTGTCACTATTCTACACTTAAACATTAAAATTTATTCTTTTTAAAGAGTAATATTTCTACGCTTATTAAAGTTTAGTTAAATTAAAATTTCGTAAAACATGTGAAAAAGAACCTGCCTATGACTGAACTCTGTTTTAAACTGAAAAGCGTGTTGATCCATACAAAAATAATATACTAATACGTAAGAGAAAAATATATAATATATTTACACTTGCTAAAGAAGGGATCATGTCTATAACGCATTTTTTTTTCTTTTTCTATGCAATTCCATCTTAAAAAATTTACTTTATAGCATTTTTGCAGATTTTTAACATGCATGGAATATGGATTAACAATATTAATGATAACTGAAAAATTTACGTACAAGAAATAGAGATTCAATAAAAAAATAAATATCGCAATACTCGCCGTTCCCAATCACTCGTTGGGTCAGTAACATTGTTTAACAAATATTTTAGACCCCAGCAGTTAGTGATTCCAGTTGATCTCCATAAATCGGGGCTCCAAATGTTCCAATTACGCAGGCCTGCGATGAAAATTTACAAGGTTATTGATGGCTGAATTTTATGTATTTTTTGGTGCTAATTAAAAAACAAATAATGAAAAAATTCTATCACGTCACATTTTCTCGAAAAATATTGGGTCGATTGGAAAGTTTGTCGTGTTGGAAAATCATTTAGTACCGGTAAATTCTGCCAGGTAATTATAAGGCATTAGATATCGGAATCAATGTCTGATAATTAAATGATAGAATTTTCCGATACGAATTGATTTTCGCAACACGGCCGAACATTCCGTTAGACCCAGTTGTTTTAAACCATTTAAACCTTTTACAAAGTATTCTATTACTGAAAAATCAATTTGCCTCACCGAGAATCGATTTTTTTTACATAGATTTACATGAACAAAATCACTGTTGCCAGATAGCACATGCAAAATTGTCCAAAATTGTCCTTTTCATTTTAGCAAAAATATCGATATCGATGTTACAAAAAGTTCTGATGTGATGGGGGGAAATGGAGGTCATTTTCGAAATCAGCCTACCAAATAACATAAAAATCAGCGAAAACTTCTCTTATATTTTTCAAAACTTCAATTTCGCAGGCCTGTGTTATATTTTGGAAAATGCTATTCCTAGTGATGATTTTAAAAAGTAACCAAAACCATCAGATTTATTTTTTTAATGGAGTTATGAATAAATAGGAGGAGACATGTAGTATATTGCCTACTAGTTGCAAGTGAAGTAACCGAGGAGGATTTCACAACATGGCGGATGATTTTTTCGCATCGGATAAACAGTTGCTGATAACTGACGAGGCAAATTTCCACCAGAAAATTTTGAATAGAAAATTTTGCCTTATTTTACCGGGCTTTTCATGAAAAAGTTCTCTCACAAATACGACAAAAATTTCTTTTGATTTTTCTGGTGTCAGTTTGACCATGTATTATAATAATTTTCATTGACACTGACAGGAGATTGTCTAGGTTATCACACAATGGCGGAAAAGCAGGGCCTGAAATCGCCGAAGTAAACTTCCACCAGTAAAAGTAAACAGTTGTTTTTACCATTATTTCTGAACGAAATTTTGCGTCAAAAAGGCGTTTAAGTAAGGATGAAATTTCAATTTAAATTTACTGACGGTAATTTGACTCGGCTGTAATCAACACCTGCGAAAGCGGTTACAGTTGAAACTTCACTATTTTAACCCTTTCAGAGGCAAGATACTTGTATTTGCAAAATGTTGAAGTAATTGACTGACACGAGTATTTACAAGAAAATTTACTTGTAAACATGTAAAAGTATATTTTCGCGTACTTAATAAAAGTGAAATTTTCATTAAAAAATTCGGGTGCCAATGTGGTAAATAGGGATTAAAATTATGTGATGCCGTGACGGCATCACCGCCCTTCAATGTGTTAAGGATATGCCAGTTCTTTATTAATAGTTCCATGATTTTTTCGTGTGTTTATTTTATATCATTATTAACGTATGAATAAAGTGTACGTTGGATAGCAACATCTATTTTCTTTAGTATAATATATCCCACTTAATTTTAATTCACAAATGCCATGTTGATACTAGTATTTTGAAGTAAACCATTTGCTTTTATAATGTACTCGAAAAAAATGTTTACTTAATTGTCGAAAAATTTATTTTGACATTTTAGCTACAGAAGTACTTTGCCCTTCGAAGGATAAGAGTAATTTTCTTCGCCTTCTCTGGTGGCAGAAATTATCTGTGATTAAAGAGGGCAAAAAACTGTAGGAAATTAGTGGTGCCTAGAGAATTTGGAGACTTGGTTTACGCAGAAAACCTGTCAACACTACCCGCAGTGCACATACATAGTTGTCAATCTCCCGATTGTTTTTTATACCGAAAATTTTATGCAGAAATACTTGTTTTATATAATCGCATAATTTCTGCAATCAAATAAAACGAACATTCTGTGTAAGAATTTACTGGTATTAAAAAAATCAGGAGGGTGGCAATTATGTACGTATGAATCAATCTTTTTTATTTTTATTTTTTTTTTATTTTAAGTGTTTATAACAAAATCGACCAAATAAATTTACCCGAATAATATGTTCGTTGAGATATTTTTAAGTTACTTGCTCCAATACAGTTAAACAAATGATTTTATAACCCTCTTCCACTTTCTAATATTCTTTTCCAATTACAGAGCTGCCAACAGTCGGCATTTTTTAATTCCATTAATTTCGAATATAAATCCCACCTTCTCTTTAATCAGCGAACCCCTACTTTCAAGAAAGGCAAATTTTCTTTTGGAAATCGCGGTATTCAGAAATATAAAGTGTTGGTAGTCTTTTATTAAATTACTTTCAAATGACCATTATTTACCCTAGACAAAAACTTGGTATCGAGAAAAATTCACATCCAAATGGAAGGTAATTCTAAATTGAAAAGAAATTGCAAGAAAAATTTTCGCAGAGATAAAAATGGTGAGTTTGTTATTATTGAGCTTTCATATAGTGTTAAATTATTATTTAAATATACTTGTTAGCTGTATGTGTCTCTGAAATTTTTCTAACCATTATTTTTAAACAGTAATATTCGCTTTATAATATTTGTAATAACAGAAAGCGAAGATTTTTCCTTTTAATTCTCCAAAAATCGTATTACAGCATTAAGTAAAAAGCAACTTAAATTAGAATTATTAATTTATTTCTCTTTATTTAATTATTGAGCTTCTATATAGAATTAAATTATTGTTTAAATATACTTGTCAGGTATATGTGTCTCTGGGGTTTTTCTAACTATTATTTACAAATAGTAATTAATATTCGCTTTATAATACTTGTAATTACAGAAAGCGAAAAGTTTTCCTTTTAATTCTCAAAAATCCTATTACAGCTTTCAGTGAAATGTAATTTAAATTATAATTATTAATTTATTTCTCTTTATTTAGATAAAAATCGCATATTAGGTTTTGAATGACAACATCTTTCAATCTTTATTTACATAATACCAACCTCCACTAGATGTGTAAACTGTAGCTCCACGTGATGTTACCTGCTTCTTCTCTTATGCAATATATTTTGAATATTATGCAATAATGTTTAATTCAGTTACGGAATGTTTGAATTTCGAGAAATTAGGCTGTTTTCTAGGAATATAAAAATATGTTAATTTTCCTTTCTGTGGAATCTGCTTATGATTAAACCAAATTTTTTTATTAAAATAAATAAAATTTTACAGCAGCCTTGCCACATACGTAACACATTTGTGGACACTAACAGTAGGCAGCATATTATTCATCCTTACACGTCACGCCAAATTGTAAGTATGGTTATATGTCAAATACTTCATAAAAAAAGAAAGTCATATTTGTGAAAGTATATTATAGTTTATGACAGAGATCTGTCAGAGAAGAGTCTGATTATGTTTGATGAGTCTAGTTTTGATCATATTTTACACGTTATGTTCATCCCATAATGTTTAATTAATATTCTAATAGCTTAAAATACTTAATGCCATGTCTTCTTAACGTCATGTAATATCATGTTGTTATTAAACGTTTCAACTGGTCTACTCTACATTTATAATTTATATGACCTTCCCTAACACATGCATAATTATAAGCACCAAACACTTTTGCGGCAAAAAACGCCGCTTATGAATGCTGATCCCTTAACCCTTTTAGGGGCAAGGTACTTGTATTCGTAAAATGTTGAAATAATGGACTGACACCTGTATTTACATGAAAATTTATTTGTAAAGAAGTAAATGTACATTTTCGCGTACATAATAATAGTGAAATTTTTATTAAAAAATTCCGGTGCCAGTGTGGCAATTTGGGATTAAAATTATATGATGCCATAGCGGCAACAACGCCTTTCAAGGGTTAAGGGTTCCGGCGTTTTCTTTTGTCTCCTGGAGCACCTATCTTTGTTGCTCACGGCACTGCATGGCTGATGCTGTCTGCATAATAAAGAATTGCTAGTGCGTAACAACAATTTCTTTGGGTTCATTATGTTTTCTTCGATAAAAACCTGTGCATTATTTTCCATCAGTGATCTGTCAAAAATCCACATGGCGAGTCTCGCAACACTGAATTGCAAAATCAAGAGAATTAATGCGCGGCCCAGTGTTGCCAGATTGGGAACTTTTTTAATTCAGATTATTTGACTGTCACCACTTTTTTAAAATAGTATAATTCACCTTATTTTTCAGAATTTTTAATCTATAATTAAATAGGCCGAATATTTCTATTTCAAAAAAGCGGTGAAAATCAACAATCTGGGAACAAAAAAATCCCCAATCTGGCAACACTAGCACGGCCAGACTGACAAACAGAAATTCACAAGCACTATTCAACTAAGTTTCAACTAAGTGTTATAACGTAAAAAGGGGGAATATATATTTTAAAAACTACATAATAATTATTTTTCTAACAAATGATGTAAAATAAATTGTTATGAGCCTTTCTATACAACACTAACAAAATGAAAATCCAAATTTGCAGATATTAAAAGTTTATGTAAAATTTCCCCCCTTATATATATAAATAGAAAACTATTATTTTTCGCAAGAATATACCTTCTTAAATAAAAGTAACATGTCAAAACTCGTTAACACTTAAAAGGAAATTCTCGCAACAGAGGTGAAATAATGATTTAAATTTCGGTTTAAGGTCAAACATATCAGGATAGATTAGTGTTACAATTAATTGAAAGAGACTGGGACAACTTTCTGAGATGTTTTACGAGACTGAACAAACAAAGTTAGATTAAACTGGGAGAATTTCTGCTATATTAGCTGTAAACTCGATAAGAAGTAAATGAAATTTCTTTGGGTGTATATTAGGTATCACATCTATGTGATTACTTTAATTTGTGTACTTTTAATTTTGTCTGTATAAATTACATTTTTATATTTTAGGAATGGATGTAATTCTTATGGCATTTGAAATTTTAAATAGTTTATATATTTAAAAAAAAAACTTTTTCTAAATAATATAAAATTAAATGTGTTTTATCGTCCAGTACTCAAGTATAAATACTTATCTGCCCACCTCAGGAGTAGATTTGCATAAAATTTAGGATTTTGTTTCATTTCGGTAAAACAATTATATGCATTTTTGTATGGCTCAAAGAATGAAAAGGCGTTTTAATCTTTTCTATTCAATTTTTAACCCTTTTTTGCAGAGTCTTGGTGTATTATTCTTCCTAAATTAGAATTCTCTTATACGGGATTAATAACATATAAAATGTATCCGTGAGTACATCCTAAAAAGAAACTGTTGAGAATATGGTTTTGTGTGTGTGTTTTGAATCTTAACGGATTTTGTCTGCAAAATATGTAAACCTGCTGGAGCGTGAAAATATTCATATATAGTTTATAACTTATATGTATTTTCCACGTGAAGGAAACATATTTGAAACCAAAGATATTATCTAATACCTGTATAACATATAGACCAGGGGTGGCCAACCGTGGCACGCTCTACACCACTAAATTTTTACAGTAATCATTGACTTATCAAATCATCAAATCTCTGCGATTCAAGAAGTCGAATTTTTCTGTAAAATTTTAGTGGTATTCTCATGCCACAGTTGGCCACCGCTGATATAGACAGAATATAAATTTCATTAAATGTCTTTTGCGGTTTCAAAACTTATGGAACCGTATTGAAAAAAAAAACGGGTTGTTTGGTAGTTATGGACAGAGATTCTATTGATTACAGATTTTGAATACCACTGTTTCTGCACAGTGTTGCCAAATGAGCTACTTTTTTTAAAATCAGATTCTTGATTGGCACCATTTTTTTGAAATGGTAAAATGCGCCATTTTTAACGACGTATTAATTAAGGTGAAAACAAAGGGAATTTTACCGTTTCAAAAAAGTGGTGCAAACAAGAAATCTGAATTAAAAAATGTAGCCTACTGGCAACACTGTTTCTGCATTGCAATATTCAGGATATCTATTGAATAATTTTCAGATAAAATAAGGGAAATATTACCATTCTAAAGTAGTAGTATGCACTCTTAGAAATACTTTCTTCAATTCATTGAAATATTTATGGCAGCACTACTACCGGTATCTATCCGAGAATCGAAAAAAAAATAATCCGTTCTTTTTTTCCATTCTATGACAGAAAGTTTCCGTAATCCGTAAAAAAAGAGTTAAAAAAATAAAAATACGTCTCTCTTTCTCCCTGGGATCCACTTGATTTTGATCCTGGTACCAGACGTTTCTAAATCACTCGGCCGGTTTGCACTTGGTAGAGAGCAAGTTTAAAATGAAGATACGGGTTTTCTTCAAATGGGATATTGGCAAGGCTCTTTAAATTTCTTGTTTATCTATGTTAAATGTTTCTGAAATTTAAACTTAATTGCTGGGACATTTCGTCTTTATGAAATAATTGTTGGTGCTTTAAAACTTACAGAATAATAAATGATAAAAGTTATTACATATTAGACATATTTTAATAAGACATAATTTGATTGTTAGATGTAAAATGTAAATATTGTATTTTGAATTTAATTCGAGAAGAAATATTTCCTTTTTTTAAAAAATAAAACCGATATTTTAAAACTTGATTGAATAAATATATATATTTTTAAATGTGTTCGTTCAGAATATAATTTACATGCGAATATTTTTTTAATACTCTAAAACAATAAATTGCCAATAAGTTTAAATTAATGAGAAAATTGCTACTTTATTAAATTCGAAAGCATTATTTTTGTTTGTTTGTTTTTAAATCAGGGTCTTACATGTCCTGAAATTTCACGACCAGAAAATTCTACGGTACCAGTATTTTCTTATGAAAAAATATCTTCTTAAATAAGTCGAAATTTCGCTCGTTTAACCTAGTTTATTTTTCCATAAACAAATAATGATATTTGTCCTAAAAAATGCCTTAAGCGTACGATCCTTGTTTTAAACAAATTAGAAATTTTAATTTATTGAATTTTCGATTTTTCAATTAAAAAATAAATTTGAGCTTAGTTATTAATACAGCCAATACACATGCGTGCAAGGAATTAACGAAAATTTCCCCTCTTTTTCAGACTTCCGGGAAAAATTAACGGAAAAAACAAGTTTTCTAGAAGTACGGAAATTATTTGTTTAGAAATGACGAATAATTTAGTGTATAAAGACGAATTTTTCAGACAGTGTATAAACGTTGCAATCTTTGGCATAGATCGATAGGGGCTAAACTAGCGGTTTTTAACTTTATGCACAAAATTCATTTGCTACCACAAATTATGAACAGTAATCCTTAATTAGAAATTTCTTATCGTTAATGACGGAATTGTTTTGTTGTTGTTTTTAAAATAGTAGTAGTTTCATTTCCCATGGTCCACAGTTTGAAGACACTTAGTTTAACCATCCTAACAACATCGTGGTCTATTTTGACCCCAGTTGTTTTCTATTGTAAAGTTTTTAATTTCTCGAACCGAGAAAAAGTAATAATTTATGCTTAATATATAAAATCAAATTAGACATCTCGTTTGAAGATGTTATATATAATAAAATTAAATTTCTGGTTCATCACATGTAAAACTAAGAAAATATTAACTCATCCACGACGGGAAACGAGAATTCTCTTTCTCATTAAAAAAACATCATTAATTAATGGCCTGATTTTTACATTACAGAAAATGCATTCATATCATGTTGTCCATACTTTCTTTCAGACTGTCAGAAATTTTATATTAACACATTGCGGACGGATCATTTTACGAAAATGAGCACGAAATTTTCGTTTAATTTTCGTTAGTCGTCGTTAGAAATTAAAACCTGCTCACAACCAATCAGCAACAAGCATGCCGGGATTACACCTTCTTTACTCATCCTTACAAAAATTCCGTGACCAGTAATATTTTCTTCCATCAATCCCCAAGAACGACAATTCACGTGACCTGTTCTCAATGTGTTAAATTCGTACATTGAAAGATATGTACCGATGCACTAACACTAGAACGCCCGGAAGGTGTCGAATCGACTCCGACCAAATGATTACTGCCGGAAACTTTTAAATAAAATAAGTTAAATTTAAACCACGCAGAAATATGTTAAATAAATGAGTTAAATAATTTTAAATAAAAATTCTGGTGTGAAATATTTTCATGAAGCTTGAGTAAAATTTCCGGGCGTTCTAGTGTTAACTTGGGAAACCTATCTGGAACACCAGTTTTCAAAAGACTTTCAGAACAGGGTGCTTCTACTGTTTTAAATTTCAGATTTGATAAAAATTGCCCGTCGGCAATGCGCTTAAACCTTTCACTAAGATCGTTAATCAAAACATTCTTGTATTTATTCAGAATTTAGTACTTTTCATTGTTGTTTTATCTTAAAAATGTGAAAATTATTATGTGAAGTGAACAATAAGAAGCTATATACTGGGTCGATTGGAAAGTCGTATCGTGTTGGGAAAATCAATTCGTACCGGAAAATTCTATCATTCATTTATTAGACATTGATTCCGATGTCTAATGTCTAATAATTAGCGGGCAGAATTTTCCTGTAGGAATTGATTTTCCCAACATGACACGACTTTCTGATCGATTCAATATAAAGGTAAATTCATTAAAATATTATAGTTGATTTCCAATATGGAGAGTCTGAGTCCGATTTCGTCACAAATTTGCACAAATATTTCTGAATTGTAATCATCAACATATTTAAATGCAGAATTTCTGTCATTGAAAAAAAGTCAACTATCCCTATTTTAAAAAAAGTGGTGAAAGTTTTCTGGGAAATGTGCTAACTTGAGAGTACATTATGTAATATATAGAAATAATTTCTTTCGAAGAAAATGTCATAGCTCCAAAACTAAATGATAAGAATTTTTTCTCAATTTTCACAAAAATATAGTTTACATCAAAATTTTATTTAAAACTATATAAGTTATTCATTTAGTTTATTTCTGTGGAGCATATATATAACATAAAAGAAATATTTTGCTCCAATCTAGATTTCTTCTTTTCGTACTCAACGAAGTGAGCGTTGATGTAGAAATTTAATGTGTATTTTTGGGATATTAATACGATTTCTTTTATTAAGTAAAGTTTCTGGTTCAAAGTATATTCATTTTCTAGAAATCTGTACGAGAATTTGGCAGCGTGAAAGTACTGTTTTAGCTTATTTCAGCAAAATTATCGACAAATATTTCTGAGATTTATGAACTCTTTCCGCATATAGTCTAATTTCAAAGTCAAAAGAAAAAATTTCAAAGTCATCCCTCATAAATATTAAAATTGGAATACGTAAATTTTTAATTTCAGTTCCACGATAATGTATTTAAAATTTCAAATAATACATAAACACATTCATGGAGGCGTGTCTGACACTGTTACACCGAAAAATGCTTTGTACTTAACACCTTAACTGTTCGTCTTTTTTTTTTCTTTTTTTTAAACAATAAATTAAAAATAAGGACCCGGCCTCAGTTTGTTTCACTAAAATATAGTTTTGTGCAATAAAAAAAGGTACATCATTTAACACTAGAACACCCAGAAGGAGTCCGACTCCGACCATATGATTAAATATCAACTGGAACCAGAAATTCTTTCATAAAATGAGTTAAATTTTAAACACGCAAATTTACATTAAATAAATCAGTCAAATAATTTTAAATAAAAATTCTGGTGTAAAATATTTTTATGAAATTTGAATAAAATTTCCGGGCGCTCTAGTGTTGACAAACCAAATATTACAGTAAGAATAAAGTGGTTATCCAGATCCTTTTAGTATCGAAGATAGCAAACACTTTTTGCCCGAGCGGCACCGGGGTAAAACAGTTAAGTGGTTAATGAATTTCAAGTCTAAACTTTAAAACTTTATTATTTTATATCTAACCAATGCTCCCACTGATCAGTTTTTTTTAATACCTGTACTTCCTAAGAAAACTTTTAGTGATAGGTTTTATAGCATTAGCAACAAAAATAGCCTTAGTCATAGAATTCTACAAAATTTCGAAGGGAAATATAAAAAGAAAATTTTTCTATGAAAAAAAAATTAAATTTTATTTTCATAGGGTGTAATTTACAATCACCACTTTTAGTCGTAGATTTTGTGGCATTTTTCTTTCTTACAAAATTGTGGTAGAAGTGTACACAGCCTATATTTTTGAAATATGAGACATCTTCATGTTAAAGAAAAATTATTTTAATTCATTACGTTAATGTTTTTATTTCCAGAATATTTCATATATAATAATGTTAATGTTAAGGGTACAGTTTACCTTTTCAACAATTTTGTTCATTTTTAAAAATATGGTTCAAATGGTGAACTCACTACATTTCAATGTTTAACAAAAAATACATTTAAAAAATCAACAGCATATTTAATTAAAATTTTTAAAAACTTAACAAAAATTTTTATTTTTTAAAATCCTTACTACTTTTGTAAATATTGATATTTTTTACCAATTATTCTTTTTTAGATTTTCAAACGTGTATTACCCAAGACTTTGCATGGATATTTAGATACATATAATATTACATTTAATATAATTTTTTTACTGATATACGTATATAGTTTAAATCGATGAAATCTAACAGATCTTCATATCCTTTTATTTAAAAAAAAAAAAAAAAAAAAAAAAAAAAAAAACCTGAAGGCTAATTCCATGCAAAGATATAGCATATATATAATAAAAAAATGTATAAAAAACGTTTAAATCACTATCTCAAACACAAAAAAGCCTTAGCATTTTTAAAACATGAAAGTGAAGAAAATATCAGCATGGAGAAAAAGCTATTTAAAATTTTAATTTGTGTGGGTAATGGCGTTGCGTGTATTAACAATATTTAGAATATCTCAAGATATTAATTTCCGTATGGGTAAAAATGAGATGTCAAAATATTCACAATTAAACAGGTTTTCATTTAATATTTAAAAACATAAATCGATTTTTGGTCAATTTTGAGGTAAACAGCCGTTGCAACTGAAACACTCAAGGCCTGAGGACACGAGTTGTGACGTAATCAAGAATCGACCGACATCTCACTGGCGTTGCAATTCACACCGGAAAATTTTGAATAGCAATTTTCTTTTATTTTATTTGTGAAGAACTATCATCTGATAAAACAATAATAACTATTTAAACTTACTGGTGAGAATTTGGAATCCCCCAATAAAAACTCCACCAGATGAGGCAATACTGAAGCATTCCGCATCTGGCTGAATTTTTATTTAGGGATTCCGAATTCTCACCAGTAAGTTTAAATAGTTATTATTGTTTTATCAAATGATAGATATTCCACAAATAAAATAAAATAAAATTGCTATTCAAAATTTTCCGGTGTGAATCCCAACACGAGTGAGAAGTCGATTAGTGATGACGTCACAACTCGTGTCCTCCGGCCTTGAGTGTTTCGGTGGCAACGAAACAGCCCACTTAATAAAATAATTAACTATAGATGCCAATTTTTACGTGCTACCCCTAAAATTTAATAGAGATTTCAGCATTATTTAATCGTGAGATATTGATTTTTAAATAAGACAATATTTATTATAAAAATTTCGTGGTAAGAAGAAAGCGTAAAAGTTGTCAGCTATAAATTAAAGTTTGTATATGCTTAAAAAAACAATTACGGGTTCCTTTTTTGACCTACGAACATTTTTTAAGAGGTGAAACAATAATATAATGATTACTACACCTAAAAATAACTTCTAAAGATAAAAAGAAATTGAAGAGGTACTGTATTCTATTTTCATTCACCTATATGCTGTAGAGTAGTAGTGGATAAGAATTATACGTCTCAAATAACTAATTGCTACCATTAAATTTTAATGGTATTTCTCGGCTTATTTAGTGACATAATTTCTGAAATTTAATAAAGCAAAGAATACTATTAAAATTTAGTGGTGAAAATCAACCATTTGGGACGGAGAATTTTCATCCCTGTATGTGTTGTCCCACTTTTCCCGAACCAAGACTAGAGAAATAAAAGAGAAAAAGAATTATTAGAATAAGAAGCCAAATGAATAATAGGCACGAGAAAGAAAAATAAACTTCCCATGATAAACGATTTCTTTCATATCTATCGGCAGCTGTATATGAGCGATTCTCCAGTAAGTGGATAATTTGTGTCACTTCGGGGTATATGCTACATGTTATTATGTGTATAATTTTCGTTAGAATAAAATGTATTCTGCAATGCCTTTCTACAATTTCGAAAAGTATTTTCAAGAAAATAACTGTAAATTTTAATCCAATAATATTTAAAATATTTAAATTGTCACTGTCTGGCCTTTGTCACCCACTCTATGCACTGACATAGCTGCCAGCTTTTAAGCTTTCTTCTTACCACTAAATTTTTCAGTAAATATTGCCTTATTTAATCGTCGAAATCTCACGTTTAAACAAGGCGAGAATCTGCATTAAATTTTAGTGGTAGTTGAAAAACGTAAAAGTTGGCAGCTATGCACTGATCTTCTGGAGCAAATTTAAGTATAATGACGGACTATTTTCAGAAATTTTACTATACAAAATAAAAATGTATATTCTAAAGTGTGAAAAAAAGATTGTATTATAAATTATAAATCGTTTTATATTTATTCTGGCCAGAAAATTTTTGTCCCCATGTTTTTAAGTCGCTACTTTCCCAGTGTAAAAAACTGCTCATGTGACCATGAAGAAGTCAGATAAAATTTGGAGGACATTTACATTTAGTAGAAGCAGCAATCCTAATTGCTGAGAAAGTCACATTGTTTAAATGCCTGGATTACAAAAGCAGTTACAAGTCTCAAAATAGATAGAAAGATAAGAATATGTTTATTACCAGTCACTACTATCCCGTACTTAAATTTTCCGTATTATTAAATTTATTTATTTATTATTTTGTCATGATGTAATATACTTTTGCTTCTTTCAAAATATCATATTGGAGACTTACTGTGAGCACAGAAAAAATTTTCTTAATTTTTAGGTACTGACCCTGTCACTTTTGACCTCTTTCAATAAAATTTCATCATCTCACTACCCTGTTCAAATTTTACTCAACCTTGATTAAAAACATATACACCAGAATTTTTATTTAAAGCTATTCAACATATTTATCGAAATTAGTTCAGGGCTCCTACTAGTCCGTTTTTTGAAAACCACTAATTTTTTAGAAAGAAATTCGTGGTAGGTTTCTGCAACAATCGCAAGAAAAACGGTGTTCCCGGTATGTTTCTATTTAATTTATAATGAAGATTTTTCTTTATGTAAAATTGGTGTTCAAAAAAAGGACCAAATGGGAGATCTGTTAGTTCTATGTGACTTTTATTTAACCCTTTCAGTGGCAAGCAATTGTGTTTCTGTAATGTAGACGCCAAACTGGAATTTTAGAAGAGATTTCATTCAAAATATGGAAAGGCAATTTTACAGACTTTTTCCAACCAATGTCATAGGAATAAAGTTTTATTAAAAGTTTCTGCTGGCAATATTGATTAAAATTAGGTGGGGCAATATATCCCACCGCCCGTCAGGGGGTTAAGTAAGAAATGTCTGGTTCGTATCGAATGAAATAAATTATAGAAACGGGTCGATTAGTGGTCGATTGGTTATAGAAAAGTTCTGTTTAAAGTTTGTACCGGAATATTTTACAGTACTCACTAACTTATGTTTTATCTATTTCTAAAAAAAGTTGTTTAAATTTAACTTTTATTTTTCACTAAATCACAGAGCGAAATTACCCACTTAATGGAGAATCGCCAATGTATTCAGCGAATATTTAAATAACTGCAAATTAAGTTGTTTGACTAAAGTCAAAGTGCGTAAGCACAAAGAAATTCCCCAGGGGTTTCCAAGAGAATTTCTATTTAATAATTAAATAGTAGACTGGTGCCTTCAAAGGCACCAGTATATAATATAGATCACTTAATTTTAATTCGAAAATGCCGCATTGGCACCAGAATTTAGAAATTAAATTATGCTTTGTATAATGTATGCCAAGAAAAGCTTTTATTTAGTCTCATATAAGTTTGTCCATAAATACAGGTGTCAATCAATCATTTTAACATTTTAGCACCAGAAGTACTTTGCCCATCAAAGGGTTAAACGCAGAATTTGGAATATTTTTCTGTGATTAAAGAAGTGGGAAATTTTATATGTATGAAGAAATTTTTAGAGGCTTGTACGCACCCTGTTAACCTTCCGTCTACCAGACGGGTCCATTGGACCCGACAGCAATATTTAATGTAAATTTTTCTCATGAAAAATAGCATTCAAAGTTTCGCGATTACATGACTTTTCCTGCAATTGTCTCCTCTATGTATATGCAATTGCGATTAAAATTTTGTTCGAAATTTTTTACCTATTTTTAATTTGTTTCATTGTTTACCACGCGGGTCCATTGGACCCAACATTAAAACAAACGTAATATACTGTTGCTTTCTTTTTCTAGGGTTGCCATAAATCATGAGGAGGAACAGGGTTACCATAATTGGCTGTTTATCGCCCATTTGGCGATGGATTTTTAGCGCCAATCTCGCCAAATTTGGCGACTTTATAATGAAGTTTTAAGAACATTCTAGACTGATCTAGTAAACTTCGTGCTCTATATATAAAAGGTTACTTCTGGTTCAGAGACTCATTTATCAACAGACACAGTTAGTGAGCGAATGGTGTCTATTGATGTTTTTGAGTCTTTTCATTGAAAATAGGACTTGATATTTGAAGACAAGTAATAAGTGTAGTTTGTACGTGTTTTGTTATTTTACAAATATTCATCATTTTCTTATTTCCTAACTTATTTTTTGTTAAAAACTGAATTGAAGATGAACAGAAAAAAGTATTGACTCAAGAGGAAATTCAAAAAATTATGGAAAATCCGGACGATATAGAATTCGACACCGATGATGAAAATCTGTCGTCTGATGAAGGTGAAGTAGATTATGTTGAAATACATAATGAAATTTCTGATTCCTACTCAGAATCTGATAATGATTCCAATGAAGTAAATGTAGCAACCACAAGTACTTCAAATTCTACTTTTGTTTCCAAAAATAATTCACAGATCTGGTATAAGAATGAAGTTGCCAGACCACAAGGAAGACGTACTGAAATCAATATTTTACGTGAAAAATCTGGACCTTCAAGATTTGCAAATCGTGAAGTGGATTCCATATCATCCTCATTTCTTATCTATTTCCGAAAAAGACTTTTGGAAATTATAGTAAAATGGACAAACGCGGAAGGCAATAGAGTATTCGATAAAGAGTGGAAACCTATAGATATTATAGAACTTAAAAAATTCATCGGACTTTTATTACTTATTGGAGTATATAAATCGAAAAATGAAACAGTAAGCGAACTTTGGAGCATAAAAAATGGAAGACAAATATTTCGGGACATTATGAGTCGCAATAGATTCACAAGTATATTACGTGTCATAAGATTTGATGATGCTGCTGAGAGGCGTAAAAGAAGATCAACTGATAAATTAGAGCCAATAAGAGAATGCTTTGAATTGTGGAATAGCTATTTACAAGACCCTTATATTCCTAATTGGTCTATGACTGTCGATGAGCAATTAGTTTCTTTTCGTGGAAAATGTCCTTTCCATCAGTATATGCCATCTAAACCTGGAAAGTATGGATTGAAGTTCTGGGTTATTTGTGACAGCGTAACATCGTATGCTTGGAAACTGGAACTATATACAGGCAAAAATGAAGTAAGGGAATCTCATCAGGGAGAAAATGTAGTTAAAAGATTGACGAAGGAAATTGAAAATTCTGGTCGTAATATTACATGTGATAACTTTTTTACGTCATATGCATTAGCAACACATCTTACTTCAAAAAAATTATCTCTTATTGGAACAATTCGAAAAAATAAACCTGAATTACCCGCTGTGTTCACAAATCCAAAACATCGTTCTGTATATTCTACTTTATTTGGGTTTCAAGAGAAGGCGACCATCATCTCTTACTGTCCCAGAAAAGGTAGAATTGTTACTTTGCTAAGCACAATGCATAACACTTATGATATTGACAACAGCTTAGAAAAAAAGCCACAAATAATCCTAGATTATAATAAAACCAAAGGCGGAGTAGATACGGTGGACAAAATGGTAAGAGCATATAGTGTGAAACGCATGACACGTCGGTGGCCTTTAATTGTATTTTATAATATGATCGATATAAGTGCGATGAATGCATACATAATATGGTTGTCACTGAATGCTGAATGTGATCCGAAAATGAAAAAAAGGCGGAATTTCATTATTCAACTTGCAGAAGAATTAGTAGGTGAAGGAGGTATCGCCGTCTCAACATCTACTTCAGAACAACTTTACGCAAATAGTTTTGAACCGCCACGAAAAAAATCAAGATGTCATATTTGTCCCTCTAAAAAAGATCGAAAAACACGAACATTATGCAAGAAGTGTACGAAAAATGTTTGCGGAGAACATTCCGTCGTTATTTGTACTTCATGTACAGATTAATTTTATTATGATGAAAAACGTTTTGTAGTCATTATAATATACTATATATATGTTACTTTCTTACTGTATGTGTTACTTTCTTACTCTATTACTATATATATCACTTTTATATATTGTATAAGGTGCATTAATAACAAATATATTCATTGTAGATAAATGGGTGTTTTGTATATTTTGAAATCCTATATATTTTACATATGGGTCCAATGGACCCGAATGGTAGTTCTTGCATATACTTTTTTTTGGTAGTCTGAAGGTTAAAGATTGTATAGCGAGGTATACGAATTGAAGTGCAAAAACAGAAGCTTTAGCCTCTTCAAATGCGGTGGATATCACATATACCTCTTAATTTTAATAACCTAAATCAAAAGTTTGCAGAATTTTGGAATAAAAGTTTTACTTTTACAATTTACCTGAAAAAAGCTTTCATTTATATTTAAATAAATTTCTTCGCAAATCCTGGTATCAATCTCTAATGCTAACATATTAGCAGTAGATGTATTTCATCCTTGAAAGGGTTTAAAAAACCAAATGAATAAGAGAATGTTAATTCTTATTTTATTTAATGATATGTATGTGAGAAATATATCTACATATGAGGACGTGAGTTTCAAAACTCACCTTATCCAAAATTTTTTAAAAAAATCGAGTTTTCTCATTCAGTCTATTCTATTGGTGAACCTACATCGTAAAAAACCTACAATCTGCGAAGAAACTAGTTTTTTGTGTATTTCTGGCATTGTAAAATCTTGGTTTACAAGCAAAACCAATGGCCGCAGTCAGAGTCTTTCCACGTTTTCCTAAAATTTCATTTTCTGCATAATGTGAGTTTTGAAACTCACGTCCTCATATACTGCTTCATAAAAGATGGGGAAAATTTTTAGAGGTGATAGTGCACTTCAAAACAAACAATTTTAATAAAAGAATGTATGGTCGGAATTAAAACGCAAAGGTGCTAGATGGAGCCAAAGGAGATATTCCGTGTTGCCAGTGGGCTACTTTTTTTAATAGAGATTTATTGATTGGCACCAATTTTTTTTAATGGTAAAAATCCCCTTGTTTTAGCCTTAATTAATATGACATTAACTAAGTCGAATTTTACAATTTCAAGAAAGAGGTACTAATCAAGAAATCTTAATTTAAAAATAGTAATCCACTGGCAACACTGGATATGTTGTGATACTAGGCAAAAACAAGCAAAAGACGATTAAGCGACAAAAGCAAGGTCAGGGTTCATACGGGTGCTTGAATGTCATGGCTAAGAAATTCTTCGGTACCAGTATTTTCTTATGGAAAATCTCTCCTGAAATAAGGCGAAATTTTGTCCGTTTAAACTAGATTTATTTTTCAATAAAACATTTCTGATATTGTGCCTTAAAAATAACGGTACCCGTACGAACCCTGAAGGTGGAAAACCCCCCTCCATACAATCGTTGCGTCTCTGAGCGATTTCCATTTGTAGTTCCGTATATAAAATGCATATCAACCTATTCCCTATTAGTGAAGGACAACATCTCCCGTTACGTTCCTGCTGCGATTGACAGTTGCACACTCGGATCAGCAGCTTTTATGTATTAATCGAGGCGAAATTTTACATACGCTTTCTTTTTCTTCCCCATATCACATTTGTATGCTATTAGTGTCATTTTTCTCCCGATAACCTCCAATTGGAATGGAGCTTTAACGTTTGCGTGGACCAAGTCACTGTTGCGAGTGGGCTACTTTGTTTAAATAAAAATTTTTTGATTGCCACCTGTTTTTTAATATTGATAATCCGCATTGATTTCATCTTCTTTAATCTGTCATTAAGTAGGGCGAATTGCGCTATTTCAAAAAAGTGGTGGAAATCAATAAATCTGAACTTAAAAAAATGTAGCCAACAGGCAACACTTGACTAAGATTCCAAATGCGGCAGCACCTTTGCGTTTTATTTCCGACCATGCATTCTTTGATGAAAGTTGTTTATTTGGATGTGTACTTCCGCCTCTTAAAATTTTGCCAATCTTTTATGAAACACCTGTATATTGCATCTAGTGTGTGAATCTATGTAAATCTCATTTATAACAGTATTTCTGATTAGTAAAATTCGCCTTGTTTAATGGCAAAACTATGTGTTAGTATAAGGCGAATATAACTTTTTCAAAATATCGGTGACGTCGAAGCACTTCGGACCAGGGTTGCCATTCTGGTCTCCATTTTTATTCAAAAATTTCGAATTCACACCGAAAATTCTAAAGGAAAAATTTTGACTTTAAGTAATCACAAAATGTTTGCCATTAAATAAAGCAAAGACATTTTCTGGTATGAAATCAGAATTTCTAAATGAAAACGGAATCCGAAATGGCAACCCTGCATTTGAACATTGTTTCATACTCCTATTTTATATTTTACTTATACGTATTATATTAAACATTTTATTTATACATGATAAATTGGAGATGCACTAAATGAGATAATGATACAAATTCTTAAGTAGCTACAGTAATCATTGTTGAAATGCGAAAAATGATTTAGGGAAGACTAGGGAGCGTTGACACACTTTTTGCAAAAGGATTTTTTATTTTTGAAATATCGAACTTAGAATACAGTTTTATATATATTATTTTATTCGTCAAGCAATCAGTTATCAAAATAAATATGCTAAATTAGTGTAATATATAAGAAATTTGAAAAATGATTAATTTTAATCGTGAGAAAATAATGGTTCAAGGCTCCTCACTTATGGGTGGGTTTTCAGACTTAATGGGAAGCTTGACCCACTTTATTATATATTGAATTATTTGTGAAGATAAATAAAATCAGTTTTAAGAAAGCAAAATAACTTTATGCTACATGGTTTAATTATTATAAAAAAAATGTTTTTGAAAATGTAATGCTCAAACAAATCTGTTTAGATGCAATCGCAAGTCTGAGGAGACAAATTTTGTTTTAAACAGGATTTTGTCTGAGCAATATAATTGTACAGCTGGGAGAATGAAATTGTAACATTTAAGACAGTATTCCGTTAGAAACAGTTTCGATTTCATAGGATTTCATGTATTATTATGTCCAGATTTAGGAGCCACTCTTCTTTTTTTTTTTGTCTCTTTTTCCTTTTTTTTTTTTTTTTTGTGACACTCGACGGGACAACTCTAGTTGTCACATAATTTGGATTCATCTCATTGTATTCATTCTGGTGAAAGTTGTCTACATACCTTCCTAATTTTTTATTGATCAATGCTATATTCTTTTGCACACGCACGAGTACTTAACTCATCATTAACAACTTTTAACCCTTTCAGCGGCAAAGTACTTTCATTTCGAAAATGTTGAAATTAAAGTGTGGCACCGGAAATCTCGATAAAAAGTATTAGGAAATAAGAAAAAGGCTATATTTCACATTCTTATTAAATGGAAAAGAATTTAGCACACTTCTGGTGCCAATGTGGCGTTTGAGAATTAATATTAAGTGGTTTCATAAACATACCACTGGCCCGGAAAGGTTTAAGACTGCTTTGCTTTCATACTTTTTAGTCTTTTCTTGTCTTTCCACTCTTTCTATTTACATATTGTAAGTAATATTTAAATTGAAAAAGGCTCCTATAAACTTTCCCTTTTTTATTTCATTAAATTTTTTCTTGCAGTGGATACTATAGCAATTTTTCACATCTTTCTTTAATCAGCTTTAACCCTTAAATTTATAGTGATGCATATCAACATCGTTTTTTTTTCAGCCAGTATATTTATATAGAAATATTAATCCTGTAAAAATTACAAAAAATATGCTACTAAATAAAGTTAAAAATCTATCTTAAAATTTCTGGTACCTAATCTTTAATATAAGAGTAAAAAACACAATTCTAAAAGAATAATTCATGCATTTAACACTAGAACGACCGGCTGGTGTCAATTCGACACCAGTCAAATGATAAAATGTAGATTCGAACCAGAATATTTTACGTAAATTCAGTTAAATTGTAAGTAGAGAAAACTCAGTTAAATGCATAAATTAAACAGTTTAAAATAAAAATTCTGGTGTTAAAATGTTTTAATTAAAGTTGGATAAAAATTTCGGACGTTCTAGTGTTAAGGGTTACGTTTTACAGAATAAAAAAATGTGTAAAATAAGGTATTTAGATTCATACTTATTAAAATATTTACTATTTTGCAATATTTTAGTTTTTACTTGGATTGCAGATGGACATAAGACATGCAACATAAGAAAAAGTTGAAGTATTGTACGAAAAATGTATCTATGAATTTTTTCATTATTTTTCCTGTGTAAGAAACCGTTCAGATAATTATATATAATTTTTTTTAACAAAATAAAAAATCATACATTTCAGGGTTAAAGATTCTCTTTTCTATTACCCCATTTTAGTGTAGCTTTACAGAATAAATTTACATTTTTTTTATACATAACCATTAACCTTTCATTATGCACATCATATAATAAAAAGACTTCCAAAACCACTTAATTAAGTGAGCCTTGAGCATCTGGTTAACCTCCCTCACATCGACTGGATGAAGCATCCCCATTGTTAAGGGACTGTTTTCCCCTTACCTTTATTACTTAAGATGGCCGATGAAAGCATAGGAGAAATAATGCAATTAATGATTTTATTTTCTATTCATGTATAATGTTAACCCAGATTCCCCACCAAAACAAATACTCAATTTTCTTCTATACATTACTTTTATTAAACTAAATACAAGATACAATATAATAAAATTAGAGAATGTCCGTAAATTTTACCTTCGATTAATATTTAAATTAATTTAATATATATTTTTTTGATTTATATATCCTTACAATTTCAACTAAAAAAAAATGCCCAGAGGTATAGAAAATATTCCTTACCTTCTATCTTTAGACACATCGTTATCCTTAAGACCACATCTATTTACTAAAAGGTTGTATTATTACAGATTTGTAAACATGGAAAAATTATCTCTGAAAACTCTGTGTTCTCGTGTATATAGGTTTCTAAATTCTATACATTTCAATGCCCCCTTCTTCCGCGGCCAATCGAGAACACTTCTACCCCCTGAACATCTACGCCCCTGGAAATTCAAATGCTCAGTGGCTCTCCTGTACATAATAACTATAACCCCATTGGTTTTCTCTCAGATGCAGTATATTCCTTTAATATTTCTTGCGTGGGAAAACACCTTTTCGATCCTTGGTACGGGAGAATATTTTTATTTTTATTTACTTCTTGCGCAACAAAAATCACCCCTTATTCACCCTTTTTCTCTTTTCAAAATTTACAACTTGTTTTCGATTTCTTGTACGTTCTCACACTTTCGAAATAAACACGAGTCCGCCTGAACAAAATTATATCCTGTCCATTCTTATATAAAATTCCGAAAGTATTATGTCTGAATTTTATGAGTTTTCTGTCTGTAGCCATCTGAACCGATAGCTAAGTTAAAAGTTTCACAACAAGGCCATAAAATATCGTAGAATTTCTGACTCCAAAAGCTTGTGCTGTAAAATACGTTTAATAAAGCGACATGTAGACGCTGAAGCTTTTCCAGTGCAATAACCTTTGCGATATCTTTTGAATTTACCTAGCCGAAAATAAACGTAACCAAAATATCTATTCAACTTCTTCACAATCCTTACAAAAATCGAGCACCTGGCTTTTCGTGAAGATCTGAAATTTTCCTATCTTAGCGTACTATCATTTATTTATTTCTTATTCTAAAATCCCGTATCACTAATCTAGGGTGCTTTAACACCATATAGCGCTTTTCTATAGCATAGCACATTGTTATGTAAGACCTAACTTACTGTACAATCTTTATAGCTGGAATGAAAACTCGATGTTTTTGAATTACTTAAAACATACTTACTTAAATTTCTATGATATATTTTATCTTAAAAAAAAAAAAAAAAACCTTACAAAATATTTCTAAAAAACAACACTTTATAGTTGAAAATGCCTCAGAATTGATTTTTTCCAAATCTATTTAGATTATCTGGGTGAAACGAAGACTGTCGTTTGAGCATTTTAGCAGCTTTGGTTGATACCTATTGATAAAACTCTGAAATTACTTTAAATATGAAAACTGAAGTGTGTGTCGCGACTCTCCTATGGTCAACCTTTCCTAGTCTCCCCTACCTACTGTCTTCTTTGCTTTGAACATAAAACTTATAATTAAAGTAAAAAAATACAATAATAATGGAACAAAATATTAAAACACTGATAAGTGCGAAATTTGAAGAAATACGAAAAATTTAGTAAAACGCTTTTAAGATAATTTATATATTTATCAACGTTCGTTTTTTGTGATAAAAATAGTCTGTGATAAGATTTATTATATTCTACTTCATATTCTACAATAAGGTATCCCACGTATGCTTGCATTTTATAACTAATATTTTCAAATATTATTATTATCTTTCCTTCTTGAGAGAAATTCTGAGATTAAATGTCAAACTTTGTTATTTTGAAAAAGTGTTATTTAAATGTAAACAACAGTGTTTTCACGATACGGATCTCAGCTTTGTAAAAAGTAATTCGAAAAGTTTTGAATTTTATTAAAATAAACGATGTGGACTTTTCTCAGTGCTGCCGCTTGCGACTATTTTTATGTTCTGTTTGCACCACTATTTAAAAAATATATACATTTTCTAGTATATTTCGCTTGCAAATGTTGCCAAAGGGTATGTAAAAGATTTTTGTTTTCAAAAAGTGGTGCGAAATAAATATAAAAAATAGTCACCTGTTGCAGCCTTGTTTTCTGAAACTTGAACAATATACTACATGTCAAATGTCAGTCGATGTAGTGTTATATGGCATATATAAAAAATACTACGCATAGCTTATTATATATTTTCTTAATGAAGTTTTATATCTTTTTAAATAATCAAAACTTAATTTAGAGACATTACTTTTAAAATACACTGAAACTAATACATAGGATTTAACGTAAAATGAAAAGATTTTTCGCATTTGTGGTAAAAATGACTTTATATTTCAAAGTATGGGAAGAACAAGAAATGTGGAGCTTGCAGTTTAATATACATAAGCTTCGAATGGTCCTTACATTTCAGTACCATTATTTAGGAAATATATATTTCGACATATTTATTCGTAAATATTTTTACAAATTCTATGATCAAAAAAAGCGTAGAATATTATTCGGAAATAGTGGTACTAAAAAAAGGAAATTTAGTTTGTACGATTATGGATTTCAAGAACAACTATCTTTAAATTGTAATCCTATGTAAATTTTTTCTGTGAAAATTTAAGAAAAGATTAGTATTCAAAAAAGTGCTAATGAAATCTACTTACATAAAGAACAACACTGTAAAATGTAAGTGGCTTACTCGTGTTCATTAAACATTTGAATTTTATATTTCATCTGTCTAAAATAAACTACCTTTATGGCAGGAGTCAATTTATGTGCCGTATAAGATGAATACAATCCTTAATTTGATAAAATTTTGACTTATTTAACTACAGATTTCAGAAATTAACCCCTGAAGGGGTCCAGGGGTAAAAATTCTCAAAAATTTCATTATTTTTTACTGGCTTAAAAAAAACCCCGAGTTTTTAGCGTTAAAACCGAAAACGCATGCTTTTATCTTCATTTGATCCAAAGAATCGCAACACCTTTTGCGTTGAAAAGCGATGCAAGAGTTGCCTTCTGACGAAAACTTCATTTATCTCAGATTGAATTATTTCATGATTTGCCAACTTTAAAAGAATATATCTAACGTTCCTTGCAAGATATATGTATGAAATTTCCAACAGAGATTTTGTGCAATATTTCCAACAAATTTTCTTCAGGATTGTTAATTTTGAGTGATAATTGTGAAAATATGCTAATTAATGGAAAACTCACTCATAAAAAAAACTTCATTTTTATACTTAAATTTCTTTTATAAAATTCATAATCAATATTTTAAGAAATCCAAAAGACAAATTAAAATGACACATTTTCTGTACACAAAGATATAAAAATGTTGTAAATCGAGTAAGTACTTCCAGAGTTATATCAAAAATTAAATAAGCTTAAAATTTTAAATTTTTTTAAAAAAGATTTAAAATTTTTCAGATTTTTTTACCTGCAATATTCTTATTTTATTAAAACATGTTTCAGAAAAATATTCATAACAAAATCTCTACAAATAAAAAAAAATAGAATTTTGATCCCCGGACCTCCTTAACTGTTTCTCTCTCTCTCTCTCTCTTTTTTTTTTTTTTTTTTTTTTTTTTTTTTTTTTTTTTTTTTTTTTCACAAAAAATTAAAAATAAGGTCTCAGCACCACTTTTTTTTTTACTAAAATATGCATCGAACTATTAATAAATAGGAACTGACGTACTTAAAATAATGAAGCTTCAACTGTAACCGCTTTCGCAAGTGCTGATCATCTCCGGTGGAAACTTCCACCAGTATATTTACATAGGAATTTTCTCCCTATTAAAAGTCCTTAAAGATGCAAAATTTTAATCATAAATAATTGCGGAAACAGATTTGCATTTTACTGGTGGAAGTTTATTTTTGCGGTAGTCAGGCCCTGTGTTTCCGCCATATTGTTACAACCAGTGAAACGAACTTAATGTTTTACCAAGCAAACTGGCCCCAGTAAAAATAAAAGAAGTTTTTAGCACATTTTTGAGAAACTATTTTCATGAATAAGGTGCTGCAATAAGACAAAATTTTCTATTCGATTTTACCGCTGGGAAGTTTGCCCCGATGGTATTCAGAAACTGTAGATCAAATTAAAAAGAAAGCAGCCACCCCCTTGTGACAACCTCCTCAGTTACTTCTCTCGCAACTCGTAGGCAGTACACGATATGCCTTCTCCCTTTTATTCAAAACGCCATTAAAATATGTGGCTTTGTACAGTCGAAAAAGGTATGCCATTTAACAAACCAAAGATTACAGTTAAAATTAGGTGGTGTCCAATGGCTTTTAGCGTCGATGATAGCAAACTCTTTTTGCCCGAGCGGCTCTCGGGAAAAACAGTAAAGGGGTTAAATAAGGAAACATTTATTCTTAAACATTTTCAATAGAAATCTACTCAGAAGATTATTCTTTGGAAAAATAATATTTAAATGATAATTGAAAGGACTCCTGAATTTTTATCCTAGGCAAGCGTTCAACCACAATTCCCACCCAGTTATACATTTTAAACGCACTACAACATATTACAGGGTTACCAGTTTTCTGTTATGTAATTCTGAACTTATATAAGAAATTTTGAATGTCCCATTTTTGTTTTATTAAATGACAAACATTTCGTGATTAAATTGAGTATAATTACCGTATTCGTATTTTCTGGTTTGAATTCGGAATTTCTGAGACAAAGCAGGCCAAACAGATCCGTATAGCTACCAATGTTTCCAAATATTAAAAAAATCTTATTTAACACTTGTAACAGCCCTTTTAAGCCATTTTTGTGTTTGTATAAAAATGAATTGACACCACGATTTAAGTTTTTTTGCTACTTTTTTCTTTTGACAAGTAAAAATTTTTATTCAAAAATTTTGCTACTAATATTGATTAAAGTTAAGTTGAATAATAAATATCTCACCACCATTCAAGGCAATGTTGCCAGTGGGATACTTTTTTGAAATTCAGATTTCCTGATTGGCACCACTTTTTTGAAATGGTAAAATTCGCCTTATTTAATGACATATTAATTAAGGCGAAAACAAGGGGAAATTTACCATTTCATAAAAGTGGTGACAATCAAGAAATCTAAATTTAAAAAAGTAGCCCACTGGCAACAATGGTTCAAGGGTATTCAAATCAGATTTTCTAACATTAAAAAAATCTAATATCTCTTATAGCAAATAGTGATGTAAGAAAACTTTTCCCAAATAATAATGAGTACCACTGGTTTAAGATTTAATGGTAGACTTCGGCATAATGCCACTTAGTGAGAGGAAAAAAATATTTAGAGCGAACGCTAACGATTCTCTTGTATGCTGCAATGTTATTACCTAAATGTTTTCTTTTCAGAAAATGGTATTTCGTCTAGTTTTATAAAAACTGTAAAATCACTGTTGTCAGCAGATCCAGGATATTTCAGAGTCAGACGGTCACAGCTATTTCGGAACACTAATACTTAACTTATTTAGACGCAGGAATTCTGTGATTAAATATGCTACATGCAACGTACATGCCACAAATTCTACGAATCAATAAGGCAAAAATAACTGTTTGGAGATAGTGGGGAGTTTTTACCCTTTAGTGACAATACAGTCATTCAGGGTAACTTGGATCCGCATTTTCTCTATTTTCATATATACTCTTATTTTAAGAATATTGTTGCAATTAGGGGCATAAAAGGGAAGAAATGACCCTAAACTATTGTATGACTATCAACAATTAAGGAATAATAAAGATAAAAGCAATAAAAAAAGCATTTTTTACCTGGTTCAAAGTTACCCAGCCATTTAGGGAAACTTTGAACTATATGATAAATACATAGCTGCCAAGTTTTATTCCTACCACTATATTTTAACAGCGAAATTTGTCTTATTTAATCATCGAAAACATAGGATTAGGTAAGGAAAAATTTTCTGATTAAAAATAGTGGTAGGAAAAAAGCGTAAAACTTGGCAGCTATGTAAATATTATCAAAAATAATTCCTTATAAAAAAAGTATTATAGTTAGGACAAATTTGTACCCCAAAAAATATTTTAAGATATGTGAAGACTCCGAATTTACATTTCCCAACATCACAAGATTTCAATAATTTATGATATTACAACAAATATTAGGCATAAGAAAAGTGGAAGAAGAGAACCATGAATATTTAGAAATTAAAGAAAACTGTTTTTTGTTCATATAAAACATAAAAATGCAGTGAAAAACAATTTTCAATGTTTTAACCCAATAATACATCCATAGTTACAGTAATACATACTGTACTAGTATTATTCAAACAAAAATAAAAAATGGCAAATGTATGAAATGTCAAATTTGAGTAGCTCCGCCCCTAAAAACGCCTTTAACCCCTTAACCTACGATTTACGTCTCAACAGCTCACGGTTTGGCAAATCCATAGCTACCACTAAAATTTAATAGAGATTTTCGCCTTATTTAATCATGGAATTTTGACGATTAAATTAAACTATATTTACTGTGAAATTTTAGTGGTATGAAGAATTTACATTTGGCTCGATCATCGTACGTAGGCTATGCCCGTCATTGTAGGTTAAGGGGTTAACCCCTTGAGGGGCACCGGTATATATTATATACCACCTACGATTAATGAAGTTTTACACCAGAAAAATTTTATTAAATTTTACTTTTCTAACTTTGGTGGAAAAAAAGGGTCATAAAATTGCTTTCACTTATTTTGAAATAGAATTTTTCAAAGATTGCGGTGGGAATTCAGCATTTAACAAACGTAATTGCTTGCCCCTCAAGGGGTTAAATGAATTTTATGTATTTTGCACATATTTGTAAAAATATTTACATGTTATATCTAATGCACACTTTCGGCATTTATATAAAATATACGTGAAAATATGGGAAATTTTTGGCAGTAGCACCTATAATCAGTAAATTATAAACATCAGTATAACTTTGAGCCGGCTCAAAGTTACCCTGAAAATGTGGTAAAATGTTAGTGCCTTCTTAAATTACATTTTATTAAATATTAATAAATAAACAATCACAAAATATTAAGACATTTACAACATTTAGATAATAATATGTCTAACAAATGAGTATATTGTTACTTATTATGAAAATTTAATTGATTTACAACAACTTCAAAACAGCATTCAAAATTAACTTGAAAAAAGTACTCAAAAACAGTTAGATGATTCAATTAATTGCGCATAATGCTGCTAATTTATTTTCTAAAATAAAGAGTAGAAATCCCAGTTTAGAACCTTGCCAACAAAGCACAGTTCTGGAATTTATTTAGTCTTTTGGAGTCAAAAATATGGAAAATTAGGAGGTGGTGCAAAATTACACCCCATGGTTCAAAGTTACCCTGAATGACTGTACTCTAACTCTAATGATTCATTATTTACATATATTTATGCACTGTTAAATACCACATTAAATGCTGTGACATATTTTTCAATATATATATATATATATATATATATATTTTGACTTGTTAAGTGCATTAAAAATATGGTATTCTAAAGAACTTTTACAGAATAAATAAATAATTAATTTCTCAGCTATTTTCTCTTAGAATTAGCTGTTCAAAGTGAAAAAAGAAGAATGCTTGAACTTTTAATATTTCTATGAATAAAATTTATCATTCATAAATCAGGCAAATTATAAATTCATAAGGCAAATTGTAAATGGCATCTAAAATGATGTTTTCTAGGAAATAAAATTCCTTTAAAAATTTTCTTTAAGCTTGAGAATTTATCTTTCGAATAAATAATGTCAACATTTTTGTATAAGTTAATCTAGTAAAGATGACAGTGCAATCTATTTTCACAGTTATTTACTTCTTTCATTTTAATATTCTAGCAATTCATCTTCAAAAATTTCATTTTAAAGGCAAATAAATGAATCAATATGAATTAGATTATATTTCAAAGATTTTACATTTCAGTTGTCTCTGGTATTTCGTGTCGCGGATACAGGGAGTTTCTTAAAACTATTCCCGTGAAAAATATTTTTCGTATTTTTAACAATCAAATCCGATCTGATACCTTTATGATATGATAAACCTCTTATTACTTACATAAAAGAGTACTATTGCGCCCGTGAAAAAACAAAAAAAAATTATAGACATCGGAATTTTTCTTTTCGCTCAGGAATTCAGAGATTAAATACGCCAATGTAAGAATTTATTGGTTTTCCACGGGTGTTTGGTTGGACTGCCTGTCTTATGGGCTGGGAGAATCTTCTACCTGTAATTTAGTGCATAATTTTTTGCCTTAGTTAAACGAAAAGTTTTTGTATTAATTAAAGCTAAACTTTCAGCATCGTTCCCCGGCCGTAATCAGGCTCTTCTGCTTTACATGATCAATCACTGATTTTTATATGAAATTAAGTCATGTTTAGCGGGATATTGTTAAAGGAATTTTTAAGAACACAAAAAATGAAATAAATTTTTGCACGGATATAAGGGGTTTTCAAACATCTTTCTCACAGCCTGAATGAAATTTTATTAAACATGAACTATCCAATGTTTTTGTAAACTTGTATTTGGTAATTCTTGTATCATGAATAAGTATATACTTTATGAAAGATATTTTCAATACCGAACATGGCGTAGTAATTCTCAATAGCATATTTCAGTTACAGAGCAATCGAATTATATTAACGCAAGTTAGAGTTCGGACAGATAGACGGACAGAGAAATCAAATTCAAAACACTTTTCAACTGTGTTGGAAAGTGTTAAAAACGCATAATATGTTGAAATTTCACATTCAGCAATTTATACCAATAGAAGCATACATGAGACAATTTAACCACATTTGATTAAGGGTAAAACTTGCTTAAAACTGCTAAAATCACACTTCCAGAGATTACCATCCATAGAAGACTATGTATCCAATTCTTTGCGTGGCCCAGTATATCATTTTATCTATGTTCTACAAACATATCTTAGTGTACTAAATGTAGTTCAATGTAAAAATGCATAACTGATATTAAAAAAAACACTTTTAAGCTAAACTAATTGGAGGACGACTGTTGGACAACTTATCATATAAGTTTTTATTTAACATCCCTACCCTGTTGAAATTTGAATCAACATTCATAAAAACATTCGACACCAGAATTTGTATTTAACCCTTAAATGCCTGATTTTTTATTTTGTTTCGAACGAGTTATATATCATTATCTGATGACAGGGTTATTACACAGGAAAAATAATGAAAAAATCAGAGATACATTTTTCATATGAAATGCCAATCTTTTATTAAGTTGCACATCTGCAATACAAGTAAAAACGACTGCCGTGTAGCTGATTTATGCTAAAATAGTGCAAGTTAGTAAATATTTTTATAAGTATATCCTTAAATACCTTATTTATATAATTATTTATTACTGCGCACTAATGTATTAAAACTATTTAACATATTTATTTAGCTTAGTTCTGTGTGCCATATATTTAAAGTACTTTATGAATAAGTTTCCTTTTCTAATCTGGGTTGTTAGTTCGGCTTTTTTTTTTGTTGTTGTTATTGTTATTCGAAAATTTAGAATTCACACCGAAAATTCTGAAAGAAAATTATTTACTTTAATCAATCACGAAATGTCTGTTATTAAATAAAGGAAAGAATATTATAGAGAATTTCTGATGTGGTTGCAAAATTTTGAAAAAAAAAAAAGGCCTTACTGACATCCCTGGTTTGAATCGAATGAAATGAATTATAGAAACATGACGATTAGACCCATTCAAGGTAGAAAGATTAGAATAAACCATATTGCATGAAATGGTTCTATGTTTAAATCATAAATCTTGATTGTGAATAAAAGAAAATCCTTTCTTTCCATATATTGAGCTATAAGCCGTTGCTATCGAAATACTCAAGGCCAGAAGACACGAGTTCTGACGTCATCACTAATCGACCGACTTCTCACTAGTGTTGGAATTCATACCGGATCATTTTTAACAGCAATTTTCTTTTACTTTGTTTGTGGAATATCTATCATCTTATAAAACAATAATAACTATTTAAACTTACTGGCGAGAATTCGGAATCCCTACACAAAAATTCAGCCATATGCGGTATGCCACAGTATTGCCGCATCTGTCTGATTTTTTATTAGGGGATTCCAAATTCTCACCAATAAGTTTAAATAGTTACTATTGTTTTATACGATGACAGATATTTCACAAATAAAATAAAAGAAAAATGCTATTAAACATATTCCTGTGTGAATTCCAACACCATTGAGGAGCCAATCAATTAGTGATGACGTCACAACTTGTGTCCTCTGGCCTTGAGCATTTCAATGGCAGCGTACAAGCACGTCCAGATTTTCAGAAAAGAAAAATTTGTACTACTTCATCGCAGTTTTTCGTTATTAATTAAAGCAAATATTTCTCATTGAAATTAATGGTATCCGAAATTTCGGAGGTTGGCTGATCTGCGCAAAGCATTTTCAGCACAAATAAGTATTTGACAACCATCTGTTTTCTTTCAATTTAAATAAACATTTTTCGAATCATGAATTCTGCTTAATAAATGAAATAATATAATTGCCACATGGAAACAAAATGCATTTAATGTACTAGATTTTCTGAGTTTATTTCTAATGAAAATTCCCGTGATATAGGAAGCTTAGAAAATGCATTTTTATATGTAAAATTCACCGAATGTTGACAAAAAAGTCAATATTTTACCTATTAATTAAAACATCCTCTAAACATCATCTGTCAACATAACTTTTCGTACAAATTAATATATTGAAATTCGTCTGTCTGTAAAACATTGAAATAAATTTTCTACTTTAGTTACTTTAATTTCTTGAAGTTTCGTCTGTAACTATACTATTTATAAATCACCCGCAGCAACAACTTCAAGCATGACTGACTGTTAGAAAATTCCTTAGCTTCATGTTCTTCTCTTACTGTTTACTCTGATTTGCATAAAGATTGATAAATTTTCCTGAGTTTAATTTGTTACTGCTAGATTTAAGTATTTCCATTCAAAATTAAAATAACTTTAAGTTGATTTCATCGTTAATTCATATTTTAAATATAAAGGCATTTGAAGCCTTGATAAAATATATGTTGCCAATACTTTTAGAAGTTTACAGTACATTAAAGTTAAATTTTATCTTAAAATAATTTATGATGTTATTTCAAAGTATTGTACCCAGTGTTGCCAGATGGGCTACATTTTTTAAATTCAGAATCTTGATTCGCACCACTTTTTTGAAATGATTAAATGCGCCTCATTTAATGACACATTAGTTAAGGCGAAAGCAAAGGTAATTTTATCGTTTCAAATAGTGGTAGCAATCAAGAAATCTGAATTTAAAAAAAAGTAGCCCACTGGCAACACTGAGTGTACCGAGCAAAACTATTTTAAATTGATGTGCCATGAAATATAATAAAATTAAAAGAATTGTTTAACGATTTAAGTATTAAAATTTACATTTCCAGTACTGACAAGGAAAGTCTCCTTACAGGGCATAAGGTTAGCTGGGGCAACTGGGCCATGATTTTACAATGTGACTCTGGAAATTCAGATATTTCAGTTTCAAAAAGCTAATGTTCATTTGAATTAAAGTCTGACTTTCTGTAAATGCGTTCAGTTAGGTTCCGTCTATCAGAAAGAAATGCTCAAAATTACATTTTAATATTTAAAAATATAAAAATATGCATGTTTCATCTTTCTTTCCCCATGGGTCCAGTTGCCCCATAAAAATGGGGTAATTGTACCAGGAGGGTCTATGTTCCACCAGTGTTGCCAGATGGGCTACTTTTTTTAAATTCAGATTCTTCATTGGCACCACTTTTTTGAAATTATTAAATGCGCCTTATTTAATGCCATATTAGTTAAGGCGAAAGCAAAGGTAATTTTATCGTTTCAAATAGTGGTAGCAATCAAGAAATATGAATTAAAAAAAAGTAGCCCACTGGCAACACTGTTTTCCACACGCGTTTATTTTTTTTTCATGTGGGATAACAGGTCATGTTTGAAAAAGTGTAAACAACTTAAAAAAATTTAAACCAGGCAGATAATGTAAATTATATGTCAATAAAGAGCGTTGTAAGGGAAACCTTTGCTGTCAATGTGTCTAAAAAAAGCACTAAAAGTGAAAATATTAGATTTATTTATACCAAAAACATAAAAATTAAGTAAGTACTTATGTTACTTTAGTATAGGTAATAAGTATAAAAGTTACATGGGTATTTTAAGGAAAAAAATAGAAAGGTAAATCTATGAACAAACGGCTACGTAACTACTTAAGTACTTTATCTGTATCCAGGGGTCGCATTATATAGGGAAAATTGTATTGTTCCTACTAGAAACCTTAATGAGTTACTTTCATGATAATTTTTTTAACATATTCTAAAGAAAGGTGGGATGAAGATATTATTTTCAAAATAGTGGTAGGAACAATAAAGGTTTCTCCATAGAATGCGACTCCTGTATCGTACAATTTCAAGGTTTGGCTATCTCGCTTTCAGGGGAAAGGTATTTGCATTCGTAAAATGCTGAAATAATTTATTGACACCAGTATTTACAAGAGAATCTATTTGAAAAGAAGTAAAAGTATATTTTCGCGTACTTAATAAACTTGAAATTTTCATTATAAAATTTCGGTGCCAATGTGGCAATTAGGAATTAAAATTATGTGATGCCATACCGGCATCACTGCCTCTCAAGGAGTCAAGAAATCTGATTTGATATCACCCAATATACTTTTTTTATTTTATTACGTAATTTTAATAAGGTATTCTATAATTTTATTTATTGTGAGCAAAAAACAATGGAGAAATTTATGTCCCATTGTAAGAGAAACTTAAAAAAAATTATTTATAACTATTGGGGTAACTTGATCCAACATGGTCCAGTTACCCCGGATACATGTCCCAGTTACCCCATTCTTAAAACATTTATGGGGTAAGTGCCACACTGGGCTTACACTTGAAACATGAAGTAAATAGCTATAGATAACTAATAATATTAACGTAGTTATATGTCTGATCTTTAAAAAAAAGATTGTTTAATAAAAGTACTCGCAACTTGCAGTATTTTAATAAAAAGCCGAGGAAGTTCAACCAAATTGACGTTGTTTAAAAAAAAAAGAAACGTAAATTTTCGACAACCTATCACAGCAAAGAGAGAGTTATGGCACACGTTGTTTTAGGAAGTAGAGGTTAAGGGGCATTGTTCACAAAAGCTAAAACTTAAAATACATGAACGGTTTTTTATAAAATATCCTATGGCCCAGTTACCTCGTGGGTCCAGTTACTCCAACTATCCTTACTCAGAATATGTTGAAAGAAATGCTAGTGAAACTACTCATGTATGTAATAAGAGATCAATTATATTTAGCAAGAGAATTCCAGTAGAAAGTCCGCAACAAAATAAAATACTTCGAATATTTGGAGCGAAAATGCGATAGCGATACGCGGTTTGACGAGCAGGTTTTTTCCTCGCCAAATGCAAACGATTTTGAGGCATCTGAAAATTGCTTGTTAATTGTTTTTTAGAATGTGTGGTATTTAATGAATTTAAACTTAATCAATGAGAGAGTTTATTAATATTTCTGTATTAAATATGCATATTTTTTTGCTGTAGTTATTTAATTTTATCACTGGAAAAATATTTTCTATTTTTTGCGACTTTCAAATACCTATTTTAAGTTATAGCCAGCTGACATTTGATTTTTAATGATTTAATTTATTTATCTTATCTTTTTCAAGTTGCAAATATTATTTGCTAAGATTGCTGCAATATTAATTTTAAATTTTCTATAACATAATAAATAATTCACCCTCCTTTTCTTTTTATTAAAGATTCGAAGAAAATTTCGCCATTGCTTTATCCTCCATTACAATATTTTTTTCTTTTTTAATTTAAACAGCTATTCAAAAATAAAGTCCACATAACGAATTCTGCCGTTATGCATTTACATATAGAAGAAGACGTCACTTCCATAGGAAAAAAATCAAATCGACAGGGTTCAATCGGACTTATTTTTGAGCTTGAAACAATTTAAATCAATTTAAAGTATGTTTTAAATTGTAAAATATGATAATTAAATGTTATTATAAATACATAAATATATATATGACGAAACCATAGTTAAAACGAACTAAAAATTACAAAAGTAAAGTTATTTAAATTAAACTTATTTAAACAAATTCGACATAAAAAAAGTTTTTTCCTTAAAAAGTATTCGACATAAAAGTGTATTTTTTGAAATTTCACTTCTTCGTCAACCGGTGATATGTCGCCAAGAAAACAAAATTTTCATTTTTTTTTTTTTTTTTTTACGTATGCTCTATCGATGTTCGGCCGAATTTTTTTATAAACATATATAGCGACATGCGAAGAATATTCTGTAATTCTTTTTCAAATTTTTTCTGAGTATGCCCGTATACAGGCCTTCTTTGTGAGTTATTTATGTATTTTTCAAGAATAATAAACGTTTTATCAGACAAAGATTTTCCATTTATATGGTTACATAACACTAGAACGCCGGGAAATTTTACTCAAATTTCATAAAAATATTTCACACCAGAATTTTTATCTAAAATTATTTAACTCAGTTATTCAACGCAATTCTGCGTGGTTTAAATTTAACCCTTAAATGCTGGGTTTTGCCTTTCGGCAACATACCCAATTTAGTCTTATAAATACTATTAGTATAATATTGAAGCTATAATGCCTAATGCTGCCAATAAAATACATTCTGAAAATATTATTAAACCGATTTTCAGCATTTAGATGGCAACAATTGTGCTGTTTATGAATAAAGATACATTTATTTTTTCAATTGTTGATACATGTTATTTTTGTTTTGTTTGGAAGCTTGCGAAATACCCTATTTTGTTCTGCAGTGAGCAAGTAAAATTTATTTCTTATCATAGTTCGCAAAATTGTTGTGTGTTTAATATTATAGAATTTTATCAAGGAAAATAATTTTTCCAATTAAAAACCAGTATTGCGATTAGTAACAAACAGTTTTTAAGCCGCAAACCATGCTTAACCCTTTCAGGGGCAAGACTTTTCTGCTCCGATTATGTTCAAATAATTAATTCACACCGCAATATACGAACAAATTTATTTGCAAATAATCAAAAGTTTTTTTTTCGCGCTTATTATGAGATCGAACTTGTACTAACAAATTACTGGTGGCATTTGAAATTTTGGGCATTAAAATTAACCGTTTGCAGACTGCAAACGGCGCCCTTCAAGGGGTTAAAACAAAATAAAGTATTTTTCCAATGATTTATTTAAAAAATGAAAACCAAAAAACATTTTTAAAATAATTTTTGAGATCTCAGGCATTTAACGGTTAACTTATTTCAGGAAAACATTTCTGGTTCCAATTGACTCATATGGTTGGAGTCGAATTGACTCCTTCCAAGCGTTCTAGTATTAACACTATAAAGTTCAGAAATTTTACCTAATCGTATTAAAAATATTTTAACACCACAATTTTTATCTAAATCTATTTCACTTATTTATTTAACCGAGTTTTCTCCAGTTACAATTTAATTAATTTTACGAAAAAAATTCTGGTTCGAATCGACAATTTGTCATTGGATCGGTGTCGAATTGACACCAGCTGGACGTTCTAGTGTTAAATGATAATTGCTTTATACAAGGTGTTTAGAGCCAGAGTAAACTATCCCTCATTTTTTTGAAGGATGAATGTGAAGTGTCAACGCATTTTATGTCATGTCTCTATTTGCTGTATAATGAATTATATTAATTTATAACCCATTCAAGTGATAAACCCAGTTTGGCAGATGGTCCAATGTAACTTGAAAATCAAGTTGCCAATGCGAAAGTGGATGAAGTGGATTGGCCTACTATGGCATTGCCAACTGAATCACCATATGCTTGCTGAAGAAGCTTTGTCTCCTCTGAAATTGACAGAACTGGCCTAAAAGGGTCAGACTAACATTTGTACCAAGGGCATAGCCGGATAAGCATTGGGAACATGCCTTTCAATCAATTTTCCTGATTTTTTCCCAGATGTGGCTACATATCTGACAATAAATTTCCCCTATTATCACCCTATAAATATTTATATTTAATAAGATAAAAATGTTATTTCGATTTTTTAAAAAACAGATTTTCTGAAAAACTGCTGCACGGAATTTCACGCCATTAATTGAGGATATATAGATACCAAAGATGCATAGCTGGTATTTTTTGTATGATTTTCTGTTTATAAAAACTGTGTGAAATAGCGAAATAAAAATTCATAAAGATAAAAATCATATCTTATGTTTATCCGAAAATTACCATTTTCTTGTAAAAAATTCTCCATATGTGCCCGTATATTCTACATAAATGCCGAACGTTTGCGTTGGGTACTACATATAAATATTTACAAAAATGCATATAAAAATTATTGAAATTCATTTAAAGGCGGTATTTGGCGCGTACCTACTTAACTTCGACATCCGAAGAATTTTTGGAACAAAGTCAGCAGAGAATATGTATACTGATGTATTTTATATATCATTAAGCATATAAGCCATGTTTTTCAACAGCATGTTAATTTTGATATCGACAGTGTTGAGAATGTTGTTCATGTGTTCATTAAAATTTAAAATACAGCAATTCTGTAACTGTTTATTCCAAAAATTCTTCGGGTGTGGAAATTGAGTAGCTCCACCCCGAATAACTCCTTAAAATGAATTTCAATAATTTTAATATACATTTTTGTAAATATTTATATGTAGTACCCAACGCAAACTTTCGGCATTTATATAGAATATGCTAGTACATATGGGGAATCTTTTACAAGAAAATGGTAATTTTCGGATAACCCTAAGATATGATTTTTATTTTTTTTAAATTTTTATTTCACTATTTCACACAGTTTTCACAAACAAAAAATTATACAAAAATTACCAGTTATGCATCTTTGGTATCTATATATCCTCAATTAATGACATGAAATTCCGTGTAGCAATTTTTGAGAAAATCCGTTTTTTTTAAATCGAGAAAACATTTTTATTTCATTAACCCTAGATCTACCGGGAATTTTATTCAAGTTTTAATAAAACGTTCTACACCAGAATTTTTATTTAAAACTATTTAACTTATTTATTTACCTTATTTTTGTCTGGTTTATATACTTACTTTATTTTAAAGAAATTTCTGGTTTGAATGAATATTTTGTATGTACCTGTCGGGTCCAATGGACCCGTCTGGTAGACGGAGGGTTAAATATACATACTTATAGGGTGACAATAGGGGAATATACTGTCAGATATGTAGCCACATCTGGGAAAAAAATCAGGAAATTTTATTGAAAGGCATGTTTGCAATGCTTATCCGGCTATGCCCTTTTGGAAAGCATATTTCTCGAAATTACTGTTTGCGAGCTTAGTGTTTTCCTGTTCTCAACGCCTCATATACTCATTGTAACTCGACACCTAAATTCAAGAAGAATTACAGGTAGAAAACCATAGATGTCAAATTTTGCGCTTTTCCGTTACCACTTCAGCCCACCAGCGGCTGAGAGGTTCTGCTCTCGAAGCTGGTAGACGGGAGGTGCTGGGTTCGAACCCAATCGCGCCCGTCGGCCTAATCGTTCGGAGTTTTCGTGGTTTTCTTCGAACTTCGGATTTCCAAGCGTTGATACGGGTTAGGTTCCCTTAGAAGGACCCCCACGAAGGGCACTCCCCCCTGGGCCTATATCCCTCGCGCAGATAATTGGCCGTCATAAATACAACCAACCAACCAACCAACCGTTACCACTTCAATTTAATAGTAAACTTTGACCTGTCTAACGGCCGAAATCTATGATTTAACTAGGCAAACACGCTATTAAATTTTTGTGGTAACAAAAAACGTAAAAGTTGGAAGCTGTGGAATACCATAATTTGTGAATAGCTATTTTCGAACCATTTATACAATGGAGTTATGAATAAAGAGGAGGAGACATGTAGTGTGCTGTCTACCAGTTGCGAGTGAAGTAACTGAGGAGGTTGTCACAAGATGGCGGCGGCTTTTTTAAAATAGGATCTTCAGTTTCTGATTACCACTAGGGCGAACATCCCACCAGTAAAATTGAATAGAAAATTTCGTCATATTTCTACGTCTTATTCATGGAAATTTTTCTCAAAAATGTCGTAAAAAGTTTATTTGTTTTTACTGGTGTCAGTATGCCTTGTAAAACTGTCAGTTTGTTTCCCTCGTTGTCACAATATGGCGGAAACGCTGTACCTAACTATTGCCAAAGTAAACTCCTACCAGTAAAAATGAAAATCTGTTTATACCATTATTTATGACTGAAATTTTCTACTATTAAGGCGTTTAAATAAGTTGAAAATTGCTATATAAATTTACTGGTGGAAGCAAAGCGTTATAAGTAAGCGAACAAACTTAATGCTGGAATCAGGCGTAAATTAACACAGTTACGCCACCTTGTGGACGGAGTGATAATTCACATTCGCGGGCTTTTA
This sequence comes from Maratus speciosus, assembly GCA_963932465.1. Taxonomy (NCBI): domain Eukaryota; kingdom Metazoa; phylum Arthropoda; class Arachnida; order Araneae; family Salticidae; genus Maratus; species Maratus speciosus. The sequence continues at coordinate 491,958,363 of OZ010796.1, read as the reverse complement.
GTGTGGCGCGTATTTTCTAAATATTCAGTCGCTCATGGAAATGAATTTTGTTTGCCACATTTATTGCAAATAACGACACCACGAAACTTTCTTCGCCTTATCAAAAAAAAAAAAAAAAAAAAAAAAAAAAAAAAAAAAAATCAGTTATTAATCAAGGTGAAAAAAACTTTATAATTTTAGTGGTGTCAGTAAGAAAACAGTTAGGTCAGTAAGAAAACAGTTAGGTAATGAACCTGTAGTTCATACTCCATCCGCTACGTGGCACATGACCTTGATTGATGTGACCTCGCTTTTAATCTTGCGGTTACTTCTCCCATTTAAGATAGGACGCTTACATATATCGCTTTGGGTGGAAGTTTCCACCGACAGTAAACAACGCCTGCGATAGCGGTTACAGTTGATGCTTCACTATTTTAAGGATATGTCAGTTCCTCTTTATTAATAGTTCCATGATTTATACCTTTCAAGATCGGTGGTAACAAATGTGACCACTTAATTTTACTTCCAAACTGCCAATATGTACCCCGAATATTTTAATAAAATTTTACTTTTATAATGAACGTGAAGGCAAACAGTAACTTAATTTCCGGCGTATAATCTGCGGATCAAGCAATCATGTTTGGAGCAGAATGCTTATTTAACCCCTTAATTCTCGCTCCCGTCATATTCACGGGCTGTGTCTTTTACTTAGATTGTTTGATTCCCACCAGTTTTATAAAATAGTGTAATTGACTTTATTTTATTATCGTTTTACCTATCATTAAATAAGTTGAATATTTCTTTTTCAAATAAGTGGTGCCAATAAGCAATTTGAATTTTTAAACCGTAATTTAATTCGAGCGTTAAGGGGTTAATTAAATTTAACTTATTTAATCTCGGTAAGTACTTGACTTCAAATATGAAATAAAATTTCTGGGTCGAAACTTGATTGTTTGATCTACGAACCATCCGTCGGAAAGTACGTTACTTAATATCCAAGAAATTCGTTTTTAAATTCTGGTGTGAGTTAATACTTTCACCATTTTCAAACAGAAATACTCTGCGCCTGAAAGCATTAATCGGAGATAATTCTTCAAAACGAATGGTATCCAAACTCTTGTTCCTATAAATTTAGATGTTATTATGCGTGAATATATACGATTAGCTGCCAAGCTCAAGCTAATACCCGTAACATGTGGATAATCTGACACAGGTTTTCGAACCAGAAATTTATTTGATGAATCTTTATTTATTTAATTTCAAGTTTCTACTTGGAAATTATTTAACTTCATTTCTTTAAACAAATTCTGGTTTGAAACGTAGTAAACCTGGGTAAAATTAACCCACATAATATAGAAGATTAGCCGGAGGTTAGCAGCTGATAATAAAATTCCCTCACGCGATCATAGTAGGAGAGCTGTTGAACATTTTTGAGTAGGTATTTGAGGCACCCTGAAAATTTGTGCAGCACTTCTTTTGTAATGCCTGAATACAAAATCGAATGTCTGGCTGAAGGATCGTGGCCCAAAACCTGTGCAAGACACGTGTCAAGTGCCATTTTTTAACACTACCCCAAAAAAGTATTTGAGGCACGCTGAGATTGAAACAGAATAATATTTATACTCAGAAAAAAATATTTTGAAAATGACAGACACTTTAGTCGGCCCAAAAACTGTGCCAGACACGTGTCAAGTGTCATTTTTTGACTACCCAAAAAAGGTATTTGAGGCACGCTGAGATTGAGGCACAATAATATTTATGCTTAGAAAAAAATATTTTGAAAATGACAGACACTTTAGTCGGCACAAAAACTGTGCCAGACACGTGTCAAGTGCCATTTTTTGTCTGGCACAGGTTTTGGGCCACGATCCTTCAGCCAGACATTCGATTTTGTATTCAGGCATTACAAAAGAAGTGTTGCACAAATTTTCAGGGTGCCTCAAATACCTTCCCTAAAATGTTTAACAGCTCTTGGACTATCAGAAAACTATGGCAATGCTTTTGTGACTAGTCTAATCGTTTATTAAAAATTTAGCACTCTTCGTGGTCAGGCATGTAAAAGAATATATTTTATTGTAAACTTCGTTTTCATATAAGGCATGCACTGCTCTTGAATATGCATAACTGCCTAAATTTGCCCTTTTTGTTAACACTATTTTCGAACAGTAATGTTGGCCTTGTTTATTAGCAGGACTTTTTGGATAAATTAAGTCAAATATTACTATTAGAAAATAGTGGAAACAAATTTGCCAATTTTAAAAAGAATCATATTTATATAATACAATTGATGCAATTAAATAAACAACAGAGCTTCCAAATGGTCCGCCAACTGAATACCAATATTATTTTAGAATAATTTTCTTTTTAGTTTTTTCTTATAAACTGCCCCAGAATCCACTTTGAAAATTAATTCTAGCGCAAACTTACCATAAAATTTTCTGCTAAAATTTATTGGTATTCAGTTGGCGGACCATTTAGGAGCCCTGAAACAGTAATGTAATAATATTTGTAATAAAAATATTAAAATTATGAGTCACTAAAATTTACCTAAATTGAAACGGCTATGTACCTTAATTTCTGGCGAATAAGACGCAGCTCAAATAAATCTGTTTCCATGCAGAAATTTTATTTAACAAAATGTAACGTATTTGTACTTGGTACTTGTTTGACTTGATGTACCAAATAAAATTTCGGGTTTGAAACAAGACTTATTTTACCACGGTTTACCCACCGGAAATTACGGCAAAAAAGGAAGATGACTGCTCATGAATTTATGAAAAATTCCATAAAATGGACAGGTCTATTGAAGGTAATGTTGTATTTTTGTCCGATTTCCTGATATCTCATAAAATCTGGAATATGCAAAACCCGTTCATCTTGTTTTAGAGTCATAAATGTTTTTGTTTTTTTAACCATTTCAACCTGACAATTTCTTTTCACTTTGCGGCGAAGCCATGAGACTCGGAATACCAGTTTTTGAAAGAAGTTTTCTCCCCTTTCCTATTCTTGGAATTTTCAGCTATTAAAAGAGAAATAATCTTTACGAAACGAGTTGTAAACCATGGATCTCAACACCTACCTTGACTACGCCACACAGTGCGGCAAAATTCCGGTTTTCCGGAATTTAGGAAACTTTTTTCTGATCAGTGTTTCTAATGTATGTTTTCGAGAGGAATTGAAAGAGTCCATTTACAGTTCGACATGACCTACATTTTACGAGTTATAACTAATTCTTCTGCAATATTTGATAACTGAAATACTTGATATTTTCAGGGAAAGAAAATATATTTTCTTATGAAATATTTCAGCATTGATTCGTAGGTAATTTTTTCTCGCTGAATCAAATGGAGCCATCTGTAGGTCAATACTAGCTATAGTTATAGACCGGAAGCAGTGTTGCCAGTGGGCTACATCTTTTTAATTAAGATTTCTTGATTGGCACCACTTTTTTGAAACGGTAAAATTCTCTTTGTTTTTGCCTTAATTAATATGGTATTAAATAAGGCACATTTTACAATTTCAAAAGAGTGTTGCCAATCAAGAATCTGATTTTAAAAAAAGGTAGCCCATCTGGCAACACTGACCCGAAGCCGGCAGCACAGACAACCACCTCATCGAGTTGGAGGCTTCAAATTCCCGAATTAGCTAAAACTCGATCCCCATATTAACCCTTAATTGCATGAATTATTCTTTTAGAATTGTGTTTTTTATTTTTATATTAAGGATTATACACCAGAAATCTTAAGATAGATTTTTAACTTTATTTAGTAGCATAATTTTGTAATTTTTAGAGGATTAATATTTATATATAAATATAGTGGTTGTAAGAACTTAATTTATGTATTAAAAATTAAATAAAAAGGTGGTGGTGATTTACATCACTATGCAATTAAGGGTTAAAACGCAATCGGTCTGTCAAGTCATATGTTGGTGGAAAACACCTAAAAACCCGATTTTAGCGGTCGACTCGTAGGTTTACCATTGCGTTTTCCTGCACCCAAATGTATGAAAACATGGCGGACTAGGAGCAGGAATACACAATGGCAAACCTACGAGTCAACTGGTAAAATCGGGTTGTTAGTTGTTTTCCACCAAGATATGACTTGGTAGACCGATTGCGTTTTAATATGGGAATCGAGTTTTAGCTAATTCTGGAATTTCAGCTTCCACCTCGATGACGTGGTTCTCTTATGGTTTGTAAGCCTCCATGAATTTTGCAGACCAGAAATTTTTTTGTCACTAGTATTATCTTATAGAAAATCTCTTCTTAAAAGAAGGCGAAATTTTGTGTGTTTAACCTAGATTTCTTTTTCTATAAAAAGATACTGGTAGTTCCTGGTGAAATAACGGTATCCGTACGAGCCATGTGTCTGTGCTGCCGGCGGCTGGTCTATTATTAAGTTATAACTTTTTTTCTGCGCACACGTGACAACTTCAGGGAACTATGACTAGGTTGAATGGGATGAAAGCTGGAAATCAGGCTGTAAGCATACTATATTTGTCCGAAAAACATGAATTTCTCCTTAAAACTTTTTAAATTCATAATAGTAGTCCTATTGTATCAAAAACGTTGGCTAAAACTGATAAAAAAATACTTAATTAACCCTTTAGTTATGCACACTTACAAACGAATACTTTTATGTTCAATCGTAGCATATTTTACAAAGTTTTTTTTTGGTATATTTCTCTTGAAAGTATAATCATTTTACTACCAGAACTATTATGTAGAAAATTTGGCTTTATTTATTCCTTGTAAATTATACGATTAAATAAAGCAAAATTTAGCATACAATAATACTGGTAAGAAAATTATTCACCTCCCCCTACCCTGCAGGGTTGCCAGTTTGGCCCCCATTTTTATTCAGAAAGTCTGAATTCGTGGTGTAAATAATATACAGTAATTTTTCTTTAATTAATGAAAGAAATTTAGTAATTACATAAGGTAAAGTTTCTTCTTTCGAAATTTACGGTGTCAATATGAAATTTTGAAATAAAAGTGGAAGCCAAACTGGCAACCATGCTACCCTGACTCTATGCCACTGTCACTGGTAAATTTTTGTACCAACCCGTACCGAAAGTGTTAACCCTAAACATAAAAAACCGGTCATTTGACCGTTAACAAATTATTGTATTTCGATTCAAACTAGAAATCTTTTTATAAAATGAATGAAATATAAATGACACAGCAATAAGTTATTTAATAAGTTAAATTTTTTAAATAAAAATTCTGGTGTTAATATTTTTATAAATCTTGAATAAACTTGCAGTGTTAAAAATTAAAGAATATGTTGTATAGAGCAAATAAATAATTGTAAAATGATAATTATAAATTTTTAATAAAGGCAAAAAATTCTATGAATTAGTGTTCTTTAGATGATTTTTATGTATTTTAGTCTCAGGAATCGAATACGATAGCCCCAAATTGATACGTCTAGTATTTTCGATTTAATTATGGGCCTTTAATAAAATTTGGTATGCGAAAAAGCAGTACGCTGGCAAAATTTAATATAAGCCCTTGTTTCTGAATCATTATATTGGCAGTAAAAATCCTCAAAGTTTCAAAAATTTATCTTCGAAAGTGAAAGTACACAAAGAGGAACAAAATTTGGCTAAAACTGGCCATTTTCCAAAATCCGAATTTTAGACACCTCTGTTCGAGGGCAATTTATTTTTCTTCGAGAAACTTCAAGCAGGACTTTATTCTTCAACTAGCAAATAACAGAAAACCATTAGAAACAGCGATTAAATAAAACATTCACTCTGAGGTATTTTTGCTCCCTCGGTCCCACTGTGTGCCACTGCCAACGAGTTCAACAAATTATTTATTTATGTTATAAAATAATTATTGTCACTCTAATGTTTTGTTTTATTTAGTCTAGGAGTCGGAGTAGTCTCTATTATATCTAAAAATATTTCCAAACAAAAATTTTCATTTTAAATTTATCCTGAAAATGCTGTAGAAATCTACGAAGAAGACTATTGTGTGAAAATAATTGTAATAATAATAAAAAAAAAAGATGAGCGACAGCGCCAATACAGGATACTCCACAAATTTACACAAAAAAACTTCAAATAATATTTTACCCCCCTCTTAACCCTTAAATGCCTGGTGTTGCTTTTTAGCAACATACACAATTTAGGATCTAAAATACTATAAGAATAATATTGAAGCTATAATGCCTAATGTTGCCAATAAAATGCATTCTGAATATATTATTAAATCGATTTTCAACATGTAGATGGCAACACTTGTGCTGTTTAAGAATAAAAATAGGTTTATTTTTTCAATTGCTGCTACTTGTTCTCTTTGTTTTGTTTGGAAGCTTGCGAAATACCCTATTTTGACCTGCAGTGAGCAAGTAAAATTTATTTCTTATTATAGTTCCTAAAATTCTTGTGTGTTTAATATTATAGAATTTTATCGTGGGACATTATTTTTTCAATTAAACACCAGCATTGCCGATTAGTAACAAACTGTTTTTTAGCCGTAAACTATACTTAAAACAAAATATGATTTTTTAAAGTATTTTTCCCATGATTTACTTAAAAAATGAAAGCCGAAAAACATTATTACAATGATTTTTGAAAAATCAGGCATTTAAGGGTTAAATATTACTCTAATTTATTTCGTATAATCCGAAAACAAAAGTGCATTTGTTTTGTCCAGAGTCTCAACTCCCACAGACCATAATGGTTACTTTTTAACCCTTTAAGAGACAAGTAATTGTGTTTGTGTAATGTTGAATTCACACCGGAATTTAAAAAAAGAATTACTTCAAATAGAGGAAAAGCAATTTTCTTACTTTTTCCACCAAAGTTTATAAAGTAAATTTTAATTTAAGGTTTGTGGTTCAAATCTACATTAAAATTAGGTGGGATATACTATATCCAACCTAATATAATGTATTATAATATATCCACCTTTCCATATAATATATTTCACAATCCAATTTTTTAATTCTGAACAGCTTTGAATTTCGGTTCTGTTTTACGATTTGTTTAGTGTTTACATATTTATGGGAATTAACAAAATATTTTTGTGTGTTTTAAAAGCATATTGAAAGAATCTATTAACAATTTGTTTGTCAACAATCACGTTTAAAAGTTTTTTCAGCTGTATTTTCCTGAGATTATATAAGTCAAAGAAAACTTTCGAAAAAAACTGGTGTCTAATTTCAGGGGACTGTACAAATGCTTCAAGATGTCTGTGTACGACATCCGCCATTTTTGTGTTAGCTCTCAGACCTAGTTTTCAGGAGGCGGTGATAATTACTAGACTGGGCGCGATCCATGAAATTTGATGTCATTTGACTGTACTGTTTCTAAATGGAATGTTTTCTTGCTATTAAAAAAAATAATAGCAAATTTAATAGCGAATGCCATATAATTTCTGGGGAATTAAGTGGACGGGGGAGTTAGGAGGAGTGAAATGAAATTTTAATACAAATACACTTTACCTGATGCATAATAGTGTTCCAAATATGCTAATAATCGTTGACTGGAATTTATGAGCCGAAAACATTAATGTATTCAAGTTAGAAAAATCTAGTGAAAATTAGAATGTTACAGATGCAAAACTCCCATTTTTCTGGAATCCATGAAAACCAGATATTGTATTAAATATAAAGTGTTAATCATTAACAATTATAGTAACGGTACATTACGGAAACACAATCATTTGCTAATGAAAAGATTAAGGTCACATGACAAAAAAATGTTGTATGTTTAAAATGCAATGAATCTGAAAAAAAAAAAAAAATACCGGGACAAAGGCCTTCACCGGGATATTTATTTAAAAGACCCAATCGAATTAAAATTACATTCAACACAGATAGTATTAAATACTATCTGGGTTAAATGTAATTTTATAATTAAAAATAATTTTTAATTTGCCGAAAATTTGCAGCAGTCTTGCTCTGAAAACGTACAAAGTTGCAGCAAGCTCAGCAGGACAAGACTGGAAGTTCATAACAAGACTGCCGCAAGATAACGCGAACAACGAAGTCACCACACTTTGAACTTGCAGCTAACTTGTCGTGCAAGTTAAATTCATGCTGTTTCAAATTTATTGCAAATTAACAGCAAACAAGTAATCAAGAATACTGCAAGTTTGTAATCTTTCCATTCTTTACTATCTGTTTACAACAGCATGACAAGACTGAAAGTTCATAACAAGACTGCCGCAAGATAACACAAACGACGAAGTCACCACACTTTGAACTTGCAACTAACTTGTTGTGCAAGTTAAATTCATGATCTTTCAAATTTGTTGCAAATTAACGGCAAACAAGTAATCAAGAATACTACAAACTTGTAATATTTCCATTCTTCACTATCTGTTTACAACCGTTACACTGTAAGTTCAACCCCTTCGGAGGGGTCCATAGCCTGATCAGGTCTACTGAGGCCAACACTCTGTCAGAATGAGTATGAATTGTTTTCATCACCATAAACAAGTTCACATAATATTCGTACTTCGAGCCTTTATTAGTATCTGATTAGTATAACGTTTAGAAAAAAGCGGTGCCAACCGAATAAAATTTCTGCAATTTCTGCGTATGTGCTGATTGTCTATTCTCTCAACAGAAGGATTTTTCGCTTTCGTCACTATCGTAAATTAAAGACAGTCTTGCCATCAGCTTCACAACAAACTACTCTTGCAATTGGGGGATGGTATATATCTTGCGGGAAATTTGCTGCGAATTTCTCAATTCAAATTTGTCACGGCAAGATAATGTCAGAAAAAGGAAAACTTGCTGCTAATGTTCATGCTATCTGGAAAAAAGCCATGTTTTCTTAACCCCTTCATGGGCGATGGTCATTTTTGGACCACTTAAGTTTAATCAGTAAATGCCACATTGGCACCAGAATATTACAATGAAAAGTTTCCTTATATTAAGTACGTGAACAAAAGCGTTTGCTAATTTTGAAATAAATTTGTTTGTAAATTCTAACGTCATTCACTCGTTTCAGAATTTTGCGAACAGAATTACCTTGCCCCTGAAAGGATTAAATAAATATTCTGAATTAAAATTTATTTATTTTTCTTGAAATAAACCAGATTATTAGCAGTCGAGCTGATACTTGCCGCAAAATTTGAAAACTACAACGCATTTCAATCTCGCTGGCCGCAGCCACTCGAGGACCCGGCAGCAGATTAAAAAAAAATATTTTATAGCCCGGCAGTACACACAGGTACCAACCGTTTTCACGAATATTGAAATTTTAACATAATTTACGCCACCAAACAGGCTTACCCAAAAAATCTGTTTGCCAAGATATTGCAAATTTACCGGTCCGAATACAAATAAAGAAATTGTGTTATAACCATTTATTTTCCTTAACCCTGAAATGCATAATTTTTTATTTTGTTTCGAAAAAATTATATGTGAATCTTTCAAAGGTTTATAACACATGAAAAATGATGAAAAAAAATCAGAGATACATTTTTCGTATAATACTTCAACCTTTTCTTATGTTGCACATCAGCAATACAAAGTAAAATCTAAAATATTGCAAATTAGTAAATATTTTAATAAGTATAAATCTAAATACCCTATTTTATCTAATTTTTATTTTGTTAAACTTAAACCTTAAATGTATGGATTATTTTTTAGAATTATGTTTTTTACTCTTATATTAAAGATTACATACCAGAAATTTTAAGGTAGATTTTTAACTTTATATTTTTTGTAATTTTTTTACAGTATTAATATTTCTATATAAATATACTGCTAGAAAAGAAATAAATAAAAAGTGATGTAGATATGCATCACTATGCATTTAAAGGTTAAAATAAATGCGATGGATTGCAGTGAGGCTTATATTTTCATTAAATTTTGTCACATTACAACGGGTTACAAACTCCCCGTTCGCAATTGTTCGTTGCATCAATTATAGGTTTTAACAACTGTTATAAAAACCGCTAGATACGTTGGCACCACCAATACCGTCTCAATACTCAAGGCCTCCGGACGTACCAAATAAAGATTAACCCCTTGAAAAGCAAGTAATTGCGTTTGTGTAATGCTTAATTCACACCGAAAATTTAGAAAAATTTTATTTCAAAATAAGGAAAAGCAATTTTACGACTTTGCTCCACTGAAGTCAGAAAACTAATGTTTTGTAAAATTTGTATGGTGCAAATCCTGATTAATCGTAGGTGGGATAAAATATATCCCACTGCCCCTCAAGGGGTTAAGGGGCGGCGGTATATATTGAAAATGAGCATGATTTACGACACACACAAAAAATTGGTATAGTGCAAAAACCACATCCAAATGCAAGGTTTTTCAAAATTGGAAAGACATGACAATTTGAATTTTCGTAGAAGTGAAAATTCGTTAAAGTGAAGTTTATCAGGTGTTTGCGTTTCCGGGTTTTTGTAACCATTATTTTCTGATTTTAATATATCTTTTACAATATCTGTATCTAAATCAGGTAAAAAAATTTCTTTTTAACTTTCTAAGTAGTCGTACAACAGCTTTAAGTAAAAAACTACAGGGTCCATAGGAAAGACCCTTTAACCTGAAAATACTTGCGAACGGAGAGAGCTACAGCTAAGCAAGTGAGGTAACCGTATGGTAAAGTGACTTTCCTATGCACCCTGTATATAACTTATAGTTATTATGAAATGTTTCTTTATTTCATAAAAATTTTGCAGGTTAGTTTTTGAGTTGCAACATATATCATTTTTTGTTTAAATAGCATCAATCTCAGCGTCATCAATCTTAGCGTTGTGAGAGGTAGCTCTACGTGAGACCAGCTGCTGCAGCTCTTGCTCGAATATTAGGTATTATAGGATTCTTACGGGCCAGGGAATTTTCTAGGTAAAGTGGCAGTATTTTTTTTTTTTTTTAGATATATATATATATATATATACATAGAAAAGTAAATCTAGATTTAAAAAAGTGAAATTTTACTTTATTTCAGGAATGATTTTCTGTAGTAAAATGCTGGTACCGATGAATTTCCTGTCTGGAAATTCCAGGCCGCGTACGAACGCTGCATTAATGTTTGTATCCAGTTCAGGGGAGGCCAGTTTGGCCTCCATTTTTATTCAAAAAATCCAAATTCATGCCAGAAATTATAAATTAGTATTGTTATCTTATTTAAGGACAGAAATTTTGTAATTACAGAGGTGTGAAAGTTATTAGAATAATTGTGAAATTTGCAATAAAATCTTGTTTTATTAAAAAATAACACATTATTAACATTATTATATTACCTTTAATATTTAGTGTGCATCCCCTTGTTTTCTATTAAAGATTCGATACGTATTGGCATACTTTGTATGAGTTTTTGGCAATTAATTTGTATTTCGTTGTCATGGTACCAAATTTGGTTGATTTATCATCATCATCTATCTATCTGATCTATCAGACTATTCTTGTTTGTGAAGTTGCATTTCTTTAATTTTTTCATTACAATGGCCCCAAAAATTCTCTATGGGGTACATATCTAAGCTGTTTCCAGGCCATGGATGTGTTTTTTTTTAATTGCAAATTAAAGAAATGCAACATCACAAACATAAATGGTCTGATAGAAAGACTCATCCAAATTTGGCACCATGACAACGAAATACAAATTAATTGCCAAAAGCAAAATCTCATACAAAGTATGCCAAGACGTATCGAATCTTTAATAAAAAACGAGGGAATGCACGCTAAATATTAAATGTATCAATATTTTTTAAATAATGATTATTTTTTTTATTATAACTAGATTTTAATGCAAATTTCACAATTATTCTAATAATTTTCACACCTCCGTACTTAAAGTATAGATTCTTCTTTCAAAATTTCCTGTGTGAATCTGAAATTTCGAAATAAAAATGGAGGCTAAATGGCAACCCTGAACCAGCTATTTAATGAGTGAATTTCAAGCAATTAGCTGTTTTGTAGAGGAAAAAACGGTTTCTTTTCCTTTCTGCAGAAACTGTTTTAAGATTAGGCCAAAAACTTTTCGATTAAAATCTAATCAATTTTTGAGCAACGTTGCCACATACATAACACACTTGCGGGTTCTGAAATTAGCCAGTATATTATCCATGCTTATTCGTCAAGCCAGTTGTAAATAAGGACGGGCAGTCAATATATCCGACGGATACTTTAAAGTTTGTGAAAGTGTATTAGTTTACATAGCTGCCAACTTTTGCCATTTTTTTGTAACACAAAATTTTAATAGCAATTTTTGACTTACTTAATCGGCAGTATACGACGATTTAAAATTGTAAAAATTACTGTAAAACTTTTGTGGTGCAAGAAAGCGTAATATGTTGACAGCTATGCAGTTTATGATGCACTATCCAACATTAACTCCTTGCGCTCAGGCGCTATTAGCGGATGTATTCACTAGTAGCCAACAGTGTTGCCGCAGCTGGAAGATTTTTTTTTTTTAATAGAAATTTTGAATTTACACCACAAAAATGTAATTGGTAATTTTTTTTAATTTTATTTATGGAAGATCAATTACCTTGTACAGCAAAATAAGAGTTCAAAATTACTCATTAACACTAGAGCCACCGGAAATTTTACTCAAGTGTTATAAAACTATTTTACACTAGAATTTTTATTTAAAATTATTTAACTTATTTGTTAACTTTTTTCTCCGTCGTACATATTTAACTTATTTTAGAAAAAAAGTCTGGTTCGAATCGAAATATTTTCACTTTTTACCGGTCAAAATGACCGCTGTGGCGGTTCTAGTGTTAAAAAATCAGCCAGATATCATGATGTACACTGTGTGCGTCACTGCCGGAAATGACCAAATAGCATGACGTACGCTGCGTACGTCACAGAGCGCAAGAGGTTAAAATAATAATGCTATAAAATCATTTGACACAGTTCAAGAAATTTCTACATATCGTCAGAACTATGTCAAACTATCCAACATGAAAACACACTGAAAAAAATGAAGTACTCAAAAATGAGTACATCGATGTACTCATATCGAAATGAGTACTTTTGGATCAAAAATGAAGCTATGTTTGCTCAATTTTGATACATCACATGTTATCGAACCCAAACAAAACGATAATTTAGTACTTTGTAGTGATTTATTTCCTTAATGGCGGCTTAAAGGATGTTCTTTAACCCCTTAAGGGGCAAGCAATTACGTTTGTGAAATGCTGAATTCCCACCGGAATCTTTGAAAAATTCTATTTCAAAATAAGTAAAAGCAATTTTACGGCTTTTTTCCACCAAAGTTAGAAAAGTAAAATTTAATAAATTTTTCTGGTGTAAAACTTCATTAATCGTAGGTGGTATATGATATATATCGGTGCCCCTCAAGGGGTTAATCGAAACGCATAATATATCGTGGGATTCGGAGGTATAATGTTACATTTTTATTCCTCTGAAGAAACTATATTCCGTGTCTCCTTTATAATGTGCAAGGTTGCACTGTGTTGTTGTTGTTTATCAGTACTTCGTAAATTCGGTCTGGTCTGTGTGCTAAGTAAGATGGATTTGTTCATGAAAACATAAATAAAAAAAAAGCAATCTAACAAATTACAACGACCATTTGGAAAATGATTTTTTCAAAGACTAAAATTTAAGACATAAAAAATCGCACGGAGTTGATCATACATTATGTACGCCATGAATTAAACATTATTAGTGCTATTACACGTAAAAATTGCAAGCTACAAAAATCGCAGCGGCTCGTCAGATTTCCTGAAACTTACGTATTATCCACCTGAAACTTGCGTATTATCCAAGCATTTCATTGGCTGTTCGGAAAAAGGCTTTTCCATCGTCAGATTTCCAAGAAATCTGACGACCCAATTTTAAATGAAATTTCATTCTTAAATTTGTAAACATCTCACAATATTACATTTTACACCGCCGTATAGAGAAAAAAATGTACTTTAAAATGCAAATTTGTTTGAAAGCTGTATCTCAATTTATTTCTGAGTTATTATTTTTATTTTTGTAGTTTTTATTATTTTTTTTTTGTCATAGTGGAAACAAAAGTATCCATCTCTGTTGAAAGCAAAGAGAAATACAGATTTCTGTATAGACCAATCAGAAAACGAATAAAATGCGGATTCAACCAATAAAACACCTCAGATATGTTTTTGATTTCCTACCCTGACAGAGAACAATAACCATTTTTCTAAATGGTTAATAAATAAAAATAATGGGATTTTCAATATTTCGCCGACAACTTTGAAAGTAAGTGCCCTTTGTTAAATATTCAATATATTTTTTTCCTTGTTTAATGTGAATGCTCTTGTCATAAAAGTAATTGTTTAGCGTATCTTGATAATAATTTTGCTATTTTTTCTTAGTAAATAATCAATTAAATGTTTTTTGTTAATAACTGTTAGCGGGAAATAAATGTCAGAACATTTTTATTTTAATCTGTAGTAAAGTGACTCGCTGGGGGGGGGGGGGGGGGGTGCTTTGACATGAACAATATTTTTTTTTTCCATTTAACTTATTTTAGTTTTGAAAATGTTCTATTAAACGCGTGTCTTTTAACCGAGTACTTACTTTATTTTGGTCTCACACGTGTTACTAATCGACCATCTTCGACGCCATCCTGTTTTTTTCATATATTTATAACAGAAACGTTGTTTTTACGTTGCTTTTAAATTCTTTTAAAATACTGTGGAGAGTTTAATATTTGCATTAATGTAATGTAGTGCGATTGCTTAAAATAAGAAAAAAAAATGTTTTGAATATTTAACAGAGAGCATTTACTTTCAAGTTCTTATTTGAATACATACATGGGATCAAAAGTGAATACATAAACATTTCATATTTGAATACATACATAAGATCAAAAATGAGTACATAACGGTTCATATTTGAACTTTTTTTCAATTGAGATTTCTTGATTGGCACCACTTTTTTGAAATAGTAAAATTCGCCTTACTTAATGACATATTAATTAAGGCTAAAAGAAGGGGAATTTTACATTTTCAGAAATTGAATCTTTCAAGGAATCTCAATTTTAAAAAAGTAGCCCACTGGGTACACTCTTTTCATATTAGATAGTTTGACATGGTACCGACGATATTTCGTTGTTGAACCCTCGTGCCCTTACCGTAAGACGGTCGATATGACACTGAATTTATTATAAAACAACAATTTTATTCGAAATCAATACATAAAAGATACTTGCAGTGGATCGAGTGAAACTTTAACTACGATGGTCGAATTTAGATTCAGCTCTCTCAAAATAACTAAATGGAAATTTACTAATGTAAAACCAACTTGCCATAATTTTTAGCGTATAAGTCGCGGCTCAATTAAATGTTTCCGAAAAATAAATTATTTAATCAAATGTGATTTTTTTTCCACTGGGCACTTATTTGACTTCATTTCTTAACCCTAGAATGCCCCGAAGGAGTCGATTCGACTCCGACCGTATGATTAAATGTCCATTGGAGCAAGAAATTTTCACAAAGTAAGTTAAATTTAAGCGACGCAGAATTGCGTTAAATAAATCAGTTAAATAATTTTAAATATAAATTCTGGAATGAAATATTTTTATGAAGCTTGAGTAAAATTTCCGGGCGTTCTAGTGTTAAAAACAATTTCGAGTTTGCCGCAGACTTATTTTTCCTACGGCATATAAATCGTAAATTACGATACATAAAGAAAATGGCTGCTCAAGAGTCGTACAGAAGACAACTTCTATGTCGAAGAATCACTGTTGCTGAAAACACGTTAATTGAAAGAACTTTAAAACTATGTTAAATATCTCTACTAACTGTAATCCCGTGGGCTCGTAAATAACTTTATTGAAGTATGCAAGTTTCATTACCTTACCAGAATAAATCTTAAATTACTTATTACTTAAATACCGTAGCTAAAATCTCTGAATCGAGAATCAGATTACTCCAAATCTTCTGGAAGATTTCTATTCATTTATTATTATTATTATTATTATTATTATCATTATTTTCAGTCATAGTTTGGATAAAGCAGTCTGTGTGAGCAATGTCTGAGCATCGTATGTCGCAATTACCTTATCTAGGCCTTTTGGAAACACCGTTTTCGGTACAATAGAGATTATCTACGTGCCTACATGTTCCTAATTCTTTCATTAGTTTTTTGTTCTTTATTGTTACCAGACCTGGTATTTTTATTGTCATAATGCAGTAATGGAACCGTTGCAAGCAGTTGTGCGATTGTCACCACTAAATTTTAATAATATTCATCGAATTAAAGATTTTCAGAAATTCTGTCCTGATATAAGACGAAGAATACATTTAAAATTTAGCGGTGTCAATTGAATCTCTGCTGCTACACTATTCTATCATTACATAATGGACATTCTGGTCCATGTTTCCATTTTCCATATGATTCTACTGTTGACGGCGATGAAGACATGTAATTGGAAAAAATAAATATAAATATTATTTATTTTATTAAATTATTAAACAATTTATTAAATTATTAAACAACGGGGGGGGGGAGTAAAAATACAGAAATAAAAAAACTGAGAATGAGTTAAAGACTCTTCAGAGGAAATTTATAAATAAAAATTGTATGGATGAGCTTTTTAAATATTTTTTTATTTATAAAGATGCAAGTTTTTTTATTAACAAATATATGATTGTGAAATGTAACAAACGTTTGAATGTTAAATATAACAAATGCTAGTATTTAGGTGTGATCTGTTTAAAATTTGAACAAGTATAAAAAATAAATTTTTTAATTAAAATAAGTCCTTCCAAATTTGTATCAAAAGTAAAAATTGTAACCATTGTTACTGCGCATTTTGTAATCAAAATACCTCCTCAAAAAGTGAAACTTTAATATACGATTTTAGCAATAAGATTAGTTAATTAAATACACTGATTTGTATTATATTTGCATAGCAGCAGTTTTTTCCATTTTTTTCTTACCAAAAAACAGTGAATTTTGTCGTATTATAATCGTCGAAATCTGCAATTAAAAAAATTTCTTTTAAATTTTTGTTGAATGAAAAAGTATAAAAGTTCACAGCAAGAAAACAGCAATAAAAATAATTGCAATAACAACAAATAATTTTTTACTAAGAAAACAAAATAGGCAAACGTTATTAATGTTACTTCATAATTTTTAAGTATATATTATGTTGTACTTATAGAACATTAAGGACTGTTTGTTTAGATATTTGGGGGGGGGGGGGTTGACGTCAGTATGTACGACAAGGGAAAAAAAGAAAAAGTTTTCAGTAAGAGAGATTTTGGTACAGGAATCCTCTAATAGAGGTCTTATAACAGACGTTGCACAAAACATAGATTATTTTAAAACCTTTGCTACCTCTGTTTTAAAGGGATAATCTATATTATATATTTCTATTGCAGCTGTTAAAGGAAATTACAGCCAAGTTATTTATTACTTAAAATAGTGGTGGCAAATATAGAAAAAAATACGATAGCTGCGAGCCCTGAAACATACATAAATTTATTGTTTTGTGTAAACATTTCTTTAAATTAAAAAAATATATATATATTATTAACTCACAAATATATTTTTACATCTAAAGTTGATTCAACCCAAGTTAGAAACATTAAACACGCTCACTTTTGAACATGGTGATACCGCTTTATATTCCTAGCATGCTATGAACAATTCCGAAATTGCGTTAAAGTTATTTTCTCGAGAACTAGTTCTAATATTTTCTATACGCAGTATAAATTCGCAATGCTGTCTGGTGTTTGCTTTTTATTATATTTAATCCAGTGAATATGAATGTAGTATGAGATGTTACAGAAGTTAAAGTAAAATCAAAATAAAATATGTTTAACCCCTTAACGGTCGCATAAAATTACGGTTTAAAAATTGACATTTCTTATTGGCACTACTTTTTTGAAAAAGAAATATTCACCTTATTTAATGACCAGGTAAAATGATACCATAATAAAGCCAATTGCACTATTTTATAAAACTGGTGGGAATCGAACAAATCTGATTAATCTGAAAAAAGACGCAGCCCGTGAATATGACGGGAGCGAGAATTAAGGGGTTAAATTACAATAAAAATATTTTAGTTAATGTATAAAAAGTTGCAAAACTATTAAATCGCTTCCAACATCTTATGTTTTCTTGTACCACAAAAATTTAATAGAACATTTTGCCTTACTTAATCGGCAGATTACGACGATTTAAGAAGGTAAAATTTACTATTAAATTTTTGTGGTGCAGAAAATCGTAAGAGTTAGCAGCTATGCTATTTACATTGTTTAATAGAAAAAAACAAATAAACATCATTATTTTTATAAATACTCGTAATACAGTTTATGTAAAGTTAAAGTTACAGTCATTTCAGCAGTCTATATTCAGAGCTATGAAAAAAAAAAAAAAAAATTAGAAGAAAAGACACGAAAAACCATGCATCAGGTATATATTATGAAACAGATTAAATAGCTAACAAAATATTATTAAGAAATTTAATTGCTTCATACAATAAAGCAGATAGAGCGTAGTTCGTCTTGCAAAAAAATTCTTTTGTGAGTCTCTGTAATTGAACGATGTGTCCTATGCACTCCATAATCTACAGAAAACATTTTGTAGTATACCGTAGTGATCTTTTGTAAGCACATTATGTTTTAAAGTATCACAACTTCATTAAATTACATCATAATGTTATAAAATTATTTTGGGTTTCCCTGTAAACGATACGTATTCCATATTTCTGAAAAACATGTTTTACCCCTCATCAGCTTTGCATATCGATTTCATTTGATTTTAGCTATTGTAACATCACTAATATTCGTAAGAAACGATGTTCCCTATATACAAAAATGTAACGGAATTATTTTGTGTGTTCCTGTAAACGAACTATAGACATTTCAATACCGAATATTCAGTTATAAATATCAATAACACATTAAAAATACCATGGCAATCCGAGCAATGTTTCCGGTCCGCTACATTTTTAATTTTTATTGCTTAATTGATTGACACCACATTTTGTAGAAGTATTAGCCGTATTTAGTGACATAATTAATAACTCAGGCGAATTATACTAGTTTTCCAATGTGGTGGTAATCATGAAGTCTGAAGTTGCTAAAAAAGAGCGGACTGGCAAAACTGAATCTGAGTGTAATCAAGAGAGATTACTCACGGACAGCCGACTATGCGTCCAAAAGAACTGACAAACAGAATTCCTAAGCACTTTTCAACTGCGGACCAAGTCTCCTGCTTTTTGCATACCAGTATTGTTTTAAAGGAAATAATTCTTTTTTTTAAATCGCAGAATTTTCCGATTACATAAAACCGCCTTTTCTGTAATAAAATACTGGTATCCAATACTCTGGAGACTTGCGACTCTGCAACTATGTTGAAAATTTTTAAAAAGTTAAAAGGGAGCACAGATTTTTTTCCTAAAAAGCATAATCATTATTTTTTTCTAAGAAATTATGTAAAATAAATTTTTACAGGGTTCGTACGGGTCCTTGAATATCAATACCAGGGAATTCTCCGCTCCCGGTATTTTCTGACAGAAATTCTCTCTTTTAAATAAGCAGAACTTTCCGATTACATAAAACCGCATTTTCTGTAATAAAATACTGGTATCCAAAAATCTGGAGACTTGGCAACTCTGTTGAAAAATTTTAAAAAGTTAAAAGGGAGCACAGATTTTTTTTTCTATAAAGCATAATCATTCTTTTTTCTAAGAAATTATGTAAAATAAATTTTTACAGGGTACGTACGGGTCCTTGAATATCAATACCAGGAAATTCTCCGCTACCGGTATTTTCTGACAAAAATTCTCTCTTTTAAATAAGCAGAAATTTTGCGCCTTTGAACTGGATTTATTTTTTTATAAAGAAATACCGGTATTTTACCTTGAAAATAACGGTACTTGTACGTACCCTGTGTTATAGGCCTTTACGTTGTAACAAAAAAAAAAAAAAAAAAAAAAAAAAAAAAAAAAAAAAAAATTGCGGATGCGGACATTAATCTGAAATTTGTTTCCCCCATATATATGAATAGAAAATTATTGATTTTTGCAAGAATATACCGTCCTAAATAAAAGTAACTTGTCAAAACTCATTAACGTTTAAAAGAACATTCTTCGTAAAAGGGGTGAAGTAATGTTTTAATTTTCGCTGGTTCAAACGGGACAGATCAGGATAGATTACAATTCCAGTTAACTGAAATAGACCGAGACAACTTTCTGATATGTTTTACGAGACCAAACAAATAAAGTTAGATTAAAATAGAAGCTTTAAACTCGGCAAGAAGTAACTGAAATTTCTTTGGGTTTATATTGCGTACCATATTTATGCGATTTCTTTGTTTAGTTTTTATTTATCGGTATAAATTATACATTTATAACTTAGGAATGAATGTAATTTTGTATCATATTTAAGTTTTAAATACTTGATATATTAAAACAACTATTTCTTATAAAGTAGAAAAAAAATTGTAAGCTCTCTTTTAGTACTTAAATATGTGTACTGACTTATCTTCCTGTGTAGTAGATAAGGATACAATTTAAAAATTTTAAATATTAAATGAATTTTTGTATAGTATGGCTGACATAACATTCAGAAGGTCTTCCAATTTATTATAATAAATTTTTAACCCTTTTGTGTTCAATCAACAGTCAGAATTATGTTGTATTTTTCTTGTTAAATTATAATAATCTTGCACAAAAATAATACCATGTAAAATGTTTTTGCGAGTACTTTGTAAAACGATTCTTGTTCTGAATGAGGCTGTATGCTTTTTATTTTTATCTTAATATTAAAGCATTTTGTCCAAAAAATATCAAAAACCACTTGAGTACGAAAGGATTTATGTATAATTAACAACTTAATTTTTTTTCAAAATTTTCTATTCTTTAATAGTGGTAGCTTGATCCCCCGAGCGTCACAGGTTGACCCTTAGTTCAAACAATAACATTCATGTTCTTATTTAGAATTTGGTATTTTCCATTGTTGCTTTATCTTAAAAATGTGAAACATATAATATGAAGCCAACAAAAACATCAACATATATAAATGCAGAATTTCTGTCATAAAAATAAAGCTAAAAATCAATATTGGAAAAACAAAATGGTGGAAGTTTAACCTTCTCGCTGCGCAGCCCGAGATTTCCTCGGGCAACTTAAAAGTAGCAAAATTTGTGCAATCCGAGATTTCCTTGGGGATACATTTTTTTCGTCTAATTAACCCTACTTGATTATTCCCATCAGTTATTTTTTATTGTAAATTTTGCCTTAATCGGAGCATTTTCCATAGACAATTTTTTTTGTTTTGAAAAACTGGTGACAAAAGAATAAAAATTCTTAAAAGACGCTCGTCACGAAGGGGTTAAATACGCAATTTTTGAAGCTATTTTGATAAAACATTTAAGCAGCGAGAGGGTTAACCTTGTGAGATACGCAGTAGCCAAATTTCCGGCTTTTTCCGTACTAGTATTATCTTAGAGAAAATGTTGTTATTTTATATCTCAGAATTTTCCTATTTCATAAAATACCTTTTTCTGTTCTAAAATACTGGTGTCCAAAAAGCCGGAGACTTGACAGATCTGTCTGCGTATCATGAGTAGTGATAAGTAGAGAATGTATTTATGTAATATAAAAAAAAATCTATACATAAGAAAATGTCATAGTTGCAAGACTCACGCATTTTTTAACGAGAAAATTATTTTTCATAAAAACAAGCGGAAATTAATTTCAATTTTCGCAACAGAAATTGAAATCGAAATTCTACTTAAAACTATTTAACTCATTTATTTGTTTCTGTGCCGCATGTACTTAACATATTTTAAAAAGAAATGTTTCCTTCGATATAATATTTATTCATTTGATACTCATCAAAAC
Organism: Maratus speciosus; assembly: GCA_963932465.1. Taxonomy (NCBI): domain Eukaryota; kingdom Metazoa; phylum Arthropoda; class Arachnida; order Araneae; family Salticidae; genus Maratus; species Maratus speciosus. Next base: position 491,936,604 of record OZ010796.1, on the reverse strand, counting down.
GACCGTTGTAGTGTAAATAATTTCTTTTTTGATATTCATATCATTTCATTCGTAAAATTCCTGGTTGAAAATATATTTATTTGACTTGAAAACTGCACGAGATTTGGCAGCTCAGAAGTGCGATTTTTGCTTACTCGGCAAAACTATCGACGAATATTTTTGAGTTTTATGCACCACTTTAAACATATTTTCTAATTTCAAAGTTGAAAGAATCCTTCATAAATATTAAAAATTAAATACTTAAGTGTTTTATTTTAGATCCACGATATTTTATTTAAAATTGTAAATAATATTTTGACAAATTCATGGAGGTTTGTTTCGCGGTTTAGCATAAAAAAGCTTTATACTTAAATGAAATGCAAGTCAATACTTTAAAATTTAAAATTCTTATATGTATCCAAGGATCCCACTCTTCAGATTTAAAATACCAATAATCATTTACTAAGAAAACATTTCGTGGAAGGTTTTTACATTTTCAACAAAAATAGATTTCTTAATTATTAGGTCATTAACCCTTTCGAAGGGCGGTGGTGTGTTTATGAAACCACTTAATTTTTATTCCCGAAAGCCACAATGGCAACAGAGTTTTGGAACAAAAATTTGCCGTTCATTTTATGTGTAAAATATAGCCTTTTATAATTCTCAACTAAACTTTTTCGTAAATTCCGGTGTCAATTCTTCTTTTCAACATTTTAGCAGTGGAAATGCTTTGCCCCTGAAATGGTTAAGTATGAAACGTCCGATTACAAAAGGGGCGGATTTAGAACGGGGCAAACTTCCACCAGAAAATTTTAATAGAAAATTTTGTCTTACACTACTTCCGTATTAAAAATTCCTATTCTTATTTACTGGTGGAAGTTTGCCTCGTTGGTAATCTGGCCCTTTTGTAATCAGACGTTTCATACATACGAGTAATGACTTAAGACAATTCTACAAAATTTCAAAGAGAAATCTAACAAGTGGGTAAGTGTGATCACAGATCGCACAGAGGGTTTCGTTTAATATTCCTTTTAAAACACTATATCCTTTTGCAAAATCTGTATGTTCCACATTTCACAACTAGGGGGCGCATTCTATTCTAAAAAACCTCTATCCGAACGAAACTTAGTTTTATAATGTATCCGTATATATATTAGTCGAGGGGATCGGGCCCATAGCACCCGAGATAGGTAGGTGCCCCCTGGTGGTAAAAAGTGGAACTAAATATGTAAGGCAATGTGTAAAATATGTAAGTGCATAAAAGTTAGAAAAGTGTTCCGTTTAACTCCCGTTAATATCCCCCCCCTCCCCCCGTGGGAAGGTTAAAAAAATTGCTTAAAAAACACAAGTTAGAGCCCGGACGGGTAAATGATATAAGACTTTTTGAATTTTTTATGATTTGTCGTGTGATCGTAAGTGTTCAGCTATAAGTATACAAAATTTCAAGTCTTCAACTTAACTAGGGGCTCAGTTAGAAAAACAGGTGGGTAAGTTGTGATCACAGATCGCACAGAGGGTTTCGTTTAATATTCCTTTCAAAAGACTTTATCCTTTTGCAAAATCTGTTAGTTCCACATTTCACAACCATGGGCGCACTCTATTCTACACAAACCGCTATCCGAACGAAACTCCATTTTACAACCTATTCGTAGATATATTATTCGAGGGAATCGGGCCCATAGCACCCGTGATAGGTAGCCGCCCCCTGACGGTAAAAAATGGAACTAAAATATGTAAGTCTATGGTGCATAATATGAAAGAGTGGTCAAAGGAGTGTTGGCAAAAGTTTAAAAAGTGCCCCCCGGGTGCAAAGGGGGGAGGATGAAAAATTGCTTAAAATGCACAGAGGGTTAAATATAAGATTTTTTCGAAATTTTATGATTTGTCGTTTGATCGCAAGTGTTTAGCTATAATTATGCAAAATTTCAAGTCTTCAACTTAATTAAGGACTGGGTTAGAACAAAAAAGCTTAAAATACACAAGTTAGAGCCCAGATGGTTAAATATAAGAATTTTTCGAAATTTTAGGATTTGTCGTTTGATGTGAGGTATTCAGCTATAAGTATGCAAAATTTCAAGTTTCTAACATTTATAGTTTCTGAGAACGGGCTCTCTGACGGACAGACAAATAGACAGAGGAATAAGAAGGATAGGGTTTCGTCAGATGAACGAAACACTAAAACTGAACTTTTTTATGAAAAAAAAAATAAAATTTAATTTTCATGTCGTATAATTGACAATCACCGCCTTTAATCGTAGATTTTCTGACTGCAATTAAAATAGACGAAATCTTCTGTTAAGAAATTCTGTTAGAACCGTATGTATCCTGTATCTTTGCAATAGGAGGCATCTTCATGATAAAGAAATATATTTTAATTTAATAAGTTAATGTTTTTATGTGCGGATTATTAAACACATAATAATGTTTTTATATGCAGAGCTGCCAAGTCTCTGGCTTTTTGGATACCATTATTTTAATATAGAAATGTTCTTTTATTAATTTGGAACATTTGGGCGATTTAAAAGAACAAAATTTTCTCTCTCTCAGATAATAGCAGGGTGCAAAAAGCCGGAGACCTGGCAGCTCTGTAAATGTATAATATATGTGCCGTACAGGGGGCGTACAATCTTTAACACATTGTGTGCGGGACACGTAATAGTACGCTTTCTGACGATTAATACTTAAGCGCGGGACACGTGCTAGTACGGGTTAACTAAATTTGCGCGCAAAACCCCCGCTCCCGGCACAATTCTGCCTCGAAATGTACCCTCAGACAATGTGTTAATTTAATAGAAATATTTGCATTATATAACTACAGATTTTGGTTATTGTATAAGGCATTATTTACTATTACATTTTAGTGGCAAGAATACAATTTAAATTTTGGCAGGAATGCAGTTATGGAACTGTGTAGCAGCAGAGAATCGACACCGCAAAATTTTATTAGTATTCTTCATCTAACTTCAGGACAGAATTTCTGAGATTTTTGAAGGCGAAGAATACTATAAAAATTTAGTGGTGACAATTGCTCAACTGCTGCGCCACTGTTCCATCATTGAGGAATGATATCGTTCCATAAATATTTTCTAGAGCCGTTGGAATATAAATCTACTTATAAGATTATTGTTTTGAAAAAAAATAATGCTTAAATGATAATTGAAGTTTCACTTTCAATTTCATCCTCGCCAACAGGATGCCAATTTGGCATCCATTTTTATTTAGTAATTTTACGTTCATACGAGAAATTAAGTATAGTATACTTTGTTTTATCTAATCAGAGATATTTCGTAATTATATAAAGTAAATCTTCTTCTTCCGAAACTTCCGGTAGGAATTTATAATTCCGGAATAAAAATAGGGCCAAACTGGCAGCCCTGTTCGTCAAACGGTGAACCATCTGAATTTGAAAAAAAAGTAGCAGACTGTCATCATTGAATCGGAGTATAATTAAAAATCATTGAGGGGCGATGTGATAAAATACACCCCACTTAAATTTAGTCGCCAAATACCACATGGGTACCTGAATTTTGAAATAAAATTTGTTTTAATAATGTACTCGAAGAAAGCTTTTATTTACTTACAAATATTTTTTCTTTTTAATTCCTAGTGTTATTCAATCATTTCAACATTTTTAAAGCAGAAGTACCGGGTGATCCAGAAGTTCCGGGAGTTTTGAAATGTTAATAGTTAGAAAACTATCTACAATAGAAAGTTGCGGTTTTCACATATATGTTCAGAAACGTGTCGGATTTTTGTTTATAAAGGAATTTTTTTTTAATAAATAGTTCAAATTTTTAGCAACAGATGGTGCTGCTGAACAACATCGAAAGTATCTGTACCATGTGTTATATAAGCAGATGAGTTCATTGCGCAACATCTTTCCTAAGATATTGCTCAGATTCCGCTTTAACCCCTTCAAGGGCGGTGGTTCTTTTTTGGGCCACCTAATTTTAATCCCTAAATGGGACACTGACACCAGAATTTTGGTTTGAAAATTTTCCTGTTTATTAAGTAGCTGAAGAAAAGCTTTTATTATTCTCAAATAATTTTTTTTGTAAATTCCGGTGTCATTCATTCATTTCAGTATTTTCTACCATAAGTTACTTCCCCCTTATGACAGAGTTCCCTCACATATCCTTTTTTTTCGTTAAAAATTAATTTAATTCATTTATTTTGGCTTTTGAAACATGACGTTTTCCCCTTCGTTATGTTAAAATTTATTATTTAACTCTATGCTTAAATTCCATTTCGAATCTTATCTGTTCGTTATTTTTTTTCTTTCTTTTAATAACCTCTATAATGTAATGCAGTAATTTTCACTTCATGATTTATAATCGCTTTCTCAATAACATCTGCGGCCGTTAAAATAAAATAAAAACAGAAGAAGTAGATGCACCTGCCTTTGATTTCAATGAATGTCATTTTGCTTTTTTCATTTGCGTCGCCCACGAGAGATGTAATTAAGTCTCATTCTTTACTTAAGTAAAAGGTGGCCGTTGAGATAATATATCAAAATGTAAAATGATAGTATATTGATGCTGTCTTTAAATTACTTTTCATGTACGTTAAATTTATTTGTCAGTTGTGTTAAAGCTTATGCCTTTCTCGGTATTGCGCAATTATAAATAGCAATCATTTAACATAATCATTTGTTTAGATAATTTATTGCTGGCTTTGTGGCGTCTCTGATATATATATATGTAGAACCGTTTTTCTGGCAACCATTCTGCATCATGCGATTTATTCATTGTTTTGTCTGGGTGCTGGATTCTGGGCTAATAATTTTGGCTCACAAATATGATCCTTTGTCTACTTTTCGACCACTGTTCTAATGCTGGAAATTTGGCAATGTTTAGCGCAAAATGTAACATGATTCTTATGAAAGTCAAGTACTTGAATTGTTGGATCTCAACCAGATAAGATGTAAAAAGACCTAGTGGTCTGAGGTTACGCTCAGGAGTACCTCTTATTTGCGGATATCCTCTCTCTTCCATTTAGTATCTATAAGTAAATTGCCTTTTTTTACTATATTTAAAAATGTTAATAAAGTTTTACTAGTTCCTGTATTTTATGGTTGGTGTTTTTCTTCTGCACTTAATTGAACCCCACTGAACTTTACCATACCCCTGAAAGGGTTAAGTGACGTTTATGTTCAAACGCTTTTTCGAAGGTTAAAGAAATTGCATTTAAAATGAATTTTGATACAAAATTTTATGTGTAACTGCTGTGTTTAGACATGCTTTCTTTGCATGACAAAGCTTTGTTAGTTAGGCTGTTTTACAAAAAGGATCAGTTTTGCTACGTCTTCTTATTGTACAATGCGTAGAGTTGAAACAGGAAAAGGACCGATGACCTTTACATATCTGAAGGCTATGATAAAAATGCTTGAGGAAGCAAACTCATTGGAAGATCGTCAAAGAAGCGGGAAACCCAAACATATGTTGCAGCGTAAATGAGGTAGAACACGATGCCAATACTCAATCCGCTTTATTATACCTTAGCAAAACAATATTATCAATTTTAGTGCCGCCTGTTGGCAAAAAGTTGAACTAATATAACATATTCTTTTTTCATTAAAAAACAAATCTCGCATGTTTCTAAGTATTTCCGTGAAAACCGCATCTTTCTATTGTACATAGTTTACTGATTATTAACATTTTAAAACTCCCGAAACTTCTGGATCACCCAGTATTTTGCCCCTGGACACGCGATTGCCAGTTTGACTTCCATTTTTATTCCGAAATTTCAAATAACTACCGGAAGTTAAAAAAGAAGTATTTTTACTTTAACCCTTTTAGGGGCAAGGCATTTCTGCTCCAAAAATGTTCAAATAATTAATTCACACCACAATTAACGAACAAATGTATTCGAAAATAATTAAAAGCATTTTTTCAAGTATATTATGAGATGGGGATTGTACTAAAAAATTACTGGCGTCATTTGGCCATTTAGGCATTAAATTTAGCCGTTTGCAGACTGCAAACGGCGCCCCTCAAGGGGTTAAGTGCTCATGAAATGTCTGTCATTAAATAAAGCAAAAATTTCTGTTCTCATTTTCTGGTATGAACTTGAAGTTTCTGAATAAAAATGGAGGCCAAACTCGCAACAATGCTTGGATAGGTCTAACACTTCACTGCACCATGTGCCATAACTGGCACATACCTAAAAACGTTATAATTTTTATTATGTGCCATGAATTTGGCTAATATGATCACCGTGTAATCGATCAAGAACAATCCAAAGATCGGAATAACACTTATTTTGTCCATGTCAGATCGTTGCATTAGACAAAAAATAGAATTTGTTCTTCGGAAACAAAAATATTACAATTATTAGACCGATATATACATTTCAAAAAATAAAATTTCATAAACATAAAAAAAAATCATGCTGTAAAGGGTTAAGCGAATGGACACCTAGACATCTTGCACCTAGACTGCTTTTCTCAAGTACGGACGTATATACCAGCGATTAGTGTAAAATTGTATTTTCTCAGTGCTGCAGCATCTGGCTGATGTTTTATTTAAGCATTCCGAATTCTCACCAGTAAGTTTTAATAGCTATTTTTGCTTTACAGGATCATATATGACCGTGCAATTATATATTTATATTCCATAAATAAAGATATTCCATAAATAAAATAAAATGAAATAAAATTACTATTCAAAATTTTTTGGTGTAAATTCATTATGTCTAAATAAAAAATCCGCCAGATGCGGCTACACTGATTTTCATATTCCACATGGACGTATAGTCAGGAGGGTAATTATGACCACTTTTTACATTTTCAACTTAGTTATTATTATTATTTATTTTTTTTTTTTTTGCTTATTTCTATTTGGAAAAGTGCAGTTTTTAGTACATAGGAAGTAACTTTGATCCTTTAAGAACACATTTTAAAAGTTTTAATTCTCATAGCTGTTTTTCTTTTAAAGTTAAAAGGGTGGTTATAATTACCCCACCAAAAACTCCCAGTCACATAAGTTTGCGGTAATTAAGACCACTAGTGGGAAATTATGACCACTATATCTTCTCTTTATACTTGCCAATACACATTTGTTTGGGGTAATTTTGACCACTTTGAACTACAAAGTAACAAAACCGTTTATCAAAAATTTTATAGACTTGGTTTCAAATTGCTATTTGGATCTCAAAAAGGTTTCAGACTAGTAATAAAGAATACCTAAGATGAAATATACATTATGAGGTTAATATCTAAGCTTGAAACAAAATTTTACCATCACAGTTTTCTCTAATATGACGGCGGCCATAATTACCCCCTGGTCATAATTACCCCACCTGACCCTACAGGATACAGGATTACTCCACCTGGTAGTCAACCAAAAATGGCAAAGGCCGAATAATCAGGTGAAAATTTCTTCCACCTCCAGCAAAGCCCTATCCAGGGCAACCGACCCGGTTAGACAACAGCATATAATTGAAAATAAATACATAAAACAATATTACCCCAGCAACAGCAAATAAAAAAAAAAGAACTGTAGATAATTATAGACATTTGCACATATGCTATTAAAAATATAAAAAGTAACAAAAAGGAGATATGCGTTTTAGCAAATATCTGAGTAAAAGCATATAACAATTTTATAGACAACTACATACATGTCTTTAAGTAATAATAAAATAGTTTTCTTAATGGTAAATTAAATTAAAATTAATAGAAATAATGATAATACTATATTCAATAGTTAGTCTGTAACTAAAAATCACAAGTCTGATACTAATTTCTCTATATTGTTAAAGTTCACTTTTTCACCATAATGTACAAGGATTAAAATCCATTACTGCAAAGCCCATTATCAGAGCCTAGAGTAGAAAAAAAAATGTTCTGTATATTATCAAGGTTCCTGCTACTACTGAAAAAGTAAATGTCTTAAAAACCATGGCTATAAATTCAAAATGTTGATTCTTATAAAAGTTCAGGTCAAGAGCTAACATAAAGATTGCTCATAGTATAATATGACTATATTCAGGGGCACAAATCATCTGGATTATAGCAAAGTTCATCACTGGTTTAATCTTAAAAAAGTCCTTCCGGCCAGTGCCGGGAGGAAGAGGTAGCTTTCATAATCCTTATTTAAAAAAGGCCAACTTATATCATGCAAACACACGAAGCTCAATTTAGTGGAAACCGAATATAGGAGATTCAATACTAATTTTTATCAATATAATGAATGAGAATTTCGCGAAATTAGTCTGCTTTATCCAAGCTGCTTTTCTTTAAAGTAACTTATATTTGGCTGCCAAATTCGGCAATTTCTTAAAGTGCCTGTCATTTTAAGACAACATGGTGGATGAAGGCTAAGCAGTGAACTTGGTCGAGACCTTAGTAATTGCTGTGCACATGCTCACTCACATCGGATTCGGTTAATATATACGAGTGCTGTCGCATGCAAAAAATCAGATTTTTCAAAATGTCACCCACAATAGAAATTGAAACTGCTATATCTGAGCCATTTTTTAAGGTAAAGACAAACAAAAAATGCTCCTGAATCCTTATATCAAGATCAAATACTTGAGAAAGAAACTTTTTCAATTTCTAATTTTTTGGCACCTCACTTTAAATATATATATATTTTTTAATTTAATGGCCGCCATTTTGAAACAAGATGGCTGATGAATCTGGCCAGCGAACTTGGTCGAGGTGTTGATGTATACTATCCACATGCCTTCTTACATCGAAATAGGCGAATACGTGTGTTATCGCGTGACAAATACAAGATCGTTTAAAAATGTTAGCCATGCTAGAAATTCAAAGTGCTATAAATCAACCATTTTTTAAGATATCAACAAAAGAACAAATTTTCAGAAACAAAAATTGCTCCGGAATCTTTGTATCAAGGCCAAACACATAAAAAAAATCTTTTTCATTTTCCAATTTTTTAATACCTCATTTTGAATTTTAAATTTAATTTTTTTAAATGGCAACCCTTTTGAAACAAGATGGCGAATGAAGCTGGCCAACGAACTCGGTCGAGACGTTGGTATGTACTATGTACATACCAAGTTACATCCAAATAGGTTCATAAATACGCCTGTTATCGCGTGACAAAAATCAGGTCGTTTTAAAATGTCAGCCACAAGAGAAATTCAAAATGCTATTACTCAGCCATTTTTTTTTAGATACAGACGAAAGAAAAACTGTTCCGGAATCTTTGTATTAAGGTCAAACACATACAAAAAAAAATCTTTTTCATTTTCCAATTTTTTTGGTATTTCATTTAAATTTTTTTATTTTTTAATTTTTTTAAATGGCCGCCATTTTGAAACAAGATGGCGGATGAAGCTGGCCAACGAACTCGGTCGAGATATTTGTATGTACTATGTACACACCAAGGTACATCCAAGTCGGTTCATAAATACGCCTGTTATTACGTGAGAAAAATCAGGACGTTTCAAAATGTCAGCCATGCTAGAAATTCAAAATGCTATAACTCAGCCATTTCTTAAGATATAGACGAAACAAAAACTGCTTCCGAATCTTTTTATCAAGGTCAAACACATAAGATGAAAATATTTTTTTCAATTTTCAATTTTTGGTACCACATTTCAAATTTAAATTTTTCTTAAAAATATAAATGGCCGCCATTTTTAAACAAGATGGCGGGTGAAGCTGGCCAACGAACCCGGTCGAGACATTGGTATGTACTATGTATAAACGAAGTTACATCCAAATCGGTTCATAAATACGCCTTTTATCGCGTGACAAAATTCAGGACGTTTCAAAATGTCAGCCACGCTAGAAATTCAAAATGCTATAACTCAGCCATTTTTTAAGATATAGACGAAACAAAAACTGCTCCGGAATCTTTGTATAAAGGTCAAATACTTAAGAAAAAATATTTTTCCATTTTTAATTTTTTGGTACCACATTTCAAGTTTTAAATTTTTTTAAAAATTTTAAATGGCCGCCATTTTGAAACAAAACGGCGGATGAAGCTGGCCAACGAACTCGGTCGAGACATTGGTATGTACTATGTACACACCGAATTACATCGAAATCGGTTCATAATTACGGGAGTTACAGTGTGACATAGGTCAGATATATATATATATATATATATATATATATATATATATCAATTTTGAACGGAGGGTGGTTTCGGGGTCTGGGGGTCATGATCGATGAAAATATACCAAAATTTTTTGAAATCGCTTTCCTCCGAACGGCTGCAATAGGTAGCTTTTTTGTAAAGAAAGCTACCTAAAAGTACACTATGTTGGCACTAATTTAACCACATGTAGTCTGAAGACAACATCGATGCAGAAACAGATGAAAGTAAATGTTGGAGACACGAACTTCATAAATATTAAAAAGATTGTTAAAAAGTACAAAACTAAAAACGGTATTTAATAAACGGAAGAAATCAGTGTTCAGTGTATTATAAATGGCAGCTAACTGTACGATATTTGATTTTGATAACAAGACATTTCTCATATTCCATGAAGGGGTCCTCGATCGAATGAAATTAAATGAGGCTGGCATAAAGCGGCAACGACCAAACAAGTAATGCTTTGGGTCACCAACTGCCCCACAAGGACATCTATCATTGTCACGTTTATTAATTTTAAATAGAAAAGAAGGAAAGGCACTATGGCCTGATAAAAAGTAAGCAGCAACTTGTGTAGGACACAGAAAATCCCTGTTCATATCTTTAATAATTGCATACCTGTTTTGGCCTTTATCACTCATCCACCATTTCTCTTGCCACTCTCTAATAATTTCTTTTTTAAAATGTGATTTTACATAAGTCATCGGAATTGGAACATCCAAGAATTTATCATAAACGTTTTCTTCAATAAGAGATTTTGGCAGCATATCAGCACGTTCATTAACTACGATTCCAATGGGAGATTTAATCCATCCAATATTAATTTGTTTATTAACCAACAAGCATAAATTAACGAAAATTCGATATGCAATTTAATCTATTGGAAAAATATTCTTTAACACATAAATTGATATTAAGCTGTCAGTGTAGATGTTAAACTGAGAAAACTGTGCCACTGAGCAACATTGTATTGCCTCGTCTAAAGCAGAAAGTGCTGCTTGAAACACTGTATTATGTTCGTTCAGCTTGAAACGATTGTCCAGAATAAAGTTATTGTTCATAAACACTGTGAAGCCGCGCCGACTCCTCTCGGCATCTGTGATCCATCAGTAAAAAAAATTGGGAAATCTACTGTCGGTACCGAATCTGTAACTGATTTAATAAAATTAGCACTGGGTTTGGCTAAGTAAAATGGATAATCAAATATACAAAATTTCAGTATAATATGTTTACTTGAAATAAATTTATTACCAATCCAAACGAAAGCATCTTCTTTCACAACGGAATGGAGATTTTCCAAATTACGCAGTTCTGTCTCAATAGGTGGTACACCAGCTAGGACACAAAGCGCGTCAGTCGAAACAGACCGATATACTCTAACATTTGATAAAAGGCACATTCTTTGACACGATGATAATCTTTCTAGTGCATGATACCGCAGATCGTTCATCCACACATCAAAACCATACGCAATCTGTCTCGAGAACAGTGTCATAGCAAATTTTCTGGAAATCTAACGGAAAGCCCTTATCTCTGATTCTAACTCTCTTCACATGACAGCAGAAACCTTTTAAACCTGAACGAATCATTTATAAATGATCTAGCTATTTAAACCTACTATCCAAAAGAAAACCCAGAAATTTAACATTATCACTGAAATACTGCATCCATGTAATTTGAAAATTGGACGCCTTTTAGGACATGTATGAGATCCAAAAAGCGTAGCCATTGACTTTGAAGGATTTATCTGTAAATGGACACTCTCAAAAATATCTGCAAAAGCAGAAATACGATTATTTATGATTTGCTCAATTGATGCTCTCGTATCAGCACCTTCGATAGTAACATTGTCGTCAGCATACGAAATTATGTTGCGACTAATACATTTATGGCTTTTAACTCGGGAGTAGTCGCGTCTTTTTTTTTTTAGAACGTTAGTAGTCGCGTTCGGTCCATTTCCCGCCGTTACCAGTAGCCCGAAAACGTAGGGGTAACTTGTCTGTATTACTAGATGATCGAAATCGGAGAACGTAGGGAGAAAATATTGACTGAACTTTAAAAGATTATAGCAATTATTTATTTTACATCATTTTACGGCAATTATTTATTTTATTTAAGTATATATTCAGTTGCCATCTAGATAAATGTTTTTAATAACTCTTTCTTCGTTTTACATAATATATGTAAAAGTAAATAGTAAATGATTTGATTGAATTTCTCATGTTACTATGAATTTATAATTAATAGTTAAAATTTACAAATATGAATCTGAATTCGTGATTGGGATTCTTTTATTTATTTATTTATTTTGCAAAGACAGAACCGCAGTTAGGTTGGTTTTTATGATATTCCGGCACTAGGGTCCATTTGAAATTGAAAATTTTACATTATTTATTTATGTAAATTAACTTGTTGTATATTTGCGGACATATTATTAATAACTATTAACAATATTCAATTCTAATATTTCTTCCTTATAGTCTAAGAGCTAGCAACGTCAAAAAACAGGTCATTTTATCAAGGCTCATTTTTTTATATGTTCTTCCCTTTTATGGTGTAGTACGTTTTCAACCGGTCTGGCAGTCGGGAGACGTTGCGTTTACCAGTGGCAGAAGGGGTTATGCAGGTCAAAAAACTTCAAAATTACGTCATTTTATCAAGGCTCATTTTTTTATATGTTCTTCCCTTTTACGGTGTAGTACGTTTGCAACCAGTCTGGCACTCCGGAGACGTTGCGTTTACCAGTGGCAGAAGGGGTTATGCTGGTCAAAAAATTTCAAAATTACGTCATTTTATCAAGGCTCATTTTTTTATATGTTCTTCCCTTTTATGGTGTAGTACGTTTGCAACCGGTCTGGCAGTCGGAAGACGTTGCGTTTACGTGTGGCAGAAGGGGTTATGCTGGTCAAAAAACTTCAAAATTACGTCATTTTATCAAGGCTCATTTTTTTATATGTTCTTACCTTTTATGGTGTAGTGCGTTTGCAACCGGTCTGGCAGTCCGGAGACATTGCGTTTACCTGTGGCACAAGGGGTTATGCAGGTCAAAAAACTTCAAAATCACGTCATTTTATCAAGGCTCATTTTTTTTATATGTTCTTCCCTTTTACGGTGTAGTACGTTTTGAAAAGTTCTGGCAGTCCGGAGACGTTGCGTTTACCAGTGGCAGAAAGAGATATGCAGGTCAAAAAACTTCAAAATTACGTCATTTTATCAAGGCTCAATTTTTATGTGTTCTTCCTTTTTATGGTGTAGTACGTTCTCAACCGGTCTGGCAGTCGGGAGACGTTGCGTTTACCTGTGGCAGAAGGGGTTATGCAGGTCAAAAAACTTCAAAATTACGTCATTTTATCAAGGCTCATATTTTTATATGTTCTTCCCTTTTACGGTGTAGTACGTTTGCAACCGGTCTGGCAGCCCGGAGACGTTGCGTTTAGCAGTGGCAGAAGGGGTTATGCAGGTCAAAAAACTTCAAAATTACGTCATTTTATCAAGGCTAATTTTTTTATATGTTCTTCCCTTTTATGGTGTAGTACGTTTGCAACCGGTCTGGCAGTCGGGAGACATTGCGTTTACGTGTGGCAGAAGGGGTTATGCAGGTCAAAAAATTTCAAAATTACGTCATTTTATCAAGGCTCATTTTTTTTATATGTTCTTCCCTTTTATGGTGTAGTGCGTTTGCAACCGGTCTGGCAGTCCGGAGACATTGCGTTTACCTGTGGCAGAAGGGGTTATGCAGGTCAAAAAACTTCAAAATCACGTCATTTTATCAAGGCTCATTTTTTTATATGTTCTTCCCTTTTACGGTGTAGTACGTTTTGAAAAGTTCTGGCAGTCCGGAGACGTTGCGTTTACCAGTGGCAGAAAGAGTTATGCAGGTCAAAAAACTTCAAAATTACGTCATTTTATCAAGGATCAATTTTTATATGTTCTTCCCTTTTATGGTGTAGTACGTTCTCAACCGGTCTGGCAGTCGGGAGACGTTGCGTTTACCTGTGGCAGAAGGGGTTATGCAGGTCAAAAAACTTCAAAATTACGTCATTTTATCAAGGCTCATATTTTTATATGTTCTTCCCTTTCACGGTGTAGTACGTTTGCAACCGGTCTGGCAGCCCGGAGACGTTGCGTTTACCAGTGGCAGAAGGGGTTATGCAGGTCAAAAAACTTCAAAATTACGTCATTTTATCAAGGCTAATTTTTTTATATGTTCTTCCCTTTTATGGTGTAGTACGTTTGCAACCGGTCTGGCAGTCGGGAGACATTGCGTTTACGTGTGGCAGAAGGGGTTATGCAGGTCAAAAAATTTCAAAATTACGTCATTTTATCAAGGCTCATTTTTTTTATATATTCTTCCCTTTTATGGTGTAGTGCGTTTGCAACCGGTCTGGCAGTCCGGAGACATTGCGTTTACCTGTGGCAGAAGGGGTTATGCAGGTCAAAAAACTTCAAAATTACGTAATTTTATCAAGGCTCATTTTTTTATATGTTCTTCCCTTTTACGGTGTAGTACGTTTTCAAAAGGTCTGGCAGTCCGGAGACGTTGCGTTTACCAGTGGCAGAAAGGGTTATGCAGGTCAAAAAACTTCAAAATTACGTCATTTTATCAAGGATCAATTTTTATATGTTCTTCCTTTTTATGGTGTAGTACGTTTGCAACCAATCTGACAGTCGGGAGACGTTGCGTTTACCTGTGGTAGAAGGGGTTATGCAGGTCAAAAAACTTCAAAATTACGTCATTTTATCAAGGCTCATTTTTTTATATGTTCTTTCCTTTTATGGTGTAGTACGTTTGCAACCGGTCTGGCAGTCCGGAGACGTTGCGTTTACCTGTGGCAGAAGGGGTTATGCAGATCAAAACCCTTCAAAATTACGTCATTTTATCAAGGCTCATATTTTTATATGTTCTTCCCTTTTACGGTGTAGTACGTTTGCAACCGGTCTGGCAGTCCGGAGACGTTGCGTTTACCAGTGGCAGAAGGGGTTATGCAGGTCAAAAAACTTCAAAATTACGTCATTTTATCAAGGCTAATTTTTTTATATGTTCTTCCCTTTTACGGTGTAGTACGTTTTCAAAAGGTCTGGCAGTCCGGAGACGTTGCGTTTACCAGTGGCAGAAAGGGTTATGTAGGTCAAAAAACTTCAAAATTACGTCATTTTATCAAGGCTCAATTTTTATATGTTCCTCCTTTTTATGGTTTAGTACGTTTGCAACCGGTCTGGCAGTCGGGAGACGTTGCGTTTACCTGTGGCATAAGGGGTTATGCAGGTCAAAAAACTTCAAAATTACAAACAAAAATCCAGCTAAAATGATGTAACATTTGTTTATACTAACTATTTGTGATATTAATCTATTATTGCCAGACATTACCAATGTCGCTAAGATCCTGCCAGATCCACATTTATAGATAACTTATTACTCTTTGGCTATCAGACGATCTATAATTAATTTGCAAGACATAATTTCGGTTGCAAAGTCAATGCCAGACGGCATTAATTGTGGCAACCGATGTGCCTGTTTCAAGAGTGGTTTATAGTTAAAAAATTATAAGTTAACTTTACGTCATTTTGTCAAGCTTAAAAATTACATGATATTACTCTTTGGCTATCAGACAGCCTATAATTAATTTGTCAGACACAAATTTGGTTGCAAAGTTAATGCCAGACGGCTTTAAATATGGCAACCGAAGTGCTTGTTTCAAGAGTGGTTTATAGTTTAAAAATTATAAGTCATCTTTACCTCATTTTATCAAGTTTAAAAATTACAAGCTATTACTCTTTGGCTATCAGACAACCTATAATTAATTTGCCAGACACAAATTCGGTTGCAAAGTTAATGCCAGGCGGCTTTAAATATGGCAACCGAAGGGCCTGTTTCAAGAGTGGTTTATAGTTTAAAAATTATAAGTCATCTTTACGTCATTTTATCAAGCATACAAATTACACGATATTACTCTTTCGCTAGCAGACGACCTATAATTAATTTGCCAGACACAAATTCGGTTGCAAAGTTAATGCCAGACGGCTTTAAATATGACAACGAAAAGCCTGTTTCAAGATATTGTATCTTCTGTAGGGATTTGGCTTCATTTAATGACAGTCAACGCTTAATTTTAAACAATAGTTTCTAGATTCTCGAAATCCATGTGGATCTGTGTCAATAAACAAGCTCGATTCCAACATAGTAATAATTCTTATTTTGATAATTCTCTCAAGAATCTTTCCCATAATCGAGAGAAGCGTTATAGGTCTGTAATAACTTGCACTATTTGAAGGACGATTTCTTTTTCTGAAAAAGATTACTGTTCCTTTCTTCCAACACACTGGAACATAACCCAAACGTAGACACGTAGTATATAAAAACAACATTAAAGTTGTAAAATTTTTACAAAGGTTTTTAACAATAAAAGCAATTAATTCTTCTGGCCCTGAAGCCTTATTATTTCTTTGGTGTTTTAAAACATAAAACAACTCTTTCGGTGATACTGGACTGAAATCTTCATCAGATGCATAATCAAAAGAACTCACATACTGGAATTGTGCATCTGGAGGGTTATCAGTACCAAAATGCTCTGCCATTAAGCTAACGGCGACATCATCATATCCAGAAAATACCGAAGGATCTTCAAGTGCTGTAAAAATAAGATCTGTTTGTTTAAGTGATTTATCTGATATGTATTTATAAAGATTGCCGTAGGCATTACCAGTCCTTTCGCAAAAATGAAGCCAACCCTTGCGTTTAGCTAACCTAAGATTCTTTTTTTTTTTTTTTTTTTTTTTTTTTTTTTTTTTTTTTTTTTTGTCTTCTTGCCTTATGATAACACAGGTCTGCGAAATTAAAGTTTTTGAAAAATACAAGAGAAGTTTTCACTGATTTTTATGTTATTTGGTGGGCTGATTTCGAAAATGACCTCCATTTCCCCCCCATCACATCAGAATTTTTTGTAATATCGATATCGATATTTTTGCTAAAATGAAAAGGACAATTTTGGACAATTTTACATGTGCTATCTGGCAACAGTGATTTTATCCATGTAAATCTATGTAAAAAAACCGATTCTCGGTGAGGCAAATATATTTTCAGTAATCGACTATTTTGTTATAGGTTTAAACGTTTTAAAACAACTGGGTCTATCGTAATGTTGTGTCGTATCTAGAAAATCAATTCGTATCGGAAAATTCTATCATTTAATTTTTAGACATTGATTCCGATATTTAATGTCTTTTAATTAACTGGCAGAATTTAGCGGTACGAATTGATTTTTCCAACACGACAAACTTTCCAATCGACCCAATATTTTTCAAGAAAATGTGACGTGATAGAAATTTTTCATTATTTGTTTTTAATTAGCACCAAAAAATACATAAAGTTCAGTCATCAATACCCTTGTATTTTTTTCATTGCAGGCCTGTGTAATTTTCCTTATACATAATGTTTGTTAGATTATTTCTGTACCGTTTATAAAGACCAGTGGCTGAGAGGTTCTGCTCTCGAATCTGGTAGACGGGAGGTGCTGGTGCGATCCCAATCGCGCCCGTCGGCCTAATCGTTCGGAGTTTTCGTGGTTTTCTTCGAGCCGTGGATCTTCCATGCGTTAATACGGATTAGGTTCCCTTAGAAAGACCCCCACGGAGGGCACTCCCCCCGGGCCTATATCCCTCGTGTAGATAATTGGCCGTCAAAAATCAACCCAACCCAACCCGTTTATAAAGCGCATTCACCTTGTTACGTTCGATTTTCAAATCTCTCGTGTACCATGTCATAGAAGATCTATGTCTCAATTCACCACGTTTAAAGCTCTTGTTTGTAATAACTTCCAAGAAATCATAGAACTCAGACATCCAATTATCTAAGGCAGATGTATTTCGTATTCTCGTTAGACTAGATATTAAAACATCAACTTTGTCTCTGAATAGAGAAATAAAACGCTTCATTCCTTTACTTTTTGTTTTAAATCTATAAAATTTTAGAGGTAGAGCAACAACAGCAAGTGAGAAACGTATATAACGGTGACCACTAAATAAATATCTATCTGTATCACTATCCAGTTGTCCAGTAATGGCAATACATGAGAATCAGCTAATGTCAAATCTGGACAACCTCTGCGATCATCCTGTACAAACGTGTGATCAGCATCCGGATTATTTATAATAGAGACATTGTTCAACATTAGATATTCTAAGAATATTTAATTTCGACAAGACTCTCTGGTGTAGCCGAATGAACGAAGAGGGACGTTAAAATCACCTCCCAAGATCAGTCGTGAATTGTCTGAAAAAAAAAAATTCTGACCATAGCTGCAAATCATCTTCAATGTCCGCAGAAGGAGCAGAATAAATCGAACCAATTATCAAAAAAACATTATCGACTGTGAGGTTAATAAAAAATACTGTTATATAGTGATACACTTACCACACATGCATAGGCTTTCTGAGAGCATAAAATAGCAACCGAAAGCTTTAGAGACTGAAAAGACAACCAATTGCAACACTTCCGCGAGATAAATGAATCACCACCACGCCGTAAAAATGGATCAGACCTAAATTAAGCAGAAACCCTTAAAATGTAAACAAATACATAACCTGACTCCCACAACACGTGCTCTAATAGAGTACCCAAATAAATCCAAAGAAACCCTAACCAGCTCAAACGACAGACCTTAATAACCAAATTCGCAACGCAAACCACATCTCGAGAAATAAACACTCCATAAAACAAAACTCCAATAGAAAAATAAACAAACTACAGAACAGCAGAAGAGATACTGCTAAACTTAACTCATACAAAAATGGCTACCAAAACAACAGCACGGAAACACCCACCAAAAATAAAGTAAGCTGTTTAAAGACAAACTACGATGTTTAAAGCAAGATATATGCAAACAAAATACAGTCTATATAGAGGTAAACAAAAAAAGAAAACAACTTTTAAGTATAATTAACTAAAAAGGAATAATAAAGGGAGAAAAAGCACAGAAAGCAGCAAACTAATAAAAGCATGTGCTTCCGAGACACAGAAAAATTTTAAAGTCCCGGAAAAACACAAAATTACGTAAAAATATCAAAATAATATATCAGAATAAACTGGAAGAGAAGTAAAATAAGCCATGCATGTGCAAATAAGTATAAAAAGGAATAATTGCCAAATTAACTTAGAAAAACTGGGAGCTCCACAAAACCACGTCATACATCGGCAAAAACGGAAGGAAAATCCTATGGACGTACAATGGACGTACCATGGAATTATAAATAAAGAGGAACTGACATATTCTTAAAATGGTGAAGCTTCAACCGCTTTCTGTAACCGCTTTCGCAGGTATTGATTACCGCCTGTGGAAACTTCCACCAGTAAGTTTATGTAGAATTTTTCTCCTTATTGAAACACCTTATTAATGCCAAATTTCAGTAATAAATAATGACAGAAACTGATTTTCAATTTTCTTGACGGAAGTTTACTTTGGCGGATGTCAGGCACTGCGTTCCCGCCATATTGTGACGACCAGTGAAACAAACTGACTGTTTTTTTGACAGGCAAACTGGACTGGTAAAAGCAAACAGAAATTTTTATCATGTTTGTTTGAAAATATTTCCATGAATAAGACGCTTAAATAAGACGATATTTTCTATTCAGTTTTACTGGTGGAAGGTTTGCCCCGGCTGGGATAGGAAACTGCAGATCCGATTTTAAAGAAGCAGCCACCATCTTGTGACACCCTCCTCAGTTGGTTCACTCTCAACTGGTCGACAGTACACTATATGTCTCCTCCCCTTTATTCATAACTCCATTGGACGTACGCACTGAACATCTGGCAATCGTCTACGATAAAATCAGGACGTTTTCATCGTACATTCTGGATGTCAAGGGGTTAATCCATTAATTCTCGCTCCCGTGACATTCACGGGCGTTGTCTTGTATTCAGTTTGTTTGATTCCCACCAGTTCTATAAAATAGTGTAATTGACTTTATTAATGGTATCATTTTACCTGCCATTAAATAAGGTGAATACTTCTTTTTTCAAAAAGGTTGGAATTTTTAAACCGTAATTTAATGCGACCGTTAAGGGGTTAATGGATGGAGACGGCCATACGGCCAGGAAGACAAACAGAATTCCTGAATAATTGTCAACTATTTTGGGAAGTGTTAAAATGTAAAAAGAGGATAAATTTTTTCAAAACTACATAGTATTTTTTTTCTGAGAAATGGTGTAAAATAAATTATTATGAGTATTTCTGTATAACGTAAAAGGAAAAAAAAATCCAATGCTTCTGACATTAAAATTTCATGTAAAATTTGTTTCCCGAGTATATATGAATAGAAAATTATTGATTTCCTCAAGAATGTACCGCCTTAAATAAAAGTAATATGTCAAAACTCATTGACAATTACAATAACATTTTCGCAAAAGAGGAAAAATCAAGATTTAATTTTCGGTTTAAGGTCAAACATATCAGGATAGATTAGTGTTACAATTAATTGAAAGAGACCGGGATAACTTTCTGATTTGTTTTATGAGAATGAACAAACAAAGTTATACTATAATGCGAGAATTTCTGCAATCTAATCTGTAGACTCGATAAGAAATAAATGAACATCTTTTGGGGTCTGTATTTCGCGTCATAGTTACCAAATGTTTTTGTTTGTCTTATTTCTAATTTATCTGTACAAATGGCATTTTTATAATTCAGGAATGGATGAAATTTTGTATATTTGAAGATTTAAATAGTTGTTATAAAAAAAAAACTATCTCTAAATAAAGCAAGAAATATTGTATATCTTTTAGTACTCAAACATAAGTACAGGTAAGTCTTCCTGGGTAGTAGATAAGTATAAAATTTAAGAATTTTAAATATTAAATGCATTTTTGTATGGCAGGTCTCACATAACAATCAGAAGGCTTTCCAAACAATTCTGTTAAATTTTTAACCCTTTTGTAAAAGCAACAGTCATAATCGTCCAAATATAAATAAGTGAAATGTAAATAAACTACAAATCAATTGCTAAAATGGCGTATACACATTTAATATATATTAAAACATTAAAATCACTAAAATAACTATTCTACGGTTTCAGGTTCACTTTATAGAAAATGCCTTCGTTAATTTTTTAAAGGAAATTTTGCCAAACTCTAATAGAGTTATTACCTCAACAGAGGATTTTATTCATAAAATAAAAGATATCTGCATCACGAGTGATATCATGTTGGCAAGCTTGGACATTGTGTCATTATATTCCTCTATTGACACCGAGGAAGTTATTAATCGTATAGGAGTTGCAATTGACAACCATGAAAATTTGAGTAGTAATGTCAAAACGTCATTGAATGCCGCACTTAACTTGATTGTTTTTAGTAATGTATTTGTTTTTGATGGTAAGTTTTTCAAGCAGTCGAAGGGTGCGCCAATGGGGTCTCCGATATCGGGCCTCTTAGCGGAGTTTAAACTAAGGCATTTGGAAAGTATGTTTCTGGAGGATTTGGATCCGAAACCGTCACTTTGGTTAAGGTATGTGGACGACATTTTTGTTTTATGGGAACATGGTCGTTCGGCATTATCTGACTTCCTCTCGGCAATTAATGAAGTTGATAACAATATAAAATTTACATTAGAAATGGAGGAAAATTTGACTTTGCCATTTTTCGATGTACTTATTACAAAGGAGGATCTGGCTTTGACACACTCTGTTTATAGAAAACCTATTAAATTAAACTCGGTTGTCCCATTTAATGCCTCACTCCCTTTTAGTTATCGTATCGCCGCATTCAATTCTTTTATCAAACGAGCCTTCTTGATTTGTTCTGATACTGATTTCCAAAATGAAATGGATTTTATCAGGGAATTGCTACTGATCATGGTTTCCCTAGTGGTTACATTAATAAAGTTATCAGGAAGTTTGATAGCCCTTTGGTTCAACATAAAGATATGGATTCCCCCACAAGAGTATTTAGGAAGTTTCAATATGTACCTATTATGTTTGAAAGACTCAGAAAATTTTTAATTAATTTTAATATAACTCTCATAGCTACACCCCCTCCCAGTTTGATGGATTTGTTGGTCAAGCATTTGGACCCCACCCCTCTCAGACTTCGAGCTGGCATTTATGAAATACCCATTACTAACGAGGACAATAGTAAGAAATATTATATAGGCATGACTAAAAGGAAGTTTATAGAAAGGTTAAAGGAGCACCGTTATGACATAAAATATCAAAAACCGTCTACAGCCTTATCGAGATTTTATCTCAATAATTATAATTGCTATATTGATTTTGAGAATGCTAACATTATTGTTCCAGGAAATGACTCACATAAAAATTTAATTAGAGAATCAATAGAAATTTTGTTAAGAAAAGATGAAGTATGTAATGACAATATATATCATATAATATACCAAAACTTTGGTTACATATTCTTAGAAACGTCTGATTTTGTGTTGTGCAGTTTAACAACGTTTTTCACACATTGATAGCGACAGAGTATTTATATAACCATCATATCTCAACAGATGGCGACAGAATATTTATATTATCATCATATGTCAACAGATGGCGACAGAGCATTTATATTATCTCAACAGATGGCACCAGTAAATTTGTATTTCCCGTTCATTGGTTGATTCCCCCCCATGTGCACGATTTTCTGTCGAGCGGAGTTTTGACATAGCTGACATCATGGTTCATTTAGATTCCTGAAGGTGCGCTGAAGGTCCACG
The DNA here is from genome assembly GCA_963932465.1 of Maratus speciosus. Taxonomy (NCBI): domain Eukaryota; kingdom Metazoa; phylum Arthropoda; class Arachnida; order Araneae; family Salticidae; genus Maratus; species Maratus speciosus. Next base: position 491,913,850 of record OZ010796.1, on the reverse strand, counting down.
GAGGTGCGCTGAAACCGTAGAATAGTTATTTTAGTGATTTTAATGTTTTAATATATATTAAACGTGTATACGCCATTTTAGCAATTTATTTGTAGTTTATTTACATTTCACTTATTTATATTTGAATAACCTATGGTGTAATAGTCCAAAATTGCTTATAGTCATAATCGTGGTGTATTTTTCTTGTTAAATTAGAAGAAGCCTGCGCAAAATTAATAACATGTAAAAAATTTTTGAGAGTTCTTCGTAAAAAAATTCTTGTTCAGAATGAGGTAGTGTGTATTTTTAATTTTAATTTTAATGCATTTTTTCACAAAATATACAAAAACACTGGAGCACGAAATGATTAATGTATTTCTGACAACTTCTATTTCCTTTCCACGTCAAATAAACGTATTTCAAACCAGATATTTTATCTAATACATGTGTTAGGTCTCTGGCTTTAATGAACGAATGTTTAACGAAAGTTACTGTTAGTTATTTCTTTGCTATATTTTTCTTTTATTGTATGTATCTGTATATTACTATCTACGTATTGTGGTTAGGGAAACTTTTTTCTGATCTTTCTTTCACCTTATTAGAATGGATGTTATTGTTTTCATATAGTCGGTACCATGTCAAACTATCCAATGTGAAAACAGTGGTCTACTTTTTAAAAACTCAGATTTCTTGATTGACAGCACTTTTCTGAAATGGTAAAATTCCCCTTGTTTTCGCCTTAATTAATATTTCATTAAATAAGGTTAAATAAGGCGAATCTTACTATTTCAAAAAGTGGTGCCAATCAAGAAGTCTGAATTTTAAAAAAGTAGCCCATTGTTTTCACATTGTATAGTTTGACATGGTGCCGACAATATCTATATTGTGTAAAATGCTCTATTGTAAAAACGTAAATACCAGATTATTTTCCTTTTTACTTCGGAATCTTTATGCAATAGCGAGAGGAGAAGAAAGAAGGAGGAAAAAAGAAAATCTCCTGCGATGCCTGTTCAGTGAGAAATCGGGAAGAATTGGACCAGTTGGATTGTCGGTTATTTAAGAAGTGGAAATTGTCTTTGAGTTTACAGGGTACGACCCCATGATTTTGGGAAGGCTTAAGCTGAAGTGACAGAAGTCGGAAGTTAGTCTTGTGTGGAGATGCTTGAATTGTTCCTTGGTGATGAAAGGTCAGAGTTGCCAAGTCTGTCTTTTTGCACACCAGTATTATCTCAGAGAAAATCTTGTTATTTTAAATCGCCCAAAGGTTAAAATTAAATGGAAGAATAGTTTCTGTATTAAAATACTGGTAGCCGAAAAACCGGAGGCTTGGCAGCTTTGTGAAAGGTGTTTTTTGGAAAGTATTGACTCCTGTCACAGTAGCGTATATGCAAGAGTGCGGGACATACCAGTGTGGTTATTCCATTAACCCCTTGAGGGGCGCCGTTTGCAGCCTGCAAACGGTTAATTTTAATGCCGAAATTAACAAATGAGACCAGAAATTTTTTTGTACACTTTCGATCTCATAATATATCCGAAAAAAAGCTTTTGATTATTTTCAAATAAATTTCTTCTTAAATTGCGGTGTGAATTAAATATTTGAGCATTTTTAAAGCAGAAATGCCTTGCCCCTGAAAGGGTTAAAAAGCGTAAGGCAGTACAGTAAATTGAGAAGGAAAGAATATATTTTAATAATATTAATCAGTACGTAGATAATATCATAATGTATAACTTAATGTTTGGCAGGATCTGATATATCCGAGCCTATAAATGTAAATAGTGTCTTTTATTGTTAGTATTTTAAAAATAAATCATCCGATATTATTAAAAAAGTCATATCAATAAGATATCGCCCTTCTCGCATTGTATCCGGTATCATGTAGGTGGACGCATATCAACTAAAGAGTGATTATTTACATATCTTATGTGTAGTGGACTAAAATGTCTCAATTTTCATAAAAAATGTATTTCACATCAAAATTTTATTTGAAACTATTTATCTTATTTATTTATTTCTATACGTCATGTATTTAACATATTTTATACGAGGCTGTTGCTGGTGACTATTTGTAAGTTTTGTTAGCACCACTATATAAAAAAATTAAATTCTGTAGTATATTTTTGTTGCACATTCTGTCAAAGTGTATGTGAAAGATTTTTGTTTTCAGAAAGCGGTGGGTGATAGAATTAAACAAGTAAGAAAAAATCATGCGTCAATCATAGATTATGAAACAATTTCCAACAATTTCAGAATAATGTAACAAAACTGCACCGTTTAAAAAATTAAAAAAATACGTCTAATTCGACCATACGGAGACGCATAATACATTTCAAAACGCAATTTCAGCTGTTCCCACCTACAATCGGAAATTATGCGGATTTTTTCAGCTGCCCTGCATATGATATATAGATTTGAAACTATTAACTACATGCATGCCAAATTTAGTTCACTTAAGATATACATATACTTCAGTTGAAAATTTACCTTCAGCAATTTCCTCTAATAAGCAGAACGGTACATGACTGCTTTTGTGCAGCCCTGTATTTGAGGTATAGAATTTATGTAAAAGGAGTAAGATGTAAAAAATTAATTAAATTTGAAAGCGCATACAAATTTTAAACCGTACACTCCGGGAATTATTACTCAAAGACAGTACTGTACTGTAACCTTTTTTTGCGTGTCCCTGTAAATGAATAAAAAATGCTGTGAATGCCCTGTTCTGCTCTTATAAAATTCAGTGATTTATATCAGTTTCAACACATTTTAAATAGCATAATATCATTAAAATACTCTGCAAACGATTTTTCCTCATATACCATAATGTAATGGAATACTTTTGAGTGCCCCTGTAAATGAACGATTAATCCTACATACTTCAAATGAAAATCAAATTTCAAAGTAATTGCTTAAGAGGCGCAAAGGGCCAACATGGTGAAAAAGATTCCATGCCGGGACTCGAACCCGGGCCATCAGTATAGCGCACTGATGTTCTACAGACTAAACCACATGGAACGATACCCAGCCTGGAAAATTTCTCACTATTATATGTTGGCAAGGCTACAAACGCAGCACAAGATGGAATATTTTATCGTGAGCTGCCGACATGGGGCAAAGACGAAGCATAATTAAATCCAGCATCGATAAAACTATATTAATACATGGAAATTATTCCAGAGAGAAACATTCGCCTTGCATACAATATTTCAAATGAAAATCAAATTTCAATGTAATTGCTTAAGAGGCGCAAACGGCCAACATAGTGAAAAATATTCCATGCCGGGTCCATATTGTTCCATTCGGTTTAGTCGGTAGAACGTCAGTGCGGTATACTGATGGCCCGAGTTCGAGTCCCGGCATGGAATCTTTTTCACTATGTTGGCCCTTTGCGCCTCTTAAGCAATTACTTTAAATTTGATTTTCATTTGAAATATTGTATGCAAGGCGAATGTTTCTCTCTGGAATAATTTCCATGTATTAGTAATCCTACATACTTCATATACAATACCAAACATGCTTTGGTAACCCAAAATAACCTTTATCAATTTCATGAAAATCCGAGTATATTTACGGGAGTTAGAGCGTGGAGACAGACGGCCAGACAAACCGAATGCATAAACACTTTTCAACTTTTTTGGAAAGTGTTAAAAATAGAAACCAGTGGAAGCTCTTTCACCTCCCGCTGAATACTAGGCCTGAGCGCTGACACAACAATGGCGGCTATCGTAGGCGATTTTTTTTTTACGTATGTACGGTCCCCAAAATTTGAACACCAGTATTTTATAAAAGATTACTTTGAATTGTTAAATCTCAGAAAAATAAAGCTGTAAAAACTTTTAAAACTCTTTGGTACCAAAATTCAAGGGGCCGTATACACGCTGAAAGAAATCCGCCTTCCGCAGACGCTTTTTTTGTGCCAACGTTTTCTAGTGTTTAGGGGGCGGTAGTTCTTTCCAATTTATTTTTTTATGCAGGAATATTTGGACCAGATCTAAATTTATCCGTCGGTACTCAACAAAATTTATCTTGTGTAAATAAAACTCATCTTTTTGTGGTATTCGTATGATTTCTTTCATTAACCCTTTCCGGCGCGGAGTAATTATGTTTGCAAAATAATAAAATGACAGACTGACGCCAGAATTTACAAACGAATTTATTAGAAAATAAAATTTTGCTTAATTTCCCGTACTTCATAAAAGGAAAATTTTAATTAAATATCCTTGGTACCAGTACTCTTAAAATTAGGTGTCCTTTTTGTGGACACCGCCGCTAAATGGTTAAAAAAATGTCTAGGGGAGTTGATAGAAATGAAGAGAAATTTCAGCTTACTTTGGCCGTAATCTGCCGATTAATTAAGCTAAAAATTTCTGTTAATTTTTTGCGGTACAATAAAGCGAAAGAGTTGGCAGCTATCACACGGTAATACTTACTTTATTTAGAAGAAGAAATTTTGTGATTCAATTCGCTTCACGCTACGTGCCTGCCATAAAGTTTGCGAATAAATAAGTTACTGTTTGAAGATATTGATGGCTTTGTGTCCTTCGGTCTGTGGCGCAGCTAGGGTGGGGTTTTGAAGCCCAATATACCACTATTTTATTGCAGTTAAACTCGTATAATTTAATTGCAAAATATTTTGATTAAATAAAGCGATGAAAACTCTTAGAAAAAAAGTGGTATCCAATGTCTCTAAGCCCTCGCCCTGTCTGCGCCACTGATTTCGGTAGCAACTATCTGATTCTGTGGATTAATTTTTATAATCTAAACAAATCTTTAGGCACTATTAAATACTACATTAAATGCTCTGCTATATTTGTTTAATTATTTAGAGGTCGGTTAACTTCTTGAGTGCATTTTAAAAAATAAAATAAGGTGCGGTAAATAGCCATTACAAAATAAATAAATAATATTTTAATAATTATTTTTACTCAGAATTAACTCTTCAAAGTGAAGAACAACGTTTAAACTATGAACATTTCTATGCATATAATTTACCATTCATAAGTCAAAAAGAAGGCAAAATGTAAATGACAATCAAAATAATGGAAAATGATTTCAAGGAAATAAAATTCATGTCAAAAAATTTCGTTTAGCTTGAAAATTTATTGTTGCTTCCAGAGAACAATGTCAACATTTTTGTATAAGTTAATCTACTGAAGACGACATAGCAACATATTTTCACAGTTGTTTACTTCTTTCAAAGTAATATTCTCGCAATTCATCTTCCGAAATATTCACTTTGAAAGCGAATGAATGAATCAAAAAGAATTAGATTATTTTTCAAAGATATATCATTTCAGTTTTCTCGGGTATTTCATTTCGCGGATGCAGGGAGTTTTTTAAACAATTTGCGTGAAATATTATTTTTTTATTTTTTAACAATAAAACCCGATTTTATAACTTTATGATATGATAAAGTTGCTAAAGCTCTCGTTACTTTCATCATGGATTCCTACAGGGTGACGGTAAAATAACCATAATTTTTTGCAAACATCGTTATTTTATTTTATCTTGGGTATTTAAAGATTTAAAAATTCGAAGTAAGAATTTATCGCTACTACAAGCAGTGTTGCCAGATTGGGGACTTTTTTAATTCAGAGTATTTGACTGCCACCACTTTTTTAGATTAGTATAATTCGCCTTATTTTTCAGAAGTTTTAATCTATTTTTAAATAGTCCCAATATTTCTACTTGAAAAAAGTGGTGACAATCAACAATCTGGGGACAAAAAAGTCCCAAATCTGGCAACACTTACTACCAGGGCGTTTGGTTGAACTGTCGCCTTACGCGGCAATGAGCCCAGGGAAAACCTTCCACCAGTATTTTAGTGCATAATGTTTCTCCCTATTTAAACGAATATTTTTGTCACCTGAAGATTTCTGCAATAAAATACTGCTGGAAGTTCGACCCTGCTGTAATCTGGCTCTGCTGCCTTACACTATCAGTGTTCCCAACTGGCTACTTTTTTTTTTTAATACACATTTCTTCATTGCCACCACTTTTTTTCATAGCAAAATTCCCCTTGTTGTCACCTTAATTGAAGAGCTAAGTGGAAGAACACGTTAAGTATTAAAAATTACGTTTGAAAAAATTTGAAATGAAAGTTTTTGCTGTAAATTTTAATGATTTGTTTTCTGTTTGATACCATGTGTTTGAAATATTAACAGGTATGGTACTAAACTCTCTCAGAAAAACTTATTCATATTTAATTTTTAAATATTAAAAATTATTAATATTATTGAAATTATTAAATATTAAAATATTAAATATTAATGAATAGTGTCTTAAATCTTCAAGACTATACCTTAGTATTTTAGCTTCACCATGTGATAGGATACCTCATAACGCTTTCATAAAGAAGTTAAAATTTTTTTTTTTAGAAAATGTGGCATAACCTGTTCATCCATTCAGCTCTTCAATTAATATGTCATTAAATAAGGCGAATGGAGTTATGAATAAAGAGAAGGAGACATATAGTGTACTGTCTACCAGTTGCGAGTGAAGTAACCGAGGAGGTTGTTACAAGATGGCGACTGCTTTTTTCTAAATCGAATCTACAGTTTCTGAATACCGCCGGGGCAAGCCTGTCACCCAGTAAAATTGAATAGAAAATTTTGCCTTATTTACGCCCCTTATTCATGGAAATATTTTCTCACAAATATCGTAAAAACTTCTATTTGTTTTTACTGATGTCAATTTGACTGATAAAACAGTAAGTTTGTTTCACCGGTTGTCACAATATGGCAGAAACGAAGGGCCTGACTACCGCAAAAGCATACTTACACCAGTAAAATTGAAAATATGTTTCTGCCATTATTTATGACTGAAATTTTGCATCAATAAGGCCTTTAAATCCGGAGAAAATGTCTATATCTATTTACTGGTGGAAGTTTTCACCGGAGGTAATCAGCCCTTGCGAAAGCGGTTACATTTGAAGCTTCACTATTTTAAGAATATGTCGTTTCATTTTTTTAATAGTTCCATGATAAGGCGAAGTGGTGCCAGTCACGAAGTCTCAATTTCAAAAAAGTAGCCCACTGGTAACACGGTACATGATAAGTCAGTTATTTTTATTAGAAATTAAGTCGTGTTTTGAGGAATGTTGTTCAGTTCATTTTTTAAAACACAAAAAATAAAATTAAATTTCGTATTAGGGGTCCTCAACCTTTTTCGAGAAAGCTTATATGACATTTAACCCCTTGAGGGGCACCGGTATATGTTATATACCACCTACGATTATTGAAGTTTTACACTAGAAAAATTTTATTAAATTTTACTTTTCTAACTTTGGTGGGAAAAAGCCGTAAAATTGCTTTTACTTATTTTGAAATAGAATTTTTCAAAGATTCCGGTGGGAATTCAGCATTTCACAAACGTAATTGCTTGCCCCTCAAGGGGTTAACTAAACAATGAAATATCCGGTATTCTAGAATACTTGTATTTGGTCATTTTTGAGTCAATAATAAATATATACTTTCTGAAAAATACTTTTTTAAAAACTTCATTCCACAGATATACCCATACACGCGAACCTCCGGCTTTTCTTAAATGGATAAAACATACAGTGAGCAAAAATGTATTTGTACACCAGGTTAACTTGTTATATCCGACATAAATGAACTGCGAATGAGAAATATAAACATATTTAATATTTGACTTGATATTAATATCTTTGCCAACATTCAGCTAAACTTCCGTAAGATGCGATTTAAATTGATCCAGGTTAACCCTTTCAGGGGCACTGTACTTCTACTCGTAAAATGTCGAAATGATCAACCCTTGAGGGGTGGTGATGCCGTCAAGGCATCACATAATTTTAATCACTAATTGCCACATTGGCATCAGATTTTTTAAATAAAAACTTCACTTTTATTAAATAAACGAAAATATACCTTTAATTCTTTACAAATAAATTTTCTTGTAAATACTGGTGTTACTCAATTATTTCAACAGTTTACAAATACAGCCCCAGAATTAGCAACCGAATGTTTAGAAAATAATTAAAAGCTTTTCTTCGTGTACTTAAGAAAAAATAAATTTTTGATTCAATCAATCTTGCGTCAATGTGACATTTAGGGATTAAACTTACGTGGTCCAAAAAAGAACCACCGCCCTTAAAAAGGTTAAACATGTTTCTAAACAGAAAATTTACTTGATGTAGCCGTACAGATTTTATATCATGCTTCTCTATGAAATCTATTTGAATTAATTTCCTTAAAAAAATTCTGGTTAGAAACGTGTTTAGCCTGGATTAATTTAACTCACATTTTACGGAAGTTTAGCTCGAAGTTGGCAAGTATGTATTTATATTAAAATATATGAAAATAAGTAATATTTGTAATGCCAAAAACGTATTTGTCAGAAGAAAAATGCCGCAAATATATAAAAGTATAAAATAATATTAGTATTTAGTACATATGCACTTTGCTTCAATTACGGAGTGTAATCGTCGTGGCATTCATTCAATCAATTTGTTACACATTTCGCTTTTGATTGTTAGCCATTCTTCTTTAAGAGCTTGGTTAACTGCTTCCCGTATTATCCCATGTTATCTCGAGTTCGTATTTATTACAATTAATTATTATCCCGAGAAAACTCGGGCGATGCATAATTTGTCATTACGACATGTTTTATTACGTTTTTACTGGGGGCCTGAAACTTGAAAAAAAAAAGTTTTTAGATTATAATAATTAATTTTCTATAATAAATTATCTATAATATTTGATTGACAGTTTTCCAAGTTTTGTGATGTGAAACGCAAATGATGAAATGCAATGATGTGATTGCAAAAAATGTGATGATTTTTTGCAATTTTTTCAAAAACCTTGGTAAGGGAAGCGGTTAATATGAAGTTTGTTAGAAATTTTACTTTTTCTGTACTTGCATATCCAATATATGCCACAAATTTTCAATTGGATTGAGGTCTAATGAATTTTGGTCTAGTTTGCAATTGATTTTTTACGTTCTTCAGCAACCTTAATCTCGTAATATTTACCGTGTGTTTGGGATCATTATCTTGTTGTAAATCAGGGGTGTCAAACTGTGGGCAGCCGGATACAACTAAAATTTTACAGTTGCGTTTACCTTATCTAAGCATCGAATCTCTGCGATTCAACTTGTCTACAATTTCTATAAAAATTTATGTCAAACTATCCTGTATGAAAACCATGTCAAACTATCCTGTATGAAACCAGTGTTGCCAGTGTGCTATTTTTTAAAAAATTCAGATTTCTTGTTTGGCCTCACTTTTCTGAAATGGTAAAATTCCCCTTGTTTTCACTTTAATTAATATGCCATTAAATAAGGTTAAATAAGGTGAATTTTACTATTTCAAAGAGTGGTGCCATACAAGAAATCTGAATTAAAAAAAAAAGTAGTCCACTAGCAACACTGTTTTCATATCTAGTAGTTTGACGTAGTACCGACGATATTATGTGGCTTCAAAGTGTAGGACTAGTGTAGTGCTCGAGTGATGTGCTAAAAATTTGCATGATGTTCCCGTTTAATTGCTTTATAAACTGTCAATATTTCATAAGCAAATACTTTTTGGGTATGAAAAAATTTTGTTTTATTTTTTTAAACGATTATTATTAATTTTTAACCCTTTCGGGACTGGCCTCTTTTACACTTTTTATTCGACTGAGACCACTTTTTTTTAAAAAGTTACAATTACATACATAATCATGAAAGCGCTTAAATTAAATACAGAAAATATTACCTTATTACTGGTGCCAAAAAGTAATTACGAATGTACTTTTTGAAGGTGCATATATGCACCAATGGTCATGAACGGGTTAAGGTATTAGCTTGGTTATTTACGTTTGTTTATTATTTAAATAGAGTAATAGTTAAAACATTTTCTTCACATTTGCTTTCTAGGAATACTTATACATACCACTGCGTGTGTGCTAACTTTTTTTTTTTTTTTTTTTTTTTTTTGCTCACTATACTTTAACCCTTTCAACGCCGATGTTATCTTTATAAAACCGATTAATTTTAATTCCCAAATGCCACAATGGCACCAGACATTTTGTCTAAAAATTTCCCTTTATTATGTATGTGATATACAGCCTTTTTTTATTTTCAAATAAATTTGTTTGTAAATTGTGGTGTTCCTCAGTTAGAAAGAAAACTGTGAAGCTCCTGAAATGGTAAAACCAGAAATTTGATTAAAAAATATAATTAAGTAATTTTCTAAATCCTACCATGTTCTTTAAAGACATATTTAATTTTTAAAACTTTGTGGTTCAAAGAATGATTTCCTTAGCTGAAAATACAACCGGAGATGAATATTTTAAATGAAATGGAAGTAGTATGTATTTCTTATGAAATATGAGCTATCGACCGTATTTTCTCTGAAAACAAATAGAATCACATCCACTTCTTTGGACATTATGATCTCAGGTTTTCCAGCAATACGCATGAATAAATGTGTCACACTATATGGACTCAATACAAAATTTGCTACAAGTCTAATAAAAAATTCTCAAACAAACTATCAAGGAACCTGAATTTAAAAAAAGTAGCCCACTTTTTTCACATTGGATAGTTTGACATGGTACCGACGTTACCCTAGGAAAAATTACTGATTCACTATGTAAACAAGTGGGTAAGAGTGATCACAGATCGCACAGAGGGTTTCGTTTAATATTCCTTTCAAAACACTTTATGCTTTTGAAAAATCTGTTAGTTCCACATTTCGCAACCAGAGGCGCACTCTATTCTAAACAAACCTCTATCCGAACGAAACTCCGTTTTACATACTATCCGTAGATATATTAGTCGAGGGGATTGGGCCCATAGCACCCGAGATAAGTAGGCGCCCCTGGCGGTACAAAGTGAAACTAAAATATGTAAGGCTATGGTGCATAATATGAAAAAAATGGTCAAACTGGTGTCGGCAAAAGTTGGAAAAGTTCTCCCAAGGTGAAAAGTGCGGAAGTTAGAAAAATTGCTTAAAATACACAAGTTAGAGCCCGGAGGAGTAAATAATATAATACTTTTATGATTTGTCATGTGGTCTGAGGTATTCAGCTATACATATGCAAAAATTAATGTCTCCAACTTAATTAGGGGCTCTCTTAGAAATACTTGCTTAAAATACATATGTGGTAGCTCAAAGGGTTAAACATAAGATTTTTTCAAGATTTTATGATTTGTCGCCTGGCCTCAGGTGTTCTGCTATAAGTATGCAAAATTTCAAATCTAGAATTTAATAAGGGGCTCAGTTAGAAAGAATTGCTTAAATTACGCATGTGGGAGCCCAAAGGGTTAAATGTACGACTTTTTCAAAATTTTATGATTTGTCGCATGATGGTGTTCAGCTATAAGTATGCAAAATTTCACGCCTCCAACCTAAATAGGGTCTCACTTAGAAAGAATTGTTTAAAATACACATGTGAGACCCAAAAGGTTAAATGTACGGATTTTTCAAAATTTTATGAATTGTCGTTTAATGTGAGGTACTCAACTATATGTATACAAAATTTCACGCCTCCAACCTAATTAGAGCGGACTTAGAAAGAATTGTTTAAAATATACATGTGGGAGCCCAAAGGGTTAAATGTACGACTTTTTCAACGTTTTATGATTTGTCGTTTGATGTGAGGTGTTCAGCTGTAAGTATGTAAAATTTCACGCCTCCAACCTAATTAGGGGCTCACTTAAAAAGGATTGATTAAAATACACATATGAGAACCCAAAGGGTTAAATTTACAACTTTTTCAAAATTTTATGGTTTGTCGTTTGATGTGAGGTGTTCAGCTAGCAATAAGTATGCAAAATTTCACGCCTTCAACCTAATTAGAGGCTCACATATAAAGAATTGTTTAAAATGCACATGTGGGAGTCCAAAGGGTTAAATGTGCAACTTTTTCAAAATTTTATGATTTGTCGTTTGATCTGAGGAGCTCAGCTATAAGTACGCAAAATTTCACGCCTTCAACCTAATTAGGGTCTCACTTAGAATGAATTGTTTAAAATGCACATGTGGGAGCCCAAAGGGTAAATGTACGACTTTTTAAAATTTTATTATTTGTCGTATAATGTGTGGTGTTCAGCTATACGTATGCAAAATTTCACGCCTTCAACTTAATTAGGGTCTCACTTAGAAAGAATTGTTTAAAATACACATGTGGGAGCCCAAAGGGTTAAATGTACGATTTTTTCAAAATTTTATTATTTGTCGTATGGTGTTCAGCTATAAGTATGCAAAATTTCAAGTCTCGAACATGTATAGTTTCTGAGAATGAGCTCTGTGACGGACAGACAGAGGAGCGAGATGAATAGGGTTTCGTCAGATGAACGAAACCCTAAAAAAGGAAAAGAAAACACCGACAAACTGTTCGGCTGTTGATTTGTGAAAGAATTAAGAACATTGGGGAATTTTAATATTTGATTTCAAAAAAAAAAAAATTGAATTGCATTGTGACCAACTGTTGGTGCACTTACACTATACATTCCTATTAGCCCTTACCCCATTCACTGGCAAATAACTTCCATTGCTAAACTATTGAAAGTAATGAATGACACCGGAATTTACAAACAATTTCATTTGGAAATAGGAGAAAACTATGTTTCAAATATTTGACGAACGAAAAATTTTATACCCAAAATACGGGTACATTTGAGGCATATGGGAATAAAAATTAAGCGATTTCGTAACTATATCACCTTGCTTGAACAGGATTGCCAGTGGGCCACTTTTTTAAAAATTAAGATTTCTTCATTGCCACCAGTCTTTTGAAACGGTAAAATTACCTTTGTTTTCGCCTTAATAAATATGTCATTAAATAAGCCGCATTTTACCATTTCAAAAAAGTGGTGCCAATCAAGAATCTGAATTTTAAAAAAGTAGCCCATCTGGCAACACTGTGCTTGAAAGAGTTAAATTCATAGTAAGGGACATCTGCATCGCCTTTTATTTAACTCTTAGCAGCCGCTATATTTATATAGAAGTATTAAATTAAAAATCTATCTTAAAATTTCTGGTGTCTAATCTTTAATATAAGAATAAAAAAAAAAAAAAAAAAAAAAAAAAAAAAAAAAAAAAAAACAATTCTAAAAGAATAATTCGTGCATTTACGGGTTAAATTTTAAAAAATAAAAAAAATATATAAAGTAAGTTATTTACATTCATGCTTATTAAAATATTTACCAATTTGCATTATTTCAGTTGTGATACTATTTTTTAACAGTATTGCAGATATGCAACATAAGAAAAGTTTGACGCACTGTACGAATAATATATCTCTGATTTTTTACCTTACTAGGTGGCTCGGCCCCCTACGAGCTACGCTCGCCAACCCTCGTTCAGACACCGCAGTTTCTAAAAGCAAGCTAATTTGATCGGCTTTAAAAAGATTTTGAAAGAATCGAATTATAATTTAAAAAACAGTGGCGATCTCCCTATAAACGGGTGTCTATTCATTTCTCTTTGATTGAGGAATTTTAAGGAAAAATCAGCTCCTGTTAAAAGTTACAATGGCTATTTTCCTCTTTGAGTACATTAAATCAGTTAAACATTTCAAAATATGCTGATATAAAATGAATTAAGTAAACAGTCTTTGTTTCCCGGTATTTTTTAACAAAGCGAAAAGAAAGTTCTTTTAAATAAGACATTTTAAGCGCGCTCTCATGTCAAGCACATAAGTCGTATGTTTGTTGGTCAATAAATAAATAAATAAATAAAATACATTTTAATTGTATTGTTTTTAATCTCACGTAATTTTCACCAAACTTTTCTTTCTCTTTTTAATATTCACGTGAAAATACTTTTGTTAGAAATGAAATATTATTTGCGCAACAAAATAGTCCCAACAAAAATAGTTGGAAAGATCATCTCGAAATATCAAATAAATGTCTCGTGCAGTTTTTAAATTTAAACTGTTTTGCGATATTATTTTTTGCTCATTTTTCGTAATAAGTGTAATGTGACGTAAATGTGATGTAATTCTTCTATTTAAGACTTCTAACGCATGTTAATGAATTTATCATTTTACAATATCATTTCTCTGTTAAAATTCACGTGTAATTATAGATGAAGTAATTTTCAATAAGTTCCTGCTTTTTATACGTAATTATTTAATTCTAATTTGAAAGTTTTTTTCTGTTTATAATAGTCACGTGTAAATAATTTTTTAATTTGAAGCAAACATTATTGTTTGCGCTAGTTATAAAGTTCGCAACAGGTTAAATTAGTACCATTTTCTAAAATAAGAAAAATGTATCTCTCGAAATGCCGAAAATTTGAATTTAAAATAGAAATAAAAGCTCTAAAGATGAGTAAAATTTAAAAGCTAAATGCAATCTGCACACCGGGAAATTATTACGTATAAAATTATCTAAAAATGATTAAATTCCGATGTATAGTTTTTGCTCCTATAAAACTTTTTTAATGGAACGACTTTGTCCAAATTTAGCCTTAAATATCTCTTAAAATAAATCTTCGATTTGAAAACTGTCTGCATCAGCGTGTCTATCAAACATTTCTCTATAATACCGCCGATTTTCATGTTTTTGTATGCAATATTTTTCTTATTATTAACGGAGAAAGATCTCCGGTTACAAAAAACTCAAAACCGGCGGCGGCGGCGGCGGCGGTGACAGCGGTAGTTACATTTTTTTAGAATAGAGAGATTTTTCCTGCATCATAAACCTTTCTGAGAATCGTATGTAATTTTTTTAAACAAAATAAATATCATGCATTTAAGGGTTAAATGCTACAACGCCCGGAATCTTTACTCTATCCTTTTAGAAATATTTTGCCCCAGATTTTTTTTTTTTTTTTTAACTTCTTAACTTATTTATTTACCATATTTCTACATGCGCATAAATCAAACACTTTGTGCGAATTTTAATACAAAAGCTAAAATCTTTTAAAAAGATTTTAGCTTTTATATTTCTATATGGTTTATATTTAACCCTTTTTTGCGCAGCTTTGCATATATGCAAACAATACTAACTAGAATTTAATAGTTATTTTTATTCACAAAATACCTATTTCACACCAGAAAATTAAAATATCAATATTTGCTTTAAATAAAAAAAAACAGACATTCCGTATTTAACAGTAGAAAGCCCGCGAGCAGTCATTTTGACCGCTACCAAATGAATGTATCTCGCCATGAACCAGAAATTTTTTAATAAATCTAGTTAATAATTTAAAATAAAAATTCTGGTGTGAAATATTTTTCTGAGATTTGAGCAAAATTCTCGGTCTTTCTAGTGTTAAATAACGCGAAATTATCCATTGAAACTTTCTGGTGTAAAGTCAGATTCTCTGAGCTACGTAATTTCTAGAACGTATTCTATTATGGGAATTAAAGCGTTAAAGGTTAAGTTTTGTAAAATAAATAATTATTTAAAATAAGGTATTTGGAGACATACTTATTAAAGTATTTACAAATTTGCATTATTTTAGCGTAAAACAGCCACACGACAGTAGTTTTTATTTGTACTGCAGATATGCAACAGAAGAAAATATTGACGTATTATATTAAAAATACATCTTTGATTTTTTTCATTATTTTTCCTGTTTTATAAACCTTTCAGTGTATCATAATTTTTTCGAAACAAAATGAAAAATCGCACATTTAAGGGTTAACTTATTATATGAAGTAATATTTTGTTGGAATCACTGCCCCCTCAATTCTAGGTGTGAGTGCTGACACAAAAATGGCGGCTGCCGAAAGCGGATTTTTTTCGGTCCCTTTAAATTTTGGTACCAATAATTTTTAAAAGTTTTACAGCTTTATTTTTCTGAGTTTAACCCCTTAACAGTGTGGCCCGAACTGGATTCGGGTAAGAACACTTTGCTTGCTTTGTTATAAAAAGCATTTTTGTACCACTAATTTGTAACTGTAAATTTATGTTTATTGATTGTCAGATATTTTTCGATTAAGTAAGGTAAATATTTTAGTATGGATAAAGTGGTGTCAAGCCCCATTTTTAATTTTTTTGTAAGAAAACAAATGTCACTGATAAGGGGTTAAACAAGTCAAAGAAAGCTTTTAGAAAATACTGTTATCCAAGGTGACCGCACATACGTTAAAAAAATTCACCAACAATTACCGCCATTTTTATGTCAGCGGTCAGGCCTAGTTCCAGGGGGTGGTGTTTAGAATCCTCATTTAATCATGTTGTCTGAGTCCAGATGACTCCTGCTGCGCTTTTTAGTGTTAACCAACTGGCGCTGTTGAAATTTTAATCAACATTTCACATCAAAATTTTTATTTAAAACCATTTAACATATTTATATAATTCTAGAACTACCCGAAATTTGAGTCAAGTTTTATAAAAAAAAATCACTCCAGAATTTTAATTTAAAACAGTTTAGCTTTAATATTTAACGTTTTACTTCTTTGAATGTTTTAAACTTATTTCACAATCAAATTTCTGGTTTGAATCGAAACATATTCATATGGTAGCCGTCAAAATGACGGCTCACGGTACTTTTACTGTTAACCCTTTCCGGCACACTGTGCCCGGCTCGGGATACCTAATTTTAATTCCATACTTACGAATGGCGCCAAGAATATTTTAGTAAAATTTTGCTTTTACAAAAAATAGTTAAAGTAACGTGTTTTTATTTTTTGAAAAAGTCGTTTTAAAATACCGGTGTCAGTCGATCATTTCATCATTTTACAACAAAAATTGCCCGTGCCGGAAAGGGTTAACTTAGGTCTCTGTGATTTTTATTTCAATTAATTTTTGAAGGAAGTTCTTCTTGGAATCGAATAAAATAAATTATACAATAGTGTCTATTAGACCCATTTGAGGTAGGAGACTGCCATCGAAATACTCAAGGCCAGAGGACACGAGTTTTGACAATAGAGGTATGAATAAGAGGAGGAGACATATAGTGTACTGTCTACCAGTTGCGAGTGAAGTAACCAAGGAGGTTGTCACAAGATGGCGGCTGCTTATTTTTTTATCGAATCTTCAGTTTCAGATTACGGCCAGTGCAAACATCCCACAAGTAAAATTGAATAGAAATTTTCTTCTTATTTAAGCGTCTTATTCATTGAAAATTTTCTCAAAAGTTTCGTAAACATTTCTATTTGTTTATACCGGTGTCAGTATGCCTTGTAAAACTGTCAGTTTGTTCCCTTGGTTGTCACAATATGGCGGAAACGCAGGGACTAACTACCGCCAAAGTAAACTCCTACGAGTAAAAATGAAAATCTGTTTCTACCATTATTTATAAATGAAATTTGTAATAATAAGGCGTTTAAACAAGTTGAAATTTTCTATATACATCTACCGGTGTAAGTTTCCAAATTCCTGTGATAGCGGTTGCAGTAGAAGCTTCACTATTTTAACCCCTTGAGGGGCGCCGTTTGCAGTCTGCAAGTGGTTAATTTTAATGCCGAAATTAACCAATGAGACGAGAAATTTTTTGTACACTTTCGATGTCATAACATACGCGAAAAAAAGCTTTTGATTATTTTCAAATAAATTTCTTCTTAAATTGCGGTGTGAATTAAATATTTGAACATTTTTAGAACAGAAATGCCTTGCCCCTGAAAGGGTTAAGGATATGTCAGTTCCTCTTTATTAATAGTTCCATGGTTTTGACGTTATCACTAATGGACCGACGTCTCAATAGTGTTGAAATTCACACCAGAAATTTTTGAATAGCAAATTCATTTTATTTGTGGAGTATCTATCATCTTGTAAAATAATAGGAACTACTTAAACTTACTGGTGAGAATTCGGAAACCCTAAATAAAAATTCAGCCAGATGCGAAATGCCACAGTGTTGATTTTTTTTCTTGGGGGTGGGGGAGGGATTCCAAATTCTCACCAATAAGTTTTAAATAATTATTATTGTTTTATAAGATGATAGATATTCCACAAATAAAATAAAAGGAAATTGCAATTCAAAATTTTCCGGTGTGAATTCCTACGGTAGTGAGATGTGGTCGATTAGTGATGACGTCACAATTCGTGTCCTCTGGCCTTGGGTATTTCGATGGCATCGCGTAGGAAGGTTAAAATAAAAGATATTCCATGATATGGTTCTATTATGTGCAAATCACAAATCTTGCTCGTGAATAAAAAGAAATTATTTCTTTCGATATACAGAGCTGTAAGAACCTACAGATTTCCAGACACTATATTTTCAGCAAGGAAATGTTTCTATTACTTAATTGAATATTTACGTTATCAATTAAATCAAATATTTTTTTCAAAATTACTGGCATCCATTGCTGCCAACATCTTACGCTTTTTTGTACCACAAAAATTTAATAGTAAATTTTACCCTTTTGAATCGTCTTTATGTGCCGATTAAATAAGGCAAAAATGTCTATTAATTTTTTCTGGTACTGAAAAGCTTAAGATTTGTCAGATATGCTGGTGTCCCAAAATTCGGAGGGTTGACAGATCTGCATATCCAGATATCTGTTTGGCCTTTTTTAAATTTCGAAATTTTGCATTCATATAAAAAATTCCCTATAATATTATTTTCTTTATTTAATGATAGACACTTCCCGATTGCTTACAGTAAAAGTTCTTCTTCAGGAATTTCCGGCATGAATCCTGCAAACTAGCAAACTTGATGCATATAACATTTCCAACACAAAAAAATACCTTCTAACCTTCCGTTTTCTTTCAGGTTAAATGAACATATTTCGAACAATCAAATTCTGATTAATAAATGAAATAAAATAATTGCCACAAAAAAACAAAATGCATTTTTTAGATGTAAATTTCCAACTGGGCGAAAAATGTCTGGACCAGGATTCAAACCCGGGACCTTCTGGCTGAAGCCGCCAGTGCTCTGCCATCTGAGCTATCCCGGACGATTCTGGTCGAACTTTTTCTCCCAGCTTCACCCAGCTGCACATAGCAATTAACAAAATGCATTTTGTTAATTGCAATTTATTTCTACTGAAGTACCCTGGCATATTGGCAGAAGTGGCAAATACAATTTTAAATATAAAATTCACCGAATATTGACAAAAATATTTAACTTTTATTTATAAATGAAAACGTCATCTAAGCGTTATCTATCTTTATAACATTAAAATTATTTCGTACAAATTAATAAACATAAATTTAACTTTCCGTAAAAGAAGTGAAAATAATTTTATCCTATTGTTACGTTTATATCTTGAAATTTTGTCTATAACAAAACTATTTACAAATATCCTGCAGCGAAAAAATTCAAGCATGAATGAGTATTAGAAAATTCTTTGCTCAATATTATTCTCTTAATGTTTAATCTGATTTGCATAAAGTTTAATAAATATTCCTGAGTTTATTTTGTTACCGCTTCATTTGAATATTTCCTTTCAAAATCAAAGTAACTTTAAGTTGTTTTCATCGTTTATTCATATTTTAAATATAAAGCATATGAAGTCTTGATAGAATATAAGTTGGTCAATACTTTTAGAAGTTTGAACTATGTTGAAGCTAAATTCTCTCTAAAAGTACTTTAGAAAATTATTACAAAGTAATATGCCGTGCAAACCTGTATTAAATTAATGTACCGAACAGTATATTAAAATTAAAAGAATTGTTTGAGGATTTACGTATGAAGGTATACATTTCCAATACAGAATTATTTCTGAATTTTACAAGAACAATTAACTTTTTATCCGACAAATACTTTCCATTTATATGCCGCCTTGAAAGATGATTACCGTAATTTCCGGCGTATACGCCGCGGCTTAGTTAAGTCTTTTTCATACAGGAAAATTTATTTAAAAAATGAAGTCAAATAAATGCTAAGCATAAGTAAGTCACATTTTATTTAAAACGAATTCTAGTAGGAAATCGAATTATCTGAGCTACAGCGTATATGCGGGAAATTGCGGTACCTTATATAAGGCTTTGAGAACCAGAGAGTAACAACCAACAGTTTAGTGAAAAATGAGTTTGAAATCTAAACGCATTGTATGTCATGTTATCTGTTTGTTGTATAATAAATTTTATTATTTTTGAAACTATTCAAGTGATAGAACCAGTTTGACAGATTGTCCAACGTAATTTCTATTTAAAGTTTGCAGTACAAGAGTGAATCATGTACCTTTGTCCACTATGCCAGTGCCAACAGAATCACCATATGCTTGCTGTAGTAGCTTGGACTCTTATCACATTGCAGAACTGGCCTAGATGTGTTTGACAAATATTTTGGATAGCATTTTTCATGATATAAGATCTTCTGCTATTCCAGACTAGTTTTCAACGCCGCATGTACTCGCGGGTAACTCGATCACTAAATTTGAGAAGAATTACAGGTTGAATAACATAGATGTAAAATATTACGCTTTTCTCTTACAATTGCATACTTGCCAATTGCTGACTTAACTTCCGTAAAATGTGAGTTAATTTAACCCCTTAATCGTCGCGTCTGATAAGTGTCGAATACTTTTTTAAAATTCAGATTGTTTGATTGCTACCACTTTTCTCAAGTTGAA
Source organism: Maratus speciosus (assembly GCA_963932465.1). Taxonomy (NCBI): domain Eukaryota; kingdom Metazoa; phylum Arthropoda; class Arachnida; order Araneae; family Salticidae; genus Maratus; species Maratus speciosus. The sequence continues at coordinate 491,893,453 of OZ010796.1, read as the reverse complement.
ATATTTTCTTCATTTAATGGCAGATAAAATGTCGAGAGAATAAAGCCAATTGCTTTATTTAAAAAACTGGTGGGAATAAAACAATCTGAATAAAAGAAAAGAAGCCTACACCGCCCGTGACAGTTACGGGCGCGACGATTAAGGGGTTAAACCAGATGTTGTTAAAGATTAACATGTTATAATTAACATGTTTCTAACCAGAATTTTTTTAAACGAATGGTATTAACTCATTAAAGCCCGTTGGCAAGAAAACTTGCTGCGGAACGAGAACAAAACTTTTAAATTTAAATTCCAGTATTTTAGTTCGGAAAATTTTCCATGATCTAATCTCAAATTTTCAGCGATAAAATAATTCAAAATTACAAAGTGGAAAAAACTGGTGCCGAAGAATTAAAAGAAGTGAAAAAGAGGCTCGTCGTTAATGGGTTAAACATGTTTCACGTGAAAACGTGTAATTAAATAGCTAATGATGCGTCTAAAATATTTTCCAGTTAGAAACCTGTTTAACCTGGTTTAAATTAACTCAAATTTTACGGAAAGTAAGTAGAAAGTTGGCAAGTATTAACCACCACCGTAATTGTCTGAACCAGAAAGAAAACAGAACAAAAAACCGAAACGTGAAGAAAATACGATGTTTGACATTTACAGGAACAAATAAGAGCAATTACAACGAAAGAATAAAATTTTAAACTAGAACTTAACTATAAATTTTTTATATGCGAAATTAAGTTTAATACTCTATATTTGTAAATAGTGTGAGTGTTCAAGTTAGTCTATCAATCATGTTTTTATATTTGAAATGTAATAGTATTTTTTTCGTATTATTGTCCCAACTGCTTTATTAAGTCCAAAGACAAGCGAAAGATTCTTGACCTGAGAAAAGACAGTACGCTTCTTGCGAAGCTAAACTTTGCTAGCCAAGCAAGACAAATGGATGTCAAAGATTTCTTCGGACACGAAAACAGCTCTTGTTCACCTACCACATCTGACCTCGTCAAACTTCGAAAACCCAGTAAGAAATGCGATGTAGTATGTCGTATCTTAACAGTTGGGGGTGGTGGGATATATTACATTCCACCTAATTTAAACAAGAATCGCTACTGAAATTTTTAACTAAATTTTATATTTTTAACTTTCGGGCCGAAAAGTATAAAAATTGCTTTTCCTTACATAAAAAATTTTTTTTTCGATTATTCCGGTGAGAATTAAATATTATAGAGACATTATTGCTCGCCCGTCAAAGGGTTCAAGTCAAGTGGAGTTTCTGAGACGACTGTCATTGAACCTAATGTTTCTTGCTTCAATATCGATGGAGCTGCTTTGGTCCATATGCTTATTAGGGTGGATCGCTGTTATATGGTGAACAAAAAGTTATAATAATCAAAACCTACCTATGCGGAAAAGACGTTCTGTTGTATGGAGATTGAGAGAATAAAAAATAAATTAAAAATTTTAATACTGCCGCAAGGGGGTTGAAATTTCGAAAAAAAAAATTGGAACAGAGACCTAATTTTCGTTATATGATTTTTGACTCAAAATATTTTTTTTAAATATTAATCAAAAACTACCTATGAAGAAAAGATATTACATTGTATAGGGATTCAGAGAAAAATAATAATAATAATTAATTTCAAAATTTAATACTGCCACAAAGGGGTTAAAATTTCGAAAAAAATGAAAAAAAGCCTAATTTTGGTTAAATGATTTTTTATTAAAAAAAATTGTTTTATTATTAGTCAAAACCTACCTATACGGTAAAGATGTTATACAGTATGGGGAATAAGCTAAAAATAATTTTAAAAATTTAATTTCAAGATATAATACTGCCGCAAGGGGGTTTAATTTTGGAAAGAAAATGGAAATTCTAACTTTTTCGTCGCTCGAAAATTTCAGCAACATGTGGATGCTATGAAAAGACATGATTTGCCCTATATTTGGGTCTAGCTATGATATGCCAACGACTATGCTTCTTACCTACGAAAACATACTAATAAAGTGCGTATGTTGGCATTCAAAAGAAAACCGAAGTAAGGAAACAGTGTTTATATCTGCACTTTCCTCCTCATGTGAAGAAGTTGGTAATAAGTTAGAAGAGACCTGGGAACGAGCTTCAATCCCAATAATTGAATACTACAGCATTTTGGGAAAAATTCGATCATACCATGACAAATATCGCATTCTTCTTAAATCTTATAAAGCAAGAAAAAAAATTGAAAGCAACCACAATCAGATTGACGCTTTCCGAAAAAAAAAACAAATGCTCTATTTGATATATCGACGAGTACTTGTAAATTGTTTGAAAGTTGCTACTGTAAAAAAGACCGGCCAGTTCCGATGAACGAGAGAGAATTTCTATTAGACCAGCGGAATGACGCAAAACTAGGTACTTGTGTCACTGGTTTGGAAAGTCACTTTACAAATAACTAAAGCCAAGAGAGTTATGCGGAGTGAAACAAAACACTACCTATGATGTTTCTTCCAGTTCAATAGATTTGAATATAAATATAAATAAAGGGTGCAAATTGAAGCGGTGTATGTGCGAGTATAATGACTTTTCTGCATCATCAGCTATCATTCAAAGCGAGACCAAAAACCCTGACGACACCATTGTCACACATGTAGTGACGAAATTTCCAGCCGTAACCAAAACATTGGACAATTTTGTCATTTCCGATAGAGCAGGCGCTTCCATAGTGCCAGCTGTGTTTCAAGATGTGGACATTATCTCACAATACGATGTATCGAATGTTGTTGACCTAAATAAAATTCGGCGTGAGAGGACAAATGCAAGAACCACTCTATCGTCTCAGTCACTTGTAAAAGATTATGACCAGTTTAGTTTATACTTCGATGGACGTAAACACATGACTATATCACTAGAAAAAATTCATTTGAGAAGAACAAGTAAGCTTGGTAAAAGAACCTGGTTCCGAGTACATCGGCCACGTATTAGTAAATTCCGGAAAAGAGCAAATCTTTTGTAACAAAGATGGTTGCGATCGGTGTTAACACTGCTGTCAAAGGAGGTATATTTCGAAATATGGAACTGATCCTGAAGCGTTCACTACAATGGTTTTTGTGCCTGTTACACACCAGTGAGCTTCCACTTCGTCATGTCTGCACGCACGTGGATGGAACCAATACTGGTTCCTGAAGCTTCACTGGTGCATAAGAAAAATGTTGGCTGGATGTCTGAAGCTACCTGTAGTTTCATTCATAGAATGCACACTGTGTGAAGTGACTAACAAGAAAGACTAATAAGTACAGATCAACTGTACTTAATGGAAATTTGTGAAGCCATCAACTGCGGACATTGCAGCGAACATCTATCGAAGAGAAACCCTGGAAATGTTTGCCACTTAAGGTTGTTTACAACCACGAACAGAATTTTCAAGCTCTAATTAGCTTACGGAAATCCATCCGAGACTTTATTAACATTAACCCTAGATCTACCGGGAATTTTATTCAAGTTTTAATAAAACGTTCTACACCAGAATTTTTATTTAAAACTATTTAACTTATTTATTTACCTTATTTTTGTCTGGTTTATATACTTAGTTTATTTTAAAGAAATTTCTGGTTTGAATGAATATTTTGTATGTACCTGTCGGGTCCAATGGACCCGTCTGGTAGACGGAGGGTTAATAACGTTAATCGTAAAAGTCTATGCACCAGTGTGGTTCGAGATCAAAACGAAATCATCGGTAATCTATAGTGCCTTTGCATCAATCAATCGTTCTCTCGCGTAATTTGTCGAGTGATCTGAATGACGACATAGGCCTGTTATTAGAAGAAATTTTTTTTGGCCATCCTAAATATCCTGATATCGATGTTAGCTGACGACAGAACTCACATAACGCAATTAGCCCTTCGAAGATTTCTAAAAGCGCGTGAAGTCAAACGGTCTACTGCAATCCCAACCAATTGCGATGAATAATATCCGTATTTTCAATTTACTAATTTTTGACCTTTGTGCGACGGATTATATTGATTTGATTACATGGGGAAATGTCACAGAACCTCCACTAACTGAACGATTAAGTGACGACACGATTTCAGAAGCAATAGTAAATTCCGGCGGCAATAATATATTACCAAGGGTTTCCGTGCCACACTCAAACTACAGAACGAATAGTAAAAACAGTCACATCTTACGCCGTCTGTGGACCATAGAGAAGAGACAATTTTATAAGAAATTTTATCGAATCACTAAACCTCATGCCAATTTTCAACACCAAACGTGATTACCGCTCACTGTAATTTCGAAAATTTATTTAGTTTTTCTGCAATTAATACTAAAAAAGCTGTTAAATAAGAAGCTGGAGTTTTTCTTGTAACCAAGTAAGTTACTTCTCATTGCAATAAACACTAAAAAGTACTAAAATGTATGTTTTGCTGAACAAAAATAACTTTGACTTTTTACCGTAAAAACACTCAAATACACAAAATTCAAACACCATGCGGCAGTATTAAATTTTGGAATTAGTGTTTTTAATAATTTGTCTCTTAATCTCCATATAATAGAAAATCTTTCGCACATAGGTAGGTTTTGATAAATATTAAAACAATTATTTTGTGTCAAACATAATCTAGCCAAAATTAGATTTTTTTCCATTTTTTTTTTCAAAATTTCAACCGCATTGCGGCAGTATTAAATTTTGAAATTAATTTTTTTAATTATTTTTCTCTTAATCTCCATACAATAGAACATCTTTTCCGTATAGGTAGGTTTTGAAAGTGTGAAATCTTTTTTCGATATTCTTTATCTCTCAATCCAGTCGAACCTTTCAGCTGTACTGTGATCAGATTGTTGGACCATACGTTTTTACGAGGCTAAAAACTGCAGATATAGTCGATTTGGTTTTCGATCGCTATCTAGATTGAAAAATGACACAAGGAAGATGAGAGGGTCTGGTCCAAAAGTAAATGTGAAATCCAATGTTGTCGTACGTAAATCCTTCAATAAGTTTCTTGCTCACAGCAAAAACAAAGAAGATATCTTCGGATTTTTAGCATAAAACTTCGTCAAGATGAATCTACCCCTTTAGAAACAAGTCATTTGCACCTACAGAGACGCAGTAAATGGTTCGCATAAGGGCCATTTCTGCAGCCATTTCTCTCGTCTCCCATGAAGACACGGATGCCAGTCTTTTACTTCATGTTCGGCATGCATTTGAATACTCGGGTCATTCAAAGATTACAGTAAAAGCTGTTGAAAGTAATGTTGTAGGGATTGCCATGTATGCTTTCTCTAGACTACCATAACTAGAAGAATTGTGGTTGGAGTTTGGAAGTTGAAAGCGTCCCCAATACCGTCCCATCCACTAGTTCCTCAGGAAAGTTCGACAAAGAATTCCAGATCTTTTACCATTCTTCCACGCTTTTTCAGGAACTAACACGGTATCTAGTTTTGCATGTATCAGTAAATCTACTTCCTGGAAAATATGGAAGACATTTTGAAACTTGGACAAGGCTTTTTTGGCCTATTCCAAAGTTCCTGAGAACATCACAGAAGATGACAGTATTTCTTACATATTCAGCGGTTCGTCGTCCTTTCATAACATGCATCAAGTTCAGTGGATACCGTAAATGAAGTCCGGCGAATTCTATTTACAGAGCAGAACACACCCATTGAAAATATTCTACCAATGAGCAACATTCTCCTACATCATCTGAAGATCGCCATCCTGCCGTGTGTTTAGTGGACAAACTGCCTTCAACACAGTTTTCCACGTCTGAATCCGTGTCAGTGGGGATGAAAAATCGTGACGATGACTAGGAGCCAGGGATGAGATTTCCGCGTTTTTGCACACCAGTATTTTGTTAGAAAAAATGATATTTCTTTTAATCGGAGCATTTTTGCGATTTAAAAGAACAACATTTTCTCTAAGAATATACTGGTGTGCAAAAACGCGGAAATCTCATCCCTGCTAGGAGCCAATCTGGTCTTCAAACCCAGAAATTACCATGGGGAATCCACAAGAACTGATTGCATGCACGCGCAAAGAGATGTGCACACATTGTCGATGTGTAAAATGAGGTTTAAGTTGCACTTTACTTTATAACTGTGATGAACAATGCAGTGAATAAAATGGTTTTATTTTGAAAATTTGTAAACTTTTTACATTATAAGAATGAATTTCTTTTAAATATGAGGCTTGTTTAAGTTCAGAGTTATGGTTATGCCTTTGCTTTTTTCATTTTTAATCCTTCTCATGGGAATTTGATTTACAGGCAACATATTCATACGAATAATTATGGAAACATGCTTTCTAAGATATAAACAGGAGGGGATGAGGAGGAGATTTTAGAAGTGAAAATAGTGAAAAATTATTCTACAAGTGGCACCCAGTGCAAAATGAGTACTAGTAAACATCGTACCAATGGAAGAGTTGGCTGAGTGTTACGTTTTCGCCACAAAAACATCTAAACCATTTGTTGCAGAACAAAGGGCATAGCCGGATAAGCATTGGAAACATGCCTTTCAATCAAATTTCCTGATTTTTTTTCCCCCAGATGTGGCTACATATCTGACAATATATTTCTCCTATTATCATCCTATAAATATTGATATTTAATGAGATAAAAATGTTTTTTCAATTTTTTTATAAACTGATTTTCTCAAAATCTGCTGCACGGAATTTCATGCCATTAATTGAGGATATATAGATCCAAATGATGCATAACTGGTAATTTTTATATAATTCTCTGCTTATGAAAACTGCGTGAAATAGCGAAATAAAAATTTAAAAAAATAAAAATCATATCTTATGGTTATCCGAAAATTACCATTTTCTTGTAAAAAATTCCCCATATATGCCCGTATATTCTGTATAAATGCCGAAAGTTTGCGTTGGGTACTACATATAAATATTTACATAAATGTATAGTAAAATTATTGAAATTCATTTTAAGGCGTTATTTGGGGCGGAGCTACACAACTTCAACATCCGCAGAATTTTTGGAACAAAGTAAGCAGACAATATGTCAACTGATGTATCTTAGATTCTATTAAGCATATAAGCATTGTTTTTCAACTTCATGTTCATTTTGATATCGACAGTGTTCAGAATGTTGCTCATGTGTTCATTAAAATTTAAAATACAGCAATTCTGTAACTATTTATTTATTAAGTTTTTGAGAAAATCCGTTTTTTAAAAAAATCGAAAAAACATTTTTATCTCATTAAATATCTATATTTATAGGGTGAAAATTGTGGAAATATATTGTCAGATATGTAGCCACATCTGGGAAAAAAATCAGAAAATTTGATTGAAAGGCATGTTTCCGATGCTTATGCCCTTTGTGAAAACATTTTTGTAGCTTAATTCAAGAGCTTTAAAATGATATATCAGAGTATCATAATATTATAATTGTGAATGAAGATGTGACCATTTTTAATGAACCTATGTCCATCGTCACTGCGGCCATTTTGATGACATCATTATGGAGGGTTTTGACCTCTGATCGATTGCCTCCCGGCAGTTTTCCATTTCTTAACATGTATATAAGTATACTCCATAGCATATACGGGTGTCCGGAAGTGAAATATTATTACGCTAACTCCACTGACTATTATGTCAGACGGTCGGATAGATAAAATGTAAAAGTAAAAGCAACTCTTTTTGCAAATTATTTGAATCTATCCACTGTTACATCTAATCTTCGTTTTATGCATGAAGTCTAATAAATCGATTTGCTGTTAGACGATGAACTTTGACGTCATTTTGACTGTTTTGTTTACAAATGAATTTCTTGCTATTCAAAAAATCAGCCATTCATTAATAAATGCCAATAACGTCCTGAGGCATTAAATTGAATGAAAAAGACCATACGTAGAGCAGAAAGATCATTTTGTTGAAATGCACGTTACTCGAGGGTTAATCCTTTCAAGGGCGGTGGTTCATTTTTGAACCACCTAATTTTAATCCCTAAAAGCGACATTGACACCAGGGTTTTACTTTGAAATTTTTCGCTTTATTAAATATGCGAAGAAAAGCTTTTGCTTCTTTTCAAATAAATTTGTTTACAAATTCATTCATTTCAGTATTTTACTAATAGAAGTGCTTTCCTCCGAAAGGGTTAATTATATTTCAAATAGGCTAACAAACATATATCGAAATATTAGTTCTAATCATTCACATATTGAAGTTCCAAAAGGATTAGTAGGGTTAAGTGGAGTAACTGAACACACGAGGTATTTGGTCCATAGGCTACTTTATAAAAAACTGTTGATGTTTTTTAAGTTTTAGTTTTTGTGAACAATGCACTTTAATCACTACTTCCTAAAACAACGCGTGTCAGCTCAATCATAGCTCTCACTTTGTTGTGATAGGTTACCGAAAATTTACGTTTATTTTTTTAAAAAAACAACGTCAATATGGTTGAACTTCCTTGGCTTTTTATTAAAACACTGTAAGTACTTTTATTAAACAATCTTTTTTTTTTTAAAGATTAGGCATATAACTACATTAATATTGTTAGGTATCTATACATATTTATTTCATGTTTCAAATGTAAGCCCGGTGTTCCAGTTACCCCATATTTTTTTCAAGAATGGGGTAACTGAACCATGCTGGATCCAGTTACCCCAATACTTATAAAAAATGAGTTTTTCTTACAAAGGGAAATAAATTACTCTATTTATTTTTGCTAGCAATAAAGAAAATTATAGAATACCTTATTAAAACTACGTAATAACATTTAAGAAAAGCATATTGGGTGGTATCAAACCAAATTTCTTAACCCCTTGAGAGACGGAGATGCTGTTTTGGCATCACATAATTTTAATCCCTAATTGCCACATTAGCACAGGGATTTTATAATGACACTTTCACCTTTATTAAGTACGCGAAAATATACCTTTACATGTTTACAAATAGATTCTCTTGTAAAAACTGGTGTAATTAAATTATTTCAACATTTTACGAATACAAGTACCTTGCCCCTGAAAGCGAGATAGCCAAACGTTGAAATTCTACGATACAGTTGAAGTAATTAAGAACTTACGTAGCCGTTTGTTCATAGATTTACTTTTAATTTTTTTCTTTAAAGTACCCATGTGACTTTTATACTTATTACCTATACTAAAGTACATAAGTGATTACTTAATTTTTATGTTTTTGGTATAAATAAATCTAATATTTTCACTTTTAGTGCTTTTATTAGACACATTGACAGCAAAGGTTTCCCTTACAACGTTCTTTAGTTGATATATAATTTCATGATCAGACTGGTTTAATTTTTTTAAAGTCTTTTACACTTTTTCAAACAGGAACTGATATCCCATATGAAAAAAAAATAAACGCGTGTGGAACATGGACCCTCCTGGTCCACTTACCCCATTTTTATGGGGCAACTGGACCCATGTGGAAAGAAAGATTAAATATAAAGATTTTTTTTATTTTTAATTATTAAAATGTAATTTTGAGCATTTCTGTCTCATAGAGGGAACCTAACTGAACACATTTACAGAAGTTCAGACTTCAACCCTTTATCTACTGACGGTACTTATAAGTACCATTCAATTTAAACATTTATACCATAGTGAATATTACTAAAATTCTAATGGTACTTTGCAAAAAACGCTCTTTTAACTCCACTTTATCAGAAAACATGGCAATAGTATTTCTAGGTTTGTTATTTTAGAGAGGAACGAGGCTATATTTGAAGCAGACAATGTGTTTTGTGCCGAAATTTTGTACAGATTGCCACGCTCGTCTTTTCACTGCTGGAAACACAGTAAAGGATATAAGATAAGTGTTGGGTTTCTTTTATGTGTTCATTATGATCTTAGAATACAATATGACTAGCTATTTTAGGTGAACGGTGTATGTATTTGATTTAACTGTTGAATTACTCGGTGGTACTTATAAGTACCGTCAGTACACTGGGTGTTGGAGAAAAGCTTCTTGTTTACTTTTCGTCTGTGTAGTTATCCACGTTTTCATCTGTTTTAAAATGTAATTACTCAAATGTAGTGTAGTAATGATTTCCCTGGTATTTCTTTTCTATTTAATTGTTATTTTTTATAGGAAATCGAAAAAGCTGCGACACCGGCTCGATTTTGCTATGCTGGAAATGGCATATGTAAATTCATATATTGCATATGTGGGGATGCGAGAGAACATGTTGTCCCTGGAATATTGCCTTCGCATAACAAAAGGACCGCTAACAAGATCGGAACCTAAAAAAAAAAAAAATAGGTTTTTATTTACCCTTTCAGAAGCAAAGCATTTTCAATTCTAAAGGGTTGAAATAAATGATTGGCACCGGAATTTACCAAACGATTTATTTGTAAATAAGAAAAAGTCCATATTTAACATACTTATTAAATCGAAAATATTTTCTGGTGTCAGTTGAAATACCTTGTGGATTTTCTGTTACGATATTTTAGTCAAAGTGTACTGACAGTACTTTAAAGTACCACTTTAATTAATTACCTCTAAATAATTAAATTTCTCACGGGTCAGAATTTTTTTTTATGTTTATCCTTTAATTTTCTTTGTAGTAACTGAAAAAAAAAATATTACATGAAAAAAAATTGCAGTAGATCATAATGTCGTAGATAAAGGGTTAATTCAAATGAACATTATCTTTTTGAAGCTGAATTGTCAGAATCTCCAGAGTCACATTGTAAAATCTTGGCCCAGTTCCTCCACGTAACCTTATGTCATCTCTTGTAAGTTTCCCTTTTCTCTGAAATCAGTGAAAACGATAAATTTTATAAATTGAAAGTGTTATTTATTAACAATTTTAATCAATCAACATTAAAGAAACACAATTATTTTCCACTGAAAATATTAAAAGTACAAGACAAAAAGAAATGTTGTATGTTTAAAATACAGTGAATCTGGAAAAGCATTTGTCGGAGCAAAGGACATCACCAAGAATTTTACTTAATAAACCCAATGAAATTGTAACCACTTTTAACACATTCATGCCGGCGCGGTGGGTCACACTCGACTGTCTAAGAGTTGTCAAGTTTGCGACTTTCTGCACACCACTGTTAATTTAGAGAAAATGTTGTTCCTTTAAATTGCCCGCAATTGCTCTAATTAAGTAAAACAACATTTTCTGTATTAAAATGCTGGTATACAAAAGGCAGGAGACTTGCCAGCTCTGGGACAGTCGAGTGTGACCCACCGCGCCGGCGTGAACGTGTTAAAAAAGCGCATCTGATTAAAAACATTTTCGGTCTCAAAATATATTTATTTTCTCTGAAATAAGCTGGGTGACTGGCAGTTGAGATTAACTCTTTAGTGCGCAGCTTTGCATATGTGCAAACAACAGTGTTTTGAATTTAATAGATTTTTTTTTCATTCGTATATACCTAATTCACACCAGAAAATTAAAATTGCAATATTTACCTTAATTAATAGCAGACATTCCGTATTTAAATATAGCGAAATTAACCATTAAAACTTTCTGGTGTAAAGTTAGATTCTCTGAACTATGTAATTTCTAGAACGTATTCTATCACAGTGTTGCCAGTGGGCTACTTTTTTTTTAATTCAGATTTCTTGATTGACACCACTTTTTTGAAACGGTAAAATTTACTTTGTTTATGACTTAAATAATATGTCATTAAATAAGGCACATTTTACCATTTCAAACAAGTGGTGCCACTCAAGAATCTGTTTTTTATAAAAGTAGCCCGTCTGGCAACACTGTTCTATCATGGGAATTAAAGAGTTAAATGTTAATTTTTATAAAATAAATAATTATATAAAATAAGGTATTTGGAGACATACTTATTAAAATATTTACTAATTTGAAATTATTTAGCGTAAAAGAGTCACACAGGATTAGTTTTTACTTGTATTGCAGATGTGCAACAGAAGAAAAGATTGACGTATTGTATGAAAAATGTATCTCTGATTTTTTCATTATTTTTCCTGTGTAATAAACCTTTTAGAGAATGATACATAATTTTTTTGAAACAAAATAAAAAATCGCGCATTTAAGGGTTTGATTGGGCCTTGATTGTTGTGAAATTGCACCCGGTTTCCAAATTAGCCATTAACAATCACTGGTTGGCTCGATACACACAGCAAAACATCTATTTTAGAACCCGGTAGCACACGTAGGCACCAACCAGTTCCGTGAACAGATCAACCATGCATTCTACAGCACCAAACGAGCTTACACTAAAATTGTGTTTGTTGAGATACTTTTAATTTACTGGTCTCAATACATTTAAGCAAATAATTTCAAAACCATATTCCACTTCCTCAAAGATCATTTCAAATTACAGAACTGCCAGCCCTTCGTATTTTTGAATAACAGTAATTTCAAATATAAATCTCTCTCCTTTGTAATCAGTGATCTGCTGTATAAAGAATGGCAAATTTTATTTTAAAAACTAGCAAGATACGCCCGCTGCACTGGTCTATTTTTCAAAGCGAAACTCGAACCAAACGAAATCGTGAATTTGACCTTGTATTTCCAAGCAACATGGACCTTCACCTGGAATAGCCTCCTGCATTGCTGGAAATGATGGGAACGCCATTGCGCTGTTGTATTATCGTATGTGTTGGACACAATTGGGCTATTAAGAAGCAACTCTTTTAGTTGATCATTTATAGTAGAGTTTGGTAGGGAAATGAGGCAGTTATGAAAACATGAATTAAAATATTCTCTAGTCATCACACTAATAAAATAGAGAACAAAAATTGCAATCATTTACCTTTGAATGAAATACTTTTCGGGTGGTTCATTTTTGTTCCGTAGTTTTTGAACTCCGGAATTCTCAACTTTACGTTATGTGTGATTGTAGGAGCATACATACAGCCTCACTCTATATTATGCTATATTTCGCAATATATGTCTTATCCTGGTATTCCAGATTTCCAACTTTGGATTCCAGAGGAGTAAGTACCGTGAAAAGTGTAACGAATTATTTGCACCATAAGAACAGTGTTTAACTGCCATATTTAAAAGGAAAATGAGACACAAAAAATGTGGATTTTTAAAGCTGAATTGTTTGAATAAAATTAAACAGAACGTCCTTTTTACTGCATTCTTTTCATTTTATAGAACAGTTGCAATAATGAAACCGTAAACCTGGAAAGCAATCTCGATGACTGATTTTGATAGAAAGATAAACCTCCAATTTTCATTCAATAAAATCTTCCTAATCTGCTCTAATCGGGGCTATAGGCAAGTTTGACGTCAAACATTAATATTATTTGCGACGATGTGGTTACAAATGTAACAGAGTTAGTTACATGCGCGAACGAAGTTAATTATGCGCCAAAATACGTTGCATTACGTTCTGTGAAATTGATATTGACATAATTATACATCTTTTACCAATAAAACTCCATATTTTAAATAGAACTGATAATGATAAATAGCGTCAATTATGCAAAATGTTTTGCAATAATCTTTTGATGAATTCTTATAGTGAAGATTTTCTGTACATTTTTCTAAGGGGTATTATAACCTAAATTTAGTCGATAATCAGTCGAAATCGCTTTATAATGATTGAAACTTTATCTAATCTGAATTTTATTTATTTTTTTTTTTTATATAGGCTAACTAATAAAGTGACAAATAATGTTCCATGCATTGGCATTACACAAGTTTTTTGCCCTAGTTTGCGATTATTGCTTTTTTTGGTGATGCTACTATAACAGAAGTTGGAGAGTATAAAATATTCAACTTTGTTCGTTTGCTTCATAATAAAAAATATAAATATAGTAATTGCTCATTACAAACTCCATGTAATCTTCCGTAATCGGTTCCCCGTCCAAAGTCTTCAAACGTAAATAAAACTTCAGACAATATAGAACAGGGTTGGCCAACTGCGGGACGCTCGACACCACTAAAATTTTATAGTAATCATTTCAATCCCGACTCATCGAATCTTTGGGATTCAAGAATTCGACTTTTCCTGTAAAATTTTAGTGGTATCCGGCGTGCCACAGATGGCCACCCCTGATATAGAAAAAAACGCCAGTTGGCTGGTGACCCAATTACGAAAGTTTTGTTCAGTATCTTTCAAATACCTTCCTAAAAGAACAGAATTTATGACGAAAAAAATAAGAAAAATTGTCGAATTATTAATTAACTTCGAATGATTAATATGAATTAAACAATATCGGAAATTTATATCAACAAGCAATTTGTATTGCAATTTTTTGTGAACATTTCTATAAACTAAATTGGCGATATCGAATAAAAAGAAAAGAAATAAATGAAAGAAAGGACAATATTCCGTAATCTGAATTCAAGTCTATAATAAATAAACAATTAAATTTAAAAAATCAAAAAACCCGACTGCGTAAACAGCGAACTAATTAATTATTTCTCATCAATGTGAAACTATTTTTTTTTCAATTCCTACTATTAGGAATGGTAGAAAAAGTGTATTTAAACAAACTGCAGGAACTTAGTTGCCAACCCAATATTTTACGCTATGTGTATGCAAATATTTATATTAAAATTTAAATAATTTACTCCATTTTATATAACATTAACTGTTATGTATATAATTTATATTTGAATATTAAAAATTACCCCAAAAATGCTCTCGTACACTACAAAATCTGCATTATTACGATTATCGCTCCGGTTGATGTCACGCTTATGCCTATTTGTCTTAGAATCGCATTGTTTGGCGGCAAAACTAAAATAAAATCGTAAATAAACAAAAAACATGCAACGTTCAAGTGCAGCAATTTTTCAATATAATTCAGTTAATTTCTCTTGTAAGACTCATATTGGGAGAATGAGATTTAAAAAAAAATTACTTAAATTTTCTATAATCAGATTTCTCCGATGCATTTTTCTTAATCTGGCTCAAGACATAAACCGCCAAATATTGTATTAATTGAATTCTTTCACACTGAATTAATTTTTAAACAATAAGAATATTCCCTTTCATGTTTAAATGAAATATGTACGTTTTTTAATATTATCAGCCGTCAAAACTGTTTATTTTTTACATTTTAAATAAAATTTGTAACAGTATTTTCTTTTATTTTTCAGCATCTATTGCCGTTTCAATTCTTTCCTCAACGATAATGATCGCCAAAAAGTAAAAATAACCTTTTCGTCCAAAATAACAGAACTTTATATCATAATTCTGTAACTAATCTACGTAGAGCGACATGTTATAGCTTAAAACCTTACCTGAAATATTATCTATCTAACAGTGCAAGTTCCATCAAAAGCCATTGAACAGAACTCGAGTTATAAGCAGCCGGAACGAAATTTTCATTTGTATTTTATGTATCTAAGTAAGTAGATTGTGGTATTCACAAACTTGGAGGGTTAATAAATTGTAATCAAATTACATGCAAATTAACATTATTCACACTAAACAAAAACTTCGTATCGTGAAAATATTACGCGAAAAGAAAATGATGAACTCGAAATTATTTAGCTTTTATTTTCCATTGAGATATTCATTAAATATACTTCTCAGGAGTATGTATTTCCAACTTTTGTAACCATTATTTCCGAATACTAATATTATCTTTATAATATTTGTACACTGATTTAAGCTTTACAGCGTCAAGTAAAAAGCAATTTTAATCAGAATTAAGTAAGAAAATTTTGTTTATTTCAGAAAAATTTTGCATATTAGCCTTTGAGTGGAACAAATTGCATTCCTTATTTACATAACATCAACCTCCACTAGCTAAAAGAACTGTAGCGAAGGTGAAATTAACTGCTTCTGCTCTTGCTTGTATATTATGCAATAATGTTTAATCCAATTATTTAATGTGTGAATTTTGAGGAGTTAGGTTGTTTTCCACGAAAAATGAAAAGTGTATCTTTTTCTTTCTGCGGAAATTGTTTAGATTCACCAACTACCTTCAGTGTTTACCTTTAGTGTATTTTTTATTAACATATTCTGCATACCACACCAAAAATTTAAAATATAATTTTTTTCTTTATTTAATAACAGACATTTCCTTATTAAATAAACCAAAGTTTTCCATTTAGATTTTCTGGTATAAATTCCAATTCTCCGAAATATGCGATCTCTAGAACGCATTTTAACCATGGGCATTAACCCCGTCAAGGGTGATGGTTCAGTTTTGGACCACCTAATTTTAATTCATAAATGCCACCCTTGCACCAGAATAGTGGAATGAAAGATTTCCTTTTATTAAGTACGTACACAAAAGCTTTTGCTTATTTTTAAATAAATTTGTTTGCAAATTCTGGTGAAATCCACTCATTTCAGCGTTTCATGAATAGAAGTACCTTGCCCCTGAAAGGAGTAACCCTTTGAGGAGCAAGCAATTGTGTCTCTGTAATGTTGAATTCCTACCAGAAATTTGGAAAATTTTTATTTCAAAATAAGGAAAAGCAATTTTTCAGCAAGTTTTGAAAGTAAAACTTTATTAAAAGTTTCTGAAATAAATTTGAATTAAAATTAGGTAGTATTTAATATACCCCCATAATTTTAATTCCCATATGCAAGATTGACACCAGAATTTTGAAATAAACTTTTGCTTGTGTAATGAACGTGAAGAAAAACTTTTATTTATTAGGAAATAAATTTGTTTATATATCCTGGTGTAAATCACTCATTTCAACATTTTAGCAACAGAAGTACTTTGTCCTTCAAAGGGTTAAATCGAAATCTGTTCAATAAAAATAAAATAAAATTTTGATCATACTTGCCACATTGCGTGCACTGAAAGTAGATAGTATATTCTCTATCTTAAAAATGGAGTTATGAATTAAGAGGAGAAAACATATAGTCTACGTGTTGCGGATGACGTAACTGAGGAGGTTGTCAGATGATGGCGGCCGTTTTTTTTTTTTTTTTTTTTTTTTTTTTTTTTTTTAATCTGATCAAAAGTTAGTGCTTCCAGGCGGAGCAAACCTCCACCAGTAAATTTTTAATAAATAACACTGGGGAACAATTTTTAACTCAATTTCTGTTGACTTTCATTTTTCAGCTGTTTTTAAATCAAGAAAGCGTGCTGTTTTCAAAACTGCAATTAGTTTTCTTCTATCACGTCAAGTTTTTTCTCTGCAGCTTACATTAATGTGACCACTCCACGCTAAATCGGGTGTGAGTCATAGGAAGAAAAAAGCTTCAAAACTCTTAGCATCAAGACTGCAGGAGAAAAATTTTCTTGAAAAGGGAGCTAATGCATCCTACTTTCGATCCAGAGAAAGTAAATTTCATCAATACTTTCTAAGTAACGGTGGATTTGTTTTTTGCCATAACGTACATGGTTTAATGGAGGAGTTGGGAATTCCACCCTATATTGCAACTGAATGGCGATTGTTCGTCGATAGCTTGAAGAGGAGCTTGATGTGCATGCTCCTTCACAATTTAAATTTATTTGGAGCAGTCGCAATAAGCCATTAAGTTTATTTGCACGAAGAATATGAGAACATAAAGAAAGCAATTGATTTATTGTAATATCATATTCACGAATCGATCATCTGTGTTGACCTTAAAATAGTGTGTTTCCTTCTTGGCCAGCGACGTGGATATACCAAGTATCCCTGTTTTTGTGTATGTGGGACAGCAGGGTTCGTGAGAAGCATTGGTTCCTGTCGAATTGGCTTACAAGATCTGACCTCAAACCTGACATTTTGCATCAACCGCTTAAAAACTGAAAGAACATATTATTTCCAACTCATATAAAACTGGATCTATTGAAGTAGTTCGTGAAAGCTTTGTCAATTGAAGAAGACTGTTTATAGTATCTCATTTCGAAATTCTCAAACCTGTCTTAAAAAAAAAATAAAGGCAGGTGTATTTGACGGTCCACAGATTCGGCAGCTCATTAGAGATGAACATTTCATCGGAACAATGACAGAATACCAAAAAAATGCTTAGTTGACATTCAAAAACCTTGCCAAAGACTTTTTTAGAAATATGCGAGTAGAAAATTACACCGGAATTGTCCAGCAACTTTTAGAGAGCTTCAAAAGATTTGGTTGCAACATGAGCATCAAACTTCAGTTTCTGCATAGCAATCTTGATGACCTCCCAGAAAATCCTGATGCAGTCTGTGATGAGGAGGATGAACGATTCCACAAAGATTTGAAGCTCATGGAAGAACGATAACAAGGTAGATGGGATGAACATATGATGGCTGACTATTGTTGGAGCATCAATCGAGATGTTCCACAAATGGAACATTCCAGGAAAACTACAAGCCACAATTTTTACATTAATATGTACTTTTTCCGTTTTGTAAAAGGATTTTATTACTTGTAAGAACACAATGTAGTGTAGATTAAGTATATACAGCCGTTGTATGAATAATATATTTGGTATTTCTTTCTTTATTTTCCTTTTGATCCCCATTAAATAAGATTTTTTAGGTATCCTATAGCTTAAAACGTTGACGTGATAGAAAAGAACTGAGGTCAGTTTTGGATTTAGATGCCAATAATTAGCCAAAAACAGGCGCCAGATCTAAGTCAACAAAATGTGTCTTCCCCAGTGTAATTTTTCCTTATTTTAGCGGCCTTTTTCATAAAAAATTTCTCTAAAAAATATTGTTAAAATTTCTATGTGTTCTTACTGTTGTCAGTTTGAAGGGAATATTATTTTTTTTTCAATGACACTAACAGGAAGTTATCAAGGTTGTTATAATATGGCGGGAACACAGAGCCTGACTACCGACAAAGTACACTCCCACCACTAAAAATGAAAGTCTGTTTTGCCATTATTTAAGACTGAAATTTCGCGTTAATAAAACGCTTAAATAAGGAAAATTATCCTATTTAAATATACTGGTGGAAGTTTGCCCTGACGGTAATCAACCACTCCGAAAGCGGTTACAGTTGAAGCTTCACTATTTTAAGGATATGTCAGTTCCTCTTCCTTAATAGTTCCATGATCCTAAAACGTCAAACCTGCTGTAAATATGGTTATCAGATGGATACTTAAAACAAAAAGAAAAGTCACATTTGTGAAAGTGTATTACAGTTTATAATACACTTTCCGACTTTAAAATAATAATGTTAAAAATCTTAATCCTTTGACACAGCGAGAGAGGAATTCTCAAGCTCATCACGTAAGACAATCGATATGACGCTAATTTTAATATAAAACAACATGTTTATTTGAAATCAACAAATAAATTAGATTTGCACTGGAGTGGATGAAACGTTCTACGATGCTCGAATTTTGATTCAGCTAGCTCTCAAAATAACTAAGTTCGATTTTAAAAATGTAAAATCAGCTTAATCCCTTAATCGTCGCGCCCGTGACTGTCACGGGCAGTGTAGGCTTCTTTTCTTTTATTCAGATTGTTTTATTCCCACCAGTTTTTTTAAATAATGCAATTGGCTTTATTCTCTCGACATTTTATCTGCCATTAAATGAAGAAAATATTTCAACTTGAAAAAAGTGGTGGCAAACAAACAATCTGAATTTTTAAAGAGTATTCGACATTTATCAGGCGCGACGATTAAGGGGTTAATAGCGTAATTTACGACATGTAAGTCGCGGCTCAAATAAATCTGTTTCCGACACGAAATTTTATTTAATAAAATGTACTTATTTTTACTTGCTTCTCAACTGACTCCATTTATTAAGTAAATTTTCTTGTTTGACCAGACTTATTTTATCTGCGGCATATACACCGGAAATTACACTAGGTCAAATTCCTTAGCTCTGAATTCCCAGGTTTGGGGTGGTACTGTGTGGACAAAAGCGTCTGTCTAAGCAGTGGAGTGTACCAGCTACCAGTTGCGAGTGAAGTAGCTGAGGAAGTTGTAACAAGATATCGGCTGCTTTTTAGGTGCGTTCGTAATTATGTAAATACGTAGCACCTATAGTCGTCGTTCAGTCCGTCTGTCTGTCCGTCAGTCCGCATATAACAGAGCAAAAACTACCCGACCGAATGATCTGAAATTTTTAATATATAATTGCTGCAAAATTTTGTCGAGCCATTTCCAATTTTATGAAAATCGGATGTATAGTTTAATTACAGGGACAGTCAAAAGTTTTTCTTTACATTACGGCCAATGGGAAAAATTATTGCAAGTGAATTTTAATGATGTTACAGACTTCCGAATGGTCTGAAATTTTTAATATATAATTGCTGCAAAATTGTGTCGAGCCATTTCCAATTTTATGAAAATCGGATGTATAGTTTAATTACAAGGACACCCAAAAGTTTTCCGTTACATTATGGCCAATGGGAAAAAATTTTTGCAAATGCATTTTAATGATTTTACAGCCTTCCGAATGGTCTGAAATTTTAAATATATAATTGCTGCAAAATTTTGTCGAGCCATTTCAAATTTTATGAAAATCGAATGTATAGTTTAATTACAGGGACAGTCAGAAGTTTTCCGTTACATTACGGGGAATGGGGAAAAAATTATTGTAAGTGCATTTTAATGATGTTACAGACTATGCACTTATGAAGCGCAAAAAAATATACATTCAGTACAATATGGGGTGCAAAAAATAATTATAAAACTAGTTATAGTACGAACGCACCTCATTTGCCACGTTTGACGAGCAATTTCTAACTTGTTTAAAATAGGATCTGCAGCTTCAAAATACCGCCGCACAGTGGAACGTTTTGACGATCCAGTAGGTGGACAAAATTATTTCAATGGAGTTTAATTAGTTTTTGCTGTTTTTTTTTAAATGCGTCACTAATAAAATACTCAAACAGAGATAAATATTTGGTTATTTAACAACAATGTCTTAAAATAAAAATACAGGGTGCTCACTAAAGTCCGTTCCCACCATCTTAACTGTCGAACAACTGCATCTATATTCATAAACGTGGTGTCTAGATATAGTAAAGAGGCTATGGCTATGTGCTACTAGATGAGACTGCTTACAGCGCCATCTGGTTCAAAATGACGGCATTAGCTTTCCTATCGCGAAGACGGTTCAAACTATGGGATAAAAGTGAATGACAAATTTGTAGAGCGTCATCGATTTAGTTCGAAATGACACCTTGTGAACATGAAGGCTAAATGAATCTCGTTCTGAGCATGAATCTCGCTTTCAAGATAGGAATACTAACTCATCTGTTTTGCACCATGTGCCGCTGCAAGCGGTGTCATCTGGTAGAGCATAGCCACTTGACTATAACTAGACACTACTTTTATGAGTGTAGCTGCAACCGTTCGGCAATTTAGACCGTTGGAAGTACTTTAGTGAGCACCATGTACAATGCATTACAAATAATGCGTTAAACATACTTTTTTACAATTAAGTAAAAAACATTTTAATGCACACATGTAAGCTAACATTAATTTACTTTTGTATTTTTGTCTACTCTGAATTTCACGAGACATTTGTGTAGTCATCCTGAAAAATAAAAATTTTTAAATAAAATCATATGAAAAAAAAAATTGTAATGCTTCGTGGTACCCTGTAAAATATATAAATGCTGCCAAAATTATTTTTTGTTGAAAAAATGCTGTTGTGTGAATAAATAACCTATATAAGTTTTATTCAATTTGAAAAAAAAATTCTGCATATAGACGATAATGTATTCGAATTTTTTATGCGTCCCTGTAAAAGAAATACAACTGCTACGCACTTTGTTTTCAATTTGAAAAATGCTTTTGTGTATCTCAATAACCTATAGTAATTTTGTAGAAATTTAATTAAAATTTCTGCTTTTCAGCAACAATCATTCCGCGATTTTTTGTGTGGTCCTGTAAAAAATTCATAATTTTTACGTTTGTAAAATTATAATTTAATAGAACTGTCATCGGAAAAACACGCGTAGGCAAAGTTTCAGCTCAATCAGTGGTTAAAAATTGCCTTGCAAGATTTGAACTAATCTTTTATGTGGGCCTGTAAAAAAAGCGTAATTGATACGTTCATTAAATTATAACAATATTGCATTATCATCAGAATTACATATCCTGATCCAAGTTTCAGTTTAATCGGATTATTGAAATTGGCTTAAAATTAACTTGTAAGTTTTAATCTAAATTTTTGTGAAGCCCTGTATAAACAGTATTCTAAAGAAACTTCTACGTTCTTTAAATCATAATAATATTGTATTGTCATTCAAATTACACATGTATTCATTGTTTCGGCTCAATAGGATAATTAAAAGTGATTTAAATTTTACTTGCAAGATTTGAACTAAACATACCTACATGCACTGGAAGTTAATACGATGCTTGTTTATTAATTAAAACTTAACTGATCTTCAGCTATGTTCAGGATTTTTTTTAATTTTTCGTTACTTTAGGAATGGCACTTTGATTTACAAAAATGCTTATTGCTGAATAAAGCTGAATAATTTGTTAAAAGTCAAGATGAATTTTGTAAACGACATCAAGGATCGTCCAGAATTTCGGTCTTTGAAAAAAAGGTAAACCGGGTTTAATATCGCTTATTTTCAAACAAAAATGGATTAAATCTGACCTTGATAAAGCTGTGACATTAGATCAGGAAACTTGTGCTTTCAAATAAAACAGAATAGTCACGACGTGCTTTCAAACTTAGAGAAAGCTAGTGCAACTTTTGAAACTCCCTCAAACCAACTGCACAAATCAGTGTTGCCAGATGGGCTGCTTTTTGTAATGCAGATTCTCGATTGGCATCAATTTTTTGAAATGGTAAAAAGCGCCTTATTTAATGACATATTAATAAAGGCGAAAACAAAGGGAATTTCACCGTTTCAAAAAAGTGGTGCCAATCAAGAAATCTGAATTTTAAAAAAAGTAGCCCACTGGCAACACTGGCACAAATGGCTACATTATGGTCACAATTAATTGAGACCTCTGATTTTTTACGCCAAAACTAGTACGGATGTCGAAAATACAGACGTCGAAAATACAGACATTCATCTGCCAGTACACGCTGTTTTGTCAAATTCCGAGATAATCGGAAAAATGGATTTTGTGCACCTAGATCATCAAAACGTTCAACTGTGCACCTGGGCAAACTTTCCACCAGCATAATTCAATAGAAAATTTTGTCTTATTAAAGCGTCTTATTCGTGGACATATTTTCTCACAAATATTTTCTGGTGTCAGTTTGACAGGTAAGCCAGTCAGATTCCATCCCGGTTGTTCTGAATATGGCAGAAATTATGAACCTGACTACCGCAAAAGAAAACTTACACCAGTTAAAATTAAAATAGTTTTCTGCCATTATTTATGACTGAAATTTTGCATTACTAATGCCTTTAAATACGGAGAAAATTTCTGTATAAATATACTGGTGGAGGCTTCTACTGGAGGTAATCAACCCTTGTGAAAGCGGTTACAGTTGAAGCTTCACTATTTTAACACTTTGCATCTTTCTTTGCAAACCTTGTTTTTGGCACCAGTAAAAAGGAAAATAAAATTTTCCATATTTAATCAGAGCATTTTTGAAATTGTATACTTGAAGTAAACTTCTTTTTAAAAAGTGGTGCTGATCGAATAAAATATGCGTAAGAGACGCCGGAGTGCAAAGGTTTAAGGATATGTCATTTCCTATTTATTAATAGTTCCATAGCCTAAGCATTGTCTGTGCAATTTATGTCACCACAGAGTCATTCATCAAAACTTTGATAATTTCATCATGGATTTCTTTTTGTAAAATTGTTCTTCCAAAATTGTGAAAAAAAAGGCATGTTAAATATAAAAAATTTATCAGCAGAGATCACCATGCTGTTTTTGTTAAATAAATAACTTAATGTCTGCGGAATTTACAATACTTACTTCAAATGCCATTCTAACCTTATAATTTTCAATAAAAAAATTAATGCAATGAAAGTAATCACTTTGTTCTGTTTCAATTTGAAAATTAGAACAATTCTATAAGTTTACCGCCTCATAAAATAAAGGGCCATCTTTAATTAGAGTCGCTTTTTTCAGTTTGTTTCTTATTTTTCATACTTTCCTTGTGCTTAAAATGAAATCAAGAAAAGTATAAAAATAATGCACAATTATTTCCAAATTGCAATAAATAATTAGTACTTTTATTTATAACATGGAGTTACTCTATCCGTCTTATGACATGGAGTTGAGTATACAAACTTTACATCAGACTAATCGCCATAATTTTAGTCTAATGAGCACGATGCTTAAAAAGTACTTATGGGTACATCTAACAATTCTACAAAAATGAATATTTTATTTTTAACTATATTCCTTAAATTTTTGGAGTGATCACGGAGCTGATGATATAAAAATATTAACTTTTACAAAACATTTTTAATTAACAAAAAGGGCTTTGTGAAAATACAACGGCAGATATTTATCTAGTTGCTGAAAAAGTAGCAATATGACTTACTTCTCCAACTAAACAACAAACAAAAGCTACAGTGATGCAACCTATAGGGTTTTGTATGAATTAAAACATAGACATGGAGTTGATACAATACTCTGGTTACAGAATGGAGTTATGAATAAAGAGGTGGAGACATATAGTGTACTGTCTGCCACTTGCGAGTGAAGTAACTGAGGAGGTTGACACAAGATGGAGGCTGCTTTTTTCTTAATTGCATCTACAGTTTCTGATTACCGCCAAAGCAAACTTTCTACCAGTAAAATTGAATAGAAAATTTCGTCTTATTTGAGCGTCTTATTCATGGAAATATTTTGTCACAAATGTCGTAAAATTTGCTATTTGCATTTACCGGTCTCCTTTTGCCTGGTAGAACAGTCAGTTTGTTTCACTGGTTGTCACAATATGGCGAAAACGCAAGGCCTGAGTTTCGCCAAAGTAAACTTCCACCAGTATAAATGAGAATCTGTTTCAGCCAATAATTTGACTGAAATTTGGTATTAATAAGGCGTTTAAATAAGGAGAATATTTCTATAAAATTTTACTGATGGAAGTTTCCACCGGCGGTGATTAACCCCTGCGAAAGCGGTTACAGTTGAAGCATCACTATTGTTAGGATATGTCGGTTCCTCTGTATTAATAGTTGCATAAGTTACAGATTTTCCGACATAAATTTGTCATTTAAAAAACTGCCGCAAAAAATATTTCGCTCTTTATAAGAAATTCACTGTCTCTCCTATTCAAAATAAAAATATAAAAAATATTTAAATTAAGGCTAAGTACTGAAAAAGGTGTTTTATTTATGAACCTGCGAATGGTAACAGTACACGGAGTTGATATTACCTATTTCAAAATTAAATTTAAAACTCATGCGTACTTAAAATACTTCAGCTATCTCATGCAAAAATATTACAGAACGTTACAAAAATTTACATTTTTGCATGCAATGAACACTGGTTACAATTGTCCTAGTTTTGGAGAATGACACCCATTACCGTATTTAGCCACGGTAGGAAACACCCTTATCGAAGCAATAGAGTTGTCAATAAAGAGGAGGAGACATATAATGTACTGTCTACCAGTTGCGAGTGAATTGACTGAGGAGATTGTCACAAGATTTCGGCTTCTTTTTCTAAATCGAATCTACAGTTTCTGAATACCGCCGGGGCAAACTCCCCACCAGTAAAATTGAATAGAAAACATTGCATTATTTTAGCGCCTTATTCATGGAAATATTTTCTCACAAATATGGTAAAAACTTCTATTTGTTTTTACTGGTGTCCGTTTGACTGGTAAAACAGAAAGTTTGTTTCACTGGTTGTCACAATATGGCGGAAACAAAGTCTTTGACTACCGCAAAAGTAAACTTACACCAGTAAAATTGAAAATATGTTTCTGCCATTATTTATAACTGAAATTTTGCTTTAATAAGGCCTTTAAATACGGAGAAAATTTCTATATAAATTTACAGGTGGAAATTTTCACCGGAGATAATCAGTCCTTGCGAATATTGTTACAATTGAAGCTTCACTATTATAAGAATATGTCAGTTCCTCTTTATTAATAGTTCCATGATCGAAATATCCCGTCTGATTCTTCCTAAATCTTTCATTAATTTTTTGTCCGTCATTGTTACTTGACTTGTGGAGTTTTAATTCCATAATGGTCACTCTGGTCGCTATATTCATTTGCACATGACTGTGCTGGTGACGATAATTAAGACATATAAATGGAAAAATTAAAGAAAATATTATTAAACAAGGGCGAGAGAAAATACAAAAATAAAAACTATGAATGTGTTATGGAATCTTCTGAGTAGCTTCAAGAACAAAACTACGGTTAAAACGAATTCTGCATGAGCTTTTTAAGATATTTTTCTTAAGATGCAAGTTTTCTCATAAACAAATGGTTGACTGTGAAATATAACGAATGGTTGAATATGAAATATAACGGATGTTTAAAGAT
The DNA here is from genome assembly GCA_963932465.1 of Maratus speciosus. Taxonomy (NCBI): domain Eukaryota; kingdom Metazoa; phylum Arthropoda; class Arachnida; order Araneae; family Salticidae; genus Maratus; species Maratus speciosus. Next base: position 491,867,283 of record OZ010796.1, on the reverse strand, counting down.
ATGTGTAATCTTTAAAAAAATTGCCCCAGCATAAAAAGAAAATTTAATTTCAAATACATCCTTCTAAAATTGTAACATACCTTACTGTACAATATTTACTCATTTTGTCAGATCATCAAGTATGAAACAGGTGATTACAAAAGGGCCAGATTACCAAATGGCAAACTTTCACGAGTAAAAAAGAATAAAAATTTTTTGAATTATTTATGACAGTAATTTTTAATGAATGCGGCGTTTATGTAAGTTGAAAATTCCTATTATAATTTACTGATGGAAGATTGCCCCATTGGTAATCTGGTTCATTTGTAATCAGAAGTTTCATACATGAAGACCTATTATAATAGATATACTATCTCAAAGTGTTTAACTTTGATATGTGATTTCAGAATAAGATGCTTTAGTTGACACTGATTTTTGTAACATTTGTATATCCGTGAAATTTAAATTTTTTTAAATCTCAAAAATAGCAAATTTTCATATTTTAATCGTCGAAATCTGCAGCTAAATAAAACAAACATTTCTATTAAATTTTGGGGGTAACAAAAAGAGTAAAATTTCATAGATATGCTTTAGAAAACAGCAATAAAAATAATTACTACACGGCAGGTAATTTTTTTGCTAAGAAAAAAAAAAAAAACAATCTTCACAAAGAATACTACATATTTTTAAAAGATTGGATATATGATGTTGCACTTAAAGCTAATAAAGGATCTTTTGTTTAGGATTTATTTTGGTTCACTTCAGTATGTACGTCTACAAAAAAAGTGAAAGTTATGAGTAGAAGCGATTTTAGTACAAAAATATTTTAACCCTTTGAAGGGAAAAGCAATTCCATTGATAAAGTGTTGAAATTAATGAGTGACACCGGAATTTGAAAACAAATTTACTTATAAATAAGAAAAAAGCTATATTTCCCGTACCGTAATTTCGAGTGTATAGCCCGCAAATCAAACAATTCTGTTTTGACCCGGAAATTTTATTCAGTATTTGAAGACCAATATTTACCGTGATCTAAATGTTACGTTTTATTTAAAAAAATTTCTGGATCGAAACACGATTGTTTGATCCGCGCGCTATACACCCGAAATTACAGCATATAATAAACTTAAGATTCTTTTAATAAAATTCGGTTGCCATTGTGTCGTTTAGAAATTGAAATTAAGTGATATCATAAAGATACTACCACCCCTCAAGGGGTTAACTAGTGCAGGGCTCTCACTAGGTCCGTTTTTTGAACACCACTTTTATTTAAAGAAAAACCTTTTTTGTACGTTTCGTAGAAACAGACCGGGAATATCGTTTTTCTTGCAATTGTTGCAAAAACCTGCGACTAATTTATTTCTAATACTGGTTTAAAAATACTGGTTTAAAAAAAACGGACCAGTAGAAGCCTTCTAAGGTTGCTAGGTGTCCGCGAAAATCGGGGCTCCAAATGCTCGTCACACCAGAATTTTAAAGTAATTTTCTTAGCCTTCTCTAATCGCAAAACTATCTGCTAATAAAGATGGCGAAATAAACTGTCAAAAATTAGTGGTGTCCGGAATATTTGGAGCCCTGATTTTCGCGGGACACCTGGCAAAGCTACTTGTAATAGAGGTCTTACAACAGACGTTACACATAACAGACGTCATAGTTATGAAAAAATAGCTTCACTCGTTGTATAAATATTAAGGCTTACAGTGTTCAAAAAATATCCACACTTTGCTACCTCTATTTTAAAAGCGTAATCTATATTATATATTTGAGGACGTGAGTTTCAAAACTCGCCTTATACAAAATTTAAAAAATCGTGTTTCTATACCAATATATTCTATTGGTATACAATATTTCTATCTTTACCGAAAAAACTCAAGAATCTGAAAAAAAAAAAAAAAAAAACTAGTTTCATGCTGTATTTCTGTAATTGTAAAATCTTGGTCTACAATGAAAATCAATTAGTTAGAGATTTTTCGCGATTTTCCAAAATTTGATTATTGGATAAGGCGAGTTCTAAAACTCACGTCAGTGTTGTCAGCGGTCTACTTTTTATAAATTCAGATTTCTTGACTGCCATCGCTTTTTTAACCCTTTCAGGGGCAAGTTACTTCTATTCATAAAATGTTGAAATAATTTATTGACACCAGTACTTACAAGAGAATTAATTTTAAACAAGTAAAAGCATATTTTCGCGTACTTAATAAAGGTGAAATTTTCATTATAAAATTCCGGTGCCAATGTGGCATTTAGGGTTTTAAATTGCCGTGACGGCATCACCGCCCTTCAAGGGGTTAAAATCGTAAAATTCGCCTTTTTTAACGACATGTTAATTAACCCCTTAATTATCGCTCCCGTCATATTCACGGGCTGTGAATTTTATTCAGATTACTCAGATTTGTTAGCTTCCCACCAGTTTTATAGAATAGTATAATTGGCTTTATTATGGCATCATTTTACCTGTCATTAAGCAAGGTGAACATTTCTTTTTCAAAAAAGTGATGCTAATAAGCAATTTGAATTTTTAAACCGTAATTTAATGCGACCGTTAAGTGGTTAAAGCGAAAACAAGGCGAATTCGCTAAGATGTTATATATTCCTGTGGCCGCCATCTTGGATTTCTCGGCGACGTTTTGTTGACGTTTATTGATAAGGCAATCACGTTAATCATAACATGCGCATAAATCTGCTTGGCGATATTTACTTTGCGGAAAAAGGGTTCTCACGCAAAAAAAAAAAAAAAAAAAAAAAAAAAAAAAAAATCCAAGATGGCGGTCACAGGACTATGTAACATCTGTTCCGGCGAATTTTACCATTTCAAAAAAGTGGTGCTAATCCAGAAATCTGAATTAAATAAAGTAGTCCACTGGCAACACTGACTCACGTCCTCATTTACATTGCTGATGTTAAAGGAGTTTACCGCGACGATTTTTTCTGAAAATAGTGATAGTAAACGTAGGAAAATTTAGGAAAGATGCGAGCTTAAAAACATACATAAATTTATTTAATTTAAGCAGGAATTTGTTTTTAAACCTAAAGTTCGTTCAAATGAAGTTATGAGCAAACAAAATATCATCTCTGAAGATGAAGGGCATACTTTACATTCCCAACATGTTATGAACAACTACAAAATGGCTTTAAATAACTTTTCTAGAAACTTTTATACACAGTATAAATTATGAATGCTGCCTGGTGCACGTTTTTTGTTATATTTATTCAAACAAATGTAAATGTAGTAACAGAGGTTACAGAGGTTAAATATAAAAGAAAAATGTAATGTATTTAAAATAAATTTTAATATTATCATTAATTATTATTTATTTTATTTCATAAAACATATCTTAAATTATTATTAAAAAATTATTATACTGTTAACATAGAAGAATAGCTAAAATCAAATAAACATCATGTTTTATTATTGTTAGGTATATAGTTTATATAATATTAAGCTTATAGTCATTCGAGCAGCATAAATTCAGAGCTAAGTAGTAAAACAAAAGTATGTTTTAGGAGTAGATTATGAAACACTTTAAAAATTAACAAAATGTTATTAAGAATTTTTTTTTCATACTATAAAGTAGATAAATCATAGTCTGTCATGCAAGCAAATTCTTTCGTGCATCCCTGTAAATGAACGATAAATGCTAGGCACTACATAATCTATGGAAAACATGATGTAGTGTACCTAAATTATATATTATAATTTGATTGTGTTTTAAGTATCATAACATCATTAAAATTATTCGCAATTATTTTGTCTACTATATCGTAATGTACTGAAATTAAGTTTCGCTTCTCTGTAAACAAACTTCTCTGTAAGTTTGCTTCTTTGCTACACACTCCGTATTAATGAGAAAAGACGTTTTACTCCCCATCAGCTTTGCATATCAAATCATTTTGTTTTAGCTATTGTAGCATCTTAAAGTGCAAAAGAAATGATTTTCCACATAGTAATGAAATGGAATTAATCCGTGTGTCCTGGTAAAATTACAAGGTAACAGGTGCATATGCTAAACACTTCATTATGAACACCGAGCTATCTGTTATAAACGTCAATAACATATAAAAAATTACATGGCAAACATAGCGGTGGTGCAAGTTCGCCATTTTTTAAATTCTGATTGCTTGATTGCCACCATATTTTTAAGTAGGCATATTCGCCTTATTTTATGACGTAATAATTCAGGCGAAAATAAGGCTAATTATACTGGTTTTAAAACATAGTGGCAATCAAGGTATCTGTTTTTAAAAAAGTAGCGGACTGGCAAAACTATGGATCCGAGTATAATTAACACCTTGTTTCTTTTTCTTTTTTTTTTTTTTTTTTTTTTTTTTTTTTTTGACACAATAAATTACAAATAAAGACCCGGTACCACTTTTTTATACTAAAATATTAGGCTTTGTACTATCGAAAAGGTATACCATTTAATAAACCAAAGATTACAGTTAAAATTAAGTTGTATCCAAAAGCTCTTTTGTCCGAGCGGTATTCGGGAACAACAGTTAAGGGGTTAACAATTTTTTGACCAATCACGAATATACTCGCGTTTCTAAAATGATGCTTTGCTGACTGAAAACATGCTCTGAATACTTATTTCTGCCAACGCCAATTTTTTTAAAAATAAAATATCAGCAAGCTTCCTCAGAAAGATTACGTCTTTACCAAATAGTTCGCATATTTTTATAGAATACACGAAATTTCAAATAAAATCAAAGAATTTCAAAATAGTTATTGATACATAAATTCGAAAACCCTATCTAGGCAACAGACTTCCAGAAAAGGATGGACGTCCATTGTCTGGAGAGACACATATCTTTGGAAATTGCCAGTCAACAACGTGCTAAGAGAGTTAATATACGGACAGACGACTGACTATACGGCCAGACAGAGACACAGACCGAACTTCTAAACATTTTTTAACTGTTTTGGAAAGTGTTAAACAGTATAAAGGGGTATAGTTTTTTTAACTACATAATTAGTTTTTTCTGTTAAATGATGCAAAATTAATTGTTATGAGCATTTCTGTGTAATATCTGGAAAAATAAACCAATGTTTCGGACTTTAAAATTCATGCAAAATTCGTTTATCGCATATATATGAATAGAAAATTATTGATTTTCTCAAAAATATACCGTCAAGTAAAAGTAATATGTCGAAACACGTTAACGCTTAACCCCTTGAGGGGTGGTGATGCCGTCATGGCATCACATAATTTTAATCCCTAATTGTCACATTGGCACCAGATTTTTTGAATGAAAACTTCACTTATATTAAATAAGCGAAAATATAGCTTTACTTGTTTACAAATAAATTTTCTTGTAAATACTGTTGTTACCAATTTATTTCAACAGTTTTCAAATACAATTACCTTGCCCCTGAAAAGGTTAAAAGAGCATTCTCAGCAAAATAGATGAAATAATGATTTAATTTTTGGTTTAAGTTCAAACTTATCAAGATAGATTAGTGCTACAATTAATTGAAAGAGACCGGGACAACTTTCTAATATGTTTTACGAGACCGACCAAACAGAGGCAGATTATATTAGGAGAATATATGCAATCTAAGCAATAAACGCGATAAGAAGTAAATGAAATTTCTTTGATTGTATATTTCGCATCATAGTTACGCGATTTCTTTGTCTGGTTCGCTTTTAATTTATCGGTAAAATATACGTATATTTGTAATTTAAAAATGGATGTAACTTCGTATGATATTTGAAGTTTTAAATATTTCACATATTAAAAAATCTTTTTTTTCTTTTATAGTAAGAAAAATATTTTGATCTTTTTTCAATTAAATAGTATTTATCTGTCTTCATGAAGAGTAATTTAGGAGAAAATTAAAGAATTTTAAATTTTTGAAAAAATATTACATGCATTTTTGTATGGCTCACATAGCAATCACAACGTCGTACTATATTTTCCGTTAAATTTCTAATCCATTTGATTAAAATCACCAATCAGAAAAGTGGTGTATTTTTCTTGATAATTAGAATAATCGTGCGCGCACTTACTCAGAATGTGCGTGTGTGCGTGTTTTTTCCTTAGCTCCTTAAAAGGGATAATATTTATAAAATCATCAATAAAGTAACTTTTTTTATTCAACAAATTGAATAATTATAAGTTTTCAAAATAAAATATGCAATTCGTTGTATCTTTGAGGCGAAAAAAGATGTAATACATCATATTAACATTTGCAGAAAAGCCACTATAATGCTTGAATTTTGCGACTTAATATTTCTTTTACAAAATGCAAACCATTACCGCAGATGTCGGATTATATAGGGGAATTTTTATTATTCCTACCCCTATTTTGATAATAACATCTTCCTTGTACTTTTCAGTGGCTTATGTTTACCTATTACCTGCTGGTGTTGCGTTCACGCAATGGTCCAAATAAATGCACCTATTTAAATTATTTACAAACCCACCATTATCTTTCAATTTAAAAATTGGCCTTGATTAAAGGCATAGAATTTTAAGATCATATAAAGCGAAAATTATATTTCAGAGTTTGTGGTGGCAAACAACATTCTGCTAAAAAATTGAAAATGTCAACCTTCTAGTTTTGGCGGTAATGGGTTAAGGGGGGAGGGGGGGTCCCTTTAGAAATTTAAAAAAATCGATTTTTTTTCATATTTCGAATATATAATATTTCGAGAACATATTGGCAAGAGGTAAAATCAGAATATTCAATATTAATACAGTTATCCCACTTTTAGTCGAGCACGCCCGAACTCGCATGTTGTGCTAGCAGAGATTAAACGAAGATCTTCATCCCTTACTTTCTCAAGAATTTCAACAGAATCTCCAACCAATCTACCAACATTTATCTAGAGATGACTGTGGAGGTGCATTCGTATACCCAGGTTCACAATATGAGTAAGAGAAAAAAACTCCAACACAAAAGTTTAGAGGACTTACATCTTTATTATGAAATACCTTTTAATGGAGGGCCGTGAACAGTATCAAGTGGAACGGGGAGTTTCAATAACTTCCCGACAGCGGACGCCCCACAGCGGGGCCTAATTTGCAGACTACATGGCTCGAGGTCAGGAGCAAAAGTGAGAAGATTTTGTTACCAATACTTACAGATTGGCGAACATTATTTAACCATATGTAAGATATTTGGCGAAAAACAAATTGGATAGACAAAACAATCATGAAGTTTTACATTGAGTTAAAAACTATGCCATGGCGGGCTCTTTAGGGTTACACTAAAGAACATTCCAGCGGTAAGCAGGGAGTCTTAAAGAAATAGGAACACGTGATTTTATATGCACGTTACAGATATAACACCAGCTGAAAACTAGTCAGCAATGGGCATATGGTTTGTATCCCACAAAGTACAAGGGTGAGAATTGAATACAAATGCAAGCCCAGAGGCTGGGAAAATATGCATTACATATCGTCGGCTGCGAAGCGAAAAGACATTAACTTGTATTTTATTCTTTTATTTTTTTTCAACGAAAAATTGCTGTGGTTAAGATCTTTTTCTATCGTGTGAACTTGAAAGACAGAGAAAGGAACCGAGATAAATGATGTCTGCATTTAAAAAGAACTTTAAAAAGTAAAAGTGAAACTTACAGTGGCGATAGGGGGGGGGAGAGAATGACTAAAGACATAAGAAATTAAGTATAAAATGTCAAATTTAAACTAAATATTTTATTTGAAGGGGGGGGGGAGAATAATGACAATTTATAATGAACCAGTACGGTTAAAAGCTGATTTTTCAGGGGAGAGGAGGAATAATGCATATATAACGGGAAAGCCGTTATATATATCACCCATTACCACCGGAAAAAAAAAAACTGTGAAACTTGTAGAACAGTTTTTTTTTTAAATTGACGATTATTTTGTCTACCCCCCGTACATATAAGTATTTAGAACAGATATAACATAATACAATGATAAGTCTCCATGTATATATATATATATATAATTAACTGTGTGGTTGCAATTCTTTAAATGTTTGCATAAAGTAAAACTTTCAGGTCATGATAAATGGCGCCTTTTTAATTCTTTTCTTGGTATTCATTAGTCTTAACAGTCACCAAGAAAGTGCAAATAATATTTTTTAATTTAACTGGATCCTTTTTAAATAGCTTTTTAGTATTTGATTAAGAGGCTGGCACCAGCATTTTTCATGACCAAAATAAGATAAGTAATTTTCTTTTAATAACTTGTTATAATATCTTCTCAAAATAAAAATAATATAATATAAATGCAAGCAACAAAAGTCACAGATACCACTTTAAAATGAAATAGAAAATAAAAGACATATGTATGTCTGTAAATAAAAGCTAAATGAAGTAATATAAAAAAATAAAAAAAGGTAGAAAATTGGTTTTCGTGCACACCGCACGGGACTACCAAAGAACGGGATGCACATAGCATGCCTATGAATGGGTGTAGCCCTTATTCTTGTTAAGTAACAAGTGTGATGGCGTCAGTTTAGAACATCAGCCCTAGGGGGGGAGGGAGTTATGAGACCCAGACATCAAGTGATACCTAGGTCCCTGCTCCCCAATGATCACATTGATCTTCAAAGGAGCATGCGTCGATGTATCATATAAAAAAAAGTTATGTTTGTTGAATTGAAACAACAATTCGAGGGTTTTGTCTCTCAACACAATGAAGTTTGGACCCTTAGGGCAAAAATTTTGAATGGGAACAAAACGTCAGAGGGGATAAATTAAAAATAATAAAAAAAACTGAGATAAATATCTCATATCAAAGGTAAAAGGTCAATCCGAGGGTGTGGAGGGACTGGTGACATGATCGGGTAAGATAACAACTGCAATTGTTTTTGTTTTTTTTAAAGTAAATTCTAACTTTGTATTCCTTACAATGTATCAAGCAGTATATAAACTGTATGTGTATTGTGTAACATTATACAGGGTGTTCCGTTAAAGGGGTCCAATATTAATAGGGGTAATAGAGGAGATCACATGGAGCATAAATCAGTATATAAAGCCTGGTCGGATCTCAATAGTTTTCAAGTTACAGCAAATAGAATGAAAATTCGGAAAATTGTAAAAGAACCCTAATTGCTAAACTATCGATAATGCTACATAAAAACGAAGCACATATTTAGAAAGAGCAGAAAAAATCCTACAAAATGACATCAATTGTATTAAAATAGCAATATTTATTGACGAGTTACAAGCCCTGAAACAGTGAAAAAAGTACGAAATCCAATATACATCAAAATATTTAATCGTTAATTCCAAAAGACAACTCTAGCTACAACAAGGAAAATGTAGTAAAATTTGGTCCATTCCGAAAACTTTCGAAAAAGCTTACAATGAACCATATCGGTTTAATTGTGTGAGAGAAATTAATCAGTTTCTTAGTTACAACTCCGCTTTCTTTGACACTAGCAAAGGTTAAACTCCGCCCATCACGATCGGAAACACCGCCTTTTTAATTACCCTCAACTATACATTTTCGATCATGCTTCTTCTGAGATGCAACATTTTTAATTATTCAAGAGTTGAATGAACCAAAATAACTTTACAATAATAGTCTACATTTTAAAGTGGTCTTTTATTGATATAAAGCTTAAGTTAAATTCTTTAAAATTAAACTGGTGGTGAAAATTCGGAAATAATTAAAAATATTGCGATTTGTAACTATGCAAGAAGTTTCAGTACATGTTTTACATGGACAATTATTGTATGTATATGTGCATCATAATTTATGATAGGAAATAATAATAACAAATAGCATAATAATTTTATTAATTATAAATATAAAAAAGACACTATATTTTAAATTAATTCAAACAAACTTTGTAATTTACAATTTGAGTACACCACAGTCTGTGACTTACAAAATACTGTGCCAAAAAGTGTTGAAAATAAAAGAAAAATGACAAATAAAGAATTACATTCCACGTACTTTATGACATATGTGAAGCATAGTCTTCTGGCCTGCGCTGCACAGTTCAATGTCGGAAGGCAGACGAACGGACATTATTATAATAGGTGTTCGAGGTTGCGCCCATTAACAGAATCGCACAGCCGACAGCGACGTCGTAAAGATTGGCGAACACGCCGAAAAACTCCGACGGAGTTGGGAATGTCTCCTGCAGCGACAACGATTCGCGCTAGTAAATCCTCCGGTGTATCCACAGGCGTTTCATACACCAGCGATTTAAGGTGTCCCCAAACAAAAAAGTCTAACAGATTGAGGTCTGGAGAGCGTGCAGGCCAAGCAACAGGTCCTCTGCGTCCAATCCATTTCCCAGGATATGTTGAATTGAGGTGATTGCGAACACCTATGAAAAAATGTGCCGGTGCGCCATCGTGCATAAACCACATATTGTGGCGCAATGTTGCTGGCACATTTTGCAGTAACTGCGGTAAGATATCCCGTAGGAAAACCAAGTACGTACTGCCATTGAGTACATCTGGGAGTAAATATGGTCCTATGAGATAATCGCCGAGGACACCTGCCCATATGTTCACACTGAACTTTTGTTGTGCGTTCGACGGGAAAACAGTGTGCGGATTTGTATATGACCATGTGTGCATATTGTGCGTGTTTACCACGCCCTCTCTCGTAAATGTTGCTTCATCAGTAAATAAAATATTTTCCAGAAATTGTGGATTATTTTCTGTTGCATTAAGAATCCAGCGTACGAATTCTGTCCGCTGAGCACAATCTGTTACTGATAACAGTTGTACCCGCTGCACATGAAAGGGGTGCATGTTTTCTGCACGCAGAACACGCCACACACTTTGGTGAGAAACACCGACTTCAGACGCAGCAGCTCGTGTACTCGTGGAGGGGTTATCTTTAAAAATATTCAGTACATCTTCTTCCATTGCAGGTGTTCGTACATGTCGAGGTTTCCCTGCATCAATGCTTGCTGTATTAAACGATCCAGTCTCCCGTAATCGTCTATCGATTTTTATGAAGAGTTTCGAACTTGGGCAACGTCTCCTTGGAAATTGCTCACGGTACATGCGCTGTGCTAGACATGCATTTCCATGAGCTTGCCCGTACATCAGATGCATGTCCGCATATTCTTCGTTAGAGTATTCCGGCATAATTATTATACATCAACTTACTACAATCCCACTTACAACAGCCTCCCTTTAACATAACGCCCACTGATGACTGCTGTTTTATTACACTTTTCTTCCTATACACATAGAAAAGTTGCATAAAAAGTACTTCTTCTTCATCATCCTGAAAGTTCATGGAGGAAACGCAGCAGTCACGGAGTTTGCTTTAAGACAAGGCGAGAGCTGCAGAATATGTCATTCACTTGACCAGACTGAATAATGAAAGGGTATTGATAGAGGTTGATCAGAAATGTATAATTGAAAGATATTAAAACAGGGTGTTTAAAATCGTCATGGGCGGAGCTTCGCCCTTTCCGATCGTGCAACAGTACAGAGTTGTAACTAGGGAACTGCCTCATTTTACCCATACAATTAAACTGATATGGTTTATTGTCAGCTTCTTCGAAAGCTTTCGGAATGGACCAAATTTTATAACATTTTCCTTGATGTAGGTAGAGCTGCATTTTTGGAATTAACGATTAACTATTTTGCTAAATATTTGATTTTGTATTTTTTCACTGTTTCAGAGCTTGTAACTCGCCATTAATTCTCAATATTCTAAAAAACTTATGTCATTTCGTAGGATTTTTTTTTTGCTCTTTCTAAATATGTGCTTCGTTTTTATGTAGCATTATCGATAGTTTAGCAATGAGGGTTTTTTTACAAATTTCCGATTTTTCATTCTATTTGCTGTAACTTGAAAATTATTGAGATCCGGCCAGGCATTATATACTGATTTATGCTCCGTGTGATCTCCTCTATTACCCCTATTAATATTGGACCCCTTTAACGGAACACCCTGTATAATGTTTTAAACATTTAGTGTAACTGCACTAGGTTACTAATGCTTCAAACGAAAAAAAAACTTTTTTTTTGTTATTGTGAAATTATGTTATTACAAGACCGACATAATATCTTAGATGTGTTTATTGTCTAAGTGAAGCTTATCCAGAGATTTTATTTAATCTCCAAATTTAAAAGAAAACGTGTAATTATGTACATGTAGAAAACCAAAACAAATGTGATGAAAACAATAAAAAAACATCATAAGTTTGAAATTTAAAGAAAATGCATGTGAAGGGGTAGCATCCTGTAAACTGGGCATTCTTTGTTGAGAAACAAAGTGATGGTGACAAGAAATGTCATGGCATAAAAGAAATATAGTAATAACGGAAAATTAAGGATCTGTTAAAACTTAACCTATTAATAAATGTTTACATTGTGAATATTATGTGAAGTCAAAAGTAGTTCCTGGTATGCTAAGAAATAAAAAGGAAATATCCTAATGTGTAAAGTTGAAACCTAGAAACAAAATGTTTTCAATTGTGTATAATGTGTTTGTTTTTTTAAACAAAATATCAATGAACTAAATTGTAATATCAATGAACTAACTTGTAATAACAACGAACTAAATTGTAATAACGATGAACTAAATTGTAAGTGTATCTCTATGAACCAAAGAAAAAATGTGTATTTCAATGAACGCAGCAAAGAAAATGTATCTCACAATGAACTAAATCAGTGTATGTCAGTGAAAAAAAGGGAAAATTTCAACGACTTAGATGTATGTTTGTGAACACAGCAATCTAAGTACCTCAATGAACAAAGTGTAAATTATTGCAATGAACTAAAGTGAGCAAGTATTTCATTGACTTAAAGTGTGAAAGTAATACGATGAACTCGATGTGTGTAAAAAAATGTACCTTAGTATGAACTCATGTGTCTAACAAAAAAAATATTATTACAATGAACTAAAGTGTCTACTAAAGCAAAAATTGGTATGAACTAATATGCAAAACAAATCACAAGAAAGAAAACAAACTATGAACTAATATGTGTAAGGAAAAATTATATGAGCTAAGTATTGTCATGAAAGAAAAAATAATAGTGCAATTGGTCCCTGAAGTACACAAAGAATTGGCAATGCTATGAACTCGTGTAAAGTTTTTTTTCTATGAACTCAATGAACTATGAACTCAGTTGTGTAAACTATGAACTAACTAAACTATGAACTCAGTTGTATGAACCATGAACAAAAACTCAGTGTGTACATATGGAACCAAGAGCATTGTATCACAAGTACAAAAATGCTTCGCCTTAAGTTAAAACAAACAAACCAAAAACAAACAACTGTGCTTTTGAGTAAAGAAAAGTGAAAAATTATAAAATGTAACCAGGAAATGCTACTTGTGTGATCAAATGTAACCGAATAAACCTAACTAAGATTACCAAGTGAAGTTATATCCAAATATATGAAAAATAAATCTAAAAATGTAACTAGTGTAATGATGAATGTTTAAAGTTGAATTACTGTGTACACCTTCAGCAAAAAACATCCTAAAATGTGAAAATCACCATGTCTGATGACCCGCATCACAAAAATTTTCACTAACGTTCCATTTCGTCATTCATTTGACTATTTGCGCGCTTAACAATCAAATGAACAAGCAACCCACTGTACATTTGTGTTTAATAAAAATGAGAGAAAAGAAAAATTAATGTAACTGAATAAACTTCAATTAAATATGAATAATACTGTCGAAAACTGACATATGTATATAAATGTATAAGAAAATGAAAAAAACTTTAAAAGGAATGCTGTTGATAGTAACTCCTTCACAGTAATGTGTGTTAAATAAAAACGAAAAATGTAAAATGTATGTTACATTGTTTTTTTTTTTTTTTTGTTTCCTAAGAAGGAAGCTGCATGAGATGTTTATGGGAATGTATTGCAGTTGTATACTTTTTCTCGCATTTGCTTGATGAATTTTTTTTTAATGATTGACAGTAAGGTGCATAGGCATTGTGGAAAAGGTCAAAGTTAGTGTTGTTGCTTTCATTATTTCTAATGCAATTAATGCATTTTGGAGGATTTCTACACTGAGGGTCAATGTGTGGCAAGGCACACACAGAGCATCTAATGTCATTATAACACGAAATTGCAAGATGATCATTGTATACTTGACACTTGAAGCAACGTCTAACATTTATATATGGTTTAACAGGGTACGGTTTTGATTGTATCATAATTTCTCTATGCATCAATAATTGCCTAGCATCCTGTGGTGCAAGCTTCAAGATCCAATTAAAGGACTTACTATGTAGGAGTTTGTACTTTTTAACAAAGTGAAAATCAGGTTCAGGTATATGGATTAAATCTGAAATACCAAACAAGATATCAGGAATATTTAAATTTTCAGGGAGGTTACAAATAATGACACGAATAGGCTTGGGTACATTAAGTTTAGCAGGGGATAAGGACTTTACAGAGGAATCGCTAATATCCGTAAATTTTTCATTGTGCTTACCCTGAGTGTGTAGGTCGGGGCTAAGATATGTGTCTTTTTATCATTTTCCAGTTGTGGTAACTTTTCTTGTTTACACATATAAGAGGGGACAGTTTGTGTAGATTTATCTAGGGCAGATGGAGGGAGTTTGTTGTTGACATCTACCACCTGATCACCCATAGTCTTACTACCTTTAGTACGCTTCGCCTTACTTTTCTGTTGGGCTGTGATTTCATGTAATCTCTCTACAGGTATCTGATTTACAAGAAATAAATTATCTTTATCCTGTTTTAATTTGGAATAATCATCTTTCAGAATATTAAAGTTTAGTTTAAGCAAGTGAAAATTGAATTTAATGATCTGAAGGAAATCCATAATATTTTCAGACAAGGATGCAGCATTTTCGGTCTTAAGTGAATTTTGAATAGATGTGACTTCCATATTAACCCTAGAACTACCGGAAATTTTACTCAAGTTTTATAAAAACATTCTACACCAGAATTTTTACTTAAAACTATTTAATTTGTTTATTTAACTTATTATTGTCTGATTTATACATTTAGTTTGTTTTGAAGAAATTTCTGGTTTGAATAAATATTTTGAATGTACATGTCGGGTCCATTGGACCCTTCTGGTAGACAGAGGGTTAATGGAATCCGAATATCTTAATAGTATCTCCTCGAAATAATCTACCCATGGAGATACAGAAATGGGGTGATTTAAATCACTAACAGAATTTTCATCATTTGCTGCCATATTTTAAAAAATAAACTGGTGAAGTGTCTTATTTCCAAAACCTTTTTTTTTTTATCTGGTGTTTATTTAATTTCTGTTGTTTACTTTTTTTTGACAGCCAAAATAGAAGAAAAAAAAAAGAGGAATTTTTTTTTTTTTTTTTTTTTTTTTTTTTTTTTTTTGAGAGAGAGCAACACAACTAATGCAAAATAAATAATACGAGTATTTCAAAATGGTGTAAGTATGCAAAAACTATATTTATCAGAAATGAAATGCATGCACATAAAATAAAACACAATAAGTTGCATAAATAACTTATACACAAAAGGAAAAATGAAGGGGAGGGGTGTAAAAAAAATATGAGTGTATCAACCACAAGATTTCTGTAAGTCAAGTTTTTGTCTACCTCCAGTTGGATTAAAGTGTCCAAAATTCAATAAAATTAAAAACAGCTAACTAAATTGTAATTCTGGTTTAGAATACAAAAAAAAAAAAAAAAAAAAAAAAAAAAAGTCAGAGTGGAGCAACACATGCTGAGAATAAATGTGTAACTATCACACAGAAGTGCAAATGTGCAAACGTGAGCGTAAAATGCACATTGTTATATAAAAATATCAAATCCTGCAAAACTTGGAGCAGAGAATTTTTGTTGCCTAGCGGTAAAATAAATATACCTTTAAAATATGCGAGTGGGGTTAAATGGGGTAAATTATAGATTTTTAATGCATAAAGAAAAATACCCTTAAAAAAGAAAAACAGAGCAAAACATAGCATGCATATGCAATTTCATGGGGGAAAAAATGAGAATACTGTCATAATTTAAACACAAAATTATAATAGCTGAAATATTAATAAAAGTACTGTAACGGAGCCGATGTCGTAAGGTGGTGCGGTAAGGGACAACTTCAACGGCCTGGTCTTATCAATATCGAAAAAAATATTTTATTGCATTTCAAACAATTAAATAATATTTCTTGATTAAATAATTCATAATTACAACGTTTTTCATATAAGGGTTCGAGCCCAGCTGTCAATAATATATTTATAGAATCAAGTCCAGTCCTCGAATAATAGATCGCTTTCAGTGTAGTCAGTCTCTTATTTATTCAATGTCCACTATTTACGAAGATAGAGTTCGCGATGCTCGACAGGAATGTCGCACTTTTGTAGGTGTTTAACCGAGGTTTAGGAACCTCCGATCTTCAACTCCGTGATGGAGATATCTTAACAGCCACACCTGGCTTTCGCTTTTCTGTGCTTCGGAGTATGCCACGAAGCCGTCGACCCGTGAGAGATTTCCACTCTGCACGGCCAGAAACACCTTGAAGTCTCAACTTCAACAGAAGGGAAAAATTAAGCTCCCGAGAATGCTCTTGCATCCTCTTTTATCAGTTTCGTTTTTCCGTCTAGGGCCAAAGCCACTCCCATTAGCCACTCACCATCCGTGGCCTATGATCTCATAGACCAGCCCTTTCTCTATAGGCTGCAGTCAGGACCTTCGCGTCCTTTTTCATCTCTGGTTTCACTTTCTACTTTCCCACGGGAACGAGATCCTTGTGAACATCAAAAGAATATTTCTCTCGCTAGATAAAAGAGTTCCTTTCACCCTAGTGTCATCTGCGAAGATTGATTGAAATTGAAGTATTTGTTTCATCTCTAGCGACATTTTCTAGGACTCTGAAGAAATTTGGAGGCTAGGTGAAAATACATTAGCTTCCCTATGCTGGCTTTTGCCTTGTAAATTGAGAGTTCCAATGTGAGATATCGTCGAATTCTCACAGTACTATAAAATTTTCATTTCAACTAGAAAATGCACTTATTATTATTATTATTATTATTATTATTTTGTAACCAAAAACAGCCCGAAAGGAGAAAAACGAAACTAGAATGCTATCACTATTAATAATATTGTAAAATTAGTTTAGAAGTAATTTCTCCGTTCAAGCTGACAACACAAAATAAATTATGACACTGCAATTGTTATGAAAGTACAAGTATGAATAGGGAACAAAAATAACATGAAAAGAAACTGGTAATTTACTGAAATTGAAAAGAAAGAAAATAAAAAAAACTAAAACAATTTAGTGTAAATAATTTAATATAAAAACATTCCCTGTTCATACTTAAATGCAAACTGTGTTTTTTTTGTAGAAAAGTATTGTCACTTTTGTAGAGAGCATTGATTTTGAGCATGAAAACAGAGCGAAATGAAAAAAAAATCGCCTTACTTTTTTTTAAATAAAATGATTTCAGTAACAAACTGAAATGGGCAAATTTTGAAAACCGGTGGATATAATTAACGTTCTGTTTTCATACTTTGAATGCTTTAAAAAGATTTAGGATGAAAGATCGCACATCATGTGACGTTTTGTTTAGCACCTTCTTTTTTTAATAATGAGTGGTTTCTTTTGATTTTTTTAATTTAACCACATTGGTTGTTTTTTTTCTTTAACTTCTGGTTCTGAATTTTTTTTGACACATGTCAGCTATTAGCAGATCAGTTAGGTAATAATTATTTTGAAGACACTACAAATGAAGAAAATATTCTACATCTTAATCATGGCACATACTTTTTACTGACGAACCTTGAAGAAAATTTTATTTTGAAAACTGAAGATTTTTTTAAATAGACTTGCACAGAATTTGCTATACGTAACACTAGAACACTATCGCGAAATTATATTTCTTTTTAGCATCAATCCTTATCTTTTCACCACATCTGTGCGATTGCTGACACTTTGCACTGCGCATATTCATCACAAGATCAAAAACAATGGGAGACGGCGCACATTTCTTGGACTTGTTGCACTAATTTTATCTTTCACAAGGGGTCACATGGCAATTTTTAGATGTACAGACCTCACAGAACCGACGGAGCAGCGGATAGTTCAGCTGTCACCTTTTTTTTGAGCAAAGTAGCACTTCATGGGTGAGTCTTTGTAGAAAACAGCAGAATTTTGAGTCCGAGAAAATCAGCAAATATGGGGGCAGTCATCATCGAAGGAGGTCGCATCTGAGAAGGTAGAATCACATTGAGATGAGGGATTGCCGACAACGAAAAAACACACATCCTTAAAGGTAGAGATCCAGTGAAAGAGGGGACCAGAGCAGTGATGTCCAAGCAAAAATTACAACAAACCGCTACTTTTGATGACCAGCACATCGGGAGTTCAGCGCTGAATCAGGAGGGTGGAGACAGCAAAGTAGACGCACTATCGAAGCCCATAGGGGCGGCGAGTGCAGAGAAGGGAAAGTCCCGTAAAGTTGACGCCGGAGCATGAGCACCGAGTAGGAGCAGGAACCTCAAGTCCAGTGGGGAAAAGGTCTGTTATAGGTCCTTCGCGTCGCTGATAGAAGGGTGAAACGGAATGAAACTTCTCCCCGTACTTTTTTTTTATGTTGGAGAAAAACTGGGCAACGGCGCCAAATTTATGTGGAGGTGCAATCGTATACCCATGTTCACAATATGAGTAAGAGAAAAAAACTCCAACACAAAAGTTTAGAGGACTTACATCTTTATTATGAAATACCTTTTAATGGAGGGCCGTGAACAGTATCAAGTGGAATGGGGAGTTTCAATAACTGCCCGACAGCGGACGCCCCAGCGGGGCCTAATTTTCAGACTACATGGCTCGAGGTCAGGAGCAAAAGTGAGAAGATTTTGTTACCAATACTTACAGATTGGCGAACATTATTTAACCATATGTAAGATATTTGGCGAAAAACAAATTGGATAGACAAAACAATCATGAAGTTTTACATTGCGTTAAAAACTATGCCATGGCGGGCTCTTTAGGGTTACACTAAAGAACATTCCACCGGTAAGCAGGGAGTCTTAAAGAAATAGGAACACGTGATTTTATATGCACGTTACAGATATAACGCCAGCTGAAAATTAGTCAGCAATGGGCATATGGTTTGTATCCGACAAAGTACAAGGGTGAGAATCGAATACAAATGCAAGACCAGAGGCTGGGAAAATATGCATTACATATCGTCGGCTGCGAAGCGAAAAGACATTAACTTGTATTTTATTCTTTTGCTTTTTTTCAACGAAAAATTGCTGTGGTTAAGATCTTTTTCTATCGTGTGAACTTGAAAGACAGAGAAAGGAACCGAGATAAATGATGTCTGCATTTAAAAAGAACTTTAAAAAGTAAAAGTGAAACTTACACTGGCGATAGGGGGGGGGGGGAGAGAATGACTAAAGACATAAGAAATTAAGTATAAAATGTCAAATTTAAACTAAATATTTTATTTGAAGGGGGGGGGGGGGATAATGACAATTTATAATGAACCAGTACGGTTAACAGTTGATTTTTGAGGGGAGAGGAGGAATAATGCATATATAACGGGAAAGCCGTTATAATGACTTACTCCAAAGTTGCTTGGGCTGTCATACCCAGAACGCTAACCAAAGTTTTAACACAAGAGTTTGCCGGTTATCTGCAAAACACCTGCATTCTGGACTACAAATTGTTGAAATTTCAGCATTCATCGCTGCTGGGATATTTAATGAAGGCTATACTTCCGTTCATAGAGTTATGAATAATTTAAATATTGTTGTTGGCACCTATGCCAAAGTTTTTTTCCGAAAACGCTGATGAGGCGCCAGTAACGAGACAGAACCGGGGGAGTCTTTTCAGACAAAAGTAGCTCGCACAGCCGAAAACAGCAGACACTCGAAGAAAACCAGCTTTTCGAGGAAGGTCTATTATAGGCACCTATGATCACTGATTGATCGTTAAATCACTAAAACCGATAATTTTATCGTACTGAAAATTTAAACACGATTGTTTTGAAACTATGTTTTCAAAAACGTCTCGTGCTGTAACTCAAAAATTTATCGGTCGATTTGACTGTTTTTGATGAGGCGTTTCTTTATATCATTATCGGAAGGATGTACCCAAATTTTAAAAGGTTTCGCTTAAATAAACAATTTTTTAGGGATGAAAAATGTCGAAAATATTGTAAGAAATCCGAACATTTTATTAAAAAACCGTTCTTATTTTTGTACTTTAAACTTTTTTATCGTTTTATAGGTTTATCCTTCCCGTTCATATGTTAGAAAAAGAAAATATATATATATATTTTTTTTTTCAGATCAATAGAAAAAGAGTGACGAGTGCAGCACTTTTGGGCCTAGCGCCTGAGACGGCAGAAGAAAAATTTTGCTGAGCCGCCATTTTGTAAAATAAATAAATAAATTTTTGTACTCTACAAAGATGTAATAGTTATGCTACAGTTTCAAAATGATCCTATTATTTTAGCACCTTTAAAAAAATTAATGAAAAATGACTGATTTTTAGGCGTCTAAAGGAACTTCCCCCCTTAAATAAAATGATCATGAAGATAACTGATTAAGGTTTCTGATAGGAACAATACAATTTGCACTATATAATGCAACCTCTGTTGCCATACACTGTCAATAGAGTATAGAAATATAGAGCAGAATACACATAGTGTAATGTCTACGAGTCCCCGCCCCCTGAGTACAAGGCCTCAGCCAGTGTTACCAGATTGGGGACTTTTTTAATTAGATTATTTGACTGCCATCACTTTTTAAAAATAGTATAATTCCCTTATTTCTCAGAATTTTTAATCTCTTTTTAAATAGGTCGAATATTTCTATTCCAATAGAGCGGTGACAATCCAGTGTTGCTAGATTGGGGGCAGTTTTAATTCAGATTATTTGACTGTCACAATTTTTTTAAACAGTATAATTTGCCTTGTTTTTTTCAGCATTTTTAATCCATTTTTAAATAGGCCAAATATTTCTGTTTCACAAAAGCGGTGATTATCACCAATCTGGGGACAAAAAGTCCCTAATCTGGCACAACTGTGACAATCAACAATCTGGGGACAGAAAATCTCCCAAATTGGCAACACTGGCCTGAGCTCTGACGCAAAGATGGCGGCTCTGTAGGCGGATTTTTTTAAACGTTTGTACGATCCCTAAATTTGGGCTACAGTATTTTATAAAAGATTTCTTTGTCTTGTTTAATCTCAGAAAATGAAAGCGGAATAAACTTTTACAAAATATTGATACCAAAATTCAGGGGGCCGTAAACACGCTGAAAAAATCCGCCTTCTGCAGCCGCCATTTTTCTGTCAAATGCTCAGTCCAGGGATGGGATTACTCCACTTTTTTGCACACCAGTACAATCTTTATTTTATTTTGTTTAATTAAAATTTTATTTTGTTTAACCGGAAAATACTGCGATTTAAAAGAACAACATTTTCTCTGATATAATAATAGTATGCGAAAAAGCGGAGATTCTCATCCCTGGCTCAGTCGTAGTATTTAACGAGCGGAGCCGTTGCCATCGAAATACTCAAGGCCTGAGGACACAAGTTGTGACGTCATCACTAATCGACCGACTTCTAACTATTGTTGGAATTCACACCTGAAAATTTTGAATAGCAATTTCCTTTTATTTTATTAGTGGAATATCTATCATCTTATAAAACAATAGCAACTACAGTCAGTTTCTTGATTGGCATCACTTTTCTGAAATAGTAAAACTCCCTTTGTTTTCGCCTTAATTAATATGTCATTAAGTAAGGCGAATTTTACTATTTCAAAAAAGTGGTGCCAATCAAGAAGTCTGAATTGAAAAATGTAGCCCACTGGCAACACTGGAGCGGAGTGCGAGTTTCGAGTGATGTAACTGAGGAGGTTGTCACAAGATGACGGCTTATTTTTTACATCAGATCAATAACTTCCACCAGTAAACTTGAATATAAAATTTTGCTTTGTTAATCCCACTTTTTCATGAAAAATTTCTCTCATAAGTATGGTTTAATTTTCTTTTTGTTTTTAATGGTTGCAGTTTGCCCAGGTATTATTATCTTTTTCACGGACACTGAGAGGCGGTAGTATAGGTTGTTGCAATATGGCGGTCACGCATGGCCTACCACCGAAGTAAACTTCCATCATTAAAAATAAATATCTGTTTTTGCCATTATTTATGACTTAAATTTTGCAAAATAAGGCGCGCTTCAGTTAAGAGCCCACTTCAGTCACGGGAAAAAAGGAAAACGTTAATGTTAAGTCTAAGGAGACGTTATTTTACAAATTTCTTGCTGTGACTTTATTTTATTTTATTTTATTTATTTTGCATAGCAAAATTGAAGATGATGTACAGCCGGGCTACTTTTTACTTTTTCGATTTTAGTTTTAGATTTTTTTTAATTACTTTCACTTCCGGAGCCGGTTGGAATCGGTTCTGAAATTGAAATTAACCTAATATAAAGCATCGCATAGTTTTGAATCACTGACATCAGTGATAGATTTTGTGGCATTTTTCGGAAATTAAAAAAGGTCGAAAATCTCTGGTAACACTAGAACTACCGTAAATTTGAGTCAAGTTTTATAAAAATATTTCACACCAGAATTTTGATTTAAAACAGATTAATTTTATTATTTAACGTTTTTCTTCTTTGTATCATTTAAACTTTTTTCATGATCATGTTTCTGGTTTGAACCGAAACATATTCATATCGTAGACATCAAAATGACGACTCACCGGAGTTCTAGCGTTAAAAATTTTTGGCAGAAGTGTATTTTTGAAATTGAATGATTGTATTTTGGAAATATGAAACACAAAGAAAAATACGTTGAAAAAAAATATTTTGATTCGATAATTTTATATTTTATGTGCAGAATACTTCATATATAATATTGCTAATGTTAATATAATAATTAATGTTTTTATATTCATAAAAACAAATTACTGGGTTTTTGTCCTGCGATCAATTTCTTTTACTGGTGAAACAATAATAGAATGATTAATATATCAAAAATACCTTCTATAGATAAACAAAATTGAAGACGTAGTACTTTCTCTATTCATTTACATTTACGTCTTCTCGCTTTTCCAGAACCAAGAATAAAGAAATAAAAGGGGAAAAAATATTTATCGGAAGAAGAAGCCATATCAAAAATAAGCACGAGAAAGAAAATTAAACTTCTTTTGATAAAATATTTTAATTATAATTATCGACAGCTCTATATATTCAGTGACTACTTAACCCTTTCAGCTCTGGTGGGCGAATGTCTTCCCACTTAATTTTAATCTCCAAATGTCATAATTGCACCGAAATATTCGACAAAATTTATTTGAAAAGAAATTGATGCATTTTTTCGTGTATATAAAAAACCGAATTTTTGTTTGGAAAATTCTGGTTCCAATGTGACATTTGGGTATTTTGAAGAAATTCACCCATAGAGCTTAAAGGGTTAAATAACTGCAAAAGAACTCATTTGACTAAAGTCAAAGTGCGTACAACTCTTCAAATTTCTAGGGGTCTAAAATGGTTATTTATGAATAGAAATTTTTTATTTAACCCCTTGAAGGACGGTGATTCATTTTTGTACCACTTAACCCTTTATCAGGAAAGTAAATTCTGTGGCTGAAATAGTAAAAACATTCACTGTTACAAGAATATGTAAACAAATTTATTTGAAAATAAAAGCGTTTAATACTTCATGTGCATTATAGGAACAAAATATTTTAATAAAAATTCCGGTGCGAATCGGTCAGTTTTTAATAAAAATTAAGTGGTAAATATATTACCATTGACAGAAAGAATGTTTATTGTAAACCTTAAATGCCGCATAGGAACCAGAATTTTCGAATGAACATCTTATTTTTATTAAGCATGTTAACAAAAGCTTTTAATTATTTTCAAATACCGTAATTTCCTGCGTATCCGCCGCGGTTTAGTTAAGTGTTTTTCAGACCGGAAATTTTATTGAAAAAAAGAAGTCAAATAAGTGCTAAGAAGAAGCAAGTTACATTTTATTTAAAATAAATTCTGGTAGGAAATCGAGTTATCTGCGATGCGGCGGATACGCGCGAAGTTACGGTAAATTGGTTACTGAATTCTGATGTTATTCAATCATTTCGGCATTATACGAATGGAAGTACTTTGCGCCTGAAAGGGTTAATATTTAAACAGCAGAATTACTGTTGAGGTCGTTTAAACGCAGAATTTGGAATATTTTATGGCATCTAAATAAGACGGAAAATTATATTAAAAAATTCCTTTAGGCCTGTACGCACCCTGCTAAAGAAAGCATCACAAGATATACAAAATGGAAGTATAGAAGTAGAAGATTTTATCATTTCATGGGCGGTGGGATATTATTAGTGTTGCCAGGTTTCCCGCGTAAATCAGGGCTCAAAATGATTTGGACACCACTCATTTCTTGCAGAATTGTCCGATTATCACCACTAAATTTTATTAGTAATATTCGATTATTTAATTACATAATTTCTGAGATTTAATACTAGAACGCACGGAAATTTTACTCAAGTTTCATAAAAATATTTGACACCAAAATTTTTATTTAAAATTGTTTGACTGATTTATTTAATGTAAATCTGCGTAGTTTACATTTAACTTATTTTATCAAAGAATTTCTGATTCCAGTTAACATTTAATCATATGATCGGAGTCGGATCGGCTCCTTCTGGGCATCCTAGTGTTAATGAGATGAAGAATATTAGTCCGGATTGCCAGTTTGGTCTCCGTTTTTATTTAAAAATTCAAATTTATATCGGAAATTTGAAAGAAGAATCTTTACTTTATGTAATAACAAAATTGCTGTCATTAAGTAAAGCAAAAATTACAATTTTTAATTTCTAACAAGAATTCGGTTATTCTGGGTAAAAATGCAGGCTAAACTGACAACCCTGATACTAATAGAATTTAGTGATAACAGTCGGCCAATTGCTGCGCATCTTTTCCACAACTGCACCTGGCAACACTAGATATTATATATCGCACTTAATTTTTATCCCCTAAATTTAACTCTGGCACCAGAATTTTGGAATAAAATTTTAGCTTTTACAATTTACTGGATGCAAAGCTTTCATTTAATTTCTTATAAATCTGTTCCAAAATCCTGATGTCAATCAATCATGTCAATATTTTAGCGACAGATGTACATTTTCCTGAAAGGGTTTAAAAAGTAAAACAACTGAGAGAGCGTGATTTCTTATTTTCTTTAATAACAGGAAGATGGGAAGAGAAGTATATAAATATAATTATATGTATTTATATATTTGTGTCAATTCTTATTTCCTGCATTTGGGAAATGCATTTGGAAAATAAAAATATATACAAGGTGATTCAAAAGTTATCATTCAAATTTCGTAGGGAGGCCGGGAATACGTCAGGAAACCGATTTTACATAGGAAAGTACAGGGTGGTTCAAATTAAAGTATCCCTGTTTGGGACGCTCTAGCGAGAGAAACAGTGGATGGAACGACTTCATATTTGGAGGATGTACATATCAGACCATGGGAAACTCATTGGTGCAAAACAAATTATAGTTCAAGCAAAGGCCACTAGGGGAAAATGAGGCGCTGCGATCGGTTTGGAAAATGTAATATGACCAAAGGTGTAAACATCTAGGTGCTAATAAGCCGATTCCCACCAATAAATTTTATTAGTATTATTCGTTTAAATTTTATTAGCATATGCTCCGATTAATTTTGTTAGTATTCTTATTCGGCGAAGAATACTAAAAATTTAGTGGTGGGAATGTTTTAAAAAATGTTAATTAGACGCCACCTTGTATTCTTTGCTTATTTGTTTCGCCACGTTTTCCTTACCTTAAGCTCAGTTTCACCTAGCGGCCTTTGTTGGAACTAATGTTTTCTCTTTTTTTGCACCAATCAGTTTCCCATGGTTTGATATGTATATCCTCCAAATGTGAAGACGTTACATCCACTGTTTCTCTCACTAGAGCGTCCGAAACAGGGATACTTTAATTTGAACCACCCTGTATGTCTGCAAATGTACGCATGCATATATAGAGGGCACTGTGTGCACTCAACATTCCATTACGTCCCAATCATTGTTTTCACTTTCCTAAAGTTGTATTATTTCTTCTCCTATTTCCACTTCTCATTTGGACTTCCAAGAAGCCTTTTACATCTTTAAAACAGGGTTGCCATGCTTCAGGAAATTTCCAGACCAGGAAATTCTTCGGTACCAGTACTTTCTTACAGAGAATTTCTCTTTAAAGAAGGCGAAATTTCGTGCAGTTAATCTAGATGTATTTTTCTATAAAAAGATACTGATATTTCAACTGGAAAATTCCCTGAAGGGTGGCAACCCTGTAAAAACTCCAAAATTCTCATTAATGACCTTTATTCATTGCCTTCATTATCTGACACCTGGAAAATTCGCTTTTAATTTTCTTCTTTCGGGTTCTTTTAACCTTTATTTTTTTTATTGTTTGTTTTTTACTTTTTGTTTTCATTTTCATTTTATTTATTTTTTGTTAGTTTATTTCATTCTTTGTTTTTAACTTTCTTCGTTCATGAATTTTTAAATTTTGGTTTCACGCCAGAATTCTTAAACGTCATTAGCGAGAATTTTTGAGTTTTTAAAGATGTAAAAGGCTTCATGGGAGTCCAAATGAGAAGTGGAAATAGGAGAAGAAATCATATTAGCTTTAGAAAAGTTAAAACAATGATTGGGATGCAATGGAAGTCTGGGTACACACAGCGTCCTCTACATACGCATGTTTACATTTGCAGACATACTTTCCTGTGTATAAAATCGGTTTCCTTACGTATTTCCGTCATCCCCACGAAATTTAAACGATAAGTTTTGAATCACCCTGTATATATATATATATATATATATATATATATTGCACGATGTATGTGAATCCGTTTTCTGGGGTCTCGATGATAACAGTACGTATAATTAGTAAAATTCACCTTATTTTATCGGAGAAATTCTGTGATAATATAAGGCGATTTTTATAATTATAAAAAAGATGTGCCACCGAGCCATCACGGACCATAGATTAATACCCTCTTTTATATTTTATTTATATATTTTTTTATTATACATTTTATTTATACAGAGATGCATTGATTGAGATTATGTTACAAATTCGAAAGTAGCTAAAATAGCCTTTTTTAAAGTACGAAATATGATTTGGTCACAGGCCTTTCCAGCGATATGTCACACAAGGGGTGTCGGCAAAATTTAGAAAAGCCCCTTCAGAGGGGGAGGGGGTAAGTGGGGGAGAGACACCGGATGTGTATAACATGAATAAGTGGTATTAGGCCTTTCCAAGAATATGTCACATGAGAGGTAACTGCAAAATTTAGCAAAGTGCCTCCTTGGGGTGGGGGGGGGGGGGAGTGGGTTGAGGGACACCGGAGGTCCATGACATGAATAAGTGATCACAGGCTTTTTTAACAATATGTCACACGGCAAAATTTAGAAAAGTGACGGTAGCATCTCACACCCCCTCTATGAAATTTGTATATATTATAAATAATATTTATCGGAGGGCTCTGTAAAAAAAAAATCCAACCTAAAATGATGAAAACATAACAATTTAAAAATGTTCGTAAAGCAAGAGAAATAATGAAATTCTTCGCCGCTGTGAAAATCTGCGAAATTCATCCATCGATTGCATAAAAAAAAATCCCACGAGTTTTGCAAATCGATTGCAAGGAACTCGCAAATTTTCCCAACCAGTAGAAATGAAATAATGCAAAACTCGTCAATTGATAGCGTGAAAAAATTGCAAAAATCATTATTCACTTATCGAAAAAATTAACAAAATTCCGTAGTCAATTACTGGAAAAAAAAAATAGAATTATTCAGTCGGTTGCTTTAAAATATTGTGCAATTTGTCAATCTGTTGCAGAAATAAATCGTAAAATTCATCAGTCACTCGTGGGACAAAACTCACGATTCTTCAGTCAGTGGCAGATAAAAATGCGAAATGTGTTCACTGATTGCAGCTGAAAAATTGCTAAATAAGTCACATTAACTGACAATGGAATAACAGTTTCTGAATATTAATGTAAAAAAAAGAAAAAGAAAAAACAATGCATAATATTAAATTGGGAAAAATCGCGAAATTCAATCTCTCACAGGAAAACATTTCAAAACTCTACTGATAAAAAAAGAGTCTAAGCAAACCAATTCAAATTATTTATTGTCAACAAGGTACATGAGTGCCTAGGGGTGTAAAAATCTAGGCGCCAGTGAGCAGTCTCTCACCACTAAATTTTATTCGTTATTTTTCGTTTAAAATTTTGCCTAAATTTTTTGTAAGAATCCTAATAAAATTTAGGCGAAGAAAACATAAAATTTAGTGATGAGAGACTGCCCAATGGCGCCTAGATTTTTACACTTCTGTGAGTGCCCTTTTTTTAGGATCAATACCATCCTAGTATTGATTCTAGATAAAAAGGCCAATGAACGGAAATTTTTAAGAAAATTTATAAGTTTGGAAAAAATATGTTTTGAGCTGGCTTTTTTAGCCCTTTTCTCAACAGAATATTGTGATATTTTTTCATGACTGATTAAACTTTGAAGATTTTCCTCCCAATCGACTAGCGAATTTCGTGATTTTTTTTCCTCCTGTGATCAAATGAACAATTTTGCTATTTTTTTAAAATGTAAATTTCATCATCATGCGGGGAAGCATAGCAAATTTTTCAATTGGTCGTGTAAGAAAAAACTATAAATTTACAAGTCGGTTATGGTAAAAAAATCATATAGTACTTCCCGTCACGGACAAAAAATTGCTTAATTCACCCACTGATCGCATGAAAAATAAAAAATAAAATAAAAAATAAATAAAATAAGACCTCACAAGCTTTGCCAGTAAGTCGCAGGGAAAAATCAGGAAATTCACGAAAAGTAACAGGAGAAAGTAATGAAATTCTTCAATCGGTTGCTGAGAACATCTGGAAAAGTGCTCTGAAAGTCGAAATTCATCCATCGACCGTATGAAAAAGATCCCACAAGTTTCACAAATTAGTATCAAGAAAAAAACTACAAATTTCACCAGTGGGTAGAAATACAATATTGCAAAATTTGTCAATCAGTTTCGTGAAAAAAAACTGTGATAATTTTTATTCAGTCGTCAGAAAAATTCACGAAATTTGCCAGTTGATTGTTGGAGAAAATAGAGAAATTCTTCAGTCGGAGATTGTCATCAAAAATTTACCTTAAATTAAATTGAATTGTCTTAATGAAGTCCAATTGTAAAATGCATACACAGTTTCTTTGTAAACGGTATCAGGATTCTTCCTTATGAATTTTATGAAAATTAAACAAAAAATAACAAATTTCACCTGTGGATAGAAATACAATATAGCAAAATTTGTCAATCAGTTGCGTGAAAAAAACTGTGAAAATTGTTATTCAGTCGTCAGAAAAACTCACGAAATTTGCGAGTTGATTGTTGGAAAAAATAGAGAAATTCTTCACTCGGGGATTGTCATCAAAAATTTACCTTAAATTAAATTGAATTGTCTTAATGAAGTCCAATTGTAAAATGCATACACAGTTTCTTTGTAAACGGTATCAGGATTCTTCCTTATGAATTTTATGAAAATTAAACAAAAAATAACAAATTTCACCTGTGGGTAGAAATACAATATAGCAAAATTTGTCAATCAGTTGCGTGAAAAAAAACTGTGAAAATTGTTATTCAGTCGTCAGAAAAACTCACGAAATTTACGAGTTGATTGTTGGAAAAAATGGAGAAATTCTTTAGTCGAGGATTGTCCACAAAAATTTACCTTAAATTAAATTGAATTGTCTTAATGAAGTCTAATTGTAAAATGCATACACAGTTTCTTTGTAAACGGTATCAGGATTCTTCCTTATAAATTTTATGAAATTTAAACAAAAAATAAGCCGAATGGAACATTTAAAAAAATTTGGTACTTTTCGGTTAGCCGGGTGCCAGTGTTGTATATATAAAGTGGCGTTCAAAAGTTTCCGGCCTGCATAAAACTTTTGGTTAATTCGTAAGTATACCCATATGAAGAGGAATCACAAAGTGATACTTATACACTTTATTGGCATAACAGTTAAGAACTTATTTATGGAATAAAAATTAAATATTAATAAATTTAATTGACAAAATAAATTTGCAAAAGAAAACGCATGTTCTCAAAAGATTCCGACCACCTTGGCAGGTTCGAAAAAAATGGTGTTATAACGGAAAATAACAGCGATCAACAACATTTACAATTAGTATTTTGTATTCATACATTTAGCAATAAGTACTGCGGCGCAGCAACGTGGCATCGATTCAATGAACAGTTGTAGATCATCAATGTTAAGTTTTGTCCACGATTCTTGCAATTTTTGTGAAAATGCTGCTAAATTGGAATATTTATAATTCCACACACGTTTTCAAGTTAGTTTCAAAGATTTTCTATTTTATTCAGATCGGATGATTGGGCTGTTCATTTCAAAAGCGAAGTTTTTTTGTGCGAGAGCCACTGCTTGATGAGCATGCATGTATGCTTTTGGTGGTTATCATGATGAAACAAATAGTTGCGACCACAATTTTCCCTCCAATAAGGCAGCAAATGATCTTGCAAGATATCCTTATGCATTACACTATTCATCTTGCCGCAGATTTCAAATAACGGACAGGCGCATTTTACAAAAAATGCTCCCCACAGCATAACGTGTCCTCCGCCGTTCTTCATTGTATGAATAATATATCTCGCATCTTATCTTTTGTTTTTATTTCGTCGGTTGTAATGTTTTTTATCCCTCACAATAAGATTGAACGTCGATTCATCGGAAAATAGTACTTTTTTTTAGTTTTCACTTGACCAGTCTTTGTATTCCTTGGCAAATGCCAGTCGGGCCCTCTGATTTTTTTTATTTATGAAAGGTTTTTTAACGCCGACTGTTCCATAAAGTTCTACGTCACATAAGCGTCTTGACACTGTAGATAGACTTGTTTCAGCAATAATCATAATAGCATAAATCGCTTTTAACACCATAAATGGCATGGAATTGCAGCGGCATTTTTACGCGGGTCATCAACTGCTTTTCTTCTGATAATTCTGTCCACAAGAATAGTCTTTTTCCGGGGTCCCCCGAACCGTGGCAAGTTCCGAAGGCCATGACCATCTTTATATATATATTTTTTAAATATCGTTCAAAGCAAATTTTCCGATCGACAACTTTGCCGCAATCTCACGAGAGGATTGTCCCTTTAGCGACAAACAAATCACTCAATTAGGAGCAATAAATTGTTAAATTTTTCATTTTTGAATTTCAAATACATTATTCACCTTGATTAATTAACAAATATGGCCAAAAAAAAAAAAAAACACTTTAGCGATAGCAAAAACTAATGAATGACGAATGGCCGGAAACTTTTGCACGCGCGAATTTTGAATTCCTCCCCTTTGCATCAAGTATCTTAAGTAACCAATCAAAATGATCACGTGGTCAGAGGTAATTTGCTTATTCCTAACTTTTGGAACAATTGAACTTCTTTTTCGCTAAAACGTTCTGTCAAACAAATCAAAAAAACTAACTGGCCGGAAACTTTTGACCGCCACTGTATATGTACAGTCGTGGAAAAAAAAGTAAACACCCCCTACTAACTCCTCAACAAATCATCGTAGAAGAAAGTTACAGGTACCGAACGATTGGAAATAAAGTCTACTTTTAAATGATGTACATAAAATTTTCTTAGAGGGTCATCTACATATTAAAACAAATCCAAACTTCATTCTTTTCAATGGCAATACACAATTTTAACGAGATATTTCAAATCTTCGGTTCAAACTATGCCTTGACACCAAATTTCAAGTCATTTGAATGATAAGTTTTTGAATTATAAACATTCAAAATTTAGTGCTTCTAATGTTAAATTGCATTTTCATATTTTTATTTATATCTCCCAAAATTATGCCCCTAATGTGCTAATTTTTTTTTTTTTTTGTAGTAATAATACTAATATACCCAAACATAAATAAGCTGAATTTGCAATTTTCATAATTTTATGATATGAATTATGAATTATGAAATTAATATCCGAAAAAATTATGAATTGCAACCTACAATTTTTTTGATGGATTTAGATTTATTAAGTCCTGCTTTATGGAAATTCAAAAATTTCACATTTTTCTTCCAAGTAGTTTTCAAATTATGCTTAAAAAACGGCAAAATGATGGTTTAAGGGGCCGTCTATGATAGAAGTGAGTAGACATTTTCAAATTTATTCTGCTGTACTGTAATCTAACACGCTTCATTGTCTCCTTGAGTGGCGCTTAAGGTGCCTTGATCAAGAAAGGGGCTCTCTTGGTTAACAATCCATTACGGAACTTCAATTTGGATACAGCCCTTAAAATACGCTCGTTTTAAAATGATTAATTTCTCGAAAACGTATGGTACGAATTGCATAAAAATTCGTTTTTAGGCTAATTGAAGGGTGTAGAGTTCATTTATGCTGTCAGAATTGTGCACTGCTATTGAAAAAAAACAAAGTTATGGTTCGTTTTAATATGTAGATGGCCCCCTAAGCAAATTTTATATACATCATTTAAAAGTAGACTTTATTTCCAATCGTTTGGTACCAGTAACTTTCTTTTACGATAATTTATTGAGGAGTTAGTAGGGGGTGTTTACTTTTTTTTCCACGACTTTACATATATC
This sequence comes from Maratus speciosus, assembly GCA_963932465.1. Taxonomy (NCBI): domain Eukaryota; kingdom Metazoa; phylum Arthropoda; class Arachnida; order Araneae; family Salticidae; genus Maratus; species Maratus speciosus. The sequence continues at coordinate 491,834,738 of OZ010796.1, read as the reverse complement.
AATACAGGGTGTCCGGTCTCAACGATATCCAATGGCTAAATCCTAAACCGTTAGTCATAGACATATAGTTCCAATTACAAAAACGTTTTAAATCAGGTAAAGAAACATTTTAAAAGCGATTTGGGTCAATAAAAACATTTCTTAAAAAGTTACGAAATTTAAATTTTTATACGGTCCCCAGGTCCTATAAGTTATATTTAGTAATTTTTTCCTATTACACTGACAAGTGAGACAAAAAAAGTCTCATTCATATAACGGTAAAATTGAGCTAGTTATGAAACTTTAAAAATGCATGACTTATGCCACTTTTCTACTCTGAAAACAAATGACTTCGGCTTGGCTTTGAGGGATCATATACCAAGTGTTTAAAGTATTCGAAGGTCTTACTTCATGTGTATCTGCGCTTTGAAAAAAAATCTTACAAGTATTATGATAAGTCTCAAATTGGCTAAAATAACATATATTTTATTTTGTCAGGATTTGAGACTGTTTCTCTTATGATTTCGTTTAACAAAAATTATGTTTTCTTATAAGTTTTTATGTTACTTCAACAATCGTATGTATGTTTTTCCAGTTCAAAATTTGTACTCGAACTTTAACCCACTTTTAAATATCCGATCGAGATTGCATTTTACATACTGGCGCAAATCCGATAACAATCTAATATCATAGCTGCCAACATCTTACGCTTTTTCAGACCACAAAAATTTTATAGTAAATTTTACCTTTTTAAATCGCCGTAATCGGTCGATTAAATAAGGCAAAAATTTCTATTAAATTTTTGTGGTCTGAAAAAGCAGAAGAGTTGGCAGCTATGTAATATTATTAAGATTTTCGGTAGTTACCATTTATACTTATTTTACAGGATAACACAAAAAATTTCGGATATATTTCTGCCAAGGAGTTTAGAAAAAGTATCAGATTAGATAATACAAGACTGCGATTGTTGGGTTTTTTAACTTTTATGTATTTTTTAGCACTGAATCCAAAAATTACCTTAATTTTTAACCATCATGTCAGGATATTTCGCAAATCATATATTTTCAAATTTAAACAATAACAAAAATCGAATACTATAAAGTAGAGGAGATGGTTGTGTTTTTTAACTTTTGATAATTGATTTTTACGCACTTTTTAGCAATGAATCTGAAAATGACCTTCATTTTTTAACCATCACGTTAGAATTTTTTTGCAAATCGCAAATGTGTAAGTTAAAATATAGCGAAAATCTCATACTATAAAACATATGTAAAACATTTTTTATTTTATTTTATTTTATTTTATTTTATTTTATTTTATTATTAAATTTATTCGATATTTTTGCTTATCCTGGGATTCTTACAGCTAAACAGCTGAGTGGTCGGATGAGATGGGGAGGAAATTCAATTTTAACATTGAACTTCCTAACTTTGAAAATTGCAATTTGCGAAAAATCCTGATATGATAGTTAAAAATAAAGGTCAATTTCGGATTCAGCGGTACAGAATATATAAGAATCAATTATCAAAAGCTAAAAAACATGACATAACCCAGCTTTTGCAGGCTTGTGCAATCTAACAATATTTTAAAATACGTATCATTTTGTAAAGAATTGAGGCTGTTAATTTAGAATAATTTTATTTAACAAAAATTCTGTTTTTTCTTTCTTCTTAAATGTTTATTACAAATTGTATATTTTCCATTAATATGCCAGAATGATTAAAGTTTTCAAATTTATATTGCAATGTTAATTTTACTCCCAAACATTTTTTATATCTGACGAAATTATATTTCGACGAAATTTGTGAATGACCCCCAATTTGCAGCAAAAAATATGCTCCAACTTTAAACAGCTATTACTTGGTCAATTTTAATCGTAGAATAACGGGACTTTTTTTGTATTACTTGTCAGTGTACAAGGAAAATTTCACTAAATATAACTTATAGGACCGGGGGACCGTATAAAAATTTAAATTTCGTAATTTTTTAAGAAATGTTTTTATTCACCTAAATTGCTTTTAAAATATTTCTTTACCTGTTTTAAAACATTTTTGTATTTGGAACTATATGTCTATGACTAACGGCTTAGGAATTAGCCATTGGACACCGTTGAGACCGGACACCCTGTATATATATATTGTATGTATATACACACACACAGATATACATATAGCTTCTATCTATATATGTATATATGTATGCCATAGCTGCCAACCTGCCACTAATCTTCCGTAATGTCTGGATTAATTTAACCCAGGTTCACCACATTGTGAACCAGAAAATCCCAGGTTTCTACGTGGAACATATTTAACTGCATTTCTTTAAAAAAATTCTGGTACGAAACTTATTAAACCAGGGTCAAATTAACACAAGTATTACGGAAGATTAGTTTGAGGTTGGAACCTATGTGCATGCATATATACCAGGACCCCAGAAGCCAAGGGATACAAGTGACAAAATTTAGATTTCGAGTAAATTGAGTTCAAAGTTGAACATCAATAGTAATTAACTGAATTGAAATATGAAAATGTTGCTGATTTCTTAGTGGTCTATAAACTCTTAATTCAATAACTGCGAAAAAAAAGTAGAGCACAATTTTTTTTAATTCATAACTAAGCAACATTTATAATCATTCGGCACTTGTACCCTTTGGCTTCCAATCGGTACACAATAAATGAAAAATTATGGAATAAAACAACGAATTTATAAAAATTATAAGAACAATGTTGATACAAATGAATGATAGGACAACAATTTGTTTTAATATAAGTGTTAAAAATGAAAAGTTATGAAATAAAAAAAAGAATTGAGGAAAAATTTAAGGACAATGTTAATACAAATGAATGAAAAGACAAAATTTTGTTCTAATATAAATTTTAAAATTTTATTGTAAGTCTTGAAACATTAAAAATTTTTAATTTTTAACTATTAAAATGCATTTATTTAACGTATAAGAAAGCATATTCTAAAAATAAAAAAAAATGACGCAAAACAATTTAAAAATATGGAACAATATTCTTCTAGTGATAACATGGGAACAGCACATCGATATTATCTCATCCTCATCCGTTTCATAATAACGATTAAGCTCATCAATCTGATCTTCAGAAGCCATGCAGTGTTTCACTGGCCTGATGTCACTTGGTGAAGAAGATCTTGGTCAAAAAATGGTACACTCTAGTTACAAACTGCAATAGTTCATTGAGATTTTTAAACTTAATGTACTTCAGTTTCGGTTTTTCTTGTGCTATGGGAAGCTCAGACAGAACTGTAGGGCATCTTCCGGCACGGCTGGACTTTACCTTTAGCTCGTGGAAAGGTTCTAATTCACCACCAGCAGTTTTTTTGTAGAAAAATGTCAAGCTTTGCTTTTCGAAATGCAGCCACTGCATATTTCAGATACCTTTTACTGACTTTATAAAGAATAGTGAAGTGACCCGATTAATAAAATCTTCATCTTTTAGCACTTTTACAGTGAAGTTTTTGCTGGAATCATTTGCAAGTTAAGCTCAGTGCTCTGGAACGTGCAGATTCCTTTTATTCCTCTTCTTTTTGATTTCTATAAGCCCAAAGTCTTGGTCACATTCATTGTAGGAGTGTCCTGAAATCAAAAAGTGATGATCGACTGTTTCTATGTGTGTACTTTATATGATGTACCGCCAGAAATTCACAATAAAGTGGCTTTTATTCTATTCTCTAAACTTGTCAGTAAAAGCTGTAATATGCCTGACTTGAGAGGGAAGATTATTTATGAACTTCAAAAGAAAGAATGCGATCTCTTGGCAACCACGAAAAGCCTGGCCTTCATGCCACATGTACGTGTGGTCACTTCCGCATTCAAGGTTATGAATATTCAAGTTGTACGTCCAAAGTTATTAGCCTTAGAATTGGTTACATGTGGAGTCGGCGTGATTTTTTTTTTTTTTTTTTTTTGCATGTCAAAGCATATCGCGAACTTTGAATGATACTTTAAATTTTGGAATGCGTCTTTAGCTAATCTGGCAGCTTCTACTTGCGGAGATGTAGTTCCTTTTGAGTTTCTACTGGTTTTTTCTCATTTGCATTTCCATGGTCTATTTTCAATTGTAGCTTTTCACACATAACACATGTATCAATACCCGGTCGTTGAAAACCGAGATTAAAATGGGTGTTAAAAATGTGTTTATAGAAACGTTGCTTGACCAGCTGCACACGCTTTTCTTCTATGCAAAAGTAAGCATAGAGTTTCTACATCTCCTTTAAATTGAGATCTGGATTCAGGTAGTTGCGGTTGGGGAACCTTCTATAGTATAATGGCTTGTGTATCGTAGAACCCTGTTTATGTGTTCTTTAAATGACATCAATACGGTCTTGTGGAATTTTATTCGACGGTTCTTTTCTTCCTCTTTCATCGCGAGAAGGTGCAGCATAAACTGTTTCTCCCCCTTTTTAGGTGCGTTCGTAGTTATATAAATACGTAGCACCTATAGTCGTCGTTCAGTCCGTCCGTCCGTCTGTCTGTCTGTCTGTCTGTCCGCATATAACAGAGCAAAAACTACCCAACCGAATGGTCTGAAATTTTAAATATATGATTGTTGCAAAATTTTGTCGAGCCATTTCAAATTTTATGAAAATCGGATGTATAGTTTAATTACAGGGACAGTCAAAAGTTTTTCTTTACATTACGGCCAATGGGAAAAATTATTGCAAGCGCATTTTAATGATGTTACAGCCTTCCGAATGGTCTGAAATTTTACATATATAATTGTTGCAAAATTTTGTCGAGCCATTTACAATTTTAGGAAAATCGAATGTATAGTTTAATTACAGGGACAGTCAAGTGTTCCGTTACATTGCGGGGAATGGGAAAAAATTTATTGCAAGTGCATTTTAATGATGCTACAGACTATGCACTTTATGAAGTGCAAAAAATTATACATTCAGTACAATATGGGGTATAAAAAATAATTATAAAACTAGTTATAATACGAACGCACCTCATTTGCCACGTTTGACGAGCAATTTTCAACTTGTTTTTTACTATGTTCTTCAACCGTTTGTTAGAAACATCTTCGTCTTTTTGTGCCAATCGTCGTTTAAAGATGATTATATTCGTGTGGTGTTTTAAAATTCATGAAATGGCCTTGTATGTCGTTGGTCGCGGTTCAGCTATGTGGATGTCAACGGATACAAGTGCACTTATACCCCTTTGGCTCCAAGCGTTTCACGGTTTCGGGAAAGAGGTTAAGTAATTGACCCATAGAACGCAGCTTATAGTTAAAAAATCACTTATATCTCTTTAGCTACAAACAAATAGACTTATTTCCAGATAGCCAATTTTTTTTAATTTTGTCACTTATACCCCTTGGTTTCTGGGTTTCTCATATAGTATACATATATACATAAGAATGTATATATAACACTGGCGACCAGCTAACCGAAAAAATAAGTATATATATAAGTATACATATATACATATGCATGTATATATAATACTGGCAACTGGCTATCCGAAAAGTACCAAAAATTCATAAACCTTAAAAACCCGTTTTTGAGAAAAATCAAATCATAACTCCTTCATTATTTGAGTCTGAGAAGTGTCATAACTAACGAAAAAAACTAATTCGGCACTATAATCATTCAGAATTTTTTTTTTTTCAAAAAAAAAAAAATAAATAAATAATAATTACACAACTAACTACACAACTAACCCTAATTACACAACTAACCCGTCAGCGCAAACGCAGTCTACATTTGTAGATCAGCTTCACAGTGTAATTAGGGTAGATTTTATCCCAGCGTGTGTGCTGACTGCTGACGGGTTAATATGACAGTAAAAAAAGATCTTTCTTTAAAAAAAAATTGATATTTTACATTATTAGCGAGTATGTACTCATAAATAAAAATTATTATAATACTATTGCTATCTGTGTCAAATGACACCTTTTTAAAGTTTCAATTCATAGTTATTTTGCTTGTAGTTTTGGAATGGAATAAGCTTTTTTTGGCGCCACTTAGTTAATGTGTTGACAGAAAATCTATCGCCAAACTACAAGATTAAATGCCAATAATTGTTGATCATAAATGTCACATTCATTTGACTTTAAGCAAGATACACGTGTTTACGTCATAAAGTGATTTTTACACCGCCCCTTGAATACTAGTCCTGAGCGCTGACACAAAAATGGCAGCTGCTGAAGGCGGATTTTTTTTAATGTAGGTACGGTTCCTTAAATGTAGACACCAGTATTTCATAAAAGATTTCTCTGACTTGTTTAATCTCAGAAAAATAAAGAGGGCGAAAAACTTTAAAAAAATATTGGTACGAATAATTAAGGGACAGTACACACGCTGAAAAAAATCCGCCTTCGGTAGCCGCCATTTTTATGTCAGCACTCAGGCCTAGTATTCAGGGGGCGGTGGATTTTTATTTCAACCTTTTATTTGTATTTTTATTAATGTTATACTAATTTATTTATTCTTTCGTTATTTAAAATAAAAATTATGTCAATTTGTATAATCTGGCGAAATTGGCCGGCGGGATAACTAAGTAGTATCGCTTTTTTTTTCTGATATGATTTATGTGTAACCTGGTGCAGAAATATATTGTATTTCAAATTAGCCTATATATAGCAGTCCTTTGTTTAATAACTGCTTTGTACATATTAAAATATTACATTCCTAAAAAGAAAATAAGTTACTTACCAATGAAATATTATTCCATTGACACCTATTGTAGGTATCTTAGGCATCAAATTGAAATTTGTAGTTCAGTATTGATTTTTTATGTAACTGAACTGCATTAAATGCATATAGGGGAGAGTGGTAATGAATGGGCCATGGGAATGAATGGGCCATTAACATAATATGAAAAAAAGTATTTGCATAAAATAATTTTAGATGCCACCAATAGCAGTGGTGGAAAATTGGCGCAGAGGAGGAGCCTATTGACACCAAAAACATTTTATAGTATTCTTCAACTTAATAAAAACGCAGAAATTATGTCTTTAGATAAGCCGAAAAATACTTCTAAAATTTAGTGGTGTCAATAGGCTCCTCCTCTGCGCCAATTTTCCACCGCTGCAATAGATGAAGCTATTTGTTCAACCAAACTCATCAAATTTTCCATTGTTTGGGAGAAGCTATTTTCCCACTAGTGTAGGATGGTCAAGAATCTGATTGAAAAGTAAATTTTTTCCCCTTTCAGTAAAATAAATAAGCCAAAAAGTATTTATTATTTTATTGCAGATATGTGTATAGCAAATCTTTGCATATCTGTAAACTAATTTTAGGATGTATTTATATGTTATTTGAATTTAATGCATTAAAAAAAAACCTGAATATATTCCAGAAGTATAGGTGGGGCTGAATGGGCCACCTTTGCCCTGATCGTGAAAAAAAGGTTTTTCTTTCTTTTTTTCTGATTTTCTCTTTAATATGAAACATAACTGACTGTAATGGATTTAGATTAAATTACTATCTAGTTAGAATAGGTTTATAGTGATGTCTAAAAAATAATTTGCACATTTTCACCCTAAGAAATATCAGTTATTTATTGGAAACGTAAGTTAAATTGTATAAATGATGAAGGTGAACTGTCCAGTTATTGACCACACCTACCAGTATTTTTCCATTTGATATAAATCTGGAATAATTGTTTATAGGCTGAATCTGATGGGAAGAATAAATAATACCAGAAATGTGCACTAAATAGTCAATTAATAGGCAGTTCCAGCCCTGTTACAACCATGTCGTTTATTATTAATTTTGAAATATATTAATTTCGTTAACTCATAATGTGTACTATCTATTATTTTTATGTATATTTTATGTTCTTTCTTTCTTATAATCTCATTATTTTGACATTTTTCTGCTACAGTTATGTCATTTAACCCCTTGAGGGGCAAGCAATTACGTTTGTGAAATGCTGAATTCCCACCGGAATCTTTGAAAAATTCTATTTCAAAATAAGTGAAAGCAATTTTACGGCTTTTTTCCACCAAAGTTAAAAAAGTAAAATTTGATAAAATTTTTCTGGTTTTAAAATTTCTTTAATCGAAGGTTGTATATAATATATACCGGTGCCCCTCAAGGGGTTAATAATATCACTTTTGATGTTCACAAATTTTGATAAGCACTGTGTTGTGTATTACTTACTATTTCAGTATGCTGATCATATCATGCCAAGTGCCATTCATTTTGTCATATTTGGTGAATAAAAGATTAATTCCACATTTTTTCATTGAATTCATTTAGTAGCCCATTCATTACCTTCAATGGCCATTCAGCTCCATAGGTGGGGATGAATGGGCCAATTTTCTATATTTTTATTTTCTATTATCATTCATTATAGACATTTTCTAATCCAATTTTTATGACTTTTTTATATAACCAAATTAGTAAAGTAACTGAAGATCCAATTCTGAGCAAAAAAAAAAAAAAAAAAAAAAATTACAAAAATTACAAAAATTAAAACCCAAAAATTGGCCCATTCATTACCACCCTCCCCTAATTATTAGAAAGCACACATATTTTATTTAAAATTTCTGAAACTTTTAATCTAAAAGATAATGATTGAAGCAACTGTAAATCTGAAATAAAGCATTTTTAATTGTTTCTATAAATAGAAAAGTGCATTAAATCATGTAAACACAAATTGAATAACTCTCTAGATAGAAACAAAATGTTATGAAATATTTTTGATTTACTTGAATTTAATAATAATAATTTAAGTTTAATCTTCTCAACATGAAATGGAACACATTTTTTTTGTGTATGTTGTAACCGCTAATAGTGCAATGTTACTTGGATCTGTAATACTAGCGACTAGTATACATAAATATCAACGGTGCATAATCCTTAATTTTTTTTTTTTTTTTTTTTTTTTTTTTTTTTGTAAACAGGGGTTTTCTTTTCTTCCACTTAAAATAATTTTACTTAAATATTTTTATTTGTAACTTTCTTTATTCAGTTTTAAGCGCTTAATTTGAGCGCGAATCGTAAAATACGATATATGTTTAGCTATTATGCACCTTCTTTTAAAGCTTCAGAAAAAGGCACTCTATTTATCGAAATTTCTTATCACTTTAATTAATATTAATTAAAGCGTCTGGATCTGACAATAATTCTATTCGATTCACAATATAAAAATACTCCAATAGTCACTCGTTCTGACTTGAATTCAATAAAAATAAGTTATTTTTTCTACAAACTAAACGATCTTTTTCTAGCAAAGCAACGTGAAACGCCGCTGCCGCGAGGTATTACATGTCAACAAGCCGATTCGGAGAGGAGTTTAAATGGTTCTTTGTTACTTCTCTTCCAGTGAATACGAAATCATGGGGTCAGAAATGCAGCTGTAAGAGTTTGAAAATAAATCATATGTTCAAATGAGAATTTAAAATAAATAAAGGAAGAAAATTATACTATTCTTTTGTTGTTGTTCTTTGTTTTTATGAAGTACAAGTGGAAAATTAGAAGTTATGTGTATGTCCGATATGGAAGAAGGTCAATATATGCAATGAGTAAGGAGTAAACCCACCTGTGTTTCTAAGCTCTAATCACAGGCGACATAAAAAAGAATGGGAGGGCCATTGTCCATCCCTCGATTTTGAAATTTATCTAATTAAATTTTCTTTTTCTTCGATTTTGAAAAACACAGTACTTTTTTTTTTTCGAGCAATTTAAAATAAAAGAGGAACTAAAAATTTTCAGTTATGAAAATGGTGGGACAGTGAGCAAGGGAGACCTCCCTAGATTTTAAAATGTAATTAATTAGAATTTCCCTTTCTTCTGTTTTCAAAAACATAATGTAATTTTTTCAAGTAACTTAAAATGAAAAGAAATAAGAAATTTTTATTTGAGGGGCGGGGTGGGGTAGACTCATTGCCCATCCCTGGATTTTGAAATTTAATTAATATTTTTTTTTCTTCAATTTACAAAAACATAATCAAATTTATTCTTTTCGGATAACTTAAAATAAAGGAACTAAGAATTTTCCGTTAGGGAAAGGGGGCATAGGTGAGTCATTGCCTCTCCCTCGATTTTCAAATTTAACTAATTATTTCTCCGATTTTTGAAAAACATAGCGAAATTTGATCTTTTCGCTTAACTTAAGATAAAAGAATAACTAAGAATTTTCTGTTAGGGGGGACGAAGGTAGAAGAGAGCTATTGCCCCTCTTTAAATTTTAAAAATTAATTCATTAAATTTCCCTTTTCTTCTAATTTCAAAAACATAGTAAAGTATATACTTTCCAGTAACTTAGAATAGAAAAATAAGAAATTTTACATTAAGAAGGCGAGAGGGAAGGGGGTGAGAGGTTCATTGCCGCCCATCCCTGGATTTTAAAATGTAACTAATAAAAATTATTTTTTTTTCCACTTTTGAAAAGTAGTAAAATTTAATCTTTTCGAGTAACTAAAAATAAAGAAACTAGGAATTTTCTGTTAGGGGAAGTGTGCATAGCTAAGCCATTGCCCCTCCCTCGAATTTAAATTTTAACTGTTTTCTTCGCCTTTGCAAAACATACTGAAAATTAATATTTTTTTTACCTTAGAATAAAATAGGAATTAAGAATTTTCTGTTAGGGATAGGGGAGGGGGGTTGAAAAAACCTATTGCCCCTCCCTGGATTTCAAAAGTTAATTAATTAAAATTTTCTTTTCTTCTCTTTTCGAAAACATAGTAAAATGTATACCTTTCGAGTAACTTGCAATAAAATAATTAGAAACAATTTCTCATTAAGGGGCTGATGAGTCAGAGACCTATTGCCCCCCCCCCCCGGCTTTTGAAATTTAATTAATATTTTTTTCTCCGATTTTGAAAAAAACATGGCAAAATTTATTCGTTTAGAGTAAGTTAAAATAAAAAAAAATCTAAGAATTTTCCGTTGTGGACAGGAGCACAGGTGAGCTGATGCCACCGCCCCTCCCTCGATTTTGAAATTTAACTAATTTTTTTTTCTCTGATTTTGAAAATCATAGTGAAATTTAATTTTTTCTCTTAGCTTAAAATGAAAGAGGAACTAAGAATTTTACGTTAGGTAGGAATGTGGCTTTTAATTAAGTCCTTAAAAGTATTGGAAAGAATATTCATTATTAGTAGTATTTAAAAAGTGCGTTTCATCCCATGCAACCCTCACAAAATTAAAACATTTTTAACCACTTTAGAAATTTCGGAAAATATCACACAATCATACTACATTGTGCCTTGCAAAAGAATCTTACAGTAAGTGCTGATACTGCAGTTATTATTATAATAATCATACTTACAAAAATTAAGACCTGTAAAGTTCTTCAGTAACTGAAGTTATACTGCAGATACATCACCGAATATTTGTGTGAATTAATTACTGTAAAAACACTCCCAATTCACTGCCATTTTACTGTAGACATAAAGTCTAACTATTTTTTTTTTAAATTTTGGGTTGAAAAAATACTTGACAATAACTGTAAAACAGCTGAAGTGTTTTTAATGTTCGGATTGCACTACAAAAAAACTACAGTTGACCGTAGAAAAACTTCAAAAATACTTCATTTCTGTAAAAGAACTGCAGCTCATTTTTAGTTGGGTAATAAAATAAAATCGAAGTACAAAGATGCGAGCTCCTCCAAATTTTCAGACACCATATTTTCGGAAAGGAGATACTTGTATTACTTAATAGCAGATTTTCATTGCTAATTAAAGCAAATATCCTGTAAGCTCTTCGTAATTACAAGTATACAAAAATTCGAAAGTTTGGCATATCTGCATATCAGGGTTGCCTATTTAGCTTTTCTTCATTTACGAAATCTTGCATTCATACCAGAAATTCCCTATAATATGATTTTCTTTATTTACTGACAGCCATTTCGTGATTGCTTAGAGTAAAAATTCATCTTTCAGAATTTCGGGTATGAATTCGAAATTTTTGAATTAAAAATGGTAAATCGTGCTGCGTACAGAGTTTTCAACACACACACACACACACAAAAAAAAAAGGCTTCCAACTTTCCGTTTTCTTTCAACTTACATACACATATTTCGAAAAAACTGATTAATAAATGAAAATGAAAATGATTAATAAATTCTGATTAATAAATGAAATAAAATAATTGCCACATAGAAACCAAATGAATTATCCACATTTTATGTCTACTGAAGAACCCTGGCAGCTGTGCAAATATCGTCGGTAACATGTCAAACTATCCAATGTGAAAATAGTGGACTACTTTTTTAAAATTTAGATTTCTTGATTGGCACAATTTTTTTGAAATAGTAAAATTCGCCTTATTTAACCTTATTTAATGACATATTAATGAAGACCAGGGGTGTCAAACTGTGGCCCGCCAGATACCACTAAAATTGTAAAGAAATTGTCGACAAGTTGAATCGCAGAAATTCGACGATTAGATAAGGCAAAGATAACTATAAAATTTTAGTGGTATCCGGCGGGCCACAGTTTGACACCCCTGATGAAGACGAAAACAAGGATGATTTTACCATTTCAGAAAAGTGGTGCCGATCAATAAATCTGAATTTTATAAAAGTAGCCCACTGTTTTCACATTGGATAGTTTGACATGGTACCGACGATATTAGGTCTACCGGAAAGGTCTGTCTGATAATGTTATTCCACGCCTACTATTTTAAATTCACATTTCTTCATTGACACTACTTTTTTGAAACGGCAAAATTCCCATTGTTTTCACCTTAATGTGAAATGTGAAAGAAACGGAATTTTACCATTTCAAAATAGTCGTTCTAATGAAGACATCTGAATTTAAAAAAAAATAGGCGTGAATTCCAATTGTTTTTCACCTTAAGGTGAAATGTGAAAACAACGGGAATTTTAAATTTTCAAAAAATTGGTGCTAAAGGAGAAATCATAATTTTAAAAAAGTAGGCGTGAAATAACATTATGGGTCAGAACTTTCCAGTAGACCTAATACATTTTAAATGTAAAATTTACTGTATATTGACAAATATATGAAACTTTTATTTATACACCAAAACATCCTCTAAACATCATCTATCTTGTTAACTTTAGAATGACTTCATATAAATTAAAAAATATGAATTTAACTTTCTGTAAAAGAAGATAATACAATTTTCTACTGTTGTTACTTTAATATCTTGAAATTTCGTCTGTATCAAAACTACTTATAAATACCCTGCAGCGACAAATTCAAACATGACTGACTGTTAGAAAATTCCGTTTCTCGATATTCTTCTCTGGATGTTTAATCTGATTTTCATAAAGTTTGATAAATTTTCCTGACTTTATTTCGTTATTGCTTCGTTTAAATATTTCCATTCAAAATCAAAGTACCTTTAAGTTCCTTTCATCATTAATTCATATTTTAAATATACAGGCATACCGGGTGTCCCAAAAAGGACTGACTGATTTTAAAATTCAATAACTTGCAAACGGTGACAGATATTTAAAAAATTCTTGCAGGAGGGTTATGCATAAGGTCAAAAGTTTTTTTACAGTGATTTTCAATTTTAGTTCGAATTACAAGCAATAGATGGCGCTGTAAGCAATAGTCGCTAAATACAGGCTCGATTTCTGGTCCTTTCTCTTGTTCCATGCTGAAAAAGGAGATGGAAATGTATTATCCGGGCCACGAAGTACCAAAAATCGAGTCTGAATTCAGCGTCTATTGATCGCAGCGCCATCTATTGTTTGTAATTCGAACTAAAATTGAAAATCACTGTAAAAAAACTTTTGACCTTATGCATAACCCTCCTGCAAGAATTTTTTAAATATCTGTCACCGTTTGCAAGTTATTGAATTTTAAAATCAGTCAGTCCTTTTTGGGACACCCGGTATATAGTCTTGATAAAACATAAGTTGCCCAATACTTTGAGAAGTTTAGAGTATATTAAAGTTAAATTCTCTCGTAAAGTACTTAAGGATGTTATTGAAAAGTAAAATAATTTCCACATAGAAACAAAATGCATTTTATTAACTGCAGTTTATATCTACAGAAGAACCCTGGCATATTGGCAGCCGTGCAAATGCATTTTTAATTGCAAAATTCACCGTATGTTGGAAAAATGTGAAACTTTTATTTATAAATGAAAACATCCTGTAAACATCATCTATCATGTTAAATTTAGAATTATTTCGTACAAATTAAGAAATGGGATTTTAGCTTTCTCTAAAAGAACAGAATACAATTTTCTGATATTGTTACTTTAATATCTTGAAGTTTCGTCTGTGTCAAAACTAGTTATAAACATCCTGCACAGTGTTGCCAGTGGCCTACTTTTTATAAATTCAGATTTCTGGATTGGCACCGCTTTTTTAAAATCGTAAAACTCGCCTTTTTTAACGACATGTTAATTAAGGCGAAAACAACGCGAATTTTAACATTTCAAAAAAGTGGTGTCAATCCAGAAATCTGAATTTAAAAAAAGTAACCCGCTGGCCACACTGATCCCGCAGCGACAAATTCAATGTGGCTGACTATTAGAAAATACCTTTGCTCGATATTCTTCTCTTAATGTTTAAAGTGATTTGCATAAAGTTTGATAAATTTGCCTTACTTCATTTCGTTACAGCTTCATTTAAACATTTCCATTCAAAATCAAAGTAACTTTAAGTTGGTTCCATCATTTATTCAAATTTTAAATATAAAGGCATTTATAAAGTCTTGATAAAACATAAGTTCCGCAATACTTTCAGAAGTTTGCAGTATATTAAAGTTAAATTCTCTCATTAAGTACTTAAGAAAGATATTTTAAAGTAATGTACCGAGCAAAACTATTTTAAATTTACGTATCGAGCAGTATAATAAAGTTAAAAGAATTGTTTGAGGATATAAATATCAAGGTTTACATTTCCAATAGTGAGTTATTTATGAATTTTCCAAAAATAATTCATTTTTTATCTGACGAAAACTTTCCATTTATATGGCTACTTAAAAGATGATCGTCTTATACATAGGTGCTAAATCTTACGGATTTTTTTACCAAAAAGCTTTAACCCTTTCAGGGGCGGTAATGCCGTCACGGCATCACATAATTTTAATTCTTAATTGCCACGTTGGCACCAGGTTGTTTGAATGAAAACTTCACTTTTATTAAATAAGCAAAAATATAGCTTTACTTGTTTGCAAATAAATTTTCTTGTAAATACTGATGTCACTCAAATTATTTCAACAGTTTGCACATACAAGTACCTCTGAAATGGTTAATAGAAATGCTTTCCCTATTTAATCGGCAGATTACAGCGATTAACCCGGGAGAACGCGCGCATACCCAGGGTATAAATAATTTTTACTTTATCATCAATAAAAACAAATAATAATCGCCACCTTATTTAATCGGAGAGGATTTTGCGATAAAAGAAGTTGAAGATAACTTTAAAAAAGATAGTGGTGAAAACTGTAAAAACCGTTCGCACTCCGGGTCTAACAGGCTCGGCGCACGTCCTCCCGTTTAAAAAAAAAAAAAAAAAAAAAAAAAAAAAAAAAAAAAACACGTAAAATTTAACCCTTTCAGTGGCAAGCAATTGCGTTTGTGTAATTTTGAACTCACTCCGGAATATTCGAAAAAAAATTTCAAAATAATGAAAAGCAATTTTAATGCGAAACCTTTTTTCTACGAAAGTTATAAAAGTAAAATTTAATTTTCCCCCAAAGTTAGAAAGGAAAATTTTAATTAAAAGTTTCTAGTGAAATCTTGATTAAAATTAGGTGGTATATAATATATCCCATTGCCACTGAAGGCCCTTAACCCTTTCAGGGCCGAAGTACCTCTGTTTCTAAAATGTTAAAATGATTGAATGATACCGGTATTTATGAACAAATTTATATGACAGTCGGTAAACGTTTTCCTTCTCCTGCATTATAAAAGGCAAAGTTTAGCTCCTAGATTCTGGTGACAATGTGGCATTTGGGAATTATAATTAAGTGGTATACATAATATACCGGTACTCTTCAAGGGGTTAAATGATAGTAATGCATATCTACATCATTTTTTATTTAATTCTTAGCAACCAGTATTTTTATATAGAAATATTAATCCTATAAAAATTACAAAAATATAAAGTTGAATATCTATCTTGAAATATCTGGTGTCCAATCTTTAATATAAGAGTAAAAAAACAAAATTCTAAAAATATTTGATACATTTAAGGGTTACGTTTTACAACATAAAAAATTATATAAAATAAATTATTTAGATTCATACTTAATACTTATTAAAATATTTACTAATTTGCAATGTTTTAATTATTACTTGTATTGAAGATGTGGAACATAAGAAAAGGTTGACGTATTATACCAGAAAATGTATCTCTAATTTTTACTTTCTTCTATCTTCAATAGAAGAAAGTATTGTAATCGAAATTTTTTTCGAGGAATTTACACGTTTTAGGGGTCAGAGATCCCCGAAAACATGTTTATAGAAAATGTCTGTCGCCGTTGTACCATCAAAAAGTGTATGAAGAATTGAACCAAATTTTTATTTTAAGTTTTTGGCTATGGCAAGCACGTCCTCCCTGAATTTGGGAAAAATCGCCTGTAGGGGGCACTGTAATAGCGATTTTTGTGAGACTTTGAATATTGTACCATTGAAGAGCGTATGAAGTTATACATAGAATTGCACCCCAAAAATTTTTTTTAAGTATTTGGCTATAGCAAGTAGGTCCTCCCTCAATTTGGAAAAAAAATACCGGTAGGGGATGCTGTAATAGCGATTTTTGTGCGATTTTGATTATTGTACCATCGAAAAGTGTATGAAGTTATGCATAGAATTAAACCAAAAAATTTTTTTAAGTTCTTGGCTATGACAAGCAGGTCCTTCCTTAATTTGAAAAAAATTCGTCGGTAGGGGACGCTGTAATAGCGATTTTTGTGCCATTTTGAATATTGTACCATCGAAAAGTGTATGAAGTTACGTATAGAATTGAACCAAATTTTTTGTGTTTGTTTCTGGTCATAGCACGAAGGTCCTCCCTGAATTTGGAAAAATTCCGCCGGAAGGGGGCGCTATAATTACGATGTCTGTACGATTTTCATTATTGTACCATAGAAAAGTGTATGAAGTTATGCATATAATTTCACCAAATTTTTTGTGCATGTTTCTGGCTGTGGCAAGCAAGTCCTCCCTGAATTTGAAAAAAATCTGCTGGAAAGGGGCGCTGTAATAGCAATGTCTGTGCCATTTTCATTATTGAACCATCGAAAACTGTATAAAATTATGCATAGAAATAAACCAAATTTTTTGTGTATGCGTAAGGATATGGTCGGTAGGTCCTCCCTGAACTTTAAAAAATTTCACCAGAAGGGGGAGCTATAATTGCGATGTCTCCGCCATTTTTATTATTGTACCATCAATAAGTGTATTATGTTATGCATAGAATTGAATCAAGCATTTTGTGTATGTTTCTTACTATGGCAAGCAAGTCCTCCCTGAATTTGAAAAAAATCTGCCGGATGGAGGCGGTATAATAGCGATGTTTGTGACATTTTCTGTATTGTTCCATCGAAAAGAGTATAAAATTATGCATACAACTGAACCAAATTTTTCGTCAATAATTTTGGATATGGCCAACAGGTCCTCCTTGAATTTGGAAATATTGCGCGGTAAAGGTGCTGTGTGATAGTGATTTTGGTAATAATATTGAAGTATTAACATGTGTAACTACTTTTTAAAATATTAAGATGTATAAGATAGAAGAAAGTTTTGGGATTGGCACATCCGACTAGTTTTCTTTATTTTTCCTGTGTTATAAAGTTTCAGAGAATCATATGTAATTTTTTCGAACGAAATTAAAAATCATGCATTTAAGGGTTAATTCTAATTTTTTGTGGTACAAGATTTGGCAGCTATGCGTATATAAGGACATAGCTGCCAACTTGTACGGATTTTTCATACCAATAAAATTTAATAGAAATCTCTGACTTATTTAAGCGTTAAAATTTCTCGAAATTCGGCGATTCAATTAAATAAAATCTACTATTAAATTTTAGTGGTAGGAAAAATCCGTACAAGTTGGCAACTATGTAAGGAGTTGAGAACCAGAACAGACTGTCCCACATTTTTGTGAAAAATAAGTTTGAAGTGTAAACGCTTTGTATAACATATCATCTTTCGTTTGTATAATGAGTTATATTAACCCATTAAAGATTGATGTTGCGCTTTCGCAAAATTATACCTGTGTTTTTTTTATTTTTTTTTTTATACCAGTGAAAGAGAAAATTAAAATTTGCGTTATTTAATTAACACATTTCAGTGATTCTTAAAGTCAAAGTAAGTGTTTAACAAAAAGTGATGTGAACTGAATAAAATTCCTGTAAAACATGCTGGTCCTTAACCCTTTAGTACGCAGCTTTGCATATATGCAAAGAACAGTGTTTTGAATTTAATACATATTTATACATTTATTTAATACATTTTTTCGCATACACCTATTTCACACCAGAAAATTAAAATAGCAGTATTTACTTTAATTAATAACAGACATTCCGCATTTAAATAAAGCGAAATTAACCATTGAAACTTTTTGGTGCAAAGTTAGATTCTCTGAACTACGTAATTTCCAGAACGTATTTTATCATGGAATTAAAGGGTTAAAGGTTAATTTTTATAAAATAAATAATTATATAAAATAATGTATTTGGTGACATACTTATTAAAATATTTACTAATTTGCAATATTTTAGCGTAAAACAGTCACACGACAGTAGTTTATACTTATATTGAAGATATGCAACAGAATATAAGATTGACATACATGAAAAATGTATCTCTGATTTTTTTTCCTGTGTAATAAACCTTTCAGAGAATCATATATTATTTTTTCGAAAAAAAATAAAAAATCGCGCATTTAAGGGTTAATGGATTAATTTCGAATTCAAGTGATAGAGAGAGTTTGATGCTCCAACGAATCTTGGATATCAAGTTGCCAGTGCAAGAGTGAATCAAGTGGCTTGGTCCACTATGGGTGTCAAACTGTGACCAGCCGGATACCACTAAAATTATACAGTAATCAATTCCTTATCTAATCATCGATTATCTCCCATTCAATAAGTCCACTATATCTTTAAAAAATTAGTGATACCAGGCGGGCCACATTTTGACTCCCCTGCACTATGGCATTGCCACCTGAATTACCATATCCATAGCTGCCAACTTTTACGCTTTCTTGCTACCTCTAAAATTTAATAGAGATTTTCGTCTTGTTTAATCATAAGATTTCGGCGATTAAATAAAACAACATTTACTGTAAAATTTTAGTGGTTAGAAGAAAGCGTAAAAGTTGGCAGCTATGCATTGCATATCCTTTTAAACATGTTTGGTCTTCTCTGGCTTTGGCAAAAATGGCTTAAAAGTTTTTGACAAAAAATTGTAAAAATTTAGGAAAGCATATGTCACGAAATCACAGCTTGTGAGGCTATTCAAGTCTGTTTATCACAGATCTATATACTTGCGTATATCTGGTCCCCAAAATTAGAGAGTAATTACAAGTTGCATACTTCAGATATGAAGTTTTATTCTTTTCTTTCGCCTTTGAAATTTAATAGTAAACTTTACCGTATTTAATCACCGAAACACAGCTGCCAACATCTTGCGCTTTTTCTTACCACAAAATTTTTATAGTAAATTTTACCTTTTTAAATCGCCGTAATCTGCCGATTAAATAAGGCAAAAATTTCTGTTAAATTTTTCCGGTACAATTAAGTAGAAAAGTTGGCAGCCATGCCGGAATCTGAGATTTCACGAGGGAAAAACTGTATTAAAATTTTGTGTTAACAAAAAAGCGGAAAAGTTGGCATTTATGGTGTACCAGAAATTATGAAATGTTAGTTTTGCCTTATTTAATCGCAGATAATTCTTGTGTATTCTGCAGTGAAATATGGCCAATGATATGTTTTCATAAGTAATGGTATCTAAACTGTTATTCCTATCAAATTAAAAAGGTTGACTTACACGCGAATATATACAGTTAACAAAATAAAATTATCAGGCAAAATCAGAAAAAATATGTAAATGCGACTTGTAACAATTGCAATCGTTTTTTTAAGCACTTGACACTCTGTGTTGTAAGGCATGCAAAAGAATATTTTTTTGCAAAATCAGTTTTAACACTAGAACCGCCGGCTATTTTACTCAATTTTTATAAAAAAAATTGTTTCAAGACAGAAATTTTATTTAAAACTATTTAGCTTATTTAATTAGCCTATCTTTGCACTTCATGCATATAACTCATCTTATGAAATAATTTCTGGTTCGAATAGACTATTATCAATTTTGGCAGGGGTCAAAATGACCCCTAACGGCCGTTCTAGTGTAAATGTAAGGTATGCAACGCTCTTGAAAATGAATATCTCCAAATTTTGCTCTATTACCACTATTTTCGAGCAGTAAACTTTGACTTCTTTATCGCATAATTTCTTGGATAAATTAAGCTGAATATTACTATTCGAAAATAGCGGAAACAAATATATTAATTTTAAGAAGAGTCATATTTATATAGTCCAATTAATTCAATAAGAAATACAATAACTTATTAATATTCGTAATAAAAATAGTCATCTTTTTATCACTAAAATCACCGTAAATTGAAACTGCTAAGTCGTTGCCTACGAAAGAAAATAGAAAAACAGCTGTGACTTTGTTTTTAAACATAAGTATTTTATATTAAAGATTAACCCCTTGAAGGGCTGTTATGCCGTCACGGCATCACATAATTTTAATCCCTAATTGCCACATTGGCAGCGGAATTTTATAATGAAAATTTCACCTTTATTAAGTATGCGAAAATAAGCTTTTACTTGGTTACAAATAAATTCTCTTGTAAATACCGGTGGCAATAAATTATTTCAACATTTTATGATTACAAGTACCTTGCACCTGAAAGGGTTTAAAGAAAGTTGACGGTCAGTTGTCCTCTTTTAAACCGGGAGTCTCGCCTATGGGCGTTACACATGCATGTTTAATAATTTAACAAAAATATTTTCTTTATTCGTGTTTATATTATAAATAAATGTAAATAATATTGGTATTATTCTTAATCAAAGCATTTATATGCATTTATATGTCCTCTAATTGAAATAAATGCTAAATTGTGTATGTTACCGTCGAGAGCTTTTTGTAAATTATTTGCATAGCCATGTTACCGTCGAGATATTTTTGTAAATTATTTGCATAGCTCCAAGTATCTTTCAACATATTTTAGTAATAATCTTCCTTTTATTTGATGGCAAAAATTGTGTCATAAATTAGCGGGAAGAATATTATTTAAAACTGTGATGCCAGACTTGGCAGCAATGCGACAAATGCACACACACACACAAAAATCTACGTTTGTGGTACGTTTTTGAGTGTATGTGTACTGTGCAGCACCTGATTACCAACCGGGCAAAGTTCAACAAGTAACAAGGAATACGAATTTGTGCCTTAACCCTTTCCGACGCAGTGGTCCCACGTCGGGACAGCATAGTTTCAATATCAAACATACAAACGGCACCAAGAATATTTCAATAAAATTTTGGTTTTACAATGAAATTTTAAAGTAAAAAGTTTCTATTTAGTAAAAAAGTCGCTTGTAAATTCCGTTGTCAGTCAATCAATTCATCATTTTACAACGAACTGTTTTGTGACTGAAAGGGCTAACCCATAACCCGCTGGTGTTGTGTTGACACA
The DNA here is from genome assembly GCA_963932465.1 of Maratus speciosus. Classification (NCBI taxonomy): domain Eukaryota; kingdom Metazoa; phylum Arthropoda; class Arachnida; order Araneae; family Salticidae; genus Maratus; species Maratus speciosus. The sequence continues at coordinate 491,813,140 of OZ010796.1, read as the reverse complement.
ACAGTGAAAATAAATGGACATGCTTCAATTAACTATCAAGGTACCACTATTTTTTATTTAAAAAATTTGCCTTATTTAATAACACAAACTTTGACTATTAAATAAAGCGAAGGTCATCTTTCGAAATTTGTGGTGGCGAAGGTTTCCCAGCAAAAAAGTTGAAGATCCATAACTTCTAGTTTCGGTGGTTAACCCTTTCAAGATTAGTGGTATGTTTATGAAGACACTTAACACCTTCGGGACGAGCGTCTTTTACAGAATTTTTAATCTTTTATCACCGGTTTTTCAAAACAAAAACTTTTGCCTAATTGAATCGGGAAAATGCTCGGATTAAATAAGGCAAAATTTACAATAAAATTTTACTGGTGAGAATAATCACTGATTCTGAGCACCTTACGCGGCACGAATACCGATCGCTCGTCCCAAAGGGGTTAATTTTAAATCCCAAATGCCCAAACGGCACCAGAATTTTGTGTTTAAAATTCTTCGTTTATTATATATTTGAAATGTAGCTTTTTCTTTTATGCACCTAAATTTGTTTGTTAATTCCGGTGTCATTCAATCATTTCGATATTTTAGAAATGGAAGTTCTGTGCCCCTAAAAGGTTTAATTGGTTAATCTAGGCTGAAATTCTTAATGGATTACGACGTTTAAATAAAACAAAACTTTCAATTAAACTTCACTAGTGGAATTTTGTCACATTGGTAATCAGGCCCTGCGCATGTGGTTAAACGAAACTAAATAAAATAGAAATACAAATCCTAACAGATCTTACGCAGAAATCTACTACCACGATTATTGTTTAGACGCATTTAAAGCCATAATGAGATCTTTTCTATGCCTGTAAGCTCTGGAGCACAGTAGGAGGACAGGTGGACATGGATGTATAGTTCATAAAAAAGTTGAAATGACTTGCTATGTGGTAACTTTATGTTGATAATGGTACGGAATGAGAAACTGGAGTCAAAATTGGGAAATGTCTATGGCAAAATGGATAAATCAATACTATTATGCTTAAATCTGGTATTTTCAAAATTGAACTAAAAAATCCACTTCGGAACGCCTTAACCTTTTGAGGGCCAAGTAATTGTGTTTTTGTGATGTCGAATTCACACCGGAATCTTCAAAAACTTTTATGGCAAAATAAGGGTTGGGTTGATCTTTGACGGCCGATTATCTTCACGAGGGATATAGGCCAGCAAAATAAGGAAAAGCTATTTTACGATTTTGCTACCAAAGTTAGAAAAGTAAAATTTAATAAAATTTTTCTGGTGCAAACCTTAATTAATCGTAGTTAGGATATAATATATCCCACCGCCCCTCAAGAGGTTAAGAAGTTTTAATTAATTTCGTGAGCCCGCCGAACCACGGACAGCGAATAATAATCGCAAATGACTCCTTTTGGACCATTTTTCAATCCTTTTGGAAATTTTCAAACTGTATTAATTCTTCATAAATCAGTTTCTTTGAAGTAAAATAAATAAATTGCAAGAACATTGTAGCTAACATTTTAGGAAATCATACAATACAAGCAAAGGATTGTACTTGCTTTTATTATTGCAATAAAAGCATGCAAGTTTCGTCTGTAACGAATCTATTTATAAATATTCTGGAGGGAAAACATATGCAGGACTGACTGTTAGAACATTCCTTAAGTCTATACTTTGCTCTTAAAATGTAATTTTAATTTCTAGTTTGAGAAATTTGACATTACTTTTGATTTTATTGACTTTATTTCGTTATTGTTTTATTTAAATATTTACAATTAATCCCTTCGTGACGGGAGCCTTTTACGAAATGTTTATTACTTTGCTACCGGTTTTAAAAAACAGAAGTTTGTGCCTATTCAAATCGGGAAAATGCTCGGATTAAATAAGGCAAATTTTACAGTAAAATCTTACTGGTTAGGATAAACGAGGATCCTTAGGCCTATTTCCGGCATGTATACGTGTCGCTCGTCCCGAAGGGGTTATAAATTTCGTCAAAAGTTTCGTCAAAAGAGGGCTGGTGGTGCCATCTACCGAACAGTTTGGAAGTTCCTGCATTTATAGAGTGGGGGAAGAAAAAAATCACTTATAGTTTCCCTCGGGGAGATTCGAACGCGTGCCTTTGGCGTGGGAGCTTTTCCAACATCGCTATTGGGGACTTATATAGATGTGCTTTTAGATTGATGTAATGAATTCCGCGGCGTGTTTATATTTTTTATAAGGTAGTTTGTAATTTTTTCGGTGCTGCTATAATTTCTGAAAGTTTTAAGTAAGGCTAATTTATTATTATGGTTTTCTCAAGGTCAATGAATAATTATAATATGGCTTGATGAAATAGTTTATTAGTGAATTTTTTTTTGCTCAATGAATGGTTAGAATATGGTCTAGTTAATTTGTTGCTCACAAATAACGAATTGCGAAGTGCATATTGCGTGAGATTTTATTACTTTAAGTCGGTGGATAAGATTTTAACATATTTACTGTTTATAAAGGGGAGAGGGGTCAATTATGTTTATTTTTAATTTGATTGAAAACCGAATATACTTCTTAAATAAATTAAAAAAAAAAGATAACCTGCAAGTTTGAAATTTTATTGACCAAATTTTCTTTTTGAATGGTTTTGAAGGACACGGGAAATGTATTCTTTTCGAATTAAAACATAACGAACAACAACATATAACTAAATAAATAAATAAAATAATAAGCATTCCTAAAATTTTTAACAGCTAAAAAAATAACTAATACAGAAACAATAATTACCTATCAGTATTTTCTGAAAAGCACTAAAAAGTGCTGTTTTAAAATAAATTATTACAGGACTAACATAAACAAGCAAATATCTGCTTGCTAAAATCGCAGAATTTGAGGAGGTACAGCAACTGTTCGCTTAAAATGCATGGAGTCTGGCCGTGATTGAGGCAAAACTTACGTCAAATACTTGAGAGTTTACGTTTCGTTAAAATTCACGTAATGCTGATAGGAAATGATCGTCACAAACGACGAAATACAGCTCAAGGATTGCTGAATCGTCAAAAGGGAGAGTTTTATTTCTGAGAGTGTGAAGTATCACATGTGATACTTTCGAACCGACGCGAATATAAATTAAACTATTTGATTTTTTTTTTTTTTACATTACTTCTATATAGCTGAATGTTTCGGTTTTGGATCAAAACCAATAAATGGCAGCACTGGTGCTTATTTTCTCATAAGATAAGAGTTATTTTCATCTGAGTTTACAAAATGCATTCCAGACAGTGCGTCCAAGGAAGTAAGAAATTTTCAAAATTAACTAACTTAAACGCTTTACAATAAAACAAATTGAGGATTTGTAGATCATTCAATCAATTAAGACTAGAAAGACTGAAACTTAGTATATACCTATATTGCTCAAAAGCAGTCAAAATGACTGCATTGTGAAAGAATAACTAATGTGTAAAGAAATTTGTTTAAATTTAATTTTAATATATTTTTTTATTATTTACAATTATATAACAAGTTATTAGTAACTATTAACAATAAAATAATCTATGATATATTATTTGTACATTTTATGCAAATGAAAGTGGAAATCTTTTTATGTGTACATCTTCCGCAAATATACATTTGACATTTTTCACATATATTATTTGTTTTTTATTTTTTATTATTTTTTTTTTTTAAGTCGTACTTGACAAATTTTGCATTTGTTAGAATAGATTGCATTTGATGATGTTGCAGTTGATCTTTGTGGGTCTTCATGTTCTGATGAATTTTTCTGTAGTGCAGCTCTGTATTCGGTGGAAAGCTCTTCTGCTAATTGAAACAAGAACTCTTTTCGTTGTATTAGTATTCCTATCGTTTCTTTGTAAAGGATCCAATCATTTATAGAAGCCAAATCTAAAATATAGAAAAATATTTGGAGGGGCCATCTACGAGAACTAGCTTTTGCTGTATATTTTCTAGCCATTTGATCTGCCATATCAACTCCAAATTTTGTGCTGTTATAAAATTGAACAGATTCCGGTAACATTTTATTATTTTATCAATTTTCACAAATTTATGCTTAGAACTTAGAAGAGCTATTCTTTTATTTGGTTTGCTTTTATACATTGTAAGAACACAATTCTCTGATTTATATAGCAGAGTGCAAAAACGAGGCATGATATCCTTCGTTTGTTTGGCTGTTTTGGGTAGTTCTCTTTTCTTTCCGCTAATAGTTTCAACTAGAGTTGTTTGTTTGGCAAATAGTTTTGTCGCGAGTGACATGCTAGTGAAAAAGTTATCGGTCGTGATATTTCTTTCACAGCCTGTATATGGCTCGACAAGTTACAGAACAACGTGTTCAATGAGAAGCATTGACGATGGTCGTTGTTCATCTTTTCTCAAATAAGTAAAGCGATTCAAAACATATTTGCTACTAACAAATTTGTTGGGTGTATTAGGCATATACTGCGTAAACCTGCATCTGTCTTTTGACGGAAATAATAATTGTTCGTCAACTATTATATTTTGCCCTGGTTGATAGCAAACTTGACTATTTTCAATGAATTTGTCCCATATTTCCGAAACAAAGGCAAATTTATTTGTTTGTAGCCGCCTACTTATTTCGGTTCTTTTGTCAAAACGAATAAACCGTAGGATTTGCTTGAACTTTTCTTTGGAAATAGTTTTCCTAAAAAATTCGGAATCCCACTTTGCTCACCATAAATAACTCATTTTTAATTTTTTTTTGCCTCGTAGGCTCCACGAGTATGTAAAATCCCAATAAATGCACGTATTTCCGGTAATGCTGTTATCCAATCGTTCCTCAAAATTCGGCGGCCTTCTTCTTCTGTGCACTTTTTTATATGTTTGATAATATATAATATATTATCAACGAGAATGCACTGATGGGATTATCTACCATAATGTTCCTTTTTTGTGTAGTCTATTGGCCCTTTTACACCCTTGAAAATACAAGTAAATGGTAATCTTCCAGAAATACCACATTTGTCAAATTTTGACCACATAGTACCAACGGCAGCTGTTTCGGTCTTCTGAAAGGTGTTTTCAGTTTCTCCATTAGAGTCTGAATTACTTACCACCCTACACCTTTTCATGGGCATATTGATGACACTTTCGTTTTCATCATTGTTGATCGACTCTTCATTGCTATCTTCAGTGTCAGATGTTTTACTTCGATAATCCGCTTCATCTTCAAATGATAGTTCAGAATTTGTTGCATCTGATTCTATATCAGAGCACTCTTCACTTATGTTAGTTAGATTTTCCAATAACTCACTTCTATTCGACATTTCTTTCGTGAATTTAGGGCGAAAAAAAAGTATCCCTGTAGAACAAGTATCATTGCCTAAATACCCGAATAAAAAGTACTACTGTACCTTATTGGGCAACTGCAACTTATCAAATATATGCCCACATCGATATTTTATCATGTGATGGTAATCGAAAAAAAGGAAAACTGTTATTTCAATACAGAGCCGAACTGGTCATATAAGAAATTTACTTGATTCAATAATAAGAGTTATTTGATTATTAAAAATTTCCCAAGAAGTCAAAATGACTGCTTATGGGCAATATAGGTATAACACATATATATATATACCGGAAATGAAGGAGACGGGATGTAACTACAATTATTAATAAACGCATTTATATGTTGTACAAAAAGTCACAAAATTCTAAGAAATTGTGTCATTATATACATGATTGTTTTTCTAATTGAAATGAAAAATCAGTCAAAATGACTTCCTTGGGCAATCTAGTGTTAAAGGCGTTCAATTTGTTACTGAGTAATTTAGGTCATCGATAAATCAGTTGATACTTTAAGAGTGTTACTAGTTTTAGATCCGTATTTTTGTGCCTAAATTACCGTCCCCCTAAAGTATCAATTACAGGCTCATTCTGCCATCTTTTTGTTTGTGCAAAATCAATGAACGTGTATTGGCAGTATTACTTTATCTTCGGGTCTGAAGAGAAAAAAAAAGTGAAACTAAGAAAAGAGAAGCTTTCTAAAGGTATAAAGTTTTATAATGCAGAGCTGCTAAGTCTCCGTCTTTTTGGAAACCAGTATTTTAATGCAGAAACTGTTCTTTTATTTAATTGGAACATATGGACGATTTAAAAGAACATTATTTTCTCTAAGATAATAGTGGTGTGCAAAAATCCGGAAACTCGGCAGCTATGATAATGTTATTTTTAATAACGTACCTAAAAAATTTAGGTATTCATTAAGATGAAAGTGTAAAGTAAAGGATTAAATCTCATTGATGTTCTTTTTTCTCAATCGAATAATTTAACACTAAGAATCCGGGGACTTCTACTCGAGTTTTTAAAAAATATTTCACAACGAATCTTCTTTTTTTCCCTAACCACAAGTTTTATTCGAGAAACATTCACATCAATCGAATCATGATTCTTAGGTTACATCGTAGCTAATAAGACGCATTCATTACAATAAATGAGTTTCAGACTGCAGCGGTGAATATTAGTTAGACATTACACAAGGTGGTAACCAAAGCAAATTACGCGTCGCAAGAAGGTTGAAACTACTAACTGTAATTACTTTTCTTTAAAACTGGTGAAAAAATATTTGAATTTAAATTGATTGTGGTCACTGTCGACACATTTCGATATCGAAGAATGTAGTTTGTTTCAATGCCAAAAATAATCTTCTCTATAGTTGTCTCTGACACCAACGACAAATTTTGGTATCGAAGCAGTTTCGACAGCGTTAAGAATGATGCCCATGTGTTTATTTAAATTTAAAGTGCAGCAATTCTGTAAGTGTTTATTCCAAACATTCGTCGGATGTCGAATTTGAGTAGCTCCATTCAAAATAACACCTTATGAATTTTATGCATTTTTTACGCATATTTTTGTAAATATTTGTATGTTATACCCCACGCACATTTTCGGTATTCATATATAATATACATGCACAAATAAGAAATTTTTTACAAGAAAATAGTAATTTTCGTATAACCATACGATATGACTTTAATTTTTGTAATTTTTTTATCACTATTTCCCACAGTTTTTTTTATAAACATAAAGTTATACTAAAATTCCCAGATATGCATCTTTGGTATCTATGTAACCTCAGTTAATGGCATGAAATCCGGCGTAGTAGTTTTTGAGAAAATCGATCTTTATAAAAATAAAAAAACCTTTTTATCGCATAAAATGTCAATATTTATAAGGTGATAATAGGGGAAATATATTGTCAGACACACCTAGGAAAGAAAAATCAGGATATTTGATTGAAAGGCATGTTTCCCATGCTTATCCGGCTATGCCTTTCTATAATGAGGCACCCAAAGCGTAAAGTTAAAACTTTTTTAATGATAGAAATTTTCATTGTTATTTATCTTAATGATATTCTGTCATTAGACAAGGCGAATATATTTTTTTGCAAATAGTGGTGTGAGAATACTTTTCGTAAATGTAGTGAGAACATTATCTCCTTTAACACTAGAACGCCCGGAAATATTACTCAAGTTTCATAAAAATATTTCATACCAGAATTTTTATTTAAAATTATTTGTCTCATTTACTTAACGTAAATCTGCGTTTTAAAAATTTAACTTCTTTTGTGGAAGAATTTCTGGTTTAATTTGACATTTAATCATATGATCGGAGTTGAATCGACTCCTTCAGGGCGTTCTAGTGTTAAGCTTCCAATTCAGTACCACACATGAATTATTTATTTTGTTTTCCAAGATTACCATTTCTCTTTTCGAAGAGTGTATCAGATGCCATAAAAGTGTCAACGAAAAAAGAAATATATTGAACTCGAATATATGTTTTATTTTTTGTTCATTTAAGGAAATGATATTTGGATGGGGGTATTAGAGATTAAAGAAAAACACAATAAAGAATTCTTAGATATTAATAAAATGTTGAAATTTCAGTTCAAACTTTTTTTAACCCCTTGAGGGGCATCGGTATATATTTTATACCACCTACGATTAATGAAGTTTTACACCAGAAAAATTTTATTGAATTCTACTATTCTAACTTTGGTCGAACCCCCCCCCCCCCCAAAAAAAAAAAAAAAAAAAAAAACTGCTTTTACTTATTTTGAAATATAATTTTTCAATGATTCCGGTGGGAATTCAGCATTTCACAAAAGTAATTGCTTGCCCCTCAAGGGGTTAAAAAAAAGTCAGTTTCTTAGTTAAATTGAAGTTGCAATGACACGCTCCTTAGTTGAGCACCGTCCCCTGAATAATAGGCCTGAGCGCTCACACAAAAATGACACAACAATGACGGCCGCCGAAGGCGGATTTTTTTTAGCGTAGGCACGGTCCCTTAAATGTGGACACCAGTATTTTATAAAAGATTTCTCTATGTTGTTTATTCTCAGAAAAATGAAACGGAAAAAACTTCAAAAAATTATTGGTAGGAATATTTAAGGGACCGTACACACGCTGAAAAAAATCCGCCTTCGGCAGCCGCCATTTTCGGTCCAGCGCTAAGGCCTAGTATTCAGGGGGGGGTGAGTTGAGACATCCTTACGCAGAAATAAATGAATTTTTCTGTAAAACGGAGCTTTGCTTCTCATTTAGAAAGGGGAGTAAACATCTAAGCGCCCGCGGGCAGTCTCTCACAACTAAATTTTATTAGTTTTCTTCGCTTAAATTTTATTAGCATTTTTACGAAAAATTTAGACGAAATATTAGACGAAAAAAAAGGCATAAAATTTAGTGGTGAGAGACTGCCCGCTGGCGCCTAGATTTTTACATCCCTAAATTTAGGGGAAAATTTATACGTATGACAATACGGGTGTTTTGACCTCTTGCCTTTATTTCATTATAGGAATATTTTTATAGGTAAGCAGAGGATGAAACATAAGTCTTTTCAACTAGTTAATATTACTCTTCAATCACTTCTGGTGATAATTAAAAAATAATAATAAAGTTAATATTTTTTATATCTCCCAAAAACTAACTTTTCCGTTTTACAGTCCGTTTGACAGTGGTCGAAATCACCTACTCTAGTTATATGTAAAATTAAAGAAGTTTGCTTTATACTGTATTTTACTTTCCTTTAAAGTATACTTTAATTAATTGTCTGAAAGATAAGATTGTTAATTAAAACTTCGTATGCTTAATGCATAGCTGCCACCATCTTACCTGTCTTGTACCACAGAAACTTTATGCAAATTTTACCTTTCTACATTGACGTAATCTGTCGATTAAATAAGGCAAATATCTCTATTAAATTTTTATGGTACAAAAAAAGCGGAAGAGTTTGCAGCTATGTTAATTTCATGTGTTTTTATATTTTCATTTAAAAATGGCAGCTGTGGATGCTTGAGCCGTGTGAAATTTCCCATTTTTTTATCTGTAAAATCAATCACATGTTTCATCAGTGTAATTTAACCTATTTTAATAAATAGTATTTAATATACCACCAAAAATTTATTAAACTATTTCAGTAATTATTGCATAATTTTAAAATATTCTCTAACCCTATGGACTCCGGCGTCTATTACACAAATTGTTTTCGGTCGGCACCACTTTTTTAAAAGAAGTTTCCTTCAAGTAAGCAAATTCTAAAATACTCCGATTAAATAAGAAAAATTTTATTTTATTTTATTACTGGTGTCAGAAACAAATTTGGCAAAGAAAGGTGATGTCGCCGCAGCGGCGACAAAGTAGTGCAAAGAGTTAAATAAAATAATACATATTTTACAAATATGAGCTGCGCTAAAATACTTCGATACGAAATTAATATTAAAACACCTATCAATAAATGAAGTGAAATAAAAGAGTTCAAATTATTTAGAATACAACTCCCAGCGCTCCCACTCGGTCAGTTTCTTGATCATCATAGACAGGGAGGCAGCAGCGGAGCCAATCACCTCATCGAGTTCACGGCTAAAATTCCAGAAATTGTTAAAACTCGATTAGCATATTAAAACGCAATCGGTCTGACAAATCCTATCTTGGTGGAAAACACCTGAAAATCCGATTTTAGCGGTTGACTCGTAGGTTTACCATTGTGTTTTCCTACTCCTAGTGATCCCTGTTTTCATACCTTTGGGTGCAGGAAAACACAATGGTAAACCTACGAGTCAACCTATAAAATCGGGTTTTCAGGTGTTTTCCACCAAGGTAGGACTTGGCAACCAGTTGCGTTTTAATATGCGAATCGAGTTTTAACTAATTCTGGAATTTCAGCCATGAACTTGTTAAGGTGATTGGCTGTGCTGCCGCCTCCCGGTCTGTTATTTTTTATCAAAGAAAAATCTTCATAATTTGCGTCAAAAATTACCTCGAAAGGCGCTTTTGTTGCTATAGTTGGAAAAAGCTGCATGAATTTTATTTTTAAATATACTTGTTTTCAAAACAAGGAGCAGCAGGAGCCCAGAACTATTAAAGATTTATATATATATATATCATGGATAATATTCATACCAGGTGTAGTCTTGCCAGGTGTCCCGCGTAAATCAGGGCCTTAAATGCTCTGAACACCATTATTTTAAAGTAATTTTCTTCGTATCTAATGGCTGAATCATCTCCGATTAAAGATGGTGAAAGAAACTGTAAGACATTATTGGTGTCCAAAGCATTTGGAACCCTGATTTACGCGGGACACCTGGCAACAATGATCAGGTGGGCCCAACCATGGCACACCGAATACCACTAAAATTTTACAGTAAGTATTGATTTATTTAATCATCGATTCTCTGCGATTCAAGAAGTCGACTATATTTTTAACCCATTAATGTCCATGGTAGCATTTATGCTACCATCAGTGTTTCCGATTTAGTGGATTTTTTTATCCACATATACTGTATTCACATCAGAAATTTATAATAGAATTTTTTGCTTTACTTAGTAACAGACATGCTATTAAATAAACCGAAATTTAGTATTTTTATTTTTTGGTATGAATTCAGGTTCTCATAGTTACGCAATTTCTGGAGCCCATTCTACCATGGGCATTAGAGGGTTAAAAAAATAGTGGTATCTGGCAAGCAACAATTGGACACCCATGATATACACACGTAGATGCCAAACACCCACTAACCTTCCGTAATATTTGGAATAATGTGGCACAGGTTAATCATGTTTCAAAAATTTAAATGATGAATCTTTATTTGTTTAGTTTCAGATTTCCGTGTGGGACTTATTTAATTTCATTTGTTAAAAGAAATCTGGTTCGAAACTATTTAAATCTGGTAGAAAAATAGCTCACATATTAGGGATGATTAGTTGGAGGTTGGCACTTACGTACATATATCACAGCTTATGCCAGTGGTGTTGCGTTAGGGGGGATGTGGCCAATCATTTCATTACCATCACTATTATATAAAAAATTTGGCTTTATTTAATCATTGATATATGATTAAACAAAGCAAAATTTAACATACAATAACACTGGTAATGAAATGCCCCCCCCCCACCCACCCTCAATGCTACGCCACTGGTTTGCGCTAAAGATATTATGTTATTTTCGTCCTAGTGTCTTTTTAAGCTACCATATCCAATCTTCACCAATAGCGGTTTTCACTAAGTAGATATAAAATTGAGATTTGACTTTTTTGTCTATGATTTTTAAAATTATTTAATGTGATATATTAACATATTAAAATGCTCAATCCAGCACGGCAATTTGTAAACTTTGAAATCTAAATAAGCTTTATACTTAAAGATTTCAAAGCCAAAACTTTTAAAATAAATGTTTTTAACTGGAATTAAAAAACAGTAGCATTGATTTTCTAGAACACCATTATCATGTTTTAGGAAAATTGTTTGTACGCTTTATGGGTGTGACATGAATGTCACTCACGTTTGACATGAATGCCACGCCCGAAACAAACTAAAACAATTTCTCGTAAAATAAAAATAATGCCTGAGAAGATTGGCACTGCTTTATTAAGTTAAATACATTTTGGAAAAATATAAAATGTATATATACAGTTTGATTCAGCACAACGGTTTCAAAGTTTCAGGAGAGATAGATTACACATAAGGAAATCACATAGCAATGCATGGTCTAAAATGCTTTCATGGCGTGGAAGTGACGACACAGAGCACAAGAAATGAAGGACACGAACATGGTGAGAAAACATATTTATTATTCTTAGTACAGCAAAAAAGTAAAAAATAAGAACAAAAAGAGAGACAACGATCGTCCTCAAAGATGGTGTTCAAAATTACCACCCCGGGCCGAGAAAAAAGTATCACATCTCTGTCGCATGGAATATCTAATGTTCTCGAAAATACCGGGCATGTTCAGGATTTCCCCCAGCAGCTGACACGATTCGTGAAACACGTTCCTCAGCACCTTTCATCATTTTACAGGCATTCTTGCAGTACTAAGGATGGTAAACATGTATTCTCACTTTTTTTCTCACTTTCGTGTCCTTCTTTTCTTGTGTTTTCTGACAACGCGCCAGGAAAACGTTTCCGACCATGCATTGGTATGTGAATTCCCATCATCTAGGAGTACTCTATCTCTCCCGAAACTTTGTAACAGCTGTGCTGAAAGACCCTGTATAAAAGCTTAGGATTTAACCGCTGCCATCAAAATACTCATGACCAGAGAACACGAGTGTGACGTCATCACTAATCGACCGACTTCTCACTAGTGTTAGATTTCACACCGAAAAATTTTTAATAGCTGTTTTTTTAATCTTGCTTGTGGAATATCTATCATCTTATAAAACAATACTAACTATTTAAACTTACTTGTGAGAATTCGTATTCCCTAAATAAAAATTGAGCCAGATGCGGTATGCCACAGTGTTGCCGCATCTCGCTGATTTTTTTTTTTTTATTGGAGCATTCCAAATACTCACCAGTAAATTTAAATAGTTATTATGGTTTTATAAGATGATAGATATTTCGCAAATAAAATAAAAAATTGCTATTCAAAATTATCCAGTGTGAAATCCAAAACTAGTGAGAAGTCGGTCTATTAGTGCTGACGTCACACTCGTATCCTCTGGCCTTGAGCATTTCGATGGCAGCAGTTTAACGTATTTTTTAAAAGCTATTTTATCTGTAAAAGTTTCAAACAGTTACGCCCGCGTAGTTTGACAGAAAGATCATTAACCCTAGAACTACCGAAAATTTTACTCAAGTTTTATAAAAATATTACACATCAGAATTCTTATTTAAAACTATTGAACTTATTTACTTAACCCTCCGTCTACCAGACGGGTCCATTGGACCCGACAGGTACATACAAAATATTCATTCAAACCAGAAATTTCTTTAAAATAAACTAAGTATATAAACCAGACAAAAATAAGGTAAATAAATAAGTTAAATAGTTTTAAATAAAAATTCTGGTGTAGAACGTTTTATTAAAACTTGAATAAAATTCCCGGTAGATCTAGGGTTAACTCATTATTGTCTGGTTTACATATTTAGTTTATTTTAAAGAAATTTCTGGTTAGAATAAATATTTCGAATGTACCCATCGGGTCCATTGGACCCGTCTGGTAGGCGGAGGGTTAAGGCAGTTGTAAAATGAAATAAATATGTTTTGTAAGAAAAAAAAATATTTAGTAAAATAAAATTAAGTATTGCGTCGTTCAGAAAGTCGCGTCGTGTTGGGAAAATCAATTTGTACCGGACAATTCTGCCCGGTAATTATTAGACATTAGATATTGGAATCAATCTCTAATAATTAAATGCTAGAATTTTCCGGTGCGAATTGATTTTCCCAACACGACAAGACCTTCCGATCGATACAGTAATTACCATACACGAATAAGATATATTTCGTAAATTAAAATTTCTAATGCCAATGTATACACACTATTTAGAGAAGTGGTTTTTAAATATTTTGCCTGAAATTCATTTGACTCAAAAAAAAATCCTTGTCTTATTTAAACACAATTTATTATCAATAAATAAGAAAAAATGTTCTATACTAAAATAAAGGTAGTTAGGTAGCCCTGACGACATGGGAAGACCTCTACTTTACAGTTTCAAACCTCCTTAAAATTTGAGGGTTTGATCCTGTGTACAGACTTGTGAAAAATAAATTTAAAAAAGACATTTAGTGCTTTTTCATGATTATAACGCAATAAAAAAGGCAGAATACTGTTGTATATCAAGCACAAATGACGAACATTTTAGTAAAAATTGGATCATTATCCCTATTGTACTTTTATTTACTTTCACGGTGCATACAATTCTACAACATTTTCCAAATAGAAATTTTCGCCTTTTTTTAATCGCAGGACATTTTTACAAGTTCTGTGAATAAATAAAGCGAGGGTTTAATCTGAAATCGTGAAGTCATACTCACAAGGAAATTTCAAGAAGTGTACGCAAATTGAGTGATTTCAAAATGCTATTTAAAAAGTTATTTGTCATGTATTCAAGCAGCATTGCGGTCGCTAGATTCGAAAAATGTATTTATGATTCGAACTTTTAAATTCTGCATTTACCTCATATGCTTAGAGAAATGAAATTTATTTAATAAAAAGTCAATTATTCGGACGCTCACTTATTTTTTTTAGTATAGTTATTAAAAATGTCCGGGCTCTAACATGTTCCCTTGATCCGCGGGTTAACTTCGGTTTAAGCCGAAGCTAATTTTTTATTATTAAGCCGATTTAATTTAACGAGCGGGTTTCGTTAAATTAAATTATTATTTCCATTGTACTGAGTGAATGTGATTTGATCACTAAAAATGGAAATCGCTGAAAGTCCAATAGAAGAAATTTTTCAAAAGAGAGAAAAAAAGAAAAACCCGTGCTTCTGGTACTTACAGCGTTTTCCACTTCACTCCTTTTGGGCTCTTAGTTTAACAATTTAAAATATAGATACGTAGCTTCCTTTCGTTTAGTGTTTAAATACCTAATATTATCATTTGTTAAAATTTCTTTTAGTTATATATTTAATATTTTCCACCTTGCTTAAAAATATCCCATTGATGTAAACAATAACATGATCAAGTTGTGTAATGGCTACCAGTCGCCGCGCATCTTATCACTGACACTTTCAGCGGCCTCCACTTCACTTTGTGTGGCACATTCAGCGTTCTCCACTTTACTTCGTGTGCCACATTCAACCAGCGACATTTTTCTACTCTTTTTTCAACTATTTTTACTAGGGTTGGCATTTCAAGGATTCTCCTGTTTGTTAAGCTTGGCATTTAAAAAATTGCTTCGTAGACAGTGTTGCTAGTAGGCTACTTTTTTTAAAATTCAGATTTCTTCATTGCCACAACCTTTTTGAAACTGTAAAATTAGCTTTGTTTTCGCCTTAATTAATATGTCATTAAATAAAGCGCATTTTAGCATATCAAAAAACTGGTGCCAATCAAGAACCTGAATTTAAAAATAGTAGCCCATCTGGCAACACTGTTTGTAGAGAAAAAAAAAAAAGATTTTCGATTTCTTTTTACTTTCAGCGTTTTCCCTTTTTTACCCTCATTTAGCTGCATTATCATTCAATGTATATACATAGTGTTTAATTGCAGAAAGTCTGCATTTAAACACAGAGATGATTTCTATTTGAAAATGCTGGTGTCGCTGCTTCCCAGGTGTAGTTACGATTGTATATATTCAGTATATCAAGTATTCAGCTTGTATATATTCAGTAAAATGTCCCTGCACCGACATTAAATTCGCTTATTAAAACGCAAGATGTCTACTTAAAATAAACAAAATTTTTCTCTAAAACTTAGGCTTACATCCCATAAAAAATGTGTAAATTTTGAGTTAATTCATAAATACACCAATATGAAATATTAACATATCATAGCTTCCAACTCTTACGCTGTGTTTCAACAAAAACTTAACAGTAAATTTTACCTTCTTAAATCGTCGTAATCTGCCGATTAAATAAGGCAAAGAATTCTATTAAATTTTTGTGGTACAAAATAAGCGTAAGTTGTTTGCAGCTATGACATATGCAAGTCTCAAATTTTTCCTGAAATCTAAATGAAATATGTGTTTAATTTACTTCAAAAAACAAATCTTTCGAAGCTAATGTCAGAGGGATTATTCTTTTAATTGAAATACATATGCGTGTGTCAAAAAGAGTTGTGAGGAAAAGAAATAAGAATTTAATTTTCTGAGAGTAGCTAAAGAATTCGATACAAATGTGCTGCAAAATGGCTTGTGACTTACAGGATTATTGAGTCTATCTGGCCTTTTGTTTTTTCTGCGCTAACAAATTTATTTCACGATTATTTTCCATTATTCTCTTTAGACAACCGCTTCAGTGCCACACTAGAAATAATTTATTTTGTTTTACGAGATCATCATTACTCTTTTCGAAGTGTATAAAAGAAATCATAAAAATGCCACGATAAATACAATTTGATTGAACATGATTGTCTAGTTCTTTAACACCTTAAATCTCGCTCCCGTGAAATTCACGGGCTCTTTTTTTTATTTTGATTGTTTGATTGCTGCCATTTTTAAAAAAATAGTGTAATTGTCTTCGGTATCATTGGTTATGGCATCATTTTACCTGTCATTAAATAATGTGAATTTCTTTTTCAAAAAAGTGGTGTCAATAAGCAATTTGAATTTTTAAACAGTAATTTAATGCGGCCGTTAAGGGGTTAATAAAAAACTATTCGTAAAACCTATTCGCAAATATGTATTAAATCTTTATAGAAAAACTCAAATTTTAAAAATACTTTTCAGTTATTTAACCTTCCGTCTACCAGACGGGTCCATTGGACCCGACATGTACATTCAAAATATTTATTCAAACCAGAAATTTCTTCAAAACAAACTAAATGTATAAATCAGACAATAATAAGTTAAATAAACAAATTAAATAGTTTTAAGTAAAAATTCTGGTGTAGAATGTTTTTATAAAACTTGAGTAAAATTTCCGGTAGTTCTAGGGTTAATGTTGTAGAATATTCAAGTCCTATCAGAATTGTTTTTCTCTTTGCATATTTTTCTACTTAGCGCAGGGGTGGCCAACTGCGGCACGCGCCAAACCACTAAAATTTTACAGTAATCATGCCTTATCTAATCATCGAAACTCTGCGATTCAAGAAGTCGAATTTTTCTGTAAAATTTTAGTGGTATCAGGCGTGCCACTGTTGGCCACCCCTGACTTAGCGTTTACATGCATAAAGAGAATTATTTTCCATACTATCTCATAGATGCGACATCTTACGCTTTTTTGTACCACAATAATTTTATAGTAAATTTTACATTCTTAACCCTTAAACGCATGATTTTTTTTTATTTTGTTTCGAAAAAATTGTATATGATTCGAAGAAAGGTTTATTACACAGGAAAAATAATGAAAAAAAAATCAGAGATACATTTTTCGTATAATACGTCAACTTCTTATGTTGCACATCTGTAATACAAGTAAAAACTACTGTCATAAATAAAATATTGTAAAATAGTATATATTTTAATAAGTATGGATCTAAATCCCTTATTTTATATAATTTTTTATTTTGTAAAACTTAACCCTTAAATGCATGAATTGTTCTTTTAGAATTGTGTTTTTTATTCTTATATTAAAGATTGCACACAAGAAATTTTAATACAGATTTTTAACGTTATTTAGTAACATATTTTTGTACTTTTAAAATGATTAATATTTCTATATATATGTAGTGGTTTCTAAGATTTAAATAAATAGTGAGATGTGCATCAATGTGCATTTAAGAGTTAACCCTTTCAGAGGCAGTGTTGGCATTTGCCAACACCCTGTCCTAATTGCCAAATGCCACATTGACACCGATATTTTGGAATAAAAAAATTAATTTCATAATGTATATGAATAAAAGCTCTTACCTACTGTGGCATAAATTTGTTTATAAATTCTGGTGCCTGTCATTCATTTTATAATTTTACAAATAAAAGTACTTTGCCCCTGAAAGGTTAAATTGCCATAATCTGCCAATTAAAGAAGGCTAAAATTACTATTAAATTTTTGTGATACAAAAAAGCGGAAGAGTTGGCAGGTATGTTATCCCAACCGAAGGGTTCAATTATAAAATCCTGCTATAAGAATCGTAGCAGTTGGCAACAAAGGAGAAAATAAATTTTTCAATACATCTGAGTGATACGTTTTATCATAAATGTTATGAGTTGTAATATAATTCATACTTATTTCCAAGAGGAGATGCATATAGATTTTAATAGCGAGAATGTATCTGAAGCAAGTCTATTTAACCCCTTGAAATGCGGTGGTTCATTGTTGGGTCACTTAATTTTTATCCCTAATTGCCACATTGGCGCCAGCATTCCGGAACGAAATTTTTCTTTCATTAAGTACATGAAGAAAAGCTTTAACTTATTTTCAAATAAAATTGTTTGTAAATCCTGGTGTCACTTAACCATTTCAGCATTTTATAAATAGAATTACTTTGCCCCTGAATGGGTTAGCCGTTTCAGGGGCAAATTACTTCTATTCAAAAAATGCTGGAATGATTTAGTGACACCAAATTTCACAAAAAAAAAAAAAAAAAAAAAAAAAAAAATCTAAAAAAAGTAAAATCGTTTCTTTATCTACATTAAAAAGAACAATTTCCGTTCCAAAATTCTGGTGCTAATGTGAAATTTAGGGGTTAAATGTAAGTTGTTCAAAAAAAAAAAAAAAAAAAAGAAAAGAAAGAAAAACGCCTTTCAAGGCATTAGCCATTTCGATGGCAAGTAATTTCTCCTTCTTTAATAGTGACAATTCATCCAAAATCACAACCTATTCATTTAAAATAAATAAATTCAGATTTAAAGGTTTCTGTCAAGAAATTTTTCAAAGCGAAATTTCAACTAATCACACATTTTAAATAGTAAAAAATTCTGATTCAAATTCTCATTAAAGTTAAGCAGTTTAAATGATAAACACAGTCATTCAAAGTGTTAAGGAACTGAAAACCTAATAAACAATATAGCTGAAAGGAAAAACAAGTTAGAAATTGCACGTCAAACGTGGCAAATGATGTACGTTCGTACTATAACTAATTTTATAAATATTTTTTTGCACCGCATATTGTTCTGAATGTATATTTTAGTGCTCTTCATAAGGTCAATTCAATTTCATTCTGTTCTAAAGGCTGTAACATCGTTTAACCCTAGATCTACCGGGAATTTTATTCAAGTTTTAATAAAACGTTCTACACTAGAATTTTTATTTAAAACTATTTAACTTATTTATTTACCTTATTTTTGTCTGGTTTATATACTTAGTTTATTTTAAAGAAATTTCTGGTTTGAATGAATATTTTGTATGTACCTGTCGGGTCCAATGGACCCGTCTGGTAGACGGAGGGTTAAATGCACTTGAAATAACTTTTTACCATTTGCCTTAATGTAACGGAAACATTTGGCTGTCCCTGAAATTAAACTATACATCCGATTTTCAAATAATTTAAAATGACTCGACAAAATTTTGCAACAATTATATATTTAAAATTTCAGACCATTCCGTTGGGTAGTTTTTGCTCTGTTATACGCGGACGGACGGACAGGCAGAGTGACCAAACGACGACTATAGGTGCTACGTTCTTATATAATTATGAATGCACCTAAAAAGCATATACATGTCGTAGACTAATGGAAAAATATGGTTCCTGTGGAAGAGCCTAGGCTGTTTGCTAAGAGCCAGGCTAATTTGAGAATCATCTTCCTGTCTCCAAACGGCCTGATATTTTTCAGGCTTACTGCAAAGAGTCTATGGAGCTTTAGTCTAATTGGAAAGTTTCCATTTATTCTCACTCTAACTGATTTTTTTTTTTCAGATTTATTGCAATGAGCTTATTCAGTTTTGGGCTAATCAGAAAATGACGACTTGTTTTTCCAAACAGCGCAGTTTCATCCAGGTTTATAAGCAAAAGATAGTGAATATTTATGCATACTTTTTTATAAAAAAAAATAGTAGAAGGAATTTAAAAGGCTCATAAAAATGCATAAGAAGCTGACAACATTTAAGTCTTTTTCATCCCACTTTTTTTTAATAGAAAAATTTGTCAGCATTACGTACAGAGGTTTTTTGAAAAAAAAAAAAAACTGTAAATTTACACGTAGAGTTTTATACTAATAAAATGTGAAAAATAGGCTCATTTTTAATTTTTTCCGCCGTTGTGTTGAGAAGAGCATGGACACCTAAATAATAAGTATATGAGAAAAATATAGGAAAGTATCTGCAATAATGAAATCTGATGATGAGGTACATTTTTAATATTTTCTTAGCGTCACGTATTTGCGATTAACTGCTTGCAAATGAAAACAATTATAAAATGTACAATACGGCCGTAAAATAACCCGACTGTACTCATAGAGTTCTGTAGCGCGATCTAATTGCGAGGATGGGGTATTTTTTTTTCGGATGATTAAATAAGATGGGTGTCAAAGGATTAGTATATGATAAAGGTGGTGACTAAAGTTTAAAAGATGTATACTTGACGCTCGTCTCGATGTTGTTAATGAAATAAATTAGATATTAATTTTTAAAAAATATTGCTATTTTAAAATAGTGGCATTGAAAATTTAAAACCATACAAATCACGATTTTTGTACCTATTTCATATACATAATATATAATAGCAACAACAATTCATTTTACAACTTATTTGAAACAATCCATTCTTATATCTAATCAGCATAAACTCTAATTACTACACTGGGTGTTGACAAGTGTTGTCAGGTGTCCAACGTAGATGAGGACGGCAAATGCTCTGGACACCACTAACTTCTAATTTCGCCATCTATAATCGTAGATAATTCTGCCATTAAATAAGGCGAATAAAGTTACTTTAAAATACTGGTGTCCAGAGCAATTGGAGCAGCGATTAACGTGGAACACATGGCAACACTACTGCTGATCCATGAACTTCGAAGATATTTTGAATGTGCTGTTTCCAAATGAAAAGTTTTCCTGCTATTAAAAAAATGCCAAATATGTCCTGAAACATTAAATAGAGTGATAGTTAGAAAGAGCGAAAATACTATTTTGTTGAAATGCACGTTGCATGAGGGATCAAATTAGCTTATAATCAGATTATCAGTTTCGAAATATCAATCCAAATATTATCATTTTTATTTCCGAAACTCGAGTGAAAAAACGCACGTTATAGCTGCCAATCTTCCTTTTTTTCTGAAATCAATGAAAACCAAAATTTGTATTATATATGAAGTGCTAATTATTAACAATTACAATAATTCAATATTAGAGATCCTCAATAATTTAACTTGAAAAGGTTACAATTACATGACAAAAGGAGGTTCTGTGTTTAAAATGCAATGAAAATTCAAAAATATTTCTCAGTTCTACACATCAGCCTTTTAGGAGCAGATTAATTCCGATCGCAAAATGGTGAAATGATTGATTGACACAAGAATTTACACAATAATTTCTCTCTCACACACACACAAATATTTTCTTCGCATTCATTATAAAAGCTTAATATTATTAACCCTTACCATTCCGTTGGCTCCGCTGCGGAGATATCATCTTTCTTTGCAAAATTTGTTTCAGGCACCAGTAATAAAGGGAAATAAAATTTAGCTTATTTAATCAGGGCATTTTCGAAATTATGTACTTGAAGGAAATTTCTTTTTAAAAAGTTGTGCCGATGGAATAAAATTTGTGTAAGAGACACCGGAGCTTTAAGGGTTAAAATATTGAGCTTTATATCTAAATACCTTTCGGCAGCTTCTTATCAAAATTAAGTGGTTACATTTCTGACCACCGCCCTTAAAGGGTTAACCAGAAATTTTATTTAATAAGCCCAATAAAATAGATATCACATTTAAAAACACACATTTTATTAAATAAATTTTCTGGTTTTAAGTATGTTTATTCAGTTTAAAATAAATCGTGTGGTTGGAAGTATTGTTGCTAGTTTGGGCTCCTTTTTTATTCTGAAATTACGAATTCATATCAGAACTTCTAAACTGTAATTGTTGCTTTAATTAGCCCCTTAAGTCTCGCTCCCGTCATATTCACGGGCTGTGTCTTTTACTCAAATTGTTTGATTCCCACCAGTTTTATAAAATAGTGAAATTGGCTATATTTTAGTATCGGTTTCCCTGTCATTAAAAATAAGGTGAATATTTCTTTTTCATAAAAGTGGTGCCAATAAGCAATTTGAATTTTTCAACCGTAATTTAATTCGAGCGTTAAGGGGTTAATATATATAAGGTATATATAAGGTATGTATAAGGTATATATAAGGTATGTATAAGGTATGCGGTATATTAATATATATAGGGGTCATAAGCATTTCGAGATTTCATAAAATTAAAATTCTTCGTTTGGAATTTCCTGTATGAACTCTGAGTAACTTAAAGAGGCCAATCTAGCGACCCTGACTGGAAGCTGGTGTAATATTTGTCGCACGTTTTGCTTAATTTCAGCGGATTTTTAAGCTGGCCGTTCACAGTTACTCACTGACCCATAACACACACAACAGACTAATTCTGACACCGGCAGTAACGATTGGTAACTTCCGTTTCCTTGATTCTACATATTTAATCGGAATTTAATACACAGACTTCCACAAATTACCTGTTTGTTGAGATATTTTTAATTTACTAGTTTGAATATAATTAAATAAATCATTTTACAACATATTTTGCATTTAAAAATTCTTTTCAAATTACTGAGCTCCCGGACCTTTTGTTTGTTTGAATACCAATAATTTCGAATTCAAAAATACAGAGTGTTGGCAGTTTCTTCTTTATTATTTGTAGCCTTACATGACAATGATAAAAGCTTGGTATCGTGAAAAAATACAGATAATTGCACGGTAATTCTAAAACGGAAAGAGATGGAAATATGGATTCTCATAGAAATCGGTGTTGCCAGTGGGCTACTTATTTTTAAAATTCAGATTTCTTGACTGGCACCACCTTTTTGAAATGGTAAAATTCACCTTATTTAAAGACAGATAGCATATACATTAGCTGCAAGGTTTTTTTTTTCTGATATTACCTTGCCGTTACAAATTTGACTTGATAAATTCGCAGCAAATCCCCCGCAATGTATACCATCACCCACTTGCATGAGTAGTTCGTTGCGAAACTGATGCAAGGCAGTCTTTAATTCACGGAAGTGACGAAAGCAAAAAATCCCTCTTTTGAGAGAATAGACAATCAGCACATGCGCAGAAATTGCTGAAATTGGATGCTACTCAAGACACTAGGTGAGACACACACATGATTGTTACTGTTATGAAATCTCATTTTCATTAATTGGTTAAGTTAAGGAACCCAGAAAAAGGAATTTATTATTTTAGCTCTTTAAATGTAGTTACTTTTTAAAGTAACATTTTATCTATAATGTACAGCTTATTTCATATAACAATTCTTACAAATTAAAAAGATATGTTTACGTCTTCAACCTTTTTAAATTTTATATTGAAAATTTTAATTTTTAAATGAATTTCCCTCAATATTATAGGATTTTTCTAAAATATCGTTTCAATTGATATTGGTTTATTTATGTATTTTTGCCTTTAACTCCATTGGAGTCAATGATTTTTAACCCTTTCGGGACTCCATTCCTTACAGAAATTTTATTGTGTTGGCAGTGCTTTTTTTAAACGCTATACTTATCAAATGCCAAAAAAAAAAAAAAAAAAAAAAAAAAAAAAAAAAAAAAAGGATAGAGAGATTCGAATATAAATGCACGAACGTATAATACGTGTACTTTGTTAATGGTGAGGAAAACGATGCGTATGCATTAATAGGCCTGATCAGGTCTTTTGACCGCTTCAAAGTTGTTAAACTTATCACATAGCATGGCAAGTTTACTACTTTACAGTAAGTCTGCAGCGTTTTTGAGTACTTGCTTGCCATTAATTTGCAATAAATTTGATATAGCAAAAATTGAACTTGCACGACAAGTTAGCTGCAAGTTCAAAGTGTGGTGACTTCGGCGTTTGCGCTATCTTGCTGCAGTCATGTTATGAACTTTCAGTCTTGTCATGCTGAACTTGCTGCAACTTTTCAAGTTTTCAAAGCGAGACTGCTGCAGATTTTCTGTAAACTAAAAATGCTATATGGGTATTAATAAGGTGAAAACAAAGGGAATTTTACCATTTCAGAAAAAGGGTGCAAATCAAGATATCTGAATTAAAAAAAAAGTAGCCTACTGGCAACACTGGTAGAAATTAAAATGAGGAATTCATAATTATTTAGCTTTTTTGTTGTTCTTGAAGAAATGAAAATAAATACCTATCAGGGATATGTGTCTCCGGAATTTCGTAACCATTATTTCTTAACAGGTATGTTCAATTTATAATTTTTATGGTAAAATAAGCGCAAGATTGCTTTCTTAACTCTTTAAAAATCGCAGTACAGCTTTAACTAAAAACAAATTTAAACTAGTGTTATTAAAACTCTTTTCTTTTTTTCATAAAAAAATGTATGCTAGGTTTTAATTGGTAACCTATTTCATTCCTTATTTACATAACTTCAACCTCCTCCAGCTATGTTAAGTGTAGCGCAAAGGGAGATCAGCTGCTCCTGCCCTTCCTTGTATATTGTGCAATATTGTTTAATACAGTTACTTAATGTTTGAATTTTGGGCTTTTTTCAAGGAAAATGCAAATCTTCTCTCGTTTCTTTCAGCGGAAAGTGTTTAAGATTAAACCAAAACCTTTTCAATTGAAATAAACTAAAATTTTAGATCAGGCTTGCCACATACATAATGCACTTCCGAGCACTAAGCGTAATCAGCATCCATACTTACACGTTAAGCGATTTGGAAATATTGTTATCATACGGATACTTTAAATGAATAAAAAGTCATGTTTTCTAAAGTGTATTATAATTTATGGGACACATTTCAACATTAACCCTTAAATGCGCGATTTTTTATTTTGTTTCGAAAAAAATATATATGATACTCTGAAAGGTTTTTAACACAAGAAAAATAATGAAAAAAATCAGAGATATATTTTTCATATAATACGTCAATCTTTTCGTCTGTTGCACATCTGCAATGCAAGTAAAAACTACTGTCGTGTGGCTGTTTTACGCTAAAATAATGCAAATTAGTAAATACTTTAATAAGTATGTCTCCAAATACCTTATTTTATATAATTATTTATTTTGTAAAACTTAACCTTTAATCCTTTAATTCCCAAGATAGAATACATTCTGGAAATTACGTGGTGCAGAAAATCTGACTTTACACCAGAAAGTTTCAATGGTTAATTTCGCTTTATTTAAATAAGGAATGTCTGTTTTTTAATTAAAGCATATATTACTATTTTAATTTTCTGGTGTGAATTAGGTATATATGAATAAAAAAAATCTATTAAATTCAAATCAGTGTTGTTTGCATATATGCAAAACTGCGCACTAAAGTGTTAAAATAAAACAGACAAACTCTTAACACTAGAACGCCCGGAAATTTTACTCAAGTTTCATAAAAATATTTTAGAACATAATTTTTATTTAAAATTATTTGACTGATTTATTTAACGCAAATCTGCGTTTCTAAAATTTTACTTATTTTGTGAAAGAATTTCCGGTTCCAACTGACATTTAATCATATGGTCGGAGTCGAACCGACTCCTTCCGGGCGTTCTACTGTTAATCATTTAACACAGTGAAAGAAATTTGTACACATGCTGTGGCGTAACCCTCGGGTTCGTCATTTAAGACATTCGACATGACCCTGATTTCAATAAAAAGAAACAAGTTTATTTGAAAGCAATAAATGGATGAGTAGCTTCCCGTGAAGCGTTCGAAGCTTAAAATTCGAAGCTCTATTTAAAAGTTAAATTGAAATCAGTAAATGAATGAAGTTTTCAACATGGAAGTATTAATAAAGAGGGACTGACATATACTTAAAGTAGCGAAGCATCAACTTTAACCTCTTTCGCTGCGGATGACTACCACAGGGGCAAACTTCCACCAGTAAATTTAAATAGAAATTTTCTCCTTATTTAAACGCCTTATTAATTCAAAATTTTAGCCATAAATAATGGAAAAAACAGATATTCATTTCATTAATTGACCGACTTCTCACTAGTGTTGGAATACACACAGGAAAATTTTGAATAGAAATTTTCTTTCATTTTATTTTTGGAAAATCTATCATTTTATAAAAAAAATAATAACTATTTAAAATTACTGGTGAGAATTTAGAATCCCCCCCCCCCCCAAAAAAAAAAAAAAAAAAAAAAAAAAAATCAGCCAGATGCGTCAACACTATGGCATTCCACATCTGGCTGAATTTTTATTTAGAGATTCCGAATTATCACCAGTAAGTTTAAATAGTAATTATTGTTTTATAAGATGATAGATATTCCACAAATAAATAAAAGAAAATTGCTATTCAAAAATTTCCGGTGTCAATTCCAACACTAGTGAGAAGTCGGTCGATTAGTGATGACGTCACACTCGTGTCCCCTGGCCTTGAGTATTTCGATGGCAGCGTTTACGCCCGATTCCAGCATTAAGTTTGTACGCTTAATATGTATTCAGTCTTGATGGACCCCTTCGAAGGGGTTAAACTTATAGTGTAACAGTTGTAAACAAGGAATGTGGCGTGGAAAGATTACTACTTTGCATTTAGTTTGCAGTATTTTTTATTACTTGTTTGCCGTTAATTTGCAATAAATTTGATACAGCATGAATTTATCTTGCACGACAAGTTAGCTGCAAGTTCAAAGTGTGGTGACTTCGGCGTTTGGATTATCTTGCTGTAGTCTTGTTATGAACTTTGAGTCTTGTCATGCTGAGCTTGCTGCAACTTTGCAGGTTTTCAAAGCAAGACTTCTGCAATATTCTGCAAACTAAAAATTCTATGTGGGTGGAACCCTGTGGACTCCGAAATTTACTTTATTGAAGAATGTATATTTTAACAGCTTAACCTGAAAGTTTTGAATCCACATTCAGGTTACTCCAAGTATAAGTCAGTCGGTGATAGCATGTGTCAAAGTACGCATTTCAAATTCTGAAGCGCTAAAGCACTGGTCAAACTTAACTCTTTCGGGTGCTAGTAATTCCGTTTATAAAAAGATGAAGTGATGGACTGACACCAGGATTTACATACAAATTTATTAGAAAATAAAAACTTGCTTATTTTTCCCGTACTTTATAAAAGGAAAATTTTGATTACATATTCTTGGTGCCAGTACGCATACAATTAGATGTCCATTTTTGTAGACACCGCTCGCTAAAGGTTTAACTGTGAGACGAAACACTACCAAATCCTTTCGCTTAAAATCTCACTCCTGTATCTATAGGGTGCCCATAAAATATTGTCCCAGTTTCAATGGCACATTAAAACATTTATTTTTGATTATTTACAACAAATTATGCATTAATTCAAGGTAAACTTACCTCGTTTTTCTTCAAAGTGATCAATATGTGCACCTTTAAATATACGGCACACAACAAAGCTAAAGTTCAATTCTTTCCACACTTCGGTTAACAAATCCGGAGTAATGAAAGCAATAGCCTCTTCAGTTCTGTGTCTCAAGTCGGGGAAATCATTAGGTAGCGGCGGAACGCCCTAAAGGAAATAAAAAGTAAATAGCCCTAAACGATAAAGCCCTAAAGGAAAAAATCACATGGCGTACGCTGGTAGGATCGCGACCAACGACATACATGGCCAGCTCATGGCTTTTACGACGTCACACGGACTGGATCATCTTTACTCAGCTTTCCCGTAGTAAAACATTAAGGCAGTGGATAACATATTTAGCACTAGAACTACCGTGAGCGGTCATTTTGACGGCTACCATATGAATATGTTTCGGTTGAAACCAGAAATTTGATTATGAAATATGTTTAAAAGATACAAAAAGAAAAACGTTAAATATTAAACTGTTTTAAATCAAAATTCTGGTGTGAAATATTTTTATAAAACTTGACCCAAATTTTCGATAGTTCTAGTGTTAAAAAGGGATTTTTTAAAGCATATTTCAAGTCTTTAATCGGTATGTATTGCTTTTACTTATAATCTGTAGCCTTTTGTGAACATTTAGATATACAATTAAGGATTTTGGTGAATTTTTTATTTGTTAAAATTATTATTATTTTTGATCTGTCATCTTTGTTCTACAGCTTGATATGGGTGTTTAAGCCTAACGACAAACTGCTATATAGTTTCATGTTTTCAGAACTAAATTTGTTTTATTGCTTGTCTTATGAAATAATTTATTTATTTTAAAGATCGAATACGCTGTTTAGAGTTTTTTTTTATTTCTTCATAGAATTAAATGTTTTAAATTGCCCATTCTAATGAATTTTATATTTTTTACATTTCTTTACCATGCAGCTTATGTTTACTTTTAATTTTCTCCCTAAAAAATTTGCAGGGCAATCTAACGAAATAAAATTATTTCTGAACATGTTTTTAATTTCTCATTTTGATAAGATGTAGTTGATTGTGTAAAATTCAGAATGTTGCTGTATCTTGGTTTTCTATCATTTTTTATAACATTTTAAAACTTAAGATAACAAAATTAGTGTTCTTCAGATGACTATTTTAATAGTACTGAAATATACATATTCTATTTTTTTTAAATATGTCTGGAATATGTACATATTTTATTTATCTATCAATATTCATATCCTGTTTCATTTAATTTGCTGTAAAATAGATTTTCACAATCCTTCACAAAAAATACCATGTTAAAAAAGTGCTTTAGATTTTTTTCAACTTTTTATAAACATCTAATATTGAATTTTACTAAATTAATAGCAAACACAAAGCACCTGCTACCCTCTACATTTCTTTCCAGTCAAATAAGTATATTATGAACCAGAAATTTTACTTAAATGAAATTAAATATAAAGAAGACATACTTTAAAAATTTTCTGTGTTTAAGTTTATAACTATGTGCAAAATAAAAATCTAGTTTCTGTGCATTTATAAATGATTCCTTAGAATGTGGTACAACTGTTTCATCTTAAACCTAGATCGAAAATTTGCCTGGTAAGTTTTAAACATTTATGTTTTCTTTTCAGAATCTTAACCCTTTGCGCTCGGCATCTCTTACACAAATTTTATTCGAACGGCACCACTTTTTTAAAAGAAGTTTCGTTCAAGTACACAATTTCAAAAATGCTCTGATTAAATAAGGTACATTTTATTTTCCTTTATTACTGGTGCCAAAAACAAATTTTGCAAAGAAAGATTATGTCTCCGTACCAGAGCCCTCGAGTGCAAAGGGTTAACTATACGATCTTTATGATTTCGTATTAACCCATTAAAGACTATCCTATTTTACTTTTCTTTTAATTCTTCTACACCAGTTTTTAAAATATTGTAATTTTGAATTATTTAATCGTTCAAAATTTGAGATTAGATAATGTGAAAATTTCCAAACTAAAATACTGGTATTCAAAATTAAAAGTTTTGTTCACCTTAGAGGGCAAGTTTTCTTGCCAACTGGCTTTAATCAATTAACTATATATAACGTATTAACTATGTGTTTTCTTTGGTCACGCTCCGACTAAGTGATCTCATGATCATGGCGTCATTACCTTGACGTAACAACGTGGACTGGCCTTGTATCTCGTTGACCACGGTAGTATACGCTTTTAAATCTTTAGCCTTTTTTTAAAATCTCAATTCCTTCGTAGCACTAAAACAGTGCAAAAATAAGTTTCTGAAAGAAAAATTTTACTGTGAAATTTTCTTACAGCTAAGCATGCCAATTGTTAAACACTACTTGCAAAATATTCCTAGAAAGTTCTAGCTAGTTCTTATCTAGACTTAACTCTTAAATAGCAAAATTCTCACTACCAATGTAAGACTGAAATAACTATGTAGAAAAACTTCATCCTAAAACCATCCTGAAGTTATTCAAAACTACGTACTTCGCAAGCAAACTGGAAAATTTTGTAAAATAAAAGATTTCCACTGAGTGCATATACGAAGTACACAAAGTGATACATAAGAAAATAATCACTTGCTGCGAAAGTATTTACATCTACAAAACTGAAAAAGATCAACAATTTTAACCACTTAAGTATCACATTTTTTTGACACCATAAACTAAAAACAGGGGAGAAGTACCCCTTTTTAAGTACAAAAATATTTGCCATAAATAATCGAGAAAAGTTAACCATTTAATGGACGGAAGATTTCAGGTAAAAATTAGAGGTATGGAAAAGCTTTTAGTAACGAAGCAAGCTTAACTTTTCTTTCTGGGAAATATTTTATTACATCTACGATTAATGAAGATTCGCACCAGAAACATTTTCTAACTTTGGTGGAAAAAAGTCGTAAAATTGTTTTTCCTTATTTCGCAATATATCTTTTTGCAGATTCTGGTGTGAATTCGACATTACAGAAACACAATTACTTGCCCCTCAAAGTATATACCAGTTAACTTTAATTCTCAAAAGCCACATTGGCACCAGATTTTTAAAATAAAATTTTGCTTTTTATAATGTACACAAACAAAAGATTTTACTGACTTTCATATAAATTTAGTCGTACATACCGGTGCCAACCAATCACTTTAACATCTTAGCAACAGAGTTGCTCCTGGAGGTGTTAATAAGGCGTTTAAACAAGGCTAAAATTTCTATTTAAGTTTACTGGTGGAAGTTTGCCCAGCGGTAAATAGCCCCTTCGAAAGCGGTTATAGTTAAAGCTTCGCTATTTTAAGGATATGTCAGTTCCTCTTTATTAATAGTTCCACGGAAGCTCTAATATCTAGTTACGCTAGGAAACATTGTTTTCTGAACAATAGAGCCATGGAACTATAGATAAAGAAGAACTGACATATCCTGAAATTTGTGTATCTTCAACTTTAACCGGTTCTGCAGGTTGTTATTACCACACATGCAAACTTCCACCAGTAGATTTGAATAGAAATTTCTTCTTGATTAATTCATTCTATATTTCAGTCATTTTTAAGACAAGAATGTCATTTCCTTTTTACCGGTGAATATTTGTTCTTGCGTTAGTCAGACATCGCTATTTCGCCACATTGTGACAACCAAAACAATCTTGCTGTTAGCACCAGCGAAATAGATTACCGCTGGGCAAACTTCCACCAGTAAATTTCTATCGCTATTTTCATTCCCATTTAAACGCTTTATTCATACAGAATTTCTGTTTTAAGTCTGAGAATAATTTCTATTCGTTTTTACTGGTGGGGATTTGCCCCGGCATTAATAAGGTCAAGTTCCAATGGAAAAAACAAGTTGCCATCTTGTGACCACATATCAACTTCCTCAGTTACTTCACTCGCAGCCAGTGTTGCCAGTGGACTACTTTTTTAAAATTCAGATTTCTTGACTTGCATCACTTTTTTTAAATAAAAAAATTCCTCTTGTTTTCCCCTTAATTAATATGGCAATAAAAAAGGCGAATTTTACCATTTCAAAAAGATGGTGCCAATCAAAAAGTATGAATTGAAAAAAGTAGCCTACTGGTCGCTGCTTGCAGCCGAAAGATAACACGCTATCTGACTCCAGCTTTTATTCATAGCTCCATTAACACCTTGAGAGGCGGGGGATATATTGTATCCCACCTACGTTTAATCAGGATTCGCACCAGAAATTTTTAATTAAATTTTACTTTTATAACTTTGATCGATAAAAGTTTTTAAAAAAATTGCCTTTCCTTATTGTGAAACAAAATTTTTCGAAATTGCAACTGCGAATTCAACATTACTTGCCCCTGAAAGTGTTAAGGGAAGCCAAAACTGGGTGCAATCCTGTGGGAAATATGGAAGTTTTGAGACCCGTTTCCTCGGGAACTACCCTACCGATTTTGATTGAATTTGGAAAACATTAACACTGGATTATGCTCAAGACGTATGGCAGACAGTTTTTGTCTGCGACTTAAACTTTTTATTTTAGAGTAATGGCATTTTTTTTTCAGAAATTCTCCATTTTTCAGACATTCTTTTTTCTGAAACAAATGAAAAAAATTTAAAACTGTCTGCTGCATATAATCTTATATTCATACTCTACCACCAAAAGAAAAATTATCAAAATCGCTCGATTACTTTATGAGATAATGGGATTCTTATCTGAAAAGTACGATTTTTCAGGAGAGCCAAAAACCTTAGATATTCGCAATTCCCGCTCTTTGCGAATGCCAAATCGATAATTCTGGTTACCGTAATTTCCGGCGTATAATCCGCGGACCAAGCAATCATTTTTCGACCCAGAAAGTTTTTAGAATAAAATGTAACTTTTAGATCGCGGTAAACATTTGGCTTCAATTACTAAATAAAATTTCTGGGTCCAAACAGAATTGTTTGATCCGCGGATTATACGCCGGAAATTACGGTACGTATGGACAGAACAGACGTTGAGAGAATCGATAGTCGGTCAAGTGTTCCTAAACATTTTTAAAACCTTCTTATTGTTCAATCAAATGGCGCCAATATTTTGTATTTTGTTTTCTGTTAAACTCAGACTTGTATTTTTTGAACTTCTATTTTATGTTCAAGAATGACTAGGCCGAAAAGTGTTTTTGAGGGAAGGCAAGACTGGGTCAATCACCAGGGTTCGTACGGGTCAGCGAATTTTCCTGGAGAGTTATCAGTATTTTTTTTATAGAAAAAGAAATCTAATTTGAACGGGCAAAATTTCGCCTTCTTTAACCCTTTCAGTTGCAAAGTACTTCTATGCGTAATATTTTGAAATCATTGACTGACACCGGAATTTAAAAGCAAATTTATTAACCATTTGGAAAAATGGTTATTGTCCTCGTCAGGGTAGGAAATCAAAAGGATATCTGAAGCTTTTTATTCGTTGAATCTGCATTTTATTCGTTTTCTAATCGGTCTATACAGTAATCTGTATTTCCTTTTACTTTCAACAAAGGTGGATATTTCTGTTGCCACTATGACAAAAAATAATAAAAACTACAAAAAATTAATAACTCAGAAACAAATTGAGATACAGCTTTCAAACAAATTGCATTTAAAAGTACATTTCTTTCTCTATACGACGGTGTAAAAAGTAATATTGTGGTATGTTTAGAAATTTAATAATGAAATTTCATTTAAAATTGGTCGACAGATTTCTTGGACGATGGAAAAGACTTTTCCCGAAATCTGACGAGTCCCAGGCGATTTTTGTCGCTTGCAATTTTTACGTATATTAGAACTATTAATGTTTAATTCACGGAGTACGTAATGTATGATCAATTACGTGCGATTTTTATCTCTTAAATTTTAGTCTTTGAAAAAATCATTTTCCAAATGGTCGTTGTAATTTGTTAAATTGCTTTTTTATATTTAATTTATTTGAAAATTAGTAAAAGCTTTTCTACGAGTACTTGATAAAAGAAATTTTTTTATTACAAAATCCTGGTGCCAATGTGGTATTTAGGAATGAAAATTAAGTGGTCCAAAAATGAACCATCGCACTTCAGGGAGTTAAGGACAGATTTTCTGTCAAAAAATACTGGTGCTGAAGAATTTTCTGGACTACAAATTTCCAGGAGGCATACGAACCTGAATCATAGAGGAAATATGCGAACTTTAAGACCTGTTTCCTCGTAATCCACCTAACCGATTTTGACGAAATTTTGAATCCCTATTCACTAGATTATGCTCAAGATTTATGCTAGACAGTTTTTTTCTCCGACTAAAACTTTTCATTTTAGAGCAGTGGCAATTTTTCAGAAATTTTCTATTTTCAGAAATGTTTTTTTCTAAAACTAATTTTTAAAAAAAATTAAACTGTCTGCCATATATGATTTTATATTTATACTCTACCACCAAATTTTTACCAAATTTTTCAACATTTTTCCACCAAAGATGTAAAAGTAAAATTTAATTAAAGGTTTCTGGTGCAAATCTTGATTAAATTTAGGTGGGACATAATATAGTCCACCGCTTCTCAAGGGGTTAGTAGAGCTACCTCTCTGTCTATTCAGGATTCTCTCATTAGTTTTTTCTCGTCATTGTTATCTGACCTGTGACTTTTAACCCCTTAACGCTCGAATTAAATTACGGTTGAAAAATTCAAATTGTTTATTGGCACCACTTTTAAGAAAAAGAAATATTCACCTTATTTAATGGCAGGAAAAACGACACTAAATTATAGCCAATTTCACTATTTTATAAAACTGGTGGGAATCAAACAATTTGAGTAAAAGACACAGCCCGAGAATATGACGGGAGCGAGAATTAATAACACATCCATAACACATCCATAACACATAAGCGCATAAACACATCACTGTGCTCTGAATAATATTTGCATCTGAATAACATTGTGTTAAATAATCAAGTTTTGCACACTCCCTAAAAATTCCAAGAAGTCTTGCACCACTAATCATCATAAGAAAATTTCTATTTAAATTTTTAAACAGAGAATTCGTTCATTAACAGAATTTTCCATATTTGCCTTCAGTAAGGCGAAAAAAACTTTAAAATTTGTAGTGGAACTGTGCGTATCCTAAATAATACATTACAAGTTCAGAGATATTTTTAATTATTTTTGTGTTTATTGACCTCTAAAAGGCAATTAAATAATAATTTTTAGTAAAGAGTTATTATAAAATAAATATATTTTTCTCGGTTATTTCTCTGATAATTAAGTCTTCAAAGTGATGTAACAACTATGTTTAAACTTTTAACCTTTCTATGTATAACATTTCTCATTCATAAGTCGAAAATAAGACAAATTGTAAATGACATTCAAAATCATGGAACTTGTCTTCCCGGAAATGAAATTCCTTTGAAAAAATTTCTTTTAGCATGAGAATTTATTGATGTTTTAAGAAACACCGGCAACATTTTTGTATAATTTAATCTACTGAAAACGATATTGCAATCTATTTTCACAGTTAATTTACTTCTTTCAAAGTAATATTCCCTCAATTCATCTTCAGAAACTTTCACTTTAAAACCGAATAAATGTATCTATATGAATTAGATTATATTTGAAAGATATTTCACTTCAGTCTTTTCTGTCGTATTATGCTTCGCGGATACAGAGAGATTTTTCCAACCGTTTCCGCGGCAGGAGTTTTTCATATTTTGTTTTTCGCAATAAAATCCGAGTTAACTTAATTATATTATAACACTTTGAGGAACAAAGTACTTCTATTTCTAAAATACTGAAATGATTGATTGACAGCAAAAAATGTAATTAAATTAAGTAATTAAATACTTCGCCTTATCTATTGGAGAATTATCTGCTAAATTAGCCAAATAAACTATAAGAAATTAGTGGTGTCCAAAGCATTTAGAGCTCCAATTTCGCAGGACACCAGGCAAAAATAGTGGTGAGTGAGAGTCACATCTCGAGTGCAAAAAGTTAACACTATACAGGACGCGCTTCCGCATTTATGAGTCATTTATAAAACTAGCATTAAGAAATTATAAATTTTCTCCAGAAACTTTGAATATTTATTTTTTGGCTGTTATAATAATCGATATTTCGTAACTAAAATAAAGGAAAATTTTTAGGAAAAGGGAAAATATTTTCTGTTGTGAACTCGAAATTTCCAAAAAAAAAATTGGCGACAATGTTGTCTGCGCGTATAGTGTTACACATTGTCAACGAGCAATTTTATTAAATCTGAATTTTAAAATACTAGAAGCTCCTACCTGTTCTGAAGGTCTTTTGTAAATTGGTGTTCCGGATATATTTCCAAAGTTTTTACACCGGTAAATATCTTTCAATGTATGAATTTAATATAATACATCTTGCAATCTAAAAATATAGGGACAACATGATATAAATGCATTTTCTATAACGTATTTACTGGTGAGGATTTGGAATCCTCCCAATAAAAACTTAGCCAGATGCTGCAACATTTTGGTATTCCGCATCTGGCTGGATTTTTATTTAGGTATTCTGAATTCTCACCAGTAAGTTTAAATAGTTATTAATGTTTTATAAGATGATAGGTATTCCACAAATAAAATAAAAGAAAATTGCTATTCAAAATTTTCGGGTGTGAATTCCAACACTAGTGAGAAGTCAATCTATTAGTGATAGCGTCACACTCGTGTCTTCTGGCTTTGAGTATTTCGATGGCAGCGGGCAGTGGCATAGCGTTAGGTGGGGGGCTCGACCATTTTACTACGATAGCTAATGTAACAACCGTTGCGTTCAAGCGATGCCGAAAACCTCACAAGCTCTACTTTCATTATACTCCATTAATGTGTTTTACTTAATAATAACTACATGTACTGTATTCGCATCTGTATATTCATACAATCAAATAGACATATTTTTGAACTAAAAATTTGCTTAATAAAATGTATTTTTATTCTCTATGCACTGATTGTTTTCCTTCGGAGTGTTAAGTGTTCAACCCCTATATTGAACCCAGAACTTATGCATTAATTTACCAAAGCTCTGCAAAGCGAGATCCAGATTTGGATCGAAAGATTTGTCTTCCTAAGTGGAATAATGTGTGTAGTTTAATCAAGAATCGTTATCTTTCGGAATTTGTGGTTTCACACGACTTTCTGGCAGAAATGTCGAAGACCCTTAAAATAAAGTATAAAGCTTATTACATAATGCTCTAAATTTCGTCATTTAATCCGTGAACGATACCCACACTTTTTTAAGCCAGACATACTCACTAAACGCTTTCAAATAAAAACAACAATTGAATACGTTATACACCTGTGATGTCAAAACGTAGCCTAAGGTTTACCACATTTTAATATAAATCTTATGCTTTATTTATTCCCATAAATTTTATAATTTAATAAGCAAGGATGAGATATCCGATTTTTGCATACCAGTATAATATATGGAACTATTAATGAAGAGAAACTGACATATCCTTAACCCTTAAATGTTCACTTTTTTATTTTGTTTCGAAAAAATTACATATGATTCTCTGAAATGTTTATTACACAGGAAAAATAATGAAAGAAAATCAGAGATACATTTTTCATATAATACACCAATCTTTTTTTCTGTTGCACATCTGCAATACATGTAAAAACTACTGTCGTGTGGGTGTTTTACGCTAAAATATTGCAAATTACACTAAATATTTTAAGAAGTATGTCTCCAAATACCTTATTTTATATAAGTATTTATTTTATAAAAATTAACCTTTAACCCTTTAATTCCCATGATAGAATACGTTCAAGAAATTACATAGTTCAGAGAATCTGGCTTTACACCAGAAAGTTTCTATAGTTAATTTAGCTTTATTTAAATATGGAATGTCTGTTATTAATTAAAGCAAATATCGCTATTTTAATTTTCTGATGTGAATTAAGTATATACGAATAAAAAGAATCTATTAAATTCAAAACACTGTTCTTTACACAAATGCAAAGCTGCGCACTAAAAGGTTAACCATTTCGGGACGGGTGATGCATATATGCATCGTCAAAAGATTCATGTTGAACTTGTCTTTCGCACCATTAATAAATAAATGCAATAATGGTCTTCTTTAACCACCTCGCTGCGTAATTGTTTTATCAAAATAGCTTCAAAAATTGCGTACTTAATCCATAGCTGCCAACTCTTCCGCTTTTTCAGACCACAAAAATTTAATAGAAATTTTTGCCTTATTTAATAGGCAGATTACGACGATTTAAAAAGGTAAAATTTGCTATAAAATTTTTGTGGTCTGAAAAAGCGTAACATGTTGGCAGCTATGCTTAATCCCTTCGCGACGAGCGTCTTTTAAGAATTTTTATTCTTTTGCCACCTGTTTTTCAAAACAAAAATTTTTCGTCTGATGCAATCGGGAAAATGCTCCAGTTAGATTAGGCGAATTTTGCAATAAAAAGTAACTGGTGGGAATGATCAAGTCGGGTTAATTAGACGGAGAAAATGCATCCCGATGAGATATGGTGTTACGCAAAATTTGCTACTTTTAGGTTGCCCGAGAAACTCTCGGTTTCCGCAGCCAGAGGGTTAATCAGAGCAATTTTTTGGTATTTCACCTGCAAAGGGAACTGTTTAAAAAAAAAAGCCGTGCTAACCAAACAAAATATGTGTAAGGGATGCCGTCTCGAAAGGGTTAAACTTTTGAAGCTTCAACTGTAACCACTTTCGCAGGGGGGCTAATTCCATGAAAACTTGTCATGTCTGTCACAGACTACGATTTTTGGCTACCAGTATTTTAGAACAGGAAAAATGTAACTCATTTTATCAGAGATATCTCATCAATTGAATAAGGCGAAGAAAACTTTTCGAAAATAACGGTGGCTAACAAGTATAGCGATTTTCAGCTGTGTGACAGACATGACAAGTTTCCATGGAATTAGCCAGGGGTTTATTCAGCGTCGGAATCTTTCACTAGTAAATTTTTATAGAAATATTCTCCTTATTTTAATTCCTTATTAATGGGAAATTTAAGTCATAAATAATGGCAGAAACAGATTTCTCATTTTTACTGGTGGAAGTTTACTTTAGCGGAAGTCAGGCCCTGCGTTTTCGACATATTGTGCCAACCAGTGAAACAAACTTATTCTTTTAGAAATAAACTGGCACCAGTAAAAGCGAATAAAAATTTTTACCATATTTGAGAGCAAATATTTACACGAATAAGATGATTAAATAAGACGAAATTTTTTATTCAGTATTACTGGTGGGACGTTTGCCCCGGCTGTGATGAGAAACTGTAGATCCAACTTTTAAAAAGCAGTCGCCATCTTGTGACAACCTTCTCAGTTACTTCACTCGCAACTGGTAGACAGCACATTATATGTCTCATCCTCTTTAAACATAACTCCATTGTATAATCTTAGAAAAAATGTTGTTCTGTTAATCGTAAAAATGTTCCAATTAAATAAATTCTGAAATCTTATCCCTGAATAAGTCAAAAATCGATTAAAATTAATTGCTATCTAACGTGCTACACTTTGGCACCGCTGTTTTACAATACAACGTAATATCATTTTATAATAATTTAAATGAATGTTATATTTATAAATATTTAATTAAAGGATTTTTTTTTTTTTTTTTTTTTTTTTTTTTGCAAATCGGTAAAAATTTATAGTTACATCGTAGTGTAACACTTTTCAGATACTCTTAAGAAGAATGTTTAAAGGGCCAAGAAACTAATCTATTAAAAGTGTCTGGAAAGTTAGAAATTAACTGAAAACTCTCTTGTGATGTATGAGAAAATTTATTCTCTTTCACCTTTTGTATCACGCAGAATTACAAATATCTTTCGCAATCACTAACCATTATCTCCTCTAGGATTTCGATTAAGCAGTATTCCCAAAAGAGTTTTCTTTCATTTTTCCACATTACCATGATTATTTTCCAACTGTATAAAGGAAGCAACAATAAAGCCTATGTAACAGAATCTCGTAAAAAATAATCAAATGTTTTCTGAATTCAGATAACAGCGTTTGTATAATGCTATATATACTACACCGCGTCCCAAAAGTTTAGAGAATCAATGCAATTTGCATTAACATAAAAAGTAATAAGGTACAATTAAAATTCGTGGGATAGGTAATAAATAAAAGCAGTTTTTTCTGATATACACATATAAATTATGATCAAAGGTTTGAAATTATAAAATATACATTAAATTTTATAAAAATGTGCTGTCCCAAAAGTATAGACAGTTGTAATTTTTTTTTGGTTTTACATTTATAAAAGTAACTAAAAACTCACTTTTAATGTTTAATTGTATTGCCACGACACTTTATAACATCAAGTACACGTTGTTCCATAGAATTAACTAAGCATTGCATTACAGAAGGAGGTATTTCATACCACGCTTTGTCAATTGCAATTTTTAAATCATTTACACATGTATATTGCTTTCCATTTTCATATATTTTACGAGATAAGATCCCCCATATATTCTCCATGGGATTCAAATCTGGACTAAGTGCTGGCTAGTCTAATAGTGTGATATTGTTTTGCCTAAACCATGTTTTAGATGATGTGGAGGTATGGATGGATGCCCCATCTTGTTGGAAAACACAGCCGGTCCTGACAGCAAATCCATAATTGGCAGTGAATTGGTACGTAAAATATCCTGATAATCCTCCGATTTCATTTTTCTGTCCATAAATCCTAGAAATGTTTGGCCGTTGAAAGAAAATCATCCCCAGGTCATTATGGATCCTCCGCCTTGTTGCCTGCTGAAACAGTTCTTGGGTTCTTTTCTTAGGTCATGAAGGTAAAATTTATGACCATGGTAAAGTTTATGATGATAAAATTATCAGGGCCGTCTAAATTCCATTTCTTTTTATCACTGAAGATGACAGAAATCCATTTTTCACTGTATGACATATGCTTTCTAACCCACTTTAGACGTGCATCTTTATGTCTCTGCTTTAAGCAAGGTTTTGCTCTCCTTCTCCGGTAAACAATATTTTTGAAGCTTTAATTCTTCTGTGCACAGTAGTTTTTGAAATTCTGGAATTTGATGAAATTTCACGCACAGATAAATTATCAACTGAAGCCATTTTTATTAAAATTCTATCATCACTTAACATTGTTTTCTTTGGTCTCCCGAGTCGCTTTCTAGTATTCTATGATCCACCTGAGCTCAAAACTCTATAAATAATGCTCAAGGATCTCTTTATTCTTCTCGATATTTGTACAAGATTTTGTCCTTGCGCTTTTAAATGTAAAATCTTAATAATTTCATCTTTAGAAATTTTTTTAGAACGTGGCATTTTTATCAGAATAAGCAGGAAATGTCTTTTCCGAATCACAAACAAAACAATACATTGAACTCATTTGATTCCACACAATTTCAATAAATTATTATGCTAAAATAGAGCAGACGATATTTCAATTAAAGTGAAAAATTATTCTGCATTTATAGAAGCAGACGAAAATAAAAATATTTTATTTTGTGAACAAAAATGTAATAGAAAACATGTTGTATTGTGTCTATACTTTTGGGACAGCACATTTTTATATAATTTAATGTATATTTTACAATTTCAAATCTTTGATCATAATTTATATGTGTATATCTGCAAAACTGCTTTTATTTATTACCTATCTCGCGAATTTTAATTGTACCTTATTACTTTTTATGTTAATGCAAATTTTATTAATTCTCTAAACTTTTGGGACACGGTGTAGAACATTTCTTTAGTTCGTATATAAATACGCTAAACCAGAATTTTCATTTAAGACTATTTAACCTAATTATTTAACTTATTTTTGAGACACTTTTTTTACTTGTTTTATAAATAGATTTTTGGTTCGAATCAAAATGTATTTATTTGGTTCCTATCAAGTTGACCGCTATAGCTTTTCAGGTGTCGATACTCAAGAATATTAAACTAAAACCAAATTTTGGTGTTAAGCGCCTAAAAGCAACATTATTTGTTATCATTATTTAGAAAAAGAGAAATGACTGCGGTTGATTTTTTTTAAAAACTCAATTAAAAATCACCTGTAAGCAATTTACACCCATACTCAGTTAATGGTTACAATTTTGTTGTGTTGCTATGTATGGAATCTAAAGGATTTATACATAGCACGTCATATGCAAAAAAATTATGAAACTTAAAATAAGTATATCATATTTGGAATCGCATAGCTAATTGCTAATAATTAATGTTAATAATTATAGCTAATTGACTATACTGTATCTAAAATATTTTGTTTGCGTGTCCCTGTAAATAAAAGAAAAATTCTATGCACATCATATTCCATAGCAAGTATTTGGTAATAAGCCTCTCAGGTTCATTATGTTTGAATGGTGTATCCTAGCCAAAGTATTTGGCAAAAAAGAAAATTCCCCGTAAAGCATTATGTAACAGAATTATTTTGTGTGGTCCTGTAACTGAATGATAATGGCTTTCCATCCCATATTCCAGAGACAGCATGTATTATTGCGCCTCAGAAATTAGTTTAAATTTTATCACAAATTCATATAAATTATTAGTTTGTATTTGTGTAACATCATTAACCCTTTCCAGCGTAGAAAAATTATGTTAATAAAATAATCAAATGACTGACAGACACCAGAATTTACAAACGAACTTCTTAATAAGTAAAAACATGTATCTTTAAGCTTTCATTATTAAAGCAAAAATTTTATTGAAATATGCTTGGGGTCATTTGTAAGTTTGGAATTAAAATTAGTTGGCCCCGCAGTGGGATCACTATGCCGGAAAGGGTTAAAATACACCCCAGACGATTTTTAACTATGTACCGTTACGTAGGGGAACTTTTTGGGGCTTTTAAACTTTTGAATGGGCTTCTAAACTAAATATAAAGGCTACACACTTCATTTTCAAAAGCTGCTATAGAAAGTATACTATATCCACAAAGCTGCCACAGACGATTATTTTTTAATTCTATCACGAACCATTTTTTTAAACAAAAAAAATTCACATGCACTTTGACAACATCCACAAGAGAAATATACTACAAAATTTATTTTCTTAAAATAGTGGTGCATATAGAATATAAAAATATTCTCCTGTAGCAGGCCTGTGTCCACTACATGTCAATCCAAATATTTTCAAGAGTTAGGCGGATAGACAGACTAGAGCACGAACAGACAGTTGATGAACAGATATATCGAAGTCATAAAAACTTCAGCTATAATAGGAAGTGTCGAAAAAGTACAAACATTAAGTTAACCCTTTGAAGGGCGGAGGATATAATTTATGCCACCTGATTTTAATCGCTAAATGCCGGAATCGCACCTGAACTTTTGAATGAAATTGTGCTTGTATAATGGACGTTCAGAAAAGCTTTGTTTTATTTAGAAAAAAATATTCGTCAATTCTGGTATCATTCCATCATTTCAACCTTTTCGCAACAGAAGTACTTTACCAATGAAAAGGTAACTCAGTGTATACTCATAAGATAACTTAGTGATCTAAAATTAACTGTCATGCAAAACTAAAATTTGTATCTGGATTTAAAAATGAATTGTTAAGTTTAATTGGTTGCTTTACAAAACAAATTTTCTAAAGCTAATGTATTTGTCTAATAAAAAAAAAATAAATATTTCAAAGACAGTTAACCCTCCGTCTACCAGACGGGTCCATTGGACCCGACAGGTACATACAAAATATTCATTCAAACCAGAAATTTCTTTAAAATAAACTAAGTATATAAACCAGACAAAAATAAGGTAAATAAATAAGTTAAATAGTTTTAAATAAAAATTCTGGTGTAGAACGTTTTATTAAAACTTGAATAAAATTCCCGGTAGATCTAGGGTTAAGTGGGAAAAAAACAAGAATTTAAACTTCTGAGAGAATCTAGGGGATTAGATACAAATGCCCTATACAACGTCTCTTGACATATGAGACTATTAGATTTATTTGACCTTCTATGTTTCCTAATCTAAAAATTTATTTCATAAACAATTTCTATTATCAGGCACAGAGGCACTCTTAATGGCGTTCCCGGACCACACAGTTACCACTTTATTTATAATAGAAGTTTTCTGTTTTATCATTTTCCCACAGATATTCTGTCATTAAATAAGACAAATATAACTTTTTTTTTTTCAAATTGCCGTGTGAGAATACTTTTTAGTAAATGTAGTGAGTACATTATCCCATTTAACCCCTTGAAGGGAGGTAGGATATAATCAGTGTTGCCAGATTAGGGACTTTTTTGTCCCCAGATTGTTGATTGTCACCGCTTTTTTTAAATAGAAATATTCGGCCTATTTAAAAATAGATTAAAAATTCAGAAAAATAAGGCGTATTATACTATTTTAAAAAAGTGGTGAGAGTCAAATAATCTGAATTTAAAAAATCCCCAATCTGGCAACACTGGATATACTATACCTCACTTAAATTTAATTGGGAAATGCAACATTGACAAGGGAATTTTGAAATGAAAATTTTAATTTTATCCTCCTGAGATTCTGCATTCATTAAAATGCATGTTTTTTTTTTTTTTTTTTTTTACCTACTAATCACATTAAATGTTTCTTTGGAAGCAAGTGCTGATACTCCAATATAATATACACTTCAATG
The DNA here is from genome assembly GCA_963932465.1 of Maratus speciosus. NCBI lineage: Eukaryota > Metazoa > Arthropoda > Arachnida > Araneae > Salticidae > Maratus > Maratus speciosus. The sequence continues at coordinate 491,769,400 of OZ010796.1, read as the reverse complement.
ATTACTTTTAAGGTTTTAGAATCTGGTAACAGCTTCTCGATTGTTTGTAATATGCCGAAGTGGGTGAAGTCAACGTGATATTCAACCAGGCCAATAAGTTCCAGTTTTTCTTTATTCACTTTTTAAAGTACATTTTAGAGTGTATATGTTAATTATAATGTTTTTGTGGTACCCTAGCTAGTTTTTAACTATGATTTTGATAGATTATATTTACTGCTTAAAAGCTCAATTTAAAATCATCCATTAAAATGGATGTTTTTAATTGAATTTTTAAACCGCAATTTAATGCGACCGTTAAGGCATAGGTGCCACCCTCGAACTAATAATCCGTAATACTTGCGTTAATTTGACCCGGGTTTAATAAGTATCGAACCAGAATTTTTTTCAAGAAATGAAATTAAATATGTTTCACGTAGAAACCTGGAATTAAATAAATAAGAATTTATGAAATAAATTTTCTGGTTTGAAATGTGGTTAACCTGGGTCAATTGAATCTAGAAATTACGGAAGATTAGTGAAAGGTTGGCAGCTATGGTTAAGGAGTTAACCCTTTGAAAGGCGATAATGCCGCTATGGCATCACATAATTTTAATCCTTAATTGCCGAATTTGCACCCGAATTTTTTTATGAAAATTTCACTTCTATTAAGTACGCGAAAATATACTTTTACTTGTTTATAAATAAATTTTCTTGTAAATACTGGTGTCAGTCAATTATTTCACCATTTTACGAATACAAGTTCCTTGCCCTGAAAGGGTTAATACCGCGTACAGAGCGTACAGGGACTATTACTATTCTGAAACAAATCCGATACCGTGCTCTTGTGGTAGTTACGATCTACTTGTATATATTTAGAAAAATGTCAGACCGCCAACATTATATAGGCATATTAAAACGAAAGATGCTAATTTCAAATAAACAAAAAGTTTCTCTAAATTTTTGTCTCGAAACTCGTAAATTTTTTGAGTGAAAACATAAATGACCCAATGGTGAAATATTAAACGATGTACAAGTTTCAAAACTCCTGAAATCAAAATGATATATCTATTTAATTTAACACAAAACATAAACGGCCCAGTGTGAAATATTAAACGATGTACTAGTTTCAAAACTTTGCTGAAATCAAAATGAAATATCTCTTTATTGTAATACGAAACATACCTACAGAAGCTAATGTCGCAAGAATTATTTTTATAATTAAAACAAATATGCCTATGGCAAAAAGAGTTACGCTGAAAAGAAACACGTATTTAAGTTTCTGAGTTATCTAAAGATTTGGATACAAATTTGCAGTAAAACGCATTGGGACTTATAGGATTATGGAGTCTGTTTGACCCTTTGTTTTTTTTTTTTTTTTCTGAACTAACAAATTTATTTGGCGATTATTTTCCATTAGCCGCTTTAGACATTCGATTCAGTATTACATTAGAAATAATTTATTTTGTTTTCTGAGACCACTATTATTCTTTTCAATGGGTATAAAGAAAACATAAAAATGCCACAACAAGTAGATTTTATTGAACACGAATGTCTTTTTTTAACCCTTTGCAATCGAAGTTTTTTTTCATTCGTATTACCGGCAACTCGAAGCGATTTTAGTTACATCTTATTATTCTTTTAATTCTTTATGAATACAAATGTTATGATATATTAAAACAAAACAAAAATTATAAAATTATTATATTTTGTAATCGTCCAAAGTGTGGTTGGTTGGTTGTAGTTGTGTTGATGACGGCCAATTACCAGCACGAGGGATATAGGCCCTAACTGGGGGAGTTCCCTCCGTGGGGTCTTTCTAAGGGAACCTAACCCGTATTTACGCTTGGAAAACCAAGGTACGAAGAAAATCACGAAATCTCCGAACGATTGGGCCGACGGGCGTGATTGGGATCGAACCCAGCACCTCCCGTCTACCAGCTTCGAGAGCAGAACCTCTCGGCCACTGGTGGGGCCGTCCAAAGTGTGATACCTCTCGAAGCAACTGCCAATGTGTAATCTTGGCTTTCTAGACAGGTATCACAAAATTATTTGCATTGTCTCCGTAGCGGAGCACTGGAGTTTGAAGACAAATTTTAAATGGCTCCACTCCGGAGCCCTCGAGTGCTAAGGGTTAAATTATAAAACGATGGTGGGAAATTTGTACTGCCTTTCATTGAAAAAAAAAAACATTTTACCATAGTTTTCAGTTATTTAAAATTGTATAAAATCTAAGTTATCATCATAATTGTTTATTTTATTTATTTTCTTCATTTTTTCTACATTTCCTACATTTCTATGTAATTTCTACATATTTGTACATTATTTCTCTAATTATTCTATAATTTTGCATATTTAAATAAAGTGTGTAAGTTATGTATTATTCTATGCCAACAGAAGATTTCTTTTGAATATCATTATAGATATTTAAAAAGGTAGCAGTTTGAAGCTATACAGAAAACAAATTTCTGAATTATTAATTCTACTGCTTTAATATTGGCCCAGTGGTGTAGTGGTCAGAGCACCTGACTGCCGCACTGCAGGTCGAGAGTTCATCTCCCGACTGGGCAAGTTTCACTCAACCTTTCATCCGTTTGGGGTCGATAAATTGACTACCGAGCTTGCTTGGGAACTAAACGCCGAGGATCTCACGTTAGGCTGACCACCTGGCCGAGACGCATGCTGCATAGCACCTCGGGGCCCAGGGTCAAGAAAACAGAGATGAGCACTGTCGGCCCAGATCCTTCATGGATTGTATAGCCACAGAGTTTAGTTGGTTAGATTTAATATTGAAAAATTATCCATATTTACGAAAAATTTCATTTGAAATAAAAAAAATGCAATTTTAATCCTTTCTTTCGCAAAAATTTTAAATGCAAAATTTCGAAGAGAATGAAACATTTTCAGTAGTCAAAAATTCTGGTTCATATTTTTATTAACATTAAATTGTTTAAATAATAACCGCAGTGGTTACCGAATGGTTAAGGAATAGGAAATGGTAATCAATATCGCTAACACTAGAACCCCGATGATGAGTTATTTTGACACGCCAGAAATGAATAAATGTTAATTTTAACCAGAAATTTCTTCCTAATGTAATTTAATTATACACCGCACAAAAATAAAGTTAAATAAGTAAGTTAAATAATTTAAAATAAAAACTCTGCTCTAAAATATATTTATAAAACTGGAGTGAAAATTTCCGCGGATCTAGTGTTAAAATGATTATATATAATTAATTTATTAAAATCTTATACATCTATACATATTCATTTAATTAAGTAAAAAATAAGGGCGTAATTCAAATATTTCTTTTTAAATTAAATAACATAAGGAATGTAAATTTCTATAACAACTTTTTCTTTTAAATTATATTGATTAGATATTATAAGGTCTATAATCTTTATGTAAAAATTTTAAATTATGTTTTATCCCATATGTATTAAATCTAATTAACTTACTAAAAACATTTTTTTTTTCATTTAATATTATTAAATAAAATTTCTTTCTTTTATTATTATTTAACATAGTATGTAATTATAAAATTTGTTTTATTTTTTAATAATTTTGAATTTAATCATCTATTAATAGGTTTAATATTAATACATTAAAAATGGATATAATATAATAAATTTTGATTGCTTATATAAATTTCCATTATTGTTTAACACTTTCAGGAGGAAATCCTTGAAATGAATGAGTGACACCGGAACTTACGAACAAATTTATTTGGAATTAAGAAAACGGCTATATTTCACATACATAATAAACGAAAAAATTTATATCAAAATTCTGGTGCAAAGTGGCATTTGGTAATTAAAATTAAGTGGTTTGATAAACGTACCACCGCCTTTGAAAGGGTCAGAATGCATGATATTAATTTTAATTTAAAAATGCTATACTATTATAAGGTTAATAAAATTAATAATGTATATTGGGATAGAAATTAACTATATTTCAATACTTAAAAGTAAATATATTTAAAACTTTTAACTATATTACTTTAATTATTTAATGTTATTAGTCAGTTTTAACTATATTTAAAATTAACTATTTTCTATTGTTTATTACTGAAAAGATTTAAAATCATATTTGTAGTAATACAAATACATTATTTCATTATTAATAAGTAATCTTTTAATTGGTGTAAGCATTATCAAATTTGTCCATAGACTGCAATTATTTTGTCATACATTGTGTTAGATTCTTTTCAACATTTCCTAATTAAAAAATAATATAATCTATCTATTACTTTTCCTTTTATTTACCTTAATATATATTTAAAAATATCTTTTATCTACTCTTTTTTATTAAAATAATTTAAATTATTGTTCGTAGCATTAAAATTACTCTATTTCATTACTGATTAGTAATATTTTAATGTATACATTGTCAAATGTGTCCATAGATAGCAGTTTGCCATTATTCTGTCAACTATTTGGTTAGATTTTTTTTAACGTCTGTTATTAAAAAAATAATAATCTTTTTACTATTTTTTTCTTTTAATTCGTCATAGTGTTTTAATTCTAGCTGATATAATATAATAATTTTATGGATTTTATTGTGTTTTATATTTTCAAAAAAAATATTTTTGGCCCTTTCATTTTTGGCTAATATAATAATTGCCACATTTATCTGTTAACTGTAACTATATTATATTTCCATTTGGTTGTAAAGTTTCATTGCTGTACATTTGACGGGCGTCTTTCTGAAACTTAAAATCTGCTCAGATTTTGTTAATAAAATTATTACTATCATTTTTTATTTTATGGTTTATTTAATTTCCGTTGTGATTGTTTTGCTTCTATTTTAACCCCTTGAAGGGAGGCGGTATATTATATATACCACTTAATTTTAATTCACAAATGCCACATTGGCACCAGAATTTTGAACCTAAATTATGCTTTATATAATACACGCTTTTACCTATTTTCATGTAAATTTTCTACTATATCATGGTATCAATAAATAATTTTAACATTTTAGTAACAGAAGTACTTTGCCCCTGAAAGGGTTAATTATCTTGCCACAATCTATCATGCAATTTGAGAAATAGTCTTCAATGTTATGCATGCATTTCTCAATTAAAAATCAATTGTGTTTACTTATATTATGGAATATTGCCCCTGAAGAGAGTTCCTTAACCCTCCGTCTACCAGACGGGTCCATTGGACCCGAGAGGTACATACAAAATATTCATTCAAACCAGAAATTTCTTTAAAATAAACTAAGTATATAAACCAGACAAAAATAAGGTAAATAAATAAGTTAAATAGTTTTAAATAAAAATTCTGGTGTAGAACGTTTTATTAAAACTTGAATAAAATTCCCGGTAGATCTAGGGTTAATATAAGTTAAACCCTTCTAGTACCATTGGGGTGTTATTTGACGCCAGTATTTTCTACTTTGTAATTTTTAATGTTTCAAACCATAAAAAATGAATAAGTTATACTTAATACATATGAAACTAAATAGACACCTTCTATTGGAAGTTACATATAATAAAATTAACCCTCCGTCTACCAGACGGGTCCATTGGACCCGACAGGTACATACAAAATATTCATTCAAACCAGAAATTTCTTTAAAATAAACTAAGTATATAAACCAGACAAAAATAAGGTAAATAAATAAGTTAAATAGTTTTAAATAAAAATTCTGGTGTAGAACGTTTTATTAAAACTTGAATAAAATTCCCGGTAGATCTAGGGTTAAACTTCTGGTCCAAATCATGCGTAAAAAATATTAAAACCTAGTACTAGGACGGTTAAATTCTTATTCTTTTTACTTTTTAACATCTCTTTGTAATGTTTCCTATTACATTTTTAATTATTCCACATTTTGGATAATCATTTCTATGGTATAATAAAGGATTTATTTTTTCTGGCCAATCTTTCATTTGTTGACATAGTTTATAATTACAAAAAGTGTTATTATGTACACGCATATACAGGGTGATCATAAAGAAACTTCCCCGATATATGTACCCCTAGCGACCTAACCACTCAAGCAATTGAAAGGAGATTTCAGATTTAGTTATTTGAAGGTATGCGCTCGAGGTCATGATGATTTAAAACAATAGATCTCTCATGGCTACGGTTACAGTGAAAAATTTTCAAAATTTTCGAATAGCAACACCCTTTTTTTCCTGCGCAAATTCATCAGCGCATTGAAAAACCATAATTTGCGTTGGAACGACACACGTATGACTAAAACTGACGGTGTAATATCGTGGCATTCAATCCTAATCAGTTCCTACTTAACGTAATATTCAGCACTCTAAAACAAATGATTACACTTTTATTTTCCCTAGGTGTACTCAAACACAACTCAAAATCATATTTTAAAACAAATCTTACAACATTACTCAGTTCACAAGTGAAAAAAAAATCGGCTACTGAAAAACATGTCTTGTAGCCGTTTCTTCGTTCCTCGCAATGGTCTTTTTTGCAAGTATTTTAAGCCAGCAATTTTCATCGTACGTGTATCATTCCAATGCCATTTATGTTTTTTCAATAGCTGATGAATATGCGCATGGAAAAAAATGTGTGCTGCCATTTGAAATTTTCAAAAAAAAATTTCACTGTAACCGTAACCGTTGGAGCTCTATTGTTTTAAACATATATATAGGAAGGATATATCTAAGGATATATCTAAGGACAGGAAGGTATCTTCCTTATTCCAAGGTTTTAAATCATCACGATCTCGAGCGCATACCTTCAAATAGATATATCTAAAATTTCTTTAGCTAGGTTGAGCGGTTAGACCGCTAGGGGTTCATATATTGGAGAAGTTTTTTTGTGGCCACCATGTATTATTAAAGTGCACGTATTTCAAGGGCTCTACAAGCTAAACTATTCGGAATGTTTTAAAGAGATTTGGTATTATACTGTTTAGAACACGTGGTAACTGGCTCTGCAATAAATAATTAACACTTTGCGCTCGGCATCTCTCACAAAAATTCTATTTGATCGACAGCACTTTTTTAAAAGAAGTTTCGTTCAAGTACACAATTTCGAAAATGCTCTGATTAAATAAGGTACATTTTATTTTCCTTTATTACTGGTGCCAAAAACAAATTTTGCAAAGAAAGATTATGTCTCCGCAGCGGAGCCCTCGAGTGCAAAAGGTTTAAAATAAAATAAATAAATATATATATATATATATATATATATTTTTTTTTTTTAACAGGTGAGCTGTATTATATGAAATATAGAAATAAATAAAATAAAACCGAATTTCCCACCAGCTGAATTTTGAAACATTTTATTAGAATATATAGTTAGTACCAGTAAGGTTGCCAGTTTGGCTTCCATTTTCATGCAGAAATTTACGATTCATACCAGAAACAAAGAATAGTATTTTAAGCTTTGTTTAATAAGAGACGTTTAAGGGCCCGAAGAATTAAAAAAAAAATTATCGAAATTTCCGATGTGAATTTGAAATTTTGTATTAAAATTGGAGCCATGCTGGCAACCTTGAGTACCAGATACGTCGGCAGATTTCATTGATAACGAAATTTTCATACATGAGTTATTCTCTGAAAAGTGGCAATTTTATGACCCAGGTGTCTTGAATACATATTTTTAAAATTACAAAAAGAAAAAGTGATTAATACTATCAATATTAATCAGTTATACATATAAACTGTAATTATTTGCTTATTGAAATTTAAATTTGATAAATTGAATGCAGTTTTTAATGCAAATATCATTCCCTCACTATGTCCCCATTCACATATGCAGAAAAGAAAATGCTTTCTCTGCCATTGTAGCACATATATTTATAATTATATTTTTCTCAATCCATTAAGCACACTTAAATACATATTTAGCCATTTAATTATATTTATATTTTATATAAGAAATGAATTAGGGCTTTTTTTAATGATGTCCCTAGCATTTGTCGTCATTCCCTCACATAACTATAAATTGGCCATTATTTACTTAGTAGAAAGCAGCACATGCTTTATATATGTCTAGGACAGTTTGTACAAGAGTAAAGTGAAGTATTCATCTGTTTGTTTGCTCAAAAACGTTCTTGAATAGTCAGTATATGGCTTTGAAGTACTAGATCAATGTAAGTATTTTTATTACGCGTCATTCCCTCATCTATTATAAATTTAATAAAAACTAATGAAATGTCTTTTTATGTTGTTATATTATTAGAAATGTGTTTCAAAAGATATTGAGTAACTGAAAATATACCTAAGACTAATCACTTTTGTATAACATGGTTTTTAGAGGCATTTCGTCATTCCCTCGTAATTTTAATATTAGGGAATGATTTAAATTGTGAGGGAATGATCTGATTCCATTTATATATGTACTAAACACTGAAAAAAGAAAGCATAATGCAATAAAATACACATTAAAAAACTCATAAGTCTTTTAATTACCGTAAGTAAAGATAATACATTTTTAATTTTTATTGTTTTACAGGGAGAAGTTAAAAATAAATTAAAAGAATTTTGTACTAATTCAAATAAACATTAACTCTTCTAAATGTTAATGCTTTATATTTATTTTTTCAATTGACATAGAGTAAAAAAAAAAATATTATTTATTGACAGTATGACTTCTAATTATAATTTCTTTTCTTTTTTAACCCTTTCAAGGGCGGTGGTATGTTCATGAAACCACTTAATTTTAATTCCCAAGCGCCACAATGGCACCAGACTTTTTATAAACTTTTATCTATTTAACGTGTATGTGAAATATAGCATTTTTCTCAGTTGTAAATAAATTTGTTCTTAAATTCCGATGCCAATCATTTATTTGAACATTTTAGCAATGGAAGTACGTTAAAATTAAAATATCAGAAGAACTATTAGATACTGTTTGGTTCATATTATTTTTTTTGATAAATATAGCAATAAGGTAATTGTAGGCTAAATTTTGAGATTTTTGAGGCAATTTTATTAAGCCGCATTTTTTAAATATAAAACAGCTGTTTTTCAGAGAATGACCCAAATATTTGGAAAACAGCTCTCTTTCGGAAATCCATCTTCTGTACGTAATGTTGGGAAAACATAAAAAATCTACCTCATATGCAGATACAATTGTTATAGCCTTTTTCTAATATTGTTTTAATTTTTTTTTTCATCCAGCATGCCATTTTCTCATTGTAATGCTGGGAAAACATAAAAAATATGCCTCATCTGCAGGTTTTATTGGTGCATCTGTACGGGGCTCTTGCAAAAAATATACCCTTAAAATAAAAATGTTGTATTCACTAGCCTTAGAGAATCAGTCACGTTAATGATATCTTTCCGTAATGCAGTTTTCGTATGTATTATTGTATTAATTTAAATTTCCTTCTATTTTTATTCTAAAAGCGGGCTGAAACCTTCACAACCATCGACATGTTGCTGTAAATGAGGATGAAACTAGACTGTTTACACAAACACGTGGTCACATTCTAATTAGCCAAATACTGCATAGTGTCATTGAAATTTGTCTGAAACAAAAATCAGGCTGATTGAGAAATCAATGGACAATTTCCAGTCTTAACAGGCTCTTTGCAATGAGACTGAAAAATATCAGGCTGATTGAGAAAGAAATGATAATTTTCCAATTAGCCTAAAGTACTAATGGAGGCATGAATAAAGAGGAGAAGACATCTACCGATAGCGAGTGAAGTAACTGAGCAGGTTGTCAGAAAATGGCAACTGTTATTTGTTTTCATTGGTTCAGATTCTTATTAACGCCGGCAAAAAGTTTCCCCAGTAAGAACGAATAGAAATTTCGGCCATATTTATGAAAGAAATTCCGCATGAGTAAGCCATTTAAACCTTTAGAGTGCGGTGTCTACAAAAACCTAATTTTAAGAGTACTGGCACCCAGAATATTTAATTAAAATTTTATTTTTTTAAAGTACGGGAAAATAAGAAAGTTTTTAATTTCAAATAAATTCTTTTTTAAACTCTGGTGCCAGTCCATAATTTCATCATTTTACAAACAGAATTATTACACGCCGGAAAGTGCTAAATAAGGATGAAAATATCTATACAAACTTACTAGTGGAACTTTGGCCACGGCTGTAATCTAATTCGGTGGTATTCACAGGAGGACTGTTTAGGTTCTCACAATATCGTTGGTACTATGCCAAACTACCTAATATGAAAACAGTGTTGCCAGGGGCTAGTTTTTTTTTAATTAGCTTTCTTGACAGACACCACTCTTTTGAAATAGTAAAATTCACCTTATTTATTAACATATTAATTAGGGCGAAAACAAGGGGAATTTTATCACTTCAGAAAAGTGGTGCAAATCAAGAAATCTGAATCTTAAAAAAGTAGCCCACTGGCAACACTGTTTCCATATTGGATAGTTTAACATGGTACCGACGATATCGCGGAATCACAATGTCCAACATCCGCAAGCAAGAGCAAGATCTGCATCATCTGCAAGAGCAAACATCCGCCACTAACGAGGAATTGATATTCTTTACTTAATTATGACAGAAATATTGCATGAATTAATGAGTAGGAAATTTCTATTCATATTTGATGGTGGAAGTGTGCTTTTGCGGAAATCAGAACCTAAAGAACCGGTTACAGTTGAAACTTCACAGTTTTGAGTATATGTCAGATGCTCCTTATGTATAGTTCTATGAAACTACTTAAGTTTTTGCAATATATTTTCATATTATCAGGCAGATGGGGAAAATTAAAAGGATTCCCCAATTAGCCAATACATTTTTCATTAGCTAGACAAAAATCAGCTTTTATAAAATAATTCTATAAGGAAAATCTCTTCAAAAGTGTGAAATTTTCGTCAATATAATTTAAATAATATTCTCGAAGATAAATTAGTTTGGAAAATAATTTGAATACCACAAAGTTAAAAGTGCACATGTTCCTTTAAAACTATATTCATACTGAATAAGAAATTTAAATGTTTATTTGTTTACTGAAAAGCTTTATGCATAATTTATGTATCAAACTGTGGAACGCAACGTTATACATGAGTAAATATGCTTTGAAATTAGAAGTTTTTATTTTTCTTCTGTATTATGGAGTTTCTCTCTCTATCCTGATATGTATTAATAAATTTATTTGATGTTTTGTAATTATTTTTAAGAGAAATTTACTTCAAAGAAATTTTTATAATATGCACTTCAAGAAACATGAAATTACGTTCCATAATTTAGATTTATAATTTCAGTGCAGCGTATGGATATCTAATTTTTCAATTCTAAATCTAAACATTTTTCTCAGTTTTGGCACTTAACCATTTCAGGGGCAAGTAATTTTGTTTCAGTAATGCTGAATTCATGCCAGAATTTACGAAAAATTATTTTTGAATTTATGAAAATGCTATCTTCTTGCCTTTTCATTTTCACCGAAGGCATTAACGGAAAATTCTGATAACAGTACAAATTAAAATTAAGTAGTGTAAAATATATCCCACCACCCTTCAGAAGGTTAATAATTTAGGCCTTTAAATAAAATAGAAGGATTACTAATGTTATTTAACCATTTTGTACGTAAAACGATGCGCTTCTTAAATAGCTTTCAAATACAGGACCGAGACTGTCTGAAACTGATTAATATTATGCAATTAAAACTATACAGGGCTTAAACAGTGTTGATAATCTGGCGGGTTTTTTATTCAGAAATTTAGAGTTTGCTCCTGAAATTTTTAAATTTTCCTTCGATCATTATAATAACCAAAAATACCTATATAACACTTTCGGGACGAACGTCTTTTACAGAATTTTTTAATTTTCCATCACCGGTTTTTGAAAACAGAAATTTTTGCCTAATTGAATCGGGAAAATGCTCGGACAGTGTTGCTAGACTGGGGACTTTTTCAATTCCGATTATTTGACAGTTACCGCTTTTTTAAGATAGTAGAATTCGTCTTAGATTTCAGAAATTTTAATCTATTTTTAAATAGGCCGAATATCTAAAAAAAAGTGGTGACAATCAACAATATGGGGACAAAAAAGTCCCTAATCTGGCAAAACTGTGCTCGGTTTAAATAAGGCAAAATTTGCAATACAAATTTCCTAGTGAGAATAATCACGGAATCTGAGCCCTTACGCGGACGTATACTGGTCGCTTGACCCCAAGGGGTTAAACTTTCTGTGGAGAATTTAGAATTTCTTAACGATTGTTTTATATATGACAAATAAATATGTCAGCGTACCATGTGCACTGTAAAAAATTTCTGAATAAAACAAAGTATCAGTAACTAAACTGTAGTATGTTTTGGTTTGTAAAAGCGGTATTTTGCTCGAATGAATTTTGCAGAAGGGTGAATACTAGTGTAACTAAAAAGAATAATATTCTTTTTTTAATTATTTCAATTTTTTCTTAGTGCAAATATTTTAAAACAATGTCATCAACAACAAGAACTGATTGGACACCTACAAAAAGAAGCAGAATTGTCATATTAAGAGAAAATGGTTTCTATTATGCTGAAATTGTAAGACAGATTGGTGGATCAATCCTTTTATCTGGCGTACGAAAGTTGTGCTTACGTTATGAAGAAACTAAATCAATGATAAATAAGGCAAGATCGGGCTGAAAAAAATGCACACCTGCTTCTGATGATAGAAAGATAAAAAGGATATGCCTCAAAGATAGAAGAATTTCATCAGATGCTGTTAGATGTGAAATGAATGCAATGGTTATTTCAGCTAGTTCAAGAAAAATAAGGAGACTTAGCAGGTTTTGGGCTGAAAGGTAGGATTCCGAGGGGAAAAAAAACATTTTAAAATGTTCAACGCAAGAAACGAGTTCAGTGGGGAAAACAAAGACAAATATTGCTATTCGTAAATAACAGCAGGGATTAATGCCATTCAAACTGAGACAAAAATCTTTCCCAATTGTAATTTCTAGTAATTAGTTTTTAATAGATTAAGCAGGAAGTTTTCACGATTAAATTTGGTCATAAACGCATTTTGAAAAAAAAAATTGTGGGGGGAAAAAGATTTGAGAAGCTTAGGTTAGACACGGGTAAATACTGGTGACAAATTGCAAAATATTCACTGCAAAAATATTCGTCACCCCTATGTTTGACAATGAAACTTAAACTAGAAATCGCTTGCAAATAAAAAGCATAATCTGTTTCTTTAGAATTATTATTATTTTGCATAGGGTATATCAGTATTCGAAACTGTCGGTATTTCTAAACTCGTTGTAACACAATATACTAATTACTACGTAGTACATTTGTTAAATTGAATCATCTCAGTGCATTTTTCCAATAAAATAAGCAAAATGAGCATAACGCGAAAGAGTCAATAAGCTGACACTAGAAATATTTAAATTAAAGACCAATAAAATAAATTAGGCATTCAACAATTGCAGGTAGTCGTAACAATCTTGCTATGGTAACAGTACGAATAAAATGTAACCTATGCTTAAAGAGCTATTGTTGCCAGTTCATCATTTATTAGAAATAGCATAATTCACCATAATTAATCTGACATTAGCACATTCACGCCGGCGCGGTGGGTCACACTCGACTGTCTCAGAGCTGCCAAGTCTCCGGCTTTTTGTATACCAGTATTTTAATACAGAAAATATTGTTTTATTTCATTAGAACAATTGGGCGATTTAAAAAGAACAACATTTTCTCTAAAATAACAGTGGTGTGCAAAAAGCCCGAGACTCGACAGCTGTGAGACAGTCGAGTGTAACGCACCGCGCCGGCGTGAACGTGTTAAAGAAACTGCATTATAATTTCCAAAGAGAGTGGCGGCGATGAAGCAATCTCAATAAACAAAATAGTAGCGTACCGGGCAACCGGCGTTGCCAGTGGGTTACTTTTTTTTTAATTCACGTTTCTTGATTGGCACCACTTTTTGATTAGCCAAAATTCCCCTTTTTTTGCCTTAATTAATCTGTCATTAAATAAGGCGAATTTTTTCCATTTCAAAAAAGTGGTGCCAATCAAGAAATCTGAATTAGAGTTGTCAGTTTGGCTTCCATTTTTTTTTCAGAAAATTAAAGTTCATACCAGAAATAAAGAATACTGTTCTATACTTTCTTTAACCCTTTATCTATCGACTGTACTTATAAGTACTGGGCGATTCTCAAAAGGTGGGCACTGGGCACACGTCATAACTTTAAGCCTTTCAAACATTAATTGTCATTGACTTTATTTATTTTTTTTTTTTTTTTACACTGAGTTTTTAATTCTATTCAGAGACAGAAAATGACATAATTTATTGTAAAAGCTTTGTATAAATATCTTAAAATTTTATTATTTTATGCTAAAGAGGCCAACTTCGGACATTCATAACTTTAACCGCTCCAATGTACCACCAAGAAAAAGAGTTTTAACTTTTTTCTAGTTGGTTCTAATGGTAAACAACGAATGCATAAAGGAAACGGATGATTTTTTGATAATTTCGTTAAGGAATGGTAGGCTGATTTATTGCTTTTTTGAAGATAGAAGGACTTTTCTATAAAGCATTTTTTTGTATTTTGTATGTCCGAAAGTACCGTACGCGAAAAAGCATTTGATTTTATTATTATTATTACTGGATAACAAAAAGTTAATTATACATATATATATATATATATATGTATACACATACAATTATAGGACACATTTACTATATTCTTAGTCTTAAGAATTTTTTAAATACTAAGCGCAACGTCCAAAATCTGTTACGTACGTGCGAAAAAATGACCAAAATTTGTAACGTATACAACTGCTAATTAAATGCTTTAATAATTAATTTTCCAGAATAGTTGCTGTCTTTTAATGTTTGTGTATAATTTTGCAGAAATACTATTAAAAATATTAATATATTATATTTATAGACAAAATACTATACTATTAAAGAAAAATTGGCCTTAAATTTGAAAATTTTTAAAATTACATATTTTTAACGTTTAATGACCCCACCTTTTGCGAATCTACCTACCATTAAAATAACGTGTTATAAAATTCCTTTAACACATCGATTAGCTGTAATACTGTTTAGAATGAGTTATAGATACATTACTTTATCTAGTTCCAAAAGCATTATTGGTTGCACAAAACAAAAATATTTTTTAAAGGATGATTTTTTCCCCTTTGCCGCTTTTCAGCTTTCTTGACGTTTCGGGGGGGGGGGGGAGGATTTTTCTATTCGGAAATATTTCTATATTTCTATTGTAAGAATATTATATTTGTACACTTCCTAATTCTACAAAATACTAAAAGAAAAATATTTAAAATAAAAGATTTGAGTGGGGTTATAAATATTGCACAAAATTCCTATAAATTAAAATTTACTTAATCCTTCTAAATCCTTCAATCCTTCTAAAATCCTTCTAAAATTTATTAAATAGTTATGTAAATATTCTAATGTAGTTTAAAAAATTCACGAAAAATGCTTTAGAAGATAAAATTTTCATGAATTCATAATTCAGTACATAAAGGTTTAATAAAAGACATCTAGCGATCACATAATGTAAAAAAAACTCTTTCGAAATTTCAAGGATGTATTTGAAATTTCGGATTAAAATTGGAGGCCAAACCTGCAACTCTGATTTGCATTAAAAAAGTAGCCCACTGGCAACACAGCCGGCATCAAATTTTAAACTTTACACGTGGGTTTGGACGGCATCGGTCCGAATCTAGCATGAATTCTCGGACTGTACTGTCTGAGCTTCTGTGTAAAAGTTAAGAGTTCGACCATTAAGGAAA
Organism: Maratus speciosus; assembly: GCA_963932465.1. NCBI lineage: Eukaryota > Metazoa > Arthropoda > Arachnida > Araneae > Salticidae > Maratus > Maratus speciosus. The sequence goes on along the minus strand of OZ010796.1, from coordinate 491,753,768 downwards.
ATGGTTCACTGGAATAATCAAGATGAAAAGGTTAAAAATATCAAGGACCATTCCAGGTGCGTTATTGAGTTTCATGGATCTAATCAGCCTAATTTGTTTGTGGTACGATTACAATTTAGCACAAAAAAATTGAAAAAATTTCGCGTGATACGTTAACCCTTTCCGGCACACTGTGCCAGGGTCGGGATACCTAATTTTAATTCCAAACTTACGAACGGCACCAAGAATATTTCAGTAAAATTTTGCTTTTAAAAGGAGTATTTAAAGTAACATGCTTTTAATTTCTAAAAAATAGTTTTAAAATTCCGGTGTCCATCAATTCATCATTTTACAACAAGAATTGCCTGTGCCGGAAAGGGTTAATGGATTAGAAACAGCTGACTTGAATCCGCGTCTTTCAGATGTGTGCAATATCAATCAAAGGAGGTACTTTTGAATTTGGTATGTTGCATTATTCATCAAATATATGTTTAATAAAAATAGTTATACATTTAGTGCGCCATGCATATAAATATTTTCATCACAATAGCACCACTATTGTACTCAATCATTTCTATTACAAACACTCTGATGATTTCTGTTAGAAACTTTACGGCGGCGAGCGGCGCGTATATAGGTTTCCTACAGGTCAGGGAATATCCCAGGTTTGAGGTCAGATAAACACAAGTATTTACTTTGAGAAAATCTCGCATTGTGCAATATATAAGTTGAGTTTTTCTGTTTGAAAAAACTGGTATTTCCCCTGAAAGTGTAAGAACCTTAGTATATGCATACACTCCAACGTCTCCTAATTATTCCGGAGACTGATCCAAGACAAGCAAGTTTTAAACCGGAAAATACATATAAGGAACTGTGTCTTCTTTCTATAAGGTACATTTTCGATATCATTTTGAAAATTATGATAATTTCCGGTTGAAATTACATTCGTGTTGGACCAGACACCGGAATAATTAAGTTGTTGGCATCTACGGTATACGTACCGTTTACCTTGCACCAATTTCTCGAATTTAAACACCAGCAATTGGTGCAAAAATTTTCGCCTCGTCATATCAAAGATTTTCAGCAATTAATTAAGAAGACGATTTGAAAAAAAATGGTGTGAAGAGTTAAAAGGAGTGTAAAAGATGTTCATCATGAAGATATAAAAAATAATACAATATACAGGTCTGAGGCAACTTGCAGTGTTGCGAATTCGTTACATTTTTTATTCAAATTGCTTGATTGCCACCACTTTTTTTAAATAATAAAATTCGCCACATCATTTAAAATTTTCGCATTTTTTATTTTACCTATTAATAAAGGGAATATCGTCGGTATCATTTCAGACTGTACAATATGAAAATAATTTTGCTAGTGAGCTAAAAGTTTTTATTCAGATTTCTTGACAACTACCACTTTTTTGAAACAGTAAAATTCGCCTTATTTAATGACGTATTAATTAAGGGGGAAACAAGGGGAATTTTACAGTTTCAGAAAATTGGTGCCAATCAAGAAATCTGAATTTTAAAAAAGTAGCCCGATGGCAACTCTGTTTTCATACTGGATAGTTTGACATGGTACAGACGATATTTCTACTTAACCCCTTGAGGGGCAAGCAATAATGTCTCTATAATATTGAATTCTCACCGGAATAATCGAAAAAATTTATTCTTAAATAAGGAAGAGCAATTTTTCAACAATTTTCCCCCAAAGATAAAACTATAAAAGTTAGCTAAAAGTTTCTGGTGAGAATCTTGTTTAAATTAGGTGGGATATATTTTATCCCACCGCCCCTCAAGGGGTTAAAAAAACTGGCAACAATGGCTGCTTATTTCAAAGACGAAAATTTGCCACCATGAAAGTTTCAACAAAGGCTCAGCACACAGGAATCGTGAAAACTTCAGCGAAACAGGATTTGAAATGTGTTGTATAAAGGTCAAAGTAGACGACTTCAATGTTCGTAGCTGCTGCAGTGCAGAATTACATTGCATAGCACATTTCCATAGCTGCCAACCTTTACGCATTTTTGCTACCACTAAAATTTAGAAAATGTTTCCGCCTTGTTTAATCGTGATATTTCGACCATTAAATAAGGCAATATTTACAAGAAAATTTTAGTGGTAGGAAGAAAGCGTAAAGGTTGGCAGCTATGCATTTCTTAAAAATTTAATACCAGTATATCTAAAAGTAAATATTATTAATCATTTGTAGTAATTATATTACATTTTAACGCGAAGATTACGATTCGGAAAAAAGTTACGAGACCCGTGGTGTTATGTGCTGTATGCCACAGGTGACTAATTTTGTATTCTAGAAGAGTTGACACGCTAGAGAAGTTTTTTATTCAAAATATTTGCCAGAAAATTTCGCTAGAAATTTTTGCTTTTATAAATCTTTGACTACGGGTTACGACACACGTCCAAATTGGATATTGTTTAGTCTATTTGTTCCACTTTTTGAAAAATAATCTATGTCATACTTTTATATTAAAGTATGTTTAATACAAATGTGCAACGAAGAATTTTTTTCTAAATGACGTCTGAATTTACAAGTAATCGTCAACTTCTTTTACGTAATCAAGTGGTTGATAATGGAATTCGCCATTCGGCCGTTAAACAAAATAAATTGTCTCTTCTATTTTTTCTGCAAGATATTTTTTCTTAAATGATTAGTACTATACAAACCTGACAACTACATATTATAGTCTCATCACGGTTTAAAATAAAAACCTTTGTGGTAAATTTTTCATAGAGTTGTTGTTGAAATTTATGTTAGAAACATAGCTGCAAACTCTTCTGCTTTTCTGTACCAGAAAAATTTAATAGAAATTTTCGCTTTAATTATTCAACAGATTACGCCGATTTTAAAAGGTAAAATTTACTGTTAAATTTTTGTGGTACAGAAAAGCGTAAGATTTTGCAACTATGTAGAAATTAATTCTAATTTGGCAATAGTGGTACGAAACCTATGAAAGAGAATAAACAAGTAAGAAAAATCATGCGCACAGCATAGATTATGAAACACTTTCCAACTCTCCTTGAAAGCTTTAAGGAAACTTCGTTACTTAGGGAAATAAGGTAAATAAGATAACTAAGTAAACATTTAAAAATCTGATTCCAGTAGTTACCGCCCACAGCCAAATATGTATTCCAATTCTTTTGAACAGCCCTGTATTTGATCTGTATGTTGTTATATATTCCATATAATGGGAAAATTTAATTTAGCAAGAAAACGTATAACAGGTTGAAATTTCTCTTTCAGCAATTTATACAATTAATTGAAAAAATACTTGAAAACTTTTGTACAGCCCTGTAATTTACGTAGTACCTTTATTACACGTCACTATTTAGCTAAAATGTAATTCAAACTAAAACACTCTTAAAACTACTGAAGCCACATTTCCAGATATTATCATCCATTGACGACATGTATCCAATTCTTTGCGTGACCCTGTATACCATTTTATCTATATTCTACAAACTCATTTTAATAAATTAAATGCAGTTCAGCGTAAAAATGCATAACTCCTTTAAAAACCACCTTTAACCAATTTGCGCTAATACCCGGTAACACTTACGAATTATTTTGTGTAGCCCTGAATATGAATTATAGAATTTATACACACCATATAGTATGCATGAATATAGTGGAACATAAATGCGCATATCATAATTAAAAATGCATTTCCAGCAATCACCGATAATGTACAGTACTTCTGATACAATATACTATCTGAAAAATTTTGTGTGTCCCTGTAAATGCTGTGCACTTCATAATATACATGAAATAACTTATAGTAAACCTAAGAGACGTATATAAATTTCATTATATGTGAAATAGTTTAATATAATTAAAATAGGCCGCAAACAATTCCCCCCTCCCTCCCAATATCCTCATGTAACGGAATTATTTCGTGTGGCCCTGCAAAAGAATAATAACTATTCTTTGCACCGCATATGTAGAAATGTGCTATTATACAGAATGCCTGTTTTAGTACACTCCATAAATGCATATCAATTTTGGTATGTTTGGACGCGTGTAACATCATTAAAAATCCTTTTAAACGATTTCTTCTCATAGGCTCTAATGTTACGGAAAACTTTTGACTGTCCCTGTAAATAAACTAAACATGCTACAAACTCCATTTGAAATAGGAACGTGCTATGGTAAACGCCAATAACCACCAAAAATTTCAGGACAATACGAGTATATTTACGGGAGTTAGAGAGCGGACAGACAGCCAGACGGACAGACAAACCGATGTCATTAACACTTTTGAACTTTGTTGGAAAGTGTTAAAAGAGAGTCGCTAGTGGGCTACTATTTTTAAATTGAGATTTCTTGATTGGGAGCACTTTTTTCAAATGGTAAAACTCCAATTGTTTTCGACATAATTAATATGTTATTAAATAAGGTGAATTTTACCATTTCAAAAATATGGTGTCAATCAAGAAGTCTGAATTTTGGAAAAGTAGCCAACTGGAGACACTGGTCTCTTGTGGCAATTCTGAAAGGGACATTTCTTCAGAGAAAATATGCGATAGATATTTATTTTAGAGACTGTTTTCTCAATTAGTAGGCTTCACTATGTGCTATAGTACCACCAAAATCTCTCAAGTTTTTCATACCAAACAGTACTGATTTCTTGCGCTCTAATCTCGCAACTAGTCTCAGTATAAAAGTATCAGTATGAAATCAGAGCTACCAGTTAATCTACATTTCTCATCCAGAATGCCTGATTGAAACTACTTATTTCAAATAAACATATTTTTTAATGGCAAACGGATGACTAAAAAACCATGTAAATCTTAAAATCTGTCAAAAATTAAAATAATCAACCAATTCGATTGAAAATGTAGCCCAACTGGCAAGTCTAAATTACGCAGACATTTTTTTCAAATGCACCAGCCTTACCGCAGTCTTTTCAGTGGGCTACTTATTTAAAATTCAGATTCCTTGATTGGCATCACTTTTTAGAGATGGTAAAATTCACATTTTTAACGACATATTAATTAACCCCTTAGTCGTCGCGCCTGATAAGTGACGAATACTTTTTTTTTTCAATTCAGATTGTTTGATTGCCAGCACTTTTTTCAAGTTGAAATATTCTCTTCATTTAATGGCAGATAAAATGTCGAGAGAATAAAGTCAATTGCATTATTTAAAAAAACTGGTGGGAATAAAACAATCTGAATAAAAGAAAAGAAGCCTACACCACCCGTGACAGTCACGGGCGTGGCGATTAAGGGATTAAGACGAAAACAGTGGTAATTTTACCATTTCAAAAAAGTAGTGCGAATCAAGAAATCCGAATTTTAAAAAATGTAACCGACTGGAAACACTGTCTTCCCGTATTACGATCTTCACCTGACTTAGTTACAAATTAGATACTACGGTATAGGCAATATATCGTATACCGTTTCCATGATCTTTATGCCTATAGAAAATGCTTCAAAACTCCGACTACGGAAATTATAATATTTAGAGTATGAACATGTAGATTTTACTTTTTGCTATAGGATAAAAAATATTTTTTTGAGTTAAGTATTATTCTTTTAAAATTTTAATTTCTACGTCACTGCTGGGAACATGGCTGAAACCTAAATCAAGTGTGTTATTAAAAATCACACGTTTCATGGTCAAAATTTACGTATGTACTCGCCTATGTCACCCCTCTACTTTGAAAGGAATGCGTTTGATTACTAGTATTTGGGTCATTCTCCCAAAAGTGTACATTTTCAATACAAATTTTTCCTGTAAAAAATTTAGATTTCAAGACAAATGTTATCATTTTTAGAAACTTATCAGTTATTGCAAGTAAAAATCATCAATGGTTCAGCTACATTATATTTATTTTTTGTCAGAAACACAATTTTTTTATTAACCCTTTATCGGGCAAGTCAATTCTGTGGCTGAAATGTTGAAAAGATTCACTGCCACCAGAATCTACATACAGATTTATTTGAAAATAAAATGCGGTTTTTTTTTTAATCTGCAGAATTATAAAAACAAAATGTTTTAATAAAACGTCCGGTGCGGATCGACCAGTTTTCAATAAAAATTAAGTGGTAAGTATACTGCCATTGCCCGATAAAGGGGTAACATCATTCACGGAGGTGAACTTTATGCTGCAAATTATGCTACAAAATATTAGTGCGACAAAGCATGCAAAACTATTTACTCTATTAGATATATAACTAAGGAGAAATTATATATAAGAATGCATAATGAATTTATTTGGAATGAATATAACAAAACACAAAAAAATCATCTCCTATCTTGAGCTTCATTCCATCGCCCATCTTTTACGTGTTATTCAATTCTTCCCTTTTAAAGTTTTAAAACAATCTTTTTTTGATTTACAGTCAATGTAAATTCTTGTTAAGCATTTTTCTCTGAAATACACATTTTCAAAATTAAGAGATTCACGAAGGTGATAATCACGAAGGTGAGGAACATGCTCTAAATATTAACCTACATATTTATTTTTTTGAGAATTTTTTTTTTGTTCTTTAAATCAACATCTGTTGCTATAATTACATAAGCAATATATAAGCAAATATCTTAGTGTTGATTTAGTCACTTTGAAATGCAGTTCACGGTGGTGAGAATCTCCAATAACCATCGTTGCTTTTTTATAACAAATTCTAATACCTGACTATAAAAACAAATTTCTGACTTATAGTTTAACAACAGCAAACATACTGGCTAGCTTTAGAATCATCGGAAACAAAATCTGATGATAATTTTGCCCTTTTTTAACATGAAAATGCAACTTAATATTTGGTTCATGGAGGTGAGAATTTATTGTGTGACACTCCTTTCCGTACTCAGAAAACAAACAAAAATACACAGAAAGTAATTAACTATGCTACGTTACTTTGCTCTTGAGATAGTAGTAGCTAGAGTAATAATTATTTAACTATTTTATTTTCAATTAAATAAGTAATCAATCATTTTCCTTAGTAACATTGGGTGTGTGACATCACACGGACGTGACATCGCACATACTGTGTACATAAAAAATATAAAGTAATTATAAAAAATGTACGCACACAACACATTTAGTCTTCTTTCACTTTCAATAGAAAACATAAATTAATTCAAAAATGTTCATGTAAAATACTGAAAAAGGCTTTGTGACTGGAATAGTACACTTTTTGGGGAATGACCCATTTATAATTAGCAATCGCTATCTTATTTTATCGCAGTCTTCATAGTCAGGGCTCCCACTCGGTCCGTTTTTTGAACACTACTTTTATTTAAAGAAAAATCTTCTTTATAAATTTCGCAGCAACATACCGGGAAACTCGTTTTTCTTGCAATTGTTGCAGAAACCCTCCACGAATTTCTTTTTCAAAAAACGGACCAGTGGGAGGCCCAAAGACCTTTAAGATACTTAGACCGGTAATTCCCATTCAAAAGCATACGAAATCATGACAGCCTTCTGAAGTAATTTGAAACACCTGAACCGCGAGGTTGGTACGTCAGCTGTGAGTTTTTTACCATTAAGTGCTATGGCTAGAATGAGCTTTAAAAACAATTTTTATCAATATATATGAAGTTTAAAGCATATTTTTTACATGAAGCTATTTTTTTATATCTAAATATGCGTTATAAATATTGAATTTTCAGAAAATAAAGTTAAATAAGGCGATTTATTAATAATTTTGTGGATGGTATGTTTGAAAAAGAGTATCTAATTTTTATGCCTTATAAACCGAAATAAAGGCGAAATTTACAGTGAAACAGATTCTAAAAGATTATAATTCCACCTTTTTTTTTAAAGTTTGACTTGCAAAAGTAACTGGTAGGGAAGTTTAGATTATAGGTATCAACTGTAATATAATATAGTAATTTAGAAAATTTTAAATTACTTGTGAAGAAATCTACGTTAAAACTAATTTTTATGCAAAAAGGCAATTAAAAAAATGCATATTAACGAAAGTCACACTATATTTTTTATCCTTAGAGGATGTTTATTGAAATACTTACTTGCTATACGGAAAAAACAAAAAAAGAATGATTAATAATAAAGTTTAAAAAAAAAAAAATCCTAAAAAAATAGGATAGCCTATTACTTAATGATCCGCAATAAAAAAATATGCTAATAAAAGCATTATCTTAGGTAAATTAAAATATAAAACATATATACTGCCGTACAACAGCTGTGATCAAAAATCCTCAGTTAAACTGACAGTTTGCCGGTCTATGTATCTTAAAAGTCTTTGGGTAGGCCTGCATAGTGCGTTCCTGGAATTAATTTTGTCTAAGAAAACTATTTGAAAATACTGGATCAAAGCGATATAAGTAAGCGTCCTATCTTAAATGGGAGAGGTAACCGCAAGATTAAACGCGAGGTCATATCAATCAAGGTCGAACGCCACCTAGCGGACGGAGTTAAACTACAGGAAGATGTCTAACTGTTTTCCTACTTCGCACCACTAAAATTGTAAAGTTTTTCACCTTGATTACAAGCTGAAATGTACCTGATAAGGTGAAGAAAACTTCGTGGTGTCAAGTGCATCTGGATGCCCCTCTCTCTAAGCAATTATTTCGTTATAAATGTGCTAAGCAAAATTCAGTTCCATGAGTGACAAAATATTTATAAAGTATTCGCAAATGGTAGAAATCCTGTCATATATGACGGCACACTGAAAGCCTGAGTATGTGGATTATCACTCCGTCCACAAGATGGCGCAGATATGTTAATTTACGCCCGATTCGAGTATTAAGTTTGTACGCTTACTTATATGGCTTTGCTGGATTTCAAACGATTTTAATCTCGAAGTAGGGATGAAGGGGACCGACTAATACGCGAATATGAACGGTACATCACTTTCTTTGTATTCTACAAACGTATATTTATTATATTTTTATACACAGTGTGATTTTAGTGTTTGTTTTTTAAATAATGTTTGTTATTAAACTTTTGAAAACCAGACAGGTCCAATGGAATGAAAAGCAAACTTTATTATAAGCCAGTGTGGTCCAACTGCTACTTGTATGAAACCACTAACTTATTATAGCTATTAAAGCAGAATTTTTGTCAAGATTATGGCCAAATAAAGACATTAAAAAGCTTTAAACAAAGTAAATCAACATTTCAGTCCCTGTCTCCAGGTACAAATATCCAATATTAAATGTATTCTGTAAACATTTCTATAAATATTATTAACTTTTTCTGTTATATATTTTTACCTATATATATATATATATATATATATATATATATATATATATATACAGTATTGGAAAATATAATTCTCCTTTATTATTATAAATTGTATAATAAAATATTGTAGTAAATAGTCCCCGAGTTTGACCATCATCTCAGTCTCTCTAAACACACATGTAGGTTAAAAAGTACTAGGTGGCGCTCGCAGAATTATTTCCATTGCAACAGCTAATAAAGTTCAACAAGCCAGCATGTATGAAGGCAAGTTCTTTTTCTTTTTGTTTCATATTTAGAAATATTATTTTTTGTTATGAATAAGGATGAGTATGTTTTATAACATCATTCATGTCCCCATATTTAAGTTTTTATTTATAAACAAAAAGCTTATTGCAACTTTATTTATGTAACATACAAATGTCACATGACATATTTAATAATTTACGTGTGTTGCAAAATGATTCAACAAAATGGCTGTGCATCTTTTAAGACAAAAACTTCACTTCAGCCGCCATCATCTCAGTCCCAATTATTAGACACTGATTATGGTGTTAACAGTCACTTTCTTCCATAAAGATTTATCATACGCATGAAATGTACAACCTTTATCTCAAAACACTACAGAATTTAAAGGAAAAAACATGCATCATAGTACATAATTGTATGTAGAATTGCTGCATTAAATTTAAAAAATAAAAAGTTTGGAATGAAAGTGTCCAGTTTTCAGATATTCATCAATATGCACCTTTAAAACGTTCATACATCATTTGTTTTTCGCACCAATAATAAAGAAAAATAATATTTGCCTTAATTAGAGCATTTTCAAAATTTTGTAATTAAAGAGATTTTTTTTTTTTTAAGTGGTGCTAACGGAATACAACTTTTGCATGGGCGCCGGTCCTGAAAGGGTTAAACAGCGCTTAGCTGCCAATAGCTTACGCTTTTTTGTACCACAAAAATTCTAATAGAAACTTTTCCCTTATTTAATCAACAGATTACGACGATTTAAGAAGGTAAATTTTATTATTAAATTTTTGTGGTATAAAGAGGCGTAAGAGTTGGCAGCTATGGCAGTGGCATCGGTCCGATAAAATAACCGTCTTGAATTAACCTTCTGTCTACCAGAAGGGTCCAATGGACCCGACATGTATATTCAAAATATCTATTCAAACCAGAAAATTTCTTCAAAACAAACTAAATGTATAAATCAGACAATAATAAGTTAAATAAACAAATTAAATAGTTTTAAGTAAAAATTCTGGTGTAGAATGTTTTTATAAAACTTGAGTAAAAATTCCGGTAGTTCTAGGGTTAAATATTAGTCCGGACAAAAAAAAATTATTCTAGGCACGTTATGGATTCCAAAAACACAAAAAGTAAAAAAAAATGTGATATTTTTGCGATAAACTTTCTTTAGTAGCGATTTTTTTATCCTTAAATAAAAACCTCTGCACCACTTTGTGGAGTTATTGAATTTATTGAAGATATAAGTCTATATTTTGGATATTTCCGATACCTACGTTATGACCTTTTATGAATTAATTGTATCATCTGGAGATATAAATAGTCATTCTCTTAACAACAAAAACTTTGTTTTTAGTAAAATAGATATTTGCATTATCCTCTGCATATATAATGGACTATTCTATTTCGATTAAGTTACATATGTTTAAATTAAACTAAGACATAGATTTAACATAAAATTTTTTATATATATACAAGTACAACGTGTGTACAGTTCTACAAAAAAATTAATAGAGTTTTTCGTCTTATTAAAACACAGAAATGTATTACAAAATCTGCAAAACAAACGGTGCGTTTGCGAATTTTGCAATTTATATTATGCAATTTAGAATCTCTAAACATAAATAGTTGTGGAGGACCCCTTAGAAACTCTAAGGAGTGTATTACCATACGAATACTAGAGTTATAACATATACTACAACATTTTGAAATCATACCACTATCTATTTTTGTTATATTTATTGAAGCAACATTTAAATGAGTAAAACCAGCGATGTTGATTTATCCCGGTTTGCCATTGCGTAATATGTTTTTATTATTTTCTCTATCGGTACCTCCGAATAAAGTAATCTACATCGGAGATGAGCAGAAATATTTCGTCGCGGTTTTTCTTTGGATACAGTTGTGTACGAAATAACAAAACAATTGTCACCTGTGGCGGAGGATTTGTTTATTCTCCTTAACCCTTTCGTGACGAGTGATGCCCATATGCATCGTCAAAAGGTGCATATGGAATTTGTTTTTTCAACCATTAATAAATAAACTAGGGGATCGTACCCGGGTAAACCGGGTTACAGAATATAGGTGAAAACATTTTTTTTTTTTTTTTGAAAACCAATATTTTTTTTTATATGCATTGAATTTTTTAGATTACCCACTCACATTAAAAAAGTATTTTTCATATGAAAAATACGAATTATATAATAGAATAAATTTTTGAAATTTGTCAAATGCGATAATTTCTTATTAACCTCATGCTAAGAGTTATTTGACCAAGATTTTGCTACTTATGGCATCCTTTTATATTCTGATAACTTCAGAGCTTATACATTGCTGTTAAGTTTGTGTTTTATTTATATTATTTTATTTATTTATTGATAGGGAAGTTTTTTAATGGATATTAACAGTAAGAAATGATGAACTCTTTATTTTGCTTTAAGGGAAAACGGATTAATCTTTCGTAATCAAGCTCCGCGCGATATAGATAAATTAAAAAATATTCCATGCTTTAAAACTGTTTTTAAAACCATAGACAATCAGAAAACTGAGATGAACTTTTCAAACAAATTCCATTTGAAAAAAAAATCCTGTTTGGTTAAAATGTTTAGTTTTATCTAAGAAAATGATCGTTTTCTTTTAAATATGACTTCGTTTTCACTTAAATAAGCATTTTGCCTAGTGTCTGAAACTTAGTTTCAGTAAACATGCAGAAAAAAAAAACAATATAGAAAGTTTATGAGGAAAAATGCGTGTTTTCAAATGCAGTATGTCATTTTCCACTTTTATTCCCCTAACATAATATTATGGGTCCTAGTGGAATTTTGCGCCACTAAACCCTGTACAACAATTTTTATCAACAATTTTGATATTTTGTCAGAAAACGGCATGAATAAAGATAAAAATACCCCATTATTTCTCTCTTGTCTGCAATAATGAAACTATCTAATTTCACCATTTTGAAGAAATTTCATAAAATGCTTTTAAAATTAAGATATAAATGTGGCGATATAAAAAAAAAAAACAGATAGTGCGATCACATCTACAAATGAACAGCTTTCAGTTTAAAAAAATTATTAGTAAAATTTGTTCAACAGCAGGGCAAATGAATAAAACACACTTGCGTTAAAATATATAGATTATATAAAAAAACATGAAAAATTTTAAACCTCGAATTATTTGTCTGCTTGTCTAACTCGGCGAAGCAAATCCATCCAGACGAGAATCATCAATTTCTGTAATATAAATCTCTATTATTTTCATGTCACCTCTCTTTTATAAAGACACTCTAAATTTTAAAACATTGCGTTTTACCGTGTGTGATTTCGATTACATTATTTTCAAAAGAAGTATTTTCGCCTGTGAAGAATTTGAAAGTGAAAATGACGCACTTCTACAAAACAAAATTCAGTTTTAAGAATTAAAATACACGCTTTTTTATAAAATGACGTCATTTGCATCCGCTAAAGCAATCCATTTTTACTCCAGTCTTAAACTACGTCTATAGAAAAGTATGCATATGACGTCATTATCGCGGAGTAACAGACAATATTCTTGACATCGCCCGTATTTTAATTTCAACATTTTTTTTTTCAGGTTTTATGAGAAAATGGCAACAAAAAGATACAGTAATCTCCTATTTTTGACTATTTTTCGTTTACTTTTAATAGAAATGAGGTAATTTTGTTGCCACGATTAGAAAAATGGTATTAAAAACTACAAAAAAAAAAAAATATCTCAAAAATAAATTGAGATACAGCTTTCGAACAAATTGCATTTATAAGAGCATTTATTTCCTCATACGACGGTGTAAAAATTTAAAATGTGCGATGTTTAGAAGTTAAAAAATTTGCAGTAGAGAAAATTGAAAAACCGAAATTTTACTTGAAATTTCAAAGTGTTGCCATTCGCAAAATGACGTATGCGTTACGCACAGTTATGTTTGTCTTTTACAATATAAATAAATGTAATATTTGTCTTTTTTAATTCAAACGTCTTTTGGTATTTCACTAGTAAAGGGAACTGTTTAAAAAAAGCGGTGCCAACCAAATAAAATTTGTGTAAGAGATGCCGTCTCGAAAGGGTTAAATTAGGTTTAGACGAAGTGTTTCCAATTATTAGGATTTCTGAAACTAGCAATGACAAGTAGTAATTTTTACCCTTTTTTATTATTAGATTAACCCATTAACCGCCAAATCTATGAGGTTGAAATTTTCAACTTTTTATCTGAACGTTGTTTGCCACCACAAAGTCTGAAAGATGATTTTCGATTTATATGATCATAGAATTTTACGTCTTTGAGTAAGGACAATTTTTATATTCAAATCTAGTAGTGAGTATGTAAGTAAATTAAATATGTGCATTTATTTTGACTGTTGCGTAAACTCAATAACAGAAGGTAATGGCTTACGTAAGGAAAATATTACTACTTCAAAGGGTGCATTGTTGCCAGTGGGCTACTTTTTTTTAAATTCAGATTTCTTGATTGGCAAAAATTTTTTGAAACAGCAAAATTCTCCTTATTTAACGACATATTAATTAGGACGAAAACAAGGGGAATTTTACCATTTTATAAAAGTGTTGCCAATCAAGAAATCTGAATTAAAAAAAAATAGCCCAATGGCAACACTGGAAAGGTGGTAAAACCAACTAATCTTTAGAACTCCACCCACCCCCGCGAAACAATTTATAAGTTTAGAAGGAGAAAATTGAACGATATTGGCGTTCAACCTCAGACCAAATACTTCAGATTATTCGGAGATACAGAGCTCCCAGATGTTACAGCCCACACGTAGCAATTTATACAAAATCTTTAATCCCCATTTTAGTCATTATTTTTTTGAGTTTAGTTTATTTTTCTTTAGTTTTTTTTTTTTCATAAAATGCATTTAGATTTTGTTAATATATTCTCACGAAATTAAGTACCGATCCTTAAATTAAATGTAAGGATGTATAATATATCCATGTGCTTTGTTTAGAATTCGTAAGATAAGTTTCATTTGACGTAATATCTACTTAGATAATACCATAAAATGTCTCCGTGGGTATATTCAGCCCTCGGAGTACCAGGCCTACGGACTGATATGGCTACTGTCGACTCGGATTTTTTTAGATTTTGTCCCTTGAATTTTAATACCATATTTTTTAAAGGTATTCTTTGCCTTATTTAATCATAGAAAAAGGAGGCAAAAATACTTTAAAAATACTGGTGTCCACATGAAACGACCGTACAAATACTGTAAAATATCAGCTTACTACATTCTCAAATTTTAAGCAAGCGCGTAGGAGAAATATTCAAGAATCTTTAGTTAGTACACATCCGTATTATATTTGCCCAGTTAGCATGAACATTAGCAGCAAGTTTGACTTTTTCTGACATTATCTTGCTCTGACAAATTTGAATTGAGAAATTTTCAGCAAATTTCCCGAAAGGTATACCATCCCCCACTTGCATGAGTAGTTTGTTGTGAAACTGATGGCAAGACTGTCTTTAATTCACGAAAGTGACAAAAGCAAAAAATCCCTCTATTGAGAGAATAGACGATCAGCACATATGCAGAAACTGCAGAAATTTTATTCGATTTGCATCGCTTTTTCTAAACGCTATAATTGTCAAATACCAAAAAGGGCCCGCATTGTTAAGCTCAAATATGACCGTAACTTGCTTATGGTGATGAAAACGATGCATGCGCCTTCTGACGGTATATGGACACCTCCGAGGGGGTTAAACGTAGAGTGTAACAGTTTTAACACTAGAACGCCCGGAAAGTTTACTCAAGTTTCATAAAAATATTTGACACCAGAATTTTTATTTAAAACTGTTGGACTTTCTTATTTAACGTTAATCTGCGTGGTTTAAATTTAACTTATTTTATGAAAGAATTTCTGGTTCCAGTTGACATTTAATCATATGGTCGGAGTCGAATCGACTCCTTCCGGGCGATCTAGTGTTAAACAGGTAGTGGGGCGTGGAAAGATTACTGCTTTGCAGTATTTTTTATTACTTGTTTGCCGTTAATTTTCAATAAATTTGACACAGCATGAATTTAACTTGCACGATAAGTTAGATTCAAGTTCAAAGCGTGGTGACTTCGGCGTTTGCGATATCTTGCTGCAGTCTTGTTACGAACTTTCAGTCTTGTCATGCTGAGTTTGTTTCAAATTTGCAGGCTTTCAAAGCAAGACTGCTACAAATTTTCTGAAAATTAAAAATGCCATCTGGGTGTCTGACATCAAGACCGAGAGAATATCTCTTAAAAACGGATTATCTATGTCGATACACATCACGTCCTGGGCATAATGTCTATGGATTTTATACATATATATACAGAATACGTACAAAATATGGATGTATATGGATCTCCCTTAGATGTACCGTAATTTTCGGCGTATAATCCGCGGATCAAACAATCATTTTTCCACCCAGAAATTTTTCTAAATAAAATGTAACTTTTTAAATCGCGGTAAATATTTGGCTTCAATAACTAAATAAAATTTCTGGGTCCAAACAGAATTGTTTGATCCGCGGATTATACGCCGGAAATTACGGTACTTTGATATAGCATTAAATGTAAATTTGAGGCTACATGGATGTACATAAACCCGTGATCCCCGTCGTTGGGACCAAGGAGCTCCTGTGTATATATTGGATAAATTCATATAGTATGAGAATTTAACACTAGAACCGAGGAAAATTTTGCTCAAGTTTTATAAAAATATTTTATGGCCGAATTTTTATATAAAAATATTACACACGTTTATTCAAATTTATTTTTCTGTGGTGTGTATTTAGCTATTTTTATAAAGAAATTTCTTGTTCGAGTAGAAATTTCGATTGCTGCAGATCAAAATCGACGTCGTTTTAATGTTAAATAAGTATTGTAAAAGCAAAATTTTATTAAAATATACTTGATGCCGTTTAACAGTTTGAAACTACACTGGTGAAAATTGATTTACGAAACTATGGTTTTTTAGCAAGAACTTCTATAATATTCATTAAAAATGAATGAAATTTCATGGGATATACATAGTATGTATGTATATCCCATGTATATAGTACAAATGAGTTACAAAAATAAAATTTCATACAGAATATTAAACAAAAACAAAAAGTCAAAAATTAAATTTTCGTAATATCCAAATATGGAAATTAATTATGAAATATCACATTTCATTCGCTGTTCCGAGGTAATATGACGAAAATTTCAATAACACAAGGTAGCGTGACATGCACCGTATACATAAAAAGCGTTATATTTCGGAAGCAATACGTTTCATTTATACTTTTCTCGATGGGTAAACAAAAGATGTTGTCTGAAGAAAAAAGAGGTAAAATCAATGCATATATAGGATATGGAATGTCTGTTCCGGAAATTAGTAAAATTAATTAATAGATCAGTTGGTGTGATATATAACTATAGAAAAGATCTAGCAAATTATTGCAAAAAATTTAACAAAAATGTAATCCACGTTTAAGTAAGAGAGAGAAAAGGGGATTATTCAACTTGCATCGAAAGCTGAACACATTTCAAAAATATTTGTGCAGATCTATCCCTTCCTGTTACTTCTAGAAGAGTTAGGCAAATTTTACGTTTTTCACGATGCTTGAGATGGTCGAAAATGAAGTATGGTCCATAATTACTTCTGCATCACAAGCAGATGCGTTTTCAGTATTGAGAGAAATACATGACAATATATGATAATTGGAAGAAAGTAATTTTCTCCGTCGGTAAAAGATTTAATTGGGATGACCCGGATGGTTTGACGTATTATTAGAGGGATCTCCGAAAAGAATCAAAATCTACATTCAGCAGAAATTTTGATGGCGGAAGTTTGATGATTTGGGCAGCGATCGCTTATGATGACAAAAATGAAATTGTATTTTTAAACGGTCGCCAGACTTCTTTTGATTATAGTTTTGTTTTAGAAAATTCACTTCTTCCATTTGCATGGCAATATTACTGTGTAGATTACATCTTCATGCAAGACCACATTTCAAATGCAATGAAAGATTGGTTGGATGAATAGAATATTGTTCTTTTAGATAATCCACCTATTAGTCCTGATCTGAACACCATCGAAAACATTTGGGGACAGCTTGTTCGAATGATTTAAGCAAATGGGATTCAGTGCACATCACTTATAGAATTGAAAGCTTCAATCTGTCAAAACTGGAAATTAATTGATCAGAAATACATTCAAAATCTTGTTTTGTGAATGCCATCTAGAATAAAAGAAAATCTGATGATTAAAAGCGGCTTTACTATCTATTAATTTCAATTAAATGTGATACTTCACAAATCAATTTCCATGTTTTTATGTTACTAAAATCTAATTTTTGACCTTAAGTTTTAGTTTAGTAATATGTATGAAATTTTATTTTTCTAAATTATTTGTTTTATAAGGCGTATATAACGTATGAAATTCCATTCGTTTGTAATGAATATTATAGAAGTTCTTGTTAAAAAACTGTGGTTTCATAAATGAATTTCCGCCAGTGTATAATTAAGTGGTCAGGCAGGTGATCAACGCCCTCGAAATGATTAAATAACATAAATCTTTCCAACTGGCAACACTGGCTGTGACCCTAATTGTGAAGATTAACTCTTTCCGGCACAGGCAATTTTTGTTGTAAAATTATGAAATGATTCACTGACACCGGAATTTTAAAACGACATTTTTAGAAATTACAAATTGTTACTTCCAATGTTCATTGCAAAAGCAAAATTTACTAATATATTCTTGGTGCCGTTCGTAAGTTTGGAATTAAAATTAGGTATCCCGATCCGAGCACAGTGTGCCGGAAAGGGTTAAAATAGAACGTAAAGAAAGGGCGTACAGATTTACCACATATTTTTATTTATTTTTTGCCTTATTTAATCGCAGAAAAATACTATAAGTTCACCAACTGAACAAGGTTGAGACAAATTCTGCGACTTAAATATTAAAAAGAAAATTTGTAATGAATGTTTAATTACGGAACTATAAAAATGTGACAGCGATCCTTAATGGATTGACACAGCGTTGTACAAATCGTTACCCTGGGAATATCTTTATTTCCTAAGGGAAATTGCATGGAACTATTAATAAAAAGAAACTGACATATCCTTAACCCTCTGTCTACCAGAAGGGTCCAATGGACCCGACATGTATATTCAAAATATCTATTCAAACCAGAAATTTCTTCAAAACAAACTAAATGTATAAATCAGACAATAATAAGTTAAATAAACAAATTAAATAGTTTTAAGTAAAAATTCTGGTGGAGAATGTTTTTATAAAACTTGAGTAAAATTTCCGGTAGTTCTAGGGTTAAAATAGTGAAGCTTCCACCGTAACCGCTTTCGCAGGAGTTGTTTACCGCCGATGGAGACTTCCGCCAGTAGATTTACATAGAAATTTTCAACTTATTTAAACGCCTTATTATTACAAAATTTCAGTTATAAATAATGATAGAAACAGACTTTCATTTTTACTGGTAGGAGTTTACTTTGGCAGTACTTAGGCCCTGCTTTTCGGCCATATTGTGACAACCAGAGATACAAACTGACAGTTTTACAAGACATACTGACACCGGTAAAAACAAATAGACATTTTTACGACATTTTTGAGAAACATTTGCATGAGTAAGACGGTTAATTAAGACGAAATTTTCTATTCAATTTTACTGGTGCGATGTTTGCCCTGGCGGTATTTAGTAACTGAAGATGCGATTTAAAAATAGCCGCCGCCATCTTGTGACAACTTCCTCAGTTACTTCACTCGCAACTGGTAGACAGTATACTATATGTCTCCTCCTCTTTATTCATAACTCCATTGGTAATTGTGCCTTACAGTTTCTAACTTAAAAATATTGAAGATTAATCATTCAAAATAGTTTTAGGAATTAATGGCCGTGCGTCGCTTATTGGCCCGCACTGGTTTTAAGTTATATTTATAAAGAATGTTCAAAACCAATTTAAAAAAATCCAGTGTAATTTAAAAAACTAAATCTATTTTACTAAAATTGTTTCCAGAAATATTCTCGTTTTAGTCACACATGTATTTTTTTTTTTTTTTTTTTTTTTTTTAGGGGCTGCCTCGGAACATTCCTTGCGCGCTTTTCTCAAAAACCAAATTTTTTCAAAAAATCAATATTTGGGGGGGGGGGGGACAAATTCGGATTCAGCGACCCAAAAAGCATAAAGTGAGTCGAAATCCAGAACTAGTATTAATTTTGCCAGGTAAAATCCCCTATTGCCTGGACTTCATAACTTAGTGCACGTAGCGCCGCGCCGTAGTGAATGTTCAGAGGTAGACCTCCCCCTCCCCGTTCATCCTACGTCATAATGTCATATACCCTATTTGTTGCAAATTTTGTCTAGTTTCTGAATTTTGTAATGCTTTTCCCCTAAAACAATAAGAAATTTAAGTTAAAAACAACTATTTGGGGGGGGGGAATTTTGGGGGGAAGTTAAAAATTTGGATTCAGCGACCCAAAAAACTTAAAGTCAACCTCATAGAGAAAGTTCGGAGGGGAGCTGGGCGGGCGAATGTAAAAGTGTGAGTGGTTAAGTGGAATTACGCAACTTAGTTCACGCAGAACTGCGCGCATGTTCCGAGGCAGATCCCACCTTCCCCTTCATCCTAAGTCATAATGTCATATATCTAATTTGTTGCAAATTTTGTCTACTTTCTGAATTTCTAGATACTTTTTTCCTAAAACAATAAAAAATTGATTTTTTTAATAAAAACCTTTTTTAGGGGGCATTTTACCAAAATTTGAGGGATTGCGCGGGAAATTTTGGTGGGAAGTTAAAAATTCGGATTCAGCGACCCAAAAAACATATAGTAAGCCTTTTTCCAAAACTACCATGAATTTTTCTAGGTAGAGCCCCTATACGGTCTCTATTGCCTGGACTAATTGTAAAAGTGCAATGAAAAACAGGGTGTTTCATAGTATTAGGCTGTTGAAATAAAACATGAACCATATTGAATTACTTATAACTAATAAATTTCTTCTGAAGAACAGAGGCGGAACCACTAATGCCATGTGTAGAGCATAAATATCAAAATCTCTAAACCCCTTCAAGGGCACCGGTATATTATATATACCAATTAATTTTAATTCTCAAAAGCCACATTGGCACAGGAATTTAGGAATTAAATTTTCCTTAATGTAATGTACGCTAAGAAAATCTTTTACTTAGTTTCATATAATTTTGTTCAGAAATACCGGTGTCAATCAATAATTTTAGCATTTTATCATGAGAAGTGCTTTACCCCTGAAAGGGTTAATTATCCCAGAGTCTGATCCAAAACAAACATGTTTGAAACCGGGAAGTCTACATAAGGAAATGTTGCTCCTGTCCAGCCAGTTCTTACTAGATTTCATTTTAAAAGTTTTGATTAAATAAAACATCCGATAGAAAACATGTATGACTTGGATAAGAATCAGGAATAATTAACCTATTATACGAGGGATTATTTCTCCCACTGGCTGGGCATCCCGATTGGCTGAGTTTTTTCCCTCTGGAACCAATGTTGCCAGTGGGCTACTTTTTTTTAATTCGCATTTCTTGATTGCCACCACTTTTTTGAAACGGTAAAATTACCTTTGTTTTCGCCTTAATTAATATGTCATTAAATAAGGCGCATTTTACCATTTCAAGAAAGTGGTGCCAATCAAGAATCTGAATTTAAAAAAAAGTAGCCCATCCGACAACACTGTCTGGAACTACACAATGAAATGCTAAAGAAAAGAATTTTTCTACCAGCTGCATAGGAAAAGAAGCCACAGCCGGTTGTATTCGATCGTCGGCGTGCTGCAATTAAAACACATTTATTTACAAGGGTTGTGCGATTGCTTTTTCAAATGCACTTTGTTTAAAATAATTAATGTTAGAAAGATCACAAATAATTTAGTTTTTCAATGTTTTAATAATTTGAATAAATCAGGAGCGAGGTATATTATTCAGTTAACTAATTTCTGCAAAATAAAATGTTTTAGAAAAAATATATATATCAACCAAAACAAGTATACTAACTATCAAACTAATATCTCTCGGGGAAGTAAATTGAACTAAATTTATAAAATTTGCTTATCCCAAATGAAAATTTAAGTTGATTGTAATTTAATACGTTATTCTTTTTGTTATGGATATGGGAAGGGGGGGGGGGTCGGAGGGGGCATATTAGTATAATAATCAACTGAAGAGAAATACTTTTTATTGTTAAATTAACTATCCAAGTCATTAACTTGAAATCTGATTTTTTTTCAACAATTATGTATTTTATATTTAGGGTCAAAATATTACTTACATCTATAATTTCAAACAAGAGTGAATTAGCAATATATAGCAACCCAGAAAAAACTTCGAAAAATTTTATTAATATTAATTTACGTATAAAAGTTAGTAATAATGAAATGGTCATAAAAATGTAAGTTAAAAGCAGAAAATCATTACAGAAATAAAAATTACCCTTGAAATGCATGTTATGTAAAATGCATTTCTTACCATGTGTGTCAATATTAAAATACTTTTTTGATTATCCAAGAAGTAGCTTATAAATTAATAAGTTGAATTTACAAGAAAAAAATAGTTGCTTTCATACAATCATGTGTTTGTAATTTTTGTTTTTAGTTTAAAATTTGCACAATTTAAAAACTAAAAGTCTACAAATTCACAACCCACTGCTTGCAATGATTTTTAGAGAAGGCCAGGGGGGGTGGAGGGTTATGGAATAAAACCTTTCTCTGATAAATTAATATGCATACAAAATCAATTACAGTAACTGTTACAGTAAAACATGATGGGACAAAAAAGCTTAAAGAAAAGCACTAATAAACGAAAAATCTTTAGCTTTAAAAATCTGTTTCACGGCTTCATTATAGGACATCCAACCTTCAATGCAAAATGAGGAACAATAGCAATATTGTTACTGCTACTTCAGTTTTTCACATTGTGACTTTTATTTTGATCTCGAGATTGAAAAAGATCTCCCTTTATGAAGCCTTCATATAATTCAATTGTAAAACATGCCAGCTTTTTTTAGTTGATTGTACATTTCATTGTATCATTTGTAATGTGTCAAGTATTTGCTAAAGTGTACTTTATATCCATGAAAAACAACTATAATTGTTACTCATAAAACTTAAATTTTTATAAGTGTTTCAAACGAGTGCCTATTACTAGAATGTTTATAGTAATCGACGCCATATGTGGCTATGACTAAAAGTGTAATTTTACTTAATGGTTATAGAATATTTAACTGGGAAGGTATGTGATTACGTTTAATTTTTAAGCTACTGTTAACAGAATGTAACTAGAACAATTTTTTAAAAGTAATTGCCTTTATTTGCAAAATTAAGCTGGATATTTTCCTCATTGCTTTGACTTGGATGTTTTATAATCTAGGTTTTTAGTAGAAATCTCAGTCAAAGCAGTCAGATAATAATCTTCAAGAGCGTATGGAAGGGAGGGGCTCATGGGGCTCACATTCAAATGAAGACTAAAACACTTGAGTTGTTAAAAATATCTTGCTTTTAGCTTTGATTATTTATTCATCTCTGACAAAAATCTCCGTACATAAAAATTATACATATATGATTGCATTTATAACAGGTAAACCTGCAAATGAATGCCATCAAACGTCAGACCTACATTTTTATTTTGAAATCAATTTATTTAGTATTTCATACGTTCATCCCGTAGTTTCATTTCTTTCATATTAGTATTACTAATTACTATAAGTAATATTACAGGTATTTTAAGTCTTACGTGAAACACAACTAGTGACCACAATACTATATATTTTTGGGGTTGGGATGGGGAGTATTTTATTAACACTTTCCAACATAGTTGAAAAGTGTTTATGAATTCGGTTTGTCTGTCTGTCCGCACTCGTGTAGATATTCACAGATTACCATAAAATTGATATATGTTATTGGGGTTTACTATAACAAATTCACTATTGAAAATGAAGTATGTAGCATTCACGTTTCGTTTACAGGGACATTCAAAATAATTACATTACATTACGGCCTATGGTGGTAAATTGTTTACGGTGTATTTAAATGATTTGAAATTTATGTATATCACTGAGATGTACTGCAAGGCACTTACTGTAGAACGAGATGTACATATAATTTATCGTTCACTTACAGGAGCACACAAAGAATTTGATACAATATAAAGAATAAATGGTGGCAGTACTCTTTCAGTTGTAGTACTCATTTAAAAAATCAATTATTTTTTTGTATATTACTTGATGTGTATAAATTTGATATATCATATACAAGGCTACACAAAATATATCATTTCCATTTATTGATGAAAATTGCTGAATGGGAAATTTCAAATGTATTTAATTGAACTAACTATTTAGCATACGGTGTAGTGTAGTATTCATACATATCTATAGGTCATATATAGGGCTACCCCCAAAATTCAGATATTTTTCCGACTATTGATGGTAACTGCAAAAAATTGGTTTTCAAATGCATTATGCATTTTCTAAATAGTTTTTGAGACATCTTTCACCTTAATAAACTAACTTTTTGTTACAGTAGTATGAATGTGTTGGAAAGTGTTTATAATTGATGCTGACCGCATGATTTTTCATTCTTGTTTTTAATCAAATGCTTTTTAATTCCCCTTGATAGCGTGACACCCTCCCTTGATAGCGTTTCATTAATTTGATAACTGTAATTCTCTTGAATTCAGAATTATAAATCTTCTACCTAAAATAACTATCTCGCGATACTGGCATTAACAATTGAATGACTATTTTTTCTCATAAATAATTTATTAATTATTGCTAATCTGTTCACACTGTTCAATTTATTAAAAAAATTCATACCTGAGTCTCCAAATGATTTTAATCATTTCATTAATCAATAACTCAAACTTCTAAATAATATTGTTTTTATTATGTTTAAAATTTAAGTAAAGCTAAATAAGTAAACAGGAAATGTGATGTTCTAAATTACTCCATCTAAAAAAAATCTTGTTTTTTTTTTTTCACTATTGATGATAATATTTGATAAAAATGAAGGCTTATTACATTTTTATTGCCTCACTTTATCTAAATTTAAAACTAATATAAAATTAATTCATCATATATTTTTTAATAATGTAGCACATTTCTATCTCAAATTTTACTATTTTGTCAATTTTTTGTGTTAGTGTCCATTAGAAATATTTTCATGACCATTATTGAATTTTTAGATGGCTTGATTTATTTCTCTTATTAAAATATCTTTTTTTCTTCACAATGGGAAACATATCTGAGAAGTATGATAATATTGTTGCTATGTAATTATAATATTGAAAAATGTGGACCACAATATTACTATAATGATTAATTTAAAAAAAGGTATATTTTTAGAGAAATTCCTTAAGGCTCTGCTTCACTGAAACTCCCCGATCGCGAAATCCCGTGTTAGCCTATGGGAAAACTTTCAAGTGCGGTGACTCATTAACTAATATAATTATTAAAATACCGTTTTCACCATCAGAAAGTAGACGTCGGATGCAGATGATGTGCGTTTTTAAAAATTGTCTACGTAAATTTTAAGTAGTTTTAAGAAGATGATAAAATTTTATCAAATGGAAATTTGAAAGTTTATAGGGATTTTTTATGGACTTAAAATTGACGGAGATAATTTTTAAAAACGCACATCATCGGCATCTGACGTCTACTTTCTGATGGTGAAAACGGTATTTTAATAATTATATTAGTTAATGAGTCATCGCACTTGAAAGTTTTCCCATAGGCTAACATGGGATTTCGCAATCGGGGAGTTTCAGTGAAGCGGAGCCTTAAGGGTGTTCGTTATTGGCACGTTTACCCTATTTTAATCATGTTCCAAATTTTACAAGGATAAAATACACAAATAAACACACGAGTTGCACATTTATACGAGAAAAAAATTACAATAAGGAAAAAAAAACATGTAAATGTTGACATAAAAAATATCCACATATAATACGTTCTCGTCGCTAAGATTTAAAAAATAAACGTCATTTCTGGCACCCCTAAAATGTGGTAATTATTGGACCAATTAGGTTATCCAGCCAGTGGGAGAAATAATCGCTCATACCTTTTATTGGGCAAGTCAAATCTGTGGCTTAAATGAGGAAAATATTTACTGCCACCAGAATCTACAAACAAATTGATTTGAAAATAAAAAGGGGTTTTTCATCACGTACATTATAAAAAGAAAATATTTTACTAAAACTTTTACTGCAATTCGATCAATTTTCAATAAAAATTAAATAGGAAGTATATTCCCATTATTCGATAAAGGGTTAAAAGATTTTAGCGTCTGTGGTAGTGACATGGAAAAATTAATAAAATGGAACTGAACATATTCTTAACCCCTTAACGGTCGCATTAAATGACGGTTTAAAAATTCAAATTGCTTATTGGCACCACTTTTTTGAAAAAGAATTATTCCTCTTATTTAATGAGAGGTAAAATGATGCCATAATAAAGCAAATTACACTATTTTAGAAAACTGGTGGAAATCAAACAATCCGAATAAAAGACACAGGCCGTTAGTATCACGGGAGCGAGAATTAAGGGGTTAAAATAGTGAGGCTTCAACTGTAACCGCTTTCCAAAGGGCTGATTCATTACCGTCTCAATACTCAAGGCGTCCGGACTGATTTCGCGTGGTACCAAATGAAGATTAACCCCTTGAAGGGCAAGTAATTGCGCTTGTGTAATGCTTAATTCCCACCGGAAATTTAGAAAAATTTTAAATCAAAATAAGGAAAAGCAATTTTACGACTTTTCTCCACTAAAGTCAGAAAATTAAAATTTCCTAAAATTTTTCTGGTGCAAATCTTGATTAATCGTAGATGGTATATAATATATACCGCCGCCCCTTAACCCCTTGAGGATTCTTTAATGCGTAACAATACTCCTTATCATATATCAGACTTGACAATCCGGTAAAAGTCTATGGGTGAAAAGGTCTGCGAAAATTACCAACTTATTATCTCACTTTGTCCAGAAAGTTACGCCTCCTGGTGCATACTAACTGATAACACTCCGTAAACAAATGTATAGTGAACAAAAAAGAAAAATCATGCGTTAAGCATAGATTATGAAACGCTTTCCAACACTTCCTGAAGGCTTTAACAAAACTTCGTTATTTAGGGAAATGAGGTATATAAGATAATTAAGTAAACACTTTAGAAAACGTATGAAACATTTGAAAAACTCATTTCAGCAGTTACCGTCCATAGCCAAATATGTAATAATTTTTTTTGAGCAGCCCTGTATTTTATCTGTAGGTTGATATATATATACTATATAATGTGGGAAATTTAGTTCAGAAAGAATACGCTTAGCAGGTTGATATTTCCCTTTCAGCAATTAATATAGTAATAGGTGGAAACATATTTGAATGCCATTTTGTATAACCCTATTGTTAACCTAGTACCTTTATTACACTACACTATTTAGCTAAAATTTAATTCAGACTAAAACACTCTTAAAACTACTGAAATAACATTTTCAGAAATTATCATTTATAGACGGTCATGTATCCATTCTTTGCGTGACCCTGTATATCATTTTATTTATATTCAATAAACAATTTTTAGTAAACTAAATGCATTTCAACGTAAAAATGCATAATTCATTTATAAACCACCTTTAAGCAATTTGCACTCATACCCAGTAATCATTACTAATTATTTTGTGTAGCCATGTATATAAATTATAGCATTTATACATATCAGATAGTACGTATAAATATAGTGAAACATAAAAGCGCATATCATAATTAAAATTGCATTTCCAGCAATCATCGCTAATATACAGTACTTCGGATACAATATAGTATCTGAAATCTTTTGTGTGTCCCTG
Organism: Maratus speciosus; assembly: GCA_963932465.1. Classification (NCBI taxonomy): domain Eukaryota; kingdom Metazoa; phylum Arthropoda; class Arachnida; order Araneae; family Salticidae; genus Maratus; species Maratus speciosus. The sequence goes on along the minus strand of OZ010796.1, from coordinate 491,726,512 downwards.
TAAATACTATGCACTCGGTATAATACCTGAAATAAGTTATAGTAAACCTCAGCGACGTATAACAATTTCATTATACATGAAATAATTTAACATAGTTAAAATACGCCGCAAACAATTCCCTCCACCCCTATATAATTATGTAACGGAATTAGTGGTATGCCCCTGTAAATGAATAATAACTATTCTTTACACCGCGTATTTTGTAGAATGCATATTTTAGTGCACTTGATAAATACATATTAATTTTATTATGTTTGAATGCGTGTAACACAATTAAAAATCATTTTATACGATTTTTTCCCATAGGCCGTAATGAAACGGAAAAATTTGTTTGTCTTTGTAAATGAACTAAACATGTTACAAACTTCCTTTGAAATAGGGTACGTGCTATGGTAAACGTAAATAACATCCAAAAATTTCAGGGCAATCCGAGTATATTTACGGAAGTTAGAGCGCGCCCAGGCGGCCAGACAAACCGAAGTCATAAACACCTTTCAACTTTGTTGGAAAGTTTTAAAAATGGAAAATATTGTGTTATTGACATTAATTGTAAAAAATATTTTTCGAATTCCACTGAAATAAATATGTAAAAAATAAATTATTTCGCACAATTATTTTCTGGCTTTCAAATATGTGAAAAATGTTGTGAAAATTAAGATTTAAATGTAAGATTTATTGTTACTTTTTCGTTAGCCTTTAACTTCGTCAAAAGACTTTGCGTTTTTCTTTTTTTTTTGTTTGTTTGTATGTTTTTCTTTCATTCTTGGCACAATTCGGGCTTTCAGAAAGTGAGATTTGTTTCCAAATGATACAAATAGTTATGAAAACAAAAATGTATGAATTGTTAGCTTGTTTTATAAGAATTTACATGTATAAATATAATTTATAGATATTATTTTTTATATACAATTTTCTTACGTTTGTATATAAAAACAGATAAATTGCTTTTTTACATTAATCAAATTTTATAAATATTGATAAATATTGCTTCTTTATATGAAACAGTGAACAGGTTTCCAGAAATTACGTAGCCAAATTTCCTTCTCTCGCCGAGGATTGAATAGTACCGATTTTTTATTATACAGGGTGTCCGGTCTCAACGATATCCAATGGCTAATTTCCAAACCATTAGTCGTAGACATATAATTCCAATTACAATTAAAAAAAAAATAAGGTAAAGAAATATTTTAAAAGCCATAAGGGTCAATAAAAACATTTCTTAAAAAATAATGAAACTTAAATTTTTATACGATCCCCCGGTCCTATAATTTTCCTTTCACACTGACAAGTAATACAAAAAAAGTCCTGTTATTCTACGATTAAAATTGACCGAGTAATAACTGTTTAAAGTTGGAGCATATTTTTTGCTGCAAATTTAGTCGAAATAATAATATCGCCAGATATGTTAAAAAAATGGTTGAGAGTAAAATTAACATTGCAATATAAATTTGAAATCTTTAATTATTCTGGCATATTAATGCAAAATATACAATTTGTAATAAACATTTAAGAAGAAAGAATAAACAGAATTTTTGTTAAATAAAATTACGCTAAATTAACAGCCTCAATTCTTTACAAAATTATACATATTTTAAAATATTATTAGATTACACTAGCCTGCAAAAGTTGGGTTATGTCATGTTTTGTAGCTTTTGATAATTGATTCTTGTGTATTCTGTACCGCTGAATCCGAAATTGACCTTCTTTTTTAACCATCACATCAGGATTTTCACAAATTGCAAATTTCAAAGTTAAAATTGAACCTTCTTCCCCATCTCATCGGACCACTCAGCTGTTTAGCTGTAAGAATACCAGGATAAGCAAAAACATTGAATAAATTATTGAATAAAATAAAATAAAATAATTTTTACATATGTTTTATAATATGATATTTTCGCTATATTTTACCTTACACGTTTACGATTTGCAAAAATATTCTAACATGATGGTTAAATATGAAGGTTATTTTCAGATTCAGTGCTAAAAAGTACATAAAAATCAATTATCAAAAGTTAAAAAAAACAGCTATCTCCTCTACTTTATAGTATCCGATTTTTGTTATTCTTTAACTTTGACAATTTATGATTTACGAAATATCCCGACTGGTTAAAAATTAAGGTAATTTTCGGATTCAGTGCTAAAAAGTACATAAAAGTAAAAAAAAAACCCAAACAATAGCAGTCTTGTATTACCTAATCTAAAACTTTTTCTTAAACTTCTTGGCGGTAATCTATCCGAAATTTTTCGTGTTATCCTGTAAAATAAGTATAAATGGTAACCACCGAAAATCATAATAATATTAGATTGTTATCGGATTTGCGCCAGTAAGTGAAATGTAATCTCGATCGGATATTTGAAAGTGAGTTAAAGTTCCAGTATAAATTTTGAACTGGAAAAACATACATATGATCGTTGAAGTAACATAAAAACTTATAAAAATAACATATTTTTTGTTAAATGAAATCATAAAAGAAACAGACTCAAATCCTGACAAAATAAAACATGTTATTTTAGCTAATCTGAAACTTAATAAATGTTAACTTAATCGTAATACTTGTACGATTTTTTTCAAAGCGCAAATACACATGAAATAAGATCTTCGAATAATTTAAGCACTTGGTATGTGACCCCTCAAAGCCAAGCCGAACTCATTTGTTTTCAGAGCAGAAAAGTGGCATAAGTCATGCATTTTTAAAGTTTCATAACTCGCTCCATTTTAGTTTATATGAATGGGACTTTTTTTGTATTACTTGTCAGTGTAAAAGGAAAATTTTACTGAATATAACATATAGGACTGAGGGACCGTATAAAAATTTAAATTTCGTAAATTTTTAAGAAACGTTTTTATTGACCCAAATCGCTTTTAAAATATTTCTTGACCTGATTTAAATATTTTTTGTAATTGAAACTATATGTCTACGACTAACGGTTTAGAAATTAGCCATTGGACACCGTTGAGACCGGACACCCTGTATAATGTAGTATTAGCAAATTTTAAGTAATTTGTTCCACAGCCAAAATTAGCTTTATAAAGCGCGATGCTTGAACAATGTGGTATAAATAAAATTAGTTTTGCGCCAAAACTACACTTACTGTAAATTGGCTGTAGGTCTGATTAATGAAGAATCCCAAACCAAGATTTACAAACACCAAATTCGTAACATAATAGTAATTTATCTTTAGGGGGAAAAGCACAGGGACACGTATAAATTTAAGTAATTATTAAACATTTTTATGCTTTCCTTTTTTTAAAGTGTTTATGGCTTCAGTCCGTTTTTTTTTTTTTTTTTTTTTTTTTTTTTTTTTTTTTTGTGTGTGTGTGTGTAGCTATCCGTGTTCGATTTTTGCGAAATTTATACATGTTATTAAGTTTTACTTTTATTATTATTATTAAGGCTGGTAATTGCCGGATTCCTGCTTCGATAAATTTTAGTACATTGTGAAGTGCATTGAACTTCTATATATCATATACAGACGTACATAAGTTCTCATATACACAGTAACTCACATAACACATGTAAGTTACAACAATGATATTAATTATGCGCCAAACCATGCACGTCAAGATATGCCAATTGGCTGTGCACCCAATTATAAAGCTTTTCATGGATTAATACATACAATCTTTATATGAAAAAACAGTGAAACTTGCGTCTAAAGTATGTTAAGCTGAAATGATCCTCCCTCGGTTCAAAAATAAAACAAATCATAAAAAAAAGAAAGTGCGCATTTAAAAAATTGAAGGAACGGTATTAAATTAACCCTAGAACTACCGAAAATTTTACTCAAGTTTTATAAAAATATTACACATCAGAATTCTTATTTAAAACTATTGAACTTATTTACTTAACTCATTATTGTCTGGTTTACATATTTAGTTTATTTTAAACAAATTTCTGGTTAGAATAAATATTTCGAATGTACCCATCGGGTCCATTGGACCCGACAGGTACATACAAAATATTCATTCAAACCAGAAATTTCTTTAAAATAAACTAAGTATATAAACCAGACAAAAATAAGGTAAATAAATAAGTTAAATAGTTTTAAATAAAAATTCTGGTGCAGAACGTTTTATTAAAACTTGAATAAAATTCCCGGTAGATCTAGGGTTAATACTGTAACATGAAATTAACTGTTAAAAGCAGCAAAACACCAGTAATAAAGTAAATCGCATATTTGAAAATATCAATGGTGGAAAATTGGCGCAGAGGAGGAGCCTATTGACACCACTAATATTTTATAGTATGCTTAACCTTAATAAAAACTCAGAAATTCTGTCATTAAATATGCCGAAAAATACTATTCAAATTTAGTGGTGTCAATAGGCTCCTCCTCTGCGCCAATTTTCCACCACTGTATTAAATATATTAAAATATTTAGTTTTTTTCGGGATCTAAATGCTATCCATTTATTTCAAAAGCCAATGTAATATTACTGACGAATTTATGGAAAATATTTTTTTTTCCTGATTATTATTATTATTATTATTATTATTATTTACATAACAGAATTCATCAATAAACTTTTTTTTGTTGAACAGTAAAATAAGTCCACGTTATTAAAAAAAATTTTCTAGAACGTATGAAAATTTTGTAATTAACAACTGTCATTTGTAAACTTTAAATATTCAACATATCGTAAAGAAAATGGAAAAAACAGATATGGAAAACAAATTTAAAAATTTTGCTGTCGTTTATATTTCTACCATTGTTTCTAAGTTCTCATGTCAGATGGCGCTAGTATCAGTACAACCATATGGTTTCTGACCACGTGTACAACGGACACAAGAAACTTAGCGATTATGAGTTCTGTTGTTATGATAAAGGTGTCATGGTGCGTAAGTATCGTCTGCGTAAATGATTTCACATAACAAGGATAAATTGTGTATTTGAGTTCTTAATGCTGAAAAATCTATATATATATTACGCTAACGTACGTGGCACAGAAATCGCGATTATTTGTTATTGTCTAATGGCAACGCCCGAGAAACGCATCTGATTGGTTATTGTGAAAAGCCCTTTGGCAGGATTTAGGGCGATCGCGTTTATTTACATTTCGCCGTAGAGGAAAAAGTTCCATGATGATTCCATCTTTTGCTGCAATTATGCTTCAAAATATCATTTGAAATGCCCGTAAAAGATCTCGGCGAATGCTTGAAAGTGAAGAAGAAGCCGAATTAAGAACAGAAAATCGAAATAGATTGAATCGGGAATAAAGTTAAACTCAGAGCATAAGCGATCGCTAAAATAGGCTTAATAACCGCAGAGTGCGCGCGTTGCTTTTGAAATCCAAATTATTGATTTAAACGTTCCGGGGGAGCATAACTGTGGAACTTTGAGTAAAACGTGCAATTTCTGCAAAGTACTATATTGGAAATGCGAATTAATCAGCAGCAAGAAATTTAAAAATGTTGTCATGACGTTAAGTATTTTTGTTTACCCCCCTCTGTACGGATCTGCGATACGAATTTCAGGTTCATTTAAGCATATTATTACGGGCCCACCAGAAGTAAGATACAATAAAACCTGCTTAGATGGAAACGACCAGTGATAAATTCCGTTTTATGCAGGTTATTTAAATTGAACAAAGCATAATAACATTTTTGGGGAGAGAAGGAAGATGGAACTTTTTTTTTGTTTATTGCAGGATTCCATTAGAAACAGGCTTTACTCTATTAGAAAATAAATTTGCTGGATGGTACTTTTAAAAATATTCTATATAGTAATATTTGCTTACAATTTTATTATTTCTTTTTCAATTATTACAGTTTATGTTGTATTTGTAATTGCTTTCACATCCAAAGATTTTAAATAAAAAATTAAATTATTGAAAATATAATTATGTTTAAATTGAATTCATCAATTAATTTGGAATAAAAAGAGCAGGAGACATGAAAAGACTTAACCTGTGAATTTATACAACTTTGGAACTGAACAAGAGTCGGACCCTGGTAATTTGCACTGTCTCCACCCCCACTCCCCTCTGTACGCACCTGCGATAAAAATTTCAGATTCATTTAAGACAGTGGCGTGGCGTGAAAATTTTCTGTGGTCATCGCAATTATTTAAGTTTGTGGTGAAAAATTATTAACTCTAAAATTCAATGGTTGAATGTTCAAAAAAGAAACTTTAAATCTTACCTTCACTTATACATGAACTCCAAATGCTCTGCTAAAACTGGATCGTAGAGTTTTAAAAGCTTATTAAGAGTTTTAAAATATTGCTTGGTCATCGCCGCATCCAGCGATGACCGGACGCCACGCCACTGATTTAAGAATATTATTAAGGCCCGAGCAACGCCGGGTGGGTCTGCTAGTACTTTTATACGTAATTGAATGTAAATAATTGAATTTTCACAAATTTTAATTCATTAAAAATATGCTATAATTTTCATAAAAAAGGTTATTTCAAAAATTTGATAAAAGAAATCGTGAAACTATTTAATTAATCATGATTCTATCTATAATGACTTACTCCATGATTTATTTTGTCTTCTGAAAATATACATATTTCTTTTTTTTATTTGAAAAAATGCGTCCGTAATGGTAAAACATGTAAAATAAATTAAAATAATAAATTTTTTTAAGGTTATTCTGTAAAAAAAAAAAAAAAAAAAAAAAAAAAAAAAAATAATAATAATAATAATATTCGTCAAATCTACAGATCATAATTTATTTTTATGTTTAATTTCAAGTCAAAATACTGAATAGCTTTTTTGTAAAGTGTACGACAAAATGTAATTTGTGTAGCCCAGTAGAGGATTCGCTTCGCTCATCCTAATTACGAATAATAAGTATATGACAATGGGAAACACAAATAAGTGATTGATAAGTGAATTTCCGCAAAGATTTACTTTCCCGACACATTTAATATAAATTACTTAACTTTAGGTGTACTTTCAGGTTTATCGGAATAATCCCCCTATGTAACTAAGGAGTACATTACGCATTTCCCTGTAGACACTAGATAAATAGCATTGTTACTGAAAATCAGTTGTTCTCTCCTATGATTCAATTGCAGGTCCCCGATGCAAGTAAAGTAGATACAATCTAGTTTAACACTAGAATGGCGGGAATTTTTACTCAAGTTTAAAAAAAAAAATATTTCACATCAGAATTTTTACTTAAAACTATTTAACTTATTTATTTAAGTTATTTTTGCGCAGCATATATTAATCTTATGTTACAAAGAAATTTCTGGTTCGAATCGACATGTATTCATTCAGAAAGGGTCAAAATGACCCCTCGCCGCCATTCTAGTGTTGAACGCGCGAAATTTCGTCTTATTTAAGGAGAGATTTTCTATAAGAAAATACTGGTATCGACGAATTTCTTAGTCGGGAAATTCAAGGACCTGTACGAACCCCGTATAAGTTTGAAATTTTCAACTTTTTAGCTGAACGTTGTTTGACACAACATACTCTTGAAAATTAATTTTAGGTTTATATGATCCTAAAACTTTATATCTTTAAATAAGGCCAAATTTTTAATTCAAAAATAGTGGTGGGTATGTAATAACTTAAATACGTGTATTTATTTTAACCGTTGCTTGAACGCAACACCAGCGGGTAATGGGTTAAAATAGGGCAGCTTTATTTGTCAAACTTAAAAATGGACCAATTGTCGCCAGCATTTCCGAATAATAATTTTCTCCTAATTTTATCGCAGAAATTTGAAGATTAAAGCTAAACATTCTGAGAATTTTTCTAACGTTTTATAAAATAATTTCACACTAGAAAATATTTTAAGACTATGAAACTTTTTTCTGTGTTATTTATATTTTATTTATTTTTCGAAGAAATTTCTGGTTTGAATCGAAGCATTTTCATTTGGTATCAGTCAAATAATGGGCTGTAAACAATATTTTTGTAAATTATCTCTGAGATCAGGTCCATATTCCGAACACATATAACTCGTGTAAATTTCCACGAAAGTTTAAAATTGCAACTTATTTCGAGGGTAATTTAGAATAATAACTTTCGCATTTTTTGATTGCGGATAAATAAGACAAAAGTAACTAGTCTTAACACCTTGAGAGGCAAGCAATTACGTTTGTGAAATGCTGAATTCACACCGGAATCTTTGAAAACCTCTATTTCAAAATAAGTAAAAGCAATTTTACGGCTTTTTCCACCAAAGTTAGAAAAGTAACATTTAATAAAAATTTTTTGGTGTAAAACTTCATTAATCGTAGGTGGCATATAATATATACCGGTGCCCCTCAAGGGGTTGATTACGGGTGGAAGTTTGCACTTCTCAAAACTGGCCCTGGATGGGATATATTTCACGTAGTTTCCTGCATGCGACATAGTTGCCACCTTTTAAGCTTTTATTTGTGATAAAGAAAATCGTAGAAATTGGTAGTAATTTACATGCATAGCTGCCATCGCTTACGCTTTTCTGCACCACAAAAACTTGATAGTAAATTTTACATTCTTAAATCTTCGTAATATGCCGATTAAGTAAGGCAAAAATTTCTATTCAATTTTTGTGGGCCAAAAAAGCGTAAGATGTCGGCAGCTATGTACAAAGCAATATCTGTTACGTTTTGCTGTACCAAAATATAATTGGATTAATATAAAAAAGTTTTATTTTGAAACCTAAAAGAAAAATCCGTCTCCCCCTAAAATACTGAAAGGGAAAAAGAAACTTGAATAAAAGTGCAATGAAAAACTTTCATAGAATTTGTCTATTAACCCCTTAACGCTCGAATTAAATTACGGTTTAAAAATTCAAATTGCTTATTGGCACCACTTTTATGAAAAAGAAATATTCAGCTTATTTAATAACAGCTAAAACGATACTAAAATATAGCCAATTTCACTATTTTATAAAACTGGTGGGAATCAAACAATTTGAGTAAAAGACACAGCCCGTGAATATGACTGGAGCGAGAATTAAGGGGTTAAAATAAAATATGCACAACATTGAGATACTTATGACTAATAAATCTATGCTAAAGCACAAAGGTGGAACAAATGACGTCATGCGTAGTGATAAGCATAATGAATTATTTTGATAATGGAGTTATGAATAAATAGGAGGAGACATATAGTCTACCAGTTGCGACTGAAGTAACTAAGGAGGTTGTCTTAAGATGGCGGTTGTTTCTTCTAAATCAGATCAACAGTTTTTGATTACAACTGGGTCAAATTTCCTACCAGTAAATTTGAATAGAAAATTTCTTCTTAATTAAGCTTCTTATTCATGGAAATATATTCGTACAAATATGGTAATAAATTCTATTTTCTTTTACTGGCGGCAGTTTGGCCAGGTGTTGTAATCGTTTTCACTGACACTGACAGGAGGTTGTATACGTTGTCGCAATATGGCGAAAACGAATGGCCTGACTACAGGCAAAGTAAACTTCCACTAGTAAAAATGAATATCTGTTCCTGCCATTATTTATGGCTGAAATTTTGTACTTATGCGTTATCTATTTAATTTAATTAATTAATTAAAGAGAAAATTTCTATGTAAATTTACTGGTGGAAGTTTCTCCCGGCGGTAATCAACCCCCGAGAAAGCGGTTATATTTGAAGCTTCACTGTTTTAAGGATTTCAGCTCCTTTAACCCCTTCGGGACGGGAGCCTTTTACGAAATTTTTAATCTTTTGTCACCGTTTTTTAAAAACAGATATTTGTGTCTTCTTGATTCAAGAATATGCGCTGATTAAATAAGCAAATTTTACAGTAAAATTTTACTGTTGAGAAAAAACAATGTTTCTGAGCGCTTCATGCGGCACGTATACGTGTCGCTCGTCCCCAAGGGGTTAAGTCAGCTCCTTTTTATTAATAGTTCCATGATTTTGATACTCCACTGATTCATTCAGACATGCGCAAAGTCGTAGCTGTGAACTTTCCTATTTTTCTTCAAGGCTTTTCACCAGTTGAAGGGCGGTGGGATATATATGCAGGGCTGCCATAGGTGGCTTTTTTTATATTCTGATCGCACCACTGTTTAAAAAAATACATTATTCGATATATTTCTTTTGCAAATGTTGTCAAAGCATAAGTGAAAGATTTTTGTTTTGAAAAAGCTGTGTGAAATAGAATTATAAAATAGTCGCCTGTATATGTCTCACTTAATTTTCATTACCAAATTACACATCGGCACCGGAATTTGTGAACAGAACTTTGCATTTATAATATACGTGAAAAAAAAATATATCTTTTACTTATTTTGAAACAAATTTGTTCCTATAAACTGGTGACATTCCATCATTTCAACATTTTAGCAACTGAATTAAGTTAGCCCGTGAAATGGTTAAACTTATTCTTCAAACAGTTTTTTCTGTTGGATTTTTAATCTACAACTTGGTATAAATGAAATAAATTACAAACGATAACCACATAATAATGGAAAACACAAATATGCGATTGATAAGTGAATTTCCGCAAAGATTTACTTTTCTGACAGGTTTAATATAAAACGCTTTTCTTTAGGTAAATTTAAGATTTATTGGAATAATTTCCCTATTTAGCTACGGAGTACAAAACGCATTTCCCTGTAGACACTAGATAAATAAAATTGTTACTGAAAATCATTTGTTCTCTCCTCTGATTTAAATGCAGATCCCCGGCGTAAGTAAAATAGCTGTAATGGGCGTTCTCAAGTGTACAATAAATATTCAGCTGAGATTTTTCTCATAGAATGGAGATAACGCTTAACATTTCAAAGCAGATTCTTTTGAAGTATAATAGTAAGTGTCTATTTAAGTGAAGTTTTTCACATAGAATTAGAAGAAAGCCTTTAAAATAGATTAATTATCTTGTTTAAAAATATTAATATGGAAACTGTTGTACAAGATTTAATTTTATGCAATACATTTTGGAATCAATTAAATTAGGACCGGCTTGGTAATCGCACGTAGAAGTGGCCAATTGTCACCAGCATTTTCGAATAATACTAGTCTCCTAATTTAATCGCACAAATTTAGTCTTTAACATTAACCCATTAAAGACTGGTGTTGCGTTTTCGTAACATTATATTTGTGATTTTTGCACTTTTTTTATACCAGTAAAAGAGAAAAGTAAAATTTGCCTTATTTAATTAACAGATTTCAGTGATTCATAAAGTAAAAGTAAGTGTTTAACAAAAAGTGGCGTGCACTGAGTAAATTTCCTGTAAAACATGCTGGTCCTTAATGGGTTAAATATAACTGGAATTTTACGCATGTGTTATAAAGATATTTCACATCAGAATTTATTTTTAAAACAATTAAACTTTTTTATTTAACCTTAGAGCTGCAGGAAATTTTACACAAGTTTATAAAGCTTTCCCACACTATTTAGCTTATTTATTCAACTCTTTACTGTCTGGTTAATATATTTAGTTTATTTTAAAGAAATTTCTGGTTTAAATAAATATTTTGAATGTACCTGTCGGGTCCATTGGACCATTCTGGTAAGCGGAACGATAACATATTTCTGTGTGATTTGTATCTATTTGTTTTTTGAAAAAAATTCTTGTACTAATCAACATATTTTCATTTGATACCAGTCAAATAATCGGTTCCTGATATGTTTAGTTTTAGTTAAGGCAATAGTGAAAAATTGGTGGTGATAATTGGCCCGCTGCGATGCATGTTTGCTACCTTTCAATTGCGATAAGTGAAAGTAAGACTTTAAATCAAAACATACGATTTAATTCTGTTTAACATTATAAAGAAGCATCTATTAACCCCTTAACGGTCGCATTAAATTAAGGTTTAAAAATTCAAATTGCTTATTGGCACCACTTTTTTCAAAATAAAAATCAACTTATTTAATGACAGGTAAAATGACACCATGATAAAGTCAATTACATAATTCCTGGCGTATAGTCCGCAAATCAAACAATCATTTTTCGACACAGAAGCTTTTTAAAATAAAATGTAACTTATCAGACCGCTGTAAATATTTGGCTTCAATTACTAAATAAAATTTCTGGGTCTAAACAAAATTGTTTGATCCGCGGATTATACGCCGGAAATTACGGTACACTATTTTATAAAACTGTGAAAATCAAACAATTTGCATAAAAGACGCAGTCCGTGAATATGACAGGAGCGAGAATTAAGGGGTTAAATAAATTAGGGTTCTTTTTCACAAAAGAGCTATTAGTATAAGAGAAAAAAGGGACTCAACAACCGTAAACATGCCCTTATTACTGCCCAAGCAAACTTCCAGTACCCTTTTCAAAAAGAAAATAGAAATTTCGTGCCTATTTTTAAGGAACATTGAAACGCAGAAATTTAAATTTTAGTATACATTTACTAAATTATATTGGTGCCATTCTGTTTTCTGACTCTCTTTCATCTGTCCAGAAGTCTCATAATGCCTTCTTCCCAAAATATTTGTGATTTGATGGTAAAATGCTTATTGAGACGGTTTTTTTTGTCATTCAAAGAGTCAATTGTTTTGGTGATAAGAATTTTTGACAAAAGAAACAAAAAGTATTCAGGCGGAGCAATGTCCGGAGAGTAGAGTGGAAGATCAGAATGTCTCAAACGAATGCATGGAGTAAAAGTTTGTTCCAAATGTTTGTTTCTGAACTCACGTGATATTTGTAAATTCATCTTGCCCCACTTTTTGCAAATAATAATCTTTCACAACACCTGCAAAAGAAACGTACTATAAAACGTATTTTTTAAAATAGTAGCACGAATAGAATATACAAATTGTTACCAATTTGCACGAATGGGCACGAACTTTCCAGGCAATCCAATATTATCCAACATATTTAATGAAAGAATTTCTAAGATTAAATAAGGCAAAGGAATTTTTTCCGGAAAGAGATGGCAGTTGATTTAGTCTTTATAAAAAGTGACCACTCCTAGGCCTGACAATGTGTTAAAAATGTGTTGTAAAATGCATGTTAATATGCTCAAGATCTATGATTTGTCTTTCAAATGTTTTCGAAGTCCTGTTCCTATAATAAATCAGATTTAGAAGCAGGTTTCTGAAATAACTATGAAAATCCAAGCCTGAATCGGTATCGGAACATCGCAATTCATGATAGCCGGCGGCCAAGCGTTTTGAAAGGTTGGTGGGCAATGGGCATATAATTAGAGTAAGTTTCTTCAACCCTTAAACCATAGCCCTTTCAGGGGCAAGGCATTTCTGCTCAAAAAATGTTCAAATAATTAATTCACACCGCAATTAACAAACAAATTTATTTGAAAATAATCAAAAGCTTTTTTTTCACGTTTATTATGAGATCGAAATTGTACTAAAAATTACTGGTACCATTTGAATATGTAGACATTAAAATTAGCCGTTTGCAGACTGGAAACGGCGCACCTCAAGGGGTTAACCGCATGAATTATTCTTTTAGAATTGCTTTTTTTATTTTTATATTAAGGATTAGACACCAGAAATCTTAAGATATATTTTTAACTTTATTTAGTAGCATATTGTTGTAATTTTTAGAGGATTAATATTTCTATATAAATATAGTGGTTGTAAGAACTCAATTTATGTATTAAAAATTAAATAAAAAGGTGATGGAAATTTACATCACTATGCAATTAAAGGTTAATTGCATGAATTATTCTTTTAGAATTGTGTTTTTTATTTTTATATTAAGGATTGGACACCAGAAATCTTAAGATAGATTTTTAACTTTATTTAGTAGCATATTTTTTTGTAATTTTTAGAGGATTAATATTCCTACCGTAATTTCCGGCGTATAATCCGCGGATCAAACAATCATTTCTCAACCCAGAATTTTTTTTAAAGAAAAATGCGACTTTGTAGATCGCGGTAAATATTTCGCTTCAATTACTAAATAAAATTTCTGGGACCAAACAGAATTGTTTGATCCGCGGATTATACGCCGGAAATTACGGTATATAAATATAGTGGTTGTAAGAACTTAATTTATGTATTAAAAGTTAAATAAAAAGGTGATAAAAATTTACATCACTATGCAATTAAGGGTTAATTCCATGAATTATTCTTTTAGAATTGTGTTTTTTATTTTTATATTAAGGATTGGAAACCAGAAATCTTAAGATAGATTTTTAACTTTATTTAGAAGCATATTTTTGTAATTCTTAGAGGATTAATATTCCTACCGTAATTTCCGGCGTATAATCCACGGATCAAACAATCATTTTTCAACCCCGAATTTTATTTTAAGTAAAATGCAACTTTTTAGATCGCGGTAAATATTTCGCTTCAATTACTAAATAAAATTTCTGGGACCAAACAGAATTGTTTGATCCGCGGATTATACGCCGGAAATTACGGTATATAAATATAGTGGTTGTAAGAACTTAATTTATGTATTAAAAATTAAATAAAAAGGTGGAAATTTACATCACTATGCAATTAAGGGTTAACCTTTCTGCCTGAAAGCCATTTGTTACCATGCATCCCAAAACTAATCTTTTTTTATTTAATAAAAAAGTATCATCCATTAAAAAAGAGAAAACTTTTCGATTAAAAAAGCGTGGTAACTTGGTGACTAACTGTGTAGAATTTGTAGATCCCTAATTTCGGTAAACTGTAAAACACTAAACATATCGGGAATTTTACTCAAGACTTATAAAATATTTCACACCAAAATTTTTATTTAAACTATTTAATTTTTAATTAACTAATTTTTGCGTGATTAAAATATTATTTATTTTATGAAGAAACTTTTTGCTCGAATCGAAATCTTTTCATTTGGTGTCAACCAACTAATGGTGGTATATTTAGTGTTATCCTCTTGAAGAGCGGTATGATATACCTTATACCACTTAATTTTAACTAATATTTATACCAGAAATTTTGAATAAACTTTATATTACTTTTATATAGATTTTTTTTTACTCTTATAATGATGTTGAAAGAACTGTAAAATTGCCTTTGATTATTTTCAAATAAAGTAGGTCAAAATTCTGCTCTTAATTCAACATTACAGAAACACATTCGATTGTCCCTGAAAGGGTTAAACATTAAAGGATGTAATGAATAAAAGAGACTAATATACGAGATCGCAGATTGCATTTAATGCTTGCCACTAATAATCCAATCAAACAAAAATAATATATCTGTACCTTGGAACAAAAAGGGCCAATGTCCAAAATTGAGAAAGGGCATAGCCGGATAAGCATTGGAAACATGCCTTTCAATCAAATTTCATGATTTCTTTCCCAGATGTAGCCACATATCTGACAATATATTTCCCCTATTATCACCCAATAAATATTTATATTTAATGAGATAAAAATGTTTTTCCGATTTTTTAAAAAGCGGATTTTCTCAAAAACTGCTGCAGGGAATTTCATGCCATTAACTGAGGATATATAGATACCATAGGTACATAACTGGTAATTTTTGTATAATTTTCTGTTCATAAAAACTGTGTGAAACAGCGAAATAAATATTTAAAAGAATAAAAATCATATCTTATGTTTATCCGAAAATTACCATTTTCTTGTAAAAAATTCCCCATATGTGCCCGTATATTCTATATAAATGACGAAAGTTTGCGTTGGGTACTACATATAAATATTTACAAAAATATACATTGAAATTATTGAAATTCATTTTAAGGTGCTATTTGGGGCGGAGCTACTCAACTTTGACGCCCGAAGAATTTTTGTTATAAACAGTTACAGAATTGCTGTATTTTAAATTTTAATGAACACATGAGCAACATTCTCAACGCTGTCGATAGCAAAATGAACATGAAGTTGAAAAACAATGCTTATATGCTTAATGGAATCTAAAATTCATCAGTTGACATATTTTCTGCTGACTTTGTTCCAAAAATTCTTCGGATGTCGAAGTTACGTAGCTCCGCCCCAAAACACGCCTTAAAATGAATTTCAATAATTTTACTATACATTTTTGTAAATATTTATATGTAGTACCAAACGCAAACTTCCAACATTCATACAGAATATACGGGCACACATCGGGAATTTTTTACAAGAAAATGGTAATTTTCGGATAACCATAAGGTAAGATTTTTATTATTTTTATTTTTTATTTCGCTATTTGACACAGTTTTTATTAACAGAAAATTATACAAAAATTACCAGTTATGCATCTTTTGTATTTATATATCCCGAGTTAATAGCATGAAATTCCGTTCAGTAGTTTTTGAGAAAATCTGTTTTTTTTTTAATTGTAAAAACATTTTTATCGCATTAAATATAAATATTTATAGGGTGATAATAGGGGGAATACATTGTCAGATATTTAGCCACATCTGGGAAAAAAAAATCAGGAAATTTGATTGAAAGGCATGTTTTCAATGCTTATCCGGCTATGCCCTTTGAGATTAATGCACGAATGAATTCAGGATACGATATAAATTAATTGTTAAAAGGGCCAAAGTCCTCCCAATATTAGATCATTGAAAACAAAATATTTTGCCGAGGTCAATGTTACTTACTGTAAAAGTAAAAATGGCCAATTTAAAATGTAAAAAAAAAAAACTAAATCAATGTAACATTAGATTGTAGTGAGAAAAACATTACTGAATTGAAAGGTACATAGCTGCCAACTTTTACGGTTTTTTGCTACCACTAAAATTTAATAGATATTTTCGCCTTCTTCAATCGTGATATTTCGAGGCTTAAAAGAGAATATATCTACTATAAAATTTTAGTGGTAGGAAGAAAGCGTAAAAGTTGGCAGTTATGAAGGTACAACTTTGAAAAATAATAGTACAGAAATCATAGCAAGATTCTTAAAATTCCTCAAACTTAAATTGGGTTTCCTGCCATTTGAGAAAAATGGACATTGGCCTTTTTTGTTTCAAGGTACAGATATATAAAACTGATTTTAATAAAAAATGAAACTAAAATTAGCATTCCCTCCAAAACCTTTAATATGAACATCTTTAACCTGTAAGTTGCGGACCATCGAACTGCAACCACCTTAAAATAGAAAAATTGTCATTTTTAATGACAGAAAATTTGCTATTTAAATAAGACGAAGAATCCCATTTGGAATTTTTGATGACAGGCTTTCAGGCAAAATGGCGAGCATTAAAAAAATGCCCAGCGTAAAGTTAACCGATTTTTTAAACCACAGAGAAAAACAATATCTGTATTTTTTTAGGGAAATGATTTCGTTGAATATTTTAAAATTAATACAAAACATGTAATTCTTGATAAGTTATCCGTTAATTATTTGAAATATTATTAACACTAATTTTACATGGATAATACGTGGATTCCAACTTTGCATTTTATTGTCACCACTGATACCGAATAGTAATTTTTACTGATTTAATCGAATAATTTATAAGGTGAATATTACTATTCAGAAATAGTGTTAATAAAAGAACGTGAATCTTTGCACCAGATGAAGATAATATATGGTGGGAACAGTTTTATCATAATTTTTAAATGCAATTGTAAGCGTTATTTGATCACGAAAACATAAAGACATTACTGATATCAAACAATTTGATTATGAATTCTCCGGTTTAAATATTAAATAGAAATGTTTTAACCCTCCTAGTACCATCGAGGTCTTATTTGACCCCAGTTATTTTCTATTTTGAAATTTTAAATATTTCAAACCCGAAAAAATGAATAATTTATACATAATATAAGAAATTATATAGAATCCTCCTAGGAATAAGTTACATATAGTAAATTTAAATTTTTGGTTAAAATCATGTAAAACTAATAACGCTCAGAAAGTACTAAAATCTGGTACTAGGAGGGTTAATCAAAGAGAGTGGTGAAAGATTTCTTGGTCATGTCAAGGAATATACGCAGCTGAAAAATTTTACCATTTTCTGAGAGGAGAGATAGCATTTTAAATTCACTGCAGTTATCATCATCACTAGCATAAACTTTCTGATTTATTATGTCAAATATAACCAAGAATATTTAAGAAAGATATTAAAAAATACGTTTTATGCTACAACTATAAATATCTCTTTGTTGATTGTCAACTGCGCAAACTCCAGTAACTGAGATGTTGTTAATACATCGCAGAAAATTTACAATGTAGTATCATCATTAACCCCTTGAGGGGCAAATTATTGTGTTCCTGTAATGTTGAACTCACACCGGAATCTTTGAAAAATTCTATTTCAAAATAAGTAAAAGCAATTTTACAGCTTTTTTCCACCAAAGTTAGAAAAGTGAAATTTAATAAAAGTTTTCTGGTGTAAAACTTCATTAATCGTAGGTGGTATATAATATATACTGGCGCCCTTCAAGGGGTTAAAACGAGTAGCGGATAGGGACAGCTTAATGCAACAATGTTAAAACTTCCACTGCGTAAATCTATGGGGAAAAAATCAAAAAATCCCTAGCGGGCTTCAGCACGTTGTTTTGTTGGTGTTGATGTTCATTTGTACTTAGTACTTATCCATGTGTTTTATATTTTATTGTGCGTTTATATTCTATTTTTCTCCTACTTTTATTACTGTTATTATAATAAATTAAGATGTAAATACTTGAAGAGTATGCATTATAATTCTTAATATTCTAATGTTAAAAATATTATGAGATGCTCTCATTATACATTTTCTATAAAATAGGAACTGAAATAATCCTAAAATTAAAATGTTTAGTTCAATGTAATAACAATTTAAAAAAAATAATAACTTTGCCCCCTCAATTGGGGTTTATTTATTTTTTTATTATAAAACAAAGAAACATTTTAAATTAAGAATATAGAGAAAACAAATTGTTATAGCTTTTAAATTTTATATAAAAAAGCCACATTGGCGTACTATATATAATAATACGTTACATATACATAATTATATTTAAGTAACAAGTTTAAAATTATGTATATTTTAATTACAGACGTATATGTTAGTTAAATCATATTTATTGTTTTCTAAAGCCTTGACTGGCAGCGAAGTTAAAAGATTTAGCTTAAGATAAGAAATAATAATTTTATTACATCCCTTGGTGACTAATTTGCTATAGCTTTAAAGCTGTTAAAATGCCACATACATATCCCTGTCAATTCATTTATATGTAATAAGTTAAATATTAAATAACATTATTATGTCATAAAAGATGAACTGCTTTTAATATTTAACAGTAAAAGTTGTAGATATTTGTTTACTTATTTATATACTTCTTACTACAATGTTGGAAAGATTATTATCTAAAGATTTCATTTTTAATATTATTTTCAAATATTTTGAATAGGTGGCGCCAGTAGTAATGCAAAAGCTTATTTTTTTCCTTTGCTTCAAACCAGGTTTAGAAAAATCCCCACGAGATTTCCTTCTCCCTTCTTCTATAACGCAGGCGCTTCTTTAACATTGTTGCATTAAGCTGTCCCCATCCGCTACTGTTAAAACGGTAATCCCATATATTGGTGCTAAAGAAATTAAAGGGTACTTATGACTATTTCACGTCAATGGAAATGGAAGAATTTTTTGTAAATACGAAATTAATAAGGCGAAAATTTCATCATTAAATTATACTGCATTTTTCAACCAACACCCCGTAATTTTCGTAATAAGTTTGTAATAATGTGATTGATGAAGCTTGTTTTCTAAGTAATTGGTACCAAATTTTCCGGCGTATAGTCCATGGATCGAGCGAGTTTTGAACCACACATTTTAATTAATAAATGCAATCAAACAAGTACCACGTAGGTATAAGCTACATTACATTAAATAATTTTTTTTTTCTATGCATGTTTATTTAATTCGCGGGTTATACGCCGAAAACTACGATAACTCGAGCTTACAAAATGCGTGAACAAAATGAGATATGATAAATATTATTGGCTCATGTCTGGGATATGTCATATTTTTATCTGAAAAATGTAACAACAATGTGCCCTATCATTTGCAAAAACAGAATTTTACATTATTATTCCATCTGTTTCGTAAAATAATCGTAATAAAATAGGTTTCCGGGTTAGTGCGGCCGTTTAAGTTTTATAAAGATATTTCGTACCAGAGTTTTGATTTAAAGCTATTTAATCCCTTGAAGGGCGGTGGTTCATTTCTGAACCACCTAATTTTAATCCCTAAATGGGACTCTGACACCAGAATTTTGAATTGAAAATTTTCCTTTTATTAAGTATGTGAAGAAAAGCGTTTACTTAATTTCAAATAAATTTGTTTGTAAATACGGGTGTGAAGTATTCACTTTAGTATTTTACGAATAAAAGTACTTTGTCCCTGAAATGGTTACGCTTTTAAACTTGTTTCTGTGTGATTTATGTTTTATTTCATTTATGAAGAAATTTGTTATTACAGGGCTACCACAGGCGACTATTTTTATATTCTGTTCGCACCACTATTTAAAAAAATACATTCTGTAGTATATTTCGCTTGAAAATGTTGCCAAAGCGTAAGTAAATGATTTTTGTTTTGGAAAAAGTGGTGCGAAATAGAATTAAAAAATAGTCGCCTGTAGCAGCTACCCTGTTATTCGGATGAAAGTACTTTCATTTGGCGTAAGCCAAATCTTCGATTGTTGCAGTGTTGATGGGCTCAGTATTGCCATACGGGCTACTTTTATTAAATTCAGATTCTTGATTGGCACCACTTTTTTGAATTGGTAAAAAGCGATTTATTTAATGACATATTAATTAAGGCGAAAACAAAGGTAATTTTACAGTTTCAAAAAAGTAGTGACAACCAAGAAAACTGAATTTTAAAAAGTAGCCCACTGGCAATACTGGATGGGCTGGCACAGGCGACTATTTTTCTATTATATTCGCACCACTAACTTAAAAAGACAGATTTCGTAGTGTGTTTCCCTTTCAAGTGTTCTTCGAACAGCAGGACAATAATTTTTGTTTTGAGAAAGTGGTGTGAGGTTGTGTTGCCAGATGGACTACTTTTTTTAAATCAGATTCTTGATTGGCTCCACTATTTTGAAGTGGTAAAATGTACCTTATTTAATGACATTCTAATTAAGGAGAAAACAAAGTGACTTTTTCAGTTTGAAAAAAGTGGTGCCAATCTAGAAATCCGAATTTTTAAAAAAAAGTAGCCCACTGGCAACACTGGCGTGAGGTAGAATTAAAAAATAGTAGCGTGGGGTTGAAAGTTTGGCCTCCAATTCAATTCGAAATTTCAAACCTACGCAGGGAATTTCAAAAAAAATAATTTTTGCTTTATGCGTTCGGTAAATGTATCTCAATAAATAAAGTATAAAATGCTGTTCTTTATTTCTGGTATGAACTCCAAATTTCTGAATAAAATGGAGGCCCAACTAGCAAGCCTGGGTTGTTGTTTTATTTAGTTGTAACGCGAGAATTGCTAATTCAACAAGACTAAATCAAATGGACCTCCTTCCTGTCTGGAAACATATTAATATAGGCAATAAGGTGAATCGAAAAGTATCGATTTTTTAAAATTATTTTGGCGCGGGTGCAAAAGTTGTATTTTATGCATATTAGTTTAAATCTATTTTTTTTAATCCATTCATATCTTCCGGTGCCCCAGGCGCCCCAAAATATTTAATGATTGAAATATTTATGAACATTTATGCATTTTTTTGTTTTTGTTTTATTTTATTTATTATTTATTTTAAATTCCATTTGGCGCCTGGTGAGAAAGTTGCGTATTGGGTGTGCAACATAAATGTGTTGTTTACATAATTTTTTATCTAAATACATTCATATCTTTTGGTGCCCCAAGTATAGTTAACATTTGAAATATTTAAGAAAATATAATAAAAATTTTAAATTTCAGAAAATTGTTTACAAGTTTGGCAAATTGTTAAGTTAATAAAGAATAAACTTATAAATAATAATTTGAAGTATAAATTAACCCTTTAGTGCGCAGCTTTGCATATATTCAAACAATAGTGTTTTGAATTTAATAGATTTTTTTATTAGTATATGGCTAATTCACACCAGAAAATTAAAATAGCAATATTTACATTAATTAATAACAGACATACCGTATTTAAATAAAGAGAAATTAACCGATGAAACTTTCTGGTGTAAAGTCAGATTCTCTGAACTACGTAATTTTTAGAACGTATTTTATCATGAGAATTAAAGGGTTAAATGTTAAGTTTTATAAAATACATAATAAAATAAAATAAGGTATTTAGAGACATACTTATTAAAATATTTACTAATTTGCAATATTTTAGCTTAAAACAGCCACACGACAGTAGTTTTTGCTTGTATTGCAGTAAAAGATAGAAAGAACAGAAGAACAGAAGAAAAAATTGACGTTTTATATGAAAAATGTATCTCTGATTTTCTTCATTATTTCTCCTGAGTAATATAATTTTCAGAGAATCATATATAATTTTTTCGAAAAAAAAATAAAAAATCGCTCATTTAAGGGTTAAGAAATAAAAGTATTAAATCATACAAATTATAAAACTTGAACTTAAGTAGCAAACTTTTTACTTCTTTTATTTTGAAGATTTATATATATCTTTGAAGTTTGTAATACTTTTTACTATTAAAACGTTTGATATGACTTCTTGATGTTATTCTATTCAATATGAAACCTTGTCTCTTTTCTTGTCCAGATACACTTTCTGATGCCTCAGACACTATATGAATGCATCTTACAACAGCTTGAGTGTGGCATGAATATTTTGACCATTCCTCCAGTGTTGCCAGTGGGCTACTTCTCTTAAATTCAGATTTCTTGATTGGCACCACTTTTTTGAAATGGTAAAATTCTCCTTGTTTTCGCCTTAATTAATTTTATAAAGAAAGCGATTTTTACTATTTCAAAAAAGTGGTGCCAATCAAGAAATCTTAATTAAAAAAATTAGCCCACTGCATTCCTCCGTTTTTCCGATTTTTACCATGGCCTCAATTTATTCACAAAGCACATACATCAAAAGAGATTGCTCAAAACGTCCAACCCGTTGCCAGTTAATAATTTCGTAGCAATCCTTTCCTTTGAAGTGTATTTTTTGTACTTGGAATTTTTTTTTCTGGTGTTCGTCTATTTTAATTTCTAGCGGAAATTAGCTTTCGTATTGCTGAAGACCTGATATGCTCTATGTTACCTGAGAGCATTGGCAATAGCAAATTTTTAGGATGACAAAAGAAGCTATATCGTTGAACAATAGCGTCTACATACAATCTTTCTTAGATTGCGTTCCAAATATCTAGAAAATGTGATAAGTTTCTAACTATGCCGTACTATTTCTGCTACGAACAGCTTTGTTTTGATATGGAAACATACAGGGACATATACCTTCATAAAATATGTTGTAAGAAAAATGAGATTCGCAGATGGATTTTCACAGGCCACATGCAACCTTAAGTTTTTAACTGCTGTTGTATGCTATCTTGAATGAACAGCAGGACCAGGTTTTTTTAATGCCAGGTCAGAACCACATTTAACAGGCGATATTGCTACCGTAAAGGCTAATTTCTATGAAGCAAATGAACGACTATTGTAATGGACTATTAAGTTCAGCTCCATCAGGCAAATAGCTCCTCCTTCGTGCCCAATATTTACATTTATTCTATCTTCTATCGCATTAAATACTGTCAAGCCTAATCAGTGGTCGAGATGTTCTGCTCTCGAAGCTGGCAGACGGGAAGTGCTGGTTTCTACCCAATCGCGCCCGCCGGCCTAATCGTTTGGCGTTTTCCGTGGTTTTCTTCGAACCTTGGATTTCCTTGCGTAAATACGGGTTAGGTTCTTTTATAAAGCCCCTTAAGGCCTATATCCCTCGTGTTGATAATTGGCCGTCATAAACACAACCAAACAATCAATTATTGTAAGCCTATATTTGTATGTTATTTGATAAAAAAAAAAGATTATTGCTTTTTCTATGGTTTTAGCTTCTCCAGTTGCAATTGAAAAGTGTCCAAGTTTACTGAGAGTAAGGTTCCTTTACAAGAATGCAATGCTCCTTCTTTGTGGTTTTTGTCTAGTACTTTCTGTCCTTCACGACTTGCACTTTTGAGTTGTCATTTCTATATATAGAGGGTGGCCAAATTATTAGTTACAAGCCTAAAATTTATATTACGACGAACTTAAAGCTATATATTTTTGTTTACTGGTGGATTGTTAAGCTATTTTAGGAGTATTTGGATAGAGTGTATATGGTTTAAAAATAAAAACAAACTTTCGTTCATAAAATAGATATTTATTATGAAAAAACTTAGCGCAAGTGTTTCAAGACAATATCCTCAATATTTCGTCGAACATGTCTTAACGTCGATAACGACCTGTAATATTTTTGACACGCTCTGTATACATTTTTTTTAGATTTTTTGTCGTTCCTCATCATGGTGCCGGACCTTAAACAAGACTTCCGTCAAATTTCATGTGCTTTTCGTATTTTCTTTCGATACTTTTGACTTTAGAAGCTCCCAAGCGTTCTTGATCGGGTTTAAATCGGGAGAATTGCCCGGTAATGGCAAAATATTTACTTTTTCCTTAGTTAAGAATTTCGTTATTGTTTTCGCTTTATGAAATGTCCTCGAATCGTGCATGAAAATACATTTGGAGTTATCAGAAAACCATTCCTTTAGTTGAAGGATCACCCTTCATTCCAATACTTTTTTACACTGAACATGATTCATCATGCCATCCACGTTGTAAAGATGTCCTGTACCAACTATACTGATGACAGACCACACCATGGCCTTAAGTGAGTACTTGACTGTCTCTGCAATACAGACTGGTTGAAATTTTTCGATTTTTATGCTCCTAACAAATGAGACTTGTCCATCATTATTTTTGTATGAAACTCTTAGGAGAAACAAACCTGAAAAATTTCACAATTAGTTCAGAGGAACAATGTGAAGAATTAAAATATGTATAGCACGCAGAACACAAAAATGAAAAACTACTCTATTAACATATCCGAGTCTTCAGCGGTCATATGTCGATGTTGTTTGGTCCGAGACAAATGCTTCAATTTCATTGCTGAAATGAGTTTGGGTTTCTTGGCTAGTCTGTGGCATTGAAACCCTAATTCTGCAACATGGCGCCGTGGTGTTCTGGTAGAAATAGCTAGGCGAGCTTAATTTACGATTATTGTCAATTATTTTGTGCACTTTCGTCTGTTTTTAAGACAAATAGAACGGATTTTTCGTTCATCTCGAGGCACAGTGAAGCGTCGGCACCCACATTTTCCAATCCTCTGACTCCCTATGACAGCGATTTTATCAAGTTTAGATTTTATTCTGCTTACAGCCATAGTGGATGTATGTATAAGAATAGCAATCTGTTTTTGTGAATGATGGGAATGCTTCAGCAATGCAGTAATCTCTGAAATTACCACTGAAGACAAATCTTTACTTTTCCTCATTTCTAACAAGTGTTGGTAAATTCTGACACTACAAAAAATAGAGAATTACAATAATTCGAATCCACAATGCACTGATTAGAACCCATTTGAATAGAATTCACCATAAAAAATTGGAAATTATGTCTTTCCATATTATCCCTAATGCATGCTTTACACTAAGAGACATTTACCCAGTTAATGATACCTGTTAAATGTCAACTGTCAGTTATGTCGCTACTAAAACCTGAAGCCAACATTGCCAGCATTTAAATCTAAAGGACATGTGGAGAAAACGTTTACAAATTTCAGCCAATTTTTAAGTGTAGAATTTAAAAATGTAAGAAAAATTGTAGTGTAACTAATAATTTGACCACCCACTGCAGTATAAAATATAATTTTATACATTTAATAATAAATGATAAACGATTTTTCATCTTTTATAGAGACTACATTTTACGCCGTACAAAAGTGTCTTTAACTCTTATTTTTACATAGATTTTTTTAGTTCAAAATTTGCATCAAAATCGATTTTATTAAAATATTATTGGTGCCGTTTGTAAGTTTGGAATTAAAATGAGGTATCCCGACCCGGGCACACTGTGCCGGAAAGGGTTAAGGGGTTCAAAGGTTTGTAACGATACTTTATCTTTTCACATTCCGAGTATATAGATAGAGTGGTTAAACAACTTTGACAATCAGTACATAGAGGGAGCAACGGACGATATTGAAAATATAGGGAGCGTTGTATGTTAACTTTTTAATTGATGACTATTTTCCCGATTGTAAGTGCATTAGATTTGTGGTTTTGTATATTCTGATGATGACTCAATGAGAGAATCGAAACATGTATATTTTAGTATTTTAATGTGTTTTTATTGAAATGGACGTCCTTTAAGCAAATAATTGTATTTTAATATATGTTTTGACACTTGTTTGGAACATATATTTAAGGTGTAATTAACAGTGGACGTAATTAAAACTGTTTTACTTATATTTATATTTGACTTATCTATCTTACATATTAAGAATTTTTATATTAAGATACAACTTAAAAGTATTTTCAAAATTAGATGATGCAGACTTATTGTGTGATTTATTAATTCTGAAACATCTAATATACTAATGGAGTTTTCGTACAGGTGCTTACGTTTAACAACTTGGTGGGATATATTATATTCCACCTAATTTTAATCAAGATTTGCACCAGAAAAAATTAATTAAATTTTACTTTTATAACTTTTGTGCAATTGCTCTTCCTCAATTTGAAACAAAAGTTTTCAAAAAATCAGGAATGTGAATTTAACATTAGAAAAACACAAGTACTTGCACAGAAAGGGTTAATATGTTGCCAAAAAATACTCAAGGCCTGAGGGCGCGAGTTGTGACGTCATCACTAATCGACCGACTTCTCATTAATGTTGGAATTCGCTTCGGAAATTTTTTAATGGCAATTTTATTTTATTTTATTTGTGGAATATCTTTCATATTATAAAACAATACTAATTATTTAAACTTACTGGTGAGAATTCGGAATCCCAAAATAAAAATTCAGCCAGATGCGGAATGCCACACTGTTCCGCATCTGACTGATTTTTTATTGGGGATTCCAAATTCCCACCAGTAAGTTTAAATAGTTATTATTATTTTATAAGATAATAGATATTCCGCAAATAAAATAAAAGGAAATTGCTATTCAAAATTTCCAGTGTGGATTCCAACACTACTGAGATGTCTCTGGATTAGTGATGACGTCACAACTCTTGTCCTCAGGCCTTGAGTATTTCGATGGCAACGGTTAATAGCGGATATTTAGAACTGTAATATTTACTTTATGTAACCGCATGTTCTCGCAACTGAATAAGGTGTAAATTACTTTCCAAATAAGTAATATTCAATCACCATACCATCCATGGAATGTGTAACAATAAAGCTTTTTAATAGTTTTAATTGCCTTTTGATCTTAACATATGGTATACAGGGTGAGTACGGTTCTTAAATTTCATTATAACTACTTCCGAATACAGTGTTAGTACGGGTACTTGAATTTTCACACTAAAGAAATTCTTCGGTACCAGAATTTTCTTATTGAAAATCTCTCCTTAAATAAGGCAAAATTTCTACCGTTTAAACTAGATTTTTTTTTCTATAAAAAATACTGATATATGGCCTTGAAATTAAAGGTACCCGTAAGAGCCCTGGGATAGTAATTCTCCTTTATTTAAAACCAAATTTTTGCGATGTCTGCGCACTTCCAGTAATTGAATAAGGGTCATATTTCTATCCTGAAAAATAGTTGTAGTAAACAGTAAGAATTGTACGCACCCTGATATACGTATTATAGATTGTGAAATGTTATTTGAATATATCACTGACTTAACGGAATTAAAATATTAGAAAATATTTTTTTTATTAGCTACTCTTTACTAATTAACTTTTATTCACCTATGTCTCATAAAAATATTAATGTTAAAAAAGCAATTTCATAACTAATGTCTAATGAAGTTAATTTCTATATCGATAAATACCTTCCGTTGTTGAAAATTTACATTGTTCAAAAACGCTGATCCATTTGTATAACATTCAAACGGGGTCGCAGTGCCCTGCGTGACTAGAATAAATTTCCAAACAATATTTTTCCCGTATTTCGCAGCAATAGGAAAATATCTATTTCGTCTCACCAGTATTTCCGAGAACTAATCTTAATGGTAAATGCGTTTAACTAGTGATATAGAAATGTAATATGAATATTAGTTTTTCGAAACTCTGGTGGGAAATTATTTACTTTATATTGCTTGCTAAAATGCTGAAATGATAGACTTTCACCAGAATTTATGAACAAATTGTTTTGAAAATAAATAAATGCTTTTCGTTTCTGAATTTATGAGCAAACTGCTTTGAAAATAAATAAATGCTTTTGAAGTCAAAATTTTATTAAAAAAATATGTGTGCGATTTTGAAGTATGAAATTAAAATTAAGTGATATAGGCAATATACCACCGCCCATTAAAGCTTTAAAGAAATATACCATGAAAATAACTGTTCGGAAATAATAGTAGCCAAACTGTATGAAGGTCAAATTTGTAACAAATTATGCTGAAACATTAAATAATAGAAAGAAAAAAGAACTTTGAGCATACTTTATCTTCCATTTTACTACCACAATAAACGGATTCTTTTCACTTTAATACAAATGGAAAAACAGAAAATACAAAATTATGAATCCTAATCGTTGAATATGAAAAGGCGTACGCAGTTTAATGACATAACCAGCGTGCGTACGGTAGTTTCACTGTTATTTTAAATTAGTAATATTTGCCTTATTTTATCGCAGAATCTGTAAAAATCCTCTGGGACAAAGTTAGGCGAACAATTCTGTTTGGAAATAGTGGCTAAAAAGCCTATTATTCAGCAGTTATATAAATATGTTTTTTTTTTGTTTAAACCTTTTCCATTCACGTACTCAGGGTGAAGCCAGGAGGTGGGGTCATAGCACGATGTTTTCGTATTGTAATCTTCGCCTTATTGAATTGCAGATTTTGTAATAAAATTAAGTTAAACTAGGCTTGGTAGAAAACTTCTTATTTCAGTTAAATCACTTAAAAAGTAATTGGAATTATATAAATGAAATACATAAACAATAAGAGCAAATCCAAACCGTCTTCGGTTTTGCTTTGTTCTTATGAGCAATGTATAAGTCATTCCTGACGCTAGTCATAAATAATGACTGAAACATTGATTATTTTAATTCTTTAATGTTTATATAGTTTTTAATTTATTTTATATACACCATTCAGTAATTTTGTGATTTTTATTTTCAAGTTAACATTGTATTTTTTAAGTTACAGAAACATGTTTGCAAGTCTCCCAAATTTTGACTACAAGTAAACCACAACAGAAATATCCGTTTTATTTCGTAGAAATCTGCGATTATGTAAAGTCAATATTTCTATACAGAAAAGGTGGTAGGAGACTTGTGAACTATGCAGAAACATACGATTTATGTCTTCGTTCGCGTCAATAAATAGATCTGTCGACACACTAATTTAACACTAAATACACGAAAGACAGTTCATTTGACCGGTAACAAATGAAAATATTTCATTTCGAATAATATATTTCTATAAAAATTAATTATACATCACTCAGAAGTAAGTTAAATAAAAAAGTTAAATAGTTTTATTGTAAAATTCTGGCGTGAAATATTTGTATAAAACATAAGTAAAATTCACGACGGGATGTTTAGTGATAACACCAGTGTTGCCAGTGGGCTCCTTTTTTTTTTTAAATTCAGATTTCTTGTTTGGTACCAATGTTTTGATATAGTAAAATTCGGCTGATTTAGTGATATATAAATTAAGGCAAAAACAAGGGGAATTTTACAATTTCAGAAAAGTGGTGCCATTTAAAATATCTGAATAATAATAAAAAAAAAGTAGCCTACCGCAGTGTTGCCAGATGGGCTACTTTTTTTAAAAAATCAGATTCTTTATTGGCGCCACTTTTTTGAAATGGTAAAATGTGCCTTATTTAATGACAAATTAATTAAGGCAAAAACAAAGTCAATTTTACCGTTTCAAAAAAGTGGTGCCAATCAAGAAATCTGAATTTAAATAAAGTAGACCACTGGCAACACTGGCCTACCGGTAACAAATGAAAATATTTCATTTCGAATAATATATTTCTATAAAAATTAATTATACATCACTCAGAAGTAAGTTAAATAAAAAAGTTAAATAGTTTTATTGTAAAATTCTGGCGTGAAATATTTGTATAAAACATAAGTAAAATTCACGACGGGATGTTTAGTGATAACACCAGTGTTGCCAGTGGGCTCCTTTTTTTTTTTAAATTCAGATTTCTTGTTTGGTACCAATGTTTTGATATAGTAAAATTCGGCTGATTTAGTGATATATAAATTAAGGCAAAAACAAGGGGAATTTTACAATTTCAGAAAAGTGGTGCCATTTAAAATATCTGAATAATAATAAAAAAAAAGTAGCCTACCGCAGTGTTGCCAGATGGGCTACTTTTTTTAAAAAATCAGATTCTTTATTGGCGCCACTTTTTTGAAATGGTAAAATGTGCCTTATTTAATGACAAATTAATTAAGGCAAAAACAAAGTCAATTTTACCGTTTCAAAAAAGTGGTGCCAATCAAGAAATCTGAATTTAAATAAAGTAGACCACTGGCAACACTGGCCTACCGGCAACACTAGATATACAACGCGCGGACATTTTTCTCATTAAAAAAAAAAATGACACCTGAATACGTAAAAAATATTTAACTTTTTTATTTAACCCCTTATTTCTCGCTCCCGTCATATTCACGGCCTGTGACTTTTATTCAGATTATTCAGATTTCTTTGATTCCCACCAGTTTTGTAGAATAGTGTAATTGGCTTTATTATGGTATTATTTTACCTGTCATTAAATAAGGTGAACATTTCTTTTTCAAAAAAGTGTTCAATAAGCAATTCAATGAGCAATTTGAATTTTTAAACCGTAATTTAATGCGACTGTTAAGGGGTTAACATATTTCTATGTGGCTTATCTTTAATTTATTTAAGTAAGTTGTTTCTGTTTCGAACCAACATTTAATTATTTATTTAACACTTTTCTATTTGGTTTATCTTTAACCCTTTGCACTCGAGAGGTGATTCCCACTGACCACTAGAGTCCCGCATAAATGGGTGCTCCAAATGCTCTGAAAACCAGTATTTTAAACTAATTTTCTTCGTCTTAACTAATGGCCAAATAATCTGTGATAAAAGATGGCTAAGTAAACTGTAGGGTATTAGTGGTGACCAAAGCATTTGGCGTCCCGATTTACGAGGGACATCTGCCAACACTAGTGGTGAGTCAGAATCACCTCTCGAGTGCAAAGGGTTAATTTATTTTACGAAGTTGTTCCTGTCCCGAATCAACATTTAAATATTTATGCGCAGTCGAATCGACTTCTGTTGAGCATTCTAGTGTTAACGCTTAACGCAGCGTTGCCAGATTGGGGACATTTTTTGTCCCCAGATTGCTGATTGTCACCACTTTTTTGAAATAGAAATATTCGGACTATTTAGAAAGAGACTAAAAATTCTGAAAAATAAGGCGAATTATACTATTTTTAAAAACTGGTGACAGTCAAATAATCTGAATTAAAAAATGTCCCCAATCTGGAAACACTGGCTTAACGGTCGAAGTACTCCTTCCAGGCAAAGTTATGAAGTTTTGTTTTTTGAATCCTGGGATGTCACAACGGGACAGCAATTCAAGATAAAATGTATTTGTAAATAATTAAATGCCCGAAGCAGGATACAAAGTAAGCGTCCTATCTTAAATGGGAGAGGTAACCGCAAGATTAAAGACGAGGTCACATCAATCATGGTCATGGGCCTCGTAAAGAACGGGGTTGAATTACAGGAAAATGCATAACTGTTTTCTTCTTTTTAATAATATAATAAAGGAAGAGACGACTGGGACGCCACGGCCACTCACATTAATTTTACTTTAATATTTTATGCGCATTTATAATATGCAACTATATTTTATCCAAGTGTTTGTATGTACTTTAATTCATGTGTGCAAGAACTTCTCACAATTTAGAAATGAAAAATGAAAACAAAGAAAATTGGAATAGAAATGAAGAATAAATGTATTTGAAATTTACTTTAAAAAAAAAATAAAAATAAAAAATAAAAAATAAAAAATTTTCTGAAATTTTAGGATTTATATTATCTTATTGATTACGGATCTAATATGATCCAAAAATCAAAGAGATTATTATATTTATCAATATTCTGTAATCTGTATCATTATATCTTTAATATGAGAGGTAAAAATTACAGGTAATTACAATTCTGTTTTCGAATAGTTCATTATCATTTGCCACGTTCCTTAACTATATTGTAAGCTTTTCTAATTATAAAGTCTATCTTAGTTTCATGGCTAGAAATACTATCACATTACATATTAAATAAAGTTATGCTGAACTCATTAAGAAATCAGAATTCTATTAACCTTTATAGGATTGAGTAAATAAGAAAATTATGTGTTACAAGTTAATTAAATATTGATATTTTATTTATTTATTTATAAGTAAATTTTAAAATGCTATAATTTTGTAAATACCTGTATTTTTTGGATGTTTACGTTTTTATAAGTTATACACTCTTAACGGACATTTATCGGTTAATTTCTTTTGAATAACTTTAAAGTAGTCTTTATCGATTTCGTTTTTTCTTTAATTTGGTTTCATTAACCCTCCAGTCGCGGGAAACGCTGTTTTTGCGTTCCAGTGGGCTACTTTTCTTAAATTCAGGTTGCTTGATTCCCACCACTTTTTTTAAAAGCATATAATTCGGCTTGCGGTTGGAATCAAACAATCTTAATTTTAGAAAAAATCAACCCATTGAAAAAGTCGCCCGCGGCTGGAGGGTTAAAACATATTAAATTAATTTTAAAGCGTTTATTCAAAAGTAACAAATGTTATATAATTATATTTTATCAACGTATAATGCAGGAGTGTCCGGAAATTTTACCCCCGGGCCGTTTATCTCAACTAATTTCGAACTGTAATTTTGGCGTTATTTAATTACAGAATTTCTGTTATAAAATAAGGAGAAGTTTACTATTCGGAAATATTAAAAACAGAATATAGATTATTTGGGACCCCTGTGAGCTACCTGTAGATAATTTGATCAATGCGATGTTAAATACTGCGCAAAATATTAATATTAAATGTGCATAATATTAAATGTGTAATATTAAAAGTATAATAATAAATGTGTGAAAAAATATATAAAAACAAAAATAAATCGTGTATATTAACCCATTAATGCCGAGTTTATTTTACACATTTTTAATACCTTGGTACCAGTTGACACCTGTTTTCCCATATTGTAAATTTTAACTTATTTAATCTCTCAATGCTTAAGATTAAGCTGTATGAAAATTTTAACTGGTTTTCAAATTTAAAATTTTCATATTTCTTAAATGGCAGATTTTCGTACCAACCGGCATTGATGAGTTAAACATATAAAATACTTTAAGATTTCTAACTTGAAAAAAAAAATGCTTTCTCAATTTAAACAAAATTTTTAAGAGGTCTTGAATTCTGATACTAGTATTTCTGTATAAAATTTTTACCTTATTTCCAGACAGACCTTCGTCGATTAAATAAGGTAAATGGTTTTTTTTTCGGAAATAGTAGTATTCAAATTCAAAATGAGAACACTGCTAACCATTTCATGGGCAGGTAATTGCGTTTCTTTAATGTTGAACAGACACCGGAATTTTCGAAAAATTTTGTTTCAAAATAAGGAAAAGCAATTTTTCAACTTTTTTCCAGCAAAGTTATAAAAGTAAAATTTAATTAAAAGTTTTTGGTGCGAATCTTGATTAAAATTAGGTGGGATATAATATATTCCACCGCCCCTCGAGGGGTTAACCATTTAGTGCGCAGCTTTGCATATATGCAAACAACAGTGTTTTGAATTTAATAGATTTTTTTATTCGTATATACCTAATTCACACCAGAAAATTAAAATAGCAATATTTACTTTAATTAATAGCAGACATTCCGTATTTAAATAAAGAGAAATTAGCCATTGAAACTTTCTGGTGTGAAATCAGATTCACTGAACTACGTAATTTCTAGAACGTATTCTATCATGGGAATTAAAGGGTTAACAGTTGAGTTTTATAAAATAAATAATTATATAAAATAAGGTATTTGAAGACATACTTATTAAGATATTCACTAATTTGCAATATTTTACCGCAAAACAGCCACACGGCAGTCGTTTTTACTTGTATTGCAGATGGGTAACAGAAGAAAAGGTTGACGTATTATTTGAAAAATGTATCTCTGATTTTTTGTTCACTATTTTTCATAATTTTTCATATTTTCATTATTTATTTTTATATAATTTTTTCGAAACAAAAAAAAAATCGCACATTTAAAGGTTAATCCTTTCACTGGCAAAGAAACTCAATTTCTAAAATATTGATTATCATGAGAACTTAAGAACAAATTGATTTAGAGATAAATAAATTCGGTTCTTCACATATTTTAAAATGAAAAACTTTATGCAAAAATTCTGGTTGCCATTTAGAAAGCTGGAATTAAAATTAAGTGTTATAAATAACATACTACCGCCTTTAACACGTTCACGCCGGCGCGGTGGGTCACACTCGACTGTATCAGAGTTTTCAAGTCTCCAGCTTCTTGCACACCGCTGTTATTTTAGAGAAAATGCTCTCCCTTTAAATCGCCCAATTGTTCTAATTAAATAAAACAACATTTTCTGTATTACAATACTGGTATCCAAAAAGCCGGAGACTTTGCAGCTCTGAGACAGTCGAGTGTGACCCACCGCGCCGGTGTGAACGTGTTAAAGCATTAAAAATGGGTACAGCGATTTTTAAAATTCTGTACGCTAATGAAAGAATGACAAGAGACTTTTGGAAAACACCAGATGAAAACAGTAATTTAATAGTATGTTAGCAGTTAAATTGACTCAGCGAACTTCGTTTATAATAATGTCCAGAAATGCGGACGCTTATGGAACGTCAACATGGTATTTTTTCGGAATTTTTTTTTTTACATTAACTGAACTTCAAATATTACATAGTTTTGATAAGAGAAGACAGGTAGACAATATTGTCTACCGTAATTTCCCGCGTATACGCCGCAGCTCAGATAATTCGATTTCCTACAAGAATTCATTTTCAATAAAATGTGACTTGTTTTTGCTTAGCATTTATTTGACTTCATTTTTTAAATAAAATTTCCGGTATAAAATAGACCACTAAGCCGCGGCGTATACGCGGGTAATTGCGGTATTCGACTCAGTAGCAGTGTTGCCAGCACACCACTTTTTACTTTCTTTTATCTGCACAAGAAGAAAGTGTTGGAATCTTGAAAAAATTCTACCTCCGGTTTTCAACAGATTTATGCGTTTTAGAAGTCTTGAATATCATTTGACTGTTTTTAGAAAAGTTTGTCTGTATGTCGCACAAATTTTGTGGGCACTCTACCTCAACACCTAATGCACGGAATTTAATAAAGCTTAGATTCCGTTATAACTTGATATATATTGAGGCTGATTAGTTTTTAGTATAAATCACCCAACAGGTGGCGTTGTTATGCTACATTTTTCACGATTTTCTCAATAGTTCTATCTCAAGAACTAATGCACGGATTTCATTGAAACTTCTGATTCTGTTAAACGATGACATACGTCGTTGCTCACTAGGTTTTGTTCTAAATTATTAAACAGGTAGTTTTGCTATGATGTATTTATCAGGTTTTACGCGATTTTTGCTATACTCATATCTAATGAACTAATGCACGGAATTTCATAAAAATTCTTATTCTGTTACATCTTGACATATGTTTGTGCTGATTAGGAATTCGTCTATATCATATAATAGGTGGCACTGCTATGCTGCATTTTTCACAATTTTCGCGATAGCTATAATGCGGTATTGCTCGGAATTTGATCAAACTTCATATTCTGTTACATTTTCACATAAATAGATCCTTATTAAGCTTGGATGTATACTGCGCAACAGTTGTCCCTTTTACGCTCTTTGCACTGTAAATTAAAATGTCTGAAATTCAGACACTTAAGTGTCTGAAATGGAGTGTTCAATTTTCTGACATTTTAAAATGTCTGAATTTTTTCAGACACTTTTTCCGTCTGAATTTCAGACACTTCAAACTTCTGAATCGCATCCATTTTTTTGTAAGCAATATACGTAGCCATGTTTGACCACGTTGAATCCTGGAAAAATATTTGGCTGTGGTCCTGCCCCTTCCCCCCCCCCAATGCAGCCTGATTTTTTTGGTGCTCTCAGTTTTGGTATACAATTTTCGTTACGCTGATAATTTAAATATTTTACGACATTGTGCTGATTATAATCAATATCTTGATTTCAGGAGTAGAACAAGATTAAAAAACAAAAAATATTTATCTAAATATTAGATTTTTTTAATTTATTTTGTTTTTAACCTTATTTTACTTTAAAAGTTCAAAATATTGATTATTATAAGTACAATTTCGAAACAGATTTAAATTATAAGCTTTACAAATATTGCACATCAAATTTGGGGGCACTACAGTCGTAGGGGGACGGGGCACTTCCCAGTTTGCCCATCCTTTAATCAAGAAGAACTTTTGCAAAAAACGCAACCCTGCATTATAGTTGTCTAAATTGAGATGTCCGGTATTCGGGAGTATCCGTTGTGGAGGTTAATGGACATTCTCGAATAGCGAACACCTCTATTTAACGAATAGTTTTTTAATCAGCAGACATACATATTTGTATATTTTTACCTCATAAAAGTAGACATCTCCAATTATCGGACAAATTCCGCGGTCCCGAAGTGTTCGCTATTAAGGGCTTTTAAGGTACATAGATAAATATATATATATTTTATAATCTTGTCCTACGCTAAAAGTTCAAAATATTTATTATACTCGGTTGAATGTCGAAAAAGATTTAAAATATCAGATGTACGAAAATTGCAACCCCCCCCCCCCCCAAAAAAAAAAAAAAAATGAAAACTCATAATTTAAAAATTAGATTTTTTAAAAAATATATTGCCACATAGGCAATTTTACATATACATCACTTGATAATCACAACAGCCATTTAACTATGAATAATGAAAATAAATAAATAAATATTCTACTTTAATAACATTGGGGAAAAAATGACTTTGGTATTTTGTTAAATATATTTGCGTTTTTAAACTTGTCCTACTCTAAAAGTTCAAAACTTTCATTATAATCAGTGCAAGATTTAAGATATCAGCTTTACGAAAATTTCACGCAAAATCCCCCCTCCCCCACCTCCCCCCCCCCAAAAATGAAAATACTTATTTAAAAATTATGTTTTTAAAAAAATTATATTTCCACATGGGCAAGTTTTTATGTAGATCAGAGGGTAATCACAAAAGCTATTAAACTATCAATAAAAATAAATAAGTACATATTCTATATTAAAAACATGAGGAAAAAATAACTTATGGTTTCCAAACTTCTTTCGTCTTAAATATATACAGTAACATCAGTCATTTTTGTATTTTTCGTATAAGTGCATATAAATAAAGTTACCACAATTTTAAATACGAAATCTAGTTATAGGTTTTTACTTTTTCCCATTATAAATTTCAAATTACTTTTTTATTAAAAATAATAAAAAAAACAGTATTAGAGTTGATTGCAAATCAAATACATATGTATATTTTTACAGGCAGCTTCATATAATAGACGAGTCTCATTTACTTTATTTATCTTTTTTTAATCTGCGGTTTTATGCCAGGAAGTAAGAAAGCATTAGGTCATCTTTCAAAGTTTTTTTTTCTTTACTTCCTTGTGGCCGTCGTTTACTGTGAGATAAGAATTATCCATTGAAACTAAGAACTGACATTGAATATATAATTCGTAATAAAAAACAACGTCATAAGTTTAAAAATATATACTTCTAGAATTAGTGGGGTTTTTTGCGAACAGATTCAAAACTAATTAAATTTCATGCAGGATTTTGTTTAGTACAATAAATAAAATCATAAAATACACTAATTTTAGTACTATAAAGAAACTTACTTCAGTTGCTGCAAGAGGTAAGAAAAAATCCTCGATTTGAAATTTCAAAACCTACCCCAGTGAAGGAGAAGGGCTTGCATCCTTTTAGTACGAAATTCCATAATATATCCGACTAGCCATATTTAAAGGATTAAATGTTTCATCCTCAAAATAGGACCCGCCAGACAAAAGTTTTTTTTTTTTTTTTTTTTTTTTTTTTTTGCTAGCTTCGACAGGACGAAGATAAATAACACAATATTATTGATATAAATTAATACGAATTAACACTAAGTCCATTGCACACGCTTTGTAGAATTTCCGGGTGTAATTTTCAAGCGTCGTCTACTTCTGTTCTGTGTCTATCCCGCCCTTATATGGACGACAGCTTCTAAGAGACATTTGATGTCAAGCACACACGTCAGATATATGTATTCAATAAATAAATAATCCAAGTGAATACGAATTTAAATCACAGAACTTCACATTCCGCGAAAAACGAATTAAAATACACGCGTACATAAAAACAAACTTCGTTTGAATTACAACGTATACCAACTTTGAGCGAAGACATCTAAAACGCATGCGCGACTGGCAGTGCCCCAGTGCCCCCTGGTGGTTATTGCGTCGGAAGAATCAAAACGTCTTAAATTAAGACACGTTTAAAGCAACGAAGTGTCTTAAAATAAGACGTTTGCGGATATTTTAGACATTATTCTCAGTTCGTTTACACCATGGTCATAGTAGACGCTTATGTATCTTAAATTAAGACATCTATAGTGTCTTAATTTTCAGATTAAGACACTTAAGTGTCTAAAATTCTTTTTAAGTCACATATGTATCTAAATTTAAGACGCTTCTATTTGCAGTGTGGATTGTGGATTTCGACTGCAAACATCTAAGAGATTCGGTGCCAAAATTCAATGGTATGTTTGAAAGTGTGATGCTTATATCTCCTTTTTAAATGCACAGAATTCAATGACACAAGTCCTTTAGAATCCTCATAATGCGCATAGGTTGTCATTTAATTTTCCACTGTGATAGCGAATTTTTAAATATTAACATGTATGAGATAGAAGAAAGTTTTGGGATGCCAAATCCGATTAGATTTTTTTAATGCAACTTGTTTGCTTGCGACCACTTCTTAAAAATAGTAAAATTCACCATATTTTCACATTTTTATTGTGTCACTATATAAGGCAAATATTTATACTTCAAAGAAGTAGTGGTAAGTAGTCATGGGCAGAACGAATCATTTTACTATTAGAATGAATCATTCGGGCCAACCTTTGTTTTTTTTTAATTCAATTTCTACTAGAAACTCGGAATTGCCAAGTCTCCGGCTTAGTATTATCTTAGAGAAAATGTTGTTCTTTTAAATTCGCAGAAGGTTCAAATTAAATAATACAACATTTTCTGTATTAAAATACCAGTATCCAAAAATACGGAGACTTGGCAGCTACGGAAACTTTGTGTCAAAAAAGAAGTTTCTTTTTTTAACCACTAGAAGGTCACCGGTATGTTATATATACCAATTAATTTAATTTCCCAAATGCCACATTGGCATCAGAATTAATGAATTATTTTTTTTCTTTATATAATGTACGCAAAGAAAAGCTTTTACTTACTTTCTTATAAATTTGTTCATAGATACCGGTGTCACTCAGTTATTGTAACATTTTTGCAACAGAAGTACTTTACCCCTGAAGGGGTTAATTAGAATAAATTTAACAACCCAATAAAAATACAAATATTATTTCTATCTTCGAAATTTCTGAAGATAATTTATTAAAAGTATTACGAAGGCTGGGAACTATGCTTTGGTTCTTTACTGTTTACAAATTTTCTAGTGGTAATTGATTAAAAATATATACAAAGGTAAGAAACTGTTTTCGCGCATACCCGAATGATTCGTTCGATAGTAAAATCATTCATTCTGCCCATCATTAGTGTTTAGCGAGCAATCTGAATTTTAAAATAATAGCATAGTTGCCAACTTTTACGCTTTTTTGCTACCGCTAAAATTTAATAGAGAATTTCCACTTGTTTAATCGTCAGATTTCGACGATTAAGTAACACAATATTTGTAATAAAATTTTAGTGGTATGAAAAATGCGTAGAAGTTGGCAGCTACGTAATAGCAAACTGGCAACTCTGCTTGGTTGCGTAGCCAGAGTGGAAAGCCCAAAAGCTTTGGATACCACTTTATAACCCTTTCAGGGGCAAGACTTTTCTGCTCCGAATATGTTCAAATATTTAAGTCACGCCGCAATATACGAACAAATTTATTTGGAAATAATCAAAAGCTTTTTTTTCACGCTTATTATGAAATCGAAAATGTACTAACAAATTATTGGTGCCATTTGGAATTTTGGGCATTAAAATTAACCGTTTGCAGACTGCAAACGGCGCCCCTCAAGGGGTTAACCCTTAAATGTATAGTGATGAATAACTAAATCATTTTTATTTAATTCTTACCAACCAGTATATTTATATTGAAATATTAATCCTGTAAAAATTAAAAAAATATGAAGTTAAAAATCTGCCATAAAATTTCTGGTGTCTAATCTTTAATGTAAGAGTAAAAAACATAATTCTACAAAAATAATTTATACATTTAAGGGTTAAGCTTTACAAAATAAAACAAATATATAAAATAAGGTATTTAGATTAATACTTATTAAAATATTTACTAATTTGAAATATTATAGATTTTACTTGTATTGCAGATATGCAACATAAGAAAAGGGTGAAGTATTAAACGAAAAAAGTACCTCTGATTTTTTTCATTATTCTTCTTGCGTTATAAACTTTTCAGAGAATCATATAAAATTTTTTCGAAACAAAACAAAAATTCATGCATTTAAGGGTTAAAAAGGAATAGTTTTCGCCGTAATTAAAAATCAGAAGTTTCAGAAATTAAAGGAATGGGAAATAACTATAGAAATCTAGTTGTACCCAGAACATCTGGATCCCCACCCTGGCATCGCCACTAATTTGTTTCGCCAGTTAAATAACCCTTTCGCTACCAAACACGAGTATGCTCGTGCCTTTAACACTAGAATCGCCAAAGCGGTCATTTTGACCGTTTCGGAACTTTCATTACGTACCAGTTTGTTTCTATTTAGAGTATAACTTTCATTTACCGTGACTTCTCCTATAATTCGAAAAGCTATGATATGCCAGTGATAAATTTTACAGTCAGCCAAAATTTATGAAATATTACAGTGGTATACCTAGAACCGCTGAAACGGTCAAAATGACCGCCGTCAATTTTAATGCACATTTTATCTTGTAGATTTCGCAACAGTCCATACTTTATACAACCATACTTCAACAAAGGTTACAACATTACCACAGATAACTTCTTTAGTTCACTGCCCCTTGGAGAAAAGCTGAAGTCACTAAAACAAGCATTGTTGGCACAGTCAATTGCGGACGAAAAAAAAAAATTCCACAGGCCATAAAATCTGAGAAATGTCTTTTTACAGTAGCCAAATTCTTGCGAAAGATGATATTACTTTGAGCTTATCAAGGGAAGAAAAATAAATATGTTTTAATTCTAAGCTCCTGACATCCATCAGTTGCATTTGAAACTGGTGATAAACACTTACCAGAAACTGTAAAGTTCTATAATTCTACAAAATTTGGCGTCGACGTGTTTGACCAAATGGCATGGAAGTATTCTACAAAAGCAAGTTCTAGACGATGACAATTACAAGTTTTTTTAAGGTTTTCTTGATCTAACGGGCATCAATTCTGAAAAACACAGTCAAACACGCTATTAAATACCTGTATTTTTGTTAAAGAGAAATCAGCTTGCTTTAATCCCTTTATACTATTCGTAGTATTTTCTAGAAGAAAATACTGGTAGATTCCTCTTTTTTTGACTGTGTTTTTCCTTGACCACTCTGAGCAGTCTGAATATTTATTGCTCAGAGAATATATATAAATGTTTGTTTTCACCAAAATTATTATTTTTTTTAGCAATTTCGATTTCTGATGAAAAATAATTTTTACTATAAAAAATATTCTTAAAATAAAAAATATAAATAATATATATATATATATATATATATATATGTATGTATGTATAATATAAATATAACATAATAAAATATAAAAAATATATAAAAAATTATGAAACACATACTATTATATGGGCAATGATGATAATAATAGTAATAAACGATACTAAGAGTAAAAAATGGCAAATAAACAACAGTTGAGGATGATAATTCACATCGATCAAAATGACCGCTTTGGCGGTTATAGGTATACGTTTTTACCGGCGGTTCTAGTGTTAATATTCATGGCTTTAATTTATTAATTACTTTGTTAACCCCTATTTTAGAATTTAAAAAATTACCTTATTTTTTGGCAGAAATTTCGTGCATTGCTAAAGCGAAATTTTGCATTAGCATACTTTTATTAAATTTTACTTTTCTAACTTTGGTGGAAAAAAATAGTAAAATTACTTTTCCTTATTTTGCAATAATTTTTTGAAGACGAATTTTTTTGAATTCGACATTACAGAAACTCAATTACTTGCCAGCATTCCGAATACTCACCAATAAGATTTAATAGTTATTTTTGCTTTACAAAATCATAGATATTCCATAAATAAAATAAAACAAAATTGCTATTAAAAATTTTTTGGTGTGAATTCAGTATTTCTAAATAAAAAATCTGCCAGTTGCGTCAACACTGTGTGCAATATTTATAGATTAACCTGGCATGCTTAAACCAGTGTTCATGAGTATTATTAGGCATGCACATGCATGTGTAGAAGTTGGAGTTGAGAAATTTGACATCTATATTTTTTTGGAATTTATTTGTATAAATATCATTTTAATTTTACTAACATTTTTAGAACATCC
Source organism: Maratus speciosus (assembly GCA_963932465.1). NCBI lineage: Eukaryota > Metazoa > Arthropoda > Arachnida > Araneae > Salticidae > Maratus > Maratus speciosus. The sequence goes on along the minus strand of OZ010796.1, from coordinate 491,683,887 downwards.
CGTATTTAACTATACATTATGAATTAATTAATTCTCGAATTATCTTAATTTGTGTTCTGTAACTGAAAATATACTTAGAGTTTTCATTTAAAGGATTGGAAATTTACAAGTATATAGTATTCTTCTATTGGGTGAGTGCAAAAGTTCTACCTGCTTTTTACTGAAAACAAAAAGGCGAAGAACACAAAAAGTTAAGCACCTATGAATTCACGCAAGCACTATCATTATGCACGGCCTCTCGCCATTTGACTGGTAGAAAGTGAATTCCACACCGATAAAACCCCTCTGTTTAAGAATCAAAATCCTGTTGTAACACCGTTTTTACAGTATCCACATCATTGAAGGTTCGGCTAGCGAAGCCGTTCTGTAACGATAAAAAAGGGGATAAATCGGAGGTTCAAGGTCGGGGCTATATGACGGGTGAGGTAAAGCTTCCCAACCAAGGTCTTGTAATTTTTGCCGAATCCTTAAAGCAGCATGACGCCGCAGTATGACGCAGCAGTCTTTATTGTGATGCAAGAGGACCCACTCTGCGATTGATGAGTGCTGGCCGCTTAGACGTAAGTTTTGCTCACAGTCTGTCCAATTGTTGGCATTGATCGTTTGGTTCGATGCGAGGACCTCTTAGTACCCTTGGTATTCGACCATACACTAAGCAAAGCATTTTCGAAAGGAATCCTACTGTTTAGGTCGATGGAGTACTCTCCGCAACATCGACACACAATCCTTTGACGCTTCACATTAAGGTACAGTATCCACCTCTCATCACCCGTTACAATTGGGTTCAAAAATGGTTCTCTACTGTTACGGGAAAGCAAAGAATCACAAGTGCTGATCCTCTCTTCTCGTTGCCTTGCTGTAAGCTGGTGTTGCATGCACTGATCGAGATTGGTGATGAAGCCAAGCTCGTGCATCTGTCTTTCGACTGTTGTTCTGTATACCGATAACGTTTCCGATAATTTTTCGATTGTTGGATGTGGGGATTTTGATATTGCTGTGTCCAGATCCTCGTCGGAAACAACTGATGGGAGTCCAGAACGGGCATGACCTTTACAGCTCCTGTCTCCCTCCCGGAATTTCCTAAACCAACGGCAGGAGCAGCTATCGGCCACGGCATCCTCCACATACATTTGAAAAATGCTGTGGTGAGCTGCGGTTTCTGTAACGGCTTTGTCATACTCGTACAGTGAACAATGTCTCATGTGATCTTTCTTCCTTGCCATGTTGTTTCCCATTCGGCCTGAGTTCTTTTGACAAACATTGTGCCTGTACATTCTCTACAGCTCAACGAATTATTGGCCACTTTCCTGTCCTCGAAACGTCAACTGTAATGTCCGAACTCCCCTTATTTACATATCTTCAAAACGGGTAGAACTTTTGCACTCACCCAATATTAAATAACGTTATTATTCGTTATTTATAAAATAGTATTTTAAAGCTTTGTAAATATAGCTAATATGATTTGTAGATGAAATATTGAAATTTTATATGAAGTAAATATATATAACAATATCTGTTTATAATGTTTATATGTTTATATTTAAGGAAATCATACATTGCGAACTGTTAATTATGTATAAGTTTGTTCCTATATAATAAAATCTTTGACTTTTTTTAATTCAGGGATGAGATTTCCGACTTTTTGCATACCAGTATAATCTTAGAGAAAATGTTATTCTATTTAATCGGAACATTTATGTGAGTTCACGGAACAACATTTTCTCTAAGGTTATACTGGTGTGCAAAAAGTCGGAAATCTCATCCCTATAAATTACAGTTTTGTATTCATTCGCAATTTAAATTATTACACTTTTAGTAGATGAACTTTATTATCTAATGTAAGAAACATAATAAGCAGATTAAAAGTCATTTTGATTACTAAGCTGAGTGAATTGTATTTGCTTTCCTCAAGAAAATTTCTAGGAGAAATTGTATCTCGTAGTAAATTACTGTTTCGTACCAGAAACTTAAATGAATTAGAGATATGAATTATTTCAACGCAGATATAAGATGCATTATATTATTTCAATTTCCTTCTAATATTGACGTCGGATACACAAGTCACAGACCGAATGTCGTAGACGAAAATTTCAACCTGTAATTTATAGTAGAAATTTTAGGTTTATTAACACTAGAACTACTGTGAGCCGCCATTTCTATGGCTACCATATGAATATGTTTCGGTTCAAACCAGAAATTTGATTATGAAATAAGTTTAAAAGATACAAAGAAGAAAAACGTTAAAAAATAAACCAAAACTGTTTCAAATCAAAATTCTGATGTCAAATGTTTTTATATCACTTGACTGAAATTTCCGGCAGTTCTAATGTTCAAAAAATAAATGTCGTTTTTAACCCTTTCGTGGGCAGTGGGATGTATATGTCCTACTTAATTACCAAATGCAACAATGACACCAGAAATATTAACATTCATAAATTGCGGTGTGAATTAATTATGTGAACCTTATTGGAGCAGAAATGCCTTGCTCCTGAGAGGTTTAAATAAATAATTGTTCATCAAATAAATTTTCTTTCGTTGAATGTGGTTAAGTTGGGTCAAATTAATCCACGTATTACGGAAGATCAGAGGGAGCCTGGAAGCAGGGTTGACAGTTTGGCCTACATTTTTTTTTTTCAGAAAGTTAGTGTTCATGTCGTCGGTACCATGTGAAACTATCCAATGTGAAAACAGTGGGCTACGTTTTTTAAATTCGAATTTCTTGATTAGCAGCACTCTTTTGAAATGTTAAAATTCACCTTATTTAACCGTATTTAATAATATTATGAATTAAGGCGAAAACAAGGGGAAATTTACCACTTCAGAAAAGTGGTGCCAATCAACAAATCTGAATTTTAAAAAAGTAGCCCACTGTTTTCACATTGGATAGTTTTGACATGGTACCGACGATATCAGAAATAAAGAATAATATTTTTATTGTTTATTGAATAAGAGACATTTAGCGATCACATAAAGTAAAAATCATTCTTTCGAAGTTTCTAGTATGAATTTGCAATTTCGGATTACAAATGGAGGAACTGGTAGTCCTGCCTGCCAGCTATATATTAGGTTGAGCAAAAAGTTCTGGGAAAATTTTAATCTAATAGTTACCAGAATTTGTACCGTACTAGTGGTATATCTAATAGCAGGACTCCCAAACGGTCCGCCAACTGAGTACCAATAAATTTTAACAGAAAATTTTATGGTAGGTTTGCGCTAGAATTAACTTTCAAAGGCGGTTCCGTGGCGGTTTGTAAGAAAAATTTAAACAGAAAAAATTTCTAAAATAATATTGGTATTCAGTTTGCGGACCATTTGGGAGCCCTGCTATAGGAGTTCAGGAATTTCGGCTACAAAATGCTTTCACAAATTTCCCAGAACTTTTTGCTCGACCTAGTAATTAGTGATGGACATAATGAATGATTTCACTACCAAATTAATCATTCTGGCATGCGCAAAAACATAGTTACCAACCTTTGTATACATTTTTAATCAAATGCCACCAGAAATTTTGTAAAAAAAAAAAGAAACAAAGTCGTAGTTGCCAACCTTCGTGATTGTTTAAACAGTTATCATCTGAAATTTTGAAGATAAACATAATTTTTATATTTTTATAGGTTTCTTAAATTAATTCTAGTTAAAATAAGAAATTTTGTTTTCGATATAAAATTTCTGGTAAAAACTGAATTAAAATAAACAAAGGCTGTTAGCTTTGCTTTTGCGCATGTCCGAATGATTCATTCGAATAGTAAAATCATTCATTCTGCCCATCACTATGTAAAAGAAGATTAATCATTGATTCACAGCTCAAAATATTTTAATATTAAGTACGTTTACATCAAGAGTGTTTATCTTTTGCCTGAAGGATGCCCGTCACTAGTGTCATAGCTGCCAACACTTACGCTTTTTTCAACCACGAAGTTTAATAGTGAATTTTACCATTCTTAACCGACGTATTCTGCTGTAAGGCAAAAATTTCTATTAAATTTTTCTGGTACAAAAAAGCGTAAGAGTTGGAAGCTATGTATTCTATACTAATAGTAATTTTTGCTTTATTTAATTGCATAATTATTGTCTATAAATAAGAAGAATATTGCTATTGCGAAATAGTGGTATCTTTGTTGCCTGAATTTCACAGTTTAGCCACCCCTACTTAGCACAGTAATTTGTAAATCAGATGATTTTTTAACATAATTAATTTTATCATTCCATATGTGGCCTTTTCGTAGATTTTTTTTATTCATGGGTTTATAAATTTCACTGAAATCGCCTTATTTAACCTGTCCTTAACCAGGATGAAAGTTACCATTTTGAAATAATGGTGAATTTCTAAATAAAAAAATCTCCTGATTCTCAACATTCTATTTCATATTTGTTGTTCATTGCTACACTGCTGCGATTTCTTGTCACCAATATTTATTAAGTTATATCTTCGCTATGTTTAATGTGTCTAAAAATAATCTTTAATGGCATTTTTGAAATAATCGTGACAAGGCCGTAAAAGTTGGCAGGCATTTTTAAATTACTTTGTTAACAAGAAATTAATTGCATTTGATAATTTTTTTTTTCGTTTTCAAAAATGTAAGACATCATAATAATGATAATTTAAATTATATATATTTTTACAGACTTGTTAACAACAGCTAATTCTTAATAATTCTAAGAATCCCCACTTGAACACCTTGGGGACGAGCGGCCGATATTCGTGCCACGTAAGGTGCTCAGAATCGATGATTATTCTCGCCAGTAAATTTTTATTGTAAATTTTGCCTTATGTAATCAGAGCATTTTCCCGATTCAATTAGGTAAAATTTCTGTTATATAAAACCGGTGATTAAAGATTAAAAATTCTTTAAAAGACCGTCGTCCCGAAGGGGTTAAAATGCATTTTAAGAAATACAATTGATAATCAAATGCAAATTTTTAGTAAATAAATTTTAACAGATATATTTCTATTTACCATTAAAGGTTGTGAAACTAACAATTAAATTAAATAATCTCAATCAAACAACTCCGAAAAATAATTTTATTTAAACAAGACACCAATTAGCATTAAGTTAAATTAAATTAATTCAGACACGGATTTAATTATATTTTATTGATGATTTCGAATACAATCATCGAAATCTAATCTATTTAAATTGTTAAAGTTTTTTTCTTGTACGGTGACAGCCTAAAGATTTAAATTGAATTTATTTGTCGCATTCGTAATGGATTACATTTCATTTAGGATTTTAAAATAAAGATTCAAATATATATATTGCAAAATATATCTAACAATTAGTTTGAATAATACGTGACAGGTTTTAGAGAACTTTTAGTGCGAAATTTTAATATTTGTTTTTACCATAGCTGCCAACTTTTACGCTTTTTTGCTACCACTAAAATTTAATTGAGATTTTTGTCTTGTTTAATCATTAGATTTCAACGTAATACTTACTATAAAATTTTAGTGGTAAGCAGAAAGCGTAAAAGTTGGCAGCTATGGTTTTTACTATTGGGTTGGCAAATAAATTCCCACCGTTTGTTTAAATACACTTTTTCCACCGGAATCTATATTAAATTTCAGACCATTAAAATATAATTTCAACTTTAAATTACCAAGTGGGTTCAGTGTTGCCAGTGGGCTACTTTTTTTAATTCGGATTTCTTGATCGGCACCACTTTTTTGAAACGGTAAAATGCACTTTGTTTTTGCCTGAATTAATATGTCATTAAATAAGGCACATTTTACCATTTCAAAAAAGTGGTGCCAATCAAGAATCTGATTTAAAAAAAAGTAGCCCATCTGGCAACACTGAGTGGGTTGGCAACTAAATTTCCGCCATTTTTTAAATACATTTTTTTCTACCGAATCTGCATTTTTTTTTTCTAATCAATATAATTTATGTTAAACTTTAGATCATTAACTCTTTGCACTCGTATGTCCAGTCTGACTAGACATCATCTTTCTTTGCAAAATTTGTTTTTGGCACCAGTAATAAAGAAAAATAAAATTTGCCTTATTCAATTAGAGCATTTTTGAAATTGTGTATTTGAAAAAAACTTCTTTTTAAAAGTGGTGTAAACCGAATAAAATTTGCGTAAGAGACGCCCGAGTCGAAAGGATTAAAATGGAATGTCAACTATGGAATGCCAACTTGGTTGGGAACTAAGTTTCCGCTTTTTTTTATTTAAAGTTTATTTTTTAATAAAAAATAACAAATAATTAATCAACAATGTATTCTGCCTTGTTTTTTACAACTTCTTACCAACTTTCAACAAGATTTTCAATAACTTGTTGGTAGAAATCTCCCGGTTTCAACTCGAAAAATTCATCCAACCAAGCTCTCAATTCTGCATTAATATTGAACAAAATTCCGCCCATAGTATTTCACAGAGATCGAAAGAGGTGGAAATCCGTTAGTGCCAAATCGGGCGAGTTCGGCGGGTGCGGCAGCACTTCCCAGCCATGCGTTTGAAGGCTTCCTTGGTCATATTGGCGATATGAGGGCGGGTGTTGTCGTGCATCAAATGAACTCCATGCTGCCGATTAGATCTTTTCTCTTGAATAGCCGTGTTGAGTCGTTCCATTTGTCGAACATAGAGTTCCCCGTTGACTGTTTAGTTCCGTTCAAGCAATTTGTAATGGATAATCCCTTCCAAGTCCAACCATACGCACAACATCGTTTTACGTGTATGAAGATCTTATTTCACGAGTGGTGTTGGTAATTTGTCGGGGCTAAACCATCCCTTGCGCTGTTTCATATTAATGTACAGGCACCATTTTTCGTCGATAGTAATGATTTGGTAAAGAAATTGTTGCTTGTTTCCATGAGTTGACCGGTGACGAGCGAGCAAACCAGCGGAGATTGCGGCTCGTTGATTTTTCTTTTTATCACTTAAAGTATGCGGAACCCATGCTCAAAACTTCTGGAACTTTCCCGTCGAGTGAAGATGCTTCTCTATCGCAGTGTGGGAGAATTACATTTTCTCTGCGAGTTCCCTTGTCGTTTGATGCGAATTTTCGTGAAAAGTTGGTTTAATCGCTCTTCATCGAACTGAACTGGACGGCCAGAACGTGGTGGCGTCTTTGATTCCAAAATTTCCATTGTTGAACTGGGAATACCAATCGTGAGCAGTTCTTTCATCTACGCCACCCTCGACATACACGGCAACAATGCCCGGAACAGATTTTGTGGTCGTACAACCTTGATTAAAAGCAAAGCGGAGGAAGTGTCGAAAATTCTCTGTTTTCTCAACTTCACACTCCATTTTATTGAACGGATTTTAAACACAAATTAACTCTATCCAAAAAACAAAATATAGATTCCGGTAGAAAACGTCTATTAAAAAAAAAAACTTCAGGATCTTAGTTGCCAACCTAGTATTTAACTACAGCAGGGGTGGCCAACTGTCGCACGCTCTACACCACTTAAATTTTACAGTAATCATTGCCTTATCTAATCGTCGAATCTCTGCGATTCAAGAAGTCTACTTTTTCTGTAAAAGTTTAGTTGTATTCGGCGTGCCACTGTTGGCCATCCCTGAACTACAGCATCATAAGTTTTATATAACATAGCTGTCGACTCTACAGCTTTTTTGAACGACAAAAATTTAACCTTTTGGACTCCCGAGTCTCTTACACAAATTTTATTCGATCGGCAGCACTTTTTTAAATGAGGTTTCCTTTAAGTACACAATTTCAAAAATGCTCTGATTAAATAAGGCAAATTTTATTTTCCTTTGCTACTGGTGCCGAAAACAAGTTTTATAAAGAAAGATGATGTCGCCGCAACGGCGACAACGTGTTAATAGAAATGCAAAGTGTTAATAGAAATTTTTACCTTATTTAATCTTCGGATTATGGCGATTTAAAATGATAAAATTTACTTTAAAAGCCTAAGATGTTGGCAAATATGCTATCATGATTAGCATCTATAGAGTTTTTGAATACATAAATGTATTTTTTTTTCATTATATTTAAAATTTGTGTTGCCAGGTGTCCCGCGTAAATTAGGACTCCAAATGCTCCTGCCGTTAGATAAGGAGTAGAAAAGTACTTAATAATAGTGTCTAGAGCATTTGGAGCCCCGTTCGAAGATTTTACTTCAATGATTGCCTTCCTTCATTTCCATGTCCTTGATTTAATCAAGTTGTCTTTTAACCCCTTCAGGGGCACCGGTATATATTATATACCACCTACGATTAATGAAGTTTTACACCAGAAAAATTTTATTAAATTTTACTTTTCTAACTTTGGTGGAAAAAAAGTCGTAAAATTGCCTTTGCTTATTTTGAAATAGAATTTTCCAAAGATTCCGGTGGGAATTCAGCATTTCACAAACGCAATTGCTTGCCCAGCCTTTGTTGCCAGACGGGCTACATTTTTTTAAATTCGGATTCTTGTTTGGCACCGCTTTTTTAAAATGGTAAAATGCACCTTATTTAATGACATATTAATTAAGGTGGAAACAAAGGTAATTTTACCGCTTCAAAAAAGTGGTGACAATCAAGAAATCTGAATTATAAAAAAGTAGCCCACTGGACACTGTGCCCAGCTTCAATTTTCCGCTGTTTTCCCTTTCAACCTGGCTTCCGCAAGAGTCTCGGCTAAAGATGCGCACGCAGGGACGTTGAGCGGACATGCGTAACACCACCCCTCCCCCCCCCCCGCAGACTAATGGGAGGCTCGAAGCAGTGGTGGTCGTGCGATAGCTCCCGAACCCCGAACCTGTTCTTCCTGCATTTCGATGTCTTTCATTTAATCAATTTCCTTTTAAATTTTGTCCGGTTTTAATTTTCCGTTTTTTTTTCTTTACAACCTGGGTTCCGCAAGAGTTTCGGCTAAAGGGGCGCAGGCAGAGTGTTGCCAGGTGGGCTACTTTTTTTAAATTCAGATTCTTGATTAGCACCACTTTTTTGAAATGGTAAAATGCGCCTTATTTAATGTCATATTAATTAAGGCGAAAGCAAAGGTAATTTTACCGTTTCAAAAAAGTGGTGACAATCAAGAAATCTTAATTTTAAAAAAGTAGCCCACTGGCAACACTGCGCAGGCAGGGACGTTGGACGGACACGGGGAACGCCCCGTAAATCGGGGCTCCAAATTCTCTTGACACTATTATTTTTAAGTAACTTTCTACTCCTTTTCTACTCCTAATGGCAGGAGCATTTGGAGGCCAGATTTACGCAGGATACCTGGAAACACTACGTACAATTTTAAAAATTAAGGAAAAATGTTATGAAAATATTTAGAATTTTCATTATTTTAAGATATTTCTGTAAGTACACTAAATTAAAAAGTTAAATCCTCCACGTTATCTTTTATGAAATTCTATCATAAAGCGAAGATAGTTCCTGAAGTCCAGAGCTTCAAACATCTAGAGTGTTAAATACCACTATTTTTAACCCCTTGAGGGGCACCGGTATATATTATATACCACCTACGATTAATGAAGTTTTACACCCGAAAAATTTTATTGGATTTTACTTTTCTAACTTTGGTGGGAAAAAAAAGGGCCGTAAAATTGCTTTTACTTATTTTCAAATAGAATTTTTCACAGATTCCGGTGGGAATTCAGCATTTCACAAACGTAATTGCTTTCCTCTCAAGGGGTTAAAAAGTAATATTCATATTCATATTCACACTTTCTAAATGTGTACTTTAGGTATTAACCGCTAATTGTTGCGGTTAACATATCCTGTGCAATTTGTTTGAGAATGTATCAGGTACGATTTTTAAGTAGTTAAGTTACTATTCAAATAGAAAATTCTGGTGGGTCGGCACCACTACCAATTTTAAAAATCTTAACGGTAAATTCTGATGGCTGGAAATTTGTAAAACGTTTTATATGTTTGAATTATTCTCGCCAAAAATACCATTTTCATCAATTATTATTTTTAATAGCTCTTTTAAGGAATTTATTAAAAAAAAACATCTATCCATTGTAACATAAGTACAAAGTTCGTCTTTTGGCGATATTTACTTCTAAAAAACACGAGAAGACACAAAATATGCATTCAACATTGAAAGATAAATTGAAAAGGACACATCGTTACGTTTTATCTGAATCATCTGACTTAACTAGACGACACACAGTGGAGTATTTGACCCGAAATTCTGGTCAAAAATATTTTTTTATGTAAATATAGTCCGACTGGCTTAAAATTCTTATATGTTATTGGGTATTACTATGGCATGTTTGGTATTGTAAATGAAGTCTATAGCCTTCACGGTTCATTTATAGAGACACCCAAAAGAATTCTCTTGCATTATGGTCTATGGAGAAAAATCTTTTGCTCTGTATTTCAATGATATCACACTTTTAAACGTGCTGAAATTTATATTCATCACTAAGGTGTACAAAGGCACTTGCTGTTGTAGAATATAGTGTGCATAGAATATATCGTTCATTTACAGGGGCACACAAAAGAATATGGCTGAAGGATAAATTTAACTACTGAAGTCTATGACCAATAATTGCTGGTAGTGCGTTTGTAGTTGTGAAGGCGTTTTAAAATAGAACATTAAAAAAATATATATATTGCTTGGTGTGGATACATTCTATAGATCCTATACAGGGCTGCACAAAGTTTTCATGTACATTTCCGTTTATTCACGGAAATGGATGAATAAACATTTTAAACTGCGCTATGCGTTTCACTGAACTAACTTTTAGCGTACTATGAAGTATACATACAAATCCACAGCTTAGTTTAATATTTTATATCTTAAAAGTTGATGAAATGTAAGTAAGGTTTTAACACTTCACATAATAATAAATATACATTTTATAAATATTTTGACAATTAAGAAAAAAAAAGAGTCATAATTTAAGAAGAGCACAATGAAAACAGAAGTTAAAATATTAATTTACTAAGTAGATATTTTAAAAAGACGAATGAATCACATGTCCATTGACTTAACATTACCGAAAGGAGTTTGGAAGTTGAGCGACTTGTAATCTTAACTATTTACTGTTTTTAAGAAAAAAGTGTTGATAGGTTTATCTTATTCACTATTAACGTTTAATTAAATGTATTTAATTTTACTATATATAAAACTTATTATTTACATTTAATAATGGTTATTACATTTAAATTACATTAGTAATAATTATTGCATTTATGTTTAATAGTGTTATATTTAATAGTAGGTTCAGTAAAGTGGAGTTTATGTAGTATAGATTGCTAGTTTTTGAATGTATTTAATATATTACCAGTTTCATAATGATTCTTCAGATATATTCTTCATCACTCTCTTCTTCGCTTTTATCGGGACTACCATCAGACCTTGCTGGAGGAAGAAGTTGTAGGACCTCGCTACTGTATGGCTTGCTCTTTTTAGTTGACAAACGGAGTTATCAGAGAATATGAAGTTGCTTATTTTCACGTACATTATGAAAGGAAAATTTTAATTAAATTTTCTTGGTGCCGTTTGACAGTTTTGAAATTAAAATTATGTGTCCCTTTTTAAGGAAACCGCCTTCGAAAGGGTTTATTCCCTCCTTTCTATCCTTATGTTACACACATGAGTCCCAAGAACTAATTAGGGAACCTTTTTTCAATAAATAAGTATATACAATTGGAAGGCGATCGGATATTTCTATCAAAAAATATCGAGTTGCGTGCGTATGTACGTACCTGCATACGTATATATGTACGTACGTACATACATACAGACAGAATATGCAGGTGCAAAAGCGCTTCGGTAATATCATGTGAGCTAAAAACCTGCAATACGACAATAAATATATAGTTCTTATCTCTTCAATTCGGTGGTCGCAAAACAGATCATTTATATAATCATCCCGAAAAAAAACGTTTATAAAAAATGGCAACAATATGCGGAAGATTTTTTGTGCAGAAATTGACACACAAGACTATAACTAATACGATTATAATTCAAACATGGCTGGGAAATGCGCGGAACACATTTAAAAAGCTTTCGATATGTATAAATGAGAGCCAAAAACGCTTTAAAAATAACCCTTTTACTCATTTAATGTTTTTATTACATTAAAAACGAAACTATTTAAATTAACTCATAGTTTAATACTGCGCTCTGACCTTTGTTTAACACGCAAACCCTGTTTAGTTTCAATTCAACAATTCATTGAGCCACAAAAAAAATTACATTTAAACATAGCAACAATGCCAAAAAGCAACAAAAAAACCACGTCTTCTCAGAAAAAACTTCCTCTTCAGCTGATGCCAGGAGCCACAGGATATAACTCAGGTTCCTAAAATAGACATAGATCGATGCACCAATTAGCTATTAAAAATATCATTTTTACAACTGTTGCAGTGGCGTAGCTACATTTTTTGGCGCCCGAGGCCGGAAGAAATTTTTCGCCCCCTCCCCCCCCCCCATCCAAAACAAAAAATAACCACGTTATTTTTACTCAAGACATTAAAAAAGTATTTTTGGCTTGTACCCAGAGAAAAAAGCAGATTCACTCTTCCTTGTTTTAAGGATTCAGCTAATTTTACTCAAACACACGAAACTAAACAGCGTGGAACCCGATTATAGAAGATTTTTAGTTTTCGTCAATACTGATATTTAATGGAAATTTAAAAAACTTAGTGGAACATTCACGGATATGACTGTTGTTTTAAACGTACGGGAATGCCAACATTGAAAATAAATTTTCAAAAAAACACATTTGCTAAAACTCCTAAAATTCGCCCGATAAGGAAAAAAAATTCCTGTTTCAAAACGGCAGCCACCCTAAAATTTCAAATTGCTATACCATTTTTTAAGACAGGGGAAAACCAAAAAATATTCTTGAATCCTTCCATCAACACTTAACGATTATCCAAGAAATAAATTATAATTTTTTGTATATTTTTATTTTATTTTAAAATCTTTAAGGGATCGCCATTTTGAAACAGGATGATGACCAAGATGTCCAACGAATTTGGTCGAGATCTTAATAAACCCTTAAGATATGCTCAAATACGTCCAAATTAGTTTATAAATACGAGCGCAGTCGCATGACAATGATCAGATATTTATAGAGAGATATACATACCATATATATAGATAAAAAGGATAAGAATTAAAATCCTTTTTAAAATTCAAAATTAAAATTCAAAAATTTAAATAAAAATCCTTAAGTTCTTTTTTCTAACTTTAAATCTTATATCTAAAATCCGTTTTACCCCTTGTAACTTTCTTTCCCAGCACAACATTTATTAAGTTGACCATTAAATTCAGTGAGTAACTTAAAATAGAAAATGCTGGCGTTTGGACAATTCAACTTCATTTGTGGTTAAAGCTTTTACGTCACAGATCCCAGGAATTTCGCGGATCTTGACCACGTGGCAATCAAGAGCTAATTAACCCTTTGAGGGGCAAGCAATTGTGTTCATGGAGTGTTGAATTCACACCGAAATTTAAAAAAAGAATTATTTCAAAAAGAGGAAAAGCAATTTTTTGACTTTTTTTCCACCAAAGTTTAAAAAGAATTTTTTAACACGTTCACGCCGGCGCGGTGGGTCACACTTGACTGTCTCAGAGTTGTTAAGTCTCCGGCATTTTGCACACCACTATTATTTTAGAGAAAATGTTGTTCCTTTAAATTGTCCAATTGTTCTAATTAAATATAACAACATTTTCTGTATTAAAATACTGGTATCCAAAAGGCCGGAGACTTGCCAGCTCTGAGACAGTCGGGTGCAAAGCCATTAAATAATAAGCCTGATCAGATGAATGGAAGAATTTTCGCAAGTTGACAATAGCGCTCTCTGGCGTCTGGTGTACTTTTTGCATATTGTAAAATGAAAAATTGACACCAGAAAAATTAAAAAGTGAAATTTTGAAATATTAAACCAAAACAATTCACCCACAAGTGGATCAAGCATGAAATATTCCGCAGAAGTTCATGCGATGCTACGGCCATTGGGTTGACTATGTAATCAAAAGCACGTTATGCCTGTTGTGTTTCTCGGCGCGGTTTTTGTTTTACAGATGGTTTGTGGTAGGAGAGGAGAGTGGAACTCGTGTATATGAACAAAATTTACATAATGTGCATTTGCAGGTCATTTCTGTTTTGTACACCAGCCGCAAGGTGGCGCTAATGTGCGCTAACAAATTTAACACGTACTGAACACGCTCAAAGTATAATCGCTCTGGTCGAGTGTGACCCACCACACCGGCGTGAACGTGTTAATTAAAAATTGAAAATTAAAAAGAATTTTTTTAATTTTCTGGTGCGAATGTGTATTAAAATTAGATATCCCACCGCACTTCAAGGGGTTACACTAAATTTTTCTCCCAAACTGATATCTTCGCCCCCTGTTGGAAATTATTGCCAACGCACGGAAAATATTAGATTGTATCCGTTTGAGATGTCTGCACAACCTACGACCATGCAGGTCCCGAAATTGACATAAATGGTTCGTGAGACATCTTATCAAACTTGCGGATATGATTGAAAGATGCAACGGCGAAATAAACGAGTTTAGTCCACAAAGATGTTTCCGAGCCAAATACATTAATCTCCCAGTTATTCTTTATAGATATAGTTTTCTCTAAAGTATATGCGATGAATTTAAGTATATACCAAATGTATTTAACTTTTAAAACGACGAAAACAGCCATTTGTACTGGTTGTACTAGGAAGACTGAAAAGTCCTACTTTGTTTTTTATACGATTTAAAAAGGGAAAGTTTGGGGATAGGTCGCCCACATTTTATTATTTGGCTTTTCTCAATGTCAATTCGACGGAAAAATGGAATTTCAAATAAAGAAGAAATAATATCTTTACTTGTTCTTTCAGCTAAATTCATTTTACATTGGTTTTAGAGAAGCCCCCATATTACACGAAAATATTCATGTGGAATAAAGAACGCAAAAATCAACATGAAAACCAATCTATGTGTGTGTTTGTGTGACGGAGATGGTGAGAAATATTTACCGCACGTGCAAGTCTGAAAATTCGTGAGAGTGTTGTCCAAGGCAGGTACTGATGCACGTGAGGCTCAGATTTCTAATTTTTTTTTAATAATTAGCTGAAAATATTAATTAAAAAATCATCAAAAACGCTTTTTTTTCACAAAATGGCAAAATCGCGCGCACATATGAACTTGATTACAAAGCCTAAATGGAAGAAATTAAGAATATTCACTAATTAGCGAAAATTAAGAAAACTATATCGAGATAAGATATCGATTTGAAAATTTCAGAGCACATGTAGAAAAATATTTTACACCTGCGCATAGAATTTTTGAAAAGCACTCGGTAATATTTTTTTTTTTACTGTTTTCAAAAAACTGACACCGACAGTACACAAGCTCTGAGAAAAAAACATACAGGGCGAACATTCATTAAAAGCAGAACTGAAAAAGATCTTTTCCCGGCCGACACCTCCATTTAATTTCCGAAAATCGATGGATCAGAGATTATACAACATCTGGACAATCGACTTAATTATTAAACGTTGCCAAATGCTAAAAACATAATTTAAAAGCATTTTATCAATTTAATCGAACATTATTAGTGTGTTCTGTGTGAAGAGTCTCGTGATATGAGTTAAGGGTTCTCCGACAAAGGTTTCTCCTCTTTATTTACATTTAAAAGTATGTTTTCAAAAGTACAGACTTTTACCACAATTATCGAACATTAACGGATCATTCTTTTCTGCATTCTATGGATCAGATTTTAACGGGAATTTATTCATTGAACTTAGCTTACGATTTTCTTGCAGTTTTTAGCTCCACCTTCCATTGCAGGGGACACATTCTTATCTTGGGTTCTATCGTTCCATGGACTCAATTTCAACTGGGTTTTGCTCATTCCCCACTTCATTGCTACTTAGTTTTCGATTGTCTTACAGTTTTTAGTTCTACCTTCCACCACTAGGGGCCATTTTTATCTCTCGTTTCATGTGACCAATTTCTGTGGAATTTTTTTTTCAATTCATCTTACGATTCTCTTCACACTTTCCAGCAGGTGCGCAGCACGCCTGTTATACAGGGACGTAAGCAGCGGGGACCGTGCCGGAGATTCATTTTGAAAAAGATAAATTTGAATGGAGGGGAGTTTAGTGGTTAGCACTCTCGGTCTACGCTGCCGAAGACAGTGGGAACCCATCCCGTAGGTTCATTTCAAGAGATTTATATATATATATACATACATACATATATTTGATTTTAATATGAATAGAGGTTATATTCGCGGTTCGTTTGGAAAAATTGACGGGCGGGTCAGCTAGTATACAAATGGAAAATGTTCTTTTGATACCAGAAATGTCACTCCAAGTTGCAAACAGGCCTTTTTATTTATAAACTGGAGGATAGACATTTAGAAATCTTCATCAGTGATTGACAACTAGGGATATCTCCATTCTCCCCCCCCCCCCCCAAACACGCATTCACAGAATTTCTTCGCAACATTCACTCACACACGCAGAGAAAAATAAGAAAATGTCAACAATTCCTATTTATTGTCAAAATATGTGAAATAATTCCGGTTTAAACCTCCTTTCAATTTGGCGCCCACTATTTAATCTTTTTGCGCGTCAATTCAGATACATAATTTATCTTAGGTACCATGTGTGTTGAGCCATCCCTAGAAACATTTACAGATGCTTTTACTTTCTTCATTATTTGGATATAACAAAATATCTTACTAAACAAAACATTCACACACACACACACGTTAAAAAAGAAAAAAATCAACAATTCGCATTTATTGTCAAAATATGTGAAATAATTTCGCTTTAAACATCTCTCAATTTGGCGCCCTTGGCCTCGGCGCCCGGGGCGACCGCCCCCCCCTTCCCCCCCCCCCCTAGCTACGCCACTGAATTGTTGACGAAATTTTAATTTTTGCATTTTTGGCCACGTTTTTGTGTCAAATACTCCACTGTGCGACAGTGAGCTCTAATTTTTAAGGAAAAAAAAAAGATTTAAAGCCAATAAATATATTTTATGATTCTGAAAATGTTTACATTTCATCACCATCTATTTTATTAGCACTTAATAGTTATTATAACGCAGCCTCAATTTTTAGTTACAAACATCTATCAAAAATTATATTGTTATTAGCCAAAAGATATCCTCTGAGTTATTTTATGCACATGAGTAAGTCGATTTCTGTAATTCGTTGCTTCCACTCCAGTATGCATATCAGGAGAATCTGCTTTTCTCACATCATCTTGATTACTCTTTCCTAACTGAAACCGAGAAGCAAAAAAGTAATTATCTGTTGGTTCTAATGGAAAAGCGTACTGAATGCGTTGTATAATTACATCATCAGGGTGCAGAAATTGTACCGCAATTTTTTAATAAAAGTTTTATCCTTAATTTGAAGATTTACAAAAAATAAATGCTGAAGTCTTAGCGAAGCGGCTACATTTTTTGTTATTTAAGTATTAAATAAAAATTTTCTAATAAGAAAATATTTTCAGACTCCTTACAAGTTCTAAGGAGTGTAGGCTACTTTATAAATTGTGATTGGCTCCTTGATGGTACCTTGTAGTGATTTTAGCTATTCTAACGTTTCCATCTTTTTTTTAATCAAATTAAAAAAATTCCCTACCGACCAATTAAAACGTTTCTAAACATCGTCTCCTAACAGCACAAGTTCAAACAACTTTAACCCTTTATCTACTGATGGTACTTATAAGTACCACTCACTTTAAACTTTTATACCATAGTGAATATTACAATTATTATATAATGGTACTTTGCAAAAAACGCTCTTTTAACTCCACTTTATCCGAATACTTGGCACAGTAGTTCTAGGTTTGTTATTTTAGAGAGGAATGAGGCTATCTTTGAAGCAGTCGATGTATTTTGTGCCGACTTTTTGTAGAGATTGCCACGCTCGTCTTTTCATTGCTGCAAACACAGTAAACGATATAAGATAAGTATTGGATTTTTTTTGTCTGTTCATTATGGACTTAGAATACAATTTCACTCGCTATTTTAGGTGAACGGTGTATGTATTTGATTTAACAGTTGAATTACTTGGTGGTACTTTTAAGTACCGTCAGTACACTGGGTGTTCGAGAAAAACTTCTTGTTTACTTTTCGTCTGTGTAGTTATCCATCGTTTTCATCGGATTTAAAATGTAATTACTAAAATGTAGTGTAGTAATTATTCCCCTGGTATTTCTTTTCTGTTTCATTGTTATTTTTTATAGGAAATCGAAAAAGTTGTGGCACCGGCTCGTTTTTGCTATGGTAGAAATGGCATATGTAAATTCATATATTGAGTATGTGGAGATGCGAGTGAAAATGTTGTCCCTGGAATATTGACGTCGCTACACTAGAGGACTGCTAACAAGATGGAAACCTGAAAAAAAAATATTTTTTTTTTAACCCTTTCAGGAGTAAAGCATTTTCTGTTCTAAAGTGTTAAAATAAATGATTGGCACCGGAATTTGCCAAACGATTTATTTATAAATAAGAAAAAGCCTATATTTCACATACTTATTAAATCGAAAATATTTTCTTTTGCCTATATAAATACATTGAGGGTTTTTTGTTACGATAATTTAGTCATAGTGTACTGACGGTACTTTAAAGTACCACTTTAGTTAATTACCTCTAAATAATTAAATTTCGCACGGGTGAGTATTTTTTTCATGTTTATCCTTTAATTTTCATTCTAGTAACTGAAAAAAAATACTACATGAAAAAAAATTGCAGTAGATCATAATGCCGTAGATAAAGGGTTATCCCCTTAATTCTCGCTCCCGTCATATTCACAGGCTGTATCTTTTTTTCAGTTTATTCAGATTTGTTTGATTCCCACCAGTTTTATAGAATAGTGTATTTGGCCTTATTATGGTATCATTTTACCTGTCATTAAACAAGGTGATCATTTCTTTTTTTAAAAAGTGGTGCCAATAATGCGTCCGTTAATGCGCAATAATGCGTAATTTAATGCGTCCGTTAAGGGGTTAAGTCCAGTAAAATAATATTTCATATAGCATTTGTATAAGCTACCGAGGTATTCAGTTCGAAAAAGTATTCTCAACAGTTTCAGGAGATTAACTTTGTATCAAACCCTTTTACAAAACGGACCAGAGTAAATTTCGTCAATGTTTGTGACAGTCAAATTAGTATTTTGATCTAAAAAATGCAAGATTTTAGTCAGAGTTGCCAGACTGGGGACTTTTTTAATACCGATTATTTGACTGTCACCGCTTTTTTAAAATGGTATAGTTCGCCTTATTTTTCAGAATTTTGTAATCTAGTTTAAATAGTCCGAATATTTCTATTTCATAAAAGCTGTTACAATGAACATAAGAATCTGGCAACACTGGTATCAGTGGTACCAAGATTTATGTATTTGCAAACTGATATTTGAATGGATAAGGATTGTGCCTTCTTGATAGTTTTTGCAATTCTTCCAAAGTGGAAAAAGTTTTATTTAGTGCCCGTCTTAGAAGCTCTGTGATTTCAAGAAACAGCCCTTTCAACCAACCAGCCCCACCAGGTGGCTGACAGCATAGTTGCCAACCTCCCGATTTTTTTAATACCAGTAAAATATTAGAAAAAAGTTTGCTTTATTTAATTGCCGAAATTTTGCGATTACATAAAACAAGTATATCTGCATAAAATACTGGTATTAAAAAAATCGGGAGGTTCGCAACTATGCTGACAGGGTTGAATTTTTAAACACATCTCTTTAAATTGGTGCTGTAGAGATAGTTATATAAACTAAAGTTTGATTTTATGTTACGATTCTACCTTGAATCTCCTCCGCACCATATCCTCAATAATTATTCTGAGTGTATGGATCAGATCAGTTATCAATCAAATCGGAAATAAGAAGATCGCATAGCTTTTTAAGGCTCTCTAGAACAGGCTAAAAAAGATTTGTAGTATCAAATGTACTACTCATTAAATATTAAAATTGCATGATTAACAAAAGTAACATAAAACTGCGTTGTGAATTTTTCGATGTAACCTATAGTCCGTCTGATAGAATGGATTACTAATGCACACTGGGACATAACATCCTAAAAATAAATAACGAGCAATGCCTAAAATAAAAATTACTAATACACTCATTAAAATACATAAAGATTTATATACAGAAAAGGAAAATATTTACATTTGCATAAAAAGATAAAAGACAACTCGCTATTTATCCCTTTAAGACCCAACCCGCACGATCGTGCGGGTTAGACATTCATTTAAATGCTTGCTTCTGAGGCGTATGTAATAAAAACTCGAATTGAACGATCGTTCTGGTTAGCAGATAGAGTAAAATATCTTTTTTTATCACCAGGTAGCGGTTCCAGTCCATATTTTACTTTCTACAGCATGACAAGTTTTGCTTACAAACCCATCGGGGCTTAAAGGGCTAAATAGACATACTACACTGATTGTTCTTCCTTTTTACTTAATTTTGACATAGAAATTAATGTATTAAAATAGCAATTAACGCCTTTGCAGAAAACATACAAAGGCTCAACGTTTTAATAATAATAAATAATAAAATAGTACGTTTCACGTATTATTTCTGCATTTTTAAATGTTGGTTTCCTGCTTTTCGATAGAAATGAATGCTCTCACATTCTCTCGTAGTTACCATGATTATGAAAGATAATAATTAAAATGGATAAATAACCAGCTATATTTACAAATTATTTTTATTTGATTGTTTATTAAATTAAAATTAAATACAGAAAAAATAATAATCTTATTTCTGTCCTACCAGTTGAAAGATTTCCTTGACTGAAATAAATTTTCTATATGGGGAATACATAAATGATATTATTCACCTTCCTATCAGCAGTCTCACATCCAGTCATAATACAATATCCAAGGTGCAGAGCTGGATGATTCTTTTTTTTTACAGGTATACTCTTTGTTTAATAGTTATACACTATAGTTAAACACTTACATGTTGTGATCAAAGTAAAGATTTCATATTTTTTTAAACCTCTACCAGGAGGTTTTTTAGGAAGAGAGAAAACTATATTATATCCACAAAAACATGTCTGATATGTGTCGATACTATATGCTGTCGTGTAACGAGCCGTTAATTCCCAAATTGGCTCAACCGAGCCCAGCAATCTGATTGGCTAAAACTGATATTTATATAGTAGATAATTATATTTATTTTCTTATGAAGTAGTGTAATGTGAAATAGAATGCAATTATAATGACTTAAATTGATTTATTTTGTTAAATTTGATCAAAATCACAGTAAAGTAATCCAAAATATTAATATTAACAAAGGATCAGATTGCTGAGATCGGATGAGCCAATTTGGGAATTAACGGCTCGTTGTCGTGTAGGCTACTCCTTCCCTCAGATGGGTGCGATCGCTGAATGGTTGAAATTTCTTCTATATAAGATAGGTACAGCTTAATCGTAATTGGGTATAGTATCTTGTTGGTCTTCAAAAAATTGACATATGTGAATGAACAATGTCTCCTGTTGCTGTCTTGGAACAAACCTTCTCCTGACTTCTTGAACATTTTACTCGCCTCTAATTGGACTAACTCGTCCATAACACTCCTGAGTAAGTTCCATAAATTTCAAGTATTCACCATTGTGTTTCAACTGTCAGCGTCTCATTTTCCGTGCTAATAAATTTTTCTTATGATGACTGGGCGCTTGGCCACACACAACGCATTAGATAAAATAAAAACAACACTGCATAAAAAATTACAATACAATGCAATTTAAATATAGATAATACTTAATGAATTTTGTACACATTGATAGAATTCATTAGAACCCCAGTTCATGACTTTATGTTGCCTAGAATTTATTCTGTTTTTACATAACATAATGTTGAAATAGTCCGGTATTATTAATCGAAAATACATTATTTCTGTTGTTTCATTCCTGTATTTATTTGGAGAGCGCATTTCTCCACAACAATCGGTAAAAAGAGTTATTTATATTCAATCAATCTTTAAGTTACATTTATTAATATGTCTGATAATGATACCGTCGCACAGCTTATTACTTTTGCGCATTTCGGTTACCAATAAAATACATTTTTATTCGGTAATTGTTTATTTATGTGATTAATTAATGTAAAATTTACCATTAAATTTTAGTGAGAAGAAAAAAAAGGATACAATTTGTAAGCTATACTGTTATCCGAGAAGATGAACTTTGAACTTCCTCTCTTTTGTATGAAACGTCACAAGAACAGTAGAAAAGCATCAGATGAAAAGGAGGAGACAAAATCCAATATAATGTATTCCAATATAATGGCAAAATCTAATATAATGGCTCTATAATGGAGTTATGAATAATGAGGAGGCGATATTTTGTGTATTGTCTACCAGTTGCCAGTGAAGTAACTGATGAGGTTGTCATAAGATTGGCGGCTGTCATTTTAAATAGTATAAACAGTTTCTCATTACCCCCGGGGCAAACACCTACCAGAAAATTTGCCTTTCGGTTCATTACGAGTTTCATTTTATGGTCAACTGAAGCATTTGCACAACACATAATGCGCTCCTTCGATGATTTGTGGCTTGGAGCTAACTTTTCTTCCCGTGAAGCAAGTGTTTTTGTTAGGAGACATTTCCAATATAATCTTGTCTCATCACCATTATAAATGGGATCGGGAATCAAATTTTCTTCGTCAATAAATTCTTGAAATTTCACACAAAACATTTCTGTAGGAGTTGCATCCGCACTTAGACGTTCTACTTCAACATTTAACCACCGAATTCTTTAACGTAGCTTGAATTGATTGAGCCAACCAGATGAAGCATTAACCCATTAACCGCCAAAACTATTACGATAGAAATTTTCAAATTTCTTGTTGAAAGTAGTTTCCCACCACAAATTCAGTAAGGTAAATTTCGCTTTACTAAAATAGCAAAATTCTTGCCAATAAATAAGATATTTTTTTTAATTCTAAAATAGTGGCGCCAATGTAATTAGTTCATTGCATGAGCAATTATTTTGACTGTTGCGTGAACGCAACGTCAGCGGTTAATGGGTTAAAATCTCCTTCTAAATTTAGTGCTTCATGAAAAAAATCTTGCTTTTTCGGAACACGTGGCAATCGAAATAGTTATACCGTCTGCTCTTTTTTGATTAAACCACTGTAGTAGAGCTGAATCTAGATCTTTATATGTTGACGTTTATAGACCTTTCCGTTTGGAAAGCGCAGATTTGCCAACACAATCTATCGTGAAAGTAATGTGTTTTTCTTTGTTCTTTTTTATATTACGTACAGTTTGTACTCCAATTTGATAATCCTTTGCTAATTTGCTAGCTAATTCTCAATTATCAAGTTTCTGGAGGACTTCTAATTCTTTGTTTAACATTTAAAACGTTTCGTTTTCATTTCAAACCAATCACTTAAAAACTTACCAGTAAAAACTTCACGTTACTAACTGACGAAAACAAGACTTAGGAACTAAAGGAACACGTGTGAACGTGAGAAGACAGCTGAAAGGCTTTTAGAAGATATTCAGGAGACAATGATAATATGTATCTAGGTGAATCGATTAATCAAAAGTTTAATCATAAAAATATATTTAAAAAAACATAGCACAGCGAAATATGTCGTGAACGTCACTGCGAGAATAACTGGCTATTGTAAAATCAACTCTCCAATCCCTCCTATCTCCTTTAACCCTACCCGTCAAACAGGTTCCAGAGCGATCGATTTTACCTCTACGCATTTCACACCATCTAAACCGGAAAAGATTATAATTCACATCAGCATCAATTTTACATGCATGATAAGCGTGAAAATGTTTGTCATTAATTTTTCTGTGAATCCGGAATGAGCACGGATAATCCGCGCACAGATAATCGAAAGTACACTATAGTTGTGTTATGATTCTATTTTGTTCAAAATAGTTTTCTATATGCATGATTTAGAGTTTTATCATGCGCACAGAACTTAATGATTTTAAGTCACGTATTAGTGAGATGGAATTTTTAATTTAAAATTTAAATATTAATTTTGTATATGAAACATTTATTTTTCTGCGTAATATAGATAACAATATATACTTTAAGCAGTGAGGGGAAAAAAATCTTAATTGCATATTATTTCTGTTTTGTTAATTTAAAAATGTCGATGTTTTTTATCGTTTCGACAAACTCAAAGGTTGTGTGATCCATTAACTTTAATTTTTCATTACTTTAACACACTTTTGTAAGTAAAACTTAATATTTATCTGATTCATGTCATAATACTTTTCGAAAAAAGTTTTATTAACATTTTGTTTATTATTGTTTACGTAAGCGTTGGAAAGAATATCTATCAATAATCTGACTTCTTAAGAGCGGAAATTGAAACATCCATCACGTTAGTAAGACTGTTAACTTGTTAACAGCTCCTGTAATAATATCAGCAAGAATCTACACAAGATAACATCTTAGAAGAGATTTTCCCAAAGATCTGTTTGTTCTCGGAAATCGATGGCAATGCTATTTGTTTTATCAGATTATACATCATTGAAATAATCTTGTGAGACAACGTTCCACTATTGATTTTAACGAGTTTAAATTTCAAGTGGTGTTTCATGTAACATAATTTTTTTAAACTGTTTTTTTTTTTTACTTTGTTTCATATTTGTATACAATTGCATGATAAAATTATCATTTTCATTGAAGCAAAATATTTAATGTAAATGCACATAAAATTTTTCTCCTAACAACACTTTCTAAATATTGCAAACACATGTATTATTCCTTATCTAATGAATGCCAATTGACAGTTTTTACTGTCCAAACCTGCTGTTTCCAACTGGACACAAATATTTTTACACAAAAAGATCGCCCTATATAATCTCAAAATTTCAGCAATTAATAATCGCAAAAGAAAAATTTGCCAAAAGAGTGCCGCCGTAAGATTGATAATTCCAAACAACACATTTAGATAATAGAAACTCCTTGTCGCGCATCTGGAGGCATTCGTTCGCTACACGTTAATTATAAATTCGCCATAGCCACCGCCCCCTGAATACTAGGCCGTTGCCACCGAAATACTCAAGGCCTGAGGACACGAGTTGTGACGTCATCACTAATCGACCTACTTCTCACTAGTGTTGGAATTCACACCGGAAAATTTTGAAATAGCAATTTTATTTTATTTTATTTGTGGAATATCTATCATCATATACAACAATACTAACTATTTAAAGTTACTGGTGAGAATTCAGAATCTCAAAATAAAAATTCGGCCAGATGCGGAATGCCACAGTGTGGCCGTATCTGGCTGATTTTTTATCGGGGTATTCCAAATTCTCACCAGTAATTTTAAATAGTTATTATTGTTTTATAAGATGATAGATATTCCACAAATAAAATAATACTGCTATTCAAAATTTTCCGATGTGAATTCCAACACTAGTGAGAAGTTGGTCGATTAGTGATAGCGTCACACTCGTGTCCTCATGCCTTGACTATTTCGGTGGCAACGACTAGGCCTACGGATTGACACAAAAATGGCGGCTGTAATAGCCGGATTTTTTTAATCGTAAGTAAGATCCCTTAAATTCAGACACCAATATTTTCTTAAAGTTTAGTTTGGCGTATTTAACATCAGAAAAACAAGTCTGAGAAAACTTTTAGAATTTATGGTTCTGAAATTCAAGGGTAAAACTCTGAAAAGAATCTTCCTACTACAGCCGCCATTTTTGTGTCAGCGCGGAGAACTGGTATTCAAGGGAGGGGGGTGGGTGTATTCGCGAACGCTGACCTGAGTTCACGTCTTTTGGATAATGGAGTTATTAATAAAGAGAAGGAGACATATATTGTACTGTCTACCAGTTGCGAGTGAAGTAACTGAGAAGTCTATCACAATATGGCGATTGTTTATTTAAATCGGATCTACAGTTTCTGATTACAGCCGGAGCAAACTTCCCACCAATAAAATCGAATAGAAAAACTTTGCCTTATTTAAGCATCTTGTTCGTAGAAATACTTTCTCATAATTATGGTAAAAATTTCTATTTGTTTTTACTGGTGTCAGCTTGCCTAGTAAAACTTTCAGTTCGTTTCACTGGTTGTCACAATATGACGGAAACGCAGGGCCTGACTATCGCTAAAGTAAACTTCCACCAGTAAAAATTAAAATCTGTTTCTGCCATTATTTATGACTGAAATTTTACTTTAATAAGGCGTTTAAATAAGGAAAATGTTTCTATATAAATTTACTGGTGGAAGATTCCACTGGCGGTAATCAACACCTGCGGAAGAGTTACAGTTTAAGCTTCACTAATTTAAGGTTATGCCAGTTCCTATTTATTAGTAGTTCCATGTTTTGGATATCTTTTTTTCCAGACTTCGGATTTGTACATTTACATGTCATATTATTACCGTAATTTCCGGCGTATAATCCGCAGATCAAACAATTCTGTTTGGACCCAGAAAATTTAATCAGTAATTGAATACAAATTGTTACTGCGATCTGAAAAGTTGCAGTTAATTTTTAAACATTTGCACTCGAGAGTTGACTCTCACTCACCACTAGTGTTCCCAGGTGTCACGCGTAAACCAAGAATCCATATTCTCTGGGCCCCACATATTTCTTATAGTTTATTTCACCATCTTTAATCACAAATAATTCTGCCATTAGATAAGACTAAGAACATTTCTTTAAAAGACTGGTATCCAGAGCACTTGGAGTTCGAATTTACGCAAGACACCTGGCAGCACTAGCGGTGAGTGAAAGTCACCACTCGAGGGAAAAGGGTTAAAAATTTCTGCGTCGAAACATGATTGTTTGATCCGCGGATTATACGCCGAAAATTACGGTACTCCAAAATATACGCAGTACTCTTACTGGTACAATTAGTGTACTATTCACGTAAGTATAGTGGTTTGAAACTATATACGCAGTTGTAATATAAACACGAATACAAAAAAATATTTTTGTTAAAATATTCAGAAACGCATGAATAACGTTCATATGAGATTCATACAGATAAGAAGAGGAAAACATGCAGTCAAAAAAGTGTTAAAAATTAAGAATGCTTCATTTTTTTTCGACTTTTTTCATTATTTTTATGCATAAAATTTGTTTGAATGCCTTCAAAAGTAAAATGAAGATAGCTTTCAGTACTTTAAAACTTTTTTTTTAACATTCGTTTGTTAAATATGTCACAGTTGTCGTTACTTTTTATGTCTGCCTGATTCTATCCTATTATTAAACATTTATAATTAAAATTATGAATGAAGAATTTGCTCCACCTGAATAGTTGCCTTTGTGTAATCTAACGATACATTAGAAAATTTATGAATAATAATATGCAATTTTGATATGTTTTTTCATAACTTTGATATAATAATACGGTAGTTACAGGGCAGTGTTGCCAATGGGCTACTTTTTTAAATTCAGATTTCTTCGTTGTCACCAATTTTTTTTTATTCTAAAAGTCGCCTTATTTAATGACGTATTAATTAATGCAAAAACAAGGGCAATTTTACCATTTCAAATCAGTGGTGTCAATCAAGATATCTTAATTTAATATAAGGAGCCCACTGGCAGCACAGTTACAGTGCTCCACCTGGTCCGTTTTTTGAAAACAAGTAATTTTTAAGAAAAACATTCGTGGCAGATTTTGACAACAATTGCTAGAAAAACGCGCTTTCGGGTAAGCTTCTGCGAAATTTATAAGGAAGATGTTTCATTGAAAAAAGTTGTTTTTCAAAAGCGGACCGTGTGGGAGCCCTGTAGCAAAGCGATATAAGTAAGCGTCATATCTTAAATGGGAGAAGTAACTGCAAGTTTAAAGAAGAGGTCACACCAATCAAGGTCGCACGCCACGTAGCGGACGGAGTTAAACTACAGGAAGTTTCCTAACTGTTTTCTTACTTCACACCACTACAATTTTAAAGAATTTTTTTACCTTGATTAATAGATGAAATGTCTCTGGTGAGGCGAAGAAAACTTCGTGGTGCTAAGTGATTCTGGACGCCCCTCTCGCTACCAGTGTGACAAGAGGGCTGCTTTTTTTAATTCAGATTTCTGGTAACGGCACCACTTTTCTAAAATAGTAAAAATTACCCTTGTTTTCGCCTTAAATAATATATCATTAAACGAGGCGAATTTCACTATTTCAAAAAAGTGGGGCCAATCAAGAAATCTGAATTGAAAAAAAGTAGCCCATTGGCAACACTGCAAGCTACGCCATTAATTTCAATAAATGTGGTAAACAAAATTCAGTTCTATGAGTGACTAAAGATTTAGAAAATATGCGCAGATGGTAGATATTCTGTCATATATGTCGTCACACTAAAAGCCCGCGTATATAGATTATCACCCCCTGCACTAGATGGCTCAACTGTGTTAATTTACGCCCGATTCCAGTATTAAATATGTACGCTTACTTATATCGCTTTGTCCTGTAGTTACAACTCTTTTTGTAAAATATTTAAAGCGAAATTAGATAATGTAAAAGAAAGAAGTTGTTTTGAATGTCTCACATTTTTTATAAAAGCAATGTAAATAAATGTGAGCATAAATGGAAAGTTTTTTTAGTTGAAAATTTGTCATATATATGCCTCCCACTGACTCCTTTTTTTAAACATCGCTTTTTCTAAGAAATATCTGCTTTTTACAAGGTTCGTACGGGTAGCATTATTTTCAAGGCCAGATATCAGTATTTTTTTACTAGAAAAATTAATCTAGTTTAAACGCGCGAAATTTCGCCTTTTTTGGGGATGCATTTTCTATAAGAATATACTTGTGGTGAAGAATTTTTTAGTTTGGAAATTCAAGGACCCGTACGAACCCTGATTTAGATTTTTCTTAAATTTTTGCAGAAACCCATCCGGAACGTAATTTTTGTTGGATATGTTGTCTCCCACTCGGTTCGATTTTTGAACACTACTTTTTTTCTAAAATAAATCTTCTTTAAAAATTTTATAGACATTTACTTCAATCGAAGTTTTTTTTTTTTTTTTGCACTTGCACTTGCACTTGCACTTGCACTTGCACTTGCAGGGTGGTTAGGGCGACATATCGGGTAAAAACACAGTCACAAAGGGAGGAAAAAACAAGCATTTTTTCAGAGAAAGAAATCACATTTTTTAACAATAGCATAGCACAAATTTTTCGAGGAAGGCGATACGTTGCCTAGCAAAAACGTTCCCTTAACACATTTGCTGAAGAGTAGCGACTGTACCGTAAGTGACGCGCCACTAATTGTGGCAGGTGTCGCCGAACCGTATACGGTTCCGGTTCGGCAGCGAGAAAAATGTTGCCTTTATTCTACCCGCCCAGTGTTGCCAGTGGGCTACTTTTTTTAAAATTCAGATGTCTTGATTGGCACCACTTTTTAGAAATAGTAAAATTCGCCTTATTTAATGACATATTAATTAAGGACAAAACAAGGTACCCGTCATCAGTGAGGGGTGGTTTCCGGCAAGCATGTAATGGACTGTCATCGTTTAGAAAGTAGATGGCTAATATAACCAAACCCGCATATTTATTTAATGAGAGGAAATGTAATTTTTCCTTCATTTCTTTTAAAATAAGCTGAATTATTTTAAATGGGGTTTTTAGTGAACATATAAATACGTTGTGAGATTTATATTTAAAGAAGTAAAATGGATCACATATTTTTATTTAGTTTGAAAATATTTTTATAAAAAATAAAAATTTCTTCACCGGCGACCCTTTAAACTCATTATTCATAAAAAAAATAACTGAAACTAAATGAATAAATATTTAAAATAGATTAAAATAATTTAAAATGAATATTAAAACAGAAAAACGCCCTTATATTGTGCATAAAGTAGTCGCTGTCTCTCCCCCCCCACCCCCTTACTCAGCAATGCAAAACTTTCACATAATGCATAAAATCATTTTTAGCCATAAATGCGTAATTATTTCTAAAATTGACGACTGTTGTAGCTCTAATATTGGCTTAAAAATACAATAAATTTAGCATTTTTTCTGAAAAAATAATTTTTTCTTTTACTGAAAAATATGTTATCGAAAAAAGAAAATGCATTTCGATTTCTTTGCATCTGCAATCGCGGATACAAGGGAGAGGTTGTGGGGTTCACCGGGCTCCCACTCGGTCCGTTTTTTGAACACCACAATTTTTATAAGAAAAATCACCTTTATAAATTTCGTAGAAACTTACCACGAAAGGCTTTTTTCTTCCAATTGTTGCCGAAACCTACCATGAAATTTTCTCTTTAATTTTACTGCTGTTCAAAAAACGGACCAGTGGAAGGCCTGGGTTCATGATTCTCCCTTTAAATGAAGAATGTTTCAGTAGAACCAGATATTTTTATTAACCCCTTGAGGGGCAAGCAATTACGTTTGTGAAATGCTGAATTCCCACCGGAATCTTTGAAAAATACTATTTCAAAATAAGTAAAAGCAATTTTACGGCCTTTTTTCCACCGAAGTTAGAAAAGTAAATTTTAATAAAATTTTTCTGTTGTAAAACTTCATTAATCGTACGTGGTATATAATATAACCGGTGCCCCTCAAGGGGTTAAAAAAATTATTTTTATTCATTTTGTATCAAAAGAGTTTAAATATTCCCCCTCTTAAACATGCTTTTGATACATTCTGTTACATCCATTACTTTATGATACATTTAGTTATTTTTCTATAAATGTGGTGCATCTGGAATTGTATTCACACTTCCATGACTATATAAAAATTTGTGAATCCCCTACCCCATTAAATGATATATGGTTCCTTTTAAATCCCCCTGACCGCCGAGCAAAAGGGCAAAATTGTAATGTTTTTTTCTCTGTAATTTTTTTTTTAAATCTAAAAAAAGGTGATTTTTCAAAAAGACATAAAAAATTTTAATTAGATATAAGAATATAAGCCTTGAGAGTGTAACTCATAACAAAATGTTTTAAAACTGCATTATATTTCTAAGATTATATTAATTTAAATATTGTTTCTATTGCCGTGAAACCTGCAGCTTAGTGAACGGATATATCAGTTCGCGGCGCACGGTGGGTCAAAATACGGAAAAGCTGGCCAAAATATGAAAAAGTTATTTAAATGCCACGAAATTTCGTACACAGGTGTTTTTCAGGATGCAGATCTCGATTCTAAAATAAAAATTGCAAAATACAAAATAGCGGATCCTATATGGTGGACTTAAAATTAAAATGCTTTGAAAGTTATTCTATTTCTATGAAATTTCGTATACAGGTACTTTTGAGGATGCTAAGTACGATTCAAAAATTAAATTTTAAAAAATGGAGAATTAAAAATAAAAACAATTAGATTTAAATAAAATATTTCGAGTTTCGAAATAAAAAAGTTTCGAGGCTAAACGTTTCAAGGTGTTTTCGAGGAACTAAGATGTTTTTAATCGAAATTAAAAGATGAATATTAATTTATGAAATACAATTAAGTACATTAATGCAAAATAAAATGCTACAAGGTTTAATTTCTATATATTATTAAAATAAAATGAAAGGATATTCTAAAATTCATCTTCTAAATCATCTATAGTATACGAAGTAGACTATTCAGAAGGGGAGGTGTCGAAATATTTTACAGAAGTTTCTGTGCCTCTAGGGGCAAAGATATTAGTTTCTTCGATGGTAATTTACGTAAGCTTGAAATGAAGGGATCTGATAACATTAAAAGCCGCAAAAAATCTTTCATTGTTTACGTCCTACTGCATTTTAGGGAGAAATCTTCTCCATACCTTTTGATAAATTTGTTGCACGATTCTTGAGTGCCTCCCGACATTTGCCCAAGAGGCAATAATGAGGAAGCCATTATTTCTGTTCTATGAATAAGTAGTTTCTGCACTGAAGTTGGCATATAGAACTAGGAATACAATTCGTCGAATTTACAAGCTGTTTGTGAGCAATAATCCACGAAATTGGTCAAATGAATGTTAAGAAATTACTTGTAATATGACGTAGAATCGTTTGATCAAATATTCGTCTACGCTCATTATGGAAGCAGAAATAATTGTCTTTTCAAAGAATCGACGACTGTATTGTAATCATTTGTGCTTCCAAATCTGAGCTTTGATTTATCGACGAGAGCTCCTAATTGTAAACGAAATCTTTTTTGAAAATTTTGTTTTGCAATTTTATTTTATTTTTGTTCTCGTCAGGAGTGCATACTTGTCATTCCTTTATATCCCGTTTGTATGTCAAATGCAAGCTACACTCAAAAGATCTTATACAGGCATGCGACGTGGACATCCCGAATTGTAAATGATTTTCATTCACTTTTAGTTTGAAAATGTCATCAAGATTATTAAACTCGTTTGATGTTGTCTGATATAGGTATCAACGTTGAATTGACAAATTACGAGTAATGACAATACAAATTTTACAATCAATCATCGTTAAAGCTAGTTTGTAATTAACGCCTACTTATTTTCTGTCAATGGTTGTTTTAAAAGGAATAAGTTTACTCTCCTGATCTGTAATATAATTCATTTCACTGACATTAGCTTCCGTATTTTCGTGCAAAAAATGGATTCTGATGAGCCTAAAAAATCTAGGAGATGAAGATCTCGGAATTTTCCAGATAACTATTTCTGAATTATTCGCAACACTTAAGTTCAAGTAGCACTAGGGAAGTGAAAGGCTATTTAAACCTAATTTCTACCATCATGAACGCTAAATTTTTGTTTAAAAGTACTTTGACCAGATGTACTATCACATCCCCACTTGAAAATAAAATTCAGATTGCTAATGTTCTCGGAAGTCAGATTCTTAATAATTTCCGTTTGCATTGCTAAAATACGTGCTGCAGTATGATCTAGCAAAGATTGCAATTGACAAGATAATTCTTCTAATTACGATAGAATACACAAAATTATTAGCTATAAAGATAAGAAAATGTATTTCTATTGTATCGATGACAGATAATTCTTTTCATTTTTTTTGTTACTAATCTTGCTTATTTATGCTTATGATTATAATACTTATTTGTAATATAATACATAGTATTCTATCACAAAACTTAACAATCTAAAAATTTCAAAAATGTTTGCCAGCTAAATTGCAGTGAAAAGTAATAAATGTCATAGCTTTTGAAGCGACTAAAAAAATGATATTTTTACTTGTGGTTACAAAAACCTGCACGAAATGCAGAATGGTAGTTTTCAGCAGCTAATTTTTCATGATTCATTAGATAGTAGTTCAGGCTATTGTTTCCATTGAATGTCGTTGGGGAACACCGTGGAACTTTTAAAATTTTAATGTTTGAAAGCAAAAATTCATATATGTTTTTAAAAAAATTATCAAAAATAATCATGAAACTATTAAATTTTATGTACTTAATATAATTTTTTGTAACATGGGCAAAAAAAAGTACACACTATCATCGTGTGAATCCATTTTAAAGCATTAAAATCGGATGATATAGAAAAATGTTTCACGTGTTTAGAAGAACCCTTGTTTTACTGTTTTTGTTCGCCTCCGATGATAATCCTCCAAGCGTTACTTTTGAAATGATACAGGTTGCCAAAGCAAAACGAAAACCTTTTTATAAATATAGATTCTGACCCTCCAAACATTATTCTAGCCATCTGTATAGTCAAAATTTCCTAAATAGTAACTTCATTTTTCGACTTTTGGCCAGTTTTTTGGGATTTTGCCCCACTGTGCGGCGGTGAGAAGGTTAAATGAAGAGCTGGATCCGACTTTGTGCATCTGAATAAGAATATCTCCAAATTTAAGTATTTAAGAATGAAAATGAGTGCGCCACAGGATCGAAACTAGGGAGGGGGTGCAGAGGGTGCATGCACGCCGGGCACCAGAACGAAAGGCGAAAGGAGTGCCATTTATCGTTTCATACATAAATGCATATACATAAAGAAACGCGCAAACTAATGTTAAACCTATAGGAGCTTTTTTTTTACAAATTTCTGAAAGTGAAAGTAACTTTATAAAACAAAAATTCTACAACCAAAATCAAAAGTAAACACTAACCCGGTTAGAATTCAATGTCAGCTATTCTAAGCAAGGTAAAAAAAAATTCATTGAAAACTAATAATATGATAGTTAGAAATTTAAAAAATAACACTCCTATAGGTTTAACATTAGCGATCCAGTTTCTTCGCATCACTAGTGGTGTAGGCTCTTAACGCTCAAGCTAATGTTAATCCTATGGGAGCGTTGCTTACATATTTCTTGCTAGCATTTTAATTATTATTAAATAATTTTCATTTTTAAGGATTTTTTTTTCTTTTTTTTTTTGCATAGGTACCTACGGTCGGTAACTTTTATTGTATGTTATTGGGTGAAAGTGGGGGGGGGGGGGGGGCACAAGTTGTGTGTTTGTTGGGTATATACTTAAAATTTTGATAAAACAAAAGAAAAAATCAATTATAGATAAAATATTTTAAACTTAAACCCGTGTAACACGACATTTTTTTGTTTAAAAAACATCTCATATATGTACATATTCTTCCATTTCATACACTCACTAAACATACCATAATTCTATTTTTTTTTTCAATCTTCCGACTTTTTGATCAATCAGTAGTAAAGGATGAACAAAGAGAAGAAAAATAACTGAAAAGGTGATAAAAATATTTGAAATTCACAGGAATTGTCGTTAAATTGGGGAAAAGTCTCGTTAAAAAAAAGAACCATAAAACATTGAAATATACAAAGATGTATCAGGGCTATAAGAATATATACTTAAATGGAGATGGTCGTTAAATCGAACAATGTTAAATCGGTGTTTATTTTACTATAGCTGTAACAATTTTTTCTTATCACTCTCCCATTTTGTATTTCGGGGTATTTTCAAGGGCACAGCACAGACAGGTTTCCAGATTTTTCGCTGAGTCAAATTCTTTTTGCGTCTCTCCCCACTTTTAATTGTCAATCGTCATTCTCATTCTTCATTTCGACTTCGTCTCCTGAGGCTGCTTGTGCGAGATCTCATAGGTAGGAAGAGATATTTAAAATATTGTAAGTTTTACCAATTTGTTGTCTATTCATTAAAGTAGTTTAATTCAGAAATAATTTTGCATCACTTTATTGCATTTATTTAAATATGAGAACTATATAAAATAAATAGTTAAGGGTAATTGTTAGTATTATTAGCTGTTAGTTTATGAACTTATAAATGTCGTAAAATGGTAGATTTTATGGCAGGGGTGGCCAACTGTGGCACGCGCCACACCACTAAAATTTTACAGTAATCGTTGCCTTATCTAATCATCGAATCTCTGCGATTCAAGAAGTTGAATTTTTCTGTAAAATTTTAGTGGTATCCGGCGTGCCACTGTTGGCCATCCCTGTTTTATGCAATCACTCAGAATTTTTTAAACGTACTGTGTTTTATGGCAGTATGGGGTAGTATGGAAAATGTAGGGTAACATTTATTTTTATTTATTTCGTTAGTTAAATGTAGTTTTGTTCTTAATTGTGAAAAATTCCATTCAGTTGTATCTTTCAGCGGATTTTTGTTTTATGAAATGCTTTCTTATTGTTGAGGTTGTATAAGTCGATTTTAAGCATTGTTAATTATCGATATTACTTTCTTAATCTTCTAGTTTATTTAAAATAAATTGTTTTAATGTGATAATTATTTTTTTATGTGACTTAGAAAAAAAGGAATATTTTTCGGTGAGTGCGGAGAATAATTTCTCCTCAGAAAAAATGTAATTGAATTAGACAAACAAATAAATTTAATACAATTAAAAAAACAGAGTAAAGAAAAAAAAATCATTTGAAAATGCTCAAAATAATTTCCAGATAAAATGATTAGAACATGATTAATCTTTATAATTCTCCTCAGAAAAAATGTTATTGAATTAAACAAACAAATAAATTTAATACAATTAAGAAAAAAAGTAAAGAAAATAACTCAATTGAAAATGCTTAAAATAATTTTCAGATGAAAGGATTAGAATATTATTATTATTTTATTATTAAACTTTGAGAGGAAAAAATTAGGTTGGCAAATAAGTTCCCGCAGTTTTTTTAAATAGAAGTTTTCTACCGGAATTTATATTTTGTTTTTTGGATAGAGTTAATTTTTGTTTAAATTCAGCTCATTGAAATGGAGTGTCAAGTTGAGAAAAAGGAGCATTTTCAACACCTCCTCCTCTTTGCTTTTAATCAAGGTTGTAAGGTCGCAAAAGCTGCTCGCGACATTTGCGCTGTATATGGCGAGGGTGCCATAGCTGAAAGAACTACGTATGATTGGTATGCCAAGTTCAAAAATGGAAATTTAGACATCAAAGACGCACCTCGTTCTGGCCGTCCAGTTGAATTCGATGAGGAGCGATTAAACCAACTTTTGCACGAAGATTCGCGTCAAACGACAAGAGAACTCGCAGAGAAAATGAAATTCTCCCACAATGCTATAGAGAAGCATCTTCACTCAATGGGAAATGTTCAGA
Source organism: Maratus speciosus (assembly GCA_963932465.1). Lineage (NCBI taxonomy): Eukaryota > Metazoa > Arthropoda > Arachnida > Araneae > Salticidae > Maratus > Maratus speciosus. The sequence goes on along the minus strand of OZ010796.1, from coordinate 491,647,627 downwards.
AGTTTGGAGCATGGGTTCCGAAAATTTAAGTGACAAAAACAAAAATCAACGAGCCACAATCTCCGCTGGTTTGCTCGCTCCTCACCGGTCAACTCATGGAAACAAGCAACGATTTCTTTAACGAATCATTACTGGCGACGAAAAATGGTGCCTGTACATTAATATGAAGCAACGCAAGGAATGGCTAAGCCCCTGTAAATTACCAACACCGCGTGTGAAACAAGATCTTCATCCACGTAAAACGATGTTGTGCGTATGGTGGGACTGGGAAGGGATTATCCATTACGAATAGCTTGAACGGAACCAAACAGTCAACGCGGAACTGTATGTTCGACAAATGGAACGACTCAACACGACTATTCAAGAGAAAAGATCTAATCGGCAGCATGGAGTCCTTTTGCTGCGAGACAACGCCCGCCCTCATATCGCCAATATGACCAAGGAAGCCATTTAAACGCAGGGCTGGGAAGTTCTGCCTTATCCGCCATACTCTCCCGATTTGGCACCAACGGATTTCCACCTCTGTCGATCACTATCAAATACTATGGGCGGAGTTTCGTTCAATACTAATGCAGAGTTGAGAGCTTGGTTGGATGAATTTTTCGAGTCGAAACCGAGGGATTTGTACCAACGAGGTATTGAAAATCCTGTTGAACGTTGGGAAGAAGTTGTAAGCAACAAGGGAGAATACATTGTTGATTAATTACTTGTTATTTTTTATTGAGAAATAACATTTTAAATAATTTTTAAAAAAAGCGGCTTAAACTTAGTTGCCAACCCAGTTGGAATTCCTTAGTTGACATTCCATTTAAACCCTTTCGACTCGGGCGTCTCTTACACAAATTCTGTTCGGTTTATACCACTTTTAAAGATAAGTTTCCTTCAAGTACCCAGTTTCAAAAATGCTGTAATTAAATAAGGCAAATTTTATTTTCCTTTATTACTGGTGCCAAAAACAAATTTTGCAAAGAAATACGATGTCCAGTCAGACTGACATACGAATGCAAAGAGTTAATGATATGAAATTTAACTCGATCAAAAAAAAAACGTAAATTCGGAAAAAAAATGCATTTAAAAACACGGCGGGAACTTATTTGCCAACCCACTCAGTGTTGCCAGTGGGCTACTTTTTTTATTCAGATTTCTCGAATGCAACCACTTTTTTGAAACGGTAAAATCCACTTTGCTTTTGCCTTAATTAATATGTCATTAAATAAGGCACATTTTACCATTTCAAAAAATCGGTGCCAATCAAGAATCTGATTTTAAAAAAGTAGCCTATCTGACAACACTGAACCCACTTGGTATTTTATAGCTGACATTACATTTTAATAATCTGAAACTTAACATAAATTAACTCCATAAAAAAAAAACAGAATATAGATTCCAGTAGAAAAAGTGTCTTAAAACAAACTGCGGGAACTTAGTTGCCAACCCAATATATAACCTGATATAAACAAGATAAAAATATATATGAGAACGAAAAAAGATTATAATAAGTTCGCAATTTATATAAACATTAAACTGTATATATTTTTTTCTAATACATGTGTGAAAATTTGTATTCATAAAATAGAAATGATGGAAAAATAATCATAATTTAATATGCTTTAATGAATGGACATCAACTAATGGTAACATACTTAACAATAAGAGAAACAAACACATATATATATCAAAATAAATCTATTTTAATATAAAACACATAATGAATCACATTATATAACATTATATAAATTGTTTAGGCATAAATTCAAGATTAGTTCTATAAAAATACTTGTTAGACCTGTTTAAATGATAAAGTGTTTTTTTTTATGAAAAACAATGTATTAAAAATCATTTTGTACATTTTTCAAAAAAGATGTAAATTTACTTATCTTGAACATTTTGAAATGCTTGTAATTGTAAATTAACTATTTTATTTTTTAAATCAATTCTTTTAAAGTGTATATGAAACGCAACTATTTAAAAATGACATTACATATAAATTTTTAAAATGCATAATAGAATAAATAAACAAATTATTAAATTCTCTATGTCAAGCATTGTATTTTGGAAATTTTTAAACAATTCAAGAAAAGTAAATTTATATGTTTTTTTAATGTATCTAAATGATTATTAATATAGTTATTTTTCATTTAAAAACACTTTATCATTCAAATAATTTTTCAACAAGTATTTTTTATTCAACAAATTTTTAATTTATGCTTAAATAACCTTGGAATGACAGTGGCAGGCTTTTGGCTAGTAGAAACCATAAAAAGCTTTTTTGTGGGCAGCTCTGAGCAAAATTTATTTTTTCCAAACGCAAATGGGCGAACTTCTGGCTGTCCATTATCTTTAGTGGTCATTAAAAGAATAAATGTGGCCATTTTGAGCTATCTAGCACTTTTGGTAAAAAGTTAGAGGCATGATTGTAGGCATCTTCATGTATTTATGGCCAATTTTCTTGCGGACTCATTGTGTCCGGCTGACACTTTTTTTACGGAGCCGTTAAGATAATTGATAGCAGTCCCATATCGGCCACTTTTGGCCCAGGCTAGCGTTACCTTCATTGGACCAAATGTACTGTGTTTGTTGGGTACTTCCTGTTCTGAAAATCTTTTTTTAAATTGGCGTTCTAAATAGGTTTCACAAGTTTATGCATCGGTAAAGATCTTTCAATGTACGAATTTAATATAAAATATCTTACAATCTAAAATAATATGGAAAACATCATATAAATGCATTTTCTATAAAGTAGAAGGCAGTGTTGCCAGTGGGCTACTTTTTTTAATTCAGATTTCTTGATTGGCACCGCTTTTTTGAAACGGTAAAAGTCACTTTGTTTGCTCCTTAATTGATATGTAATTAAATACGGCACATTTTACCATTTCAAAAAAGTGGTGCCAGTCAAGAATCTGATTTTTAAAAAAGTAGCCCATCTGGCAATACTGGTAGATGGTACGTCCTTAGTCAATGATGTTTTATGAATGAAAACGACATCTGTCGTTTCCCGTCGTGAATGTGTTAGGAACAGCTTCAGCTTAGTTTCTACCAAGGCCATTATCATAGCTGCCAACTTGTACGGTTTTTTCTTACCACTAAAATTTAACAGAAAATTTTGGCTTATTTAATTACCGAAATCTGACGATTTTCAGCTATTAAATAAAGGAAAAATTTCTATAAAATTTTAGTGGTACCAAAAATCCGTACAAGTTGGCAGCTATGCATTGTATACAGGTTGGTAATAATTAAACTTCTCCTACAAACAGCATCCTACAGCGCAAACGGGTGAACGAAATGCAACGAAATTTGGTATATAGACTATACACGAGATGCGTTCACATTTCATCACGCAATAGCGCCTTCACGTACTCATGGATATGTGGGGTTGCACCATCCTGCATGAAAATGGTCGATGTAAGGACCCGCCTTTGCTGTAGTTGCGTTCAACAAATGTCTGCAGCACGTAATGGTATCAGCTACCCGTAACGGAACATGTGACAGGACCACGTGCACTTATTTCCTCAAAGAATAATGGCCTAAGGGTGAATGTCACCGTGAATCCACACCAGACAGTCACATTTGGAGTATGTAGGGGAAATTCAGTGTGCATCTCCAGATTTTTCTGAGTCGAAATGCTGGAACTGTGTGTGTTGACTGTCCCAGTGAGGTAGAAATGAGCCTTGTCGCTCCACAGAATATTTCAAGGCCATGACAGGTCAACAGTCATTCTGTTGACAAAACTGACTGCGAATAACAGGCGTAGTAGCTTGTCCCTATCCAACTGCTCTTGGGTATGGCAGATCTTGTATGGGAAGTTGTGTATTAGGTTTCTGATCCCTTTTTGGACGGTGCTGTAAGAATGGCCTGTCTTTCGAGAAAATGCACGTGCGCTACTGCTCCCAAACTCTGATATCTGTGACTGTGTGGCAACATCTGTTGAGACGGCATCAACAAGTACCAGTGTGACAGGTTTACGGCCTCTTGTACGTTGAACTCCTAATTTCCTCGTCTAATCAAATCTCTTAATTATGGCCCGGATACCTTTTGTAGACAATGGTCCATCTCCACTCCGTAGGTTCTTTATACGACGAAATTCACGAACTGCAGCAGAAACATTCCCCCTGTTTTCGTGAAACAGCTTCAGCAATAACGCACGTTCAACTAAAGATACCGTCATCATTACAGACGAAAATATCAACATGAAACATGACAACGTCTGCGAACGTTTTATACCCTAACCTGTTATGCATAAATCTTCCTCTTCTTCGCAAGTATCGAAATCTCGATATTTTTCCATAGAACTGACAGCTTTTTCCGGTTTTAGATTTTATTACTCACAATTCTTGTTCTGGATTGTTAATATTGTTTCTGTATTCCGTATAAGTCGTTTATTGTGTTAAATTTAATGTTTTTTCCGGAAAAGGCCCCTGCTGGTGGATACTAACCACCACCCTAAACTTTTGGAACTATTTTTTTTTTTTCAAAATTCTGTGCGCGCCTCTCGTGTATAGTCTACATACCAAATTCCACTGCATTCCGTTCACCTGTTTGCGCTGTAGGATGCTGTGCTATTTATTGGGGGGGGGGTCAATTATAAATACGCTGTATAAGCAAATAAATGGAAGAAATTTCGCAATTTGAAAAAAGCGCGCTCTTACGACTGGTTTTCTTTTTGCATGCTGTTAAATGAAGAGTTAAACCAGAAAAATTAGAAAGAGAAATTGAGAAATATTAATCCAACTTGGTAAGTTCTGCATATTAAGCATTTATATAAGTTTTAAGCATATCTTGAACTTATTGATCTTTATGACCGTGCAATATTGCTAATGTCTGAACTTTCCTTTATTTAATTTTTTGCGCATACACAAGAGGAAAAATTGGGGTTTTGTAAAGTTCCTAAGCTAGTTTGAAGATGAAGAAAATAAATGACAACTTTCAAACGTTGGGAATTCGACCTTCATATGACATACTACATCACGAATCGATATGTTTTTGAATTCCTTTGATTTTTATAACGTTTTTAATTTTCTCAAAATTGACAAATTTTCAATTTTTGCAACCAATTGAAGATTAATCATGTTGTTCCAGATTATTATTAATAAATAAATATGAAATAAATTTTCAAGAGTTTACAATATTATATATATATATTTTTTTTTTAATTTATGCTAAGTAGTTTTCAAGATACGGAACTTCAAACTTGCAACTTTGAAAGATTGCACATGCATGTCATTCAATATCACAAGTTTTTAATATCCATAACTGCTAAAATAGTTTATCTTTTGCCAAGATATTTTGCTCTATTTGAATATGAATCGAATCTGTGTACCAATCTGTGTGATCAATCTTGGACCGTAAATTCAAAGCTCTTACTGCGGTAAAGTCAACGAGATGGATTATACATAGCTGCCCACCTTCCACTAATCTTCCGTAATGTCTGGATTAATTTAACCCAGGTTAACCACATTTCGAACCAGAAATTTTATTTCATGAATGCTTATTACTTTAACACACGGTTTCTACGTAGAACATATTTAATTTTATTTCTTTAAAAAAATTTCTGGTACGAAACGTATTAAACCAGGGTCAAATTAATTCAAGTATTACGGAAGATTAGTTTGAGGTTGGCACTTATGATTATGGAATCTAAGAGTTGCTTATAGCTGTTCTCTTTTTACCACGGCTTACCCTGAGACAACTGGTCGCAGGGGATGGGTATGGCACCAAAGCTATATAAGTAAACGTCCTACCTTAAATGGGAGAGGTAACCGCAAGATTAAAGGCGAGGTCACATCAATCAAGGTCGCACGCCAGGTAGCGGACGGGGTTAAACTACAGGAAGATGCCGAACTGTTTTCTTACTTCACACCACTAAAATTGTAAAGTTTTTTCACCTTAATTAATAGCTGAAAGGTCTCTGACTAAGCGAAGAAAACTTCGTGGTGTCAAGTGCATCTGAGCGCCCCTCTCGCTACACCATTATTTTGCAATAAATGTGGTAAACAATATTCTGTTCCATGAGTAAATAAAGATTTAGAAAATATGCGCAGGTGGTAGATATCCTGTCATATATGACGTCACACTTAAAGTCCGCGTATGTGGATTATCACCCCGTCCACTATATGGCGCAACTGTGTTAATTTACGCCCGATTCCAGTATTAAGTTTGTACGCTTACTTATATCGCTTTGTATGACACTCGTGTTTGGAGATACAATTTACATGATCTGCGCTTGCAGGTTAATTTTGTTTTGGACACCGGCCGATACCTGGCGCATATGTGCGCTAGCTAATTTAACACAGATTGCGCAGGCGTATTTTTCAAGAGTTTTGGTTTCTACCGATCTTGGGACTATTAATAAAAAAGAACTGGGATATCCTTAAATTAGTGAAGCTTCAACTGTAACCGCTTTCGCAAGAGCTGATCACCTCCAGTCGAAGCTTCCACCAGTAAATTTATATAGAAATTTTCGCCGTATTTAAAGGCGTTATTAACACGTTGATTGCCACGCTACGAGTATACTCGTAGCTTTAATATTCGTGGCTTTAATTTATTACTTTCTCACAATTATTTTAAAATTTAAAAAAATTGTCTTATTTATTGGCAGAAATTTTGATGTATTAATAAAGCGAAATGTACCTTTCAGAATTTGTAGTGGCAAACGACTTTCAAGAAGAAATTTGAAAAGTTACTTTTTGCAGCAGTGAATGTGTTAATGGAAAATTTCATTCATAAATAATGGCTGACTTTTTTTTTTTTTAATTTTAACTGGTGTAAGTTTACTTTTGCGGTAGTCAGGCCCATTGTTTCCGCCATTGTGACAACCGTTAATGCAGACTGGCTGTTTTACCTGACAAACTGAAGTCATATAAACTTTCCATAAATAAGACGCTTAAATAAGACAAAATTTTCTATAATTTCAATTTTACCACTTCAAAAAAGTGGTGCCAATCAAGAAATCTAAATTTTCAAAAAGTAGCCTACTGGCAACACTTATGGTGTTAAGAGGAGGACACATAGAGTAGAGTTACCAATGGGCTACAGTTTTAAATTTCAGATTTCTTGATTGGCACTACGTTTTTGAAATTATAAAATTCGTCTTATTTAATGACATATTAATTAAGGCGAAAACAAGGGGGATTTTACCATTTGAAAAAAGTGGTGCCAATTAAGAAATCTGAATTTTAAAAAAGTAGTTCACTGGCAACACTGACGTACAGTGTAGAATCTAGTAGACTCTTCTGAAGTTACTTCGTTCTGTTATTTCAGAATGAAGTAACCGAGGTGATTGTCAAAAGATGGAGGCAGAGATTTTAGATCGGATCAACACTTTATGATTACCGCTTTAGCAAACTTTTACCAGTACATTTTGAATAGAAAACTTTGCGTTATTTTATCGGTTTATTCGTGGAAAAATTCTCTCACAAATATGGTAAAAATTTCTATTCGATTGTACTACTGACATCTGGCACCGGTATTATAACCTCTTTCGCAATCTCACCAGGTTGTTAAAAAAAGCCATATAAACAGCCATGCTATTCGGGAAGCTGTGTTTACACCCTGAAATGTTATTCCTAAATCATATTGCGTAAATTTCTATCACAATTTTCAAATAAATATTTCGCCTAATTTTATCGCAAAAATGTTACATATTTTGCTATTAATCGAGAAAAGATTCATAACCTTTTGGGACGGGTGATGCATATATGCATCGTCAAAAGATGCATATGAAATTTATTTTTAGCACCATTAACCCTAGAACTACCGGAAATTTTACTCAAGTTTTATAAAAACATTCTACACCAGAATTTTTACTTAAAACTATTTAATTTGTTTATTTAACTTATTATTGTCTGATTTATACATTTAGTTTGTTTTGAAGAAATTTCTGGTTTGAATAAATATTTTGAATGTACATGTCGGGTCCATTGGACCCTTCTGGTAGACAGAGGGTTAATAAATAAATGTAATATTTGTCTTTTTTAATTAGAGTGTTGTTTGGTATTTTATAAGTAAAGGGTTACAAGTTTAACCCCTTGAGGGGCTAGGATGTAACATATCCCACCTAAGTTTAATTAAGATTAGCAACAGAAACTTTTAATTAATTTTTACTTTTATAACTTTGAGGGAAAAAATACCGAGTTGAAAATTGCTTTTTCTTATTTTGAAATAAAAGATTTCCAAATTTCCGGTGGGAATTCAGCATTACACAAACGCTCTTGCTTGCCCCTCAAAGTGTTTAAAAAAAGCGGTGCGACCCAAATGGAATTTGTGTAATGGATGCCGTCTGGAAAGGGTTAGCATTTTCAGGGGCAAAGCACTTCTGTTTCTAAATGATAAAATAATTGAACGACACCGGGTTTTAGGAACAAATTTATATGAAAGTAAGTAAAAGCATTTCTTTGAGTATATTATATAAAGCAAAATTTAGTTTTAAAATTCTGCTGCCATTGTGGCATTTGAGAATTAAAATGAAGTGGTATATATAATATACTGGCGGCCTTCAAGGGGTTAATCTGGAAAAAAATATCAATCAAACATTTTTAATCAAAAAGAGAGGAGTGTACACATCTTTCTATATTTCAGACATTAACATTATTTTTAATAATTTTTCACCATTTTTGCCATTTGTCGTTAAAACATTCTTCTGCATAGACGAGTGAAAGATATCGGTATTTTTTGTTTCAGTATTTTTCAAATTATTTTGGGTAAATTGTTACATTAGTGTCTTTAATATGTGCAACTTATTTTAATTTTTATAGATTTTCATTTACATTTAAAATAATCTTTGTATACAAATTTCCTAAATGAACTCACTTGAAATTGTTTTTAAAATTTAGAAATTAGATAAATATTTCCATCGTATGTTGTATTATTCAATCAATATTTCTTTTATTTATTCAAAAATTTCACTTTCGCAACGAAATTACAACTTGTTTTTGAGCAGAATCTGTCTAATTATCAAAACATTAGCCTTTTGTGTAATTGATTATCTGGAACAACTCATTGTTTACTTAAGCGTCTCTAAGATAAACTATTCAACGCTTCCAGTCAATTACGTCTGGAAGACTTATTTAGAAGATAATCAATTTCGAAAGAAAATGCGTTTCAGTCTTTCGGTTAGTCCTTTCAAAGATAATTTATTCCTAGTATAAAGTAATAAAATCAGAGAATATTCCAGTGGTGAAATTATAGCTTCGTCTACAAATTTATTCCTCTGACTAAAGTATGGAAAGTAACTGCTTCGGAAGAATCGTTTATGAATGATTTACTTTTTTAATATTTATTATGCAACCAGTGTTATTAATTTAGCATATTTTTTTATGCAACCAATGTTATTAATTTAGCATACTTTTTTGTTGTGCAACCAGTCTTATTTATTTAGCATATTTTTTTATTTAGCAAATCTGAATTCATACCAAAATTTTCAAATATTAATTTTTACTTAATTTAAAGGCAGACATTCCTCTATACAGAAAGTTAGTGTTCGGAATCTAACATGTTAAAGTCCGTGCGCGTATCTTTGTAACCTCAGAAACCAAAGGACACAGGGCTACGAAATTTGGCACGCGGGTTGCTGGTAGGGGACCCATGAACGATTTTGGCGATAAAATCGAAAATTTTAAATATATATTATTTTATTTTATTGTATGTTTTTGACAACTATTTTATGTTCAACCCGTAATCGCGCGGGTTCTATCCCGTTCTAAATGTTTACTGCAATGTGAGATATACACATTACGTACGCCACGCTGCAATGCTAAGAAGATGTAGCCGGTGATACGATAATTATTTTACCTCGCGTGCAAATAATTAGACTTATTTAATTGCGCTGAGTTATTACATTCTTTAAAAAATAAAGAAAATCATTTTAACACAAACATCAACAAAACTTTTTGTTCTACTTATTCCTTTATTCCAAAGATATCGTTTTATCGTCTGCTGCCATAGCAACATGATAAATTAAATTTAATTTTAAAAAATGCACAATAGTAGAAAAATATGTTTCTAAATCGAATAGTTACTGAACAACTCAACACTTTAACAGGGTAACTCTTATTTCTTATTTGGATATTTTAGTAATTGCGTTTTTATGCTATTTTTCGTTTCATATTCGATTATTATGATGTCTATTTGATGTGGTACTACTACGGTTTACTGCGGATTTAATTTTAAAAACATAGTGAAAAGGGGATCATAGACATTTACACATTTTCGAAAACAGTTGCAAACCGCTCACGGACAGTTACATATTTCTTTATTTAATACTAGCTGACCCGTCCGGCGTTGCCCGGGTCCATGGTAATATTTATAAAGTAACCTTTCATTTATATGATTTTATATGTAACTCGATTTTGTCTGAAGTACATACCCACTCACAGTGTGAAAATGGGGGCGAAGCAGTTGCAAATTTTTGAGATGTTATGCAAATTTTATTCATAAATTTTTGTAAAATTGTATGCCATAGTCATGAACAAATTAAAATTTTAAAACGCCCTCTACTGATGAAAAAATTAGTTAAGAGGAGAGGAGTGAGTGCTTAGTAATGTACAGGTCAAAAGCTTTAAAACGACCTCTGTCAGAAAACAACATATAAATGATACTCATCATAGAAAACGCTACATTTGTAAGGACAATTATCGTCGCCCGCCTTCCAAACTTGAAATTCAACTCTCCCACCTTCTTTCAAATTTTAAAGTGTTATCAAGTATTTCATTCACGTAAGTTAATTTCAATTGTATTTGTTCTTTGTGCTAATGGCAATTTACATATGTATACTCGCCCAAGCATGGAATGTGTTTCTTGAACTTTCTATGAAGTAAATAATTTCCGTTCTCAGAGGTGCCAAGTTCGCACTAATCTTCCATAATGCGAAGATTAATTTAACCCAGTTTAACAAAGTTTCGAACCAGAAAAATTATTTGATGAATCTTTATTTATTTAATTCCAGTTTTCTATTTGGAACTTATTTAATTTCATCTCTGAAAAAAAATTCCGGTGCGAAATGTATTAAACCAGGGTTAAATTAACCCACATATTACGGAGGATTAGTGGCAACTTGGCACCTATGCGTTCTTGAGCGATTAACCCCTTAACCTACGATTTAAACTACGGTTTGGCAAATCCATAGCTACCATTAAAATTTAATAGAGATTTTCGCCTTGTTTAATCATGCAATTTCGACGATTAAATTAAACTATATTTATTGTGAAATTTTAGTGGTAAGAATAATTTACATTTGGCTCGATCATCGTACGCGGGCTATGCCCGTCATTGTAGGTTAAAGGGTTAATAGTCCATTCACGTGCGATTCTTATAAAACTCATAATATATCACAAAATGCACACCATATAGCATTTCATGCACTCAAGGATTTTTCACTCAGTTCTTATTCTTTTGTTAATATTCTCCCATCCTAATGAAAACATATGTTAAACTTTATTGAATGTTTTCACATTGAAAGGGCAGTGTAAAGTTTAGGCATAATTCAATAAAGTGAAAATTTTGAGTGTTTGTTATTTATAATCTATCATCCTGTTGATGTTGTTGACTACATTTTTAGACACCCATGAACAGTGAACACATAACATGCGATGTCACAAATTAAAAAAAAATCACCAATTTTGTCATAGATCGTTGAAAAAAAATTGTAGAATGATCATTAAAAAAAAAAACGAATTTTATCAAACGATCTTGGAAAAAAAACATGAATTTTGTGAAACAATCGAAGAAAAATATTGCAAATTTCTTCAAAAGATCGCAGAAGCACATGCTGAATTTACCAATCTGTCACTGAAAAATATCGGGAACTTCGACAAATAGTCGCGGAAAAAAAATCAAATTCGTCACCGATAATTGAAAAAAAATGTAAATTTCGCCAAACAATCTTGAGAAAAATTGTGCATTTTGTGAAAAGATCGCTGAAAAAAGCCCTCGAATTTCAGTAAACAATCGAAGAAAAATATTGCAGATTTCAGCAAAAGATCGCGGAAATGCATAGCAAATTTTGTCAAAAAAATGCAGAAGCATATGCCGAATTTGCCTATCTGTCGCTGAAAAATATCGTGAACTTTGGCAAATGGTCGAAAAAAAAATAAATAAGATTCACAAATTTTGTCATAGATCGTTGAAAAAAAATGGACGCGGAAAATAAAAACACAAATTTTCTTTCTGATCGTTGAAAAAAAAAAATTGCAAATTTCGTGAAACGATTTGGTGGGGGGGGGGGGGATCGTGCCTTTTGTGAAATGATCGCTGAAAAAAAAAAAACGTGACTTTCAGTAGACAAAGAAAAAAGCTGTAAATTTCATCAAAAGATCAAAGAACCGCATAGCAAAGTTTGTCTAAAGAGTGCACATTACAAATTTTGCCAATATGTCGCTGAGAAATATCGGAAACTTCGACAAATAGTCGCGAAAAAAAAACATCACAAACTTCGTCACAGATCGTTGAAAAAAAAACACGAATTTCGTCAAACGATCTTGAAAATAACAATCACTAAAAAAAAAAAAAAATTCGGTAAACAATCAAAGAAAAATATTTCAAATTTCATCAAAAGAGTGTGGAAATGCACAGCAAAGTTTGTCCAAAGAGTGCAGATGCATATGCCGAAATTGCCAATCTGCCGCTGAGAAATTTTGGGAACTTCGTCAAATGGGCGCATAAAAAAAATCACAAATTGTGTCACAGATCGTTGAAAAAGAAAGAAAAAAACGTGAATTTCGTGAAACGATATTGTAAAAAGAATCACTATAAAAATAAAACACAAATTTCGATAAAAAGTCGAGGAAATTGCTTCAATCAATTGCAAATCAAAAGATCGCGTAAATGTATATCAAATTTTGACAGAAGAGTGCAGAAGCACACGCTGAATTTGCCAATCTGTCGCTGAGAAATATCAGGAACTTTGGCAAATGGTAGACAAAAAAAAAAAAAAATAAAATCACAAATTTCGTGAAACGATCTTGGAAAAAAAACGTGAATTTTGAGAAACGACTGCTGAAAAGAATTCCCCCGCGAATTTCATTAAACAATCGAAGAAAAATATTGCAAATTTCAGTAAAAGATCGCGAAAATGCATGGCAAATTTCGTCAAAAAAATGCAGAAGCATATGCAGAGTTTAGCTAATCTGTCGCTGAGAAATATTGGCAACTTCGGCAAATGGCCACGGAAAAGAAAAACACAAATTTTGTCACTGATCGTTGAAAAAGAATCGCAAAAAAACTGCAAATTTCGTGAAACGATTGGGGGGGGGGGGGGGGATCATTCATTTTGTGAAACGATTGCTTAAAAAAAAAACATGAATTTCAGTAAACGAAGAAAAATATTGTACAGTTCATCAAAAGATCGCAGAAACCCATAGCAAAGTTTGTCTAAAGAGTGCACATTACGAATTTTGCCAATATATCACTGAGAAATATCGGGAACTTCGACAAATGGCCACGGTAAAGAAAAACAAATTTTGTCAATGATTGTTTAAAAAAAATCGCGAAAAAAACTGCAAATTTCGTGAAACGATTTGGGGAAGAAGGGGGGGGGGGGGTGAGATCGTGCATTTTGTGAAACGATCGCTGAAAAAAACATGAATTTCAGTAAACGAAGAAAAATATTGTACATTTCATCAAAAAATCACAGAAACGCATAGCAAAGTTCGTCCAATCTTTGGCTAATGGTCGCAAAAAAAAAAAAAAAAAAAAATCACAAATTTCGTCACAGATCGTTGAAAAAGAAAAAAAAAACGCGAATTTCATGAAACGATCTTGTAAAAACAATATCGAGGGAATAAATTGCAAATTTCATCAAAAGATCGTGAAAATGTGTAGCAAATTTTGAGAACTTTGACAAATGGCGACAGAAAAAAAAATCACAATTTCTCTTCATTGAATTATGCCTAAACTTTAAACTGCTGTGTCTGGCGCCACAGTTGCAGAAAATTCTTCAAGTGTCTGTGACAGATACTTCAGTGGCAGAAAATAATCTGCTGGTAAAATATTTTACAATTGAAGCAATAATTAATCAAACAATCACTTACCTGCAATGTCTTTATGCAATTTATTCATTTTTATAAATAATAATCTTAGTTTTGTATTAATAAAGAGCTAAACATAATTGTAAAGCGAAATAATAAAAGGTTTGATGGAAAAATAATCTGCAAAAGAGCAAAGAAAATCTGTGATGCCTGTCTCCCATCTTGAATTTTCTGCTACTGGGCCTGGCACTATGAAAACATTCAGTAAAGTGCAAGATATGTTTTCATTATGATTTCTTATCAATGGGAAAGTGGAGAGAAAAGATTAACAAAAGGAAAAGAACTGGCGTAAAATACTTATGATGTGCATTTTGTGACATGGAGTTTCATAAGAATCGCACATGAATGAACTCTTAATCGCTCAAGAACGGAAAATATTTACTGAATGTTTAAAAAAAAACATTAGGTTCTTGGGGCGATTAAATATGTTCTTAAATGAAATCAAGAGTTCAATAACAAATCTTAATGAAAACAAACATATTACACTTTACTATAAAATATACAGCTCTACAGTTAATCACAGCATGTTGTAAAATATATGTTTTTGTTTTTACTGCGATTTCTTATGAAACTCATAATATATGGAAGAAAGTGGCTAAAAAAGATTAACAAAAGAAAAAAACAAATAACCTCATTCATTTCCCTTGAAGCTAAAAATTGTTTGTTTCCTTTTCCGTTCGTGGGTGACAAACATGTATATTGTCATGAAACCATTTCAATTTGTAAGCATGAAGTCAATAAAATCACCATTTTTTGACAAATATGGAGTTTCAGAATAATCGTCCAAGAATGGACATGCAGTCAGGTATAAAATGTACGTTGTCATGGCCCAATAATGTCAACAATAATAAATCAAAACATTGAAGATTTGTATATGAAGCAAACTGAGTTCTATTACATTTTTTAAAATTGCAGAATCAAAATTAAAACTAATATTTCTGTTTATTTAAATGAAAAATGTTTAAATTCCATATATAACATTTCGAGTTATATAGATTAATAAGTTTTATCATGTTATGGTTAAGCATCACAAAAAATTTCAAAATATTAACTCAATAAATAAAAATTATTTTAAAATAGGTGTCCCGGACCTCCTTAAATGAAACAGAGTTCAATAACAAATCTTAAAATCAAAACATACATCTTATACTTTACTGTAAAATGTACAGTTCTAAAATTTATCGCATGGTTTTAGTTAAACGTTCTTGAGAGCAAAAAAAATGTAGGCAAAACAATTAACAGGAAGAACTGATGTAAATAACAAAAACTCAATATTTTCGCTTCACTGAATTAGGCCTAAGCTTTCAGCTGATATGAATGGTGCTATGAAATCATTCAGTAAAGTGAAATATATATGTTTTCATTAGGATTTCGGCCGAGAACGGAAATTATTTATTTCATAGAAAGTAAAATTTAAGTAAGATCCCAGAAAATAAAGTTTAACCCTAGATCTACCGGGAATTTTATTCAAGTTTTAATAAAACGTTCTACACCAGAATTTTTATTTAAAACTATTTAACTTATTTATTTACCTTATTTTTGTCTGGTTTATATACTTAGTTTATTTTAAAGAAATTTCTGGTTTGAATGAATATTTTGTATGTACCTGTCGGGTCCAATGGACCCGTCTGGTAGACGGAGGGTTAAGAAAGATATTGCATTCTTGGGCGAATACGCGTATGTAAATAACACGCAGAACGAATTTAATTGAAAGTGTTACTTACGTGAATTGTATAATTAAAAACAAAACCTGAAAAAAGGAATATATTATTAAAGTAAGTAACGCGCAAAGGTGTGTTTTTCTTTAAAATAAAGATGAAGAGAAATACACAGAATTTCTCGACTTGCAGTCACTAGCTTTAAGATCGGAAAACGGAAATGCGGTCGCTTTGCTGGATCTCATATTTAACGCCTGCTCTCATTGGCTGGCTGGTTCGTTGCAGTGGATTGGCGGAGAGCTGTAAATAGCCTTTAACCGATAACGTTTTAATTTTTAAAACTTAAAAAAAAATCTAAATTGAAATTTAAAAATCCTGCGCCGAAGTGTACTTTCCGGTAATAGAATCTACACATGACAAAAATTTCAGAGGCCTAGGTGTTATAATTTCGGCGCTTTCCTCGGTCAGGCAGGCAGGCAGACAGACATTTCTTATTTTATATATACAAATATACATATTTTTTAATATTTGATCATAACCACGGAAATTGAAGTTTTCAAAATAATAAGATGCCTAAGCGCAAAAAGTCAATAACTGGCAATGCCTCACGAAAACAGGATGCTATAAGGAAGGGTGCTGCAAGAAGACTCGCCGTGGCAGAAAGAGACAGGGAAAGACGGATGCAGAAATGGAAGAAGAAATTGATTCAAGAAGATGTGAAGCTTCACTGCGCGCTCAACAAAGGCATCAAGATGAAGATATCCTAACCACTGGCTGCGAGGGAAAATCGCTTACGACCCATTGCTCGACGTTGAACAATGAATTGTACAAATAATATTGGAAGATGAGGGTTACACCCAACGGTTAAAGTAACCACAATGTGGTGATCTGGACAATGTTTGCATCAAGTGTAGTATATTTTTTTTCAATGCAGAGAAGAATACAAGAGAAATTTATACTCACAGTTGTCACAACGGCAAAGCAATTTTAGAACATCTTCAACCATATCCAGATCAGATCAGACAGCTTATATATGTCAGTGATACATCGTCAGCTCATTTTAAGGAACACGTAAGGTCATATAACAGTGCGTTGTCTTTTTCCTATATGGGTGTTCAAGTTACACCGCCCTCAGGTACCGGCTCGTATTGTCTTAGAATCCATGGACAAATTTATCATAATACTTCCCATCTTCATCCATCGGAATTAGGGCAGGAAAAATATGCTCAATTGCATGTATTGGATTCTGATATAGCAATGCGGCAGCATATGAACAGTAGAGAAAATTTAAAATGTAAAAAATAAATCATGTGCAAGCTTTACTTTTTATCAAGAGAGTTAAACCTTTTGCAGATGCATTTCAAAGGCTTCATAAATTGGAAGAACGCGTCATCACAGAACAAGGATCTGGAGCAGCAGAAAGCGTGTGTATGTATATATACGATAAAAATGTATCAGCGAACCAGCATCGATGCAGATACAATGCACCAAAGTTAAATGAGATAGCCATGATTTAACATAGTTCGGATGGTGCACCACAAACCAATAGGGATATCTGCATATATCCGAAGGGGAATCAACTGTGTAGAATAAACACCCTGAATCCTAATTGGGACCCCATGACTTATGTTTTATTTTTTCCACATGGCGAAAAGGGTTAGAGTGTGGATGCTGGATGTTCCGAACTGCAATTTTACAGTCATAGGTAGTCAGTGAGAAGGAATGTTTATCCCATACTTTATGGTGGAAAACTCTTGCAGCAGTACTGCGTCGATGCTTATGTCAAGACTAGACGATAGCCCGTCAGAATGACGTGTTTGCATTTTTAAAAGAATGATATAGAATTGCACTATAAAAAGAATGATGGAGTAATAAATTTTATCCCGATCTGACCAATAGAGTTGGGGTAAAATAGTTATAAAAACAGTCCCTTTTCCATTCAAACCTAATTTGCCAGAAAATTAGGTACTATTTTATTATCCCATTGACTAAAACTGTCGCCAAAGTGTAAGATTAAATGCCAATCGTATCATTATAGTATATACACTGTTCAAAACAATTAAAGGATATTGCAGTTTTAGGTGGATTTTGTATCTGGTAAACTGTTTAGCTGATTGATACATGGTCGAAAGACATAGTAGGTTATATGAGAATAAATTACACATGTTTGGCAGAAAAAAATGCATTTTATTGCGCATTTGTGTACTAAAGGAAAAAAACACAATTTGTGCATATGAGAAAAAAAGAATAAGAAAAGGTGTTTTCTTCAAAGAAAATCATTTTCAGTAGGGGGTATGGTTTCCACGGGTGGCCAGAAACGTTGAACACCTTTGAGGCATGGACTCAATGAGGCTATTAATGACGAGTTGGGGTATTCTGCCCCACTCTTCCAGAAAAGCTCTTTCCAGTTCTTGGAGAGATTGTGGGGGTTGCTGGCGGCCAGAAACTCGTCTTTCTAGAGCGTCCCAAACGTGCTCGATTGGATTCATGTCTGGAGAACACGCTGGCCATTCCATTCGAACGATTCCTTCCTCGAAAAGGAAATCCTCCACCAGGTTTGCACAATGTGGCCTGCAGTTATCGTCCATTAAAATGAAGTTATCTCCGATTGCTGCAGCGTAAGGGACTACAATAGGTCTGAGGATCTCATCCCTATATCGGCGACCAGTCAGAGCTCCATCTCGAATGATGTAGAGGTCAGCGCGCCCGTCAATGGAGATGCCACCATACACCAACACTCCTCCACCGCGTAATCTGACACTTTCGTGCACGAACGCAGGATTATTCCTACTGCCACGGTCCCTCCAGATGAAAATACGCCTATTATCCGGATGCACAGAAAAACGGGACTCGTCAGAAAACAGAATATTGCTCCATTCATTTCTCCTCCAGTTGACATGCTCGGTTGCCCACTCCCTGCGGTCGCGACGATGCCTTGATGTTAATCTAACACATACCATCGGTCGGCGAGCATACAGACCTACAGCATGAAGCCGGTTTCGGACAGTCTGAGTTGAAATCGTTGCCTGTAGCCGAGCGAAGGTGTTGTTGGAGAAGAGTAGCGTTCATAGTTCGGTGTCTCCGAGCTGTTAACGCTAAATACCGATCTTCATTGGGCGTTGTTGCCCGTCTACGACCTTCACATCCACTCTCCAAAAAACGGTTCCAGATCCTGGAAATGACACTTTGTGACACTCCAATGGCTTGCGCTACTTCGGCTTGAGTTTGGCCCCCTTCTAACGTACCAACAATTCTCAAAGCTTCTGAATCTGTCAAATGATTTCGCTGAGACATCGTAGTCATCGAAACAAAGCAATCACTGAATGCCGATCATTCTTGTCTTCATTCTCTTTTATCCAGTTGAAAGTCAAATTTCATTCGCTGCCGCTGAAGCGACGTTTTTGACGTCGAACTCAAAATTTGCATACTCCACAGTTTGAAAACCAGAAGAATTTGCATTTGTGATTCTCTTCTTCTATTTTCGGCAAAAAAAAATTCGTTTATATCTTTATTTTATCTAAAACTTCAAATATCCTTTAATTGTTTTGAGCAGTGTATGTACAATTAATGTGATCGTAGTTCACAAAATTTGAAGAACTATTTCACAAAAAACATGAAAATTAGTACTAATAATGCTATTTTAAAACATTGTCAATGAACTATTTTACACCAGGTATAATAAGTATACTAAGTTAACCCCTTCGCGACGGGAGCCTTTTACGAAATGTTTATTACTTTGCTACCGGTTTCAAAAAACAGAAGTTTGTGCCTATTCAAATCGGGAAAATGCTCGGATTAAATAAGGCAAATTTTACAGTAAAATTTTACTGGTGAGAATAAACGAGTATACTTAGGCCTATTTCCGGCACGTATACGTGTCGCTCGTCCCCAAGGGGTTAAAGCATACATCTATAATTAAGATAATTATAATAATTAAACATAAATTTAAAAAAATGTATTTTAAAGTTACTAAAAGTATTACTATATACTAGATTAAGATGTTTATAAATACTTATGGCATTTTTCCTTTTTAAATATCGCCTTTTCTCCATTGGTAAGACAGAAAACATAAAATCCAAAGGGACTAAGTAGTAGGAACAAATTTTAAAGTTACTTACATCCAATGTTTGTATTTAAGTATTTATTCATAGGAAAATCGATAACTGGTAAAAAAAAAAATACCAAATTTAATTTTATGAGTTTAACTGTTACTGACAATTTTCATTGTTTACATTCCAATGTGTAGTGCAGATAATAGACATTTGCAGATTATACATCAGCGGATTTCACAGATTTGACTCTTTATAGGAGATTAAGATGTTTATAAATACTTATTGCATTTTTCCTTTTTAAATATCGCTTTTTCTCCGTTGGTAAGACAGAAAACATAAAATCCAAACGGAGTAAGATGTAGGAGCAAAAGTAAGAAATTTCTGTAAATGAAGTGTATTGTAGATTTCACAAATTATTTGGATAGTTCACAAATTATTCATTTGGATTATTTCACAGATTAGATGGATTTCACAGAATTGACTGTATATAGCAGACTAAGATATTTATAAATACTTATTGAATTTTTCCTTTTTAAATATTGCTTTTTCTCCGTTGGTAAGACAGAAAACATAAAATCCAAACGGAGTAAGAAGTAGGAGCAAAAGTAAAAAACTTCTGTAAATGAAGTGTATTGTAGATTTCAGGAATTATTTGGATAGTTCACAAATTATTCATTTGGATTATTTCACAGATTATATGGATTTCACAGAGTTGACTGTATATAGTAGATTAAGATATTTATAAATACTTATTGCATTTTTCCTTTTTAACCCTAGAACTACCGGAAATTTTACTCAAGTTTTATAAAAACATTCTACACCAGAATTTTTACTTAAAACTATTTAATTTGTTTATTTAACTTATTATTGTCTGATTTATACATTTAGTTTGTTTTGAAGAAATTTCTGGTTTGAATAAATATTTTGAATGTACATGTCGGGTCCAATGGACCCGTCTGGTAGACGGAAGGTTAAATATCGCATTTTCTCCATTGGTAAAACTGAAAACATAAAATCCGCAGGAATTAAGAATTAGGAGCAAAAGTAGTAACAGATTTCTGTAAACGAAGTGTATTGTAGATTTCACAGATAATTTGGATAGTTCACAGATTATTCATTTGGATTATTTCACAGATTATATGGATTTCACAGAGTTGACTGTATATAGCAGATTAAGATTTATAAATACTTATAGCATTTTTCCTTTTTAAATATTGTTTTTTCTCCGTTGGTAAGACAGTAAACATAAAATCCAAAGGGAGTAAGAAGTGGGAGCAAAAGTAACAAATTTCTCTAAACGAAGTGTATTGTAGATTTCAGAAATTATTTGGATAGTTCACATAATATTCATTTGGATTATTTCACAGATTATATGGATTTCACAGAGTTGACTGTATATAGCAGATTAAGATTTATAAATACTTATAGCATTTTTCCTTTTTAAATATTGCTTTTTCTCTGTTGGTAAGACATAAAACATAAAATCCACAGGAAGTAAGAAGTAGGAGCAAAAGTAGTAACAAATTTTTGTAGACGAAGTGTATTGTAGATTTCAGAAATTATTTGGATAGTTCACAGATTATTCATTTGGATTATTTCACAGAGTTGACCGTATATAGCAGATTAAGATATTTATAAATACTTATTGCATTTTTCCTTTTAAATATTGCTTTTTCTCCGTTGGTAAGACAGAAAGCATAAAATCCAAACGGAGTAAGAAGTAGGAGCTAAAGTAACAAATTTCTGTAAATGAAGTGTAATGTAGATTTCAGAAATTATTTGGATAGTTCACAAATTATTCATTTGGATTATTTCACAGATTATATGGATTTCACAGAGTTGACTGTTTATAGTAGATTAAGATAGTTATAAATACTTATTGCATTTTTCCTTTTTAAATATCGCCTTTTCTCCGTTGGTAAGACAGAAAACATAAAATCCACATGAAGTAAGAAGTAGGAGCAAAAGTAGTAACAAATTTCTGTAAACAAAGTGTATTGTAGATTTCACAGATTATTTGGATAGTTCACAGATAATTCATTTGGATTATTTCACAGATTATATGGATTTCACAGAGTAGAATGTATATAGTAGTTTAAGATGTTTATAAATACTTATTGCATTTTTCCTTTTTAAATATCGCTTTTTCTCCATTGGTAAGAAAGAAAACGTAAAATCCAAAGGGAGTAAGAAGTAGGAACAAAAGTAACAGATTTCTGTAAACGAAGTGCATTGTAGATTTCACAGATTATTTGGATAGTTCACAGATTATTCGTTTGGATTATTTCACAGAGTTGACTGTATAAATTCTTATTGCATTTTTCTTTTTTAAATACTTTTTTTCTCTGTTGGTAAGACAGAATAATAATTAAACATAAATCAAACAAAATCTTTAGTTACTTACATCCAATGTTTATATTTAAATAAATATTTATTCATAGGAAAATCGATAACTGATAAAAAAAAATACCAAATTTAATTTTATGAGTTTGACTATTACTGACAATTTTCATTGTTTACATTACAATACGTAGTGCAGATAATAGACACTTGCAGATTATACATCAGCGGATTTCACAGAGTTGACTGTATATAGTAATTCAAGATATTTATAAATACTTATTGAATTTTTCCTTTTTAAATATCGCTTTTTCTCCGTTGGTAAGACAGAAAACATAAAATCCAAAGGGAGTAAGAAGTAGGAGCAAAAGTAAGAAATTTCTGAAAACGAAGTGTATTGTAGCTTTCACAAATTATTTGGATAGTTCACAAATAATTCATTTGGATTATTTTACAGATTATATGGATGTCACAGAGTTGACTGTATATAGCAGATTAAGATATTTATAAATACTTATTCCATTTTTCCTTTTTAAATATCGCATTTTCTCCGTTGGTAAGACAGAATAATAATTAAACATAAATCAAACAAAAAATGTATTTTAAAGTTACTTACATCCAATGTTTATATTTAAATATTTATTCATAGGAAAATCGAGAACTGGTAAAAAAAAAATACCAAATTTAATTTTATGAGTTTAACTGTTACTGACAATTTCCATTGTTTACATTCTAATGTGTAATGCAGATAATAGACATTTGCAGATTATACATCAGCGGATTTCACAAAGTTGACTGTATACAGTAATTTAAGATATTTATCGAGCCTGAACATCCCCAAGCATAGAGTACGTATTAGTTAGCCGATTGTGCTGCCTAAAAAAACGATCAATTTCATCCAATATACATGGGAAGCATAGCTCATTAGCAGGATGAGTAACTCTAATTTCAGTAGCTTGAGTGCTGTCAATGACATAAAGTTGCGCAAACTGTGGAGCTTCACCATTGAGCGGTTGAATGTGGCTTGTTCGGTGACAAATTTGACCATGGACTTTAAAAATATCAGGTCCTCTACCATTAAAATCAACAACTTTTGTCCCCATTGATGCAAATGAAGCAGCACTGTTGTATGAGCGAATATTTTCGAGAAAGTTCTTGTAATCAGGATTGCTCGGATCCGTAAGCAAGTTCAACAAAAAATTAGGGTATGACAAAATATTTCCCTCAGCATTTATAGGCATCTCAAGTTTCACTCTTCCTTTACGGCAGCAACTTGTAAATTTCCCGTCAGGCGGGCGTTCAGCACTGAAATTTTTGGAAGCACAGAACTGGCAAATAGCGCTCATCGATCCGCAGAAGTGTTCATCGACTTCAACATTTAAATGGCTTTGAAGCTCTCCAGAATGATGGGCTTCTGCATTTCTTTCTCGTCGTACTCGTTGAGCTGCAGCATTTTCTGCTCGAATTCTATCTCGCGACTCCTGGTAATCCTGACTAGCCATCTTGCTTGCCGCTCATTATTCCTTCGCCGTCTTCTTGCAATGGGACTTTCGTCTTCGTTCATTTCATTAAAAGAAAAAGAAACTATAACCTTCCAATTTCTTATGAAAAAAAAAAGATGAAGGGTAGGACTTCAATTTCTAATAATTTTGTTAGCGAATAGAGAAAAAGTAAGCACGTTTTTAGATATTGAAAAATCAAATCAACATTCACTCGTGATGCCACTTGTACAACACAAATTCCAAATCCAGAAATAAATGAATGACTCTTTGAACGAATCATTAAAAAATACGGTCGACATCTGATTTTGCTCTTAAAATATTTTTTAAAGCATAATAAAGCCTTTAAATAATTTGAAATACGTTTATTTTTAGAAAGGAAACGTTAATCCAGTACAAAATAATTCACAGGAATGAATTCAAGAATACAGCTATATCGAGCTATATTCGCTGAGCACTATGAAGCGTTCAATATGCGCTCAATGGTCAGAAAATAGATAGCCTTGAAAAACAGAGGTAATTTTTCGCGATATTTTTAACAGTGTATACTGAATTCAAACTGTAAATAAATGTAAACAAAAATGAAAAAGTATTTCAAAATATTAATATGCTTTCGCATAATATTTTAAGAGCATTTAATGAATAGCTGATTGAGTCATTCATTTGTTTTTGGATTTGTAATTTGTGCTTATGAATGGCAACGGTAATCGCTTGTATACACCGGAAGCCTTTTGTTGGTATCTGGTTATTTTTCAATTAGATCTTAAAGCGTTATAATTGTATACTTTTTGAAGGTTTTAGAAAAATTGAGGAAGAATATGTTACACAACGAATAGATAGACAGATTAAATAAGACAGTGGCAAATACGGCATCGGAATGCTTAAGCCTAACATGGCCGCGAGATTATCAGGAAACGGATGAGTTCAATCCCGGAAGCGTTATACATTTTGTGTCATTCTATGTATAATTGAAGGAAACTGCTTGAATTATATCCGCTCTAACAAGAAAACATTAACCATTTGAAGGGCGGTGATGCCGTCACGGCATCACATAATTTTAATCCATAATTGACACATTGGCACCGGAATTTTATAATGAAATGCTCACGATTATTAAGTACGCGAAAATATGCTTTTACTCCTTTACAAATAAATTCTCTTGTAAATACTGTTGTCAATAAAGTTTTTCAACATTTTATGAATATAAGTACCTTGCCCTTGAAAGGGTTAAGAGTAGAATCTTATTTAGTGTTAGCCGATCACCTTAATGCTCTAGCAGAACAATCTAATTTGAAACCAGGTGTAATGGTTATTTTACCATCTACATTCACAGGAAGTCCCAGAGCCATGCAGCAAAATTATCAAGATGCGATGGCAATCGTTATAGAGTCTGGAAAGCCTGATCTTTTTGTCATCCTAACTTGCAATCGAAATTGAAGAGAAATCAAAGATAAACTTTTCCCAGGACAAAAGCCTCATGATCGTCCAGATTTAGTGGCACGCGTGTTCGATTTGAAGAAAAAAAAGCAATGTTAAACGATCATAAAAAGAACGGAATTTTGGAACGCACAGTCGCAGACATATATGTTATTGAATTACAAAAGAGAGGATTGCCACACATGCACTTTTTACTCATTTTAACTGATGATGTCAAGATAAGAGATCCAGCCACTATTGACACCATCGTCTGTGCTGAATTACCTGGTCCCACAATTGAAAATGGATTGTACGAAATTATCAAGGTTACGAAGATTCATGGACCTTGTGGCGTCATAAATCCAAACTGACCTTTCATGGAAGACGGTGTTTGCTCAAAGGGTTATCCAAAGGAGTTCAGAAATAAAACGGATGAGAATGCTTATGATTATTCAATGTACAGACGGCGTGATGATGGGAATCACATAAAGAGAAAGGGAAAAGTCATAGACAACCGTTGGGTTATTCCTTATAACCCATACCTCACAACGATATACAATGCCCATGTTAGTGCTGAAATATGCAGCTCTGTTAAATCCATTAAGTACATTTTTAAGTATGTATACAAGGGTCATGATTGTGCAAAACTTGTTTTTGGAAATCACGGCGAGGGATCTGTAGTGTGGGATGAGGTGAAGGGTTATTTAAATGCACGATATGTTTCGGCACCAGAGGTGATGAGGCGACTTCTTGAAAATCCCATGCAGGACAAGTCGCATGTTATCATTAGATTGCCGGTGCATCTACAAGACATACAATCTGTGCATTTTAGGGAAGTGGAAGAACGGGAAGCTTTTGAAAGAGCAAGAAATAAAGACACCATGATCACTGCTTGGTTTCTACTTAACAGGTCAGATTCTTCAGCAAGCATCTATCTCTATACAGAAATTTCAAAGCACTTTGTATGGAAATCAATGTGAGGCAAATGCGTGTTATATTAGGTCACTACGTAGTAACAAGGGTGTATTGCATAAGCTCAAAATATATTGAGCGATTCCATCTTCGTATGCAGCTTTGTCATGTTTCCGGTGCCAAGTATTTCGAGGAATTAAGCACGTATGAGAATACTGTCCATGAAACTTTCAAGGATGCATGCCGTGCTAGAAATTTATTAGAAGATGATGACGAATGGCAACATTGTTTAACAGAAGCATGTGGTTTTGAAATGCCACCCAAACTGAAACAACTGTTTTCCTTCGTATGTGTCTTTAGCAATCCAAATTCACCGATTCAATTATGGGAACAGTTTAAGTCGGAAGTTTTCCCTCGCCATCTGCCGCTACATGAGAGTAGAGATAGAGCCCTTCAAGACATAGCAATTCATCAACGGATACACAACATGACACTTCAGAGCCTTGAATTGCCTGAACCCTCAAGCCTGGAAACTCTGTGGAATGCGATGTCTATGATTTACAAGAAGAAAGAGCAGTGGGACAACGATTGTTAAACACACTAAATCCGAACAACGTATAATTTTTTATGCCGTCAGTTAAATTATTCAAAGTCTGTCGCGAAAGTTTACTGTGTCAATGCTTTTGCGGGATCAGGAAAATCATTCCTATTCAATACTTTGCTGCATTACGTTAGAGGAATGGGACTTACTGCTGTTCCCGTTGCATGGACAGACATCGCATCTATAGTCTTGAAAGGTGGAAGAACTGCACATTCTTAATATAAAATACCAGTCCCCATATTGGATAATTCAGCTTCAAAAATTCGGCAAAATACATCTGAAGGAAGATTACTGAAAATGGCTAAGCTCATTATATGGGATGAATGTACCATGACACCTATTCATGCTTTGAACGCTGTTGATAGACTTCTGCGAGATTTGGTTGGCAATGATGTCCCATTTGGGGAAAAGTATTTATTCTTGTAGGTGACAGGATGCAGATTTTACCTGTGGTTTACATGTGAACAAAACACTAATTTTTGAATGTTGTATCAATAATTCTTCTCTGTGGCCAACATTTCGACAGTTCAGTCTGGTTACAAAGATGCGAAAGGAGCCGGAGGAACTTGATTTCGTGGAATGGCTCATTTGCCTGGGAGATAGTCGTTTGACTAATGGTTATGAACTCGGAGAAGATATTATTGAAATGCCTCCAGAATGTTTAGTGCAGGATTCCATAGTGGATGATATTTTTGGTTCGTCTTAAATTGATCTTGATCATCTTTTGGAAAGGGCCATTTTGTGTCCCAAGAATGAGGATACTTTGAGATTGAATGTGGAGGTTTTACCAAAGGTACCTGGCGAAGTCAAGTCTTATTTTAGTGCTGATAGAATACCTTGTGATCATGAAGAAAAACAAAATAATTTGCAGATGGATTTCATCAATAATTTAACACCTTCTGGAATGCCACCACATCAGTTAAATCTTAAAGTTGGCGTAATTGTTATGTTGCTTAGGAACATGAATCCGTCCAGTGGTATCTGTAATGGAACACGTTTAACCCTTTCGTGCGCAGCTTTGCATATATGAAAACAACACTGTTTTAAAGGGCATAGCCGGATAAGCATTGGAAACATGCCTTTTAATCAAATTTCCTGATTTTTTCCCAGACATAGCTACATATTTGACAATATATTTCCCTATTATCACCCTAAAAATATTGATATTTAATGAGATAAAAATGTTTTTCCGATTTTTTTAAAATCGTATTTTCTCAAAAACTGCTGCACGGAATTTCATGCTATTAATTGATGATATATGGATACCAAAGATGCATAACTGGTAATTTTTGTATAATTTTCTGTTTATAAGAACTGTGTGAAATAGCGAAATAAAACTGTAAAAAAAATAAAAATCATATCTTACGGTTATCCGAAAATTACTATTTTCTTGTAAAAAATTCCCCATATGTGCACGTATATTCTGTATAAATGCCGAAAGTTTGCGTTGGGTACTACATATAAATATTTACAAAAATGTATAGTAAAATTATTGAAATTCATTTTAAAGCGTTATTTTGGGCGGAGATACTCAACTTCCACACCCGAAGAATTTTTGGAATAAACAGTTACAGAATTGCTGTATTTTAAATTTTAATGAACACATGAACAACAATCTCAACACTGTCGATATCAAAATGAACATGATGTTGAAAAACATGGCTTATATGCTTAAAAGGAGTCTAAAATACATCAGTTCCATATTGTCTGCTGACTTGTATCCAAAAATTCTTCAGTTGGTTGGTTGGTTGGTTGTGTTTATGACGGCCAATTATCAACACGAGGGATATAGGCCCAAAGAGGGGGATTGCCCTTCGTGGTGGTCTTTCTAAGGGAACCTAACCCGTATTAACTCTTGGAAATCCAAGGTTCGAAGAAAACCACGAAAACTCCGAACGATTAGGACGACGGGCGCGATTGGGGTCGAGCCCAGCACTTCCCGTCTACCAGCTTCGAGAGCAGAACCTCTCGGCCACTGGTGGGGTCAAAAATTCTTCGGATATTGAAGTTATCTAGCTCCGCCCCAAATAACGCCTTAAAATGAATTTAATAAATTTAATATAAATTTTTGTAAATACTTATATGTAGTACCCAACGCAAACTTTCGGCATTTATATAGAATGTACGGGCACATATGGAGAATTTTTTACAAGAAAATTGTAATTTTCGGATAACCATAAGATATGATTTTTATTTATTTTTAAGTTTTTATTTCGCTATTTCACATAGTTTTTATAAACAGAAAATTATACAAAAATTACCAGTTATGCATCTCTGATATCTATATATCCTCAGTTAATGGCATGAAATTAAGTCCAGCAGTTTTTGAGAAATTTCTGTTTTTTAAAAAATCGAAAAAACATTTTTATCTCATTAACCATAGCTGCCAACTCTTCCGCTTTTTCAGACCACAAAAATTTAATAGAAATTTTTGAATTATTTAATCGGCAGATAACGGCGATTTAAAAAAATAAAATTTACTATAAAATTTTTGTGGTCTGAAAAAGCGTAAGATGTTGGCAGCTATGCATTAACACTAGAACGCCCGGAAGGAGTCGATTCGACTCCGACCATATGTTTAAATGTCAATTGGAACCAGAAATTCTTTCACAAAATAAGTTATATTTTAAAAGTGCAGATTTACCTTAAATAAATCAGTCAAATTTTTTTTTAAAAAAATTCTCGTGTTAAATATTTTTATGAAACTCGAGTAAAATTTCCGGGCGTTCTAGTGTTAAATATCAATATTTATAGGGTGACAATAAGGGAAATATAATGGTCTTATATGTTGCCACATCTGGAAAAAAATCAGGAAATTTGAGTAAAAGGCATGTTTCCAATGCTTATCCGGCTATGCCCTTTAATATATTTTTTAAATCGCATCTACCTAATTCACACCAGAAAATTAAAATAGCACTATTTGCTTTAATTAAAAAACAGACATTCAGTATTTAAATAAAGCGAATTTAACGATTGAAACTTTCTGGTGTAAAATCAGATTCTCTGAACTACGTAATTTCTAGAACGTATTCTATTATGGGAACTAACCCTTTATCTACTGACGGTACTTATAAGTACCACTCACTTTAAACTTTCACGCCCTAGTAAATATTACTAATATTTTAATGCTATTTTGGAAGAACACTCTTTTAACTCCACTTTATCCGGATACATCGCAGCAGTAGTTCTAGGTTTGTTATTTTAGCGAGGAAGGAGGCTATCTTTGAAACACTCGATGTATTTTGTGCCGAAATGTTGTACAGATTGTCACGCTCGTCTTTTTATTGTTGAAACACAGAAATATATATAAGATACGTGTTGGATTTTTTTATGTGCTCATTATGATCTTAAAATACAATTTGACTAGCTATTTTAGGTGAACGGTGGATGTATTTGATTTAAAAGTTGAATTACTCTTTGGTACTTATAAGTACCGTCAGCACACTGGGTATTGGAGAAAAACTTCTTATTTACATCTCGTCTGTGTAGTTATCTATTGTTTTCATCTGCTTTAAAATGTAATTATACTAAAATGTAGTGTAGTAATAATTTTCTTAGTATTTATTTTCTGTTTCATTGTTATTTTTTATAGGATATCAAAAAAGTTGAGGCATCAGCCCTTTTTTGCTATGCTAAAAATGGCATATGTAAATTCATATATTGCATATGTGGAGATGCGAGAGAACATGTTGTCACTGAAATATAGACGTCGCCTAACTAAAGGACTGCTAACAAGATGGAGCCTAAAAAAAAAAAAAATAAAATAAATAAATAAATAGTTAATTTAACCTTTTCAGTGGCAAAGCATTTTCAATGCTAAAGTGTTGAAATAAATGATTGGCACCGGAATTTGCCAAAATATTTATTTATAAATATGAAAAAGGCTATATTTCACATACTTATTAAATCGAAAATATTTTACTACAATTCTGGTGCCATTTGAAATACCTTGTGGGTTTTCTGTTACGAGATTTAACACTAGAAAGAAGGTGAGCGGTCATTTTGACCGCTACCAAATGAATATATTTCGGTTCGAACCAGAAATTTCTTTATAAAACTAGTTTAAAAGGTAATAAGGAAAAAACTAGTTAAATAAATAAGTTAATAATTTAAAATAAAAATTCTGGTGCGAATTATTTTTTATAAAATTTAAGTAAAATCCCCCGTCTTTCTAGTGTTAACTCATAGTACTCTGACCGTACTATAAAGCACCACATTAATTAATTAGCTCTAACAAATTAAATTTCTCACGGATGAGTATTTGTTTTATGAATATCATTTAATTCTCATTGCAGTAACCGAAGAAAAAAATTACATGAAAAAAACTGTAGTAGATCATAATGCAGTAGATAAAGGGTTACAGGGTTAAAGGTTAAGTTTCATAAATTAAATAATTATATAAAATAAGGTATTTGGAGACATAATTATTAAAGTATTTACTAATTTGCATTATTTTAGCGTAAAACGGTCACACAACAGTAGTTTTTACTTATATTGCAGATGCTCAATAAAAGAAAAGATTGACGTATTATATGAAAAATATATCTCTGATTTTTTTCATTATTTTTCCTGTGTAATAAACCTTTCTGGGAATCACATATAATTTTTTCGAAACAAAATAATAAATCGCCCATTTAAGGGTTAATAGTCAAAGGTTTTCACAAAATGTTATAGATGCAGAAGTTTTCACAATAAATAGGAGAAGCACCCGTGCTTTCATACCGAAGATCCTGCTTACGCCATCGTATACCAGTTTACCCTTCCCGTTACACCGCCGTCAGTTTCCACTTAGGCTCGCCTTTGTTATGACTATCAATAAATCTCAGGGTCAAAGTTTGAAAAAGGTTGGAATCTATTTGCCCCATCCTGTTTTTTTTTTTTTTTTTTTTTTTTTTTTTTTTTTTTTTTTTTCACATGGGATGTTGTATGTAGCCTTCTCAAGAGCAACTTCTAGTTGATGTGTACGCGTTTGGGTCAAGGACGGACCAAAACAAGGAAAACTTTTCTAACAGTCTGATAAGGTATTAATACAAAATACTGTGTGTCTTCCGTGAAGTTTTATCTTAAGTCGCAAGAATTTTGCTTTATTGTAAAAAACAAACAAAATCGAGTCTACTGTACAGGGCTTCCAAATGGTCCGCCAACTGAATGCAAATATTTTTTTAGAAAAATTTTCTTTTTTGATTTTTCTTACTAACCGCCCCGGAATCACCTTTGAAAATTAAGTCTAGCGATACCTACAATAAAACTTTCTGTTAAAATTTATTGGTATTGAGTTGGCGGATCATTTGGGAACCCTGACTGTACTTTACCTGAAGGATGACGTGGAAAACAATGCAAATATTTTTCATATTAAAAGAAAATTTTCAACTTTTTTTTTGCAATGACGATGTACATTTCATTCTTTCTTACAAATTTTACTTTGGTTTTGTAAATATTGACTTTATAATTGATTTCCTAAACTTTAATTTGGTTGTGTAATTACCAGGGATGAGATTTCCGCTTTTTTGCACACCAGTATTTTGTTAGAGAAAATGATATTTCATTTAATCAGAACATTTTTTCGATTTAACAGAACAACATTCTCTCTAAGAATATACTGGTGTGGAAAAACGCGGAAATCTCATCCCTGAATTACTCACTAAAAAATCGAGTCTATCGCAATTTACCTCATTGGTGACGCTGAAAATAGAGTAAAGATTTTTCCTTTTAAAATAATTTTTTCCACTTTTTTGCAATGACGATGTACATTTCATTTTTTCTTACAAATTTTTATTTGTTGTGTAAATATTGACTATGTAACTTATTTTTATATTCCCAAACTTTAATTCGGTTGTGTAAAAACTTACTTTTATTTATTTTTTAAGACATAACTGATTTTTTGTGTACATACATAATTCATATTGGTTGTGTAAATACTGATTTTAAATAGACATAACAAATGTTTATATTCATAAACTTTAGTTTGGTTGTACTGATTTTTATTTTTAATTTAGGTTTTAGAATCAAATTCATGAACTCCCGTGCGTAGAACGGGTTAAACAGCTAGTTTCTTATATGACTTTGAAATTCCGGTATAAAACACTCCGCCAAACCATTATCAACATTTTATACTAGTGATGCTATGTTGCCAGCCGGCTAAATTTTTAAATTCAGATTTCTTGATTGGCACCACTTTTCAGAAATGGTAAAATTATCATTGTTTTCGCTTAATTAATATGTCATTAAATAAGGCGAATTTCATTTTTCCGAAAACTGGTGCAAATCAAGAAACCTGAATTTAAAAAAAAAAGTAACCCACTGGCAACACTGTGGTGATGTGCTGAATGAATGATTTTAATAATAGAATGAATCATTCGGGCACGAGTAAAAACCATGGAACTATTAATAAAGAGGAACTGACATATCCTTAAAATACCGAAGCTTCAACTGTAACCGCTTTCGATGGAGATGATTGCCGTCGGGGCAAAATTGTACCAGTAAATTTAAATAGAAAATTTCTCCTTATTTAAGCACCTTATTAATCCAAAATTTCAGTCATAAATAATGGCGAAAACAGATATTAATTTTTACTGGTGGAAGTTTACTTTGGCGGTAGTTAGGCTCTGCGTTTTCGCCATACTGTGACAACCTAGATAACCTCCTCTCAGTATCTATGTAAAAGATTATAATATCTGGGCAATCTGCCACCACTAAAATAAAATAAAAAATGTAACTAAATTAATGAGAGAAATTTTTCGTGAAAAAGAAGATAAAATAGTGTCAAAATTTTCTATTGAAAATTTACTGGTGGGTGTTTGCTCGGGCGGTAATCAGAAACTGTTGATCCGTTTTAAAAAATCAGCCACCATCTTGTGACAAACTCTTCAGTTATTTTAATCGCAACTTGTAGGAAATACACTATATGTCTCCTTCTCTTTATTCATAACTCCATTGTAAAAACATAGTTTCTAACCAGTGTTGCAAGATGGGCTACTTTTTTTAAAATCAGATTCTTGATTGGCACCACTTTTTGAAATGGTAAAATGTGATTTATTTAATGACATATTATTTAAGGCAAAAACAAAGTTAATTTTACCGTTTCAAAAAAGTGGTGCCAATCAAGAAATCTGAATTTTAAAAAAGTAGCCCACTGGCAACACTGTTTCTAACATTAGTACCGTAAATTCCCACGTATACGCCGCGGCTTAGTTAAGTCTTTTTCATACCGGAAATTTTATTTAAAAAATGAAGCCAAATAAATGCTAGGATAAAGGAAGTCACATTTTATTTAAAACGAATTCTGGTAGGAAATCGCATTAGCTGAGCTGCGGCGTATACGCGGAAATTACAGTATATATTTTTAATCAATTATCACTAGAACGCCCGCAAATTTTACTCAAGTTTCATAGAAATATTTTACACCTGAATTTATATTTAACATTATTTGACTGATTTATTTAACGTAAATCTGCGTTTTTAAAATTTAACTTATTTTGTGAAAGAATTTCTGGTTCCAATTGACATTTAATCATATGGTCGGAGTCGAACCGACCACTTCCGGGCGTTCTAGTGTTAATACCAGATATTTAGTAAAAACAATAACAACAACAACAAAAATTATATGGAACAGCAATCGGAAAAACAGAAAATCACAATTGAAAAATAAAACTATTTATGAATCACCATAAAGCAAAAGCACACACAGGACGCTTTTCGTGTGGGAAATTTTAACAGCATTTTTACATTGGCTAATAACGGGCTCAATCCATGGAATTATTTATAAAGTGGAACGAACACATCCATAAATAGTGAAGCTTCAACTGTAACCACTTTCGCAGCGATTTATTAAACCCGGGGGGCACTTTCACCAGTATATTTTCTTCTTATATATTTTGTACAGACCTAATACATTTTCTCCTTATTTAAACGCATTATTAATGCAAAATTAGAGTCATAATTAATGACAAAAACAGATATTCATTGTTACTGGTGGAAGGTTACTTCAGAGGATGTCAGGACTTGACATCAGCCATATTGTGATAAGCTAGACAACCTCCTGTCTGTGTCAATGGAAAATATTATATTGCCTGGCCAAACAGTCACCAATAAAAACAAATAGAAATTTTCACCATATTTCTGAGAGAAATTTTCTATGAATAAAGCGCTTAAATAAAACAAAATTATCTATTCGAATTTAATGGTGGAAGTTTGCCCAGGTGGTAATTAGAAATTGCTTATCCGATTAAAAAGAAAACAGCCGCCAACTTGTGATAACCTCCTCAATTACATCACTCGCAACTGGTAGACAATACACTGTATGTCTCCACCTCTTTATTCATAACTCGAATGCTCAGAGTTGCCAGTGAGCTACATTTTTAATTCAAATTTCCTGATTGGCACTACTTTTTTGAAATCGTAAAATTCCCCATGTTTTCTCCTTAACCTCTTAACGCTCGAATTAAATTACGGTTGAA
This sequence comes from Maratus speciosus, assembly GCA_963932465.1. Lineage (NCBI taxonomy): Eukaryota > Metazoa > Arthropoda > Arachnida > Araneae > Salticidae > Maratus > Maratus speciosus. The sequence continues at coordinate 491,612,675 of OZ010796.1, read as the reverse complement.
TAATTCTAATTGCTTATTGGCACCACTTTTATGAAAAAGAAATATTCACCTTATTTAATGCCAGTAAAAACGATACTAAAATATAGCCAATTTCACTATTTTATAAAACTGGTGGGAATCAAACAATTTGAGTAAAAGATACAGCCCGAGAATATCTCGGGAGCGAGAATTAAGGGGTTAAATAACATGTCGTAAAATAATGCGAATTTTACCTTTTCAAAAAAGTGATGTCAATTGAGAAATCTGAATTTTTAAAAGTAGCACACCGGCAACACCGGACGGTTCATCCCGAAGCGCTTCCTGTTTGTTCTTTTTTTTATATAATGATTCATAAAATGCTTTATTATTTAATTTTAACCTCTTTAGGGGCGGTTTGATCTATTATATCCCATCTAATTTTAATTAAGATTTCCACCAGAAACTTTTAATTAATTTTCCTTTTTATAACTTTGGTGAATAAGAGATGAAAAATTGCTTTTCCTTATTTTAAAATAAATTTTTACCAAATTTCCGGTGGGAATTCAACATTATAGGAACAGAATGTCTTGCCCCTCAAAGAGTTAGGCAAAGTCATAATTGCCACCCTTCGTAAATTTCTTAATCAATTATCTTCAGAAATTTTGAAGATAAAAATAATTTGTATTTTTATTTTTATTTTTATTTTTTTATTTTTTTTTTTTTGGGGGGGGGGGGTCGCTCTTAATTTCATTTTAATTAAAATAATAAACTTTTTTTTCTATACAAGATTTCTGGTAGAAATTGAACATAAAAAAATATAAATAAATAAATAAAACGCTGGAAGCTGTGCTTTTGCGCATGCCCAATTGATTCATTCGAATAATAAAATCTTTCATTCTGTCAATCATTACTTTATACAAAGGTCTTATGAATAAACTGGGGGAGACATATAGTGTGTAGTGCTTGCGAGTGAAGTAACGGAGGCAGTGTTGCCAGTGGGCTACTTTTTTTAATTTCAGGTTTCTTGATTGGCATCACTTTTTTGAAACAGTAAAATTCCCTTTGTTTTAGAATTATTTAATATGTCATTAAATAAGACGCATTTTACCATTTCAAAAAAGTGGTGACAATCAAGAGTCTGATTTAAAAAAAGGTAGCCCATCTGGCAACACTGAACGGAGGAGGTTGTCACAAGATGGCTGCTGTTTTTTTAAATCAGATCTACAGTTTTTGATTAGCGCCGGTGAAAACTACTACCAGTAAAATTGTATAGAAAAATTCGACTTATTTAAGCGCTTTATTCATGGAAAATGTCTCTCATAAATGTGGTAAAAGATTTCAATTTCTTTTTACTGGTATCAGTTTGCCAGGTATTATAATCTTTTCACTGACTCTGACAGGAGGTTGTTTTAGTTGGCACAATATGGCACAACTACTACCGCTGAAGGAAACTGCCACCAGTAAAAATGAATATCAGTTTTTGCCATTATTTTTGACTGAATTTTTCCATTAAGAAAGCGTTTGACTAAAGAGAAAACTTCTACTGTGTTAATGAAACCCCGTGAAAGCGGTTACAGTTGAAGCTTCACTATTTTAAGAATATGTCAGTCCCTCTGTCTTAACCTTCCGTCTACCAGACGGGTCCATTGGACCCGACATGTACATTCAAAATATTTATTCAAACCAGAAATTTCTTCAAAACAAACTAAATGGGTAAATCAGACAATAATAAGTTAAATAAACAAATTAAATAGTTTTAAGTAAAAATTCTGGTGTAGAATGTTTTTATAAAACTTGAGTAAAATTTCCGGTAGTTCTAGGGTTAACAGTTCCATGCTTTATACAAATCAGGAAAATATATTACAGATGTCACACAAAGATTCATAAATGAAGAGATTCATCGTGTGTACTCAGGGTTCGTACGGGTCATTGAATTTCCAGACTAAGAGATTCTTTGGTACCAGTATTTTCTTTGGAAAATCTCTCCTTAAATAAGGCAAAATTTGTCCGTTTAAACTAGATTCATTTTTCAAAAAAAAAAAAAAAAAAAAAAAAATACTGATATTTAGTCTTGAAAATAACGGTACTCGTACGAGCCCTGGTACTCCGTGGAATTTTCAACGAGTCTGACAACAGTATTTAAGGCTGATCTGTTACGTCAATGGGTGTTTTATGCATTTTTATATTTAAAATATTTTCTCAGGATATAAATATTTTTTATTTCGGTTTTTTGCGTGCTCTTCTTAAAGAATGTCTCTTTTTTCTTAGTTGTCAAAATATTTCTGAAATTGATGCTCAATTTACTATTTTATGTGTTAAAAGCGAACAAACTGGGAGTAAAATGTTAACACTTCATATAAAATTAAACATAGATTTTAGAAATATTTTGAGAACTAAAAAAAAAAAAAAAAAAAAAAAAAAAAGAGAGACATCCTTTAAGAAGAGTACACAGAAAAAAGAAGTAAAAAATTTAATTTACCGAGGAGATATTTTAAATACAAGAATGCATCAAATGCCCGTAGACTTAACATTACCGAGGGAATTCGGGAATTGAGTGACAAGCAGCCTTAAGATACGAACATTTCTATTTAATATTTAGAATTTTAAATTCGTAATCAACGCTTTGAATCACAGGATTCGTAGTAACTTTTGAGATTAAATAAGTCGATAAATTATGTTAAAAAATTGTTTCAAAAACGCATATTACGCACGCAGTAAAGTGAAAAAATAAATAAAATGAAAATACATAAAGACTAAGTACGTTCCTCAGAATTTTTTAAGGGGTGTAGCACCACTTTTCAGATTAGAAATCTTCGAGTTATTTACTCGCGGAATTTGTTGTAATTTTTTTTTTTTTTTTTTGCTTAAGAAAAGCAGAGATCGCTATTCAAATTCCATGGTATTCAAGTAAGAACTGTGTACGATGTGAATAGTAGAGGCTTTCAGATTTTTATTGGATATTGGACTGTATTGAATTGCTCGTATGTAAAAATTGTGAAATGCAATAAGTTATTTGGTAAGGTTTATAACGAGGAAAAAAGAAAGCTATATTATATACTACACATATTTACAACGAAACAGGTTCTGATTACTTAAGGGACAAACTTACACGAATAACTTTAAATTGAAGTTTTCGCATTATTTAAACACCTTATTCCTGCATAAATTTTTTAATTGAGAAGTAAAGAAATTCTATTTATTCACACTTGTGGAAATGTTGCTCATTCATTCATGCGATAATCCACGAAACAAGTCTGACCTATAAGGATGCACTTGAATTTCCATTTTCTATTTTTCACGTCACCCCCTGAATACTTGGCCTAAGCTCTGGCACAAAAATGACGTCTGTCGAAGGCGATTTTTTTTTTAACGTATGTACGCAGTGTTGCCAGTGGGATTCTTTTTTTAAATTCAGATTTCTTGATTGGCACATTTTTTTTTTCAAATAGTAAAATTAGCCTTATTTAATGACACATTAATTAAGTCGAAAACAAGGGGAATTTTACCATTTCAGAAAAGAGGTGCCAATCAAGAAATCTGAATTTAAAAAAAGTAGCCCACTGGCAACGCTGTATGTACGGTAGGGTGGAACTTAAGTATAGGGTAAAAAAAAAAAAAAACTTTTTATTTTAATGTGTAATAGTGAAAACTTTTTTCCTTTTGGGATGTCTAAACTTTTGGCTGAAAAGGTTTTTTTAAATTAAGTTGTTTTCCGGTTCCTCAAGGAGGTCAAAGTTTTGAAATTTCAGTATAAAGTAACTGAAAGTAAACAACGTAGCTGTTAGCTCATATCTACTTTTATTTAGCAAATACTATCCAGAAGTCACCACGAGGAGGTGGTTAAGTATCGACTTCCACCCTCCTTACCTCCCTTTGTTATGAATTAATTAAATTGGATATTCAACCTACTGTCTTTTTAGGCAAACTTTGTCATTACATTGTGGGAATTCAACTTTCCCAAGATCAAGCCGTCTTTTGCTTAATATTTAAAGACGGTTGACGCAGCTCGCGCGACAATTTTGACACACGTTTCCACTGTTTGAGTATGACAAGGAAAATCTAAAATTCAGGTGTATCCCCTCTTTGTACTTTTTTTTAAGTTCTTCATCCGATCAGACCGTCAAGATAGGATCAATGTTTTTATAGTCTATAATTTCAATATGTTCGCATTTTTCAAGTCGCTTTTCTACTGGTCCAGAAAATCCTTTTGTACCCGTAGTTTTTCAGCAAGATGTTGAAATAAGTATCTAAGAAAAAAGTTCATTTGCATGTAATAATCAAATTATCCATTATAAAGTTTTTAGGGCATTGCTTCCGATGTTTTAACAACTCCAGATTTGCATCCTGCATTAAAGGCGTTTCTGTTTCACCTAATAACTCTCAAACTTGAAATCTCTGTATTATTATTTTGAAAATACACCAAAATTGCAGTGGCTATATTAATATAAGAAGAAGATATCAATGAAATACGACCAATATATTTTTATCCTGGTTTTTGAACTGAGACCAGATGTTCGTCTTTAATGATTCTTTATACTTTTTTCCCTCTGCTTCAGTTATCATAGCGTTATCCTTTCTGCCATAAAAATACTAACCTTCTAAAATTAACTCATTTCGTCTTTCCTATTCTTTCAAATTCTTCCTTTTCTTTTCTCTTTGTCGTCTTCAAGTCCTTCTTTCAGTTACCTTTTCTTTATTATTATCAGAAATACCCATATCTTCTAAGGTGCCATTTGCAATAATATTTGCAGTTCTGTCTAATACTCCGGTTCTTTCACCGTGTTGATTATCAAATTCAGGTTTAGAAAAACAACCGATTGAACTATTTCCTTCCGAACTGTTTTTTACACTTGACGATCATTCAATCAAAACATCCTTTTTTTGTTTTAAAATAACGTTTTTCCTTGATATTTCCATTTCCAGTCATGCTACACATTTTTTGTAGTTTTTATATCTATTGATCGTATTGTCATCACCCCATCTCTCTTTGGTCTTTGAGAAAGTGACGTTCTTGTTCTGATACACGATAATATTTAGTGCTTTTTCACAAAGAAATGTTTTTTACAGGATTACCTAACATTTTGCACTTTTATATTGGATGTGGGATTTTTATTTTTCTAATCTTAATATTTTTCTTCAAATTTTGACATTTCTCGCACTAGTCTCTAATCATTTTTTATGATTTGTGTATCAGAAACCGTTGGAATTGAAGGTCTCAGCAATACACTTTTAATTGTATCATCAACAGCTTTAGATATTTTAGAAATATTGTGTAACAGATTCCAGCTGTCAGATTTTAAGTTAAATTGAACCCAAAAATAATGTTTCATAACTTCTTCATATGTTCGTCAAAGATGACAGTCTAATGTTAATTGTTTTGGTTCACGAAATACAGGACACTTCAACAATTATCTAGATTTAGGTACGTTAACAGACTTTGTCACTTTTGACACCGAATGTTTATCGAAAAATAATTAAAGAAACTGTTAACACCCGTTAAATCGGACTAACTTGTTATGTGTCGCAGCCAAATAAATCAGAGACAATGAAAGCTGACGCCCACAACGCTGGCTTCTACAAAAGTCAAATAAAGTGGGGCTAACTTTTCTAAGACACTCAAACTAAATTATTCTCTTTATTACAGGACATTAACACTTAATTAATTTAATTTTGCAAAATATAAATTTAATAATAAACTTAAAAAACTTTTCATGCAATTATTGGCTTTTTTTCGTTTTTTATGGAAAATCAGGCGCTTTGAGGAACCTGAAAATATCATTTTAAAATTAAAAGAAAAATATTTTCTTTTTATGGAGTTAAAAAGGAAAAAAATAATCACTATTAGAATATAAAATTTGAAACCTCGTTTTTTAGTTCCACCCTAATGTACGGTCCCTTAAATTTAGGCACCAGTATTTTATAAAAGGTTTTTTTGAGTTGTTTAATCTCAGAAAATCAAAGCGGAAATTTTTTGTATCATAATTTAAGGAGCCGTATATACGCTTTAACCCCCTTGAGGGGTACCGGTATATATTATATATACCACCTACGATTAATAAAGTTTTACGCCAGAAAAAATTTATTAAATTTTACTTTTCTAACTTTGGTGGAAAAAAGCCGTAAAATTGCTTTTACTTATTTTGAAATAGAATTTTTCAAAGATTCCGGTGGGAATTCAGCATTTCACAAACGTAATTACTTGCTCCTCAAGAGGTTAAAAAAAAAGAAAAAAAAAAAAAACGACTTCGGCACAGTGTTGTCAGATGGGCTACTTTTTTTTTAATTCATATTCTCGATTGGCACCACTTTTTTTAAATGATAAAATGCGCCTTATTTAATGACATAGTAATTAAAGCGAAAACAAAGGTAATTCAACCGTTTCAAAAAAGTGGTGGCAATCAAGAAATCCGAGTTTAAAAAAGTAGCCCACTGGCAACACTGCTTCGGTAGGCACTATTTTTGTGTCTGCGCTCAGGCCTAGTATTCAAGATTCGGTGATTTCTCGTGTCCGTGATATTGCCGAGGTGAAGATTTAGCCCTTTGCAGTGGGAAGGTGACTTTCACTCACAACATGTGTTGCCAGGTCTCACGCATAAATCGGGGTTCCAAATGCCCCGGACGTCATTAAATTCTTACAGTTTACGCCGCCATTTTTAACCACTTGGGGACAAGTGTCACGTATACGTGACACATAAGGTTCTCAGTTTCCGTGATTATTCCACCAGTTATTTTTTATTGTAAATTTTGCCCCCTTTAACACTAGAACGTCCGGAAGGAGCCGATTCGGCCCCGGCCTTACGATTAAATTTGAATTGGAATCAGAAATTCTCCCACAAAATTAGTTAAATTTTAAAAACTCAGATTTACATTAAATAAATCAGTCCAATAATTTTAAATAAAATTTCTGGTGTGAAATATTTTTGATACTTGAGTAAAACTTCAGGTCGTTCTAGTGTTAATCGGAGCATTTTTCCGATTTAATTAGGCAGAATTTACTGTTTTGAAAAGGAGATGATTAAAGATTAAAAATTCAGTAAAAGACGCTCGTCGCGAAGGGAATAATCCTTGATAATTCTAGCATAAGAAAAGGCGAAGAAAATTACCGTAATTTCCGGCGTATCTGCAGAATCAAACATTTCTGATGATAATAGAAATATTAGTGATTCTGAAGTCAATAAATTTTATGACGGTTCAGATTCAGATAATGAATCTGATAACATCAGTGATGTAGCAATACTGTTACCTGGCAGTGTATGGAATTATTTAGTAAAGCATAAAACAAAGTTTAAGGCGCAAAATTCCCGCATGATGATTTTCATGCAAATTTGAATATGTTCTATATCATTTTTTTTTTCGCCTCAAACATACAACTAATGGCATATTGTATTTAGAAACTGTATATTTATTCAATTTCTGTAATAAAAAATAGATACTTTTTGATGCTTTTCATAAATATTAAGCTATCTTTAACCCCTTGAGGGGAAGTGGGATAGGTTATATCCCACCTAATTTTTATCAGGATTCGCACCAGAAACTTTTAAGTAAATATTAATTTTTTTAACTTTGGTTGGTAAAAGTAAAAATTGCTTCTCCTTATTTTGAAACGATTTTTTTTCGAAATTTCCGGTGTGAATTCAACATTACAGAAACACAATTCCTTGCCCCTGAAAGTGCTAATGAGTTAATGGATAAATATTCTTTGTTTCTCAAATGTTTTTTGTTTTTTTTTCGCAATTCTTGAAAAAAGCTCCAGGCAAGTTGAGACTCATGTGTTACGTTCTTGGATAAAAAATGAAGGCTTATATAACCAACACATGATTTTTTATCTAGATCCTTTTTATAACTTTTCAGACTCCTCGAGCCTTTTTGACAAGCGACACTACAAGGCTGACCATGTTTTGCTTTAACACTGACTTGTAAATTTGAATACTGGCATTTTTTATCAATATTCTATTTTTTTAATGTCTTATTTATGAATACTGTCAAGAAATTACCTGTGCGGTGCTATAATAATTAACCCATTAACCGCCAAAACTATACGGTTGAAATTTTCAAACTAAACATCGTTTGCCAACACAAACTCTGAAAGATAATTTTCGCTTTGTATGATCTTAAATACTTATGTATTTAAGTAAAGCCAATTTTTTAATTGAAAAATAGTGGTGGGTACGTAATTAATTTAAATATGAGCATTTATTCGGACCTTTGCGTGAACGCAACACCGGCGGATAATGGGTTAAATAAAAATAAAAGACATTAATATATGAGATATTTTTTTATTTAGATGATAGTTTTTAAAAAAATGAGAAAAATATAAATGGTTATTAGGATTCATGTAGGCATGAAGGATTAAAGTAATGTTAGGATTAAAGATATATTTAGACATGGTTCAAACGGTCCTTACTTTTGAATATCACTATATACGTATTTTGATTTATCATAGAAAAGTATTAAAAATAACATAGTGTAACGAGACGAAGATTATTATTTGAAAACGTGTTCTGTTCTGAAATAAGCACCGTACAAAACATTAATTTTTGTACTTCCATAAAATATTATTTTTTCCAGTAAAATAAATATATTTTTAAAACTATCTTGTTTTTATTAATATACTTTTTTTTCTTTTTTTATTATACGTAAGTGTTTCATATAATTTTATCTTTTTAATGGAATTTTTAATATAATGCTCACTTTACAACATAAAAATTAAATTAATCTGAAAATTCATTCGCGTGAGTAAATTTAGATATCTTTTGAAAAAAAAAAAAAAAAAAAGTAGAGTTTTTCAATTCTTACAAAAGCACGTAAATTTTTATATGTTTAAACAACATTTTCTTTCTTTTGTATTCAACTTTTCTTTCATTTTGTAAAGAAAACATTTTTTTCCCTTTATTCGTCATTTATTTCCACTTAATTTTTTAGATGTTTTAGTATAAAGGAATATGAAATATTTTTGCTTTTTTGAGCTAGATGCAAAACATTTGGTTCAAAATCTTTTCAATTTTGAATATCTTTTTACATAGTAAAGGTTTCTAAACATTTATAACGAATATATTTGTTTATACAAAGTGAAGATGCGTACATTACTTGAAATTTTAAGGAAAATTTCACCATTTTGTTTCAGTTTATACATTCATGTCCAAAAATTAAAGGCAAATTACGGTACGCTTTCGATTTACACGAGTTGTCGATTATCTACTGAAATTCCTGGCAAATTGTCCTTGAAATTCTAGGACGTAAAGAACACGTTTCATTTCATATTTTTCAGTGAACACTTAGTCGTTAGAACAACTAGGGACGAATAATGAATTTAAAAATAAAATAATATTTGCAATCACCCATATCTGAGAAAATGCTCAAAGTTGCCAGTCGCTGTATTAAATGACTATGTGGGTCACGTTCAACGTTTGTGTGTATTTGTGTACGCATAGCACACATAAGCATAAAGATGTTAGCGTTTCTGTGAAAAAATCTAAAGTTTTTTGCTTATAGCATATAGAGTTTTGAACCAAATTTAACACAACTTTCCGAAACTTGCAAAGAACAGTAGAAACAGTACACTGGAATTAAAACATGAATATACTCAGTAATTGACATGATTTGGGCATTTACATGGAATAAATGTTAACTGCGCATGCATGGAAGTTTCCAATTTTTTCCACATAATTTGGCAGTCATCTCGCTAGGGAAGCTTATTTAACCACTTAATAGTTTAGCCCGAACTGAGTTCGGGCAAGAAAAGGTTTCTTGTTTCGTTACTGAAAGCTTCTCGATACCACTAATTTTTACCTGTAATCTTCGTAGTAGTAATTTTAAATTAAAAATCCGGTTATTAAAAATTTATAAATATAATCATATATTATTTTCATCACCTTTAAACTTCACATGTTCCAAAACACTTCAGTATTATTTTTCCTTAGATTCTAATCAGTAGTAGTATATTACGTCGTTGAGTAAGAAATTTCCTATTACAAAAGGATCAGATTAACAAAGGAGCAATTTTCCACGCGTAAATTTTAATAGAAATTTTTGCCTTTTATAAACGCCATATTCATGATATATTACTGTCTTGAATAAGTACAGTCTTCTTTTTTTACTAGTGGAAGTTTGCCCTTTTTGCAACCCGATGTTTCATGAAAGCCCCACCCCGCTGAATACTAAGCCTGAGCGCTGGCAAAAAAATGATGGGTGTTATAGGCGGGTTTTGTTAACCCGTAAATGCGCTATTTTTTATTTTGTTTCGAGAAAATTATATATGATTCTCTGAAAGGTTTATTACACAGGAAAAATAATGAAAAAAATCAGAGATACATTTTTCATGTAATACGTCAAACTTTTCTTCTGTTGTACATCTGCAATACATGTAAAAACTACGATCATGTGGTGTTTTACGCTCAAATATTGCAAATTAGTAAATATTTTAATAAGTATGCCTCCAAATACCTTATTTTATGCATGGAGCTATTAATAAAGAGCAATTGACATATCCTTAAAATAGTGAAGCTTCAACTGTAACCGCTTTCGATGGAGTTGATTGCCGTTGGGGAAAAATTCCACCAGTAAATTCAAATAGAAAGTTTCGCCTTATTTAAGCACCTTATTAATCCAAAATTTCAGTTATAAATAATGGAAACAACAGATATTCATTTTTATTGGTGGAAGTTTACTTTGGCGGTAATTAGGCTCTGCGCAGTGTTGCCAGATTGGGGACTTTTTTTAATTATGATTATTTTACTGTCACCACTTTTTAAAAGTAGTATAATTCGTCTTACTTTTCAGAATTTTTAATCTATTTTTAAATAGGCCTAATATTTCTATTTAAAAAAAACGGTGACAATCAACAATCTGGGGACAAAAAAGTCCCCCAATCTGGCAACACTGGCTCTGCGTTTTCGCAATATTGTAACAATATAGACAATCTCCTCTCAGTATCAGTGAAAAAGATTATAATACCTGAGAAATCTGACACCACTAAAATAACATCACCCCCTCACAAAATATAACTATATTTATGCGAGAAATTTTTCGTGAAAAAGCAGCTAAAATAAGTCAAAATTTTCTATTGAAAATTTACTGGTGGAAGTTGAGCCTGAATCGATAACTTTAACATAATATCCGATGTTTATTATATTTTGCTGATTACATAAGTGATTAAAGTTTAATTTTAAAATTTCTTCTAAAAATTCGTGGCTTTAATTTGTTACTTACTCACCACTATTTTAAATTAGAAAAAAACGCCTTATTTATTGGCAGAAATTTTAGTAAAGCGAAATTTATCTTTCAGAATTTGTGGTGGCAAATGACTTTCAAAAAGAAATTTGAAAATTCTTACTTTTTGCGGCAGTCAACTTGTTAAACATTTTTTTTCGTCAAAATTTGACGGGTTCCACCTCGTGTTTCAATAAAAATATCTTATACACCACGATATATTCGCTTGACTACATTGACTATGTCTATTTCGAAACCAACGCAAAATACTTCTATTCGTAAAATAGTGAAATGATTGAACGACACCGGAATTTACAAACAGATTTATATGAAAATGAGTAAAAGTGTTTCTTCTCGTAGTTAATAAAAGGAAAATTTTCAATCCAAAATTCTGGTGTCAATATGCCATTTAGGGATTAAAATTAGGTGTTCCAAAAATGATCCACCGCCCTTCAAGGGGTTAACATTTTCAGGGGCAAAGCACTTCAATGCGTAAAATGCTGAAATCATTGATTGACACAGTAATTTAAAAACAAATTGATTTCAAAATATATAAGAGATTTTCTTCTCGAACTTAATAAAAGCAAATATTCCATTGCAAAATTCTGGTGCCGATGTGGCCTATAGAAATTAATATTAAGTGGTCCAAAAATGAACCAACGCCCTTCAAGGGGTTAAGTATACATGCCAACATCTCTTAATTATTCCGGAGTCTCATGCAAAACTAACATGTTTTATAGTGGAAAATTTGTATAAGGATTTGTGTCTTCTTCCTATAAGGTACTTTTTATATTACTTTTTAAATTTTTTCATTAACCCTCCGCCTACCAGACGGGTCCAATGGACCCGATGGGTACATTCGAAATATTTATTCTAACCAGAAATTTCTTTAAAATAAACTAAATATGTAAACCAGACAATAATGTGTTAAGTAAATAAGTTCAATAGTTTTAAATAAGAATTCTGATGCGTAATATTTTTATAAAACTTGAGTAAAATTTTCGGTAGTTCTAGGGTTAAATAACATATCTTGTTGAAAACATATTCTTCTTGGATCAGACTCCGAAATAATTAAAAGAAGTTAGCATCTATAGGTTAAGCGTCGCGTACGATAAGTGTAGGCTGCTTTTTTAAAAATTCAAATTGTTTTTTCCCACTGCTTTTTTGAAGTAGAAATATTAAACCTTATTTAATGGCAGATATAATGATGCGAGAATAACCAATTACACTATTTTAAAAAACTAGTGGGAATGAATCAATGCGAATTACAAAAAGTAGCCTACACAGGGCTGCCACAGGCGACTATTTTTATACTCTGTTCGCACCAGTAATTCTCTAATATAAATTTTGAAGCCTATTTCCTCTTGTAAATAGTGTGAAAGTGTGTGTTAAGAATTTCTGTTTTGACAAAGTGGTGCCAGTTAGAATTAAAAAATATTCGCCTGTGTCAGCCCTTCCTACACTGCCCGTGAAAGTCAGGGGCGCGAGAAGTATCAGGTTATGTACACTGCAAAAAAATATCTCTCAAATTGACATTAAAAAAAAACTGTAAGTTTTGGCGCAAGTGGAAAACCGTTTAATTTATACAAAATATCTCTAATTTTCCCTTAAAACAGTTTCTTCCTGTAAAAAATATATTTTTTTCTGTAAAAATTAGGAAATCCAATTTGTTTTACGAAAAAAAACTATTTTTCTTTAAAAAGGTTTTTTTCTGTAAAAAATACAATTTTTTTTTCTGTAAAAATGACAGATTTTTTTACCGTGTAAGACAAAAATTTCTATTAAAATTTACAGATGGAAATTCGCACAGGCGATAATCAGTCCGTGATAGTATCAAAGTCTAGTTAAAGTCTGACTAAAACTTTAATGCCTCAATAATTCGGAATTATAAATTTATGTAATCTGAATAACAAAAAATAATAAACTATTTGCCCTAGTAATCTTTACAAAACAAACGAGAGAAATCTAATAAAGTGTAAAGCAGTAATGTGTCAATTCAGAAATAGTTGCCAAGGGTGTCACTTTTGGAGAAATAAAATAACGTATAAAATGGAAAAGTAACGCACTTAAATCAGGGTTCGTACGGGTACCGTTATTTTCAAGGCCAAACATCAGAATTTTTTTATAGAAAAATAAATCTAGTTTAAATGGAAGAAGTTTTGCCTTATTTAGGGAGAGATTTTCCATAAGAAAATACTGGTACCGACTCGAATTATGCTCGAAAAATAAGAAACATAATGAATGAATGTTATGTAATGTAATGAGAAAAATAATGAATAAAAGGGCTCGAATTATGCAGGGGCATGCGGGGCAGCTGCCCCGGGCCCCCCTTCTCAGCCCCCCTCAGGAGAGTAATCAGGATTTTCATTAAAATGTGCAAAATGATTAAAATTAGCCAAAAGTGACCAAAAGTCGTATATTTTCAAACATTTAGGAAGAAGTTCACCCCCTCCTTCCCTCCTCTACTTCCAGTACCCCCTGCACCCATGCAAAAAAAACAAACTATATGATTAGAAAACCAATGATTAAAATTTTACCATGATAACTTAGTATTCTATTGTTTTCAAAAGAAATTCTTTATTTTTCGTTTTCCTCGCAATATGGCAAGTTAAAACCATTAATTATGATCAATTTGGGATATTTTCTTTTAGACATCTTATAACGTAAGCAGATAAGCAAAGTAAAAGTTTGTAAAAAGATACTCGTGTCAACCAGTCTATCATTTTTTGCACTATTATCCTACTAGTATTTTTTCTTAAAGTTGTGACCATCATTTTGTGATATCCTGTATACAGATGTGAGCAGTACTGGGACAAAATGTATGCATCCATACAATATGTACGAAGTACTAGCCACTTCCACATTATTCGTTAAAGAATTCTATAAATAGATAGAAGAGGGGGCTCCCCGGAATGATGTTTGCCCCGGGGCGCCCCATGGCCTAAGTTGGGCCCTGGGTACCGAAGAATTTCTTAATCTGTAAATTCAAGCACCCGTACGAACCCTGTAAATGGGTTTACACTAATCCAAACGACGTGAATTGCGTCAGTAGGAAGTACAGTCGTGGAAAAAAAAAAGTAAACACCCCCTACTGACTCCTCAACAAATTATCGTAGACAAAAGTTACTGGTTCGAACGATTGGAAATAAAGTCTACATTCAAATGATGTATATAAAAATTGCTTAGGGGGCCATCCACATATTAAAACGAATCCAAACTTCATTTTTATCAATGGCAATACCCAATTATAACGAGATATTTCAAATCTTAAGGTTCAAACTATGCGTAGACAGCAAATTTCAATTCATTTGAATGATAAGTTTTTGAATTATAAACATTCAAAATTTAGTGCTTCGAATGTTAAATTACATTTTCATATTTTTATTTATATCTCCTGAAATTATGCTCCTAATGTGCTATTTTTTTGTGTAGCAGTAATACTAATAAGCCCAAACATAAATACGCTGAATTTGCAATTTTTATAATTTTATGATAGGAATTATGAATTATGAAATTAATATTAAAAAAAAATATGAATTGCAACCTACAATTCTTTTGATGGATTTAGATTTATTAAGTCCTGCTTTATAGAAATCCAAAATTTCACGTTTTTCTTCCAAGTAGTTTTCAAATTATGCTTAAAAATGGCAAAATGATGGTTTAAGGGACCGTCTATGACAGGGGTGGCCAACCTTTTTGTCTAAAATTCACTTGACACCGGTTCCTAAGAATTGTAATTTTGTCCTTTTTAAATTGCAGACCTTCTCTCATTAACCCCTCAATTCCCGCTCCCGTCAATATTTCGGGCTGAGGTATTGTTCGTTATTTCTCGTGCCCGTCATATTCTCGGGCTGGAGTTTTAATTGCTGGAAAAAACTTCTGAAACCAGAAAAATTGAACTGGAATTTCCATACGAAGTCTTTGAATATTAGAACCGTGGTTTGATTTGTACGATCTATAATTTGCCATAGGTTTGTAATATTTTTGTCATTTTGATATGGATTCTGATGAATCAAGCCTTTCCGATGATAACTGGAATATTAACCCCTTCACGGTCGCTTAATATTTGAAAAAAACATCAAAAGTGTACCTATTTTTTTATTACAGAAATTGAATAATTATAAGTTTTCTAAATAAAATATGCAATTAGTTTATTTTTAAGGCGAAAAAACAATATTTTATAGCCACATTCATATTTGTATAAAAGCCATCATGCGAGAATTATGTGTCTTAACCTCTTAAGCTCCGCCCCCGATAAATGTAGTCTACTATCTTTTAATTCAGATTGTTTGAGTCCCACCAGTTTTTTTTAAATAGTGTAAATGGCTTTATTTTCGCATCATTTTATCTGCCGTATACTACGGTGGTGGGAATCAAACAATCTGAATAATAATAAAAAAGTAACCTACATTTATCGGAGGCGGAGCTTAAGAGGTTAAGACACATAATTCTCGCATGATGGCTTTTATACAAATATGAATATGGCTATAAAATATTGTTTTTTCCGCTTAAAAATAAACTAATTGCATATTTTATTTAGAAACCTTATAATTATTCAATTTCTGTAATAAAAAAAATAGGTACACTTTTGATGGTTTTTTCAAATATTAAGCGACCGTGAAGGGGTAAAACAATGCATTTTTTCTCTACATTAATACTGGTATCTCTGTGGCACGCGTGCCGCAGTTTGGCCATCCCTGGTCTATGATATAAGTGAGTAGATATTTTGAAATTTCTTCTGCTATCCTGTAATCTAACAGGCTTCATTGATTTCTTAAATGGCGCTGAAGGTGCCTTGATCAAGAAGGTGGCTCTTCCGGTTAACAGTCCAGTACCGAACTTCAATTTGGATACAGTCCTTAAAATAAACTTGTTTTAAAATAATTAATTTCTCTGGAACTTTTGGGATGAATTGCATAAAAATTTATTTTTAGGCTAATTGAAGGGTGTAGGGTTCATTTATGCTGTCAGAATTGTGCACTGCTATTGAAAAAAAAAAAAAAAAGTTATGGTTCGTTTTAATATGTAGATGGCCCCTTAAGCAAATTTTATATACCTAATTTAAATGTAGACTTTATTTCCAATCGTTCGGTACCAGTAACTTTCTTCTATACGATAATTTGTTGAGGAGTTAGTAGGGGGTGTTTACTTTTTTTTTCCACGACTGTACATGTGTTAAGTACGTATGAAGCTAAAACTCCACTCAAAGACAGTATTGCCAGTTTAGAGGATTGAAAAATTCTGAAATCTATTCAGAAACTCGATTTCATATAATAAAAAAGTAAAAAAAGTAATTTTTGCGTCTATTTAATCTCCAAACGTATGTCATTAAATAAAAGAATATTAGCCGTGCCCCTAGCTACCAACACTTACGCTTTTCTGTACCAGAAATATTTCATAGAAATTTTTGCCTTATTTAATCGTCAGATTATGGCAATTTAAAAAGCTAAAATTTACTATTAAATTTCTGTGGAGCAGAAAAAGCGTAAGATTTGGCAGCTATGCAAGCACTATACGCCTGAAATTATAGCATGAAGAATTTTTGGTAAAAATTTAGTTTATCTGAATAAAAACATCCGCAAAATACGCATTACTGCTCACAGATACTTCTACAAAATGAAATTAATATAAGAACGTTTGTTAAAACTAACAACCACTTAAATAGTAGCTTAAATATCAGTAAATATATATATATCTTGTATAGCTTTTTAAAATAAATTCCAGTTAGGAAACTTTATCTCGTAAAGCATTTTCTTAAATATGAGCACTTTTGTGGCGGCATATTTTCATTTCTTCACTAAGCTCGCCTATGGCGCTGCAGTTGCGTTGTTGCATTATTTAAGAAATATATTTTCTGTATTCGTTTTTTATAATTTACATCATAGTACAAAATTACTTATGACTTCGGTTTGTTTTGCCGTGATCTAAGTCTCGCAACTAAACTCGGGCTGTCATGTAACTAACAGGTTATTGAGGATTTCTATAGCATGACTGCTCTTGAAAATGAAGTGCATAGCATTTATAGTTCGTTTACAGGGACAAGAAAAATAAAATACGTTACATTATAGTCTATGAGTAAACATGATTTTTGGTGCATCTTGAGGTTGGGATACTTCAAGCATATTGATGATTCATATTGATTGATGTGATGATTCATATTGATGATTCATATTGATGTGCATAACAGAGTTGGACTTCATCATGCTTTCTATAGAGCAAGTAGCATATATATTCATAGCTGCAAACTCTTGCACTTTTTTGTACCAGGGCAATTTAATAGATATTTTTTCCTTATTTAATTCGCAGATTACGGCGATTCAAAAGGGTAAAAGTTACTGTTAATTTTTGTGGTACATAAAAAACGTAAGATGTCGGCAGCCATGGAAATATATTGCATTTAAGGTAGGGGTGTCAAACTGTGGCCCTTCGGATACCACTAAGATTTTACAGAAATAACTGTCTTATCTAATCATCGAATATCTGAGATACAAGAAGTCAACCATTTCTTTAAAAATTTAGTGGTATCCGGCGGGCCACAGTTTGACACCCCTGATTTAAAGCGACATGCAGTAGAATTTAATTACATTATCAGGTCATGAAGCATATAGGAGAAATTTTATTGTGTCTACCACTATTTGGAACAATTATTTTTTTCATTAAACCAAGTAAAATAAATTTATGATTAAGATTGCTGATTATTAGAGATACTAGTACAAACAACATTTTTTTTTTCTACGTGCTATGAGCCTTTCATTCAGTGTTGCCAGTGAGCTACCTTTTTAAAATTCAGATTTCTTGATTGGGACGAATTTATTGAAATGGCAAAATTCCCCTTGTTTTTGCTAATATGTTAATAAATAAAGCAAATTTTACCATTTCAAAAAAGTGGTGTCAATCGAGAAATCTGATTTAAAAAAAAAGCAGCGCACTGTCAACACTGTTTTTATTATGATTTATGGGAGGCACAGGACTACCACTCGCAGCGTTGCCAAATTGGGGACTTTTTTAATTCAGATTATTTGACTGTCACCACTTTAATAAAAAGTATAATTAGCCTTATTTTTCAGAATTTTTAATAGGGTAAATGCACCAGTAGTCGGCCACCCCCCAGTAGTCGGCCACTTTGAGATAAAATACGTTATGAATTGCTAATTTTTGATTTCAAATGAAATATTACAATCCCCCTATATGTAGTCATCCTTTATACGTCATAAGCCTTTAGCAAAGAATTGTGGGTATTTTTATTGCGTTAGTAATCAGTCATTTTTTATTTGGTTGCTGTCAAATAACCGGTTTTGCTATTTTTTTGTTAACTGATGACAAAATTTTTAAAAGACTAGTACTAATTTATTTTTTATTATTTTCTAATATTAGAAGACTCTACTATTAAAAAGTTTAATAAACTAATGTTTTTCAGTATCAAAATTCAATAAGTGTGTTTGTATTAATTAATTTTAATGTGGCCGACTATTGGGTATTATATTTACTTACATGTTCAGTAATCGGCCACCACGGTTGACTACTGGCTAAAAGGCCATTTCACTTTTTTGAGTCTACTTTTAATAATTTGATTTTTTTCTTAATTTGGTTATCGCAATTTGAGATATATATAACCTTTTACTTGCATTTTATTTTATGTACACTATATATAAGGTGTTCTGGGGTAATAACGCCACGTTAAGTTTCTACCAATTTTTACGGCTCAGTTTTAGATTTTTTTCCCCAAACAAATATAGGATTTGATACAGTAACTTATTGACTATGTATACAAGAAAGACTATTTTAGCAGATAGCTATTCATAAAATATAGTGGCATGATTTCTTGACCAATGCTATTAAGCGTTATTACCCACCTGTTGGGTAATAAAATAGCGTCTAAATCGCGGCCCTCAAAACGGCTCATCACAAATGCACCCAAGAAATTCCCTTGCACTTTGCCCTGGCTCATACGATGTCATTATTATTTACTTTAGTGTTGCATTTTTAGACTTCATAGTGTTGTCTTCATAGTGTTTAGACTTCATAAAAAAAGAGAACAAGTAAAAATTTAATTTAAAAAATCAAAAATCCCGACTGCGTAAAAAGCGAAATAATTAATTATTTCCCATCTATGTGAAACTATTTTTATATTACTTACCTATTTTTTTTTTATTTACTTGTATGGATGACTTTAAAGTTGTGTTTAATTGTTAGTTCCTATCTCTAAACTCTGTTTTGATGAGGTCTATAGATGTCTATGATGGTTAGAGTTGTAGTCAAGCTAGAGATCATACCTACACGACTTCCAGGTTGTGTCATATTTAAACGGAGCTTATGACTGTAAAATAGTTAATGAAACATCGTCTTTATTTTGAAAGACCTATCCAATGATATGCCACTCAATAGGGTGCGAAAAATTTTTTTGTCTCTACCGCCATTTCTTATTTTACGGCCGCCATTTTGAATTGATAAAAACAATACCTAGCCTATAACCATCGGACGGGTAAGACGAATCGATAGAGACCTCATTCATTAAAATCCATCCAGCCGTTGGGATGTTTCGAGGGTATAAAGAAATCCACATACCCAGATATGCGTGAAACACATAACCCTTCTTAGCAGTCGGGTAAAAAGACTTATAAATATCATTCATGCAAAAGTTAAATGAAATTCATTTGCATTCTTACGTTCGTCAGTGACTGCAACGTTCACGAATTTCGTTCGTTTGTGATCGCGGATTTCGCGAATTTAGTACGTTTTTGAGACTGCTGCATCCAGTGAATTTTTTTGTTTTTGTTTTTATGAGTGCTATGCGCTCATGCGTTCGTTGTGTTTGCGGCGTTAACGAATTACGTTCGTTTGAGATTGCGGCTTTCGCGAATTACTGCTTTTTTGAGACAGCTGCACGACGAGGTTGTTGCACCCAGTGATGCTTTCCGGTTTTCAAGAGCTCTATGCGCTCATACGCTCGTAACTGATTGCAGCGTTAACGAGTTTCATTCGTTTCTGATTGCGGCTTTCCCGAATTTAGTGCGTTTTCGAGACTGCTGCACGACGAGTTTGCTGCAACCGTGATGATTTTTTGGGTTTCCAGGAGCGCTATGCGCTCATACGTTTGTTAATGATTGCGGCGTTAACGAATTTCGTTCGTTCGTGATCGTGGCTTTCGCGAATAATTGCGTTTTATAGACTGCTGCTCGAGGAGGTTGCTGCATCCAGTGATTTTTTTTTTTTTGTTTTCATGAGCGCTACGCTCTCATACGTTCGTAACTTATCGCGGTGTTAACAAATTTCGTTCGTTTGTGTTTGCGGCTTTCGCGAATTTAGTGCCTTTTTGAGACTGCTACACGACGAGGTTGCTGCATCCAGTAATTTTTTTTTGGTTTTGATGAGCACTTTGCGCTCATACGTTCGTTAGTGATTGTGGTGGTAACGAATTTCGTTCGTTCGTGATCGTGGCTTTCGCGAATTACTGCGTTTTAAATGCTGCTGCACGACGAGGTTGCTGCACCCAGTGATGTTTTTTTCGGTTTTCATGAACGCTATGCGTTCATACGTTCGTTATTGATCTCAAGGTTAACGAATTTCGTTCGTTCGTGATCGCGAATTACTGAGTTTTAGAGACTGCTGCACAACGAGGTTGCTGCACCCAGTGATGTTTTTTCTGTTCTCATGAGCGCTATTAGCTCATTCGTTCGTTAATGATTACGGCGTTAACGAATTTCGTTCGTTTGTGATTGCAGCTTTCGCGAATTACTGCGTTTTAGAGACTGCTGCACGACGAGGTTTCTGAACCCAGTGATTTTTTTTTTTTTGGTTTTCATGAGTGCTATTAGCTCATACGTTTTTTACTGATTGCGGCGTTAACGAATTTCTTTAGTTCGTGATCGTGGCTTTCGCGAATTACTGCGTTTTAGAGACTGCTGCACAAGGTTGCTGCATCCAGTGATGTTTTTCTTCGGTCTTCATAAGCGCTATGCGTTCATACTTTCGTTACTGATTGCGGCGTTAACGAATTTCGTCCGTTTATGATCGCGGATTTCGCGAATTTAGGGCGTTTTTGAGACTGCTGCACGATGAAGTTGCTGCATCCAGTGATTAGTTTTAGTTTTGATGAACGCTATGCGCCTATGCATTCATCACAAAAAAAAAGATAGCAAAAAACAAGAATTTTTTTTATAAAATCGCATAATTATATCAAAACGACTGTTACTATAAAACCACAAATCTATAATAATAAGATAACTACTAAAATAACATTGATAACAAACGATTGCTTTGTCACATGTATTTAAAATATCGAATAGGGGAAAACAACTGAACAAGAAACCATATTTTCCCTTAAATAAGAATTGTCGCCTCATTCTGCTCATATTGTTCAAAGACACTACGAGACAGACTGTAATATTTGTAATGTACTATTCGAGATATGCAACTTATTAAAATTACATTTCGAAACTCAATTACGAGATAGTAACGCGAAAATGAAGAATTGGCGCCGCGTTCTGCAAATATCTAACCACGAAATTCCAAGATAAGTTGAAATATTTGCATTGTACTAGTTGAGACATGCAACATATTAAAATTTCATCCCGAAACTCGACGACATGTTAGTAACGCTAAAATGACGATTTGGCGCTACCTACTGCTGATATCACAATAAGATATGCATCGACAGATCAGACATTCATGTTCTGTTAATAATCTTGTCCTACATCATAATTTCATTTTGAAACAGGATGACGTAATAGTTTTTTTTCACTGCCCGCAGCCTAGTCTACGATGGTTAAACAAAAAATTTAAAAGGCCCACTACTAGATAATTTGGCACTTTTAACTTTACTTTCCATATGAAACAAGAATGAAAAATCTTGCATGAAGAATAGATTATACAAGAATTTCCCATTACTTGGAGAATTCTTCAATAAAACTGAGCTGCTTAATACCGTAAAAAAGTAAACATTTTAGAAAAGGCATAATACTTTTGAAAACCAGATTATGGTCCCTAACCTAAAAAGTAGTTCAATTCTTTTGCGCAGTCCTGTATTTAATCTAAAGATTTGCATATCATTCTATACATAGTATGATAAAACTTAATATAGTAAGAAAATGCATAACAGGTTGAAAATTTACCTTCAGCAATTTCAACCCCTATACGGAAACTTACTTGAATTATTTTGTACAGCCCTGTATATTACCAATAGATTTTTATATGCCGCACATATTAAGCTAAAATTTAATTAAGGCTAAAACGTGGTTAAAACTACTGAAATGATACTTCCACACATTATTATCCCTGGGAGGCCATGTATTCAGCTCTTTGCGGGCCCAGTATATGTTTTATTTATATTATACAAACATCTTTTAGTATACTAAATATAGTTCAGCTTGAAAGAGCATAAAAGCTTCTTTTAAGCCATTCACGCTGATACTCCACAAAGCTTACAAACTCTTTTGTGTAGCCTTGTATATGATCTATATCAGTTATACACACCGCGTTGTGAGTTAAGGTTTAATTAAACTTAAAAACGCATGTCATAAACAAAATCACACTTACAGCAATTATCGCTAATAGAAAGATACAGTACTGTATTCGAATTTTTTGTGTTTCCCTGTAAATGAACGATAAATGCTATGCATATCATGTTATACAACGAGTATTTTGTAGTAAGCCTCAGTAATGTTCTATATCAATTTCATTCTATTTGATGTAGTATAAGAGAAGTAAAATACGCTGCAAACTGCTTATCCCCTGACACTATTATGTAAAGGAATTCTTTTGCGGGGCCCTATAAATGAATAATATGTTCTTTGGACTCCATATTGTCTAGAATGCGTAGTTAAATGCACTTCATAAATGCATATCAATTTCATTATATTTGAAATGGCCAACATCATTAAAATAAACTTGAAGCAATTTTTCTCATTGATCGTATCTCATGCATCGGTATATTTCTGACTGTCCTTGTAGATGAACTTTAAATTCTACACACTTTATTTTCAATAGCGATCGTGCTATTGTTAACGTCAAAAACATACAAAAATTTCAAGGATATTCGAGTATATTTGCGATTGTTAGAACTCGGACAGACTGAAGACAATCCAAATTCACAAACACTTTTAAACTATGTTGGAAAGTGTTAAAAACTATTATAATATTTTAAATTATTACAGCAACATTATAAGAAAAGAATAAATTAACACATTTTATCATTAAAATGTTGTTCTGTTTATAAAAGTTATACTTTAAGTTATTTAAATAACAAAGCATTTAAGTGGCCGACTACTGGTCCAGTGATGGCCGAACACTAGAATTGAGTGGCCGACTACTAGACCTTTGCTTTTAAGTTTAACTTTTTATAAATAAAAACTATAATCAGTTTTTTTTAAAAAACAATTGCTGAAACAGTACAAGAAAAGTGTACATTAACATGTGTCACTGTTAAAATTGTCGTATTGCTTTTAAAAATTACGCTTTGAGCTATACACTTAAAGAAAGCGCTTAAGTGGCCGACTATTGGTGCTTTTACCATATATTTCTAAATAGGCCGAATATGTCTATTTTAAAAAAGCGGTGACAATCAAAAATATGGGGACACTGACCACACGATCCGTTTTTTGAACACATTTTTTTTTTCAAAAAAAAAAAAAAGTTTTTTTTTAATGTAAATTTTGTAGAAACTTACCTGGAAGAGCGTTTTACTTGCAATAGTTGCAAAAACGTATCACGACTTTCTTTCCTCTGAAGTTACTTGTGCTCAAATAACGGGCCGGTGGGAGCTCCGCTTGCAATGTTATTTCAATTATAATGAAATTGATCAAAGTTACTGAGGTGCACTGCAACGTATTTTCTATAGGTTCTATAGAGTGGGTGGAATGTATCGCTTATTTACAGTAGTGGATCAGACCAGACCTTCCCCGGTTACAGAATATAGGTGAAACCAATTATTTTTATTTTTGAAAACCTTAATAGATTCTTTACATTTTTTGCCAGCTAACAACTCCAAAAAAGTTATATGAAAAATATCAGTAATGTAATCCAAATAATTTTTTGAAATTTAATAAAAACCATACACTCGTATTAGTCTCGTGTCTGGAATATAGACACAGAAATATCCAAGGAACGCTATTTACAGCAATTTTAATTCTGATAATTTTAATGGTTTAAGCATATAGTTCGATTACATGTCTTAAATTTGTGTTTTATTTATTATTATTTTATTTATTTAACTATGAAGTTTCTATTTCGTTGTGGAATTTAAGCTGGAAAGAAATGCCGAACTATTTATATTATTTTAAGTGCAAACCGATTTATAATATTTAGAAATCGTCTGCGCGCGTTAGGGATAGATTACAAATAAATAAATGCTTGAAAATTATTTTAAAAAATATAAAAAAATCAGTACATTGCAATGCAGTTTTCAATAAAAGTGCGATACAGATTTCAAACAAATTGAGTTTCGGTTTTAAACAAATTGCATTTGTGCTTGCTGGATGTGCGATTTCAGCCGTGGTATGAATTTTAACCTTAGGGGACAAGGGACCTTTAAAATATTTTTTTTATTTTTTGTAAATTTCTCTTTAAATATTATTCAAGAGTATATTATATGCATTATAGCATACATTTATCACAAAAAAAAAATAATAAACAATTTTTTGAGTAAAAAAAAGGAATTTTCCGTAATGTTGTAGAATTACGGAGAACTTTTCAAAATGCCCCATACGCATTCCACATCAATTGAAATACGCAATATTTTTCATACATGTTTGGTTTATATACATACATAAATAAAACTGTGCATCGAATTTTAAATATTTGAATATAAAGATAAGGAAAAAAAATTATCTAAATTTTTTGAAAGTTTGAGCAGCAAAAATGCTAAAAATTTCAAAATGACCATGAAATAATCTTTCAACTGTACTTTTCTGATGCGTTGTTTCAGACAAAAATGACCGTTATTTCCGGCGTATAATCCGCGGATCAAACAATCATTTTTCGACCCAAAAATTTAAAAAAATAAAATGTAACTTTTTAAATAGTTGTAAATATTTGGCTTCAATAACTGAATAAAAATTCTGGGTCCAAACAGAATTGTTTGATCCGCGGATTATACGCCGGAAATTACGGTACGTTTTAACACTAGAACGTCCGGAAGGAGTCGAATCGACTCCGACGATATTATTAAATGTCAATTGGAGTGAGAAATTTTTTCACAAAATAAGTTACATTTAAACAACGCCGTATTACGTTAAATAAGTCAGTTAAATAATTTTAAATCAAAATTTTGGTGTGAAATATTTTTATGAAACTGGAGTAAAATTTTCGGGCGTTCTAGTGTTAAATATGCATTTGGTGTAAATTATTGTCATATTTATTATCATAAATAATTTTTATCTGAAAAAAAAAAACAAGAAATTAATCCAGCAAAATTGCCATGAAAATATTATTTTTGTACAAAATTATTATACAAATTATCACACTCAAATACGCAAAATCAATCATTAAATAATTTAAATAAAATTATAAAGCGCTTTTTTTATACAAAATAAAAAATAAGTTTAAATTGGAAATTGTTTAATCCTTTGAATAGCAAATTAATTATTATAAAAGGCGTTGAATTATTTTCTTATGTCTTACTAAAAATTTCATGGTAAATTAACTTCTAGAATATTTTACAGTAAATTAAAGCTATGAAAAACGACCTATTAAGATATGATAATTAGCGTTTTCATTCTTTTCAATATAGCGTTAATAAATGGTTCTTTTTTACTCTTTGGAATTTGAAAGTAAAGAAACCTGACGGATTAATCTAGATAAGATTTCTTTATTCATTTACTAATTAATTAAAGTATGATGTGAATTTAATGAATGGTTTTCTCTCTGAAAATAGGTATGTGTAAGTTTTTTTTTTTTTTTTTTTGAAATGTATAGATATATTACTGAATAAATGTATAATATATTCTCAGGATTCTCAGCTTATTTTCCTAGACTTTTCTACATTTG
The DNA here is from genome assembly GCA_963932465.1 of Maratus speciosus. Classification (NCBI taxonomy): domain Eukaryota; kingdom Metazoa; phylum Arthropoda; class Arachnida; order Araneae; family Salticidae; genus Maratus; species Maratus speciosus. The sequence continues at coordinate 491,586,527 of OZ010796.1, read as the reverse complement.
TTATCGTTATTAAATAACAGTAAAATCTTTAGTGTATTTCTGTTGCACATGTAAAACTTCTACGAAGAATTTTGTTTTAAAATAGTCGTAGCAATATAAGAAAAATTAGGAGCGCTGCGAACCCTGCATACTGTTGTGAGACATAACATTTTTTAGACAAGTTTGAATAACGCATTTCTCAATAGAAAAATATTTGGCTATAGATTTTTAATTAAATTGTGATGAAAAACGATTTAACAGTAATTTGAAAGCAAATTTCCTAAACTAAAGAGAAATCTAATCTACAGAGATTAATCCACTCAACTTATTTGTTTGTTCTACACTGATGTAAAAAAATTAAGTGGCAGTGAGTGGACGCTTTCAATTTTACACGGTTTATCGAACACATAAAAATGATATTTGCGATAATAAAGTACGTAAAATAATTGCGACGTTGTTGTAAACGAAATTGCGACGTAAATATGCGAACGAAATTGCAACGCAAATTGCGACGTATTTCACAAATTGCGATGTAAAATAATATTTGAGATCAACCATGTACCAGAAAATACTCAAAATGGACAGTCAGTGTATGAAATGACTATTGGGTCGTATTCAACGTTTGTATGCATTTGTTAAGGACTGATATTTGTGATATAGTTCGTATGCCTCCTGAAATTTTGCAGACCAGAAAATTCTTCGTCACCAGTGTTTTCTTATAGAAAATCTCTCCTTATAAGAAGGCGAAATTTCGCGCTTTTAACCTAGATTTCTTTTTTAATAAAATAATACTGGTAGATCTCCTGGAAAAGCTCCCAGAACCGTGCAAACCCTGTTGTGAAGATGTTAACCCTTTTTCAACACCACTTTTTTAGAACAGAAATATTTTGTCTTGTTTTATCGTGGAGTTTCTCACATCAGTGAAAGCGAATATTTCTCTTCACACTTACTGGTGTTCGAACAACAAACGTATTGGCAGATTTTCTGTCGCTCTGTAATATTAAGGTGCCAGTGTAATATTTATTGAGGTTTTTGTGAAATTTTCAAATGTTTTTTGTTTATAGCATACAGATGTTTCAACCGAATTTAACACAACTTTCAAAAATTGACAAAGGGCAGCAGAAACAGTATACTGCAATAATAACATAATTATACTGAATATTCTATGAGATATGGGTATTTGTATAAAAGTATATTTAACTGCGCATGCGTGGAAGATTCCAAAACTTTTATTCCATAATTTCGTAGTCAGATACCTAGGGCAACTTATATAAAGACCTCAATAAAATATCGCAAAAACTCAGGAAGTTTCTGGCGATATAGTGAGTTGCTTTCTAGAAGAAGCTGGCAGGGCTGCCATTGACGTCTATAAACATAAAACATTGGGATTTTTCACAGAAACATTAACATATTTACGAATATGAATTCTACACTGTAAAAAATTGCTGTAGTAATTTTAGTGTAGCAGAAATTCCAGAGAAAGGCATATAAAAAAACTTGCTTTGCTTCTGGATAAACGGACTTTGCCTTTAGATAAACGGGTTATGTCCGCAAAATATAAAATTTACGGAATTGGTCCTTTTATTTGGAAAAATTGGCACTTTCCGTAAATTTACGGAAGCAATTTACGGTAAAATACACGTAAATTTACAAATCTTTTGACAGTGTATGCTTACATGATCCACATAGTCATTTTATGCAATTACAGTCCATTTTAAACATTTTTTATTACATCGGTGATCGCGAATATTATTTTATTATTAAATTTATTATTAGCTCCCTGACTATCCTCGCCAGTAAATCTCCACTGAAAAATATGGAGTCAAACATGTTCTTTACATCCTAGAAGGTTAACCCTAGAACTACCGAAAATTTTACTCAAGTTTTATAAAAATATTGCACATCAGAATTCTTATTTAAAACTATGGAACTTATTTACTTAACTCATTATTGTCTGGTTTACACATTTAGTTTATTTTAAAGAAATTTCTGGTTAGAATAAATATTTCGAATGTACCCATCGGGCCCATTGGACCCGTCTGGTAGACGGAGGGTTAAGGACAGTTCGTCAAGAATTTCAGTAGGCATTCGACAAACCGTGTAAAGTCGAAAGGGTCCAGTCACTGCCCCTTAATTTTTGGACATCGGTGTATTTATCAAGATTTAGTATTTATCTGGATATTTCATTTAAATAAGTGAAGGAAGTGAAGTATACGAGTAAATGAGATACGTAAAATGGAATTTGTTAAAGACTTTGCATAATATTGTATCTTAACCCCTTGAAGGGCACCAGTATATTATATATACCGCTTGATTTTAAATTTCAAATGGCACATTAGCACCTGGATTTAGGAATTACATTTATCTTTGCATAGTGTATGCGAAGACATAATTTACTTACTTTCATGTAAATTTGTTCGTAAATCCCGGTGTCATTCAATCATTTTAACATTTTAGCAACATAAGTACTTTGCCCCTGAAAGGGTTAATGCGTTAGAAAAATTACCGGATAAAATTGAGTGTAAGTTGACCACAAAATTCCACAGAAATAACAGGTTGAATACTAGTATCTCTGAATAGTTGTCTCCGCCTTATTTAACCCTTTCAGAGGCAGAAGAATTCTGTTCGTAAAATGATGAAACAATGGACTGCCACCAGAATATTCAAACGAATTTCTTACTATATAAAAAAAAAAAAAAAAAAAAAAAAAAAACATTATTTTGCACTCTAATTACGAAAGCAGCATTTTATTAAAATGTTCTTGGTGCCAGTAATCAGTTTTGGAATTAAAATTAGGTGGCTGGACCCTCTAGCCACCGCCCTTGAAAGGGTTAAGACTAGAACGCCCGGAAGGAATCGAATCGACTCCGACCAAATGGTTAAATGTCAATTTGAGCCAGAAATTTTTTCATAAAATAAGTTACATTTAACCGACGCAGAAATACGCTAAATAAATCAGTTAAATAATTTTAAATAAAAATTCTGGTGTGAAATATTTTTGTGAAGCTTGGGTAAAATTTCCGGGCGTTGTAGTGCTAATCTAAAAAAAAAAAAAGTTGTATTCTGCGTATAAGTAAGTCGCAGTTAACTATTCAAAAATGCATATATTCAGCCTGTTATTCCTATCGAATTTCATTCCTAAAGGATTAAAGGTTTCTTGGTTTGTCGGCAAATTTTGGAAGTGTAATCATATTCAGTGTTCGTACGGGTACCTTTATTTTAAAGGCCAAATGTCAGTATTATTTATAGAAAAATAAATCTAGTTTAAGCGACTGTAATTTCGTCTTATTGAAGAAGAGATTTCTGATAAGAAAATACTGGTACTGAAGAATTTCTTTAGTCTGGAAATTCAAGGACCAGTACATACCCTGGTATTGGTTATAGTTTTGAAGGCCAATAAAAAAATCGCATATTTGCCATTTTCAGATAAATTATTTTGATAATCTATTAAAACACTCAAGAATCAGCATCTCTATACCATACAAACTCAACTTTGATAAATCTTAAAAGCAAATTATGTAAATATTAATACATTAATTGTTATAAATAATTAATAGTTTATATGTACTAAAATTAACCGCACTTAATTAAACATTACGTTTAAATAAAACAAACCCATCTACAATTACTTTCCTCAAATAAACAGTAAACAGTTAAGTAAAGTTTGTATTATATATTTATTTTTTAAGTAAATGCAAACTTTTATGTGTATAGTATATATCATTAAATAACTCTTTCAGGGGCGAAGCACTTCTAATCGTAAAATGCTGAAATGATTCATTTACAGCAGAATTTGCAACCAAATTTATTTGAAAATAAGTAAAACCTTTTCTTCCTGTACTTAGTAAAAGGAAAATTTTAATTTCATAATTCTGGTGTCAATGTGGCATTTAGGAATTAAAATAAAGAGGTCCAAAAATGAATCACCGCCCTTCAAGGGGTTAAGTGGATTTACTAATAGTAAGTTAACAGCAAAAGTATTAAACCATTAACGCCGGTAGGTACGAAAATCTGCCATTTAAGTAATACGAAAATTTTAAATAGTAAAACCAGTATTTTAGTAAGGAAATTTTGATATTACTTAATCTCAAACTTTGGGAGATAAAATAAGTTAAAATTACAATATGGGAAAACTGGTGTCTACTGGTACCGAGGTATTAAAAATGTGTAAAAGAAACTCCGCGTTAATGAGTTAACTTTAAAACAAATGACAAATAATTTTTGCCAGGATTTTGCCCTAAATACTCCACTGTACGCCGCCCTTCGCGGAAAAGGTGGCCTCCAGCCCATCGGAGGTCTCTGCTTTTTCAACACTAGTAGCGGCAGGCCCGATCATGTAATATTCCGCTAGAAGTACATCAAAGCTGAATTCAATAAGTTTTTAACACTTGTGTCAGTGGGATCCGGGAGGGGCGTTTCACACCTTGAAGGTCGCCGGTATATTATATATACCTCTTAATTTTAATTCCACTTAATTTTTAACCACATTCCCACTAGAATTTTTGAATTAATTTTTGCATTTATGATATATATGAAGAAGAGCTTTTACTTATTTTCAAATAAATTTGTTTGTAAATCTTGGTGTCAGTCAATCAGACTACTATTTTAGAAACAGAAGTACTTTGCACCTGAAAGGGTTAATACATCCTACGATTGCGGCGGCTTCGAGATCACTATAGCTATAATCATTGATCCGTATTTCAAATACAACATTTCCGAAGAAACACTTTAGTGATATATTTTTACACCATTTACAAAAGGGAAAAACCTTCGGCATAGTATTTTACAAAAATTGCAAGAGAAATGTAAAAAAGAAGATTATTCTTTCAAAAAAGTGGCATTCAGAGAAAGTACTGAGTGGGAGTACTGAATCCAATTAAAGAAAATCTGAATTTTTAAAGCAATTATTTAATTTTTAATTGATAAGTAGGTTATTATACCTACAACAGTATGAATATTGCTCTGTATTAAATTTTGAATGAAATTAATAATTAAGCATGCTTGAATCGAATCAGATTGTCACGATTTATAATATTAATTGAGTAGTGATTCCGATAAATATTTTAGAAATTTCATTTATCTTACTATCTAACGTCTATAAGATTGGCTGACATTTGTAAACATTTCATTATCACTCACCCGTATTATTCATGTTGGATTTAACTATTAATCTGATAAAATGTGAAATATGATATGTGATACGTGAAAAGGAAATTGGAATAAACTATTACTTTATAGGTTTAGCTATATTTAAATTTAAGAATATTTAATACACAGTTCGAAAATATAACTTCATGTGTTTCAATACTTGATGAGTTATTACACTAGATTTCTAGAAGATGAATGCAAGATTTAAAGTTAAAGAAATTCTGATTTTTTTTTATTTCAGTGAATAATGTTGTCTTTGGAATATATTTGTTTTTCTTAAACATTTCGATTGTGTCTATATCACGTTTATAAATCATCTCGAAAATCAAATTGTCTTGGAGGCTTTGCTATTTTGCTTTCTGGATTATCGCTTAAAATATTGTGCAAATATAAATAAACTAAGACACTCTATGTCTATATCATTTAACTATAGATAAAAAGAAAATATCATGTCCTCAAAATGGTGAAGATTCAACTATAATCGGTTTCGCATGGCCTAATCATGGAACTACTAACTAGTAAATCTGCAGATCAGGAGCCTCAACGTCATCTTTGCAAGTCATTGTTTTTTAACACTCATTGCATAATATTCAACTTCCTACAAATCGCTTTTTAAAGTTTTCAAATTACATAAATATTTATGAGCATACAAGATACTTGGTAAAGTTTCAGAAATTAAAAGTGTTAAACAAGTGGCTGTACATTGATGTTCTGAAATTCTGATGAGCTACATATTCTGGTAACTTTTTAAATCAAAAATTGCATTTCTTCAGGGGGGCAGAACCCCCCGTAGTCTATTTAAATTTACATTCGTAATTTTTTATTGATTGTGCGGATGGTTATAGTATATCTTAGATTTTTTTTTACGCTGTGATTTATAAGGATAAGCATAAGTTTTTTTTATAAATTAATAAAATTTAAATTTAAAATAAAATATTCATGTTAACCGTACACAGACAATAAATCTTGAAGTGACGCCAAAAATCTAACCCTAAAATCCGCTACATTCGGCACAACACAACGACGTGCTTAAACGGATGAAGTCAAAGAATTTGGTCCCTGTTCCACGTGCTTGTTTTGTTTGGGCCGAATGAGGGCATTTAAATCTGAGCGATAACGCACATCGTATTGCAAACTGTTTTTACAGCATACTGCATCTCCATCTATTTCTTTCCTCCGTGAATAATAGTTAATTTTATTTTACCAAAGATCTTTTTATTCCAGCATCTTTGTTTTCGATAAATGACGTCTAATTCACCTGCTATGCGTACTCACTCAAAACTTTTCATCTTGTTATATTAAGAAATACTCGAGAGTTTTCTTTTTATTTTTAATATGCCGCCATATTAATTTTTCAAAACTTAATTTTATTTTTCATTTTCCTGTTTCACGACAAAACATTTCAATTGAAAATTGTTTAAAAGAAAATATTATTCCGGGTTTTGATTTTCTTGGCAACAATTAAAGAAATATTGGTAAATGTTATGGTAAAATGTTGCGTTATTCTCTATGAAAATAATGAACTTTTGTATTTTTAAGCAAAATATTTCAATAAAATAAATGAAATATTGCCTATTATTATTTCTGGGCTAAAATCCTTCTATATGCAAAGATACAAATGCATTAATTCATCTGTTTTGACGTTGGCTTTACTCAAGCATTATACACGCAATTATACTAATATTATTAGGACCAAATTCGTTGCTAGGCAACAGAGAAAGAAAAGGAAAAAAAAGGAAATATGCATTATGTCAATTTGATAAAACAAAATCCTTTATATTATTGGAAAACATGCATAAAATTCCCCCCAATATTATAAACCTAATTAAAAAAATCTCGCAAATATATTGACATAATTTATTGGAATAATTTAATGTTATTTAAAAATTTCAGCATCAAAAATTTACCATTTAAATCCATTTTTCATATGAGCCATTTCTTTCAACAAATGAAAATCTGAAAATCGTCTGACTTGCCATTGAAAAGCATTATAGAGCAAAATAAAATGTTCCATATTTCCCGAACAAATGAACCAAATTTAACCAAAAACTATACAGCTAAGTCCGGGTACCTCATCAACATTCCCAGTGAATTTCAAGTCGATCGGATGCTTTTTACGGCAGTTATCGCGGAACAGACAGACAGACTAACAGAAACCAAAACTTTTCGTATCTCCACAGTAAGCCTTCACTGACGTTTCGGCAATAAAGAGGAACTGATATATCCTAATCCCTTCAAGGGCGGTGGTTCATTTTTGAACCACTTAATTTTTATTCCTAAATGCCACATTGGCACCAGAATATTGAAATGAACACTTTTCTTGTATAAAGTACTTTAACAAACGCTTTTGGTTATTTTCAAATAAATTATTTTGTAGATTCTGGTGTCAATCTCTTATTTTAGCATTTTAAGAATAGAAGTGCCTTTCCCCCGAAAGGGTTAAAATAGTGAAGCTTCAACTGTAACCGCTTTAGCAGGTGTTCATTACCGCCGGGGAAAACTTCCGCCAGTGAATTTAAATAGAATTTTACTCGCTATTTAAACCTCTTATTAAAGCAAAATTCACAAATAATAGATATTCATTTTCACTGGTGAAAGTTAACTGTGGCGGTAGTCTGACCCTTCGTTTCCCCCATAATTTAACAACGTAGACAACCTCCTATAAGTGTCAGTCTAAAAGATTTATAATACCTGGGCAAACTGACACCAGTAAAAAAAAAAAAGAAATTTTTACCGTGTTTGTGAGAAAATATTTCCTTGAATAAGGCTCTTAAATAAGACAAAATTTACAATTCAAATTTACTGTTGAAAGTTTTCCCCCGGCGGTAATCAGAAATTGTCGATCCGATTTAATAAAACAGCCGTCATCTTGTGACAACTTCCTCAGTTACTACAGTCGCAACAGGTAGACAAGACATTATACAGGGCGATTCATATTTCATGGTACAATCTTTAAGCATTGGTGCAGGACACTGTAACAATCATTTATGTTTTAGGAATGTATGGACGCATATGACGCATTGAGGCAAAAACACGAGGGGGCCAATTTGATCTTTTTTTTATTTCAAAATTTCTCATTCATACCAGAAAATTCCTATACTTTTCTTTTCTTTATTTAAGACAGACATTTCATGATTACTTAAAGAAAAAATTCTTCTTTGAAAATTTCTGGTATCAAATCGAAATTTTTAAATAACCCCCCCCCCCCTCTAAACTGGTAATTTCTATTTATTTTCATGTAGTTACCATGTTTGATAGATTCGCCAGTTTTGCGGGTTTTTTAATACAAAAATTTCAATTTCATATCGGAAATTTTCGAAGATTTTTTTTCTTTATGTAACCATGAAATGTCTGTGTAAAATAAACAAAAGAATAGTATAGGAATTTTATGGTATGAATGAGAATTTTTGAAATAAAAAAGGGCCAAATTGGCCCCCTGGTGATTGTACCATAACGCTTCACTTGCGCCCATACATTTCTATACAATAAATGTTTGTTACAGTGTCCTGTGTATCAACCTTTAAAGTTTGTACCGTAATTTCCGGCGTATAATTCGCAGATCAAACAATTCTGTTTGAGCCCAGAAATATTATTCAGTAACTGATAACAGATATTTACCGCGATCTAAAAAGTTACATATTATTTTTTAAAAATTCTGGGTTGAAACATGATTGTTTGATCCACGGATTATACGCCGGAAATTACGGTACCCCGAATTTAGAATCTAACTGTATATCTCCTCCTCTTTATTAGTAACCCCATTGACCTAATTAACGTTGGGACATACTGCCACTAGCAAATTTTAATAAAAATTTCTTGGTTATGGAAAAGCCTAATTCATCCAAAAATATCTGTAATAAAAATGGACTAGTTCCATGGGTTTTCGCAGTGTAAGTTACAGCGTCTAGAATACCTAGTGTGGAAATATGCTATCCAAACAGTGCTAAAAATTTGTGTCCCTTAAATGTGCGACGATACTGATAAAATCCCAAGTGTCGATCGCAGCGACATCTGCGGAATTTTCGTATTACTAGTATTACATTGTATACACTAGCAATATCTTGCAGTTGTAGAAAATATCCTGAAGATGTCGCTGCGATCTTCATATTTCAGCAGCATCGTTGATCATTGAAGGGATACAATATTTTAGCACTTTTTTAAGTATTACAGGGATAGCCGATTTACACACTATATAGTCTAGGAGCTATAGTGTAAGTAACATAGCTGACAATTGCTATGCTTGTGCACCACTGTTATTTTCGAAAAGTTTGCTTGGCCTTATTCAATTAATGAGATGTCTCTTATAAATTATCTCGCATTTTTCCGTTCTAAAATACTGGTAGCCGAATTCGTAGCATGTGACATACACTACAAATTCTCACAGAAATAGCATGGAAATAGCCTATGGCAAAGATCTATATTAGTTTTAATGGTATAAGACTACCGTAGCTGTAGTCAGGCATTCCACCATATTCTAACAACCTATACAATCCTCCTATCAATGTCAGTGATTTGACGGTCGTCTGGTATTTTCACAGCAGTAAATTGGAATAGAAATGAACCTTATTTAAAAGTTTTATTCATCCAGAATTTGTCATAAAAAAAGAAAAAAATTCTACTCCTTTTTACTGGTGGAAGTTTTCACCGGAGTTAATCTGTCCCTGATCCGATGAAAGCAAACAACAGCCGCAATCTTTTAACTACACCCTCAGTTACTTCACTTGGAACCAGTACACACTACACTATCTGTCTCCTCCTCTTTATTCAAACCTCCATTGTTTGTATCGATATTATTTTTAATTTCAACATTCGCCGCCCCACCAGTGGCTGAGAGGTTCTGCTCTCGAAGCTGGTAGACGGGAGGTGCTGGGTTCGAACCCAATCGCGCCCGTCGGCCTAATCGTTCGGAGTTTTCGTGGTTTTCTTCGAACCGTGGATTTCCATGCGTTAATACGGATTAGGTTCCCTTAGAAAGACCTCCACGGAAGGCACTCCCCCTAGGGCCTATATTCCTCGAGTAGATAATTGACCGTCAACAATCAACCCAACCCAACCCAACATTCGCCTTTAACCCCTTGACATCCTGATTAGTGTTCCCAGTGGGCTACTTTTAAAAATTCAGATTTCTTGATTGGCGCGACTTTTCTGAAGTGGTAAAATTTCCTTTGTTTTCGTCTTAATTAACCCCTTGAAGGGCGGTGATGCCGTTGCGGCATCACATAATTTTAATCCGTAATTGCCACATTGGCACCGGAATTTTATAATGAAAATTTCATCTTTATTAAGTACTCGAAAATATACTTTTACTTGTTTACAAATAAATTACCTTGTAAACACTGGTGTAACTAAATTAATTCAACATTTTACGAATACAAGTACCTTGCCCCGTAAAGGGTTAATATGTCATTAAATAAGTCGAAGTTTACTATTTCGAAAAGGGGTGCCAATCAAGAATTCTGAATTTTAAAAAAATAGGCCACTAGCAACACTGACCCAGACCGCTTTTTCTAAGTACGGACTATACCAGCGTTTAGTGTAAATTTGTATTTTCATATTTTATATGGACGCACTGTACGTCCGGTAGTAGACTACGAATAAATCAGGACGTACGCATCGTACTTCCAAGATGTCAAGGGGGAATATCACTCATTTTCAAGAGGTTAATTTAACAGAATACGACTATTTAAGAGTTCGATATAAAAAAAAACTCATTACCAATTACAATCAAGAAATTATATTTTTATATCTTTTGTTACTTTTTACCCGACTGCCAAGAAGTGTTATGTGTTTCACGCGTATCTGGATTTCTTTATACCCTCGAAACATCCCAAAGGCTGGATGAATTTTAATGAATGAAGTCTCTATCGATTCGTCTTAACCGTATGATGGTTATAGGCTAGGTTTTGTTTTCATAAATTCAAAATGACAGCCGTAAAATACAAAATGGAGGTAGAGACGAAAAAAATTACGCGCCATATTGAGTGGCATATCATTGGATAGATCTCTCAAAATGAAGACTATGTTTCCTAGACCATTTTACAGTCAGAAGCTCCGTTTAAATATTACACAACTTGGAAGTTGTGTAGGTAGGATCTCTAGCTTTACTGCAACTCTAATCTTCATAGACATCTATAGGACTCATCAAAACAGTGTTTATAGATAGGAGCTAACAATTAAACACAACTTAAAAGTCACCAATACAAGTAAATAAAAAAATAGGTAAGTGATATAAAAAATAGTTTCACATTGAATAATTAATTAGTTCGCTTTTTACGCAGTCGGATTTTTTTATTTTTTTTATTTAATTAAAATATGAAATGATTCGCAATTAGAAAGATTCAGGAAAGTTTTATCTCTTAAAACATAAATTCCAATTATCCGTTTTCATTTAACCTCTTAATAGTTTTTGAATGGCATCGCTCGCGTAAAAATTGTTTGCTTATATCGTTACTAAAATCTTTTGAACAACATTACTTTCTAACTATAACTTTTACTTTATTAATTGACAGATTTTTTTGGATTATACAAGGCAGATATTTTAGAATGGAAAAAGTGGCATTTTCTCTCTATTTTCAGTTTACTGTGTCAAAAAATGAAACTTTTAAGGTGTTAAGTTGAATAAATATAATTTGAAGCAACAACAACAACAACAACAACAAAAATAAATAAAAATACGACATTCTCGACGAGCGTGCATTACAGAAATTTTAATCTTTGAACACCGATATTTCAAAAAAAGAAATTCTTGCCTAATTTAATCTCAGAAGTTTTTGATTCCGAAATTTAAAATTTCCTCTTTAAAATTACTGGCAGATTATCTTGAGCCCTATATTTTAGGAGTTACGAAGAAATTAATCAAACACTTGTTCTTTGAATGTTCTAATTAAATAACTTCTATTATTTAATAAAACTTTTGTTTTTATTTCATTACAACAATAATAATAATAATAATAATAATAATAAATCTGAGTGTTTGGCAGCATTGTTAACAGTCGTTATTTATAACTGTATTTATCACAGTTGTTTATCATCTTAAAGAGAACAAACCAGTGATAATCAATGCGGGGCCCATGAGCTACAGAGCTACCACTTATTGATTTGTATAGGCGTCTTCGTGTTATTTAAATTTAATTAGTTTATATAATATTAGCTAAGCCGCCCAGATTTGCTCGAGCCCGTGTTGAATAGCCCTTAAATTATCCTCAAATCTGTAAACCGCGACGAAATACTTTACTTATTTTACTGATTTCATCGACATTTTCGCACATTTTATTTTGCAAAAAATAATTCTACCCTTCCGAAAGATTAAAAATTTTTGTAGGTGATGTAAATCTCGTCTATTGAGATGCTCTAAATTGTTTGTGTTAAAATACGGATGTTTAGTTACTTTTAGCGTAGAAACAAAGGCGTCTCTGTGAGGAGCGAAGTGATCTGCGTTCTGATCTGCGTATATTTGAAAGTGTTAAAATTTAAATTTTTAAAACCGATTATGCCATCGATTAGACGAACGTCTCCACTTTAAGAACATATTTCTTGTTTGTTGCTGCCTTTCAAAGTGCGCCCTGGGGTGACGAAAACAGGACGAAACAATTTTCACATATTTTATTTTTTAAACAATATTTCTACCTTCCAAACGTTTCAAAATTTTTGTAGGTGATGTAAAAATGGTTCATTGAGAGGCTCTTAAAATACTGTGTTGAAATACGGACATTTAGTGGCGCGCACAGAGGCGCGAAGTGATCTGAGTTTTTCATATTTCTTTACAAAATTTCTGCGAAAATTCATATTACTTAAAGCCGATTGCACCATAGATTAGAATAACATTTTAGATTTAAGAACATATTTTTATTTTGGTGACACATCTAAAATTGTATACTCGAGAGGCGTTGCAATAAGAGAGAAACGTTTTGCTGAAAAACGACCATTTTTGAAATTTTTTTTAAGAGTTAACAGCGGTATTTTTCCGAATTGATTCTGGCATATTAGACTTAAGAGTGCGATCTTTTGAAATATGTCTTTCAACGTTAACTGCACCGAGTCGGTTTTTCGCTAGCGTACGATGCGTAAATGGGTTTGTGCATGGACGCACGCACTTTACATTACTGGGGACATCCTAGATGAAGTTTTGATGAGAGTGAGTTGTGTAGTTTAATTAATAACTCAACTAATTATCATAAATTTAAATTTCTGAATCTATGGTGCATCAGAAAGCACTTTGGGCTGCCCTCACAAAAGTCATCAGCTTCGTACGTCCTGTAAGTTTTGCTAGCCATCGCAGACGCACACACACACACACCAGAGCGATTTTTAACACTTTCCAACAAAGTTGAAAAGTGTTTATGACTTCGGTTTGTCTGCCCGTCTGTCCATCTGGCCGTCTGGCCGTCTGTACGCGCTCTAACTCCCGTAAATATACTCGGATCGTTCTGAAATTTTTGGATGTTAGTGACTTCTACCATAGCACAAACCCTATTGCAAATGAAGTTTGTAGCATGTTTAGTTCATTTACAGGGACAGTCAAAAGTTTTCCGTTACATTACGGCCTATGGGAAAAAATCGTTTAAAATGATTTTTAATGATGTTATATGCTTTCAAACATAATAAATTGATATGCATTCATCAAGTTGACTAAAATATGCATTTTCTGTACAATATGCGGCCCAAAAAATAGTTATTATTCATTTACAGGGCCGCACAAAAGAATTCCTTTACATAATGATATAGAAATGGAGGGACTTCTTTCCGGCGTATTTTAATTATGTTAAACTATTACATGTATAATGAAATGGTTACTGGGTATGATTGAAAATTGCTTAAAGGTGATTTTTAAATGAGTTAGGCATTTTTACGCTGAACCGCATTTGGTTTACTAAGAAATGTTTGTAAAACATATATAAAATGACATAGAGGGTCACGCAAAGAATTGGATACATAGCCGTCTATAAATGATAATTTCTGGAAATGTGATTCCGGTAGTTTTAAGAGTGTTTTACTTTGAATTAAACTTTAGCTAAATAGTGGCGTGTAATATAGGTATTAGGTTAACTGCAGAGTTTTACAAGAGTATACAAGTATGTTTAAATCTATTAGTATAAATTGCTGAAAGAGAAATTTCAACCTGTTATGTGTTTTCTTGCTAAACTAAATTTCTCCATTATATAGTATGTATATCAACCTACAGATCAAGTACAGGGCTGTTCAAAATAATTGGAATACATATTTGCTATGGACGGTAACTGCTGAAATCAGTTTTTCAAATGTTTTATGTGTTTTCTAAAATGTTTACTTAGTTCACTTATATACCTTATTTCCCTAAATAACGAAGATTTGTTAAAGCATTCAGGAAGTGTTGGAAAGTGTTTCATAATCTATGCTTAACGCATGATTTTTCTTACTTGTTTTTAAATTAGTATAGATACAACCATCCTTCAAGAGCTTAAGTAAATAGTACTTTGTCTCGCCAGGGAGTTCACAATCTCTTTACTACCAGTATTTTAATTAAGTAATTTTCTCCTTCCTTTAAAAAAAAAAAAAGATGCCATCATTACATCGGTCAAAGGGTCTAACCGGATAAGCATAGGAGAATAGGCCCTATTGCCGGTGTTTGAAGAAACATGTGTAAAATAATGCTTACTGTAACATAGAGTTTGGAACTTTTAACCCTTTCAGGGGAGGTGATGCCGTCACGGCATCACATAATTTTAATCCCTATTTGCCACACTGGCACCAGTTTTATTGAATGAAAATTTCACTTTTATTAAATAAGCGAAAATATAGATTTACTTGTTTACAAATAAATTTTCTTGCAAATAGTGGTGTCCACAATTATTTCAACAGTTTACACACACAAATGCCTTGCCCCTGAAAGGGTTAACCTTGAGCTGTCCTTGAGATAATCGGGAAAACCGGTGTCACTATTTTTCAAATACGTTTTTCGCAAAAAGTACCGTGTTGCCAGTGGGCTACTTTTTTAAATTCATATTTCCTGGTTGGCACCAATTTTTTGAAATGGCAAAATTCTCCTTGTTTTTGGCCTTAATTAATATGTCATTAAATAAAGCCAATTTCGCCATTTCAAAAAAGTGGTGTCAATCGAGAAATCTGAATAAAAAAAAAACTAGGCATACGCTGTTATCAAGTGATTGGTCAGTTCGTGGCCTTTCTACTCGGGCAGAACGAGTAGTACTCCAAAATAAAAGAATGTTTCCATGCATACAACTTTCCCATAGAATTGTATCGTATTTCTAAACATTTTGTTATTTTGGCGTACTGCGCATCCTTCTAGGGTAATAATATCAAGAACTGTCAAATCATACGGTAACATTTGCTTACCATGCCTTTCAAGATTCTCCCATAAAACAAGCCTACAGA
Organism: Maratus speciosus; assembly: GCA_963932465.1. NCBI lineage: Eukaryota > Metazoa > Arthropoda > Arachnida > Araneae > Salticidae > Maratus > Maratus speciosus. The sequence goes on along the minus strand of OZ010796.1, from coordinate 491,571,029 downwards.
ATTGACTAGATCAAGTGTGGCAACTGTGACATGCCGGTTACCACTAAAATTTTATAGAAAAAGTCGACTTTTTGAATCGCAGAGATTTGATGGTTACATAAGGCAATGATTACTATAAAATTTTAGTGGTGTCGAGCGTGCCACTGTTGGTCACTCCTAAACTAGATCAATAGTTCTTCTCAACAGTTGATTTTTTCTTGTCTTCTTAAGCCCTTGAAGGGCGGTGATGCCGTCACGGCATCACATAATTTTAATCCGTAATTGCCACATGGCACCGGAATTTTATAATGAAAATTTTATATATATTAAGTACTCGAAAATATACGTTTAATTGTTTACAAATAAATTACCTTGTAAACACTGGTGTAATAAATTATTTCAACATTTTACGAATAAAAATACCTTGCCCAGGAAAGGGTTAAGTGCGCTATTTGCATAGCTGACAACCATTCACTAATCTTCCGTAATGTCTGGATTAATTTGACCCAAGTTAACCACATTTCGAAGCAGAAAATGTATTTCATGAATTCTTATTCATTTAATTCCAGGTTTCTGCGTGAAACTTATTTAATTTCATTTATTAAAAAAAAATACTGGTTCGAAACTTATTAAACCAAGGTCAAATTAACGCAAGTATTGCGGAAGATTAGATTGAGGTTGGCACCTATGTATTTGTACTATTGAGAATTTCCAATAATGAAAACTTTACTTTGCGTTTGGAAAATACTTTGTATTCAACAGGCACTTACACTACGAAAATTAAAGAAGTAGCGAAATTCCTTATTCAGACATTCTGAACACTTTAGTGCGCAGCTTTGCATATATACAAACGACAGTGTATTGAATTTAATATTTTTTTTAAATTCGTATTTACCTAATTCATACCAAAAAATTAAAATAGCAATATTTGCTTTAATTAATAAGAGACATTTTATATTTAAAGAAAGCGAAATTAACCATTGAAACTTTCTGGTGTAAAGTCAGATTCTCTGAACTACGTAATTTCTAGAACGTATTCAATCATGGGAATTAAAGGGTTAAAGTTTAAGTTTTATAAAATAAATAATTATATAAAATAAGGTATTTGGAGACATACTTTTTAATATATTTACTAATTTGCAATATTTTAGCGTAAAACAGCCCCAATACAGCAGTTTTTACTTGTATTGCAGATGTGCAACACAAGAAAAGATTGACGTATTATATGAAAATTGTATTTCTGATTTTTTTTCATTATTTTTCTTGTGTAATAAACCTTTCAGAGAATCATATATATATATTTTTCGAATCAAAATAAAAATCTCTCATTTAAGGGTTAATCATTTTGATATGATTTTGGTGTTGTAAATACTGAAAATTTTTTATGTGACGACTGAGGCTCGTCATGCATTTGTCCAGTGGCTTTTCTATTTTATATTTTAATCATACCACTTTTAATCAAACTTTTTTGTAGTATCTTTCTCATTCACATGTTGTCAAAGTGTATATGAGAGATTTTTGTTTTGAGAAAGTTGTACAAGATGGAATTTAAATTTTTTAAAAAGTCAGTGCCTGCCTTGAAACAAATATGCATCCAATGTGTTAAACAAGCGGCATATCTAATTATTTTCTGTTATGTATTTACTTACAACCCACTTATTTTACATGTTATGCAGTAACAATAATAGGCACGTAACTGCACAAATTCAAACAGAAAAAAAAGGAACATTCTAACAAGTTCTTAGCATTATTTTTCATATAACTCAAAAATCGCGTCTTCGATTTTAACGATTTCTTTTGGTTAAGTTACATACCTTGTGCATTATTTTGCTATTTTATGGTTGGTGTAATATAATATTACTATTTTTTAAAAAATATATTGGTTTATTTTTCAGTGTTAAAAATTGTGCTAAAATCTGGAAAAAATATATAATATGAAAGAATAAAATCTTTAATAATTGGTGTTGGTTTCATTTTTTAAAAACTTTTTGATAAAAATGTATTTGAAAAATAGTGGTGTCGACGCATACTTTCCTGATTATCCCAAGAACAAGTCAAGGCCAGAGACTAAAAACACTCCATATTGTATCCTCACGGTAAGCCTTATTACTACGCATGTTATTTCTAAATTCGGCCGTGGGGGCCATTTTCCTAAGCTTATCCGGCTAGACCCTTTATTATACGAAATATTTGCGGGTAATGTGATTGTGAGCTAACTGACAGGCCACTACTGTATAGGTTGCCTAATTTTAGAAGCAGACTATAAAGGTCAATGGAAGTCAAGTCGCAGCCAATGCCAAGGCATATAAATAGTGGAAATCGCGTATACCGGTATTGCTTTAAAATGTATACAAAAATGACATTTTCTTCGGCCTTGCTGACATCGAATTTATTGCTTGAAAGTGAGCACTAAGCATTAGTGGCAGCGTCTAAAAATATCTGCTGCGAAATGCATTTAAAATTTTAGATCATTAAGTATGAAAAATCTAAATTGATAGCGTTTTTTTTTTTTTTTTTTTTTTTTTTTTTTTTTTAGAAATTCCAAATTTTCACAAGAAAGTTTCAATAGTTATTTTATAAGATGATAGATATTCCGCAGATGAAATAAAACAAAATCTTTGCAAATTATTGTGGTCTGATTTCAGAATTTCTAAATAAAAAGCCTCTTTAAAATCGGACTTTTCATACTTAACCCCTTCCGCTCTGGCGCTGTTAGCGGATGTATCTCACTAGCCACCAGTGTTGCCACATCTGGCTGTTTTTTTTATTATTATTCACATCACAAATATTTAATTGCTAATTTTCTTTTAGCTTATTTATGGAAAATAAAACGTATCGTAAAGCAAAAATAAAAGTTAAAACTTTTTGGTTGGAATTCGGAATGTCTAATTAAAAATCAGCCAAAACGTACGATGCGTAGGTCATTGTTTGAAATAACAAAAATAGCATGACATACGCAGCGTACGTTACAGAGCACAAGTGGTTAATGACCTAATATGTGACTCAATTTTAGTTCATTTCTAATTTATTGATTATTACAACATAAATCTTTTTCATTATGTTTTTCGCAAAATTTATCTTTCAAAAAATGATTCTCGTTTTTTGGACGGCATCATAAAAATCTAAAACCACACTGGATCCACATCTAAATCTGAATCTAAAACAAATCTAAAACCACACTTCTAGTCATTCGCAGCAAGAGATTCGATCATAGCGTCCTGTAGTCAGAACTCCCACTTGGTCCGTTTTTTGAACACCACTAATTTTCAAAGAAAAATCTTCTTTATAAATTTCGTATTAACTTACCGAGAAGCGCATTTATCTTGTTATTGTTGCAGAAACCTACCACGAATTTATTTCTAAAAATTTACTAGTTTTCATAAAACGGATCAATGGGAGCCTTTCCTGTAGTGAAAATGTAATTTTGTGGATACGGTTTCGCTTGTTGATTTTCACACTGTATATTTCTAGACTCTGCCACCGGGCTAAGTACAAACACAGTGCCAGTGTTGCCTGTGGGCTACTTTTTTAAAATTAAGATTTCTTGACTAGTCCCACTTTTATGAAATGTTAAAATTTGCTTTCTTTAACCCTAGAACTACCGGAAATTTTACTCAAGTTTTATAAAAACATTCTACACCAGAATTTTTACTTAAAACTATTTAATTTGTTTATTTAACTTATTATTGTCTGATTTATACATTTAGTTTGTTTTGAAGAAATTTCTGGTTTGAATAAATATTTTGAATGTACATGTCGGGTCCATTGGACCCTTCTGGTAGACAGAGGGTTAATGAAATATTAATTAAGGCGAATACAAGAGTAATTTTACCATTTCAAAAAAAAGTGGTGCCAATCAATAAATCTGAATTTTTAAAAAAGTAGCCCACTAGCAACATCGCACAGTGCAGAACAGCCCAAGTGTCGTTTTGTTTTTTGAAATGTAATTTTCGACTTATTCAAGTAAAACACTTTTGAACAGCAAGTGTTATTTAATAAATGACGTCAAATAGGTAAGGCACAATAAATATGTTACAATTTTATTTAATAAAATTTCTATTTAACCCTTTCAAGGGCAAAGTACTTCTATTCGTAGAATTTAAGAAATAGTTTTTAAGAAAGTAAGTAGTTTTTAAGTAGTTTTTAAGAAATAGGTAAAATCTGAAATCATATACTTAAAAGGGGACCACCAAACATTGTGAAAACAGATTTTGATAATTTTAAAGTACGTTATGCGGGTCATACATTGTGTCGCCAAGTATCTCGCGTAAATCAGGGATCCAAATTTTCTGGACGCCACCAATTTCTCCCTCTTTATTTCGCCCTCTTTAATCCCAGATAATCCTGCCATTAGATGAGGCTAAGAATATTATTTATAAATGCCGATGTCCAGAATATTTGGAACTCCGATTTACGTGGGACACCTGCAACACTAATCATACCATGGAACTATTAATGAAGAGGAATTGACATATCTTTAAAATAGTGAAGCTTAAACTGCAACCGGTATTGCAGACGTTGTTTACCACCGGTAGAAACTTCCATCTGTATATTTATATAGAAATTAAATCGATATAAGTAAGCGTCCTACCTTAAAGGGGAGAGGTAACCGCAAGATTAAAGGCGAGGTCACATCAATCAAGGTTGCACGCCACGTAGCGGACGGGGTGAACTACAGGAAGATGCCTAACTGATTTCTTACTTCACACCACTAAAATTGTAAAGTTTTTTTCATCTTCATTAATAGCTGAAACGTTTCAGACAAGGCGAAGAACACTTTGTGGTGTCCGGTGCATCTCTATGCCATTCTCGCTACGCCATTATTTTGCGATAAATATGGTAAACAAAATTCAGTTCCATGAGTGACTAAAGATTTAGAAGATATTCGCAGATGGTAGATATCCTGTGATCTATGACGCCACACTAAAACCAGCGTATTTGGATTATCACCCCGTCCACAAGATGGCGCAACTGTGTCAATTTAGTCCCCGATCCCAGCATTAAGTTTGTACGCTTAATATGTATGCATGCAGTTTTGATAGAAATCTTCAACTTATTTAAAAACCTCACTAACGTAAAATTTTAATCATAAATAGTGGTAGAAACAGATCTTTATTTTTACTGGTAGGAGTTTACTTTGGCGGTAGTTAGGTCTTGCGTTTCCGCCATATTGTGGCAACCAGGAAAACAAATTGACAGTTTTACAAGGTATACTGACATCAGTAAAAACAAATAGACAATTTTACGATATTTTTGAGAAAAATTTCCATGAAAAAGACGCTTAACCTTTAAATGCATAGTGATGTAAATTTCCATCACCTTTTTGTTTAATTTTTAATACATAAATTAAGTTCTTACAACCACTATATTTATGTATAAATATTAATCCTCTAAAAATTACAAAAATATGCTACTAAATAAATGTAAAAATCTATCTTAAGATTTCTGGTGTCTAATACTTCATATAAAAATAAAAAACACAGTTCTAAAAGAATAATTCATGCAGTTAAGGGTTAAATAAGACGACATTTCCCATTCAATTTTACAAGTGGGACGTTTGTCCTGACGGTAATCGGAAACTGAAGATCCGATTTAAAAAAAGCAACCGCCATATTGTGACAACCTCCTCAGTTACTTCACTCGCAACTGGTAGACAGTACACTATATGTCTCCTTCTCTTTATTCATAACTCCATTAGTCATACCCCCAACTCAACGGTGTCAAACTGTGGCCCGCCGGATACCACTAAAAGTTTACAGTAATCCTAGCCTTGTCTAATCATCGAATCTCTGCGATTCAAAAAGTCGATTATTTCTTTTAATAATGTAGTGGTAGACAGCGTGCGGCAGTTTGACACCCTAACTATTTTGGTAAAAGGTTTCATCCAATTAGTCCTTCGTTTTCGAGAAATTGAGGATTAAATTCCAACATACATTTTAAATATTCATTTTTTAAACAATAGAACCGCCATAGCGGTTATTTTGACCGGTAAAAAATGAAAATATTTCGATCGGAACCAGAAATATTTTTCTAAAAAAAGTTAAATATCTACCACGGAGAAATAAGTTAAACAACCAAATTAAATTGTTTAAAATAAAAGTTCTGGTGTAAATTAGTTTTAGAACAATTGAGTAAGATTTCCTGTGGTTCTAATGTTAACCAATGGAGTTATGAATAAAGAGGATTAGACATATCATCGGTACCATGTCAAAATATCCAATGTGAAAACAGTGCGCTACTGTCTATAAATTCAATTTCTTGATCGGCACCATTTTTTTTGAAATAGTATAATTCGCCTTACTTAACCTTATTTAATGACATATTAATTAAGGTGAAAAGAAGGATAATTTTACCATTTGAGAAAAGTGGTGCAGAACAAGAAATCTGAATTTTATAAAAGTAGCGCATTGTTTTCACATTGGATAGTTTGACATGGTACCGACGATATAGTGCAGAGTCTACCCGTTTCTAGTGAAGTAACTAAGGAGGCTGTCACAAGATGGTGGCTGAATTTTCACATCGGCGAAATAGTTTCTTGCCACCAGTAAATACGAATAGAAAAATTTCTTCTTATTTAAGCGCCTTCTTCTTGGAAATACGTTCTCACAAACAAAAAAAAAATTGGTAAAAATTTATTTTTGTTTTTACTGATGTCAGTTTGTCCAGGCATCATAATCTTTTTCACTGACACTTACAGGAGGTTCACCCGGTTGTCACAATATGGAGTAAACGCAGGCCGTGACTACCACTAATGTAAGCTGCCACCAGTAAAAATGAATATCTGTTTGTGCCATTACTTATCACTGAAATTTTACATTAATAAGACGTTTAAATATGGAAAAAATGTCTATTTAAATTTACTGGTGGAAGAATTCCCCAGCGGTAATCAACCCCAGCACAAGATATTACAGTTGAAGCTTCACCATTTTAAGGTTGTGTCAGTTCCTATTTATTAATAATTCCATGGTTTAACCATTTCAATGGCAAGTAATTGCGTTACTGTAACGTCGAATTCACACCGGAATCTTCCAAAAATTTTATTTTAAAATATGGAAAAGCAGTTTTACGTCTTTTTTTTTTTACACCAAAGTTAAAAAAGGAAAATTTAATAAAATTTTTGTGGTGCAAATCTACATTAACCCTCCGTCTACCAGACGGGTCCATTGGACCCGACAGGTACATACAAAATATTCATTCAAACCAGAAATTTCTTTAAAATAAACTAAGTATATAAACCAGACAAAAATAAGGTAAATAAATAAGTTAAATAGTTTTAAATAAAAATTCTGGTGTAGAACGTTTTATTAAAACTTGAATAAAATTCCCGGTAGATCTAGGGTTAATCGTAGGTGGTATATAATATATCCCACCGCCCCACAGTGAGACGTTGTGATGAATTAAGTGGACAAAATTCATTTTTCCGATTATCTCGGAATTTAACAAAACCGCGTGTACTGGTAACTGAATGTCTGTATTTTCTAGATTCGTGCGAGTTTTGTCAAAAAAATCTGAGGTGTCGATTAACTATGACCGTAAAGAAGACATTTCCGGAGTTGGTTTGAGGGAGTTAGAAAAGTTGCACTAGATTCCTCTAACTTTGAAAGCACTTCTTGACTATTCTGTTTTATTTGAAAGCGCGATTTTTCAGAACATATATAACAGGTTTGTCCAGGTTAGATTTAACCCATTTTTCTTTGAAAATAAGCGACATTAAATCCACTTTACCAATTTTTTTCAAATGTTGTAATTCTGGATGATCCTTGATGTTGTTTACAAGATTCATCTTGACTTTTAACACCTTCATTATCGCTCCCGTCAATATCACGGGGTGAGGTGTCGTTAGTTATTTCTCGCTCCCGTCATATTTACGGGCTGGAGATTTATTGTTGGAAAAAACTTCCGAAATCAGAAAAATTTAACTGGCATTTCGGTGTGAAGTCTTTGAATACTGCCGTTTGAAAGTGGCTTTTGCGCTGACTGTAATGTTCGGCTTTGTATTGCATGTTACGAAATATGTAACACTCAAAAAATTATTAATAATCGGAATTTAATGTATATATATTTCAAATATTATTTGTAAAAAATGTGCGTGATGATGATAAATAAAGTTCTAAGATGTGAAAAATAAAGGTTTTATTCGCATTAATTTGTAAGGTGTAAAACAAACATTAAGACACAGAATTCTCGCATGATGGCTTTTCTACAAATATGAATTTGTTCTATAACATCACCCCCCCCCCCCCAAAAAAAAAAAAAAAAAAACTAATTGCATATTTTATTTAAAAACCTTATAATTATTCAATTTCTGTAATAAAATAAATAGGTACTTTTTTATGGTTTTTCCAAATATTAAGCGACCGTGAATTGGTTAACAAATTATTCAGCTTTATTCAGCAATAAGCATTTTTTTAAATCAGAGTGCCATTCTTAAAGTATTGAAAAAATCCTGCAGATGTCTGCAGATCTTTAAGTTTTTATTAATAAACAAGCAAAATATTAACTTGCAAGTGCATGCATGTATGTTTAGTCCAAATCTTGCAAGTGAAATTTAAAACCTTTTTAATTATCCTATTGAGTCGAAACAATGAATGCATGTGTAATTTGAATTAAAATACAATATTATTATAATTTAAAGAACCTAGAAGTTTGTATAGAATACCGTTTCTACAGGGCTTCACAAAAATTTAACTTAAAACTTTCAAGTCAATTTTAAACTAATTTCAATAATCTGATTGAGCTGAAACTTTGCACAGGATACGTTTTTGCATTTTTTACAGGGCACATAAAAGATTAACTCAAATATTGGAAGGTATTTGTAAACTACTTTCAAATATCTGATTGAGCTGAAACTTTGCCTAAATGTGTTTTTCCGATGACAATTCTATTAAATTATAATTTGAACGTAGAAAGTATGTATTTTTTACAGGGCCACACAAAACGTCGTCGAAATATTGTTGCTAAAAAGCAGAATTAAATTTCAACAAAATTGTTGTAGGTTATTGAGATAAACAATAGCATTTTTTAAATTGAAACAAAAAGTACTTAGCAGTTGTATTTCTTTTATAGGGACGCATAAAAATCTCGGATACATTACTGTCTATATGCAGAAATTTTATTTCAAATTGAATAAATTTTATGTAGGTTATTTATTCACCCAACAGCATTTTTTCAACCGAAAATAGTTTTGGTAGCATTTATATGCTTTACAAGGTACCACAAACTATTAAAGTTTTTTTTTAATATGCTTTTATTTTTTTTTTTATTATTTTTCAGGGTGACTACACAAATTTTTCGAGCAATTCTGAGTTGACAAAAATACAAAAAAGATAAGAATGTTAACTTACATGTGTGCATTAAATTGTTTTTACTTAATTATAAAATAAGTATGTTTAGCGCATTATTTGTAATGCATTATACAGGGTGCACACTAAAGTCCTTCCCACGCTCTTAATTGCCGAACGGTTGCAGCTATACACATAAAAGTGGTGTCTAGGTATAGTAAAGTGGCTATGCGCTACCAGATGAGACCGCTTCCCGCGGCACCTGGTGCAAAACATCTGAGTTATTATTCCTATCTGGATAACGAGATTCATGTTCAGAACAAGATTCATTTAGCAATCATGTTCACAAGGTGTCCTTTCGAACTAAATCGATGATGCTCTACAAATTTGTCATCCACTTTTATCCCATATTTCGAACTCTTTTCGCGATAGCAACGCTAATGCCACCATTTTGCACCAGGTGGTGCTGTACACACCTGGTCATTAAAAGTGATGCATATCTGCATTTTTTAATTTAACGTTTAATAAATAAATTAAGTTCTTAGCAACCACTATATTTATATAGATATATTAATCCTGTAAAAATTACAAACATATGCTACTAAATAAAGTTAAAAATATGTCTTAAAATTTCTGGCCAAAACCTTAATATAAGAATAAAAAACACAATTCTAGATGAACAATTAATGTATTTAAGGGTTAAAGATTAGGTACGTGGCCTATGCGGCGCCGATGTAGCTTTTTCAGAGGCAGGGGTTCAATGCTAAAATCTGATTATTTTCTTTTTTAATTAATTGTATATATTTGAGCCGTTACAAGTTTTAAACAGAATTGTAAATTTTTCAGCCGTTTAATTTTTTTTTCTTATGAAAATAAATTTAAGATTATAAACTTTTCATGGAAATTTACATTTTTTCAGAATTTTTTAACTGGTATTAATGTTGACGAATCCCAAAACTAATTTATGTTTTGATATCGCATACTTTTAAAACATACTATGTTATATCCACACAGACACACACATATACATGGTGTCCGAAAAGACTGGGAACGGTCGAATAACTCGAGAAATACATACCAGATTGAAAAACAAAAATATACGTGTTAAATATTTTTAAAAAAGCTATTCTGTGATACCAAAGTTGACACCCCACCCCGAGTAGCTGGGGGTCTGACGTAATCCATCTTTGAAATCTTAAGTGATAATTAGCGAAGGATGGGAAGTAGCGTAAATTTCAGGTGGGTGTTTGGATTATAGGTTTTGATGATAGATTAGTTACTACAACTGCTGACTAGCAAGTAGGGCAGAAAACATTAAAAAATTATAATAAATGTAATAATTTTTTGTAAATTAATATATTTTTCCATTTTAACATTCTTTTCATAATTTTAAATTTATTATTGGGTTGTTCAGAAAGCCGTGTCCTTTTGGGAAATTCAATTCGTACCGGAAAATTCTGCCCGGTAATTATTAGACATTAGATATCGGTATCGATATCTAATAATTAAATGATAGAACTATCTAGTACGAATTGATTTTCCGAAACAGACACGACTTTCCGAACGATCCAATAGTTTTAAACAAATGAAAATTTTTGATCTATTAAACTCTTGAATTTAAAATATAATTTAACTCTTTAAGAACTGTGGATTATTTCCTGGGGGAGAAGACGTTTTAATTTTCATGGGGGAAGGATACTGTAGAAAATTGTTTAATTATTTATTAATTATTGCAATAATGTAACAAATGTGGAAAAATATATGAAGGAAAACGTTATTTGCAGAACAAATTTAAAAGAAATCGGTTTATTTCCTTACTTTTTTAAGACCGAGAAGCAAAGCGATATAAGTAAGCGTGCAAACTTAATGCTGGAATCGGGCGTAAATTAACACAGTTGCGCCATCTTGTGGACGGAGTGATAAACCACATACGCGGGCTTTCGGTGTGGCGCAGATTTTCAAAATCTTAAGTCACTCATGTAAACGAATTTAATTTGCCACATTTATTGCAAAATAATGGCGTAGCGAGGGGAGCATTCAGATGCACTTGACGCCCCAAGTTTTCTCCGCCTTGTCAGAAACATTTCAGTTATTAATCAAGATGAAAAAAACTTTACAATTTTAGTGGTGTGAGTAAGAAAACAGACAGGTATCTACCTGTAATTCACACTCCATCCGCTACGTGGCGCTTGACCTTGATTGATGTGACCTCGCTTTTAATCTTGCGGTTTCTTCTGCCATTTAAGATAGGACGCTTACTTATATCGCTTTGCCGAGAAGGAACATTTATTCATATATTTCATTCAGTTAGTTCTGCATTTAATGGTATAGTTTTTAAACAAATAAGTTAACCCTTTTGCGGGCAGTGTCCTTAAAAAAGGGCACCTAATTTTTATTTTACCCCCAGAATATTTAATTAAAATTTTCCATTTATAACGTACTTGGAAAATAAGCAAGTTTATATTTTCGAATAAACTGGTTAATAAATTCAGATGTCAGTCTATCATTTCATCAATTTACAAACATAATTACTCCGCGCCGGTAAGAGTTAAACCAGATGAACATTAAAAAATAAAAACAAAATTTAAACAATATGATAATTTAAATACCCTAAAAACTTAGTTTCCCTTCAAATTAAATCGAAATAAATCTTAGTTTTTTAAAAAGTTTTTCGTATTTTACATGTGCTTTATCATTTTGTACACACTCATCATAAGCACAATACCAAACCTGCAATACAAATATTTCCAACTTAAAAATAAAAAAAAAGTCTAAAATTTATTTAGATTTCTTTTTAACGGCACCTAAGTTTTTAATGGGTTTTGTGTATCATATTGTTTGATTTTTTTTTTAATTAATCAGTTGGTTCAGCTGTCACAAAAATTAACATTGAACGTAGAACTAACTTAATGAAATATATTAATAAATGCCCCTTCTCAGGCTTAAAAAATGTAGGAAATAAATTGATCTGTTTTTAATTTGTTCTGCCAATTATGTTTTAGATTATATTTTTTCTCACATTTTTTATTTTATTGTAATAATAAATAAACAATTTTCTACATTATCCTTCTGTTATGAAAATTAAAACATCCGCTACCTCTGCAAATAATCATTACACCTTAACCATTTCGGGACCGCATCGAGTACACAAATTTAATTTGGGATACACCATGTTTTTTAAACTGTCCCCTTTACTTGTGAAATACCAAAAAATCCTTTAATTAAAAAAATCAAGTATAATTATTCTTTTATTAATGGTGCCTAAAACAAATTCCACATGCACATTTTAACGATGCATATATGCATCACAAATCCCGACAGAGTTAAATAGTTAAATTATTTCTTTTAATTAAAAAGTTTCGAATATAAAAAAATTTCTATTGTTTAAATTTATGAAAAAATGTTATATTGAAAAAATATATTAATTTACAAACAATTATTACATTTATTAGAATTATTGACATTTTTTTGCCATACTTGTTATTTTTTGGTTGTAGTAACTAATCAATGATCTAAATCTCCAATCCCACCACCACCTGAAATTTACACTACTTCCCCATTCTTTGCTCCGCCCGCACATAAAAAAATTATATGTACGTTTTTTAATTTTGTCCTGTATGTTACTCTGCATTAATAGTAAACAAATCCCATACACCCAAATCCCCACAATTATTTAGAGTATAAAAAAAACAGCAGAAGCCATGGAAATGCCGCATATCCACGTCTACCTCTACCAAATAACGAAGATTATTTTTTTTTCTGTTCGGAAGAGGAGGGGAAGGTTTACACATTAAAATATGAGAAAAACGCAGGTTAACCCATTAATTGTCGCTCCCGTGATATTCACGGTCTGTGACTTTTATTCAGATTACTCAGATTTGTGTGTTTCCCACCAGTTTTATAGAATAGTGCAATTGGCTTTATTATGGTATCATTTTACCTGTCATTAAATAAGGTGAACGTTTCTTTTTCAAAAAAGGGGTACCAATAAGCAATTTGAATTTTTAAACCGTATTTTAATGCGACCGTTAAGGGGTTAAATGATTAGAATGGATTGAATGGATAAAATAAAAACACAAATAGAAATCTAATTCAATATATTTCTGTTAATTTTCATGGCAAAAACATATAAAGCACTTTTGTCATCGAAACAACCTCCATTGATAGTTTTCGACAAACACAATTCCAGCTAAGGCGACCCACTTTGGCAACGAAAGCTTTGACCCATCACATTTCGTGATTGCAAAACATGGTTGAGAAAACAAAATATGTATATGACACATTTTGCTGGATTACACCGTCATCTACAAAGATTCGAAAAAAAATCTTAAAAGCAAAAGTTGCGCTTTTTTTCCCGTAGAATCCGAATCTGAAATAAAAAATGGGAATTATAAGTAGGAAAGCCTCAGGCCCCAAGGTGGTCGGGGTGGGGTGTCAACTTTGGTATCATGGAATAGATTTTTAATAAATATTTAACATGTATTTTTTCGTTTTTCAATCTGATATGAATTTCTTGTGTTATTCGACCGTTTACAGACTTTTCGGACACCCTGTATTTTGTCACATTTGATATTTTATTGTAATAATAAATAAATAATTAAACAATTTTCTACATCATCTTTCTCCTATGAAAATTAAAACGTCGTCTCCCCCCGCAGAAAATAATCAAGAGAGCTTAAAGAGTTTAATTATTTTTTAAATGAAAAAGTTTAACACGTTCACGCCGGCGTGGTGGGTTACACTCGACTGTCTCAGAGTTGTCAAGTCTCCGGCTTTTTGCACACCACTATTATTTTAAAGAAAATGTTGTTCGTTTAAATCATCCAATTGTTCTAATTAAATAGAACAACATTTTCTGTATTAAAATACTGGTATCTAAGAAGCCGGAGACTTGGCAGCTCAGAGACAGTCGAGTGTGACTCACCGCGCCGGCGTGAACGTGTTAAACGATCAAAAATTTTCGATTGTTTAAAATTATTAAATTTAAAATTATGAAAAAAATGCTAAACTAGAAAATATTTTAAATTGCAATAAAGTATTACGTTTATAAGAATTACTGAAAAAATTTCTGCCCGACTTGATATTTTGGAGTTGCAGTAAGTAATCAATCATCAAAACATATAACTCCACCCCCCCCCCCCCCTGAAATTTACGCTACTTCCCCATCCTTTGCTCAGCATGCATAAAATGGGTTTTATATGCTTTTTTTTTATTATTACATTCGTACCTCGTTAACACGAAATCGCTTAACGCGAAATTTCGTTTAACACGAAATTATACTGAGGTCCCGTCAGATAAGTCTGAAAACCAATGTAAATTAATTCTTTTAACACGAAATAGAATTTCGCAAAATCCCGCTTAAGGTGAAATTTTTTTTGCTCGAAAAACAAAGCATTCTTTCTTAAGCGAAGTTTTCAATATTTCAAACTTACATGTCACATCTTATTTACTAAAAATGGAATTTTTGTCACTGTTTGAAAATGACAAAGAGGAAAAGGGTTTCAAAAAATGGTGAAATATTTGGATTGCTTTTCTTTATCCTTATTCCGTATTCCCTTTTCCTTTGCTTAAGTTGCATTTATTGACACCCTGAGCAAGTATGCCTGAGATGGGAATCAATCATATGTCTTCCTATTCTTTTCGAATTACATGTTGTGGTCATCTAAAAAAGTAATGAGAAAAAAGGGGAGGTGAACAAAAGAAAGGGAAGGTGATCAATAGAAAGGGGTGGGGTCCGAACTGTAAGGTGCTCCTGCTCTTGACCTCTGATCTTTAGAAATCGTATCTGTTAGCTATCTGTTTGGTCATATTCCCTCTCTGAGATATAGATCGGCCACAATGAATGTTTGGGTGAAGAAGTTTCTTTTTTGAATGCGATTGTTCCATTAATTGTGGCTTAAACTATAAAAAGTGTTTCCGAAATCCCATATCTTCGTGTGAAATAGAAGTGACAGTCCTTACTTCTATACCTGACTAGTGACACTCTGTTCGCAGTTGCTCTGTAGTATTCTTTGAAAGATTAGTCGAAAACAGCAAGCTGTATCTTTAGAAACAAAGTAAAAGATTTTAAATGAAGTCAGTGATAAAGTGCTGAAAAAATCAGAAATTGCGGCAAAATATGGAATACCCAATAGCACACTCTCTGCAATTTTAAAGAATCGTGAAAAGATTGCAGCGGCTTATGCTGTCAGTCAATTCGAACCAGCAAGAAAACGGATCCGCACAGGAAAAAATGAAGAAATTGAAATTGCTCTTACGGTGTATAAAAGAAGCAAGAAGCCAAAACATTGTTTTAACTGGTGAAGTTTTGCAAGAGAAAGCAAAGGCTTTTGCTGATGCTCTCGGTTACAACGATTTCACATGTTCTAACGGATGGCAGACAAGATTTAAAGAGCGTCATAGAATTGTCTGCAAAAAGATATGTGGAGAGGAATCTGCCGTAGATGAGAATTCTATACAGGTTTTTTTATTAGGAAATTGGTTAGACGTTAAAAAAAAAAATATGCAGCCTGTGATATTTTTAACGCCGATGAAACGGGGCTTTTTTTCAAAGCACAACCCTCGCGAAAACTTACTTTAAAAGGAGAAAAATGTACTGGAAAAAAATCAGCAAAGAAAGAATTACGATTATGGTCGGCTGCAACATAGACAGAAGGGAAAAATTACCATTGCTCGTGATCGGTAAGCCAGCGAAACCATGTTGTTTCAAAAACGTTAAAACTTTGCCAGTTTGCTACACTTCCAGCAAAAATACATGGATAATCAATGTTATTTTTACGAAATGGTTACTTGATCTGGACTTAAAATTCTACCGAGAAAAGAGAAAAATCTGCTTATTGCTGGACAATTGCAGTGCCATAAATATGTTCTAGTATTAAAAGCAATTGAAGCTGTCTTTCTTCCTCCGAACACTACAGCAAAACTTCAGCCTTGTGACCAAGGAATTATCCAATGCTTAAAAGTGCCGTACAGAAAAGAATTGTTCATAAAAAGATTTAAATTCAATGTTTTGATAATAAAACGGAATTTTCTGTGAATTTACTAGAAGCTATAATTTATCTAAGAAGTGTCTGGAACAGTATCACTACTGGAACTGTGAAAAATTGTTTCCGACACGCGGGATTTACGCATGAAATAAATGAAGAAACTAATGAAAGAGAATCTGAAATGACGACTGATTTAATAGAAGAAGCCGAAAAACGGGGAATTATTTCTTAGACATTGTTCGTCGAGTATATTTGCATAGATGAAGATGTGCTGACTTAGGATGTGACGAAAGACGAAGAAATAATTGCTTCATTAACTGAAAAAAAAAAGATGACAACATCGACATCTCAGACGAGGATGAAGAATTCGACAAAGAACTGAAAAGTTCAGTGCCATTAAATGAAGCTATCGAAGCATTAAAAACCGTACAACGTTTCCTTATGGAACAAGAGAATGCTTCCTGAGCTTTGGACAAATTAGATGAAGTCCATACGTTTCTAGAAAAAAGCAGTCTACAAAAATTGAAACAAAAGTCAATAACGGACTTCTTTAAAACATGATTAGCAGATAAATAAACTTATTGCCTAAAATGAGGACCAATTAGTTTTATTTCTTAATTAAATTTTACATTTCTTAATTAAATTTTATATTCTTAAATAAAATTTCTATTTCTTATTAGTTTATGATTTTAGCAGGGATATATTTGTAAGCTTATTTATTTACGGGTTTTTTTCTAATATGGGGCACCACTATTTTGACGGTTAACACGAATTCCCTGATATCGCGAAAAAATTTCGCAGCCCCTTCAATTTCGTGTTAACGAGGTTCGACTGTATTATATTTCGTCTTATATGTTATTCTATGGTAATAATTTTTTTTAAACTGTTCACCCGCATCAACCCCCTCAATTAGCCGATAAAAAAAAAAAACAGCAGAATCCATTGAAACGCAGAATATTTGCACCACCCGCCCCAAAATAATGAAGATTTTCCTTTTTCTGTTCGGGTGGGAAGGTGTATATTTACATGTTAAAAAATCAAAATACGCAGGTTATTATTTAGAAATGATTGACTGGATAAATGAATATACAAATGGAGTATTAATTTCATTTATTTCTATTAATTTTTATGGAAAAAGCGTATAAAGCGTAATCGAAGCAACCACCACTGATGGTTTTCGAGAAACACTATTCCCGCAAAAGACGGCTACTTTGACGAAACAAGTTCTGGCCAATCAGATTTCGAGATGACAAAATCAGGTTGGGAAAACCAAAACATGTATCTGTCGAATATGCTTGAATACACCATGATCAACGAGGATCTGAAAAAAATGTTAAATACAAATGTTACGTATTTTTGTCCGTAGAATACGAATCTGCAATACAAAATGGGGATTATCATTCAAGATTTCAAAGTTTGACCTTCTCTCACTACCGGGGGGGAGGTCGGTTGCAGAGGTCAAATTTTGTATCTCTGAGTAGCTTTTAAAAAATATTTAACACGTATATTTTCTTTTTTCATTCTGCTTTGTATTTCTCGAGTTATTCGACCGTTTCCAAACTTTTCGGACACCCTGTATATCTGTACAGTATATGATACATGTATTTATTAGCATGTAGAAATGTTGTAATTCGTTTGTATATACCCCCCCCCTCCCACCCCATCTGTAAGAAACAATTTAAAATTTATAACATTAAATTTATTAAGTGATTAATAGAAACATACTTTTATATTATTATAATTACAACTTATTTGCAATTATTATTAATTTACATAATTTTAATTAAATAATTTAAAATAATTATAAACATTATATGAAAGATGCTAAATGATTATTATTGATATTCTATAGAGCTGTTTTAGAATGATATTATTGTGCTGTTTTAAAGTGAATTAATGAGGTTCAAATATTTGCAATATTCAATTTTTCTACAGTTATTTTTGGTAATCTCTAATAGATGGAACCACTACAAATTATTTCTACTTTTAGCCGTGATTGTGAATACGTATGGACATTTTTAACTTTTTAATTTTTTAAAGTTTCGGTAGATGTCAGCATTAAATAATTATTTAATCAGTTCTAAAATAATTATGTTGCCATATTTTATCGCATTATATTATTTATCTTATTTATTACCAGTTTATTTGAAACATCTACTTCTTTTTGTACTTTTTAGTAATAATTTAATCAAGGATCCTTAACCCTTAAATGCCGGGTGTTGCCTTTCGGCAACATACCCAATTTAGGCTTATAAATACTATTAGAATAATACTGAAGCTATAATGCCTAATGTTGGCAATAAAATACATTCTAAAAATAATATTAAATCGATTTTCAACATTTAGAGGGCAACACTTGTGCTGTTTAAGAATAAAGATAGATTTATTTTTTCAATTGTTGATACATGTTCTTTTTGTTTTGTTTGGAAGCTTGCGAAATACCCTATTTTGTTCTGCAGTGAGGAAGTAAAATTTATTTCTTATCATAGTTCTCGAAATTCTTGTGTATTTAATATTATAGAATTTTATCAAGGAAAATTATTTTTTCAAATAAACACCAGTATTGCCGATTAGTAACAAACACTTTTTTAGCCGTAAACCATACTTAAAACAAAATATGATTTTTTAAAGTATTTTTCCCATGATTTATTTAAAAAAAGAAAGCCGAAAAACATTTTTAAAATGATTTTTGAAAACTCAGGCATTTAAGGGTTAAAATAGCACAAAATAAATTTTTATATAGACTATTTAAGTTAATTATAATTATTATATTTATGAGAATGTTAATATTATCTGCAAGCTGTGAGGATTTTAAACCGTAAGGATTCGATTTTAATCTTAAATTTAAATGTTCCAATTTTGTTCATATTGTTCATTATTACGGATCTTGCATTGATTAATTATTTATTGAATTCAATTTATATGGCATTGCAAATTTATACTTTTTGGTGTATAGTCAATCGGGTACATAATGGAATTCAATTTTTAGCTTATTGCTGGAATCTGTTGCAGAAATCGACAATGTTTTTGCTCATAATTGTATTTCCTGTACCCCTGAAGAAGTGAAATGCCATATAAGCTTCTTGCTACATCCATCCAATTGATCTATTATTAGTTTACGATACGTTTTTTAATGGTTCAACAATATTTCGCTGGTCATTTGTGTCTTTTGTCTTTAATAGGTTATTGTATCAAAATTTGGTGGGTTTTTATGTGTCTTATATGGATTAATCGTCCGCAATTTGCTATTGAATTAGTGGTACTGCGCTTGATTTTGTATTACAAGTTAAAGGTTCCATCTTTATTTTCTATAATGTCAGTGTTATGTATTGACGCTAAATTTATTAATTTAATTTTAGTAATTGGAAATAGATGATGAATTTTGTTTTGCATTTTATGTAAAAAAAGTGTTTAATTGAACAGAAATAAATTAATAAAATGAAATATCCTTTCATATTTGTTTTGTTCGAAATATATTAAAATATGTTAAAGAATGAAATGCAAAAATGTTTATCATTACAGATATTGCATATTTAGTTTAGTAAATCCGGTGATACATATGATGAACATATTCACAACATAGAACTGCATTAAAATATCACTAGAAAAACAATTTCTTTCGGATGATTTTTCAAAAAGTTGAAAAATACATTTATAATCATATTATATTTCTTTTAAGCACTTAATTTGTGATGAGCAAATTAAAAAACACGTTAAAATTATAAATAAAACTGCTTATCAACCATTCTTATAATTGCATTTAAATGCACATTTAATAGGGGATACAATACTTGTAAAAGCATTCAAAACATAATATTACGCTACAAACGGTACAATTTATAAAAAAACATTTTCTTGCATTATTATTAATCTGTTTAACATTGTTGGAGGAAAGCATAAAGGAATGTAATATTTTGTTTTGGTACCTTATATGTGATACATAGCATTATATAATATAACAAGCATTATTTCATTCACATCTTGTAACGTTCTACAAAAGAAGCAAAACAAGATCAATAAAGAGAAAATGTTATTCATTTTGGTATTATTTTGTAAGTTCACCAGACGACGTCTTAAAAATATATTTTATATACTTATCATAAATTTTAAGTTACATTTTGAGACAATTTTTATATTTACAGTTGACTAAATTCTTAATTAAGTCGTTGACACTTTTTTTATTTGATAGAATGAAAAAAATATTTTGAATGTAATCTGCAATCCTTACGTATAAATGTATATAGAGGACATTAAAAAACTGTACAACTGGTAAAATTTACATATGAGCGTTATTGCTTTGCTATATTATTACTATTTTTAATATATGCTATTGGAACTATCTAATAATTTAAACTTTTGGTAAATTCGACGTGAAAAATATTTTGTATAAGTTCATAGCTGCCAACATATTACGCTTTTTTGTACCAAAAAATTAATAGAAATTTTTATCTTGAAAAAAATATTCTTCACGTAGTGCATCTTTGTGCGTGAAAAATATATTCTTCACGTTTGGTTTAGATGGTTATCGGTCAAAAACAATAATAATATTTTTCTTCGCTGATCGATTTTTTATTTGTCAATATTTATTTCATAACATAGTTGTGAACTTTACTTTTCTACTTTTTATAACCACAAATATTTAATGAAATTATTTGCTTTATTTAATCGGTAGAGTAGAACGATTTAAAAAGGTAAAATGTACTATTAAACTTTTGTGGTACAAAAATGCGCAAGAGGTGGCAGCTGTGGAAGTAATACAAAAAAGGACAAATTTTTGTTTAAAATTCTATAAATTGTAAAAAAAGTGCTGTTCTTAAAATATAGAAATATAAAAAGTTAAATAATAATAGGATATAAATATAGACATAAATTATTTTTGATTTTTGACCATATAAATATAAATTCAAAAATTGCAAATAAGATATAAATGTTCATGAAGCATTCAAGAACGTAAATGTAATTTTTTAACGAAATATAAAAAACTTCACAGCTTCAGAATTTAGAATCCTGCTTAAAACTTTTAACGTGTCAAAAATTATTTTTTTTTTTCAAACAAACAAAGTCACAAGGTAGGATCGAATCTTCTAGGACTGCGGGCGAGAAAGCTACATCAGCGACCCGAAGACCACACATAGAAGCTCAAAGTTACGGATATTTCAAACGTATATTGAAAATTAAATGCCAATTTCTCATAAACTAAAACTCATTTGAAAAAAAACCTTTAGCTAGAATTGTTTCGCTTATCACATCCCCTACAACATATCATCATCAAAAATTTAAATCATCAAAATCTGGGAGCGCCATGTTTACTAGCCCTTTTATTAACCGTTTGAGGGGAAAGTAATTGCGTTTCTGTAATGTTGAATTTACACCGTAAGATAAGAATTTTCCCTTTTTTAACCCTCTGTCTACCAGAAGGGTCCAATGGACCCGACATGTACATTCAAAATATTTATTCAAACCAGAAATTTCTTCAAAACAAACTAAATGTATAAATCAGACAATAATAAGTTAAATAAACAAATTAAATAGTTTTAAGTAAAAATTCTGGTGTAGAATGTTTTTATAAAACTTGAGTAAAATTTCCGGTAGTTCTAGGGTTAAATAAGGAAAGCTGTTTTCCAACTTTTTTCCATCAAAGTTATCAAAGTTAAATTTATTTAAAAATTTCTGGTGGAAATATTGATTAAAATTACTTGGGATATAATATATCCTACCGTCCCTCAAGGGGTTAATAAAAGGAAAATTTGCATTCAAAAATTCTAGTGTCAATGCGGCATGTAGACATGAAATTTAAATGTTCGAAAAATAAACCACCGTCCTTCAAGGGGTTAAAGTACGAGGGGTGTTTTTATTAATTAAGGCCGATTGAAAATAAAAACCAAACGAAAGAAAATTTTCAAAAATCAAATTTATTTTCAGATTCTACATGTATTTCTCTATTTTTCAACATCGCTGCCAATTTCTTTTAAACTCTTATAATAACTTACAACTAGATTGTGAATACCCTCTTCATAGAAACTTGCCGCCTGCTGCGATAATCAAGAGGTCACGGCCATTTACACGTCTTTGTCATTGTTGTAGAGGATGCCGCCGAGATGATGTTTGAGATAGCGAAAAGGATGGAAATCGGTCGTCGCAAGGTCGAGGCTGTAAGGAGGGAGTCCGAAACGTCCCAGCCAAAAGAGTCCAATAAAGCTCGAGTCTGAGCTGCGTTGGGACCTTGCATTGTCATGGAGTTACAAAATTCCTTCTGTCAGTATGCCCCGTTTTTGTTTCGAATCGCCCTGCGTATCAAAAGAAGTATCACTCACCGTAACTTGCATGGGGCGGGCGATTCGATAATTATGAACATTTTAAAGACACAGAACATACCGTACAGGTTACTTAAACAGCTGCAACTGAGCAAAGTTGATCCCAAGAAATGCTGGGACACGACGCAAGTGCTCGTTGTGGCGTACGCACCACCTATTAGTGTATAAAACGAAGCGGCCCTTACTTAGAAAACACACCTCGTACGTGTGTTTAAATCTCTGCTTATATTCCCCAATATTTTTTGTCCAGTTATTGCCCACGAAGTCTTGATAATACCAGTAATTTCGCAAAAAAATTCACTATATTTAATGTAAGAATTTCTACAATTAAATATGACGAAACTTGCTCTTCGAAATTACTGGTGCCATTTACGGCTACATTTAAACGACACTGCTGTAAATTATGGTGAGGATTCCACGAGTTCAGACTATAGAAAATCGGCAATTATTAATATTTATACCAGAAACAATTCTTAAAGAAAATAATATAATCAGTGCAGATATAGCTGGAAGTCAGCCGTTCCAGTTGAAGACCACATTTTAACGCTTTCCAACAAAATTGAAAAGTGTTTATGCGTTCGGTTTGTCTGTTGGTCTGTCCATGCTCTAACTCCCGTAAATATACTTGGATTTTCATGCAATGGACAACGGTTACTTAGTGTAATCACTTCATGTTTGGTACTACATATGAATTATGTAGGATTAATAGTTCATTTACAGGGCACTCAAAAGTATTCAGTTACATTACGGTATATGGGGAAAAATCGTTTGCAGAGTATTTAATGACATGAAGCTATTTCAAATGTATTGAAACTGTTACAAATCACTGAATTTCACCACGAGCACGTTAGAACAGGACATTGATAGCATTTTTATATTCATTTACAGGGACACACAAAAGAAATCGGTTACAGTACTGTCTTTGTATAATAATTGCTGGAGTGTACGGTTTAAAGATCGGTATGCGCTTTTAAATTTACCTAATTATTTGCATTTTACTCGCTATATATAAATTATATACCTCATATACAGGGATGTACAAAAGTATTGACGCACCATTCTCCTTATGAGAGAAAATTTCTGAAAGGGAATTTTCAACTGAAGTACATGTATTTCTTAACTGAACTAAATTTTAACATGCATGTAGTTAATAGATACAAATCTATATATCATATACAGGGCTGCTGAAAGAATTCGGATAACTCCCCGATAATAGATGGAACAGCTGGAATTGGGTTTTGAAATGTGTTATGTGTTTCCATATGGTTGAATTAAACATAATATTTAAATTTTTTTAAACAGTGCAGTTTTGTTTTATTATTCTGAATGTGTTGGAAAGTGTTTCACAATCTATACTTGACCCATGATTTTTTTCTTTTTTATAATTTAAATGATTAGGTTATGGGACAATTAATAAAGAGGAACTAAGATATCAGTAAAATAGTGAAGTTTCAACTGCAACGGCTTTCATATAGCTTGATTACCGCCGGCGCAAACTTCCACCCAGGGTTGCCAGTTTGCCTCCTTTTTTAATTAGAAATTTCATGTTCATATCAGAATAAAAGAATAGTATTTTATGCTTTAAACAGTGAGTGACATTTATCGATCATTTAAAGTAAAAATACTTCTTTCAAAATTTCCGGTGAGAATTTGAAATTTTGGATGAAAATTGGAAACCAAACGGACAACACCCCTTCCACCAGTAAATTTATATAGAAATTTTCTTCCTGTTTAAACGTTTTTTAATACAAAATGTCAGTTATAAAAATGGGAAAAGCAGATATTCATTTTTACTGGTGCGAGATTAATCCGACGGTAGTCAGGCTCTGCGTTTTTGCCATATTGTAACGACAATGGAGATATGAATAAAGAGGAGGAGACATGTAGTGCGCTGTCTACCAGTTACGAGTGAAGTAACTGAGGAGGTTGTCACAAGATGGCGGCGGCTTTTTTAAAATAGGATCTTCAGTTTCTGATTACCACTAGGCCGAACATCCCACCAGTAAAATTGAATAGAAAACTTCGTCATATTTCTACGTCTTATTCATGGAAATTTTTCTCAAAAATGTCGTAAAAAGTTTTATTTGTTTTTACCGGTGTCAGTATGCCTTGTAAAACTGTCAGTTTGTTTCCCTGGTTGTCACAATATGGCGAAAACGCAGTACCTAACTATTGCCAAAGTAAACTCCTACCAGTAAAAATGAAAATCTGTTTCTACGATTATTTATGACTAAAATTTTGTAATATTAAGGCGTTTAAATAAGTTGAAAATTTCTATATAAATCTACTGGTGGAAGTTTCCACCGACAGTAAGCAACGCCTGCGATAGCGGTTACAGTTGATGCTTCACTATTTTAAGGATATGTCAGTTCCTCTTTATTAATAGTTCCATGGTAACGACATGGACAACCTACTACTCAGTGTCAGTGAAAAAGATTATAATACCTGGGCAAATTTCCACCAGTAAAAACAACTAGAAAATTTAACAATATGAGAGAAAGTTTTCACGGATAAGCTTCTTAAATAAGACAAAATTTTCTATTCAAAATTTACTGGTAGAATTTTGCTTCGACAGTAATCAAAAACTGTTTATCCGATGTAAAAAATCAGCCGCCATTTTGACACACTCATTGTCTAGGTTCCTACCATGGAAACAGGGTTGCTAGACTGGCCTCCATTTTTATTCCGAAATTCCAAACTCACACCGCAAATTCCTAAAGAAAGATTTTTAGTTCAAATAATCACGAAATGTCTAACAATCATTAAATCAGAAAAAAACTGTTTGTATTTTCTGATATAAATTCATAAATTCTGAAAAATCTGACATGGAACTATTAATGAAATGAACTGACATATCCTTAAAATAGTGAAGCTTCAACTGTAATAGCTTTTGCAGCGTTTTATTACCGCTGAGAGAACCTCCAGTAAACTTAAAAAGAAATCTTAACCCTATTTAAATGCCTTATTAATGCAAATTTTCAGTAATAAATAGTAGCAGAAAAAACTATTCGTTTTTACTGATGGAAGTTTACTTTGGCGGTAGTCAGGTCCTGGGCAAATGTGTTCAGCCAGATGCGGAATGCCACAGTGTTACCATATCAAACTGATTTTTTTTATTGAGGGTTTCCAAATTTTCTCCCTATTTAAACGTTTTTTATACAAAATGCCAATTATAAGAAATGGGAAAAGCAGCTATTCATTTTTACTGGTGTCAGTATAATCCGGCGGTAGTCAGACTCTGCGTTTCTGCCATATTGTAACGACCTGGACTACCCACTACTCAGTGTCAGTGAAAAAGATTATAATACCTGGGCAAATTTCCACCAGTAAAAACAACTGGAAAATTTAACAATTTGAGAGAAAGTTTTCGCGGATAAGCTTCTTAAATAAGAAAAAATTTTCTATTCAAAATTTACTGGTAGAATTTTGCTCCGACAGTAATCAAAAACTGTTTATCCGATGTAAAAAATCAGCCGCCATTTTGACACACTCATTGTCTAGGTTCCTACCATGTAAACAGGGTTGCTAGACTGGCCTCTATTTTTATTCCGAAATTCCAAACTCACAGCGAAAATTTCTAAAGAAAAATTTTTAGTTCAAATAATCACGAAATGTCTAACAATCATTAAATCAGAACAAAACTGTTTGTATTTTCTGATATAAATTCATAAATTCTGAAAAACCTGACATGGAACTATTAATGAAAAGAACTGGCATATCCTTAAAATAGTGAAGCTTCAACTGTAATAGCTTTTGCAGCGTTTTATTACCGCTGAGAGAACCTCCAGTAAACTTAAAAAGAAATCTTAACCCTATTTAAATGCCTTATTAATCCAAATTTTCAGTAATAAATAGTAGCAGAAAAAACTATTCTTTTTTACTGGTGGAAGTTTACTTTGGCGGTAGTCAGGTCCTGGGCAAATGAGTTCAGCCAGATGCGGAATGCCACAGTGTTACCGTTTCTAACTAATTTTTTTTATTGGGGGTTGCCAAATTCTCACCGATATGTTTAAATAGTTATTATTGTTTTATGAGTTCATAGATATTCCGCAAATAAAATAAAAGAAAAATGCTATTCAAAATTTTCCGGTGTGAATTCCAACACTTGTGAGAAGTCGGTAAATTAGCGATGACATCACACTCGTGTCCTCTGGCTTTGAGTATTTCGATGGCAGCGGAACAGCGCATCTGCGCTTTAAAGTATCTGCTTATTCTATTTGATTGTTACATACAGAAATTGTGCTGAAGTGTACTTTAGAATGCAGCTATTTACGAACAGCAATCTGAAATTTATTATATCGCCGAATCTTTCAATAAAATGAAGCGGAAATTATTTTATATAAAAGCTGAATTTAAAAGTAAATACCCGTACAAACCCTGCAGTCAAAAAAGTTCACTTGTTTACAGTTTTATGTCTGACAAATCATTTACGTATATTGAATTCATCATATATTAGTTTCGTTCAAGATATTAATTTATCAACATAATCTTTTTATTATTAAACCTATAAGAAATGTAGCAAAAATTCCGTGAAATATCCATACGTAATTTTTTAAAATATGAAATCAAATAAAGCTTTGCACCCTACATCAAGAAACTATTTTTCTTTATCGTTCAATTTAATGTTTTAAGTATTGTTTTTAATTTTTATCTTATATCTTTGATTTTAATATTACTTAAAATGTTTGTCTTTTTGCATCGATATTCAAATTTGAATGCATTCAATCTTATTTCAAACATTTCTCTAATAAAATACGTAAAGAGACTATATTTGCTTTTCTGTAACATAAGCATTCTTGACTCTTAGCCAATGCAGATATTTTGGAATACTTCAAAACTTTACTTATGAAATATTTCTTTTTTTTTCTTTATCCAGTAACGCACTTGAATGCTTTAATATGTTTCGTTCCGACGGTCGCTTCACAATAAATATATTTTAATGTAAAATATACAACACGAGATTAAAATGTTGAAAATATTTTGTCGAGTGCACTTTTATTTATATGATGTAAATTGTTATGATGCTAAATACGATGCTAAATATGGGTTTATATTTAGTTCTATGTATATTAATAAAGGATTAAGAATATACCCTGCATAAGGGAAATACTCACATTCATGATACCTTTATGTTTTTTATGGCACAAATTCAGTATATTAAACCATTTTATTTGACTTTATCTTCTTACACGATTGAGTAAAAAATTTATTTATCATATTCTTTTACTTCTGTTTATTGCTATAAATTGAATAATTTGAATAATTTTCAAGCTAAAATTATGTCAAAGTAGGAAAATAAATTTTTTTACGTAGTGAGAATATATATATTTTAAATTTCATTTAATGTAAATTTGTTTATATATATATATATATATATATATATTTGTATTTCTTTATTTTCCGTGTATGTTTTTAACTTTAGATTTAAATAATTTTAATTTAGAAGTTTTATTGGTATTTAAAAGCTGCTGCCTTTTTAATTGTGTAAAATCAAAAATAACAATGGAGAAAAAAAATCTCAATGAGCAAGAACATAATTAATTTCGAAATTTGTAGCGGCAAGCTTCGTACATGTTTGCTGGCACCGGGGCCTGATTATCGGAAAGGTAAACCTCCACGGGTAACTTTCTATAGAAATTTTCATGCGACTTTCACACCTTATGCATTCAGAATTTCTCTCGGAAGTAAGATAAAAATTTCTATTCCTGTTTTACTTATAGGAGAAGTACTGTTTTTACTGCGGTATCATGGCCTAGGCTAGCACCTCTAAAAACTAATCAATTCTTCGATTCCCGCCTATAAACCGTATATTTATCTTTTCATCTAATCTATGGTACAACAACTCTCACAAATGATAGTGATTTGCTGGGCCTAGCATTTTATTTTTTCCTTATTTTTACAGTTTTCGTTATTAAAAACTGGGATAAAAACGTTTATGGTCTTGACTGTACTTCTGAAAACGATCCTAGTATTGAAAAAATCGCAAATTTACAAAAAAATGGGCGTAGCGCATTTGTACTTTTATGTGTCAATTTTTTCTATTTGATCGCGAGATACAGATTTTGTAGCGATGCTTGCATTTGAATAACGCTAGTTACGAAAATTAATTATAGTTTTATCAAAATAAGACGAATAGAATGCCAATATTAAAATAGGCCAATAAAGTAAGGCGAAATTCAATTTTGGAAATAGTTGTAAATAACCTCTTGACGGGTGGTTTTTCATTTTTGGACCACTTAATTCTAATCCCTAGATGCAACATTGGTACCAGAATTTTGGAGAAAAAAAATCATTTTACTGAGTGCGTGAAGAATAGCTATTACCGAATTTCATTTTATTATTATTATTATTATTGCGGCATTCAATCATTTCGAATTTTTTTGAATAGACGTACTTTCCCCTGAGAGGATTAAAAGTAAATACCAGTACGAAATCTGCCAATAATAAAAGATTTCTTTACAGTTCTCAGTGTAACAAATCAGCTCTTACATTTGATTTATCGTACTGTATTTCACTAAAATTCATAAAAATACAAATAATTGTACCGAAATTTCAGGCCTAT
Source organism: Maratus speciosus (assembly GCA_963932465.1). Lineage (NCBI taxonomy): Eukaryota > Metazoa > Arthropoda > Arachnida > Araneae > Salticidae > Maratus > Maratus speciosus. Next base: position 491,541,907 of record OZ010796.1, on the reverse strand, counting down.
AATCCGCGGATCAAACAATTCTGTTTGGACCCAGAAATTTTATTCAGTTATTGAAGCCAAATATTTATCGCGATTTAAAAATTTATATTTTATTTAAAACATGTTCCGGGTTGAAAAGGGATTGTTTGATCCGCGGATTATAGGCCGGAAATTACGGTATAAACGTTGCTTAAAGGGGCGTAAATCATAATATAAAATCATTTAAAAATACATTAAAACCCTTTTAAAATCAATAATGATCAATAATTTAAGTGATTTTATATTATGTTTTACGCACCTTTAAGCGCTGTATATACATTTACTTGTATTTTTATGAATTTTAATTATTAATCAAGGTGCATTTTGCACTGAAATTTTAACTTTATATTGAGTACTGTAATTCGTTCAAGGTATTAATTTATCTACACTAACTTTTTAATATTAAACGTGTAAGGAATACAGCAGAATTTAGATTTAAGATGCAAGCGGAAATTAATATTTGTTAAGTATGACATCAACTGTAACGTTGCATCCTAACATGAATTAGCTATTTTGATTCTTTATGTTTATATTTAATATTTGAAGTAGGGGTGTAAAAATCTAGGCGCCAGCGGGAAATCTCTCACCCAGTGTTGCCAGTGGGCTACTTTTTTTAAATTCAGATTTCTTGATTGGCACCACTTTTTTGAAACGGTAAAATTCACTTTGTTTTCTCCTAAATTAATACATAGTTAATTAAGGCACATTTTACCATTTCAAAAAATTGGTGCCAATCAAGAAACTGATTTTTAAAAAAAGTAGCCCATCTGGCAACACTGCTCTCACCACTAAATTTTATTTGTTATTTTTTGTCTAAATTTTTTGTAAGAATGCTAATAAAATTTCAGCGAAGAAAACAAATAAAATTTAGTGGTGAGAGACTGCATACTGGCGCTAGATTTTTACACATCTGATTTAAAGAATTTTGTTTGTTTCTCATACATCTTTGATATCAATATTACTTAAAATGTATAAATTTTTGCATAGATATTCAATTTTAAGCATTTTACATGACTGGAAATATTTCTGCAATAAAATGTATACACTATATCTACGCTTTTCTATATCATTAGAATTCTTGACTCTTAACCAATGAAGAAATTTTGAAATATTTTTAAACGTTAATTATGAAGGATATAATTTTTATCTATCCAGTAAAGGGCTCGAATGCTATAGCCCTTTCAGGGGCAAGGCATTTCTGCTCAAAAAATGTTCAAATAATTAATTCACACCGCAATTAACAAACAAATTTATTTGAAAATAATCAAAAGCTTTTTTTCACGTTTATTATGAGATCGAAATTGTACTAAAAAATTACTGGTACCATTTGAATATGTAGGTATTAAAATTAGCCGTTTGCAGACTGCAAACGGCACCCCTCAAGGGGTTAACCCTTTATCTACTGCAATTTTTATCATGTAATATTTTTATCAGTTACTACAATGGAAATTAAAGGATAAAAATAAAAAAATACTCATCCGTGAGAAATTTAATTATTTAGAGGTAATTAATTAAAGTGTTACTTTAAAGTACCGTCAGTACGCTATGACAAAAATATCGTAACAGAAAACCCACAATGTATATCAAGTGGAACCAGAAAATATTTTCGATTTAGTAAGCATGTGAAACATGGGCCCTTCTTCAAGCTTCCGGTGTCAATCATTTATTTCAATAATTTAGAATTGAAAATGCTTTGCCCCTGAAAGGGTTAAAAAAAACTATTTTTTTTTTTATGTTTCGATCTTGTTATCAGTCCTTTAGTTATGCGACGTCTATATTCCAGGGACAACATGTTCTCTCGCATCTCCACATATCCAATATATGAATTTACATATGCCGTTTCCAGCATAGCAAAAACGAGCCGGTGCCACAACTTTTTCGATTTCATATAAAAAATAACAATGAAACAGAAAGGAAATAAAAGGGAAATAATTACTACACTACATTTTAGTAATTGCATTTTAAAGCAGATGAAAACGATGGATAACTACGCAGACGAAAAATAAACAAGAATTTTTCCTCGAACACCCAGTGTACTGTCGGAACTTATAAGTACCACCGAGTAATTCAACTGTTAAATCAAATATGTACACCGTTCACCTAAAATAGATAGTCAAACTGTATTCTAAGATCATAATGAACACACAAAAAATCCAACACTTATCTTATATCCTTTACTGTGTTTGCAGCAAAAAAAAAAAAAAAAAAAAAAAAAAAATCGAGCGCGACAATCTTTACAAAATGTCGGCACAAAACACATCGTCTGTGTCAAAGATCGTCTCCTTCCTCGCTAAAATAACAAACCTAGAACTACTACTGCCATGTATCCGGATAAAGTGGAGTTAAAAGAATGTTTTTGCAAAGTACCATTAGAATATTAGTAATATTCACTACGGGATGAAAGTTTAAAGTGAGTGGTAGTTATAAGTACCGTCAGTAGATAAAGGTTTAACCCCTTGAAGGGCGGCGATATATTATATATACTAGTTGATTGTAATTCTCCAATGCCACATGAGCACCAGAAATTTTGAATTAAATTTTGCTTTCTATAATGTACGCGAAGAAAAGCTTTTACTTACTTTCATATAAATTCGTTTGTAAATCCTGGTGTCACACAATTGTTTTAACATTTCAGCTACAGAAGTGTTTGGCACGCTAAAGTGTTAACCGCTTGAACGGAGGTGTTTCCTTTTTGGACCACTTAACCCTAGATCTACCGGGAATTTTATTCAAGTTTTAATAAAACGCTCTACACCAGAATTTTTATTTAAAACTATTTAACTTATTTATTTACCTTATTTTTGTCTGGTTTATATACTTAGTTTATTTTAAAGAAATTTCTGGTTTGAATGAATATTTTGTATGTACCTGTCGGGTCCAATGGACCCGTCTGGTAGACGGAGGGTTAATTTTAATTCCTAAATGCAAAATTCACTCCAGAATTTTTTAATGAAAATTTTCCTTTTATTATGGAAAAAATCTTTTACTTATTTCCAAACACATTTGTTTGTAAATACTGGTGTCATTCAGTCATTGCAGCAATTTATGAATAGAAGCAAAGCAAAGTATAGAATAGAAGATCCAGTAAGGTTTAAAATGTTTCTTTGTGACTGTCTCTAGACAATAAATATATTGTAATGTAAGTTATACATCTCGAGTTTAAAATGTTATCAAAATGATTCATGGTTGGGGTTTTATTTCAAGAAAGTAAATATATATTTAGTTTCTACATATATTAACAACGTACAAATAATATATACTGTATATCGGAAATAGTTACGTTCAGGATATTTTTCAGTTCTTTATTGAACAAATTCAGTATATTAAACCATTTGATAGGTATATATCTTGTTACGCTATTGAGTATTGTGTTTACTTATCATATTCTTTTATTTATGATTTTATTATGTTTTATAATTTTTTTATAATTTTAAATTGCTCCTTTGTATCGTAGTGGGCGTATTTCGAAATTTTACTAATAAAATAACTTTGTAGTACCTACATTGTTTAACCCCTTAATTCCCGCTTCCGTGATATTCACTGGCTGTGCCTTTTACGCAGATTGTTTGATTCCCACCAATTTTATAAAGTAGTGTAATTGGCTAGTCCTGTCATTAAATACGGTTAATATTTCTTTTTCCAAAAAGGGTTGCCAGTAAGCAATGAGAATTTAAAAAAAATAATTTAATGCAGCCGTTAAGGTTCTAAACATAAAGTTTTTAATTATATATTTTTATGTTTACCCAACATTTATCAGCGTACTATATCAGCATAAAATTTTCTAAAGCATCATTTTGCAACTTAATAAAAATAATTTTCTTTCGCGGATGTAGCATCCATGTCACACCCATAACACTAGTCTGCATTTTTATATTTTTGTCAGCTGATTTCTTATCATAATGTTTTTCTGAATCAATTTTTAATGATGATTCCGGAAATGTCTTCCATTTTTGCCTATCACGTCAGAATTTTACAAAAAATAAGAAGTTGCGTTTTCTATATTTTAGTTATTTCAATCAAAAATTTATCACAATTTCATACAAAGTATTTCATTAAACACGTTAAAAATACTGTTGCCCTTATAAGTTCATGATATTTCTTTAACCCCTTAATTCTCGCTCCCGTCATATTCTCGGCTTGTGTCTTTTACTCAAATTGTTTGATTCCCACCAGTTTTATAAAATAGTGAAATTGGCTATATTTTAGTATCGTTTTTGCTGTCATTAAACAAAGTGAATATTTCTTTTTTTATAAAAGTGGTGCCAATGAGCAATTTGAATTATCCAACAGTAATTTAATTCGAGCGTTAAGGGGTTAATAAAACGAAAAGCAAACAGTATTCAATTAAACAAACTTTCTTCTATTTATCTTTCTTTCAGATCCTCCTTCATCATTTATGTCCCTCTTCAACATTCAACAGTAGTCTGCCATCATATTTACATTCCATCTTCCCCGGTACCCGTTCTCAATCTTTTCCCGTATATCGTGGTGAATTTTTTGTTGGCGTTTATCGAAAGACATCCCCGACGATTGACGTGTTGGGCATAAATCGCTGCTTGGCGATATTTACTACTTGGCGCAGAGGAGGTTTTCACGCCAAGAAAAAATCCAAGATGGCGGCTGCGGGAATATATAACATCTGTTCCTGTTTTTGTTATGAATTTTTTTCTTAACTATAAAGAGGTGTTGGAACATCATTCCTCTATGAATAATTTTTTAATCGAGGGTATAATATATATTAAAAGGTGCCACATAGCATTTTAAAACCAATCTGAAAATTATGCAAACTATTTCTCATATCTAAAGGAGAAAATTATTATTTTTTTTATGTTCTGTAATCTTTCCAAAAACTCGTTTTCAAGAAATGAATATCTTTTTTTAAGGTTCATTCTTTGCCTACATAAGAATCCAAGTATATAGCACTTTTTCGCATAATATCCAACAATACGAGCATTTCGAAAAATAACAGTTTACATTCCAATCATACAATATCCTTTCAAATATCCTTGCCTGTAACAGACAATCTTTTATATTACTTGAAAAGAACAGCAGAAGAAAACAAGAATATAGCTTCTCAATCTATGGAATCGAATTCGTGTAGTGCATTTGCAATTGATGATAGGAAAAACTTGTGATTGCATCTTTTTTTTCGAAAAGTTTATAAAAAAAAATTATATTCAATAATAGGATTACGGTTTGTCCTCCCTTTTTATTGAAAAATTTTGAAAGAAACCACGCCCACCTATGGCTCGCACAACGCTAAAACTACTAGATGCGTACACGTCTTTAAAATTTCAAGGATTAGAAACATTTTCATTCATATTTAAATCGCAGCATTTGTAATCACCTCACTTAATCATAGAATTTTTTTCATTATTTTGCGATAAGACATTACGAAAAATTTTTATTAACCCTTTATCTACTAACGGTACTTATAAGTACCATTAAAATAACTTGTTATAAAATTCATTTAATTCATCGATTAGTTATAATACAGTTTCGAATGAGTTATAGATACATTACTTTATCTTGTTCCAAAAGCGTTATTGGTTACACAAAACAAAAGTATTTTTAAAAGGATGATATCTTTTGCCTTTGCATCTTTTCAGCTTTCTTGGCGTTGAGGGGGGAGGGGATTTTAAATATGGAAATATTTCTATATTTCTACTGTAAGAACATTATATTTGTACATTTCCTAATTCTAATCCATACTAAGAAAAACATTTAGAATAAAATATTTGAGTTGGGTTATAAATATTGCACAAAATCCCTACAAATCCTTCAATCCTTCAAAATTCCTTCTAAAATTTATTAAATGATTATGTAAATCTTCTAATGTAGTTTAAACAACTCACGAAAAATGCTTTAGAAGACAAAATTTTTATACATTTATTATTCAGTACATATGGAGTTAAAGTGTAAGGCAGAAATATACTACAGCTGCCAATTTTTAATCTTTTTTCTCAAAAATTAAACTATATCGTAAATTTTGAATTATTTGATGGCTGAAATCTGCAATTAAATAAAGAACAAATTTCAATTACATTTTCTGAGACAAAAAAATTGTACCGTAATACCAGGCGTATAATCCGCGTGTGAAATAATCATATTTTGAACCCAGAAATTTTATTTAATAATTGAAGTCAAATATTTTCGCTAATAAGGTACATTTTACTGAATGAAATTTTTGGGTTCAAACATGATAGTTTTATCCGCGGATTATACGCCGGAAATTACGGTAAAACGTGGTGGCTATGCTGTACGACCTCTGCACTCAGCTAATTTTTTATTAGGGGATGGGGTTCTACAACGACCGTGTAGAAATTTTTTTGACAACGTAATTACTCTATGTCAGATCAGGTTTACATGTTTAGTTTTATTTTTTTGCACAGAAATTTTAAATTCATATCTAAAATTTCAAAAGAACAATTTTTACTTTATGTAGTCACAAAAAGGCTGTCACTAAATAAAACAAAAATCATTATTCGGAATCCCTGGATAAAAAAAAAAACAGCCAAGCTGGTTACTCGGCATCGGGGCGACATGTTTCTCGCAATAAATACCCGATAATATCTGATAAATATGTTTGTAAGTTTGGAATTAAATTTAGGTGGTCCCAATATGAGACCACTGCGTAGGAAATGGTTAAAAGTTTATGGCAAATTGCCTTTTTTGTAAAGAAATTGGTGCCAAAAGAATAAAAAGATAGTCGCCATTTGCAAACGTTAGTCATTGTCGGAATCTCTTCCTAATTCTACGATGTAACGCCCCATTCCTCCAAGCCTGCGATAAATTCTACATCAATGCTTCTTGGAGAATCTTTCCATCGGTAACACCATCGATTCTTTTAAACGAGAGTTAAAAGTTTAAATTTTCAGCTATCAAATCCTCAAATTGATATAACAGTAGGCTTCTATAAAAGAAGGGAAAATAAAATTTAATTTTTTTTCGATCAAGAAAGAAATCAAGAACTTTAATAATTAACAAAAACTTTACACCAAATTAATAACTATTACATGAATGTCCTTATTCTACACTCAAAAATTATAATATTAATATTTTAACTTATAAAATAATAAATATATGAAAAATAAACAGACTCATTAAATATATAAATTCAAAATATAAAATAAAAGCATAAAGCATAAGTATATAAATGATCAAAAACAGTAAGAATAAATTCAAACTTTTTTAAAAGAATATAAAAGCATATTTAAGATATAAAACTTAAGAACCGCTATTTTAAAAGCCTCTGTAGATAAGCTGGTCTCTATCTCACCAGTAGGTGGAAAGAATCAATACATGAACCACCATTTGATAATTAAAATTTCCGGCAGGTTTCGAAAGAGGGGTGACACGTACATTCAACTTCTTCAAAATAGAAGTTATAATGGAATACGTTGATTTTTATATCATTAGAAATATTGCAATTTGTTTTATATCCATTGAAATATGCTGTCTCAAAAATATAGTAATTTTCCTTTTGATTTACCCTTCAAATATTACGATTCTGTAGAACGTAGCGTGGAAAAAACGAACTGTTGGAAGCGTCCCTTTGAAAACAATTTTTAAAGAATTTCATATTGCTTTCGGTGTTTATTGAAATATATATATATATATATATATATTAGTAAACGGGAGTGAAATGTTCAAATTTTCAGATGCCAAAATCTCAGAAAGATATGAACCGTAGTTTTTTAGATAATGGGAAATAAAGGGCTTCTACTCGGTGCGTTTTTTGAACACCACTTTTCTTTTGAAAGAAAAATCTTTTTAATAAATTTATTAGAAACTTTCCTGGAAAGGCGCCTGTCTTGCGATAATTCCAGAAACCTATTACGATTTTTTTTTAAATGTATGGTCTTCAAAAAAGTGACCAGTGGCAGCCCTGAAAATAAAAATAGTTTTTGTTTGTAACAAACAAGTCCTTTGCCTTTAAAAATTAATAAAAATTCACACGTTACCCTAGAAATATTTATTAGCTATAGAAAATGGCTTTATTCTAAAATTTAAACTAAATTCTAGAATTTAAATTTTTATAAGTCCCTGTTAAAAAAATGTCAGCATAACACCTAAAAATAGGAAATTCTGCTAAAATATAAAACAAATTGTGAAAATATTTTCCTTAAAGTAACATATTAAACTCTAATTATAAACGTTCTTTGAAAACACTGCGTGCAGTTGTTTGTATATTCAGATTAATTTTTCTATGCGCTATGCCAACGCCATCTATAAATAATGCCGACGAACTCGATTTCGACGTCAAGGGAATCGGCCATCAGCGGATCACTCATTGGTCCCTATTCTTGTAACTGTTACGTCACAAGAAACGTCTCAAGAATAGGGTCCAATGAATGGACAGATAATGGCCGATCTGCCGTGACGTAGATATTCAGCAATGCTGCCTTTTCAAGTTAAAACTCAACATAAAAAAACGTGTATAAATTTCCACAGCAATTGCAGTATTTATTAAATCATAGTATATAAAGCATATCATCCAAATGTAGTTTATATACTTTAACCTCTTGAAGGGTTGTCATTAGGCCAAATTTTTATACATACTGCATTTCTTAAATACATATTACAAGGTGCATTTTTAATACCGTATTTAGGAAAAAAATGCGACGTGTTTGTGAAACATTGGCAATACAAATTACGTTCTTGATAAGTGTCTCCAAAAATTGTAGGAAAATATAAAAATAGATGTTTCTTAGGAAGAAATGGTATTCAAAAAACGGAACGAATGGGAGTCCTGATATTAGAATTTTTCATATCTTATTTTGCATTCTCATTTTAAAAAGAGAGCATGGAGCAAACAAAAATCAATTTAAATCTTCAAAACTGTATGCAGCCTTTTCAAAGAACATTTAGGTTTTATTAGCGTTTAAAGTTAGTTCCAAAACTTACAATATTTTTGCTGTTATTTTACATTTAAGCGGACGTTTTTCAAAATTTTAGGCATTCATGCTTATACATACCTGCCAAAACTTATACTTTTTTTAACCAAAACAATTTAATGGTAATTTTTTAATCGCCGTGATTTGCGATTCAATAAGGAAAGATTTCTATTACATTTTTTAGATATAAATATGTGTTAGAGTTGGCAACTATGCTGATATTTGTTTAATCTTTCATGGACAAAGCAGAAAAATTATTCTGAAATTTTGGTGCCAGTGTGTCACTTGGGGGCTAAAATTAAGTGGTCTAAAAATGAATCATCGCCCTTAACCCATTAAAGATTGACGATGCGTTTACGCAACATTATATTTGTAATTTTTGTTTTATTTTTTTTTAATACCAGTAAAAGAGAAAAATAAAATTTACCTTGTTTAATTAACACATTTCAGTTTTTCATAAAGTAAAAGTAAATGTTTAACAAAACGTAGTGTGAACTGAATAAAATTCTTATAAAACACACTGGCACTTAATGTGTTAAAGTGGTTAACACTAGAAAGACGGCAAGCGGTCATTTTGACCGCTACCAAATGAATATATTTCAGTTCGAACCAGAAATTTCTTTACAAAACTTGTTTAAATGATGCAAAGATAAAAAACTAGTTAAATAAATATGTTAATAATTAAAAATAAAAATTCTGGTGTCAAATATTTTTATAAATTTTGAGTAAAATTCCCCGTCTTTCTAGTGTTAAAAGGAACTTACAAAATTTTAATTTTTGTAACATTTCACAGTACACATCAAAACGCCAGATACCACTAATTTATTTAAAGAAATATTCGACTTCCTGAATCGCAGAGGTTCTGTGACTAGGCATGGCAACAATTACTATAAAATTTGGCGGTATCCGGTGAGTCACAATGTGACACCCCTGTTTTAGAGTCTAGAACAGGGGTGGACAACAGTGGCACGCCTGAAACCACTAAAATTTTACAAAAAATTCGACTTCTTGAATCGCAGAGATTGGATGATTAGATAAGGCAATGATTACTGTAAAATTTTAGTGGTGTGGCGCGTGCCACAGTTGGCCACCCCTGGTCTAGAATAATGCCTTTTTTATGATAGCTATTAATTATTTCCATGGTAATACGTGAGTTTTGGAGAAAAGTTCCGCAACCTGGGCCGGAAATTTTGGGGAGATTTTTTGCAGATTTTTTATTGGCGATAAAAATTTAGTAAGATTGTTTGCATTTTTTTGCCGGAAAACTTATAAGTTACCTTTACCTATTTAAACGGTAATTTTTGTAGATGTAATGTTATGTAAATACATTTTCGTGCGTTTCTATAGATATTTTTCTATTTTACTTACATTTATTTATTTAAAATGACCGTTGTAAGCCAGATTTTCAACTTTTCACCTCTTCCTTCAAATATATTAAATAACAATAAATATTTATATAAATTGTATAATTTTTTTGCACTTTTGTGTGAACTTTTCCATTTTAGTATGTTAAGTGCTATTTATGTAAGATCAAACTTTCATCAGATTTCAACACATTATTTCTAAAAATTTTTACTTTCATTTATTAACTGTGTACAATTATTTAGGAAACGTAGATTTTAGGGTCAGAGCTCCTCTGACAATAACAATTATTAATCACGAAATGGCATCGTGTGTTTGTTAAATATGTTTGTTTATGTATTTTCATTACTTATTAGAAAATGCGATAAATTGTTGTTTGGCATAGTAACTAATTTTTAAGATTGAGCAAAAACATTTTTTTAATAAACGTACGTTTATAAATATTAAACAAACATGTATTTTTCGCTATCTTAGAAATTTTGAAACTATAATAAAACAGCCTTTTGGCACAATTTTGGATTTTTCGCCGCCGGCGCCAAGCGGCAGAGGCTACGGAACTATTCCTACTTTTTGATAGATTTAAAGGTCCTTTCTTAGTTATAAAAAATTATATTTATTTTCCATTTCTGAAAAATCTACCTGTCATATTATTCTGAGTTTTTATCAACTCAAAATATAAACATTTCACGCTTGTTTAAAAAAAGATTATAAAACTATCTTAATTTGTCGTGTGTGAATGGTATTTTTAATAAGCACAAAAAATAGCCCTTTTAACCCCTTGAGGGGCACCGGTATATATTATATACCACCTACGATTAATGAAATTTTACACCAGAAAAATTTTATCAAATTTTACTTTTCTAAATTTGGTGGAAAAAAGCCGTAAAATTGCTTTCACTTATTTTGAAATAGAATTTTTCAAAGATTCCGGTGGGAATTCAGCATTTCACAAACGTAACTGCTTGCCCCTCAAGGGGTTAAACCCTTCAGGGGCAAGTAATTACGTTTCTATAATGTTGAGCTCACACCGTAACATTTGAAAAAATTCTGTCTCATAACAAGGAAAAGCAATTTTTTATCATTTTTCCACCAACGTTATAAAAATAAAATTTAATTAAATGTCTCTGGTGTGAATCTTGATTAAACTTTCGTGGGACATAATTTATCCCACCCTTAAGGGGTTAAAAGCACTTCTCAAAGCGCGCTTTCGACATCCCGTTTCTTTCTCACAGACTTCTACGTGGTGGAAATATTTCAAACAGGATTTCTTTGGCTGTCCACGGTTACCAGTTTGGTACCTATTTTTCGAAAATTTGCCGTCATACCAAGAATTCCCTGTAGTGTTGTTTTCTTTATTTAGTGACTGACATTTCGTGATTACCTAAAGCATGGCTTCAAATTTTAACGCTTTCTACTTACCACTAAAACTTTATAGTAAATGCTGTCTTCTTTAATCGTCGAAATCTCACGATTAAATATGACGAAAGTTTTAGTGGTAGCAAAAAAAGTAAAAGTTGGCAGCTATGAAAGTAAAAATACTTTTTTAAAAATTTAGGAAGAAATTTCAAATTTTTAAATTAAAAAAAAGACTAAACTGGCAATCCTGTGTCTGTGGAAGACTTAGAGTGGGCAACGGGGGTCAATCAGATAAGCTTCCACCACTAATTGTAAAATGTTATTTTTGTCTTAATTAATGAGGACGGTTAAATTGAATAAAAAATGTTTTTTATATTAGTGGTAGCAGTATGTATATTTCTATTATTTGTACTCGTGAAGTCGTCGCCTACGGTGTGTCCCACCAAAATAAAGCCACCGTGATTGTGTGCTGTAATTGGACACGAAACAAATCAATAATAACGACACAAATATATTAAGAAAGTCTGTATACATATACATATTTAAAAGGAGTAACTCACTTCCTGCCCTACATGGGCAGAAAAAAATGAATTTGTAAAAAATGAAGGGGGAAAAGTGTCCCGACGAAATAAAGCCACTACTGTTAATAGATAATATATCCGCCATGGTTTTATATGACTTGGAATATACGTTGTAGCATACCATTTACCAGTCCGTGGAGGGCAGTAGCATCATAAATACCCCCACGCTTCAATGATGACGACCTTCAATTTTACCACAGACTGAAACTGTCTACCATTGGCATATACATCCCTACTGAGGTTACCTCACACATTTTCTTGGGGATTGAGATCTGGGAAAAAGGGCAGGACATTCCATGACATGCACCCGATTATCGCAAAACTGTTTCCAGAAAGATATTGCAAAGAAAATGTTTGGCTTGTCTTGCTGGAAAATCCAACTAAGTCCACCAATTCTCTTTGCAAATGGCAGTAAATGGTTTCTAGCATTTCTTGGTAATCGGTAGCCTTCATGCGGCCTGAGAGAAAAGCTATATTATGTTTAGCTCCATAGCTAAAGCCTCTATACACCATTAATGAGCCTTCACCCTGCTGTCTTTTGGAGAAAATTTCCTCTTCTTTCCTCATGTCATACCAATAGAAAGTAAGGCCGTCTATCCCATCCAAATTAATTTTTTCTCATCTTAGACTGTAAAACGATGCCACTGGTCCTTCCAGGTTTGATTATATTTGGCCCAGTTGACTCTCCTTTGCATGTAGACAGCTTTCAACATGGTGTGATATTTCATTTTATCATATCACAAGTAGCTTGTACGTTTTTCAATTCGTGACAGGGTTGATTTTGTCCCAGGGATGTTATCCTCTTTGGCCAACTGTTTTACGGAAATACCACCTAGGGAAATACGACGCAAAACTTCTCTTTTCTGACTGTAAGTCATTTGTCTGAATCTACACCTTCTTTTTTTGCGCCCGTACGCATTGTCCTGATTTACAAAATTGTCTATTACGGTTTTAGATTGTTTGATTAGCTTAGATATTGGTCTATGTGAAAGACCTTGTTCCGTAAAAGCTGTTATCTGTCCTTTCTCAAACTTTGATAGCTGGGTTTTCTTCCCCATTGCAATGTTACAGTAGAAACAGAAAATACAACCTTTTAAAGTCTGCACAAAGTTCGGCTGGCACAGAACAAGTATGTAGCAACGTCCTGACGTCATAAACATGTTGAACTGCAGCAGCTCGAATGTCGGCAGTTACCAGTAAATACTAATATTGGCAGAGGATTTATTTCGGCGGGACACCTTTACCCCCTCTTCTTTTACGCATTCACCTTTTTCTCTTGCCCAGGTGGAGCCGGGAGTGAGTTACTCCTTGTAAATATGTATTTCTATATATACTTTCTTAATATATTTGTTTTTGTTCTTATTTGTTTCTTTCGTGTCCAGTTACGACACACAATTACGGTGGCTTTATTTCGTTGGGACACACCTTATGATGGCTGTACCAATGGAAATATACTCCCGATTATGGTTGCTAGGACTACAATAATACAGGAGGTTTAGCAATTATCCCATATTTGTCGAAATGCAACGTCACATAGAAACATATACTGGGGATATTAACAGAACGTTTAGAATTCGATGATGCCAACGTGGTAAGACGCTAATTTTAAAGCCTTTAATTACATTTCGATACCAAAGCCAGACTTTTACGACAACAATTATTCTCCCTATTGTTGTCTGGGACATTGATAACATATTTTATATTAAATCCAAATATCGGGACATTATTTGATGCGTAAACATGGATACGCCGCCATCAAAATACTCAGTCAGAGGACACGAGTATGATGTCATCACTCGACGACGAAAAATTCGACTTCTTGAATCGCAGAGATTCGATGTTTAGTTAAGGCGATGATTACTATGAAATTTTAGTGGTGTACATCGTGCCACGGTTGGCCACCGCTGATAGAGGGGGATATTTGTATTTCAAAGTAGACGGAATAATCAAGTAATCAGAAGATTGGATGTTTCAAAATTTATCCAAATATATTTTAAAGGGGCTTATCTGAAAAAGAGTTTTTTCAAAACTGCTCTTAAGATATCTCTAGAGTTACTTAATATTTTTGGACGATTTTTTTAGACGTTAAAGATTATATCTGTATCTTAAGGCTGCACTTTAATATCTTTATTATTTCATTTACAAAACATATGCACAGATAAAATAAAAAATGTTGCTCTTTCATATGCATGTTTCTCGAAAACTTTTTTAAGAGTATTATGTGACCTTAACTATTTCAGGAACAAAGTAATTCTATTCGTAAAACGCTGTAATAAATTAAATACACTATAATTTAGAAGCAAATTTATTTGTAAATAAGTAAAAGCTTTTCTTCAAGTATTTAATAAAGGGCAAATTTTCATTCAAAAATTCTGCTGCCAATGTATCATTTAGGGACTAAAATAAATTTGCACAAAAATTAACCTCTTCGTCCAAGGGGTTAATCACGAAATGTCTGTCATTATACCAAACTGCACATTCATTAGAATTCCCAAGGACTCTTTCAGGGTGTTTAAAATAAGCAAAATTCTATTTAATATTTAACCCATTAACCGGCGAATCTATAAGATTGGGATCTTTAACTTTTTGGCTGAAAAACGTTTGCCACGAGAAAATTTGAAAGATAATCTTAACTTTATTTTATGGCCAATGTTTTTGTTATTAAACAAGGCAAATATTTTAATACGAAAGTAGTGGTAGCTTGACTTTAAATTTATACATGCTCATTTATTTTTAACGACGCAACACCACTGGGTAACGGATTCACTTCCAGACTTCGCAATCGTCTCATTTATCCACTAAACATGCGGTCTATTTTAGTTTTTAAATAAGGCGAAAAATACTAATACAATTTCTGGTAAAAATGAGCACAACCTGTTTTTATAGAGCGAATATTGCTATTTATAAATATTAGAGGTAGATGTTTAGAATAAAAATACTGTCCAGTCTGACAAAACTGAATGATTCTTTAATGTCTATTTTCTTGTTAATATTGTTAAAAATTATTTTTACTGATAAATTTGAATTCAATCATACCGAATATTTTATGACTTTACCCTTCTAATGCCCATGGTAGCATATATTCTACCAACAGAGTTTCGAATTTAATGGATTTATTTAATTCGGATATTCCAAATTCACATCAGAAATTTAAAATAGCAATATTTGCTTTATTCAATAACAGGCATTCCGTATTTAAATAAAACGAAATTTATTATTGAAATTTTCTCGTGATAATTCAGACTCTCTATACTACGCAATTTCTAAAACGAATTCTATCGTGGGAATTAGAGGGTTAAAGTGCATTAAAAATTTAACGTTTACTTAAAGATTATATTTTTGAAGGGACTCGCATTTGAGTTTGAAAATACTTGAATTGTAATTGCATACAAAAATCAAATTGTCACAGGAAAGAACATTTGCTTTATGGTCTCGGATGTACACAATACTAATGTACTTTTTAGAACTCCACGCAAATAAATATGTATAAAATTACTGCATTTACACAGTGCACTAAATGTTTACTATTCAAAAACATTTTAATATGGTGTATTTTCTGTTTTGGAATAACTATAACTTTCCTTCAAAATTACAACTGTCATGTTTGTATAAATGTTTCTGTAGAAACAATCTTTGAAGTATGTAGTTTACTTTTTCTATTTCTCTTTAGAATGCTCACTCAGTGTCACTTAAGTTGGTCATATTTTTGGAAAATGCTTTTGACATGTCTCTATGCAAGAAGTGCTTTTCCGCAACGAAGTTTTCTTGTATTTTTGCTTCAAAATATTTCTAGAAAATGACTTTTGAAAATATAATACAGATTTCAGATTTTAAGTGATATATTTTTCTATTCTATCAATACTGAATAAAGTTGATTTTGTTAGGAAACGTATAATGAATTTCCTATTAGACTAGTCTGTATGTAACGTCACTGAGATCTCAAAAATTTCCAGTTGTGCCACTTTGAGAATGGTGACTTCATTATTTCTTCACATTATCGCACTGCATACAGATTTGTCACAGATTTAAAAGAATCTTTGTCTTATTTTAAGACAGAAAAATATTATAAAGTAAATTTAAACAAGGTGGTTAAAAGTCTGCGAATAGATATTAATTGCTTTAATTTCCGGCGTATAATCCGCGGATCAAACAGTGATGTTTCGACCCAGAATTTTTTTTTAATAAAATGTAACTTATAAGATTTCAGTAAATATTTGTGTTCAATTACTAACACTTTGCACGCCGTTGTCGTCGCTGCGGTGACATCATCTTTCTTTGCAAAACCTTTTTTTTTGGCACAATTACTTGTGCAAATACAAACAGGAGGAACAAAGGAAAATAAAATTTTCCTTACTTAATCAGAGCATTTTTGAAATTGTTTTCTTGAATTAAATTTCATTTTAAAAAGTGGTGCCGGCCGAATAAAATTTGCGTAAGAGATGCGGGAGTGCAAAGGGTTAAATAAAGTTTCTACGCCGGAAATTACAGTATAAAATTTCCTATCGGAATTAGTGGCATCAGAATCCTTGGCAATATCACGGAGACTACGCATCTTGCATTATGACTAGTGTTGCCAGGTGTCCCGAGTAAATCAGTGCTCCAAGTGCTGTAGACACCACTAATTTCTTACAGTTTATTTCAACATATTTAGTAACAGATAACTCTGCCATTAGATAAAGCGAAGAAAATACTTTAAAATACTGTTGTCCAGAGCATTTGGAGCCTGGATTTACGTGGGACATCTGGCAACTGTAATTATGACACTAAGGGAAGGGTGTCAAACTGTGGCCAGCTGGATACCACAAAATTTTTAAAGTTACTATTGTATTATCTAATCATCGAATCTCTGTGATGTAAGAAGTCGACTATTTCTTATAAAAATGAGTGGTATACTGCAGGCCACAGTTTGACACCCCTGCACTAAAATGATATACTTCGTGCATCCTCAAAAATCTACATAACTGACATGACGAACTGCCAAGATTCCAGTATTTTGAAAACCGGTGTTTCCAAATAGCAGTATAAGCTCGATTGAGGAAAAATAGCATAAAAAATAGACAGACTTCGTAGGTATTCAGTTTGGGCATGCTGTTTTTTTAATATTGAAATCATGTTTCAAAATAGTAACACTAGTCAGGAATGGCAGTGGTCAATTTTTTAGTTATTTGTACTTAGGCACTGGACGAGACAGAGCTCCAATGCAGTGACAATCTCAATTGGTCATTTATTTAAATTACAGGACCAGGGTTCAATTTCCAACAAAAAAATACTAGAGCCAGTGTTGCCAGACGAATACTAAAATTTCATTTTGAATATGATAATTTTTGTACGGTATTATTAGCTTGCTTTAACCCCTTGAGGGCTGGTGGTATATATTATATCCCACCTAATTTAAGCAAGATTCACACCAGAAACTTTAAACTAAATTTTATATTTTGAACTTTTTTTTTGGGGGGGGGGGATGTTTAAAAATTTCTTTTCCTTATTTTATAATAAAATTTTTCGATTATTCCGGTGAGAATTCAATATTACTGAGGCATTTTTGCTTGCCCCGCATGGGGTTGATCGCAAAATTTTTGTACATAAATTAAGCGACTATCTCTCTATGAAAACAATGGTAATCAAACTAAATTTTAGTATTCATCTGGCAACAGTGACTAGAGTTCAAATATTCTGTAGTAATAACAGCGCCAGTGTATCCTTCCCTTCCCATTTACCTGCACATTTATATTTCATACATTATTTGTAAAATTAACCGACTTCGTCTTAAGGAAAAGAAACTTTTTAATAATTTTTGGCTGTATCTATATTCATTTATAATATATATTACGACGTAATGAGCAAACAGGGCAAAAACATATCAGGAGTGGGGAATTTTTAAAAAATGCTACTCGCCAAGTATTTCTTTTATCAAATAGAAAAACACAACACACAGCTCTTATCCGGTGGGCTTTGGTGCGCACTATTTATAAGCTCCGGTGCATTTTAACTAATATTTAAATATCACTAAAAACAATGAAGTAGTTGAGCTGTGCTCCTGTGAGATTTGGTGCATATTGAGGACCGCTGGTAGCTAAAATGCTGATCAGGAAACGTTTTTTAGAAACACGAACGAAAAGCAGCGTGTAAACATAACACGACAACGAGTAAAAATGGCAGATATGGTTGCAGTTAATTCTGGCATTACTCGTCGTCGTTTGGAAACCATTGGGACAAATAGATTTGAGTCTACGTTTGAGAAGGCTACACAGAAGTAGTATCTTATGTATGTGACTGTCTAAGGAAAGAATGCGAAGGATTGGATTAGGTGGATGTGGAAAAGATAATTTAGGCTTTAGAAGATTAGGTTTTTCAGAAGTGTTGTTTCTCTGGTCTCCGAAGTGCAGTATTTAGGAGCACAGGTGAATTCGGACCAATATTTAAATATTCACTCAAAACAATGTAGTACTGGAGCTGAGCTCATGTGAGCTCCGGGGCAAATTAATCACTCCAGAGGACGGTGATGCGAGCAGTAAAAATTTTGTTTGATCATGATGCTTTTTCCTATTTGTAATGGTGCTATAAGAGTTGATTCAAAGAATTTTGAATTTTGATTTATATATGGCCTTAGAAAAAAACGCAACACCTTCAACTAACTTTGTTGCATATAATAAAAAGAAATCGACTGGTACTATTAGATTAGTAATAACGTCTAACAATTGATGCTGTTCTTTAACTCCTTGAGGAGCGAAGTACATATTATATACCACCTACGATTAATGAAGTTTTACACCAGAAAAATTTTATTAAATTTTACTTTTCTAACTTTGGTGGAAAAAAAAAAACCCTGTAAAACTGCTTTCACTTATTTTGAAATAAAATTTTTCAAAGATTCCGGTGGGAATTCAGCATTTCACAAACGTAATTGCTTGCCCCTCAAGGGGTTAATTCTCATTAGAGGGTTATCTATTTATATAATTTGTAACAAACTTAAAAAAAATAACATTAACACCTAATTTTGTCATCATATTTGGATTCCTCGGTGAATTTTACCTTCCGTTACCAAACGAAAAATCATTTGGTTAAGTAATTAAGGAATTTTGATGGTTTAAACTTCCAAAATTCTAATTATAAATTGTTTTTAATCGTTGCAAAACAGATAGCAATGTGCGTATTTTTTGGAGCATAATTCAATAGTTATTGTAGGAACGAGCAATATTTTTGGATTCGCATATTAAAATATTCTACCTACTGATTTCTTTTAAAAAATTCGTAGTTTACAATTCACGTGGTTTTTTAACATTAATAATATATATATATATATATATACTGTCGAAATTACTTTTTATAAGAAATAAAACTACATTTTTTAAAAACAGAAAACGATTGCTAGACGCTTCCAATATGCTAATACAAAAATACAGATAACTTCATTTAGTTATTTTTTTTTAATTATGCTAAAAAACTGAACTGCATTGAAATCTGTTTTGCAACAATTAACCCCTTAAGAAATTAATTTTTTTTATCAGGATTAACTAAACATACGGACCATACACCATTTTTAATACTAAAATATTTTCTTTATATGGGTCATTTTCGGTAAAAGGGAAATTTTGGCTTCGAGAAAAAGAAATTTTTTTGCTTTGATTTTAATCCCCTACTTTTTGTGCTAATAAAATATTTGCGTGTCTAGCATTATGAGAACGACATCAGCATAAATCATTTGCATGATTTGTGGCTTTAACTCTTTCCGGCGCGGGGTAATTCTGTTTATAAATTGATGAAATAATGGACTGACACCTGAATTTATAAACGAGGTTATTAGAAAATGTGAACTTGCTTATTTTCATGTGCATTATAAAAGGAAAAAATTAGTTAAATATTCTTGGTGCCGCTTGTCAGTTTTGGAATTAAAATTAGGTGTCCTTTTTTAAGGACCCTCGAAAGGGTTAATACTAGAACCGCGTGAATTCTTTTTAGGTTTTTAAAAATGTTTTATATCAGACTTTTATTTAAATCAATTTCACTCATTTATTTAGCTTGTTTCTCTGTAGTATGTATTTAATTTTTTTAATAAAGAAATTTCTTGTTCGAGTCGAAATATATTGATTTGGTAGGATGCAAATGACCCTTAAGGCAGTTTTATTCGTAATTAACCCTCCAGGCGCGGGTGGCTTTGTCAGTGGGTTAATTTTTAAAAATTAAGATTTTTTTTTAATTCCCACCACTTTTTTGAAGTAGAAATAGTCACTTTATTTAATTACAGATTAAATAATGCAAGAATAAGCCGAATTATGCGTTTTTTTTTTTTTTAAAGTGGTGGGAATCAAGCAATCTGAAATTTTAAAAAGTAGCCCACTGGAATGCAAAAATAGCGTTTCCCGCGAAAGGATGTTTAATAAATTTGATTTCTAATGTGCTATGGTAGTGATATGGGATTATGCAATCGGATCAGTTTTAATTTTTTCACGGCGTTTTCTTTCCCTTTTTGTTTTCCAAAAAGTGTTTCTTCAGTGATCAATTTTTTTTTTTTTTTTTAAATCTGCCCATTTTGAGTATAAGAAATAACAGCTATATTTAGTAGCAACCTCAAATGGATGTGGCGGGGGAAGAACTCCATTAAAAAAAAGATTTTTATTATGGTTTGTCCATTGTATTGGTCATTTGAGTTAAATGAAACTTAGAGAATTATCATATTTGTCATTTCTATATTCTCCTCTTTGCCAAAACTATGGTTTTAAAAATACATGTAAATGACATTTTTAATGTTAAGCTTGATTTTAGACTTAATTATAGAAATTGAAGGTTTTTAGTTTATTTACTTTGAAAACAGTTCCAGAGCTCTTTTAAATTTAACCAATAAATTATTAATATCTATTGTTATATTATAGTAATTTGATACATGGTGATGGCACATAAAAAACACATTGTTCTCAAATATTGAATAAAAGTATCAAAATGAAACAGTACTACCTATTTCAACAAAAGAAGGCACTCCCTACTTTAAGAGCATGTGTTCCCTAAATATAGCAATATAAAGAGTATTTTAGAACGCTCTTGTGATGAGCTAGGAAAACAAACACTTTTTGCACCATGGTAATGATGAGTAACTCCAGGGACAAAGATTTAATTAAGGATAATTAATTATTTTTCATTGAAGTTAAAATGCTAATTATATCAGAAGTAGAGAGATGAACTTTATTATATTGTTTTTGTTTTTGCTCCAAGTCTTTTCAACACTCCAAATTATAACTTTGAACTATTAAATTTGAAGTTAGGAACAGGACATGGTAATGACATTTCCAACAGTTATTATTATTATTTTTTTTTAATATTCAAATTGTTATTTTCCCATTTTCATACTATTGCGAAACGCAGTTCATTACGGTATTGCTTAAATTAAAATAAAAACATTCATATTTAACACATTAAATTACATTTTTTCAGTCAAAGACATAAAATTTCCCTTTTTCTGAGAATGGCACATATAATCGAAATATGTCAGAAAATATTGCAGTTTTAAATTAGTAGTGTCGAAAAGCTTGTATTAACGAAACGAGCAAACCAGTGTTGTCAGTAGGCTACTTTTTTTAAATACAGATTTCTTCATTGCCACCACTTTTTTGAAACTGTAAAATTACCTTTGTTTTCGCCTTAATTAATAAGTCATTAAATAAAGAGTATTTTACTATTTAAAAAAAGTGGTACCAATCAAGAATCTGAATTTAAAAAAAGTAGCCCACTTGGTAACATTGGAGCAAACTCTTTTTGCACGTACGGTGTACGGGCAAACCTGTAAAGGGGTTCACAAATGACTTAGCCGTAGAAACTGCAAAATTTTTTCTGCATAATTCCTAATCAACTAGAAAAAATGACCAGCCATTTAGTCCGGGCGTTAAAATGTGCCGTGGGATCCAAGTATGAAGACTAATTTAGGTGTTAGAAATAATAATATTAACCCTTACCGGCGAGGAGTAATTCTCTTTATAAACTGATGAAATAATGGGCTGACACCGCAATTTCAGTGGTGGAAAATTGGCACAGAGGAGGAGCCTATTGACACCACTAAATTTTAGTAGAATTTTTCGTCTTATCTAATGACAGTTTTTATTAACATGAAGAATACCATAAAATATTAGTGGTGTCAATAGGCTCCTTCTCTGCGCCAACTTTCCACCACTGCAATTTATAATCGAATTTATTAGAAACTAAGAACTTGCTTATTTTCATGTACATTATAATAGGAAAATTTTAGTTAAATATTCTTGGTGCCGATTGTCAGTTTTGGAATTAAAATTAGGTGTCCTTAAAAAAAGGACACCGCGCCGGAAAGGGTTAACCCAAAGCGATATAAGTAAGCGTCCTCTCTTTAATGGGAGAAGTAACCGCAAGATTAAAGACGAGGTCATATCAATCAAGGTCGCACGCCACGTAGCGGACGGGATTAAACTACAGGAAGATGCCTAACTATTTTCTTACTTCACACCACTAAAATTACAAAGTTTTTTGCCCCTTGATTAATAGCTGGAATGTCCCTCACTAGGCGACGAAAATTTCGTGGTGTGGAGTGTATCTGAACATTCTTCTCGCTACGCCGTTATTCTGCCATAAATGTGGAAAACGAAATTTAGTTCTTTGAGAGGTTAAAGATTTAGAAAATATTCGCGGATGGTAGATATCCTGTCATATATGACGTCACAAAAAAAGCCCGCGTATGTGGATTATCACCCCGTGCACAAGATGGCGCAACAGTGTTAATTTACGCCCGATTCCAGTATTAAGTTTGTACGCTTACTCATATCGCTTTAGGGTTAACCCATTACCCGCTGGTGTTGCGTTGACGCAAAGGTAAGAATAAGCGACAATATTTAAATTAACTATCTAGTTACCATTATTTTTGAATTAAAAATTTTGCCTTATTTAATAATAGAAACTTTGGCCATTAAATAAAGGAAGTTTATCTATAAAAATTTGTGGTGGAAAAAGGTTTTGTGCAAAAAAGTTGACGATACCTATATTATAATTCTGGTGGTTAATGGGTTAACACTAAAACGCCCAGAAACAGTCGATTCGACTCTGGGCACATGATTATGTTCGTCAAAGCCAGATTTTCTTTTCATAAAATAAATTAAATTTAAACCACACTGAAATGCATCATATAAATTAGTTAAATAATTTGAATGAAAATCCTGGTTTGAAATGATTTTATGAAGCTTGCGTAAAATTTACGGGTGCTCTAATGTTAAGATTTGTTAACATTTCTATATGTAGAAAACTCCACTGAGAAATTTACGTTTTGCAGTAATTAGAATACATTATCACTTATTGGTTTGGTGCTAGTCATATTATAATATCGCGATTTGTGTCACAATTAGAAGAGAGGAAGGGTAGAAGGTGCTGCGCTCTTTATTTTGTTATTTTTTATTTTTTACAGTACTGTTATAATTTAGTACTGCTGATGTATTATACAAAAAATTAGATACACTGGCGGAAAAAAAATCCCAACACCAAGAAAGACTTGTGTTAGATAAACGAAATTTGGTAGGCGTGTTTATACATCTGAAAGATGACATCGATTGAAATTTCGAGCTTCGCTCATAAGTGTGGCGCTAGTAGCGCCACTCAGAACTTGTAGATCAGGTTTACTTTAAATGCGTGCTGTAAAGTTCGGGGACGTTATTTAGCTTCGAAATGTGACGTATTGAGTTGATGTTAGCTAAAAATGCCTGTAACAAGACGAAGAAGCCACTGTCAGCAGCTCACCGAGTTGGAACGAGGTCACTTATTCGGGCTACGAGAAGGTGGATTTTCTTTCCGCGATACTGCAGAAAGACTTGGCTGGAATTTATCCACTGTGCATTATTGTCGGAAGCAGTGGTCAAGGGATGGTACTGCCTCCAGAAGACCGGGTTCTAGGCGGCCACGTGGTACTCCTGAGAGGAAAGATCGCCGTATTCGACGTATGCCTGCGGCGCTTCGTTCTGCGTCTGCGGCAGAAATTCCAACTGCAGTTGTTACAACAGTGACACAACGAACTGTTAGAAATTGGTTATTTCAAGAACAGCTCCGAGCTAGGCACCCTGTAGCGTGCATTCCACTGACTCCAAGCCATTGCCGTTTGTGAAGCCGTTCGTGTCAAGCCAGAGCTCATTGGTGGGTGGAGTGGAGATCTGTTGTGTTTCTTTTTCATCAGAAAACACAGCAGATCTCCACTCTGTCCTCCAATGAGCTCTGGCTTGACACCAATGGCGTCGCAAACGGCAATGGCTTGGAGTCAGTAGAATGCACGCTACAGGGCGCCTGACTCGGAGCTGTCCTTGAAGTAACCGATTTCTAACAGTTCATTGTGTCACTGTGGTACCAACTGCAGCTGGAATTTCTGCCGCAGACGCAGAACGAAGCGCCACAGGCATACGCCGAATACGGCGATCTTCCCTCTCAGGAGTGCCACGTGGCCGCCTAGAACCCGGTCTTCTGGAGGCAGTACCATCCCTTGACCACTGCTTCCAACAATCATGCACAGTGGATAAATTCCAGTCAAGTCTTTCTGCAGTATCGCGGAAAGAAAATCCACCTTCTCGTAGCCCGAATAAGTGACCTCGTTCCAACTCGGTGAGCTGTTGACAGTGGCTTCTTCGTCTTGTTACAGGCATTTTTGGCTAACATCAACTCAATGCGTCGCATTTCGAAGCTAAATAATGTCCCCGAACTTTACAGCACGCATTTAAAGTAAACCTGATCTACAAGTTCTGAGTGGCGCTACTAGCACCACACTTATTAGCGAAGCTCGAAATTTCAATCGATGTCATCTTTCAGATGTATAAACACGCCTACCAAATTTCGTTTATCTAACACAAGTCTTTCTTGGTGTTGGGATTTTTTTTTCCGCCAGTGTATATCAAACCTTCGATTTTTTGTAAGTGAAAGAAACCCTGTTTTGAACAAGAAAACCTAGTTCTTAAATTGTTTTTATTGATATGCACTCATCTGATTTTATTTAAGAAAAACGTGTGTGGTTTAAAATATGAATATCTCACTTTAAAACACAGCTGCTTGGCAGCGACTAGAATTGTGTGTTATATGAAGATATCGGGGCCTAAAATCACAGATATACTACGTCCAATTCTTCTAGTTCCTCGAAAATAATAATAAAATTTTTGCTTCTTCAGTAACTCGAATACTAAAAGCAATATAGAAATATTTCTTTTCTATTTTTATATACATTAATGCCATTTATTGTATTAAATGCAATTCTTGTAGTATATAATATATTGGTCAAACTAGTGGCCTCCATCATAAACTTATCAATGGGCATCGTTCTGCCCACCCCCAATATTAGAAATTACAAATGCTCTCGCGATCCTCTTAACTGTAATGTTGAGTATACACACTTCAAGCACCATAGTTTTAATAATATTACTATTACTATCTTTAACGTTAAAAATAAATTACAGGAACGTCTTTTTTTAGAATATGCATATATTAAACGCTATAATACACTTTATCTATGTAGGCTTAACCAATTATCAAATAATAAACCTCACATTGTACAGTGGCGGTCAAAAGTTTCCGACCAGCATTAAATTTTTGATTAATTTGTAAGTATACCCATATGAAAAGGAATCTCAAAGTGATACTTATACACTTTATTGACATAACAGTTAAAAACTCATTTATGAAATAAAAAATAAATATTAATAAATTTAATTGACAAAATTAATCGCAAAAGAAAACGCATGTTCTCAAAAGTTTCCGGCCACCTTGGCAAATCTGTAAAAAAAATGGTGTTATAACAGAAAATAACAGTGATCAACAACATTTATAATTACCGTAATTTCCGGCGTATAATCCGCGGATCAAACAATTCTGTTTGGACCCAGAAATTTTATTTAGTTATTGAAGCCAAATATTTACCGCGATTTAAATAGTTACATATTACATTAAAAATTTTCTGGGTCGAAAAATAATTGTTTGATCTGCTGATTATACTCCGAAAATTACGGTAGTATTTTGCATTAATACATTTAACAATAAGTACTGTGACGCAGCAACGTAGCATCGATTCAATGAGCGGTTGTAGATCGTCAACGTTAAGTTTTTTTCCACGGTTCCTGCAATTTTTGTGAAAATGCTGCTGAATTGGAATATTTATAATTCCACACACGTTTTCAAGTTAGTTTCAAAGATTTTCTATTGGATTCACATCGGGTGATTAGGCTGTCCATTTCCAAAGTGGAATTTTTTTGTGCGAAAGCCACTGCTTGACGAGCTTGAATGTATGCTTTTGGTCGTTATCACGATGAAACAAATAGTTGCGACCATAATGTTTCCTCCAATAAGGCAGCAAATGATCTTGCAAGATATCCTTATGCATTGCACAATTTATCTTGCCGCAGATTTCAAATAACGAACAGGCACATTTTCCAGAAAATGCTCCCCACAGCATAACGTGTCCTCCGCTATGCTTCATTGTAGAAATAACATATCTCGAATCTTATATTTTATTTTTAGGTCATCGGTTGTAGCGTCTGTTATCACTCCCAAAAAGATTGGACGTCAATTCATCGGAAAATAGTACTTTTTTCCAGTTTTCACTCGACCAGTCTTAGTATTCCTTGGCAAACGCCAGTCGGGCCCTCTGATTTTTTTTTTTTACTTATGAAAGTTTTTTTAACACCGACTGTTCCTTAAAGTCCTACGTCACGTAAGCGTTTTGGAACGGTAGACCAACTTATTTCAGCAATATTTTAACACCGTAAATCTCTGGGAATTGCAGCGGCATTTTTATGCGCGTCATCAACTGCTTTTCTCCTGATAATTCTGTCCACAAGAATAGTCGTTTTCCAGGGTCCTCCAGACCGTGGCAAGTTCCGAAGGCGATGACCATCTTTATATTTTTGGTTAATCTTTATATTTTTGGTTTTTAAATATCGTTCACAGCAAATTTTCCGAACGACAACTTTGCCACAATCTCACGAGAGGATTGTCCCTTTAGCGACAAACAAATCAGTCGTTTAGGTACTATAAATTCTTAACTTTTCATTTTTGAATTTCAAATATTTTATTCACGTTGATTAACACTAGAACGCCCGGAAATTTTACTCAAATTTCATAATAATACTTGGCACCAGAATTTTTATTTAAAATTATTTGACTGATTTATTTAACGTAAATCTGCGTATTTTAAATTTTACTTATTTAATGAAAGAATTTCTGGCACCAGTTGACATTTAATCATAAGGTTGGAGTCGGATCGACTCTTTCCGGGCGTTCTAGTGTTAATTAACAAACGTGGCCAAAAAAAAACCTCTTTAGCGGTAGCAAAAGCTAACGATTACGAATAGCCGGAAACTTTTTCACACGCGAATTTCGAGTTCCTCACCTTTGCATCAAGTATCTCCTGTATCCAATCAAAATGATCACGTGGTCAGAGGTAATTTGCTTATTCCTAACTTTTGGAGCAATTGTGCTTCTTCTTCGCTGAAACATTCTCTGAAACAAATCAAAGAAACTAACTGGACGGAAACATTTGACCGCCACTGTATATTTCACGTTATCAAATACAATTAACTATAACATCTGTCTATGCATCACTGTCTATGCATAACTTAATCTAATATTATACTAACTACAAGTACTAAAAGAGGACAACCATCCAGAGCCAAAATATCACCTTCTAAGTTCACTGATACTCAAATTAAAAAATTATTAAAACTCTTACAATCTTAACTTTGCGGTAATTTTAACTGGGTGTCTCTTGGTAAATTCGGCTTTGTAAGTCCAAAGTTTAAAATAAGTCAATATCATAAGGTTTCACCTCTAATACAACCAATACCCACTTTAGTAATAAAATTTTCGATCAACTCCATTATAGGCTCTCAATCAGTGCTGCCAGTGGGCTACTTTTTTTTTTTTTTTTCATATTCAGATTTCTTGATTTGCACCACTTTTCCGAAATGGTAAAATTCCCCTTGTTTTCGCCTTAATTAATATGTCATTAATTAAGTCAAATTTTAGTATTTGAAAAAAGTAGTGCCAATCAAGAAATCTTAATTTAAAAAATGTAGCCCACTGGCAACTGCTCTCAATGTTAATACTAACAAAAAAACAAAGGATTTAAATAAAAGTAATTCACACTTTAATATTAATTTCACCAATCCAGTTTTTAATAAAATCAAAATTAATCATCTATTTAATAATGAACTTTGCAAATTTCCACTTCATAGTATTAATCTCAAAAGTACTTTCAAATTCTCTATAAGTTTAGGGCGTCAAATTTCCAAGTATTACAAATTTTCAAAAAAATTCACACAAACTGATACATATTCATGTAAATGCAATAATCCCCATTTAACTAAATATATGGAACAGATGTCATAAGTTCCCACGGCCGCCATCTTGGAATTCTTCTTGGCGTGAAAACCCCTTTTCCGCCAAGTAGTAAATTTTGCCAAGCACCGGTTTATACGCATGTTTGGCTTAACGAAAATAAAATGTAAATAATAAACAAAATTCTCTAAACTAGCAATCAGTAATCGTTGTATGAGCGCTTCGCGCACATTTACCGAAAAAACACATCGCCGAATTCAGCATTTCTCGCTGTATAGCATTCTCAAAACTGAGCAGTTCTCGTTTTGTAGCAATCTCAAAATGTAAAAAACTCTTAAAGCAGCAAAATGTACATAAAAAACGAAATTCCCTAAAGTGGCAATCAGCAATAGTTGTATGAGCCCTTCGCGCACATTTACCGAAAAAAACATCGCCGAATTCAGCATTTGTCGCGGTATAGCATTAACAAAATTCAGCAGTTCTCGTTTTGCAGCAATCTCAAAATGTAAAAAACTCTTAAAGCAGCAAAATATACACAAAATTATCAACATACCTTAACAGACATCTGCTTTCTTGAAACCTCCAGCACGAAATATCTCTCATAACATCGCCGTCATTTTCCAAAATAGGCTTAATACGCATTGACATGCTATAAACAAACCTCCCTTTCTCGTCAAAATTTCCTCATATTTTTTAATTACTTCAGCAAGAGCGTTTAAACGGACTACAGAAACTATAGTCAATGAAATACATCCAATAAATTTAACATAAAAATAAAAAGACAACGATAGAACACGATATCAGAATACATCCACAAAATTCCAAGCTTCTCAGGGGTTGCCAGAACATGACACATCACAATACACACGTTACACGGTGTTTACATATCGAGTTTCTCATATCCGTAAACACCGCCAACACGCCAACAAAAAATTGCCAAACTATTCAAAACAACAACGGCTGAGGGAAGATGGGCATCTAAGCCAATTATATTAATGCCCACCATTGCTACATTATCGCTGGCAATTTAGACATTGTCAATAATAATCATTTAAGATCTTTAATGCGTATCGGCACTCTATAGTCTATTATTAAACAATTCACATATGATTTAGATTTCGTTTTATATAAAATTGCTATCAACTACAATAAACTCATTGAATAATTTGCAGACTGGAAGTATCATGTTATCTTTCTTTTGGAACAACGATTAATGAAATTACATATTGTTAAAAATTCAGTATCTTTCTCCACCCCTAAACCACATATTCAAGATCTTCAACACAATTTCATCATTACATATGTTGATAAAGCTGCTAATAACTATGCTATCATCTGCAAGTATTACTATCACCAACTTCTAACTAATGCAGTTACTTCTATCGATATATTTGCAATTCATCATGTTTCATTAGAAGAAACCAACAAGCATATTATAACCTATCGCAAATTATTGGGCATTGAAAGTAACAACTTAAATTATCCTTACATTGTTATGATTCCAAAGCTTCACAAAAATCCTTTAAAAATCGCAACTGTCACTGTAGGGTGTAGTTCTTATAATGCACGTGCTAATACGCTATTTTAAAATATTCTTTCACAAATTTATTATTTATCTATTAACGAAGATAACATTCACTGCATAAAAAACAGTTTTGCTTTGGCAGACAAATTGAAGGCATTATCAAACGTCAAAAATATTATTACTTTGGACTTCAAAGATTTATTCAATAATATAATTTTAGCAGATCTACACACTACTATTAATGCTTTACTTATAGACTATTTCTCTTCATTAAATTTACCTGACAGTACATTGGTTACTTCAAAACTTTGGCAATTTTTCTACTCTATCATATTTACATTTTCCAAAATAATGCTAATTTCATACAAATTCAGGGCATGCCCAGAGGGCAGCAGACTCGAGCATGATCTCAGATTTATATCTTTATTTCTATGAAAAAAAGTTTATTAACAATAATATTTTGCGCTATAGATATATAGATGATATAATTATATTTTCGATTAATGATAATAAATCCAGGTTGGTTGGCTGTGTTTATGACGGCCAATTATCAGTACGTGGGATATGGCCCCAAAGGGGGTGGGGGAGTGCCCTTCGTGGGGTATTTCTAAGGGAACCTAAACCGTATTTACACTTGGAAAACCAAGGTTCAAAGAAAACAAAGAAAACACCGAACGATTAGGCCGACAGGCGCGATTGGGATCGAACCCAGCACCTCCGGTCTACCAGCTTCAAGAGCAGAACCTCTCGGCCATGGTGGGGCGATAATTAATCCAGAGCTGCCATGTCTCCGGCTTTTTGGATACCGGTATTTTAATACAGAAAATCTTGTTTTATTTAATTGGAACATTCTGCGGATTTAACACTAGAACGCCCGGAAATTTTACTGAAGTTTCATAAAAATATTTGACACCAGAATTTTTATTTAAAATTATTCGACTGATTTATTTAATGTAAATCTGCGTGGTTTAGATTTAACTTCTTTTGTAAAAGAATTTCTGGTTCCAGTTGACATTTAACCGTATAGTTGGAGTCGGGTCGACTCCTTCCGGGCGTTCTAGTGTTAAAAGAACAGCATTTTATCTAAGATAATACCGGTGTGCCAAAAGCCGGAGACTTGGAAACTCTGTAAATCTATATATCTTCCTGTAACATATCTTTCTAGTCTCAAACTTAGAACCACCTATCTAGATAATTCTAATATTAATAATTTTGAGGATGTTAATACCAATATTTCTTCATCTAATAATACACTAACATTTAATATTTATGATAAACGAAATGATTTTTCATTTAATGTAATTAATTTTACTAACTTCAACTCCTGTTTGTATATATCTGTTTATAGAAATGTTCTTCTAAATCATTGTCTGTGTATTAACCCTTTCCGGCTCAAAGTACTTCTGTTGCTTAAATGCTGAAAAAAATTGAGTGACACTGGGACTTGCAAAAAATTAATTTGAAAATAAGTAAAATCTTTTCCTCACTTTCAATCTAAAAGGCAAAAATTCATTTCAAAATACTGGTGCCGTTGCGGCATTTGAGTGTTAAAATAAAGTGGGACAGTAAAAGACCCATCATGCCGGAAAGGATTACACGTTTATGTTACTCCCATTTTATAAGGTCTAAGTTACCTACATTAAAACATTTAGCACTGTCTTATAATCATCTCCTTTCATTTATACTTTTATGAATCAAACAATAAATCCTCAATCTACAATTACCAATTTGGGCATTTAGTATGTATAAAAATTATAAAATGTACAAAAAATGTTTATAAAAATTATAAAATTGAAAACAATATCGTGGAAAGTGGTCTGCAAATTGCTGAACAATTATTACAACATTTAAAAAATACCTCAATATATATATATGTATATATGTGTATATAATAATTTAAAAGATCCTTGAGTTTTATGCATTTAACACACTTATTTATCAAATAAATGTCACATATTCAGAGTTAACAAGTCTCCGGCTTTTTGAACCCCACTATTATCTTAGAGAAAATTTTGTTCTTTTAAATTGCCCAAATGTTCCAATTAAATAAGAGAACATTTTCTGTATTAAAATACTGGTATCTAAAAAGTCGGGGACTTGGCAGCTCTGCA
The DNA here is from genome assembly GCA_963932465.1 of Maratus speciosus. Taxonomy (NCBI): domain Eukaryota; kingdom Metazoa; phylum Arthropoda; class Arachnida; order Araneae; family Salticidae; genus Maratus; species Maratus speciosus. The sequence continues at coordinate 491,509,749 of OZ010796.1, read as the reverse complement.
TATTGGTACAGTCGTGGAAAAAAAAGTAAACACCCCCTACTTACTCTTCAATAAATTATCGTAGAGGAAAGTTACTGGTACCGGACGATTGGAAATAAAGTCTACTTTTAAATGATGTACATAAAGTTTGCTTAACCCTCCGTCTACCAGACGGGTCCATTGGACCCGACAGGTACATACAAAATATTCATTCAAACCAGAAATTTCTTTAAAATAAACTAAGTATATAAACCAGACAAAAATAAGGTAAATAAATAAGTTAAATAGTTTTAAATAAAAATTCTGCTGTAGAACGTTTTATTAAAACTTGAATAAAATTCCCGGTAGATCTAGGGTTAAGGGGCCATATACATATTAAAACGAACCCAAACCTCATTTTTTTTCAATGGCAATATCCAATTTTAACGAGATATTTCAAATCTTCTGTTCAAACTATGCCTAGACACCAAATTTCAAGTCATTTGAATGATAAGTTTTTGAATTATAAACATTCAAAATTTAGTGCTTCTAATGTTAAATTACATTTTCATATTTTTATTTATATCTCCTGAAATTATGCTCCTAATGTGCTAATTTTTTGTGTAGCAATAATGCTAATGTGCCCAAACATAAATACGCTGAATTTGCCATTTTTATAATTTTATAATATGAATTACGAATTATGAAATTAATATTCGAAAAAATTATGAATTGCAACTTACAATTTTTTTGATAGATTTAGATTTATTAAGTCCTGCTTTATGAAAATCCGAAATTTCACATTTTTCTTCCAAATAGTTTTAAAATTATGCTTAAAAAACCGCAAAATGATGGTTTAAGGGGCCGTCTATGATAGAAGTCAGAAATTTCGAAATTTCTTCGGCTGTCCTGTTTTCTAACAGGCTTCATAAGGTGCCTTGATCAAGAAGGGGGCTCTCTTGGTTAACAATCGAGTAACGAACTTCAATTTGGATACAGCCCTTAAAATACGCTCGTTTTAAAATAATTAATTTCTCGGAAACTTATGGTACAAATTGCACAAAAGTTTTGTTTTTAGGCTAATTGAAGGGTGTAGAGTTCATTTATGCTGTCAGAATTGGGTATTGCCATTGAAAAAAATGAAGTTATGGTTCGTTTTAATATGTAGATGGCCCCCTAAGCAAATTTTTTATACATCATTTAAAAGTAGACTTTATTTCCAATCGTTCGGTACCAGTAACTTTCTTCTACGGTAATTTGTTGAGGAGTTAGTAGGGGGTGTTTACTTTTTTTTCCACGACTGTACCTGGTGCAAAGCTGTGTTATTCTCTCTTGGATTAATCCTTACTGCTTATTTATCTGTAATTTGCACCCCCCCTCCACTTTTTAACCCCTTGAGGGGCGCGGTTTGCAGACTGCAAACGGTTAATCTAATGCCTAAATGTCCAAATGGCACCAGTAATGTTTTAGTACAATTTCGATCTCATAATAAACGTGAAAAAAAGCTTCTGATTATTTTCAAATAAATTTGTTGGATCTCTTGGATTAATCCTTACTGCTTATTTATCTGTAATTTCCCCCCCCCTCCTCTTTTTAACCCCTTGAGGGGCGCCGTTTGCAGATTGCAAACGGTTAACCTTAATGCCTAAATATCCAAATTGCACCAGTAATTTTTAGTACAATTTCGATCTCATAATAAACGTGAAAAAAAAGCTTCTGATTATTTTCAAATAAATTTGTTTGTTAATTGCGGTGTGAATTAAATATTTGAATATTTTTTGAGCAGATATGCCTTGCTCCTGAAAGGGTTAAATGATTACTTAATTTTAATTTTAAGTTATTGCATATGTTCTTCATTTCATTTTCCAACACATTTTGGATGTATTAGGTATTGTTTATTACAGAATTGTCCCTCAGTCTAGAAATCTATGTACATATCTCTACGTTTTGCGTTAATTACTGTAATGGGTCTTCGCTGTTCCTCTTGGTGATAAATGGCAGTACCCGAATTTAGTTTTCTGTCTTTAGCTCTAGAGGGCAGCGATATTTTTATTATTATGCACTAATTTGCTGAATCATGGTTATCTACTGATTTCACTGGTCGCATGGAAATAATTTATATCATTTTTCATCTTTTCCTTTTTGTTTTCTGGTGAGTTATTTATATGACTTTATAAGTTTCATTCATCTCATTTATACATTAATTTATTTTTTTCGGATGTATTATGTGTAATAAGCTTTTTTGTTTTCTTTGGATCTCAATGTTTCTTTCAATTGTTTGAGTTTTTCCTATATGAGAACAGATGTCGTGTATTCCCGCGGCCGCCATCTTGGATATTTTCTTGGCGTAAAAACCCCCTTTCCGTCGAGTAGTGAATGTCGCCAAGCACCGATTTATGAACATGTTAGGCTTAACAAAAATAAAATGTGTGTAATAAACAAAATTCGTTAACACTAGAACCACCAGAGCGGTCATTTCGACCGGTACAAAATAAAAATATTTCTATTCGCGCCAGAAATTTCTTTCTAAAATAAGTTAAATATTTACCACAGAGAAATAAGTTAAATAAATTAGTAAAATTGTTTTAAATAAAAATTCTTTTGTGAAATATTTTTTTAAATAATTGATTAAAATTTCCGGCGTTTCTAGTGTTAAAGCGGCAATTACTAAATGAATGTACGAACGCTACGAGTTCATAACCCCCCCCCCCCCACCCCTCAAAAAAAATCACAGGATTCAGCAAACTACCTCTGCCGCAATCACAAAAATGCCAAAACTCGTTAAAGCAGCAGTTAGTAAATGCACGTATGTTGCTGTGCACCAATCTCAAAAATGCACAAAATGCATGTGAAATATACAATAAACGGGTAATATAAAACATTACTAAAAAACATTACAACAAAGTATGCATAAAATTATCAACATACCGTAACAGACATCTCGTTCCTTGAAACCCAACTGTAAAAATTGGTCACTTGCCATAATTTATCAAATTTCCAGTCGTCGTAAAACTGTCATTTAACTTTACAGCAAAAAAAAAAAAAAGAACAAAACTCACAATTTCAAACTAAATCAGACAAGAACTTTAACTTGCAATATTGAGCATATACTACGAATATCAAACTTCGCATTACTGTAATTTTAATTTGTCAAACAAAAACCAATACAAAATGTCTCCGTTTTTCTAAACTTTCCTTACTACAAATTATAAAACATGCGGAGTTTAGTTGTAAAAACACCGCTCAGCTAATTTTTCAATCTCGAATATCAGAATACGTCATTAATGACGCCAGTAAAATGATATCACCTTCATTTCCCAAAATAGCCCTATTACTAGAAACTCTAAAGAAACCTCCTTTTTCACTGAAAATTCCGTGATATTTCTTCGTAACATCTCCCACATCAGGCAAACAAACTACGGAAGCCATAGTCAATTAAATAAATCCGGCGCAAAAGACAATCTAAAAAAAAATATTAGGTTACCAGAACCAGCACTCAACGTGGTTGCCATATCGATGAAGATGGCCAACATCGCCAACAAAAAATCGCCAAGAAATCCAAGATAGCGGCCGTGAGAATATACAGCATCTAAGACCCTATATGTTATAAGGAGCTGAGAATTGTCATTTTAGGCATGTTGCTGACAATATTTGGAGAAATAACATATCTTTACTATGAATTGGCTTGCATAGCTCCTCTGACGAATCTGTAAGCCTCTTCATAGTTTCATGATTTTTGCATTTCTTTTTTTAGTATAGATTTTCCAATTTTATTTTTATACTTCTGACATAGCTGCCAACTTTTACGCTTTTTTCCTACTAGTATTTTTGATCAGAAAATTTTGCCTTATTTAATCCTACGTTTTCGATGATTAAATAAGACAAAATTCTCTGCCAAAAAATAGTGGTAGGAAAAAAGAGTAAAACTTGGCAGCTATGCTAAGATTTCACTTTTATTATATATATATATATATATATACAGGGTGTTCCGTTAAAGGGGTCCAATATTAATAGGGGTAATAGAGGAGATCACACGGAGCATAAATCAGTATATAATGCCTGGCCGGATCTCAATAATTTTCAAGTTACAGCAAATAGAATGAAAAATCGGAAATTTGTAAAAAAAACCCTCATTGCTAAACTATCGATAATGCTACATAAAAACGAAGCACATATTTAGAAAGAGCAGAAAAAATCCTACGAAATGACATAAGTTGTTTTAGAATATTGAGAATTAATGGCGAGTTACAAGCTCTGAAATGGTGAAAAAATACAAAATCAAATATTTAGCAAAATAGTTAATCGTTAATTCCAAAAATGCAACTCTACCTACATCAAGGAAAATGTTATAAAATTTGGTCCATTGCGAAAGCTTTCGAAGAAGCTGACAATAAACAATATCAGTTTAATTGTATGGGAGAAATCAAGCAGTTCCCTAGTTACAACTCTGTACTGTTGCACGCTCGGAAAGGGCGAAACTCCGCCCATGACGATTGTAAACACCCCGTTTTAATATCTTTCAATTATACATTTCTGATCAACCTCTATCAATACCCTTTCATTATTCAGTCTGGTCAAGTGAATGACATATTGTGCAGCTCTCGCCTTGTCTTAAAGCAAACTCCGTGACTGCTGCGTTTCCTCCATGAACTTTCAGGATGATGAAGAAGAAGTACTTTTTATGCAAATTTTCTATGTGTATAGGAAGAAAAGTGTAATAAAACAGCAGTCATCAGTGGGCGTTATGTTAAAGGGAGGCTGTTGTAAGTGGGATTGTAGTAAGTTGATGTATAATAATTATGCCGGAATACTCTAACGAAGAATATGCGGACATGCATCTGATGTACGGGCAAGCTCATGGAAATGCATGTCTAGCACAGCGCATGTACCGTGAGCAATTTCCAAGGAGACGTTGCCCAAGTTCGAAACTCTTCATAAAAATCGATAGACGATTACGGGAGACTGGATCGTTTAATACAGCAAGCATTGATGCAGGGAAACCTCGACATGTACGAACACCTGCAATGGAAGAATATGTACTGAATATTTTTAAAGATAACCCCTCCACGAGTACACGAGCTGCTGCGTCTGAAGTTGGTGTTTCTCACCAAAGTGTGTGGCGTGTTCTGCGTGCAGAAAACATGCACCCCTTTGCAGAAAACATGCACCCCATGTGCAGCGGGTACAACTGTTATCAGTAACAGATTGTGCTCGGCGGACAGAATTCGTACGCTGGTTGCTTAATGTAACAGAAAATAATCCACAATTTCTGGAAAATATTTTATTTACTGATGAAGCAACATTTACGAGAGAGGGCGTGGTAAACACGCACAATATGCACACATGGTCATATACAAATCCGCACACTGTTTTCCCGTCGAACGCACAACAAAAGTTCAGTGTGAACATATGGGCAGGTGTCCTCGGCGATTATCTCATAGGACCATATTTACTCCCAGATGTACTCAATGGCAGTACGTACTTGGTTTTCCTACGGGATATCTTACCGCAGTTACTGCAAAATGTGCCAGCAACATTGCGCCACAATATGTGGTTTATGCACGATGGCGCACCGGCACATTTTTTCATAGGTGTTCGCAATCACCTCAATTCAACATATCCTTGGAAATGGATTGGACTCAGTGGACCTGTTGCTTGGCCTGCACGCTCTCCAGACCTCAATCCGTTAGACTTTTTTGTTTGGGGACACCTTAAATCGCTGGTGTATGAAACGCCTGTGGATACACCGGAGGATTTACTAGCGCGAATCGTTGTCGCTGCAGGAGACATTCCCAACTCCGTCGGAGTTTTTCGGCGTGTTCGCCAATCTTTACGACGTCGCTGTCGGCTGTGCGATTCTGTTAATGGGCGCAACTTCGAACACCTATTATAATAATGTCCGTTCGTCTGCCTTCCGACATTGAACTGTGCAGCGCAGGCCAGAAGACTATGCTTCACATATGTCATAAAGTACGTGGAATGTAATTCTTTATTTCTCATTTTTCTTTTATTTTCAACACTTTTTGGCACAGTATTTTGTAAGTCACAGACTGTGGTGTACTCAAATTGTAAATTACAAAGTTTGTATGACTTAATTTAAAATTTAGTGTCTTTTTTAAATTTATAATTAATAAAATTATTATGCTATTTGTTATTATTATTTCCTATCATAAATTATGATGCACATATACATACAATAATTGTCCATGTAAAACATGTACTGAAACTTCTTGCATAGTTACAAATCGCAATATTTTTAATTATTTCCAAATTTTCACCACCAGTTTAATTTTAAAGAATTTAACTTAAGCTTTATATCAATAAAAGACCACTTTAAAATGTAGACTATTATTGTAAAGTTATTTTGGTTCATGCAACTCTTGAATAATTAAAAATGTTGCATCTCAGAAGAAGCATGATCGAAAATGTATAGTTGAGAGTAATTAAAAAGGCGGTGTTTCCAATCGTGATGGGCGGAGTTTAACCTTTGCTAGTGTCAAAGAAAGCGGAGTTGTAACTAAGAAACTGATTAATTTCTCTCACACAGTTAAACCGATATGGTTCATTGTAAGCTTTTTCGAAAGTTTTTGGAATGGACCAAATTTTACTACATTTTCCTTATTGTAGCTAGAGTTGTCTTTTTGGAATTAAAGATTAACTATTTTGATGTATATTGGATTTCGTACTTTTTTCACTGTTTCAGGGCTTGTAACTCGTCAATAAATATTGCTATTTTAATACAATTGATGTTATTTTGTAGGTTTTTTTCTGTTCTTTCTAAATATGTGCTTCGTTTTTATGTAGCATTATCGATAGTTTAGCAATGAGGGTTCTTTTACAATTTTCCGAATTTTCATTCTATTTGCTGTAACTTGAAAACTATTGAGATCCGACCAGGCTTTATGTACTGATTTATGCTCCATGTGATCTCCTCTATTACCCCTATTAATATTGGACCCCTTTAACGGAACACCCTGTATATATATATATATATATATGACATAAGCGTTTTCAAAACCAGGTCGTGGCGTTTGGGGTCATTTTTACCTTCAAAATCGGTTACCGTAATTTACAGCATACATTTCTAGCATAAAGTATAGTAAGTATAGTATAGTTTTAAGCACTTCATACGAAAAGTCAAACAAATGTCACAGAAGATTACCTAGCGTTTTATATATAGAAAAAGAATTTTCATTTCTTGAAATGATTCATTTTATGTTCATATATCAGGGCCTGCCACAGGCGACTTTTTTTATATTCTATTCGCACCACTACTTTAAGAAAGTATTTTTTGTGGTATATTTCTCTTGCAGATGTTGTGAAACTGTATGTGAAATTTTTTTTTTTATAAAAGTATGTGCGAGATAGAATGAAAAAAGTCACCTCTGGCAGCCCTGACGTACTAAAAAAAATATTTTAAACAAAACTGGGACTCGAGGAAATAGCCCACACCCTCACTGACAAAGTAAAATAAGAAATTGTTCCAAATTATTTTTAACAATTTCCAAGTAAGTTAAAAAGTGGTTATGAATTTGTATTGTCTGGCCATCTGATTGTCCCTCTAGCCATTTGCCTATCAGCATTCTAACTCACCTAAATAACCTCAGATTGTCATGTAATTGAAATTATTTCCGTTACATTATGATTTATGGGGAAAAATCATTTTCAGTTTACTTTAATAATTTTGCAATGTTTCAAACATATTTCGATTGATATATCTCACTGAGGCGTATGATAAAATGCTAACTATAGAATACATGGAACTATTAATAAAAGGGAAATGACATATCCTTAAAATAGTGAAGCTTCAACTGTAACCGCTTTAAGAAGTTCTGATTACCTCCGATCGAAGCTTCCACCTATAAATTTATATAGAAATTTCCTCTTTATTTCTCTTTTTACTTCCCTTTATGCAAAATTTCAGTCATAAATAATGGCAGAAAAACATTTTAATTTTAACCGGTGTAAGTTTACTTTTGCAGTAGTCAGGTCCTTCATTTCTGCCATGTTGTGACAACGGGTGATGCAATCTGACTGTATTACTTGTCAAACTGACACCAGAAAATATTCGTGAAGAAATATTTTCATGAATAAGACGCTTAAATAACGCAAAATTTTCTATTGAATTATGCTGGTGGGAAGTTAGCCCCAGCGGCATTTTGAAACTGCAGATCCGATTTTAAAAAAGCAGCCTCCATCTTGCGACAACCTCCTCAGTCACTTCACTCGCAACTGGTAGACTGTACACTATATGTCTCCTCCGCTTTATTCACAACTCCGTTATAGAATATGGTGTGAGTATGGAGTATTTTTCGTTTAATTGCAGTGACACACAAAATAATTCGGTTACTTTGAGCAATAATAGCTGGACGTATGTTTTTAATTGTGGTATGCGTTTTTAAATTTAACTGTTTTTTTTTTTTTTTTTGCATATCACTTACCAGTTGCGCGTGAAGTAACGGAGAATGTTGTCTCAAGATGGTGGCTGATTTTTTTTCATCTGATCAACAATTTCTGATTACCGCAGAAGAAAACTTCCACCAGTAAATTTTTAATAGAAAAATTTGCGTTATTTCAGTTTTTTTTTTGCAAATTTTTCTCACAAATATGGTAAAAATTTCTGTTTGTTTTTACTGGTGGAAGTTGGCCCGGGTATTATAATCTCTTTCACTGTTACTGACAGTAATGTTCCTTTTGTTGACACAATAAGAGGAAACGCAGGGCCTGTCTACCGCCGAAGTAAACTTCCCCCAGTATAAATAAATATCTGTTTTTGGCCATAATTATGACTGAAATTCAGCATTAACCCGTTAATAGTCGCGCGTTGGTCTTTTCCCCGCCCGAAATTCGTTATCGTCCTGTAACTCATTTCCCCTTAAAGTTACGATAGACAAATTCCGTGTAGCTGACCTTGAGTGTTCACACTCTTGTGTAGTAAAATGGCAAGTCATTCCTGCTATTTCTTAGCATTTTATCGCATTCTTAAGTTTCAATCGGTCTAAATGACCGCGTTGCGACCACTTACGTTAGTTGAATTTTTCCCCCTCGTGTTCATCCATTCCCATTTCCGCGAAATCTGTGGGGAAGGTTTCTTCGAAGTACGGACTCTCTGTCTGTTGTTATTTCGTTGTTTCTTTCATTCTACTATTTTATTCGTTCAAATAGAGTACTTTTTTACTTTTAGAATGTGACTTAAAATTGTTTTATTATATTAGGCGTGTAGTCAGTTCGCACAAAAAAAATGATGGATGGTCACTTACATTTTTTTTTTCATTGTCAAATATTGCGGGAATAAATTCTCAAATCGATAATTATTTAAATATGGAAAAAAAGGGAAATTCATCATCATTATTTGAAAGAACTTGCTTTCCATTTATTACCCGAACATATAAATGAAAGAAAACAGACAATAACACTGCAAAACCATTAAAAAAAGAGAGAAGAGAATTTTGTGGGAATCAGTAAAAAAAATTTCTGTATACCAAAATCTGAAAAGTATCGTTTTTGTACAATAAAACAAATTCGAAAGATAAAACAATCTTCTCAGAAATGTAGTGTGTATATTTGCGAAGAACATACATATAATTTATTTGTACAATAAGAAAAATAATGAGAATTTTATAATGTAGGTTAGAAATTACGCAAATAAAAATCTCTTTTCAGTGAATGTTTATACTATGATTAAAAAAAATATTTTAAGTATTTTTATAAAATTTATCTATTTTTAAATTTTCATACTGTAACTAAAAACACATTTTTTTTAACAATCCCGGAGAAATTATTATTGAAATCCAATAGAAGCTTGGGGACAGTATCTAACAAATTTAATTTTGTTGTCCTTCATCAATTATTCAAACTATTTTTCAGAATAATGTTTTCCAGAATATGAGAGAAAATTCATTTAAATTAAATTATTTCTGCATATTTATAATTTCGGAGAAAATTTTCTTATTGTTTTTATTACTTTAATGAACGTTATTATAAAACAATAAATTATAACATTAATACCTTATTATGAAATGTACAATTGAATATTCATTTTAATTAAATAGTTTCTGTAAAATACATCCCTATTAAGATGAACCTTTCAGTGATTCTATTAATCAAAATAATTTATCCATCTTAGGATTTAAATTTACAATTGCAAATGTATTTAAATTAAATATATAATTTCAATAACTTATTTATTATTTACTTTATATTAGCGAAATTCGTATCCAGAGTTTTTATTCAAGGGCGCTTCTCCCACCCTGAAATAAGTAGAAAAACTACAAATCGTGTATTTTCATTTGAAAAATGGATTTAATCACAAAATCTCGAGAGCCCCCCCCCTCCTCTCCCCCCTCATACCCACACAGACACCCCACAAAATAAATAAATAAATAAAACGTAGTTACAACATTTACATTTATAATTTCGAAGTTAAGTATTTTTTACATTTTTCTTTATTATATATATATATATAATTATACATTTTTAATAATATTTGGTTTATGTGGTATTTGTGATTTCATAATTATTGGTCATTTTCCTTATTTTGCAATGGTATTATTGTACAGAAAGTTTATATATATATATATATATATATATATATATATTGTCTTTAATTGTTTATGGCATCAAATTTGATGGTTTTTCATATGTTTTAAATGAATTAATCGTCCGCAATATGCTGGTGAATTAGTTGTATTGCATTTGATTTTCTGTTGCATGTCATAGGTTCCATTTTTATTTTCAGTTTAATTGTTCAATTTAATGTCAGTGTAATATATTGATGCTAAATTTATTAATTTTATTTTATTAAATGGATATAGTGTGCCGGAGTATCAAAAAATTCTACCTGACTCTGATTCTGTCCTTCCAAAAAAAAAAAAAATAAATAAATAAATAAATAAATAAATAAAAATACCCCTATCATAAATTTAGATTCATATTAGTAAATGTTTTCCTACTGATTATTGATTCATAGTAACATCAGAAATTCAATCAAATCATTTACTATTTACTTTTAAGTATTTATGCAAAACGAAGAAAGAGTTATTAAAAATATTTATCTAGATTCCAACTGAATATATACTTAAGCGAAATAATTAATTGCTGTAAAAGGTTGTAAAATGAATAATTGCTGTAATCTTAAGTTCAGTCAATATTTTCACCCTACGTTATCCGTTTTCGATCATCTGATAACACCGGCAAGTTTCCCCTTCGTTTTCGGCCTGCTGGTAACGGCGGCAAATGGACCGAGCGCGACTACTAACGTTCTAAAAAATGTCGCGACTACTCTCGGGTTAATAAGGCATTTAAAAATGGAGAAAATTTCTATCGAAATTTACTGATTGAAGTTTGTCGTGGCTGTAATGCGCCACTGTGAACAATGGAGTTAAGAATAAAGAGGAGGAGACATATAATGTACTGTCTACGAGTTGCGAGTGAAGTAACTGAGGACGTTGTCTCGAGATGGCGGCTGCTTTTTTTAAGTCGGATCTACAGTTTCTGAATAGCGTTGGGGCAAACTTTCTACCAGTAAAATTTTATAGATTTTTTTTTTCTTATATAAGCGTCTTATTCATGGAAATATTTCCTCTCAAATATGGTAAAAACTCCATTTTTCTGGTGTCAGTTTGTCTGATTAAACAATGGAGTTATGAATAAAGTGGAGGAAACACATAGTGCAGTGTCTACCAGTTGCGAGTGAAGAAACTGAGGAGGTTGTCACAAGATGGCGGCTGTTTTTTTTTAAGTCGGATCAACAGTTTCCGAATAGCGTTGAGGCCATTTCCCTACCAGTAAAATTGAATAGAAAATTTTATCTTATTAAAGCATCTCATTCATGGAAATATTTTCTGACAAGTGTGCTAAAATCTTCTATTTACTTTTACTGGTGTCCGTTTGACGGATAAAACAGCCAGTTTTTTCACCTGTTGTCAAAATATGGCAGAAACGCAGGGCCTGACTACCATTAAAGTATACTTTTACCAGTAAAAATGAAAATCTGTTTCTGTAATTATTTATGACTGAAATTTGCATTAAAAGGCTTTTAAATGCAGAGAAATTTTCTACATAAGTATACTGGTGGAAGTTTCCGCCATATTAATAGTTCCATGGGTTAAACAGTCAGTTTGTTTCACCAATTGTCACAATATGGCGGAAACATAGGACCTGACTACCGCAAAAGTAAACTTTCACCAGTATAAATGAAAATATATTTCTGGGATTATTTATGACTGGAATTTTGCATGAATAAGGCCTTTAAATACGCAGAAAATTTCTATATAAATTTACTGGTGGGTGTTTCTACTAGAAGTAAGCAGCCCTTGCGAAAGCGGTTACAGTTGAATCTTCAGTACATTAACCCTTTATCTACTGCATTATGATTAACTGTAATTTTTTTCATGTAATATTTTTTTTCAGTTAATACAAAGAAAATTAATGGATAAACATAAAAATATGCCCACCCGTGAGAAATTCATTTATTTAGAGGTAATTAATTTAAGTGGTACTTTAAAGTAGCGTCAGATCACTCTGACTAAAATATCGTAACAGAAAACCCACAAGGTATTTCCAATTGCACCAAAAAATATTTTCGATTTAATAAGTATGTGGAATACAGGCCCTTTTTTCCTTATTTACAAATAAATCTTTTAGAAAATTCCGGCGCCAATCATTTATTTCAACACTTTAGAATTGAAAATGCGTTGCACCTGAATGGGTTAAAAAAAACTATTTTTTTCTTTAGGTTTCTATCTTGTTAGCAGTTCTTTAGTTATGCGACGTCTATATTCCAGGGACAACATGTTCTCTCGAATACAAACATATGCAATATATGAATTTACATATGCCATTTCTAGCACAGCAAAAACGAGCAGGTGCCACAACTTTTTCAATTTCCTATAAAACAAATAATAATGAAACAGAAAAGAAATACCAGGGAAATCATTACTACACTACATTTTAGTAATTGCATTTTGAAACTGATGAAAACGATGGATAACTATACAGACGAAAAGAAAACAAAAAGTTTTCTCCAACACCCACTGTACTGACGGTACTTATAAGTACCACCGAGTAATTCAACTATTAAATCAAATACATACACCATTCACCTAAAATAGCTATTCAAACTGTATTCTAAGATCATAATGAACACATTAAAAAAATCCAACACTTATTTTACATCATTTATTGTGTTTGCAGCTATAATAAGACGAGTGTGGCAATCTGTACAAAATGTCGGCACAAAACCCATCGTTTGTGTCAAAGATAGCCTTCTTCATCGTTAAAATAACAAATCTAGAACTACTGCTGCCATGTATGCGGATAAAGTGGAGTTAAAAGAGTGGTTTTCCAAAGTACCATTAGAATGTTAGTAATATTCACTATGGGATGAAAGTTTAAAATTATTGGTACTTATAAGTACCATCAGCAGATAAAGGGTTAAGGGGACCGGGAACGCCCTATGTCCGCCATGTTAAATCCACTAACTTTATGTATCTTTTTCTCAGAAATGGTGAAAGATAGAATTCTGGATTTTTTAGAGTAGTTAGAACAACATGTTTTACGTATTTTAAAACAACATTTTCTTTCTATGTGAAACTGAAAATTAATTATTAATTATTTATTGAAAGTCTTTTTTAAATTAGAATTTTTGATAAGATTTCGCTGCCTGAAATAAATAATTTTCAACAAATCATTAAACCCTTGTGTTTACATAAATATTACAAAAAATCTGAGTTCTTAAGTTTAATAGATATCGAAAAATGGGTACACAAACATGAAAATCCAAGTTTTGAGAAGAAGTGAATTAAAGATTTAAATTGCCATTGAGCTGGGAAGTACTGTTAGAAAGAATTAATAATTCCAACACTTCTTTTTAATATATATAAACATGTGTGAAACATCGTTGGAAAGATAAAGGTTTAAACTATTTAATGTTATAAAAAAGTAAAAATCCATTATTTTCCCCAATTTTCGCTTACCTGGTCCACTTAAGGATATGTCAGTTCCTCTTTATTAATAGTTCCATGCTGTGAACCGGTTACAGTTGTAGCTTCACCATTTTGAGGATATGACAGTTCCTCTTTTTTCACAGTTCAGTGGTTTGCATAAATTCTGCAGATCATATGCCGGGCTGCACAGAAGAATTCGAGTTCGTTTCCTTTTATTGACAGAAATTGCTGGAGGGGAATTTTTAACCGTGTAATGCGTTTCCTAACTGAACTAAGTTTTTGCTTACCATGTAGTATATACACAAATCTATAGATAATATACAGGGCGACTCAAAATAATTCGGATATCTTTCGCAGGGCTCCCACTGGTACGTTTTTTGGAAACCAGTAATTTTTTGGAATTAATTCGTGTTAGGTTTCTGCAACAATTGAAAAAAAACAATCTTCCCGGTATGTTTCTACGAAATTTAAAAAGATTTTTCTTTAAATAAAAGGGGTGTTCAGAAAACGGTCCAAGTGGGAGCCCAGCTGCCGATTATAGATCGTAATTTCCAAAATTGGATTTTCAAACATGTTATATGTTCTGTTTACTTAGCTATCATCTTTCACCTTATTAAACACTAAGTTTCGTTATAATATAACAGAAAGCGTTTCATAATGTATGTTTTACATGATTTTTTTTTCTCGTTCATTTGTATTGTTGTAATTTTAATTAGTTATAAATCTAGATATCTTTTTTTATCGTGATATTCTTAAAATCGTCTTGTATGTAGATTTATTTGAGATAAAAAAAAACTTGGTTTAGTATATTTCATATTTAGTTTTTCTATTATAAATAAATAAATGTAATCGATGTGTAGTTACATCTGTTCAAAAATCTTGAACATACCTGAATTTTATTCTTCGGGCGCCCACTTTGAAAAAAATTGTATATCTAGAGTTTGTATATCTAGAATTAGTTATATGATGAACATGTAATGTATAAAAACAAACAAGAAATGTTCAGTCATATTACATTTAACACCTTGAGCGGGACTGGTATATTATATATGCCACATTGACACCTGAATTTTGGAATTACGTTTTGCAGTTTATAATGTATGCGAAGATCAGCGTTAACTTACTTAGATATAAATTTGTTTGAAAATCCCGGTGTCAATCAATCATTTTAACATTTTAGGAACAGAAATGCTTTGCCCCTGAAAGAGTTAAAGCATGTGTGTTGCCGTGGGTGCTTTTCACTGTTGTTTGTGTAATTTTCTACT
This sequence comes from Maratus speciosus, assembly GCA_963932465.1. Classification (NCBI taxonomy): domain Eukaryota; kingdom Metazoa; phylum Arthropoda; class Arachnida; order Araneae; family Salticidae; genus Maratus; species Maratus speciosus. The sequence goes on along the minus strand of OZ010796.1, from coordinate 491,494,580 downwards.
AAAGAAATTGTTCTTAACCCTAGAACTACCGGAAATTTTACTCAAGTTTTATAAAAACATTCTACACCAGAATTTTTACTTAAAACTATTTAATTTGTTTATTTAACTTATTATTGTCTGATTTATACATTTAGTTTGTTTTGAAGAAATTTCTGGTTTGAATAAATATTTTGAATATACATGTCGGGTCCAATGGACCCGTCTGGTAGACGGAAGGTTAATATCACTAAAACAGATATCCTCGCTCAATACTTTGTCCTGTGTACTTTGTGCCAATAGTTCGTTAATGTATATAATGTTTACCACCTAGAACTTTGCATACAAACTGATTCTTGCTAATGGCGAGCAACTGGGTTGTTATGTTCTAATCTGAATACCAGCAGATAAAAAAATACAGAAATATGCATTATTTAGACGCATTCGTTGTGAATATCTTAATTTTAACAATGAAAATGCATAATTCTTGTTAAATAAGATGTCATTTTTACACACTCAGGACTTTTGGCTCTTTTTTAAACAAAAGGCATTATTCCTTTATCTACCGACGGTACTTATAAGTACCACCCACTTTAAACTTTCATCCCATAGTGAATATTACTAATATTCTAATGGTACTTTGCAAAAACACTCTTTTAACTCCACTTTATCTGGATACATGGCAGCACTAGTTCTAGGTGTGCTATCTTAGCGAGGAAGAACGCTATCTTTGAAAGAGTCGATGTGTTTTGTGCGGACATTTTGAACAGATTGTCACGTTCATCTTTTTATTGCTGCAAACACAGTAAAGTATATAAAATAAGTGCTGGATTTTTTTAATGTGTTCATTATGATCTCAGAATACAATTTGACTAGCTATTTGGGTGAACGGTGTATGTATTTATAACAGTTGAATTACTCGGTGGTACTTATAAGTACCGTCATTACACTGGGTGTTGGAGAAAAATTTCTTGTTTATTTTTCGTCTGTGTAGTTATCCATCGTTTCCATGTGCTTTAAAATGTAATTACTAAAACGTAGTGTAGTAATAATTTTCCTAGTATTTCTTTTCTGTTTCATTATTATTTTTTATAGGAAATCGAGAAAATTGTATCACCGGCTCTTTTTTGCTGTGCTGGAAATGGCATAGGTAAATTCATATATTGCATATGTGGAGATGCGAGAGAACATGCTGTCCCTGGAATATAGACGTCGCATAGATAAAGGACTGCTAACAAGATCGAAACCTAAAAAGAGTAGTTTTCTTAATCCTTTCAGGGCAAAGCATTTTCAATGCTAAAGTGCTGAAATAAATGATTGGCGCCGGAATTTGCCCAAACATTTACTTGTAAATGAGAGAAAGGCTATATTTCACATACTTATTTTATCGATAATATTTTACCATAATTCTGGTGCCACTTGAAATACCTTGTGGGTTTTCTGTCACGAAAATATTTTAGTAATAGTATATTGATGGTACTTTGAAGTACCACTTTAATTAATTAGTTCTAATGAGTTAAATTTCTCACGGGTGAGTAATTTTTTTTTTAACCCTTAAATGCCTGATTTTCCAAAAAATCATTGTAATAATGTTTTTCGGCTTTCATTTTTTAAATAAATCATGGGAAAAATACTTAAAAAAATCATATTTTGTTTTAAGTATGGTTAACGTCTAAAAAACAGTTTGTTACTAAACGGCAATACAGGTCTTTAATTGAAAAAATAATTTTCCTTGATAAAATTCTATAATATTAAACACACAAGAATTTTACGAACTATAATAATAAATATATTTTACTTGTCCACTGCAGAACAAAATAGGGTATTTCGCAAGCTTCCAAATAAAACAAAAAGAACAAGTAGCAACAATTGAAAAAAATAAATCTATCTTTATTCTTAAACAGCACAAGTGTTGCCATCTACATGTTGAAAATCGATTTAATAATATTTTCAGAATGTATTTTATTGGTAACATTAGGCATTATAGCTTCAATATTATTCTTATAGTATTTTAGAGACTAAATTGGGTATGTTGCCGAGAAGCAACACCGGACATTTAAGGGTTAATTTTTATCCTTTAATTTTCCTTGTAGTAACTGGAAAAAACGTTACTTGAAAATTTTGCAGTATATCATAATGCAGTATATAAAGGGTTAAATGCCGAACAGCAAACGCAAACTCATGAAGTGGAGCCGACATACAAAGTTCTGAAATGAACCGCTTTTGAGTACCAGTATTTTCTAAGAAAATTTTCCTTTTCAGTTTTTTGTTTCAATTTTTTTAGAAAACAACCTCAAAGATTTTTTCCTTTGCAAACGATGTAGAAAATTATCACAATAAATTTTCTTAAAAAACATTGGCATTTAAAAACAGGACAATTTAGGGCCTCTGTACATGCAGATAGCTTTTCGAGCGAATTTTTATATTCGCTGTATAGTAAAATTAATTTTGCCATAAAATCAGATGTCAAAAAGCTGGAGTGTTTGCAGATAATAGGGGTCGGTGCATATAGGACATAGTTTATTGTTCTTACCAGCATCTTTTATCAATAATCTTCAAGAGACATTTTTATATATCATATATCATGAAGATTATTGATAAAAGATACTGGTAAGAGCAATAAAATTTGTCCTGTATGCTCCAACCCCTGCAGATACGGATATTCTTCAAATTTATGGATTCAATCTAACATTTCTTAAAATCTGAAAGGAAAATACAACTTTATTACACAAAATGTAATTTTTCAAAAAAGCTATGTCACAAAATGGGACAGGTAGAATAAATTTTTGAAAAGATACCGCCAGTAAATGACACTGATTTACTGAGATGAGCACACTCATAAATGGCCAACAATGTGTTATGAATGTAAAGCAAATTTCTATAAAACAAACATATTTCCATTAAAATATACTTAACCTAAACATAAATTAAGCAAGCCTTTGGGATACATTAATTTGGGAATGTATCTCTAAACTTTATGAAAGTATAAACAAAATATTCACATTTCCTGCTGTCCGCTTTCAAAAGATTAGGTTTTTTTTCTTTGTTAGGATTATTCACAAAGTTTCAAAGAAATATTTCCTTAAAAATATATTTATTCAAAGGATTTTAAGTGAGTGCCCTGGGGAATTTGATTGATGTTATCCGACGACTTTTAACTATACTTATTTATTCAAAACCGGTTAAGTTCTTAGATACTGCTTTTGAAAAGAACTTACTTAAAACTAGTGTTCTGTTCTTTATCTATTACTAAGAACTTACTAAGGACTTACTTTACTTTAAAAATATAGCATAAAACTGCATAAATCAAGATACTATTAACAGGCTTGATATGTAACTTTTCCACTATATTTTGTATATTGCGCTAGGCGTAACCTAAAGCACAGTATTCAATATATCAAAGTGGTCCGGGTCTCAAAATTCTATTTTTTTTTTGTTATTTATAGAGATTTTGTTATGAAATTTTTTCTGAAATACATTTTAATATAATAAGAACAGTGCATGTAAAAACAATCTGAAAAAAATTAAATATTTTTTTTATTTAAATTGTAAAATTTTGCATATTTAATTTTTGATATTACTCTGGAAGTACTTACTCGATTTACAAACTTTTTACACATTTGTGTACAGAAAATATGTCATTTCAATTTGTCTTCAGGATTTCATAAAATATTGATTAGGAATTTTATAAAAAAAAATTTAAGTAAAAAAATGAATTTTTTTATGAGTGAGTTTTGCATTAATTAACATATTTTCACACTTATCATTCAAAATTAAAAATCCTGAATACAATTTGTTTGAAATATAGCATAAAATTTCTGTTAAAAATTTCATACATATATCTTGCAAGGAACTCTAGTTATATTCTTTTAAATTTGACAAATCGTGAAGAAATTCATTCTGAGATAAATGGAGCTAATGTTTTCGACAGCGGGCAGCTGATGCATCGCTTCTCAAAGCAGAAAGTGTTATATCTCTGGATCTAATGAAAAAAAAGCATGCGATTTGCGGTATTTGCCGCTAAAAACTCAGCATTTTTTTTAAAGCCAATAAAAAGAATTTGCATTTTTTTAAAAGAATTTTTAGCCCCGGACCCCCTTAATAAAAAAACTAAATGTATTGTTAACACTGTTATACACAGGGGAATTATGTTCGTAAAATGGCTGAATGATTGGCTGAATTTACATAACGAATTTCATAGAAGATAAATGTTTGCTTTAATTCACGTTTATTATAAAAGCAAAAATTTCTTAAAATATTCTGGATGTTGTTGGGCAAGAGGACAAGATCATCCGACCGGGGTACCCACCAAAATTTGGCATTGGTGTTATTTCCCCGTTGGAAGTTCCCCACTACTGACTAGAGCCTCTAGAGTTTACGAGCCGGAGCATCACCGCCATATTTAGGTACACTTTGGGTACACGCCTGCTTCTTGGCGACTTTAGCCCCTTGTTGGCGATTTCAAGAAATTTGTTTATCACATATTATTTGAACTAAGTCGAAGTATGCACAAAAGGAAAAATTCTATTATTAAAGGTCGTACGGTCCTTGAAAATCTTTACATTTTTCAAAAATAATTTTTCGTCCTTAAAGTCCTTTTTATACAAATTCTGCAAAAAGTCCTTAATTTCAAACTCTTATTTCTTAATCAGATATGAAACTCTTCTGCATTTGAGTGAATTTCCGATTAAAAAAAAATCAATTAAATCCCTCTCTTTTCGAAATTATCTTCACCCCATTTTGCTCCTCCCCCGCCCCCCTCAAATGTACTCAAAGTATAAAAATCCTTATTTTTTTAAAACTTTTCTACTCTATTTATTATTTTATTGTAACAATATGATCATACCAATTTCGTTAAAATTTAATCTAAATTCCTCTATCCCAAAACTTCTCTTCCCTCTCTACACCCCTCCCCCCTTCTCACAATATCCAGTATAGTTTAAAATTTTTAAAACTGTAATTTTCTAAAACTTTGTTTTTGCAATATCTGTCATTTTATTAAAACAATAAATAAATAACCAATCATATACTATTTTTTTCCTCCCTCCCCACCGAAATTCACGTTTTCCCTCCTCCCCCCCCCCTGATACCAAGCACACAAATTTTAAAGTCTTTAAATATAATTTTTTTTGTTCTATGTGTAAATGTTTAGTAAAGTAAATAAATAACAAGTAATCTAATAATTTCTCCATCCCTTTGAAAAAAAAAATCTTCTTCCCCTTTGCCCCTCCCCCTGTTCATAAAGTTTAAAATCTTTAAAAGAATTCTTTTTTTTCTGCTGTTTGTTCCTTTATTGTAATAATGAGTAATTAATCATCTAAAATCCTCCCTCTATCTGATATGGCCGCTTTCCCTTTTGTCCCCCCCCCTTATTCCTAGCACACAAAAAATTAAATCTTTAAAGAGTTTAATTTTGAATTTTTTTTTTCTGTATAATTTTAAATCTTTAGTAACATTAGTTAATAAGTCATCTAATGAACTTACTACCCCCCCCCCCATAAAATTCTGTTTCTCCCTTAATTCCCCCCCCCTACTCACAAAATTAAAAATCTTCAAACGTTTCTAATTTTTAAAACTTTCTTTGCTCTATTTATTACTTTATTGTAACAATAATAATAAATAATCATTTAACATCCTCCCACCACCTGAAATTACCTCTCCCCCGGTCTTTCCTACCATCCAAAACTTAGTCTTCAAAACTGTATTTTTTCTTTCTGAACCATTTGTGAGTCGATAAATAACAAATAAAAATATTAATCGATAAACATCAAATTCAGCTTCCCGATTTTCCCCTTCGGCTCAATAAACAGTTTGATATTTAAAACTGTCATTTAAATAAAATATATCCTACATGTTTTATAGTAAAAAAAAAAAAAAAAAAAAAATCAAGTAATCTACCCCACCCCCCCTCTTCCGCAAACAAAATTTAGAAAAATCTGTTCCTCTCCAACACATGAAGTTGAGATTTTTTTTTAATCTTTTGCTCTATTTGTGACCTTGTAGTGACAAAAAATAAATAATTAATGGGATTAATAAGAAAATAAATAATTCAAAATATCGTAAATATTGATTAATAACTCTGAAAAGTTTGAAAAAATTAAGAGTATAAATAATCATTGTCTCTTATGTATATTTATACATTTGTGTATTTATTATAAACATAAATAAGTAATTAAATTTAAAAAGAATCGCAATCGTCAGTCATTTTTACACGTTTTAACAGACTTTTAAATTTGGCGCTTTCATAAATCCCGCCATTTATCTCGATGACAGTTGATTATCCACTTTCTTCTTTTTGTATTTTCTTCGGGAAATTTGAACATCCGGTGCACTTTTCTAGAATGGTTTGAACAATTCATCGCAAGGCAACCTCCCATCATAAATTTCGTAACTAATTATAATGCGTAATTAATAAAAAATAACTGTCTAAATGTAGCACCGATTCTCTGAGTTTACATAGAAGTGAATGAGCGCTGGGTACATAAGGCAAACCCAAATGGCGGATGCTTCATCTCGTATCTCTAGTAGCCCTACTACTAACCAGCGAAACCCAAACTAAGGCAACTGGTGCGGAAAAATTCTGCGTCTTAAGTTAACTAAAATAAATAAAACAAAGTAAATGTTCTCCAACGCCAAAAATAAATAAACATAAAAAGATCTTGATAACAACTTTTAAAGACATTTTACAATCTAAAAAATGTCTGTCTGTCAGTAAAACTAAATTGTAACACACTTTTATAGACTATTACTGTATAATAATTGTCTAAAAATATCCAACTGAACACTGTCAGAATGAACATAAAATATACAAACTTACGGAGTAACAATATGATATACATGTCTTGGTGAACACTTCATCAAACAGGAAAGTAAACTTTGCCAATTTATATAAGCTAAGCCATCCATTGGTCCTGGCAAAGCATTTCTGTTGCTAAAATGTTAACCCCTTCACGGTCACTTAATATTTGGAAAAACCGTCAAATATTATCTATTTTTTTATTACAGAAATTGAATAATTATAAGGATTCTATATAAAATATGCAATTAGATTTTTTTTTTTTAAAGCGAAAAAAAAAGAAGTTTATAGAACAAATTCACATTTGTGAAAAAGCCATCATGCGAGAATACTGTGTTTTAATGTTTATTTTACACCATACAAATTAATGCGAATAAGACCTTGATTTTTCACATCTTAGATCTTTATTTATCATCATCGACACGATCATCATCATCGGCACGAGAAATAATGAACGACACTTCAGCCCGTGATATTGACGGGACCGAGAATTAAGGGGTTACAATGATTGATTGACAGCGGTATTAATGAACAGCTTTGTATGAAACTTAGTAAAAGCGCTAATGTGGCATTTGGGAATTAAAATTAAGTGGTATATAACACATACCGGTCCCATTCAAGGGGTTAATAGACCTTCACCTTAAAGTCAACGGAGTCCTAGTATAATATCAACCTTAATATAAAAATCACAAATTCGTAAATAAACTCACAAGTTCGTGAGTAAAGTCAAGATTCTGAAATTTAATGTCTTGACTTTAAAAATCAGTCAAAGCATCAGAAATTGTATCTAATAAACGAGAAGTTTCCATTTAGATCATTATAAATTGTACATAGTTTTTTGTAATTTGTATGGGACAGAAGAATATTCATAACATTCCATTCTATAGTTCTGTTACTAATCACTTCGAACCTTTCCGCCAAAATACAACAGCTATCAAAAAGATAGTGCTTAACATCGCCACGTTTTCCACAAGTGCATTTATCATTACCTCGTTCTCCCAGTTTGTGGAGCAAAGTAGGGAACGCACCATGTGCAGAGACAAAATATGCAGATACTTGCGAATAACAAGTAAAATTCAAATTAACTTCGAGAATAACCATATAGCTAATACCTTTGTCGCTAAAAGACCAGCGGTTCTGCCAATCTTGTACATTTTTATTACGAAAATGATGCTTTATAAAACTCGCAGGAATTGGAAGATCAACAACTTTGCCATAACTATTGTCAAGAACCACCGATTTGGCAAGTTCATCCGCACGTTCGTTGCCCACGATGCCCACATGGGCCTTAACCGCTGCCACCTAAATACTCAAGGCCAGAGGACACGAGTTGTGACGTCATCACTAATCGACCGACTTCTCACTAGGGCTGGAATTCACACAAGGAAATTTTGAATAGCAATTTTCTCTTATTTTATTTGTGAAATATCTCTCATCTTATAAATCATTTACTTTATTAGACTATGGTTTAATTGCATAAATTCTATTATTAAATAAAGCAAAGATTTCGATATAAATATAGCGGAAACAAAAAAATGGTAAAATTGGCAATAAAATGCAATAAAAAGCCAGTCACAAGCAGCAAGTGCCAAAATCAACACTCATGTGTCGGCGCTGATTTTATTTCTTCTATTTCTTTTCTTTTCTTCTTTTTTTTACCACTGTTACCAAACAATAATCTTAGTTGTATATTTATCCAAAATCTACCAGGAATATTGATATTTGGAAATAGCTTTTATATCGCCGCACTCTTATTATTATTCTTAACCTTCCGTCTACCAGACGGGTCCATTGGACCCGACATGTACATTCAAAATATTTATTCAAACCAGAAATTTCTTCAAAACAAACTAAATGTATAAATCAGACAATAATAAGTTAAATAAACAAATTAAATAGTTTTAAGTAAAAATTCTGGTGTAGAATGTTTTTATAAAACTTGAGTAAAATTTCCGGTAGTTCTAGGGTTAACTAAGGAAGAAAGCATAACTATAAGATTACTTATAGTTTATTATACATATTTACAATAGCTGCTAAAACGCAGCTTTCAGAACAAGTCACATTTTACAACTGCGCAGAATATTCTCGGCTGCGTGCAAAGCCTTACAATTCCAGATTGTGTAGTGCTGCCATCTATTAACATAGATCGCTACTATTTCAGATTCTTCGTTAAGGATATAACACCAGTCCCCTCATAGTTCAAACGAACTACAGGCAATCTTGTTCTTTAACTTCTTCGAACTGGAGCACTTTTTCTTACAGTCCTCGTCATTGTTTTTAGTCAAATTGTCTTTTACAGTTTTATCTGTCGTAACATCATTTTTATTACTCACAACTGTACGTGCCACAATATCATGCGAAGGCTGAGATTGGCTTGGTTCTATAGTATCGTCATTATTAAGCTGTTCTTTTATTTTTCCATTAATTTCCGAAAAACGGTTTTGGTTAACCCTTTCATACCTATCATAATCACTGTAATTTTTACCACTATGTCCCATATTTTCAACTTTGTCTGAGATTAATTTATCATTTCGATTAATCTCTACAACTCTCCCTGGTATTTCATAACTTATCTCTCTATTTCATCTCAACTGATCAACGTGACTTTTATACATTATTCCGTCACATCTATTTACTAAAACCCATCTACTCCCCAATAATTTCATATTTTTTCCTTTTACCCATTTCTCCTCTTTTCCAAAATTTTTAACAAAAACTAAATCATGAAGTTTATATTTGTGCAGGGGTTGCTGTATTTTAGATTTTGATGGTAATACCAAGTGAAGGGCTGTTCGAACTGGCCTTCCAAACATTAATTCAGCAGGAGTTTTACCAGTCACCGAATGAGGAGTGGAATGATTTTCTAACAAAAATCGTGAAATTGACAATGTTATGTCACTTTTATCTAGCTTTTTAAGACAAATTTTCACAGTTTGCACATACCTTTTCGCTTGTCCGTTCGAAGATGGATGATAAGGTGGAATAGGCGTATGCTTAATTCCATTATTTTTAAGAAATTCCTAAAATTCATCACTGGTGAACGCGGGACCATTATCACTGACCAATTCAACAGGTAATCCAAATGTAGAAAAAATTGTCCTTAATACCTTAATTGTAGTTTTACTATCAGACCTGGGTACTACTTCTACTTCCAACCATTTAGTATAAGAATCGACTACTATTAAAAACATTTTACCTTCAAAAGGACCGGCATGATCTATATGGATCCTTTCCCAGGGCAGTTCAGATTTCCATTTCAAGGGTTCCATTTTGGTACAATCCCTCGCAAACATCTAACATCTATTACAAGAATTTATCATTTGTTCAATTTCTTTATTCATATTTGGCCACCAAACTACACCCCTAGCTTTCGCTTTCATGCTCGATATACCTTGATGAACAGAATGTAGTAATTTTAATATATATTCACGGCCTTCCTCTGGTACGATCACTCTATGTCCCCACAATAGACAATTTTCTAAACAGGAAATTTCCTCCCTTCTACGAAAATATGGTTGATATTCTTCTTGTTTAACCTTCCGCGGCCACCCATGTAACATCCACTCTAAAATTTATTTAGTTACAGGATTTTCAGTTGTCCACTTTGCAATAGATTTAGACGTAATAGGCCAATTATCATTATTTGAAACAAACATTATTTCCGCAGGATTACTTACTACATTTACAGTTTCTGGGAGAGGTAATCTACTTATGCATCCGCATTTTTATTATTTTTACCTTCGCGATACTCAATTGTATAATCATAACCAGCTAACATTAATGACCATCTCAGCATTCTAGGTGATAATGTATCAGGTACCTTTTTAACAGGATCAAATAATCTAATTAAAGGTTTATGATCTGTTATAGTTTTAAAATGTTTTCCAGCTAAATATTGGTGAAATTGAGTGACACCAAACATTACAGATAAAGTTTCTTTATCAATCATTGCATAATTTCTTTCAGTTTTGTTTAAAGTTCTCGAAGCATAAGCAGTAGGTTTCTCTTTACCCTCAACAATGTGGCTTAAAACTGACCCTATACCATATTCAGAAGCATCACAGTTTAAAACTATATCTTTGTTAACATCATATAATTCTAAAACAGGAGATGTACATAATAATTGTTTAACTTTTTGAAACGCTTTTTCATGCTTTTCTGACCATGACCACTTTACATTATTATCTAATAATATATGTAAATGTTCTAAAACATCTGAAATATTAGGCAGGAAGTTTCTAGAATAAGAAATTAAGCCTAAAAATGAGCGCAATTGTGATACATTATTTGGAATAGGAGCATTCAAATAGCATTAACTTTTTCTGGAATAGGTCTAATTCCTTCCTGAGATATTTTATGACCTAAATAAGAAACTTCCGAAACCATAAATTTTAATTTTTCCTTATTTAATCTTATACCATGCTCAGAAAAGCATTTCAGAACATTTTCAACTCTTTCAGAATGTTCTGATTCATTACTAGCACTAATGATAACATCATCTAAATACACCAACATATTCAAATTTTTTAAAAATATGTTCAATTTTTCTTTGGAACATACCCGGAGCACATTTTACCCCAAATGCTAATCGTAACACATTAAAAAAAAACCTTTATGAGTATTTATAGTCAAAATTTTACTACTTTCTTTATCTACAGGTTGTTGTAAATAAGCATCTTTTAAATCAAAAACAGTAAAGAATTTACCACCTGATAATTTAGAAAATAATTCTTCCATTCTAGGAAGAGGATAATTATCATTTTCAGTATTAGTATTAACTGTTGCGCTATAGTCACCACATATTCTAACAAAACCATTAGGCTTAGGAACAATTACTATAGGACTAGCCCATTCTGAATGATCAACAGGTTTTAAAATACCGTCATTAGTTAATCGTTCCAATTCAACATCAGTAGCTTTTCTTAAAGCAAAAGGAATAGGTCGAGACTTAAGAAAAACTGGTTTTGCATCTTTTTTCAATTTTATTGACACGGCAGGACGCTTGATTGTCCCGATCCCGTCAGCAAAAACATTAGGAAAATTTCTAATTAAATCATCTTTCGAAATGCTTTTAATCATATTTACATTAGGCCAAAATAATTTTGATGCTTTTAACCAAGTTTTTCCGATTAGACTCGGACCCTCCTCTTTAATAACTATTATTCTTAAATCAGGAATACAATATTCATTAACAACAGCATTTACATTTTAATTCCCCCAGAACAGTTAAAGAGTCTTTAGTATAAGTTTGCAATTTAATATTAGATTTAATTAAAGGCAGCTTACCTGAGAACAATTTATGAGCAACACATTTACTTACGATAGTATGAGCCGCACCACAATCGATTTCAAATTGTATATTTACACCATTTATTTTAACAGATTTTATCCATGACACCTAATTGGAGTTGTCGTACATAAAATTTAAACAATATTCTTCTTGCACAGTTTTAATTTTTCTGTTCTTAAAAGGTTTGTCACTTTTCATTCCAAATTTCCTATTACGACAACAAATTTTTAAATGACCCAATCGATGGCAGAAATGACATTCTGCAGATTTAGAAGGGCAAAACTTGGGATTATGATTTTTAGAACATCTGTAACACGGTTTCTCAGGCGCGAATTTATCTTCTTTAGGCTTAGGTGCATGAGCGTACTTCTCCACTTTCGATTTCTCTCCTATCGAAACCCGCACTTGATTGACAGTCGTAGTATCCCCGATGTTTAGAGATTTCACTCCAGCCTCAGCTATCTCAAATGACTCAGCTATTTCCACCGCTGTTTGGAACGTTAAATACCTGTAATCCAGTAATTTCTGCTGTATCTTTTCATCTTGGATGCCAAACACCAACTGATCACGCAGGCGGTCATTAAGCGTATTCCCGAAGTTGCAATGCTCGGATAAACGACGTAACTCTCTTATAAAATCGGCTATATTCTCTCCTTGCTTCCTTAGTCGTTTCTGGAACTTAAATCGTTCGACAATTTCACTAGGGCGTGGTGAAAAATGATCCTTAGCTTTCTTTAAAAGATCCTCGTAACTGATTTCTTTCAGCGTATTTGGAACAATAATATCTCGTAAAATAGCAAACGTTGTTGTTCCAACAGAGCTTAGTAAAATATTCTTCTTCATTTCATCATTTTTGATGCTATTCACTGAGAAATAAAAATCAATTTTCTCGACGTAAATAGCCCAAGGAACATATGCATTATATTCTTCGAAGTGACCCAGAGAAATTATTTCTTTATCGCCCATTTCTCGTGCCACTTTTTCTTTTTCTCTTTCGAAAAAAAAAATTTTTTTCACAACATTTCAGTTTGGGTTAAATCCCATCGTCGCCACTATTATATCGCCGCACTGTTATTATTATTCTTAACTAAAGAAGAAAGCATAACTATAAGATTACTTATTGTTTATTATACATATTTACAATAGCTGCTAAAACGCAGCTTTCAGAACAAGTCACATTTTACAACTGCGCAGAATATTCTCGGCTACGTGCAAAGCCTTACAATTCCAGATTGTGTAGTGCTGCCATCTATTAACATAGATCGCTACTATTTCGGATTCTTGATTAAGGATATAACAATAGCGGTAGCCATAAATGAGACCGTCTCAAACAATGCTTATTTATCCATCTCTTTTTTTGTTTTAATAAACACAATTAAACATCATTACAACAGAAAGTTACAATATTTTCTCTTCAAATCAGGGTTGCCATCTTTCACTTTTTATTCAGAAATTCTGAATTCATTTTAGAAACTCCAATCGTAATTTTTGCTTTGTTTTAATGACAGACATTTCATGACTACATAAAATAAAAATTCTCTATCCCAATTTTCATGCATGAATTCATGATTACTTAATATAAAACGATTCTAAACTGGCAACCCTGGTTCAAAAATATATTTTCATTATGCATTATCTCTACATTTGTAGAGAACATTTTTGAAATGCATTATTAATATTTATTGACGTATTAACAGTATTGATTTATAAAAAAGAAAAAAAGTTTCAACCATTAAAATAAAATGAAGGGATATTTTTTTTTTCATAATCATAAAGGAGATGTGAAAATCCCAATTATCTTAGGATCTATTTATATCTATATTATCTTAGGATCCGATTATCTATAAAAAATATTTTTTGAAAATTTTGCTGAAAAATTATATAAATAAATAAGAAACATTCCCTTCATGTTTCTGATACTTCTACAAAGTTTTATGAAATGTTAGAAGTCGTCCTTTATTGTTAATTCTGACAGTTTTAGTTAATGTTTAATGCTTTTGTTAAATAGCATAAGTACATTAATAGTGCCGCTTGAATGAACTTTTATAAAACTGATCAATCTTAAAAACTAATAGACTCTGTTCATCATTTACGACACATAAAAGAAAAGAAAACAGATTTATGGGATGACATTAGTAAAAAAGACTCCATTCCGATTAGTTGCAAAATACATTCATTTATATACTTCACTTTTGTCGTTAACTAGTAGATTTGTTTCGTTTTCAGGTTTTACCTGTCATCATTTAGTTTAATACAAACTTTAATAAAAGTATACAATTCAAATTTAAAAACCTTAACAAATTCAATTCAGAAAAACGTTTTTTTATTTTTTTTAAGTGTATAAATTTCTAATTCGCACCATTATTTTAGAAGATTAATATTCGCTGTATTTAAGGCCAAAGAATCTGCTGTTAACTAAGCCAAAAATTAGAATACTTAAATTAGTGGTTCTCATGAAAACAGACCTGGCGTCCGCGTAATAACGGTATTTTTGTCGAGTAATCGTGGACATTTTTTTTTAAATTTTCGAATTTCTGTGATAAAATAAGGAATAGTTTGTTATGCAAAAATATCGATACTCTATCGATGCAAAACAGGACTGCTTTGCTCAAAAGTAGGAACTGTAGTATAATTGAACATGATTCCTAATGAGGAAATCTTCTCCCAAAAAATTTCAGTTGAAATATTTGAGTTACTTAAACGATTTATTTATGCAGAATTTCTGTCATGAATTAGCCAAAAATTTCTATTCCTTTTTACTGGTGGAAGTTTGCCCCATTGGTAATCAGAAACTGCTCAACTATGGTTATATTAATCCCTCTAATCAGAATCTGATTAGAGGGAACATAATATCCTTGTTTGGCACCACTTTTTTGAAATGATAAAATTCGCCGGATATTAAGGCGAAAACAAGGGAAACTCTACCATTTAAAAAAAGTTGTGCCAATCAAGGAATCTGAATTTTAAAAAAGTTGCCCACTGTTTTCACATTGGATAGTTTGACATGGTACCGACGATATGTATAATTCAGTTGACTTTCTTTTATGAATCTCTTATGAAACGCTCATACATTATAAGAGAAAAATACTTCTATAACTACATAACAAGAAAGTTGCTCAGAAAGAAACACTTTTGACAATACACAGAACCGAAATTTTAATAAAAATTAGATGCACAACTTTTCAAATAAAATATAGAATTAAAAATAAATTATTCTATTATAAAGAGGCTTTTATCATCGCAACACTTATATTTATAATAACGCAGTGCGTTCATGTCCACCACAATTTTAAATAGAATTTTTGCCTTTTTTTAATTGCATAATAGTACCGCAATTGCTACGATTAAAAAAAAAAAATAGTCAAAATTTTCTGATGTAAAACAGTTCGATTTGAGATAGCGGTGCCAGATTCATTGAAATTCCAAGTAACGCACGCAACTTGTATACATAGCTGACAATCTTCTTTAAAAAAAAAATCCCGGAAAATTTTATTAATTATATGTGTTTTGTTTCTATGTAGTACTTTTTAGCTCATTTATTAACCCCTTAACAGTCGAATTAAATTACGTTTTAAAATTCAAATTGCTTATTGGCACCACTTTTTTGAAAAAGAAACATTCCCCTTATTTAATGACAGGTAAAATAATACCATAATAAAGCCAATTACACTATTTTATAAAACTGGTAGGAATCAAACAATCTGAATAAAAGACACAGCCCGTGAATATCACGAGATCGAGAATTAAAGGGTTAAGTCCTTGAAGGGCACCAGTATATTATATATACTACTTAATTTTAATTCTCAAATGCCACATTCACACCAGAATTTAGGAATTAAATTTTGCTTTGTATAATGTACGCGAAGAAAATCTTTTAGTTACTTTGATATAAATTCGTTCATAAATCCCGGTGTTATTCAATCATTTTAACATTTAATCAACAGAAGTATTTTGCCCTTGAAAGGGTTAAGTAAAATTTTTATTCGAAAATCTTTACTTAACTTAAAACAAAATATGCGATCATAGGCTGCTATTGTTAGTGTACCCAGGCGTACGCGTAAATCAGGGTTTCAAATGCTCTGGAGAGACCACTAATTTATTACAGTTTAACCCTAGAACTACCGAAAATTTTACTCAAGTTTTATAAAAATATTACACATCAGAATTCTTATTTAAAACTATTGAACTTATTTACTTAACTCATTATTGTCTGGTTTACATATTTAGTTTATTTTAAAGAAATTTCTGGTTAGAATAAATATTTCGAATGTGCCCATCGGGTCCATTGGACCCGCCTGGTAGACGGAGGGTTAATTCACCATGTTTAATCGCAGATAATTCTGCCATTAGATAAGGCGAAGAAAATTACTTTAAAGTACTGGTGTCAGGAGCATTTGGAGCCTCGATTTACGCTGGTGACCTGGACACTAGCTATGGTACTAAAGTGCTCGAAAAAGTTTAGGACCACCAACAAAAACACTAAAGCTGTTACTTTAATGAAAAACAATATCATTGAAAAGTTATACACCTAAAGTTATACAAGTTCTATTATTTTTTCTAAACTACAATAATATATTTAAAAAAAATAAGCAATTATTAATTTCTGGATAATAGAATTTGCTGGAAAAATGTTTAGAACCAGATTATTTACAATCTAAATTACACTTGTAAATGATATGTACAGTACATTTTAGTATTTTATTTGTTTCCCCCTAACACTGATGTCTTCCGAAAGACGGTTTAGGAAGGATTTGGCGAGGTTTTTCCATGTGGAAATGGGTATATATGTTTCGATATTTTCAAAATAGCTGTTATCAGTTCAACAATCAAATCAAACTGCTTTCTGATGGCATAAAATTGGCGAACCTAGATTCCTCAGATGTTTTTTATAGGATTTGTGTCGGGACTTTTGGATGGAATGCCTGAATTTTCCATGTTGTTTGCAGATAAACAATCTGAAGTTGACACAGATTTGCGAATAGAAGCGTTATCTTGAAGCAATGCCAATTTCTGATCTATAAGTTCATCTTTAACCCCTTGAAGAGCGGTGATGCCGTCACGGCATCACATAATTTTAATGCCAAATTGCCACATTGTCACCGCAATTTTATTATGAAAATGTTATCTTTATTAAGTACGCGAAAATTTACATTTACTTGTTTACAAATAAAATCTCTTGTTAATACTGGTGTCATTAAATTATTGGAACATTTTACGAGTACAAGTACCTTGCCCCTGAAAGGGTTAAGTGGAACAAAATTATTACAAACCATATTTTGATAGTCAAAAGAATCCTTGTCTCGGTGGAAACCAAATTTTTCTTTTGCATTAAATTCTGCCCAAATCACCACTGAGCCATCACCTTGCACACGTTTTGAAAGCATATATGAAACATTTGGTAAATCAAGCCAGTAATATCTTATATCATCTGTACCGTCAAGGGTGAATGTTTTTTCATTAACAAAAAACAATACATTAAATTTTAAGACATTGCAACATGGGGGTTTTAGTCTTACATGAATGTGATGATATAGCAGTTTTGGTTTTTCTTTTAACCCTTTAGTGCGCAGCTTTACATATATGCAATGAATGGTGTTTTGAATTTAATAGATTTCTTTTTATTCGTATATACCTAATTCACACCAGAAAATTAAAATAGCAACATCTGATTTAATTAACAACAGACTTTCCGTATTTAAATAAAGCGAAATTAAGCAATGAAACTTTCTGGTTTAAAGTCAGATTCTCCGAATTACGTAATTTCTAGAACGTATTCAATCATGGAAATTAAAGGGTTAAAGGTTAGATTTATAAAATAAATAATTATATAAAATAAGGTTTTTGCAGACATACTTTTTAAAATATTTACTATTTTGTAATATTTTAGCGTAAAACAGCCACACGACAGTAGTTTTTTTTTTTTTTTTTTGTATTGCAGATGTGTCACAGAAGAAAAGATTGCCGTATTATACAGGGCTCCCAAATGGTCCGCCAACTGAATACCAATAAATTTTAACAGAAAATTTTATAGTAGGTTGGTGCTAGAATTAACTTTTAATGGTGGTTCCGGGCGGTTTGTAAGAAAAATCTAAAAAGAAAAATTTTCTAAAATAATATTGGTATTCAGTTGGCGGACCATTTGGGAGCCCTGTATTATATGAAAAATGTATCTCTGATTCTTTTCCATTATTTTTCCTGCGTAATAAACCTTTCAGAGAATCTTTCATAATATTTGCGAAACAAAATAAGAAAATCGCGCATTTAAGGGTTAATTTAGTATAATTCAAGTATTCGGCACTTTTTAATATATTTCTAGCAGTTCTGGAGGTTACTGTGAGTTTTAGATGCAGATTTTATAGTAGAAGAATCAACACAATCTTCAACCGCCATTGTAATAAAGTTCCGTTTACACCGGGCAGAATTTTGATACCCATCTGCTTCTTTTATTCCTAACACAATTCTTTGGATCATAAAGAAAGTTGTGTACAACAGTTTTAAATTTATTTAATTTTAAGGCAATTTGCCTTTAAGTCTGCACGCAATCCTAAAAAGCCCTTATTTTGCAATTTACTTCTTCAGTCAATGATTTTCAGAGAACTAAACTCAAAGTAGCAGTTGCATATCCCAAAACTTCAAATCTAGCGACTACTAAACTATAAACATCATCTCAGATGAGTACCGCATAAAATAATACAGTTATGACGTCATATTATTCTGCTACATTTAAAAGAAGATACCGGTCATAAACATATATCTCTTTGTTAATATTACAAGGTACACTTGTAGAAAAATACTTTTTAACTTTTACACTTGTATTAAGTTCACATATTATATCAGATATTTGTGTCTCAATTCAAGGTATATAACTGTTTACGGAATTTTATTGTAAACAACAAAATTAGGTCTTAAACATTTTTCCAGCACTGTATACCACATAATTACTTCATAATATAACATTTTCAATCAAAACATGTGTAACTTTATTTAATAAAAAACATTTCTTCATTTTTTCATAATTTTATTTTAAAAAACAAAATAAAAGCCTAGAAAATATAAAGTGAATACCTTTATTAATTTTTTAAGTGAACTAAATTTTGAAATGATATTTAGAAAGTATCTTTGAAATACATCGATTTCTAAACAGTAAGAAGCGTGAATAACCCTTCATTGAATTCCCTAGCTATTTTCATCCGCAGTAAAAGATTGTAAATATTTTATTCCAAAGTCGATCTTTTGCATTTTTATGGGGTTTATCCTATTGAAAACAGGCATTCCCCCGAGTATAGTATTGACAGTATCACTATTTTTTTAAATTTACTCTTGTGACTACAAAAATGAGAATAGTTATTTTTGTTATATGAGAAGCGTGTGAATCTAAAAGGTTTTTTTTTTTTTTTTTCCTTTAAGTGACGCAGGGAAATGCTGTTTTATTGTGTCATTGAAACAAGAAATGTAATTGAATGAAATATTACACTGTTTATTTTTAAATATAAATGTACTTCCAAAATTCATCTCTGCGCTTCAGCTCCGCATGATTAAATGCCGTTAACCCTTTAGCGGGTGGTGTCTTAAAAAAAAAAAAAAAAAAAAAAAAAAACCTAATTTTAAGAGTACTGGCACCCAGAATATTAACTTAAAATTTTCCTTTTAGAAGGTATGGGAAAGTAAGCAAGAGTATACTCCCTAATAAATTTGTTTGTAAATTCCTCTGCCAGTCCATCATTTCATCATTTTACAAACAGAATTACTCCGCGCCAAGAAGGTTTAACCCTTAAATGCATGATTTTGTATTTTGTTTCGAAAAAATTATATGTTATTATCTGAAAGGTTTATAGCACAGGAAAAATAATGAAAAAAAATCAGAGATAAATTTTTCGTATAATACTTCAACCTTTTCTTAAGTTGCACATCTGCAAAGAAAATAAAAAATAAAATATTGCAAATTAGTAAATATTTTAATAAGCATGAATCTAATTACCTTGTGTTATATAATTTCTTATTTTGTAAAACTTAACCCTTATGCATAAATACTTTTTTTTAGAATTATGTTTTTTACCCTGATATTAACCCCTTGAGAGGCGGTGGGACATATTTTATCCCACCTACGATTAATGAAGATTAACATCAGAAAAAAATTACGAAATTTTACTTTTCTTGCTTTCGTGGAAAAAAGGCCATAAAATTGCTTTTCCTTATTTTGAAATAAAATTTTTCTAATTTTCCGGTGGGAATTCAGCATTAAACAAACGCAATTGCTTGCCCCTCAAAGGTATAAAGGTTAGACACCAGAAATTTTAAGATGATTTTTAACTTTATAATTTTGTAATTTTAACAGGATTGCCATTTCTAAACATATAGTGACCGCTAAGAACTACCGTAATTTCCGGCGTATAATCCACGGATCAAACAATCATGTTTCGGCCCAGAGTTTTTTTATAATAAAATGTGACTTTTTAGATCGCGGTAAATATTTGCCTTCAATTACTGAATAAAATTTCTGAGTCGAAAGAGAATTGTTTGATCTGCGGATTATACGCCGGAAATTACCGAAAATAGAAAGTGATGTAGATATGCGTCACTATACATTTAAGCGTTAATCTACAATTACACCCGTAAAATATTAGCCTTTAATTTCTGTCGTGCGAAAAAAATGGTACACGTGTTTGCATTTTCTATTATTTTGTCTTTACCGTTACCTTAGATCTTATCTGCATATGTTAAATATAGTATATGCCTTTAAATTTCTTATTAGCAAGTGTTCGTACACTTCAAGGACTTTCAAGTAAACATTTGTAAAGTGATATTTGCTTATTTAACACGCTCACGGCGGCTCGGTGGGTCACACTCGACTGCAGTGTTGCCAGTAGGCTATTTTTTTTTAATTACAGATTTCTTCATTGCCACCACTTTTTTGAAACTGTAAAATTACCTTTGTTTTCGCCTTAATTAATATGTCATTAAATAAAGAGTATTTTACTATTTAAAAAAAGTGGTACCAATCAAGAATCTGAATTTTAAAAAAGTAGCCCACCTGGCAACACTGCTCGACTGTCTCAGAGTTGTCAAGTCTCCCGCTTTTTGTACACCACTATTATTTTAGAGAAAATGTTGTTCCTTTAAATCGCCCAATTGCTCTAAGTAAATAAAACAACAATTTCTTTATTAAAATACTGGTATCCAAAAGGCCGGAGACTTGCCAGCTCTGAGACAGTCGAGTGTATCCCACGGCGCCGGCGTGAACGTGTTAATGAAAATAAATTCTATATTCAGATATAGCAACTAGTACTTTGCTAAATTTCTGGTTCTAAAACACGTAAAATCCCATGAATCCCTTGATGCGTACGAACCCTATTACCAATTGATATAAGCTACAGATTATTTTATTATAAATATTTCGCTTAGAGCTCTTTACCACAAAATCTAAGCGTACCGGTCAAGGTGTATCTAACTCTTTTACACCTAAATTAGCTTTGTACGTAAACGGTTAAAAAGATAAATGTTAAAATGAAATTATGTTTAATTAGCATTTATGTATCTTAATATAGCAGTATCCAGGGTTCGTACGCTTCAGTGAATTGTCCAGGACAATTATCAGTATTTTTTTTTATAAAAAATAAATCTAGATTAAACACGTGAAATTTCACATAATTTAACCCTTTCAAGGGCGGTGGCTAGAGGGTCTAGCCACCTAATTTTAATTCCAAAACTGACTACTGGCACCTACAATATTTTAATAAAATGTTGCTTTTGTAATTAAAGTGCAAAATAGCGTTTTGTTATTTAGTAAGAAATTCGTTCGAATATTCTGGTGTCAGTCAATTATTTCATCATCTTACGAACAGATTTCCTCTGCCCCTGAAAGGGTTAAGGAGAAATTTTCTATAAGAAAATTCTGATACTGAAGAATTTCCAGCTCTGGAAATTCCAGGAGCCGCACGAACCCTGAGTATCGATTTTCTGAAAGATAATTTATATATTTAATTTTATGTGTGTGTGTATTGTTAGGTTTTTAGATAATCGACGCTTCTATATTACCACAGATTAACGTTAATTAACATTAAAAATGTTTAATTTATAAGACTGTGCTTTAAACTTTTGCGCTCGAGAGGTAATGTCATTCAACACTAGTGTTGTTGCCAGGTGTTCCACGTAAATCGGGGTTCCAAATGCTCTGGACACCGCTAATATACCACAGTTTATTTTGTCATCTTTAATCACATAGAATTAAGCCTTTAGATAAGGGGAAGAAAAGTACGTTGAAATACTGGTATCCAGAGCATTTGAAGCCGAGATTTACGTGAGACATCTGGCGACTCTAATTATGACACTAAGGCAGAGGCGTCAATCTGTGGCCCACTCTATACCACAAAAAATTATAGTCATCATTGCCTTGTCTAATCATCGAATCTCTGCTATTCAAGTAGTCTACTATTTCTACAAAAATTATTGGTTTCCGGTGGGACACAATTTGACACCTTGCATTAATATGGAATACGTGAATCCACAAGTGTTTAACCCCTTGAGGGGCGCCGTTTGCAGTCTGCAAACGGTTAATTTTAATGCCTAAATATTCAAATGGCCCCAGTAATTTTTAGTACAATTTCGACCTCATTATAAACGTGAAAAAAGGTTTTTGATTATTTTCAAATATATTTGTTTGTTAATTGCGGTGTGAATTAATTCTTTGAACATTTTTTGAGCAGAAATGCCTTGCCCCTGAAAGGGTTAAAAATCTACATGACTGACACGATGAACTGCCTTTACTAAATAAAAATTCAGCCAGATGCGGAATATCACAGTGTTTCCGCATCTGGATGATTTTTTATTGGGGATTCCAAATTCTTCCCATTAAGTTTAAATAGTTATTATTGTTATATAAAATGATAGCTATTCCACAAATAAAATAAAAGAAAATTGCTATTCAAAATTTTCCGGTGTGAATTCCAACACTAGTGAGAAGTCGGTCAACTGGTAAAGACGTCACACTCGTGTCCTCTGGCCTTCAGTATTTCGATGGCAGCGATTTAACCCTTTCTGGCAGAGAAAAATTCTGCACGTAAAATGATGAAATGATTGAATGACACCAGAATTTACAAACGAACTTCTTAGAAATTAAAAACCTGTTTTCTAAACTTTAACAGTAAACGCAAAATTTTATTAAAATATTCTTGGTGCATTCATGGGATCACTGCGCTTGAAACGGTTAAGATGATTCTGATGTGACCCTTTATAAGTAAAATTTCTCTGGTAACTTTTTATTCTTAACTTACCCCATCTTTAGTGTATGGGAAAATGTTTGCATTTTAATAAAATATAAGTTTATTTTTAAAGTTATGATTACAAAACAATATAATCAGGGCTCCCACTGGTCAGTTTTTTGAACACCACTAATTTTTTAGAAAATTTCGTGGTATATTTTAGCAACAATTGCATGCGATTCCAGGTAAGTATCTATTATTTTTATAAAGAAGATTGTTCTTTGAAAATAGGTGGTGTTCAAAAACGGACCGAGTGGGAGTCCTGTATAATGTATTTTATTATCAATTTTAAATATACTAAGTAAAATGTGCATACCATTTCTTTTTTTCAAAAATTCACGAATTCTTAATCCCTTGAGGGGCAAGCAATTACGTTTGTGTAATGCTGAATTCCCACCGGAAATTTGGAAAAAAAATGTTTCTAAATAAGAAAAAGCAATCTTTCAACAGTTTTTCCTCAAAGCTATAAAAGTAAAACTTAGTTAAAATTTTCTAGTGCAAATCTTAATTAAAATTAGGTGGGATATAATATATCCCACCGCCCCTCAAGGGCTTAAGTGACCTTATTGTTTCTTTACGCAATGCATATCACTGCTAGAGGTAGTTTAGTAGAAATCATTCAATATAATTTATTCAAACAAAGTTATTCAATATAATATACAAGAGTGTGTGTAAATTGTATTCCGTGGGCCGCAGAGCTACCATTTTTTCCATTTAGTAATATTCGACTGATTTAATGATAGAAATTCTACGATAAAAAATGCCGAAAATTACGATTTCGGAAATATTGCTGATGCGGGACGTAGGCATAAATGTTGGATTCGGCATTGAACACATGAGAAAATTTTCACAAAAGAATAGTGATTTCCTTGTAAATATAAAATATGATTTTTATTCTTTAATTATTTTAATTGTTATTTTACAAAGTTTTTATTAAGGCTGTTCTTAACTGCTTTGCTCAACAAGCAGAAAATGTTTTGACACATTTATAAATTATTTTTTTTAACCGAAAGCTTTAAAATCGGAAAACCTGATCATGAAGCGATTTGGAATCGGACTGTGTTTTCCATTTTCGGATCAATAAATTACCTATTGAGGTATAAGCGATTTTGATCAGGTGACAAACACGTTTTTCATCCTTCTTGAGTGGATTTTCTCCTTTCTTTCTGAAATTCGTTTAAAAACGCCCACTTTGACACTATTTTTTGAAATATCTATTGCGTTTTCAAAAATACCCGGAAAAATCAGCTGAATGACATAGTTTCTGAACAACACTTTCTACTAGTTTCATGCATTTCAGAACAAAAATAAATTAAAACTTATGTCAGAAAGTTGTCCTTTTGGAATTCAGAACAGCGTTAACGGATTATTATGCAAAAATTTCCAGTCTCCCGTGTTAAGTATTTCTACCAACTATGTTAATTGCATGAAATTCGGTGCAGTCGTTTTTGAGAAAATTGGTTTCAATAAAAGTAGCAAAATCATTTTGGTCGCATAAAATATCAATATTTATAATGTGATAAAAGGGGAAATTTAACGTCATATAGGTACCAGATCTGGGGAAAATATCAGGGAAATTGACTGAAAGCCATATTGTCCATGCTTATCGGCTTACGCCCTTTGTCATTTATATATATTGTACACGTACAGCCACACATGAAATTTTTTTTTTACAAAATGAGTATTTCCGTATAAATACAAGATGTGATTTTAACCCATTTGTGCTTGGCGTCCTAATTTTGGGACGTTTTCTTAAAAAAATTCCCATTACAAATGGAATTATGATATCCTTCCAAAACTTTGTAAAATATGTCCTTAGTATTTGTTTTCAATATTTATCCATAAATGACAGCGCATTTTTAAGAATAAAAAGGTGAAATAAATGTTTGTAAGCGAAAAGTTGGATTTTCTTGAAATAAAATGGCGCGTAAGAAAAAGTAAGATATTTCTTTTATTTTTTTTTTATCAGTCATTTTATAAGGGGTATTATGTATAAGACGAAACATTATTTTAGAATACGTATTTTTGCATTTTTTCAGATTTCTATTTTTTTGTTCGAATTTGAACCTTTATATATCGTCCCAATTTTGGGACGCTAGGCACGAATGGGTGGGGGTTTTCTCTGTTACTGTCTATGCATTAAATGTATGTTGTATGCCATTTATTTTGTTACAAAATGGTTACATACCATTTAGATTATTATTTGGCTATAAAATTATTATTCGGATTATTATTTGGCTATTCTTTGTTATTACTATAGTGGGAGAGAGGGGTTAGTGGTAGGGCTAGGTTCAAAAACAAGACTCCCACCCCTCCCCAACCTTTGCTATTGGCTTGGTAAAAATTTATATCATACCGTTATGTTTTGTACTAGTTTAGTATTTGACATCCTGAGGTTACTAAAATACAGTAGAACCTCGATTATCCGACATAATTGGGTCCGAACCGACAGCAGATAATCGAAATTTCCGGATTATCGAGAATTTACAATAATCATCTAGTTTAATATGTAATATCGTCATCGAACTGCTATTAGGACTATTTAAACTGCTTAATAAATATCTAACTTTAAATTTTGCATGAAAATAATTTTATCTGTTTAGAACAGGGACTTGTACACAGGGGGGGGGGGGGGGGGGCGAGAGTACAATTATACCGGGATCGAATCTTGCGGGAGCTCATGCTAATTTCAATGAAATTCGAAGAAAGGGGAACCAAAATGCTTATATCTACCGGTGGTTTGGAACGGAACACTTGTATACACAAGGAATGTGAAAGTAAAAAAAGAAAAAATACGTTGGAAAAAAAATTCAGGATATCGACATCAGTTTACAGAGAGTTCCGGTTACACGAGGGTCGGATAATCGAAGTTCAACTGTGCCATATATACTCGTGAGTAAAACGAAGAATTTTTGACAATTTTCTGTAAGTAAATTGGGGTGGGGGTAGACTTATACGCGAGTCAATTACAAAGCCGAAAAGAAGAAAAAAAAGAAACAAGCTTCGAATACTGCAAAAGTCTGCTTTTTTATGTGTATAAATAATAAAATAATTTATAAAATATACAAATAATAATAATTTATTATTAAAAAAATTTCAATGATTTGTTTTGTTTACTTACTAATTTTTCGTATTAGTGAGTGAACTCTTTGGTTTGATTATGTGCGAAATTGAAGTAAAAAGTTAGGGGGTCGACATACGCGAGTTTTTGATTTTTTGCAGAATTTGCGTTCAAAAGTTAATGGGTCGGCGTATATGCAAGTATATACGGTATATATACTTCATTCGTAGTTATTGATTATTATAAATTGTTACTATATAAATTTTTACTATGCCAATAGCTAATGGTGAGGAGGAAGGGGGTCTTGTTCTTGAGCCGACCCCAGCCCTCGCCCCCCCCCCCCCCTCTTAGTAATAATAAAGAAATTTTTATTGCCAAATGATAACCCGAATGATATATAACCTTTTTAAAACATATTAAATGGCATAAAACATAGATATAATGCTTAGACAGTAACGGAGAAAACCCCTACCCTTTCATGCCTAGCGTCCCAAAATTGGGACGTTTAAATTTGTATACGTTAAATTAAAAAAAATTCAAAGAGAATTTTTTTTATTATTTTTTACGTTCATTTTACACCATTTACTATAATTAAGCCCTATATTGAGTTGAAAAAAAAAATTCAGGCACTAATGGGTTAATTATTTTCAATTGTGTTATCTTTATTGCGCACAGTTTTTATTAACAAAACGTTATATAAAAATTTCCAGTTATGTGTCTTTAGTATCTCTGTCCTAATGGAATGAAATTTAGAACAGAAGTTAAAAAAATGTTTTTATAAAAAATAAAAAATATTTTTAACTAATAGAAAATCAGTATTTTAACGGTGATAAAAGGGTAAATGTTTTATCATATAGATAGTATACTACCTATCTGACAGAACAATTACCCTTTTATGTTGATGTTATAACATACCTCCTATGTTATAACATAAGGAAAAAAGATCAGGAAAATTAATAGAAAAGCATGCTGTACTTGACTGTTTAGCTACTGAAATAATTTATAGAAAATTTTAATCGTAACTAAATGTAGATAAAGTAAAACGTTCTTGGAAAGTGGTAACGGTTATAAAATATTTTCATGGTTTTAATAAAACCATTTGAATCAAAGACTTCAATCAATCAAAGTTTGGAGATCCAATGAATCAGTCTAGTAGTTGTAATTAAAAAAATATTTGGTTAAAAAAATAAATGATTGCCATTAAAGTATAAAAATGACAAATTTTTGGAATGTGAAAAAAATAAATAAAAATTCGCCATGAATTGCGTGAGTTCTCTAATAACAGAGAAGCCTAATTTTATTCATTTTCAGCGCTGTAATTTAGTGGATTTTTTATTCAATAACATACAAAGTTATTGAATTAAATCGGTCATTTCAAAAACCATATAAGTCACAGAATCAGTTTTTTCAGAAATGAAAAAAAAACAAAAAAAAAAACAGTTTTATTCAAAAATAAACTCATTTTTAAGGATTTTTTTTTACTCTGATTATGAAGTTTGGACTTCAAAGTATGTAAATAACTAATATTTTTTTTTTTATTATAATTTATTAATAATAAAAGAATAACAATAGAAAAACTGTTCCTGACTTATGTTGTTTTAGCAAGAATTGAGGTCATGTGGTATTTATTGAACAAAACAGTCATATTAAAATACTCAAAATTAAAGAAGATAACACTTATACAGAAATATTTTTATGTTTTAATACCATTTTGGTGCGCAATCATATTCATCATTCTCAGTTGGATTAACTCCGACATTAGCACTTGACCTGCTAACTATGTTTTGAAAAAGTGGCATATGTTCTTCCAGAATGCGATCCTGAACTTGGTTCAACACGTTCAGGCCGGCGCCTATATTCATGTTTTTCAGTGTGAGGCGGTGCTCGAATTCATGTTTTGCCTCATTTGCTTGGAGCGGTACTTTCGCTTATTCAGACACTATATGTAATTACACGCCCCTCTCATATTTATTAAATTGGACTCGAATATAACAAGCAGAGTTGATTGTGAATGTCTGAAAGTTCGTAAGGAGAAAGCAAATTACTTAGAGAGATGATTTTATTCACTGCATATGTACGAATTTAATATAAAACGACTTAAAATCTAAAGAAATATGGGCAACATGATATACTAAATTCATTTTCTGTAAGGTAGAAGCCACGCCCTTAGTCAATGATATCTTTTGAATGAAAACGAGATTTCTCGTTTTCCGTCGTAAATGTATAAGTTTTATAATATTGATTTGTTTTTACTACTGAATTTTCGAATATTCAAGTGTGACCCACCTATAGTGCACGCCGTCTATGGCATAGTAGAGTGTGTGCCACCTGTAGTGCACGCGTTCTATTTAACAGTGGAGTGAGACCCACCGGTGATGCACGCCCCCGATGGGGCAGTCAAGCGTGATCCACCGGTGATGCACACCGGCGTGAACGTGCTAAATCGTCTGTATTTTTATTGTTAATTGACACATTCGATGCATAGGTTTTGGCTGATGGAAGTGACACAGGGTTTGAAAGTTTTTCAATCAAGTTAAATGAATGTTTAACATATCCATCAATAAACTCCCCGACTATGAAGTGCCTTTTTTTATCAGAATCATAGTGAAAACTCTTGTATAAGAAGGGCCAAATGTTTTTCTTTTGTTCTTTTGGAACACTTTTCCCGTACGATCCTGCTGACAAATATGTTTTTTATATAAAGTCGGCCACCATTTCATGAAGTCTGAAACATCTTCAGTTTTCAGTTCATTGACTGTAAATGTTGAACTGGAGTTCCAAACTAAATCAATGTATTCTTCTGGGTCGTAGATACGACCATGATTTGGCACATTTTTATGACTCCAAAATATCGGTGTTTTGGTAAAGATGAATGACCAGATAAAGGAAAAAAACTCATATATTTTTTTTTCAAATCTTCTGGAGTCAGTCAAAGCCAACGTAATCTCAATATCGTGTTGATCTTATTTTGCCCAGGTCAACCATCGGAAACCAGATATAAATGCTTAATATGTAGTCCAATATTATTTTTAATATAATACAACAACATAGTGCAAACCTCACTTGCTCCCTTGTTAGCAATGCCTCTGTGACACATGTAAAATATCGATTTACCTGTTTTAAGATTTTTTATACCGAAACAATGAACCCATAGTCGCCGTAAATAACATATGTTTTGTATTAGTATGTGTGGTTGTGGTAGATTTTGAATAAAATCGAATGTTATGGCTGCAACGTCATCTGGTACTACATGCAAAAACCAGTTAAGTCGTTTAAGTAATGAACGAAAATTGGAAGGTTTCGTTTGAAGAGGAAGGAATACACTGACTTATATGGTTATTACCGAGATCATGGCTCTACCTTTTAAGAGGCATTTGCGACAAAAAAGTATAGTTGGAAAAAAATCTGACTTTTGCGTTTTTGAATTAACCGATCCAGTTGTAATATTGATTTTCTTTATTTTGTATTTGAATAAGGTGAATTATATTAAAAGTCAATAGTTGTAGAATTTTGTATTTAAATGTTCGTTTAGTTCGCTAGAATGCTTTGTTGTGTCCTTATTGTAAAATACAGTATCATTTCCCTTATCCCTGACATGGAACTAAGAACAAACAGGAATTGACATATCCTAAGAATGGTGAAGCTTCCACTGTAACCGGATTCAAAGTGGCACATCACCGCTGGGATGAACTTCCATCCGTAAATTCAAATACAAATTTTCCTATTAGTTAAACGTCCATTTATTGCTGTTTTTCAGTCATAATTATGGCAAAAACAGATATATATTTTTTTTTTACTGGTGAAAGTTTACTTAGGCCCTGCGTTTCCGCCAACTTTTAACAAACTAAACAACATCCTGTCAGTATCAGCAAAAGAGATTATAATACCCGGGCAAATTGTCAGAAGTACAAACCAATAGAAAATTTTACCATATTTGTGAGAGAAATTTTGCATTAATAAGCCTCTAAAATAAGGCGAAAATTTTTATTCAAAACTTTCCGCTGGAAGTTTGCTCACAGAACCTATTGAATAGGCCACCATCTTGTGACATCCCCCTTAGTTACTTCACTTGCAACTGGTAGACTCTATACTAGGCTAGTTCCATGAGTACTTGCAGTGTAAGTCACATGCTACAATTTTTGGCTACCAGTATTTTAGAACGGAAAAATGTGACTTATTTTATCGGAGATATCTCATTAATTGAATAAGGTGGAGCAAACTTTTCGAAAATAACGGTGCCAACAAGCATAACATTTATTAGCTATATGACTTACACTACAAAAACCCATGAAATTAGCTCCTACTGATAGGCATAATGAATGATTTTACCATTCGATTGAATCATACGCAAGGTGCAAGCGTTGCGCCACAAATGGCTTTTTTCAACCACTAAAGTTTAATAGAGTTCTCAGCCTTATTAAATTTCAGAAATTATGTCATTAATCAAGGTGGGGAGTACTGTAAAAATTTAATGATAGCAATCAGCCATTTGTAGCGCAGTGCTTGCATCCCTGATCATATGAAATGTGCAAAAACATAGTTTCCAAACTTTGTCTATATTTTTAATAAATTTCCGCCTGAAATTTAGTGAACAAAACGACACATAATCAAAGTTGCGAAACTTCGCAACTTTTTCCGTCAATAGTCTTCAGAAACTTTGACGACAAAAGATTTTTTATATTTTTATGGCGTTTTTAAAACAATTCTAATTAAAATATGAAACTTCTTTTTCGATACAAAATTTCTGATAGAAATTGGATTTTGTAAAAGAAAGGTTGGCATCTATGCTTTTGCGCATGCTCTAACGATTCATTTCGAATTGTAAAATTATTCATTCTGCCTATCATTACTCTGCACTGTATGTCTTCTCTTTATTTATAACTCAATTATCCCTGAATGTAAACAAAGCAGATTTTTATACAATGCGCATTCTTTTAATTATTAAAAGATTTATATGTATTGTCTAGAAAAACCTTTATTTTCACAATTACTTATTGTACTATTTGTATTATTATTTTAATTTATATATAAATAAAAAAAAAATATTTCTGTCAAAAAATATTTGTCATTAAAAAAAAAAAAAAATATTTTTAAAAAAGGAAATATTTTTGTCCGAAGCAACATTTTCGACAAAGGGATCCCCCCGTGCCAGAACTCCAGTTACTTAAATATTCTAGACTTAATGAATTTAGATAAGATATAGACTTTCAATGAAAGAAATTTCGCGACTATTTATGTAAAGTGGTAGTAATTAGACTTTCGGCACGCCTATTTGTTGTCCCTGACTTAGGATAAAGACTCCTGTTGTCAACTAGTTATATCCAGTAAGCAACTTTGCAACTGCATTACAGAAATTTCTCATTACTAGCTCTTTAATCAGGTTGGAGAAATTATACTCCCGCAGACATTTTATCACAATTTTCTCCTAATGTAATCACAGATTTTCTGTTATTAACCCCTTGAAGGGCGCCGTTTGCAGTCTGCAAACGGTTAATTTTAATGCACAAAATTTCAAATGGCACCAGTAATTTGTTAGTACAAGTTCGATCTCATAATAAGCGTGAAAAAAAGCTTTTGATTATTTGCAAATAAATTTGTTCGTATATTGCGGTGTGAATTAATTATTTGAACATAATCGGAGCAGAAAAGTCTCGCCCCTGAAAGGGTTAAATGAAATGGATGATACTATTTGTAAACAGTACTTACAACTGATCCGCTGCTAAGCGGATTCGCCTCCTTTGCTCCACAATAATATCCATTATTCTTTGTTGATTGACGACATATAAATGTTTTCTGCTCATTACTGAATTCTGATATTTAGTTTTTTAACCAAAAATCATTTAATTGCAAAGAATTTTATCTTATTGTGGCCAACTTCCGAGTGTAGCTAAACAAAGAGTACTTGACTTATTTTTGCTAAAAGAGAACGAGTCATGAATTTCAAATTTTCCTAAATGTATAATTTAACGACATTTTGACGAAAAATTTCAAGAAACATTAATTTAAAAACTGACATAATTTTTAAGGACCATCTAAAAAGTGAAATTGTAAGGTTCAGATTCAATTATTTATTTGTTACATAAGATGACACATGTCTCACACAATCAGCTTATTAACGTGGCGTTAAAATAACTTAAACTAATTTTGCATCTTCATTTAGTCAACAGCTTTGTAAACATTTAAAACGCAAATAATTAAAAGTTTTGAAATACGCATTATTTCAAACTAATAACATCGTCGAAATTGAAATGCAGTTTCTATATAGACAATTTTTTTTGAAAATTCCGGTAGGAATTCATGATTACAGAAACATGATTATTAGGGTGTATCGGTTTTTAACTTTTTTTTTGTTTCCAAATTCCAAGTTGATAAAAAGTTGCTACTAGACACCACAACTTACCACAAAAAATTTTGGATTTTTAAAAAAATGTTTAGGTCTCCCGCACAAGGCCTAAAGTTTAGAAATTTTACTTAAAAATTAAATTTTTACAAAAATTAAAAAAAAAACCTAAAACACTTTTTTTCTAAATTGCAAGTTAAAATTTCACTAACAATAAGCACGAAAAGCGATAGAAAATGTATTTCAAAAACTTAGCACAACATTTAGGTCTCCCGCACAAGGCCTAAAAGTCGTAAATTTCAGCCAATTTTTGAACATTTTTCAGTGCTTTGATATTTGTGTTGTTGCTGGTTTAAAAATTAAATGTAACTAAAGTCTCGTTAGGCTTGATTGGAATTGTTGAAATAAGTGAAATAATAAATCACATTTCAATACGTCAAGCGTCAACTTGAAGCAATGGGGTGGGGGAAGGCCAGACTGTTGCGCCACGGTGACGCGACACCTATGAATCACCGCGCAGACTTGTCAGTAGTCGTCTGCCCGCGAGCGAGCATTACGGTTGTGTTTTAGTGCGATAGTCTTGTTGTAAGAATCAATTGAGTGAGTGTTGTTGTTGTTCATTATGAGTAAAAAACCGCATCTAACTAGACAAACTACCGAGAGGCCGGTTATCGGGCAACCTATTGATGTGAGTGAGTTTAATGTTCTGCCAACCAAGATGGATGTTTTGAAGTATTTTGAGTGGGTACGCATTGAAATGAAACAAGAGGGAATATATCAGCCTGCAAAGAAGGTAATTGCGTTAAGAGTTGCTTTAAAACTTGAGGAAATATGGAAAAGAGCTTCAAATCCTGTTTGTGGCACCAAAAACACAATATTTATGGTTTTAAAACTGCATGAGCAGCTTGAGAAAATTAAAAAGTGTTCAGGGCCTAAAAGGAAGTATCCTAACTCCTACAAAGATGCAGTAACTAGCTTTCAGTCAAAAACTGAAACTGCATTGTTTGATATTTGTACTTGCAAATGTGACCTCAGCAACTGTATTTGCTCTATTGACAAAAAAGTCCCGGCACTAGAACACGAGTTTTTGCTCGACCAACGTGGTCCTAGATTGATGTCGATTACAGAGTGTGACAAAAACGAGACTAAAAAGCTTAAAAAGCGATTAGAAAGAAAATCTAGGTTTTAATGCAGGTAGTTGTAAAAAAGACTGAGGATGAAAACTTAAAATCTGCTGATAACATTGATTCTGGTGATAGTACAGATGATTCAATGTCTCACACATCATGTCAAGATAGTGATTTTGAAATAAATGTACTTGATATGAGTCAAAAAAGTGTTTCAAGTGTAGAAGTAAAACAAAAACTGCCACAACGCTTGACTTTGTTTTCACGAGCTTGTGACCGCAGGGGCATTTCTAGTAGAGCTGGAGCTCAGTTAGCTACTGCCCTTTTGCGAGACTTAAATGTCGTTACTGCGGAGAACCAAGAAGCAGTAATCGACAAATCAAAAGTAGCACGTGAAAGACTTAAGTCTCGTAAAGAAGTAACCTCAGCTCGAACCTCCGATCTGTTGGCCATTTACTTTGATGGTCGTAAAGATGAAACCATAACAAAAGAAATTGTAGCTGGTAAAAGTGTCCGAAAATCTTTAATGGAAGTACACATATCTATTGTTGAAGAACCTGGATCCAAGTATTTCGGTCATGTAACTCCCATAAATGGAACAGGAAAGGAAATAGTTACATCACTTGTAAAGTATTGTGAAGAAAAAACTGTCGATCTTAAAAAACTAAAAGCTATTGGTTGTGATGGTACGGCAGCAAACACAGGCACTTCAAATGGAGTTATCACCTTATTTGAAAATAAAATACAACAGCCACTGCAGGCAGTTGTGTGTCTACTACATTTGAATGAATTACCATTTAGAAAAATTATGGTTGCTCTTGATGGGCCAACTTCTGGACCAAACACATTTAGCAGGCCTATTGGTAAACAACTTCTAAGCTGCCAAAATCTGGATGTTGTCAATTTTGTTGCAATTGAAAACGATATACCAGAAGTTCATCTTAAAGAATTGAGCACAGACGAAAAGTTTCTGTACGAAATATGCAAACCCGTGTCAATAGGTACATGTACAGAAGAGTTGGCCAGATGAAACCCCGGAAACATCTCGCACGCCAGGTGGCTTACCCTGGCAAATCGAATCCTTCGTTTGTATGTAGCCATTG
The DNA here is from genome assembly GCA_963932465.1 of Maratus speciosus. Classification (NCBI taxonomy): domain Eukaryota; kingdom Metazoa; phylum Arthropoda; class Arachnida; order Araneae; family Salticidae; genus Maratus; species Maratus speciosus. The sequence continues at coordinate 491,459,629 of OZ010796.1, read as the reverse complement.
ATGATCCGACCCCTGAGCTGAGAATGCTTGCAGAGTTCACAGTGAAAGTCTACATACCATCATGGTTCTCAATTAAGTGCAATCCCAAAATCCCGCAGTGTTCCATTATTTTTTTTTAAATGATTCATTTCAGAAATTACTTGGAAGATGAGCTAAAACATGTCGTCCATGCAACGTTACAGAGAAACGCATTTATAGCTCACCCAGAGCATCTTTTAATAGCTATGTTGTTTGATGAACGAAAACATATTAGAGTCTTGGCTTATAAGAGAATCCAGAAAGCTCGTGGAACAGAAAAGAAAGGGGTAAGGATATTTATACCCCCTCAGATCAATTTTAATGCTAAAGACTATATAGATATGATTGACTGGCAAACCTCTTCAGTAGAACCCCCTCTTGTTACCGATATGAGCCTAGAAGAGTTACAGTTAATTGCGGAAACGGGAAAAAGTGGAAGGGTTGAATTTACAATTCCTTCTCACACTCAAGCTGTGGAACGAATTGTGAAAGAAGTCACAGAAGCTTCAAAGCGAGTGTGTGGGATGATCGAAAGAGATGGTTTCATTCGTGCCAGACTGGAAGACCGTAAAGAGCTACCTACGTTCGAGACCAAGAGCCAGTACAAAACCTCAGTGAAGGATTAAAATGTAAGTAAGTGTTTTTTGTACTACTTTGATTTTTAATGTTTTTAAATAACATCTTTATCTTACTGTCTTCCATATAATATTTGAAATTCATTGGGGATCATTTCTATAATTTTGTAAAAATCTTTAGGCCTACGTAAATACTGTATATAACTTTCGTTTCAGGTTTTGAAGCTAAGATGAAAGGACGAATATCTAAAACAAGTCAGTTAATTTGAAATAGAACAAGAAAACTGCGCTCATGTTCTAAGAAAATACATCAGCAACATTTTGTACTTATATGCTACATTTTATTCAACGTTATAATATTTTATACATTTGTAATAAACAATAGTAATCACAAATAACGATAGAGTTTATTTGAACACCTCTATCAAACAATTTACATCGTTAAACTATCATTTTTAAGGTATACAACATTTATATATTATTTATGTAGTATGTATATATATATATATATATATATATATATATATGTATATATATATATATATATATATATATATATATATATATATTTATTTATTTATTTATTTATTTATTTATATTGTGTCATTTTATGCCTCCTGTAACAAAAATACACTTATGTCTGGTGTTTTTAACGAAAAAAAAAATGGTTCACTTACACTAAAAATTACGAAAGTTTCGTCAAAATTAACAAACTTTAAGCTTTGTGCGGGAGACCTAAATGTTGTGCTAAGTTTTTGAAATACATTTTCTATCGTTTTTTGTGCTTATTGTTAGTGGAATTTTAACTTGCAATTTAGAAAAAAAGTGTTTTAGGTTTTTTTTTATTTTTTTGTAAAAATTTACTTTTTAAGTAAAATTTCTAAACTTTAGACCTTGTGCGGGAGACCTAAACATTTTTTTAAAAATCCAAAATTTTTTGTGGTAAGTTGTGGTGTCTAGTAGCAACTTTTTATCAACTTGGAATTTGGAAACAAAAAAAAGTTAAAAATCGATACACCCTAATGATTATTTGCCCCTGAAATGGTTAATATATAATGGCTTTGGAATTTGGAGACGCAGCAATTAATCCAGGGGTGAGATTCAAGAATTCGACTTTTACTGTAATATTTTTGTGGTATCCGCCGTGCAGATGGCCACCCTTGATTTAATCTGAAAATTTTAAACATTTTTTGGCGATTTATTAAGACGAAATCTTTTGTGAAAAAAGTTTGGTGTAAATTCGCACTCCCTGCGATTTATTTCTTTTAACTTTTATGAAAATGCTTCGTACTCACTATAACTGCAATTGCCATAATTTTCGGCATATAATATGCAGATAAAACAATAATGTTTGGACCCAGAAATTTTATTTGATAAAATTTAACGTCTGGAATCGTGGTAAATATTTCACTTCAATTTTTAAATATATCTCTGGGTACAAACGTGATTGTTTGATCCGCGGATTATACGCCGGAAGTTACAGTATAAAAATGAGTATGTCGCATTTCTAATTTTAAAATGATATTCATCTTAAATTAATAAATACGCAGTTTCTGAATGCTGGTGTCTGTGTTTTCAAAATATCTTGGGGCATGGAAATAAATTTACCATGATTATAACTGAAAGCAAGCAAAATTTGAATTACTGTTTGTCTCTAAAATATTGATGGCGATATTTAGAAATCTATTTTTTGTACAATTTATAATACCAGAGCTGCGAATCCCCCGGATATTTGATTATTATTATTTTCAAATAAAATTACTCGTCTAATTTAATGCTGTATGTACGTGGTTGAATAAGGCAAAAAATGCTATTCGGGAAATGTGATATTGGGAAGAGTTGACAACTATCCACTCAATGTTGCCAGTTGACTCGTATTTATTATTATTATTATTATTATTATTATTATTATTATTATTATACATTGGTGGAGTTATTGGTTTAACTCTGAATGAAAACGCCCTCGAAAGGTATTTCTTCTGTGCACCAGAAGTATTAAGCATTATTTCAAGTTTCTTTGAAAAGTACTGTCTATATGAAGTCTCTAAGCAGCCCAGAAAGCACTATCAGCTTCAGACTTCCATGTCGCTAAGAATTTTCACATGCAGCCATCGTCAAGGAGAGTATTCGGGATCAATGTGGAGGAAACCCTTTCCAAGATAATACCACACTAATGAATATTTCATCCTCTATGAATGCTCCAGAATCTGCGAAGGGTACTATTCTGAATCGTGACCAAAAAGGTCAATTGGAATTCCAAGAATTTGTAAGAGATAGGCTAATTCGAGAAGATATGCAACTTCTTGCTCGTTTTCTTGTTGTTATGGAATGAAGACCTCAAATTTCTACAAACCTAAAAGATGTAATTGGAAACTACGAGTTTTCTGTAATACCAAGATCATTATTTTCTTCTGATGGATATCTTCATATTCCATCTGACAAAAGTTCATTTATTGCATAAATAGAGCAATATAATCGATCACCCATACTTGAATCATTAGAATCCTTGATTACTACTCCGATAGAAAAAGTTTGTATTATAGATGGAATAGCAATCGTACAATCAGTAAAAAGGACACCTGCCATAGAAACTTGTGAACACTTTGAAAATGCCTTTACCGAGATCATTATGAAAGTGACAAGCAGATACACTGAAGGGAGAATAATATTTGACCAGAACCTTGAGCATTCATTGAAGAAGCAAACTCGTAAGAAAAGATTGGGGCCGACAGAACCCATTAGATTTACTATTATAAATAGTACCAATATAACGTTGGTTTCATTAAAGACGTTTCTTTCACACAATGAAACAAAAATAATATATACTTGATTGGAACACATTTTTGCAATAGCAATATATTTCCTTATTAAATCTGTCATTAAATAAAGATAATATATTCAAAATAACGAGCTTATTTTATTCAAAACATCCACCGTAATTACGTAAGTGTAAATTTTGCTTTATTTCACGAGCGCATTCTTTTAACCAATCAATCGAAAATTACTTTTCTGAATTTTTATAACTTTTATACATATTTTAACAGTGTTGCCAGTTTGGCCTCCATTTTCATTTCGAAATCCCCAATTCACACCGTAATTTCATAAAGAAGAATCTTTACTGTAAGGAATCAAGAAATGTCTGTCATTAAATAAATCCACCGAACTATAAATGAAAAGGAACTAAAATACGAGCCGTTAATTCCCAAATTGGCTCAGCCGAACTCAGCAATCTGATTGTTCGTTAAGATTAATATTTTGGATTACTTTACTGTGATTTTGATCAAATTTAACAAAATAAATCAATTTAAGTCATCATAATTGCATTCTATTTTACATTACACTACTTCAAAAGAAAATAAATGTAATTTTCTACTATATAAATATCCGTTTTAGCCAATCAGATCGCTCAGCTCGGCTGAGCCAATTTGGGAATTAACGGCTCGTAACTAAAATATCCTTAAAATAGCGAAGCTTCAACTGCAACCGTTTTCGCAGGAGTTGATTACCGCCGGATGAAACTTCCACCAGGAAATTTAAATAGAAATTTTCTTCTTATTTAAACACCTTATTAAATGCAAAATTTCAGTCATAAATTATGGCAGAATTTTACATTCATTTTTACAGGTGGGACTTTACTTTGGCTGTGGTCAGGCCCAGCTTTTCCGACATGTTGTGACAACCTAGACAACATTTTGTCAGTTTCAGTGAAAAAATTATAATACTGGGGCAAACTAAAACCAGTAAATAAAAACAGAAAATTTTACCATATTTGTAAGTAAATATTTCATGAAATAAGACACTTAAATAAGACAATGTTTTCTATTCAAATTTACTGGTGGGAAGTTTGCCCCGGCGGTAATCAGAAGCTATTGATACGATTTAAAAATACAACCGCCATCTTGTGACAACCTCCTCAGTTCGTTCACTCTCAACAGGCAGACAGTACATTATATCGTCGGTACCATGTCAAACTATCCAATGTAAGAAAAGTGGGCTACTTTTTAATTTCCGATTTCTTGATTGGCACCACTTTTCTGAAATGGTAAAATTCCTCTTGTTTTCGACTTAATTAATATATCATTAAATAAGGTTAAAAAAGCGATATTTACTATTTAAAAAAAGTGGTGCCGATCAAGAAATCTGAATTTCAAAATGTATTCCACTGTTTTCACATTGGATAGTTTACATGGTACCGACGATATGTCGCCTCCTCTTTACTCATATCTCCATTAATAAATCCGAAAACACTCTTCGTATTTCTTGGCATGAATTCGGAATTTCAGAATAAACACGGAGGCCGAACTGGCAACCACGAATGTTATCGAACTTTTTTAATTTTGTTTGTTTACAATCGCCTTAAAAACGGCAATTCTTCGAGAGACAAACGTAAACACCTGGTTTAACCACCACAAACGTAAAATGCAGTTGACTTTAGGTGACTGGAATGACAGTATAAGTTTTCAGGTATTAATTAATTTAATAATGAAAAACAATTTTTTTTTTTTAATGTTCATTTTTCTCTTAAAAGACAGCGAGAAAATCACTTTTAACACCATAATTCTCACTCCGTGATATTCAGGGGTTCTTTTACTCAGATTGTTTCATTCCCACCAGTTTTATAAAATAGAGCAATTATCTTTATGATGGTATCATTTTAACTGTCATTAGGTAAGGTGAAAATTTCTTTCTCAAACAGTGGTGCCAATGAGCAATTTGAATTTTTAAACCGTAATTTAATGCGAATGTTAAAGGGGTTAAACCCTCTAATGCTTGCTTTCTATCAGTTTTTTAACCTTCCGTCTACCAGACGGGTCCATTGGACCCGACATGTACATTCAAAATATTTATTCAAACCAGAAATTTCTTCAAAACAAACTAAATGTATAAATCAGACAATAATAAGTTAAATAAACAAATTAAATAGTTTTAAGTAAAAATTCTGGTGTAGAATGTTTTTATAAAACTTGAGTAAAATTTCCGGTAGTTCTAGGGTTAAAATAGTAATATTAGCATTATTTGTTTTGTGAATAAATAACGCCGAATATTATGATTTTAGAACAAGTGGTAGAAATAAAGCAGTATGAATAAAAATATCCCAACGAACCGACAACACTGATACTAGGGGCATTAGGGGCTAAGTGTTTAGGACAGGAGTGACCAGCTGTGGCACGTCCGATACCACTAATTTTTTAAAGAAATAGCCGACTTCTTGAAATGCAGATATTCGATGCTTAGATAAGGCAATGATTACTATACAAGTTTTGTGTTGTACAGCGTGCCACAATTGGTAACCCCTGGTTTAGGATAAACTTACATTACATAAAAAACTGTGAAACATACGGGACTCCAGTGTAGCCAGTATCTTATTTCTGTTGTTTTTGCCTTATTTAATTGCCAAATTTCGTCGATTAAACATTTTTTGTACGGAAATAGTGGATCCTCGCGGGCCGAAATTGAACAACACTGATTTACCCCAGTCCAGTTTTGCACATCCCTCTTTTTTAATTCAGGTTTCAACCGCTCTTTCGAAGTAGGAATATTAGGCTTTTTTTCTAAATAGATTAAATAATTCGAATTTAAAACAAAATATAGCTCTTTAGAAAAGTGGTGGCAACCAAGAAATTTAAATAAAAAGAATGAAGCAGGCATGCAACACGATCTTGGTAAAGTAACTCTTCTTCTGTAATGTTGAATACTTACCACAATTACGAATAATTTTGTTTGAATAAAAAGTAACAGCAAGTTAGACTTTTTGAACGCAAATTATAAAACTTTATAGTAAAATTCTGATACAAAATTTGAATATCAGGGTATGAATAATACACCAGATTTTCAAAGAGTTAAATTGAGGATCTTCAAACTTTCCGAATTAATGTCGTTGGTCAAAATAAATTCCGCATGAATTTCTTCGCTTTATGCCTAATGCAATATATATATACAGGGTGTACGAAAAGTCTGGAAACGGTCTAATAACTCGAGAAATACATATCAGATCGAAAAACGAAAACATACGTGTTAAATATTTTTAAAAAATGCTATTCAGTGATACAAAATTTGACATCCACAACCGACCCCCCGGAGGTCAGAGGCGGTCTAACTTTGAAATCTTGAATGATAACCCCCATTTTTTATTGCAGATTCGGATTCTACGGACAAAAATACGTAACTTTTGTAATTAACATTTTTTTTTTTCGGATCCTCGTTGATCACAGTGTAATCGAAAAAATAAGACAGATACATATTTTGGTTTTCCCAACCAGGTTTTGACATCTCGAAATCAATTTGGCTGGAACTTTTGACGATAAAGTTGCCGTCTTTTATGGAAATAGTGTTTCTCGAAAATCATCAGTGAAAATTGTTTGTATGGCGCTTTATATGCTTTCCCCATAAAAATTAATAGAAACATATTTAAGTAGTTTTCTATATGCATTTTTTTTTTATCCAGTCGATCATTTCTAAATAATAACCTGTGTATTTTGATCTTTAACCCCTTAATTCTCTCTCCCGTCAATATCACGGGCTGAGGCGTCGTTCGTTATTTCTCGCTCCCGTCATATTTCCGGGCAGAAGATTTATTGCTGGAAAAAACTGCTGAAACCAGAAAAATTTAACTGGCATTTCGGTGTGAAGTCTTTGAATATGTCCGCTTGGGTTTGTCTTTTGCGCTGTCTGTAATGTTGGGCTTTGTATTGCATGTTTCGAAATATGTAACACTCAAAAAATTATTAATAATCAAAATTTAATGTATATATGTGTGTGATTATGATAAATAAAGATCTAAGATGTGAAAAATAAAGGTTTTATTCGCATTAATTTGCACGGTGTAAAACAAACATTAAGAAACTGAATTCTCGCATGATGGCTTTTCTACAAATATGAATTTGTTCTATAACATCTTTTTTTTTCGCCTTAAAAAAAAAAAAAAAAAAAAAACTAATTGCATATTTTATTTAGAAACCTTATAATTATTCAATTTCTGTAATAAAATAAATAGGTACTTTTTTGATAGTTTTTCCAAATATTAAGCGACCGTGAAGGGGTTAAACGAGTAAATATGCACATTGTCCCCCGAACAGAAAAATGATAGCCTTCATTATTTGGGGGCGGGGTGTGGGTTCATATTCTGAGTTTCGATGGCTACTGCTGTTAAAAACAATCATTTAATTCGGGGTCGGATGGGGGTGTACATATTTTTCTTTAAATTATTACTATAGAATAACACATTGGACGAAAATAAAAAGTACATGAAATCTTTTTGTGCCGGTTAAGAAAAAGGATGGGAAGTAACGTAAATTTGAGGTGGGGATGAGAATAAGATTTTTGATGATTGATTAGTTAAAGCAACTACAAAATATCAAGTCGAGCGCAAATATTTTCAATAATTCTTACAAACATAATAAGTTATTGCAATTTAAAATATTTTTCAATTTAATATTTTTTTCATAATTTTAAAATTAATAATTTTAAACAATTGAAAATTAATTTTTTCAATAAAAAATAATTAAACTCTTTACGCTCTCTTGATTATTTCCTGGGGGAGACGACGTTTTAATTTTCATAGGGAAAGATGATGTAGAAAATTGTTTATTTATTTATTTATTATTACAATAAAATATCAAATTTGACAAAGTTCAGGGTGACCGAAAAGTCTGGAAACGATCGAATAACTCAAGAAATTCATATAAGGCTGAAAAACGAAGCTAGTTGGATGTGCCAATCCCAAAACTTTCTTCTATCTCATGTCAATATTTAATTATAATTAGTTTTATTAGTATTTTTATTAGAAATAAGCATAACTTCATACACTTTTTGATGTTACAATATTGACAATTGTAAAAAAATCGCTATTACAGCACCCCCTTCCAGTGGAATTTTTCCAAATTCAGGGAGGACCTTCTTGCCATGGCCAAAAACATACACAGAAAATTTAGTTCAATTCTGTTTATAACTTCATACAATTTTCGATGGTAAAGTATTCAAAATGCACAAAAAATGACACAAAAACGTTATTACAGCGCCCTATACTGGCGGATTTTTTCCAAATTAAGGGACGACCTTCTTGCCATGGCCACAAAGATACACAAAAAATTTGGTTCAATTCTATGCATAACTTCATACACTTTTCGATGATACAATATTCAAAATGCACAAAAATTGCTATTACAGTGCCCCCTACCGGCGGATTTCTTCAAAATTAATGGAGAATCTGCTTGCCATAGCCAAAAACTAAAAAAAATTGAATCAATTCTATGCATAACTTCATACAACTTTTGATGGTACACTAGCGACATACGGACATACGAACAGACAGACACACGGAGAGACAGATAGACATTTTGTATAAACATGTGTTTTGTGATCTCAGAGTCCTAAAATGTATAAATCCGTCGAAAACCGGAAGTCGAAAAAAATTTCGATTACAATACTTTCTTCTATGGAAGATAGAAGAAAGTAAAAATACGTGTTAAATATTTTTAGAAAAGCTATTCCGTGATATACCAAAGTTGATACCCCACCCCGACCAGCTGGGGGTCACGACCGTGTTGGATAGACATTCATTAAAATATTTGCTTCTGAGTCGTATGCAATAAAATCCTGAATCGAACGATAGTTCTGGTTTTCTGAAAGAGTAAAGTATAATTTTTTATCAACAGGTAGCGATTGCAGTCTAGGTTTTACTTGCTACAGGTATGAATAGCTTTGTTTACAAATTCATCGGGTCTTAAAGTGTTAACCGTTGGCATTGCTCACAACATATACGGTAAAATAATTGGAATATTAACTTTCGAAAATTAGTGATGAGAAATGTAATAACTGCGCTCTCCCCGGGTATGCCATACCCTGCGCATGTAATCCCGGGTTAAGATCATCGATTATTTTCTGCAGCCAGAAAATAAAAAGTAGGGCCAAAAATTTTTCAATAATTCTGATACATGCATTAATTTTTTGTAAATTGTTATATTTTTTCAATTTAACATTTTTTTTTCAAAATTTTAAACAATAAGGTCAATGTGCCTAAATGTGATGACCCCTAAATGCGATAATGTTCGTTTCCTTGTAATCTTAATGCAAGAATTATAAATAAATGGTGTATAATGAGGCATCCGGTCTTAATGAACAACACCCGAAACATTTATCTACATTTAAAGTGATTTTAAACATGACATGTGATTTTAAACATGACATGCGATTTTAAACATGACATCATTTTATGATATGACTATTTATGATATGACTATTTTTTGTTTTAACCCCTTAAGCAGTGTTGCCAGTGGGCTACTTTTTTAAAATTCAGATTTCTGTTCGGCACCACTTTTTTGAAATAGTAAAATTAGCCTTATTTAATGACATATTAATTAAGGCGAAAACAAGGTAATTTTACCATTTCAGAAAAGTGGTTCCAATCAAGAAATCTGGAAAAAAATAGCCCACTGGCAACACTGCCGTTAACACTAGAACCGCTAAGGCGGTCATTTTGACCGTTTTGAAATTTCATTGCGTACCAGTTTGTTTCTATTTAGAGTATAACTTCCAGTTTCCGTGACTTTTCCTATTATTCAAAATGCTATGATATGCCAGTGATAAAATTTTACAGTCAGCCAAAATTTGTGAAGTATTGCAGTAGTTTACGTAGAACCGCCGAAACGGTTAAAATGGCCGCCGTCAATTTTAAAGCACATTTTATCTAGTAGATGTCGCAACAGTCCATACTTCTTATAACCACACTTCAACAAAGGTTACAACACTACCACAGATAACTTCTTTACTTCACTGCCCCTTGCAAAAAAGCTGAATTCACTAAAAAAAAGAATTGCTGGCACAGTCAATTGCGGACGAAAAGCAAAATTCCACATAAAATCTGAAAAAAAGTCTTTGCACAGTAGCCAAATTCTTGCCAAAGTTGATATTACGTTGAGTTTATCAAGGGAAGAAAAATAAATATATTTTAATTCTAAGTTCCCGACATTCATCAGTTACATTTTAAACTGGTCATAAACACTTACCAGAAACTGGCATCACAAAATAAAATTTGGCGTCGACGTGCTCAACCAAATGGCACGGAAGTATTCTACAAAAGCTAGTTCTAGACGATGACCTCTACAAGTGTTTTATAATTTTCGCAATCTAGCGGGCATGAATTCTGAAAAACACAGTCAAAGAATGTGTTGCATACCAGTATTTTGTTAAAGAGAAATCCGCTTTCTTTTGTCCAGTGATATTATTCGTAGTATTTTCTAGAAGATAATACTGGTAGTTCCCCTTTCTTTGACTGTGTTTATCCCAGACCACTGGCCACCCTGAGTATTGTATTGCTCAGGGGTTAAATATAAATTTTTGTTTACACTAAGTTTATTCTTGTTTTTAGCAATTTCGATTTCTCATGAAAAACATTTTTTTATTATAAAAATATTCTTAAAATAAAAAAAATATAAGTTTATATATATATATATATATTTCAATATAATATAATTATAACTTAATAAAAAAAAAATAATAAAAATTATGAAATCTATATTATTATATGGGCAATGATGTTAATAATAATAAACGATACTAAAAGTAAAAAATGACAATTAAATAATATTTGAGCATAGTAATCCACATCGGTCAAAATGACCGCTTTGGCGGTTATAGGTATAACTTTTTGCCGGCGTTTCTAGTGTTGAGCTGCCCAACGCGCCCTATAAGTGTGGGCTACAATTTTTAGGTAGTTTCCATTACAAAAAATAAAAAGCTAGATATTGCCACCGAGTGGAGGAAAGCACTTTCAAAAATATTTGATATATTTTGACCGATCATGAACCCAGACTCCAAAAACCTCTGCGATCAAATGTTGACTTATATATATATATATATATATATACAGGGTGTTCCGTTAAAGGGGTCCAATATTAATAGGGGTAATAGAGGAGATCACACGGAGCATAAATCAGTATATAATGCCTGGCCGGATCTCAATAATTTTCAAGTTACAGCAAAAAGAATGAAAAATCGGAAATTTGTAAAAAAACCCTCATTGCTAAACTATCAATAATGCTACATAAAAACGAAGCACATATTTAGAAAGAGCAGAAAAAATCCTACGAAATGACATAAGTTGTTTTAGAATATTGAGAATTAATGGCGAGTTATAAGCTCTGAAACAGTGAAAAAATACAAAATCAAATATTTAGCAAAATAGTTAATCGTTAATTCCAAAAATGCAACTTTACCTACATCAAGGAAAATGTTATAAAATTTGGTCCATTCCGAAAGCTTTCGAAGAAGCTGACAATAAACCATATCAGTTTAATTGTATGGGAGAAATCAAGCAGTTCCCTAGTTACAACTCTGTACTGTTGCACGCTCGGAAAGGGCGAAACTCCGCCCATGACGATTGTAAACACCCCGTTTTAATATCTTTCAATTATACATTTCTGATCAACCTCTATCAATACCCTTTCATTACTCAGTCTGGTCAAGTGAATGACATATTGTGCAGCTCTCGCCTTGTCTTAAAGCAAACTCCGTGACTGCTGCGTTTCCTCCATGAACTTTCAGGATGATGAAGAAGAAGTACTTTTTATGCAAATTTTCTATGTGTATAGGAAGAAAAGTGTAATAAAACAGCAGTCATCAGTGGGCGTTATGCAGTGGTGGAAAATTGGCACAGGGGAGGAGCCTACTGACACCGCTAATTGTTTATTGTATTCTTCACCTTAATAAAAACTCGGAAATTATGTCATTAGATAAGCCGCAAAATACTACTAAAATTTAGTGGTGTCGATAGGCTCCGCCTCTGCGCCAATTTTCCACTACTGCGTTATGTTAAAGGGAGGCTGTTGTAAGTGGGATTGTAGTAAGTTGATGTATAATAATTATGCCGGAATACTCTAACGAAGAATATGCGGACATGCATCTGATGTACGGGCAAGCTCATGGAAATGCATGTCTAGCACAGCGCATGTACCGTGAGCAATTTCCAAGGAGACGTTGCCCAAGTTCGAAACTCTTCATAAAAATCGATAGACGATTACGGGAGACTGGATCGTTTAATACAGCAAGCATTGATGCAGGGAAACCTCGACATGTACGAACACCTGCAATGGAAGAAGATGTACTGAATATTTTTAAAGATAACCCCTCCACGAGTACACGAGCCGCTGCGTCTGAAGTCGGTGTTTCTCACCAAAGTGTGTGGCGTGTTCTACGTGCAGAAAACATGCACCCCTTTCATGTGCAGCGGGTACAACTGTTATCAGTAACAGATTGTGCTCAGCGGACAGAATTCGTACGCTGGTTGCTTAATGTAACAGAAAATAATCCACAATTTCTGGAAAATATTTTATTTACTGATGAAGCAACATTTACGAGAGAGGGTGTGGTAAACACGCACAATATGCACACATGGTAATATACAAATCCGCACACTGTTTTCCCGTCGAACGCACAACAAAAGTTCAGTGTGAACATATGGGCAGGTGTCCTCGGCGATTATCTCATAGGACCATATTTACTCCCAGATGTACTCAATGGCAGTACGTACTTGGTTTTCCTACGGGATATCTTACCGCAGTTACTGCAAAATGTGCCAGCAACATTGCGCCACAATATGTGGTTTATGCACGATGGCGCACCGACACATTTTTTCATAGGTGTTCGCAATCACCTCAATTCAACATATCCTGGGAAATGGATTGGACGCAGTGGACCTGTTGCTTGGCCTGCACGCTCTCCAGACCTCAATCCTTTAGACTTTTTTGTTTGGGGACACCTTAAATCGCTGGTGTATGAAACGCCTGTGGATACACCAGAGGATTTACTAGCGCGAATCGTTGTCGCTGCAGGAGACATTCCCAACTCCGTTGGAGTTTTTCGGCGTGTTCGCCAATCTTTACGACGTCGCTGTCGGCTGTGCGATTCTGTTAATGGGCGCAACTTCCAACACCTATTATAATAATGTCCGTTCGTCTGCCTTCCGACATTGAACTGTGCAGCGCAGGCCAGAAGACTATGCTTCACATATGTCATAAAGTACGTGGAATGTAATTCTTTATTTGTCATTTTTCTTTTATTTTCAACACTTTTTGGCACAGTATTTTGTAAGTCACAGACTGTGGTGTACTCAAATTGTAAATTACAAAGTTTGTATGAATTAATTTAAAATTTAGTGTCTTTTTTAAATTTATAATTAATAAAATTATTATGCTATTTGTTATTATTATTTCCTATCATAAATTATGATGCACATATACATACAATAATTGTCCATGTAAAACATGTACTGAAACTTCTTGCATAGTTACAAATCGCAATATTTTTAATTATTTCCGAATTTTCACCACCAGTTTAATTTTAAAGAATTTAACTTAAGCTTTATATCAATAAAAGACCACTTTAAAATGTAGACTATTATTGTAAAGTTATTTTGGTTCATTCAACTCTTGAATAATTAAAAATGTTGCATTTCAGAAGAAGCATGATCGAAAATGTATAGTTGAGAGTAATTAAAAAGGCGGTGTTTCGAATCGTGATGGGCGGAGTTTAACCTTTGCTAGTGTCAAAGAAAGCGGAGTTGTTACTAAGAAACTGATTAATTTCTCTCACACAATTAAACCGATATGGTTCATTGTAAGCTTTTTCGAAAGTTTTCGGAATGGACCAAATTTTACTACATTTTCCTTGTTGTAGCTAGAGTTGTCTTTTTGGAATTAACGATTAACTATTTTGATGTATATTGGATTTCGTACTTTTTTCACTGTTTCAGGGCTTGTAACTCGTCAATAAATATTGCTATTTTAATACAATTGATGTCATTTTGTAGGTTTTTTTCTGCTCTTTCTAAATATGTGCTTCGTTTTTATGTAGCATTATCGATAGTTTAGCAATGAGGGTTCTTTTACAATTTTCCGAATTTTCATTCTATTTGCTGTAACTTGAAAACTATTGAGATCCGACCAGGCTTTATATACTGATTTATGCTCCATGTGATCTCCTCTATTACCCCTATTAATATTGGACCCCTTTAACGGAACACCCTGTATATATATATATATACAGGGTGTCCGAAAACTCTGGAAACGGTCGAATAACTTGAGAAATACGTATCAGATTAACATAATACATATCAGACTTTTGATGTCAAAATTGCCGTCTTCAGCTGGAATAGTGTTTATAGAAAACCATCAGTGGAGATATTTTCGATGGCGCTTTATATGGTTTTTCCATAAAAATTAATAGAAATATATCAAATTAGTTTTCTATTTGCATTTTTTTTTATCCAGTCAATCATTTTTAAATAATAACCTACGTATTTTGATCTTTTAACGAGTAAATATGCACCTATCTTCTTTACAGAAAAATGATAATCTTCATTATTTGGGGGCGGAGTGTGTTCATATTCTGCATCCCGATGACTTCTGCTGTTTTTATTCTTAAACATTTCATTCGGGGTCGGATGGGGGTGTATGGTTTTTTTCATTAATATAACTATAGAATAACATATAGGACAAATAATAATATATAAATTCTTTTTTTGCTTGTTGAGTAAATGATGGGCAAGAAGCGTAAATTCCAGGTGGGGGTGGAATTATAGGTTTTGATGATTGATTAGTTACTACAACTACAGAATAACAAGTAGGCCAGAAAACTTTATTATAGTTCTAATAAATGTAATATATTTTCCATTTTAACATTTTTTTCATAATTCTAAATTTAATAATTCTAAACAATTGAGAAATTTTGATCTTTAAAACTATTAAATTTAAAATATTATTCAACTCTTTAAGCTCTGTTGATTATTTCCTGGGGGACAAGACGTTTTAATTGTAATAGTGGAAGTATAATGTAGAAAATTGTTGGATTATTTATTAATTATTACAATAATATAACAAATGTGAAAAAATATGTAAACTAAAATGTAATTTGCAGAACAAATTAAAAACAAATCAGTTTATTTCCTACATTTTTTAAGCCCGAGAAGGGATATTTATTCATATATTTCATTCAGTTAGTTCTTCATTTAATGTTAAATTTTTGTAACAAATAAGTTAAACCAATTGAACATTAAAAAATAAAAACAAAATTCAAACAATATGATAATTTAAATACCCTAAAAAGTTAGATTCTCTTGAAATTAAATCGAAATAAATCTTGGACTTAAAAAAAAATGCATTTAACATGCGCCTTATCATTTTGTACACACTCATCATAAGTATAATACGAAAACTGCAATACAAATATTAATATACCCATTGACGATCAAAATTTAACGCTAACGGCTCAGAGACACCGAAATATGAATGCCACTCTTCTTCAACAACACCTCCGCTCTGTTACTGGCACCACGATTTTGACTCACTTTTGAGTCAAAACCAGATTCGGTACAAACCGAATCCACGCTGTAGGTCTGTATGCTCATATACAAAAGGTATGTTTTATGTTAACCCCTGAGGGGCGGTGGGATATATTATATCCCGCCTAATTTTAATGGAGATTCGCACCACAAACTTTTAATTAAATTTTACTTTTTAAACTTTGGTGGAAAAAAGTCAAAAAATTGCTTTTCCTCATTTTGAAGTAATTCCTTTTTAACCCTAGAACTACCGAAAATTTTACTCAAGTTTTATAAAAATATTACACATCAGAATTGTTATTTAAAACTATTGAACTTATTTACTTAACTCATTATTGTCTGGTTTAGATATTTAGTTTATTTTAAAGAAATTTCTGGTTAGAATAAATATTTCGAATGTACCCATCGGGCCCATTGGACCCGTCTGGTAGACGGAGGGTTAACCCTCTGTCTACCAGAAGGGTCCAATGGACCCGACATGTATATTCAAAATATCTATTTAAACCAGAAAATTTCTTCAAAACAAACTAAATGTATAAATCAGATAATAATAAGTTAAATAAACAAATTAAATAGTTTTAAGTAAAAATTCTGGTGTAGAATGTTTTTATAGAACTTGAGTAAAATTTCCGGTAGTTTAGGGTTAAATTACATTGTGAATTCAACATTAGGCAAACGCAATTGCTTGCCCCTCAAAGGATTAACCCCTTGGGGACGAGCGACACGTATACGTGCCGCATGGAGCTCTCAAAATCCTTGTTTTTCCTCACCAGTAAAATTTTACTGTAAAATTTCCCTTATTTAATCAGCGCATTTTCTCGATTCAAGAAGACACAAATTTCTGTTTTTAAAAAACGGTGACAAAAGATTAAAAATTTCGTAAAAGGCTCCCGCCCCGAAGGGGTTAACAGCAAGGCACCGTAGCGTCCGCAGGGAGCAGGCAGCCGAGCCTGTTAATTGAAGGGGAAATGAATGACTCAATATTCTTTTCCGTGAAGAGTCCCATTTTTCTGTTCATCCTAATAATAGGCGTATTTTCCTCTGGAGGGATTGTAGCACTAGAAACAATCTGCGTTCGGGCGAGGAAATGTCAGATTTGGTTGCGGGGGTGTGATGGTCTATGCTGTCATCTGCATTGATAAGAGCACCGACTTCCACATCGTTAGAAATGGAGCTCTGGCTGCTCAGCGATATAGGATGAGATCCTCAGACAAATTGTTGTAGTTTACGCTGCAACAATTGGAGAGGTCTTCATGTTAATGGACGACAATTGAAGGCCACATCCTGCCCACTTGGTTGATGATTTCCTTTTCGAGGAAGGATTCATACGAATGGAATAATCAACGTGTTCTCCGGACATGAATCCAAAAGGGTATGCTTGGGACATTCTGGATAGATGAGTTGCTGGCCGCCTAACGCCCCCCTCCCACACACAAACTGTCCAAGAACAGGAAAGAGCTCTTCTGGAGAAGTGGGAGAGAATACCCCGGCTCCTCAATAATAGCATCATTGACTCCATACCTCAAATGTGTTCAACGTGGCTGAGCGTCCGGGGAAACCGTACCCCCCTACAAAAAAGGATTTTTCTAGAAGAATATCTTTTTTTTATTCGTTTTTTTCCATATACACAAATTGTGATTTTTTCTTTTTGTGCCCAAATGCTCAATGCAATGCATTTTTCTGCCAAATATGTATAATTTGTCTCTCATATATCCTACCACGTCTGTCGATCATGCATCAATCATTTAAACAATTCCTTAATTGCAAGATCCATCCACAACGTCAACATCCTTTAACTGTTTTGAGCAGTGTATATACAGAGTCTGATATTACAACGGGGTACTCTTCTACCAGTAAAATGGCATAGAAATTCTTTCTCATTCATAACAGTAATGTTGGAAGAGAACTGCATTTAAGTAAGGCAAAAAATTTTATTAGAATAATATTTTTGAAAATATGATGCTTAAACAAACATATTTAGACACAATCGGAAGTCAGAGTAGTAAAGTTTTGTTTCAAATAGGATTTTGTCTGAGCAGGTATAATGGTACAGCAGAGAAAATTAAATTTTAACATTTCAGACAGTATTCCGCTACAGATAGGTTCTGTTTTCATAAGGTTTCATGCATCTTTATGTCCGGATTTAGTAGCCACTGTCCCGCTTTTTTTTTTTGTCTTCTTGCTCTACTTTTTGTGGCATTCGACCTAACAACTCCAGTTGTCACATAGTTTGGCTTCATCTCACTCTATTCATCAGGTTGAAATTTGTCTACATACCTTCCTAAAGTTTTTTGATCAATGCTATTTTTTTTTTGTAGCTGCATGAGTACTTAACTTATTATGAACATATTTTAACCCCTCGAGGGGCGGTAGGATATATTATGTCCCACCTACGATTAATGAAGATTTGCACCATAAAAAAAAATATTAAATTTACTTTTCGAACTTTGGTGAGAAAAAGTCGTAAAATTGCTTTTCCTTATTTGGCAATATTTTTTTTAATATTCCGGTGTGAATTCGACATTACATAAACACAATTACCGTAATTTCCGGCGTATAATATGCGGATCAAACAATTCTGTTTGGAACCAGAAATTTTATTTAGCAATTGAAGCCAAATATTTACCGCGATTTAAAAAGTTACATTTTATTTAGAAAAATTTCTGGGTAGAAAAATGATTGTTTGATCCGCGGATTATACGCCGGAAATTATGGTACTTGCCCCTGAAAGGGTTGAATGTTGAAATAAATGACTGGCACCGGAATATACAAACACATGTCTTTTCAAATATGAAGAATGCTATATTTCGCATATACATAAAATGGAAAATATTTTAGCAAAATTCTGGTGTCAACGTGGCATTTGGGAATTAAAATTAAGAGATCACACTAGTCACGCGAAAAACTCGAGCACTAATTCTAAGTAAGGTTATTTGGGGAAACTGGGCCATGATTTTACAATGTCACTATGGAGCATCTGACAATTCAGCTTCAAAAAGCTAATGTTCATTTGAATTAAAGTCTGAACTTCTGTAAATGTATTCAGTTAGGTTCCCTCTATCAGACAGAAATGCTCAAAATTACATTTCAATATTTAAAAATATAAAAATATGCATATTTCATCTTTCTATCCTCATGGGTCCAGTTGCCCCCCAAAATGGGGTAACTGGACGAGGGGGGTCTGTGTTCTACACGCGTTTATATTTCTTCATATCGGATATCAGGTCCTGTTTGTAAAAGTGTAAACAACTTAAAAAAATTTAAACCAGGCAGATCAAGTAAATTATATGTCAATAAACAGCTTTGTAAGGGGAACCTTTGCTGTCAATGAGTCTAAAAAAAGCACTAAAAGTGAATATATTAGACTTATTTATACAAAAAACATAAAACTTAACTAGGTACTTAAGTACTTTAGTATAGATAATAAGTATAAAAGTCACATGGGTATTTTAAGGAAAAAAATAGCAAGTTAAATCTATGAACAAAGGGCTACGTAAGTACTTAAGTACTTTATCTTTATCCAGGGGTCGCATTATATACGGAAAATACCAGAACCCTTAAAGATAAATGCGATGAAGATATTATTTTCAAAATACTTGTAGGAACGATAAAAGCTTTCCTATAGAATGCGACCCCTGTGTATAGTACAATTTCAAGGTCTGGCTATCTCGCGTTCAGGGGCGAGGTACCTGCATTCGTAAAATGTTGAAATAATTTAATGACACCAATATTTACAAGAGAATCTATCTGGCAGTAAGTAAAAGTATATTTTCGCGTACTTAATAAAGGTGAAATTTTCATTTTAAAAATCAGGTGCCAATGTGACAATTAGGAATTAAAATTAAGTGATGCCATAACGGCATCACCGCCTCTCAAAGGGTCAATAAATATGGTTTTATACCACTCAATATGCTTTTTTTTATTTCATTAGATAATTTTAATAAGGTGTTCTATCATTTTCTTTATTGTGAGCAAAAAACAATGGAGAAATTTACTTTCCATAGTAAGAGAAACACAAAAACATTATTTATAACTATTGGGGTAACTGGATCCAGCATGGTCCAGTTACCCCATCCTTTAAAAATTTATGGGGTAACTGGGACACCGGGCTTACATTTGAAACATGAAGTAAATATGTATAGATGCCTATTAATATTAATGTAGTTATATGTCTAATCTTTAAAAAAAAGTTTGTTTAATAAAAGTACTTTCAACCATATTGACGCCATTTTTAGAAAAAGAAACGTAAATTTTTGACAACATATCACAGCAAAGGAACAGTTATGATTGCGTTGATACACGTTGTTTTAGGAAGTAGAGATTAATGGGCATTGTTCACAAAAGCTAAAACTTAAAAAACACCAACAGTTTTTTTATAAAATAGCCTATGGCCCAGTTACCTCGTGGGTCCAGTTACCACAACTAACCTTACATGGGAGCGTTATTTTCAAATATCTCGCTTTGGTTATAACATTTTTTAGTGATTTTTTTTGCATTGGATAGATGAGGATGATCGACAACCGGGTTAGTTTTTACTTTTTCGATTTTGATAGATTTTTTTATAGTAAGATAGTTTCAATTTCAGAACCGGTTCCAACCGGTTCCGAAAGTGAAATGATTCTTTTTTTAAAATCTGAAATCAAAATCGAAAAAGTAAAAACTAGCCCGGTTGTAGATCGTCCTCATCTATGCTATGCAAAAAAATCATTCAAAAATGTTAAAATCAAATCGAGAAATTTGAAAATAATGCCCCCATAGACTTAACATTATCGTTTTCCTATCCTCCCGTGACTGAAGTGGGATCTTAAGTGGTTACATAAATATACCACTGCCCCCGAAACGGTTAAGACTGCTGCTTTCATACTTTCTCGTATTTACCTATTGTAAGTAATATTTAAATGCAATAAAATTCCTACCAACTTTCTCATTTATATTTCCTTAATTTTTTTCGTGCAGTGTATACTATAGCAATTTTTGACATCTTTCATTAATCAGTTTTAAAGGTTTTCTTTTCCATCACCCCATTTTACTGTAGCTTTGTAGAATAAATTTACATTCATTTTTATATATAACCATTAATCTTTCATTATGAAAAGTGTATAAGAAAAATATTTCCAAAATCCTTTAACTAACACATTGCCGACGGGCAATTTTTATCACATCTGAATTTTAAAACAGTATATGCTCCTCTCAGTTATGAAAGTCTCTTGTAAATTGGTGTTCTAGATAGATTTCCCAAGTTTATGCGTCGGTAAATATCTTTAAATGTACGAATTTAATATGAAATGTATTACAATCTAAAAAATATGTGGACAACATGATATAAATGCATTTTTGTAAGGTAGTCACCACACCCTTCGTCAATGATGTTTTTTAAATGAATACGAGGATTCTGATTTCCCATCGTGAATGTGTTAAGGCAGCCTTTAACATCTGGTAAACCCTCCCTCTCATTGACTGGGTCAAGCCTCCCCACGTAACCCTTTTCTAAAGAATAGCACATTGTTTTCTTAAGCCTAACGTACTGTACAATCTTTATGCCTGGATTGAAGGCACGATATTGCTCCATTACTTAAAACCTAGTTACTTAAATTTCTATGATATATTTATCTGAAAAAAGCTTGCAAAATATTTCTAAAAATTACAACTTTTAGGTTCAAAAGTCTCACAATTGATTTTTTTGACACCTATTTCGATTATCTGTATGAAATAGAGACTGTTGTTTTAGGATTCTAGTAGCTTTGGTTGACACCTATTGGCAAAACTCTGAAATTATTTTAAATATGAGACCTAATGGGTGGGTCAAGCCTCCTGTATGGTCAACCTTCCCTAGTCTCCCCTATGTGAAATTTGATTTTAGTACCATTAATAAATAAACGCAATAGTTTTCTCTTTTAATTAGAGCATTTTTTGGATTATCACATGGAACTGTTTAAAAAAAGCGGAGCAATCCAAATAAAATGTTTGTGAATGATGCCGTCTCGAAAAAGTTAATTAAATGTTTTGGCGCATATCTTAAGTAACCCTTTCAGGGGCAAGCCACTTCTATTAGTAAAATACTGAAACGAATGAATGAGACCGAAATTTACTAAGCAATTTATTTGATAATAAGCAAAAGCTTTTCATCACGTATTTAATAAAACGAAAATTTTCAAATAAAAATACTGGCGTTATTGTCCCATTACGGATTAAAATTAGGTGGTCCAAAAATGAACCACCACCCTCGAAGGGGTTAAAGTTAGTTTGGATATAGTACCAGTGTTCCCAGATTGGGGACTTTTTTGTCCCCAGATTGTTGATTGTCACCGCTTTTTTGAAATAGAAATAGTCGGCCTATTTATGAATAGATTAAAAAATCTGAAAAATTAGGCGAATTATACTATCATAAGAAAGTGGTGACAGTCAAATAATCTGAATTAAATAATTCCCAATCTGGCAACACTGCATAGTACATCCCTCCGCCCCTCAAGACACTAAATGCAAGGTACCGTACAAGAGCTGTGCAAAATCCGTCGCCGATACTCTAGTATATCCATAGCCAAAGCGATATAAGTAAGCGTCCTATCTTAAATGGGAGAGGCAAGATTAAAGGCGAGGTCACATCAATCAAGCTTGCACGCCACGTAGCGGACGGGGTTAACCTATAGGAAGATGCCTAACTGCTTTCTTACTTCACACCACTAAAATTCTAAAGTTTTTTCACCTTGATTAAAAGCTGAAATGTCTAAAAGTCGAAGAAACCTTCGTGGCGTCAAGTGCATCTGGACGCAACTCTCGCTACGCCGTTCTTTTGCGATAAATGTGGTAAACAAAATTTAGTTTTATGAGAAGTATTGCAAGATGGCTACTTTTTTAAAAATCAGACTCTTGGTTGACACCGCTTTTTTGAAATGGTAAAATATGCCTTATTTAATGACATATTAATTAAGGAAAAAACAAAGTTAATTTTACCGTTTCAAAAAAGTGGTGCCAATCAAGAAATCTGAATTTAAAAAAAGTAGCCCACTGGCAACACTGTTCATGAGTGACTAAATATTTAGAAAATATTCACAGATGGTAGATATCCTGTTATATATGACGTCACACTAAAATCCCGCGTATGTGCATTATCACCCCGTCCACAAGACGGCGCAACTCTGTTAAATTATGCCTGATTCCAATATTAAGTTTGTATGCTTACTTATATCGCTTTGTCCATAGCCGCCACTTTTAAATAATAGGTAAAATTATCAGGTATTAACCCATAAAGCTCCGGCATCTCTTACACAAATTTTATTCGATCAGCACCACTTTTTTAAAAGAAGTTTCTTTCAAGTACACAATTTCAAAAATACTCTGATTAAATAAGGTAAATTTTATTTTCCTTTATTACTGGTGTCAAAATCCAATTTTGCAAAGAAAGATGATGTCTCCGTAGTGGAGCCAACGGAGTGGGAAGGGTTAAAATTTTACCGGTGTTAAAGTTATTAGCATTAGGTTTTATAAAATAGACTGAACTTTTGCATCAACCTAATAATATCTCTAATATCTTGTACGAACGTTTGTGATAATTAATTTCCTATGAACATTTTCAAGGTAAAAGAACTTCTGATGACCAAATTTTGAAATGATTGAATGGGATTTACGATCAAATATATTGAAAATAAGTCAAAACTTTTCTCCACATAATCTCTAAAATAAAACGTTCATTCCAAAATTGTGGGGCAATCGCTGGACCGCCACAGGCGACTATTTTTCTTTTCTATTCGCACTACTATTAAAAAAAACCAGAATTTGTAGTATATTTCTCTTGCAAAAATTCTCAAGCAGCATCTCAATAATTTTTGTTTCGAGAAAGAGGTGAGAGGTAGAAAAATAGAGTCGCCAGTGGCAGCCCTGCAATCGATGCAGTCGCGAAATTAAAACTAAATGGTATAAATTATACACCATAATCCTTCAAATGGTGAAGAAAACTGTAGAATTTTAACTAGTAGTGTAACACTTTGTCATTCAGTTAATAGTAATGGTACAGAAACAGTGTAATTTTCAAGCAGATTTATTTATTTAGATATTTTATCCATGTATCCATTATCGCATTTAAATATGGTAGTAATCGTCACCCTGTGGTGTACTGAATACAAGGCTTGAGTGCTGACACAAAAATGGCGGCTGTCGTAGGCGGATATTTTTCAGCGTTTGTACGGTCCCTTGAATTTGAACACTAATAAGTTTTTAGCATTTTTTCAGCTTTATTTTTCTGAGATTAAACAAGACAAAGAATTCTTTTATAAAATAATGGTGTCTAAATTTAGGAGACGTACAAACTTTTAAAAAATCAGCCTTCGATAGCCGCCATTTTTGTGTCAGCGCCCAGGCCTAGTATTCAGTATAGCACAGGCTGACGATTACTACCGTATTTAAATGCGATAATGGATACATGGATAAAATATGAGACTGGGTTATCGACCAAGTTAGTACTATTTAAGCATAGAAAAATTTGCCTTTATTAATGATCGAAGCTTCGTGATTAACCTTTCAGAGGCAGAGTACTTATTTTGATAAAACGTTGACCCTTAAAGGGGCAGGTAATTGTGTTTCTGTAATGTTGAATTCACACTGGAATTTTCGAAACATTTTATTTCATCATTAGGAAAAACAATTTTTCAACTTTTTTCCACCAAAGTTATAAAAGTAAATTAAATTTCAATAAAACATTTCTGGTTCAAATCTTGATTTGCCCCTCAAGGGGTTAAAAACTCCGAAGATTGCCTTTCGGAATTAGCGACGAGTTTCAGGCAAAAAAGTGTAAGTCCTTAAGTGAATTACTATCGACGCGAGTAATAAAACCATTTTTTTTTTCATTCGCATTCATGGAAAATGAGAACATTGCATTTGCGTTTCTTTTCTAAAAAATGTTCTTTTTATAGTTGCAGCCAGAATCAAAATAGATGCACCTCTGTTCAGGTGTGTCGATTTTTTATACTGACTGTTCAGCGTTACAATGATAGAGAGGTTATTTTCCATCTTGATAAATTCATTAATTCTTTGAAGATGGGTGGAATAATATTTTATAATTATTTTTTAATGGAAAAAATGGCACCTTTTAAATGGTCACATTTTCTAAATCAAAATTTCCAAACACGAATCTTTGTGGTTCAATTTTACAACTATTGCAGTAGAAATCAACCATTAAAATGATTGTTTGGAAAAGTAGGAATTTATAAGAGTGCCGTTTAAAAGTGACAATATTTCTCGTCACAAACGTTAACCCCTTATTATTTTAACTTGTTAATTTTAACTCATTTAAATTCGGTGGGATATTTTTAATTATTTGACTTTATTTTAATCAAGATTTATACCAGATATTTTGATAAAAAATTTTACTTCTATAATTTTCGTTAAACCAAATCCGCTACAATTTCATTTCGACATTTTCAAATGAAATGATTTGAAATTTTTGAAGAGAATTTTAACATTACAGAAACACAATTACTTGCATTTGACTGGGTTAAGCACTTGAACGGTGGTAGTCCATTTTTAGACGACTTAATCTTAAACCCTAAATGCCACAATGACACCAGGAGTATGAAATAAAAAATTTCTTTTATTAAGCAGTCGAGGAACAGCTTTTACTTCTTTTGAAATAAATTTAGTTGTAAATTCTGGTGTTATTCAATCATTTCAGAATTTTAAGAGTAGAAGTGCTTTGCCCCTAAAACGGTTAAGGCTAATGCCAGACGAACGTCTTTTTGCACGCTTTTTTCTCCCTTCCAGCATCCCTACACATTAGGGTGGGCAAATAATTTTTTTTTTCAATTTTCGATGATGGGTGGTGCCACTGGTAGAACAAAGTTCACACAAAAAATTTGAGATTTTTTGGAAGATTCTTTGATTTGACGCAAATGGCTTGAAGGTTTGCTCAAATGCTGATTTTTGAACTTTTTTAGCAAAAATTTTAAAAATGTTAAATTAATTTTATTTTAGCTGAATTTACTTGAAATGTCATGATTAGTATACTAAATTTTTAAATAAGCTCCGATTATGTGTTATTTAACAGTTATGTGTATTTTGAATTAGGCGATTGTTATAGCATTTTCGCGTACAAGCGGGCAAAAATTGTAAGTATTGTTTGGATCGTTCGTTGGTATCTCATTTTTGTCTTTATTATGGGCCTCACTCTTCCTTCTGTTTTTCAATGCGTTCAGAGTCGCATATTTGTATGACGGACCACAGCATGTCTTGACAGCAATTCTGGAGGAGGAGGAGAGTGTGGAGCAGAAACCAACGAAAACGCAATCAGTCATCTGAGGATGAGAGAAGAAATAGAAGATGGTAGAAGTTGCGAGATGGAATGTAAATTATTTTTCTGCTCTAAAATACAGATATTCTTACAAGATACAAATAGTGGGAACATTGAAACAGGCAGTTCGTCTGATTATGAATTCGAACCAGAACCTTCCAAAAGCACACATTCCCAAACGCATGTACCTTTTTCACACAGTATTCGCCTCATTTAGAACTGACATGTAATGTAGTAAATTGCGTTAAGAGCTTCATCTGTTCTTCAGGATGCAGGAAATGTGACAACAGCGAAAATGGTTCTCGTCATCGATAAGGGCAAGATCAGGAGGCAGAAAAAGATATTTGGGAAGAAGATATAGTAGGAGGAAGATCTTGGAGAAAGAAAAAATACAAGCATATTTTTTGATAGCAGAAAAAAATAAAAAGATCTTTATAGAAAAAAAGGGGACAAGCAGAACCGTCGCGAGAAAGACGAAATAAATATCACCATGTTGTCGAACATAGTTCGGAATATTTCGGTCACCTGACAGCTACTTCTGATCACTGTGGGGAAATAGCAAAATCATATATTTTTAAGCCATAATAAAGCCTTCTTTGGAAAAAATTAAGACGAGAACTACAACAGTTGATCTGTATTCTTCATACGAACGAGATTCCACTCCGACACCGACATCAACTGTCTAAAATAGATGGTAGAACCACTTGAACTAGGACATTTACCAACCCAATAGGAGCTAGATTAATAGAGTACTCAAATCTTCAGCCTTTTGAATGTCTGCTGTCTATGAAACAGGAATATGCTCATAGAAAGCGACACGTACATTTTCACACGCCATTATTGATATGTGCTTCATCTTTCTCTCGACAGTGCCGCTTGTCCCTTTTTTCTGTGAAGATCGTTTTATCTTTTCTACCATCAAAGAATGTACTTCTAATTTTTTTTCCTCCAAGAGCTTCCCCCGCCTTTATCTTATTTCCATGTTTCTTTTCCTATCTCCTGACCTTGCCTTTATCGATGATGATATCCTTATTCCCTGTTGTCACAATTCCTGTCTCCTGAAGCACAGATGAAGCTCTTAACGCAATTTACCTATATGGTATACCAGTTCTAAAAGCGTCGAACGCTGTGTGAGAAAGGGATATGCCTTTAGTAGTGTCTGCTTTTGAAGGCCCTGGCCCCATTCCATCTCGCAGCTTCTACCATCTTCTATTTCTTCCCTCATCTTCATGATGACTGATTGCGTTTTCATTGGTTTCTGCTCCACACTCGCCTCTCCTTCCAGAATTGCTTTCAAGACATTCTGTGGTTCGTCACACAAATATGTGACTCTGAACGCATTGAAAAACAGAAAGAAGAGAGAGGACAATCATAAAGACAATATTGAGAAACCGACGAACAAACCAAACAATACTTACAATTTTTGCCCACTTACGCGCGAAAATGCTATAACAATCGTCTAATTCGAAATACATATAACTGTTAAATAATACATAATCGGGGCTTATTTAAACATTTAGTACACTAATTATAACATTTCAAGTAAATTCAGCTAAAATAAATTTAATTTAACATTTTTGCTAAAAAAGCTCAAAAATCGACATTTGAGCAAAACTTCAAGCCATTTGTGGCAAATCAAGGAATTATCCAAAAAATCTCAAATTCTTCGTGTGAACTTAGTGCCACCAGTGACAACTTTTCCGCACTACCCATCATCGAAATCGAAAAAAAGTTTTTTTTTCATCCCACTGTACTACACATGCTAGCGAAGGTGTAGCGATGCTGGAAGAGAGAAAAAAGCGTGCAAAAGACGTTCGTCTGACATTAACCTAATTGGCAAGTGACAAGTGATCTTTAGATCTTCTCAAAAAAAGCCTACATTTCTTTCCAAATGAATGTATTCGAAAATGTTAGTAAGCTTCTAACATGAATGCGACATAACTGCTCCCAGTGGCGTAGCGTCAGGAAGGAGTGGGGGCAGATCATTTTACTACCATCAATTTGGCTATTATCAAATTTGGCTTTATTTAATCATTGAACGTAATATGATTAAACAAAGCAAAATTTAGCATGCAATTATAATGGTAATAAAAAGATCAGGACCCCCCCCCCCCTCCCATTACGCTATGCCACTGATTGCTTCGTCCTTGAAAGGGTTTTCTGTACATTACGTGTTGTAATTTATTCATTGTAGTTGTATAGATATAGTGTAAGATTCATGTCCCATAGTGAATGATATAGTTTATTCACATTACAGTTATCTCGTTTAGATAACGGAAATGCGTTTATGTCAGGAATAAAACCAGCTGCTTCATTTCCTTCTCATTCACAGGAAATGGGAATAATTGCATTTGTGCTACTTTCCTGTAGAAACTTCTTTCATATTCACAGCATTTCAGTGATAGAATTAGTATTTCCGATACTGATATATTTATTACACAGGAAGAAAATATAAGAACAAAAACGTGAAATATAAATGTTTTATGTTCTTAGGCTTTTTGTATTATTTTATATCAATGTAAATTTAAATATCATTATATACAACTGCTATCAGAAATAGACATGAAATATTTTTTGTTTTATATGGTTTTGGATTCAGATAATTAATAACTGCACGACAGCAGGAATGAAATTCTTAACTGGTCTGTCACGCTACGCCACAAAGTTGTTGGCATACGCAAACGAACGTCAATAAACCTTTCTCCATTTCTTCGTAAAGATGCCAGAAGACCAAGTACCATAACTTTTCCTGAATATCGTCGTCTTATTTACTCACAGAATTTCTTCCTTAAATACGTGGCAGAATATTTTTCCGAAAAAGTAGAGGTAAATGGCTTAATGGTAAGCGAGTTCGCCGTCCCTGCACTCGTTGTTCCCAAACCATATATGTCTAACATCTGGAACATGGGAAAAAAAATCATGAATGAAACGCCAGATAAAATACGCCATTTTTTTTATTTATAAAACAAATTTATTCGAAAAGTTATTTCATAACGATACTTTTTCAGATTTCTGTGAGCAATTATTAGATATTTGATTTTCTCAAATTCAAAATCGAAAAGGGAAAAAAAAAATGTATGTTTGTGTTTGTTTGATGTATATTTGCCACTGTAGAAGTTTTATGTCTGAACTTCAATTTTATCTCGGGGGAATTCTCTCTCTATAGTTTTCCACATAAAATATATTTGTTAATGTGTTGTTCCAAAAAATTTTCTTCCTACTTCATTTTTTTCTAAACAGAAAACTTTAAAGAATAATAATATTTGAATGTAAAATGGTGTATCTCTATAATAATCTCTACAAAATTTTACTAAGAAAATTTTAATAATTATACTTTTATATTTTAAATTGGAAGAATAAAATATTCGAGACTAAGTTAAAGAAAAAAATAAAGAAATATTTAAATCGTATCATCATTTAAAATTAGATTTTATTAGATTAAAGGGAGAGCACTACTATTATCATTTTATTGAAATATCACAAAATAATAAACACCATAGCTGCCAACACCGTGATGTTTTCTGTAACACAAAAATTTAATAGAAATTATTGCCTTATTTAATCGGCAGATTACGACGATTTAAGAAGGAAAAATTTATTATTAAATTTTCGTGGCACTAAAAAGCGTAGGAGGTGGCAGCTCCATAGCTGCCAACTTTTACGCTTTTTTGCTACCACTAAAATTTAATAGAGATTTTCCTCTTCTTTAATCTTGAGATTTGGACGGTTAAATTATGAAAAAATTTACTATAAAATTTTAGTGGTAAGAAAAAAGCGTAAAAGTCGGTAGCTATGGAACACCGAAATAACTTTAGATGGAGGGACAGAATGCAATATGATTCTATTCGTGAGTGTAGTTGGCGGTGAAGGGTAACAAAACGTTGACTTAAATAGTAGATTTTAATATCCACCTAACTCCCAAACCTTTTAAATTTTTATAAAACTTGTTAGAAGCAGTAAATTTTATGTGATTGTTTATCGAGTTATTCTCATTCTGTATAATCTACGTAATATAAGGTTGCGACAAATGAAAGTGTTATAACATCCAGAGGTGCCAAGTTCGCACTAATCTTCCGTAATGCGTAGATTAATTTAACCCAGTTTAACAACGTTTCGAACCAGAAAAAATATTTGATGAATCTTTATTTATTTAATTACAGGTTTCTACGTGGAACTTCTTTAATTTCATCCCTGAAAAAATATTCTGGTGCGAAAAGTATTAAACCAGGGTTAAATTAACCCACCCATTACGGAGGATTAGTGGCAACTTGGCACCTATTGTAACATCCCATATATTTTTACATTTTTTTCTTCCAAACTATTTCGTCCTGGTAGAATCTTTTAACATTATTAATAAGATAAAATGTATATATATATATAAGTATATCATATATGTATCATAATATATATATATATATGTATCAAAATATAAGATAATTATATTTTGAAAATAATGATAGCGACTACATAATTTAAATTTAGGATGCCTCGATCTGTGTAAGTGTGAAAACACTGCTGAACTACATCATGATTATATAAAGACATATTCTTTATGTTTTAAAAAAAATCTAGAAATGGTATAAAAATATTTCTTATTCAGTTTCATATTGTGAAAATTAGTTATTCCCAATATATATATATGTTTGATTGCTTCAGTTATTTTCATTCCTTTTAGTTATTTTTTTTTTTTTTTTGGACTTAAGATGGCAACTCTAAACATTATTGTTATTAATCCAGTTCCAATTTATTACTCCAGATCCAATCTATTTTCTGTAATGTTTGCGTTATAAGGAGCTAAATTTTGTCATTTTAGTCTTAATGCCGACAAAATTGGATGAAATAACGCATCTTCTATGAATGAACTCACAAGTTCCTCTGATGATTCTGTGAGTCATTCATAGTTTCTTATTTTACATACTAGTTTCATATATTCATTTCTAAATCATCTTTAGAACTTTATCAATTTCTTCATATATTTGTGATTTCAAATTTATTATTATTATATATATGTATATATATATATATATATATATCAGTGGCGTGGCGTGAAAATTTTCGGTGGTCATCGCAATTATTTAAGTTTGTGGTGAAAAATTATTAACTCTAAAATTCAATGGTTGAGTGTTCAAAAAAGAGACTTTAAATCTTACCTTCACTTATACATGAACTCCAAATGTTCTGCTAAAACTGGATCGTAGAGTTTTAAAAGCTTATGAAGAGTTTTAAAATATTGCTTGGTCATCGCCGCATCCAGCGATGACCGGACGCCACGCCACTGATATATATGTATATATATATATATATGTATATGTACATGTATATATATATATATATATATATATATATACGGACTCCGAAAAGTCTGGAAACGGTCGAATAACTCCAGAAATATATATCAGATTAAAAAACGAAAAAATACGTGTTAAATATTTTTTTAAAAGCTACTTAGTGATACCAAATTTGATACCCACAACCGACCTCCTGGGAGCCAGAGGGGGTCTTTGAAATCGTGAATGATACCCCCCCCCCCTATTTTTTATTGCATATTCGGATTCTACGGACGAAAATACGTAACTTTTTTATTTAACTTTTTTTCGAATCCTCGTTGATCACGGTGTATTCAAGCAAATTCGACAGATACATGTTTTGGTTTTCCCAAACAGCTTTTGTCATCTCGAAATCTGATTGGCCAGAACTTTTCACGTCAGAGTTACCGCCTTTTGCGGCAATAGCGTTTCTCGATAAACTTCAGTGACGGTTGTTTTGATGGAGCTTTATGTGAATTTTCTATAAAAAATATTAGTAATATATTAAATTATTTTTCCATTTGCATATTTTTTTATCCAATCAATCATTTCTAAATAACAACCTGTATATTTTGATCTTTTAACGTGTAAATATAGCACCTCCCTCCCATCCCGAACAGAAAACGTATAATATTCATTATTTAGGGGCAGAGTGTCTGGATATTCTGCATTTCGGTGGCTTCTACTGGTTTTTAAAAAAAATCATCTAATTCGGGAGCTGATGTGGGTGAATGTTTTTTTTTTTTTTTAATTATTATTATAAGACAAAATGTAAAAAAAAAAAAAAAAAAAAAAAAAAAAAAAAAATACAAAATCTTTTTGTGCTGGCTGAGCAAAGGATGGGGAATTAGCGTTAAATTTCGGGTGGGGATGGGATTATGTGTTTTGATGATTGATTAGTTACTGCGACTAAAAATAACAAGTAGAGCAGAAATTTTACAATAATTTTAATAAATATAATATTTTTTCTCAAATTAATATATTTTTTCAATTTAACATTTTTTTCAGAATTTTAAACAAAAAAAAAATTTTGATATGTTAAGCTTTTTAATTTAAAAAATAATTTAAAGGTAATGTGAAGGAAATTAAGGGCAGGTTTATTACGCGGTTTTTCTAGATATTCTTAGAGCTCTATAGCTGCTGACATTTACACTTTTTTTGTTACCACTAAAATTTAACAGAAATACTTGCACTATTTAATCATCAGATTCAGTCGATTAAATATGACAACATTTACTTTTAAATCTTAGTGGTGAGAAAAAAAGCGCAAATGTTGGCAGCTGTGGTTTTTGAAGATGCATCTTGTCCAGGGAAGTTCTAATGTTTTATAATCAGAATTACGAATATTATATTGTTTGTACGCGCTTTAGTGAAGTGGTATGTTGTGTGATGTGCTGTCTGAATTAAAAACATGCTGGTCTAAGTGATATTCAGTCCTTGGCATGACCCACACCATTGCAAAACTAGAAAGGCCGGAAATTTTACTCAAGTTTTATAAAAAAATATTTTTAAACCAGAATTTTTATTTAAATCTATTTAACTTATTCATTTAACTTTTTTCTTCTTTTTATCTTTTAAACTTATTTGATAAAAATATTTCCTTTTCGAACCAACACATAAATTAAATAATAAATATATACATTTTTTAGGGATAAAACGACCCCTCACTTTCCTTCTACTATTAAAAGTGCGGCATTAAAATATTTATGAACAACTTATTAAATTTTATCATTCATATTACTCTTTCTGCGTTATATTGTTATAAGTAACGCAAAAAACTCTTCTAATGCTTTGTTTTAGCCCTCAGCTTACCAAACGGGTCCAATGGACCCGAAAGGCACATTCAAAATATTTATTCAAACCAGAAATGTCTTGAAGATAACATAACTATATAAACCTGATTATAATAAGTTAAATAGTTTTTAATACAAATTCTGGCATAGAACATTTTTATAAAACTTGAGGGAAATTTCCTGTAATTACAGGTTCTAAAAACTAATTTTAAATAGAATCAGTGAATATCCGCAAATGTTGTAAATATGATGATCGACATACGGCGACATTCGCAAAATTGGACAATATTAGTAGGCCACTGCACGATATTCTTTTTTCCTTAGGAAGCATAACCGATGTGCATAAATAAAGTTTAGTGGGTTCAAAGATGTGTCACAAAACATTTGAAATTTAATAAATTGTCAAAAATTAAGAAAGACAAACAGTGACATACCTATGGAAATGTTAGGAATGCCAGTACTTCTGAACAATATTTTTCAGATTTTTTTAATCACAAAATTCTACGAATAAGTAAAGTGAAGATTTATTTTTGAAAATTGTTGTGTTCTTACACCAAACTCTGGGTAAGTATATGAAGTGAAGCAAAGACTAATTAACGCAGGAACAAACTTCCACTAGCATATTGTAATGATATCATTGCATTATTTCAAAAAGAATTTCTCACATAAATAAGGCAAAAATTAATATTCGGAATAAGTGGTGGGAATTTTCTTTTCCAGCAGTCAGGCTCAGAATTTAAGTAAAACCATTTAAAAGCGTATTTCTCTCAAAATGTTCCTGTTTTATAGAGAATGAAATGTTTTTTAACACTGTGGGACCATCCTTTAAATACATCCCTGCCCAACCGGTCTCCCAGGTACTCTTATTGCACGAATGGCGAACCACGTGACAGAAGACTTATTACCATTACTTTTCCTGAATAATTACCTTCGTCTTATTTAATCTAGAAATACAGTAGCAAGGTAGTCTTTACGCCTGTCTGCCACGTTACAGTTCAGAGTCGGCAGGCCAATATTCATTTAAACTTTCATCCGTTCGGGGTCGATAAAGTTAGTGCCAAGCTAGCTTGGGACCCCGGTTATGCTGATCGCCAGACCGGGGCATATGGCTGGGGGACTAGATTCAAGAAAACTGCATTCGGTCCTCGTCCACAATGAATCGCAAAGACACAGGTTTAGTTTTCTATCTGAAACTTTCTTTCATTCAATCGGTAACAGAATATTTTCCCGAAAAAATATCCGCAATCGTTCTTATATTTAGCGGTTTCGACTTCCCTACCCTCGTTTTACACGAACCATATGTTTCTAACCACTGGCATATGGACTAAACCCATTAACAGTGTTGCCAGATTGGGGACTTTTTTGCCCGCAGATTGCTGATTGTCACCGCTTTTTTGAAATAGAAATATTCGACCTATTTAAAAATAGATTAAAAATTCTGAAAAATAAGTGAATTATACTATTTAAAAAAAAGTGGTGACAGTCAAATAATCTTAATTAAAAAATTCACCAATCTGGCAACACTGCCATTAACCCTTTCAGGGACAGAAGAATTATGTTCGTAAAATAAAAAAAATATCACTGACTTACACCAGAATATTCAAACGAATTACTTAGAAAATAAAAACCCGCTAGTTTGCACTTTCTTTTCAAATGCAAAATTTTATTGAAATATTCTTAGTGCAATTTGGCAGTTTTGGAATTAAAAGTGGAAGGATGGACCGTCTAGCCACTGCCCTTGAAAGGGTTTTTAACCCTCCGTCTACCAGACGGGTCCATTGGACCCGACAGGTACATACAAAATATTCATTCAAACCAGAAATTTCTTTAAAATAAACTAAGTATATAAACCAGACAAAAATAAGGTAAATAAATAAGTTAAATAGTTTTAAATAAAAATTCTGGTGTAGAACGTTTTATTAAAACTTGAATAAAATTCCCGGTAGATCTAGGGTTAAATAAACGACAGAACTATTACGCAGTGTTGCCATATTGGAGACTTTTTTGTCCCCAGATTGCTGATTGTCACCACTTTTTTGAAATAGAAATATTCGACCTATTTAAAATAGATTAAAAATTCTGAAAAATAAGTGAATTACACTATTTTTAAAAAGTGGTGACAGTCAAATAATCTGAATTAAAAAATTCCCCAATCTGGCAACACTGCTATTACGCCATTCTTTTGTTTTGCAAAACAAAATTCAAAAAGATATTTCATAACGATACTCTTTTGAGATTTCTGTGAGCAATTATTTATACCTGATATTTTTATTCAAAAGCGAACAAAATAAATTATTGTGCTTTTTTGTTTGTTTGATGTATATTTGCCAATGTAGAATTTTTATGTTTGAACTTCAGATTTTATACCAGGGGAATTTTATCTTTTTAGTTTTCCCCATAAAATATATTTGTTTAGGTGTTGTTCCAAAAGATTTTCTTTCTGCTTCTATTTATTTTTTTTTTTTTTGTTTTGTTTTGTTTTAGTAAACTGAAAACTTCAAAGAAAGATAATATATGAATGTCAAATATTGTTACTTTCTGAATTTGTGCGAAATTTTACTTGAAAAGTCAAAATTGTTAACTCTTTTTTTTATTATTCTAAAAATAAAATATTCGGGACTAAATTACAGCATGAAAAGAAAAATGAAATAAATACTAAATTCCTATCATGACTTTAAATAAAATTTTATTAGAATTAAAGCAGAATACTATTATTAATCTTTTATTGAAGTACCATAAAACAATAAATACCGAAAATAACTTTCGATGGAGGTACCGCACTTAATGTGATACCATATGTGAGTGGAGTTGGCTGTTAACCCTCTCGCAGCGCAACCCGAGATATACTCGGGCATGTAT
Source organism: Maratus speciosus (assembly GCA_963932465.1). Taxonomy (NCBI): domain Eukaryota; kingdom Metazoa; phylum Arthropoda; class Arachnida; order Araneae; family Salticidae; genus Maratus; species Maratus speciosus. Next base: position 491,423,465 of record OZ010796.1, on the reverse strand, counting down.
TTTTCTTTCTAATTAATACTATTTGGTTACTCCCACCAGTTATTTTTTAGAGAAAACTTTATCTGATTTAATCAGGATATTTTTCCGATTACGACAGCCAAAAATTTCTGCTTCACATACCGGCATGCGACACATACCGGCAATAAAAGATTAAAGATTCTGTAAAAGACGCTCATCGCGAAGAATTACTTCGCAGCGAGAGGGTTAAGCGTTTCTTAAAATAACAGATTTTAATATGTATCTGACTCCGAATTTTATTTTATTTTTTTTTTTTTTATTTTTTTTTTTTTATTATTTTTTTTTTTTTTTTACAAATGCGTGTGAGAAGCAGTAAAATTTTATATATTTTTTACATTATATAAAGAGTTATTTCTCATTCTGATGCTGAAATCTTACGTAACATAAAGTAATGACAAGTGCATTATAGGTGCCAAGCTCTCACTAATATTCCGTAATATGTGGGTTAATTTGTCCCAGATTTAATACGTTTCAAAGCAGATTTTATTTTTTTAAGAATTGAAACTAAATGAATTCCATTTAAATCCCTAAAATTAAGTAAATAAAGGTTCATCAAATTCATTTTCTGGTTCGAAACGCATCAAATTAATCTACATATTACAGAGGATTAGTAGGAGGTTGACAGCTAAGGTGCAGGTGTCACACAGGGCTCCCACTAGTGCGTTTTTGAACACCAGTATTATTAAAGAAAAAATTTCGTGGTAGGTTTAGGGAACAATCGGAAGAAAAACGCCTTTCCAGGTAAGTTTCTACAAAATTAATAAAGAAGATTTTTCGTATAAAAATAGTGGTGTTCAATAAACGGACCGAGTGGTCCTGTGTCACAGCATCCTATATTTTTATACAGGGTGGTTCGTAAAAGATGGGCAAAACTTTGAGGTGATATACACATCCAAACAAACAACTTTCATCAAATAATACATAGTCGGAAATAAAACGCAAATGTGCTGGGGCATTTGGAAACTTGGTCCAATGTTGCCATTTGGATACTTTTTTAAAATTCAGATTTATTAATTTCCACCATTTTTTTTTTTTTTTTTGAAATAGTGAAATTCATCTTACTTAATGAGAGATTAAACAAGGTGAAAACAAGACAGATTATCAATAAAAAAAAACTCGTGGTATTAAAAAATTTGATTTTACAAAAAGTAGCCCACTCGCAACACTGACTCGGTACATGCAATCGTTAAAGCTCCATTCCTACTGGGAGTTATCGGGGGAAGAATGACACTAATAGCATGCAAATGGGAAGAATGAGGAAGAAGAAGAACGCGTATGCAAAATTTCTCTTCGATTAACACATAAAAGCTGCTGATCCGTGTGTGCAACTATCGATCGCAATAGGAACGCAACGAAAGATTTGCTCTTCACTAATACGGAAAAAGCTGATATGCATTTTTTCTACGGAACTGCAGATGGAAATGTCTCAGAGGCTCAAAGATTCATAGCTGCCAAATTGTACGGATTTTCGCTACCACTAAAATTTAACTGAAAATTCTGCCTTATTTAATTATCGCAATTCGACGCTTGAATTAGGCAAAATTTTCTGTTAAATCTTAGTGGTAGAAAAAATCCGTACAAGTTGGCAGCTATGAAGATTGTACGGATAGTGGCTTCCCACCTTTCTTTTGTAAATCGTTCTTTGTGTGTTTTTGCCTCGTATAACATCATCATCTTCGGCGCCCCCTAAGTCCTTTGCGTTTTAATTCCGACCATGCATTCTTTGATAAAAGTTGTTTGTTTGGATGTGTACTATCACCTCTTAAAGTTTTGCCCATCTTTTATGAAACACCCTGTATATTTATTATCAGTATTTCTAAACTATTAGATTGTGGTAAATTTCTTTAACATAAGTAATAGTTATAGCTATAAAGGAAATTATCTAGGGACTATATAAAATAAATTTTGGACGCCACGATCTGTGCGAGTGGAAAAAACTTGCTAAACTGCATCATTATTAGATAAAGCGGCGCTATTTATATTCAAAAAAGATTTTCTAGAAATGGCGTAAAAATATTCTTTTTTACTGTTTCATATTGAAAAAATTAGTTCTTCTCAACACAAACTAAAATGCTCATAAGCAGAGAGAGATTTTAAATGTTTGCAAAATTATATTTAAAATTTATGATTCCATTACGGCATTTGTTAATTAAAATTAAGTGTGACATATATATCCTACTAGCCACCAGCGTTGTTGCATCTGGCAGATTTTTTTTTCTTTTTGATAGAAATTTTGAATTCCCACCTCAAAAATTTAATTGGTAATTTTCTTTTACTTTATTTATGAAAAATCAATCATCTTATAAAGCAAAAAAAAAAAGAGTTAAAACTTTCTGGTGAGGATTCGGAATATCTAATTAAATAATTAGCCAGATATCGTGATGTACGCTGCGGACGGCATTGTCGGAAATGACCAAAATAGCATGACGTACGTTGCGTAGTTCACAGAGCGCAAGAGGTTAAAAAGAAAAACATTAGTTTTCGGAAATAGTGATAGATTTCTGTTTTAAAATTATATGAGTGAGACAGTGTTGCCAGTGGGCTACTTTTTTAAAATTCAGATTTCTTGATTGGCACCACTTTTCTGAAACGGTAAAATTCCTCTTCTTTTCGCCTTAATTAATATGTCATTGAATAAGGCGAACTTTAGTATTTCAAAAAACTGGTGCCAAGCAGGAAATCTTAATTTAAAAATAGTAGCCCACTGGCAACACTGGAGTGAGAGATGCCAGATTGGGTATCGTCCTCGTAGTCACAGCATTGGAGCGTCATTCTAATGATCCGTGTTCGATTCCCGGCTTGAACATTTTTCACTCTCTTGGTTTTACGCTTAGTTAGCAATTTGATAATTCACGTATTTAGTATTCAATAATTTCGGGCGTAATTACTTTGCTGAAATATTAACTATAAAGATTATAAGTAAAAATGCCCTTTCTAATGGCAACATTGATTCTGATTTTGTGGATTGTTTCAGCACTTACCAGTCTCGGTCATTACGCATGTCACTAAGAATTGTTGATGCAAATTCAGCCTTGGTCTAGAGCAGTGTGGTCCAATTGTGGCTCTCCTGGTGAGGAGTGCTCCGATATTTCAGAAAAGCATTGTTCTTTTTTCAGACTCGGGGAATTTCTGCGACTAAATAAGGCAAAGATGGCTAATTTAAAATATCCATGCCAGAGTTACCCCGCGAGCTTCACTTGGATAAAAATCCATATTGCATGTGATATTGCTAAAAACACTCTATCCTTTCTAGTTAATCACAGTTTCAATTGTCTTTAATATTGTATGCACTTTACTACACTATTAATGGATATAAATCTGTACTTTAACCTGGGAGCACACGCATTGTGTATGACTAGTATTGCCAGATTGGGGACTTTTTTAATTCAGATTATTTGATTTTCACCACTTTTTTAAAATAGTATAATACGCCTTATTTTTCAGAATTTTTAATCTATTTTTAAATAGGCCAAATATTTCTATAAAAAAAACTCTGACAATTGACAATCTGGGGACAAAAAAGTACCCAATCTGGCAACACTGTGTATGACATACCGTAATTTCCGGCGTATAATCCGCCGATCAAACAATACTGTTTGGACCGAGAAATTTTATTCAGTTATTGAATACAAATATTTAACGCAGTCTGAAAAATTACATTTTATTTTTAAAAACTTTTGGGTCGAAACATGATTGTTTGATCCATGGATTATACGACGGAAATTACGGTACTTGGATATGAACAGTTTTGCGTGCAGTGCGTAATGTGTTTTTCATTTAATTGTAATATTCGCTTTATTTAATGACCGAATAAAGAAATCGAAGATAAGGCAAATGATATTATTTTAAGGAAGTGCAATAATAGTAATTAACCACTTTGAATAAAAAAGTAGCAAGCTGGCGACACTGGGTGCGTACGGTTTTCGCATTTGCCACTATTAATTTTGAAAAGTAATCTTTGATTTGTTTTACCACATAATTTGTAAAAATTTCTGCTATAAAATAAGGCAACGATAAATATTCGGAAGTGTTCATAGCAAAATTAAACCGTAGCCGCCCTGGTTATCACATACTCAGCGAGTGAGTTCCCAAGTTAATTGAACTATTAGCGAGTCTGACGTATATATACGTCATGCAGAAGTTCGAATGTATTGAGTTTGACGTATATTACTCCTTGTGAAAAAAATTTCTCTTTGACACGAAACTTGGAAATTTTTGTAAAAACTCAAACCATTCTCATGTAAATGTGTATTTTACTTATATTTTGATCAGAATTGCAATATGAATGATGTCATCAAATTTTATCAAATATTGTTGTGTAGGTTTCGTTCGGATGCCTGATCCCCTGATTTTAGGTCAAATGAATACCTGTATTTTCTTAGAAAAAAACTTGTCTTTCGCAAACGCGCGATTATATAAGTCAAGTTTTTCTATGTACAAATACTGGTATTTTCTCTGAAAGCGTAGTAACCCTGGTTGTATGATTTCGAGTTATGATGTCGAATGTGATATCAGTAAAAGATTTTTTAAATAAATTACTCGCTTAACAGGTTAAGTGTTGTTCAAATTGTTTATCCCTCTTGCTTTTTCAGCCATATTTATTAATGGTAAATTTTGCATAAATTAATCGCTTAATTTCTGTTATCAAATAAAACACTTTTTGCTATTCGAATAATGTGTTCCGCGGCCTGTTTGCGATCGGTTGAACGTCCTCACTTAAATTAATCGTGAAATCTTCTACAATTAAATAGTGATAAGCTTAATATTTGAAAAACGTTATAGTAAAGTTCTTGGTCAAAATAACACCATGAGAAATATAACGTCACAAACAATATTTAATAAAAACAAATTCACTTATTAAAACAGTCCTAAAACAGTCCTTTAATTTGGGAATATTTTTTTATTATTATTCTATTGAAGAGCGGTGGTTCATTTCTCGGCCAATTAATTTCATCGCATAAATGCCACATTTACACCAGAATTTTTGGAATCAAAATTTCCCTTTTAGTAAGTACGTGAAACAAATGCTGCTTCTTATCTTCAAATAAATTTACTTCTATAATCCGGTGTTATTCAATCATGTCAGCATTTTACTAGTAGAAGTACTTTTCCACTGGAATGATTAAATTCTTCTTCTTTTAAAGTGAAACATTTTTAATGGAAAACCTAAATAAATTTTTAAAAATGCATTTCACCTGCCATTAATGTGATCATCGTCTGTAAAATATTTATGTTTCAGTAATTCGTTTTTTAATTTGTAAAGGATTTTTTTTTTAATGAATAAGTGTTCAAAAGGAAAAGTATTGTTCTTCGAAAACTATCCTTTGTAAATTAAAATAAATACTTGTAAAATGAAAGTAAAACTTATTTTAAAGTTAGTAATTCTTTCTTTTTATTCAAAAATGTAAATGTAACTCTTTGTTTGACATTCATTTATTCTAAACATCGAATTCTTCAAAATACATCTCTCTTAATTTTATAACAAAGAGAAAATTCTTTTCTTAATTTGATTTCAATGTTTTTCATTTCAAAATATGAAATATTTGTACTTACATTTGAAAATAATTCAAATATAACTAGTTTACTTTTCAATTTTTTCCATGTGATTTGGAGTTAAATACTATTTCACCTTTTATTACTTGTATATTTCGTAATACACTAACAAAATATGCTTATTCTAATTTTGAGTCATTCCTAATCAGTGTTGCCAGTGGGCTACTTTTTTTAAATTCAGATTTCTTGATTGCCACCGCTTATTTGAAACGGTAAAATTCCCTTTGTTTTCGCCTTAATTAATATTCATTAAATAAGGCGCATTTCACAATTTCAAAAAAGTGGTGCCAATAAAGAATCTGAATTTTAAAAAAGTAGCCCATCTGGCAACACTGTTCTTAATGACGAATTATCTCAATTAACAATTTTTGACAATTAATGGTTTTTTTTATATTGCTAACTGTATCAATGTGAATTTAGGAGCATTCTGCAAATGTTAAAGCAGTTACAGATTTAGAAATTTATAATAAAAATTTCATTTATCTTACGTTTTTGTTTATAATTTTGATGTGCGTAAACGTCATTAAAAGCGCTAAGCAAACTTGTCGTAAGTGCCAATTGGATGTCGCTTACATTGAAAAATACAAAGAGAAAAATTGAAAATTTTCCAGATTCATCCTTTTTTCAATTATTTACAATTATTTTTTCAAGTACACTAGAAGGGGCGAAAATTTTACTCAAGTTTAATAAAAATATTTTGCACTAGAATATTTATTTGAAACTATTTAACTTACGTATTTAACCTATTACGGTATTTATTTAAGTTTTTCAATGAAGAAATTTCAGATACGAATCGAAATATATTTATTTGGTATAGATACAAATGACCGTTATGGACATTCTACTGTTATATAATCGTATCCAACATTTTATTAACACATTGCTTATGGCTAGGTTTTGATTTTTGGTGAGGAAGGCCCCCCCCCCCCCTCATGGACTTTTGAGTGTTGCATTATCTATAAAAAGATTTTATTTTTACCCGACCGAAAAGAAGGTTTATGTGTTTGACGCATATCTGGGTATGTGGATTTATTTATACCCTTGCAACATCCCAGCGGCTGGATGGATTTTAATGAATGAGGTCTCTATCGATTCGTCTTAATCGTCCGATTATTATAGACTAGGTTTTGTTTTTATAAATTCAAAATGGTGGCTGTAAAATACAAAATGGCGGTAGAGACGAAAAACATTATGCACCATATTGAGTGGCATATCATTGGATAGGTCTTTCAAAATGAAGACGATGTTTTATGGACTATTTTACAGTCAGAAACTCCGTTTAAATATTACACAACCTGGAAATTCTGTAGGTAGGATCTCTAGCTTTACTGCAATTCTAACCTTCATAGACATGTATAGGCCTCATCAAAACAGTGTTTATAGATAGGTACTAACAATTAAATACAACTTAAAAGCCATCAATACAATTAAATAACAAAAATAGGTAAGTAATATAAAAAATAGTTTCACATTAATGAAAAATAATTAATTAGTTCGCTTTTTATGCAGTCGGGTTTTTTGATTTTTTAAATTTAATTTTTACTTGTTAGATTTTCAAATGAATGAATATAATAATTTTTCAGTGTAGTCACTTGCATAAGACACTAATTAATTCAAGTGTGCCAAAGTGTGGCCCGCCGGATACCACTAATTTTTTAAAGAAAATTTATTTGAATTGCAGAGATTCGATGATCAGATAAGGAAGTAATTTCTGTAAAATTGTAGTGGTAACAGGCGAGCCACAGTTTAACTCAGATGCACTAATTGTATAAATACAAATTTTGTGTGTAATTTCGATAAGTAATGTAACATTTAAAATGCAATTGCAAAGCCCGAGGGTGGAGTTATACGTATCCAAAGGACGCGAATTCACGCTAAACATCAATAGTTTGTAAAGTGAAGTTTTATTATTGCATGTAACAATAAAACGCGGTAGGAGTTTTTCTGTAATTGTAGCTTTAACCCTCCAGCAGCGGGAAACGCTATTTTCACGTTCCAGTGGGCTACTTTTAAAAAATTCAGATTGCTTGATTCCCACCACATTTTAAGAAGCGTATAATTTGGATTATCCTCGCATTATTTAATCTGTAATTAGAAAGCATGACTATTTCTACTTTAAAAAGTGGTGGGAATCAAACAATCATAATTTTTAAAAAGTAACCTACTGAAAAATTCGCCCGTGGCTGGAGGTCTAACCTATTAAATCCTAGCAGCACTATACAGTACCGGAAACGATGCAACGATTTTCATGCTTGAATACCAGTAATTCTTAATGGAAACATTGATTTTTTTGATGATTTAAACTTCGTGATAAAATCAGGCAAAAACTGCTATTGTAAAAAACTGGTATTAAATTTAAGTTTTGCATGTTAAAGAGGAAAATAATTCTGGCTTTAATGGGTTAATATCTTGGATGACATTGGCAATAATTTATGTACCACTTAAATTATTCTAAACTGCCCAATGACACCCTGTACTTTTTTAATATCATTTTTAATTCATCAGCTACGTGAATACAAATAGTTATTCATTTTCAAAAGAAATTTTAATTGCGTTCTGGTGGAAATCAAACATTTAAACATTTTATATAATTACTTTTCAAACTACACATTTTCTAAACAGTAATCATCGGTGCAAATTTCTTGTAGAAATCTTACTTCGAGACTATTGACTGAAATCAGTGATTGATAAAGTGATAAAAATGTTATGCCCAATTAAATAAGTCGAATAATAAATAATAAATTAAATTAAATAAATCTATTCGAAAATTGTGGTAGTCAGAAATAACAAATACATTTTCAACATAAACAGTCCCATATTGTACTTTATTTAGGCAAATCTGCGTCTTTATTTTCAACTGCAATAGAAAACGTCAAAAATACCCTCTATTCAAATAAGTACAAACTCTACTAGATGTAATTTTCTCTTGGTGTCCCTCTTTTTCTTCCTCCCCCCTGAAACGTTTCTGGGAGTAACAGAGTTCTTACGTTCTTTACTTTTGAGTTTTACCTTCACGAACATTAGTACTTTTATTCTCGAGTACTAATCTTTACCTCATTTAATTTTACCATATTCCACAATTAAACATGCCAAAGGAAGTTTTTTTAGAATAATTTTTTCTATACATATAGTTATAATATAATTCAGCAACAGATTGTTCAAATTCGCAATAAATGAAAAAATCTTGTAAAAAGAGGAGATGAATGACAGCAAAGAGTGAACATTCAAATAGGAAAAAAATATATACTAAAACTACAAGCCATAGAATTTCTCAAAACCAAACACATAATAGCTTTAGAATAAATCCTAACGATTTTTCATTTCTTCAAAAAGAAAAAAAAGCTAATGTTTTTGCATTTTCTTCTTCGATCGTTAAGATGTGTGATATTTTTTAAATACATTGTCTCGTTGTAGTGTAGTTTTCATTACTCGTAAAAAAGAAAACAAACGGCAGTTTTTTTGGAAATAAATGCGTTTGAAAAATGATTTTACGCTTATTATAAGATTTATTCTTCCGAGGTATGATATCCTTTCACCTAAAGCTTCATACTGGGAAACAAATTATGAGAAATGAACGTAGAAAGAGAATATTTACATTATTTGGAATTTTTCAAGAGATTTCATTTCTATTTTTGTGTAATTTTAAGTTTTCTTCCTAGTAGTTAAGGTTAAATAATGAAGTTTTTTTCTAGCAAATTATTAAATATATAGTAAAACAATTGCAATAAAATCATTTTCACTATTATTCTTCCAATGCAGGGGTGACAAACTGTGGTCCACCCGATACCACTAAAATTTTATAGTTATCATTGCATTATCTAATCTTCAAAAGTATGCGAATCGAGAACTCGAATGTTTCTCTAAAAAATTAGTGGTATCCGACGGGCCACAGTTTGGCACTCCTGCTCTAATATGTGCGATTTACTTGCATCTTGCTACAGGAAAAGTGACATAGGTGTAGTTATCCGGAACACAGCTAAATTACGCTATGTGCCACTTTTCCCCCACAGAAGGGGAATAAACTGTGTGGTGGATAAAATTACTCAATCTTCCCTATCCCAGCTACGTCTTGATATTTAATAGTTGTACGCTTATTTACAGCTCCATGCTGATATACCAAGCGAAGGTCCAAAGGTTGGGGTCACCGAATGTGATGAACGTTTGTGTATCGATAGATTATAGATAGTATATAAATATATCGTCGGTACCATGTCAAACTATCCAATGTGAAAACAGTGCGCTAATCTTTTTAAATTAAGATTCCTTGATAGGCACCACTTTTCTGAAATAGTAAAATTCCCCTTGTTTTCGCCTTAATTAATATTTCATTAAATAAGGTTAAATGAGGCGAACTTTACTATTTCAAAAAGTGGTGCCAATCAAGAAATCTGAATTTTTTAAAAAAGTAGCCATTGTTTTCATATTGGATAGTTTGGCATAGTACCGACGATGTGGTAGCCATAATGGACAACTAACTCTCAGTGGGGTTGTGAGAAAATAAGTCGCAAAGTTCACGCTACAGTTTATAATCGAATAAATTTCCTTCTTTGGCAAACTGTTCAGTACCATGGTCGGCAGCATGCTGGATTTGAGATTTTTCTACGTGAGTTCGAATTCCGCTCGGACTTATTTTTCTGAACGAAAATTTCATCCATCATTCTCGAACCCGAATTGAAAAAATATGTGTAATAATTATAATTTGCTAAAAATATGAATTAAATGCATGTTTTGCAGCATATAAGTGCTTTTTTAGCTAAGAAACTTCGCATGTAATCCTTCGAGCTCTGATGGATGAATTTCTTCCCTCTTAATTTTAATCGCCAAATGTCACATTGGTACCGGAATATTTAACCAAATTTATTTGAAAATTGATTAATGCATTTATTCGTGTATATTATAAGCCGAATCTTTTGTTTACAAAAAAAGGGGAGTCAATATGATATTTGGATATTTTGAAGAAATTTACCCCCAGAGCTCAAGAGGTTAAATATATAATAAAATGTAAAAAAAAAGGCATATTTATATGTCTATAGACCAGAAATGTTTTGTTGTTATTTAAAATTATTTAAAGTTATTTCAATGAATACTTGCTATTTTTAACAGAGAAATAAATTAAAATACGTCTACAAATATATTATTTTCATTTTGTTTCCTCATTCAAATACTTCAAATATTTCATGGTTTATTAAAAATATGCTTTTGTATTGTTAATATGATTTTTTTAAATCTAGGATTCTCGATTTTTAATTGGGAGCAATTCCGCAGATAATCATCTTTCTTTTTTTTTGGTGGGGGGAGGGGAATGAAATTTATAATATGTTTAATTTAAGGGTATGATTGGAAAACTTGATATTTGTATATTCTATAGAAAAATCCTTATACAAAGGCATTGCAAATTACCATTTGCAGACTAAGTTAAGTACCATTATTGTCTTTATAAAGTCATAATATTACGTCAGTTATACGTGTAAATGCCATTTTTGTCTTTTTGTTATTCAGAAATTAATTAAACAAGTTACTGTTATAATTTGGCATTACTTAGTGTGGCTGAGAACATTAAATCACTTTTTTAACTGGATAGTTTTGATAATTTTTACACGTCAATGAAGGCAGAAAAAATGTTTGTATATTTTATGTTAGGTCAGTTACAGAATTTTGAATTGAAATTTTTGGGGCTCAAAGACAGATTGAAATAATCTGCAGGTATTTGGGTATTAAGACCTTAATAAGAAATATTTTAAATTGTAAAAATTTGTTCTAGCTTTATTAGTAAATTTTCTACTTAGATTTGAAAACGAAAATCGATGATAAAATGTTACGTCAGTTACGATGGTTGCACATAGAATAAGTATCTACATTGTAATATTTTTCGGATATAAATTGTTTTGTTGTTTAACATTTCTATATATGCAGTTTAATCCCTTAACGGTCACATTAAATTACGGTTTAAAAATTCAAATTGCTTATTGGCATCACTTTTTTGAAAAAAGAAATATTCACCTTATTTAATGAAATAAAATGCCAAATTGTAATGTTGTATTTGTAATTTGTAAAATTATAAAAAAGCAATTGCACTATTTTATAAAACTGGTGGGAATCAAACAATATGAATAAAAGACACGGCCCGTAGAGCTGGCAAGTTTCCGGCTTTTTACACATGACTATTATATTAGAAAAAATGTTGTTCTTTTAAATCGGCCAAATGTTTCAAATAAATAAAAGAACGTTTTCTGTATTAAAATAATGGTATCCAAAAAAGCCGGAGACATGGCAGCTCTGCGGCCTGTGAATATAACCGGAGCGAGAATTAAGCGGTTAATCATATAAATGCAATTTTAACTGCGAATCTTTGCATGTTTTTATATTTAATGAAAAGTAAAAATAGAATAAATATTAATAATAATAATGAACTAAAAACAGTCAATTGGAACTTTTATAGACTAAAATTTAGCTAATTTTAAAACTTATTTACTGTTATTTACATAAATAAGCTACTATTTTTCACAGTGAAATAAATGTATTGTTTTTAACAACTAGCTTTTTAACTTTGAAAACTTAAAAATTCAGCCAAATGGGGAATGCCACAGTGTTGCCGCATCTGGCTGATTTTTTTATTGGGGGATTCAAGATTCTCATCAGTAAGTTTAAATAGCTATTATTGATTTATAAAATGATAAATATCCCACAAATAAAATAAATAAGATTGCTATTCAAAATTTTCTGGTGTGAATTCGAACACTAGTGAATAGTCGGTCAACTAGTGATGACGTCACACTCGTCTCCTCCGAGGGTAACGAAAAAGACAGGCTACCGTGGTGGATCCTATCTGTCTTTTTTTACTGACCGCTGGAGTCACGTGATGCTCGAAAGCACCAATGAAGGTGTGCGAAAAGCGCATCACGTCAATCTAGCGGTTTGTAAAAAAAGACAGATCGGACCCACCGCGGTAGCATGTCTCTCTCGTTAGCCTCGCGTCTCCTCTGGCGGTTGTGAACCCCTCAAATATTAACCCTTTCAGGAGCAAGCAATAATTTCTCTGTAATATTGAATTCTCACTTGAATAATCGAAAAAATTTATTTTAAAATAAAGAAAAGCAATTTTCAACATCCCTCCCCCCACACCCAAAATTAAAAATATTAAATTCAGTTGAAATTTCCTGGTGCGAATTTTGTTTAAATTTGGCGCGGTGTAATATATCCCACCGCCCCTCAAGGGGTTAAACTGAAAATTTCTTATCTTGCATAGTGATGGCAGACTCCCTGTAAATTCCTAAAAATGCGCATCCCTTGATTTAAAAAATTGCAGAATTCTGCGATAATGTAAGTCAACTTTTACTCTCAAAATAGTATTATAATGTATTCTATAATAATAAGAAATATTAAAAATAGTAGCCCCTATTATTTTCAATTAATAGTACATTTTGGAACTTTTATTCAAGCATGTCTTTAGACAAATCATCTGTGTATAATGCAAAGTTGGGAAATGTTACGATTTTTTATTTCGAATGAAATTATTTTAGACTAGAAATTTTGCTTAACGTTTACGCAAATAGGCGAACGTACTTTTTCATTTTCTTAATATGTAGGTAATGCCTATGTGTGTTACTCTTTTGTTACTTCTTTATTTAGAAAATATACTTACAGTATTTTTACTTATATATCAATCGATTAACAGGGATAGAATAATATGGTACTCAAGTCAGAATATTCCAGAGACCGTTGTACTGCTCTGAATTTGATGAGACGTAAACATTTTAGCGGCAAGTAATTGTGTTTCTGTTATATTGAATTTACACCACAATCTTCCGAATATATTATTTTAAGATAAGGAATGCAATTAGACAGGGTGGGTTTTTTTTCCGTCAAATTTATAGAATAAATATTTTAAAAAATCAGATAAAAAGTAAGTGATTAAAATTAAGTGGTATAAAATATATAAGAATAGCTGCCTAATTTTACATTTTTTATACAACTAGGATTTAATCCTTGGTAATCCAAGTACTTTTTTTTACGGCAACCATTAACTTCGCATTATTTTTAAGTTTAACTGTTTGTGGCACAAGTACCTCTGTTTGTGTAATGTCAAATTCATACCAGACAAAACTATTTATTTACTTATATTATGTATTTATTTATTTATTAATGAAGTTTTAATTTCGTTACGGAATATTTGCCGGAAACAAATGCTGAAATATTTTTATTGTTTTTATTTCAAACGGATTAATATTTTGTAATCGGGTTACACGCGAAAAAGATACATTTGAAGATAATTCATGCTTGAAAACTATTTTTTAAACTATACAAAATAAGTAAAACGAGACGCTGTTATCAAATAAATTTCATTTGAAAGAACATGTTATTGTTATTTGACGGCGTAAAAATTGAAATTATGTGATGTTTAAAAGTTTACAAAACTGCAATAAAATATATGAGTATGTAAGTTTCAAAATTCGCCTTATTAAAAAAAAATAATAATAAATAAATAAAAAATAAATAAAATGAATTGTGTTTTCTCTATCAGTCTATTCTATTGGTATACATACATCGAAAAAAACCAATGAATGTGCAAAGGAACTAGTTTTATCCTGAATTTCTGGCAGTGTGGCATCTTGGTTTACAATGAAAACCGACGCACATAGAGGTTTTTCGCGATTTCCCAAATTTTGAATTTTGGTATATAAACGATTTTTTTTAAATATACAGAGCATTTTTTCAGGTATGTATATCGTACCTTTTTTTCTTACCATTTTTTACAAAAGTTTGACCAACCGATTTACGCATTATTGAAAATATTAAATTATTTATAATATCATACATACCGTCAGCCCAATTTGAACTCAATCATGTTTTTGGCGATAGTAAGTAAGGAGCATCATAAAAATTAATAATTCAATTGAATAATTTCCTTCTTGTTTATTGAAAACGACCTTCAAACTGTCGAAAATATATGAATTCGGATATCATGAAATCTGCTATCCCAGTCATTAATGCTAGATCGCAGTGTTGCCAGATGGGCTACTTTTTTTTAAAATCAGATTCTTGATTGGCACCACTTTTTTGAAATGGTAAAATGTGCCATATTTAATGACATATTAATTAATCAAATTCAATGTGAATTTTACCTTTTCAAAAAACTGGTACCAATCACGAAATCGGAATTCAAAAAAAGTAGCCCACTGGCAACACTGCTAGAACGATCGGAGATTTTATTCAAGTGCTATGAAAATATTTTACACAAGAATTTTTATTTAACACCATTTAATTTATACATGGTTCGCCCACTTCTACCACTAGATTTTAACAGTATTTTCCAATTATTTCACTGCAGAAAACTAGCGCAAAAACCTGTGAATAAAGGCGCGGGGTTTGCGAATTCTTTGTTTTAAAAATTGAATGTAATTTTTTTTTTTATCATTAATAGTGGTGCCAGAGTCCTTAAAAATTCCAAGGAGTGCGCGAATCTTGCTTATATATATAACTTATTTTCTAAAGAAGATTCTAGTTCGAATCGAATTAGTTTTATTTTGTTGCGGTCAAAATGACCGTAGTATTCATTCTATCACTAACCCCATGAGGGGCAAGAAATTATGTTTGTGTAATATTGAATTCACACCGGAAAGCTCGAAAAATTATGTTTCTAAATAAGGAAAAGCAATTTTACGACTTTTTTCCTCCAAAGTTAGAAAACTGAAATTTAATAAAATTTTTCTGGTGCAAGTCTTCATTAATCGTAGGTAGGATAAAGTATATCCCACCGCCCTTCAAGGGGTTAACGGAGCACAATTGTATCCAAAATGTAATGATAATCACAGAATTTCTTTCACTAAAAAAAAGCTATTATTATGATTTATTTTTTTGGAAATAGAGGTCCTCAAAAAACAGTAGAGTTAAAAAGGCAATCAATATTACTTTTTTTACAGAATATTGTTTCTGTCATTCTAATGAAAAAAAAAGGCGTTTTCTGAAAAAATATGCAAATTATAGGCTTCTACATAGCTGCCAAACTTCAGATTCTTTTTCATTAAAAAAAAAAAAAAAAAAAAAAAAAAAAAAAAAAAAAAAAAAAAAAAAAAAAAACCCTAACAGAAATAAAACAGAAATTTTATTAAGGAAAATATGTTAATCTTTTGTGGGGAATGTCAATTCTGCGGCTGAATTGTTGAAAAGATTCACGGCCAGAAGAATCTACAAACAAATTTATTTGAAAATAAAAAGCGGCTTTTCATCACGTGCATTATAAAAACGGAATATCTTGCTAAACATTTCGGTGCGAATCGACCAGACTGCAATGAAAATTAAGTGGTGAGTATATTACCATTACCCGATAAATGGTTAAATTTTACCGGCATAGAGACAAGAAACATTTCTTTAAAAATTATTATTTAAATTGTGTTTATTTGACTTGTAAAAAGTCATTAGCTGGACAGCTATTCTTCTTTCTGACTACTAGAATAAAATAGTTTGGAGAATGTGCTAATCCGGGTTGCCAATTTGAAACTTTATTTTATTCAAAAAACGTGCCAAGATTTTCGAATAAAGATCTTGGCTTTATTTAACCCATAAATACATAATATTTTTATTTTGCTTCGAAAAAATTGTATATGATTCTCTGAAAGGTTTATAACACAGGAAAAATAATGAAAACAAAAATCAGAAATACATTTATCGTATAATACGACACCCTTTTCTTATGTTGCCCATCTGCAATACAAGTAAAAACTAAAATATTGCAAATTGGTAAATATTTAATAAGTATGAATCTAAATACCTTATTTTATATAATTTTATATTTCGTAAACCGTAACCCTTTAATGCATTAATTTTTTTAGAGTTATGTTTTTTACTCTTATATTAAAGATTAGACACCAGGAAATTTAAGACAGAGTTTTAACTTTATAATTTTGTAATTTTTACAGGATTAACATTTCTATATAAATATACTGGTTTCAAAGAATTAAATAAAAAGTGATGTAGATACGCATCACAATGCATTTAAGTATTAATACCATCAGGATGGTCCGCCAACTCAATACCAATATATTTGAACAGAAAATTTCGCGTTAGGTTTCTACTTACATTAGCACCAGAACTAATCTTCAAAGATTTTTTCTGCGCAATTTGTAAGAAAAATCCAACAAGAATTTTTTTTTTCCAAAAAAATTTTGGTATTCAGTTAGGGGACCATTTGGGTGCCTGCACTATTACTTAATCCCGTAAAATAATTTCCGTCTTATTTCGTCAAGAACATTCTGTTTAGAGAAACAAAAGACTACGACAAAGATATTCTGGTACTAATTGATGAAAAACATAGGTGTTTTATATGGGATGTATCGTTGTTATCGAAACACTCAAGGCCTGAGGACACGAGTTGTGGTGTCATCACTAATTGACCGACTTCTCACTAGTGTTGGGATTCACACCAGAAAATTTTGAATAGCAATTTTCTTTTATTTGTGGAATATCTATCATCTGATAAAACAATAATAACTATTTAAATTTAATGGTGAGAATTTGGAATCCCTAAATAAAAAGTCAGCCAGATGCGGAATGCCTCAGTATTGCCTCATCTGGTGGATTTTTTATGGGGGATCCAAATTCTCACCAGTAAGTTTAAATAGTTATTATTGTTTTATCAGATGACAGTTCTTCCACAAATAAAAGAAAATTGCTATTCAAAAATTTCCGGTGTGAATTCCGACACTATTGAGAAGTCGGTCGATTAGTGATGACGTCACAACTCGTGTCCTCAGCCCTTGAGTGTTTCGGTGGCAACGGATGCGTACGAATGGACTTATGATTACGAATAAAGAGGTGGAGACATACAGCTCATTGTCTACCAGATCCGAGTGAAGTAACTGATGAGGTTGTCGTAGAATGACGATTTTTTTAATCGGATGAACGGTATCTGATTACGCCTGGAGAAATTTCTACCAGTAAATTTGAATAGAAAATTTCGTCTTATTTAAGTTCCTTACTCATGCAAAATTTCTCTCACAAATATCCTGAATATGTCTATTTGTTTTTAATGTGGCAGTTTGGCCAGGTATTATAATATTTTTTACAGACACTTTTAGGAGGTAGTTTAGGTTGTCAGCTAATCAGGGCCTGACTATCGCTGAAGTAAACTCCCACCAGTAAAAATGGATGTCTCTTTCTGCCATAATTTGTAACCTAAATTCTGTATTAATAAGACGTTTATAAAAGGAGAAATTTTCCATTTAAATTTACTGGTGTAAGTTTTCCGCGGCGATCATCAACCCCTGCAAAAGCAGTTACAGTTGAAGCTTCACTATTTTAACGATATGACAATTCATCTTTATTCATAGTTACATACGTATACGTGACACCTGACCTGAAGGGGTTAACCCCTTGAAGGGGGGTGGTATAAAATATATCCACTTAAATTTAATTGCCAAATGCATAGCTGCCAACCTTGCACTAATCTTCCGTAATATCTGGATTAATTTAAACCAGGTTAACCACTTTCGAACCAGGAAATGTATTTCAAGAATTTTTATTTATTTAATTCAATGTTTCTACGTAGAAAGCATTTAATTTAATTTCTTTAAAAAAATTTTTGGTTCGAAAAGTATTAAATCAGGGTTAAATTAACACACGTATTACGGAAGATTAGTTTGAGGTTGGCCCCTATGGTCAAATGCCACATTGACAACAGTATTTTGAAATTAAAAATTAAATTTTATTAAGTATATGAATAAAAGCTTTTACCTACTATAGAATAAATTTGTTTATTAATTCTGGTGTCATTCATTCATTTTAGACTCTTACAAACAGAAGTACTTTGTCACTGAGGGGGTTAAACGAATAGTTAATAAAACCATAATGTTTAAAAAATAATTCTTTAAAAATGTCATATTTTTTACTTAAACAATGTTTATTTTTCAAGTATACAAGGTGTGTATACTTCTTGGAATTTGCAAGGAGTTTGTCAGCACTATTTCGGAACTGAAATAGCGTTCATTTTTAAAGTTATTTTTCCTTTATATTAAAAATCTGCCTTGTGTTCAGTCACAGAATTTTTAACACATTTCTACGATTAAATACGGTGGAATTCTTAAAAATGTTTGATAAAACTCCTTGCTTCCTGCGTACACTTTCAAAATTATTGCATGTGGTAGAATAATAAAACAAAATTAAGAATAAATTTTCAATATATTTTTGGGACCCTTTTTTATTTTTACTTTTACTATTTTTCATTTCATAAGATCAAAGGATATCGTAAATTAACAAGAATATATATATATATATATATAGATATATATGTTTCACTTAAGTACTTTATTTTCTCATAAAGAAATGTTTACGCTCTCATCTGGTCCTGGATGACATGTATAAATTACGTTTTAATTTTACTTTTCACAACAGATTTTGAATAAAATTTATTTGAATACCGTAAATCGCTGTGAAACTTTAAAGTTTCTTATAAAAAGAAAATATGTTTTTTTTAATTTCAAAGCTCCCACTCGTTCGTTTCATGAACACTTTCTTTTATTTAAAGGAAAATGTTCTTCATAAATTTCGCAGAAACATACAGGGCAGTGGCGTAGCCAGGTTGGGGGTCCAAATGCTCTGAATACCACTAATTATGTAAAGTGTTCTTCGCCTTATTAGATTGGAGAATTTTCAGCTATTCATCAAGACGAAGAAAACTTTGGAATATTAGTTGTATCCAAAGCATTTTGACCTCCCACCCTGGCTCCGCCACTCATACGGGGAAGAGCGTTTTTCCTGTGGCGAGTTCCATGGGTTTTTGTAGTGTAAGTCACATAACTGAAAACTGCTATGCTTGTTCGCCACAGTTATTTTCGAAAAGTTTGCTTGGCCTTATTCAATTATTAAGATATCTCACAAATTATAAGTCACATTTTTCAGTTCTAAAATACTGGCATAAAAAAATCGTAGCATGTGGCTTACACTACAAGAACCGCCAACCGGGGCCTGGCTACTTTGGGCCACTTTTTCCTGGTTTCACTCACATTTCCATTATTAAATGTTATATGTGATTTTTAAACGTCGAAATGAAGTTGTAAACAATTAATATGAAACAATGATGTAAACTGTATGGTTTTAAAGAGGAAATTTTTTATTTATTTTATTTTTAAACTATTTTTAATTTTTTGGAACAAAGTAGCCCCTGCTAGGGGCTTCTCTGGTCCATTAGTTTCATATAAAATGAATACATTTCTATGGAAACCCCCTTTCAACAGCATTTGCTAATAAATAAAACCGTTATATAATAAAATCGTTTTCGGCTTGTTATCCTCAGCAACTGGAACAAAAACAACTCATGTAACATTTTACAACAGTAACATTTGAAAAAAAAAAAATACTTAAAACATGTTTTAGGAGATTTGGTTGTACAAAAGGCATTTCTAAGTAATTGGGGCTGTTTTCGTACCAAAACAGACCTGGCACAAAGTAGCCCCGAAATACTAGTTTTCATGCTAGCTTTCTGAAAACTTAAAAATTTTTTGCCAAAATAAAAGGTTAAAGGAAAAATTATGATCACACGTAAATTACAGGTTACTAAAGGTAAAATTTTGAAACTTACTTTATTTGTAGTTCTTATCAAGATTGTTTCACAATGGAAAGTTTGGAGAATTAAAATCTACACACGAAAATAGTTATTTACAAACACATTCAATGGTGCCACTAAAAAAAAAAACAAATTACACCCCAAACTATTCAAATACCCTACAATAGGGTATAAGTTATTTTTCAAGGGCAAAAACTCCAAATTATCTTGCATTGTTTGTTCAATACAAAGAATAAAATATTTTTTGTTGGATGGACGAAAGTAATCCCGTAAGGACCAAAGTAGGTTGACGGCACTCATGAAAATAGCCTTGTACTTGTTGTAGAAACGTATCACAAATTTATTTATAAAAAGTTACTGGTTTTCAAAAAATGGACAAGTAGGATATGCGTATGATGTTAAAATCTCTCATCAGCAAAATCATTAATCACATTTCTGAAATGTGTACAACACGGCTGTTCAACCTGTCAACGACAAATACTAATAATTCCGGATAGTAATTTTCGTTTTATTCAATCTCGGAAATTGGGAAAATTCATAGGAAGAAAATTACTTTAAAACATAATCACATATCACGAATGCCAGGTTGGACATTACTTATGTACAGTCGTGGAAAAAAAAGTACACACCCCCTACTAACTCCTCAACAAATCGTCTTAGAAGAAAGTTACTGGTACCGAACGATTGGAAATAAAGGCTACTTTTAAATGATGTATATGGCATTTTCTTAGGGGGTCATCTACATATTAAAATGAATCCAAACTTCATTTTTTCAATAGCAATACCCAATTTTAACGAGATATTTCAAATCTTCGGTTCAAACTATGCCTAGACACCAAATTTCAAGTCATTTGAATGATAGGTTTTTGAATTATAAACATTCAAAATTTAGTGCTTCTAATGTTAAATTACATTTTCATATTTTTATTTATATCTCACGAAATTATGCTCCTAATGTGCTTTTTTTTTTTTTTTTTTTTTTTTTTTTTTTTTTTTTTTAGTAATAATACTAATATACCCAAACATAAATAAGCTGAATTTGCAATTTTTATAATTTTATGATATGAATTATGAATTATGAAATTAATATTCG
The DNA here is from genome assembly GCA_963932465.1 of Maratus speciosus. Lineage (NCBI taxonomy): Eukaryota > Metazoa > Arthropoda > Arachnida > Araneae > Salticidae > Maratus > Maratus speciosus. The sequence goes on along the minus strand of OZ010796.1, from coordinate 491,402,244 downwards.
AAAAAATTATGAATTGCAACCTACAATTTTTTTGATGGATTTAGATTTATTAAGTCTTGCTTTATAGAAATTCAAAAATTTCACATTTTTCTTCCAAGTAGTTTTCAAATTATGCTTAAAAAACGGCAAAATGATGATTTAAGGGGCCGTCTATGATGGAAGTGAGCAGACATTTTGAAATTTATTCTGCTGTACTGTAATCAAACAGGTTTCATAGACGCTTAAACCTGCCTTGATCAAGAAGGCGGCTCTCTCGATTAACAATCCAGTAGGGAACTTCAATTTGGATACAGCCCTTAAAATACGCTCGTTTTAAAATAACTAATTTCTGGGAAACTTATGGTACGAATTGCATAAAAATTCGTCTTTAGGCTAATTGAAGGGTGTAGAGTTCTTTTATGCTGTCAGAATTGGGTACTGCTATTGAAAAAAAAATAAAGTTATGGTTCGTTTTAATATGTAGATGGCCTCCTAAGCCAATTTTATATACATCATTTAAAAGTAGACTTTATTTCCAATCGTTCGGTACCACTAACTTTCTTCTACGATAATTTGTTGAGGAGTTAGACGAGGGTGTTTACTTTTTTTTTTCCACGACTGTACACTGTGCCACGGGTTGATAAAACAGACGTCACAAATACACAGTTGTCATTACTATTTGCATAGTAGTCAGCTCTTCTTTTTTGTACCACAAAAATTTTATAGAAATTTTTGTCTTATTTAATCGGCAGATTACCGTGACTTAAAAAGGTAAATATTACTATAAAATTTTTGTGGTACAAAAAAGCGTAAGATGTTAGCAGTTATGTACTTGTCATTACTTTTAATGTCAGAAAATTTAAGACTAAATGCTTTGAAAATTTCTTTTGAAATAGTTGCTGTTGTCCTGGTGGCACACGGTTTCCCCGCCTCATCATTATGTATCTGGTGTTTCACTCTAAAAAATATATATAATTATCAAGCATATACAAATTGCATTTGGAAAGAGAGTAAAATGTCTGTCAAAACTATAGATTTTAAAATTAATTATTTTAGTTAATTTACGATGTGTCTAACCTTTTAATTTCAAATTTAAAAAACTCTGTCTAAAGAAAGGTTTTTTTTAAATTTTACTATATTACAATTTTTTTACATAAACAAAATTTTTAAGATATATAAAAAATTTCAATTCACGACTAAATACCTCTTAAAATAATAAAAATTCAGATGCAGAAAATTATAAATTGAAATAGTTTATTGATCGCTACAATTTGAAAATGCATCGCTAAATTTATTTGAAAGTCAGCCTTGCTTAAATTTTAAGAGCTATGTAACATTATTTGGCTCCATAGGAAATTTCTAAAATGAGAAAGTTTTGAACCGATTTTTGAAAGCGTAATGAATAAAATATCAGATAGTTCATGCATTATTTTAACATTATTTTCTGTCATGATACGTTAAATTAAACATGAGAAAAATATTTACAGATCTATCTTATCGTTGTGTAAGAAGAACATATGGAACATTTTGATACTCATTAGGAATTATAAAGAATCATAATAGAATATTTCACACAGGATGCATGGCTGCTGTAGTGCATTTTGAATACAACTTTTTTCTTTACAGAAAAAATGTGACTTCTTTAATCCAAAAACTTTTGCGATTGAAGAAGTCACATTTTTCTATACATAAATAGTTGTATAAAAATCACATCCCTTGGCCCCTTTGAGAATGCATCTTTTATTTTTGAACCCTCAAAACTAATAATAGATTCGGCACGATCCTTAATTTTAGGTAGCATTTTTTGTCCAAAAGTAATATTTGTCCTATTTAATCGCCAAAATAGTTACAAATTGTTTTATTCAAACTATTTCCGAATAAAAATATTTAGAATAGAAATCTCAGAAAGTCAGGCCAAAATTAATAAGCGTAAAAATTTGTAACCAAAAGTAAGAATGGTGAAGAAAAAATTTAATGTATTTTTTGTTACTCACGACACTTCGCTACTTATTTCAGATGTTTGCGGGACACATTTTGAAATATTGTAAATATTTTTGGATGTGTAACGATATGTTCCATAGAAGTTCTGTTCAAAATTTTTAGTAGGCTGGCGGTCAGTATTGGCAGATTGGGGAAACTATTTATACAAAATATCTGCCATTTTTCAAAAAAGTAATATTTGATTTATTTAACCCTTTCCAAAGCAAAGTACTTATGATGGTAAAATGTTTAAATTCATAGCAGGATTTACGCACACATTTATTTTTAAATGAAAAAAAGTTCTTTTTTTCATGTACATTGTAAAAGCGAGATTTTTATCCAAAATTCACGTGCCATCGTGGCGTTTGAGGGATTAAAATTAAATGAAATATGGAATAAACCACCGTCCTTCAAGAAGGTAATGACAGACTGGTTGCGTCTAAATACAGCAAAGATTTCAAGTCCGAAAAAATGATAAATATTTTGATTTAAAAATATCCGAAATCTGGATAAAGTGTTACGGGTGCCATGTTGAACTGCCCAGGTAAATTTAATCTATTTGATCAAAACTAGTTCAAATGCGGCCTGTGTGAAACCACAGATTTCGAAAAGAAATTTTTGCTTTAATTAATCATAGACTTTCAGCGATCAAATCAGACGAAATTTTCTCTTCAAAATTAGTGGTTCTGGTAGGACTACAGCTGTACGACACTGTATTGGATAAAACTGTTACCCTCAAGATATCTAAATTTTCAATACCAACTCTTTGCGGTGGAAGCACTCCTCCCAGGAACAGGCATCTCTTAACCCCTTAACGGTCGCATTAAATTACATTTTGAAAATTCCAATTCCTTATTGGCACCACTTTTTTAAAAAAGAAATATTCACCTTATTTATCGACAGGTAAAATGATTCCATAATAAAGCCAATTACACTATTTTATAAAACAGGTGGGAATCAAACAAATCTGAATAATCCGAATCAAAGACACAGCCCGTCAATATGACGGGAGCGAAAATTACGGGGTTAAAAGAGTAGGGGAAGACGGGGTACAATGAAACAAGGGGTACAAAGAAACATTACTTGTAAAATCAATCAAATTTGCCATAGAGAGTTGCAGTTCATATATATATTGTACAACTATATGTCCCAATTACTGATGTGATTTGGATACTTTCACACTTCTACAACAGTAGCAATAGAAGATTATTGCTTTCACACCATTGAAAGTAACTTTCTTTACTAAAAGTAATTTTGTTTCTTTTTCCTCGTTGTTATATGTAATAATTATTTTTTCTATACATTGTTATCTTTGGGTTGTTGTCTTCATACCTCCAAAACCAAACTAAAAAAATAAATATTAGAAGTTTGAAAATAAATTTTTATTTAGTAACCTCAGTGCGGGGTACAATGAAACACTTGCAGACGGGGTACAATGAAACATGTTTTATTATAGTAATAAAAGTAGTAAATAGAATATATTAGAAGTAAGAGTAGGTAAACAGAAAAAAAAAAGAGTTTTGTTCTAACCAGGTCAGTAAAAAATGCTCTTGTTAAGCAATTAAAAAATAGAAAGAGAAAAAAAAAGCTAAGAAGGGATTGTTTTGAAAACAAACTCTGCCTGCTACAGACTCTGATGATGATCCAGATTTTTTTTTCCAGGCCCAGCTGGTCATTGAGTTTACTAAGAATGAGATCCACACACAACATGTATGGCACAAGCAGTATCCGTATAAATGGAAACATAAGGAAATATATGCCGTTGGAGAAATCATACATTTAAATTAAGTCAAATGTGAAGTACTTGATATAAAAAGACTTCAACCTAGTTTTAATTAATTTTTTTTAGAAACTTACATTTAAAAAAAACTCACTGTGTTAAAACTACCACCCCATATTCCTTCAGGAGCAACTGAAATATAAGCACAAATGCTAATTTTTGAAACTGACTGGAGCCAATTTAATATAAAATGAAAGGTATTTCTTAAACTAATAGAATTTTCTTATTTTTCATCTTAGACTATAATATTTTTATCAAAATCCTTATTAATCAAGTTTTGTTTTTGTATTTATCTCATTTTTCATAAAATAAACTATACTGGGTGAAAATTGCTTCCATCATTTGGAGTGTTTCATTGTACCCCAGTATGTGTTTCATTGTACCCCGGCATATGGGGTACAATGAAACACTGTAAGACATTTATATTTTGCTATTTTTCAAGCATAAAAATATTGTTTAGAACCTAATAAAAATTTATTTAGATGGGGAAAATACAAGATTAAAAATATGCCTTAATTATATTTTTGCGCATGCAAAATTGTGGATAGGAAAAAAAAATTAGTAAATTTTGTTTCATTGTACCCCGTCTTCCCCTATATTCGTTTTGTACCACTTTAATTAAAGAGTCATTTTTGCTTGCACTTTGACACCATATGCATGAGGAATTTTCTAAAAAATGTACTTTTAAATATAGTGGTACGAATAGAATAAAAAATTGAATAATGTATATAAAGCTTGTGCGGCTATTTACCAACATTCGACCGCAAAGGCTTAACTTATCTTTCTACAGTGAGAAAATTTCATTGATTAACTAAGGCAAAGTTTTCAGTTAACAGTTTTGGGACATCAAGTTTTTATCTTTTTATTAAAGAGGCATTCTTGTGGTCGCTATCTTGCATACTTTACCAAACAGCATTTCTTTAACTGCCTTTGTATTACACATATCTTCTTTACTATTTATGTGTAAATTACATTGTATTACACAACCCGTTGATTTTTAAAGCAGAGAAAATTCATTTTATGTTACGGCGAGATATTTATTGATTAGCATTTGGACAGGGTTAAAAATATTCGTAAGAAGTAACAGACAAATTTCATACTTTTTGTGGTCATATTTTATGTAAATTTAAAATGCAATAGTGGTTATCCGTATTATATTAAAATAAATCATTTATTTGGTATGGGGCAAACGACTTGCCTCAATTTCAAACAAAAATATTTTACTTTGAATGGAATGTACGTATAATAACAAGTTTAATATTCTATTTTATTTATTTATTTATTTCAGTATTTCATTCTTTAGGAAAGTTACAATAAAACAAAATATAAATTTAATTTTACAGAAAAATGTGAAAAAGAAATAAGAAAAATTATTCAGTAATACGTTGTGTCAGGGGTCGTACGTTTCATGCAATTTTTCAGATTATTTTTTAATAGAAAATTAAATCTAGGCTAAACGCGCGAAATTTCGTCTTATTTAAGAAGATATGTTCTCTAAGAAAATACTGGTGCCGAAGAATTTCCAAGTCATGAAATTTCAGGACATGTACTACCCTTGGTTGTATGTATATACAGGGGTGTAAAAATCTAGTCGCCAGCGGGCAGTCTCCCACCAGTAAATTTTATTAGTTATTTTCGCTTAAATTTTATTAGCCTTCTTACAAAAAATTTAGACGAAATATTATACGAAAAATAACGAATAAAGTTTAGTTGGGAGAGACTGTCCGCTGGAGCCTAGATTTTTATACCCCTGTGTATATATTAAGTTGTCCCAAAAGTTTTTACAAAACAATTAACCATTCGAAATTTCGAAAACGGTGAGATTTTATTGCAGTATATATATATCCATTCTGCTCAATATTCTTTTATTTCTCCGGAAGTTTCATAATGCCTTCTTTCCTAAACATTTGTGATTTGTTGGCAAAATACACTGGTCATCAAAATTAAAGGATAATGACAGAAATTAAACCTAGCTGATACTGAATAAAAAGTTATTAATAGAAATTTGTACAAAAGCATTATTTAACACTAGAACGCCCGGGAATTTTGCTCAAGTTTCATAAAAATATTTCATCCCATAATTTTTATTTAAAATTATTTAACTGATTTATTTAACGTAATTCTGCGTCGCTTAAATTTAACTTATTTTATGAAAAGAATTCTGGTTCCAATGGACTTTTTATCATGTGGTCGGAGTCGAATCGACTCCTTCCGGGCGTTCTAGTGTTAACATAAATTGCAATGTTTATCAGTTGATTATGCCTTGGCTCCCACTCGCTCCGTTTTTTGAACACCACTTTTATTTAACCCATTAGCGCCCAAATTATTAACTTCGTTAAAATGAAAATTTTGGATTTCCCACCACTTTTAAAAAAAGAGTATTTTTTATCCTATTTTATCAAGGAATTTGTTTTGTGAAACAAATTATATGTGTATCTTCACATTTACTGGTGTGAAAATCGCTTTCTTGCCATTAAGGCTAGCGTCCTCAAATGATGACACTGGGCGTTAATGGGTTAAAGAAGAGTCTTTTTATAAATCTCGAAGAAACATACTGGGAAGAGCGTTTTTCTGGTAATTGTTGCAGAAACCTACCACGAATTTCTTTCTAAAAAATGACTGGTTTTTAAAAGACGGACCAGCGGGAGAAATGTTATTCTCACAATATTGAAATTAATACCAAATTTATAGAAACTGGAAAATGCTGGAAAAATTAAGTCACCTATTGGGAAAAAGTTTTTTCTTTAATATGGAGTATGGCCACCTCGGCCAGATATGCATATCTCACATCTTGATTTCATAGACTTTGCCAAAGTGTTAATCAAGTCTTGTGGAATTGCACGCAACTCTTCTAAAAGTGAAGTTTTCAGCTCCTGGAGGAGACGGAGAGGAATTTGGCAGGATGAAAGTCGGCGCCCTAAGACTTCCTGCGCATACTCAATCGGGTTCAAGACGAGTTAGTAAGGTGGCCAATCCATTCGAGTGAATCTTCTGTTTGCAAGTATTCTGACACCGCATACCGTCGGTACCATGTCAAACTATCCAATGTGAAAACAGTGGGCTGCTTATTTTAAATTCAGATTTCTTGATTGTCACCTCTGTTCCTTTCCGGCACGGGCAATTTTTGTTGTAAAATGATGAAATGATCGACTGACACCGGAATTTTAAAACGACTTTCTCAGAAATTAAAAACATGTTACTTTTACTATTCATTGTAAAAGCAAAATTTTACTAAAATATCCTTGGTGCCGATCGTAAGTTTGGCATTAAAATTAGGTATCCCGATCCGGGCACAGTGTGCCGGAAAGTGTTAAAATAGTAAAACTAGCCTCATTTAACCTTGTTTAATGACATATTAATTAAGGAGAAAACAAGGGAAATGTTACCATTTCAAGAAAGTGGTGCATAGCTGCCAACTTTTACACTTTTATACTACCACTAAAATTTAATATAGATTTTTGTCGTGTTTAATCGTGTGATTTCGACGATTAAATAAGAAAACATTTACTATAAAATTTTAGTGGTAAGAAGAAAGCGTAAACGTTAGCAGCTATGGTGGTGACAATCAAGAAATCTGAATTAAAAAAAAAATTAGCCCAGAGTTTTCACCCTGGATAGTTTGGCATATTACCGACGATATACTCGATGTGGCAGTGCATTTTCATCCATTAGCAAAATCTCTGTGCCAACAGCACACCTAAACAGTCTAAATTGGGGTTCAAATACCTCCTCCACATATTTCCTAGCAGTTACAGTATCTCCTAGAAAGACGTGCAGTTCGGTGTGGCCAATTGTTACGATTACTTCCCAAACCATTAAACGTCGGAAACTGGATATTTCACTAACAAGGGAAGGCAAATTCTGTCTGCCTTCTTCTCTCCAGCTTAAACACGTCTAGAATTAGTGTTCAGTATATATCTGGACTCGTAAGTAAACAATATTCGGTCCCACTCTTCTTGGCTCCATTGAACATGACGACGACACCAATTTAAACGGGCCCCTTTGTAAGCCGAATTGAGTGGGGCACAAACTATTGGGTTTCTCGCATACAGTCCATGCTCTTTAAGACGTCATGTAGCAGTAAAATGGATAATTTGAGTTCCTGTGGCAGACCTGAAGGTCTGAAACCAAATGTCTTGTAGTCACTTCGTGGTTTTTTTGAGCCTACAATGACAGAAAACGGTCTTTGGATGCAGGTTTTGCTCTTGATCCAGCTTCATCAGGATGTCTATCAATGGACCCAGTGTTTAAAAAGCGGCTACAAGCTCTTTCTACGACACTTTGTGGGTTATTCAAATCTTGGTTGGCCTGCATTTGTTTTTGACCTCCCTCAATTCTACCAATTATTCGTCACTTTTAACTTTCACTTAAATGATCCCTACGTGCCATGACTAACGAATACTGATCACTCTCAGACACCACATTCACTTTAACCCCTTAACGATCGCATTAAAGTAAGGTTTAAAAAATTAAAATTGTTTATTGGCACCACATTTTTGAAAAAGAAATATTCTCCTGATTCATTGACAGGTAAAATGATACCATAAAAAAACAAATTACACAATTTTATAAAACTGGTGGGAATGAAACAATCTGAATAAAAAACACAGCCCATGAATATCAAGTGAACGAGAATTAAGGGGTTAAACAACACTACAGACCAGAATTCCTGCATGCATCCATTGCGCACCACATTGTCTATCACCGAATATGCATATTTATGCTAACGTATGCTCAGAAGTGTAATTTTGTGCTCAATTGTATTCATTTAACATAATTATTACAGAATTGGTCATTGAATGCAACATTAAATTAGTGAGCATATTTTTTTTCATTATCCTTTAATTTTGATGAACACTGTACAATAAGGTGGGCCGAAAAAAACTTTTTTTCGATTTTCAGTGATGGGTAGTGCGGAAAAGTTGTCACTGGTGGCACAAGTTCACACAAAAAATCTGAAATTTTTTGGTGAATTCCTTCATTTGCCATAAATGGCTTGAAGTTTTGCTCAAATACTGATTTTTGAACTTTTTTTTGCAAAAAATTAAAAAATGTTAAATTTAAGTTATTTTAGCTGAATTTACTTGAAATGTCATGCATAGTGTACGAAATGTTTAAATATGCTCTAATTATGTATTATTTAATAGTTATGTGCATTTTGAATTTAGTGACTTTTATAGCTTTTTCGCGTATAAGTGAGCAAAAATTGCAGGAATTGCGACAACAGGGAATAAGGATCTCGTCATCGATAAAGACTTGATCAGGAGACAGAAAAAGTAACTTGGAAAGAGGATACTTGGTGTGGAAGATCTTGGAGGAAGAAAAATTACAACCATCTTTTTTGATAGTAGAAAAAATAAAACGATCTTTATAGAAAAAAGGGGACTGGCTATAATGTCCGTAGAAAGACGAAACAAATATCACCATGTTGTCTGAACGTGGTTCGAATATTTGAGTCACTTGACACTTCCTTCTGGTCACAGCGGAGAAATAGCAAAATCATTATATAATTTTCTAAGCCAGAATAAAGTCTGCTTTGGAAAAAATAAAGAAGAGAACTGCAACATTTGATATGTATTCTTAATATGAACGAGTTTTCAGTATTTTGCCTTTCTGATGTCCATGAAACAGGAATAGGCTCGTAGAAATGGACACGTACATTTTCGCACGCCATTAGTGATATGTGTTTCTTACTTCTCTCGACAATGCCGCTTATTCCCTTTTTTCTATGAAAATGGTGTTATTATTTCTACATTAAAAAAATGTGGCTGTAATTTTTCATCCTCCAAGATATTCCTCCTCGTGTATCTTTTTTCAAGCATCTTTTTCTGTCTCCTGACCAAGTCTTTATCAATGACGATATCCTTATTCCTGGTTGTCCCATTTCCGGCATCCTGAAGCACAGATGCAGCTCTTAACGCTATTTACCTACATGATATTTCAGTTATAAATCCGGCAAACGCTGTGTGAGAAAGGGATATGCGTTTGGGAGTGTCTGCTTTTGAAGGCCCTGATTCAAATTCTGATTAAGACGAACTGCCTGCTTCAAAGATCCCACTTTTTGAATCTTCCGACAGTAGCTGTATTTTAGAGCAGAAAAATAATTAACATCCCATCTCTCAGTTATTCCTATCTCCTATTTTCACCCTCATCCTCATGATGACTGATTGCGTTTTCATTGGTTTCTACTACACATTCTCTTCTTTTCCAGAATTGCTGTCCAGACATGCCGTGGTCCGGCATTCACTTACGTGACTCTGAACGCATTGAAAAACTGAAGGAAGAGCGAGGGACATAATAAAGACAAAAGGGAGAAACCGACGAACGAAGAGGCAACCTTTGTCAAAGTAAACTCTAAAGGTGAAGTCATTGCCAAAGGCTGGCCAGATCTCACACTCACCAACACACAGACACTTCAAAGAATCTCGAACTGGCAAGTAATAGATACCTATAGTGCCTCTGATTACCGATACATACATTTCACATACCAGACAACACCACTTTACACATTAAGAAGACGTTTTAATACTACGAGGGGCAAGGTCCATAAATTTGACAAAATTTTAAAATCGCGGAAGCAGGCACTAATTCAACAACTTCAGGATATCAGCAACACAGAACAAATAAATACTTTCACAACAAAATTAATAGAAGAAATTCGTTCAGCGGCAAGTGCCTGCTTTCGACTCAAAACAGTCAGAAAAACACGCTCGTTCTCCTTCTGGACTCCCGAACTAAGGGCACAGCGTAACCTACTCACATCACTCAGGCGGAAAATAAAGGCAACTAGACGGCTAAATCCTAATGCGGATGAGCTGAAAATCTTGGGTGCCAGATATTCGAAGCTTGCGGCGCAGTATAAGCGCAACGTCCTTTCGACCAAAAATGCAGCATGGAGGAAGTTCTGTAGCAGCGAATCTAATCCGTTTGGCACAACCCAAAAATTTTTCACTGGAAAATATTTCACTCCTGATGAAATCAAGATCGAACTGCCTCCCAGCTAAGCGTCCAGGCCCCGATGCCATAGATTTCAGACTGTTAAAACGAGCATTCAAAATTTTTCCACAACTACTTACACGATGGGCAAACCTCTGCCTCTCACACAATTATTTCCCACTTGTCCTTAGACAAGTGGAAGTCGTATATTTCTTGAAGCACGGGAAGTCACCCTCTGAACCGCGCTCATACCGGCCGATCTGCCTTCTTCCAACGCTAGGAAAATTGCTTGAAAAGCTCCTGGTCCAGCGACTGACCTTTTTTCTAGAAACGAATAATATCCTCCATCCGCACCAATTCGGGTTTAGAGAGGGCAGATCATTCGAAAAAGCTCTTCATGCAATCTTGACTTCCTGCACTGATAGCATCACTCGTGGAAACTATACCTCACTAGTCTCACTAGATATACAGGGGGCCTTCGACAACGTGGAATGGCGCGACATCATACAACAGCTAAAAGTACTCAACTGCCCAAAAAATATTGCTGGAGTCATCCGCTATTACTTATCACAGAGCAGCATTCTAATAAATTGGGGTGCTGTCACTTCAATACACAACTTGGAAAAGGGCTGTCCACAAGACTCTTGCCTCGGACCCATTTTATGGCTACTAATAGCAAATTTAATCCTAAAAGAATTAGAAAAACGTGGTTTCCTCCTCTACGCGTTTGCGGATGACTTAACCTTTATTTTCTCGGGCCGTATCCGTCTGGATTTGGAGCAAGAGGCAGCTTCAGCTCTTCCTGTGTTCTGCCAGCTACTGGAATCCCTAAACCTTCAACTCTTACCAAGAAAATCTCAAGCACTGACATTTGCAAAACCACGGCCCCTGCATAACAGGAATCCAGTTATTCGCGTCAACGGGATCAGTGTGCACCATGTCCCGTATCTCAAACTTTTAGGCATAACAATTGACAAACATCAAAATTGGCTAGCACATCTACATCATCTTAAACTAAAACTCATAGCTTTTTATCATAACTCACTTAAAATGACATCAAAAACATGGGGCATTAGCAACCTAATGCTTAAAATATGGTATCGCACTATAGTATAAAAATTAATAACTTACGGCACAAGTATATGGGGGGGGGACACCTAACAAAACAAGCAATAACTAAATTAATTTCACTTCAGCGAATGTTTCTCTTGCAAATCTCACGAGGGTACAAAACAATCTCCACGGACGCGCTAAATACTATAACAGGCATACCACCAATCCACACAATACTCAATTATGAATACACCAAGGGACGTATTCTCCACCTCAAACATGAACCGACTGCAAGTGAATTCTTTCCAATCATCACAATACAACACAAAGTTCCAAGCTGGCAGATACACCCCTCTGATGAGACATCTCACTTCCAAATAAACACCAAACTGAATTCTTTCTCCCCATCACCTCTGATTACTCTTTTTACTGATGGGTCCGGAACAGCCAACGGCGTAGGATCTGCATTCTGCGCAATGGAAAGGGGCGCCGTTACCCATCAGTGGGCTTGCAGACTAGATGATCACAACTCTGTTTATCAAGCAGAACTTTATGCAATTTTAAAAGCCCTAGACTGGGTTCAAATAAGCACCACACAACCCTTCGTGCAAATCTATAGTGACAGACTATCTGGTCTGCAAGCTATCTATGCTCATAGAACCAAACACCCGCTAATCCTCGAGATAAAAGTTAAGTTAATGTCTCTCCAAAATAGAGTAGGTCTTGGCCACGTCTCAGCGCACACGGGCGTTCAGGGTAATGAAACAGCAGACGCACTCGCAAAGGAAGCAACTGCTAAACCACATATAGACATCCATCTCCCACTTCCACCAACATACATAAAACGTTCACTTAAAGCTAAAATAATTAAGAATTGGCAATTAATCTGGAACAATACCGACAAAGGCCGACATACATATAATCTAATACCGAAAGTATCAGTAACCCACTATAACCTCTCCCCACACACAACAGCGTTTCTCACGGGGCATGGTCCCTTTCGAACTTACCTCCACAAATTTAAATGTGCAGACACATTCCTTTGCGAGTGTGGCGTAGTGGCGTCTCCCTCCCATTATTATTTCACCTGCCCGTTAACAGCACAGTGGCATATTAAAAAGCCTGCCATCCCTCCCAAGGAATGGCTTCGCAATATCCTTAATAGACATGCCCTTAACAATAAACTACTTAAAATATATCTTTTTCTCAGAGATCTCTCAAACCTTACCTAGTAGCCGCCAGCTGCAATTTCCAATGCAAAACATCTTCTCAATCTCTGCCGCCTGTCGCGTTGAGGGTTCTTCCCTGGCAGAGCCGATCTGGTCTTAGACCATAGCTTATAATTATTATTTCTGTCTTGAGCAAACTTATTTTCAACCCGCCTCTTCTCGCGTTTAACGGCGGGTACAGCTCCGGCTGAATATTGTAACTTTTTCATTGTATTTTTTTTTTTAACAAACCTTAATAAAGGTGACCGGTAGGGATACAATGCTCTACAGACTAGATCCTGGTCTGAGCAGTCCCTCTTAGGCTATCAAATCAAATCAAATCAAATCAAATCAGAGAATTTTCAGCAACTAACAAGGCAATAAAAACGTTACAATTTTGCCACCGGCCTGATGTTGTCATAGTGGAAGACAACACCTCGTCTTTGTGCTGTTTCGGGGAATTTACTGTTGCTTTCTGTTCGTCGAGTTGCGAGCAGTGTCGTGCAAAGCTGATGGTGTGGTGAAGTAAAAGTAGCGTGTAGTAGATCCAATCCAACGAACTACACGGAAAAAAATTTCTGGTGGAGTTCAGCTTTAGAGACAAGAATTTATAAGAACTTTAATTATTTTACATGATAAAAGATATTCCACAAATAAAATGAAATAAAATTAGGATTCAAATTTTTCTGGTGTTGAATTCAGTTTTTCTAAATAAACTAGTCGGATGTGCCAATCCATTGCCATCGAAATACTCAAGGCCAGACGACACAACGAGGCTAACGAGAAAGGAAGGCTACCGCGGTAGGTCCTATTCTTCTTTTTTTACAGACCGCTGGAGTCACGTGATGCTCTTTTCGCACACCTTCATTGGTGCATTCGAGCATCACGTGACTCCTGACGGTCTGTAAAAAAAGAAGAATCGGACCCACCGCGGTAGCCTGTCTTTTTCGTTAGCCTCGCGACACAAGTTGTGACGTCATTACTAATCGACCGACTTCTCACTAGTGTTGGAAGTCACACCGAAAAATTTTGAATAGTAATTTTCTTTTATTTTATTTTTGGAATATCTATCATCTTATAAAACAGTAATAACAATAATAACTATTTAAATTTACTGGTGAGAATTTGGAATCTCTCAATAAAAAATCAGCCAGATGCGGCAACACTGTGTCATTCCGAATCTGGCTGAATTTATATTGAGGGATCCGAATTCTCACCAGTAAGTTTAAAAAGTTATTATCGTTTTATAAGATGATAGCTATTCCACAAATAAAGTAAAAGAAAATTGCTATTCAAAATTTTCCGGTGTGAATTCCAACATAAGTTGTATGAGAAGCCGGTCGATTAGCGATGACGTCACAACTCGTGTCCTCTGGCCTTGAGTATTTCGATTGCAGCGGCCAATCCCAAAACTTTCTTCTATGTCATACATGTAATTACTTCAAAATTCGCTATCACAGAGCCAAAATTAAATGGCAATCTATGCCCATCATGAAGATCCTTAAGATATGAAATTCCGTGCATTAGTTCTTGAGATATGTCCACTTAAATCCTGTAGATACTATAAAATGCAACACAGCAGCGCTACCCATTGGGTGATTTACACCAAAACCTAATCAGCAACAACTTATGTCAACGTGTAACTGAATGTGAAGTTTGATGAAATTCCATGCATTACTTTTTGAGGTAGAGCTATTGAGAAAATTGTGAAAAATCCAGCATAGCAGCGCCAAATGTTGGGCGATTTACAGCAAAATATAGTCATCACCAATTCTTATCAAGGTATACCTGAATCTGAAGTTTGATGAAAATTCACGCATTACTTCTTGAGATAAAGTTATTGCGGAAATCGTGAAAAACTCAGCATAGTAGCACCACCTGTTGCTCGAATTACACCAAAGGGTAATCAGCACCAATTCATATCAAGGACTAACTGAATATGAAGTTTGACTAACATCCGTTGCATTAAAATGTAATTGTAAAATTTGCCATGTTTAATCGGCGAACACTGCGAGTCAATAAGAAAAATTTTCTTTTAAATTTTAGTGGTAATAAAAAAGCGTAAAAGTTGGCAGCTATGGAAATGCTAACATAGCTTCCACTCTTACGCCTTTCTGTACTACAATAAGTTAACAGAAACTTTTGCTTAATTTAATGGGCAGATTACGGCGATTAAAAAAGTTAAAACTTGGTATAAAATTTTTGTGGTACAAAAGAGCGTAAGGGTTGACAGTTATGTGCTAAGTGTTTTGTAATCACAGTTTTCTACTTCTTAATGTCAAAAAAGTGTGATATCTTTACAATTTATTACACGTCGTCTTTCCAATTCAGATTAATGCAAGTCCATTAATCAGTGATCAGCAAAAAGGCTAATGATAAATGATTTAAAAAATAAGTCTCTAAATTAGATTCACATGTTTTTTAAATAAGGCGTAACATAACCATCACAAAATGCTGATTCTAGTTTGCCATTCTATTAACGTGTCATGAATGATTAATTACTGTTTTATCTATTATAATATATATTTTTGCATTGGTGTATCTCAACCAATTGCATTTCATTTTTCATTCATGTGTTTTATTTTAATAAACATGCATTTAGACCCAGCTTTAAGTATCATCTTAACCCTCCGTCTACCAGACGGGTCCATTGGACCCAACAGGTACATACAAAATATTCATTCAAACCAGAAATTTCTTTAAAATAAACTAAGTATATAAACCAGACAAAAATAAGGTAAATAAATAAGTTAAATAGTTTTAAATAAAAATTCTGGTGTAGAACGTTTTATTAAAACTTGAATAAAATCCCCGGTAGATCTAGGGTTAAGTATTTTTGAGTTTATTTAAAGCATTGATTCCTGAAGCAATATATAAATATTTATAATTTTGCATCCGGTAAAAAGGATAATTAATGCAATTTAATTAAAGCAAATGCTCTTTCTTAATACGTTATTGATAATTATATCACTTGCATTCTACTATTTCATTAAACTCTATCTACTGTACGGTCATAAAAAAATATAAGATGGCATATAAAATAATTTGATATTCCATTCATAAATTAAACTTTTAATTTAGAATTTGTTCCTAGTCCCATTTTAATTCATATACATCAACCTAGCTTCTACATAACTTTTTTCTAGACACATTTTACTAACGGTATATTGCCCCTGAAAGTGTTATGTGGGACAGAATTCAAGCCCCCATGTCGAAAGCATTAACTAGTAGAATAACACTTTGTTATTCAGTTAAACATAATGGTATAGATACAGAAACAGTGTAGTTTTAATGCACATATATTTATTTAGACATTTCATTTTTGCATTCATTTTCTCAATTCAGTGGTGCAGCCAGGTTTGGAGTTTAGAGGCACTGGATATCACTTTTTAGAGGTACTGGATATTCAAGAGTTTTCTTCGTTTTATATAATAGAAAATTTTTTTGCAATTAAATTATGCCAATTTCAGTATATTAAAATAGACGTACATTGAGATTCAATACCCCCACCCTGGCTGCGCCACTCTTCAATTAGATAAGGTAGTAACCTTCAACATGTGATCCGTTTTCCACAAAGCTACCACTAATTTAGCATAGAACGAATTGCCTTTGTAATTACGGAAGCTTTGTGATTAAAAGCGGGATGGGCAACGATTTCAAACAAAAGGGTTGAAGATTAACACTAGAACGGCGGGAATTTTTACTGAAGTTTTAAAAAAAATATTTCACATCAGAATTTTTACTTAAAACTATTTAACTTATTTATTTAAGTTATTTTTGCGCAGCTTATATTAATCTTATATTACAAAGAAATTTCTGGTTCGAATTGACATGTATTCATTCAGAAAGGGTCAAAATGACCCCTCGCCGCCGTTCTAGTGTTAATAAAATAAGGGAATTACTTCCGATGTGAGTAATAATATGTGTTGCTTTGGATTCATGAGAAATTTAACAATTGAATTTGCACTTCTTTTTTTAGGAATGTTCTTTTTTTATGTGCAGCATATATCAATATATGTGTACCACTGTTCAGGCGTATAGATTTTTTTATTCTCACCATACAGCATTACAATGATAGATATACAGGGATGAGATTTCCGACTTTTTGAATGCCAGTATAATCTTAGAGAAAATGTTATATTATTTCATCGGTCACATTGTTGCGATTTATGAGAACAACATTTCCTCTAAGATTATGCTGGTATGCAAAAAGTCGTAAATCTCATCCCTGGATATATAATTTTACATGTTGATATGTCCTTTAACCCTTTTGGGGGCAAAGGATTTCCATTCCCAAAATGTTGAAATGAATGAGTTAAACCGGAATTTAATAATAAATTTATTTGGGAATAAGAAAAAAAGCTTAATTTCACATACATAATAAAGCGAAAAAAATACCAAAATTATGGTGGCACTGTGGCATTTGATAATTAAAATTAAGTGGTTTCATAATCATACCACCGCCCCTGAAAGGGTTAATACATTGAAGGATAGGATATTATTCATAATTATTTGTCGAAGAAAAATTGGCACCTTTTAAATAGCCACTTTTTTGTACCACAATTTCGAAAGAATAACCTTAGCGGTTGATTTTTATAACTATTGCAGGGGACTATTGCTTCAGGGAATTTTCCAGGTAAAGTATCACTATTTTTTATAGAAAAAATATATCTAGGTTAAACGCACGAAATATCGGCTTATTTAAAGAGAGTTTTTTATATAAGAAAATACTGGTACCGAAGAATTTTCTGGTCTGGAAATTCCCTGGCCCGTATAAACCCTGCAATAGTACGTCCAGTAGCAGTCGATTCTACTCCGATCAAATGATTTCATGTTAATCCGAACCAGATTTTTCTTCATGAAAAATAATTAAATATAAAACCATATCTGCCAACTTGTACGGATTTTTCCTACCACTAAAATTTAAAACAGATTTCTGCCCTATTAAATTATCAACATTCACAGTAATTTGGCGAATGAATTAGGCAAATTCTTCTATTAAATTTTAATGGTAGCAAAAATCCGTAAAAGTTGGCAGCTATGTAAACCACACAAAAAATATGTTACATATGTAAGTTAACCCCTTAATTCTCGCTCCCGTGATGTTCACGGGCTGTGTCTTTTATTCAAATTGTTTGATTCCCACCAGGTTTATAAAATAGTGCAATTGGCTTTATTATGGTATCATTTTACCTGCCGTTAAATAAGGCGAATATTTCTTTTTTCAAAAAAGTGGTGCCAATGAGCAATTTGAAATTTTAAACCGTAACTTAATGTGTCCGTTAAGGGGTTAAGTAGGTTTAAATGCAAATTCTGGTGCAAATTCTGGAATATTTTTATAATGCTTGAGTAAAATTCCTGGGCGTCCCAGAGTTTAATTTTGTCAAAAAAGAGCATTTATTACTTTCGAAATGAAAGTGTTTGAAAATTCTGTTAAGATTTCAACTTTACTTAGAACATAATTACTTTGTCCCTGAAATGTCTTTCTGTACGTTACATACTATAACAGGTTTCATACACTTTCAGCCATATTACCAGCCATATTTTTACATATAAAAACTCTATTTATACTCGTATAATCTTATATACCGGGATGAAATGTGCGACTGTCGCTTACTCTGGGCTGTTTAGTCTCCAGCATTTTGGCTACCAGTATTTTAATACAGAAAATGTTATTTAATTTAATTAGAACATTTGGGTGATTTAAAAGAACCAGATTTTCTCTAAGATAATACTGGTGTGCAAATAGCCGGAGACTTGGCAACTCTGCATACCAGTATAATCTTAGAGAAAATGTTGTGATAAATCACAAAAAGTTCCTATTAAATAAAATAAAATTTTCTAAATTATATCTTATATATCCCCTTAATTATCGCTCCCGTGATATTCACAAGTTGTGGCTTTTATCCAGATTGTTTGATTTCCGCCAGTTTTATAACATAGTGTAATTGGCTTTATTATGGTATCATTTTATTTGTCATTAAATAAGGTGAATATTTCTTTTTCAAAAAAGTGGTGGCAATAAGCGATTTGAATTATTTAACCGTAATTTAATGCTACCGTTATGAGAGTTAAACTATAAAGTTGAGTGTTTCTATACGAAAATAATGTCCTAATGTCAGGAAAATTCCCTAACCTGTAGGAACTCTGTATAATTAATTTATGATAGTGGTATATAAATAGTGTGATTTCCATAGACATTTATTTAATAAAATATTTTATTCATATTACTATCATCTCTTTTAGATAAGGGAAATAGTTTTATGTGAGAAATAAATCCAGCTGCTTCATTTCCTTCTGATTCACAGGAAATGGGAAAGATTGCATTTGCGCTACTTTTCTGTAGAAAGTTCTTTCGTATGCACAGCATTAGAATGATTGTGATATTACTTCCGATGTTGATATATTTATTACAAAAGAGGGAAGATGAGAAGAAATTCGTGAATCTTAATGTTTTGGATGTTCTTGGGCTTTTATTTGCATTATTTAGTATCACATGCAACTTTACATATCATTACATACAGCTTTTCTCAGAAATAAGTATATACTGCTCCACCATGTGTAGAGGTGCTTACATTTGACTATACCTATTTACAAATAGTAATATTTACCTTGTTTAACCACAGAATTATCCGACCAAATAAGACTAAGATTATTATTCGAAAATAATACGCTAAAGGTAAGCACATGTGCACACCCTTTAGTCACTTTATATTTAAGCCTCTAAAATGATAATATTAAATTTTAATTTTCGCTTAATATTTGCAACACTCTCATATAATCATTAAGGAATGTATCAGTCTAAAAACAAAAGCAATGTATCTATAATATATTTGTGTAAACTTTGTCCTGAAGTTAAAAGTTTCGACGTCATAGAATTGACTAAACGTCTAATAAATTTCGTTGACAAAAAAATAAAATAAACATGATATATTTTTTGTTCCAAATCCTTTTCCAACAATATAATTATAAACCCCTTGAAGGGCGGTGATGCCGTCTCGGCATCACATAATTTTAAACCCTATTTGCCACATTGGCACCCGAATTTTTTAATGAAAATTTCACTTTTATTAAGTACGCGAAAATATACTTTTACTTGTTTATAAATAAATTTTCTTGTAAATACTGGTATCAGTCAATTATTCCAACATTTTGGGAATACAAGTACCTTGCCCCTGAAAGGGTTAATCGCATGCCTGTAGGACCGAAATTCTTAATTGGCCTGACACTGCACGCCGCAAATGCGTTTTCGTATCCAGATAGATGACTGCGGATCGTTAACCATAATAAATTTCGTTGACCAAAAAATAGAATAAACATGATATATTTTTTGTTCCAAATCCTTTTGCATCCAGATAATTATTAATCGCACACCTGTAGGACCGAAATTCTTAATTGGCCTGACATTGCAGGACGCAAATGTGTTTTCGTACCCAGATGGATGACAACGGAACCTTCACCATTTCCTTTATTACTTAAAAAAATTATGTGATTAAATAACATCGAAAAATTTTATTTAACCCCTTAACGGTCGCTTAATAGGTGAAAAAACCATCAAAATGTATCTATTTTTTTATTACAGAAATTGAATAATTATAAGGTTTCTATATAAAATATGCAATTAGTTTTTTTAAGGCGAAATACAAAGATATTACAGAACAAATTCACATTTGTGGAAAAGCCATCATGCGAGAATTCTGTGTTTTAATGTTTGTTTTACACCCTACAAATTAATACGAATAAGACCTTTATTTTTCTCATCTTAGATCTTTATTTATCATCATCAAAGAAATTTTTACAAATAATATTTGAAATAATATAATATACATTAAATTTTGATTATTATTTTTTTTTAGTGTGATATATTTCGAAACATGCAATACAAAGTCCAACATCACAATTAGCGCTAGAAACAAAGCGATATATGTAAGCGTACAAACGTAATACTGGAATCGGGCGTA
Organism: Maratus speciosus; assembly: GCA_963932465.1. NCBI lineage: Eukaryota > Metazoa > Arthropoda > Arachnida > Araneae > Salticidae > Maratus > Maratus speciosus. The sequence continues at coordinate 491,381,347 of OZ010796.1, read as the reverse complement.
AATTAACACAGTTGCGCCATCTCGTGGACGGGGTGATAATCCCCATACGCGGGCTTTTAGTGTGCCGTCATATATGACATGATATCTCCATCTGCGTATATTTTCTAAATCTTTAGTCACTCATGGAACTGAATTTTGTTTACCACAATTATTGCAAAATAATGGCGTAGCGAGAGGGGGGGTCCAGATGCACTTGGCACCACGAAGTTTTCTTCGCCTTGTGACAGACATTTCAGCAATTAATCAAGGTGAAAAAACTTTAAAATTTCAGTAGTGTGAAGTAAGAAAACAGTTAGGCATCTTCCTGTAGTTTAACCCTTTCAGGGGCGGTGGCTAGAGGGTCTAGCCACCTAATTTTAATTCCAAAACTGACTACTGGCACCAAGAATATTTTAATAAAATATTTCTTTTGTAATTAAAGTGCAAAATAGCGTTTTATCGTTTAGTAAGAAATTCGTTTTAATATTCTGGTGTCAGTCAATTATTTTATCATTTTACGAACAGAATTCCTCTGCCCCTGAAAGGGTTAACCCCGTCCGCTACGGGACGTACGACCTTAATTGATGTGACCTCTCCCATTTAAGATAGGACGCTTACTTATATCGCTTTGGCCAGAAACCAAACCGCCGCGCAACTATTCAAAGACTTCACACTGAAATGCCAGTTAAATTTTTCTGGTTTCAGAAGTTTTTTCCAGAAATAAATCTCCAGCCCGGAAATATGATGGCCACGAGAAATAACGAACGATACCTCAGCCCGTGATATTGACGGGAGCAAGAATTAAGGGGTTAAAGAATATTGTATCAATAACAGTTATCTGCATATTCCAATGAACACATTACAATCTCCAGATTAATAACATCAACGAAATGTTGGAGCAAAGCGTAGTGTCAGTCGTCGTGGTTAGACAAAACAGGTTTTGAAAGGTAATATTTACCATTTGTAGTTTCACCGTGATGATGTTTCTACGCAATAGAGTACTTCTTTAACAAGAGGAATTCTTGAAATGGCTGTAAAGCGTGAACAGTATTCCAACACTTCTTACTTTAACGTTGAAATTTTCTGAATAGTAACCTTTGCTTTATTTTATGGTAGAAATTGATAGCATTATAGAAAATTAACAAAGGTGATGTTTTCCATTTGGAAATAGTAGTGTTTAAAAACAAGGACCATAAAAACCTCAGCCAATGTATCAAAGAAGTACTCCACTGACTTCAGTTGCTTTTCAGCTTGATTTCAATAATGGCAGGAGGACATTCCGTGGAAGCGCGGTTATTTTGATCACGTGACAAACAAGAGGCGTAGAAACATCGACGTTTGTCTCTTAAGTTACCTGAGGAACGAATAATGATTAATGCTGCTATGGAACACCGCCCACTGAACACTAGGCCTGATCATCATAAAAAAAAAGGCGGCTGTCGTAGACGGATATTTTTAAGCGTTTCTACGACCCCTGAATTTGGACACCAGTATTTTTCAAAATTTTTCTTTCACTTATTTTATCTCAGAAAAATAAAGTGGAACAAACGTTTAAAATTTTTTGATATTCAAATTTAAGGGATCATACAAACATAAAAAAAATATCCGACTACGACAGCCGCCATTTTTGTGTTAACGCTCAGGATTAGTATTTAGTTAGCGGTGTACGGATATATAATACAATCGATCTGCAAACATGTACCATAAACCTTACGTTTGTGCAGTGATGCTACAGTATCTAGAGGCATAGCTGCCATCTTTTACGCTTTCTTCTCGCCACTAAAATTTAATAGCAAATTTTGTCTTATTTAATCGTCGAAATCACAAGATTAAACAAAGCAAAAATTTCTAATATATTTTAGTGGTTACAAAAAAAGTGTGAAAGATGGCTGCCATGCTAGAGGTATATGGAAATCGCGTCTACCGGCATTGATTTAGAATGTAGTTAAAATATAACATTTTCTTAAGAGGCGCTGTCATCGAATTTATCGCTTGAAAGCGTAAACATAAAGCTTTAGTTACAAGTCTAGAAATGTGTGGTGCGAAATGCATTTAACACCTTCAAGGGAGGTGGTTCATTTTTAGATCACTTAATTTCAATGCATAAATGCCACATTGATACCAGAATATTGGAGTGAAAATTTTCCTTTTATTAACAACTAATTCAAACTGTCATTTAAAAAGAGGGAATATTTCTAGTTCAAAAACCTGGTAGCAATCCAGCAATCTGAGTTTTAGAAAATAGCGGATTGGAATCACTGAATTTCTTGTATACAACTCTAAATATTTGTACCGTAATTTCTCGCGTATTCGCGCTTAGTTAAGTCTTTTTCAGACCGGAAGTTTTATTGAAAAAAAGAAGTCAATTAAGGGCTAAGCAGAAGCAAGTCACATTTTATTTAAATTAAATTCTCGTAGGAAATTGAGCTATCAAAGGTGCGGCGGGGACGCGCGAAATTACGATATATATTATATACTTCTAAAAGAAAAATCCGTGCAGTGTAGGGTTATTTTATATCAGGAGTATCAAACTGTGGCCCGCCCAATACCACTAATATTTTACAGAAATATTTGACTTATTGAATCACAGAGATTCGATGATTAGATAAGGCATTGATAAAGATAAAATTTGGTATCCATAGTTATATGTGTGAAATGTGTTTATCATTATAACTGTAGCACAACAGCACTAATCTACTATAAAGTCTTTAGTAGTAACACCAGATTATGATTACCAACGGAGCAAACATGCAGCAGCTAATTCTAATAGAATTTTTTTCCTTATTCGAAAGCCATTTTCAGGCAAATTACTGTCCTGGATAAGGGAAAATTTCTATTCATTTTTGATGGTAAAGGTTTGCCCGTTGGTAATCAGGACTTGAGCTGTATACATGCTGATCTCAGGGCACATTCTCTAAAAGATTATCACTGTGCGTAGAAACTATTTGCGTCCTTAATTTTTAGATTATCACACATTTACGCAGCATACGAGAATTGCATAAACGTACTATTAAGACTCATTGAATGAGAGTCATTCGGCGCATAAGTTATATTTTTATTAACAATAAATTTCTTTTTAACAAGATATATTGGTAGATTTAAATATCATGTAACATACACTTGAATTAATCCTGCAAATTCTTAACCATTCCAGGGGCAGTGGTACGTTTGTGAAACCACTTAATTTTATTTTCCAAATGCCACAATGGCACATAATTTCGGTAAAAGAAATTTCGATTTATTTTGTATACGAATATAGCTTTTTCGTTATTTGCAAATAAATGTGTTCGTAAATTCGAGTGTCAATCATTCATTTCAACATTTTAACAGTGAAATTTGATTGAATGAAATTTGACAATCATTTCCCCTGAAAGGGTTAAAACATACGTAATACACTGAAACACAAAAGTGGCGCCTATCGTTGGTGGAGTTTTTTTCAATGTTTGTACAGTCCCTTGAATTTTTAACACTATACAGGCCGCAAACAGTATGATCAAATCTGGGAATTCATTTATTCAGAAATTTCAAGTTCACACCAGAAAATTTATAAAACGAATTTTCTTTTATTTTATTCACGAAATATCCATCATTTTAGTAAGAAAAAATAACTATTCAATCTTTATGGAGAGAACTTAGAATTTCTGAACGGTAGTGTTATAGGTGACGCATAAATGCTTCAGCAGGCCTGTATACTGTTTCCTTCACGGCAGCTATCATTTTTGTGTCAGTGCATAAGCTTACTATTTAACCCGTTCCGGCGCGGAGTAATCCTGTTTCTATAATGATGAAATGATGGACTTACAACAGAATTTACAAACGAATTTCTTAGAAAATAAAAACTTCCTTATTTTCACGTACTTTATAAAAGGAAAATTTTAATTAAATATTCTTGGAGACTGTACTCTTAAAATTAGGCGTCATTTTTTGCGGACACCGCCTGCTAAAGGGTTAAAGGGGTATTTAGATATCGTTGAACGTTGTAAAAGTAATATTATTTTTACAACGTTGGCCTATGGAAACCATACTTTAAAAATAAGACATTAAACAAATCTTGACAACATTTAAATTTTATTTTTCTTATACACTTTCATCATAATGTAATAAGCAGGGCTCCAACTGGTCGTTTTTTTAAACATCAGTATTATTAAAGAAAAAATTTCGTTGTAGGTTTCGGCAACAATTGGAAGAAAAACGCCTTTCCGGGTAAGTTTGTACGAAATTTATAAAGCACTAGAAAGGTAGCCCGTCAAAAATGACGGATATTTAGATATAAAGATATATACAACTCATGTGCAAGAATATGAGTTTTCTCGCTTGTTCCGCAGTGATAGATGAAAATAACACATTTAAAGAACGAAACACATTTATGAAAAACTGTGTACAGTAGAAGACCACTAATCTGCACAGTTTGGTTCCACGTGTTATGCAGATTTGAGGCTTTTGCGGTCATGTCTGTTCAATCTTTGTTTACATTTTTTTAAATTCATATATTGGACAATTTAGATTGTTAAGCCTTAAAAATAAATAAATTTTACACTTGAAGTAAGGTAAAAAATTTTAAATTATCGTATACGATTTCATGAAATGGTATTATATGGTATTATATGTGTGTGCTTCACGATCTTGGTTACGACGTTGGCGAAATTGGCTGCAACTTATCCTAATAGTGTGGGCCCCTATAACAAAAAAGTAACCAGTTTTTAATAAAATTTCTGATATAAAGTAGTTTTCAAAAACTTTTGTAAAATTGCAGGCCGTTCTCATGTTATGTCAGTCCTAAGAATAATATTTCTAACAATGAAGAGTTTCCATGTATATATGAAATTTAGAAAAGCTTCTCCAAAAGAAAGGTCCTGAAATGACATTGTAATTCCTCTAACTTCAAAGTTTAATCGGGCCCTGATGTTGGTTACTGAAATCTAATAAATACAGTTATTTTGAATATTACAACAGAATTAAACAATTAAACTTATTTAACTTAAACCCGGCGTTACTTCCCGATGTTATTTTTTACTATTAAGAAAGAAAATTATTTAAATTTTTCAAATCATGCATTTAAAATTTTTTCCGTCTTTAATAACTAAATAATGAAAAAATATGTTTTTGTTCTGAGCTCATAAATATGACAATAAAAAAATGTAACTAAGAGACAATGCAAAATTAAATCTTTGTGATTTCAAACCATAAACAAACGACACCGCCACAATTTTATCTACTATGATGTCATTAGAATATTGTCCATTGATTGTTGGAGAACTTACTTTGTGAATGATTACCTCAATGATTTAAAATTTTTTTAAGTTTCACGATGAATGAATCACTTGTGTTTGTTTAGGTTTATGGAATGAGATATTAAGCTGTGAACCTAATTTCAACTAAAACTATCCAAGGATATATGTATTTTTAATTGAAATCAAAAACAATGCTTTGATCTCGAAATAAAAAGGGTACAGATGTCATATTCGCCCCATATTGGCGCGATTTTTTTCGTTTGCCAATTTGGCGAAAACATCAACAGCATAAACATAATCCGGGTTACCACATCAAGCAAAATAACGACACTTTGGCGCAAGTTAAGTACCCTTTGCCTATATGATTTGGCGTCAGAAAAAAATCGCGCCAATATGGGGCGAATATGACATCTGTTCCATAAAAAGTTTGTTTGTATAATTGGTTATTTCTGTTAATTATTTATTTAGGTATTTTTCCATTATAGCGCATTTTTAAAAAAAGCTTGGCGCAATTCGGGCATCAGAAAGTGAGATATGTTGCCAAAATATATAAACAGCTATGAAAACAAATCTAATGAACTTTTATTTTTGTTTATATATGCACTTATATACTTAAAAAAATCGTTTCTAAATATATATAATATTTTTTTATATACAAATTACGGCACAGATTTCAGATATGAACCGGGATACCTAACTGGCGCCAAAATGGTGTTATTTTGCCTGCTATGGTAACCCGGCTATTGTTTTTTTATTTATTAATAAATTGTTTATTTACTTTTATTTTGTTTTTAATTATGTAAACAGTTTTGTTCTATAGCTATTATTCAAACTTTTATTTATTTATTGTTATTTCCTTTTCAAAATGATAGCAAATAATTTAAAAATATATAAGTAACTGGTATTCGAAAGCGAGATTTCTGCCAAATTGGCGTCAGAGAAAAATTACGCCAACCCCGATGCGTATATGACATCTGTGCAAAAATTACGGCACAGATGTCATATTCGCCCCATATTGGCACGGTTTTTTTTCTGACGCCAATGTCATATACACACCGGGTACTTAACTCTCGCCAAAGTGTCGTTATGTTGCTTGATATGGTAACCCGGATGTTGTTGTTTATGCTGTTGTTTTCTCCAAATTGACGTCGGAAAAAAATCGCGCCAATATGGGGCGAATATGACATCTGTGCCAAAATTACTTCTGTTAAAAAATGGGTAAAAAAATAATTAAATGGGTAAATAGCTTTTTTTTTTACATTAAATAAAGGTACTTGTTAGTTATCCCGTTGACCAAATTACTGTCGCCAAATTGTAAGATTAAATGCCAATAATGGTTGACATTAAACATGATCATGTGTTTCTTACGTCATCAAGTGATTTTTAATTCGACGTTATATTTGTATTTTTATTAATGTTTTGCTAATTTAATTGATCTTTCGTTGTTTAAAATAAAAATTATGTCAATTTGTATAATTTAGCGAGTGGTTTGGCGATTTGTATAATTTGGTGAAACCGGTCGACGGGATAGCTAACAACTACCTAAATAAATTGCATACATATGGAAAAAATTGCTTGTGAGTAAATAGTAGAACAGTTGTTGTTTGTTGAGCAGTAAATAGGTTGTCAGAAAATACGTTGGCAAACTTCTTTCTCGCCAAGCAACTTTTCTCCGAAGTATTGTACATAAGCAATGATTGCTAGAATTGCATTTTTAATTATGATATGCGCTTTTATGTTTCACTACATTTATGCATACTATACTGTGTGTATAAATGCTACAGTTCATATGCAGGGCTACACAAAAGAATTCGTAAGTGTTACTGAGTATGCGAGTAAATTGCTTAAAGGTGGTTTTTAAAGGAGTTATGCGTTTTTACGCTGAACTGCATTTAGTTTACTAAGAAATGTTTGTAGAATATAGATAAAATGATATACAGGCTCACGCAAAGAATAGGATACATAACCGTCTATGGATGATAATATCTGGAAATGTGGTTTCAGTAGTTTTAAGAGTAGTTTAAATTAAATTTTGGCTAAATAGTGGCATGTAATAACGATACTATTGGCTATGGGCGGTAACTGCTAAAATCAATTTTTAAAATTTTTTATGCGTCTTCTAAAATGTTTACTTAGTTATCTTATTTCCCCAAATAACGAAGTTTTGTTAAAGCATTCAGGATGTGTTGGAAAGTGTTTCATATTATATGCTTAACGCATGAATTTTCTTTCTTCTTTAGTCTTATTTTGAATTTATTTTATTCTTAATTTTTTAGTCTTATACTGCTTTATAGAAACTTTGGCACAGTTGTCATATACGCCAATTTGGCGAAAACATCAACAGCATAAACAACAACATCCGGGTTACCATATCAAGCAAAATAACGACACTTTGCCGCCAGTTAAATACTCGTTGAGTACATGACATTGGTGCCAGAAAAAAATCACGCCAATATGGGGCGTATATGACATCTGTGCCGAAACTTTAATATTTAATTTTTAAACTCTTCGCTCCACACCCCTTACATATAGTACAAACTATAACACAGATAGCGCAAAATAATACAGTTTGGTACTTTTCCACTGTAGGAGCTTTGGCGTTTTTTTAAAAGAAAGCTTGGTGTTAATTTGGGCATCAGAAAGTAAGATTTGGGTTTGTTTCCGTTATACGGATACCTTTGTCGCCAAGCGTAATAGATGGCGCAAAATGAAAATCACGTGAATTGAAGCATTTGAAAAATAAAAGAAAAAACATTGTGGATACTAAAGTGAGCATTTAAAAAATATAACATTTGAAAATTCCAGACTTTTACGAACTATTTCATTAAATCACAATTATATACTTAAAATAAGTGAACAAATAACTGCTATAAAATAAAGCAATAAAATAAAACTCATATTAAACTGCTGGCATAAAATTAAAAATATCTTTTAGCATTTTGAAATAATTGGCGCATTAGCATACATTTTGGCATGGTGTCCGTATAACGGAAAAATATCGAGATTTCGGAACAGATGTCATATTCGCCCCATATTAGCGCGCTTTTTTTCTGACGCCAAATCATATAGGAAAAGGGTACTTAACTTGCCCCAAAGTGTCGTTATTTTGCTTGATGTGGTAACCCGGATTATGTTGTTTATGCTGTTGATGTTTTCGCCAAATTGGCAACCGAAAAAAATCGCGCCAATATGGGGCGAATATGACATCTGTACCGAGATTTCTTATCAAATCATATAAAAAGCTATGAAAACAAACTTGATGAGCGTTTTTTTTTTTGTTTTATATGTTTATTTTATATGTATATTATTGATGTTTTTATGTACAAATCACATCTGTTTCTTTATAAAATTAGTGAAACATCTTTTTTATATTAAATAAATCTTATAAATATCGAAAAAAATGCGTGTGTATATAAAATGAAACAGTGGATAGGTTCCCGGAAAATATGTTGCCAAATTTCCTTTTTCGCCAATGCACCTATACTGGAAAAGTACCTAAAGCACATTAAAATCGCGCAGTTAGGAGCTCACACAGTACAGCGTCGTCTATTGGCGGTTATTTTATTAGTAGCATCGGGAGGAAGATGTAAAGATGTACTTTAAATTCTCACTCATAGATTTTGAAAAATATCTTAAAAGAGTGGAGTTTAAATTAAATTTCGGTGACCTCCTTTATGAAAGATTAATGGTTTTAAATGGGAATTTCGCCAAATTAGCCAGCTATCACCAAGTTGGCTAACATTTGGCGCTACTTTGGTAACCCTGCGTTAGTTTTTTCAACAATTACTCATTTCAATGAGGCGGTCCTACCGGAATCGTGAGGGACACACAGAGACTTGGATTTTATATAAATAGATATTTTCCTTATAACAATAGTGGTGTTCAAGAAATGGACAGAGTGGGAGCCCTGTATAGGTAATGCAAAAAACTCTTCTAATGCTTTGTCTTAAAAACTAATTTTAAGTTATATCAGTGAATACCGGCACATGTTGTAAATTTACTATACAACATTCAGCGCCATTCGAAAAACGGCGAATATTGATAGACCATTGGCCGATATTCTTGTGCTACCCGGGAAGCGTAACCCAGGCACATGAATAAAGTTCAGTGGGTTCAAATACATATAAATAACCATGCAATTGTAAATAAATAGCCAAAATTAAGAAAGACAAACAGTAGCAATTCTAGAGAAATGGGACGAATACCAGAACTTTAAACAGTATTTATCGTCTTCTTTAATCAAAAATTCTTCGAATAAGTAAAAAGAAGATTTATTTTCGAAAGTTGTTCTGTTCTTACCCCAACCCTCATGGCATACATACAAAGTGAATCAAAGCATAATTACCGCACGAAGAAACTTCCACTGGTATTTCTTAACCCTTACCCGGGCAAACCAATTCTATGGCTGAAATTGTGAAAAGACACATTGCCAACAGAATCCATGAACAAACTGACTTGAAAATAAATAAAAGGCTTTTCGTCAAGTGCAATATAAAAAAAAAATCTTTAAATTTTTTTAGAATTTCATCTTTTAAGAACTAAATTTATGTGGGAAGTATATTCCTACCACCTGTTTAACTCTTTATGTTTCGACGGTCCTTTTAAGTACCATTAAACTTGTTTTGAAATTAATTTAATACATTGATTAGTAATAATATGGTTTAGGATGAGTTATAGATATAATGAAGAGAACGAACATTTTTACCAACTGGATTAAATCATATTCAAGGCTGGAGTAGCACAGTTGAAGTTTATTCCAACAGAACGAAAAATGTCCAAACCAGGAATCGAATCTCGTTACTTGGCGGGCCGTGCCATTGCTTTACCTGATAAGCTATCCGGACGATACCTGTCTAACATAATTATCTCATGTTGGACACGGCTGCGAACTGCAGCGCTAGCTTCATTCATACGAGCTATATCTATAGCATTTACATGATGAAAGTAGGTTTTTAACATGAAAACCTCTGTATACCATGTAATTAGAGTATTTTCGCTCTGTTGGAATAAACTTCAACTGCGCTACTCAAGTCTTGAATATGATTTAATCCAGTTGGAAAAAATATTCATTCTCTTCATTATGACCTAATTACATGTTACACGGGCGTTTTCATGTTAAAAACCCACTTCCATCATGCAAATTCTATAGTTATACTAGATTAATATTAACACAATTATTCTAATTGGTAAACAAATCATATTAGATGTAAATTTCCAACTGGGCGAAAAATGTCCGGACCATGATTCGAACCCGTTAATTAGAATAATTGTGTTAATATTAATCTAGTGTAATTTCGTATCCAGCGATTGCTGGAGTTCCATTACCTGAGATTTATTCTGTTGAGCTGAACCAGGTTTAAGACCAGATGCTGTAATCATCAAGGTTAGCTGGGTGAAAAAGTTCGACCAGAATCGTCCGGGATAGCTCAGATGGCAGAGCACTGGCGGCTTCAGCCAGGGAGGTCTCGGGTTCGAATCCTGGTCCGGACATTTTTCGCCCAGTTGGAAATTTACATCTAATCGCTGCAGCTTGCAGCCATGTCCAACAAATAAGAGTGAATTATGTCAGCCAAGTATCGTCCGGATAACTTAACAGGTAAAGCATTGGCACGGCACGCCAAGTATCGAGGTTCGATTCCTGGTCTGGACATTTTTCGCTCTGTTGGAATAAACTTCAACTGTGCTGCTTTAGCCTTGAATAGGTTGGTTGGTTGATTTTTGACGGTCGATGCCTTGGATAGGAGTTATAGATACTTTACTTTATCTTGTTTAGAATGAGTTATAGATACTTTACTTTATCTAGTTTCAAAAACATTATTGATTGCGCAAAACAAAGATTTTTTTAAAAGGATTATTTCTTTCTCGTTTGCATCTTTTCAGCTTTCTTGGCGTTGAAAGACTGTGGTGGAAAAGCTTCAGTTAGGAAATATTTCTATATTTCTATTGTAAGAGCATTATATCTGTACATTCCTAATTCCATAAAATACTTTTAAAAAATATCTTAGATAAAAGATTTGAATGGAGTTATAAATATCGCACAATATCCTTATAAATTCAAATTTAACAGGATTCGTACGCTTCAAGGACTTTCAAGCAACTTTTAAGTAATAATTGACGTATTTAATGAAAAAAAATCTATCTCCAGATATAGCGACCAGTACTTTACGAAATTTCTGGTACTAAAACACCTAAAACCCCTGATTCCCAGGATGCGTACGAACCCTGTTAAACTAATTCATTTTAATTTGCAAAATCCTTTTAAAATATATTAACCCTTTCGATGGCGGTGTCCTTAATAAGGACAACTAATTTTAATTCTAAAACTGGCAGTCGTCATCAAGAGTATTTTATTAAAATTTTCCTTTTATAATGTACGTGAAAATAAGCAAGTTTGTATTGCCTAATAAATTCGTTTGTAAATTCTGGTGTCAGTCCATTATTTCACCAGTTTATAAACATAATTATACCGCGCCGGAAAGGGTTAAATGAATGTGTAAATCTTGTAATACTTTCGAAAATTCACGAAAAATGCTTTAAAAGATGAAATTTTCATGATTTCATAATTTGGGATATAAAATGTTAAGGGCTAACGGCATCATTGCCTTACTTAACCTTCCGTCTACCAGACGGGTCCATTGGACCCGACATGTACATTCAAAATATTTATTCAAACCAGAAATTTCTTCAAAACAAACTAAATGTATAAATCAGACAATAATAAGTTAAATAAACAAATTAAATAGTTTTAAGTAAAAATTCTGGTGTAGAATGTTTTTATAAAACTTGAGTAAAATTTCCGGTAGTTCTAGGGTTAAATACAGAATTTATCGCATAAATAAAGCGAAAATTACTATTTGGAAAATGTGGCGGGAATTTTTCTCTACAGCAGTCTATCTCTGAAGTCAACTAAAGAAATTTAAAAGCATGGTTCTCTAAAATGTTACTGCATAACTGCCAACCTTCCAGACTTCTTCAGTAAAAAGTGAATTAATTTGACCGTAGTTAAACACGTTTTGAACAAGAAATATCTTTTTAAATAAATTCAAATAAGTTCGAGGTAGAGCATTGAAATTCAGTAAATAAATCAATATGAAATAAATATCTTTTAAAATAAATTCAAATAAGTTTAAGTTAAAGCAATTAAATTCAGTTAATAAATGATTATGAAATAAAAATCTTTTTAAATAAATTCAATTAAGTTCAAGGTAGAGTAATGAAATTCAGTAAATAAATAAATATTAATACATCCTTGAATACATATATGAATACATATACATATTTTTTTCTCGAGAAAAAAGCGGGCTTTGTACAAAAACTGGTATATAACAGTGAAAGCTCTGGGCGAACATCTCCAAGCTATTTAGTACGCTTCGGGCTAGGCAAAAAGTCGTCCTCGCTGTCCACATCGGCATTCGAACATGGAACCTCAGATACGGGTCAATGGGAACAGCCAGGAACAGGAGATCAGGGACGGACGACTACAGTACGAGACTCACACTCAACAATAGACTTGGAACTATGCTCTCTGTGTACCGCCACCGCTTCCCACCTCCACCTTTATGAAACAGTGATGAATAATGCAGGCATTTTGAAGTAGTGTAACATCACTGATTTGTTTATGCGAGATCAGTTGATTCTGTATGTTAGAACATCAGTTGGGGCAATGTATGTAAGATCACAAGTTCATTATGCAAAAAAAATACCAGTTTTTTTATGGGGCGTCCAATTTTTGTTACGTGATTTCAGATTTATCATCAGCAGGCTGAGTATTGGTTCTGTGTACAATTCAGGCATTTTTTAAGCATAATTAGAAAATTTTTACAAGTTAAAATTTGTCAGAACCAATAATTAAATTTAATTCTAAATTTAAATTGTGATTTCTTAATAAATCACAAAGTTTATTAAAATTCCTTATGTAATTTTTAAAAATATCAGTCTTTGTTTTTCAGACAAAGACAGTCTACTAAGGTATTCAGACAGGTAGTCTTCCGTCGTATTACATATTGATCCAAACTCAACAAAAACATGGTCTTGTTTGATCAACATTGAATAGAATTCGCTTGAATAGCAAGCTTTATCAAAAACTGCATCAGGATACCACGCATGGCAATCGTTAATATCAAACATTTCTTTGAATATTACGAAGCCAGAAATATAATAGGTGCCGTTCTCTGTATAATCGAAATTGTACAGCAAGTACGCGTGCTTTGCAGGATAATATACAGGTTCTGAGGGGTCAGCATTTGAATTGAAAACCCAGCGAGAACACAACATCATGCTACATCCAAATCACAAAACTCGATTGAATTTAGCTGCTTTGGATGTAGCATTATATACAGGGTGTTATCAACACACTCAGTCTAACATTACGCAGGCGCTCAGCAGTTTTTATGCAAGCGAATCAAACATACTATCAGCGTAGGTTCGATTGCGCAAGAATAAGCAGAACTACATTCCAGAAACACTCGAAACACGCACATTCAGCTAGTTAAAAGTGCGAGATGAATTTGCAGACCGAGCAAGACCGACCCGCTGCCCTCCCTCCCTTTATCGCTATTACGTAATAGCAGAAGCCTACGTCACAAGAAAATCTGAAAAAAAAAGGCTGAAGTCCAGACCGGTCACGTGATCAGCAGGCTGAAAATTGGACGGGATACGCAGGCGTGGCGTCAGAATCTGGTCGGTGCAAAGTAGAGCTTCTAAATACACAGGCTGGCTCGTCCGTTTGCCATAGCATTCCCAGGTGGGAACATGTTGGCGCCAGATTGACCTATTTGGCACATTTATAGCTGTCTTCGTTGCTTCCCTGAATTTACCAAATAGTACGCTATTGAATAAAAGCTTCGAATAAATTTCAAATTTTAAAATTAGTAATAATTTACTTTTAGAGAATACATAAATGAAATCTGATGTTTGTAAGTACTTTGTCGAAAAGGATGTGTGTATGGCGAGGGGGGGGGGGGACTAAAGAACTCAATTTCAATTAAATTTATATTTTAGGATTATCAATAAATAATAAAATGTCTATAAAAATAATTGCTTTAACTATTTATTAATCAAGTCATAAAATCAATATATATATATATATATTCGGAATTTGTAAGATTGTATGTATAAGGTTTTCAATAGTAATTTCCAGAAAATTACGATTGTTAAATCGAAACAGAGGGTGGGGGGAGGGGTGTAAGGGAGTATTTGATAATTTGATATAAAAAAAGTAGCAGAAAAAGGAAACTGCATCAGTGGTTACTAAACATCTACCCGAATCCGAATTCTTTTGAATAGCTCATGTACCGTTAAAATAATAATAATAAATAATAATAATAAATAATAATAAATAATAATAATAATAAATAATAATAAATAATAATAATAATAAATAATAATAAATAATAATAACTGAATGCGGAGGAATTGAACACCTTCCTTCTTTTTCTACGTCCGGAAAGAAAAATTACCTTACATCTTTAATTAATATTTCATTTATTAAAATTATTATTTATTAATATTCATTTTGCTAGTGGATCCAGTACTGAATTTACAGGCTGACATCCCTACCCCAACCCGCTGGAAGATTATGAATTTGATCTTTAATTATAGTCTAGAAGGGCACCCCTCCTCGAAATTTCAGAGGCCGCAAAGCTTCAAAAATCCCTCCCGAAAAAAAAATCGAAACTAAGTTTATTTCTTAAAGAGGGTAGGGAGAGAGAAATTATTATTTTTCAATAGAACCATTTGTTATCATTAATACCTGACTTTTGACCACGGCTTCGCTCACACAGAGTGTAAGTTTTGCAGTTCAAAATGAGAATTTTACATATGTTGGAGAGTTAAAATGATGAAGATTATGTTTGCAGGATATCAACAGCAATTTATTAGCGTAAGAAAATGTATTTTCTAAATGTACATTCATCCTCCAAAAATATTTTAATGTTTATTTTTTTTTTTTTTCCTTTTTGTATTTATGTAGCGCCACATAAAAAATCAAAAGTGTGCACTTTTGATTGTCCTTAAGAAGTTGGCAATGTAATAAAATAAATAATAAATATTATAATTAATTTCTGATGCTAACAATGAACAAAATGAAATTAACTGAACAAAAAATACTATTATTATTATTATTATTATTATTTTTTTTTTACTTTGTTATAGTTTTTTAAAACTTCTATAAAGTAAAATTGTTTAAAAAAAGTTTTCATGGGTAGCAAGTTTTCATTACTTTAATAATATGAAACTGTTCTTTTCTAAGAGGAAAATGTAATGAGACTGAGGGGTCGAACCAGCAAAATTTGAGGCCTATTTACGGTCCTTTCACAAAAATCTATTTAATAAAACAGGTCCCTTCACAAAAATCTATTTAATAAAACAGGTCCCTTCACAAAAATCTATTTAATAAAACAGGTCCCCTCACAAAGATGAATTTAACAAAATGGACCCCTTTATAAAAATAAATTTAATAATATAGGGCCCCTTCACAAAACTCCTTTTAATGAAACAGGTCCCTTCACAAAATTCTTTTTTAATAAAATAGGCCCTTTGAAAAAATCCCTTTCCATAAAAACTTACTTCTATTTATAATTTTTATTTTGTTAGGTTTTAAAATCTGTGATTTGTAAATAAAACCAGTTCACCAGAAACAAAAATTTTAGCAAAATGGTTTAAAGAAGTTTTTGTTAATAAATGCTTAGTTCGAATTTGAGTAACTCGATTTCAACTTTCATTACAAAATATTATTTTTCACAAAATTAAAAAAAAAAAAAAAAAAAAAAAAAAAAACTTTTACTTTTCACAAAATGGGCACCAGGAAATAAACCTGCATCGACCTCTGAGATTTCATAGTATGGAAGTATCCTTTGATATTTTTTAAAACAATTTTATATCTGAAAGTTACAGTAACATAGCTGCCAACTTGTACGGATTTTTGCTACCACTAAAATTTAACAGAAATTTCTGCCTTAGTTAATTATCAAAATTCACTGCAATTCGGCGATTGAATGAGGCAAAATTTTCTATTAAATTTTAGTGGTAGCAAAAATCCGTACAAGTTGGCATCTATGCAGTAAAGATACGCTTTATTTCTTGGTAATACTGACTTATGAAAATTGTTAAAAATATTTATTTATATATTTTTAAATATTACTGTCTTATGATGAAATATTAACAATAAAATCATCTTAAGCAAATTTGGTGAATTTTTTTCAAAAACTTAAAATAGAATCCATTTTTTTTTTTTGTGAAAATGAATATTAAAAAAAATAATAATAAATAAAAATAAAAAAAATATATTGTAAAATTTCCCTGAAAAATTCTATTTCACATTACTTCTTTAGCTATTTTTTTTTTCAAAAATCTCATAAATTCCATCACATGTTAATATTTTGAGGTATCGTTATTAATTATCCAAAAAAATTAAAGTAGTTTCGCATATAATTTCAGTCTATTTTCGTCCGATAATATAAAAAATCGCAAATCGCATCAAAATCAATTGTTTTCCCGAAAATGAACTAGATGGCGCTGTACTTTTAAAATATGTCCTTATCGCCAAAATTGGCGAAGAAAAAAAATCACGAAGAATATAATCTACAATTAATATTAAAATTTGGTCATTTTTTATGTTTATAGGGAAATTGAAGCATGCAGCAATACTTTATTGAATGATTTCAACAATTAATATCAGAAAAACTACCGATAAGTAAGCTTTTAAAGCTAAAAATAGACAGAAACTAATTCAACGCTATTGAGATACATTATGCGAAGCAGTCCGTCAGGGATGAAAATGCCTGACGAGCCAGCTCATCTATTTAGTAGCCTTAGTGCAAAGGTCACTTGGACGTTGGACGTTCCAACTAAGGCTGCGTTTGCACTGTCCTGCAAAAGATCGTCTAGAACAGGGGTGGCCAACAGTGGCACGCCTGATACCACTAAAATTTTACAGAAAAATTCGACTTCTTGAATCGCAGAGATTCGATGATTAGATAAGCCAATGATTACTGTAAAATTTTAGTGGTGTGGCGCGTGCCACAGTTGGCCACCCCTGGTCTAGAAAAAGCCATAAATTATACCTCTGAAGAAGCTGGGAACTCCCGCTCTTCAATTGACCGGAATAGCAGTTTGCTAGCTTGACCGCTTAATCGCCAATGCAATGAATATACTTTAGGTGCTTTTTATTTTTTATTATTTTCTGTTGTTCTCGATTCTCCAGTCTTTCATTACAGCACTATAATTAAAATATAGAACTCACGCATGCGCACGCACACACACACACATACACACACACAAAATGCTTATTTGTAAGAACTTATAATTATGATATATTAAAATAGCAATTATAGCCTTTGCGCAGGAATATTAAAAAGCAGTAAACCAACGTTTAAAATGCACAAATAATGGATGAAAAGCAGCAAACAGCTGTTTCGAATCTACAGCGAGATTCTTCTTCAGTGCAAGATAGGGAAAAAGGAACAGCGTGCTAGAAAAAGCAAGGCTGGGCAAAAAAAAAAAAAAAAAAAAAAATTATGATATATTCTAATTTCATAACAAAATTTTAATCATAAATTTTCTCTTAAAAGAACCCAGTTTTTTAAATTTTATGCTCATAAAAACGTACTAACGTATTTTATGGAAGAAACGCCGCACTCCTCAAAATTGGTCTGAATAAGCTTAAAAATATCGTAATCGCCGCACCCGTCGTAAACGCCGCACCTGTGGGAACGCTACTTTTATCGACAGTGTCTCATTGAACTTACTTTAATCAAATTTTTCTGAACAATGTAGGGTTTCTCATTTTTAATAACTTAAGATTCTAAAATTTTATTTAAAATATTTAAATCGTGTTTTAAATGTTTTTATGTAATTTTTTTAATTAAGGAGACGTCAAGTGGTATTAAAACCATCCAGAGTGCGGGACGCGAACCCCTCTCCTTGAACGCTCCACATTTTTGTTAAGTTGTCGGCGCAACTTTTTAACATGCTTTTTACGTCACATCCCCTTTAGTCCTTTTTTAGCTTCTATTTGAAGCCCTCAAAATCTGAGTCGTCAATGTATGAGTGGAAGGGTTGTAAATTTCCTTTGCCCACCTGTATGGTTCGGTATCATCATCGAAAATAATGTTATAGTTTTCAATATCGCAAAGTCAGAAAGTTTCACGTACTTTATCCC
Source organism: Maratus speciosus (assembly GCA_963932465.1). NCBI lineage: Eukaryota > Metazoa > Arthropoda > Arachnida > Araneae > Salticidae > Maratus > Maratus speciosus. The sequence continues at coordinate 491,362,978 of OZ010796.1, read as the reverse complement.
AATTTTACGCGCGAAAGAAAAAAAATTGTAAACGCCGCACTTGACAAAAAAATTAAGTTTCAAACTCGTAAACGCCGCGGCGTTTCTTACATAAAATACGGTACTTAAACAATCATCTATTAAAAATACTGATTAAGGGTCTTATCAGATCAGAAGGGACTATTTTTTGACAGATTTTAAAAACATTTCTTCAGAAACGCATGAAATGTGCGGGTGTTGTGATTATGAAATAATGTAATCGAGAAACGTTTTCCATTTTTTGGTAAAGACAGGAGATCTTTCTGGAAATACTGTTCGAGTTGGATCGAATTTCCGGTGTCAGAGGAAGAGAAGAAAAAAAATGTCATCGTAATTTATTTATTTTTAAAAAAGAAAAACGCTATTCGATTTCAAATCGCTTCAACTGTCAGTTTTCTACATTTACGTTTAAAAATGAATCCCAAACTGCCTCAGAAATTTTCGCATTGTTGACAATTCGAGAACCAATTTGAGAAAATTTATGAAAGCATATATTTAAAAATAGTAGAAAGTTCTGGGGGAAAAAAAGACTATTCAAAAAAGTTAAATATTAGAGCTATAACAAAAATTGTCAATTTTAATCTCCTATCAATTATAAACAGCAAATGTCATATGAAAGGAAATTCCTAAACTACATCCATGTTAAAATATAATACTAAAATTATGATGTACATTTTACGAAACATTAATAATCGTTGATAGTTGAAATAACTTTTTATACTTCTTGCTTTGCAAATAAGAAACTAATCAATGCAATGAAAAATAATGCACTGTCTTGAAGAGTCAAACAATCTGACTAATATTTATAATAATAATAAAACTATATAATAATATTTATAAAACTAACTATAGAATAAGAACCTAGATTTTTAAAATCTATGCTTATAAAAACGTACTACTTAAAAAATATTTATTAAAAATACTGATTAAGGCTGTCATCAGAAGGGGCTATTTTTGACAGATTTTAAAAAACATTTTTGTTCGGAATTGCATGAAATGGGCAGGTGTTGTTATTCATAAACAATGTAATTGAAAGACGTTTTCCATTTTTTGATAAACACAGGAGATCTTTCTGAAAATACTGTCCAAGTGGGCCCGAATTTGACACGAAGAAAAGAAAAAAAATGTCGTCAAGTGACCAGAATCGCTTTAAACACTACACGTAATTTATTTATTCATAAAGGTAAACGCTATTCGATTTCAAATCGCTTCACCTGCCAGTTTTCTACATTTACGTTTAAAAATGTATCAGTAACTGCCTCGGAAAATTTCGCATTTTTGACAAGGGAATTTGGGAACAATTTGAAGAAATTTTTGAAAGTATATTTTTAAAAATAATTGAAATTTCTGGAGAAAAACTGTTCTACAAAGTTAAATTTTAGATCCATAACAAAAATTGTCAATTTTAATATCTTAGCAATTATAAATAGTAAAATATCATGTGAAAGTAAACCCACTTCCATAATAAGTATAATACTAAAATTATGATGTAATTTTACTGAATATTAATTAAAAGTACATTAATAATAATTGTATTAATAATATCAATTAATAATATAATTAAAATAAATTTTTATAGTGTTTATTTTGCAGTAAGAAACTAATCAATGCGATGAAAAATAAATAATGTGCTGTTTTGAAAAGTCAAACAATCTTTCTAATTATTATTTGCTGTTTTCATTTGTATCTCTCTTTTTTTCATTGAAAGAAAAAAAAATAGAAAAAAAACACCCCCGTTTCATTTGGCGAAAATGTGAAACTATTTTCTGCTTAGTTAACAACGCCAAATAAATTGCAACCTTTTTAAGTGGATTGGAAAGAAACACGACTTCCAAACTATAGCGAATTGACAAAAGGAGTGTTAGTTTTCTGAGCAATTATATCTCCAAACAGCAGTCATAAAAATGTCAACGCGCTTGGCGTCCTATTTCTGTCATGCAACTTCTCCTCCTTCTCATGCAAAACCCATTATACATCAAAAGCACCGGCTGGTGAGATCAATAAAGCCGGCTGCTAACCGAAATTAGTAGGATAGTCCGTATGCAGCTTAAGGTAATACTAATCTTAGTTGGAAGATGGGGGTCCCAGCCGCTTATCAAATTCTATAAACGTCCAAGATGGCGGACGTTCAAAATGGCGGACGTCCAGGGATTATGCAATCCAAGATGGCGGATGTCAAGAGTCCATCTATGATTAAAAACAGCAGTTTTGTAACTAAAAAATATCTGAAAAATAAAATTTTTGTTAATTAAATGAGAAACAAACAAATTCTAAGTTTTAAAAGTGCTAGAGCACGAATTTATTTAATATAAATGTCACAGATATATATATAAATATTACAATATGAGTTAAATTAGATTACTATTTACAGGAATTAAACGTATTTACATATTTTTTTCTCGAGAAAAAAGCAGGCTTTTTACAAAAACTGGTATATTACCGTGCAAGCACTGGGCGAACATCTCCAAGCTATTTAGTACGCTTCGGGCTAGGCAAAAAGTCGTCTACGCTGTTCACATCGGCATTCGAACATGGAACCTCAGATACGGGTCAATGGGAACAGGAGATCTGGATCGGACGATTACAGTACGAGACTCACACTCAAAAAAAGACTTGGAACTATGCTCTTTGTGTGGTTTCCTGGATCGAAAATGTTTAACCTGTGTAAAATTAAACAATATTTTGCAGTTTACGAAATAAGTGTGAGACATTGGCAAGTATGTTTACTGTTCTATATAAAATGGGAGATTTTTAAACTCGTTGGAAATTCACCTACATCCCTGTCCATCCGGTCTGCCAGCTATCTCTACTGCACGAATGGCGAACCTTGTGCCAGAAGGCCTATTAGCACAACTTTTCCTGAATATTTATCTCCATATTGTTTATCATATCAGAATTTCTTTCATTAACCCATAAATTCTCACTCCCGTGGTATTCACAATGTGTGTTTTATTCAGATTGATTGATTCCCACCAGTTTTATAAAATAGTATAATTGGCTTTGTTCTGGTATCATTTTACCTCTCATTAAATAAAGTGAATATTTCTTTTTCAAAAAAGTGGTCGCAATAAGCAATCTAAATTTTTAAACAGTAATTTAATGCAGCCGTTAAGGGGTTAACTAAGTCTCAGAATATACGCAAACAGTACGTTTCTAACCACGGTCGTATGGGAAAAAAAAAGTTAATATTAAACGCTATATTAACCACGACATTTTTTTTAAATTTATAAATCAAATTTATTCCAAAAGTTATTTCATATTGACACTCTTTTGAGATTCCTGTGAGCAATTATTTGTCATCTGATTTTTTTATTTTCAAAAGCGAAAAAAATAAATTATTGTACTTTTGTGTTTGTTTGATGTATATTTCCCACTGTAGAAGTTTTATGTTTCAACTTCAGATTTTATCACCGGGGAATTTTCTCTTTTTGTTCTCCACATAAAATATATTTGTTTAGGTGCAGTTCAAAAAATTTTTCTTCCTGCTTCTATTTAGTTTTTTGTTTTAGCAAACAGAAACCTTTAAAGATAAATAATATTTGAGTGTCAAAATTTGTTACTTTTTGAATCTCTGCAAATTTTATACTTGGAAAATCAAAATTATTAAGGTTTCATTTTTTAAATTCTATGAATAAAGTAACGACGCTAAACTACAAAAGAAAAGTAAAAAATGGAGAAATAAATACTAAATTCTTATCATAACTTAAAATACAATTTTATTACAATGAAGGGTGAATACTACTATTATTATACAACTGAAATATCATAAAATAATAAACACCAAAAATAACTTTAGATGAAGATACAGCATATAATGAGTTTCTATATGCAAGGTTGCCATCGGTGACTATTTTTTTTTAATTTTATCTCGTACCACTTTCACAAAACAAAATTTTTTCACGTACAAGTTTACAACATATGCAAGAGGAAATATACTATAACATTTATTCTTTAAAAATAATGCTGCGAATAGAATATAAAAATAGTCGCCAATAGTAACCCTGTATATCTGAGTGGAGTATTCTGTTAATGGTAATAAAACGTTTCTTTAAATAAAAAGAATTTAGTGTACATGAAACTCAGAAAACGTTTAAGTTCTTAACCCTTTCCGGCACACTGTGCCTGGATCGGGATACCTAATTTTAATTCCAAACTTACGATCGGCACCAAGAATATTTTAGTAAAATTTTGCTTTTACAATGAATAGTAAAAGTAACATGTTTTAATTTCTGAAAAAGTCGTTTTAAAATTCCTGTGTCAGTCGATCATTTCATCATTTTACAACAAAAATTGCCCGTGCCGGAAAGGGTTAAAAGAGTGTTAGAAGTAGTAAATTTTCTATGATTTTTTTATATTTTATAAGGACTTATTTCTCATTCGGATGCTGAAATATACGTAACATAAAGTGATGATACGTGCAAAATAGATGCGAAGCTCGCAGTAATCTTCCGTAATATGTGGGATAATTTGACCCAGGTTTAATACAATTAAAGTCAAAAATTTTCTTAAGAATTGAAATTAAATGAATTCAACATATACTGCTATAAATGCTTGTAAATATCTGTTGTATATATCTAAAATGCTGTATCCTGCTGTAAATAAAGATTCATTATTAAATTTTCTAGTCCAAAACGTGTTTAAACCCTTAATTCTCGCTCCCGTGATATTGACTGCCTGTGTCTGTTACTCAGACAGTTTCATTCCCACTAGTTTTATAAAATAGTGTAATTGGCTTTATTATGGTATCTTTTTACCTCTTATTAAATAGGGTGAAAATTTCTTTTTCAAAAAAGTGGTGCCAATGAGCAATTCGAATTTTCAAAACCGTAATTTAATGCGACCGTTAAGGCGATAAACTGGGTGAAATTAATTCACATATTATTAGATCACAGTTATATCACAGATTAGTGGGAGCTTCGCCGCTATCGCGCAGATGTCACAGCATCCTATACATTTTTTTATATATTACAGTTTAAAATTATTATATTCGTGGTAAATTTCTTTGACATAAGTAATAGTTATAGCTACCAACAAATTACAGTTTAAAAATAGTGGTAGGTCTGTATAATTCCAATTAAAGACGCCACGGTCTCTGTAAGTAGAAAACAACTGATGAAATGCATCATTATTAGATAAAGATATTACTTTTATTCAAAAGAGATTTTCTGGAAATGGTATAAAATTATATCTTACTACGGTTTTATACTGCAAAAAGTATTTCTTCTCAACACAAATTTAAATATATATACAGAGAAAGAGATTTTAAATGTACTGAAATTTGAAATTCGAACAAAATCCGTGATACGTTTTGATCAATGCCATTATAAATTAAGCCAGTGCAGATGAATCGAAGAAATTTAGCGAGTTGAAAGTAGAGCACACTTATAACGGTTTTTCCTTTTGCATACTGGAGAAAAAAATAATAAATCAGAAAACCCACATAGAGAAATTAGAAATCATTAACACTAGAAAAGCTGGATTTTACTCAAGCATTATAAAAGTATTTTACACCAGAATTTGTATTTAAAACTATTTAACTTATTTCTCCGTGGTACATATTTAACTTATTTTAGAAAAAAAAAAAATTCTGGTTCGAATAGAAATATTTTCATTTTTTACCGGTCAAAATGACCGCTATGTCAGTTCTAGTGTTAATCTGGACAAAAGGGGTAAAAACAGACGCTTCTGTTAACACTAGAATGACCGAAAATTTTATTCAGGTTTTATAAAAATAATTTATACCAGAATTTTTATTCAAAACTATTTAACTTATTTCTCTATTGAACAAATTTAACTTATTTTATAAAGAAATTTCTGGTTTGAATCGAAATAGTTTTAAATGGTAGTGGTGAAAATCACCGCTGTGGACGTTCTAGTGATAAGTCAATGGAATGAGTGGACAGCAAGAGAAAATTTTGCCTGTCGCTTTTTTAACAATGTGATTAACCTCCTCGCTACTGAGGTCCAGATATCGTCGGTACCATGCCAAAATATCCAATGTGAAAACAGTGGGCTACTTTTAAAAAATTCAGATTTCTGGATTGGCACCACTTTTTTGAAATTGTAAAATTCGCCTTATTTAACCTTATTTAATGACATATTTATTAAGGCATAAGCAAGCGGAATTTTACCATTTCCGAAAAGTGGTGCCAATCGAGATATCTGAATTTAAAAAATGTAGCCCCATGTTTTCACATTGGATAGTTTGACATGGTACCGACGATATGTGGACCTTGGATCTTAGCCCATTGTAATAAAACCACGCCGAATATCTAAATTTTGATTATCAATTCATATTTCTGACAGTTTAAACTTCAAATTGAATCCAACAGATTTTAACATTTGACTTAATTTAATGGCAAAATCGTTGGTTGCATGTGAGGTCTTGAAAATTTTCGTCAATTCTGCTATTGCGTAAAAGCAAGTAATATTTATCTATGTTAAAATTTTAATTAAGATGTCATAATTTTTTTTATTGTTAAAGACTTTATAAATATTCACTAGATAACTTCATTTTGTTTATTTTGTGATGTTTTTAATTTTAAAAGTAACATTTTATTGAGGTCCACACAGGTGGAACAAACAACACTTTATTTGCTGCCTGTAAATCTTGGTACATTTCCTAAATTGTCAAGATGGATTGCCTTATAAGGTACGCATAGCTGCCAATTTTTACGCTTTCTTCTTACCACTAAAATGTTATAGTAAATGTTGTCTTATTTAATCATCGAAATCTCATGATTAGACAAGCCGGAAATCTCCATTAAATTTTAGTGGTAGCAAAAAAGCGTAAAGGTTGGCAGCTATGGGTAAGTTAACTTTTCTTTGCTTCTTTGGCATTTCTTCTTTCAGAACGGGAATTTATTCATGGCCTACGTCTACGAGGAGTTATATTATTTCTTCCTTCATACTTGATCAGAGGAATAGCAGTATATATCCTATAATCTATTAATGACATGTATTTTTATCTTGGGTGGGGCTTGTGAGTGCTTAAGCCATTTGGTAGGCCTCCCCACCTAGCTGTCCCTTGTATTTTTATCTTCATTGCTTTATTATCTCTTACGTAATGTATCCAGCTAGTAGTTATCATTAGACATACAAAGTAATTAAATACACGCGTTGGCCATTTGTTTTTGTCTCACAGTGATCATATGCTAAGGTAGCGATAAAAGATATACACCACCCATAGATATATTCTACATCTTTGCTACAGCTGGCTGGCTAGATTTACTTTTTCATTATCCTCTTTCGACCATCTCATGCATGTATAAGTTGCTTTACTTTCAACACATGTTGAAAACTGATGAACTGATTTGTTACATTTCCACATTAAAACGGAAATCTCATCATCTCTAAATGCGTCATTTCACTCTCCTTTTTTCTGTTCTTTATCAGCTCTCAATTTTTGTTTAGTAGAACCGATTCTATTTGACGTAATAGTTCCTGCAAAAAAATTATTTTTTAACAGGTATTCTGCAAATTTCGAACTAGTAAAAAATGGGCGTAAAATATATTTTTAAAATATTGGGGCACACTTTAACGCAATAATTTAACAATACCCCCCCCCCCCCCACTTAAACGAACATTTCGCATATCATCTAAGGAAATACTGCCATTGCTAACACACGTGTATACAAAAGTTAGGGGTGCAAGAGCCGCTCCACAAATGACAGATTGGTACCACTTAATGTTAACAGTGTTTCTCGCCTTATTTAATGCCAAGATTTCTGAGATTTCATAAGGAAAAAAATACTCTTACATAGCTGCCAACTTTTACGCATTTTTACTACCACTAAAATTTAATAGATATTTTTGCCTTGTTCAATCGTGATACTTTGACGATTAAATAAGATAATATTTTCTGTAAAATTTTAGTCGTACGAAGAAAGCGTAAAAGTTGGAAGCTTTGCTATTAAACTTTAATGGTTAAAATCAGCCATTTGTGGCGCCAACGCTTGCATCCCTGACAAAAATCTAACACCAATCCATCTCTAACAGACAGAACAATTTTTTTACACCTAGAGGATTTGGCTTTGAAGGTATATATTGTGGGAAATCACACTGCCAAGAAAGGGAATCATTTTCTAGTCCAAGAAATATATTTAGGTCGAGGTAAGCTTAAACATTTTTCTCTTATTAAATCTTAAAAGAGTGGTAGAATTGCCGACAAAACACCTTAGTTTAAAAAATCTATTTTGTCATTGTATCAACAAATTGTTGGATTGTTTTTCGATCACCATAATTTGGCTTGGTGGGGATTTGTATACCCAGATGAATATGCCGGTTTGTAAGCGTCATCATATCATAAACTGTAGTATTTACTGACCTGCTCTCTAGATTTTGCATGGAATTTAAATTTCCTTGTGTAACTTGTTCCTCAAAAAGCTAAATATTCATAACTGGTGGTTAAATTTATTTTGAAGAAAATTATTAATCTTAACAGTATTAGTCAATATTTTTGTACACTAAAAATATAAAGATATTGAATTCCCATCATGTAGTTTAAAATGAATATATAAGATTAGAATGTACGTACACATGCATTAGTATTAATAGAATTGGGATAAAAAAAGTAAATTTAAAAATTGGCCTAAGGAAATAAAATTGTTTTAATAATAATAATTTTATTATTATCATGGTTGTTGTTGTAAATCAAAGAGAAGAGTTATGTGTATAAAGTGTAAAGTTTATTTATGCCTTTTGAAAAACAATTATTATAATTTTTTTCACACTAAGTAAAAAATAATGTAATAAAATTTAAATTTTGAAGTCATTTCTTAACAATAGTTCACGACAAAAATTAGTTAAAATTTTTGAGATTTACGATTTAATTAACTTAATACATTTAAAGTAATAAATATAATATTTAACTATATTATATATTTAAAAAAAAACATTTATTTTCGCAATTTTACAAAGATACAAATAATTAGAATGATTTTTCAGAATTTTGAATTTTTTACGCAATTGAGTCCCAAGGTCCACATATGTGGACCTCCATTTACTGGTACCTTGTGCATCAATTTTAAAAATTATTTTATTATAGGAAAACATATTCCAAGATTTTTCCAAGAAATATTTTTTGTTCAGTAACGAAGAGGTTACAAAATAAAATATTAGCATTCGTATGTTGTGATTGTTTTCTGTGTAAAAATTTTCGTACCAATAGAAACATTGATTCCGATTTCAGGAGATTTTTCAGCTTTAAATAGTCTCCGTCGTTAGGCATGGCACTGAGTATTGTTTATGCAAAATAGGCTTCCGCCTGGACCAGTGTCGTCCAACTAGGGCTTTTCGTATTAGGATTGCACCAGTATTTCCGAAATGTATTCTTCGTCTTACAGACCAATTGAATTTCTGAGATTAAATAAGGCAATGATGGTTAAAATAAAATATAAATGCTGCCGATACCCCGCGAGCATTACTTGGATAACACTACCATACAGCACGTGGCGTTGATAGAAAATTTTTATTCTTTGTAGTCAATCATTATTTCCATTGTCTTTAATTTTTCATGAACTTTACTACCACTGTTAATGTATATAAATCTTAAGGTTAACCAGGGTAACACTGGGTGCGTGCTGTTTTTAATTTGTTCCTCTTACTTTAGAAAAGTAATCTATGATTTATTTTCTACAAAATTTGTAGCAAATATCTACTATTAAATAACACGACGATAAAACAGCGCGTGATTTCCCTAGTTAATAATGGGGCCACTTCTGCCTTCGCCAATGCTATTAACGAATAGTAAATTTTGCCTAAATTAATCACAAAACTTCTGTTATAATATACATAGCTGCCAACTTGTACGGATTTTTCTTACCACTAAAATTTAGTAGAAATTTGCGTCTTATATGAACGTTAAAAATTCTTGAAGTCCGATGATTCATTTAGCTGAAATTTACTATAAAATTTTTGTGGTATGAAAAATCCGTACAAGTTGGCAGCTATGCATATATAACAATTTTTACAAATGGAAAAACGTGGTAGCTCCGAGGCCTGATTTCGGCACGGTTGGACGTCCTAGCGGTGATTTTTTTCTACAATTATATAAGGGCAAGCTTATTACTTTAATTAAAATTGTACTTAAGTACGTGTAAAAATTAACACCGTGAGAATAACAGCGTCATAAAAAATAGTAATTGAAAAAAATGACTTTTTACTTGTTAAAATAGCAAAAAAGCAGACCGTTAATTTTTGAATATACAAAAAGTAGTAATTAAACTCTTGAAGAGTTTATATTTGGACGACTCAAGCACCAGAATTTTGGAATTAAAAATTTCCTTTTAGTAAGTACGTGAAAGAAACGCTGCTGCTTAATGTTTGAATAAATTTATTTGTATATTTTGCTGTTATTCAATCATTTCCGCATTTTAGGAACAGAAGTACTTTGCCCTTGAAAGAATTAAATTCTTCTTCTTTTAAAGTTAAACATTTTTAAAGGAAAACATAAATTGATTTTTTAAACAAAATGGATTTTATCTGCCTTTAATGTAATCATCTTCTGTAAAAGATGTATATTGCAATAAATCGTTTTTAATTTTAAAAAGTATTATTTTAAATAAATAAGTCTGCGAAAGAAAAGGTATTATTCTTTGAAAACTATTCTTTTCTGAACTAAAATAAATACAAAATTTATTTTTAAGTCAATAATTGTTTCTTTTTTTTTTCAGAATTGTAAATGTAACTCTTTGTTTGATATTCATTTATTCTAACTTATTTTAAGACTCTAATTCATCAAAATACATTTTTCTTTATTTTAAACCAAAGATCTTAATTCCTTCTTTATTTTGATTATAGGAATTTCTTTTTTCATTTTAAAAGATGAAATATTTCTATTTACATTTGAAAGTAAATGGACTATAGCAAAATTATTTGTTTTTAAATTTTTTACATGAGATTTGGTGTTAAATGCTGCTATAGCATCTTTTATTACTAATATAGTTCATAATACACAGTAAAATATGCTTATTGAAATTTTGAGCCATTCCTGACGACAAATTACAGTAACAATTTTTAGCAAAATATATTTTTTTTAATTGCAAACTATATCAATGTGAGTTCAGAAGCATTCTTCAAATTTTAAAGTACTTCGGTTACAAATCAAGAAATTTATAATAAAAATATCATTCATATTACGTTTTGTTTTGTTTACATTTATGCTGTTTCGCAGAGCTGTCAAACTGTGGGCCGCGGATACCACCATATTTTTTAAAGAAATAGTTAACTCTTTGAATCGCAGGATTTCGATGATTACATAAGGTAATGATTACTTTAAAATTTTAGTGGTATCACTCTGGCCAAATTTTGACAAACCTGCTGCATCTTAACCGCCATTGAATTCAGAGAGTAAATTTATCGTAAGTGCTGGTGCGATATCGCTTACAATGAAAAATACAAACTGATGCCTCCAAAATTCATCCTTTTTCTAGAATTTTAAACGGTCACATCATACATTTTATTAGCACGTTGCTTTTAGATAATTTTTGCTTTTAACCTTTTCAGGGACAAGGGATTTCTGCTCCAAAAATATTCAGATAATTAATTCCCACCGCCACAAACAAATTTATTTAAAAATAATCAAAAGCTTGTCTACACGTATATTATGAGATGAAAATTTTAGTAAAATTTACTGATGCCATTTGACAGATTGGGCATTAAAATAAAGCGTTTGCAGACTGCAAAAGGCGCCCCTGAAAGAGTTAATCAGGAAGCTCCGCTCACTGGCATTACTCTTGTAAGGCTTCTCAAACTGTGGCTCCGACGGATACCACTAATATTTTAATCAAATTGACGACCTCTTGAATTACAGAGATTCGATGATTATATAGAGCAATGATTTCTTCAAAATTTTAATGGCATCCGGCAGGCCACAGTTTGGCACCCCTGCTCTTGTATATTGCATTACCTTAACCCTTAATTGCATAGTGATGTACATTTCCATCACCTTTTTATTTAATTTTTAATACAGAAATTAAGTTCTTACAACCACTATATTTATAATAGAAATATTAATCCTCGAAAAATTACAAAAATATGCTACTAAATAAAGTTAAAAATCTATCTTAAGATTTCTGGTGTCTAATCCTTAATATAAAAATAAAAAACACAATTCTAAAAGAATAATTCGTGCAATTAAAGGTTAAAAAATATTTTCTTTCTTCGCGTACATATTCAAATTAATTAATATAATAATATTTCTATTTCCAATCAGTGTAAGTACCGAAATTTATGGCGTATAACCCGCGGATCAAACAATCATGTTTGGATCCAGAATTTTTTTTTAATAAAATATAATTTATTAAATCGAGGAAAACATTTGCTTCAATCTTCAAATAAGATTCTTGGATCAAAACATAATTGTTTGATTCGCTGATTGTACGTTGGAAATTACAGTATATGGATTATACACTATATATTATATATACATGCAAATATTGTGTCCAATTTTGATAAATAATGTGACATATAAAATAAAATAGAAACGTTCGTTGGTGGAGTTAAACATATCCAAAAGATGGGAATTCACGTTAATCGTCAATAGTGTGTTGTGTGAGGTTTTTTTTCTACAGGTAAAATTATAACGTACGAGATTTTCAGTATTTGACGCTTTAACCCCTGTTGCGAAATTGAATCCAGTTTTTTTTTAATTCTTAAGCTACGTAAAGAAAAGTAGTTTCTATTTTAATTTTTTTTATTGAGTTCTGGTTGCAATCAATCATTTCAACACTTTAGGTATAGAATTAATTTTCGCAACACACATTTCTTAAACAGTCATCTTTGTCGTAAATTTCGCTTAGGAACTAGAGACTATTGCTTGAAAACAGTGGTGGATGAAGTAAAAAAAAAAAAAAAAAAAAAAATGTGGTTTATAAAATATATCGAAAATTATAATTTGAAGATAGTGGTAGTCAAATGTAACAAATACTTTTTCAGTTACCGTAATTTCGCGTGTAACCGCCGCACCTCAGATAACTCGATTTCCTACCAGAATTTATTTTAAATTAAATGTCACTTTCTTTTGCTTAGCACTTATTTGACTTTTTTTTTCTCAAAAAAATTTCTGGTTTCAAAAATACTTACCTAAGCCGTGGCGGATACGTGGCAATTTTCGGTAATCCTTTCGCGACGACAGCTCTTTGCTCAATTTTTAATCTTTTACCACTGGCTTTTCAAAACAGAGAATTTCCTGTAATTGTATTGCGAAAATCCTCTGATTAAATAAGGTAAATTTTATAATAAAAAATAACTAATGGGTATAATGAAGGATTCTGAGCACCTTAACCCCTTAATTCTCGCTCCCGTGATATTCACGGTCTGTGTCTTTTATTCAGATTGTTTGATTCCCACCAGTTTTCTAAAATAGTGTAATTAGCTTTGTTAATTTATCATTTTACCCGTCATTAAATAAGGTGACTATTTCTTTTTCAAAAAAGTGGTGGCAATGAACGAATTGAATTTTTAAACCGAAATTTAATGCGACCGTTCAGGGGTTAAGTGGCACGTATAGCGGTCGCTCGTCCCCAAGGGTTTAATCCCTTGAAGTGTGGCGGTTCATTTTTGGCTCACTTAATTTTAATTCCTAAATGTCGCATTGGCACCAGAATTTAGGAATGACAATTTTCCTTTTATCAAGCACGCGAAGAAAAACTTTTACTAATTTTCTAATAAATTTGTGTTTAAATTCCACTGTCAGTCATTGATTTCAGCATTTTACGTATAGAAGTATTTTACTCTGAAATGGTTAAACAATCTTGTATTTTACGTTATTTAGGAAGATCTTCGACCTTTTTTTTTCAATTGATATAAAAACAATCGAAAAAATTCGGTCTATTCATGTAAGTACCAAATTTGTTGCACTGTATGAACTCTCAAAACAAAACTGTTAAAATATAAAAAGACTTTTAAACGATTAAGACTCTGAATAAAACTTTCGTCGCACGCGAAACAAATGTAAGTGCAATAATGCACGGTCAGCGAGAATTTACATTACTTGCGGTTTCCAATGTACAGGCGTGTTTTCGCCTCCATTTTTTCCCTGTGGGACATATAGTTAGCTGCTGTTATCTTCTTGCATGCTATGGGCTGTAATCTCAGTCCCGTTTTTTTTTTTTTTTTAATTCAAACTAGATATTTAATCGAGAAATAATAAATAAATATTTGTAAATATGCTGCTTGATCGCATCCTCCAGCAGCAATAATAAGTTCTAGAATCTCGCCGAATTTAGCCAACATGCAACAGTGAAAAGTCTTTTCCTAAGAATCTTCCGCTGGATCCGATCGTAGAAAACAGGTAAGAGAAATAAATTGCTTACCTTATTATTTTATATGAAATCATTTTATATCTTAAAAAGTGGTCATTCCCAATTCAGAATAATATATTTATAACTAACCCGTTAATGGTCCCATTAAATTACGTTTTAAAAATTCAAATTGCTTATAGCCACCACTTTTTTTAAGAATGATACATTCACCTTATTTAATGAGAGGTAAAATGATACCATAATATATCCAATTACACCATTTTATAACACTGGTGGGTATCAAACAATCTGAATAAAAGACACAGCCCTTGAATATCACGGGAGCAAAAATTAAGGGGTTAAATCAACTATAGATATAGTTTTCTTTTCAAATGCCTCTTTTCCTTACTCTCACCTGAAAAGTTTCTTAAGGTGACAAATAGTCTTTACTGTTGATCTTTAATTTCAAGAGCATTGGTACCTTTAATTCCGAGTACTAATCTTCACCTAATTTAACTGTATAATGCAGTGAAACTTCTTTTAAAGGCCACACCTAATCAAGGGCCACCTCTATTAAGAGCCAATATTTTTAGGAACGAAAATTTTTCCCATAGACATTATGTCAAATTTACTCCCATTAGAGGCCACACCTACCCCTCTTAAATGCCATTTTTTTCACATGTGCCTTAAATCCTAAACAGGTCTTTTGAATTCCCGAATCAAAAGATAAGAGATCAGCAAACAACTGCACTTACAACAAAGAAGGCAGGAGGAGATTGGGAGGATTTAGTAACACAATGAAGGACCACACGCTTTTCCATAAGTGAAACAAACAGGTGTTTCTCACACTTTGTTTGACCTTTCAACCTGCAGGAGTTGGGTTGGTGGGGAAAATTCACCCTTTGTTGTGTGCATACAAAGGATAGCAGGTTATATAGAAAAACGGATTCCACATTTACTAAAACTGTGAATGCATATTGAAGCAGAATTTTTGCACCTGTCCGGAAACGCTAACAGAAATAAATAAACTAATATCTCATGCTAAGGCATTAATAAATGATGCAAATTTAAGTAATATGTTCCATAAAGTAAAAGAATCATTAGAAACCAAAATTGTCTGCGAAAAAATTATGAAAAGTAAACAAACTTCAATAGAGAATTTTTCAATCATGTATAGAGTTTCAAAATGTTAATAAACAGTTTTTTCACCTAAATAGGTTTTGATTTCCTTAGTCTAGTTTTTTTTGTCACCCCTATTCCCATTTGTTTGTCACACTTTATTGGCCCTCATCAGGGCCAATTTTCAATGGAACGGCAGGTGGCCCTTACAGAGAGGTTTCACTGTATTCCACAATTAAACAAGCCGTATGAAACATTTTGGGGATAGGGTTTTTTATTATAATCATAATATATTTCAGTAAGGTGTTGCTCAAATTCTTAATAAATGAAAAAATCTTTTAAAGAGAGAAGATGAATGACACTAAAGAAAAAAAAGCAAAAGTAGAAAAGTATAATTTTCTTTCCAAATGTCTCTTTTACTTCCTCTCACCTGATAAGTTACTTAAGGTGACAAATGTTCTTCACTGTTGATCTTTAATTTCAAGGGTATTAGTACCTTTATTTCTGAATACCAATCTTTATCCCATTTAACATTATAATATTCCACAATTAAACAAGCCGAATGAAACATTTTTGGTGATAAGGTTTTTTACATATAATCATAATATATTTCCGTAAGGCATTGCTCAAATTACCAATAAATGAAAAAAATCTTGTAAACAGAAGAGATGAATGACAGTAAAGAAAAACAAAAGGTAGAAAAATATATATCAAAACAGCAAGCCGTGGAATTTTTGAAAACCAAACTAGAATATCTTTAGAATAGTTTAAATTATAACAATTTTTCATACATGCCAAAAGAAATAAGCTAATGCTTTTGGATTTTATTTTTGGATCGTTAAGGTATAATTCAGTGTGTGATGTTTTGAAAATAAATTGTCTAGATGGAGCGCAGGTTACTTAACTCGTAAAAAATGAAATCAGCGAGAAACAAATTTAGGAAAATGAACATAGAAAAGGAATAATTACATTATTTGCAATTTTTCAAAAGATGACATTTGAGTTTTTTTTTTTTGTTGTTGTTGTTATTTTAGGTTATGTTTCTTAACTAAAGTTAAATACTGAAATATTTTTTTTTTGTTTCTGGCAAATCGTTAGCTACATATTGCAACAACTTCAAAAAATCTTTTGAATATTATTCTTCTAATATGTCCGGTTTAGATGTAGAAAACTGTCATAAGTATAGTAACCAGGAACAGAGCTGAAATAGTCTATGTGTCAATCTTCAACCACAGACGTGGCAGTATTGCCAGACTGGGGGATTTTTAGTCCCCAGACCGTTGATTGCGACCCCTTTTTTGAAATAGAAATATTCGCCTTATTTAGAAATAGATTAAACATTCTGAAAAATAAGCGAATTATACTATGTTTAAAAAGTGGCGACATTCAAATAATCTGAATTAAAAAGTCCCCAATCAGGTAACACTGAGAAGTGGGAACAAAGTATTTATGGAATAAAAATTACTCAACCATCCCTATCCTTTCTATGTCTTGATTTTTAAGGATTTTTACTCTTTTATGCACGCTCATTTAGATCTGCATACTTAGAATTTTAAATACTTTGTAGGGAATAGATTAAAAAAAATGCAAATGTAAAAGAGCGTTTTAACCCCTTAATTCTCGCTCCCGTCATATTCTCGGGCTGTGTCTTTTACTCAAATTGTTTGATTCCCACCAGTTTTATAAAATAGTGAAATTGGCTATATTTTAGTATCGTTTTTACTGTCATTAAATAAGGTGAATACTTCTTTTTCATAAAAGTGGTGCCAATAAGCAATTTGAATTATTCAACCGTAATTTAATTCGAACGTTAAGGGGTTAACACAAGAACGGTCGTGAGCGGTCATTTTGAACCATATGCATATATTTCAATTCAAACCAGAAATTTCATTATAAAATAAGTTTAAAATAAACAAAGATAAAAAAGCGTTAAATAATAAAGATTGATTGTTTTAAATCAAAATTTTGGTGTGAAATATTTTTATAAAACTTGACTAAAATTTCCTGCCTTTCTAGTTTTAAAAGAATTTCTTGACAAATTTTTTACAATTCTATTACTATAGATGTTGAAACAAACTTACCACAATTTTCAAATAGAAATTTTTGTTTTATGAAATTGTAAAAATAGCGAAAACTTTCTGATGAATAACGAAAGGTTTTTAATCTGAAGAAAAGTATTAGGTAAAATGTTCTAATCTGAAATAGCGGTGCCATACTGATTGGAAATTCCAAGAAGTGTATGCAATTTTTGAGAATTAAAGGGATGAAGATAAGAAAAAAAAAATCTTTGTTTAATTAATTTTCGTTAAGAGAAAATACAACACATCCTAATCCTAATAATATTATAAATGTGAAAGTGTGTGTGAAGATTTGCGTCAAGTCAACGTCAAAACAGATGAATTAATGCCTTTGTATCTTTGCTTACATATAGATTATAACCCAGAAATGAACATAGGCTGTGTTTTACTTATTTTATTCAAATATCTTTCTTGATAATTCAAAATTTCATTATTTTCATAGAGAATCGACATTTTTTTCTATAAATTTTAACCATTTTTCTTATTTTTTTTCCCCAAAAAATAAAAACCCGGAATAATAATTTCTTCTCGATAATTAATTTTGAATTGAAAGATTTTCACGTGAAAAAAGAAATTGAAATAAAAGTAATAAGAATATAAAAAAGAGGAATATGACGTCATATTGGAAATAAAACGCAAAATTTTAAGTGTTTCTTAATAATTAAATGTAAATGAATATGAGTAAGTACGAAAAGCTGGTAAATATGGCGACATATTATAAGGGCTCCCAAATGATCCGCCAACTGTATAGGGGAGGTAGGGGATATATGATACATAGGGAGGGTTGATACATTGACAATTTTTCTCAACAAATGGCATTAATAACCATTGTAACAGATGTAAAGTCTTATTTTATTACCAGAGGTCATCATTAGCTGGAATTAGCAGTGAACAACTGACAATGTTTTTTTCCTTTTAATTTTCAAGACTTTTGGAATGTCAATGTAAATTTTTTTAAATATTGATTTTCTATTATAACTCTTATTATTGTGAAGATAATATCTTGTAATTTTTTTTTATTTGTAAAGCACATTGTTAGGGTGAGTTTTACCAGAAAGCAGATTGGCATTTTGCAACTGCATTTATACAAAGTGATTGAAAATCCAATAAGGCATGATAGGGAGAAATTATACATTAGTGCTGGGGTGAAATGATAAACTTGTATATTTGAAATTTAATAGTTTTTTTTAAGTTGTAAACTAATATAGGACTGTAATATTCATTACTGTTTTACAGCAAGTGCTACTGAAATTGGTAAGGAAGAACAAAGAGACTATTCATAGACATTATGTATGTTACATAAAAAACAGTGCGATGATAGATGGTTAGTTCGTTTTGCTCGTCATGTAGAAGAAAAAAAGTTCAAATGGCCTGAAAATGAATATGCTTCTGTAATTGACGAAGAGCAAATTAAAAAAACATTAAATCCGCCCGATTTTATTTACCAAAATGATAGAGTTATTAGTTTTTCTTTTAACTATTTCAGGGGTGTTGGTATGTTTATGAAACCACTTAATTTTAATTCCCAAACGCCACATTGGCACCAGCATTTTGTAATATATTTTCCATTTAATATGAAAGTAAAATATAGACCTTTTCTTATTTCCAATTAAATTTGTTTGTAAGTTCCGGTGCCATTCATTTATTCAACACTTTAGCATTGAAAATGCTTTGACCTGAAAGGGTTAAAGGAATCTTAACCTTCCGTCTACCAGACGGGTCCATTGGACCCGACATGTACATTCAAAATATTTATCCAAACCAGAAATTTCTTCAAAACAAACTAAATGTATAAATCAGACAATAATAAGTTAAATAAACAAATTAAATAGTTTTATGTAAAAATTCTGGTGTAGAATGTTTTTATAAAACTTGAGTAAAATTTCCGGTAGTTCTAGGGTTAACTGTGCTAAATTTATGTTAAATTGTTTTCAAATCAGCGATGTTCATTTCATTTTTTTCTTTCTAGTTTTTTTTTTCATTAATTATTTTCTAAAAAGTGTGTTAATAGAATTGTTTATATAATAGCAATTGTTTAAATATTTTTGTAAAAACATTTCTGGAACAAAAATATGTCAATGTCATTTCTTTTTAAATTTTACTTAAATATTTCAAGATTTATCATAAAAAATTGTATGACACATAAATTGAATTGTCTGCATTTTTTTTTTCAATTTACATAACAATGTATCAAACCTCCCTTGCTAGTGTATCAATCCTCCCCAGCAATGGGGAGATTTGATACAGTAGTAACCATTCACAATAATTGGAATATATTTTTTGAATGATTATTTTTTAAATTCACAATATTTTTAATAAATGAATAAAAGGTCACTTTATAAGAAAACACTTAAAATTTGTTTATAAATAGGTTTCTAAGGGTTGTAAAAAATTAGTAAAAAAAAAAGTGTATCATACCTCCCCTACCAATAATATTTTAGAAGATTTTTCTTACAAACCGCCTAGGAAGCACCTTTGAAAGTTAATTCTAGCGCAAACGTACCATAATTTTTCTCTTGAAATTTATTGGTACTCAGTTGGCGGACGATTTGGGAGCCCTGTATTATGGAAAATAAGACGGATATGTTTTGATGTTGAAATAATATGGTCTTCGGTTATGGTATTAATTCTTGTTGTTTAAAGTAAATTATTATCAACACTTGTCGGTTTATCGTCTGCGCGCAGTTGACATAAAGATTTATTTTTTAAGTGAAAACTAAAAAAATTGAAAAAAAAAAACTTTTGAAAGAAAATGGGTAGTATGTCGTCCACTCGCTGAATACTAGGTCGGAGCTCTGACACAAAAACGGCGACTGCCGAAAGTGTATTTTTTTTAAACGTGTGTACGGTCCCCTAAATTCAGACACTAGTATTTTATAAAAGATTTCTTTGACTTACTTAATCCCAGAAAAATAAAGCAGAAAAAACTTTTAAAAATCATTGGTACTAAGACTTAATGGACCGTACACACGCTGAAAAAAAATCCGCCTTCGGCAGCCGTCATTTTCCTCTCAGAGCTCAGGCCTAGTATTCAAGCGTAGGTGAATGCTACGTGAATGACGTCAGGAGTAACAGCTAGTACCCTAATTTCCTGCGTATAATCCGCGGAACAAACAATCACGTTAGAACCCACAAATTTTATTTAAAAATGCAAGTCAAATACTTACTCTGTTAAGTTTTATTAAATATAATTTCTGGTTCGAAACATGATTGTTTGATGCGCGAATTATACGCCGGAAATTATAGCATGTTATAAAGATAAAACCATTTTGGTGTTATTTGGAATAGTAATTTTGTTCATATCTAAAAGTCAACCTATCACGAACATTAGGGGTATCAAACTATAGCCGGCCGGATACCACTAATTTTTTAACCTCTTGAGAGGAAGGTGGGATATATTATATCCCACCTAATTTTAATTAAGATTTGCATCGAGAAACTTTTAAATAAATTTTACTTTTATAACTTTTGTGAAAATAGGTTGAAAAACTGTTTTTCCGTATTTCGAAAATTCCGGTGGGAATTTAACATTACAATAACACTATTACTTGCCCCTGCAAGGATTAAAGAAATAGTCGACTACTTGAATCGCAGAGATTCTATGATTAGATAAAGCAATCATTACTATAAAACTTTAGTGGTATCCGTCGGAACACAGTTTAACACCCCTGACGTCCATCATGTACACTGGTTTCAAAAATTAAGAAAAAATCCCCTAAAGAGCGATAACTCGTTCAAAAATGAACCTATCCGTATGAAATTTGCATATGGATTTAACTAAAAGATGCTGAATAAAATCACAAAGTGCAAATTAGTGGCGCTGAAATCGGATTGCGTCATCTATGAGGAGCATAAAAATGCATGCTAGAGAGTACGGCTGCTGGTGTCGCTGTGATAATGAGATAAGAAAACTGAAATAGCCAATTCATTAGTATGACCTTGAGGTATCATTTGTCTGCATAACTGCAATATAGAGCTATTGCAAGACTGGATGTAAGCCAAAGTCAATCAAAGGTGGCCAGATGGCTAAATCTGAATCCTTCTGTTGTTCATAGGCTTTGGAAACAATTTCAAACCACTGGTTCGGCCTCCAGTAGGTTTAGCCAAGGACAGACAGGAGCTACAACAAGCACTGATGACTGATATTTGCGGTTATGAGTACAAAGGAATCGAACAGCAACCTCCCCCTTATCTTGGAACCTCCTTTGTTGCAGCCACTGAAAGGTTGGTATCAACGTCTATTGGGCGTAGAAGGCTTCATGAAGGTGGTCTTTACGCGATGCGACCAGGCATTTGTGTGTCGCTCAACTCATGTCACCGGAAGGAACGTTTAAGATGAGCACGGCAATATGTCCACTGGATGGCTGATCAATGGAGGCGTGTTCTCTTCACATATGAGTTAAAGTTTAGCCTCCAGAGCGATAGTAGGCATTGTTTGATTTGGAGAGAACAGGGAACACGCTATCATTCACGAAACATTTGTAAAAGAGATTCGTATGGAGGAGGCAGTGTGTGTGTTTGGGATGATATGTCTTTGGGCAGACGTACAGACTTGCATGTATTTCCACGTGGAGCTGTGAATGCTCACGTCTCTAGAGAGGACATTCTTGATACTTATGTGCGCCCTTATGCCGATGCAATAGGTAATAATTTCCTATTACAGGACGATAACGCTAGACCGCACAGGGCTCACATCGTAGAAGATTATCTACAGCACCAAACAATTCAGCGCATGGAATGGCCAGCGCGATTCCTGGACTTGAATCCCATCGAGCATATTTGGGATGCTTTAGGAAAATATGTCGCTGCTCTCAATCCCCCTCCTCAGACCCATGTCATGCTTACTACTGCTTTATAAGAGCAATGCCTCGTACTTCCCAGCGAACTCATCGATCGCATAATTGACAATATCACACATTGCTGTATGTGCTGTATTGCTTCTAGGGGTGATCATAGTCCATTATTAAAGGTACATTTCCTATACCAAACTAACACACTTATTTTGTTTATTTTATAATTGTGTTAATTTCTGAAATACCAAAATCGTCTGGTAATTTCTTTAATGTTATTTTATAACTTCTATGTATTGTACATTGTGGCCCAGTTTTATTAAAATCTACTTGTAACATTTTGAGTAATCACTACTTTTGTTGTTTTTCCTTAATTTTTTGAAACCAGTGTACATCGTGAAAAATTAAAAACATTTGCAGTTTCAAAATTTTTTATTTGTTATTAGCCTGGGTATTATATTAGCTGTTTCTTGGGATCTAATTAGAAGATATCACTTTTCAAAATGATTTAAATTAAGCAAATTGTTATAGCAGTTCAAAATATTTTAATGAGTAAAGTAATATTTTAAAAAACAAGTATGAATCATTCAAGGTTCGCACACTCCTTGGAATTTCCAAGGACTCTGACACCACTATTAATGATAAGAAAATTTACATTTAATTTTTAAAACATAGAATTCCCAATAACCACCTTTATTCGCAGGTTTTACAATATTTTTCTGCAGTGAAATACTTTGAAAATACTGTATAAATTTAGTGGTAAAACTGTGCGAACCCTGATGAAGGAATATGAGTTTTGCTAATTAATGTAAATAGGAAAAAGGAATGCAAAGCAAAAAATTCACAGCCACCTAACTGCTTCTTTATAAAAATGTCGAAGAACTTTTAGATATCTTTGTTAATAAGTTTTCCTAATTGATAACAATCTGCTGCCTAATATGAATACATTCAATGATTGAAAAAACATTCTGTCCGATAATAACATATAAAAGGACATGTTGCAGAAGTTCTTTAAATACAGGTTGGTTCAAATTAAAGTATCCCTGTTTCGGACGATCTAGTGAGAGAAGTAGCGGATGTAACGTCTTCATATTTGGAGGATATACACCGCGTCCCAAAAGTTTAGAGAATCACTGAAATTTGCATTAACATAAAAAGTAATAAGGTACAATTAAAATCCGTGAGATAGGTAGTAAATAAAAGCAGTATTGCTGATATACACATATAAATTATGATCAAAGGTTTGAAATTATAAAATATACATTAAATTATATAATAATGTGCTGTCCCAAAAGTATAGACACAATACAACATTACACGTTTTCTTTTACATTTTTGTTCACAAAATAAAATATTTTTATTTTCGTCTGCTTCTATAAATGCAGAATAATTTTTCCTTTAATTGAAATATCGTCTTCTGTATTTTAGCATAATAATTTATTGAAATTGTGTGGAATCAAATGAGTTCAATGTATTGTTTTAATTGTGATTCGGAAAAGACATTTCCTGCATATTCTGATAAAAATGCCACGCTCTAAAGAAATTTCTAAAGATGAAATTATTAAGATTTTACATTTAAAAGCGCAAGGACAAAATCCTGTACAAATATCGAGAAGAATAAAGAGATCCTTGAGCAGTACCTATAGAGTTTTGAGCTCAGGTGGAACATGGAATACTAGAAAGCGACTCGGAAGACCAAAGAAAACAATGTTACGTGATGAAAGGATGTTATTAAAAATGGCTTCAGTTGGTAATTTATCTGCGCGTGAAATTGCATCAAATTCCAGAATTTCAAAAAGTACTGTACACAGAAGAATTAAAGCTTCAAAAAATATTGTTTGCCGGAGAATGAAAGTAAAACCTTGCTTAAAGTAGAGACATAAAGATGCACGTCTAAAGTGGGAAAGGAAGCATATGCCATACAGTGAAAAATGGATTTTTGTCATCTTCAGTTATGAAAAGAAATGGAATTTAGACGGCCCTGATAGTTATAAATTTTACTGGCATGACCTAAGAAAAGAACTCAAGAACAGTTTCAGCAGGCAACAAGGCGGGGGATCCATAATGACCAGGAGAGGATTTTCTTTCAACGGCCAAACATGTCTAGGATTTATGGACAGAAAAATGAAATGAGAGTATTATCAGGATATTTTACGTACCAATTTACTGCCAATTATGTATTTGCTAGCAGGACCGGACTGTGTTTTCTAACAAGATGGGACATCCATCCGTACCTCCACATCATCGAAAACATGATTTAAGCAAAACAATATCACACTATTAGACTGACCAGCACTTAGTCCAGATTTGAATCCCATGGAGAACATATGGGGCATCTTTTCTCGTAAAATATACGAAAATGGAAAGCAATATACATGTGTAAATCAGTGGCGTGGCGTCCGGTCATCGCTGGATGCGGCGATGACCAAGCAATATTTTAAAACTCTTAATAAGCTTTTAAAACTCTACGATCCAGTTTTAGCAGAACATTTGGAGTTCATGTATAAGTGAAGGTAAGATTTAAAGTTTCTTTTTTGAACATTCAACCATTGAATTTTAGAGTTAATAATTTTTCACCGCAAACTTAAATAATTGCGATGACCATCGAAAATTTTCACGCCACGCCACTGGTGTAAATGACTTAAAAATTGCAATTGACAAAGCGAGGTATGAAATATCTCCTTCTGTAATACAATGCTTAGTTAATTCTATGGAACAATGTGTATTTGATGTTATAAAGTGTCGTGGCAATACAATTAAATATTAAAAGTAAGTTTTTAGTTACTTTTATAAATGTAAAACCAAAAAAAAAAAAAAAAAAAAAAATACTATTGTCTATACTTTTGGGACAGCACATTTTTATATAATTTATTGTATATTTTATAATTTCAAACCTTTGATCATAATTTATATGTGTATATCAGAAAAACTGCTTTTATTTATTACCTATCCCACGAATTTTAATTGTACCTTATTACTTTTTATGGTAATGCAAATTTCATTGATTCTCTAAACTTTTGCGACGCGGTGCACATATCAGATCATGGGAAACTGATTGGTGAAAAAAAAAAAAAAAAAAAAAAAAAAAAAAATAGTTCAAACAAAGGCCGCTGGGGGAAAATGAGGCGCTGCGATCTGCTTAAGGTAAGGAAAATGTAGCGAAACAAATAAGCAAAGAATACAAGGTGTCGGTAATTAACATTTTTTAAAAAATTTCCACCACTAAATTTTTAGTATTCTTCGCCCAATAAGAATACTGACAAAATGAATCGGAGCATATACAAATAAAATTTAAACGAATAATACTAATAAAATTTATTGGTGGGAATCGGCTTATTAGCACCTAGATGTTTACACCTTTGGTCATATTACATTTTCCAAACTGATCGCAGCGCCTTTTTTTTTTTGCACCAATCAGGTTCCCATGGTCTGATATGTATATCCTCCAAATAGGAAGACGTTACATCCACTGCTTCTCTTGCTAGAGCGTCCCAAACAGGGATACTTTAATTTGAACCACCCTGTATTTTCTATTTTAAATTTACCTACAATTTAAAGATCCTACAATTTCAGGAAAATACCAATATTTTCGTATAGAACACCTAATTGGGATAGTGTATCGAAAGTGCGGGTTTACTGGAGAAGTCCCTTAACCCTATGGAGCTATAAATAAAGAGGAACTGACATATCCTTAATATAGTGAAGCTGCAACTGTAACCGCTTTCGCTTGGGTTGATTCCCACCTGTGCAAACTTCCACCTGTAAATTTAAATAGAAATTCTCTCCTTATTTAAATGGCTTACAGGGTTGGAACAGGCGACTATTTTTTAATTTTATGTGGCACCACTTTCTCAAAACAGAAATCCTTAACACACACTTTGCCAAAATTCGCAAGAGAAGTATGCTTCAAAATTTATGTTATGTAAAATACTGGTGCAAAAATAATTTAAAAAATAGTCTCCTGTGGCAACTCTGGCCTTACTAACCCTTAACCCCTTCAAGGGAGGTGGTGCATTTTTGGACCACTTAATTTTAATTCCTAAATGCTACACTGGCACCAGAATATTGGAATGAAAAAAATATTGTTATTAAGTGTGTAAACAGAGGCTTTTGTTCATTTTGTATAAATTTGTTTTCATATTATGGTGCCAACCACTCATTTCCGTATTTTACGAATAGAAGTACCTTGCCCCTGAAAGGGTTAAATGCCCGAATTATTTTTTTAGAGTTGTTTTTTTTTATTCTTTTCTAATGAATTTCTTTTTATATTACGGTGCCAACCACTCATTTCCGCATTTTTACAAATAGAAGTACCTTGTCAATGTAATGGTTAAATGCATGAATTATTTTTTTAGATCTTTTTTTTTTTTTTGTTCTTATATTAAGGATTAGACACGGGAAATTTTAAGATAGATTTTTAACATTATTTAGAAGCATATTTTTGTTATTTTTAGAGGATTAATATCTCTGTCTAAAAATAGTGGTTGTTAAGGACTTTATTTATTTATTAAAAATTAAATAAAAAGTGGTGAACATTTGCATCATTATGCATTTAAGAGCTAATCCAAGAACTCAATCATAAATAATGGCAAAAACAGATGTTCGATTTTACTGGTGGAAGTTTACTTAGGAGTAGTCAGGCCCGGCGTTTCCGCTATATTGTGAAAACCTAGGCAACTGTCAGTGTCAGTGAAAAAAGATTATAATACCTGGGCAAACTGCCACCAGTAAAAACAATTATAAGATTTAACCATAATTATCAGAGTAACGTTTCATGAAAAAACCGTAAAATAAAGTAGAATTTTCTATTCAAAATTTACTGGTTGGAGTTTGCTTCGGCAGTAATCAGAAACGGTTGATCCGATCTAATAAATCTGCCGCCTTTATGTGAAAACCTCCTCGGTTACTTTACTCGCAACTCGTAAACATTACACTATCTCCTCTTTTTTATTCATAACTCCATTGTTAACACTAGAATCTCAACGGTGTTCATTTTGACCGAAACGAAATAAATATATTTCCATTTGTACTAGAAATTTCCTCATTTAAAAGATTTATATATACTACGCAGAAATACGTTAAATAAGTAAGTTAAATAGTTCTAAATAAATATTCTGATGCAAAATATTTTTTATAAAGCTTGAGTAAAATTTTCGTCCGTTTTAGTGTTAACAACTAGCATTGTTACTCTTATATTTTGTTTACATGGACTCACAAAATCTAAAAGCACTCAAAATATTTTAATCGCAATAACGTCCGAATTACTGAACCAACACAATCCTCACTGGGTTGATATTGACAGTATTTTGGATGAATTCGTTAATCAAGAATGTTGCTTTAATAGTAAGTTTACGGGGATACGGAAAATGTTTTGATGGCATTCATTTTGGAGTAATATTGCAGCCTGGCATGCCATTTCTGAATTATACTTTAAAAAACTTATTTTTTATGTATTTATGCCTAAGTGGAGCAAGATCACCAGATCGCTAGGATCCGGTGTTTAATTTTTTTATATAATTGCTTCATATCCATTCAATTACATTTGAAAAGCCTAATTTAAATTTTCCCTGCTAATTATCCCTCTCGCCAAACTAGGAAACTTAGAAGGAGTGAGAAGATTTCGTTTATTTTTTATTAAATCTGATGATGAATGTATTATTTTAAATAAAAAAATAAGAAAATAAATTTACTCTTCAGACAGAGCCGGAAAGACTTGTTATTCAATGGCTTTACAAATTTTAGAACAGATCAGTGTTAATAGACTTATATATAAAAGAAAACCAAATAGTTTAATGACAAGAAAATCCATAAAATAAAGCAAAAATTTGTTACATTTAGCTTTAGAATAGAAAGCTAAATAATTAACAAAGATAGGGCATATCGTAGGCTTACAGCAATACGCGAATTTTAATATTTTTGGGTTACTTATTATCAAAGCTGCCAAGTCTCCTACTCTTTGGATTCCAGTATTTCAATACAGAAAATGCTGTTGTATTTAATTAGAACATTTGAGCGATTTAAAAGAATAACATTTTCTCTAAGATAATCGTGATGTGCAAAATGCCCGAGACTTGACAACTCTGTATTCTTCTTTTCTTTCCTTTTGTACTTTATGTCGATAGATTTACAGACGAAGCCATATTCGAAAATGTTAAAAGAAAAAACAATCAACTCTGCGTTGAAAGCAAACTGTACTATTATATAGCAGACATATACAGGATAACATACCATACTCAGTAATTTGCACATAAGTGAAATTTGAGAAATGATCGTGATGTTGCAATGACTAATTTTAGATCTAAATACGAAAATACTATTTTATCTTACAACAATCACATAAACAATGACAGAGCCTTGTGCACCAGGATATTTTTAACGCTTTCAGGGGCAAAGCACTTCCAAAGCTAGAATTTTGAAATAAATGAGTGACACCGCAATTTACGAACAAATTTAATTGGAAATAAGAAAAGGTTATCGCTCACATAGATAATCAACGGAAAAATTTATAGTAAAATTCCGGTGCCATTGTGGCATTACTGAATTAAAATTAAGTGGTTTCATAAACATTCCACCTCCCTTGAAAGGGTTAAAAGCCATAAAAGTAACAGCATTTACAAGACGGCTTCGGACTGACAGCCAATTCAAGATACTCTGGCATACTTGCCAACATTCAACTAAACTTCCGTAAAATGTGAGTTAAGTTGACTCAGGTTATACTCGTTACAAATCAGAAAATTTATTTGACGTACCATTATATATTTAAAATCACGTTTCTCTACGAAATATATTTGAATTAATTTCTTTGGTAAATTTCTGGTTTGAAACGTGTTTAACCTGGGTCAGTTTAACCCATATTTTACGGAAGTTTAAAGGAAAGTTGGCAAGTATGCTCTGGTGACCACCGTTACCCGGCAGCCAGCATTACCTTACTTCACTTACTGACTTTTGTATGCTACTATTTCCAAATAACAAATTTCTCCTTATTTCGACTCTTTTCCATATTAATCGCTGAATTCTGCGATTAAAGAAGGCGAAGATTGCTATATTGAAAAGACTGGTATTCAAAAGCCGTAATACTTGTCCTCTATGAATTTATTCTGTGTTTTCTTATATACAAAACACAATTACCTACTGATTATTTTATTTCGATGGAATAAAATTTCTAATTTATTTCAATTCCTACATTGCATCTATAATATTATATATAGAATATCGAACTGTAAAATTGCAAATTTTGAAAAATAGTTGATCTAAAATGAAATATATTTTCTCAGAATTGAAATTTTAAGAGAAAAATATTCTTTTCAAAAAAGGAAGGCTATATTTGAAAACATAAAGCAAACACATTTTCCAAAGGAGAGAAAGAAAAAAAAATCGTCATTTCAAAGATAAACATTACAGGATTTCTTAAGCAAGCAAGGAGAATATTGCAGAATTTAAAATTTAAAACTTCGAAAATTTTTACTTTAAAATATTTAAAAATTGCTATGTTCTGAATTTTGTTTTATGTAAGCAACAAGAGCTTCTATAAATTTTAATCAAACCATATTTAACATATTATTCTAATCACTATATAATTGCAAAATAATTTATCTTGTAAAAATGTTAATTTATATTTTTATGTAAATCTCAGAAAAACATAAGGAAAGCCATTCAGGATATTACTATTATAGTAATAACAAGCAAATAATTTTCTGTTCAGAAAAGGTTTGCTTAACTCTTTGAAGCAGAGTTTACTGATCTGCCTCCTTTTTTATTCTTAAATTCCGAATTCTCGCCAAAAATTCTCAACAGTTATTTTTGCTTTATTTAATGACAGGCATTTCGCGGTTACATAAAGGAGAAATTCTTTTTTCTGTTTTTACGGTGCGATACTGGAATCTAAGAATAAGAAAAGATGCCAAACTGGCAACGGTGTTTTTTAGGAAGGTGGTTTGTCATTTATGCCACCTCATGACTTTACATGAATTATTGCTTGACCTTTTAATATATGTAGATTATCAAATCGTGTAATTTGGCTTTAAATAAGACTCAGACTTGACTAAATTAATTAAAGGTTATATTAGCGTAATATTTGCAAAATATTTACATCCCGTTACAGTTCAAAGCAGAATTTAACTCTTTATATCTTTCGTCTTAAATAAACATTCTTCATTACTCTGCGTTCTACAGCTCTGCTTCTCCCGCGAAAACTACAACCTCGTACCTCTTCTCAAGCTCCGTCGTTCAACTCGACTCACGGAAGGTCTCCTTACTGGGCATACTCGGAATATTTTGAAAAAAATACCAATTAAAATACTTATGTATGTAATAAAGGATCAGTCGAATTTAGCAGCGGAATTACAGTAGAAAGCCTGTAAAAATATAAAATATTTCCGGGTATTTGGCGCGAAAAGACGAAAGCGTCATGCGATTTGGCGAGCAGTACTTTTCTTCTCCAAAAGCAAACGATTTTAATGCACCTGAAAATTGCTTGTTAATTGATTTTTAGAACGCGCGTAAAAAGTATTTAATGAATTTAAACATAAACAGTAAGCGAGTTTAATAAATACATTTTTTCGTATTACATATTTATGTTGCTTGTTAGTTAATTTTATTACTTTAAAAACAATTTCATATATAAAAAATACTTTCATATATTTAAGCATATTCCAAAATAAAGGAAAGAATTCATTTACCAGTAATTCATTTCAATATCAAAGAATTCGTCGTTTGAATTGAAAGTGCTCAATTGGACTTAATTTTGAAATATTGAAACAATTTTAATTTATTTTAATTTTGTTTTAATTTATAAAATTTGATATTTAACTTTCATTATATATATATACGTCAATCATTCACAATATTGCAGTTTTTGATGATGGTCGCTGATGTTTAATTAATGGTTATATACATATATATATATATGTATATATATGTAATCTTAAATATATAATCTTAAAGAGTATTCGACATAAAAAAGCATTTTTCGAAATTTCATTTCATCGCCAACCGTTGATAAATCGCCAAATAAACGAAATTTTCATTATTTTTTTACGAACGTTCGTTCGAGGTTCCGCCCCAAATTTTTTTTTAACATAGTATATATCCACATGAGAAGAACATTCTGTAATTTTTTCAGATTTTTCTGAATATGCCCGTATGGAGACCTTCCTTGTTAGTTCAGTTCTAGTTTATACTCTCCAAGGAACGTCTGCAGATCAGAAATCCGTCCCTCAAGCGCATGCGCGTTGATCAGTTCATGGGGAAAGAAATCATGGAACAGGATGAGGGCGCTTTGGTCGCTGCAAGCGGTAGACACTAACTACACTGGTCACCAAAATTAAAGGATAATGAGAAAAAATATGCTCACTAAGTTAATGTCGCAACCAATGCCCAATGATGCAATTATATATGCTAATTAAATACTATTGAACTCAAAATTGCACTTCCGCGCATACGTTAGCGTCGGAAATGTGCAAATTAGATGATTAACAATGTGGTGCGCAATGGACGTATGTTGGAATTATGGGCTGTAGTGTTGTTTAAAGTGAATGTGGTGTCTGAATGTAATCAGTATTCATTAGTTATGGTTCAAATATATCATTTAAATTAAGATTAAAAATGGCGAATAATTGGTAGAATCGAGGAATTTCAAAATCAAACGGAGGTCTCCCAAGATTTGAATATTCCTCAAAGTGTCATATCAAGAGCTTCAAGCCCCCTTTTAAGCACTGGATAGGTTAAAAGAAAGCCTGGTCAAGGGAGACCAAGAGCAACAACTGAATCCGAAGACCGTTTTGTGTTATTGTGTCTCGAAGAAACCGCGAAGCGACTACAGCCACCAAGAGATTTGGTTTCAGACCTTCAGGCTGCCACAAGAACTCGAATTAGCAGTTCTACTGCTGCACGAAGGCTTAACGAGGATGAACTGTATGCGAGTAAACCAAAAGTTTGTGTCCCACCCATTTCAGCCTCCCAAGGGGCCCGTTTAAACTATTACCCTAGTCAATTTCAATGGAGGCAAGAAAACTGGGCTCAAGTATTGTTTACTGACGAGTCCAGATATAGTCTGAACACTGATTCTAGACGTGGTTTGATCTGAAGAGATGAAGGAAGACACAAATTGACCTTCCCTTGTCCGTGAAATATCCCGTTCGAGCCATTACCATCTCAATACTCAAGGCCTCCGGACTGATTTCGTGTAGTACCAAATGAAGATTTAACTCCTTGAAGGGCAAGCAATTGCGTTTGTGTGATGCTTAATTCCCACCGGAAATTTAGAAAAAATTTATTTCAAAATAAAAAAAAGCAATTTTACTACTTTTCTCCACTAAAGTCAGAAAATTAAAATTTCCTAAAATTTTTCTGGTGCAAATCCTGATTAATCGTAGGTGGGATAAAATATATCCCACCGCCCCTCAAGGGGTTAAGGCAGTCTTTACATATCTGAAAACATTTTTTGGGGTTCAAAGTTGTCCTAACTATAATACTTTTTTTATAATGAATTATTTTAGATAATAATTTATCAAATGGTGCAAAGTTACTCTAAATGGATGGGTAACTTTGAACCAGGATAAAAATTCAAGTTTCATAACTTTATCATTATTATTCCTTAATTTTTGATAGTCATACAATAATTTAGGATCATTTCTTCTCTTTTATGCGCTAGTTGCAACAATATTCTTAAAATAAGTGTGTAGCATATGAAAATAGAGAAAAGGCGGATCAAAGTTACCCTGAATGACGGTGCTATTTATATACTCTAAAATATCACATACCTTGGTGGCAATTGCCTCCTCCGCTAGTCCCTACCCTCTCAAAATAATGGTGTATTTTATGCCTGCACAATATTATTAAAAAGCGAAATCATGTAATACGTAATAAGGTAATATTCACTTACTCAATACCACTGAAAGCATATTTACATCACTTTTTTTCAGAAAATAACCTTTTAAAAAAGGCAATTTATAATAATTGAACTATATTGGAACCTTGAAATTTGGTGGCTTGATATGTTTTCGTTTTCTACATATAGAAATACTTTTTTTGTTGAAAAAAAAATTGCATACATTTTAAAAGAAAGCATTTTAAATTTCAGCTTAATGTGTACAGTTACATGGTTCGTACGCCTCCTTGAACTTTGCAGACAAGAAAAGTTTTCGGCACCAGTACTATCTTAGAGAAAATCTCTTGTTAAAAGAAGGTGAAATTTTGCGCGTTTAACCTATATACTATATATTTTTTCTATAAAAAGATACTGGTAGTTTTTCTGGAGAAATAACGGTATCCGTACGAACCATCAGTTAAGACGCACTTTTATATTAGCATACAGGGTTTATACGGGTGCTTATTTTTAAATACCACAGTTTACAAAATATAATTTTGGTTTTATTTAATTTCAAAACTCCATTAATAAACAAGACCAGAATTTCTTTTCAATAATAGTTATTTTCAAAAGTAAACACCTGTGCGATTTCAAATAAATATATGTTTCAAATTGTGTACTTTTCCAAAATCTTACTGGCCAAATCATGATATTTTTCAAAAAACATTAGTTTCATCGATGAGAGTAAAATATTAGTCAAAGAATTTCTCCTACGAAAGCATAAAACCAGGTCACAAATCAGAGAATTTTTGATATTTTTTCGTCAGAAGATTTTTTTGAAAATTGCGTTTATGAAAGAGGAGTGCAAAATACCATTTGTCATTTCAGTTACTGACAAATATTTTTTTTTTTCTAGATCTTCTCTAAATTTCTAACATGAGATAAGACTTTTGTTTTTGAAACTCTACTCCATATTTCAGAAATTTAAAAAAATGTTCTTGATTCAATAACTGAAATTTTAAGAAACATAAAGTTACAGTTTGTGGGTATAAATAATAATAAAAAAAATATATATATTTGATAGAATGTGCTTTGCTTGTCACATCTTTTTTGAGAAAAAGCTGCATTCTCAGACATTGTGATAGGATAGAACAAAGGATTACATTCGTAAAACAAGAACATAATGACGTATTCAGGGCTGCCACAGGCGACTATCTTTTAATTCGTCCTTGCACCACTTTCTTAAAACAAAAATATTTGACATACGTTTGACAACATTTGCAAGAGAACTGTACTACATTTTTTAAATAGTGCTGCGAATGGAATAGAAAAGTAGTCATCTGTGGTAGCCCTGCGTAGTCAAACGTTTTCTGTTATGTGTTTAACCCTTAATTGCATAGTGATGTAAATTTCCATCACCTTTTTATATAATTTTTAATACATAAATTAAGGTCTTACAACTACTATATTCATATAGAAATATTAATCCTGGAAAAATACCAAAAATATGCTACTAAATAAAGTTAAAAATCTATCTTAAGATTTCTGGTGTCTAATCCTTAATATAAAAATAAAAAACACAATTCTAAAAGAATAATGCATGCAATTAAGGGTTAAACAATGTAAGATTTTCTAATGAAACTGATCTTGTTAAATGCGCGCATACTCCTTCGAATTTCCATGGTTTATACCACCAATATTTAAGACAGGGGTGGCCATCTGTGGCACGCTCGACACCACTAAAATTTAATAGTAATCATTTCCTTATCTAATCATTGAATCTCTGCGACTCAAGAAGTCACCTTTTTCTGTAAAATTTTAGTGGTATCTGGCCTGCCACAGTTAGCCACCCTTATTTAAAATTACAGACTTTCGAATTAATATTACAATAGCAGAGTTTATAATTGCCTTTTTTTCTTTGATTAAAAGAACCGAAAAATTCTCTTGAAAACTTCTGGTTGAACTGAACGCACCTTGTTTGTATAAACAAATGAAATAACGAAGAGGGGTAGAAAATGGTGTTGCGTGTCCTCTACCTGTTTTTATTCAGATTGCTGGATTGCTAGCACATTTTTGAAATAGTACAGTTCACCTACTTGAATCTCTCATTAAATATAACAAATATTAATACTTAAATAAAGTGGTTGGAATGAAGCAATCTTAATTTTAAAACACAGCAACGAAAAGGAAACACTGCTTAAAAATGGGTACATTGGCAAATTTAAAAGTATTAAAAATTCCTTTTGCTTAATAAAATACACATGACGTATGTTCAGCGCTACTATTAGTTACACTTAGGTAGGTTTGCCTAAACTGTTTGATTGAAAGTCGTTTGCCACAATAATTTCCGAATAACCTTATGTAATCGCAAGTTTCTGCCACAATATTCTATTATGAAATAGTGGTAGCTCTGAGGTCCATGTAGAAATGTTAGGCTCTCGGACGATATTCATTGCTAATTCAAAAATGAAAAGTTTAATTTATATATTTACTTCTGTTTCACTCCTGATTAAACCAATAGATCCAAAATTAAATATGCAGAGCTGTTTTCATTTTTAATATTATTTTATTTTTTAATATTATTTTAATTATTTAGCTACAAATCGATACATATAGAATTTTAACACATTGCCTTTTGACGTTGGAAAATTTTATCAAATATGAATTTAAACCCTTTCAGGGGCAAGGTACTTCTGTTCGTAAAATGCTGAAATGACTGAATGACACAAGTATTTGTAAACAAATTTATTTCAAAATTATCAAAAGATTTTGTTTGCGTTCTTAATAAAAGGAAAATTTTCATTCCAATATTCTGGTGCAAATGTGGCATTTAAGAATTAAAATTAAGTGATCCGAAAATGAACCACCGACCTTGAAGGGTTTAAAACAGATGAAGCTCCTTCCTGTTCTGAACGTCTTTTGTAAATTGGTGTTCTAGCTAAGATTCCCAAGTTTATGCATCGAATTTAATGTACGTTTAATATAGTTCAATGTACAAATTTAATATAAAATGTCTTATAATCTAAAAAATTATGGACAACATGCTATAAATGCATTTTCTGTGAGGTAGAAGCCACGCCCTTAGTCAATGACGTTTTTTGAATGAAAACAATAATTCTCGTTTCCCGTCGTGAATGTGTTAATATTTTTATGTGATTTTTATAGAACCGCCCTAGTACAGGTGCTAACTTTTACGCTTTTTTTTTTTTTTTGTTTACAATACTTTTGAAAATAATAATGGGTTAATTCTAGATATACTGAGAAAAAATTTTGTTTTTGAAAAATGCTGGTTGCAAAAGAGAGTAAAATTATGCAACTATTAAGTTGATGCAAAAGTTTTTTTCGTATTTCAATACCTTTAATACCGGTAAAATTTTAAATTTTTAACCTGTGAAAATTTTAATTGTATTAAAGGTATTAAAATACAACAGATCTGTTTCATCATTCTAATATACATTTGACAGTGTACGTTGGGCCGTTGCCACCAAAACACTCAAGGCCTGAGTACACGAGTTGTGACGTCATCACTAATCGACAGACTTCTCACTAGTGTCGGAATTCACACCGGAAAATTTTGAATAGCAAGTTTCTTTTCTTTTATTTGTGGTAGAACTATCATCTGATAAAACTAGTAAATCTGCAGATCAGGAGGCTCAACGTCATCTTTGCAAGTCATTGTTTTTTAACACTCATTGCGTAGTATTCATCTTCCTACAAATCGCTTTTTAATGTTTTCAAATTACATAAATATTTATGAGAATACAAAATATTTCGTAAAGTTTCAGAAATTAAATGTGTTAAACAAGTGGTTATACACTGATGTTCTGAAATTCTGATGAGCTGCTTATTCTGGTAAATTTTAAATCAAAAATTGCATTTCTTCAGGGGAGCTCTGCCCCCATGAGGGCATTTAAATCTGAGCGATAACGCACATCATATTGCAACTGTTTTTACGGCATACTGCATCTCCATCTATCTCTTTCCTCCGTGAATAATAGTTAATTTTATTTTAGTTAAGATCTTTTTATTCCAACATCTTTGTTTTTGATAAATGACGTCTAATTTCACCTGCTATTCGTACTTACTCAAAACCTTTCATCTTGTTATATTACGAAATACTTGAGAGTTTTCTTTTTATTTCCAATATGTCACCATATTATTTTTTTTCCTGTTTCACGTCAAAATCTTTCAATTGAAAATTGCTTAAGAGAAAATATTATTCCGGGTTTTGATTTTCTTGGCAACGATTAAAGAAATATTGGTAATTTTTTTGAAAAAATGTCACATTATTCTCTATGAAAATAATGAACTTTTGTATTTTTAAGCAAAATATTTGATTAAAATAAATAAAATATTGCCTATTTTTATTTCTGGGCCATCTATTTGCAATCTGTATACATCTATATGCAAAAATACAAATGCATTAATTCATCCGTTTTGACGTTGGCTTTACGCAATTATTATAGACGCATTTATACTAATATTATTAGGGCCAAATACGTTGCTAGGCAACTGATGAAAGAAAATGTAAAAAATGAAATATGTATTATGTCAAATTGATAAAACAAAATGCTTTATATTATTCGAAAACATGCATAAATTTCCCCCAAAAATTATAAACCTAATTAAAAAAATCTCGCAAATATATTGACAAAATTTCAAACTAATTGGAATAATTTAATAATCTTATTTAAAAATTTCAGCATCCAAAATTTACCATTTAACCCCTTCGGGACGGGATCCTTTTACGAAATTTTTAATCATTTCTCACCGTTTTTTAAAAACAAAAATGTATGTCTTCTTGAATCGATGAAATGCGCTGATTAAATAAGGAAAATTTTACAGTAAAATTTTACTGGTGGGAAAAAACAAGGATTCTGAGCGCTTCATGCGGCACGTATACGTGTCGCTCGTCCCCAAGGGGTTAAGTCCATTTTTTATATGAGCCATTTATTTCAACAAATGAAAATTTGAAAATCGTCTGACTCTCCATAGACAAGCATTACAGAGCAAAATAAAATGTTCTATATTTCCTGAATGAATGAACCAAATTTAACCAAAAACTATACAGCTACGCCTGTGTACCTCATCAACATGCCCAAATAATTTCAAGCCGATCGGATGCTTTTTGCGGCAGTTATCGCGGAACACACAGACTAACAGAAACCAAAACTTTTCGTGTCTCCACAGTAAGCCTTCACTGACGTTTCGGCAACATTAATAACTATTTAAACTTACTGGTGAGAATTTGGAATCCCCCAATAAAAAATCCACCAGATGAGGCAAAAATGAGGCATTCCGCATCTGGCTGAATTTTTATTTAGGGATTCCAAATTCTCACCAGTAAATTTAAATAGTTATTATTGTTTTATCAGATGATAGATATTCCACAAATAAAGTAAAAGAAAATTGCTATTCAAAATTTTCCGGTGAGAATCCCAACACTAGTGAGAAGTCGGTCGATTAGTGATGACGTCACAACTCGTGTCCTCAGGCCTTGAGTTTTTCGGTAGCAACAGCTGGGAGCTTCGGAAACATATTCTTTGGAAATTTTCGGGCACAGTGGCGCACCCAATGCGTGTTTAACCCCTTGAGGGGCACCGTTTGCAGTCTGCAAACGGTTAATTTTAATGCCTAAATATTCAAATGGCCCCAGTAATTTTTTAGTACAATTTCGACCTCATTATAAACGTGAAAAAAGGCTTTTGATTATTTTCAAATAAATTTGTTTGTTAATTGCGGTGTAAATTAATTATTTGAACATTTTTTGAGCAGAAATGCCTTGCCCCTGAAAGGGTTAATGGGTCCAGATTACCAATCTTTGGAAATAATAAACTTCATCTTATTTAATCGCTAAAATTCTCCATTAAATCAGACAAAAATGACTGTTTGAAAATAGTGGTGCCTTGAGATACTTGCACGCTTCCTGAAGTGCTACGTTTACAAAAATTACTACGATTTCAAAATATATTTCACTAACGATAAATTAGGAACAAAATGCCAGTAAAATATACATGTTTTGTACGTTTCAAGCACGTGTTACCAGAATTTTTGTAAAGT
Organism: Maratus speciosus; assembly: GCA_963932465.1. Taxonomy (NCBI): domain Eukaryota; kingdom Metazoa; phylum Arthropoda; class Arachnida; order Araneae; family Salticidae; genus Maratus; species Maratus speciosus. The sequence continues at coordinate 491,323,863 of OZ010796.1, read as the reverse complement.
TATCTTTGCCTTATTTAATACAAAAAAATCTATCGTCACGTATAGCGGCCTAGACTTTACGAAATTTCTGGTACTAAAACATTTAAAATCACACGAATCCCTTGATGCGTACGCATCCTGCTAAACGCTATATATACAGGGTGTTCCGTTAAAGGGGTCCAATATTAATAGGGGTAATAGAGGAGATCACATGGAGCATAAATCAGTATATAAAGCCTGGTCGGATCTCAATAGTTTTCAAGTTACAGCAAATAGAATGACAATTCGGAAAATTGTAAAAGAACCCTCATTGCTAAACTATCGATAATGCTACATAAAAACGAAGCACGTATTTAGAAAGAGCAGAAAAAATCCTACGAAATGACATAAGTTGTTTTAGAATATTGATAATTAATGGCGAGTTACAAGCTCTGAAACAGTGAAAAAATACAAAATCAAATATTTAGCAAAATAGTTAATCGTTAATTCCAAAAATGCAACTCTACCTACATCAAGGAAAATGTTATAAAATTTGGTCCATTCCGAAAGCTTTCGAAGAAGCTGACAATAAACCATATCAGTTTAATTGTATGGGAGAAATCAAGCAGTTCCCTAGTTACAACTCTGTACTGTTTCGCGCTCGGAAAGGGCGAAACTCCGCCCATGACGATTGTAAACACCCCGTTTTAATATCTTTCAATTATACATTTCTGATCAACCTCTATCAATACCCTTTCATTATTCAGTCTGGTCAAGTGAATGGCATATTGTGCAGCTCTCGCCTTGTCTTAAAGCAAACTCCGTGACTGCTGCGTTTCCTCCATAAACTTTCAGGATGATGAAGAAGAAGTACTTTTTATGCAAATTTCCTATGTGTATAGGAAGAAAAGTGTAATAAAACAGCAGTCATCAGTGGGCGTTATGTTAAAGAGAGGCTGTTGTAACTGGGATTGTAGTAAGTTGATATATAATAATTATGCCGGAATACTCTAACGAAGAATATGCGGACATGCATCTGATGTACGGGCAAGCTCATGGAAATGCATGTCTAGCACAGCGCATGGAAATGCATGTCTAGCACAGCACATGTACCGTGAGAAATTTCCAAGGAGACGTTGCCCAAGTTCGAAACTCTTCATAAAAATCGATAGACGATTACGGGAGACTGGATCGTTTAATACAGCAAGCATTGATGCAGGGAAACCTCGACATGTACGAACACCTGCAATGGAAGAAGATGTACTGAATATTTTTAAAGATAACCCCTCCACGAGTACACGAGCTGCTGCGTCTGAAGTCGGTGTTTCTCACCAAAGTGTGTATCGTGTTCTGCGTGCAGAAAACATGCACCCCTTTCATGTGCAGCGGGTACAACTGTTATCAGTAACAGATTGTGCTCAGCGGACAGAATTCGTACGCTGGTTGCTTAATGTAACAGAAAATAATCCACAATTTCTGGAAAATATTTTATTTACTGATGAAGCAACATTTACGAGAGAGGACGTGGTAAACACGCACAATATGCACACATGGTCATATACAAATCCGCACACTGTTTTCCCGTCGAACGCACAACAAAAGTTCAGTGTGAACATATGGGCAGGTGTCCTCGGCGATTATCTCATAGGACCATATTTACTCCCAGATGTACTCAATGGCAGTACGTACTTGGTTTTCCTACGGGATATCATACCGCAGTTACTGCAAAATGTGCCAGCAACATTGCGCCACAATATGTGGTTTATGCACGATGGCGCACCGGCACATTTTTTCATAGGTGTTCGCAATCACCTCAATTCAACATATCCTGGGAAATGGATTGGACGCAGTGGACCTGTTGCTTGGCCTGCACGCTCTCCAGACCTCAATCCGTTAGACTTTTTTGTTTGGGGACACCGTAAATCGCTGGTGTATGAAACGCCTGTGGATACACCGGAGGATTTACTAGCGCGAATCGTTGTCGCTGCAGGAGACATTCCCAACTCCGTCGGAGTTTTTCGGCGTGTTCGCCAATCTTTACGACGTCGCTGTCGGCTGTGCGATTCTGTTAATGGGCGCAACTTCGAACACCTATTATAATAATGTCCGTTCGTCTGCCTTCCGACATTGAACTGTGCAGCGCAGGCCAGAAGACTATGCTTCACATATGTCATAAAGTACGTGGAATGTAATTCTTTATTTGTCATTTTTCTTTTATTTTCAACAATTTTTGGCACAGTATTTTGTAAGTCTTAGACTGTGGTGTACTCAAATTCTAAATTACAAAGTTTGTATGAATTAATTTAAAATTTAGTGTCTTTTTTAAATTTATAATTAATAAAATTATTATGCGATTTGTTATTATTATTTCCTATCATAAATTATGATGCACATATACATACAATAATTGTCCATGTAAAACATGTACTGAAACTTCTTGCATAGTTACAAATCGCAATATTTTTAATTATTTCCGAATTTTCACCACCAGTTTAATTTTAAAGAATTTAACTTAAGCTTTATATCAATAAAAGACCACTTTAAAATGTAGACTATTATTGTAAAGTTATTTTGGTTCATTCAACTCTTGAATAATTAAAAATGTTGCATCTCAGAAGAAGCACGATCGAAAATGTATAGTTGAGAGTAATTAAAAAGGCGGTGTTTCCAATCGTGATGGGCGGAGTTTAACCTTTGCTAGTGTCAAAGAAAGCGGAGTTGTAACTAAGAAACTGATTAATTTCTCTCACACAATTAAACCGATATGGTTCATTGTAAACTTTTTCGAAAGTTTTCGGAATGGACCAAATTTTACTACATTTTCCTTGTTGTAGCTAGAGTTGTCTTTTTGGAATTAACGATTAATTATTTGATGTATATTGGATTTCGTACTTTTTTCACTGTTTCAGGGCTTGTAACTCGTCAATAAATATTGCTATTTTAATACAATTGATGTCATTTTGTAGGTTTTTTTCTGCTCTTTCTAAATATGTGCTTCGTTTTTATGTAGCATTATTGATAGTTTAGCAATGAGGGTTCTTTTACAATTTTCCGAATTGTCATTCTATTTGCTGTAATTTGAAAACTATTGAGATCCGACCAGGCTTTATGTACTGATTTATGCTCCATGTGATCTCCTCTATTACCCCTATTAATATTGGACCCCTTTAACGGAACACCCTGTATATATATATATATACTGTGAAAAGTAAAATATATGTAAATATGTGGCTTTTAGATTGCGAAGATAAAACGTGGTCCATCACCCCCGTGATTACTCTATAGTAACGTTAGTGAATATTATTTTGCTTCAATATCAAACTAATAAAAGAATGGAGTTATCAATAAAGAGGAGGAGACATATAGTGTACAATATACCAGTTGCGAGTGAAGCAGCTGAGGAGGTTGTAACAAGATGGCGGCTGCTTTTTTTAATTCGAATCTACTGTTTAAAATACCGCTGGGGCAAACGTCCCACCAGTAAAATTGAATAGAAAATTTTGTCTTATTTATGCGTCTTATGCATGGACATATTTTCTTACAAATATTTTCTGGTGTCGGTTTGACAGGTAAAACACTCAGATTGTATCACCGGTTGTCAAAATATGGCAGAAACGAAGGACCTGACTACTGCAAATGTAAACGTACACCAGTTACAATTAAAATCTTTTTCTGCCATTATTTATGACTGAAATTTTGCATTAATAAGGCCTTTAAATACGGAGAAAATTTCTATAGAAATTTACTGGTGGAAGCTTCGACCGGAGGTAATTAGCCCTTGCGAATGCGGTTACAATTGATGCTTCACTACACTCATGTCCAAAATTAAGGTCACAAACATAAAATCTGTGAAAACTTATGAACTATTCACTGTGTTGCTATGAAATTTGGCACAAAGGTATATTACAATGGGAGAAAGAATATAGAAACATAACGATATGGAAAAGATTTGAATTGTGAATTAAGAAACAGGGTATATCAAAAAGTGTTAAATCATGAATCAGAGTTAAAGCATTTATGTCGGGAAAAGTCGGTCTAATATGGAGTTTGACCACCGTGCACTGCTATATAAGCCTCACAACGAGCTCTCATGATGTTTTTGAGGGTGTCAATAAAAGTTTGTGGCAGTAAAGCCCATTCTTTCAAAAGCGCGACTTTTAACTCCTGGCGGATCCTGGGAGGTTGGTTACGCTGTGCAATGGCTCTTCCTAGACCATCCCAAACATGTTCAATAGGATTGAGGTCCGAAGATCTTGAAGGCCAATTCATACGAGGAATATCCTCTTCTTCAAGAAAATCATCAACAATGTGAGCTCTGTGTGGCTTCGCATTATCGTCCATAAACATAAAGTCCGGACCTACAGTACCCCGGAACAACCTCATATAGGCTTCAACGACATCATCACTATAGCGATGTGCGTTAAAAGTACCGCGTCAAAGATCTGTAGTGGTGTACGACTGCCCAACATTATGCCGCCCCAAACAAGTATTCCTTTCAAGTATATCCCACCAAATTTGTCAATTTGTTTTACGTAGGAGGGATGATAGCGAGCTCCACATTATCTCCAGATGAAGATTGAACGAGAATCACTCTCCGTGGTGAATCTCGGCTCATCACTGGAAAGAACACACCCCCATGCGGGTATGTCCACGACTGATGCCTTCAGCTTCAAAACAGCCAGCTCTCCTGTTGAAGGCAGTGAACTGGACACACACGGATGAACGCCGGGAGTTGGGGATGAGGTCCTTGAAGCCTATGTGAGGTTGTTCCGGGGGGCTGTAGGCCCGAACTTCAAGTTTATAACCGATAATGCGAAACCACCACACAGAGCTCACGTTGTTGATGATTTCCTTTAGGAAGAAGATATTCGCCGTATGAATTTGCTCTCGAGGTCTCAGGGCCTCAGTCCTATTGAACATGTTTGGGATGGTCTAGGAAGAGTCATTAAACAGCGTAAAGCACCTCCCAGGACCCACCAGGAGTTAAAAGCGGCACTTTTGAAAGAATGAACTTTGTTGCAATAAACATTTATTGAAACCCTCATAAACAGCTTGAGAGCTCGTTGTGAGGCTTGTATAGCAGTGCACGGTGGTCATACTCCCTATTAGACAGACTTTTCCTGATATAATAGCTTTATCTATGATTCATGATTTAACCCTTTTTGATATACCCTGTTTCTTAACTCACAATTCAAATCTGTTCCATATTGTTATGCTGCTATATTCTTTCTCCCATTTTAATACACTTCTGTGACAAATTTCGTGGCAACACAGTGAATAGTTCATCAGTTACCACAGATTTTATGTTTGTGACCTTAATTTTGAACATGAGTGTATTTCAAGGATATGTTAGTTCCTTTATATTAATAGTTCCATGAATGAAATGCGGAGAATACTTGTATCAATACCGTATGATTTTCTGTTTAATATATTATAAAAAAAAATGTTAATCCATATGCCGAAATGCCTAGGTAAATAAAAAAATAAGCTTATTGCAGTATTCGTACGGCTCCTGGAATTTCCAGACCAGGACATATCAGTACCAGTATTTTCTTATAGAAAATCTCTCCTTAAATAAGGCAAAATTTTGCGCGTTTGATATTTCACCTGGAAAAATCACTGAAGCGTACGAACCCTGTTATTTGCACACACTGTTGTTGAAAACATTCGCTTGACTTCGATAAGCTAAAGAAAGACTTTATTTCTACGATGATTAATTATGCTGAAAATTTTTCATCTCTCATCTTACAGCCCATATTTTTTACAAAAACTCGTTTTAGCAAAGTACACTGCTGCCAACTGCAAAACTTTTGGGCACCAATATTTTCGGTTAAATAATTCGAAAAATTCTATTCAAACTTTCAGCTGGCCAAAAATTGGGGCATTTCACAGTTACAGAAATGATATCGGCAGTCGGTTACACGCCAACCGCATTTGTAACATTTATTCGCATTTGTAACATTTATTCGCATTTGGAACGGAGTAAAAATCAGTATTGCCAATTTCAGAAATTATAGTAATTAAAATACCTATAACTCTTTCAGTAGAATACTTTCCATTTTATTTAATAACAAAAATATAATAATTAAATAAATTGAAGATTATTCGTTGAAATAAGTGTTAGATATTTTTAAATAAAATATTTCCTTTATCTTACAATATTGCTAGACAGTATACATAATTGTATTTAAGTTATCCTAAAAATAAATTCTGTAGAATATTCTGGACCAGATTCGTCCGGGATAGCTCAGATGTCAGAGCACTGGCGACTTCAGCCAGGAGATCCCTGGATCGAATCCTAGTCCGGACATTTTTCGCCCAGTTGGAATTTTACATCTAATCTGTTGAATGTATTTGTATTAACAAATATATAAATGATTTAAATTTCAAACTCAGCAAAATATCACCCAATAAAAATAATTTAATTTGCTTGAAATGCTTGTTTATTTTACAATGCCCTGGTATAAATAAATAAATTAAATTGTGCAATTTATTTAATTTTCTTTTCAGTGTTTCCTTGTTGGGGAAGTTTTTGTCAAAAATATCTACCACAAAAACATGTATCTTTAAGTTTGATGCCGTGTTGCCTGTTGGCAATTTTGTTTTTTAGATTGCTTGTTTGATACCTGATTTTTGAAATAGTATTATTCGCATTACTAAATGACAGGTTAAATAGGACAAATATTACTATTTTAAAAAAGTGGTAGCAATAACGCAATCTGAATAACTATATCCTCTTCCAATTGGTAACGCTGATTTTGTGTTTAACATTACGTAACCCAGGGATGGTCAACTGTGGCAAGCCAGATACCACTAAAATTTTACAGAAAAAGTCGACTTCTTGAATCGCAGAGATTCAGTGATTAGTTAAGGCAATTATTACTATAAAATTTTAGTGGTGTTGAGCGTACCACAGTTGGCCACCCCTGTTTTAACACTAGGATTCCCGAAAATTTTACTCAAGTTTCATAAAAATATTTCATCCCAGAATTTTTATTTAAAATTGTTTAACTGATTTATTTAACGCAATTATGTGTCGCTTAACCCTTGAACTACCGGAAATTTTACTCAAGTTTTATAAAAACATTCTACACCAGAATTTTTACTTAAAACTATTTAATTTGTTTATTTAACTTATTATTGTCTGATTTATACATTTAGTTTCTTTTGAAGAAATTTCTGGTTTGAATAAATATTTTGAATGTACATGTCGGGTCCATTGGACCCTTCTGGTAGACAGAGGGTTAAATTTAACTTATTATATGAAAACAATTCTGGCTCAAATGGACATTCAATCATGTGGCCGAAGTCGAATCGACTCCTTCCGTGCGTTCTAGTGTTAACCGAAGAAAGTGAAGAATATTTATCGAAAAATTGGTAGATATTTTAAATAAGAAAAATCGCCAAATCTGGCAACACTGTTCGTTTTCCTGCCAACATTTTTTTAACCAATTCTGCACAATTTACTGCTTTTCTTTGACAGCAATTTTTTGTATTTTTTACGAATGTTATGGGTAAAGTATCCATCATTCTTTTCTATATGACTAATTTTTAAATCCTTAATTATAATGAAATTTATTAAGATGGTTTATAACATACACAATACTGAAGGAAAACAGAGTGCTTCGTACTAATACTGACAAAGGTGAGTAAGAAGCAAATGAATTAGCGATAGAACCCCTTGAAGGGCAAGCAATTGCGTTTATGTAATTCTCAATTCCCACCGGAAATTTAGAAAAAAATTATTTCAAAATAAGGAAAAGCAATATTACTACTTTTTTTTTTTTTTTTTTTTTTCACCAAAGTTAGAAAAGTAAAATTTCAGCAATTTTTTCTGGTGCGAATCTTTATTAATTGTAGGTGGGATAAAGTAAATCCCACCGCCCCTCAAGGCTTTAAAAATTGCTATCAACGCATTACAATGAACCAAAAGAATAAAAAAATGTCAACATTTCATTCGTAGACATCCATTCAAAGGATATCCAAACTTCAGCAACTTGGCCGCAGAGATACAACTATTTAGGAATAGTAATATTTACCTAGTGAATGAGAGAAATTATGCAATTAATTAAGGCAAAAAATGTTATTCCGAATTAGTAGCGACTAGCAACCCTCAACAAAACATTTTCCCATGGTTCGTACGGATACCGTTATTTCTCAAAGAGAACAACCAGTATCTTTTTATAGAAAAAGAAATCTAGGTTAAACGCACAAACTTTCGCCTTCTTTTAAGAAAAGATTTTCTATAAGATAATACAGGTGCCGAAAATTTTTCTGGTCTGCCAAGTTCAAGGAGGCGTACGAACCATGTCTTCATAACAGTATGTTAAACCGAAATTATTTTGCGTTAATACGCCTACTTTAATAATCAATAACCCACTGCTCCGTTTTTTTAAATTCCAGTATTTCTGAAGAAAAATTTTCGCGGTAGGTATTTACAAAATTTAGAGAAAAAAAAGAAAAATTTCGGGTTTGCTTTGTGCCAAATTGACAAAAAAAATCAAAAAGCAATATTTTTCTTTGAAAAAGTGATTAAAAAAAAGCCGGAACGAGAGGAAGACCTAAATAAATCTGAAAGCAGAGTTTTGTAATTTTTCAATCTCAATTACCTGCAATATAATTACTTGAACGTAATTGATTATATTTACACAGATTCAAACGCAGAAATTTCGCCAAATAATGGAATGGGGGCGGTTTCGGGTAAGGAACTACAAGAATATTTTACGACATGTAATTTTAAATATAATTAATTACATAAAATTAAATTTCAATTACATTGCAAATTATTTAAATTACAGATTTGACCAACTCTGTCTGAAAGTAACTTTCTGAAGATAAAATATAATCGTCTATCTATTTTTCCTTTTTATATGAAATTAATGGACAAAACGGTGAATTACCCTTTTTTTTAAACATTAATTAATATGTTTTACTACGAAAATTGTTAATAAATCCATCTTAATTATTTTTACGAATACCTAAAAATACTTGTGAGTACAAAATGAATATTGCTGCCAGGTGTCCCGTGTAAAACGGGCCTCAAAATGATATGGACACCTGTATTTTAACACGTTCACTGCCGCAAAAAAAGAATTTTCAAATTTCTTCCTGAAAGTCGTTTGCCACCACAAATTCTGAAAGGTAAATTTCGCTTTACTAATACAGCGAAATTTCTGCCAATAAATAAGGCAATTTTTTTAATTTTAAAATAATGGTGAGAAAGTAATAAATTAAAGCCACGAATATTAAAGATACGAGTATACTCGTAGCGTGGCTGTCAACGTGTTAAAGAAATTTTCTTACCCTTATCCAATGACTGAATTATCTGCGATAAAAGATGGCTAAATAAACTGTAAGAAATTAGTGGTATCCAGAGCATTTCGAGTCTGATTTAAGGACACCTGGCAGCGGTACCTGTGACATGTACAATTTTTTCCATAAATAAGAGCTAGCCAGTGTTGCCAGTGGGCTACATTTTTTTAATTCAGATTTCGTGATTGGCACCACTTTTCTCGAATGGTAAAATTCCCTTGGATTTCGCCTTAATATGTCATTAAATAAGGTGAATTTCACTATTTCAAAAAAGTGATGCCAATAAAGAAATCTGAAGTAAAAATATAGCCCACTGGCAACAGTGGAACTAACATCGTCAAAAATATGGCTGTGTAAAATTATAGAGAATTCCAGTCATTATTTTTTGACTTATAAAAACATTCCAATTTTCGATGGTACAGAGTGAAGGTCTCCAGCGCATTTTAAAAGAAAACGCATAAACACATTCCCATAATTGCTCAATTTATGACGTGAAACATTTCACATAATCCCTATGAAAGTAACGATTGACCCTTTGAGGGTCCAGCAATTGTGTTTATGTAATGTTGAATTCACTCCGGAAAGTTCGAAAAATTATGCTTCTGAATAAAGAAAAGCAATTTTCCACCTTTTTTCCACCAATGTTATGAAAGGAAAATTTAATTAAAAATTTTCTGGTGGAAATCTTGATTAAAATTAGGTAGGATATAATATATCCCACCACCACTCAAGGGGTTAAGTGAAAGGGTTAACCATTCCGGAGCTATTGGGCATCTATCGTCGGTACCATGTCAAACTATCCAATATGAAAATATTGTTCCAGTGGGCTACTTTTTTAAAATTCAGATTTCTTGATTGGCACCACTTTTCTGAAATGGTAAAATGCCCCCTGTTTTTCACCTTAGTTAACATGTCGTTAAATAAGTCTGTATATGTTGTTCAGTCAAGTATCTTTAATAAACTAGGCTTCCAAATGCTCTGTATACCACAAAAGTCTTGCAGGTTATTTAGGCATCTTTATCGCAGATAATTCTACCATTAGATAACGCGAATAAAATTACTTTAACACATTGAATGTTAAGTCTATTTTATCTGTCTTTCCGTTTGGGCCACGAAATAAGATTCCCGTCACCAATGACTGACGCGGCCTAAACGGAATGTTCAGTGTCAACCGCCGGTGGCTAACGTGGTACTCAACGTTTTAAAATACTGTTGTCGAGAGCATTTGAATCCCTCATTTACGAGCGCCACCTGGCAACACTACATATATTTATCTTCAAATGTTGGATACAGGATATGTTTTTAGTACAAGTAATAAAGATAAGTAATGTTTGCCTTATTTAATTAGAGCATTCCCGTGATTAAATAAGTAAAGTTACCTGTTTTAACTCCTTAACGGTCGCATTACGTTACGGTTTAAAAATTCAAATTGCTTATTAGAACCACTTTTTTGAAATCGAAATATTCATTTTATTTAACTGCAGGTAAAATAATCCCATAATAAAGCCAATTACGCTATTTTATAAACCTGGTGAGAGTCAAACAATCTGAAAAAAAGACACAGCCCCTGAATATCACGGGAGCGAGAATTAAGGGGTTAAACAGGTACTTGTAGTGGTGCCTACCAAACAAAATTAATGTATTGGACGCTGTTGTCCCGAAGGGGTTAACCCTTAAATGCATGAATTATTCTTTTAGAATTGCGTTTTTAATTCTTATATTAAGGATTAGACACCAGAAATTTTAAGATAGATTTTTAACTTTATTTAGTAGGATATTTTCGTATTTTCACAGGAAAATCTTTTCTATATAAATATAGTGGTTGCTAAGAACTTTATTTATTTATTAAAAGTTAAATAAAAAGTTATGCAGATATGCATCACTATGCATTTATGGTTTAAGGTCGTTTGTCGCCAAATGTTGAAAAAGTGTTTTTTTAACACTTTCAGGAGCGAAGCGCTTCTAAGAATAAAGTGCTGAAATCATTGAACGACAACGGAATTTAAGAGCAAATTTATTTGAATATAAGTAAAAGCTTTTATTCGCGTACATGGAAAGAAGAAAATTTTCATTTCAAAATTCAAGTGCAAATCTGGCATTTTGGAATTAAAATTAAGTGGTCTAAAAATGAACAACCACCCTACAAGGGGTTAAACCCTTAGCAAACACATACCGCCATATTCGCGATTACTGATTTTTGCTGTCCCGATGTGATGTTTGGAATTACTATTGTTTTGAAACAACTTTTTCTGACAAACATTTTTCATTATTTACGTGACAAAATTTTGAGATTACATAAGGCAAAATTTTCTGTGCGAAAATACTGGTGTCCATTTGGAAAGAAACCATTTAAACAATAAAAATTGTCGTTTGCTAAGGGTTAAATGTTGCACACTTTTTCTATACAATTTTAAATTTCAATAATTTATTGCACCATACAAATTCTAAAATTAAAGATTAGAAATTGTTAAGTATATTGTTAAGGCAAACAATTTTTAATAAATTTCTATACATGTCAGGATTTTTGAGTTCACCGAAACTGTCTTTTGAATATTACTTCTGCATAAATATTATTCAGTCATGTTGAGTACAAACATCATTTATGAAGTTTGTAAAATAACTTAAACAAAGAGTGACAAGATTTCAAGAAAAGTTTAATGTATTTTTATTATAGAAAATGTAATAAAAAGTGAGAAAAATGAAATGGAAAAAGTTAACCGAACTTTTAGAATGGATTACTAAATTGAAAAAGACCGTGTCAAATTTAATAGTCGCTGCATGTTAAGAAATATTTTTTAAAAGGCATTTCTCTTTCCTACATGTTTTTGTTTCTTTAAAAAAATAGATATAACAAAAAACAATCATATATGTTAAGGGGAAAGATATTTAATAAAAATGAAGCATGGTAAATTTATTTTGCTAGAGAAAATAAGTTTACTAGCTTTGATGCCACTGTGAATCTAGAAATTAATTTTAAAACTTTCGTTCATAACAAATACGCTGAAAGATTGTTTATTGCTATGGACATTAAATTAAATTTACTACTCCTGTATTTGGATACATACAATCTAGATACAATAATTTGAATACATTTTTCAATATTATTTATTCAATCTTTTGTAATGTCTATACTGTAAAAAGTTAGATAAGTTAAATTAAAATCTCACAAAAACCTACAGACTCACAACAGTAAAATTGTAAACGGAATCTATTTATAAATTAAAATAGAATTGCCCTTGTTTATTATTTAACGATTTGAGTGTCGAGCATTAACGTCTCTATATATTGATTTCTCACCGGAATAGTCGAAAAGTTTTATTTTAATACAAGGAAAAGCAATTTCACAAAATTTCGTCCACAAATTTAAAAAAAAAAAAAATAGTTAAAAGTTTCTGGTGCAAATCTTGTTTAATTTAGGTGGGATATAATATATCCCACCTTATTATTATTTTTATCTATAGTTGCTTACGCTTTTTTGCACCACAAAAATTTAATAATAAATTTTCCTTTTGTAATCACCGTAATCTGCCGATTAAATAGCGCAAAAAATTCTGTTAAATTTTTGTGGTACAAAAGAGCGTAAGAGTTGCCAGCTACGGTTTATTGGCAGCTATTGTGGGATATAATATATCCCACCGCCCCTCAAGGGGTTAAAAGCACAATTAACGTAAAGTTTGCGAGCTCTATATTTGATTGTGTTACATGTGATTAAACGGTATTCAAGTACGATCCCTATAGATCTTCGAAAAGTAAAATTCCGGTAGATCTTGCAAAATTAAGATTGGAATGAACTGTAAACTTACACACCCATGTTTGTAACAAAACTCATTCTGTTTATGTAGATATTTGACTTAGGTTATAATTCCATTTTTTATTATGAATGTAGTAATATTTTTCATACTTAAGTTTATGGTTTTCAGTAAAAACTATGCTTAGAATACATTCGGGTTTATTTAAAGTTGTATATGCTTTTCTGTACCACAAAAATTTAATAGTAAATTTTCCTTTTATAATCACCGTAACCTGCCGATTAAATAAGGCAAAAAATTCTGTTACATTTTTGTGGTACAGAACAGCTTAAGAGTTCATCTATGGTTTTTTCTATGAATCTCATTAAAAACAAAATTTATTAATCGGATCATATTTTTGGGGGATGATAGCAAATATATTTCGTCACGTGAAATTAACATTAGCATCCTCAAATTTTGACCTCTTCTAACTCCATGAAGATTTAATAAAAATATATAAATGTGTACTTTTCTAAGCTGATAAAATCCTAGAAACACAAATAATGTGTCAAAAGCTGATGGAACTATTTAAAAATTGAAGTTGATGCAATTTTTAATATGTATTCGACCCCTCTTTCAAAAAGTGCTTTCATATTTTTAAAGAATACATTAATACAAGTCTAACGACACCTTTTACGTCATTTTTATCGTAAACGGTCTGCTAATAAACGGAAGTGTAGGCGCCCACCCAGGGGACAAGTTTTGGGCGTATGGTCAGGATAAGCCCCAGCGTTACAATGGAATTATAAACTAAATCAAATATCTACATAAACAGAATGAGTTTTGTTACAAACACGGGTGTGCAAGTTTACAGTTCATTCCAATCTTAATTTTGCGAGATCTACCGGAATTTTACTTTTCGAAGATCTAAAGGGATTGTACTTGACTACCGTTTAATCACATATAACACAATGAAATACAGAGTTTGCAAACTTTTCAATAACCCTTTATCTACAGCGTTATGATCTACTGCAATTTTTTTCTTGTAATATTTTTTTTTCAGTTACTACAATGAAAATTAAAGGATAAACATAAAAAAATACTCACCCGTGCGAAATTCAATTTCTTATAGGTAATTAATTAAAGTGGCACTTTAGAGTACCGTCAGTACACTATGAATAAAATATCGTAAAACAGGCATGTGATTTCCGCTTTTTTGCACACCAATATATTCTTAGAGAAAATATTGTTCTCTTAAATCGCAAAAATGTTCCGATTAAATAAAATGACATTTTCTCTAACAAAATACCGGTGTCCAAAAACGCGGAAATCACATGCCTGGTAACAGGAAACCTATTATCAAATGGCACTAGAATTGTGGTAAAATATTTTCGGTTTAATAATTATGTGAAATATAGAATTTTTCATAATTACAAATAAATATTTTGGCAAATAACTGTGCAAATCATCAATTTCAACACTTTAGCATTGAAAATGCTTTGCCCCTGAAAGGGTTAAAAAAACTATTTTTTTTTTTTTTTAGGTTTCGATCTTGATAGAAGTCCTTTAGTTATGCGACGTCTATATCCCTGGGAAAACATGTTCTCACGCATCTCCACATATGCAATATATGAATTTAGATATGCCATTTCTAGCATAGAAAAAAAGAGCCGCTGCCACAACTTTTTCGATTTACTATAAAAAATACTATTGAAACCGAAAAGAAATACTAGGAAAATTATTACTACATTACATTTTAGTAGTTACATTATAAAGCAGATGAAAACGATGGATGACTGCACAGACAAAAAGTAAACAAGTCGATTTTCTCACATATTCAGTGTACTGACGGTACTTATAAGTACCATCGTGTAATTCAACTGTTCAATCAAACAAATGCACCGTTCACCTAAAATAGCTTGCCAGATTGTAATCTAAGGTCATAATGAACACATAAAAAAATCCACCACTTATCTTATATCCTTTACTGTATTTGCAGGAATAAAAAGACGAGCGTGAAAATCTGTACAAAATGTCGGCACAAAACACATCGACTGCTTCAAAAATAGCCTCCTTCCTCCCTAAAATAACAAACCTAGAACTACTGCTGCCATGTATTCGGATAAAGTGGAGTTAAAAGTGTGTTTTTGCAAGGTACCATTAGAATATTATTAATATTTACGGTGGGATGAATGTTTAAAGTGAGTGGTACTTATACGTCAGTAGATAAAGGGTTAACCCTTTGAGCGGCGTCGTTTGCAGTCTGCAAACGATTAATTTCAATGCCTAAATATCCAAATGTCACCAGTAATTTTTTGGAACATTTTCGATCTCATAATAAATTTGAAGAAAGGTTTTTGATTATTTTAACATAAATTTGTTTGTTAATTGTGGTGTGAATTAATTATTTGAACATTTTTTGAGCAGAAATGCCTTGCGCCTGAAACAGTTAAGGTTGCTTTTAAACCCTTGAGGAGCGTGGGATATATCATATACCACCTAAATTAAACAAGGGTTGCACCAGACACTTTTAACTGAATTTTATGTTTTTAATTTTGGGGACGAAATGTTGAAAAATTGCTTTTCCTTGTTTCAAAATAAAAATTTTTGATTATTCCGGTGAGAAATCAAAATTAAAGAGAAATTAATGCTTGCCCCTCAAAGGGTTAAATAAAAAATTAGCAGCCCAAGGGGAGCTGCTAATAAAGGCAGGAGTGTGGCTTTTTTACTACGGACATTAACTAAGATATTACTGAAATATTTCTGTAATCTTCGGAAATTCTTTGAAAAATGGCCAGTCATAAATCTACAAAAAGGCTGCGTTTTCAAGTTTTAATGCAAACTAAAAAGAATTTTTTTAGCCATTCTATGGTTGTTGATATCGTCAGTACCTTTTTAAACTATCCAATATGAAAAAGGTGTTGCCAGTGGGCTACATTTTTATAATTCAGATTTCTTGACTGATACCATTTTTCTGAAATTTTGAAATTCCCCTTGTTTTCGCCTTAATTAATATGTCATTAAATAAGATGTCGTACCGACGATATTTCCATTTTGTTCGCCGCGTAAATATTTTATGCTTCTGTTTGAATGTCCGATTCTTTCATTGATTAAGGTCAAGGACTGGCGTCTATTTTGAAATTCAAACTGAATCAGCACTTCAAGACCTGTTTTCCTAAATTGAACTAAATATACAAGATAACTGCTACACCTCACTACTATCTCTTGATTTTAAAAATGCCTTCGACAATCTGCCATGGCTGGCTACAGTTCAAGAATTGAAAACTCTAGGTCTGGACGTACCTTTTACAAATACAGTAAGTTCTTTTCTCTCACTCCGGGGAGCATTTCCACACTGGCTCTCTAACAAAGTACATTGGATCAACAAGGGCTGTTCACAGGGCTCCTGTCTCGGTCACTTCCTATGGAGGGCTTTTATGAATAGCCTTCTTCGTGAACTCAGGAGACGGGGCTTTGTGGTAGTGACCTATGCTGACGACCTTCTGATTATCGCAAGGGGCTGCACACGGAAGCTATTAGAGGAATGCGGAAACCAAACACAGAAGATAGTCGAAGAATGGGCAGCTCACCATCATATGCAGATATCGTATACAAAATGACAGGTCCTTAACTTACGGCGACCAAAGCATCTGAAAAGAGCACCTATTATCAAACTCAACAATCACACGCTGAAGCAGGACAAAGCGTTACCCTATCTGGGCTTAACATTAGACAACACGCTGTCTTTTTGCCACACTTATGAAATAAGCGCTCTGAAATCAATATCATCTCCCAGAATCTTCTAAATTTTTTCTTTGAGGAGGAGTATCTAAATCTATTCTTAAAATATGGTATTCCAACATTTTGAAAGAAAAGTAACATGCGCCTCAGCCATCTGGTTCCATCGCTTACAAAAATCCCATGGACTAAAACTAATTTCACCAATACAAGCACAGTGTCTTGTTCTGATTTCAGGGGCTTATAGAAAATCCTCAACAGTAGCTTTTAGCGCGTTAACGGGTATCCCAACCGTGGCTCGAAAGCTTGAAAGAATAGTCACTTCAGTAAGAATTCTCCGCCTTGGAATCTCCGTTGATGACCACAATCCCTTCAACTATCGACAAAAAATAAGTTCAATGTACACAATTCCCTTTCAAACTTACTTCAAATGGGCGAATGACTCACATCAGTCAGAAGTAGCAATTTATACGGATGGATCCAAGACTGAACAGGGGACGGCCTACGCCTTCTACGTATTGCGGAACAATGAAGTCATTCACACGACACAGGTAAAACTAGGCGTAGAGAACACAGTATTTCAAGCAGAACTTTTGGCAATTGAGGACGCTGCCCGTTGGGCCAATAGTTTCACCTTTAATAATTTTAATCTCTATTCGGACAGCATTTCAAGCCTTCAATCCTTAGAAAATATCTTCACCACTAATTACCTGGTCGCTATTATCATAAAAGCACTGCAATCCTCTTCGAAATCTTTTTACTTTCAATGGGCACGTGGTCACACCGGTGTTTTCGGAAACGAGATAGCCGACTACCTAGCAAATCAAGCCACTCAGAAACCAGTTTCCATGACGATTCACAGTAGATTCTTCCCCTTCCCACCATCTTTTCTCAAGAAAACCATCAAAACAACTATGCGACAAAAATGGCAGCCAGAATGGGACTACGCACCTACGGGACATTACACCTATACTCTCCTCCCAAAGGCATCAGAATCACTTCTATTACATCATTGGAACATTTACATATTTTCAACGAACCATGGCCCATTTCCATCTTATCCGTTCAAGTTTGATAAGGCGCCATTCCCCCCAGTGCGCATGTGGACAACTGGGCCCATCGCTGCACTATATGCAGGACTGTACTCTTACATCGCATTTCCATCTAAGAAACCACGTTCAACATCACTGTCTGTATGGTTCTCATACGTAAGAAAAAATCCAACTCTGCTACAAAAAATAATTAACTGTGTTAAACTAATAGAACATAGTCAATACATATTTCAAAATAACGTGCCACCGTCGGATCTTGCAGTCTAACGGTATATATATTTTTAAATATCGTTCCAAGCCATTGATCTTATCGTTTTAATACAGGGGTGGCCAACTGTTGCACGCGCCACACCACTAAAATTTTACACTAATCACTGACTTATCTAATCATCGAATCTCTGCGATTCAAGAAGTCAAATTTTTCTGTAAAATTTTACTGGTATCAGGCGTGCCACTGTTGGCCACCCCTGTTTTAATATAAAAAACATTATTACCACTGACATTATGTACATAGTCGCCCTGCCACCATGCACGGTCAAGATAAAATCTTTGTTATTGTTAATATCCATATTAATACTTTAATTATGATGATTTTTATATCTTGTCTATTTCTAGCACGTAATCATTTAATAATTAATATTTATGCCTCTTTTTTTCCTAGGTTTTTTTGCATAATTCATTATAATCCTATGCTGTTTTGTAAATATTCTCTGTTTTATTGTTAGTGGTATTATGTGCTTTAAAATATTCATAACCTGTAGTTATTATGTAAATATTTTCTGTTAGTGGTAGTGTTGTAAAAATTCATATGGATGTGTGGAATGAGCAATTTTCTGATAACTTGCGTTTCATTTATTTTTTTTCTTTGTTCTTATATAATTCATACTTCGTATTGTACAGTAGCCCGCTCAGAAAACTGGATTGCTATCTGAAATTAGTATTGTGATATCTTTTTCAAATCTTTCAATTAACGGGAGTTTTAGTAAACATAATTAGCCAGACTTGGCTAATTTTTTGTGCTCAAGCCATTAGGTAGGCGTCTCTGCCTGGTCAGAACTTGAACTTGATCTTGTATCACACTATACATCACATAGATTTATTTTTCAAAAAGTGGTGCAATTAGATTACAAAAAATAGATGCTAGAATGTACGTTGACCCAATCCTTTAACCCCTTGAATAGCGTTGGTATATTATATATACCCCTTAATTTTAATTCCCATATGTCACATTGGCACCAGAATTTTAAAACTAAATTGTGCTTTATATTACATAGTCAAAGAAGGGCTTTTACTTAATTTCATATAAATTTTCTTGTGAATCCTGGTGTCAATCTATCATTTTAACATTTTAGCAATAGAAATACCTTGCCCATGAAAGGGTTAACAGTGGTGGAAAATTGGCCCAGAGGAGGAGCCTATTGACACCACTAAAATTCGATAGTATTCTTCAGCTTATTAAAAACGCAGAAATTCTGTCATTAGATAAGGCGAAAAATACCACTAAAATTTAGTGGTGTCAATAGGCTCCTCCTCTGCGCCAATTTTCCAGCACTGTAACGGTTAATCAAAAAGTTAGGTTTTTGAAGACAAACAGTGTTGCCAGATGGGCTACTTTTTTTTTAAATCAGATTCTTGATTGGCACCACATTTTCGAAATGGTAAAATGCGTCTTATTTAATGACATATTAATTAAGGCTAAAACAAAGGGAATTTTACCGTTTCAAAAAAGTGGTGCCAATCAAGAAACCTGAATTTAAAAAAAGTAGCCCCACTGGCAACACTGAAGACGAACAATATTTTCCAGAATTATGTGTACTTATGAAAATACAATGGATTTTGTACGAATACTTCATTCTTATCTTTCTTATCAAAAAATGATTTCGTAATTTTATACAATATAAGATTTCAACGGAAAATCTCTTCAAATTATATTTTTTTTTCTTAAAGTAAATAAAACCTAATATTACTTTATGTATTTGATTATTTTGTATAATTAACTAACAAAGAATTGGAAAGTTGTCAAAAATTCCTAATTTTCTTTATTATTTAAGTAGCTTTTTATTCCCATTAGAAGCTTTCCCTTTGTGTATTTGTAATTAATAACCCTTAAAATGCCTTTCTTATTTTTACGGAATTAAATGATGGAAATTAATTTTTCTTCAAGTATATCATAAATTCATTACTTTAAAAAGAATGAAAATACTTATGATAAACTTTTATTTTAGTTCACTAGCTGAATTCATTAATAATCTTTATGGACTTTTGGTATCTTCGTTTTCAATAGCTGCACGCTAGATTAATTTATTTAAAAGTTTCGTTTAGAGCTAGTAACTTTTAGCATTTACTTTCCATAAGAACAACTTTTAAAATATTTCCTAGATGAATAATGATAGTCAATATTTGTAAATGTTACCTAATGTTAGTTAAGAAGTTTCGTGAGTCTTTAATTTTAGTATGAGAAATACTTTGCATTTAATAATTAAAGTAATAGGTTTTATAATTTGCATTCTGATGAGTTTGAATGGTTTTAAAAAATTAAATTTTCTCTCAAAATCATAATATTTTTATGAAATTTTTTTTAATGAAAAGAATAGATGTCTGAAAAACGACAAACCGTCGATAATCTCTTAATATACAAATACTGAAAATCAGATTCCAAAAATACAAAGCAAAATGAATTATGAAATTGAATTTCAGACTTACTTCATAGAATGCGTAAAGGAATTCAGTGGATTTTAGGTGTTTTTGTACCAGAAATTTCCTAAAGTACTGCTCGCTATATCCGAAGATAGATTTTTCTTTTTTTTTTCATTAAATAAGGCAAAAAATTTTTTACGAAAATTCTGGTACAGTGTCCTTGAAGCGTACGAAACCTGTAAGACAGTGTAGTGCAGGGTTGGCCAACCTTTTTGTCTAAAATTAACTTGACACCGTTTTCTAAGAATTGTAATTTTGTCCTTTTTAAATTGCAGACCTTCTGTCATTAAACAATGCATTTTTTCTGTATATAATTACCGGTATCTCTGTGGCACGCGTGCGACAGTTTGGACACCCCATGGGGTAGTGCAATGTGATGTTGGTGGGATCGTTGTGAAACCAGTATGTAAGAACAACAAAAATACTCGAATTATTTAATTACAGAATTTCTGTTATTAAATATGGTTAAAATTTCTCTTTTGATATACTGGTGCTATCAAGACACACAGCACAGATTTTTTGGAGTTCTGTTGCACATCGATAAATCAGCAAAACTGGCATAAGGAAAATTTGAATTAGAGATTGGAAAATTCAGCCCTGTATTATAAAACGATTTTACTCGCTGAAAATGTTTTAATTACATTGTAATATTAAACTAATTAAGTTTGATACCCAATGATCAAAAAATATCGTTCATTCTTTAAATTTATACGCAGATTAAGAAACTGATGATAAATATAGATTAGTTTTGGTTAACACTAGAACCGCCGGAAATTTTACTGAAGTGTTATAAAAATATTTTACACCGGAAATTTTAATTGAAACTACTTAACTTATGTATTTAACTTATTTCTCCGTGGTACACTTTAAACTTATTTTAGAAAGAAATTTCTGGTGATAATCGAAATATTTTTATTTGGTAGCGGTCAAATGGCCGCTACGGCGGTTCTAGTGTTAAGGGGCCGCTGCTCTGAAACTCCCCGATTACGAAATCCGATGTTAGCCTATGGAGAAACTTTGAAGCTCGATGAATCATTACGTAATATAATTATTAAAATACCGTTTGCACCATACGAAAGTATACGTCAGATGCCGATGATGTGCGTTTTTAAAAATTGTCTACGTAAATTTTAAGTATTTTTAAGAAGATAATAAAATTTAATCAAATGGAAATTTCAAAGTTTATAGGGATTTTTTACGTACTTAAAATTTAAGGAGATAATTTTTTAAAAAGCACATCATCGGCATCTGACGCCTTCTTTCTGATGGTGAAAACGGTATTTTAATAATGATATTAAGTAATGAGTCATCGCGCTTCAATGTTTTCCCATAGGTTAACATGGGATTTCGCGATCGGGAAATTTCAGTGCAGCGGAGCCTTAATCTTTACTTTGTAAATAGCAAAGTAATACATTCTGGAACTTTTCTCTTTATCTTGGCAAAATTACGTTAAATATTTTCAGAAGTAAAGCAAAAAAAAATAATAATGACCGATCTTTGAGCTCGACAGAACTGAAAAGAAGATTGTTTTTTTCCACAGACCAAGACATGCTGTCACCTAAAACAAGCACTAAGGCTGGTTTAGATGCTTGGTTTGCCATCATTCAACACTTTTCCAGGAAAAGTATTCTTTTCTACCCTTCTGTGGTTTATTCAAAAAAGGACGGAGACATTCAACAATGGATCAGGAGATAAGGAAATTAGATAAACATAAAGGAACGGTTTCCCTATCGCATTATGTTCTTCACTTTCCTTTTAAGGGGACCGGGTAAGCAAAATTCAACCAAAAAATCGATTTTTACTTTTATATATCCTTAAATAGTTTAAACTTTTACCTTTTCAATGATGTATTACGCATGTTTATATATTTAGAAAAAAGGAAATTTTTCATTCTTTCTAAGAGCAC
Source organism: Maratus speciosus (assembly GCA_963932465.1). NCBI lineage: Eukaryota > Metazoa > Arthropoda > Arachnida > Araneae > Salticidae > Maratus > Maratus speciosus. The sequence continues at coordinate 491,301,472 of OZ010796.1, read as the reverse complement.
TTTACAGCAGTGGGCTACTTTTTTTCTTGGTGACACCACTTTTCTGAAGTGGTAAAATTCCCATTGTTTTCGCCTTAATTAATGTGTTATTAAATAAGGCAAATTTTACTATTTCAAAAAAGTGGTACCAATCAAGAAATCGGAATTTAAAAAAAATAGTCCACTGGCAAGACTACTTCACAGCTTTAAGTGACTTTTTCCCAAAACTTCAACTTTTTCAGGTTTGTGTTCCTTTTTTTCAATATCTATTAAACTTAAGAACACAGATTTTTCTAAATACTTATGTTATAGTGCATACTTTAACACAGGGATTTAATGATTTCTTGAGAATTATTTGTTTTAGGCGGTGAAATCTTACCAAAAATGCTAATTTAAAAATGTCTTTCAAAAAATAATTAATAATTAATTTTCAGTTTCACTTAGAAAGAAAATTGTCTGATAAAATACGTAAAGCATGTTATTATAACTACTCTAAAAATATAGACCTCTGTCTTTCACCATTTCTGAGAAAAAGGTACGTAAAATTGGTGTACTTTAACATGGCCGAGATAGAGCTTACCCGGTCCCCTTAAAGCCATTAACCCGGAAGGACGTGTGCCGGACCTGATAGACCCGGAGTGCGTACGGTTTTCACAATTGTCACCACTATCTTTTTAAAAGCAATCTTCAACTTCTTTTATCGCATTCACAACTTCTTTTATCGCATATTATTTATTATTTATAGCCGACAAAATAAGGTGACGATTATTATTTGTATTTATTAGTGACAAAGTAAAAACTATTTATACCCTGGGTATGCGCGCGTTCCCCAGGTTTAAAAATGAAAAACACCGCGTGACCACAAAAAAGTGCTGCCTCACCTGAAGAAAGAGATTACAAGCAGAATCCTACGTCTATCTGGAGCTTAAATTTATTTTATAAATAAACAATCTTGAATCTTTTGAGTAAATTGTCCGAAGATTGCAGGGGTCGGCAGTTGTAACCTTAACAGCATGCAGTGTTGCCAGTGGGCTACTTTTTTAAATTCTGATTTCTTGATTGCCACCACTTTTTTGAAACGGTAAAATAACCTTTGTCTTCGCCTTAATTAATATGTCATTAAATAAGGCCCATTTTACCATTTCAAAAAATTGGTGCCAATCAAGAATCTGAATTTTAATAAAAAGTAGCCCATCTGGCAACACTGACAGAATGTTGTTAGCTCACAGGCTATCAAAGTCTGAGAGCTAATGTGCCCGCCCGTTCTGTACGTATGTATGTATGCATGTATGTACGTAACGCGATAACTCTTGAGGGAAAAGAGGGGTTAGTCCACCCCTTAATTCAGATAAATGGGTTTTTCATGCAGAATCATTCGATTTGCTCCGAATTTGGTATACCGGTTTATTATGTTAAGGAACTTCCCTGATTAGTTTTGGGGGTTCATTGGTTAAGGATAAAGGGGGAAAAGGGAGGTTAACCCGCCCCTCTTAAATTAGATAAATGGGTTTTTCATGCAGAATGATTCGATTTGCTCCGAAGTTGGTATACCGGTTTATCATGTTAAGGAACTTCCCTGATTAGTTTTGGGGGTTCATTGGTTAAGGATAAAGGGGGAAAAGGGAGGTTAGCCCGCCCCTCTTAAATTAGATAAATGGCTTTTTCATGCAGAATGATTCGATTTGCTCCGAAGTTGGTATACCGGTTTATTATGTTAAGGAACTTCCCTGATTAGTTTTGGGGGTTCATTGGTTAATGATAAAGGGGGAAGGGGGGCTAGTCCACCCCCCTTAATTTATATACACGGGATTTTCATGCAGAATTATTCGCTTTGCTCCAAATTTGATATACCGGTTTATTATGTTAAGGAACTTCCCTGATTAGTTTTGAGGGTTCATTGGTTAAGGATAAAGGGGGGAAAAGGGGGGTTAGTCGACCCCTTTAATTCAGATAAATGGGTTTTTCATGCAGAATGATTTGATTTGCTCCGAATTTAGTATACCGGTTTATTATGTTAAGGAACTTCCCTGATTAGTTTTGGGGGTTCATTGGTTAAGAATAAAGGGGAAAAGGGGGTTTAGTTCACCCCCTTAATTTATATAAACGGGTTTTTCATGCAGAATTATTCGCTTTGCTCCAAATTTGGTATACCGGTTTATTATGTTAAGGAACTTCCCTGATTAGTTTTGGGGGTCATTGGTTAAGGATAAAGGGAGAAAAGGGAGGTTAGCTTACCCCTCTTAAATTAGATAAATGGGTTTTTCATGCAGAATGATTCGATTTGCTCCGAAGTTGGTATACCGGTTTATTATGTTAAGGAACTTCCCTGATTAGTTTTGGGGGTTCAGTGGTTAAGGATAAAGGGGTAAGGGGGCTAGTCCACGCCCCTTAATTTATATAAACGGGTTTTTCATGCAGAATTATTCGCTTTGCTCCAAATTTGGTATACCGGTTTATTATGTTAAGGAACTTCCCTGATTAGTTTTGTGGGTTCATTTTTTAAGGATAAAGGGAGAAAAGGGAGGTTAGCCCGCCCCTCTTAAATTAGATAAATGGGTTTTTCATGCAGAATGATTCGATTTGCTCCGAAGTTTGTATACCGGTTTATTATGTTAAGGAACTTCCCTGATTAGTTTTGGGGGTTCATTGGTTAAGGATAAAGGGGGAAGGAGGGCTAGTCCACCCCCCTTAATTTATATAAACGGGTTTTTCATGCAGAATTATTCGCTTTGTTCCAAATTTGTTATACCGATTTATTATGTTAAGGAGCTTCATTGATTCGTTTTGGGGATTCATTGGTTAAGGATAAACAGGGGGCTAGTCCACCCCCTTAATTTAGATAAATGGGTTTTTTTGCAGGATTATTCGATTTGCTCCAAATTTGGTATACCGGTTTATTATGATAAGGAGCTTCCCTGATTAGATTTGGAGGTTCACTGGTTAAGTATAAAGGGGGAAACGGGGGCTAATTCCCCTTCACTTATTTTTTGAGGGGCATTATTCTTTAAAATAAGAGTATGATATACAATTAGTGTGAATAGCCTGTGAGCTCAATGCCATCAGTTTAGCTGGGCACTTTTCTTTTTTAGTTTTAACTGTTTTTTCCGAATAGTCATTTTTGGCTTTATACAAATTTATTAAAAAAGACGGATATTATTTTTAAAAACAAATGGTAACAAAGAGGCCATAGGCTTCTGCGATTAAACGACGTGACGATTCTAATACAGAAATACTGGAAACAAGCGAAAAGTCGTTGCTCCAACCCTGGAATATTGCTAAAATATTGTGTACTAAAAGCACATACCGGGTATCTGAAAAAGGGGCAAGACTTTACGGGGTTATAGATAGCAGCTATACGAGCAAATTTCGTCATAGAGTGTATGGTCGTAACGCAAGCGGTGAGAAGTTAGAAGGTAGTTTTCCACTGTCGGCAGTTAAAGAATTAACAAGAATGAGAGGCGATAAATCAGAAACTATTTTATTAACAGCAGGGATGCAAGCGCTGCGCCACAAATGGCTCATTTTCACCACTAAATTTTAACAGTATTCTATTCCCCATTAATATTATTAGCCACTGGTGTTGAGTTCACGCAACGGTAAGAAAAAATGCGCATATTTAAGTTATTTACACCCCCACCACTATTTTTGAATTAAAAAAAAATGGCCTTACTTAACGCCATAAAATTTTAAAATCATATAAAGCGGAAATTATCTTTCAGAGTTTGTGGTGGCAGACAACGTTCAGATAAAATGTTGAAATTTCAACCTTATAGTTTCGGCGGTTAACTATTTCCAGCACAGGCAAATTTTGTTGTAAAATGATGAAATCACCGACTGACACCGGAATTTCCATACGACTTTTTTAGAAATTAAAAACTTGTAAATCTACGCTTTCCATGTTAATGCAAAATTTAATTAAAATATTCTTGGTGCCGATTGTAAGTTTGTAATTAAAATTAGGTATCCCGACCGGGGCACACTGTGCCGGAAAGGGTTAATGGGTTAACACTTAGGACTACCGTTTGCCGTCATTTTGGTGACTGTCATATGAATATGTTTCGATTCAAACAGAAATTTTATTATGAAATATGTTTAAAAGGTACAAAGAAAAAAACCATTATATAATAAAGTTAAATCAAACATCTGTTTTAAATCAAAATTCTGGTGTGAAATATTTTTATAAAACTTGACTCAAACCATTGCCATCGAAATACTCAAGGCCAGAGGACACGAATTGTGACGTCATCACTAATCGACCGACTTCTCATTAGTGTTGGAATTCACACCGGAAATTTTTAAATAGCAATTTTCTTTTATTTTGTTTGTGGAATATCTACCATCATATAAAACAATAGTAACTATTTAAACTTACTGGTGAAAATTCGGAATCCTTAAATAAAAATTCAGGCAGATGTGGAATACCACAGTGCTGCCACGTCTGGCTGATTTTTTATTGGGAGATTCCAAATTTTTCACCAATACGTTTAAATAGTTATTATTGTTTTATAAGATGATAGATATTCCACAAATAAAATGAAAGAAAATTTCTATTGAAAATTTTCCCGTGTGAATTCGAACACTAGTGAGAAGTCGGTCGATTAGTGATGACGTCACAAATTGTGTCCTCTGGCCTTGAGTATTTCGATGGCAGCGCTTAATCTGCCGGTAGTTCTAGTGTTTAAACTCAAGAAATTCTGTCATTAAATAAGGTGAGTAATCCTATAAAAATTTAGTGGTAGAAATCATCCATTTGTGGCGCATCGCATGCAGCCCAGATTAACAGGAATATAATTATTGTACATGCTTAAAGAAATTGCTCAAATGATCTTCCGTCAGCTGTAATGCACGCTCCACACCTTCGGGATAGGGACTGACGCACATTTGCGAAGACACTATGCATTTCTCGAATATCGCCGGCATCAACGGCAAATCTGGCGACTAGATCCATATCGGTTTCAGTGGGGCACTCGTACATTAGGCTTCTCATATGGCCCCACAGGAAAAGTGCAAATACGAGAGATCCGTTGATCTTGGTGGCAAAGGTATGTGACCACCTTGACCAATTCATCGCCCTGGACAGTGGAAAACTACCTTTTAACTTATCAAATCTTGCGTTCCGACCACACATTCTATGACGAAATTTGCTCATTTCGCTGCGTTCTATCTCCCCGTAAAGTTTTGCCCAATTTTTCAGATACACCCTGTATATTGGCAAACTAATAGAATATAAATATTTTCAAATTGTCAAATTATCGTTATTCATTGCTTCCCAACCTCTGGCGTCCTCATATTAATTCCAAAAACGTTTACCTCTGGTAGAATGTCAGGGTTATTATTTTTTATCCTTTTCGATTTTGCATGCTTTGAACTAGAAACCAGTTTTAAACATACAATATCTTATGTGGAAAAGCATGAAATCATTTTTATAACACACAAATATATTTTTAACGTAAAATTGCACAAAAATTGCCAGTTATGTGTCAATGCTATCACTATAAACTGCAATAATTGCATCCTATTTCGTGCAGTAGTTTTTGAAAAACTGGCTTTCATAAAAAATATCTTTTATTTTATTTTATTTATATAAACCTTTTTATTTTAAATTACAAGATGGGAGATATTTATTGAAAGATAGACAGAAACATTTAGGAAAAAGATCAGGAAAAATAATTATGCCCTCTCTGTTTCGGGTGTGAAACGAATGTCACACCCTCAACACAGAAAATTTCTCCTTTTTGGATATGAAAATTATGTTTTAGAAATCAATGCGGCAGTATTAAGATAGATAAATACTGGTTAAATATAAAAATATTCAATTTAAAAAATTGAGCTTCAAATCATTTTGATACAAAGCTAATTTTGTAAAAAAATCTGAGAAACGGCTATGTTCATGGATTGAGCTTACCAAAATTGTTAATTTTTGAGAAACATTACTGCTTTCCAGGATTTCCTATAAAGTTTAGTATTTAAAACGGTTGTTAACCCTTTCAGGGGCAAGATACTTCTATTCGCAAAAGGATGAAATGAGTGAATGACACCAGAATTTACCATCAAATTTATTTCATAATAAGTAAAACCTTTTGATCACGTACTTGATCACTCTACCAGGGAGCCAAACAAATAATGGCAAAGGCCTTGAATCCCTGGCAGAAAAAAGTCCTCCACCATCAAACTCAACCCTAGCCGCCGAATCAGACCCGGAGACAGCGACAAATAAAACTAAAAAGTCACAAAAATATGGCACACTCTGCCTAACAAACAAAATACAAAAATTAAAGTCATGAACACGTGTTAACATATGACTGTAACCCTAGTTACTATAAAATAAGAATAAAGCCAAAACTAAGACTGAATGAAACTGAAAAACAAAATTTTAAGTTATTTTCAGTTACAAATGACATTATAAATATATCTTAAAACTAAGTACGAATTACACTCACTACCCAACATCAAAAATGTTTCGGGCTCAAAAATAGTTATTTCCGAAGTATTTTGTTTCGCTAAACAAGAAAATCACCATAAAAAGTTGAGATTAGCTCTTGTTTTCAAGATAGGAACCAACTTGAGAAACCTCACTATGGCTGTTTTTTGGAAAATCGAATGTTCGGAAGTTGGTACTCCTAATAGCTATAATTCCCTTCAACTGCACCCTGGGTAGAATCTTTTTTATGTTCTTTTTCCTCAGCAGATGGAAGCACCTTCCCTGGGACCGACCGTCTTTTGAACCGGTAAGAGCGTCAGTAGAACGAAAAAAGATAACAGTGCACGATTCAAGTGACATTCTCTGCTATTCGCGTTACAACTAAAGGTAAGCAATTTAATTATATCAACTGTATCAGTCTAATCGACGGTTAACATCACTCTATTTGACCTTTTGAATAAAGTTTCAAATCTTTAAGGCCACTTTGGCGTTTAAAACCAGTAAAAATTGTTGTTTTGAGGCTATATTTCAATTACGATTTCTGACATTTTGATCAGACAGCTTGCAATTTCAACAGGTGTAGTGGATGTATATTAACACGCTTGGTATATTTTTTTCAGAAAAATATGGGCTTTCCAATACAAAAATTAAAAAATAATAATAAATTTGACAATTTAAAATCGAATTACGATTTAAAATCTATTTTTTTAATACTTGTTATTTCAGAATTAATCACTCAAACTAAATTTTAAAATTTTCTGCTTTCAGATCAGAATGCCACGGAAGTGTGTTAATGCCGTCAAACACTTTTGTTACATCTGTGGTGAAATAACTTTTGAAGCCCAGAAGCGAACCATTAGCCCAGTTGTAAAGACAGCTTACTTCCATTACTTCGGTGTGAAGGTAGGTGACCAGGATAAACCATAGGCTACACATGTTTGTTGTAACTCTTGATCAGTGAGACTGCGAGAGTGGCTGAATGGGAAGAAACGAACAATGAAGTTTGCTGTACTCATGAATGGGCGTGAGCCAATAAACCACGTTGACAATTGTTATTTCTGCATGACGCCCTCTATGAATCGAGGTTGGACAAAAAAGAAGAAGGAATCGGTACAGTATCCCAGTGTTCCATCAGCCATTCGGCCCGTTCCTCACTCGGCTAATCTGCCAATTCCTGAACCGCCTCAAAATTATGAGATTGCAGAGGATGATGCTATAGAAGAAGAAGTCGCTAGCCCTGGGACTTTCCATGACCCAGATTTCGAGGCAGAAGATTTGAATGAGCCTCACAGACTAAATCAGACAGAATTGAATGATCTCGTAAGAGATCTTGACTTGCGAAAGGAGAAAGTAGAGCTTCTGGCATCAAGACTGAAGCAATGGCATCTACTCCAACCAGAAGTCAAGATCACAGAATACAGGACTCTTGACAAGAATTTTCTTCATTTCTTTGAGAAGAAAGAACATGTTGTTGCTTGTACTGATGTTAATGATTTGGTGAATTCCATGAACATAACTCATGATCCACGGAAGTGGAGGTTATTTATAGACTCTTCCAAACTTAGTTTGAAAGCAGTCTTACTACACAACGGCAACATTATTCCTTCCATTCCTATTGAACATTCTGTTCACATGCATGGAACTTACGGGAATGTGAAATTACTTCTCGAGTCAATCAAATACGAGGATCATAAATGGCAGATTTGTGGTGACTTGAAAATAATTGCTTTACTCCTGTGAATGGAATTAGGCTATACCAAGTACTGCTGTTTTCTGTGTTTGTGGGACAGTCGAGATAGAAACTCTCACTACATAAAAGACAAATGGCCTTCAAGAAATCTAAATCCCGGCGAGAGCAATGTCCAAAATGAGCGTTTAGTTGATCAAAAAAATATTCTGCTTCCACCCCTGTACATTAAGCTGGGGTTAATGAAGTACTTCTTGAAAGCCATGAACAAGGATGGAGAGGCTTCCAGTACCTTAGAGCGAAATTTCCAAGACTGAGTGAATCAAAGGTTAAAGTGGGAATCTTTGTGGACCCTCAAATACGCACAATAATGAAGGACCCTGCTTTTGATAAAGTTTCGGAAGGGAAAGGGAAAGCAGCCTGGGAAGCCTTCAAAGGTGTGGTACGAGGATTTCTAGGCAACAGAAAAGCCGAGAACTACCAACAGTTGGTGAAAGAACAACTACACAAGTACCATGACCTTGGATGCAACATGTCTCTGAAACTTCATTTCCTCCACTCCCATCTTGATTTTTTCCTTAAAAACTGTGGAGCTGTAAGCGATGAGCACGGTGAAAGTTTCGCAAATATATCTCTGTAATGAAACGCAGGTAACAGGCTCGTTGGAATGAGTCAGTGATGGCCGACTACTGCTGGATTGTTACAAGAGATGCTCCGGCGTTGACATACAAGAGGCAATTCAAAAGGAAACGTTTGCAAGAATAGGCTAAAAACAACCACTACTTTCTGAAAAATGAACATTGTTTAATGAAACATGCCTATTGTATTGTATTTATTACATAGGAATTTTTTTCTTCTTCAATTTGCTTTTAAATCGATGTGTGGGATGTTGTGTGTCTTTCTCCAGTGGGCTGTATTATATCTCGAAAACAAGAGCTAATAAAAAAATTTCATTTACATATTCTTTTTTTTTTAACGCAAAATTAGTAAGAATTGACTATCTAGTTCCAGGAAACTGACAAAAATATTTTTTTTTTGTTGGGTAGTGTAATCAAGACAAGATAAAACATTAAGCCAATAAAACAGAACTTTTAGGTCAATTCGAGTTACAAAAGACCATAAGACCCTGAAAGTCCAGAAACAACTCAAAAATGCGTGGAGGCAGAAAAATTAGCAAAGCACTTTGTGGATAACAGCCCGGCAAAAGTCCACCAAAAATTCTTTAATTACACCAAAATATTCAAAATCTGTAATTTATGAATGAATATAATTTATTCAGTTCATTATAAATAACTGTCAGTTTATAATAATTCGATTTTAGAACGAGAACATTTTGCATATCTCAAGACAGAGTTCTATTTCGCACAAAGTTAAAGAACAGAGGCATCAGAGGCCACTTGCCGAAAATAAAATGCTTAACGTCCCCGACGTTACCGCAATCACACTTATCTGTTGGACGCTTGCCAATCTTAAATAAATACACTGGAAAAGCACCATACGAGGAAATTAAATAGGCTACTACCCTTGAATAACACAAATAAGAAACGTCCGGTGAACGCAAGATGAGGAAGGTATCCCTACCCTTTTCACTAATTTTCCAATCATTAGTCCACCTCGTGATAATGTTACTCTTATAAAAACGCTTGACGAAGGAAACAGGGATTGGAATATCCAACCTCTCATCAAACTCATTATCCAGAATAACAGACTTTGCTAGATAGTCAGTCCTTTCATTACCAGCAAGGCCAATATGAGATTTAATCCAACCCATAAAAATAACTTTACCACTCAACAGTCTCAAGTTAGAATATATGTTATACAAAATCTTATCAATTGGAAATAAGTTCTGCAAGACTTGTATTGAAGAAAAACTATAAGTGTAGATGTGAAATTCTCTGAAATCAGCTCTGCAACACCAGTCGATTGCCTTGTCAATGGCTGATAATTCAGCCTGATAAACAGTATTATAAGCGTAAAGTTTAAAACGTTTTTCTAAAAGGATCTCTCCATCATTATAAACAACAAAAGCGGAACCAACTGTGTTGTTCATGTTGGAACTGTCTGTGTAAATTACAGGGTAGTTAAAAATAGGTACTACAGAAGTGACTGACTTTACAAACTGTATATGATGAGTTGACACAAAATAAGGATAATCAAATGTATGTAAATGTGGCATAATATTTTTCTTAGTTACACAAATATCATTTATCCATACTAGATCTTCATGACGCACTGTGTTATAGTGACCAGACATCTGTTCCAACTCCAGCTCCAGGGGAGTTAAACCCAAAATTACGCAAAGAGCTTCCGCAGATACAGATCTGTGAACTCTGATTATTGATAATAAACAAAGACGCTGGCATGAAGACAAGCGTATAATTCCATGGTATCTCAAGTCCCGGAACCATATTTCATATCCATAAGATATATGCTTCTTAATTACCGAATGATACCAAGTTTTCATGTAGTCCATGGGAAGACCCTTATCTCTAATGCGGGTTTTGCGCATGGAGCACGAAAAGTCTATAACTTTGTCACGAACAAGATCTAAATGATCAAGCCAACGGGAACGGCTATCCAGAAAAAATCCCAGGCATTGCACATTGTCCTTGACCGAAATGCTAGTATTCCTAAGCTTAAAAATCGGACGGCGTTTGTTCAAAGTGTATTTACCGAAAAGCATTGCTAATGATTTCTGAGCGGTGATTGTCAAGCAAAACTCTTCACATGTGTTCATACAATATTCGATACAACCGTTAATCTATCTTCCAGCGCTACACGAGTATCGGCCCCTTCCACAACAGCTGAATCATCAGCGTATGAAATGATTTTTCTAAAACGACGCTTATAATATTTTAATATTTTATCAGCAACCTGAGTCCACAACAAGGGATCCAAACAGGACCCCTGTGGACAACCTCGAAAAGCATGAAACTAGCGAATCCCTCTCATAAACTTGAATCCTATCAATCTATGTCTTATGTAGTTCTTCAAGATCCCTTTTAAATAATCCTGTATAGGTAGGTCATCTATAATACTAGCAAGTATTCGCCAATCGATTACATCGAAAGCACTAACGATATCGAAACTAATTAATGCACAATATTTAAAATCATTCAAAGTCTCCCTAACAAAATTCTTTACAGCAGACATTGCCGTTATAGTGCTCTTAGACTCTCTAAATCCAAGTTGACCTTCGTCCAGATATGCAGAAGATTCCAGAACTGTAGTTATTCAAATTTTCACTATTCTCTCCAAAATCTTGGCAATAATCGGCAGCAATGTAATTGGCCGGTAAGACTTAGGCAACTCATGTGTTTATAATGTACTTAATAAAAGGAAATTTTTCATTCTAATATTCTGATGCCAATGTGGCATTTAGGGATTAAAATTAGGTGGTCCACCTAATTGAAATTAGGTGGATTAAAATTAGGTGGTTAAATAAACCACCGCCCTTGAAGGGGTTAAGTAGTACTAGTCTATTAAAACATACCGTAATAAGCATTATATTGGTAAATTCAATGTAGTATTAGTTTTAAATTTGCTATTTCTTATTTTTTAATTGTCAAAGTTAAATGTGTTTAAAGTATAGATGTTATATAATCTTAGTGCTATATTAAGTATCTGAAAAATTGATGGCCACTGAGCTACTAAATTTACAAAGAACTGACGAGAATAAAATTCATTCTCATATTAAGGCACTTTAGATATCTTATTTATGTATTAAATACTACAAACGTAACAAAAATTACCTATATTGTATACCTGATGCGTAGATGTGTACCGGAACTTTTTTATAGGATATTTCACTTTATTTAATCGAAATAAATTATTACAAATTCTGTTATCAAACATCATGATAGTGTATTATGCGATTTAAATATTAAATAAAAATTTTCTAAACTGAAAGAACAGAAAGAGTGTCGCAACACGCCTTGATAATTCTAAAGAGTGTACTCTCCTTGTTGTTGTGACAATGAGATATTTTTGTTTAAATTACAAATAATTAAGGATCGACCGAAAGAGGTTTTTAACCCCTTGAAGGGCGGTGATATCGTTATGGCATCACCTAATTTTAATCCCTGATTGCCACATTGGCACCAGAATTTTTCAATGAAAATTTCACTTTTATTAAGTATGCAAAAATATACATTGATTAAGAATAAATTTTCGTGTAAATACTGATGTCATTCAATTATTTCAACATTTTACGACTACAAATACCTTTCCCCTGAAAGGGTTAAGACCGAAACCGGAACAGAAATTAGGTAATCTTCCTATTTTCAGCCGAAAACGAAAATGTCCAAAAAATTTTATTTCAGTAATTACTGCATACATAAATATACATAAATATTAATTAATTATACGTGTCGTCCAAGTTGGCTGGCTCTCTGTGCCTCTGACAAAAACTTTTTATTTTCCTATAAAATAAAATGTAATTAATTCATCAACGACACAAAATGATTTTCTAATTATACGAATTTCATCTTATTAAAAAATATTTATGTATACACACCTTGATTTATCTTTTATAATGATATTTTTAAATAATCATCATACTAGATCATCATATCAAATACTAGAAATTTCTCAAAGAGTATTAAAATCACTTTTGAGGTTTTAAACTAAAACTTTTCTATTACAGTTATGTCTGCAACATGTAATAAACACGTGAAACCCGTCTTCAAACTTTAGTCATATATGCATTGCTTGCTTTATAATTTGCCCTTACGTCAGTCAGTGATGATTGAAAATTACAAACAGTCAAGTTCACAGCAATAAATAAAGAGTGTCTCATTTGAGCCTATAAATCAATGTGTAATGTTTAAAGTTTCTGAAGGAAGAAACGAGAATATCGGAACGTAGATAATTTCGATCGGTTTTTGATCTAGACGAACTTTCGGCAACATTTTCGTCGAAATCGAATTTTCGATGAAACTCCGATTTTGTCCCGAAAACGAAAATGAAACCAAATTTTCGGGCAATCTCTACATAATAATTTAATGTCTACAAAATAACTTATTTTTTTCATAAAATCATAATAATACACACTTTCTTGTTTATATTCGGCATTTAATATTAAGTAAATCTTAATTGTGACAAATTTTTGAGAAGAATTTGGGAACAATTTCATTAGCAAGCTATCTCAAAAATAGAGAAAAACACGACATAGCTGGAGCCAGATCGTAACTGGAACATCCGAAAATCTTACTCAATCTTTATAAAAATATTTTACGCCATAAGTGTATTTTAAATCTATTTAAATTACTTATTAAACTTTTTTAATGTGGTTTGCATTTTACTTATTTTATAAAGACATTTCTGGTCCAAAACGACATTTAATCATTCAGTCGTAGTCAAATCGACTGCTTCTGGGCGTTATAGTGTTAAGTCAAGGGCACTCTTCATATAATTAACTCCTGGTGAGTTAATACCACAATTTAAAACAGTTATTTTTGCTTTATTTTAACGCAGAAATTATCTGATACATACGAGATTTTAAAATAATAAATCGTGGCGAGTGTATGCACCGGTTATCAAAAGTTATTAATGAGACTCTGCAATCTTTGCCAGCTGTTGATTTATACACACCGAATTATAATAAGTTCTAGTTTATGTCAATGTCCAAATTACTATTGGTATTTCATGGAATTGTTCCAGAAGTATATACGTTATGATAATCAATAAATTCACAAAGTAGAAGCCCCTATTTGAAATACCATCATCTTACTCAATAGGCAAAAATTTATGTCAAATCACCGCCTCCTAAATACTGGGCGTGAGCGCCGACACAAAGGTGGTGGATGCCGAAAACTGATTCTTTTCAGCGTGTGCACGGTCCCTTGAATTTTGGTATCAATAATTTTTAAAACATTTTTCCGCTTTATTTTTCTGAAATTAAACAAGACAAGGAAATTTTTTATAAAATACTGTCGTCTAAATTCGTTAAAACATTCTAAACATTATTATTCTAATCTTCGTTAAAAAATATCCACCGCCATTTTTGTATCAGCGCTCAAGCTTACTATTCAGGTCGCGATGGTAAAATTTTGACTTAATTTAAAGCTTGGTGGAATTCTGTAATCATTTGTTTAGACAGAGATTCCAAAAAATTTATGTCACTTAAATACAAAAAGACAATTTCCAAATACGGTAAAAATTTTTGAGGACATCCCAAAGCATGAGAGTACATTAAAAAACTGGAGTCTAGATTTTCAAGAAATAAATATTTTCTTCTTATGCATATTGAAAAAAGCAAAATATAAAATACAGAAGAATATAGCAAAATATATTGGGTCGTTCGGAAAGTCGTGTCCGTTTGGGAAAATCAATTCCTACCGGAAAATTCTGCCCGGTATTTATTAGACATTAGATATCGGAATAAACGCCCAGTAATTAACTCTTTAGTGCGCAGCTCTGTATATATGCAAACAACACTGTTTTGAATTTAATACATTTTTTTTATTCGTATATACACAATACACGCCAGAAAATTAAAATAGCAATATTTGCTTATTAATAATAGACATTCCGTATTTAAATAAAGCAAAATTAACCATTGAAACTTTCTGGTGTAACGTCAGATTCGCTGGCTTATGTAATTTCTAGAACGTATTCTATCATGGGAATTAAAGGGTTAAATGTTAAATTTTATAAAATAAATAATTATATAAAAAAGGGTATTTGGACACATACTTTTTAAAATATTTACTAATTTGCAATATATTAGCGTAAAACAGCCAGATGACAGTAGATTTTACTTGTATTGCAGATGTGTAACTGAAGAAAAGATTGATGTATTATATGACAAATGTATCTCTGATTATTTTTTCATTACTTTTCCTACGTAATAAATCTTTCAGGGAATCATATAATTTTTTTTCGAAACAAAATAAAAAATCGAGCATTTAAGGGTTAAATGATAGAATTTTCCGTATTTAGCATAATCCTCGGATAAAATAAGCTTCTTGAGGAGGAGAAACTCTCCTTAGCAAATGAAATTTAACCCTTAAATGCATGAATTATTCTTTTAGAATTGTGTTTTTTATTTTTATATTAAGGATTAGACACCAGAATTCTTAAGATAGATTTTTAACTTTATTTAGTAGCATATTTTTGCAATTTTTAGAGGATTAATATTTCTATATAAATATTGTGGTTGTAAGAACCTAATTTATGTATTAAAAATTAAATAAAAAGGTGATGGAAATTTACATCACTATGCAATTAAGGGTTAAACACATAAAAGAAAATGTTTGACTACGCAGGGCTACCACAGACGACTATTTCTTATTTTTAGATGGAAAAAATGCATGCCCGAGAAAATTCCGGGTTGCGCAGCGAAAGGGTTAAAGCTTCAAAATTTTCGAAATTTAATTTTTTTTTATATTAACCTGTTAACTACGAGCTTCCTTTACACTTCTTTTAATTCTTCCACACCAGTTTTGCACTTTGTAAATTGGATTTATTTAATTGCTCAAAATCTGAGATTAAATAATATGAAAATTTCCAAACTAAAATACTGGTATTCAAATTTTAAAATTTTGTTCGCTTTACCTGGCAAGTTTTCTTGCCAACCAACTTTAATGAGTTAAACTACTATCGTTTCTGAAAATTTTGAAATAATTTTTTCCACGAAATTCCCATAAGAACAGAAGTTATGGTTTTTAGAATTATACACGCCCAATAGCTGAATCTGCCTTTCCGAAACTTTGAACTTTTTCTCCAAATTACGTTTTTGGGAATAACGCGCATGATATCTCAAAAACTTCTGAATATTTTCTCATAAAATTTTCAAAACGCATGTTTCTTGTTAGTTTTTATAAACTGAATCTAAATTTTCCTTTTTATTGTTCAAACAAATACTTTTTTACGTGATTATACCCAGCAAAGATAGAAACAGTGGGCCATCAGCTGGAAAAAAGATGGCAGCTAGAACTGCCAGCAGCGATAAAGTACAATGGTGCCATTACTTAAACCAGTACAAAAGTGTCCGTGCGGAATTCAGCTGGCCCATCAGTGATAGACAACAGCAGGCCAGCATTGGTATGCCATCACATTACTTCAATCCGGCACTTTTCCTGCAGTGCTAGCACCTATCTCACTGCTATTCCTTTGGTGGCCCAGCACTTTTCCTTACAAAAATGTCTTATAGAATTCTATACAAAAAAAAGCATTATAGAATTATGGCCCTATTTCCCATAAGCTAGTTTCACCAACAGCTATATAAATATCTACAATAAAAATGTATATAGAAATATTTGAACTTGCAGCAGTTTCCACGTGGTTATCCTCCCAAGTACTAACCGCCCTCGACGATGTTTGGTTTTCGTGATCGAGTACGGACCACTACTTTCAGCGTATTCTGCGACCGCTCGCGGTTTTCAAACTCTCATTGCACTGCTTCAAGTTTGTTTCTTTTATGATTTACGTTCCCAATCATTAAACTGGTATAGAAATTATTCTATTGTATAGAAATCCTATATATTTTATACGCTTTTTTTTATTATTATTGATTCTCAATTGTATAAATTAAGAAAACCGAAATCCTTTGTAACTTAGTAAAACCAGATTTAAGGAGAAAAAAGTGCGTTGAAATAAAGAATTTGCTTATTCATTTACTTATTTATTTTCTTGATAGTAGTGATGCTATATTATTTACAGTTTAGAAGAAAAATTTGCTTCACAGCTTAAATTGTGTTAAGATAATCATTTCAGATTTGTGTTCAAATATTCAATGTCTTCGATATTCGCAACGCCACCTAAGGTAAGGGTTCCGAACAATAATACTGCAAAAGTTCGTGCATTTCCTTGTAGTGGTGGGTCAGCGCATGACATAAAACGGATGCCCACCAGAATTTTATCTGATGATTTCCAACAGCAAAGTTGACTGAAGCTGCCTAGCCGTGGTCATGCAGTGGTAGATCATTAGCCAACTCTTCTCTATCATTGTCATTATCTAATCTACTGCTGCCCAGCCATTTCCTCTTTGCTGGGTGTTGTTGAAAATTTCAAAACTTCGTATTAACTAAGTGAAACTTTATTTCGGTTCATGGTAATTATTACAATTTGAAGTAAAAGTAGGCACCCAAATTTTCATTCTAGTTGCAATATTTATTTTGCAAACCAGCGCGTAAGCTGTTATGCCAATTTTTTGCTCTTTCAAATCAATGTCAATGTCTGGCAGTTGGAGCTCCCTAAGAATGATAATTCTGCAACTTACAATTTTTTAAATACATGAAATGATAGAACATACGGGTATTTTTCATCCTTCTCCCCAAAAAACTGTTCTAAAATCATATGCATTTTAAGATATTAAATGTTAAAAATGATATTTTCATTTTTACGGTTTTAAGAATCCTGAGACCACCTTAACCCGTTAATTCTCGCTCCCTTCAATATCACGGGCTGAGGTGTCGTTTGTTATTTCTCGTGCCCGTCATATTTCCGGGATGGAGATTTAATTGCTGGAAAAACTTCCGAAACCAGAAAAATGTAAATGGCATTTCCGTGTAAAGTCTTTGAGTATTGCCGTTTGTGTTTGATTACTCACGGTGATTGTGATGTTGGACTCTGTGCTGCATGTTTCGAAGTATATCACACTCAAAAAAATTATTAATAATTAAAGTTTAATGTATATATATTACTTCAAATATTATTTGTAAAAAAATGTGTGATGAGGATAAATAAAGATTTAAGATGTGAAAAATAAAGGTCTTATTCGCATTCATTTGTATGGTTTAACACTAGAACGCCCGGAAATTTTACTCAAGTTTCATAAAAATATTTCACTCCAGAATTTTTATTTAAAATTATTTAACTGAGTTATTTAACGCAATTCTGCGTCGCTTAAATTTAACATATTTTATGAAAAAAATTCTGGCGCCAATGGGCATTTAATCATGTGGTCGGAGTCGAATCGACTCCTTCGGGGCGTTCTAGTGTTAAAACAAACATTAAGACACAGAATTCTCGCATGACAGCTTTTCTAGAAATGTGAATTTGTTTTATGACATCTTTTTTTTTTTTTGCCTTTAAAAAAAAAAAAATGCATATTTTATTTATAAACCTTATAATTATTCAGTTTCTCTAATAAAAAAATTGGGTAATTTTTATAGGGTTTTTCCATATATTAATCGATCCATAAGGGGTTAATTTGCAAAAATTGTAAAGCTTTTAATAATTCCTCATAGATAATCGTTCATTAATACCGTTATTAACAGTTCTTTTCCCTCTTCGAATTTCGATGCTGACTGTACTTGCGCCATTTATTTATATAATAGCATTCTATGTTTATGTGAAACAGCTGATCACCTCTAAACGTGAATGTAAATGAGGCAATTAGATTGCTATTATGATAGGATACGGTTAGTATTTTGGATTGATCTACATAACTTGCACATAATAGTATAGTGAATTATAGCGCGTAATTTATAGTTCTAAAGTGTATTAATATTAACATGTAAATTTTCGGATATTGTCTTGTGATCTCTCAAGTTACTTTCGCCTCTAGCCATTTACATTACTTTTCATAGATGCCGACATCTTACGATTTTTTGTACCACAAAAATTTATGTCTTATTTAATCGGCAGATTACGACGATTTAACCCTTTCAGGAGCAAGGCATTTCCGATCCAAAAATTTTCAAATAATTAATTCACACCACAATTTACGAACAAAATCATTTGAAAATAATCAAAAGCTTTTCTTCACGTTTATTATGATTTCTAATTTGTACTAAAAAATCACAGGTGCTATTTTTCAGTTTGAGCATTAAAAACAAGCATTTGCAGATCGCAAATGGGATTAACACTAGAACGTCCAGAAGTAGTCGATCCGACTCAGGCCATATGATTAAATGTCAACTGGGACCAGAAATTCTTTCATAAAATAAGTTAAATTTAAATCACGCAGATTTACCTTAAATAAATCAGTCATATAAATTTAAATAAAAATTCTGGTGTCAAATAGTTTTAATGAAACTTGAGTAAAATTCCCGGGCGTTCTAGTGTTAATTAGAATAGTATAAGGCCTGTAATGCAAGGTGACGCCACGTCGACGTCGTTGTCAAGTCACACTGTGACTTTGTGACCGTCGATGTGACGTCACGTAACGTTGATGTGAAATCATAGTGACCAGAATGTGAAGTCGTTATGGCCGTTTTAGAGCTCGTTTGTAACGTCACATTGTGACCACTTTGTGAAGTCACGGTGTGACAAATTTGTGAAAAGTGAGTCATTTGTGACTCATTTGGTATTAATTTTGTGACGAACCTGTGACGAAAGCGACGATGCTTTGTAGTTGTATTGTGACCAATTTGTGATATATTTGTGACGAAATTGTTATTAAGAGTCAACTTCAGTCAAGCGGAAAGACCCGTTCGGTAATGCTAATCCTATGGAAAACATTTATAAAGATATCTCGGTTGCATTTCAATATTTTTAAATGATTTTTTTGCATAGGATAACTGAGGTTGATCTGTACAAAAATCCTTTTTTCCTTTTTCGATTTTGTTTGCAGATAATTTCAAGAGGATGCTTTTACTATTGGAACCGGTTCCGAAAGTGAAAGTGTCCTCATTAAAAAAGTCTGTAAACAAAATCTAAAAAGTAAAAAAAGGCCTTTGTACAGATCAACCTTAGCTATCCTATGTAAAAAAAATCAATTAACAATATTGAAATGCAACCGATATACCTTTATAAATTTCTTCCATAGGATTAGCACTAGTGAACGGGTCTTTTCGCTTGACTGAATTAGCCTCTTAACACTTTGATGATTCTGTGGCTATTTAACTTCTCTTGACGAAAATCTAACAATTAAAAAAAATAGTCTCGTCTGAAATTATACTTACTGCATGTCATCTTTCTGTTAGAATTGGTTTGGAGGCCTAAAATCGCATACTCACAATTTA
The DNA here is from genome assembly GCA_963932465.1 of Maratus speciosus. Classification (NCBI taxonomy): domain Eukaryota; kingdom Metazoa; phylum Arthropoda; class Arachnida; order Araneae; family Salticidae; genus Maratus; species Maratus speciosus. The sequence goes on along the minus strand of OZ010796.1, from coordinate 491,281,473 downwards.
TGATCAAATACTGTATAATACGTAAAAATAGTCACATACGGTATAGAGACGTTCTTCTAAATTAAAGTTAAAAAATCAATTTTTATCACATATCTTACAATTGTAACACATTGTGTTGTTTTCAGTATTTGAAGAATGTTCCCTTTCAAAAATATTATACATCCCCCCCCCCCCTTACATGCTGAAAATTCCACAGCTTTATTTGTATTCATAACTGACACACAATAACTATTTTCTGTTGCTGTGGTGGGCCAGGCGAAAAGAAAAAAAAAATCTTTTTTTATTATTTCTTTCATTTTGAAGTAGGTTATTGCAAACGTTTTTGTCTTTAAGTATTTTTGCACTCTCTTTAAAAAATTAAAAGCTTTTGCTCACTTTAACATCCAAAGTTATAAGCACCTATCTAAAACTGTACAGATTGCCAATATTTCTGACCAATAACGCTGATGTTGAAGCAGAATTATCTTTTGTTGTAATATCTCCAACTGAATGAAAACGTGTCCATGTCAGGATTCGAACTATGGAAGTTTGGCATAAGCTGTCAATGTTACTGGGATGTTAATATCATATTAAGCACATAAAAATAAAAAAATAAGCATACAAAATGATTGGCTAAAAGGTACATTTTTTATATTTGCAATAAACATAAAATTACCATACTTCTCATAATACTGTCAATTTTCTAACACAAAATTGTAAAGAATACGAATTTACCTTTGTAAAAAATATATTTTTGGCATCACCAACCTTTTTAATTTTATAAAATTTAATAAGTTGCTTTTAGCAATAACGATGTGAAACTGCTCAAATGATAAATAAAATTTTGATGTGAAAAATTAATCACCGTATCGCTGTAGGATGAAAAATTCTGTGAACAATTTATATTAACTGTTGTGTTGGAAGTTGGAAGCAGTATGAAACAAAATAATTTTTTTAAACACTCTGAATAACTAACTTTGACTTCTAGGTATGTTGCAGATATACAACACGCTTGTGTTTCATTCTGTCTACAAATTCTTATTTATTATAAATTCAAATTTTGAGCAGATGTCCGTTTTTAAAATAAAAGTATGCAATACAAATTGTTTCGGAACATTACTTAACGCAAAATTAAAAGTTTAAGCATGCAAAAATTTTTATTCTATAAAAATATTTTTTATTCAGTAATTTAATTAGTTTCGAATGTTTACTAATTATATGAATTATTGATTATACATTTTTTAAACTTACGAAAATGTGATTTTAACCAGATAGTTTTAAAAGGGGGAAAATAAATGTGATTAAAATGCAATTTAAGTAAATGATTTTATCCATCTTATTAAAATCATTGATATGCTATTTTTAATTTCAACAAAATAAACATTACATTTATTGAATTTTATTGGATTGATAAAAGTTAATGACATTTATTGCTTTTATATCATGTTTTATATGAAATTAACTGAAATCGTAATAAAAGAAAGCAGGAAAAATAATTTTTTCTTACCTATTTCTTCTTGACATCGTCCTCTGTAATTCCATTTTGGTAATCCAAATAGAAGTTCTTTGGAAGAATTATGTCCGAATGCAATACAATGACATTGACCAGCTGAGATTAACCGGTCACTGCACATTGTAATTTTTTCGGACTAATATTTTATGTAAAATATCTCGTGACCGTATTCCTGCATAACTTTTGTAAAATTTAAAAAATCCGTGCCAACTACGCACATTCATAACACAGCTACTATTATTTAGATGCTGCCACTGTTCGAAAGAATAAATGCACTGTGTTTTCTATTGCTATCGTCTTCAGAAAACAAAATTCGCGAGCAGATGTTTTTTTCCGTTTATTTGTTATCTATACTTCTATTATAAAGAGGAAAAAATTGTTTATTTGTAGGAGGTAAGCTCAGGAACTACCGAACCGATTCCAAAAGTAATGGTATCAAAATGATGGTGTTAGTCCAACTTAGAACATAGGCTATATCTTATGTCGGTGCCAGTACCCCAAAGGGGGTGTAGGAGCAAAAAACGTTCTAAAAATGCGATTTATGTGTTACTGAAGGGCCTAGAAATATGAAATTTGAAGCATCAGCTACTTATCAGATATAAAGGATTTCTAAGAACAGTTCTTAAACAATTCGAAATTTAAAAGGGGTGAAAATGCGCGAAAAGCGTTCTAAAAGACGTTCTAAATGGTGATTTCTACACAATCTCAGGAAATACCAAACTGATTAAAAAAATAATGGCGTCAAAATGATGGTGAAAACCCTTGCTCCAACATAGGCTATGTTTTATATCGGTGCCACTACCCCAAAGGGGATGCAGGAGAAAAACGTTCTAAATTGCAGTTTTTGCGTGACGGAAGGGCCTTGAATCGTGAAATTTAGAATGACAGTTAGTTATAAGATACCAACGATCTCTAAGGACATTTCCTAAAATAAGTCGAAATTTAAAATTGGAGTCAAAATGCGCAAAAAGTGTTGTAAAAAACGTTCTAAATTGCGATTTCTAGCAATCTCAGGAAATACTGAGCCGATTTCAAATATAATGGTGTAAAAATGATGGGGACAGAACTTGCTCCAAGATAGGCTATATTTTATATCTGTTTCCACTACCCCAGAGGAGATGCAGGAGCAAAATGAGCGAAAAGCGTTCTAAAAACGTTCTAAATCCCAATTTGTCACCAATATCTCAGGAAGAATCAAACTGATTTAAAACGTAATCGTAAGAAATTGATGCTGACAGCGTCTGCTCTAACATAGACGCTATTTTATGTCGGTATCACTATCACCTAGACGTTGCAGGAACAAAAAACGTTCCAAATTTCGATTTTTGTGATCGGTAGGGGCTAGCAACTTAAAATTAGGCAAGGTACATATTTATTACATATAAATGATCTTTAAGAACAGTTTCGAAAAAATTGGAAATTTAAAAAGGAGTGAAAATGCGCGAAAAGCGTTCTAAATTGCGATTTCTACTCAATCTCAGGAAATTCCAAAGCTATTTCAAAAGTAATGGTTGCAAATCAATGGTGACAGTCCCTGCTATAACATAGGTTATATTTTATTTTGCTGTCACTACCATCTGAGGGTTAGAAAAGCAAAACATGTTCTAATTTGCGTTTTTTGTATAACTGAAGGATCTAACAGTTTGAAGTATGGCATGGTATTTACTTACAAGATGCAACTACTTTCTAAGAACTGTCGAAAGAAAATTTCAAATTTTAAAAGATGAAGTGAGCGAAAAGCGTTATAAATTACAATTTTTATGTAATCTTATCAAATACCAAACCGATTAAAAAAAAATTAATGCAAACTGTTGGTGATAGAACCTGCTCAAACATAAGCTATATTTTATGTCTGTGCCACTACCACCAGAGGGTTGCAGTAGCTAAAGACTTTTTAAATTGCGATTTCTGTGATACTGAAAAGGCTAGAAACTTTAAATACGGCATGGTAGTTACTTAAAAATATAAATGCCCTCGAAGGACTGTCGAAAATAAATTCGAATTAAAAAGGGGTGAAGTGAAGGGGATGTGCGAAAAGCATTCTAAAAAAGTCCTAAATTTCGATTTCTATGCAATTTCAGGGAATATAAACCAAATATAAAAGTAATAGTTGCGAATCAATGGTAACAGTCTCTGATCCTACACAGGCTATATTTTATACCGATGATTCTACCACCTGGGGTTCACAGGAACAACAAACACTCTAAAAAAGGCCTTTAAAAGCTTTCTAAATTACTTTTCTGTGGAATATTAGGAAATAACAAACCAATTTCAAAATTAATGTTGGCAAATTAATGGTGACAGTTCCTATTTCAACATAGCCCTTTATGTTGAGAGAGGTGGTAGGACTTGGAATTTGACAAGATGGTTAATTTTAAGATGTAAGAAGATGGTTTCTAAAAAATTCAAAACTTCAAATGAATACTGAAATGAGCATATTAATTGAGCATAAAAGTTTCAAAATATTTTCTTAATTATTATTTATTTAGTTTTATTTCGTTTTATTAATTTAAGTCTCATTTCTGCCTTATGCAGTGTAACAATGATGTTTAATCAAACTGTGTTTTAAATAGTAATTTTTTTAATTATTCCTAAAAGTAATAAGTACCTTTTAATAAAATAAAATATTACCTTTTAATAAAATAAACATTTAGTTAGTACCTTTTAATAAAAATTAGACATATAAATATAACTTTGCATATATCAAATATTACGCGTGCAAAGCCGCGGGGTTTGCTAGGCGTAGATATGCAAGCTAAATGCGTAATACTTTTATAAGAGCGTGTCTAATTAAAATTTTCTGTTTGAATATTTTTTTGTGCATTTCACTTTTGCTTTTAATCAATTTCGAAAAAATTCAAGTAAAAATGGATTGTAAAGTTTATTTTTCGTAAATTATAAAAAATTGTGTTAGTCATGATTAGGGTATATAAAATAAAATATTATTTAAATTTCTAGTGTATATAAAATCAATACAATAATGCAAGGCCTTTTGAAAAAAAAAAGTTAAACTTTGTATCACATGTAATAAATACAAAATGTGTTCATAAAAAATAAAAAAAGTTATCGGGGAAAGAAAGATTTTTCTTTATAATATTTTAATATTTTCTATATTAATTTCATGTAGAATTAAACACTTTGTACAATAACTTTTTTTTATAAAATTTCTGGGGAAAAAATCTAAATATGAATAAATATGTCACGCGTTTTGCATACATTTTGTATGTATATATTTTTATATTCAGAAAATATTAAATTTATTAAAAAACTAAGAAACAAATAGCAACATTTATTTTTAAAGAGTCACTTAAACTGCAAAATCAATCCGATTCAAGCTCCAAAATGCATTATGGAGGCTTTAATGTACTGTTTAAAATATTTCTTATCACTTTCAAAGCTTTCTGAAATTCATATTTTTGTCACACTGTGAGTTTACAATATGGTGGTTTTCCGCCCATATGTGGCGTGACATACGTTACATGCAGTGACATAACAATGACGTCACAATATTTTTTATAATTGGAAGAAAAATATTGTTTACAGTAAATAACATGTTTTGAAGAATTTTTGTAATTTTTTAAAGTTTTCTTAGAAATCCACAATTTGACTTTACTGAGTGGTGGCATTTTGGTCACAGATGTGATGTGATCACGGTGACTTACAGTGACGTCACAATGACATCACTGTGACCATGCATGCTATGAGGGTAATAATATACATACCATTTCTGGCGTATAATCCGCGGATCAAACAATTCTGTTTGGATACAGAAATTTTATATAGTTATTGAAGTCAAATATTTAACTCGATTTAAAAAGTTATATTTTATTTAAAAAAATTTCTAGGAAGAAAAATGATCGTTTGATCCGCGGATTGTACGCCGGAAATTACCGTAATAATAGAAATTATTAAGTTTAGTGCGGCCATTTGAGTGAGGGGTTTATTTTATTTTATTTATTTATTTTTTTAAATATGAGTATTAATTTGTTAAAGTTATATTCTACTAATTTCATTTGTCAGTTATTATAATTAACCCTTAAATGCATGATTTTTTATTTTGTTTTGAAAAAAATTATACTTTTTAATTATCTCCAATGTGAAACAAAAAGAATTGTTTATAATCATGGTAATATTTTATTTTTCTAGAATATTCTTATAAATGTTTTAAAACTGTTAATTATTTTTATTCATTTTATTATAACTCTATCACGACATCCAAGTGCACAGTGTTCCCAGTGGGCTACTTTTTTAAAATTCAGATTTCTTGATTGGCACCACTTTTTTGAAACGGTAAAATTCACTTTGTTTTTGGTTTAATTACTATGTCATTAAATAAGGCACATTTTACCATTTCAAAAAAGTGGTGTCAATCAAGAATATGATTTTTTAAAAAGTAGCCCATCTGGCAACACTGCAAGTGCAGAGATTTGCTATGATCGTTTTTTGCGAATCTGGTATTTTGGGAAAATTGGAATATTTAACAAAGAAACAGTGAAGATCAAAAGCGGTTAAAGTCTAGTTTGTACTTACAAAGTAAGAAATGTAAAGTAAATTGCCCTGAAAGGATTAAGAAAATAAAATTATTATAAAATTTTTGCGGTACGAAAAAGCGTAAGAGTCGGTAGCTTTTACTTTTAAGTGATATATGTTACATAATTTAATAAAACACACAAGCGATATTCAATACATATAGGACACAAATTAATAGAAATTTTTAAGTTTAGTGTTGCCATTTGCACGAGTTTTTTTTCATTTTTTTTTTTTTTTTTTTTTTTTTAGAATATGAGTACTAATTTGGTAAAGTTATATTCTACTTATTCCATTTGTCAGTTACTATAACCTTTAGATGCATTACCCTTAGATGCATGATTTTTTATTTTGTTTCGAAAAAATTATATATTATTATCGGAAAGGTTTATTACACAGGAAAAATAATAAAAAAGATAAGATATATATTTTTCGTATAATACGTCAACCTTTTCTTATGTTGCACATCTGCAATATAAGTAAAAAATACTGTCATCACTAATATATTACAAATTAGTAAATATTAAAATAAGTATGAATCGAAATACCTTATTTTATATAAATTTTTATTTTGTAAAATTTAACCCTTAAATGCATGAATTATTCTTTTAGAATTGTGTTTTTTCATTTTTGTATTAAGGATTAGACACCAGAAATTTTAAGGTAGATTTTTAACCTTATTTAGCAGCATATTTTTTGTAGTTTTTGCAGGATTATTATTTCTATATAAATATTGTGGTTGCCAAGAGTTAAATAAAAAGTGCTGCAGATATGCATCGCTATGCATACTGGGGTAAAAAAAGGGTGCAGGGACTTTTTAAAAAAGAGTAGCAGCAAGTTCTGAATTAAAATGTACCGTTCAACTGAGAATTACTTTTGATACAATTGAACATTTATAAAGTAAAGAAAAAGACATCAGGGAAATATAATGTAAAGAATCTTAGAAATTTGTTAACAAAACACATCCGGTGTTGTACCTTTATTACTTTCGGCGTACCCCGTTATTTCGTAACACATTTTAAATATGAATTTTTTTAATTATCTCTAATGTGAAACAAAAAAATTGTTTACAATTATGGTAATATTTTATTTTTCTAGAATTTTTTTATAAAAGTTTTACAGGGATGTGATTTTCGCGTTTTTGCACACCAGTATATTCTTAGAGAAAATGTTGTTCTCCTAAATGGCAAAAATGTTCCGATTAAATGAAATATCATTTTCTCTAACAAATACTGGTGTACAAAATCGCGGAAATCACATCCCTGGTTTTAAAACTGTTAATTATTTTTTTCATTTTTTTATAACTCTATAACGACACTCAAGTAAAGAGATGTGCTATGATCGGTTTTTGCGAATCTGGGAGTTTGGAAAACTGCAAAGGAACAGTAAAGATAACAAGCGGCTAAGTCTAGTTTGTACTTACAAAGTGGGAAAATATGAAAAACGTAATGGCAAATCCACTTTCTTTAGTGCACACTTGTGTTCTGTCCAAGGATGCAGGTATCTCTACGAAAAATCAAAAGCGAATGATTACAGTTTGGAAACTGTCGACCACTAATATTTAACAGAAATAGTCTAATTCTAGAATTTCAGAAATTCGATGATTAGATAAGACAATAGCTACTATAAAATTTTAGTGGTATCCGGAGGGCCACAGATTAACACCCCTGGAATACATGATGCATATAACTAAATTTTCTTCAGCGATATGAATCCTTGAAATTTCGTTGATTTTTCATCATCGCTCTAAACCAGGGGTTTCAAACTGTGACCCGAAGGATACCACTAAACTTTTACAGAAATTACTGCCTTATCTAAATTTTGACACCCCTGCTCGAAACGGATACATGTGGTAGGAATTAGCAGTGTTGCCACTTCGCTCCTTAAAAAAAAAATGAGATTGCTTGATTGCCACAAACTTTTTAAAAATAGTGTAATTCGCCTTATTTAATCAGTCATTAACCCTAGAACTACCGAAAATTTTACTCAAGTTTTATAAAAACATTCTATACCAGAATTTTTACTTAAAACTATTTAATTTGTTTATTTAACTTATTATTGTCTGATTTATAAATTTAGTTTGTTTTGAAGAAATTTCTGGTTTGAATAAATATTTTGAATGTACATGTCGGGTCCATTGGACCCTTCTGGTAGACAGAGGGTTAAATAAGGTAAATGTTACAAGATTTTTTAAATAGTATAATGCGCCTTAATTATTAAGTAATTAGATAAGGATAATTTTACTGTGTAAGGAAAAAAAAAAGTGGTAATGAAGCAATTTCAAGTTGAAACCAGTGTTCCTAGTTTGCCCTCAAATTTTATTTTGAAATTTCAAATCCATATCGGAAATTTTGAAAGAAGAGTTCGTCCTTTATATAATAACGAAATGTCTGTCATTAAGTAGAGCAAAAAATACTATTTTTAGATTTTGATGTGTATTCGGATTTTCTGAATACAAATGGAGGCCAATCTGGCAACACTGTGCACATGGGCAACAACCAAGGCCATTATATCGTCGGTTCCATGTCAAAATGTCCAATGTGAAAATACTGGGCTACTTTTTTTTTAAAATTCAGATTTCTTAATTGGTACCACTTTTTTGAAATAGTAAAATTCGCCTTATTTAATGACATATTAATTAAGGCGAAAACAAGGGGGATTTTACCATTTCAGAAAAGGGGTGCCAACAAGAAATCGGAATTTAAAAAAAGTATCCCACTGTTTTTACATTAGATAGTTTGACATGGTATCGACGATATATTAACCACTTAACTATTTTCCCCGAACAGAGTTCGAGCAAGAAAAGATGGCTTGCTTCGTTACTAAATGCTTTTCCACTCCACTAATTTTTACCTGAAATCTTCGATTATTTAAGACAAATATTTTTGTACTTAAAAAGTGGTTTTGGCTCCATGTTTTTAGTTTATGTTGTTAAAAAAATGTGACAGTTAAGTGGTTAAGACTGCGCAGATAGATGAATAGAAGAAAGGGCATAGCCGGATAAGCATTGGAAACATGCCTTTTAATCAAATTTCCTGATTTTTTCCCCAGACGTAGCTATATATCTGACAATATATTTCCCCTTTTATCACCCTATAAATATTGATATTTAATGAGATAAAAATGTTTTTTCGATTTTTTAAAAAACGGATTTACTCAAAAACTGCTGCACGGAATTTCATGCCATTAATTGAGGATATATAGATACCAAAGATGTATAACTGGTAATTTTTGTATAATTTTCTGTTTATAAAAACTGTGTGAAATATTGAAATAAAAATTAAAAAAAATAAAAATCATATCTTATGGTTATCCGAAAATTACCATTTTCTTCTAAAAAATTCCCCATATGTGCCCGTTTATTCTATATAAATGCCGAAAATTTGCGTCGGGTACTACATATAAATATTGACAAAAATGTATATTAAAATTATTGAAATTCATTTTAAGGTGTTATTTTGGGCGGAGCTACTCAACTTCCACACCCGAACAATTTTTGGAATTAACAGTTACAGAATTGCTGCATTTTAAGTTTTAATGAACACATGAGCAACATTCTCAACACTGTCGATATCAAAATGAACATAACGTTGAAAAATATGGCTTATATGGTGAATGGAATCTAAAATACATCAGTTGACATATTGTCTGCTGGCTTTGTTCCAAAAATTCTTCGGATGTTGAAGTTAACTAGCTCCATCCCAAATAACGCCTTAAAATGAATTTCAATAATTTTAATATACATTTTCGTAAATATTTATATGTAGTACCCAACGCAAAATTTCGGCATTTATATAGAATATACGGGCACATATGGAGAATTTTTTACAAGAAAATGGTAATTTTCGGATAACCATAAGATATGATTTTTATTTTTTTGTATTTTTATTTCGCTATTTCATACAGTTTTTATAAACAGAAAATTATACAAAAATTACCAGTTATGCATCTTTGGTATCTATATATCCTCAGTTAATGGCATGATATTCCGCGCAGCAGTTTTTGAGAAAATCAGTTTTTTTAAATATCGAAAAAACATTTTTATCTCGTTAAATATCAACATTTATAGGGTGATAACAGGGGAAATATATTGTCAGATATGTAGCCACATCCGGGGGAAAAAGTCAGGAAATTTGATTAAAAGGCATGTTTCCAATGCTTATCCGGCTATGCCCTTTCGCAAGTTGAAAGAAACGCTCTCTTACATGAGATTTTAGTTCTGCATGGCGTAAAAGGAAGTGTTAAACCAGAAAAATCACAAAGTACAATTGAAATAAATAAGTTACCGTATATGCGCCGGTGCAGTCCGACCCCAAATTTGAGAGGACTAACAGACTGAATACCAGAATTGTCTAATGTAACTGCAAAATTTGAGAAATATTTCTGGTATTAAATTAAATTAAATAAGGAGAAGGTAAGTAGTTGAAAATAATGGTGTTCAACATATTTTTCCTCAAATGTAGGTTTCGGCTTATACGCGAGTGAATATGGTAATGGAAATGACGGTGGCTAAGCAAACCAATGAGCACCAGGGGTTTAACCCCTTAATTCTTGCTCCCGTCATATTCTCAGGCTGCGTCTTTTACTCAGATTGTTTGACTCCCACCAGTTTTATAAAATAGTGAAATTGGCTATATTTTAGGATGCATTTACCTGTCATTAAATAAGGTGAATATTTCTGTTTCATAAAAGGGGTGCCAATAAGCAATTTGAATTTTTTAACCGCAATTTAATTCGAGCGTAAAGGGGTTAAACGCACGCGTCTTAACACTAGAACGCCGAGCAGTTGTGAATTCGACACCGAACAATGGACTAATTGTCAATTAGAACCAGAAAAAGTTTCTTAAAATAAATGAAATATAAATGACACTGAAATAAATTAAACAATTATGTTAAATAATTTCAAATAAAAATTCTGATTTAAAGTATTTTTTATAAAACTTAAGTAAAATTTCCAGGCGTTCCGCTGTTAAGGTGAGTGAGTTGGATGGACATAAACGACAGATAATGGAAGCATTGAATTACATGAAGGTGTTTTTCTTCCTTTTTGATGAACTTCTTTTTTGAAAACTCGCCGAAAAGAGAGGAAAGTGGTGCTGATGTATGGGAAAAAATTTACTTATGGTACGCATTCGATATGGTGAAGCTTCACCTGTAATCGGTTTTTCTGTTGCTCGTTACCGACGGAACCAACTTCCACCAGTAAATTTGAAAAGAAATTTTCTCCATATTAAAACATCTTATTAATGCAGAATTTTAGTCATGATTATGGCCAGAAACAGATATTTATTTTTACTGGTGGAAATTTACTTCGGCTGTAGTCAGGCCCTGCGTATCCGCCATATTGTGACAACCTAAACAACCTCCTGTCGTTGTCCCTGAAAGAAAGTATAATACCCGGGCCAACTTCCACCAGTAAAAATATATAGATATTTTTACCATACTTGTGAGAGAAATTTTGCATGAATAAGCCGCTAAAAAAAGGTGAAAGTTTCTATTAAAAATTTAATAGTGACGTTTACTTTGGCTGAAATCAGTAACTGTTGATCCAATGTAAAAAATCAGCCACCGTCTTGTGACAACCACCTCAGTTACTTCACTCGCAACTGGTAGATTCTACTCTATATGTCTCCTCCTCTTTATTCATAACTCAATTGGTGCACACTAGGGTGGAGCGAAAAAAATTAATTTTTTCAATCAAAAACGGGTAGGTGCCAAAAGTTGCTTTTATACTAGCACATCATCTGCGTGCAATATTACTGCTGAAAAAAAATGGCTTGAAAAAGTTTGGGAAAAATTTGACATTTTTTCAAAAAATTAAAAAGAATCTATAGAGATGGTTATTATTTAAAAGTGTTATTTAAACCTTTATTATTAACCCTAGAACTACCGGAAATTTTACTCAAGTTTTATAAAAACATTCTACACCAGAATTTTTACTTAAAACTATTTAATTTGTTTATTTAACTTATTATTGTCTGATTTATACATTTAGTTTGTTTTGAAGAAATTTCTGGTTTGAATAAATATTTTGAATGTACATGTCGGGTCCATTGGACCCTTCTGGTAGACAGAGGGTTAATGACTTAACATATTTAAACGATAAAACGATATCTTTGTTCTGTATAACTAGAACAAAACTGAACACTTTTGGTGAAAAAAGCCGTTGCCATTCTGTTGTGTCACACAAATAATTGTTGTTTAGAATACAGCTCTTACTAAGTTGCTTTCAAAATTACCCAGGAGGTACCACGTGGAGGTGACTGCATTTCATCTCACAACAGTGCATAGCTTGACCGCCCTACCATCTGAACTCAATGTTTTATTTATACATTAAATTGTGATTTTTTATCAAAGACTGGCATAAGTTTTCAATGTATCAACCTAGTACAACTCTTCTTTGGATCCAAAGACTTTGGATGCTGCTGCTGTGATCTCCTTCACGTATTTTTCTACTCTTTGTGAAAGAGAAGACAAACAGCGTAATGTAGTGCGAATTTTATTAATGTAATCTATTCAGCCGTTTTTTATCTTCACCAAGATTGCACCCGATAAACACATATTGATTAGAGGTTCTGTTACCACAACACTTTTCCAATGAATTAGATTTATATAATTATCCGCTTCAAAGTTGATTGTCGATATTTCAGATTTGCGTATGCCATCATTTACTCTCATCTTTCAACTATTATGTGCTGAGCAGCTATCTGTTTAATGTGATGGAAATCGTCAGAGAGCATTGAATTAAGAATTTCCTCTGCTATGCAAAACAACCATTGTCCTAAATAACCTTTTTTTAGTAGTTGTTTTATTTCGTTTTGTGTGTTGTTTAATAGCCGAGTAATTTCCCATGAGTTTTTAGGTCCCTTCTTTAGCTGTGGATTAAATTTGATTGTAAACTATCCTGGGGCCGAACTTGGGTAACATAGTACTTTTTCAGTGAACGTAGAGACTGATGGACAGTGAGTGCTCATTTGAAGGCGGATAATTCTGTTAGTCGTTGTCATCCATTCCACGAGGGACATACTTAGAATGAACCATTACAATTGATCATATGCCCCCTCCAAGTCCAGTGAATTTTCTCTGCATCATTTATTAGACAAGACCGTTAGCAAAAATTAGATTCTAACCCACAGGGATTCACCGGACCAATAGGAAAATCTTTGTCCACGTGCTTATTCCCTTCTTATTTCAATTTTTGAAGCCATTTTAAATCATTATTTCCATAAATCGAGAAAAGGGTTCTCAGCACATACCAGAAATACCTGCCAGACATTTGAAAAGTTATTTCATCAAGAGATATGGCTCAGAAGAACTAGCGAATAGGAACCCAAGAAACTTCTCCTACGCAAGGTGGCTCACAAAGGCGCATAAAATTTATATAAGCCTTTATAAAAGCAATGATTGACCATCAGAGTCTGGTTCACTCACAAAGTATGTAATCCAAGTTTATGCCGCAGGATGGTTTACAACAAATATAATCCACATCTTAATAATTGATCTAAAAACTTATGGGAATTTACTCGGCTATTAAACATCACAGAAAACGGCAAAAAACAAATGATAAAAAAATTTATTTACGACATTGAGAGCAAATTTTTCACATCGAGAGCAAATTCTTATTGCAATTTTGATGACGATCGCCATCACATTAAAGAACAAGCTTATCAACATATAAAAAATGCAAGAGGTAGAGTAAAAGATGGCATATTCAAAGATGAAGCACCTAAATGTTGTAAAATGTTGTAGGAACAGAACTCCCAATCACTATGCAGTAACTGGAAGCATATTTTAGTGAAGATACTAGAGGGCTGAATAGATTCCATTAATTCCACTGCATCATTCTTCTTACCTTATCATACACATGTAGTAGAAACATACGTGAAGGAGTGCCACAGCAGCATCACCCAACGTCTGTGGATATAAAGAAGAGATGGACTAGATTGATACATAGAAAACTTATGCCAGTCTTTGATAAAAAATCGCAATCGATATATAAATAAAACATTGCGCTCAGATGGAAGGGTGGTCGGGGCTATGCACTGTTGTGTCATGAAATGCAGCTACCTCCAAGTGATACCTCTTGGGTAGATTTGAAAGCAACTACGTAAGAGCTGTATTCTAAACAAAAATTAGTTGTATGACTCAACAGAGTGGCAATGCCTTTTTTCCACCAAAAATTGTCAGTTTTGTTCCAGTTATACAGAACAAAGATATCGTTTTATCGTTTAAATATGTTAAGTAATTAATAATAAAGGTTTAAATAACACTTTTAAATAATAACCATCTCTATAGAATTTTTTTTATTTTTTTGAAAAAATGTCAAATTTTACCCAAAATTTCAACTTTTGGACCCAAAAGCGCAGACTCAAGCCATTTTATTTCAGTGGTAATATTGCATGCAGATGATGTACTTGAATAAAGGCAACTTTTGGCACCTACCCGTTTTTGATTTTAAAAAAAATATTTTTTTCGTTCCACCCTAGTGCACACGCTTCTCTTTGGTTTGACAGCTCGCCACAAGAGAGGAGTTTGGCATTACTGAGAGAATGATGTTATGAATGAAGGGAAGGAGACATATACTGTAGAGTCCACATATTGCGAGTGAATTAACTGAGGAGGTTGTCACAAGTAGGCGGATGTTTTTTTTTTTTTTTTTTTTTTTTTTACATCGGATCAACAGCTTCTGATTACTGCCGAAGCAAAAAACCACCAGTAAATTTTGAATAGAAAATTTCGGTTTATTTTAGCGGCTTACTGCTGCAAAATTTCTCTCACAAATATGGTAAAATTTTCAATTTGTTTTTACAAGGGAGATGCTAAGCCGTGAATTAAAATCTCTTTCACTGACGCTGACAGGAGTTTGCTTAAGTTGTCACAATATGGCGAAAACGAAGGGCCTGACTACAGCAGAAGTAAACTTGCACCAGTAAAAACAAATATTTGTTTTTAGCCATAATTAGTAAAAATTTCTGTATTTAAAAAACGTTTAAATAAGGAGAAAATTTCTATTCAGATTTACTGGTGGAAACTTGCCCAGCTGTAATGAACCACTGAGAAATAGGTTACAGTTGAAGCTTCACTATTTTGAGGATATGTCATTGCCTCTTTATTCAAAGTTCCACAACTGATAGCGAACAAATTTAACAAGAACTGCGCACGTTCCAAGTATAATATTTCTGGCGCCGACTTAGCATTAATTTCTCAAACATTACTTTAATGATATTTTTTTTTCTTGTTTTGCGAGTGAAACATTGCTATCATACGCGCAACACATAAAAATTGCTTCATTGAAATGTGAAAATGATGATTAAAAAATCGATGCTTCCATATTAAAGTAGCTGAAAGATGGTTAAAAATAAAAATATTTAATTTAAATATTTGAGCTGTAACCCTTTCCATTTGGAAAGGGTTATTTTTCAAGGAAAAGTAATTGTGTTTCTGTATTGCTGAATTCACACTATAATTTTCCATTTTTTTTTTATTTCGAATGCAATTTTATAGACTTTGCGTAAATATTATATAAAACATTTTTTACATTTGTTTGCTACTAGTTTTCATCTACAGATTTTAGGGGAAATACTAGTTACCACAAGTGTTTCCAGTACGAATGTTTTGTATTTCACAGTTTTTCAGTTATAAAAAAGTGGTCACGGTGCAAAATAAACGAGTCCTTTTTTTTTTTTTTTTTTTTTTTTTTTTTTCAGAAAAATTTATGAGGGCGAAATGAAAAATGATTAAGAACAGCAACCGTTTTAGACAGGTTTCCGTCTTAGTAGGAGTACTTAACCCTTTCAGGAAAAAAGAACTTCTAATGCTAAAATGTTATAATGATTGAATGACACCGGTATTTATAAACAAATTCATATGAAACTAAGTAAAAGCTTTTCGTCACGTTCAAGTTCATCACGTTAAGAAAAATTTAATTCCCAAATTCCGGTGCCACTGTGGCACATGGAAATTAACATTAAGTGGCATGTATAATATACCGGTACCCGTCAAGGGATTAAAGGGTATCCACACTGTCTGCACGAGAGTCTGATTACCACCGAAGCAAACTTCCACGAGTAAGTTTTAATCGAAATTTTCGTTTTATTTGAACGACATATTCATGCAAAATCAGTGTCATGAATAAAGCAAAAATCTCTATTCCGTTTTACTGCTGGAAGTTTTTCCTGTTGATAATCAGGCCCTGGTCGCCACCATAAATTTTTGTCGTTTAATCCTTTGGAGGTAGGTGTTCTATTACTTATATCAGTTAATTTATTCCAAATATTTTTAATCTCAATTGCCCCAATTGCAAAAGGATTTTTGCATAAAATTCTGGATAATTAAGATACGTGAAGGTTGGTTTGGTTGACTTTTTGACGTCTGATTATCTACTTGAGGGATATAGGCCCAACCGGGGAGTGCCCTCCGTGTGGGTCTTTCTAGGGGAAACTAACCCGTATTTACAAAGGATTTCCCAAGGTTAGAAGAAAACCAGGAAAACTCCGAACGCTTAGGCCGACGTGCGTTAGTGGTTTCGAACCCAGCACCTTCCGTCTACCAACTTCGAGAGCATAACCTCTCAGCCACTGGTGGGGTTAAGCTACGTGAAGAAAATCACAGGCTTATTTTCAAATCAAATTTTTTAATCGCGGGCTGTCAATTATTTTAACAATTTTGAACCAGAATTGTTTTGTCCCTCAAAAAGTTAAGATAGGTTTCGATTTTCACAGACATTATTGAATTTTTTGATCTTTTGAAGGCGGTGGTGAATTGTTTATACCACGTATGTTTAAGCTTGTTTTGTAAACAACTTATTTTGTACATTTGGAACATAATTTTTTTACACAAATCTTTGCTTTTATAATGATCGTGAAATAAAACAAAATTTTATTTATTTGTTTTGAAATAAAATGTTTCAAAAACTCTTGTTTAATTTCAGCGTTACAGCTGGGTAATGAGGAGTAACGAGATAAAATCTTATTAGATTTATGTTCCTTTATTTAAAAGAAATGTACTTCAGATGCGAAATCGAGAGATAAGTAACGAGATAAAAAACTCATTAGATTTCTTTCATTTAAAAAAAAAAAAAAAAATGTACTTCAGATGAGTAAGAAATAATTTTGGATTCATAAAATCATTCATTCGTTCATTCCTTAACAATACACCAATAATAATTAAGCTTATTTGCATTAACGTACTTACGTACACTCTTCAAACTGAATATGGATATGTAATATTCTCAATTTCGTTACACTTCAACTAAGTACATGTATTTGCAAATGAGACTGGAGAACACTTTAACTGACGATTTTAGAATTCTAATTCAGAGTTAGGTAATTAGACTGAATAGAGTGTTATGCAATAACGTACTAATTAGGCTGTATCTGCGATGAATTTGTTAACTGTATCTCGTTTAATCAGATACCAAAAGTAAAAGTGAGAAGTTTTATGTGAATATTGAAGGTTATGATTAAAACACTAAAAATGATATGAGCATAGTCTAAGATAGCTGTAAACTTATATGATTTTCTTGTTAGCACTTTATCAAAGAGAAATATTCGCACAATTTAATCGTAGAATGCATAAGATTAAATAATACGAAGGTTTTCTTTCGAAAAAAGTTTCGTAAAAAATTGCCAACTATGGTATCATATTAAAATCTCATAAGTATGTAACATACTTTTTAAATTAAGAACACACTAAAAGCAATAAATTGAAATAAGGCACTCGATATTGTCATCATACTATTTAACTAATGGAGTTATGATTAAACAGGTGGAGAAATATAGTGTAGAGTCTACCAGTTGCGAGTGAAATAAATAAGGAGGTTGTCATATAATTAGATGATTGCTGATATTTTTACATCGGATCAACTGTTTCTGATTAACGACGGAGAAAACTTCCACTAGTAAATTTTTAATAGAAAATTTTAGATTATCGTAGCGGCTTATTCAAGCAAAATTTCTCTCACGAATATGATAAAAATTTCTATTCGTTTTTACTGGTGGAAGTTTGCAGGGATATTGTAACCTCTTCCAATGATAGGATGCGTTTAGATTGTCACACTATGGCGGAGGGCCTTCGAAGTAAACTTCCAACAGTAAAAATTAATATCTGTTTTTAGCCATAATTATGATTGAAATTCGGCATTAGTAGGTGTTTAAATCATAGCTGCCAACATCTTACGCTTTTTCAGACCACAAAAATTTTATAGCAAATTTTACCTTTTTAAATCGCCGTAATCTGCCGATTAAATAAGGCAAAAATTTCTATTAAATTTTTGTGGTCTGAAAAAGCGGAAGAGTTGGCAGCTATGTTAAATAAGTGTAAAATTGTAATTTAAATTTACTTGTAGAACATTGTCCCGGCGTTAATGATCCACTGCCAACCTGGTAGTTGAAGCTTCACCAATTTGAAGATATGTCTTTTCCTCTTTATACATTGTTCCATTATTTAGCTGTAACATTTTTGTTTCGAAACTTAAAACTAGAACTACCACGCGCCGTCATTTTGACGGCTACCATATGAATACGTTTCGGTTCAAACCAGAAATTTGTTTATGAAATAAGTTTGAAAAATACTAAGAAGAAAAACGTTAAATAATAAAGTTAAACTGTTATAAATAAAAATTCTGGCGTGAAATATTTTTTTATAAACCTTGACTCAAATTTCTAGTAGTTCTACTGTTAATGCGAATTTTACAAATCATGGGATTCCAGCAACACAACTTCGGGCGACGTAAATAACAGTAAATTTTTAGACAAATCTTCACCTTATTTCATCGTAGATATCAATTAAATTAGATGAAGATTATTTAAAAAAATTAATGGTAGGTCTGCTGCCCGCGGTTGAGTCGTTAATTCCTGTTATATCTAGTAAATGCATATCCTTTTCTTGTCAAATGTAATCGGTTCGTTCTCGGCTAATGTGTAAATTTCATTTTCATTACCTTTTTTTTGCAAAACTTTGACGCTTGCAAGGTTTCAGACTATTTTGCATGACACACTAAGTCAGATTTGCCAGCCCGCAACTTTTTCTTTTAATCATTTCAGGGGCAAGGTACTTATATTCGTAAAATGCTGATAGGAGTGAGTAACACCAGAATTTAGAAACTAATTTCTTTTAAAATAAGCACAAGCTTTTGTTTACGTATTTAAGTAAAGGAAAATTTCATTCCAATATTCTGGTGCCGATGAGGCATTTAGGAATTAAAATTCAGTGGTTCAAAAATGTACCACTGTCCTTGAAGGGGTTAATTTAGATGATTGATTGCCACCACTTTGCTAAACAAATATAATTTGCTTCATCGTTGCCTCATCATACAAGACTGTCTGATTGATAGTTGGTGACTTTCCCAACATGTTTTATTAGTTAAAAATTGCAGAACCAGATATAGGCCAGAGTGCTCAGTCGTTAGAGTAACAGCATGGTACGCTGTTGTCACCAGGTTCGATTCCTGGCTCCGGCTATTTGCTCACTCCAGTTGGGTTTATTGTATTTATTGTATGTATGTCTATATAATTTTTATATATACCTTTATATAGATTCAAGTTGTCACGTGAATTTAACATCAAGATATTCTGAAATTTTCACCTCACCTAACTCAGTGGAAAATTTAACAAAAAATATAAACTATCATAGAAATTCGACAGAGTTTCTCGCCAAGCGAAAGAAGCAATATGCAATGAAACGTAAATGAAATTAATTTCTGCCAATTAATGCTAAACGATTTTACAAAAGTTTTTTAGTACTCTGTCTAGTTTATATTTTGCGGACTGACCCAAATGGAATTTTGTCACCTCTATAGCTCGAGTTCTATTTATAATAGAAACAAAACCCTTGTTTCTGTGGAATGGACCGACGGATATTTACAGGGTGACATGTATTTTAACCCCTTGAAGGGCACCGGTATATTATATATACCAGTTATTTTTAATTCTCAAGTGCCATATTGGCATCAGTAATTATAAATTATTTTTTTCTTTATATGATGTACGCGAAGAAAAGCTTTTACTTACTTTCTTAAAAATTTGTTCATAAATACTGGTGTCATTCAATCATTTTAACAATTTTGTAACAGAAGTACTTTGCCCCCTGAAGGAGTTAATGAATTTATACTACTGTAATTTCCCACGTATTCGTCGCGGCATAGTTGAGTCGTTTTTAATCGGAAATTTTATTGAAAAAAAGAAGTCAAGTAAGTGCTAAGCAGAAGAAAGTGACATTTTATTTAAAATAAATTCTGGTAGGAAATCGAGTTATGTTGGATGCGGCGGATACGCGCGAAATTACGGTATTTCAATCTCCATAAAGTTTTATTATGTTATTGAAAAATGAACATGAATTCAGTTTTTTCATCTTAAAGCTCAACGATCCAAGTTTCCACTTTATGAAAGATATTTATATTATCCACTTTATTAAAGATGCTTCAACCTTTCAGCATGCATTGTTTTATAATTCCAATACCATGGGGATTTTTGAACACGAAATTTAGATAACAATTAAATGCAAATAACAATTTTTTTTTTTTTTTTTTTGCACGAAATTGCAAAGAATTTTGACGGAGGCACAATAACCATCGCGAAATGTCCTGCTGATATTCAAGAAGAAACTATATTATAGAAACTTGCCAGTGGACCTCGATTACAGAAAGATTCTAGGAAAACAATTCGACAGAACTCTACGATTACGGTTTTTCAAACTGAAATAAGTGAGGAAATGTTCTCTTCTGTATTGTTTTTATACTAAAATGCTTGAAAGTTATAGTTAATATTCGACATTCCATTTATTATAAACTTTTTTGGAGTTAAAAATTAATATAAACGAATATATGTGCTTTTGTTAGAGTTTGTCATACTGCAATAATTGGAAAAATGGTTCATTTCATTTCATTTTGAATTTTTCATGTTGTATAAAATATAATTTATGTATTTCTGTTACTCTTAAACTAATTAAATTTTTAAAACATTCATACAGGCTTTACATGTAATTTACTCACTCTGTCTCTCTATATCAGGGGTGTCAAACTGTGGCCGGCCGGACACCACTAAATTTTTAAAGAAATGGTTGACATCTTGAATCGCATATATTCGAATATTAGATAAGGCTGTTATTTCTATAAAATTTTAGTGTTATCCGGCAGGCCACAGTTTGACACTCCTGCTCTATATTTACACTACACATACACTCAAACATTTTTTCAACATTCCAAACTTTGCGATTTAGTCAATTTAAGCCCTTGAGGGGCGCCGTTTGCAGTCTGCAAACGGCTAATTTTAACGCCTAAATGGCCAAATGACACCAGTAATTTTTTAGTACAATTCCGATCTCATAATATACGTGAAAAAATGCTTTTAATTATTTTCAAATACATTTGTTCGTTAATTGCGGTGTGAATTATTTATTTGAACATTTTTGGAGCAGAAATGCCTTGCCCCTGAAAGGGTTAAGCCATTTTACAAAGGTAATATAGTCAGCAAGGTTTTTAATTACACAACTAATGATTCATTATTTACAATCATTTTATATCAAATAAATTTTTGACAGTTTTATTGTAATTTTTAGTTAAATTTTCATTTAAATAGTTTAACTCATTAACCCCTTATTTCTCGCTCCCGTGATATTCACGGGCTGTGACTTTTATTCAGATTTGTTTGATTCCCACCAGTTTTATAGAAGGCTGTAATTGTCTTTATTATGGTAACATTTTACCTGTCATTAAATAAGGTGAGCATTTCTTTTTCAAAAAAAGTGGTTCTAATAAGCAATTTGAATTTTTAAACCGTAATTTAATGAGACCGTTAAGAGGTTAAAGCCGGTTGGCAAGGAAACTTGCCATGTAAGGCGAACAAAACTTTTAAATTTGAATACCAGTATTTTGGTTTGGAAATTTTTACCTTATCTAAACTCCGATTTTGAGCGATTAAATAAATCAAAATTACAATGCGAAAATACCGGTGTCGAAGAATTAAAAAAAAATGTAAAAGAAGCTCGTTCTTAATGGGTTAATAAGGAGTTTTATAAAACTAATCAACACTGTTATTTTGGGCTTATTAATTAACCCTTTGCGCTCGACGTCTCTTACACAAATTTTATTCGATCGGCACCACTTTTTAAAAAGAAGTTTCGTTCAAGTACACAATTTCAAAAATGCTCTGATTAAATAAGGTACATTTTATTTTCCTTTGTTACTGGTGCCCAAAACAAATTTTCCAAAGAAATATTATGTCTCCACAGAGGAGCCCTCGAGTGCAAAGGGATAAAGAAAGCTATCAATATGCCATAAATAGCTTTTAGTTCATTTTAATCAGAGTATAGCGCTACTTAAAAATTTACAAATATGTCCGAAATTAGGAAAAATCATTCTATAACGATGAGCTATCGAATTCCGGACTTTTATTGAAATAAATCGTAATTTATCGAATGAATTTTCCGAAGTGGATGAGGAAATATTTGTAAAGCATACGACTCAGTAAGACCTGTCAGTCACGTTAAAAACAATTAGGAATTTAGAAAGTGGATACATCGAAAATTCTATTCTAGAGAGAATCTAACAAGTTTTAGAGCTTATGAAAACATTTAAAAAACTAAAAAAGGCAGATAATCTGAGTCGGTCGCAGACGATTAGCCGAAAACCAAATAGCCGACAAGACATTTAGCAGACAGCACTTAGACGACAGGACGTTTAGCCGACAAGTACATTTAGTCGACACGTACATTTAGCAGACAGGACATGTAGCCGACAAGTACATTTAGCCGACAGGACAAGTAGCCGAAACGTACGTATAGCATACAGGACAATTAGCCGAAACGGACATTTAGCAGACAGACAATTGGACGACAGGCAATTGGCCGAACGTGACAATTAGCCGACAGGACAATTAGCCGACAAGACAATTAGCCGACAAGACAATTAGCCGACATGACAATTAGCCGACAGGACAATTAGCCGACAAGACAATTAGCCGACATGACATTTACCGACAAGACAATTAGCCGACAAGACATTTAGCCGACAGGACATTTACCGACAAGACAATTAGCCGACAGGACGATTGGCCGACAGGACATTTAGCCGACAGGATGATTAGCCGACAAGACAAATTAAACGACAGGATATTTTGCTGAGAGGACGATTAGCCTAGTTAGGTTATGGTTAGGATACTTTTAGGTTACGGATAGATAATAATTAGTTTACGGTTACGTTAAACTTAGGTTACAGTTACGTTACGGTTAGGTTACAGTTAGATTACGGTTACGTCACAGTTATGTTACTTTCAGGTAACAATTAGGTTACGTTTAAGTTAGAGATAGTTTAAGGTTATGTTACGGATAGGTTACAGTTAGATTACGGTTAAGTTACGCATAGGTTACAGTTAGATTACGTTTCTGCTGCGATTAGGTTACGGATAGGATACAGTTACGTTACAGTTTGGTTACAAATAGGATTACGGATAGGTTACAGTTAGATTACGGTTAGGTTCCGTATAGGTTACAGTAGGTTACGGATAGGTTACAAATAGGTTACGGTTAGGTTACCGCCAAGCTACAGTTAATTACGGTTAGGTTACATTTAGGTTACAGTTAGGTTATAGTTACATCACAGTTAGGATACGGTTAGGTTATAATTAGGTTACGGTTAGCGTACCGTCATGTTACGTTTATTTTACAGATAGATTACTGTTAGGTTACAGTTATGTTACAGTTAGGTTATGGTTAGGTTATAAGTAGGTTACGGTTACGTTACGGTTAGGATGAAGTTAGATTACGGTTAAGTTACGGATAGGTTACAGTTAGATTACGTTTCTGCTACGATTAGGTTACCGATAGGATACAGTTACGTTACAGTTTGGTTACAAATAGGATTACGGATAGGTTACAGTTAGATTACGGTTAGGTTCCGGATAGGTTACAGTAGGTTACGGATAGATTACAGTTAGGTTACGGTTAGTTACCGCCAGGCTACAGTTAACTTACGGTTAGGTTACATTTAGGTTACAGTTAGGTTATAGTTACATCACAGTTAGGATACGGTTAGGTTATAATTAGGTTACGGTTAGCGTACCGTCATGTTACGTTTATTTTACAGATAGATTACTGTTAGGTTGCAGTTATGTTACAGTTAAGTTATGGTTAGGTTATAAGTAGGTTACGGTTACGTTACGGTTAGGATGAAGTTAGATTACGGTTAAATTACGGTTAGGTTACAGTTAGATTACGTTTCTGCTACGCTTAGGTTACGGATAGGATACAGTTACGCTACAGTTTTAGTTACAAATAGGATTACGGATAGGTTACAGTTAGATTACGGTTAGGTTCCGGATAGGTTACAGTAGGTTACGGATAGATTACAATTAGGTTACGGTTAGGTTACCGCCAGGCTACAGTTAACTTACGGTTAGGTTACATTTAGGTTACAGTTAGGTTATAGTTACATCACAGTTAGGATACGGTTAGTTAATAATTAGGTTACGGTTAGCGCTCCGTCATGTTACGTTTATTTTACAGATAGATTACTGTTAGGTTACAGTTATGTTATAGTTAGGTTATAAGTAGGTTACGGTTACGTTACGGTTAGGTTACAATTAAGTTACGGTTAGGTTACGGTTATGTTCCATTTCCGTTACAGATAGGTTACGGTTAGATTATGGATAAGTTACAGTTAGGTTACGGGGGTCTATGTCATTTAGCCGAAAATCAAATAGCCGGCAAGTCATTTAGCAGACACCAATTAGCCGACAGGACGTTTAGCCGACAAGTACATTTAGCCGAAACGTACATTTACCCGACAGGACATTTAGCCGACAGGACGTTTAGCCGACAAGACATTTAGCCGACAGGACAATTAGCTGACATGATATTTAGCCGACATTTAGTTGACATGACAATTAGCCGACAGGTCAAATAGCCGACATGTCAATTAGCCGACAGGACAATTAACCGAATGGTCAAATAACCGACAGGACATTTAGACGACAGGTCAAATAGCCGACCTGACAATTACCCGACAGGACAAATAGCCGACAGGACAATTAGGAGACATGAAAATTAGCCGACAGGTCAAATAGCCGACATGATATTTATCCAAAACATACATTTTGCCGAAAGAAATTAGAAGACTCATTGATATGGGTCGGTGATATACCAACAATGTCAACCTCAATAACTCGTCACCATCATAATTCAACTTTTTAGCTCACAGGCTATCAAAGTCAAAGAGCTGATGTGCCCGCCGTTCTGTATGTATGTAAGTATGTACGTACATATTCATGTAACGAGGTAACTCTTGATAGAAACATCCGATTTGCTTCAATTTTTTTTTCTAGGTTCATTCTGGAAAGGTGCTTTCCTGATTAGTTTTGGGGGTTCATTGGTTAAAGATAAAGGGGGAAAATGGGGCCAGTCCCTCCCCTTAATTTAGATAAATGGGTTTTTCATGCAGAATTATTCGATTTACTCTAAATCTGATATACAGGTTTATTATGTTAAGGAGCTTCCCTGATTAGATTTGGAAGTTCATTAGTTAAGTATAAAGGGGGAAAGAGGGCTACCCCCCCCTTAATTTAGATAAATGTTTTTTCATTCAAAATTATTCGATTTGCTCCAAATTCGGTATACCGGTTTATTATGTTAGGGAGCTTCCCTGATTAGATTTGGAGGTTCATTAGTTAAGAATAAAGGGGGGATAGGGGAGCTAACCCCTCCCCCCTTAATTTATATAAATGGGTTTTTCATGCAGACTTATTCGATTTGCTCCAAATTTGCTATACCGGTTTATCATGTTAAGGAGCTGCCTTGATTAGATTTGTAGGTTCATTAGTTAAGAATAAAGGGGGGAAAGGAGGCTACCCCCTATTAATTTAGATAAATGGGTTTTTCATGCAGAATTATTCGATTTGCTCCAAATTTGGTATACCGGTTTACTATGTTAAGGAGCTGCCTTGATTAGATTTGGAGGTTCATTAGTTAAGAATAAAGGGGGGATAGGGGGCAACCCCACCCCTTAATTTATCGGACACTTGTGGTACGAATATCATAGAAGTTTGTTCTTAGGCTAATTGAAGGGTGTAGAGTTCATTTATGCTGTCAGAATTGTGTACTGCTAGTGAAAAAAACAAAGTTATGGTTCGTTTTAAGATTTAGATGGCCCCCTAAGCAAATTTTATATACATCATTTAAAAGTAGACTTTATTACCAATCGTTTGGTACCAGTAACTTTCTTCTACGATAATTTTTTCAGAGTTAGTAGGGGTGTTTAATTTTTTTTTCCCACGACTGTACACTTTAGGTTTTACGGATTGTGCTTTATATCTTTCGGTCGGAGTCGGTGTGATCTGGTTTTTAACAAGGAAGTCCTGAATATTTTTTAAATGAAAAACTATAGATTTGACTATTAATGGTGGCTCATAGTGATACCCATGTGTTCATTTATGTACTTAAGGGATAAAATTATACAACACTTTATTATAAACGTGTTAAAATATGGAGCAATTTCTTTTACTTTGGGGTTTGGTGGAAGTCTGTCGGTTTTGTGTTGAAGAAATTGTATTGTTGGGTGCTCGCAGACTCCATTCCTAGGCGTTGAAATTTATTTAGAGTGTACCATATATAATATAGTTTAATAAAGCAAATAATTAAATAATTTGATAACATTGCAATGATTGCAGTAAATATAATGTGACACTAATAATCCAAAAAATTAAAAAAGTCGGTTAATTAAGAACTTGAATTATACTCGCCCCTCCTCCACCCCTAAAAAAAACTATCTTAAAAAACTCTATATACCTGAATTTCTAGCCATCAGGGGCAAGTTGTACACAGCTGAGAAGCAATTGATAAAAGAAAATTTCTCTCATGTATTTTTAAAATTAGGCAAAGTACGATATATATCTCACCTTATGAAAGTTCGAATAGGAAATGTTTTGGATAATTATTAATTTCTATGCATAAATCATTTATTTAATGCATTTGTTTTTATTGTAATCAAATCTGATAAATTATCATAGCGTTTGAGCATTTTTTTTATTTTTGTTTGAGACAATTGATGAAAATTTTCCGAAAAATCAAATTCCTTGGGGGGTGGGGGTATTTCCCCCCTCAGCCCCCCTCAAATGGCGGCCCTGTTTCCAAAAGTTTCTAAAATATTCATGGAGACATTTTTATGCATAAAAACATTAAAATAAAATCCTTTATATCTAACTTTTTTTATCAGTAATTTATTTATTTTTTTATTTATTTTTGACTAGATAATGGTAAATTTAAGAGCTGTTTATTTTTATTCCACCCTAACATTATTTATTCCAGACAGTGTTGCGCCAACATATGCGTATATGGTGGAAGCATGATGCAACAGTTGAAAGAAAAAATCAATCATCATGTTTGGACATTTCTTTATTCATTTCATTTTCTTCGGTTATTAACGAAAAAGAGCTATTATTTGATGCCAATTTAGCCGTGCTAATAAATCTATTTTATACAAATAAAGCATATTATGGCATTAAACTGGATTATTCCTAATTTTCTCTTATTGATCAAGTTGAATTTAGACACATTTTTTTCGTGAGGGATTTCTGTGATCTCCGGGATGGGGGTGGGGTTGGAATTTGCACTTTTTGACCATTGAAAACACAAAATCTCAAATCTTCCATGGGGACATTTATTCTCTGGGGAGAATGTCTCCCCCGGGTCACCCCATGAATTCAACACTGTTAATGATTAAAAAAAATATATTAGGACTGTTTCTCTTTCTGATTTAATTAAGAAATTTAAACATTTAAACACGGAATGTAAAAAATTGTTTTGGAGAAACTATTATTTGTATAATGAATGCCATTGTTGGATCATATACACCTACTTTTACAAATGAACTGAAAATTTAATACAATAATATTAAACTAGAGAACAGGGATTCTGTTTTTTCAGAATTTAGTGTCGCCCCCGGCATTTCCATTACTTCATTTTCTTCTGATGGACTGATGGCTTCTATTATTATGAAACAGCCATTATAAATGAAGTGTTAGGTGAAGATGAAAGAGCAGCCGTAAAAGTTTGAACTCCTGATTTTCTGGTCGGAATGGGGGAAAAAAATGGCTATATATATATATATATATATATATAAATATTTTTTTTTTTTTTTTTGACGACTGCTTTTTCATCTTCCCCTAACACTTCATTTATAATGGCTGTTTCATAATAATAGAAGCCACCAGTCCATCAGAAGAAAATAACTCGGTTAAGCGGGACTCTACTGCAGTACAAAACATATTTCAATTTTAAGACTTAAAGCACACGTTATATTTTATGTAAAATGACGTCATTCGCATCCCTTAAGAATTCCACATTTACGATCTAATCTTAAACATCTACAGTAAAGCATGCATAGCACATCACTATCGCGAAATAGTGCACAAATGCAAAAAAATATTCCGTCTTTCAAGGAAAAAAAAAGGCGATCTAATGATTCATAGATACTTACAATTAAATATAGTATATAATAGCTCCATTGTTTTAACAGAAATCATTCGTTTATATATTTTTTTTTCAAAATAGCTCGTATTTTAATTACATTTTCTTTCGGTTGTTGTGAGAAAATGGCAACAAAAATATATAATTGCAATTTTAAGAATATTCTTCCTTTACTTTCTACAGAAATCGAGTTCTTCCGTTGCCAATATTAAGCAAATGGCTCTAAAAACTACAAAAAAATTAATATTCCAAAAATAAATGGAGATACAGTTTTCAAACAAAATGCATTTAAAAGAACTTTTTTTCTCCAATACGACGGTATAAAAATTGAAAATGTGCGATGCTTAGAAGTTTAAAAAATTTCTAAACAGTATTTAATCGTAATGCTTTGTTTTACGGCTAGCCTCTGTAAGGTAACGTTATTTTTTGGACATAAAATAAGCTGGGAGAAAGAAATAGCATACCGTACCGGAGGCTAATAACATTTTGTTTTAAACGTGATATATAATTTTAATTGTTTCACCAATTTTCAAGTTTATTGAGAACTTTTTACGTTTCATCCTCATTCCTCTGTTTGTATTAACTTAATTTTTCAATAACGGTTTCTTTGTAATCAATAATACTCTAAAGTTAAAATATATATGTTGAGAAAATTAAAAATATTTTTTTCAAATAATTCTAATTTAATTTGATATTCAAAATTTAAGAAAAGCATTTATCGAATTAGATATATATGGTAAGCATATAGAATTTTTCTTTAAATTTGAAGCTAGGTCCTCCTTTATATTAATAAAATTGGTTCTTATTTAATATTATTTTTTTAATTCTTGTTAATAAAGTTTGCATTTGTAGTCGTAGAATGTATCCAGCCTCAGCTAGGGATCTAACGAATTTCGGACGATTTTCAGTATTAAGCAGAATATTGTAGATATTTAGAGGAATAAAATCAGGGTAATACATTTTAGGTAGATTTCGTAATAAGAAATACTACATATTACATTTTTCCAACATTTTTGCAGATCTACGCCCATCATGAACCCATAGAACACCAAACCACCCCCAGTTCAAAACTTTATCTAACTATCTATCCATATATATAACTTTTTTATGGACACGATAACTTCCATAATTCTGCACAAACCTCTTCCAAACTGATCAAGGCCATACCATACAATCAAGGGGCAGAAAATCTCGGAAAAGTTCGTTAATGGGCAAAATCGACCCAAGGGGAGGGAAATAGGGAAGGATTTTGTGAAAACAGAAAAAAACTTCTTAATTATAATGCATATCAAATCAGTTTAAAGTTATTATTACTTCTAGGAAAAGGTAAAAAAAAAGTATGTATAACAGGTTTTTGATATCATTAAAAATGGGCTCAAGGGGCAATAAAAATAGAGTTTTAAGAAGAAAAAAATTCATAACTTCGTCAATTCACAAGATATAAAATCCACTTAAATTTATTATAAATCTTCTTAATCTTACCTACAACTTTTATATTGACAAGTTTTTGATAGTACCAACTCTTACAGAAAAAAGGGAGAGGGTTAAAAAGAAAAAAGAAAATCATAACTTCGTCAATTCACAAGATATCAAATCCGTTTAAATTTATTATAAATCTTCTTGATATTATCTACAACTTTTATCTTGGCAAGATTTTGATAAAACCAACTCTTACACAAAAAAGGGGTTCAAGAAAAAAATATCGTATTAAGGCTGTTCTCAAATCCATAGGGACAACTTTATGACATATGTTTGAATTCCTTTTTGTTCGGAAACGCATGAAATTGGAAGGTGTTGTTATACGGAAACTATGTAATTGAAAGACGTTTTCCGTTTTTTTTTTTTGTAAACACAATAGATGTTTCAGAAAATATTGTCACAGTTTGAACCAAATTTCCCAACAAAAGGGAAAAAATACTGAACGAAGGGAGAAAAATCCCTTGTAGTAGGTCTGCCAATTTTATACAATTACGTTAAAAAATCTGTACGTCATTGTGTCAGAAAATATCAACCTTGTTGAACAGTGTAGTTGAGAACACAGCCTTAACATGATTCTGATAAAACCAGTTCAGAAAAATAAAATTAAAAACTCGTCAAAAGCGACCAGAAAAAATTGTCAAACTGTGTTTACCTCTAATCTTGATTTAGCCTTTTTGGTGAAATTAGTACTTAACTTCGAAATCTACCTGTGCCTGCAGGCCGAGCCGGGAGTGATTTTTTTCTCTTTCTTTTCTTTTTTTTTTGAAATGATTTTCTCAAATCCAAATTGGCTATTTTCTAACGCATTCATATAGAACCATTTTTATTTCTTACAAGCATAAAATGTACAGCTATTTTCATTCAGATACTAAACAATCAAATTCAATTTTTTAGTGTCAGACTATTTTAAGAATCCATAATCTGCCTGTTTGTCATACAGTTTTATAATGAGGCTCCTAAAACTTCGCTTATCGGTGAGAATTTTAACTATTTTTTTTTCATTTTGCACAAAACTATCATTATTTGATAAATTTTATAGTACAAATAATGTTCCGATACGACAGTTTGTTGAATTTTCATGATTTTTTTGAAAAATAAACGGATATGGGCAATTGCCATTAAAAAAAAAAAAATTTTATGAACTGAGATAAGGATTACTACTCCAATTTGTTTGTGTAGAAAAATGTAAGTCACATAAACAAGGTTTTTTAACAAATAATAATCTCTTTGTGATGTTTCAACATATTATATTAAACGTATAAAACAGTTAGACATATGAATAACGAAATCTATATCGAATTAAAAATAAAAAACAAACTGTGCGGTATGAATTTTTTGCTTGCTTTTTCTAGTTCCCTACGATACAACCAAATTTTATACAATGCAATTTTATATCACACTAGCTGACCCACCCGGCGTTGCCCTGGCCCATCATAATAACCTTAAATAAAACTCAAGTTTGTATGATTTTATATTCTTTGAAAATCTTTTAAATGAACCTAGTTTCGGTTGTTCCATTGCATTCCACAGCGTCTCGTGTGTTTCCAACAAACGTCTTTCCGAACGAACCTGTAATCTGGGTCCCCGCTACCTAACGCAGCATGTGCCGGAAGTGCTCCGCACGTATCGTAGACAATCGAAAACCAAGTCTAGTGAGCCAAACTTCGTAGTAATCAAGCCTATAGAACCGGAAAAACGAATGCATCATTAATGTTCGAAAATGTCGTTAACTGAAGTCTAAGATAAACTTTCATAATCACAGAAAGTAGTATTTTCACAGAAAGTAACTGAATTGTAATCTAAGTTAAATAAACCAATTCCCGTTGAAATTGGGCCCTTATAACCCGACGAAATAATTTATCATTACGCGGTGGAAGTTGCCTCCCTCCTGCTCTATAAATTTCACGGTCTACTTTTAAAATTAACACGATATTATTTAATAAACGGATATTTACTGATTTGCAAAATTTTAGCGTAAAACAGCCACACAACAGTAGTTATTATTTGTATTGCAGATGCGCAACAGAAGAAAAGATTGCCATATTATAGGAAAAATGTATCTCTGATTTTTTTTCATTATTTTTCCTGTGTAATAAACTTTTCAGAGAATCATATATAATTTTTTCGAAGCAAAATAAAAAATCGCGCATTTAAGGGTTAACGTAACGCGATTTTTATTTTTAATTTACGGATGTAGTGAGTAAACGTAAGTTGTTGCCGAAAAAGGAGATTAATATTAAAAAAACGTGGTAGCTTGGGTATAAAGAAGGACCGGGCCCAGGGGGCAGGATATTAACTGGAATGTAGTTGGGCAAAGGAAAAAATTTTAATAGTTTTAAAGTAGCTGTAGGACGCAAGAACTATGAAGTAGAAAATTGTAATAGAGTAAGATCGTTTTTAAAGAAGCTGCAACAAAGGCCCCAAGAAGGAGATTAATATTCAAAATTGGTGGTAGCTGAAATGAGAAATTTTTTTGTCGTTCATGGAGTTGGTAGAAGACTTAAGAAGTTGTTAGAAAAAAAAGCTAATGAATCGGGTCATTTTTAAGGGAGCTACAATAAAGGGCTCAAAAAAGGCCAACTGATAGTTAAGAGCAGGGCCCTAACATGAAAATATGTTAAAAGGTCTTAGATCTTCAATTATTCAAAATTAACCATAGAGTTGTGAATTAGTATTTCTTAGAATAATAATTTAAAGAAATGCGCCAAAAATTGGGGAAATGCTGTCCTAGGACTGGATAGCTGATTGTCCTAGGGTCCAAATAAAATATGAGGGTGTTGGTCCTGGGAAAAGAGTCCAATATTCAATTTTAAAATTATACACTGAGAAGGTGAGAAAATTAGAGGGTGAAAAATGCATGGCGCACAAAAAATTCAAGGGAACTACGGAACCCTAGGGGGGAGAATGGAGCAAGGGTCTTCACTGGGATGTAGAAATGGGAGAATAACTAAATGAAAAAAGGATACCTAAATGAAGATCAGATTAAAAGGAAGCAATTTATTAACAATTTAGGGTGCAAAAACTTCAAGGGGTGCTGTACCGGGACCCAGGCTGCCAGGGTCTTAACTGGAATGTAGAAATGAGGGAATAACTAAATGGAGAATTGGCCCCAAGAACGAAGAAGGTCGGATATAAAGGGGGTAAGTTATTAACAATTTAGAGCATAAAAACTGAAAAAGGCACAGGGGCCCCGACTCTTAAATAAACTGTCAAGTGCGAGCATTACTCGCGCACAGAGGGTTCCATAGAATAAATATATGAATTTGTAATTGTATTATAAAAAAAAAAAAAAATCGTTGCTAAAAGAGTACTAAGACTTTGTAAAAAACTATACAACGTAGGGTTGAGTATAACTGTATATATTAGAAAAGTGTAAATGGGTATACCGTGAAAGTTCAAAGAGATATGGAACCTAAATAATATCAAACATAGCTGTTCGTATAACTCTTTCTTTAATATTATTTTAATCTGTTTATGATGAACTTAATTCAGTACTGACAATAAAAGCAGTGCATAGTTAAACTTCATTTGGCATTTCATGAAACTAAATTCAGCGTAGTAATAACCTTTATTTCTACAGTGTAGCTAAAACAAAACCTTTGTTCAAAGTTTAAATTTGGCATTGTG
Source organism: Maratus speciosus (assembly GCA_963932465.1). Classification (NCBI taxonomy): domain Eukaryota; kingdom Metazoa; phylum Arthropoda; class Arachnida; order Araneae; family Salticidae; genus Maratus; species Maratus speciosus. The sequence continues at coordinate 491,247,893 of OZ010796.1, read as the reverse complement.
CTAAGCGCGCTTCGAATTGAGGTCTCAAAGTTGCAACGCCGCCTTGGTCAGTGCCGCGTTTTTCCAGATAGGTGTTTAATTAACTTTTAAAGTCACTCGAGGCGCATTGAGAGATACAATCAATGTAAACTATCGTGAATCCCACAGTATTTATGCGATTCATTCTAATTAAATCTTACGAGGGCGATGCCCTTAAAAAACGGACACCTAATTTTTATTTCAAAACAGACAAACGGCACCAAGAATATTTAATTAAAATTTCCCTTTTATCATGTACGTGAAAAGAAGCAAGTTCGCATTTTCTAATAAATTCATTTATAAATTCTGGTGTCAGTTCATTATTTCATACGTTTATAAATAGAATTACTCCGTGCCGGAAAGGATTAAGTGGTCGCAGGTCTCTTAAAGCTTCAAAATTTAAGAAATTTAAATTTTTTTAGATGTTAAACTCCTATCTTTTCTGAATATTTTGATATAATTGTTTCCTTGAAATTCCCATTAGAACAAAAGTTTCGGCTTTTAGAATTATACCCCCTCAATAGCTGAAGCGGCGTTTCCGAAACTTTAAAGTCATTATTTTCCAAATGGCGTTTTTGGGGCATAACGCTCAGGATACCTCAAAAACTTCTAAATATTTTTTCATGAAATTTTCAAAACATATAATTCATGTTAGTCTATATAAACTGAACCTGAAATTTCCTTTTTATTGTTCAAAAAAATATTTTTTAGGTGATTTTACTGTTGAAATTTTCAAAATTTTGTATTAGCTAAATACAACATTGCATTAAAAATATAAAAAGGCTTTAAATATAAATTTATTTAAGTTCAGGGAAATTATTACAATCTGAAGTATAAGTAAGCACCAACATTTTCATTCTAGTTGCAATATTTATTTTGTAATCCTGCGCGTAAACTGTTATGCCAATTTTTTGTTCGGCAAATGTCTAACAGTTTCGAGCCCCCTATAAATACTAATTCTGTATCTTGCAATTTTTTAAATACATGAAACAAAAGAACATACTTATATCTTTCATTCCAATTAAAATTGTGTTTTAAAATCATATACATTTTACGACATTAAATGTTGAAAATGGTCTTTTTTTCCACTTTTTAGAGTCCCGAGACAACTTAAATTAGTATGTTTTTAACAATTTGACGTTTATTGCTTTTATACTGTTACTGGACATTACATTACACATATATATCATTAAAAGTTGTTAACTAGGCATAGAGTACGCAGCCCCTGTCCTTGTGTATGTCTAAACTGACCGTCCCTTTAAGGGTTAATATCTCGGCTAATTACTGATGATTTTTTTCTAAAATCATTATAAACAATGCTTTTATTCTTCTGCAACGATAGGTATATTCAGCGATGCTCAACAATTTTTCTGAATGCCCGTAAATCGAAATTTGTGTATAACAGAAAAACGCTAATTACTCAAAAACTATGTGACCTAGGGTAATCGCTGTAATTTTCCGGCAAGGTTTATATTAATGCCTACTACCTCTAATTTTTTCATAATTTTAGTTTCAGTAGATTCGGAATTAGATGGGGGGGGGGGGACATATTTTTGCGCTACATTTTCAACAATATCTTTGAAAATATAATACCTAAAATTAAAAGGAATGTATTTTTGAGTTCAGCGTTACAAAAGCTTTCACAGGACACCCCACATGATATATAACGAAAAGATTTTTTTTTCAAGTAGCATAATTAGCCCCTCTACTTTTTTACTAAATATATTTATGAATGTTTATTAATATGAAAATATATGGGTCAATTGTCTTTATTATTTCCCCGAATTTGAACTTTCCACGTTCCATAGTTTATGAGTAAAATGGCTGTGACAGACAGACAGACACAAGAGTGATCTTATAATGGTTTCCGTTTTTACTTTTTAAGTACGGAACCCTAAAAAAGAAAAATCTTATTGTCAGGTGCATCAGGACATGTCTTGGACTGTTCTCACCTAAATATTCAGACTTCTACGTGCGGTAGATTTTGCTAGTCATCAAACGCAGACACACAGACACTCAAACACTCACACACACACAGATAGAGCGAAACTTTCTTTTATTGGTATACGTTTTATTCAATTTTCCTCGCTAAAAACTGGGTTGTCGTTAAATGCGATCTCGCTGAAAACTTATTCTACAGTTAAATACAAACACACTTTTAGTAGCTGACGAGTTGAGTTATTGAGGTATTAATGCTTATGTATAAAATATTAATGATGATTGAGTAAAAGCACTGATTTGTGAAATTGATGAGCTATCGATATTATAGTGCCCCATATCAGTAACAAATAAATACTACTTCTTTCAGCAAAAACAAAGGTTTATTAAGGCTGGCGAATCACTGATCTTTTAATATATAAATTAAATAAATTCGATGCGCAAAAAGACGAATTTGTGAGAATGTCAAGTTATCAAGATTGGATATATATAATTCATTAATGACATTCGACTTAATAAAATCACAGATGATTAAGGATGACGACTTTTCGAGGTTTTTTGGAAATCATACAAAATTTATATCAAACTGATTAAAATATAAATTTAAAGAGATGGCGAAGTAACTAGGTTGTTGCGTTTAGAGAGATCGTTTGGGGATAACTTGTTATTTTAATTTTATTGCGGATGTAAAGAAAATTAATTATATTCTATTGCATAGAAGCACTGCTTTATGAGGATACAGAGTTATCAAGGTTTTAACCACAATGACCAATGATAATTGTTTAAATAAAAACATAGATTTATAAGCTTGAGGATTCATCAAGGTTTAACCGTATAACTTGTATTCGATAGAAAATAAAACGGATTAATGAATCTTCAAGTTATCCAGTTTTTAGAGCAAAGGTATAAATAATAATATTAACTAAATACACTTATTTATGAGGATGTCGAGTTATCGAGGCTTTAACATATAAGCGTAATAATAATAACATTTTATTAAACTAGCTGGCTTCGCACTCTAGCGCGCTCATAATTACATCGGGCCTCTAATTTATGCTAACATCGAATAAAACGAATGTCGAATCCGTATGAAAATTTTCGTTAGGTGCAGTAGCGTAGCTACGTTGTTTGCCGCCCGGGATTTCATCCGTTTATTAAATAATATTGAGTTAATTTTAAAAGTAGTCCGTGAAATTTACAGAGGGGGGTGGGGCAGCCTTCCACCGCTTAGGGGTGTATTCTTTCCTCGGGTTCTAGGGGACCGATTTCAACGGTAATTGGTTCATTTAAGTTAGATTACAATTCAGCTACTTTCTGTATTATGAAAGTTTATCTTAGAGTTCAGTTACCAACATTTTCGAACATTAATGATGAATTCGTTTTTCGGGTTCTATGGGCTTGATTACAACGAAGTTTGGCTCACTCGACTTGGTTTTCGATTATCTGCTGCACGTGCGGAGCACTTCCTGTACATACTGCTTTAGGCAGCGGGGACCCATTTCACAGGTTCGTTCGGAAAGAGATTTGTTGGGAACACACGAGGGGCTGTGGAAGGTAATGGGACTTCCGAAACTAGGTTCATTTAAAAGATTTTCAAAGGATATAAAATCATACAAACTTGAGTTTTATTTAAGGTTATTATGATGGGCCTGGACAACGCCGGGTGGGTCAGCTAGTGTGATATAAAATTACACTGTATAAATACAGGGTTCCGGAGCCCAGTGCAATAGCGCTTCCGAAAAACCGAAGCTTAAATTACCTTTTCCTTTCCTTCCCATCTCCAAGCTTTTGCATTCTTTTTAACAAAACACTTATATGTGACGTAATGTGTCACACACGTAGGAGATGGAGATAAAACGGTCTCAATTTTTGTATCAGTTTTTAGGCTTAGACTGACTCGAGCTCAATCTGTATTACATTTAAAATTTCATTTATTCATGTATTGAAAAAAAAATCCTCTTTTAAAATTACGTATTATATTCCACTTCAAATCATTTTAATGCTATTATGATCAGAATGAAGGGGAAACAGAAATCGCGTTTTACTATTTCAAATTTATATCGGCGACGTGTTAATACGGCACCACTCAAGAGACTGAACAATAAATTTGCTTTCAGTTCGATTTTCTTTTGTGACAGTAGGATAATTTTTTATTGGCTGGGTTTTCTTTTTATTATTTCGATATCTAACCTGAAAAGAATATTTTCTGTTTTATCCAACAAGCATCAGCTTGATGTTTGTTTGTTCGAGGTTTTTGTCTTCTATTGCGTACGAGTATAAAAATCACGTTAGTGATTTTTCTATTTATTTTGTATCATGAACGGTACCCACGCTAAGGCTCTCTGCACCTATACGAAGTCACTTTCCTTTGTAAATAGATATAATTACCATGTATTGTTATTCTGATCGAAAGCAATCGAGCAGTGTTTCCCCTTTTTCTATAAAAGCATAGATTCTTTCCGATAACTTTGTCAAATTTTTAATTTTATCTGATTTTCAGGGACTCACCGCAAAAGATTGTTATGCCGAAGGAAATGATTATAGTTTAAGATATGCACATTTTTCAGGAAATTGTAAAACATTGTTCCATGCTTCAGCATATAAATATTCATTTCTGTAAATTTCATTCATTTTTTCTTAAAAATGCATAGCTGCGAACTATCCCTTTTCTGTGTTAACACCATTTCCTAATCATAATTGTTACCCCATTTAATCGCAGAATTCTGCAATTAATTAACATAAAAAATAGTCACTGATTTTTACTATTCAGAAGAAGTGATAACTAAAAAGTGGAATAGTTGACAGCTAAGTACATGCTGATAGATATATTTAAAATTTTTATTTTGCTAAAGAAAAAAAAAATGCTTTAAATTTTGCAATTAATGTACCAAATATAAATATGCAGATTACAGGGGCAGGGGGGAGGGGTGGAACGGTACAGTTGTTGTACCGGTAGCGCTGATTAGGGCTCCGGAACTTTTTTTGTTAGAATTTTAGCCCTGGGCGCAGTAATCTAATTGTAACGTAACCTTAATCTAACTGTACCATAAACATTACCTAACTGTACCCTAGCTGTAACGTGTTACCTAACCGTAACCTAACGGTAACCTAACAGTAACATACCTTCAACCTAACTATAAACAAATTATCACCTAAACGTAACCTAACTGTAACCTAATTGCAACCTAACCTTAATCTAATTATAACATAACCGTAACCTAACTGTGACGTAACTATAAACTATCGGTAACTTAACCGTAACGTAAACTAATTATAAGCTAAATGTAACGTGACTGTAACCTACCTGTAACCTATCCATAACCCAACCGTAAACTATCTGTAACGGAAATGGAAAATAACCGTAACCTAGCCGTAACCTATTTTTAACGGAAATGGAATATAACCGTAACCTAACCGTAATCTATCTGTAACGGAAATGGAACATAACTGTAACCTAACCGTAACCTAATTATAACCTAACCGTAACGTAACCGTAACCTACTTATAACCTAACCCTAACCTAACTGTAACATAACTGTAACCTAACCGTAATCTATCTGTAAAATAAACGCATCATGACGCTACGTTAACCGTAAACTAATTATAACCTAACCGTATCCTAACTGTGATGTAACTATAACCTAACTGTAACTTAAATGTAACCTAACTGTAGCCTGGCGGTAACCTAACCGTAACCTAATTGTAACCTATAAGTAACGTACTGTAACCTATCCGTAACCTAACCGTAATCTAACTGTAACCTATCCGTAATCTTAATTGTAACCAAACTGTAACGTAACTGTATCCTATCTGTAACCTAATCGTGGCATAAACGTAATCTAACTGTAACCTATCCGTAACTTAACCCTAATCTAACTGTAACCTATCCGTAACCTAACCTTAACCTATTTGTAACTTAAACGTAACCTAATTGTTACCTAAATTTAATCTAACTGTGACGTAACCGTAATCTAACTGTAACCTAACCGTAACCTAACTGTAGCCTGGCGGTAACCTAACCGTAACCTAATTGGAACCTATCCGTAACGTACTGTAACCTATCCGTAACCTAACCGTAATCTAACTGTAACCTATCCATAATCTTAATTGTAACCAAACTGTAACGTAACTGTATCCTATCTGTAACCTAATCGTAGCATACAGGTAATCTAACTGTAACCTATTCGTAACCTAATCGTAACCTATCCGTAACTTAACCCTAATCTAACTGTAACCTATCCGTAATCTAACCTTAACCTATTTGTAACTTAAACATAACCTAATTGTTACCTAAATTTAATCTAATTGTGACGTAACCGTAATCTAACTGTAACCTAACCGTAACCTAACTGTAACCCAAGTTTAACGTAACCGTAAACTAATTATAACCTAACTGTATTCTGACTGTAACCTATCCGAAACCTAACAGTATCCAAACCAAAACCTAACTGTGTTAATCGTCCTCTCGGCTAAATATCCTGTCGTCTAATTGTCCTATCGACTAAATGTCCTGTCGGCTAATTGACCTGTCGGCTAATTGTCTTGTCGGCTAATTGTCTTGTCGGCTAAATGTCCTGTCGGCTAAATGTCTTGTCGGCTAATTGTCTTGTCGGCTAAATGTCCTGTCGGCTAAATGTCTTGTCGGCTAATTGTCTTGTCGGCTAAATGTCCTGTCGGCTAAATGTCTTGTCGGCTAAATGTCCTGTCGGCTAAATGTCTTGTCGGCTAAATGTCTTGTCGGCTAAATGTCTTGTCGGCTAATCATCCTGTCGGCTAAACGTCCTGTCGGCTTATTGTCCATGTCGACTAACTGTCCTATCGGCTAATTGTCCTGTCGGCTAATTGTCTCTGTCGGCTATCTGTCTTGTCGGCTAACTGTCGCTGTCGGCTAATTGTCCTGTCGACTAAATGTACGTGTCGACTAAATGTACTTGTCGGCTAAATGTCCTGTCGTCTAATTGCTGTCTGCTAAATGTCTTGTCGGCTATTTGGTTGTCTGCTAAATGACATAGACCCAATCTGAGTTTCTGCCGCGCTTATCAGAGGGACGTTGGGTTTAATGAAATAAAAAAACTAATTTTATTTAAAATTTTCTTCAAGCACGCCCGCTAATGAAACAAATACTCATTATTCAGTCTGTTTTTAAATCATTACATATTTTGTATAAACTGATATGAATTTTCAAAAGTAAAGGCACTTTTTCAAAAGTTATTAAGCTATAATCTTTGCTGAGTTAATTTATGAATCAGTCTATAGCAGGGGTGGCCAACTGTGGCACACTCGAGACCACTTAAATTTTATTGTAATCATTGCCTTATTTAATCGTCAAAACTCTGCGATTCAAGAAATCGACTTTTCCTGTAAAATTTTAGAGGCCACCCCTGCCCTACAGCTTACAGCACGACAGCAAAAATATATAGCTGCTTTGTTCCTCAAATTTTATCATTTCTAAAAATTAAATGTTTTCTTCTGAGATTTGTAAGAATTGATAAAATAGTTTTGAATTATTTTAAAATAGTTCAATATTATTTCTTATTAGACATATTACACATTTGAAAAGTTTATAGCATCACTATTAAATTATTTTTTTTTAGCTCTATCATCTTTCTTTTATCTTTTCTTTTTTTAATTAAAATGAAATATGTATAAAGCAAATTAAATACCTTACGAAAAGACGTGATATCTCATCAAAAACAATTCGTTGTAAATGATCCCGCCAAGCAACAAAACTAAAACGACCATCATAAAAAGAAGTGGTATCACATAAAAAGAAGCGATGTAGAAGTGCATACTCCAAATGCCGTGTAAAAATCCATCACTAATCATAAAGTTTCCAAAGGACTCGAAGTGAGGTACAGTATGTGAAAACTGCTTGGCGACCTGCAGGCGTTTTATGCGGTATATCAATTTCGAAAATTTGTGAAAATCGCAAAATTAAATTTTTAAAATCTCATTATATCCCTTTTATAAATATTTATCGGAGAAAGATCTTTAATAAATCAGAAAGAATTGTAAGACAAGCAGGAAATGGTATGTAAAACTGGTAATCATTTATTATTACAATTATACTTTACAACATTTTTTTTATAATAATCTTTAAATACATAAATATGTTTAATAATACAATATTTCAAAATTATAGGGTAAACTGGAAAAATGGATCCTATTTATGACGGAATTATTTCTTAAATGAAAAATTTCGGGTTTCCAACATAAGGAATATTATATAATACGATTGAAACAGAAGCCTAACAAGAACAGATTTTCCTCCCAGTCCTGTGCAATTTACGCAGGCTTTTACTTCAATATGCCTAAGTCAGGGATGGACAACTGTGGCACGCTGGACACCACTAAAATTTTACAGAAAAAGTCGACTTCTTGAATCGCAGAGTGTCGATGATTGGATAAGGCAATGATTCTATAAAATTTAACTGGTATCCAGCGTGCCACAGTTGGCCATCCCTGATCTAAGTTTAGTTAACGTCTATTATTATGTGCATTCTTATTAATATGAGTATGATCATTATTTTTATTATTAATTTAGAAAATCAAAATCTTTACATGTTTACTTAGAAAGTCCTTCTCGTAAAAGTGGCGCTTCCCGTTCAAGTAATGTTAAATAAAATCACCAAATTGGTCCCACATGATTATAAATAAAAATGGGCATCAAAACACCACAAGCTTAAGCTTTTTACAGTTTAACCCCTTGAGGGGCGCCGTTTGCAGTCTGCAAACGGCTAATTTTAACGCCTAAATGGCCAAATGACACCAGTAATTTTTTAGTACAATTCCGATCTCATAATATACGTGAAAAAATGCTTTTAATTATTTTCAAATACATTTGTTCGTTAATTGCGGTGTGAATTAATTATTTGAACATTTTTGGAGCAGAAATGCCTTGCCCCTGAAAGGGTTAATGGGAGCAGTAATATAAGAAGAAATTTGTTAAACACATAGTCATATGTAAGTGCATTATACAAAAATAATATTATACAGAAGGAACATTATAAAATCCTACAGATCGCCAAGCATTTTCCACATGCTGTACCTCACTCCAAGTCCTTTGGATACATTATGAGTAGTAATAAATTTTTACACGGCACTCGGAGTATGGACTTCTATATTGCTTCTTATGTGATACCACTTCTTTTTATGACTCTCGTTGTAGATTTGCTCCTTGGGGGGATCATTTACAACGAGTTGTTTTCAATGAGATAAATGAACTCAAATAAAGCATCATAAGTAGTGTTACAATTAGAAAAATCAAAGTTGGCGCAATTTTCATCATGCAAACATATTATGCAGAGCATTAATATCCTAACAGAATGCAATATTACATGTTTATATTAGAGTTATGAATAAAGAGGAGGAGACATATACTGTAGAGTCTACATATTGTGAGTGAAGTAACTGAGGAAGTTGTCACAAGTTGGCGGATGATATTTTTTACATAGGAGCAACAGTTTCTAATTACCACCGAAGGAAAGAACCACCAGTAAATTTTGAATAGAAAATTTCGCTTTATTTTAGCGGCTTATTCCTGCAAAATTTCTCTCAGAAGTATTGTGAAATTTTCAGTTCGTTCTTACTGGTGGGAGTTAAGCCGTGTATTATAATCTGTTTCACTGACACTGACCGGAGCTTGTTTAACCCTCTAGCGCATACTGTTGCCAAATGGCAACAAATTAAATTTTCTGTCCTTATCACTTATTTACATTTGCTTCTTGATAACTTTATGGTTTACGTATTCATTTTCACCCTATATTTAGGTTTAGTTCATTAAAAATACCATAGGTGATAATAGTCGTTCATCATTTACAAATAAAAAGCAACTTTTGAAGCCTACCATTTTCCTAGCCATAGAAGAATTTCCAACATAAATAAAAAAGTATTTACAATGCAAAATTTCATTTGAAAAAAATCTTTTTCAAAAGAATATGCTTTTAAAAGTCGTTTTAAATAATGTTCAGTAAAGTTTTTTGGAACAAATATTGTATGCATGCGAATATATGTTTGTTGCCATTTGGCAACACCATGAATTGATTTCCGCTTTTATTTACATTTTTAGTATTCTCTTCAATGAAGTTGTTGATTGTGTCATCTTGCTTTTTGTCTATTTTTCATCAAAAAATTTGTTCTGATAAACCCTCGCATCTTCAACATATATTTTAAAGCAAAGACACTAAAAAAATTATTAACAGAAGAAATATGGATTGTATTGTGAAGTGAAAGTGGCATTTATTACAATGGCAGACATGACGATGTACCTTTTGATCCAAACCTTCTGTTCAAAAACAATTCAGACATTTATGATGAGACTGACTGTGCAGATAAATCAGTTAATGAAATTGACTAGAATGTTGATGCAAACGTTGGGATAGTGAATATTCCATCAACATCAATACAAAAACAGTCATGTAAACGTAGTTATCAAACCCTTCAGCCAGATCCTTCTTGGATAAAGATTATTGGATATGCTTCTATGCTTGAAAATGTTTTATCATTAAAAACACCACATAAATATTTTTTGTAATTTTCCGCACAGTACTTTTCGAGCATATCTCTGAACAAACAAGCCTGTATAGTGTTCTAAAACATATTCAATATATGCTCAACAGATATAAAAAAGTATCTAAGAATTTTTATCTTGCGTAGCATGGCAAACTTTAAAATCATAAGATTGTTTGGGAACCCTGTCATTGGTGTACCACCAGGTAGTCATGCTACGATCTTGAATACATTTGAGAGTATGCGTCAATTTTCCCTTCTGAACAATAATACATTGTCTAATGGGGAAGATAAGTTATTCGAGACCAATAGTCGATACACTGGGTGGAAATTCTTATCCATTCCATGAAAGAATATATCTGTGTTTATGAGCAAATAAGTGCGATAAAGGCTCGTTACCACATGGAGCAGTATATAACCCCCCCCCCCCACACACACACACACACAAGAAAAAAGAAACTCACATAAATATGGTTTTAAATTGTTATTTTTCACAAGAACATCAAGATTTTCATACAATTTTGATATTTATTGCGAAAAAAAATTCAACCAGTTTGCCAAGAACTTGGAGGTTAGCGTTTCAGGCAATTCTAGACTAATTCATCCAGTTGTTGAGCCTGTAAATCATGAACTGTACTTTGATAATTTCTAAACATCACTGAACTTAATGACACTTTTAAAATAAAAAGTAATATCGTGCTTTGGAATAATAACAGGAGGCAGAAACCCGTGCTGCAAAATGCCACCCGACAATTAATAGAAGAAAGACCAGAGAAGTATCGTAGTGTACGCTTAATGCATGGTGTTGCCATTTGGCAACCATTTAAAAAAATCCAAAATATGGAAAAATATAAGAGTGATATTTTTTTCGGTATTTTTCCTTTAATGTACGCCCATTAAAGAATCAAATATACTTTTTTAACCCTTAACCCCTTGAGGGGCGCCGTTTGCAGTCTGCAAACGACTAATTTTAACGCCTAAATGGCCAAATGACACCAGTAAGTTTTTAGTACAATTCCGATCACATAATATACGTGAAAAATGCTTTTAATTATTTTCAAATACATTTGTTCGTTAATTGCGGTGTGAATTAATTATTTGAACATTTTTGGAGCAGGCCCTGAAAGGGTTTTTGCCCCTGAAAGGGTTAAATGCATAGGGTAGAATGCGTTCCCGAAATTTCATAATTCAGAGAATCGGAATTCATACCAGAAAATATAAATGATAAATTTCGGTTTATTTAATAACGAAATGGCTGTTATTTAATGGAGTGAAATTTTCTTTTTTATTTTTCTGGTGGAAATACGGAATATGTGAATAAAAAATCCAATAAATAGGGAACAATTATTGTATCAAAAACGATACCAAATGCATTTAAGGGTTAAAGGAAAAATAAAAAATTATGCACTAGAGATTTAAGTTATGGCGAAAACGCAGGGCCTGACTGCAGCAGAAGTAATCTTTCACCAGTAAAAAGAAATGTTTGTTTTGGCCATAATTATGTCGTAATTTTTGTATTAATAAGGCGTTTAAATTAGGAGAAAATGTCTATTCAGTTTTACTAGTGGGGACTTGCCCAGCTGTAATGAGCCAATGCGGAACCGGTTACAGTTGAAGCTTCACTATTTTGAGGATATGTCATTTCCTCTTTATTCATAGTTCCATGGTTTAATGACACCATTGGTATGATTTAGTCGTGAATGGTCTTCAAATAAAAGCATAACTATATTTTTATATAGTAGCTGCGCATATACCCCAAACACGAGCCGTTAATTCCCAAATCGGCTCAGCCGAGCTCAGCAATCTGATTGTCTAAAACTGATATTTATATAGTAGAAAATTATATTTATTTTCTTATGAAGTATTGTAATGTAAAATAGAATGCAATTATAATGACTTAAATTGATTTATTTTGTTAAATTTGATCAAAAATCACAGTAAAGTAATCCAAAATATTAATATTAACGAGCAATCAGACTGCTGAGTTCGACTGAGCCAATTTGGGAATTAACGGCTCGTACCCCAAACTAGCTGCCATGAATGGCATGCTGCTGAATATTTTTGGATATTTTTGCATATATTCATGTTCTACATGAAAATATAGTAGAATGTCACAAAATGCATTAAATAATCTTGATGTTATCTCTGTTTATCTGAATTCGATTTGTTCGGTTGGTTGTCATTGTTACACAGATTGAAGAAACTGAAATATAACTTAATGTATCCTAATCTAGCTCAGTATTGGCTCACAAAATTTTAACAATAAGAGAGATTATGGGATTATCGGAAAAGAAAGATTAAAAGGCATTATAAGCAAAAATGCTGATGTTAAAATTTTAACAACTTGGATATCAATTCCAGACACTGAAAGCTGTAAATCCTGACGCTTGCTATTTTGACAAATTTTCCTGCGGGATATTGTTTTCAGAAATAAATATGAAAAATTCAGGTGAAAACATTTTGTCAAATGAGTCTAGCTCAACATGCATTCTCTTAAAAGTAACTTACGAAGCTCATATAAATTATTTGGCATCTAAGATGAGGCAACAAAAATAATATTTAAAAAATATTTTTTTAAAGTATAAATTCAAATATTACCTATATTTTTTTAATGCTGAAAAGTAAATTTTAAGTAATTTTGATTCATTATCATTTGATCATTTTTTTTTTTGTTAGCACGTAATGATCAAACATTGTTGTCAGATTGGGGACTTATTTGTCCCCAGATCGTTGATTGCCACCGCTTTTTTGAAGTAGAAATATTCGGTGTATTTAAAATAGATTAAAAATTCTGAAAAAAAGGCAATTTTAAAAAAGCGGTCAGAGACAAATAATCTGAATTTAAAAAGTCCCTAATCTGACAACACTGTGATCAAGTAAAATATATTTTTGGAAAAACTTGGCACGTTGATGTGAAAAAGTTTCGCCGTCCCTGGACTAGGTACTATATAAAACGCTGATTACATAATTAACCCTCCGAGCACCAGCTTTTAATATTTGATAAAAGTTCTTAATTTTTGCAGGATTTAAACCAGAAATTTAATTGCATTAAATGTAGCTTGTTCCTGCAAGGTAGCTGTGTGATTTTATTCATTGAATTTAAATTATTTTCTTTTCCCGGTTCGAAATATTAAAAACTTCAAAAGAAAAATAAAGAGTGTCAAAGAAGACCCCAATGGTATTAGGAATGTTAAAAGAATCTTCCCAGACATCTTATTTCTTTATTCGACCAACATAGTACACAAGTAGTTAGTGATCATAATGATTCCTGGTCAGGGTTTATATGGGGAGCAAACTTGTAATTAACCTAACATAATTAACATTTAAAGGAAATATCTTGTTGTGTGTTTTTACGTTGAATCACTGACTAATAAGATAAAAAAATTAATGAAAGATAATTTCTACACGCATTTACATTAACATTAACTTAATGCAATAATTAGGCTTTTAAACTTTAGTAAGTAAAATACACGGTGCAAGCATAAAAGAAGAAAACAAATTTAAAATTAAATATTTACAATTTACTTACTTTTAAAAATGTATAAAAATCTAGATCCATTTTCTTATTATTTCATTGATCCAATTAGTTACAAACAAATTTTAATTCATTTCTTTCAGTTATATAATTTAATAACTTCAAAATTGATCAATTTAGTTTTAGTGTAAAATATTTACTCCGTAACTTTTTTATAGTATATATTAACATTTTCATGGCAAAGTACTTCTGTTTCTAAAGTGTTACAATGATTGAAGGACACAGGGATTTATTAACAATTTTATATGAAAGTAAGTAAAAATGTGCGTCATAAAGAGTTTTAAGCCCCTCCCCCTCTTGCAATTACATATACTCATTGAGCATTTTACCGTAAGCATAATTTTACATAATTTAAATTTTCATAATTATCATTAAATAACCACTCGAGACCACTTCCCCTATATCGACGCAGATACGGACAATTAAAATAAAATCTTCACCAAATCACTTGAACAATACTACCCGGCATCTTGTTGTTGGATGTTTTGTCAGTTTAGACATTTTGGTCTTGTTCTCATTATCAGACTATTCAAAATATCCCTTCGCTGCACACTCACTATTTATTACGACTGCTGTTAGATTACAAGCTTTTATGACCAAACATAAATACATTTCGTGATAACAAATTCTTGACTTTCACTAATAGCAGCATCACACAGGGTTGCCAGTTTGACCTCCATTTTCATTCAGAAATTCCGAGTTCGTACCAGAAAATACGTACAGTATTTTGGGATTTATTTAATGACAGACAATTCGGGATTGTTTAATGTAAAATTTCTTCTTGAGGAATTTCTGGTAGGAACGTGGAATTTCAAAATAAAAATGAAGGCCAAACTGGCAAACCTGGCATCACAGAATATAAGGTTGGTTGGTTGCATTTATGACGGCCAATTATCAACACGAGGGATATAGGCCCAAAGGGGGGGGGTGTCCTTCGTGGGGGTCTTTCTAAGGAAACCTAACCCGTACTAACGGTTGGAAATCCAAGGTTCGAAGAAAACCACGAAAACTCCGAATGATTAGGCCGACGGGCGCGATTGGGCTCGAACCCAGCACTTCCCGTCTACCAGCTTCGAGAGCAGATCCTCTCGGCCACTGGTGGGGCGCACAGCATATAAGCTTCCTTCTATGCTCAGTTCTGTTATTAACCCTTTATCTACTGCATTATGATCTACTACAATTTTTTTCATGTATTTTGTTTACAGTTACTACAATGGAAATTAAAAGATAAACATAAAAAAATACAGACGCGTGAGAAATTTAATTACATAGAGGTAATTAATTAAAGTGGTACTTTAAAGTATCGTCAGTACACTATGAAAAAAATATCGTAACAGAAAACCCACAAGGTATTTCAAATGGCACCAGAATTGTACTAAAATATTTTCGATTTAAAAAGTATTCGAAATATAGCCTTTTTTCTATTTACAAATAAATTTTTTGGCAAACTCAATTTCAAATCATTTATTTCAACACCTTAGCATTGAAAATGCTTTCCCCCTGAAAGGGCAAAAAAGAGCAGGTGCCATAACTTTTTCCATTTCCTATAAAAAATAATAATGAAACAGACAAGAAATACTAGAAAAATTATTACTACACTACATTTTAGTAATTACATTTTAAAGCAGATGAAAACGATGGATAACTACACAGACGAAAAGTAAACAAGAAGATTTTCTCGAACACCCAGTGTACTGACGGTACTTATAAGTACCACCGTGTAATCCACGGGTGGCCAACAGTGGCACGCTTGATACCACTAAAATTTTACAGAAAAATTCGACTTTTTGAATCGCAGAGATTCGATGATTAGATAAGGCAATGATTACTGTAAAATTTTAGTGGTGTGGCGCGTGCCACAGTTGGCCACCCCTGGTGTACTTCAACTTTTAACCTTCCGTCTACCAGACGGGTCCATTGGACCCGACATGTACATTCAAAATATTTATTCAAACCAGAAATTTCTTCAAAACAAACTAAATGTATAAATCAGACAATAATAAGTTAAATAAACAAATTAAATAGTTTTAAGTAAAAATTCTGGTGTGGAATGTTTTTATAAAACTTGAGTAAAATTTCCGGTAGTTCTAGGGTTAAATGAAATACATACACCTTTTACCTAACATAGCTAGTCAAATTGTATTCTAAGATCATTATGAACACATAAAAAAAATCCAACACTTATCTTATATCCTTTACTGTGCTTGCAGCAATAAAAAGACGAGCGTGACAATCTGTACAAAATGCGGCACAAAATACATGGAGTCTTTCAAAGATAGCCTCCTTCCACGCTAAAATAACAAACCTAGAACTACAGCTGCCATGTATTCGGATAAAGTGGAGTTTAAAAAGTGTTTTTGAAATGTACCATTATAATATTTGTAATATTCACTATGGGATGAAAGTTTAAAGTGAGTGGTACTTATAAGTACTGTCAGTAGATAAAGGGTTAAACCCAACATCGGCGAAGCCTAAGAGATTGGAGTCCAAACCGCAAATGTCCTCGCTTCCTCAATTTTCACAGTGTTGAGCAAAATTTTCAATGTAATCCGGTAACATAATATTCTCGTGGCCAACAGCAAAAATCAAAAATCGAACTAGAGAAAAGTCAGTGTCTAAGCAAGTAAGAAAAGGTACTCCTCAACGAGATGGTGTCATATTTAAACTTTTATTTATGGGTCTCTAAGCTCATTTCCTCTTTCTATAATTAGCTTTATAACATGTATCCACTGATGGCGCTAAAACGCAACGGCTTTCACATGAATGGTGGACCCATTGAATCATCCCCACAGATGCCTCCCCGACTTGATTGTAAATCTGAACGTTATAAAACTACCACACCCTTTGTATCTCATCAGCATCCTCTAGACAATTAGGGGCTGCCGTAGGTAAAATAATTTCTCTCATGCATTCAATTCCCATAAAGATATAAAAAAATTACTTAAAACTATGATAACAGAATTTAATATACGTATAAATTCAATAATCTTAATAATTGTGTGTATGTGTCAGGGGTGTCGAACTGTGGCCCGCCGGTTACCACTAAATTTTTAAGGAAATGGTTGACTTCTTGAATCGCAGATATTCGATGATTATATAAGATAGTAATTTCTGTAAAAATTTAGTGGTATCCGTCGTACCGCAGTTTGACACCCCTGGTATACATCAGGTATTTTTTACGGCGGTAGGAGTCCTTGAAATTTCGTTGATTTTTCATCATCACTAAGAGAGTATTCTCCTCACCAATTTTGTTGCTATGACCATACAGTGACTCTACAGACTACGATAACTGATACAAATGTTTTATTTTACACCTAATTCATGTAAATATTACTTACTGATAATGCATAAGAAGATAGAAAGAAAGTGAGATATGAAAAACTGACTCCATTTTGACGACGTATTTTTATAAATAACAGCTAAAGAGAGTATTTTTCAGGCTATTGCCTATCCGTAGGTGCCAACCTTTAACTAATGTTCCGTAATATGTGTGTTAATTTGTCCCATGTTCTAACACTTTCAGGGGAAAGCAATTATGTTTCTGTAATTTTAAATCCACATCGGAACATTTGAAAAAAATTATTCCAAAATAAGTAAAAACAGTTTTACAAAATTTCTACATTTAATTTATAAAAATAAAATTTAATTAAATGTTTCTGGATGATATCTTGATTAAAATTAGGTGACATATAATATATCCAATCGCCCCTCAAAGGGTTAAAAATTATTCAAATTTACCGGCGGAAATTTCCCCTGCAGTAATCGAGTCCTCTAGATCCGATGTAAAGTAACAATTGCCGCCATAGTGAGACTATATCCTCGCTCAGTTACTTAACTCGCAATTGGTAGACACTACAGTATTTGTCACCTCCTCTTTATTCATAGCTCAATTGTTCTATTTATGAAAATCGCTGACACGATTTATTTACTTTATAACTGATAGATGTCGACTTTTAATGCTAACATGTTAAAGTATTGATTTCATAGGAAGCGCTGACACTTTAAGGAAACGTTTGGTCCCAAGGACATAAAGCAAGGTCAAACAGAAGATTGCAACTTTCGTAGAGACTGAAGTATAAAATTACCTTGAATGGGACATTTCTTAAATTTCAGGGCTCGCAGCGTTCCTAAAATTTTCGTACTTTGCTACCACTAAATTAAAACGATAATCTTAGTTGTATAATTCTATTATAGATGTTAAAAGGATATACCACGAATAATTCTTAATTAAAATACTGGTAGCAAAGTGCGAAAATTTTAGGAATGGTGCGAGCCCTGAAATTTCCAAAAAATTATATATTTGGAAAATAACACTCGAAACAAATATGCATTGTATCATGTGATTATTTTTACAGAAATCCCCTTCTAAAAGGTTTTAATATGCTAAGCCAAGATTACAGTCCGTTACACTAAGTTGTTTTTAGTTATCCTTAAAAAACTATCTGTATTGCACTCTGTTTTGCAACGATTAAAAATGAAATTAACGTTAGAAGTTTTAAACAAGCATAATTTCAAAATTTCTCGATTGAATGACTTGCTGTTTGGTAATCGAAAGTAAAATTCAATAAAATCAAAACATTGTATTAACATTGGTGTTATGAATAAAGAAGAGGAGACATATAGAGTACTGTCTACCACAGGGGTGGCCAACAATGGCACGCCTGATACCACTAAAATTTTACAGAAAAATTCGACTTCTTGAATTGCAGAGATTCAATGGTTAGATAAGTCAATGATTAGTGTAAAATTTTAGTGGTGTGGCGCATGCCACAGTTGGACACCCCTGGTCTACCAGTTGCGAGTGAAGTAACTGAGGAGGTTGTCACAAGATGGCGGCTGCCTTTTTTAAAAATCGGATCTACAGTTTCAAAATACTGCCGGGCCAAACTTCCCACCAGTATAATTGAATGGAAAATTGTGTCTTTTTTAAGCGTCTTATTCATGGAAATATTTCCTCGGAAATATTTTCTGGAGCCAGTTCGAAATGTAAAACAATCAGATTGCATCACCGGTTGTCACAATATGGCAGAAACGAAGGACCTGACTACCATAAAAGTAAACTTAGACCAATTAAAATTAAAATCTTTTTCTGTCATTATTTTTGACTGAAAATTTGCATTAATAACACCTTTAAATACGGAGAAAATTTCTATATAAATTTACTGGTGGAAGCTTCGGCCGGAGGTAACAACCCTTGCGAAAGCGTTTATAGTTGAAGCTTCACTATTTTAAGGATATGTCAGTTCCTTTTTATTAATAGTTCCATGGTATTAACACTAGAACGCCTGGAAATTTTACTCAAGTTTCATAAAAATATTTGACGGCAGAACATTTATTTAAAATTATTTGGCTGATTTATTTTACGTAAATCTGAGTGGTTTAAATTTAACTTATTTTATGACAGAATTTCTAGTTACAATTGACGTTTAATCATATAATCGGAGTCGGATCGACTCCTTCCGGGCGTTCTAGCGTTATCTAGTGTCGTGAAGGAAAAGTAAAAAGTGCCGAAAATAGAATTTATCGAAAAAATCAAATACTTGAAAATGTTACATTTATACATGTTGACAACTTCTTAAGGAAAACCTAAGTATAGCATTGATTAGTAGATGTTATTTGAAATTAATTGGTCTGAGTTACATTTTGCATGATGCTTTACGGCAGAGTTAGTAAAGATGGATATCTTTTCTTCCAGGACTCACCAAGTGATGTTGTTAGTGTTGCCATTGCCAGATGTGCCGCATGAATCGGTACTCCAAATGCTCTGTACATCTGCATCTGAAAGTAATTTTCATAGACTTGTCTAATGGCAGAATTATCTGCGATTAAAGATTACAAAATAAGACATTAGTGGTGTCCAAAATAATTGGAGCCCTGATTTAAGTAGGGGCACCTGGTAACACTGGATTGCTGTGCACATTTTATTAACAATTTGTTTACGGTTAGATATGTTGACTATTTTTCTATTTAATCCTGCCACAATTTCAATAAAATAAAATAAAATAGGTGTGTGTGTGTGTGTCGAGGGGGGGTGGTGGTAGATATCTCTGGAAAATATCCTAGTATAAGTGTATGGCAAAGATTATTTTTCAAAAATTGGTACAAATAATATGATAAAAATCCAGTGGGGCTTATATATCCGGACCCATAGTCAGAGGTTTAATAATGAATTTGATGAACATAACTTTGATAATTAATCCCATATACAATGTGCACTCCTTAGAATTACCAACGTAAGCCCATTTACAGATCAGAAATTTTTGTTTAATATCTTTTCTCCAAATAATTTTTTTTTCTGATTAATACCAGAATTATAAACATTCTTCTGTGATTAAAAAGAGCGAACAAATCATTTTAAAATTGTGGCAGCACTATGGCGATCCTGCATTGCTGAATGGATATAAATGTACATTTTTACTTTCAGAGCCTAACAATCTTTTTTTCAACTACCAAGTATACAAGAATGAAACGGTTTCCACCACTATATATAGTAACATAATTACTCGACCCTGAAAAACAGTATAGAGATTCGCTACAATTTTTAAACAGCGAATAATTCTTATCAGGTTGCAGGCGGACGGCCTTTTAGTGTTTTTGAGCATGGAAATCAAGTTATTGCCCATGTGAAACAACTTAATAACCTGCTTCTGAATCACTGCTGGAGAGTATACGGGACGTTGTTTTCATTGGATATATGTCACTATCCTCTCAGTAATTACTGTCAGTATTTAAAAGTTCACGATCACTCGAAGAAAAATCTGTGCTGCCAAATCTGGCAAAATTTTTATTCAGAAAATCCGAATTCTCACCAGAAAGTTGGAATAGTCATTATAATGATATGCATTTCGCAAACAAAATAAAAATAAATTATTATTGAATATTTTTTTCTGGTAGAAATTCGGAATAATAATCACGCAACTGAGATTTGTCTCCTATTTTCCGCGTTTATTTTATTCAGAACTGTGATAACAGTCTCCCCCCCCCCCCCCCCCTGCAAAGAGTTAATCAACACATTCTTGGTTAATTTATTTTAATACAGGCTGCCATTGGCGACTATTTTTTTTATTATAGTACCTGCTACTATTTTAAAACAATAATCTGCAAGGTCGATTTCTACTAATCTTCTAATAGACGGTTTTTGCTTAGAAATAGTAGTAGGCAAAATATTAAAAAAATATCCACCAGTCACAGCTCTGTAATAGATTGTTGACCTGCCACGTGTACACTTGTTTTTACATAGCTGTCAAAATTATGCTTATATGTTACTGTTTTTTTTTCTACGATAATATGCACCTTATTTAAACGCAGTAATCGATGATTAAATGAGTAGAAGAATTTTATTTAAAAATTGCAATATTTGAAAAGCATAAATGTTGGCAGCTATGCGAACACAAGTATGTGATTGGTCAACAGTGTGTTGAAATATACGCATGTGTTCCAGGATGTACAGATTTTGAATAATATTACTTCCAAAAATCTATTTCCTCTTTTTTTCGTACAATTTTGCAATTAACAAATATACTAATTAAAAGGTTAAAATATACCACTGTTTAATGCACAAATATAATTTATTATGTCCTAATCTAAATTAATGTTTTAGCTAATGGGACAGTTATAAACAAACAAATTTAAGAAAAACCAATAGTAACAGGATCATTTTACAAATGATGTTTTTGGAACAGCTGTTTTATACTACTGTTTAAACGATTTTCTAAGGAAAACATCTTTTTGTTATCTTTGCGAGGAAAGAAATATCAGTGTTACCTCGTCTTATTGGGCTTAATTTCATTTCCTACTAATCGATTGGATACTCACTTCCTTTAACTAAATTCAATTAGAAAACATTCTTCTTTGGAGTCTTTAATATAACTTAGATACACAGAATGTATTGAATTTCTGATAAAAACAAAAGTATCTTAAAATCAATATATCTTATCTTTGACAAGAAAAATGCTTCTGAAACTAATGTTAACATTTTTTTTAAAACTATTTATCATGAAGTCGTTTAACGTTTTGAAACAGATATGTTCATTATCAAACGGAGCAAACGTTGTGTTTACTAATATTTTACACAAAACATATTTAACACTCTTAATTTCAATATGGATTTCATCACTTATCTTCATTAGCAAATAAAAAAAGAATTCTCGTCATCGTCTTCCTTTGCAAAATTTGTTTTCGGCACCGGTAATAAAGAAAAGTAATATTTTCCTTACATAAATAGAGCATTATCGAAATTATCTCATTGAAGGTAACTTTTTTTAAAAAAGTGGTGCCGACCGAATAAAATTTGTGTAAGAGACGCCGGTGGTTAATACGGTAATCAAAGAATACACTGGACAACAATGGTTCTGCTACAGAACTGAAATTAGTTGATTCTAGATCAGCTTTTTGCGCTGATTCCAAATATGCTTTCCGTTTTTCTCTAGGTGGTCCAGTTTTTGAGAAATTTGCATATTTAATTTTATGCAAATTTAAGCTTTTTTGTGCTATTTTATGAAAATTATAGATACAGTAAATAACAGATTGAATTACCTTTTCTAGATAATGACTACTGGACTATTTGGTTCAGATAAATGTCTCGATCTGCATATTCTTAACATTTATCTGTCAGTTATATATCTGTCAGTTATAAGCCTAATTTGCATATTTTCCATTGGTGCCACAGAATTGACGTAATGATTCCCTAGACTATATTTTTATGCGGATTTCAAAACTGCAGTCTGTTTCCTTATGTCACGTCTAGTTTTTAAGTAAAACGAATTTCTACTTTTGTATGGTATTGACACAAGTTTGATATAAGATGCTTTTTAGGGGTGTGTACCCATACTTTCCAACTTTTGCGCTTTATTCTTACCATTAAAATTTTATAGTAAATATTGTCATACTTAATCGGCGAATTTCAATAAGGCGAAAATCTCTATTAAATTTTAGTGGTAGCAAAAAAAAAAAAAACGTAAAAGGGGCAGCTATGGTGCACCTCATTCTGAGAGAGGTGAACAGTGTCAGATTCCTATCAAGAACATAAGCAACAAAATCGAAAAAAAATGAAACAAGTAGTAGAATCTATCCTAACTAGTTGAAGTCCATCACAAAGATGCATAAAAAGCGATTTTTGGCTTTTTTTTTACCAAAAAATAAAATTGCGCTTTTTTCAAAAACCAGACGTGATAGAAAAAAACAGATATCAGATTTGAAATCACGCAAAACACTGGTTTAGGAGCACCTTAGCGTACACCCGTGGCAGAAATATTTGGACATCAATAATTATTATTAGAAAAACATAAAAAATATGTAAATAGGCACATTTTACGGTCACTTGTCAGTATATTCTCCGAAACAACTTTTTTGTAACGCAAACTAGACAGTAATCATAACTTTAAAAAAAGCCAGTCTGATAATGCTTTATGCCTTAAATTTGCGTATAATTGTACAAAATTTACAAAATTTGCATATATCTCAAAAACAAGAACTGCTGAAGTAAATCTAAAACTAGATTCGAAATCCGCACAAAAAACTGCATAAGAAATAACAAATTTCTGTTTTGTGAAAGAGCAAAAGCTCAAATTTGTTGACCAGAGACACTTAACCCTTACCGGCGCGGTGTCTTTAAAAAGGGACACCTAATTTTAATTCCAAAACTGACAAACGGCACCAAGACTATTTAAATAAAATTTTCCTATTATATTGAATATGAAAATAAGCAAGTTCATATTTTCAAATAAATTCGTTTATAAATTGCGGTGCCAGTCCATTATTTCATCAGTTTATAAACATAATTACTCCGCGCCGGTAAGGGTTATATCTCAGGTTCTAAAGTACAATTTGAAAATATTTATTTATAAAACATAAAAAAATAGACTTATTTATTTTATTGGATTAAAAAAATACTACGAACTCCGCGAATAAATGAGATGATTTCAAAGTCTGCGTTTAAATATTAACTCTTCGCCTACCAGACGGGTCTAACGGACCAGACAGGTACATTCAAAATATTTATTCAAACCAGAAATTCCTTTAAAATAAACTGAATATATAAACCAGACAAAAAATAAGTTATATAAATAAGTTAAGTAATTTTAAACAAAAATTCCGGTTTAGGATATTTTTATAAAACTAGAGAAAAATTTCCGGCAGTTCTAAGGTTAAATAGTTTTATTCTTAAATAGTGGTGACGCATTCCTTGGGAAAGACTTTTCCGATTCTGATCGTTTATTCCTAGGAAATTAGAAATTTTAAGGAATGTACCGGCCGTGTACAGTTACCTAAACCTTTGTGGAAATCTTTTGAGAAACATCTAAAAAAATTATTATGGGAATATAAGTACGTTTTCCAAATTATCTTAACCCCTTAATTCTCGCTCCAGTGATATTCACGGGTTGTGTCTTTTATTCAAATGGTTTGATTCCCACCAATTTTATAAAATAGTGTAATTGGCTTTATTATGGTATCATTTTACCTGTCATTAAATAATGTCAATATTTCGTTTTCAAAAAGGTGGTGCCAATAAGAAATTTAAGTTTTAACCCTAGAACTACCGGAAATTTTACTCAAGTTTTATAAAAACATTCTACACCAGAATTTTTACTTAAAACTATTTAATTTGTTTATTTAACTTATTATTGTCTGATTTATACATTTAGTTTGTTTTGAAGAAATTTCTGGTTTGAATAAATATTTTGAATGTACATGTCGGGTCCAATGGACCCGTCTGGTAGACGGAAGGTTAAAACCGTAATGTAATGTGACAATTACAAATTTTACATATTTTTGAAAATCCACACGTAATAAACTAAAGTTTATAGTTTTAAGTTAACAAAATTTTAAAAATTACGAAAACAAAAAATAAATAATATCACAACTAATCAAAGAATATTGAAAATGTGTTATTCAGTAAAAACTAATGTAGTGGTAATCACTACGCGGAAAGCGTGCAGCATAGTTCTGTTCAATCTGCAGACCGTGGGCCAGCAATATACCATTACTTTAGAAACTTTTTTTTTAATTATTTAACCATTTCAGAGGCAAATTATTTCTGTTGCTAAAATATTGAAATGATTGAATGATCCTATCATTTAAGATCAAATTTATAGTACAAGTTTTTTTTTTACTTGCACATTAAAAACTAAAAAATTAATTCCAAAATTCCGGTGTCATTTTGGCGTTAAAAGAGTACGTACAATATACCGGCGGCCTTTGAGATGTCAACAACAAAAACTTCGCGATTATACAAGGCGAAAGTTGTCATTCGTGATATCTGGTATCTCAAGCTCTAAGCAAGTTGCAGGCACTTAATTACAGTGACGTAAAAATTCTGATGCCGAATTTAAAAATTTGAGACTGAGCAATATAATTAACACACAGTTTACTCTTTATTTTATCAAGAGGGCTCGCAGCGTTCCTAAAATTTTCACACTTTGCTACCAGTATTTTAAATCAAAAACTTTTCGTGACAAATTTCTTTAACATCTACAATAGAATTTTACAATAAATATTATCGTTTTAAAATTGCGGTAGGAAAGTGTGAAAATTTTAGAAACGCTGCAAGCCCTGTATCAATCAAGGGTTTCCAACAACTCAACCACAGACCGCTGAACTAACAATGATTTTGTAGATTAGCCTCTTGGAGGGCGGTGATGCCGTCACGGCATCACATAATTTTAATCCCAAATTGCCACATTGGCACCGGAATTTTATGAAGAAAATGTCATGTTTATTAAGTAAGCGAAAATTTACTTTTACTTGTTTACAAATAAAATCTCTTGTTAATACTAGTGTCACTAAAGTATTTGAACATTTTACGAATACGAATTCTTTGCCCCTGAAAGGGTTAACACACTCACGACGGGAAACGGAAATTCTCGTTTTCTTTCAAAAAACATCAATGACCAAGTGCGTGGCTTCTACCTTACAGAAAATGTATTTATAACATGTTGTTCATATTATTTTAGATTGTAAGACATTTTATATTAAATGCGTACACTGAAAGATATTTACCGCTGCATAAACTTGGGAAACCTATCCAGAACACCAATTTCCAAATGACTTTTAGAACAGGGAGGAGCTTCTACTGTTTTAAAATTCAGATTTGATAAAAAACAGCACGTCGGCAATGTGTTAATCTTTATGTTATTCAATCTCAGAAATTTAACTGAAATTCTGAGCTTAAATAAGGTGAATATTACTCTACTAATGTACTGGTATATCTCCGATCAAATATCACTAATTTGTCATTGGATACGGAATATTGTGTTCTTTCAGAATATCAATGCAATTTCTGAAATAGGGGTTCTCTAAATATTAAAAATAAAACTAATTTCGATTTTTCAAATAACACCCTTTTTTGACTCTATATTTAAGTTTCTTTTATCAAGTCAATCCAGAAAAGGGTACGATGTATACACTTTTTATTAAATCTTCAAAGCGTGATAACAGGAATTTTATCAATGGGGAATCCACTTTAGAAAAACGGAGTTGGTATCCCAAAGGAAAAACATTCAGGTCACACCAGTAAAATTTTACAGGCAATCGATGTATAAAATAAACAAAAAGGAATGGCGTCCTGCAAAATTTTGTATAGGAGAATGCATAGCTGTCAAGTTTTACGTTTTTATTCCTATCAGCAATGTTGTCAGATGGGCTATTTTTTGAAAAATTAGATTCTTGAATGGCACCACTTTTTTGAAATGCTAAAATATGCCTTATTTAATGACATATTAATTAAGGCGGGTGTGGCCAACTTTAGCACGCCGTATACCACTAAAATTTTACAGAAAAGTTCGATTTGTTGAATCGCAGAGTTTCGATGATTAGATAAGGCAATGATTACAATAAAATTTAAGTGGTGTCGAGCGTGCCACAGTTGGCCACCCCTGAATTATGGCAAAGAGGAATTAAGGCAAAGAGGCTGAACAAAGGGAATTTTACCGTTTCAAAAAAGTGGTGCCAAGCAAGAAATCTGAATTTTTTAAAAAGTAGCCCACTGGCAATACTGCCTACCACTGTGTTTTTGCTACAGAAATTTCTCTTATTTCCGCCGGTTAGTGCACAAATAGATTAACTCCATCAAATAAAAATGTTCAGTATAAACCAGGGATGGACAAATGTGGCACGCTCGATTCCACTAAATTTTATTGTAATAATTGCCTTATCTAAGCATCGTATCTCTGCGATTCAAGAAGTCGACATTTTCTGCAAAATTTTTGTGATATCCGGTGTACCACACTTGTTCGTCCCTGGTATAAACAGTTAAAGTTATTGTAGCTATAAAAATACTGTATCTATATAACATTTTTTCTCGCGATATTTTGATTGAACTCATTTATTTTGTGTTAATCAAGGGTAAATTTTTATCACTGTATAAACATATAGAAAATTTTCAATGTTCCTTTGTTTTAAAAGAGCCACTTAAAATGGAGCCAGTCGGATTGTCTTCTGAACGGCTTTCTTAACATACAAAAACACGAGATTAAATAAAGCAAATTTTTCTTGGTCAAAAATAATAGTGGTAGTAAAAAAGCGCTAAATTTGGCAGAGATTGTGACTAAAATGTAGCAGAATGCGGTCCTTTTGACTTGCGAAATAAAATATTTTGCTATTACTAAAAAAAAAAAAATAAATAAATAATAATAATTGGTATGAAGATAGGTCATAATCCATATACATTTTTTTTTAATTCATTAATTTTCAACGTTTGATTTTGAGTAACACAAAGTCCTGAAATATTTTTAGGTTCATTCATTGTATCTCGCGGAAAACAAACAATTAAAATCGAATGATTTTTGTGAATATGTAAATTAATGTTTCTCACGTAAATTGACCATTAACCCTTTGCACACGTATGTCCAGGCTGTCTAGACATCTTTCTTTGCAAAATTTGTTTTTGGCACTAGTAATAAAGGAAAATAAAATCTGCCGTATTTAATTAGAGCATTTTTGAAATTGTGATATTGAAGGAAACTTCTTTTAAAATGGGGTATCAACCGAATAAAATTTGGGTAAGAGATGCCCAAGTCGAAAAGCTTAACATCTTGATTTTTTTTTACCTTTTTTAATTTCATAAAGAATTAAAAAAATAAATAAATAAACTATATGCTTTACCGGGCTGGTTTGATTCAGGGAATACAAATATAGTGTCAAAAATCGGTTTTACTATTTGAAAAATTGAAGTTGGTACAATTTTTAATATGTAGAAGATTTGTATTTCAAAAATGTCATTTATATTCGGAAAGAGGACAACATTCCGTGCTTAATGGCACCTTTGATTTGATTTTATCACAAGTGTGTGAATAAAGGCAGGAGTATTTTTTTCCTGTCTTTGATATTAGCTGTACGTAAGACAGGGTTCGTACGCATCAAGGCATTCATGGGATTTTAGGTATTTTAACACTTTCAGGGGCAAGGTAATTGT
The DNA here is from genome assembly GCA_963932465.1 of Maratus speciosus. Taxonomy (NCBI): domain Eukaryota; kingdom Metazoa; phylum Arthropoda; class Arachnida; order Araneae; family Salticidae; genus Maratus; species Maratus speciosus. Next base: position 491,219,484 of record OZ010796.1, on the reverse strand, counting down.
ATTTGTAAACTGTTGAAATAATTAAATTACATCAGTATTTACATGAAAATTTATTTGTAAAGAAGTAAAAGTATATTTTCGCTTATTTAATAAAAGTGAAGTTTTCATTTAAAAAAATGTGGTGCCAATGTAGCAATTAGGGATTAAAATTATGTGATGCCGTGACGGCAACACCTCCTCTCAAGGGGTTAATAAACTAGTGGTAGCTATAGCTGAAGGTAGATTTAAAAAAAATTAAATAAGGCAAATATTAGTTTAAATAATTCTGATAAAAGTCCTTGAAACGTACGAACCTTGTAAAATGTCTCATGCAAACACATTTTTTTTATATTCTTAAAACGTGGATGTTAGAAAGATGTTTATTTGTTTTTTGTGTAAACTAGTAAGCTGAATGCATGTTTGTCAGAAAAATACTTTTCACATTTTCGCAGAATTTCTTCTAGGTACAGCAAAGTTTTCATTTAGAAAAGAAATCCTGTTTCAATAACCTGAAAATTTAAAGAAACTAGCTATTTACAGCACTTTCTTAGTAATGTGAACGAATACTAATTTCAGTTTTTATTATTTTTTCATGTATTTGTCTTTTGTGTATATTTTTATAAATTAAGTTCTAGGTATACGAAAAAAGTATTGATATAACTTTCAAAATAAGGATAAAATAAATGTATACTTAGAGAATGTTTTTTAGAAGGAAAAAGCCCATCTTGAAATGAAAATAGTAATTAGTAATCCAAATAGTAATCCAGGCAACTATGAATAATAAATCTGCCGAAAAACCAGAACTTCAAGCGGAAAATTTTAATTATAAAATTCATAATTGATTTAGTGAAACGTAATATTTTAACGCGTCATTAAGTAAAACATTATCTATTTCATTTCGCAATTATCTTGATAAAGAAGTAGCTAATTTGTTGTTCTATGTTTGTTAACATATTATTCCACGTTTATACTTTCATGAAAATGCATATAAAAGGATTACAAAAGTATTGAAACTATACTATTAAATGGCATTTTTTTTTTATTTGTTAGTTCTCTTCTAATTAAAAAGATCTTCATTTAAAAAAATGATTTAATGCTTATGAACATTTTTTTTTAATTACATATAAATGTAATGTGTATGATTCACTAGGTATCATAAACTAATTATGTCATACAGTTTTTGAGGATTTTTTACCACCCGACTCCTTTCCTTGTGTCACAAGTTAATTCACACAAATTCATATATCCTTACTTTATTGCTATGTCACATTTTTTGAAACTCTTAATATAGAGCTAATTTTACATAAAAAGAATGCAATGTATTAGTATTTGATATAAATATTATAAAACACTGAAGAACAAAGTAAAAATGCACATTTTTTAAAAACTTTATTATTTTGAAAACAAATAATAGCTATTTCATATGCAAATTTCAGTTTTCAAATGTAATTTCGCAGCATAACAATCCCCATTTCCGACCTCGTGAAGTGTGACGTAATTCTTGTATGCCCAAAGCTCTCTCAATACTAGGCCAAGGCGCCACAAAATTGGGATCTGTCTCTCAAGGAGAGGGTCCGAGATAGGTCTCACCGAATGCGATGAACATTTGTGTATCGATAGAGAGTATATAAATTAGAGTTAGTATATAAATATATGAGCGTCATAAATCGCAATCCCCAGGGGAGGGGGGTCTTGAGAAAATAAGTCGAAAAGTTTAAACGACAGTTCATAATCGGATAAATTTCCTTATGTGGCAAGCAGTTCACTAGCACGATCGGCAGCACGCGGTATGTGAGTTATTTCAGCCGGGGTTCAAATCCGGTTTTTCGGAACGAAAATTTTTATCAATTATTTTCGAACCGCAATTGAAAAATAAGTATAATAAATGAAATTTATGAAAAATATGAATCAAAAGTATGTTTTGTAGCATATAAGTTCTTTTTTAACTACGAAATTATGCATGTTTAAATATAAAATTAAAAAAAAAAAAAAAAAAAAAAAAAAAAAAAAAAAAAAAACTCATATTTATATGTCTGTAGACCAGGAATTTCTTGTGGTATTTAAAAATTATTTACAGTTATTTCAATAACAGATAAATAAATTAAGATAAGTGGACAAATATATTATTTAAATTTTGTTTCCTCATTCAAATACCTCAAATATCTGATGTTTTTATTTTTTTTTTATTTATTTATTATTTTTTTTTTAATACCCATTTTAAAATTCTTAATATGACTTTTTTTTATATTTCGGATTTTTGGTTTTGTAATTATTACCTACGTAATAACTATTTTCTGCAATTCATATATCTTTTTAGACCTTATTTTTAAGCACAAAGACAGTTATTCTAGCTATAATCATAAGAATCCAAGATTTAAAAAATTCAAAAGTTAAAAAGCGAGTTGGTAAAAAACGATACATTTATTTCATTGTGAGAGATAGTAGCTTATTTATGTAAATAAGAATAAATAAATTTTACAATTAGCTTAATTTTACGGTCTATAAAAGTTCAATTGATTTTTTTTTTAGTTTGTTATTATTATTATTTATTTATTTTACCTGTACTTTTATTAAATATATAGACATGCAAAGATTCGGAATTAAAATTGTATTTATATAATTAACCCCTTAACAGTGTGGCCCGAACTGGATTCGGGCAAGAACACTTTGCTTGCTTCGTTATTAAAAGCATTTTGAACCACTAATTTGTAACTGTAAATTTATCTTTATTGATTGTCAGATATTTTTCTATTAAGTAAGGTAAATAGTTTAGTATGGAAAAAGTGGTGTCCAGCCCCAATTTTATTTTTTTTTTGTAAGAAAACAAATGTCACAGTTAAGGGGTTAAACTGCATTATATAAAAATATTAAACAAGAAAAAAAATTGATTTCCGAAAGAAATTATTACATAGACACTTATTCTAATTAAAAATAAGGAATCACAGACTTTAAAAAGCATATTAAAAATATAAAAGCATATTTTTAATAAACCATCAAATATTTGAAGTATTTGAATGAGGAAACAAAATGAAAATAATTTATATTTGTTCACTTGTTTTAATTTATTTCCCTGTTAAAAATTCTTGATATTCATTGAAATAACTGTAAATAATTTTAAGTAACAACAAAAAAATTTCTGGTGTATAGGAATATAAATAAGTGTTTTTTTTTTGTTTTTTTTTTTTTTTACTTTTCATTATATATTTAAACATACAAAATTTCATAGTTAAAAAAGAAATTAGATGCTACAAAACATACATTTAATTCATATTTTCCGTAAATTTTAATTATATACATATTTTTTCAATTGCGGTTCGAAAATAATTGATAAAAATTTTCGTTCCGAAAAGCAAGTCCGAGCTGGATTTGAACCCGGGCCGAAAAAACACAAATCCAGCGTGCTGCCCATCGCGCTACTGAGCCGCTTGCCAAAGAAGGAAATATATCCGATTATGAACTGTAGCTTAAACTTTGCGACTTATTTTCTGAAGACCCCCTGAGGGTTACGCTTTATGACGCGCATATATATATATTGTAACTATACTCTATCGATGCACAAATGTTCATCGCATTCGGTGACACCAACCTCGCACCCTCTCGTTCTTACGCATGGAACTATCAATAAAAGGAACTTACATATCCTTATAATAGTGAAGATTCAACTGTAATCGCTTTCGCAAGGGTTGATTACTGCCGGAGGAAATTTCCAACAGAAAATTTATATAGAAAATTTCTCCTTATTTAAATACCTTATTAATGCAATGTGTCAGGCATAAGCAATGGCAGAAACATATTTTCTTTTTTACTGGTGCAGTGGTGGAACAGTGGAGCAGCAGTTGGGAGTTTGTCACCACTAAATATTAATAGTATTCTTTGCCTTGTGTAATCTCAGAAATTTTACCCTGAAATAAGACGAATAATACTAATAACATTTAGCGATGTCAACTGATTCTTTAGTGCTACACTGTTCTATCACTACTGGTGGAAGTTTATTTTGGCGGTAGTCAGGCCCTGCGTTTTCGCCATATTGTGAGAACCAATGAGACCACTGATTGTTTTACCAAGCAAAATGACACCAGTACAAACAAACAGAAATTTCTACCATATTTGTGAGAAAATATTTCCATGAATAAGATGCTTAGAAAAGACGAAATTTTATATTCAATTTTACTGGTGGGAATTTTTCCCCAGCCGTAATCAGAAACTATAGATCCAATTTTTTTTAAAAACAGCCGCTATCTTGTGACAACCTCCTCAGTTACTTCACTCGCCACTGCTAGACAGTACACTCTTTGTCTCCTCCTCTTTATTCATAACTCCATTGTCTTAGGTGATTTTTACAACTTTTGTGCCGTCCCTTGAATTTTCATGCCAGTATCTCCTAAATGTATTATACACCTCATTTAATCGAAGAAAAAGAAAATGGAGACCAATTTTAGAAATACTGGAATTAAAATTTAATGGACTAATCAAACTACAGCCATCTGAATTCTATGCCTAAGCGCTGAAACAAAAAGGGCAATTGTCGTAAGCGGACTCTTTTCAGTGTTTTTGACCCCTTGTACTCAGGGAGCCTATGTACCAACGGGGTAAACTTCCACCAATAAAAGGAATTAACTTTTTTCTTAATTCAGGGCACTAACTTCGCATGGATACGGCGTTTACATAACATGAAAACTTCTGATAAAATTTACTGGTGGAAGTTTACCCCGTTGGTAATAAGGCCTCGGTTGTGCTAAAATGTTAAGGCATAAAATCTCAGTACATTATGTAGTCCAAATAAGAAATAACACAGACTTTACAAATCACGGCTAGGATTGATCATTTAATCATGAAAATATGGGAGCTGTCCTACTAGTCAAAATTTTAATACCACTATATCCAAACAGTAAACTATGTGGTCGATTTTAGAATGTTTACTTGAAAATTTAAATAAATGTCACATATAGCAAAATATACATATTATTTAAACATTTTTTCTGGATTAATATACATTCAGAGGTGCCAATCTATGGCCTACCTGATATTACTAAAATTTTACATTAACCATTGTCTTATCTATTCATCGAATTTCTGCGTTTCAATAAGTCGACTTTTAATTTAAAAATCCCTAGTATCAGGCGGTCCATAGTTTGACACACTTAATATATTAAATGAAGTAGGTAAAAATGATTTGAATGGTTGACAGTTATTCATATATTGTATTTATTTTATACAGATTTAGTTTCCCAACAGGGACAGACCATGGAACTATTAATAAAGAGGAACTGACATATCCTTAAAATGGTGAAGCATCAACTGTAACCGCTATCGCAGGCGTTGTTTACTGTCGGTGGAAACTTCCACCAGTAGATTAATATAGAAATTTTCAACTTATTTAAACGCCTTAATATTACAAAATTTCAGTCATAAATAATGGTAGAAACAGATTTTCATTTTTAATGGTAGGAGTTTACTTTGACAATAGTTAGGTACTGCGTTTCCGCCATATTGTGACAACCAGGGAAACAAACTAACAGTTTTACAAGGCATACTGACACCAGTAAAAACAAATAAAACTTCTTACGACATTTTTGAGAAAAATTTCCATGAATAAGACGTAGAAATATGACGAAGTTTTCTATTCAATTTTACTGGTGGGTTGTTCGGCCTAGTGGTAATCAGAAACTGAAGATCCTATTTTAAAAAAGCCGCCGCCATCTTCTGACAACCTCCTCAGTTACTTCACTCGCAACTGGTAGACAGCACACTACATGTCTCCTCCTCTTTATTCATAACTCCATTGGACGTACATGTGAGGCTTATTAAATCTCTTAACACTAGAACGCCCGGAAATTTTACTCAAATTTTATAAAAAATATTTGACACCAGAATTTTTATTTAAAATTATTTGACTGATTTATTTAACGTAAATCTGAGTGGTTTAAATTTAACTTAATTTGTGAAAAATGTTCTAGTTCCAATTGACATTTAATCATATGGTCGGAGTTGAATCGACTCCTTCCGGGCGTTTTAGTGTTAAGATATTACTTACCCACCATACTTATAAGGAGAGGGTCCGAGGTTGGTCTCACCGAATTCGATGAACATTTGTGTTTCGATAGAGTATAGTTAGTATATAAATATATGGCCGTCATAAAGCGCAACACCCAGGGGGTCTTGAGAAAATCAGTCGCAAAATTTAAGCCAGAGTTTATAATCCGATAAATTTCCTGCTTCTGAAAGCGGCTCCGTGGCATAGTGGTAACATACTGGATTTGTGTTTTTTCTACCCGGGTTCGATCCCGGCTCGGACTTGTTTTTCGGAACAAAACTTTTTATCAATCATTTTCGAATCGCAATTGAAAAAATATGTATAATAATTGAAATTTTCTAAAAATATGAATTAAATGTATATTTTATAGCACATAAGTGTTTTTTTAAGTACGAAATTTTGCATGTTTAAATATATAATGAAAAAAAAACCCCGCATATTTATATGTCTATAGATCAGAAATTTTTTGTTGTTATTTAAAATTATTTACAGTTATTTCAATGAATAATCTGCTATTTTTCACAGAGAAATAAATTAAAACACGTGATATAAATGCGTAAATAATTATATTACTTTAATTTTGTTTGTATATGAAAGTATTTCGAATATTTCATGATTTTTTTAATACGCTTTTTTAAATTCTAATTATGACTTTTTCTATTTCGGATTTTTGGTTTTGTAATTATTACCTACGTAATAACTATTTTCAGCAGTTCAATATCTTTTTAGAACTTATTTTTAAGCACAAAGACAGTTATTCTAACTATAATCATAAGCATCCAAGATTTTAAAAATTCAAAAGTTAAAAAGCTAGTTGGTAAAAAACGATACATTTATTTCACTGTGAATAGTAGTACCTTATTTATGTAAATAACAGTAAATAAATTTTAAAATTAGCTTAATTTTATGGTCGATAAAAGTTCCAATTGACTTTTTTAAATTTCTTCTTATTATTATTTATTTATTTTATCTTTAGTTTTCAGTAAATATATTAACATGCAAAGATTTGCACCTAAAATTGTATTTATATAATTAAACCGATTTATATAAAAATATTAAACAAGAAAATAAAAAGATTTCCGAAAGAAATTACTACGTAGACACTTATTCTAATTAAAAATAAAGAATCCCAGACTTTAAAAAATCATATTAAAAATATAAAAGCATATTTTGAATAAAGCATGAAATATTTCAATGAGGAAACAAAATGAAAATAATATATTTGTTCACTTATTTTAATTTATTTCTCTGCTAAAAATTGTAGATATTCATTGAAATAACTGTAAATAATTTTAAATAACAACAAAAAATTTATGGTCTAAAGACATATAAATATGCGGGTTTCTTTTTTTTTCATTATATATTTAAACATGCAAAATTTCGTAGTTAAAAAAACACTTATATGCTACAAAACATACATTTAATTCATATTTTTCGTAAATTTTAATTATTATACATATTCCTTGAATTGCGGTTCGAAAATGATTGATAAAAATTTTCGTTCTGAAAAACAAGTCCGATCCGGGATCGAACCTGGGTAGAGAAGACTCAAATCCAGCATGCTGCCGCTGTACAACGAAGCCGCTTGCCAAAGCCGGAAATTTATCCAATTATAAACTGTGGCTTAAACTTTGCGACTGATTTTTCTCAAGAGCCCCTGGGTGTTGCGCTTTATGACGGTCATATATTTATATACTAACTATACTCTATCGAAACACAAATGTTCATTGCATTCGGTTAGACCAACCTCGGACCCTCTCCTTGTTAGTATAGGATAAGTCTTTTTTGACGGATTTACAAGTTTCAGGCACTAGAGATTCCGAAAAAACATATTTTTACTTACCCATCATACGTAGTAAGTCTTGTAATCTTTTTAAAAAATCTAAAAAAAATGACGGATTTACACGTTTCAGACACTGGAGATTCCGAAAAACATATTTTTAAAAACTGTCGCCCGTCTGTCTGTCTGTCTGTGTGTCTCTAACCTCTCTATCTCCCAAACAAATTCAGATAGAGACTTGAAATTTGGTATTTACTTAGTATGTAATAATGAGAAGAAGCCTATTGAATTTCAGTAACATCGATTATCCGGAAATACTTTTTTCGGATTCTCGAAATATTCGTTCTGATAAAAGGTACATGCAAATTTTCGAAATTGTTTATTTTAAGGAGTGAATATAACAGAAAAAAAAAGAAAAAAACCATAAATTTTGCATAAAGATTGAAGGCGATCGGATAATTAGCAGCCGAGATAATTGTAATCATATTTTCAACACTATTCGATTTTTCAGGACACTGTATTTCATTCAAATTTCAATTAGAAGGCATGTTACAATTAGAAATGAGACGCTTAATCCGAAGCAGTAAACGTTTAGTTAATATGATTATCATTTCTGGAGTTATAAGGATGTTTTTTTACGCAATTCAGTAATAGAGCGTTTAATGTTTATGACGTCATCAAGCCAAGATTCACCGCCTCCCGAATACTAGGCCTAAGCGCTGACATGATTATGATGGCTGTAGAAAACGGATTTTTTTCAGCGTGTGTACGGTCCCTTGAAGTTTGGTACCAATAACTTTAAAGCTATTTCCACTTTAATTTTCTGAGATTAAACATTAAAGAAAACGAAAGTAAAGAAGGAGAAAGTTTAACTATTTATAACTATTGAACCCCTACACAAAATAACACATACTATATACCATTTTAATCAGCATTTAACAAGGAAGAGAAAGATATATTATTCAAGGCTCTAGCTTATCCCACTCCTGTGAAATTTACGTTTTTATCGGGAGCAAAAATTACAGCATGCTACACTGATCAAGGCGATGATACAAAGTTTCTGAGATTAAACAAGAAAAATAAATCTTTTATTAAATACTGGTGTCTAAATTTAGGGGATCGTACATACGTTAAATAAAATCCGACTCCGGCACCCGCCTTTTTTTGTGTCAGCGCTCAGGCCTAGTATTCAGGGGGCGGTGCACGATTTTAACCCTTTGCGCTCGACGTCTCTTACACAAATTTTATTCGATCGGCACCACTTTTTTATAGGAAGTTTCGCTCAAGTACACAATTTCAAAAATGCTCTGATTAAATAAAGTACATTTTATTTTCGTTTATTACTGGTGCCAAAAACAAATTTTGCAAAGAAAGATTATGTCTCCGCAGCGGAGCCCTCGAGTGCAAATGGTTAAACACTCTATCTATCGAACAAATTGGGATAGAGGATATTTGTTTAGAAATCTAATCTTCGGGGATTTTTAAGTGTACAAATTTGTGTAATTATTTATATGAATAAATCTTTAAAAAATATTCAAATATACCTTTAAATTTTATTTTGGAATTGCAATGCATTTTACAAATACTTTACACATGTTTTATTTTCATAATTTATATTATGCAAATCCATGACGGGTAAGTATTACAGTGGCTCCCAACGACTATTTTCATTAGCATTTAACCTCTTAATTCGTTCTCCCGTGATATTCATGGGCTGTGTCTTTTATTCATATTGTTTGATTCCCACCAGTTTTATAAAATAGGGTAATTTTCTTTATTCTGGTATCATTTTATTGTCATTAAATAAGAAAAATATTTCTTTTCAAAAAATTGGTGGCAATCACCAGTGTGGATTTTTAACTGTAATTTAATTCGAGCGTTAAGGGATTAAATGTTAGGACTTCTCGTATTGCTTTAAAACACTTTTATATTGAATGGCGATTGTTAAAACGCTGTAAAAGTTTTACGCTGGGCTGTTAGTAGTTCTGTTCGAAAATTTAATATTAAATTGAGCACTATTGCTGAAATGGAATTATTGCTGAAAATGGAGGCGAGCCCGACATAATTTCGTTGTGTTTGCAATAAAAAAATGTAAATATAAGGAAAAACGTAAACAACTGCATCCAAGTAATCATTTTCCTTGGTGCACACATATGCTATGTCCAAGTATACGCATATCCCTACTAAAAATTTAAAAGAAAGATTTTGTTGTGGTATGTAATGTCTAAAAAAATGTTTGCCCGTGTCAACACAGTCAGTGAAATTGAATACGAGGGTTGTAAATCAAGAAGAGGCAACATAGATAGAGAACAATTTTTACTAAACTTGCAAGTAAATTTGAATTACATTCTTTCATTTATAATCACCAGCAATGTTTAGTGCATTTAGCTAAATGTCAGGAAGCTGTATGATACCGTTGGTAAGCTGTTTTTTGTTGATGACTGCGACGGTGAGCCCTAGTGCGCGACTGAGACCAACTTCTACAATAATTCCCAGATCGTCCATCGACGGTCAATGGAAAGGAGGCCACGATCGATGTCAATCTTATCTTGCGGAATGGGCGGCCAACATGCGCGGTGCAAATCCGCAGTCTCATTGTGACCCACAGGAAACGCTTTAACCCATTAAAGACGGAATTATTTTTTGTTTTTAAAATACAAAAATTGCATTTCGCACCACTTTTTTGGAAAAGAAAAATTTATATTATTTTATAACAGAATTTCTGTCATTAAAGAAAATGAAAATTTTTGTTATAAATTACTGGTATTCAAACAGCAAAATGGTTGACAGTTATGCTGTGACCATATGGTAACGCTAGTCCTTAATGGGTTAACACATCGTGCATCCGTCCTATACGGTAACGCATTTTAGCCACAGGCGTCATGTAATCCGCATTTTTGACAACGGCAACCTCGATTTTAACCCCCATGACCACCGAGCAAAAGGGTTGTTTTCTCTGTAATTTTTTTAAATGCTAAAAAAAGCTGCTTTTTCGAACATGATATATATTTTCTAATTACGTATAGACATAGAAGCCTTGAGAGTATTAATCATAACTTAACTTCTTAAAACTAGATTATATTTGTAGATTTATTTTAATTTAAATAATGCTTCTATTGCAATGAAACCTGCAAGCTTAGTGAGCGGATATATCAGTTCGCGAGGGTATGACGGTTAATACACGACCATTGATCACCTTTTGTAAACATGCTTTAGAGAGGTTAAAAAGACACTTTCCACTTCGACGCCACACAGGAACCACCCCATCTAACTGGCTCGACTGTTTTATGCAGTCTACACATCCACAACAGCACTATGTCATCATATACTGTTTGCGCTTGCCCGATCTTCAGAGACTTCCAGGACTACGTTTGCCACTACTTCATTTACAACCCTCGTATATTGCACTCTAACAGGATACATGTGGTGAGTAAAATCTCACAGAAAACGAATTTTCTGTTTTACAGTATGCAAAATATATTACTACGTTGCATGCTAATGACTTGAAAGTCGTGTAAAGCGACCACAGTTACCGGGCAACAAATAGCATTCGTACAATTACTGAAAGGATCAGAAAACATAAGTATCTCTACTTACCTAAGTCAGCAGTGCTCACTCAGCTGCACGAGAGCTGCAGAGATACAACTTTCAATGGAATAGAAATAGAATGGAATGGAATAAGATTTGTTACACAGGAAAAATAATGAAAAAAAATCAGAGATACATTTTCATATAATACGTCAAACTTTTCTACCGTTGCACATCTGCAATATAAGTAAAAACTACTGTGGTGTGGCTGTTTTACGCTAAAATAATGCAAATTAGTAAATACTTTATCCCATTAACCGCCAAAACTATAAAGTGAGAATATTCAAATTTCTTGTTGAAAGTCGTTTGCCACCACAAAATCAGAAAGGTAATTTTCGCTTTATTAAAATATCAAAATTTCTGCCAATAAATAAGACAATTTTTTAAATACTAAAATAGTGGTGGCTAAGTAATTAATTTAAGCATGAGCAATTATTTTGACTGTTGCGTCAACGCAACACCAGCGGGTAATGGGTTAATAAGTATGTCTGCAAATTCCTTAGTTTATATAATTATTTATTTTATAAAACTTAACCTTTAACCCTTTAATTCCCATAATAGAATACATTCTAGAAATTACGTTGTTCAGAGAATCTGACTTGACACCAGAAATTTTCAATGTTTAATTTCGATTTATTTAAATACGGTATGTCTATTTTATAACTAAAGCAAATATTGCTATTTTAATTTTCTGGTGTGAATTAGGTACATGCGAATAAAAAAATCTAATTAATTCAAAATGGTGTTGTTTGCATATATGCAAAGCTGCGCACTAAAGGGTTAATGAGTAATCTGGTCTAAAACCTCAAAATAATATTTAAACACAGACTGTTAAAGGGATTCCATACTTTCATTTCAAGTACCAGTATTTTTAAGTAGAAAAGCTCGACATATATTCGCACGATTGCAGATAGCGAGCTTTCCTCTAAGAAATACTCGTGCTTATTTGCCCTACAGTCAGGGAAATTCCCTGACCTGTAGGAACCCTGTATTAGCACATTGCCGACGGGCAATTTTTATCAAATCTAGATTTTAAAATAATAGAAGTTCCTCCTTGTTATGAAAGTCTTTAGTAAATTGGTGTTCTAGTTGTTTTCCTAAGTTTATGCATTGGTAAATATCTTTCAATGTACGAATTTAATATAAAAGGGCTTACAATCTAAAAATAAAATATTCACAACATGATATAAATGCATTTTCTGTAAGGTAGAAGCCACGCCTTAGTCAATGATGTTTTTTGAATGAAAACAAGAATTCCCGTTTCCCATCGTAAATGTGTTAACCCCTTGGGGAACGATGGGATATATTATTTCCCACCTACGACTAATGGAGATTTTCATCAGAAAAAATTTATTAAATTTTACGTTTCTCACTTTATTGGAAAAAATGTCATCAAATTGCTTTTCCTAATTTTACACTGAAACCGCTTATCGTTTCTGTCACAGAACGATTCTGTTCATAAAATGATGAAATAATTGACTGATAGCGGAATTTACAAACGACTTTTTTAGAAATTAAAAACTTGTTACTTTAGACTTTCATTGTAAAAGCAAAGTTTTATTAAAATATTCTCTGTGCCGTTTGTAAGTTTAGAATTAAAATTAGTTGCCTCCCAACGTGGCACCATTGCGCTGGAAAGAGTATCCCATGTCAGGGTAATTTGGGTAAAATTGGGGATTTTGACTATAAATTACCTTTTTTTTAAACCCAGTGGTGGAAAATTGGCGCAGAGGAGGAGCCTATTGACACCACTAAAATTTTATAGTATTCTTCATCTTAATAAAAACGCAGAAATTCTGTCATTAGATAAGGCGAAAAATACTACTAAAATTTAGCGATATCAATAGGCTCCTCCTCTGCGCCAATTTTCCACCACTGTAAACCTCATGTTGTTTCATAACTGTTTAATTATACTATATGTTTATATCGTATTTATCATTGTTTTGGTACAAAATTTGTTTAGATATCAAGGTTATTCTCATATCTGTGAGCAGTAAGAGACTTCCAAAGCACAATTTGGCATAAAGATCTGATCTACAGTTCAATCGCTTTGGAATAACTGCAGTAGTGTATTTAGGTGGTGTGTGTACGCGACGCATTTTGTATGTTGTGATTTTGATTGAATTTGATTTTGCTGAATTTATATGTTTGACTATTGCTTTATTATTATTTACTATTATTTATATGTATGCTTCTGTAGTTGTTTAGCAGCTGTTGCTCATGTTATTAAGAAATATCGTAAAATTTTGAAGGAAAAGGGAGGTTTGTTTAGTGTGTGTAAGTCATGGGCCTATTTTATGAAATGAAGGTGATGGTAGCAGGCATTTTATGCTTGAGCTTTCAAGAAAGGAGATGTCTGTTAAGGTATGTTAATAATTTTATGCACTTTTTGTTGTAATGTTTTATATTAGCCGTTTTTTTTGTATATTTCTCATGCATTTTTGAGATTGCTGTGCAGTTCATTCACTAATTGCTACTTTAACGAGTTTCGTTTATTTCTCAGATTGCTGGAGAAGTAGTTTGCTGAATCCAGTGATTTTTTTTTTCGTTTTATGAACGCGTAGCTTTCATACTTACATTTACTAATTGCTGCTTTAAGGATATTCCAGCGTTTTTCACGTTTATATTTTATTTACATTTTATTTTCGTTAAGCCTAACATGCATATAAATCGGTGGTTAGCGACATTTACTACTTAGCGGAAAAGCAGTTCTCACGCCAAAAAATAAATCCAAGATGGCGGCCGCGGAAATATATTACATCTGTTCCAAAGATACTGCTAAGAGCAATAAAATTTGTCTTATATGCTCCGACCCCTGCTATATGAGAAAAAAATTACACATGTTTGGCAGAAAAAATGCATTGTATTGAGCATTTGGGGTACAAAAATATAAAAACACAATTTGCGCATATGAGAATAAACGAATAAAAAAAAGGTGTTTCTTTCGAAGGAAATCGTTTTTAGTAGGGGTATGGTTTCCCGGAGGGCCATCAATTTTCAACACCTTTGAGGATTGGAGTCAATGAGGCTATTAATGAGGAGCTGGTGTATTCTGTCCCACACCTCCAAAAAAGATCGTTCCAGTTCTTCGAGAGTTTGTAGTGGTAGTAGGCTGTCAGAAACTTGTCTGCCTAAAATGTCCCAAACATGGTGTATTGGGTTCATGTCCAGAGAACATGATGGCCATACCATTCGTATCATTCCTTCCTCAAAAAGGAAGTTATCCACCAAGTAAGCAGTGGCTGAGAGGTTCTGCTCTCGAAGCTGGTAGACGGGAGGTGCTGGGTTCGATCCCAATCGCGCCCGTCGGCCTAATCGTTCGGAGTTTTCGTGGTTTTCTTCGAACCTTGGATTTCCAAGCGTTAATACGGGTTGGGTTCCCTTAGAAAGACCCCCACGAAGGGCACTCCCCCCCCTGGGCCTATATCCCTCTTGCAGATAATTGGCCGTCATAAATACAACCAACCAACCAACCAACCACCAAGTAAGCGCGATAAGGCCTGCAACTGTTGTCCACTAACATGAAGTCATCTCCAATTGCTGCAACGAAAGGGAATACAATAGGTCTAAGGATCTCATACCTATATCGCTAACCTGTCAAAGCTCCATTTCGAATGATGTGTTGGTCGGAGCGTCCATCAATGGATATGCAAGCATGGGCCATCTCTCCTTCACTACCAAATCTGACACTTCCTTGCACGAACGCAGGATTGTTTCTTGTACCGCGTTCGCTCAACATGAAAATACGCCTATTATCAGCATGAACAAGAAAACGGAACTCGTCAGAGAAAAGATTATTGAACCAATCATTTTTCCTCCAGTTCGCATGCTCTATTGCCCACACCCTGCGGGCGCCACGGTGCATTGCTTTTAACCCCTTGAAGGGCACCGGTATATATTATATACCACCTACGATTAATAAAGTTTAACACCAGAAAAATTTTATTAAATTTTACTTTTCTAACTTTGGTGGAAAAAAGCCCTAAAATTGCTTTTACTTCTTTTGAAATAGAATTTTTCAAAGATTCCGGTGGTAATTCAGCATTTCACAAACGTAAAACCTCAAGGGGTTATGGTCTTCGAACATACAGCCTACAGCATGCAGCCTGTTTTGGACAGTTTGAGTCAAAACTGTCCAAAACAGTACCAGAACTAAACCAGTAGCCGAACTAAAGTGTTGTTGAAGAAAAAAGGCATTCATATTTCGCTCTCTCCGAGCCATTAGCGTTAAATATTGATAGTCATTGGGCGTTGTTGCAAATCTGCGACCTTGTTCTAGTCTTTCGTCCTGCATTTCAAGTCTTCAAAAAACGGTTCCAGACCATGGAAACCACACTTTGTAAAAATGTAGTGGCTTCTGCTACTTCTGAATGTGTTTGCCAACCCCCCCTCTAACCAACCAACAACTTTCCCAGCTTCAGATTCGGTTAAGAGACTTCGTTGAGACATCGCACTCATCAAACAAAGCGCTTACTGGATGGCAATCATTGTTTTCCGCTTTGTCTTTCAGTACGCTGGAAGCCAAACTTCTTTTGCTGCCGTTAACGCGTTGAAGGGCGGTGATGCCGTGACGGCATCACATAATTTTAATACCTGAATTTTATGATAAAAATGTCATCTTTATCACGTACGCGAAAATTTACTTTTACTTGTTTGCAAATAAAATCTCTTGTTAATACTGGTGTCATTAAATTATTTGAACATTTTACGAATACAAGTACCTTGCCCCTGAAAGGGTTAAAGCGTCGTCTTTGAAGTCAAACTCAAAATTTGTTTACTCCAAAGTTTGAAAGTGAGAAAAAATTGCATTTTTGGTTCTCTTTTTTCCTTTTCTGCAAAATAAATTTCGTTTACACCGTTATTTTATATAAGATTTACAATATATTTTAATTCTTTTGAACACTGAGGTTTTTAAGATGTTTCATGATTTGGGTGTTAAACAGTTCTTGGTTGTTCTGTTTCAGATATCCGTTACATGTGTGTACTGGAAGTACGCAAGCGATATGATGGAAATTATCTTAAAAGTTTTGTAGAAAATGTCAAGAAATGCTTATCAGTAAAATTTGTTTATTCCAGATTTAGGCTTGTACATTTTTATTTAAAAAAATTCTAAAATGTTTTTTTTTTTCTTAACATACCTAAATCCACACATAAAGGGATTTCTTAAATATAATTAACACTAAAACTACCAAGACCGTCATTTTGACGGTTTTCAAATTTCATGCTTAAAAATTTGATATAATTTATGTATTGTTCTAGAACTTTATGATACGACTTTTAATGAAATATAAGAATAGTTAAATATTCCTATTCAATTTCCACTCACCCACTTTAATGTCCATAATCAGTATGACAACCTATACCTATTTATACCGAAACCCGCCAAAATGACGACTTTGGCAGGGCTGACATAGGTGACTATTTTTTAATTCTACCTCGCACCACCATTTCAAAACAAAAATCTTTGATATACCGTTTGAAAAAATTTGCAATAGAAATATGCTACAAAATATTCTGTCTGCGGCAGCCCTGCTTTGGCAATTTCAAAGTTGAATGATCCAAATTGTTCGGCAGTCATTATAACGGGATCTATTTTGCTCCGGTTACGATTCAGTTTAGAACTGAACGGTCTGACTGGTAAATGTAATCAGGACGCAATCATTATCGGCTTTACTTCTAACGTGATAAAATTCTTGGTGAAAAGTGCAATCTGTGCAAAGTGTAATCTGTAAGAAATCCGATCTCTCAAAATAGTATTGTAGGAAGGCTAATTGATTTCCATTAACCCTTAATTGCATGAATTATTCTTTTAGAATTGTGTTTTTTATTTTTATATTAAGGATTAGACACCAGAAATCTTAAGACAGATTTTTAACTTTATTTAGTACCATATTTTTTTAATTTTTAGAGGAATAATATTTCTATATAAATATAGTGGTTGTAAGAACTTAATTTATGTATAAAAAATTAAATAAAAAGGTGATGGAAATTTACATCACTATGCAATTAAGGGTTAAGTCCTGCATAGCGTGATTTCCGACAGCCGATGTCACTCACTAACAGAGGAACCCTACAATCCGTCGGAATACCAGAAGACGTGGTTTATACCAGAAGGCGTCTCTTATCTTGCTATACTATAAATGGAAATAGAAACTTTTTTTGAATTAATAGCTAATGAATTATTATATTAAATGTTGTTTTTGTTAAATTATATTCTTTTATTTACATTAACTAAGTCAAAATTTACAATGAAAGCCATGATCAAAAATCCGTCAATTTAACGGGTGCGGTAAAAGTATGTATATATTTAACAACGGTAGTTCTAGTGTTAAAATCTGAAATACATGTTTATTTTTTAATACATACCTTCCGCACCCGGTAGGTAATTTGAGTTTAGTAAAATTTTTCTTTATTTTGAGATAATTAAATAGACAATAAAAGTAAAACTTACACAGTTTGATTCTTTCAGAACAGATTGTTTAACCCCTTAACGGTCGCATTAAATTACGGTTTAAAAATTCAGATTGCTTATTGCCACCAATTTTTTGAAAAAGAAATATTCACCTTATTTAATGATAAGTAAAACGATACCAGAATAACTCTTAATTGCATGAATTATTCTTTTAGAATTGCGTTTTTTTATTTTTATATTAAGGATTAGACACCAGAAATCTTAAGATAGATTTTTAACTTTATTTAGTAGCATATTTTTGTAATTTTTAGAAGATTAAAATTTCTATATAAATATAGTGGTTGTAAGAACTTAATTTATGTATTAAAAATTAAATAAAAAGGTGATGGAAATTTACATCACTATGCAATTAAGGGTTATGTCATGCATAGCGTGATTTCCGACAGCCGATGTCACTCACTAATAGAGGAACCCTACAATCCGTCGGAATACCAGAAGACGTGGTTTATACCAGAAGGCGTCTCTTATCTTGCTATACTATAAATGCAAATAGAAACATTTTTTAAATTAATAGCTAATGAATTATTATATTAAATGTTGTTTTTGTTAAATTATATTCTTTTATTTACATTAACTAAGTCAAAATTTACAATGAAAGCCATGATCAAAAATCCGTCAATTTAACGGGTGCAGTAAAAGTATGTATATATTTACCATCGGTAGTTCTAGTGTTAAAATCTGAAATACATGTTTATTTTTTAATACATACCTTCCGCACCCGGTAGGTAATTTGAGTTCAGTAAAATTTTTATTTATTTTGAGATAATTAAATAGACAATAAAAGTAAAACTTACACAGTTTCATTCTTTCAGAACAGATTGTTTAACCCTTTAACGGTCGCATTAAATTACGGTTTAAAAATTCAGATTGCTTATTGCCACCAATTTTTTGAAAAAGAAATATTCACCTTATTTAATGATAAGTAAAACGATACCAGAATAACTCTTAATTGCATGAATTATTCTTTTAGAATTGCGTTTTTTTTATTTTTATATTAACGATTAGACACCAGATATCTTAAGATAGATTTTTAACTTTATTTAGTAGCATATTTTTGTAATTTTTAGAAGATTAATATTTCTATATAAATATAGTGGTTGTAAGAACTTAATTTATGCATTAAAAATTAAATAAAAAGGTGATGGAAATTTACATCACTATGCAATTAAGGGTTAAATCCAATTACACTATTTTATAAAACTGTTGGGAATCAAACAATCTGAATAAAACACACAGCTCGTCACAGCACGTGAATATCATGGGAGCGAGAGGTAAGTGGTTAACATAGCTTCCAACATCTTACGCTTTTTTGTACCACAAAAATTTTATAGTGAATTTTACCTTTTAAATCGCCGTAATCTGCCGATTAAATAAGACAATTTTCCAAATTTTTCTGGTACAAAAAAGCGGAAGACATGGCAGTCATGGGTTAAAGCTAAGCGAGAAAAGAAATTCTCTCATATTTTGTGTCTATAGAATTTAATACCTAAATTACCCGGGGGAAAATATTTAACAAGACACATAAAAGGATATTTTAAACAAGACAGAGACAAAGAAAAGTGAAACGTACAAGCACAACGTTAACCCCTTGAAGGGCGGTGATGTCGTGACGTCATCACAGAATTTTAGTCCTAAATTGCCACATTGCCACCGGATTTTTATGATGGAAATGTCATCTTTATTATGTTCGCGAAAATTTACTTTTACTTGTTTATAAATAAAATCTCTTGTTAATACTGGTGTCATTAAATTATTTGAATATTTTACGAATACAAGTACCTTGCCCCTGAAAGGGTTAAATGAAAAAAATGAGGGACATGCTCTCAAATAATCTATCAAATTGCTGGACTATGTACAATTTATACTTAAATATTCCATCAGCAGAAATGACTCATGTCCATTTTTTAAAATATAACTTCTGGTCAATAACATTCAGATCGAGTAAATCGTCGGTGTCTTTATCTGACTTCAATATATTTGGTAAAATTTCTAGTTCTCTGCATATATTTTTATCTATCCGAGTAACATAGCCCACCGTCCTCTGAAAAGTAGACCTGAGCACTAACACCAAAATGGCGGCTGTCGTACATAGATTTGTTTAAGGATTTGTACGGGCTCCTGAATTTAGACGCCGTTATTTTCTAAAATTTTACTTTGACTTTTTAACCCCTTGAGGGGCGGCGGTATATATTATATACCACCTACGATTAATAAAGTTTTACACCAGAAAAATTTTATTAATTTTTACTATTCTAATTTTGGTGGAAAAAAGCCATAAAATTGCTTTTACTTATTTTGAAATAGAAATTTTCAAATATTCCGGTGTGAATTCAACATTACGGGAACACAATCACTTGCCCCTCAAGGGGCAGAAAAATAAGGCGGAAAAAACTTTTAGAGATTATTGATATTGAAATTTAATAGAACGTATAAACGTTGAAAAAAAATCTGCCTACGTCAGGCTCCATTTTTATGTCAGCGCGTAAGCCAAGAATTCAAGGGGTGGTGCATTTTGAGACCGCTGACGTGAATTTATGTCATTTGACTCTGCGTATTGTTTATCTCTTTGGTAACCCTCCCCGTGCCGTAAAAGGTGTCACGCCCATGGAACTACGAATAAAGAGAAAATGGCATATCTTTAAAATGGTGAAGATTCAACTCTAACTGGTTTCGGAATGGTTCATTACAGTCGGGGAAAACTTGCACCAGTATATTTGAATAGAAATTTTCTCTTTATTTAAATGGTTTATTAGTCCTGAATTTCAGTCATGTTTATGGAAGAAACAAATATTTATTTTTGCTGATGAAAGTTTACTTCAGCGGTTGTCAGGACCTGTGTTTCTGCCATATTGTGACAATATAGACAACCTCCTGTTAGTGTTAGATAAAGAGATTATAATACCCGGTCAAATTTCCACCTGTGAAAACAAATAAATTTTTTTATGATACTTTGTGATAGAAATTTTGTCTCAATAAGCCACTAAAATAAGGCAAATTCTTCTATTCAAAATTTACTCGGGGAAGTTTCCTTCGACGGTAATCAGAAACTGTTGATCCGTTGTAAAAATCAGTCGCCATCTTGTGACAACCTCCTCAATTGCTTCACTCGCAACTGGTAGACTCTAAACTATACGCCTCCTCCTCTTTATTCATAACTCCATTGTCCAGTAACATAAACCTTCAACCTCTACCCCCTGAAAACTAGTACTGACCGCTGATACAAAAATGCGGATTTTTTTAAGGATATATACGGTCCCCTAAATTTAGACATTAGTACTTTTAAAAAGATATCTTTCACTAGTTTAATCTCAGATAAATAAACTGGAAAAAAACTTTTAAAAATTATTGGTACCACATACATGGAACCGTATATCCACTGAAAAAAAACGCTTTAGACAGCCGCCATTTTGTGTCAGTACTTAGAGAAAGTATTCAGGGGGCAGGGGGCGGGTTTTGCCTCCAAGAATGAGGACAACAATAAGTTGCATGTGAAGTAAATGAGGAAATTGTCATAAGATGACGACTGTTTTTTTTTTTTTTTTTTTTTTTTTTTTTTTTTTTTTTTTTTTTTTTTACATCAGATCGACACTTTCTGGTTACCGCCGGAGGAAATTTCCAACAGTTAATTTTGAATATGAAAATTTCCCTTATTTTAGCGGCTTACTTCTTTCATAAATATGGAAAAAATTTGTTATTTCTTTTTACAGTTGGAAGTTAGCTTTGATATTATAATCACTTTCTCTCACACTGATAGGAGGTTGTTTAGGTTGTCACAATATCGCTGAAACACAGGGACAGACTACAACCAAAACAAACTTACACCAGTAAAAATGAATATCGGTTTTTGGCCATAAATACAGACGAAATTCTGCAAAAAGTAAGGCGTTATTTAACGAGAAATTTTCTAGACAACTTTACTGGTGGAAGTTTTCTGCGAAAATGCGCCACTGCGAAATCGGTTGCAGTTAAAGCTTCACCCTTTTCAGGAAATGTCAGATCCTCTATATTCATAGTTCCATATTGTCAACAGTCTCCAATGTCTTATCTCACATGTCCTCAAAATACTGATGGACAGATCGCAATTTTAAACAGACAGGTGAATGAAGTAAAGGTTAAAAATACACCCGAATAAATGTTTCTTGTTGGGAATACATTGCTTACTCACAAATCAGTAAACCTTAATCTCTTAACCCTTTAGTGTGCAGCTTTGCATATATGAAAACACCAGTGTTTTGAATTGAATAGATTTTTTTTATTCATATATATCAGATTCACACCAAAAAATTAAAATAGCATTATTTGCTTTAATTAATAACAGACATTCCGTTTTTTCTAATAAAGCAAAATTAACCATTGAAACTTTCTGATGTAAAGTCAGATTCTCTGAACTACTTAATTTCTAGAACGTATTCTATCATGGGAATTAAAGGGTTAAAGATTAAATTTTACAAGATAAAAAATAATAAAAAATAAGGTATTTGGAGACATACTTATTAAAATATTTAATAATTTGCATTCTTTTAGCGTAAACTAGCCGCATGGCAGTAGTTTTTACTTGTACTGCAGATGTGGAACAGAAGAAAAGATCGATGAAAAATGTTATTATATGAAAAATGTATTTCTGATCTTTTTCATTATTTTTCCTGTGTAATAAACCTTTCAGAGAATTATATATAATTTTTTTGAAACAAAATAAAAAATCGCGCATTTAAGGGTTAAAATTTAAAGATAGCACGATAAGTAGTGTAAGAAAAAATTAACAATTTAAAAGTTTCTTTTATTTTAATATTTGCGCATAGTCATTTATACCTAAAAATATACTTTGATCAAAAGAACTTTATAAATTAAACTGATATATTTGTAATAAGTGGTTACAAGGTTTAGCATACTAGCTGTTGTGCGAATTTAGATAAATAATTTTAAAATACAGAATAACATATATTTTGCCGATGTATATAAATGAATTGAAAATACGCATTATCTGAAATTTAAAATATTACACAAACAAACAATTTGCTCTAAATGCGCTTTTTTAATTATGAAATAGAAAATTTCTAGTTTAAAAAGCAATTTCTTTGGAATTATTCAAGTAAATTTTAGGGGATTAAGTAATTACGTTAGTAAGCTAGAACTGTAAATAAATGAAAGATGGTGTTTTAAATAAAAACATTCGACTTTTTTTTTTTTTTTTTTTTTTTTTTTTTAGAATATCTTCTACATGTTATGATGTAAACATTCTTATACAGAAGTAGATGATCTTTTTTATTTCTCCAGATGGTGAGAAATTTAATTTTATTCCTTTCATAACTTAAAAAAATGACGGAACGAAAAACAAAGTATTCATTAAAATAAGTATTTCGACATTTAAAAAAAAAGTTTTTTTCATACATTAACATAGTATGATGAAAGGTGTTAAAGAACGGGATTTTTACAGCGAGGAAGCAATGTTAAGTAAAACTATTTTTCATTTTAAGATGCAAAAAGTGTACAATTAATTGAAATGTATGAAAGTTAGTTTTTATTCGAATAATAAATTGTCTTAAATGAAAATATCTCCCACTATAAAATGCAAAAATATTTACAAATCTACGGTATAACTAAGTAAAACGTAGCAAATTTAGTTTTGTTTAATATCTAAATATTGATGTTATATGTTTTTATATTAAAATTTTCAATTAATTACTATGACAATTTAAATTACAATTAATGTTTATTTGTAAGATACAAAAATATTTGTATATCAATAGTACAAGTAACTAATAAATAAGAACGTATTTTTCGAACTAAATAATTATGTTATTTGCGTCTTAAAATGGAAATTTAATAAAATGAATTACAATTTTAATTTTAATTCAAATTAATTCAAATTTTTATCGCAAACGCATTTAACAGCAATATTTACAGATATAACTAAAACGAATGTTTTTTCGTTTTAATTAATTATATAATAGATATTTAAATTCTTATTTTTTTTTCACCTTATAGGGTTAAATATTTCCGAAAAGAAATTTTTATTCTCTGAATGAAAACGAGCTGACATACTTTTTAAAAACTAACATCTTACATATTTTCCTACATGATAAAACTAGTTAATCGGCAAAATATCATATGGTATCGCAATGTGCTGAGCATAAGATTACAAATTATCACATGATCGAAAACTAACTAGCAAAAGCTTCAAAATTGATTCAATACGTATTAGCCGCGATCAAGGTTGCCAGTTTGGCCTCCATTTGTATTTAGAAATTTCGAGTTCAAACCAAAAATAAATAATAGTATTTTATGCTTTATAAAATGAAACACATTTATCTATCACTTAAAGTAAAAATTTTTCTTTCGAAATTTTCGGGATGGATTTAAAATTTCGAATAAGAATTAGAGGCCAAACTGGTAACCCTGATAAGATGTGATGGTCAAGAGGCCGGATGCTGGGTGGACAAGAAGTATTTCATACCCAGGCCTTTCCAGAACCCGAATAGCGTGGTCGCCTGAGCGAAAAATAGTCGGTTTGTGTCATTCGGACAATGTTCGGATTGGAATTAATTGCTTTTCGGATAGTCTTGTGTAAGCACGGGTTTATTCAATTAATGGGGGTCGATTATGAGAGTGCAAAATAATATATTTTTTAGTTTATGAACTATGCGACTCCGTTGTTTCGCCAATTTTTTTATTTGTTTCAAAAAAGTTGCCAACAAATTTTAAAAGAGTAAACTCTAGCGCCTGAATTCATTTACCCTTGGATTGAAGCTGAGGCGCTAGTTTCAATGCGAAAATGTAATGCTAATATAAGTACTGATGCATCAAGCAGAAGTGGACGCTATTGAGGCATTTCCTTCATTATGGGATGTTTTGGCAGCTATGCTTCAACTCTGGCATCTTGTACCTGCGGTTCATTATCCTCCAAGCAATCGCTGTTTGAGAATAGAAAGATTTTTTCTTATTTAGTGACACACACTTTGCTATTAAGGCTTACCTTTAGGAATTTTTGTTGGCAAGCGACTCCCAGGCAGAAAGTTTGAAAATCCCTACCATAATTATGGTGCGTACACTCCTTATGAATTTTCAAGCAGTTTGCAACCACTACTAAAGATAAGAAAATTTCTATTTAATATTTAAAGCGCAGACTTTTCAATCACCTCGTTTAATCCCTGACTTGATGCTATTTTTCTAAAGTTAAATTCATCCTGAAATTTGATTTAAACAAGTTGGAAATTGCTCGTCAAACGTGGCAAATGGGGTGCGTTCGTACTATAACTAGTTTTATAATTATTTTTTGCACTTCATATTGTACTGAATGTATAATTTTTTGCACTTCATAAAACGCATAGTCTGATACATCATTAAAATGCACTTCCAATATTTTTTTCCCATTCCCCGTAATGTAACGGAACACTTTTGACTGTCCCTGTAATTAAACTATACATCCGATTTTCCTAAAATTTGAAATAGCTCAACAAAATTTTGCAACAATTATATCTTTAAAATTTCAGACCATTCGGAAGGCTGTAATATCATTAAAATGCACTTGCAATAATTTTTCCCATTGGCCGTAATGTAAAGAAAAACTTTTGACTGTCCCTGTAATTAAACTATGCATCCGATTTTCCTAAAATTTGAAAAAGCTCGACAAAATTTTGCAACAGTTATATTTTTAAAATTTCAGATCATTCGGAAGGCTCTAATATCATTAAAATCCACTTGCAATAATTTTTCCCATTGGCCGTAATGTAAAGAAAAACTTTTGACTGTCCCTGTAATTAAACTATACATCCAATTTTCCTAAAATTTGAAAGGGCTCGACAAAATTTTGCAACAGTTATATCTTTAAAATTTCAGATCATTCGGAAGGCTGTAATATCATTAAAATGCACTTGCAATAATTTTTCCCATTGGCCGTAATGTAAAGAAAAACTTTTGACTGTCCCTGTAATTAAACTATACATCCGATTTTCATAAAATTTGAAATGGCTCGACAAAATTTTGCAACAATCATATATTTGAAATTTCAGACCATTCGGTTGGGTAGTTTTTGCTCTGTTACATGCGGACGGACAGACGGACGGACAGACGGACGGACTGAACGACGACTATAGGTGCTACGTATTTATATAATTACGAACGCACCTAAAAATGTGGTTAAATGTATGCAGTGGTTGAATTCTATAGGGAAATTTTTTTGTTCCTACCACTATTTTGAAAATAATATCGCCATCGTATCGCATATTTTAAATAAAATTATCACGAAGATTACTGATTAAGGGTTCTGGTAGGAACAATAAAATTTCCCTTATACTATGAAACTGCTGTGTATGCAACCAGCTTCACACTAGAACGAACATAGCGGTCATTTTGAACGATACCAAATATAAATATTTCGATTTGAACCAGATATTTCTTTCGAAATTAAGTTAAATATGTATCATGGAGAAATAATTTAAATAAACAAGTTAGTTTCAAATCAAAATTCTGGTGAAAAATATTTTTATAACACTTGATTCAAATTTGCTGTAGTTCTAGCGTTAACTCACTCAAATAAACGTCACTCACAAAAATTCACACAGTGCCTTCATCAGGTGCGGTATGAATACTATCTTACTTTCCACGCTACCGAACAGGATGTCGATATGCAGTTTCGTGAAGAAAATCAATTTATATGCATCATCATATCAATCGACGTTATCCAAAATTTGTGACTGGTTGGAACATTAAACATTTAGTGGTTATTATTGAAATAAAGAAATCATTTGCCAAAATAACTCCTCCACTATATTATCTCCACTGCTGCCAAATGAATGTCCGTAATTTCTTACAGAAATCTTCAGCTTATTGAATCTCCGAATTTCTGAAATTAAATAAAATGTAATATTTTCAGAGAATTTTAAAAGAACCCGCACAAAAAGCAGGGTTATGACACAAATGTATCAGGTTTCCTCACTATAATCTACCTTTCAAAGCATGCTTCAACCTCTTGAGGGGCGGTGGGACATATTTTATCCCACCTACGATTAATGAAGATTTACACCAGAAAAAATTTACGAAATTTTACTTTTCTAACTTTGGTGGAAAAAAGTCGTAAAATTGCTTTGCCTTATTTTGAAATAAAATTTTTCTAATTTTCCAGTGGGAATTCAGCATTACACAAACGCAATTGCTTGCCCCTCAAGGGGTTAAAGAAGCTTCTCAAAATCTCAAAATGCGCCAAATCGATGTGCATGGATTTAGAGATGGTTCGCTGTTTCATAATCAAAGAAGCCTTTGTATGAAAAGGATTAAAAACTCAAACTCTTAAATTACAAAGTATTGAAATTTAGGAATTTATTTCTGTTAATACTTCTGCGACTATTTTCAATAACATTACTTTCATACATAAAAAATTCATTTATTTTCTGTTTTCATATATTTTTGGGCGTGACACACCCGTGTTGCTTCCTCAACAGATCAAAAATATCTTTCTTAGATATGAAAATGTTGGTCTAGAAATCTACGCTGATGTAGTAAGATCGATAAATTGTGTTAAACATTTCAGGGGCAAAGACCTTTCAGTTGTAAAATACTGAAATGATTGAATCATGCCAGAATTTAAAAACAAATTTATTTTTAACCCTCTGTCTACCAGAAGGGTCCAATGGACCCGACATGTATATTCAAAATATCTATTCAAACCAGAAAATTTCTTCAAAACAAACTAAATGTATAAATCAGACAATAATAAGTTAAATAAACAAATTAAATAGTTTTAAGTAAAAATTCTGGTGTAGAATGTTTTTATAAAACTTGAGTAAAATTTCCGGTAGTTCTGGGTTAAATAGGTAAAAGCTTCTTTTCACGTATTTATCAAAATTAAACATTTCAGTCCTGAATTCTGGTGTCAATGTAGCATTCCACAATAAAATTCGGCGGGATATATTTTATCCCACCGCCCTTCAAGGGGTTAACCATTCCAGGAGCAAAGTACTTATGATGCTAAAATGTTAAACTGACACCGGTTTTTATGGGCGGTATATATGAAAAAACTAAAGTAAAAGCTTTTCTTCGTGTACTTTGTAATAACCCCTTGAGGGGCAAGCAAAAATGCCCCTAAATATTGAATTCTCACCGGAATGATTGAAAATTTTTATTTTTAAATAACGAAAAGAAATTTTTCGATGATTTTCCTTCAAAGTTAAAAATATAAAATTTAATTAAAATTTTCTGGTGAGAATCTAGTTTAAATTAGGTGGAATATATTTTATCCCACCGCTTCTCAAGGGCTTAAGCAAAATATAATCCCTTTATTTAGGCCTCAATGTGGCATTTTGGAATTTAAATTAAGTTGTATATATAATATACCGGTGCATTTCAGGAGGTTAAATGTAAAAATTTTGAATTTAAAGGTTTGAGCTTTAAATCCTTTTAGATCAAAACGAATTTAAGTGAAAGAATTAGAAAAATGCTCTATGGATTAAGTGAAAATTAAAAACATGATTTTTGAAAATTGCTCGAAAGATTTCTTTTGCATTACTTCCTGTTTTTACATGAAATCTTTATTTGTACATGAAAACTTTACGGACTGTATACATATTGTAATTTCCGGCGTATAATCCGCGGCTCAAACAATTCTGTTTGGACCCAGAAATTTTATTTAGTAATTGAAGCCAAATATTTACAGCGATCTGATAAGTTTCATTTTATTTTAGAAAGTTTCTGAGTCGAAAAATGATTGTTTAATCCGCGGATTATACGCCGGAAATTACGATGTCTTAAGGCTGAAGCTAATGTTGTTCATTATTCCAACGATTAAAATATTATGAGCATAGATCAAATTAGAAATATTATGCAATAATTCCAACTTGATTGTATCAATATAAAATTTTATAAAAACATACAAATTTAGTTTAGTCTTAACACGTAGACATTATTTATAATGTTTTGAAATTTATCGATGAAATTATTGAGTTCTACCAGAATTTACGAATCAATTTCTTTGAAAATAAATAAACACATGTTGTCGTGTACAGTTTAACCACTTAATTATCGCTCCCGTCATATTCACGGGCTGTAAGAAAAATCTCGGTGCAACTGGCGTTTTAGAACTGAAAGTAAGCTTTAATTTTTAAACTAAACTATCGTTAGTCAAAAACGTTTATTACATAAAAAGTAATGTTATTAATTTTAGCAAGAAAATGTATTGTTCCAAACAAACAATTATGTAAAAACGCATTAACCCTCCGTCTACCAGACGGGTCCATTGGACCCGACAGGTACATACAAAATATTCATTCAAACCAGAAATTTCTTTAAAATAAACTAAGTATATAAACCAGACAAAAATAAGGTAATAAATAAGTTAAATAGTTTTAAATAAAAATTCTGGTGTAGAACGTTTTATTAAAACTTGAATAAAATTCCCGGTAGATCTAGGGTTAAGACTAAATATAATGCTCATAACAAAAGAGATGAAGGAAGGATTTAATTTTTGCTTTACGGTCAAATTTAAACGTTTAAATTAGTGTAATAATTACTTGCATAAGACAGAAATAATTTTGGGGTATGTTTTACTAGACAGAACACACAATGTTTGATTAAACTAGGAAAATATTTGCAATCTAAACTGTCAACTGGATAATAAGTATATAGGTATTAGTTAGAATGTCTTCTGTATCACAAGATGCAAACACTTTATTAAAATTCAGAAAGAGGGTGGCAACAGTAATTCAGTTCAGAATTTATTTATTTTTCATATTTAAGGTCAGAACTTTCATTTGCTTCTTTTGGTCGCAAAATTTTATTTTTTATGCGATAAATTAGGCGGAAATATTCCATTAAATTTTTTTTATAAATGTACGCACTCTGATATCATAATTTTGCGATTGGTTGTATTACATAAAATTTAAACCTATAATTATCAAAGCAAGATATACCCCGCCATCAGTGTTTCCAGCTGGGTGGCGTTATTCAGATAACATCATTGCTACTACGACTTTTAAAATAGTGATAATCGCTTTATTAGTCTCATTAAACGGCAGTGTTGCCAGCAGGATACTAATTTCAAATTCAGATTTCTTGATTGGCACCACTTTTGGAAATGGTAAAGTACATCTTGTTTTCGCCTTAATTAATACATCATGAAATAAGGCGAATTTCACCAGCTGAAAAAAGTGGTGCCAATCAAGAAATATGAATTTAAAAAAAAAGTAGCCCACTGGCAACACTGTTAAAGGGAAGTAATTTTCTTTCTGCAATGTTGAACTCAGTCCAAAAATTTTCATTTGATAATTAGAATATGTAATTTTCAAATTTCTTTCCCACAAATTTCAAGAAGAAAATTCTATAAAAAAAATCTTGTGCAATTTGTTTTTTTTAAATCGAGTGGTAGAGAAAATATACCATCCCCTTACATGTTTTCATGTGGTCAATGCAGAGGTGGCCAACTGTGGCACGCGCCATACCACTAAAATTTTACAGTAATCATTGCCTTATCTAATCATCGAATCTCTGCGATTAAAGAAGTCGAATTTTTCTGTAAAATTTTAGTGGTATCAGGCGTGCCACTGTTGGCCACCCCTGGGTTAAATGACATATAAGATACAGATAAAATTGCATTTCAAAAAATGGTTGCGAACTAGCAATTTGAAAACAACTTCCAGCACTTGCGGGAACACAGGGATTTTTCACGCGGTCAGCGCTCACACTAAGTCCGTTTTACGCACACCGGTTTTTTTCAAAGAAAAATATTGTTTATATTTCTTGCCGAAACTTTCCTTGAACGGCGCTTTTTCTGCTAACGTTGCAAAAACCCACCACCGATTTTGCTTGAAAAAAATACTGGTTTTAAAAAAATGGAACAGTAGAAGCGCTCTTTATTAGAAGAACAATGGAAAAAAAAATCATAATTTAGAATTTTATTTATTTTAATACGATATTTGAAATTTTAATGAGGTTTCTATTTTTAAACTGTTATTTTAATTTATGTAATAATATTTGTATGATATTTTTTACAAAGCATAATTACTTCTCTGTAATTTTGGGGCATAATTTTATATGCATATTAAGATACATTAGTTTTCCAAAAACACTTATTACATGAATTGTTGTATCATTCGAACAACAATCAAATGGCCTATTTATGCATCATGTTACTTTTTTAATGAATAATATTCTTGTATTTGCCAAGTCTATGCATTCGGGAATAGCGTTTCTCGTATATTTATACCAAAAAAATATCTTCGGAATAAAAGGGTATAATGTTCAAACTTTTATATTAAATATTTTTATAATTAAACATCATTTATTGCCTTAATACAGCAGCGACACTTTTCTTAAACATTATATATTAATAAAAAAAAAGATTTATCTTCTGCTGCGTGCCTGCAACATGTGAAAAAATCTCCTTTTTTTAAATGAAAATAATAATTTAGAAATCGATGATACTGTATTAAGATATATAAATGCTATTTAAATATAAAAATATTGAACTTAAATGTTTTAGCTTTAAATCATTTTACTACAAAGCTAATTTAGGTGAAAAGTCTGGGAACACATCCATGGATTCAGCGTATTAACACTTTCATGGAAATAGTAATTCCATTGCTTAAATGTTGAAATGATATGAATAAAGAAGTGTTGGCATATCCTTTAAATTGTAAAGCTTCAACGATAAACGGTTTTGCACAGTCCGTTGAACTACGGGACAAACTTCAAGCAGTAAATTTAAACAAAATTTCATCCTTATTCAAGCGCCTTTATGCAAAATGTCGTAATAATTGAGACAAAGATATCTATTCGTATTTACTGATGGATGTTCCCCACAGCGGTAGACAGGTCCTGCTGTTTTACCATATTTGGAAAACCTAAAGAATCCTCCTATCAATCTCAGTGAATTTTCTTGCTCCACGAGCAATCTTCCACAAGTCAATTTTAATAGATATTATTGCATTATTTTAATGTCTTTTTCATTCAGCATTTATGTCATAAATAAATCAAAAATATTTATTACTTTTTGCTGGTGGAATATTTCCCAGGAGTTAATCAGTTCCTGATCCTAAGTGCAAACAAACAACATCCGCTATCATGTGAGTAGCTTACTTATTCCCCTAGTTCTCGCACCCATGACTTTCACGGGCAGTGTAGGCTACCTTTTTTATTCAGATTGTTTGATTCCCAACAGTTTTTTAAAAATAGCATAGCTGCCAACTTGTACGCTTTTTTGTTACCACTAAAATTTAATAGAAAATTTTGCCTAAATGAAATTGCACATTTGCACGATTAGCCTAGGGAAAATTTTCTATAAAGTTTTAGTGGTAGGAAAAAAGCGTAACAGTTGGCAGCTATGAAATAGTGTAATTGGCTTTATTCTTGCACCATTTCATCTGCCATTAAATGTGGTGAATAATTCTACTTCAAAAAATAATAGAAATCCAACAAGCTGAATTTAAAAAAAATGTTCAACACTTATCGGAAGCGCTGCTTAACCCTTTCAGGCGCAAAGAACTTCTATTGCAAAACGTTGAAAGGAAAGGACGGCTCTGGAATTTGCGTAAAATTTATTTGGAAATACGAAAAAGCTATTTTTCACATACATAATAAAAAGAAAATTTTGGTGCCATTGTGGCATTTGGATATTAAAATTACCGTAATTTCCGGTGAATAATCCGCGGATCAAACAATCTTTTTTCGACCCTGAACATATTTTAAATAAAATATAACTTTTTAAATCATGATAAATATTTGGCTTCAATAACTAAATAAAATTTCTGGGTCCAAACAGAATTGCTTGATCCGCGGATTATATTCCGGAAATTACGTTAAGTGGTTTCATAAACGTATACCACTGCCCTTGAAAGTGTTAATCATTCGAAGGGCGGTGGCCAGTGTAGAAAAGCAGATGCCTTTTTTGTAAAAAATTCGTTTGCAAATTCTGGTGTCAGACAATTATTTCATCATTTTACGAACATAATTTTTCTTCCCCTGAAAGGGTTAAGACCTGCAGCAGAACATCTTTTTACATGTTTGATGCCACAATTTTGAGCAGAACATGTTTGCTGATTTTAATAGATTAACCCCTTCAAGGGTGGTGGTACATTTTTAGACCACCTAATTTTAATTCCTAAACGCCGCATTGGCTTCAGAATACTGTAATGAAAATTTTCCTGTTATTAAGTATGTGAACAATAGCTTTTGCTTATTTTTAAATAAATTTGTTTGTAAATTCTGGTGTCGATCAATAATTTCGGCATTTTATAAATAGCCTTTGCCTTATAAATAGCCTATTACCTTGCCCCTGAAAGGGTTAACCCGGGAGAACGCACGCATACCCAGGGTATGAATGCTTTTTACTTTGTTCACCACTAAATTCAAATAATAATCGTCTTCTTATTTAGTAGGGGACAACTGTTACAAATTCTGGGATAAGATAAGTTGAAGATTACTTTTAAAAATAGTAGTGACAATTGTAAAAACCAAACGCACTCTGGGTGTATCCGGCCCGGCACGCGTCCTCCCGGGTTCATACTCGATTTGTTCCGTAAGGAAATGAACACTGGACAGTGCTCCCACTTAGTCCGTCTTTTGAACACCACTTTTTTTCAACGAAAAATCTCCTTTATAATTTTCGTTGAAACTTACCACGAAAGGAGTTTTATTGTGATTGTTGCTAAAACCTACCACGAATATTTCTTTTAAATAATACTGGTTTTCAAAAAACGAGCTAGTGGGAATCCTGCAATGAAGCATTCGGCCTCTTACCTCGCCTTCTGCCTGTCTTACGGGCCTTAATTAACAAAACAACTAATGCAATAGATTAATTTGGATAGTTTACTATCCAAATGTCATACGATGTGTAAATTGTAGATTTTGAAAAAGGAATTACGTTCCGCTAGAATGTCAAAATTCCCCACCGTTTGTCGCGAAATTTTGAAAACCATCGATT
The DNA here is from genome assembly GCA_963932465.1 of Maratus speciosus. Taxonomy (NCBI): domain Eukaryota; kingdom Metazoa; phylum Arthropoda; class Arachnida; order Araneae; family Salticidae; genus Maratus; species Maratus speciosus. The sequence continues at coordinate 491,185,724 of OZ010796.1, read as the reverse complement.
TATGGTGCTTTGTTATGTTGCTTTCTCTCCCCATTCCTGGACGACATTTCAATAAAGTTGCCGCATTTCAACACAAATTGTATTCGCATTGTAAAATCTCATAGAATTCTTCTTTGCTAACATTACTTTTGGAACACTCTCTAACGATTAACAGTTATTGTAGATTAACCAACGATGGCATATATTAAACATACTAAGCAAAATACTGCACTTATGATTAGTAGTGTAAGAGGATTGAAGTACACGCGTTTAAGGGACAACATAGAACAGGTTATTTTTGAAATTCTATCATTATTATCCGAATAACCTGCTATTTTTGAGTTAAAATGAGAATACGGGCCTAGTTTTCTAGATAAATTGTTTACTTTGATGTGCAATATCTCCTCTTAATCTTTTTAAGGGCACCGGTATATTATATATACCACTTAAGTTTAATTCCCCAACGCCACATTGGCACCAGAATTTTGGAATTAAATTTTGCTTTGTATAACGTACGCAAAGAAAAGCTTTTACTTACTTTCATATAAATCTGTTCATAAATCCCGGCGTCAGTCAATCATTTTAACATTTTAGCAAAAGAAGTACTTTGCATTTAAAAGGGTTAAAGCTTGTCCATTCTTTTTTTTAACCATCCTTCATATGCAAAGAAATTGCGAAACATTCTTTGGTAGAAGTATGTTAAAAATAAAAGGTTGTCTTTGAATTCCCAATTTATTTTTTAATAATTTTTCATTCCTAAGAAATTTCTATTATACTTGAACAAAAATAGTTCGTGAAAATATTTTTTAACCCTTTGAGCTCTGGTGGATGAATTTCTTCCTACTTAATTTTAATATCCAAATGGCACAATAGCACCGGACTATTCAACCAAATTTATTTGAGAATAAATTGATGCATTTTTTCGTGTATTTAACAAACCGAATTTTTTGTTCGCAAAATACTTGTGCCAATATGACATTTGAGTATTTTAAAAAAATTCACCCACCAGAGCTTAAAGGGTTAAAATAATATCTCGTAACTAGAATACTTCCCAGAATTTCGCAAAACGTGACATTTTGTTTTGACCTATATTTACAGAAAACGCAAGACTTTAAAAACAAACTTTATCCTACAGGTTTTCTTAAATTGTGTTCAAAGATAAAAGTAACTGCAGTTTATTCAGCAAATGCTTACTGAATTGTTTAATGCATTATTCCAGAAATAAGCATTTACTAGATTTAAGTATTGTATTTGTCTTTTTGCCCGTGTTATGAAATCACAACTTACGCCTTTTTCTATTTAGATGATAAAAAAAGTATTGAATGTAAGACATCTTTGGAATTATAGAGATTCTTTCTTTTAGTGAAAGTATTTGTTCCACATTCAGCTTTCCATGTGCGTTTTTAGAATTCAACAAACTAAACTGCCTGCTATGTAAATCTGTTTTCCATTACGATACAGAAAATAGAAGACAATGATGAATCCCTCTTCCCTAAGAAAACTAAATATTTAAGAAAATGCATTAAAAGGTCTGCTTTTTATTTCATTTATTTGTAGATTATTGAGCTTCTCTGTGCCTAAAGTACAGGGCTTGTTTGTGAAAATTATATTAGTAGGACAATAAATCCATCTCACGCCATTTTGACGTAGCATTACATAACTGAGATTTTTTGTCAAACACATTTTGCAAATGCTTATCGTAAATGTTGAAAGCATTATTACTAAAATAAGCGCTTGTCGGATTTCATGCTATAATTTTTCATTTTGAACATGTTATAAAATCTCAACCTACGCTTTTTACTATTTCACGGTTCGTACGCATCAAGAGATTCAAGGGATTTTAAGTGTTTTAGTACCAGAAATTTCGTAATGTATTGGTCGCTATATCTGAAGATAGATTTATCTTTCATTAAATAAGGCAAATATTACTTTACAAAAATTCTGGTACAGCGGCTTGAACGTTCTCGAAGTGCACAAAGTGTATTTAGTTGTAGAACAATATAGTGGAGATTAAACTTCTCTGGGATTATTTATCGTAATTTCCGGCGTATAATTCGCGAATCAAACAGTTATGTTTGGACCCAGAATCTTTATTTAGTAATTGAACACAAATATTTACTGCGATCTAATAAGTTACATTTTATTTTTAAAAATTCCTGGGTCGAAACATCATTATTTGATCCGCGGATTATACGCCGGAAATTACGGTAATTTCTTTCTATGATAGAAATAATTGGTTACCATTAAGCTTTCATAGTGTGCTTCAGTGTTGCCAGATTGGGGATTGTCACCACTTTTTTAAAATAGTATAATTCGCCTTATTTTTCAGAAATTTTTATCTATTTTTAAATAGGAGGAATATTTCTATTTAAAAAAAGTGGTGACTATCAAATAATCTGAATTAAAAAAGTCCCCAATCTGGCAACACTGGTGTGTTTTAAGAATTCAACTAACTTAACTGAATGCAATGTCGGTGGAATTTTACCATTAAGCGAATACAAATTTACCATTTTTACACAGAAAAAAAGACAATAAATGAATCTTTCCCCTCACCTTCCTCTTAACCCATTAAACGTTGCGGTTTCGCAAATTTATTTTGTGATTTTTAAAATTTTTTCTATAAAAACAAGGTTTGCACACTCCTTGGAATTTCCAAGGACTCTGACACCACTATTAATGATAAGAAAATTTACATTTAATTTTTAAAACACAGAAGTCGCAATCCCGGCCTTTATTCACAGATTTTGCAATATTTTCCTGCAGTGAAATACTTTCAGAATACTGTTAAAATTTAGTGTGCGAACCCTGAAAAAAAAAAGAGAAAAGTAAAATTTTTCTTATTTAACACATTTCAGTGATTCATAGAGTAAAAGTAAGTGTTTAACAAAAAGTGGTGTGAGCTGAATAAAATTCCTGTAAGACATGCTGGTCCATAATGGGTTAAGAAAACTAAGGATCTTGAAAATGAACTAAGTCAATTGCGATAAGAATGGCGTATACGCGACGTATAAGGTGCTCAGAATTCTCCGTGTCTCAAGTAAAAATGCATAGAAAATTTTTACTATTTTAAATGGATACATTCTGGGATTAAATAAAGCAGAGATTTCTATTTTTAATTATTTGTTCTGGATTAAAATATTTTGCTCGGGAAGCTCGTTACGAATAAGTTAAGATGCGTTTATTATCATCACCTGCTTATATCTTACTGTGCTTCAGTCTGTCTAAAGTGCACGACTACCACTGGCGATAATAGTTTAATTATTTTATTTTATCTACCAGTATCTTTAAACTGTAACAATCTATCAAGAAGATTAATAGAAATCTACCAAAAACATTATTGTTTTAAAACTGCAGCAGAAAAAAAAAAAATGTTCGAAACTGAAATCGCGAGGGAGCTGACTGCCAAAGCGATATAAGTAAGCGTCCTATTTTAAATGGGAGAGGTCACATCAATCAAGGTCGCACGCCACGTAGCGGACGGGGTTAAACTGCAGGAAGATGCCTAACTGTTTTCTTACTTCACACCACTAAAATTGTAAAGTTTTTTTTTACTCTGATTAATAGCTGAAATGTTCCTGACAAGGTGAAGAGAAATTCGTTGTATCAAGTGCATCTGGACGCCTCTTTCGCTACGTCGTTGTATTACAATAAATGTGGTAAACAAAATATGCGCAGATGGTAGATATCCCGTCATATATGGCGTCACACTAAAAGCCCGCGTATGTGGATTGTCATCCCGTTCACAAGATGGCGCAACTGTGTTAATTTACGCCCGATTCTAGTATTAAGTTTGTACGCTTACTTATATCGCTTTGCTGACTGCCGTTACAACTACGAATCGCGTCCCCTTTCTTCAAACACTGCTGGCAAGGAGTGCAATCCCGATCATGGAAAATCCCACCAGAAAAATTCAAAAGCATGTTACCTCTAGTAAAAGTCATCGGGTCTAGTTAGGGCTGGGCATTTAATACTTCGAAAGACCACTGCTGGCTCGAGCTTATTCATTTGTCTCTGCGAAATTAGTGCAGGGTTGAAACTGGCAACTATTTTTTTAAAGTATGTTTCTACCATTTTTTCTAAACAACAAAATGTACCTTAAAGTCTACTAGAAATCAACAACAAAGATTATGTTGAAACAGTGGTAGGAAAAATAAAAATACTTTCGCCAATACTAGACCCAGGGTTCGTACGGGTACCGTTATTTTCAAAGCCAAATATAAGTATTTCTTTTATAGAAAAATAAATCTAATTTAAACGGACGAAATTTAGCCTTATTTAAAGAGAGATTTCCCATAAGAAAATACTTGTACTGAAACATTTCTTAGTCTGGAAGTTCAAGGACCCGTACGAACCACGTAGACCTGAAATTGTCTACTGTTCCTTTGTTTCGGCATAAAATTTCGTTAATAATAATCGTTATCTACGCCATTGTTTACTTTCTACGTTATTTTTATTCATTATCATTATTTTGTTTACCACCATTTCTAATAATGTTCGAGAAACAGATGTCATAAATTCCCGGGGCCGCCATCTTGGAATTTTTCTTGACATGAAAACCCATTTTCCGCCAAGTAGTAAATGTCGCCAAGTACGGGTTTATACTCATGTTAGGTTTAACGAAAATAAAATGTAAATAATAATCAAAACTCGTTAAAGTGGCAATCACTAAACGTCGTATGGGCGCTACGAGCTCATTAACCGAAAAAAACATCATTAGAATCAGCAGTTCTTGCTGTGTAGCAATCTCAAAATATACAAAACTCGTAAGGCAACAAAATATACATAAAATTATCAACATACCTTAACAGCCATCTGCTTTCTTGAAAGCTCAAGCACGAAATACCTGCTAGTATCACCGTCATTTTCCAAAATAGGCTTATGAATACGCACTGTAAACAAACCTCCTTTATTCGTCAAAATTTCCTCATATTTCTTAATTACTTCAGCAAGAGCGATTAAACGGACTGCAAAACCCATATTCAATAGAATACATCCAATGAATTTAACATAAAAATAGATGACAGAAACATACAACACGATTTCACAAGCGAAAATGACCTTCTCGCGTATTCGCAACATAATCTCGAATGAAAAACGGGGTTGCCAGAACACGTCACGCCCGAACACACGCGTCACACGGGGTTCCAGATATTGATAAAGATCGCCAACATAAAATCGCCAAGAAATCTCAAAACATCCAAGATGGCGGCCATCTGGGAATATACCGCATCTAAGCCATGTTGGGCATAAACCGAAACCGAATTTCAAAATTTTCCCTATTTTTGGCTGAAAACGAGAGAAAAATGTCCAAAAAATTATTTTAAATTATTAATATATACATAAATATAGAGACTTATTAATTAGTCATGCATGTAATTATACGCCCCCCTTGGCTGGCCGTGTCTCTGACCAAAACTTTTTATTTTCATATAAAATAAAATATAATTAATCCAAGGGGACCCCCAAACATGATGCTCTCCAATTTTAATGAATATAAAGTATATATTGTAGAGTTCGTATCCCTAATTATTCTAGTGAAAGGATTTCTTCAAATGGGCCTTAGATTTTCGCAAACACGGACAATGTTCAGCATACGTTTCAAATACTCATTAGTTTGCAGCTTCCGACGAGTATTTCACGGCGTGACCACAGAGTGCTCGTCTGATATCCGGACGGCCCAAGTTCGATGCTGCATCTTGACTTTTTTTTTTTTTTTTTTTTTATTAATTTTGTATTTTTGACGCTTTGCAATTTTAACCAAAGTCATGAATTTCTACAATTTTAAAATGTTGATTTTTCCTAAAAAATATCGATTTACGTTTTTTGATTTTTCATGAGAACTTTTATTTTTATCTGTAATATTTAAACTAATATTTCTGTTGACGGAAATACAAATTGTGTTTAATTTGAGAAGAAAATATGTTTTCATAAAATTATTATTATTTATACCTTTTTATAATTTAAATACAAGTCTAAAATAATGCATAATATTTTACTAGAAAAAAAATAACAAACAAATAACTTTTTAATATTTGGTTTGTTTTAAATATACAGGGTCTTACCAGTAAGTAATGCGACTGATTCCATAAAATTCGTTTATTTGAAGATAATTTTACAGACACTTAATATTCTTCAAAAAAAACCTCCACTTGCATTACTACATCGTTGCCGACAACTCTGCCATCCATTTATGTTTGACTGTATGTCTTCAACTGGAATGGTGTTCAGAACGCGGGTTACGTTTTTTTGCAAGTTCCTGAGATTGTAAAAACGATGTCCTGCTAAGCTGGATTTTAACCGAGGGAATAGAAAAATATAGTAGAAAAAATAGTTTGCCACGGCGGTATTTTGAAACTGTAGATCCCATTTAAAAAAAGCAGCCACCATCTTGTGACAGTGGAGTTATGAATAAAAAGGAGGAGACATATAGTGTACTGTCTACCAGTTGCGAGTGAAGTAACTGAGGAGTTTGTCACAAGATGGCGGCTGCTGTTTTTAAATCGGTTCTTCGGTTTCTGATTACCGCCAGAACGAACTTTCCACCAGTAAAATTGAAAAGAAAATTTCGCCTTATTTAAGCGTCTTTTTCATGGAATTTTTTCTCAAAAATGTCGTAAAATTTCTATTTGTTTTTACTGGTGTCAGTATACCTTGCAAAAGTGTCAGTTTGTTTCCCTAGTTATCACAATAGGCGGAAACGCAAGAGCTACCTACCGCCAAAGTAAACTGCTACCAGTAAAAATGAAAATCTCTTTCTACCATTATTTAGAACTGAAATTTCGTAATAATAAGCCGTTTAAATGAGTAGAAGAATTATAAATAAATCTACTGGTGAAAGTTTCCACCGGCGGTAAACAACGTATGCGATAGCGGTTACAGTTGAAGCTTCACTATTTTAAGGATATGTTAGTTCCTCTTTGTTAATATTTCAATGCTTATGACAACCTCCTCAGTTACTTCACTCGCAACTGGTAGACAGCGCACTATATGTCTCCTCCTCTTTATTCATAACTCCATTTTATTAGTGACATTGCCATTTAAATTTGGTAAATATGGAATTAATAGGATGACATACACACTCAGAAATGAATACTCAGATTTCAGGAAATTTCTTTGTTTTTGACGAAACAGTTTTCTGGGAAATGCTCCGAGCGAATATTTCGTCAAATTGATGAAATTACTTTCTTCACTTGCTTGACAATATAAATTTCGTCGAAAGTTGGCTGTTGGTGCCATCTATCGAACAGTTTGAATGCTCCTGTACCAGGGGGTAGAAAAATTCACTTCTCGTTTTCCTCGGGGTGCTTCGAACCCGCGGCCTTTGGCTTGGGAGACCGTTGCTCTTCCAAACTGGCTATTGGGGACTTGTGTAGATTTGCTTTTAGATTGATGTACTGAATTCTGCTGCGTATTTATATTTTTATAAGGTAGATTGTAATTTTATCGATGTTTCTATAATTTCTGAAAGTTTTAAGTAAGGCTAATTTATTATTATGGTTTTCTCATGGTCAATAAATAATTATAATATGACTTGATTAAATAATTTATTAGTGAAATTTTCTTTACTAAATGAATGGTTAGAATATGGTCTGGTTAATTTGTTGCTCACAAATAACGAATTGTAAAGTGCATATTGCGTGAGATTTTATCACTTTGAGTAGAGGGATAAGATTTTAACACTTTACTGTTTATAAAGGGGAGGGGGATCAATTATGTTTATTTTTAATTTGATTGAAAACAGAATATACTTCTTAAATAATTTTTAGAAAAAAAGATATCCTGGAAGTTTGAAATTTTATTGACCAAATTTGCTTTTTGAATAGTTTTGAAGAACACAGGAAATTTATTCTTTTCTAATTAAAACTTAACGAACAACATATAAATAAATAAATATATAAAAATAATAATAAGCATTCCTAAAATTTTTAACAGCTAAAAAAATAACTAATGAAGAAACAATAACTACCTGCATTTCAGTATTTTCTGAAAAGCACTAAAAAGTGCTGTTTTAAAATAAATTATTATAGGACTAACATAAACAAGCAAGTATCCGCTTGCTTAAATCGCAGGATTTGATGAGGTACAGCAACTGTTTGCTTAAAATGCATTGAGTCTGACCATGATTGAGGCAAAACTTTCGTCAAATATTTGAGAGTTTACCTTTCGTTAAAAGTCACGTGATGATGATAGGAAATGTTCGTGAAAAACGACGAAATACAGCTCAAGGATTTCTGAATCGTCAAAAGTGAGAGTTTTATTTCCGAGAGTGTATATATTAAAAATATTCAAAACGGAATATTCATATGGAAAATTTTCCTGCGCAAAGCATAACCTCTTATTTAATACTTGTCTTACAAAAGAAGGTAAAAGATATTAATAAAATTTGTTTTGATTTATTCTGATAACATGTTGAAAGTCTAGCTGACGATTTCTTAAAACAAAATGCGTATGTATCGTAAGTTATATGTCATGTGGGATCCGCAAATTTTTTTCAAATTTCCGGTTGACAATTTTAGCTTTATTATCTTTATTTATTAGAATGAAAATATATTTTGAAATATAATTTGTCCGTTTTTATTCATCTAAATATAAATACATTTGATCATTCGACATCAAAATTATTATTTATAATTTACGCGAAATAATAAATTTTCACTTAAAATTCCGTAAAGTAAATACACACACATATATACATACATATATGTATATATATATGATGGAACTTCGTTTAAAATATAAAAAATATATAAAGGTAAATAATAATTACAAAAAAAAAATCTAGTCATAAAATAGTGTGGATTTTCGTCTGTAAAGATGTTAGTTTACAAATGAGACGAAATATAAATTTTCATGAAAAAAAATCGCAAACGTAATTGCATATTTTTTTAGGAAAATATAAAAAAATTCAAAGATGTAGCAATTCATAAAGACGATAAAAAGTTGTAAAGTGTCAAAATATAAAATTAATTAAAAAGTAAGAAACGGCCAAGATTTAGCATCAAAACCGGACCGTCCATCTAACGGGCGAGCACTCTGCGTCCACACCACGAATGACACGTCGAATATTACAAACTAATGGGTATTTGAAACGTATGCTGAACTTTACACCCATTTCTCAAAATCTCAGGCTCATTTCAAGAAATCCTTTCACAAGAATAATTAGGGATAAGAACTCTACAACATACCTTAAATAAATCAAAATCAGTGAGCAGCATGTTTGGTGGTCCCCTTGTAAGTCACAAAATGATTTTCCAATTGTACGAATTTTATCTAATTAAAAAATGTTTTCCGTATACATATCTCGATTTTTCTTTTATAAGGATTTTTTAAATTTCATCTGTTATACAGGATGTCCGGTCTCAACGGTGTCCAATGGCTAATTCCTAAACCGTTAGTCATAGACATATAGTTCCAATTACAAAAATGTTTTAAATCAGGTAAAGAAACATTTTAAAAGCGATTTGGGTCAATAAAAACATTTCTTAAAAAATTACAAAATTTAAATTTTATACGGTCCCCCGGTCCTATAAGTTATATTTAGTAATTTTTTCCTATTACACTGACAAGTAAGACAAAAAAAGTCCCATTCATATACCGCTAAAATTGAGCGAGTTAGGAAACATTAAAAATGCATGACTTATTCCACTTTTCTACTCTGAAAACAAATGAGTTCGGCTTGGCTTTGAGGGATCATATACCAAGTGTTTAAAGTATTCGAAGATCTTACTTCATGTGTATCTGCGCTTTGAAAAAAAATCCTACAAGTATTATGATTAAGTCTCAAATTGGCTAAAATAACATGTGTTTTATTTTGTCAGGATTTGAGACTGTTTCTCTTGTGATTTCTTTTAACGAAAATTATGTTTTTTTATAAGTTTTTATGTTACTTCAACAATCGTATGTATGTTTTTCCAGTTCAAAATTTGTACTCGAACTTTCACTCACTTTTAAATATTTGATCGAGATTACATTTTACATACTGGCGCAAATCCAATAATAATGTATCATTATTATGATTTTCGGTGGTTACCATTTATACTTATTTTACAGGATAACACAAAAAATTTCGGATAGATTTCTGCCAAGGAGTTTAAGAAAAAGTTTTAGATTAGATAATACAAGACTGCGATTGTTGAGTTTTTTAACCTTTATGTATTTTTTAGCACTGAATCCGAAAATTTCCTTAATTTTTAACCATCATGTCAGTATATTTCGCAAATCATAAATTTTCAAATTTAAAGAATAACAAAAATCGAATACTATAAAGTAGAGGGGATGGTTGTGTTTTTTAACTTTTGATAATTGATTTTTACGCACTTTTTACAACTGAATCTGAAAATGACCTTCATTTTTAACCATCACGTTAGAATTTTTTTGCAAATCGCAAATGTGAAAGTTAAAATATAGCGAAAATCTCATACTATAAAACATATGTAAAACATTTTTTATTTTATTTTATTTTATTTTATTAAAAAATTTATTCGATATTTTTGCTTATCCTGGGATTCTTACAGCTAAACAGCTCAGTGGTCCGATGAGATGGGGGAGGAAATTCAATTTTAACATTGAATTTCTTAACTTTGAAATTTGCAATTTGCGAAAAATCCTGATATGATAGTTAAAAATGAAGGTCAATTTCGGGTTCAGCGGTACAGAATTTATAAGAATCAATTATCAAAAGCTAAAAAACATGACATAACAAAACTTTTGCAGGCTTGTGCAATCTAATAATATTTTAAAATACGTATGATTTTGTAAAGAATTGAGGCTGTTAATTTAGAATCATTTTATTTAACAAAAATTCTGTTTTTTCTTTCTTCTTAAATGTTTATTACAAATTGTATATTTTCCATTAATATGCCAGAATGATTAAAGATTTCAAATTTATATTGCAATGTTAATTTTCCTCCCAAACATTTTTTATATCTGACGAAATTATATTTCGACTAAATTTGTGAATGACCCCCAATTTGCAGCAAGAAATATGCTCCAACTTTAAACAGCTATTACTCGGTCAATTTTAATCGTAGAATAACGGGACTTTTTTTGTATTACTTGTCAGTGTAAAAGGAAAAGTTCACTAAATATAACTTATAGGAACGGGGGACCGTATAAAAATTTAAATTTCGTAATTTTTTAAGAAATGTTTTTATTGACGTAAATCACTTTTAAAATATTTCTTTACCTGATTTAAAACATTTTTGTAATTGGAACTATATGTCTATGACTAACGGTTTAGGAATTAGCCATTGGACACCGTTGAGACCGGACACCCTGTATAAGAACTTCCTCAAAGAGTATTTGAAACCTTTCGCGGTTTCAAACTAAAAATTTTTCATTACTGTTAGGTCTGCAGCTTTTAGCCCCTGCAAGGGCGCTGGCTCATTTTTGGACTACCTGATTTTAATTCCTAAATGTCACATTGGAAGCAGAATATTAGAATGAAAATTTTCCTTTTATTAAGTACGTGAATAAAGGCTTTTGCTTTCTGACGAATTCTCATTTCAGCATTTTACGAGTAGAAGTACTGAAATGGTTAATGAGCATGTGAAAAGCATCTTCAAAGTTTAGTCGTATATGCATTCCTTTCTTTGTGAGCTTCACTCACGTCTTGAGTCTGTGATGACTGATATTTATAGACTGTGAAGCTCATAGCAATAAATAAGTGTCTCATTTGAGCCGATACAGCTCAAATCAATGAATAATGTTGAAAATGTCCGAAGGAAGAAACGAGATTTTTATAACACAGATAGACTTGGTCTGGTTGAATTTTCGGCAGCAATTTCGCAAAAAACCAATTTTCGGCGAAACTCAGGTCTGGGGGCGAAAATGGAACCAAATTTTCGGTCGATCTCTAACCAATAATAAATGTCTGTGAAGTTCAAAAGTAATCTACAATAAAGATTATTGTTTTAAAATTGCGGTAAGAAAAACAATAAAAAAATATCATCTGTTTCAGCCCTTATAATGACTATCGTGGCTTTGTTTTGGCATTAATTTTTTTAATAACCTTTTAGCTCACAGCCTATCAAAGCCTGAGAGCGAAAGTGCACTCAGGTTCTGTATGTACGTAACGCGATAACACTTGATAGAAATATCCGATTTGCTTCACATTTATTTCTAGGTTCATTCTGGTAAGGCGCTTCCCTGATTACTTTGGGGGTTCATTGGTTAAGTATAAATATGGCTAATCCCCCCTTAACATAGATGAATATGATTTTAATGCAGAATTATCTGATTTGCTTCAAATTTGGTATGCCGGTTTATTCTGATAAGGCGCTTCCTTGATAAGATTTGGGGGTTCATTGGTTAAGTATAAAGGGGGAATTGGGGGAGCTAATCCCCCTTTAATTTAGCTAAATGGGTTTTTCATGCGGAATTATCCAATTTCTTTCAAATTTGGTATACAGGTTTATTCTGATGACCGCTATGGTCGTTCAAGTGTTAACGCTCAGAGGTTGAAATTTGAAAAATGAGATCGGCGTTACGCACGGACAAGTTTGTCCTTTATAATATGGATGTGTTAAAGATTTAAACTTTTCATGAAATCATTCAATTATCCTGCTCAAAAATTGTGTTGTACTACATCAATTTAGTAATATGTTCACCGTAAAAATGTTTTTTATGTGCAGTCACATTTCAGGCAGCATGTGTTTTTCCCGGCAAAATTTAGTAATATTTTCAAAATAGAAAATTATTTTATAAATGTCATTCACATTTCAAGCAGCTTATATTTTCTCCGGATTACATTCGGTTTAAAATCTTTAGTAAGACCACATTTGGTAAACTGGAAGCATATGTGCTAATTATAAACTCTCCGAGTTCAACACCGCACTCAAAATGGCAAAGGCAGGCATTTTAATATCCCCTTAACGAAGTAACAAGTTTAGATTGTGAACCCCGAAATCAAAAGTCATCCCTTGAGAGGGGGTGCTTCATTTTTGGTTCACTTAACCCTTAAATGCGCGATTTTTTATTTTGTTTCGAAAAAATTATATGTGATTCTCTGAAAGGTTTATTACACAGGAAAAATAATGAAAAAAAAAAAAATCAGAGATACATTTTTCATATAATACGTCAATCTTTTCTTTTGTTGCACACATGCAATACACGTAAAAACTACTATAGTGCGACTGTTTTACGCTAAAATAATGCAAATTAGTAAATATTGTAATAAGTATGCCTCCACATACCTTATTTTATATTACAGGGTTCGTACGGGTGCTTGAATTTTATGACTAAGAAATTCTTCGGTACCAGTATTTTGTTATGGAAAATCTCTCCTGAAATAAAGCTAAATTTCGCCCGCTTAAACTAGATTTATTTTTCTATAAAAAAATTCTGGTATAGGGCCTTGAAAATAACGGTACCCGTACGAACCCTGTATTATTATTTTTTTTAACTTAACTTTTAACCCTTTAATTCCTATGATATAATACGTTCAAGAAATTTCGTAGTTCAGGGAATCTGACATTACATAAGAAAATTTCAATGGTTAATTTCGTTTTATTTAAAAACGGAATGTTTGTTATCAATTAGAGCAAATTTTAATTTTCTGATGAGAATTAGGTACATACGAATAAAAAAATCTATTACAACTTCTCTATTACTTATCTAAACTTAATCGTTCATTGTGTGTTTTTGCCTCGTATAAGAACATAACATTTGGCGCCCTCTACCTTTTTTACGTTTAGTTTTCGACCATGCATTCTTTGATACAAAATGTTTGTTTGGGTGTGTACTATCACCTCTTAAAATTTTTCCCATCTTTTTTTAATCACCCTGTAGAAATGTTAATCATGTAAAAGTTACAAAAATATTCTACTAAATAAAGTTAAAAATCCATCTTAAAATTTCTGAAGTCTAATTCTTAATATAAGAATAGAAAAGAAAATTCTAAAAGAATAATTCATGCATTTAAGGGTTAAGTTTTACAAACTAAAAAAATATACAAAATAAGCTATTTAGATTCATACTTATTGAAATATTTACTAATTTGCAATATTTTAGGTATGACAATAGTTTTTACTTGTATTGCAGATGTGCAACATAAGAAAAGGTTGACATGTTATACGAAAAATGTATCTCTGATTTTTTTTCATTATTTTTCGTGTGTAATAAGCTTTTCTGAGAATCATATATAATTTTTTCGAAACAAAATAAAAAATCATGTATTTAACACTAGAACGGCGGGAAATTTTGCTCAAGTTTTATAAAAAATATTTCACATCAGAATTTTTATTTAGAACTATTAAACTTATTTATTTAAGTTATTTTTGTGCAGCATATATTAATCTTATATTATAAAAAAAATTCTGGTTCGAATCGAAATGTATTAATTCGGCAAGGGTCAAAATTACCCCTCGCCGCCGTTCTAGTGTTAAGGGTTAAACTTAATTTATAAAAAATTTCTGGATTGAACAGAAATACAGGGTGTCCGAAAATTCCTGGACTTTAAATTCAATATAAAATTAAGTAATTGTCCTACAGGAGCAGTGTTGCCAGTGGGCTACTTTTTTTGAAATTCAGATTTCTTGATTGGCACCACTTTTTTCAATTGGTGAAATACGCCTTATTTAACGATGTATTAATTAAGGTGAAAACAAGAAGAATTTTACCATTTCCAAAGTCGTGTCAATCAAGAAATCTGAATTTGAAAATAGTAGCTTACTGGCAACACTGTACAGGAGAGCGGATTGGACTAAAATGCTTCTCAGGATGAAAAGTTTTCTTCAAGTGAATGAAAATAATTAGTTCCAAATTTCTATCATTCGAATTTTCAATCATTGATTCACTTGCCAATTTGTTTGCTTTCAAGCGCGCATTTTTCTGGTTTCCAGATTAATTTTGACGCTGAGACACAAAAACGACGACTGCTATCGCTGGAAGTCGTTTCATGAACTTAGGTGAACATTTCAACATTAAGGTGAAAACAATGGGAATTTTACAATATCAAAAAAGTGGTGCCAAAGAAGAAATCTGAATTTTTTTAAAAGTAGGCGTGAATAACATTATCGGACAGAACTTTCCGGTAGACCTAATATACACTATATGGCCATTAATCACCGGACACTTTCAATGTTTTACATTCTGTCGAATATTTAACGATATACTTGTCGGATTTTCCTGGACCTTCAGCATTATGAAGCATATGTTTGACTTCACGTTTATCAATAGCGATTTGATCAGCAAGACAATTTTGGGGACAGCAAAAAATGACATAAAAATATTAATGTTTAGGGTCAACCTGTAAAATAAAAAGCACGAAATGATCTATCGCTATAGATTACGAATATGTGGATATTATACAATATGCGTTTTCACTTGTACAAAAATAGCGTGTATATTCATGGAGATATATCATTTTTTTTTTATTAAAAAAAATTCTGGCATGTTTTCTGCTTATATCATGCACGCTTTTCTACCAAATTTAAGAACAGTGTCTGAAAATCTGACAAACTGTAATAGAACTAATATAGTGCAATTGAAATGTAAATACATTAAATATTTGATAAAATATGAGCAGTTGTATGAAATATATGTTATCTGCGCATGCGCGAACGATAATTTTTTTTTCAGGATTTAATAGTCAACTTTATGGAGCAACTCATAAAAAAAGCCAGTCAAATAACGTGAAAATACAGAAAGATATCGGCAATAGAGTGAACCGTTTTTTATTTGCCCTTTAAAGAGACCGAGAAAGCCCTATCTCTCTCATGTTAAATTCACCAACTTCATGTACCTTTTTCACAGAAATGGTGAAAGATAGAGGTCTATCTCGTTATTCGCGCCTCATCGGCGTTTTCAGTAGAAACTTTGGCATAGGTGGCAACAACAATATTTAAATTATCCATAACTCTAAGAACGGAAGTGTAGCCTTTATTAAATATCCCAGCAGCGATGTATGCTGAAATTCCAATAATTCGTAGTCCAGAAAGCAGGTGTTTTGGAGATAACCACCAAACACTTGCATTAAAACATTCGTTACCGTTCTGGTTATGGCCACACAAGCATCTTTAGAGTAAGTCATCTCTAGATATATCTTGGTAGATTGGTAGGAGATTCTCTTGAAGTTCTTGAGGTTTAGCACAACATGCGGGCTCTGGCGCCATCGACAAAAAGTGCCATAACTCTGTTAATATTGAAAATTTGGATTTTTACTCCTGCCAATATATTCTCGAGATACTATATTTTCGAAATATGAAAAAAAAAACGATTTTTTGAAATTTCTAAAGGGTCTTCCCCTCTTAATGAGGACAATTTTGTTTTATCATCCTTTTGTGTTTGAAATTAATTTTAAGGTCATCGCTTAGTGTGTACTGGTCATCGAATAACGCGGACTATTTTATCACAAACTGACCGGACAGAATGGAAACTAATTTCGTATATTTTTTCTTCAAAAGCAATTTCAGTGTAAATTTGGTTATTGGGATACTATGAAATTGTCAATAACAGTGATGAAGAGAAACAAAACAATGCGCCACCAAAAACGTGAGTGGATTAAAAATTACGGCAGATTCCCAAAACAGTCGAGACACCCCATTTGGCGACTTTTCTGACAAGCGCCATAATCTACGCGAACTTAAAATGCGGCAACCTGAAAACTAACGTGATTGGTCCACTTTCCTGAATGCTTCCAGGCTGTTTTTTACTACGTCATCATCCTGGAATCATGGGAAATACAACATTTATAAATAACGACGCATTAGAAAACACAGGAAAGCTCATATTTATGAGATTCAAAATAAAACAAACGATTTCAACATAAATTTATTGAAAAATGTGAAATTTTTAAAGTACCTTTCCAAATCAGAGTAACGATTTAATGATTAAAATTTTTATTTCTCAACAACTTTCACAAAAAATCATGGCGTCATTTAATATTTTAAAGTACGAGCTTATATCACAGTAAACATTGAACAATTCATTTCTAATTTACGAAAGTATGAACGCTTCGCATTCATAAACAAATATGTATATATATCACTGAATACAGCCGCCTAGTTCTACATAATCTGAAAAACGCAGGAAACTCGTTAAAGCGGCAACCAGGGAACATTGTATGAACTCTTCGCGTTCATAAACCGAAAAAAAACATCACTGGATTCAGCAGTTCTGCCTGTGCAGCAATCTCAAAATTCAGCAGTTCTCCCCGTGCAGCAATCTCAAAATTTAGCAGTTCACCCTGTGTAGCAATCTCAAAATGCAGCAGTTTTCGCTGTGTAGCAATATCAAAATATACAAAACTCGTTAGGCCAGCATACAATATACAATAAATGGCTGATATAAACAACTATAACAAAAAATCCATAAAATTATTAACATACCTTAACACACATCTCCTTTCTTGAAACCCAACTGTAAAAAATGTTGAATTGCAATAATTTCGTAAATTTCAAGTCGTCCTGTAAACTTCGTTTAACGATCCAGCAAAAAAATGAACAAATACTCGCAATTTCAAACTAAATTACATAGGTATTTTAACTTTCAAATTTTACAACTAAAAACAGCAAAAATATTAACAATAACAAAATTTTGCATTGTCGTAATTTAAAGTTTATAATTACAAAACGTCTTCCCAAACATGCGTTCGTCTTCACAACGTTCAACACATGCGGAGTTGAGTTGTCAAAACATCGCTGAGTTAACTGTCGATAAAACTTTCAGGTAGGCGTAACCATTCAATACACAACAAATCAACCAATCTCATTAAGCCGATGTAGTCGTGGAAAGAATTTACGAAACGAACTGGTAACAACAAAAATTCATTTATCGCCTCGCCAAATTGAACGATGCCAAGTGTCTCGGCTGTTTTGCGATTCAGCCAAAATTACTAACGGCAGACTTGGAAAGTCTCCGGGGTTTTGTATACCAGTTTTTAGTACAAAATACGTTGTTTTATGAAATCGGAACATTCTATTATTTAAAATAACAATATTTTCTCTAAGATAATAGAAGTATACAAAATGCCGGAAACTTGCCAACTCTGTAAAGGAGCTTGGCTGCATAATTTGGAAATGATATCGTAACAAGTTCATTTGTCCAAATATCTCAAAGAGAAACAAGAGATTCTATTAAGCCCTTCTCGACGAGCGCCTTTACAAAATTCTGCATAATTGAATCGAGGAAATGCCCTCATTAAATAAGGCAAAATTTA
The DNA here is from genome assembly GCA_963932465.1 of Maratus speciosus. Taxonomy (NCBI): domain Eukaryota; kingdom Metazoa; phylum Arthropoda; class Arachnida; order Araneae; family Salticidae; genus Maratus; species Maratus speciosus. The sequence goes on along the minus strand of OZ010796.1, from coordinate 491,167,588 downwards.
CAAGAAAAAATTACTGGTTGGAAAAATCAAGGATTCTCATCACCTTATACGTCGCGTGTGCACGCCCATAGAAATTAAAGGTAAATTAAATAATTACGGGAATTTGCAATATTTTTTTTTTCCTCGGCGTATTATAATTTTTGCAAAACTAACAAATTGTCATTTACTTGCTATTTTTTTTAAATATCTGAACTAAAGAAAAAGTTGTTTGTTTTAGAATAAAATTAGTAATGTATTCAGGGCTCGCAACGTTCTTAAAATATTAACACTTTTCCACCACTATTTTAAAACGATAATCTTTTTTGTAGTCTTCTAATGTAGAGAATAAAGGAATCTACCACGAATAAATTTGATTTGAAGTAGTGGTAGGAAATGTAGAAAAGGAACGTTGCAAGCCTTGTGTATTTTATTTCTGTCAAAAAACAGAAAATAATTGATTCAACACAAGGCATTATATTAGAACATTCAAATATTCATATACTTTATGGATGATTTCGGTTTGTGCGGACGAAAAATGGCCTCCCTTGGATGACCGCACTAACGGAAGTCCATTCTACAAGGTGCAAAGGAAAGTCCCCTTAACCTGAAAATACTTGCGATCGGAGAGAGCTATAGCTACTCAAGTGAGGTAACGGTATAGTAAAGCGACTACGCCCGATTTAACCCTTTCTGGCACAGTGTGCCCGGGTCGGGATACCTAATTTTAATTCCAAACTTACGAGCGGCACCAAGAATATTTTAGTAAAATTTTGCTTTTACAATGAATAGTTAAAGTAACATGTTTTTAATTTCTAAAAAAGTCGTTTTAAAATTCCGGTGTCAGTGAATCATTTCATCATTTTACAATAAAATTTGCCCGTCCCGGAAAGGGTTAATGCAAACACAGCAGTTCCCCCTAATGATGAAATTTGGAAGTTAGCCATTGAAAATCAAAAACGTAAAGAGATAGAGCAAAATTTCTAATTAAAATGTTTTAGAGCATCAACTAATTAGTACGAAACGACATTTGGTTTACATGGATAAGATAAATCTTCGCCTGTATAAACAAAAATGTCCGAAATCGATGCACTCCATTTTGTGTAAACGTTTGAATGGAATAGCCAGAAGCATGAAGAAATACGCAAGATTTATGGTATAAATACGTATTTATCTAAATACATTTTGATAACATCACACAAAAAAAACAAAAAAGACAAACTGTCTCACAGTGATAAAAATATTCAGTATGTTCCAAAAGTTCGCTATTGCTCACAATAAACATTTGTATTCGTGAGAGTAATTATGCATGCAATTCTCAGCATGGAACGTCTATTGCAAGCCTCTTCAATACGACGACATAGATTTAACCCTTTCAACGGCGGTGGCTAGACCACCTTAGCCACCTTATTTTAATTCTAAAACGGAAAAATGGCACCAATAATATTTTAACCCTAGATCTACCGGGAATTTTATTCAAGTTTTAATAAAACGTTCTACACCAGAATTTTTATTTAAAACTATTTAACTTATTTATTTACCTTATTTTTGTCCGGTTTATATACTTAGATTATTTTAAAGAAATTTCTGGTTTGAATGAATATTTTGTATGTACCTGTCGGGTCCAATGGACCCGTCTGGTAGACGGAGGGTTAATAAAGATTTGCTTTTATAAGGAAAGTGCAAATTATCGGGGATTTATTTGCTAAGAAATTCGTTTGAATATTCTGGTGTCCGTCGATTATTTAATCAGTATACGAACAGAATTCTTCTGCCACTGAAAAGGTTAATCTAAAATTTTTAATGCATTGGAAATTAAATTTTTACAAGCATTACAGCAGGGGTGGCCAACAGTGGCACGCCTGATACCACTAAAATTTTACAGGAAAATTCGACTTCTTGAATCGCAGAGATTCGATGATTAGATAAGGCAATGATTACTGTAAAATTTTAGTGGTGTATCGCGTGCCACAGTTGGCCACCCTGCATTACAGCAAAGTACAACGTCACAATCTGCAATTTTGCACTGCTACATTTCCGGAATGTGAATATGCAAAGTAGAATAGTCGCTAATCGATTTCGGACATTTTTGGGTATACAGGGGACTATTTATCTCTTAACCGTGTGAACCGAATGTCGTTTCGTACTAATTAATTGATGCTCTAATACGTTCTAACTGGAAATTTTGCTCGATCTCTTTTCGTTTTTGATTTGCAATGGCTATCTTCCAAATTTCGCCACTAGGGCGCTGCTGTCGTTTGCATTAGGTGAGGCGTAGTCGATTTACTATACCATTACCTCACTTGCATAGCTGTAGCTCTCTAAGTTTGTAAGTATTTTCAGGATAAAATGACTTTCCTTTACACCCTGTATATTCAAATTAATTTTTGTATAGGTTCAAACGGAGAAATGGTGAAAATATCATTTTTTTACAGTTTAAACCGAGAATGAATATTTTCCATGCGATATACTAAAGGATCGTACTCTGTTTTTAATTCCGGATACACTGTACATAATATTATTACGTATTTTCTTCAGATAGAACAGGGATGACAAACTGTGGCCTGCAGGATACCATTAATTTTTTACAGAAAAAGTCGAGGTCTTGAATTGGAGAGATAAGTTTAGACAATGATCTATTAGGCTACTGTGCTGAGAAGTATATAACGAATTGTTGTAATTCAACTGTCATATATTACTGGGGACTTATCCTTCATACACAAACAATAAATTTTAATTTATACACTTTACATAATATATAATGACAAAAAAACGAATTTAACATTGTTGCAAAAGTATAGACAATCTGTCTGTTAACAGAAATATATCCATAAATTAGAATCGAACTGCACCTCCATTGTCTGCTATTAATGCAAAAGTCTGACTTTCCATCGAAGAAACTAAATCCTGCATCACTTGGGGGTCTATTTCGTGCCAAACACGTTCAACATCTGATCGAAGTTCATTTACAGAGGAGTATTGTTAAAAAATTGCATAAACCGTATGAGATATGATGCCACAAAAGTTTTCGATTGGGTTCAAATCAGGGCTACACGTGGGCCAGTCGAAAACAGTAATATTTTGAGAGTTAACACTAGAACGCCCAGAAATTTGACTCAAATTTCATAAAACTTTTTTACACCAGAATTTTTATTTAAAATTATCTGACTGATTTATTTTACGTAAATCTGCGTTTATAACATTTAACTTATTTTGTGAAAGAATTTCTGGTTGCAATTGACATTTAATCATATAGTCGGAGTCGAATGGACTCCTTCCGGGCGTTCTAGTGTTAAACCAATTTTTGGATTTGTATGTAACATGAATAGACGCATTATCTTGCTCAAATACATACTTTGGAAGAGATAAAAGTTCACCAAATGGCTGTAAATTGTTTTCCAATGTATGTATGTAGTCTTACGCAGCTTGGCGACCACTGAGAAACTCCAGAGATACTTGAGAATTAAAACAAAGTGAGTCCCAAGTCATCAACCCTTTCGAGGGCAAAGGACACATAATTTTAATTCCAAAAATGGCAAGAATATTTAATTAAAATTTTCCTTTTATAATATACGTGAAAATAAGCAATTTCATATTTTCTAATAACTTCGTTTATAAACTCTGGTATCTGTCCATTATTTCATCCGTTTATAAAAAGAATCACTCCGCGACAGGAAAGGGTTCAATTTGTTGTGAGATTTCAAGGCTGGTGGTTTTATCATTTTCATGTAAACTAATGTACATCTTTCTTTAATGCATCTACGAAATTATCCGTTGCACAGAAAGCTCTAACTCACTTTTAATGCGATTAGCAGTCATCATTTGTCTAGATGCCAGTTTATGGATCCTTCTATAATCTCGTTTTCTGGCCACACGAGTCCTTCCAGATCTATGTTTTGCTTTGAAAGAGTCACCCTTAGACAGTACTTAATAGACAAACTTCTTTGGCCGATTGAAAGTAGCTGAAATTTCCTCAACAGTCTTCCCTTTCGATTTCAGCTTCCACGCTTTAATTATTTCATCTGACTGAAAATTTCTTACTCGCGCATCTTCACTAACCGATGCTATCGCCAGGTGCACTTAAATACTTCATGCATGTGACGTCATAAGTTTGAAATATGCGGTTTTCGGTGAACAGTATCCAAAAAATCACAAAAGTGTCTAAACTTTTGCAATATGCAAATTTCACTTTTTTCAGTTAAATGAAATAATATCCTACATTAAAACCGTTATTTCTGTCCTAAAACGTTTAAAATATATTTAAAAATAAGTACAGTCATTTGTATAACCCAAGTGTTCGTATTTTTTATTTAAAGGTTAAAAATCACCAGTGTCTAAACTTTTGCTGAGGAGTGTATAAGGTAATGATTACTGTAAAATTTTAGTGGTATTCGGCGGTATAGAGTTTGACACACCTGAGATCGGACTGTCAGTAACAGCTGATTCTGAACTCTGTCTAACACTAGAACATCCAGCTGCTGTCAATTCGGCACCGATCAAATGACAAAATGTCATTCGGACCAGAATTTTTTTCGTAAAATTAATTAAATTGTAACTAGAGAAAATGCAGTAGAATAAATAAGTGAAATTGTTTTAAATAAAAATTCTAGTTCTAAAATGTTTTTATTAAGATTGGGCAAAATTTCTGGACGTTCTAGTGTTAACACTACAACCGCCATCGTGGTCATTTTGATCAGTAAAAAATGAAAAATATTTCTATCCGAACCAGAAATTTTTTTTCTAAAATAAATTAAATAAGTACTACGGAGAAATAGGTAAGAAATAAGTTAAATAATTTTAAATAAAAATTCTGGCGTAAAATAGTTTTATATCACTTTCCGGCGATTCTAGTGTTAAATGATGCCTATAAGAAATTATAACAAAAAATAGCAAGGGATAAATTAACCACTGCCATGCCCTTTTATTATATGAACAGTGTTGGAATTTTTAAAAAAATAGAAAATCGCAGACAATAATTTTTTCCTTAAAATTAATGTTGATGAATAATTAAAATTAACACCAAAAAATCTGATTAATATGTTTTTTTCTTCGAATTTCATGCGTGAGGTTGGTTGGTTGGTTGTATATATGTCGGCCAATTATCTGCACGTGGGATATAGGCCCTAAGGGGGGGAGTGCCTTCCGTGGAGGTCTTTCTAAGGGAACCTAACCCGTATTAACGCTTGGAGAACCAAGGTTCGAAGAAAACCACGAAAACTCTGAACGATTAGGCCGACGGGCGCGATTGGGATCGAACCCAGCACCTCCCGTCTACCAGCTTCGAGAGCAGAACCTCTCGGCCACTGGTGGGGCAAAAGCGTGAGAAAACATCAGAAATACATTACTTTAAATATTTTGTGCTGTAAAACTTTTTATTACACTGTTGAAATAATGTTTTCATTTGTTAAATCTTACATGCCCGATCATTAAAAATCGATTAACAAAATTACATTTTTGCCTTCATTTCTATAAATCTTGAGAAAAACATAAAAAAAAACATTCCTTTTAACCCTAGATCTACCGGGAATTTTATTCAAGTTTTAATAAAACGTTCTACACCAGAATTTTTATTTAAAACTATTTAACTTATTTATTTACCTTATTTTTGTCTGGTTTATATACTTAGTTTATTTTAAAGAAATTTCTGGTTTGAATGAATATTTTGTATGTACCTGTCGGGTCCAATGGACCCGTCTGGTAGACGGAGGGTTAAATAGATATCACAGTGAAAAATATATAAAATAGAGTACGTAAACAACAAACTAAGAGTTTTGGAAAAATAAATATTGCTAGAGAGTTAAGATTTAAAATGAAAATCTGATGAAGATATTTTACTACATGTGATGCGCAAATTCAAAATTGATTTAAAAAATATAACCCAGCATTTCAGACAGCAGTAATGTTAATAATATTGCTATTCCATTTATACCACTGCTCGATTATCAAACAGTATGCCTTGATGCCTCAAGTTTCCCACAAAGCATGGTAGCAACCGACATGTTCATGAAAATATGTATAATGCCTTCCATTAAATTTTTGTGGTTTGCATCATTATATTAAATTAGGTTAAAAGTAATTATTTTATTTTAATCTTTAACCTTTTCAGGGGCATTCAATTGTGTTTCTGTAATGTCCAACTCACGTCGGAATTTACGAAAGAATTTAATTGAAAATAAGGAAATGCAATTTTTCAACATTTTTCCATCAAAGTTTAAAAAGTAAAATTTAATTAAAAGTTTCGTGTGTGAATCATGATTAAAATTAGGTGGATATATAATATAGGTATATAATTAGGTATATAATATATCCCACCTCCCCTTAAGGAGTTAAACACACGATTTTGAAAAGTCGATTAAGAAAATATTTTTTTGACTTTCACATACCGTAAAAATCTAAATTGAATTGCTTATAAAATAATACTTTATTTCGTGTATCTCTTTAAGGCTAAAAGTTTGTGACAATCAGAAAAATGAAAACTTAATTTAAAATATAAATAATAGATTTCGGTAGCAGAATTCTGGAATATTAATTAAACTTTGGCCATAGCTGCCAACATCTTACGCTTTTTCTTCCACAAAAATTTAATAGACATTTTTGTCTTATTTAAACGGCAGATTAAGGCGATTTAATAAGGTAAAATTTTCTGTAAAATTTTTGTGGCACATAAAACCGTAAGAGTTGGCAGCTGTGCTTTAACTCAGGGGTGCCAAATTGTGGCCCGCCGCATACCGCTAATTTTTTAAAGAAAAAGTTGAGATCTTGAATTGCAGATATTCGATGATTAGATAAGGCAATGATTACTGTAAAATTTAAGTGGTTTTCAAGGGCTAGAGTTTGAAACCCCTGCTTCACCTATACAAATTATTTAACCTTCCTACCCTGTTGAAATTTTACTCAACCTTAATGAAAACATTTCCCACCCGAATTTTCTTTCAAAACTATTTAATTTATTTGGTTATATTAGTTTTCGGTGCCTTTTATTTATCTTACTTTACTAAAAAATTTCTGGTTCGAATCGAATGAAATGAATTATAGGAGTGGGTCGATTAGACCCATTCAGGGTAGGAAGGTTAAACCGTTATTAAATTTATCAAATCATTTTGTAAGTGAACTTTAAAAATCATAACAGTTATACTTACAGCCCGTAAATAAAGGTCTCTTTTCAAATATGTTTCTAATCTAATATTTTATAAAATTGAAATAAGATGATATATTTTTTTGCAACACTTGAAAATTAACTAGTTCCTAAAATTTGTATTTTTTATTCAAACTAATGCGTTTTCTTCAATGACATAAGAATCTTAGAACAAGCTCCATCTACAAACACAATTCCGGTAAGAGATCACTTTTTCATATAATTTATTCATTTAAATTTTTACACATGTAAAATAATGCATTACTCATTAAAGACTGTGTTTGTAACGGTTCTATTTTGTGTTTATAGAATTAGAGTATTAGAGCTATAAATTTTAGTGATTTCTAATAAATTATTTTTCATAATATTTTAATATATAGTGTAAACTGCAAACCCATCTATCTATTTTCGTACCGAAAACGTGTTAAAACGTGTTAAACGTGTTTTTTTTAGAAGATTAAATTTCTTCATTAAATTTTTCTTTCAGTTAACCTATGTTTTATGGTAAGAATATGAAAGTATTGGCGGGACAATAAAAGCAAAATTTGGCAGCTATCTACTACGAGGGACAGAATGTAAACATTCTAAAAAATATATCTTTTTAGACATAGCATCTTCTTTTCTGGTTTAATCTCAGAATTGCATATTTTTATTGTGGAATACTAAAGGGCAAATCTATTCTAAGTTTCAAATACATCGTACAAAATATTATTGTATTCTTCAAAGAGAAATGAATATATATGTTGAATTTGTTATTTTTTGTCTGTAATTAAAGCAAAAGATAATATATATATAAACAGGCAAATTTAAAAACTCTGATTTTTTTAAATATGAAATGAGTGTAAAAAATTTCAAAAATTGCAGACTGTAATTTATTTTTCTGAACATAAATTTCGTCGGTTAACCCCCTGCAGGGCGGCGGAGCATATATATATATATATACCACAGAATCTTTAAATGCCCAATGAAACCAGAACTTTAATATGATTTTTTTTTTTAATAATTTAAGCGGAAAAATGCTTTTACTTTTACTCTCGAATAATTTTTGTTTGAAAATCCTCGTTTCAACCAATCTTTTCAAAATTTTAGCAGCAGAAGTACTTCTCCTAAGAGAGTTAGCAATAGAAAGAAGACAATTTTACTCAAGAATTATAAAATTATTTTAGAGAAGAATTTTTATTTAAAAATGTGTAACTTACTTGTTTATCTATTTTTTCTCGTTCTTCATTTTAAACTTATTAAAAAAAAAAAAAACCTCTAAGTAGAAAACAAATACATCCATTTGGTTCCGGTTAAAATGAGCGCTGACAGTCCTTCGTCTGCTAAATGACGTTGGCACTAAAAACCGAATCAAGCTACTCGCGATCTTTCGTAAAGCCCACAAAACACCAGCAACATAAACCTTCAAATCTTTCCTGGTTTTAAACCAGGGCTGCGGTGTCGGAGTCGGAGTCGTGGAGCCGAAGACAGAGTCAAGCCCATTTTTGAGCAAAAGAATCGGAGACGGACCTGTTAAAATTCCCGGAGTCGGAGTCGGATTCGGCCCATTTTTGAGCGAAAGAGTCGGAGTCGGAGTCAGAGTCGTCCATTTTTCCCACCGACTCCGCAGACCTGTTTTAAACTTTAGATCAGTGGCGACAAACTGTCGTCAAAATGATACCACTCAAATGTTATAATAATCATTGCCTTCTCTAATCATCGAATGTCTGGGATTAAACAACTCGACTATTTCTTAAAAAAAATTAGTGGTATGCGACGGGCTACAATTTGACACCCCTGATTTAGATTATGTCATGCTAAAGGAAACGCTTATGTTTATATTTCCTTACATGCTCGATTTTTGAAATTCGATCAAAAAATATTCTGTAGCCTTCATTTCTAGGATAAATCTTGGAGAAGATGTTTATGAAATACATAGCACAGAAAATAATATATTATGTAAATAGCAAAGTTTGAAATTTTTTTCGAAAATAAAAGCTGCTGAAGAGTTGAAATGGAAACAGAAATTTGATCGAGATGCTTGTCTTTCATTTGCAGCCACCTCTCAGTTAAAACTCTGCAATAGTGCACGCTCCCTGGCAGGATTACCAGTTTCGATATTTATTTCGAAATTTCTGATTCATACCGGAAATTTTGAAAGAAGAATATTTACTTTATGTAATTACAAAATTTCTGCCATTAAATAAAGCAAAAAATGCAGTTTAAAATGTCTAACATGAATTCGGATTTTAAGAATATAAATGGAGGCCAAACTGGCAGCAATGCTCCGAGGCATTTATTTCCTTAACACCCCCCCCCCTCTTTTTCATTTTCTTGGATAAAACCTCGGCATATTTTTAACCCCTTGAAGGGCGGTGATGCCGTCACGGCATAGTATTTTATGAATTTTACCAAACGGAATTTCAATCTTCAAGGAAATCCACAACCCCGAAACACGAAAAGGGATTTATTGATGCTTGTTCTTTTTTTTATTCGGACTATGGGCTATATTAACCTCTTGACGGGCGGTGATGCCGTCACGGTATCACATAATTTTAATCCCAAATTGCCACATTGGCACGGGAATTTTATGATGAAACTGCCATCTTTATTAATTAGCGAAAATTTACTTTTACTTGTTTATAAATAAAATCTCTTGTCAATACTGGTGTCAGTAAATTATTTGAACATTTTACGAATACAAGTACCTTGCCCCTGAAAGGGTTAAGTGTTGCAAGTGATTTGCATTTTTAAAATTCAGATTGTTTGATTCCCACCACTTTTCTGATGTAGAAATAGTCACTTTATTTAATTATAGATTAATTAATGCGAGATTAAGTCGAATTATACGCTTTTAAAAAAGTGGTGGGAATCAAGCAATCTGACAAGGAGAGGGTCCGAGGTTGGTCTCACCGAATGCGATGAACATTTGCATATCGATATAGTATAGTTAGTATATAAATACATGAGTGTCATAAAGCGCATCACCCAGGGGGTCTTGAGAAAATAACTGGAAAAGTTACAGCTACAGTTCATAATCGGATAAATTTCCTTCTTTGGCAAGCGGCTCAATAGCACGATCGGTAGGACGCTGGATTTCAGTTTTTTCGGCCCGGCATCAAATCCGGCTCGGACTTGTTTTTCTGAAAGAAAATTTTTATCAATCGCATTCGAACCGCAATTGAAAAGATATGTATAACGATTGAAATTTACGAAAAATATGAATTAAATAAATGTTTTGTAGCATATAAGTTCTTTTTTAACTACGACATTTTGCATGTTTAGATATATAATGAAAAGTAAAAAAAAAAAACAAAAAAAAACGCATATTTATATGTATATAGATCAAATATTTTTTGTTGTTATTAAAAATTATTTACAGTTACACTTGTTTCCAAAAATTAAGGAAAAATCACAAAAAGAGAGATAACTCGCTCAAAAATGAACCTATCCGTATGAAATTTGCATATGTTGTTAACTAAAACATACTGAATAAAATTACAAAATGCAAATTAGAGGTGCTGCAATCGGATTGCGTCATCTGTGAGGAGCAGAAAAATGCATGCTAGAGAGTACGGCTGCTGGGGTCGCTGTGATTATGAAATAAGAAAACTGAGCTAGCCATTTCATTAGTATGACATCGAGGTATCATTTGTCCGCATAACTGCAATATAGAGCTATTGGAAGATTGGAGGTAGGTCAAAGTCAGACTGAGGTTGCCAGATGGCTAAATCTGAGTCTTTCTGTTGTTCATAAGCTTTGGAAACAATTTCAGACCACTGGTTCGGCCTCCAGAAGGTTTAGCCAACGACGGGCAAGAGCTACGACAAGTACCGATGACGATATTTGCCTTTAGATGCACGGATGAATAGAACAGCAACACCCTCTGATCTTAGATTCTCTCTTGCTGCAGCCACTGGAAGGTTGGTATGAAAATCTACTGTGCGTAGAAGACTTTATGAAGGTGGTCTTTATGCGATGCGACCAGACATTTGTGTGCTGCTCACCTTATGTCACAGTAGGGAACGTTTAAGGTGGGCACGTCAACATGCCCACAGGACAGCTGATCAATGGAGGCGTGTTCTCTTCGTGGATGAGTTCCAGTTCAGCCCCCAAAGCGATATTAGGCGTTGATTGATTTGGAGAGAACATGGGACACGCTATCATCCATCAAGCATTCACAAAAGAGATTCGTATGGAGAAGGCAGTGCCTGTATGTAGGATGGTATCTCTTTGGGCGGACGTACAGACCCCCATGTCTTTCCACGTAGAACTGTGAATGATTGTGTCTATAGAGATGACATTCATGATGCTTATATGCACCCTTATGCCGGCACAATAGTTAACAATTTCCTGTTAAAGGACTGTAACGCTAAACCGCGTAGGGCTCACATCGAAGATTATCTTTAGCACCAAACAATTCAGCTCATGGAATGACCAGCTCGATCACTGGACTTGTATCCCATCGAGCATGTTTGGGATGCCTTAGGGAGATGTGTCTCTGCTCTCAATACCCATCCTCAGACACTTTCCACGCTTACAACTGCTTTACAACAGCAATGGCTCGCACTTCCCAGCGAACTTATCGATCGCATAATTGACCGTGTCACACATCGGTGTATGTGCTGTATTGCTTCTAGGGGTGATCATACTCCATATTAAAGGTATTTTTCCTATACCAAACTGGCTCATTTCTTTTGTTTATTTTATAGTTGTGTTAATTTTTCAAACACCACAATCGTCTAGTAATTCCCAGCGAACTTATCGATCGCATAATTGACAATATCACACATGTTCTATATATATGTTCTATATTTTCACATTTTCTATATTGCTTCTAGGGGTGATCATATTCTATATTAAAGATATTTTCCCTATACACACTGACAGATTTATTTTGTTTATTTTGTAATTGTATTAAATTCTCAAACACCACAATTGTTTGGAAATTCCTTTTAATGCTATTTTATACCTTACTATGTATTGTGCATTGTCGCCCAGTTTCATTAAAATCTACTTGTAACATTTTGAGTAATCGCTATTTTTGTTGTTTTTCCTTAATTTTTGGAAACCAGTGTATTTCAATGAATATGAGCAATTTTTAACAGAGAAATAAATCAAAACACGTGATATAAATGCGTGAATAATTCTGTTATTTTAATTTTGTTTCTGTATGAAAGTATTTCAAATTTTGGATGATTTTTTTAATACCCTTTTTAAAATTCTTAATATGACTTTTTTTTCGGATTTTTGGTTTTGTAATTATTATCTACGTAATAACTGTTTTCAGAAGTTTAATATCTTTTTAGAACTTATTTTTAAGTACATAGACAGTTATTGTAACTATAATCATAAGAATCCAAGATTTAAAAATTTTAAAAGTTAAAAAGCGAGTTGGTAAAAAACAATACATTTCTTTCACTGTAAAAAAAAAATAGTAGCTTATTTATGTAAATAACCGTAAATAAATTTTTGAATAAGCTTAACCCTAGAACTACCGAAAATTTTACTCAAGTTTTATAAAAATATTACACATCAGAATTCTTATTTAAAACTATTGAACTTATTTACTTAACTCATTATTGTCTGGTTTACATATTTAGTTTATTTTAAAGAAATTTCTGGTTAGAATAAATATTTCGAATGTACCCATCGGGTCCATTGGACCGTCTGGTAGGCGGAGGGTTAATTTTATGGTCTATAAAAGTTCCAGTTGACTTTTTTTAGTTTGTTATTATTATTATTTATTTATTTTATCTTTACTTTTGATTAAATATATAAACATGCAAAGATTAGCACTTAAAATTCTATTTATATAATTATACTGCATTATATAAAAATATTAAACAAGAAAAAAATTGTTTTCCGAATGAAATTACTACGTAGACATTTATTCTAATTAAAAATCAAGAATCCCAGACTTTAAAAATCATATTAAAAATATAAAAGCATTTTTTTAATAAATCATGAAATAGTTGAAATATTTGAATGAGGAAACAAAATGAAAATATATATTTGTTCACTTATTTTAATATATTTCTCTGTTAAAAATTGTTCATATTCATTGAAATAACTGTAAATAATTTTAAATAACAGCAAAAAATTTCTGATCTATAGACATACAAATATGCGTTTTTTTTTTTTTTTTTTTTTTACCTTTTCATTATATATTTAAACATGCAAAATAGCGTGTCCTGCCGAATTTTATAGAATATGTGGAACGCGATATGAGCGTTGCCCGCGGCTGGAGGGTTAAGAGAAAAGATGGAAACGATTTCATTTCGAAAACTTTCTTTGCGCATCAAATCCCTTTAAGCATCCGCCGTTTCGGACACTTGTGGCACCGTTTTACAATCCCATTCCATGTACCAAACATTACGACGTGGTTAAAGAAACTGCATTTCTTGACACAATTCCCACAGATTATATCCACTTAAAACGACGAAATTCATTAAAATAACGTTCATTATTGCTTTAAATATTTTGTGATGTGAAACTTTATATTATATTCTGATAAGGGAAAGGCTTGAGTCATCCTCTGAAAAGTGGCAATTTTATGTCCCTGAGGTCTTGAAGACTTATTTTTAAAATTACAAAAAGAAAAAGTGATTTAAACTATCAATATTAATCAGTTATACATATAAACTGTAAATATTTGCTTATTGTAATTGAAATATGATAAATGTATTTTTTAATGAAAATATCAGTCCCTCACTATGTCCCCATTCACATATGTAGGAAAGACAATGCTTTCTCTGCCATTGCAGCATGTATGTATATAATTAATTTTTTGTCAATCCATTTAATATACTTAAATAAATATTTAGCCATTTAATTACATTTATATTTTATATATTGATAGAATTAAGGCACTTTTTAATGATGTCCCTAGTATTTGTCATCATTCCCTCACATAACTATAAATTAGCCCCTATTTACTTAGTAGAAAGCAGCACATGCTTTATATGTGTCTAGGACAGTTTGTATATGAGTAAAGTGAAGCAGCTATCTTGTTGTTTTCTCAAAAAGATTCCTAAATAACTTGCACATGGCTTTCAACTACTAGATCAAAATGAGTGTTTTTATTATCCATTATTCCCTCATCTATTATAAATTTAATAAAAACTAATGAAATGTCTTTTTTATGTTGTTATGTTATTATAAATGTGTTTAAAAATATATTTAGTAACAGAAAATATACATTAAACTAATAATTTTTGTATAAAATGGTTTTCAGAAGTATTTCATCATTCCCTCACAACTATTCCCTCATAATTTTAATATATGGGGAATGATCTAAATCCATTTATATATGTACTAAACAGTAGAATAAGAAAATCTAATGCAATAAAATACACATAAAAAACTCATAAGACTTCTAATTAGCGAAAGTAAAGATACTACATTTTTAACTTTTATTATTTTACTGGGAGAAGTTAAAAATAAATGTTTTGTTGTTATTGTTGTTGTTGTTGTTGTTGTTGAACTAATTCAAATAAGCATTAACTCTGCTATTTTACAATTCACATAGAGTGAAAAAAATATATATTTATTGACAATATGACTTCCAATTATAATTTCTTTTCTTTTTTAATCCTTTCAAGGGCAGTGGTATGTTTATGAAACAACTTAATTTTAATTCCCAAGTGCCAAATTGGCATCAGACTTTTTATAACCTTTTTTCTATTTAACATGCATGTAAAATATAGAATTTTTCTTATTTAGAAATATTTTTTTCTTAAATTTCGGTGCCAGTCATTTATTTAAACATTTTAGCAATGGAAGTGCTCTGAAATTAAAATCTCAGAAGATCTATCAGGTACAGTTTGGTTCATATTATTTTTTGATAAATACAGCAATAAGGTACTTGTAGGCTAAATTTGGAGATTTTTGAGGCAGTTTTATTCTGCCGCATTTTTTTTTTTTAACAGCCACCTTTTAGAGAATGTCCCGCTTACTGTTTTTTATCCTTAACCCCTAGAAGGGCACCGGTATATTATATATATACCACTTAACTTTAATTCCTAAATACCACATTGACACCAAAATTTAGGAATTAAATTTTCTCATGTATAATGCACGTTAAGAAAAGCTTTTACTTACATTCATGCAAACTTGTTCATAAATCCAGCGACAACGATGACAGCGATGACCACCTCGGGAACTCAGCTTTCGCTTTAGAGTGTTAGTGCAATCCCGAGGGGTAGACCACATCCACTCCTCCCGACTCTCAACCAGAGTCTGAGAGGGAGCTCGGGTCCCTGATCAAGCTGCTGAGATTTATTTCGGTTACTGTGAGATTTACAATTACAATCACAATTGGTTACCCAATTTTTCTGGGCGAACCGAAGATTTCACATCGAGATATATGACTGTATGTAGTGATTACAAGAGGATCATTTCACCTAATGTGATTGCATAATTGTTTACAATTTTCTTGGATATATATACGTCACAGTACATTTAACACACAATATTTAACATGACAATTAGAAACACATTACAACACAATATCAAACACCTACTATTTACATGACTGTGTGTAGTGATTACATGAGGATCATTTGAATGTGATTGCATAATTATTTACATTTTTCATGGATTTACAGGGATTTCACAGTACATTAAACACACAATATTGAACATCACAATTAGAAACACATTACAACACACCTACTATTTACAATTTGCGCATACAAGAGTTTGGAGAGATGCACAAGATAAAAATTCAAATGTGATAGAAGTTTCTGGCACCCGCTAATAACCCGTTTCTCCCTCCATGCTACACCCTAGTGATGGAGTCGGACTAGAATGGCTCCGGATTTGAAAAGATGTACTGATTTGTTTCTATAAACCTCATGCATTGTATGATCTTGTTGAGTAGTTGTGGTTTCTCTTTTACATCCCGCCACCAACTTGCTAAATTCATACGTGTGTGTTTTTTGAGATGATAATGCGATGTTAATGTACAGTATAATACATAGTGTAACGATGTTGACGGCAAGCCACAAATGCATAGAGGGGAGTCTCTTTTGTTAATTTTGTATAAGTGTTCCTGAAAGGGGCCGTGATTTGTTAAAAATATGTGTAAGTATCTGTTGTTTACGAAATACTTGTGGTCAACCAATGGCAAGAATTCCTTCGTATATCGGCCTGTGTCTGAATCCGTCCAGCGTTTTTGCCAATTTTTTAACAGATTCTGCTTTGTCTGTGATTTTAGTGAAGAAGCTGGATATGGTAAAAATGTATGTATTAGTGTTTCATCTGTAACTGCCGATTTTGCCAGTTGGTCAGCTGCCTCATTGCCCTCAACACCTGAATGTCCTTTTGTCCAATTGAAGTATATGTCTTTTACTGTTGTTTGTAATTGTTGAAGAATTTTTAGTATTAAATAGTTTGTATTGTCAAAATTGTTTAATGCTTTTAAACTTGATAGGCTATCTGTTATGATTAAGTATTGAGAATGTTTGTCCGACTCTATCCACTCTAATGCTGAAGAGATCGCGAAGAGTTCTGACTGGAAGACGGAGTTATCCTGGGACAGTTTCGCTCTCCAAGTATAGATTTGCTCGTTTTTTTCGTACACACAAAATGCCGAGGCTGTGCCTTCGGGCGTTTTGGAACCGTCCGTGTATATTGTAATTTTTCCTACATAGTCGTTTATTTCACAAATTTGTATTTCACTTGTTAGTGGTGATGTTTTGTATTTTGAGCATTTTGGATAGTATAGTGGAGCAAAAGCCTTTTCTGTTGACTTGCCGAGACGAATCGTCCCCGAATACTCCGCCTCCGCCTCCAACTGCAAATCCAGTGGGGGGAGACCTGTGAGGACCTGCAGGGCGTTTGTTGACGTATTGCGATATGCTCTCGTTATCAGCAACGAAGCTTTCCTTTGTGCCGAGAGCAAATGTCGACGACCGTGATATTGCGCCATACGCGGAAACCAGACAGCGCACGCGTAGGCCAGTTTCCTTTGTAAGATCGCCGAGTACCAAATCTTAAAAAATTCCGGAGGGAGTCGACCTGAGATTGATGAAAATTTATAAAGATTTTGAGTTATTTTTCCAATTTCTACTCTCTTTTGTGCCACATGTGGGAGAAATGATAATTGTTTATCTAATATTACCCCCAGGTATTTTAGTGTTGTTTCTGATTTTATTGATTTACCTTGAAGTTTAAATGTGGGGCCCCGCTTAAGGTGTTTGGGTTTGCCAAAAGTTAATGATGAGGATTTTTCATGTGAAATTTCTATTTTGTTGGTTTCTGCCCAATTCTGAATAAATTTTAAAGCTTTCTGACCTTTTTGTTCAAGTTGCTGTCTCGACTGTGCCCAGATCAGTAATATCACGTCATCCGCGTATGCCACCAGTTCACAGTCCTGTACATCAAAGGTCCCCAACAGAGTCTCCAGCAGAACCAACCAAAGAAAAGGACCCAGACGCGATCCCTGCGGGCAATCCTTACTAAAGTAGTACAACAAAAATGGTGCCATCCAGTCCACCTGAGCTCGCCTACCCGAAAGGAAGGAAACGACAAGATTAATGAATTGTTTAGAAATACCTAGTCTTTGCAATGCTAGGATCACCTGGTCCCAAGGGAGGTTGTCATATGTTCCTCTGAAATCCAGTGACACCAGTGATGTGTATTGTTTGTTTTGTTTGTGTTGTTCTACTAATGAAATCACTTGCTCCAAAGCCGTTTCCGCAGATTTATTTTGGTGTAGCCGTGTTGCTTACCCAATAGGAAATTCGTTTTGTCTAATGCGTGATGTATTCGTCTTAGAATTAATTTCTCTAAGATTTTTCCGAATATTGGTAATAGAGTGATGGGGCGATATGAAGAGCTCTCATTCAAGGGTTTTCCCTCCTTTCTAAAATACACGAGCTCTCCCAATTTCCAGTCATCAGGAAAATAGTTTAACTTTAAAAGACTGTTGTACATATCCAACAGAATATTAGGAATTTTTGAAAAGATGCACCTGACCATCCTGTGATCAATTTGATCAGGTCCTGGCGCCTTGTTAATATTGAATGAGAAAACAACATTTCGCAACTCTCTTTTCGTGAATTTTGCCTGGTCGTGCGAGTTTAGTCGCTGTGGTAGTTGCTTTGGAGTTTCATCGCCAAAAATGTCTCTCGTTAGTTTTAAAAGGGTTGATGACCTGCAAGTGTGTGACAAAGAATCAAATTGTTAACTGATATGTGAGTCCTGGAATCGCTGGAAGGCCAACTTTTTCGTTAAACCAAAAGGATCCGTCTCTCTGCGACACAGGTTTGTCCAAGCTTTTTCGTTCTCCGATAAAGTCTGTTTTTGATAAATTGCCCTTTCCCTTTTGTATTGCTGGTTTATATTTGACTCGTAGTTTGATTTTTTTGCTCTTTTTAAAAGAGCTGCTACTTTATTTCTTTGGGCCCTCAATTGTGGAGACCACCAGGAAATTTTAAATTTCTTGAAGGGGGCTTTCTTTTTAAAGGATTTATTGGCTTGTAATAATATTTCTTGTTTAAAAGTTTCGTATTCTTCGTTAAACTGGTCTATAGTTTCTATGTCATTAAAGTTAATCTGTGAGCATTTTCGAGTTAGTTGTTCGGAAAATTGTGTCAAAGGGATTCCCTTTGTTTTGAATCTTCTTCTTGGTAGTTTGGGTATTGTGAAATTTAGCTCTGTTTCTATAGGGTAGTGGTCTCCAAAAAGGGAAGGAATTACTTCCCAGTGTTTTATGTGTGAAAACATAGCCTGCGTGCAGATGGACAGATCTGGCCTCCCCAGGTTTTTCCACGACTCATACGTTGGTGGACTGGATGAAGAGTTTAGAATAACTCGTTGATACGCTATGACTCTATCGATAAGAAATTTTCCCCTGGTGTCTTCACTCCTATAGCCACCAAGCTGACTGTGAGCGTTGAAATCACCGAGAACCAACTGCAATGGGCTCTGATTTTTAGAACCCAGCCAGTTCTCAATATCCTCATCAAAGTCAGCACTCGGGAAGCTATACAGGCTGCCAATGCTTAAGGTTAAAGGCTTAAGGTCTAAATTTATAAAAACTGAGTTATAGTGTTTAGAAGAAAATCTATGTTTTAAGTTTTGGTCTAAGATTAAAATGTGGGCTTTTTTAGAGCTTGAACTATAGCATGGTGTTGTTCGAGGAAGTGATAGAGGTCTATTTTCATAAAGGTGTGCATCTTGAAGACAAACCAGGGAATAGTCCGACTCTGAGAGGAATTTCATAAAAGCAGCGGTTTGTGATCTGTTATTCTGTAAATTTTGTTGAATTAATTTGAATTTTTACCTCTATAAGACAATGACGCTAGCGCTGCTTGTTTCTTTCGCTGATACACGCTGCAGGATGGATCGTAAGATGGATGTTTTTCATATAGTCCAGCTTTCCTATGGTCCCCCTTGTAGTAGTCGAGCACTTTTTTGCAGTTAACACACTCTTCTTTTTCTGAGGCACAATCCCTGATGTTGTGGCCTTTGCCCCATTTAGTGCAGGCCTCTGCTTTCTGGCACACTCTTGCTGTATGCCCTATTTCCTGACAGTGATAACACCTTTGAATGAAGACATACCGTCTTTCCGTGCACCGGTTAAATCCTATGCACAATTTTCCTGCCATTAGTTGCAGTGCATCTCTCTCCAGTAGCTGCAACACCAAGTGCGAAGTTTCCTCGCCCTCTCTTCCTTTCAATACTCTTATCAGCTTATATTGCACCTTCCTCCTCAGAGCTCTTTCCAAAGACGGATAGAGTACTTGTTTTTCATATAGCTCTTGTTGCTCTTCTAAGTTGTTCAGTGAACTGTCTGCTTCTCTTTCGAGGTTTTTCTGTGTGACTACTGGGGCTTCTGGTGCTCCAAAGACTATCACTCTGGCTGTTTTCGGGTTTGGTTCTTTAATATCCAGTTTTTCCGCCATATCTTCTGTAGTGCAGATTTTATCTTTCTCCTGTTCTAGGTCAAATTTGTTTTTACATGTTATTATTATTTTATTTTGTTTAGTTGTTTGGCAGTCTACTGGTGGTAATTCAGCCATATTCATAGAATTGAGAACTTTCTTTATTATTGGCATTTTTGTTTCCTTGTCTTTTGGTGTTAATATTAGTGTCGGTCTTTCTTGTGGGAGCGGTGGAAAATTTGTCATTTCTGCAAATGTTGGTCGGTCATTTTCTATTGCTGTTTCTCCCTCTCTATGATTAATTGAGATCTTTCGGTTTTCTGCCTGAAGAGTGGTAACATGTTCGACGAGTCTTTTTTCCATTTGTTCATGGTTCTGTTGTATGATTTTGTTCATATCATTGATCAATTGATCTTCTCTTTCGATTTTATCTTGTTTTGTCTGTTTGATTAACTCTTCTTGGAATTTAATTCTTTCGCTGAGTTTTGTTATTAAGTGATTTTTTTCTTCTGTCTGTTGTTTGAGCTGCTTAAAATTTTTGATTACTGATGACATGGTATTCTTTATCTTTACTTCTTTGTTTGACGCTAACTTTGTTTGTAGTTGGTGCATGAGTTCTAGTACCTGCTCTGCAATTTTCGACAACGTGTCTCGTTCTTCCTTCTCAGCCTTGTCGTGTTGTCTTACGCTTTCTTTCTCTATTTCCACCGCTTTCTCTTCCAATAACTTTCGGTATTTTTGTGCATTTTCATTACTTCCTTTGTCGCGTTTGTTTTGATGTCTAACCATCTGATCTATTAAAACCAGTATCGTCATTCGTGATGCTGTTTCGGCGTCAAATGGCAGCAGTTCAACTCCCGGCTGGTAATTTTTTTTGCTCGCTGTGGTAGCTGTGTTTCTTTGTCGTTAGACTTCACCCCGTCTTCATCTGACTCTGTTATGACAGAGGAATCATTCCTTTGCGACTGCAACGGTTTTTCATTTCGCGGATCGCTCTGTTTCATTGTGAATATATATTTTTATAATATCAGTAGATTAAAATACTTCTGATTTTCTCTATCAGCTTATGTCTTCTATTGTGACTTTTTCGGTCCTGATTATACTGTTTGCACAGCGTTTTCACTTAGTATAATTAATTCACTTTTTCAATTATGGCCCAGGTATCACCAGGACCCAACCATGCTTTTTGAAGGAAAGGGGAAATAGAAGAGTTTAAAGTAAAAATCAGTGACCTAGATCACCGTAAATGACTGAGATAAAAAATTAATGATCGGACAGCGGGGGGTTTTTAGTAATCTTAAGGGAAAAAAAATATATATATAGAGGCTTTGGAAGATAAGTTACGTAAACTAGGGGACATAATTTTGAAGAAAACTGACCAAAAAATAAATAAATAAATAAATAAAATAAATAAATAAAATAAATAAATAAATAAGTAAAAATAAATAAATAAATAAATAAAACGAGTTTCAATGCTCATATACCTCATTGCTCTCGATGTGCCATTTACAACCATTTTTCTCTTGGTTACTTTCAAGTTCTTTTCATTTAATCTTTATTTACATTTATGTATATAGATTGTTGACAAGTTTATTCAAGTTTCCTGTTTCTCTCCACCAAACCTTACCAATGATATGTGATATGTCCTGTGAATGTTTTTCACATTTGATAATTACGCATTTTGCCATAGGTAGTTGCACAAAATGTCTAATATTAACTGTAGACCAGTCCTGCAGTTTTGAGGTTTTTCGCTGAAGTAAAACCAGACAGGGAATATTAACAACTAAATGAACTTTTTAAGGCTTGCCTGTGATTGAAAGAAGTTCATGCTGAACATGGTATGATAAAAAAAAGTAATGGTGGGGGAAGTTGGGGAGTAAATAACGTCAGGGATCATGAGTGTTCAACGAGAATTTTAATTTGATATGTCACCTGCCATGTTTCAGAGCTTATTTAAAAGAAGTTGAAAAGCTAACCCTTTTAGAGTCCCCTTACAATACCAAAATGGCATGTAGCATATGCAATTGTGAATTTAATCTATGAAGTTTAAAATACTGGCTTCCTGTACGACTGTCTATAAGATTTTGAGAAATGACTGAAAATGCGCCTTAAAGAGCCTACTACTGCCTAAATTGTGAGTTGAAAAAGGGGATGAGATCATAGATGAAGAGCTTATGTCATGACCTTTCTGTGGACACCAAACTTGGGGGTTTTCAAGCACCTTCCAAAAAACGCCTAAAAACGCCCCCTGGAGGCTAAAAAAAGAACTAAAAAAGGAAACGAAAGTCAGGGTTGTGGAGCTTAGGTCAAGACCTAACTAGAGATATGTCACATGACCCCCCTGTAACAAAATTTTAACCCCCCTCCCCCCGGTTCCCCCCAGGTGACAGCTAGGAAAAAATGGAGATAGCCAATCGATGCCCCGTCCCAAAAAACATCTGACATACGCACATGTGGCCCCCTCCGAGCAATATTTCGCTTAAAAAAGTCGAATTTTGAAAATTAGTCTTTGTAAGTTCCGGTTTGGAACAATTGCCCTAAAGAGCCTACTACTGCCTAAAATATGAGTCAAACTAGGATGAAGAGCTTATGTCATGACCTTTCAGTGGACACCAAACTTGGGGGTTTTCAAGCACCTTCCAAAAACGCCTAAAAACGCCCCCTGGAGGCTAAAAAAAGAACTAAAAAAAGGAAACGAAAGTCAGGGTTGTGGAGCTTAGGTCAAGACCTAACTAGAGATATGTCACATGACCCCCCCTGTAACAAAATTTTAACCCCCCCCCTCCCCCCGGTTCCCCCCAGGTGACAGCTAGGAAAAAATGGAGATAGCCAATCGATGCCCCGTCCCCAAAAACATCTGACATGCGTACATGTGGCCCCCTCCGAGCAATATTTCGCTTAAAAAAGACGAATTTTTTAAATTACTCTTTGTAAGTTCCGGTTTGGAACAATTGCCCTAAAGAGCCTACTACTACCTAAATTATGAGTCAAACTAGGCGATGAGATCATAGATGAAGAGCTTATGTCATGACCTTTCAGTGGACACCAAACTTGGGGGTTTTCAAGCACTTTCTAAAAAACGCCTAAAACGCCCCCTGGAGGCTAAAAAAAGAAAGATAGGAATGTGGGGCTTAGGTGAAGACCTAACTTTAGATATGTCACATGACCCCCCTGTGACAAAATTTAAAAAAAAAAAAAAATTAAAAATCCCCCCTCCCCCCCGTTCCCCCCCAGGTGACAGCTAGGGAAAAATTGAGATAGCCAATCGATGCTCCGTCCCAAAAAGGATCTGACATACGTACATGTGGCACCCTCCGAGTAATATTTCGCTTAAAAAAGACGAATTTTTAAAATTACTCTTTGTAAGTTCCGGTTTGGAACAATTACGAAATAAAGGATGGAAAAGACTATCGAAGTGACTTGCACAACAAGGGAAGCGCTGAGGGGGTTAAATAACTAACTTCAGTAAAAATGTGCCTGCAAGGGGTTAGGAACTTCAGAACTCTTGAAACACTGCAAACCCCAAAGGGTTAAGTGTGTAATGTACTATCATGAATAAGTAGTGATTTATTGAAGCAATTGAAAGCAATATTTATGAAAATTACCCATGATTCTCTGTATTTCATTTAGTGAAATAGTGTCGGAAACTTAACAGACACCCAGAGCTACCCATAATTCAATGCTAACTTTATAAATACTCCCGTGTACAGATTGTACCATATCTATTTTATTTATTAAACGTCTCTCGTTGTGCTAATTAGTTTGTGGCAACACCCTATGATGATTCCAATTCTTAGCCTTGTGGAAATACAGCAAATTGGCTCTCTTTGTAATAATTATCTTCACTACAACTTTCAATCTTTAACTTTTACCATTATTGTGAGTACTTTGTACTCCCAATACTTTTCTTAAATGTAACTGAGCACCCCTTGTACTAAATTTAAGATTGTGGCATATCATACAATATATCATTGATTAGCAAAGATTTAAATATTCAAAGCTTTAACATGTCGGCATCATTATATTAGTTGGCTACATGTTTTATACATGGAACTATTAATAAAGAGGAACTGACATAGCCTTAAAATAGTGAAGCTTCAACTGTAACCGCTATCACAGGAGTTGTTTACCACCGGTGGAAACTTACACCGGTAGATTTATATAGAAAATTTCACCTTGTTTAAACGCCTTATTGTTACAAAATTTCAGTTATAAATAATGGTAGAAATAGATTTTCATTTTTACCGGTAGGAGTTTACTTTGGTGGTAGTTAGGCCCTGCGTTTCCGCCATATTGTGACAACCAAGCAAACAAACTCACAGTTTTACAAGGCATACTGACACCAATAAAAACAAATAGAAATATTTACGACATTTTTGAGAAATTTTTCCACGAATAAGACGCTTAAATAAGAAGAAATTTTCTATTCAATTTTACTGGTGGGATGTTTGAACCGGCGGTAATCAGAAACTGAAGATCCTATTTAAAAAAAGCAGTCGCCATCTTGTGACAACCTCCTCAGTTACTTCACTCGCAACTGGTTGACAGTACACTATATGTCTCCTCCTCTTTATTCATAACTCCATTGTTTTATATCTATGTAAAACATTTTTCTAAAGAATGTAAAGGGATAGTTCTGCAAAGGACTCATCCCCAGGCCAAAACAACTCAACCCTTGCCTAACTTGGGCGGCAATGAGTAACGAGAACGAAACCAGCCGCCATCTTGAGTAAAAATAGATACATAAAATAACATATTTTAAAATGCTTTTAAATCACTTAATAACATAATAAAACTCAATAAAAATTATGGTGAAGGAAACTTCAAACTTTCTACTTTACATACATGCACACCACTTTATGTAATAAACAGTATGAGTTATTTAAATAAATTTTCAAAAAATATTCAATTCACATTTATTCCTATGGAGATTTAATGATTAAAATGGGGAATTGGGGAATCCCCTATCCGCCAACTTGGAGCGAAAAACAGAAAATATGTACAAGTTTTGAGTAGTAAAAATAGCACTTACATACAATATATTTTTGTAAAAATTATGGCGAAATGAACTTTAAAGCCTCCCACATCTTTCCAATACAATTAATAATTGCTAAAAGCATTAAAAGTATTTTTTATAATTATATTAGAATATGATGTCACCCATGCTATTTCTATGGGCGACCTGAATTGTTGAAACATTTTATCACGTCTTTCAAAAAATCATTTAAGTACCTTAATTTATTGCCAGCAATTTAAAATTGGTGGCGGAGTAATGTTTAGACATTATAGTACACGAAATGATCAGTTTTAAGAAACAAATAAGCTTTATAAGTTAAATTACGAGGCAATGAAAAAAGTTAAATATTACGATCTGTCTCATAGGAAAGCTTTAAACATGGCGGACGTGCCAAAACATGAGGTTTTTAATTGAGGGGAGGAGACACGTAATCATGATAAAAGTCAATAACACTTACTGAGATGGGTCCTGGAGGCTTTTAAGTTAGCAAAGAAATACCACAGCAACAATTTTTTAGCTATTATTACACTTTAAAATAATTTTTTTTTTGAAGATGAGCTACAACATACTGACGCACCGAGAGCAATTACCAAAATAATCTATAAATCCATAACTTCGCTAATAGATAACACACGAATGTTCTGTTACTGTGCAAATGTTCATAAAAGATTGTAGAATATGTAACAAATTCCCAGAACTTTGGGGGAAATCTATTATATTTATTATAAGCATTGAAAAGGTATCAGTCCAGCAGCAATGGCGGATTCCGAAGTATGGGTTAGAGATTAACAGAGAGGACTAAAATTTTAAAGACCCATATCTCCGAAACCACCGGACCGATTTCGATGCAGATTAGTTTAAAATGGTCAGTAAACCTTCACGGAACAGAAAAAGCATAATTTAGGTCTCTGGCTTACCTGGGACGTTTAACTTAATACCCGGCCATGGGAGCTCGCCAGCGACACCTTTTGCTCTCTATGACGAAGCAGCGTCCCTTTCGTTCATAAATCCAGGTGTCATTCATTCATTTTAACATTATAGCAACAGAAGTACCGTAATTTCCGGCGTATAATCCGCGGATCAAACAATTCTGTTTGACCCAGAAATTTTATTTAGTAATTGAAGCCAAATATTTACCGCGATTTAAAAAATTACATTTTATTTTTTAAATTTTCTGGGTCGAAAAATGATTGTTTGATCCGCGGATTATACGCCGGAAATTACGATACTTTTCCCCTGAAGGTGTTAAATGCTTGATTATTAACTCTTTGCACTCGACAGATGACTCTCACTCCCTGCAAGTGTTGCCAGGTCTCCCACGTAAATCGGTGCTTCTACTGCCCTGGACCAGGATTGCCAGTTTGGCCTCCATTTTTATTCATAAATTTAGTGTTCACACCAGAAATAATGTACAGTACTTTATAATTTATATAATAAGAGATATTTAGCGATCACATAAAGGGAAAATTCTTGTTTCAAAATCCCGCTACGAATTTGAAATTTCTGATTCGAATTGGAGGCCAAACTGGCAATCCTACCCCGGACACCAGTATTTTAAGGTAATTTTCTTCGCTATATCTGGTGGCATAATTATCAGCAACTAAGGAGGAATTTAACCGTAAAAGATTAGTGGTGTCCAGAGCATTTGGAGCACTAATTTACACCGGACACCTAGCAACTCGCACTGAGTGAGAGCCACCTCTTGAGTGCGAAGGGTTAAAAGTCTATGAATAAAATATTTTTTGCCCTTCAACGTGTAAGGATATTCAATCCTAAAGTTCAGGCCAGGGATGAGATTTGTCCGCTTTTTTGCAAACCAGTATAATCTTACAGAAAATGTTATTTTATTTAACCCCCTGAAGGGTGGTGGTTCAGTTTTGGACCACTTAATTTTAATCCGAAAATACCCTATTTACACCATAACTAGGGAATCAAAATTTTCCTTTTATTAAGTATACAAAGAAAGGATTTTACTTATGTTAAAATAAATTTGGATGTAAATTCTGGTCTCAGTCAATTATTTCAGCATTTTACGCGTAGAAGTACTTTGCCCCTGAAAGGATTAATCAGAAAATACTGCGATTTAACAAAACAACATTTTCCCTAATATTATAGCGGTATGCAAAATTTTTGGAGAAATCTTATCCCTGATTCAGGCGTAAGTTCGTGAATGTTTATTTGTTATGTTTGAGTAAAATTTCAAACTTTATTCAAATACATAAATGCATTTCTTAATGAGAGATACGAAAATTAGAACTTACCCTTTTTCCGACGACGTCAACAATGGAATCCACATTTTTTCCGTTATAGCCGATAATATGTTTATATCCTTTCTTTGAGGAATTCGTACACGTTTTTTCATCATTTACTTTTAGATGAATGATCCATGTTTAACCCTTTCCGGCACGGGCAATTTTTGTCGTAAAATGAAGAAATGATTGACTAACACCGGAATTTTAAAACGACATTTTTAGAAATTAAAAACATGTTATTTTAACTATTCATTGTAAAAGAAAAAATTTACTAAAATATTCTTGGTGCGGATCGTAAGTTTGGAATTTAAATTAGGTATCCCGACCTGGGCACAGTGTGCCGGAAAGGGTTAACTCATTAACGCCGGTTGGCAAGAAAACTTGCCATCTCCGTATTACGAAATTTTAAATGTGGAATCCAGTATTTTAGTAATGAAACATTCATCTTATTTAATCTCAAACTTTGAGAGATTAAAGGAGTTAAAATTACCATTATGGAAAAACTGGTGTCAACTGGTGCGAAGGCATTAAAAAAAGTATAACGAAACTCGTCGTTAGTGGGTTAACTAAATGCTTGAAAGCTTGAATCCTAAACGAAAAATTTATATTATTGTGCAATTGAAATTGATAAAGGAATACTTTTAACACATATTTAATTAAATGTAAAAGAACACTTAAATGAGAGCATCTTTGATGCCCTCTTACTCAACCAATTACATGTCAAAAAGTGAATTATAACTTACATCATTAAAAAGAAATAATTAAAAAAGTTATTCATGAGTTTATGAGTTAATCATAGCATCTTGTTGTATCAACCATGGATTCCCAACTTTATATTTCGATGAAGTAGGAAGGTTTATTGCTCTTTCATCGTAATTATAAAACAGAAAAAAATTAGCCTCGTGATTTATTTCTATCAACTCTTCCTTAATTTCTGGAGTTTCATTGTCGCCCAAAGTGTCTACTTGGATAAGCATAGCGAAATGGCCCACACGGCCGATGTTTGAAATAACATGTGTGATAATAAGGTCCACCATGAGAATAGAATATAGAGTGTTTTTATCCCCTGACCTTGAACTGTCCTTGAGATAATCAGGAAGTATACGCCAGCGCTACTATTTTTCAAATACGTTTTTCTCAAAAACTACTAAAGTTAAAAAAACTAAACCAACGCCCATTATTGAAAAATATATTATTTCACATTATATATTTTTTTTCACATTTTTACATCTGTATTAATATAAAAAAAATAAGCAAAAATATTTTTTTTAATTTATTATCGTGGTAATTTTATAGTTACACAAACCAAAATGTTACAGAATAACGCTCAAAGTATGTATTTTTATGAAAACAAATTTCGTTAAAATCGAAGATGAGCTTTTTGAGTAATAAAAAGACAATGCTGACAAATTGCTAAAATATTCGTAACTTTCCTTGTTTGCATTTTCAGAAATACGCTACTATCAATGCATTGGTCGATTCGTGATATTTCCACTCGGGCAGGATGTGCAGTGCGCCAAAATAAGAGAATGTTTCCATACATACTACTTCCTATAGATTTGTTTCGTGTTTGTAAACATTCTGTTATTGTGGAGTACTGTGCAATCCTCTCGCGTAATAATATCAAGTCGATGGTCTAGTCAATTTTGCAAGTAAAGTTGAATAGGAGCTGTAAATATAAAAGGTTATCAACTTTTTTGCAATTTTGACCCCTCCCAAACTTCCGATATCATACGTTATCATTCTTCAAATTCCCCTCCCCCTTTTAATATGGTTATCAATGTCTATTTTTTTTTCCTTTTTTTTTCTTGTTATGCATTTGCAATGATATACAGATATGGTTATACATTTCTTACTCGCATATTTTACTTATTTAAATGAAGAGAAGAAATCAATAAAATATCACTGTTATATAAGAAATAACTTTTATCAAATGATATTTTAAAGAAATACTTATTATTTAAAAGTTTTTAATAATAGCTCTTTGTTACATAATGCATTGAACAGTAATATTGTCCTCTTGCACTTCGCCCTTGCACGGGGCTAAAAAGAACTTCTTGTAAACAAAACAGATGGATAACATTCTTTCCCGTCTTTTACTAGCAAAAAATAACAAGTATAATTTCGAATCTTGTTTCCTAACAACGAGTTATATAAGCATATGGCAGGAGAATATTAATGGTGAACTTTGGGTTACTCCATATTTTGGAATGAAACGTTTCATTATAATTCAATGGTTTTAATAATAGGGTTTTATTTTCCTAAAAAGAAGAAAACAGACTTAAAAAATTAAGATAACATATATAAAGAAAAAGATACAAAAAAGTAAATTTTGCTTTGATCAAAAATGATAACGATATCAAATGACAACCCCCTCCCCCTACAGATATCTTCCGAAGTCAAGTGCCAGAAACACCCCCCCCCCCCACAGACACACAGACTCTCCCCCAAAGTGACAAGTTGTATTTGTACACTGTACAGCCAAATAGCCTTCTTCTATGTGAAAATCATAGTAAGAAAATGTTATAATTTTTCTTTGTCAGTTCTTGATATTATTTCTCGAGAAGGATGCGCAGCACGCCAAAATAACAGAATATTTACACAAACACGAAACAAACCTATAGGGCAGTAGTACGTATGGAAACATTCTCTTATTTTGTCGCTCTTCGTATCCTTCCCGAGGGAAATGTCACCAATGCATTACTAGCAGTGTATTTCAGCAAATCCAAACAGCAAAAGTTATGAATATTTTAGAAAGTTGCTAGCATTATTTTTGTTATAACGCAAAAAACGCATCTTGGATTTTAACGATTTTTTTAATAAATGTGCATACTTTGAGCATTCTTCTGTAATTTTTTGTTTGGTGTAAATACAAAATTACTAAATTAATAATTTTAAAAAATATATTTTCCTTTATTTTTCTATGTTAAAATTTCTGTAAAAATGTGAAAAAAATATATAATGTGAAATAATATATTCTTCTATAAATGGCATTGGTTTCATTTTTTTAACATTTGTACATTTTGAAAAAACGTATTTGAAAAATTGTAGCGCCGGCGCATATTTCGCCGATTATCTCAAGGACAGGCCAAGACAGGGGATAAAAACATTCTCTATTGTATTTTCATAGTGAGTCTTTTCCCCCACACATGTCATTTCAAACATAGGCCATGGGGGCTATGTCGCTATGCTTATCCGGCTAGACCCTTTAAGTTTCTTCTATGGGTTTGGAAAACAAGTTTGGGTAGATGTTTGGTGAACAAATCTGCTGTCATCATCTTGATTGGACTGTACTTAACCCCTTGAGGGGCGGTGGGATATATTTTATCCCACCTACGATTAATGAAGATTCGCACAAGAAAAATGTTATTAAAATTTACTTTTCTACCTTTGGTGGGAAAAAGTCGTAAAATTGCTTTTCCTTATTTAGAAACAGAATTTTTCGAACTTCCCGGTGTGAATTCAACATTACATAAACACAATTGCTTGCCCCTCAAAGGGTTAAGATTAACCGTCCCTTCTTGATTTAGTTGATTGATCGAATAAAATTTTATGTCTATCCCAAACAGCAAATAATCATTTGCCGAACTTCCAACGAAAGTCCTAACTCGATTATTTTTCGTCCTGGCGATCTCATTCTCCGGACCCGGCAGATATGACTTCTTGTCTACAAGGCAGATCACCTTTCGAGCATCGCATCCCGACAGCAATTGAGTCGGATTTGAAGCGTTTGCTTATTAGTTTTCGATAATTTTGTCACTTGGTAATCTTTTACAGAGTACTTTGCAAAATCATATGATCTTTTACCGATTAGCTAATGATATCGAATAGAAGGATTTGTACGATGCAAAAATAGTATTTAAAACGTAAAAAAAAATCGTTTTAATTCAAAAAATAAATATTGCTAATTGGGATTATTTTCCACGATAAGCTGCAAAAATACTTCCACAGGGTTTAACTAATTGAAATGTAAGACATTTTGTTTACTTTAAGTCAAAATATTGCTGTTAAATAATTTTAGAATAAAAATTGCAATTTACCTTACAATTAATTTTCTATTGTAAAATACAATTAAAATAACATTTAATTTAAAAATTTTATATATATATATATATATAATATTTATATAATATTTATATAACATATATATATATATATATTAGGGTGGTCCTTAAAAAATTAAATTAAAAATTTTCTATGGGGCACCCTCCTATTTTGTTCTATGTATAAAATAAAGACCCCCACAAAAATTTCAAAATTTTAAAACATTTTTTAGGGGTCGCTACCAAGGTTTGAATTTTTTTTTAATTAAAAATTGACATATTTTGTAATCTAATAATATATTATTAATACAAATCCATAGTCATTGCCAAATGGAATCATGGTATGATATTAGGCTGTAAAGACTGTCTTTTGTTTCAAGCTTCAATATATTTACGCAACCTATTATCCGAACACAGTCAGGAGTATTTCATGTCTACACTCTATTTCACCTGAACTTGGCCCCATTGTGAAAGGTAGAGAATCTAACATTCCGCTTTGAAAAATAGTTCTCCGTTATTTTTTAATCTTAAATATCTAAAATGCGTAAGAATTTATAGTATAATGTTTATAAATTATAGAGTTTGATTTTTTTTATATTCGTAAAATATCATACTAATTGGCCATATTTGTATCAAACAGTATCGTATCGAAGAGTATCCTATCATTCGTATCAGAGCACCAAAACTTAAAAAAAAAAAAGTTTTCGGAAAGCTTTCCTTTGACCGTTCACTGGGATTGCAAAATTTTAGAAGACATTTCAGGATCTAAAACTGTAGACAGATTAACCATTATTGTTTCACGTAAAGGTACTGACCATTTAAATAGCTGTTCCACAATTTCAATCAGAAACAAGTGAGGCAATAGCTCCTGCCGTTAACGAAACATTGGAGTTGTGGAGATTATAAGCAAGTAAAATGTATGACTTTTGATATAACATTTGTTGATACCTGTTTATCAGGAGCAGCTTGAGCTGTTCTGGATTAGAATATGAACAAAGAAATGGATTGGCTTGCAATCATCACATCCTTTAAATTATGCTTGAGGAAGTTGTTATTAAGTCTCTTGGAGTTTCAAGCGGACCGGACATACAATTATTTCAACAATTTGAAATTTCGTGGATGTCTATCGGTTATGTCGATCGCATATTTCAGACTCTCATAACTGACAATTTAATCAATGAAAAAAATAACACATAATGTGTCCGAAATTACAGAATTTGCTCAAAATCATCTTAGAGATTTTCAACCAATGGACGATTACAAGGAACCGATAGACCTTGCCATCATTTTCTTAGGAGCAGTACGTGAAAGAGATGTTTACATTAGAGCTCCAGGTTGGGATTGCATTGGGCTCCATGAATAGTGAAGGTGATGTACATGCTCAAGATTTATTTATTTAGAGATCAGTTTAAAGATCAGTTAGTAGAAAAAATCTGGAGTTCGTCAAGTTTTCTCGTTTGGTGTGAAAATCTACATCCACACTGGTATCAGGTCCAATGATTTATTGCTCCCGAAGAACTTGAAAAAAGACGAAAATATAAATGAAATAATTTCTTTGTGTGCTTTGAAGAAATTCCTAGGACATTTCTGTACTTCACAGAACTAGTTGCTTTTGCATTTTTCGATGACAATGTCTTTTTTGAAAATAAAAGAAAAATGGTGCATGGTTTGAAAAATGAAGAAAATTATGAACTTTTGAAACGTACACGGGCTCATCCTGATGTCAATCTCCAAAATAGCTTGCAAGATTTTCTAACAAACAACACTCTGTTTTATCTTTTTAATTATGGATTTACCTTTAGACTTTTTTGAAGCAGATGCAGCTAATAGGAATAAAAATGAATCCTACAAGACATGTAAGGCACTAGCGACTACAGTCAAACTTGTTAAAGATGTAGCCGAAAGTTATATAGCACTCATGGAGTATTACAATAAACTTCATTCAAAAGATAAAGAACAAAAACAGTATTTCAAGGATATGATGATGGCGATCCAAATCATTTCTTTGTTCATATTCTGCTCCAGAAGAACACAAGCTTTTCTTGATAATCCAGTATTAACAAAGGTTATATCAAAAATCATCCATTTTACTTGCTCGGTACTCCCCACGACTCCAATATTACGTTACCAGCAGAAGCTATTGCCTCTTGAACTATCCTGATTGAAGTTTTGGAACATCAAGCAACTGGTCAATACCTTTACCTGAAACAATAATGGGTAATCTGTCTACAGTTTCAGATCCTGAAATGTCTTTTAAAATTTTGCAATCCCAGTGAATAGACAAAAGAACGCTTGCCGAAAACTCTTTTTTTAAGTTTTGGCCTCTGCTTGCTCGTCTTCAGATACGAATATGTCCATTAAGTACGACGTTTTACGAATATCAAAAAGTCAAATTCTATAATTTATAAACATTATCTTATAAATTTTTATGCATTTTAGCTATTTAAGATTAAACAATAACGGAGAACTATTTTTCAAGGCGGAATGTTAGATTCTCTACCTTTCACAATGGGGCCAAGTTCAGGTGAAATAGAGTGTAGACATGAAATACTCCTGACTGTGTTCGGACAATAGGTTGTGTAAATATATTGAAACTTGAAACAAAAGACAGCCTTTACAGCCTAATATCATACCATGATTCCATTTGGCCGTGACTATGGATTTGTATTAATAATATATTATTACATTACAAAATATGTCAATTTTTAATTTTTTTAAAAAATTCAAACCTTGGTAGCGACCCCTAAAAAATATTTTAAAATTTTGAAATTTTTGTGGAGGTCTTTATTTTATACATAGAACTAAATAGGAGGGTGCCCCATAGAAATTTTAAAAGTTAATTTTTTAAGGACCACCCTAATATATATATATATATATAAAACATTTATAAAATTATATATGTGTGTGTGTGTGCATATATCTCTATATAATAAAAGGCAGTGTAACGCGTCCGGGGCGAACCCATTCTTGATAAAAGCAATTACCGCGGCCATGTTAGGCATAAATATTTAAGAGACCGTAAGTTTGCCGATTGTTCAACGTATGGAAATATATACATAATCTGCTTTATATCACGTCTATTCTTCGTTATTTTCTCTAAAACGTTCAAACTATATCAAATTATAATGTTTTAAATTCTAAATTAAAAATAACAGATAACCAGCTATTTCCATGTAAACAACGGATAACAAGAGTGCAAGATGAGTTTAACTTTGTTTTGGCGCCATCTTTCGGCAATCAATATAAATGAAAACTTTCGATATCGATTGAAATTAGAGTTTCTTATAAGAAAAAAAATGCAGATGTAATGATGTAATTCGAGATCAATTTTTTAAAGCTTCACGTATATAATTTTAAAATTTCATTCAATATATATAAAATGAATATTATTATTATTATGGTGACGACTTTGATAGAATTTTAATTTAGTTTTATTTAGCTTAACTTTTATCCGCTTATTCTTTTTAAAATTTTGTTTGCATTGAAAATTTCTTTTTTCCCAGATGTAACTGAAATATAAAATGTTACGATTGCATTAGTATGGCTGAAAATTATCTTTTCACTTATTAAATTATAATTTTGTTTGTTTAAATGTTATTATGCTAAAAATTGAAATTTTATCTGCATTGATATAATTAATATATGTAGTACATAACATGGTATTGTGTATTCCTTACATTTTAATTACATTTGATTTAAAATGTAAAAATTTACTTACAATGCAAGTCAATTTCAAGTGGATATAAGCTAAGTTCTTAAAAATTGATAAAATTAAATTAAAATTTTGCGAAAGTAATAATAATAATAATAATAACTTTTGATTTTATTTATACCAAATGAAATTTTATAGTTATATAGCTGAAGATTTCAAAAATTTATCATTAATTAAATCAATGTGTCCTGCGTATTTTATATAGCAAAAAAAAAAAAAAAAAAAAAAAAACTTACAAATTTTGACGGACGATCCTTTGTTTATATTAATTGATGATAAATGACGCCATACCATACTTAGAAATTGAAAAGTACAGCTCCATAGATGAGTAAAACCCGCTGACTTGATCCCACAGAGTTCTAATACAGTATCTCTATCTCTTAACCCTTTCAGGGACAAGGTACTTGTATTCGTAAAATGTTCAAATAATTTAGTAACACCAGTATTAAAAAGAGATTTTATTTGTAAACAAGTAAAAGTAAATTTTCGCGTACTTAATAAAGATGACATTTTTATCATAAAATTCCGGTGCCAATGTGGCAATTTGGGATTAAAATTATGTGATGCCGTGACGGCATCACCGCCCTTCAAGGGGTTAACCCGAGATTGCTCGCGCAGGGTATGTCATACCCAGGCTGGGCACAGTTATTAAATTTCTCACCAGTAGTTTTCGAAAAGTAATCGTCAAATTATTTTTGTGAGCAATGTCAACGATTAAATAAAATGACGATTTTTGTTTGAATTTATTGGTGGCAAAATGTTAATCGTTCATATCCTGGATATGCGCGAGCATTCCTGGGTTAACTCCGTGCCTTGATCCACCCCTAAATAAAAGCGGTGGGACATTCATTATTCAAATTCATTCATTTTTATAAAAATAATGTATTAAAAAAAACCTTTAAAGCATTGAATATTTAATTTTAATATTTTTTGAAATCTTCAAAATTTGTGCTTCACTTTGCTAATTATTATTATTGTAGCAATAAAGACTGCTGTTTCTTTTGTCTAATTGTTAACGCAGATCCACATTCCGTCATTTTTGACTGGGCTATACACTAGTATATACATATATATATATGTGTGTGTGTGTGTATGTATGCAAGTACTAAATTTTGTCCGCACGATAAAAGTCGCAATTATGCACGCATCGTCTTCAAACTCGCCAAACTCATTGAGTTGGCAAATATCTCGCCAAGGATTGAAAATGGGCAAAATCGGCCAAAGGGAATGGAAATGTGGAGGTTTAAAAATTTTGAATACTGCCCAGTGTTGCCAGTGGGCTACTTTTATAAAATTCTTATTTTTTGATTGGCATCACTTTTCTGAAATGGTAAAATTCCCCGGATTTTCGCCTTACTTAGCATGTTATTAAATAAGGCAAATTTTGCTATTTCAAAAAAGTGGTACAAATCAAGAAATCTGAATTTAAAAAAGTAGCCCAATGTCAACACTGGTAACCGTCTTAACACGATTTTGATAAAACCAAATCTTACAGAACCATGACAGGAGAAAATACATTTTTCGTTATAGCAGTTGCCAACAATTAAAAAGAAAAAAATTATCACCTCAACAATTACTTTTCTATTGCAATATTTTTATGTGAAAAATTAGATAAAATAAATAGTTTGACGAATTATTTACACAAAACATTTAGCTCCCTAGAGCTCATTCTTAGTGAAGAAACTGGGTTTATCTCTAACCTTGATTTATGTTTTGATGGTGATTGTAGTACTTAACTTCGAAATCTACCTCCGCCAGTAGGCCGAGCTGGCAGGGAATTTTTGAAATACGCATATTTCTATCAAAACAAGCTATAACGAAAATATGTTGCAATAAATCTGGTAAACAAGATTCATCTTCCATACGCAAGAACCATTTGAAATTCGTGATTGAATTTTTAACTGGGATTCTCTAAATGGCATTATCTGTTTCAAAAAAAAAGAAAAGAAAAGATAAGATAAGATAAGAAAAAAAAAGAAAGAAAAGAAAAGAAATCTAATCTAGCGATTTTAGGATAATTATTGAAGCTATTGTCTAGAATCGCAAAATATTTAAACAAATAAATGAACAATAATTGCTTGTTTAATAGTGCAACATTCAATGCGTGCATTTTAAATTTAAGTGATTCCGAATATAAAATGAAATGAGTTTTAAATTAAATGAATGAAATATTTGTTAGTTAAGTCACATGAGTGCAATGCGTTCAAGAGAATATTGGGAACTTATCGTCTGCGCTCGATAAACTAAAAAAGGACTTAAATTTGAATATTTTTTTTATAATTAAGTTCTAAACATTCATAAAAGTTGTATTCTCATCGGGAATATAGCCGTGTATATCATTTTTTTATAATCTTAGCACATAAGAATTGAGTAAAAAATGAGACTACAAAATTCTATCTTTATATAATAACTACTTACTAATTTTTACGCGTCATTTTTCATTAAATAAAAAAATTAAAATCGAGCGTATTTAAATCAGCAACATTTGATAATATATATAAAATAATAGTTTATCCTTTTTTTTATAAATTAAAATAAAAAACGTAATTTTTACTCTACGGAAAAGGACAGAGACGAATTCCATCAGAAAAAGAATTTTCTTACAATTTCGAATACTACAGCGATTAGATGACCAACATTTTGCCATTTTAACAAATAATATTAGGTCTAAAAGGAACTGGTTTTATTTAATTATCTATAATAAATAAATTAAATAATCACGAATAAAAATTAATAGAAAGTTCTATAGTGTCAGAATGTAAATACTTCAAACAAACGAAAACACGGCGTTTTCCGCTTGCGCAGTAATTTCATACATGTACAATTAATAGATTATACACAAAGAAGAAAGTAGTTTGGCATATTCCTGTAGTTTAAAATCGTCCGCTACGTGGCGTGTGACCTTATCGATATGACCTGGTCTTTAATCTTGCGGTTACCTTTGCCATTTAAGATAGGATGCTTACTTTATATTCTGCTTTGGATCAAGCGTGGAACCTCGATAGGAAACTCACGCCGAGCAAAGGTCAGCGTTATGGACTATGTAATCTTGGACTAAATTGTAGCTGTTCTCAGTGGGCTAAGTTTTTTAGTTCAGATATATTGACTGGCACCAGTGTTGCCAGTGGGCTACTTTTTAAGATTCAGATTTCTTGATTGACACCCCTTTTCTGAAATGGTGAAATTCACCTTGTTTTCGCCTTAATTAACATCTCATTAAATAATTTTGCTATTTCAAAAAAGTGGTGTAAATCAAGGAATCTGAATTTTAAAAAAGTAGCCCATTGTCAACACTGACCGGCACCACTTTATTGAAATGGTAAAGTTCGCCTTATTTAATGATATATTAACCCTTAAATGCACGATTTTTTATCTTGTTTCGAAAAAAGTATACATGGTTCTCAGAAAGGTTTATTACGCAGGAGAAATAATGAAAAAAATCAGAGATACATTTTTCGTATAATATGTCAACATTTTCTTATGTTGCACATCTGCAATACAAGTAAAAATAAATATTGCAAATTAGTAAATATTTTAATAAATATGAATATAGATACCTTATTTTATATAATTTT
The DNA here is from genome assembly GCA_963932465.1 of Maratus speciosus. Taxonomy (NCBI): domain Eukaryota; kingdom Metazoa; phylum Arthropoda; class Arachnida; order Araneae; family Salticidae; genus Maratus; species Maratus speciosus. Next base: position 491,129,006 of record OZ010796.1, on the reverse strand, counting down.
TTACTTTGTAAAACTGAACCCTTAAGTACACGAATTATTCTTTTAGAATTGTCTTTTATTCTTATATTAAATGTTAAACATCAGAAATTTTAAAACAGATTTTTAACTTTATCTAGTAGCATATTTTTATACTTTTCACAGGATTAATATTTCTTTATAAATATAGCAGGTGCTAAGAGTTAAATAAAAAGTGATGTAGCTATGCATTTAACGGTTATTTAACACATTATCGATGAGCCTCGTTTGCACTTCTTTTAATTCTTCGACGCTAGTTTTTTAAGCTTTGTAATTTTAAGTTATTTAATCGCTCGTAATATGAGATTATATAATGTGAAAATTCCCAAGCTAAAATTCTGGCATTCAAATTTAAAAGTTTTGTTCGCATTACATGGCAAGAAAACTTGCCAACCGGCATTAATGAGTTAAAACGAAAACAATCGGAATTTTACCGTTTCAAAAAAGTGGTGCAAATCAAGAAACCTGAATTTTAAAAAAGTAGTCCACTGGCAATACTGGCTGTTTTGTTTATTTTCGCGGCTTTTTTATTGATGTCTCATCGTAGGAGAGGAGGGTAGGGCTAAAGTGTCCGAATAAAATTTACATAATGTAAATTTGGAAGTCCATTCTATTTTGTACACCTGTCGCTAAGTGGTGCTAGGTTGCGCTAACAAATTTAACCCTAGAAATACCGAAAATTTTACTCAAGTTTTATAAAAACATTTTACACCAGAATTTTTACTTAAAACTATTTAATTTGTTTATTTAACTTATTATTGTCTGATTTATAAATTTAGTTTGTTTTGAAGAAATTTCTGGTTTGAATAAATATTTTGAATGTACATGTCGGGTCCATTGGACCCTTCTGGTAGACAGAGGGTTAACACGCAGTGAACAAAAACAAAGTATAACCGCTCTGGTGATAACTGAACAATCTTCGAAGTACATTATGCAGTAAGATATACTAATTTACTACTACTTTGCACTTGGCAGTGTGCTAACTGGAGGTAAAAACATTGAGAATTATTTTCTAATATATCTGATGTTACGCAATTGGAAACGTTTGCATTCTCACTTTCAGCTCCACAATGGGTTTTCTTCTCGTAAATCCCATATTTCAAATATCATACATTTCAGATATTTAGTGGGTAAACATAATGTATTTTGTCCCGCAGAATCCCAATCTGCATAAAAATTCTGGTTTCCCAATTCAAATTTAAAAGTATCCACTCCCAACCCTTAGACTAAAGCTAGTGAGGGTGGAACTTTTTGGCACTTTAAATAGCTCCCAAAAATATTCGACACGTATTTTTTTTTTTTTTTATACGACGTTTATTTTTCGAGACATTACATTGTTCCGAGACTTTTATTCACTCAGTATATTGTCATGAAGAAGGTGTCAAAGTATTTTAGAGTGGCTATACACTACGCGATAAGACCGTTTACGTCACCACCTAGTGTCAAACTGAGGAGTTAGTATTCCTATCTTAAAAGTACACAATGCCAGTAAAAAGCAGTTACAAAGATTTATATCGTCTTCTATTTAGTATAAAAGAGGTCTTACAAACAAAATAACTTTATTAGAAACACTGGCATGTGATTTATGTCCAGTAAATCAAGGTGGGTACCCTTAGATTTTTCAAGGAGTGTGGTAATCGTTTTTCAGTTCAGAAATATTTGCTTAGTATTTTTTCTTCATATTAAAAATCGTCCGGCAATTTGCCACCGAATTTGTAATATTTTTCTTCGATTAAAAAAGATGAAAAATTCAATTCGAAATATGTGATAGAACTGTTCCCACCCATTTAAATAAAGATTCTTATGCTAATAATTGCATGCAGAAATCTGTCTTAAAAAGGCAGAAGCTAATGAAACTAACACATGTAATCTGGGGCCATATTCAAACTACACTGCTCAAAAGAATTAGGGGAGCACACAGTTTTTACAAAATTACGCAAATATTTACACCGATAAATAAAATTAAATTAAACATTCATTATTTGAAGAGCAGTAGAAAACAGATGAAGAAAATTTCACATTCAAATCAAAGTTTATGACGTCAAAAACCAGAAAAAGGAGATGAGTGTAGGAATAGGGATTTTGCAGAAACGTCTGTTTCACTTTCTTAGATGTAAAATGCAATTGCTCAACTTGTGTTTGGAGAAAAGACGAATTGAAAACGTGATTTACCGCAATCCATGTCTTGCCGTAACATCGAGACTGTTGAATCCGGGCAAACACAACGAATTGTAGAGGACGCTGTTGGAGTCACAAGAAGTGCCACTGCAAGGCTGTGAAATCGATTCCAAGACAGAATGTTAGATATTGATCAGGGCAAGGTCACCCATGTGCTACAACGGAAACTTTTGACCGATATATCCTGTTAACCGCTCGTCGAGACGGAACGGGTAATGCTACTTAGCTGCAAACACGGTTGTTCTTGGCCACAGGACGAAGAGTGTCGATTCAAACATTCCGAAATAGGCTTCATCATGATAGTCTCTATTCACGTAAGCCAATGGCCTGTATTCAGTTGACCTCAAGCAACTGTGCAGCCCAAAGAAATTGGGCAACTGAAAATCGAGTTTGGAGGCAACGTTGTTGGAGTCAATTTTTTTTTTTTACATGCGATTCCCAATTCAGTCGGGATGTGACATCCGATGTGTTTTGGCATGGAGAGAAAGGGGCACTCAAAATAATTTCACATTCGTTCGTGAAAGATAACATTACAGACGAGGTGGTTTGATGCTATGGGCTGGAAACAGCATAGGTGGACGCACGGGCCTGCATATCATTCGGAATGATATGCAGGCAATGATATGCAATCTTTGAAGCCCCGTAGTTATACAGACGAGATACTGAGACCTCAAGTCTATTTTACGTTGCAGCAATTGGTGATTCCTTTTTTCCTTGCATGATAATGCCAGACCGCATACAGCTCGTCTTGTTAAGAACATGATTAAAGTTGAAACAATACAGCATGTGTAAGAAACCAACATGCTCTCTAAACTTGAATCCTATGGAGAATGTTTAAAACACAGTCCTAAGACGCATTGCAGAAGACTGAGGCCTCCTTTTATTGTCCGGGACTTGGAGATTGCAAGTCTTAAGGATTGGAATAGTAATCTCTTGAAACTTATCTATAATGTCATCGAATCCATGGAAAACAGGTATGCGAAAGTTTTATCTATTCGACAGGGCCACGCGCCATATTAAAGACCTTGCATAATTCCTGAACAGTACTTTTTTGTCATTTATACTGACCTGTTATTACAGACCTGTATTTATTACAGACTATTTAACCAAATTGTTGCACTAAACGATCTTTTCACGTTCTATTCATCGTTTCAAAGAATTAAAGCTCTCTTGCAATTTTTCTGCGTCTTTTTCCCTGTACTGCACATTTATATGCTTGTTACTCTGAATTTTATGTCCATGCATGGCTGTCTCTTCACTCGTTCACTTGCTCCTCTAATTTCTTTGTGCAGTGTATGTGCAAAACGTAGAAGCTTCCACCAGTAAAGCAGAATAATTCTTTTAACACTATTTAACCCTTTCAGGGGCAAGGCATTTCTGCTCTAAAAATGTTCAACTATTTAATTCACACCGCAATTTAAGAACAAATTTATTTGAAAATAGTCAAAAGCTTTTTTTCACGTATATTATGAGATCGAAAGTGTACTAAAAAATTTCTGGTCTAATTTGTAAATTTCGGCATTAAAATTAACCGTTTGCAGACTGCAAACGGCGCCCCTCAAGGGTAATGGTTGATAAATAAACGTGTCTTTTTATAGGTGATGTAATTCAAAATACACACTTGCATGTAAGCAAGGTACAGTTTATTTAAACAAACTCTATGCTTTAAATGTAAAAACACGTGTTATATAATTTGGTAGAGAAAATTAGTATTTGCACCAGAAATTTTGTAAAGAAGAAAATCTAAGGCAAAATTCAAGCGTCTGGCTTTTCTGTGTTTGTGATTCATGGAACTGCAATTAACCCTTTATTTACTGCATTATGAACTGCCGCTATTTTTTCCAGTTACTACAGTGAGTATTAAAGGTTTTACTTTAAAGTACCGTCAGTACACTGTGACTAAAATATCGCAACAGAAATTTCATAAGGCATTTCAAATAACATCAGAATTGCGGTAAAATATTTTGAATTGATTAGTACGAGAAGTATAGACTTTTTTCATATTTAACCCTAGATCTACCGGGAATTTTATTCAAGTTTTAATAAAACGCTCTACACCAGAATTTTTATTTAAAACTATTTAACTTATTTATTTACCTTATTTTTGTCTGGTTTATATACTTAGTTTATTTTAAAGAAATTTCTGGTTTGAATGAATATTTTGTATGTACCTGTCGGGTCCAATGGACCCGTCTGGTAGACGGAGGGTTAAAAATAATTTTTTTGCAAATTACGGTGCCAATAATATATTTCAACATTTTAGCATTGAAAATGCTTTGCCCCTGAAAGGGTCCAAAAAAACTTCTTTTTTTTTTGTTTCGATCTTGATAGTAGTCGTTTAGTTATACGACGTATATTTCATCGCATCTCCACATATTCAACATATGAATTTACAAATGCCATTTCTAGCATAGCAAAAAAGAGCAGGTGCCACAACTTTTTCAATTTCCTATGAAAAGTAATAATGAAACAAAAAAGAAATACTAGGAAAATTATTACTACACTACATTTTAGTAATTACATTTTAAATCAGATGAAAACGATGGATAACTACACAGACGAAAAGTAAACAAGAAGGTTTTCTCCATCACCCAGTGTACTGACGGTACTTATAAATTATCCAGTATTTCAACTGTCAAATCAAATACATACACCGTTCACCTAAAACAGCTAGTCAAATTGTATTCTAAGAGCATAATGAACGCATAAAAATATCCAACACTTGTATTATATCCTTTACCGTGTTTGCAGCAATAAAAAGACGAGTGTGACAATCTGTACAAAATGTCGGCACAAAACATATCGACTGTTTCAAAGATACCCTCCTTCCTCGCTAAAATAACAAACCTAAAACTACTGCTGCCATGCATCCGGATAAAGGGAAGCTAAAAGAGTGTTTTTGCGAAGTACTATTAGAATATTACTATATTCAGCATGGGATGAAGGGTTAAAGTGAGTGGTACTTATAAGTACAGTCAGTATATAAAGGGTTAAAGAGAATTGACCGGAGTAATTATACTTACAAGGAGGCCATCAAACATGATGCGCGCAGATTTTCATGATTTTAAAGTTTGCTGTACGGATTATATCCTTAATTAGGTGAAAGTTTTCCTTCAAATGGGCCTTAGATTTTCAGAAATAAGGGTTTATAGTTCAGTATTCGATTTAAACCTTTGCGGTCGAAATACTCCACCCAGGCACAGGCATCTCTCACATGAATATTTTCGGTTAGCACCACTTTTTTTTAAAGAAACATTTTAGGTTGCACTTTTATAACATGTGCAAGAGAAATTTACTAAAAAATGTTCATTTAAAATATAGTTGTGCGAATCGGATATAAAAATATAATCATGTGTATAAAGCTTGGGCGGCTATTTACCGGTACTCGACCGCAAAGGGTTAAATAACCTTTAGTTTGACCGCTTTCACGTAATATTGGTAACGTTGAGGTGACGTACGCATTTGTCATGCAATAAGTGGAGGTTTTGATCCCAACCTGGTACTTTTTTGTTTTCTTAAATTCATTTTATATTTTTGACACTTTACAAAATTTACGCTGAATCATGAATTTGGCAGTTTTGAACCTTTTCATAATTTCCTAATAAATTACATTTACATTTTCGAATGTTTTATGAAAAAATATATTTTTCTGTAATTTTTAAACTCATATTCCTTTTGACGAAAATCTAAACTAATTTATGTCTTGAATTTTATTTTATTTATTATTATTTACCTTTTCATATTTTAACCGCAGATGTAAAATAATACCCTTTTTTAACATTTTGGAATTTCAAATGGAAATTTATCATTTTTTGTGTAACTTGTACAAATATTTTTCATATCGAATTTCCCAAACGTATTTATGATTAGATAATTAAAATAGCATATATATATATTTTTAAATTAATAAAATATTATAGCAGTAATGCTTATATGTTAGTTTTTAACCAGTTGTAAAAAAATATTAATGCCCTCAAAATACATTTATCTGTAACGTTCAAACTCAGCATCATTTTTCATTTGAACAGATAAAAAATTACTGATTACATTTCAAAATATTTTTTTCATTCTAACAAATAAAAAAGTTGATGTAATTCGTAAAAATTCAACTGGAAATTCAATAATGCAAGATAAAATTTGCATTACCTATAATATATATAAGTATATTTATTTAAAAATCGTCTGCTCTACTTTCTCAGCAATATCAGAATAAATAAAATAAGCTTTTTATTGGGATTGGTTAGCTTTTTTAATAGCATTAAAAAATCAAATATATACAGAATAAATATCATGTTAGTGTATGCATTTTTACAACATTGATAAAAATATGAGTGCAACGAAATTGTTTTTATATTGATTTTTAATGCCATTTTATCTTTAGAACCTTCTTACGTCTTATATCAAGCAATAAATTGCATATTTACTAAACTAAAAATTTTGATGTCGGTAATGCTACATTTTTTTTTTATTTCATCAGTTAACAAATTGCGTTATATTTAGAAAAAAATCCTAAAATCAGAAGGATATATTATTTCGTTAATTTTTTTCCCTGTTAATTAAATACATTTTTTATAGAAAATGCAAGGAAAAAAAGCCCTTCCGGCCAGTGCCGGGAGTAAAAGGTAACTTTCATATTCCTTATTTTTAAAAAGCTATCTGATATTATTCAAACAAACGAAGCTCAATTTAGTGGAAACCGATTATAGAAGATTCAATAATAATTTTTATCAATACTAAATCATTATGAATGAGAATTTCGCGAAATTAGGAAGCTTTATCCAAGCTGATTTTATTTAAAGTAACTTATATTTGGTTGTCAAATTCGGCAATATCTTGAAGTGCCTGCCTTTTTAAGACAACATGGTGGATGAAAGCTAACCAGTGAACTTGGTCGAGACCTTAGTAATTCCTGTGCACATGCTCACTCACATCGGAATCGGTTGATATATACGAGTGCTGTCGCAGGCAAAAAATCAGATTTTTCAAAATGTCCCCCCACATAAAGAAATTCAAACTGCTATATCTGAGCCATTTTTTAAGATAAAGACAAAACAAAAAATGCTCCGGAATCCTTCTATCAAAGTCAAATACTTAAGAAAGAAACCCTTTTCAATTTCTAATTTTTTTGCACCTCACTTTAAATATAATTTCTTTTTAATTTAATGGCCTCCATTTTGAAACAAGATGGTGGATGAAGCTGGCCAGTGAATTTTGTCGAGACATTGCTATATACTATCCACATGCCTTCCTACATCCAAATAGGTTAATAAATACGTGTTTTATCGCGTGGCAAATATCAGATCGTTTCAAAATGCCAGCCATGTTAGAAATTCAAAGTGCTATAACTCAACCATTTTTTAAGATATAGACGAAAAAACAACTGCCCCGGAATCTTTGTATCAAGGTCAAACACATAAAAGAAAAAACTTTTTCATTTTCAAATTTTTTGAAACCTCATTTAAAATTTTAAATTGATTTTTTTTTAATGTTCCTTTTTGAAACAAGATGGCGAATGAAGCTTGCGTACGAACTCGGTCAAGACATTGGTATATACTGTGTACACTAGGGTGTCCCAAAAAAATGAAAGTCGTTTTATTTTTTCGCATACCCTCTCATTTTTTTCCTTTTATGTCAAAATAATTGTAAATAAAGTTTCATGTAATTTGGACCACGGGAACCCGTGCCGACTTGCCTCTAAATGTCTCAGTCAGTACTTGTGTACTTAGCGAGCGAACGCTGACACATGTCACCCTATCACGTGTCTGTAGCGGAGTACCCAGCAGCTACAAATGAAAAAGATAAAACAAAATAAAAAAGAAAGGTTTTGGAATACTTGTGACAATGCGCAATCTGTGAAGAAACAATGCGAATCCTGTGAAACATGTCAGTACCAGTTTACTCAGGACAGCGCACGTCTATGTGTCAATGTGCTTATAATTCCAAGTTAGAGTAAATGTCGGGATAGTTTTTAATCAGTGAGCAGAAGATGGCAATATTATTGCGTAGTTCTAAAAACCGCTTCAACATCCTCAGCATCATACGAACCATTGCAAGAATATTTCTCTTCGAATCCTAATGAAAATATGGATAAAGAAGATTTCCCAACATTGATCGAAAGCTCAGAACCTGAGACAAGTAAATCAGTAATGAGGAAAGATTTTATTATTAAACTTAGTTGCTCCATTAGACAGGTGTCATTTAAGTATGTGCGATTATGTATTTACTCTTAAAGCTACTATTGGGGGGGGGGGGAGGAGGGCACTTGATTTTACATTGACAAATTTCCGTTAAGTAAGTCTTAAATTAAAAGAATCCGAACAGAAACACGGAAGGAACGCGCGAAAAATATAAAAATTGAGTTCCAAAATGAGGTACCAGATGTAGCGATCTTATATTGAGATGGCAAACTGTTGCCTGCTTTGACTTCTCGAAAATAGAAAGAAGAACACTAGCTTATAGTTATTTCATATGAACTTAAAGAATACCTCATTGCTGCGTCGAGACTTTATAATTATACAGGCAAAGGACAGGCGCAGGCTATTTGGAAGGCTATGTTAGATTGGAATCTCGAAAATAAAGTCCAAATTCTCTGTTGTGATACTATAGCTTCGAATACAGGTCGTTTTAATGGTGCCTGTGCGCTCCTCGAAAAAAAAAATGATAGGGAAATGCTTTTCTTTGCTTGCTGCCATCATGTATACGAACTGGTATTAAAGGCTGTATTCGAAGTGAACATTAAACAAGTGACAAGTCCCGATATTACACTCCTTAAAAGCACAAAGAAAATCGGAAGAACACCTATTCCACTAAAACACAGTGCTATACAGAAACAGTGGAATTGTTCTAACCCGTATCTGAACTTGGCAATTTGCTTGAATTTTACTGCTCTGAACTTAAAAAAATGTTATGATCAGAGAGGACTATCGAGAGCTGATCAAAATTTCTGTGATATTTTTAGATGTAGGTGCAGAAAAAAAAATAAATCAGACTTCCGGGTGTTACGTCCCAAGCTAGATGGATGGTCCAAGCGGTTTACTCCCTAAAACTCTCGTTATTTAGTTCTCATTTGAAATGAAACACCAAGGATAAGAAATCCCTGCTAAACGTATGCTTGTTTATCGTGACAATCTATGTTAAACATGTCTTCAATACATTTTGGCAGTTAAAGAACGCTAAAAAGATTTGTTCTTTTTGACATCTTTGAAAGTCTGCGAAAATATGAATGAAAGTACCTCGAAAGCTGCTTTATTAAAATTTCTTCAGCATTTATGGTATTTGACTGATGAAATAGCAGTATTAGCACTTTTTGATGATGTTGACAAGGAAACAAAATTAAAAACGATGAAAAATTTACATAGAGAAAATTTCTCGACCCGTGAAAAAACATATATTTCATCGAAGATTCATCGAGTATGTATGTCGAGTTTCATATATTGATTTTGTAATTGTTTATTTAGTTATACATTTATATCACGCGATTGTTACCTGTTATTTTATTTTTATTTTTACAGAAAAAAGCATCGATGATCTCATATCTGTTAAAAGCCATTCATTGTTTTCTAGACTCAAAGTTTATGATAGTTTTGAAGACTCTGAGATCTCAATGTTCAGAGCAATGAACAATACAGCTGAAACAGCGGTAAAATTGATGCAGGACTTTCATGATTTAATAACGGTGACGGAGGAACAAAAACAATTTTTGTTATGTTGCGTACAAGGACACACAAAGGTCTATCCCGATTATATATATAAAAAAAAAAAAAAAAAAAAAAAAAAAATCATTGAAATGAAAATAAGTTCAGTAATGTTTCTTTTACTGTAATATGTTAATAAATATCTTCTTTAAATAAAACAGTGTTTTATGTACTAAAGAAACATACATTTTTCAATCTTTCCATAGTATTCCCAATACAAGATTTCATGTTCAAGTTTGACCTAAAGTCGGCACGTGTTACCGTTATCTGATTGCAATAATATTTTTAATTTATGTTTCTGTGGTGAAATAAAAAAAAAAAATAGAGGGTATGCGTATTTGATTTTGCAAAAAAAAATTTTTACCTTATATCCTGGGACACCCTAGTGTACACACCAAGTTACATCTAAATCAGTTCATAAATACGCCTGTCATGGCGTGACAAAAATCAGGTCGTTTCAAAATGTCAGCAACAATAGAAATTCAAAATGCAATAACTCAGCCATTTTTTTAGATATAGACGAAACAAAAACTGCGCCGGAATCTTTGTAACAAGGCCAAACATATAAGAAAGAAATATTTTTCAATTTTCAATTTTTTAGTACCACATTTCAAATTTTAATTTTTTTTAAAAATTAAATGGCCGCCATTTTGAAACAACATGGCGGATGAAGCTGGCCAACGAACTCGATCGAGACAGTGGCATGTACTATGTACACACCGAGTTTCATCTAAATCGGTTCATAAATACGAGAGTTACAGTGTGGCAAAGATCAGATATATATATACAGGGTGTCCGAAAAGTCTGAAAACGTTCGAATAACTCGAGAAATACAAAGCAAATTGAAAAACGAAAATATACGTGTTAAATATTTTTTAAAAAGCTACTCAGTAATATCAAATTTGAACGAAGCAACCGAACCCCCCCCCCCCCCCAGGGGTCAGAGGGGGTCCAACTTTGAAATTTTGAATGATAACCCCCATTTTTTATTGCATATTCGGATTCTACGGACAAAAATACGTAACTTTTGTATTTAACATTTTTTTTTAATCCTCGTTGATCACGGTGTAATTCAGCAAATTTTGGTTTTATATATATTTTGGTTTCCCCAACTAGGTTTTGACATCTCGAAATCTGATTGGCCAAAACTTTTAACGTCAAAGTTGTCGTCTTTTGCGGAAATAGTGTTTCTCAAAAACCATCAGTGGAGATTGTTTTCATGGCGCTTTATATGCTTTTTCCATAAACATTAATAAAAATACATTAAATTAGTTTTCTATTTGCATGTTTTTTTATCAAGTCAATCATTTTGGGGGCGGAGTGTGTTGGTATTCTGTGTTTCGATGTCTTCTGCTGTCAAAAAAATCACGTAATTCGGGGCCGGATGCGAGTGTATAAGTTTTTTTTTTTTATTATTATTACTATAGAATAACATAAAGGAGCAAAAAAAAAAAAAAAAACAAACAAACATATGAAATCTTTTTGTGCTGGCTGATCAAAGGATGGGAAGTAGCGTACATTTCAGGTGGAGGTGTTTGGGATTATAGGTTTTGAGGATTGATTAGTTACTGCAACTACTGACTAGCCAGTAGGGAAGAAAACATTCAAAAATTCTAATAAATGTAATACATTTTTGTAAATTAATATTTTTTTCCATTTTAATATTTTTTTCCTAATTTTAAATTTATTATTGTGTTGTTCGGGAAGTCGTGTCCGCTTAGAAAAAAAATTACACCGGAAAATCATGCCCGGTAATTATTAGACATTAGATATAGGAATCAACGTCTAATTATTAAATGATAGAATTTTTCGGTACGAATTTATTTTTCCAAACGGACACGACTATCCGAACGACCCAATAATTTTAAACAATTGAAAATTTTTGATCTTTTAAACTTTTGAATTTAAAATATAATTAAACTCTTTAAGCACTGTTGATTATTTCTTGGGGGAGAAGACGTTTTAATTTTCATGGGGGAAGGATAATATAGAAAAGTGTTTAATTATTTATTAATTATTACAATAATATAACAAATGTGAAAAAATATATAAATAAAAACATTATTTGCAGAACAAATTAAAAACAAATCAGTTTTTTCCTACAATTTTTATGCCCGAGAAGGGACTTTTATTCATATATTTCATTCAGTTACTTCGATGTTTAATGTTAAAGATTTGTAACAAATCGGTTAGAGCTTTTGCGGACAGTGTCCTTAAAAAAGGACTCATAATTTTTATTTTACTAGCACCCAGAATATTTAGTTAAATTTTTCCATTTATAACGTACTTGAAGATAAGAAAGTTTGTATTTTCCAATAAACTCGTTTATAAATTCTGATATCAGTCTATCATTTCATCAATTTATAAACAGAACAACTCCGCGCCGGTAAGTGTTAAACCAATAAACATTAAAAAATAAAAACAAAATTTAAACAATATGATAATTTAAATACCCTAAAAATCCCTAAAATTTCCCTTCAAATTAAATCGAAATGAATCTTAGACTTTTAAAAATGTTTTTTGTATTTTACATGTGCCTTACCATTTTGTACACGATCATCATAGGCATAATGCAAAATCTGGAATACAAATATTTGCAACTTAAAACGGAAAAAAGTTTAAAATTTATTTAGATTTCTTTTTAACGGAACCTAAGTTTTTAAAGGGTTTTATGTATCATATTGTTTGATTTTCTTAATTGTTCAATCGGTTTAAATTATTTGTTATAAAAACTTAAGAACGTAGAACTAACTGAATGAAATATATTAATAAATGCCTCTTCTAGAGCTTAAAAAATGAAGAAAATAAACTTATCTGTTTTTAGTTTGTTCTGCCAATTATGTTTTAGATTATATTTTTTGCAAAGCTGCCAAGTCTCCGGCTTTTTGGATACCAGTACTTTAATACAGAAAATGTAGTTTTGTTTAATTGGAACATTTGGGCAATTTAAAAGAACCAGATTTTCTCTGAGATATTATTGGTGTGCAAAAAGCCGGAGACTTGGCAACTCTGTTTTTATCACATAAGTTATTTTATTGTAATAATAAACAAACAATTTTCTATATTATCCTTCTGTTATGAAAATTAACACGTCGTCTACCCCAGCAAATAATCATTACACTTTAACCCTTTCGAGAACGCATCGAGTACACAAATTTTATTTGGAATACACCGTGTTTTTTCAACTGTCCCCTTTACTTGTGAAATACCAAAAAATTCTTTAATTAAAAAATTAAATAATATTATTCATTTATTAATGGTGTCCAAAACAAATTACACATGCACATTTTGACGACGAATATATGTGCCTCACAAATCCCGACAGATTTAAAGAGTTAAATTATTTTTTTAATTAAAAATTTTCAAATATCAAAATTTTTTTATTGTTTAAATTTATGAAAAAAAATTTTAAATTGAAAAAAATATATTAATTTACAAAAAATTATTACATTTATTAGAATTACGGAAAATATTTTTGCTTACCTGTTTTTTTCTTGTTGCAGTAACTAATCTCCAATCCGACCACCACCTGAATTTTACACAACTTCCCCATTCTTAGCTCCGCTCGCACACAAAAAATTATATGTACTTCTTTTTATATTGCCCTATATGTTACTCTATAGTAATAGCAAAAAAATCCCATACACCCACCTCCTGACAACGATTTAGAGTATAAAAGAAGAAAAAAACAGCAGAAGCCTTCGAAATGCCGAATGTACAAGCCTACCTCTACCAAATAATGAAGATTATATTTTTTTTCTGTTCGGAAGAGGAGGGGTATGTTTACACATCAAAATATTTTTTTTAAAAACGCAGGTTAATTGATTAGAATGGACTGAATGGATAAAATAAAAACACAATAATAGAAATCTAATTCAATATATTTCTGTTAATTTGCATGGCAAAAGCATATCAAGCGCTTTTGCCATCGAAACAACCTTCATTGATAGTTTTCGACAAACACAATTCCAGTTAAGGTGACCCACTTTGGCAACAAAAGCTTTGGCCCATCACATTTCGTGATTATAAAATATGGTTGAGAAAACAAAATATGTATCTGACACATTTTGCTGGATTACACCGTCATCTACAAAGATTCGAAAAAAAAAATGTTAAAAGCAAAAGTTGCTCATTTTCCCCCGCTGAATCCGAATCTGAAACAAAAAATGTGGATTATCATTTTCAATTTCAAATTTGGAACGCCTCTGACCCCCAGGTGGTCGGGGTGGGGTGTCAACTTTGGTATCACGGAGTAGCTTTTAAAAAAATATTTAACACGTATTTTTTTGTTTTTCAATCTTATATGGATTTCTTGAGTTATTCGACCATTTCCAAACTTTTCGGACACCCTGTATTTTGCATAGCTGCCAACTCTTCCGCTTTTTCAGACCACAAAAATTTAATAAAAATTTTTGCCTTATTTAATCGGCAGATTACGGCGATTTACAAAGGTAAAATTTACTATAAAATTTTTGTGGTCTGAAAAAGCGTAAGATGTTGGCAGCTATGATTTTGTCACATTTGATATGTTATTGTAATAATTTATAAATAATTAAACAATTTTCTACATCATCCATCCCCTATGAAAATTAAAGCGGCGTCTTCCCCAGAAATAATCAAGAGAGCTTAAAGAGTTTAATTATCTTTTAAATGAAAAAGTTTAAAAGATAAAAATTTTCAATTGTTTAAAATTATGAAAAAAAAAAAAAGTTAAACTTAACACGTTCACGCCGGCGCGATGGGTCACACTCGACTGTCTCAGAGCTGCCAAGTCTCCGGCTTTTTGCATAGCAGCATTTTAATACTCAAAATGTTGTTTTGTTTAATTAGAGCAATTGGTTGATTTAAAGGAACAACATTTTCTCTAAAATAATAGTGGTGTGCAAAAAGCCGGAGACTTGACAACTCTGAGACAGTCGAGTGTGACCCACCGCGCCGGAGTGAACGTGTTAAAAATATTTTAAATTGCAATAAATTACTACGTTTATAAGAATTATTGAAGAAGTGTCTGTCCGACTTGATATATTGGAGTTACAGTAACTAATCAATCATCAAAATATATAACCCCACCCACACAGAAATTTACGCTACTTCCCCATCCTTTGCTCAGACAGCATAAAAAGTTTTTATATCTTTTTTTTTTTAATATTTTGTCCTATATTTTATTCTATAGTAATAATTTTTAAAAACTGTGCGCCAGCATCAGCATCCGGAAATAGATGATATTTAAAAAAAAAAAAAAAAAAACAGCAGAAGCCATGAAAACGCAGAGTATCTGCACACTCCGCCCCCAAATAATGAACATTATCTTTTTTCTGTCCGGGAGGGAAGGTGTATATTTACACGTTAAAAAATTCAAAATAAGCAGGTTATTATTTTGAAATGATTGACTGGATAAAAAAATATGCAAGTACGGTACTAATTTATTATATTTCTATTAATTTTTATGGAAAAATCATATAAAGCCTCATCGAAACAACCACTACTGATGGTTTTCGAGAAACACTATTCTCGCAAAAGACGGCCACATTGACTATGAAAGTTCTGTCCAATCAGATTTCGAGGGGTCAAAACCTGGTTGGGAAAACCAAAATATGTATTAGTTTTATCTGCTCGATTACACCGTGATCAACGATCATTAGAAAAAAAATGTGAAATACAAAAGTTACGTAGAATCCGTAGAATCCGAATCTGCAATAAAAAATGGGGGTTATTATTCAAAATTTCAAAGTTGAACCCCCTCTGACCCCCGGGGGGTCCGTTGTGAAAGTCAAATTTGGTATCACTGAATAGCTTTTTTAAAAAATTTAACACGTATATTTTTGTTTTTCAATCTGCTTTGTATTTCTCGAGTTAATCGAACGTTTCCAAACTTTTCGGACACCCTGTATATATATATATATATATATATATATATATATATATATATATCAACATTTGAACTGAGGGTGGTTTCCTGGTCTGGGTGTCATGATCGATGAAAATATACCAATTTTTTTTTTAATCGCTTTCTCCCGAACGGCTGCAATAGGTAGCTTTTTGTAATGAAGTCTACCTAATATTATGCATTATTTTATAATTGTGATAAATAAATAAATGAATAAATAAATAAATATACAGGGCTCGGAGCATATAGGACAGATTTTATTGTTCTTATCAGTATCTTTTATCAATAATCTTCATCATACAGTGCTCAGCAAAAGTCTAGACAATGATCGATTATGCTTCTGTTCTGAGAAGTATGTAACGAATTGTTGTAATTCAACTGTCATATATTACTTGGGACTAATCTTTCATACATAAACAATAAATTTTAATTTATGCACTTTACATAATATATAATGACAAAAAAACAAATTTAACATTGTTGCAAAAGAATAGACAATCTGTCTGTTAACAGAAAAATATCCATAAATTAAAATCGAACTGCACCTACATTGTCTGCTATTAATGCAAAAATGTGACTTTTCATCGAAGAAACTAAATCCTGCATCACTTGGGGGTCTATTTCGTGCCAAACACTTTCAATATCTGATCGAAGTTCATTTACAGAGGAGTATGGTTAAAAAATTGCATAAACCGTATGAGATATGATGCCACAAAAGTTTTCGATTGGGTTCAGATCAGGGCTACACGCGGGCCAGTCGAAAATAGTAACATTTTGAGAGTTAAACCGATTTTTTGATTTGTATGCAACATGAATAGACGCATTATCTTGCTCAAATACATACTTTGGAAGAGATAAAAGCTCACCAAATGGCTGTAAATTCTTTTCCAATGTATGTATGTAGTCTTACGCAGCTTGGTGACCATTGAGAAACTCCAGAGATACTTGAGAATTAAAACAAAGTGAGGCCAAAGTCATCAACCCTTTCGAGGGAAAAGGACACATAATTTTAATTCCAAAAATGGCAAGAATATTTAATTAAAATTTTATTTTATAATATACGTGAAAATAAGCAATTTCGTATTTTCTAATAACTTCGTTTATAAATTCTGGTATCAGTCCATTATTTCCACAGCTTAAAAAAAGAATTACTCTGCGACAGGAAAGGGGTCAATTTGTTGTGAGATTTCAAAGCTGTTTTTTTTTTTATCATTTTCATGTAAACAAATGTACATTTTTCTTTAATGCATCAAGAAATTATCCGCTGACACAGAAAGCTCTGACTCACTTTTAATGCGATTAGCAGTCATCATTTGTCTAGATGCCAGTTCATGGATCGTTCTATAATCTCGTTTTCTGGCCACACGAGTCCTTCCAGATCTATGTTTTGCTTTGAAAGAGTCACCCTTAGATAGTACTTAATAGACAGCCTTCTTTGACCGATTCAAAGTAGCTGAAATTTCTGAAACAGTCTTTCCTTTCGATTTCAGCTTCCATGCTATTACTTCATCTGACTGAAAATTTCTTGCTCGCGACATCTTCACTAACAGATGCTATCGCTAGGTCCACTTACATACTTCATGCATGTGACGTCATAAGTTTGAAATATGCGTTTTTCCGTGAACAATTGCCAAAAAATCACAAAAGTGTCTAAACTTTTGCGACATGCAAATTTCACTTTTTTCAGTTAAATTAAATAATATCCTACATTAACCCTTTCAGGGGCAAGACTTTTCTGCTCCGAATATGTTGAAATAATTAATTCACACCGCAATATGCGAACAAATTTCTTTGCAAATAATCAAAAGCTCTTTTTCACGCTTATTATGAGATCGAACTTGTGCTAATAAATTACTGTTGTCACTTGGAATTTTGGGCATTAAAATTAACCGTTTGCAGACTGCAAACGGCGCCCCTCAAGGGGTTAAAACCGTTATTTCAGTTCTAAAACGTTTAAAATATATTTAAAAATAAGTAAAGTCATTTGTATAGCCCAAGTGTTCGTATTTTTTATTTAAAGGTTAAAAATCACCAGTGTCTAAACTTTTGCTGAGCAGTGTATAACCCTATTGCAGATCTTATAAAAATGTCTCGTAAAGATTATTGAAAAAAGGTACTGGTAAGAACAATAATATTTGTCCTATATGCTTCGACCCCTTTATTTAAATGTGAGATATACCAGTAAGTTTTAACCCTTCACGGTCGCTTAATATTTGAAAAAACCATCAAAAGTGTACCTATTTTTTTTATTACAGAAATTGAATAATTATAAGGTTTCTAAATAAAATATGCAATTAGTTTATTTTAACCCTCTGTCTACCAGAAGGGTCCAATGGACCCGACATGTACATTCAAAATATTTATTCAAACCAGAAATTTCTTCAAAACAAACTAAATGTATAAATCAGACAATAATAAGTTAAATAAACAAATTAAATAGTTTTAAGTAAAAATTCTGGTGTAGAATGTTTTTATAAAACTTGAGTAAAATTTCCGGTAGTTCTAGGGTTAACACTAGAACGCCCGGAAGGAGTCGATTCGACTCCGACCACATGATTAAATGTCCATTGGAGCCAGAATTTTTTTCACAAAATAAGTTAAATTTAAGCGACTCAGAATTACGTTAAATAAATCAGTTAAATAATTTTAAATAAAAATTCTGGGGTGAAATATTTTTACTAAATTTGAGCAAAATTTCCGGGCGTTCTAGTGTTAAGCCGTAAAGACAATATTTTATAGCCATATTCATATTTGTATAAAAGCCATCATGCGAGAATTATGTGTCTTAACCTCTTAAGCTCCGCCTCCGATAAAAGTAGGTTACTTTTTTTTATTATTCAGATTGTTTGATTCCCACCACCGTAGTTTACGGCAGATAAAATGATACGAAAATAAAGCCATTTACACTATTTAAAAAAAACTGGTGGGAGTCAAACAATCTGAATTAAAATATAGTAGCCTGCATTTATCGGGGGCGGAGCTTAAGAGGTTAAGACACATAATCCTCGCATGATGGTTTTTATACAAATATGAATATGTCTATAAAATATTGTTTTTCGCCTTAAAAATAAACTAATTGCATATTTTATTTAGAAACCTTAAAATTATTCAATTTCTGTAATAAACAAATAGGTACACTTTTGATGGTTTTTTCAAATATTAAGCGACCGTGAAGGGGCTAATATTCCAGTTATCATCAGAAAGGCTTGATTCATCAGAATCCATATCAAAGTGATAAAATTATTACAAATCTATGACAAATCTATGGCAAATTATAGATCGTACAAATCAAACCAGATTGCTGCTATTCAAAGACTTCAAATGGAAATTCCAGTTCAATTTTTTTGGTTTCGGAAGTTTTTTCCAGCAATTAAATCTCCAGCCCGAGAATATGACGGACACGAGAAATAACGAACGACACCTCAGCCCGAGATATTGACGGGAGCGAGAATTAAGGGGTTAAAGAGATGCGATATGCAAGCAGATTACTTAAATCTAGTGCAGTAGTTTGGATTTTTGTCAACAGAAATATTAGTTTAAAAACTGCAGAAAAAAATTAAATGTAATTTATTATCAAAATATCAAAAGGTTGAAAGCTGCCAAACTTATAATTCAGTGTAAAAATTACAACGTGTCAAAAATCTAAAATTAATTCAAAAAGAAAAAACGCACCAGGGTTGCCAGTTTGGCCTCCGATTTTAATCCGAAATTTAAAATTCACACCGGAAATTTTCACAGAAGAATTTTTACTTTAGGTGATCGCTAAATGTCTCTCATGAAATAAAGCATAAAATACTGTTCTTTATTTCCGGTATGAACTTGGAATTACTGAATAAAAATGGCGACCAAACTGGCAACCCTGAAACGCACAAAGTGGTATCGAACCCTCCGCCTGCAGTATATGCGAAGAGCACGATACCTCGTCATTACCAACATTACGGTAAAATTTTAAACTAAAGGGTATTTAAAACGTATGCTGAACTTTGACTACCAATTTCTCAAAAAATAAGGCCCATTTCAAGAAAACCTTTCACCTAAATCAGGGATGGCCAACTGTGGCACGCCGGATACCATTAAAATTTTACAGAAAAAGTCGGCTTCTTGAATAGAAGAGATTCGATGATTAGATAAGGCAATGATTTCTATAAAATTTTAGTGGTGTTGTGCGTGCCACTGTCGGCCACCTCTGACCTAAATAATTAGGGATATAATTCCTACAACATAATTTAACACGTTCACGCCGGCGCGGTGGGTCACACTTAACTGTCTCAGAGTTGTCAAGTGTCCGGCTTTTTTTCACACCACTATTATTTTAGAGAAAATGTTGTTCCTTTAAATCGACCAACTGTTCCAATTAAATAAAACAACATTTTCTGTATTAAAATACTGGTATCGAAAAAGCCGGAGACTTGGCAGATAATGAGACAGTCGAGTGTGACCCACCGCACCGGCGTGAACGTGTTAAAGTCATTAAAAACCGTGCGCACCATTTTTGGTGGTTTCCTTGTTACAGTGTGCGCAGTACGTGTTAAGGGGACAGTTTACCTTAAAATTAATCAAAAAATCGATTATTGTTTTTAAATATTAAATGAAAGTCTGTTTAACTGTGAATATTTTGGCAACTCATTTTTACCCATAAGGCAATTATATAGCGAGATATTGTAGATTTTGTTAACACACCCATCGCAATTCCCCACACAAATGGAAACTTTAACCCTTTCCGGCATGGTGGGTTAACCTTTTCAGGGGCAAGGCACTTCTGTTCGCAAAATACTGAAATGAGTGAATGATACCAGAATTTTCAAGCATATTTATTTCAAAATAAGCAAAAGCTTTTGTTCATGTATTTCGTAAAAGGAAATTTTTCATTCCAATATTCTGGTGCCAATGTGGCATTTAGGGATTAAATTTAGGTGGTCCAAAAATGAACCACCACCTTGAAGGGGTTAAATTCTGTCCCACTTAATTTTAATTCCCCAAATGTCACAACGGCGCCAATATTTTGAGATGAATTTTTTCCCCTTTTATATGTACTTAAAAAAAAGGTTTTGTTTATTTTCAAATGAATTTCTTCGCAAGTCCCGGTGTCACTCATTTCAACATTTTAGCAACTGAAGTACTTTGAGACGGAAAGAGTTGAACGGCTTTTTCTCCATGTTCACATTTTCTTCACTTTCATGTTTTAGAAATGCTAAGGCTTTTTTTGTGTTTGAAATAGAGATTAAAAATTTTTTGTACATGTTCTTTATTATATATGTGATAAATCTGCGCATGGAATTAGCCTTCAGTTTATTATTATTTAAAACAAAAATAAAAGTATATGAAGATGTGTTAGATTTCATCGTTTTACAGTACATATATCGGTAAAAGAATTATATTTAATGTAATATTAGATGTATCTAATATCGATGCACAGGCTTGTATAATATACATCTGGGAATCTAATTAAAGTAATTGGGAAGAAATATTACCATTTAAAAAAGTAATAGGTAGTTTTAAAAAATCAAATTTCTTTAAACTTTTTAAAAATTTTATTTAAATATGCAGTTTTTTTTCCCAAAATGTACTTTTAGTTGAACATTAAATGCAATGAGTTCACCATTTGAACCATATTTTTTAAATTAGAAAAAATGTTGAAAATGTAAACTGTCCCCTTAAATTCGTCTGCGCAAACTAGCGTTATTTTCCTGGGTTGCAAGTTTGACCTTTTTTTAATTTAAAAATTTTGAATTCACACCGGAAATTCTGAAAGAAGAATTTTTACTTCAAGCAATTACAAAATGTGTGCCATTAAATAAAAAATATAGTATTATAGGCAATTTCTGGTATGAATGGAAATTTCGAAATTAAAAAAAAAAAAAGATGTCAAACAGGCAACAATGCTACTTTTCACTCCTGCGGCCAGTATCCAAAACAGAATTCACCTGCAATCGTGCAATATGTTAATTTTGCTCGCATACAGGAGCGCCGCTTTCCCCTCCTGCAACGACTTGTCAAAGTATACACCATGCGGTAAAAACAATACATACAGCTGAAGAGCTGAGTGGATGAACATGTTATGACACATTTTCTAAAAAAAAAATTATCTTCTGGATGAAAGGGTTATGAGGTATCCTATTACATGGTGAAGCTAAAATACTAAGATTCCATTTAGTCTTGAAGATTTAAGACATTATTCATTAATATTTAATATTTTAATATTTAATAATGTCAATAATATTAATAATTTTTAATATTTGAAAATTAAATATGAATAAGTTTTTCTGAAAGAGTTTAGTACCATACCTGTTAATATTTTAAACACATGGTATTAAATAGAAAATAAATCATTAAAATTTACAGCAAAAACTTTCACTTCAAATGTAATTTTTGTTACTTAGCAAGTTCTTCCACTTAACTCTTCAAATAATTCTTAGACACCATAATCCATCTCTCTGACTTAGCCGCAGCAAGATTTATCAACCCGCTCTTGAACTAGCTTTCCTTTACTAGTTGGATTAATATTTCTGAATTTCTCTTTCTAAATTTTCTACTGTAATCCTTTCATTTTACAGCATGCAAAAAGATCATCCGCCGTAAAAGAGCGCTATTTTCAACTTTGAAAATTTCTTCCATTCATCTATTTAGGTTTATTATAATAATGGCTTAGTAACTGGTATATCCTCAAAATCGTAAAGTTTGAGCTGTAAGGGGTTCATAGAGGCTGATTACAGCCGGGGAAAACTTCCAGCAGTGCATTTGGATTTTTTTTAATTCAAAAATATACTTTATTCATGCAAAATTTCTATCACAATTCTAACCTTAAGGAAAGGATTAACCCTCTCTCTGTGCAACCCGAGATTTCCTCGGGCAACGTAAAAGTAGCAAAATTTGCGCAACCCGAGGTTTTCTCGGGGATACATTTTTTCCGTCTAATTAACCCTCCTTGATTGTTACCAGTTATTTTTTATTGCAAATTTTGTCTTATTTAATCGGAGCATTTTCCTGATTAAGTTAGACAAAAATTTCTGTTTTGAAAACTCGGTGACAAAAAAAATAAAAATTCCTAAAAGACACTCTTCGCGAAGGGGTTAAATACGAAATTTTTGAATCTATTTTGATAAAACATTTGCGCAGCAAGAGGGTTAATATTTAAGAAAAGCATAAAAAATGTTCCTATTTTTTATTGCAGAAATTGAATAATTATAATGTTTCTAAATAAAATATGAAATTAGTTGGTTGAGGCGAAATGAGGTTGTTATAGGACAAATTCACATTTGAAGAAAATCCTTCATGCGGGAATTTAGCGCGGTAATGTTTGTTTTGAATCATACAAATTAACACTAGATCTACCGGAAATTTGAGTCCAGTTTTATAAAAATATTTCGCACCAATATTTTTATTTAAAACAGTTTAACTTTATTATTTAACGTTTCTTCTTCTTTGTATCGTTTAAGCTTATACTTTAAACTCATACTCTTTTAAACTTAATTTCATTATCAAATTTCTGGTTTGAACCGAAACATATTCATATGATAGCCGTCAAAATGACGGCTCACGATAGTTCTAGTGTTAAAACGAATAAGATCCTTATTTTTTACATTTTTACTTCATTAAAAATTTTTAGAAATAATATTTGAAATGATATATGCACATAAAATGTCAGGGATGAGAGCGTTCCGACCCAAATGACTGCTTGCTACCACTAAATTTTAATGGTATTTCTCACCTTATTTAATGATAGAATTTCTGCAATTTCATAAGGCAAAGAATATTATTAAAATTTAGTGGTGAAAATCAACTATTTGGGTCGGCGCGCTCTCATCCCTGATTGTTGTTTATCGATGATTTTTTTCAGTAGGAAATCAGTGTTCTGTTTTATGCTTCAGGGAATTTTACTGGTTAAGTATCAGTATTTGTTTATATAAAAATAAATTCAGGTTGAAATTTCCTCTTATTTAAGGTTAGCTTTTCTATAAGAAAATACTGGTACCGAAGAATTTCCTGGTCTGGAAATTCCCTGATTCTTGGCAACTTTACAAGTATTTGGAAACATGGAATACAATGCCCAAAATTGCAATTAGGACAAAAAAAATCGAGATTCTTTTCGAAATCATTTTGAATCGTCAAAAAATCTGCTTTCTTCAGAATCACTGCTGAATTCACTAATACAAATTAGTGAAACTACAACTAATTAGTATAACTACAAATTAGTTTTTCAGTTTCGTAAGTTAAGAACTTCCGAAATACGAAATGAAATTAACTAGTTGAAAGTCAGAGTAGTAGTAATATTGCAGAAGTTTATTCATAGATGGCATTGGGTGTCATAACAGACGCTATCGCTTAGCGAGCGGAGGTGTTATTCAATGGCCATCATGATCACAAGATCTTTCACCGCTTGATTTCGGTGTATGAGGTTTTGTAAAGGGTCACGTGTACAAGCCGCCATTTCCTGCATTTATTCCTAAACTAAAATAAAGAATCTGCACTGCAATTAATTTGATCAACGGAAACATGATGACGAATCTGTTGCAAGAAATGATTTACCGATGGGACATTTGCAGAGCCACGAAATGAAGTCACATCGAACGTTTGTAATAATGGTAAACTTGAACTATTTTTCGATCTTACAACAATATGTACTTTAATTTTTTCCTGTCAATATTATTTAATTTTTCCTGTCCATTTAATAAATCATTCTTTTTCCAAACTAATTTGTAGACACCATGTATTTCAATTACCATCTTAATGCTTGATTTATCACACGAGTGTCAAACTTTGTCCCGCAAGATACCACTAAAATTTTACAGAAATCTCTGCCTTATTTAATCATCGAATTTGTGCGATTCAACCCTTTGAGCTCTTGAGTGATTTTTTTCAAAATGCCCAAATGTCACATCGGCACCAGTATTTTGTAAACAAAATTTCCGCTTATAATATACATGAAAAAAATGCTTAAATCAATTTTAAAATAAATTTGGTTGAATATTCCGGTGCCTAATTCACACCAGATACCTAAATTCACACCAGATATTATTACGTATATTCACACCAGAATATACCTAATTCACACCAGAAAATTAAAATACCAATATTTGCTCTAATTAATAACAGACATTCCATATTTTAATAAAGCGAAATTAACCATTGAAACTTTCTGGTGAAGTGTCAGATTCTCTGAACTACGTAATTTCTAGAACGTATTCTATCATGGGAATTAAAGGGTTAAATGTTGAGTTTTATAAAATAAATAATTACATAAATTAAGGTATTTGGAGACATACTTATTAAAGCGGTTTATTCTGTTGAGCTGTTTACATGACAGGGCCGATATTATTGCCAATAAATTTTCTGAGCGAAATATGCTTGTTGGTTGTTGGCCCAGTTAGCTTAAACGGTAGAACATTGGCCCTGTAAGCCAAGGATCTAGGTTCGATTCCCGGCCTGGGCATTTTTTCGTTCAACTGGAAATATTCAATTCGTATGATAACTTTACCAATCAGTTTGATTGAGTTAAAATAATAGTTTATGGTAAAGTTTTTTTTAAATCACTTCTGTACAAGTAGTATTCATATGTGCAGAGGTCGGAGCATATAGGACAAATTTTATTATTCTTACCAGTATCTTTTATCAACAACCTTTAAAAATAATCGTCAAGATAAATTTTTTGTAAGATATGCTATAGGAATATATCATGAGGCTTATTGATAAAAGATACTGGTAAGAACAATAGAAATTGTCCTATATGGTCCGACCCCTGTATGCGTAGTACGATGATTTGAAACATACGATATTTTGTATATTTTTTAGAAATAAATTAGCGTAGGGATTTTCAAACATTTTGGCAAAAATTCGTTCTGCTCCACAAATTCCAAAAGGTAAACTTCGCTTTATATAATTGAAAAGTTTATGTCATTACATAAGGCAAATTTTCATATACTAGAACATAGGTAACCTGGAGGCACACTGCCCACAGATTAAAGACTTCAAATATAACATATGTATGATATCGGAACGCACGTTGGCGACGTTACACATATTCAAATGACATGATTTCACGAAAGCAGTCGTTAATGTGTTAATAAACCAACTATAACATAACATATGGTGTGTTAACCCTTTGAGGGACAGCTCAATTTCTATTCGTAAAATGCTGAAATAATTGATTGACACCAGAATTTAAAAACAATTTTATTTCAAAATGGGTAAAAGCTTTTCTTCACGTACTTAATACAATTAAAGTTTTCATTCCAGAATTATGGTGCCAATGTGGCATTTCCCAATTAAAATTAACTGGAGTACATTATATCCCACCGCCCTTCAAGGGGTTAAACAATTATGAGACCACTACTTATTGTGATATATTGAAGCGAAAATATTTTCTTTTAAATTAAAGTGTTACCTTATGTATATTTTAACTAATCTATGCCACTTTATAAATATAAGTACTATACAGTAATCAATTAGTCGTTACACTAGTAATCTTGGAATATGGTGCAGTAGTGTGACGTCAGAGAATGAAAGCAGGCAGGCAACAATGGCATCAGTAGCTTCTTCAGATAAACCATGCCGATCTACCAAGCATGCTCGTAGCTGGATAAACAGCTTGAAACATTAATTAACCCTTTCGAAGGACATGAAATATGCTCTACATACCTTTGACTAATGAATTTTGTTACCGCCCACATCTCCCGCAAAAAGCGCACTTTTACCCAATGTTCCGTTTTCCACATTTCCATAATACTCTGAGTTGATGATAACTCACCTTATAAAAAGATTACTGGAAGTGTCATGAATATTGGGCGGCATTTAACCTTAAATGCGCGATTTTTTATTTTGTTTCTAAAATATTATATATGATTCTCTGAAAGGTTTATTACACAGGAAAAATAATGGAAAAAGTCAGAGATACATTTTTCATATAATACGTCAATCTTTTCTTCCGTTGCACATCTGCAATACAAGTAAAAACTATTGTTGTGTGGCTGTTTTGCGCTAAAATATTACAAATGAGTAGATATTTTAATAAGTATGTCTACAAATACCTTATTTTATATAATTATTTATTTTATAAAACTGAACCTTTAACCCTTTAATTCCCATTATAGAATACGTTCTAGAAATTAAGTACTTCAGAGAATCTGATTTCACACCAGAAAGTTTTAGTGGTTAATTTTGCTTTATTTAAAAACGGAATGTCTGTTATTAATTAAAGCAAGTATGGCTATTTTAATGTTCTGGTGTGAATTAGGAATATACGAATAAAAAAATCTATTAACCCCTTGGGGACGAGCGACACGTATACGTGCCGGAAATAGGCCTAAGGATCCTTGTTTATCCTCACCAGTAAAATTTTACTGTAAAATTTGCCTTATTTAATCCGAGGATTTCCCGATTTGAATAGGCACAAACTTCTGTTTTTTAAAACCGGTAGCAAAGTAATAAACATTTCGTAAAAGGCTCCCGTCGCGAAGGGGTTAAATTCAAAACACTGTTGTTTGCATATATGCAAAGCTGTGCACTAAAGGGTTAAAAGTATGTTTCTGCTTATATCACTAAACTATTTTTACAGTTTGATGTCTCACACCCATTCCAATTTTTACCCAAAGTCGTTAACAGGCGACCCATACCTTTTTAGCATTTTTCGATAAGTAGGTGTCTTGTGCAAATTTTTGATTTTTTGTGCATTGAATGCACTTAATACAGAGTTGCCAAGTCTCCGGCTTTTTGCACACCAATAATATCTCAGAGAAAATCTGGTTCTTTTAAATTGCCCAAATGTTCCAATTAAACAAAACTACATTTTCTGTATTAAAGTACTGGTATCCAAAAAGCCGGAGACTTGGCAGCTTTGTTAATATATAAGGTATTCATAGCTGCCAACCTTCCACTAATCTTCCATAATAACTGGAGTAATTTAAACCAGGTTAACCACTTTCGAACCAGAAAATTTATTTCATGAGTTTTTATTTATTTAATCCAATGTCTCTACGCTGAACGTATTTAATTTCATTTCTGAAAAAGAAAAAATATCTGGTTCGAAACGTATTAAACCAGGGCCAAATTAACGCACGTATTATGGAAGATTAGTTTGAGGTTGGCGCCTATGAGTATTTATTAGAATTTTATACTATGCATTATTTTCAAGAGGAAGTACATGCTTATTATATTCTCAATATGTCTTACGTTTTTAACTAATGAAGAACAAGATTTTTGCAGCACGTCAACAGCACATCACAAATATATCAGTAATTTGTTCTGGTAATCTTCATTTTATTCAATATAAGTGTTTGAAATAAATTGCAGTAATTAAATAAGGCGATTATATCAATACACAAAAACGTGGTAGCTCATCAGTTATTGAGTTAGTTCTTGAAACCCCTATGTGGAATTAATAGTGCCAATTATTGGTAAATATTTGGACCATCGGTAAGTATTTAAACCTTAAAAAATTCCCCCACTTTGATAAGTCTTATGGTGTAAGCCATATTGTTATACGAATGTATGCTAAATTTTAACATTTTTTTAAAATGCGAACAGACTCTCGGTACAGTCGGTATTTACATAGCTCAGTGCTCTCATTGGTTCTTTTTGAACCACTGTCATTACCAATTTTTAACCAGTGATTGTATTTCTAAACAATCTTTAAATCTTCGTAGTAGTTTCGTAGAACTTTAGCAATAGAAATTATACCACGAAAATTATTGTTTAGAAATAGGGGCTATAGAGACTACTGGGAGACCCTGTATAAAAGGACTGCAATTTCGCAAGCTGCGAGATTTCATAGCCAGCATTTTCTTTTTCTGAATACCAACCAGAATTTTCAAATAATAATCTTTGCTTTACTTAATAACCAAATGCTTCTAATTAAATAGCGCAAAAATAACTGTTCGAAAATTCTAGGACAAAAAAACCCCCATTAATTGGTATCACACTGTTGCGAATTTAAAATTTTAAATAAACAAAAACTCTTCTTTAAAACCCATATATATATATCACTTACGTTTTAATTTTACTTTAGATAAAATGAATTGTTTGCCAAAAGATTCAATGATGGAGCTATATCATTGTCTTAACCCAAATCTCATAAAAGGAAGATGGTCCTTAATTTCAATGTGTCTCATACATATAAAGTAAATCTGCATAACATGCTGTAAAACTGGTGCCTAATATCGATAAAACGCCAAATAATTTTGTTATAGAAAAGTCTTGCTTATCTAGCGATCAATAAATTCTCTTCGCATAAAACTCTGCATTACTCGTGTGCATAAATTAATTACAATTTCCAAGGAGGAAAAAATCGGGAAAGTACTTCAATCATTTTCATAAATGCAAATGCTTTCTAAAGCACTTGAAAAAGGTTTAATTTCAGAAATGTATTGTTATTATTTTATATAATCCAGAAAATGCATTATTCATATTTTATTGATGCAGTGATACATCTTAAGATTTAATAGGGTTAAGCATTGTGTGAAATTGGATCATTATACACTCTTTATTTTCTACGTTCTTTAACACTTCAAATTAATTTATTTACGTTTTAACAATTCTCTATTTTAATGAATATTATGAAAAATAAGTGTTAGAGATAGAAATCATTTGTAATTTTGAAATATTGTATAATTGTATGCAATAGAATCGTGTAGTGTATAATATTTTGCCTTTAGCCTGAAATTTTATTTAACACTAGAAGTGCCAAGAGCAGTCAAATATACTGCTACCAAATATGTATAATTTAATTTGAACCAGAAATTTCTTTAAAAAAGAGTTGTCCCAAAAATGACCGATGATTTTAAAATTCAATAACTTGCAAACGGTGACAGATATTAAAAAAAATTCTTGCAGGAGAGTTATGTATGATGTGATGTCAGGAGTTGTTTTTACTCTGATTCTTTATTTTAGTTCGAATTTCAAACAATAGATGGAACTGAGAGCAATAAATGCTCAGTCCAGACTCAATTTTTGGTACTTCAGGATAAATTCAATACATTTTAATCTACTTTTTTCGCATGGAACAAGAGAGAGGCCGAGAAATCCAGCCTGTATGTAGTTGTTATTGCTTGAAGCGCCATCTATCCATGCTATTTTTAACTAAAACTCAGAATCGCAGCACACAAACTCTTGACACCTTACATAACACTCCTGAAAGAATCTTTTTAATATCTGTCACCGTTTGAAAGTTATTGAATTTTAAAATCATTAGTCATTTATGGGATACCCGGAATTTATATAAGGGAGACCGGGGCTAGTTAAATACAGGGGTAATTAGGCGTAGTCCTCATAAATTGCCTGTTTGTGGATAGATTGCGCACCGGTCACAGAGTACCTTTCTTCTTGCTTTTTACAATCCTCATTGTAGTTTTGCAGCGTTACTTACGTGCAGTGGACATTTATAACGATTTTTCTGTTTTTTTGCACTCATAAGTAATTTTTTCTTGCTTCATTCTTTTTTTAATTTCTAATACTTATCTTAATAACTGCGATTTAACTTGTGCAGTTTTTCTTAGTGTATGATTAACCGTTCCTACCCCATATGTGATTTACTTGGACTATTTATGCTTAGAGGGTTACTTTTTGGTTACATATTACTTTTGTGAAGAAATTTATTATGGGGCTAGTAGGCGCATTGAACACGGGGCAAGTTGGTTCGGTGGTTGGTGTGTGCTGGTAGCTTGAAAAACAGCAAACACCGAGAAAAGTGGTTGCAATCCCAGATTTTGAGCACACGAGGCTTGCCCAAACGGAGCACCCGATTTTTTATTTGTGACAACCGTAACTCTGATGATGATATCGAGTGGGATAGAAGTTACTCAATGTTAAAATTTTATTCATTGTTTTTATGTCTCTATAATTTAGAATTTACATTGTACGGCGATAACGCCTTTGTTTAAACTTACTGGTAATAATGAAATTGATTTCTCTTAACTGTTTGTCTTATTTGACTTTCATTTAAATTTTTATAAAGCGTGTGCCAACTTACCCCATAAGTATAGGCAACTTGTGCCGTGACGGGGTAGGTTGGCGCACAATTTCCCTTTTATTTTAGGCTTCCACTAAACATAACCTACAAAAGCTACAACCTCAAAACTCTCGGTATTTATAGCCCAATGCCTGTTCTTTATTTATTAGTGGATGTTCTTTATTTATTAGTTTAGTGGATGATGAGTTCCCGGAAGCTGTGCAAAAGGTTAACTCATATATGTATGAATTATTGGAGGGTCAACAGGCCAAGAGTAGCGGAGGTAAAGTAACCCGTGAAATTTTAAATACTATAAAGAAATGCTTGGATTATGTTAATCTAAGACTGGTAAAGGCACACACGGATTATGTATCTAGTGAGACGAAATTACGGACAATGATTACGGATAGCAAGGCTTACGAGGCGTTGTTGATGAGAAGATCAGGTACTTTGGACTCAACTCCGGTTTATAGATTGGCGGATCGTGCCGATAAATCTAAGCCGTCAAGAGTGGATACAGGGTTCTCGGTTTTGATAACACCCAGTGAAGGCACGGTGGATGATATCAGGGGAGAGCTGAGAAGGTTTTCCAAGCGGGATATGGAGTTTCCAAAGCTCTCGGATGTGGTAACAACAAAGAGTGGCCAGTTGGTGCTAAAGGTGAAATCTAAACAAGAGTCAGACAAGTTGATTAAGAAAATTGAGCCACTGGGAAATAAAGTGAAAATATCAGCGCTACAGAGACGAAGATCAAGATTGCTATTATTGAGTCTGGATCAGGAAATTGACGAGCGTATGGTTCTTGATTCTGTTAGGGAGGCATTGGTTTGTGAGGGATTGGATCAGGACAGAGATATTGATGTGGTGAGAAAGATTGGTACTAGAATGGGTAAGGTGAACTGGGTACTGGATGTCGATAATGATGTGTTTAGATGTCTGATTGGAAGAAGACGTATTTGCATAGATTTTAATCGTTATAGAATCGTGGAATTTTTACAGATAATAAGATGTTTTAAATGTCAAGGATATGGTCATCTCGCATCCAAATGTCAGGGCGATCAGAAATGCTCGAAGTGTGCGGGTGACCATCGATTGAGTGATTGCACAGTTGAAACAGAGTCTTGTGTAAATTGTCAAAAAGAAGAGGATGTGGACACGGACACTGGACATCGTGCTGACAGTTCTGACTGTCCGACTTTTAAAGCCTACCGTGATGGTTTGATGGCGAGGAGATTATAACATAGGTCATGTCAAATGATTTACTATCTAGTGGTGTTGGAATCGTTCAGATTAATCTTAACCATTGTACCGATGCTTGTGAAGCTTTGTTTGACTATGCGGAGAGGGAGGGCGTTTTGTTTTTTCTTTGTCAGGATCCACATGCTTACGGTGGTAAAGTTTCTGGGATTTCACCAGACTGGTTAATATTTTCTTCTTTAAATAACACCTCCTCCATTCTGTGTACTAATAAAACCATGAATTGCACTATAAGCTTAATCACCCCAAACAGTGTTTTTATTACGGTGACTTTTGAACAGACTTCACTGACTCTTGGCTCAGTCTACTCAGCCCCTTCGAGTAATATTGATTCTGACATGTCGTGTTGGATCAATTATTTTGAAGATTGCTCGTCACTTATTGTTGGTGGTGATTTCAATGTTTCTCTGATGACATTTGGTTATACCAGAGAAGACGATAGATCGGAAACATTTCAGAATTACTTGATGATGGGTAATCTCAGGATTCTGAATGATCCTAATGCTCCTCACACTTTTGTTCGTGGTGAATGTAAAGGCCGCCCGGATCTCACCTTGGCTGGTACTGACGTGGTGCAATACCTGAATTCTTGGCAAGTTGACGATCAGAATTTTTCTTTCTCGGACCATAGGTACATAAAGTTTGATATGAAATTGGTACCGTTAAATGTTACAAATCTGAGGTATAAAACTAAAAATAAGTCTATGAGGAAGTTCAACAAGTATTTTGGAAGAATGAACGACAGATTGCAGAGCACTCTTGAAAGAGTACAGGGAATAGATGGATTGGAAGATTGGCTGACCAACTTCGATGACTTTTTGCATTACGTTTTAGATAACTGTTTTAGAAAGGGTTCACTTAATCATAAGCCAACGGCTACATGGTACACAGATGATCTTCGCATAGAGAGAAATAAAGTTAAAGCATTGTATAAAAGGTATCATAAAAATTTGTCTAATATGGCCTATAGGGATAGTTATATCTCTGCTCGTCGATCATATAAACGTCATCTTCGCCAGGCAAAACGCGCTGGGTGGATCAGCTTTTGTCAACGTACGGACAACGCTTATGGTAATCTGTACAAATATCTCTCAGGCAAGAAGACTTCACCGTCAGACATGGTTTTCATGACTCTAGAGAATTCTTCGGCATTTGCGAGTTACGATGAAGTGGCTTCCCAACTTATGAACGAGCACTTTGGCATCACGAATACTCCAGCACAGATTCATAATTTTGTTAGTGATGAGGATTTTCTGGATCACCCTGATTATAAGCCTTTTACCCGACGTGAATTACGCTTTGCTCTACAGTGTCAGAACAACAATAAAGCTCCGGGAGCTGATGACGTTGATGCTTTGGTAGTAAAAAATATGTGCACAAAATATAGATCTCTTATGTTAATGTTATTTAATACTTGTCTGAGGTTTGGCCATTTCCCGGCGAATTGGAAGAAAGGCGTTATTATTTTTTTCAGGAAGAGAAACCGTCCACCGAATCTTCCGAAGTCATATAGGCCTATTACTCTTCTGCCCATTTTGGGTAAAGTTTTCGAGCGTCTTTTGAAGATGCGAGTTCTAACTATGTTAGAATCTCTGAATTTTCTTGATAACAATCAACATGGCTTTCGTGAGACTAGGTCAACGCTCACAGCTTTAAGTTCTCTCAAGACTTTGGTTGCAAAAAAGCTTACAAAATTCAAGTACTGTTCTGCCATTTCATTTGATATTGCGGGGGCCTTCGATGTCCTGGACTGGTTGGTTGCTTCTCGGATTATTGATGACCTACCGATTTACAGCTATATAAAGTATACTTTTAAGAGTTACATTTCTAATCGGCAAATCGGTTTTCGTTTTCTGAGAGGCATCCGATGGTTCAGGATATTTGTGGGCTGCCCGCAAGGATCATGCCTCGGCCCTTTGATTTGGACGATAGTGGCTGACGAGATTTTGAAGAACGCACGTAAGGTGCATATGGATTTGATTTCATATGCAGATGACTCTGTTGTTGTTGATGGTGCAGATACAAGACAGTCGCTTGAAGACAAAATGAATAATCATGTGGAAAATTTTAATAATATTTGTAATAATTTGAATCTCACCATTAATCCATCAAAGACTGTTGCTATGATGTTTGGCACAAAGACGTTGAAGAAAAGAAGACCAATCTTTAAAATTTTACATAACAGCATTCCTGTTAAAGATACAATGTTATACTTAGGTTTTACTTTGGATAACCTGTTTAATTGGCTCCCTCATTTGGAAGTTGTCAGATCTAAAGTAACAGATTTTTCCTGTAACATCAAGAAGTCGAGGATTCGTGACCGGGGTACTCCTCTTCAATATCTTAAATTGTGGTATCAAACAGTTCTTCTGAAACAAATAAGTTATGGCCATGAGATTTGGCTGGGGGACTTGAAGTATCACGGTATTAAGCGTTTATCCTCTTGTCAGCGAGTGGCTTTGTTCTCATTTATTCATGGCTATCGGACAACTTCTACAGATGCGCTTTGTGTATTAGCTGGTGTTCCTCCAATTTTTCTTCAGCTTTCGATCTCAGCCTTAAAATACAATGTGCTGCGTGGCGGAACGTCTATTGAATTGAGTGGCTGTCGTATGGATTCGGATAAACTAGTAAGAAGGATACCAACTTTTGATTATCCGTATTTTTATTCTCCTCATAATGTTAATTTTATTCGTCCAATGATGAAATATAATACATTTGCTGGTCACCCAGTTCTGTTTACTGACGGATCGAAGATGGATCAAGGGGTTGCTGCAGCTTATGTTGTGTTCAGGGGCCATGACTCTATATTTGAAAAAAGGATAAAACTTAAGAATTATAATTCGATCTATCAGGCAGAGCTGGTTGCAATTG
The DNA here is from genome assembly GCA_963932465.1 of Maratus speciosus. Classification (NCBI taxonomy): domain Eukaryota; kingdom Metazoa; phylum Arthropoda; class Arachnida; order Araneae; family Salticidae; genus Maratus; species Maratus speciosus. The sequence goes on along the minus strand of OZ010796.1, from coordinate 491,094,163 downwards.
CTGATGCAATAGATTGGTGCAGGTCATCACAGTTTTCAGTTTTCTATTTGTTTACGGATAGTTTTTCATCGTATTGCTCTCTCCAGCGTCTTTTCCCTGACGATGATCTTTTAATGAGAATTTACGATAATCTGAGATTAATGAGTGATAAAATTATTAACATAGGATGGGTTAAGGCCCATATTCGCATTTATGGAAATGAAAGAGCGGATTTCCTTGCTAAATCAGTGATTCTTAACGATGAGTATGATATTGAAGAAAACATTCCTATGCCGATCTGCATGTTAAAAGCCGGTCTGTCTAAAAAACTTATTTGTGATTGGCAAACTGATTGGAATAATAGTAAAAAAGGTCGTTTTACATATGACTTATTAAGTAAAGTTAATTTGGATTATGTATGTTATTCTCAGATATGTGTTTATTTTTACACAGAGCATGGTGCCTTTCCGGCATATCTTAAAAAAATGGGAAAAGCAGAGAGTGATAAGTGCAGGTGTGGTACTAGGGGCGATGTTCGTCATTTTTTATTTGACTCATGCCAAGTGTCTGCTGAGAAATTTGATTTTATTAGGAACCGTCCAGTGGCATGGAATATCAGAAGAGTTCTTGCTTGTCGTGGGAACTATAATAAGTTACGAAATATCTATAACAAGTTAAATAAGAATTTTTCATTTATTAAATATGTGTTTTGAATGTCTACTTCTTGTGGTTTTTACTGCAAGCTGGTGAAAGTAATGCTGTGCCCTTATTGTGACATTGAAATACTTGGTCTGCTGGTCGGAACTATCTTTTTATCTTCGGTGCTAACAGTGATTGGCATGTTGTGCGGCTACATATGATGGTCTTTTAAAAACTTTTTAATAACATTATTATGTCTGTTTACGAACATTTCGGACTACTTTCTACAGACTTTGTGTTTCAGAGTGTATGTGGTGTCCTTCTTAGGAACTATGATACGAACAATTATTTTGTAGGACTTTGGCGATGGACTCGTTTATTTTAGTCTAATGCAATTTGTATATTTGCAGGTCAATTTAATTTATAATTTAGTTCAATATGTGATTCCAGTTTTGTGTAAGTTTTCAAGTCAGTGACTTGGGCATCTGTGATATTTTTGTTTTGGTTTTATGTCTGTGTTTAACGAGAGGTGTTCTCGTTCTTTGCTTAAATTTTATTTTGGTTTACAAATTATGTAACCTTATGTATGTGGATTTTATTTCTAGTGCGGGTCTCACTACTGAACGTTAGTCTATGTTTAATTATTTGCCGTCTGGTTTTTCTGGGCCTGTTTTCTTAGCGGTGGTTTTTCTTGGTGGTGCATAGGGTTTTCCGCCGGAGCAATAGAACCTATGCCAAATTTGGTGGGTGCTCCGGTTGGGTGATTCTGCCTGTTCTTTAAAAGTACAGTTAAATTTTCATAAAAAACTAATAAAAATCAAAAAATTAATAAAAATCATTAACTAAAAACTGCGCCTACTAGCCCCAGTCTCCCCTATATATATATAAACACGCACATATATAGATATATATGTTACATTATTAGATCTAATTCTGCGATTTCCGTATCTTATTCTAAATTACTACTTTATATTCACTAAATCCTTATTCTTAACCCTAGAACTACCGGAAATTTTACTCAAGTTTTATAAAAACATTCTACACCAGAATTTTTACTTAAAACTATTTAATTTGTTTATTTAACTTATTATTGTCTGATTTATACATTTAGTTTGTTTTGAAGAAATTTCTGGTTTGAATAAATATTTTGAATGTACATGTCGGGTCCATTGGACCCTTCTGGTAGACAGAGGGTTAAATATTCTCTATCGTTAATTCTGTTAAATTCCCTTTAATTTAATGTCTCACTTGTCTAAATTACTTAAATATTGCGCTTTTAGTATTCTTAATTTAAATGTTCCATTTCCGCTCTTTTTTCTTTCAGAATGTTCTTTTAGCAACTACATTCAGCATTTCACAAACGTAATTGCTTGCCCCTCAAGGGGTTAAAGCCTTTCTGAATGAGAACGAGGCAGCATTAAAAACAAGTATAGGAGATTATTTGCAGAGGTCGACAAAAAAGATTTTTTATGATGATGGACCAAGGAGTAATAATGTACTGTATGGTCAAGCATATTCCTCAATATATGTGACCAGCGCCCTCCATAGATATTTTAAAAATGAATTCCACCGTGTTTTCCAAGGAATGAAACACAAAAATAAGTTAAATAGATAAGTGAAAAAGGTTTAAATAAAAATTGTAATGTCATATAGCTGCTAACTTTTACGCTGTTTCGCTACCACTAGAATTGAATAGATATTTTCGCCTTGTTTAATCATGATATTTCGACGATTAAATAACATAATATTTACTATAAAATATTACTGGTAAGAATAAATCATAAATGTTGGCAGCTATGTGATGTACATTTAAAAAAATAAAACTTCAGTGAAATTTTCGGCTTTTATAGTGCGAGGGTGGCCAACTGTGGCACGTCGCATACCACTAATTTTTTAAAGAAATAGCTGACTTTTTGTATCGCAGAGATTCGATAATTAGATAATGCAATGATTACTATAAAATGTCAGTGGTGTCTATCGTGCCACAGTTGGCCACCCCTGTTCTAGTGTAACAATATGAAACAAGGTGTATTGCATTTTAGACTAAATTTTATTAATGCATTCTTGCCCACTAACGAGAGTGCAAGTCCTTTCGATATTTGTAACGGGTAAGGGAATAATGAATGATTTTGATTTTCGAATGAATTTCAGGCATGCGCAAAAGCATAGCTCAGGCTTCGGTGAAGTCTGTTTTAATAATGACTATATCAAAACATTGTCCACCAAAATTTCCTTTAAAAAATTTTTAGATTTACCTGGCAAATGTCGGAGAAACTTACATGCAGGTGTTGTAGTAATCTAGCACTATAATAAATAAAAAAAATAGTGGCGGCCAAAAAGAGACTACTCCGATGCCTGATACCCCCAGCATTCATATTCTTTTAATTCAAATCAAACCGAAAATCTTGAAAAATAAAATATTTTAATTTATTTTTGGTTTTTTGCAGAATTTCTGGTTTTAATCGATACAAAATAACAGACGGATGGTAGCTATCATTGTTGCTAGATTGGGGACTTTTTTATTTCAGATTATTTGACTGTCACCACTTTTTAAAAATAGTATAATTCTCTTATTTTTCAGAATTTTTAATCCGTTTTTAAATAGGGCGAATATTTCTATTTCAAAAAACGCGGTGACAATCAACAATCTGGGGACACTAGTAGCTATGCTTTTGCGCAGACTCGAATTATTTCATTCGAATATTAAAATTATCCATTATTTCCATCACTATCCATAACTCTGCTTACGGGTGGTTTTTTGCATTTTAAATGTTGCATTTTTTATCTACGCAATCAGGGGTATAAAAATCCAGGCACCAGCGGGCAGTCTCTCACCACTAAATTTTATTTGTTATTTTTCGTCTAAATTTTTTACGATAATGCTAATAAAATTTAAGAGAAGAAAACTAACATAATTTAGTGGTGAGAGACTGGCCGCTGGTGCCTAGATTTTTATGCCCCTGTACGCAATATTCGAATTTGTACAAACAGTGTACAATGCGAATAAATATACCATACAGCAACACTAGTATGCATAATACAGTGTCGGCGAAAAATAATGACTAGATTTTTAATAACTGTCACGAAAAATATATGAAAGGTAATTTATTGGTTTTAGTCTTATAATGTTCGGCAAAAAATAATTTTTTTTCATACCTTAGTATGTTTCAATGTGAGCACCGTTCGGTGTGCACCAGGAGAAAATGTGTGCAATGTAAGCACCAGGAGGAGTTCGACCTGGATACCTTCTCCGAAAAAGCCGCAGTACAATGACTATTGACTTTGACTCCACATACCAAATCACGCACTGTGCTTTTTGTTGCACGGTGCTGCTCTGAGCAGCTGCAGTCGGGCGCGACGGCTGACCTTGACGACTGCGCAACTAATCCGCGCATAACACAGACACGGAAAAGAATTCTGATGAACTAAAACCAAACTTGCTTTCACCTGTTATCGGGTGGTGTGAAAGAATTACTCATTTAACATAAAAGTTTTCGATGTTATGATTTTTTTAAAATCTAGGCATTATTTTACAATTACCCTGTAAATAAATCATTAATATGTATATCCAATTGTCATATAAATGTGAATACAAAAAAATCCATTTTTTATACATTGAAATATGTATGATTTACGCCCAAAGACTGCTTCTCATTAAAAAGATCAAAACATACGTTCGCGAATATGTTGGGTTCAATTTATAGTTAAAACTTTTTTATTTTATCACAGTCAAACAGACTCTTGACGAGGATTTGGTATTAAAGGAGAATTAATACTTACAATTTACCTGCTTTTTTCAGACTTTCTTCTTCTTCTTTCTTATATCCGCGTGGCGCGGCGATCCAAAATTTCCCGGAATGCATTTAGTATACGAGAGTCTAACCATTGTTGCCGCATCTGGCGCATTTTTTATTTAAAATTCATTAATACAAACCACAGAATTTTGAATAGCAATTTTCGTTTACTTTATTTATGGAATATCTGTCATCTTACAAATCAAAAATAAGTATTAAAACTTACTGGTGAGATTTCGGAATGCCTAAATAAAAATAATCCAGATGCGGCAACATTGAGTCTAACATGTTGTCCGGCTGGCCGCTTTTTACCAATTTTTTCATATTTAAATTTTCGCGTTATTTAATTACAGAATTTTCTGTGATTAAATAATGATAAGGTTACTTAAAATCGGTGAGAAGCTGCCGCAGACGCACATGTTAGGGACCCCTGAATTTGTACAATCCGCGGATTAAATAAACTTGTTTAAACTTGAAATTTTACTTAGTGGTATAAATAAAATATGTACCTCAAGTGAGTATCCTTTCATTAGTCCTTACGTGAGTACATAATAACGTATACCAATCAATTAAAAAAATTATCGGAATATTTTAACGTATTCCGTTCATTAGTCGAATCTGACCAGTTAAGAACCATAAAGATTATAGGATAGAAATAACAGTTGAATGATGGTGAACACGTTTTCGAAACGTCTCTTTTCAAATAATTTGAAGAGTTAAAAAGAATTTTCTTTTGCAGTTTACCTGCAAAAATGATTGAAATCGCATTTATTTATTTTTAAATACATGTTTTCGAACATGCTAGTGTTAATTATACAGTACACCGAAACAATTACTTGTACTGAAAAGTGTTAAATATTATGTCTGATTCGAAATACTTTAATAAGTAGACCTGGAAATTTTGGATTGCGCAACGTATATATTAAGCATACATGACAACCTCCGGGTTTTTTAAATCAAATATTACACTGCGTACCAGAAAATTTATTTATTGGCCAATCATTTGAAATTTATTTGATTTTTATTTAAAATATAAAATTTGTCTTTCAGAGATTTTTTTATTTAAAAAAATAGTGGGAGTCGAGTAATTATGGATTAGATACAAGATAAGTGTATCGGTAACGGGCCACCTGCGTAGCTGCCAACATCTTACGCTTTTTTGCACCACAAAAAATTTATAGTAATTTTTACGTTTTAAATCGCTGTAATCTGCCGATTAAATAAAGCAAACACTTATATTAATTTTTTGTGGTACAAAAAAGCGAAAGAGGTGGCAGCTATGCATATTCTTACAGTGAGAAACATGCTTTCAGCACTGTAAAAAAATGTCCAATTTTACTTTGAGATTAGAACCTCTCGGCCGCTAGTGAGCCAATTCTGCTAATAAATAATACGGCAATTATTGTTTGTATATAGTGGGATTCAAAATGCGCAATACTTCGCACATATGCAGGTATACTTCGTAACAGTTATAAGTTTCTAACTGAGTGAAAAATTGTCCAGACCAGGATTCGAACCAGGAAACTCTGGCATAAGCTGCGAATGCTCTGTCAATTGCACTATACTGGATAAATGTAGCCGACCTTTCTCAGCCAGAGAAGCTCGTTTATTATGACATTTTATCCAATACCTGAATCATCTCATCAGAATAAATCGCATGTAATGGAACTCTAAATTGGATATTCGTTTGATCTACTGTCTCTCAATATGTCCTGGACAAATAAACGAAGACTTCACGAAGGTGAAATAGTCAGTAAAGCACACTTCTGCCACTAATTTTAAATAATTTACAGCTTCGATTAATTTTGACAAAAATACAACTTAAAAATTATTTTGGAAATTTGCTTGTTTTGCCGCAACCATCCCCATCTATGTCGGCGACTATGCCTGGTCGATAACAATATTTTATGATGTCAATACCTTCAATGATCGAACTTGAACAGGATAATTTTCTATGGATTCTAGACCCATGCGAAAATGTTTTGCCTATTCGTTTACTGTAGAATAAGGAAGAAAGAAATCTTTCTTAATGTTAATCCAAGAGTTGTTTCATTTTTTAAAGATTAAGCATAGGTATCAATTTTAGTACTGTTTTTATACAATTATTTTAAAAAACAAATCAAGATGTTATTTTATTGCCGAAAATTAAGGGCCGCAGAGTCACCAATTTTTTTTATCGCCAATAGAAATCTTCACCTTAAATTACAGCAGAATTCCTGGCCTTAACCCTCTAGCTGTGCAATTGTTTATCAAAATAGCTTCAAAGATTACGTATTTAAACCCTTCGCGACGAGGGTATTTTAAGAATTTTTATTCTTTTGTCATCCGCTTTTCAAAACAAAACTTTTTATCTGATTTAATCGGGAAAATGCTCCAATTAAATAAGGCAAAATTTACAATAAAAAAAAAATAACTAATTGGAATAATCAAGGATGGTTAATTAGACTGAAAAAAATGCATCCCTGTGGAAATCTCGAGTTGCGCAAATTTTGATACTTTTACGTTGGCCGAGGAAATCTCGGGTTGCTCAGCGAGAGGGTTAAATAAATCAGATATGAATTTTCGCTAATAGCATGCGAGAAAAAGTTAGAAAAAGTTATGAGCCCCACTTGATTTAACATTTAACCCTTTAAAGGGCGATATTTTATTATTTACATAACTTAACACTACCCCGTTGTCGCCACTGTGGCTACATGGTACAGTAAGTGAAAAACTCCGTTGTGGCCACTGCGGCGACATCATCTTTCCTTGAAGTTCATTTTCGGCACCAGTAATAAAGGAAAATAAAATTTGCCTTATTTAATGAAAGCACTTTTGAAACTGTGTACTTGAAGTAAACTTCTTTTTAAAAAGTGGTGCCGACCGAATAAAATTTTAGTGTAATGACGCGGAGTTGCTGATAACCCACAGTTAAAATGATGCGGAGTGCAAAGGGTTAATTTTAAATCCAACGTGCAAATAGCACCCAGAATTTTTGAATAAAATTTTTCTTTTATAATATACGTGAAGTAAGCCATACATTTAATTTGAAAAAATATTTTTGTAAATTTTTTGTGTCATACAATATATTTCAACATTTTAGCAACATAATTATTTTGTCTCTGAAGGGGTAAAATCACAGACTTTTTAAACAATTTAATTATAGATGAAATTTGTAAAATGTTTCTGCAATTAAGTAAGAAGAAAACTTTTATTAAAACTCCTTTATGCAGCATAGTAAAAAGTTTATCTGATATTGACTATCTTCTTAAAATGAAACCTTATCTGTAAAAGATGACTTTGAATTTTTATAGGAATTTTCAAAAGTACTATGTTTTTTATTCAGTTTTCAATCTTTCATTTTTAAACAAGAATTGGATTTTATGCTCGAATCGTTTTTTGATACATTGAACATTTTCAGTGAAGACGTTTTTGAAGTTTTATTTATGGTAAAGTCATAAAAGTATTATCTACAGCTCATATTAGTATAAGAAATATTTGAATATGAATTAGAAAACCTATTAACGTTTTCAATATTTATAAATTATTAAAGCACGTGTCAGATATTTCACAGAAAGAAAGATGAAAGTTTTTAACACTAGAACGCCTGGAAATTTTACTCGTTTTTCAAAAAAATATTTCACCCCAGAATTTTTATTTAAAATTATTTATCTGATTTATTTAACGTAATTCAACATCGCTTAAATTTAACTTATTTTATGGAAAAAATTCTGGCTCCAATGGATATTTAATCATGTGGTCGGAGTCGAATCGACTTCTTTCGGGCGTTCTAGTTTTAAATGACCAATTCTTTCCAAATATCTTTTTAGAAATTATTATTAAGACAAAAAAGAGGGGGGGTGGGGATTTTTAACATATTTTTCTTTACAGCAGTAAAATTTCACAAATATCTTATTCTAAAGCTTGAAATAGAGGTGTCAACGTGTGATTCGCCCGACACCACTAAAATTTTATTGTAATTATTGCCCTATCTAATCATCGAATCTCTGCGATTCAAGAAGTCGACTGTTTCTTTAAAAAAATAGTGGTAACCAATGAGACACAGTTTTACACTCCTGGCTTTAACGCTTTATCACTTTAAGGCCCGATGTATTTGTAAACAAAACTAGTCATGCCTGTAGAAAGTAAAACATGGACTACAACCGCTGCCTGTTGATAAAAAATGATACTTTACTCTATCTGAAAACCAGAACGATCGTTCCATTCGAGTTTTTATTACATACGACTCAGAAACCAAAATTTAAATGAATATCTAACCCGCACGATCATGCGGGTTGGGTCTTAAAGGGTTATCTACTGCATTATGATCTACAGCAATTTTTTTCATGTAATATTTTTTTTTTCAGTTACTACACTGAAAATTATAGTATAAACATTAAAATAAATATTCACCCGTGAAAATTTTAATTATTTAGAGGTAATTAATTAAAGTGTAAGTACTTAATTAAAGGTACTTTAAAGTACCGTCAGTACACTATGACTAAAATATCGCATCAGAAATCCCACAAGTTATTTCAAAGTAAACAAACACACAAGTAAACTGTATTCTAAAATCATAATGAACACACAAAAAAAAATCCAACACTTACCTTATATCTTTTACTGTGTTTGCATCAATAAAAAGACGAGCGTGACAATCTGTACAAAATGTCGGCACAAAACCCACCGTCTGTGTGAAAGATAGTCTCCTTCCTCGTTAAAATAACAAACCGAGAACTAGTATTGCCATTTATCCGGATAAAGTGGAGTTAAAAAAGTGTTTTTGCAATATTAGAATATTAGTAATATTCACTATGGGATGAAAGTTTAAAGTAAATGGTACTTTAAGTACTGTCAGTAGATATAGGGTTAAACTTATGTTTCCCTGAAGTTTTTTAACCCTTTTAGGCGCAAGTAGTTGCGTTTTTGTAACGTTGAATGACACCAGAATTTTCAAAGAAATTTGTTTCATAATAAAGAAAACTATTTTTTAACTTTTTTCCACCAAACTTACAAAGTAAAATCTAATTAAAAGTTTCTCGTGCCAATTTTCATTAAACTTAGTTGGGATATAATATATCCCACCACCACTCAAGGGGTTAACCCTTTCGTGACCGGTGTCTTACAAAAATTTTATTCGACTGGTCAAACTTTTTTAAAGTTACCTTCAAATACATAATTTCAAAAATTCTCAAATTGTATAAGGCAAACATTACCTTTCGCTATTACTGGTACAAAAAAAAATGATGATGTTGAGTCAGATTCGACACTGAATTGCAAAGTGTTAAATTAGAAGTTTCATAATTGCAAACTCAAAATTAATTTAGAATATATATATATATATATATATATATATTTTTTTTTTTTTTTTTTTTTTTTTTTTTTTTAACTGCTCACTTTAAGTTTAAGAAATTAAACACCGTATCTGTCATTCAACACTGCATAACTCACAATTCTCGCAATTTTTGAGCACCACTACTACTGAAAAACAAAATTAGTCTTATTCTGTCGCAAATTTCCATCATTAAATGAAGTTCATATTTCCTTTTAAGAATAATGGTATTTAAGAGTCGTAAGACTTATGTACTTTGTCACACATACTAGTTTTGTTCACTGCGCAACGTCAGCTGAATTTGGATTTCGCAAGAAATTTTTGTTGAGGACTCTTCGTTTATTTTTATTGAAATCTTGGCTCATTTTATGAAAATTTTTCGAGCCAGAAATTAAAATTAATAATTAATATAAAATAAAGTACAACTTTGATATAAGATATTTTATTAAATAAAATTTCTTGCAAGAATTGGAATATTAAACGGTCCTTGAGAATTTTCCTGTCTGTTAGTGTTATAGTCCCCGAGCCAGGTGCAAATTTCATCAGTTATTACCTCTCGGCCGATAATTTGTAAAATGCTTCAAAGAGTTGTATCATGAAGCTCCGTGAACGTCAGCTACTGTTCCGTGGGTGGGTTGAGCAGCGGTTACCACCCAAACAAGTAAAAAAGAAAAAAAATTAGTCATTACCTCCCGGTTGAAAAGTTGTCAAATTATAGCTAGCCCAATATCTTGAAAAAAAAATTATTTATTATAAAGTGGTGGTTAATACGTTAGCTAGCACATGAACAAGAAAAAAATATACAGGGTGCAAAGGATAGTCCCTTTAATCTGAAAATACTTGTGAACGGAGAGAACTACAGCTATGGAAGTGAGGTAACAGTATAGTAAAGTGACTACGTCCGATTTAATGCAAACGACGGCAGCGCCCCCTAGTGGAGAAATTTGAAAAATAGCTATTGGAAATCGTAATCGAAAAGCAATAGAGCAAAATTTCCAATTAGAAAGTTTTAGAGCATCAATTAATTAGTACGAAACGACATTTGGTTCACACGGATAAGATAAATCGTCGTTTGTATACCCAAAAATGTCCGAAATCGATGAGCGACGATTCTACTTTGCATATTTACATTCCGTAAATGTAGCAGTGCACAATTTCAGATTGTGACGCTGTACTGTGCTGTAATGCTTGTAAAAATTTAATCTCCAATGCATTTAAAATTTTGGATTAAATTTTACAGTGGTAGAAAAATTCTGTTCGTAAACTGATGAAGTACTTTACTGACACCAGAATATTCAGACGAATTTCTCAGAAAATAAAACCCGCTAATTTTCACTTTCATTACAAAAGTAAAATTTTATTAAAATATTCTTGCTGCCAGTTTTGGATTTTTGTCAGTTTTGGAAATAAAATTAGGCGGCTAGACCGTCTATCCACCGCCCTTGAAAGGGTTAAAGCTATGTTGTCGTATTGAAGAAGCTAGCAATAGACGTTCCATGCTGAGAAATGTGGCATGTAGAATTACTCTCACGAATACAAACGTGTATCGTGGGCAATGGCGAACTTTTCGAATTTTTATAACTGTAAGGCAGTTTATCTTTTTTGGTTTTTTGTGTGATGTTATCAAAATGTATTGAGATAAGCACGTATTTATACCATAAATTGTGCGTATTTCTTCATACTCCTGGCTATTCCATTCAAACGTTTACACAAAATAGAATGCATCGATTTCGGACATTTTTCGGTATACAGGCGAATATTTATCTTATCCATGTAAACCAAAGAGTCGTTTCGTACTAATTAATTGGCGCTATAAAACATTCTAACTTAATATTTTGCTCTATCTCTTTTCGCTTTCGATTTTCAATGGCTATCTTCCAAATTTCGCCACTAATTGCGCTGCCGCCGTTTGAATTAAATCGGGCGCATTCACTTTACTATACCGTTACCCCACTTACATAGCTGTTGCTCTCTACGTTCTCAAGTATTTTCAAGTTAAAAGGACTTTCCTTTGCACCCTGTATATTTTTTTTCATTTTCGCGTGACCAGCTGATTTATAAACCACCGCATTATAATCAGCTGACTTCTTTTTTTCTTCAAGATATTGGGTTAGCTATAATTTGACAAATTTTGAACAGGGAGGAAATGACTATTTTTTTTTTTTTTTTTTACGTGTTTGGGAGGCAACCGCTGCTCAACCCACACATGGAACCGCAGCTGACGTTCACGGAGCTTCATGATACAACTCTCTGAAGCATATTACAAATTATCGGCCGAGAAGAACTTGGTCACAACATCCGTTGCTGGCTCACGGACTATTTGATCAGTGACAACATTTTTTTTTTTTTTAAATCTTCCTACCCTGAACAGGTATAATCAACCAGTTTTACCAGATGGACTACTTTTTTAAAATCAGATTCTTGATTTGCACCACTTTTTTGAAATGGTAACATATGCGTTACTTAACCCTTTCAGGGGCAAGGCATTTCTGCTCTAAAAATGTTCAAATGTTTAATTCACACCACAATTTAAGAAGAAATTTATTTGAAAATAATCTAAAGCTTTTGTTTTCGGGTATATTATGAGATAGAAAGTGTACTAAAATATTTCTGGTCTCATTTGTTAATTACGGCATTAAAATTAACCGTTTGCAGACTGCAAACGGCGCCCCTCAAGGAGTTAATGAGAGTTTTATTAAGTCAAAAACAAAGTGAATTTTACCATTTCAAAAAAGTGGTGCAAATCAAGAAATCTGAATTTAAAAAAAAGTAGCCCACTGGCAACACTGTATTCAACCCGTTTCTATAATGTGTTTTGTTCGATTCCAACCAGAATGTTCTTCATAAAGTAAGCTAAATTAAAGCCGGTGGGAACTAGGTTAAATAAAAATTCTGGTGTTAAATGATTTTATTAGGATTGAGTAAAACTTCAACAGGGTAGGGACCATAAATGCGGTGGTAAACGATATACAGGGTGTCCGAAATGTTTGGAAACGTTCGAATAATTTGAGAAAAACATAGATAGAAAAACGAAAAAATAAGTGTTAAATATTTTTTAAAAAGCTACTCAGTGATACCAAATTTGACCCCTGCAACCAACTCTCCGGTGGTCGGAAGGTGTCCAAATTTGAAATCTTCAATGATAACCCCATTTTTTATTGCAGATTCGGATTCTACGGGCAAAAATACGTAACTTTTGCAATTAACATTTTTTTCGGATCCTTGTTGATCACGGTGTAATCTAGCAAATAAGACAGACACAAATTTTGGTTTTCTCAACCAGGTTTTGACATTTCGAAATCTGATTGGCCAGAAATTGTGACGTCAAAGTTGCCGTCTTTTGCGGAAATAGTGTTTCTCGAAAACCATCAGTGGAGATTGTTTGGATGGCGCTTTATATGGTTTCCCCATAAAAATTAACAGAAATATATTAAAGTAGTTTTCTATTTTCATTTTTTTTTATCCTGTCGATCATTTGTCTGTAAAACCAATTTTCTTTGTGCTTTTCAAGATTTTTTTTTCGTTATTTTTTATTATCTAGATTTTACTAAATAACAATAATATTGTTTAAATATATAAAGCTGCACAAAATTAGCATCCGCACAGAAAAAAATCAACTTTACAATTAAAATACAACCTTGCAAAGTCATATCTAGCGTGAAAAGTGTAACCTCTGTTACTGGACAGTATTTGCTTAATTTATGATACAAATATTTCAGCAAAAAATATAACTTTTATATATTACTTTAACAAAAATGTCCTTTAGTTCAAAATAATAGTTTTAGAAAGATGAATAATAAATAATAAAATTTAATTATCATTACATATGTAATTTTATCTCGTTTAGAAAAAAAAACTAAGTTAAAGTTCATAATTACCACTTATTTTAGATTTAAAAAAAATATTTTTATAATTGTATCTAAAGTACATAACATATTCTTTGTTTTAAATACATTTGGTTTATTATCAGTTTACAATTATTAAAAAGAAATAGAAAAATTCTTCAAGTAACAGAGGTTACATCCAGGAACAGAGTCTAAATCCAGTAACAGAAGTTACAAAAATTTACAGGATGTAAACAAACTGACTTTTTAGCAACTAACAAAGACACTCGGAATAAATCAGACATAATTTTATTTTCCAAAGAAATTTCCACAAATTTTTAATACTGCAATTATTTTTTCAAATACGTCAACAGGGTGGGGAAACTTATAAAATAATCTGCCCCCTTTCAGTACTACAGTTGGCATGGGCAAACTTTTTTGGATCTGTTCGAACTGTATGTATGCAATATCTTTGTCATCTAATATAAAAATAAATGATGTATCATCACAAGCTTTCAAAAACATAACTTGCACTTCACCTTCTTCTAAATCATCTTATGTAACGGCTATATAGTAATACTTCATTTTTCTCTTTTTTTCAGTTACAAATTCTTCTAGTATGTATGTTCCTTTAATTATTTTATCTAGTATTATTTCTTTAATTACATTTTCTTCAGCAGTAGATTCATGAACTTGAAAACTTGTTTTCTTAGGAGACATTTTTAGATCTGGAAAATACTACAAATAAATAATACATACTACTGCAAAAATAAATATAAATAAGTAATAAGAATAACAATAAGTACCACAAAAATGCATATTCTGGGATAAAATGTACCCTCTGTTATTTGTATGTAACATCTGTTACCAAAAGTTGTAACAGAGGTTACGTGTAACAGAGGTTACATTTAAGGAGAAACAATTTTTTTTCTTAAACAATAATATTCTAAAAAATAACTATGTTATTTATATGAACTTGTTTTACTTAGTGTTTTGTGATTTAAAGAGAAATTTTATTTTAAAAATAATATTTAAACCTAAAATTGGAGTAACAGAAGTTACAAAGAGAAAACACACTCACCTTAGAACTTCATAATACTGCTCTATACTCTAAACATGTGGCAGACAAAGTGAAAATGGCACTTGACTTCTATTCTAGAAAGTTCTTTGAGAAATACAGATTAGTAGCGCCCTTTGTTGGACAAAGTTTTATTATTTATTCTGCTAAATGTAAATAAAGTAACAGAGGTTTTATTTTCATGGACAAATGTTAAATTAGACTCATGCAGTTACAAAATACATATATTAATTCATTAGTATTAATTTATTAAACTACTATATCTGTTATTTAAATAAAAACAGATAAATATTGTGTTGTTCATAATATTTAGAATTGTAGTCTGTTTAAAGTTGTCTCTCTAGTCATTTGGGCAGCTAATTTTCATAGCTAAGAATAGATAAAGTGAAATTAATACAATAAAATTGGCTAGAGCATATTTCATACCAGTTAAGTATAGTTTTTTCTAAAAGATGGCATAAAAAATATAGAATTCTCTGTATATTAGATGAAAAAAAAAAAAAAGATTAAAGTTTTGGACATGAAAAGCACATGTATTTTTGGTTACACCCATATAGGACAAAACAAAAAAAAATACATATAATTACTTTGTGTGCGGGTGGAGCAAAGAATGGGAAAGTAGTGTAAATTTCAATTATGTATGTCAATTCAATTTAAAAAATAATTTAACTTTGTAATTCTGTCGGGATAAAAAAAAACGTTGTATTCCAAATAAAATTTTTGTACGCGATGCGATCTCGAAAGAGTTAAGGTGTAATCATTTTTTGCTGGGGTAGACGACGTTTTAATATTCATAACAGAAGGATAATGTAGAAAATTGTTTATTTATTTATTTATTTATTTATTTATTATTACAATAAAATAACAAATGTGACAAAAAATATAAACTAAAACACAATTGACAGAACAAATTAAAAACAAATCAGTTTATTTCCTACATTTTTTTAAGCGCGATAAGAGGCATTTATTAATATATTTCTCTCAGTTAGTTCTACGTTCAATGTTAAATTTTTGTAACAAATAATTTAAACAAATAGAACAAAAAAAATCAAACAATATGATACATAAAACACATTAAAAACTTAGCTTCCGTTAAAAAGAAATCTAAATAAATTTTAGACTTTTTTCATTTTCAAGTTGCAAATATTTGTATTGCAGATTTTGTATTATGCTTATGATGAGTATGTACAAAAGGTTAAGGCACGTGTAAAATGCAAAAAAACATTTTAAAAAGTCTAAGATTTATTTCGATTTAATTTAAGGGAACCTAAGTTTTTAGGGCATTTAAAATACCATATTGACCGAATTGTGTTTTTATTTTTTAATTTTCATCTGTTTTAACCGTTACCGGCGCGGAGTAATTCTGTTTATAAACTTATGACATGACAGACTGACATCAGAATTTATAAACTAGTTTATTAAAAAATATAAAATTGGTTATTTTCAAGTACGTTATAAATGGAAATTTTCAATTAAATATCCTGGGTGTGAGTAAAATAAAAAAATCAGGTGTCCTTTTTAAGGACAATGCCCGCAAAGGAGTTACCTTATTTGTTATAAAAATTTAACATTAAACGTAGAAATAACTGAATGAAATATATGAATAACTGTTCTTCTGGAGCTTAAAAAATGTAGGAAATAAACTAATTTGTTTTTAATTTGTTCATCAAATAACGTTTTTGTTTATATATTTTTTCACATTTGTTATATTATTGTAATAATTAATAAATAATTATACAATTTTCTACATTATCCTTCCACTATGACAATTAAAACGTCTTATCCCCAAGGAATAATCAACAGAGCTTAAAGAGTTAAATTATATTTTAAGTTCAAAAGTTTGAAAGCTCAAAATTTTTCAGATGTTTAAAATTAATAAATTTAAAATTATGAAAAAAATGTTAAAATGGAAAAATATATTAACTTACAAAAAATTATTACATTTGTTAGAATTTTTTGATGTTTTCTGCCTTACTTGCTAGTCAGTAGTTGCATTAACTAATCAATCATCAAAACCTATAAACCCCTCCCCCCTTGAAATTTACGTTAGTTCCCATCCTTTGCTCAGCCAGCACAAAAGTATTTTTTTTTTTTTTTTTGTCCTATATGTTATTCTATAGCAATAGTTTAAAAAATAACTGATACTCTCCCATCCGGTTCCGAATTAAGTGATTTTTAGGTGCGTTCGTAATTATATAAATACGTAGCACCTATAGTCGTCGTTCAGTCCGTCCGTCCGTCCGTCTGTCCGTCCGTCTGTCCGTCCGTCCGCATGTAACAGAGCAAAAACTACCCAACCGAATGGTCTGAAATTTCAAATATATGATTGTTGCAAAATTTTGTCGAGCCATTTCAAATTTTATGAAAATCGGATGTATAGTTTAATTACAGGGGCAGTCAAAAGTTTTTCTTTACATTACGGCCAATGGGAAAAATTATTGAAAGTGCATTTTAATGATATTAGAGCCTTCCGAATGATCTGAAATTTTAAAGATATAACTGTTGCAAAATTTTGTCGAGCCATTTCAAATTTTAGGAAAATCGGATGTATAGTTTAATTACAGGGACAGTCAAAAGTTTTTCTTTACATTACGGCCAATGGGAAAAATTATTGCAAGTGCATTTTAATGATATTACAGCCTTCCGAATGATCTGAAATTTTAAAGATATAACTGTTGCAAAATTTTGTCGAGCCATTTCAAATTTTAGGAAAATCGGATGCATAGTTTAATTACAGGGACAGACAAAAGTTTTTCTTTACATTACGGCCAATGGGAAAAATTATTGCAAGTGCATTTTAATGATATTACAGCCTTCCGAATGGTCTGAAATTTTAAAGATATAATTGTTGCAAAGTTTTGTTGAGCTATTTCAAATTTTAGGAAAATCGGATGTATAGTTTAATTACAGGGACAGTCGAAAGTGTTCCGTTACATTACGGGGAATGGGAAAAATTATTGCAAGTGCATTTTAATGATATTACAGCCTTCCGAATGGTCTGAAATTTTAAAGATATAATTGTTGCAAAGTTTTGTTGAGCTATTTCAAATTTTAGGAAAATCGGATGTATAGTTTAATTACAGGGACAGTCAAAAGGGTTCCGTTACATTACGGGGAATGGGAAAAAATTATTGGAAGTGCATTTTAATGATGTATCAGACTATGCGCTTTATGAAGTGCAAAAAAGTATACATTCAGTACAATATGGGGTGCAAAAAATAATTATAAAACTAGTTATAGTACGAACGCACCTCATTTGCCACGTTTGACGAGCAATTTCCAACTTGTTTATCAGCAGAAGGCATCGAAACGCAGAATATCAACATATCCCGCCCCCTAATAAGGAAGACTATAAATTTTTCTGTTCGGGAGGGAGGTGCATATTTTCTCGTTAAAATATCAAAATACACAGTTTATTATTTAAAAATGATCGGCTGGATAAAAAGAAATGCAAATAGAAAACTACTTTAATATATTTCTATTAATTTTTATGGAAAAAGCATATAAAGCGCCATCCAAACAATTTCCACTTATGGTTTTCGAGAAACACTATTTCCTCAAAAGACGGCAACTATGGCGTCAAACGTTCTGGCCAATCAGATTTCGAGTTGTCAAAACCTGGTTGGGAAAACAAAAGTATGTATCTGTCTTATTTGCTCGATGACACCGTGATCAACGAGGATCCGAAAAAAAATTTTAACTAGAAAAGTTACGCATTTTTGTCCGTAGAATCCGAATATGCAATAAAAAATGGGAGGGGGGGGGATGTATCATTCAAGATTTAAAAGTGGGACTCCCTCTGACCGCCGTGGGGTTGGTTGTGGGGGTAAAATTTGGTATCACTGAGTAGCTTTTTTAAAAATATTTAACACGTATTTTTTCGTTTTTCAATCTGATATGTATTTCTCGAGTTATTCGACCGTTTCCAAACTTTTCGGACACCCTGTATATTATCCATTATTATTTATAGTTATCTGTATTCAGGACTCGCAGTGATCTTAACCCTAGAACTACCGGAAATTTTACTCAAGTTTTATAAAAACATTCTACACCAGAATTTTTACTTAAAACTATTTAATTTGTTTATTTAACTTATTATTGTCTGATTTATACATTTAGTTTGTTTTGAAGAAATTTCTGGTTTGAATATATATTTTGAATGTACATGTCGGGTCCAATGGACCCGTCTGGTAGACGGAAGGTTAAATGTTTCTAACTTTGCTATCACCATTTCAAAAAATAGCAATATTCGTTGTAGGCAGTGTTGCCAGATGGGCTACTTTTTTAAATTCAGATTCTTGATTGGCACCACTTTTTTGAAATGATGAAATGCGCCTCATTTAATGACATATTAATTAAGGCGGAAGCAAAGATAATTTTATCGTTTCAAAAAAGTGGTAGCAATCAAGAAATCTGAATTTAAAAAAAGTAGCCCACTGGCAACACTGGTTGTAGGTTTTTTACTAATCTGCAATAAAAAACTACCACAAAGTTTATCGTTTTCAGCGATAGGAATACAAGCAAATATAGAAAATTTTAGGAACGTTGCGAGCACTCTGTATTATTTACAAAATCTAGGAAAAATGTATAATAAAAAGATAATTATAACTTTATTGAAAAATGAAATAATTTACAGTTATTGGCATTGTTGTAGCATCCAAGTGTATGTGTGTGTGGGGGGGGGGGGGGGGAGGAGACAGCGGCATTCGTGCCAAGACTTTTTTTTTTAAATAATAATCAAAAATTATACTTTTTTTTTAAATAGAGCTATCACTAATTTTCGGAAAATGATAGTGAAAAGTTTGCTTGTGCTACCACTCCGATGCTATACTTATGCTCATTGGAAAACTTTAGTATTATCTGAGTTTTATATAATAATTTACTAAATGCAATACTTTTGTTCATAAACAGAGTTTCAGAAATGTACTGAGCAAATATATTTTTAATTTCAGTATATGAGTCGTATACATTCGGGTAACGTAGATACTCACAGTTTAGATGTACTTATTTATATACACTGCTCAAAACAATAAAAAGATATTGAGCTCGTGGATGGATCTTGAGACTGGGGAATTGTTTTCATAATTGATACATGATCGACAGGCGTGGTATGCTATATGAGAGAAAAATACACATATTTGGCAGGAAAAAATGAATTGTATTGAGCATTTTGGTAGAAAAGGAAAAAAAAAACATGATTTATGCATATGAGAAAAAACGAATAAAAAAAGAAATCCTTCTAGAAAATCGTTTATTCTACGGGGTATGGTTTCCCCGGACTACTAGCAACGTTGAACATATTTGAGGCATGGAGTCAATGAGACTATTAATGAGGAGCTGGGGTATTCTGTCATATTTCTCCAGAAGAGCTCTTTCCAGTTCTTGAAGAGTTTGTGGGGGGTGGTAGGCGGCCAGCAACTCGTCTGCCTAGAATTTTCCAAACATGCTCCATAGGGTTCATATCCGGAGAACAAGCTGGCCATTCCAGTCGTATGATTCCTTCCTCGAAAAAGAAATCATCAACCAAGTGAGCACGATGTGGCCTGCAATTGTCGTCCATTAACATGAGTCTTCTCCAATTGCTGCAGCGTAAGGCACAACAACATGTCTGAAGATCTGATCCCTAAATCGTTGACCGGTCAGAGCTTCATTTTGAATGATGTGGAGGTCGGTGCGCTCATCAATGGAGATGCCAGCATGCATAGACCATCCCTCCTCGACCGTCAAATCTAACACTTCCTGGCATGAACGCAGGATTATGTCTAGCGCCACATTCGCTTCAGATGAAAGCACGCCAATTATCAGGATGAACACAAAAAAGGGACTCGTCAGTAAAAATAATATCGCTCCATTCATTTCTCTTCCAGTTCACATGCTCTGTTGCTCACTCCCTGCGGGCACCGCAGTGCCTTGCTGTTAACTTAACACATACCATTGGTCTGCGAGCTTACAGACCTCCAGCGTACAGCTGAATCCGGAGTTATACTTATACGCAAGTATATACGACAGTAAGACACCAGTTCGCAGCCCGAGAACCCTAAAACTGTATTTTTTAAAAATAAAAATCTTCTCCTTATTTAATAGCCGAATTTAAATCTTTAAAAAATGCGTAAATTTCACCTCACATCTAGGGGTGTGGGAATACTTTTCCCAAATAGTAATGAGTACATATGATGCACGGCATCCTTTCAACTTTCCTGTCATTTTTACAATGCAAATAAAATAAGAAATTTTATTAAATAGATGAAAAAAAAAAAAAAAAACTATTCTTTAAATGTTTCCTCGTTTTCGTTATGTTTATTTAACTATTTTTAAAAAAGTAGTTTCTCAATAATAATATTTATTTAAAAATATAATGGAAAATAATTGGAATTATTTGAGATTTTTTACAAGTTGCGGGGAGGTTTATACTCCGTGAAATTTCCGAAACTTCTTTTCTAATAAAATAAATTATATTTAATATTCAAATCACAGGATTAGTAAACTCGTCATTGAACCCATTATCCGCTGGTGTTGCGCTGACGAAAGTGTAAAAATAAATGGGCATGCTTATATTAGTTACCAAGTTATTATTATTTTTGAATTTAAAAAATTGCCTTATGTAATAACAGAAACTTTGACTATTAAATAAAGCGAAGAGCATCTTTCAAAATTTGTGGTGGCAAATGTTTTTCAGCAATGATTTTTAAAAATGATTTTTCTTATAAGAAAAAAAGACAGAAAATTCTGTAAATATGTGAATATTTCTGGAATGGTCTACTCTTTTTATGAATTGAGTTCTATACTTTCTCTAAAATGAGTTACTCTTTATATATGTACTGTAATCTTCTACTCTATTTTCAGAAGAAGTTACTTATTTACGTAATTTTCAGTCTTTTTTTCCATGAGAAAAATCATTTTGAATGTACCTGTCGGGACCATCGGACCAGTCTGGTAGGCGAAGTGGTAATATATATATAACCAATAATTAAACATAACCTACCACCATCAAAAACCGTAATATTATGAATTAAAGCTGTAAGTATATATATATAAAAAAGATTAAATTATATATAAGAATTATTATGGAAGAAAAATAAGAAATTGGACACCGACAAATAATGGAAATGCTTATATATTGAATTACGTTTTCAAGGGCACAGAATTCAATGATATAAGCAAAATGGTTGTTTTCTGTGGGAAAAATAAGCTAAAGCTAAAAGTTATTTTCCCCTGTGCCCTAACAACCATTAAAATCAAGTGAATTGATTAAAAATGAAAACAGAATAGAAACAAATAATATGAATTGGAAAAAACAATAAAACCTATTTAAATATTTATAGGATATAAAATGAAATAATAAACACCATACCGATTACTATTTTAGAATAAATCCACGCTCACATTGCACCCATATCGTAAACATTAAGGTTAATAAAACAGTTAAGAAAGCACAGTAATTGATACCATAGGATGCAGTTAATACATATTGAAATAAATGTTAAATAACTTTTAATATAATATAAAATAATATAAATAGAAAGTAATTACATAATTAAAATGCACTATTAAATTAATTAAAAACCGTTAAACAATATCGTCAAAATTTAGCTAAAAATTCCCCCTGGTGTAGTAAATTATAACTGATATATATATATATATATATATATATATATACATATATATACATATATCAGTCATGGTTCACTTTCGACTGGTCACAGGAAATCAACGAAAATAAAAGAAAAATTCTCAAAGTTTCATTCCTGTTCAGTGCAGTTCAATGTGGCCTCCATTTGAAACAGTGACTGACAGACGTTATTCATTCCGCTACACCAGACGTCCAGAAACTTTTCTAAGGCAAAGTACTTCTATTCGTAAACTGCTGAAATGACTAAATGACACCAGAATTTAAAGGCAAGTTTTTTTCTTCACGTACATTAATAAAGTTAAAATTTTCATTTCAAATTTCTGGTACCCATGTGGTATTTCACAATTAAAATTAAATGGGATGTATTATATCCCACCGATCTTCAAGGGTTATCTGTGTGTGAAAAGAACTTGAATATCGTTTGGGTGTGTGTAGGGCAACAAATGGAGGCCACATCGAACTGCACTGAACAGGTATGAAACTTGGAGCGTTTTTCGTTTATTTGGTGAAGATTTCACATTTCCTTCTTATTTCGTTGATTTCCTGTGATCTGTTAAAACCCCATGAAGGGCACCGATATATTATATATAACACTTAATTTTAACCCTTAATTGCATGAATTATTCTTTTAGAATTGTGTTTTTTATTTTTATATTAAGTATTAGACACCAGAAATCTTAAGATAGATTTTTAACTTTATTTAGTAGCATATTTTTGTAATTTTTAGAGGATTAATATTTCTATATAAATATAGTGATTGTAAGAACTTAATTTATGTATTAAAAATGAAATAAAAAGGTGATGGAAATTTACATCACTATGCAATTAAGGGTTAATTCCCAAATGCCACATTGGCACCAGCATTTTAAAACTAAATTTTGATTTATACTATATACTAGAAGAAACGCTATTAGTTACTTTCATATAAATTTTCTTATAAATTCTGGCTTCAATCAACCATTTTGCCATTTTAGCAACCGAAGTACTTCCCCCCTCAAGGGGTTAAAAGTGCTCCATGACTTTACGGGCACATTGTATATCATTTTTTGTAACGTATTTTTTTTAAAGTAATCCAAAGAAAAAATTCTTATAAATAATGAAGTTTTAAAATTCTTTTGAAGCGGTTTTCAATATATCGATTTAACCTTTCCGAAATCGCAAAAAGAAAATCATAGCGAAAAATATAATGTTGTCTCCTCTTACAAGAAGTATCTCTAGGGCATTGTATTGTCAGGGGCGTTTTCCTCTATCCCACGGGTAAATTTCAACCAGCATATAGTTTGTATACTTTCAGTAATACCGTCAAAGGCTTCAATTAAAGTTAAACGGTGCTAAATATTTTCGCTATTGTGTTTATCTTTTGTCAAGAGAATGGTTCTATAAATACATTTTAAGTAGAAGAAAAACCTGTAATATATTTCGCCATTTCATTGCATTAAACTACAGAAAATCAATATCGACTATTGTTTGAGAAATATTAGTAAACGCTTCAAGGGCTTCCACAGGTTTAGAGACATTAAATAATTACCTAAAAAAAAATTTCCAGACACATTTTAGTAAAAATATAGAGGCAATCAAAGTACAAACTAAATAAGAAGGAACAATGGAACTACGAATAAAGAGAAAGATACGGAAATTATAGTGTCCACTGGTTGCGAGAAAATTAACCATGTCTGCCACAGGTAACTGTTATTTGCTGCACTACTTTAAGTGAATAAATTTTGCAGTATATTTCTCTTGCAGAAGTTGTCAAACTATATGTAATTTTTTTTGTTTTAAAAAAGTGATGCGAGAATTAAAAAATAGCAACCTGTGCCAACCATGGGTAACTGATGAGGTTGTCACAAGGTGGTGGCTTTTGTTTGTTTACATCATGGATATCTAACTGTGGCCCGCTGGCTACCACTAATTTTTTAAAGAAATAGTCGACTTATTGAACCGGAGAAATTCGATCATTAGATAAGACATTTTTTACTATAAAAGTTTAGCGGTTTAAATCCTGGTTTACATCGTATCAAGGACGGATTAAAACCGGGACAAACCCACCAGTAAAAACAACTAGAAACGTTTCTCTTATTTAAGACATAAATTTTGCATAAATAAGACGAAATTTTCTATTTGAATTTAATGGTGGAAGTTTGCCACGGCGGTAATCAAATCCACTTATATTCATTGGACAATTGTTTAGTGTTTTCAATATGGCTCACTTGCAGGGCCCAACTACAGTGTCTAGAAGTATATAGTGTGAAATTCAACCAGCGAAACCGTATCCAAAAAATTATATTTTCACTATGAGCGGGTATCTTTAATATAGAATTTTGCTTCTACGCATAATAAAAAATGTAGAATAGAAAATAAAGAGAAAATACAAAAGAAAAAGAAAATAAATAAAAAAAAGAATTAGAAAAAAATCTATTGAAAAAAAAAAAACAATGGAAACAGAGAAAATGAAAAAAAGGTATCAGAGGTTGTGACCTGAAGATGTGCCTGAGAAGTACAGATAATTATTTCTAAAAATGATTCCCTTTATCTTTACAAATCTCTTTAGTGTAGATATTCTGTTCATGAGCACGAGACTTTCACTAATATAATTAATCCAGTCCAGAACTTTCATACTTCTGTACTTTATTGCGTCAGTGGACAATCCAGTACATAGAGCAATGAGGCAGAGTTGCTAGTGGGCTACTTTTTATAAATTCAGATTTCTTGGTCGGCACCACTTTTTCGAAATGGTAAATTTCCTCTTATTTTCACCTTAATTACTATGTCATTAAATGAGGCGAATTTTACCATTTAAAAAAATTTTTACCAATCAAAAAATCCAAATTTACAAAAAAGTAGCCCACAGGCAACGGTGCAGTGTGGTGGAGGAACGATCTCAAACACAAAAAGGCGAACGGCGTTTACATATGTCGTAAAGGTATTGGGTGATCGCAAAAGTTAGCGCTCTATTTCACAGATGGCAGAAGCGTACAATTTTGAATGACATGATTTTTCTTTTATAACCATATTATTAACTGACAATTATCTACATATGTCGCGAGTGAACATAATGTTAAAAAAGTTTTTAGATTAATTTGTGTTCAAGGTTAATATTCAAAATGGAAAATGAAAAGTTGCAAATTCGTCATGTTACGTTACATGAGTTTAACAAGGAATGAGTGCTGGACGTGCAAAAAAAAAAAAAAAAAAAAAAAAAAAAAAAAAAAATTCAAGACGTTTATTTGGATTGTGCTCCCGCTCTTAACACCTTCAGAGGCAAACCTCTTCTGTTGCTAAAATGTTAAAAAGATTGAATGAAACCGGTATTTATGAACAAATTTATATGAAAGTATGTAAAATCTTTTCTTCGCTCCCACTTTATAAAGACAAATTTTATTCCTAAATTATGGTTCCAATGTGACATTTGAGAATTAAAATTAAGTGGTATATATAATATAACGGTGCCCTTCAAGGAGTTAAGACAGTTAAAAGTGGTTTTGTTGATTTCGAAAGGGTTATTTCAATCTAAACGATAAAAGCGCTCTGGCGTTGATAATGATTTAATCCGTGATTTAGTGAATAAACACAGGCCTGCGAAATTGAAGTTTTTGAAAAATACAAGAGAAGTTTTCGATGTTTTTTATGTTATTTGGTGTGCTGATTTCGAAAATGACCTCCATTTTCCACCATCACATCAGAATTTTTTGTAACATCGATATCGATATTTTTTTCTAAAATGAAAAGGACATTTTGGACAATTTTGCATGTGCTATCTGGCAACAGTGATTTAATCCATATAAATCTATGTAAAAAAAAAAATCGATTCTCGGTGAGGCAAATTGATTTTTCAGTAATCGATTATTTTGTTATACTAGGTTTAAACTATGTATAACAACTGGGTCTATCGGAATATTGTGTCGTGTTGGGAAATTCAATTCGTATCGGAAAATTCTATCATTTAATTATTAGATCCGATATCTAATGTCTTATAATTACCTGGCAGAATTTACCGGTACGAATTGATTTTTCCAACACTACAAACTTTCCAATCGACCCAATATTTTTCAAGAAAATGTGACGTGATAGAATTTTTTCATTATTTGTTTTTTAATTAGCACCAAAAAATACATAAAGTTAAGCCATCAATACCCTTGTATTTTTTTCATCGCAGGCCTGTGTAATCCAAGGATTACTACTGGAGAAATTGCTGTGAGACTAAATGTTGGCAATTTGACTGTATTTCGCTATTTAAAACAACTTCGGTACACTTAAAAACACAATGCATTGGAAATCGGACACGAGTTTTTGCAATAACCCAATATTTATGGAAACGGCCGTGATTTGTGAAGAAAGGAGACAGGTAACGATTATCTACAGTAAATTTAATTGGAATACTCGGCAATAGATTATGTGTATAGCGGCTCTACCTTCATTCCCCCGTCCTTGCTGAAAGTCATTTTTAAATTTCAGTTTTAATTTATAAATTAAATGAACAATCGGATGCGGAAAGAAAAAAATGATAATACATCTATTTTCTGTACTGCCTCTTTCGCAATAGTATCAGCTAAAACATTCCCTGTTACTCTCGAGTGCCCTTTTACCCATTTAACCCCTTGAAGGGCGGTGATGCCGTCATGGCATCACATAATTTTAATCCCAAATTGCCGCATTGGCACCGGAATTTTATGATGAAAATGTCATCTTTATTAGGTACGCGAAAATTTACTTTTACTTCTTTACAAATAAAATTTCTTGTTAATACTGGTGTTTAATTCAATTATTTGAACATTTTACGAATACAAGTACCTTGTCCCTGAAAGGGTTAAAGGGAAAGTCTTGCTGAGTTTGTGCTTTAAACTTAGAATATCTGGGATCAGAATGCCAACTGTATGTGGGATTTATAGAGCCATTAATACTGAGTGTACCTAAAGAGATAGGAACGATTCGTTATCAAATGAATCCACCCGAAGAACAGCATTTTTAATAGCAAAGATTTCTGTCGGAAAAACGGAATTCTCTAGAGAAAGACCAGTATTCTAAGTAGAAATACTGCTTTTCAAAATCTAAGGAAAAACAACAAAAATAGTGATTACTCAAAATGTTACATGTGGATTTTAATAAAACTGAGATAAATTAAACAAAACATAGTAAGGTATAAAATACCTTTAAAAGGAATTTCCAGATAATTGTGGTGTTTGAGAATTTAATACAATTACAAAATAAACAAAATAAATGTGTCAGTTTGTATAGGAAAAATTATAGAACATGTGTGATATTGTCAATTATGCGATAGTTAAGCTCGCTGGGAAGTTCGAACATTGCTCTTGTAAAGCAGTTGTAAGCGTGGCAAGGGTCTCAGAGGGGGGAGGTTTTGAGAGCAGCAACACATCTTTCTAAAGCCTCCCAAGCATGCTAGATGGGATTCAAGTCAGGTGATCAAGCTGGTCATTCCATGTGCTGAATTGTTTGGTGCTGAAGATAATCTTCCACGATGCGAGCCCTGTGCGGTCTAGAG
This sequence comes from Maratus speciosus, assembly GCA_963932465.1. Taxonomy (NCBI): domain Eukaryota; kingdom Metazoa; phylum Arthropoda; class Arachnida; order Araneae; family Salticidae; genus Maratus; species Maratus speciosus. The sequence goes on along the minus strand of OZ010796.1, from coordinate 491,066,411 downwards.
TTGTCGTCTTGTAACAGGAAATCATTACCTATTACGCCACCATAAGGGCGCACATAAGCATCAATAATGTCATCTCTATACACATGAACATTCACTTTTCTCGTGGAAAGACATGGAGGCCTGTACGTCCACCCAAACAGATACCGCTCGAAACACAGACACTGCCTCAACTGTATGAATAGCTTTCACGAATGTTTCCTGGATGATAGCGTGTTCCTTGTTCTTTCCAAATCAAACAACGTCTTCTATCGCTTTGGAAGCTAAAATGGGATTCATCCGTGAAGAGAACGCGCCTCACATTGATCAGCCGTCCAGTGGACATGCTGATGAGACCACATTAAACGTTCCCTCTGGTGACGTGAGGTGAGCGGCGCACAAATTGCTGGTCGCCCCACATAAAGACCACCTTTAGAAAGCGTGCTATGCAAAGTAGACGTTGATACCAACCTTCCAGTGGTTGTAGCAAGGGAGGCTGTAAGATGAGAGGGGGTTTCTGTTCTATTCCTTCGTACACATAACCGCAAATATCGGCCATCGCTGCTTATCGTAGCTTTTTCCCGTCCTTGGTGGAAACTTCTGGACGCCAAACCAGTGGTTTGAAATTGTTGCCAACTCCTATGAACAAACTTAGGACTCACATTTAGCCATCTGACTACCTGTGTCTGACATTGATATACCTCCAAGCTTCCAATAGTTCTGCCATATGACAGTTCTGCGGACAAATGATACCTCGAGGTCATACTAGTGAATTGGCTATTTCAGTTTTCTTATCTCATAATCACAGCGGCACCTGCAGCCGTACTCTCTAGCACGCATTTTTATGCTCCTCACAGATGACGCAATTGAATTGCAGTGTCAATAATTTGCATTTTGTTATTTCATTCGGCATCTTTTAGTTAATACCATATGCAAATTTCGTACGGATATGTTTCTTTTTGAACAAGTTATCGCACTTTTTTGTGATTTTAACTTAATTTTTGGAAGACAGTGCATTAAGGAGTTATTTTTAACACTAGAACCGCCGGAACTTTTACTCAAGTGTTATAAAAATATTTCACACCAGAATTTTTATTTCAAACTATTTAAATTATTTATTTAACTTATTTCTTGTGGTACATTTTTAACTTATTTTAAAAAGAAAATTCTGGTTCGAATAGAAATATTTTCGTTTGGTACCGGTCAAAATGACTGCTATGGCGGTTCTAGTGTTAATGCACAAAACTCGGAGCCTGTCCTCTGATCGGATTTTGAACCGTCTATAAAGATATGTATTGTATCGTCGTGTTGAAATAATTCATCTTCTTGGATACCCTTCCATGTCGGATGTATAACATATTTTGAGAATTTACCGTTAAATTGGAGTGCAAAATAATTTTTTGTAAATATCACCATTCTAATGACCGATAAGAATTCTGCTTCGCATTCTAATTGGCTAACTAAAAGCAGGAGACCAGTATGAATCTGAAGTGCTAAAAATGATGTTTTCTTATACACTTTTGAGATTTGTAAAAGAACTTTACGTTGTGCTGAAAGCAGATACCTTCTGCTTTGCGATGATCACATATGTAAGAACCAAACGGTACAGGTATATCCTAATTTTCGCAGTAAAATCGATGTATACCATATCGTCGGTACCATATCAAACTATCTAATATGAAAACAGTGTTGCCAGTGGGCTACTTTTTTTAAACTGAGATTTCTTGATTGGTACCACTTTTCTAAAATGGTAAATTCCCCTCGTTTTCGCCTTTATTAATCTGTCATTAAATAAGGTTAAATAAGGCGAATTTACTGTTTCAAAAAAGTTGTGACATTCAAGATATCTGAATTGGAAAAAAGTAGCCCACTGGCAACACTGTTTACATATTGGATAGTTTGACATGGTACCGACGATATTATAAAAAAAAATGCATTGGAAGACTGCCTTTAATCTATGAAAATTTATAGAGACTTTGCGTTTTTTTTTCAGAGCCTCCAATCGCTTGTTTTTCAAATGTAGCAGGAACGATAACGATAAATAAAGAGTTACTCCTAGATATTTTAAGAACTTTACACTGTTAAAAATTTCGTGAAAATTTACCCCTGCTTTTAAAGACTACCTCTTTTCTGACAAATGAGAACGCTACACAAACGGCTACAAAAGCCTCCTGATTGTTCAGAAAAGAGATAGTCTTTAAAAACAGAGGTAATTTTTCAAAATATTTTAAACAGTGAACGTTTTTGAGATTGTGGTTATAAATTTCGAAAATTTACAAGAGTTTCAATTTTCTAGGTTTATCAAATGTAATGCAGGTTGTTAATGCAGGGTTGCCAATTTGGCCTTTTTTTCATTCCAAAATTTCACATTAACACCAGAAATTTCCTATTATATTTTACTCTTTCTTTAATGACAGACACTTCATTATAAATTAAAGTAAAAATTCTTCTTTAATAATTTCCTGTGAGAATTGGAAGTTCCTTTCATAAAGGTAGAGGCCAAACTGGAAAACCTTCTATAGAGATTTACATTTTAATTGAAACAGACCACTATTCAATAATCTTTAAACCTTTGAGGGGCAACTAATTGTGTTTCTGTAATGTCCAATTCACACCAGAATCTGCAGAAAGATTTATTGCAAAATAAGGAAAATCAATTTTACGACTTCGTTCCACCAAAGTTAGAAAAGTAAAATTTAATAAAATTTTTCTGTTACAAATCTTCATTAATCGTAGGAAGGATAAAATATAACCCACCGCCCCTCAAGCAGTGTTGCCAGTGGGCTTCTTTTTTTACACTAGATAAATTTTAACACAATTATTCTAATTGGTAAATAAATCATATTAGATGTAAATTTCCAACTGGGCAAAAAAATGGTAGAGGACAGGCGGCTGCAGCCGGGAGATCCCTGGTTACTTTTTTTAATTCAAATTTCTTGATTGGCACCACTTTTTGGAAATGGTAAAATTCATTTTGCTTTCGACTTCATTGATATGTAATTAAATAATGAGAATTTTAACATTTTAAAAAGTAGCCCACTGGCAGCACTGCCCTCAAGGGGGTAACACTAGAAGCTCCGGAAATTTCACGCAAGTTTTATAAAAGAATTTACACCAGAATTTTTTAAAGGCTTTTTAACTTATCTATTTAACTTAGTTTTGTGCCGTGTACAGATAATGGAGTTATGAATTATGAATTAAGAGGAGGAGACACATAATGTACCGTATACCATTTGCGAGTGAGGTAACTGAGGAGGTTGTCAGAAGATGGCGGCTGCTTTTTTAAAACCGGACCTACAGTTTCTGATTGCCGCCGGGGCAGACTGCCCACCAGTGAAATTGAATATAAATTATCGTCTTAATTAACACGTTCACGCCGGCGCGGTGGGTCACACTCGACTGTCTTAGAGTTCTCAAGTCTCCGGCTTTTTGCACACCACTATTATTTTAGAGAAAATGTTGTTCCTTTAAATCGCCCAATTGTTCTCATTAAATAAAACAACATTTTCTGTATTAAAATACTGGTATACGAAAAGCCGGAGACTTGGCACCCCCGAGACAGTCGAGTGTGACCCACCGCGCCGGCGTGAACGTGTTAAGCATCTTTTTCACGTAAATATTTTCTCAAAAAAATGGTAATTTTTTTTTTTTTTTTGCTTTTACTAGTGTCTGTTTGCTTTGTAAAAGAGTCAGTTTGTCTCACTGGTTGTCAAAATATGGCGAAAGCACAGGCCTGACGGAGCTAAAGTAAACTTCCAACTGTAAAAAAGAAAATCTGCTTCTGCCATTATTTATGACTGAAATTTCACATTAATAAGGCGCTTAAATAAGGAGAAAATTTCTATATAAAGTTACTGGTAAAGGATTCCACCGGCTGTAATCAACCTCCTGCGAAAGCGGTTAAAAGGTGAAGCTTCAATATTTTAAGGATATGTCAATCCCTCTTCATTAATAGTTCCATGGTACATATTCAACCCCTTAAGAGGGCAGTGGTATTTTTATGAAACCACTTATTTTCCATTCCCAAATTAAACAATGGCACCAGAATTTGGGTAAAAAAAATTTCGAGTTAATATTTTTCTTATTTATAAATGCGAAGGGGGGGGGGGGCTTTTTCTTATTTATAAATAAATTTATTTTCAATTTCCGGTGTCATTCATTAATTTCAACACATGAGCAATGGAATTGCTTTGCCTCTGAAAGGGTTAATTCTTCAAAGGGCATAGCCAGATAAGCATTGGAAACATGCCTTTAAATCAAATTTCGTGATTTTTTGCCCAGATGTGGCTAAATATTGGACAATATATTTCCTTTATTAACACACTATAAATATTGATATTTAATGAGATATAAATGTTTTTTCGATTTAAAAAAAAAAACTCATTTTCCCAAAAACTACTGCACCGAATTTCATGTCATTAAAATGAGGTTAGATAGATACCAAAGATGCATAACTGGAAATTTTTATATAATTTTCTGATTATAAAAACTGTGTGAGATAGCGATAAAAAAAATTTCAAAAATAAAAATCATATCTTATGGTTATCCGAAAATTACCATTTTCTTGTAAAAAAATTCCCCATATGTGCCCGTATATTCTATATAAGTTTGCGTTGGGTACTTCATATAAATATTTACAAAAATGTGTATTAAAATTATTGAAATTCATTTTAAGGCGTTATTTGGGGCGGAGCTAATCAACTTCGACTTCCGAAGAATTTTTGGAACAAAGTCAGCAGAAAATATGTCAACTGATGTATTTTAGATTCCCTTAAGCATATAAACTATGTTTTTAAACACTGTAGATACTATTTCGATATCGAAAGCTGGTGGTTTGTATCGGAGACAGAAAAATATTTTTGCTTGGAAAACAACAACATTTTTCTATATCGAAATGTAACGACAGTTAGTATATTGACTGTTATTCAACCATTCTCACCACTTTTAACTAAGGGTAATAAGAGTAGGTAAATATACGAATATCCAAAATAAAGGAAGAAAATAATTTAGTGGCTAAAGTTGAACTAAATAATTGGTTGGTAGAAAACTCAATTTTATCAAATTGTCTTCACTAGACTTACTAGATTTCCCTGAAATGACCGAAAGAGAATTGAAAATGTTTTTCACCGGTTCATGCCTATACAACAAGGTAATATCTTACTTGGCGGAAATGATGTAGGAAGACTCTTAGATTGATATATATTTCGTTAAAGATGCGACAAATATGTTGAAAATACAAGTTCCATCGCGGCATATTTCAAAGAAAACTTACCGTTGTTCCATACAATACAAACTTAATGTTACTGGCGTGTCTGCAATCCTAAGACATTATTGCGAGTGCGCAAATGGCATGAAAACTATTGGCTTCTGCTCTCATTTGGCAACAACAATATATTATCTTTCTTACGGGATGTATTTATCCAAAATTGTAAGACCATCAGAAATTCTTTCTACGCTTTTCAGAAATGAATGCATATCTATTGTGATTGAAGATGACAGTGATAGTGATGAATTCTTTTTTTTTTTGTATAATTAATGTCTTATATTATTTAAATTAAATTTTTTATGTATAAAAGAATGTAATACATCAACACAGTGTCAGCTGTTTTTTCTCATAAAAGTCACTGTTCTTGAAAGCGGGGCCTGAAGCACTGAACCCGACTATGTATTTGCATTAAGTTTAAAAGTATATTCGCAAAAAATAGCTATTTTCTTTACAGTATTTTAATCTCCTGATATTTGTTGCACTGTTTTTTCAGACTAATGTTTATTTATTTAAAAAATATTTTTATCTCATCAAAAATGCAAAGGTTCAAAATTATAGAAATATACTTTAACCTCTTGAGGGGCACCAGTATATATAATATACTGTTGGAATGTTGTTCCATATGGAAGTCATGAATACGAAATTCCTCAATAGGTAAACAATAAAAAGTTAAAAGTTTTACCTTTATGTTTTGATGTATTTCAATAGAAATATATTCTTCTTAGGATGAACAAAAAACATTTTTTTGAAGATTAAATACACTAGAATAATATATATGCTGGACACAATACTGATCACACTTCACAATAAAACAAAACAGATGAACAAGACTATTTACAAACACAAAGAAATACTTTGAACTATGGTTTGTTGAAGTTTTTTTAACATATTATCATTCCTTTGGAATATTATTGGATTTTTAATCCACCAGCATTTTGCTGCCAACTGCTATAAGGGACGGAGAAAAACTAACTGTTCTGAGTATCTATCACAGTAGATAAAAAAAGGATTGTCTGATGCTGCCATCTGGTGGAATGTTCTTGAAACAAAAGAGCATTTTCTAACATCTCTCCCGTTTTGTGATAGAATCTGACACCAGGTGGATAAGGTTTCTACAAAGTTCAAATTTGGCTTTTGGCAGCGGCTTCGTCATTATGTCTGGTATCATTTGATTTGTTGATAGATATTTTACATCTATAACATTTTTTGTTTTCAAATCTCGTATGTAATGATACTTTGTATCGATATGTTTTGTGCGAGATTTAAATTTTTCATTTTCAACCAATTTAATTGTAGAATGGTTATCCTAAAAAATTCTAATAGGAAAATGTTGTTGTAAATTGAGATCTTTACATAATTTTAAGATCCATAGCACCTCTTGAGTTCCTTGTGACATTGCCACATATTCAGCTTCTGCTGACGATAATGTCACACATGCTTGTTTTCGTGAAAACTAAGAAATGCAGCTATTGCCTAAGAAGATTACATTTCCTGAGGTGGATTTTCTGTCTGTAGCATCTTGTCCCCAGTCTGCATCCGAGTATGCAACTATATTAGGATATTCATTTGAAGAAATGTGGAGATCAAGGTCTTTCGTTGTTTTTAAGTATCTTATTACCCTCTTAACAGCATTCCAGCCCTTTTGTCTTGGATTATTGCATCTTCGACTTAGTATGTGTGTAGGAGCGGTAATATCAGGTCTTGTGCATGAGGAAATATGTAAAAGACTTCCTACAGCTTGTCTATAATTATCATTTGATGATAAAAGATTTTCTTCTTAATCTAAACTATAATAGTTAGTTTCCATTGGGGTATAAGTTGGTTTGGCTTCTTCAAGCTGAAAATCCTTAACTAATTGATTTATTTTACTTCTTTGTGAAAGTAAATAACTTCCATCTTCTTTTCTGTAAATTTCTATACCTAAGAAGTATTTTGCTTCTCCTAGTGATGTTATGGGATAAGACTACTTTAAATAATTTATTACTTCATTAACTTCATTTTCATCTTCTGAGCTTATCAGCATATCATCTACATACAGTATGAGATGAATTGTCTTCTTTGATTTTTCTTTTATGAACAAAAACGGGTCAGCTTCACTTCGTTTAAATCCATATGCCTTTAGAGAATTCTCTATTTCTTCATTTAGCACTTGGCGGCTTGTTTAAGACCATATATTAAGACCTTTTTTAATTTATAGACTTTGTCTTTATTTTCTTCATCATGAAAGCCTTCTGGTTGATGCATGTATAATTCTTCATTATCTAGTTTACCATGTAGAAAGGCTGTTTTAACATCTACTTGAAATACTCTGGCTTTACGATAAGCTGCCCAGGTCAGAAAAGCTCTAATAGTTGTATGTTTGACGACAGGAGAGAAGGTTTCATCATAATCAGTGCCTAATTTTTGAGCGAAACCTTTGGCAACTAATCGTGCTTTGCATTTTATTTCTTCTCCATTTTCATCACGTTTTGTTTTGTAAACTCATTTACAGCCAATGGCGTGCTTGCCTTTGGGTAAAGTAACAAGCTCAAATACTTCATTTTCCTTTAAAGAGTTAAATTCTTCCTTCATAGCTTGAAACCATTTCTGTTGATCTTTTACTGGTGATTGTAAAACATCTTTAAAAGTTTCAGGATCTTGATTTTTGGAACAACTGTCTTCAGTTTTGAAAGAATATCTTTCTGGTGGAATTCCTTTAGTCTCTCTGTTAGATATTCTTCTCTGGAAATTATCTTCACTTTCTTCAGTTGTTGGGCTATCTACTGATTTTTCATCCGTTTTTATTTCTTCTGCAGTATTTTCTATTCGGATAGCTCCACTATCATTTTCAAGAATTTCTTCTGAAAAATTGAAATGCATTAAATCTGAGATTCGCTCTTCAGGATTTTCTTTAAAGACATTTTCACAGTTCATATTTTCAAAAAACTTCACTGTTCTGCTTATCACTATTTTTCTACCGCCTATATGAATTCGGTATCCTTTGCTTCTTAAATCGTAACCAACAAAGACTCCTTCAGTGGCTTTTTCGTCAAATTTTTGTCTCTTCTGTTTATGAACATACACATATGCTTTGCATCCAAATACTTTAAGGTGACTCAAATTTGGCTTATGCCCATTCCACAGTTCATATGGTGTCTTTTCAGTTGATTTTGTAGGTAATCTATTTTGTAAGTAGGCTGCTTCTGCCTAGAATGTTTTTGGCAATTTAGCATTTATAAGCATGGCTTTACTCATTTCAATAAGCGAGCGATTCTTTCTTTCTGCGACTCCATTTTGGGACGGTGAATATGGCGTCGTTGTTTCATGATTTATTCCTAAGTTTTTTAAGGTAGTCTTTGACTGATTCGTTGCAATATTCTGTTCCATTGTCACTACGCAAGGATTTAATCTCCAATCTCAATGTGTTTGTTGTTGATGCAACATACTCTTTTAATTTATCAAATACTTCAACTTTAGAAGAAATAAAATATACTTGTGTATAACGATAGTAATCATCAATAAATGTAACAGAATATCTTTTTGATCCCATACTTTTTGCTTCTGCAGGACCGCATACGTCGCTGTACATCAAATCAAGTGTTTTTTTACTTCTGTGTTGTGTTTCTTTTGGAAACGATTTTTCTGTTAGCTTAGCTTTTATGCAACTTGAACATTCAGTATTATGAGAACAATTATTCACAGTAATACCTAAAGCTAAATCATCCTTTTGAATTTTCCTGGTGGATTCCAAATTTCTATGGCCCAGCCTTTGGTGCCATTTTAGAATGCAGTTGACATTAGAACAAACGGGTAATATTTCTGAAGCACTATATACCTTTTCATTCGTAGGTATTACTTTTAATCTGTATAACCCCTCATCAGCTTTTGCATCTGCAACTAAGATGTTGCCCTTTTTAATTAAACATATATCATCTATAAATGTTACAATAAAACCTTTCTAAGTACAAGACTGGACATATAATAAATTACTATCCAACTCGGAACATAAAGCACATGATCTAATGTAACTCTATTTGTTTGACCATTAAGTGTTTCAATATTAAAATTGCATTTACCCTTTCCCTTTGCAGTTAATTTAGTATCATTAGCAATTGTAATTGTATCTTCATTCGAACTTTTTAATTCTGAGAACAGTTCCAAGGAATTAGCTTAATGAACAGACGCACCTGAATCAATAACAAAAGACAAATTTTTGTTTTTATTTCCATTTTGTTGAGATTTCATAACAAAACTCGAAGAATTTGATTCTTCCATTAATTCATAATAGTTTTGAGAGTCTGATAGATTTTCATTTTGACTAGCAGTTGAAGCAGAGAAATTGTTTTTTTTTTAAACTGTTGAAGTGATCTATCTTGAGTAAAATTTGGTTTTGTTTTGTTAGTATTATTAGCCTTTAAGTGAAAACAATCTTCACGGTTGTGATTATTCTTTTTTCAATGAGAACAAAATTTTTGTTTATTCAAATGCTTTGGATTATCCCTATTACCCTTGAAAGCAATAGATTCAAATTTTGTTGAAATTTGTTTAGTTTCAACTGTTCTAATATACTCATCAATTAATTTGTTTTGAACATATTTGAATGATAAATCTGTTTCATATTTACTTTCAATAGCAGTTATAAAGGTACTATAAGAATTTGGTAAGGAACAGAGCAAAATAGCTATTAAATTATCATCTTGTATTACTTCACCTATACTTCTTAATTTTTCTGCTAATTCTAAGACAGAATTAATATGTTCCTGCATTTTTACACTTTCATTATATTTAATGGAATGCAGCTTCCTAAGAAGATAAAGTTTATTTGTTAAATTTACTCTTTCATGAACAGATTTCAATTATTCATATGTTTCTTTAGCACTTTTAGCATGTCTGACATGAACAATTTGTGAATCTGAGATATTTAAACAAATTAATGCCCTAGCATTTCTATCATTTTTTACCCAATTACCATCATTTTCCTTTTTAGGTTCAAATACAACATCATACAGACCTTCTTTGATTAACAATTGTTCTATTTTGAACTTCCAAACTGAATAGTTGTCATCAGTTAATTTATAAACATAATGAGATTCTTTAATACTAGACATTATGATATAATAATATTTGCTTATTTCACTGAAAATAAAACTTTTTATCTTATTAATACATCAAAACAACAATTATAAACTCAAATATAATGCTAATGATGAAATAAGAACAAAATAAATTTCTTGAGAACAATTTTTGAAGTTACTTTTGATTTCAGAAAAAATTTTCTTAAATGTTCAATTGTTTGTTTAAAACAGGGGTGTCAAACTGTGGCCCACCGGATACCACTAAAATTTTATAGTTATCTTTGCCTTATCTAATCGTCGAATTTCTGCGATTCAACTTGTCGACAATTTCTTTAAAATCTTAGTGGTATCCGGCGGGCCACAGTTTGACACCCCTGGTTAAAACATAAATTTACATTTGCAACTTGTATAATAAAATTTCAATAAGAAATTGGCAAAATAAAATTCAAAATAATTTCTTTTCTTATCACTGCACAATACTTTTGATTTCAAAATGAGAACAGTTCTTTGAATTTTCTTTTATATCATTCGCTTGTGAAAAATACAACATTCAGAAAATAATTATTTCTTTGAATTTAATTATATTATATTTTCTTCTGTTATATTATTACATTTAAAATTGAGATAACTTCAGTCTCATAATCGACTGTTGGAATGTTATTCCATATGGAAGGCATGAATATGAAATTCCTCAATAGGTAAACAATAAAAAGTTAAAAGTTTTACCTTTATGTTTTGATGTATTTCAATAGAAATATATTCTTCTTAGGATGAACAAAAAACATTTATTTGAAAATTAAATACACCAGAATAATATATATGCTGGACACAATACTGATCACACTTCACAATAAAACAAAACAGATGAATAAGACTATTTACAAACACAAAGAAATTGGTAGCAGTCAAATTGACTGTTCTTGTAGCTTCTGGTGTTAATGCGGTGTCCCTTTCCCTTTCCAATATAAGCGCGATGAAGCCCAAGTAAATAAAAGATCCTTCTCATACACAATCAATAAACATTTAGCAACCAGTTGCAGTGACAACAAAATTTCAAGAAATGCCACCCGCAAAAATTGGCCCTAGACATGAACCTTGTGTGCAGCTTTTAGTGAATTAATGCGCGATATGTGGATTCAGCAAATCCACTTGGCCTTGTCTGTATGAGAGAAATGAGGAAATCAAATTAATATATTGTTGGGAAATGTTTTGTGAAAATTTTTTATGTGCTGCGATGTCGAAAGCAATGTCCAAAGAGATTTAAAATATCAGCTTTAGAAAGATTTCACAGAACCCCCCCCCCCCCTTTCCTGCAAAAAAACAGAAAGAGAATATTCATATAATTTGAAATTTTTTCTTTTAAATTTATATTACCACAAGGACAATATTTTTTTAGATATCAGATTGGAATCGGCAGAGCTATTTATTTAATAATAAAAAGATAAAATAAATAGATATTCTATTTTTATAACATGCAGAAAAAATACGTCTATTTTCTAAACTTCTTTTTTTCTTAAACATAAATCTTAACATCTAATTGTCATTTTTTTATATTTCATGTAAGTGATGATAAATCAAATTATAAAAACCGCAACTTTAAGTGCAAAATCTAGTTATGAAAGTAAATGTATAAAATTCTAGCTTTTTAAATTTTAAATTTATTTTTTGCTAAAAATGATTAAAAATCAGTATTAAATTGATTTCAAATGAAATATAAATGTATATCTTTAATGGGATTTTTACAGTCGCATTTTAACATGCATAAGTACATGAGTGTAAGAATATATATTTGTAGAATTCGCTGTTTTTTCGCAAACAGATTCAAACCTAACTTACACTTCACGCAATATTTTATGTGGTACTATAAACAAAATATCAACAACACTTACTTGAAACTGTTGAATCGATATGGAGAATTCCTCGACTTGAAATAAAAAAAAACTGTCGTAGTGAATAAGAGACAAAATACTTGCATCTTTTTAAAAGAAAACCCCTTCATATATCCTGCTAGCTATGTTAAAAGAATGAAAAAATCTCATTGTGAAAACATAACCCGTGGGACTGGATTCTAAGTCATGGTCTAATTCTTTTTTACCATGCTTTGACGATATCAATAACACTATATTATTGATGAAAAACAATGAAAAGTCATAGTTTCTCTGTTGCGCACTCTTTGTAGAGTTCCCGGATTGTTTCAATTGTTTCTTTCCCGTCGTTATATTGATACTGAAACACATAATATCCATCCAGCCATCCAAAATGCAAGAAACTTCTAAATATAAATTTTTCCACATGCGACGCAGCCACAGGAATAATATAATGACAATTTTTTTACAGTAAAATATCAGAACAAGTCAAAGTTTTTTGAACTGCTAAAGAACGTTTAAATTTCAATGGGACAACGGACTCAGAACTGAGATTCGCCTGACAAAGGAAAAAAAGTCATAGTCAGGTATCAGGATTTCCATCGCAAACATTACGTGAGCCTGCGGTTTACAGCATGATAAGTTCATTATAACTTTTTTATCAGTGGAAAATAGAACGGTGTGAAAAAAATCAGAAACATTCTATTTTCTTTATTTGACATTTTTCATAACGCTTACACTTATAAATTAAACGAATATTAAAAAAGTTTTTATACTTTTAGGCAGAAAGGAAAACATATTATAAAAAAAATCACAGTCAGGAGAACGGTTAGAGACTATGTCGCTTCCCTGTATTTTGAAATTTACTTAATTAAATTTTCTTTATATTTAAGAAAATAACAAAATTTACCCTTCAAATAATTACTCAGTTAAACACTAAGAGAAATAAGAACTATGAAATTTTCGTAAGAAAAGCACCTCCCCCCCCCTCCCTTCTTAAACCACTAATGGAAGTCAATTTTTAATTATTTCCTTTTGACGTTCATATATTTCAAATTTATCTTAAATTGTAAGATAAGGGGTGTTCAGAAGAGAAAAACCCTCCACCAGAGGGAAAAAAATGTTCTGCATTTTGAAAAATGTTGTTAGAAATTTCTTTTTGAATATTTAATACATCTTACTTGATATATATATTTTTATATTTCTTTTATATAAAAATTATCTTGTTCGAGGTGTTCTGACAAAAGATTCTTGGTTTAGCTTATTTCATGTTTATATTTTGCTTTTTAGTTAGGCGAACTCGGCAAGAGACACATCTGTTCAACCTTTCCCTTCCCTAAATTTTCTTTTCTGAGAGCAATCATATCTCTTTGAATTTAGGGAGCGGCCCTTAAGTATACCTATGAGTGGAGGTAGTTTTTGAAGAACTTTATAGTTTATGAAAAGTTTCTTTAGCATGTACTTTTGCACCAAACATAATGATACCAGTCTTTCGCTCATCAGCGGAGTGAGATATCTCACTCTCGACAACGGAGTGCAGTTGCTAAAATTTTCGCAATTTGCTACCAGTATTTTAAATAAGAATTCTTCATCGTAGATTCCTTTAACATCTATAATAGAATTATGCAACAAAGATTATCGTTTTAATTTAGTGGTAGAAAAGTAAGAAAATTTTAGGAATGCTGCGAGCCCTGGGAGTGACATATTTCACCCCCTACAACAGGGGTGTCAAACTGTGGCCCGCCGGATACCACTAAAATTTTATAGTTATCTTTGCCTTATCTAATCGTCGAATTTCTGCGATTCAACTTGTCGACAATTTCTTTAAAATCTTAGTGGTATCCTTCTTTCTCAGAATGACAAATTTTCACTAAGATTATAATTCAGCAGCTTCACTTCATCAGGACTTTTCAAATTACCGTAATTTTCGGCGTGTAATCCGCGGATCAAACAATCATTTTTCTACCCAGAAAATTTAAAAAATAAAATGCAACTTTTTAAATCGCGGTAAGTATTTGGCTTCAGTTACTAAATAAAATTTCTGGGTCAAAACAGAGTTGTTTGATCCGCGGATTATACGCCGGAAATTACGGTAACCCTTTCAGGGCACAATACTTGTGTAGATAAAATTTTAAAATGATTGAATGACACCGGTATTTATAAACAAATTTATACGAAACTGAGTAAAGACTTACATTGTATAAAGCAAAATTCAATTCCTAAATTCTGGTACAAATGTGGCTTTTGGGAATTAAATTTAAGTGGTACATACAATATACCGGTGCCCTTCAAGGGGGTTAAACATTTACAATAAACTATGTTTTACATTTAATTTCATAATAACCAAAAAAAAAAAATAAAGATATAAAAAGTACATTTCCGATAACGTCACTGCGGTGTGAAAATTTTTAAGGTTTTCAAAGTTTAAGAAAACGGTTGCTGTTGTATTCAGCTACCGTGCTGTCAAATCAGCTTTGATAAACTTTACCTCGTTGTATGCCACTAAAATTTATAAATATCACTGCTTTTAGTTACGAGTACTAATTAGGTATCTTTGATTTAATATGTCATAAGTAAATGTGATTTAACCCTTTCATAAGCGGTGGGATACATATGACATGGTATTCTTTATCTTTACTTCTTTGTTTGACGCTAACTTTGTTTGTAGTTGGTGCATGAGTTCTAGTACCTGCTCTGCAATTTTCGACAACGTGTCTCGTTCTTCCTTCTCAGCCTTGTCGTGTTGTCTTACGCTTTCTTTCTCTATTTCCACCGCTTTCTCTTCCAATAACTTTCGGTATTTTTGTGCATTTTCATTACTTCCTTTGTCGCGTTTGTTTTGATGTCTAACCATCTGATCTATTAAAACCAGTATCGTCATTCGTGATGCTGTTTCGGCGTCAAATGGCAGCAGTTCAACTCCCGGCTGGTAATTTTTTTTGCTCGCTGTGGTAGCTGTGTTTCTTTGTCGTTAGACTTCACCCCGTCTTCATCTGACTCTGTTATGACAGAGGAATCATTCCTTTGCGACTGCAACGGTTTTTCATTTCGCGGATCGCTCTGTTTCATTGTGAATATATATTTTTATAATATCAGTAGATTAAAATACTTCTGATTTTCTCTATCAGCTTATGTCTTCTATTGTGACTTTTTCGGTCCTGATTATACTGTTTGCACAGCGTTTTCACTTAGTATAATTAATTCACTTTTTCAATTATGGCCCAGGTATCACCAGGACCCAACCATGCTTTTTGAAGGAAAGGGGAAATAGAAGAGTTTAAAGTAAAAATCAGTGACCTAGATCACCGTAAATGACTGAGATAAAAAATTAATGATCGGACAGCGGGGGGTTTTTAGTAATCTTAAGGGAAAAAAAAATATATATAGAGGCTTTGGAAGATAAGTTACGTAAACTAGGGGACATAATTTTGAAGAAAACTGACCAAAAAATAAATAAATAAATAAATAAAATAAATAAATAAAATAAATAAATAAATAAGTAAAAATAAATAAATAAATAAATAAAACGAGTTTCAATGCTCATATACCTCATTGCTCTCGATGTGCCATTTACAACCATTTTTCTCTTGGTTACTTTCAAGTTCTTTTCATTTAATCTTTATTTACATTTATGTATATAGATTGTTGACAAGTTTATTCAAGTTTCCTGTTTCTCTCCACCAAACCTTACCAATGATATGTGATATGTCCTGTGAATGTTTTTCACATTTGATAATTACGCATTTTGCCATAGGTAGTTGCACAAAATGTCTAATATTAACTGTAGACCAGTCCTGCAGTTTTGAGGTTTTTCGCTGAAGTAAAACCAGACAGGGAATATTAACAACTAAATGAACTTTTTAAGGCTTGCCTGTGATTGAAAGAAGTTCATGCTGAACATGGTATGATAAAAAAAAGTAATGGTGGGGGAAGTTGGGGAGTAAATAACGTCAGGGATCATGAGTGTTCAACGAGAATTTTAATTTGATATGTCACCTGCCATGTTTCAGAGCTTATTTAAAAGAAGTTGAAAAGCTAACCCTTTTAGAGTCCCCTTACAATACCAAAATGGCATGTAGCATATGCAATTGTGAATTTAATCTATGAAGTTTAAAATACTGGCTTCCTGTACGACTGTCTATAAGATTTTGAGAAATGACTGAAAATGCGCCTTAAAGAGCCTACTACTGCCTAAATTGTGAGTTGAAAAAGGGGATGAGATCATAGATGAAGAGCTTATGTCATGACCTTTCTGTGGACACCAAACTTGGGGGTTTTCAAGCACCTTCCAAAAAACGCCTAAAAACGCCCCCTGGAGGCTAAAAAAAGAACTAAAAAAGGAAACGAAAGTCAGGGTTGTGGAGCTTAGGTCAAGACCTAACTAGAGATATGTCACATGACCCCCCTGTAACAAAATTTTAACCCCCCTCCCCCCGGTTCCCCCCAGGTGACAGCTAGGAAAAAATGGAGATAGCCAATCGATGCCCCGTCCCAAAAAACATCTGACATACGCACATGTGGCCCCCTCCGAGCAATATTTCGCTTAAAAAAGTCGAATTTTGAAAATTAGTCTTTGTAAGTTCCGGTTTGGAACAATTGCCCTAAAGAGCCTACTACTGCCTAAAATATGAGTCAAACTAGGATGAAGAGCTTATGTCATGACCTTTCAGTGGACACCAAACTTGGGGGTTTTCAAGCACCTTCCAAAAACGCCTAAAAACGCCCCCTGGAGGCTAAAAAAAGAACTAAAAAAAGGAAACGAAAGTCAGGGTTGTGGAGCTTAGGTCAAGACCTAACTAGAGATATGTCACATGACCCCCCCTGTAACAAAATTTTAACCCCCCCCCTCCCCCCGGTTCCCCCCAGGTGACAGCTAGGAAAAAATGGAGATAGCCAATCGATGCCCCGTCCCCAAAAACATCTGACATGCGTACATGTGGCCCCCTCCGAGCAATATTTCGCTTAAAAAAGACGAATTTTTTAAATTACTCTTTGTAAGTTCCGGTTTGGAACAATTGCCCTAAAGAGCCTACTACTACCTAAATTATGAGTCAAACTAGGCGATGAGATCATAGATGAAGAGCTTATGTCATGACCTTTCAGTGGACACCAAACTTGGGGGTTTTCAAGCACTTTCTAAAAAACGCCTAAAACGCCCCCTGGAGGCTAAAAAAAGAAAGATAGGAATGTGGGGCTTAGGTGAAGACCTAACTTTAGATATGTCACATGACCCCCCTGTGACAAAATTTAAAAAAAAAAAAAAATTAAAAATCCCCCCTCCCCCCCGTTCCCCCCAGGTGACAGCTAGGGAAAAATTGAGATAGCCAATCGATGCTCCGTCCCAAAAAGGATCTGACATACGTACATGTGGCACCCTCCGAGTAATATTTCGCTTAAAAAAGACGAATTTTTAAAATTACTCTTTGTAAGTTCCGGTTTGGAACAATTACGAAATAAAGGATGGAAAAGACTATCGAAGTGACTTGCACAACAAGGGAAGCGCTGAGGGGGTTAAATAACTAACTTCAGTAAAAATGTGCCTGCAAGGGGTTAGGAACTTCAGAACTCTTGAAACACTGCAAACCCCAAAGGGTTAAGTGTGTAATGTACTATCATGAATAAGTAGTGATTTATTGAAGCAATTGAAAGCAATATTTATGAAAATTACCCATGATTCTCTGTATTTCATTTAGTGAAATAGTGTCGGAAACTTAACAGACACCCAGAGCTACCCATAATTCAATGCTAACTTTATAAATACTCCCGTGTACAGATTGTACCATATCTATTTTATTTATTAAACGTCTCTCGTTGTGCTAATTAGTTTGTGGCAACACCCTATGATGATTCCAATTCTTAGCCTTGTGGAAATACAGCAAATTGGCTCTCTTTGTAATAATTATCTTCACTACAACTTTCAATCTTTAACTTTTACCATTATTGTGAGTACTTTGTACTCCCAATACTTTTCTTAAATGTAACTGAGCACCCCTTGTACTAAATTTAAGATTGTGGCATATCATACAATATATCATTGATTAGCAAAGATTTAAATATTCAAAGCTTTAACATGTCGGCATCATTATATTAGTTGGCTACATGTTTTATACATGGAACTATTAATAAAGAGGAACTGACATAGCCTTAAAATAGTGAAGCTTCAACTGTAACCGCTATCACAGGAGTTGTTTACCACCGGTGGAAACTTACACCGGTAGATTTATATAGAAAATTTCACCTTGTTTAAACGCCTTATTGTTACAAAATTTCAGTTATAAATAATGGTAGAAATAGATTTTCATTTTTACCGGTAGGAGTTTACTTTGGTGGTAGTTAGGCCCTGCGTTTCCGCCATATTGTGACAACCAAGCAAACAAACTCACAGTTTTACAAGGCATACTGACACCAATAAAAACAAATAGAAATATTTACGACATTTTTGAGAAATTTTTCCACGAATAAGACGCTTAAATAAGAAGAAATTTTCTATTCAATTTTACTGGTGGGATGTTTGAACCGGCGGTAATCAGAAACTGAAGATCCTATTTAAAAAAAGCAGTCGCCATCTTGTGACAACCTCCTCAGTTACTTCACTCGCAACTGGTTGACAGTACACTATATGTCTCCTCCTCTTTATTCATAACTCCATTGTTTTATATCTATGTAAAACATTTTTCTAAAGAATGTAAAGGGATAGTTCTGCAAAGGACTCATCCCCAGGCCAAAACAACTCAACCCTTGCCTAACTTGGGCGGCAATGAGTAACGAGAACGAAACCAGCCGCCATCTTGAGTAAAAATAGATACATAAAATAACATATTTTAAAATGCTTTTAAATCACTTAATAACATAATAAAACTCAATAAAAATTATGGTGAAGGAAACTTCAAACTTTCTACTTTACATACATGCACACCACTTTATGTAATAAACAGTATGAGTTATTTAAATAAATTTTCAAAAAATATTCAATTCACATTTATTCCTATGGAGATTTAATGATTAAAATGGGGAATTGGGGAATCCCCTATCCGCCAACTTGGAGCGAAAAACAGAAAATATGTACAAGTTTTGAGTAGTAAAAATAGCACTTACATACAATATATTTTTGTAAAAATTATGGCGAAATGAACTTTAAAGCCTCCCACATCTTTCCAATACAATTAATAATTGCTAAAAGCATTAAAAGTATTTTTTATAATTATATTAGAATATGATGTCACCCATGCTATTTCTATGGGCGACCTGAATTGTTGAAACATTTTATCACGTCTTTCAAAAAATCATTTAAGTACCTTAATTTATTGCCAGCAATTTAAAATTGGTGGCGGAGTAATGTTTAGACATTATAGTACACGAAATGATCAGTTTTAAGAAACAAATAAGCTTTATAAGTTAAATTACGAGGCAATGAAAAAAGTTAAATATTACGATCTGTCTCATAGGAAAGCTTTAAACATGGCGGACGTGCCAAAACATGAGGTTTTTAATTGAGGGGAGGAGACACGTAATCATGATAAAAGTCAATAACACTTACTGAGATGGGTCCTGGAGGCTTTTAAGTTAGCAAAGAAATACCACAGCAACAATTTTTTAGCTATTATTACACTTTAAAATAATTTTTTTTTTTAAGATGAGCTACAACATACTGACGCACCGAGAGCAATTACCAAAATAATCTATAAATCCATAACTTCGCTAATAGATAACACACGAATGTTCTGTTACTGTGCAAATGTTCATAAAAGATTGTAGAATATGTAACAAATTCCCAGAACTTTGGGGAAAATCTATTATATTTATTATAAGCATTGAAAAGGTATCAGTCCAGCAGCAATGGCGGATTCCGAAGTATGGGTTAGAGATTAACAGAGAGGACTAAAATTTTAAAGACCCATATCTCCGAAACCACCGGACCGATTTCGATGCAGATTAGTTTAAAATGGTCAGTAAACCTTCACGGAACAGAAAAAGCATAATTTAGGTCTCTGGCTTACCTGGGACGTTTAACTTAATACCCGGCCATGGGAGCTCGCCAGCGACACCTTTTGCTCTCTATGACGAAGCAGCGTCCCTTTCGTTCATAAATCCAGGTGTCATTCATTCATTTTAACATTATAGCAACAGAAGTACCGTAATTTCCGGCGTATAATCCGCGGATCAAACAATTCTGTTTGACCCAGAAATTTTATTTAGTAATTGAAGCCAAATATTTACCGCGATTTAAAAAATTACATTTTATTTTTTAAATTTTCTGGGTCGAAAAATGATTGTTTGATCCGCGGATTATACGCCGGAAATTACGATACTTTTCCCCTGAAGGTGTTAAATGCTTGATTATTAACTCTTTGCACTCGACAGATGACTCTCACTCCCTGCAAGTGTTGCCAGGTCTCCCACGTAAATCGGTGCTTCTACTGCCCTGGACCAGGATTGCCAGTTTGGCCTCCATTTTTATTCATAAATTTAGTGTTCACACCAGAAATAATGTACAGTACTTTATAATTTATATAATAAGAGATATTTAGCGATCACATAAAGGGAAAATTCTTGTTTCAAAATCCCGCTACGAATTTGAAATTTCTGATTCGAATTGGAGGCCAAACTGGCAATCCTACCCCGGACACCAGTATTTTAAGGTAATTTTCTTCGCTATATCTGGTGGCATAATTATCAGCAACTAAGGAGGAATTTAACCGTAAAAGATTAGTGGTGTCCAGAGCATTTGGAGCACTAATTTACACCGGACACCTAGCAACTCGCACTGAGTGAGAGCCACCTCTTGAGTGCGAAGGGTTAAAAGTCTATGAATAAAATATTTTTTGCCCTTCAACGTGTAAGGATATTCAATCCTAAAGTTCAGGCCAGGGATGAGATTTGTCCGCTTTTTTGCAAACCAGTATAATCTTACAGAAAATGTTATTTTATTTAACCCCCTGAAGGGTGGTGGTTCAGTTTTGGACCACTTAATTTTAATCCGAAAATACCCTATTTACACCATAACTAGGGAATCAAAATTTTCCTTTTATTAAGTATACAAAGAAAGGATTTTACTTATGTTAAAATAAATTTGGATGTAAATTCTGGTCTCAGTCAATTATTTCAGCATTTTACGCGTAGAAGTACTTTGCCCCTGAAAGGATTAATCAGAAAATACTGCGATTTAACAAAACAACATTTTCCCTAATATTATAGCGGTATGCAAAATTTTTGGAGAAATCTTATCCCTGATTCAGGCGTAAGTTCGTGAATGTTTATTTGTTATGTTTGAGTAAAATTTCAAACTTTATTCAAATACATAAATGCATTTCTTAATGAGAGATACGAAAATTAGAACTTACCCTTTTTCCGACGACGTCAACAATGGAATCCACATTTTTTCCGTTATAGCCGATAATATGTTTATATCCTTTCTTTGAGGAATTCGTACACGTTTTTTCATCATTTACTTTTAGATGAATGATCCATGTTTAACCCTTTCCGGCACGGGCAATTTTTGTCGTAAAATGAAGAAATGATTGACTAACACCGGAATTTTAAAACGACATTTTTAGAAATTAAAAACATGTTATTTTAACTATTCATTGTAAAAGAAAAAATTTACTAAAATATTCTTGGTGCGGATCGTAAGTTTGGAATTTAAATTAGGTATCCCGACCTGGGCACAGTGTGCCGGAAAGGGTTAACTCATTAACGCCGGTTGGCAAGAAAACTTGCCATCTCCGTATTACGAAATTTTAAATGTGGAATCCAGTATTTTAGTAATGAAACATTCATCTTATTTAATCTCAAACTTTGAGAGATTAAAGGAGTTAAAATTACCATTATGGAAAAACTGGTGTCAACTGGTGCGAAGGCATTAAAAAAAGTATAACGAAACTCGTCGTTAGTGGGTTAACTAAATGCTTGAAAGCTTGAATCCTAAACGAAAAATTTATATTATTGTGCAATTGAAATTGATAAAGGAATACTTTTAACACATATTTAATTAAATGTAAAAGAACACTTAAATGAGAGCATCTTTGATGCCCTCTTACTCAACCAATTACATGTCAAAAAGTGAATTATAACTTACATCATTAAAAAGAAATAATTAAAAAAGTTATTCATGAGTTTATGAGTTAATCATAGCATCTTGTTGTATCAACCATGGATTCCCAACTTTATATTTCGATGAAGTAGGAAGGTTTATTGCTCTTTCATCGTAATTATAAAACAGAAAAAAATTAGCCTCGTGATTTATTTCTATCAACTCTTCCTTAATTTCTGGAGTTTCATTGTCGCCCAAAGTGTCTACTTGGATAAGCATAGCGAAATGGCCCACACGGCCGATGTTTGAAATAACATGTGTGATAATAAGGTCCACCATGAGAATAGAATATAGAGTGTTTTTATCCCCTGACCTTGAACTGTCCTTGAGATAATCAGGAAGTATACGCCAGCGCTACTATTTTTCAAATACGTTTTTCTCAAAAACTACTAAAGTTAAAAAAACTAAACCAACGCCCATTATTGAAAAATATATTATTTCACATTATATATTTTTTTTCACATTTTTACATCTGTATTAATATAAAAAAAATAAGCAAAAATATTTTTTTTAATTTATTATCGTGGTAATTTTATAGTTACACAAACCAAAATGTTACAGAATAACGCTCAAAGTATGTATTTTTATGAAAACAAATTTCGTTAAAATCGAAGATGAGCTTTTTGAGTAATAAAAAGACAATGCTGACAAATTGCTAAAATATTCGTAACTTTCCTTGTTTGCATTTTCAGAAATACGCTACTATCAATGCATTGGTCGATTCGTGATATTTCCACTCGGGCAGGATGTGCAGTGCGCCAAAATAAGAGAATGTTTCCATACATACTACTTCCTATAGATTTGTTTCGTGTTTGTAAACATTCTGTTATTGTGGAGTACTGTGCAATCCTCTCGCGTAATAATATCAAGTCGATGGTCTAGTCAATTTTGCAAGTAAAGTTGAATAGGAGCTGTAAATATAAAAGGTTATCAACTTTTTTGCAATTTTGACCCCTCCCAAACTTCCGATATCATACGTTATCATTCTTCAAATTCCCCTCCCCCTTTTAATATGGTTATCAATGTCTATTTTTTTTTCCTTTTTTTTTCTTGTTATGCATTTGCAATGATATACAGATATGGTTATACATTTCTTACTCGCATATTTTACTTATTTAAATGAAGAGAAGAAATCAATAAAATATCACTGTTATATAAGAAATAACTTTTATCAAATGATATTTTAAAGAAATACTTATTATTTAAAAGTTTTTAATAATAGCTCTTTGTTACATAATGCATTGAACAGTAATATTGTCCTCTTGCACTTCGCCCTTGCACGGGGCTAAAAAGAACTTCTTGTAAACAAAACAGATGGATAACATTCTTTCCCGTCTTTTACTAGCAAAAAATAACAAGTATAATTTCGAATCTTGTTTCCTAACAACGAGTTATATAAGCATATGGCAGGAGAATATTAATGGTGAACTTTGGGTTACTCCATATTTTGGAATGAAACGTTTCATTATAATTCAATGGTTTTAATAATAGGGTTTTATTTTCCTAAAAAGAAGAAAACAGACTTAAAAAATTAAGATAACATATATAAAGAAAAAGATACAAAAAAGTAAATTTTGCTTTGATCAAAAATGATAACGATATCAAATGACAACCCCCTCCCCCTACAGATATCTTCCGAAGTCAAGTGCCAGAAACACCCCCCCCCCCCACAGACACACAGACTCTCCCCCAAAGTGACAAGTTGTATTTGTACACTGTACAGCCAAATAGCCTTCTTCTATGTGAAAATCATAGTAAGAAAATGTTATAATTTTTCTTTGTCAGTTCTTGATATTATTTCTCGAGAAGGATGCGCAGCACGCCAAAATAACAGAATATTTACACAAACACGAAACAAACCTATAGGGCAGTAGTACGTATGGAAACATTCTCTTATTTTGTCGCTCTTCGTATCCTTCCCGAGGGAAATGTCACCAATGCATTACTAGCAGTGTATTTCAGCAAATCCAAACAGCAAAAGTTATGAATATTTTAGAAAGTTGCTAGCATTATTTTTGTTATAACGCAAAAAACGCATCTTGGATTTTAACGATTTTTTTAATAAATGTGCATACTTTGAGCATTCTTCTGTAATTTTTTGTTTGGTGTAAATACAAAATTACTAAATTAATAATTTTAAAAAATATATTTTCCTTTATTTTTCTATGTTAAAATTTCTGTAAAAATGTGAAAAAAATATATAATGTGAAATAATATATTCTTCTATAAATGGCATTGGTTTCATTTTTTTAACATTTGTACATTTTGAAAAAACGTATTTGAAAAATTGTAGCGCCGGCGCATATTTCGCCGATTATCTCAAGGACAGGCCAAGACAGGGGATAAAAACATTCTCTATTGTATTTTCATAGTGAGTCTTTTCCCCCACACATGTCATTTCAAACATAGGCCATGGGGGCTATGTCGCTATGCTTATCCGGCTAGACCCTTTAAGTTTCTTCTATGGGTTTGGAAAACAAGTTTGGGTAGATGTTTGGTGAACAAATCTGCTGTCATCATCTTGATTGGACTGTACTTAACCCCTTGAGGGGCGGTGGGATATATTTTATCCCACCTACGATTAATGAAGATTCGCACAAGAAAAATGTTATTAAAATTTACTTTTCTACCTTTGGTGGGAAAAAGTCGTAAAATTGCTTTTCCTTATTTAGAAACAGAATTTTTCGAACTTCCCGGTGTGAATTCAACATTACATAAACACAATTGCTTGCCCCTCAAAGGGTTAAGATTAACCGTCCCTTCTTGATTTAGTTGATTGATCGAATAAAATTTTATGTCTATCCCAAACAGCAAATAATCATTTGCCGAACTTCCAACGAAAGTCCTAACTCGATTATTTTTCGTCCTGGCGATCTCATTCTCCGGACCCGGCAGATATGACTTCTTGTCTACAAGGCAGATCACCTTTCGAGCATCGCATCCCGACAGCAATTGAGTCGGATTTGAAGCGTTTGCTTATTAGTTTTCGATAATTTTGTCACTTGGTAATCTTTTACAGAGTACTTTGCAAAATCATATGATCTTTTACCGATTAGCTAATGATATCGAATAGAAGGATTTGTACGATGCAAAAATAGTATTTAAAACGTAAAAAAAAATCGTTTTAATTCAAAAAATAAATATTGCTAATTGGGATTATTTTCCACGATAAGCTGCAAAAATACTTCCACAGGGTTTAACTAATTGAAATGTAAGACATTTTGTTTACTTTAAGTCAAAATATTGCTGTTAAATAATTTTAGAATAAAAATTGCAATTTACCTTACAATTAATTTTCTATTGTAAAATACAATTAAAATAACATTTAATTTAAAAATTTTATATATATATATATATATAATATTTATATAATATTTATATAACATATATATATATATATATTAGGGTGGTCCTTAAAAAATTAAATTAAAAATTTTCTATGGGGCACCCTCCTATTTTGTTCTATGTATAAAATAAAGACCCCCACAAAAATTTCAAAATTTTAAAACATTTTTTAGGGGTCGCTACCAAGGTTTGAATTTTTTTTTAATTAAAAATTGACATATTTTGTAATCTAATAATATATTATTAATACAAATCCATAGTCATTGCCAAATGGAATCATGGTATGATATTAGGCTGTAAAGACTGTCTTTTGTTTCAAGCTTCAATATATTTACGCAACCTATTATCCGAACACAGTCAGGAGTATTTCATGTCTACACTCTATTTCACCTGAACTTGGCCCCATTGTGAAAGGTAGAGAATCTAACATTCCGCTTTGAAAAATAGTTCTCCGTTATTTTTTAATCTTAAATATCTAAAATGCGTAAGAATTTATAGTATAATGTTTATAAATTATAGAGTTTGATTTTTTTTATATTCGTAAAATATCATACTAATTGGCCATATTTGTATCAAACAGTATCGTATCGAAGAGTATCCTATCATTCGTATCAGAGCACCAAAACTTAAAAAAAAAAAAGTTTTCGGAAAGCTTTCCTTTGACCGTTCACTGGGATTGCAAAATTTTAGAAGACATTTCAGGATCTAAAACTGTAGACAGATTAACCATTATTGTTTCACGTAAAGGTACTGACCATTTAAATAGCTGTTCCACAATTTCAATCAGAAACAAGTGAGGCAATAGCTCCTGCCGTTAACGAAACATTGGAGTTGTGGAGATTATAAGCAAGTAAAATGTATGACTTTTGATATAACATTTGTTGATACCTGTTTATCAGGAGCAGCTTGAGCTGTTCTGGATTAGAATATGAACAAAGAAATGGATTGGCTTGCAATCATCACATCCTTTAAATTATGCTTGAGGAAGTTGTTATTAAGTCTCTCGGAGTTTCAAGCGGACCGGACATACAATTATTTCAACAATTTGAAATTTCGTGGATGTCTATCGGTTATGTCGATCGCATATTTCAGACTCTCATAACTGACAATTTAATCAATGAAAAAAATAACACATAATGTGTCCGAAATTACAGAATTTGCTCAAAATCATCTTAGAGATTTTCAACCAATGGACGATTACAAGGAACCGATAGACCTTGCCATCATTTTCTTAGGAGCAGTACGTGAAAGAGATGTTTACATTAGAGCTCCAGGTGGGGATTGCATTGGGCTCCATGAATAGTGAAGGTGATGTACATGCTCAAGATTTATTTATTTAGAGATCAGTTTAAAGATCAGTTAGTAGAAAAAATCTGGAGTTCGTCAAGTTTTCTCGTTTGGTGTGAAAATCTACATCCACACTGGTATCAGGTCCAATGATTTATTGCTCCCGAAGAACTTGAAAAAAGACGAAAATATAAATGAAATAATTTCTTTGTGTGCTTTGAAGAAATTCCTAGGACATTTCTGTACTTCACAGAACTAGTTGCTTTTGCATTTTTCGATGACAATGTCTTTTTTGAAAATAAAAGAAAAATGGTGCATGGTTTGAAAAATGAAGAAAATTATGAACTTTTGAAACGTACACGGGCTCATCCTGATGTCAATCTCCAAAATAGCTTGCAAGATTTTCTAACAAACAACACTCTGTTTTATCTTTTTAATTATGGATTTACCTTTAGACTTTTTTGAAGCAGATGCAGCTAATAGGAATAAAAATGAATCCTACAAGACATGTAAGGCACTAGCGACTACAGTCAAACTTGTTAAAGATGTAGCCGAAAGTTATATAGCACTCATGGAGTATTACAATAAACTTCATTCAAAAGATAAAGAACAAAAACAGTATTTCAAGGATATGATGATGGCGATCCAAATCATTTCTTTGTTCATATTCTGCTCCAGAAGAACACAAGCTTTTCTTGATAATCCAGTATTAACAAAGGTTATATCAAAAATCATCCATTTTACTTGCTCGGTACTCCCCACGACTCCAATATTACGTTACCAGCAGAAGCTATTGCCTCTTGAACTATCCTGATTGAAGTTTTGGAACATCAAGCAACTGGTCAATACCTTTACCTGAAACAATAATGGGTAATCTGTCTACAGTTTCAGATCCTGAAATGTCTTTTAAAATTTTGCAATCCCAGTGAATAGACAAAAGAACGCTTGCCGAAAACTCTTTTTTTAAGTTTTGGCCTCTGCTTGCTCGTCTTCAGATACGAATATGTCCATTAAGTACGACGTTTTACGAATATCAAAAAGTCAAATTCTATAATTTATAAACATTATCTTATAAATTTTTATGCATTTTAGCTATTTAAGATTAAACAATAACGGAGAACTATTTTTCAAGGCGGAATGTTAGATTCTCTACCTTTCACAATGGGACCAAGTTCAGGTGAAATAGAGTGTAGACATGAAATACTCCTGACTGTGTTCGGACAATAGGTTGTGTAAATATATTGAAACTTGAAACAAAAGACAGCCTTTACAGCCTAATATCATACCATGATTCCATTTGGCCGTGACTATGGATTTGTATTAATAATATATTATTACATTACAAAATATGTCAATTTTTAATTTTTTTAAAAAATTCAAACCTTGGTAGCGACCCCTAAAAAATATTTTAAAATTTTGAAATTTTTGTGGAGGTCTTTATTTTATACATAGAACTAAATAGGAGGGTGCCCCATAGAAATTTTAAAAGTTAATTTTTTAAGGACCACCCTAATATATATATATATATATAAAACATTTATAAAATTATATATGTGTGTGTGTGTGCATATATCTCTATATAATAAAAGGCAGTGTAACGCGTCCGGGGCGAACCCATTCTTGATAAAAGCAATTACCGCGGCCATGTTAGGCATAAATATTTAAGAGACCGTAAGTTTGCCGATTGTTCAACGTATGGAAATATATACATAATCTGCTTTATATCACGTCTATTCTTCGTTATTTTCTCTAAAACGTTCAAACTATATCAAATTATAATGTTTTAAATTCTAAATTAAAAATAACAGATAACCAGCTATTTCCATGTAAACAACGGATAACAAGAGTGCAAGATGAGTTTAACTTTGTTTTGGCGCCATCTTTCGGCAATCAATATAAATGAAAACTTTCGATATCGATTGAAATTAGAGTTTCTTATAAGAAAAAAAATGCAGATGTAATGATGTAATTCGAGATCAATTTTTTAAAGCTTCACGTATATAATTTTAAAATTTCATTCAATATATATAAAATGAATATTATTATTATTATGGTGACGACTTTGATAGAATTTTAATTTAGTTTTATTTAGCTTAACTTTTATCCGCTTATTCTTTTTAAAATTTTGTTTGCATTGAAAATTTCTTTTTTCCCAGATGTAACTGAAATATAAAATGTTACGATTGCATTAGTATGGCTGAAAATTATCTTTTCACTTATTAAATTATAATTTTGTTTGTTTAAATGTTATTATGCTAAAAATTGAAATTTTATCTGCATTGATATAATTAATATATGTAGTACATAACATGGTATTGTGTATTCCTTACATTTTAATTACATTTGATTTAAAATGTAAAAATTTACTTACAATGCAAGTCAATTTCAAGTGGATATAAGCTAAGTTCTTAAAAATTGATAAAATTAAATTAAAATTTTGCGAAAGTAATAATAATAATAATAATAACTTTTGATTTTATTTATACCAAATGAAATTTTATAGTTATATAGCTGAAGATTTCAAAAATTTATCATTAATTAAATCAATGTGTCCTGCGTATTTTATATAGCAAAAAAAAAAAAAAAAAAAAAAAAACTTACAAATTTTGACGGACGATCCTTTGTTTATATTAATTGATGATAAATGACGCCATACCATACTTAGAAATTGAAAAGTACAGCTCCATAGATGAGTAAAACCCGCTGACTTGATCCCACAGAGTTCTAATACAGTATCTCTATCTCTTAACCCTTTCAGGGACAAGGTACTTGTATTCGTAAAATGTTCAAATAATTTAGTAACACCAGTATTAAAAAGAGATTTTATTTGTAAACAAGTAAAAGTAAATTTTCGCGTACTTAATAAAGATGACATTTTTATCATAAAATTCCGGTGCCAATGTGGCAATTTGGGATTAAAATTATGTGATGCCGTGACGGCATCACCGCCCTTCAAGGGGTTAACCCGAGATTGCTCGCGCAGGGTATGTCATACCCAGGCTGGGCACAGTTATTAAATTTCTCACCAGTAGTTTTCGAAAAGTAATCGTCAAATTATTTTTGTGAGCAATGTCAACGATTAAATAAAATGACGATTTTTGTTTGAATTTATTGGTGGCAAAATGTTAATCGTTCATATCCTGGATATGCGCGAGCATTCCTGGGTTAACTCCGTGCCTTGATCCACCCCTAAATAAAAGCGGTGGGACATTCATTATTCAAATTCATTCATTTTTATAAAAATAATGTATTAAAAAAAACCTTTAAAGCATTGAATATTTAATTTTAATATTTTTTGAAATCTTCAAAATTTGTGCTTCACTTTGCTAATTATTATTATTGTAGCAATAAAGACTGCTGTTTCTTTTGTCTAATTGTTAACGCAGATCCACATTCCGTCATTTTTGACTGGGCTATACACTAGTATATACATATATATATATGTGTGTGTGTGTGTATGTATGCAAGTACTAAATTTTGTCCGCACGATAAAAGTCGCAATTATGCACGCATCGTCTTCAAACTCGCCAAACTCATTGAGTTGGCAAATATCTCGCCAAGGATTGAAAATGGGCAAAATCGGCCAAAGGGAATGGAAATGTGGAGGTTTAAAAATTTTGAATACTGCCCAGTGTTGCCAGTGGGCTACTTTTATAAAATTCTTATTTTTTGATTGGCATCACTTTTCTGAAATGGTAAAATTCCCCGGATTTTCGCCTTACTTAGCATGTTATTAAATAAGGCAAATTTTGCTATTTCAAAAAAGTGGTACAAATCAAGAAATCTGAATTTAAAAAAGTAGCCCAATGTCAACACTGGTAACCGTCTTAACACGATTTTGATAAAACCAAATCTTACAGAACCATGACAGGAGAAAATACATTTTTCGTTATAGCAGTTGCCAACAATTAAAAAGAAAAAAATTATCACCTCAACAATTACTTTTCTATTGCAATATTTTTATGTGAAAAATTAGATAAAATAAATAGTTTGACGAATTATTTACACAAAACATTTAGCTCCCTAGAGCTCATTCTTAGTGAAGAAACTGGGTTTATCTCTAACCTTGATTTATGTTTTGATGGTGATTGTAGTACTTAACTTCGAAATCTACCTCCGCCAGTAGGCCGAGCTGGCAGGGAATTTTTGAAATACGCATATTTCTATCAAAACAAGCTATAACGAAAATATGTTGCAATAAATCTGGTAAACAAGATTCATCTTCCATACGCAAGAACCATTTGAAATTCGTGATTGAATTTTTAACTGGGATTCTCTAAATGGCATTATCTGTTTCAAAAAAAAAGAAAAGAAAAGATAAGATAAGATAAGAAAAAAAAAGAAAGAAAAGAAAAGAAATCTAATCTAGCGATTTTAGGATAATTATTGAAGCTATTGTCTAGAATCGCAAAATATTTAAACAAATAAATGAACAATAATTGCTTGTTTAATAGTGCAACATTCAATGCGTGCATTTTAAATTTAAGTGATTCCGAATATAAAATGAAATGAGTTTTAAATTAAATGAATGAAATATTTGTTAGTTAAGTCACATGAGTGCAATGCGTTCAAGAGAATATTGGGAACTTATCGTCTGCGCTCGATAAACTAAAAAAGGACTTAAATTTGAATATTTTTTTTATAATTAAGTTCTAAACATTCATAAAAGTTGTATTCTCATCGGGAATATAGCCGTGTATATCATTTTTTTATAATCTTAGCACATAAGAATTGAGTAAAAAATGAGACTACAAAATTCTATCTTTATATAATAACTACTTACTAATTTTTACGCGTCATTTTTCATTAAATAAAAAAATTAAAATCGAGCGTATTTAAATCAGCAACATTTGATAATATATATAAAATAATAGTTTATCCTTTTTTTTATAAATTAAAATAAAAAACGTAATTTTTACTCTACGGAAAAGGACAGAGACGAATTCCATCAGAAAAAGAATTTTCTTACAATTTCGAATACTACAGCGATTAGATGACCAACATTTTGCCATTTTAACAAATAATATTAGGTCTAAAAGGAACTGGTTTTATTTAATTATCTATAATAAATAAATTAAATAATCACGAATAAAAATTAATAGAAAGTTCTATAGTGTCAGAATGTAAATACTTCAAACAAACGAAAACACGGCGTTTTCCGCTTGCGCAGTAATTTCATACATGTACAATTAATAGATTATACACAAAGAAGAAAGTAGTTTGGCATATTCCTGTAGTTTAAAATCGTCCGCTACGTGGCGTGTGACCTTATCGATATGACCTGGTCTTTAATCTTGCGGTTACCTTTGCCATTTAAGATAGGATGCTTACTTTATATTCTGCTTTGGATCAAGCGTGGAACCTCGATAGGAAACTCACGCCGAGCAAAGGTCAGCGTTATGGACTATGTAATCTTGGACTAAATTGTAGCTGTTCTCAGTGGGCTAAGTTTTTTAGTTCACATATATTGACTGGCACCAGTGTTGCCAGTGGGCTACTTTTTAAGATTCAGATTTCTTGATTGACACCCCTTTTCTGAAATGGTGAAATTCACCTTGTTTTCGCCTTAATTAACATCTCATTAAATAATTTTGCTATTTCAAAAAAGTGGTGTAAATCAAGGAATCTGAATTTTAAAAAAGTAGCCCATTGTCAACACTGACCGGCACCACTTTATTGAAATGGTAAAGTTCGCCTTATTTAATGATATATTAACCCTTAAATGCACGATTTTTTATCTTGTTTCGAAAAAAGTATACATGGTTCTCAGAAAGGTTTATTACGCAGGAGAAATAATGAAAAAAATCAGAGATACATTTTTCGTATAATATGTCAACATTTTCTTATGTTGCACATCTGCAATACAAGTAAAAATAAATATTGCAAATTAGTAAATATTTTAATAAATATGAATATAG
Organism: Maratus speciosus; assembly: GCA_963932465.1. Lineage (NCBI taxonomy): Eukaryota > Metazoa > Arthropoda > Arachnida > Araneae > Salticidae > Maratus > Maratus speciosus. The sequence continues at coordinate 491,033,610 of OZ010796.1, read as the reverse complement.
ATACCTTATTTTATATAATTTTTTACTTTGTAAAACTGAACCCTTAAGTACACGAATTATTCTTTTAGAATTGTCTTTTATTCTTATATTAAATGTTAAACATCAGAAATTTTAAAACAGATTTTTAACTTTATCTAGTAGCATATTTTTATACTTTTCACAGGATTAATATTTCTTTATAAATATAGCAGGTGCTAAGAGTTAAATAAAAAGTGATGTAGCTATGCATTTAACGGTTATTTAACACATTATCGATGAGCCTCGTTTGCACTTCTTTTAATTCTTCGACGCTAGTTTTTTAAGCTTTGTAATTTTAAGTTATTTAATCGCTCGTAATATGAGATTATATAATGTGAAAATTCCCAAGCTAAAATTCTGGCATTCAAATTTAAAAGTTTTGTTCGCATTACATGGCAAGAAAACTTGCCAACCGGCATTAATGAGTTAAAACGAAAACAATCGGAATTTTACCGTTTCAAAAAAGTGGTGCAAATCAAGAAACCTGAATTTTAAAAAAGTAGTCCACTGGCAATACTGGCTGTTTTGTTTATTTTCGCGGCTTTTTTATTGATGTCTCATCGTAGGAGAGGAGGGTAGGGCTAAAGTGTCCGAATAAAATTTACATAATGTAAATTTGGAAGTCCATTCTATTTTGTACACCTGTCGCTAAGTGGTGCTAGGTTGCGCTAACAAATTTAACCCTAGAAATACCGAAAATTTTACTCAAGTTTTATAAAAACATTTTACACCAGAATTTTTACTTAAAACTATTTAATTTGTTTATTTAACTTATTATTGTCTGATTTATAAATTTAGTTTGTTTTGAAGAAATTTCTGGTTTGAATAAATATTTTGAATGTACATGTCGGGTCCATTGGACCCTTCTGGTAGACAGAGGGTTAACACGCAGTGAACAAAAACAAAGTATAACCGCTCTGGTGATAACTGAACAATCTTCGAAGTACATTATGCAGTAAGATATACTAATTTACTACTACTTTGCACTTGGCAGTGTGCTAACTGGAGGTAAAAACATTGAGAATTATTTTCTAATATATCTGATGTTACGCAATTGGAAACGTTTGCATTCTCACTTTCAGCTCCACAATGGGTTTTCTTCTCGTAAATCCCATATTTCAAATATCATACATTTCAGATATTTAGTGGGTAAACATAATGTATTTTGTCCCGCAGAATCCCAATCTGCATAAAAATTCTGGTTTCCCAATTCAAATTTAAAAGTATCCACTCCCAACCCTTAGACTAAAGCTAGTGAGGGTGGAACTTTTTGGCACTTTAAATAGCTCCCAAAAATATTCGACACGTATTTTTTTTTTTTTTTATACGACGTTTATTTTTCGAGACATTACATTGTTCCGAGACTTTTATTCACTCAGTATATTGTCATGAAGAAGGTGTCAAAGTATTTTAGAGTGGCTATACACTACGCGATAAGACCGTTTACGTCACCACCTAGTGTCAAACTGAGGAGTTAGTATTCCTATCTTAAAAGTACACAATGCCAGTAAAAAGCAGTTACAAAGATTTATATCGTCTTCTATTTAGTATAAAAGAGGTCTTACAAACAAAATAACTTTATTAGAAACACTGGCATGTGATTTATGTCCAGTAAATCAAGGTGGGTACCCTTAGATTTTTCAAGGAGTGTGGTAATCGTTTTTCAGTTCAGAAATATTTGCTTAGTATTTTTTCTTCATATTAAAAATCGTCCGGCAATTTGCCACCGAATTTGTAATATTTTTCTTCGATTAAAAAAGATGAAAAATTCAATTCGAAATATGTGATAGAACTGTTCCCACCCATTTAAATAAAGATTCTTATGCTAATAATTGCATGCAGAAATCTGTCTTAAAAAGGCAGAAGCTAATGAAACTAACACATGTAATCTGGGGCCATATTCAAACTACACTGCTCAAAAGAATTAGGGGAGCACACAGTTTTTACAAAATTACGCAAATATTTACACCGATAAATAAAATTAAATTAAACATTCATTATTTGAAGAGCAGTAGAAAACAGATGAAGAAAATTTCACATTCAAATCAAAGTTTATGACGTCAAAAACCAGAAAAAGGAGATGAGTGTAGGAATAGGGATTTTGCAGAAACGTCTGTTTCACTTTCTTAGATGTAAAATGCAATTGCTCAACTTGTGTTTGGAGAAAAGACGAATTGAAAACGTGATTTACCGCAATCCATGTCTTGCCGTAACATCGAGACTGTTGAATCCGGGCAAACACAACGAATTGTAGAGGACGCTGTTGGAGTCACAAGAAGTGCCACTGCAAGGCTGTGAAATCGATTCCAAGACAGAATGTTAGATATTGATCAGGGCAAGGTCACCCATGTGCTACAACGGAAACTTTTGACCGATATATCCTGTTAACCGCTCGTCGAGACGGAACGGGTAATGCTACTTAGCTGCAAACACGGTTGTTCTTGGCCACAGGACGAAGAGTGTCGATTCAAACATTCCGAAATAGGCTTCATCATGATAGTCTCTATTCACGTAAGCCAATGGCCTGTATTCAGTTGACCTCAAGCAACTGTGCAGCCCAAAGAAATTGGGCAACTGAAAATCGAGTTTGGAGGCAACGTTGTTGGAGTCAATTTTTTTTTTTTACATGCGATTCCCAATTCAGTCGGGATGTGACATCCGATGTGTTTTGGCATGGAGAGAAAGGGGCACTCAAAATAATTTCACATTCGTTCGTGAAAGATAACATTACAGACGAGGTGGTTTGATGCTATGGGCTGGAAACAGCATAGGTGGACGCACGGGCCTGCATATCATTCGGAATGATATGCAGGCAATGATATGCAATCTTTGAAGCCCCGTAGTTATACAGACGAGATACTGAGACCTCAAGTCTATTTTACGTTGCAGCAATTGGTGATTCCTTTTTTCCTTGCATGATAATGCCAGACCGCATACAGCTCGTCTTGTTAAGAACATGATTAAAGTTGAAACAATACAGCATGTGTAAGAAACCAACATGCTCTCTAAACTTGAATCCTATGGAGAATGTTTAAAACACAGTCCTAAGACGCATTGCAGAAGACTGAGGCCTCCTTTTATTGTCCGGGACTTGGAGATTGCAAGTCTTAAGGATTGGAATAGTAATCTCTTGAAACTTATCTATAATGTCATCGAATCCATGGAAAACAGGTATGCGAAAGTTTTATCTATTCGACAGGGCCACGCGCCATATTAAAGACCTTGCATAATTCCTGAACAGTACTTTTTTGTCATTTATACTGACCTGTTATTACAGACCTGTATTTATTACAGACTATTTAACCAAATTGTTGCACTAAACGATCTTTTCACGTTCTATTCATCGTTTCAAAGAATTAAAGCTCTCTTGCAATTTTTCTGCGTCTTTTTCCCTGTACTGCACATTTATATGCTTGTTACTCTGAATTTTATGTCCATGCATGGCTGTCTCTTCACTCGTTCACTTGCTCCTCTAATTTCTTTGTGCAGTGTATGTGCAAAACGTAGAAGCTTCCACCAGTAAAGCAGAATAATTCTTTTAACACTATTTAACCCTTTCAGGGGCAAGGCATTTCTGCTCTAAAAATGTTCAACTATTTAATTCACACCGCAATTTAAGAACAAATTTATTTGAAAATAGTCAAAAGCTTTTTTTCACGTATATTATGAGATCGAAAGTGTACTAAAAAATTTCTGGTCTAATTTGTAAATTTCGGCATTAAAATTAACCGTTTGCAGACTGCAAACGGCGCCCCTCAAGGGTAATGGTTGATAAATAAACGTGTCTTTTTATAGGTGATGTAATTCAAAATACACACTTGCATGTAAGCAAGGTACAGTTTATTTAAACAAACTCTATGCTTTAAATGTAAAAACACGTGTTATATAATTTGGTAGAGAAAATTAGTATTTGCACCAGAAATTTTGTAAAGAAGAAAATCTAAGGCAAAATTCAAGCGTCTGGCTTTTCTGTGTTTGTGATTCATGGAACTGCAATTAACCCTTTATTTACTGCATTATGAACTGCCGCTATTTTTTCCAGTTACTACAGTGAGTATTAAAGGTTTTACTTTAAAGTACCGTCAGTACACTGTGACTAAAATATCGCAACAGAAATTTCATAAGGCATTTCAAATAACATCAGAATTGCGGTAAAATATTTTGAATTGATTAGTACGAGAAGTATAGACTTTTTTCATATTTAACCCTAGATCTACCGGGAATTTTATTCAAGTTTTAATAAAACGCTCTACACCAGAATTTTTATTTAAAACTATTTAACTTATTTATTTACCTTATTTTTGTCTGGTTTATATACTTAGTTTATTTTAAAGAAATTTCTGGTTTGAATGAATATTTTGTATGTACCTGTCGGGTCCAATGGACCCGTCTGGTAGACGGAGGGTTAAAAATAATTTTTTTGCAAATTACGGTGCCAATAATATATTTCAACATTTTAGCATTGAAAATGCTTTGCCCCTGAAAGGGTCCAAAAAAACTTCTTTTTTTTTTGTTTCGATCTTGATAGTAGTCGTTTAGTTATACGACGTATATTTCATCGCATCTCCACATATTCAACATATGAATTTACAAATGCCATTTCTAGCATAGCAAAAAAGAGCAGGTGCCACAACTTTTTCAATTTCCTATGAAAAGTAATAATGAAACAAAAAAGAAATACTAGGAAAATTATTACTACACTACATTTTAGTAATTACATTTTAAATCAGATGAAAACGATGGATAACTACACAGACGAAAAGTAAACAAGAAGGTTTTCTCCATCACCCAGTGTACTGACGGTACTTATAAATTATCCAGTATTTCAACTGTCAAATCAAATACATACACCGTTCACCTAAAACAGCTAGTCAAATTGTATTCTAAGAGCATAATGAACGCATAAAAATATCCAACACTTGTATTATATCCTTTACCGTGTTTGCAGCAATAAAAAGACGAGTGTGACAATCTGTACAAAATGTCGGCACAAAACATATCGACTGTTTCAAAGATACCCTCCTTCCTCGCTAAAATAACAAACCTAAAACTACTGCTGCCATGCATCCGGATAAAGGGAAGCTAAAAGAGTGTTTTTGCGAAGTACTATTAGAATATTACTATATTCAGCATGGGATGAAGGGTTAAAGTGAGTGGTACTTATAAGTACAGTCAGTATATAAAGGGTTAAAGAGAATTGACCGGAGTAATTATACTTACAAGGAGGCCATCAAACATGATGCGCGCAGATTTTCATGATTTTAAAGTTTGCTGTACGGATTATATCCTTAATTAGGTGAAAGTTTTCCTTCAAATGGGCCTTAGATTTTCAGAAATAAGGGTTTATAGTTCAGTATTCGATTTAAACCTTTGCGGTCGAAATACTCCACCCAGGCACAGGCATCTCTCACATGAATATTTTCGGTTAGCACCACTTTTTTTTAAAGAAACATTTTAGGTTGCACTTTTATAACATGTGCAAGAGAAATTTACTAAAAAATGTTCATTTAAAATATAGTTGTGCGAATCGGATATAAAAATATAATCATGTGTATAAAGCTTGGGCGGCTATTTACCGGTACTCGACCGCAAAGGGTTAAATAACCTTTAGTTTGACCGCTTTCACGTAATATTGGTAACGTTGAGGTGACGTACGCATTTGTCATGCAATAAGTGGAGGTTTTGATCCCAACCTGGTACTTTTTTGTTTTCTTAAATTCATTTTATATTTTTGACACTTTACAAAATTTACGCTGAATCATGAATTTGGCAGTTTTGAACCTTTTCATAATTTCCTAATAAAATACATTTACATTTTCGAATGTTTTATGAAAAAATATATTTTTCTGTAATTTTTAAACTCATATTCCTTTTGACGAAAATCTAAACTAATTTATGTCTTGAATTTTATTTTATTTATTATTATTTACCTTTTCATATTTTAACCGCAGATGTAAAATAATACCCTTTTTTAACATTTTGGAATTTCAAATGGAAATTTATCATTTTTTGTGTAACTTGTACAAATATTTTTCATATCGAATTTCCCAAACGTATTTATGATTAGATAATTAAAATAGCATATATATATATTTTTAAATTAATAAAATATTATAGCAGTAATGCTTATATGTTAGTTTTTAACCAGTTGTAAAAAAATATTAATGCCCTCAAAATACATTTATCTGTAACGTTCAAACTCAGCATCATTTTTCATTTGAACAGATAAAAAATTACTGATTACATTTCAAAATATTTTTTTCATTCTAACAAATAAAAAAGTTGATGTAATTCGTAAAAATTCAACTGGAAATTCAATAATGCAAGATAAAATTTGCATTACCTATAATATATATAAGTATATTTATTTAAAAATCGTCTGCTCTACTTTCTCAGCAATATCAGAATAAATAAAATAAGCTTTTTATTGGGATTGGTTAGCTTTTTTAATAGCATTAAAAAATCAAATATATACAGAATAAATATCATGTTAGTGTATGCATTTTTACAACATTGATAAAAATATGAGTGCAACGAAATTGTTTTTATATTGATTTTTAATGCCATTTTATCTTTAGAACCTTCTTACGTCTTATATCAAGCAATAAATTGCATATTTACTAAACTAAAAATTTTGATGTCGGTAATGCTACATTTTTTTTTTATTTCATCAGTTAACAAATTGCGTTATATTTAGAAAAAAATCCTAAAATCAGAAGGATATATTATTTCGTTAATTTTTTTCCCTGTTAATTAAATACATTTTTTATAGAAAATGCAAGGAAAAAAAGCCCTTCCGGCCAGTGCCGGGAGTAAAAGGTAACTTTCATATTCCTTATTTTTAAAAAGCTATCTGATATTATTCAAACAAACGAAGCTCAATTTAGTGGAAACCGATTATAGAAGATTCAATAATAATTTTTATCAATACTAAATCATTATGAATGAGAATTTCGCGAAATTAGGAAGCTTTATCCAAGCTGATTTTATTTAAAGTAACTTATATTTGGTTGTCAAATTCGGCAATATCTTGAAGTGCCTGCCTTTTTAAGACAACATGGTGGATGAAAGCTAACCAGTGAACTTGGTCGAGACCTTAGTAATTCCTGTGCACATGCTCACTCACATCGGAATCGGTTGATATATACGAGTGCTGTCGCAGGCAAAAAATCAGATTTTTCAAAATGTCCCCCCACATAAAGAAATTCAAACTGCTATATCTGAGCCATTTTTTAAGATAAAGACAAAACAAAAAATGCTCCGGAATCCTTCTATCAAAGTCAAATACTTAAGAAAGAAACCCTTTTCAATTTCTAATTTTTTTGCACCTCACTTTAAATATAATTTCTTTTTAATTTAATGGCCTCCATTTTGAAACAAGATGGTGGATGAAGCTGGCCAGTGAATTTTGTCGAGACATTGCTATATACTATCCACATGCCTTCCTACATCCAAATAGGTTAATAAATACGTGTTTTATCGCGTGGCAAATATCAGATCGTTTCAAAATGCCAGCCATGTTAGAAATTCAAAGTGCTATAACTCAACCATTTTTTAAGATATAGACGAAAAAACAACTGCCCCGGAATCTTTGTATCAAGGTCAAACACATAAAAGAAAAAACTTTTTCATTTTCAAATTTTTTGAAACCTCATTTAAAATTTTAAATTGATTTTTTTTTAATGTTCCTTTTTGAAACAAGATGGCGAATGAAGCTTGCGTACGAACTCGGTCAAGACATTGGTATATACTGTGTACACTAGGGTGTCCCAAAAAAATGAAAGTCGTTTTATTTTTTCGCATACCCTCTCATTTTTTTCCTTTTATGTCAAAACAATTGTAAATAAAGTTTCATGTAATTTGGACCACGGGAACCCGTGCCGACTTGCCTCTAAATGTCTCAGTCAGTACTTGTGTACTTAGCGAGCGAACGCTGACACATGTCACCCTATCACGTGTCTGTAGCGGAGTACCCAGCAGCTACAAATGAAAAAGATAAAACAAAATAAAAAAGAAAGGTTTTGGAATACTTGTGACAATGCGCAATCTGTGAAGAAACAATGCGAATCCTGTGAAACATGTCAGTACCAGTTTACTCAGGACAGCGCACGTCTATGTGTCAATGTGCTTATAATTCCAAGTTAGAGTAAATGTCGGGATAGTTTTTAATCAGTGAGCAGAAGATGGCAATATTATTGCGTAGTTCTAAAAACCGCTTCAACATCCTCAGCATCATACGAACCATTGCAAGAATATTTCTCTTCGAATCCTAATGAAAATATGGATAAAGAAGATTTCCCAACATTGATCGAAAGCTCAGAACCTGAGACAAGTAAATCAGTAATGAGGAAAGATTTTATTATTAAACTTAGTTGCTCCATTAGACAGGTGTCATTTAAGTATGTGCGATTATGTATTTACTCTTAAAGCTACTATTGGGGGGGGGGGGGAGGAGGGCACTTGATTTTACATTGACAAATTTCCGTTAAGTAAGTCTTAAATTAAAAGAATCCGAACAGAAACACGGAAGGAACGCGCGAAAAATATAAAAATTGAGTTCCAAAATGAGGTACCAGATGTAGCGATCTTATATTGAGATGGCAAACTGTTGCCTGCTTTGACTTCTCGAAAATAGAAAGAAGAACACTAGCTTATAGTTATTTCATATGAACTTAAAGAATACCTCATTGCTGCGTCGAGACTTTATAATTATACAGGCAAAGGACAGGCGCAGGCTATTTGGAAGGCTATGTTAGATTGGAATCTCGAAAATAAAGTCCAAATTCTCTGTTGTGATACTATAGCTTCGAATACAGGTCGTTTTAATGGTGCCTGTGCGCTCCTCGAAAAAAAAAATGATAGGGAAATGCTTTTCTTTGCTTGCTGCCATCATGTATACGAACTGGTATTAAAGGCTGTATTCGAAGTGAACATTAAACAAGTGACAAGTCCCGATATTACACTCCTTAAAAGCACAAAGAAAATCGGAAGAACACCTATTCCACTAAAACACAGTGCTATACAGAAACAGTGGAATTGTTCTAACCCGTATCTGAACTTGGCAATTTGCTTGAATTTTACTGCTCTGAACTTAAAAAAATGTTATGATCAGAGAGGACTATCGAGAGTTGATCAAAATTTCTGTGATATTTTTAGATGTAGGTGCAGAAAAAAAAATAAATCAGACTTCCGGGTGTTACGTCCCAAGCTAGATGGATGGTCCAAGCGGTTTACTCCCTAAAACTCTCGTTATTTAGTTCTCATTTGAAATGAAACACCAAGGATAAGAAATCCCTGCTAAACGTATGCTTGTTTATCGTGACAATCTATGTTAAACATGTCTTCAATACATTTTGGCAGTTAAAGAACGCTAAAAAGATTTGTTCTTTTTGACATCTTTGAAAGTCTGCGAAAATATGAATGAAAGTACCTCGAAAGCTGCTTTATTAAAATTTCTTCAGCATTTATGGTATTTGACTGATGAAATAGCAGTATTAGCACTTTTTGATGATGTTGACAAGGAAACAAAATTAAAAACGATGAAAAATTTACATAGAGAAAATTTCTCGACCCGTGAAAAAACATATATTTCATCGAAGATTCATCGAGTATGTATGTCGAGTTTCATATATTGATTTTGTAATTGTTTATTTAGTTATACATTTATATCACGCGATTGTTACCTGTTATTTTATTTTTATTTTTACAGAAAAAAGCATCGATGATCTCATATCTGTTAAAAGCCATTCATTGTTTTCTAGACTCAAAGTTTATGATAGTTTTGAAGACTCTGAGATCTCAATGTTCAGAGCAATGAACAATACAGCTGAAACAGCGGTAAAATTGATGCAGGACTTTCATGATTTAATAACGGTGACGGAGGAACAAAAACAATTTTTGTTATGTTGCGTACAAGGACACACAAAGGTCTATCCCGATTATATATATAAAAAAAAAAAAAAAAAAAAAAAAAAAATCATTGAAATGAAAATAAGTTCAGTAATGTTTCTTTTACTGTAATATGTTAATAAATATCTTCTTTAAATAAAACAGTGTTTTATGTACTAAAGAAACATACATTTTTCAATCTTTCCATAGTATTCCCAATACAAGATTTCATGTTCAAGTTTGACCTAAAGTCGGCACGTGTTACCGTTATCTGATTGCAATAATATTTTTAATTTATGTTTCTGTGGTGAAATAAAAAAAAAAAATAGAGGGTATGCGTATTTGATTTTGCAAAAAAAAATTTTTACCTTATATCCTGGGACACCCTAGTGTACACACCAAGTTACATCTAAATCAGTTCATAAATACGCCTGTCATGGCGTGACAAAAATCAGGTCGTTTCAAAATGTCAGCAACAATAGAAATTCAAAATGCAATAACTCAGCCATTTTTTTAGATATAGACGAAACAAAAACTGCGCCGGAATCTTTGTAACAAGGCCAAACATATAAGAAAGAAATATTTTTCAATTTTCAATTTTTTAGTACCACATTTCAAATTTTAATTTTTTTTAAAAATTAAATGGCCGCCATTTTGAAACAACATGGCGGATGAAGCTGGCCAACGAACTCGATCGAGACAGTGGCATGTACTATGTACACACCGAGTTTCATCTAAATCGGTTCATAAATACGAGAGTTACAGTGTGGCAAAGATCAGATATATATATACAGGGTGTCCGAAAAGTCTGAAAACGTTCGAATAACTCGAGAAATACAAAGCAAATTGAAAAACGAAAATATACGTGTTAAATATTTTTTAAAAAGCTACTCAGTAATATCAAATTTGAACGAAGCAACCGAACCCCCCCCCCCCCCCAGGGGTCAGAGGGGGTCCAACTTTGAAATTTTGAATGATAACCCCCATTTTTTATTGCATATTCGGATTCTACGGACAAAAATACGTAACTTTTGTATTTAACATTTTTTTTTAATCCTCGTTGATCACGGTGTAATTCAGCAAATTTTGGTTTTATATATATTTTGGTTTCCCCAACTAGGTTTTGACATCTCGAAATCTGATTGGCCAAAACTTTTAACGTCAAAGTTGTCGTCTTTTGCGGAAATAGTGTTTCTCAAAAACCATCAGTGGAGATTGTTTTCATGGCGCTTTATATGCTTTTTCCATAAACATTAATAAAAATACATTAAATTAGTTTTCTATTTGCATGTTTTTTTATCAAGTCAATCATTTTGGGGGCGGAGTGTGTTGGTATTCTGTGTTTCGATGTCTTCTGCTGTCAAAAAAATCACGTAATTCGGGGCCGGATGCGAGTGTATAAGTTTTTTTTTATTATTATTATTACTATAGAATAACATAAAGGAGCAAAAAAAAAAAAAAAAAAAAAAAAAAAAAAAAAAAAAAAAACAAACATATGAAATCTTTTTGTGCTGGCTGATCAAAGGATGGGAAGTAGCGTACATTTCAGGTGGAGGTGTTTGGGATTATAGGTTTTGAGGATTGATTAGTTACTGCAACTACTGACTAGCCAGTAGGGAAGAAAACATTCAAAAATTCTAATAAATGTAATACATTTTTGTAAATTAATATTTTTTTCCATTTTAATATTTTTTTCCTAATTTTAAATTTATTATTGTGTTGTTCGGGAAGTCGTGTCCGCTTAGAAAAAAAATTACACCGGAAAATCATGCCCGGTAATTATTAGACATTAGATATAGGAATCAACGTCTAATTATTAAATGATAGAATTTTTCGGTACGAATTTATTTTTCCAAACGGACACGACTATCCGAACGACCCAATAATTTTAAACAATTGAAAATTTTTGATCTTTTAAACTTTTGAATTTAAAATATAATTAAACTCTTTAAGCACTGTTGATTATTTCTTGGGGGAGAAGACGTTTTAATTTTCATGGGGGAAGGATAATATAGAAAAGTGTTTAATTATTTATTAATTATTACAATAATATAACAAATGTGAAAAAATATATAAATAAAAACGTTATTTGCAGAACAAATTAAAAACAAATCAGTTTTTTCCTACAATTTTTATGCCCGAGAAGGGACTTTTATTCATATATTTCATTCAGTTACTTCGATGTTTAATGTTAAAGATTTGTAACAAATCGGTTAGAGCTTTTGCGGACAGTGTCCTTAAAAAAGGACTCATAATTTTTATTTTACTAGCACCCAGAATATTTAGTTAAATTTTTCCATTTATAACGTACTTGAAGATAAGAAAGTTTGTATTTTCCAATAAACTCGTTTATAAATTCTGATATCAGTCTATCATTTCATCAATTTATAAACAGAACAACTCCGCGCCGGTAAGTGTTAAACCAATAAACATTAAAAAATAAAAACAAAATTTAAACAATATGATAATTTAAATACCCTAAAAATCCCTAAAATTTCCCTTCAAATTAAATCGAAATGAATCTTAGACTTTTAAAAATGTTTTTTGTATTTTACATGTGCCTTACCATTTTGTACACGATCATCATAGGCATAATGCAAAATCTGGAATACAAATATTTGCAACTTAAAACGGAAAAAAGTTTAAAATTTATTTAGATTTCTTTTTAACGGAACCTAAGTTTTTAAAGGGTTTTATGTATCATATTGTTTGATTTTCTTAATTGTTCAATCGGTTTAAATTATTTGTTATAAAAACTTAAGAACGTAGAACTAACTGAATGAAATATATTAATAAATGCCTCTTCTAGAGCTTAAAAAATGAAGAAAATAAACTTATCTGTTTTTAGTTTGTTCTGCCAATTATGTTTTAGATTATATTTTTTGCAAAGCTGCCAAGTCTCCGGCTTTTTGGATACCAGTACTTTAATACAGAAAATGTAGTTTTGTTTAATTGGAACATTTGGGCAATTTAAAAGAACCAGATTTTCTCTGAGATATTATTGGTGTGCAAAAAGCCGGAGACTTGGCAACTCTGTTTTTATCACATAAGTTATTTTATTGTAATAATAAACAAACAATTTTCTATATTATCCTTCTGTTATGAAAATTAACACGTCGTCTACCCCAGCAAATAATCATTACACTTTAACCCTTTCGAGAACGCATCGAGTACACAAATTTTATTTGGAATACACCGTGTTTTTTCAACTGTCCCCTTTACTTGTGAAATACCAAAAAATTCTTTAATTAAAAAATTAAATAATATTATTCATTTATTAATGGTGTCCAAAACAAATTACACATGCACATTTTGACGACGAATATATGTGCCTCACAAATCCCGACAGATTTAAAGAGTTAAATTATTTTTTTAATTAAAAATTTTCAAATATCAAAATTTTTTTATTGTTTAAATTTATGAAAAAAAATTTTAAATTGAAAAAAATATATTAATTTACAAAAAATTATTACATTTATTAGAATTACGGAAAATATTTTTGCTTACCTGTTTTTTTCTTGTTGCAGTAACTAATCTCCAATCCGACCACCACCTGAATTTTACACAACTTCCCCATTCTTAGCTCCGCTCGCACACAAAAAATTATATGTACTTCTTTTTATATTGCCCTATATGTTACTCTATAGTAATAGCAAAAAAATCCCATACACCCACCTCCTGACAACGATTTAGAGTATAAAAGAAGAAAAAAACAGCAGAAGCCTTCGAAATGCCGAATGTACAAGCCTACCTCTACCAAATAATGAAGATTATATTTTTTTTCTGTTCGGAAGAGGAGGGGTATGTTTACACATCAAAATATTTTTTTTAAAAACGCAGGTTAATTGATTAGAATGGACTGAATGGATAAAATAAAAACACAATAATAGAAATCTAATTCAATATATTTCTGTTAATTTGCATGGCAAAAGCATATCAAGCGCTTTTGCCATCGAAACAACCTTCATTGATAGTTTTCGACAAACACAATTCCAGTTAAGGTGACCCACTTTGGCAACAAAAGCTTTGGCCCATCACATTTCGTGATTATAAAATATGGTTGAGAAAACAAAATATGTATCTGACACATTTTGCTGGATTACACCGTCATCTACAAAGATTCGAAAAAAAAAATGTTAAAAGCAAAAGTTGCTCATTTTCCCCCGCTGAATCCGAATCTGAAACAAAAAATGTGGATTATCATTTTCAATTTCAAATTTGGAACGCCTCTGACCCCCAGGTGGTCGGGGTGGGGTGTCAACTTTGGTATCACGGAGTAGCTTTTAAAAAAATATTTAACACGTATTTTTTTGTTTTTCAATCTTATATGGATTTCTTGAGTTATTCGACCATTTCCAAACTTTTCGGACACCCTGTATTTTGCATAGCTGCCAACTCTTCCGCTTTTTCAGACTACAAAAATTTAATAAAAATTTTTGCCTTATTTAATCGGCAGATTACGGCGATTTACAAAGGTAAAATTTACTATAAAATTTTTGTGGTCTGAAAAAGCGTAAGATGTTGGCAGCTATGATTTTGTCACATTTGATATGTTATTGTAATAATTTATAAATAATTAAACAATTTTCTACATCATCCATCCCCTATGAAAATTAAAGCGGCGTCTTCCCCAGAAATAATCAAGAGAGCTTAAAGAGTTTAATTATCTTTTAAATGAAAAAGTTTAAAAGATAAAAATTTTCAATTGTTTAAAATTATGAAAAAAAAAAAAAGTTAAACTTAACACGTTCACGCCGGCGCGATGGGTCACACTCGACTGTCTCAGAGCTGCCAAGTCTCCGGCTTTTTGCATAGCAGCATTTTAATACTCAAAATGTTGTTTTGTTTAATTAGAGCAATTGGTTGATTTAAAGGAACAACATTTTCTCTAAAATAATAGTGGTGTGCAAAAAGCCGGAGACTTGACAACTCTGAGACAGTCGAGTGTGACCCACCGCGCCGGAGTGAACGTGTTAAAAATATTTTAAATTGCAATAAATTACTACGTTTATAAGAATTATTGAAGAAGTGTCTGTCCGACTTGATATATTGGAGTTACAGTAACTAATCAATCATCAAAATATATAACCCCACCCACACAGAAATTTACGCTACTTCCCCATCCTTTGCTCAGACAGCATAAAAAGTTTTTATATCTTTTTTTTTTTAATATTTTGTCCTATATTTTATTCTATAGTAATAATTTTTAAAAACTGTGCGCCAGCATCAGCATCCGGAAATAGATGATATTAAAAAAAAAAAAAAAAAAAAACAGCAGAAGCCATGAAAACGCAGAGTATCTGCACACTCCGCCCCCAAATAATGAACATTATCTTTTTTCTGTCCGGGAGGGAAGGTGTATATTTACACGTTAAAAAATTCAAAATAAGCAGGTTATTATTTTGAAATGATTGACTGGATAAAAAAATATGCAAGTACGGTACTAATTTATTATATTTCTATTAATTTTTATGGAAAAATCATATAAAGCCTCATCGAAACAACCACTACTGATGGTTTTCGAGAAACACTATTCTCGCAAAAGACGGCCACATTGACTATGAAAGTTCTGTCCAATCAGATTTCGAGGGGTCAAAACCTGGTTGGGAAAACCAAAATATGTATTAGTTTTATCTGCTCGATTACACCGTGATCAACGATCATTAGAAAAAAAATGTGAAATACAAAAGTTACGTAGAATCCGTAGAATCCGAATCTGCAATAAAAAATGGGGGTTATTATTCAAAATTTCAAAGTTGAACCCCCTCTGACCCCCGGGGGGTCCGTTGTGAAAGTCAAATTTGGTATCACTGAATAGCTTTTTTAAAAAATTTAACACGTATATTTTTGTTTTTCAATCTGCTTTGTATTTCTCGAGTTAATCGAACGTTTCCAAACTTTTCGGACACCCTGTATATATATATATATATATATATATATATATATATATATATATATATCAACATTTGAACTGAGGGTGGTTTCCTGGTCTGGGTGTCATGATCGATGAAAATATACCAATTTTTTTTTTAATCGCTTTCTCCCGAACGGCTGCAATAGGTAGCTTTTTGTAATGAAGTCTACCTAATATTATGCATTATTTTATAATTGTGATAAATAAATAAATGAATAAATAAATAAATATACAGGGCTCGGAGCATATAGGACAGATTTTATTGTTCTTATCAGTATCTTTTATCAATAATCTTCATCATACAGTGCTCAGCAAAAGTCTAGACAATGATCGATTATGCTTCTGTTCTGAGAAGTATGTAACGAATTGTTGTAATTCAACTGTCATATATTACTTGGGACTAATCTTTCATACATAAACAATAAATTTTAATTTATGCACTTTACATAATATATAATGACAAAAAAACAAATTTAACATTGTTGCAAAAGAATAGACAATCTGTCTGTTAACAGAAAAATATCCATAAATTAAAATCGAACTGCACCTACATTGTCTGCTATTAATGCAAAAATGTGACTTTTCATCGAAGAAACTAAATCCTGCATCACTTGGGGGTCTATTTCGTGCCAAACACTTTCAATATCTGATCGAAGTTCATTTACAGAGGAGTATGGTTAAAAAATTGCATAAACCGTATGAGATATGATGCCACAAAAGTTTTCGATTGGGTTCAGATCAGGGCTACACGCGGGCCAGTCGAAAATAGTAACATTTTGAGAGTTAAACCGATTTTTTGATTTGTATGCAACATGAATAGACGCATTATCTTGCTCAAATACATACTTTGGAAGAGATAAAAGCTCACCAAATGGCTGTAAATTCTTTTCCAATGTATGTATGTAGTCTTACGCAGCTTGGTGACCATTGAGAAACTCCAGAGATACTTGAGAATTAAAACAAAGTGAGGCCAAAGTCATCAACCCTTTCGAGGGAAAAGGACACATAATTTTAATTCCAAAAATGGCAAGAATATTTAATTAAAATTTTATTTTATAATATACGTGAAAATAAGCAATTTCGTATTTTCTAATAACTTCGTTTATAAATTCTGGTATCAGTCCATTATTTCCACAGCTTAAAAAAAGAATTACTCTGCGACAGGAAAGGGGTCAATTTGTTGTGAGATTTCAAAGCTGTTTTTTTTTTATCATTTTCATGTAAACAAATGTACATTTTTCTTTAATGCATCAAGAAATTATCCGCTGACACAGAAAGCTCTGACTCACTTTTAATGCGATTAGCAGTCATCATTTGTCTAGATGCCAGTTCATGGATCGTTCTATAATCTCGTTTTCTGGCCACACGAGTCCTTCCAGATCTATGTTTTGCTTTGAAAGAGTCACCCTTAGATAGTACTTAATAGACAGCCTTCTTTGACCGATTCAAAGTAGCTGAAATTTCTGAAACAGTCTTTCCTTTCGATTTCAGCTTCCATGCTTTAATTACTTCATCTGACTGAAAATTTCTTGCTCGCGACATCTTCACTAACAGATGCTATCGCTAGGTCCACTTACATACTTCATGCATGTGACGTCATAAGTTTGAAATATGCGTTTTTCCGTGAACAATTGCCAAAAAATCACAAAAGTGTCTAAACTTTTGCGACATGCAAATTTCACTTTTTTCAGTTAAATTAAATAATATCCTACATTAACCCTTTCAGGGGCAAGACTTTTCTGCTCCGAATATGTTGAAATAATTAATTCACACCGCAATATGCGAACAAATTTCTTTGCAAATAATCAAAAGCTCTTTTTCACGCTTATTATGAGATCGAACTTGTACTAATAAATTACTGTTGTCACTTGGAATTTTGGGCATTAAAATTAACCGTTTGCAGACTGCAAACGGCGCCCCTCAAGGGGTTAAAACCGTTATTTCAGTTCTAAAACGTTTAAAATATATTTAAAAATAAGTAAAGTCATTTGTATAGCCCAAGTGTTCGTATTTTTTATTTAAAGGTTAAAAATCACCAGTGTCTAAACTTTTGCTGAGCAGTGTATAACCCTATTGCAGATCTTATAAAAATGTCTCGTAAAGATTATTGAAAAAAGGTACTGGTAAGAACAATAATATTTGTCCTATATGCTTCGACCCCTTTATTTAAATGTGAGATATACCAGTAAGTTTTAACCCTTCACGGTCGCTTAATATTTGAAAAAACCATCAAAAGTGTACCTATTTTTTTTATTACAGAAATTGAATAATTATAAGGTTTCTAAATAAAATATGCAATTAGTTTATTTTAACCCTCTGTCTACCAGAAGGGTCCAATGGACCCGACATGTACATTCAAAATATTTATTCAAACCAGAAATTTCTTCAAAACAAACTAAATGTATAAATCAGACAATAATAAGTTAAATAAACAAATTAAATAGTTTTAAGTAAAAATTCTGGTGTAGAATGTTTTTATAAAACTTGAGTAAAATTTCCGGTAGTTCTAGGGTTAACACTAGAACGCCCGGAAGGAGTCGATTCGACTCCGACCACATGATTAAATGTCCATTGGAGCCAGAATTTTTTTCACAAAATAAGTTAAATTTAAGCGACTCAGAATTACGTTAAATAAATCAGTTAAATAATTTTAAATAAAAATTCTGGGGTGAAATATTTTTACTAAATTTGAGCAAAATTTCCGGGCGTTCTAGTGTTAAGCCGTAAAGACAATATTTTATAGCCATATTCATATTTGTATAAAAGCCATCATGCGAGAATTATGTGTCTTAACCTCTTAAGCTCCGCCTCCGATAAAAGTAGGTTACTTTTTTTTATTATTCAGATTGTTTGATTCCCACCACCGTAGTTTACGGCAGATAAAATGATACGAAAATAAAGCCATTTACACTATTTAAAAAAAAACTGGTGGGAGTCAAACAATCTGAATTAAAATATAGTAGCCTGCATTTATCGGGGGCGGAGCTTAAGAGGTTAAGACACATAATCCTCGCATGATGGTTTTTATACAAATATGAATATGTCTATAAAATATTGTTTTTCGCCTTAAAAATAAACTAATTGCATATTTTATTTAGAAACCTTAAAATTATTCAATTTCTGTAATAAACAAATAGGTACACTTTTGATGGTTTTTTCAAATATTAAGCGACCGTGAAGGGGCTAATATTCCAGTTATCATCAGAAAGGCTTGATTCATCAGAATCCATATCAAAGTGATAAAATTATTACAAATCTATGACAAATCTATGGCAAATTATAGATCGTACAAATCAAACCAGATTGCTGCTATTCAAAGACTTCAAATGGAAATTCCAGTTCAATTTTTTTGGTTTCGGAAGTTTTTTCCAGCAATTAAATCTCCAGCCCGAGAATATGACGGACACGAGAAATAACGAACGACACCTCAGCCCGAGATATTGACGGGAGCGAGAATTAAGGGGTTAAAGAGATGCGATATGCAAGCAGATTACTTAAATCTAGTGCAGTAGTTTGGATTTTTGTCAACAGAAATATTAGTTTAAAAACTGCAGAAAAAAATTAAATGTAATTTATTATCAAAATATCAAAAGGTTGAAAGCTGCCAAACTTATAATTCAGTGTAAAAATTACAACGTGTCAAAAATCTAAAATTAATTCAAAAAGAAAAAACGCACCAGGGTTGCCAGTTTGGCCTCCGATTTTAATCCGAAATTTAAAATTCACACCGGAAATTTTCACAGAAGAATTTTTACTTTAGGTGATCGCTAAATGTCTCTCATGAAATAAAGCATAAAATACTGTTCTTTATTTCCGGTATGAACTTGGAATTACTGAATAAAAATGGCGACCAAACTGGCAACCCTGAAACGCACAAAGTGGTATCGAACCCTCCGCCTGCAGTATATGCGAAGAGCACGATACCTCGTCATTACCAACATTACGGTAAAATTTTAAACTAAAGGGTATTTAAAACGTATGCTGAACTTTGACTACCAATTTCTCAAAAAATAAGGCCCATTTCAAGAAAACCTTTCACCTAAATCAGGGATGGCCAACTGTGGCACGCCGGATACCATTAAAATTTTACAGAAAAAGTCGGCTTCTTGAATAGAAGAGATTCGATGATTAGATAAGGCAATGATTTCTATAAAATTTTAGTGGTGTTGTGCGTGCCACTGTCGGCCACCTCTGACCTAAATAATTAGGGATATAATTCCTACAACATAATTTAACACGTTCACGCCGGCGCGGTGGGTCACACTTAACTGTCTCAGAGTTGTCAAGTGTCCGGCTTTTTTTCACACCACTATTATTTTAGAGAAAATGTTGTTCCTTTAAATCGACCAACTGTTCCAATTAAATAAAACAACATTTTCTGTATTAAAATACTGGTATCGAAAAAGCCGGAGACTTGGCAGATAATGAGACAGTCGAGTGTGACCCACCGCACCGGCGTGAACGTGTTAAAGTCATTAAAAACCGTGCGCACCATTTTTGGTGGTTTCCTTGTTACAGTGTGCGCAGTACGTGTTAAGGGGACAGTTTACCTTAAAATTAATCAAAAAATCGATTATTGTTTTTAAATATTAAATGAAAGTCTGTTTAACTGTGAATATTTTGGCAACTCATTTTTACCCATAAGGCAATTATATAGCGAGATATTGTAGATTTTGTTAACACACCCATCGCAATTCCCCACACAAATGGAAACTTTAACCC
This sequence comes from Maratus speciosus, assembly GCA_963932465.1. Classification (NCBI taxonomy): domain Eukaryota; kingdom Metazoa; phylum Arthropoda; class Arachnida; order Araneae; family Salticidae; genus Maratus; species Maratus speciosus. The sequence goes on along the minus strand of OZ010796.1, from coordinate 491,013,068 downwards.
TTTCCGGCATGGTGGGTTAACCTTTTCAGGGGCAAGGCACTTCTGTTCGCAAAATACTGAAATGAGTGAATGATACCAGAATTTTCAAGCATATTTATTTCAAAATAAGCAAAAGCTTTTGTTCATGTATTTCGTAAAAGGAAATTTTTCATTCCAATATTCTGGTGCCAATGTGGCATTTAGGGATTAAATTTAGGTGGTCCAAAAATGAACCACCACCTTGAAGGGGTTAAATTCTGTCCCACTTAATTTTAATTCCCCAAATGTCACAACGGCGCCAATATTTTGAGATGAATTTTTTCCCCTTTTATATGTACTTAAAAAAAAGGTTTTGTTTATTTTCAAATGAATTTCTTCGCAAGTCCCGGTGTCACTCATTTCAACATTTTAGCAACTGAAGTACTTTGAGACGGAAAGAGTTGAACGGCTTTTTCTCCATGTTCACATTTTCTTCACTTTCATGTTTTAGAAATGCTAAGGCTTTTTTTGTGTTTGAAATAGAGATTAAAAATTTTTTGTACATGTTCTTTATTATATATGTGATAAATCTGCGCATGGAATTAGCCTTCAGTTTATTATTATTTAAAACAAAAATAAAAGTATATGAAGATGTGTTAGATTTCATCGTTTTACAGTACATATATCGGTAAAAGAATTATATTTAATGTAATATTAGATGTATCTAATATCGATGCACAGGCTTGTATAATATACATCTGGGAATCTAATTAAAGTAATTGGGAAGAAATATTACCATTTAAAAAAGTAATAGGTAGTTTTAAAAAATCAAATTTCTTTAAACTTTTTAAAAATTTTATTTAAATATGCAGTTTTTTTTCCCAAAATGTACTTTTAGTTGAACATTAAATGCAATGAGTTCACCATTTGAACCATATTTTTTAAATTAGAAAAAATGTTGAAAATGTAAACTGTCCCCTTAAATTCGTCTGCGCAAACTAGCGTTATTTTCCTGGGTTGCAAGTTTGACCTTTTTTTAATTTAAAAATTTTGAATTCACACCGGAAATTCTGAAAGAAGAATTTTTACTTCAAGCAATTACAAAATGTGTGCCATTAAATAAAAAATATAGTATTATAGGCAATTTCTGGTATGAATGGAAATTTCGAAATTAAAAAAAAAAAAAGATGTCAAACAGGCAACAATGCTACTTTTCACTCCTGCGGCCAGTATCCAAAACAGAATTCACCTGCAATCGTGCAATATGTTAATTTTGCTCGCATACAGGAGCGCCGCTTTCCCCTCCTGCAACGACTTGTCAAAGTATACACCATGCGGTAAAAACAATACATACAGCTGAAGAGCTGAGTGGATGAACATGTTATGACACATTTTCTAAAAAAAAAATTATCTTCTGGATGAAAGGGTTATGAGGTATCCTATTACATGGTGAAGCTAAAATACTAAGATTCCATTTAGTCTTGAAGATTTAAGACATTATTCATTAATATTTAATATTTTAATATTTAATAATGTCAATAATATTAATAATTTTTAATATTTGAAAATTAAATATGAATAAGTTTTTCTGAAAGAGTTTAGTACCATACCTGTTAATATTTTAAACACATGGTATTAAATAGAAAATAAATCATTAAAATTTACAGCAAAAACTTTCACTTCAAATGTAATTTTTGTTACTTAGCAAGTTCTTCCACTTAACTCTTCAAATAATTCTTAGACACCATAATCCATCTCTCTGACTTAGCCGCAGCAAGATTTATCAACCCGCTCTTGAACTAGCTTTCCTTTACTAGTTGGATTAATATTTCTGAATTTCTCTTTCTAAATTTTCTACTGTAATCCTTTCATTTTACAGCATGCAAAAAGATCATCCGCCGTAAAAGAGCGCTATTTTCAACTTTGAAAATTTCTTCCATTCATCTATTTAGGTTTATTATAATAATGGCTTAGTAACTGGTATATCCTCAAAATCGTAAAGTTTGAGCTGTAAGGGGTTCATAGAGGCTGATTACAGCCGGGGAAAACTTCCAGCAGTGCATTTGGATTTTTTTTAATTCAAAAATATACTTTATTCATGCAAAATTTCTATCACAATTCTAACCTTAAGGAAAGGATTAACCCTCTCTCTGTGCAACCCGAGATTTCCTCGGGCAACGTAAAAGTAGCAAAATTTGCGCAACCCGAGGTTTTCTCGGGGATACATTTTTTCCGTCTAATTAACCCTCCTTGATTGTTACCAGTTATTTTTTATTGCAAATTTTGTCTTATTTAATCGGAGCATTTTCCTGATTAAGTTAGACAAAAATTTCTGTTTTGAAAACTCGGTGACAAAAAAAATAAAAATTCCTAAAAGACACTCTTCGCGAAGGGGTTAAATACGAAATTTTTGAATCTATTTTGATAAAACATTTGCGCAGCAAGAGGGTTAATATTTAAGAAAAGCATAAAAAATGTTCCTATTTTTTATTGCAGAAATTGAATAATTATAATGTTTCTAAATAAAATATGAAATTAGTTGGTTGAGGCGAAATGAGGTTGTTATAGGACAAATTCACATTTGAAGAAAATCCTTCATGCGGGAATTTAGCGCGGTAATGTTTGTTTTGAATCATACAAATTAACACTAGATCTACCGGAAATTTGAGTCCAGTTTTATAAAAATATTTCGCACCAATATTTTTATTTAAAACAGTTTAACTTTATTATTTAACGTTTCTTCTTCTTTGTATCGTTTAAGCTTATACTTTAAACTCATACTCTTTTAAACTTAATTTCATTATCAAATTTCTGGTTTGAACCGAAACATATTCATATGATAGCCGTCAAAATGACGGCTCACGATAGTTCTAGTGTTAAAACGAATAAGATCCTTATTTTTTACATTTTTACTTCATTAAAAATTTTTAGAAATAATATTTGAAATGATATATGCACATAAAATGTCAGGGATGAGAGCGTTCCGACCCAAATGACTGCTTGCTACCACTAAATTTTAATGGTATTTCTCACCTTATTTAATGATAGAATTTCTGCAATTTCATAAGGCAAAGAATATTATTAAAATTTAGTGGTGAAAATCAACTATTTGGGTCGGCGCGCTCTCATCCCTGATTGTTGTTTATCGATGATTTTTTTCAGTAGGAAATCAGTGTTCTGTTTTATGCTTCAGGGAATTTTACTGGTTAAGTATCAGTATTTGTTTATATAAAAATAAATTCAGGTTGAAATTTCCTCTTATTTAAGGTTAGCTTTTCTATAAGAAAATACTGGTACCGAAGAATTTCCTGGTCTGGAAATTCCCTGATTCTTGGCAACTTTACAAGTATTTGGAAACATGGAATACAATGCCCAAAATTGCAATTAGGACAAAAAAAATCGAGATTCTTTTCGAAATCATTTTGAATCGTCAAAAAATCTGCTTTCTTCAGAATCACTGCTGAATTCACTAATACAAATTAGTGAAACTACAACTAATTAGTATAACTACAAATTAGTTTTTCAGTTTCGTAAGTTAAGAACTTCCGAAATACGAAATGAAATTAACTAGTTGAAAGTCAGAGTAGTAGTAATATTGCAGAAGTTTATTCATAGATGGCATTGGGTGTCATAACAGACGCTATCGCTTAGCGAGCGGAGGTGTTATTCAATGGCCATCATGATCACAAGATCTTTCACCGCTTGATTTCGGTGTATGAGGTTTTGTAAAGGGTCACGTGTACAAGCCGCCATTTCCTGCATTTATTCCTAAACTAAAATAAAGAATCTGCACTGCAATTAATTTGATCAACGGAAACATGATGACGAATCTGTTGCAAGAAATGATTTACCGATGGGACATTTGCAGAGCCACGAAATGAAGTCACATCGAACGTTTGTAATAATGGTAAACTTGAACTATTTTTCGATCTTACAACAATATGTACTTTAATTTTTTCCTGTCAATATTATTTAATTTTTCCTGTCCATTTAATAAATCATTCTTTTTCCAAACTAATTTGTAGACACCATGTATTTCAATTACCATCTTAACCCTAGAACTACCGGAAATTTTACTCAAGTTTTATAAAAACATTCTACACCAGAATTTTTACTTAAAACTATTTAATTTGTTTATTTAACTTATTATTGTCTGATTTATACATTTAGTTTGTTTTGAAGAAATTTCTGGTTTGAATAAATATTTTGAATGTACATGTCGGGTCCAATGGACCCGTCTGGTAGACGGAAGGTTAAATGCTTGATTTATCACACGAGTGTCAAACTTTGTCCCGCAAGATACCACTAAAATTTTACAGAAATCTCTGCCTTATTTAATCATCGAATTTGTGCGATTCAACCCTTTGAGCTCTTGAGTGATTTTTTTCAAAATGCCCAAATGTCACATCGGCACCAGTATTTTGTAAACAAAATTTCCGCTTATAATATACATGAAAAAAATGCTTAAATCAATTTTAAAATAAATTTGGTTGAATATTCCGGTGCCTAATTCACACCAGATACCTAAATTCACACCAGATATTATTACGTATATTCACACCAGAATATACCTAATTCACACCAGAAAATTAAAATACCAATATTTGCTCTAATTAATAACAGACATTCCATATTTTAATAAAGCGAAATTAACCATTGAAACTTTCTGGTGAAGTGTCAGATTCTCTGAACTACGTAATTTCTAGAACGTATTCTATCATGGGAATTAAAGGGTTAAATGTTGAGTTTTATAAAATAAATAATTACATAAATTAAGGTATTTGGAGACATACTTATTAAAGCGGTTTATTCTGTTGAGCTGTTTACATGACAGGGCCGATATTATTGCCAATAAATTTTCTGAGCGAAATATGCTTGTTGGTTGTTGGCCCAGTTAGCTTAAACGGTAGAACATTGGCCCTGTAAGCCAAGGATCTAGGTTCGATTCCCGGCCTGGGCATTTTTTCGTTCAACTGGAAATATTCAATTCGTATGATAACTTTACCAATCAGTTTGATTGAGTTAAAATAATAGTTTATGGTAAAGTTTTTTTTAAATCACTTCTGTACAAGTAGTATTCATATGTGCAGAGGTCGGAGCATATAGGACAAATTTTATTATTCTTACCAGTATCTTTTATCAACAACCTTTAAAAATAATCGTCAAGATAAATTTTTTGTAAGATATGCTATAGGAATATATCATGAGGCTTATTGATAAAAGATACTGGTAAGAACAATAGAAATTGTCCTATATGGTCCGACCCCTGTATGCGTAGTACGATGATTTGAAACATACGATATTTTGTATATTTTTTAGAAATAAATTAGCGTAGGGATTTTCAAACATTTTGGCAAAAATTCGTTCTGCTCCACAAATTCCAAAAGGTAAACTTCGCTTTATATAATTGAAAAGTTTATGTCATTACATAAGGCAAATTTTCATATACTAGAACATAGGTAACCTGGAGGCACACTGCCCACAGATTAAAGACTTCAAATATAACATATGTATGATATCGGAACGCACGTTGGCGACGTTACACATATTCAAATGACATGATTTCACGAAAGCAGTCGTTAATGTGTTAATAAACCAACTATAACATAACATATGGTGTGTTAACCCTTTGAGGGACAGCTCAATTTCTATTCGTAAAATGCTGAAATAATTGATTGACACCAGAATTTAAAAACAATTTTATTTCAAAATGGGTAAAAGCTTTTCTTCACGTACTTAATACAATTAAAGTTTTCATTCCAGAATTATGGTGCCAATGTGGCATTTCCCAATTAAAATTAACTGGAGTACATTATATCCCACCGCCCTTCAAGGGGTTAAACAATTATGAGACCACTACTTATTGTGATATATTGAAGCGAAAATATTTTCTTTTAAATTAAAGTGTTACCTTATGTATATTTTAACTAATCTATGCCACTTTATAAATATAAGTACTATACAGTAATCAATTAGTCGTTACACTAGTAATCTTGGAATATGGTGCAGTAGTGTGACGTCAGAGAATGAAAGCAGGCAGGCAACAATGGCATCAGTAGCTTCTTCAGATAAACCATGCCGATCTACCAAGCATGCTCGTAGCTGGATAAACAGCTTGAAACATTAATTAACCCTTTCGAAGGACATGAAATATGCTCTACATACCTTTGACTAATGAATTTTGTTACCGCCCACATCTCCCGCAAAAAGCGCACTTTTACCCAATGTTCCGTTTTCCACATTTCCATAATACTCTGAGTTGATGATAACTCACCTTATAAAAAGATTACTGGAAGTGTCATGAATATTGGGCGGCATTTAACCTTAAATGCGCGATTTTTTATTTTGTTTCTAAAATATTATATATGATTCTCTGAAAGGTTTATTACACAGGAAAAATAATGGAAAAAGTCAGAGATACATTTTTCATATAATACGTCAATCTTTTCTTCCGTTGCACATCTGCAATACAAGTAAAAACTATTGTTGTGTGGCTGTTTTGCGCTAAAATATTACAAATGAGTAGATATTTTAATAAGTATGTCTACAAATACCTTATTTTATATAATTATTTATTTTATAAAACTGAACCTTTAACCCTTTAATTCCCATTATAGAATACGTTCTAGAAATTAAGTACTTCAGAGAATCTGATTTCACACCAGAAAGTTTTAGTGGTTAATTTTGCTTTATTTAAAAACGGAATGTCTGTTATTAATTAAAGCAAGTATGGCTATTTTAATGTTCTGGTGTGAATTAGGAATATACGAATAAAAAAATCTATTAACCCCTTGGGGACGAGCGACACGTATACGTGCCGGAAATAGGCCTAAGGATCCTTGTTTATCCTCACCAGTAAAATTTTACTGTAAAATTTGCCTTATTTAATCCGAGGATTTCCCGATTTGAATAGGCACAAACTTCTGTTTTTTAAAACCGGTAGCAAAGTAATAAACATTTCGTAAAAGGCTCCCGTCGCGAAGGGGTTAAATTCAAAACACTGTTGTTTGCATATATGCAAAGCTGTGCACTAAAGGGTTAAAAGTATGTTTCTGCTTATATCACTAAACTATTTTTACAGTTTGATGTCTCACACCCATTCCAATTTTTACCCAAAGTCGTTAACAGGCGACCCATACCTTTTTAGCATTTTTCGATAAGTAGGTGTCTTGTGCAAATTTTTGATTTTTTGTGCATTGAATGCACTTAATACAGAGTTGCCAAGTCTCCGGCTTTTTGCACACCAATAATATCTCAGAGAAAATCTGGTTCTTTTAAATTGCCCAAATGTTCCAATTAAACAAAACTACATTTTCTGTATTAAAGTACTGGTATCCAAAAAGCCGGAGACTTGGCAGCTTTGTTAATATATAAGGTATTCATAGCTGCCAACCTTCCACTAATCTTCCATAATAACTGGAGTAATTTAAACCAGGTTAACCACTTTCGAACCAGAAAATTTATTTCATGAGTTTTTATTTATTTAATCCAATGTCTCTACGCTGAACGTATTTAATTTCATTTCTGAAAAAGAAAAAATATCTGGTTCGAAACGTATTAAACCAGGGCCAAATTAACGCACGTATTATGGAAGATTAGTTTGAGGTTGGCGCCTATGAGTATTTATTAGAATTTTATACTATGCATTATTTTCAAGAGGAAGTACATGCTTATTATATTCTCAATATGTCTTACGTTTTTAACTAATGAAGAACAAGATTTTTGCAGCACGTCAACAGCACATCACAAATATATCAGTAATTTGTTCTGGTAATCTTCATTTTATTCAATATAAGTGTTTGAAATAAATTGCAGTAATTAAATAAGGCGATTATATCAATACACAAAAACGTGGTAGCTCATCAGTTATTGAGTTAGTTCTTGAAACCCCTATGTGGAATTAATAGTGCCAATTATTGGTAAATATTTGGACCATCGGTAAGTATTTAAACCTTAAAAAATTCCCCCACTTTGATAAGTCTTATGGTGTAAGCCATATTGTTATACGAATGTATGCTAAATTTTAACATTTTTTTAAAATGCGAACAGACTCTCGGTACAGTCGGTATTTACATAGCTCAGTGCTCTCATTGGTTCTTTTTGAACCACTGTCATTACCAATTTTTAACCAGTGATTGTATTTCTAAACAATCTTTAAATCTTCGTAGTAGTTTCGTAGAACTTTAGCAATAGAAATTATACCACGAAAATTATTGTTTAGAAATAGGGGCTATAGAGACTACTGGGAGACCCTGTATAAAAGGACTGCAATTTCGCAAGCTGCGAGATTTCATAGCCAGCATTTTCTTTTTCTGAATACCAACCAGAATTTTCAAATAATAATCTTTGCTTTACTTAATAACCAAATGCTTCTAATTAAATAGCGCAAAAATAACTGTTCGAAAATTCTAGGACAAAAAAACCCCCATTAATTGGTATCACACTGTTGCGAATTTAAAATTTTAAATAAACAAAAACTCTTCTTTAAAACCCATATATATATATCACTTACGTTTTAATTTTACTTTAGATAAAATGAATTGTTTGCCAAAAGATTCAATGATGGAGCTATATCATTGTCTTAACCCAAATCTCATAAAAGGAAGATGGTCCTTAATTTCAATGTGTCTCATACATATAAAGTAAATCTGCATAACATGCTGTAAAACTGGTGCCTAATATCGATAAAACGCCAAATAATTTTGTTATAGAAAAGTCTTGCTTATCTAGCGATCAATAAATTCTCTTCGCATAAAACTCTGCATTACTCGTGTGCATAAATTAATTACAATTTCCAAGGAGGAAAAAATCGGGAAAGTACTTCAATCATTTTCATAAATGCAAATGCTTTCTAAAGCACTTGAAAAAGGTTTAATTTCAGAAATGTATTGTTATTATTTTATATAATCCAGAAAATGCATTATTCATATTTTATTGATGCAGTGATACATCTTAAGATTTAATAGGGTTAAGCATTGTGTGAAATTGGATCATTATACACTCTTTATTTTCTACGTTCTTTAACACTTCAAATTAATTTATTTACGTTTTAACAATTCTCTATTTTAATGAATATTATGAAAAATAAGTGTTAGAGATAGAAATCATTTGTAATTTTGAAATATTGTATAATTGTATGCAATAGAATCGTGTAGTGTATAATATTTTGCCTTTAGCCTGAAATTTTATTTAACACTAGAAGTGCCAAGAGCAGTCAAATATACTGCTACCAAATATGTATAATTTAATTTGAACCAGAAATTTCTTTAAAAAAGAGTTGTCCCAAAAATGACCGATGATTTTAAAATTCAATAACTTGCAAACGGTGACAGATATTAAAAAAAATTCTTGCAGGAGAGTTATGTATGATGTGATGTCAGGAGTTGTTTTTACTCTGATTCTTTATTTTAGTTCGAATTTCAAACAATAGATGGAACTGAGAGCAATAAATGCTCAGTCCAGACTCAATTTTTGGTACTTCAGGATAAATTCAATACATTTTAATCTACTTTTTTCGCATGGAACAAGAGAGAGGCCGAGAAATCCAGCCTGTATGTAGTTGTTATTGCTTGAAGCGCCATCTATCCATGCTATTTTTAACTAAAACTCAGAATCGCAGCACACAAACTCTTGACACCTTACATAACACTCCTGAAAGAATCTTTTTAATATCTGTCACCGTTTGAAAGTTATTGAATTTTAAAATCATTAGTCATTTATGGGATACCCGGAATTTATATAAGGGAGACCGGGGCTAGTTAAATACAGGGGTAATTAGGCGTAGTCCTCATAAATTGCCTGTTTGTGGATAGATTGCGCACCGGTCACAGAGTACCTTTCTTCTTGCTTTTTACAATCCTCATTGTAGTTTTGCAGCGTTACTTACGTGCAGTGGACATTTATAACGATTTTTCTGTTTTTTTGCACTCATAAGTAATTTTTTCTTGCTTCATTCTTTTTTTAATTTCTAATACTTATCTTAATAACTGCGATTTAACTTGTGCAGTTTTTCTTAGTGTATGATTAACCGTTCCTACCCCATATGTGATTTACTTGGACTATTTATGCTTAGAGGGTTACTTTTTGGTTACATATTACTTTTGTGAAGAAATTTATTATGGGGCTAGTAGGCGCATTGAACACGGGGCAAGTTGGTTCGGTGGTTGGTGTGTGCTGGTAGCTTGAAAAACAGCAAACACCGAGAAAAGTGGTTGCAATCCCAGATTTTGAGCACACGAGGCTTGCCCAAACGGAGCACCCGATTTTTTATTTGTGACAACCGTAACTCTGATGATGATATCGAGTGGGATAGAAGTTACTCAATGTTAAAATTTTATTCATTGTTTTTATGTCTCTATAATTTAGAATTTACATTGTACGGCGATAACGCCTTTGTTTAAACTTACTGGTAATAATGAAATTGATTTCTCTTAACTGTTTGTCTTATTTGACTTTCATTTAAATTTTTATAAAGCGTGTGCCAACTTACCCCATAAGTATAGGCAACTTGTGCCGTGACGGGGTAGGTTGGCGCACAATTTCCCTTTTATTTTAGGCTTCCACTAAACATAACCTACAAAAGCTACAACCTCAAAACTCTCGGTATTTATAGCCCAATGCCTGTTCTTTATTTATTAGTGGATGTTCTTTATTTATTAGTTTAGTGGATGATGAGTTCCCGGAAGCTGTGCAAAAGGTTAACTCATATATGTATGAATTATTGGAGGGTCAACAGGCCAAGAGTAGCGGAGGTAAAGTAACCCGTGAAATTTTAAATACTATAAAGAAATGCTTGGATTATGTTAATCTAAGACTGGTAAAGGCACACACGGATTATGTATCTAGTGAGACGAAATTACGGACAATGATTACGGATAGCAAGGCTTACGAGGCGTTGTTGATGAGAAGATCAGGTACTTTGGACTCAACTCCGGTTTATAGATTGGCGGATCGTGCCGATAAATCTAAGCCGTCAAGAGTGGATACAGGGTTCTCGGTTTTGATAACACCCAGTGAAGGCACGGTGGATGATATCAGGGGAGAGCTGAGAAGGTTTTCCAAGCGGGATATGGAGTTTCCAAAGCTCTCGGATGTGGTAACAACAAAGAGTGGCCAGTTGGTGCTAAAGGTGAAATCTAAACAAGAGTCAGACAAGTTGATTAAGAAAATTGAGCCACTGGGAAATAAAGTGAAAATATCAGCGCTACAGAGACGAAGATCAAGATTGCTATTATTGAGTCTGGATCAGGAAATTGACGAGCGTATGGTTCTTGATTCTGTTAGGGAGGCATTGGTTTGTGAGGGATTGGATCAGGACAGAGATATTGATGTGGTGAGAAAGATTGGTACTAGAATGGGTAAGGTGAACTGGGTACTGGATGTCGATAATGATGTGTTTAGATGTCTGATTGGAAGAAGACGTATTTGCATAGATTTTAATCGTTATAGAATCGTGGAATTTTTACAGATAATAAGATGTTTTAAATGTCAAGGATATGGTCATCTCGCATCCAAATGTCAGGGCGATCAGAAATGCTCGAAGTGTGCGGGTGACCATCGATTGAGTGATTGCACAGTTGAAACAGAGTCTTGTGTAAATTGTCAAAAAGAAGAGGATGTGGACACGGACACTGGACATCGTGCTGACAGTTCTGACTGTCCGACTTTTAAAGCCTACCGTGATGGTTTGATGGCGAGGAGATTATAACATAGGTCATGTCAAATGATTTACTATCTAGTGGTGTTGGAATCGTTCAGATTAATCTTAACCATTGTACCGATGCTTGTGAAGCTTTGTTTGACTATGCGGAGAGGGAGGGCGTTTTGTTTTTTCTTTGTCAGGATCCACATGCTTACGGTGGTAAAGTTTCTGGGATTTCACCAGACTGGTTAATATTTTCTTCTTTAAATAACACCTCCTCCATTCTGTGTACTAATAAAACCATGAATTGCACTATAAGCTTAATCACCCCAAACAGTGTTTTTATTACGGTGACTTTTGAACAGACTTCACTGACTCTTGGCTCAGTCTACTCAGCCCCTTCGAGTAATATTGATTCTGACATGTCGTGTTGGATCAATTATTTTGAAGATTGCTCGTCACTTATTGTTGGTGGTGATTTCAATGTTTCTCTGATGACATTTGGTTATACCAGAGAAGACGATAGATCGGAAACATTTCAGAATTACTTGATGATGGGTAATCTCAGGATTCTGAATGATCCTAATGCTCCTCACACTTTTGTTCGTGGTGAATGTAAAGGCCGCCCGGATCTCACCTTGGCTGGTACTGACGTGGTGCAATACCTGAATTCTTGGCAAGTTGACGATCAGAATTTTTCTTTCTCGGACCATAGGTACATAAAGTTTGATATGAAATTGGTACCGTTAAATGTTACAAATCTGAGGTATAAAACTAAAAATAAGTCTATGAGGAAGTTCAACAAGTATTTTGGAAGAATGAACGACAGATTGCAGAGCACTCTTGAAAGAGTACAGGGAATAGATGGATTGGAAGATTGGCTGACCAACTTCGATGACTTTTTGCATTACGTTTTAGATAACTGTTTTAGAAAGGGTTCACTTAATCATAAGCCAACGGCTACATGGTACACAGATGATCTTCGCATAGAGAGAAATAAAGTTAAAGCATTGTATAAAAGGTATCATAAAAATTTGTCTAATATGGCCTATAGGGATAGTTATATCTCTGCTCGTCGATCATATAAACGTCATCTTCGCCAGGCAAAACGCGCTGGGTGGATCAGCTTTTGTCAACGTACGGACAACGCTTATGGTAATCTGTACAAATATCTCTCAGGCAAGAAGACTTCACCGTCAGACATGGTTTTCATGACTCTAGAGAATTCTTCGGCATTTGCGAGTTACGATGAAGTGGCTTCCCAACTTATGAACGAGCACTTTGGCATCACGAATACTCCAGCACAGATTCATAATTTTGTTAGTGATGAGGATTTTCTGGATCACCCTGATTATAAGCCTTTTACCCGACGTGAATTACGCTTTGCTCTACAGTGTCAGAACAACAATAAAGCTCCGGGAGCTGATGACGTTGATGCTTTGGTAGTAAAAAATATGTGCACAAAATATAGATCTCTTATGTTAATGTTATTTAATACTTGTCTGAGGTTTGGCCATTTCCCGGCGAATTGGAAGAAAGGCGTTATTATTTTTTTCAGGAAGAGAAACCGTCCACCGAATCTTCCGAAGTCATATAGGCCTATTACTCTTCTGCCCATTTTGGGTAAAGTTTTCGAGCGTCTTTTGAAGATGCGAGTTCTAACTATGTTAGAATCTCTGAATTTTCTTGATAACAATCAACATGGCTTTCGTGAGACTAGGTCAACGCTCACAGCTTTAAGTTCTCTCAAGACTTTGGTTGCAAAAAAGCTTACAAAATTCAAGTACTGTTCTGCCATTTCATTTGATATTGCGGGGGCCTTCGATGTCCTGGACTGGTTGGTTGCTTCTCGGATTATTGATGACCTACCGATTTACAGCTATATAAAGTATACTTTTAAGAGTTACATTTCTAATCGGCAAATCGGTTTTCGTTTTCTGAGAGGCATCCGATGGTTCAGGATATTTGTGGGCTGCCCGCAAGGATCATGCCTCGGCCCTTTGATTTGGAAGATAGTGGCTGACGAGATTTTGAAGAACGCACGTAAGGTGCATATGGATTTGATTTCATATGCAGATGACTCTGTTGTTGTTGATGGTGCAGATACAAGACAGTCGCTTGAAGACAAAATGAATAATCATGTGGAAAATTTTAATAATATTTGTAATAATTTGAATCTCACCATTAATCCATCAAAGACTGTTGCTATGATGTTTGGCACAAAGACGTTGAAGAAAAGAAGACCAATCTTTAAAATTTTACATAACAGCATTCCTGTTAAAGATACAATGTTATACTTAGGTTTTACTTTGGATAACCTGTTTAATTGGCTCCCTCATTTGGAAGTTGTCAGATCTAAAGTAACAGATTTTTCCTGTAACATCAAGAAGTCGAGGATTCGTGACCGGGGTACTCCTCTTCAATATCTTAAATTGTGGTATCAAACAGTTCTTCTGAAACAAATAAGTTATGGCCATGAGATTTGGCTGGGGGACTTGAAGTATCACGGTATTAAGCGTTTATCCTCTTGTCAGCGAGTGGCTTTGTTCTCATTTATTCATGGCTATCGGACAACTTCTACAGATGCGCTTTGTGTATTAGCTGGTGTTCCTCCAATTTTTCTTCAGCTTTCGATCTCAGCCTTAAAATACAATGTGCTGCGTGGCGGAACGTCTATTGAATTGAGTGGCTGTCGTATGGATTCGGATAAACTAGTAAGAAGGATACCAACTTTTGATTATCCGTATTTTTATTCTCCTCATAATGTTAATTTTATTCGTCCAATGATGAAATATAATACATTTGCTGGTCACCCAGTTCTGTTTACTGACGGATCGAAGATGGATCAAGGGGTTGCTGCAGCTTATGTTGTGTTCAGGGGCCATGACTCTATATTTGAAAAAAGGATAAAACTTAAGAATTATAATTCGATCTATCAGGCAGAGCTGGTTGCAATTGCTGATGCAATAGATTGGTGCAGGTCATCACAGTTTTCAGTTTTCTATTTGTTTACGGATAGTTTTTCATCGTATTGCTCTCTCCAGCGTCTTTTCCCTGACGATGATCTTTTAATGAGAATTTACGATAATCTGAGATTAATGAGTGATAAAATTATTAACATAGGATGGGTTAAGGCCCATATTCGCATTTATGGAAATGAAAGAGCGGATTTCCTTGCTAAATCAGTGATTCTTAACGATGAGTATGATATTGAAGAAAACATTCCTATGCCGATCTGCATGTTAAAAGCCGGTCTGTCTAAAAAACTTATTTGTGATTGGCAAACTGATTGGAATAATAGTAAAAAAGGTCGTTTTACATATGACTTATTAAGTAAAGTTAATTTGGATTATGTATGTTATTCTCAGATATGTGTTTATTTTTACACAGAGCATGGTGCCTTTCCGGCATATCTTAAAAAAATGGGAAAAGCAGAGAGTGATAAGTGCAGGTGTGGTACTAGGGGCGATGTTCGTCATTTTTTATTTGACTCATGCCAAGTGTCTGCTGAGAAATTTGATTTTATTAGGAACCGTCCAGTGGCATGGAATATCAGAAGAGTTCTTGCTTGTCGTGGGAACTATAATAAGTTACGAAATATCTATAACAAGTTAAATAAGAATTTTTCATTTATTAAATATGTGTTTTGAATGTCTACTTCTTGTGGTTTTTACTGCAAGCTGGTGAAAGTAATGCTGTGCCCTTATTGTGACATTGAAATACTTGGTCTGCTGGTCGGAACTATCTTTTTATCTTCGGTGCTAACAGTGATTGGCATGTTGTGCGGCTACATATGATGGTCTTTTAAAAAATTTTAATAACATTATTATGTCTGTTTACGAACATTTCGGACTACTTTCTACAGACTTTGTGTTTCAGAGTGTATGTGGTGTCCTTCTTAGGAACTATGATACGAACAATTATTTTGTAGGACTTTGGCGATGGACTCGTTTATTTTAGTCTAATGCAATTTGTATATTTGCAGGTCAATTTAATTTATAATTTAGTTCAATATGTGATTCCAGTTTTGTGTAAGTTTTCAAGTCAGTGACTTGGGCATCTGTGATATTTTTGTTTTGGTTTTATGTCTGTGTTTAACGAGAGGTGTTCTCGTTCTTTGCTTAAATTTTATTTTGGTTTACAAATTATGTAACCTTATGTATGTGGATTTTATTTCTAGTGCGGGTCTCACTACTGAACGTTAGTCTATGTTTAATTATTTGCCGTCTGGTTTTTCTGGGCCTGTTTTCTTAGCGGTGGTTTTTCTTGGTGGTGCATAGGGTTTTCCGCCGGAGCAATAGAACCTATGCCAAATTTGGTGGGTGCTCCGGTTGGGTGATTCTGCCTGTTCTTTAAAAGTACAGTTAAATTTTCATAAAAAACTAATAAAAATCAAAAAATTAATAAAAATCATTAACTAAAAACTGCGCCTACTAGCCCCAGTCTCCCCTATATATATATAAACACGCACATATATAGATATATATGTTACATTATTAGATCTAATTCTGCGATTTCCGTATCTTATTCTAAATTACTACTTTATATTCACTAAATCCTTATTCTTAACCCTAGAACTACCGGAAATTTTACTCAAGTTTTATAAAAACATTCTACACCAGAATTTTTACTTAAAACTATTTAATTTGTTTATTTAACTTATTATTGTCTGATTTATACATTTAGTTTGTTTTGAAGAAATTTCTGGTTTGAATAAATATTTTGAATGTACATGTCGGGTCCATTGGACCCTTCTGGTAGACAGAGGGTTAAATATTCTCTATCGTTAATTCTGTTAAATTCCCTTTAATTTAATGTCTCACTTGTCTAAATTACTTAAATATTGCGCTTTTAGTATTCTTAATTTAAATGTTCCATTTCCGCTCTTTTTTCTTTCAGAATGTTCTTTTAGCAACTACATTCAGCATTTCACAAACGTAATTGCTTGCCCCTCAAGGGGTTAAAGCCTTTCTGAATGAGAACGAGGCAGCATTAAAAACAAGTATAGGAGATTATTTGCAGAGGTCGACAAAAAAGATTTTTTATGATGATGGACCAAGGAGTAATAATGTACTGTATGGTCAAGCATATTCCTCAATATATGTGACCAGCGCCCTCCATAGATATTTTAAAAATGAATTCCACCGTGTTTTCCAAGGAATGAAACACAAAAATAAGTTAAATAGATAAGTGAAAAAGGTTTAAATAAAAATTGTAATGTCATATAGCTGCTAACTTTTACGCTGTTTCGCTACCACTAGAATTGAATAGATATTTTCGCCTTGTTTAATCATGATATTTCGACGATTAAATAACATAATATTTACTATAAAATATTACTGGTAAGAATAAATCATAAATGTTGGCAGCTATGTGATGTACATTTAAAAAAATAAAACTTCAGTGAAATTTTCGGCTTTTATAGTGCGAGGGTGGCCAACTGTGGCACGTCGCATACCACTAATTTTTTAAAGAAATAGCTGACTTTTTGTATCGCAGAGATTCGATAATTAGATAATGCAATGATTACTATAAAATGTCAGTGGTGTCTATCGTGCCACAGTTGGCCACCCCTGTTCTAGTGTAACAATATGAAACAAGGTGTATTGCATTTTAGACTAAATTTTATTAATGCATTCTTGCCCACTAACGAGAGTGCAAGTCCTTTCGATATTTGTAACGGGTAAGGGAATAATGAATGATTTTGATTTTCGAATGAATTTCAGGCATGCGCAAAAGCATAGCTCAGGCTTCGGTGAAGTCTGTTTTAATAATGACTATATCAAAACATTGTCCACCAAAATTTCCTTTAAAAAATTTTTAGATTTACCTGGCAAATGTCGGAGAAACTTACATGCAGGTGTTGTAGTAATCTAGCACTATAATAAATAAAAAAAATAGTGGCGGCCAAAAAGAGACTACTCCGATGCCTGATACCCCCAGCATTCATATTCTTTTAATTCAAATCAAACCGAAAATCTTGAAAAATAAAATATTTTAATTTATTTTTGGTTTTTTGCAGAATTTCTGGTTTTAATCGATACAAAATAACAGACGGATGGTAGCTATCATTGTTGCTAGATTGGGGACTTTTTTATTTCAGATTATTTGACTGTCACCACTTTTTAAAAATAGTATAATTCTCTTATTTTTCAGAATTTTTAATCCGTTTTTAAATAGGGCGAATATTTCTATTTCAAAAAACGCGGTGACAATCAACAATCTGGGGACACTAGTAGCTATGCTTTTGCGCAGACTCGAATTATTTCATTCGAATATTAAAATTATCCATTATTTCCATCACTATCCATAACTCTGCTTACGGGTGGTTTTTTGCATTTTAAATGTTGCATTTTTTATCTACGCAATCAGGGGTATAAAAATCCAGGCACCAGCGGGCAGTCTCTCACCACTAAATTTTATTTGTTATTTTTCGTCTAAATTTTTTACGATAATGCTAATAAAATTTAAGAGAAGAAAACTAACATAATTTAGTGGTGAGAGACTGGCCGCTGGTGCCTAGATTTTTATGCCCCTGTACGCAATATTCGAATTTGTACAAACAGTGTACAATGCGAATAAATATACCATACAGCAACACTAGTATGCATAATACAGTGTCGGCGAAAAATAATGACTAGATTTTTAATAACTGTCACGAAAAATATATGAAAGGTAATTTATTGGTTTTAGTCTTATAATGTTCGGCAAAAAATAATTTTTTTTCATACCTTAGTATGTTTCAATGTGAGCACCGTTCGGTGTGCACCAGGAGAAAATGTGTGCAATGTAAGCACCAGGAGGAGTTCGACCTGGATACCTTCTCCGAAAAAGCCGCAGTACAATGACTATTGACTTTGACTCCACATACCAAATCACGCACTGTGCTTTTTGTTGCACGGTGCTGCTCTGAGCAGCTGCAGTCGGGCGCGACGGCTGACCTTGACGACTGCGCAACTAATCCGCGCATAACACAGACACGGAAAAGAATTCTGATGAACTAAAACCAAACTTGCTTTCACCTGTTATCGGGTGGTGTGAAAGAATTACTCATTTAACATAAAAGTTTTCGATGTTATGATTTTTTTAAAATCTAGGCATTATTTTACAATTACCCTGTAAATAAATCATTAATATGTATATCCAATTGTCATATAAATGTGAATACAAAAAAATCCATTTTTTATACATTGAAATATGTATGATTTACGCCCAAAGACTGCTTCTCATTAACCCTAGATCTACCGGGAATTTTATTCAAGTTTTAATAAAACGTTCTATACCAGAATTTTTATTTAAAACTATTTAACTTATTTATTTACCTTATTTTTGTCTGGTTTTTTTACTTAGTTTATTTTAAAGAAATTTCTGGTTTGAATGAATATTTTGTATGTACCTGTCGGGTCCAATGGACCCGTCTGGTAGACGGAGGGTTAAAAAGATCAAAACATACGTTCGCGAATATGTTGGGTTCAATTTATAGTTAAAACTTTTTTATTTTATCACAGTCAAACAGACTCTTGACGAGGATTTGGTATTAAAGGAGAATTAATACTTACAATTTACCTGCTTTTTTCAGACTTTCTTCTTCTTCTTTCTTATATCCGCGTGGCGCGGCGATCCAAAATTTCCCGGAATGCATTTAGTATACGAGAGTCTAACCATTGTTGCCGCATCTGGCGCATTTTTTATTTAAAATTCATTAATACAAACCACAGAATTTTGAATAGCAATTTTCGTTTACTTTATTTATGGAATATCTGTCATCTTACAAATCAAAAATAAGTATTAAAACTTACTGGTGAGATTTCGGAATGCCTAAATAAAAATAATCCAGATGCGGCAACATTGAGTCTAACATGTTGTCCGGCTGGCCGCTTTTTACCAATTTTTTCATATTTAAATTTTCGCGTTATTTAATTACAGAATTTTCTGTGATTAAATAATGATAAGGTTACTTAAAATCGGTGAGAAGCTGCCGCAGACGCACATGTTAGGGACCCCTGAATTTGTACAATCCGCGGATTAAATAAACTTGTTTAAACTTGAAATTTTACTTAGTGGTATAAATAAAATATGTACCTCAAGTGAGTATCCTTTCATTAGTCCTTACGTGAGTACATAATAACGTATACCAATCAATTAAAAAAATTATCGGAATATTTTAACGTATTCCGTTCATTAGTCGAATCTGACCAGTTAAGAACCATAAAGATTATAGGATAGAAATAACAGTTGAATGATGGTGAACACGTTTTCGAAACGTCTCTTTTCAAATAATTTGAAGAGTTAAAAAGAATTTTCTTTTGCAGTTTACCTGCAAAAATGATTGAAATCGCATTTATTTATTTTTAAATACATGTTTTCGAACATGCTAGTGTTAATTATACAGTACACCGAAACAATTACTTGTACTGAAAAGTGTTAAATATTATGTCTGATTCGAAATACTTTAATAAGTAGACCTGGAAATTTTGGATTGCGCAACGTATATATTAAGCATACATGACAACCTCCGGGTTTTTTAAATCAAATATTACACTGCGTACCAGAAAATTTATTTATTGGCCAATCATTTGAAATTTATTTGATTTTTATTTAAAATATAAAATTTGTCTTTCAGAGATTTTTTTATTTAAAAAAATAGTGGGAGTCGAGTAATTATGGATTAGATACAAGATAAGTGTATCGGTAACGGGCCACCTGCGTAGCTGCCAACATCTTACGCTTTTTTGCACCACAAAAAATTTATAGTAATTTTTACGTTTTAAATCGCTGTAATCTGCCGATTAAATAAAGCAAACACTTATATTAATTTTTTGTGGTACAAAAAAGCGAAAGAGGTGGCAGCTATGCATATTCTTACAGTGAGAAACATGCTTTCAGCACTGTAAAAAAATGTCCAATTTTACTTTGAGATTAGAACCTCTCGGCCGCTAGTGAGCCAATTCTGCTAATAAATAATACGGCAATTATTGTTTGTATATAGTGGGATTCAAAATGCGCAATACTTCGCACATATGCAGGTATACTTCGTAACAGTTATAAGTTTCTAACTGAGTGAAAAATTGTCCAGACCAGGATTCGAACCAGGAAACTCTGGCATAAGCTGCGAATGCTCTGTCAATTGCACTATACTGGATAAATGTAGCCGACCTTTCTCAGCCAGAGAAGCTCGTTTATTATGACATTTTATCCAATACCTGAATCATCTCATCAGAATAAATCGCATGTAATGGAACTCTAAATTGGATATTCGTTTGATCTACTGTCTCTCAATATGTCCTGGACAAATAAACGAAGACTTCACGAAGGTGAAATAGTCAGTAAAGCACACTTCTGCCACTAATTTTAAATAATTTACAGCTTCGATTAATTTTGACAAAAATACAACTTAAAAATTATTTTGGAAATTTGCTTGTTTTGCCGCAACCATCCCCATCTATGTCGGCGACTATGCCTGGTCGATAACAATATTTTATGATGTCAATACCTTCAATGATCGAACTTGAACAGGATAATTTTCTATGGATTCTAGACCCATGCGAAAATGTTTTGCCTATTCGTTTACTGTAGAATAAGGAAGAAAGAAATCTTTCTTAATGTTAATCCAAGAGTTGTTTCATTTTTTAAAGATTAAGCATAGGTATCAATTTTAGTACTGTTTTTATACAATTATTTTAAAAAACAAATCAAGATGTTATTTTATTGCCGAAAATTAAGGGCCGCAGAGTCACCAATTTTTTTTATCGCCAATAGAAATCTTCACCTTAAATTACAGCAGAATTCCTGGCCTTAACCCTCTAGCTGTGCAATTGTTTATCAAAATAGCTTCAAAGATTACGTATTTAAACCCTTCGCGACGAGGGTATTTTAAGAATTTTTATTCTTTTGTCATCCGCTTTTCAAAACAAAACTTTTTATCTGATTTAATCGGGAAAATGCTCCAATTAAATAAGGCAAAATTTACAATAAAAAAAAATAACTAATTGGAATAATCAAGGATGGTTAATTAGACTGAAAAAAATGCATCCCTGTGGAAATCTCGAGTTGCGCAAATTTTGATACTTTTACGTTGGCCGAGGAAATCTCGGGTTGCTCAGCGAGAGGGTTAAATAAATCAGATATGAATTTTCGCTAATAGCATGCGAGAAAAAGTTAGAAAAAGTTATGAGCCCCACTTGATTTAACATTTAACCCTTTAAAGGGCGATATTTTATTATTTACATAACTTAACACTACCCCGTTGTCGCCACTGTGGCTACATGGTACAGTAAGTGAAAAACTCCGTTGTGGCCACTGCGGCGACATCATCTTTCCTTGAAGTTCATTTTCGGCACCAGTAATAAAGGAAAATAAAATTTGCCTTATTTAATGAAAGCACTTTTGAAACTGTGTACTTGAAGTAAACTTCTTTTTAAAAAGTGGTGCCGACCGAATAAAATTTTAGTGTAATGACGCGGAGTTGCTGATAACCCACAGTTAAAATGATGCGGAGTGCAAAGGGTTAATTTTAAATCCAACGTGCAAATAGCACCCAGAATTTTTGAATAAAATTTTTCTTTTATAATATACGTGAAGTAAGCCATACATTTAATTTGAAAAAATATTTTTGTAAATTTTTTGTGTCATACAATATATTTCAACATTTTAGCAACATAATTATTTTGTCTCTGAAGGGGTAAAATCACAGACTTTTTAAACAATTTAATTATAGATGAAATTTGTAAAATGTTTCTGCAATTAAGTAAGAAGAAAACTTTTATTAAAACTCCTTTATGCAGCATAGTAAAAAGTTTATCTGATATTGACTATCTTCTTAAAATGAAACCTTATCTGTAAAAGATGACTTTGAATTTTTATAGGAATTTTCAAAAGTACTATGTTTTTTATTCAGTTTTCAATCTTTCATTTTTAAACATGAATTGGATTTTATGCTCGAATCGTTTTTTGATACATTGAACATTTTCAGTGAAGACGTTTTTGAAGTTTTATTTATGGTAAAGTCATAAAAGTATTATCTACAGCTCATATTAGTATAAGAAATATTTGAATATGAATTAGAAAACCTATTAACGTTTTCAATATTTATAAATTATTAAAGCACGTGTCAGATATTTCACAGAAAGAAAGATGAAAGTTTTTAACACTAGAACGCCTGGAAATTTTACTCGTTTTTCAAAAAAATATTTCACCCCAGAATTTTTATTTAAAATTATTTATCTGATTTATTTAACGTAATTCAACATCGCTTAAATTTAACTTATTTTATGGAAAAAATTCTGGCTCCAATGGATATTTAATCATGTGGTCGGAGTCGAATCGACTTCTTTCGGGCGTTCTAGTTTTAAATGACCAATTCTTTCCAAATATCTTTTTAGAAATTATTATTAAGACAAAAAAGAGGGGGGGTGGGGATTTTTAACATATTTTTCTTTACAGCAGTAAAATTTCACAAATATCTTATTCTAAAGCTTGAAATAGAGGTGTCAACGTGTGATTCGCCCGACACCACTAAAATTTTATTGTAATTATTGCCCTATCTAATCATCGAATCTCTGCGATTCAAGAAGTCGACTGTTTCTTTAAAAAAATAGTGGTAACCAATGAGACACAGTTTTACACTCCTGGCTTTAACGCTTTATCACTTTAAGGCCCGATGTATTTGTAAACAAAACTAGTCATGCCTGTAGAAAGTAAAACATGGACTACAACCGCTGCCTGTTGATAAAAAATGATACTTTACTCTATCTGAAAACCAGAACGATCGTTCCATTCGAGTTTTTATTACATACGACTCAGAAACCAAAATTTAAATGAATATCTAACCCGCACGATCATGCGGGTTGGGTCTTAACCCTAGAACTACCGGAAATTTTACTCAAGTTTTATAAAAACATTCTACACCAGAATTTTTACTTAAAACTATTTAATTTGTTTATTTAACTTATTATTGTCTGATTTATACATTTAGTTTGTTTTGAAGAAATTTTTGGTTTGAATAAATATTTTGAATGTACATGTCGGGTCCAATGGACCCGTCTGGTAGACGGAAGGTTAAAGGGTTATCTACTGCATTATGATCTACAGCAATTTTTTTCATGTAATATTTTTTTTTTCAGTTACTACACTGAAAATTATAGTATAAACATTAAAATAAATATTCACCCGTGAAAATTTTAATTATTTAGAGGTAATTAATTAAAGTGTAAGTACTTAATTAAAGGTACTTTAAAGTACCGTCAGTACACTATGACTAAAATATCGCATCAGAAATCCCACAAGTTATTTCAAAGTAAACAAACACACAAGTAAACTGTATTCTAAAATCATAATGAACACACAAAAAAAAATCCAACACTTACCTTATATCTTTTACTGTGTTTGCATCAATAAAAAGACGAGCGTGACAATCTGTACAAAATGTCGGCACAAAACCCACCGTCTGTGTGAAAGATAGTCTCCTTCCTCGTTAAAATAACAAACCGAGAACTAGTATTGCCATTTATCCGGATAAAGTGGAGTTAAAAAAGTGTTTTTGCAATATTAGAATATTAGTAATATTCACTATGGGATGAAAGTTTAAAGTAAATGGTACTTTAAGTACTGTCAGTAGATATAGGGTTAAACTTATGTTTCCCTGAAGTTTTTTAACCCTTTTAGGCGCAAGTAGTTGCGTTTTTGTAACGTTGAATGACACCAGAATTTTCAAAGAAATTTGTTTCATAATAAAGAAAACTATTTTTTAACTTTTTTCCACCAAACTTACAAAGTAAAATCTAATTAAAAGTTTCTCGTGCCAATTTTCATTAAACTTAGTTGGGATATAATATATCCCACCACCACTCAAGGGGTTAACCCTTTCGTGACCGGTGTCTTACAAAAATTTTATTCGACTGGTCAAACTTTTTTAAAGTTACCTTCAAATACATAATTTCAAAAATTCTCAAATTGTATAAGGCAAACATTACCTTTCGCTATTACTGGTACAAAAAAAAATGATGATGTTGAGTCAGATTCGACACTGAATTGCAAAGTGTTAAATTAGAAGTTTCATAATTGCAAACTCAAAATTAATTTAGAATATATATATATATATATATATATATATATATATATATTTTTTTTTTTTTTTTTTTTTTTTTTAACTGCTCACTTTAAGTTTAAGAAATTAAACACCGTATCTGTCATTCAACACTGCATAACTCACAATTCTAGCAATTTTTGAGCACCACTACTACTGAAAAACAAAATTAGTCTTATTCTGTCGCAAATTTCCATCATTAAATGAAGTTCATATTTCCTTTTAAGAATAATGGTATTTAAGAGTCGTAAGACTTATGTACTTTGTCACACATACTAGTTTTGTTCACTGCGCAACGTCAGCTGAATTTGGATTTCGCAAGAAATTTTTGTTGAGGACTCTTCGTTTATTTTTATTGAAATCTTGGCTCATTTTATGAAAATTTTTCGAGCCAGAAATTAAAATTAATAATTAATATAAAATAAAGTACAACTTTGATATAAGATATTTTATTAAATAAAATTTCTTGCAAGAATTGGAATATTAAACGGTCCTTGAGAATTTTCCTGTCTGTTAGTGTTATAGTCCCCGAGCCAGGTGCAAATTTCATCAGTTATTACCTCTCGGCCGATAATTTGTAAAATGCTTCAAAGAGTTGTATCATGAAGCTCCGTGAACGTCAGCTACTGTTCCGTGGGTGGGTTGAGCAGCGGTTACCACCCAAACAAGTAAAAAAGAAAAAAAATTAGTCATTACCTCCCGGTTGAAAAGTTGTCAAATTATAGCTAGCCCAATATCTTGAAAAAAAAATTATTTATTATAAAGTGGTGGTTAATACGTTAGCTAGCACATGAACAAGAAAAAAATATACAGGGTGCAAAGGATAGTCCCTTTAATCTGAAAATACTTGTGAACGGAGAGAACTACAGCTATGGAAGTGAGGTAACAGTATAGTAAAGTGACTACGTCCGATTTAATGCAAACGACGGCAGCGCCCCCTAGTGGAGAAATTTGAAAAATAGCTATTGGAAATCGTAATCGAAAAGCAATAGAGCAAAATTTCCAATTAGAAAGTTTTAGAGCATCAATTAATTAGTACGAAACGACATTTGGTTCACACGGATAAGATAAATCGTCGTTTGTATACCCAAAAATGTCCGAAATCGATGAGCGACGATTCTACTTTGCATATTTACATTCCGTAAATGTAGCAGTGCACAATTTCAGATTGTGACGCTGTACTGTGCTGTAATGCTTGTAAAAATTTAATCTCCAATGCATTTAAAATTTTGGATTAAATTTTACAGTGGTAGAAAAATTCTGTTCGTAAACTGATGAAGTACTTTACTGACACCAGAATATTCAGACGAATTTCTCAGAAAATAAAACCCGCTAATTTTCACTTTCATTACAAAAGTAAAATTTTATTAAAATATTCTTGCTGCCAGTTTTGGATTTTTGTCAGTTTTGGAAATAAAATTAGGCGGCTAGACCGTCTATCCACCGCCCTTGAAAGGGTTAAAGCTATGTTGTCGTATTGAAGAAGCTAGCAATAGACGTTCCATGCTGAGAAATGTGGCATGTAGAATTACTCTCACGAATACAAACGTGTATCGTGGGCAATGGCGAACTTTTCGAATTTTTATAACTGTAAGGCAGTTTATCTTTTTTGGTTTTTTGTGTGATGTTATCAAAATGTATTGAGATAAGCACGTATTTATACCATAAATTGTGCGTATTTCTTCATACTCCTGGCTATTCCATTCAAACGTTTACACAAAATAGAATGCATCGATTTCGGACATTTTTCGGTATACAGGCGAATATTTATCTTATCCATGTAAACCAAAGAGTCGTTTCGTACTAATTAATTGGCGCTATAAAACATTCTAACTTAATATTTTGCTCTATCTCTTTTCGCTTTCGATTTTCAATGGCTATCTTCCAAATTTCGCCACTAATTGCGCTGCCGCCGTTTGAATTAAATCGGGCGCATTCACTTTACTATACCGTTACCCCACTTACATAGCTGTTGCTCTCTACGTTCTCAAGTATTTTCAAGTTAAAAGGACTTTCCTTTGCACCCTGTATATTTTTTTTCATTTTCGCGTGACCAGCTGATTTATAAACCACCGCATTATAATCAGCTGACTTCTTTTTTTCTTCAAGATATTGGGTTAGCTATAATTTGACAAATTTTGAACAGGGAGGAAATGACTATTTTTTTTTTTTTTTTTTACGTGTTTGGGAGGCAACCGCTGCTCAACCCACACATGGAACCGCAGCTGACGTTCACGGAGCTTCATGATACAACTCTCTGAAGCATATTACAAATTATCGGCCGAGAAGAACTTGGTCACAACATCCGTTGCTGGCTCACGGACTATTTGATCAGTGACAACATTTTTTTTTTTTTTAAATCTTCCTACCCTGAACAGGTATAATCAACCAGTTTTACCAGATGGACTACTTTTTTAAAATCAGATTCTTGATTTGCACCACTTTTTTGAAATGGTAACATATGCGTTACTTAACCCTTTCAGGGGCAAGGCATTTCTGCTCTAAAAATGTTCAAATGTTTAATTCACACCACAATTTAAGAAGAAATTTATTTGAAAATAATCTAAAGCTTTTGTTTTCGGGTATATTATGAGATAGAAAGTGTACTAAAATATTTCTGGTCTCATTTGTTAATTACGGCATTAAAATTAACCGTTTGCAGACTGCAAACGGCGCCCCTCAAGGAGTTAATGAGAGTTTTATTAAGTCAAAAACAAAGTGAATTTTACCATTTCAAAAAAGTGGTGCAAATCAAGAAATCTGAATTTAAAAAAAAGTAGCCCACTGGCAACACTGTATTCAACCCGTTTCTATAATGTGTTTTGTTCGATTCCAACCAGAATGTTCTTCATAAAGTAAGCTAAATTAAAGCCGGTGGGAACTAGGTTAAATAAAAATTCTGGTGTTAAATGATTTTATTAGGATTGAGTAAAACTTCAACAGGGTAGGGACCATAAATGCGGTGGTAAACGATATACAGGGTGTCCGAAATGTTTGGAAACGTTCGAATAATTTGAGAAAAACATAGATAGAAAAACGAAAAAATAAGTGTTAAATATTTTTTAAAAAGCTACTCAGTGATACCAAATTTGACCCCTGCAACCAACTCTCCGGTGGTCGGAAGGTGTCCAAATTTGAAATCTTCAATGATAACCCCATTTTTTATTGCAGATTCGGATTCTACGGGCAAAAATACGTAACTTTTGCAATTAACATTTTTTTCGGATCCTTGTTGATCACGGTGTAATCTAGCAAATAAGACAGACACAAATTTTGGTTTTCTCAACCAGGTTTTGACATTTCGAAATCTGATTGGCCAGAAATTGTGACGTCAAAGTTGCCGTCTTTTGCGGAAATAGTGTTTCTCGAAAACCATCAGTGGAGATTGTTTGGATGGCGCTTTATATGGTTTCCCCATAAAAATTAACAGAAATATATTAAAGTAGTTTTCTATTTTCATTTTTTTTTATCCTGTCGATCATTTGTCTGTAAAACCAATTTTCTTTGTGCTTTTCAAGATTTTTTTTTCGTTATTTTTTATTATCTAGATTTTACTAAATAACAATAATATTGTTTAAATATATAAAGCTGCACAAAATTAGCATCCGCACAGAAAAAAATCAACTTTACAATTAAAATACAACCTTGCAAAGTCATATCTAGCGTGAAAAGTGTAACCTCTGTTACTGGACAGTATTTGCTTAATTTATGATACAAATATTTCAGCAAAAAATATAACTTTTATATATTACTTTAACAAAAATGTCCTTTAGTTCAAAATAATAGTTTTAGAAAGATGAATAATAAATAATAAAATTTAATTATCATTACATATGTAATTTTATCTCGTTTAGAAAAAAAAACTAAGTTAAAGTTCATAATTACCACTTATTTTAGATTTAAAAAAAATATTTTTATAATTGTATCTAAAGTACATAACATATTCTTTGTTTTAAATACATTTGGTTTATTATCAGTTTACAATTATTAAAAAGAAATAGAAAAATTCTTCAAGTAACAGAGGTTACATCCAGGAACAGAGTCTAAATCCAGTAACAGAAGTTACAAAAATTTACAGGATGTAAACAAACTGACTTTTTAGCAACTAACAAAGACACTCGGAATAAATCAGACATAATTTTATTTTCCAAAGAAATTTCCACAAATTTTTAATACTGCAATTATTTTTTCAAATACGTCAACAGGGTGGGGAAACTTATAAAATAATCTGCCCCCTTTCAGTACTACAGTTGGCATGGGCAAACTTTTTTGGATCTGTTCGAACTGTATGTATGCAATATCTTTGTCATCTAATATAAAAATAAATGATGTATCATCACAAGCTTTCAAAAACATAACTTGCACTTCACCTTCTTCTAAATCATCTTATGTAACGGCTATATAGTAATACTTCATTTTTCTCTTTTTTTCAGTTACAAATTCTTCTAGTATGTATGTTCCTTTAATTATTTTATCTAGTATTATTTCTTTAATTACATTTTCTTCAGCAGTAGATTCATGAACTTGAAAACTTGTTTTCTTAGGAGACATTTTTAGATCTGGAAAATACTACAAATAAATAATACATACTACTGCAAAAATAAATATAAATAAGTAATAAGAATAACAATAAGTACCACAAAAATGCATATTCTGGGATAAAATGTACCCTCTGTTATTTGTATGTAACATCTGTTACCAAAAGTTGTAACAGAGGTTACGTGTAACAGAGGTTACATTTAAGGAGAAACAATTTTTTTTCTTAAACAATAATATTCTAAAAAATAACTATGTTATTTATATGAACTTGTTTTACTTAGTGTTTTGTGATTTAAAGAGAAATTTTATTTTAAAAATAATATTTAAACCTAAAATTGGAGTAACAGAAGTTACAAAGAGAAAACACACTCACCTTAGAACTTCATAATACTGCTCTATACTCTAAACATGTGGCAGACAAAGTGAAAATGGCACTTGACTTCTATTCTAGAAAGTTCTTTGAGAAATACAGATTAGTAGCGCCCTTTGTTGGACAAAGTTTTATTATTTATTCTGCTAAATGTAAATAAAGTAACAGAGGTTTTATTTTCATGGACAAATGTTAAATTAGACTCATGCAGTTACAAAATACATATATTAATTCATTAGTATTAATTTATTAAACTACTATATCTGTTATTTAAATAAAAACAGATAAATATTGTGTTGTTCATAATATTTAGAATTGTAGTCTGTTTAAAGTTGTCTCTCTAGTCATTTGGGCAGCTAATTTTCATAGCTAAGAATAGATAAAGTGAAATTAATACAATAAAATTGGCTAGAGCATATTTCATACCAGTTAAGTATAGTTTTTCTAAAAGATGGCATAAAAAATATAGAATTCTCTGTATATTAGATGAAAAAAAAAAAAAAGATTAAAGTTTTGGACATGAAAAGCACATGTATTTTTGGTTACACCCATATAGGACAAAACAAAAAAAAATACATATAATTACTTTGTGTGCGGGTGGAGCAAAGAATGGGGAAGTAGTGTAAATTTCAATTATGTATGTCAATTCAATTTAAAAAATAATTTAACTTTGTAATTCTGTCGGGATAAAAAAAAAACGTTGTATTCCAAATAAAATTTTTGTACGCGATGCGATCTCGAAAGAGTTAAGGTGTAATCATTTTTTGCTGGGGTAGACGACGTTTTAATATTCATAACAGAAGGATAATGTAGAAAATTGTTTATTTATTTATTTATTTATTTATTTATTATTACAATAAAATAACAAATGTGACAAAAAATATAAACTAAAACACAATTGACAGAACAAATTAAAAACAAATCAGTTTATTTCCTACATTTTTTTAAGCGCGATAAGAGGCATTTATTAATATATTTCTCTCAGTTAGTTCTACGTTCAATGTTAAATTTTTGTAACAAATAATTTAAACAAATAGAACAAAAAAAATCAAACAATATGATACATAAAACACATTAAAAACTTAGCTTCCGTTAAAAAGAAATCTAAATAAATTTTAGACTTTTTTCATTTTCAAGTTGCAAATATTTGTATTGCAGATTTTGTATTATGCTTATGATGAGTATGTACAAAAGGTTAAGGCACGTGTAAAATGCAAAAAAACATTTTAAAAAGTCTAAGATTTATTTCGATTTAATTTAAGGGAACCTAAGTTTTTAGGGCATTTAAAATACCATATTGACCGAATTGTGTTTTTATTTTTTAATTTTCATCTGTTTTAACCGTTACCGGCGCGGAGTAATTCTGTTTATAAACTTATGACATGACAGACTGACATCAGAATTTATAAACTAGTTTATTAAAAAATATAAAATTGGTTATTTTCAAGTACGTTATAAATGGAAATTTTCAATTAAATATCCTGGGTGTGAGTAAAATAAAAAAATCAGGTGTCCTTTTTAAGGACAATGCCCGCAAAGGAGTTACCTTATTTGTTATAAAAATTTAACATTAAACGTAGAAATAACTGAATGAAATATATGAATAACTGTTCTTCTGGAGCTTAAAAAATGTAGGAAATAAACTAATTTGTTTTTAATTTGTTCATCAAATAACGTTTTTGTTTATATATTTTTTCACATTTGTTATATTATTGTAATAATTAATAAATAATTATACAATTTTCTACATTATCCTTCCACTATGACAATTAAAACGTCTTATCCCCAAGGAATAATCAACAGAGCTTAAAGAGTTAAATTATATTTTAAGTTCAAAAGTTTGAAAGCTCAAAATTTTTCAGATGTTTAAAATTAATAAATTTAAAATTATGAAAAAAATGTTAAAATGGAAAAATATATTAACTTACAAAAAATTATTACATTTGTTAGAATTTTTTGATGTTTTCTGCCTTACTTGCTAGTCAGTAGTTGCATTAACTAATCAATCATCAAAACCTATAAACCCCTCCCCCCTTGAAATTTACGTTAGTTCCCATCCTTTGCTCAGCCAGCACAAAAGTATTTTTTTTTTTTTTTTTGTCCTATATGTTATTCTATAGCAATAGTTTAAAAAATAACTGATACTCTCCCATCCGGTTCCGAATTAAGTGATTTTTAGGTGCGTTCGTAATTATATAAATACGTAGCACCTATAGTCGTCGTTCAGTCCGTCCGTCCGTCCGTCTGTCCGTCCGTCTGTCCGTCCGTCCGCATGTAACAGAGCAAAAACTACCCAACCGAATGGTCTGAAATTTCAAATATATGATTGTTGCAAAATTTTGTCGAGCCATTTCAAATTTTATGAAAATCGGATGTATAGTTTAATTACAGGGGCAGTCAAAAGTTTTTCTTTACATTACGGCCAATGGGAAAAATTATTGAAAGTGCATTTTAATGATATTAGAGCCTTCCGAATGATCTGAAATTTTAAAGATATAACTGTTGCAAAATTTTGTCGAGCCATTTCAAATTTTAGGAAAATCGGATGTATAGTTTAATTACAGGGACAGTCAAAAGTTTTTCTTTACATTACGGCCAATGGGAAAAATTATTGCAAGTGCATTTTAATGATATTACAGCCTTCCGAATGATCTGAAATTTTAAAGATATAACTGTTGCAAAATTTTGTCGAGCCATTTCAAATTTTAGGAAAATCGGATGCATAGTTTAATTACAGGGACAGACAAAAGTTTTTCTTTACATTACGGCCAATGGGAAAAATTATTGCAAGTGCATTTTAATGATATTACAGCCTTCCGAATGGTCTGAAATTTTAAAGATATAATTGTTGCACAGTTTTGTTGAGCTATTTCAAATTTTAGGAAAATCGGATGTATAGTTTAATTACAGGGACAGTCGAAAGTGTTCCGTTACATTACGGGGAATGGGAAAAATTATTGCAAGTGCATTTTAATGATATTACAGCCTTCCGAATGGTCTGAAATTTTAAAGATATAATTGTTGCAAAGTTTTGTTGAGCTATTTCAAATTTTAGGAAAATCGGATGTATAGTTTAATTACAGGGACAGTCAAAAGGGTTCCGTTACATTACGGGGAATGGGAAAAAATTATTGGAAGTGCATTTTAATGATGTATCAGACTATGCGCTTTATGAAGTGCAAAAAAGTATACATTCAGTACAATATGGGGTGCAAAAAATAATTATAAAACTAGTTATAGTACGAACGCACCTCATTTGCCACGTTTGACGAGCAATTTCCAACTTGTTTATCAGCAGAAGACATCGAAACGCAGAATATCAACATATCCCGCCCCCTAATAAGGAAGACTATAAATTTTTCTGTTCGGGAGGGAGGTGCATATTTTCTCGTTAAAATATCAAAATACACAGTTTATTATTTAAAAATGATCGGCTGGATAAAAAGAAATGCAAATAGAAAACTACTTTAATATATTTCTATTAATTTTTATGGAAAAAGCATATAAAGCGCCATCCAAACAATTTCCACTTATGGTTTTCGAGAAACACTATTTCCTCAAAAGACGGCAACTATGGCGTCAAACGTTCTGGCCAATCAGATTTCGAGTTGTCAAAACCTGGTTGGGAAAACAAAAGTATGTATCTGTCTTATTTGCTCGATGACACCGTGATCAACGAGGATCCGAAAAAAAATTTTAACTAGAAAAGTTACGCATTTTTGTCCGTAGAATCCGAATATGCAATAAAAAATGGGAGGGGGGGGGATGTATCATTCAAGATTTAAAAGTGGGACTCCCTCTGACCGCCGTGGGGTTGGTTGTGGGGGTAAAATTTGGTATCACTGAGTAGCTTTTTTAAAAATATTTAACACGTATTTTTTCGTTTTTCAATCTGATATGTATTTCTCGAGTTATTCGACCGTTTCCAAACTTTTCGGACACCCTGTATATTATCCATTATTATTTATAGTTATCTGTATTCAGGACTCGCAGTGATCTTAACCCTAGAACTACCGGAAATTTTACTCAAGTTTTATAAAAACATTCTACACCAGAATTTTTACTTAAAACTATTTAATTTGTTTATTTAACTTATTATTGTCTGATTTATACATTTAGTTTGTTTTGAAGAAATTTCTGGTTTGAATATATATTTTGAATGTACATGTCGGGTCCAATGGACCCGTCTGGTAGACGGAAGGTTAAATGTTTCTAACTTTGCTATCACCATTTCAAAAAATAGCAATATTCGTTGTAGGCAGTGTTGCCAGATGGGCTACTTTTTTAAATTCAGATTCTTGATTGGCACCACTTTTTTGAAATGATGAAATGCGCCTCATTTAATGACATATTAATTAAGGCGGAAGCAAAGATAATTTTATCGTTTCAAAAAAGTGGTAGCAATCAAGAAATCTGAATTTAAAAAAAGTAGCCCACTGGCAACACTGGTTGTAGGTTTTTTACTAATCTGCAATAAAAAACTACCACAAAGTTTATCGTTTTCAGCGATAGGAATACAAGCAAATATAGAAAATTTTAGGAACGTTGCGAGCACTCTGTATTATTTACAAAATCTAGGAAAAATGTATAATAAAAAGATAATTATAACTTTATTGAAAAATGAAATAATTTACAGTTATTGGCATTGTTGTAGCATCCAAGTGTATGTGTGTGTGTGGGGGGGGGGGGAGGAGACAGCGGCATTCGTGCCAAGACTTTTTTTTTTAAATAATAATCAAAAATTATACTTTTTTTTTAAATAGAGCTATCACTAATTTTCGGAAAATGATAGTGAAAAGTTTGCTTGTGCTACCACTCCGATGCTATACTTATGCTCATTGGAAAACTTTAGTATTATCTGAGTTTTATATAATAATTTACTAAATGCAATACTTTTGTTCATAAACAGAGTTTCAGAAATGTACTGAGCAAATATATTTTTAATTTCAGTATATGAGTCGTATACATTCGGGTAACGTAGATACTCACAGTTTAGATGTACTTATTTATATACACTGCTCAAAACAATAAAAAGATATTGAGCTCGTGGATGGATCTTGAGACTGGGGAATTGTTTTCATAATTGATACATGATCGACAGGCGTGGTATGCTATATGAGAGAAAAATACACATATTTGGCAGGAAAAAATGAATTGTATTGAGCATTTTGGTAGAAAAGGAAAAAAAAAACATGATTTATGCATATGAGAAAAAACGAATAAAAAAAGAAATCCTTCTAGAAAATCGTTTATTCTACGGGGTATGGTTTCCCCGGACTACTAGCAACGTTGAACATATTTGAGGCATGGAGTCAATGAGACTATTAATGAGGAGCTGGGGTATTCTGTCATATTTCTCCAGAAGAGCTCTTTCCAGTTCTTGAAGAGTTTGTGGGGGGTGGTAGGCGGCCAGCAACTCGTCTGCCTAGAATTTTCCAAACATGCTCCATAGGGTTCATATCCGGAGAACAAGCTGGCCATTCCAGTCGTATGATTCCTTCCTCGAAAAAGAAATCATCAACCAAGTGAGCACGATGTGGCCTGCAATTGTCGTCCATTAACATGAGTCTTCTCCAATTGCTGCAGCGTAAGGCACAACAACATGTCTGAAGATCTGATCCCTAAATCGTTGACCGGTCAGAGCTTCATTTTGAATGATGTGGAGGTCGGTGCGCTCATCAATGGAGATGCCAGCATGCATAGACCATCCCTCCTCGACCGTCAAATCTAACACTTCCTGGCATGAACGCAGGATTATGTCTAGCGCCACATTCGCTTCAGATGAAAGCACGCCAATTATCAGGATGAACACAAAAAAGGGACTCGTCAGTAAAAATAATATCGCTCCATTCATTTCTCTTCCAGTTCACATGCTCTGTTGCTCACTCCCTGCGGGCACCGCAGTGCCTTGCTGTTAACTTAACACATACCATTGGTCTGCGAGCTTACAGACCTCCAGCGTACAGCTGAATCCGGAGTTATACTTATACGCAAGTATATACGACAGTAAGACACCAGTTCGCAGCCCGAGAACCCTAAAACTGTATTTTTTAAAAATAAAAATCTTCTCCTTATTTAATAGCCGAATTTAAATCTTTAAAAAATGCGTAAATTTCACCTCACATCTAGGGGTGTGGGAATACTTTTCCCAAATAGTAATGAGTACATATGATGCACGGCATCCTTTCAACTTTCCTGTCATTTTTACAATGCAAATAAAATAAGAAATTTTATTAAATAGATGAAAAAAAAAAAAAAAAAAACTATTCTTTAAATGTTTCCTCGTTTTCGTTATGTTTATTTAACTATTTTTAAAAAAGTAGTTTCTCAATAATAATATTTATTTAAAAATATAATGGAAAATAATTGGAATTATTTGAGATTTTTTACAAGTTGCGGGGAGGTTTATACTCCGTGAAATTTCCGAAACTTCTTTTCTAATAAAATAAATTATATTTAATATTCAAATCACAGGATTAGTAAACTCGTCATTGAACCCATTATCCGCTGGTGTTGCGCTGACGAAAGTGTAAAAATAAATGGGCATGCTTATATTAGTTACCAAGTTATTATTATTTTTGAATTTAAAAAATTGCCTTATGTAATAACAGAAACTTTGACTATTAAATAAAGCGAAGAGCATCTTTCAAAATTTGTGGTGGCAAATGTTTTTCAGCAATGATTTTTAAAAATGATTTTTCTTATAAGAAAAAAAGACAGAAAATTCTGTAAATATGTGAATATTTCTGGAATGGTCTACTCTTTTTATGAATTGAGTTCTATACTTTCTCTAAAATGAGTTACTCTTTATATATGTACTGTAATCTTCTACTCTATTTTCAGAAGAAGTTACTTATTTACGTAATTTTCAGTCTTTTTTTCCATGAGAAAAATCATTTTGAATGTACCTGTCGGGACCATCGGACCAGTCTGGTAGGCGAAGTGGTAATATATATATAACCAATAATTAAACATAACCTACCACCATCAAAAACCGTAATATTATGAATTAAAGCTGTAAGTATATATATAAAAAAAAGATTAAATTATATATAAGAATTATTATGGAAGAAAAATAAGAAATTGGACACCGACAAATAATGGAAATGCTTATATATTGAATTACGTTTTCAAGGGCACAGAATTCAATGATATAAGCAAAATGGTTGTTTTCTGTGGGAAAAATAAGCTAAAGCTAAAAGTTATTTTCCCCTGTGCCCTAACAACCATTAAAATCAAGTGAATTGATTAAAAATGAAAACAGAATAGAAACAAATAATATGAATTGGAAAAAACAATAAAACCTATTTAAATATTTATAGGATATAAAATGAAATAATAAACACCATACCGATTACTATTTTAGAATAAATCCACGCTCACATTGCACCCATATCGTAAACATTAAGGTTAATAAAACAGTTAAGAAAGCACAGTAATTGATACCATAGGATGCAGTTAATACATATTGAAATAAATGTTAAATAACTTTTAATATAATATAAAATAATATAAATAGAAAGTAATTACATAATTAAAATGCACTATTAAATTAATTAAAAACCGTTAAACAATATCGTCAAAATTTAGCTAAAAATTCCCCCTGGTGTAGTAAATTATAACTGATATATATATATATATATATATATATATATATACATATATATACATATATCAGTCATGGTTCACTTTCGACTGGTCACAGGAAATCAACGAAAATAAAAGAAAAATTCTCAAAGTTTCATTCCTGTTCAGTGCAGTTCAATGTGGCCTCCATTTGAAACAGTGACTGACAGACGTTATTCATTCCGCTACACCAGACGTCCAGAAACTTTTCTAAGGCAAAGTACTTCTATTCGTAAACTGCTGAAATGACTAAATGACACCAGAATTTAAAGGCAAGTTTTTTTCTTCACGTACATTAATAAAGTTAAAATTTTCATTTCAAATTTCTGGTACCCATGTGGTATTTCACAATTAAAATTAAATGGGATGTATTATATCCCACCGATCTTCAAGGGTTATCTGTGTGTGAAAAGAACTTGAATATCGTTTGGGTGTGTGTAGGGCAACAAATGGAGGCCACATCGAACTGCACTGAACAGGTATGAAACTTGGAGCGTTTTTCGTTTATTTGGTGAAGATTTCACATTTCCTTCTTATTTCGTTGATTTCCTGTGATCTGTTAAAACCCCTTGAAGGGCACCGATATATTATATATAACACTTAATTTTAACCCTTAATTGCATGAATTATTCTTTTAGAATTGTGTTTTTTATTTTTATATTAAGTATTAGACACCAGAAATCTTAAGATAGATTTTTAACTTTATTTAGTAGCATATTTTTGTAATTTTTAGAGGATTAATATTTCTATATAAATATAGTGATTGTAAGAACTTAATTTATGTATTAAAAATGAAATAAAAAGGTGATGGAAATTTACATCACTATGCAATTAAGGGTTAATTCCCAAATGCCACATTGGCACCAGCATTTTAAAACTAAATTTTGATTTATACTATATACTAGAAGAAACGCTATTAGTTACTTTCATATAAATTTTCTTATAAATTCTGGCTTCAATCAACCATTTTGCCATTTTAGCAACCGAAGTACTTCCCCCCTCAAGGGGTTAAAAGTGCTCCATGACTTTACGGGCACATTGTATATCATTTTTTGTAACGTATTTTTTTTAAAGTAATCCAAAGAAAAAATTCTTATAAATAATGAAGTTTTAAAATTCTTTTGAAGCGGTTTTCAATATATCGATTTAACCTTTCCGAAATCGCAAAAAGAAAATCATAGCGAAAAATATAATGTTGTCTCCTCTTACAAGAAGTATCTCTAGGGCATTGTATTGTCAGGGGCGTTTTCCTCTATCCCACGGGTAAATTTCAACCAGCATATAGTTTGTATACTTTCAGTAATACCGTCAAAGGCTTCAATTAAAGTTAAACGGTGCTAAATATTTTCGCTATTGTGTTTATCTTTTGTCAAGAGAATGGTTCTATAAATACATTTTAAGTAGAAGAAAAACCTGTAATATATTTCGCCATTTCATTGCATTAAACTACAGAAAATCAATATCGACTATTGTTTGAGAAATATTAGTAAACGCTTCAAGGGCTTCCACAGGTTTAGAGACATTAAATAATTACCTAAAAAAAAATTTCCAGACACATTTTAGTAAAAATATAGAGGCAATCAAAGTACAAACTAAATAAGAAGGAACAATGGAACTACGAATAAAGAGAAAGATACGGAAATTATAGTGTCCACTGGTTGCGAGAAAATTAACCATGTCTGCCACAGGTAACTGTTATTTGCTGCACTACTTTAAGTGAATAAATTTTGCAGTATATTTCTCTTGCAGAAGTTGTCAAACTATATGTAATTTTTTTTGTTTTAAAAAAGTGATGCGAGAATTAAAAAATAGCAACCTGTGCCAACCATGGGTAACTGATGAGGTTGTCACAAGGTGGTGGCTTTTGTTTGTTTACATCATGGATATCTAACTGTGGCCCGCTGGCTACCACTAATTTTTTAAAGAAATAGTCGACTTATTGAACCGGAGAAATTCGATCATTAGATAAGACATTTTTTACTATAAAAGTTTAGCGGTTTAAATCCTGGTTTACATCGTATCAAGGACGGATTAAAACCGGGACAAACCCACCAGTAAAAACAACTAGAAACGTTTCTCTTATTTAAGACATAAATTTTGCATAAATAAGACGAAATTTTCTATTTGAATTTAATGGTGGAAGTTTGCCACGGCGGTAATCAAATCCACTTATATTCATTGGACAATTGTTTAGTGTTTTCAATATGGCTCACTTGCAGGGCCCAACTACAGTGTCTAGAAGTATATAGTGTGAAATTCAACCAGCGAAACCGTATCCAAAAAATTATATTTTCACTATGAGCGGGTATCTTTAATATAGAATTTTGCTTCTACGCATAATAAAAAATGTAGAATAGAAAATAAAGAGAAAATACAAAAGAAAAAGAAAATAAATAAAAAAAAGAATTAGAAAAAAATCTATTGAAAAAAAAAAAACAATGGAAACAGAGAAAATGAAAAAAAGGTATCAGAGGTTGTGACCTGAAGATGTGCCTGAGAAGTACAGATAATTATTTCTAAAAATGATTCCCTTTATCTTTACAAATCTCTTTAGTGTAGATATTCTGTTCATGAGCACGAGACTTTCACTAATATAATTAATCCAGTCCAGAACTTTCATACTTCTGTACTTTATTGCGTCAGTGGACAATCCAGTACATAGAGCAATGAGGCAGAGTTGCTAGTGGGCTACTTTTTATAAATTCAGATTTCTTGGTCGGCACCACTTTTTCGAAATGGTAAATTTCCTCTTATTTTCACCTTAATTACTATGTCATTAAATGAGGCGAATTTTACCATTTAAAAAAATTTTTACCAATCAAAAAATCCAAATTTACAAAAAAGTAGCCCACAGGCAACGGTGCAGTGTGGTGGAGGAACGATCTCAAACACAAAAAGGCGAACGGCGTTTACATATGTCGTAAAGGTATTGGGTGATCGCAAAAGTTAGCGCTCTATTTCACAGATGGCAGAAGCGTACAATTTTGAATGACATGATTTTTCTTTTATAACCATATTATTAACTGACAATTATCTACATATGTCGCGAGTGAACATAATGTTAAAAAAGTTTTTAGATTAATTTGTGTTCAAGGTTAATATTCAAAATGGAAAATGAAAAGTTGCAAATTCGTCATGTTACGTTACATGAGTTTAACAAGGAATGAGTGCTGGACGTGCAAAAAAAAAAAAAAAAAAAAAAAAAAAAAAAAAAAATTCAAGACGTTTATTTGGATTGTGCTCCCGCTCTTAACACCTTCAGAGGCAAACCTCTTCTGTTGCTAAAATGTTAAAAAGATTGAATGAAACCGGTATTTATGAACAAATTTATATGAAAGTATGTAAAATCTTTTCTTCGCTCCCACTTTATAAAGACAAATTTTATTCCTAAATTATGGTTCCAATGTGACATTTGAGAATTAAAATTAAGTGGTATATATAATATAACGGTGCCCTTCAAGGAGTTAAGACAGTTAAAAGTGGTTTTGTTGATTTCGAAAGGGTTATTTCAATCTAAACGATAAAAGCGCTCTGGCGTTGATAATGATTTAATCCGTGATTTAGTGAATAAACACAGGCCTGCGAAATTGAAGTTTTTGAAAAATACAAGAGAAGTTTTCGATGTTTTTTATGTTATTTGGTGTGCTGATTTCGAAAATGACCTCCATTTTCCACCATCACATCAGAATTTTTTGTAACATCGATATCGATATTTTTTTCTAAAATGAAAAGGACATTTTGGACAATTTTGCATGTGCTATCTGGCAACAGTGATTTAATCCATATAAATCTATGTAAAAAAAAAAATCGATTCTCGGTGAGGCAAATTGATTTTTCAGTAATCGATTATTTTGTTATACTAGGTTTAAACTATGTATAACAACTGGGTCTATCGGAATATTGTGTCGTGTTGGGAAATTCAATTCGTATCGGAAAATTCTATCATTTAATTATTAGATCCGATATCTAATGTCTTATAATTACCTGGCAGAATTTACCGGTACGAATTGATTTTTCCAACACTACAAACTTTCCAATCGACCCAATATTTTTCAAGAAAATGTGACGTGATAGAATTTTTTCATTATTTGTTTTTTAATTAGCACCAAAAAATACATAAAGTTAAGCCATCAATACCCTTGTATTTTTTTCATCGCAGGCCTGTGTAATCCAAGGATTACTACTGGAGAAATTGCTGTGAGACTAAATGTTGGCAATTTGACTGTATTTCGCTATTTAAAACAACTTCGGTACACTTAAAAACACAATGCATTGGAAATCGGACACGAGTTTTTGCAATAACCCAATATTTATGGAAACGGCCGTGATTTGTGAAGAAAGGAGACAGGTAACGATTATCTACAGTAAATTTAATTGGAATACTCGGCAATAGATTATGTGTATAGC
This sequence comes from Maratus speciosus, assembly GCA_963932465.1. Classification (NCBI taxonomy): domain Eukaryota; kingdom Metazoa; phylum Arthropoda; class Arachnida; order Araneae; family Salticidae; genus Maratus; species Maratus speciosus. Next base: position 490,971,443 of record OZ010796.1, on the reverse strand, counting down.
GGCTCTACCTTCATTCCCCCGTCCTTGCTGAAAGTCATTTTTAAATTTCAGTTTTAATTTATAAATTAAATGAACAATCGGATGCGGAAAGAAAAAAATGATAATACATCTATTTTCTGTACTGCCTCTTTCGCAATAGTATCAGCTAAAACATTCCCTGTTACTCTCGAGTGCCCTTTTACCCATTTAACCCCTTGAAGGGCGGTGATGCCGTCATGGCATCACATAATTTTAATCCCAAATTGCCGCATTGGCACCGGAATTTTATGATGAAAATGTCATCTTTATTAGGTACGCGAAAATTTACTTTTACTTCTTTACAAATAAAATTTCTTGTTAATACTGGTGTTTAATTCAATTATTTGAACATTTTACGAATACAAGTACCTTGTCCCTGAAAGGGTTAAAGGGAAAGTCTTGCTGAGTTTGTGCTTTAAACTTAGAATATCTGGGATCAGAATGCCAACTGTATGTGGGATTTATAGAGCCATTAATACTGAGTGTACCTAAAGAGATAGGAACGATTCGTTATCAAATGAATCCACCCGAAGAACAGCATTTTTAATAGCAAAGATTTCTGTCGGAAAAACGGAATTCTCTAGAGAAAGACCAGTATTCTAAGTAGAAATACTGCTTTTCAAAATCTAAGGAAAAACAACAAAAATAGTGATTACTCAAAATGTTACATGTGGATTTTAATAAAACTGAGATAAATTAAACAAAACATAGTAAGGTATAAAATACCTTTAAAAGGAATTTCCAGATAATTGTGGTGTTTGAGAATTTAATACAATTACAAAATAAACAAAATAAATGTGTCAGTTTGTATAGGAAAAATTATAGAACATGTGTGATATTGTCAATTATGCGATAGTTAAGCTCGCTGGGAAGTTCGAACATTGCTCTTGTAAAGCAGTTGTAAGCGTGGCAAGGGTCTCAGAGGGGGGAGGTTTTGAGAGCAGCAACACATCTTTCTAAAGCCTCCCAAGCATGCTAGATGGGATTCAAGTCAGGTGATCAAGCTGGTCATTCCATGTGCTGAATTGTTTGGTGCTGAAGATAATCTTCCACGATGCGAGCCCTGTGCGGTCTAGAGTTGTCGTCTTGTAACAGGAAATCATTACCTATTACGCCACCATAAGGGCGCACATAAGCATCAATAATGTCATCTCTATACACATGAACATTCACTTTTCTCGTGGAAAGACATGGAGGCCTGTACGTCCACCCAAACAGATACCGCTCGAAACACAGACACTGCCTCAACTGTATGAATAGCTTTCACGAATGTTTCCTGGATGATAGCGTGTTCCTTGTTCTTTCCAAATCAAACAACGTCTTCTATCGCTTTGGAAGCTAAAATGGGATTCATCCGTGAAGAGAACGCGCCTCACATTGATCAGCCGTCCAGTGGACATGCTGATGAGACCACATTAAACGTTCCCTCTGGTGACGTGAGGTGAGCGGCGCACAAATTGCTGGTCGCCCCACATAAAGACCACCTTTAGAAAGCGTGCTATGCAAAGTAGACGTTGATACCAACCTTCCAGTGGTTGTAGCAAGGGAGGCTGTAAGATGAGAGGGGGTTTCTGTTCTATTCCTTCGTACACATAACCGCAAATATCGGCCATCGCTGCTTATCGTAGCTTTTTCCCGTCCTTGGTGGAAACTTCTGGACGCCAAACCAGTGGTTTGAAATTGTTGCCAACTCCTATGAACAAACTTAGGACTCACATTTAGCCATCTGACTACCTGTGTCTGACATTGATATACCTCCAAGCTTCCAATAGTTCTGCCATATGACAGTTCTGCGGACAAATGATACCTCGAGGTCATACTAGTGAATTGGCTATTTCAGTTTTCTTATCTCATAATCACAGCGGCACCTGCAGCCGTACTCTCTAGCACGCATTTTTATGCTCCTCACAGATGACGCAATTGAATTGCAGTGTCAATAATTTGCATTTTGTTATTTCATTCGGCATCTTTTAGTTAATACCATATGCAAATTTCGTACGGATATGTTTCTTTTTGAACAAGTTATCGCACTTTTTTGTGATTTTAACTTAATTTTTGGAAGACAGTGCATTAAGGAGTTATTTTTAACACTAGAACCGCCGGAACTTTTACTCAAGTGTTATAAAAATATTTCACACCAGAATTTTTATTTCAAACTATTTAAATTATTTATTTAACTTATTTCTTGTGGTACATTTTTAACTTATTTTAAAAAGAAAATTCTGGTTCGAATAGAAATATTTTCGTTTGGTACCGGTCAAAATGACTGCTATGGCGGTTCTAGTGTTAATGCACAAAACTCGGAGCCTGTCCTCTGATCGGATTTTGAACCGTCTATAAAGATATGTATTGTATCGTCGTGTTGAAATAATTCATCTTCTTGGATACCCTTCCATGTCGGATGTATAACATATTTTGAGAATTTACCGTTAAATTGGAGTGCAAAATAATTTTTTGTAAATATCACCATTCTAATGACCGATAAGAATTCTGCTTCGCATTCTAATTGGCTAACTAAAAGCAGGAGACCAGTATGAATCTGAAGTGCTAAAAATGATGTTTTCTTATACACTTTTGAGATTTGTAAAAGAACTTTACGTTGTGCTGAAAGCAGATACCTTCTGCTTTGCGATGATCACATATGTAAGAACCAAACGGTACAGGTATATCCTAATTTTCGCAGTAAAATCGATGTATACCATATCGTCGGTACCATATCAAACTATCTAATATGAAAACAGTGTTGCCAGTGGGCTACTTTTTTTAAACTGAGATTTCTTGATTGGTACCACTTTTCTAAAATGGTAAATTCCCCTCGTTTTCGCCTTTATTAATCTGTCATTAAATAAGGTTAAATAAGGCGAATTTACTGTTTCAAAAAAGTTGTGACATTCAAGATATCTGAATTGGAAAAAAGTAGCCCACTGGCAACACTGTTTACATATTGGATAGTTTGACATGGTACCGACGATATTATAAAAAAAAATGCATTGGAAGACTGCCTTTAATCTATGAAAATTTATAGAGACTTTGCGTTTTTTTTTCAGAGCCTCCAATCGCTTGTTTTTCAAATGTAGCAGGAACGATAACGATAAATAAAGAGTTACTCCTAGATATTTTAAGAACTTTACACTGTTAAAAATTTCGTGAAAATTTACCCCTGCTTTTAAAGACTACCTCTTTTCTGACAAATGAGAACGCTACACAAACGGCTACAAAAGCCTCCTGATTGTTCAGAAAAGAGATAGTCTTTAAAAACAGAGGTAATTTTTCAAAATATTTTAAACAGTGAACGTTTTTGAGATTGTGGTTATAAATTTCGAAAATTTACAAGAGTTTCAATTTTCTAGGTTTATCAAATGTAATGCAGGTTGTTAATGCAGGGTTGCCAATTTGGCCTTTTTTTCATTCCAAAATTTCACATTAACACCAGAAATTTCCTATTATATTTTACTCTTTCTTTAATGACAGACACTTCATTATAAATTAAAGTAAAAATTCTTCTTTAATAATTTCCTGTGAGAATTGGAAGTTCCTTTCATAAAGGTAGAGGCCAAACTGGAAAACCTTCTATAGAGATTTACATTTTAATTGAAACAGACCACTATTCAATAATCTTTAAACCTTTGAGGGGCAACTAATTGTGTTTCTGTAATGTCCAATTCACACCAGAATCTGCAGAAAGATTTATTGCAAAATAAGGAAAATCAATTTTACGACTTCGTTCCACCAAAGTTAGAAAAGTAAAATTTAATAAAATTTTTCTGTTACAAATCTTCATTAATCGTAGGAAGGATAAAATATAACCCACCGCCCCTCAAGCAGTGTTGCCAGTGGGCTTCTTTTTTTACACTAGATAAATTTTAACACAATTATTCTAATTGGTAAATAAATCATATTAGATGTAAATTTCCAACTGGGCAAAAAAATGGTAGAGGACAGGCGGCTGCAGCCGGGAGATCCCTGGTTACTTTTTTTAATTCAAATTTCTTGATTGGCACCACTTTTTGGAAATGGTAAAATTCATTTTGCTTTCGACTTCATTGATATGTAATTAAATAATGAGAATTTTAACATTTTAAAAAGTAGCCCACTGGCAGCACTGCCCTCAAGGGGGTAACACTAGAAGCTCCGGAAATTTCACGCAAGTTTTATAAAAGAATTTACACCAGAATTTTTTAAAGGCTTTTTAACTTATCTATTTAACTTAGTTTTGTGCCGTGTACAGATAATGGAGTTATGAATTATGAATTAAGAGGAGGAGACACATAATGTACCGTATACCATTTGCGAGTGAGGTAACTGAGGAGGTTGTCAGAAGATGGCGGCTGCTTTTTTAAAACCGGACCTACAGTTTCTGATTGCCGCCGGGGCAGACTGCCCACCAGTGAAATTGAATATAAATTATCGTCTTAATTAACACGTTCACGCCGGCGCGGTGGGTCACACTCGACTGTCTTAGAGTTCTCAAGTCTCCGGCTTTTTGCACACCACTATTATTTTAGAGAAAATGTTGTTCCTTTAAATCGCCCAATTGTTCTCATTAAATAAAACAACATTTTCTGTATTAAAATACTGGTATACGAAAAGCCGGAGACTTGGCACCCCCGAGACAGTCGAGTGTGACCCACCGCGCCGGCGTGAACGTGTTAAGCATCTTTTTCACGTAAATATTTTCTCAAAAAAATGGTAATTTTTTTTTTTTTTTGCTTTTACTAGTGTCTGTTTGCTTTGTAAAAGAGTCAGTTTGTCTCACTGGTTGTCAAAATATGGCGAAAGCACAGGCCTGACGGAGCTAAAGTAAACTTCCAACTGTAAAAAAGAAAATCTGCTTCTGCCATTATTTATGACTGAAATTTCACATTAATAAGGCGCTTAAATAAGGAGAAAATTTCTATATAAAGTTACTGGTAAAGGATTCCACCGGCTGTAATCAACCTCCTGCGAAAGCGGTTAAAAGGTGAAGCTTCAATATTTTAAGGATATGTCAATCCCTCTTCATTAATAGTTCCATGGTACATATTCAACCCCTTAAGAGGGCAGTGGTATTTTTATGAAACCACTTATTTTCCATTCCCAAATTAAACAATGGCACCAGAATTTGGGTAAAAAAAATTTCGAGTTAATATTTTTCTTATTTATAAATGCGAAGGGGGGGGGGGGCTTTTTCTTATTTATAAATAAATTTATTTTCAATTTCCGGTGTCATTCATTAATTTCAACACATGAGCAATGGAATTGCTTTGCCTCTGAAAGGGTTAATTCTTCAAAGGGCATAGCCAGATAAGCATTGGAAACATGCCTTTAAATCAAATTTCGTGATTTTTTGCCCAGATGTGGCTAAATATTGGACAATATATTTCCTTTATTAACACACTATAAATATTGATATTTAATGAGATATAAATGTTTTTTCGATTTAAAAAAAAAACTCATTTTCCCAAAAACTACTGCACCGAATTTCATGTCATTAAAATGAGGTTAGATAGATACCAAAGATGCATAACTGGAAATTTTTATATAATTTTCTGATTATAAAAACTGTGTGAGATAGCGATAAAAAAAATTTCAAAAATAAAAATCATATCTTATGGTTATCCGAAAATTACCATTTTCTTGTAAAAAAATTCCCCATATGTGCCCGTATATTCTATATAAGTTTGCGTTGGGTACTTCATATAAATATTTACAAAAATGTGTATTAAAATTATTGAAATTCATTTTAAGGCGTTATTTGGGGCGGAGCTAATCAACTTCGACTTCCGAAGAATTTTTGGAACAAAGTCAGCAGAAAATATGTCAACTGATGTATTTTAGATTCCCTTAAGCATATAAACTATGTTTTTAAACACTGTAGATACTATTTCGATATCGAAAGCTGGTGGTTTGTATCGGAGACAGAAAAATATTTTTGCTTGGAAAACAACAACATTTTTCTATATCGAAATGTAACGACAGTTAGTATATTGACTGTTATTCAACCATTCTCACCACTTTTAACTAAGGGTAATAAGAGTAGGTAAATATACGAATATCCAAAATAAAGGAAGAAAATAATTTAGTGGCTAAAGTTGAACTAAATAATTGGTTGGTAGAAAACTCAATTTTATCAAATTGTCTTCACTAGACTTACTAGATTTCCCTGAAATGACCGAAAGAGAATTGAAAATGTTTTTCACCGGTTCATGCCTATACAACAAGGTAATATCTTACTTGGCGGAAATGATGTAGGAAGACTCTTAGATTGATATATATTTCGTTAAAGATGCGACAAATATGTTGAAAATACAAGTTCCATCGCGGCATATTTCAAAGAAAACTTACCGTTGTTCCATACAATACAAACTTAATGTTACTGGCGTGTCTGCAATCCTAAGACATTATTGCGAGTGCGCAAATGGCATGAAAACTATTGGCTTCTGCTCTCATTTGGCAACAACAATATATTATCTTTCTTACGGGATGTATTTATCCAAAATTGTAAGACCATCAGAAATTCTTTCTACGCTTTTCAGAAATGAATGCATATCTATTGTGATTGAAGATGACAGTGATAGTGATGAATTCTTTTTTTTTTGTATAATTAATGTCTTATATTATTTAAATTAAATTTTTTATGTATAAAAGAATGTAATACATCAACACAGTGTCAGCTGTTTTTTCTCATAAAAGTCACTGTTCTTGAAAGCGGGGCCTGAAGCACTGAACCCGACTATGTATTTGCATTAAGTTTAAAAGTATATTCGCAAAAAATAGCTATTTTCTTTACAGTATTTTAATCTCCTGATATTTGTTGCACTGTTTTTTCAGACTAATGTTTATTTATTTAAAAAATATTTTTATCTCATCAAAAATGCAAAGGTTCAAAATTATAGAAATATACTTTAACCTCTTGAGGGGCACCAGTATATATAATATACTGTTGGAATGTTGTTCCATATGGAAGTCATGAATACGAAATTCCTCAATAGGTAAACAATAAAAAGTTAAAAGTTTTACCTTTATGTTTTGATGTATTTCAATAGAAATATATTCTTCTTAGGATGAACAAAAAACATTTTTTTGAAAATTAAATACACTAGAATAATATATATGCTGGACACAATACTGATCACACTTCACAATAAAACAAAACAGATGAACAAGACTATTTACAAACACAAAGAAATACTTTGAACTATGGTTTGTTGAAGTTTTTTTAACATATTATCATTCCTTTGGAATATTATTGGATTTTTAATCCACCAGCATTTTGCTGCCAACTGCTATAAGGGACGGAGAAAAACTAACTGTTCTGAGTATCTATCACAGTAGATAAAAAAAGGATTGTCTGATGCTGCCATCTGGTGGAATGTTCTTGAAACAAAAGAGCATTTTCTAACATCTCTCCCGTTTTGTGATAGAATCTGACACCAGGTGGATAAGGTTTCTACAAAGTTCAAATTTGGCTTTTGGCAGCGGCTTCGTCATTATGTCTGGTATCATTTGATTTGTTGATAGATATTTTACATCTATAACATTTTTTGTTTTCAAATCTCGTATGTAATGATACTTTGTATCGATATGTTTTGTGCGAGATTTAAATTTTTCATTTTCAACCAATTTAATTGTAGAATGGTTATCCTAAAAAATTCTAATAGGAAAATGTTGTTGTAAATTGAGATCTTTACATAATTTTAAGATCCATAGCACCTCTTGAGTTCCTTGTGACATTGCCACATATTCAGCTTCTGCTGACGATAATGTCACACATGCTTGTTTTCGTGAAAACTAAGAAATGCAGCTATTGCCTAAGAAGATTACATTTCCTGAGGTGGATTTTCTGTCTGTAGCATCTTGTCCCCAGTCTGCATCCGAGTATGCAACTATATTAGGATATTCATTTGAAGAAATGTGGAGATCAAGGTCTTTCGTTGTTTTTAAGTATCTTATTACCCTCTTAACAGCATTCCAGCCCTTTTGTCTTGGATTATTGCATCTTCGACTTAGTATGTGTGTAGGAGCGGTAATATCAGGTCTTGTGCATGAGGAAATATGTAAAAGACTTCCTACAGCTTGTCTATAATTATCATTTGATGATAAAAGATTTTCTTCTTAATCTAAACTATAATAGTTAGTTTCCATTGGGGTATAAGTTGGTTTGGCTTCTTCAAGCTGAAAATCCTTAACTAATTGATTTATTTTACTTCTTTGTGAAAGTAAATAACTTCCATCTTCTTTTCTGTAAATTTCTATACCTAAGAAGTATTTTGCTTCTCCTAGTGATGTTATGGGATAAGACTACTTTAAATAATTTATTACTTCATTAACTTCATTTTCATCTTCTGAGCTTATCAGCATATCATCTACATACAGTATGAGATGAATTGTCTTCTTTGATTTTTCTTTTATGAACAAAAACGGGTCAGCTTCACTTCGTTTAAATCCATATGCCTTTAGAGAATTCTCTATTTCTTCATTTAGCACTTGGCGGCTTGTTTAAGACCATATATTAAGACCTTTTTTAATTTATAGACTTTGTCTTTATTTTCTTCATCATGAAAGCCTTCTGGTTGATGCATGTATAATTCTTCATTATCTAGTTTACCATGTAGAAAGGCTGTTTTAACATCTACTTGAAATACTCTGGCTTTACGATAAGCTGCCCAGGTCAGAAAAGCTCTAATAGTTGTATGTTTGACGACAGGAGAGAAGGTTTCATCATAATCAGTGCCTAATTTTTGAGCGAAACCTTTGGCAACTAATCGTGCTTTGCATTTTATTTCTTCTCCATTTTCATCACGTTTTGTTTTGTAAACTCATTTACAGCCAATGGCGTGCTTGCCTTTGGGTAAAGTAACAAGCTCAAATACTTCATTTTCCTTTAAAGAGTTAAATTCTTCCTTCATAGCTTGAAACCATTTCTGTTGATCTTTTACTGGTGATTGTAAAACATCTTTAAAAGTTTCAGGATCTTGATTTTTGGAACAACTGTCTTCAGTTTTGAAAGAATATCTTTCTGGTGGAATTCCTTTAGTCTCTCTGTTAGATATTCTTCTCTGGAAATTATCTTCACTTTCTTCAGTTGTTGGGCTATCTACTGATTTTTCATCCGTTTTTATTTCTTCTGCAGTATTTTCTATTCGGATAGCTCCACTATCATTTTCAAGAATTTCTTCTGAAAAATTGAAATGCATTAAATCTGAGATTCGCTCTTCAGGATTTTCTTTAAAGACATTTTCACAGTTCATATTTTCAAAAAACTTCACTGTTCTGCTTATCACTATTTTTCTACCGCCTATATGAATTCGGTATCCTTTGCTTCTTAAATCGTAACCAACAAAGACTCCTTCAGTGGCTTTTTCGTCAAATTTTTGTCTCTTCTGTTTATGAACATACACATATGCTTTGCATCCAAATACTTTAAGGTGACTCAAATTTGGCTTATGCCCATTCCACAGTTCATATGGTGTCTTTTCAGTTGATTTTGTAGGTAATCTATTTTGTAAGTAGGCTGCTTCTGCCTAGAATGTTTTTGGCAATTTAGCATTTATAAGCATGGCTTTACTCATTTCAATAAGCGAGCGATTCTTTCTTTCTGCGACTCCATTTTGGGACGGTGAATATGGCGTCGTTGTTTCATGATTTATTCCTAAGTTTTTTAAGGTAGTCTTTGACTGATTCGTTGCAATATTCTGTTCCATTGTCACTACGCAAGGATTTAATCTCCAATCTCAATGTGTTTGTTGTTGATGCAACATACTCTTTTAATTTATCAAATACTTCAACTTTAGAAGAAATAAAATATACTTGTGTATAACGATAGTAATCATCAATAAATGTAACAGAATATCTTTTTGATCCCATACTTTTTGCTTCTGCAGGACCGCATACGTCGCTGTACATCAAATCAAGTGTTTTTTTACTTCTGTGTTGTGTTTCTTTTGGAAACGATTTTTCTGTTAGCTTAGCTTTTATGCAACTTGAACATTCAGTATTATGAGAACAATTATTCACAGTAATACCTAAAGCTAAATCATCCTTTTGAATTTTCCTGGTGGATTCCAAATTTCTATGGCCCAGCCTTTGGTGCCATTTTAGAATGCAGTTGACATTAGAACAAACGGGTAATATTTCTGAAGCACTATATACCTTTTCATTCGTAGGTATTACTTTTAATCTGTATAACCCCTCATCAGCTTTTGCATCTGCAACTAAGATGTTGCCCTTTTTAATTAAACATATATCATCTATAAATGTTACAATAAAACCTTTCTAAGTACAAGACTGGACATATAATAAATTACTATCCAACTCGGAACATAAAGCACATGATCTAATGTAACTCTATTTGTTTGACCATTAAGTGTTTCAATATTAAAATTGCATTTACCCTTTCCCTTTGCAGTTAATTTAGTATCATTAGCAATTGTAATTGTATCTTCATTCGAACTTTTTAATTCTGAGAACAGTTCCAAGGAATTAGCTTAATGAACAGACGCACCTGAATCAATAACAAAAGACAAATTTTTGTTTTTATTTCCATTTTGTTGAGATTTCATAACAAAACTCGAAGAATTTGATTCTTCCATTAATTCATAATAGTTTTGAGAGTCTGATAGATTTTCATTTTGACTAGCAGTTGAAGCAGAGAAATTGTTTTTTTTTTAAACTGTTGAAGTGATCTATCTTGAGTAAAATTTGGTTTTGTTTTGTTAGTATTATTAGCCTTTAAGTGAAAACAATCTTCACGGTTGTGATTATTCTTTTTTCAATGAGAACAAAATTTTTGTTTATTCAAATGCTTTGGATTATCCCTATTACCCTTGAAAGCAATAGATTCAAATTTTGTTGAAATTTGTTTAGTTTCAACTGTTCTAATATACTCATCAATTAATTTGTTTTGAACATATTTGAATGATAAATCTGTTTCATATTTACTTTCAATAGCAGTTATAAAGGTACTATAAGAATTTGGTAAGGAACAGAGCAAAATAGCTATTAAATTATCATCTTGTATTACTTCACCTATACTTCTTAATTTTTCTGCTAATTCTAAGACAGAATTAATATGTTCCTGCATTTTTACACTTTCATTATATTTAATGGAATGCAGCTTCCTAAGAAGATAAAGTTTATTTGTTAAATTTACTCTTTCATGAACAGATTTCAATTATTCATATGTTTCTTTAGCACTTTTAGCATGTCTGACATGAACAATTTGTGAATCTGAGATATTTAAACAAATTAATGCCCTAGCATTTCTATCATTTTTTACCCAATTACCATCATTTTCCTTTTTAGGTTCAAATACAACATCATACAGACCTTCTTTGATTAACAATTGTTCTATTTTGAACTTCCAAACTGAATAGTTGTCATCAGTTAATTTATAAACATAATGAGATTCTTTAATACTAGACATTATGATATAATAATATTTGCTTATTTCACTGAAAATAAAACTTTTTATCTTATTAATACATCAAAACAACAATTATAAACTCAAATATAATGCTAATGATGAAATAAGAACAAAATAAATTTCTTGAGAACAATTTTTGAAGTTACTTTTGATTTCAGAAAAAATTTTCTTAAATGTTCAATTGTTTGTTTAAAACAGGGGTGTCAAACTGTGGCCCACCGGATACCACTAAAATTTTATAGTTATCTTTGCCTTATCTAATCGTCGAATTTCTGCGATTCAACTTGTCGACAATTTCTTTAAAATCTTAGTGGTATCCGGCGGGCCACAGTTTGACACCCCTGGTTAAAACATAAATTTACATTTGCAACTTGTATAATAAAATTTCAATAAGAAATTGGCAAAATAAAATTCAAAATAATTTCTTTTCTTATCACTGCACAATACTTTTGATTTCAAAATGAGAACAGTTCTTTGAATTTTCTTTTATATCATTCGCTTGTGAAAAATACAACATTCAGAAAATAATTATTTCTTTGAATTTAATTATATTATATTTTCTTCTGTTATATTATTACATTTAAAATTGAGATAACTTCAGTCTCATAATCGACTGTTGGAATGTTATTCCATATGGAAGGCATGAATATGAAATTCCTCAATAGGTAAACAATAAAAAGTTAAAAGTTTTACCTTTATGTTTTGATGTATTTCAATAGAAATATATTCTTCTTAGGATGAACAAAAAACATTTATTTGAAAATTAAATACACCAGAATAATATATATGCTGGACACAATACTGATCACACTTCACAATAAAACAAAACAGATGAATAAGACTATTTACAAACACAAAGAAATTGGTAGCAGTCAAATTGACTGTTCTTGTAGCTTCTGGTGTTAATGCGGTGTCCCTTTCCCTTTCCAATATAAGCGCGATGAAGCCCAAGTAAATAAAAGATCCTTCTCATACACAATCAATAAACATTTAGCAACCAGTTGCAGTGACAACAAAATTTCAAGAAATGCCACCCGCAAAAATTGGCCCTAGACATGAACCTTGTGTGCAGCTTTTAGTGAATTAATGCGCGATATGTGGATTCAGCAAATCCACTTGGCCTTGTCTGTATGAGAGAAATGAGGAAATCAAATTAATATATTGTTGGGAAATGTTTTGTGAAAATTTTTTATGTGCTGCGATGTCGAAAGCAATGTCCAAAGAGATTTAAAATATCAGCTTTAGAAAGATTTCACAGAACCCCCCCCCCCCCCTTTCCTGCAAAAAAACAGAAAGAGAATATTCATATAATTTGAAATTTTTTCTTTTAAATTTATATTACCACAAGGACAATATTTTTTTAGATATCAGATTGGAATCGGCAGAGCTATTTATTTAATAATAAAAAGATAAAATAAATAGATATTCTATTTTTATAACATGCAGAAAAAATACGTCTATTTTCTAAACTTCTTTTTTTCTTAAACATAAATCTTAACATCTAATTGTCATTTTTTTATATTTCATGTAAGTGATGATAAATCAAATTATAAAAACCGCAACTTTAAGTGCAAAATCTAGTTATGAAAGTAAATGTATAAAATTCTAGCTTATTAAATTTTAAATTTATTTTTTGCTAAAAATGATTAAAAATCAGTATTAAATTGATTTCAAATGAAATATAAATGTATATCTTTAATGGGATTTTTACAGTCGCATTTTAACATGCATAAGTACATGAGTGTAAGAATATATATTTGTAGAATTCGCTGTTTTTTCGCAAACAGATTCAAACCTAACTTACACTTCACGCAATATTTTATGTGGTACTATAAACAAAATATCAACAACACTTACTTGAAACTGTTGAATCGATATGGAGAATTCCTCGACTTGAAATAAAAAAAAACTGTCGTAGTGAATAAGAGACAAAATACTTGCATCTTTTTAAAAGAAAACCCCTTCATATATCCTGCTAGCTATGTTAAAAGAATGAAAAAATCTCATTGTGAAAACATAACCCGTGGGACTGGATTCTAAGTCATGGTCTAATTCTTTTTTACCATGCTTTGACGATATCAATAACACTATATTATTGATGAAAAACAATGAAAAGTCATAGTTTCTCTGTTGCGCACTCTTTGTAGAGTTCCCGGATTGTTTCAATTGTTTCTTTCCCGTCGTTATATTGATACTGAAACACATAATATCCATCCAGCCATCCAAAATGCAAGAAACTTCTAAATATAAATTTTTCCACATGCGACGCAGCCACAGGAATAATATAATGACAATTTTTTTACAGTAAAATATCAGAACAAGTCAAAGTTTTTTGAACTGCTAAAGAACGTTTAAATTTCAATGGGACAACGGACTCAGAACTGAGATTCGCCTGACAAAGGAAAAAAAGTCATAGTCAGGTATCAGGATTTCCATCGCAAACATTACGTGAGCCTGCGGTTTACAGCATGATAAGTTCATTATAACTTTTTTATCAGTGGAAAATAGAACGGTGTGAAAAAAATCAGAAACATTCTATTTTCTTTATTTGACATTTTTCATAACGCTTACACTTATAAATTAAACGAATATTAAAAAAGTTTTTATACTTTTAGGCAGAAAGGAAAACATATTATAAAAAAAATCACAGTCAGGAGAACGGTTAGAGACTATGTCGCTTCCCTGTATTTTGAAATTTACTTAATTAAATTTTCTTTATATTTAAGAAAATAACAAAATTTACCCTTCAAATAATTACTCAGTTAAACACTAAGAGAAATAAGAACTATGAAATTTTCGTAAGAAAAGCACCTCCCCCCCCCTCCCTTCTTAAACCACTAATGGAAGTCAATTTTTAATTATTTCCTTTTGACGTTCATATATTTCAAATTTATCTTAAATTGTAAGATAAGGGGTGTTCAGAAGAGAAAAACCCTCCACCAGAGGGAAAAAAATGTTCTGCATTTTGAAAAATGTTGTTAGAAATTTCTTTTTGAATATTTAATACATCTTACTTGATATATATATTTTTATATTTCTTTTATATAAAAATTATCTTGTTCGAGGTGTTCTGACAAAAGATTCTTGGTTTAGCTTATTTCATGTTTATATTTTGCTTTTTAGTTAGGCGAACTCGGCAAGAGACACATCTGTTCAACCTTTCCCTTCCCTAAATTTTCTTTTCTGAGAGCAATCATATCTCTTTGAATTTAGGGAGCGGCCCTTAAGTATACCTATGAGTGGAGGTAGTTTTTGAAGAACTTTATAGTTTATGAAAAGTTTCTTTAGCATGTACTTTTGCACCAAACATAATGATACCAGTCTTTCGCTCATCAGCGGAGTGAGATATCTCACTCTCGACAACGGAGTGCAGTTGCTAAAATTTTCGCAATTTGCTACCAGTATTTTAAATAAGAATTCTTCATCGTAGATTCCTTTAACATCTATAATAGAATTATGCAACAAAGATTATCGTTTTAATTTAGTGGTAGCAAAGTAAGAAAATTTTAGGAATGCTGCGAGCCCTGGGAGTGACATATTTCACCCCCTACAACAGGGGTGTCAAACTGTGGCCCGCCGGATACCACTAAAATTTTATAGTTATCTTTGCCTTATCTAATCGTCGAATTTCTGCGATTCAACTTGTCGACAATTTCTTTAAAATCTTAGTGGTATCCTTCTTTCTCAGAATGACAAATTTTCACTAAGATTATAATTCAGCAGCTTCACTTCATCAGGACTTTTCAAATTACCGTAATTTTCGGCGTGTAATCCGCGGATCAAACAATCATTTTTCTACCCAGAAAATTTAAAAAATAAAATGCAACTTTTTAAATCGCGGTAAGTATTTGGCTTCAGTTACTAAATAAAATTTCTGGGTCAAAACAGAGTTGTTTGATCCGCGGATTATACGCCGGAAATTACGGTAACCCTTTCAGGGCACAATACTTGTGTAGATAAAATTTTAAAATGATTGAATGACACCGGTATTTATAAACAAATTTATACGAAACTGAGTAAAGACTTACATTGTATAAAGCAAAATTCAATTCCTAAATTCTGGTACAAATGTGGCTTTTGGGAATTAAATTTAAGTGGTACATACAATATACCGGTGCCCTTCAAGGGGGTTAAACATTTACAATAAACTATGTTTTACATTTAATTTCATAATAACCAAAAAAAAAAAATAAAGATATAAAAAGTACATTTCCGATAACGTCACTGCGGTGTGAAAATTTTTAAGGTTTTCAAAGTTTAAGAAAACGGTTGCTGTTGTATTCAGCTACCGTGCTGTCAAATCAGCTTTGATAAACTTTACCTCGTTGTATGCCACTAAAATTTATAAATATCACTGCTTTTAGTTACGAGTACTAATTAGGTATCTTTGATTTAATATGTCATAAGTAAATGTGATTTAACCCTTTCATAAGCGGTGGGATACATATGTCCCACTTAATTTTAACCCTTAATTGCATGAATTATTCTTTTAGAATTGTGTTTTTTATTTTTATATTAAGGATTAGACACCAGAAATCTTAAGATAGATTTTTAACTTTATTTAGTAGCATATTTTTGTAATTTTTAGAGGATTAATATTTCTATATAAATATAGAGGTTGTAAGAACTTAATTTATGTATTAAAAATTAAATAAAAAGGTGATGGAAATTTACATCACTATACAATTAAGGGTTAATTACCAAATACCACATTGGCACCAGAATTTTTTCATAGAATTTTACATTTATAATGTGCTTTATTTAAAAGCTTTTATTTATTTTGAAATGAAATAAGTTTGTTCGTCAAACGTGGTGTCATTCAATCATTTGACGCTTTTAGCAACTAAAGTAATTTGCCCAAGAAAAGGCGCCTATTTTTATGTTCTATTCATACCACTATTTAAAGAAAAAAAATTAGCACATTTTCTCTTGTATGTGTTGTCAAAGTATTTATGAAAGCTTTTTGTTTAGAGAAAGTCTTGGGAGATGGAATTTAAAAATAAAAAATGCCAGTGGCAGCTCTGAAATAAATCCGTACTCAAGGGGTTAACCCTCTCGCTACGTAAGTGACTCTTCGCGATGAGCGTCTTTTACAGAATTTTTAATCGTTTATCACCGGTTCTTTAAAACATAAATGTTTTGACTATCGTAATCGGGGAAAATGCCCAGGTTAAAGCAGGGAAAGTTTTCGCTAAGAAATAAATGTTGGGAATGACTAAATAGTGTTTATTGGCGGAAAAATGCCCTGTCCGAGCATATCTCGGGCTGCGCAGCGAGAGGGTTAATAACATGTTTTCAGGGCTCCCACTCAGTCCGTTTTTTGAATACCACTTTTATTTATTTTTTCTTAAATCGTCTTTTTAAATTTTGTAGAAACAGCAAGAAGCGCGTTGTTCTTGCAATAGTTGCAGAAACCTCTACCAGGTATTTCTTTCTAAAAAATTACTGGTTTTCAAAAAACGGAGCAGTGGAAGATTTGTGTTTTGTATAACTGTATGATTAGCTGTAACTGCAAGCTAGATACAAGTTAGTTGATGTAATGCTATGATTTTGTGTACATGTGCTTGATTTTTTTGCCAGAATTCAGTATTATCCTACAATGTGTTTTATCTTATATAAATAATGTTTGTATCTAAAATAGACTTAAATGTATCTAGTAAATAACGAACTTGAGAGCCTTATCTAATTATCGAATCGCTGCGATTGAAGAAGACGACTATTTCTTCCAAAAATTAGTGGTTTCCAGAGGCCACAGTTTGACATACCTGTGTTTAATTTATGATAGTTTTTTTGGGGGGAGGGGGAGGCGGGGATTTTGCCCAATCATGATATTTGAATCTTGTTAAATTTCTTGAGACCACACTCTTGAGACAGACTCCTCTGTCTGTCCGTCAGAGAGCCTGCTCTCAGAAACTATATAGGTTGGAGACTTGAAATTTTGCATACTTATAGCCGGACATCTGAGATCAAACAACAAATCATAAAATTTTGAAAAAATTCGTAATTAACGGACGTTATTAATTAAAAACTGGAACGGGTTTCATAATTCAGCAAAAGCATCTAATTTTTGAAACCGCAAGATTTTCTCGCAGAAATGATTACAAGCAGGTGTGGTTTTAATGGCAAATATGGACTGGCGACTTTTTTTAAGCCGCGATAACTTTTTCTATTTATCCTACAGATTCGAAAATAGGACCACAAGGCGTGAAAAAAAAATAAGCTTTCAGAAATTCGAAAATTTATCTCGATCGTACCATAAAAACTCGAAAAATCCTTAAAAATCGAGTAAAAAATCTTTTATTTTCATTCTTTGAGAAGGCGACATACATCTGGTAGTTTAGATTATCTGCTATCAAAGGAAATTCCAAAACAGGTGGCTTTCAACGTACTAGGAGATTTTATATTGTTTATGTAACATTAATCTGAGATTTGCTTCTTTCAAATTGCAAGTCACGTGGCATGATACAAAAACAGATAATTTTTATACTTCGGTTTTTAATATCAGCTACAAAAATTTTTAAACATTTTTTTTAGAATTTTGGTTCCTGCACAACCCGATGTAAAATCGTATGCAAATTAATATGTCCATTTAAAAGAAATCCGTCCACAATTTTTGGATTTATCAAAAAATCGATTTTTAAACTTATAAAAAAAATGCGTTTTCGTATAGATAATGAACTTATATTTTTTAAAATGAGGAAAACTAAATATCCGATCGCTTTTAAACTTTGAGATAGTTTATAACAGATTATAACAATATTATAAAGTTAGCGTGCGTTGAATTTTGGTGAGGGGGAGGGGGCCTTTTTTACTATTGTTTTTATCAGCTGTTTTTAATGCGGTTTTTTCACTCAGCCCGCACTCTTTTCACTGAGCCCTCCTTTAAATATTATTTTTTAACCATAAGTATTTGAAAGATAGAGATGCCTGATTTCATACCACTTTTTTCTACAATTAAAAATTTCAAATTTTTTTTTCAAACTCATTTTTCTCCATTAAAAAAGGCGCGAAGAGGCTTTGAGATAGTTTATAACACATAATACAAAATTTATATAGTGAAGGTGCGTGGAATTTGGATTGGGGGAGGGGTGGGGGCAATTTTCTCTTTTTTCTTCAGATCAGCGTTTATTGCGTTTTGATTGCGTTTTTTCAGTCAGCACTCAAATAAATATTATTTTATAACATTAAATATTTGAAAGAGTAGGAAATTCCGGGGGAAAGGAGGGACTCTCCCAGGAGGACTATTGATGCGGAATTGTTAAAATTAGGAAAACTAATGAACCACTCCCTTTTATACTTTGACATAATTTATAACGCATATTAAAAATTATATAAAGTGAGGGTGCCTGTAATTTGGGTGGGGGAGAGGGAGCTATTTTCGCTTTTTTCTTCAGATCTTGTTTATTGAGTTTAGAATGGGTTTTTTAATTGAGCCCTCATATCAATATTATTTTGTAACCTCCCTATTATTCGCTCCCATCAATATCGCAGGCTGAGGTGTCGTTCGTTATTTCTCGTGTCCGTGATATTTCCGGTCTGGAGATTTATTGCTGGAAAAAACTTCTGAAACCAGAAAAATTCAACTGGCATTATTTCCGTGTTAATTCTTTGAATGTTAACGTTTGGGTTTTGTTTTTGGTGCTGATTGTGATGTTGGACTTTGTATTGTATGTTTCGAAATACATCACACTCAAAAAATTATTAATAATCAAAATTTAATGTGTTTAATGTCATTTCAAATATTATAAGTAAACATTTGTTTGATGATTATAAATAAAGATCTAAGATGTGAAAAATAAAGGTTTTATTCGCATTAATTTGTATGGTGTAAAACAAACATTAAAACATAGAATTCTTGCATGATGGCTTTTCCACAAATGTGAATTTGTTCTATAGCACTTTTTTCGTCTCCTTTGAAAGAAACTAATTGCATATTGTATATAGAAACCTTATAATTATTCAATTTCTATAATAAAAAAATAGATATTTTTTGATGGTTTTTCCACATATTTAACGACAGATAAGGGGTTAAGATGAAAACAATGGAAAGTTTACTACTTCAGAAAAGTGGTGTCAATGAAGAAATCTGAATTTGAAATAAGCAGGCGTGAAAGAAAGAACGGCAAAATTTTCCTGTACACCTTATATTAATTTAAGAGCCATTTTTATTGAAAAAGACGCATTTTTTTAGAAAACAATCATGTTTTGTATACAAAATTTGGCATAAGTTAGTAAATTTAAGAGAATTGCAAATATTTTGCCTCATAGCACAGGTAAGTGGTTTGCTAATATATTGTTGAAAAAAGAAGTGAAATATATTGAATAGATTTCGTTATAGAAGGTTTGGCATAAACGTATTTTTTTACTAAAATTTGACTAAATATTGCCTAAATTTGAAAAGTTAATAAAAAGTTATATGAATCATAGGTTTATTCCCTGTTTTAACTAAAAACACATGTGTTTGATACAAATTTCGTATTTTTCAAAAAAAGGTAGGCACATAACTTAACCATATAAAAATTTATTTATGTCAAACAGTTATTGAAATATATATATATATATATATATATATATACAGGGTGTTCCGTTAAAGGGGTCCAATATTAATAGGGGTAATAGAGGAGATCACATGGAGCATAAATCAGTATATAAAGCCTGGTCGGATCTCAATAGTTTTCAAGTTACAGCAAATAGAATGAAAATTCGGAAAATTGTAAAAGAACCCTCATTGCTAAACTATCGATAATGCTACATAAAAACGAAGCACATATTTAGAAAGAGCAGAAAAAAACCTACAAAATGACATCAATTGTATTAACCCTCTGTCTACCAGAAGGGTCCAATGGACCCGACATGTATATTCAAAATATCTATTCAAACCAGAAAATTTCTTCAAAACAAACTAAATGTATAAATCAGACAATAATAAGTTAAATAAACAAATTAAATAGTTTTAAGTAAAAATTCTGGTGTAGAATGTTTTTATAAAACTTGAGTAAAATTTCCGGTAGTTCTAGGGTTAAAATAGCAATATTTATTGACGAGTTACAAGCCCTGAAACAGTGAAAAAAGTACGAAATCCAATATACATCAAAATAGTTAATCGTTAATTCCAAAAAGACAACTCTAGTTACAACAAGGAAAATGTAGTAAAATTTGGTCCATTCCAAAAACTTTCGAAAAAGCTTACAATGAACCATATCGGTTTAATTGTGTGAGAGAAATTAATCAGTTTCTTAGTTACAACTCCGCTTTCTTTGGCACTAGCAAAGGTTAAACTCCGCCCATCACGATTGGAAACACCGCCTTTTTAATTACTCTCAACTATACATTTTCGATCATGCTTCTTCTGAGATGCAACATTTTTAATTATTCAAGAGTTGAATGAACCAAAATAACTTTACAATAATAGTCTACATTTTAAAGTGGTCTTTTATTGATATAAAGCTTAAGTTAAATTCTTTAAAATTAAACTGGTGGTGATAATTCGGAAATAATTAAAAATATTGCGATTTGTATCTATGCAAGAAGTTTCAGTACATGTTTTACATGGACAATTATTGTATGTATATGTGCATCATAATTTATGATAGGAAATAATAATAACAAATAGCATAATAATTTTATTAATTATAAATTTAAAAAAGACACTAAATTTTAAATTAATTCATACAAACTTTGTAATTTACAATTTGAGTACACTACAGTCTGTGACTTACAAAATACTGTGCCAAAAAGTGTTGAAAATAAAAGAAAAATGACAAATAAAGAATTACATTCCACGTACTTTATGACATATGTGAAGCATAGTCTTCTGGCCTGCGCTGAACAGTTCAATGTCGTAAGGCAGACGAACGGACATTATTATAATAGGTGTTCGAAGTTGCGCCCATTAACAGAATCGCACAGCCGACAGCGACGTCGTAAAGATTGGCGAACACGCCGAAAAACTCCGACGGAGTTGGGAATGTCTCCTGCAGCGACAACGATTCGCATTAGTAAATCCTCCGGTGTATCCACAGGCGTTTCATACACCAGCGATTTAAGGTGTCCCCAAACAAAAAAGTCTAACGGATTGAGGTCTGGAGAGCGTGCAGGCCAAGCAACAGGTCCACTGCGTCCAATCCATTTCCCAGGATATGTTGAATTGAGGTGATTGCGAACACCTATGAAAAAATGTGCCGGTGCGACATCGTGCATAAACCACATATTGTGGCGCAATGTTGCTGGCACATTTTGCAGTAACTGCGGTAAGATATCCCGTAGGAAAACCAAGTACGTACTGCCACTGAGTACATTTGGGAGTAAATATGGTCCTATGAGATAATCGCCGAGGACACCTGCCGATATGTTCACACTGAACTTTTGTTGTGCGTTCGACGGGAAAACAGTGTGCGGATTTGTATATGACCATGTGTGCATATTGTGCGTGTTTACCACGCCCTCTCTCGTAAATGTTGCTTCATCAGTAAATAAAATATTTTCCAGAAATTGTGGATTATTTTCTGTTACATTAAGCAACCAGCGTACGAATTCTGTCCGCTGAGCACAATCTGTTACTGATAACAGTTGTACCCGCTGCACATGAAAGGGGTGCATGTTTTCTGCACGCAGAACACGCCACACACTTTGGTGAGAAACACCGACTTCAGACGCAGCAGCTCGTGTACTCGTGGAGGGGTTATCTTTAAAAATATTCAGTACATCTTCTTCCATTGCAGGTGTTCGTACATGTCGAGGTTTCCCTGCATCAATGCTTGCTGTATTAAACGATCCAGTCTCCCGTAATCGTCTATCGATTTTTATGAAGAGTTTCGAACTTGGGCAACGTCTCCTTGGAAATTGCTCACGGTACATGCGCTGTGCTAGACATGCATTTCCATGAGCTTGCCCGTACATCAGATGCATGTCCGCATATTCTTCGTTAGAGTATTCCGGCATAATTATTATACACCAACTTACTACAATCCCACTTACAACAGCCTCCCTTTAACATAACGCCCACTGATGACTGCTGTTTTATTACACTTTTCTTCCTATACACATAGAAAATTTGCATAAAAAGTACTTCTTCTTTATCATCCTGAAAGTTCATGGAGGAAACGCAGCAGTCACGGAGTTTGCTTTAAGACAAGGCGAGAGCTGCACAATATGTCATTCACTTGACCAGACTGAATAATGAAAGGGTATTGATAGAGGTTGATCAGAAATGTATAATTGAAAGATATTAAAACGGGGTGTTTACAATCGTCATGGGCGGAGTTTCGCCCTTTCCGAGCGTGCAACAGTACAGAGTTGTAACTAGGGAACTGCTTGATTTCTCCCATACAATTAAACTGATATGATTTATTGTCAGCTTCTTCGAAAGCTTTCGGAATGGACCAAATTTTATAACATTTTCCTTGATGTAGGTAGAGTTGCATTTTTGGAATTAACGATTAACTATTTTGCTAAATATTTGATTTTGTATTTTTTCACTGTTTCAGAGCTTGTAACTCGCCATTAATTCTCAATATTCTAAAACAACTTATATCATTTCGTAGGATTTTTTCTGCTCTTTCTAAATATGTGCTTCGTTTTTATGTAGCATTATCGATAGTTTAGCAATGAGGGTTTTTTTTACAAATTTCCGATTTTTCATTCTATTTGCTGTAACTTGAAAATTATTGAGATCCGGCCAGGCATTATATACTGATTTATGCTCCGTGTGATCTCCTCTGTTACCCCTATTAATATTGGACCCCTTTAACGGAACACCCTGTATATATATCAGGGATGAGATTTCCGACTTTTGCATACCAATATAATCTTAGAGGAAATGGTGTTGTGTTAAATCACAAAAATCTTCTGATTAAATAAAATATAATTTTCTCTAAGATTATACTGGTGTGCAAAAAGTCGGAAATCCCATCCCTGATATATACAGGGTGGTTCAAATTAAAGTATTCCTGTTTCGGACGCTCTAGTGAGAGAAGCAGTGGGTGTAACGTCTTCATATTTGGAGGATATACATATCAGACCATGGGAAACTGATTGGTTCAAAAAAAAGTAGTTCAAACAAAGACCGCTAGGGGAAAATGAGGCGCTGCAATCGGCTTAATGTAAGGAAAATGTAACGAAATAAATAAGCAAATAATACAAGGTGTCGGTAATTAACATTTTTAAAAAAATTCCCACCACTAAATTTTTGGTATACATGGCCGAATATGAATACTAACAAAATTAATCGGAGCGTATACTAAAAAAATTTAAACGACTAATACTAATAAAATTTGTTTGTGGGAATCGACTCATTGTCACCTAAATGTTTACACATTTGGTCATATTAGATTTTCAAAACCGATCGCAGCACCTCGTTCTCCCCTAGCAGCCTTTTTTTGAACTAAAACTTTTTTTGCACCAATCAGTTTCCCATGGTCTGATATGTATATCCTCCAAGTATGAAGACGTTACATCCACTGCTTCTCTCGCTAGAGCTTCCCAAACAGGGATACTTTAATTTGAACCACCCTGTATGTGTGTGTGTGTGTGAATTTGAAATTTTATACGTCCCCTATGTCCTATAAGCTATATTTAGAAAACATTTCTTCGTAAATATTATATTAATCATAAATTAAATGTCTTAATTTACGTTCAGTAACAGTAACACTATAAAATACATATTTTCAAAAACTTCAAAATATACACTAAAAACACTTTAATTGCTTAGGAGACGTTAACTATCAATAAAAAACTTTTGAGTTGCTTCGATTGATTCACTCGATCATCAACGGAACACATAAAAAAACACACGCCGTTTGTTTATATATACTTTTCTACCGAAATCTATATTCTGTTTTTTGATCGAGTTAATGTATGTTAAATTTCAGGTCATTAAAATTTAATTTCAATTATAGAATAAAAAGTAGATTGGCAACTAAGTTCCCGCCGTGTTTTTAATTACATTTTTTTTTTTATTATTATTATTTTATTCTTTTTTTACCGAATCTACATTTTTTTGTTCGAGCTAATTTATGTTAAATTTCAAATCATTAAGTCTTTGCACAATTTGTTTTTGGCACCAGTATTAAAGGAAAATAAAATTTGCCTTATCTAAATTCAGCATTTTTGAAATTGTGTACTTGAAGGAAACTTCTTTTTAAAAGTGGTGTAAGCCGAATAAAATTTGTATAAGAGACGCTCGAGTCGAAAGGGTTAAAATGGAATGTCAACTATGGAATGCCAACTGGGATGGCAACTAAGATTCCGCCGTTTTTTAAAATTTTTTAAAAGTTTATTTTTCTGTAAAAAATAACAAATAATTATTCAACAATGTATTCTCCCTTGTTGTTTACAACTTCTTCCCGATGTTCAACAAGGTTTTCAATATCACGTTGATAGATATCACCCCATTTCGACTCGAAAAATTCATCTAACCAAGCTCTCAATTCTGCATTGGTATTGAACGAAACTCCGCGCATAGCTTTTGATAGAGATGGAAAGATGTGAAAATCCGTTTGGGCGAAATCGGGAGAGTATGGCTGGTGCGGCTGCACTTCCCAGCCATGCGTTTGAATGGCTTCCTTGGTCATATTGGCGATATGAGGGCGGGTGTTGTCGTGCAGCAAAATAATTCCATGCTGCCGATTATGTCTTTTCTCTTGAATAGCCGTGTTGAGTAGTTCCATTTGTCAAACATAGAGTTCCACGTTGACTGTTTGGTTCCATTCAAGCAATTCGTAATGGATAATCCCTTTCCAGTTCCACCATACGCACAACATCGTTTTACGTGGATGAGGATCTTGTAACACGCGAGGTGTTGGTAATTTACGGGGGCTAAGCCATTCTTGCGCTGCTTTATATTATTGTACAGGTACAATTTTTTGCCGCCAGTAACGATTCGGTAAAGAAATCGTTGCTTATACCCATGAGTTGAGCGGTGACGAGCAAGTAAACTAACGGAGATTGTGCCTCGTTGATTTTTGTTGTTATCACTTAAAGCATGCGGAACCCATGCTCCACACTTCTGAACTTTTCCCATCGACTGATGATGCTTCTCTAAAGCAGTGCGGGATAATTTCATTTTCTCTGCGAGTTCCCTTGTCGTTTGATGCGAATTTTTGTGCAAAAGTTAGTTTAATCGCTCTTCATCGAACGCAACTGGACGGTCGGAACGAGGTGCGTCTTCAATGTCAAAATTTCCATTTTTGAATGTGGTATACCAATCATGAGCAGTTCTTTCAGCTATGGCACCCTCGCCATGCACAGCACATATCTCGCGAGCAGATTCGCGGCCTTACAAGTTTTGATAGGCAAAGAGAAGAAGGCGTCGAAAACACTCCCTTTTCTGAACTTGACATTCCATTTTATAGAACAGAACTTTAACACAAATTAACTGTATTCAAAAAACAAAATATAGATTCCGGTAGAAGACTACGGGAACGTAGTTGCCAACCTAATACAACGTCCATAAAACATTGGAATGTGAAATCAGTCCAGCGTTGCCAGTGGGCTATTTTTCTAAAATTCAGTATTCTTGATTGACACAACTTTTTTGAAATACTATAATTCACCATATTTAATGACATATTAATTAAGGCGAAAACAAGGGGGATTTTACCATTTCAGAAAAGTGTTGCCAATCAAGAAATCTGAAATTTAAACAAGTGGGTAAATGTGATCACAGATCGCACAGAGTGTTTCGTTTAATATTTCTTTCAAAACACTTTATCCTTTTGAAAAATCTGTTAGTTCCTCATTTCGCAACCAAGGGCGCACTATATTCTAAACAAACCTCTTTCCGAACGAAACTCCGTTTTACATACTATCCGTAGATATGATAGTCGAGGGGATTGGGCCCACAGCCCCCAAGATAAATAGGCACCCCTGGTGGTAAAAAGTGGAACTAAAATATGTAAGGCTATGGTGGCATAATATGAAAGAATGGTTAAAGGTGTGTCGGAAAAAGTTGGAAAAGTGCTTCCCAGGTGAAAAGAGCAGAGTTTAGAAAAATTGCTTAAAATACACAAGTTAGAGCCCGGTGGAGTAAATAATACAAGACTGTTTGAAAATGTTATGATCTGTTGTGTAGTCTGAAGTATTCAGTCGAGAAGTATGCAAACATTCATGTCTCCAACTTAATTAAAAGCTCTCTTTAATAAAGGATTCCTTAAAATACATAAGTGGTAGCTCAAAGGGTTAAACGTAAGACTTTTTCAAGATTTTGTGATTTCTCGCTTGGCCTCAGGTGTTCTGCTATAAGTATGCAAAATTTCAAATCTCCAATTTAATAAGGGGCTTAGTTAGAAAGAATTGCTTAAAATACGCATGTGGAAACCCAAAGGGTTAAATGTACGACTTTTTCAAAATTTTATGATTTGTCTCATGATGGTGTTCAGCTATAAGTATCCAAAATTTCACGCCTTCAACCTAATTATGGGCTCACTTAGAAAGAATTGTTTAAAATACATATGTGGGAGCCCAAAGGGTTAAAAGTACGACTTTTTCAAAATTTTATCGTTTGTCATTTGATGTGAGGTGTTCAGCTATAAGTATGCAAAATTTCACGCCTCCAACCTAAATAGGGGCTCACTTAGAAAGAATTGTTTAAAATACAAATGTGAGAGGCCAAAGGGTTAAATGTACCACTTTTTGAAAATTTTATGATTTGTCGTTTGATGTGAGGTGTTTAGCTATAAGTATGCAAAATTCCACGCCTCCAACCTAATTAGGGGCTCACTTTGAAAGAATTGTTTAAAATACACATGGGGGAGCCAAAAAGGTTAAATGTACAACTTTTTGCAAAATTTCATGATTTATCGTTTGATGTGAGGTGTTCAGCTATAAGTATGCAAAATTTCACGCCTCCAACCTAATTAGAGGCTCACTTAGAAAGAATTGTTTAAAATACACATGTGGGAGCCCAAAGGGTTAAATGTACGACTTTTTCAAAATTTTATGATTTGTCGTTTGTTCTGAGGTGTCCAGCTATAAGTACGCAAAATTTCACAAATTCAACCTAATTAGGGCTCACTTTGAAAGAATTGTTTAAAATACACATGTGGGAGCCGTAAGGGTTAAATGTACAACTTTTACAAAATTTTATGATTTGTCGTATGATGTGTGGTGTTCAGCTATAAGTATGCAAAATTTCAAGTCTGCAACATGTATAGTTTCAGAGAACGGGCTCTGTGACGGACAGACAGACAGAGGAGCCAGATGAATAGGGTTTGGTCAGATGAACGAAACCCTAAAAAATTAGCCCACTGGCAACGCTGGATCAGTCCCATGAAGGGGTTAACCCCTTGAGGGGCAAGCAATTACGTTTTTGAAATGCGGAATTCCCACCGGAATCTTTGAAAATTTCTATTTCAAAATAAGTAAAAGCAATTTTAGGGCTTTTTTTCCACCAAAGTTAGAAAAGTAAAATGTAATAAAATTTTTCTGGTGTAAAACTTCATTAATCGTAGGTGGTATATAATATATACCGGTGCCCCTCAAGGGGTTAAAAGCTTTTCTTCACGTACTTAGTCGTTGCCATCGAAATACAAAGGCCAGACGTTACGAGTTGTGATGTCATCAGTAATCGACCGACTTCTCACTAGTGTTGCAATTGACACAGGAAAAAAATAAATAGCAATTTTATTTTATTTTATTTGTGGACTATCTATCATCTTATAAAACAGTAATAACTGTTTAAATTTAATGGTGAGAATTCGGAATCCCAAAATAAAAATTCAGCCAGATGCGGAAATTCCACAGTGTTGCCGCATCTGGCTGATTTTTTAATAGAGGATTCCAAATTCTCACTAGTATGTTTCAATAGTCATTTTTGTTTTATAAGATAATAGAGATTCCACAAATAAAACAAAAGAAAATTGCAATTCAAAAATTTCCGGCATGAATTCCAGCACTTGTGAGAAGTCTTTTTAGTCCATTAGTGATGACGTCACATCTCTTGTCCTTAGTCCTTGAGTATTTCTATGGAAACGACTTAGTAAAAGAAAAATATTTATTACAAAATTTTGGTGCCAATGTGGAATTAGGTGTTAACATTAAGCGGTCAATAAACAGTGTTGCCAGGTATCCCGCGTAAGTAAAGGCTCCAAATTCTATGAACACCACTAATATCTTATAGTTTATATCGTCATATTTAATCGCAGATAATTCGGACATTAGATATAGTCCAAGAGCCGGCCGTCGATTTTCCTATGTATAAGATACAAGAGACATTCGGCCGGCATATGTAAGCCCTAACAAAGACCTATAAGAAGCCATCTTTTTTAATTATTTATTCCTGCCGGGTCATAGAATTTTTGCGTCACTTCCGGTTTCAAGTTTGAGTGTTTGTCTATGTATCGAATACAAGGATCAAACATATATCCCTGTGTAGTTTCAAAGTGTACATTAAGAATATATCCGTCTGCCAAGTCTAAACCTGCCGGAACCAGGTGGCAGACTTACTTTTATGACGTGAATTTTGAGTGTTTACCTATGTATCGAATACAAGTATCGTACATACATCACACTGTAGGTTTCAAAGTATACATTAAGAATATATTGGTCTGCCAAGTCAAATCCTGCCGGAACCATGGGGCAGACTTACTTTTATGACATCAATTTTGAGTGTTTACCTATGTATCGAATACAAGGACCTACATACATCACACTGTAGGTTTCAAAGTGTACATTAAGAATATATTAATCTGCCTGGTCCAATCCTGCCGGAACCAGGTGGCAGACTTATTTTTATGACGTCAATTCTTAGTGTTTACATATGTATCGAATACAAGGATTGTACATACATCACAGTGTAGGTATCAAAATGTACATTAAGAATATACCGGTCTGCCAAGCCCAATCCTGCCGGAATCAGAAGGCAAACTTCCTTTTGTTACGTGAATTTCGATGATGAAAGCATGAAATATGCAAAATAACGTGCATTTCAAAGTATACAATAAATATATATATATGTATTTGCCGGGTCTAATCCTCCGCAACTTCAGGTGGCATACATCACGCTTACTTTTATTACGTCAATTTTGAGTGTATCGAATAGAAAGGTTAAACATACATCTCAATGTGTTTCAAAGCCTAGAAAAAAACGATGTAGTTTTATGACAACGTTAAGTAGACGCTCTAGACAAATGCAAACTTTCTTTCTTATTGATTGTTGAAGTATAGAGTACATCGATATATTCTGCTTTATAAAGTCTAGTGAATATCCTTGACACATTCAATTCTTATTGCAATTATTGTTACCTAACAAATATTGTTATATATATATGTATATATATGTAACAACTCATGTTTAATGTGTAAAATAGTAATTTTGGATGGACTGTTATCATGAATGCTTTGCGTGTGACATAACATTGTCATAGATATGTGGGTATATGCAAATGTTTGTTCTTAATAATCTCATTGATAACATTAAACTGATTTTCCACAAATGACGGCTTACTTTCTAAATTTATAGTTTTTATTCTTTAACTCTATATTGTTTTTTCCTTTTGTGTTTACATATTTATACCAAAAATCTTTTGGGGACTATTGACCTTGGATTATGTTATCCTTCATTAGCAATTTTTTGTGTGTCTATCTATAGAAAATTATAATATTTTCTATAATAAAGTAAATAAATACTATTGAAATAAATTGTTGACTTTAGATTTAAAAGCACTAAACAATTTTTGAGAATTTTAATTTACACTCAAAATGCATATTAGAAAATCTTTTTTTTTTGTGGACAAAAGAGAGTAATATTGTGTAAAAAATGTCTATATTTAAACAAATAAACACAGTGCCAAATTGTATTCAACTACTATTTGGTAATAGAGTATGCTTCTTAGCTGATTCTGCCAATAAAAATTAAAAATTACTTATCAACTAAATGACAATGCCTCTGACTTTTTTGAGACAATGGTGGTAAAGTTACATTGCTGGACAAAGGTACCCTGGTAGACTGTAATGAAAATGCAAATAAAATCTAAAGAAAGTAAATATAAATTTATATCAGAACATTCATTTATAGAAAATGACATGAAAAATAATACGTGTTATACAAATTCGCTTGCTTACAATAATACTTTGGCACATATCGAATGAGTGTTTAATCAATCGTCTTCATCAGAATCTGAGATATATCTGCTATTGTCTTCATCTTCACTTTCAATTACTTTTTCATCATTCAATAAACTCTTATTTGTTGCATTTTGCCACATAGAAGTAACGTAAATTGTTCTTTAATTTTTTTGCTTGAGAGATTTCCAGCAAGGTGGCATCAAACTTGAATCGTAATTTTTTTACATACTTGAAAAACTGTTCCTCGTTAAATTGTGTTGCGAATTGTTTTTCAAAATGTAACAGACGAGCTAAATTAACATCACTACAATTTTTAATACCATAAATATGACAAGTGAATTCTTGGATTGTTTTCATCATCTCTCCGTTTTCAATACATAGGGGATTATTGAGATTTGCAAACATTTACTAATATCTTTCATTTTCCCTAAATATTTGAAATGGTTTTATATTACCCTTATTATAAAAACCTGCATTGTGATGTATGTTTGATCCTTGTATTCGATGCATAGGTTAACACTCAAATTGACGTCATAAAAGTAACTCTGCCACCTGGTTCCGGGAGGATTAGGCTTGGCAGACCGGTATATTCTTAATGTATATTTTGATACCTACATTGTGATGTACGTACGATCCTTGTATACGATACATAGGTAAACACTCAAAATTGACGTCATGAAAGTAAGTCTGCCACCTGGTTCCGGCGAGATTGGATCTGGCAGACCAATATATTTTTAATGTACACTTTGAAACCTACATTGTGATGTATGTACGGTCCTTGTATTCGATACATAGGCAAACACTCAAAATCGACGTCATAAACGTAAGTCTGCCACCTGGTTCCGGCAGGATTTTACCTGGCAGACCAATATATTCTTAATGTATATTTTGATACCCACAATGTGATGTAGGTAAGGTCCTTGTATTCGATACATAAGTAAACACTCAAATTTGACGTCATGAAAGTAAGTCTGCCACCAAGTTCCGGCAGGATTGAACCTGGCAGACCAATATATTCTTAATGGATACTTTGAAACATACATTTTGATGTATGTAAGGTCCTTGTATTCGATACATAGGTAAACACTCAAAATTGACATCATAAAAATAAGTCTGCCACCTAGTTCCGGCAGGATTGAACCTGGCAGACCAATATATTCTTAATGTACACTTTGAAACCTACATTTTGATGTATGTATGGTCCTTGTATTCGATACATAGGTAAACACACAAAATTGACGAAAAAAATCCATGACCCGGCAGGAATAAATAATTAAAATTGGTGGCTTCTTATAGGTCTTTGTTAGGGCTTACATATGCCGGCCGAATTTCTCTTGTATCTTATACATAGGAAAATCGACGGCCGGCTCTTGGACTAATACGGCGAAATAAATTAGTTTTAAATACTGGCGTCCAAAGTATGTGGAGTCCCGATTTACGCGGAACAGCTGGTAAAAATATTCATAAATGAACGACCTCTCTACAAGTGTTAAGAAAGTTCGGACATAGGATAACTAAGCAGGAGGTACTTTTAGGTAAAAAGTCAGAGTTCCCACTGGTCCGTTTTTTGAAAACCAGTATTTTTAAAGAAAAAAATTCGTGTTAGGTTTTTGCAACAATTGCAAAAAATGCCATGCGAAGAAAATATCTACGAAATATATAAAGAAGATTTTTCTTTTAACCCCTTAATTCTCGTTCCCGTGATATTCACGGGCTGTGTCTTTTACTCAGAGTGTTTGATTCCCGCCAGTTTTATAAAATAGTGTAATTGCCTTTATTATGGTATTGTTTTACCTGTCATTAAATAAGTTGAATATTTCTTTTTCAAAAATGTGGTGCTAATACATGTGGTGCCATTTTAAACAGTAATTTAATGTGACCGTTAACCCATTGAGGGGCGCCGTTTGCATTCTGCAAACGGTTAACTTTAATGTCCAAAATTCCAAATGGCACCAGTAATTTATTAGTACAAGTTCGATCTCATAATAAGCGTGAAAAAGAGCTTTTGACTATTTGCAAAGAAATTTGTTCGTATATTGCGGTGTGAATTAATTATTTGAACATATTCGGAGCAGAAATGTCTTGCCCCTGAAAGGGTTAAAGGGTTAAAAAAAAGTGTTGTTCAATAAACTTACTGACTGAGAGCCCTGAAAATTGTACATAGTTCAGCAGTTTTATTATTAACTATAAATATTTTTAACTTTGTTTCTCTTAAATTGTGTTTTTGTTTCTTTTCTCGATTTCTGTGTCTTTTTCATAGGTAGTCTATATTGCCTGTGTTTTAATATCTTTAGGGAATTTAAATAAACAGTGATTCGTAAGTTTTCTGGTCCTTTTAATGGTTACACGAATGCTATTTGTTTTCAAATCGGTAAGGCAGCTATTTCCTGAATTTCAAATCAGTGACATAGTACTTACTGCATAAGTTAACAATTTGCGGTCCAACCCCGAGTCTGAATCGGGATCATCTTTCTTTGCAAAATTTGCTTTTGGCACCAGTAATAATGGGAAATAAAATTTGCCTTCTTAATTAGAGCATTTTCGAATTTGTTGGACTGGAAACTACCTTAAAGGGTTAAAGAAGACTTTTTGAGATATTGCATATCGTACAAACATATTTCAAACCGTTGCCATCGAAATACTCAAGCCCAGAGGACACGAATTGTGACGTCATCACTAATAGACCAACTTCTCACTAGTGCTCGAATGCTCACCGGAAATTTTTGAATAGCAATTTTCTTTTATTTTATTTGTGGGATATCTACCATCATATAAAATAATAGTACTATTTAAACTTACTGGTGAGAATTCGGAATCCCTAAATAAAAATTCAGCTGGATGCGGAATGCCACAGTGTTGTCGTATCTGGCTGATTTTTTATTGTGAGATTCCAAATTCTCACCCGTAAGTTTAAATAGTTATTACTGTTTTGTAAGATCAGGGGTGGCCAACTGCGGCACGCTAGACACCACTAAAATTTTATAGTAATCATAGCCTCATGTAATCGCCGAATCTCTGCGTTTCAAGAAGTCGATTTCTTCTGTAAAATTTTAGTGGTATCCGGAGTGCCACAGTTGGCCACCCCAGCGTAAGATGGCAGATATTCCACAAATAAAATAAAAGAAAATTGCTATTCAAAATTTTCCGGTGTGAATTCCAACACTTGTGAGAAGTCGGTCGATTAGTGATGACGTCACAACTCGTGTCCTGAGGCCTTGAGTATTTCGATGGCAGAGTTCAAACTAGAAATTTTATTTAACCCCTTGAGGGGCGCCGTTTGCATTCTGCAAACGGTTAATTTTAATGCCCAAAATTCCAAATGGCACCAGTAATTTATTAGTACAAGTTCGATCTCATAATAAGCGTGAAAAAGAGCTTTTGATTATTTGCAAAGAAATTTGTTCCTATGTTGCGGTGTGAATTAATTATTTGAACATATTCGGAGCAGAAAAGTCTTGCCCCTGAAAGGGTTAATGAATAAAACGAGATAAATTATTGATGTAGAAAAATGATTTTCTACATCAATTACAAGAAAAACAAATTTTCTGGTTGAAAATAAATTTATTTCACTGAAAAGCTATAGCTTGACCTAGCTACCTACTTTTAAGTTTTTTTTTTTTTTTCCACTAATTTTTTTGATCAGAAAAATTCCTATTATTCATTCCTAATTTTTTGCGCTGAAATAAGGCAATTTTTTCTTTCAAATGATAGAGATATTACACAAGCATAGGTGCCAACGCTTCCGCTTTTTTGTACCATAATAGAACTTTTTGCGTTATTTAATCGGCAGATTATGGCGATTTAGAAAGATAAAATTTAATACAAAATTTTTGTGTTACGAAAAGTGGCACGATGTTGGCAGCTATGAATAAGCCTAATAATTGGTCGCTACGTTATGGAATGCTTTTATTTTCAGTTAATTATAATCTTTATGGTGAATGGATGCTAAAGTAATTTAAAAATTTTATTTCTTAATTTTTTATTCAACTTCTCAAAGAGGCGTAAAGCCAAAAGAGTGAAAAATGTGTTCAAGCCTGGATTCAACAAAGCCATTGACAATACGAGCCAATGTTCTAATACTGAGCTACCTGGACAATATCCAGCTTAGCATTATGCATATTTTCTCACTCTTTTCTGGTGATAAGGCTGCCACCACTACACACGATTGGGTTTTCTTCATGAATCACTAATTCTAGAGCAAGTAGAAAACGAAAGAGAATCAAGCCTCGAGTTCGAATCTAAGATTGGATATGTTTTCACTCTGTTGGATTTAAACTTCTTAACCAAGTTGAATAAAAAATTCAGCAATGAAAATTTCAAATTATTGAAAACAGTCGTGTGAAATTTTCTAAAAATTTCGTATTTTCATATACGGATGATAAAGTTTATGTTAGAATTTTTTCAATTTTATACTATGGGTAAATTCACAATAAAAATATTAAAACTGATGTTACGAGGATTTTCAAACACTGAATTCCTAAACGTGCTGTTTTGTTCCACATATGTTTAAATTAGGAACAATTCGAGAGACCATTTTTAGAAATCTTTCACTATTGAGAACGTAAATACCTTTTTGTCACGTAATGGCAATAACACAAAGTGAAGTGCTCCGCGTAATAGTCTTTTACATGCCGTTCGTCTTCTTTTTATATTTAACAAAGAGTTTGTGTATGAAAACGAATTTTAATAAAAAATATGTTTATATGCCCAAAAATATTTGTATGAATTTAATTACATTTTGCTAAACATTATTAATAATGAAGCCTTTAAATATTTTGAAGATTTTACATACTTCAACGGCAAAATATCTACTATTTTTAACATTCAGTTGAATAAACATTGTTTTTTTTTTTTTTTTTTTTTTTTTTTTTTTTTTTTTTTAAAGTGTAAAAATTATAGACAGAGCTGCCAACTTTTCACTTTCTGAATTAAAAAAAAAAAAAAAGGCCTTTTTATTTTATAAAGGAAATCAAATAAACACGGTAAATGAAGAACAAGCATTTTATTAAATATATTTTCTGGATTAATTTTATTAGGGAGAATTGAAGGTTGAGAGGTATGTATATATGTACATATTAGGTTGTCCAAAAAGTTTCTTTTTTTTTTTTTTTTTTTTTTTTTTTTTTTTTACAAAAAAAACGCAATTTCTGAAACGGCGAGATTTTATTGAAATATATATGTGCCATTCAGATCAACAACCTTCTTCCATCTCTCTAGAAGTCCCATAATACGTTCTTTCCAAAAAATTCTTATTTGCTAGCAAAATACTTACCTAGAGGTTTTTTATGCCATCCAAAGTGTAAATTTTTTCTGTCGAACGATGTTTCTGAGTGAAAGAATCAAACAGTAGTCGGACGCACAAGGCGTATTTGGGAACGAGCGCGCGGATCAAGTGGCCAAGAAAGCCACAACAAACACCGCAGTTGATCAACGCATCCCAATACCATACTCTTTTATTAAGAAGATTTCTTGAATTATTCAGATTATATAATTAAATTGAATAATTAAAATTCAGATTTCTTGATTGGCACCACTTTTTTGAAATAGTAAAATTCGCCATAGTTAATGACATATTAATTAAGGCGAAAACAAGTGGAATTTTACCGTTTCAGAAAAGTGGTGCCGATCAAGAAATCTGAATTTATAAAAAGTAGCCCACTAGCAACTCTGCCTCATTGCTCTATGTACTGGATTGTCCATATTGTGCTATTATACATTGAGCGTGTTCAGTATGTGTTAAATTTGTTACCGCATACTAGCAGCACCTTGCAGCCGGCAAAATTGAAATGACCTGCAAACATACATTAACCCTAGATCTACCGGGAATTTTATTCAAGTTTTAATAAAACGTTCTACACCAGAATTTTTATTTAAAACTATTTAACTTATTTATTTACCTTATTTTTGTCTGGTTTATATACTTAGTTTATTTTAAAGAAATTTCTGGTTTGAATGAATATTTTGTATGTACCTGTCGGGTCCAATGGACCCGTCTGGTAGACGGAGTTTTAAGCAAATTTTGGTCGGGTACATACGCGCCACCATTCTCTTCTACCATGAGTTATCAATGAAAAAAAAAACACTGATGGAAGCAGAATAGCTGGCTGCAAGTCGTTCTTAGTGCCCAACTGCAGTCAACAGCGTTTAGCGCGGCTACAGAGAACAATTTTTATATTCTGTACGTACAACTATTTAAAAAAAATACGTTTAACAGTAAGTTTTCTGTTGAAGATGCTGTTAAAGTGTTTGTGAAAAATTTTGTTATCAGAAAGTGGTGGGAGATCAATTAAAAAATATCAAGTGATTTGTGAAAGAAACTTTTGGGAGAGTCTTTGACTTTCGGAAACAAACGCCTTGCATTTTGAAAAATAATTATTCACCTTATTTAATGATAATAAAAATGATATCAGAATTAAGCGACTTAAACTGTTTTATAAAACTGTTTTATAAAACTGGTGGGAATCAAACAATCTGAATAAAACACACAGACCGTCACAGCCCGTGAATATCACGGGAGCGAGAAGTAACCCTTTAGCAACTTTGCATATATGCAAAGAACAGTGTTTTGAATTTAATAGATTTTTTTTTATTCGTATATACCTAATGCACACCAGAATATTAAAATAGCAATATCTGCTTTAATTAATAACAGGCATTCCGTATTTGAATAAAGCTAAATTAACCACTGAAACTTTCTGGTGTGAAGTCAAATTCTCAGAACTGCGTAATTTCTAGAACGTATTATATCATGGGAATTAAAGGGTTAAATGTTAAGTTTTATAAAATATTTAATTATATAAAATAATGTATTTGGAGGCATACTTATTAAAATATTTACTAATTTGCAATATTTTAGCGTAAAACAGGCTTACGAAAGTAGTTTTTACTTCTATTGTAGATGTGCAACAGAAGAAAAGATTGACATATTACATTAAAAATGTATCTCTGATTTTTTTTTTTTCATTATTTTCCCTGCGTTGTAAACCTTTCAGAGAATCATATATAATTTTTTCGAAACAAAATAAAAAATCGCGCATTTAAGGGTTAAGGAGTTAAAGAACATTTTGAGACTTCGGTAGATATGGAAAAAGATTTCTGTTAAAGAGAATGGCACATATATTCTACAATAAAATCTCGCCATTTTCCAAATTGTGCATGGTTCATTTTTGTAAAAACCGAAAGAAACTTTTGAGACAATGTGTCATATAATATGCAGTCTTGCATTATTTTTAATTATTAATATTTAAATATTAATATTCCCAATGCATTCCAATCATGAATTTATTTTATTTAAGTATTTATTATTTTACAATAAGCCAGGGTGTTTCAGTACTTTTTACTTAAAAGCCACTGACTCCATAGCTGCCAACCTTTACGCTTTCTTCTTACCACTAAAATTTTATAGTGAATATTCCCTTATTTAATCGTCGAAATCTCACGATTAAACAAGGCGAACATCTATACTAAATTTTACTGGTAGCACAAAAGCGTAAAAGTTGGCAGCTATGTGACTCCATCCATTAGAGAATAATCATATTTGACATACTTAATCGCAAAATTTCTTTCATTTAAGGGGTTTCAGGATTCATAAAGCTTAAGATTTTCGAAATTTTAATTTTTTTAGATGTTAAACTCCTATCTTTTCTGAATATTTTGATATAAATTTGTCCTTGAAATTACCTATTAGAACCAGGGCTCCCAAATGGTCCGCCAACTGAATACCAATAAATTTTAAAAGAAAATTTTATGGTAGGTTTGTGCTAGAATTAACTTTCAAAGGGGATTCCGGGGCGGTTTGTAAGAAAAATCTAAAAAGAAAATTTCTTCTAAAAAAATATTGTATTCTGTTGGCGGACCATTTGGGAGCCCTGAGAAAAGAAGTTATGGCTTTTAGAATTATAAACGCTCAATAGCTAGAGCGATGTTTCCGAAACTTTGAAGTCAGTTTTCTCCAAACGACGTTTTTAAGCATAACGCGCAAGATCTCTCAAAAATCTCTGAATATTTTTTCATGAAATTTTCAAAACGTATCTTTCCTGTTTGTCTGTATAAATTAAACCTAAAGTTTCATTTTTATTGTTCAAAAAAGTATTTTTAATGTGATTATACTGTTGAAATTTTCAAAATTTTCCATTAGCTAAATACAACTTTGCATTAAAAATATAAAAATGCTCTAAATTAATATTTATTTAGATTCAGGGTAGTTATTATAATCTGAAGTATAATTATGCACAAAAAATTTCATTCTAGTTACAAAATTGAATTTGTAATCCTCCGCGTAAAGCAGTTATACCAATTTTCTGCTCGACAAATCTCTGACAGTTTGGAGCCCTCTATAAATTCTAATTTTTAATTTTGCAAATTTTTAAATACATGAAATGAAAGAACATACTTTTATCTTTTAATCCCAATTAAATTTGTTTTTTTAAAACGTATACATTTTAATATATTAAATGTTGAAAAGTGTCCTTTTTTTTATTTTTCCAATTTTAAGAGTCCCGAGACCCCTTAATAAGGCGAATATTAAAATTCGTAAATAGCTTTAGCTATTGTGTTAAGATGGAAACACCTTTAAAAAGGATTCAATATTTATATTCATTATAAATTAGATAGCTGCCAACCTCAAACTAATCTTCCGTAATACGTGCGTTAATTTGACCCTGGTTTAATACATTTCGAACCAGAAGTTTTTTGAAGAAATGAAATTAAATACATTCCATCCAGAAACATTGAATTAAACAAATAAAGGTTCTTGAAATAAATATTCTGGTTCGAAAGTGCTTAACCTGGTTTAAATTAATCCGGATATTACGGAAGATTAGTGAAAGGTTGGCAGCTATGTAAATTACTTTATAGATGACATTTGCGGGGAGAGAGGAGCGAGATTTTTCTCAGAAATCTGCGATTATTTTCGAACAGTAACGATATCATTGCTTAATAATAGATAAATTGGGTTGAATATCACTATTTAGAATTAGTGGTAGATTTCTGAAATAAAAGGCAATCAAACTGGCAACATTGAATGACTATTTCTTTTAACCCTTTCAGAGGCAGAAAAAGCCTGTTCTTAAAAGAAGAAATAATTGACTGACACTAAAATTTTCAAACGATTTCCTCAGAAAATAAAAACCTGCTCTTTTGCACTTTCATTTTAAAAGCAAAATTTTATTGAAATTTTCTTGGTGCAACATGTCACTTTTGGAATTAAAATTAGGAGATCATACCATGTGACCACCACCTTTGAAAGGGCTAACCCTCTAATTCTCATGTTAGCATATATGCTACTATCAATGTTTTGAATTTAGTGATTTTTTAATTCGGACATCCCAAATTCATACCAGAAATTTAAAATATAAATATTTGCTTTATTTAATAACAAACATTCCGTATTTTAAATAAAGCGAAATTTATTATTGAAATTTTCTTGTATGAATTCAGATTCCCTTAATTACGGAATTTCTTGAACGTATTCTACCATTTGAATTAGAGGGTTAAATTATGTTAAATATTATTGATTTTCCTTTTTTTTGTACAAACTTATACTCACGGCTTTTCCGTGATTTTTTTTAAATTGGAAAATCCATCTCATGAACACAATTCTTATTAATATAGTTACTTTTTATTTTACGCAAGATTATAAGGTTTATATGAAATCCAAGACAAATGTCACAAGCTTCTAAAAACTAGCATTTTTTTATACTTCGAAAAGCGAAATATTTTCACATAATCGCAGTCGCATACAGTTTCATTGTAATTATTAGATGAAGC
Source organism: Maratus speciosus (assembly GCA_963932465.1). NCBI lineage: Eukaryota > Metazoa > Arthropoda > Arachnida > Araneae > Salticidae > Maratus > Maratus speciosus. The sequence goes on along the minus strand of OZ010796.1, from coordinate 490,931,191 downwards.
ATTACATACTATATCAGGAGTGTCAAATTGTGGCCCGCCTGATACCACCAAAATTTTACAGAAATAACTATTTTTTTCTAATCATCGAATCTCTGCGATCTTGCTTTAAGAAAATTAGGGGTATCCGGCGGGCCATAGTTTGAATACCCTGACTTTTATTATAGTTTTTTGTGCTTATTATTTTCATTCGTTCTTCACAAACAAAAGTATAGAATTTCAATACTGAAAGAATGAAATATATTCCACACATACGTGCGCAAAAATTAGGTAATAATACATTTGGGTTAAAAGTTTGTTGCAGATTTCTATTGCAAATACCGTAAAAATATACAACGAATATTTTAGTTTCCAAAAAGCTGTTTTAAAGGAAACATATGTCCCTAACATAATTCTTATTTGCGATTTATTTTCATCGTTCAGATAAAATAATAATTTTAAATCTAAAGGTTTATTTTATTTGTATGAACAAAATGCATTACAAGAAGTATTTGGAAGAATGTGTTATAAATTTTGCGTACTACAGGAAAACATATAAAATATATTAATCTTTATTTATTTATAATGTACTCTTTTGAAAGAGTTTAGAATTGACTCTCTCGCTGCGTAATTGTTTTATGAAAACAGCTTCAAAATTTCTGTATTTAAACCCTTCACGAAGAGCGTCTTTTAAGAATGTTTATTATTTTGTCACCGGTTTTTCAAAACAAAAATTTTTGTCTGATTTAATCGGGAAAATGCTCCAATTAAAAAAGGCAAAATTTACAATAAAAAGATAACTGGTGGGAATAATCAAGGAGGGTTAATTTGACAGAAAAAATGTATCCTCGAGGAAATCTCGAGTTGTGCAAATTTTGCTACTTTTACGCGAGGAAATCTCGGGTTGCGCAGCAAGAGGATTAAAAAATATATATTATGTGTGCATGGTGAATCAGAACTGGTGATGAGAGCTGTAATGTGTGAACTTCTAACAATCTTGGCTGCTACGTGATCAAGATAGTCTGATTTGTCACCAATTTTTGAACTTCCATGCGATCAAGGTTGGCTGAAAAACATCCGAGATCACCAAATTACCAGATGAGATCTGTGGATTTAGCCTGTATCGTTGGCTGATGGTGATAAGGGCTGTCCGACCTGTCACCAACGGATGATCAGTATTTTCGTACAGAATTCTTTGTCTTATTTATACTCAGATTTTCAGCAATTAATTAAGGTAAAAGCATTGTATAAACAAAACGGATATTCCATGGCTCGAGGTTGATCATCCTATATCCCTAGCTGCCATCTCTTCCGCTTTTCTGTTCCACAAAAATTTAATAGAAATTTTTGCCTTATTTAATCGGCAGATTATACGCGATTTAAAATGGTAAAATTTACTATAAACTTATTGTGGTACAAAAAAGCGTAAGATGTTGGCAGTTATGTATATCTACTTAATTAATGAACAATAAAGGTCATATTTGCGAAACAAAAGGTGATCACACACAAACATTTCTGCATACCAATGGACTGAAAATAATTCAAATACTTATTAACATCCATACATTACACTTTTGGGACCATCTGCATAATAAAAATTACACAAAGTTTCGTTTTTCGAATAGTAATAAATATTTTTGACACTTTAATTCATTTCCTTGTATTAATTCAGTCTGGAAAAGTACATAATTTATGTATGTAATTTATATAAGTACATAATTTATGTACTTTTTGCTTAATCTTTTGAGGGACAAAGTACTTCTATTGTTAAATCTTGAAATGATTGATTTTCGCCAGAATTAAAGAACAAATTTATTTGGAAATAAGTAAAAGCTTTTTCGAGATGGATCATAAAAGCAAATTTCGATTCCAAATTTCTGTAGCCATCAAAGCAATTGTGAACGTCTCTTATTAAATAAAGAATAAAATATTAATGTTTATTTCTTATATGAACTCGAAATTTCTGAATAAAAATGGAAACCAAGCTCTGCCTTTAAGGCAGGGGTGTTAAACTGTGGCCCGCCGCATACCACAAAAATTTGAAAGAAAAAGACGACTTCTTGAATCTTAGAGATTCGATGATTAGATAAGGCAATGATTACTATAAAACTTTAGTGGTATCAGGCGGGCCACAGTTTGACACCCCTGCTTTAAGTGGTTAAATTTTCACAGAGTTATAAAAGAGAATGATATAGCATAAGAATTGAATTTTTCCAACTGAGCGAAAAATGCTTTGGCCGGGACTCGCACCCACAACTTATATTGTATCGACTTATATTGTAAATGCTCTACCGTTTGAGCTACTCGGTCTGACAACTTGTGGGCTTATTTCGCTCGGAATACCCTATTGGCAGTAACATCTAATCTGTTATGTAGATAGCTCAACAGAATAAGCCGCAGGTAATGAAACACCATTTAAACGGTGGCTACGTAGATACTCCATTATTTATAACTCAGCAATATTGATTGGCAAAGTTATCATATATGAATTCAATTTTTCGAATTCAACGAAAAAATGCCCAAGTCTGGACAAGAACACAGAGGCCATGACTTACATTGCGAATGCTCCACCGTTTGAGCTTCCTGGTTTTACAAGAGGTTAATATAAGGTTTTCTGTGCGAAATATGCGCTCCGGTTGTCAGCCCATGTGGCTCAAACGGTAGAGCATTGACAATGTATGTCAAGGGTTCTGGGTTCGAGTCCCGGCTTAAGCATTTTTTCGCTCAGTTGGAAAAATTGTATTTGCAAGATAACTTTACCCTCGGTATGATTGAGTTACAAACAATAGACAATCGTATAGTTTATATATTTTTCTTAAATCTTCACTGAGTAAAAATGTTTCAGTCTTTCAGGACACTAATGTTAAACCCACTTCACAAACTTTAATTTATATCTTTCCTTAAAAATCACTCAACTGAAATGCCTCATTTTTTATTTTTATAAAATGCATGGCTACAAACATAATTAGATTTTTTCATTCATATATATGTTTTTAATTATGAAAATTATTAATAAGTTCATATTTGAAACACTTATGAATTAAGATTCACATGAATATTTAACATTGCGGCCACGACATGACTGCCGCTCTCATTCGATGGCTCCGTTAATATCGATATTTTTTATACGATTATTTATTGCACAATTTGTGAAAGAATGATCATATATTTGTACGACTGTACATAGCTTCAAAGTTTCATTTTTCTTTTTCAGTCAAATAAATAGATTTTGATCGTTATATTTAATTGGTAAAATAAGATTTAATAATGGAAGTCAAATAAATACCATATAAAAACAAAATATATTTCATTAATTAAATTTTCCGGTTCAAAACTTTCTTATTCGACTTAAAAAAAAAAAAAAAAAAAAAAAAAAAAAAAAAAATGTTTGTAGATTTAGAAAGACTGTTATGCACCTTCTAACAACACGTTAGACCTTCAAATGTGTAATCGCCGGAGGGGAGGGTTTAGATGCACTGGACACCAGTAATTTTATAAAGTTTACTTAGTCTTATATAATCAGAGAATTTCATGGTATTAATCAAGGCGAAAAAATCTTTTCAATTTTAGTGGTATGAAGAGCATTTGCCCCCGCCCCTCCCTGACTACGCCATTGACCTTCAACATTTTGTAGCTGATTGTACATACTAGTAATGGGCAGTATGATTGATTTTACTATGGAATGAATCATTCGGGCATGCGCAAAACATAGTTTCTAACCTTTGTATGCATTTTTAATTAACACTAGAAATCCCGCGAGCAGTCATTTTGACTGCTACCAAATGAATATATCTCGGTTCAAACCAGAATTTTTCTTTTAAAATTAGCTTAAAAGAAACAAAGGAAAAACTAGCTAAATTAATAAGTTAATAATTTAAAATAAAAATTCTGGTGTAAAATATATTTCTAAAATTTGAGTAAAATTCTCGGTCTGTCTAGTGTTAAATACAACAGAAATTTAGTAAAAAAAATCATACTTGCCAACCTTCGTAATTTTTTAATCAATTATTTTCAGAAATTTTGAAGATAAAAATAGTTTTTACATTTTTACAGGTTTCTTAATCTAATTCTAATTAAAATAACAAATATTGTTTTCTATACAAAATTTCTGGTGGAAGTTGAATAAAAAGAAAAAAAAGTTTGGCAGCTATGCTCTTGCGCATGCCCGAATGATTCATTCGAACAGTGTTGTAAGATGGGCTACTTTTTAAAATTCAGTTTCTTGATTGGCACCAATTTTTGAAATGGTAAAATGCGTCTTATTTAATGGCATATTAATTAAAGCGAAAAGAACGGTAATTTTACCGTTTCAAAAAAGTGGTGGCAATCAAGAAATCTGAATTTAAAAAAAGTAGCCCACTGGCAACACTGCATTCGAAAAGAAAAATCGTTCATTCTTCCTAACACTAGTGCGCATAGCTGCCAACTCTTTCGCTTTTTTCTGCCGCAAAAATTTAATGGAAATTTTTGCTATAATTAATTGGCAGATAACAGCGATTTAAAAGAGTACGAATTACCATAAAATTTTTGTGGTGCAAAAAAGCGTAAGATATTGGCAGCTGTGCTAGTGTGTACGGTGTCACAGAACAAATTGCAGGACAATTCCAACATTCCACTTCGTATCTTAATATTGTCGCCAGGTGTCCCGCGTAAATTGGCTCCTGACACCAGTATTTTAAAGTAATTTTCTCCCGTTATCTAATGGCAGAATTATCTGTAACTAAAAATGGCGGTATAAACTGTAAGAAATTAGTGGTGTCGGGAACATTTGGAGCCCAGATTTACGCATTACACCTGGTAACATTAGCTGTTACGTAGCATTGAATAAATTGATTATGAATGTTTTTTTCAAAAACGAATTTTTTTCTTGATATATATTACATTCCTAATGCTTCTCCTCTAATTCAGTTTTAACATATCCTGCAACTACCTTATGAATTTTTAAAAATATGGAATTCTTTATTTAAGATTAAAAAATAAAATGAAATAAACTATCATAAAAATGCTCATACATAAATTTAAAAATCGACAGTTATTTAAATGCATAAATATAGCTTTAATTATTACTGTGGCTTAACGTTTTGTTTTTAAGCCTTTTCAGGTACAGAAAATGTAATCTTTATCAAAACAAATTTATAAGGATATTTTTTAAATCTTACCCCTCTTTAATTAAAAATTCTACGTGATGTGCCTAAACAATTTATTTTTATTCCGTTTATGTTTCAGTTTGCCGTTTATTAAAAAGCAGTATAAAAAGTTACCAAAAAAAGGTCATAAATATTTTAATTTAGTTCCATTCTTTTAAAATTTTCAGGATCGAACTGATAATAAATGCTAATAGCATGCTCAACCTTTGACGTGATAAATTTGTTTACATCATTGGGCGTTCAGTAGTGTTTTTTTTTTTTTTTTTTTTTTTTAGTAAGCTATTTTTTGGTAGCGATGAGATTTATAACGAAATTATATGAGTAACTTTTTCTAAATATATATTTTTTTTTCGGAGTTTCTTGAAATTTGAATAAGATGAGAAGTTAGTTTAAGCAATATATATGATAATGAAAAGATAAATTAAGTTTCATCAGCTTTTTAATTAACTTAATCATTATTTAAAGTTACTTTTACATAAAAAATACAGTTACGCTTTTTCCATGTAAGGTCCTAAATGTAATGAGCAATAAATGCGACAGAGTACTTGTACCTAAAATCTTAACACGATGAATCGTATATAATTATGACAAAATTAAATAAGCGGCTGCCATTAAAATACTCAAGGCCAGAGGACACGAGTGTGACGTCATCACTAATCGACCGACTTCTCACGAGTGTTGGAATTCATACCGGAAATTTTTTAACAGAAATTTTATTTTATTTCTGAAATATCTATCATCTTATAAAACAATAAAACAATAAAAATAAAAAATATAAAACATAAAACAAACTAAACAAAACAGAATCCAACATCCAACATTCTGCCTTGTTTAGTTTGTTTTACGTTTTATATTTTTGGTTGTGGAAAAGTGGCTGAGTTGGTTAAGTGTGGTTTTTTTCAAAGAACATATTTTTAGCATCTTTTACTATATTCCAGGTGAGGCATTCATTTAATAATGTGGTGTAGGGTCCGGTGGGGGAAGCATGTGATAATAGCCATCGAATGTTTTACATTTGAGTTTGCTACTGACTGTTCTGGTCGAAACCCACTGTCACTAATACATATTTTATATATTTTTTTTAATGCTCGGCTGCTTTTGAAATATAACCCACTGCCGATGAGGCCGCAGCCTGTTTTTTCCTAGTTTTATTTTTTTTTTTTTTTTACAAATAGTTATATTCTTCTTGTTCTGTGAGGGGGTGGCGTGCGCTAGTTCAGGCTAAATATAATATTTTACTAGGTTTATATTGAATTTATGTGTTCTACTGCAGCTTTTTTGCGCATTTCACATGAATATAATTTGTTTTTTGTTGGTGATTTCTATGCTTTACGTTTATATTTTGTATTTTAATAGTTTGCAACTTTTAGCGCAATACTGGAATGCAAATGTTATTTTTGTTTTTATTTCGTTTTGGACTGGCTCATTTCTTCTCACTTTTATTGTTATTTTAACAAGCTGAAATGCTTGAAAAAACTCTTGATATAAATATGTTACGCTTATAAATTAAATTAAAATGAGTTTAAAGAAATGGGATGATAAAAGATGAAAAACATGTCCTAATGGAGATTTGTCTGCAAGCTCCTACACACATAGTACGGTTAACTTGAATTTTCACTTTTGCAAAATTACCGTAATTTCCGGCGTATAATCCGCGGATCAAACAATCATTTTTCAACCTAGAAATTTTTTTAAATGAAATGTAACTTTTTAAATCGCTGTAAATATTTGACTTCGATCACTAAATAATATTTCTGGGTCAAAAAAAAATTGTTTGTTCCGCGGATTATACGCCGGAAATTACGGTACACATGTCATTTATTTGTTAACCTGTGCCATATGAGAGCAGAAATATGTGGTGAGCTGCATTATAGAATCAATATTCACAGACATGTATCTAGTAAAGATGACCACAATTCTACTTTTGAGATTAAGCATTTTTTCTTGTATGGTTTTCATAATGTTAAAATTCAAATATTGGAGCAGATTACTGATGATCCCTTTCGATTAAGGAGTGAAAGTTTTTATCTACTTCGTTTAAAATCCCTGTTTCCTTACGGATTGAACACAAAGTTAAATTATCGTACGGAAAATTCTACATGTATTTATAGTATTTTTTCGTCTGTATTTATACCGTCATTCCAATAAAAAAGAGGTAAACGTGGAAAGCATACAGATAAATTATTACAAAGAAAGTATTTTGACATAAATCCATTAATTATTTTGCAGGATCTTTGTAAAATGTTTTCCAATAGCTACAATATTGGACAGATTAAAATAATTATATTTGGTTTAAAATTTAAAATACTTAAAAGATTGCAACAGAAAATAGAAAATTTTAGTTGTACAAATTTGCAGTTTTAGGGTTTAGTTAATGATATTTTGTTATATAAAATTGGAAAATGTAGGCCTCCTGATATGGAAAAAGTTTATTTTGTATGCACTTTTCAACAAAAAACTTTTGATCGTTTACATTTAAGCTCAATAATTTCACGTTAAAATAGCTTATTTCCAGTTAAGGACATTGCAGTTATATCGACATACAAATATGCTAAAACACTGGGCAGTATTCTATTTAATTACAGAGAAGTTTCTCAAGAACTTGAATCATACCTGGATTTGGAATGTAATTGCGAAGATTATGAAAATTCAACGTTTTTAACCCCTTGAGGGGCAAGCAATTACGTTTATGAAATGCTGAAACCCCACCGGAATCTTCAAAAAATTCTATTTCAAAATAAGTAAAGGCAATTTTTTTTTTCCACTAAAGTTAGAAAAGTAAAATTTAATACAATTTTTCTGGTGTAAAACTTTATTAATCGAAGGTGGTATATAATATATACCGGTGCCCCTCAAGGGGTTAAACGATACCGGACAACATATCGTAACAGGAGATCTGAACATTATCAAAAACGATAATCTGCGATATATATTGCATTTCGGAGCCAAATTCCGTATAAACAAAAAGTTGAATCCAGTTAAAAGTTTTAATACTTTTAAAGCTGATTTGAATACTTTTATTTTAAATTTCAGTTACAGATACAATACACCAATCCCCCTCTTTACAGATTGGAAGCTACATATTTTAAGTGATTTTAAATCGTTTCAGGGTAGTTTCCCTAATAATTCTTCTTATGCTTATCATAATTTTAGTATGGATATCAGAAATGAAATAACCAAATTGAGACAGGTGTTTGTTTTTGTCAAGTATATAAAGCTGCTGGTAATTTTGCAATCATACGAAAGAAATTTTATGCTGAAATGCTCAATGCAGAGTTAAATAATAGTATAACTTACAGAATATGTAAATCTTCCGTGCAAACACTTATTAATAAGCATTTGGCTTTTTCTAAGCAAACAAAGATTCCTTCCCACGTAGTAAAAATCTGTCATTTCCATTTCTATTTCATACCCCTAAATTTCATAAAGTACCTACTAAATATAGATTTATTTGCAGTAATGTCAACAGTATAGGCAATAATTTTAATGGGAAATTTGAAGATTTACTTAAAAAAGTTTTTAACATGTTAAAATACAAGTATCAAGACAGTAATTGTTTTTGGATTATTTCAAATAGTTTCGAGATTGCTGAAAAATTAAAAAGCAATAGCATTCATTCTATCCAAACTTATGATTTTGAAAATTTGTTTACTACAATTCCTATTAATAGTTTAAAGGAGGCACTTTTAACCCCTTGAGGGGCACCGGTACATATTATATACCACCTACGATTAATAAGTTTTATACCAGAAAAATTTTATTAAATTTTACTTTTCTAACTTTGGTGGGAAAAAGGTCGTAAAATTGCTTTTACTTATTTTGAAATAGAATTTTTCAAAGATCCCGGTGTGAGTTCAACATTACAGGAACACAATCACTTGCCCCTCATTTGGTTAACCCCTTGAGGGGCAAGAAGAAATGTCTCTAACTATTGAATTCTCACCGGAATAATCGAGAAGTTTTATTTTTAAATAAGGAAAAGCAATTTTTCAACGATTTTCCTCCAAAGTTAAAAAATTAAAATTGAGTTAATATTTTCTGGTGAGAATGTTGTTTAAATTAGGTGGGATATATTTTATCCCACCGCCCCTCAAGGGGTTAAAGACAGCGGAATTGGTTTTAGATGTTACGGATTTCAACTCCAGCTTGTTTAATAAATTATGTCGGTTTTGCCTTTACAACAATTATGTTTACACAAGATCTAAAATATACTTACAAATTAATGGAATTGGTATGTGTACTAGCTACTCATCTACAGCTTCTAACTTATTTTTTTTTTATGAGTTTCAGTACAGTATTAATAAAGCTGATGTCCAATTCCTCGCTTATAGATACATAGACGACTTGATCGTGTTAAACTTCAATAGTGATTTTAATGAAATTTCTCAAGAAATTTATCCTGATTCCCTGACATTAAAGAAAACAAATAATAATGGTTTGGAGGCTGATTACCTTGATTTAAAAATAATTTTAATAGGTAACAAAGTACATATTTCAATCTACAATAAACATAATAGTTTTCAATTTCAGGTTAATCAGCTTGTTCACTGGTCCTCCAATATTTACAAACGTATATTAACGTAAACATTAATATCATTCTCAGTCAAATATTTCGTTTTTTTAGAATTTGTACGGATGGAAATCTGTTTAAAAAGGAATTATTTCATTTTAAAAGTAATCTCTATTATAAAAAATATTTTCCTTTAAAGTTTATAAAAAAAATATTCAGATTTTGCAGATTTTCATCATTACTGATCGATTGCTTTTCGACGTCAGTGAATGCCTCATATTTCCTAAAGCCTGTTTAAGGACTGTGTTATGTTGATGTGCTGTGTCGATTGGCAACAGACTTGGAATGAATTTGGATTGGTTGTTTGGATGTTGGATTCTGCCTTGTTTAGTTTGTTTTATGTTTTATATTTTTGGTTGTGGCAACGTGGCTGAGTTGGTTAAGTGTGGTTTTTTTAACAAACATACTTTTAGCATCTTTTACTGTATTCCAGGTAAGGCATTCATTTAATAATGTGGTGTAGGGTCCGGTGGGGGAGCATGTGATAATAGCCATTTTATTAATGTGTTCGATATTTGATGTTACTTTTGAAAGCACACATGACAAATAAACTTGAAAAAGTATAAAGATAGTTTTATTAAATAAATATTGTGTACGATTGAGATTTTATTTTCTAGAACTTTTAGCTCTAACAGTGAAATGAAAAACAAAAATATACCTGAATTTTTGAATTCTTCACAAAGTAATTTTCAAAAATATTTTGAAATTTATAAATGTCTTAAAAATTTTTGAAAGTCCCCAGTATAATACAACATGTTAATAATAATAATAAAAACACTGTAAACATTTCACATTCGAGTGGTTGAAGGAATGTATGTATAAATGTATGATTGAGTATTAAATTGAATGAAATAACTGAATCTCTCCACTACTTCTAACACAAAATGATAACAGTAAAGATTATAAATACTATTTAGTTTGCAAATAACAAAAATCTATATTTTCTATCTGAAAAGATCCAATTACATAAAATAGTGTTGACACCGCTAAAAAAGTGTTGCTGTGCGGGAATTTCATAAAATGTGGTATCTTCCCAAAAAAACATTTTAAACTACAGTAAACTCTCTGTAAGGCAGACCAGTGTTGCCAGTGGGCTACTTTTTTTAAATTCAGATTTCTTGATTGCCACCACTTTTTTGAAACGGTAAAATTACCGTTCTTTTCGCTTTAATTAATATGCCATTAAATAACGCGCATTTTACCCTTTCAAAAATTGGTGCCAATCAAGAATTTGAATTTTTAAAAAGTAGCCCATCTGGCAACACTGAGGCAGACTCTTATGTTAGACTGAAATCTTAACTCAGAAAGATTTTAAATTATTTGCGAATCCATAGACAAGAATAAAATTTGTCTAAGGCAGAATATTGTATACTACGGAAAATTTTCTCAGCCCCGATCGTTTCCGCCTTTGGCAGAGTTTACAGTAGTTTATTTTCTGACGCCTTTTATCAGCAGAATTTTCTAATATATTCCGAACAAGCGCCAAGCTTCACAAAATATTCCTGTTACAAATTGCCGATTGAACGATAGAGACATTTTTGGATGTTTACATTATAAGCAATTTTGATTTTTAAAATATCTAAATAATTACTCTACTAAATCATATTTTATATGTATTATGTATCATTTAATATATATATATATATATGTGTGTGTGTGTGTGTGTGTGTGTGTAAAACAAATAAATGTATCCATGTATCACACAAGCAAGAGTTTAAGAAGAATTTCAAGTGCAAGGAAAACATTAGTTTACTTAGATATTCTGGTGTACGTAATCACAAAAACAATATGTACGATCAAGTGAAAGGCTATATTGATAAAATTACTTGTACTTATTTTTTGTAAACTTATACTTGTGCATATAACACAATAGATACGCGTAATAGATACTTTAAAACAATTTTGGCTCACAGAATTTAAAACTATTACAGGGCTCTCAAATGGTCCGTTAACTGTATACCAATATTATTTTAGAAAAATTTTCTTTTTAGATTTTTCTTACAAACCGCCCCGGAACCACCTTTCAAACTTAATTTTAGCGCAAACCTACTTTAAAATTTTATGTTAAAATTTATTGGTATTCAGTTGGCGGACCATTTGGGAGTCCTGCTATTAAACTCGATAAAACCAAAGATAAATATAGACAATTAAAACTATATTTTAGTGTTCATAATCAAATAAGCAATACGTAAATATATACTTACTATTTCATGAGCTTCCTTTTACTAAACTTATATCGGAAAGAAGACAAATCATTCGTTCCTTACATCTGGACTTAACAGTACGTCACGTGTACGTGACTCTATTTTTTTTTTTTTACCCAGCGCCGGCCTGGTTGGTTTTCGGGTAAATAGCCCAAACAAATTAAAATAAACACACCTCCAACTAGGGAAAAACTGCAATAGAAGCTCATTAAATGTTTTTTAATTAATCATTACTGAGAAACATATCAAAAATCAAAATCCGAGACCACGAAAACGCATTTCAAAATGGCGGACTGCGTCATCAGTCGTTTAAAAAGTTCACACCTGAATTGGTGTTCGGCTCCCACAATTTCTTTAAACGATTAAAATTAAACTATTTTGAGTGTATCATAACACTTTATTCGGTGATCCCACCAAAACGAGAGTATATTTAAAACTCATTTGGCATTTCATAAACTTAAATTAAGCATAACAATACTCCATTTTTTTTACAGTGTAGGAAATTCCATATAGCGATATATTAGCGTTTTTATTTCGCTCAGTACTTACTTAAATCTTTCAAATGATGAAAAGTGGAAATGTATTCCATGCAGTGTTGCCAGTGGGCTACTTTTTTAAAATTAAGATTTCTTGATTGGCGCCACTTTTCTGAAATGGTAAAAGTCCCCTTATTATCGCTTTAAGTAATACGTTATTAAATAAGTCGAATTTTACTGTATCAAAAAGTGGTGCCAATCAAGATATCTGAAAATTAAAAAAGTAGCACACTGGCAACACCGCATCAGGAATTGAACTTATGATTACAAAATGGTCAGATTACCAACAGGTCAATCTCCTACCAGTACATTTTAACCCCTCGAAGGGCAGTGATGCCGCTATGGCATCAAGTAATTTTTAACCCTAATTGCCACATTGGCATATGAATTGTTCTACGAAAATTTCGCTTTTATTAAGTACGCGAAAATATATTTTTACTTGTTTACAAATAAATTTTCATCATATATAAACGCCATTTTCATAAAAAATTACTGTCATCTATAACACAAAAATTTCTATTCTTTTTTACTGGTGAAAGTGTTCCCCGTCGGTAATCTGGCTCTTCTGCAATCACTTTTTTATTTTCAGATATCTTGATTGGCACCACTTTTTTGATATAGTAAAATTCACCTTATTTAATGATATATTAATTAAGGCGAAAATAAGGGGACTTTTACCATTTCAGAAAAGTGGTGCCAATCAAGAAATCTGAATTTAAAAAAAAAGGTAACGCACTGGCAACACTGTTTTCATACTTGAAGACCTAATATATTTTAAAGACTTGAAACTGAATAGAAAAAAAATTAAAAGCAAACAACAAAAAATTCCTAAATATTTGCTGTTCTGAGATTATAAATTTAATGTGTTGATAAAAATATAAGTTTTTTATTATTATGAGAATAAAAATTTTTTATTCATTACGTGTTTAGTATCAATAATGTAAAAATAAAAAGTAATTATTATTACGTAATAACATGTATTTGTGTATCTTTGATATAAAATTTTGAAAATTAGAAATGATTATCATTTCGTTATTGAATATCTCATCACTCATTGATAAATCCCCAGAAAATATATATTTTCTCATTATTAAGTCTTTGTCAGTTTGATGAATAGAAGATATATCTCACTGCCTCCTAAATATACTTACTACAAAGTCATTAATAAAACAGAATTCTATGCATCCCTATAGGACTGAGTAAATAAGGTAATTATGGAATTCAAATTAAATATTGGAATTTTATTTCGATTAATTAGTTTTATTTATATTTGCTTATAACCATTTCCTTGCATTTTTATGTGAATGGTTTAATACATCTAGAACACACGTGTAGGATATATATTTTTAAATATTTAATATTATCATATATAATAAATTAAAATTATACATATATATATATTTGAAATTTTCTTTGTTTGACATGGTTTTGAACGGTGTTTACCCTTTGAATACCAGTATTTCAAAATTGAAATATTAGTTTTATTTAATTAGAAATATTTGCTAATAAATACATAGCTGCCAACTTGTACGGATTTTTCTTACCACTAAAATTTAAAAGAAATGTGTGTCATACTGAATCGTTAAAAATTGCCAGTTTTCGAATATTCAATTAGGCAAAATTTTCTTTTAAATTATGGGGTGAGACTCTATACATAAATCACAACTCACTTTTAGGACGAGCACTGACATTTATTGAGACGAACACACAAAAAAAATACAGATGAAAAAAACACTCTTCTCGTTCTTTAATTAACTTAAAAGCAGTAATTCAGGGTTCATTTATTACGTCGTCGAATATTTCCAGCATTTCTACACGTCGTTTAAACCTTCCGTTTTGTAGCGTCAAAAGTATTCTGATTCTTTTACAAAATCTACATCGTCGAACTTTTTTCTCTTTCCATTCCTTCTACTGCGTTTCTACTTCACACAGCTTCGTTGGTTTACGTTACCTTTTTTAATCTCGAAGCAGAGGTATGGAGTCGGGGACATTCGGTCTAATGCAGGTGTTCCTACGAAATTCCCACAAGCGGCCGTCCTGACATCTGGAGCTGCCGCAGCGACATGTGGTAAAATAGAATCTGAAAGAACAAAAAACAAAAACCAGTAACTGTTCTTAGGGGGAAAAGAGAAGAAAAAAATTAATCTGCACGTCAGAAAGATCAGTCTCTTGAAGTGGCGTAACATCATATGGGTTGACTTATAAAATTGTTACAAACACATAAGAAGAAAAGATTTAAAAAAATGTTTTTTTTTTTTTAAGTTTCAGTTTTCGTCAGGCCAAGGTTTCATGTATTCAGCACAGGAGCTAGTATTTATCTGTCCTTCAGTTGATGAGATTTTCGTTACGTCGTAGGCGTCGTTACACTTCACTTTGATTACTTTATACGGACCTAAGAATTTAGATTTCAACTTTAAACCTGGTCCTTGCTGGGTTCTCTTAATTGCTACAAGGTCGCCTAGCTTGTACTTCCGGGGTTTCTTACGTCGTAAATTATAGTGCTTGCAATTTTCGTGTTGAATTTCCAGAATATTCTTCTTGGCTTCTTTACGGAGCTCGTCTCTGTCTTTCATGAATTGTTCGTCGACTGCACTGTTTAAGAGGTCAATAATTTGTACATCTTCTTTCTGTTTGATTTTCTTAATGCTTCTTTGGTAAGTTGAATTAATGACTTGTTGAACTTTAGGAACATGTTTAAACCATTTGGTCGGTTCGTCTTTGGACATTTTAGAGATTACAGAAATTATGGTGGAATTAAGTCGCTCTACTTGACCATTGGCACGGGGAAGGCCAGTTGTAACTGTCTCGTGCTTTATATTTTCATCTTGACAATAATCAGCAAATTCTTTGCTTGTGAATGCAGGACCTTTAACGCTAATGATGGTGGAAGTATTGCCAAAAGTATAACTTTGTTGTCGTAGTTTTGATATAACTTCCGTAGCAGAAGTAGTTTTACAGGGATACAGCCAGACGAATTTAGTAAATGCATCTATTAAAGACAAAATATGTTTATAATTTTTGTTGGTTGTTTCAAGACGGCCTATATGATCTATGTGGTAGGTTTGGAGAGGAGTCTCTTCTTTAGGTAAGGGATGTAATTCACCTTCTTGTTTTCCACGTTTGCGATTATACAAAAGGCATGTTACACAATTTGCTATAATTTTATCAATTTTATTTGACATATTAGGGATGAGACATTCTTCGTTAAGGAGTTCTTCACAGCGTTTACGGCCAAAGTGTCCTTTGTCATGAACGTGTTTAATGACATTTAGCTGCATTTCATCCGGCACAACTACCAGATCGATACTTTATGAGTTTTATAGAGAACGTTATTTTTAAGGAAATAGTTGTCATGTGGCTTTGTTTTCAAAATTTCTTTGATGTCTTGTATATGCTCGTCAGTGTTCTGTGATTGCATGATTTTGGAAGTAAAACTATCTTGAATGATCATACATATTGGATTTCTACTTAAAGCGTCGACATGGCGCATGCGTGTACCTTGTCTGTGTTCGATTGTATAGTTATAGTCAGCTAACATTAAAGCCAATCGAGCAATCTTGGTGCAAAGATCTTTTTTATTCATAGTAAGGGCGAATGCGTTGCAATCTGTGACTATCTTGAAAGGAATACCTAGAATGTAAACGCGAAATTTTTTAAGGTCTTTCAATGACAGCTAAAACTTCTAATTCATAACTCGAATATTTACGTTCGGCATCTGTGGTTTTTTTTTTGCTCTTAAAGTAGACAGGGTGAAATTGATTGTAAATAGAAGACTTTTGAAGGAGGACTGCTCCGTAATCGTCAATAGGTGCATCACAGTGAACTTCTGTTTCGTTACTAGGGTTATAAATGCTTAAAACAGGACCTGAAGAAAGGATGTGTTTCAGCTAATTAAATACATTTCGTTGCTGGTCACCAAAGTGAAATTTAGTGTCCTTTCTAAGGAGATCTGTTAAAGGCTTAGATATTAAAATGTAATCTTGAATGAATTTACGAAAATATGAAGTTAGTCCGACAAATGAATGTACATCTTTTATACTTTTAGGTTCTGGGAAATTAAGGACAGCTTTAGTTTTTAAGGGAGCTGGATACAATTGACCATTTTTAATGTGGTAACCCAAAAAAATCAATTTCTCGCTGTAAAAAGTGGCATTTTTTGAGATTCAACTCTAAACCATATTCGGATGCAGTTGTAAGGACGCGTTGTAATTTCTGGAGTCCTTCGACTTCGTTTTCAGCTGGTATTATGAAGTCATCCATATAAACAATAAGTACTTTTTCATTAATGAGGTCTCGAAAAACGTTATAAATATATCTTTGAAACACTAAGGCTGCATCGCGAAGGCCATAATTCATATATAAGAATTCAAATTGACCAGAATGTGTTACGAAAGAAGTATATTTTCTACTATTTTCTCCTACTTCGACATGAAAAAAAGCATTTTTAAGGTCAAGAGTAGTAAATAATTTTGCAGAATGCAACTGATCAATAATGTCATAAATTACTGGGAGGGGAAAACGTTGTTTATGTGATTTAGAATTTAACTTCCTATAGTCAACACACAATCTATATGAACCATCCCATTTTTTACTAGGACAATAGGTGATGAAAAATTACTAGTGATTTTACGAATAATTCCTTTTTCGAGCCACTCAGAAATTTGTTTTTCGACGAAGTTTTTCTCTATTTGCGCCAAGCGTCTTGGAGGACAAGTGACAGGTTCTTCGTTTTCCAGATTGCTGGGCAACATATAACTATGATATGTTCCCGCACCATGTTGGTTAAATCAAAGTAAAATTGCGTAATTTGTTATTTCTGTTTGTATAAATATTTTTTTATAAAATATAATTATGAGTGTAAAATTATAATGTTTATATATTTAAGTAAAATAAGAGTGTAAGTTCATACAAAAATTATTAAGTTGATTTTAAATAGTAAATATATATTTTTTAAAAATTGTTGTATTGTAAAATGAATGTATAACGTTGAATGGAGTTCGGATCTCAGACAACAACAATAGCCAGACGCCATGGTGTCGTTTTATGACAAGCCAATGGAAAGTGGTGTATAATTAGAAGTCGTAAAATCATAAAAACGTTGGAATCAATTTATGGCCTCAATAAAAGTGTTGGGATAAATTTATGGCTTTTCAGACCACCCAAACTTTAAGGCAGATAATAATATTAAAGTATATGTAAGGGGCCATTTGCAGACTGCTAGCTAATAGGCCTATCGAAGTATAATAAAAAATCTTCTCACATCCAATAACAGTGGACTAGACAAAAATAGTTCCACCCACTGCAGGAGCTGGTGTGCAAGAAGAATAAGTTTTGAAAAAGGATAGTCTGAAAAAAGATGTAGAGGACGCAGGAGCTCTCCTGAAAGCCCGTGCAATGAGTCCCGTAAGCCCTAGTAAAGCCCAGGCGAGATGGACATATCGGAGCGAGCCTAATCGAGCCTAATCAAGCCTAATTGAGGATGTCTTCCTGAGGTACCTATCGGAGTGAGCCTAATCAAGCCAAATTGAGGATGTCTTCCTGATGTACATATCGGAGTGATCCTAATCAAGCCAAATTGAGGATGCGTTCCTGATGACACATTGCCATGATCCTAAGCAACGCAACAACTCGGAATTTGATGAATAAAGGCCACCATCCCGTATATTAAAAGAAGGTACTATTTTAAACAATTTCTTTTACCACTTAAGTTCATATGAAAAATCTTAAAAAACACTTTTCTGATATTTTATGGTAGAGAGTAATCTGAGATCCGACAAAACCAATAATTAAATAAGATTAAGGTAATTTTAAAAATGAAAGAGAGTTATTCTTTTAGCAAAAAGAAACAATTATAATAATTAGAGTACGTGAAAATATTGTCTTTTTTTTAAAAAAGATTAAACATACTTAAATAATGAGAAGCAAACAAAAGTGTTGCTTTCTATTTTTTGAATTAATATTATGTTTTTCTGTATATAGTTATGTTCAATGTAAATAAAATATTTAATCAAGTTTTAAAAAGTTTCTGTAATTATTTAATTAATAATATTTAAAGTGTGTCAATTCATTTTTTACAGCTTAAATTTTAGTTTAATTCATAAGTGGAAGAGTTCGTCTAAATAATTCACAACGCAAACTCTTAATTTTATTAGTAATTATTCAAATTTAATAATTACATTTTGACGCGAATTATAATTTAATCTTATTAGTGCTTCGCGTTGCTCTTCTACTAGAATTTAGGTAAATACGATCACTTATATTATTTGAATTTATCTTAGGTATATAAAATTATATACCAATTTGCTATGAGGTTGCTTGGATGATTTGGACCAATTAACAATTTTGGATATAAATTTGATAGAAAATAAACAGGTGTAATTATCTGTCCAGCATCCCCCCTTCATAAGTAAAATGGTGCTTTGACTCAGGAACGATCATCTGAGGTCATTAGATAGTAAAATGGTGCTCTGACTCAGGAACGATCATCTGAGGTCATTAGATAGTAAAATGGTGCTATGACTCAGGAACGATCATCTGAGGTCATTAGATAGTAAAATGGTATGTAAGTTTAATTGATTAAAATTTTATTAAAATTAATTTTATTATTGTAACAATAATGACACACATATAATAATTTTATATAAATAAAATGAATAATATATGTTAGCAAAAAAAAAAAAAAAAATAAATAAAAATAAATAAATAAATAAAGGAAATGAAAAAAATAATTCTGGGATTTATAATAGGTAAATTTAGGAATTACAATTTTTTTTTCTCTCTTTTCTCTTTTGGTTGGATCTCAGTTACCATTGAGAAATAATGGCATGCACATCACAGATGACACATTTGTAAAAATAATTTTTTTTTTATATATACTGTATAAATAATAATAATAAGAATAATAAGTAAAATTTGATAATATGTCTGGTATAAAAATGATTGAAATGTCAATAGATCATGATTTTTGAAATTGTATCACCTTGATACAAAAGAAAATTTATGAGTCGTACTACGAAGTAGTAGTACAATATTTACAAAAAAAAAAAAAAAAATAAGATTGTTTTTTTCTGTAGAAAAAGACAGATATTTTTCTGTTAAATGAAATTATGTTGTTTTTTATATATACGTGTATTATAAATATTTTAGGGGTATTTATGTGTGTAAAAGAATAATCTACAAAACAACTTCATCTCCTAAGAAATTTTTTTTAAATTTTAGTGTTGTTGTTTTTATGTATTTATGCAATTTAGAATATTTTCATACATATGTGGTAATATAAAAAAAAAGTATGATAAACAGAAACATTCTGTTAAAAGGTTATGCCCAACAATAAGCGAAAATTTAAAAGGAGAAGTGTAGATTTAAATACCTCTGGAGTTAAAACCAGAGGACAGAAAAATAAAATTATTTCTCTAAATTATTCGCTACAAAAAACTAAAAAGAATACAATGACTCAACCTAGTGTTGATACGCTGTTGAATTGTATCCCCGTCTTTGACGGAAAGAAAGAGTCGAATATTAAATTTTTTTTGAACGAATTCGATAATCTAATTAAACAAACGGAATTAGAGAATGTTTCGAAACTTGCGCTCTTGAAAACGAAATTAGTCGGTAGTGCTAGAGATAAATTAGCTAACGAAGAAAATCTTAATACAGAAAAGGACTATGGTCAATTTAAAGAAAAATTAATCGATACTTTTTCTACTAAAACAAGTTTTTCTGCGGCTCAAAGCAATTTTTTTTCTCTTAGGCAAAAACCTGCGCAGGCTATCGCTGATTTTATCAGTGAATTCAATGCGGCTGCAAAACTTTACCTAGATAAAAGTGGCCAAAATATTGACAACGGTAATGGTAGTTTATTTGAAATGATAAAATTCACAAGATTTTTAGAATCAGTTAGGGCAGATTTAAGTTTGGACATTCGAAGAATGGCGCCGAAAAATTTCAACGACGCATGTAAATTTGCGAAACAAATGGAAGATGCATACAATCAAGTTGCATCAAAGGAAATTAATTCGATTACAAAAACCTCCACTGAGGAAAATTTGGACAAATTGTTAAAATTAAACATGGAAAGCGCGGAGCAAATTAAAATTTTGACTTCCGAAATAAACAATTTGAAAATTAAAACAAAAGACACTGCATCACGCAGATGGTGCGAATTATGTAAAAAAAATTCGCATACTTTAGAAACGTGCTGGTACAAAAATGATAATAAAAATACATATAAGGATAGCAGAGATTTCGCAGGTCGGCATTTTAATAAAAGGTACTCTTATAATGGACAGTATCAACCGAGAGCGAATTTTAATCCTAGATTTGTTAACCCAAACCAGCAGTGGCATTTTCAATCTTATGCACCCACAGGTGGGTACTATGGATATTCTCCATATCCCCCACCCCCACCAAATTACTTCCCTCAGCATGTGCCATATAGGAGTAGTCAACCTCAGAGTCATGCCAGTTATTATCCAAATGAGGATAAAAATGAGAATTTAAACGACAATGCTCAAAAGTATCCAAAAATGTATAAAAATAAGGGTAAAACTGATGATCAAAGGGACAAGTAAGGAATATGAATTGGTATTAAAAATAAATCAAAATGCATAATTAATCGAATTTCAAAATTTAAAAAATTTTCAAAATTTAAAAATAATTTTTTTTTTTTTTTAGGTAAAAAAAAAATTGAAACAAAATTAATAACTTGCCTTTTTAAAATTCAAAATAATAATAAGAAAGGATAGGAACATGGGAACGCCAATTTGTCTCAGGGTTACAATATTGAGCAAATGTGCAGGGCGCACCCGAAAACATACTTATAAAATTATGTAATGTGCTTCACAAAACTTCAATGGAGCAGTGAAATATTTCTCTCCAGGCAAAAGTTATATATATATTTTTTTTCGAATATGAATTAGAAAATATAAAATCTTAACAAAGCCAAATAACATTAAAACTTAATTAATTTAATAGTAAATAATGTTGGAGTAATTTTCAAAAAAAAAAAAAAAAAAGAGAGAATTTTTTCTGTCTTCTATAAGGGTAGCCTTTGCTAATAGCCTTACAATTTAGATGACAAAATTTCAGAATTACTCTTTAAAATGAGTAGGTGTAAGCTATAGGTTCAGGGTAGTTAGAACAGCTTTATAGCATACTCATATATATATTTTTTTTCTTATATAAATATATGGTTGACAAGGAATAAATTAGTAGTGCACTCTATATTAGGATAGCGGTCAGCTATAAGCCTAAATATAATAAAATATACAAAAAGTGCTAAGATTTATTCCGGTAGTTCAAGTACAACTTATATGCTAAAGTCTAGAATTTAGACAGCAGGGATAAGTTTTATGAACAAAAGTGTTATAAAAAAATTAAAAAAAAGGATTTTGGTGTAGCACATTGTTTTTTAAAAAAACATATATATGTATAACAATGGACAAGGCAAGTTATTTCAATATGATTACACACAAAAATTATAGTAAACAACAAAAAAAAAAAATACACAAATAAATAATTGAAGTAAAATTAAAATTTTCTCACCAAAGGCTTTCTGTATAGGGTGCAATTTTGGCCTACGGCTGGGTATGCACCAACACCAACAAAATTTTTGTAGAAAATTTATCAATTCACTGATACATCAATATATAGTCATCACCTAGGCATAAATTTCAGGATTCTTGGCTGAAAAAGGAATCGAAGAAAAAATTAAGTATGGTATAATTACTAGATGTTATGCTCAAACAATAAAATTAGTAATATTATATTGTAAAACGCAGCATTGTGAGTTTTCTTTAGGAAAACTTTTGATTTTTAGGTTTTACACATTTATGGAGTGTCTAGCTCAGTGTATAGTTCCTAGATTTAATAAAAAAAAAAAATAAATAAAAATATAAGTTCGTGTTGTTTTCAAAATAAATAACAAAAGGTATAGCAATTAGCATTTACAGTTAAAATTTATGGAATTTTCAGCAAAATTAACATTGGACAAACATAGTTTATATTATATTTAACTTGATAAGCTAATTTACTTTTATTAACGGTATTCAATTAGAATTAAAGTAGGCTTAAATTCAAGTTAAATTAATTACTAACATTGTTGTAGTGTAAAATTTTATGTAAGACTATTATATTTTTATTGTATATATAAAAATATGCAAATTTAACAATTAATAAAATGTATTAGCAAAATTATTTAATATAAATATTAAATGACATCTTGCTGAAATCAGCTAGAAATTAGATTTTTTTTTTTTTTAAATAAAATATTTTATAAATTTATGTTAGTTTAGAATTTAAGCATTTTTTTTGTTCTCTTTACTTTCCCTTAGAATTAAATGCAATTCTAAATTAAACACATATAAATATACATAGTATTGATAAATTTGAGTGTGTGAGTTCATAAAAAAATTTTTTTATATAATTTGGCCAATTTAACATAAGGAAACAAAATAAATAAATAAATATATTTATATATATTGGCCTTAATTTTATTAAAATATGTAGTATGGCTTAATAAATTTATTTACTTAATTTTTTTTATAGTACGTACAGTAATTATTTTAAAAACTTGATCTATAAAAAAAATTGGATGTGGTTGTTTGTGAGTATACAAAGATTTTTTCTGCTGGCAGAAATTCTTTGGTTCGGCCGAGTACTCATGGGTTACTACATACGATTTTACGTAGTAATTATCATTTACTTTTGTTTTTTTTTAAATTATACAAGTGTATTAAGTACATTTTTTTTATAATTAAATAATAATTATTAATGTTGGATTAATAATAATAATTTATTATCTTTTATTTTTAAACATATCATTAAATTTTAGACAGTAGAATTCACATACGGAATGTTAATGATAAATAAAATTTTGAATAAATAAATTTTTATTTCATTCAGTAAAAAAAATAAATAAATAGGAAAATTTAACAATCTTTTAAGATAGAATTGTTGGCTAAATAAATAATAATTTAAGACAAAAAAATTGTTCTCTTCTTCGTCAATGGCATTTTCTGACAACACTATTTAACAGTATTAAATGAAGGTGCATTTTTAAGATCAGCGTAATGCATATTTTGCATTTTTGAGAGGCCGTAGAAGTCATTTTTCCGTGTTGTTTACATTTTAATAGTAAACAATATCATGAATCAAAATTTGTGTTTGTTAGAAAGGTCTAAAAATATACAATGTAATCTGTTAAAGAAAATTATATGCATTTTTTTTTAATCCTGAAAGGAAATTTGGTTTAGATTTAAACCTGAATGCATAAAAAGCCACCCTCGCTTCAGTTCCAGTATGAGGCAGGAGAATTCAGATGCTAGAAACGCCATTTTTCCCCTGCAAAATAATAATTAAAAAAAAGCAGAAGGTTTACATTAGATACGATACAAATACATACACTGTTTATGCATAGATTATGTTTAAAATTACATACAGGCATGCACAGTGAGTTAAGAAGGAAGTATATCAAGAAATTATACTAATTAATAAGGTAATTACAAGCATGAAATGGTTTTAAATACATACTTTTGGGAAGTCGTAAAATTTTGTCACAGCACAATTCACCTCGCAGAAAGGAATTAGTAGCTTGACCACCCCCCACTTTTCGGGAGAATCGGGGACGTTCAATAACTGGTTTTATTCTCCTCTCTCCTTCTTCTTACTTTTTTTTTTCTCGTATCGGGTAAAGTTGGAAAGCATTGCGTAATGATATATTAAAGGAGATGAATTAGCTTGTACATTTTGACAGATCATACATGTTAGAAGTAACAAATAAATAAAATAATGTAACAAGTTTGTATACAATATTTTTCTGATTATAATTTGAATACATCAGATTAATTATGTGAAAATATAACATGTCATATTACAAGCATTGTATTTACTTTTATTCAGTATAAAATGTGTTTTAGATAAAACACTGTGTCATAAGGTTGTATGTGATGAAATAATATGTCAAATGCGTATGCCATTATTTTTCTTATAATGAGGTTTATTTCGGCATATTAGTTTCAGACAAAATTATAGCTTTGAATGTATTTTGGGCACTTAAACTGTAAAGTTACAAAATTAGTAAACATGTGTGTGGTAAAGAAAAAAGGCTTCGAGAAAGACGTCTGATTGTCAGTACAGAGGTCTTCTATAAATGTGAATGTCAACAGACAACTATGCTATCATGTGTTGAACTTTCTGTTATGAAACAATAGAAGAACTTCTTATAAAATATACCAGAACCATTGATAATTGAACTTTACAGTCTTCGCTCAAAAACTGTGTAGATACACAGTCATATGGACACGTACATTCCTTCAAGCTTTACAAAAAAAATAAAACCAGCAATCAGTTTTTTTTTTTTTCCGACACCGGGAGAGATGCTGGGCAACATATAACTATGATATGTTCCCGCACCATGTTGGTTAAATCAAAGTAAAATTGCGTAATTTGTTATTTCTGTTTGTATAAATATTTTTTTATAAAATATAATTATGAGTGTAAAATTATAATGTTTATATATTTAAGTAAAATAAGAGTGTAAGTTCATACAAAAATTATTAAGTTGATTTTAAATAGTAAATATATATTTTTTAAAAATTGTTGTATTGTAAAATGAATGTATAACGTTGAATGGAGTTCGGATCTCAGACAACAACAATAGCCAGACGCCATGGTGTCGTTTTATGACAAGCCAATGGAAAGTGGTGTATAATTAGAAGTCGTAAAATCATAAAAACGTTGGAATCAATTTATGGCCTCAATAAAAGTGTTGGGATAAATTTATGGCTTTTCAGACCACCCAAACTTTAAGGCAGATAATAATATTAAAGTATATGTAAGGGGCCATTTGCAGACTGCTAGCTAATAGGCCTATCGAAGTATAATAAAAAATCTTCTCACATCCAATAACAGTGGACTAGACAAAAATAGTTCCACCCACTGCAGGAGCTGGTGTGCAAGAAGAATAAGTTTTGAAAAAGGATAGTCTGAAAAAAGATGTAGAGGACGCAGGAGCTCTCCTGAAAGCCCGTGCAATGAGTCCCGTAAGCCCTAGTAAAGCCCAGGCGAGATGGACATATCGGAGCGAGCCTAATCGAGCCTAATCAAGCCTAATTGAGGATGTCTTCCTGAGGTACCTATCGGAGTGAGCCTAATCAAGCCAAATTGAGGATGTCTTCCTGATGTACATATCGGAGTGATCCTAATCAAGCCAAATTGAGGATGCGTTCCTGATGACACATTGCCATGATCCTAAGCAACGCAACAACTCGGAATTTGATGAATAAAGGCCACCATCCCGTATATTAAAAGAAGGTACTATTTTAAACAATTTCTTTTACCACTTAAGTTCATATGAAAAATCTTAAAAAATACTTTTCTGATATTTTATGGTAGAGAGTAATCTGAGATCCGACAAAACCAATAATTAAATAAGATTAAGGTAATTTTAAAAATGAAAGAGAGTTATTCTTTTAGCAAAAAGAAACAATTATAATAATTAGAGTACGTGAAAATATTGTCTTTTTTTTAAAAAAGATTAAACATACTTAAATAATGAGAAGCAAACAAAAGTGTTGCTTTCTATTTTTTGAATTAATATTATGTTTTTCTGTATATAGTTATGTTCAATGTAAATAAAATATTTAATCAAGTTTTAAAAAGTTTCTGTAATTATTTAATTAATAATATTTAAAGTGTGTCAATTCATTTTTTACAGCTTAAATTTTAGTTTAATTCATAAGTGGAAGAGTTCGTCTAAATAATTCACAACGCAAACTCTTAATTTTATTAGTAATTATTCAAATTTAATAAATACATTTTGACGCGAATTATAATTTAATCTTATTAATGCTTCGCGTTGCTCTTCTACTAGAATTTAGGTAAATACGATCACTTATATTATTTGAATTTATCTTAGGTATATAAAATTATATACCAATTTGCTATGAGGTTGCTTGGATGATTTGGACCAATTAACAATTTTGGATATAAATTTGATAGAAAATAAACAGGTGTAATTATCTGTCCAGCACAGATGAATTGATAATTTAACATCAATTGTCTTTATTTTTTTAGGAGAATAATTTTGAATAAGTTCTGAAATTTTTGAACGTATTGTTTCATCGGTAATATGAGATAAATCAAGATTAAGATCGTCTAACACATGAGCAACATTAATCAAAAAAGTATTGGACGTATCGTCATTTTCCTCGATTTTTTGCATCGAAATATTACTTCCAGAAATTGTTAAAATACTTTGTTGTATGATATCTGTACCAATAATAAGATCAAAAGATATAGAATAATCTGGGACTACATAAACATTAGTTGTATAATTAAAATCATCTATCATAATGTCCGTAGAGAAAAAACCCAGGGGTTTGATTATAGTATTTTCTAATCCAGTTAATGTGATGGTTGAATGTTCAAGGTTCGAGACTGTAGGGAGTTTGCGGTAAATATTTTCCTTTAGCAAACTTCTTTCACTACCTGTGTCTACCAATGATGTAACATTTACAGACGAAATAATGACTTGTTTGGTCATGAAAGTGTTCGACATAACTGTGGAATAGGGTGGAGCGAAAAAAATTATTTTTTTAAAATCAAAAACTGGTAGGTGCCAAAAGTTGCCTTTATACTAGTACATCATCTGCGTGCAATATTACCGCTGAAAAAAAATGGCTTGAGTCTGCGCTTTTAGTTCAAAAGTCGACATTTTGGGTAAAATGTGACATTTTTTTCAAAAAATTAAAAAAAATTCTATAGAGATGGTTATTATTTAAAAGTGTTATTAAAACCTTTATTATTAATGACTTAACATATTTAAACGATATCTTTGTTCTGTATAACTGGAACAAAACTGACAATTTTTGGTGAAAAAAAGGCGTTGCCACTCTGTTGTGTCATACAAATAATTGTTGTTTAGAATACAGCTCTTACGTGGTTGCTTTTAAACATACACAGGAGGTATCACGAGGAGGTGGCTGCATTTCATGACACAACATTGCATAGCCCGACCACCCTTCCATCTGACACAATGTTTTATTTATATATTGAATTTGGATTTTTTATCAAAGACTGGCATAAGTTTTCTATGTATCAACCTAGTCCATCTCTTCTTTTTATCCACAGACGTTGGGTAATGTTGCTGTGACATACCTTCACGTATATCTCTACTGCTTGTGTATAAGGTAAGCAGAGTAATGCAGTGGAATTAATGGAATCTATTCAGACCTCTAGTATCCTCACCAAAATTTCATCCAGTTACTGCCTAGTGATTGGGAGTTCAGTTCCTTCAACATTTTACAACATTTAGGAATTTCATCTTTGAGTATGCCATCCTTTACTCTACCTCTTGCATTTTTTATATGTTGATAAACTTGTTGTTTAATGTGATGGCGATCGTCATCAAAATTGCAATAAGAATTCGTTCTCGATGAGAAAAATTTGCTCTCGATGTTCTAAATAAATTTTTTTAGTATTTGTTTTTTGCCGTTTTCTGTGATGTTTAGTAGCCGGGTAAATTCCCATAGGTTTTTAGATCAGTTTTTTAGTGTGGATTATATTTGGTGTAAACCATCCTGCGGCATAAACTTGGATTACATACTTTGTGAGTGAACCAGACTCTGATGGTCAATCAGCGCTTATATAAAGGCGAATAATTTTATGCACCTTTGTGAACCATCTTGCGTAGTAGAAATTTCTTGGGTTCCTATTCGCTAGTTCTTCTGAGTTTGATGAAATTGATTAAATAACTTTGCAAATGTCTAGCAGGTATTTCTGGTATGTGCTGAGTACCCTTTTCTGGATTTCAGAAAATAATGTGTGAAAATTACTTTCTATGGCTTCAAAAATTGAAATAAGAAGGGAATAAGCACGTGGACAAAGATTTTTCCCATTGGTCCGGTGAATCTTTGTGGGTTAGAATCTAATTTTTGCCAACGACCTTGTCTAATGAATGATGCAGAGAAAATTCATTGAACTTGGAGGTGGCATATGATCAATTGTAATGGTTCATTCTAAACATGCCCCTCACAGAATGGATGGCAACGACTAATAGAATTATTCGCCTTCAAATGAGCACTCACTGCCCATCAGAGTCTCTACGTTCTCTCAAAAAGTACTATGTTATCCAAGTTTGGCCCCAGGATAGTTTACAATCAAATGTAATCCATAGCTAAAGAAGGGATCTAAAAACTCATGGTAAATTACTCGGCTACTAAACAACACACAAAACGGAATAAAACAACTACTAAAAAAGGGTTATTTCTGACAATGGTTGTTTCGCATACGCAGGAGAAATTCTTAATTCAATGCTCTCTGAAGATTTCCATCACATTAAACAGCTAGCTGCTCAGCACATAATAGTTAAAAGATGAGAGTAAACGATGGCATACGCAAATCTGAAATATCGACAATCAACTTTGAAGCGGATAATTATATAAATATAATTCATTGGAAAAGTGTTGTGGTAACAGAGCCTCTAATCAATATGCATTTATCGGGTGCAATCTCGGGGAAGATAATATACGGCTGAATAGATTACATTAATATCATCCGCACTGCATTACACTGTCTGTCTTATCTTGCTCAAACAGTAGAAAAATACGTAAAGGAGATCACAGCAGCAGCATCCAAAGTCTGTGGAACCAAAGAAGAGATTTTCTAGGTTGAAACATAGAAAACTTAGGCCAGACATTGATAAAAAATCACAATTCAATATATAAATAAAACATTGAGTTCAGATGGTAGGGTGGTCGCGCTATGCACTGTTGTGACATGAAATGCAGTCACCTTCACGTGGTACCTCCCGGGTTGTTTTGAAAGCAACTAAGTAAGAGCTGTATTCTAAAGAACAATTATTTGTGTGACACAACAGAATGGCAACACCTTTTTTTTCACCAAATGTTCTTAGTTTTGTTATATTTATGCAGAACAAATATATCATTTTATCGTTTAAATATGTTAAGTCTTTAATAATAAATGTTTTAATAACACTTTTAAATAATTACCATCTCTATAGAATTTTTTTAATTTTTTTGAAAAAATGTCAAATTTTACCCGAGATTTCGACTTTTGGACCAAAAGCGCAAACTCAAGCCATTTGTTTTCAGCAGTAATATTGCATGCAGATGATATACTAGTATAAAGGCAACTTTTGGCACCTACCCGTTTTTGATTGTAAAAAATTATTTTTTTTCGCTCCACCCTAGTGTGGAAAGATTGGAGGGTTCTGACTTAACTCTAGGCCTCCTTGGTTGATCACATTGAAGCGATTTATGGCCAAAATTCGAGCAATTAAAACAACGTGGGCCTTTATCTTTATGTCTGCATTGGCTACTTTTATGATTTGACAAAGCACAATTAAAGCAAAAAAGATCAGATTTTGGTCGAAAGGATTTGTCTTTCGCTGGCATTTCAGGTTTGACTTTACGAAATTTACTGTTCTCAAAGTCATGTCGAATTTTGTCATAAATTTTGAGCTTTTGCTTGAATTCTATAATGGATTATCATCCATATAACATTGATTTTCTGAAAACAGGGTCGGGTATACCGTTTATGATATATTGCATTAATGCGGAATCCTCGATTTTACCACGCGAGCATATTTGTTTCATGATAAGAAAATATTCTTCTATCGATTCATTTTCTTGCAATTTTCGTTTATTTAATATATCATGTAACTCGGCAGAATTATAAGTGGTACTAAATTCTGAGATTAAGAGTTGTTTAAGTTTGTCATATGAATTGATATGAAATTCTGTCTGTACTAATAACTGGGCTTTTCCTCGTAAGGATCGTTTACAAAATATGAATTTATGAAAGTCAGATAAGATAAACATATTAGTGACATCGTCAAAATTATTTATCCAGACATTTATATCACTAAGAGAACTTCCATCGAAAGGAGGTACAACAATTTCAATATCAGTAAAATTAATAGACGATGGCACAAAACTTTGAACTGGAAATTGCTTCTGTTTGTCAAAATTTGATAATTCAGTATTGTTACTCGAAGCCATATTATTTGAAGGCAATTCGGTTTCCGCGTCAGTGTCACTTTCATTTTGTATAATATTATTTTGTAGTAAGGTCAAGTCTGAAAGGTATGTAACTAATCGGGTTGCAAGATCATTTAGAGATCCTTCGTTAGCAATACAAAGTAGATTGCACACTGTAATCAGATCATTTAATGAAAAATCAGTTCGAACATTAGTTATTTTATTTTTGAATTCGGTGCTGTCGGTTTTAAAACCGAAACCAGTAAAATCACGTATTCTCTTACTATTAGATCGATCACCGTCAGCATCAAATAGGAATTTATGTAATAATTTTATTTTATTTGTTCGTTCGTTTTTAAATGCAAGTTCCAGTTCGGGTATCTCAACTATCTTCATAATAAAATAATAATAATGAACTCACCGCTAGAATAATATCCGACTTGAATCTGTATGATGAATAATTCTAATTAATAATATTGGTGGGTTAACACTTCTGAACACCACTTTATGGGGTGAGACTCTATACATAAATCACAACTCACTTTTAGGACGAGCACTGACATTTATTGAGACGAACACACAAACAAAAATACAGATGAAAAAAAAACTATTCTCGTTCATTAACTTAAAAGCTATAATTCAGGCTTCATTTATTACGTCGTCGAATATTCCAGCATTTCTACACGTCGTTTAAACTTTCCGTTTTGTAGCGTCGAAAGTATTCTGATTCTCTTACAAAATCTACATCGTCGAACTTTTTTCTCGTTCCATTCCTTCTACTTCGTTTCTACTTCACACATCTACGTTGGCTGACGTTACCTTTTTTAATCGCGAAGCAGAGATATGGAGTCGGGGACATTCGGTCTAATGCAGGTATCCTACGAAATTCCCACAAAATTTTAGTGGTAACAAAAATCCGTACAAGTTGGCAGCTATGTAAATATGACGAAGATAGCTTTTACAGGGCTCCCACAGTTCCGTTTTTTGAAAAGCAGTAATTTTTTAGAAAAAAAAAACTCGTGGTAGGTTTCTGCAACAATTGCAAGAAAAACGTCTTCCCCGGTAAGTTCCTGCGAAATTTATAAATGAGATTGTTCTTTGAAAAATAGTGATGTTCAAAAAACAGACCGAGTGGGAGGCCTGCTTTTAAGAAATAGTGAAACGCAAAAATCAGACGTTTTCGCAGATATCATCGGTGCCATGTCAAACTATCCGATGTGAAAAAAGTGGGCTACTTTTTTTAAATTCAGATTTCTCGATTGGCATCACTTTTCTGAAATGGTAAAATTCCCCTTGTTATCGCCTTAATTAATATGACCATTAAATGAGGTTAAATTAGACGAATTTTACTATTTCAAAAAAGTAGTGCTAATCAAGAAATCTGAATTTAAAAAATGTAGTCCACCGTTTTCACATTGGATATTTTGACATAGTACCGACGATATGGTTAATGTTACAGGTTTCACACGGATCAGGGAATTTACAGTCCAGGGTTGTTTGTTTGTTTGTTTGTTTGTTTGTTTTTTGTTTTTTGTTATCAGTATTTTCTTATAAAATATCTCTCCTTAAATATGACAAAATTTAGCTCGTTTACCTCTTTCAGGGGCAAAGTACTTATGATGCAAAAATGTTAAAATGATTGACTGACACCGGGATTTCCGAGAAAAAATATATGAAAATAAGTAAAATCTTTTCTTCTCGTACATTACATAAACCAAAATTTACTTTTAAAATTTTGGTGCCAATGAGGCATTTAGGAATTAAAATTAAGTGGCATGTGTAATTTACCGGCGGCCTTCAAGGGGTTCACCTGCATTTATTTTTCTAGAAATTACATAAACCAAATTTTACAAATAGATTTTCGTGTTACGAAAATAAATAAAAGTTGGTAGCTATAGAATTACATGTCGTTGCCTTATTTAATCCCAGTATTCATTCTATCAAATTAAGCGATAAGGGGCTTATGTACATCATTTTTAATAGTATTTTTTGTGTTATTTTATCGAGTAATTCTTCTATAAAATGAAGCAAAGGTTTATTTTCAAATGTAGCGTGGTCTGTAACAACATACTTCTTTTGTAGTTCGACATTTTGCAACTTTTTGCATATAAATGTAATAAAAATGTTTAAATTATTGTTTATATACCGTAATTTCCGGCGTATAATCCGCGGAACAAACAATTCTCTTTTGACCCAGAAATATTATTTAGTGATCGAAGTCAAATATTTACAGCGATTTAAAAAGTTACATTTCATTTAAAAAATTTTCTGGGTCGAAAAATGATTGTTTGATCCGCGGATTATACGCCGGAAATTACGGTACATGTTTAGAAACAGTTTAATATCAGCTAATAGTAAATACTTAAACCCTTGAAGGTCACTGGAATATATATATATCCCATTTAATTTTAATTACCAAATGAGTCATCCGCACCAGAGTTTTAAATAGAACTTTTTATTTATAATATAAGTAAAAGAAAAAATAAAATTTTCACTTATTTTTTGAAACAAAATTGCTTGTAAAACCTGGTGTCATTCAATAATTTATTCATAATCACTTGTGAATATGAGAATTATTATTGATTGCAAATCTTTAATATAAGAAAGTTCACCTATCTTATTTATCCCGCAAAATTTTGAACAATCTGGTGTGATTCAAAGCAAAGTAAAAAAAAAAAAAAAAAAATTAAGTGGGGGTTCTGTTTTATCGCTAAAAATTCAAGTGATATTTAAGATTTTTTTTTGTTTTGTTTTGTTTACAAAGAAAACAAATACCGCTTCGAAGTTTTTGCATTATATTTATTGACATTTCACTTATGTATTTCAATTTTTGAGTGTAAAAATGTAATAACATGCCTTGTGTGAATGGGAGTACCTCAATGTGCTCGACATAAATATTAATCGAGTGACCATTTTTCTCGGGTCACAAGCATAGGAAACAAATTTGGTAGCCATATTACGGAAAGGCATTAAATTCTCCGAAGCTTTTGCCAACATTTAGTTTAAAAAGTTGGGATTTCCAAAACAGCCTTCATTTGAACAAAAGAGTTAATTTTCTCGCCTTTTTTTACATTTTGTGAGCTCGAAAAAATAATTTGCCAATAAAAATGATACTTTAGGTGTGAAAAGCTCCACAAAAAATAATTACCTTTCTATTAAATTAAAAATGAAGGAAATTGTTTGAAAAGATTTTGAGAAAAATGGTCAACCAAAATGAAAAACACGGTTTTGAAATGAAGTTTATATGAAAAAAGAAGTTTAAAGTTTTACAACAGTGTTAAGTTCAATGAACTTCGTTAAGTTCAAAGATAAAAAAACAAGGTTACGAGAAAACGAATGTTAAAGTTTTACAATAGCATAAATTCAACGATAAAAAAATATTATAAGGAATTGGAATATTGCAAAAGAGCTTTAGGGCAACAATCTACATGCTTGGGCGATGCAGAAAAATGTAAAATTAAAAATATTGGAGCAAAGATGTTGAACTTCTCTTTAATAACATCAAAAAATTTATACTAAAATTCCTGAGAATTTTACTCATATATTATACAAATTTTTCTCACCAGAATTTTTACTTAAAATTATTTAACTCTCTTCTGCTTCATGACTGCTTTTTATGCCAAAATTCGTGTTTCGAACAGAAACGTTTTCATTTGGAACGTGTCAAATGACCGGTTGTTTGTATATTTACTGGGGAACATCCTCCAGTCTCAGTTCTGGAGAACGAGAGCTGTGTTGCCAGCGGGCTACTTTTTTAAAATTCAGATTTCTTGATTGCCACCGCTTTTTTGAAACGGTAAAATTACCTTCGTTTTCGCCTTAATTAATATGTCATTAAATAAGGTGCATTTTACCATTTCAAAAAAGTGGTGGCAATCAAGAATATGAATTTACAAAAAGTAGCCCATCTGGCAACACTGAACGTGAGTGGTATCGTTTGAAAGATCTTGTCATGAGGATTAAGAAAATTACAAGAATTATACTACCGAATGCAATATTTCTCGAGATATCGTCGGTACCATGTCAAACTATCCAATGTGAAAACAGTGAGTTACTTTTTTTAAATTACAGGTTTCTTGACCCGCACCACTTTTTTGAAATAGTAAAATTTGCCTTATTTAACCTTATTTAATGACATATGAATTAAGGCGAAAAGAAGCTAGTTTTATCCTTTCAGAAAAGTGGTGCCAATCAAGAAATCTGAATTTTAAAATGTAGTGCCCTGTTTTGACATTGGGTAGTTTGACATGGTACCGACGATATGAGACCTTTTCTATTTCAGAAAAAAAAGAAATAAGGAAGGAAAAAACAGCATAAGATTCCTTCTACAGCTATCGAAGGCAGGAATTTTTTCTTGTAATTAATCATGTTAGTGGTTTTCGTGATAGTGTTTCATAAATGTGTGGTAATGAGAATAATATGCTAGTACTCGACAGTCGAACAAATGAAAATTTAAGCATCGAAACACTAGGTTCTGCTATACAGCAAGTCTTTCTTCCATCTGAATCGAGAAAATACATACCTTTAGCCATTGTATGGTTACTTTTATCATGACTACAAGTACATGGTAAAGAAAATAGGTGAATATTCAAAGACCCGTCGAAATATTCACTTTTACAATAGAAAGCATACTAAATATACATCATTTGGCGTATAAGCAGTTTTCTTCACCTACTTTTAATCTAGTGTGTGAGTATACTTTCGAAAAGGCTTTAACCCGTTAAGGAACAGCATGTTTTACAGGAATTTTATTCAGTTCACAACACTTTTACTTTATGAATCACTGAAATGTGTTAATTAAATAAGGCAAATTTTACTTTTCTCTTTTACTGGTATATAAAAAAAAATCCAATAATCACAAATATAACGTAACGAAAACGCAACGACAGTCTTTAATGGGTTAATACAAAACACGAATCCAGTCTTGCCATCCGTAAAACATGTATTCTTCACTCTTACTAAACAAATATACTCTGACAATCAAACAATAATGTCCTATATCGTTTTTGCCTGGTGCTGGAAAAACTTGTGTTTTTAATAGTTTTACATAGAAAAACGCTATCATGCTTAATTATAAGACAAAATTCCTGCATTCGATATCTTTTGAAAGAATCCCATGCTGCTTTTCCTTTTTTTATTCATCTTCTACCGAAACGGAAAAGTGTCCATCGTCGGTACCATGTCAAACTATCCAATATGAAAAAAGTGTTGCCAGTGGGCTACTTTTTTTAAATTGAGATTTTTTGATTGGCACCACTTTTCTAAATTGTAAAATTCCCCTGGTTTACGCCTTAATTAATAAGTCATTAAATAAGGCGAATTTTACTATTTCAAAACAGTGGTGCCAATCAAGAAATATGAATTTAAAAAAAGTAGCCCACTAGCAACACTGTTTTCATATTGAATAGTTTGACATGGTACCGACGATATCTCGCAAATTATTGGATTCGGAAGTATAGTTCCTGCACATTTATTTCAGCCTCATGACAAGAGCTTTCGAATGACACCACGCTTGTCGAAATCCAAAACTGACACTTGGGGACGTTCTGTTGAGAGATGTGCAAGGTTTTTCAAAAGAAGTTTCTTCGTCTGACACAAAGAATAAGTGTATCACTTAATTACCGCAAACAACCACTCTTGCTCCTGCTTTCTAAGTTGTAGCACGTATTCTGTGATGCCAGTTTTGCTTTTTATTTAAAGTCAGAATTTTACATACATACCAGAAAGTCCTTAACGTATTCTTTTCTTTATTTAATGAAAGACATTTCATGATTGCTTAAAGTAAAAATTTTTCTTTCAGAATTTCCGGGGATGAATTCGAAATTTTCGAATTAAAAAAAGGCCAAACTGGCAACTCTGCACAGATTATTTGACCTTTCCTTAAGAAAGAGAAATATATTTCGAAAATCCTTGCGCATCTCCTAAGTTTATTGTATTTGTCCACTTGAATGGTTATGGTTTATATTTGCACCACTTGATTTTAATACCTAAATGCTGCATTGGCATCAGGAGTTTGGAATACAAATCTTCCTTTTATTAAGTTCGCGAAGATCGTTTTATTTATTTTCAAATAAATTTGTTTTTAAATTCTAGTGTCATTAAATCATTTGAGCATTTTATGAATAGAAGTATTTTGCTCTTG
The DNA here is from genome assembly GCA_963932465.1 of Maratus speciosus. Lineage (NCBI taxonomy): Eukaryota > Metazoa > Arthropoda > Arachnida > Araneae > Salticidae > Maratus > Maratus speciosus. Next base: position 490,894,617 of record OZ010796.1, on the reverse strand, counting down.
AAAGGATTAATTAAGAATATTTTTTGTCTTTATTCACCGCATTTCTGTTTACGAATAGATAATCCTGCTTCCCAACCTGGACATTATCATTCACGCCAGTTTTTGTGAATAGTTTTCATCGCATTTTTTATCATACAAATTTCTTAGGAAACGTATTATTAAAAACTACTAGTAAATACGGTCAGGAAAGAGCATCTTTAGTTTGAAGTATTCGCCCTATTTACCGGGTGCTTCACAGGATATAGTGAAACTTTTAGTTGAATAACTTTTCAACGGGTTAAGCTAGTGACGCGAAATTGTGCACACATGCGCAGGGACCCAAAGGAAACTAATTTATCATCCCTGGTTACTGCCTAAGAATATTTTGTTTTCGCCAAAATGTACCGATATTTAATCGAAGAGCTTGTTTTTTCAGTCCAACGTTTTATCTTTGTGGTCAAAGACCTGCCGAAACACTCAGGAAGTCGTCTAGCATCTTTAAAAATAGGTTAAAACCATCTTCAAATATGTTAACAGCATTAATTGCCAAGTTTGAATGAACAGATTTAGTGTCTCATGACAAAGTGAGTATGAAGACCAAAAAAAAAAAGACAGCAAGGACGCCCGAAAATATCACCGCTTCCAAAACAAAAATGTAATAAGATTCATCAACTCGAAACTTGGCTCATTAAGTTGACGTCAGTGCAGCCACAGCATGGAGAATAGTCTGCAAGGGTCTTGACATTTCCCCTTACAAAACTCAGTTAGGACAAGCTCTCAGCACGATGCTATTGAAAAAAGTATGGAGTTGACCAACACCGTGTGCGAAATGATCGATAATGGCTTCAACTGTACCGATATCGTTTTTCTCGATGAGGCACACTTCTGGTTGAATGTCAGTGTCAGTTGTGAAAATCATCTCACTTGGGGAAGCATGAAGCCAGAATTTGTCTTTGTGAAGCCTCTTTGCGTATAAAAGGTCACTTCCTGGTGTGGTTGTGTGCTGATAACATTTTGGGTACGTATTTTTTTGTCTGGGCAGTGAATTCTGAATGATATATCGACTTCTTGACAACGAGGTTCATTCTTGAGGTCTACGACAAACAATGGATTCAAAACACATGGTTTCAACTGGATGGAGCTCCTCTGCATTCAACAGGAGATGTCCTGGTCTTGCTCAGAAGTCACAATAACAATCGTGTCATCGCAAGATTCTCCCCGAATCATTTACTATGGACTATTTTGGCCCTCCTGTCCTATATCTCTGACGTATTACCACTAGACTTCATTTTGTAGGGCTATGTTAAAGATCAAGTCTTCGGAGATGGATCAAAAACCGTAGAAGATTTGAAAACTGCGATAACAAGTGATACATGGTCGATTCTAACAGAGCAATTGAAGTAGGTTATCGTGAATTTCAAGCAGAGTCTTAGTCTCGTTGTCTCCTCAGCTGGCCAACATTTTGAAGACCTCATCTTTTAATTTTCTTTATTGTCACGTGTAAATCCTGACATTATGAAATAAAAATATTTTTCCGTTCAAAAGTTATTCGATGTTTTCTTTTTCTATACCCTGTAAAGCACCCTATATTTACCTGGTTTCATAATGCGACTATCAATTAATCCTTAAGATCCTCCTGAAATAGTTATACAGAAAAAAAAATAAATAAAAAAAAAATAAAAAAAACACGAAAGCTAATTTTAAGTTTGTAAGAACATTATTGGCTAGTTCCATGAGAACTTGTATTGTAAGTTACATGATACGATTTTTGGCTACCAATATTTTAGAATATAAAATTGTGACTTATTTTATCGGAGATATCTCATTAATTGAAGAAGGAGAATCAAACTTTTTGAAAATAACGGTGGCCAACAAGCATAGCCGTTATCAGCTATGTGACTTACACTATACAAACCCATGGAGCTAGCATACTTTAAAAGTTTTCGTTTGCTTTTTCATATTTTATAAGGCTTTTTTTGTTGGATAGTTGAGGTTCATCTCTAACCGTGGTAGTTTTTAATTTTTCGATTATGTTTGCATATAAGTTTTAGAAAGTTACTTTCACTTTCGTAATTGGTTTTGAAATTGAATGTAGTCTCATTACAAATGTGTAACCAGAATCGAAAAAGAAAAAACTAACCCGGTAACAAATTGACCTCAAATATCCTATAAAAAAAAATTTAAAAATATTAAAATGCAAGCAAGAGATTTGAAAATAACGTTCTCATAGATTTAACATTAGTGACTAGAGCAGCAGCAGTCTCTTAAACAGATGCGCCAAACTGTGGCCCGCTGTACACCACTAAAATTACATATTAATTATTGTCTTATCTAATCATCGAATTTCTCCGATTGAAGAAGCCAACCATTTCTTTTAAAAATTTATGATATCCGGCTGGCCAGAGTTTGACATCCCTGCTCTTAACGAACGAATGCCGCCATATTCGAGGCAACCAATTGCTAAATGTGCTGATTCCAATTATTATTGTTTTAGAACCACTTTTTCAAACAAATATTTTTACATTGTTGAATTGATGAAATTTAGAAATGAGATAAAGCGAAATTTTCTATGCGAAAATACTAGCGTCCAATTCAAAACAACGCATTTGGGCAGGGTTGCCAGTTTGGACTCCATTTTTACTCAGCAAATCCGAACTCGTGCCAGGTATTAAAAATAGTATGTTTTGCTTTATTTAATGACAGAAATATTTTGATTATATAAAGTACAGATTCTTCTTTCAAAATTTCCTGTATGAATGTAAAAGCTTGAAATAAAAATGGCGGCCGAACTGGCAACCCTGTATTTGGATAACCAAAATTGGTTGTCGCGAATATAGAAGCATTCTTTTGTTAAGTGTTAAATAAAATAATCGCCCTCAAGTAAAATCGAAAACGACTTATTGAAGAAGACATTAATTAGTTTAAAGCCAAATAAACAAAGTCGTATTCAGATTTAAATTCATTTTATTGTTGACTTTGAGTACTATCACGAAAAATTTACTTAATGGGATTAAAACAGTAGTAGTAAAAGTGTTTCTTCATCTAAATTACTGCGATAGCTAAAGGCTATAAATGATATTTATTTGGCGAATTTGTAATGAGATCGATTTATCTTTAGCTAACATTTAGAATTCAAATTTAGCGATTTATTTTTTTAAGAGTTTCTCAGCTTTATTTAAGTATCTGTTTAATTTAATTTGTACAAGATGTTGCAGAATATTCTGAACTGATGTTTTATATTTTAATTTCTATTTAAGAAAACATTATCAGTGTAAATTTGATAGAGCACTTTTCTTTGCTAATCTTACTATAAAACTTACATATACATAATTTATTTTGTTATAATATATGTGCTCATAATATATATTTTTCAAATTCAACAAATAATGATAAACCCTTCACTAAATCAGAACTTCAGACCACTCTTGAAAATTTAAAGATAACAAAGCACCTGGCCCGGACTGTATAGACTTTAAAATTCTTAAACGAGCTTTTAATATAGTACCGGAGATCTTTACCCGATGGGCTAACCCCTGTCTTCAATTCCATTATTTTCCTCCCGTCCTGAGGGAAAGGGGAGGTAGTGTATTTCCTCAAACAAGGGAAGACCCCCTCTGAACCCAGTTCATATCGCCCGATCTGCCTGCTTCCAACATTAGGTAAATTATTAGAGAAATTAATTGCTAATCGTCTAACTGTCTTCCTGGAATCTAACAATCTTCTACATCATAGGCAATTTGGGTTCAGAGAGGGCAGATCATGTGTCAAAGCTTTGTCTGAAATTTTGTCTTCCTGCGCGCTTAAAATTTCTGAAGGACTACACACTTCCCTGGTCTCACTCGACATTAAAGGAGCCTTTGATAATGTCGAATGGCGGGATATCCTTCTACAACTCATATCTATTAATTTTCCTAGTAACATTGCTGGAGACATTAGCACCTATCTTTTGAATAGAACCATTATAGTTAACTGGGGAGCTGGTCTCTCTAGCCACCAATAAAAAAAAGTATGCCCACAGGGATCCTGTCTGGGACCTATTTTATGGCTCCTTATTTAAAATTCTATACTGAAGGAACTAGAAAATTTAGGTTACTTACTCTATGCCTTCGCGGATGACTTCAACTTTATTTTCTCTGATCGTCGGCGTCTAGAACTGGAACGGGAGGCAGCTTCAGCCCTTACGATCTTTACACAGATCTTGGAATCTTTTCACCTACAGTTGTCGTCTTCAAAATCAAATGCTCTAACATTCGCTAAACCCCATAATTTAAAAAGGAAACCAACAATAAGAATAAACGGAACCAGTGTGCATCAAAGGTCTCCTTAGAGCTTCCTCCCCTCTCTCCTGCCGATACCGCATTCCTTACAGGACATGACCCATTTAGACAGTACCTATATAAATTCCATTGCTCAAGCTCCTCTGTATGCGAATGTGGCGATTTAGCAAGTGCCTCACACTACTACTACACTTGTCCAATTACCTCACGCTGGCATATTCGGCGCCCCTTATCAATACCTAAAAATTGGCTAAGTAATATTTTATCCCGTCCAGCACTACGTTTAAAATTAAAACAAATATTTAGCTTTTTAATGGATATATCAAACAATTAATTCTATTTTCTCTTACCTTAAATAGTTGTCGCGTTGGACATACTATCGCCCCTTGTCGCGTTTTTGGCGATCTGGTCCACCACCATAATCTGTAATATCTCAATGTATCTTACTTTTTGTTATCCTTCTACAAGTCGCCCATTGCTCGCGTTTTATTTTCCGGCGACTTGAGTCTACAGACTCATTGATGTAACCCCCTTTTGTTTTTATTGAAGACCTTAATAAAGGTGTCCGGGGGAACATCTATGCTCTACAGACGTGGTCCCCACGTCTGAGCAGTTCCCCTTAGGCTGTCAAAATAGTTCAATTTATAAAAATTGGAAACAAAATGTTATGAGAATATTCATAAAATTAATTACTAAATCCTTGCAGTGGCTAAACATAAGAAAAAATAAATTGTTTGAGACTGTGCTTATCATTGCTGCCGATTCAGCTCGGGCTATTATTTTTTGTTCAAAATACTTACCAGAATTTCATAATAATAAATTTTGTTTGATGACAGAACATAAGCCAATGAGAAAAAACCAAAGCTACAGCTCAAATATTCTGGTATATATTTTAATAATAATTAAAAAACGCTCCTGGTTGGACACACTGATCAGCGCATGCTGTAAAAAACATTTTGGTTCTACAAGTACAACCAGCCTCCTTAACCCCTTCGAGGGTGGTGGTTCATTTTTGGACCACCTAATTTTAATTCCTAAATGCTCCACAGGCACCAGAATATTGGAAAGAAAAACTTATTTTCATTACGTTCGTGAACAAAAGCTTTTGCTTATTTTGAAATAAATTTGTTTGTAAATTCTGGTGTCGACCACTCATTTCAGCATTTCACGAATAAAAGTACATTGGCCCCGAAAGGGTTAAAGGTACACTTGACCACCACCACCTAAATTCTTGTCCTCCGCTTAAACCCAAAAAAGGACGGCTGTCTCGGGCCGATTTTTTTTCCAGCGTTTGTACGGCCCTTTAGATTTAAATGCCAATGATTTTTTAAATTTTTCCTTTCTGAGATTAAATAAGTCAAAGCAAAAACTTTTAGAAAGTAGTTGTGTCCAAATTTTTGGAACCGTGCAAACGCTTAAAAAAAGCAGCCATTTTTATGTCATCGCTAAATCGTAGTATTCGCCGGTCGGTGAATGGACCATCAAAATACATACACTTTTTTATCAATGATTTTTTTAAAAGTTACAGAAAACTTTATTGTGTTATTAGATACCAGTAAGCATATTTAGGTTAGAATATCTGTAATGATTCTTCAATTAAAATTTTAAATTGGTGAAAAATTGGCATTCTTCAAAATGTTCCATGCGCAATCCATTTTAACTAGCTTCACCATCTTCTACTGTATTATGTTTATTGATATAAATAAAAGTTTCTACATTTTTTATTTGTTTATGTAGCACTAAATCTATCCACAACCGATCATCCGACGTGCAATAAATGAAAATATTTCGATTCTAACCAGAGATTTCCTTATAAAATAAATAAAATATAAATAACACAGAAATAAATTAAATATAAAAGCTAAATAGTTTTAAATAAAATTTCTTGTGTAAATTTTTTTTATAAAACCTTGGTAAAACTCCCGATATGTTTATTGTTTTAAATAAAACTTTTAAAAGTGAACATTTTTTTTTTTTTTTTTTTTTTTTTTTTTTTTTTTTTTTTTTTTTTTTTACAGATTTTAATAAAAAAATTATCGAAATTTTTATTTCGTTCAGTAATTTTTAAAGGAATTTTATAATTAATTTTCTTTAAATGACATTATTTTTAGTAACTTAATTTTATATATACAGGGTGTTCCGTTAAAGGGGTCCAATATTAATAGGGGTAATAGAGGAGATCACACGGAGCATAAATCAGTATATAATGCCTGGCCGGATCTCAATAATTTTCAAGTTACAGCAAATAGAATGAAAAATCGGAAATTTGTAAAAAAAACCCTCATTGCTAAACTATCGATAATGCTACATAAAACCGAAGCACATATTTAGAAAGAGCAGAAAAAATCCTACGAAATGACATAAGTTGTTTTAGAATATTGAGAATTAATGGCGAGTTACAAGCTCTGAAACAGTGAAAAAATACAAAATCAAATATTTAGCAAAATAGTTAATCGTTAATTCCAAAAATGCAACTCTACCTACATCAAGGAAAATGTTATAAAATTTGGTCCATTCCGAAAGCTTTCGAAGAAGCTGACAATAAACCATATAAGTTTAATTGTATGGGAGAAATCAAGCAGTTCCCTAGTTACAACTCTGTACTGTTGCACGCTCGGAAAGGGCGAAACTCCGCCCATGACGATTGTAAACACCCCGTTTTAATATCTTTCAATTATACATTTCTGATCAACCTCTATCAATACCCTTTCATTATTCAGTCTGGTCAAGTGAATGATATATTGTGCAGCTCTCGCCTTGTCTTAAAGCAAACTCCGTGACTGCTGCGCTTCCTCCATGAACTTTCAGGATGATGAAGAAGAAGTACTTTTTATGCAAATTTTCTATGTGTATAGGAAGAAAAGTGTAATAAAACAGCAGTCATCTGTGGGCGTTATGTTAAAGGGAGGCTGTTGTAAGTGGGATTGTAGTAAGTTGATGTATAATAATTATGCCGGAATACTCTAACGAAGAATATGCGGACATGCATCTGATGTACGGGCAAGCTCATGGAAATGCATGTCTAGCACAGCGCATGTACCGTGAGCAATTTCCAAGGAGACGTTGCCCAAGTTCGAAACTCTTCATAAAAATCGATAGACGATTACGGGAGACTGGATCGTTTAATACAGCAAGCATTGATGCAGGGAAACCTCGACATGTACGAACACCTGCAATGGAAGAAGTTGTACTGAATATTTTAAAAGATAACCCCTCCACGAGTACACGAGCTGCTGCGTCTGAAGTCGGTGTTTCTCCCCAAAGTGTGTGGCGTGTTCTGCGTGCAGAAAACATGCACCCCTTTCATGTGCAGCGGGTACAACTGTTATCAGTAACAGATTGTGCTCAGCGGACAGAATTCGTACGCTGGTTGCTTAATGTAACAGAAAATAATCCACAATTTCTGGAAAATATTTTATTTACTGATGAAGCAACATTTACGAGAGAGGGCGTGGTAAACACGCACAATATGCACACATGGTCATATACAAATCCGCACCTGTTTTCCCGTCGAACGCACAACAAAAGTTCAGTGTGAACATATGGGCAGGTGTCCTCGGCGATTATCTCATAGGACCATATTTACTCCCAGATGTACTCAATGGCAGTACGTACTTGGTTTTCCTACGGGATATCTTACCGCAGTTACTGCAAAATGTGCCAGCAACATTGCGCCACAATATGTGGTTTATGCACGATGGCGCACCGGCACATTTTTTCATAGGTGTTCGCAATCACCTCAATTCAACATATCCTGGGAAATGGATTGGACGCAGTGGACCTGTTGCTTGGCCTGCACGGTCTCCAGACCTCAATCCGTTAGACTTTTTTGTTTGGGGACACCTTAAATCGCTGGTGTATGAAACGCCTGTGGATACACCGGAGGATTTACTAGCGCGAATCGTTGTCGCTGCAGGAGACATTCCCAACTCCGTCGGAGTTTTTCGGCGTGTTCGCCAATCTTTACGACGTCGCTGTCGGCTGTGCGATTCTGTTAATGGGTGCAACTTCGAACACCTATTATAATAATGTCCGTTCGTCTGCCTTCCGACATTGAACTGTGCAGCGCAGGCCAGAAGACTATGCTTCACATATGTCATAAAGTACGTGGAATGTAATTCTTTATTTGTCATTTTTCTTTTATTTTCAACACTTTTTGGCACAGTATTTTGTAAGTCACAGACTGTGGTGTACTCAAATTGTAAATTACAAAGTTTGTATGAATTAATTTAAAATTTAGTGTCTTTTTAAATTTATAATTAATAAAATTATTATGCTATTTGTTATTATTATTTCCTATCATAAATTATGATGCACATATACATACAATAATTGTCCATGTAAAACATGTACTGAAACTTCTTGCATAGTTACAAATCGCAATATTTTTAATTATTTCCGAATTTTCACCACCAGTTTAATTTTAAAGAATTTAACTTAAGCTTTATATCAATAAAAGACCACTTTAAAATGTAGACTATTATTGTAAAGTTATTTTGGTTCACTCAACTCTTGAATAATTAAAAATGTTGCATCTCAGAAGAAGCATGATCGAAAATGTATAGTTGAGAGTAATTAAAAAGGAAAAGTGTAGCTAGTGTCAAAGAAAGCGGAGTTGTAACTAAGAAACTGATTAATTTCTCTCACACAATTAAACCGATATGGTTCATTGTAAGCTTTTTCGAAAGTTTTCGGAATGGACCAAATTTTACTACATTTTCCTTGTTGTAGCTAGAGTTGTCTTTTTGGAATTAACGATTAACTATTTTGATGTATATTGGATTTCGTACTTTTTTCACTGTTTCAGGGCTTGTAACTCGTCAATAAATATTGCCATTTTAATACAATTGATGTCATTTTGTATTTTTTTTCTGCTCTTTCTAAATATGTGCTTCGTTTTTATGTAGCATTATCGATAGTTTAGCAATGAGGGTTCATTTACAATTTTCCGAATTTTCATTCTATTTGCTGTAACTTGAAAACTATTGAGATCCGACCAGGCTTTATATACTGATTTATGCTCCATGTGATCTCCTCTATTACCCCTATTAATATTGCACCCCTTTAACGGAACACCCTGTATATAGGGAACATATGTGAAAAAAGTCAATAAAACTAGATAAAATAAAATGCGTCAGGAAAATTTTGAAATCATGAACAGGATAAAAATTTACAGGATCAGTTCTATTAAATGGCGGGATAAAAAATTAGACTCGCTGCCTACATCTAACAAACATTTTACTCCAGATTTACATGCCGATTCATCCATTAGAAAACATATTACAGTTGAAAGTAAAAGTTTGCTCTTTTTGTTGGAATAGTTATAAAGGTTTTTTGAACGAACTCTTCAGCATTAGCGTTCAAAATTGATGTGTCATAATTTGTTGGCCTAGAAATTGACCATTCTTCCACATTTAATTTCCCTTATTCATTTTGTTCCGATGAAACAAATTCTTTCATGCCTGTCCTATTGGAAATGTACAGTTTTATGACGACGCTTTTTACAAAAGCAAGTGTACTTTGATAGACAACTTGCCGCTGAATTTAAATTTAAACAAGTAAAGCATAACTTGATATGCCGTAATTTTCGGCGTATAGTCCGCGGATCAAAGAATCATTTTTTGACCCAGAAATTTTTAAAAATAAAATGTAACTTTTTAAATAGCGGTAAATATTTGGCTTCAATAACTAATTAAAATTTCTTGGTCCAAGCAGAATTGATTGCTCCGCGGATTATACGCCGGAAATTACGGTATTTTAAAACATTCACCCTTTCATGGACAGATAATTTTAAATATATCGGGCATTTTGCAAGAGTGTGATGTTCACGGCATAAAACACAATTTATTATTTTAACATCAGATAAAAATACTTTTGCTACACTTTTGGAGTTATATTTATGTTAACGCTAAAATTCTCAGTCAGATCTTCCGCGTGATGTGAAATATAGGGGAGACTAGGGAGGGTCGACCCACTTTTTGCAAAATGATTTTTATTTTTTAAACATTAAACGTAGAATAAAGTTTTACATATTATTTTATTCGTTATACAATAAGTTATCAAAATAAAATTGCTACGCAAGTGTAATATAGTATAAGAAATTTGAAAAATGATTGATTTTAATCATAAGAAAATAATGGGTCAAGGCTCCCACATATGGGGGCAGGGTTGACCCACTTTGTTTTATATTGAAATATTTGGGAACAAAAATAACATCAGTTTAAAAAATTACAAAATAAATTTATGCTACATGCTTTAATTATTATAAAATTTTTTTTTGAAAATATGATGCTTAAACAAGCCTGTTTAGACGCAATCGCAAGTCAGACGAGAAAAAATTTCTTTTAAACAGGATTTTGTCTGAGTAGGTATAATTGAACAGAAGGGAAAATAAAATTTTAACATTTAAGACAGTATTCCGTTAGAGACAGGTTCCGTGTTCATAGGGTTTTGTGTATTAATATGTTCGGATTTAGGAGCCGCTGACTCGCTTTTTTGTCTCCTTGTCCTACTTTTTGTGACACTCGAACTGACAATTCTAGTTGTCACACAGTTTGGTTTCATCTCACTGTATTCGTCCTGGTGAAATTTGTCTACATACCTTCCTAAAGTTTTTCGACCAATGCTATGGTCTTTTGCAGCCGGTTGAGCCCTTAACGTATCACTAACATCTTTTAACCTCTTCAGAGATTAATTAGTACTTTCAGTACTAAAATGTTGAAATAAATGATTGGCACCGGAATTTACAAACAAATTTATTTGGAAATAAGAAAAAGGTTATATTTCAGATATATATTAAACGGAAAAGATTTCAGCAAAATTCTGGTGTCACTGTGGCGTTTCGGAATTAAAATTAAGTGGTTTCATAAACATACCACTGCCCCTGAAACGGTTAAGACTGCTGCTTTCATACTTTTTACTCTTTTCCGCTTTTCAGATATCCACTATATATAATTTTATTTAAAAAAAAACTTATCCTTTTTTTTGATCGATTAGTACGTAAAGGATAAAGAGAAAAAAAAAATCTGAGAAGGAGTTTAAATTATTTGAAATTCACAAGTGTTATCGTTAAATTCGGAAAAGTCTCATTAAAATGGGAATCATAACACACATTTTCTCTACCGCGTCTTTTCGGTGACGGGGGGGAGAGCCTAGTTTGGTTGGAGGACTGTTCAAGGGCACGGCCAATGTCATATAGGCGTCAAGAGTTTTGCAGTGTTATCTGAAATCACTTGTTGTTACTGTTTAGTGTTGGAGGTTGGAGTTGACTGTTCATTTCGACTTCTGTTCTGTGGCTGTTTACACAAGGATAAGCTAATAAAATATATTATATAACCGCTTTACTCTGAGGTGAAAATGGACATTTAAAAAATTGTAAGTCTGAATATTCTGTTGGCCTAATCATTAAATCAGTTTAATTCGAAATATTTCTGTACCATTATATTGCGCTCATTTTTATAAAAGAAGTATGTAAAGTTAAATACATATTAACATTATTAGTTGTATTTTTGTTTATGCAAATGTAGAACAATATTTGTTTTCTATACATTATTATTTTTTTGAAAAATTTCATTCGATTGTATCATCCAAAGCATTATCCCAATAAAATTCATTCGGATTTGATTTTATGATTTTTTTTTCCGATTTTTAAAGTTGTATAGTGTCATTTTAAACATTGTGAGTTATTTATATCGCTTTCTTCATTTCTCACATTCACATTCTTCTAATTTATTTAAAATAAATTGATTTAATGTAATAATTATTTTTTTTAATGTGACTTTGAAAAGAAGGATTATGATCCTCTGATATCGGATAATAATATGTGCTCAAAGAAAATATCATTAAATTAAACAACTGAATAATTTTAATGCAATATAAGAAAAATTAGTGTAAGAAAAAAATTCATTAAAATACTCAATATATTTTAAAATATCTGAAAATAATTTTCAGAAAAATAAAGTTAGAATACATATTTCAATCTTCCTTTTTTTAATTATAATTATCATAATTTTACAATTTGATTATAAAACTTTAGTAAGAAAATCTAATGTTCTCTGATATTAAAGAAAATTTTAAAAAATTATGAGAACGATAAAGGATTATAAAAAAAAATTGTCATTCGGGACATATATAAACATAAAACTGCTTTTTTTCTTCTTGTTACTATTTTTAATAATAATTGTGTGAAAATCTGTGTTCATAAAATGAAAATGGTTCAGAAATATTTCACTTGTTTCTTTATTATGATTTAATAAGGCTTTAATGATTGGGCATCAAATATTGGACTTACCAGTAAGTGTAAAAAAAAATCACAAACATAAACTCATTCTATTTTTATACAACATACATAACATATGTTAATATTATATACATTATTTACGCATAAATTCAAAATTTGTTCTATAATGAATACTTGTTGGATGATTGTTTAAAGGCTAAAGTGTTTTTGCATGAAAAACAACATATTAATAATCATTTGGTTATTTACTTATCTTGAATTATGTCGAAAACTTTTCGAAGGCAATGCTTGGCATAGTGAATTAATTAATTAGTTTATTTTTTTCAATGAATAATTTTAAATGTATATGAAAACTTGATCAATTTTTCTTTGTTAACTATAAATATAGTACTTGCAGCTGTTTAGGAATATCAACATTTTTAAAAGCTAAATCATAACCATAAAAAAAGAAATGTTTTTTAGAAGAATGTCTATAAAAATATTTAAGGTTGAATGTTGTTGAACGTTAATTTACTAACAGCAAATTTGAAATTTGTTCTGTTCAAAGGTGATTAGCCGATAAGGCTTATTTATACCTCCATTGGAATTATTATTTTCTAAATGTTTTGATAAAATTTAGGATCTAAATGCATTTCGTTCTATAAAAATTTATTTTTTTTAATTATTATTATTTGACTTTTAATAAGAATTATTTTTAACAGAAGTATGTGTTAAAATAAAACGTGTATAAGAGTCAGGCTAGAATTATGAGCACTTACCTTTTCCAAATTTTACACAGTATATTTAAACTGTTTTCAGATAAACATTCAAAACCAGTTAATTTAGATTCTAATTTTTATAAAAATATTTTTAAAAAGAAAATTTTTTGGTTCTGCCAAAAAGAAAAAAAAACCTCATTTACTGAACTGTTCTGGTGTGTGTATGTGTGTGTGTGTGTGGGGGGGGGGGTGAAAGCTTAAACAGTATAATTATAGCTAGCTGTAGGCTAGTTTTCATCCATGGTAACCAATGGTGGCATGAATGTGTCTAGCTTCCGTCTTGCATTCATTAACCCTTTGAGCGGCAAGCAATTACGTTTATGAAATGCTGAATTCCCACCGGAATCTTTGAAAAATTCTATTTCAAAATAAGTAAAAGCAATTTTACAGCCCCTTTTTTTTCCACCAAAGTTAGAAAAGTAAAATTTAATAAAATTTTTCTGGTGTAAAACTTCATTAATCGTAGGTGGTATATAATATATACCGGTGCCCCTCAAGGGGTTAATGATGCCCATTGATGGCATAAATGTGGCTCGCTTCCGGCTTGCATTCATTAATTATGCCCATTGATGGCATAAGTGTGTCTGGCTTGTGGCCAGCTTTTATTTAAAATGAGCCTTAATGCCATAACTGTGACAAGCTTTTATTTATGAATGCCATTAAATGCATAATTGTGGCCAGTTTGAGGCTAAATATCAGTTTTAGATGACAGTTAATGGCGCATTTGTGGGCAACTTATTGTACTTGCGGCCAATTTTCTTCCGGCCATATTGTGCACGGCGCGGCATTTTTTAAAGAGCCGTTACGGCCAATGATAGCGGTCCCATATCAGACACTTTTGGCCAAGGCTAACGTTGCCTTCATTGGCTCACAAGTTGAGTGCAGTGTTGCCAGATGGGCTACTTTTTTAAAATTCAGATTCTTGATTGGCACCACTTTTTTGAAATCGTAAAATGCGTCTTATTTAATGACATATTAATTAAGGAGAAAACAAAGGTGATCATACCTTTCCAAAAAAGTGGTGGCGATCAAGAAATCTGAATTTAAAAAAAGTAGCCCACTGGCAACACTGGTTGAGTGTTTGTTGGGTACACTTGCAGTGGGCCGATTTGAAAAATGTTGGACAAGTGTGAATCCCTTCTCATCGTTTCTTTCCAGACTGTCGACATTATTTATAACCTCGAAACAGTTATTGAATATATCAGTACCGATCAAAAATACCTGAAGAAAATGTACCTATCTATAAAGAAATTAAGTTGTTCGGAAGACCTTACAAATAGATTTCCTGGAAGTCTTTTCCACCGCAGATGGGTTACCACCCCCAGCAGAATTTTGAGATTCTATGTGAGAACCTGCGGATCCATCGTCAAATCTGAAGATATTGATGTAGGTGTACGCACGTGTATGGTTTACAAATAAGTGAAAGCCATCCTACAAAGATGGTGTAATTCATCTTTGGTAAATTGTTTATTTTTCCAGGGATATGCCCCAGGCAGTTATAATTATAAAGTTATTAAGTTGTCATTGAACCAGCAATCCAGCGCAATACCTTTTTTGCCCATCCGCAAAACCTGCTGATTGCCATGGTAACTGATAAGTTCAATGATGAAACGATGATCGGAAACACATCCGCAAGCTAGGATTTCCTAGAATCCTTAAAACCCGAAGTGCGAACACTAGTAAAGGAGTCAGACAGTTCCAAGTATCTGCAGTTTTAGCGCAGCAGATTATATTGATCTGTTGCCGTGGGATAAGGTAGAATTTACGGAACCACCCATTTTAACATCCTATGGAACATCCTATTTATCAAGCCGAAACATTTCGAATATATTTAGATTTTTTGTTTTGAAGAGCACGAACTGATTTGATTGATCTTTAAAATTTTTGAACACTTTTAACACATTTAAATGTTTGTTTTTCATTCTTGAACTTTAATTGTTTATGTACTTTTCACAGATAAAATGCTTGTATCGCACTCTTGCTTTTTGTGTGATGCATTCTATTATACATGTACTACAGACAAAACGAAATTTGTGGCAATTTTTCGAAATTCCGAATGACCGGAGCCCTGTGAGATATTATGCAATTTCGAAAAAAAACTGTACAGGCATATTACTAAGTACCATATGCAACTTTTTCGCGATATGACATTTTTATTTTCCAACTTTATGTTTATTTCGATTTATAAGTTTCACAAGGCATTTTTGACGTATTTCGCAAAAAATGGAGGTGGGGGAGGCTGCACAGGAAGATAAAACTTGATTTCGAAAAAGCTTTATTTTATTACTGAAGACCATACACAACGTTTGCGCGGTATTACATTTTGATTTTCCGATTTTCAGTTTTTTCACTCCACCCTACTGGTTGGTTCATAACAGTGTGTTGGATGTCGTCATCTTAACGGAAAATCATGGATTGCACTCTGAAACAATTTTACTTTTTCCTATTTTTTTTTCTTTTTGCTAAAAATCACCAAGCAAATTGTATTCAGGACATCTCTAAAGTTTTTAAATCGATAAAAGAACGGAAACCGAAAATATTAACTAATCTCTTTTTTTATGCATACGTAAAAAAAGAAAAGGTTAAAAAAATCCAATACAAATAAAAGAAAGAAACATTTAAGTAAGAAATTTTCCAAAATCGGAATGTCTTATAATTGTTTGTGAAGGTGCTATTTGAAAGGATTAAAATAAAATGAGGTCTCCCACTGGATCGTTTTTTAAATACCAGTATTTTTAAGAGAGAATTTTGTGTCAGATTTTCGCAACATTAGCAACAAAATAAAAGCCTATCGAGGTAAGTTTGGACGAAAATTATAAAGTATGTTTCGTTGAAAAAAAAAAGTGGTGTTAAAAAAACGCATTGAGTTTGGGGCCCTGTAAAATTTATTCTGACTCTTAAAATATGATAATAAACATCAAACAGCGTAAAAAAGGCGGAAATTGTCAAACGTGGCAAATGAGTTGCCTTCGTAGAATAACTAGTTTTAAAAATATGCAGGTCTTGGTACAATAGTGGTTGCACTCTTATGCAAAAATACGATTATATATATTAAATTCAGTGATACGGAAAATAATATGACTCCATCTTAAATGGGAAATAATCACCATGGCTACTGAGAATCATTATCTATCACGGGATATCATTGAATTAATTGTGTATGATTGGATTTAATAGAATGAAGAAAACTTTTATAATTATCTTTTAAATTTTCATTCGATTTTCATAATATTTAAAATGACTCGTCAAAATTTGGCAAAGATTATATATATTAAATTTCAAACCATTCGGTTGGATAGCATCTGCGCTGTTATATGCGGACAGACGGACATACAAGACAACGACTATAGGTGCTAAGCACTTATATAATTACTTACACAACTAAAAATGACGTCTACATTGTCAAAATAATACGTAGCTCGATTTTTTTAAATCGAAATTTTCCTTTTTTTCATATTCCGTATAATGTTTTATTGTCTGAACAAAGATTTTAAGTTTCTGTAATTTTTGTATTGATGTCTTATTAAAAGTAAATGATAGTTTTAACTGTCGAATGACTGTTCTTGCATGCAAAAAAATCACATTACTGATAAATTTTTTAAAGTGTTGATTCCAAGCCTATAAACATTAATTTTCTGCATAACACGATTCCTGCATTTTTACAGATATCTATTTCATAAACAATCACAAACCAGAGATACTAAAAAACTGGAAACAGCGACGAGGAATTTAGAAATACTCAGTAAACTATCGAATTACGCTCGTATACTCTTAATTATAATTCAATCCTTCGTTCCAGAGCACTGGCATCGAAATACTCAATGCCAGAGGCCATCAGTGTGACGTCATGTCTAATCGACCTACTTCTCACTAGTGTTGTCAATCCACACCTGAAAATTTTGAATAGCAATTTTCTTTTATTTTATTTGTGGAATATCTATCATCTTATAAAACAATAATAAGTATTTAAACTTACTGCTGAGAATTTGGAATCCCCCAATAAAAAATCAGCCGGATACGGCAACACTTGTGTGAATTCCAATATTAGTGAGTAATCGGTCTATTAGTGATGACGTCACTCTCGTGTTCTCTGTACTTGAGTATTTCGATAGCAGCGTCCAGAGTCGTATTATTTTCTCCTACCAAAAATAATTGTCTTGAAACAGAAAACATCTGGATGAAGCAAAAACAAGTGATTTCCATCAAACGATGAATAATTGCATGAAATAACTCTTCCATGCGAAAAAGCTAGGCATGTCTTCATTCAGTTTTAGGCGACATTTCCCCATGTCTATTCCAACCACAGGGTAGTCACTTTGGCCTCCATTTTTATTTCGAAATTTTATATCCATACCGGAAATTTTTAAAGAGGGTGTATTTTATTCAATCACGAAATTTCCGTCATTAAATAAAGCAAAAAATACTATTTTTAATTCGGATTTTACACACGAATTCGGATTTTTTTTTTTTAAGTGGAGGGCAAATTGGCAACCATGTTACGCCACTGTATTTTAAAAATAAATTTTGTAGTGCATTTCTATCACACATGTTGCGAAAGTACAAGTAAAAGTGTTTCTTTAAAAATAAGTGGTGCCAACCGAAAAAAAATTCGTGTAAGGCATGCTGGTCCCGATGTCACGTGGGAAGTTTTTACAATGGCCGATAAGGATTATCACCTTGAGATAACGAGAATTCTCGTGTTTGTAATGTGTGTCTCAATAAACATATTCCAACCAGAAATTTTACTTAATACCATATACGTTATTACCGTGCGGTATGCGTTTAATTTTCATTTTAAATAAAAATTTCAGTTTAAAACCAGTTCATTTGACCTAAGTAAACAATGGTGCTGCTGACCCGCCAGATCGGTGTTGCCAGTGGATTATTTATTTTAGATACAGATCACTTGATTGCCATAATTTTTTTAAAATGGTTAACACCGCCTTATTTTATGACATGTTATTAACACGTTCACACCGTCGTGCATCACCGGTGGGTCACGCTTGACTGCCGCATTGGGCGGCGTGAATCACCGGTGGTTCACACTCGACTGTTAAATAGAAGGCGTGCACTACAGGTGGGTCACACTCAACTATGCCATAGACGGCGCGCACTACAGGCGGGTCACACTTGGATATTCGAAAATTCTGTACTAAAAATAATTCAATATTTTAAACCTTATACATTCACGACAGGAAACAAGAATTCTTGTTTTCATTCAAAATATATCATTGACTAAGGGCGTGGCTTCTACCTTACAGAAAATGCTTTTATATCATGTTGTCCATATTTCTTTAGATTTTAAGACATTTTATATTAAATTCGTACATATGTAGTCAATAAAATCATGTCTCTCAGTAATATGCTTACTCCTTACGAACTTTCAGACATTCACAATCAACTCTGCTTGTTATATTCGAGTTTAATTTAATAAATATGAGAGGGGCGTGTTATTACATGCAGTGTCCGAATAAACGAAAGTACCGCGCCGTGAGATGAAGCAAAACGTGAATTCGAGCGCCGCCTCACAGCGAAAAACATGAATATGGGCGCCGGCGTGAACGTGTTAAGATGAAAACAAGAGGAATATTACCATTTCACAAACGGGGTGTCAATCAAGAAATCTGAGTTTAAAAGAAGTAGCCCACTGGCAACACTGCGCCATATGTTAGAATTCAAGGGATCATACAAAGGTTTAAAAATTCCGTGTACGAAAGCCGTCTTTTTTTGTAATAGTGCTCAGGCCTAATATTCAGGGTGCGGTGACAGTCGAGGAATAATCAAATAAATGTATCGATTATGCTCAAATTTATTGTTGCCAAACGTCCCGTTTTCTTTTAAACCAGAAATTTCGTACATTAATGAATTAAATTGATAGCCGCACACTATTAAAAAATATTTCAGTTTATACTTTTCTGGTCAGTTTATACTTTTCTGGTTTGTTTTAACTTGAAAAATAAACAAAAACAAAAAGCAGACATGTCATCATTCGAGGATCATTAATAGAGAGAGTGAATCTTTATTTCTATAATCGAGATATTCAAACAGTTAATAATAATCCAAATGTGTGAGTGATTCACTCGAGCGATGGAATAACATTACACCAAACAGTGTTTGTATCCTAACTGCTACACAACCAGTTCTTGCGGACGGGTGTGTGCTTATCTAACACTTTCGTTCATAAAATAATTTATATTTAACTTAAAGCCCAAATTTTTTATAAATGGTGGGTACGCTCTTTTCATTTTCCACAGAGTATGGTACCACTATTTCAGATTGAAAAAGCGGAATTCGTAGTCACATTGGTTGATCGCAAAATTTCTTAGATTTTTGTAGAATAAAATATGGCAAAAAATACTATTCAAAAATTGTTGTGAAAATGCATGCAACCCATTTTATATAAAATTTTTTATGCTGGTCTAAGATTTATGTACCTCTATTAACCCCCTGAGGGGCACTTTGGTTGCTGAAATGGTAAAATGATTGAGTGACGCCAGGATTTGCAAGAAAATTTATATGAAAGTAACTAAAAGCGTTTCTTCGGGTATATAATATAAATTAAAATTTAGTTTTAAAATGCTGATGCCAATGTGGCATTTGGGAATTAAAATTAAGTGGTATATATAATATACCGGTGTCCTTCAAGGGGTAAGCAGCGCCGATTTTCTAAGATTTTATTTTCATATTACAATATATATATATATATATATATATATTTGTCCCGCAATTCCCAAAAACTAACGTTTTACGTATGTTTCGTAAAATAGAAGCTACGGCATTAAGATAAATAAACACTGTTTCTGTACAAAGACATTTAATTTAAACTTTTGGCTTTTATCTTGTTAAGTACAACGTTAATTTTTACAGAAAAGTGTCAGAAATATCCCTATGGATTGAACGTGCAATACTGTGATTAGGCTAATGAGTTATATTGTAGTTTTTACGAATTCTCTCGCTATACAGAACTATAAATAACTCCGAACAAAATCTTTCGTAGAAGAAAGCTTATTTTTACTTCTCGCGCTTATTGTTGATTTCGCCTCTTACTCCAAGAAAATTGTTTTTTCTTTTATATCTTTATTCTTAGTTCAGAAAAGGCGAGAAAATTTATCGGTGAATTAATGGACAATGCAGCGCGTCATCTCTCACTCTTTATCTTTAGAAGTTATTTTTAGCTATATTAGGCACTCCATTATTCTTTCAGATATTAAATATTAAATGGGAGTTTGCAATAAAAGAAAATTGTATGTTAAGACTTACAGAAATAAACTTCGATCGAATTTTTTTTAACCCATTAACCGCTGACGTTGCGTTCACGCAACAGTCAAAATAATTGCTCATGCAATGAATTAATTACATTGGCGCCACTATTTTAGAATTTAAAAAAAATCTTATTTATTGGCAGGAATTTTGCTATTTTAGTAAAGCGATATTTACCTTACTGAATTTGTGGTGGGAAACTACTTTCAACAAGAAATTTGAAAATTTCTATCGTAATAGTTTTGGCGGTTAATGGGTTAATATAGTTACAGATAAAAGTAATCGATGTTTTTATCTGTAATCAGCATACAAAATATCAACACATAACTGCCATCTTTTATGCCCTTTTGTACCACAAGAATGTTTATAGATATAATTGCCCTATTTAATTAGCAAATAACGGTGATTACAAAACGGAAAATTTACTATTAAATTTTTGTGGTACAAACAGCATAAGAGTTGCAGCACCATACAGGTCGCTTGTCCATTTATGCGTCATTTTTGAAACGGAACAGATGTCATAAGTTCCCCCCGGCCGCCATCTTGGAATTCTTCTTGGCGTGAAAACCCCTTTTCCGCCAAGTAGTAAATGTCGCCAAGCATCGGTTTATACGCATGTTTTGGGTTAACGAAAATAAAATGTAAATAATAAACAAAATTCGCTAAACTCGCAATCCTTGCATGAGCGCTTCGCGCACATTTATCGAAAAAAAACACCGCCGAATTCAGCATTTCTCGCGGGATAGCATTCTCAAAATTCAGCAGTTCTCGTTTTGTAGCAATCTCAAAACTTAAAACTCTTAAAGCAGCAAAATATACATAAAAAACGAAACTCCCTAAAGTGGCAATCAGCAATTGTTATTGAGCGCTTCGCGCTCGTTTACCGAAAAAAAACATCGCCGAATTCAGCATTTTTCGCGGTATAGCATTCTCAAAATTCAGCAGTTCTCGTTTTATAGCAATCTCAAAATGTAAAAAACTCTTAAAGCAACCAAATATACATAAAGTTATCAACATACTTTAACAGACATCTGCTTTCTTGAAGCCTCCAGCACAAAGTATCTCTCATAACACCGCCGTCATTTTCCAAAATAGGCTTAATACGCATTGACACGCTATAAACTAACCTCCCTTTCTTGTCAAAATTTCCTCATATTTCTTAATTTCTTCAGCAAGAGCGTTTAAACGGACTACAGATACTATAGTCAATGAAATACATCCAATAAATTTAACATAAAAATAAAAAGACAACGATAGTACACGATACACGATATCAAAATACATGCACAAAATTCTAAGCTTCTCAGGGGTTGCCAGAACACGACACGTCACACGGGGTTTCCATATCGAGTGTGTCATATCCGTAAACACCGCCAACACGCCAACAAAAAATCGCCTAACAATTCAAAACAACAACGGCTGAGGGAAGATACGGCATCTATGCCTATGAAACCATCGTTAACCCATTCACAACGGAAAACGAAAATTTTCGCTTTCATTCAAAAATAACAATTGACTAAAGACGTGGCTTCTGCCTTACAGAAAATGTATTTATATCATGTTGTCCATATTTTTATAGATTGTAAGACAGTTTATATTAAATTCGTATATTGAAAGATATTTACCGATGCATAATCTTGGGAAACCTATCTAGAACACCAATTCACAAAATACTTTCAGACCAGGGAGGAGCTTCGACTGTTTTAAAATTCAGATTTGACAAAAATTGCCCATCGGCAATATGCTCACCCTTTAGTGCGCAGCTTTGCATATGTGCAAAGAACAGTGTTTTGAATTTAATAGATTTTTTTTTTATTCGTATGTGCCTAATTCACACCAGAAAATTAAAATAACAGACATTCGGTTTTTCAATAAAGCGATATTAGCGAATGAAACTTCCTGGTGCAGAGCCAGATTCTCTGAACTACGCAATTTCTAGAACATATTCTATCATTGGAGTTAAAGGTTAAGTTTTATAAAATAAGATGTTTGGAGACATACTTATTAAAATATTTACTAATTTGCGATATTTTAGCGTAAAACTGCAACACGACAGTAGTTTTTACTTGCATTGCAGATGTGCAACAGAAGGAAAGACTGACGTATTATATGAAAAATGTATCTCTGATTGTTTTCATTATTTTTCCTGTGTAATAAACCTTTCAGAGAATCATATATAATTTTTTCGTAAGAAAATAAAAAATCGCGTATTTAAGGGTTAAGAAATTTTAAATTCTCCCCACAAAGCTTGAATAGTTATTTTTTGTCATCATAATGGTAGACATTTGGTGAATAAAGTAAAGGAAAATTAGTATTAAAAATTTGCTGGTGTGAACTCGAAATTTCTGACTAAAAAAACACCAGATTTGGGAACACTGTTAGCGGCCTGTATAGCGTTAACCAATTAAGGACCAGCATGTCTTACAGGAATTTTATTCTGTTGACACCACTTTTTTTTAAACACTTACTTGTACTTTATGAATCACTGAAATGTGTTAATTAAACAAGGCAAATTTTACTTTCCTCTTTTACTTGTATCAAAAAAGTGCAAAAATCACAAATACATATAATGTTTCGAAAACGCAGCGTCAATCTTTAACCCTTAAATGCGCGATTCTTTATTTTGTTTCAAAAAATTATATATGATTCCCTGAAAGGTTTATTACACAGTAAAAATAATGAAAAAAAAACAGAGATACATTTTTCATATAATACGTCAATATTTTCTTCTGTTGCACATCTGCAATACAAGTAAAATCTACTGTCGTGTGGCTGTTTTACGCAAAAATATTGCAAATTATTAAATGCTATAATAAGTATGTCTCCAAATACCTTATTTTATATAATTATTTTATAAAACTTAAATTTTAACCCTTTAATTCCCTTGATAGAATACGTTCTATAAAATACGTAGTTCAGATAATCTGTCTTTACACCAGAAAGTTTCAATGGTTAATTACGCTTTATTTAAATACGGAATGAGTTGTTATTAGCTACATTCAAAATGCTATTGTTTGCATATATGCAAAGATGCACACTAAAGGGTTAATGGGTTAAATACTTTTTATAGTTAACCGTTTCAGTGGCAAAGTACTTCTAAGCCTAAAATGCTAAAATCATTGATCCACACCGTAATTTAAAAAAAGATTTATTTGAAAATAAGTAAAAGCGTTTTTCGCGTTCTTGATAAAAGGAAAAATTTATTCTAATATTCTGGTGACGATGTGGAGTTTAGGTATTAAAATTGGGTGGTCCAAAAATGAACTACCGCCTTTCAAGGGGTTAAAGATAACAATAATTAACTATCATATTATTATTTTCTGTTATGTTATACACAACCTGCGTTGATTTTAAACTAGATCCAAATGCATAAGATTAGAATATCAAAATATATTATTATGCCCATTGTTGTCAGTCCGCTGCTATTTGTTATTCAGATTGGCTATTTGCCATGTGACTTTTAACATAGTATAATTCCCCTTAATTTTGCATTATTTATTCCATCATTAAATAAAGCAAAAAGTTCTTGTTCAAAAAAATTGTGGCGACCAAGGAATCTGAATTGAAAAATGTGGTGAACTCACAACACTGATTTTACCTATCACTACTAAAAATCAAACAAATCAAAAAAATTGTTCTAAATTTCAGATGTTTTATAAGCCGTAGAAGTTGGCAGCCATGTTCGTTGCATAATCTTACACCTAAATAAGGACAAATTTGCTTATAAAAAATATCGATTTTCGGGTAAAGTCTTTTGGTGCAGATATCTCAGTTTAATCTGAATTTGTTAAACTCTATAGCTAATACACGTATACATTTTTATATTCGTCAAAAAACGTTTTTATTTTAGAAAATAGATTGTAAGAAATCTAGTACATGTATCGCGTAAATATGTGATATAAATTATGTTTATGTAGGTCTTTTTTTGATTTTTTAAAACAAATTTCTGGTTGAAATGATTATAAAAGAATACGATGGTTGACAAATGTCATTTTGTGCATGTCCGAATAATTAATTCGAATGTCAAAATAACCCAGGATTTCCACCACTAATTTTTAGATTTTGATGATTAAATAAGATCAAATGCACTTATAAATTTTACGGAGTTATGAATAAAGAGGAGAATAGATATAGTGTAGCGTTTACCAGTTGCGTCTAAAGCAATTGAGGAGGTTGTCACAATGGAGTTATGAATAAAGAGGAGGAGACATATAGTGTACTGTCTACCAGTTGTGAGTGAAGTAACTGAGGAGGTTGTCACAAGATGGCGGCTGCATATTTAAATCGGATCTTCAGTTTCTGATTACCGCCAAGGCAGACGTCCCACCAGTAAAATTGAATAGAAAATTCCGTTTTAATTAAGCGTCTTATTCTTGAAAAGTTTTCTCAAAAAATATCGTAAAAAAATTCTATTTGTTTTTACTGGTGTCATTATGCCTTGTAAAACTGCCAGTTTGTTTCCCTGGTTGTCACAATATGGCGGAAACGCAGGACCTAACTACCACCAAAGTAAACTCCTACCAGTAAAAATGAAAAACCTCTTTCTACCATTATTTATGACTGAAATTTTGTAGTAACAAGGCGTTTAAATAAGTTGAAAATTTTTATATAAATCTATTGGTGGAAGATTCTACCGGCGGTAAACAATTCCTGCGATAGCGGTTACAGTTGAAGCTTCACTATTTTAACACGTTCACGCCGGCGCGGTGGGTCACACTCTACTGTCTCGGAGCTGCCAAGTCTCCGGCTTTTTGGATACCAGTATTTTAATACAGAAAATGTTGTTTCATTTAATTAGAACAATTAGGCTATTTAAAGGAACAACGTTTTCTCTAAAATAATAGTGGTGTGCAAAAAGCCAGAGACTTGACATCTCTGAGACAGTCGAGTGTGACCCACCGCGCCGGCGTGAACGTGTTAAGGATATGTCAGTTCCTTTATATTAATAGTTCCATGGTTGTTACAATGCGGCATCTGTTTTTTTTTTACATCTGATTACCACCGAAGCAAACTTGTACCAATGTGCACCACAAAACTTATACCGATGTACTGGTGCCACCAGTAAATTTTGAATAGAAAGTGTTTCATTACTTTAAAGGCTTATTCATGCAAAATTTCTCTCACAAATGTGGTAAAATATCCATTTGTTTTTGTTGGTGGAAATTGGCCTGGGTGTTATAATCTCGTGCACTGACACTGACAAGGGGTTGTTTAAGTTGTCACACTATGGCGGACGATTAGGTTTTGATTATCTCCGAATTAAACTTCCGCCAATAAAAATAAATATATTTTTTTTGCCATAATTATGGCTGAGAGTCAGAAAGCAAGGTTGTAAGTTTGTTCTTCATTTTGAATTCGAAATTTCAAGTTCATACTTGAAATTTTGAGGAAGAATCTTTAGTTTGTGTAATCACAAGAATTTTGTTATAAAAAGGCAAAAAATATTATTTTAGTTTACTGGCACGAATTCGGATTTTCCGAATACAATTTGGGGCCAAACAGGCAAATCTGCCAGGAGAATAAGACGTTTGAATAAGGAGAAATTTTCTATTTAAATTTATTGGTGGAAAGTTCCCGGCAGCAACGAGCCACTGCGAAACTGGTTGCAGTTGAAGCTGCACCATTTCGGGGATATGTCAATTCCTTTGTATTCATAGTACCATGGTAAATTTTAATGGTAAGAAATACCGTTCAAGTTGGAAGCTGTGCACTTAATAAGGCGAAATTACTTTTCGAAAACGTTTAACTAGTTTATAACCAGTCCCTGATGACTAATATATCCCTATCATAAAAAATATATATACTTCAAAATTTACGAACAAATTTGTTTGAAAATATAAAATTTCTTTCCTTTAAGTTGAAAGTTAAGCTCCTTTAACCCTAGAACTACCGGAAATTTTACTCAAGTTTTATAAAAACATTCTACACCAGAATTTTTACTTAAAACTATTTAATTTGTTTATTTAACTTATTATTGTCTGATTTATACATTTAGTTTGTTTTGAAGAAATTTCTGGTTTGAATAAATATTTTGAATGTACATGTCGGGTCCATTGGACCCTTCTGGTAGACAGAGGGTTAACAGGGTTCGTACGCATCAGGGGATTCAGGGGATTTTAGGTGTTTGAATACCAGAAATTTCGCAGAGTAATGGTCGTTATATCTAAAGATAGATTTCCCCCGCCCCCCCCCCCCACCACTAAATAAGGCAAATATTACTTTACAAAAATTCTGGTAAAAAGTCTTTAAAGCGTACGAACCCTGTTTGAGTACAAGCAAAATTTTATTGAAAAAGTTTTGTGCAAATTTGACAGTTAGGGATAAAAATTTTGCATTTTAAGTAACATATAACAGCTCTTCGAAACGTTAAAGGTATATTTTCATATTTACGAAAACTTTAATTACAAATTAAATTTCTAAATGTCCAATAATTAGTTATATGCGAAAAGTAAGCACTTTCAATAAATGATTTTTCTTTTGTCACATTAACGAATCAGTTTAAATCAGTGGTACTTGCTACTTTTGAAAAAGTTATTCTCACACTCACAGAACTATTTTCAAAATTTTAGTCCCATTATTTAGTGACAAAAATTCTGCATTTAACTCTTAATCGGTTGATGCTGCGTTTCAAGGTGGGTGATTCACCGATTCTTGTTGGCCAAAAGTCGATTTTTAAAAGTTTATCCAAGCGTAATTAATTTTTTGCTTTTTATAGCTCAATAGTTAGGGCGCTGTACCCTGATGTTAGTTTTGATATAAATGTAACTGCATGGTCCATAGACTAGCACCAAGTTGATGCTTCTCAGTTGGGAATGAATCAATCAATTTACGTATAGTTCGTTAATCTGTTACTTGAAGCGGAATAAAATACACTACTCGATTATGGACGCTTCCAAATAAAATATGGATTTTATTTTATCGGATTTATGTGCATCAAGTTTGCACATAACAGCTGTTATTTCATATTTAGTGTCGCAAAAAACTCTGTATTTTTTTTTATAAGTTTAATATAGAAAAGTTATATGAAAAAGCACAATTAAGCTAAATTTTTGATATGATTAAATAGATTACATTATTACCCTTTCGTTCCAATTTCATTTATCTGCCCTTAGGTGCCCTCCCAGTTTTTAGAATTGTTTTTAGCTTAATAAGTCAATAGTTTAATAATATTTGTTTTTTAAATTTTAGTTCAAGTACCATTTTCTTTCTATCAAAGACAGCAGAATTTAAGTTAGCCACATAAACAAACCTTTGCACCATTATGCAATGGCAACAAGATTAAAAATTTAATGTAAATGTGAATTTCGTTGAAAATATTTTGTTTATGGAGGAAAATTACAAGGAAGATAACGTGAAATTTTACAAGAGCGAAATGCTTAAATTTATGACCAAATTAGACAGAAATTGACAGTTGTATGTAGATATAGCAGGGCAAAATAATTTAAAATACATTACTTGGCTGCAAATTTCGAGTGGTTACAAAATTGATCCAGACAAATTCTCCAAATTCAGATTTCATACGATGCAAAACATAATGTAGGAATTTTCTCGTGATATCTTATGATTCCCATTCTTTACAGAAGGTTCCTTTGTGCGGAGATAAATATAAATATACAACAGAATATACAAAACAGAAATTTTCATTAACCCTCCGTCTACCAGACGGGTCCATTGGACCCGACAGGTACATACAAAATATTCATTCAAACCAGAAATTTCTTTAAAATAAACTAAGTATATAAACCAGACAAAAATAAGGTAAATAAACAAGTTAAATAGTTTTAAATAAAAATTCTGGTGTAGAACGTTTTATTAAAACTTGAATAAAATTCCCGGTAGATCTAGGGTTAAAGCTGTCGAATGTTTGCCCCGTATCACGAATTTTCGAAAAAGAAATTTTAGGATTTATTGTAATAACACAAAAATAGTTTTATCGCTTTAGCTTCCATACCATTAAGAAAGTATCATTAAAATTAACTAGAAGAACGTAAAATCATGCGTCAATCAGATTATGAAACATTTTTGAACGCATTCGGACTACTATAATGAAACTTCATAGCTTAATAACGTGAAAAACGATGTCTAAGTAATAATTTGAAAACATACAACACGTTTGAAAACACAATTTCAACCAAAGTCGAAAAAATAGCTGAAAATTTCGTACATCCCTGTATATGAGCTATAAATTTATCATATAATTCACAATATGCTAAAATTTAGAACAATTAGGGAACGCATAGCAGAGTTGAAAATTCCTCGTCCGCAATTTCCGTCAATAAACGGAAATGTACTTCAGATGTTTTGTGCAGCTCTGTGTATGATTTATAGAATTTATACACACTAAATTGTATGCAATTTTTATAACTTAAAATATGTTCCATAACTGAAAGCGCACTTCCATCAATTATTGTTCATACAGATTAAAATATAACAGATTTATTTTGTGTGCCCCTGTGTATGAAAGATGAATGACACATCATAATTAATAGTAAGCATCTTATTGGAGGCTCTTACCTCATAGTAAGCATCTTATCTCCGAGATATATATCAAGTACTTTTGAAATAGTGTAACATGAACAAAATACACCACACACAATTTTTCTACATAGACCATAATGCAACATAATTCTTTTTAGTGTCCCTCTAAATGATCGATAAATGCTATTCATACCATATTCTATAGCAATCATCTTGTAGTGATCTTCATAGATATGTATATAAATTTCAAAGTGTTTGAAATTAGGGAACATCATTTAAAACCACCACAAACGATTTTCCCCATAGGCCGTAATGTAATGAAGTATTTTTAAATGTCACTGCAACAAAATTATGACTGCTACACGCTACATTTTGAAATACCTAACATTCAATAGTGAATATCAATAACATTTTTCAATTTCATGGCGATGCAACTACATTGATGCTAAAAATAATTTTCGCCAACTAGAATCGGTAAATCACCCACCGTGCGTTGACGCAATGGTAAAAATAAATGCGCCTGCTTAAATTAACTATCGAGATACCACTATTTTTTAATAAAAAAATGCCTTTTAATGGCAGAAACTTTTACAATTAAATAAAGCGAAGATTATCTTTCAAAATTTGTGGTGGGAAACGATTTTCAGCTAAAAATTTGAAGATCCCTATCTTATGGTTTTGGCGGTTAATAGTTTGAATAAAGTGATGATTTATTTACATTTTTTTTTTATTGGTAACTCCGCAGGTGGCGTAGGTAGTATTTCTGTTTTAAACTTGAGAAAAGTATTTTAATCTACTATGCTAATTCCAAATATTAAAGTTTTGCTTCTAAAAAATTATTATAAAAACTCTATCATAATAAAACACTTACTTTTTTCCCATTACTCTTAGTAAGATTTTATTTATGAAATTAAATATGTTTTTTTTTTACGTATTTTTACAGACACCTTTTAAGAAATCATTTGATAATCTCCATATTAAACATCTTTTGACAATACGATACGAAATAATATCAGTTATTATTTTATCGTTTTCGTTTTTTCTTTCTATCGCTGTTTTTTTTTTTTTTTTTTTTTTTTTTTTTTTTTTTACAAAACGTGATCTAAATTTTGTTAGAAATTATTTAGAAAATCTTTTCAAGAACAATTCTTCAACACTTTGATTACTAGTAATAGTACTTGAAAAATAAATTTCCATTTTAAATGAATATAAAATTTATTTATTTACGCACATATTTGTTACCTCCTGCTTTTTTACATTAAAAAAGATATTTCGAAACAGAATTTTTCTTAAATGAATTAAATCAGATGCATTTTAAAATACTGCTTCACAGAAGCAAGACACATTAAAATAAATAAATTTTCTGGATCAAATAATGTGTTTTATTAAAAAAAAAAAAAAAAAAAAAAAAAAAAAAAAAAAAAAAACGGGAGGTTCCCATGCACGTAAAAGAATATTTTAATGATTCTCATTTGGTAAAATACAAAATATGACAATAAAACTCAATGAATGATTTCACATAGATGCACTATCTCCGGATAACTCCTTCAGAATAATACATATCGCTTTATTTAATCACCGTATTTCAGTCATTAAATAAAGCGAATATTACTTTTCGAAAATAATGGTGCTCAAAATCCAGAATACGTAGTATCTATGCATTCATAAATTTTCGATATCGCATGAGAACTCTCGTTAAGGATCTTTATATTTGTCCAGATAAATTTATCCATAACCATGAAACGGTATATTGACCGTTTAGCAGTTGTATTCCTTGATCATGCACGGTGCTTACACGATTGCTCTCAAGTATAGTTTTTTGAAACGGTAAAAATCCCCATGATTTCGGCTTAATTAATATGACATTATATGAGGCAAATTTTACCATTTTAAAAAAGTGGTGCGAATGAAGAAAGCTGAATTAAAAAATGTAGCCCACTGGTAACACTGGTAATACAGGGTTATTACAAATGAACGATTGATTTTAAATAGTTAATTTTCAAAACTATTACACATATTACGCTAAGTGATATATGAAAATAAAGAAGAACATTTTTCACGCAAGAATTTTTTTTTTTTCAATTACACATAGCTGCCAACTTTCACGCTTTTTTGCTACCACTAAAATTTAACAGAGATTTTCGCCTTATTTAATCGTGAGATTTCGACAATTAAATAAGACAATATTTTCTATAAAATTTTAGTGGTAAGAAGAAAGCATAAAAGTTGACAGATGTGGTTACAAATGTTCGATGTGCAAATCTTTCGTAACACGACAAACACCTAATCTGTAATTGAGTTCGTTACACACATGTGGCAGTTTTGCATAGTCAACGATTCTAAAAGCAGCAGTGATGCATTGAAATACTAAATAATGCAACACTGATGCACTGTACAATGTACACGGTGCATCAGTGCTGCATTATTTAGTGTTTTTAAAGAACTATTTCTTTATGAGATATTATTTCCGGAGATCCTCTTATACATTGGCCGTACGCTTAAGGGAATTTTTCAGGATTAATATCACTATTTGTTTATAGAAACATAAATGTAGGTTATACACGCAAAGTTTCGCCCTATTTAACCCTTTCCGGCACGGGCCATTTTTTATGTAAAATGATGAAATGATTGACTGCCACCGGAATTTTAAAACGACTTTTTTAGAAATTAAAAACATCTTACTTTAACTATTCATTGTAAAAGCGAAATTTTACTAAAATATTCTTGATGCCGCTCGTTAGTTTGGAATTACAAATAGGTATCCCGACCCGGGCGCACTGTGCCGGAAAGGGTTAAGAAGAGATTTTTTCATAAGAAAATACTGGTACCAAAGAATTTTCTGGTCGGGAAATTACATTAAATGTACGACCCCTGTCTTATAATATCTTCATGGTAATTACTGTACGGAAGATAATTTTGGATCTATTGAAATCTGTTTTTATAGGTTCAGTTTCTGCCAGTCTTGCTAACGCAGTACGGACTATCTGCTTCATATTATTTTATCCTATCTCGAAATTTTCTCATTGTCGTAACTATGTAAATAAAATCTTTATTATCTCTTTTTATAAGACGTAGTTGCCAACCCTTCCGCTTTTTTGTACCACAAAACATTAATAGAATTTTTTTATTATTATTTAATCGGCAAAGTATAGCTATTTTAAAAGATAAACGTTACTGCGAGATTGTTGTGGTACAAAAAAGCGTAACATGTTGGCAGCTATGGAAAGATATAATGTATACCCCTAATGTGTAATAAATCTAAAATTATCTTCCATACAAGTAATTACCAAGAAGCTATTATAAGAGAATCTCTGAAATAATATCTAATAGTTTGCAATGATATATTATCATATTATATCCACACAGTACGGAAGGAATTATTACATAATAGATAAAACCTGTGTTTGTTTAACCCCTTAATTCTCGCTCCCGTGATATTCACGGGCTGTGCCTTTTTTTCAGATTATTCAGTTTTATAGAATAGTGTAATTGGCTTTATTATGGTACCATTTTACCTGTCATTAAATAAGGTGAACATTTCTTTTTCAAAAAAGTGGTGCCAATAAGCAATTTGAATTTTTAAACCGTAATTCATTGCGACCGTTAAGGGGTTAAATTTTGAATATGATATCCATACTACCTTATACTCCATATCACCCTTGAAGTTGAATGGTTTCTCCCGGACGAATCTAAAAGCCGCAAATAGAAACAACAACCTTTAGTTCTCACCGATGACGGTCGAGTAAGTTCGGTTGAAAACGATTTGATTTTAAGGGTAGTTGGAAGCCTATAGCTACCATGTTAAATTAAAGTACCTTTTATCAGAAACTATCAGAGATAGCCACTTAAAACGTTTTATGTCATAGCTGCCAACTTTTACGCTTTTTTGCTACGGCTAAAATTTAATAGAGATTTTCGTCTAATTTAATCATGCGATTTCGACGATTAAATAAGATAGCATTTACTATAAAATTTTATTGGTAAGCGGAAAGCGTAAAATTTGGCAGCTATGTTATATGAAAAATCTCTATTTAAATGAAGTCAACTTTATAAAAAGATATTCTTTAGTCATTTCTTTTAATCTGGAATAAAAACAACATTTAAATAACAAAAAACTTTTTTATAAAAATTTTGTACATATGTTTGTAACAAAAGTTCACTTCAGATTGATGAGGGATATGTGTGAAATATTCTGGCAAGATTTCAAACAATAATATGTAGTAGTTTCTACAGACAGTTAACACTAGAACGTCCAGCAAGTGTTGATTCGACACCGATCATATGAGAAAATGTCGATTCGAACCAGAATGTTTTTCATAAAATTAGTTAAACTGTAACTAGAGAAAACTCGGTTAAATAAATAAATAAAATAGTTTTAAATAAAAATTCCGGTGTTAAAATGTTTTTATTAAGGTTGGTAAAATTTCCGGACTTTCTAGAGTTAAATCGAAGTTTAAAAAGCACCATTTTGAGAAATTTGGGTTTAAAATTTACGTATGTTATGTTTAAGTATGATGTAAATAAATTGATTTACTTAAAAAAATTGTAACTTCTTGTTGACGTAGAAACAAAAGTATTATACCATTCAAAAGGGTGAAAATAAAGGTTTGAAAATATTAAAAAATAAAACAAAACGACTTTTTTCATGAATTTGACTTCCAATTGCCCTTAAAGGACTTTAATGTATTTTAAATATTTTTATATTGAGTTGTATGCATCTTTAAGTAATAATGTTACATTTATTTCTATTTTTCTATAAAATTTAAAATCTTAATCAAGGTGAATTTTGCACTGAAATTTTAACTTTTCATATAAATAGAATACTTCTATAATACAATTATGATAAGATTATCACACCCTGATTTGTAATAGTTTTTGGAGACTGAATAAGGCGAAAACTGCTATTCAATAATAGTGGTATTCAAAGGACCTTGCGCATCCTGTTAGGAACACAATGTAAAGACCGTACGTATCTTGCATACTATAAAATGTTTTGCAATGTTCGTACAAGTGCTAAGTTTTTAAATATCATTATTTTTGTAAACTTATTTTTCACTTATTTTAACAATATACAGGCAGCAAACAATGTTGCAAATCTGGTGGGGTTTTTTATTCAGAAATACCGGGTTCACACCAGAAAATATTTAATACTAAATTTCCTTTACTTTATTCACGAAATATATACCATTATAATAACCAAAAATAACTATTCAAACTTTCTGGGGAGGAATTTAGAATTTCTTAACCATAGTTTCGTAAATGACGCATAAATGCGTCAAGTGGCCTGTATAGTGTTAACACTAGAACGTCCAGCTGGTGTCAATTCGGCACCTATCAAATGACAAAATTTCGATTCGAACCAGAATTTTTTTCGTAAAATTAATTAAATTATAACTAGAGAAAACTCGGTTGAATAAATAAGTGAAATTGTTTTAAATAAAAATTCTGGTGTTAAAATGTTTTTATTAAGATTGGGTAAAATTTCAGGACGTTCTAGTGTTAATAAATGATTCTCCAACTCAATAAGACGTAGATTTTTTTTCAGTATCACTAGTATGCAAAAGTAAGCATCGATAAGAACCCTAATCTGACTTTCTTGTAAAACAATAAAAGAAATAAATGCCAAGTTAACCCTTTGAATAGAGTAGCTGTATTATTTGTACCACTAAGATATAAATTCGAAATTACCATTTTACAGCCTGAATTTGTTAACAATTTTTTGATTTTGTAAGGGGGAGGGCGGTCAGTTATTTTAAAATCTTTTCGTTTATAATTCTGGTGACATCAAATCATCGCAACATTTTAGTAACAGAACTACTTTGCCCACCACCCACTGAATACTAGGCCTGAGCTCTATCACAAAAATGGCAGCTGCCGAAGGCGTATTTGTTTTCAGTGTGTGTACGGTCCCGTGACTTTTGATACCAATAATTTTTAAAAGATTTTTTTTTTTTTTTTTTTTTTTTTTTTGGGGGGGGGGGGAGATTAAACTAATCACCAAAATCTTTTATAAAATACTGGTGTCCAAATTTAGGAGGCCGTACATACGTAAGAAAAAATCCGCCTACGGCCGCCGACATTTTTGTGTCAGCTCTCAGGCCCAGTATTCACTAGGCGGTGCTTTTCCCAAGAAACTGTTAATACACTCAGTCTTTGGGGGCATTTCTTACACTTTTCTCCTAATAGGTCATTAAGTATGAAACGGCCAGTTTGAAAACGGTTTTGATATTTAGAAATTCCGAATTCTCACCAGAAAGTTTTAATAGTTATTTTTTCTTTATAAGATGACAGATATTCCACAAATAAAATGCATGGAAATTACTATTCAAAATTTCCTAGTCTAAATTACGAATTTCTAAACAAAAACAACAAAAAAAAAGACTCTTTCAAATCAGACGTTTCATACATAATGACCTAATAAATTTGCATTGTCCTAAGCGGATTTAAAGCTCAAACTTTTAAGTTCAACAGTTTTATATTTAACCAGAATTTATCTATATTAATATACAACAGCATCGATTTTGAAAACATCATTTTCATACCTAAAAAGTCGAATTTCCACATTTAGCGCTTCACATTTAGGCTTAAATTTTCTGACATCCATGTCAGACTCATATCAGAAAATAGATATATTCTTTAAGTATGAAAATAATGCTTTACAAAATCGTCGCTGTTTTGATAAGGAAAATAAGTATTGCATAAGCAACTAAATGTGCAAAATGGGGCTTTTACATAAAAGCATTTAATATAAAACTTTGGGCTTTATACCCTTTTAGTAGAAAGCTATTTTATCTGTAAATAGACGGAAATGAATAATATCAATAGTTCAAATATGATATTAAAAGATATACTAAAACTATATACTAAATTATGGATTTTTTTTCGTTAATCCTCTTATGCACTTGTGTTACCATAAGTGTTGACAGTCGGGCATGTATTCTTATATTGCGATTACTTGATTGAAATTATCTTAACCCCTTCAGGGGCAGAGTACTTCTGTCGCTATAATGTTAAAATATTAAAATAGCAATTAAAGCCTTTGTGCAGGAATATTGAAATGCAGTAAACCAACGTTTAAAATGCACAAATAATGCGTGAAAAAGCAGCAAACAGCTGTTTCGAATCTACAGCGAGATTCTTCTTCAGTGCAAGAGAGGGAAAAAAGGAACAGCGTGCTAGAAAAAGCAAGGCTGAGCAAAATGATAGACAGAGACGCGCTGTCATATATACCCTATGAGGGTAGCGAAAGCGCCAGAAACAACCAATGAGAGAGAAGCAGTGGAAACGACTGGGTGGACAAGTAGCGACATCTACCGGAAAAGGAGAGAAAATGAAACCAAAAAGAGGAAATTAAATTAATGCTTTCCAAATACTTGGAAAATCTGGAGTACTAGATAAGTCATTGACTAAAGAGTGAGAATTTTTAATGATGTGGTAAGCTTCCCAAAAATCAAGATCAAGGTTAGAAGAACATTTTTGGATAATGGTGGCTGAGGAAAAATCGAACCTATGTTGAGAAGACCAAGAATGTTGAGCAATAGAAGAACGTTTGAGCTCCTGATTTTTAACATAACCTCCATGCTCTTTTAAACGAAATCTAAGAGCACGTTTAGTCTGGCCAATATAAGAAAGGCCAAATTGGCAAGAGATTTGGTAAATACCCCAGTTATCTAGGCGATCAATGGGGTGTTTGAGATTTGAAAAAGTGATTTTATTAACAGGAGAAAAAGTAACATTAAAATCAAACCTTCTTAAGATTTTAGCAACTTGCTGACTTGATTCTTCCGCATGATTGATTCATGCGGAAGAATCATGCTAACTTTAAGAAGTCTCTTAATCCATCTATTGCGCATTGTGCCAGGTTTTATGCTTTACCTAAGGTCCATAAACCTGACATTCCTTTTAGACCTATTGTCTCTAGTATCGGTACAGCTTCTTATAAGCTTGCCAAATATTTAGTTTCTGTTTTTTCCCCACTTTTGAGCAGTAACTGTTTCACTGTTAAGAATTCTTTTGATTTTGTTAAAAAACTCCATAATTTTAAGCCGCAGGGTCACATGATGGTTTCTTTTGATGTTAAATCATTATTTACAAACGTTCCGGTTGAGGGGGCTTTGGATTGCCTCAAGAACAGGCTTTGTGAATTCCATTTCTCTTATTTTGAAATCGAGGAACTTATCCTTCTCACTCGCGCTTGCTTGTCACAAAATACTTTTGTTTTCAATGGTAATTTCTTCCGCATGATTGATGGTTTGGCTATGGGTAATCCTCTTAGTTCAATTTTATGTGATATTTATATGCACTATTTTGAGGTCAAACTTTTTGAAATTTTAAAATTTCCGTTCTATGTTCGTTATGTTGATGATGTTTATGTCCTGGTTGAAATATATTCGGATATTAATCATATTCTCTCTATTATGAATTCCATTGATCCCTGCATTCAATTTACCTCTGAAATTGAGACCAATAACTGTCTTTCTTTCCTCGATGTCCTTGTTATTCGTTGTGATAATGGCTTTCAGACTACCGTCTTTCGTAAACCTTTTGCTATCAGTCTTACACCTCACAGGCATTCTTCTCATACCCCTAACCAGAAATTCGCTGCTTTCAATACTTTTGTTTTTCGGGCTACCAATGTTTGTTCCACTCCTCAGTTACTTAGTGCTGAACTTAATTACCTCAAAGCTATTGCTATTGATCGTGGTTATTCCTCTAATATTATTGATTCTATTTATAAGAAATTGACGAAATCCGTCCATTCTGAAAAGCATTCTAATTCCAACTCTAATACTTCAGTTGTTTTACCATTTTTTCCTAAAATCAGTCAGCAAGTTGCTAAAATCTTAAGAAGGTTAATTTTAATGTTATTTTTTCTCCTGTTAATAAAATCACTTTTTCAAATCTCAAACACCCCATTGATCGCCTAGATAACTGGGGTATTTACCAAATCTCTTGCCAATGTGGCCTTTCTTATATTGGCCAGACTAAACGTGCTCTTAGATTTCGTTTAAAAGAGCATGAAGGTTATGTTAAAAATCAGGAGCTCAAACGTTCTTCTATTGCTCAACATTCTTGGTCTTCTCAACATAGTTTCGATTTTTCCTCAGCCACCATTATCCAAAAATGTTCTTCTAACCTTGATCTTGATTTTTGGGAAGCTTACCACATCATTAAAAATTCTCACTCTTTAGTCAATGACTTATCTAGTACTCCAGATTTTCCAAGTATTTGGAAAGCATTAATTTAATTTCCTCTTTTTGGTTTCATTTTCTCTCCTTTTCCGGTAGATGTTGCTACTTGTCCACCCAGTCGTTTCCACTGCTTCTCTCTCATTGGTTGTTTCTGGCGCTTTCGCTACCCGCATAGGGTATATAAGGCAGCGCGTCTCTGTCTATCATTTTGCTCAGCCTTGCTTTTTCTAGCACGCTGTTCCTTTTTTCCCTCTCTTGCACTGAAGAAGAATCTCGCTGTAGATTCGAAACAGCTGTTTGCTGC
This sequence comes from Maratus speciosus, assembly GCA_963932465.1. Lineage (NCBI taxonomy): Eukaryota > Metazoa > Arthropoda > Arachnida > Araneae > Salticidae > Maratus > Maratus speciosus. The sequence continues at coordinate 490,856,131 of OZ010796.1, read as the reverse complement.
TTTTTCACGCATTATTTGTGCATTTTAACCCTAGAACTACCGAAAATTTTACTCAAGTTTTATAAAAATATTACACATCAGAATTCTTATTTAAAACTATTGAACTTATTTACTTAACTCATTATTGTCTGGTTTACATATTTAGTTTATTTTAAAGAAATTTCTGGTTAGAATAAATATTTCGAATGTACCCATCGGGTCCATTGGACCCGTCTGGTAGACGGAGGGTTAAACGTTGGTTTACTGCATTTCAAAATGTTAAAATGATTGAATGACACCAGTATTTATGGACAAGTTTGTATGAATGTAAGTAAAAGCTTTTCTTCGCGTACATTACACAAGAGAAAATTTAATTCCTAAATTCTGGTGTCAATGTGGCATTTGGAAATTAAAGTTAAGTGGTATATATAATATACCGTTACCCTTCAAGGGGTTAAATATTAATATGATCCTTATGTTGTCTGTCATTAACCACAGGAAGTGCGGTAGTATATCATTTATACCACTGAATTTTAAACAAAATTTGCACACGAATTTTTGAATAAAATTTTACTCTTATAACTTCTGGGGAAAAAATTATAAAATTTAATTTTCTAATTATGAATAAAAAAAATTTCGAACATTCCAGTGCAAGTTCAAAAATACAGAAACAGAATTACGTCTCCCCTTAAATGGCTAATAAGGCAAATACCTTTATTTAAAGAAAATTGGTAGCAATGAAGCAAATTAAATGCAAAATTCCGCTCAACTGGTAACACTGATGGTTCAGGGCTCGCACCGTTCCTAAAATTTTCGCACTTTACTACCAGTATTTTAAATAAGATTTCTTTGTGATAGATTCCTTAAACTTAATTAATTCCTCATAATAGAATTGTACAACAAAGATTATCGTTTTAATTTAGTGGTAGGAAATTGAGAAAATTTTAGGAACGCTGCGAGCCCTGGATGGTTATACAGAGAGCTGCCAACCTTGCACTAATATTCCGTAATATCCGGTTAATTTAAACCAGGTTAACCACTTTCGAACCAGGAAATGTATTTCAAGAATTTTTATTTATTTAATTCAATGTTTCTACGTGGAACGCATTTAATTTAATTTCTTAAAATTTTTCTGCTTCGAAAGGTATTAAACCAGGGTTAAATTAATTAGTTTGAGGTTGGCACCTATGGGTATACATTATGCTACCATGGGCATTAGAAGCTTAAATTTAATGCAATCTAAACTATCACAAAATTACGATAATAGAGTGCATACCGTTATACCACAATTTTAAATAGAATATTTTCATTTATTTTATCGCGGAAAAAAAATAGAATTTCTGCGATTTAACAAATCAAAAAAGTTTTGTTTTTATATATGAATAAAAAATTTTCAAACTAAATTAGCCTCGGAATTTCGAAGAAGAGTACTCACTTTGTGCATATCCAAACAAATCTTCATTTGCTTATTATCCAGGGGATAATTTAGATTAGAAAAATTCTACTAGTTCAATCTAATATTGTTTGTTCTGTCACGTAAAACATACCAGAAAGTTGTTACTATTTTTTTACAACCAATTATAACGCTAATTTATTCTGAAAAGTTTGACCGTAATTAGAAAATTAAATAATCCCTTCATCTCTTTTACTGGGAATTTTATCTTCACCTTTAATACGTTTTGACATAAATTTTTGTTCAGACAGAAAAAACTCTGGCTAAAATCAATAACATTCATTTTTGTGTAACAAAAGTTTTTAACAACCAAATGTTTAATTTAAAAATTTAAATTAAAGTATTTAACTACTGATCTTTTAATAAGAATTTAACTCTATTAAGAGCGGTTGTATATTATTTTTAAAACTTAAATTTAAATCCAAACTGTATTTACATCCAGGTTTTTTAATTTTTGCTTTTATAATGTACATGATGTAACACTTATTTATTAACGCAATTCTCAAATTCAAATTAACTCATTTCAAATTCTTAGTAAATTCTGGCGCCAGTCGACGATTTCAGAATTTTAGCAATGGAATTTCTTTTCCTATAAAAGGGCTAAAAGAAACTGATGGCGAATTATAACATTAATAAATTTAATAAAACTTTATTTCAGATAATAAAGTTGGTTTTTATACAGTGCTCAGCAAAAGTTTAGACAATGATCTATTATGCTTCTGTGCCGAGAAGTATGTAACGAATTGCTGTAATTCAACTGTCATATATTACTGGGGACTTATCCTTCATACACAAACAATAAGTTTTAATTTATACACTTTACATAATATATAATGACAAAAAAATGAATTTAACATTGTTGCAAAAGTATAGACAATCTGTCTGTTAACAGAAAAATATCCATAAATTAAAATCGAACTGCACCAACATTGTCTGCTATTAATGCAAAAAAGTGACTTTCCATCGAAGAAACTAAATCCTGCATCACTTGGGGGTCTATTTCGTGCCAAACACGTTCAACATCTGATCGAAGTTCATTTACAGAGGAGTATTGTTAAAAAATTGCATAAACCGTTTGAGATATGATGCCGCAAAAGTTTTCGATTGGGTTCAGATCAGGGCTACACGCGGGTCAGTCGAAAACAGTAATATTTTGAGTGTTAAACCAAGTTTTTGATTTGTATTCAATATGAATAGACGCATTATCTTGCTCAAATACATACTTCGGAAGAGATAAAAGTTCACCAAATGGCTGTAAATTGTTTTCCAATGTATATATGTAATCTTACGTCGCTTGGCGACCATTGAGAAACTCCAGAGATACTTGAGTATTAAAACAAAGTGAGGCCCAAGGCATCAACAATTCGAGGGCAAATGACACATAATTTTAATTTCGAAAATGGCAAGAATATGTAATTAAAAATTTCCTTTTATGATATACGTGAAAATAAGCAATTTCATATTTTCTAATAACTTCGTTTACAAATTCTGGTATCAGTCCATTATTTCATCCGTTTATAAAAAGAATTACTTCGCGACAGGAAAGGGGTCAATTTGTTGTGAGATTTCAAGGCTGGTGGTTTTATCATTTTCATGTAAACTAATGTACATCTTTCTTTAATGCATCTACGAAATTATCCGTCGACACAGAAAGCTCTAACTCACTTTTAATGCGATTAGCAGTCATCATTTGTCTAGATGCCAGTTTATGGATCCTTCTATAATCTCGTTTTCTGGCCGCACGAGTCCTTCCAGATCTATGTTTTGCTTTGAAAGAGTCACCCTTAGACAGTACTTAATAGACAGACTTCTTTGGCCGATTGAAAGTAGCTGAAATTTCCGTAACAGTCTTCCCTTTCGATTTAAGCTTCCATGCTTTAATTATTTCATCTGACTGAAAATTTCTTGCTCGCGCATCTTTACTAACCGATGCTATCGCGAGGTGCACTTAAATACTTCATGCATGTGACGTCAAAAGTTTGAAATATGCGGTTTTCGGTGAACAATATCCAAAAAATCACAAAAGTGTCTAAACTTTTGCAATATGCAAATTTCACTTTTTTCAGTTAAATGAAATAATATCCTACATTAAAACCGTTATTTCTGTCCAAAAACGTTTAAAATATATTTAAAAATAAGTACAGTCATTTTTATAACCCAAGTGTTCGTATTTTTTATTTAAAGGTTAAAAATCACCAGTGTCTAAACTTTTGCTGAGGAGTGTATAAAAGTATTAAAATTCATCATTTGTACGTATATGTTACGTCATCTTTACATCATTCGAAAATAAATAATTTTCTTCTTTTTAAATGAGAAATTCAGACAAATTTTGAAATATATTTCCACTGTTTGTTCCGTGTTTTTCTTAATAGCTTCTTCAAATAAATTACGTAAAACAGTCTTCTTCAAACCTGGATTGCCAGTTTCTCCTCCATTATCCGAATTAGTGCAAGAAATTAAAAATAGTATTTTTTACTTTATTCAATAACAGAAATGTTGTTATTACATAAAGTACAGGTTCTTCTTTCAAAATATCCGGTGTGAATTTAAATTTCGAAATAAAAATGCAGGTCAAACTAACCCTGAAAACAACACCCTAACAACCCTGATTCAAACTCTGTCACACTGGCACATCTGCTAACATCTTATGCTTTTTCCTACCACAAAAGTTTCGTAGTAATTTTAACTTTCTAAATCGCCGTAATCTGCCGAATAAATAAAGCAAAAATTTCTATTAGATTTTTGTGGTACAACAAAGCGAAAGAGTTGGCAGCTACGCACATTGGCAGCCAAGCTGTCACTCTTTCAGAATAAAATAATGTTTCTTTTAATAACAGAATTTTTGCGGTTATAAAAGGCAAAGATTACCTTACGGTAATAGTGGTGTCAAAGACATTTCAGTCCAGAATGTTGAAGACCCCTAACATAAAATGTCTTTTTTGTTAAGGGTGCATACTACAGTTAAACCTTCAAAACATTAGTTTTTTAGAATAAAATGTAATTTTTAGAATCAGATGTAAGAGCAATTTTTCCGCGCAGTTTTAAAATAAAAGCGCGAGAACTCCAGTAATTAGGACTAAATATGTAATTTTCAAAGTAATAAATGTTTAACCCTTTCAGGGGCAAAGTACTTCTGTTCGTAAAATGCTGAAATAATCGATTCATACCAGAATTTACAAACGTATTTATTTTAAAATAAGTAAAAACTTTTATCTGAGGACTCACTAAAAGGAAAATTTTAATTTAAGAATTCTTGTGCCAATGTGGCATTTAGGGATTAAAAATAAGTGGTCCAAAAATGAACCACCTCCCTTCAAGGGGTTAAAGACAATTTACAGAAAACAATTGACTGGTAACTAAATTGTATAAACAAACTATGATATAAACAATGAGAAACTAAAGATGAAATGTCATATGCAAACAGTAAACAACTATGATTAGATATACATATAAATTTTTAAATAACTATAATGTCTGAAGTCTATTACTGAAAACCGTACAAGTCTGAAAAGTAAAATAACTGTCCAAGATGATAAGAGTCAGGTGATCGTATAATCAATCTAGATCTGTCCTATGATATATATGAAAATGACTTCAGTTCAAAAGCAAATTCAGTCCATAAAATATCACTCAAAAAGAGTATTTAATAAAAGAAAAGTTACTGTTCAGTCCGTTGTAAATGTCACACAGTTTTCTGTAATTTGAACAATACATTACTACTTTTCTAATGTTCCATTCAAGAAAGCGATTTTTAATATAATAAAAAGAAAATGGGACAACTTCACGTTTATCAAATAGAAAGTGACGAACATCGCCACGTATGCAAAAATTGCATTTATCGGAACACCGTCTTCCAATTTTGTGTAAATGAGCTGGAAAAGCACCGTGTGTTGAGACAAAATAAGCACAAACTTGTGAATAACATAAGAAATCCGTGTTGACTTATTTAAAAATGCCGTGCGTATCTCTACCCTTTGTACTCTTTGTCCATTGATATCGCCAGTCTAGCATACATTTTTTCTTGAAGTGATATTTTAATTAACTGACTGGAATCGGTATGCCCACTATTTCGTCATAGATACAGTGTTGCCAGTGGGCTACTTTTTTTAAATTCAGAATTCTTGATTGGCACCACTTTTTTGAAACGGTAAAATCCACTCTGTTTTTGCCTTAATTAATATGTCATTAAATAAGGCACATTTTACCATTTCAAAAAAGTGGTGCCAATCAAGAATCTGATTTTAAAAAAGTAGCCTATCTGGCAACACTGCATAGATATTTTTCTCTATAACGGATTTAGCCAGATAGTGAGCACGCTCATTACCCTTAATCCGAACATGGGCCTTAACAAAACCAAGATGCGCTGTTTTCTTGTGCATAACATGCAATTTTGTAAAAATGTCACATAAAAGGTAATCATTAGGAAATAGGCGTTTAAGGGAAGAAACTGAAGATAGACTGTCCGTGTAAATATAAAAATGATTAAAATTACTTTTATGGCACCACTGCAAAGCCTCAGAAATAACCACCAGTTCAGCTTGATATATAGAATTAATAATTTTTAGTTTAATACGTTGCTCATAAATTATCTCATTCATTAAAAACACCGCAAATACCGCCGCACACCCTCTGGCATGTTGGAGCCATCTGTAAAAATAGTTGGATGCTTATAAACTGGCACTGAACGAACTATAGGATTAATGAAATTAATGCAGTGATTTTGATAAAAATTCGGATAATGGTAGGATGGAAGTTTCTTTATCACACTGGTTGAGTTAGCCACTATACCGTCTAAAGAAATTGATTCTTCACCTGAGATAATCCCAAAACAATGTGCTGAATTTGAAAGCACAAGTTCAGTTGGTATGATGCCGGCCCATACACACAGGCCCTCTGTTGAAATTTTGCGATATGTTCTAATTATCGTCAATAGACAAACAGGCTGACATGAAGATAATCGACGCAAGCCATGAGATTTTAGATCGGGTTACTGTATCTCATGGCCAAAAGAAATCTGCTTTTTTAATACTGTATGATACCAAATTTTTAAAAAAATTAATGAGATACCCTCTAATTCTTGTTTTTCGAATATTACAAGTGAAAGATGTAACTTTAATGCGTACCATATCTAAATGGTCTAACCAATTAAACGTACTATCCAATAGAAAACCTAAGTACAAAATGTTATCTTTCACCGGAATACTGCGATTATTATGTTTGAATATTGGTCTTCTCTTCTTCATAGTATATCTCCCAAACAACATGGCAACTGTTTTTACATTATTTAATTCCAGATTATGATCTTACATACTGATGTAAAACCTTGTACACATCTATTAATCTTATTCTCCAACATCTTTCTAGTATTAGCTCCTTCTACTACTTCTGAGTCGTCAGCATATGAAATCAGGTTTATTGACAGAACTTTACTACGTTTTAACAACCTGTCAGCAACTAAAGTCCAAATTAACGGGCCCAAACAGGAACCCTGTGGACAACCAAAAAATAAACGAAACCAGCGAACCCCGATGATAAACTTAAAACCTAAAAGCCGATTAGAAATAAAGCTTTTAAGAATTTCTTTCAGGTAGTCATCAGTAGGCAAATTATTAATAATATCTGCCATTATGTTCCATTCGAGAAGATCGAATGCTCCAGAAATGTAAAATGATACTGCTAGACAATTCTTAAATGTGGCCAGACCATCTCTAATTTTCTTTCTTAATACTGAGAGAGCTGTCAGGGTACTTTTCCACTCACGGAAAGTGTACTGATCATCGTCTAAATATGATGCTGCCTCTAGCATTGTCATTATCCTGAGTTTTAGAAGTATCTCATATATCTTACCCATTATCGGGAGCAATGTTATTGGTCTATAAGAGCGTGAAGAGCCTTCAGGTTTGTAACGCTTTTTAAAGAACAAGACAATTCCTTTTTTCGAGCAACGAGGAAATGAGAAAACCTAAGACATGTGTTGTGAATGAATGAATAATATTTATTGCAAAGATTCTTTACGATCAAAGCGTCCACATCATCATAACCCGGTGCTTTATTATTATGTTGCTGATTCAGAACAGTTCTTAATTCACGTCTATTAAATGGATAAAAGTCATCACGATCTTTATAATCTGTGCTGCATATAAATTCATGAATATTATCAGGAACTGCATTTACCTTAAAATGATGTGACATTAGTTGACTTTTCATATCTTCATAGGTATCAAATACGGTAGACTTTTCAAGTGTTGTAAACGCCATATCCATGTAATTAAATTTTTTGCCAGATATGAATTTAAAGATATCGCCATATGCGTCGTCTGTTCGCTGAAAGAAACTTAACCAACTCGTTCGTTTGGTAAGTCTTATAAGCCTTTTATACTCTCTTCTTGCCGTTAAATAGGCGTCTCTGTATGCTTCAGGTCTAGGCTTTTTCTGTATCTTTTATAGAGAGCATTTACTCTATTTCATTGTATTTTTAGCTCTGGAGTAAACCAAGTTGTAGATGGTTTGTTTGATAATCCACCGCGTCTAAAAGATCTGTTGAAAATACTGATAAGATAGTCATTGAAATTTTGCAGCCAATCGTCCAGGGAATCTTGATCTAAAACTCTCTGTAGGGATGAATATAATAGATCATGTTTGTCACCGAATTACATTTTGAACTTATTAATTGATTTATTCTTAGTCTTGAAAAGTGCAAAAAGCCTTTGTAATTGATTCATCCTCCGTGAAAACACCAAATACTATGATCACTGAACGAAAAGACCTTATTGTCAAAATTTCAATCGACCATGTATGAGAGAATATGTATACCAGCCAACGTGAGATCAGGCCGGCCCAATCTCCCGTCCTGGACAAAAGAGTGAGGTGAATCAGCTGCATTCAGTAAACGAAGATTGCTCATCATTAAATACTCCATAAAGATATCCGTTCTGTCGTTCTCATAAGAATAGCCAAGTGTACGAATTGGAACATTAAAGTCTCCTTCTATAATCATTCGGGAACTGTTCTGATAGTAATTAAACCAACATGAGAGATCCTCCTCCAAATCACCCAAATGGTGCCGAATAGATGGATCCAATAATCAGTGGTCCTTGCTGAAGAGTAACCGTTATAAAAACTGTGTTATTTAACCCCTTGGGGACGAGCGACACGTATACGTGCCGCATGAAGAGCTCAGAATTCTTGTTTTTTCTCACCAGTAAAATTTTATTGTAAAATTTGCCTTATTTAATCAGCGCATTTTCTCGATTCAAGAAGACACAAATTTGTGTTTTTAAAAAACGGTGACAAAAGATTAAAAATTTCGTAAAAGACTCCCGTCCCGAAGGGGTTAAGGAGAAACTTTTCACATACTCAAAGTATCATTTGTGCATAAAATCAAGGCTGAGGATGAAATCGAGGAGAAACACAACCACCCTGGTGGAAGACCAACAAAATTGCCATTAATTATATACGGATCCTGGCGAAGAAAAAAATGGACCCCATTACTCTCCGCATAACCCGCAAAGCGTCATTAGCGTCAGAGCAATGGTGGAGGTTTATCTGCACAAAAACAAAATCCTGTATTCCGACCTGAACTTACGAGACAATCGTTATAGTCTGCTGAAAAGTAAGCCGTTACGATACGAAATAAAGCTAGGACACTCGTGACTATCAGATCGATTTGCAGCATCTGTATCGCCATCCCTTCGTAAACAATTAGCACAAGCCTCTGTTTCCACTGTGCAATCTTTCAGACAATGTCGTCCTGCGCACTTGGCGCATTTCTGATCGTGTTCACATTTAGTCGCCACGTTACTAAAAGCCTGGCAACGGAAATAACGGACTATAGGAATAAAACCCACTACACGATATCTTTCCAAGTTGATATATAGTCGTCTGCGTAATAAGAAAAATTTCGAGCTCTCCTCATCTACGTCCAAAATGCAATTAACCCGGACCATTTTAGTTGCATAATGTCTGATTACTTCAACATCACCACTTTTATCCAGACCACCATCCAAAAGAACTCTCTCAACCGATTTCACCTCATCCACACCTTCTACTTCTTTATCCACACTTAAGACTAAGACACTTTGCCGTCTACGTCTTGGAACTGTATCAGTAATTCTTTCTTTAATAGTATCTGTATTTTCTACTGCATTTTTCAGCTTTTCTGAATCCGATTTTGATGAAACCTTTAAAATCAGCTGACCTGCCTTTGTTGACATTACGCCTACCTAGTGGGTACATCTTCTACATCCTTCCAGAGGAATAAAAGTAAATATACTTTTTAAGTATAAAAATAATGTTTTAGGAAATCTTTGCCACTTTATTAAAGCAGACAAATGTTGATTAAATATAAAAATGTTTCATATAAAAGTTTGGACTTCATACCTTTTTGTATAGAGCTATTTTAATTGTAAAAAAGAGAGACATGCCTACTCTCATTCGCATAGATTTGGCACATTATGAGATATACCGCAAGAAACATCTTTTTAATCAATGCTCATATTGAGAAAGCCTAGCACATTTGTATAAATATTTTTAAAAATTGCGCGGTTTCTTTAAAAACTCTCATAAAATATTGCTTTTTAACGTATATTTTTTAGGATAAATCGAATTTTTTGAAAAATTAACAACAGTATAATTTCTTAACACAAAAATAAAAGAAAGATAGATAAAAATGAGTAAAAGGTAGATGTAACAGATAGTAATTCGTCCATAAGATGGCACACTAGTGTACACAGGAGCTGCTGGACCTGGCGTCCGCGTTATACCAGAAATTTCTTACAAAAATTATCATTTTATTTAATTGCCGAAATTCGGAGATTAAAAAAGATGAAGACTGCTTTTACACAACTGTCACTAAGTTTGCCAGTAGTGCATATCGTCGGTACCATGTGAAACTATCCAATATGAAAACTGAGTTGCCAGTGGGCTACTTTTTTAAAATTCAGATTCCTTGATTGGCACCACTTTTTTGAAATAGTAAATTTCGCCTTATTTAATGACATATTAATTAAGGCAAAAACAAGGGGAATTTTACCGTTTCGAAACAGTGGCGTCAATCAGCAAATCCGAATTTTAAAAGTAACGCACTGGCAATACTGTTTTCATATTGGATAGTTTGACATGGTACGGACGATATAATACATTATTATGTCAAATTATCACTTTATTTCAATAAAAACCAGAAAAAGATTAAATTTATCATTCCACCATACATTTGGAATAATTTCAAATGGCGGTCCTGCTTTTAGATGATTAAGGTTCGAGAAACTGCCTATCGTGAGTGATGTACGATAGCTGGGAATGAGAGAAAACATGTTGCCAGTGGTCTATTCTTTTATATATTGACATTTCTTGGTTGGAAGCACTTTTTGGAAGTGGTGCAGTTCTGACAGTTTGGCTTACATTTTTATTCCGGAATTACTCAAAGCGATATAAGTAAGCGTCCTATCTTAAATGGGAGAAGTAACCGCAAGATTAAAAGCGAGGTCACATCAATCAAGGTCATGCGCCACGTAGCGGATGGAGTGTGAACTACAGGTTTGAACTGACTGTTTTCTTACTGACACCACTAAAATTGTAAAGTTTTTTTCACCTTGATTAATAACTGAAGCACCTCTGATAATGCGAAGAAAACTTCGTGGTGTCAAGTGCGTCTGAATGCCCCTCTCGCTACGCCATTATTTTGCAATAAATGTGGCAAACATAGCTCATTTCCATGAGTGACTGAAGAGTTACAAAATACTGCCACACTAAAAGCCTTGTATGTGAATTATCACTCCGTCCACAAGGTGGTGCAACTGTGTTAATTTACGCCTGATTCCAGCATTAAGTTTTTTCGCTTACTTATAACGCTTTGGGAATTACTAGAGAAGAATTTTTACTTCAAGCAGTTACGAAATGTCTGCTATTCATCAAATCAGAAAGTACTGTTCGTATTTTCTAGTATGAATCCAGAATTTCTGAATACAAATGCATAGCTGCCAACTGTTACGCTTTTCTGTACCACAAAAATTTACCAGTAAACTTTACATTCTTAACCCTTTCCGGGGCAAAGCACTTCTGTTGCTAAAATGTTAAAATGATTGATTGACACCGGGATTTACTAACAAATTTGTGGGAATGTAAGTAAGAGCTTTTCTTTACGTACATTATGAAAAGAAAAACTTAATTCCAAAATTCTGGTAACAATGGGGCATTTGTGAATTAAAATTAAGTGGTATATATTATATACCGGCGCCCTTCGTGGGGTTAAATCGGCGTGCGCGGCATACGCAAAAGCATAGCTGACAACCATAGTTTTTTTTTCTTAATTCAATTTCCACCAAAAATTTTGTATAAAAAAAATCTTATATTGATTACAATTACTCTAAGAAACCCACAAAAATATAAATGTTCTATTTATCTTAACCCTATCACTATGTCCTGGGGTCCACGCACTTTCAACTGGGGTCCACGCACCCCAAGCACTTTCAACAAGTTGTCAAAAAATATCTATCCCCCACTGAGTAGTTTCAGCCGGTGACATCTCATATCATAATATTTCTAACACACGGTAAAAATTAAACTGTACAAATTTAAGTGGTACTTGTTATTTTTTTAATTTGAAAAATAGATAGCATATTTCTGTGTCCTAGGGTCTGCGTGAACCCCAAGCTAAAAAATTCATAGAATATTACAAAATAAAAAATCTTTTAGAACAGCAAATACTTATAAAATGGTTCTGAAATTTTTGTTTCACAGATTGTTACTCCCAGAATCCGATAGATGGCGCTAGTTGTCCGCAAATGCGTTCGTTTCTTTCTTTATTGTTCTCCTGTATGAAGGAAATTGTCACTCATGGAACTATTAATAAAGAGGAACTGACATATCCTTAAAATAGTGAAGCATCAACTGTAACCGCTATCGCAGGCGTTGTTTACGGCCGGTGGAAACTTCCACCAGTATGTTTATACAGAAATTTTCAACTTATTTAAACGCCTTAATATTACAAAATTTCAGTCATAAATAATGGTAGAAACAGATTTTCATTTTTAGTGGTAGGAATTTGTTTTGCCAATAGTTAGGTACTGCGTTTCCGCCATATTGTGACAACCAGGGAAACAAACCGACAGTTTTAATAAGCATACTGACACCAGTAAAAACAAGAAAAAGTTGTTACGACATTTTTGAGAAAAATTTCCATCAATAAGACGTAGAAATAAGACGAAATTTTCTGTTAAATTTTACTGGTGGGATGTTCGCCCTAGTGGTAATCAGAAACTGGAGAACCTATTTAAAAAAAGCAGCCGCCATCTTGTGACAACCTCCTCAGTTACTTCACTCGCAACTGGTAGACAGCCATAGGTGCCAAGTTGCCACTAATCCTTCGTAATATGTGGGTTAATTTAACCCTGGTTTAATACATTTCGCACCAGAATTTTTTTTCAGAGATGAAATTAAACAAGTTTCACGTAGAAAACTGGAATTAAATAAATACAGATTCATCAAATATTTTTTCTGGTTCGAAACGTTGTTAAACTGGGTCAAATTAATCTACGCATTACGGAAGATTAGTGCGAACTTGGCACCTCTGGACAGCACACTACATGTCGCCTCCTCTTTATTCATAACTCCATTTTGTCACTTGACTGCGCGTTTCAATTCAGACTTATGCTTTGATGCATCAAAATGTCACGAAAACGGATTTCGGTAGATGACGCTTTGCGTATGATACAAGAAAGTGATAGTGATGACGATGTAGATATAGATAGCTTCGGTGAGTCATCTGAGTTTGAAAAGAGTGACGAAGATAGTACTCAAGATCCGAACTTGAAACCGATAGTGAATCAGAAAGTGATGATTCCAGTGACTCTCAACATTTTCCTTGTAAACGAGCTCGTTACACCAAGTTGCTAAATCAATCACAAATTTTTGAATCACAATCAGGACGTAAGTGGACGACAAATAACCCTAATTCGGCCCAAACATTGTCAGCTAATATTTTACGAGAGACAAGTGGATTAGCAGGGCAGTGCTGGAAAATTGGCGCAGAGGTGGAGCCTATGGACACCACAAAAATTTTATGGTACTATTCAGTTTAATAAAAAGTCAGAAATTTGATCTTTAGATAAGAGGCAAAATACTACTATAATTTAGTGGTATCAATAGGCTCCACCTCTGCCCCAATTTTCCAGTACTGGCAGGGAATGCTAAGAATGTAACTAATAAATTTGATTCCCTAAAATTGTTTATAACGCCTGAAATAATCAATGTTATTGCCCGAGAAACTAACAGAAGGGCAAAAAGGTGATAAAATGTTGGAATCAAGAACATCATACAAAAAAGAAGATTTGGAAAGAAACCGATGAAACAGAACTCTATGCTTTTATTGACTTACTCTTACTCAGTGGTGTCTACAAATCTGCGAATGAAAGTTTGGAGGAAATGTGGTCCACGGACAGTGGAAGGCCAATATTTCGTGCTACTATGTCAATGCAGCGTTTTCAAAATCTGCTTCGATTTTGTAGATTTGACAATGATGCAACGAGAAATCAAAGATTGCAGGTAGACAAATTAGCTGCCGTTCGTGACGTTTGGCAAATGCTGCTCGAAAATCTGGCAAAATATTACAAACCTGGAACAGATCTAACAGTCGATAAACAATTAGTGGCAACACGTGGACGATGCAGTTTTCGACAATACATACCGAGTAAGCCCGGAAAGTACGGGATAAAAATATTTTGGTGTTGTGATTCAACTACCTCGTTTCCTTTGAAAGGAGAAGTGTATGTCGGACGACAACCTGGTGTTGCATTTGGAGCAAATAATATTTCGGAAACCACCAAACGATTAGTTGACCCTTGGAAGAACAAAGGTCGCAACGTTACCATGAACAATTACTTCACCAACGCGCAGTCAGCAGAGGATTTGCTAGTTGCAAAAACTACAGTAGTTTGAACAATTCGAAAAAATCGAAAGGAAGTTCCTAAAGAATTACTGCCAAATCGTCAGCGTGATGAGAAGTCTTCTATCTTTTGTTTTGATAAAGAACTCACTCTAGTTAGCCATACTCCAAAGAAAGGGAAGGCAGTCATTTTACTATCATCCATGCATCATGACAAGATGATAATTGAAGAGGAAGATAATAAGCCAGAAATTATTACTCATTACAATGCAACAAAATCTGGAGTTGACAACTTTGATCATTTTTGCAGATTCTATACTTGCAAGCGAAAGATACGCCGTTGTCCTATGGTCTTCTGGTTTAATATGATCGACAATGCAGCTGTTGCTGGGTTTATTATTTGGATTTCAAAGTACTCAGATTGGGAATTTGGAAAGCGCCATCTAAGACGCTTATACCTGAAAGATCTCGGGAGAGAATTAGTAAATGATCAAATTCAGAGAAGACTGCAGAATTTTCAAACGCTGCAACCTGGAGTTCGCCCTTCACTCAAATCATTAGGGATCGAAATTCCGAAACTACATACTGAAACTACGGGATCTGGAATTCAAGAACCTAATAAAAAGGCTAGGTGGAGGCTATGTTCACGTTCTATGGATAGAAAAGTGAAGACCCGCTGTTCTAGTTGCCATATCCCTTGTTGCCCGGAACACCAGAAGACAGTTTGTGAGGTATGCTCAGCCAATATTTAGAATATGTTAAAATTAATGTAAATTTAATATTTGTGGGTATATAAAATAAAGTTTATTATGAAAACATCAGAACAAGCATTAATTTTTTTAAATTTAACTAAATAAATGAAAAAAGTACTTTATAAGATATTTAAACCATATTAAACATGTGTAGTATAGTATGGGGTCCGTGAGGATCCCAGGTCACAACAGGGCATGTTTTAATAGGACATAGTGATAGGGTTAAACATTTTTTTTTTAAATAATTGATTAAAAAAATTAGGAAGGTTGGCAAGTATGATTTTGGTTATCTTTTTCTTACTAAATTTCTGCAGGTATTTTTGATTAAAAATAAATACATAGATTGGAAACTATGATTTTGCGCAAACCCGAATGCTTCATTCGACAGTAAAATCATTCATTCTACCCATCGCAGTACTAACCGTTTTCACTCAAAACGATTATACTTAGAGCGTGTGCCAAGCGTGTTAAATTATGTAAGTGCATACTACCGCTACTGTCCACTCCTACGGCCTTTACAGTGTTGCCAGTGGGCTACTTTCTTAAAATTCAGATTTCTTGATTGACACCACTTATTTGAAACGGTAAAATTCTCTTTGTTTTCGCCTTAATTAATATGTCATTAAATAAGGCGCATTTTACCATTTCAAAAAAGTGGTGCGAATCAAGAATCTGAATTTAAAAAAAGTAGCCCATCTGGCAACACTGGGCAGGTTTTCAAAGCAGAATCGGCCTGCAAGTGCGAAATGCGTCAATCTTTTTCGCAAATATGAGCACCACTTTGCTCTCCTGCGACGGTTTGCCAAAAGTAAAACGTGGAAGGAAAGAATGTCACCGAGGAATTATCACATTTAACAACCTTCTCACTGACTTTATTGCACCAGGATCAATGCTTAACCCTCTGTCTACCAGAAGGGTCCAATGGACCCGACATGTACATTCAAAATATTTATTCAAACCAGAAATTTCTTCAAAACAAACTAAATTTATAAATCAGACAATAATAAGTTAAATAAACAAATTAAATAGTTTTAAGTAAAAATTCCGGTGTAGAATGTTTTTATAAAACTTGAGTAAAATTTTCGGTAGTTCTAGGGTTAAGCAAGTTCGATCGATATGTCTCAATTTCTCTTTCTAATTTTTCTGGTGTAAGCTTTCATTTTGCAGAATGCAAAAAGGACATCGGTCGTAAGAGGGCGCTATTTTAACCCCTTGAGGGGCAAGCAATTACGTTTGTGAAAGGCTGAATTTCCACCGGAATCTTTGAAAAATTCTATTTCAAAATAAGTAAAAGCAATTTTACGGCTTTTTTCCACCAAAGTTAGAAAAGTAAAATCTAATAAAATTTTTCTGGTGTAAAACTTCATTAATCGTAGGTGGTATATAATATATACCGGTGCCCCTCAAGGGGTTAAACTTATTTGTTCCATTCATCTGTTTAAGCCAAGGGTGGCCAACTGTGGCACGCGCCACACCACTAAAATTTGACACTAATCATTGACTTATCTAATCATCGAATCCCTGCGATTCAAGAAGTCGAATTTTTCTGTCAAATTTTAGTGGTATCAGGCGTGCCACTGTTGGCCACCCCTGGTTTAACCCTCCGTCTACCAGACGGGTCCATTGGACCCGACAGGTACATACAAAATATTCATTCAAACTAGAAATTTCTTTAAAATAAACTAAGTATATAAACCAGACAAAAATAAGGTAAATAAATAAGTTAAATAGTTTTAAATAAAAATTCTGGTGTAGAACGTTTTATTAAAACTTGAGTAAAATTCCCGGTAGATCTAGGGTTAACCCTCTGTCTACCAGAAGGGTCCAATGGACCCGACATGTACATTCAAAATATTTATTCAAACCAGAAATTTCTTCAAAACAAACTAAATTTATAAATCAGACAATAATAAGTTAAATAAACAAATTAAATAGTTTTAAGTAAAAATTCTGGTGTAGAATGTTTTTATAAAACTTGAGTAAAATTTTCGGTAGTTCTAGGGTTAAGCAATTGAGTTATGAATAAAGAGGAGGGGAAATGTAGTGTATTGTCTACCATTTGCCAGTGAAGTAACTGTAGAGGTTGTCATAAGATGACATCTGATTTTTTTTACATCGGATCAACAGTTTCTGATTAACGCTGGAGAAAACTTCCACCAGTAAATTTTGAATAGAAATTTTTGCTTTATTTTAGCGGCTTTTTCATGAAATATTGCTCTCACAAATATGATTAAAAATTTTATTTGATTTTACTGGTTTTCCAAGGTATCCTTTTTCAGTGACACTGAGAACAGTTTGTCTAGGTTGATACAATATGGCGGAAACGAAGGGCTTGATTACCGCCGAAGTAAACATCCATCAATGAAAATGAATATCTACTTTTGCCATTATATAAGACTAAAGTTTTTCATTTATAAGGCGTTTAAATAAGGAGAAAATTTCCATTTAAATTCACTTGTGGGAGTTTGCCGAGGCGGTAATAAATCACTCCGGAAGCAGTTACAGTTTAAGCTTCACTATTTTAAGTGTATGACAGTTCCTCTTTATTAAAAGTTCCATCTCATAGACTTATTATACAGGGTGAGTACAAATGAAGGACTCGATTAAAAAAAAATCATATTTTCGAAACTAGTGCACGTATTACAATAAGTGATACATGAATTTAAAGAGAAATATACCTAGTTTTTTTCAGTTGCAAATGTTCGATGTGTGACCCTGTTTGTTACACGCCATACGTCCAATCTGCAATCCAGTTCGTTCCAAACATTTTGTAGCATCACTCTGTGAATGGTTCTGAAAGCTGCCAAAATGCGTTCTTTAAGTTCTGACAGTGTCAAAGACATTGTTTATGTACACCCAATGCTGAAAATGCCTCTAAAATTGATTTATTTTATTAAATAATCAATATTAAATTTATAAGATTAAGTATTTAATAAAATAAGTCAATTTTAGAGGTTTTATTCAGTGAATGTATTTTTTCTTTTTAATAATTATAATGTAATTGCATATATTACATTAAGAAATAAATATATTTAACCTGAAAACAGTAATTTTAATAAAAAATAAGTTAATAATTTATAACTTTTAATTAGAATACGATTTCATTTTATGTCGTTTGATGATTTAATTTAGAATATATATTTATAATTATATAGCCATTATGAGATAATTTCCATCATACCATATAAGCATTTCACTTACATACATGCAAGGCATGTGCGGAAAAGTACAAAGAACTATAATAGTCTATAGGTTTGGTTCTAGCATTAGACCGTATACCCAAATCACACCACATCTTCAAAATTACAATTATATAATAAGTTTATATAGTCGGTAATATAGTAGACATTAAATATTAAGCTTTTAATTCAAATTATTATAAACAAATGTAATTTAACCCTTTCCGGCGCGGGGTAAGTCTGTTTGTAAAATGATCAAATGATGGACTGACACCAGAATTTACAAACGAATTTATTAGAAAATAAAAACTTGCTTATTTCCCCGTACTTTATAAAAGGAAAACTCTAATTAAATATTCTTGGTGCCGTTTGTCAGTTTTGGGATTAAAAGTAGGTGTCTATTTTTGTGGAAACCGCAAGGAAAGGATTAACACGTTCATACCGGCGCGGTGGGTCACACTCGACTGTCTCAGAGTTCTCAAGTCTCCGGCTTTTTGCACACCACTGTTATTTTAGAGAAAATGTTCTTTTATGTCTCCCAATTGTTCTAATTAAATAAAACAACATTTTCTGTATTAAAATACTGGTATCCAAAAAGCCGGAGACTTGGCAGCTCTGAGACAGTCGAGTGTGACCCACCGAGCCCTCGTGAACTTGTTAAACATACCTGATTTAGTAACCTGTAGATCACATGGTTATACCACAATGGGCTTTCGAAGTTGTTTCTGCTCACAAATTTTAAAGAACCCTTGGTTATCTAAAACTTTTTTCCCTGAAACAATGAGAAACACAATAAAAATATATCGTATTATTAAAATAATTCTACAATAATATTAGTTTTTAAAGAATAAAAATGTAATTTAATGTCAAATTACTCAAAAATACGATAGCTGCCGTCCTCCGATTAACAATCCGTAATACGTAAATTAATTTGACCCACGTGAACCACATTTAGAACCAGAAGATTTCCTTGATGAACTTTTATTTAAATGATTTTAGGACTCTACGTGGAATTTATTTGATTTCATTTTTGAAAAAAAAAAAAAAAAAAAAAAAAAAAACTGGTCCGAAACTTCTTAAACGTGGGTCAAATTATCTCACATCACATATCGTCGGTACCATGTCAAACTGTTAAATATGAAAACAGTTTTGTCAGTGGGCTACTTTTTTAAATTCAGATTTTTGAAATGGTACCACTTTTCTGAAATAGTAAAATCCTCCTTGTTTTCGCCTTAATTCATATGTCATTAAATAAGGCGAATTTTACAGATTAAAAAAAAAAATGCTGCTAATCAAGAAATCTGAATTTAAAAAAAAATAGCCCATTGGCAACACTGTTTTCGTATTGGATATTTTGACATGGTACCAACGATATTACAGAAGATTAGAGGAAGTTTGGCAGCTATATCTAAATTACAATGATATGGGATACTCTTAATTTTCTTTGTTTAAATATTTTTTAGGTAATTTTAGCCAATTGTAATCACTATTTTTTCTAAAAGGTATCCCGCTATTACTACAATTTCTAAAAAGTCATATTCGCATTATTTAAAGAGAGAAATTTTACGCTAAATTAAGAAACTACACTAGTCACTCAAAAAGTCTTTTTTAGTTTTATGTCCAAGGATTTACATATTTTTTTCCCTAGATATCAAAAAGGAAGATTACAGTTTTAAAATAGTGCTGGTCAAAGTTTGAAAAACATAGTCGTTCGTGATAACACTGTCAATGAGAAACTGAGCATGTTGCGCTCTAAGCGGATACATATGGTCTGAAAAACTCAACTAAAATTAATTTTCCGCTTTTCTTTATGCAATATGTATTAGTATGTTGTATTTGAATCCCATTAAATTTATGGGAAGCGACCATAGCTACCTGGAAGCAGATAGCATCAGAGCAACTATTAAAAGGATCAGAAAACACAAGTATCTCAATTTGCCTAAGACAGTAGTACTCACTCCGCAGAATTACATCTTTTAAAAGTCTACACTAGTTAGGGAAAGAAAAGCTCAAGCTAACGTTAATCCTATGGGAACGTTGTTTGCAGATTGTTCTCTCGCATTTTAATATTTTTAAATGATTTTTTTTTCTTCAGGAGCACCTGAAATTGATAATTTTTACTGTGCCTTTCTAATTTTTAGATTTTAGTTACTGTTTTTGCATATGAGGATACTTTCAGTTTGGAACCGGTTAGAACCGGTTCTAAAACAGAAACTATCCTCATATAAAGAAAGTGTAACCAAAATTGAAACAGTGCAAGCGCATTGTAAAAGTTATCGACCTCAGGGACCTGTTGAAAAAAATTCCATTTAAAAATATTAAAATGCGAGCGGGAAATCTGCAAAAATTGCTCCCATAGGATTAACATTAGCTTCAGAGTTTCTTCCGGTGACTAACGAAGTCACTTAACATTTCAGACGCGTAGTAATTCTGTTAGTAAAATGTTAAAAAATTCATTCACACCAGAATTAAAAATGAATTTCTTATTAAATGAGTACTTGCCTTTCTTCACATTCATTATAAAAGCAAAATTTCATTAAAATAATTTGGGTGCCCCCTGACAGTTTCGAATTAAAATTATATTGTCACATTTCTGACCACCGCCCTTGAAAGAGTTATCAAACAGAAATCTTTACCCTTAACGCTGGAATTAAATTACGGTTTAAAAATTCAAATTGCTTAATGGCACCACTTTTATGAAAAAGAAATATCCACCTTATTTAATGACAGGTAAAGCAATACGAAAAATAGCCAATTTCAATATTTTATAAAACTGGTGGGAATCAAACAATCTGAGTAAAAGACACAGCCTGTGAATATGACGGGAGCGAGAATTAGGGGGTTAAGAGCCTACACGAGTCACTCAAACAGACCCGGATGATAATGTTAATCCTATGGGGAAGTAATTATGGGGCAGTTATTTTCAAATATCTCTCCAGTGGTGGAAAATTGGCGCAGAGGAGGAGTCTATTGACACCACTAAATATTAGTAGAATTTTTCGTCTTATCTAATGACAGTTTTTATTAAGATGAAGAATTCCATAAAATATTAGTGGTGTCAATAGGCTCCTCCTCTGCGCCAATTTTCCACCACTGATCTCTCTTGAATTTTGATATTTTCGAATGATTTTTGTTGCATAGGATAGCTGAGGACGATCTACAACCGGGCTAGTTTTTACTTTTTCGATTTTTGTTATAGATTTTTTTTTTAATATTAGGATATTTTCAATTTCAGATCCGGTTCAAACCGTTTCCGAAGTAAAAGTAATTAAAAAAATATGAAACCAAAATCAAAAAAGTAAAAACTAGCCCGGTTGTAGATCGTACTCAGTCGCGCTATGCAAAAAAAAAAAAAAAAAAAATCATTCGAAAACATCAAAATTCAAGCGAGATATTTGAAAATAACTTCCCCATAGGATTAACATTATCATCCGGGTCCTTTTGAGTGACTAGTGGAGGCTCGTAAGATAAAGATTTCTGTTCTGTTAACTCTTTCAAGGGCGGTGGTCACAAATGTGACCATGTAATTTTAATTCGAAACTGTAACGGGCACCCAAATTATTTTAATGAAATTTTGCTTTTATAATGAATGTGAAGAAAGGCAAGTACTCAATTTAATAAGAAATTCGTTTTTAGTTCTGGTGTGAATGAATTTTTTAACATTTTACTAACTGAATTACTCCGCGCCTGAAACGGTTAAGTGACATCGCTAGTCCCCGGAAGAAACTCTGAAGCTAATGTTAATCCTATGGGAGCACTTTTTACAGATTTCTCGCCCGCATTTTAATATTTTTAAATGGAATTTTTTTCAAAAGGTCCCTGATGTCGATAACTTTTACTATGCGCTTGCACTTTTTCAATTTTGCTTACAGTTTCTTTATATGAGGATAGTTTCTCTTTTAGAACCGGTTCCAAACTAAAGGTATCCTCATATACAAAAACAGTAACTAAAATCTAAAAAGTAGAAACGCACAGTAAAAATTATCAATTTCATGTACTCTTGCAGAAAAAGAAAACATTTAAAAATATTAAAATGCGAGAGAGCAATCTGCAAACAACGCTCCCATAGGATTAATGTTAGCTTGAGCTTTTATTTCTCTGACTAGTGTAGACTTTTAAAAGATGTAACTCTGCAGAGTGAGTACAACTGTCTTAGGCAAATTTAGATACTTGTATTTTCTGATCCTTTTAATAGTTGCTCTGATGCTATCTGCTTCCAGGTAGCTATGGTCGCTTTCCATAAATTTAAAGTCATTCACATACAACATACTAATACATATTGCATTAAGAAAAGCAGAAAATTCATTTTAGTTGAGTTTTTCAGACCATATGTATCCGCTTAGAGCGCAACATGCTCAGTTTCTCATTGACAGTGTTAACACGAACGACTATGTTTTTCAAACTTTGAACAGCACTATTTTTAAACTATAATCTTCCTTTTTGATATCTAGGAAAAAATATGCAAATCCTTGGACATAAAATGAAAAAAGATTTTCTGACTCGCAACATTTTTTAATCGAATTTTTTAACTACGTGAGGAAGACTTTTATCTATTTTGAAATAAATTTTTAAATTCTGGTGTCATTCAACCATTTCAGCATTTTACGAAGAGAAATACTTTACCACTGAAAGGGTTAAAAGAGCCCATTTGATGATCGGTGGTTGATATAGGCCTCCTGGTAAAACACTCTACGTAAAAATAATGTAATACGCTATATGCAATACATCTGTCAAAATCTGTCAGTAGCACTATTTTAAACTATAATCTTCCTTTTAGACACGTAAGAAAAAATATGTACATCCTTGGACATAAAATGAAAAATAATTTTCTGAGTCGCAACATTTTTCATTTTTACTTAAATATTTTACATTTTCTTATCACAAACTTTGAGGAAATATCGTCAGTACTATGTCGAACCAGTGTTGACAGAGGGCTCCTTTTTTAAAATTCAGATATCTTGATTATCACCACTTTTCGGAAATGGTAAAATTCCCCTTTATTTGGCATTAATTAATATATTATTAAATAAGGCGAATTTTACTATTTCAAAAAAATGGTACCAATCATGAAATCTGAATTTTAAAAAAGTAGCCCACTGGCAACATTGTGCCAAACTATCCAATATGAAAACAGTGTTGCCAGTGGACTACTTTTTAAAAATTCAGATTTCTTAATTGGCACCACTTTTCTGAAATGGCAAAATTCCAATTGTTTTCGACTTAATTAATATGTCATTAGATAAGGACAATTTTTCTATTTTATAAAAGTGGCGCCGATCTAGAAATCTGAATTTTAAAAATGTAGACCACTGGCAACACTGTTTTCATATTGGATAGTTTGAAATGGTGCCGACTATATCTAAAGATGGCTCGCTTCCATTTTATGCATTCATGCTCAAATTAACATTAGATTTTCTCACAGAAAAACTAGCAAATTATCGTAAAATTTTTAGAGAGTTTAAAACCATCGCCATTCTTTCCGAAAGTTTTTTGGATTAATACAAGAGCTGCTGACTTTTAAATGCTAATGAAACCTCTTAAGAGATCTCATTACTTTACTTGACTGTCACAGTAGACTGTCACCACAGTTAGGAATCTAATTCGTTAAAAAATTGGTCAACTGTAAAGCTGCCAACCATTGGAAATATTGTATGTTTGCCTAGTTTACTTAACACAGTCAAATTCGTTTAAGCCGGGAGAACACGCACATATCCAGGGTATGAATGGTTTTTACTTTGTCACCAATAAATACGAATAATAATCGTCAACTTCTTGAGTTGGAGACAATTGCTAAAAAAATTGCTATAAATAAGTTGAAGATTATTTTCAAAAAGATAGTGATGAGAATTGTAAAAACCATACGCATTCTGGGTCTAGCAGGCCCGGCGCGCGTCCTCGAGGGTTAACCCCTTAACGGTCGCATTAAATTACGGTTTAAAAATTCAAATTGCAGATTGGCACCACTTTTTTGTAAAAAAAAATATTCACCTTATTTAATGATAGGTAAAATGATACCACAATAAAGCCAATTACACTATTTTATAAAACTGGTGAGAATCAAACAATCTGAAAAAAAGGCACAGCCTTTAAATATCACGGGAGCGAGAATTAAGGGGTTGATAGAGCACGGCTAAAACGAGCTCGCGGTTAAGTGGAACAGTTTGCACGTTAAGCATGATTCATCACTGAAGCTGCATTAAGATTTTCTCTCGTTTTACGAGCTACAAAGCCGGATAACGGCTAATACGAGCAAAACATCCGTTCATTTTAATGTTATTTTTGGAGAAAAGTTGAGTAGAATTAGGAACGAAATCTCCTTTCTTATCGACACTATACACTCCGAGCTATAATATTTCTATATTGAAACCGTCTGTTAAAATGTAGTATTTTATGAATTTTACCAGACGGAATTTCAATCTTCAAGGAAATCCACAACCCCGAAACATGAAAAGGGATTTATTGATGTTTGTTCTGTTTTTGGTGTGTGTGTGTGTGTGGGGGGGGGAACTATGGGCTATATTAACACTTCCGAGACGGCATCCCTTACACAAACTTTATTTGAATGGCACCGCTTTTTAGGGTTTCGTTCATCTCACGAAACCCTATTCGTCTCCTCTGTCTGTCTGTCTGTCTGTCTGTCTGTCCGTCACAGAGCCCGTTCTCAGAAACTATACATGTTAGAGACTTGAAATTTTGGGTACTTATAGCTGAACACCTCACATCAAACAACAAATCATAAAATTTTGAAAAAGTTGGTAATTAACCGAATTACGGGCTAATTAACTTCTAAAATTAACCAATCCACCTTTTTAACGCAAATTCAAACGGACTTTCTCGAAATCATCCTTGTTCCTCCTAAGGGTTGCCAGTAAAATCAGCCGAATGCACGGTTACCACGGAGGAAATTAAGCCGAAAAATGAAGTGGGGATTTTAAAGCGAAATCGTATATCAGAAAATATTAGTGCGAGAAATTTGTAAATGGAATAGACAGACGCAGAAACAAATCTACTTTCATTTGGTATAAAGTTCACATTTCTGCGATCTGTATAAGTTAAAATATCCACTAAAAATCGATCGATAAAAATTTAATTTCTTTAATTGGAAAGACAAGGAAATAAAAAGATTTCAATTCGGCGGGAAAGCAGGTAGACATGACGACGCTGCGGTTTTCCATAATAGCATATTTTAATACGAAATTTTAACTTTTTAAATATTAAATTTTTTGATTAAATTTTTTGGCATCCCGATGTCAAATTTCTCGCTGATTTCATTGATACCCATATCTAAGTCCTATCTTAATTACAAGCTGAAATATTAATTATTATTTAATTAATCGGTTTATTCCTATCAAATGCATCGATTAAAATGAAGAGACGCTTATTTAACCACGAGTTAACTTAAATTAGGAAATCTAATAATTTGCCTGGGCTTTTTGAACAGCGATATGAGATAAGTATAACTCATTCATCATCAGAAAGTTTACTTCTAACCACTATTTTCTAATAGCAATTTCAGGAAATATTTTGAATTATTGGTTAAGACCGCAACTCAGTCTGTTTGAAACTGTAAGATAGTTTATAACACATAGAAAAAAGTGTAAAAAAGAATGGAGTGTGATATTTCGAGGATGGGGGGGGGGGGGGGGGAGCTAGAATTATTTTTAAAATCTTAGCGTTTGTTACCGCAGCAAATATTTTAAATTCTTGTTTAAGACCACCACCATCCCGACACATCTATCTACGGAAAGATTGCGTAAAGGAGTTTCGTTCAGATATGCTTTTGTTAAGAATAGAGTGCATTCCCTGGTGGTGGAATGTGGAACTAACATAACGCGATTTTGTTAAAATTAGGAAGTCTAACAAGTCGATCTGTTTGAAACTTTAAGATATTTTATAACACATAAGATAAGATAAAGTGTAAGAAAGAATGACACGCGAAATTCCGGGAGGGGGGGGGGGGACGCTAGATTTCTATTTAAAAAATTAGCGTTTCTGACAGCTTTAGGTGACTTTTTGAGGGAGTCCTGAGATATATGCTACTTATTTAATATAAAATTGTCTAAAGTTTAGTTACCACTATTTCCTAATAGTAATTTCAGCAAATATCTTAATTTCTTATTAAGACCGCCACCACCTCGAGTAACATAT
Source organism: Maratus speciosus (assembly GCA_963932465.1). Lineage (NCBI taxonomy): Eukaryota > Metazoa > Arthropoda > Arachnida > Araneae > Salticidae > Maratus > Maratus speciosus. The sequence continues at coordinate 490,829,740 of OZ010796.1, read as the reverse complement.
CTACTTATAGGTTGTTTAACGGAGTTTCCTTCGGATACAGTTTTGTTAAGAATAGAGTGCGCTCCCTGGTGGTGGAATGTGGAACTAACATTTTTGTTAAAATTAGGAAATATAACAAGGCGATCTGTTTGAAATTTTACGATAGTTTATAACACATTAGAAAAAATTTATAAAAAATGGCGCGTGAAATTTCGGGAAGGTGGGTAGAGCGCGAGGGGCAAAATATTTCTTTTTTGTTTCATACCGTTTCAGGTGCGTTTTTTGATGGAGTCCTCAGATACATGCTACTTATACTTATTAAATATAAATATATCAAAAGTTATATTACCACTATTTCCGAATAGTAATTTCAACAATTATCTTAAATTCTTGCTGAAGACCGCCACCCCCTCGAGTAACATATCTACTAATGGGTTGTGTAAAGGAGTTTCGTTCAGATACGCTTTTGTTAAGAATACAGTGCGCTCCCTGGTGGTGGAATGTGGAATTAACAGACCATGATTTCATTTAAAGTAGGAAATCTAACAATTCAATCTGTTTTAAACTTTAAGATACTTTATAACACACGATAATAAATTATAAAGAAGAAGGGCGCGTCGCATTTCGAGGAGGGGGGGGGGCGGTTGAGGGAGGTGCGCGAACAAAATTAGGAAATATAACTGGGCGATCTGTTTGAAACTTTAATATGGCTTATAAAACATAACAAATTTTTAAAATCAGGCCGCGTCAAAAATCATGATGACCATCTGTCCACTCCCCCCCAAGGGGGGCACTTTTCTAAATTTGGCAGATACCCGTCATTTGATATATCGTAGCATTTGGGGGGGGGGGCGAACAAAATTAGGAAATATAACAAGGCGAATATGTTTGAAACTTTAACATAGTTTAGGATGTGTTTGCCAAAATTTAGAAGGTATTCCATGGCGATAAATGTACTGGACGTTTTGAAAGAAAGTGTTTTGAAAGGAATATTAAACGAAACCCTTTGTGCGATGTATGATCACACTTACCCACTTGTTTTAAATAGTTCCCATTACTTGTGAAACACCCAAAAATACCCTAATTACCCCCTTAATTCTTCCTCCTGTGATATTCACGGGCTGTGTCTTTTATTCAGATTGCTTGATTCCTACCGGTTTTTAGAAAACAGAGTAATGTAATTGGCTTTGTTATGGTATAATTTAACATGTCATTAAATAATGTGAATATTTCTTTTTAAAAAACCCGTAATTTAATGCGACCGTTAAGGGGCTAAAAAAATATTACACTTGTTTATTAATGGTACCAAAACAAATTAAACATGCACCTTTTGACGATGCATATATGCATCATTAGCCCCAAAACGGTTAAGCAGTCTTTTAACCCCTTGTGCTGTTAGCGGATTTATGTAATTAGACAGCAGTGTTGCCGCCAGTGTTTTAGAAATTTTGAGTTCACACCACAAAAATTTAATTAGTAATTTTCTTTTACTTTATTTATGGAAAATCAATCATCTTGTATAACAAAGATAAGCGTTAAAAAGTTCTGGTGAGAATTCGGAATGTCTAATTAAAAAATCAGCCAGATATCATACGTCATTCTCGGAAATGACTCATAGAGCGAAAGAGGTTTATGTATGTTACTGCACTGTTAAAAGGAAAAGAATATGTGAAACCAATTACTCAAAAATTGCAGTAACTATTGCAGTGTTAGCCGAAGTTTTCCAGGACATTTTTAATATTATGTTAATTTTAGGATGGATATATTTTGAGAAACTAATAGTTATAGTTTATTTACGCGTGTGCGTTTAAGATTTGTATTATCTTCACTGACATTACGAGTAACGGTGTAACGGTTAATACGAGGACCTTTATAATTCCCTTACATTTCGTTATAAGATAGTTATACTGCATATGCTAATGCTAAATATTATTCAAAAATATGTATTGTTTATATGTATTACTCGTTTAATTTAATTTTTTAAATAAATTTTCTAATAAACCCTACAAAATTCATTGTTTGGATAAAGCACAATTCTTCAACTCGTTCCGTCTTTTAACCCTCCGTCTACCAGACGGGTCCATTGGACCCGACAGGTACATACAAAATATTCATTCAAACCAGAAATTTCTTTAAAATAAACTAAGTATATAAACCAGACAAAAATAAGGTAAATAAATAAGTTAAATAGTTTTAAATAAAAATTCTGGTGTAGAACGTTTTATTAAAACTTGAATAAAATTCCCGGTAGATCTAGGGTTAAACACCACTTTTTTTCAAATTAAAATCAAACACAATTTTCGTCGAAACTTATCTCGACCAGCGCTTTTATTGTGCGGTTGCTAAAACCTACCTCGAATTTCTCCCTAAAATAATACTGGTTTTCAAAAAACGGGCCAATTCGTAGCCCTGAAAGCGGTGAAAATGACAAATGCCATGTTTTCATTACAAATGTCCAACTCTAGTCATGATTTCTGAAGTCTGTATTATTTCTTATTTAGACTGCGTAATATACTGAGATTTTGTGTTATAAAAATTCAGTATAAGGAGTCATAAAACGCTAAAACGATTCACCTAGGATAACAGCAATTTGTGTCAGCGCGTTGGCCTAGTATTCAGAGGGTTGTGGTTGGTACGGTCCATTGTATTTAAATAATGATATTTTCTAAAAGGATTCTTTGCCTTCTTTTTATTAGATCTAATAAGACAGAGATTAGAGATTAGAGACATTTAGAAGATAGTTGTATTCAAATTTAAGGGACCGCACAAACGCTAAAAAAACGCTTAAGATCCATGTCATTTTTTAGTCAGCCCGTATGCCTAATACTGTGAGGTTTATTGGTCATGGTCATACACAGCCCCCTGAATACTAGGTCTGAATGCTGACACGTAACTGGCGGCTGTCGTAGCAGATTTTATTTTGAGCGTTTTGTGCGGTCCCCAGAATTTGGACTACAGTAATCTTTTTAAGTTTTTTCTGCTTTATTTTTCTGACATTAAACAATTCAGGGTGCAGTTAGGACACTTAAAATAACAACCTACGACAGCAGCGAATTTTGAGTCAGCACTCAGAACTAGTATTCATGGGACGATGGGTCCTACCAACGCCCCCTAGATAAGGGAGAAAGCCTTTACACGCGTCACGAAAGCGTCACACAAAGCAACTAAAACAAAGAAAAAAATTCGAAAAGCTTGTATGTTTTGATTTCGTTGGCTCGTGGAATTATTATTTATTATTATAAAATAATAATTTATAATTCCACGAGCCAACGAAATCGAAACATGCCAGTTGTTCATTTTTTTCTTTGTTTTGCCAGCTTTGTGTGACGTTTTCATGACGCGTGTCAAGGCTTTCTCCCTTATCTAAAGGGCGTTGGTCTTACGTAGTCCCCTGAATTCTAGGCCTGAGCGCTGACACAAAAATGGCGGCTGTCCTAGGCGGATATTTTTCAGCGTTGGTACGGTCCCTTGAATTTTAATACCATTATTTTTTAAGTATTTTCAGCTTTATATTTCTGAGATTAAATAAGTCAAAGAATATTTTAAAAATACTGGTTTATAAATTTTGGGGCTCATACAAACGCTTAAAAAAAACCGCCTACGACAGCAGCCATTTTTGTATTAGCGTTCAGGCCTACGTTTCAGGAGGCGGTGGACCATATGTCAATTACGTCACATTTCAAGAGGTGAAGAAGGTGTCCAGAAAGTATTAACCCCTTGAGGGGCAAGCAATTACGTTTGTGAAATGCGGAATTCCCACCGGAATCTTTGAAAAATTCTATTTCAAAATAATTAAACGCAATTTTACGGCCTTTTTTCCATCAAAGTTAGAAAAGTAAAATTTAATAAAATTTTTCTGGTGTAAAACTTCATTAATCGTAGGCGGTATATAATATATACCGGTGACCCTCAAGGGGTTAAAGAGGAAGGGACATGTTATGATGACAGATGAATTTGTCGTATGAAATACGCATTATTTGTAACCCGAATAATAAACTTTATAAAATATTTTTACTCGGGTAACGTTGGGTGCAGTTTTTCCTTTTCTTGAATTGCAATAGTTTGAAGTTAGAGAACGAGTGTTCTGAACATTTTTATAATATTTATATAATTTTGTAATAGATCATATGTGACTTACTTTTATGTAAAATTGACTGTACGTTAACAGTTAAAGTACATTAATAGTGGGTCCAGTACAGTATAACAACGTACAGCATAATTATTACAATACAGTTAAAACAATCTGGGGCATCTCATCCTTACCACATGCTGAATATGAAAATACTTACGATAAATTCAATCTTTCACAATACCCTAAAAAGTTTTGTCACAGAAAAATAGGTATTAATTCGAAAATTTCAGTTAACATACATTACAGCTTCCAAATCGAAGATGATTTTTATATAAATGAATTTAACACTTTGTAAACAAATGTTCTATGTGTGGAATATAACAAAATAAATTTTATAGATTGACTTTTCAGAAATCCCTACCATTGTAATAATTCCCTTATTTTAACTTGTGAGTAATTTTAATTAATAGAAGATTTTACAGTCGATAACAATACTCAGTTCCCTTATAACTGAAATTTCATTTCCACTTTCAGATGATACGTGTAATGATATCTTAAATTAAAACTTTCAGTTTATTTAAATTAGAATAGTTCCTGTCATCTTTAACCTCTTAATTCTAGCGCCCGTTACATTCACGGGCTATGTAGGCTACTTTTTTTTTTTTTTTTTTTTTTTTTTTTTTTTTTTTTTTTTAATAACATTAGAACGTCCGGAAATTTTACCCAAGCTTCAAAAAAATATTTGACATAGAATTTTTATTTAAAATTATTTAACTGATTTATTTAACGTAATTCTGCGTCGTTTAAATTTAACTTATTTTATGAAAAAAATTCTGGCTCCAACGGACATTTAATCATGTGGTCGGAGTCGAATCGACTACTTCCGGGCGTTCTAGTGTTAATATTAAGATTGTTTGATTCTCACCAGTATTTTTAAAAAGTGTAATTGACTCTATTTCTGCACCGTTTTATTTGCCATCAAATAAGGTGAATATTTCCACTTCAAAATATTGGTGGCAATCAAACAATCTGAATTTTGATAAGTAGCCTACATTTATCTGATGCGACGCAGTGTTGCCATTTGGCTACTTTTTTAAATTAAGATTTTTTGATAGGCACCACTTTTTGGGAAAAGTAAAATTCGTCTTAGCTAATGACATATTAATTAAGGCGAAAACATGGGGAATTTTACCATTTCAAAAAAGTGGAGCCAATCAAGTAATCTAAATTTTAAAAAAGTAGCCCACTGGCAACACTGACGCTACGCTTAAGGGTTTAACAGTATAAGGACGGTGGGGGGTCATTTTGACCCCTACCATATAAATATTTTTCGCTTCAAAACTAGAAATTTCTTTATAAAATAAATTTAAAAGATACAGGTAAGAAAAAATATAAATAAATGAGGTAAAAAATTTTGAATAAAAATTCCGATGTAAAATATTTTTAGAAAACTGGAGTAAATTTCCAGGTCATTTTCAGTGTTAAATAGGTATCACATCGCTAGATCAAATTCTACATACAAAGAACTTTTTGTTTATAAAATATTTTGTCAATTAATCTTTTCTTTCTTATTAAAGATTTTCCAATTACCGTAATTTCCCGCTTATGCGCCGCGGCTTAGTTAAGTCTTTTTCAAACGGGAAATTTTATCAAAAAAAAAAAAAAAAAAAAAAGTCAAATATGTACTAAGCAGAAGTAAGTCACATTTTATTTCAAATAAATTTTGGTTAGAAAGAGAGTTATCTGAGGTGCGGCGGATACGCGCTAAATTACGGTAATTCGAATGACCACCGAGTCAAATCTGCCGTTAAATATGGAGCACAGTGGTGGAATTAGTTGCGATATTGCTACTGTTTGTATTCGTGTATATCATCACAAAAGACGACGATATTATCCTAGAAAAGAATTAAAATTGTGATTAAACTATATCTGCGCGTGCTAATAAAAGCTCTTTGAGTTTTAACTCGTAAACTCTATTTTTTTATTGGTGCAACAAAATTGTGCATTTAATTTTCGCTTATCCATTTTTATATGTGCAGAGCTGCAAAATCTCCGGCATTTTGGGTACCAGTATTTTAATATAGAAAATGTTTTATTTAATTGGAACATTTCGACGATTTAACAGAACCAGATTTTCTCTAAGATAATAGTGGTGTGCAAACAGCCAGATATTTGGCAACTGTGTGTGCAAAGTTTCCGACTAAGCTTCTAAAATATTTAATACTATTTAGGGTTGTCAGAGAATTACAACAATTGTACTTTTAATACCACTATCAGGACTCCCATTGATCCGTTTTTTGAATAACACTTTTTCCAGAGGAAAATAATCCTTTTACATTTCTCTGTCAAGTTTTGTAGCAACCTTCCCCGAAGGTAATTTTTGTTGCGAATGTTATAAAATCCTATAATGAGTTTTTTCTTCAGAAATACTTACATTAAAAAAAACTTAGCTATGGGACCCTATATAACGCCCTATATATACCCTATATAACGCCCTGCCACTGTCGTATAGTTAGGAGGGGAATGTCTTGATCATTTTACTACCACCAGTATTATATAGAACATTTGGCTTTATTTAACCATTGAACGTAATACGATTAAACAAAGTAAAATTTAGCATACAATAATAATGTAAGTAAAATTATTAGACCCACACCCCTCTCCCCGCCACTGAGCTTTGCACTATTTGCATATATTAATATTTCGCTTTTTTTATTAAAGAACTTCTGCGATTAAATAAATAGCATATTTATCCGGAAATATTGGGATTCAAAATTCCATTGTGGTATTTCCCTGTGAACCCTGATACTGCTATTTTAAAATAGAAATTTTAGCTGTAATTAATGTCTAACTTCTGAAATTGTATAAAACAGAGAACAATTCGAAAATATTATTTATTAAAAATTATAGCGTTTGCAGCACTGCATATGAATCATTGACTCTTTCCATACTTAAAGAATTATTTTTCAAATTGAATATTTTGCTACATGAAACGTTTAAGTGTTTCCCTTTCAAATATTTCTGTGTCTGTGTTAACCCTTTCCGGCACGGGCAATTTTTGTTGTAAAATGATGAAATAATTGCCTGACACCGGAATTTTATAACGACTTTTTTAGAAATTAAAAACATGTTATTTTAACTATTTATTGTAAAAGCAAAATGTTACTAAAATATTCTTGGTGCCGTTCGTAAGTTTGCAATTAAAATTAGGTATCTCGACCCGGGCACACTGTGCCGGAACAGTGTTGCCAGATGGGCTACTTTTAAAAAAATCATATTCTTGATTGGCACCACTTTTTTGAAATGGTAAAATGTGCCTTATTTAATGACATAGTAATTAAAGCAAAAGCAAAGTGAATTTTACTGTTTCAAAAAAGTGGTGCCAGTCAAGAATTCTGAATTTAAAAAAAAGTAGCCCACTGGCAACACTGTGCCGGAAAGGGTTAAACTTTAAATTTTATTTTTAGAGAAAATAAGATATAAGTGAAATAAAATTTAATCAAGTTGCGTATGGCCTTTACTTTTTGAACACCAATATTTGCGAATTGATATATTAGCCATATTCAATCTCAGAAAATCCACAGAAATCGTATAAATATTGCGGTTAAATAAATATGAAGCTTTTTATTCGGAAATAGTGATGCTCAAAAGTACATGAAACATTTAAGTGTTTCCCTTTCAAATATTTCTGTACCTGTTTTATTCTTTAAATTTTATTTTTTATGAAAATAAGACATAAGTGAAATAAAATTTAATCAAGTTCCGTATGGCCTTTACTCTTTGAACACCAATATTTGCGAATTTATATATTAGCCATATTCAATCTCAGAAAATCCGCAGAAATCGTATAAACATTGCGGTTAAATAAATATGAAGCTTTTTATTCGGAAATAGTGATGCTCAAAAGTACATGAAACATTTAAGTGTTTCCCTTTCAAATATTTCTGTATCTCTTTTATACTTTAAATTTTATTTTTAATGAAAATAAGACATAAGTGAAATAAAATTTAATCAAGTTCCTTATGGCCTTTACTCTTTGAACACCAATATTTGCGAATTTATATATTAACCATATTTAATCTCAGAAATTCCACAGAAATCGTATAAATATTGCAGAGAAATAAATATGAAAGTTTTTATTTGGAAATAGTGATGCTCAAAAGTAAGGCTATTAGTCACCCTGTAAATTGGATCCACAGAATCTACAAATATTTTATAGAACATTTTGAAAAAATAAAAAACTAACTTTGATATTATTGTTTAAAAACACAAAACAAAATATAGATAAAATGTTTATTAAGCTTTATTAACATTCTTCTTTTTGTTAATTCTATATGGAGATGTCACATAAAACATTTATTTTATCACCGATAAATATCATAATATATTTTGAATAAGCTGTATTGACTTTTTGTTTGATATTGTTTACATAGGTCTTAGTGTTGAAAGGACTATCAACCATCTGACTTATTATGAACGGAAATTCAAACATCTTTTACTTTCGTAAGCCCAATAAGATGTTAAAAGCTTCCGTAATAGAATCGTAAAGAAAATAACTAAGCTAACATTCTTACAAGAGATTTACTCCAAAAGCTATTTGTTCTGGGAAAATCGATGTTAGAGTTGTTTTATAGATTATGCATCATTAAAATTGCCTTGAAAGATGGAATTCCACGATTGACTTTATGAAGTCTCGATTTTGAATGCAGGTGTATATATATACAGTCGGACCTCTATTTAACGAAATCGCTAAATCCCGAAAAAAAGTTCGTTATATGGAAAATTCGTTAAATAGAGAGTCACCCTTTAAAATACTTTAAACTACGTAAAACACATTTTAAGCCCACAAGCACTAAGCATAATTAAAAAAAGTAATTAGTCACACCTTTTTTTGTAAATTATATCTATTTGTTTTATTTATTTTACCCATCAAAAAGAAATCTGCAAGGGAAATAAGAAGGAAACAAAACGTTGTCTGGAAATACATTGTATTTTCAGTTTAAAAAAAATTTACATTAAAATCCCGATTTTTTTATTATGGTTGATAAGCTGTTTGGAGGAATACCAAATTTTAAAGCAGTATTCTTTTTCTTCATGCCTTTATTCACCTCATCAAGAATAATTTTTTTTTCTCTGATGCTCAAGCACTTTCGCTTTGACATTTTCGAGCTACAAGAACCGAAATTACCAACACGATTGATCATGATCAACAATCTAGAAAACGGGAAACCATAGTTTAAGGACTCGGGGCAGCTCCATTTAGGGTTAAAAGGGGATGAAAGTTTGCTCTTCTTAGATGAAAAGCAAAGAATCACAACGATTTTACTGCTCTCGGTGAGTTAGGTGCCTGGTAAGAGCTGTTCATGGTCATTGATCATCATAAAATGTGTTAAAAGAAAGAATAAGTTTGAAATGTCCAGTAATATTTTAAGAAATAAGGAGAAAAAAAATAGATCCCAAGGTAAAGTTCGTTAAATAGAGAATACACTTCGCTATTTGGAGGTTATTTTAAGAAGAAATTTGCAAAATGTTCTTGGTTCCAAGTAAAAGTTCGCAAAATAGAGAAATTCTCAAAATAGAGGTTCGTTAAATAGAGGTCCGACTGTATATATAAACAATAATTCTTAAATGAAATTTATTATATACGTTTAGTGCATTTCTTTGATTGTATTATGTATATTTGAAAAATATTTTAATGTTAATGATCATAAAAGTTTCCATTCACATATTATGACAAAAAACGTAAATAATAATAATAAGTAAAAACCATGATTTTTATCACATATTGTATGAATGCTTGCTTGAATTTTTTTTCCATGAGTACATTTATTTAAATTTGCTGTTATATGTACGAAATAAACTCAAAAATGTGTGTCTCTCAATATCATAATTTCAAACGTGGATGACTAATCACCGAGCCAGCGATTAAATTGCCACCACTCTTTCTAAATAGAAATACTTGCTTTATTTAATTGCATAATTTATGTCATATATAAGGCAATTCGGAAAAAAAGTAGCGATAGTTGGCTCGCCAGCACATGAGTTCGCAAACCCTGGGTGCAAAACTTTCGTATTGTTTTCAAGTCAAATAAACATGCTTGAAACGAGAAGATTTATCTAATAAAATAATTCTTATTTCAGTGTGGTGCTGAGTGCTGTCAGTAGGTCGGGGATCTTATTCATAATCAAAGATGGGTGCATAGGAAGCTGTGTTGTCAACATACACAGGTCTTCCACAGGTCCGCTTTTATAAAACCAGTATTTTTTAAGAAACAATTGTAGTATATTTCGGCAACAGCTGTATCAAAAATGGCCGTCACAATACATTTACTAGGAAATTTATGGAGAGGATTCTTATTTGAAAAAAAGTGGTATTCAAAAAACGGAGTGAGTGTGAGCCCTGCGTAGGTACATTTGTTTTTAAAAAACTATCTTCCTACCAGAAATTTTGTAAAGTAATTTTTGTTTTATTTGTTGATATACATTCCGTAATTAAATAAAACAAAAATTACTGGACAGAGATTCTTGTACAGCAGTAATTTTGTTTGAATTACAAATGGGATAAATTGCCAACACCGACAGGACGAACTGACGCACCCATACTAAAACCGGCCGCGAGATTGCAGCTACACACATTTCGAATTTTAAACGATTAACTCAGTGTTGCCAGTAGACTACTTTTTAAAAATTCAGATCTCTTTATTGCCACCACTTTTATCAAGTAGCATAATTCGTGTTATTTGCGCATGATTTAATCTGTCGTTAAATAAGAAGAATATTTCTGCTTCAAAAAAGTGGTTTAATCCAATAAATCGTAATATAAAACAAGAAAGAAAAAACCATTAAGCATAGATTATGAAACACTTTCCAACACTTCCTAAATGCTTTAACAAAACTTCGTTATTAAGATATATAAAGTAAATAAGATAACTGAGTAGACATTTTAGAAAACGCACGAAACATTTGAAAAACTGATTTCAGCAGTTACTGTCCATAGCCAAATATTTATTCCAGTTCTTTTGTATTGCCTTGTATTTGATCTGTACGTTGATATGTATACTATATAATGGGAAAATTTAGATTAGCAAGAAAACGCATAACTGGTCGAAATTTCTCTTTCAGCAATTTATACTAATAGATGGAAACATACTTGAATACTTTTGTACAACCCTTATTACATGCCACTATTTAGCTAAAATTTAATCAAACCAAAACACACTTAAAACTACTGAAATCACATTTCCTGAAGTTATCATTTATAGACGGCCATGTATCCAATTCTTTGCGTGACTCTGTATATCATTTTATCTATATTCTACAAACATTTTTAGTAAACTAAATGCAGTTCATAACTTTAAGCAATTTTCGCTCACGTCCAGTAACCCTTACGAATTCTTTTGCGTAGCCCTGTATATGAATTACATTATTTATTCAAACCATATAATATGCATAAATATAGCGAAACATAAAACCGCATGTCATAATTAAAATTGCATTTCTAGCAATCATCGCTAATGTGCAGTACTTCGGATACAATATAGTATCTGAAATATTTTGTGTGTTCCTATAAATGCTATGCACTTCGCATTATACATGAAATAAGTTATAGTAAATCTCAGCGACCTATAACAATTTCATTATACATAAAATAATTTAACAAAATTAAAATACGCCGCAAACAATTCCCTCCACCCCTATATCATTATGTAACAGAATTATTTTGTATGGCCCTGTAAATGAATAATAACTATTCTTTACACCGCATATTCTGTAGAATGCATATTTTAGTACACTTCATTAATGCATATCAATTTTATTATATTTGAAAGCGTGTAACACCATTAAAAATCATTTTAAACGATTTTTTCCAATATTCCGTAATGTATTGGAAAAATTTTGACTGCCCCTGTAAATGAACTAAACATGCTACTAACTGCATTTGAAATAGGGAACGTGCTATGATAAATGTCAATAACATCCAAAAATTTCAGATCAATCCGAGTATATTTACGGGAGTTAGAACGCGGACAGACGGACAGACAAACCTAAGTCATAAGCACTTTTCAACTTTGTTGGAAAGTGTTAAAAAGTAGCAAACTGGCAACACTGATCTACCAACAGTTATTTCCTTTTTAACCCTTAAATGCATGATTTTTTATTTTGTTTCGAAAAAATTATATATATTTCTCTAAAAGGTTTATTACACAGGAGAGTAATGTAAAAAATCAGGGATACATTTTTCATGTAATACATCAATATTTTCTTATGTTGCACATCTGCAATACAAGTAAAAACTATAATATTGCAAATTAGTAAATATTTTAGTAAGTATGGATCTAAATATTTAATATTTTATATAAATTTTTATTTTATAAAACTTAACCCTTAAATCAGTGGTGGACAGCTGTGGCACGCTCGACACCACTAAAATTTTATAGTAACCATTGCCTTATTCAATAAAAGAATCTCTGCGATTCAAGAAGGCGACTTTTTCTGTAAACTTTTAGTGGTATCCGGCGTGCCACAGTGGCCACCCCTGCCTTAACCCTTTCAGGGGTAACGCTCTTCTATTAGTAAAATACTGAAGTGAATGTATGATACCGGAATTTATAAACAAATTCCTTTGAAAATAAGTAAAAGCTTTTCTTTTCGTATTTAATAAAATGACAAATTTCAAACCAAAATTCTGCTGTAAATGTCCCATTTAGGGATTAAAATTAGGTGATCCAAAAGTGAACCACCTGCCTTGAAGGAGTTAAACGCATAAATTATTTTTTTTCGAATTATTTTTTTACTCTTATATTAAATATTAGACACCGGAAATTTTAAGATCCCTTTTCAACTTTATGTTTTTGTAATTTTTACAGGATTAATATTTCTATATAAATATACTGGTTACTAAGAATTAAATAAAAAGTGACGTAGATATGCATCACTTGAGGGTTAAATTGTTAAAACTTACACACCATACTAGTATAGTTCCCAACTTGTCCGCTTTATTGCACCGCAAAAATTTAATAGAAATTTTTCTCTTATTAATCGACATATTACGGCGATTTGAAAAGGTTAATTTTACTAAACAAATTTTGTGGTACAAAGAAGCGTAAGACGTTGGCAGCTATGTACTACTGCTGTTGGATACTAAACGATCCAAAAAAGCCAACTGCCTTAGTAGTACTCAGTTAATGCGGATATCATAAGCAGAAGGCGCTGGAAGATTCCGCTTGGTTCAGTGACTTGCATAAGAAATCGCGCGGTGCGTCCTCATGGTTCATTGCATTAGTAATTTTAATGCACAGTAGTTGCATAGCAATGATATGTGTTGTGTAGGTACTTGCAGTTGTTTTTAATATTTGAAAGTATAACATAGTACGTTATTCTTTATGAATATTAACAATTTCTCTTATGGTTTTAGAATATCAGGACTAGTTATACCAGAGCAAATTGCGCCTCAACTATAAAGCCCGACTCTTAATCTATTAAACTCAGCAAAAATCTTCTGCCCCAAATTGCGAGTTTCCATTTTACAATGATTTGAATACTTAACTACTGTAGCGCCCAGCCTATATATATGGAGATAAGAATTGTGCCATAATCAACATTAAACGCACCTTCCTATAAACTATACGTCACACCACACTGCAGCACTTCCCCTGAAAACTAAGTCTGAGCGCTGACACAAAAATGGCGGCTATCGTAGGAGGATTTTTTCCAGAGTTTGTACGGTCACTGCCATCGAAATACTCAAGACCAGAGGACACGAGTGTGACGTCATCACTAATCGACCGACTTCTCAAGAGTGTTGAAATTCACACCGGAAATTTTTTAATAGCAATTTTCTTTTCTTTTATTTGTGGAATATCTATCATCTTATAAAACAACAATAACTATTTAAACTTACTGATGAGATTTTGGAATCCCCCAATAAAAAGTCAGCCATATGCGGCAACACTGTGGGATTCCGCAATTGGCTGAATTTCTTTCTCACGCTTAATATGTAGGCAGTTTTGATTGTTGGAGAAACCTACCACGAATTTATTTCTAAAAATTTACAGTCTTTTAAAAAACGGACCAGTGGGAGCACTGCCCAGTTTTCGAGTTGCAGAACATGTGTATACCCAGTGTTGCCAGTGGGCTACTTTAAAAAAAATCAAATTTCTTGATTCTCACCACTTTTTGAAATTGTAAAATCCTCCTTCATTCACCTTAATCAACGTGTCATTAAATAAATCGAATTTCACCATTTCAAAAAGGCAATGCCAATCAAGAAATCTGGATTTTAAAAAAGTAGCCCACTGGCAATATTGTGTATACGTGGTCTACAAACTGTAACGATTTTGTAAATCTGTGGAATGTCGAAAGTTCCTGGCAATGCCTTTTATTTGCAGTTTTAGCAAATGGACAGACAAATTAAGCATTAGTACGGATAGCTGAAGAAATTATAAACACACTCAAGAAATACTTTCTTCAATTCACGGAAATATTCCTGGTAGCATTGCTGCCGATATATTGGGCATTCTCACAATCTTTTGACTTTTATGCCCCTGAATAATAATTTTTATTTTAATACATTTATTTGTGTGTTTTTATTTCATAAACTGGGCAACATCCCATTGTATGATTGCATGACAATATTAACGAAATAATTAAGTTTTGGACAATGTTGGGGGTCCAAATACCAGGAAAACTCCTATACCGTCCCGTGTCATGCTGATTTTTAAGTTTGGAGCTGTCTGTATAAATCTGTTTCAATAAAAGTAATTCGATGTAATTTTTTTCCGAAACTGGGAGAATTGTTTTATATAAATATGTAGCAAAAAATTAACCTGCACACATTTTTACGGTTGATATTATTTTTTTTACTCTGTCCCTGGATTTTTCATCCTTACCGTCCCTCTTGTTAAACTTATACAGAAAATCACTTCAGATGCAGCCACAGAATTTTTTTTCAAGATTTTCTCATGCAGAAGAAGTATGCTAGAGAAAGAATGTCTAAAATTCTTTAAGAGGAAATTGACTGCAGAATTTAAATCAGCATTTAAATATCAATTTCAAGATCGTGTCTTTATTGGTAGTCTTACCATCCCCAAGGTTTATTCCTGCAGTTTTTGAGGTAAATTAAAAAAAAATTAATTTAATCCAATGTTAACAACTGTTTCTAAAAATCAATGAACATTGTGATCACTTAGTCTTAACATGATTTTTCTAAAAATAGGTGGTAATTTTCCTTACCGTTCCATCCTTACCGTCCCTTTTTTTTTCCCATTTCGTCTCTTTTTTCCTATACAGTCCCCTTTTTTACCTTACCGTCCCTTCTTTAACACCCCTTTAAGGCAATCTTATAAAAAAATTATGTATTAAAAGTACTACATGTTTATTATTTCTTATTTGAATGTCCTCTGGGTACTATGCAAATTTAGTGTAAGTAAAAATTTAGAAGAAAATAAAAAGTTATAGTGGTAAAATGCTAAGGAAAATTAAACTCGCAAGTTTAACTTAAACCTCAGTTAAATAAGAAAAAATTTCGCTGCTGACCATTTTTTCTTTATTTTGAATCATTAAGGCATTCGTCTATCAGATTAAAATGTTATTTTAGCAAGTTTAATTTCACCAGATTTTTATTCCCGAAAGTCAAAAGATTGTAAGAATGCC
The DNA here is from genome assembly GCA_963932465.1 of Maratus speciosus. Taxonomy (NCBI): domain Eukaryota; kingdom Metazoa; phylum Arthropoda; class Arachnida; order Araneae; family Salticidae; genus Maratus; species Maratus speciosus. The sequence goes on along the minus strand of OZ010796.1, from coordinate 490,814,037 downwards.
CCATATATCCGAGAATTGAAGAAATTTCTTTTTTTCGGTTCTGAGACAAAAAAAAATCCGCAATCTGAAAAAAGGAAGTTAAAAAAAATAATAAATACGTCTCTCTTTCTTCCTTGGATCCACTTGGTTTTGAATCTGGGACCGCGTGTTTCGAATAAAGCATCTTAACTATTCTGCCAGCAAACACTTGATAGAGGGCGAGTTTAACCACTTAACCCTTTCAGGGGCAAGGTACTTTTATTCATAAAATGCTGAAATGAGTGACTGACACCAGAATTTACAATCAAAATTATTTCAAAATAAGCAAAAGCTTTTGTTCATGTACTTAATAAAAGGAAAATTTTCATTCCGATATTCTGGTCAGAATGTGGCATTTGGGAATTAAAATTAGGTGGTCCAAAAATGAACCATCGCCTTTGAAGTGGTTAAGTGGTTCTTTTTTTTTAACAATAAATTGAAAATATGGGATAAACACCACTTTTTTTAAAACTAAATTATTCGTAATATTTAGTCTAAAATTTTCTGTCATTAAATAGTATGAAATTGTGATTGAAAAATTATTGGTAAAAAAGAGCTTTAAGTGATGGATCAAGCAAACTCTTCTTACCAGTACAGCATACGGACAAATCAGTTAAATGGTTAAAATGAAGATACTGGTTGTCTTCAAGTAGAGTGATTGGTAAGGCTTGTAAATTTACTGTTCAGAAAAGTCGGAAATTTAAATTTATTTGCAGGAGCATTTCGTCGTTATGAAATAATGGTCGGTGTTTTAACACATATAGAATAATAGAGGATAAAAATTATTACATATTAGACATATCTTTACTAAGACATAATTTCATTGTTAGATGTAAAATATGAATAATATATTTCAATTAAATTCTAGAAGGAATGTGTGTGTTTTTTTTTTTTTTTTTGGATAAAATCGATTTTTTTTTAACCTGATTGAACTACTATCTTTTTTAAATTTGTTCGTTAAGAGTATATTTTAAATGCGAATATTTTTAATACTCTAAAAAATAAATTGCGAATAACTTTAAATAAATATGAAAATTGCTACTTTATTAAATTCGAAAGCATTATTTTTGCCTGTTTGTTTTTAAATAAATTAGAAATTTTAATTTGTTCAATTTTTGATTTTCATTTTAAAAATAAATTCGAACTTTGGTATTAATACAGTCAATATGCATGCGTGCAAGGAATAAACTGAATCCTCCCCCCCCCCCCCCCACCTTTTTTTTCGGATTTCGGGAAGAATTAACAGAAAAAGCATATTTTCTAGGAGTACGAAAATTATTTGTTTAAAAATGACGAATAAGTTATTGTATAAAGACGAATTTTTCTGACAATGCACAGTTCAGTAACTTCAGTCTACAGAAAATTTCTAAAGATCGGTCTGGCAGTGGACGGTATTTGTAGTATTTATTTCCAGACAGTTAGCATGCAGATATAGCATAGCTGCCAACTCTTGCGCTTTCTTGTACCAGGAAAATTTAATAGAAATGTTTGCCTTATTTAATCGACAGATTACGTGGGTTAAAGAAGGTTAAAATTTACTATAAAATTTTTGTGATACAAAAAAGTGTAAGATGTTGGCAGCTATGAGATATACACAAGAGTGACTCAGCTCTAAACTGCACTTCATTATTGGGCCCAGTGTTGCCAGTGGGCTACTTTCTTTAAATTCAGATTTCTTGATTGGCACCACTTTTCTGAAATGGTGAAATTCTCGCTGTTTTCGACTTAACCCGAAAGAACTCGCTGCATGAGATTTTCTCTCACAGTCGTAGTTTTTAAGACTCTTATTTAAATCATTTTTCATTTGAATTAAAATTTCAAAATGTTTTTCAATTATTTTACCTATTTTGTGAATAAAAGTACTAAGCCAACCAAAAAAAGTTGATATTATATGAATGTAAAGTAAAAGAAAAGCAATTGGGCATTCTCACTAGCGAGTTCTCCCGGGTTAATTAATATGTCAATAAATAAGGCGTTTTAGTTTTTCAAAAGATTGGTGCCAATTAAGAAGCCTGAATTTAAAAAAAAGTAGCCCACTGACAACACTGATTGGTCCACATCCAAGGACCTATATATACTTTCTTCTGCTTTTAACCCCTTGAGGGGCAAGCAAAAATGTCTCTAAATTTTGAATTCTCACCGGAATAATCGAAAATTTTTATTTTTTATTAAAGAAATTTCATCGATTTTCCTCCATAGATAAAAATATAAAATTTAGTTAAATTTTTCTGGTGAGAATCTTGTTTAAATTAGGTGGGATATATTTTAGATAATTTCAAATGATGTCTACCGCTAAGTAATTTTTTTATAAAATGGGTTGTGATTGAATATAAAAATAGTTGTCTGTCCTATCAAAAGATTAAATTGCACTATAGGATCCAAAATGTGTATAAGAGCTGTAAGGTTTTGAGCACATGCAAGGCAGTATAATGGAGTTACGAATAAAGAGGAGCAGACATGTAGTATACAGTCTACTAGTTGCCAGTGAAGTAACTGAAGAGGTCGTCACAAGATGGCGGCTGATTTGTGCATAGGATCAACAGTATCTGATTAACGCAAACTTCCACCAGTAAATTTTGAATAGAAATTTTTGCTTTATTTTTGCGACTTTTTCACGAAAAATTGCTCTCACAAAAATTGTTAAAATTTCTATTTGTTTTTACTAGTGCCAATTTGCCCAGGCATTATAACCTTTTTCAGTGACACTGAGAAGACTGGTTTACTGGTTCAGTTTAACCATGTATTAAAATCTTTTTCACTGAAACTAAAAAGTAGTTGTCTAGGTTGTCACAATATGGCGTAAACGCAGCGCCTGATTACCGCCGAAGTAAACTTCCACCAATAAAAATGAATATCAGCTTTTGGCAATATATATGACAAATATATAATTTTTTTCATTAATAAGGCTATTAAATAAGGAGAAATTTTCCATTTAAATTTACTGGTGGAAGTTTGCCGAGGAATCAATCCCTGCGGAAGCGGTTACAGAGGAAACTTCACTATTTTAACTACATGTCAGTTCTTCTGTATTAACCCTTTCCAGCACAGGCACTTTTCTTTTTTCTTTTTTTTTTTTCTTTCTTTTTAATGATTGACTGACACCGGAATTTTAAAACGACATTTTTAGAAATTAAAAACTTGTTACTTTAAATGTTCATTGTAAAAGCAAAATTTTACTAAGATATTCTTGGCGCCGTTCGTAAGATTGGAATTAAAATTAGGTATCCCGACCCTGAAAGTGTTAATAGTTGCATTGGTGGTATAGTTTCAAATCAAAGAAATTTAAGATCCGTATAATGTCAGATCAAAAGTTTCGAGTAAATATTATAGCCACCAGAAATTTTCCAGAGCTGACAATTCATCGCCGCTCTTCATAACGAATTTGAGGAGGGGGATGATAAAGGTTCAAATTATTGACATTGACATTGAAATCCACCGAAGTGGAGATTGCTATCTGGTCTTATAGCAACTATGGCTGCTCGCATCGAATGATCCTTATTATACACAAACACAAACCACGATTTTTATTTGATTTTTCCATTACATAACAAGGACGAGATAGTCACAAGGAAATGTACAACACCAGAGAAATACAACCGGGAGCTCCAGAAAGAGTGTGCAACGGAGCCAGCGGGAGTCGAACCCGCAGATCTCCTATGCTCTCAAGCGATTAGCGGCGAGTTCATATTATTGAAGTGTATTTTAATTAGATTTCCGAGTAAAAATGCTCAGACAGTCACAGAACTAAAGGTAAAAACCATCTTTAATTGAAAACACTAAGAAAAATTTCATTGAATATATTTTTAACTTTTCTTCCAACAACTCCAAAAAGCATTTTTATATGAAAAATATCAAATCATTTTATTTTTTATTCATTTTATTTCATTCATTATTTATTTCATTTTATTTTTTATGACAGTTTTTTGGTTTGAATACGTTTATTTGACTTAAATTTGGCAACCATGTAGTACCCGCATTCCCGGGATCAAGAACAGAAGACATCGCCAATGATGTTGCTATTTAGAACAGACTTTTAGATTGTGATTATTTCAGTGTTTAATAGGGTGGGCCGAAAAAAAATTATTTTTCTTTTTGATTCGCTATACCGTGGAAAACTTGTGTTTAGGGTAGCTTTGTAGAATGCAAAAGCTAAATAAATAAATTTTTACGTTTGGCGGTAGCACATCGGCCCTAAAATTTGAGAAAAAACACAATTTTGATAATTTTTCTAATAAATGGAAATAAATAAAATAACTTCTATAACAAGCAGCTATAGACATATTTTAGTAGAACACAGTATAGTAATGATATATAAATGAAAAAATATATACATTTCGCAATACATTGGCAGCGGATTATGTTTTTAAAAAAAAAGCATTTTTTTAAATTGACAAATTTTTATTGAAACAAAAACTATTTCCGAGTGTAACTTCACTTTGTAGTAAAACATATCCTTTACTTGTCTTTACTGACTTTTGGCAGTTTGAAATAAGATTTGCTTGAAAAAATAGGCATTGAAGATCTCGAGATAAGTATCGTTCTTATAAAACCATCTCTGGAATTGGACCCGAAGACTTTTTGGGACTTCTCGGTTACCAACTTCACACACCGTTCTACTGCTTGGGTGTGACATGAGAATTGGTCAAAATTCCACTGGACCGTTGTATCACCTGATTGGGCCTTAGACCAAATCTCTTCGCCGTTGACTCTTCGCAGCAAAAGTGGTGGTGAGTGTTGTAGAGTTCCAGTGAATCATTTCGATGTAGTCTGTAGCTAGAAAATTGATTTTGAGTGTTTGAAAACACCTGATTGACTTTCTTTTAGAAGCTAAGTTTCTAGCATTTATAATTCTTCTCAAACATGGCTATCGTATATGATCCCTTTTATCTACTATCATATTAAAAAGCAAGTTTTCTGGATTGGTAAAAAATGAGTTCTCTCAATCAATCTCCTTTTGGTTCAATGATCTTCAGAAAGTTTACAGGGAGGAATTTGGACGATTTTATAACTTCCAATACATGTTCCGGTCCATTTGCGAATTATTTACTTTTTTATACTAAACCATACAGGTATATATGACTTTAGGAGAAAAGAAACTAAAATCTTGTGTTCATCTGTTGGATTTTCAATACTTAAATACAACCAGAAAATTCTGCTCACCGTTGTTATCCACCTTGATTGGAATAGTGCTCCAGTCTCACGAACAGATAAATTTTCAGGACAGCTGCCTGTTTTTATAGCACAACTAATGTCCAGTAGGTACTGCTGAACTTTGCTTAAAATTTGCTTGTCAATTTCTAGACTTTCACACTCAACACTGCCAAAATTTACCACTGGGAGTTTCCCACATTTCCTGAGCTGCGTGCCGATCGGACCACTAAATGATTTTGTCCTAGTCGTTTCACCATCTAAATTTTGAAACAAATGCCGGAATGGCGAATTCATTGAAATGTAAGAGGCAAACCACTCCCCACACACACTGTCGTGGTATTTCAACTTCTTCAATTGTGCGAAAAACACCAGTTTACCACCCCGTATTAGTAACGGTGCCATCACGCGAATCACATTTTTTTTGTTTCCTTTACGTCCGCACTTCCAATTTTACCAATACCATGCATTCTTTAATTCAATATTGGGTATCTTTTTTGCTTTTTCACAGTTACAAATAATAGATACAGGATACTCACAAACCTCAGGGACCATTTTACAATTGCAGTGTAGTGTTATTTTGCACTTACACACAGAGACAACAAACAGTAACAAAGATTTTTTTTTTTTTTTTGAAATCTTAAACTCTATTTTTGAACTTTTATTTTCTCTTATCATTCTTAAAGGACTTCACAAGATTACGATAACTGTCATGATATGTATTTCTAAACTGAACAATTCCATAAGACCTTACTGTCGGTATTGAAGCTTTATCAAATACCAATTTAACTTGTGGTGTGACAGTAATAGAAACTTGAGAAAAATTACCTGACCTGTTGTTTGATTTCAAGGCTAAGTTGTAATTTTCATGGAAACGATACTTGAGAACGTCTTCTTAAGTTGAAAGTTTATTCACAGGTAAAACTTTTCGGGGGCCAAATAACGGGCAGTTAAAGTCACTGCGAGTAATTTTCTTGGAAACAGCCATAACACAGTGGTAAATATAATCGAATCACTTACTAAGCAGTCACTAATTAAATCAGTCTTTAAGAAACGCGAATGATACGCAAAACAAGAACACACTGCTAATCATTTCCGGCAGAATTCTTGTGAACAACTCGCAGAAACCGTTGTGCCATAAAACACACACATGCGTATCAATGCATTGTGAAACTTGTATACAGGTATTATTGACGGGCTCCAATTCGCAGCAGGGTACTTCGCGCTGGACTGCTGCCAGAATAGGAGGACTCTGAATACAACTTGACTGCGTCAATTTAAGGATTTTTTAATTGCTTTGAGCTGCACTAAATGATGTATTTTTGTTTCTTTTTTTATTATAATATGTTTTTTTTTTTTTTTATCTTTCTTTTAAAGCTTTTTCATCATAGTAGTTTTTTTTAACTTTTTCGTTTATAGCTTTAAAAAACGAAAGAAAACTATTACTTTTTCAATAATTTTCAAATATTCAAGTGCGATGCGCTACCGCCAAACGTAAAAATTAATTTAATTTGTTTTTGCATTTTACTAAGCTACCCTAAAGACAAGTTTTCCGCGGTATAGTGAATCAAAAAGCTAAAAAAAAAAAATTCGGCCCACCCTAGTGTTTAACCCTTTTGCGGGCGGTGTCCACAAAGAAGGACACCTAATTTTAATTCCAAAACTGACAAACGGCACCAAGAACATTTAATTAAAATTTTCTCTTTATAAAATACGGGAAAACATGCAAGATTTTATTATTTTTTAAATTCGTTTGTTAATTCTGGTGTCAGTCCATTATTTCATAATTTTACAAACAGACTTACTCCGCGCTGGAATTGGTTAACCCTTAAATGCATGAATTTTCTTATAGAATTGTGTTTTACTGTACTTATATTAATGATTAGACACCAGATATTTTAAGATAGGTTTTTTTTACTTTATTTAGTATCATACTTGTGTGATTTTTATTAATACTTATATTCTTATGTAAATGTAGTCGTTGCGAAGAGCTTGATTTATTTATTAAAAGTTATATAAAAACTATTGCGAATTTGGTACACTATGCATATAAGAGTTAAGTGCGTAGTGTGATTACATATTGGTTAAATTTCTATTTTATTTATTTGTTTATATATATTGATGAAATATATATTTCGTTTTAAAATATTAGCTAGAAAAAATGCTGAATTATTTACACTGTGTTAAGCGCAAATGCTTAATCTTCCGTTATCGGGCTATGCGCGAAAAGATATTTTTTCAAATCTTGAAAATTATTTTAAGAGCATAAAAAATCTCTAATCTGAGATTCAATTTTGAAATTTTTTTTCTATTCAACGGTGTAAAAATTTAAATTGTGGGTTGTTTCGATGTTACAACACAATGTAGTGAAAAATATATTTGTTAGTTAGGTCGTATGCACTGTCAACATGACTGATGGAAATGTTTTTGCATTATAACATTAATATGATACATATTATTCCTCTCATCAATTAATTTATATACATAGTTAATATGTTGCAATTATATGTTTCTTTAATGGTATAAAATAAGCAAGAATAACACTACACGCCCGATATACAAAAAGGTAAATATATCAAATCTGATTTTGTCATTTTAATCCCCCACTCAGGTCTCGTAGAATATATAGAAACATTTTGTAATTTAATTAAAGATTATTATTCGGAATTATTCGTAATAAAATGTAACGATCCTGTGAAACTTCAGTGCCGAGCTGAGGTCTGTTATAAACGCCAAAGTGATAAGTGAAATTTAAATGCACAATTCTGTTGCACCAATAAAAAAATAGAGTTTACGAGATAAAACTCAAAGAGCTTTTTTAGCCGGCATATATATAGTTTTATCACAATTTTCGTTTCTTTTCTGGGAATATATCGTCGTCTTTTGCGATGATATACGCAAATACAACCATTTGCAATATCACACCAAGTTCCACCACAGAGCTCCATCTATAACGGGAGATTTCACTCGGTGGTCTTTCGAATTACATCATGTTGACGAATAATGTAAGGCAGATGCATAAAATAGTCCACGTTGTCAAAGTTAAACATATTACTATTCTCAATGGAGTTATGAATAAAGAGGTGGAGAGATCTAGTGTATTGTCTGCTGTTGCGAGTGAAGTAACTGCGGAGGTTGTCCCAAGATGGCGACTGTTTCTTTTTTTAATCAGAACGACAGTTTCTGATTACAGACGGGACAAACTTCCCCCCAGTAAATTTGAATAGAAAATTTCATCTTTTTATAAGCGCCTTATTTACGGGAATATTTTCTCACAAATATGCTGAAAATTTCTACTTGTATTTAGTGATATTATTTGTCCATGTATTATAATCGTTTTTTTTTTCTTTTTTTTTTTTGTGACTGCCAGAAGGTTGTCTAGGTTGTCACAATATGGCGGAAACGCAGGGCCGGTGAATCGCCAAAGTAACAATGAACCAGTAAAATATGAATATATGTTGCCTCCATTGTTTATGACTAAATTTTGCATTAATAAAGCCTTTAAATAAGGAGAAAATTTTTATTTAAATTTAGTGGTGAAAGTTTTCCCCTGAGGTAATCAATCAGCGAAAGCGGTTATAGTTGAAGCTTCACTATTTTAAGGATATATCAGTTCCTCTTTATTAAAAAATCCACAGTACATTTACTATTATCCTACACTGTTAAAAATTTGCAGCAATCTGTCCAGTCATTCGACCGTTTAAAAAAAAAAAAAAAAAAAAAAAAAAAAAAAAACGGTTGCATAACCGTAATTTAACTATATTCTGACCATAAAATGGTCGATAATATGGTCAGAATAGAGTTAAATTAGGGTTGTGCAACCGTTTTCGTTAAAAACGGTCGAATGACTGGGCAGAATGCTGCATATTTTTAACAGTGTAATTTATGAATCTCTAATTATGCTTTGCTTCTGTAATTAATTAATGATATTCCTAACCCTGTCATTCAATACGATAAATGGCCTCTTATGCCAGGATCCGATTAACCCATTCGCTACTGATGTCCTTGATCAAAGACATACTTTTTATAAGTTTTTTTAAGACGTCTAATTTAATTTAAATGAATTTTACAAATTTTGCCTACATTTTTAATTATTTTTCTACCAAAGGCACAAAAATTTAGAATTCAAACCAATATTTGGCAGCACCTAGAATTTTTTGTATGAAGATGGATGGAAACATGACCTCTCGTCCAGGTATGCCTTTTAAGAATCATATTATTTTGATAGAATTTAATATCAGCGGTAGTTAAACATATTTCTTATTTTTTACGAAAACTGAAACTTTTATATAATCTTATTATGATAGTTCTAAATAATTGTAATTGTGTATAGAATTATTTTAAAACACGTATCCATGATCATGGACAAACATTTTCAAACAGTGTATATCAGTATATGGGCACATTATGATATTGATTGCTTTAGTATAGTTCATTCAGTGTATTCTTTTTGTTTGTTTGTTTGTTTGTTTGTTCCTATAAGATTTTCATAAAATATAATATGAATAAAATTTCGACTTCTATAAAATTTTGAACGCCTGTTAGAAAGTCTTTTTTATATAACGGAATAATAATAAATTGTCTGTATAAAATCATACGTTCGTGTTCTTCTTATAAAAGCTTTTTTTAGGTCCATCGATGGAAAATAAACGTTCGGTTCTCGATCCCTTCAAGAAAGAATGAGGGTTGAGTGAAATAAATAAATATCTACAAAACAAATTTTGTTAGGCAGAGGCAGTCGCATTTCAGTAAAAGAGTAATCGCCGAAAATACACAGTTATTTTTTTATAATTATTTTTCATCTTTTGCTTTGTTAGAGATTTTAAAAAGTCATAAATTTTAGCAGCTTGCTTGGAAATCCACCTTTCATTCCGGAGAAAACAGCAAAAAGAAAAAAAAGGGGAAAAGGGTTTTATAGAAGAGCTATATGGTAAGGACAAAGATATAGTACTGTAAGATGGTATGATAACAAAATTATGTATATTGCAAGTAACTTTTCGGGTAAAGGAAACATTCATGTTGCTAAACGATAAGACAAAAATTTTAACCCCTTGAAGGGCACCGGCATATATTATATACCACCTACGATTAATGAAGTTTTACACCAGAATTAATTTATTAAATTTTACTTTTCTAACTTTGGTGGAAAAAAGCCATAAAATTGCTTTTACTTATTTTGAAATAGAATTTTTCAAAGTTTCCGGTGGGAATTCAGCATTTCACAAACGTAATTGCTTGCCCCTCAAGGGGTTAAACAATATATCGATGTTATGCGACCAGAAATAATGAAGACATATGCAGGGCTCCCACTTGCGCCAATTTTGTTATTTGTTTGACACCACTTTTTCAAAACAAAAAAATAGAGATACCACTTGACAACATGGGTTAGAGAAACATACAAGAAAATTTATTTGATAAAATTTGTGGTGCCAAAAAAGTATAAATAGGCGCAAGTGTGAGCTCTGCATCTACTGCATCAACGGAAGTGCTGATAAGATGGATTTTCTAATTCGCTTGCACAGAATTTTTATTCAATCCAGGACATGGACACTTCGACTTCTATTTCATGCAATAGTCTGTTATATATGTAATAGCTAGAACATAAAGGTGATGCTACCGAGAGCAATATTCCAATAGCACAACTTTTGGATTTGTTACACTTCAGGATGACCATAGCTCACTATTTAGTGAAAGCTGGAAAGTCATCACCATCAAGAAAACGTCGCCGACCAAGTAAAGGCATGGTCATGCCAGAAAATTCTCAAGACGAAATTTCGCATAAAAACACATAAGTAAGACCCTATAAGGCAGTATAACTAGATGCAGTAGGTCATTCACCTATTCGTAACGGTTACAAGGAAGCAGGGCCACGTCAAAAAAAGTACTGCAACGAGAAATCACATTTCAGATGTGAAAAATGCTAAATACATTTATGTTTGTACAAAGAAAGCAACTGCTGTAACCCTTTCCGGCATAGGCGAATTTTGTTGTAAAATGATGAAATCATCGACTGACCCCGGTATTTAGGTACTGCTGTTTTAGAAATTAAAATCTTGCTACTTTACACTTTCGATGTTAATGCAAAATATTGTTAAAATATTCTGTGTGTCGTTTGTAAGTCTGAAATTAAAATTAGGTATCCCAACCCGAGCACACTGTACCGGAAAGGGTTATAGAATTCCACTTAAATGCATATCTGCCACTACATATTAAATGTAAACATTATAAAAAAATGTAACTGTATAATAAATTTGTTTTTCCACCAACAGTGTATTTTCATTTTTGTCTACGGCATACCTATAGAATATAAATGTCTTTGATCAAGGACATTCTGTAATTAAAAAAAAATACCGTCGCGATTTTTTATTAGATGGTTTTTAGCTTATTTGGAGCATTATTAACCCTTAATTGCATAGTGATGTAAATTTCCATCACCTTTTTATTTAATTTTCAATACATAAATTAAGTTCTTACAACCACTATATTTATATAGAAATATTAATCCTCAAAAAATTACAAAAATATGCTGCTAAATAAAGTTAAAAATCTATCTTAAGATTTCTGGTGTCTAATCCTTAATATAAAAATAAAAAATACAATTCTAAAAGCAAAAATTCATGCAATTCAATCAAAATTCATGCAATTAAGGGTTAACAATGCGCCAAAACCTCATATTTTTTATTTCATTTTTTAAATGTCATTAGTGAAAGGGTTAACAACGAGGAAAACTTCCACCGGTGAAAATGAATAGAAAACTTTGCCTTATTCATTACAGTCATTTTGCTCGAATTTGGCATTTAAATAAAGTGAAATTTACTATTAAAATTTAATGGGGGGAAGTTTGCCTAGTTGGTAAGCAGGCCCTGTCTTTTGCCCTGCATACGATCTAAAAATATCGTCACTATGGGAGCGCAGCGTTCCTAAATTTCTATACGTTTTCTACCACTATTTTAACCCATTAACTGCCGAAACTATAAGACAGGAATCCTAAATTATTTTGCTGAAAAACGTTTGCCATCACAAATTTTCAAAGATGATATTCGCTTTATTTAATGATCAAAGTTTATGTTATTAAATAAGGCAAATTTTTTAATTGAAAAATAGTGGTAGCGGGATAGCTAAATTAAGCATTCCCATTAATTTTTACCGTTGCTTCAATGTAACACTAGCGGATTAGTGTTCCCAGTGGGCTGCTTTTTTATAATTCAGATTTCTTGATTGGCACCAGTTTTTTTAAAATAGCAAAATTCGTCTTATTCAATGATATATTAAGTAAAGCAAAAACAAGTGGAATTTTACAATTTCAAAAAAGTGGTGCCAATCAAGATATCTAATTTTTCTAAAAAAGGTAGCCTACAGGCAACACCTCAGCGGGTATGTGTTAAAATTAAAAAAAATATCTTTGTGGTAGATTGTTTAGCCACATGCAATAGAAATATACCATATATTTTACTTTAAAATAGTGGTAACAAAGATGGACAATTTTAGGAACCCAACAAACACTGGTCACCGTATCCGTCCGTTCTGACTGCTGGAAATCATGTTGGGGGATCGTAAGACAAATAACCAAATATACGTCTGTTGCTCAGTGTTTAATCCTTTCAAGGGCGTTTGTAAGTTTATGAAACCACTTAATTTTATTTCCAAAATGCCACATTGGCACCAGAATTTTATTTATTAAAACTTTACGTTTATTATATAATGTGAAATATTGCTTTTTCTTATTTTCAAATAAATTTGAAATTAGCAATGAAAGCCCTTTGCCCCTGACACGGTTGGTAATTGAGGATACACCAGAATTGACAGGTTAACCTCATTTTTATTCAGAAATTCTGAATTCATACCGTATTCCAAATTCAATTCAAGCAGTAATTTTTGATTTATTTAATGACAGGTCTTTCGTGATTATATAAATTAAAAATACTTCTTTCAGAATTTCAGATATGAACTCGAAATTTCTAAATATAAAAAGGCCAAACTGGCAATACTAGGTTACACCATAGCTTTCAACTTCATTTGAAACTAAAAATTCTACATTCACACTGCGTACACTAATTGAAATTTCCAAAGAGTCTGAATCTACTATTTAGAAAATTTATATTTAATATTTAAACGGAAGAATTCTTAATCTCCTTGATTAATCGCAGAATTTAGAATATTTCTTAGTGATTAAATAACCGCTTGAAGGCCGGAGTTTCATTTTTGAACCTATATTCCTACATGCCATACCAGAATTTTGGAATGAAAATTTTCTTTTTATTAAGTGAGTCAAGAAAACCTTTTACACAGTATTTTCAAATAAATTTGTTTGTAAGATCTGGTGTCATTCAACCATTTCTGGAGTTTACGAATAGAAGTAATTTGCCCCTGAAAAGGAAAAGTTGAAAATTTCTGGCAGAGCTGTACGCACCTTGTACAGTCGTGGAAAAAAATTAACCACTCTCTACTAACTCTGCAACAAATTACTGTAGAAGTAAGTTACTGGTTCCAAACTATTGAAAATAGAGTTTACTTTTAAATGATGTATATGAAATTTGCTTAAGGCGCAATCTACATATCAAAACGAGCCGAAACTCTGTTTTTTTTCAATAGTTTGTTCCAAGTTTGTTACCATATATAGATTCTATACCCTCCAATTAGCCTAAAAACAAATTTTCATGAAATTCGTACGATTAGTTTCAGAGAAATTAATTATTTTAAAATGAAAATATTTTGGGCGCTGTATCCAAATTGAAGTTCGGTACTCGATTGTTGAAATTCTACAGAATGACAATTTTACTTCCATCAATAAATTGTTTGTATTGTATATGCATGTTTGTGTATATGTGTAACATTTCACTTGCTTAATATGTTTCTACTATGGCGAACCCAAAAGTTTCAATATATATATATATATATATATACATATATTTTTTTTTTCAAATTATGCTTTTCTGCACATAATAGATGACCCCTTAAACCTTTCAGGTGCAAACAATTGTGTTTCTGTAATGTTGAATTCACACCGGAATTTTCGAAAAAATCCAGTTCAAAAAAAATGAAAAGATATTTTTCAAATTTTTCCACCAAAGTTTAAAAAATAAAATGTAATTAGAAGTTTCTGGTATTAACCATGGTTAAAATTAGGCGGTATATAATAGATTCCACCGCCCCTCAAAGGGTTAAACCATCATTTTGACATTTTTTTATCATAATTCAAAAACTACTTGGAAGATAAAATTTAAATTGAGAACTCTTATAAAGCAGGACATAATAAATATAAATCTATCAAAAAAGTGTAAGTTGCAATTTATATTTTTTTTCGATTGTTAATTTCATAATTCCTAATTTATGTTGTAAAAACTTTAAAATTACAAATTTAATTTATTTATGGTTGGGCTTTTTGTTATTATAATCACACAAAACATTATCACGTTAGGGTTAAAATTTTAGGAAATATTAATAAAAATATGAAAATGCAATTTAACATTAGAAACTTTAAATTTTGAATTTTTATATTTAAGAAGCGAATCATCCAAATGACTCGAAATTTCGTTTCTCGGTATACTTTAAACGAAAGATTTCAAATATATTGTCAAACATGGGTGTTGTCATTGAAAAAAACAAATTTTGATCTGTTTTTAATTTGTAGATGGTCCCTAAGCAAATTTTATATATATCATTTAAAAGTACACTTTATTTCCAATCGTTTGCTATCAGTAACTTTCTTCTATTATAATTAGTTGCAGAGTTAGTCGGGATGTTTACTTTTTTTTCCCACGACTGTACGTAGAATCAGGAAAGTTTTTTAGTTAAATTATTTAATAATATGTCTCGTTTCTATTTGATATTTGACTTCATTTATTAAAGAAAACTTCTGGTACAATGGATTATTTTAATGTAATAAATCGCAAGGTTGCCCGCTATGTTTATATTATACTTTAATGTAATGCAGGAACTATACCAGGGGTGGCCAACTGTGGCACGTGCCACACCACTAAAATTTTACAGTAATCATTGCCTTATCTAATCATCGAATCTCTGCGATTCAAGAAGTCGAATTTTTCTGTAAAATTTTAGTGGTATCAGGCGTGCCACTGTTAGCCACCCCTGCACTATACAAACTAATGGTTATAAATGTAAGGAATGGTAATGCATGTTAAGACAAAAAGATTTGTATAGAAAACCAGAGTCACAATTTGCCAGCTATACTCGTGTATAAGTCAATTCGTAAATTCGAGATTAAAAACTGGTTAAATGCCAGTATTTCGGACCAGTTAAACTTCCTTTTAATCAATTGCAGAATTAAAATTATTTTTAGCGACTAAATCAGCAAACGGTAATTTTTCGGAAATAATTGTATTAACCCATTACCCGCTGGTTTTGCGGTGGCGCAACATTATGAATAAATGCGATTGTTTAAATTAAATATACAGCCACCACTATTTTTGAATAAAACAATTTGCATTATTTAAATATCAGAAACAATGCGAAGATAAAATTTCAAAATTTATGGTGGCAGACGTATTTGAGCAAAAAAGTTGAAGATTCATATCATATAGTTTCGGCGATTAACCCTTTCAGGGGCAAGGCATTTCTGCTCTAAAAAGGTTCAAATATTTAATTCACACCGCAATTTAAGAAGAAATTTATTTGAAAATAATCAAAAGCTTTTTTTTTTTTTCGCGTATATTATGAGATCGAAAGTGTACAAAAATATTTCTGGTCTCATTTGTTAATTTCGTCATTAAAATTAACCGTTTGCAGACTGCAAACGGCGCCCCTCAAGGGGTTAATGGGTTAAACCTGTTATTCCTCTCTAATTTAGTGCTTGACATACGGGGGGTATATAATGTACTTATTTATTGAGAAATACAGAGAGTCAATATCCAGCTTTCTTTCAAATCGAACTTACCGAGATTTCGCACCAGAAATTTTTATTAAAAATGAAGTTCAAGTACTACATAACAAGAGGATAAAACATTTCGGAAGCTATGAAATGGACATCCTGACCAAATACTAATTTGACGTTTCGCGAATTCCAAAAATATTCGTTCAGCGTATTTTTGCACTAATAGGTCTAACTTAACCCCTTGAGGAGCGAGTAATTGCGTTTATGCAATGTCGAATTCACACCGGCATCTTCAAAATATTTCATTGCAAAATTTGGAAAAGCAATTGTACTACTTTTTTTTCCACCAAAATTAAAAAAGTAAAATTTAATAATTTTTTCCTGGTGCAAATCTTCATTAATCGTCGGTGGGATAACATATATCCCACTGTCCCTCAAGGGGTAACGTACGCCTTTGCTATAGGAAAAGAGCCATACAGTGTTGCCCGTGGGCTACTTTTTTTTAAATTCCGATTTCTTGTTGGCACCACTTTTTTGAAATAGTAAAATTCGTCTTATTTAGTGACATATTAATTAAGTCGAAAACCAGGGAAATTTTACCATTTCAGATAAGTGGTACCAATCAAGTAATCTGAATTTTACAAAAGTAGCCCACTGGCAACACTGGAACCATATCATACCATGTCAAACTATCCAATGTGAAAACAGTGCGCTTATTTATTAATTCAGATTTCTTGATTAGTACTACTTTTTTTGAAATAGTGAAATTCGCCTCATTTAATCTTATTTAGTGATACATTATTTGGGCCGAAAACAAGGGGAACTTTACAGTTTCAGAAAAGTGGTGCCCATCAAGAATTCTCAATTTAAAAAAAATTGCCTACTTTTTTCACATTGGATAAATCCACATGGTACCGACGATATGTGTAGTTATCAGTAAACCCGACAATTACGCTGTACGCCCATTCACCGAAAGGGAGTGTGTGTGTGTGTATGAGGGGGGAGGGACTATGTAGAGGAATAAAAATATCTAAAACTTTCCCACACGGCTACTTTTTAAATTCCGATTATTTGAATCCCACCACTTTTTAAAAAACAGTATAGTCGCTTATTATTTTTTTTTTTATTCTGTCACTATATAATGTGAATATTTCTACATAAGAAGATGTGGAAATCAAGCAATCTGTATGCATCATTGTGTGCTACACATGCGAAATAGCCATTCGGTATTATTATTGTTATTATGAAGTTTATATTTATCAACTGAAAATTAATACGTAAACTGTTCTTTTAATAACAGTACGACACCCACAGGTAAAAACTATTAATTTTAAAGAGGTGATATGAAATTTAAAAATGAACGTATTACCATAATTTCTAGTGTATAGTTGGCGAATCGAACAAACCTGTTTAGACACAGAAATTGCAATTAATAATATGAATCTCACTTGAATGAAATATTTGTTTGTCTTGAATTATTGAATAAAACTTTCTAAATGTATGCAAATTTGTTTGTTCCGCGGATTATGCGTCGAAATCACACACAAGTCTCACCTTCCTCTTCTGCGGCTAGTTGTAAAAACAGGCGATCAGTGCAGGGAAACCAGCTACCAGTATTTCATAGGCTTTTTATCGTTTGAAGCAGTATTTTAATTTATTGTTTTCTCTTTTAAAAGCTTCCTTATTACTGAAGTCTTTTGTATTAGTAATAAAGTTCTAATGAAAATAAAAAGGCAAATTCAAAAATTTAAGAAGACAGTCTAGATTATTTTTTTTGCAGATTCTAACAATGGGCTAAAAATTAATATTTTACTGTCGCGAATTAATATTTTACGATGTTGTCAGTCTGCTTACGTTTATAAAAACTCAGACTGCTTGATTGCAACTACCTTTTAAAAATAATATAATCCGCTTTATTTCCTCATTATTTAATCTATCATTAAATAACGCGAATATCTTTGCTTAAAAATGTGAGCCCCATCCAGAAATCTGAATTAAAAATAAAGCAGCGAACTGGCAAAATTCAATAGTTGAACATCAAATGCAGGGATGAGATTTCCGCATTTTTTCATACCAATATTTTCTTACGGAAAATGTTGTTCTTTTAAATAAAAAAATGTTCCGATTAAACAAAATAACATTTTCTTTAACAAAATACTGGTGTTCAAAAAAGCGGAAATCTCATCTCTGCAAATGCAAAGTTTTGTACAATTGACCGCCAATGTACGCTATTTTAACCCTCTGTCTACCAGAAGGGTCCAATGGACCCGACATGTATATTCAAAATATCTATTCAAACCAGAAAATTTCTTCAAAACAAACTAAATGTATAAATCAGACAATAATAAGTTAAATAAACAAATTAAATAGTTTTAAGTAAAAATTCTGGTGTAGAATGTTTTTATAAAACTTGAGTAAAATTTCCGGTAGTTCTAGGGTTAAGCTCGCTAATTATCTCCCATTCATCTACGCAGACTTATTATATAGAGTGGAGCTACGAAAAAAGAGTAGGAGACATGTAGTGTAGTGTTTTATACGTTCAAGCCGGCGTGGTGGGTCACACACGACTGTCTCCGAGCTGCCAAGTCTCCGGCTTTTTGGATGCCAGTATTTTAATACAGAAAATGTTGTTTAATTTAATTAGAACAATTGGGTGATTTTAAGGAACAACATTTTCTCTAAAATAATAGTGGTGTGCAAAAAGCCGGAGACTTGACAACTCTGAGACAGTCGAGCATGACCCACCGCGCCGGCGTGAACGTGTTAAAGGTTGCGAGTGAAGTAACTGAGGAGATAGTCACTAGATTGAGGAGATAGCCACAAGGCCCCTGTTATTTTACAAATGAACAGGTCCTGATTAACTGCGGCGCAAACTTCCACCAGTAAAAACAAATAGAATTTTTTGCCTTATTTATGACATAAATTCTGAATGAAAAATACATTTAAATAAGGCAAAAACATCTACTGGTGCTAAAAATATCTTACTGGTGGAAGATTGTCTGGTGTGAATCAATTACACTGACACTGATAAGAGGATTGTGTTGGTTGTCACAATATGGCGGAAATGTAGAGCCTAACTACCGCTGTGGAGAACTTCCACCAGTAAAAACGAATACATATCTTTGCCTCAATTATTACAAACAATTTTCATAAATAAGGGGTGTAAATAAGTAGGAAATTTCTATTCAAATTTTCTGGTATATGTTTATCACGGCTAGTGTTGCCACGTGTCCCGCAAAAATCGGGGCTACAAATGCTCTGGACACCAGTACTTTAAAGTAATTTTCTTCGCCTTATCTAATGGCAGAATTATCTGCGATTAAAGATGTCGAAATAAACTGTAAGATATTAGTGGTTTCCAGAGAATTTCGAGCACTGATTTATGCGGGACACCTTTCAATACTAGTCCCAGAGGTAATTAGGCCCTGCGAAAGAGGCTACAGTTGAAACTTCAACTTTTGAGAATATGTCAATTCCTCTTTATTCATATTTCAATGATATATAGGGGTTTTATCCAGGAATTGCGGTACGCTACTAATTGTTTAAATTCGAGTTATACAATGGGCGTGGCGCTTGTTACATAATCGCCAACTTTCCGTTTCTTTTTAAGTCAAATAAACATACTTTGAACCGTCAAACATTTTTAATAAAATTTTTCTTTTTTGCATGAGTCTATTTATCGACAATTTTACTTAATAAAACTTCTGTGTGTTTTTTTGAAAAAACACAGGAAGGTTGGCAGGTATGTTGTTACTACAGTTTCTGAACATTCCCTTTATTTACCCACACAAACTGACAGATTAAATAGGCATTTGGCTCAGAGTTATGCCATAAATTTTGCAATTAAATACGGTGAATATAACTTTTTGAAACAGAGGCAAGAAGAGGATTACACAGCTGCTTTCTTGCTTTCACGCTTTCTTGCTACCACAAAAGTTTTAAAGTCTATATAATATTTCATTTAATCGTCGAAATCTCACGATTAATCTAGGCGAAAATATCTATTAAATTTTAGCGGTAGGAGAAAAGCGTAAAATTTGATAACAATGGGATTACCTGTTGGGCCGCTGCCATCGAAATACTCAAGGCCGAAGGACTCGAGTGTAACGTCATCACTAATTGACCGACTTCCCACTAGTGTTGGAATTCACAGCGAATAACTTTGAATGGCAATTTTATTTTATTTGTGGAATATCTATCATCTTATAAAACAATAATAACTATTTAAAATTACTGGTGATAATTTGGAAACCCCCAGCCAGATTCGGCAACACTGTTGCATTCCGCATTTGACTGAATTTTTATTTAGAGATTCCAAATTCTCACCAGCAACTTTAAATAGTTATTATTGTTTTATATGATAGATATTCCAGAAATAAAATTAAAAAAAAATTGCTTTTCAAAATTTTCCGGTGTGAATTCCAACACTAGTGAGAAGTCGCTCGATTAGTGATGACGTCACATTCGTGTCCCCTTGCCTTGAGTATTTCGATGGCAGCGGTTGGACATGTGTGCTTTAAACTTTAACTTTTTATATTAACACACTGCCGACGGGTAATTTTTTTTAAATCTGAATTTTAAAACAGTAGGAGCTCCTCCCTGTTCTGAAAGCTTTTTGTAAATTTATGTTCTAGATCGGTTTCAAAAGTTTATGCATCGGTAAATATCTTTCAATGTACGAATTTAATATGAATAGTCTTACAATCTAAAAAAATATGCACGACATGGTATAAATGTATTTTTCTGTAAGTTAGGAACCTCACCCTTAGTCAATGATGTTTTTTGAATGAAAACGAGAATTCTCTTTTCCCGTCGTGAATGTGTTAACTATCGTGCAGGGAAAAAATATTTGCTATTGTGCTAATTTTTATTTAAATAATATTTTTATCCATTGTTTAAGCAAAATTTAATGACTAAAAGTCTTAACCCCTTTACCCTTTCCGGCACAGACAAATTTTGTTGTAAAATGATGAAATCATCGACTGACACCGGAATTAGCATACGACTTTCTTAGAAATTCTAAACTTGCTACTTTACGCTTTCGTTGTTAATGCAACATTTTATTAAAATATTCTTGGTGCCGTTTGTAAGTTTGGAATTAAAATTAGGTATCCCGATCCGGGCGCACTGTGCCGGAATGGGTTAAGAATCGTTTAATATTTGGAAACAAAACCCCCAAAATTATTATTATTTCTTTAATTGCAGAAATTGAATAAGTAAAATGTTTCCAAATAAAATATGCCTTTAGTTTTTTTTAGGGCGAAAAAAAAAAGATGTTTTAGAATAAATTCACTTTTGCAGAAAGCGATCATGTGAGAATTCTGTGTCTTAATGTTTGTTTTACACCATACAAATTAATGCAAATAAAACCTTTCTTTTTCACATTCTTAGATCTTTATTTATCATCATGATACAAGTTATTACAAATAATATTTGGAATAATATACATCTACGTTAAATTTGGTTATTGATGATTTTTTATGAGTGTGATATATTTTGAAACATGCAATACAAAGGTCCAACATCACAATCAGCGCCAGCAAGTGGAGCTATTCAAAGATTTCACATGGAAATGCCAGTTAAATGTTTCTGGTTTCAGAAGATTTTTCCAGCATTTAAATCTCCCGCCCGGAAATGTGACGGGCACGAGAGATAACGAACCACACCTCAGCCCGTGATATTGACAAGAGTGAGAATTAAGGGGTTCAACTCCTTTTATCCTTTGCACTTTGTTTCCAGGTGTTCCGCGTAAATCGGGGTTCCAAATTCTCTGGGGATCAGTATTTTAAAGTAATTTTTTTCTCCCTATCTAATGGCAGAATTGTCTGCGATTAAATATGACGAAATAAACTGTAGGAAATTAGTGGTGTCCAGAGCATTTGGACCCTGATTTACGCGGGACAATTGACAACACTATACTCCCTGTACGAAAAATTGGCTTTTCAAGGACAAACGTTCTCTTTTCATTATCCCTTCGTTGGTCAATCCTCGTCCCTTATCTTAGGTTAGTGACTATGGCAACAAAAAGAAAATGAACAGAGGATGTTTGTCCTTGAAAAGCCGATTTTTCCTACTGGGAGTATAGTCGTGAGTGAGAGTCACCGCCCGAGTGCGAAGCAAAACTGCATACATATTAAGCGTACAAACTTAATGCTAGAATCGGGCGTAAATTGACACAGCTGAATCATCTTGTGGACAGTGTTGATAATCCACGTACGCGGGCTTTCAGTGTAACGAATGGAGTTATGAATAAAGAGGAGTAGACATGTAGTGTGCTGTCTACCAGTTGCGAGTGAAGTAACTGAGGAGGTTGTCACAAGATGGCGGCGGCTTTTTTAAAATAGGATCTTCAGTTTCAGATTACCACTAGGCCGAACATCCCACCAGTAAAATTGAATAGAAAACTTCGTCATATTTCTGCGTCTTATTCATGGAAATTTTTCTCAAAAATGTCGTAAAAAGTTTTATTTGTTTTTACTGGTGTCAGTATGCCTTGTAAAACTGTCAGTTTGTTTCCCTGGTTGTCACAATATGGCGGAAACGCAGTACCTAACTATTGCCAAAGTAATCTCCTACCAGTAAAAATGAAAATCTGTTTCTACCATTATTTATGACTGAAATTTTGTAATATTAAGGCGTTTAAATAAGTTGAAAATTTCTATATAAATCTACTGGTGGAAGTTTTAACCGACAGTAGACAACGCCTGCGATAGCGGTTACAGTTGATGCTTCACTATTTTAAGGATATGTCAATTCCTCTTTATTAATAGTTCCATGGTGTAACGTCATACATGACAGAATATCTACCATCCGCGCATGTTTTCTAACTCTTTAGTCACTCATGCAACATGAATATCGTTTACCAGATTTATTGCAAAATAAGGGCGTAGATAGAATGGGGTGGGATCCAATTGCACTTGACCTCACGGAATTTTCTTCGCCTTATCTAATCGGAGACGCTTCAGCTATTAATCAAGGTGAAAAAACTTTACAATTTTAGTGGTATGAAGAAAGAAAACAGTTAGGCATCTTCCTGTACTTTAACCCCATACGCTACGTTGCGCATGACCTTGATTGATGCGACCTCATCTTTAATCTTGCGGTTACCTCTCCCATTTAAGATAGGACGCTAAATACGTATGCTGTTTTGGTGCAAAGTGTTGAATCCATCCAACCGGGTGTCATTTAATAACATTTAAATTTTTATTACACTGAATTCTGCATAGTGTATTTTACCTAACTTTCTTAGAATATTTTCAGCGAATTTTACGATTAGTCATGGCAAACTGTACCAGTAAAATATTGTGGCGCTAAAAAAATATAAATGTCATACGCGCTATAGATTGGAAGAATACGTGCCATTTTTTCTGAAGCGGTAAATCCTTTTTAATACATTCGGTACATGTCAGTCCTAAGAGCCGAGTACCGTATTTTTAAAATATTCTTTTCACAGTTAAAAATATTTGCATTTTTTCAGTCAAAGTGAATAGAAAGAATTTATCTATTTTTTTACATATTTTCTTCTTTCTTACGTTATTTAATGCAACTCGTGACATGACGCTCATTTCACAGCATAAATATTACATTTATTTCAAAATTTTGTCGTCCGTGAGGAAACTTAAATTTCCTGCAAAAAGATAAATAAAGCACTTCTATTTTTGGAAATACACTTAGCTTTCTGAGAGAAAAATGAAAGTTTAAACAAAACTCATTTATCTATGTTTCCTCTTTTTAAGTAGTTTTTTCATTTATACCATTTGTATTTTTACACTATAATTTATTACCAGTTTTAGTGTAAATCCATATTAAATATTTTCTTACATGTAAACTATATAATTCAGTAAAATGTAAATTTTAAACGTTGATTTTCTGCTTTTAATATTATTGCACAAAAGCTTTATTTGCTAATTTTATATATAATTCAGATTTATCCTAACACATTTCTAACAATTCAGATTTAACCTTTATGAGGGGTCATTTTGACCCATGATAATTTTATAATAGTCGATTCGAACAAAAAATTTC
Organism: Maratus speciosus; assembly: GCA_963932465.1. Classification (NCBI taxonomy): domain Eukaryota; kingdom Metazoa; phylum Arthropoda; class Arachnida; order Araneae; family Salticidae; genus Maratus; species Maratus speciosus. The sequence goes on along the minus strand of OZ010796.1, from coordinate 490,790,015 downwards.
TTCATAAGATATTTTAAATATAAGCAGCACAAAAATAGACTGCTTCAGAATTTCCAAATAGCATAATTCGATTGTTTTAATGGAAAAACTCTGCGATTAAGTAAACCAAAGATCTTTAATCTACAGTAGTGGTGATAAACTGCTAATGTGTTAAAATTTTAGACACTTACATTTAGAAAATTATTTATACCAATAGGTAAAGGAATGAAAACTTCTACAATTACATTTAAAATGTTCCTGATAATTAAATGTAGAGTGTGAACTTTAAATCGGCTCACATATATCCAGAGGATGAATTTTATTTTTTATTGTGTTTGTAGTTTGGAATCAGCGTAATTTGGAAATGATACTACAAGTAAAATAAAAAAAAATGAGAAAGCCGTGAATGAAAGTTAATTACTATTGGGTTCTTGGAAAAATCATCAACATTGATGATTTTTGTAACCATTATTTCCGAATATTAATCGTAGCCTTATTTAATTTCAGAAATTCTATGATTCAATAAGTCGGCGATTAGTGTTAGGACATAGTGATTGCGAAATACTGTAACAGTTGGTAGCTATGCGTATTGACATATCCGAAGGGTAGGATTTTGAACTCAAATATATATTATGCACTGTATTTTTTTTCTTTCTTAACACGTTCACGCCGGCGCGGTGGGTCACACTCGACTGTCTCGGAGCTGTCAAGTCTCCGGCTTTTTGGATACCAGTATTTTAATACAGAAAATGTTGTTTTATTTAACTAGAATAATTGGGCGATTTAAAGGAACAAAATTTTCTCTAAAATAATAGTGGTGTGCAAAAAGCCGGAGACTTGAAAACTCTGAGATAGTCGAGTGTGACCCACCGCGCCGGCGTGAACGTGTTAATCTCAGAAGGATATAGTGAAAATTAAAATTTTAAAATAGTGGTAGCAATATTCACATATCGCACGTGCTCGGAATACGGCACTACATATTCGACAACCCAGAGCTGACACGTCGACATCCGTTCATTTTCAGTTGCATGTGTTTATTCTTTTGTATTTAAAATTTTTATGCAATAAAAATGTGAACAACAACAAAAACGTATTTCTTTTGAAAATTCCCTCTGACCTTAAGCCTTTCGCGGACAAAGAACTTCTACTCGTAAAACGCGGATGTTATTGATTGATACCAGAATTTGCTAACAAATTTATTTGAGAATAAGCGAAAACTTTTCTTAAGGAACTTAATAAAAGGAAAATTTTCAATACAAAAATCTTGTGCATTTGTGGCATTTATGGGTAAAACTTAATTGGTCCAAAAATGAACAACTGCCCATAACCCTTTGAGGAGCAAGCAATAATATATCTGTAACATTGAATTCTCACCGGAATAATCGAAACATTTTATTTTAAAATAAGAAAAAACATTTTTTCAACATTCCCCCCTCCCTCCCACAAAAGATAAAAGGGTTTTGTTAAAAGTCCCTGGCACGAATCTTGTTTAAATTAGGTGGAATAAAATATATCCCACCGCCCCTCAAGGGGTTAAACCTTTCAAGGACAAAGCACTTCTCTTGCTAAAATGTTAAAATAATCCAGTGACACCTGGATTTATGGAAAAATACATATGAAAGCAAGCAAAAGCTTTTCTTCGCGTACATTATGCAAAGCAAAATTTAATTTCAGAATTCTGGTCCAACATGGCATTTGGGAATTAAAATTAAGTGGTATATATTATATACCGGTGCCCATAAAGGGGTTAAAGAAGTTAACACTTGAAGTTATAGAGGACGAATTTCTTCCCACTTAATTTTAATCCACAAATGACAAATTGACACCAGTATTTGGAAACAAAATATGCGGATTCTGATGTACACGAATAAATTCTCTCACTTGTTTTAAAATAAATTTGTTCTTGAATTTCGGTCCCATTGTGACATGTGGGGATTAAAATTAGGAGGGAAGAAATTCACCCACCAGAGCTTAACGCCTTGACGGGCGGTGGGATATATTATATCCCACCTACGATTAATGAAGTTTTACACCAGAAAAAATTTGTCAAATCTTACTTTTCTGGCTTTGGTGGAAAAAAGCCGTAAAATTGCTTTTCCTTATTTTGCAATAAATTTTTTTATGGATTCCGGTATGAATTCGACATTACGGAAACGCAGTTACTTGTCCCTGAAAGGGCCCTTTAGTGCGCAGCTTTGCATATATGCAAAGAACAGTATTTTGAATTTAATACATTTTTTAATTCGTATATACCTAATTCACAACCGAAAATTAAAATAACAGCATCTCCTTAAATTAATAACAGACATTTCGTATTTAAATAAAGCGAAGTTAACCATTGAAACTTTCTGGTGTAAAGTCAGATTCTTTGAACTACTTAATTTCTAGAACGTATTCCATCATGGGCATTAAAGTGTTAAAGGTTAAGGTTTATAAAATAAATAATTATGTAAAATAAGGTATTTAGAGACATATTTATTAAAATATTTACTAATTTGCAATATTTTAACGTAAAACAGCCACACGAAAGTAGTTTTTACTTGTATTGCAGATGTGCAACAGAAGAAAAGTTTGACGTATTATATGAAAAATGTATCTCTGATTTTTTTTTCATTATTTTTCCTGTGTAATAAACTTTTCAGAGAATTATATATTTTTTTCGAAACAAAAAAAAAAAAAAATATATCGCGCTTTTAAGGGTTAAAGAATTTTAAGCAGGAATGTCACACTGTGGCCTGCTGGATACCACTATTAAAAAAAAAAATAGTTGAGTTCTTGAATCGCAGATATTCGATGATTAGCTGAGGCAGTGATTACTGTAAAATTTTAGTGGTATCCGGCGGGCCACACTTTGAGATTCCTGGGTTAATCATTTAACCTTCTCGCTGCTCAACCCGAGATTTTCTGGGACAACGTAAAAGTAGTAAAATTTACGCAACCCCAGGTTTTCACGGGGATGCATTTTTTTTTCATTCAATTAACTCGCCTTGATTATTCACCCCAGTTATTTTTTTCTGTAAATTTAGCCGGGTATTTTTCCGATTAAATTATTTAACTTTTTCTGTTTTGAAAAACCGGTGATAAAAGATTAAAAATTCTGTAAAAGGCGCTCTTTCTGACAAACGTTTTTATGATCAAATTCTATATTGAAAAAAAAAAATATTTTTCAAACATTATTCACATATTATAACTCTAAGATATATGTAGATTTGTAATATGTAATAAAATAAATTGCGCAGTTTTTGAATCCATTTTGATAAAACAATTACGCAGCGAGAGGGTTAAGGGCCAAAGTACGTCTAGTTGTAAAATGCTGAAATGATTCACTGACACCTGACCCAGCAAAGAAGAAATTGCTGGCCAGCTGAAAGATAGGTGCTGGCAATGATGGAGAAGTGCTGGTTAATGGTCTACTACTGCTGGACAGCTTCAGTCAACTTTGCTGTTGGAAATCATCAGATAAAATTCTGATGGGCCTCCGTTTTATCTCTTGCGCTGGCTCACCACACCATGGAAGTGCACGAACTTTTGCAGTATTATTGCTGGGAACCCTTTCGCTAGGTGGCGTAATTCATCTAAATTTAAAAAAAATCACTAATTGTAATTTTTATTCAAATATTTTAATCTGAAGTGTAAAAATACTTAAACAATTACGTTTCAAGTTTAACAAATATTAATTTATTAGACTTTTAAACATTTTGTCAAGCCAATATTAAAGTAAAAGTTATTTTTATCACCCCGCGGCAAATTAATGAATTTGAAAACAAATCTGAAATGAATATCTTAACACGATTTAAGCTGTCAAGCTATTTTTTGTTTTGAAACTGTAAATAATATAGCACCACTGCCATCAACAATATAATTAAGCAAATGAATAAATAAATAAATTCCTTATTTCAACACGCTCTTTTTTCTTTTTAACCCTAGAACTACCGGAAATTTTACTCAAGTTTTATAAAAACATTCTACACCAGAATTTTTACTTAAAACTATTTAATTTGTTTATTTAACTTATTATTGTCTGATTTATACATTTAGTTTGTTTTGAAGAAATTTTCTGGTTTGAATAGATATTTTGAATATACATGTCGGGTCCATTGGACCCTTCTGGTAGACAGAGGGTTAAATCTGGTTTCACTAAGTTACAAAGGAGTTCGGTTTTCGTAATTTACACAGTTGAGAATCAAACAACGTATAAAATATATAGGATTTCTATACAATTCAATAATTTCTATACGAACTTAATAACTGGGAACGCAAATCACAAAAGAAACAAACTTGAAATAGTGTAATGAGAGGTAGAAATAACGAACCGTAGTAGAGTACGCTGAAAGTACTTGTTCATGTCCGATCACGAAAACCAAACAGCACCGAGCGTGGTTAGTACTTGTGAGGGTGACCACAAGGATATAGCTTGCAAGCTCAAATATTTGTATAGACGTTTCTGTTATAGACCCTTCTATAGCTGCTGGTGAATCTAACTGATAGAAAAACGGGCCATTATTCTATAATACTTTTCCTATAAGATTTTTTTATAGAATTCTATAAGAAATTTTTTTAATGGAAAGTGCTGGGCCAGCAAAGGTATAGCAGTAGGATAGGTGCTAGCACTGCAGGAAAAGTTCCGGATTGAAGTAAAGTGATGCCATACCAATGCTGGCCTGCTGTTGAACACTGATGGGCCAGCTGCATTCCGTACGGACACTTTTTTACAGATTTAAGTAATGGCACCATTGCACTTTACCGCTGATGGCAGTGCTGGCTGCCATTTTTTTCCAGCTGACGGCCCACTATTTATTTCTTTGCTGGGGAGTTTACAACCAAATTTAATTGAAAATACGTAAAAGCTTTTCTTCGTGTACTTCTTAAAAGGAAAATTTTGATTCCATAATTCTGGTACCACCGTTGCATTTAGGGATTAAAATTAAGTGATCCAAAAATGGATCACCGCCACTCAAGGGCTAACGGTTTGTTGATATCCTAGTTTATAGGCTGTTAAACTGTGGTCCGGTACAAAAGTAATCTTAGCCTTTTTACATGGGATAATTTCAGCGAATAAATAAGGAGAGGGTAGCTTTGAAAACGCAGTGCCACCACGCATATTATAATTTGACACCAGTGTTCTAGAGTGTAATTAAAAAAAATTAAGGTACTTTCCCCTAATGATGCTATTTTACACAAATTACAACTAAAAATGGTATTATATGATTCAAGATAATGATTTTTCTCTTTTTTCCCGATTATGCTTTCTTAGTTACAAACTTTTCACATTTTTCAGTCACATAAATGTATTTCAATTCAACCAGACATTTTATTAGGTTGAGCAAAAAGTTCTGTGAAATTTTTAAACTAATAGTTACCAGAATTTTTATCGTATATGATGGTCATGCCATCAATGCCGAGCTCTATTGCCAGCAGATGGATCGCGTCTACGACAAATTGGTGCAGAAGTATGCGAGATTGGTCCGCCGAAAGCTCGGTTTGTTTCAGCAGGACAATGCCAAACGGCCCGTGGCCCAGAGGGCCAAGGACAAGTTTGCACAGTTGGACAGCGTTGAAATTATCCCATACCCGCCTATATTCCAGACGTGGTTCCATCCGATTATGGCCTCTTTTTATCAATGTAACACTTTTTCAAGGGCCGTCAATTTGTATCTTTTAACGAAGTTGAAGAAGGATGTCAAGAGCTTTTCGATTCCAAGAAGCCGCCATGGTACTTCCAGCAAACCCGAATCTGGCAGAATGATGGCAGTAAGTCGTGGACTATGGTGGTCTCTACTTTGAAGAATAGTCCTTGTTGCTTTTGTTGTACAACGAAACTTTCACAAATTTCCCAGAACTTTTTGCTCAACCTAGTATTTAATGAATGAAAACATGAAAATACTGCACAGAAGGAAGTTAAACATTTTATTTAAAAAAATTGTCAGGTTCGAAGTACATACATCTTTCTTAAAAGGATAGAATGATGGCAACTATGCATTTTTCAGAATTTTCCACATATTGTTTAATCCCTTATCTTCTTCAGAGGCGGTGGACTATATTATATACCACCTCTTTTAAACAATATTCGCACCAGAAATGTTTAATTAAACTTTATATTTTTAACTTTGTGGGGTGGAGGATGTTGAAAAATTGTTTTCCTTAATTAAAAATAAAATTTTTCGATTATTCCGATGAGAATTCAATATTACAGAGACATTTCTCCTTGCCCCTCAAAGGGTTAACTGTTTTGCCCAGTTCCGGTCGAGCAAAGAAGTTTGCTATCTCGATACTAAAAGCTTTTCGATACCACCTAATTTTAACTGGAATCTTTGGTTTGTTGAATGGCTTCCCTTTCTCGATTGTACAATGCCAAGTATTTTAGTAAAAAAAAGTGTTGCCATGTCCTTATTTTTAATTTATTGTGTCTAAAAAAATGGTTAAGGAGTTAACAATGCAATATTTTCGAAATGATGCATTCCAGAAAAATGAAAAAAATTCTAAGAAATGTATGTGTCCTCTCTCATTAACACTAGAACGGCGGGAAATTTTACTCAAGTTTTATAAAAATATTTCACATCAGAATTTTTAGTAAAAACTATTTAACTTATTTATTTAAGTTATTTTTGTGCAGCATATATTAATCTTATATCATAAAACAATTTCTGGTTCGAATCGACATGTATTCATTCGACAAGGGTCAAAATGACCCCTCGCCGCCGTTCTAGTGTTAACCCTTTTGGGGGCAATGCAATCCCATTGCTAAAGTGTTGAAATTAATGCTTGACACAAGAATTTGAAAACAAATTTATTTGTAAAGAATAAAAAGCTGTATTACACACACATAATAAACCGAATATATTTTTTACTAAAATTCTAGTGCCAATGTATCAGTTGGGAATTAAAATTAAGTGGTTTCATAAACATACTACCGACCCTCAAGGGGTTAACCGGTTGTTACATATTTCTAATTTACTCCAGTTTATTTATAACATTAAAAATATTTTATGTTAGAATACAGATTAATTTTTAAATAAATCTTTTCGGAACAGCTTACATGTCATACAATATAATCGAACACTTCGGAAAATCCCATTTTCGAATTAACCTTACGGCGCAAAGTTTTAATAGCTTTCCTATAGCAATTCAAGTTTAATATCACATTTGCCCGGCGGGACACCTTCATCTGTCTTATGGTCTTGAATTAAATACGTGAACTTCATTTATAGTACTATATCTAAATATTATTCTCTCAAAGTCTCCACATTGAAATTTTAAGAGCAATTTCATTGTAATAATGTTATAAGAGACTTAATGTGGAGACGGAAACAAATACCGAATGTACATGCATCTAATTTGACGCCTTAAGTTCAACGGAAATAACATGTTTTTCTCTTTGAATGCCAATGTATTCTCTAATAGTTTCTTTCGCCTTATTTAATCGCAGAATTTGTAACAAATTTCTGTGATTAAATAAGTCGAAGATTACTATACACATATATAGAGTAATACCATATAGGGCAGCATTTTCAACACTGTCGATAGACTGTCAGAAAAACTCGTCAATATACATTAAATTATTCCTCATTTTTTAACAAATAATTTCCGTACTCCTAGAAAACATGTTTTATCCGCGAATGCTTCCAAAAAGTCTGAAAAAGAGTGGTAAATTCCGATCATTCCTAGCACGTATGCCCTCTATTAATGCTAAAATCCGAATTTATTTAAAAAGGAAAAAATAAAAATTATATCAATTAAGATTTATAATTTAATTAAAAAAAGAGAAAATGTTTTCGAATTTAAAAATAAATAACAATTACTTTTCCAGGGTTCGCACAGTTTTACCACTAAATTTTAACAGTATTTTCAAAGTACTTCACAGCAGAAAAATATTCCAAAATCTGCTAATAAAGGCGGTGGTAGCGAATTCTGCGTTTTAAAAATTAAATGTAAATTTTCTTATCATTAATAGTGGTGCCAGAGTCCTTGGAAAATCCAAGGAGTGTGCGAACCTTGTTTTCTCATTCATTCAAATGTACTCACAATTTATTTTTTTTAAGTCGAATAAGGTGAAAAAAATTAAAATTAATTTATAAAGTCGCATTTAAAATATATTTTACATGAACATATGTAATATAAATATTAAATGGGAAAAAATCGATTTTACTCAAAAAATTCTTATCGAATAAAAATATAATATTCATATTTTACATTTAGAAAACTACTTAAAAATATTTATAATTCATATTTTATCCTATTTTAATACTAAAGTATTAAAACCCCATCCACAATATCATTCAAGACGAAATTTTTCCGAAATTAACTTCAAAATTCAAAGCTTTTTAAAGAAATTAATCAAACCATCTCCATTTCAAGCAAACGTATTTACTTCAAATTATTTCCCTTCTGTCCAATTATAGCGCGGTTGTTAGCGTACACGTCTCGTAACGCTGGAATTGCTGGTTCGATTCCAACGTCGGCAAATTTATTTTTTCCAGTCTTTCTTCAATTGACGGGTATTTGTTAATTAATGAATATTCGTCCATTAACGGGAAAATCCTGTCAGCAGCCCTGCTAGTATATATTCCGGGAATAGAAGAAAGTATTTTTGAGAGTGTATCAAAGCAATATCGACAGTCTTAAGAATTATGCCTTATATATGTGTTTAAATCTAAAATACAGCAATTAACACGTTGACGGTTGGGTTTATTCCAAAAGATCTCCGAATGTCAAATTTGAGTAGCTACGCTCCAAATACGCTTTCATATGATTTGTTGCATTTTTAAACATAAATTTGTAAATATTTATATGTGGTACCCAACCCAATATTGGCACTTATATATTATTTACTGGCACACATGAAGATCTTTTGACAAACTAATGGTGATTTTCGTATAAATATAATATACGATTTTTACTTTTTTTAAATTTTGAACACGAGAACACCCGGAAGCAGTCGATCCGACTCCGACCGTATGATTAAATGTCAACTCGAACCAGAAATTCTTTCATAAAATAAGTTAAATTTAAACTACGCAGATTCACGTTGAATAAATCAATCAAATAATTTTAAATAAAAAATCTGGTGTCAAATATTTTTATGACTTGAGTACATTTTTCGGGCGTTCTAGTGTTAATTTTTTATTTCACGCTGTTTTTTTAATCTGAAAAATATGCAAAAAATCCAAGGTATGCTTCTTTAGTATCGCTGTTATCTACTTTAATGGGATTAAATTCTGTGAAGAAGGTTTGCAAAAAAATTATTTCTATACAACTAGGAAAAACATTTTTAACTCGTAAAATATCGGTATTAAGATAGCTGCCAACCTCACACTAATCCACCGTAATGTGTGATTTAATTTGATGCAAGTTAACCACATTTCGAACCCAAAATTTCTTTGATGAATTTTTATGTGTTTAAATTCAGAGTCCTTTGTGAAGTTTACGTAATTTGATTTCTTAAAAAAAATTCTGATTCAAAATGCATTAAATCTGGGTCAAATTACCCCACATATGTTATGTAAGATTTGTGTGAGTTTCGCACCTATGGTATTTATAATGTGATTGTAGGTGAACTTTACTAGGAGCCACTGCAATAAAGATCGAGAAATTTAGTGGGAAGGTTATCCGTCTATGTCCTTTGTGGATTTACACTTAATATATTTTGTTTTATAACTCAATGAAGATTTAATAAAAATGATATAAACTATACATTTTTCCGAGTTGTCTTGATGCAAGGAGCTTAACCATGCTACTAAAAGTATCTGTTAATATTTCAAAAATTGAATGTTGTAAAATTTTAAATATGTAGATGGCTTGTTTCAAATTTTTCATTTTTATTCTGAAAGAGGACAATAGTTCAAGTCTAATGACATCTCTGGTGTGATTTTGTCGTAAACGATCTGCGAATAAAAGTATGGGTGTCGTTTTGTTTTAATACTGACTGCGCATTTACTGGAGGGGTAGATACTTTTAGAGTGTTACTGAGTCAGAAAAACGTGCTTACGTATTTATAGTACTTTTGAAATCCAGTCAGGTTGGGTCCGTTCAATTTTACCAGGATTGTCAAACTATGGAACACCGGATACCACTATTTTATACAGAAACAGTCGACTTCTCTAATTTCAGAAATATGATCATTAGATGAGGCAATGATGTCTACAAAGTGTTAGTAGTGGTTGGCGGGCCACAGTTTGACAGAGTTCTGCCCTCATTTATTAACACTAAAAAGCCCGCGAGCAGTCATTTTTACTGCTACCAAATGAGTATATCTCGGTTCGAACCAGAATTTTTTTTATAAAACTTGTTTAAAAGATACAAAGAGAAAAACTAGTTAGATGCATATGTTAATAATTTGAAATAAAAATTCTGGTGTGAAATATTTTTCTAAAATTTGAGTAAAATTCTCGGTCTTTCTAGTGTTAATTAAACGAAAAATAATCGATAAACCTCTCTGGCAAGGCTACAAGAAAATGTTAAACGTTTTATTCTTAAACGAGGGACATATTTACTTCGGTAAAATTCATGTATGTATTGTACGCAAAACGTATAAAGAAAAACATATATTTAAAGAATGTTAATGATTTTAATCTAGGTATTTACATATGTTTGGTTTTTACTATTTTATTGCATATTGTGAATTCCAAATTTTAGAAAATAAAGAATAAAATTATACTAAATTCGAAATTTTTTAATGTACGATCAATATAGTTAGCCGTTTCACGCGAGGAAAATGTAGGAAAATTATTAGACACATTTTTATTACCACAGTTTCGAACCCTAAGAATCAATATTGAAAGTGAAACAAAACTATGTTAACTCATTGTTGGCCGGTAAATTCTGATAAAATCTGTAATTTGAAACAATTTAACTCACCTGAAAGTCATTTGAAAGTTGATTTCTAAGACCAGGAGTGTCCTACATCTTAACCGCGGGCCAAAATAGCAGTTATTTCTTATGATGGTATTCTTCAATATATTCAATTTCAGAATTTGAAATATATTTCTTCAATTAAATGAGACGGATAATTATGTATTCCACCTGCCTACTTTTAGAGCTTTTTTCATAGCACTAAAATTTAACCCTTAAATACATATTGATGCATATATGCATAACTTATTCTTGAATTTTTAGCAACCGCTATTTTTACATAGAAATATTGGTCCTGCAAGAATTACAAAAATATGCTACTAAATAATGTTAAAAATCTATCTTAAAATGTCTGGTTTCTAATCGTTAATATAAGAATAAAAAAACACAATTGTAAAATAATAATTCATGTATTTAAGGGTTAAGTTTTACAACATAAATTTCATATAAAATAAGTTACCTAGATTCATATTTATTAAAATAATTACTAATTTTGTACTGTTGTAGTTATAACCAGTGATGTAAAAATTTAGGCGCCAGTGGCAGTCTCTCACCACTAAATTTTAGTCGTTATTTTCCGTCTAACATTTCGTCCAAATTTTGTAAAAATGCTAATAAAATTCGGTGGTGAGAGACAGCCCGCTGGCGCCTAGATTTTTACACCCCTGGTTATAACAGTAGTTTTTGCTTGCGTTGCAGATGTCCACCATAAGAAATAGCTAACGTATCATACGAAAAATATAGCTCTGACATTTTTCATTATTTTTCCTGTGGGACAAATCTTTTTAAAAATCATATATATTTTTTCGAAACGAAATAAAAAATCATACATTTAAGGGTTAACCGTTTCAAGGTGGTATGTTTATGAAACGACTTAATTGTAATTCTCAAATGCTATAATGGCGCCAGAATTTTGGTATAAATATTCTTCGTTTATTCTTTATGTGAAATATAGCTTTTTTTATATTTATAAATAATTTTTTTCATGAATCCGGTGTCAGCCATTCATTTAAAAAGTTTAGCAGTGGAAAAGCTTTTCCCTTGAAAGGATTAACCCTTTTGACTCGGGCGTCTCTTACACAAATTTTATTCGGTTGACACTTTTTAAAAAGATGTTTCCTTCGAATGCACAATTACAAAAATGCTCTAATTAAATAAGGCAAATTTTATTTTCCTTTATTACTGGTACCCAGGCCTCGCAGCGTTCCTAAAATTTTCGCGCTTTGCTACCAGTATTTTAAATCAAGATTCTTCGTGGCAGACTACTTGAACATCCGCAATAGGATACTATAAGAAATATTATCGTTTTAAAATTGTGGTAGGAAAGTGCAAAAATTTTAGGAACGCTCCGAGCCTTGGGTACCAAAAAGAATTTTGCCAAGAAAGTTGATTTCCAGACAGACTGTGCACACGAGTGTAAATGGTTAAGGGAAAACTTTGCTTATCTAATGGCAGATTTTAAAAATTAAATAAAGCAAAATGTAGTATTAATTTTTTGTGGTAAGAACAATGCATAACATTTGACAGCTATGCTATACAAAAAAAGTTACTGCTTTGCAGCAAATGGTTTAGTTGTTCTAATCCTCTGGTCTATATAGTACTTTCGAGTTCATGCGTCAGTGAATATTTTTAAATGATTGGAGTTTATTTGAAATTGCCTACATTCTAATAAAGTACGCCTCGCTATAATAAAGGGTTTCAACCTTCTTAAAACCCTCTGACGGTCTTGGAAAAGGGCAAAACTGTAATGTTGGTTTCCCTGCATTTTGTTTTAAATACTAAAAAAAATTTTTCTTTCAACATTTTATAAAAAATACTTAATAAAGAATATGAATTTAATCATTGGAAGTATTAATCATTGTTCAATGTATTAAAAATACATTAAATCAATAGTATTGTATTACTTTAAATATTGCTTGTATTGCAGTGAAACCTGGAGCTTAGTGAACGTATTATCACGGGCTTGCCAATCAGGGGGTTAAAAGTTATTTATAAAATAAATTCTAAAAGGTATTTGCCACATTATTTAATTTCAATGTTTCTGTCATTAAATAGGGCATCATTTTTGTTTTATAAAAGAGTGGTAGATTGATGGTTTGTTAATCGTATAACTTAAATACGATTATTATTCATTGTGATAAAAGCTAACCCTTTTTTATTCAATAAGGATTGCGCAGTCCAAATTAATGTTTTATTTCAAGCCTTAACACTTTCAGGAGCAAAGTACTTTTGCTCCTAAAATATTTTAATGATTATTGGTACCAGGATTTACTAACAGATTTATTTGAAAACTAGTAAAAGATTTTCCTCAGGTACAGTCGTGGAAAAAAAAGTAGACACCCTTTACTAATGCAGCAACAAATTACCGTACGATAAAGTTACTCGTACCAAACGATATAAAGTTGGGAAAACGAATACTATGGATATAAAGTTTACTTTTAAATGATGTTTATAAAATTTATTTAGTGGGCCAGGTACATATCAAAACAAACCAATTTTTTTTTTCAGTAACATGTCCTAATTTTGAGACAATAAATAAATTCTACACCCTTCAATTAGCCCAAATATAAATTTGCATGACATTCGTACTATTAGTTTACGAGGAATTAATTATTTTTAAAAAGTTATAATTTTAGGGGTTGTATCCATATGGAAGTTCGGTACTCGAAGGTTGCTAAAGAGCTACAGATTGGCTAAGACAGTTCTATTAATTTACTATTTCTTACCAATGTGACCATTGCACTCACTTAGTATGCTTCTGCTATTGTTATATGCCGAAAATCCTCTTCAATATTCATTTTATAAAGCTTACAAGCATTGTTTGGTGATATATATCAATGAATATATATTTTGCTATATATCATGATATATATCCGATATTTATTTTCAAAATATCAAGAAGTTTGATATTTTCATATATATGATATCAATTTTCAAAATAGTACATGTGATATTTTGGTATTTTCTGACAAAACAAATGAATTTTTTAACTGTTACTGTATGTGTCGTTTAGTAGATAAGAACTTTTGCTTCGGCTAGTCGTTCTTAGCTTCCCGAATGCCCTCCACTCTCCTCTCCATAAAATCTTTTCCAAGTCTTACATTTGAAGCTGAATTTTTAACAGTTAAAGTAGAACCAATAAATATTTACTTAAAACAGCTATTAAAACTGTATGATTTACAGAAGTTATTTACTGCTTCATTAGAATATTTTATGGTTTTGGATTTATTTAGTTTAAACTACAAAACAGGTTAGAGGTGTTAAAATTTCTTAATAAAAACAAAGTATATTGTATAAAATTTAGTTGTATAAAACAAAACATTTTTTGGAAACGTGATAATTAATCCCATAATTTTGTTTTTTGTTAGTGTAAAAAGCAAATTGTGTCTGTTTTCAATTAATTTATTTTCAATTTTGTTACATAAGTGGAAAAAATACATTGAGAATATTATTTTATTAAGTTTTCAAATGCAATATGTTTTAGTTTCTAATTTATTTTAGGTCTTGAAATATTTGTAATTATCAATAAGTTGACAATTTTAAAAATATCGGATATATATATCGAAATTATCGGATATATATCAAAATATCGAATATTTTTTATATTTTCGAAAATATCATAACATTTACGAACTCTGCTTACAAATATTGAATTATGTGATTTAAAAAATATGTATAAGATATCTGTAATTATAATAGATTTTGAATATTGAATGACATGTGGTTGGAATTTTATGTTTTTGTATTTATTTTTTTTATTTTATTTTATTTTTTTTTTAGATTTTGAATTTATTTAACTCTCAGTGTTTTATATTATTTAGCACTAGAATGCCCGGAAGGAGTCGATTCGACTCCGACCTTATGATTAAATGTCAATTAGAACCAGAAAATTTTCACAAAATAAGTTAAATTTTAAAAACGCAGATTTACGTTAAATAAATCAGTCAAATAATTTTAAATAAAAATTCTGGTGAAAAATATTTTTATGAAACGTGAGTAAAATTTCCGGGCGTTCTAGTGTTAATGGAAGAAATATCGACCAATGCAAAACTTAGAATGAAAAAATAGTATCAAGCAGTATAAGGGATCAATGTAAAAAATACCAGACAAATTTCCTTTTTGCCTCAAAATAAGTCCCGAGGAGATTAATAATGCCATATTTTGGAAAATAAAAACTTTTTGAAGAGTGGGTGGGAGGAATTGATTCTTGTTAGATATGTTCGCATGGTTTATATTAAGATTTATTTGGAGAACTTTTTATTTGGATTAAACCTACTTTAAAAAGTCATCAAAATACCCAGCAAAGAGGAAAATGGTGGCCAGCAGCAAGATAGGTGCTGGCAATGATGGAGAAGTGGTGGTTAATGGTCTACCTCTGCATGATCACTGCTGGACAGCTCCAGTCAACTTTGCTGTTGGAAATCATCAGATAAAATTCTGGTTGGATTCCGTTATATCTCATGCGTTGGCCCACAATGCGTTGTGCGTAGACGACAACCGTCAAGATTTGATAGTAATGTCCTTTTTATAATAAGAATTAATACGATACCCAATGACATTTTATTTTAACATCAAAACATATCCGTTTTATTTTCCATATATGACGTCATATTCGCCTGCTTTCCGTACTTACTCAAATTCATGCACCTCGTATTATTAAGAAATACTTGAAAATTTCCCGATTTTTTACCAATATGACGTCTATTAATCTTTTTTTAATTCCTAAAATTTTTTATTTCATTTTCCTTTTTCACGTAAAAATCATTCATTTGAAAATTAAGTATTAAGGAGAAATTATTATTCCGGGTTTTCATTTTTTGGCAACAAAAGAAAGATTGGTGATTAAATTTATTGGAAATTTTTCACTTGATTATCTGTGAAAATAATGAAACTTTTGATTATTAAGAAATTAATTTGAATAAAGCAAATAAAACATAGCCTATAATCATTTCCTGGTTATAATCCATCTATATGCAAAGATACAAAGGCATTAATGCATCCGTTTTCACTTTAATGATACTCAAATTTTCACACACACTTTGACATTTAAAATTTTATTAGGATTTGAAGATATTAAATTTGCATAACTGCAAAAATTTACGCTATTTTCTAACTACTAAAATTGATTAGTAAATTTTGCCTTGTTTAAGCGGCATAATCTGAGACCAAATAACCTAATTATTTCTATTAACCTTTTGAGCTCTGGTGGGTGAATTTCTTCCCACTTAATTTTAATCTCTAAATGTAACAATGGCACCAGGATATTCGACCAAATTTATTTGAAAAATAAATTAATGCATTTTTTCGCGTATATAACAAACCGAATTTTTTGTTTGCAAAATACTGGTGCCAATGTGACATTTGGCAGAGTTGCCAAGTCTTCGGCTTTTTGCACACCACTATTATCTTAGAGAAAATGCTTTTCTTTTAAATCTCACAAATGTTCCGATTAAACAAAAGAAAATTTTCTGTATTAAAATACTGGTGTCCAAAGAGCCGGGGACTTGGCAGCTCTGCATTTGGGTATTTTGAAGAATTTCACCCACCAGAACTTAAATGGTTAAAATTTAGTGATAACACAAAGGCTTAAAAGTTCGCAGCTTTGTATTAGGTCGCGCAGGGTTCTTACATTTAAAAATGAGTTATGAATAAAGAGCACGAGACATATAGTGTGCTGTGTACCAGCTGCGAGTGAAGTAACTGAGGAGGTTATCACAAGATAGCGGCTGCTTTTTCTAAATCGAATCTACAGTTTCTGAATGCCACCAAGGCAAATTTACCACCAGTAAAACTGAATAGAATTTTTTTCCTTATTTAAGCATTTAATTCATGGAAATATTTTCTCACAAATATGGTAATTTTTTTTTTTTTTTTTTTTTTTTTTTTTTTTACTGGTGTCAGTTTGACTGGTAAAACAGTCAGTTTGTTTCACTGGTTGTCACAATATGGCGGAAACAAAAGGTCTGACTACCAGAAAAGTAAATTTACACCAGTAAGATTGAAAATATGTTTCTGCCATTATTTATGACCGAAATTTTGCATTAATAAGGCCTTTAAATACGGAGATATTTTCTATATAAATGTACTGGTGAAAGTTATCACCGGTTGTAATCAGCCCTTCCAAAAGCGGTTACAGGTGAAGCTTCACTATTTTATGAGTATCTCAGTTCCTCTTTATTAATACTTCCATGACATTTAAGTACCAGGGTTGCTAGTTTGGCCTCCAATTTTATAAATTAACCCTAGATCTACCGGGAATTTTATTCAAGTTTTAATAAAACGTTCTACACCAGAATTTTTATTTAAAACTATTTAACTTATTTATTTACCATATTTTTGTCTGGTTTATATACTTAGTTTATTTTAAAGAAATTTCTGGTTTGAATGAATATTTTGTATGTACCTGTCGGGTCCAATGGACCCGTCTGGTAGACGGAGGGTTAAAAAACTGGGATTCATACCAGAAAATGCAAAAAGTATTTTCAGATTTATTTAATGTCGGACTTTACTTGATTACTTAAAGTAAAAATTCGTCTTCAAAAAGTTCCGGTCAGCAGTCGATATTTCGGGATAAAAGTGGAGGCCAAACTGGAAACCCTGTCAAGTACCGCTTTTTCTGAATAGTAATCTTACCTTTTTTAACTCTAAATATATTAACAAGCGGTAGTTCGACCTTCAAAAAATGAGACTATATCGGTTTGAACCAGATATTACTAAATAAAATAGATTAAATATAAACCCTTCCCAAATAATTAAAATAGTTCTAAATAAAAATTCTGGTGTGAGATAATGTACAAAACTTGAGTAAAACTTCCGGTATGTTTAGTGTTATCTGTAGGATTTCTAATAGTTTTCTGCTATTAAATAAGGCGAAGATTGTTAATCTTAATGAATTGTATTTAAAAGTAAGTACCGTATGCTCTCTGGATACTATTACTTTAATTATACTTTTTAACTATTTTTTGTTCAGAAATAGATATCTTGGAATATGAATAGAAATTTCCTCTGATTAAAAAAATGATGATTTTTCAGTTTAAATATCTCATCTGATATAAATCATTTATAAACAATAAATACAAAACAAATAAATACACATTTGAAAACAAATTTATGCACGAAAAGCGTGATGTTTATATTTTGTAATAAATCATGTTTATCGTTTCGAGAAAATAAATTATTATGTGGAATTTCATGCCGTCATAATATTTTATCCAGACCATAAAATATGAAATGAATATCCAGAAGATTTACTATCGATGTCTAGAAATATCTTGCATACACATAATTCTGAGCTTGATATAAAGAAAGCGTTGAATGTGCTGCTTATGTTTTATCGTGATTCATATAATTATTTGTTAAAATTGTTTGCGCAGAGTTACAAAAGAATAAAAGAATATTTATATTATCAGAATTTGGAATTATCTATGATGATTCCAGTGCGATGAAATGGTCATTTCATGAATTACAATGCTACCTTCTTTTGAAATATTTCCGCGCAGGTAGGAGCAGAAATTTTTAAACATAATTTAAAAAGTCATAGTCAGAAGATAATTTCAAATTATTTTAGATATAAAAATTTCAATTGAAACAGTCATAAAATGCCATAGGTTCCAAATGTTACGAATTTGAATACCACTATTTTATAATAAAAAAATTCATTGCCTTATTTAACCCCTTGGGGACGAGCGACAAGTATACGTGCCGGAAATAGGCCTAAGAATCATCGTTTATCCTCACCAGTAAAATTTTACTGTAAAATTTGTCTTATTTAAACCGAGCATTTTCCCGATTTGAATAGGCACAAACTTCTGTTTTTTTAAAACCGGTAGCAAAGTAATAAACATTTCGTAAAAGGCTCCCGTCGCGAAGGGGTTAACCACTGATTTATGTGAAGAATTTGTGAATATATAACGAAAATAAATGTTTTAAAAAAAGGTGATATTCAAAATCTATAACCCTTGGAATTTATATAAAATATTATTCACATTTTGCAAGAAAATTCTGCGTGAAACAACATGTCAGAATTATTTTAACCCCTTGAAGGACGACGCGACAAAACAAATCCCACTCAATTTTAATAGCCAAATGCTACATTGACTCGAAAATTCTGCAATGAAAATTTTAAATTAATTAAATTCCTGATGAAAAGCTTTTATCTATTTTGAAATATGTTTTTAAATTCTGGTGTCATTCAAACTTTTCAACATTTTATGAATAGAGGTGCTTTGACCCTGTAAAGGTCAGGTGCCCAGGGTAGTACTCTGAGTAGAGTACAGGGTACTCCTGGGCAGAGTACAGGGTAGTACTCTGCCCAGGGTGGAGTGCGATCCAGAAATTGCTTAATTCAGAGAATCGGAATTCAAACCAGAAAATATAAATAGTAAATTTCGGTTTATTTAATAACGAAATGGCTGTTATTAAATGAAGTGAAATTTTCTCTTTTAAATTTCTGGTGGCAATACGGAATATGTTATGTGAATAAAAAAATCTAATAAATAGGGAACACTGATGTTATCGTAAATGATGCCATGGTCATTAGCCCTTGCCGGCGCGGAGTACTTCTGTTTATAAACTGACGAAATAATGGACTGACACCGGAATTTATAAACGAATTTGTTTTAAAGTACGAACTTGCTTATTTTCACGTACATTATAATAGGAAAATTTTAGTAAAATATTCTTGGCGTCGTTTGTCAGTTTTGGAATTAAAAGTAGGTGTCCTTTTTTAAGGACACCGCCCTCGAAAGGGTTAACCCGTTCAGAACCAGCATCTTTTACACGAATTTTATTCGTTTGGAACCACTTTTTCTTAATTATTTGACTTAACTTTAAAAATCACGAAAATTAAATAAAATAAAATAATTAAATAAAATTAATTTTACTTTTCTTTTTTACTGGTATCAAACTCAAGCGCTGTAAGCACTTTTTGATTGTGCATATACACTCATTGCCATAAAAATTTGTGTACCATGAAAAAGACGTCCAAAGGAAACGCAATTTTACACGCGTAAGTATTACTGTGATGTAAGTAAGTGAGTAGAAAACCAAAGAAAAGGGATTATTTATTGCAAAAAAAGTACAAATGAACGGAAATTTTAGTTCTCTGTTGGACCCCCTCTAGCGCAAATGCACGATGCGATACGAGCGAGCATTGAGGCATACAAGTTCCGTATGATGTCCTGAGTCATCTCGTTCCACAGTTGCTGTAAACGTGCCTCGAGTTCACCCAAACTCGTAGGGTGTCCAACTTGCCGTCCCAAATGATCCCAGATATGCTCGATTGGTGACAAATCTGGGGATCGAGCAGGCCAGAGAAGGATTGTAATGTGGCGGAGGCAGGCTTGTGACATCCTTTCTGTGTGTGCCGAGCATTGCCTTGCTGAAAAATGGCTCCTGGGAGCCCTGCCACAAGTGGCAACACAGGTGGTTGGAGGATGTCCTCGACGTACCGCTGGGCTGCCATTGTGCCACCGATCAATATTAACGGTGACCGTGTATCGTAAGCAATGGCACCCCATACCATCACACCAACTGTGGGAGAGGTGTGTCGCTGTAAAGCGAAGGCGTTTACCACGGGGCCTCCACGCACGAACACGATTGTCATCGATGCTCAAATTGAATCTAGAGTCGTCTCTGATTCCGTTGCAGTCCGTGGTTCCATTCCGTTGCAGTCCAATCCCATGGTGCGCGACACATTTCCAAACGGAGGCGTCGGTGGGTGGGTGTCATTGACAGCACATGTAATGGGTGCCGCGATACCAGATGTCCTTCTGCCTGGCGCCTTGCGATGGTTCGGGAAGACACAGGGGTTCCGTAGTGATGGTGCTGCCTGTGTCTGGATAGCGTCCAATGAGGCAGTTGGCTCTACGCGTGCGTTTCGTATGATGTGACGGCCTTCTCGACGACTGGTCTGTTGAGGGCGTCCCGAGCCTGGTCGCCATGTAAATGACGTCTCCTCAGTCCACTGGTCCCAACATCTCCTCACAGTAAAATCAGAACGGCCTACTTGATGAGTAACTCGCCGAGCTGACCACCCAGCTTCCATCATCCCGATGATTTTTCCCCTCTCGAACTCTGACAGCTGCTCATATTGTTTTTTATGGCTGCGTAACGGTATGTCTACCTCAGCGTTTCCTTTGCAAAAGAAAAGGTACACTCAGACAAGTTCTGCTCACCAGTTTTATACTCCAAGAAGGACGAAGTTCCACGCCCTCTAGTGGCATTACGTAATGCGCAATCACGCTGCATATAAAATCATTTGCATATCTGCTTGATATGTACCTTCATGCCAAGTTTCGTTACGATCCCACAATTATTTCTTGGTGCGCAAATTTTTATGGCAATGAGTGTATGCATCCATGGAACCTAACGGGTTAACCCTTTCCGGCGCGGAGTAATTCTGTTTATAAACTGATGAAACTGTGGACTGACACCAGAATTTAGAAACGACTTTTTTAATACGAACTTTCTTATTTTCAAGTACGTTTTAAAAGGAAAGTTTTAATTAAATATTCTTTCTTCCAGTAGATTAAAAATTGGATGTCCTTTCTTAAGGACACCGCCCGCGAAAGGGTTAACCCCTTCAATGGCAGTGGTTCATTTCTGGACCGCCTATTTTTAATTCCTAAATGCTAGATTGGCACCAGAATATAGGAATGGAGATTTTTCTTTTATTAAGTAAGTGAAGTATAGGTCTGCACGGGACGACATTTCCAGGCCCGGGCCCGGCCCGACTCAGAGAAAAAGAATTCGGCCCGGCCCGTACAAAAAAAATATTGTCCCGGCCCGGTAAAAAAGTTAACAGTTCGGCCGGGCCCGGTCCGGCCCGTAGAAAAAAATTTATTGGCCCGGCCCGGTATAACAGTTAAAAGTTCGGCCCGAGCCCGGCCCGACCCGAAAAAAGTTAAATTCTCGGCTCGATCCCGGCCCGGCCCGAGTGAATTTCTACAAAGCATTGATTTTTACGTCGATTTGGTTAAAAGTTTGTCTCGTAAGAGGAGTTCATGCCAAAAATATTTATATTAACTTTTCTTTTCATGTTTATAATCTTCATTTTTATAGAAGTGTCGCAGGGTGCGATATTTATTTTTTTAATGAATCTCTATTTCTTGTATGTAAATGTTTCAGTTACCATTAATATTGTTAATCCATATTCCATGTATTGAAGTGTTAAAAATCTGAAAAATGCTATACAGTAAAATCTAAGACTGAATTGAATAGAAAAAAAAAATGCGTTATAGACAAGTTCCTTTCTTAGCAAGTGTAAATGTATTATATATTTTTTCTTACGTAGTAGTATAATAATTTTGCATGGATCAACACGTTTTTCAGTTTAAAACAAGATTCCGTCATAGACAGGTTCTTTTTCACACGTTTTATTATATTTTAATTTAATTATATTTTAATAAGCGTAGAAATCTACTATTCTTTAAAAAGAATGAATTTGAATGTTTAATTGTAGAATAATGGCGATTAATAAATGTATGCATTTAAAAAAAAAAAAAAAAAAAAAAAAAATGTGCAAAGCCTAATTTTAGACCTTTGAATGGACCAGGCCACGCCAAGACAACGATTTTCATACGGGCTGGGTCAAAACTAGGAATGAAAATTTTGGGCCGTGAAGATTAGGAATGAAACCAGTACCCGGGTCTGTGCAGAAAAAATAAGTTAGGCCCGGCCCGAACCGTCAGGAAAAAAGTAAGGCCCCAGCCCGGCCCGACCCGTAAAGAGTAGTGACTAGGCCCGGTCCGGCCCGGCCCGAGTGCCAGGAATGAAAATAGGCCCGATCAAAAACTGGATTACAATACAGATAAAGAACACTGCTCTTAAGTAACATATACAAAAAAGAACAAAGCTCAAATTTAATTTTTCATTAAATAATATTGCAGTTTTGAGCAGTGTTGCCAGTGGGCTACTTTTTTAAAATTCATATTTCTTGATTGGCACCAGTTTCTTGAAATAGTAAAATTCTCCTTATTTAATGACATATTTATTAAGGCGAAAACAATGGGAATTTTACCATTTTCAGAAAATTGGTGCCAATCAAGAAATCTGAATTTTAAAAAAGTAGCCCACTGGCAATACTGGTTTTGAGGGATTAAATCAAAAATATATTATAACCGATTGTTCCCTTTTGGCTGTTTCAACCACACTAATTTATTTTTCATACCTTATGATTGCATCTTGCTCATGAAAACAAATTTGTTATTGGATGCCGAACATCTTTGCATAAATTTAACTTTTACGTAATCTTCAACTGAGATCACATTTGCTAAATACAGATTTACAGGACCTAACTGAAATCTTGTGCACACTGCGGTACTGCTTTATTATTTTTTCAGGCTTTCTTTGACTTTTGAAACTTCTCATTTTTTTTTTTTCAAAATTTTTGAGTGGTCAGTGCTGAACTGAATTCCGTGCATTTTCTAATTTTAGGAGAAACATTTTCGCGTTTCGATATTTATACCTTCCCTTTTGATATAATACCTTCTCTTTTGGACGGTTTAAATTTTTTCTTTTACTTATGATGCGTTAATATCTTTTCTTGTAATAATCTTTTTCTCTTTTATATTTCAACTTTTCATAACATTTTTAAGCTCTTTTTCAAGCAGTTTTATTCTTTAGTATGCGTTTGTTTTGTTTCTGTTAACAGTTTTTCGACCACTTTTTACCCAACTGGTACCTGCTCTTCCTATCACATTTTTAATATGCGCAATAGGATTGTTTATAATTTCTAGATCATCATCTGTTTCTCGTGTAACAGAATTTAAAAGAACTTGCTGTAATTTTTCTTTATTTGCTTTCTTCTCTCGACTTTTCCTTGACTTTTTTACCCCATTCGTTCTTTGTGCACGCTTCTGTCGTTCATTCAAATGATAAATAGCTTTTATTTTTCCTTTTTGTTTCTTCATGTAATACCTTTTACGCTCTTTTTTTTTACATTATTCATACGATTCTGGAATTTCTTTAATTTTATTCCGTCTTTACAGCTCTGCTTCGCATTTGAGTTTTCTTTTCTTATCTACAGAAATCTTTTGCTTATTGCTCGAGCCATGATAATTAAAAAATATTAAAAAATATTAATGTACACTTATGTAAAAATAAGTAGATTAATAGATAAATAGAAAATACAGCACTTTAAATATACGACTGCAGACTACTTTAGTGTGGCCATATTGTACAAATATATTAAATATTCAAAAAATATTTTGTGTTTTTTTAATTTATCAAATTGGCTAGCATAGAAAAACGGAAAATTTAAATTTAGTTCTATTTTTATTTCTTTTAAGTTTAGGAGATCAGGAAATTCAATAAGGGGCTTTAAAATAAAGTTTAATTCAATCTAAAATTTAACTTGTATTGAAAGAAATACTGAAAGGCATTAATAAATCAAACTTATACAAAATTAAATATTTTAGAATTGAAAATCTTCAGTTTCAAAAAATATTTTTTTTAATATAAAATTATCCTTAAAATAAAAATATAGAAAAATATATCATTAATTAAATATATACTTTAAGTACCCTTAAAATATTGTTTACAACAATAAATGTCACATTAGTGGGTCAATGTCACCTCCATGATACAACAATGGCATTAAGGTGACATATCTGAGATTAGCCTAATATTTTCTAAACTACGCACCACATTAACATAAGGTTACTTGGATACAAAATTAAACAAAGCAATTTAAAGCGCTACTTATCAAGAGAATTCTGCTATTTTTAAAACTGACAAAATTAATGAGGCCATGGAGTCGGCATCCAATTAAAGTACACTATGGTAATTAAAAGTTTTTAATTAAAACTAGATGAAGTAACAACTTACCATGCTTCAGAAATATTCCATCCAACAAGTAACTGCCGTCAGTTAATTTGTATTCCAAATGCTAGAATATGCTGCCATCTGGTAGATTTTTATATAACTATAACTGATATGTCATAGAAGTGTCTTTAGCCCCTTGGGCACGAGCGACACGTATACGTGCCGCATGAAGCACTCAGAATCCTTGTCTTTCCTCACCAGTAAAATTTTACTGTAAAATTTGCCTTATTTAATCAGCGCATTTTCTCTATTCAAGAAGACACAAATGTCTGTTTTTAAAAAACGGTGACAAAAGATTAAAAATTCTGTAAAAGGCTCCCGCCCCGAAGGGGATAATTCTGGGGACTGAAATTTCTTGGTCTGTAATTTTTTTTAAATATAAATTTTCTAAATTTTCTTTTAAAAAGTAAATAAAGTATATCTATTTTTTAACTTAATATATTTTATACGGTTATTTTCCTTTATCTTATGGGATACATTCATTTTATAAAATAAAATAAGGCATGGAGGTTTTATAATTAGTTGAACAATTATTTGCATAAAAGTACAAAAAAATTGATTGGGACTGAAATTTCCACTTAATTTCAGATCTACCCATTTAGAGATTCCTAATTCTCACCAGTAAGTTTAACCCTTAATTGCGCTATTTTTTATTTTGTTTCGAAAAAATTATATATGATGCTCTGAAAGGTTTATTACACAGGAAAAATAATGAAAAAAAAAATCAGAGATACATTTTTCATATAATACATCAATCTTTTCTTCTGTTGCACATCTGCAATACAAGTAAAAACTACTGTCGTGTGGCTGTTTTACGCTAAAATAATGCAAATTAGTAAATATTTTACTAGTTATGTCACCAGATATCTTATTTTATATAATCATTTATTTTATAAAACTTAAACTTTAACCCTTTAATTCCAATGATAGAATATTTCTGGAAATTGCGTAGTTCAGAGAATCTGACTCTACATCAGAAAGTTCCAATGGTTAATTTTGCTTTATTTAAAAACGGAATGTCTGTTATGAATTAAAGCAAATATTACTATTTCAATTTTCTGGTGTGAATTAGGTATATACGAATTTAAAGAAAATCTATTAAATTCAAAACACTGCTGTTTGCATATATGCAAAGCTGCGCACTAAAGAGTTGAATAGCTATTATTGTTTTATAAGATGATGTGTATTCCACAAATAAAATAACAGAAAATTGCTATTCAAAGTTTTCCGGTGTGAGTTTCAACACGAGTGAGAAGTCGGTCGATTAGTGATGACGTTAGAACCCGTGTCCTCTGGCCTTTAGTATTTCGATGGCATCGGATTAACGTTAAGTAGTTCAAAAATAAACTACCGCCCTTCAAATGGTTAATGACTGATTAAATAATCCCCCCCCCCCCCAAACAAAAGCACTATACTACCTCAAAAAGTGTTTGCAATCAAGTAAGATGAATTTTTAAAAAATATGGCCTATAAAATATGGTGCGGTCATGCACCAGCAATAAAGGCACTGGTGGTCTGTAAATTTTGGAGGGAATAACGAGGTAATATAACTATATCAAGGTTCTGTAGACAAAGATGCTGCTTGATGCTCAAGACAGCTTCCTCAATAAGACATTCTCTTTCGAGAATTTTTTCTTCGTTGTAATACATTTAAGAATGTAACAAAATCGCAGCATGGCAAAAAGCTCAATGTTCTTGACTACCCTGAAAATTCACTATATGTTAACCACATCTAGAACCTTTGATACCTCGTGCAACCTCTGAAAACTTATGAAATTTCAAAGGAAATTGTGACAAACATCAATTATTACAACGTTCGATTGGTATTTGCATAGATGCCAACTTTTACGCTTTCTTCGCACCACTAAAATTTTACAGAAAATATTATCTTGTTTAATCGTCAAAGTTTCATGATTGAACAATTCGAAAATGTCTATTAAATTTTAGTGGTAGTAAAAAAGCGTAAAAGTTGGCAGCTATGTATTTGGCTTAAGAAAGAATCCACTAAATTAAACGGCATCAAATGCATAGAAAGCACACCAAAATGAATCAAAACAGTAAATTAAAAAAATACCGGCATTACCAATCATGAACTTTAACATTATTTTTATATTTATTAAATTATCCTTCGTTCATTTTAGCATTTGTTCATTTTTAATATAGATTTAGTAGACAAACATCAATAAAATTAATTTTTAGTAAAAGCATTTATATTGGTTTTATTTATATCCGAAACCAGGGTTCTTGGTTCTCCCTTCTTTCATATTTTGAAATGCGGAATTTGTACAGGAAACTCCGAATTTTTTTTTACTTTAGCCTTTTGAGATCTGGGGGCGAATTTCTTCAAAATGCAGAAATGTCAGATTTGCACCAGTATTTTGTAAAAAAGATTCGGCTATTATTGTATATTATAATATACACGAAAAAATGCATTGATCTATTTTCAAATAAATTTGGTTGAATATTCCCGTGCCAATATGACATTTCCAGATTAAATTTAAGCGGTAAGAAATTCACCAATCAGAGCTCAAAGGTTTTTACTTGTCCTGAAATTTCAAGGCCAGGAAATTCTTTGGTACCATTGTTTTCGTATGGAAAAACTCTCTTTTTTAATAAAGTGAAATTTCGTGCGTTTAACCTAGATTTATTTTTCTATTTAAAAAATACTGATATATGTCCTGAAAAATTCCCTGAAGCGTACGATCCCTGGGTTAATAGTCCAGGCAATAGGGAATTTTACCTAGCAAAATTAATGGTAGTTCTGGAAATCGGCTTACTTTATGTTTTTTGGGTCGCTGAATCCGAATTTTTAACTTACCCCCAAAATTTCCCCCACCCGAAAACACCCCAAAATATTTGTTATTAACTTAAACTTCTTATTGTTTTAGGGGGAAAGCATTTCGAAATTCAGAAACTAGACAAAATTTGCAACAAATAGGATATATGACATTATGACGTAGGATAAACGGGGAGATAGGGGCTGCCTCGGAACATTAACCCGCGCGCTTTTCTGAAAAACCAAATTTTTTCAAAAATCAATTTTTGGGGGGGTTGCCGGGTGAAATTTTGGTGGAAAGTTACAGATTCGGATTCAGCGACCCAAAAAACATAAAGTGAGTCGAAATCCAGAACTAGTATTAATTTTTCCAGGTAAAATCCCCTATTGCCTGGACTTCATAACTTAGTGCACGTAGCACCGCAGTGCATGTTCAGAGGCAGCCCTCCCCGTTCATCCTACGTCATAATGTCATATATCCTATTTGTTGCAAATTTTGTCTAGTTTCTGAATTTCGTAATGCTTTTTCCCTAAAACAATAAGAAATTTAAGTTAAAAACAACTATTTGGGGGGGGGGGCGGTTCGAGGGGGAAAATTTTGGGGGGAAGTTAAAAATTCGGATTCAGCGACCCAAAAACTTAAAGTAAACCTTATAGAGAAAGTTCGGAGGGGAGATGGGAGGGCGAATGTAACGTGTGAGTGGTTAATTGGAATTGCGCAGCTTAGTTCACGCAGCACCGCGCGCATATTCCGAGGCAGATCCCCCCTTCCCCTTCATCCTAAGTCATAATGTCATGTATCTAATTTGTTGCAAATTTTGTCTACTTTCTGAATTTCTAGATACCTTTTCCCTAAAACAATAAAAAAATTGATTTTTTTAATGAAACCTTTTTGGGGGGTATTTTAGCAAAATTTGGATTGTTGCCGGTGGAAAATTTGGTGGGAAGTTAAAAATTCGGATTCAGCGACCCAAAAAACATATAATGAGTCTTTTTCTAGAGCTACCATCAATTTTGCTAGGTAGAGCCCCTATACGGTCTCTATTGCCTGAATTATAAGAAATGACGAGAAATCTGTAATTAAATAAAGCAAAAAATACTAATTTCAGTATTTGGTGTGAATTTGGAATTTCTGAATAAAATAGGCAGGGCAAACTAACAAACCTGCCAGAAACTTTTAAAATGCTATTTTTGTATTGTGCATGTAGCTGTAATAATATGATCACCAAGTGTAAGTAAGTGAATGGCCTAGTTTGTGCAAGATTCAAGTCGAAGTTTTATTTTTTTATATTCTTGAAAAAATAGCGGGCCGCCCAACATTAACATAAACAAAGTGCCTTCGCGATACGAACATACCACAAAATTTGAAAACAATTGTAATTAGTATTAACTGAGTAAATGGTGTTTAACCTTTTTGGTAGGTGGGTTCGGAGACACCCTGTAATATCTATTTAATTGCATCTTTTTTTTTAATGCCTTTTTTCCCCAAGACATAAGCTGGATGCTCATGAATGTCATTTTTAAATGCACAAATAAAATACTAGTGATTATGCAATTAATATTGTATAGTGAGAGTGACAAAAAATATTTTTCTTCCATATACAAAAACTGTTCAGAAATAAAAATGAAATCAAATTCAAAAGTGAAATAAATTTTTTAAAGTCTTCGAGAACATGTTAAAAATAAGATCATAATAAGTTTTTGGAACTAGAAAATTTCCCGTTTCAACAGATTACACAGAAGTTGAGTAAATAATTCTTTTATATATTGTGACAGTAAGTGAATAGAATTGGTTACAGAAATATTTTATTTAAACAAATTGGTTCGCGAAAGAAATAAATGCATTTTTATTCTTTGAAGGAAAGAATAAGTTAAAGAAAAGAATAGTTGAAGCATTAATTTTTGAACATACTTACTTAAAAGCATTGTGATAGTTTGACTTTTTATTGTAAGGATGAATAAAAGTTTAGTATTCTCGAATTATATCATTGTAATAAACGAATACTTATCAATATGATTGTACATTGAGCAAAAATATATGTATATGCTTAATACTTTAAACTTTTATTACGGAATTATTTATCAAGAAATAATTTCACCTCAATATTTATCTTCTTTAATAGCTGAAGATATAGCGAAATTTTTAAATAATAATAATGTGGAATTTAGATATGTTTTTTTCCTTAAAACTGATTAAATAAATGGGTAGTTATAACATTTTTTGTAAAATAATTACAAAAAGTAATCAGATTACTTAACCAAAATTACTCTCGTGGAAGCATCACAATTCTTAAAGAAGCAATGTATTTAAATGTATTAGGATCCTCTCTGTAAATGGAAAGGATTTTGCAGTTGAAAATGTTTCATATAACTTAAAAAAAAAAAAAAAAAAAAAAAAAAAATCTATACCTATGGAAATGATTAAGAAAATTACCACTTTTTGAAAATATTTAGCTTCAACTGTTTCTCTATGCTTTCTAAATTTGATCGAGCAGAGTATTTAATGTGGAAAGAAAAACAAACCTTTATTAACAGTTAGAGAAAATGAATTTTATATTACATTTTCTTCAATAGTACTTAAAAGTACCGTCAGTGCATAAAGAGTTAATCCTTTCTAGCGCAGGGTAATTCATTTTGTAGAAACGTGAAATGGTTGTCTGATACCAGAATTTATTTAAAAAATAAATACTGGTTTATTTCGCGTACATTATGAAAACAAAATTTTATTAAAATATTCTGGGGACTAGTTGGCATTTTGGAATTAAAATTAATTGGCCACATTTGTTACCACCGGCCTTAGATGGATAATAAAAGCACCCGAAAGATGGTTATAACTTCAGTTTTAATTAATGAAAATTTTATAAAAAAGAGCCATTTTAATTCGTATAAAAATTTTATATTTCTATGGGGTGTAAATTGTCATAAAGCGTTGTCTACATAGGAAAATATGTACCAACTTTTATTTTTATAATTGCCACACAGAATTTCAATACTTAATTTGAGTTCCATAGGTCAAAACAACTTGGAAATGTTATTACTTTATTCATGTTTCTTTACTTCTTCAAACAGTTAGACGGAGACAAATTTCAAGGATTTAATGTTAAATCCCCGTGACATTTTTTTTTCTTTCTTTTTTGCTTTAACTTCTCAAAAACATCCCTGAATAAATATTTCTTTTTTATAGATTAGTTTTAACAAAAAAATTGTTCAGATTTTTTAAATTTAACTATATATCTTTATTTATGATAGTTAATAAAATTCAAATATATTCATTTTAAAAATTATGAATTATGATATGTATAAATTTTACATAAAAATAAAATATATTGTAAAGTTACTGATCATTTCTACTATTATTTCTGTTTGCATAAGTAGAACAGAAAATTAACATGAAGAACAATAGCCTGCCAACTCCTCCGCTTTTTATTACCACAAGAATTTAACCCTTACCGGCGCGGAGTAATTCTGTTTATAAACTGGTGAAATAATGGACTGACACCGCAATTTATAAACGAATTTATTAGAAAATATGAACTTGCTTATTTTCATTTACATTATAATAGGAAAATTTTAGTTAAATATTCTTGGTGCCGTTTGTCAGTTTTGGAATTAAAATTAGGTGACCTTTTTTAAGGACACCACACCGGTAAGGGTTAATAGAATTTTTTGTCTTATTTAATCGACAGATCGATTTAAAAAGGTAAAATTTACCATAAAATTTTTGTGCTGCATAAAAGCATAAGATGTTGGCAGCTATGGGAGGAACCCTTACCTCTTTGAGCTCTAGTAGGCGAATTTCTTTCCACTTAATTTTAATTTACAAATGTCACAATGCCACTGGTATAATCAACCAAATTTATTTGAAATTAAATTAATGCATTTTTTCGTGTATATAATAAACCGATTTTTTTGTTTTCAAAATAATGGTGCCAATGTGACATTTGGGTATTTTGAAGACATACACCCACTATAACTTAACCCCTTGAGGGGCAAGCAATTACGTTTGTAAAATACTGAATTCCCCCCCGGAATCTTTGAAAAATTCCATTTCAAATAAGTAAAAGCAATTTTAAGGCCTTTTTTCCACCAAAGTTAGAAAAGTAAAATTTAATAAAATTTTTCTGGTGTAAAACTTCATTAATCGTAGGTGGTATATAATATATACCGGTGCCCCTCAAGGGGTTAAAGGGTTAAGAGCCTACACTAGTCCGGCGAAGGTAATTGGAAGCTAATGTTTACCCTTTCAAGTGCAAAGTACTACTGCACGTAATATTCTGAAATGACTCGGTGGCACCAGAATCCACAAACAAATTTATCTGAAAATATGTGAAACATTTTCTTTACGTACTTAATAAAAGGAATGTTTTCAATGAAAATTCTGTGTAAATGTTGCATGTAAAAATTAAAAGTGAGTGGTCCAAAAAATGAACCACCGTCCTTCAAGTATTTAGAACTAAGGGTGCATTCTTTTAAAATTCGTCGTTTGAATTTTTATTTTTGAAATCGCTTCTTATAATATAATAGCTGAGGTCTATCTCCAACGTTGTTAGTTTGTACTTTTTGTGTTTTGGTTGCAGATATTTTTTTGCAAAATTACTTTTATGTTCGAAACCGGTTCCGAAAATGAAAATCACTTTATAAAAAAAAAACCTACAAACAAAATCATAACAGTAAATCGAAAAACATTAAAAATCGACCTCAACTATCCTATGCAAAAGAAAAAAAAAAACATTTAACAATATTATGTTATATAGTTTTAAATAAATATCCTGGTGTAAAATATGTTTATAACATTCTGGTGGTTGTGCGGTAAAAATCTGATACTAACAAGGGAACCACTTTTGGTGTTGCTCACGCCTAGCATTGAGACCTGGTGCATTTTAAAGCCCTATATTAGGAAGTTTGAGAATTGATAAAATTTTTCTGTTAAAATAATATTTCTTGATTATACACCGGCATAACTTTCTGAAAATGCAATTTTCGAGACCACCTATCGGACTATTAACATTGAATTTTTTAAAAGAAAAGCATTTAAAAATAAAAATTAGATAATAATAAGTTTAAAATATTGAAAAAGTTTGAAAATTCCTTCAAAAACCCACGAATTTGATTTTGAAAAATTGCAACTTCATATTTATATTTTTGGCGGGGAAACAGTTGGCGCTTATGTTCAAAAGTAGAGCTTTCCGGCACCCCTAGCCAAATGTCATAGCTGAATTTGTATAATAGCTAGAAATTGCAATGTCTGGCCTATTTCACCAGAGTAATTTTTCTAAATTGTGTAAAAATATTAATTTACTTTATGATTACTTTTACCGAAGGACCATTTAATACAGCAACATTTCATTTTAAACATTCGAAACTTTATTTCATTCGATTTCAAATAAAAATAGTTTACTTATTTTGTATTTCACTAAAAAATAGTTTTCAATGATCTTCGAAGCTTTTATAGAATTATATTTATTAATTATATTTTTATCGTCTGCATAGAAAAAAAAACAACCTAATATTTTTTCTTATGCTATCAATAATAAAAAAAAATTGCAATCTGATATAATTCTTGTAATATGTTCTGTACATTTTCTCTTTGGATAAAGCGGGCGGAAAAATTGTAGCGCCATATATGGCGATTTAACCCACTTTTGGCGTGAAATAAACAAATAAATATGTAATAATAAAAAATTAAATGTATAAAAAACTATATAAAATATTATTTTAACAGAGAAATTTTTTCGGTTCTCTAACTTTTATGTATAGGGCTACAAAACGCACCAGGTCTCGATGCTAGGTGCGAGCAACACCAAAAGTGGTTCCCTTGTAAGTATAAAGTTCTAATATTACATAATCGAGTATAACCACTGCCATCGAAATACTCAAGGCCAGAGGACACGAGTTGTGATGTCATCACTAATCCACCGACTTCTCACTAGTGTTGGAATTCCCGCCGGAAAATTTGGAATAGCAATTTTCTTTTATTTGTTGAATATATATCATCTTATAAAACAATATGAACTATTTAAACCTACTGGTGAGAATACGGAATCCCTAAATACAAATTCAGCCAGATGCGGAATGCCACAGTGTTGCCGCACCTGGCTGATTTTTTATTGGGGAATTCTAAATTCTCACCAATAATTTTAAACAGTTATTATTATTTTATAAGATGAGAGAAATTTCCACAAATAAAATAAAAGGAAATTGCTATTCAAAATTTTCCGGTGTGACTTCCAACATTAGTAAGAAGGCGGTCGATTAGTGATGACGTCACAACTCGTGTCCTCTGGCCTTCAGTATTTCAATTGCGGCGATCTAACGCGAATGGTTACATCTTTTATAAGCAATGGAATGATCATATAGCTAGATACATAAAAAAATACAATTTTTCTAGCTGTACAAACAGAAATGTCCATTTTCTGATAAAATCATTTTTCACCTTAAAGTCACTAGAGAATCCACCCGGGACTTCCGATGTTTAGAGTTCCTAGTTTGGCCATCTTTCTGTATTCAGAAATTCTGAATTCATACCAGAAATTTAGAATGGGAATTTATACCCTTTGTAATGACAGCCGTTTTCCCAGTTACGTAAAGTAATATTTTTATCTCGCGATTTCCCATATGAATTCATATTTTCTAAATGGAAATGAAGACCAAACAAGCAACCTTACTCGGGTTTATGAACATACTGGGCAGAGTAAAATGCATGGATCAAAATAATTTCTACATTGATTTCTTTAGAAATCGGTTATTCCAATCACTTCGTTTATATATGTAAGGCTGCTACAGGAGAATATTTTTAAATTCTGTTCGCACCACTATTTTTATAAAATACATTTTGTAGTATATTTCTCTTGCAAATGTTCTAAAGCGTACGTAAAATATTTTTGTTTTGGAAAAGTTTTGCGAAATAGGATTAAATAATAGTCGCCTGTGGCAGCCCTGTATATGCGATGTCTGTCTGATAACTGTCCAGCCATGATTTTTGTCGCCCGAGTAGTGATTCTATGGTGACGCCACTGTGCACACTGGAAGGAAATTTAATGCTTAATGAGCATGCTTGAATTTTTACCTCGCAATCCAGAGAGCCAGTCGTTGCCTGCTGTCCGCCGAGTGTGGTGCGGTCATACGTGTTCGTCGGATTTTGATTCATCTCAAGATGATTGAACGAGTTTAGCAAAGGTATTACATCAACTTTTGTCAAAGTTTGGTGACTCTCAAAGCAAAACAATTCGTAAGATTCAGGTGTTGAAAGATTCATCAATGCTGCAGCTCATTCATCGCACGTGATTCAGACTTTCATGGCGAAAAATGGAATTCCAGTCGTTCACCAACCTCCCTACTCTCCAGACATGGTTCCTTAGGACTTCTGGTTGTTTTCGAAATTGAAGGCGCCATTGTAAGGATCCCGTTTTGAGAGCAGATATAAGGTATAAAGTACACGACGGCGGAGTCGAACAAAATTCCAAAAGAAGCCTGCCAGAAGTGTTTTCGGTATTGGTAGGGATGGTAGCCTAAGTGTGTGGGGGCGCAAGGGGCCTACTTTCAATGGGATTAAGGTCCCAATCCCGCCAGGTAATTTATACATATATTTTGGCCAAAGGTCGGATACTTTTCAGACAGGTCATGTAAATCTATATATATATAATGAAAATCTTGTCATCACGTTAACGTCCAAAAAATATTGAACCTATTTCAACATAATTTGGACGATGTATTGTTGGAATGTTATTCTATATGGAAGGCATGAATACGAAATTCCTCAATAGGTAAACAATAAAAAGTTAAAAGTTTTACCTTTATGTTTTGATGCATTTCAATAGAAATATATTCTTCTTAGGATGAACAAAAAACATTTATTTGAAGATTAAATACACTAGAATAATATATATGCTGGACACAATACTGATCACACTTCACAATAAAACAAAACAGATGAATAAGACTATTTACAAACACAAAGAAATACTTTGAACTATGGTTTGTTGCAGTTTTTTTTAACATATTATCATTCCTTTGGAATATTATTGGATTGTTAATCCACCAGCATTTTGCTGCCAATTGCTATAAGGGAAGGAGAAACACTAACTGTTCTGAG
This sequence comes from Maratus speciosus, assembly GCA_963932465.1. NCBI lineage: Eukaryota > Metazoa > Arthropoda > Arachnida > Araneae > Salticidae > Maratus > Maratus speciosus. The sequence continues at coordinate 490,754,496 of OZ010796.1, read as the reverse complement.
TGTCTGTCACAGCAGATCAAATAAAAAGGATTGTCTGATGCTGCCATCTGGTGGAATGTTCTTGAAACAAAAGAGCGTTTTCTAACATGTATTAATTTTTCAAATATCTCGGATCAGTTCGTTAATCTAGTACGTTGTTTGTATCTTTCGTTCGCAAGGACACACAAAATCAAAAAACATGCAAATTTTGTCATCGCAATAACTCTTGAAATAATGAACCAAGTGAGATATAATTAAGAGAGGGTATTGATCACGAAAGCGTCTTAGATAGATTGTTAACCCAAATAACGGTCGCATTAAATTACAGTTTAAAAATTAAAATTGCTTATTTGCACCACTTTTTTGAAAAAGAAATATTTACCATATTTAATGGCAGGCAAAATGATACCATGCAAAGCCAAAGTTTTATAAAAAATATTTGTCGCCAGAATTTTTATTCAAAAGAGTTTAACTTATTTATCTAACATTTTTCTTCTTATTTGTCTTTCAAACTTATTTTATAAAGAAATTTCTTGTTTGACCCGAAATATATTCATTTGGTAGGGGTCAAATGAACCCTCACGGTCCTTTCAGTGTTAAGGGGTTACGTACGGTTTTATTTTCAGAAAAAATTAGTAAAATAAAAAAGTGAGTCCGATTAATAAATAAAGCTTTTTTTACTCTAAAATTAAAGTTTATAATTCTGCTTTATAAATTTAAGCATAAAAAAGTAAAATTAATAAAAATTCAGCATTATATTTTTTTTCTAATGTAAATACGATATATGCGATTATATTTTCTCAATATTTGAAGTAATAGACTTTTAAAATTAGCAAATACATCAATAGAATAAGGATAAAATATCGAAACATTATAGTTTAACGACCTTCTTTCATTATATAAAATTTCCCACTAAGATTATTTAACCCTTTGAAGGTCGGTGGTATGTTTATAATACCACTTAATTTTAATTACCAAATGCCACAGTGACACCAGAATTTTGGTAGAAATGTTTTGCGTTTACTATGTATGTGAAAAGTAGCTTTTTCTTATTTTCAATTAAATTTGTATTTTAATTCCGGTGCCATTCATTCATTTCAACATTTTCAGACTGGAAATGCTTTGCCCCTGAAAGGGTTATGCGGAAACTCTTTGGAATTTCCATGGAGTACTTCACTTCTATTTTTAATTAGAAATATTTGCTTGATATATTTTTTTTTTTAGATCAAAAAAAAAAATTCTGCTATGAAACACAATTTTTCTACTATTTCTGTGCGATTAAAAAAGGCAAAAAAATTTACTAAAATTGTACCAGAAAATTTCACGCTCTGTATCATTCACCTGCTTCACTTTTTTAAACATGTTAATTCCCGTTGCCAGTTTAGACTTATTTTTCCTTCGGACGTTAAGAATTTTCACCAGAAATTATGAATAAATATATTTGCTTTATTTAATGTCAGACATTTCGCGATTACTTTAAGCAAAATTCTTCTTTCAAAATTTCTGGTGTGAATTCGGAATTTCCCAAAAATAAAGGAAGCAGAACTGGAATTTCTCATCTATCATTTCTTACAAATCTGGAGGGCATGGCATGACCTGTAATATTGTTTTATTTTATTCAAAATAATTACCAGAATTTTCAAACAGAATTTTTTTATTTAGTTATTCATGGCATGTTTACTATTAAAAAATGTATTATAGATATTATAGAAGAAATTCAGTAAATAATTCGATTAAAAGCGTGCAAATTTGACAATGCTGATATTACGACACTGTTGACGCACATACCGTCATATGGTGCTATTCATTCGACGATCCTTGGGTCGTAAATTAACATGTTATTTTTTACAATATTATGAACTTTGAAAGGCGAATTTAAAAATTTCTTGCTAACCAATAAAATTTAAAAATTTATATAAAAAGTAAGCTTCCGATGTTTCGGTGGCTGCAGGTGGATGTATTACGTTTGATGTTCAAGGAAACGGCAGTGACTTAAATTTTGTTACCGTAGCCAGTGTTACCGGTTGGCTGCTTTTTTAGGTAGCTTTCATTGCAAAAAGCTACCTATTCCAGCCGTTCGCAGGAAAGCGATTTAAAAAAAATTTTTGGCATATTTTTATCGATCATGACCCCCAGACCCCGAAATCACCCTCCGTTCAAATGTTCATATATATATATATGATCTTTGTCACACTGTATCTCTCCTATTTATGAACTGATTTGGATGTAACTCGGTGTGTACATAGTACATACCAATGTCTCGACCGAGTTCGTTGGCCAGCTTCATCCGAAGTCTTGTTTCAAAATGGCGACCATTTAAAATTTTAAAAACAATTTTAAATTTTAAATGTGGTACCAAAAAATTTAAAATTGAAAAATATTTTTTTTATGTGTTTGACCTTGATACAAAGATTCCTGAGCAGTTTTCTTTTCGCCTATATCTTAAAAAATGGCTTAGTTATAGCACTTTGAATTGCTAGCGTGGCTGACATTTTCAAACGTCCTGATATTTGTCACGCGATAACAGACGTATTTATGAACCGATATGGATGTACCTTGGTGTATACAAAGTACGTACGAACGTCTCAACCGAGTTCGTTTGCCAGCTTCATCCGCCATCTTGTTTTAAAATGGCGGCCACTTAAAAAAATTAATTTAAAGTTTAAAATGAGGTACCAAAAAATTGGAAAATGAAAAATATTTTTTTCTTATGTGTTTGACGTTAATACAAAGATTCCGGAACAGTTTTTGTTTCGTCTATATCTAAAAAAATGGCTGAGTTACAGCATTTTGAATTTATATTGTGGCTGACATTTTGAAACTACCTGATTTATGTCATGTGATAACAGGCGTATTTATGAACCGATTTTGATATAACTTGGTGTGTACATAATACATACCAATGTCTCGACTGAGCTTGTAGGCAAGCCTCATTCACCATCTTGTTTCAAAAGGCAACATTTAAAAAAAAATAATTTAAAATTTAAAATGAGGTATAAAAAAATTGGAAAATTAAAAAGATTTTTTTATGTGTTTGACCTTGATACAAAGATTCCAGAGCAGTTTTTGTTTCGTCTATATCTTAAAAAATGATTGACTTATAGCACTTTGAATTTCTAACATGGCTGGCATTTTGAAACGATCTGATATTTGTCACGCGATATCACACGTATTTATTAACCTATCTGGATGTAAGAAGGCATGTGAATAGTATATAGCAATGTCTCGACCAAGTTCACTGGCCAGCTTCACCCGGCATCTTGTTTCAAAATGGCGGCCATTAAATTAAAAAAAAAGTATATTTAAAGTGAGGTGAAAAAAATTAGAAATTAAAAAAGGATTCTCTCTTAAGTATTTGACCTTCATATAAGGATTCCGAGGCATTTTTGTTTTGTCTTTTATTTTAAAAATGGCTCAGATATAGCAGTTTGAATTTCTTTATGTGGGTGACATTTTGAAAAATCTGAATTTTTTCCTGCGACAGCACTCGTATATGTCAGTCGATTCGGATGTGAGTGAGCATTTGCACAGGAATTACTAATTTCTCGAGCATGATCGCTGGTTAGCCTCATCCACCATTTTGTCTTAAAATGGCAGGCACTTCAAGGTATCGCCGAATTTGGAAACCCAATATATAAGTTACTTTAAATAAAAGCAGCTTGGATAAAGCTGACTAATTTCGCGAAATTCTCATTCATAAAGATTTAGTATTGATAAAAATTAGTTTTGAATATTCTATAATCGGTTTCCACTAAATTGAGCTTCTTGTGTTTGAATAATATAAGCTAGCTTTTAAAAAATAAGGAATATTAAAGCTACGTGTTCCTCCCGGCACTGGCCGGGAGGACTTTTTTAAATTCTGATTTCTTGTTTGATACTACTTTTTTGAAATGGCAAAATTGACCTTATTTAATGACATATTAATTAACCCGAAAAAGGGGAATTTTTACCATTTTAAAAAAAGTGGTGAAACCAATCAAGAAATCTGAATTAAAAAAAATAGCCCACTGGCAACCCTGGCCGTAGTATTTATTCTTTGAACTCGAGAGGTGACTCTCACTCGTTACAGGTGTTGCATGGTGTATTGTGCAGTGTTACCGCCAGTAGGCTACTGTTCTTAAGTCAGATTTCTTGATTGTCACCAGTTTTTTGAATTAGTAAAATTCTCATTATTTAATGAGAGATTAAATAAGGCAAAAATAAGACGTATTATACATTTTTAAAAAAGCTGTGCCAATCAAAAAATCTGAATTAAAAAAAGTAGCCCGCTGTCAACCCTGGTACCGAGTAAATCAGGGATTCAATTGCTCTGTATACAACGAATTTCTTTCGGTTTATTTCGCCATTTTTAATCGCAGATAATTCTGCCATTACATTAGGCGAAGAAAATTCCTTTGAAATAGTGGTGTCGAGAGCATTTGGAGCTCCGATTTACGCGGGACACCTGACAACAACACTGGTGAATGAGAGTCATTCCTCGAATGCAAAGGATAAATTATATCAGGGAAGCTTGTGTTTCCGGATTTTTGGAGTCATTTTTATTTTATATTAGCATTCGCCTTCAATGTTGCCAGTTCACTGCGTATTTTAAATTCAGATTTCTTGACTACCACAACTTTTTAAAATATCATAATTTGGCTTATTTTCGCATTATTTTATGGTTCATTAAATAAAGATAATATTCAGGGTTCCCACTCACTCCGTTTTTTTTTAAACACTTTTTTCAAAGAATGACTTTAACTATTTACATAGGATTGTCAGTTTCTCCTCCGTTTTTATTCAGAACATCCCAATTCATGCCAGAAATTAAAAATAATATTTTTTGGTTTATTTAATGACAGAAATTTTGTGGGCTTATATGTTATATATTCCAGCGGCCGCCATCTTGGATTTCTCGGCGATGTTTTGTTGGCATTTATCGATAAGGCAACCCCGTTAAGCTTAACATGCGCACAGATCTGCTTACCGACATTTACTTGGCGAAAAAGGGGTTTTCACGCCAAAACAATCCAAGATGGCGGATACGGGAATATATAACATCTGTTCCATTTTGTGATTATAAAAAGTAAATATTCTTCATTTGAAATTTAGAAATAAAAATACAGGCAAAACTGGCAACCCTATATTTGCGGTTGAAGTACTCCTCACAGGCACAAGCATCTCTTACACGAATTTATTCGGTTGGTACCACTTTTTTTAAAGAAATATTTTTACTTGCACTTTGACAACATGAGCAACAGAAACTTACTGAAAGATACACTTTTATAATATTGTGTTGCGAATAGAGTATAAAAGTCGAATCATACATACTAAGCTTGGGCGGTTATTTGGCGACACTCGACAGCAAAGTGTTAAATATTTCATCAAAACTTACCGAGAAGCGCGTTTTTGGTGCAATTGTTGCAGGACCTACCACAATTTATTTCCTTAAAAATACAGCTTTTCTAAGACCCGGTTCAGTAAGAGTACTGCAATATTTATAATTTAAAAAAGTGGTGGCAATCAAGCGACCTGAATTAAAAAAGGTAGTGAACTAGCAACACCGTTTGCCTAAAGCAAAAATTATGATTAAATAAGATGAATAATACCTGTAAGATAAGAGTTAAAATCAGGAAATCACAAATATCAGGAATCACAAATATCAGTATAAAAAACAGGAAACACAATCACCCCTCAATTAAAAGCTCCCAACTACCAGTTGTCCTAAAGTGGATTGATTGTTTTCAAATTTTAACCCCTTGGGGACGAGCGACACGTATACGTGCCGCATGAAGCGCTCAGAATCCTTGTTTTTTCTCACCAGTAAAATTTTACTGTAAAATTTGCCTTGTTTAATCAGTGCATTTTCTCGATTGAAGAAGCCACAAATTTCTGTTTTTTAAAAACGGTGACAAATGATTAAAAATTTCGTAGAAGGCTCCCGTCACGAAGGGGTTAATAATTTGTAAATGGTGACTGCTATTAAAGAAATTTTTTTCAGGAGAGTAATGTATGATGTTAAAAGAATATTTTTATTGTGATTCCCAATTTTAGTTCCAAATACCATCGATAGATGGCATTGTAAGCTTTATGCGCTCAATCGAGGCCCTAGCAGAAATCATCCATTTACAGTGCGAACGAATGAGTTCAAACGTATGGAGTTGGTCTCATTCGCCTATATAATCATGTTCTTATTTCTCGATAAGGAACTCAGTCCGTATGAATTCGATATCCATTGTGTCAGATTCAACAATACACAAACGTTTTGTTGTAAGGAAACAGTGTTGCCAGTGAGCTACTTTTTATTTCTTGATTGGCACAACATTTTTGAAATGGTATAGTTCCTCTTCTTTTCGCCTCAATTAATATGTCATTAAATAAGGAGAATTTTACCATTTCAAAAAAGTGGTGCCAACCAAGATATCTGAATTTAAGAAAAGTAGCCTACTGGCAACAGTGTATAGAAGCAGTGTTGCCAGTGGGCTACTTTTTTTTAAAATTCAGATTTCTTGATTGGCAGCACTTTTTTGAAACGGTAAAGTTCACTTTCTTTTCTCCTTAATTAATATGTAATTAAATAAGGCACATTTTACCATTTCAAAAAAGTGGTGCCAATCAAGAATCTGATTTTTTTTTTAAAGTAGCCCATCTGGCAACACTGTATGGAAGCAACTTCTTGGATATAGCACTATATAACGACAGCATTTAGAATTTGCGTTAATTACATAACCTGTATTCTATTAGATCGATGATTTTATATCTGTGAAATTTATTTTCACGTATTAATTTACTATTTGGTCAATCAGTATGATATTAATATTATTGAAGTTTTGAGCAGCAATACACAAAACTATTGTATCCATGGAAACGAGTGGTTTGATATAAAAATGTGTAACGACAATGTTCAGAATACCGCCTTTTGTAAAAATTGTTACAGTTCAAGAAGATTTAGATTTTTTAAAACGGAGTGTCTTCTTAATCTATCAAATATTTCATTTTAGACTATAGGCATTACTGCCAAATCTTCCGCTTTTTTGTACCACAAAAATTTAATAGAATGTTTCGCCTTATTTAATTGGCAGATTACGGCGATTTCAAAAGGTAAAATTTACTTTTTTTTTTTTTTCAAAAAAGCATAAGATTTTCTATGGAATAGGGATTTTCTTTGTTTAACACGTTCACGCCGGTGCGGTGGGTCACACTCGACTGTCTCTGAGCTGCCAAGTCTCCGGCTTCTTAGATACCAGTATTTTAATACAGAAAATGTTGTTCTATTTAACACTAGAACGCCCGGAAGGAGTCGATCTGACTCCGACCATATGATTAAATGTCAAATGGAATCAGAAATTCTTCTATAAAATAAGTTCAATTTAAACTACACAAATTTAAGTTAAATAAATCAGTCAAATAATTTTTTATATAAATTCTGGTGTCAAATATTTTTATGAAACTTGAGTAAAATTTCCGGGCGTTCTAGTGTTAATTAGAACAATTGGACGATTTAAAGGAACAATATTTTCTCTAAAATAATAGTGGTGTGCAAAAAGCCGGAGACTTGGCAACTCTGAGACAGTCGAGTGTGACCCACCACGCCGGCGTGAATGTGTTAAACATCTACTATGAGATATTGTTTTGTAATAGAATTCACGATTAAAAAAAAAAAAAAATGAAGTACATGATATTTTGGGAACTATTCTGTGCGCTGTCGGTATACATTTCGATATGGAAAAGATCGTTTTTCTCATAAGAACAGTACTTTTCATTATTGCGCTCTCTGGGTCTAACGATATCGAAAATGTAACGACCGCAGTTAGATTGGGCCTTAGAACAATATATATAGGTATAAGTACAATGAACTGAAAAAGAAATGGGGAGTTTAATCCTTGTCAGTTGCCGTGCGAGACACGACACCGATGTCACTGCCATACTTCTGAATTGAGCTTCGACTACCACTAATTCAAAAAATAATCGTTGTAGTATTTATGATTATAGAACATTTGTAATAGGAATCTACTACGAAGATTTTAGTACCGAAAAAGCTGCAGCAAAATGTTGATTGCTATTTTGAAACAATATTTTTTAGTTCAAAGAGTTAAAGAATGTGATGATTACAGAGGAATGTTTTTAGGTGCGTTCATAATTATATACATACGTAGCATCTTTAGTCGTCCGTCCGCATATAACAGCCCAAAAGCTGCACACCGAATGGTTTGAAATTTAATATATATAATTGTTGCAGAACTTTGTGGAGTCATTTCAAATTTTATGAAAACCGAATCAAAACTTAAAAGTTTTTAATAAAAGTTTTCTTCATTCTATTAAATCCTGTCATATATAATTGATTCAATGACACCCAAAGACAGGAAATGATTCAAGGTTGCCATGGTGATTAGGTCATGTTTAGGATGGAGTCATATTATTTCCGTATTACTGAATTTAATATATATAATAGTAATAAATTTTGTATTCATGCATTTTTGCATAAGGGTGCAACAGCTATTGCTCCAAAATCTGAATATTTATGAAGCTAGTCATAGTACGAACGCACTTCATTTGCTACGTTTGAAGTACAATTTCTGACTTGGTTTTTCCCCTGAGATAATCCACCAGAGGTGCCAAGGATTACGGATTTTCAAGAACATTGTTTCCTATTAGCAATGTTTGCCTTATTTAATCATAGAGTATTTCGAATCAATAAGATAAATGTTACTATTCAGAAATAATGATATTTAAAGTTCGTAACCCTTAGCAAATATGCCTGCCGCCCTTTTCTATGAACTTATTACTTTTTTTTAGTTATACAAGGTGCGTATAATTGTACCAAAATTTTTTGACAGATTTTTTTCCCCTTATTTAACCCTAGAACTACCGGAAATTTTACTCAAGTTTTATAAAAACATTCTACACCAGAATTTTTACTGAAAACTATTTAATTTGTTTATTTAACTTATTATTGTCTGATTTATACATTTAGTTTGTTTTGAAGAAATTTTCTGGTTTGAATAGATATTTTGAATATACATGTCGGGTCCATTGGACCCTTCTGGTAGACAGAGGGTTAATTCCGAAAATAAAAAACATTAAAAATTCTTCTATCAAATGAGGTGATTGTGAATTCTGCGTTTTAAATATTATTGGGTCGATCGGAAAGTCGTGTCGTGTTGGGAAAATCAATTAGTGCCACAAAATTCTGCCCGGCAGTTATTAGACATTAGATATCGGAATCAATGTCTAATAATTAAATGATAGAATTTTCCGGTACAAATTGATTTTACCAATACGACACGACTTTCCGATCGACCCAATAAATGGAAATTTTCTAATCAAAAATATTAGTACCAGATTGGTTGAAAATTATAAGTAGTGTGCGCACTTTGGATATACTAAAACGAAATTTATTCATAGAAAATTATCAATCAATAAACTATTGACTGTAAAAATCAAAACATAATTATAAAAATATGGATATCAAATTATCAAATTGACTTTACATTTCAAGCAAAAATATAAATACGAGGGAGTATGAATATCAAATTGGATATGCATTATAAAAGTCACTAATGTAAAATTATACTTTTTCATGTATTTATTTTGCTGTATTTTATTCAGTTTTATATCACATATAGGAGGAAAAGATACAAAAAATGATATATTGTTTGAAATATACAGCACATCTTTTCTCTTATTACTTAGTAAAATATGTATCTAAGAGGAATAATAATATATTTTAAAAAGTTAAATTCAATAAACATTATTCGTGTAAAAGAGAAAACATGAAAAATGTAATTCAAAGCACGGATTTTTCTGTATAAAAGAGATTCGACTGAATGAACATTAAAGAATTTCATGCATAAAATATTAAAGAATATTCAATAGCCTGACAGGAATTTTCTCTTTCTTCTTACCGAAGTTCGACAGATGTCAGATGAAGAGATTTATTTCTCGTTGAAAGCATCTTATGTAAGATTTGTTTGGTATTTGCATGTTTCTAAACTGAGTTGGAAAACAGAAAAATTATTTTGAAATGAATATATTTTAGAGGACTTTAAATTATTTCAATTGTTATGAAAATGTTTGAGAATTTTAAGATATTATTATTATATTTATTCAAAATTATTCATTTTTGACATCAAAATACTTTGAAGTTTACGAATGAGACTCATTTTATGCACAATTAAATTTAATAGATGAAAACTAAATACGTTTAGTAAGACATGTCAAGTAACACATACCGTATATACTCGCGTATAAGCCGATCCTTACGTTCGAGAAAAATATATATTGAATACCAGTAATTTCGACTTATTATCTTTGCCTTATTTAATTTCAGAATATCTTTTGTGAATTCTGCAGTCAAATAAGACGAAGATAACATTTTTTAAATACTGATATTCAGTCTGATATTTCTCTGGAATTTGGAGTAGGCTTATTCGCGAGTATATACGGTACTCGAAGATGTCTGTGTTCTAGTACACTGTTCATTTTTATTTTCTTTATAAGTGGATTTAATTATACTAAATATTTTTCATTTATAAAGCACATTTTAAAATATCTATCATAGAGCATACAGCCCTTACAATTCATTAACACTATTTCCGAATTTTAACCAAAACTTTTTTACTTGCAGAATATTATTAAAAATTCTACAATTAAATAAGGCAAAGATTGGTATTCCAAAATCAAAAGTAAAAAATGTACTTTGTCTATTGATCTAGTAATTTTACATTCATTGTAATATTGTTTAAAAAAATGCTAAATCCAATAATGTTATATAAATATACCTAGAGCTGCCAAGTCTCCGGCTTTTTGGATACCAGTATTTTAATACAGAAAACGTTCTTTTATTTAATTGGAGCATTTAGATGATTTATAAGATCAACATTTTCTCTAAGATAATAGTGGTGTGCAAAAAGCCAGAGACTCTATATACATAAATTTAATGGAACTCGTAAATACGAAAGTTCCGCTATAATACTAAAACGTCCGGCAAATTTAATCAACATCAGTAAAATTATTTTGTACCAGAATTTTTATCTAAATCTGTTTAGCTTGTTTATTTAACTTAATTTTCTGTTGTTTGTATTTAAGTTATATAAAAATAAATTTCTGGTTCGAGTCCACATTTAAACATTTGGTCAGTGTGGAATCGACACCAGTTGAACGTTCTAGTGTTAACCCTTTGATTTCTGGGGGTGAATTTCTTCAAAATGCCGAAATGTCACACTGGCATCAGTATTTTGTAAACAAAAGATTCGACTTATAATATACACAAAAAATGCATTAATCTATTTTAAAATAAATTTGGTTCAATATTCCGGTGCCAATCTGACGGTTGGAGATTAAAATTAAGAGGGAAGAAATTCACCCATCAGAGCTCAAAGGGTTAAGTCCACGCAAAACAGAATCTATACCGACAAAAAATGTGGTCAATCCCAATGCTAGACTCGAATCCGACACACATCAAACCGAAGCTGGTGCTAAAGATAATAAATCGGGTTCGAAATGAAGTTATGAATGAAGAGGAGGAGACATATACAGCTCATATTCAAAACATTAGAATAATTACTTTTTTTTTACAAACTAGGGGACTCGGCCCCCTACGAGCTACGCTCGTCAACCCCCGTCCAGACACCGTAGACTCTAAATGCACGCTAATGTGATCGGCTTTATAAAGATTTCGAAAGATTGAATTATAATTTAAAAAACAGTGGCGATCTCCCTATAAACGGATTTCTATTCATTTCTCTTTGATTGGGGAAATTTTAACTCCAAATCCGCTGCGGTACTAGTTGATTATCCCGTCGACTAATTTCGCCAAATTATATAAATCGCCAAACCACTCGCCAAATTATACAAATTGACATAATTTTTATTTTAAATAACGAAAGAACAAATAAATTAGTACAACATTAATAAAAATACAAATAAAACGTCGAAATAAAAATAACTTGATGACGTAGACACGTGTAACAACATTTCAAAATAAGCTAATATAAAAGGAATTAAGTAAACAGAATCTTTGTCTCCCGTATTTTTTAACAAAGCGAAAAGAAAGTTCTTTTAAATGAGACATTTTAAATTAATCGTTTTTAATCTGACGTAATTTTGACCAAACTATTCTTTCTCTTTTTAATATTCACGTGAAAATACTTGTGTTACAAATAAAATATTACTTGCGCTTTCCTAAGAAAAATAGTTGAAAAGTATCCTCTCAAAATATCAAATAAATGTCTAGCGCAATTTGTAAATTTAAACCGTTTTGCAATATTATTTTGTGTTCATTTTACGTAATATGTAATGTGACGTAAATGTGACGTAATTTCTCCTATTTAAGACTTCTAACGCATGTTGATGAATTTATTATTTTACAACATACTTTCACTTTTAAAATTCACGTGTAATATGGTTTTTATCATAATTTTCAATGAGTTCCTGCTTTTTATATTTTCTTGTTTATAATAGTCACGTGTAAAATAAATTTTTAATTTGAAACAAACATTATTGTTTACTATTGTATACTGTTGGCAACAGGTTAAATTAGTACAATTTTCTAAAATAAGTAAAAAATATCTCTCGAAATGCTGAAAATTTGAATTTAAAATAGAAATAAAACCTTAAAAAATGAGTCAAATTAATGGACTGAGTGCAGTCTGCACACCGTGAAATTCTGACGCATAAAATGTAATAACTGTAATGTGACGTAAATATGACGTAATTTCTCCTATTTAAGACTTCTAACTCATGTTAATAAATTTATTATTTTACAAATTCCTTTCTCTCTTAAAATTCACGTGTAATTATAGTTTTTATGACGTAATTTTTAATAAGTTCCTGCTTTTTGTACATAATTATTTAATTCTAATTCCAAATGTTTTTTTTTTTCTGTTTATAATAGTCACGTGTAAATAAATTTTTAATTTATTACACGTATAAATATTTTTTTTAAGCAAACATTATTGTTTCCGCTGTTTATACAGTTGGCAACAGTTTAAATTAATATCACTTTCTAAAATCTGTAAAAAATATCTCTCGAAATGCTGAAAATTTGAATTTAAAATAGATATAAAACCTCGAAAAATGAGTCAAATTAAAAAAAATAAATCAATTCTGCACACCGGGAAATTATAACGTATAAAATGAACTAAAAATTATTAAATTCCGATGTATAGTTTTTGCTCCTATAAAACTTTTTTAGTGGAACGATTTTGTCCAACTTTAGCATTAAATATCTCTTAAAATAATTCTTCGATTTGAAAACTGTCTGCATCAGCGTGTGTATCAATCATTTCTGTATAACACTACCGATTTTCATATTTTTGTATGCATTAGTTTTCTTAATATTAACGAAAAAAGACCTCCGGTCACAAAAAATTCAAAACCGGCGGCGGCGGCGGCGGTGACAGCGGTAGTTACTTTTTTTTAGAATAGAGAGATTGGATATATTGTTTGGTAATTTAATGCCTTTTAATGCAAATATGCAAACGATATTTGTATTAAAAACTTATTGCTGATTAAACTTATTTATTATCTTAAAATTAATATCATTTTTGAAATGATTAACTGAAAAAAATTTATTTTGAAAACTCAAAATATTAGGATATTTGGTGCGATCGCAGTTTACTCTCCTTCTTGGCGCGATTTTCAAAAATCGCCAAATTGGAGCATTTTCGCGAACTAACTCCCGGGGCTGCAACAACCGGGAGAGAGTACGCAAAATTATTATTTGTTTTCTCTTCTCGTATATTTTCAAACAAGTACCTATCTAGACAAATGCTTAAAATGTGGGAATAGATATTTGATCAGTTATTTTTCTTTTATTTTAACCTGTATTTTTGAGTAAAAATAATACATAAAATTTCAAATTTTTTGAAATACATTTCATATATTTTAAAATACATTTTATCAAATATACCAAAAAACAAAACTTTCACTTACCCAAATTATTAAAAAAGAACGTTTGTTAACAATTAAGGGAGGAAAACAATGTTGTGGTTTTTTTAATCAGAGGGGCCTTTTTTTTAATCAGGGGGGGCTACCGCCCACCTGAACCCTCCGTTTTTTATTCATAATTTTATCTTGTGCTGTAGGATGTCATTCAAAAGCATCACTCAATCTGTCACTTTTAGTCATTCATAGCTTGGAACAAGCAGCATGTCTTTCGTACATAATTAACCCATAATTCAATCAACGCTCAAAATTACAGGTAAAAATAAAAGAAAAATAACTAATCGAATATTTATTCTCACCTGCCAAGCATTTATCCAGATAGGTACTTGTTTCAAAATATACGAGACTGAGAAAACAAATAATAAAAATACGCGACTGCAACACACAGATCTGGTCAACACGAAATCCATTGCAGCAGTAATAACGTTTTTTCCAAACAAATTCAAAATGATACCAGATTCACCTCTTGTCCAATAAGAAAGCCTTTTACAAAAAAATAAGCATCCAATTAGAAAGGAGCTTACAAAAACAAGGAGTTCAAACCATCAACTCTCCAAGAGAAATCTTAGGGTTGCCATATTTAGTGAAGTCAGAGGAGCATCCCGATAAACCAGGGTTGCCATATTGGCGCAGTTATCGAAGGAGATTGGCGAAGGAGAGTATATTGAGAATTAACCGGATATTTATTCAAGTGGTTCAAAATGCTAGAATATTTCCATTTAATTCTGTTTTAATTATCACCAATTCATAACTGGTGGCATCAGTGATTAAATTCAGACGATTTTATTTAAAATTAGTATTCTTTTTGAAGTTTGTTTGTTTTTTCGTCTTAAAATAGGTCGTGTGAGTGATATTCCTGAATCAATTGAACTTCGTATGGTTGATTTGTATGGGCACGGTAAAAATCAATGTTATATAGCGAATTATTTATATTGTTCGCAATTAAGCTTTAGTAAAATACTAGCACAATATTGAAAAAATGGAAATTTTTAAAATAATCGCCGAAATGGCGACCGAAAACCAAAAATATCTGCTAGAGATGATAGGAAACTGAAGCGTATAGTTAAGAAAAACCGTTTTAAAAGTGTGCGATTCTTGCACCGAAAATGGAAAGAAGAATGAGTTTAAGTTTCCACAGCGACAATATTAAGATGTCTCTATAAATTTAAGTTTGAATCTCGTGTACCGAAAACAAATCTCTCATGACTTCAAAACAAAAGCGTATAAGATTGAATTGGTGTAAATCAAGACGTTTATGGAGCGGAGAAGATTGGAAAAATATATTATTTAGTTATTAAAGTATGTTTTGCGTTTCATATGGTAATCAAGGTATTCGAGTTTGGAGAATGAAGCAAGAAGCATTTGATAAAAAATGCCTTAAACGTTCCGTAAAATTTCCTGCTAGTGTCATGGTTTGGGGCAGTGTTGCCAGATGGGCTACTTTTTTAAAAGTCAGATTCTTGATTGGCACCATTTTTTTGAAATGGTAAAACGTGCCTTATTTATTGACATATTAATTCAGGCAAAAACAAAGTGAACTTTACCGTTTCAAAAAAAAAAAAAAAAAGCCAATCAAGAAATCTGAATTTAAAAAAAGTAGCCCACTGGCAACACTGGTTTGGGGTTGCATGAGTGCAAAAGTTACTGGAAAGTTACGCATCATCTACGAAAATGTTAACTCTCAGATATATCAAGAAATTTTGGAATATTACATGGTTCCATCATCAGAAGATTTATTTAAAGATTATTTCATCTTTCAACAAGATTTAGCGTCACCGCATACCTCGGTGTTAACTAAGAATTGGTTCCGCCAACGCAACATTAAAGTACTTCCTTGGCCCCCAAACTCACCAGACTTTAATCCCATCGAAATCTTATGGTGTTTTATGAAGAAAAAACTCCAAGAAAATCTTCCTTCAATTAAAACTGTGTTAGTGGCACGTATAAAGTCTATTTGGACTAATATTGATAGAAATGTTTGTAAACACCTTGTATATAGTATGCAATATCGATTGTAGGCTGTTATGAAAGCTAAAGGGGATGTTAAAAGATATTAACTATCATTTACTTCATATTCATAAGGTAATATCGTTGCATAAAAAAATATTCTAATACTTTGAACCAATATAAATTTTATTCTAATATTTTGATTTGTTTCAGAAAGTTGTATACCTAATTTACTGTACTGTATTTTATATTTTGTAAATGTTAAAATCTTATCTAAACATTCCAGATTTAATTTATAAGATATTCACTTTGTCTCAAAAGTAAATAAATGAAAAATAATTTTTTCTTATTACTTTTTCTCACTTATTCTAATATTTTGAATATGAGCTGTAGTGTAGAGTCTACCAGTTGCCAGTGAAGTAACTGAGGAAGTTGTCACAAGATGGCCGCTATTTT
This sequence comes from Maratus speciosus, assembly GCA_963932465.1. Lineage (NCBI taxonomy): Eukaryota > Metazoa > Arthropoda > Arachnida > Araneae > Salticidae > Maratus > Maratus speciosus. The sequence continues at coordinate 490,738,188 of OZ010796.1, read as the reverse complement.
TTACATTGGATCGACAGTTTTTGATAAACTCCGAAGCAACGTTCCACCGGTAAATTTTGAATAGAAGATTGCGCATTAGTTTAGCGGCTTATTCATACAAAATATCTCTCAGAAATATGGTCGAAATTTCTATTCGTTTTTACTGGTGGAAGTTTGCCCATGTATTATAATCTCTTTCAATGACACTGACAGGAGGCTGTTTTGATTTATAGAATTTTGCGGAAATGCAGGGCCTGACTTCCGCGGAAATAAGCTTCAACCAGTAAAAATCAATATCTGTGTTTGGCCATAATTATGACTGAAATTCTGTATTAATGAAGCGTTTAAATAAGGAGAAAACTTCAATTCAAATTTACTGGTGGCAGTTTGGCCCTGTGGTAATGAGCCACTGCGAAACCGGTTACTGTTAAAGCTTCACCAAGTCAGTTCCTCTTTATTCATAGTTCCATGGGATTCTGTACCTCAGGGCATTTTAACAGTAGGGTGTTACAGTTACAGAAGGGTGTGTCGAAAACACCGAAATGTTTATAATCGAAACGTAATAGCGCGGGAACCTAAAAAAAGTATAAAAGCGTAAAGTTATCGACCGAGTTATTATATAAAGTTATCACCGATTGGTTAATTTCTTTTATTGCCGCAAGGGGGCCAATGTTCGGAAAATTCGCCAAACAGATGCTTTTTGCAATTTTTTTTTATTGTCCAAACATATCTATTCAATTTCTAATAGAACGCAGTAGACATTAGTAATGTAACAGTAAAATTTCCTTTTGGCGACAAAAACTATCTACTAAATGATAGAAACACTTGCAGCTGCTTTCACGTAAAATTATTTTCCCGCTGCTGGAGAGTCATATTTTTCTTGGTTCTTTTTTTTGTAATATGCTCATTTTGCTCTATACTTTGATGGCCCTACAGGTAGAAATCACTGCCAAGTAAAAGGGGTGGGGGGGGGGCAAAGTTTCATCTTCGCGAAATCATCGAATCATATCTCTTTGATTCTAGAACCAGGTCTCTAATATTTTGGTCATTTGACTCCATCGTCTAGCAAGGCGACTTCTATATGCAATGACGTTATAGATTTTTTGAAGAAAAATGGAATGTAAATTGTAAAGTAATTGCGATCGGTTGTATTGGAACTGTCCTTAACACAGGATGTAAAGGTGAAGTTGTATGATTACTTGAGAACAACAACAACAACAACAAAAACCACTGCAGTGGCTTCCTTGCCGTTACTTCAATGAACTTCCGCTGAAATATCTTTTCGAACATCTTAATGACAAAAGACAAGTCCTCTGTCCCATTGTGGACTGTTTGGTTGATCTCTTGCGATTTGAGAATCATTACCAATTGCACAGTTTATGTCAGTTTAATCTGATCACCTAGCTGTTGGTAAAGATGATTTGTCAACTGACAGAAGTATATGTCTGAAATATTGCAAGCACTTTCATCAGGCGTGTGTTCAATTGGCCTTTTTTACCAAATCCATAGGCCAATATTTCATGCAAGGTGGATCACTACAGCTAATCGAATTTTGAGAGTCTGTGTTGGAACAGAGAAACCCTCTTCTTAACTTGTCATATTATCTCAGTGAACTGCATCAGTTGGTTCACAATTAAAATTAATCCATCATGTTTTCCAGAATCTGTGCACTATCTGTAGTAACCTCCGTTACTTTCCAGATCATCTATGAAAGATTATAGTTCCTGTAATTTCATGAAATGCCTATTTCGCAAATCATGAAAATAGCCTCACTGGAATGATAGCATATGAAGGAAATAACATCAGAACCTCAGCCATGAAGAAAATTGCCAAAACACAAAGTTCTGTGGACTCAAATAGTGCCATCCGTAACTTCCAAACTTGAACTTTGAAGTATAAAATTATACGGATTTAGTCTACTGGAAAAACTGTAAACTAACGGAACCACCTGTTACGGTTTCTCTATCGACCAACGATCTAACAACGTTAGTGAATTTAGAATGTTTGAAAAAAGATAACAGCTATTATTACTTTCCGTTTCCCACTTAATCAGTAAAAAGATGTCTGAAATTAGTCGCTGAAGTACTGATAAAGTTTGTGTACCAGAACAGAGGGATGATCACACCTCATCAATTTCGGCCTCTCGAGGAACAATGGCTTTATTTGAAAGCAAGTCATATTATAAAATTTATTTACTTTAGATACGTCTTCATTTTAAGTTTATTTAATCCGCTTCGGTTAAAAATCTCTGTATTTTAATTAATAAAATAATAAAATATTTTGTTCATTTTATATCATTTTTGTGATTTGTGGTGCATGAACTGCTGGTGTGCAGTCATAGCTGGTAACATCTTACGATTTTTTGTACCGCAGAAATTTTATAGTAAATTTTACCTTTTTATATGGCCGTAATCAGCCGATTAAATAAGGCAAAAATTTCAATTAAACTTTTGTGGTACAAAAAAGCGGAAGAGTTGGCAGCTATGTGCAGTAAAATAGAAATAGATGAAGCAATCGTCAAGAAAATTCTATGATTACACTTTTTATTTCCAGTCTATTACAAATAGTTAACAAAATTTATGCATATTAATAAATATAATGTAAATTTATTTACTTCTAGACATATTATAGAAATAATAAAAATTTAGACAAAATGAAAGATTGACATTTTTGCATTTTTTTTTTTTAATATGCTCCTTTTGCGGCAATAAAAGATATGATTTCATCATAATGAATATTTACCAGGACATTCTTCATATCTTCACGTAGCTATTCATACGTCTGGATAATTTAAAAAAAAAATGAATGTTTTTTGTGATTTTTTGAAATTTTAGCCCCCTAGCAGTGGTAAAAGATGTTAACTGATCAGTGTAATATGTTACGAATTTATTTTTTATTACAAAAGGCAAGTTTTCCGCTCTGTTACATTTCGATTATAAATATTTCGGTTTTTTCGATCCACCCTGCTATACGGGCCGCCGACGAATTTATGCGTCATTTATAAAGCTATTGATAAGAAACTTCTAAATTCTCCCCAGAAAGTTTTAATAGTTATTTTTTGTTATTATAATGATCGATATTTTCTGAATATAAAGGAAAATTAGTATTAAAAATTTTATTACAATTATCTTTCCAATAACTTTTTTTTTTTTTGTATAAAATGAAAATATGTACGCTCATTAATTTTCAAATGTATACTTTTTCATTTGAACTAGTCGGATATACCAATCCCAAAACTTTCTTCTCTCTCATGCATGTTAATAGTTGTAAATTTGCTATCATACTACCAAAATTAAACGGCAATCTATGCCCATCATGAGGATTATATAGATATGAAATTCCGTGCATTAGTTCTTGAGATATGGCTATCTCCTAAATCGTGTAAATCCAGCAAAATTCAGCCTAGCAGCGCCACCTATTGGGTGCTTTACATCAAAACCTATGTTAAACAAAACTACCAAGCAACCACTTACGTCAAAGTCTAACTGAATCTGAAGTTTGGGGAAAATCTGTGCATTAGTTTTTGAGATAGAGTTATTGCGAAAAATCATGAAAATGCCAGCATAGCGGCGCCACCTATTAGACGATTAACACCAAAACCTTATCAGCAACAACTTGTGTTAACATCTAACTAAATCTGAAGATAGAGGAAAACCGTGCATTAGTTTTTGAGATAAAGCTATTGCGGGAATCGTTCAAAATGCAGCACAGCAGCGCCACCTGTTGAGCGATTTACACCAACACGTAATCCGCATCAAGTCATATCAAGGACTAACTGAATCTGAAATTTCATGAAAATCCGTGCATTAGTTCTTGAGATAGAGCCATTGCGGAAATCATAAAAATGCAGCATAGCAGCGCCACCTGTTGAGCGATTTACACCAACACCTAATCAGCATCAAGTCATATCAAGGACTAATTAATCTGAAGTTTGATGAAAATCCGTGCATAAGTTCTTGAGATAGAGCCATTGCGGAAATCGTAAACAATGCAGCATAGCAGCGCCACCTGTTGAGCGATTTACACCAACACCTAATCAGCATTAAGTCATATCAAGGACTAACGGAATCTGAAGTTTCATGAAAATCCGTGCATTAGTTCTTGAGATAGAGCCATTTCGGAAATCATAAAAAATGCAGCATAACAGCGCCACCTGTTGCGCGATTTGCACCAAAAACTAATCAGCCTCAATTTGTATCAGGGACTAACTGAATATGAATTTTTATTAAATTCCGTGCATTAGTTCTTGAGATAGAGCGCCCACAAAATTTGTGTCACACACAGACACACAGACAGACAGACGGACAGACAGACAGACTCACAGACAGACATTTTGTAAAAACATGTTTTTCGGGTTCTCTGACCTCTAAAACGTGTAAATCCGTCGAAACCGGAATTCGAAAATTTTCATGAATCCAATAGGGGCATTCCACGTCAAATCAGGCAGTAAAATATCAATATGTAACCCACCATCACAGATTTTAATGAAACTGCGTGTGTTTGTTCTTACTATTAAGATATGATCACCAGTAATTTTTTTTGCTCCTTGGTGAAATAGTTTCTGGGAAAAAAATTGTCAAAATTTTGAAAAACTGCCGTCAGTTGGCATTCTTGATAGCTCGGTTTTCAAATGTAGCATGTCATATATATAATCATATTTCAATATCTACTCTACAAATCATCTTCAAATAATTTATGCACAATATTTAGGGTACGCAGCTTATGAAAAAAATATATTGTTACGCTTATAACATTTTAAGTGTGTCTAAAAAAAATATTTAAACTTTGAAGTCGTGATTTTTTTATGAAAAATAATGCATTAACAAAAAAAGCATTATCAACAAAAGGCGGTATTTTTATTAAATTTATTTTTTATGGGAGATATACTTAAAGGTGTCCTTTACCTGATTCTGAAATAAAAATAGTGGGATTTTGGGTGTTTTTGGTAGTATTTCCTATTTAAAAATATTTTGAGGTGCATTTCATATCAAATCAAGCAGAGTCATTCCATGTCAGTTCCCCTAAGCCATTTAATCACTGTCACAAATTTCAATGAAATTGGGTTTGTTTATAGCTTATTTTAAGACGTAATCACCTTTAATTTTCTTGATCCTAAGTAAAATATTTTTTAAGATAAAAAATATCAAAATTTTGAAAAATTGTTTTAATTTTTTTTAATGACAGTTCGATATTCAAAGACTGCATTTAAAAAAAAAAAAGTCATTTCAATATAAAATCACTAAATAGGTTTCAAATAATGTATATGTGACAAATAATGTAGGCTGATTATTATTTCTTGTTTTTTATCATGTTTAAACACTAAGAGTGTCTTTTATCTATGAATTTTTAAAATCAAGAATTTTGTCAAAAATAATGTGTTAATAAAAAATTTATTATTAACCGAAGGCAGGGTGTTATTGCTTTTTTTTAATTGTACGTAAAAATATCTTTTAAATGGTTATAAAATAAAAATAGTGAACATATGAGAAAAAATTATCAAAATTTTGGAAAAATGCCACGAGTTGCCATTAATGATTGTTCAATTTTCAAAGGCCTCATTTTATATATAAAATCATATTTCAATAACTAATAAAGAAATCTTCTTCGAATAATTTAAGCAAGGTAAATAAAGTATGTAGATTATGAAAAAAATATTGCTGTAATGTTAAAAAATATTTAAATGTGTCTAAAAAATTGTATAATCTTTGAAATCAAAAATATTTTACAAAAAATAATGAAATTATTAAAAAATCTTTATCAATCAGTAGCGGAGTTTCTATGACTAATTTTTTAATTTTAAATTGTACATAATACTACATTATAACTGGATCTGAAATAAAAATAGTGGGATTTTGGTTGGTTTTAGTAGTATTTAAATCATATTTAAAATTATCAATATTTTCAAATGTAAAACCTATCCAATGTATCATCCCTGGAAATATTTTTATTTATACATTTATTTTATTTTTCAAATTATCTTTTATGTTCGTTTCTTAAGGAAAAAAATAAACAATATTGTTTTTTAGTAAAACTTCTAGGGCGAAGAGCAATTATCCCTTTCCAAAAAAGAGAAAAATCACTAGCTCCTCACCGCCCAATAGAAACTTTCAAAATGACAGTCCTAATCTTTAAACTCATATTTGGCTGTTTATATTGAAAATTTAGCATTGAGCTGCTAATATTGAAAAAAAAAACAAATTTCACTCTGTTGAAGAAAATTTTGACGTATTTTGCTTTAAATATATGCAAAAAATGCACAATCCATTATATTTCTATCTTTCAAATAACTATATCTAAAAAAATATTTAAAACTTAATGAGTTGCACTTTTGTAACTTTATTAAGTTTCTAATGATATGTACCGTAATTTCGGGTGTATAGCCCGCAGATCAAACAATTCAGTTTGGACCCAGAAATTTTATTCAGTGTTTGAAGACCAATATTTACTATGATCTAAAAAGTTACATTTTATTTTTAAAAATTTCTGGGTCGAAACACGATTGTATGATCCGCGGGCTATACACCGGAAATTACGGTAATTTGATTTATTTCATCACAATATTGCTGAAAGATGGATTTTCAACATATATATGTGTGTATATATATCCCTGTTCTCAAACAAATTATTTAAAAATTATTCATTTATGTTTAATAAAGCATATATATATTGTTTATACACTTACAGAAAATACATATAGCAAATTTTATGATATTATGTCAATAATGTCTAAAAGTAAAGAACTTATCTAATAGTATGTAACGAAAAATTTAACATCTGGTGTAATGACAACAAAATTTTATAAATGTTTTACTTAATTTGGATGAATGAAAAAAGCTTATATGTTTATATTTTATTGAAGCACAGGTGAAAATGTCACAAAGACATACCTCAACAACCACTGAGTATGTCACATTCACACTACAGATGATTTTTTTTTTCTTTTGATCTTTCGGGTTTGATTTCAGATGGTAATGAATTAATTAGTTTTGTTAGAAGTGTCATTGCAGTCAGCATATTAGGCTCACTATTTTTTTTTATATAATTTGTTTTGATTGACTCGATGAACAACAATATTTAAAGGGACCATTTCATGACTTTTCAATTAAAAGCTGATTTATAAATTCATCATGTTGTTTAGTTATTATTATCGTCTTAAGATAATAAGTTGATATTAAAAATTTTAAATGCAGTTTATTTATTATTTGAACAGTTGAAAGTATTTTTCAATAAGAGTGCGGGCTGTTGATTTTAAGTCGGCTGTTGAGCAATGTAGTGTTGGTAAAGGAACTGGTACTATTTAATTTAATTTTTATTGCTGTAAATAATATTTGTTATTTTATTATTGTATGTATTATATTTAACCCTAGATCTACCGGGAATTTTATTCAAGTTTTAATAAAACGTTCTACACCAGAATTTTTATTTAAAACTATTTAACTTATTTATTTACCTTATTTTTGTCTGGTTTATATACTTAGTTTATTTTAAAGAAATTTCTGGTTTGAATGAATATTTGTATGTACCTGTCGGGTCCAATGGACCCGTCTGGTAGACGGAGGGTTAAGCGAGAGTAGAAATACACGATATCGTAGTCATTTTAGTACATCTTAGCATGAAAAGCTTCAATATTTATCATTAAACATTCACATTTTATGAAAATTTTGTTAAAATTGCTCATATTTTCACTATTTTTATTTTATAACTATTGAAAAGATATTTTTACGTACAATTAAAAAAAGTAATAACAGCCTGCCTTCGGTTAATAATAAATTTTTGATTAACACATTATTTTTCACAAAATTCTTGATTTTAAGAATTCACAAGATTAAACACACTCTTAGCATTTAAACATGACAAACAACAATAAATAATAATCTGCCTACATTATTTGTCACATATACATTATTTGAAACGTATTTAGTGATTTTATATAGAAATGACTTTTTTTTTATGCAGTCTTTGAATATTGATCTGCCATTAAAAACATTTCTAAAAAAATTTCAAAATTTAGATATTTTTTTTTATCTTAAAAAATATTTTACTTGTAATCACCTTTAATTTCCTTGATCCTGTCTTAAAATGAGCTATAAACATACCCAGTTTCATTGAAATTTGTGACAGTGAATTAAATATCTTAGGCGAACTGACATGGAATGACTCTGCTTGATTTGGTTTGAAATACGCCTCAAAATATTTTTAAATATGAAATACTACTAAAAACACCCAAAATCCCACTACTTTTATTTCAGAATCAGGTAAAGGACACCTTTAAGTATATCCCCCACAAAAAATAAATTTAATAAAAATACCGCCTTTTGTTAATAATGCTATTTTAGGTAATGCATTATTTTTCATAAAAAAATCACGACTTCAAAGATTAAACATTTTTTTTAGACACACTTAAAATGTTATATAAGCGTAACAGTTTTTTTTTCATAAAATACGTACCCTATATATTATGCATAAATTATTTGAAGATGATTTGTGGAATAGATATTGAAATATGATCATATTTATGTCATGCTACATTTGAAAATCGAGCAGTCAAGAATGCCAACTGATGGCAGTTTTCAAAATTTTGACAATTTTTTTCTCAGAAACTATTTGACCAAGAAGTAAAAAAAAATACTGGGAATCATATCTTAATAAAAGGAACAAACACCCGCAGTTTCATCAAAATCTGTGATGGTGGGTTACATGCCTGCCTGAACTGACATGGAATGACCCAATACTTTCTTCTTGTAAAGATAGAAGAAAGTAAAAAAATTCAGGACATTTCTTTAAAAATATTCTCAAAATGAACTCGACTCGCCGAAAGGTTCAAAGCCAGCCAAATTGTAACTGGAACCGGAAAAGTCGAACCGATCCGAAGTGAAAAAAAATAGTGTCAACCCTTCTCGGCACGAACCAGGCAGGTTGCTCTCGGGTTAATTACGCTTACCCCACCCACAAAGCAGGTAAACTTCTTCGAAATGATATTCCCTTCTGTTAATTTATGTCGTCTGAAAGCTTGAAAAAATTGAAAATTTTAAAGTGCATAATTAGAAAAGCTGTTTTAAAATTAACAGAAAACACAAAGAAAAGGATTAAAATTTACACAAATAATAATGTCTTGAAAAACAAAACTGGAAAAGAAAAAGTTTTACGGATGAAAAAAAGGAAAATATAGATTGGTCAAATGGTTGGCCATTTTACTGGCGTAACTGTCAATGGGGAGAAGAATTATTTTTAACCTTTAGTGCGCAGCTTTGCATGTATGCAAACAACACTGTTTTGAATTTAATAGATTTTTTTTTAATTCGTATATACCTAATTCACACAATAAAATTAAAAACGCAATATCTGGTTTAATTAATATTGACATTCCGTATTAAAATAAAGCGAAATTAAGCCTTGAAACTTTCTGGTGTAAAATTATAGTTTCTGAACTACGTAATTTCTAGAACGTATTTTATCATGGGAATTAAAGGGTTAAAAGTTAAGTTTTATAAAATAAATAATTATATAAAATAAGGTATTTGGAGACATACTTATTAAAATATTTACTAATTTGCATTATTTTAGCGTAAAAGAGCCACACGACAGTAGATTTTACGTGTCTTGCAGATGTGCAACAGAAGAAAAGTTTGACGTATTTATATGAAAAATGAATCTCTAATTTTTTCATTATTTTTCCTGTGTAATACACCTTTCAGAGAATCATATATATATATTTTTAAACAAAATAAAAAATCGCGCATTTAAGGGTAAGCAAAATGGTTTGTTTTGGGGTTGCGGGACTGGCCTTTTTTTAAATTGAGAAAATTAAAATAAAATTTTGTAAATATTTTTGAATTATATTAAGTAATTATTTTTATTTCATAATTTCAGGTATGAATTCGGATTTCCTGAAATATAAAAGGCCATACTGACAACCCTGTTTCGCTATGGTTTTCCAGTTGTGAGTGCTGCCTCATTTTTAATTTAACAATCCCAAATTTAACAAGGAAGTTCTGAAAAAATGGTCTTTATTTTAAATAATATATCCAGTTTTATATCCTTACCGGTCGACCTAACTTTATTAGAAGCATTAAAATGTTCATTTTTCAAATATCAGTCACTGGCTTAACTTTCCTACCATGAATGGGTCTAATCGACCCATTTCTAAAATTCATTTCATTCGATTCGAACCAGAAATTCTTTCGTAAAGTAAGATAAATTAAAGGCAACGAAAACTAATATAAATAAATACATTAAATAGTTTTTAAAGAAATTTCTGGTGTGAAATGTTTTTATTAAGGTTGTGTAAAATTTCAACAGGGTAGGAAGGTTAAATATATTATATACCTGCTTAAGTACCGTTTTAAATACATTTCAATTGGAAAATCATGTTAACTATGCTCAATAATTCAGTATCAGCAGGTTGCCAGTTTGGCCCATTTTTTATATAGAAATTTCGCATTCTCACACGAAATTTCCTGCAATATTCTTTGCTTTATTTAATGACAAACATTTCATGATGGCCGAAAGTAAAAATTCTTCTTTCAAAGTTTCTGGTATGAGTTCGAAATTTCTGAATTTAAAAAAAATTCCAAACTAGCAACCCTGATCAACAGCAGTACACATACACTCGCATGCCTACACATACATCTGCTGCAAAACATATGGTCCACATATCGAGCAGAGTTATGTTGATTTTCTTATTAACCCCCTGCAGGGCACCGGTATATTATATATACCATTTAACTTTAATTCTCAAATGCTACACTGGCATCAGAATTTCAGAATGAAGTTTAGCCTTTTATAATGTACGCGAAAAAAAAAAAAAAAAAAACGCTTTCACTTACATATAAATTTAACATATAATATAAATGTAACATATAAATTTACGTATAAATTCATATAAATTTGTGCGTAAATCCCGGTGTCATTCAATCAATTTAACATTTTAGCGACAGAAATGCTTTGCTCCTGAAAGGGTTAACTCTCTCCCTGAGCAGCCGGAGAAATACTCGGGCTTGCATTTCCCGTCTAATAAATACTATTTGGTTATTCCCATCAGTTATTTTTTAGCAAAAACTTTGTCTGATTTAAATAGGACATTTTCCCCGATTACGATAGTCAAAAATTTCTGTCTTAATTTAAAAAAAATTTCTGTCTTAAAATTTCTGCCCAGTCTTAACCACTTAACTGTCACATTTTTTAACCCCTTAATTCTCGCTCCCGTCATATTCTCGGGCTGTATCTTTTACTCAAATTGTTTGATTCCCACCAGTTTTATATAATAGTGAAATTGGGTATATTTTGGTATCGTTTTTACTGTTATTAAATAAGGTTAATATTTCTTTTTCATAAAAGTGGTGCCAATAAGCAATTTGAATTATTCAACCGTAATTTAGTTCGAGCATTAAGGGGTTAAAGAACCGGTGATGAAAGATTAAAAATTCTATAAAAGACGCTCATCGCGAAGAATTACTTACGCAGCGAGAGGGTTACCACGTTTGAACGTGGTCCATATTAACAAAATGAGCCAAAAATATATGCTTAGAAAAACCACTAAAAACTAAAATGTCTTCACATCCAAACGGGTACAAGCATGCTTGGATTACACGTTCCTTTTTCTTCCTTACAAAATTTCCGGTACCAGCAATATTCTTCCCCGAGTCCACAAACTGTTATTTTTACGTGTTCTGGCCTGAATGTGTTAAGACAAATTGTACAATCGTGGAAAAAAAAAATAAACACCCCTTACTAACTCTGCAACAGGAATGCCAGAAACCTCCACATTTATTTTTAAAATTTGAATTCACACCAGAAAATGCAAAAAGATTTTCAGATTTATTTATTCTCAGACTTTTTTCCATCACATAATACTAGAACTGCCGGAAGTTTGAGTCAAGGTTTATAAAATTATTTCACGCCAAGATTTTTATTTAACATTCCGGCACGGGCAATTTTTGTTGTAAAATGAAGAAATGATTAACTGACACCGGAATTTTAAAATGACTTTTTTAGAAATTAAAAACATGTTATTTTACATATTCATTGTAAAAGCAAAATTTTACTAAAATATTCTTGGCGATCACCGTAAGTTTGGAATTAAAATTAGGTATTCCGACCCGGGCACAGTGTGCCGGAAAGGGTTAAAACAGTTTAACTTTATAATTTATCGTTTCTCTTCTTTGTATCTTTTAAAATTATTTCATAATCAAATTTCTGGTTTGAACCGAAACATATTCATATAATAGCCCTCAAAATGACGGAACACGATAGTTCAAGTGTTAAAGTAAAAATTCTTCTTAAAAAAGTTCACGGTCTGAAGTCGAAATTTTGGGATAAAAATTGAGGTCAACCTGCCAGCCCTGCTCTTCCACAAATTACCTTAGAAGAGAATTACTGGTACCAGATGATTAGAAATAAAGTCTATTTTTAAATTATGCATGTAATTTTTTATTAGGGGGCCATCTAGATATCAAAACAAACCTAAACTTTGTTTTTTTGGAATAGGAATACCTAATTTTGGCATCTTAAATAAATTCTACAGCCTTCGATTAACCTAAATACAAATTTCCATAAAATTCGTAATTTAATTTCAGAGAAATTAATTATTTTAAAATGAGCATATTGTATGAACTGTATCCAAATTGAAGTTCGGTAATTGAATGTTGAAATGGTACTTAATGATTTAGTCAATTGTATTAATGTATTATTTCTTGCTAATATGACCATTTCGCTCACTTAATATGTTTCAACTATTGCCAAGCCCAAATGTTTCAATAAAATAGTAAGATATATATTTTTTCGAATTATGCTTTTCTGCACATCATATAACCATCATTTTGACGTTTTTATAGCATAATTTGAAAACTAGAAGAAAATTTGAAATCTTGGGTTAGCATAAAGCAGAAGATAATAAATATAATCCATCAACAAAACTGTAGGTTGCAATTCATAATTTTTCCGAATATTAACCCTTTGAGGGTCAAGCAATTACGTTTCTGAAATGCTGAATTCCCACCGGAATCTTTGAAAAATTCTATTTCAAAATAAGTAAAAGCAATTTTACAGCTTTTTTCCACCAAAGATAGAAAAGTAAAATTTAATAAAAATTTTCTGGTGTAAAACTTCATTAATCGTAGGTGGTATATAATATATACCGGTGCCCCTCAAGGGGTTAATTTCATATTTCATATTATAAAATTATAAAAATTACAAATTCAATGTATTTATTTTAAAATTTACCAACCAATCCATATTTTCCGCACTATTTAATCGCAAAATTTCTCTCATTAATATATTTTTCTAATTCTAAATTAGCAGTAGCTAGGTAGTTAATTTAGCATGCGCATTTATTTGGACCGTTGTGTCACCGCAAAACCAGCGGATAATGTCATAGCTGCCAATCTACGCACTTTCCTTACCACAAATGTTTAAAACAGGGTTGGCCAACAGTGGCACGCCTGATATCACTAAAGTTTTACAGAAAAATTCGACTTCTTGAATCCCAGAGATTCGATTATTACATGAGGCAATGATTACTGTAAAATTTTAGTGGTGTGGAGCGTGCCACAGTTGGCCACCCCTGGTTTAAAAGAAAATTTTGCGTTGTTTAATCGTAAGAATATGAGATTAAATAAGGCAGAAACTGTTATTAAATATTAGTGGTAGCAAAATAGTATAGAAGTTTGCAGCCATGGTACAGCATAGGTGTCAAGTTGCCACTAATCCTCCGTAATATGTGGGTTAGTTTAACCCTGGTTTAATACATTTCGCACCAGAATTTTTTTTCAGAGATGAAATTAAATAAGCTCCACGTAGAAAACTGGAATTAAAAAAATAAAGATTCATCAAATATTTTTTCTGGTTCGAAACGTTGTTAAACTGGGTTAAATTAATCCACGCATTACGGAAGATTAGTGAGAACTTGGCATCTCTGGTACAGGCTTAACCTACGGCCCAATAAAATTTGCGAAATGTATTCTCATACAAAGAACTCGGAGTGGTCTCTTATTACACAGACTAAATAAAAAAAAAAATCCGCCAATATTTTCTTAAGAAAATTTTTGTTTTAGATTTATTTAACAAATGACACGGTAACTTGCTTTGTGGTGAGATTTTTATTGTAATTCCTGCAGTAAGTAGCGAGATGTAATATTCGCCTTATTCAAAGACAGAAATTCATAAGCTGCATAAAGTGAATTATTATTAAGCTACATAAGTTGAGTTCTATTAGATCTCTTAAGTAGTAACTCTGCAGCCCGCGGGAGATGTACTGGGTACCACTGTCTTAACGAATAGGTTTTACATTCTCTTGCAAAGCTGCCAGTGGGCTATTTATTTATTTATTTATTTATTTATTTAGATTTCTTGACTGGCGCCACTTTTTTTAACTGGTAACATTAGCCCCTTTCAAGGGCTTCGGTCGCACTGCGTGACCACCTAATTTTAATTCCAAAACTGACAAACGGCACCAAGAATATCTCAATAAAATTTTGCTTTTATATTGAAAGGGTTAACAAAAAGCAAATTTTTATTTTCTGAAAAAAATCGTTTGTAAATTCTGGTATCAGTCAATTATTTCATCATTTTACGATCAGAAATTTTCTACCCCTGAAAGGGTTAGTGACATATTAATAAAGGCGAAAAAAGGCGAATTTTAACCATTTCAAAAAAGTAGTGCTGATCAAGAAATCTGAATTAAAAAAGAGTAGCCCACTGGCAACACTGTTCACTTGACATGCGGTAGGCAATTGCATTCAAAGATATATACAACTACAGTAAACATCGAAACTAATAAATAATTTATAAAATGTACATGAATACATAAAATATATTTTACTCTAACAATTTTGTATGTTAGAGTGTTACATAATAAATGTAAGCTAATTTAGTAATTTAATTTTTATTAAAAAAGTTAAATCTTAGTAAAATTAATTACTTAAATTTCCAAAATCCATAGATAAAATATTTATCATATTTGACATTCTTATTTTCAGTTGAATGACAAATTCGTTCCATTATTCCATATTACAAGTTAAATTAAGGTTTTAATTAGAATTTAATTAGAAATCTGGCAATGCACAACTCATTTAATATGTGACATCCCTATCACGTAAATACTGAGACATTTAACATCTAATAATGCATCTGAAACATTTTGGCAAGATAATTAAATTAGATACTCAGTAAATAAACAATTTCGAAGTTTGTACTTTAAAATTTATTGTATATTAATTTGGAATAACAGAGGCATTCCTAGAGATGTGTATGTTATGGATAATACTAGAATTCTCCGGACGTTTTAGCTTTAATTAATCACACAATCCTTCGACTAAATAAAACCGAAAAATTATGTACAGAAAAAAAAACCCGCAACTACTAACCCACCTCCTTCCTTCTAGTTTTCAGGGTTCCCACTCGGTACGTTTTTTGAACATCACTTTTTTTTCAAAGGAAAATCTTGTTTGTAAGTTTCATCGAAACTTACCTCAAAAGCCGATTTTGTTGCAAATGTTGCAAAAACCTACCAATGTTTCTCTGAAAAAATACTAGCTTTAAAAAAAACGGACCAAAAGGAGCCTGGAGTTTTGTCAAAGACGCCTTACGATCTCAACTAATGAAATTTTATCTCACAAAACAACATAGCAGGTTTATAAGTCTCAGGTATTTATGGGCATTTCAGTTCCAGATTTTTCGTAAAGTAGGGTAATGACGTTCAACGTGCAATCGCGCTCACTTAAATATCTTTAAATATAGTAGAAAACGTGCGATCGGTATCGGCAACTAGCGAACTTCATCGAAAGTTCCTAGTAAGGATATAGTGACAAGTCGGAAGAAAAGCATTTTTGTGTCCTCGCGTTATTAGTTTGTAGTTGTTTTATTAGGAAATTCTACAACTAACTTGAAGGTAAGTGTACACTCTTATTTGCAAATCTTAATTTACCCATTATGTCTACAAAATATATACATTTAGCTGTACGTTCATGCTTTTAGTTATTTTTGTACTGCATTATTACGCCAAATATAATGCATTAAAATCCAACATGGAGATGAAGGGTAATAGCGCTCGCGTGGAATTCCAGAAGCAGTGTTGACATAAGGCTACTTTTTTCAAATTGAAATTTCTTAATTGACACCACTTTTTTGTAATGGTAAATTTCCCATTGCTTTCGCCTTAATTAATATGTCATTAAGCAAGACGAATTTTACGATTCCCAAAAAATGGTGAAAATAAAAAACCTGAATTTAAAAAAAGTAGCCCACTGGCAACGCTGTCCAAAAGTGCTACGGTATGAAAACGACGAACAAATGCTTAGCTCTTTAACAATAGAACCGCCATAGCGGTCATTTTGACCGGCACTAAATAAAAATATTTCGATTCGAGCCAGAAATTTCTTCCTTAAATAATTTAAATATGTACCACCGCGAAATAAGTTAACTAAATAAGTTAAATTGTTTTAAATAAAAATTCTGGTGTAAAATGTTTTTATAACACTTGAGTAAAATTTTCGGCGGTTCTAGTGGTAAATAAAACATAAAGACCAGTGTCTTTAGAGAATATTAGGCCTACATGCATTTCTGGCTCTTCAAATTAAACAAAAAGACCGGTGTCTGCAGCAGAGATTTCGCATATTCCGGGTCCTCTGAACACCACCTAAGGACAACAATTCGACAAAAAAAAAAAAAAAAATACTCGGAAATGTTAACAGCTTCTCTATTAAAAAAAAATTAAGAATAAAAAAAGCGAAATTCTGAGAAATCAAAATAAAAAATTACGAAGAAAACTACTTCGAAAAAGTCCAACGTCAAACTTACAATGGATCGTAAGGATTCAACAAGGAAGTTATATGGCACCAGCTCAAAGGAAGACATTGATGAGTAGCAGATGTGTGATGATGATGGCCCCGATGATTTTCTTCTAATCCGACAGGATAATAGAGACAGAAATCTGCTGTTTTGTGGAGCTTTCGGGAGAGATAACGAAATATGGTTTCGCTGCACAATAAGTGAAAAGTGGCCCCATAAAGTCTGCAGTGGTGTGAACAGCCCACACAACTGCATCTGTGACTTTTGCCGTACTTAAAAGTTGTATTCAAATTATGAGCGCAATAACCTTACCATGTTGGGCATTGCCGCTCAATCCGTGGTTAAATAAATTAAACGATAAAAACATTCCCTAAATATTTTATGCAAATTAGTTGATTGCAAACTTTTTCATATGCTTTGGAGTTATACTTCGTTAATAAAATAATGATTTTTTATGAAATTTGACTAGTTATTCATGTTTACCCTTAAGTGAGCGGCATTACCCTGGTTCACCTATATAGGCATTTTCTTTCTGTCTAAATTTCATGGCAGGAGGTTCCATAAAATGCTCTTCGGCGAACACTATACAAATGGTTGGTCATTCAGAACTTTCAGTTCATCTCGTTCAAAATTAAAAAGTATGTCAGATATTCTGAATGCCTGCAAATATCTTGAAATGTCCGTAAAGTTATATGTCTCTTACGAATGTCGATCAATGTTAAAATATGTCCCACCTAATTTAAACAAGATTCTCACCAGAAAATTTTAACTAAATTTTATATTTTAACTTTGGAGGAAAATCGTTGAAAAATTGCTTTTCCTCATTTAAAAATAAATTTTTTCGATTATTCTGGTGAGAATTCAATATTTAGAGACATTTTTGCTTGCCCCTCAAGGGGTTAAAGCCGGTTGGCAAGAAAACTTGCCATGTAAGACGAACTAAACTTTTAAATTTGGATACCATTATTTTAGTTTGGAAATTTTCACATTATCTAATCTCAAATTTTGAGCGATTAAATAATTCAAAATTACAAAGCGCAAAAAACTGGCATAGAAGAATTAAAAGAAGTGCAAAAGAGACTCGTCTTTAAAGGGGTAAATAAGGTGAATTTTACTATTTCAAGAAATCTGAATTAAAAAAAGCAGTCCTATAGCAATACTGATGTCGATATACAGGGTATCCGAATAGTTTGGAAACGGTCGAATAACTCAAGAAATACATATCAGATTAAAAAAAAAAAAAAAAAAAAAGGTGTTAAATATTTTTAAAAAAGCTACTCAGTGATACCAAGTTTGAACCCCACAACCAACCCCCGGGCGATCCAAATTTGAAGTCTTGAATGATAATCCCCATTTTTTATTGCAGATTCGGATTCTAAGGACAAAAATTCGTAACTTTTGTAATGAACATTTTTTTCGGATCCTCGTTAATCACGATCCAGCAAATTCGACAGATACATATATTGGTTTTCCAACAAGGTTTGGCATCTTGAAAACTGATTGGCCAGAACATTTGACGTCATAGTTGCTGTCTTTAGCGGAAATAGTATTTCTCGAAAACCATCAGTGGATATTGTTTCGATGGCGCTTTATATGCTTTTTCCATAAAAATTAATAGTGGTATAATAGTAATATAATAGTAGTAATATAATAGTAAATATAATATTAAAGTGGTTTTCTATTTTTTTTTTTTTTTTTTTTTTTGTTATCCAGTCGATCATTTTTAAATAATAACCTGCGTATTTTGATTTTTTAACGAGTAAATATGCACCACCCCTCCCGAACAGAAAAAAGATTCTTGAAAAATATGTACTTCAAATTATGTTTGACAGCTTATACATTTTTAATGTTTATATATTACAGTTTTTTTACTTTACTTTGCTTTATATTATTTTAACATCTGTGGTAATCATTGTCACATTATTTGCTGTTAATTGGATAGTTGATTTTTTTTTTTTAACATGAGGATTTATTCATAAAAGGGTGGATCTTTCTAAACTGAAACCCGAATTATTTTTGAACATGAGGATTTATTCATAAAGGGGAGGATTTTTCTAAACTGAAACCCGACTTCTTTTAATCTGAAAGTATTATGTATTATTTCAACCCTTTCAGGGACAAAGCACTAAAATGTAACTAAAATGTTGAAATGATTAATTAGCGCCAGAATTGTCAACAAAATTTATATTGAACTAAGGAAAGCTTTTATTCAAGTACATTATTAAAGCAAAATTTTATTTAAAAGTTTTGCTGTAAATAGGGCATTTTGGAATAGAAATTAATTGGGATAAATTATATCCCACCGCCCTCCAAGGCAGTGTTGCCAGATAGGCTACTTTTTTAAAAATCAGATTCTTGAGTGGCACCACTTTTTTGAAATGCTAAAATGCGCCTTATTTAATGACATATTAATTAAGGCAAACACAAAAGTAATTTTACCGTTTCAAAAAGTGGTGCCAATCAAGAAATCTGAATTAAAAAAAGTAGCCCACTGGCAACACTGTTTCAAGGTGTAAAGTTGAATATCCTTTATTATTAGATTAAATGCTGTCAAAAATGAACCCGTACATAATGAAATTCTGTCTTAAAAAACAATTCCGTTATTCCGGCCAAAGAAATACCATAAAACTATATCGGCTTAGATGAAATTATGTCAAAACCGATAAGATTGCAATGACTAGATACTGATATTATAAAATATATCTTAAACTATAATTAATTTTTGAACATAATGTTCACCTTAATTACCAAATAAAAATATGAGATATTAAAATTCTGCTATAATTTACATAAAAGGTGGTAAAATATACATTAAAAGGTCTTTACACCATAAAAACCTGGCAAGAGATGTTAGCAACCCCAAGCGCTTTCAACTGCATTATAGCAGCCGTCATCACGGAGAAAATCATAGAAGTGAAAGTTCTTTGTTTAACCCCTTGAGGGGCAAGCAATTACATTTGTGAAATGCTGAATTCCCACCGGAATCTTTGAAAAATTCTATTTCAAAATAAGTAAAGGCAATTTTACGGCTTTTTCCCACCAAAGTTACAAAAGTAAAATTTAATAAAAATTTCTGGTGTAAAACTTCATTAATCGTAGGTGGTATATAATATATACCGATGCCCCTCAAGGAGTTAAATATCTGTAGACGAGTCTATTTAAACTAGGGGAGGAGGAGCGGCCACCCCTCCAGGCATTTGAAAATAAACGCAAATAGATATTTGGAACTTTAAGGCTCATTTTCTGAAAATGATGATTGTGTTCCTTACCACCTTTATCATCTGAAATCTTATAATTGTCTTGTACATGAATTCACTTTATCTTATTTTACCTTAAATATATCACGCGCTGTTAAAAATAAGTATTATATGGAAAGTAGTAAAAAAACACTTCATATTTGTTTATCCAAGAGATTAAACTGTGTATTTTAAATATTTGTTTGCAGTAATATACTACATTGTATTCCTGTTTCCCGGGGAAAAATAACTTTGAAACAAAATGCCAAAAGACAATATTGGTATTCAATATTTCTTCTCATGAATAAACTTTATTCAGATGCAGTGTATTTCTGTACGTAGTTTTAATTCTTATGTTTTACGTTCTGAAAAGAGGATTACAAAAATATTTAAATGTACTACAAATCATGATTGATTTCAATCAGACAAGTTTTGTGCAATAAAGTTTTATTATTCCTGCATGATAAGAATTGGCATAAGTATTAAAGAACTATTTTACTTACATTAACCCTAGAACTACCGAAATTTGAGTCAAGTTTTATAAAAATATTTCGCACCATAATTTTGATTTAAAACAGTTTAATTTTATTATTTAACGTTTTTCTTCTTTGTATCTTTTAAACTTATTTCATAAACAAATTTCTGTTTCGAACCAAACCATATTCACATGGTAACCGTCAAAATGACGGCTCACGGTAGTTCTAGGGTTAAAATATAACTTTGTCATTTTTTAGTACTTTTCAACGCAGTTAAAACGTATTTATGACTTCGGTTTGTCTGTTTGCCATCTGCCTAGTCACCCTCTAACTGTCGTAAATATGTTCGGAATTCCATTTAATTGGTATATACTAGTTATGTTTACAATGGCATGTTTGCCATTGAAAATTAAGTGTGTAGAATTAATAGTTCGTTTACAAGGTATTCTCAAAGCTTCCCGTTGCGTTATGGTCTACCGGGAAAAATCGTTTGCGGCGTATTTTAATTATGTTACACTATTACAAAAGTAATCGAAATGATATGAATTTCTAAGCTGTATGAAAGCAGCGTAGGGTTAACCCCCTCAAGGGCGGTGGTTTATTTTGGGACCATTTAATTTTTATCCCTAAATACCACATTAGCACCAGAATATTGGACTGAAAAATATCCTTTTATTAAATACATGAGCTCTTGTTTATTTCGAAATAAATGTGTTTGTAAATTCTGGTGTCATTCACTCATTTCAACATTTTGCAAATAGAAGTACCCTGCCCCTGAAAGGGTTAAGAAAATATTTGAGAATATTTAAGCAAAAAATGCATCTTCGCATTTTCTTCTCTATAATTAAGAAATTAATTAAACTATAAGTATATGCCGGGTGTCCTAAAAAGGACTGACTGATTTATTTTTTAATAACTTGCAAACGGTGACAGATAATTAAAAAATTCTTACAGGAGGGTTATACATAAGGTCAAAAGTTTTTTTTACAGTGATTTTCTATTTTAGTTCGAATTACAAACAGTAGATGGCGCTGTAAGCAACAGGCGCAAAATACAGGCTCGATTTTTGGCCTTTCTCTTCTTCCATGCGGAAAAAGGAGATGAAAATGTATTGAGTGGTTCCCGAAGTACCAATTAGGACACCCGGTATCTGCCAATATACTTATGACAAACCTTGTATTTGAAATTATTTGAAGTGAATACATACAACATTCGCTGGATTAGAATCAATGAGAAATTAAAGAAATTTCAAAAAATCATTTACGAAATCACAGATGAATTAATCCTTAAATGTATGATTTTTTCTTTTGTTTCAAAAAATTATATATGATTCTCAGAA
Source organism: Maratus speciosus (assembly GCA_963932465.1). Lineage (NCBI taxonomy): Eukaryota > Metazoa > Arthropoda > Arachnida > Araneae > Salticidae > Maratus > Maratus speciosus. The sequence continues at coordinate 490,716,373 of OZ010796.1, read as the reverse complement.
AGGTTTATTACACAGAAAAAAAAAGAAAAAAATCAGAGGTATATTTTTCGTATAATACGTCAACCTTTTCTTATATTGCACATCTGCAATACAAGTAAAAACTACTGTCAAAACAAAAATATTGCAATTTAGTAAATATTTTAATAAGTATGAATTTAAATACCTTATTTTATATATTTTTTTTATTTGGTAAAACTTAACCCTTAAATGCATGAATTATTTATTTAGAATTGTGTTTTTCATTCTAATATTAAATCTTAGACACCAGAAATTTTAAGTTAGATTTTTAACTATATTTAGAAGCATATTTTTGTAATTTTTACAGGATTTATATTTTTATATAAGTATAGTGTATGCTAAGAGTTAAATAAAAAAAATATGCAGATATGCTAAAGCAGATTTGTCAAACTGTGGTCCGCCGGATACCACTAAAATTTTATAGAGATCAATGCCTTATCTAATCATCGAATCTCTGCGATTTAAGAAATCGACTTTTACTTTAAATAATTAGTGGTATACAGTGGGCTACAGTTCCCCCCCCCCTTCCCTCCTGAATTAAAGTATAAGACAGATAGGGTAAGAATGTTGTTATTAAATAGCTGAATTTCAGTTAAATGTTCTGAATTTTTACCAGAAAAATCCCAAGCACTTATGGCGCTTAACCCTCTGTCTACCAGAAGGGTCCAATGGACCCGACATGTATATTCAAAATGTCTATTCAAACCAGAAATTTCTTCAAAACAAACTAAATGTATAAATCAGACAATAATAAGTTAAATAAGCAAATTAAATAGTTTTAAGTAAAAATTCTGGTGTAGAATGTTTTTATAAAACTTTAGTAAAATTTCCGGTAGTTCTAGGGTTAAGAGCTGAAATGGTGGATTTACATCAGGATTTACAAACAAATTTATTTGCAAATAAGTAAATGCTTTACTTCACGTACTCTTTAAAAGCGAAACATTATAGAAAATTCTGGTACCAGTTTGGCATTTTGGTATTATAATTAAGTGCTATCTGTTATATCCCACCGCTTTTAACACATTCAAAACCATGGGTGCATATTGTCAGTACCCTATCAATCTATCCAATGTGAAAACAATGGGCTACTCTTTTTAGAATTTAGATTTCTTGATTGGCACCACTTTTCTGAAATGGTAAAATTCCCCTTGTTTTCGCCTAAATTAATATGGGCCTTAATTAAATAAGGTTAAATAAGTTGAATTTTATTATTTCAAAAAAGCGGTGCCAATCAAGAAATCTGAATTTTAAAAAAGTAGCCCACTGTTTTCACATTGGATAGTTTCACATGGTACCGACGATATATGCACCTTAAAATGGTGCATGCAGAATTTGGTTTTGGTACCAGTATTAAAGAAAAGTAAAGTTTGCTTTATTTAATTAGAGCATTTTCGTGATAATTAAAGTAAAATTACTTTTTTTTAATAAGTGGTGCCAACTGAGTAAAAGATGTGTAAGAGACATCGGTCCCTAAAGGGTTAAGGCGTTAAGACAAAATTATCCTTTCAAAATCAGTCGTGGAATTTTTTCTGATTTGTGGGAACTTTGCTCCCGTCTATCCGGTGACGCAGGTACCTATGATAGAATACACCGCATCAGGATAATTTTTAACCATAATTTAGCCCGACAAGGAGTCAAAATAGCTTAATTATTCGATTCCATTCCCGAGTTATTTTCATTTTCTTAAAAATATAGTTTGAATAGTCCTATCTTCAGGTTACACAGCAACACAGACAATGGCTGATTCTACTTTTTTTTACGGCACCATTGGTCGTTTCTATTCCTACAGCAATTACCTCAGTATGAACCCATTAACTCTTTCAGAGGCAAAGCAGTTTCATTACTAAAGTGTTGAAATTAATGAATGACACCGGAATTTGAAATCAAATTTATTTGTAAATAGGAAAAACTATATTTTGCATATATGATAAACCGACAATTTTTTTAACCAAAATTCTGGTGTCATTGTGGCATTTGGGAATTAAAATTAAGTGGTTTCATAAAAATACCACTGCCCCTCAAAGGGCTAACAGTTTTTTTCGTAAACCGCATGTGCAAGAAGTGTTTGCTTGTTTCGTTGCTAAAAGCTTTTCGACACCATTGATTTTAAACTGCAATATTCGCTTTATCTATTGCAGACATATATCGATTATATAAGGCGAATCTTTTAGTACGATAAAAGCGATTTGAGATCCCAATTTTTAGTTAATTGTGTCAAAAAATGAACCTCATAACCCTTTCAGGGGCGTCGTTTGCATAGTGCGAACGCTTAAATTTAATTCCAAACTGCCAAATGCCACCAAGAATTTTTTAGTACAATTTGCTGTAACAATGTACGCGAAGAAAAGCTGCACTTAAATACTTCATCGAGGCTAATGAGAAAGACAGGCTATCGCGATGGGTCCGATTCTTCTTTTTTGAAAGACCGCTGGAGTCACGTGATGCTCTTTTCGCACACCTTCATTGGTGCATTCCAGTATCAGATCACTCCAGCGGTCTGTAAAAAAAAAGAATCGGACCCACCGCGGTAGCCTGTCTTTTTCATTAGCCTCGTACTTCACGCACGTGACGTCATAAGTTTGAAATTTGCGTTTTTCCATGAACAATTGCCAAAAATCACGAAAGTGTCTGAACTTTTGCAATATGTAAATTTCACTTTTTTCAGTTAAATTAAATAATATCCTACATTAAAACCGTTATTTCTGTCCTAAAACGTTTAAAATATATTTAAAAATAAGTACAGCCATTTGTACAACTCAAATGTTCGTATTTTTGATTTAAAGGTTAAATATCACGAGCGTCTAAACTTTTGCTGAGGACTGTGGTACTAATGAAGCGTTGTATATAACTTATTTTATTTATGAAGTAAAATTCTGGTTCCAATATGTTTATTTGGCTTTTGAAAAAAAAAAAAGAAGTTAGCAGTCTTGTAATATAGCAAATGTTTGATTTAACGAGGGGGATTTATACCGAGAATACCGCTAATAAGTGTCATTATAATGTATCTCATTCTCTGATAACGAGACGTACGTTATAAAGATAATGTTTGAATTGCTGTTATAACTGGCTTTAACTCTGAAAAAACATTTTTTTCTTTGGAACATATTTTTTGTCACTTATAATTACTCACTCACAATAGATTAACTTAAAAAATTTTTGGAAATTTACTTAGAAAGAACTTTTGAATGTCCAGATTTCTCAATTGCCACCATGTGAAACTCTAAGCTTGAGCACCTGTCTTAGTCACATGCAACGTCCATAACTAGCATAAAATAATAACAAGAATCTAAACTCATGTCATTTAAAAGTATCTCCTTTACTATCCAGCGATATCAGAAAATTTTCCGCTTGGTAAACTTCTGAAGTTTCAAAAGTTGCAGTATATTTCATCCAAACTTGTATTTTATCATTTATATTTTGTTATTCTTGAACAATTTCTATTAAGGGTAGACAATTTAATTAACTGCACATGCGACAAGTTACGTTCAATAAAAATAGCCTGTCTGAAATTGTTAATATATATTGTTGCCAGTGTTTAATTGTTTTGTATAGGAAGTATAGTTTCACTGCATCTGTCTTAAAATCAGAAGCGTTTATTTATTAATACCAAACATAAAGCATAGAAATTACACAGGTAATAGGAACCCCATTGTTGGCAATACAGTGATAATGAAATATAGCACATGATTCTTATACGAAATTTATTGAGAGATCGAAATGCGATATTTATTTTTATCAAGAACGTCGAAAATGGAAATTAATAAAATCACGTTTTAAAAAACACCAACATTACAAATTTTGGTTCGGGCGACATCACACTAGTATAAAGTTCGAGGGTTAATTTACCGCAATATACACTGATAATGAGTTAGTGTGATAAAAAAACCCATTCAGGGGCAAGTAATTCGATTGCTATAATGTTGAAAATTCATCAGAATTTTAGAACAAATTTACCGTAATTTCCCGTGTATACGCCGCAGCTCAGATAATTCTTCTTCCTACCAAAATTCGTTTTAAATAAAATACGACTTGCGTTTGATTAGCATTTATTTGACTTCATTTTTTAAATAAAATTTCCGGTATCAAAAAGACTTGACTATGCTGTGGCGTATACTCGGGAAATTACGGTATTTATTAGAACAGAAAAATTTTCTTTATTTAATGACAGAAATTACAAATCTATTAATGGCGGCTGGCATAGCTGCCAACTTTTATTTTTCTTCATTACAAGTGAAATTTAATAATAAAATTTGCTTTATTCAATCACCGAAATCCTCGATTACATAAATATAAAATCTGTTACATTTTAAAGGCATTAGAAAAGAGCCAACCCTCTTGCATGGGCAAGATACCTATATGAGTAAAATGCTGAAAAGAGTGAGTGAAACCAAAAAATACAAACAAATTTATTTCAAAATGAAAAAAAAAGCTTTATTACGTACTTAATAAGAGGAAAATTTTCATTCTAATAGTCTGGTGCCAATGAAGCATTTAGGAATTAAAATTATGTGGTCCAAAAATAAATCACTGCCCCAGTGTTTCCAGCGGGCTACTTTATTTAACCTTTAACCGGAAACATTAAAATCCATTGCACAAACGGTGAGACTGGTAAATTAGAAAAATTGCTATAAAATTTTAAAAGGAAAATAACTCTAAATAATTTACCAAATAGTGAACTTAAACACTTAATATTTAATAGTAATGCATTAACAGGAAAAAATTTTTAATATGACAGCATAAAAATAAGTTTTGACTGTCAGAGACAGAAAATGTTTTTAAATTACACACTATTGTTCAAAATGTAAAATTTTCGCCATAATAATTAAATAAATGCTAATATTTTTATATATTTTGATACGATATAAATTAGAAAAAAATATTAAGAAGTAAAATTAACAAAACCTTTAATAGTAAATAATGCAGCATGTTCTAAATATCTGCATTTTTTATGCATTTTTGAGAATGTTGAGTCAATTTAGTGCTCAGAATTTATATATTCATCATCTGAAATACTTCATCAAACAAACTAAAAACAGTTTCTTCAGTCTTTTTTATCACTGCAGCTTACCCGCTTTCACGGCTCCTCCATATCAACACCCTAGACCAAAAAAATTACATAAACGGAAACATGCCGTCTCAAAGACTGCGTCGAAAATAAATTAATATTTTTTTTCAATAACTAAAAATGCGCAGGTATTGCAAATGGGTGGGAGAGGCAGAGGACCAGTAGCGTAAGGATTAGATTTTGTGATTAAGATTGGGGACGCGTTCATTTTTGTGTAAAGGGTACATATGTAGACGCAACCGTCTGACAGACGGTATGTTTCCAGTTAAGGGTTAAATTCAGATTTCTTCATTGTCACCACTTTTTTGAAACGATAAAATAGCCCATCTGGCAACTCTGCACTGCCCTTGAAGGGGTTAAAAAGGCAGATATCATGATAACGATTCTGAAATTGTCGTAGTAAACAGGCAGAAATGATTGGAAGCCTTTAGCTATAGCATAGATGCCAAAATCTCTTAATTATTCCGAACTCTCATCCAAGACAAACATGATTTAACCCCGTGAGGGTCATAATATCCCACCTAATTTACACAAGATTCCTATCAAAAACTTTTAACTAAATTTTATATTTTTAATTATGGGGGGGGGGGTGTTGAAAAATTGCTTTTCCCTATTTAAAAATAATTTTTTTCGATTATTCCGGTGAGAATTCAATATTACAGAGACACTATTGGTTAACCCTCAAAGGATTAAACCGGAAAGTATATATAAGGACACTTGTCTTATTTCTATAAGGTACATTTTAGATTTCATTTTGGAATTTTTAACTAAATAAATTTTCCGTTTGAAAATATGTTTGTCTTGGATCAGACTCCAGAATAAATAATAGATTTTGGCATCTATGGCTTTAGGTTCCATGCATGTTATTGATTCTCAAAATAAATAAGGCAGATATTACAGTGGTCGGCACTAAATTCTTCCCTGTATAATTAACTGTTGATTCTTACAGATTTCACGTAACTAAATCAACATATGGGAATGAAATTGCTGAACCACGCACTATTGTTAAAGTGGGAAGGCTTGCTTTGTAAATTAAGATATCTTATTCCTTATTTAATTCAAAATTTAAATTGAGTAAAAAATAAAATGCATGTAACAATATGTAAAAAACCTATAAATAAATGTATCTAAAACATTATCCTATGTACACCGGCGAAAGGAAGGAAGACATGTTAGTGCATACTGTTGAGTTTCAAAGGAAAATGAGCACACCAAATCCATAAGACAATTGTCAACAAAATGGATTTCCCTAATACATTTTATTTATTTTACAATCAACGACATTTTAAATATCTTTTTTCATGTTTTCAGTTTTATCTAAGTAATCTTATTTGTTCTGTTTCATTATTTTTACGGATAAGTCACTACTAGTGCGTACGGATTATGCCTCCGACGTATTTATGTTATACATTATATTTTCTTTCTTAACCCGTTAATAGTCGCGCGTTGGTCTTTTCCCCGCCCGAAATTCGTTATCTTCCTGTAACTCATTTCCCATTAAAGTTAGGATAGCCAAATTCCGTGTAGCTGACCTTGAGTGTTCACACTCTTGTGTAGTAAAATTGCAGGTCATTCCTGCTATTTCTTAGCATTTTATCGCATTCTTAAGTTTCAATCGGTCTAAATGACCGCGTTGCGACCACTTGCGTTAGTTGAATTTTTTCCCCCTCGTGTTCATCCTTTCCCATTTCCGCGAAATCTGTGGGGGAAAGTTTCTTCGAAGTCCGGACTCTCTGCCTGTTGTTATTTCGTCTTTCTATCTGCTATTTTACCCGTTCATAGAATACTTTTTTTACTTTTAGAATGTGACTTAAAATTGTTTTATTATATTAGTTGTGAAGTCAGTTCGCACAAAAAACTGATGGATGGTCACTTAGATTTTTTTTTTTTTTTTTTTCATTGTCAAATATTGCGGGAATAAATTCTCAAATTGACAATCGTTTAAATATGGAAAAAAAGGGAAATTCATCATCATTATTTCAAAGAACTTGCTTTCCATTTATTACCGGAACATATAAATGAAAGAAAACAGACAATAACACTGCCAAACCATTAAAAAAGAGAGAAGAGAATTTTGTGGGAATAAGTAAAAAAATTGCCGTATCTCCAAAATCTTAAAAGTATCATTTTTGTACAATAAAACAAATTCGAAAGATAAAACAATTTTCTCAGAAATGTAGTATGTATATCTGTGAAGAACATACATATAATTTATTTGTACAATAAGAAAAATAATGAGAATTTTATAATGTAGGTTAGAAATTACGAAATAAAAATCTCTTTTGGATAATTCAGTGAATGTTTATACTATGATTTAAAAAAATATTTTAAGTATTTTTCTAAAATTTATCGATTTTTAAATTTTCATACTGTAAGTAAAAACACATTTTTTTTAAACAATGCCTCAGAAAATGTTTGTATTACAATTATTATTATTGAAATCCAATAGAGGCTTGGGGGCGGTATCTAACAAATTTAAATTTGTTGTCCTTCATCTATTGTTCTAACTATTTTTCAGAATAATGTTTTCCAGAATATGAGAGAAAATTCATTTAAATTAAATTATTGCTGCATATTTATAATTTCGGAGAAAATTTTCTTACTGTTTTTATTATTTTAATGAATGTTATTATAAAACAATAAATTATAATATTAATACCTTATTATGAAATGTACAATTGAATATTTATTTTAATTAAATAGTTGCTGTAAAACACATCCCTATTAAGATGAACATTTCAATGATTCTATTAATTAAAATAATTTATCCATCTTAGGATTTAAATCTAAAATTGCAAATGTATTTAAATTAAATATATAATTTCAATAACTTATTTATTATTTACTTTATATAAGCGAAGTTCGTATCCAGCGTTTTTATTCAAGGGCGCTGCTCCCACCCTGAAATAAGTACAAAAACTACAAATCGTGCATTTTCACTTGAAAAATGGATTTAATCACAAAATCTCGAGAGCCTCCCCCCCTCCTCTCCCCCCTCATACACACACAGACACCCCACAAAATAAATAAATAAAACGTAGTTACAACATTTACATTTATAATTTCGAAGTTAAGCATTTTTTACCTTTTTCTTTATTATATATATATATATATATATATATATATATATAATATGCTGGTAAATTAGTGGTATTGTATTTGGTTTTTGTGTTGCATGTCATAGGTTCCATTTTTATTTTCAGTTTAATTGTTCAATTTAATGTCAGTGTAATATATTGATGCTAAATTTATTAATTTTATTTTATTAAATGGATGTAGAGTGCCGGAGTATCATAAAAATCTACCTGGCTCTGATTATGTCCTTCCAAATAAATAAATAAATAAATAAATAAATAAACCCTATCACGAATTTAGATTCATATTCGTAAATGCTTTCCTACTAATTATTGATTCATAGTAACATCAGAAATTCAATCAAATCATTTACTATTTACTTTTAAGTATTTATGCAAAACGAAGAAAGAGTTATTAAAAACACTTATCTAGATGCCAACTGAATATATACTTAAGCGAAATAAATAATTGCTGTAAAAGGTTGTGAAATAAATAATTGCTGTAAAATGTTGTAAAATGAATAATTGCTGTAATCTTTTAAAATTCGGTCAATATTTTCACCCTACGTTATCCGTTTTCGATCATCTTATAACACCGGCAAGTTTCCCCTTCGTTTTCGGCCTGCTGGTAACGGCGGCAAATGGACCGAACGCGACTACTAACGTTCTAAAAAATGTCGCGACTACTCTCGGGTTAATAAAACTTTTTTATAATAAATGTTATATCTGCTAGTTTTATACTATTACTAGACATTCGATACGATTCTCCATTAGCAACAAAATTTGGTATTTAGTCGTCAATCCCAGGGTTGCCAGTTTGTCTTCCATTTTTATTTCGAAATTTCAACTTCGTGCCAGAAAATTTTAAAGAAAAAACTTTCCTTTATGTAATCACAAAATTTCTGTCATTTAATAAAATTTCTGGCCCGAATTCGAATATTCTGAATAAAAATGGAGGACAAACTGGCAACCCTGGTTAACCCTTAAATGCGAATTTTTTTTATTTTGTTTCGAAAAAATTATATATGATTCTCTGAAAGGTTTATTACACAGGAAAAAAATGAAAAAAATCAGAGATACATTTTTCATATAATACATTAATCTTTTCTTCTGTTGCACATCTGCAATACAAGTCATAATCACTGTCGGGTGGCTGTTTTGCGCTAAAATATTGCAAATTAGTAAATATTTTAATAAGTATGTCTCCAAATACCTTATTTTACATAATTATTTAATTTATAAAACTTAACCTTTAACCCTTTGATTCCAATGATAGAATACGATCTAGAAATTACGTAGTTCAGAGGATCTGACTTTACACCAGAAAGTTTCAATGGTTAATTTCGCTTTATTTAAATACGGAATGTCTGTTATTAATTAAAGCAGATACTGCTATTTTAATTTCCCGGTGTGAATTAGGTATATACGAATAAAAAATATCTATTAAATTGAAAATACTGTTGTTTGCACATATGCAAAGCTGCTCACTAAAGTCTTAAGCCCTTGCGGGCGGCGGGCTATATTATACCCCACCTAATTTTAATCTAGATTTGAAGCAGAAAATATTAATTAAATTTTACTATTTTAAATTCGCGAAAAAATGTTGGAAAAATTGCTTTTCCTTATTTTGAAATATATATATATATATATATATATATATATATTTTATATTTCCGATGCGAATTGAACATTACAGAAAAACAATTACTTACCCCTGAAAGGGTTAAAAGGTATTGGTGCATGGAGTACGCCGTCAGTGTCTTTATGCTACTACAAACCTCGTGTTATATTAACGCTAATTAAATTCACTTTTTTTTTTTTTTTTTTTTTTTTTTTTTTACAATTTCATGCTTATTACATTTTTGCTACTACAGGACACTGCTTTAAAAGTTAATATTTAGTGTTTAAAAACCGATGTCGCATAGAGTTCTCAGCCCGCGTCGTTGTGTTATAACAAACAGACCGTGTCTTTAACCCATTCAAGGACGGTGGTTCATTTTTGGAACATTTAATTTTAATCCCTAAATGACACATTGACACCAGAATTCTGGATCGAAAATTTTCCTTTTATTAAGTACGTGAAGAAAAGCTTTTCCTTATTTTCAAATAAACTTGTTTGTAAATTACGGTGTAATTGAATCATTTCAGTATTTTACGAATAGAAGTACTTTGCCCCGAAAGGGTTAAATGTTAAGATTCTCAGATTTGTTTGTTTCACATATTTGTTGTTCAAGGAGACCGTTTTTCTTTTGACCGAGCAGTATCATAATACGAAAATTGTGATAGAAATCAGCACTCCGGTTGGACATAACTGTAATATATTTTTCTAGCACATTATTTATATTTCAGTCGAACTAGGTTTGTTCATAACACATGCCAATCTCCATAACGATCAGTATAGAAATTACAACTTTTCATTAATCTTTCATATTTATATAACACTACTTTACAATACAGCGAATCTTGTGCATAGTTATAAACCTATCTATAACGATATTTCCCTTTGGTCCCGGTGAAATTCCTATTTATTCAATGTATTTAGTACCTGCATACAGCGATAATTACTTATTAGCTGCACCTGTCAACAACGATAATTTTTCCTCTTTATAAAGCTGATAGTACATATAACCCGATTTTTTTCCTTGGAAAAAGACACGCCAAAGTTCAGAATGTGAGATAACCAAAAGCAGTGTTTGCCTAAGTGTCTAGGTTTCGACACTTTAGTAGTTTAGACCTTTTTGCAGTGTTGCCAGATGGGCTACTTTTTTAAAATTCAGATTCTCTATTGACATCACTTTTTTAAAATGGCAAAATGCACCTTAATTAATGACACATTAATTAAGGCGAAAACAAAGGTAATTTTACCGTTTTAAAAAAGTGGTGGCAATCAAGAAATCTGAATTAAAAAAAAGTAGTCCACTGCCAATACAGCCTTTTTGTAGTAAGGGGATCAGAGGAGGCGGGAGGTGTGTCTGTTTTCCGCGTGTACAGAGCTTAAATCTCTACAGGTGGCCGTTTTTCAACTTGTTTTAGAAGTTGGATTGAGGGGGGTTACACCTTCTCCGAGTGGTCACTTTCGAACTTTTTCAATCATACCACTCACTTTGGACTACCTTGGACTACTTGGATTGCCAGGTGTCCCACGTAAATCCGGACTCCAAATGCTCTGAACACCACTAATTTCTTGCAGGGCCATTCCATGAAACGGATAAAATGTTCTGTACGTGACACTGAACATAATTACCTATCTCTATTAATTTATATGTTGTTAGAATATAAACTATGCATGCATTAAAAATAAGAAATAAACCCTTGACTTGCAAATTAGCATAGTTGTTTTAATTTGAGGATACAATAACATTATTAAAACAGCAGTAATATGTAGGAAAGCTGGCCCACTAGTGATATGGAATACATAGCTGCCAACTTTTATACTTTTTTCCTACCACTAATTTTTAACAATATATATATATATATATATATATATATATATATATATACATACATATATAGCATTTATTCATCGTAATCTTAAGTTTAAATCAGGCAATTTTTTCTGCTTAAAAATAGTGGTAGGAAAAAAGCTTAAAATTTGGCAGCTATGGAAAGGGCCCTTCAATCGGATTGACACTGGAACCGCCGGCTATTTTACTCAAGTTTTATAAAAATTGTTTTACACCAAAATTTTTATTTCAAACTACTTAACTTATTTAATTAGCTTATTTTTTGTGCCGCATGCATTTAACATATCTTATGAAGAAATTTCTGGTTCGAATCAAATATTATCTATTTGGCAGGGGTCAAAATGACCCCTAACGGTGGTTCTAGTGTTAAAAATCTCCATATTTTAAACCCTAGACATGATAGCCCAGTGGTTAGGGGGTTGAATTTGGAATTAATTAGGAGAAAGCTGGAAATTGTTTTAATCCCTTCAGTTTAGGTCTAGAATGAATATGCTGTGTTTTCCACCTCGTACTAGGTGAGCGTTAGGAAATATGTATAGATTTATAGTAAAAAAACACGTTTTTTTTACATACCATAACAGTATCTCCAAACAGCTAACTCTGTCAAAAATATTGTCAATACAAATGTTGTAGAGCTTAAAATTCTGAGTAAAATGAGTACCTACACTTAATATTTTTGTTCAACATTAAGGTCACAGTTCCACTTTAAAGTTTTAGACCCGTGGTCAGGTGGTTGAACTCAGAATTAATTAGGAGAAAACTGGAAATTGTTTTAATCCCTTCATTTTAGGTCTAAAATGAACGTACTATGTTTTCTTCTTCGTACTCGAGTGGATGTTAGAAAATATGTACATATTTATTTTCGAAAAACACGTTATTTTTAATTACCTTAACCCTAGAACTACCGGAAATTTTACTCAAGTTTTATAAAAACATTCTACACCAGAATATTTACTTAAAACTATTTAATTTGTTTATTTAACTTATTATTGTCTGATTTATACATTTAGTTTGTTTTGAAGAAATTTCTGGTTTGAATAAATATTTTGAATGTACATGTCGGGTCCATTGGACCCTTCTGGTAGACAGAGGGTTAACAATGTCTCAAAACAGCTAACTCTATTAAAAACATTGCCAATACAAATGTTGTAGGGCTTAAAATTCTGAATAAAATGAGTACCATCATTAATCTTTTTGTTCAACATTAAGGTTGCAATTCTATTTCAAAATTTTTCTAATCAAGAGCTTGAATCCAGTTGAGACCAATTTAACTTAAAAATATCTCGAAACTGCGGCCTTAATATTGAACAAAAATATTAAGTGTAGGTACTCATTTTACTCAGAATTTTAGGTTCTATAACTTTTGCACTGACAATGTTTTTGATAGAGTTAGCTGTCTTGAGATATTATTAAGTTAACTTTTCTCTCCTGGTTTCAAGCTCTTGATTACCGATTAAGGCAAAATTTTGAAATAGAATTGCAACCTTAATGTTGAACAAAAATATTAATGATGGTACTCATTTTATTCAGAATTTTAAGCCCTACAACATTTGTATTGACAATGTTTTTATAGAGTTAGCTGTTTTGAGATATTGTTACGGTACCGTAATTTCGGGTGTATAGGCCGCGGATCAAACAATCGTGTTTTGACATTGAAATTTTTAAAAATAAAATGTAGCGTTATAGATCACGGTAAATATTGGCTTTCAAATACTGAATAAAATTTCTGGGTCCAAACTGATTGTTTGATCTGCGGGCTATACACCGGAAATTACGGTAATTAAAAAAAGCGTGTTTTTCGAAAATAAATATGTACATATTTTCTAACATTCAACCAAGTACGAGCAAGAAAACATATTACGTTCATTTTAGACCTAAAATGAAGGGATTAAAACAATTTCCAGTTATCTCCTAATTAATTCTGAGTTCAACCACCTGACCACGGGTCTAAAACTTTAAAGTGCAATTGTGACCTTAATGTTGAACACAAATATTAAGTGTAGGTACTCATTTTACTCAGAATTTTAAGCTCTAGAACATTTGTATTGACAATATTTTTGACAGAGTTAGCTGTTTGGAGATACTGTTATGGTATGTAATAAAACGTGTTTTTTTACTATAAATCTATACATATTTCCTAACGCTCACCTAGTACGAGGGGGAAAACATAGCATATTCATTATGACCTAAACTGAAGGGATTAAAACAATTTCCAGCTTTCCCCTGATTAATTCCGAATTCGGCCTTTCTCTGCTCCCCTACCACTGGGCTATAAGTAAGCTGACCGCTTTTAATAGGTTTATATTTCATCCTATTTTAAACCCTAGGCCTGAGTAATTTGCCCGTTTCAGGGCCATTTCATGAAAAACAGACAAAATGTCCTACACTTGTCACTTACATAAATACCTATATTTATTAACTTATAAGTTGTTAAACTATAAACTATGCATTTAAAACACCCTCGATTTTAAGTTTAGCATAATTGTTTTAATTTGAGGTTATAATTTCATTGTTAAAACAGCAATAATAAGTAAAAAAGCTGTCCCACACGTAACATGGAATGACCCTGCAGTTTATTTTGCCATCTTTAATCGCAGATAATTCTGACATTATAAAAGGCGAAGAAAATTACTTTAAAATGCTGGTATCTGAGCATCTGGAGCTCCGATTTTCGCGGAACACCTGCCAATGCTACTTCGAACTGACCACATTTTCCTTGCAATTCGATTATGTGTTAACTCTTTGGTTTCAGTGTTGGGATATGTGTCGCCCCAGAGACTATTTATGTATAATATTCTTATAACTTTATAAAACAAATCTCTGCCACACACTTATACTAGAATGCTTTCAAGAAAAATCTACCATAAAGGAATTTTTTTGTAAATTTTGGTTCGAGTAAATTTAAAATAGTCGCCAGTCTTAGCCGAATATGTTAAGATGATGACCCGGCGTAAAGCATTGTCATTTGAAGAAAAGGTAAAAATCATTTCGAAAATTGATCAAGGACTGAAGCAAGTTGATGCTGCTACAAAGCATGGGATTTCGCATTCGACGATAGCTACTTTTTGAAAAAATGAAAAGATATTCAAAATGCTTTGGAAAGAAGCAAAGTAGCTACCAAACAAAACAGATTTAAAGGTGCTGCGAATAATGATATTGGCAGATCTGACCTAAGATGGTTCCATGAGATGAGAAAGCTAAACGTCGCCATTAGTGGACCAATGATTTATGAAAAATTGAGAAGATTTGCGTCTTTGAAAGGCAACAACAAAAACAAAATTTTGAAAGACATCAGTGGATGGCTTGCCTCTTTTCGAGAACGTCACGGAATTGTTTTTAAAATCATCGCGGGTGAAGGAAAGTCAACTCCATTTAAGGATGAAAAAATTAAAAAATGATGTGTACTACAATACAGAAAAAATGGTTTGTTCTGTCAGATGATGCCAGACAAAACAATGCCCTTTAAAGTAGAAACTGTTAAGGTGGGAAGAAATCGAAGCAGAGACTGGGAGTTCTGCTGTATTCAAACAGTACAAGAACCGATAAATTGCAGCCATTAGATATTGGAAAGTACGCGAAAAAAAGGTGCTTTAAAAATATCAAATTTCACCAGTTGACTACAAGGCAAATAATAATGCTTGGGTGATGGAAGAAATTTTAAACCACTGGCTGTTTTATATTGAAAGATATGAAGAAGAAACAGAGGAATGTTCCTCTTAGTTTCCAACAGCACATATCACAACACTCCTGAGGTTTGAAAAACATAAAAGTGTTTTACTTTCCACCAAATTGCACGTCGATCCAGCAGCCGTTAGATTTAGGCATCATGATGAGTTTTAAGGGATACTGTCAAAAATATATGTTTAGAATATTGTTTAGAATCTGGATAACAAGCACCCAAATCTGTATGCAGTTGGTGTAAAACAGGGGTGGCCAACTGTGGCACGTGCCACACCACTAAAATTTTACAGTAATCATTGCCTTATCTAATCATCGAATCTCTGCGATTCAAGAAGTCGAATTTTTCTGTAAAATTTTAGTGGTATCAGGCGTGCCACTGTTGGCCACCCCTGGTGTAAAATCTTATGTGATTGTGTCTACTGGAGGTTGGAATTCTGGCATCCACGATCCAAAATTGTTGTAAGAAAGCTTCATTCTTTGAAGAAAAAGAGACAAAAACATGAATTTTGACCTTACTGAAATTGCTGAAGAAGAAGAGGAATGAGCAGCCAGTTCATCCACGATTGTTAGTGCTTTCCAAAGCTACTCAAACCTATCTTTCAATTGAATGCTGGAGATATTTTAAAATTAGAGAATGTATTCATCGGCGGAAGCAATGAAGATATTTTAGCAGAATTAATTCGAGGTGATAAATGCGATATGTGACAGGCAACTAATTGTTCACAAAACAAAATTTAAATTTCCTTTGAGAATGCGCGGTATCCTTAATAAAATCTCTTCAGGTATTTGTTGCAACAGTACCAAAACTTTCCGACGTGCATGTGATCTCGTATTATGTGCAAGAGGACAAGATCACCCACCGAGGTACACACCAAAATTTGGCATAGGTGTTGACTCCCCGGTGGAAGTTCCCCACTACTAACCATCAAAAATCGAACTAAGGCAACCGGCCCGGAAAAGTAACAGGTCCTAATGTAACTAAAATAAATAATACATGTGCCCCAGCACCAAAAATAAATAAACAAAAAAAGATCTTGATAACAGCTGTTAAAGGCAATTCACAATCTAACAAATGTCTGTCTGTTAGTAAAACTAAATTATAACAAACTTTTATAGAGAATTACAATATAACAATTGTCTGCTAATAAATATAACCAACTGAACGCTGTCAGAATGAACATAAAATATGCAATGCATGTGTAGTTACAATATGATATACATGTCTTGATGAAAACTCCATCAAACAGGAAAATAAACTTTGCCAGTATACGCTAAGCCAGGCATTAGTCCTGTTAATAAACTTTCACCTTAAAGTCAACGATGTTCTGGTATAAAATCACACTTAATATAAAAATCACAAGTTCCAGGGATGAGATTTCCGACTTTTTACATACCAGTATAATCTTAGAGACAATGTTGTTCTTTTAAATCACAAAAATGTTCAGATTAAATAAAAGGACATTTTCTCTAAGATTATACTGGTGTGCAAAAGTCGGAAATCTCATCACTGAAGTTCGTAAATAAAATGATAAGTTCGTGAGTAAAGTCAAGGATCTAATATTTAAAGTATTGACTATAAGAATCAGTCAAAGAATCAGAACTTGTATCTAATAAACGAGAAGTTTGCATTTAGATCATTATAAACGGTGCATATTTTTTGGTAGTTTGTATGGGAAGAAGAATATTTCTAACATTCCATTCTATAGTCCTATTTCTAATCACTTCAAACCATGGAACTATTAATAAAGAGGAACTGACATATCCTTAAAATAGTGAAGCATCAACTGTAACCGCTATCGCAGGCGTCGCTTACTGTCGGTGGAAGCTTCCACCAGTAGAATTATATAGAAATATTCAACTTATTTAAACGCCTTAATATTACAAAATTTCATTCATAAATAATGCTAGAAACAGATTTTCATTTTTACTGGTAGGAGTTTACTTTGGCAATAGTTAGGTACTGCGTTTCCGCCATATTGTGACAACCAGGGAAACAAACTGACAGTTTTACAAGGTATACTGACACCAGTAAAAACAAATAAAACTTTTTAGGACATTTTTAAGAAAAATTTCCATGAATAAGACGTAGAAATATGACGAAATTTTCTATTTAATTTTACTGGTGGGATCGTTCGGCCTAGTGGTAATCAGAAACTGAAGATCCTATTTTAAAAAAGCCGCCGCCATCTTGTGACAACCTCCTCAGTCACTTCACTCGCAACTGGTAGACAGCACACTACATGTCTCCTCCTCTTTATTCATAACTCCATTCTTCAAACCTTTCCGCCGAAACACAACAGCTATCAGAGAGATAGTGCTTAACATCTCCGCTTTTGCCACAAGTGCATTTATCATTTCCTCGTTTTCCCAATTTGTGGAACAAAGTAGGGAGCGCACCATGTGCAGAGACAAAATATGCAGCTACTTACGAATAACAAATAAAATTCAAATTAACTTCGGAAATAACCATAAAGATATCCCTACTTTTATCGCTAAAAAACCAGAGGTTCTGCCAATCTCGCAAATTTTTATTACGAAAATGATGCTTTACAAAACTCACAGGAATTAGAAGATCAACAGCTTTGTCATAACTATTGTCAAAAACCACCGATTTGCCAAGTTCATCCGCTCGTTCGTTGCCCACGATGCCCACATGGGCCTTAACTCATCCTATATGAATAGTTTTATCTTTGAGTAAACGCAATTTCGTGAAAATGTCAAAGACCAACTGATCAGAAGGAAACAGATGACGCAAAACGCTGGTCGATGATAAGCTATCTGTATACAAGTAAAAATGAGCAAACTCAGCTCCTCCGCACCACTGTATAGCCTCCAGAATTGCTACCAATTCTGCTTCAAATACAGAATTTCTAATATTAAGTTTTATTCTGTAGTTTATCTTTATGTTCTTCAAAAAACCACAAATGCTGAACCAACACCACTCGGCATGAGTGATCATTCAGTAAAAATAATTGGATGACAGCGATCTGGAACCTATTTACGCACTGGATTCAGCATATTAACATGATATCTTAAATAATAATTTGGATAAAAAAATTTTGACAAGCGTCTGGCCAGATCATTAGAATATATAACACAATCTTCCACCACCACTGATATGTCTCCATGGACCATATCATTCCGACGAGCAGAGTTAGAATGTTCTATGGCTATAGGTAAAATCCCCGCAAAAACACACAATGCTTCTGTTGACGTTGAACGGTAGGTACGGATTATTGTGAGGAAACAGACTCGCTGACACGAGGACAAACTTCGTATACCATGGTACTTTAAGTCACGATACGAAACTTTATGACCGTATGCAATCTGCTTTTTAAGCACTTTATTGTACCAAAACTTTAATAAATCAAGAGAAACCCCAATATCTCTGACTCTCATTTTTCTCATGTTACAAGTCAAGGAAATTACTTTACTTCTTATCATCTCAATATGATCTAGCCAATTAAAAACACTGTCTAAAACAAAACTCAAGTAAAGAATATTATCCTTCACAGGTATTGATCTACCACCATGTTTAAAAATGGGTCGCCTCTTCTTCATGGTTTTACGTCCAAAAAGCATGAAAACTGTCTTAGTATTGTTAAGCTGTAAGGTGTAATCGGCACAGATAATAGAATAACTATTCACAGCATTATTTATTTTACTCTCAAGTGACATCCTAGTGTCCGCACCTTCAACCACAACTGAGTCATCAGCATACGAAATTAACTGAAGTTCTAAAGCTTTACTTTGTTTAATAATACGATCCGCCACTATAGTCCAAATTAGAGGGCCCAAGCATGATCCCTGAGGACAGCCAAAGAATAGACGAAACCATCGAACTCCATCTGTAAATTTAAAATCAATGAGCCGAAATGAGATATAGTTCTTAAAGAACTCTTTCAGGTAATCATAGATAGGTAAAATGTCTGTTATGCTTGCAACAATGTTCTATTCAAGCACATCAATTGCGCCGGCTATGTCAAAAGACACAACCGCACAATATTTAAAAACACTTACAGTACCCCTGATCTTTTCACGAAACTAAAACAACGCCGATAGCGTACTCCGCCCCTCGCGGAAGCCATGTTGGTCTCCGTCGAGGTACGAACCAGCCTCTAGCATAGTTGTAATTCTAAATTTCAATAGCCTCTCATAAATCTTTGCTATATTCGACAACAGGGTAATCGGTCTATAGGAGCGATACGAGCCCCCTGGCCTGTTCCTTTTCTTTAAAAAAAAAACAATTCCCTTCTTTCAGCTAGTCGAGAAATGTGCATATTTGAAACAGGTATTGAATATTAATAACATTAAAACACTAAAATTAAAACAAAGATTCTTTACTATTATGGCATCCACATTATCAAACCCCGGTGCTTTGTTGTTATGCTGCAGTTTCAGAACAAAGCTCAGTTCTCGTCTTGTAAAGGGGTGAAAATCCGGATCATCCGAATAGTCAGATGAACTCTCATAACTATGAATATTTACAGGCACATTATCAACCTTAAAATGTTCAACCATAAGTTGATGCTGTATATCATCGTAAGCGTCAAATACAGTAGAGTTCTCAATTGTAGAAAAAGCCATATCTTGATATTTGAAATTTTTTTCTGATATATATACTTAAAAACATCGCCATAAGCTTTATTAGTACGCTGACAATAGTTTAATCAGCTGGAACGTTTAGCTTTTTGAATTTTCTTATTATACTCACGACGTACCATAAGATAAAAATCTTTATGTACAGGGTTATCCAAATTCTTTCTCTGACGTTTATAGTTAGCTGCAACTTTATTTCTTAATACTCTCAATTCTTTAGTATACCAAGAAATGGTAGGTTTTTGAGAAGCACTGCCGCGCCGGAAGGACTTCTGCAGAACATATTGCAAATAATTATTGAAATGTTCTATCCAATCATCCAAAGAAGCCGGACCATGTACTCTCATAAGTGAATCACAAAATAAATGATGCTTTTTGCTGAACAACTTATTAAAATTACGCATTGATTTGTTCTTAGTCTTAAACCTATCATAGGTTCTAAGAGCCGGTTTCAAACACAGAGAAAACATTATGTAACGATGATCCTCGTTATATGTGCATACAAATGTCATTTGCATCAAAAAGTAAGCAAACAAAAGTAACAGACTTTTTTTCTAAATACCGTAATTTCCGTCGTATAATCCGCGGTTCAAACAATCATTGTTTGACCCAGAAATTTTTTTAAATAAAATGTAACTTTTTAAATCACGGTAAATATTTGGCTTCAATAACTAAATAAAATTTCTGGGTCAAAATAGAATTGTTTGATCCGCGGATTATACGCCTGAAATTACGGTAGTTTTTTTCTGTAATTTTCTTACGAAATAAAATTGTGCTTATATATCTCTTTCATGTATATTTTTATACTATTTACATATTGTTAGTAATATTTTCATTTTGAAGTTCTTATAAAAGTTTAAATAATTTAAAGTTTATAAAATATAGTTTTACATGTTCAAACTGTCTATAACGATAACCTTTCGATAACAACATTTTATCTAGGTCCCTACAATATCCTTATAGACAGGTTTTTCTATATATGACATTTTACAAATGAAAAATATAGAAAAAAAGTTACATGTAACTATAACTATTAAAAATTTTAAACTTAGATTAAATCTTAAAAGCAAATAAATCTTAGCAAAAGAAGTTGTAGAATGAAAACTTCTTTCCCCAAAAACAAAATTTTAAATATTAGAATACTAAAGAAGAAATAAATGTAAAGAATGTAAAAGGAAAAATCTCATAAAGCATGGAATTTTGACTACAATGCAAAAGAAATGTACGGAAAAAGGTTTTAAAGATTCAAAACACGCAATTTATATTACATTTATCGAATATATATTTTTTTAATTTTTAGGTGGGGGAGGGGGTAGATAATAAAATAAGAAAAATGAGTAATTTGTGTCAAATAAAGTTTTTAATACATTGGAATGAACCTATTCCATTTAAAGACCTGCAAAGCACATCAAAAATACCATATATATATATATATATATATATATTTTTTTTTTAAGGGAAATTTTATTATTGAAATATTCATCTTTCAAATATTAACAAAGTAAAATAATTCTTTGTCATCTACAATATTTACTCCGTGAAAAATCGATATAAATGCTGATCCCATGCATTGTTGCCAGTTTGGTTTTATTCAGACTGCCCCATCCCATCCACCTTTTTTTAATCAGTAATATTCCGCTTATTTAATTTAGATTTAATTTAGATTAAATAGGATTAAATAGGTGAATATTACTATTTAAAAATATTGGTAACAATTAAGCATGCTGAACAAATAAAAAAAAAAAAAAAAAAAAAAAAAAAAAAAAAAAAAAAAACACTTAACTGGCCTCAAAGATCCCGTGGCCGTCAATCTTAGCACATAGCGGACATATCGGGAAAAAAACCCCACTGGTAACCCTTTTACCCCTTGAGGGGCACCGGTATATATTATATACCACCTACGATTAATGAAGTTTTACACCAGAAAAATTTTATTAAATTTTACTTTTCGAACTTTGGTGGAAAAAAGCTGTAAAATTGCTTTTACTTATTTTGAAATAGAATTCTTCAAAGATTCCGGTAGGAATTCAGCATTTCACAAACGTAATTGCTTGCCCCTCAACGGGTTAAAGGAAAAGTATTTCTGTTGCTAAATGAAATCATAGTCTGAATCTGTTGTAATGAAATCATAGTCTGAATCTGTTGTAATGAAATCATAGCTGCCAACTTGTACGGATTTTTCTTACAACTAAAATTTTATAGAATATTTTGACTTATTTAAACGTTAAAATTGCTTGAATATCGGTGATTCAATTAACTGAAATTTTCTATTAAATTTTAGTGGTATGAAAAATCCGTACAAGTTGAAGTTATGATGAAATTATTGATGGACAATGGGATTCACGAAGAGATTTATTTGAAAAAAAGCAAAATATTTTAGTCACGTATATTACAAAAGCAAAATTTTAGTAAAAAATTCAGGTGCCAACGTGGTATTTTCCGGATTAAAATAAATTGGAATATATAACATCTCAACTCCCTTCAAGAGATTATCTATTTTATAGATCCTCCTTTAAGCTTTGGTGAGTGAATTTCTCCCGACTTAATTTTAATCCCCAAATGCCACAATGGCACCAGAATTATAAAACAAAAATTTCTGTTTATTATGTACACGAATGAACAAATTCACTTATTTCCAAATGAATTCGATTGTAAATTCTGGTGTCATTGTAACATTTTGTGTTTTAAAATTAGGGTTGACAAAATTCATTTATCGTATATTTAATGGTTTTAAAACACTGGTACAGAGTCTAGACGTACACAGTGTAGAAATCAACAAGCCAAACCTTATCAAAAAATTACATTTTCACATATGATCGAGTCTATTGCTATAAATGAATAGAAATTCAGTTTGTTTTTAGATATTTATGATGCAATTTAAACTACGGGAAACTTATTTTTGAAAGAAAAATTTTGCGAAATACAAAATTAAAAAGACTTATGATCCAATACTCGATAAATTAGGAATGAACGAAACTTCAGGCATATGTTAGGTTAGGTTATTGCGGCGCGGAATAATTATGTTTGTAAAGTGATGAAATGATGGACTCACACCAGAATTTACAAAAAAATTTATAAGAAAATAAAAACTTGCTAATTTTCCCGTACTTTATAAAAGTAAAATTATAATTAAATATTTTTGGTGCCAGTACACTTAAAATTAGGTGTCCTTTTTTGTGGACACCGCACGCTAAAGGGTTAACTATGGAATGTCCGATTTGAAAGCGATTTCTTTTATTGAGAAATTCCGAATTCACACCAGAAAAATTTTAATAGTAATTTTATTTTATTTCTGTAATATCTATCATCTTATAAAGGAAGATTAATTATTAAAACTTTCTGGCGAGAATTCTGAATTTCTAAATTTAAAAAAAAAAAAAATCGCTTTCAAATTCGACATTTCATACTTAATGACCTAATAATTTAAATGCATTCCGCACCGCATATTTCTCGACGCTTTAACTAACACTTAGTATTTACGCATGCACGTAAGAAATTCGATGGCAATGCCACCTAAGAAAATGTAATTGCTTGGATAAGTTCGAAAGCAATACAGGTATAATGGAGCGATGAATAAAGAGGAGGAGACATTATCGGTACCATGTCAAACTATCCCCTATGAAAACAGTGTTGCCAGTGGGCTACTTTTTTCAAAATTTAAGTTTCTTGATTGGCACCACTTTTCTGAAATGGTAAAATTCCCCTTGCTTTAGCCTTAATTAATATGTCATTAAATAAGGTGAATTTTACTGTTTTAAAAAAGTGGTGCCAATCAAGAAATCTGAATATAAATAAGTATCCCAATGGCAACAATGATTTCATATTGAATAGTTTGACATGGTACTGACGGCATATTGTGCATTGTTTTCCAGTTGGCGAGGGAAGTGCTTGTGGAGGTTGTCACAAAATAGCCGCTGTTTTTTTTTTCTTTTTTAATCGAATCAACAATTTATGATTATTGCCGTGGCAAGTATCCAAGAGTGAATTTGTATGGAGAAATTTGCCTTATTATTCATGCAAAATTTCTCTCATAAATATGGTAAAAATTTTCTATTTGTTATTATTGGTGGCATTTTTTCCAGGTATTATAATATTTCCCACTGACACTGACAGGGGGTTATTTAGATTGTCAGAATATGGCGGAAATAAAAAGCCTGAGAACCGCCAAAGTGAACTTCCACCAGTTAAAATGAATATTTGTTTTTGCCATTATTTATGACCAGAGGTGCCAAGCTCGCACTAATCTTCCGTAATGCGGGGATTAATTTAACCCAGTTTAACGAAGTTTCGAACCAGAAAAATTATTTGATGAATCTTTATTTATTTAATTCCAGTTTCCTACGTGGAACGTATTTAATTTCATCTGTGAAAAAAAAATCCGGTACGAAATGTATTAAACCAGGGTTAAATTAACCCACATATTACGGAGGATTAGTCGCAACTTGGCACCTATGTTTATGACTGAAACTTTCACTAATGAAGCGTTTAAATAAGGATAAATTTTACATTTAAATTTACTGGTGGCAGTTTTCGCGGGAGGTAAACAACCCTTCCAAAAGCAGTTACAGGTGAAGCTTCACCATACCAAGGCTACGTCAGTTCAGCCTTATTGATATTGGGTCGTTCAATGAGTCGCGTCCGTTTAAGAAAATCAATTCGTACAGAAAAATTCTGCCCGGTATATATTGAACAGCTAATATCGGAATCAAAGTCTAGTAATTAAATGATAGAATTTTCCGGCACGAATTGATTTTCCCAAAATGGACACGACTTTCCGAACGACCCAATAGATCCATGAACGGTATACGCGATTTCATATATTTCTAGACAAAGTAACAGTGTTAAGCGGGTTTGTATAGTTACCAGCTTTTTAAACAGGTATTTTTACCTTATATTAGCGTATAAATATTGGTGTGAGAACACTATTCTCAAAGAGTAGTGGGCAGTACTTGTATTAAAAGAACCGTAATTTCCGGCGTATAATCAGTGGATCAAACAATTTTGTTTGGACTAGAAATTTTATTTAGTAATTGAAGTCAAATATTTACCACAATCTGAAAAGTTACATTTTATTTTTAAAAAATTCTGGCTCGAAAAATGATTGTTTGATCCGCGGATTATACGCTGGAAATTACGTTATATGCTTATGAAGGGATTGCTTTTTAGTGTACGTATTATTCCAGTATACTTGGAGAGATATAAATTTTCTTGGAATTAATGCAGTATCTTGGGCGGATCAAGTAAACATTTTGTGATTTGGAAATTCTGTTTAAAAAATAAGTCAAATTTGTATAATAAAGGAACAATAAGTTTTCTTCTCTTTCAGTGGCAATTGCCACTGAAAGAGCTTTAAAGCACTTGAAAGAGCTTGAAAGTGCTTGAAAGTGCTTTAAAGCACTTCTATTCGTAAAAAAAGCTTAAATGGTTGAATGACACCGGAATTTCAGAAAAAAATCAAAATAGTTAAAAGCTTTTATTCACGTACTTAATAAATGGTATTTTTTTATTATAAAATTCTTGTGCTAATGTGGCATTTAGGAATTAAAATTAAGTGCGGTCAAAAATGAGCCACAGCCCTTGAAGGATTTAACAGGATTTCTGATTTTACATAAGTTTATTTTAACTGAGGATTATGCTATATGCACAGTGTTGCCAGTGGGCTACTTTTTTAAAATTCAGATTTCTTGATTGGCACCACTTTTTTGAAAAGGCGAAATTCCCCTCGTTTTCGTCTGAAATAATATGTCATTAATCAAGGCAAATTTTCCCATATGTAAAAAGTGGTTCGAATGAATAAATCTGAAATAAAAAAAGTAGCCCACTGGCAACACTGTATATGAGGACGTGAATTTCAAAACTCGCCTTATCCAAAATTTAAAAAATCGAGTTTTCTCTACCAATCTATTCTATTGGTAAACCTGCACAGAAAAAACACTATAATCTGTAAAAAAAATATTTTTATCCTTTATTTTTGGGCTCTTAAAATATTGGTTTGGTTTCAAAACTCGCCTTATCCAGTAGGGAGTTGGCAACAAATCTAGCTTTATCCTTGGGCATGCGTAAGACCAACCAACGGCTAGCTTATCAGCTACTATTACGGTAATTTTCCTTCATTTTTCTGTGACCTGTTGCTATTTTCCTTTAAAGATTTTACCTGTTCTATTCATACAAACTAATTAAATAAGTTTTACAGCATGTCTTATGTGTAATGGTCAGTGAATAAACTCTTGCATTTTGTAGTGGAAGGGTGAAGAATAGAAAAAGAAATACGAACACATGGGCTAGTAAAGAATACACGCAAAAGAAGATTAAAATGTAAGTTAAAAATGGGGAATCGCTTTCTATATTTCTTACTGTCAGAAGATGTTAAAAGGTTTCATTGTTATTCTCAGGCACAAACCTAAAGCATTTCCGGGCCTTTCAAAGGTATTACGATAAGGTACTATATAAAGACTAAGAACCATGGCCATCTTCAAATTCGTTTAAGTGTATTTCGGAAGATTCTTGGAATATCAAAATTCAGAGTGTAAAAGTTTTGCTACAGGCATCTAAAACTAAACTTTCTTCTTAAAAAGAAGGAAGAGGGAGTCCCCGTGAACCAAGAGAAACTTAAGGATGTCGACAGATTGTTAAAAAAACATTTTGATGAAAACTGGTCAGAAATGGAAGTGCTTACTTTCTATAAAAATATTATTTCTAAGGAACCAGAACAGAAGGAAATGTGTATATATATAATATTATATGTTATATAGATTATATTATATTAAATTCTTTTTATAAAAAAGTTATTTTAATTATAAGCTATTTATGATAAGTTTTATTTGATCATTGATAAGTTTGCTTTTGTATAATAAAACGTATTACTAAATTTTAATCATACTTACTGCTCCCGTAAGGTTTATTTTTTAATCCAAAATATTATCATCCGATGACCAAAAATAGAAACTATTAATTTCTTTCAGCAAGTATGATAGAGATTGGTAACAAAACTCTTCTTATCCAAAACTTTTTTCAATTAATTAATTAAATGAATTAAAGTATATTTTCCAACTTAACACAATGATATCACAGAGCAACTAGCTATAAGTATACAAATAAAAAAGAAAAATGCCCAGCTAAACTGATGGCATTGAGCTCACAGGCTATTCACACTAATTGTATATCATACTCTTATTTCAAAGAATAATGCCCCTCAAAAAAATAAGTGAAGGGGAATTAGCCCCCGTTTCACCCTTTATACTTAACCAGTGAACCTCCAAATCTAATCAAGGAAGCTCCTTATCATAATAAACCGGTATACCAAATTTGGAGCAAATCGAATAATCCTGCAAGAAAAACCCATTTCTCTAAATTAAGGGGGTGAACTAGCCTCCCCCCCCTTTATCCTTAACCAATGAATCCCCAAAACGAATGAGGGAAGCTCCTTAACCTAATAAACAGGTATACCAAATTTGGAGCAAAGCGAATAATTCTGCATGAAAAAACCGTTTATATAAATTAAGGGGGGGGGGAGACTAGCCACCCTTCCCCTTTATCCTTAACCAATGAACCCACAAAACTAATCAGGGAAGTTCCTTAACCTAATTAACCGGTATACCAAATTTGGAGCAAATCGAATCATTCTGCATGAAAAACCCATTTATCTGAATAAAAAGGGGTGGACTAACCCCCCTTTCCCCCTTTATCCTTAACCAATGAACCCCCAAAACTAATCAGGGAAGTTCCTTAACATAATAAACCGGTATACCAAATACGGAGCAAATCGAATGATTCTGCATGAAAAACCCATTTATCTGAATTAAGGGGGGTGGACTAACCCCGTTTTCCCCCCTTTATCCTTAACTAATGAACTTCCAAAACTAATCAGGGAAGTTCCTTAACATAATAAACCGGTATACCAAATTCGGGGCAAATCGAATGATTCTGCATGAAAAACCGAATTATCTGAATTAAGGGGGTGGACTAACCCCCCTTTCTCCCCTTTATTCTTAACCAATGAATCTCCAAAACTAATCAGGGAAGTTTCTTAACATAATAAACCGGTATACCAAATTCGGAGAAAATCGAATCATTCTGCATGAAAAACCCATTTATCTGAATTAAGGGGGTGGACTAGCCCCCCTTTTCCCCCTTTATTCTTAACCAATGAACCCCCAAAACTAATCAGGGAAGTTCCTTAACATAATAAACCGGTATACCAAATACGGAGCAAATCGAATGATTCTGCATGAAAAACCCATTTATCTGAATTAAGGGGGGTGGACTAACCCCGTTTTTCCCCCTTTATCCTTAACCAATGAACTCCCAAAACTAATCAGGCAAGTTCCTTAACATAATAAACCGGTATAGCAAATTCGGGGCAAATCGAATGATTCTGCATGAAAAACCCAATTATCTGAATAAAGGGGGTGGACTAGCCCCCCTTTTGACCCATTATTCTTAACCAATGAACCCCCAAAACTAATCAAGGAAGTTCCTTAACATAATAAACCGGTATACCAAATTCGGAGAAAATCGAATCATTCTGCATGAAAAACCCATTTATCTGAATTAAGGGGGTGGACTAGCCCCCCTTTTGACCCTTTATTCTTAACCAATGAACCCCCAAAACTAATCAGGGAAGTTCCTTAACCTAATTAACCGGTATACCAATTTCAGAGCAAATCGAATCATTCTGCATGAAAAACCCATTTATCTGAAAAAAAGGGGTGGACTAACCCCCCTTTTCCCCCTTTATCCTTAACCAATGAACTCCCAAAACTAATCAGGCAAGTTCCTTAACATAATAAACCGGTATACCAAATTCGGGGCAAATGGAATGATTCTGCATGAAAAACCCAATTATCTGAATTAAGGGGGTGGACTAACCCCCCTTTTCCCCCTTTATCCTTAACCAATGAACCTCCAAAACTAATCAGGGAAGTTCCTTAACATAATAAACCGGTATACCAAATTCGGAGAAATTCGAAACATTCTGCATGAAAAACCCATTTATCTGAATTAAGGGGTTGGACTAACCCCGTTTTTCCCCCTTTATCCTTAACCAATGAACTCCCAAAACTAATCAGGGAAGCGCCTTATCACAATAAACCTAGGAAAAATTTTTGAAACAAATCGGATGTTTCTATCAAGAGTTATCGCGTTACGTACATACGTACGTACGTACATACATACATACATACATACATACATACATACATACAGAGCGGGCGGGCACATTAGCTCTCAGGCTTTGATAGCCTGTGAGCTAAAAATTGGAGGTATTCGATGCACGGGGTCGCAGTTACAGGTTTTTCGCGATTTCCCAAAATTTGATTTTTTGGATAAGGCGAGTTTTGAAACTCACGTCCTCATATGTATTCCGAGAATGTTTGATTAGCACCTCTAATCTGAAAACATCTAATGAAATTTAACACAATAGCAGGGGTGGCCAACTGTGGCACGCCGGACAGCACTATAATTTTACAGAAAAAGTCGAGTTGTTGAATCGCAGAGATTCTACGATTGAATGAGGCAATGATTACTATAAAATTTTAGTGGCGGGGCGTGTGCCACAGTTGCCACCCCTGCACTAGAAAGACCGAGAATTTTACTCAAATTTTAGAAAAACACTTTACACCAGAATTTTTATTTCAAATTATAAACTTATGCATTTAACTAGTTTTTTTCACTGTATGTTTTAAACTAGTTTTGTAAAAAAAAAATTCAGGTTCGATCCGAGATATATTCATTTGGTAGCAGTCAAAATGATTACTTGAGGGATTTCTGGTGTTAAAGTTATGCTAGTGGGAAGCTATTTAACCCTAGAACTACCGGAAATTTTACTCAAATTTTATAAAAACATTCTACACCAGGATTTTTACTTAAAACTATTTAATTTCTTTATTTAACTTATTATTGTCTGATTTATACATTTAGTTTGTTTAGAAGAAATTTTCTGGTTTGAATAGATATTTTGAATATACATGTCGGGTCCATTGGACCCTTCTGGTAGACAGAGGGTTAAGGCGTAAATATGCACTATTACATAAACGGGATTGGTAGGTTCGTGCCTAACCATTACCGTCTCAATACTCAAAGCCTCCGGACTGATTTCGTGACGTACCAAATGAAGATTAACCCCTTGAAGGGCAAGCAATTGCGTTTGTGTAATGCTTAATTCCCACCGGAAATTTAGAAAAAAATTATTTCAAAATAAGGAAAAGCAATTTTACGACTTTTCTCCACTAAAGTCAGAAAACTAAATTTTCCTAAAATTTTTCTGGTGCAAATCCTGATTAATCGTAGGTGGTATATAAAATATACCGCCGACCCTTAACCCCTTGAGGGGCGGTGGGATATATTTTTGGATATATTTTCCCCTAGCGGCCTTTGTTTGAACTAAAAAATTTTTTTGCACGAATCAGTTTCCCATGGTTTAAT
This sequence comes from Maratus speciosus, assembly GCA_963932465.1. Taxonomy (NCBI): domain Eukaryota; kingdom Metazoa; phylum Arthropoda; class Arachnida; order Araneae; family Salticidae; genus Maratus; species Maratus speciosus. The sequence goes on along the minus strand of OZ010796.1, from coordinate 490,686,050 downwards.
ATGTATTCCAAATATGAAGACGTTACATCCACTGCTTCTCTCACTAGAGCGTCGAAAACAGGAATACATTAATTTGAACCACCCTGTATATAAAAAAAATAATATTTTTTGCTGTTCTTTACTCTAAAACTACCGTGAGCCGTCATTTTGAAGGCTACTATATGAATATGCTTCGGCTCAAACCAGAAATTTGGTTATGAAGTAAGTTTAAAAGGTACAAAGAAGAAAAACGTTAAATAATAAAGTTAAACTATTTTAAATAAAATTCTGGTGTGAAATATTTTTATAAATCTTGACTCAATTTTCCGGTAGTTCTAGTGTTATACTACCACGCACTGTATGTATACGCGCCGCCCACTTAATACTAGGCCAGAACGCTGACATAAAATAGCGGCTGCCGAAGGCGGATTTATTTTAACGTATGTACGGTCCCTTAACTCATTTAGGGGCGGTGGCATGCTTATGAAACCACTTAATTTTAATTTCCAACGCCACATTCGCACCAGGATTTTAATAATATTTTACATTTAATAAGTATGTGAAATATTGCCTTTTACTTTTTTACAAATAAATTTGATAGTAAATCATGTCGCCATTAATTTATTTCAACACTTAAGCATTGAAAAGCTTTGCCCCTGAAAGGTTAAATATTGACACCAGTATTATATAACAGATTTTTTTCACTTGTTTAGTCTCAGAAAAATAAAGCGGGAAAAACTTAAAAAAATTATTGGTGCCAAAATTCAAGGGATCCTACACACTCTGGAAAAAATGCGCCAGTCGGCAGCCGCCATTTTTTGTCAGCGCTCAGGCCTACTATTCAGGGGGTGGTGCTATACGTGTGTATGACTAATGCATAGTTCGTACGCATGAAGGAATTCATGGGATTTTAGGAGTTTTAGTACCAGAAATTTCGGAAAGTATTAGTCTCTACATCTGAAGAATAGGGTGCTTGAAAGATCTTGAAGCGTACGAACCCTGCAATGCATGGATTTAACCTTTTAGTGCGCGACTTTGCATATATGCAAAGAACAGTGTTTTGAATTTAATTGATTTTTTTATTCGTATATACCTAATTTACACCAGAAAATTAAAATAGCAATATTTGCTTTAATTAATAACAGACATTCCGTGTTTAAATAAAGCGAAATTAACCACTGAAACTTTCTGGTGTAAAGTCAGATTCTCTGAACTAAGTAATTTCTAGACCGTATTCTATTATGGGAATTAAAAGGTTAAAGGTTAAATTTTATAAAATAATTAATTATATAAAATAAGGTATTTGGAGACGTACTTATTAAAATATTTACTAATTTGCAATATTTTAGCGTAAAACAGCCACACGACAGTAGTTTTTACTTGTATTGCAGATGTGCAACAGAAGAAAAGATTGACGTATTATATGAAAAATGTATCTCTGATTTTTTTTTCATTATTTTTTCTATTTAATAAACCTTTCAGAGAATCATACATATTTTTTTCGAAACAAAATAAAAAATCGCGCATTTAAGGTTTAAAATATAATTTTAGTGTTATCCTTATAGAAAATATTACTTATTTCTACAATTGCATTCACTGCGATAGGAATTTCATAACCTATTTTACTTCAACAATCTCGAAGAGGATACATTCATCTAACACAAAACATACTTCATCAAAATGTAAGGCTCCATCTGTTATATACAGTTTGTTTTCAATTATTAATAGTAATGCCAATAAAGAGATATAATTACATCTCGAAATGAATTATTATCGCTGTAATGAACTTTAGCTTGAATTACTTATGTACTTCAAATATAAGTAAATATATTCGTACGAATGTTCATATATGTAACTCAGTTATTTATGCTTTCATTAAACTGAGAATTAATGAATTTTCCATTGATAAATAACGTGAATAATATGTGAATAGATAACGTGAATAAATAACGAACATTGATAAATAAGATGAAGTTATATATTAAATACGTCGCTTCCAAAATTTTCAACATACTGGTATTCTTCGGCAAATTTACCCAAGTAAAACAGGTATGTTTTAAAGCATAAAAAAATATATATTTTTAAATATTTGTCAATTTTTATGAATGGAGCTATAAATAAAGAGAAACTGACATATCCTTAACTCTTTCAGGGGCAAGGTACTTGTATTCATAAAATGTTGAAATATTTATATATACCAGTATTTCCAAGAGAATTTATTTGTAAACAAGTAAAAGCATATTTTCATGTACTTTGTAAAAGTGAAATTTTCATTATAAAATTCCGGTGCAAATGTGGCAATTAGGGATTAAAATTATGTGATGCTGTGACGGCATCACCGCCCTTCAAGGGGTTAAAATAATGAAGCTTCAACTGTAGCCGCTTTCTCAGGGGTTGATTACCACCGGTGGAATCTTCCACCAGTAAATTTATATAGACATTTTCTCCTTATTTAAACGCATTACTAATGCAAAATTGCAGTCATGAACAATGGCAGAAACAGAATTTCATTTTTACTGGTAGAAGATTACTTTGGAGGAAGTCAAACCCTGCGTTATGTAACAACCAGTGAAACAAACTGACTGTTTTACAAGGTAAACTGACACTAGTAAGAGCAAAAATTTTACCATATTTATGAGAAAATAATTCCAAGAACAAGACGCGTAAATAAGACGAAATTTTCTATTCAATTTTGCTGGTATGAAGTTTGCCTCGGCGGTATTGAGAAACTGTAGATTCGATTTAGAAAAAGCAGCCGCCATCTTGTGATAACCTCCTCAGTTACTTCACTCTCAGCTGGTACACTGTACACTATATGTCTCCTCCTCTTTATGCATTACTCCATTTTTTATGATGTATCATTTATATGTGGTATTGATATGATTTCAATCACTGAGTTAAATTTCTGGTTAAAAATATGTTTATTTCACTTGAGTAAGAGTCTTGAAGACTAAAAGTTAACAATTTCTGGCTTCTAATAACCTGATGAAGGAAGTCGATAATTAATGGCTCTCAAAACTGAGTTGTGATAAATATTTAGTATATAAAGGAAAAATATTTCGATCGATATATTTTCATTTCCAATTAATAATATCTTTTCAAATATAATGAATCTGTCTACAAAGGTTAAAATATCAATATACCAGACATGAATACGTATCAATATTCCCTGATTGAAATATTCTTTTTATTTAATGACAGTATATAATGACATATTTTTGTCATTAAATAAGGTGAATATTCCTATTCGCGAATAGTGGTAGATATGCATGTCGCATACTTTCCCTCTTTTACGCTTTTCTCTTACCTTCAAAATTTGCCTTATTCAATTGCATATTTCAGCAATTAATGAAGAACATTCATAATCCAAAATTATCCCGGGAAATTCAAAAATATGTAGTTAATGTACTACAAAATAGATGTTTGTTGGGAGAGACTACATTCAAGATGTCACGATTTAACTTATTTCATATTATATCAAGATGAATCAGTGTTTTTAGAGGCTCAAGAAGCACTCAATAATTATTATTTTTTGTTTATATAATATAAAGAAGTATTTACATTACTACACATTATTCACAACAAAATTTTTCCAAATACACTTTCATTGTTCATCTCAAGGAAGCAAGCTAATATTTTTACTTATCAGGAACTTTAATTTTCCTCCATTTAAAAGCCGCGACAAAAATCCAACATATTTTCGTGCTTAAGAATAAATTACTTAAAATGAAAATAATATTTATTCTATTTTGGAAGACCAAGACAAAAACTGCAGCTTGCTTGCTGCAATCAAATTTACATCTAATTAAAAAATTAAAGAAGAAATATTTAACATCAATTGTCTCCAAAAGAATACGTGACCCCGGTGCCTTCAGTCTGGCTGAAAGGGGCCCCGCGAAGAGATATTCGAAATATACCACAGGAACTAAATAAAACAAAAAAGTCCATTCAATCCTAGCGGTACAGGAAAATTTTAAAAGATAGCGGTTGTGATATCGGGCATGTAGATTTTTTCAATGCTGCTGTTTACCCCGTTTCGAAAAGAGACAACATTTTTTTTTTTTTCGTCGTGAAGTTTTTTTCACAAAAAAATTATTTTGTATTAAACATAACTAATAAGTATTTTGTTGCTATTTCTCCTCTATTTTAGAAACGAAATGTTTGCTTCAATCCATGTCAAAAATCGTACTATTAAAAAAGGCGAAAATTTCTATTCAGCAAAAGTTGTTCTAAAAAATGAATAAATGTTGTGAGACATGTGTTAGCTCTTACAAAATGTGATTTTTGCCTTATTTAACGACAGAAATTCTTCACTTGAATAAGATGTCATAAGTTTTCTATCAGTAAATTAGCGTCATTTCTGCGACCTGCAGGCCACATAGTGATTATCACTGTCTTTTGAAAACTCTCACTGTGCCGCGCAAGGCAAGCTGTTAGTACGTTGCCAAAAATAAAGAAAATAGTGCACCAAACCGTCATAATGAGACTGTGAGGCAATTGTTACTATGTCAAATGAATGGGTGTGTTTCAGGCATGTTTACTCAAAAATAAGCTTTGTACTTTTAAGTATAAACATACGTACATTTTTGAATTTTATGTTTACAAAACATTTATTTCTTGTAATATAGCAACACCACATTCTCAAACATAAACGTCATAACAATAAAAGAGAATTTTGGGTTTTAACCCCGTAATTCTCGCGGACGTGACTTTCACGTGCAGTGTATTCTACTATTTTAATTCAGATTATTTGATTTCCACCAACTTTTTAAAATAGTACAATTGATTTATTCTTGCATCATTTTATGTGCCATTCTGTAAAGTGAATATTTCTACTTTAAAAAAGTGGTGACAATCAAACAATTTCAATTTTAGGAAAAATAAACTACACTCCCATGCAAGAGCTCCCACAAACGACAGATTGGTAACACTTAGACCAATGTCAGACGGGCGTCTTTTTTGTTGCTTTTTTGCTTAAGTATAATCCATTCACAATGCTATAGCATTGTGAATGGATAATACTTAAGCAAAAAAGTCACCCGTCTGACATTGGTCTAAATACTAAAACTACGAAGCCCGAGAGCAGTCATTTTGACTGCTACCAAATGAATAAAACTCGGTTCGAATAAGAATTTTTTTTTTTTTAAACTAGTTTGAAAGATACAATGAAAAAAACTAGTTAAATGGATAATTTAATAATTTAAAATAAAAATTCTGGTGTGAAATATTTTTTTTAAGCTTGAGTATAATTCTCGGTCTTTCTAGTGTTAACAATGGAGTTAAGAATAAAGAGGAGGAGACATGTAATGTACTTTCTACGAGTTTCGAGTGAAGTAACTGAGGAGGTTGCCACAAGCTGGCAGCCTTTTTTTAAAATCATAACAACAGTTTCCGATTACCGATGGGGCAAACTTCCCACCAGTAAATTAGAATGAAATTTTTCGTCTTATTTGAGCCCTTTATCCATGGAAATATTTACTTACAAATATAAAAAAAATTCTGTTTCTTTTTACTGGTTTCAGTTTGCCCTGAAAATTTTCACTGAAACTGACAGGAGATTGTAGCAAACTGGCGGAAACAAAGGCCCTGATTAATTCCAAAGTAAAGGCCCACCGGTAAAAGTTATATCTGTTTCTGCTATTATTTATGATTGAAATTTTGCATTTAATAATGTGTTTAAATAAGAAGAAAATTTCTATTTAAATTGACTGGTGGAAGTGTCATCCAGCAGTAATCAACTCATCCGAAAGCGTTTACAGTTGAAGCTTCACTATTTTAAGGATATGCCAGTTCCTTTTTATTAATAGTTCCATGATATTAACCCCTAAACGGTCATATTAAATTACGGTTTAAAAATTCAAATTGCTCATTGGCACCACTTTTTTGAAAAAGAAATATTCACTTTTTTTTAATGGCAGGTAAAATGATACCATAATAAAACCAATTACATTAGACTATTTTATAAAGCTGGCAGGAATCAAACAATCTTTGTAAAAGACACAGCTTGTGAATATCACGGGAGCGAGAATTAAGGGATTAATTGCATTTCTCGTCTTATTTAATTACAAGATTTATGAGATTTAGTAAAGCAAAGAATAAATACTGTTAAAATTTATTGGGTAAAATCAGCCATTTTTTGTGCAGCTCTTGCATCCCTGGCTACACTTAACAGTCGCGACGCTTAACCCTTTCAAGGGCGGAAGTTCATTTTTGGACCACCTAATTTTAATCCGTAAATGCCACATTGGCACCAGAATATTAGGATGAAAAATTTCCGTTTATTTAGTACGTGAACAAAAGCTTTTGCTTATTTTGAAATAAATTTATTTGTTAAGTCTGGTGTCAATCACTCATTTCAGCATGTTGCTAATGGAAGTGCCTTGCCCTGAAAAGGTTAAGGACGGTGATTCATTCTTTATAACATTTTATTTTATTATCCAAATGCTAAATTGTAGCAGATTCTTTTAAATAAAATTTTTCTTATATAATGTACGCGGAAAAAAAGCATTTATTTGTATTTAAATAAATTTGTTCGTAAATTCTGGTATCATATAATCACTTGAACATTTTAGCAACAAAGTTATTCTGCCCTTCATTAGAAATAATTTGTTTAATCTGGTTTTTCCAAGGTGTGTACACTCCTTAGAATTTTCAAGACGCATAGCAGCGTTATTTTAGATCTTAATTCTTTACCTAAGGTTTTTCGTTCACATAAGAAATCAATCTGGGGTTAATCGAAGTGTTTGTAACATTTTTGCTGTTAAATAAGATGAAAAATTATGTGCAAATATTATAGTAGAAATGTACTCTCACTGGATTTCTATAGTTAAACCAGATGAAAATTTCTATTAAAATTAATAGTAGTCAATAACCTCACAAACACGTGGTCGTATAAAGGATAGTTAGGTGTATGTAAAATGGACATTTTTAACACTTTCCAACAAAGTTGAAAAGTGCTTATGTATTCCGTTTGTCTGTCCGCCTATTCTTCTGACCGTCTGTTCGTCTGCCCACGCTCTAACTCCCATAAAAATACTCGGATTCTCACGCAGTTGATAAACTTTATTTAGGGTCTCCAAAGCATGTTTGGTATATTATATAAAGTATGTGGAATTAATACATCAATCACAGGGGTACTCAAAAGAATTCCATTACGTTATGGTATGTGGGGAATTATCGTTTGCAGAATATTTTAATGAAATTACACTATTTCAAATGTTATGAAACTGATAAAAATCACTGAATCACTACAAGATGATTACGATAGGATAGAAAATTCATAGCATTTGTCGTTCATGTACAGGGACGCAAAAAAATATATCGGTTACAGCACTGTCTTTGAGTAATAATTGCTGGAAGTGTATTTTAAAATTCGGTGTGCGCTTCCAATTTAACTAATTTTTTACATGTTGCTCGTTCTATGTAAAATCTGTACCTTGTATATAGTGCTGCACAAAAGAATTCACGTGCCGTTCTCCTTATTAGTGGAATTTGCTGAAGGGGAATTTTCGACTGAGTTATATGTATTTCATAATTGAACTAAATTTTGGCATGCATGTAGTTAATGGATACAAATCTACATATCATATACAGCGCTGCTCAAAGAATTCGGATAATTTTCCGATTGTAGATGGGAAAAGCTGAAATTGGGTTTTCAAATGTGTTATGCGTTTCCATATGATGGCTGAATTAGACATAATACGTTAACTTATAATACGCTACAGTTTTGATACATTATGCTGAATGTTTTGGAAAGTGTTTTATAATCTGTGCTTGACGCATGATTTTTTCTCTCTTGTTTTAAGTATTGTTACGCTGTTATTTCCAAACTATCATATTCGCCTTATTTAATGACAGAAATTCTGAGCTTAAAAAAGTAAAGTTTCCCATTAGGAAAAAAAGAGGCATGTCTGCGACACGCGGGTCACATGGCAGGGCTGCCAAAGGTGACTATTTTTTTTATGTAAACAAAAGGACTACCTCTGAATTTATTCATATTTATAAAGACTTTTCAAAATAACAGACAGTACATTACATTACAAGATAAAAACACTAAAATCAATATAAAAGGACGTTTCAGATTCATTCTGAATCCCTCATCAGCTAATTTCTAACGTAAAAGTCATACTAGATTTTAAAGTTCAACAAGTAGAAAAACGTTACATCATGTTGCCAAAAAATTATAGTTAAAACAAAACTGCATATTCTATTGGTAGAGATGCAGCCTCGTTAATTGCTAAATCAGCAGTTCTCGTGTACCAAGCTTCCAAAAACATATAATTAAACATAATATCCAAAAGTATATAATTAGATCAGGCTGCAGCATTTACGCAAGTCGTATGTTTTTGGAAGCTTGGTACACGAGAACTGCTGATTTAGCAATTAACGAGGCTGCATCTCTACCAATAGAATATTCAGTTTTGTTTTAACTATAAGTTTTTGGCAACTTGATGTAATGTTTTTCTCCTTGTTGAACTTTAAAATCTAGTATGACTTTTACGTTAGAAATTAGCTGATGAGGGATTCAGAATGAATCCGAAACGTCCTTTTATATTGTTTTAGTGTTTTTATCTTGTAATGTAATGTAATGTCTGTTATTTTGAAAAGTTTTTATAAATATGACTATTTTTATATTCCGTTCACACTACTTCTTTAAAAAATATACATTTTGTAGTTTATTTCTCTTGAAAATATTGTCAAAGTATATGTAAAAGATTTTTGTTTTGAAAAGTGGGAGCGAGTTTTTCTTTAATTGTTGCGAAAACCTACCATGATTATTTTCCTTAAACAATACTGGGTTTTAAAACACGGACTCACATACAAAATTTTAGAGATGGTGGATAAAATAGGAAACAGAGCTTTATAAGTCGATAATGGAACTAGAAGATTTTATTGTGGTTTTAGGAGACGTTATGTCTTTTATTCGTGCTTAAGGATTAATAGCTTAACAGTGTAAATTTTTTTTTCTATTGTATCATTTAAAAAGAAGACAAGTATGTTATTTATTTTTTGTGCTATTTTTTATTAATTTAATATTTTAGATGTACTTAGGAACACTAATTTTATATTCTGTTCGAACCACTACTTTAAAGAAATACATTTTGTAGTTTATTTCTCTTTCAAATGTTGTCAAAGTGTATGCAAAAGTTTTTTGTTTTGAAAAGTGGCGCTAAACAGAATTAAAAATATTGGACCGTGGCCACACTGTATAGTCATAATCACTGCCTTATAAAAACTCTCACTGTGCAACCAAAGGCAAACTTATTGTACGCGGCCCTAGTAAGAAAATAGTGTACCAAACCCGTACAAGTGAACTATAAGGAAGCTGTTACTCCGTCAATTCCATGAGGGCGTTTCCGAATGTTTAATACATAAATTAGCTTTGTACTTTAAAGGTATATAGCCTAAATCTTCAACCCTTACAGTGGCAAGGTACTTCAATTTGAAAAATGCTGAACTGGGTAATGACACCAGAATTTGAAAAAAAATAAAAATAAGCAATAGCTTTTGTTCAAGTGTTCAAGTTCACCCTTTAGTGTTCAGCTTTGCATATATGCAAACAACACTGTTTTGAATTTAATAGATTTTTTTTATTCGCATATACCTAATTCATACCAAAAATTAGAATAGCAATATTTGCTTTAATTAAAACCCCTCACTGACAAGCCCGTGTTAATATGTTCACTAAGCTCCAGGTTTCACAACAATACAAGCAATATTTAAAGTAATGTAATTCTATTGATTTAATGTATTTTTAATACATTGAACAATGATTAATACTTCCAAGGATTGCTTTCATATTCGTTATTAAGTTAAGTTTTTTAATAAAATGTTGAAAGAATCATTTTTTAAGCATTTAAAACGAAATGCCGAAAAAACAACATTACAATTTTACCCTTGTCCAAGACAGTTGGAGGGCTAAAAAACAAATATTCCGTATTTAAATACAGCGAAATCAACTATTGAAACTTTCTGGTGAAAAGTCAGATTCTCTGAACTACGTAATTTCAGGAACGTATTCTATTATGGGAATTAAAAAGTTAAAGCTTAAGTTTTATAAAATAAATAATTAGGGGAGACTGGGGCTAGTAGGCGAGGGATTTTAGTTATTGATTTTTATTAATTTTTTGTTTACGTTTTTTTATGAATCTTTAACTGTACTTTTAAAGAAGAGGCATTGGGCTATAAATACCCAGAGTTTCGACTTTATAGCTTTTGTAGTTTTTGCTTAGCGGAAGACTAAAGTAAAAGGAAAATTGTGCACCAACCTACCCCGCCACGAGGCAAGTTGCCTATACCTATGGGGTAAATTGGCACACGCTTTAAAAAAATTTAAATGAAACTCAAATAAGACACACAATTAAGATAAATCAATTTCATTATTACCAGTAAGTTTAAACAAAGGCGTTATCGCCGTACAATGTAAATTCTAAATTTTACAGGCATAAAAATAATGATTAAAACATTAACAATGAGTAACTTCTATCCTACTCGATATCATCATCAGAGTTACAGTTGTCACAAATAAAAAATCGAGTGTCTCCGTTTGGACAAGCCTTGTGTGCCCAAAACCTCGCATTGCAACCAATTTTCCCGGTGTCTGGCGTTTTCAAGCTACCAGCACACACCAGACACTGATCCAACTTGCCCGTGTTTAATGCGCCTACTAGCCCCATAATGAATTTCTTCAAAAACGGACATGTAACCATCTAAGCATAAATAATCCAAGTAAATCACATATGGGGTAGGTATAGTTAATCATACACTAAGAAAAACTGCACAAGTTAAATCGCAATTATTAAGATAAATATTAGAAATTAAAAAAAGAATGAAGCAGCAAAAAATTACTTATGAGCTCAAAAAACAAAAAAATCGTAATAGATGTCCACTGCACGTAGGTAGCGCTGCAAAACTACATTGAAAATTGTAAAAAGCAAGAAGAAACATACTCTGTGACTGGTTGAGCAATCTATCCACAAACACGTGATTTATAAGGACTTACCCCTGTAGCCAATTAGCCCCGGTCTCCCCTATATAAAATAAAGGATTTAGAGAGATACTTATTAAAGTATATAATATTTTGCATTATTTTCGCGTAAAACGACCACACTACAGTTGTTTTTACTTATATTGCAAATGTGTAACAAAAGAAAAAAATGACGTATAATATGAAAAATATATCTATCATTTTTTTCATTATTTTTCCGGTGTAATAAACCTTTCAGAGAATCATATATAATTTTTTCGAAACAAAATAAAAAATCGGGCAATTAAGGGTTAATAAAAGGAAATTTTTCATTCCAATATTCTTGTGCGAATATGGCATTTAGGGATTCCAATTAAGCTCTCCAAAAATGAACCACCGACCTTGAAAGGGTTAAATACAGTATGTATATGTTTACAAAACTTTTATTTCGTCTAATATAGCAAACTGTGATTTTCAACAACAGCAATGTCATATCTAAAAAATAAAATTTTAATGTGTTGCGTCACATCTGCAACATTATAGAAGTATTTCCTGTATGTGTGAAAATGATGATTCAGAAAATGGATGTTATATTCAGAGGTTCCACATGGTCCGTTTTTCGAACACTACTTTTTTTGAAAGAAAACACTTCCTTATAAATTTCTCAGAAAACTAACCTTTAGCACGTTTTTCTTTTAAGTTTTGCGAAATCCTACCATGAATATTTTTCATAAATAATACTAGGTTTCAAAAAACGGGCCCGTATGCAAAAATTAAGAGACTTTTGACAAAACAGGAAACAGAGCTAATAAATATTTAAACTTACTGGTGAAAATTCAGAATCCCTAAACAAAAACTCAACCAGATGCAGAGTTCCACAGTGTTGCCGCAGCTGGCTGATATTTTATTTAACTGTTAATAAATAAATAAAGTTCATAGCAACCACTATATTTATATAGAAATATTAATCCTGAAAAAAATTACAAAAATATGCTATTAAATAAAGTTAAAAATCTATCGTAAAATTTCTGGTGTCTAATCTTAAATATAAGAATAACAAACACAATTCTAAAATAATAATTCATGCATCTAACCCGTTCGGGACCATGGATGCATATCTGCCCCCTCTAAAAGAGAGTACAGAATTTGTTTTATGCACCAGTAAAAATAAAAAGTAGTATTTAGTTTCTTTAATTAGAGCCTTTTCGTGATCGGTTAAGTGCATACATTTTTTTTAAGTGGTGCCAACGAATACAATTTGTGTAAAAGTCACCGGTCCCGAAGGGGTTAAGTGTTAAAAAGGAATGCCCACAGTTGCCAAGTCCCCAGCTTTTTGAACACCGGTATTACCTTAGAGAAAATGTTCTTTTAAATTAGAATGTTCCATTTAAATAAATTAATATTTTCGATATTAAAATACTGGTATCCGAAAAGCTAGAGACTTCGCAGATCTGAATGCCGAAATCATTACATTCATAAGCATTTCACAAATTTTGAATTGTAAATCGTGCCAACATATTGTTCGCCAAACTGTATAAAGCACGCTGTGGCACGCTGGATACCACTAAAATTTTACAGAAAACATAGCAGCCAACTCTTCGGCTTTTTTTTGTACCACAAAAATTAAATAGAAATTTTTGTCTTATTTTAGCAGCCGATTACGTATATTTAAAAAGGTAAATTTTACTATAATTTTTTTGTGGTGCAAAAAAGCCTAAGATGCTGGCAGCTATGGAAAAAGTCGACGTTTTTAATAGCAGAGATTCGATAATTTCAATCCTGTGTAAGTTGTCCTATTCAATGGATTAAAATAACGCAGGTGTGCCGAACCCGTATACCAGCAGTCCCACCATCACAGCTATTACCGAATAGTAATTTCTGGTATATATACTAAATAAGTTAAGAGTTCTATTCTGAAATAAATCTGACAATTGGTCCGGTGGAACGCGAATTCTCCATTCCTGATATAAGATAACTTCTTAAGAACCTACGATCGTAAAAATATTATTTTAACACTGCTAGTAGCATTGGGGATAATTTTGATCCACTTTTTTATGAGCTTTTGATGTTACGAATTAGAAAATAATAATAATTTAAATTTAATAAATTTAATTGAATAGCCATCTCGCACGAAGAAGTTACTTTTGGTACAAATGTACTTATAGGTAAAATCATGCAAAACTAAAACGATCATAAGAAATTAAGACCTGGTACTAGGACGATTAAAAGTACCCAAATATGCAATTGTACGCCCTACATTTTGCTAAAAATATTGTCACACTGCGAATTTATCCCTGAAACTACCTAACGGGTCCGATGGACCCGACAGGTATATTCAAAACTTTTATTGAAACCAGAAATTTCTACAAAATAAACTATTGAAGCGAGGCAATAATAAGTTAAATAGTTTAAAATAAAACTTCTGGTGTACAATATTTTTATAAAACTGCAGTAAAATTTCTGGTTGTTGTATGGTTAAAACGGTACTTTTCTACCTATCATTAAAATGATAAAAAAAAAAGTGTTGCCAGTGGGCTACATTTTTTTTTTGCAGATTGCTTGATTTGCACCACTTTTTTGGAATGATATAATAAACCTTATTTCCGTCTTCTTTAGTCTGTCATTAACCCGGGATTACACGCGCAGAGTATGACATACCCAGGGTGCGCACGATTATTACATTTCTCACCACTAATTTTCGAAAAGTAATACTCAAATAATTTTATCGCAGAATTTGAAAGCAATGTCAATCATTACATAAGATGATTATTTTTATTTGAATTTGTTGGTGACAAAGTATAAATCGTACATATCCTGGATATGCCGAGCATGACCGGGTTAAATAAGGCAAATTTAACTATTTAATAAAAAGGTAGAAATTAAGCAATCTGAATGTTAAAAAAGTAATCCGCTGCCAATACTGATAGAAAATCTGAAAATGAAATACAGTGGCGATTTCTTTTCAACATCATAATCTTTTGCGGATGGCTCAGTGTTCAATTACACGGAACAACCAACTTGATTCTCTAATGCCACACTGTTTCCAGAATTCTAACATAAACATTTCCCGCTCACTACGTGCGGGAATAATTTTCTATTTGCAAATACATTTGTACGTAAATTCCGGTGTCACTCATTTGAACATTTTCGAAATGGAAGTGTTCTGCGCCGGAAAGGGTTAAAAGGCAATAGGATATTACAGGATATGTATATATCCTGTTTAATTTTAATCCCCAATGGCAACAAAATTTTCAAATATATTTTTTCTTTTGCAGCGTACGTGGACAAAAGATTTTACTTATTTAGAAACATTTTTTTTCGAAAATCCTAATTTCAACCAATCATCTCTACATTTCAGCAGCAGAAAGGACAAAAACGAAGTGTTAACACAGACGCCCTTGGACGTTGCCATCGAAATACTCAAGGCCAGAGGACACGAGTTGTGACGTCATCACTAATCGACCGGCTTCTCACTAGTGTTGGAATTCACAACGGAAAATCTTGAATAGCAACTTTCTTTTATTTTATTTGTGGAATATCTATCATCATATGAAACAATACTAACTATTCAAACTTACTGGTGAGAATTCGGAATCCCTAAATAAAAATTCAGCCAGATGCGGAATGCCACAGTGTTGTCGCATCTGGCTGAATTTTTTATTGGGAATTCCAAATTCTCAACAGTAAGTTTAAATAGTTACTATTGTTTTATACTATGATAGATGTTCCACAAATAAAATGAAAGAAAATTGCAATTCAAAATTTTCTGCTGTGAATTCCTGCACTTGTGAAAAGTCCGCCGATTAGTGATGACGTCACAACTCGCGTCCTCAGGACTTGAGTATTTCGACGGCAACGCCTTGGACCATGAAGTGAGTGTAATCAGGATTTGAACAGGTGCTTACTTTTCCATTGTTCTCTAGATTACATACAGTGAAAATTTCTTTACAAAAAAATTGGTATTCAAAAGGAAAAATTTAAGTTGAACAGAAAACACTCGCACGAATTCGGTCAAAGCACGTCAGGATTGCCAGTTTGGCCTCAATTTTTATTCAGAAATTTGGAGTTCATACCACAGGTATGAGACCGTTCCGACCCAAATGACCGATTACTACCACTAAATTTTAATAGTTTTCTTTGCTTTATTAAATCTCAGAAATTCTGCCATTAAATAATGCGAGAAATGCTATTAAAATTTAGTGGTATTAGTCGGTCATTTGGGTCGGAGCGCTCTCATCCCTGATACCAGAAATAAAGAACTGTATTTTGAGCTTTATTTAATGAGAGACATTTAGCGATCAAATAAAGTGAAAATTTTTCTTTCGAAATATCCCGTGTGAATTTGAAATTTTGGATTAAAATTGGAGGCCAAACTGGCACCCCTGAGGCACATACTCTTCTTTGAATTTCAGAGGAGTCCGCCACCATCATTTAAGCTAAAAAAATTTCTATCCGATATTTAAATTTCAAAATTCGCAATTGCTTTGTATATTTTTAGAATGTATAATGCTTTTCTGCGAATAAATAGAACGAAATATTATATTAATAAAAAATGGGGCAAAACTGTACCCACTTTGTGAGTAGCATTGCCTTAATGATTTTTACTCATGATTTTTTTTTTTTTTTTTTTTTTTTTTTTTTTTTGCTTTTTAATTAAAAGTTCTAAATAAATTATCTTCATTACTTTTTTATGCCACTTTTGCTTATCTTTAGCTTCTAAAATAACCGATATCGAACTGCAAAAAAAAATTATCACAGAATTTTTTTGTAGCATTTCATGAAAGAAATTGATAAAAAATACTAATAATTCCTTCAATCTTTGGCGTGGAAAACTTGTTTACTCCCTACGGCGACACTCTGATAAGAAAATTTTCCAGTCATTTTTTTTCTCTGTTATTTCTTATTTTGAGTGACTTATTATTAAAGGTGAATTAATATTGACTTTTTTTTTGTTTTAGAAAAAGCATGATTAGCTCCACTTAAAAAAAAAAAAAAAAAAAAAAAAAAGAATTTTTATAAGTAGAACTTTAGGTGTGACAGTGTGAATCGACTCTTAAAACATAGCTGAAAAATTTTACGCTTTTTATTTACCACTAATTTTTTATTAGAAAATGTGTTATTTAAAATTGAATTTTTGAGATTAAATAAAGCAAAAGGTTCATAAAAATTTAGTAAGAAAAAAAAGCTTAAAATTTGTGAACTATGTTAAAAGATAAGACTTGTAATTTAATGCTCTGTTAAATATGAGCCAGACCAAGCAGCTTAAAATAAGTTATTTTAATGAGAAATACATTTTTATATAAATTTGTATTGACTATAGTAAAAAATAACTTATGCAATGCTCTTACTCGGTCTGGTTTTTGAACATAGGCATGAGACATTTCCGCGTTTATGCATACCAGTATAATATTAGAGAAAATGTTGTTCTGTTAAATCAGAGAATTTTCCGATTAAATAAAATAAAAATTTCTTTAAGATTATACTGCTGTGCAAAAACGCGAAAAGCCTCATGAACACCACTTTTTTTCAAAGAAAATCTTTTTTATAAATTTCGTAGAAACTTATCTGGAACATCGTTTTACTTGCAATTGTTGCAAAAACTTATCACGAGTTTTTTTCCTCTAAAACTACTGGTGTTCCAAAAACGGTCCAATGGGAGACCTGCTTATGCAAGGTAATAAAATATTTATCAAGGTGCGTACAATCCTTAACCCTTAAATGCATCATTTTTTATTTTCTTTCAAAAAAATTATATATGATTCTCAGAAAGATTTATCACACAGGAAAAATAATGTAAAAAATCAGAGATACATTTTCCGCATGTTGCGTCAACCTTTTCTCATGTTGCACATCTGCAATACAAGTAAAAACTAAAATATTGCAAATTAGTAAACATTTTAATAGGTATGAATTTAAATACCTTATTTTATAATAATTCATTTTGTGAAACTTACCCTTAAATGCATGGATTATTCTTTTAGAATTGTGTTTTTAATTCTTATATTAAAGATTAGATACCACAAATTTTAAGATAGATTTTTAACTTTATTTAGTAGCATATTTCAGTACCTTTTTACAGGATTAATATTTCTATATAAATACAGTGGTTGCTAAGAATTAAATAAAAAGTGATGCAGCTATGCATCACTATGCATTTAAGGGTTAAAATATCTAAGAAGGACGGCACCGCAATTTCAGATTAATAAATATCAACTTAAGGCGGATTTTCTTCTTTTCGGATGAAAAAATAGATTTTTATTTTTCATTTTTCTGTAGATTACCCGCGTACAACGATTTAGCCCAGGGGTGGCCAACAGTGGCACGCCTGATACCACTAAAATTTTACAGAAAAATTCGACTTCTTGAATCGCAGAGACTCGATGATTAGATAAGGCAATGATTACTGTAAAATTTTAGTGGTGTGGCGCGTGCACTGTTGGCCACCCCTGATTTAGCCGAATTCGGAGTCATTTCGTAGTTATTTAGTGCTTTAGCACGATACGTCCGTAGGCTTATAGTGTTTTGGAGCTATAATACTTACTATAAACGACACTATAAACGGACAATATCAATGCATTTTAACCAAAATTACTTTTTCAAAGTGTTCCGAATCAGAAGGTTATTAAACTGATCTTACTCATTTTATTTTACTTAAAGGCGATATAATTTATTGGAGTATGGACCAATTTCAGCCATTTTTATAAAAAATAAATAATTTTAGAAGCACGCCAAATTGCGGAAAAAGGGTCAGAAATCGACATTTTTTATTTTTAAATCGTTGCAACTTTGTTGATCTTCAACTTTTTTATCTCAAAGAGGTTGAAGCTGCAGACAATATTATCTACTTTCATAATCCTTAACGAAAAATGATTGTAAACGCTTCTAGCAATATTTCAGATCCCGCCCGATTGAAAGCGCGACCGCTAGGACATCCAGCCACGCAACTCATGAGGTGTTGAGATAATTTGTAAAATAAGAATGAATAGGTGGGAAATATTTTACTTAACTGAAAAATAAATTAATAGACAGAACAGATTTATATACTATATCATATGAAAATTTTGTTACCGACACCATTTCTTATGAAAAAGTGCATTTAATCATAATTACAAACGTATGTGTTGTTGTGAAATTTACTGTGCTAAATTTTAAAGATTTCATTATAAAAAAGATCCACTTTCCACAGCTCTCATAGATTACATATTACGTATACCACTGTATCCGAATAGAAATATCCGCTTTATTTAATGACAAAAAATTGCGAGAAAATAAAACGAAATTTACGAAGAGTGATATTCAACAATTGGAAGATTCGACAGGTATTTAGGAATCGTTGCTTTATTCAAGCAAAAATTTTTATCTTAAAATAAAGACAATAAAAATTTTCGGAAAAAATGGTATGCGATGGACAGCTATGTTACTATAAAAAAATAGTGGTATTCATAATCTCAATCCTTGGCACATAATCATTCATAAGAAGTAGAAAAAAAAAACCCATTAAGATGCAATTTTTTTAGCAAAGTAAATTATAATTAAACATAGAACTACCGGGAATTTTACTCGAATTTTAAAAAAGTATTCAACACCAGAATTTTTAAATAAAAATATTTAACTTATTTATATAACTTATTAATGTCTGGTTTATATATTCACAAGTCCTGCCTAAATCGCGGCTCCAAATGCTCTGTACACCACTTGTTTATTACAGTTTATTTCGCTATGTATGTTTAACACTAGAACCGCAGGATATTTTACTCAAGTTTTATAAAAAAGTGTTTCACACCAGAATTTTTATTTTAACACCAGAACTACAGGAAATTTGAGTCACGTTTAATAAAAATATTTCACACCAGAATTTAGATTTAAAACAGTTGAACTTTATTATTTAATGCTTTTCTTCTTTGTATCTTTTAAACTTATTTCATAATCAAATTTCTGGTTTGAACCGAAACATACTCCCATGGCAGCCCGTCAAAATGATGGCTCACGGAGTTCTAGTGTTAAACTGTTTAACTTATTTAATTAGCATACATTTTAACTGCAAACATTTAGAATTCCTTATAAAGAAATTTCTGATTCGAATAGACTGTTATCAATTTGGCAGGAGTCAAAATGACCCCTAATGGCGGTTCTACTGTTAATCACTGGTAATTTTCCATTAGATAAGGCGAATAAAATTACTTTCAAATACTGTTGTCCAGAGTATTTGGCGCCCAGATTTATGCGGGACACTGGGCAAACACTAGTTAACACTACACATGCTGCTGACGCATTTATGCGTTATTTATAATTACGCGCTATTTACAGTTCCTTTTAGTTATTAAAACGATTGATAATTTGTGAATAAAATAAAGGAAAATTAGTACTAAAAATTTTCTTGTGTGAGCTTGAAATTTCTGGAAACAAAAAACCGTCAGATTTGGCAACACTGTTTGTGGCCTACAGAGTGTTAATTTTTTTTTTATCCTATTACAGGGATGCTTCAGCCGATAATTTCCTATTTCAAAGGGTTTGTATCACTTTTTTCAAACAGTAATCCTTGCTACATATTGAATAATAACGTAGAGCAAAAGTAATAGACCTCAAATAATATTTTTTGAAAATAGTGGTATGTCAAGAATTTAAAAAAAACCGAAGGTGGTGAAAGTGCTATTAACATTGTATGAGGAGAAGTGTTGCCAGTTCACTATTGTTTTTAACGTTCAGATTGCTTGATTGTTAACAGTTTTTGAAATAATGGAGTTACGAATAAAGAGGAGGAGATATACAGGGTGTTCCGTTAAAGGGGTCCAATATTAATAGGGGTAATAGAGGAGATCACATGGAGCATAAATCAGTATATAAAGCCTGGTCGGATCTCAATAGTTTTCAAGTTACAGCAAATAGAATGAAAATTCGGAAAATTGTAAAAGAACCCTCATTGCTAAACTATCGATAATGCTACATAAAAACGAAGCACATATTTAGAAAGAGCAGAAAAAACCTACGAAATGACATCAATTGTATTAAAATAGCAATATTTATTGACGAGTTACAAGCCCTGAAACAGTGAAAAAAGTACGAAATCCAATATACATCAAAATAGTTAATCGTTAATTCCAAAAAGACAAATCTAGCTACAACAAGGAAAATGTAGTAAAATTTGGTCCATTCCGAAAACTTTCGAAAAAGCTTACAATGAACCATGTCGGTTTAATTGTGTGAGAGAAATTAATCAGTTTCTTAGTTACAACTCCGCTTTCTTTGACACTAGCAAAGGTTAAACTCCGCCCATCACGATTGGAAACACCGCCTTTTTAATTACTCTCAACTATACATTTTCGATCATGCTTCTTCTGAGATGCAACATTTTTAATTATTCAAGAGTTGGTTGAATGAACCAAAATAACTTTACAATAATAGTCTACATTTTAAAGTGGTCTTTTATTGATATAAAGCTTAAGTTAAATTCTTTAAAATTAAACTGGTGGTGAAAATTCGGAAATAATTAAAAATATAGCGATTTGTAACTATGCAAGAATTTTCAGTACATGTTTTACATGGACAATTATTGTATGTATATGTGCATCATAATTTATGATAGGAAATAATAATAAAAAATAGCATAATAAGTTTACTAATTATAAATTTAAAAAAGACACTAAATTTTAAATTAATTCATACAAACTTTGTCATTTACAATTTGAGTACACCACAGTCTGTGACTTACAAAATACTGTGCCAAAAAGTGTTGAAAATAAAAGAAAAATGACAAATAAAGAATTACATTCCACGTACTTTATGACATATGTGAAGCATAGTCTTCTGGCCTGCGCTGCACAGTTCAATGTCGGAAGGCAGACGAACGGACATTATTATAATAGGTGTTCGAAGTTGCGCCCATTAACAGAATCGCACAGCCGACAGCGACGTCGTAAAGATTGGCGAACACGCCGAAAAACTCCGACGGAGTTGGGAATGTCTCCTGCAGCGACAACGATTCGCGCTAGTAAATCCTCCGGTGTATCCACAGGCGTTTCATACACCAGCGATGTAAGGTGTCCCCAAACAAAAAAGTCTAACGGATTGAGGTCTGGAGAGCGTGCAGGCCAAGCAACAGGTCCACTGCGTCCAATCCATTTCCCAGGATATGTTGAATTGAGGTGATTCCGAACACCTATGAAAAAATGTGCCGGTGCGCCATCGTGCATAAACCACATATTGTGGCGCAATGTTGCTGGCACATTTTGCAGTAACTGCGGTAAGATATCCCGTAGGAAAACCAAGTACGTACTGCCATTGAGTACATCTGGGAGTAAATATGGTCCTATGAGATAATCGCCGAGGACACCTGCCCATATGTTCACACTGAACTTTTGTTGTGCGTTCGACGGGAAAACAGTGTGCGGATTTGTATATGACCATGTGTGCATATTGTGCGTGTTTACCACGCCCTCTCTCGTAAATGTTGCTTCATCAGTAAATAAAATATTTTCCAGAAATTGTGGATTATTTTCTGTTACATTAAGCAACCAGCGTACGAATTCTGTCCGCTGAGCACAATCTGTTACTGATAACAGTTGTACCCGCTGCACATGAAAGGGGTGCATGTTTTCTGCACGCAGAACACGCCACACACTTTGGTGAGAAACACCGACTTCAGACGCAGCAGCTCGTGTACTCGTGGAGGGGTTATCTTTAAAAATATTCAGTGCATCTTCTTCCATTGCAGGTGTTCGTACATGTCGAGGTTTCCCTGCATCAATGCTTGCTGTATTAAACGATCCAGTCTCCCGTAATCGTCTATCGATTTTTATGAAGAGTTTCGAACTTGGGCAACGTCTCCTTGGAAATTGCTCAAGGTACATGCGCTGTGCTAGACATGCATTTCCATGAGCTTGCCCGTACATCAGATGCATGTCCGCATATTCTTCGTTAGAGTATTCCGGCATAATTATTATACATCAACTTACTACAATCCCACTTACAACAGCCTCCCTTTAACATAACGCCCACTTATGACTGCTGTTTTATTACACTTTTCTTCCTATACACATAGAAAATTTGCATAAAAAGTACTTCTTCTTCATCATCCTGAAAGTTCATGGAGGAAACGCAGCAGTCACGGAGTTTGCTTTAAGACAAGGCGAGAGCTGCACAATATGTCATTCACTTGACCAGACTGAATAATGAAAGGGTATTTATAGAGGTTGATCAGAAATGTATAATTGAAAGATATTAAAACGGGGTGTTTACAATCGTCATGGGCGGAGTTTCGCCCTTTCCGAGCGTGCAACAGTACAGAGTTGTAACTAGAGAACTGCTTGATTTCTCCCATACAATTAAACTGATATGTTTTATTGTCAGCTTCTTCGAAAGCTTTCGGAATGGACCAAATTTTATAACATTTTCCTTGATGTAGGTAGAGTTGCATTTTTGGAATTAACGATTAACTATTTTGCTAAATATTTGATTTTGTATTTTTTCACTGTTTCAGA
Organism: Maratus speciosus; assembly: GCA_963932465.1. Taxonomy (NCBI): domain Eukaryota; kingdom Metazoa; phylum Arthropoda; class Arachnida; order Araneae; family Salticidae; genus Maratus; species Maratus speciosus. The sequence continues at coordinate 490,663,628 of OZ010796.1, read as the reverse complement.
GCTTGTAACTCGCCATTAATTCTCAATATTCTAAAACAACTTATGTCATTTCGTAGGATTTTTTCTGCTATTTATAAATATGTGCTTCGTTTTTATGTAGCATTATCGATAGTTTAGCAATGAGGGTTTTTTTACAAATTTCCGATTTTTCATTCTATTTGCTGTAACTTGAAAATTATTGAGATCCGGCCAGGCATTATATACTGATTTATGCTCCGTGTGATCTCCTCTATTACCCCTATTAATATTGGACCCCTTTAACGGAACACCCTGTATAGTGTGTTGTCTACCAGTTGCGAGTGAAGTAACTGAGGAGGTTGTCACGAGAAGACGGCTGTTTTTTAAAAAATAGGATCAACAGTTTCTGGTTACTGCCGGGGCAAACTTCCCACCAGTAAATTTGAATAGAAAATTTAGTCTTATTTAAGCTCCTTAATCATAGAAATATATTCTTACAAATATGGTAAAAAAATTTATTTGTTTTAACTAGTGGCAATTTTCCCAGGTATTATAATCTTTTTCACTTACACTGACAGGACGTTGTCTAAAGTTGCCACAATATGGCGGAAACACAAGGTCTGACTACTTGCAAAGTAATCTACCACCAGTAAAAATGAATATATGTTTCTGTCATTACTTATGACTGAAACTTTGCATTTTATAAGCCGTTTAAATTAAATAAGGAGATAATTTCTATTTAAATTTAGTGGTGAAATTTCTTCCGGCGGTTAAGAATACCTGTGAAAGTGGTTACAGTTGAAGCTTCACTATTTTGATGACATGTGAGTTCCTTTTTATTAACAGTTCCACGTTTGAAATAGTACCCTTTGTCTTGCTTTCACTATTTTTTAATCTGTCATTAAATAAGACAAATGCTACTACTTAAAGAAAGGTACTAATCAAGCATTCTGGATAATAAATAAAATAATAATAACTGATTTTAACACCGTGCGAGCTATTTTTCGTACATTACCGTTAAGTTATGTATAAAAAAAGTCACTAAAATTTTAAACCTGCTCACAATCATCGGGAACTGACATGCTTGACTAACACCTTTTTTTTTTTTTTTTTTCTTTGCAGATTTTCCAGTTCAAGCAATAATTTCTATCACCAATCTAGAACAGGGGTGACCAAATGTGGCACGGCTCCATAAAACTAAAATTTTATAGTAATCATTGCCTTATCTAGTCATCGAATCTCTGCGATTCAAGAAGTCGACTTTTCTGTAAAATTTAGTGGTATCCGACGTGCCACAGTTGGCCACGTATATTTACGTTTTTCGCATATAGTGTTTATAGGCCTCCTCACACGCAAAACAGTGTTGCCAGTTTGGCCTTTTTAAATTCCTAAATTTTACATTCACACCAGAAATTCTCTATGACAAGGCGGACATAGGCTTTTACATTTGACCAGCATTTCGTGATTTCCAAAGGTAAAATTCCTTCTTTCAAAATTTCAATTAAGTCCAAACTGGCAACCTTGGTACAAGATGGCATAAAAAACTTACAGATATACATTTTATTGCAAAAGATCCCGAGTCATTAAATAATTAGCTTACTTCCTTTTAAATTAAAAAAATATAACTTGGTATGTGCACAAAAATTCCAGATCCAATTTCCAGAACATTTTAAAATTTATCCTGGATTTACCCTGAAATCTCTTTTTTAATCTTTTATATGTAATATTTCTGATTAAAGAAATTACACAAAAGCTCTAAAACCTCAAAAAAACCTCAAAGATTCTTTTTAAATTTTTACTTTATTTTTCTTTGATAAAAACGATCAAAGGTGGAAGAAAAAGATTTTTTTAGCACAAAAAACTGAACCTTTTATCTAAGATTTTCGTTGTTCGTAATTCAATTAAAACCAATTAAAGACCAGCACATATAAAAATAAATTTTCGTTTAAAATCTCTAATCCCTTCTTTTTAAACTAAAACATGTTTTTCTTGAAAATTATCAAATAATTGACGCTTACGTTAGATGGGAAGTTAAAAAATAATTAAATACGTGAATGAGATATAACAAAAAAAAAAAAAAAAAAAAAAAAAAATTACTATTAAAAAAGTAGGATTATTATTTTCACCCAAAAAATAACTACGTGATGTTTTTCACGTATTGGAAGTAATAATAAACTTAATAGATTTCTTTTTGAGTACACAGTTTCAATTAATTAGAACTGTAAAAAATGTTCGTGGCTTTATTCCTGAATATTTTCAAAAGTGCTGTGAGCATTTTCATGTGTATTAGGTTCTATGTGTGTTATGTTCTATTAGATTTTGTATGTAAATTAATATCATATGAATTATATTATCATTTGAGTCCTGGATCATACGCACTACAAATATGGGAAAATGTGGAAGAATGCATGCTTTAATATTAGTGGCGTACTACAAATGACGCCATTTCGGACAACATACGGCTATTTTCATATAGTAATTTTTCTGCAAATAAATATGGAAAATTATTAACCCCTTAACCCTTTGTAACTCAACAACCCCGATTTGAAACATTCTTACACAGATATTAAAATGCATCATTTTAAGCAAGAAAAGAATAATAAAAAAAAATCAGAACAGAGAAATAAAATTTTATTTGGAAAAATGGGTTTGTTGCATTTCCGCAACATCTTGCTAAATGGCACAAAAACTGAAAATATTTAAAATTTTAATTTGCACGGAAAGTTTTGAAACAGTTGTTAGTTTTGTTGTAGCAAAGTCCCACACCACATTTCTTACTAACAGTTTGATTAAAGTTTTTACAATCACGGTATTTACAACGTATTCTTTTTTCTGTCCAATATCGCCCTTGCCCAATTTCGTGTAGGTGCACTTGCTTTGGTGGAATACGTTGAGTAGCCGCTCTTTGCTTTTTCTGTTGAATTCTACGTATTTTCTACGAGACCTTTCCCTTTTTTGCTAACTTTGGACTTGAAGTTTATTTTATAGAGGGGGGGGGGGGACCCCTAACTTACCCTATAGCAAATAAATAATATAAAAACATACTAATGTTTGCCCTTTTCAATAATTATGCTCTTCTGAAAGAAATGCAACTTAAATAACGATTAGAAGAAATTTTCGATGCTCTTTCGATATTTTTAAAAAATCCATTACAAGGGAAGGTATGGCGCGTTGTTGCAGATCTGCAACAAACAAAAGTTTACGTTTATCTTATACATATTATAAATTTCCTAGCTCGAAAATGGTCTTTAAATAAGGAATTTAAACTCACCTTTGAAAACAATATACTTGTAGACGTCTGGAGACTTTTTTAACTCCTGTATTTCAAACCTTAATTGAGCAAAAATCACGTGTAGCTGATCAAGCGATAAATCAAACTTTGGCGCGAAAAAAAAAAATCAGTATCGACACTTGTTGCGGAATTAATGAAATAATTATGTTAATAGTAGTGTAATAGAATTACAACAATCAACAAAATTGTCTTTTGAAATTTACTGTTGAAATAAGAATTATGCTTTGGGTATGTTGCAGATCTGCAACACGGCGATACAAAGGGTTAACGGTCGCATTAAATTACGGTTTAAAAATTCAAATTGCTTATTGCATAGGTGTCAACCTCAAACTAATCTTCCGTAATACGTGCGTTAATTTGACCCCAGTTTAATATGTTTCGAACCAGAAATTTTTTTAAGAAATTAAATTTAATAAGTTCCACGTAGAAACCGTGAATTAAATAAATAAAGATTCATAAAATAAATTTTCTGGTTCGGAAGTGGTTAACCTGGTTCAAATTAATCCTGATATTACGGAAGATTAGTGGAAGGTTGGCAGCTATGTTATTGGCACCACTTAAAAAAAAAAAAAAAAAAGAAATATTCAGCTTATTTAATGACAAGTAAAATGATACCATAATAAAGCTAATTACACTATTTTATAAAACTAGTGGGATTCAAACAATCTGAATAAAAGACACAGCCCGTGAATATCACGGGAGCGAGAATTAAGGGGTTAACCCTTAACACTAGAACCGCCGGGAACTTTACTCATATGTTATAAAAATATTTTACACCAGAATTTTTATTAAAAACTACCTAACTCATTTATTTAACTTATTTCTTCGTGATACATATTTAACTTATTTTAAAAAGAAATTTCTGGTTCGAATCGAAGTATTTTTATTTGGCACCGGTCAAAATGACCGCTATGGCGGTTCTAGTGTTAAATGCGCGATTTTTTATTTTGTTTCGAAAAATATTATATGATTCTCTGAAAGGTTTATTACACTGGAAAAATAATGAAAAAAATCAGAGATACATTTTTCATGTAATAGGTCAATATCTTCTTCTGTTGCACATCTGCAATACAAGTAAAAACTGCTGTCGTGTGGCTGATTTACGCTAAAATATTTCAAATTAGTAAATATTTTAATAAGTATGTCTCCAAATACCTTATTTTATATAATTATTTATTTTATAAAGCTTAACCTTTGACTGATTCCGGCGCAGAGTAAGGTTGCTTGTAAAATGATGAAATGGTGGACTGACACTAGAATTTACAAACGAATTTATTTGAAAATAAAAACTTGCTTATTTTCCTGTACTTTATAAAAGAAAAAATTTACGCAAATATTCTTAGTGCCGTTTGCCAATTTTGGAATTTAAATTAGGTGTCCTTTTTTGTGGACACCGCCCGCTAAAGGGTTAACCATTAAATTCCCATGATATAATACGTTCAAGAAATTACGTAGTGCAGAGAATCTGGTTTAAGACCAGAAAGTTTCAATGGTTAAATTCGCTTTATTTAAATACGGAAAGTCAGTTATTATTGAAAGCAAATATTACTTTTTTAATTTTCTGATGTGAATTAGGTATATACGAATAAAAAAAATTATTAAATTCAAAACATTGTTCTTTGCATATATGCAAATCTGCGCACTAAAGGGTTAATATAAAATATTGGCACGCCTGCCTCTTGTCCTTCAACTGTGGGTGCCGATGCTCATGCAGAAAAATGAGTTGTGATAATTTTTGACGTCATTCTCATTTGCACTTAAAATGCTACATTGCTTGCGTTCAACACAAGAAGAAAGCTAAAGTAATTGACAATGAATGACAATAAATTTATTTGTCAAATTTCATTTTTAGCTCACAGGCTATCAAAATCTGAGAGCTTATGTGCCCGCCGGTTCTGTTTGTACGTACGTATGTACGTACGTAACCCGATAACTCTTGATAGAAACATCCTATTTGCTTCAAATATTTTTTCTAGTTTTTTTTTCTGATAAGGCGCTTCCCTGATTAGTTTTGAGGGTTCATTGGTTAAGGATACAGGGGGAAAGGGGGGAGTTAGTCCCCCCAATTCAGATAAATGGGTTTTTCATGCAGAATTATTCGATTTGCTCCAAATTTGGTACACCGGTTTATTATGTTAAGGAGCTTCCCCGATTAGTTTTGCGGGTTCATTGGTTAAGGATAAAGGGGGAAAAGGGGGCTGGTAAACCCCCCTTAATTTAGATAAATGAGTTTTTCATACAGAATTATTCGATTTGCTCCAATTTGGTATACCGGTTTATTACGTTAAGGAGCTTCCTGATTAGATTTGGAGGTTCATTGGTTAAGTATAAAGGGGGAAACATGGGCTAATCCCCCTTCCCTGAATTTTTTGAGGGGCATTATTCTTTAAAATAAGAGTATAATATACAATTAGTGCGAATAGCCTGTGAGCTCAATGCCATCAGTTTAGCTGGGCACTTTTCTTTTTTATTGTCATGATTCGTTATACAAGGAGTCCCAAAAGTCCCTGACACATTTTAAAATTCAATATAAAATCAAGTATAATCGTCGTACAGGAGTGCGGTTTGAACTAAAATTCTTCTCACGATGAAAAGTTTAGATAAAAATATTTATTTGAAAGCTTAGGACATAGATTGTGGACCTTGTCCGTATGTTTGGTTTCAAACATGCGTTTTGACGGATTTTCAGATTAATTTTGACGCTTTGACGCATAAATGGTGACTCCCAGCAAAAAAGGACAAAGTGTATGCATCTTCCGTGGCTGAAATTGAAGTACTGAAGAAGAGAATCATGCATGTGATGCATTCAATTCCGCAATTAATGCTAGTAAACAGGCGGATTGAACTGGAGTTCTGTTTGAATTTAGCTCGAGCTAGAAAGGGTGTACACATTGAACTATGCTAATGGATTGCACAAATTAATGCTCTGCTTTTGAGAAAATAAAATTATCTGTAACCTGTTGTCTTGAGTTTTTGAGGCTTCTTTCTGATAATTTAAGGTACAGCTCCATCAATGCGCGAAGTTTGGAAATAAATTTTATTTTCCTGAAGAAAACTTTTCATCATGAGAAGCATTTAAGTGCAAACAGCACTCCTGGTCGGCAATTACTTGATTTTATATTGAATTCTAAATATGCCAGGGACTTTTGGGGCACCCTTTATATTTTTCTACATTGCACATATAAAATAAAATAAAATTCACTGTGCACTGAAGGGTTAATCAAATAAAGCAAGATATTTTGTAAAAAAAAAAAAAAAAAAAAAAAAAAAAAAAACTAAATTAAGAGTGTGGCTTTTAGTTTAATTCTTTTCGTTAGCAAAAATTTCTGGCTTTAATTCATTTAAAAGAATACAAAGGTCTATAGTTATGCTTTGCGTATTGCAGAATGATTCGGTCGAACATCAGAATAATTCATTATGACCGTAACTAACTGATTAATCCTGTCAGGTGCAAAGCACATCTGTTACGAAAATATTTAAATGATTGCATGTAGTGATGCCAGGCGTCCCGCGTAAATCGAGGCTACAAGTGCTCTGGACACCAGTATTTTAACCCTTTCCGGCACGTAAATATTCTGTTCGTAAAATGATGAAATGATTGATTGACACCGGAAGTTAAAAACGACTTTTTTTAGAAATTAACTTCTTATTACTGTAAACTTTCATTCTAAAAGAAAATTTTATTAAAATATTCTTAGTGCCGTTTGTGAGTTTGGAAATAAAATTACGTGGTCCAAACGTGGGACCACTGCGTCGGAAAGAGTTAAAGTAATTTTCTTCCTCTTATTGTGTTGCCAGATGGGCTACTTTTTATTAATTAATATTCTTGATTGGCATCACTTTTTTGAAATGTTAAAATGCGCCTTATTTAATGACATATGAATTAAGGCGAAAACAAAGGTAATTTTACCGTTACAAAAAAGTGGTGGCAATCAAGAAATCTGAATTTAAAAAAAAGTAGCCCACTGGCAACGCTATCCTCTTATCTAATGGCAATATTTTCTAATTTCTGCGATAAAACATGGCGAAATAAACTGTAAGAAATTAGTGGTGTCCAGAGCATTTGGAACCATTATTTACCTAGGATACCTGGAAATACTTATTACATATCATCAGATCGAACAAATTTATTTGATAAAAAAGTAAATGCTTTTCTTCAATTGTAGTATAACTGCAAACTTTTATTACGAAGTTTCGGTCTGGAATTTAGGGATTAAAATTCAGGGCTAAAAATTATATCCCACCGCCCTTCAAAGTTTTAAAAGACACACTGCCAGGGCATTGTTGCCAATGGGCTACATTTTTAAATTCAGATTTCTTGATTGGCACCACTTTTGGAAACGGTAAAATTCTTCTTATCTAATGACATATTAATTAAGGCAAAAACAGAAAAAAAAAATTACAATTTCAAATAAGTAGCGCCAATCAAGGAATAAGTACAGTAGTAAAGTAAAAAAAGGTAGCTTACTGGCAACACTGTGCCCGGGCCGCTTTTTCAGGAAGGCTCACGTTTTCAGCACCAGCCTTGGCGAATTGGCGAAAGCGAGAAAATTCAGCCAGCTCTAACGCCAATCGTCGTCTTGTGTTTTGTTTTGAACCGAAATGGCGGAAGACGAACTAGCATATTTTAGAATAACAGTCCTTCCTAAACTAAAGAAATATTTTCAATTATGTGTTCTAGATGAAAATAAATCTTCATCGAAAGAAATTGTATTACGAATTCTTATCCTCTGTTTTATCAAAAGCCTATTACTTTTGATGATATAGACTTAAATTTTGATTATTTGGTCCTCTCAAAAATCTAAATTTTCATTCAATTGAGCATTATTAATTCCATACCTGTTAAACGAAAACTCATTACCTTCATAAATCTAGATATTTGATTACATATAAACTTGGATTTATGGGGACGATGAATTAATGCAGTTTCAGTGCATTTTGATGTATATAAACACAGGTTTTAAACAATACCTGTGGCAGAAAATTACTATATTTTCTGCGATGAACTTATATAATTAATTTAATACCAAATCATTCTTCAGAAACAGTCCCCAAAGTCGAGTGAAAATAGACCAAATTAAGAAAGAAAACAAAACCTGTTCACACCCCCAAACAGGTTGTTTAGAAATTGCCTTTTTAATGTGAAATGAAATTCTTAAGGGGAAGTGGGGGAGAAGGAATATTGAATGACTATCTTTTGTTACTTCAAAGTAACAAATAAAATCACTAGATAAATTTTTTAACTGTGTATGATAGCGAGGGGCTGTAGATTTAAATAGTTAAATTTATCAATTAACAAATAGAAAAAACAAACCAAAAAATTAAAAACTTGGAATAATTAGGGGGATTTAAATTTTATTAAAATAATAATTTTTTTTTTTTTGGGGGGGGGATGAAACAAAAACAAACTTTTCTTTTTTTTCGGGGGGGGGGGGGAGAATTTGAATAATTGGTCTTTTACTTATAGTTACTTCAAAGTAATAAATATGACAGAAAAATTAAAAAAAAATGGTAAAGATTTAAAAAAAAAATGAAATCGTGTACACGAAGGATTAATCCTGATTTTTTTTTCTTTCATTTCTTTCCTTTTCTTTTTTTATGGTAAATTACTTATTTGTTATTTAAAAATCAACAGATAGAGTAAAACAGCTAACTTTATGCACTGTTATGGATAAGCGAAGGGATAGTTAACATTTCAAACACAATCTTTTAACTAATCTTTTCTGCAAGGTAACAATGAATTTTAAATGGTCAAAAAATAGTGTGCTGGAGGAGAGAAGGGGGGGCGGGGGAAGAGAAAATTCGGAATGGGAGGTTGCCTCAGATGATTGATCATTATTTTATTGCCACTTCAACTTAATAAATAGTGCAATATGTGTGCAGAATGACGAAAAATGGAGTGTGTGTGTGGGAGGGGGGGAGGGGGTATTTCATTCGAGAGAAGAATTTAGATGATTTATTCAAATATGACGAATTACTATTTTAAAATAACAAATAAAACAACTAAGGCGAAATAATATTTAAAAATATGGCAAAAATTCTAAAATAAAAACCTGAAGAATTTTAAAGATTTTTAATTTTGTGCACTAGGGGCAGACCAATGTTTTTTTTCATAAAAACTCAAATAATGATAAAGATTTAACAGCATTAAAATGTAATAGTAATTGATTTAATTGCATGTATCAACTTAGCAATTATTTTAGCTGATTGATTTAATTGCAGGATACAGCTAAATAACTTATGATTTACCGTTCGATCTAATTAAAATCGAATGGATTTTAGTTTCAACTTCCTATTAACTTCTAATCGCAATTAAATTAAAAACAATTAATTTTTAATGAATTATTTCAGTGAAAGTATAGTTTATTAATGCAATCAACACGTCACACAAATATGCCGCTTAATAATAAAAGAAAAACTAAATTAATTCAGTAGTAATGCTGATAAAACTAACTTCAATTGTGTCATAAAAACTTCACGTCTGTTTTTATTTTGCCTAAAAAATAAAATACGTTCTCAATTTCTTCGAACATATAGCAAATTAATGAAATAAATGAATATTATTGAACTGAAAAAATAGCTTGTGTTTGAATTATATATATTGTGAAATTAAAAGTTATTTTAATCCGAAAAAGCTGTTTGTTTTAAGCAAGTTTTTAACCCTAGAACTACCGAAAATTTTACTCAAGTTTTATAAAAATATTACACATCAGAATTCTTATTTAAAACTATTGAACTTATTTACTTAACTCATTATTGTCTGGTTTAGATATTTAGTTTATTTTAAAGAAATTTCTGGTTAGAATAAATATTTCGAATGTACCCATCGGGCCCATTGGACCCGTCTGGTAGACGGAGGGTTAATTGTAAACCACAGTGAAATAACATTTCATCTAGCGATTTACATTTGCGGAAAAACAAATTAAAAAAAGGCACATCTCTTCCTCTCAGCAAAGGAATGGGGTTGCTGTTCGCTACCCGTATAACGTCACGAACAAGAAAGGGCGCGTAGCGTTAAATTCATCCCCGCGCCAACCGTTACTCTGGCGATAAGGTGCTCAAAACGTGATCCTTCTTGAAAAAGCGCCCGGGCCGGATTACCAACGAGGCAAACTTCCACAAGTAAAACTGATTCGAAACTTTTGCCTTATTCGTGACAGTAATTCTGCATAAATAATGCAAATAAATAATTCGATAATGTCCATTAAAATTTACTGGTGGAAATTTGCCTCGTTGTTACCAAGCTTTGCAAATTTCCATGGAATAGCTGGGACTGAAACATAATTCTAATTTAACAAGTATAATATTCCTATAGCAGAGAAAAAAAACTTTTTACATTGAATACAGAATTCAGTTAAAAACAAGTTCCGATTTCACCGGGTTTATTGAACAAAGTGTTGTAAAACTTGTCAAAACAGTATTGCAAGGAACCGCAAAAAATTCCATCTTATGCAGTTTTATATCTCGAAAGGTAGATTTTTAAAGTATTGCTTTCAAAGTGACTGAAATTGTACGCTATAGAACACTTCAGTCTTCACATGTTTTACTGTATTAACCCTCCGCCTACCAGACGGGTCCAATGGACCCGATGGGTACATTCGAAATATTTATTCTAACCAGAAATTTCTTTAAAATAAACTAAATATGTAAACCAGACAATAATGAGTTAAGTAAATAAGTTCAATAGTTTTAAATAAGAATTCTGATGTGTAATATTTTTATAAAACTTGAGTAAAATTTTCGGTAGTTCTAGGGTTAAGTTTTACTCGATGCACATCAACAAGCAACATGGTACAAAAAGCAGTTTAACCCCTTGAAGGGCACGGTATATTGTATATACCACTTAATTAAAATTTTCAAACGCCACACTGACACCAGGATTTTAAAACTAAATTTTGCTTTATAATTATATACTCGAAGAAACGCTTTTACTTACTTTCATATAAATTTGCTTGTAAATCCTGGTGTCAATCAATCATTTTAGAATTTTAGTAACAGAACTTTGCCCCTGAAAGGGTTAAAAGAATTTCTGTATCATGAAAGAATAAAGACATCTGGTATCGCGTGCACAATGTTGCCAGCGGGCTACTTTTCTAAAATTAAGATTTCATGATTGGCACAAATTTTTGAAATGGTAAAATTTGGCTTGTTTAATAACATATTAATTAAAGTGAAAACAAGGAGAATTTTTCCATTTAAAAAAAGTAGTGCCAATCATGAAATAGGAATTTTAAAAAAGTAGCCCACTGGCAAAACTGCGTGTACAGTGGCTCCGCGAGACAGGTCTTGTGGCCCTGAATATCAGAACACATGGCAACACTAGATGTGAGTAAAAATTTGGTAAATAGCTACCAACAGTTACAAGTGTAATAAATATAATTTGATCTATGACACACTCGAGACTTCAGGTTTTCTTATTTTTAACGGTGAACCTTGGTCTATGGATATTACACGTGTATGCTGCATTATTAAGAAAAAGATTTCCTCAATTCCTGTTTCTTTTGAAAATGCATATGCAGTCGAACCACGCTATTATTCTCTTCATGGTACTGGAAATTACAGTAAAATCCCGCTTTTTATGCACTGGGAAGCTTTCAGCAACATCTTTTAAGATTAAATTTTGCCTTTTTAACAGTAGAACTACCGTAAATTTTACTGAAAATTTACTAAAAAATATTCTACACCAGAATTTTTTTTAAAACTATTTAACTTATTTGTTTAACTTATTATTATCTGGTTTATATATTTAGTTTATTTTAAAGAAAATTCTGGTTTGAATAAATATTTTGAATGTACCTGTCGGGTACATTGTCCCGCGTAAATCAGGGCTCCAAATGCCCGTTACACCACTAATTTCTTACAGTATATTTCGCCAACTTTCATCTCAGATAATTTTGCCATTAGATAAGGTGAAGAAAATTGCTTTAAAATAGTGGTGTCACGAGCATTTTGATCCCCGAATTACTTGGGACACCAGGCAACTCTAATTGGACCAGTCTGGTAGGTCCATGTGTACCATGAACGTATAAAATTCAGCATTTAACCCTTTCAAAAGTAGTGGTTCATTTTTCGACTACTTAATTTTAATTCCCGAATGACACAGTTGCACTGGAATTTTGGTATAATATTTTCTGTTTATTATGTATGTGAAATATAGCTTTTTCAACTACATATATATTCGTGAATTCCGGTGTCATACATACATTTCAACATTTTAGCAATGGACGTATAAAGTAATTCTAACACTAAAACGTTAAAATGATAGACCGAGAAAAAATGAATGCTTTTCTTCACGTATATTATAAAAGCAAAATTATATTAAGAAATTCTGGAACAAATTTTACTGTCTGTCATTAAAGTTAAGTGGTTTAAATAATATGCCATCGCCTTTCAAATTATTAAATAAATAGAAAATTTCTATACTAAAATATTGGTTGCCGTTTGCCCCTGTGGCAATCCTTCTCTGTTTACTCATTTCCTAGGAGGTAAAGAAATAGTGTATATTGCAAGAAAACATAAATTCCGGGAATATAAAATCAGCACGGAAAGTACATAGTTTATGTATTTTTGTTAAATCTTCAAGATGTTAGAAGAAGAAAAATTAAGTAAAACATTTTCTCTATTAATGTTTATTTTGGAAATGCATATACAGTCGAGTAAAGCTGTTACCTTTTCCACGAAAGTAACTGAAAATGTACAAATTACGGGAAATAAAAGCAGAACCCCGCGTTTGAACCGCAGGGCACTTTATAAGATACCACTAGCATTTCATAAGATAAAATTTCGCCTTATTTTACCCATTTAGGGGCAAGGTACTTGTATTCGTAAAATGTTTAAATAATTGATCGACACCAGTATTCACAAGAAAATTTATTTGTAAACAAGTAAAAGTATGTTTTCGCGTACTTCATAAAGGTGAAATTCTCATTAAAAAAATAGGGGTGCCAATGTGATAATTAGATATTATAATTTTGTGATTCCATAGCGTCATCACCGTCCTTCAATGGGTTAGACATAAAATTCTATGTTTAACTGCTTCAGGGGAGAAGTAATACAATTACAAAAACTTTAAAATTATTGACTGAAAATAAATGAATGTCGTTTCACGTATATTGTAAAAGAAAAATTATATTAACCCTCGCAGATGGGGTCAATTTGACCCCATCTGGACATTTTGCAGTTTTTTTTTTCATTAAAATATGTATGCTATTTTTTTCTAGGAATTCACATATAAAGGTCTCTTTCATAATTTTGTTTAATTAGTAAGTTTCGCATAATTTTTTTTTGTTTATTTGTAGAAATTGCGAATGAAGTCTCCATCTTAAGCAATCAGGAAATAAATGAAAGTTTTCTATCATGACACCCAATATTCTCAGAAGTGGAACAAATGCCGGGCTCCCAAATGGTCCGCCAACACAATACCAATAAATTTTAACAGAAAATTTTACGGTAGGTTTGCGCTAGAATTAACTTTCAAAGGTGATACCGAGGCGATTTGTGAGAAAAATCTAAAAAGAAAAATTTTCTAAAATAATATTGGTATTCAGTTGGCGGGCTATTTGTGAGTCCTACAAATGCAGACAGTTTGCGTGTAAAAGTCATACTTCATGCGTTATTTTGTGTTTGCTTGCCAGAAAGATGAGCAGAAGAACGAAAGTTGTCCAAATGCATTGCTACTAATACTTCTTATAAAATGTTATTATTATTTTTATTTTTTTCTTCTTGAGTGTTTGTGCTAATTTAAATATTAGTAATATTGTGGAAATTACATTTTAATCTTTCTAGTAAATCTTGATTGCCAGTATTATGTCGATATTTTATACTTATATCAGTTTTTAGGTCTAAAGACCTCATCTTAGACATTTATGTAATATTTTGATCTTACAAGGGACTACCAAACATGGTACTCACCGATTTTGATGAATTTAAGGTATGTTGTAGAGTCCTTATCTCTAATTATTCCTGGGAAGATATTTCTTTAAATGGGCCTTAGATTTTGAGAAATTAGGGGTCCAAGTTCAGCATACATTTCAAATACCCGTTAGTTTGAAACTTTCAATGAATCGTTCGAGGCGTTGACGCCGAGTGTTCGCTCGCCAACCGGACGGCTCGGGTTCGATGCTACCTCTTGTTTTTTTTTTTTATTATTAATTTTATATTTTGACTCTTTACATCTTTTAAGTATGGTTATGAATTGCTGCAACTTTGAGTTTTTTTATATTTTCCTAAAAAATATACAATTACGCTTATGATTTTTTTCATGACAATTTATATTTTACATGTATTTATCTATACTGACGAAAATCCAAAATACTTTATGTCTAGATTTTTTTTAAATTAATATTTACCTTTATATATTTTTATATTTTAAGCAAGGTTTAAAAATAGTACATTATATATATTTATTTACTTTATGGAATTTTAAGTGAAAATTTATTATTTCGTGTAATTTATAAATAATAATTTTGTTGTCAAATGTACAAATGTGTTTATCTTTAGGTGAATAAAAGTGGACAAATTATATTTCAAAATATTTTTCATTCTAATAAATAATGATAATAAAGCAAAAATTGTCAACTGGAAATGTAAAAATCGTCTGAAGGTCTCGCTTAACATATAACTTATAAAACATATATTTTAAGAAATCGTCAGCTAGACTTTCATAATAAAATTTAATTAAATCACTTTTTCTAACTGATATATTTTATCTTCCTTTGAAGACAAGTACTAGGTAAGAAATAATGTTCTATATAGGAAACTTTCCCGTATGAATATTCCGTTTTGAATATTTTTACGATATATGTCACCTGATTAATTGTATATTTACTAAGCATAAATATAAATGTCAGTATTATTATTATTTTTTTTATATTTTATGATTTAACATATTTAAAACAAACCAAATATTAAAAAGACATTTCTTTTGTAATTTTTTTTTCTAATAAAATACTATGCATTATTTGAGACTTGTATTTAAAATATAAAAAAGTAAATAATATAAATTTTATGAAAAAAAATTTTCTGCACAAATTAAACACAAATTAATTTGTAATTCTGTGAGATAAATGTTAGCTTAAAAATTAGAGAAAAAATAGCGGTTTCGAATGAAATATCAAAAACGTAAATCGATTTTTTTTAGGAAAATGTCAAAATTTCAAAGCTGTAGAAATTCGTAACTTTGGTTTAAATTTATAAAGCTTCAAAAGTATGAAATTAATAGTAAAAAAAAAATAAGAAGTCGGGAGCCAGCATCGAACTCAGGCAATCTGGCTGGCGGGCGAGGAATCTGTTGTCACGCCACGTAATACACATTGAAGGCTACAAACTAATGAGTATTTGAAACGTATGTTAACTTTGACCTCCAATTTCTCAAAATCTAAAGCCCATTTGAAAAAATCTTTTCACCAGAATAATTAGGGCTAAGAAGTCTACAACATACGTTAAATACATCAAAATTGGTGAGCACCATGATTGGTGGCCCTTTGTTAGTATTGTGGGGGTTAAAACGCTATGTTACAAATTTCACAGTTCAGCGTTAAAGTTAACTGATATAAATAATCTACAACCACTCTTCAAAGGATAAAGTAAAGCAAAATTTCTATTTTTAAATATTTGTTGACGTTTGTCCTTGTGACAATCTTCCCCTGTTTACATATTTCAAAAGAGATAAAGAAACAGCGTATATTGCGGGAAAACATTAATTTCAGAAAAGTCAAAGCATCCCGGAAATTACATAGTTTATGTATTTTTGTTAAATCTTCAAGATGTTACACGAAGCCAAAATCTGAGGATGATAACGTTAAATTCAGGCGACAAATTTCCATTTATATCTTACAAAAATATCATCCCAATTAAAATTTTGTTTTTCAGAGATATGCACTCAATGGACCCAAACATATCCTTAGCCATTTTTTTCTTACTGAAAAAAAAAAAAAAAAAAAATAATAATAATAATAATAATGATAATTCGTTGACAGATTCATATTCAAAGAGTTGTAAATTCTGATCTACATTAATTTTTACATAAACAGAATGGGCATCATCAAAAGCAAAGGCGTGTAAGATTTCAATTAATTCCGATCATTATTCTTCAAAACGCAGTGAAATTAAAATACTCGAAAGGCGAAAGATACCATAGTCTCGTACCATTTAATGACATATAAGAAAGTCGAAATTAACCACAAAAAAATTTTGAGAAAGATTTTATTAAATAAATTTTGGGAGATCAGCTCTTATCTTTGCATTTTTATAGTTTTTATTTTCCTTATTTTTATCATCATTAGCAAACTCAAATTTTCATCCTCTTTGTAACTCAATGAAGTTTAACCTAAATGCTGGCAGGAATAATTATGTTATTTAATAGCAACATTTCATAAACTTTTTTAAAATTAATAATGCAAGAGCATTTTTTTAAAATTATGAAATACCTTCATTTTATTTTCCATTATTTATAAGAAAAAGGATTGCTGTGATGACACTTAGAATTGCATTGCATATTATTTTTGATACAGGCACATTTTTTATTATCACACAGTGATAATAAAAAAAGTATACGAACACACTTTAAATCCTTGTCCAGTGCCGCAACTTTGAGCTGTTGCAACAGATCGAAGCGTTATTTCAATGTTTAGAATTTCTTCAATTAAAAGAAATTTTTGCTCACATATACTCAGGGATGCAAGCGCTGCGCCAGAACTGGCTGATTTTCACCACTAAATTTTAACAGTACTTTTTGCCCTATTAAATATCAAGAAATTCTGTCATTAAATAATGTGAGGAATACTATAAGCATTTAGTGGTGGCAATCAGCCATTTGTGGCGCAGCGCTTGCATCCCTGCATATACTGAACTGAGACCTAGAGTACAGCTGCTTGATTCGCATGTTTCTTGTTCCTAATCGAAAAAAATATATTGCTAGTTTTTTCCACGACGAATGCTAAAACAGGTCTAGCATCTCTTCTTCAACTGCCAACTTCTTGAAATAGAATACGGACTGTAATGCATGGAGATGCCTGAGAATAAAATTCGTCAAACATTAATTTCATTTTTGTAGCTTGAATTTCTAAACCTTTATCTTTCTTCCCTCCTTGTCTCAAGCTCCTTGTCTTTCTTTCTCTATATTTATTTTTTTTAGACACAACGTTCAGACCTTCTGTTCCATTTTGCCTTCCGTTAAACATATTTCTAAGCATGAAACACACATAGGCTGCTCATATTTACAGCAAAATAGGTTGTCTTCCTAATTTTTTGAACGCAAGACCGTTAGCATCGAAGAAGAGGTCTAAGAAATTCAGCATACACCAGTGGCGCAGCCAGGGTGGGGTTTTAGAGGCACCGGATACCACTTTTTTTCTAAGAGCTTTCTTCGGTTTATTTAATTCAAAAAACTCTGCAATTAAATTATACGAATTTCAATATATTATAATAGTGGCACATAGAGCTTCAAAACCCCAACCCTGGATGCGCCACTTGCATACACTCTGATTGCGAAACAGCCATAACCGATTGAAAAATGACTAAAACAGCTATAATCGGTTAAAACGGCTTTCGTGTGCTGTCTTTAATACTTTAACGGTTAGACAATCGTTATTCTATAAAATAACTAGTTAAATCGTAAAATTCAATAATTTTACACACTTTAACGGACTTGGATAGTTATTTCATAATATAACTAGGTATTTTATGAAATAACGGATTATACACTTTAACGGTAACATACACAGGGTGTCCGAAAAGTCTGGAAAAGGTCGCATAACTCGAGATATACAAAGCAGATTGAAAAACGAAAGTATGCGTGTTAAATATTTTTAAAAAAGCTACTCAGTGATACCAAATTTGACCCCAGCAACCGACCCCCCGGGGGTTACAGGGGGTCCAACTTTAAAACCTTGAATGATAACTGTTGTGAGGAAAATGGTCGCCACATACATACGCAAAGGTCGCGTGAAAGTAGATAGTGATTAGTACAAAAGAATAGAAATATCACCTCGTCATGCGTTGTGAAATGACAAAATGAGGATATATTAAAATTAATAAAATAGGAAGGGAATAATTTTGGCAATAACCGCGGGAACGCATTATTTAACGTACTCTCAATCTTACTGAATTATTTCGAGTACTCAATTAAATAAATGCGTAAAATGAACCATGAGAAGTTTAAAAAAGAGTAGACAAGAAAGAAAAGGAAAAGAAAACATTTTAAAATTAAAATTGGAAGTTATGAGAGGTATAAAATGAAATATAATTATATTTTAAGAAAATGATGATTTTTAGCAACTCATTTTAAAATAAATAGACATCTGTCGATATCATTCTTCAACATTATCATACGAAACTCTAAATATTCATTCCTGAAACCAAACGCGCACCTGAAATAAAAATTTTAACTTAAGTGCGCGTACCTGTAAATTAAAATAAAATTTTCAACTTAATAGCGCTTATCTGTAAAATAAAATCTTTTAAGGATTGAAGAGCATGAGATTCCCCAAAATAAAACATGACAAACTCCATTTAAAAATTTGACAGAGTCTAGAAGTATACTTTTAACAATACTTTTAATAGTAAAATTTTAATCCCATACAACAGCATATTTTCCTTATAATTTTTTTTTTACAACAATTACTACTGAATAATTTCCATTTTAGATTTTCAATCATTAATTAAGATTATTTTTTTTTATTACATAGGTATATTAAGTTAGATTCCGTTATCCATTGGAAAATGGTGAGAACGTGCTATAAGCTAACATTTCTTATTTAAAATTTGCTTATCGCTAATAAATCCATTTTCTAAATTAGATTAATGAATGTAAGCATAAAATTAAAATATATATTTTAAGAGTAAACCAACATGTAGTGGATTGTCCACGAATAAATTTTAGTTTTCAAATTTTATAAAATATAGCAGAACAAGGATAAAAGGAACCAGCAGTGCATATATATTTATTTTAATTAATGTTATAAAATTTTGGCTCACCCAATCATACTGGCTTGATGAAATCCTCTCAGATACCTCCTTTGCTCTGCGACTCCGTACCGTCCAGCATTCTCATTGCCGGCGAGGGCTTCCATTTTTAATGATTCACTACGTGACCATAACTTTCTCTTCCAAGGACCCTGGTTATCAGTGACGGGAAATGCTCTCTCGTCCCACGTAGCCCCCTTTGTTACTAGGCTCCCGTACTCTATTTGTATTGGCTGTTATAGCCATCCGTGTACCAGACTTTTCGTGGGCCTTCCAGCATCTTCTCGAATTTTCTCCATGACAATGAGGAGCCAACGTGACAAATAGCTGTCACTTTTTTGTAAACAGGGTGACCAAATTAAGAAAAAAAAAAAAAAACTGGTTCCATTTTAACTTTTGCCTTTAATAACTTACCTATTAATTTTATTACATTTTAACTTTTGGATTTTAATGTGAATAATAGAAAGCTTTAAAATGATACTAAATATTAAATTATTATTTTAATAATTTTGAAAGGAATAAAATAATGAGTAATACTTTATAGTTAGTATAATCAAATAAATAAAAATAATTAAATTATTTCTGCATAATTGAAAATATAGAATAAAAAGGGATGTTGTAAAATATCATTACAACATTCTCACCACTTTCCTTTAAAAAAAAAAAAAGGGAAAAAAAAAAATTTTTTGTGCCGGGTTGACATCCATCACAGCTTTCCCTGGTGTAGTCAAATCTTCGCGTCCCCTCTTCTTCTTCCAATTTCTCTGTAAAAACTCTTGAAAAACAATAATATTAGAAAGTCTTTTTATAATATGGTGTCCATATTGTGTGTGTATGTGGGTGTGGTGTGTGTGGGTGAGCCATGTGTATGATAAAAAAAATTGTGTTATATGTATATATATGCATATGCTGGTTAACACAAAATAAAGCAATAAAATTTTAAATAATATTATTATAATCATTTTACCAAATTTTAAATTACTGAAACATGCCTAAACGCGTGTCCGAGGTAGGAACCAACATTCTTACAAATAAAATATTATTATTTACATATTTTTATTTTATTACAAACACAAAATTACACCAACTATGTATACATAAATATATTACCTTTTCTTTAAATAATTATTTATTTATTTAATTTGTAGTATTTAATGCTTTATAATGATTTCTTTTTTTTTTTTTTTATAATATATATATACTACATATGCATTGCCAAGAAAATCGAAAGTAAGAAAAAATATACTCAGCTTCATTCACCATACTGAAAAAGATTTCTGAATCCCTGAAACAACCCTTTTTGAATGCGATCAAGAAAAACATCCCTTACTACCTAACTTAATCCATCACTTTCTTGACATGTGTGCAACGCGCATCAAAGTTCAAGGACATCCAGGGATGAGATTTTTCTGCTCCGAGAAGTGACTAATGAGGAAAAAGGGTGCTGAATTCTCTCGTGCACCAATTGTTTCCTCCATCTTCTGTACATGATAAATGTAAATATGTCTTAATAATAGTAGTCACAAGTTACTAGGTTTTTTTTTTTTGTTTTTTTTTTGTTTTTTTTTTTTTTTTTACTTACTTAGTATTTCAGTATTTACCTAATCTTATTAGTGCCACTTAAATTTTAAAAATTTTATAGAGGGAAGGATTTTTAAAAGTTTTCCGAAAATGATAACAATAATAATAATTATTATTATTATCATTATTATTTTTTTTTGAAGCTAAAATATTTTATACAACAAATATAATTTATCATTATTAACATCATTATTAACATCTAATTTATATATTTATTTTCATAATTTAATATATTTTGGTAAACTGAAATTCAATTGTTACATTTTATACAGAGCCTAATATATCCGAAATAAAATTCCGAATATGCACTTCGGTACACAATGTACCAATTAAATGTAAAATATTACAGCATGAATATTTTATACAATTATAGTAAGATAAATATAAAAGAAAAGTTATAACTGCTACCATATTCCAAGCTCAATTTACCATAATAAAATTTGGTTATGCACGTCAGAACGTCATAACAGTTATCACAAATAAAATTGGGATAAAAATATACATTTAGAGAAATGATACACTTAAAATATAAATTTAAGAAAGAGGGAAATAATTTTAAAATTCGTAAAAAAAAAATAGAACGTAACACATACATATAAATTCAATATTGAAAAAAAATTTTAAATGCGTGTGTTTACATCATGTTTCACATTAGCTGGTTGATAGCACTGTGTTTTCAGTGTATGAAATAAGTGAAATCAAGTGTGAGTGAAAAAGCGCGACAAATTATGCATAGAGACAAACAATGACCTGATATCAAGGCGTAATTATATATATTTTTTTTGTTGTCGCAGCAGATTTAAAATCGCACACACCGTGAGTGTATAAAGTGTTGTGCTCCTGAACCAAAATGTGATTAACAAAAATGCAAATCATACAATTAATTTTTTCAATAATCAAATTAATTACTTAGTTTTGATAATTTAAATTTTAGCTTTTAATTTAGCAAAAAAAAAAAAATCCTTCTAAAATAAATTATTATAATATTTATACATTTGTTTATTTATTTTATTTTAAACTACATTCATTTTTGAAATGCAATAAATTATCTACAAACAAATTAATGGTAAATAACTTATGATAATTTCTAAATAAGGCATTAGTTATTTATTTTATAAGAATTTATTAAAACAAATTATAGACAATATACATTTTGAACAAAATATTTTTTATTTATTAAGCTCAAATTTAATTTATTTGCTTATTTATTTTAATAATTAATTAATTAATTTTTATTATTTCTATTATTTAGTAAGTAATTATATGTATTTTGATAAATCTCAATGTCATTCCAATTCCACAGAATACTTTTGCATTTTATTGCCTGCAATCAAAATGTACCCGGAATAAAGAAATTCAACAGAAAAGGAATGTCATCGCTTATAAAGCAAAATACTATTGAAATTTTATGAAATTTTAACATACTGTTTAATAATTTATTTACTTATTTTATAATTATTATTATTTTAATTAATTATATTTCATATATTTATACTAATTTACTTAGTTATGCAATGTTTTATTACCATTATTTATTTCACTGCCTTAGGTTAATACAATAAAAAAATGATTTCAATTTTTCAAAATTTTTATATCAAAGTCCATATTTTGTTTATAAATCATTTCATAACATTTTATAATTATACAATTAATTGAAATATTTATGTTATTTTAATTATAAAGCTTCCTTGATAGTTGCTTATTTATTCATTAATCCATCTACTTACTTATTTATTTATTTTTATATCTTTTTTTTTTTTTTTTTTTTTTTTTTTTGTGACTTGTGTATGTGAATACTGTGTGTAACTTTAGGAATGAAGACGAATAGGTTTCTTTTTCACATTTTTATATCACACAGCACACAAATGTTACAAACAATCACAAACACTGAAAAACATATAGAATGATGAGGTGACCTTAAGGTAATAACCCGCTGTTAGAACAAGTGACGTTCGTAAAACATATTATGGGGAATACTCCCGCTATAAGCAACAGAATAATTGGGGATAAGACCCGCTATAACATACGTGCCACAATGGCAGCTAAAGAACAACATACTCTATACTTGGGGATAAGACCCGCTAGAATACACAACGTGCCGCAATGGCAGCTAAAGAACAACTACACTGGGTCACATGACCGCAAAGCTACGGAGCTCGTTCGGCATGCGCACAAGGTCCGAACATGCCGCCCCGCGTTGCAATGTGCGTAGCACATTCAAAATATTAAAAATACACTATAAATACAAGAACTAAATAAAATACCAATACCATAAAATAATATTACAATACAAATAGAATAATAATAAGTTGCAATAACAAGGACTATACAATACAATAAAATTAAATTCTTTGTTACAAAATTAAGCTACTTTTTAAAAATAGTTCGATGTATTCTTAAGAAAAGTTGAATGTAAAATAACATGTAAATCTTAGGTGCACTTTAAAATAAGTAGACAATGAGAAAAGGTATGTACATTAGGTTTCATTAATGGGCAAGACACACAATCTAGATATGGTTCTAAGAAAGATATTTGAGGCTGTTTTAACCTTTGCAACCCTAACATTACCATCCTTTCCTGGTATAACCTCTAAGATTCGTCCTAGCATCCACTTACAGGGAGGTAAATTGTCCTCCTTTATGACTACCATCGCCCCTGGTTTGATGTTTTCCCCCTTTATCTGCCATTTTGAACGATTTTGGAGATGACTCAAGTAATTTAATTGCTAATTTCTCCAAATTAATTGGACGAATTTAGTGATTCTCTGCCACCTAGATAATCTCGATTCTGTGATATCAATCAACTGAGGTTCTGGAATGGCATCGATAGGCCGACCAATTAGGAAATGGCCTGGTGTCAATGCATTAAAATCATTTATATCGGTCGATAACGGAGTTAAGGGACGCGAATTTAGTACCCCTTCGATTTGGGTGGTGACTGTTTGGAATTCTTACATAGTCAATCTAGCACCTTTTAATGTTCGTTTAAGATAATACTTGAAATATTTTACACCAGCCTCCCATAAACCACCGAAGTTGGGCGATCTAGGAGGAATGAACTTCCATTCCATAGCTTCTGAAGTAAGGTAATTAGCTAATTTTTCATCCGTTCTACGAACTAACTCATGAAGTTTGTGCAATTCTGATTTAGCACCCCTAAAATTCGTAGCATTGTCTGTCATAATAGAAGCGCATTTTCCTCGCCTTGAAACAAAGCGTTTAAGTGCGGCGATAAACGCATCAGAAGTTAGATCCGTTACTATTTCTAAATGAATAGCCTTTGTTACTAAGCAAACGAAAATCGCGACATAAACCTTATGAAAAATCCCTTTTCTTTGATTTTTATATTTAATCTCAAAAGAGCCGCAAAAATCGGCTCCTGTATGGTTAAACGTAAAGTTTGGAGTTACTCTTTTTGATGGGAGGTCACCCATGATTTGTTTAGCAGTAACTGGGTTGTTCCTAAAACAGACAACGCAATCATGCACTACTTTTCGCGCTAAATGTTTTCCGCTTACGGGCCAAAACCGCATTCGTACGTAATGGATTAAAGTTTGGGGA
Source organism: Maratus speciosus (assembly GCA_963932465.1). NCBI lineage: Eukaryota > Metazoa > Arthropoda > Arachnida > Araneae > Salticidae > Maratus > Maratus speciosus. The sequence goes on along the minus strand of OZ010796.1, from coordinate 490,639,273 downwards.
CCAATATGAAAATACTTCCTATGAAAATGCTCAAATATGAGTTTTGTGAGCTTATGGCCCTTCGGCAAAATGATTTGATGTTTCTTATCAAAGTTTAAATCTGAATTTTCCAACCTACCGCCAACTCTTAAGATATTATCTTGATCCAAAAAGGGGGATAAACATTTAATTTTACTGGAAGGGGGAACCCTTGATTCCCGTTTTAAACCCTTAATCTCTTCCTGAAATTCTGCATTTTGTACTAATCTAATTAGAGAAACTTCTGATTTTTTTATTTCTGGGGTTGTGAGGCTGCCTCTGCGCTGGTCTGCTAACTTACATTTGCAATTGTGAAAAAACCTATAAACATATGCCAGTATGCGAAGAATACTATAGTATTTACCACTTATGTTGAGAAAAAAATTTACTTCTTCAGGATTCCTGAAAAGAGAAAGAGAAATATTAGAATTGAAATCATTACAGTTATTTTTATATTTTGATTTAGTCTCGGGAAAGTAATCTGTTTCTGGCACAGAAATAGTTTCTTGCTCAGTCACTAAGTCATCAGCTGCTAGGAATTTTGGTCCCCTAAACCACATTGGATTCTCTACGAGGGAATTAACACTCGCACCTCTGGTCAAGAGATCGGCAGGGTTGTCCTTGCTGGAGCAGTGATACCAAGAGTTCGAATCTGAAAGTGCATTAATCTCTATGACACGGTTAGCCACAAACTGCTTCCATCGCTTTGATGATCCCTTGATCCAGAATAAGGTTATTTTGGAATCCGTCCAATAGTACACTTTGGATGTGATTTTTTGATCTAGGATGGGTTTTACTTTATTGGTCAGTCTTGCACTTAGTAAGGCTCCGAGAAGTTCTAGCCGAGGCAGAGTTATCTCCTTTATCGGTGCAACACGACTCTTTGAAGTCACGAGATTGACTTCCACACCACTCTCTCTTTTTATTCTCAGATAAATTGCAGATCCATACGCTATTTTACTAGCATCAGAAAAGGCGTGTATTTCTACAGCTATTACTTGATTCAAGCAACCAAAAATTTTCCTCGGAATTTTTAATTCTGCTAAATTTGGAAGTTCTTCGAGCCACTTTAACCATTTTTCGTGCACATTAGTTGGTAACTGTTCATCCCATGCTGTCTTCTTTAGCCATAGTTCTTGGAACAGGCATTTTATTCTAATGGTGAATGGCGTCAGCATGCCTAATGGATCAAAGATTTTACAATGGAGTTATGAATAAAGAGGAGGAGACATATAGTGTACTGTCTACCAGTTGTGAGTGAAGTAACTGACGAGGTTGTCACAAGATGGCGGCTGCTTTTTTTAAATTGGATCTTTAGTTGCTGATTACCACCAAGGCAAACATCCCACCAGTAAAATTGAATAGAAAATTCCGTCTTAATTAAGCGTCTTATTCTTGGAAATTTTTCTCAAAAAATATCGTAAAAATTTCTATTTGCTTTTACTGGTGTCAGTATGCCTTGTAAAACTGTCAGTTTGTTTCCCTGGTTGTCACAATATGGCGGAAACGCAGGACCTAACTACCACCAAAGTAAACTCCTATCGGTAAAAATGAAAACCTCTTTCTACCATTTTTTATGACTGACATTTTGTAATACCAAGGCGTTTAAATAAGTTAAAAATTTTTATATAAATCTATTGGTGGACGATTCTACCGGCGGTAAACAACTCCTGCGATAGCGGTTACAGTTGAAGCTTCACTATTTTAAGTATATGTCAGTTCCTTTTTATTAATAGTTCCATGGATTTTACCAACTGCTTGCAATAGTAGACGTTTTGAGCTTTTTTGCGATGACAAGAATTCTATTAAACTTTTGACTTCGAATATCAGACAATCTTCTTCTGTTTTCCAGGACATTCCTAATACTTTGCTTAGATTGCTTCCTAGGCTTATTGCAGCATGTTCTATTTGAATATTTAAACCTTCCTTTTGCCAGCACTTCAGTAACGCTTCATCATTGGTTATCCATTTTCGAAGAATCATTCCTGCTTCAGACATTATTTTGTTAGCATTCAGGGAAACATCAAGAGCTTCTTGCAGCGTATCTTCGCCAGATATAAAATCGTCCACATAAATATATTTATCGAGTAGGTGAACAGTTCTTGGGTGTAGGTTCGTAAACCGCTTGATGGGCTCCTTTATGGTAGCAGATAGGAGGAATGGAGAGGCATTGACTCCCAAAATAACACGTTTTAATCTGAAGACCTTGAAAGATTTTAAACCATCATCATACCACAGAAAACGGACAGAATCCCGACCTTTTTCAGCTAGTGAGATTTGAAGGAACGCCTTCTCGATATCAGAAGAAAAGGCAATTTCGTATAATCTGAAGTGGATTAAAATATCAAATAGAAGTGGATTTAAGTTGGTGCCGGGCCATAAACAATCATTAAGGGACAAATCATTGTTATCATGAGAGCTGGCATCGAAGACGATTCGGACCTTTGTAGTAAGTTTATCTTCTTTACAGACCGCATGATGGGGCAAATAATAAACTGCCCTGTCTAAAACAGGTTCATTTTCTTGCACCTGCTCTATAATTCCTTGCTTTAAATATTCCGTGATTATTTCAGAATATTGTCGAAAAAGCTCTGGGTTTCGATAAAATTTTCTTTTTAGACCTTCCAAACGCTGTTTCGCAACATTAAAATTATCATTTAAATCCTTCCAGTCTTTTTTCCACGGTAACTGAACTTCATAACGATCGCCTACAAATTTGACAGTTTTATCGAATATTTGTTGTGCTTGATCAGTTTCCGATATTTTCGGATCATCATGTTTAATGCCTATAGACTCAAGATCCCCAAATTGTTTTAAATTATCATTTATTTCATCGAAATCTCTAACGAAATTGCACATAGTAATATTGTTTGTTTGCGTGTTCTCCTCTAGCGCCCCAGTTGGGATCCATCCAAAAACAGTGTCTTGCAGAAAAAGTTTATCATTTATCTTAACTGAATTATGCTTTAAAATTCTATAAAATAATTCAGCGCCAACCAATGCGTGAATGTTTCCCGGTTTGAAAAATGTGGGGTCTGCCAATTCCACAATATTCGGTAAATTAATGTCCGATACATTTAATTGCTTTGATGGAATTACATCCGTGATTTTGGGAACAATTAAGAAATCTATATTCTCCCTGAAAGAGCCATCTTCGTTTGTAATTACACTCGAAATTTTATTTTTTCCATTATAAGTATAACCGTTTAATCCTGTAACGGGTACATTAATTATCCTTTTTTTAAATTTCAGCATGTCAGCGCAATCCTTAGTTAAAATATTGACATTGCTAGCATTATCCAAAATTACTCTAAACTTTCGTTTATTTCCGAAATTATCTTCTATAAAAACAAAGCATGTACTCAATAAAATTGATTTTCTTTCTTTACTTATATTATTCAAGGTCTTTAATGATTCATTATTTACCGAAATGTTTTTCGTTTCTCTATTTACCGCACCTGCAAGAGGGGAGGAAATTTGGGGGGAAGCCAATTCACTTTTGGATTTATTTTCTTTTTCTCGATGAAGCGATGAGCTGTGTCGCAATCCACAGGTATTACAATTATATTTTGAAATGCAAGAATTTACGAAATGAGAATTATTCAAGCAATTGCTACACAGTTTATTTTTCTTCACAAAATCGTATCGTTCAGAAACATTCGTTTTTAGAAACTGAGAACATTTGTTCAAATTATGAAAAGCCAATTTACACAGAATACAAGTTTTTCCATTCGATTTATCATTCGAATTTAGCATGAAATTTTTTTGTTTGTTCGAAAGAGGAATGTTTTTGTTTAAGGGTTTTGAAGCAGAGTATCTATTTACGCTTTCTAACGTAGAACTGCGGTTTTCCAAAAATGACATTAATTCATTAAATTGCGGGTATTCTGATTTTTTAATCGAATATTCAAATAATTTTCGAGATTCCTTATCTACCTTTTGCAATATAATATTGATAAGGATAGCATCAGACAGATTGTTTTGTTCATATTGTAATACTTTTAAGGCCCTCAAATTTTTATTTACACAATCAATAAAGGATCTCAATTCTTTAGAAGACTCGTAATGTATTTTTTCATAATTAATTATGGCTGATAAATGAGTGTCAATGAGCAAACGTTGATTTTCGAATCTTTCAGTAAGTGCTGTAAACAATGACTCAAAGGAATCGTCTGGGCTCTCTAGTTGTTTTGCTTCATTTTTTAGCGATGCTCGCAAATAAAACAGCTTCTGAGCGTCATTTAACTGGGCATTATTGACAATTAAATCTGTAAATTGTACTTTAAAGATTGACCACTCCTCATATTTACCATTGAATGTTGGTAGTGGGATTTCAGGTAACTTAACTTTAATATTATTCAAACTTATAGATTCAATACTATCAGCATGCACATTTATTTCAGAAACTTTAAGATTTTTAAGAAATATGTTGAGACTTACCTCAAGTTTCTCGAGACGATCTTCGAGTTCATCTAACTCGTTTTCAATTTCTGGTAAGTCCTTAATCTCAGGGATATCATAATATTTATCCCGTATTTCCGATACTTTTGCTTGAAGCTCAGGTACTTTTCGAATCTTTATTTCGAGCTCGGTACTAGAGTAATTAATTTCGTCTGTATTATCTTTTACGAAATTTTCTAATTTCGTTATAGCACCTTTTAGAGCACCTTTTGTTCTATTTAATTTTTCCATAGCAACTATTTCGCTGCGAAATCGACGGACCACAAAAATGTATGTGAATACTGTGTGTAACTTTAGGAATGAATACGAATACGTTTCTTTTTCACATTTTTATATCACACAGCACACAAATGTTACAAACAATCACAAACACCGAAAAACATATAGAATGATGAGGTGACCTTGGGGTAATAACCCGCTGTTAGAACAAGTGACGTTCGTAAAACATATTATGGGGAATACTCCCGCTATAAGCAACAGAATAATTGGGGATAAGACCCACTATAACATACGTGCCACAATGGCAGCTAAAGAACAACATACTCTATACTTGGGGATAAGACCCGCTCGAATACACAACGTGCCGCAATGGCAGCTAAAGAACAACTACACTGGGTCACATGACCGCAAAGCTACGGAGCTCGTTCGGCATGCGCACAAGGTCCGAACAACTTGTACAGTGTAAATACCCAATGTCAAAATTCTGTGTTTACAAAACGTGTAACTTTTCCAAATGAAATAAGCAAAGAAAGACAAAATATAATTCATAATTTAGTTAATCATAAATTTTCGTGAAGTTCTATCCCAATGACAATCTATTTGAGATAAATATGTAAACAAGAACAGGCAAACATAAATGTGAGTTTTGCCAAGTGAAGTAGTGTAGTGTTTCTCCTTAGAATGAAGAAAAAAAAATTTATTTCGTGCAATTGTGTATGTTTTGAAAAATTTTATTACCGAATTAATAAAATTTTATGAAGAATTTTTGTGAGTCTCTGCAGATGCGTGTACAAATCCACATAATTTTCTAGAATCAACCTGATTCATGCGATCTTTCGCCATCAATATTTTAATTATTAAACCTATCGATACGATGCTGAGCAGTGGAAATTAAATATGCATAAAATATGCTTGAAGTGTGTGTATGACCTACAGATTCTCGTGTGTATTAAGTGTAATTTCACAAAATGAAGGTGTAATTATATGTTGCCATAAATATTCAGTCTTTACCAAGAAAAATTTTGCTTTAACTAGCAAATAAATACAATTCTGACACATAAATAAAAATGACAATATTTATAGGGATAATTATCATCAGAATTAACTCAAATAATTTTCAAGGTATCAAATATGAAATCCCATATAGCATTTTCATAATCATACATAAATGAGCTGTGTTTAACAAAAAAAAAAACTATACATAAATACATGTTTCACACAATGATAATTTTTATATCATTTTTCTTATTATCATTTTTCATTTTCATTTATTTATTTTTTTCTTTTTATCATAACTTTTTGTTTTTATATCAATCATAATAAAATATATGTTAAACACTGATACTGATGTTTTCAATTCTCCAACCCATTTGCTCCTTCGTTTCCTCTCTTAAATCATTAAGCAAGTAATGTATAAGCGAAGTACGTTAACCACATTGTCCTATGCCACTAGCAAGCTTTAGGAGGGGAAAATTTTGCTTCAAAAAGCGGCGACCTTGGCCAAAAATGATCTTGTCATTATTACGGAGAAAATAAAATGAAAACAACTGGGAAATTGGTTAGGAGCTGTTAAATAAAAAATACACAAAAGCAGCAATAGTTTATGACGTCTACCTGCATAATCAATATGCTTAAATTCCCATTAAGTAAACTAAATAGTTTAAATCAGTACTAACTCATTTATGATACAGAATAAAATGACAACAATTTGCCTTTCCCTTGGCAGTAAATAAATGCTTAAAAAGGAAAAATTCGCTGATTTTTCCATTCCCGAAGGAATATTTCAAGTATCCGAAAATGAAACAGAGCAAAAATTTTGATATAAAATTTCAAAATAAATATAATTTAATTCTTCTTATTTATTTATTTTCTTTTTTTTTTATAATTTTTTATCTCAATTTCATACTTAAATCATGTTGCTCCATCTTAGCATTCATCAAATTTTTTTTTATTTATTTTATTTTACTTGGCATATATTTATTTATTTATTTATTTATTTATTTATTTATTTTTGCATTAATTTTACTGTAAAATTCGAACAAAATCCTACTTGCAAATTTCAAAATCCATATAATGTACATTAGATCCAAAGTTGCCAAAAAAAAAAAAAAAAAATTGCTATCAGTGAAATTTTTTACACTTTTAAAGAAATTTCTGTTTTTTTTTTATTACATTTTAATATCAAATATTAATATAATATTCAATCAAAACATTAATATACCTGATTTAATTACACATAAACACAAATTTTTTTATATCTAATGGTGTAATTACCAAAACTTTTATGCACAGCTGCATTGAATCATAAAATTTACTAAAATAAATTTATTTTGAAAAAAAAAAAATACTCCTGTTTTAATGAACACAGTCATATTATTTTGACTTTCATTATCATTATAAATAAATAATCATACTCAAACAATTAGACACACATTACACATGATTTTTGTTTAAGATTGACACTAAATATTGTTACATATATATAATTTCCATTCATTATTATTATTATCAATAATGAATAATTCTTTTTTTTTATATAAAACCCTTATATTTATTTTTTATAAATACAGTAACTTTTACTTCACAAACAACATAATAGACTAATTTTACATCCGTGTACATGCAATGTTTGGTTCCCATCTCGGTAAATGAAATTCAAAGTGAAATATGACTATTTTGTCACCTTTATTCATTTTTTTTAATACACCTTCACTTATTATATTTTATTTTAGTATTATTTCCTTATTTATTTCTTTCTTTATTTATTTTAATTTATTATTATTATTATTATTAGTTTCTTTAGAATTAATAAATTACTTTAAATACTTTTAATTTAATTTTATTGTTACTTTTAATTTGCAGATCTACTTTAAAGAGTAAAATAAAATTATGACCAAATAAAATAAGAAAAATTTTATAGAGACATAGATTAAATGAGAGTTTTTTTTTTACAAGAAATAAAACAGCAAGAAAAAGAAAACTCCTGAGTCATAGGTACCATTAAATTAAGGTATGTTGTGACGAAAATGGTCGCCACATACATACGCAAAGGTCGCGTGAAAGTAGATAGTGATTAGTACAAAAGAATAGAAATATCACCTCGTCATGCGTTGTGAAATGACAAAATGAGGTAATATTAAAATTAATAAAATAGGAAGAGAATAATTTTGGCAATAACCGCGGGAACGCATTATTTAACGTACTCTCAATCTTACTGAATTATTTCGAGTACTCAATTAAATAAATGCGTAAAATGAACCATGAGAAGTTTAAAAAAGAGTAGACAAGAAAGAAAAGGAAAAGAAAACATTTTAAAATTAAAATTGGAAGTTATGAGAGGTATAAAATGAAATATAATTATATTTTAAGAAAATGTTGATTTTTAGCAACTCATTTTAAAATAAATAGACATCTGTCGATATCATTCTTCAACATTATCATACGAAACACTAAATATTCATTCCTGAAACCAAACGCGCACCTGAAATAAAAATTTTAACTTAAGTGCGCGTACCTGTAAAATAAAATAAAATTTTCAACTTAATAGCGCTTATCTGTAAAATAAAATCTTTTAAGTATTGAAGAGCATGAGATTCCTCAAAATAAAACATGACAAACTCCATTTAAAAATTTGACAGAGTCTAGAAGTATACTTTTAACAATACTTTTAATAGTAAAATTTTAATCCCATACAACAGCATATTTTCCTTATAATTTTTTTTACTACAATTACTACTGAATAATTTCCATTTTAGATTTTCAATCATTAATTAAGATTATTTTTTTTTATTACATAGGTATATTAAGTTAGATTCCGTTATCCATTGGAAAATGGTGAGAACGTGCTATAAGCTAACATTTCTTATTTAAAATTTGCTTATCGCTAATAAATCCATTTTCTAAATTAGATTAATGAATGTAAGCATAAAATTAAAATATATATTTTAAGAGTAAACCAACATGTAGTGGATTGTCCACGAATAAATTTTAGTTTTCAAATTTTATAAAATATAGCAGAACAAGGATAAAAGGAACCAGCAGTGCATATATATTTATTTTAATTAATGTTATAAAATTTTGGCTCACCCAATCATACTGGCTTGATGAAATCCTCTCAGATACCTCCTTTGCTCTGCGACTCCGTACCGTCCAGCATTCTCATTGCCGGCGAGGGCTTCCATTTTTAATGATTCACTACGTGACCATAACTTTCTCTTCCAAGGACCCTGGTTATCAGTGACGGGAAATGCTCTCTCGTCCCACGTAGCCCCCTTTGTTACTAGGCTCCCGTACTCTATTTGTATTGGCTGTTATAGACATCCGTGTACCAGACTTTTCGTGGGCCTTCCAGCATCTTCTCGAATTTTCTCCATGACAATGAGGAGCCAACGTGACAAATAGCTGTCACTTTTTTGTAAACAGGGTGACCAAATTAAGAAAAAAAAAACTGGTTCCATTTTAACTTTTGCCTTTAATAACTTACCTATTAATTTTATTACATTTTAACTTTTGGATTTTAATGTGAATAATAGAAAGCTTTAAAATGATACTAAATATTAAATTATTATTTTAATAATTTTGAAAGGAATAAAATAATGAGTAATACTTTATAGTTAGTATAATCAAATAAATAAAAATAATTAAATTATTTCTGCATAATTGAAAATATAGAATAAAAAGGGATGTTGTAAAATATCATTACAACAATAACCCCCATTCTTTTTTTTTTTTTTTTGACGATTCGGATTCTACGGACAAAAATACGTAACTTTTGTATTTAACATTTTTTTCGGATCCTCTTTGATCACGGTGTAATAGAGCATATTCGACATATACATAGTTTGGTTTTCCCAACATGGTTTTGCCATCTCGAAATCTTATTGACCAGAACTTTCGTCGTCAAAGTAGCCGTCTTTTGTTAGTGTTTCCAGAGGTGCCAAGTTCGCACTAATCTTCCGTAATGCGTGGATTAGTTTAACCCAGTTTAACAACGTTTCGAACCAGAAAAAATATTTGATAAACATTTATGTACTTAATTCCAGTTTTCTACGTGTAACTTATTTAATTTCATCACTGAAAAAAAATTCTGGTGCGAAATGTATTAAACCAGGGTTAAATTAACCCACATATTACGGAGGATTAGTGGCAACTTGGCACCTATGTGTTTCTCAATAGTGTTTCTCGAAAACCATCAATGGTGGTTGTTTCGATGACGCTTTATATGCTTTTTCCATAAAAATTAATAGAAATATATTAAATTAGTACTCTATTTGCGCATTTTTTTATGCAATCAATCATTTCTAAATAATAACCTGCGTATTTTGATTTTTTAACGTGTACACATTCCCTCCCAAACATAAAAAGGATAATCTTCATTATTTGGTGGCGGGGTGTGCAGATATTCTGCGTTTTGATGGATTCTGCTGTTGTTTTTTTTTTAAATATTATCTAATTCAGGGTGCTGATGCGGGTGTACAGTTTCTTAAAATTATTACTATAGAATAACATATAGGACAAAATATTAAAAAAAAAACATATAAAATCTTTTTATGCTGGCTGAGCAAAGGATGGCGAAGTAGCGTTAATTTCAGTGGGGGTGGAGTTACATGTTTTCATGACTGATTAGTTACAGCAACTGCAAAATATCAAGTCGGGCAGAAATTTTTTCAATAATTCTTATAAACACAATAAGTTATTGCAATTTAAAATATTTTTTTAATTTAGCATTTTTTTCATAATTTTAAAATTAATAATTTTAAACAATTGAATTTTTTTTCAATCTTTTAAACTTTTTCATTAAAAAAATAATTGAACTTCTTAAGCTCTCTTGATTATTTCCTGGTAGAGACGACGTTTTAATTTTCATAGGGGAAGGATGACGTCGAAAATTGTTTAATTATTTATTTATTATTACAAAAAATATCAAATGTGACAAAATACAGGGTGTCCAAAAAGTCTGAAAATGGTCGAATAAATCAAGAAATTCATATAAGATTGAAAAACAAAAAAATACGTGTTAAATATTTTTTTAAGCTATTTATTCCGTGATACCAAACTTGACACCCACCCCGACCACCTGGGGGTCAGAGGCGTTCCAACTTTGAAATCTTAATTGATAATTACCATTTTTTATTCAAATTTGGATTGTACGGGAAAAAATGCGCAACTTTTGCTTTTAACATTTTTTTCCAATCTTTGTAGATGACGGTGTATTCCAGCAAAATGTGTCGGATACATTTTTTTTTTCAACAGTGTTTTGCAATCACGAAATGTGATGGGCCAAAGCTTTCGTCGCCAAAGTGGTTGACGTAGCTGGAACTGTGTTGGTCGAAAACTGTCAATGGACGTTGTTTCGGTGACAAAAGCGTTTTATATGCTTTTGCCATGAAAATTAACTGAAATATATTGAATTGGATTTCTATTTGTGTTTTTATTTTATCCATTCAATCCATTCTAATCGATTATAACCTCCTTTTTATGATATTTTAATGTGTAAACATGCCCCTCCACTTCCGAACAGAAAAAAAAAGATAATCTTCGTTATTTGGTAGATGTAGGCGTGGATACTCGGCATTTCGATGGCTTCTGCTGCTTTTTTTTTTTTTTTTTTTTTTTTACTCTGAATCGTGGTGAGGATGTGGGTGTATGGGATTTTTTTACTATTACCAGTGCCTGATTACCAAGGGGGCACAATCCCACCAGTAAAAAGAAACAGAAAATTTTGTCATGTTCATGGAACAAATTTTACACGAATACGGTGTTTAGATAAAGCGAACATTTCTGTTAAAATTTATTGGTTCGAGTGTGCCCCGTTGGTAATCAGGCTCTGACTATTACTATAGAGTAAAATATAGGACAAAATAAAAAATGTACATATAATTTTTCTGTGTGTGTGTGCGGGCGGAGCAAAGAAAGGGGAATTAATGTAAATGTCAGGTGGTGGTAGGATTGGTGATGTAGATCATTGATTAGTTACTGCAACCAGAAAATAACAAGTATGGCAAAAAAATTCAATAATTCTAATTAATGTAATAATTTTTTGTAAATTAATATATTTTTCAATTTAAAACATTTTTCATAAATTTAAACAATAGAAAAATTTTGGTATTTGAAACATTTTAATTTAAAAAATAATTTAACTCTTTAACTCTGTCGGGATTTGTGATGCACATATACATCGTCAAAATGTGCATGTGGAATTTGCATTGGGCACCATTAATAAATGAATAATAATATTTGATTTTTTAATTAAAGGATTTTTTGGTATTTCACAAGTAAAGGGGATATTTTAAAAAACACGGTGCATTCCAAATAAAATTTGTGTACACGATGCGGTCTCAAAAGGGTTAAGGTGTAATGATTATTTGCTGGGGTAGACGACGTTTTAATTTTCATAACAGAACGATAATGTAGAAAACAGTTTATTTATTATTACAATAAAATAACAAATGTGACAAAAAATATAATCTAAAACATAATTGGTAGAACACATTAAAAACACATCGGTTTATTTCCTACATTTTTTTTAAGCCCGAGAAGGTGCATTTATCAATATATTTCATTCAGTTAGTTCTACGTTCAATGTTAAATTTTTGTGACAACTAAGTTAAACCAACTGAACAATTAAAAAAAATCAAACAATAGGATACATTAAACCCATTAAAAACGTTGGTTCATTAACAAGAAATGTAAATAAATTTTAGACCTTTTTTTTTTATTTTTTAATGGGGTCAGGGACACATTTTAAAATAATTTTTATTTATTGAGTTAAAATTCAGAATTTTTTTGTGATGGTTAACCTTATCATTTGTAAACAAAATCACGTAAAACTTCTCATAATTTTTTTTAATTTAAAATTTATTTAAAAAGTGGGGTAAATTAAAATCGTTATAACTCGGAAAGTTATTTAGAGAATTTCAATTTTTTTTCGTTTAAATAAACATAAATATATAAGTTTTAATTTTGATTCAGGATTTTTAAAAATATTAATTTATAAAAAAAAAAAAAAAAATTAAAAATATTTAACGAGAAAAAATGAAAAAAAGTGGTGCAACTTAAAAAAAATAATAATAATAATTTCAAAAGTAAATTATTTTTCTAATATGCTAAATCAAAATTAAAGTAAAACAATTGAGAAAGATATGTTCCAAATTTGAACCCGTAATCTTTAACTGTTCTCGAGTTATAAGAATTTAAATACGAGAAATGGTGAAAAAAGCTATCATGAAGAAAAACTCATTTTTACAAGAAGTCGTTTCCATGACAGCCATTACTTGAAAGCTAGAATTTGAAAACAAACCAAAATGAAAAAAAATAATATTTTTTGTTCTAATTCAGATAGAAACGAGATTTAAATGTCATTTTAAGCAGGAAAAAACAGAGAAATTTTTAAGGAAATAAAATGTTTTTTTCAAAATTTGAAGATTTTTGTATCCCGGACCCCCTTAAGTTGCAAATATTTGTATAGCAGATTTTGTATTATGCTTATGATGAGTGTGTACAAAATGATAAGGCACATGTAAAATACAAAAAAACATTTAAAAAAGTCTAAGATTTACTTCGATTTAATTTGAAGGGAACCTAAGTTTTTAGGGTATTTAAATTATCTTATTATTTAAATTCTGTTTTTATTTTTTAATGTTCATTTTGTTTAACCCTTACCGGCGCGGAATAATTATGTTTATAAATCGATGAAATAGCAGACTGTCATCAGAATTTATAAACGAGTTTGTTGGAAAATACAAACTTGCTTATTTTCAAGTACCTTATAAATAGAAAATTTTAATTAAATATTCTGGGTGTCAGTAAAATAAAAATTAGGTGTCTCTTTTTAAGGACACTGCCCGCAAAAGGTTTAACTTATTTGTTTCAAAACTTTAACATTAAACGCATAACTAACTGAATAAAATATATGAATAAATGTTCCTTCTCGGGCTTAAAAAATGTAGGACATAAACTAAATTGTTTTTAATTTGTTCTGCAAGTAACATTTTTTTTATATATTTTTTCACATTTGTTATATTATTGTAATAATTAAAAAATAATTAAACAATTTTCTACATTATCCTTCCTCCATGAAAATTAGAACGTCTTCTACCCCAGGAAATAATTAACTGTGCTTAAAGAGTTAAATTATATTTTAAATTCAAAAGTTTAAAATATCAAAACTTTTCAACTGTTTAAAAATATTGGATCGTTCCGAAATTAGTGTCCGTTTGGGAAAATCAATTCGTGCCGGAAAATTCTATCATTTAATTATTATAAATCGAATCCGATATCTAATGTCTAATAATTAACGGGCAGAATTTTCCGGTACGAACTGATTTTCCCAAGCGTACACGACTTTCCGAACAACACAATAATAAATTTAAAATTATGAAAAAAAATTTTAAATGGAAAAATTTGTTAATTTACACAAAAGTATTACATTTATTAGAATGTTTAAGGTTTTCTGCTCTACTTGCTAGTCAGTAGTTGCAGTAACTAATCAATCATGAAAACCTGTAATCCCACCCCCCACCCGAAATTTACGCCACTCCCCATCCTTTGCTCAGCCAGCACAAAAAGACTTTATATATTTGGGGTGTTTTGTCCTATATGTTATTCTATAGTAGTAATTTAAGAAAAAAAAAAACTCATGCACTCCATTCCGGCCCCGAATTAAGTGTTTTTTTTTTTTTTTTTTACAGCAGAAGACATCGAAACGCAGAATATCAACACACCCTGCCCCCAAATAATGAAGACTATCCTTTTTCTGTTCGGGAGGGGAGGTGCATATTTACTCGTTAAAATATTAAAATACGCAGTTTATTATTTAATAATGATCGACTGGATAAAAAGAAATGCAAATAGAAAATTAATTTAATATATTTCTATTAATTTTTATGGAAAAAGCATATAAAGCGCCATGAAAACAATCTCCACTGATGGTTTCGAGAAACACTATTTCCGCAAAAGACGGCAACATTGATGTTAAAAGTTCTAGCCAATCAGATTTCGACATGGCAAAACTTGGTTCGGAAAACCAAAATATGTATCGGTTTTATATGCTCGATTACACCGTGATCAACGAGGATCCGAAAAAAATGTTAATTGCAAAAGTTACATATTTTTGTCCGTGGAATCCGAATTTGCAATAAAAAAGGGGGATTCAAGATTTCATAGTTGGAACCCCTCTGACACCCGGAGGGTCGGTTGCGGGGGTCAAATTTGGTATCACTGACAAGGGAACCACTTTTGGTGTTGCTCGCACCTAGCATCGAGACCTGGTGCGTTTTGTAACCCTATACATAAAAGTTAGAGAACCGAAAAAATTTCTCTGTAAAAATAATATTTTATATAATTTTTATACTTTTATTTTTTTATTGTTACATATTTATTTGTTTATTTCACGCCAAAAGTGAGTCGCCAAATAGGGCGCTACAATTTTCCCTCCCGCTTTATCCAAAGAAAAAATGTACAGAACATATTACTAGAATTATATCAGTTTGCGATTTTTTTTAATAATTGATAGCATAAGAAACAAAGGAACATATGTGTTATTATCCCTCCATAGGCCATCTTGGATTTTTTTTGGGCGTGAATTAAAAACTGTTTTCTAATTAATAGTTATAATTATTATATTCCAGTTTTTTAAATATTATATTAATCTATCAACAATATTTAACCATTGGCGACATTTACTACTTGGCAGAAAAGGAGTTTTCACGCAAGAAAAAAATCCAAGATGGTGGATGGAAGGATAATAACACATCTAAGCCGAAAGAAATATTAGGTTTTTATTTTTTTTTTCTATGCAGACCATAAATATAGAAGTAATAAATATAATTCTATAAAAGCTTCGAAGATCATTGAAAACTATTTTTTAGTGAAATACAAAATAAGAAAACTATTTTCTTTTGAAATCTAATGAAATAAAGTTTCGAATGTTTAAAATGAAATGTTGCTGTATTATATGGTTCTTCGGTAAAAGTAATCATAAAGTAAATTAATATTTTTACACAATTTAGAAAAATTACTGTGGCGAAATAGGTCGGACATTGCAATTTCTAGCTGTTACAAATTCAGCTATGACATTTGGCTAGGGTTGCAGGAAAGCTCTACTTTTGAAAATAAACGCCAACTGTTTCCCCGCCAATAATATGAATATAAAGTTGCAATTTTTCAAAATCAAATTCGTGGGTTTTTGAAGGAATTTTCAAACTTTTTTCAATATTTTATACTTATTATTAACTAATTTTTATTTTTAAATGCTTTTCTTTAAAAAAAAATCAATGTTAATAGTCCAATAAGTGGTCTCGAAAATTGCATTTTCAGAAAGTTATGTAGTATAATCAAGAAATATTATTTTAACAGAAAAATTTTAGCGATTCACAAACTTCGTAATATAGGACTTTAAAATGCACCAGGTTACAATGCTAGGTTCGAGGAACACCAAAAGTCGTTCCCTTGAGAGTAGCCTTTTAAAAAATATTTAACACGTATACTTTCGTTTTTCAATCTGATATGTATTTCTCGAGTTATTTGACCGTTTCCAGAATTTTCGGACACCCTGTATAATAAAGGTGCTGCTTCTTATCCAAATCTTTATATTCACAGTACACTAATTGTATAAATATGAATATTACAGGGTTCGTACGGGTACCGTTATTTTCAAGGACCAATATCAGAATCTTTTTATAGAAAAATAAATCTAGTTTAAACGGACGAAATTTCGCCTTATTTCAGGAGAGATTTTCTATAAGAAAATACTGGTATAGAAGAATTTCATAGTCATGAAATTCAAGCACCCTTACAAACCCTGTATTATTTAAAAATTACAAAAATGTTGTCAAATATAAAATACAAATGCACCGCGCTGTTTGGATTTACCTATGTGAAAAACGGCTGACTTGAATTCGGATGTTATTAGCGTCAGCCATCACGAATGTGTGATAAATATTTTATACATTTAAAATATATTTGAAATAAAGAAAAAAAATAGTTTCTTCTGATTTAAAATATATGATCCTTCAAAATAGATATCCGCTCTAATACTGATCCTTTATAAATGATATATCTTAAACAAAATATTTCTGAAAACAAATTTAAGCAGGGAATGTGTGATCTATGTATCTTGGAATAAACCATGTTTATCTTTCAGAGAAAATAAATTACTATGCGGAATTTCATGCTGTCAGAATACTGATCCAAACCATAAAATGGAAAATATATATAAAGAAGATTTACTATCGATATTTTGAAATATCTGGCATAGGCACCATTTTTAGCTAAAGTGGTATCTTTGAAAGTGCGCTGCGTGTTTTATCGTCTTTCATGCATTTTCTTATTAACCCATTTGTGCCTGGTGTCCCATTTTTGGAGACGTTTCAAATTTTCATAATTAAGTATATTTTTCTTCCCCTTTATAACATGAAAATTGTATGAAATAATTATTTATAAATGTCTTTATCTATTACCGAGAGATGACAGCAAAAGGTGGATAATTATTTGTTTAAATGTAGGCTTATTTCGGTGTTTATAAATTTTTAATTTTTCAAGATGGCGAAATGTAAAAAGTAAGTTTATTTGTATTTTTTCTATGAAGGATACAAAATCGCAAGTCATAATCTTAGCTTGTAGACTTTTTTTAAAATATGTATTTTTTTAAATTGCGAAATTAAATGTTCAAGCCTATTTTTTATGCATTTTTGTAACGTCCAAAATATAGGCTACTAGGCACAAATGGGCACATATTCTTGTTGTACATTTAGGAGACAGTTATTTATGTAATCTCCTTTTGAAGATATTTATGAAATAAATTGTTTTTAAGTCAGCAATACAATTATTCTTATTTTATTATTAATAATAGTTATAATAATATTAGTCTCTGTAAAGAAATAAATATATATATATTTTTTTAGTTCATAAAAATACTAATTATAGTACATATTATACAATTTAAAAACTTTTTAAATATAAATATAGACAAAACATATAATTATGCATATTATTCTACTAGAAATACTCATATGTAGTTTTTTTACATTTTATTAAATAAATACAAAAAAAAGTAAGTGTAATTTTTTTTAGTATTTTTCCAGGTCATCTTGCAATATTTTAAAGTGATTTTACCAAAACATTTGATAAAACCAAAATTCAGGCACAAATGGGTTAAACCAATTTATACATTATCCATAGCAATCAATATTTTCAGTTTTTGAATGATTCAGTTACATAAAAGTAGGATTTGAGCCGTTTTAATGGATAATCAAGATTAAAATTTTCGAGGAAGATAAAAAGGAAATTATAAGAAAAATCCTCACCATAAAAAGGAGAACTAAACGGAAATTTATTAGAGGAATAATAAAATTAAATGAAGAGATTTACAAATTTTAAGATACAAGCACCTATGAAAACCGTCGTGTAGAAGAAAAATTGGTATAAAAACAAGATGTTTAACGTGCTTCATTTACAGTACCGCTGTTTTCGAATTTTAATCTTCGTAATAATATTATATGATTGTATAAAGAAAAGAATACTATTCGTAAACATTGGTACTGGGATTTAAGGAAAATACGCCTCTGAAAAGCCGCAGTGAAATTATTCGTTTAAAACGTATAATATTTCGGTGTGAATTTTCAGAACGTGTTTTTAACCTTTAGCCACCAAGCTACCACTGTCTCAGCATACAAGAATTTCCTTACACAATGGCACACTCTTTAAGATTAAATTATTTTAAGATTATTTTTCGGAAAATGTGGTGTGAAACAAATTTTACGCAAACAGCTCGTAGCTAATGTACAGGGTTCCCATAGGTCCGTACAATTAAATTTGTTATTTCCCTATAACAACACTCCCAATATTAAATCATGGGAATTGTGTCATTAAAATGGAAATTTTGCTATTCAGAAATAGCAGTCATCACAAAGAAGTATAAGTGGGAAACCTAGTTAAGGTATTGGCATAATCTCCAAGAGTTACGCATTCTTAACACTGCTTATTCCTTTCAGTATAATTACAGAAGGTGAATAATTTTATGTGGAAAAAACGCTTTTGAAAATCTAAAATTTGAAAATTTAAAATTTTACAGGCGTTGATGTGAGAATTTTCTGTACCAAAGACATAAAATCATCCAGGTCTGTTAAAAATATACGCTAATTGATACAGAAACCTTTCCCAAATGGCATAAGTCTTTCAAGGACAACGGTTATTGTTCATGCAATGCTTGGGACGTTTTTCCAATGTTTTTACTTTAGCTTTGTACTTAAAAGATTAAAAGCTCTGACTGTTAAATTAAATATATCTGCATTTAACAAACATTTATCTATTTTAAAGGCGTAGCATTGGTTTCTGAAACATTTTCATATATAAAAAAAAGGGAAAAAATCCTGCGTCAAGCATGGATTATGAAACACTTTCCAACAAATTAAGAATGATGTAACAAATCTTCCCAATTTATTAAGTTGAAATATGTTGTCTAATTAAACCAGTCCGTTTATAGCTTAAGCGTATATCTTTATTAATAGTTTAATCAACGTTAAATTAGATTATTTTTATTTGTGAAAAAAAAAACTGTAATTAAGCTCATTGTATATATATGTGACCCCCCTAAATGCGACAATTTTATTTTACTTAATATATCATCTTAATATATTTACTTAATTAATATTACTTAAAATCAATGATATAAAAATCGTGTATAAATGCTATATAATCAGGGCTCGCACTCGGTCCGTTTTTTGAACACTAATTTTATTTTTAAAAAAAATCTCTTTTAAAAATTTCGTAGAAACATACCAAGAAGACCATTTTCCTTGAAATTGCTGCAGAAGCCTACCACAAATTTCTTCCTAAAATAATACTGGTTTTCAAAAAGCAGGAAAGTTGGAGCCCTGTGTAATGGAACATCCGAACTTCAGGAACAAAATGCGAAATATTTCACTACAACTTTTAAACGCATGATTTTTTTTTTTTTTTTTTTTTTTTTTTTTTGTTTCGAAAAAATTATATATGATCCTCATAAATGATTATTACACAGGAAAAATAACGAAAAAAAAAAAAAAAACAGAAATAAAGTTTTCGTATAATACGTCAACCTTTTCTTATGTTGCACATCTGCAATACAATTAAAAACTAAAATATTTCAAATTAGTAAATATTTTAATAAGTATGAATTTAAATACCTCATTTTATATAATCTTTTATTTTGTAAAACTTAACCTTTAAATGCACCAATTATTCTTTTAGAATTGTGTTTTTTATTGTTATATTAAATATTGGACACCAGAAATTTTAATATAGATTTTTAGCTTTATTTAGCTTTTATTTAGCGGCATATTATTGTACTCTTTACAAGATTAATTTTTCGATATAAATATAGTGGTTGCTAAGATTTTAATTAAAAGTGATGCAGATATGCGTCACTATCCATTTAAGGATTAAAAATATTTTCTTAAAAAAAATTTCCCATTATATTACATATAGATCATTATTCATCACCCCCCCCTCCCCCTCCCAAATAACTGCCTAAATGAAACGAATAATTTCGAAAAGGGATCAAAATTTCGCTTTTTAAACTATGAAGAACAAATAACTGTATCAACATCAATTCCTTGAATGTCTGTTTAATTTACCTGAAGTGAAAGCTTGTTAAAAGGCGACAAGTTTTCAAATTAGTGTTCTACAATATTTTACCCATTTTGGTGGCTTTATTTTTTTTGTTGTTGTTTTTTTTTTTTTTTTCAGAGATCTATTAGCGACGAACTGAAACCCTCAAATACACACAAACTTTAACGAGATTAGTTTATGAGGTACTTTCACATATTGTATTAAAAAGATATTTAAAGCAAAAATTGTGATTAATAAGGCTTTATCGAATTAATAAATTAAGAATTTCCACATGATCCTGCAATAGTGTTTTTCTTTAAGCCGTTCGGAACCATGGGTGCATATATGCACCCTAAAAAAAGTGCTTAAAACGCTTGAGTTCGATACCAGTAAAAAATAAATGTAAAATTTGTTTTATTTAATGACAACATTTTTGTGATTTGTAATCTTAATTCGAATAATTAACAAAAAGTGGTTCCAAACGAATGAAATTCGTATAAAAGATGCCGGTTCTGAGCAGGTTAACAGGGTATTTAAAAATGTGTTTCAAAGATGTTATATCTACACGGCTCCTACTCGGTCCGTTTTTTGAACACCACTTTTATTGAAAGAAAAATCTTGTTTAAAAATTTCGTAAAAATATACCGAGAAGAGCGTTTTTTCTTGAATTTGCTGCAGAAACCTGCCACAAACTTCTTCCTAAAAAATTACTGATTTTCAGAAAGCAGACCAGTGGGAAACCTGTATCTAAACAAACTGTATTGAAAGCATTTTACCTGAAGATGTTCGAAATATCTAAACAATGTGCTACCAACTTTATGAAATTAATAATATCTGGAAGTGACTTTAGAGAAGGTGTTGGTTAAATTCTTATGGCTTATGGCTCTGGAGGGATCATACACATTAGATGAGTATACATCATGACATTAATTAAAAATTTAAAAAAAAAACAGTTTTTACCAAAAATAATAGACAAGGGAAATTCCTCAACAGATAAGTATTTTAGTATTATGGTTTGAAAGAAAATTAGGTTCTATTTTGTTAGCCGAGCGTCAGTTATAATTCTCCAAGTATTGTTTCGTTTGGTGTTATTTGAATTATAACATTTCCCGTCTTTTGTTTCGCACTGATTTCCCGGTATATACTTCACGCGGCATGATTGAAATACTGTTTGATAAAGAAAATTTGCAATTTGCGAAAAAAGAGCAAAAAACTGTAAATTTATTTCGAGAAAAATGTATTTTGTATGATAAGGGATTTTGTAAGAACGGATACGAAATGAAGTTGTATTTTCAGGGTTGATACGGATCAGGGAATTTCCAGCCCAGGAAATTCTTCAGTACCAGTATTTTCTTACTGAAATTTTCTCCTTAAATAAGGCGAAATTTCGTGCGTTTAACCTAGATTTATTTTTCTATTAAAAGTACCGATATTTTCCTTGGAAAATGCACTGAAGAGTGGGATCTCTGACTTTTGTGATACTATTCCATAGAGATGTAATGTTCTAACCCAGGGGTGGCCAACAGTGGCACGCCTGATACCACTAAAATTTTACAGAAAAATTCGACTTATTGAATCGCAGAGATTCGATGATTAGATAAAGCAATGATTACTGTAAAATTTTAGTGGTGTGGCGCGTGCCACAGTTGGCCACCCCTGTTCTAACCTGTCGGACTAAAATGTGCATTCGTCAAAGTACGTGGTTTCAATCAAGTCGATTGAGTTATTTAAAGTATGTGAGGTGTATTAAATGTAGGAGATATGATAGTCTAAATAGATGAAAGTTTAATTATGAAGAGAAATAATAATGCTGCGATCTTCAACAACGTGATCTATTGTTTCAATCTTTCATTATGTAATAAATTATTTGTAGTTTATGCCATATTTTATTTAAAAATATATGTTATTATATTTTAGATATTTTAAATAAGTGTTTTAAGATATTAATATACAGAATTGAAGTATTGCGCACATAAATTTTAGGTTATTTTTAAGTTACTGTGGTGAATATTGGAATGCATTTAGATATCTTATAGCAGGCCTGTTCAACATGGCGCCCGTGGATCACCAGAAAATTTTGCCGTATTTAATCTTCGAATATGTGGGATTAAATAAGTCAGAGACATGGTGATGAGGAAACGGATTAAGAAAAAAAATTGCCGTACATAATATTCGAATACGTGGGATTAAATAAGTCAGAGACTTGGTGATGAGAAAACGGATTAAGTAAAAAATAAAATAATAATACTACTACTACTAATAATAATAATAATTCCAGGAGTACCGATAGATGGCGCTGTACAACAGAAAATAGGAAAAAAAATAATAAGAAGAAAAACAAACAAATGGGAAATAAACTTTTTCCGTTTTAGTCTATTGTCCTAATGAGAAAAAAAATTAATAAGCTTAAACTACCATTGTGGTAATTTACCACATTTCAATTTTATTAGCTTCTTTTGATCGCTTAAGTTTGTTTTTAATTCATTTATTTCCCCCTTCCTTTTCCTGTACCCTTTGGTATTTTATTTCACTGCTAGCATATTCATCGTTATTTTTATTTATTTATTCATCTTTCTACGTTTTTATTCAGCCCGATGGCTTCAAACATTATTTCATTTCGGTTGATTCAATTTTGTCTTTACATGACGTCACCGATTTTTGGTATCAAATCAGATTTAAAATATCTTTGTCAGTTTAATATAAATCACTTTATTTCTCCCTTTGGCGTCCTTTTATCCCTTGTTGGCATCCCGATATTTTGCTGCCTTCGCAACCTATTGCACTCCTAGGTGTTGGTTCGGTGTCATCCGCATTCTGTTTGACGAATATTTCTTAGTCCGGCAACCCTTTTCCCTCGCCAAGTGACAGCTGCACTGCTTTTCTTCGTTTACAAACTGATTCGCAGAGAAGTCGTTGAGGTGTCTGCAGAAGTGTTTGTACATTATGGAGTGTGATGTCTTTACAGTGGCTCACATTTGTTTTTGGACACTTGTGTTATTGAAACTTACTTATAAAAAACATCATCTAAATAATAAAGGATCTACTTAATTTTTTTTTCGTATAAACTTTATTCTCCCTATAATAAAACCTACATATTCTAATGAAAATATATTCACATTTTTTTTTCAAAAATTTAATTTACAGAGAAAGTGTTAAAAACAATCTCACATAAGTAAGTGGACACTTGAAAGAGCTTTACTAAATTTTTTCACAGATAATATTTTTTGTTATTTATTTTTATTATAAACGGAAATATATGTCAAATATTATCGTCTGCACTTTGAAATTACAACTAATTCATGTAAATTTGTTTACCTTTCTATATTTGAAGTGAACATGGCCGGACGCTACAAAGTTACAACAAATTCCATCCGTAATTTAATCATAGAACATTTTAAAGATGGCAAAAGCATCAGAACTATCGCAAAACTTGTTAAAGTGAGTCATTCAACAATTTTTTCTATTATAAAGCGATGGAAACTGCGTGGAACTGTTGAAAAAGCATTAAAATCAGGAGCTTTTCACAAGCTAACTCCCAGGAATCGAATGTTTATTATGCATAAAATCAAGAAAAATCCAGGAATTTGTGCAGTGAAAGTTACAACAGAATTAAAAACAGATTTGCAATAAAAGTAAACCTTGAGACTGTTAGACGAGTTATCAGATCATATGGATACAACAGTACAGTTGCCAGAAGAAAATTTTTCATCAATGAAAGAGCAAGGATGTTACGTCTGGATTTTGCAAAATTCGTGGTAGACAAAGATGTATCTTTTTGGTAAAACGTGATATTTGTGGATGAATCAAAATTTAACATATTTGGGTCTGATGGGCGAATAACTGTGGGGCGAAAGCCCAACGAAGAGCTCAATCTGAAAAAATGTATTGCCAACTGTCAAACATGGAGGTGGAAGCATAATGGTTTGGGGATGTTTTGCTGCTTCTGGTGTGAGAAATTTAGTTTCCATTGAAAGTAATATGGACCAATATAAGTATATAAATATCCTGGAAGAAAACTTGAAAATATCTGCCCAAAAACTTGGAATCCAAAACGCATTCAACTTGTATAAAGATAATGATACCAAACATACAGCCCTAAATCTTCGCTTATGGCTGCTGTACAACTGTCCCAAAGTTATCAAGACTCAACCATATTCTCTAGATTTAAACTCAATTGAAAATGTGTGGCATGAACTGGAGAAAAGAACAAAGAAACATGCATATTTCTTCGAAAGAACAGCTTAAAACAGTATTAGCAGAGGAATGGAACAAAACTGAAAATTTTTACACAAAAAAAAACTAGTTGCATCCATTCCAAAACGTTTTAAAAGTGTAATTTCAGGTAAAGGATATGCAACAAAGTATTAAAATGTTTGATTATTTGTATATTTTGGTTTACATTTGTTGAATCTTCAAAGTGTCCAATTGCTTATGTGAGATTGTTTTTAGCCCTTTCTCAGTAAATTAATTTTTTGAAAAAAAAAAGTTTTGAATTTATTTTCATTACAATATGTAGGTTTTATCATAGAGAAAAGAAAGTTCATATGAAAAATTTTTTAAGTAGGTCCTTTAATATTTAGATGATATTTTTTATAAGTAAGTTTCAAAAACACAAGTGTCCGAAAACAAATGTGAGCCACTGTATATGCCGGTAGTTTTTTTGTTTTAAGTGCTCGTTGGATCAAGATCATTGATAGTTACGTATCTATGTATGTATAATACAGAGTGAGTTGCTTAAGATCCTATATTATAGACGTAGGAAAGACACATACATGGTTATATATGCTATAATGAAGGCAACATCGACTGCCGAGTACTACAAGAATTCTGTTGGTTCTTTTTCAAAATAAATTATTTGTATAATAGCCTAGTGCTATGGGAGAGGTATAACAATGTCATGGAGAAGAACTAACCCTTTTACAAAGCGTGGAAGAAGTTGAATTCCAAAGAAAAATTGATAAATATGTTTTATATGCACTTTTTCTTGTATTAAACAATATTCCATTTTTATGAGAAAGTTAATATCTTGATGCAATTAACATGAATACTTATTTTTCCAAACGAACAAATATTCATGCGGTTGTAAAAAAAAAGAAACTATTAGAAATATTATATATTTTATAACTTACTTTTAACAGTTTAAAAATCGAAAAAGAATGTCTATTTTATGAATAGCCTTCTAATATAATTAATACAGATTTATTGTTCAGCAAGAACTGTAATCAGTTGATTATGGTAAAATGTGAAGAAGTTGTGTCTGATACTTTCAAGTTCCATTTTTCGAAAGAAATAAAAGAAAATGCTGTTTGTGTTTAATGTTTCAAATAAACAGTTTTGCTAAATATTTCTGTCTTCTTTTTTATTAAAATGATGTGTATTTTTTATATACCGTAAGCATTATCTTTTATATTTTGAGGGTTTATAAAACCAAAATGAGATTCACTTAAGATATTTTCCTTTGTGAGCATAAATTCCTCTATTGAATGAAAATTCTTTAGTTCTCACAGTTGTCTAAATAAAGGTACAACTTTAAAAATCTGGGTTATTAATGGAATTATAGAGGAGGTGTAATTCTCAATGCAAGTTGTTAGTAGGAATTCTAAAAGTACTGATTAAAAATTATTTCAAACAACAAAATTCTCCATAGAATTTTAGCTGACATTGATTCAATTCAACTTATTTACTACACCTTTATTTTCAATAAAAATATAAGGTCTACTAATAAAACATTTTTCACAATTCATATTTTACTACAGCCATTGTAACTGCAATTTCAAATTGTAAGCACAAATCTTTCCGTAAACCAATAGTTTGTGGGGGTACACGACATTTCGGTCCCGACACTTCGGTCCCGCCATTTCGGTCTCGCCGTTTCGGTCCCGAGACATTTCGGTCCCTGGCCATTTCGGTCCTGAGACATTTCGGTCCCTGGCCATTTCGGTCCGGAGATATTTCGGTCCCTGGCCATTTCTGTTCGGAGACATTTCGGTCTGTGGCCATTTCGGTCCCGAGACATTTGGGTCCCGAGACATTTCGGTCCCTGGCCATTTCGGTCCCCAGCCATTTCGGTCCTTAGCCATTTCGGTCCCTTGTCATTTCTGTGCCCACCACCATAAGGTGGTGGGCTCGTATTCTAATTGTCGTGGGCCGCCAAACGCTGTAATTTAAACATTATTTGGGACCTTTTTAAATTTTTTTAACACCCCCCAACCCCCAAATTAAAAAAAAAAAGCTGAATATAACAGTCCGATAAATTTAAACTTTTATAACTCGTGATAATGAAATCACAGCGAGCTGAAAATTTGTTTTATTGAACAATGTGATATAATTTTACAGGGGACATTGTCTTTTTAATATTATTATTATTTAACAAAATGGATTTTTTAAGCTTTATTATTTGTTATTAATATTAGGTATTCTATATATACTATAAACTGCCATAGATGATTTTTTGGTTGTTTTCATACGTTTTTTAGAACCTTTAAATTATCATCATTAATTAAATAATTTAAAAAACAGTTCTTATTTTTTCTCCTTCTTACAATTAGATTAATAATAAATGTCTTCAATAATTCAATTCGACGCTTATAAGCTATTGTAGGTAAATATTTCCTCAAATCATTCTTCTACATCCTCTCCTTTAATAATTCAGAAATGAGATATATTTATTGAAGCAAAAATATTTAATTTTTCTTATTACTTTTATAATACAAAGTTATAATTTTGTTTTCATAAGTTACTTTACCGTTATAAACATTGGGAAAACAATAGTGATTTGGTAATTAGGTGTGCCAGGAAAAATATTTTGTTGTCAGAAAACTCCACCCACCGCTTCATTTTTTTAAAAATAATTATTGGTTGCATTTTTAACAGTCTTCTCACCCATTGCAGACGATTTTTGTGAACTAATTTTATTGAAACTGGGCCTATTTCTTTGTAATAAGATGATTATTTTTTAGGTGCGTTCGTAATTATATAAATACGTAGCACCTATAGTCGTCGTTCAGTCCGTCCGTCCGTCTGTCCGTCCGTCTGTCCGCATGTAACAGAGCAAAAACTACCCAACCGAATAGTCTGAAATTTCAAATATGTGATTGTTGCAAAATTTTGTCGACCCATTTCAAATTTTATGAAAATCGGATGTATAGTTTAATTACAGGGACAGTCAAAAGTTTTTCTTTACATTACGGCCAATGGGAAAAATTATTGCAAGTGGATTTTAATGGTATTAGAGCCTTCCGAATGATCTGAAATTTTAAAGATATAATTGTTGCAAAATTTTGTCGAGCCATTTCAAATTTTAGGAAAATCGGATGTATAGTTTAATTACAGGGACAGCCAAAAGTTTTTCTTTACATTACCGCCAATGGGAAAAATTATTGCAAGTGCATTTTAACGATATTACAGCCTTCCGAATGGTCTGAAATTTTAAAGATATAATTGTTGCAAAATTTTGTCGAGCCATTTCAAATTTTAGGAAAATCGGATGTATAGTTTAATTACAGGGACAGCCAAAAGTTTTTCTTTACATTACGGCCAATGGGAAAAATTATTGCAAGTGCATTTTAATGATATTACAGCCTTCCGAATGGTCTGAAATTTTAAAGATATAATTGTTGCAAAATTTTGTTGAGCTATTTCAAATTTTAGGAAAATCGGATGTATAGTTTAATTACAGGGACAGTCAAAAGTGTTCCGAAAAAATTATTGGAAGTGCATTTTTATGATGTATCAGACTATGCACGTTATGAAGTGTAAAAAAGTATACATTCAGTACAATATGGGGTGCAAAAAATAATTTTAAAACTAGTTATAGTACGAACGCACCTCATTTGCCACGTTTGACGAGCAATTTCCAACTTGTTATTTTATGTAATAGTGTAAGTATTATTTTAATTAATTTTATTTTCAATTTTTAACTGACAAAACTAAGGTTTTTAGGTGCGTTCCTAATTATATAAATACGTAGCACCTACAGTCGTCGTTCAGTCCGTCCGTCTGCCCGTTTGTCTGTCCGCATATAACAGAGCAAAAACAACCCAACCGAATGGTCTGAAATTTTAAATATATGATTGTTGCATAATTTTGTCGAGCCATTTCAAATTTTATGGATATCGGATGCATAGTTTAATTACAGGGACTGTCAAAAGTTTTTCTTTACATTGCGGCCAATGGGAAAAATTATTGCAAGTGTATTTTAATGATGTTACAGCCTTCCGAATGGTCTGAAATTTTAAATATATGATTGTTGCAAAATTTTGTCGAGCCATTTCAAATTTTATGAAAATCGGATGTATAATTTAATTACAGGGACAGTCAAAAAATTTCCGTTACATTACGGCCAATGGGAAAAAATTATTGCAAGTGCATTTTAATGATGTTACAGCCTTCCGAGTGGTCTGAAATTTTAAATATATAATTGTTACAAAATTTTGTCGAGCCATTTGAAATTTTATGAAAATCGGTGTATAGTTTAATTACAGAGACAGTCAAAAGTTTTGCGTTACATTACGGGGAATGGGAAAAAATTATTGCAAGTGCATTTTAATGATGTCACAGGCTATGCACTCATGAAGTGCAAAAAAAAATATACATTCAGTACAATATGGGGTGCAAAAAATAATTATAAAACTAGTTATAGTGCGAACGCACCTCATTTGCCACGTTTGACGAGCAATTTCCAACTTGTTTGTATTTGTCGTTTATTTATTGATTTGTAATATTACCCTTTTCCTCTCACTTTCCCAGAAAAAAAATTAATATTTTTTTATTTTAGTTTTATTATTAATTATATTAATAGTTTTAAATTTCGGTGACTTTAAATATAAAATAAATAAACATGTAAAAGATAAATTTCAGTTTATAACTACTATATGATAAATTGAATATAAAATGTATTATGTATTGAGTTTATTTTAAAGTAAAAAAATGTAATGTATATTAATAATGTTACTAATTTAATAAATTAAGGATACATTAAATAAAAAATACATTTAATAAAATATTAATTTAATTTTTATACTAAAATTCCTAACTTTTTTGAGAATTAATTAATAGCAATTATTAGTAGCAATTATTAATAGCACTTAAAGTTTTTATTCAAAAGTTTTAATTTATAATTTCCAAAAAATAATATAGGAATTTTTTAAAAAATCAGTCAAAAACATAAAGTCTAAGTAATAATTAATTAATTAATTAAACATAATAATAATAATAATAATAATAATAATAATAATAATGCAACATTGTACAAATACGTAAAAATACCTTTTAACAGTGTTAGGTGATATTATGCAGATTTTAATTTTTTAAGTACAGTTATAATTTACAATTCACAAAAAGTAAGAAATTATTAATTAATTATAATTAAAGAGCAAAAATAATATTATAAGCTAACTAATAAATGAATAAACAACATGTTTATCTTCAGAAACCTTATCACTTTTATACATCCTAATGAAGTTAATAACGTTATAATAACCGAAAATTAAAAAAATATATATTTGCATTTACCCTATAAAAACTATTATATAGTTCATGTAATAGTTTTTAAACAAGCAATTGATAAATTAGTTATCTAAACAATTAATAATTAAAATAATTTTGAATTGATAAATACGTTTAGTAAAAACAATTTAATTTTTGAATTTTTTTTTTACTTAACAATATAACTATGAGTGTTTTCAACTTGTCGTGCAAGTTAAATTCATGCTGTATCAAATTTATTGCAAACTAACGGCAAAAAAGTAATCAAAAATACTGCAAACTTACTGCAAAGTAGTAATCTTTCCATATCACACTATAAGTTTAACCCCTTCGAAGGGGTCAATAGACCTGATCAGGTCTATTGATGCGAAAGCGCCGTCAGAAGGCGCATGCATAGGTTTTATCACCATAAACAAGTTTAGGTAATATTTGTACTTTTCATTTCGAGCATTTTTTGGTATTTAATAAGTATAGCGTTTAGAAACAAGTTGGAAATTGCTCGTCAAACGTGGCAAATGAGGTGCGTTCGTACTATAACAAGTTTTATAATTATTTTTTGTACCCCATATTGTACTGAATCTATAATTTGTTGCACTTCATAAAGTGCATAGTCTTTAACATCATTAAAATGCACTCCTAATAATTTTTTTTCCATTCCCCGAACAATTTTGACTGTCCCTGTAATTAAACTATACATCCGATTTTCCTAAAATTTGAAATGGCTCGACAAAATTTTGAAACAATTATATCTTTAAAATTTCAGACCATTCGGAAGGCTGTAACATCATTAAAATGCACTTGCAATAATTTTTCCCATTGGCCGTAATGTAAAGAAAAACTTTTGACTGTCCCTGTAATTAAACTATACATCCGATTTTCATAAAATTTGAAATGGCTCGACAAAATTTTGCAACAATCTTATATTTCAAATTTCAGACCATTCGGTTGGGTAGTTTTTGCTCTGTTATATGCGGACAGACAGACGGACGGACTGAACGACGACTATATGTGCTACGTATTTATATAATTACGAACGCACCTAAAAACGGTGCCTACCGAATAAAATTTCTGCAATTTCTGCGTATGTGCTGATTCTCATTGTTGTTGAGTCTCTCAACAGAGAGATTTTTTGCTTTCGTCACTTTCGTGAATTAAAGACAGTCTTGCCATCAGTTTCACAACAAACTACTCATGCAAGTGGGTGATGGTATACCTTGCGCGAGATTTGCGCAATTTCTCAATTTTTGAATTTCTCAATTCAAATTTGTCACGACAAGATAATATCAGAAAAAAATCAAACTTTCTGCTAATGTTCATGCTATCTGGGTTACCTCAAAAATTTCCATGGGGAGCGCGGCGGATCGCATGAACGGCTCATGCGATTGACACTTAATGTGAAATCATTATCCAATATCTATTACAGCACAAATTCTTAATTCAATGGCAAGAAATTAAACATGAAAATTGCTGTTTTACACTTAACCACTTGGCCCTAACTTTATTGTAGGCAAATGTTATGTAATATGAAACTTGATTTAACCCATTCGCTGCCAAAACTAAGAATTTTCAAATTTTTTGTTGAAGGTCGTTTGCCAGCACAAATTCAGAAAGATAAATTTCGCTTTACTAATACAGCGAAATTTCTGCCAATAAATCAGGCATCTTTTTTAAATTATAAAATAGTGGTGACAAAGTAATCAATAAATTAAAGCCACGAGTATACTCGTGAATGACAGCGAATGGGTTAATTAAATTTAACTCTTCAGTATGCGCCAGCTTTTTACATCATAAGTGAATCTTTTTCACTGGTAAATATTAATGTAACTTGAATGTATTATTAGTTGCAGTTATAGAGATTGGCCTTTTTTTATCCATGCTTTTTTTTTTTAAATTAAGAAATTAAATAAGGATATACCTAAATTCTTAAAGTTACTCGAAATACTTCTATCATATATACAGTCAAGACAAGATTCCAAGCACTGGTAAAAAGCTCCATTTTAGACAGGCTTCCATGTAAAAAAGTGTAATTAATTATACTTCTAAGATACACTACCTCAATAAATTTCTATTGTTCTATTGAATCTATTGTTCGTTTCGCAGGGATTATGAAACTCTTCCGTTTGAGACAGGATTCCGTTATAGAAAGATTCCGCTTTCACAGGTTTCACTATGCTTCACTAAAGAAGGTGAAAATCCCCTTTTCAGACAGGTTTTCAGCAAATTTAGTTGTATCGCAATTCATATTAAGACCATGTAACGCTTACGTTAAAGACAGGATTCTGTTATAGACAATTACTATTTTGACAAGTTTTATTCTATTCATATGATATAAATAAGTATATTTATATAAATACACAAAACTTTTAAAAATGGAACCTGCCTATAACGGAGTTCTGTCTTAAACATAAATGTTCCATAGTGCTACGGAAAAGAATACTATACAAATACACCAAATAACACGGAAACCTGTGTAAAACGGAATTTTTCACCAATATTTACAATTTCATCTTGACAGGTTTTACTATATATATAACATGAAGGGAAAATTCTGGACCCCCCCCCCCCGAAACGAAATCCTGGCTGCGCTACTGCATGTCGTCCCGGTTTTTTTAAGCCATTAAAGATGAAAAATGCCGTGTGGCCCCAAAAAAGCGCCGGCTGACTAGAACAAAGAGAGCGCGAGTAGAATAATTCTTCTATCTGGATCTTTATTTAGCATAATCAAATGGGGGAAGCCAGGACATCTACACTTGACATATATATATACATGTACAATATTCTTTTGAATGAATAACATATAGATATCAAGAAAAGCCAAATATGTTTTCTAAATTTCCAAATTTCTTCATTGTGATATATTTATAAAATTTCTTAATTTAAAATGAAATTTTACGTAAAAGTGATTCACTATACATTACTATTTTGAGATTTTATGTTATTTTTTTTTGTATTTTCATTTTTATTTTTTATTTGTCATATTAAAACATGTAGGCTGCTTTAATTCTAAGTATATAAGTCAAATAAATAACAAAGAAATATTTGAAATACAGAATTAATTTTAAATACGAAAAGAATATTTTATGACAATAGAAAATTTAAAATTTTGATTTATGTTTATTGTGCTCGTAGTTTTTGAATGTAATAAGCATATAAAATTCTTAAATATATTAAAAAGGATTTGTAATTGTTGCAAACTACTTCACCGTCGACAAGTATGGGGAAAAAGTGCTTTTATCCTCGAGTTATCTCGGGGCAAACGGTGAAATGGTTCAAAATTAAAAATATTTTTTAACTTGTCATTCGACACCGGTAGAAATAGCGGTTAATATTATTGTTACATGTAAAAAGATTAATGCAAACTTTTAAATCGTTTTTCAAAAAATAGTAAATTAAAATAATTATTAAAATAAAATAGAAAGTTCTAGTCTGTTCCGGTGCAGAATTAAAAAAATAATGTGTCTTTATCACAATTCCATGTTAAAAACCCCCTTTTTAAAAAATATGTAAAATGCAATACATTTAAAATTGATGCGCCGTTAAATAATAGGATAAAATAAAGATTTGTAAAAATATTTGCAGATTTTTTCATTATTAATCACATAGTGTGCAAATTATATACAATTGAATATGTGCATTTTGGCATGAGCATTTGCATATGAAAATTAAAGCTCGACTTATAAATATTTTTAAATTGTCTGGACTTTATATTTATGATAGACTAAAATATGAGGAGCTTCTATAAAGAATCCACAGAACTCTCCCTTTCCCCACTCCTGAAAACGATTACTTCTACCATATAAAATTTGCATGGGGTGCTACAATTTGATTGCGAGTTATAAGTATTTGCGGTTTTCGGGCCCTTCTATTCGGTTATACTAAAATTTCAAGGGTTCAGTTAAAAAATCTTATAATGTACCTCCTTGTTTAAAGATTACGTTTACCATACAAAATATGAGTGTGATTACGATAATTACAGAGAAAGTTATAAATGTTTTGATTTATCAGGACCTTATACTTAAGATACACTAAAATATATAAAAAGTCAACAGAGCCCCCCCCCCCCCCCTGCCTTATAAAACGATTATGATTATCATAGGAAATTTGTGTGGGCTGCGACAATTTTGATCTGTGTTATAAGTGTTTGCGTTTTCGAGTCCTTATATTCGAGTTATACTAAAATTTAGGGAGTTCAGTTAAAAAATTTGATAATGTCCCTAATAACGTTTACCATACAAAATATGAGTGTTTTGCGATAATTATAGATCGAGTTATAAATGTCTTAATTTATCAGACCCTTATACTTATGATACACTAAAATATAGAAAATGTCAATCCCCCCCTTGTTTTTTAAAATGATTACCATACGAAATTTGTGTGTGTTTACTAAAATTTTAAGGCCTTTATTTAAAAACTCTACAATGTCCCCTATAAAATTGTCACCTATTTCAAGTGCACAAAATTTCAGCTTGCTGGAGAAGGGACCGAAATATCTCGGGACCGAAATATCTTGGGACTGAATTGTCTCGGGACCGAAATGTCTTGGGTCCGAATTGTCTCGGGACCGAAATGTCTTGGGACCGAAATGTCTCGGGACCGAAATGTCTTGGGACCGAAGTGTCTCGGGACCGAAATGTCTTGGGACCGAATTGTCTCGGGACCGAAATGTCTTGGGACCGAAACGGCGGGACCGAAATGGCGGGACCGAAGTGTCGGGACCGAAACGTCCTGCTTCCGTTTGTGGCCATGTTCTGGCTATAAAAGATATAAAACTAGAGAGAACATTCTTTTTTCTGCAATATTTCAATAATGACAAACCAACCAGTCATATGTTTCTGAAAACCTGAGCATTTTGATCTTCGGATCAGTCTTGCCAGTGGGCTACTTTTTTTAATTCAGATTTTTTGATTGGCAGCACTTTTTTGAAATCGTTAAATTTGCTATTTTTAATGATATATCAATTAAGGCAAAAACGAGGGGAATTTTACCGTTTCAAAAAATGGCATTAATCAAGAAATCTGATTTTATCAAAAAGTAGCCCACTGGCAACACTGCTCCAGATCTTAATCCAGGGGTGGCCAACTGTGGCACGCGTCACACCACTAAAATTTTACAGTAATCATTGCTTTATCTAATCATCGAATCTCTGCGATTCAACAAGTCGAATTTTTCTGTAAAATTTTAGTGGTATCAGGCGTGCTACTGTTGGCCACCAATGTCTTAATCCGTGTGATTTTTTGCTTAGGGGACACCTAAAAATTCTTATTTATCGAGTACACCAATTTCCGGCGTGTAATTCGCGAATCAAACAATTCTGTTCGGACCCAGAAATTGTATTTAGAAACCGAAGCCAAATATTTACCGCGATCTAAAAAGTCACATTTTATTTTAAAATATTTCTAGGTCAAAAATGATTGTTTTATCCGCAGATTATATGCCGGAAATTACGGTACTTCTGCTAACCTTAGCATACCTGAAAAAAGGTGAGAGGCATCTACTTGTGAGAAGCAACTCAGCCGACTAGGTAAGATCTGAAGTTGAACAATCTGTCCACAGACTGCAGATTTTATATCTTTAATGAAGGAAACCATATTGAGCAGCATTCCGTGCGTAGATTAAGCCCCTTATCAGGTGAACATTTGGTAAGTTCAAATATAGTTTGTAGAGATGCATCTTTTCTGCGTATGATCAGTTGTACAGTACCATCTATATCTGTAGTTTCTCAAACTAATTCTTTTCGCGTAATTCGTTTCCCCTAATGGAGTCATGAATAAAGCGGAAAAGACATATAGTGTACTGTCTACCAGTTGCGAATGAAGTAACTGAGGAGGTTGTCACATGAAGGCGGCTGCTTTTTTAAATCGGATCTACAGTTTCAGAATACCACCGGTGAAATACTTCCCACCAGTAAAATTGAATAGAAATTTTTCAGTTATTTAATCATCTTATTCACGGAAATATTTTCTCCCAAATATGGCAAAAATTTCTATTTGTTTTTACTGGTGTCCGTTTGATTGGTAAAAGAGTAAGTTTGTTTCACCGGGTGTCACAATATGATGGAAACAATGGCTCTGACTACCGCAAAAGCAAGCTTACACCATTAAAAATGAAAATCTGTTTTTGCCATTATTTATGACTGAAAGTTTGCATTAATAAGGACTTTAAATACGGACAAAATTTCTATATAAATTTACTGGTGGAAGTTATCACCCAGTCCTTGCGAAAGCGGTTACAGTTGTAGCTTCACTATTTTAAGTATATGTCAGCTCCTTTTTATTAGTAGTTCCAAGATTCCCATGCATTGTTACCAGTAGGCTACTTTTTTAAAATTCAGATTTCTTGCTTGGCACCACTTTTTTGAAATTGTAAAATTCGTCTTATTTAATGACATATTAATTAAGGCGAAAACAAGGGGAATTTTAGCACTCGAGAAAAGTGGTGCCAAACAAGAAATCTGAATTTTAAAAAAGTAGCCCAATGGCAACACTGTCCCCATGTTTCCCCGGCGGTATTCTGAAACTATAGATCCGATTTAAAAAAAGCAGCCGCCATCTTGTGACAACTTCCTCAGTTACTTCCCTCGCAACTGGTAGATAGTACACTATCTGTCTCCTCCTCTTTATTCATAACTCCATTCCTTCAAGGGGTTAAAATAGTGAAGCTTCAACTGTGACCGCTTTCGCAGCGGTTGATTACCGCCCAGGGAATTTTCCTCCAGTAAATTTAAACGAAAATTTTCTCATTGTTTAACCCTCTCGCTGCGCATCCCGAGGGTATCTTGGGCAACGTAAAAATAGAGAAATTTGCGCAACCCGAGATTTCATCGGGGATGCAGTTTCTCTGTCTAATTAACACGCCTTCATCATTCCCACCAGTTACTTTTTATTGTAAATTTTGTCTTAGCTAATCGGAGCATTTTGCCGATTAACCCCTTAACGCTCGAATTAAATTACGGTTGAATAATTCAAATTGCTTATTGGCACCACTTTTATGAAAAAGAAATATTCACCTTATCTAATGACAGGTAAAACGGTACTAAAATATAGCCAATTTCACTATTTTATAAAACTGATGGGAATCAAACAACTTCAGAAAAGAAAAGACACAGCCCGATAATACCTAGGGAGCGAGAATTAAGGGGTTAAATCAGACGAAAATTTTTGTTTTGAAAAACCGGTGGTTAAAGAATAAAAATTTTTAAAAGACGCTCATCGCGAAGGAATTAAGTACGCAATTTCTGAAGCTATTTCGATAAAACAATTAAGCAGCGAGGGGGTTAAAATTCTTATTATTGCAACGTTTTAGTAATAAATAATGTCAGAAATGGTTATTCATTTTTACTAATGTAAGTTAATTTGGCGGTAGCCAGGCCCTGCGCTTCCGCCATATTTTCAGTGATGGAACAGTATATCAGCAGAGAATCAATTGACACCACATAATTCTATTAGTATTCTTCATCTAACTTCAGGACAGAATTTCTGAGGTTTTTGAAGGCGAAAAATACTATAAAAATTTAGTGGTGACAATCGCTCAACTGCTGCGCCATTGTTCCATCACTGTTTTGTGACAACTTAGACAACCTCCGGTCAGTGTCAGTGAAAAACAGTATAGCACCTGGTCAAACTGACACCAATAAAAACGAATTGAATTTTTTATCATTCTTGTGAGAAATTATTTCCATGAATAAGGCGCTTAAATAAGTAAAAATTTGTGTTTAAATTTACTGGTGGGAAGTTTTTCCCCACGGCGGTAATCACAAACTGTTGATCTGATTAAAAAAAACAGCTGCCATGTTGTGACATCCTTCTCAGTTACATCCCTCGCAACTGGGACCGCGGTGGAGTTGTCGGAAACCAATGCTATGTAATGTAGTGGATTTTGTGCATTTGTTTCTGATTTTAAATTCTATAATCGTCTGTATCATGTCAAACTATCCAATATGAAAACAACGTTCCCAGTGGGTTACTGTTTTAAATTCGGATTATTTGATTGACACCACTTTTCTGATATGGTAAAATTCCTCTTGTTTTCGCCTTAATTAATATGTCATTAAATAAAGTTAAATAAGGCGAATTTTACTATTTCATAAAAAGTGGTGCCAATCAAGAAATCTGGATTTTAAAAAAGTAGCCCACTGGCAACACTGTTTTTAAACTGGATAGTATGCCGTGGTACCGACGATGTATCAGAAGATATTGCTATACTGTTATAAGTTTTTTAATGAAATATATATTCCTTTTTAATCAAACTTTTCATATCGGATTTATTATGTCTTGATTTATATTATCCCAACAGTAAATTAGTATTTCATTGAAAGCCATTTATTAAAACAATGTCTCAAGTGAAGTATTTCGCATGTCAATGGAGCTGAAGTAATGTAACAAGTCAATTGTTGATATTAATGATTTTATAATGATGCTATCATATATACTTCACAAAATTTCAATTCGATTATAAATCAGTTAGCTTAGGAATTTATACACGCGCTTTTATTCTGAATTCATCATTACTTATGGCAATTCATAGAATTTGAACACAGTTATTCTCAATCCTAGATTTATTTCCTTAACCTTATATTAATTTAATTAAACTGTAATTCAAATACACACATTGGAAAATAGGATTTTCACCTCCATGAACAGACTAGTTTTTCATGAAAAGTTAGTTAATGAAACTTTTATGTCATAAGTTATATTCCAAACAAATACATAAGTTTGGGTTCGATTTGGAAGGCTACATGCTGTAAATACTGGTGTATAAGTCGACAATCCCCAAATTCAAGAGTGATAACAGATATATGACCAGTATTTCCGGATATTTAATCTTCTTCTTATTTTATCACAGAAAGTTATGGGGAAATCTGCATAATGTTTACTGTTAAGTCAAGATATTGTATATTATTTTAATGTAATTTTTGACGTATGAACCGCCGATGGACAAACAAATTAAATAAGAAAACTTTGCATTAATGCCCATAAATCAAAAGCATATACACATACAGGACACGTTTCGGTATGGAAATTTTAAAAGCCCGTCATCAGCCAATGTAAGCACATGTCCGTAAGGGGACAAGGTAAAAAATGAACAGTAAGGGCAGAGAGGTGAGCTTACAAGAAATGCGAGAAGAGGCGCTAGCTGAAAGGTAAACACTAATCACAGAGCAGCACATGCAGGAGAGAAAAGTGTTGCAAAATGATAGAAAAATTAACAGAAAATAAAATTGTAAAAGAAATAAACAAATTTCACCCCTTCAAGGGCAGTGGTTAATTTTTGGACCACCTAATTTTAATCCCTAAATGGGACATTGACACCAGAATTTTGGTTTGAATTTTTTTTTATTTAAAGTAAGTGAAGAAACGCTTTTACTTATTTTCAAATAAATTTGTTTGTAAATTCCGGTGTCATTCATTCAGTTCAGTATTTTACTAACAGAAGTGCCTTGTCCCTGAAAGGGTTAAATTTAAAAAAAGAATAAATGAATAAAATAAGCGAAGAGAATAAAAAAAATAAAACTAAAAGAGAAAACGCAAGAAAAACAAGCAATAACAGTTTTTTTTCTTTTTTTATTAATAAAATGAAAAGAGATAAGAAAAGAAGGAAAAGAATTACAAAAGTAATTTCCACGCTGAAAATAATTTCAGTACTCTTCCTTTAAAAAACTTAATTCGTAGCGTAAGCGTAACGTATGATCGAAACGAACGGTAAACGTATGTTCCATAATTACGCGAATTTCATTACTCTTCTATTGAAATTGATGAAACCCTGCAATTAGTTATCATTTGTGTCAGGTAAATCGCCTTTCAGTTTAACAATTCGTTCTATTCTCAAACTAATGTTTTCGTTATGGGTAATGAAATTTATCCTCTTTTATGTCTTTTAAATCTTCCTTAATGTATTTGAAGGTTCTTCGTTATATTTTATATGAATTTGTTGATTGTAAAAGAACACTGTGTCGCAGATCAACAATGAAATACTTGTACCTAACCTACTCAAGATGGATGTCATATTTTGGTATTTTATTTTTCAATGCCAGAAATTCTGTAGAGTATTTTTCGCCTTATTTTCCAAGAATACATTTCGAGAGTTATTCAATTAGACGCAGTAAAGATAAAGTTAGAATATTCTGGAGCAAAATGATGAATACCATGCACACTGTATGCGGGACGTATTCGTACCACCTGTCCTGAAGGGAAGAAAAATCATTTTAGTCTAAATCACAGTGCGTTAAGAAATTATAAGACCACTAAGGAATTGGTACACTTCTGAAGAAGCAGACACAATATGTAAGTTTTTAGCGTACGTATTTAAAATTGATCGTAGAAGGATTTCTGCCATAATTGCTACATTAAAATTTAAGTTATATTTTATTAAAATCTTTTATTTTTTTTTTTTAAACGTAAATAAGGTGACTGTTAAGAAATTATAAGACCACTTGAGGGAATTACGTAGCATATTATTACGTCACACCAGAATCATTCGAGGCTAACGAAAAAGACAGGCTACCGCGGTGCATTCCACCTATCTTTTTTTTACAGACCGCTGGAGTCACGTGATGCTCGAATGCACCAATGAAGTTGTGTGGAAAGAGCATCACATCACTCTAGCAGTCTGTAAAAAAAGACACGTGGGATGCACCGCGGTAGCCTGTCTTTTTCGTTAGCCTCGAGAATCATTATAAAACGTACGCGTTTGTATATCGTGAAAGTATTCGCGAGAAGCAAACTTTCAGGTTTAGATAGTGTTATTTACGATATATTTGAAGATGCCGCGTTGCAAAGAGTTGTCTGTGACCGAAGGAAGAAAATTTTGTTTTTATAAGGGTGCTGGTAAATCTCAATGAGAAATAACTCGGTTAATGAAACATTCTGAAACTGCCATTCCCAAAGAAATAATAAGAAAAAGGAATCAAATAAAATTAAACTATCAGGAAGAAAAAGGATTTTGACAACACGGTATGATCGACAAATATTTCGGTTATCAACTCAAAAAGGTCTTTCAACTCGGGAAATTTCGAACCGTTTCAGCGAAAGAACCTCACACCTAACAGTTTGCGAGAGTCTGAAATCAAATAGTAATGCAAAATGTATCAAAATGTTGAAAAACCGAGATTAGTGAAACATCATAAAGAAGAAAGGCTAAAATGGGCTAAAAATGTCATGTCATGGGACAAGAAATGGTAACAAGTGATATTTTCAGATGAAAAAAAAATTGATCTTGACTGTGCGGATGGTTATAAATACTATTGTCATGATTTGAGGAAGGAACCGAAACAATGCTTCAGTCGATAAATGAGAGGAGGATCAGCAATGGTTTGGGGAGCTTTTAGTCATGGTGGATTATGCAATTTAACCCAAATTTCGGGACGTTACAAACTCTGCGCAATATCAGGCTATTTTATATTATCATTTGATACCGTTTGGACCTTTTTTAGGTGGTGCTAACTGGATGTTCAGGGATGAGGGCACTCCGACCCAAATGGTTGATTTTCACCACTAAATTTTAATAGCAATATTTGCTTTATTAAATATCAGAAATTTTGTCATAAAATAACTCAAGAAATACCATTTAAATTTAGTGGTAGCAATCAGTCATTTGGGTCGGAGCGCTGTCATCCCTGATGTTTCAGATAGACAATGCTTCTTGTCATGCGTCTAAATCCACCCAGCAGTGGTTTAAAAAAGAAAAAATTCAAGTTTTGTCATGGCCAAATCGAAGTCAAGACTTGAACCCTATGGAAAATTTTTGGGGCGTATTAACCCTTTGAGGGGCAAGGCACTTCTATTAGAAAACACTCAAATGAATGAATGACACCGGAATTTACAAACAAATTTATTTGAAAATAAGTAAAAGCGTTTCTTCACGTACTTAACAAAAAATAATTTCAAACCAAAATTCTGGTGTCAATGTCCCATTTAGAGATTAAAATTTGGTGGTCCAAAAATAAACCACCGCCCATGATGGGATTAAGTCGTAAAATTTATGCTCATAATAAACAGTTTTCATCTGCCACTGAACTAGAATCAGCCATTGTAAAAGGATGGCACAATATTTCTGAATCTGTACTTAATCACCACGTCACTTCTATGAAAAACAGAGTGTTTGAGGTTACTAAGGAAAAATGGAAGACAAGTATCGTATTAATTTACATATTATTTTTGTTTTTAGACATGTGGTCTTATAATTTTTTAGCAATGTATTTTTCAATCATTGTTTTTAATTTTGTTAAGATACTTATTTATTGCATTATTCAAAATTATTGTAAATTAATTTTAATAAATATGTTGTGTTTTGGCATTCCATGTGTTTAAACCAGGGGTGGCCAACAGTGGCACGCCTGATACTACTAAAATTTTACAGAAAAATTCGACTTCTTGAATCGCAGAGATTCGATGATTAGATAAAGCAATGATTACTGTAAAATTTTAGTGCTGTGGCGCGTGCCACAGTTGGCCACACCTGGTTTAAACTATAATTAGGACCTTTATTTACTTCATAATTTTCAAAATCAAAGTGGTCGTATAATTTCTTGACGCACTGCAGTGCATTCCAACAATTCTGCCTGAGGATTGTCTGTCATCATAATTTCTGAATAGTATGATTTGCTTTATTTAACAACAAAGTTACTTCCATTGATAATGCTTGCTACCTTTCTTTTATGATAAAATGGCGAAGATATTTTGCCGATTTTTTGTTTAAAATGTAGACTCTGAAAAATTATGTAAAGATAACTTAAAAATAAATATGTGAAAATGGCTTTTAACTGCATCAATTTCCGTTTAAATTCTCATCCTTTAACCCCTTGAGAGGCAAGCAAAAATGACTCTAACTATTGAATTCTCAAATAATCAAAAAATAATAATCAAAAAATATAATAATCAAAATAATCAAAAAATTTTATTTTTAAAAATGGAAAAGCAATTTTTCAACGATTTTCCTCCAAAGATAAAAATATAAAATTTGGTAAAACATTTCTGCTGAGAACCTTGTTTAAATTAGGTGGGATATATTTTATCCCACCGCCCCTCAAGGGGTTAACATGCCAAAGGCCAACGAGCTGCAGTGTTGCCAGACAAGGGACTTGTTTAATTCAGATTATTTGACTGTCATCACTTTTTTAAAATAGTATAAATCGATTATCTTTCAGAAATTTTAATATATTTATAAATAGGTCGAATATTTCTATTTAAAAAAAGCGGTGACAATCAACTATCTGGGGAAACTGTCGAGCTGTCACTATTTTCGAACAGAAACATGTGCTTTATTTAACCCTTTGAGGGGCAAAGTATTTCTGTTGCTGAAATGGTAAAATGACTGATTGCCACCAGTATTTATAAGAAAATTTATATAATAGTAACTAAAAGCGTTTCTTCGAGTATATAGTATAAATCAAAATTTAGATTTAAAATTCTGGTGCCAATGTGACATTTGAGAATTAAAATTAAGTGGTATATATACCATACCGGCGCCCTTCAAGGGGTTAATGGCAGGCAATTTACAATTAACTAAGGCGAAGATTATCTTTCGGAATTTGAGGTATCAAACTATTGTCAGACAAAATGTTTGAAGATCCCAAATATTAACCCCTTGAACATTTCTTTTTTCTTTAATATATATATATATATATAATGGATTTATGAATAAAGAGGAGGAGACATATAGTGTATTCTCTACCAGTAGCGATTGAAGTAGCTGAGGAGGTTGTCACAAGATGGCGGCTGCTATTTTAAAATCGGATCTACAATTTCAAAATACCGCCGGGGCAAACTTCCCACCAGTAAAATTGAATAGAAAATTTTGTCTTATTTAAGCATCTTATTCATGGAAATATTTTCTCACAAATGTTTTCTGGTGTCTGCTTGACAGGTAAAACAGTCAAATTGCATCACTGGTTGTCACAATATGGCAGAAACGAAGGATCTGACTACCGCAAAAGTAAACTTACACCAGTTAAAATTAAAATCTATTTTAGTCATTATTTATGACTGACATTTTACATTAATAACCCCTTTAAATATGGAGAAACTTTGTATATAAATTTACTGGTAGAAACTTTGACCGGAGGTAACCAGCCCTTGCGAAAGCGGTTACAGTTGAAGCTTCACTCTTTTAAGACTATGTCAGTTCCTTTTTATTAATAGTTCCATGATATATATATATATATATATATATATATTTCAAATTTATTGTGCATTTGCATTTATTATTTATTGATGAAATATATATATACATACCGTAAATTCCGGCGTAGAAACCGCGGCTAAAATAAGTCTGTTTCAAAACATAAATTTTATTTAATAAATAAAAACAAGTATGTACCAAGTAAAAATAAGTTCTATTTTATTAAATGAAATTTTGGCCGAAAAATGATCAGATTTATTTAAGCCTTTGGGGGTTCCGTTTGAGTCTTTGAGGACACCTTATTCAATTTATATGCCGGAAACTACAGTAAAAAATTAAAAAAAATGCGCAAAACATTTGTGTTTCTGAAATAAAATATTCTCCTTATTTAAACGAAAACGTTCTGTCATAAAATATAACGACGATTACAATTATAAATCAGTGGTATTCAAAAACTTTAAATAGC
Organism: Maratus speciosus; assembly: GCA_963932465.1. Classification (NCBI taxonomy): domain Eukaryota; kingdom Metazoa; phylum Arthropoda; class Arachnida; order Araneae; family Salticidae; genus Maratus; species Maratus speciosus. The sequence continues at coordinate 490,594,920 of OZ010796.1, read as the reverse complement.
GGAAAAAGCACAAACTCTGTTTGCTCATACAGTTTGCGGGCAAAATTGTTGAACCAGCGATGAAAGCGATGTGCCATAGAGTGCCGATTGTCAGCTCTAAATTTTAATCATGTTCTTCGTTTTTTTTTTTTTTTATCAGGTTGAGTGCCATGTATACTGGCGGCTAAAAACATTTTACTTTTATTAGGGTATTATGCGTACCATCTTTTGTTACGCTACACATTATTTTAATTCTTACATTTTTATACATGGTACTTAGATAATATTATTTTATTCAAGTGGCATGTATACCGCCAGATGTCACGTTTTGTAACGGTACGCAAAACATCAGTGTTGCCAAGCGGCTACTTGTTTTTATTCAATTTTCTTATTGGCACCGATTTTTAGAAATCGTATAATTCGCCTTATTTAGTGACATCGCCTTAATTAGTGCAAAATGTTGAAGAATTTACCATTTTCAAAAAGTGGTGCAAATAATGAAATCTGAATTTAAAAAAGTAGCCCACTGGCAACACTGGAAAACATATGTTGCACAAATACTTATTATACATTTAGTAAATATAACTAAACTAATTAGTTGACCTTTGAAGGACGCTTTATACACAGTACAAACATTTTATTTCAATTCCAAATTGACAAACGGCACCAAATATTTATTAATAAAAATTTTCTTTTAGAACGTTCGTGAAAACAAACATTCATTTATTTTTATTTCTAACAAAATCGCCCGTAAATTCTGGTGTGAGTCAATCATTCCAACATTTTACAAACGGAGTTACTTTGCAACTACTTCGAACAATGGCAGCTTTGGAAGCTTTGTTTTATATTAGGTCATTAACACTAGAACAATCGAATATTTGTGTCAAGTTTTATAAAAAATATTTCACACCAGAATTTTGAGTTAAAACAGTTTAACTTTATTATTTAATGTTTCTTTGCTTTGTATCTTTTTAACTTATTTCATAATCAAATTTCTGGTTTGAACCGAAATATGTCCATATGGTAGCAGTCAAAATGACGGCTCACCGTAGTTCTAGTGTTAAGTACAGTAATCCCTTAACATTCGCGAGGGTTGGATTCCGCGAAAGTCAGAACCGCGACCGCAAAACTGCTATTTTTATATTTTGTTCGCACCACTATTTTTAAAAAAATGCATTTTACACTTTTATTCACACTCGCAATTATTACACTTTCTTGCAAATGTTGTGAACGCGTATGTAAACATTTTTTTATTTAAAAATGGTGCAATGCTGAAATGTTCTGCATTTTCTGTTTCACAACGCACGTGTGTTAAAACCGCGAATGTTAAGGGATTGCTGTATAAAACGTAAGATTGCAAAAGGTCGAGATTACCAACGGGGTAAACTTCCACCCGTAAATGGATATACTTCTGTCTCTCGTTGCGAATCTCGTCTTGATTCAACTTGTGACAATGACTTCAGTTTTGCTAAAATCCCAGATTCGCAAAATATCGACCTAAACCATCTGTGTACCAACTAGTGTTGCCAGGTGCCCCGCGAAAATCAGGGCTCCCAATGCTCTGGATACCACTGATTTCTTACAGTGTATTTCGCCATATTTACTCACTGATAATTCTGGCATTGTATAAGGCAAAGGATATTACTTTAAATATGTGGTGTCGAGTGCATTGGGTGACCCGATTTACGCGGGACACCTGGCAACAGTGTTGCCAGACGGGCTACTTTTTTTAATTCAGATTATTGATTGGCACCAGTTATTTGAAATGATAAAGTGCCACTTATTTAGTGACAGGTTAATTAAGGCAAAAACAAAGGGAATTTTAACGTTTCAGAAAAGTGGTGCCAATCAAGAAATCTGAATTTCAAAAAGTAGCCTGCTGGCAACACTGCCTGGCAACAATAGTGGTGAATGAGAGTCACCTCTCGAATGGAAAGAATTAAAAGGGTGAAAGTTTGGCCTCCATTTTCATTCCGAAAATCTGAATTCTTAACTTTATTGCCTTGAAGGGCGGTATTTCCTTTTTGGACCACTTAATTTTAATCCATGAATGCCACATTGGCACCAAAACTTTAGAATAGAAAATTTCCTTTTTGTAAGTGCGTGAAGAAAAGCTTTTAATTATTTTCAAATAAAGTTAATTGCAATTTCTGGAACCATTCAGTCATTTAACACTTTCGGGGGTAACTAGTTGTGTTTTTGTAATCTTGAATTAATCTTGAACTTTTATTTAAAAATAAAGAGAAGCAATTTTACTACTTTTTTACACCAAGCTTAGAAGAGAAAAATCTAAAACTTAGAAGAGAAAAATATAATTCAAAGTTTCTAGTGCGAACCGTGTTTAACGCTTTATCTACTAACGGTACTTATAAGTACCACTGACTTTAAACGTTCATCCCATAGTGAATATTACTAATATTCTAATGGTACTATTCAAAAACACTCATTTAACTCCACTTTATCCGGATATATGGCAGCAGTAGTTCTAGGTAGCGAGGAAAAAGGGTATCTTTGAAACGGTCGATGTGTTTTGTGCCGACATTTTGTACAGATTGTCACGCTCGTCCTTCTATTGCTGCAAACACAGTAAAGGATATAAGATAAGTGTTGGATTTTTTTTATGTTTTCATTATGCTCTTATAATACAATTTGACTAGCTATTTTAGGTGAAAGGTGTATGTATTTGATTTGAAAGTTGAATTACTCGGTGGTACTTATAAGTACCGTCAGTACACTGGGTGTTGGAGAAAAACTTCCTGTTTACTTTTCGTCTATGTAGTTATCCATTATTTTCATCTGCTTTAAAATGTAATTACTAAATTGTAGTGTAGTAATAATTTTACTAGTATTTCTTTTCTGTTTCACTATTATTTTTCACAGGAAAATGAAAAAGTTGTGGCACCGGCTCTTTTCTCCTATGCTAGAAATGGCATATGTAAATTCATATGTTGAAGATGTGGAGATGCGAGAGAACATATTGTCACTGGAATATAATCGTTGCATATCTAAAGGACTGCTAACAAGATTGAAATCTAGAAAAGAATAGTTTTGTAACCCTTTCAGGGAAAAAGCATTTTCAATGCTAAAGTCTTGAAATAAATGATTGGCACCGGAATTTTCCAAAAGATTTATTTGTAAATAAGAAAATGGGGGCCTACTTTTCACATACTTATTAAATCAAAAATATTTTCTGCTGCCGTTTGAAATACCTTGTGGGTTTTCTGTTACGATATTTTAGTCATAGTGTACTGACGGTACTTTTAAGTACTACTTAATTAATTAAATTTCTCACGGGTGAGTATTGTTTTATGTTCATCCTTTAATTTTCATTGTAGTAACTTAAAAAAAATTACTTGAATAAATCTGCAATAGATCATAATGCAGTAGATAAAGGGTGAAAATTATGTGGATAACATATGTACCATGTCAAACTATCCAATGTGAAAAATGTGGGCTACTTTTTTTAATTCTGATTTCTTGATTGGCACCACTTTTCTGAAATGGTAAAATTCCCCATGTTTTCGCCTTAATTAATATGTTATTAAATAAGATTAAATAATGTGAATTTTTCCATTTCAAAAAAGTGGTGCCGATCAAGAAATCTGGATTTTAAAAAAGTAGCCCACTGTTTTCACATTGGATAGTTTGACATCGTACCGACGATATAACACCGCCCCTGGAAGGGGTTATGAATAGAAAGACATTACTCTGAAATTATTAAGGAAAGGGGATCATCGTAAACGTTTAGCTCATCCGCCGATGTATTCATATACGTTTAACAGACAAACCACTATGTTTAACCAATTATGGACTAACATGTTTTGCAGGAATTTTATTCGGTTTACACCACTTTTTCTTAAACACTTATTTTTACTTTATGAATCACTGAAATGTGTTAACTAAATAAGGCAAATTTGATCCTTCTCTTTTACTAGTATCAAAATCGTTTTTAAAATCTCAAATATAACCTTTCGAAAACGCAACGTCAATTTGTACCGGGTTGGGTTGGGTTGATTTTTGACGGCCAATTATCTACACGAGCGATACAGGCCCGGGGGGAGTGCCCTTCGTGGGGGTCTTTCTAAGGGAACCTAACAATTTTTACCGGATTAATGCCAAAGTGGCCGAATTGCATCAGCCACCACTTCCCAGAATCAGCGTTATGAAATAATAAAAGCCAGTACCACGCAATTCCATGTCAAATGTATTTTCATATCTACATTTAAATTATACTGGTTAATACGTAATTAACCCTAGAACTACCGAAAATTTTACTCAAGTTTTATAAAAACATTCTACACCAGAATTTTTACTTAAAACTATTTAATTTGTTTATTTAACTTATTATTGTCTGATTTATAAATTTAGTTTGTTTTGAAGAAATTTCTGGTTTGAATAAATATTTTGAATGTACATGTCGGGTCCATTGGACCCTTCTGGTAGACAGAGGGTTAAAAGACTAATATTGTGAAATGAATTATTAACCCTAAATACACTAATGTCCAAAAATTAATGGGCAGTGACATACGTTTTCGATTTTACACGTTTTGTCAAATATCAACTGAAGTTATAGACCAATTCTCCTTGAGCTTCTAGGATTTAAAAACCATTTTTGACTTCACATTTTTAAGTGAAGATTTAGTCGCCAGAAAAATTAGGTGGCTAATAATAAATTAAATAATAAAATAATTTTTGCGATCACTCATTCACCAGAAATTGCTCAAAATGGTCTGTCACTGTATTAAACGACCGTGTGGGTCCGGTTTAATTTTAAGGATTGTGTTATTTGTGTTAACAAAGAATTCGTGATGATTTAAATATTTCTGTGAAAAATAGGATGAACACAGCTAATTTCATGTACTACAGTCATGTAAAAAATGTAAACACGCACTAATAACTCTGCATCAAATTATTGCTGAAGAATGTTACTGGTTACCAAAAGATTGGAAATAAAGTCTGCTTTTAACCCTCCGTCTACCAGACGGGTCCATTGGACCCGACAGGTACATACAAAATATTCATTCAAACCAGAAATTTCTTTAAAATAAACTAAGTATATAAACCAGACAAAAATAAGGTAAATAAATAAGTTAAATAGTTTTAAATAAAAATTCTGGTGTAGAACGTTTTATTAAAACTTGAATAAAATTCCCGGTAGATCTAGGGTTAAGTGATGTATATAAAATGTGCTTACGGTGCCATCTACATATCAAAACAAATCCAAACTTTTTTTTTTTCAATATCAATACCCTAGTTTGACAGCATAAAAAAATCTACATTCTTCAATTAGCCCCAAAACAAATTTTCATGAAATTCGTGCAATTAGTTTCAGAGAAATTATTTGAAAATGAGCATATTTTAGGGGCTGTATCCAAATTGAAGTTCGGTACTTGATTGTTTAAAAACTACAGAATGACAATCTCACCTCTGTTAACCTTTTCCGGCGCGGAATAATTGCGTTTGTAAATTGAAAAATGGTGGACTTACACCAGAATTTAAAAATTAATTTATTAGAAAATAAAAACTTGCTTATTTTCACGTACGTTATAAAAGGAAGATTTTAATTAAATATTATGGGTGCCCGAAAACTTAAACTTAGGTGTCCTTTTTTGTGGACACCACCCGCAAAGGGGTTAGTGTATTATTTCTTGCAAATACGATCGTTTAACTCGCTTAATATATTTCTAGAATTGCCAGTCTAAATGTTTCGATAAAAGGAGAATAATATTTATATATTTTTCAAAAATATGCTTTCTGCACTTCATAGACGGCTCCTTAACCTTTAAATGCAGAGTGATTCATATTCACTACACATTTATTTAATACTTAGCAACCAGTGTACTTATATAAAAATATTAATCCTGTAAAAATTACAAAAATATAAAGTTAAAAATCTAAAAAATTCTGGTGTCCAATCTTTAATATAAAAGTAAAAAACAGAATTCCAAAAAAAAAAATTTATGCATTTAAATGCTAAGTTTTACAAAATAAAAGACTATATAAAATAAGGTATTTAGATTCATACTTATTAAAAAATTTACTAATTTGCAATATTTTAGTTTTTACTTGTATTGCAGAAGTGCAGCACATTTTGTTTTTGTTTTTTTTCATTATTTTCCCTGTGTTATAAAAACCTTTCAGAGAATCATATATAATTTTTTCGAAACAAAATAAAAAATCGTGCATTTAACCCTAGATCTACCGGGAATTTTATTCAAGTTTTAATAAAACGTTCTATACCAGAATTTTTATTTAAAACTATTTAACTTATTTATTTACCTTATTTTTGTCTGGTTTATATACTTAGTTTATTTTAAAGAAATTTCTGGTTTGAATGAATATTTTGTATGTACCTGTCGGGTCCAATGGACCCGTCTGGTAGACGGAGGGTTAAGGGTTAAACCTGATTTTGACGTTTGTTAATCCTAAATCGAAAACAACTTAGAAGAAAAATTTAAATTGAGAATTCGCATAAAGTAGGACATAATAAATATTAAAAGATTCATACTTATTAAAATATTTACTAATTTGCAATATTTTAGTTTTTACTTGTATTGCAGAAGTGCAACATAAGAGAAGGTTGACGTATTATACAAAAAATGTATCGCTGATTTTTTTCATTATTTTCCCCGTGTTCCTTTCAGAGAGACCTTTCAGAGAAACAGATATAATTTTTTCGAACAAAATAAAAAATCTTTCATTTAAGGGTTAAAACCTGATTTTGACGTTTCTTAATCATAAATCGAAAACAACTTAGAAGAAACATTTAAATTGAGAATTCGCATAAAGTAGGACATAATAAATATTAATCTATCAAAAAATAGTAGGTTACAATTCATATTTTTTTCGAATAATTATTTCAAAATTCATCATTCCTCCATATCACACTAGGATTATAATTTCAGGAGATAAAAATCAAAATATGAAAATGTACCGTAATTTCCGGCGTATAATCCGCGGATCAAACAATTCTGTTTTGACCCAGAAATTTTATTTAGTAACTGAAGCCAAATACTTACCGCGATTTAGAAAGTTACATTTTATTTTTAAAATTTTCTGGGTAGAAAAATGATTGTTTGATCCGCGGATTATACGCCGGAAATTACGGTAATTTAACATTAGAAGCTCCAAATTTTGATTGTTTATAATTCAAAAACTTATCATTCAAATGACTTCAAATTTAGTTTCTAGGCATATTTTGTACCAAAGATTTAAAATATATTGTCAAAATTGGGTTTTGCCATTTAACAAACAAAGTTTGTTCTGGTTTTGATTTGTAGATGGCCCCCTAAGCAAGTTTTATATACATCATTTCAAAGTTGACTTTATTTCCAATCGTTTGGTACTAGTAACTTTCTTTTATTATTTATTTGCAGATTTAGTAGGGGATGTTTACCGGGTGCAAACAAGGTATTTGCGAACAAATCAAAACGGCTGCTTTCAAACAGGAATATACCCTAGAGGTAGAGCTTTTTAGCTCACAGGCTATCAAAGCCTGAGAGCTAATGTGCCCGCCCGTTCTGTATGTATGTATGTACGTATGTATCTATGTATGTACGTAACGCGATAACTCTTGATAGAAACATCCGATTTGCTTCAAAATTTTTTCCTAGGTTCATTGTGATAAGGCGCTTCCCTGATTAGTTTTGGGAATTCATTGGTTAAGGATAAAGGGGGAAAAACGGGCTTAGTCCAACCCCTTAATTCAGATAAATGGGTTTTTCATGCAGAATCATTCGATTTGCTCCGAATTTGGTATACCGGTTTATTATGTTAAGGAACTTCCCTGATTAGTTTTGGGAGTTCATTGGTTAAGGATAAAGGGGGAAAGGGGGTTTAGTCCACCCCTTTAATTCAGATAAATGGGTTTTTCATGCAGAATCATTCGATTTGCTCCGAATTTCGTATACCGGTTTATTATGTTAAGGAACTTCCCTGATTAGTTTTTGGGGTTCATTGGTTAAGGATAAAGGGGGAAAAGGGGGGTTAGTCCACTGTACGTATGTATGCATGTATGTATGTATGAACGTAACGCGATAACTCTTAATAGAAACATCCGATTTGCTTCAAAATTTTTTTCTAGGTTCATTGTGATAAGGCGCTTCCCTGATTAGTCTTTGGAGTTCATTGGTTAAGGATAAAGGGGGAAAAACAGGGTTAGTCTAACCCCTTAATTCAGATAAATGGGTTTTTCATGCAGAATCATTCGATTTGCTCCGAATTTGGTATACCGGTTTATTATGTTAAGGAACTTCCCTGATAAGTTTTGGGGGTTCATTGGTTAAGGATAAAGGGGGAAAAGGAGGGTTAGTCCACCCCCTTAATTCAGATAAATGGGTTTTTCATGCAGAATCATTCGATTTGCTCCGAATTTCGTATACCGGTTTATTATGTTAAGGAACTTCCCTGATTAGTTTTTGGGGTTCATTGGTTAAGGATAAAGGGGGAAAAGGGGGGTTAGTCCACTGTACGTATGTATGCATGTATGTATGTATGTACGTAACGCGATAACTCTTAATAGAAACATCCGATTTGCTTCAAAATTTTTTTCTAGGTTCATTGTGATAAGGCGCTTCCCTGATTAGTTTTTGGAGTTCATTGGTTAAGGATAAAGGGGGAAAAACAGGGTTAGTCCAAACCCTTAATTCAGATAAATGGGTTTTTCATGCAGAATCATTCGATTTGCTCCGAATTTGGTATACCGGTTTATTATGTTAAGGAACTTCCCTGATAAGTTTTGGGGGTTCATTGGTTAAGGATAAAGGGGGAAAAGGAGGGTTAGTCCACCCCCTTAATTCAGATAAATGGGTTTTTCGTGAAGAATCATTCGATTTGCTCCGAATTTGGTATACCAGTTTATTATGTTAAGGAACTTCCCTGATTAGTTTTGGGAGTTCATTGGTTAAGGATAAAGGGGGAAAAACGTGGTTAGTCCACCCCCCCCCCCTTTAATTCAGATAAATGGGTTTTTCATGCAGAATCATTCGATTTGCTTCGAATTTGGTATACCGGTTTATTATGTTAAGGAACTTCCCTGATTATTTTGGGGGGTTCATTGGTCAAGGATAAAGGGGGAAAAGGATGGTTAGCCCACCCCTTTTAATTCAGATAAATGGGTTTTTCTTGCAGAATAATTCGATTTGCTCCGAATTTGGTATACCGGTTTATTATGTTAAGGAACTTCCCTGATTAGTTTTGGGGGTTCACTGGTTAAGGATAAAGGGGGAAAAGGGAGGTTAGCCCGCTACTCTTAATTTAGATAAATGTGTTTTTCATGCAGAATGATTCGATTTGCTCCGAAGTTGGTATACCGGTTTATTATGTTAAGGAACTTCCCTGATTAGTTTTGGGGGTTCATTGGTTAAGGATAAAGGGGGAAGGGGGGCTAGTCCACCCCCCTTAATTTATATAAACGGATTTTTCATGCAGAATTATTCGCTTTGCTCCAAATTTGGTATACCGGTTTATTATGTTAAGGAGCTTCCCTGATTCGTTTTGGGAATTAATTGGTTAAGGATAAAGGGGGGGGCTTGTCCACCTCCTTAATTTAGATAAATGTTTTTTTTTTTTTTTTTTTTTGCAGGATTATTCGATTTGCTCCAAATTTTCTATACCGGTTTATTATGATAAGGAGCTTCCCTGATTAGATTTGGAGGTTCACTGGTTAAGTATAAAGTGGAAAACGGCGGCTAATTCCCCTTCACATATTTTTTTGAAGGGCATTATTCTTTAAAATAAGCGTATAATATACAATTAGTGTGAATAGCCTGTGAGCTCAATGCCATCAGTTTAGCTGGGCACTTTTCTTTTTTATTTTTTTTTTATTTCAACCTTTGGTACAGGTGACCACAAACACTCTGGATGCTCTCATTCATTGAAACTACGGCCAGCCGCAACAACCGCCTGTACAGGCTGGCAAAAGTTATTGTAGGTAATGTTCAGATGAGTGTTGAGAACATTTCCCACTGCATATGCAACGACTACATTGAGAGCCGCAACATTGTTATGTGGATGACTATTGGAGTACCTTTCAACTACGTCACATACGTAATAGGCCAGGAGGGGGGGGGGGACGTTAAGTTGAGGATGACATTGTCTTGAATGCTTTGGCCATCTACTTTTGGACTGTATGGGATAGGGCAGAGTCTTGTTACAAAACGTACAGCCTCCCACGTGTTACAGAAATAATTTAGTGCTTTCGCACTTCGGTATAAGCAAAGAAGTTGGCTCTTGCACCTTGAAGAAAGACACACAATCTATTTCAAAACAATAGTATTAAAAACCCCGAAAAATGACAGTTCTTGTAATATAATATAGTGAGGAATTGGAATTCGTCTTGTAAAAAATCTGATTTATTCATAACAATTCGAATGCTATTACGCTAATATATTTTTAATTTAAATTCTGAATCAGACTGAAAGTAAACAAGATTTTGTATTTTTTGTCAAAGGGAATATATAATTAAAAATTACCCCCTTGACAACGTCGTCGTCGAAACCCACAGAACAGGTTGGATTCAGTTTTCACATTTTAATAACAGTGTTTCCTTATAGTATTCGCCTTACACTTTAATTGAAAGAAATATGTCATTAAATAAGTCAAATATTACTACACAGAAGTAGTGGTGTTCAAATAGAAATTCCCTACTAAAACTGAGTAGTTTCAATGATGTGCACAACGTGCAATACCAGTGTTGCCAGTGCGCTACTTTTTTAAAATTCAGATTTCTTGATTGGCACCACTTTTATGAAATGGTAAAATTTCCCTTGTTTTCGCCTTATTTAATATGTCATTAAACAAGGCGAATTTTACTGTTTCAAAAAACTGGTGCCAATCAAGAAATCTGAATTTTAAAAAAGTAGCCCACTGGCAACATTGTGCAACAGAGTTGCCAGTTTGACCTCCAATTTTAATCCAAAATTTCAAATTCATATAGAAAATTTTGAAAAAAGAATTTTTACTTTAAATGATCGCTAAATGTCTCTCATTAAATAAAGCATAAATTACTATTATTTATTTCTAATGTGAACACTAAATTTCTGAACAAAAATGGAGGCCAAACTGGCAACCTTGCTGTGCAAGACCTTATGCATGGGATATAAAAGTAATGTGTGAGTGTGAAAACAAAAATTTAGAAATCTAGGATTTCCTTGACCGTAAACAACTTTGCTAACAAGGCATAAGTATAGCTAAAACTTAACGTTTGTTTCTAAAGTAATAAACGTGTTTTGAACAGTTATTTAATGAACAGTTCATTGTTTCTACGTTGTACTCAGACTCGTTGCATTTATTAAATAAAATTTCTGATTCATAATATTTTTTACCTGATTTGAAAAAAGAATAAAGTTTGGCAGCTATTCATATGCTGTCTAAAAGACAGATTATTTAACCCTTCAAAGTACACAGAGTGTAGGATCATCAGAGTTCCAGAGACCTACTAGTAATTATTATCTGAAAATTTTACCTTATTCAGAGTTGCCAAGTCTCCGGCTTTTTTGGATATCGGTATTTTAATACAGAAAATGTTGTTTTATTTAATTGGAGCATTCTGCGTATTTAAAAGAACAACATTTTCTCTAAGCTAATGCTGGTGTGCAAAAAGTCGGAGACATGGCAACTCTGCTTATTTAATCAACGTATTTCTGAGAATGAATTAGGCAAAACCTTATATTTTGAAATACAGGTTGCAAAGGACTAACAATTCTGTAAAGTAAATTGTATTCTGTAAAATTCGTTAGATCTCAAAAGGGTTAACGAAACAGTAATAACATGCAATTGTCTATCATTGTAATCGCAGAGCTGAAATTAGATGCGGTTTATTGTCATCATTATTTACGAATAGTAATCTTCTTTTCTTTTGATCACACATATTTCAGAAACTAGCGATTAACCTAAACTGTTCATATTATTCGGAGAGCATGGTGCCACCAATTCATATTCCGCATTATGGCCAATTTTAACCTCTAAATGACCAATTTATTATTTTGTTTCGAAAAAATTATGTAAAATTCTCTGAAAGGTTTGTTACACAGGAAAAATAATGAAAAAAAATGAGAGATACATTTTTCATATAATATGGCAACATTTTCTTATGTTGCACATCTGCAATACAAGTACAAACTACTGTCGTGTGATTGTTTTACGATAAAATATTGCAAATTAGTAAATATTTTAATACGTATGTCTCCAAATACCTTATTTTACATAATTATTCATTTTATAAAACTTAACCTTTAACCCTTTAATTCCCATGATAGAATACATTCTAGAAATTACGTAGTTCAGTGAATCTGACTTTACACCAGAAAGTTTCAATAGTTAATTTCACTTTATTTAAATACGGAATGTCTGTTATTAATTCGAGCAGATATTGCTATTTAAATTTTCTGGTGTGAATTAGGTATATACGAATAAAAAAAATCTATTAAATTCAGAACACTGTTGTTTGCATATATGAGTCATTCTCTGAAAAGTAGCAATTTTATGTCCCAGGGGTCTTGAAGACATATTTTTAAAATTACAAAAAGAGAAAGTGATTTAAACTATCAATATTAATCAGTTATACATATAAACTGTAATTATTTGCTTTTTGAAATTGAAATTTGATAAATTTAATGTATTTTTTAATGCAAATATTATTCCCTCACTATGTCTCCATTCACATATGTAGGAAATAATTAGCTTTCTCTGCCATTGCAGCACGTATATTTATAATTATTTTTTTCTCAATTCATTAAACACACTTAAATACATGTTTAGCCATTTAATTATATTTATATTTTATATAATGAATGGATTAGGGCATTTTTTAATGATGTGCCTAGCATTTGTCGTCATTCCCTCACAAACTATAAATTTGCTATTGTTTACTTAGTAGAAAGCAGCACATGTTTTATATATGTCTAGGACAGTTTGTACAAGAGTAAAATGAAGTATTCATCTTGTTGTTTGCTCAAAAACGTTCTTGTATACTTAGTATATGGCATTGAAGCACTAGATCAATGTAAGTATTTTAATTACGCGTCATTCCTTCATGTATTATAAATTTAATAAAAACTAATGAAATGTATTTTTATGTTGCTATATTATTATAAATGTGTTTCAAAAGATATTTAACAACTGAAAATATACCTAAGACTAATCACTTTTGTATAACGTGGTTTTCAGAAGTATTTCGTCATTCCCTCACAATCATTCCCGCATAATTTTAATATGAGGGAAAGATTTAAATTGTGAGTGAATTACCTGAATCCATTTGTATATTTACTAAAAGGCAAAATATGAAAATCTAATGCAATAAAATACACATTAAAAAACTCAGGAGACTTTTAATTACCATAAGTAAAGATAATACATTTTTAATTTATATTATTTTACAGGGAGAAGTTAAAAATAAATAATTTTTTTATATACTAATTCCAATAAACATTAACTCTTCTAAATATTAATGCTTTATCTTTATTTTTTCAATTCACATAGAGTAAAATAAAAAAAAATATTTATTAACAATATGGCTTCTAATTATAATTTCTTTTCTTTTTTAACCCTTTCAAGGGTGGTGGTATGTTTATGAAACCACTTAACTTTAATTCCCAAGCGCCACAGTGGCAATAGATTTTTTATAAACTTTTATCTATTTAACAAGCATGTGGAATATAGCATTTTTCTTATTTACAAATAAATTTGTTCTTAAATTCCGGTGCGAATCATTTATTTGAACATTTTAGCAATGGAAGTGTTTTGAAATTAAAATATCAGATGAACTCGGAGATACAGTTTGGTTTATATTATTTTTTGATAAAGATAAGATTACAATAAGATACTTGTAGGCTAAATTTTGAGATTTTTGAGGCAATTTTATTGGGCCGCATTTTTTTTTTTTTTTTTTTTTTTTCAACGGCCACTTTTCAGAGAATGGCCTATATGCAAAGTTGCGTGCTAAATACTTAAACCGAACGGCAAGATTACACTAGCTGTCATTTACTTGAAAGCATAAAGTACATAAAGTCCTGTCTGGACCCATAAGAAACATATTTTTTAGATTTGATCTAGACGCTTTCTTGTCAAAATTAATAATAATAATTTTCTTCACTGATCGATTTTTCATTTGTCAGTCTGTGTCTCATAACATAGCTGCCATCTCTTATGTTTTTTTTTTGTACTACAACAATTTAATTAGAAATTTTTGCTTTGTTTAATCGGGAAGATTCCGAAGATTAAAAAATGTAAAATTTATTATTAAATTTTTGTTGTACAAAAAAGCGTAAGAGTTGGCAGCTATGTCACAACAGATATGTAAGAAAAAAAAAAAAAAAAAAAAAAAAAAAAAAAAAAAAAAAAAGGCCACTTATTAATACTTTCGAATAAAAACTTTACATAAGTAATTGCAGAATTTATGAAATATATCAGTGTCTAGAGAATATATCAGTGACAGCAAAACAATTGCCGACTTTTCTTAAATATTTTTTTTTAATGATATTTAATTCATAATTTTTTTCATTAAATAAGTTTCATTAAAAAGAATATTTTTCTATTTCAGATTTTCCATATCAATATAATTATTCTATTATTCTTCTTGTTCTTTAATCGAAGAATTTCTGTCGTTAAATAAGTAAAATATTACTATACAGAAATAGGAATGATAAAAAGGAAAGTCAACACAAAACCTGAGTAATATCAACGATATACGAAACGTACAAGGCCGTAGCCATGGAGTATAAATGTAATATTTACTATATATGAAAATAGGAATATAGAATTATAGACGTTCTGTTGGGAGAAAGAATTTTACAAATATGGCTTAACCCTTTCAGGAGCAAGGGACTTCTATTCGCAAAATGTTGAAATGGGTGAATGACACCAGACTTTACAAACAAATTTATTTCAAAACAAGCAACAGCTTTTTTCACGTACTTAAGAGGAAATTTTTATTTCAATATACTGGTGTCAATGTGGCATTCAGGGATAAAAATTTAGGTGTTTCAAAAAAATAAATCACCACCCTTGAAAGGGTTAAGCATAGTTTAAAAAAAAATTATTTTTTTTTCTGAAAGAATTGAAATAAACGTGTTTTAGAGAGTAACAGTTAATTAATGAAACGTATGTTCTTTCTATTTTGTTCTCCTCTTGTTGCTTTTATAAATTAACATCTCGGATTCATAATATGTTTACCTAACTTGGAAGAAAAGCGCAATCATTGGCAGTTATGTATAACTGGTGAAGCAGACAGATATTATTTAACGATACATTAACTCACTATTAACAACGTGCCGTCGAAAACAGATACGGTTTTGTTTTTACCACTACTTACGTATAAATATTATTCATAAATATCTTTCACAAATATTCTTTTAGAGAGTTTTCAAAAAAATCTTTTATACGCTTGTGTCTATTCATCGTAACGCGCAATAATAATAATAATAATAATAATAATAATAAACATATTGCCTGATTTTTTACAAGATAAAACTTAACGTTTTAAACCCCTTGCGCTCTAAGACGTACGCAGCGCACGTCATGCTATTTTCGTCATTTCTGACAATGATGTACCCAGAGTACGTCATGATGTCAGGTTGATTTTTTAATTGGATGTTCCGAATTCTCACCAGAAAGTTTTAACTCTTATTTTTGCTTTACAAGATGATTGATTTTTCCATAAATAGAAGAAAAAATATTACCAATTAAATCTTTGTGGCGTGAATTCAAAATTTCTATTTAAAAAAAAAAAAAAAAAAAAAAAAAAAAAATGCCAGATGCGGCAAACACAGATGGCTAGTGACATATATCCGCTAACAGCGCTAGAGCGCAAGGGGTAAATAATGGAGTTATGAATAAAGAGGAGGAGACATATAGTGTACTGTCTACCAGTTGTGAGTGAGGTAACTGAGGAGGTTGTCACAAGATGGCGGCTGCTTTTTTAAATCGGATCTTCAGTTTCTGATTACCGCCAAGGCAAACGTCCCACCAGTAAAATTGAATAGAAAATTCCGTCTTCATTAAGCGTCTTATTCTTGAAAAATTTTCTCAGAAAATATCGTAAATTTTTTTATTTTTTTTTTACTGGTGTCAGTATGCCTTGTAAAACTGTCAGTTTGTTTCCCTGGTTGTCACAATATGGCGGAAACTCAGGGCCTAACTACCGCCAAAGTAAACTCCTACCAGTAAAAATGAAAACCTCTTTCTACCATTATTTATGACTGACATTTTGTAATAACATGCGTTTAAAGAAGTTGAAAATTTTTATATAAATCTATTGGTGGAAGATTCTACCGGCGGTAAACACCTCCTGCGATAGCGGTTACAGTTGAAGCTTCACTATTTTAAGGATATGTCAGTTCCTTTTTATTAATAGTTCCATGGGATAAATGCGCATCAAACATTAGCATCCTAAAAATTTGACCAATTTTAATTCTTTGAAGATAAGAAAAAAATAAATACATAAAATGGCATAAATACATAAGGCTTTATGGCAGCCTTAACCCTTAAAAGCGCGATTTTATATTTTGTTTCGAAAAAATTATATATGATACTCTGAAAGGTTTATTACACAGGAAAAATAATGAAAAAAAATCAGAGATACATTTGTCATATAATACGTCAATCTCTCTTTCTGTTGCACATCTGTAATATAGGTAAAAACTACTGTCGCGTGGCTGTTTTAGGCTAAAATATTGCAAATTAGTTAATATTTTAATATGTATCTCTCCAAATATCTTATTTTATATAATTATTTATTTTATAAAACTTAATCTTTAACCCTTTAATTCCCATGATAGATTACGTTCTAGAATTTATGTAGTTCAGAGAATCTGACTTTCAATTATCTCAATTGAGTTTCAAGGAAGTTTCAATGGTTAATTTCGCTTTACTTAAATGCAGAAAGCTTGTTATTAATTAAAGTAAATATTGCTATTTGAATTTTCTGGTGGGATTTAAGCATATACGAATAAAAAAAAATCTATTAAACTCAAAACACTGTTGGCTAATTCCATAGAAACTTGTCATGTCTGTCACACAGCTGAAAATCGGTATGCTTGTTGGCCACCATTATTTTAGAAAAGTTTGCTTCGGCTTATTCAATTGATGAGATATTTCCAATAAAATAAGTCACATTTTTTCCGTTCTAAAATTCTGGTAGCTAACAAGCATAGCGGTTTTCAGCTGTGTGACAGACATGACAAGTTTTCATGGAATTAGTCTGTTGTTTGCATACATGCAAAGCTGCGCACTGAAGGGTTAACCCTCTCGCTGCCTAATTGTTTTATCAAAATAGCTTCAAAAAGTGCGTACATAATTCCTTCGCGACGAGCGTATTTTAAGAATTTTTATTCTTTTGCCACCGGTTTTTTAAAATAAAATTTTCATCTGATTTAATCGAAAAAATGCGATTAGATAAGGCAAAATTTACAATAAAAAGTAACTGGTGGGAATGATCAAGGCGGGTTAATTAGACGGAGAAAATGCATCCCCGATGAAATCTCGGGTTGCGAAAATTTTGCTACTTTTACGTTGCCCGAGAAACTCTGGGATTGCGCAGCGAGAAGGGTTAACCCGGGAGAACGCGCGCACACCCACGGTAAGAAAGGTTTTACTTTGTCGCCAATAAATACGAATGGTAATCGTCAGCTTATTTAGTCGGAGACTATTGTTGCAAATTCTGCGATAAAATAAGTTGAAGATAACGTTAAAAAAAATAGTGGTGAAAATTATAAAAACCATATACACTCTGTCTCTATTAGACTTTGCGCGCGTAATCCCGGGTTAAGGGGACAGTGAATATTCAAAATCATTTTTTTCATTTTTCATTCAATTGTACGTAAATTTTGCTCACATAACAATTCTTATATTTTCTATGAAAAATAATCAATTTTATTCCAAAATGCGTATAATTAATAAATTTATTAATTAAAATATGTTAATTAATCACTCTAATTAAAAATGAATGGTAGCTTTATAATATTGAAACAAAAGTTGGTATGTGCGTTAAAATTATACTAATATATCCTGAGAAAAAAAATAATAAAAAACTTCCAATATTTACACTTTTTGTTGAAATTTCACGGAAAAAAGTTATATCACTGCCAAATTTTTCTTTTATGTACAGAAATGCAAGAATATTAATACTAATATTTGAAAAATAGTATATTGCAAACAAGAATATTTAATATTATGAAAATTGGATAAAATATAAAATAATTTGACTATACTAACTCGACAAAGATTCTCATATTGAAAAAAACACAATTTAAAATTTAATTTTTTGTGTAACTCAATTAGTCTGTACAAATTTGAAATGCTTGTAACGTCGCTAGGAATTTTGCAATTGCATACGGTTTCTTGCAAATGATGATTTATGACTGAAGTATATTAATAAACCAAAAAATAAAAAACGATTCTTTAGTCAATTTTTGCCTAACTGAAACTCAATGGCTCTCTTAGAAAAGGAAATTCAAATGCACTATCAAAAGTGGTTGTTGCCTTTTTGAATTTGGTGCAATTTTTAATATATAGACCCCTCTTTCAAAAGTTGTGTTAATATTCCTAGACGATCGGTACCTTTTACATGTCTTTGCAAAATTTGGTGATAAAAAAGAATGGCGTAAGCTTTCCTGTATTTTTCCAGAACTGTACTTGGCAAACATGAATAAAAAGTATTGAGTTTTAAGTGTTTCGGGGACAAACTACTTATGTTTCTCAAATGTAAAAATCATTGAATGAAAGAAGAATTTATAAAAAAATGAACGATTAAACAAGTAATATATTGCTAAATCCATGGGACCGTGTATAGCATTTAACATATAACTTAAGTTATAGTATGACTTAAGTAATAATAACATAAGTAAATGAATTAAATCCCAACATTTAAGAATAAAAATTTTCATGCGTAACTAATATATATATCTTGTAATATACCAGAGTGTACTTTATAAAAGGTCATTATGATACTTAAAAGAAGTTGCTATTACTTGTCGCAGGAGGAGTTCTAGGTTTATAATCCTTTTTCATCCAGGAATTGTAAATTATATCAGAAATTCCGAATAGCATTTTTTGCTTTATTTAACGACTGGTACATTATTGTTACTCGAAGTAAAACGCTTTTCTTTTTAAACTTCTGAATAAAAAAAATAAAAATTTTAAATAATGCCAACCTGACATCCCTTATTGCGAGTGTGACATCCATGTCTTAGTCGCAACAAATACACACAGAAATAAAACACAAACATTTTTTTTTTAGAAAATCGATGCTACTATATTAACCTCTTGCTCCCTGTGACGTACGCAGCATAAGTCATGCTATTTTGGTCATTTCCACCGCCCCCTGAATAGTAGGCATGAGCGCTGACACAAAAATGGCGGCTGCCAGAGGCGGATTTTTATACACAAATGTACTGTCCCCTTAATTTAGACACCAGTATTTTATAAAAGATTTCTTTGTCATGTTTAATTTGAGAAAATTAAAGGGGGAAAAACATTTAAAAATTATTGACACCAAAATTTAAGGGACAGTACACACTTGAAAAAGATCCAACTTCGACAGCAGTGTTGCTAGTGGGCTACTTTTTTTTTAATTTAAATTTCTTGATTGCCACCACTTTTTTGAAATGGTAAAATTACCTTTCTTTTCGCCTTAATTAATATGTCATTAAATAATGAGCATTTTACCATTTCAAAAAAGTGGTGCCAATCAAGAATCTGAATTTAAAAAAAGTAGCCCATCTGGCAACACTGTTCGGCAGCCGCCATTTATATGTCAGCGCTCAGGCCCAGTGTTGCCAGATGGGCTACTTTTTTTTTAAATCAGGTTCTAGATTGGTACCACTTTTTTGAAATGGTAAAATGTGCCTTATTTAATTACATATTAATTAAGGAGAAAAGAAAGTGAATTTTACCGTTTCAAAAAAGTGGTGCCAGTCAAGAAATCCGAATTTAAAAAAAAGTAGTCCACTGGCAACACTGCTCATGCCTAGTATTTATTGGGCGGTGTCATTTCCGATAATGACGTACGCATCGCACGTCATGATATCTGGCTGCTATTTTAATTAGACATTTCGAATTCTCACCAGAAAATTTTAACTGTTATTTCTGCTTTACAAGATGATTGATTTTCCATACATAAAGTAAAAGAAATTTTCAAATTAAATTTTTGTGGTGTGAAATCAAAATTTCTAAAAAAATATTCCTGGCAGATGTGCCAACACTGGTGGCTAGTGACATATATCCGCTAACAGCGCCAGAGCGCAAGGGGTTAACCCTCTCGCTGCGTAATTGTTTTATTAGGGAAGGAATTATTTAAGGAATTAAAATTAAATGATATCGTCAGCACCATGTCAAACTATCCAATATGAAAACAGTGTTGCCAGTTGTACTTCTTTAAAATTCAGATTTCTTGATTGGCACCACTTTTTTTCAAATAGTAAAATTCACCTTATTTAACCTTATTTAATGGCACATTAATTAAGGCGAAAACGAGGGGAATTTAATCTTTTCAGAAAAGTAATTCAAATAAAGAAATAGGAATGTAAAAAATGTAGCTCATTGGCAAAACTTTTTTCATAAATAATGGTTTGACATGATACCGACGGTATAAATAATACTCTTAAATCTTAAACTCTTTACCCCAAAACTCTTAAAAGACTTAACGAAACAAAGATTACTAATGAAGCATAAGTATGGCTTGATGTTGTGCATTGTATAAATAATTCACGATCCTGATTCGTTATTATTAGGATTGATTGTTTGTGGAGGAAAAAAATTGTAAAAAAAGAAAAAATAAATAAATAAAAAATAAATAAAAAAATACACCACAATTAAAAAAAATTCTTCGTAGTATACGCAATATTTGCAAAAAATATATACATATACCACTAAGATTATTGTTTTGAAATAGTCGTATTAAAATTTTTGTTATCATTACTTCTGGAATTAATGTTGAACACTAGTTATTCCATGGAACTACTAATAAAAAGTAATTGGCATGTCCTTAAAATAGTGAATCTTCGAGTGTAACCGCTTTAACAGGGGTTGATTACTGCTGGATGAAACTTCCACCAGTAAATTTAAATAGAAATTTTCTTCTTATTTAAACGCCTTAATAAACACAAAATTTCAGTTAGAAATAAATGTAGAAACACATATATCCACTTTTACTGGTGGAACTTTACTTTGGCGGTTGTCAGGCCCTGCGTTTTCGCCATGCTGTGACAACATAAACAACCTCCTTTCAGTGTCAGTGAAAAATATTATGTACCGGGACGAACTGAAACCAACAAAAAGAAATAGTAAAAGTTACCATATTTTAAGTAAATATATCCATGAATAAGGCGCTTAAATAAGACAAAATTTTCTATTCAAATTTACTGGTGGGATGTTTGCCCCGACGGCAATCTAAAACTCTTGATACGCTTAAAATCAAACAGCCACCATCTTGTGACAGCCTCCTCAGTTACTTCACTTGTAACTGGTAAACAGTACATTATATGTCTCCTCCTCTTTATTCGTAACTCCATTAGTTATTCTGTGCGAATAAATTTTAAACAAAGAATTCGTTTCGGATATTTCGTTATTTATCTAAATTAACTAAACTTATTAATTAAAATGAACCCTTTGCACTCCGCGTCATTTTGACTGTGGGCTACCAGCAACGCCGCGTCATTCCACAAAAAATTTTTTGGTCGGCTCCACTTTTTAAAAAGAAGTTTCCTTTAAGCACACAATTTCAGAAATACTTTGATTAAATAAGGCAAATTTTATTTTCCTTTATTACTGGTGACAAAATGAATTTTTCAAGGAAAGATGATGTCGCCGCAGCGGCGACAACGGAGTGAAAAATGTTAATTATCTAAATGTCCTGTTTGCAAGGATTTTAGTTAATTAGTTTCATTGTGACTTTGAACTAAAAAAAAATAATTTTTTCGTAATACATTTATTTATATGTTATTTTTAATACATTTATTTATATTCAGTTTTCCAAATTACTTTTTTAAACATAAATCTCAAATTTAACATAATGTATATACATCAAACGTTTATAATCTATCCAGCCTATTTACTATCGCGTAAAATTTCAAACGTGTTTTTTTTTTTTTTTTTTTTTTTTTTTTTTTTTAAGCAAACTATGTTTCTAACTGAATGAAAAAAGTAGAAAATTCATTCGCAATCTAATAACGTTATTTATTCTAGACCATACTTTTTAAAAGTGCATACAAAGTATTGATTGCTTATCTGTGAAGCAGAATAAATTAAGCACAAATGAGGCACGCAAATGTAGGCAATCGATTTGATGAAACTTATGTTATCATAATTACTTTTTTATTTGAAGTAATATAAAATGCATTTTAGTTTCAATTGAAGAGAAAATGAAGCCATTTTCTCCGCTATTTAGATTTCAAATTGTAAAGTAATTTTATTTTAATTTAAAATTGTAAATCGACGAATAATTTCCCATAAATTTAAAATATTTAAATAAATCTAACCTTTTTTTTTTTTTTTTTTTTTTTTTTTTTACATGATATGTTTTATTTCAAAACTAATACACTTGAAGTACTTTTTAATTTTCAGTTTCAAACAAAAAAATTATATTTGTTTTGCTAATTCCTGTAACTGAATATCTTAGAATAAATAATTTGTCTTTGAGGACTGTGATAAAGAATAATCACCATATTTATACGTAGAAGCCATGTTGTGCTTTTAAAACTACACTTTATTTCAAAATAGTTTATGTTATATAATAACAATTTTATAACTAAAATAATCTAAAACACAAAAGAAATATATGCTTACCCCGTTTAAAAAATTAGAAAGTTATAATGATTAAATGTATGATTATAGTTTTGTTTTGTTAAATATTTTTATACTAGCGAATAATTACATGTGTACAAAGCCATTTTAATACTAGAACGGCCATGAGCGGTCATTTTGACAGGTACCATATGAATATATTTCGGTACAAACCAGAAATTTCACTAGAAAATAAGTTTTAAAGAAACAAAGAAGAAAAACGTTAAATAACAAAGTTAAACTCTTTTAAATCAAAATTCTGATGTGAAATATTTTTATAAAACTTGGCTAAAATTTCCGGCTTTTCTCGTGTTAACACGTTCACACCGGCGCGGTGGGTCACACTCAACTGTCTCAGAGCTGCAAAGTCTCCGGCTTTTTGGATACCAGTATTTTAATACAGAAAATGTTGTTTTATTTAATTAGAACAAGTGGGCGATTTAATGGGAGAACATTTTCTCTAAAATAACAGTGGTGTGCAAGAAGCCGGAGACTTGACAACTCTGATACAGTCGAGTGTGACCCACCGCCTCGGCGTGAACGTGTTAAAAGGATGGGATTAATTTAGAGTAAGGCTGCCAAATCTTTTGCTTAAAACTGATTTATTACCACAATTTAAGGAGAACAATTTTCGCTAATTTTACCGCAAACTTTCTGTCATAAAGGGCAAATTAACTTGTTCTGAAACAGCGGTAGGTCAGACTTATTTTATAATCATGAAAGAATATGACTGACTATTTTAGCGACACATTAGAGATCATTTCCAGGCACACAAGTACGCCGCACGCACTGGTTGAAAATTCTTTTACGCGCTTTCACTCATTTATGCATACTTCTGTTTCTGGGATCTTCAAGCTTTTCGGTGAAAGTCGTTTTTCACCATAAATTCCGTAAAGATATTCTTTGACATATTTAATCAGAAAATTTCGTTATTATCTACGGAATTTTTTTCTATTTTAAAATATTTGTTGTATGATTGAGTGCGGGCCACAAGTTGAAGGCCCCTACTGTTATTTATGACCGATTTGTCAATGCATTTATTACACTTGTAAAAACAAGTTGTAAAATATGGGTCTTTTGCCTATATATAATATACATAGCTGCCAACTTGTACGGATTTTTGCTACCAATAAATTTTACAGAATTTTTTTCCTTATTTAATTATCAACATTCACTGCAATTCGGCGATTGAATTAGGCAAAATTTTCTATTAAATTTTAGTGGTAACAAAAATCCGTACAAGTTGGCAGCTATGAATATATAATCTTCGCTTTATTTAATTGCAAACTTTCTGTCATTACCGAAATAAATTTTTTCTTCTGGTTGACTGGTGGCTGTGTATAAGAACACTCATGTAAAAACTTTATCTCAGGGTTGTCCACGATTTTTAACTGAAAACCATCCTTTCCAAATAATATACTTTATCTTATGTAATCACAAACGTTCTGTCTTTAACACATTGCTGACTGGCATTTTTTATCAAATCTGAATTTTAAAATAGTAGAAGCTCCTCCCTGTTCTGAAAGTCTTTTGTAAATTGGTGTTCTAGATAGTTTTTATAAGTTTATGCATCGGCAAATATCTTTCAATGTACGAATTTAATATAAAATATCTTGCAATCTAAAAAAAAATATGCACAATATGATATAAGTGCATTTTCTGTAAGATAGAAGCCACGCCATTTATCAATGATGTTTTTTGAATGAAATCGAGAATTCTCGCTTCCCATCGTAAATGTCTTAAAATGAGGTAATTATTCCATCGAAAAACAGCGGAAGCTCAGCCAACAGTGAAAACTTTTGACAGTCTATCGGAACTTGATCAGCTTTTCGGAAGCTAAAATTTGGAAACCATATGATTAGTTTTCACAGTAAACAGTGTAAATTAAACTAATACATGTTTTTTTTTCAGTTACTATGCAAAACATTAGCGCAGAAAATGCTGAAAGCGGCCGACTGGTTCATTGCCTTGCAGAGGAAACCGCGTGCTGTAACGTCGTGTTTCATTGCAGAGGGCTAACACTCGGTCTGTTTTTTGAACACCACCCTTTATCAAAGAAAAATCTTTTTTATACAATTTTCGTCGAAACGTACATCGAAATGAATTTTTGGTGCTATTGTTGCAAAAACCTACTACTAATTTTTTCTGAAAAAATACCTGTTTTCAAAAAACAGAAAAGTGGGAGCCCTGATTGAACTAACAGTTTCTATTCACAGTTACACAGAGTTCGTACGGGTACCGTTATTTTCAAGACCAAATATCAATATTTTTTTATAGAAAAATAAATGTAATTTAAAGGGACTAAATTTCGCCTTATTTGAGGAGAGATTTTCAATAATAAATATTGGCATCAAAAAATTTCTTAGTCTGGAAATTCAATGACCCTTACGAACCTTGTTATATAAATAGCGATGGCATGTATCTGTAATTATTTCCCCAATTCGTGTGTATAAAGTATAATAGGTATTATAAGAAGGTAATTTATGATTTATTAACCCATTAACCATTTCGGGGGCAAGGTACTTGCATTTGTAAAATGTTCAAATAATTTATTGACACCAGTATTAACAAGAGATTTTATTTGTAAACAAGTAATAGTAAATTTTCGCCCAGTTAATAAAGATGACATTTTCATCATAAATTCCGGTGCCAATATGGCAATTTGGGATTAAAATTATGTGACGCCGTGACGGCATCACCGCCTTTCAAGGGGTTAACCGCCAAAACTATAAGGTTGGAATTTTCAAATTTTTAGCCGAACATCGTTTGCCACCTCAAACTCTGAAAGATAATTTTCGCTTTGTATGATCTTAAATATTTAAGTAAGGCCAATTTTTCAAAATGACTCATAATTTAACTATTATTTTTTTTATCTACTCATACCACCTTTTCAAATTTATCATGTTTGCCTATTTTCAAAAATTGCGAGATAAATCTATTGGAAATACTATTTTCCAGGTATAGTGGTGGAAATAGAATAAAAAATTAATCGCCAGTGGCAGCCGTGTATACGAGCAGTGTTGCCAGTGGGCTTCTTTTTTAAAATTTAGATTTCTTGATTAGCACCACTTTTTTTAAATGGTAAAATTTTCATTGTTAAATGACTTAACAATTAAAACAAGCACAAAGGGAATTTTGCCATTTCAAAAAAGTAGTACCATTCAAGAAATCTGAATTTTAAAAAAGTAGCCCACTGGCAACACTGTATACGAGGGTGTATCAATACGTTTTTGTCCTCACATAGAAATAATTGAGTGAAATTTATGAAATTGCTACATTTTATGAGTCCTTTTCTATATAGTCAGTGTGCACAGTAACACATTTGTGCAACCGGTATTTCAAAGAGAGGAGGGGGAGATATATTCCTGGAGCCGCGATAGTAGACTCAAAGGCGGGCATTTTTTTGACTTTTACTTGCCCCTACATGTGGCATATTGTTGGAAAGGCCTGTGACCACTTATTCATGCTATGCACCTTCCGAGGCCCTCCCCCGAAATTTGCCCTCCGGGGGAGCACTTTTATAAATTTTGCGGACATCATTCATGCCCCGGGGTCAAACTTAACCCTAGAACTACCGGAAATTTTACTCAAGTTTTATAAAAACATTCTACACCAGAATTTTTACTTAAAACTACTTAATTTGTTTATTTAACTTATTATTGTCTGATTTATACAGTTAGTTTGTTTTGAAGAAATTTCTGGTTTGAATAAATATTTTGAATGTACATGTCGGGTCCAATGGACCCGTCTGGTAGACGGAAGGTTAAGGGGAGGGCCTCGGGAGTGCATAACATGAATAAGTACTCACAGGCCTTTCCAACAATATGTCGCATGTGGGGGTCAACAAAAGTTAGAAAAATTCCCCCTTTTGGCTTACTATCGCGCCTCCGGGAATACATCCTCCACCCTCTCTTTATAATACCATTTGCAGAAATGTGTTACTGTGCACGGTGACTATATAGAAAAGGACTAATAGAATGTAAAAATTTCCTAAATTTCGCACAATTATTTCTGTGAGGGCAAAAACTTGTTGATACACCCTCGTATATAAATTTCTTCAAAC
Source organism: Maratus speciosus (assembly GCA_963932465.1). Classification (NCBI taxonomy): domain Eukaryota; kingdom Metazoa; phylum Arthropoda; class Arachnida; order Araneae; family Salticidae; genus Maratus; species Maratus speciosus. Next base: position 490,568,102 of record OZ010796.1, on the reverse strand, counting down.
ATTTTTTTTTTCACTATATAGTTTCAACTATATAATAACGTTCTTTAACTTTTGTAATAAAGTCAATTTTCCTTCATTTTAATTAAAAAAATAACGTAAAACATCAATTAAATAGCGTTCGATCCGCCCGTTTTAATTAACTTCCGATAAGCTCATAAAAATACGCAATGTGCGCAATTTAAACACCTCTAACTTACCTAGTCTGCAAATAATAAATATCCTTACTTAGTAAAAGAGATAACAACCTTTTCTCCCGGAAAATATTTAACGCATTAACTTGCAAGTCATTTATAGCTTTTAAAATTATAGTCTTTTAAATTTAATTCTAAAATGGTTTTGCATTGCTTTGTGTTATTTGCTCTTTCTCATAAATCTTCTCGCAAATTTAGATTCTTGTGTTTTTCCCTTATGCTTCAAAATTCATTTGTCAAAAAGCATGCCATCTGTGAGGATATTAATGTTTCTATAGAACTTCAACAAGTTATTACTGTATATTCCGGCGTATAACGTGCTGATGAAACAATTATGTTTATAGCGAGAAATTGCATTGAATGAAATGTATTTTTTTTTACTAGTATTATTCATTTTATTATATATCGTACAATATGTTCATGAATATCAAACGTCGTTATTTATTTTTTTTTCAATTTATTCACTAAATAATATTTTTGCTTCTAAATGGGTTTTTTAACCCCTTGAAGGGCAGCGGTATATTAGATATAACACCTAATTTTAATTGCATCACAATTTTGGAATGATTTTTTTTATAAAGTATGCGAGGAAAAACTTTTAATTATTTAAAAAAAAAAAAAATGTTCGCAAATCCTGGTGTCATTCAATCATTTCAACATTATAACAACATAAGTACTTTGCCCCTAAAAGGGTTAATCTAGCCTTTATACTCCGCCGTATAAGATATGTCATTCACAACTAATTAGCTTTGGTTATTTAATTCTTTAAAGCAAAATGCCGAATTTGTTCAGAAAAGAAATAAACACTTCAACAGACTACTTATTTGACGTAGGTAACAGGCAACTGCTTTATGTTAGAGAGGGAAGCAGCGTTGTCTCTTATTAATACGTAATTAAATTTAAAGAATTTCAGTTATTAAAAAGTGACAATCATATACAATTTGAAGAAATATATTTGCATACTTTTGTTGGAAATCAAACGCATTAGCTTTTCTTAGTCTGTAAATAATGAATATCCATCTATTATAAAAAAGATAACGCGTATTACCTTCCGGCTAATAACTAACACATTTGCTTGGAAGTAATACAAATCTTTAAAGTCTTTTAAATTTACTCCTAAATCTGCTTTGTCTCTTTGTCTGGCAAATCTTTTCGTAAATTTACATTCCTGCGTTCTTCTATTTTTGATATTTTTGAAAGAATATGTTTTCCTGTGTCAGGATAGCATCTTCCTATAGAACTGCAACAAGTATTTAAGTCTTTTCGGGTTAATTAGCCTTGTTTGTTTAGTTCTTCAAAATAAAATTAACCCATTGTTTAAAGAAGAAATACACGCTTCAGCAACAATGGCTGGAAAATAAATTAATTACCTGTTACATAAATGACAAAAGAGTCAATATTTGTAATATATTAAAGTTAAGAAAATGTTTGAGTCTTAAAACCATCTCTTTTTAAGACTTTTTACAATTTTATTGCCTTTCAACTATCTATTAATATAAAAACATTGGTGTCAAAGTAATAGATCTCGAATAATATTATTTAAAAAATTCTTCCCTTTATTTAATCGTAGATTTTTGCGAATATATAAAGAGAAGACTTTTTTCATAAAATAGTGGTATTAAATATCCGTAATCCTTTACGCCTATGTAAAACAAACTGGTATCTTTTTCGCTCACAACTTTTACGATTTTTCCTTTCTACAAAAATTGTGGCGTACGCTTCTGGCCTATCACCTAATTAAGTAACGATGACGGACATATTTAACAATAACGAAGATTTATTTAAAATGAGTAATACATATGGGTACAGCGAAGCAAGGCTGTTAAATTAATGTAGATCAATTTAAAGCTCGAGTAATCAATTGAATGATATTTTATAAAATCAAACTAAAACTTGCGTAATAACGCAAACCCTAGCAGGCCACAGGAAATTAAAGAAAAGTTTATCGCAGATGGCTATAGACTCTGAAAACGCTATATGTAATATGTCACATGCACAATGCTACATTAACACTAAAAGGAAAACCTGTTGACTCACACTTCTATTTATTTGAATTGCTAAATGGCAAAGCTTAACTACTATGCACATTCCTCTGCTCGAAAATCTAAGGCTAATGTCAGACGAACGTCTTTTTGCACGTTTTTTTCCTTACGTACTATCCCTACACAATGCTAGCGATATTGTGTAGGGATAATACGTAAGGAAAAAAGCGTGCAAAAGGAAGTCCGTCCGACATTAGCCTAAATATACACTCAATTGAAATCGAACAACACTGCTGCTGACTGGATACTTGATAAAACTCAAAAATAGTCTTGAGAATTCAGGAGAGGACGCGATTCGTTAATATCCAACGCTGTCCATTTCTACTAATGTACTTGTACTATCTAGTCGACCACAGCAACATAATTAGCATATCACTTCGTAAAATGACCGCGACAATTAGATTCAGCAAGACTTTGCAAGATTTGAAGAAATGACAGAATCTGGGATACCGTTAGCGACAATTTTTTAATTATATCTCGCACCACTTTATCAAAACAAAAAAATTTCACATAGATTTTGCAGTGCAGCATGGGCAAGAGAAATACACTATAAAATTTATTTTGTAAACATAGTGGTCGAAATAGAATATAAAAATAATCACCAGTGGCAGCAATACAGGATAGGTGCCTCTTTGCAAGAGAGTTATTAGAAGCCTCTAAATACGCTTACATCAAAAAACTCAACAATCCATATAACCCTTTCGAGGGCGGTTTCTTTAAAAAAGGACACCTAATTTTTATTTTACTGGCACTCAGAATATTTAATTAAAAATTTTCCTTTTATAACGTACTTGAAAATAAGCAAGTTCATATTTTCTAATAAATTCGATTATAAATTCTTGTGTCAGTTCATCATTTCATCAGTTTATAAACAGAATTACTCCGCACCGGAAAGAGTTAATCCAAGTCTACCTTTATACAATGAGTAGCTAAGCACTATGCTACAAAATTCAATAGAAATTTGTTCGCTAATTACGCGCGTACTTCGGTGATTAACACGTTCACTGCCATGAGCATCAGCGGTGGGTCTCAAAATTTTTTTATTCTGTTCCGTGGGTCACAGGTACCTTTCCATATAATATTAACCCTTTCGATTAAGGCGCCTCTTACACAAATTTTATTGGGTCTGTCCCACTTTTTAAAACGAAGTTTCCTTCAAGTGCAAAATCTTAAAAATTCTCTGATTAAATAAGGCAAATTTTGTTTTCATTTATTACTTTTGCCTAAAACAAATTTTGCGAAGAATGATTATGTCGCGTCAAAACGGAGCACCGAGGATTAAATAAAAATCGCGGGCAGGTCAGCAATGACTTTACATTTCTATGTGGCACTCTCAGATAACTGTAACTCATTATATTTTGGTGAACTTACTCCGAATTATGTATATTGTATTTATTTTACAACAAATAAACCCTTTAAAAACACTTTAATTAGTCTTATTCGTTTAATTAGTCTTATTAGTCTTCATATAAGTATGGCACCCTGGTGATCACTTTAAATTCCTATGAGGGCAGTGAACGTGTTACATAAATTAAAGTTTACTATAAAATTTTAGTGGTAAGGAAAAAGCGTAAAATTTGGCAGCTTTGATTTATTATTATATACTTAGTTTGTAAAATTGTACAAGTTTTTTTTTTAAGATCGCAAAGTAAAAATAACATTACAGCAGGAGTGGCCAACAGTGGCACGCCTTATACCACTAAAATTTTACAGAAAAATTCGACTTCTTGAATCGCAGAGATTCGATGATTAGATAAGGCAATGATTACTGTAAAATTTTAGTGGTGTGGCGCGTGCCACAGTTGGCCACCCCTGCATTACATTATAGTTGTCAGCGCTTTTTCGTACCAGAAAAATTTAATAGTAAAATTTACTTTTTTAAACGACGTAATCCGTCGATTAAATAAGACAAATCTCTCTATAATATTCAGTCGTTCGTAAAGTCGTGTCCGTTTGGGAAAATCGATTCGTACCGGAAAATTATGTCATTCAGGTGTTAGACATTGATTCCAATGTCTAATAATTACCGGGCATAATTTTCCGGTACGAATGAATTTTCCCAAACGGAAACGATTTTCCAAACGACCCAATAATTATTTTTGTACAAAATAGCGTAAGCGTTGCCATCTGCGCATTAACCCTTAAACTCATAGTGATGCATATCTGCATCACTTTTTATTTAACTATTAATAAATAAATTAAGTTCTTAGAAACCACTATATTTATATAGAAATATTGATCCTGTAAAAATTACAATAACTATGCTACTAAAGAAATTTAAAAACCTATCTTAAAATTTCTAGTGCCTAATCCGTAATATAAGAATAAAAAATACGATTCTAAAAGAATAATTCATGCATTTAAGCAGGGGTGTCAGAGTGTGGCCCGCTGGATACCACTAATATTTTAAAGAAATTGTCGACTTCTTGAATTGCAGAGATTCGGTGAATAGATAAGGCGGTGATTACTATAAAATTTTAGTGTTGTCCGGCGAGCCGCAGTTTGACACCCCTGCATTTAAGGTTTAACCCTTTCAGGGGCAAGGCATTTCTGCTCCAAAAATGTTCAAATAATTAATTCACACCGCAATTAACAAACAAATGTATTTGAAAATAATTAAAAGCATTTTTTCACGTATATTATGAGATCGGAATTGTACTAAAAAATTACTGGTGTCACCTGGCCATTTAGGCGTTAAAATTAGCCGTTTGCAGACTGCAAACGGCGCCCCTCAAGGAGTTAAAGGATTGTGTTAATGAACTCATTCATATTTCAGGAAGTTTTAAATAGTTCACTTGTGTTATTAGAAATGTAAATCATAACTAATTTGCATACATTTGTAGGAAAGAGAATGTAAAGCTGAAAAGAAATATTAAATAAAGTTGTGATCTCTTTGTCTCGTAAAATTTCTCTTAAATTTAGATTGTTCTGGTTTTGCTTTTTCTAGGTATGTTTAAAAACTCATTTGTAAAAGTTAAAGGTTTTTTCCGTTAAGGTAGTATGCTTCTATAAAATTGCAACAAGTGTTAATTCTTTTAGAGCTAATTATGCTTGTTTATTTAGTTCTTGAAAATAAATTAAGCGTTTGTACACAGAACAAATATACACTTCAACAACAATGACTGTAAAAGCAAATTAAATTTGTGTAACATAAATGACAAAGTGTTCATTTTAAAGTATTAATTTATTCAGGTTTAGAAAATGATTGAGTCTTAATCTTTGAAACATTTTGTGAACTTAAGGCATTTAAAATATTTATTAGTACTAAGAATAAATAGAACACAGTTACTATTACCTAAAATGTGGAAAATTGTGCATACAATCGTTTGAAAATTGTAAATAAGTATGTGAAAAGCATTGTATGTACTTTATTTTTGCATGAAAATAAGATTAACTAAGAAAATGAACATTTTGCAGCTTAGAAAAGAAAATACTTATCATACTTACTTATCAGGGGTTGAAAGGATCCGCAGCAGTCGGCCAATTGTCTCAACTAAATTTTAATAATATTTTTCGCGTAATGACAAATATTTGAGATTTATTTGACCCTTTCACGGGAAAAGTACTTTTATTCGTAAAATGTTGAAATGATTGATCGCCACCAGGATTTACAAACAAATTTATTTGCAAATAAGTAAAAGATTTGTTTCAAGTAATTAATAAAATGAAAACTTTCATTCTAAAATTCTGATGCCAATGTGGCATTTACGGGTAAAAATTAAGTGGTCCAAAAATGAATCACCGCCCTTCAAGTGGTTAAGCGAAGAAAGAAGATTTAAAATTGCCAAGTCTGCTAATTTCTTACTACAACTGATTCATAACAGAAATAGCCTGTGTTTTTATTCGCAGAAATCTGCAAACGATTATTTCTATACGGAAAAAGTGGTACAGTTGGCAACTACCTTTATACGGAACGCCGTAGAAAATTTATTAAAAAATTCACAATATTATACTGCAAAAATATTTTTAAATAAACATAATTATTTAAAAATATTTTAAAAATAAGTTATTTAATTTAAGATTTTTGAGGGAAACATTTGAAATAAATACTTTAAAATTTAAACACATTTAACGCCTTGACGGGCGGTGATGCCGTCACGGCATCACGTAATCTTAATCCCTAATTGCTACATTGGCACCGGAATATTATAAGGAAAATTTCATCTTTATTAAATACGCAAAAATATACTTATACATGTTTACAAATAAACTCTCTTGTAAATACTGGTGTTATTAAGTTATTTCAACACTTTACGAATACAAGTACCTTGCCCCTGAAAGGCTTAAGAACTTGTTACCATATGCGAAAAATTTTACCTGAAACATTTACAAATGCTTTTATCTTTCATCAGTGTAATATTGCACGATTAATGCTTAACGTAGGTACGGATTCATTTCTGTTTTTTTTAAATAATGTACTTCCAATTGTGTTTCACACACATTGGTGCAGAAATAAACACAAGGGTTTCTCAGTTCCTAATTTTTAGTACAACTGTTTACGAAAAATAATCTTCGGCTTGTTTAACCTCGGAATAATTGTCATTAAATAAGATGAAATATTTGCAAAATTGTGGTACTCAAAAGCAAAAACTATGTGAACTCTCCTTATATTTCTGCCAATGTATATCTAAATGTTATCTCGTATATTGAAAATTTTCAGCTCGTATAAATATAAGATCGTATACATAAATTATACACCAGTTTCTAAAGTAAAAAACCTCTGTGCTTTAACATAACAAGCTAATAATTCAAGTGAAATGGTCTGTACAATTATTATTCAATTTATATTCAACCTTGTTTTGGAATTCGATAGCAACCTCAAATTCTAGAAAAAAAATCTTCGCCATTTTTGATCAAGAAGGTTTTGTAGTTAAATAAGGCGAAATTCTCATTACTAAAATGGTAATAGTTTGGTGGCTTGCGGGCCATATGTTGAAGATACCTGGTCAATCACAAAATGACTCAGTGGCACAAGAAATTTTGAATAAACTGTTGCTTTTATGACATACATAAATAACCGCATGTTACTTATTTTAAATTAAATTTGTTCGTAATTCCGCAGCTACCAACTCTTGCGCTCTCTGTACCAGAAACATTTTTTAGTAAAATTTAAATTCTTTAATCGTCGTAATCTACCGATTAAATAAAGCAAAAATTTCTGTTATAATTTTGTGGTACCAAAAAGCATAAGAGATGGTAGCTGTGCGTTTTTACGTCACGCAATCATTTTAATAACTGATCCGGGAAGGATTAATTTTTGATGGTGAATTTAAAAAAAATCTCAAAAGTTATATACATATTCTTTTGTTTTGAATAAAGATACTGATAATAGTTTGGTAACGAATGGCGTCGATCGAATAACTCTACTTAAAAATACAGCCTAGATTTTCAATACTGATAATCGTAACAGTTTTGCGTTTAAAGTTATTCACCTAGTTCACTGGTCCTCTAATATTCATAAGCGTATCCATATAAATAACATTATCAGCCGAATATACAATGGTGTTATGAATAAAGAGGAGGAGACATATAGTGTACTGTCTACCAGTTGCGAGTGAAGTAACTGAGGAGGTTGTCACAAGATGGCGACGGCTTTTTTTTTTTTTTAATCGTATCTTCAGTTTCTGGTTACCGCCATGGCAAACATCCCACCAGTAAAATTGAATAGAAAATTTCGTCTTAATTAAGCGTCTTATTTACGCATATTTTTTCTCAAAAATGTGGTAAAAATTTCTATTTGTTTTTACTGGCGTCAGTATGTCTTGTAAAACTGTCAGTTTGTTTCCCTGGTTGTAACATTATGGCGGAAACACAGGGTCTAACTACCGCCAAAGTAAACTCCTACCAGTAAAAATGAAAGGTCTGTTTCTACCATTATTTATGACTGAAATTTTGTAATAATAAGGTGTTTAAATATGTTGAAAATTTCTATGTAAATCTACTGGTGGAAGTCTCCACCGGCGGTAAATAACTCCTGCGATAGCGGTTACAGTAAAACCTCCACTATTTTAAGGATATGATATGTCAGTTCCTCTTTATTAATAGTTCCATGGAGTACACCGATTTTTTTAATAAGTGCAAGTAAAAACCTGTTTCTGGAAGAACTTTTTATGTAATAAGTAATTTCTTTTAAAATAAAAATATTTCTCTCAATGCAACAGAAAAAAAAAGATTCCTTTTTTGCAGACGGCTTCTAGCATTGATTATTATTGATTTATTGTCTTTAATCTTCATTGGCTCCTATTACTTAATTTCTTTACGAAGACGCTTTTATGGTGATAAATGTTTTTAATGGCATCAAACCTTGAATAAATTAAGACTGATTTCTGAGAAATGGATTGTGTTTATTTTGTTGCTTACTTCCCTCATAGCATGCATGGTCACAGTGACGTCACTGTAAGTCACTGTGGTCACGTCACAACTGTGACCAAAATGCCACCACTCAGGGATATCACATTGTGACTGATATGTGAACTTCTTAGAAAACTTTTAAAAATTGCAAAAATTCTTCAAAACATGTTATTTACTGTAAAAAATATTTTTCTGGCAATTAAAAAAATTTTTTTACGTCACTGTTATGTCACTACATGTAACGTACATCTCATTATGTGACAAAATACCCTACCATATTGTAAACACACAGTGTGACAAAACATATGTTAAGATTAAACTTTCCACTTCAAACAATAAAAATAATTCAGTGTTTGCTAATATTTCACAACAAAATTAAAAACTTCATCAAAAAATGTACATAAATAAAACACAAATTTAATAGACATGTAATCGAACTGCTCGCTTAGCCTACTACTAAAACTATTTGAATTAATAAAAAAACAGTTGTAGGTAGTAAAATATTTGGCGATTTTTTCGACTTTTAACTCTGGGAATGTTGCTAATATGAAAGTGTCACTATTGAATTTTTAAACTGAATTTCATTACATAATTGATATTTTTCATATAAAAATGTTTTTTGGTGTTATTTGTAGTCAATCTAGAAAAATATATTAACCCTTACCACTCCGTTGGCTCCGCTGTGGAGACATTATCAGACTTTGCAAAATTTGTTTTTGGTACCAGTAACAAAAAAATAAATAAAATTTACCTTATTTAATCAGAGCATTTTTTGAAATTCTGTACTTGAAGGAAACTTCTTTTTAGAAGCTGTGCCGAACGAGTAAAATTTGTGTAATAGACGCCGGAGCTTTAAGGGTTAACTGTAGAGATTTCAGTAATAAGAAAATGTTTTCCTCCTGTATTCTATAATCCGGGAAATAAGTTTGTTATTATTTATAAATTATTCTTATCAGCGTAAATGGCAGAATAATTAATATACAGGTGGAGAAAGCAAAAATTTGTTTGTGTGTAGGCATGGGAAGGGACGGAGTTTTGTAATAAAGCAATGCTTTATTATAATAAATAAAAACACTTGCATATTTTCAGTAATAATTTTTTCTGCTAGTGTCTAACTATTTTAAGTAATTCTTAAAAAATAAATTTGGGTACTTGTGTCTCACTTTTTAAATAAATTTATACTTTTTCCGAATATAAAATAAAATATACAAAATATATGTTAAACGCATGGCGTAATTAATTATTCATATTTTTTCTTGTTTCTAGAAATTTATTTTGAAAAATACTGTTATTTTATAAGCTGTTTTAGTCTATAGAAAATTAAAATAGAAAAAAAATGACAATTACCTGATTCCCACCCCCTGACTCCCCCACTAAAAACATTATTTCGCCAGTTATTGTATTTCTTTTTTATGAACATATTTTACATTTACTACTTATAGTATACACTTTACTTTTCTATTTTCAAAAGATTTTGCATTATTGGCATATTAAAATGAATTTTAAATACTCTAAAAATTTAAACATTCTTTAATTTGTTATACTCCCAGCATTAGTTTAATTATTGTCATATTTGACAAAAAAGTAGCTTTACAGAACTTAAAACCTATGCTTATAAAAATATTATGTCATATAAATGTATAAGAACGGAAAAGCCATCTATTCTGGGCCTTGATAAACAAAAGAGCGCGAAAAACCGCAGAGGATAAAAATTATTAGACGACATATTGTGTTTAATCTTTGGAACAGGCGGAGGGAGTTTTTTGCTGGACAATAGGTAGTGTTATGAACATGCAGTCTGTCAGATATAAACATTTAACCTAAAAAATTCATAGTAATAATCATTCCAAGATAATACTTTCGACAAAAATATCAGTTTGAGATAATTACACTAGCTTTGGTGTGGTTTAAAATGATTCCCATCATTGCTATTGTAATTATTATTGGCCATATTTTCTACTTCCAAAATTTGTTCTTCCTTAAACATGGATTACATAGGAATTTAACCCCTTGAGGGGCGGTGGGATATATTTTATTCCACCTACGATTAATGAAGATTTGCACCAGAAAATTTTTATGAAATTTTACTTTTCTAACTTTGGTTGAAAAAAAGTCGGAAAATTGCTTTTCCTTACTTTTGAAATAAATTTTTTCCAAATTTCCGGCTGGAATTCAGCATTGCATAAATGTAATTGATTGCCCCTTAAGGGGTTAAAGAACGACGTTAAGGGGAAAAAAGGGTATGAAAAAATATTTTATTCCAGAGTTTGCTTTACTTTAAATTATAACGATTTTAGTATTTTCTTATAAACATTTCATTAACCTAATGAAGTTTAGTAGATTTATTATTTAATTTATTGAAATAAATAACTGCCTATCAACAATTTTAATCAGATGATTAAAATCAATTATATAAATTTATTTTAATCAGATTTGTTTTCTTTTAAAATATTATAGGTTAAAATCACATGTTTTCTCAAACTTTAAAATGACGTATAAAAATATTACTCCCTCCGTCCCAAATTAGTTGTCACATTTGAATACTTTTGTACCGATTATTCATATTGATGATTTTATGAATTTGTTTGAACATTTTTCAGAGATTTCTGGATGCCATGCTATCAATCATCAACATTTACTTACCCTCTTCACCACCTTAAATCAGTACAAAATAATTTTAAAAAATCCAGGGTTCGCACACTCTTAAGCCACGCCCCATTTTGTAATGATTCGCATAAAACTATCTTCTAGTTAATGAATCGTGAATTTATTAGGAAGAAAATTATCTTTCTATGTTTGTCTAGAACCACGTGTGCCTGACTTACCATATGTGTCCGGTATATTTGTTGTAGAATCCTTACAAAATGGGACGTGGCTTAAGAGAGTGCGAACCCTGTAAATTTGCTTTGAAAAATTTGTCACAAAATAAGTGCTATATTTGTGGAAAATAAAAAAAAAAAGTGAGAATCAAAATACCAAGTTATGATTAATTTAATAGCAAATAATGCAATTTTAACTGATTTTTAAGGAATTTTCTTGCTCATAATATTGCTTCAGGTTTACATATAAGGTTTCGCGGAAGAAGATTTTGACGACGAAGTTTTTCTTTCTTGAGATGAGTTATTTTGTAACATTTGTCTCCACCTGACAGCATAATGCTTTCCATACATGTTTGCAAAGTTAAAAATACGTTTTCAAGCTTTTCCACTTCCACATTTTTAAAAGCGGTTTCAACAGCTTCAATTAAGTTGTCAATATTGTTTGTGGGTATCTGATGTTGCAATGACTGTATTGAATTAAAATACCCGAGATCAAGTACACTTAAATCCGGACTATTTGGAGGTTGACATTGTAGTTGCAAAATCCATCCATCTTTTAAACATTCTTCTGTGATACTGGGATCATCCAATGCCAAATGAGGTTTCTCATTGTCCTGTTGTATGTATATAGGACTCGATTTTTCACTAGTTGGAAATTTTTCAAGTATAGCCGGTAAAACTTTTTCGATAATCATTTTTCTGATTTCTTCTTTGTTAACAATTTCTACAATTTTTGTAACAGCAGTTCTTTTTGCACGATTTTTCGAGTTCCTTTTTGCATTTTCTGAATAAACAAAAGGCCACATTCCAATCTTTCCATCGTTTGTTTTGTTTGTTTGAGTTGGGTGAGCTTTGGGCAATCTTTCCATCAAACATTTCGTTTATATTCGAGTTCCATCTTGATCTTGCCACCGCTGCTATAAACATTTCTTTGATAATAAACCTTTTAAGGGGTGACCTTTTAAGGCTCACCTCTCTTAAGGGGTGAGCTCGTGTTCGGGACCGAATCTCCGAGGGATTCGTCCCTCGGGAGGGGCGAGACCCTGAGCGAGCTTCCTTAATATGTAAGGGGTTTGTCTAGGGCGGCTTCGTTTCAGGGTCGATTTTTGCTCATAGGGGTGCGTTCCCGTGTTCTGACGGGGGACTTTGTATTTCTTTCAGTCGCGGGGAGGCATTCCTGTGTTCGAGAGTTGGCCTTGGACTTTGTCAAACTTTTCAAACATCTGCACGGAGGTATGTTACAGATATTAGTGGACTCCACTCTGCCTACGCATATCTTGGCCTTCGGGTAAAGCTCTATGGAGTACAAGGGAGCTCCCGCTAACATCGAAGACGACGTCTGGGCCAGCACCCCCGGCGATGTCAAGTTTTTCATTGCTACTAAGAAAAACAATAAAGAAAGCGGACCTGCTGATGGCGGGACCGAGGAAAATTTGATCGCTGAGGTGGCTCAACGTCCGCTCACTGCTGAACCAGTCATGTGTGACCTATGTCATCGATAGTTTAGTAAGATCAGTGGGCTAAATGTCCACAAGCGACGCATGCATCCTAAGGAGTTTCACGCAAGTGAACTCGAGAAATTAAAAGGTAAAGTCCCTGTAAAGAAGCGTTGGACGGACGAGGAAGTAGCCAGGATGGCCATGTTGGTGGTGCAGCATGTCCTGGCTGGTAACACAGAAAATATCAATCAAGAAATCCTCAAAGATCTTGAAGGCAGAACAATAGAAGGCATTAAGGGCAAAAGAAGACCCCAAACATACAAAAAGAGAGTCGAAGATCTGGTAAAGGCTCTTAGGCTCGATGCTGAGAACTTGGTACCAGCCTCCACTGGAACAAGTTCACCGACTGAAAGTGAGGCCAGTACAGCAGGGCCCGGGGGTGCTTCAAGAGGCCATGTTGCCGAAGATATGGAAGATATCGATGATCAGTTAAAGGATTTGATGGATGATGAAGTGCAAGAGGTTGACTACCATCTAGAGGAATCAACCCCTATATACGAATGTATAGAAAAGTACGTTGACGTACTTAACAATGATTCAAGATTGAGACCTCTGGTGTCCGACTTGGAAAAAGCTTTAATAGATACGGCGTTAATATGCTTTGAAACTGATACAGATAAAAGTAAAAACTTAATTATAGAATACTTAACCACCATAATTAAACCAAGACCACCTAGAAGAGCATGGAAAAATAATAGTAAGAAACCTACATCAAAAATATCAAACAGGAAGTCAAAGAAGAAAATTTATGCTGATTTTCAGCGAAGGTGTAAAAAGAAACGTAAAGCAGCATTTGCTAGCCTGTATTCAAATAACTCAATAGCAGAAACTTTAAACCATCAGCAAGTTTTTGACTTTTGGTCAAGCTTGCTCTGTAAGAAGAGTGTAAAATTCTCCGAATTACCAATTCCGATGTCTAACAAAGTATGCTTCGATCCGACTCTCCTGGTATACCCGAGAGAAATCGAGGGTTGCCAGGGGAAAAAGAAGAAGTCCGCAGCCGGTCCAGATACACTGACTATAAAAGACATAAATAAAATACCATTAAGAATCAAATGTAAGCTTTTCACCTTATTTCTGCAGCTACATTGGATCCCCGACATACTGTTGGACTCCATAACAATTTTCATACCTAAGAAGAATGACACCAATAGCCCGGCATCTCTTCGCCCCTTATCAATAGCATCTAATCTTACTCGCCTCTTTCATAAAATATTAGTAAAAAGAATAACTCCAAGTTTTGCACCAGATGAATATCAATATGGTTTTCGTCCTCTCGATGGGGTGGCGAGGGGAATTGATATCCTTGACGCGGTGATGTCATCATGTATGAAGGAACTGCGTCCCTTCGCCATCGCCATATTAGATCTTGAGAAGGCATTTGATAATGTTTTACATCCATTTATTGTCAGGTGTCTTGACGAATTGAATATTCCGTCGGGGATTGTGGAGTGCTTGAAGTACGTATACTATCATTCAAGAACAATCCTATCATTTAAGGGGAATACTAGTAGTCCCTTGCATCCGGAAAGAGATGTGAGGCAATGTGATCCATTGTCCCCCTTGCTTTTCCTGATAGTATTCAACAAAGTGCTGGAGTCTCTGCCGAAAGAGTTGGGTGTAAAGTTTAAAGACCTTATTTTGAATCATCTAGCGTATGCTGATGACTTGGTTCTTATAGCAAATAGCTTATCACAGCTTCAAGAACTAATGAATATACTCACCACAGCCTTGGCTGCCGTGGGACTTAAAGTAAATATTGACAAATCCTTTACTCTTAATTGGGTAAAGGACCACAATAAACCAACCAATTAAAACCATATCCGTTGATGACACTTTCACCTACCTTGGAGCAGATTTTAGCACATGTGGAATGAAAAAGATCAATTCCATGAAATTTCAAAACGATATCAAGATTCTGTTGAAGACCGCATGCAAGCCACAGCAGAAGTTGTTTATGTTGGTACATTTTCTGATTCCAAAGTATTATCACAGTTTTATCTTTTCCCGTTTAACAGCTGGTGCCTTAAATAATTTAGATGTCATCGTCCGCAAAGCGGTTCGTCACATCCTGCACCTTCCCCATGACCTCCCGAAGGCTGCCTTCCATGCGAAGGTGGCTGACGGGGGTTTGGGGATACCATCACTAAGATTTCTGATTCCGATAATAGCCAAACACCGCCTCATCTACAGACAGCCACATGAGGGTCTGCTCTACATTGATAATAAACATCTAAATACAATTAATCAAGTAAATATCTATTATAAAAATAAACTCTATGCTGCGTGCGATAGCGCCGGTCTTTGTCCTCCTGCTCATAATTGGGTATCAGATGGTACATCCTTTCTCTCGGGACGAGACTTTGTAAAGTCAATCCATGTTCGGTACGGTTGCCTCTACAACCGTGCGCGATGTGCAAGGGGTAGGGGTGACCAGAACAAGACCTGCCAACGTGGTTGTGGCGAGACTGAAACACTTAACCATATATTACAACAATGTTTTGCAACACATACAGCTAGAATTAAAAGACATGATAATATAGTCCAGTACCTCCAGCGAATTCTCACAGATCGTAACTATACAGTACACAAATAACCAACCTTTAAAGTTGACAATAGAACTCTTAAACCTGATTTAGTCATCTATAATGAAGAAAGAACTGTATTAATAGACGTACAAATAATAAACGACCAGTATCCTCTGTCCACCGCACACCGTAACAAGACCAATAAATATGAAGTCCTTCGGAGTCAGCTTGCTGGTCTCCGCCCGGGAGGCTACCACGGCAGCACCCTGAAAATTAATTGGAGGGGTGTTGTCGCTGGGGAGTCTTACAAAGAACTAACTGCTCTCCGTTTTCTCAAAAAGGGTGACTTTAAGATAATAGCATCAAGAGTACTGTTAGGTGACATTCTTGCCCATAGTTGGTATCAGCGCATGACGGTGACAAAACGTCACCAGAAGAAAGGTGTCGGCTGAGCTGCCTTGGCTTTCTTGGGTTGCGATACTACTGTCGCTTGGGGGAACAGTAGAAAGAACACCGGGGCGGTGTGGAAAAAAAAATTGCAATGCCTCGAAGGATCAGATTCATCTAGGGTGATGTAAAATGAATTACTGGTTTTCGTAATATAAAACAACTTTTCATCGATATGAATACGATCCAACATTTCCGAAAAGCATCCATTAGTTTGAGCATGCTGTAAGCAAAATCGAATTCTGTTCAGCTTATTTTTTTCTGTTAGACTTGGCTTAACCCCTTGAGGGGCAAACAATTACGTTTGTGAAATGCTGAATTCCCACCGGAATCTTTAAAAAATTCTATTTCAAAATAAGTAAAAGCAATTTTACAGCCTTTTTTCCCACCAAAGTTAGAAAAGTAAAATTTTATAAAATTTTTCTGGTGTAAAACTTTATTAATCGTAGGTGGTATATAATATATACCGGTGCCCCTCAAGGAGTTAGTGGATGAAATAAGCTTCAAAACTTTTCCCTCCTTGAGAATCCTGTGTAATGTTGATTTAGGAATGCTAACAGAACATGATAAACTCCGAAGTCATTGTCTTCGTTTTATTGGGATATCTTTGATTTTGCTCAATTGCTGAGAAATATCTTTTTTTCTTCGTCCGCATTTACCAGTTTTTTGTGACTTTACATTGTAAACTCCATCATCTGTTATTTTTGACGTCTTTGCCTGCTTCCACAAACGAGATATTGTTTTACGATGAACATTAAATTTCATCGCTGCAGCATTTATTGAACCAAGGCTCAATTAATCATTTTTCCAATGTTGCAATAAAAAAATGCAAAATAGTGTTACGCTCTTCATTATTTATTTCCTTCTTTTGGGCACTTTCTAAAATATTATTCATAATTGCAATTTTCGTCACCTCTTATTACCATTAGTTCACATTCAGGCTAAAGTTTTTTCAACACCTAGTTACCATGTTATATTCATTGCAATATAATTTTACTGGTGTTGATCTACTATACTGCATCGGAAGTTATATATGACTCCACCTACTTGAAATGTGATAACTAATTTGGGACAAAATTTTCAATCTAAATGTGACAACCAATTTGGGACAAAATTTTCAATCTAAATGTGACAACTAATTTGGGACGGAGGGAGTATAATCAAAGTTTAACATAATTAGCAAATATTTTAATGTATTTAACGTACTAAATGAAAAGGCCTTTTTATAGAATAAAATTCTTTGATGGTCTGAAATAATTTGCGTTGCACATTTCTATTTAAAAATTAATGTCTGTTCAGAAGAAAAGAAGATAGTTTATTCTATTTAGAAGAAATAAGTATTTTTTTACATAATGGAGAAGTACTATTTAAAGAATATCATGCATATGCAGTATTAAGGGGGGAGAATCAGTGTCAATGATTATTATTCGATGTGAGAAAAGTTATAAAAAATTATAAAAAGATATTCTTAGCTGGTACGAACTTTTCAGTTGAACATTATGAACGAAAGGTTTTCAAACTAATCCGGTGTCTCAATTTTTTGACAAATATAGAAATTATGCAACCCAGTGAGAATTCAAATATGGTTTTATTGAAATATTTTAATTATTAAAAAACATATCCACGTACTTGAATGAATGAAGCTAAAATGTAAAATGTATTTCGTTATTTTTTTTTCTGGATACTTTTAATATTTTTTTCCTGAATGATTTTATACGCATAAACTTCAAAATACCTATACTATACACTCTATTGGAAAACAGACTGATTAAAGAGAACTTGTTACTTATAATTATGAACTAATCCTGTAAATAAAATAATAATAGTAATAATGAACCAATGTTTGTTTCTATATTGTGTTTATGGTTTGAATTTTTATACTTTATTCACATAACAATGACTAACAATATTATATTATCTTCATTATTTTATTATTTTACTGTGTCATATAAAAGTAAATATGATTACCTGCAGTTGTAACAGACTGTATATATAAAATGTTCACCACACGTTATCCTAAAACCTTTATAGTAAATTAAAAACTTCATCAAAAAATGTACATAAATAAAACAAAAATTTAATAAACATGTAATCGAACTGCTCGCTTAAACTACTAAAACTATTAGAATTAAAAAAAAAAAAAACAGCTGTAGGTAGTAAAATATTTGGGGATTTCTTCGACTATTACCGTAATTTCCGGCGTATAATCCGCGGATCAAACAATTCTGTTTGGACCCAGAAATTTTATTTAGTAATTGAAGCCAAATATTCACCGCGATCTAAAAAGTTTCATTTTATTTTTAAAAATTTCTGGGTCGAAAACTGATTGTTTGATCCGCGGATTATTCGCCAGAAATTACGGTAACTCTTGGAATGCTGCTAGTGTGAAAATATCGCTGTTGAATTTCAAAACTTAATTTGAATAAATAATTGATATTTTTCATATAAAAATGCTTTTTGGTGTTATTAGTCAAATGTATTAAAAAGAGGTGCTAGTTCCGTAAAAACAGAGCATAATGACAGAGCTTCATGAGTAAATGTATTAGTAATGTGTTTAGTAATGCTATAAGAAAAAATTATATAATTTGCTAATTTGATAAATAAAGTGACATTAATTTTTAAGGATTTTATGAATTACAAATTGAAAAATACAATTAAATAACGACATGATTTAACAATATCTTGTGTTTTCTAGAGAAATAAAGTTCTATAATTTTTGCAAGGTCTTGAGCACACTGATTTAGAAATACTATGATATGGGGAAGTTTTTTACAAGGAATCTCTGATTTGAAAAGGTGATTTGTGTAGGTGATTTGATTTCTAAAGGTGAATTTCACCTTTTTTTTTAAAAAAAGGGTATATTTCGCCAATTTTGAAAAGAGCAGGGTGCTAAAACTTTAAAAAATGGCCTAGAGGGAACAGTAAGTAATTGCAGAATTAATAAAAACAGCAAATAAATATAATTTAGTTAGTGGCACAAATAACAAAACAAGCAAATGTGGTTTGCAGCTCATCTTGCATTTGTACAAAGTAATATTACAATTAATTACCAACATCTAAACTTACACACATGTATATATGTTAATAAAATATATGTATATATATATATATATATGTGTATTTATTTATATGAAAATTAGTTACACACACAGAGTAAATATAAGAATAACCAATTATATCGAAAATCCTCAAAATATCAAAGAGCAACATTCTTACAACTCAGTGAGTAATATTAACATACAGTGCTAAAAAAATCTTTTCAATCTTTAACAAATTTCTTTATTTGGTGTATATGAGTTCAAAAGTAAAAAAATAAAATAAAAACATTTATTCAACTTCTACCGAAGAAGCTGTTTCTGAGCATAACATTTTTATACCAATTACTTCTTTTTCTCTTTCCATTCTTTATAATATCATGTTTAGTCGCGTAATAGTCTCTCTCCCCCCCCCCCCCCCAATTTGAAGCAGAAAAAAATCATCAAAATATTTTCTTCGCATAAATTGGATAGATGAAAAAATGTTGAAAGATTGGGTTCGCAATATTTGGAAGAAAAGGTCTAGAGCATTGCTCAAAAATCCAGCCATGCTGGTACTCGATAATTTCCGGGGACATCTTGTTGATGATGTAAAGAAGGAACATTCAGAAGCAAAACAAATCTTAGATAATTTTTGGAAGATTCACACCGATTTTGCAATCGTTCGTCATATAGGTTAACAAACCGTTTAAAGAAAATATAAGACGAGTATATGCATATAGGGAACAAAGAAAAAACTCCGAATGAAAAAGTAACGCGTCAATCCCTGGAACAAGTATGTAGTTGGATATTACAAAGCTTGACTTTAATAAGAAGGGATATAATTTAAAAAAGTTTTAAGAAGACGAGTATCTACGACGCTTTGGACGGAAGATGACATTTTATGGAATGACGGAGATTCTTCAGACACTGATTTACATTACAATAGCGATACTGATACTTTCAGTGAAAGTGATTTATTATGAGAATTTTTTGTCAAAATTTTCACAAAGATTATTTGTAAATTTTACGTCTATAAAAATATTGCCATAAAAAGAAAAATGGTCTTTAATAAACAGCACATAATCCGGAAACATTTGATAAGTTACTAATTTTATTATAATGTGTTTTTTATACCGGTAATGTTTTAGCATTAGGGTGTACAATATTGTGTACTAGATTTCCCCGCATAAAGACTTTCACAATGAAAAATTGGCAAAAAAAGTGCGACTATTATGCGAGTTAATACGGTAGTTGTTGAGCAGATATCATTCTTTCATTCTTCTTTAGCTCCAATTTGCTGTAAATTTATTATTGCAAAAGTAGAATGAGAAAATAACATATTACTTAATTATTCTTTTACTCGCAAAAATTTGTTATACTTTCTATGTTGTTTATAGAAAAGAAAGAATAACGTGATTGGTTAAAGGTGAATTTCGTCAAAGGATCGCGAAAAAATGCAAATTTCATCAAAAGATCGTGGAAAAATGCGAATTTCATCTAATAGCAAATTTTGTCAAAAGATTGTAGAAAAAACACGAATTTAATCAATCGACCGCAGAAAAGGCGAAATTTTGTAAATAAATCGCGCAAATAAGGCAAATTTTGTCAAACGATGGCGAAAAAAATCTAAATTTCTTCAAAAGGTCGTGTAAAAAAACGTGAATTTCATCTAAGAGTCACTATTTCGTTAAGAGATTGAAGAAAAACGTGAGTTTCGTCAAAGGATCGCGAAAAAAAAATTATTTCGTCAAAGCATAGCGAAAAAAAGCGAATTTCTTCAAAGGATAGCGAAAAAAGATGAAATTTTGTGAATAAATCGTGCAAATAAGACGAATTTCGCCGAAGGATCTAAAAAAAACGCAAATTTCGACAAAGTATCGTGAAAAAAACATTTTGAAATTTTTCTGTGAACTTCAGAATTTTCTTTTACTCATAATCACTCCTACCTCCATTGTCTAGGTTCATTGATTGGACTCGAATAGCGATTTCGTTTTTCAATAAATGTCTTGCATCTTAACGCTGTCACATCATTGTGATTGTAATCACAAAATTGATGACAAAATCGTCACAAATTACACAATTTTCACAAAATTGTCACAATGTGACTTCACAACATTGTCACTGTCGTCACAGAATCGTCATAGTGTTAATGACAATTCCGTCACAAATTACACATATTTCACAAATTTGTCTCACCGTGACTTCACAAATTGGTCACATTGTGACTCACAAATGAGCTCTAAAACGGCCATAACAACTTCACATTCTAGTCACTATGACTTCACAATTCTAGTCACGATGACTTGACATCGACGTCACGTGACGTCACATCGACGGTCACAAAGTCACAGTGTGACTTCACAACGACGTCGCCGTAACGTCACCATGCCTTACGGGTTTATAGTGTGTCAACGTTTCTGAGTTGTCAGTGTATGTTTATTTACAGGACATCGACACCATTTGAACTATTATCTCTAGTATATTTCAGTTACTTTTTTTCTTGGTACAGTTTTCATTTCTTATTTCCGTGAAGGTCCGGTGGGGGAGCGTCTGGTTGGTGCTTGGCTGCCAATTATGTTGTTGAACAAATCGATTTTGCTTTGCAGCGTTCTCGACGAAGCCCGCAAGCAATATACACTGTTGGAAAAAACTTAAGGACCACTGTTATTTTCAACGATTACTGTTAGAAATAGATCCGCAGCAGCACGTGTAAAATTGCATGAATCCGGGATGTACTCTGTTTTGTGAAACTTAATCAAATTTTGTACATCCGCTTTTGTCGATCAGATGACAGCAGAAATGAGAGATTCTAGACAATCGGCGGTGCTGTGATTTGTCATTAGATGTCAAAATTGAAGGAGATCGAGTGAAGCTTGAACATTGAAATTTTGAATATGTTTTCGAAGCATCATTTAGATGATATTACTCGAGATAGAATAATCAGAAAGTTGGATGAAGGACGCAAAATGAGAGACGCTGCGCGTGAATTTAACATCGCTCACAGTATAGTTTCTAGGCTACGGGCGGCATTCCAAAAGAGTGAAATATGTACTAGGCGCACGGGAGAAGGTCATCATAGCAGTACGACGTCCCAAGACGATCGCTATATTGTTATATCGGCAAAAAGGAACCGACGCAGCAAGGCTGGTCAATTAGCAAATCAACTTTGTGCTCCACAGGAACTAAAATATCGCTATAAATTGTTGCAAGACGTTTGGAAAAGGGTGAACTATACGCTCGAAGACCTGTTGTGTGTGTCCCACTCTTGAGACGCCAACGTAGCGCCCGTTTACTGTGGTGCCGTATACATCGCAATTGGACAGATGACGACTGGTCTACCGTGCTCTTTTCAGATGAGAGTAGATTCAGTTTATAGTCTAATTGTAGACGTAAACTGATATGGCGCGAGGCTGACAGTGCTTACTGTCGTGAAAATATTCTAGAAAGAGATCATATGCGACTTCAAGTATCATGGTGTGGGCAGGCATCATGTCCAATGGCCGCACGGATCTCCATGTGCTTGAACAAGGGTCCATCACCGGTAGACGGTACATTGAAGACGTCCTGCTTCCACATGTTCAACTTTTTCGAGGTGCTGTCGGCGAAAAGTTTCGTTTTATGGGCGATAACGCCCCTTGTCATCGCACACAGTCTGTACAATATTGTCTTGAGGACGAAAATATCCATCACATAGACCGGTCAGCACATTCCCCTGACCTGAATCCCATTGAAAATGTATGGGATGCCTTGAAGAGACGTATTGCTGCTCGACAATTTCCTCCCGCAAACAAGGAAAACCTCATCCGTGCAGTGAAGAAGGAATGGGGCAACTTGCCTCAACAGCTACTGAATCATGTTGTTCTGAGTATTTCACGCCGTGTTGAAAGTTGTCTCACATTACACGGTGGCCACATCCCTTATTGATATGGCACTGACGATTGTTAATTGTGAGTATTCTGCTTTCTTTGTACAGTCAGGTTTTCGGGCAATATTCAAGTTTCAGGGAAAGAAATTCTGGTAATACCCTGTATACATCCTTTCAGCAAAATTCTTATATTAAATCCTGTGTAACATTTTGTTAATACTATTGTTTGCTTCTTGACCCTCATCTCACGTAGATTCTCATTTATGTGTACATTTCTTCTTGGTCCTTAAGTTTTGACCACCACTGAATATATATATATATACATAGCTGCCAAGCCTTCACCATGGAACTATTAATAAAAAGGAACTGACATATCCTTAAAATAGTGAAGCTTCAACTGTAACCGCTATCGCAGGAGTTGTTTACCGCCGGTAGAATCTTCCACCAATAGATTTATATAAAAATTTTCAACTTATTTAAACGCCTTGTTATTACAAAATTTCAGTCATAAATAATAGTAGAAAGAGGTTTTCATTTTTACTGGTAGGAGTTTACTTTGGCGGTAGTTAGGCCCTGCATTTCCGCCATATTGTGACAACCAGGGAAACAAACTGACAGTTTTACAAGGCATACTGACAGCAGTAAAAACAAATAGAAATTTTTACGATATTTTTTGAGAAAAATTTTCAAGAATAAGACGCTTAATTAAGACGGAATTTTCTATTCAATTTTACTGGTGAGATGTTTGCCTTGGCGGTAATCAGAAACTGAAGATCCGATCTAAAAAATGCAGCCGCCATCTTGTGACAACCTTCTCAATTACTTCACTCACCTCTGGTAGACAGTACACTATATGTCTCCTCCTCTTTATTCATAACTCCATTGCTTTCACTAATCTTCCGTAATATATGGATTAATTTAAACCAGGTTAACCACTTTCGAACCAGAAAATTTATTTCGTGAATCTGTATTTATTTAATTCAATGTTTCCCCGTGGAACGCGTTAATTTAAAAGAAAAAATTCTGGTTCGAAACCAATTAAACCAGGGTCAAATTAACGCACGCGTTAAGGAAGATTAGTTTGAGGTTGGCATCAGTGTAAATATATGTATATCTATTTTCACTTCTGAAAGCATGATTGATCTAGCATTAACAGTAGAGCGGCCAGATATTTTACTCAAAATTTATAAAAACATTTAAAACCAGCATTTAAAAATAACTGTTTAACCTATTTATTTAACTCATTTCTATGTTGCACGTATTTAATTTTTTTTTTATGGAGAAGTTTATTTATTTTGTATTCGTCAAAATTACTATCTACGGTGTCGTAACTTCGACGTGGCTACAGCATTTGTGGATGTTTCAGTCTCTTTTTCGTATTATTATTTATATTCTTATACAGGGTGTCCAAAAAGTCCTCGATATTTAAAAATTCAGTATAAAATCAAGTAATTGCCGTACAGGAGTGCGGTTTGGACTGAAATACTCCTCATGATGAAAAGTTTTCTTCAAGCGAATAAAAAAATTAGTTCTAAACTTCGGTCATAGATGGCGCCACTTGTCCGCATGTTTGGTTTCAATAAGGCGTTTTACCTGATTGTCAGATTAGTTTCGATTTGGCTTTCAAGTTCCAACCTATGCAATTTGCTTTTTCGCGGGAAGTCAACATTTCTGTGTCACAGTGTCAAAACAAATCTAAAAATCAGAAAAAATGCATGTTTGAAACCAAACATACGGACATGTGGTGCCATCTATGATTGAAGTTTGGAACTACTTATTTTCATTCGCTTGAAGAAAACTTTTCATCATGGGAAGCATTTTAGTCCAAACCGCACGCCTGTACGACAATTACTTGATTTTATATTGATTTTTAAAATATGCCAGGGACTTTTGGGACACCCTGTATATGTTGTTTTTATTATATTGACCTCTTTGGCGAGAGATCGAATTACCGTTAATTGCAGATCAAATTACCTTCTGCCAGATTATTTTTAATTGTGTGTTTCGCAGCAGCATTTGCGCGCTATTTACATAGGTTTAAGACTAGTTTGATGTTGTGTATGATATGAATATATATATATATATATATATATATATATGTATATATATATATATATATATATATATATATATATATATATATATATATATATATATATATATAGTATGTATATAGAGACGCGGCGCAGCAACTCAATCGTAGTCCACAGACATACTAGTACTTTTACCGTAATATTCACATTCCATATTAACACAATTTAAAATACTTTTCATCAGTTAAGTAAGGTGAACAAATCTATAGCTAGAAAGTGGTGTATCAGCGGCTTATGGCTAAGATGTTGAAAACTCTTGACATATACATACAGAGAGAAAAAGATACACCTAATTCTGATTTTATACGACTACAGGTATAATGGTTTACAGATATTTTGTGGCGTAATTATATTGGTGGGTGTTCATGGCGAGGTCTTGTAGGATTTAAATATAGAACTTTTATTCAACAACGGGCAAGGGGTTGGCAGACAAGATCTCATAAATTTCACCCTCACTGCGTGATAGCAATAAAACAATCTTAATTAACCCCTTAATTCTCGCTCCCGTTATA
Source organism: Maratus speciosus (assembly GCA_963932465.1). NCBI lineage: Eukaryota > Metazoa > Arthropoda > Arachnida > Araneae > Salticidae > Maratus > Maratus speciosus. The sequence goes on along the minus strand of OZ010796.1, from coordinate 490,542,738 downwards.
TTCACGGGCTGGGTCTTTTATTGAGATTATTGAGATTTGTTTGATTCCCACCAGTTTTATATAATAGTGTAATTAGCTTTACTATGTTATCATTTTACCTGTCATTAAATAAGATGAATATTTCTTTTTCAAAAAAGTGGTGCCAATAAGAAATTTGAATTTTTAAACCGCAATTTAATGCGACCGTTAAGGGGTTAAATATAAAGTCAAAAGTTAACTCACGTAACTTCATTTCTCCGGAACGTGCTTAAGCTGCGATGGCAGGGTTCATTTCAAATCCACATCTAGATTTCATCTCACTCTAATTCTGTTCTTGTTCCCAGGCTAAGTTCCAGCCATACAGGCCGTTTCTTCACACCAAAACTACTTACGCAAACTCACACTCTCTCCAACGTCTAACAGCACTGACTAACTGCTTAACATATTTGGTTCCCCTATTTATACTCTGGCAGTCTGAGCAAATAACTTTGCATACGGTTACCGCTAACTCGCGGAACAGTGAACTCCTAATTAATAATGCACCATGGACTTGAGTACGTCTTACATCATGTTCACCTTCAAACTACTAGAGAGCCTCTGTAACAAAGTTACTGGTTCCTTACATTTTAATACCACTTTTTTCAATAGTAAGCTTCACTTTATTTATTCAGAGAAATTTGCGATTAAATAAAGCAAATATTTCTTTAAACAAGTGGGTGAGCGTGATCATAGATCGCACAGAGTGTTTCGTTTAATATGTCTTTCAAAAAACTTTATCCTTAAATTAATAAGTCAAAATTGTTAATTTATAACTATTGAATTCTTACATAAATGGCAGCATTATTACACTTAATTTAAAAAAAATAAAATAATATATTTTATAAAATTAAATATATTAAAGTAAAATTATTTAAATAAACTTAAAAAATATGAATAATTTTAAGTTCATCAATTTCAAAAATTTAGGGAAGGCATAAATAAAAAATAATATTTTTTGAAAACAAAAGATTGTTTGTGTATTATTATAAATGTGTATTTTTTTTTAATATAAGTGAATAATTCTCCAGATTTTTTTATTGAAATTTCAGATTTTCTGTCAGAAATAAAAAAAAAGAGATTTTAAAAATTACCGCTGCGCAAAAAAATAAATAAAACAAGAGTTTAAAATTTCCAAAATAAAAGGGGTTTTCTTTTAATTAAATCAATCTAAAAATGAAGTGTAATAATAAAAATCAAAATTTTAACGTTCCACCTAACAGATTCGAATACACAATCTACTGTGGCGGAGACGAACGCCTTACCACGGCGCTATAGGTCCTCTAGGATATTTGCTGAATTTAAGATTATGTTTCGAAATCGAAAAAGAAGCAATTCATTTAATTAAAATTAAAGATATTTCAAAAATATATGATTTGGGCTATGGCAGGGGGTATTCAGTTTTATGTTAAAAAAATTCAAGTCTGTAACTTAAATAGTTTCCTAGTACGTGCCTGTGACGGGCAAACAGAGAAATGAGGCTATAAGTGTTTCGTGAGATGAACGAAACCCTAAAAATAGTGATATTCAATGTCCGTAAACCATTAAAGTTATAGTCGTGTAAAAACAGGTTCAGGCGTGTATAGGTTTTATCAAAGCATTGTGAAATAAAAAATGAAATGCTTGAACGGAAAAGGAACATCAACCCCGCGTGTCAGATTACCAATTACGATCATTATTTCGGAAAAATAGTCCTCGAATTATTTAATAATATAAATTCTGGGAGTAATTAATGCGAAGGAAATTACTCTAGAAAGGAGGTGGAAACCTGTGTTGCCAGAATGGGGACTGTTTTAATTCAGATTATTTGACTGTCACCACTTTTTAAAAAAAGTAAAATTCGCCTTATTGTTCAGAATTTTTAATCTATTTTTAAATAGGCCTAATATTTCTATTTCAAAAAAGCCGTGACAATCAACAATCTGGGGACAAATAAGTCCCCAATCTGGCAATACTGGTGGAAACTGCCCTTTGTCATTTCTGTTATTATTATTATTATTATTATTATTATTATTATTATTATTATTATTATTATTATTATTATTATTATCATTATATTTCCCCCGCATAATGTATTAAATATTTTTAGATTTTACAATAGATTCAATTTGCATCAACACACTTTTCACTTGTGTTATACATATTAATGAAATACATATGAATTTCCTCTTTGAAATTTCGTATGTAATTTATTGAATTATGATTGATATAATCGTAACAGTAATTCAATATTTCATTGCAAACAATTTGTTAAAGGGCTGTCTCAAGAGAAATTTATCGCATTTTAGTGGAACAGAATTGCAGTAATAATTCATTTACCACAAATGATATTTGCGTCAATATGTTTCGGAATTGTTATTTAATCATTTACGAGTTTGTTCAGAAATTTTTGAACATATTGGACAAGATTTTGTAAAGAATGCATTAATTCCTAGAAAAATGCAACGTAATACGAATTTTATATTCATATTTTGCGTTTGAAATGGTATTTCTTATCCCTTTTAAAGACAGTGCACTGCACCCAATGGAGCTATGAATAAAAAGGAGGAGACACATTGTGTAGTACCTAACGGTTGCGAGTGAAGTAACTGAGCAGGTTGTCACAAGAAGGCAACCGTTATTTGTTTCCATTGGATCAGGTTCTTAGTAATGCCGGCACAAATTTCTACCAGTAGAACGAAAAGACATTTTGGCTACATTTATGAAAAAAATTGTGCAATGGATAAGGCTTTTAACACTAGAACGATCGGAAGGAGTCCATTCGACTCCGATCACATGATTAAATGTCCATTGGAGCCAGAATTTTTTCATAAAATAAGTTAAATTTAAGCGACGTAGAAGTACGTTAAATAAATCAGCTAAATAATTTTAAGTAAAAATTCTGGAATGAAATATTTTTATGTAACTTGAATAAAATTTCCGGGCGTTCTAACGTTAAATAAGGATGAAAATCCTATACCAATTTACTGGTGGAAGTCTGCACCTGCGGTAATCTAATTGGCTGATATTGACAGGCGGATTGCTTACGTTGTCACAATATGGCGAAATCTCAAGTTCTGACTATCGCAAGAATAAACATCCACCAGTAAACAGGAGTTGATATTCTTGAATTAATAATGACAGAAATACTGTATGAAATTTAATTTCAAATTTGCTGGTGGCAGTTTGCTTTTGCGGAAATCAGAACCTGAAGAACCGGTTACAGTTGAAGCTTCACCTTTTTCTGGATATGTTAGTTCCTCTTTATTTACAGTTCCATGCCGCACCATGAATACTAGGCCCAAGCGCTGACACAAAAATGGCGGCTGTCATAGCCGGATTTTTTCGGCGTCCGTACAGTCTCTTTAAATAGAAAACCAATATTTTCTAAAAGTTTTCTCCGGCTTATTTTTCTGCGATTCGATAAGTGAAATAATTTTTTTAGAACGCACCTGTATGAAAATTCAGGAGATCGTACAAAAGCTTAAAGAACTCTCCCATTAAAGCCGCCATTTTTCTCTCAGCGCTCAGGCCTATTATTCAGGTTGGCGTTCGACAGGGGCATATTTACATTCCTTACGTAATTTTTTTTTTCAATATAAACATGTTCCAAACCAGAAATTTTATTAATAAATAAAATTAGATATATACCGAAAAGTAAGAAGTAACATTTTACTAAATAAATATACTGGTTCGAAACATTTACATTAAGAGAATCAAATTGACACGGTGTTACTGAATGTTGGCAAGTATGATGGTGTTATATTATTTTTACCCCTTTTTTAAAATTTAATCCCCAATTAGCCATTTGTACAAGAATATTGGGATCTGGATAAAAATTTGCATTCTTAACCCCTTGAAGAGCGGTGGGATATAATATATTCCACTTAATTTTAAATTAAAAATGCCACATTGGCACCAGAATTTTGGAATGAAAATTTAATTTTTATTGAGTACGTGAGGAAAAGGTTTTAATTATTTAAAAATATATTTGTTTTAAATCCTGGTGTCACTCAATCATTTCAGCATTTTAGGAATAGATGTACTTTGCCCCTGAAAGGGATAATGCGCGTGAACAGTGTTGCCAGTAGGCTACTTTTTTTAAAAATTAAGTTCTCTTGATCAGCACCACTTTTTTGAAATGGTAAAATTCCCCTTCTGTTCACCCTAATTCACATGTCATTAAATAAAGAAAATTTCACTTTTTCAAAAAATTGGTGCCAATCAAGAAATCTTAATTTAAAAAAAAAGTAGCCCACTGGCAACACTGCGCGTGAAGGAAATAAATTATTTATTCTCAAATAAAATGTGTCGTAAATGCAGGTTAAAATTAATCATTTCATCATTTTTACACTTTAACAATTCTGCTCCTGAAAGAGCTAAATTCTTCTTAAAATTTATATTTACATAAATATAACCAATGTTTTCGAAACAACTTAAAAGAGATTATAATATTGCGAAATGACTTGGATTAATATATAACATCGCCCTCATAGCATGCATGGTCACAGTGACGTCATTGTGACGTCACTGTAAGTCACTGTGGTCACGTCACATCTGTGACCAAAATGCCACCACTCAGTGATGTCACATTGTGACTGAGATGTGAACTTCTTAGAAAACTTTAAAAAATTACAAAAATTATTAAAAACATGTTATTTACTGTAAAATATATTTTTCTGCCGGATTAACAAATTTTTTAAACCGTGGTCCAAGTTGCATCTGTGCCTCTAACAAAAACTTTTTATTTTCATATAACATAAAATGTAATTAATTCATCAGCAACACAAAACGATTTCCTAATTATGAGAATTTCATATTATTAAAAAAATGTTTTAGGTAAGCAGACCTCGACTTATCTTTTATAAAGATTTTTGTAAATGATCATCTGTTATACTAGAAGTTTCTCAAAGAGTAGTCGAAACATTTCTGTCGTTTCAAACTAAAAACTTTCTATTACAGTTAAGGCTGCAGCTTTTAATGAGCACGCAGAAAGCGTCTTCAAAGTTCAGTCATATATGCATTTCTTGCTTTATAATTTGCATTCAAGTCATTTTTTTTCCTCTTAGTGTTTCACTATTTTAAGTATTTTTTTTTATTCCACTTCTTTCAAACGTTTAAAATAGAATTGACATTTTACGAATATAAAATTAATGTACAAAATTTAGGCAAAGCCCACGACATAATTAATTATTCATGTTTTATTTTTTGTTTTCAAAATATATGTTTAAAAAGTATTTTACAAGTTTTATTCTACAGAAAATTAATATTAAGAGAATGACAGATTGACAAAGAAAAACTCATCTCTTCTCGATAATCTTGTTGTATTTTTTAAGAAGATATTTTGTATATATTACCTGTGATACAAATTTTACTTTTAAAAACAAGGAGGGAGTCATCATTATTACCATTAAATTAATTTGTATACATTTTGAAAATTTAAGCAATGTTTTATCTAGTAAACTCTAATTATGGATAATATTATTATTATAATTTACGTAAATGAAACTTTACAATTCAATAAAACTGATAAAAATAAAAGATGAAATACAATAAAACATTTTCAAACAGGAAATTGAATTAGAGACAATTTGACAAAATTATTACGCATTTAATTTCCTTCTGAAACTGTGGTATAGAAAAACAAATAAAACCAAGAAACAACTGCTTCGAACTTCGAAACTTAAAAATCGTCTGCACCTGCACTATTTCAGTTGTTACCACTCGACCGCAGAATAACGGATAAAAGTAACAGTGAAACTTTTTAGAATAAACGCGGGACACTGGACAGTTCTGTGGACACTGAAGTTCTGTGGACACTGGACAGCATAGATGTGTTGACACGGATTTAAAAACTGAAACAAGAACGTTCTCAGGATCCAAGTTAGTTCAGCTAACAAAATATAAACCCGAGAAAATTACGGTAGCTTTGACTTGTTGAAGATGATTCAAGTCATTGCTATCGTACTTATAATCGGATTTAATTGGTTCCCCAAAATCAAAGTATCACGTACAACGTCAATGAAATTAGGTATGTAAAAATATTATTTTCCCTGTTTGCTTTTTTTTTTTTTTATATTACAACAATTTTAGTTAGTTTCTCATTAACATGCTGTAGAACATAAATATTTCATTACATTTATTTTTTATTTTGCTGAAATATCTAAAATATTATTTTCCTTGTTTGCTTTTTTTTTTTTTAAATTACAATGATTTCAGTTATCTTCTAATAAACATGTTATAGAACACAAATATTTCATTACATTTATTTTTTATTTTGTTAAAATATCTAACTTCCTTTTCAACAGCTTTGATCAGATTATTAAAATTAGTGATTTAAATTGCATTTTAATCTGGTTTATTTTCTTATTTAAATATTGGGTTAAAACCACATGGTGGCATAAATATAAAAGTATATGGACAAGTATTATCATCAATCATTAACATAATTAATAGACATTTAAAGATAATTAAATTATTTAAAATTTTTGGATGTTATTAACGTTTACCATAGCAAGACCCCTATTTGTAATGAAGTTTGTAGCATGTTATTTCATTTACAAGGACAGTCAATTGTATTCCATTACATTACGGCTTCTGGGAAAAAAATCGTTTCAAATGATTTTTAATGATTTTACACGCTTTCAAACAGAATAAAATTGATATGCATTTATGAAGCGCACTAAAATGTGCATTCCATAGAATATGCGATGCAAAGAATAGTTATTGTTCATTTACAGGGCTAAAAAAGAAATCCCAATACATAATGATATAGGGGTGGAGGGAATTCTTTGCGGCGTACTTTATTTATGTTAATCTATTTGATATGTAATGAAATTGATATACGTCGTTGAAGTTTACATACTATGAATTATTTCATGTATAATACGAAGCGTATATAGCATTTACAGGGACACACAAAATATTTCAGATACTATATTGTATCCGAAGTACTGTTCATTAGCGATGATTGCTGGAAATACATTTTTAATTATGATATACACTTTTATGATTCACTACATTTATGCATAGTATATGGTGTATATATATATGCTATAATTCATATACAGGAATATACAAAAGTATTCGAAAGGGTTACTGGGTATTGCTTAAAGGAGGTTTTTAAATAAGTTATGCATTTTAACGCTGCACTGTATTTAATTTACTAAGAAATGTTTGTAGTATATAGATAAAATGATATACAGGGTCACGCAAAGAATTGGATACGTTGCCATCTATGAATTATAATTTCTGGAAATGTAATTTCAGCAGTTTTAAGAGTGTTTTAGCTTGAATAAAATTTTAACGAAATAGTGGCGTGTAATAAAGGTTCTAGGTAAACTACAGTGTTGTACAAAATTATTTAAGTATGTTTCCATATATTAGTATAAATTGCTGAAAGAGAATTTCAACCTGTTATGCGTTTCCTTGATAAACTAAATTTTTCCATTATATAGTATATATATATATCAATCTACAGATCAAATACAGGACTGTTTAAAAGAATTAGAAAACATATTTGGCTGTGGATGGTAGGGTGTCAACGATTTTAATCGGTTGATTTAAATCAGCGATTAAATCATGATTTTAATCAACCGATTTTTAAAAAAAAATCATTGATTAAAATCAAAAATTTTCTAAATGTTTAAAATGTCAAAAAAAAAAAGTATTAAAATCTAACATGAACATAATTTGAAAGTTTCTACAGGTATTTTGACTTATTAATAAACAAAAAAAGAGCTTTAAATAATTGTTTCTAAGCTTAATTCATTAGTATTGTAAAAAAATTAAAAACAGTTGAGTTTGTAAAAAGCATTGTTTTTAAGTTTTTATCCAAATTAAAACAGTTTCATTTAAAAATGATATTTAAATCTAACATAATTTGCAATGTCATAATTTCCTTTAGGTAATCAATTTATGCATTATGTTATATAAAATACACATAGCAAGTATAATTACATTTCTACAAGTAAAAGAATAAATAGTAATTAATAGCAATCTCAAGTTAAAGAAGAATGAAAGAATGACATCTGCTCAGCAGCTAAATTGTAAATGAATGCATAAGAGAAAAAGAAATAATTGGTATAAAAATGCTAAGCACAGCAAGAGCTTCTTTGGCATAGGTTGAATAAATGTTTATTATTATTATTATTATTATTATTATTTTATTTTATTTTATTGTAACTCATATATATTAAAAAATTGAACCATTGAAAGCTAATAGAGGTAATAATGCTGTTACATAAATATTTTGAGATTTCAGATATTAGTGGCTAACTTATATTTATTCTATATGAATGGGTTTAACTCATTTTTTTTTTTTTTTTTTTTTTTTTTTTTTTTTTTGGTTAGCATACACGTACATGTGTGTAAGTATAGATTTTGGTGGTTTACAGAAATTTTCCTAAATACAAATGCAAAATGAACTGCAAATAATATTTGTTAGTTTTGTTATTTGTGCTACTAACTAATGAATTTTACTTACTTGCAGTTTTTATTAATTCTGTAATTACTTATACTGCTTCTTCTAGGCCATTTTGTTTAATGGTGCCACACCATGCCCCTTTTGAAATTGGCAAAATGCACCCTGCCTTAAAAAAAGAAAAAAAAAAGTTGAAATTTACCTGTAGTTGTAGCCAGAGATTTCTTGTAAAAAACTTCCCCATTCAACAGTATTCTAAATTCATGTGGAAAAAATCTTTCAAAAATATAGAACTTTATTTCTTTAGAAAAAACAGGATATTATTAAAATATGTTATTTAATTGTATTTTTCAATTTGTTATTCATAAAATTATTAAAAATTAAGGACACTTTACTTATAATGCTAAAAAATATTCTTTTTTTTTTTCTTACATCATTACTAAACACATTACTAATATATTTCCTCATGAAATAGTGCCCGTTTTTTGAACTAGCATCCTGTCCCTTTTTCTTTCTAAAATGAATTATTATCATTTTAATAATTAAGGCTTAAAAATGTATAATATGTTCCTAATTAGAGAGTTGATTGTTTAATAATTAATTTGAAGTAATGTTAGCTATTTAGTATAAAATGCAGTTAATAATTTTCATAAATGTTAAGTATCTCTAGTATTTATAAAGTTTTACATAATTATTACAATATTAATGTATATAACATTATTGTATAATACTACCTAATGAAACTACTAATTTGCAGTTTTTATTTCTGTAATTACAAACTAACAATTATAATTTTATTAATTAAAGTGTAAAAACATAGATTATGTTAGCAATTAGTGGTGTAATTGTTTTGGAAACCTAAAACTCATGATAGCTATTCAGTATTTGAACGCTGGGAAAAAAATCATACAAATCTGATTTAAATAAAAAAAATCTGATTTAAATAAAAAAAACCGATTTTATTTATTTATTTTTTTTAAATTATGATTTTTTTTACACCTTAGTGGATGGTAACTGCGTAAATCAGTTTTTAAATGTTTTACGCGTTTTCATGTTTACTTAGTTATCTTATTTACGTTATTTCCCCCGATGTCTTGATAAAACATTTAGGAAGAGTTGGAAAGTGTTTTATAATCTATGCCTAACGCATGATATATCTTACTTGTTGTTTCTATTTCCCAGATCAGTCTTTTCATATAAAACATACCAAATCTAATTAGCTCATATTCACAAAATACAATATATACGGGAATAAAAAATTTAAATAAATAGGGCTTATCATGTAGTTCTATAAGTAACAGTTGTATAAATGTCCGTTAGACTCCATGTTCGTATTTAAAAAAGCAATGACAAATCATAACACATTAAAAAGCTTACACATTCTTAATATTAAGCTTGAATTCAAGATCAAGCTAACTTAATAAAAAAAGATGTCAGTTAATAAGCATTGTTTTTTAAATGGAAAATTAAAAATATTTTAGAAGAATAGGACTCCAAAATAGCGATATCTTTCTAAAAAGTACGGTAAAAAGATAAAATTTTATATTTCAAACAAAACTTTACTTTAAAATTATCGTAGTTTTTATGACAAGAATCATCACAGTATTAATACTTGGACATTTTTCCAGAGAGAAACATTCGCCTTGCATACAATATTTCAAATGAAAATCAAATTTCAAATAAATTGCTTAAAAGGCGCAAAGGCCAACATAGTGAAAAATATCCACGCCGGGTCTCGATCCCGGGTCATCAGTATAGCGCACTGACATTCTACCGACTAAACCACATGGAACGATACCCAGCCTGGAAATTTTCTCCTTATTACATGTTGGCAAGGCTACAAACGCCGCACAAGATGGAATATTTATCGTGAGCCACCGTCATGGGGCAAACACGAAACTTAATTAAACCAGCATCGATTAAATCTATATTAATACTTGGAAATTTTTCAAGAGAGAAACATTCGCCTTGCATACAGTATTTCAAATGAAAATCAAATTTCAAATTAAAATTGCCTTTTAAGCTATTAATTTGAAATTTGATTTTCATTTGAAATATTGTATGCAAGGCGAATGGTTCTCTCTGAAAAAATTTCCAAGTATTAATATAGTTTCAATCGATGCTGGATTTAATTAAGTTTCGTGCTTGCGCCATGTCGGTGGCTGACGATAAATATTGCATCTTGTACTGCGTTTGTAGCCTTGCCAACATGTAATAGTGAGAAATTTTCCAGGCTGGGTATCGTTCCATGTGGTTTAGTCGGTAGAACGTAAGTGCGCTATACTGATGTCCCGGGTTCGAGTTCCAGCATGGAATCTTTTTCACTAGTTCGCCTTTGCGCCTTTTAAGCAATTAATTTGAAATTTGATTTTCATTTGAAATCATCACAGAGTTTATGACAAGTTCGTCACAAATGACACATATTTCACAAATTGGTCACAGTGTGACTTCAAAACATTGTCACTTTCGTCACAGGTTCGTCACAAAGTTAATGCCAAAATAGTCACAAATGACACACTTTTCACAAATTAGTCACACCGTGACTTCACAGAGTGGTCACAATGCGACGTCACAAACGACCTCTAAAACGGCCATAACGACCTCACATTCTAGTCACTGTGACGTCACATCCACGTCACGTGACGTCACATCGACGGTCACAAAATCACAGTGTGACTTCACAACGACGTCGCCGTGACGTCACCATGCCTTACGGGCGTAATGCATAATAGCAAACTAAAAAACACCAAAAACAATTGTAAGTGGTACAGATGAAACAGCTTTGAGTGGAACGCTAAAAAGCAGGCTCTCCGGGACTTTATGTCAGCACCAGTGTTGCCAATTTGGCCTCCACTTTTATTAAAAAAAAAAAAAAAAGATTTCGTGCCAGAAATTAAAAATAGCGTTTTCTGCTTTATTTAATGACAAAAATTTTACGGTTACATAAAATATAGCTTCTTCTTTCAAAATTTCCGGTGTGAATGTGAAATTTCGAAATAAAAGTGAAAGCCAAACCGGAAACACTGGTCAGCACTATTTTCGTATAATAATCTTCGCCACATATAATCTCAAAACGTGTGTGGTTAAATAAGTTGACGATCACTATTCGAAATTAGTGCTGACATGTATCATCCAGCACACCTCTTGTAACTCACGCTGAATACAGCTTAACACTAGAACCCCCGGTAGGAGTCAATCCGACTCCAACCATATCATTAAATGTCAAGTGGAACCAGAATTTCTTTCATAAAATAAGTTAAATTTAAACCACGCAGATTTACGTTAAATAAATCAGTCAAATAATATTAAATAAAAATTCTGGTGTCAAAATTTTTATGAAACTTGAGTAAAATTTCCGGTCGTTCTAGTGTTAAAATAAATGAGAAGGCAATAATAGCACAGACGCCAAATTTCGCGCTTTTTAGTGACGATGCTTTTTGAAAAGAAATCAATGCTTTATAGAATGGAGCACAGAAAACCAACTCGTCGAGTTCCGGGCTGAAATTTTAGAATTAGTTAAAATTCGATTTGTATATTAACCCTTTATCTACTGACGGTACTTATAAGTACCACTCACTTTAAACTTTTATACCATAGTGAATAATACTAATATTCTAATGGTACTTTGCAAAAAATGCTCTTTTAACTCCACATAAATCCGAATACATGGCAGCAGTGTTCTAGGTTTGTTATTTTAGAACGGAATGAGGCTATCTTTGAAGCAGTCGATGTTTTTTGTGCCGACATTTTCTACAGATTGCCACGCTCATCTTTTCATTGCTGAAAACACAGTAAAAGATATAAGATAAGTGTTGGATTTTTTTATGTGTTCATTATGATCTTAGAATACAATTTCATAAGCTATTTTAGATGAACGGTGTATGTATTTGATTTAACAGTTGAATTACTCGGTGGTACTTATAAGTACCGTCAGTACACTGCGTGTTGGAGAAAAACGTCTTGTTTACTTTTCGTCTGCGTAGTTATCCATCGTTTTCATCTGCTTTAAAATGCAATTACTAAAATGTAGTGTAGTAATGATTTCCCTGGTATTTCTTTTCTGTTTCATTGCTATTTTTTATAGAAAATCGTAAAAGTTGTGGCACCGACTCGTTTTTGCTATGCTAGAAATAGCATATGTAAATTCATATATTGCATATGTGGAGATGCGAGTGAACGTGTTGTCCCTGGAATATAGACGTCGCATAACTAAAGGACTGCTAACAAGATAGAAACTTAAAGGAAAATAGTTTTTTTAACCCTTTCAGGGGAAAAACATTTTCAATTCTAAAGTGTTGAAATAAATGATTGGCACCGGAATTTGCCAAACGATTTATTTGTAAATAAGAAAAAGGCCTATATTCCTTATACTTGTTAAATCGAAATTATTTTCTGGTGCCAGTTGAAATACCTTGTGGGTTTTCTGTTATGATATTTTAGTCATAGTGTACTGACGGTACTTTAAAGTACCACTGTAATTAATTACCTCTAAATAATTAAATTTCTCACGGGTGAGTATTTTTTTATATCTGTCCTTTAATTTTCATTGTAGTAACTGAAAAAAAATATTACATGAAAAAAATTGCAGTAGATCATAATGCCGTAGATAAAGGGTTAAAAAGCAATCGATCTGCCAAGTCATACCTTCGTGGAAAACACCGGAAAACCCGATTTTAGCGGTTTACTCGTAGGTTTACCATTGTGTTTTCCTACTTTCAGTCCTCCATCTTTTCATACTTTTGAGTGCAAGAAAACACAATGGTAAACCTACGAGTCAACCGCTAAAATCGGGTTTTCAGGTGTTTTCCAACCAGATAGTATTTGGCAGACAGATCGAGTTTTAACTAATTCTGGAATTTCAGCCGTGAACTCGATGAGGTGATTGCCTGTTCTGCCGCCTCCAGGTATATTACACATTCATGGATTTATCTATATTAGTAAATGCAATTTTAGTTTAAAAAAATGCTGATAGTAAAAAAACGTAAGTTTTGCATGCGTCTAATATATAACAGAAAGGTTTAAGGAAAAGTATTAAATTTCTGTCTTATAGAATTTAGTTGAAATAAATAACTCGTCATTTGAATAAAAGTACAACGACGTGATATTGTACGTATATTTCACATTGCGATTAATAATCTAACCATACTTAACCACTTAATTATCGCTTCGTTATATTCACGGGCTGTGTCTTTTATTCAGATTATTTGATTCCCACAAGTTTTATAAAATAGTGTAACTGGCTTTATTATGGTATCATTTTACCTAACATTAAATAAGGTGACTATTTCTTTTTCAAAAAATGGTGCCAATAAGCAATTTGAATTTTTAAACTGTAATTTAATGCGACCGATAATGGGTTAAACAGTTTTTCTAATCATGCAAAGGAGGGCTGTCAAACTGTGGCCCGCCGGATGCCACTAATTTTTTAATGAAATATTCGACTTCTTGAAGGCAGAGATTAGAAGATTAGACAAAGCAATTATGACTATAAAATTTTAGTGTTGTCCGGCGAGCCACAGTTTGATACCCATGATGTAAAGAAACTAACTTAACTCGTTAGTGGGCAGCTTTGCACACATGCAAACAACAGTATTTTGAATTCGATAGATTTCTTATTCGTATATACGTAATTCACACCAGAAAATTAAAATAGCAATATTTGCTTTAATGAATAACACACATTCCGTATTTAAATAAAGCGAAATTAACCATTGAAATTTTCTGGTATAAAGTCAGATTCTCTGAACCACGTAATTTCTAGAACGTATTGTATCATGGAAATTAAAGGGTGATTAAAAATGCGCGATTTTTTATTTTGTTTCGAAAAAATTATGTATGATACTCTGAAAGGTTTATAACACAGGAAAAATAATGAAAAGAAATCAGAGATATATTTTTCATATAATACGTCAGTCTTTTCTTCAGTTGCACATCTGCAATACAAGTAAAAACTACTGTCGTGAGACTGTTTTACGCTAAAATAATGCAAATTAGTAAATACTTTTACCCCTTAACCTACGATTTACTTTTAACAGCTCCACGGTTTGGCAAATCCATAGCTACCACTAAAATTTAATAGAGATTTTCGCCTTGTTTAATCATGGAATTTCGACGATTAAATTAAACTATATTTACTGTGAAATTTTAGTGGTAAGAAGAATTTGTATTTGGCTCGATCATCGTACGCGGGCTATGCCCGTCATTGTAGTTTAAGGGTTTAATAAGTATGTCTCCAAATACCTTATTTTATATAATTATTTATTTTATAAAACTTAACCTTTAACCTTTTAATTCTCATAATAGAATACGTTCTAGAAATTACGTAGTTCAGATAATCTCACTTTGTACCAAAAATATTCAATGGTTAATTTCGCTTTATTTAGAAACGGAATGTTTGTTATTAACTAAAGCAAATATTACTATTTTAATTTTCTGGTGTGGATTAGGTATATGCGAATAAAAAAAAAATCTATTATATTCAAACTCTGTTGTTTGCATATATGCAAAGCTGCGCACTAATGGGTTAAAGGTTAAGTTTTATGAAATAAATAATTATATAAAATAAGGTATTTGGAGACATACCGTAATTTCCGGCGTATAATCCGCGAATCAAACAATTCTGTTTGGACCCAGAAATTTTATTTAGTAATTGAAGCCAAATATTTTCGCGATCTAAAAAGTTACATTTTATTTTTAAAAAATTCTGGGTCGAAAACTGATTGTTTGATCCGCGGATTATACGCCTGAAATTACGGTACTTATACTTTGCAATACTTTAGCGTAAAACAGCCACACGACAGTAGTTTTTACTTTTATTGCAGATGTGCAACAGAAGAAAAGGTTAATGTGAAAATTGTATCTCTGATTTTTTTTTCATTATTTTTCTTGTGTAATAAACCTTTCAGAGAATCATATATATTTTTTTTCGAAACAAAATAAAAAAAACCCCGCATTTAAAGGTTTAAAAACTTAAGATAAAACTTCCTTTTCAGCAATATGGATGTATTTATTTCAGGTAGATCTTGAAACTCCTTTTGTTAATTCATGGATGGTGACCCGCTTGTCATAGATCCAATTGCCATGCAATCACCTTAGTGGAAAAATATTCTTCGGATTATTTAAGGTAAGAAACTCTTAAACTTCTTCAATGCTTATTTAAGTCTTTATTTTAACCTTTTGCTTACGGGGTGAAACATATGTCGTCCTAGAGACTATTACTTTAATCTAAGGTTAACGGGGGTCTGGAAACAAATTTCTTAAAACATGGTGCAATTATGTAGTACTAAAACAAATTTTAAATGCCTCATATATCTGGTTCTCGCATCTTATTATCAATGGCCTCCGAAATCCAACTGGTCCAGAAAGTGAAAGAAAAAGAAATCTGAAACCAAAATCGGAAAAGTAAAAACAAGCCCTGTTGCAGATCTTCCTCAGCTATTCTATGCAAAAAAATCATTCAAAAATATTAAAATCAAAGCGAGATATTTGAAGATAACGCCCCCATAGACGTTTTCATTTTTCTCTGTGACTATTGTGCACTCTTACTAGGGAACGTTCTCAGGTGCAAGTTGAGGATTTGGACGAGAGTGGTATCAAAAGAAAGGTCTCGTTATGTACATCAAAATGTCCAATGGAACTACCCGTCGGAATCCAACCGTTTTCGAGATATCCTCACTTGAAGTGTGAATAAGTAAATAAATAAATTGGCTGGCAGGCATATAAATTGTTCGCAAGTTAAAAGTTTCTTTGCATTGTTTTAATCCTTTACCAATACCTTTTCCCGAGCTACGAGCAAAATCCTTTACACCCAAACATTGCCGGTTATTTCCTCTCTTTTAGACAGGCACTTCGCATTCTACGAAGTTTTCGTGTAGGGCTGCATTCGGAGAGTTTTTCCATCTGTTTTTGCTATTTCCAGCACCTTGTTTTATGCAAATATTTCGGCAAATGTGTGGGTGTAACGGATTTTTCTCGTAGCTCGGGAAAAGGTATTTTTAGAGGATTAAAACAATGCAAAGAAACTTTTAACTTGCGAACAATTTATATGCCTGCCTGCCAATTTATTTATTTACTTATTCACACTTCAAGTGAGGATATCTCCAAAACGGTTGGAATCCGACGGGTAGTTCCATTGGACTTTTTGATGTACATGACGAGACCTTTCTTTTGATACCACTCTCGTCCAAATCCACAACTTGCACCTGGGAACGTTCCCTAGTTAGACGGAAGCTCTAAAAATCAGGCAGTTACTCCTAAATAACACAATCAGAGCTCCCACTCGGTCCGTTTTTTGAACACCATTTATATTTTAAGAAAAATCTTTCTTATAATTTTTTAAGAAACATACCGTTAAGAACGGTTTTTTTTTTCGAATTGTTCCAGAACCCTAACACGGATTTCTTTCTAAAAAATTACTGGTATTCAAAAATCGGACTAGTGGTAGCCCTGCACAATACCAGCTGAACGCTTTTCGTGACGTATTCTGGATTTTTCAACAAAAGACAACTGTACCAAATTATATTCAGCTACCATTTTCATGAACAAGGGTAACATTTGTAACTACAAATCATTTAAACTGTGTTTAAATTCAGATTTCTTGATTGCGACCACTTTTTTTGAAAAGATCAAATTGTCCTTTTTTTGTCTTAACACTAGAACGCCCGGAAGGAGTCGATTCGACTCCGACCACATGATTAAATGTCCATTGGAGCCAGAATTTTTTTCATAAAATAAGTTAAATTTAAGCGACGCAGAATTACGTTAAATAAATCAGTTAAATAATTTTAAATAAAAATTCTGGGGTGAAATATTTTTTATGAAACTTGAGCAAAATTTCCAGGCGTTCTAGTGTTAATTAATATGTTATTGAATAATGCGAATATTACGATTTCAAAAAAGTGGTGCCAATCTAGAAATCTGAGTTTAAAAATAAAGTAGACCGCTGCCAATGCTGCATTGGAACAAAAAAATATATATAGTATACCTTACCCGTGGCCTTAATTCTTTGCGCACCAGTTTAAAAGTGAAGTTTTTCAAAGAAAGAAAACTCAAATTTAATTCTGTCTCAATAAACAATCAAATTCTTCAAATGTCAGTCGTCTACAATGAATTACATTGAATAAAAAAAGTAGCACTCTTAGATTTGGGTATGTAAAACGTTTTCTCTCTTAAAAATAGAAAGATCTTTTGTTTTGCGCATGTGCATTTAAACAAGGTTTTCGAGAATTGCGATTGGCTGTTTTTTTCCAACTACGCAAATTATCGCATCCGGAACTGATGGCATGTGTTCTTTAAAATAAGAGATGTTTCAAATCAATTAACAAGAAGAAAATTTGTCGCAAAAGATTATCGGTAGATTTGCGTAAAAAGATAATCGAAAAACGAAATAGTGTATGTCTAATTAAGCAAATAGGCAGGGGATTTGATGATTCCTGAATCAAAAGTGCGAGATGTTTTGAAAACTTTCGTTGCCAATGGAGATATACAGTCAAGAAACAGTACCTGTCGCCCATAAACAACAACGACTGGAGAAGATTGAATTCTGCGTCGAGTGGTAATTAACAGCAGACCATGAATGATGACAGAAACCGCATCCCTATGGCAAGACAGCATAGGGTGACTAGTGACTCATAAAATGGCTACAAATAGGTTGCATAAAATGAGCTTCAAATCTTACAAATCAAAAGTAAACCGATGTTAACTGCTACTCAAAAAAGGAAACGTTTTCTGTGCGCTGTGTGCCAATTAAAATGGACAGTTCAGCAATGGCAAAATGTTATAAGTTCGGATTAATCCCATTTTCCAATTTTGTATGGAAATATCGGTCGTCGGGTCGTACGGAAAAGAAATAAAGATTTTAATTTATAATGCGTCAAACAAGAGTGCAAGTTTCCGTCATATGCTCAAATTTGGGAAGATTTTGGTTATTGTGGCGTCGACAAAATCGTGCTATATGACGGGACTATCAATGCACAGCGTTATCGGGACATTTTACGGAATCAGTTATTGCCTTTAATTCAAAATCTTGGCTTTCAATCAGGTTATATTTTTCAACAAGACTTAGAAAAAACGCATTCAGCTAGGACAACAAAAGAAAGTCTTCAACAAAATTGTACCCTGTACTAGATTGGGTTCCGAATTACCCGGACATCAATTCTATCAAGGATTTGTGGCGATACTTAAAGAAAGAAGTTCGAAGAAGGACACCACAAAACAGCTACAGTGACAATGAGCAGCTGAAAAGAATTCTTCTTGAAAAATGGCAAAAAAATCAATTTCTGGGTGGCAACGTTTGTTTCAACTATGCCGAGAAGAGTGACAGAAGTTTATGCTGCCAAAGGAGGACCATCGAAGTGGCAAGACTTACTAACTTCGTCTCATATGAATATGCGCAAAACTTTAAGGACATTAAAAACGTGAGAGGAAATGGATTTCTTTGGCCACAAAGTTTGTGTCATTTATTATATTTTGTTAAATATCACTATGGAATAGTGAAATGTATCCTTTTTCACTAAAAATAATTTACATAAAATATTTTGAATTATTTTTTACTTTTATTGTCTAAAAAGCATCCATAAAGTAATGTGCGAAAAATAAGGGCCACGGTAAGGTAGTTAAAGTTAAAATTTACTGCCTACTATGTAATAAAAAAATTTTATTGAAGTAAATTGTTAATTCTTGAAACGTATTCTGATATGCTTTAACCTTACTTGTACCATCGAATCTTTTTTAAATCATATAGTTTTTTGTTTTGCGATATGCACTTTAGCAGAATTTTTTTAACCCCTTGAAGGACGGTGATGCCGTCACGGCATCACATAATTTTAATCCCAAATTGCCACATTGGCACTGGAATTTTATGATGAAAATGTCACCTTTATTAGGTACGCGAAAATTTACTTTTACTTATTTACAAATAAAATCTCTTGTTAATACTGGTGTCAGTAAATTATTTGAACATCTTACAAATACAAGTACCTTGCCCCTGAAAGGGTTAAACAACTAAAAAAATTACTTCAGTAATATTTCTTTTATTATTTAGTAACAAGTAAATTATATCTTTAGCCATCATATTTAATTTTGAATAAGCCACCGGTAGCTATCCTGTATTTATAATGATGTCATGGTCAAGGAAGTGGTAGCTAAACGTATTTTGGCACCGTGTATGTACCAGGGATGTCGTGTATGTTCCGTGCTTGTTTGGCCCCCGTTTGTATTTTCGAAATTTCTAATTCATACGGGAATTTTGATAGAATCATTTTTAATTTCAAGGGGCTCAGGACCTTTAAACTTTCAAAAGATCAGTTTTCGGTTTTTGCTTTATTCTGAATGTTTTAACCCTTAAATGCATGAATTATTCCTTTAGAATTGTGTTTTTTATTTTTATATTAAGGATTAGACACCAGAAATCTTAAAATAGATTTTTAACTTTATTTAGTAGCATATTTTTTGTAATTTTTAGAGGATTAATATTTCTATATAAATATAGTGGTTGCAAGAGCTGAATTTATGTATTAAAAATTAAATAAAAAGGTGATGGAAATTTACATCACTATGCATTTAACCCTCTGTCTACCAGAAGGGTCCAATGGACCCGACATGTACATTCAAAATATTTATTCAAACCAGAAATTTCTTCAAAACAAACTAAATTTATAAATCAGACAATAATAAGTTAAATAAACAAATTAAATAGTTTTAAGTAAAAATTCTGGTGTAAAATGTTTTTATAAAACTTGAGTAAAATTTTCGGTAGTTCTAGGGTTAAGGGTTAAAATTTCTCAGCAGTATGCAAAAAAACCGCATTAAAAAATCTGCATTTTTTCTTCAGTTATAATCATTTATAGACGTTGAGTATAATGGAAGGTCTGTAGATATTGAAACTTTAAAAAGCGTTTTCTCAGATTAATTTGGAGTTTGCGCTGTTACTTTTAAACTATGTAAGCTACAGCTTAAAACAAATTAACCAAATATGCGTTTCTTTATAGTCTACAAACTAAAACCAAAAAAACTTGCATATTTTGGTTATTAATTTTTGTTCCATTTGTAAAACTTGAAAAAAAAATTAGATTTTTGAACTTTTTTTTTATTTTGAGCTAAAATTAAATTTTAAACAAATCTTTTTGTGTATATTTTGATTTTAAGTTAAAAGTAGGTGCGCTATGACTCTATTTTGTTCAAACATTGTTTTCTATATGCATTATTTAGAGTTTTATAGTGCGCGCAGCACTTAATATCGCATTAGTGAGATGATTTTTTTAATTTAAAATATAAATATTAATTTTGTAGATACAACATTTATTTTACTGGATAATGTAGTTAATGATATATACTTTAGGCAGGAAGGCGAAAAAAAAGATCTTAATTGCATATTGTTTGTGTTTTGGTACTTTGAAGAAGGTGATGTTTTTGATTGTTTCTACAAACTCAAAGGTCCTGTGCCCCCTTAAGTAATCACAAAATTACTGTCCTTAAATAAAGCAAAAAATACTATTTTAAATTTCTGGCGCGAATCTCGATTTCATGAAGAAAACTACAGGCAAAACTGGCAAGCGTGGTTCAGTGGTTTACGCAATTGAAAGCGTGAGCTAGAGCTTTTTATCCCGTAGCACGCAGTGTTACTAGCAGGCTACTATTTTTTAATTCAGATTTATTGACTGGCACCACTTTTTTGAAGTGGTAAAATTCTCTCGTTTTCGCATTAATGAATATGTCATTTAATTAAACGAATTTTACCATTTCAAAAAAGTTGTGCCAACGAAGAAATCTGAATTTAAAAAAAGTAGTTCACTGGTAACACTGGTATAACGCCTGCCCGATGCTGCCAGCAGTGTTGAAAGTGGGTTACTTTTTTAATTAGGATTTCTTCTTTCGCACCACTTTTTTGAAATGTTAAAATTCCCCTTGTTTTCGCCTTAATTAATATGTCATTAAATAAGACGAATATTACGATTTCAAAAAAGTAGTGTCAATCAAGAAATCGTTGGTACCATATAAAACTATACAATATGAGAACAGTGTTGCCAGTGGGCTACTTTTTTTTAAAATTTAGATTTCTTGATTGACACCACTTTTCTGAAATGGTAAAATTACCTTGGTTTTCACCTTAATTAATATGTCATTAAATAAGACGAATTTTACTATTTCAAAAAAGTGGAGCAAATCAAGAAATCTGAATTTTAAAAAAGTAGCCCACTGGCAACACTGTTTCCATGTTGGATACTTTGACATGGTACCAACGAAATCCGAATTGAAAACGAGTAGCCCACTGGCAAGACTGGTTGCCAGTCCGCAACTTTTGTTGCATTCAGGTTTCATGATAGCTACCATTTCATAAAAATAGTATAATTCGATTTATTTTCGCATTATTATCTGTCATTAAATAAAGTAAATACACTGCTCAAAACAATTAAAGGATATTTGAAGTTTTATATAAAATAAAGATATAAACGAAATTTTTTTTGCCGAAAATAGAAGAAGAGAATCACAAATGCAAATTTTTCTGGTTTTCAAACTGTGGAGTATGCAAATTTTGAGTTTGACGTCAAAAACGTCGCTTCAGCGGCAGCGAATGAAATGTGACTTTAAACTGGATAAAAGAGAATGAAGACAAGGATGATCGGCATTCAGTGATTGCTTTGTTTCGATGAGTACGATGTCTCAGCGAAGTCATTTGACAGATTCAGAAGCTTTGAGAATTGTTGGTAGGTTAGAAGGGGGCCAAACTCAAGCCGAAGTAGCGCAAGCCATTGGAGTGTCACAAAGTGTCATTTCCAGGATCTGGAACCGTTTTTTGGAGAGTGGATGTGCAGCCCGAAGACCAGGGCAAGGTCGTAGACGGGCAACAACGCCCAATGAAGATCGGTATTTAGCGTTAACAGCTCGGAGACACCGAACCATGAACGCTACTCTTCTCCAACAAAACCTTCGCTCGGCTACAGGCACCCCGATTTCAACTCAGAGTGTCCGAAACCGGCTCCATGCTGTAGGTCTGTATGCTCGCCGACCGATGGTATGTGTTAGATTAACATCAAGGCATCGTCGCGACCGCAGGGAGTGGGCAACCGAGCATGTCAACTGGAGGAGAAATGAATGGAGCAATATTCTGTTTTCTGACAAGTCCCGTTTTTCTGTGCATCCAGATAATAGGCGTATTTTCATCTGGAGGGACCGTGGCAGTAGGAATAATCCTGCGTTCGTGCACGAAAGTGTCAGATTTGGCGGTGGAGGAGTGTTGGTGTATGGTGGCATCTCCATTGACGGGCGCACTGACCTCTACATCATTCGAGATGGAGCTCTGACTGGTCGCCGATATAGGGATGAGATCCTCAGACCTATTGTAGTCCCTTACGCTGCAGCAATCGGAGATAACTTCATCTTAATGGACGATAACTGCAGGCCACATCGTGCAAACCTGGTGGAGGATTTCCTTTTCGAGGAAGGAATCGTTCGAATGGAATGGCCAGCGTGTTCTCCAGACATGAATCCAATCGAGCACGTTTGGGACGCTCTAGGAAGACGAGTTTCTGGCCGCCAAGAACCCCCACAAACTCTCCAAGAACTGGAAAGAGCTCTTCTGGAAGAGTGGGGCAGAATACCCCAACTCGTCATTAATAGCCTCATTGAGTCCATGCCTCAAAGGTGTTCAACGTTGCTGGCCGCCCGTGGAAACCATACCCCCTACTGAAAATGATTTTCTTTGAAGAAAACACCTTTTCTTATTCTTTTTTTCTCATATGCACAAATTGTGTTTTTTTTCCTTTAGTACACAAATGCGCAATAAAATGCATTTTTTTCTGCCAAACATGTGTAATTTATTCTCATATAACCTACTATGTCTGTCGACCATGTATCAATCAGCTAAACAGTTTACCAGATACAAAATCCACCTAAAACTGCAATATCCTTTAATTGTTTTGAGCAGTGTATTTCTGTTTCAAGAAAATGCTGGCCAACAAGCAATCTGAATTTTAAAAAAGTAACGACCTCTCAACAATCTCGCGTGCCATTAAATTACCAGTATTTTGGAATAGAAACTTTTGACCTGTTTAATGACAGAATCGTTGCAATTAAATAAGGCGTAGATTACGATTCATATTTTGAGAAAAAAAGAGTAAAGACCTTCAGGTAAAAAGCGTAAAGACCCCTAGTGTAAACAATGATGGTTTTAGAAACATTATTAAGATATTTTTTTCTTTACAGTATAACCCCTTGAGGGACGGTGGGATATATTGTATCCCACCTAAGTTTAATCAAGATTCGCACCGGAAACTTTGAATAAACATTTATTTTTATAACTTTGGTGAAAAAAAGTTGTAAAATTTCTTTCCCTTATTTCCGAATAAAATTTTTCAAAGATTCCGGTGTGAATTTAACGTTCAAAGATCACAATCACTTGCCCTCAAAGGGTTATATTAAACTATTTGAATAGAATTCATTTTATTAGACTGACAGTACGAGATTTATTTATGTGGTGATTTTTAATATAGTTACTTGAAGCCAGTGTCACTGAGAAATGAAAACGACATTTTAATCATTTCAAGAGGAAAGTAATCCTTCGTAATTCGTTGAAATGAGTAAATGCCACAAGATTTTATGAACAAATTTATTAAAAGAAATATGAATGCTTCTCCCCGCGTTCATTAGCCAGAGTCAATGGAATTTCCAAGAAATGTATGCACCTTCATGTAGACACTTTTTATATAAATATGCATATAATATGCAACCATTTTGAGTTTTTCAAAATTTTTGTATTTCATGATAATCGTAAAGTTATATACTACATCATATTCATGACAAACAGTTTAATAGCATTAAAGCTATTGTGTAACATAGAAATATTCTACATAACAGAGACGGAAGCTCTAAAGTCAGGCCTAAATATCAAAAGACCAGTTTTTGTGCCGTAACCTGACATTTCCAACAAAAGACCGCTATACCAAATTATATTCAGCTACCATTTTCCTGAACAATAATAAAAAAATGTAGTAACTATAAGGTCGTTTCCTTTTGGGAAAATCAATTCGTACCAGAAAATTCTGCCCGTTAATTATTAGACATTACATATCGGAATGAATGTCTTATAATTAAATGATAGAATTTTCCGGGAATTAATTTTCCCAAACTGGAACGACTTTCTGAACGACCCACTAACAATCATTGGCCCATTCCAAAAAAAAAAAAAAATTGATAGCAAAAGTTAAAATTTACCTCTCACTATAAAATAAAAGAAATGTTATTGAAGTAAATTGTTAGTTGTGTGAAACGCATAAAAAAAGTTTGATCTCTATATACTTCAAATATCCCAGTACCGTCTGAGGTTTGTTTTTTTAAATATCATTTAGTTTTTATTTTGCGATTTCTCAAGATTTGAACCAGACAAAAATATTAATTTAAACATGATAAATAAAATAAAATAGACTCCTTGTAGGAAAAAAGTGACATTTAATAGAATTAAATTACTGGTTGAAATCATACAAAATTAAAAAAGCTGATAAAAAATGAAATCCTCATACTAGTAAGGTTCACAATTTTAAATCACAAATTTATTGAAAAAAGAACTGTAATTGTTTTAAAATTATAAGCCGAGTAGAATCATATATGTTTTCTAATATTAATTGTAGAAGAAATATCTCATGCTTTCTTATATTGGTGGCTATTAACCTTACAGGGGTGCTCGGACAGCATCTGTCCGAGAATACATGCTAACGCTGGACAGATGTTGTCCGATTCCCTATGTAAATGTTAAAATAAATAAGTTTTTCTCATTTTCTAGGGAGTAATATCCTGTTTTATATCCCCCAAAAAAAGTTTAAGACACTTTCACAACGAATAGTAAATAATGTCGACATTACACAGGAACGCCATGAGAACAAGTAGTGTTGCCAGTGGGCTTACTTCTTTTTAAATGCAGATTTCTTGATTGACACCGCTTTTCTGGAATCGAGAAATTAGCTTATTTAATGACATTTTAATTAAGACGAAAACAATGGGAATCTTACCTTTAAAAAAAAAGTGGTGCTAATCAAGAAATCCGAATTTTAGAAAAATAGCCCACTGGCAACAATGAGAACATGTGGGAATCACGGGACTATTAATAAAGAGGAACTGACATATTCTTTAAATTGTAAAGCTTCAAATGTAACCGCTTTCGCAAGAGCTGATTACCAAAGCGTTATAAGTAAGCGAACAAACTTAATGCTGGAATCAGGCGTAAATTAACATAGCTGCGCCACCTTGTGGACGGAGTGATAATTCACATACGCGGGCTTTTTGTGCGGGGCGTATTTTCTAAAACTTCAGTCACTCATGGAAATGAATTTTGTTTGCCACATTAATTGCAAAATAATGGCGAAGCAAATGGGGCATGTAGACGCACTTGACATCACGAAGTTTTTTTCACCTTAGCAGAGGGATTTCAGTTATTAATCAACTTGAAAAAACTTTACAATTTTAGTGGTGTGAGTAAGAAAACAGTTAGGTATCTACCTGTAGTTCATACTCCATCCGCTATGTGGCGCATGACCTTGATTGATGTGACCTCGCTTTTAATCTTGCGGTTACTTCTCCTATTTAAGATAGGACGCTTACTTATATCGCTTTGGCTGATTACCTCCGGTGAAAACTTCCACCAGTAAATTTATATAGAAAATTTCTTCGTATTTAAAGGCCTTATTAATACAAAATTTCAGTCATAAATAATAGTAGAAACATATTTCAATTTTACTGGGGTAAATTTACTTTTTCGGTAGTCAGACACTTCGTTTCTGCCATATTGTGACAACCGGTGAAACAGACTTACTGTTTTACCAGTCACGCTGACGCCAGTAAAAACAAATAGAAGTTTTTATCATATTTGTGACAAAATATTCAATGAATAAAGTGCTTAAATAAGGCAAAATTTTCTATTCAATTTTACTGGTAGGAAGTTTGCGCCGGCGGTATTCGGAAACGGTAGATTCGATTTAGAAAAAGCAGTCGTTATCTTGTGACAACCTCCTCATTTACTTCACTTGCAACGGGTAGACAGTGCATTATATGTCTCCTCCTCTTTATTCATTTCTCCATTTTGGGAATAGAGTGAATGACGGCGACAAAAATGACTACGACATCGAGTTACGAGATGAAATTTTCATGCAGGACAAGATTATTGATGAGAGGATCTCGCCAGCTTGAAATAAACATGACCCGGGCGATCAAATAAACAGTTTGATAAATAAAACTTTGAACTATATCCAGAAACCTTACGTATGAACATTAATATTAATAATAATAAAAAAAACTGGATTTTGAATCGAAATTTTAAAATACCATTAATTTTACAATTCAATTACACTTTCTTTATTTTTGTACCATGTTTTGTATTTATCATGTTGTGTATATTTAGGATATGAATACATTTTATATTTTTGTGTATACGTTGTATCATAATATTTTTTTTTTATAATAAATGACTAGATACAAGATACAATCACTGTCCAGGGAAATAGCTTCACTGGATACCATAAGTAGATGGTATCGTAGTTGACAGACAACAGGATTCTTATTTTACAAAAATATGATAAAGAAAAAAAGGAGAAAGAGTCAAAAACAGGATGCAGAGAGGAGGATGTGTTTCTCCATCCCCAAAAATACCCTTGCCTGCCTTCATCCAACGAGAAGCTGAGTGTTAATAGACCGAATTCTCTGTAAAGCTCAGACCGAGGGCGCTAGTGTAGCCAGCAGCACTTGTACTTTTGGTTGTTGTATTAAATATACGGTATTTACGTCAGCTACTTTAAAAAAAAGTAAATAACTAATTCTGTGTTCGCCAATTTCCATTTTTCTTCAGGTAGGCCATAAATAAGTAAATACTTATGTACAGCCGTGGGGAAAAAAAGTAAACACCCCCTACTAACTCCTCAACATATTATCGTAGAAGAAAGTTACTGGTACCGAACGATTGGAAATAAAGTCTACTTTTAAATGATGTATATAAAATTTGCTTAGGGGGAGGGGGCATCTACATATTAAAACGAACCGTAACTGTGTTTTTTTCAATAGCAGACAACAATTCTGACAGCATAAATGAACTCTACACCCTTCAATTAGTCTAAAAACAAATTTTTATGCAATTCGTCCCATAAGTTTCCGAGAAATTAATTATTTTAAAACGAGCGTATTTTAAGGGCTGTATCCAAATTGAAGTTCGGTACTCGAATGTTAACCGAGAGAGCTCCCTTCTTGATCAAGGCACCTTAAGCAGTCAATTAAGCCTGTTAGATTACAGGATAGCATAAGAAATTTCAAAATATTTAATCACTTCTATCATAGACGGTCCCTTAGACCATCATTTTGTCGTTTTTTAACCATAATTTAAAAACTACTTGGAAGAAAAATTTGAAATTTTGGATTTCCATAAAGCAGAACTTAATAAATCTGAATCCATCAAAAAAATTGTAGGTTGCAACTCATAATTTTTTTTAATATTAATTTCATAATTAATAATTCATATCAGAAAATTATAAAAATTGCAAATTCAACGTATTTATGTTTGGGTATATTAGTATTATTGCGACACAGAAAAATTAGAACATTAGGATCAAAATTTCAGAAGTTACAAATAAAAATATGAAAATGTAATTTAACATTAGAAGCACTAAATTTTGAATGTTTATAATTCAAAAACTTATCATTCCAATGACTTGAAATTTGGTGTCTACGCATAGTTCGAACCAAAGATTTGAAATATCTCGTTACAACTGGGTATTGCCATTAAAAAAAATGAAGTTTGGATTAGTTTTAATATGTAGATGGCCCCTTATGCAGATTTCATATACGTCATTTAAAAGTAGACTTTATTTCCAATCGTTCGGTACCAGTAACTTTCGTCTACGATAGTTTGTTGAGGAGATAGTAGGGGGTGTTTACTTTTTTTTCCACGACTGTACATGGTATATTTATGTTGTAATAAAGTTTTCATATATATTTTTATAAGAGAAAAAAGTTAGAATTCTACCCCTGAATCTGTTTAATTACATTAACCCTTACTTTTTTCGGTTGTGCTCGGTGACGTTTGTTTGTTTACAAGTCTGAAAGTATAAACACTATGAAATCAAAACACTTTAGTATTCCGGAATTTGCGGAAAATATATTATTGGTTTATTTACTTTTTTTTCTTTTAGTCAGATTACAAATTAATTATAATTGTAAAAAGGAAATATTATGCAACAAAGCAAATATATCTAAATACATATAAAATAGAATTACAAGCATATTTTAAAAAATTTTTGGTTGATATTCCTACAGTTTAAATGTATTCTTCAGTCCTTTTTTTTAATTTACTATTAGATTACCGGAAATGTCTTTATTTAGCTATTTACTTTCCTAGTACCTATGCAATCAAATTTTAAAAAGATAGTTAAAAAAATAATGTGTTTACCTTTAAGTTACCCTTAATGTGTTTTACCTTTTATGGTGTGAAATCATGCCTAATGGAATAGTAACTTTACTAAAATTTCGTTTTATTTAAAGTACCCCCACCTCCCTTTAATAACTTCTAAATGCGAATATCCAGAATTAAAAAGCATACCTTCCTCCTGATATTTTATAAACATAATATATTTATAAGAATGCACATCAAATTGATAGAAATCTTCTTGTAAAAGAGATCAGGATTCTATTTATTACACAATTAGATTTTTTAAATTACATATAAAATAGTATTCAAACGCATTTGTTTATAGATCTATTAACATTCTATATATCTCTTCAATTAACTTTCCATACTCTCACGTAATTTAGAGTTGCTTTTAAATAACTTCATTTATACATGGGCAAAGCTAGAGGCCTTTATATGAGTTCTATATCATAAGTTTTGTTATGCGATTTTTTTACTTTTAACCATATTGGATGTTTTATGAAGTCTGCTGTAGTATTTCTCTTCCGTGTGCTGGCTTGCATATTTACTCCTTTTTGCAACAAAAATACATATACATTTGAAAGTTGCACATTATGTTAATTTTATTATGCTATTCTAAACTTTTAACCCTAGAACTACCGGAAATTTTACTCAAGTTTTATAAAAACATTCTACACCAGAATTTTTACTCAAAACTATTTAATTTGTTTATTTAACTTATTATTGTCTGATTTATACATTTAGTTTGTTTTGAAGAAATTTCTGGTTTGAATAAATATTTTGAATGTACATGTCGGGTCCAATGGACCTGTCTGGTAGACGGAAGGTTAAAAATATTTTGATATTCTACATTTGACACCACCACCCCCTTTTTTCCTACAAAATATTTTCTCTACTCTTCCTCTCCAAAAAAGGGGAGAAAATTGGAAGTTTTTGAAAAAAAACTGGACATGTTGATAACAGTAACATTTCACCCCACTTATAATTTGTAATCGTTATAATTTGTAATATTTGTAATAATTTGTAATAATTTTAATATATTTTTAGACAAATAATTTAGACCATTAATCAGTGACTCTTCGCAGAAAAGGTGGTAGTGAAAGTGTAATAGAGTTCCATTGAATAATTTCGATGTAGTCTGTAGCTAGAAAATTGATTTTGGGCGTTTGAAAACACCTGATTGACTTTCTTTTAGAAGCTAAGTTTCTAGCTTTATAATTCTTCTAAAACATAACTCTCGTATCTGATCCTTTTTATCTACTATCATACTCAAAATCAAGTTTTCTGGATTGGCAAAAAAAGAGTTTCTCTCAATCACGGGGTTAATGACCTTCAGCAAGTTTTCAGGGAGGAATTTGGACGATTTTATAACTTCCATACATATTCCGGTCCATTTGTGAAGTATTACTTTTTTTATACTAAACCATACCGGTACATATGACTTTAGTAGAAAAGAAACTAAGATCTTGTGTTCCTCTGTTGGATTGTCAGTACTTAAATACAACTGAAGAATTCTGTTCGCCGTTTTTAACCACCTTGAGTGGAAAGTATGCCAGGCTCATGAACAGATAAATCTTCCAGACAGCTGCCTGCTATTATAGCACAAGTAATGTCCAGTAAGTACTGCTGATCCTTGCATTAAATTTGCCAGTCAATTTCTGGAATTTTACACTCAGCGGTCAAACTTTACTAAAAGGAGTTTTCCATATTTCGTGAGCTGCGTGCCAATCGGACCGCTAAATGATTTTGTGCCAGTCGTTTCACCATCTGAAGTTTGAAAAAGATTCTAGAATGGCAATTCATTGAAATGTAAGAGGCATAACCTCCCCCCCCCCCCCACACACACACTGTAGTGGTATTTTAACGTCTTCAATTGTGCGAATGACACCGTTTTTCCACCTCGTATTAGTAACGGCTCCATCACATCCAATCATATTTTTGCGTTTCCTTTACGCCCACACTTCCAATTTTACCAATACCATCAGTGATGGAACATTGGCGCAGCAGTTGAGCGGTTGTCATCACTACATTTTTATAGTATTCTACGCCTTCAAAAATCTCATAAATTCTGTTCTGAAATTAGAGGACGAATACTAATAAAATTTTGCGGTGTCATTTGATTCTCTGCTGCCACACTGTTCCATCACTGATACCATGCATTCTTTGGAAGTACAAGAATTTTAGTTCAATGATGGGTATCTTTTTTGTTTTTAAACAGTTACAAATAATAGAGACAGGACGCTCACAAACCTCAGGGAAAATTTTACAATTGCAGTGTAATGTTATTTTGCACTTACACGCAGAGACATCAAACAGTAAAAAAGATTTTTTTTTTTTAATCTTCAACTCTCCTTTTGAAGTTTTACTTTCCCTTATCAAGTTTAGAGGACTTCATAAGATTACGATAACTGTCATGATATGCATTTATAAACTGAACAATTCTGTGATGCATTGCTGTCGGTATTGAAGCTTTATCAAACACAGATTTAACTTGTGATGTCACAATATTCGAAACGTGAGAAAAATTAACAGACTCGTTGTTTGATTTCAAGGATAAGTTATACTTTTCATGGAAAAAACACTTGAGAAAGGTCTTCGTAAGTTGAACGTTTATTCATAGGTAACTCTTTTGGGTGGTCAAATAACGGGCAGTTAAAGTCGCTGCGAGTAATTTTCTTGTAAACACAGTGTGGTTTTAGGATGCTTTGAAATAAAGTAATACAAAAAGTTGAATACAAAGTTACTTTCAGTGGTCTACATATCAGTGATCTTAACAAAAATGAAAATTTTCTTATAAGTATGTGTCTTCTGACAACAATTAATTATTATTGCGTATTGTGGAATGCAGTCTCTAAAAATAAAAATAAATAAATAATAATAAGAAGAAAACATTAGATGGAAAACATTTTTTAACGCTAAGCTCTCTCAGCACAATAAAATGTTAGTGTTAAAATGAAGTTATAAAAAATGTCGATCTTTAGAATGATAGTGAGATAATCAATAAAACGAATCACTTATTAAGCGGTCACTAATTAAATCAGTCTTTAAGAAACGCGATTCAGAAGCACAACAAGAACACACTGCTAATCATTGCAGAATTCTACTGAACAACTCACAGAAACCGTTGTGTCATAAAGCACACGTACGCGTATCGCGCAGTGCATTATGAAACGTCAGTATAGGTAGTATTGCCGGGCTCCAATTCGTTACAGGGCGCTTCACGCTGGACAGCTGCCAGAATAGAAGGACTCAGAATACAACTTAATTGCATGGAACTATTAACCCCTTACGTGCCGAGAAAAACTAACGAGATTCACTCCCCAGTGCCACAGTTAGAACGTAGTGGCCTTACAAAATGGGGCGTGGCTTAAGAGCGTGCGAACTCTGTAAATAATCATTGAGAGATTGAAGATGTTCCATTCAATTTTTAATTTTTGTGGATTCACTAATAACTGAAAGCTGTGACCTTAAGCAACCGACAGAAAACTGTTGTATATATCTCGAACAAAAGAGTCAGGAGTGAGTTTTACGTGAACAAAACCATATTTCCGAAAAAATAAACTTTTTATGTAAAAATTCATCTAGGTAAATAATTCCTATTTTTCGAATATGATTTATTGATTCTCTTCCGATAAATAAGTACGCTTTAGAACCAACAATTTGTTGGTAACAATATTGGTTCTATTCGTTTCTTTATACGAAAAAAGTTTTTCTTGCGTTCATTTTAATCGAATTCTTTATGTCATGTCTTTATGCATTATTTGATTTTTTTTTCAAAAAAATGATATGTGATTTAATGGAAGGTTTATTGCACTGCAAAAATAATGATAAAATCAGAGATGTGTTTTTCGTAAAACGTCAATTTTTTTTCTTGTACTGCACATCTGCAACACGAGCAAAAATAACTGTCATAAGTAAAATATTAAACAATTAGTAGTTATTTTAAACTCTTACCTGCCGAGGAAAACTTACGAGATTCATTCCCCGTGCCACAGTTTTCCAAACAGGTACACGTAGTTATACGGTGTATTGGAGGAAATAAGAGACAAGCTTTAATATAAACATTGTGTACTTCCACGAAAATATAAAAAGAAATGAAAATACAAAAATTATGTACAAAAATTATACAAAAAATGTAAAATTATAGTGTAACAATATGATAAAAAAGATGTTAGAACTTAGTGGCCGTGTGATATATGCGGAAACATGGTTGAACACATAAACCAACATCACATTTAGTGCATTGATAGCGGGATTCAAGGCGAATTTTTTTCATTGAACAAACCGCACATCTTCTCGACGCATTTTTCTTTGAAGAAGTTGATGTTACTAAGTCCGGAAAATGTCTAGCAGAAAATCGTAAAGGACAGCCACTTTCTAATTTCTGTCGTTTGGCAGGTTGTGGGGGGAGTAATATGAAATTTCTCAAATATACGTTCCACCAAATTCATGTGGAAGTTGTAATTATCAACGTTACGGAGTTGTTTCTTTTGTAATTTGAAGGCATTCTAAATAGACATATCTAATAGATAGCGAAATATTGTTAAATAATACCTCTTCTGTCTTTTTCGTGTTGTTGAATAACAAACTAATGCCTGATCCGCTCTATCAACCCCACCCATCTTCAAGTTATAATCTATAACAATAGCCTGCTTCATGACATTTTTTTCGGTTTCAGAGCAATTTGCTGTATGGATAGAACTAAGAAGCGAAGCATCTTTTTTGTCACGCCATCTCAACACGGTAATTTTGCCACTTTGGAAAGCGGCTATTTCGCCTTTCTTCAAAGTAAGTTTGTTGAAATTTTTTGGCAAATCACGTCGATTAGGACGAAGAGTTCCATATACGTCAGTTGAATTTTGGATAAGAAGGTCTGATAATTCTGGTAAGAGATAAAAATTGTCCGCAATTACACAATAACCTTTTCCCAAAAAAGATTCAATAAGCGTCATCACTGCTTTTGTTGCGACTCCATAGTTCTCATACTTTTTATCAAAGATTGTACTCTGCCCTTTGTACACGATCGTATTGTGAATATATCCTGTTTCTGCTTCAGCAAGTACAAAGAGTTTTAGTCCAAAGCGAGCTCTTTTCATTGGTATGTATTGTGCCCATGATAGCCTGCCTTTGAAAAGCATCAAGCTCTCATCAATGCTCAGGTCCCTTTCAGGTGTATAGACACTTGAAAATTTCTTCAACATGTTAGAAAAAACAGGCCATATTTTACTTAAGTTTGGATTTGGATGTGAATTTTTATCAAAAGTACTGTTATCAGAAAAGTGCAGAAATTTCATGATAAGTTGAAAGCGATTTCTGCTCATAAATCTCCCAAAAATTGGAGTTTCGATCAATTTTTTTTAGACCAGTAAAGCGCAACGTGAGGTTTTACAAGTATTCCTTGCAGAATAAGTATAACTAAAAAAACATATATTTCTTCTAAAGTTGTTGGACGCCACAACTTCGTCCTTGATTTCTCTTTCCAGGATGCTGGTTGTTATATTGATCTGCAAAACGGTTATTTTCTGTAACAATATGAAGCACCAGCTTCTGATCAAAACATAATTCAAAAATTAAAAGTGGGTTCTTAACATCTGTTACATTTTTATTTATTCCTGGTTGTCCCGAAAATGGAAACCGTGAAGGTGGCATAGGTAGATTTTTTATATACAATTGTTCCCAGTCTCTGGCATCTTTCATAGAATAGTCGTTATCTGAATCCTCTTCATCTGACATATCACATTCTGACGTCTCTGATCCAGAAGATGACGGAAAGTTGTCATCGAACTCACTATCATCAGTATCGGACATACTCCTATGGAATTCGAGAAACTGCACGGCTAAAGCTATGAGACTGAGGTAGTGACATCAAAATAGCAATGCGATAGTCAAGCGAAAAGTGAACGGCAAACCAAACAATATTTTCCCTAAAATAATAGTGGTGTGCAAAAAGGGCGGAGCCTTGTCAAATATGGAAAAAAATTCGCTTGTATTTTCACGTCACTAGCTCAGTGCGATAGCCTTCATGAAGGTAGTTCCTTCTACCCCTTCTCCTCTGAAATAGGTCAGTCTTTCAAAAACACCTTCAAAGTCCTTTTTCTTTTTCTTTTTTTTTTCAATTCCAAAACTGTGGGCGTGGTTTTACTGGTACAGCGCAGTATAAAGGACAATATTTTGGACTGACGTATATATACGTCAGTGGCACTTAACGCATCGACTATGCGCGACGGATATATACGTCTATGGCACTTAAGGGGTTAATAAAGAGGAACTGACATATTCTTAAAATAGTGAAGCTTCAACTGTAACCGCTTTTGCAAGGGTTGATTACCTCCGGTGAAAATTTCCACCAGTAAATTTATGAAGAAATTTTCTCCGTATTTCAAAGACTTATTAGTACAAAATTTCAGTCATAAATAATGGCAGAAACATATTTTCATTTTTACTGGTATGAGTTTACTTTTGCTGTAGACAGACCGTTCGTTCCCGCCATATTGTGACAACCGGTGAAACAAACTTACCGTAATTTCCCGCGCATACGCCGCGGCTTAGTTAAGTCTTTTTCATACCGGAAATTTATTTAAAAAATGAAGATAAATAAATTCAAAGCAAAAGCAAGTCACATTTTATTTAAAGCAATTTCTGATAGGAAATCGAGTTATCTTTGCTGCGGCGTATACGCGGGATATTACGGTACTGTTTCACCAATCAAACTGACACCTGTAACAGCAAATAGAAGTTTTTACCATATTTTTGAGAAAATATTTCCATGAATAAGACGATTAAATAAGGCAAAATATTCTATTGAATTTTACTGGTGGGAATTTTGCACAAGCGTATTTAGAAACTGTAGATTCGATTTCGAAAAAGCAATCGCCATCTTGTGACAACCTCTTAGTTACTTCACACGCAACTGGTAGACAGTACACTATATATCACCTGCTCTTTATTCATAACTCCATTCTTATTGCGTCAATTTAAGGATTTTTCAATTGCTTTGCGCTACCCTAAATGAAGTAATTTTATTTCTCTTTTTATTATAATGTATTTTTTTTTAATCTTTCTTTTAAAGCTTTTCATCATAGAAGTTTTTTACTTTTTCGTTTATAGCTTTAAAGAAACTAATGCTTTTTTAATAAATTTCAAATATTCAAGTGCGATGCGCTAACGCCAGACTTAAGAATTTATTTAATTTGTTTTTGCATTTTACTAAGCTAACCTAAAACCAAGTTTTCCGCGGTATAGCAAATAAAAAATAAATAAATAAACTAAAATTCGGCTCGCCCTCGCGTACACTCATTTAATTTTTCAAGGAGTATGGCACCCCTATTTAAGGTTAGAAATTTTCTAGTTAATATTTAACGCTTTCTCTAATAATCATCTTTCACCATGAAAATATATATTATAGACATTTTCTTCTGGAAAATATTTAATACATTTGTTTACGAGTCATTTAAAGCTTTAAAATTTATTGTCATTATGTTTATTTATTACACGGCTTTCTT
Source organism: Maratus speciosus (assembly GCA_963932465.1). Classification (NCBI taxonomy): domain Eukaryota; kingdom Metazoa; phylum Arthropoda; class Arachnida; order Araneae; family Salticidae; genus Maratus; species Maratus speciosus. The sequence goes on along the minus strand of OZ010796.1, from coordinate 490,506,422 downwards.
TTTGCATAAATCGTCTAAAAAATGTAGGTTCTAGCATATTTATCTTTTGCGTTAATGCTTTCGAATCCATTTAAAAATTTCCTGTAAGAATTTATGTTTCTATTGAAATGCAACAAGTAAGTCTCTTAAGCTAATTAGCTATGTTTATTTCGTTCTTCAAAATTATTTTGAAGAATTTCGAGCCATTTATTGAAAGAAGATGTACATACTTCAACAGCAGTAGCTGGAAAAGTGTTTCTTTTTCTTTGACATAACTGATAAAAGAGTTAACTTTAGAAGTTTTAACTTATTGAGGATTAGAAAATGCTTCAGCTTTGAAGAAATTTTCTTCTTATTCTGCTACTTTCAAATATTTAAGAGTTTTATCAATATTCAGATTTGGTTTATTATTAGGTAATGAGTTCAGAAAATTATTCAAATATTCCTTTAATTAAAGGATGTAAGTAGGTACAAAACCATGATTAGTCGTTTTCATTTGGGGAAATGTGAAAATATTAATTAATATTGCTCTTTGTTTGTTTGGTTGGAATTTTAGGTGCGTTCGTAATTATATAAGTAAACACCTATAGTCGCCGTCTTGTCCGACCGTCTGTCTGTCCGTCAATGCTCATAAAACCCGCAAAAACTATCCAACCGAATGATTTGAAATTTAACAGACATAATCGGTGAAGAATTTTGTTGAATCGTTTCAAATTTTATGAAAATCGAATCAAAACTTTCCTTCATTCTATTAAAAATTGCCATACGTAATTAATTCAATGATATCCCGTTGTATGTAATGATTCTAGATTGCCATGGTGATTACTGAATTTAATATATATAATCGTAATAAATTTTTTATTAATTCATTTTTTGCATAAGAGTGCAACAGCTATTTCACCAAGATCTGAATATTTATAAAACTAGTTATAGTACGAAAGCACTTCATTTGCCACGTCTGACGTACAATTTGCAACATATTTGGTACAAACAAGGTGCAATCAGTTAAACCAAAATTTTTATCAGAATGTTTTGGCTTATTTAATTCGCAGAAAATGTTGCATATTCTATGTATAAATGAACGAATTCTGCGATAAGAATTTTAAATGGGTGTTTTCTGGAAAAGTAGTATCAGACAGAGTTGCCAGGCTGGCATACTTTTTTTCGGAACTCCTAGAAATTCTGAAGGAAATTTCCTTTACGTAATCCCGAAATAAAACAAAGTAAACGAATTTCTGGTATGAATTCAGAACTTCTGAATAAAAAGTAGGCCAAACGCTGGTGTCAGACTCTTTCGAAATTTCATTCAGTGCATACATAGCTGCCAAATTTTACGCTTGTTTGTATTACAAAAATTTAACAGAAATTTTTGCTTTATTTAAACGGAAGGTTTCCGAGATTAAAAAAGGTAAAATTTACTATTATATTTTATTGGTAAAGAAAAACGCAAGAGTTGGCAGCTATGAGTATGCATCATGCACAAGGTCTACAAACGAACACGATGCTCTCTAATGAAGGTAAGATTATTAAAAGCAAATTAAATGCTAACTTTTATAAACATTAAATATCATAGTAAAAAAATTATGAATATAAAAGGTAAAATCTGTAAACATTTAACAGTAAATAAACATTTTAAATGTAAAAAGCCGAAAAATATTCGTTTATTTTTTCGTAAAAGATTGAAATTTAAATGAAATTCTGAAATATTATATTGTGAGGAAGCATCCTCTTAAAAGAAACATCAAACAAACACAAAACAACTTATAAACAGCTAAGAATAACAGCTTATTTATGTAAATAACAGAAAATAAATTTTAAAATTAGCGTAATTTTATGGTCTATAAACGCTCCAATTGACTTTTTTTAGTTTATTATCATTATTATTTATTTATTTATTTATTTTACGTTGCATTAAATATATAAACATGCAAAGATTCACAGTTAAAGTTGTATATAAATATATTGAACAGGGGGGGAAATTGAATTGGTAAAAAAATTCTACGTAGACACTTATTCTAGTGAAAAATCAAGAATCCCAGACTATAAAAAATCACATTAAATATATAAAAGCATATTTCTAATAAATCATGAAATATTTAAAGTATTTGGATAAGGCTATTTCAGTGAATGCTTGCAGTATAAGTTACATGCTACGATTTTTGGCTACCAGTAATTTTAGATCGGAAAAATGTGACATATTTTATCGAAGATATCTCATTAATTGAATAAAGATAAGCAAACTTTTCGAAAATAACGGTGGCAAGCAAGGATAGCAGTTATTAGTTATGTGACTTACACTACAAAAACCCATGGGAATAGCCATAAGCAAACAAAATGAAAATAATATATTCAGGGCTCCCACTGGTCCGTTGTTTCTAAACCAGTAATTTTTAACAAAAAAGTACGTGTTACATTTCTGTAACATTTGCAGGAAAAACGGTCTTTCCGGAAGGTTTCTATGAAATTTATAAAGCAGATTTTTCTTTGAAAAATAATGGTGTTCAAAAAACGGACTCAGTGGAAGCCCTATATATTTGTTCACGTATTTAATTTATCTATTAAAAATATTCGATATTTATTAAAATAGCTGTAAACAATTTTAAATATCAACAAAAAAATTCTTTTCTATAGACATATAAATATGCCTCCTTTTTTTTTTTCTTACTTTTCATTATATATTTAAACATGCAAAATTTCATTGTTAAAAATGCACTTATATGCTACAAAACATGCATTTATAATTTTTCAAAATTTCAATTATTATATATATTTTCTAAATTGCGGATCGAAAATGATGACTGATGAAGATTTTTGTCCCGAAAAGAAGAAGCCGAACGGGTTTCAAACAGACAAAGAAAAACTTCAAATCCAGAATGCTGACAAACATGCTACTGAGCCTCTTGCCAAAGAATGAACTTTATCGGATTATAAACTGTAGACTAAACTTTGTGACTTATATTCGCGAGATCCCCAGGGTGTTGCGCTTTATGGCTAACATATATTTATATACTAACTAAACTGTATCCATACACAAACGTTCACCGTATTCGGGGACTCAAACCATCTTCTTGTAAGCTTAACCCTCTCGCTGCGTAATTGTTTTATCAAAATAGCTTCACAAATTGCGTACTTAATTCCTTCGCGACGAGTGTCTTTCAAGAATTTTTATTCTTTTGCCACCGGTTTTTCAAAACAAAAATTTTCGTCTGATTTAATCGGGAAAATGCTCCGATTAGATAAGGCAAAATTTACAATGAAAAAGTAGCTGGTGGGGATGATCAAGGCGGGTTAATTAGACGGAGAAAATGCATCTCCGATGAAATCTCGGGTTGCGCAAATTTTGCTACTTTTACGTTGCCCGAGAAACTCTCGGCTTCCGCAGCGAGAAGGTTAATGTAAAACATAGCTGCCAATGTTTACGCTTTTTCATACCAATAAAGATTAATAGAAATTGTTTCCTTATTTAATTGTAGATATCGGCAATTAATTAATGCAAAATTTTCTAATAAATTGTAGTGTTAGGAAAAAAGCTTAAAAAATCGCAGCTTATGATTTAACATTTATTGAAAGAAGCAAATATCCTGGTCGAGGGGCTATTTCACTGCCATCGAAATACTCAAGGATAGAGAACACGAGTGTGACGTCATCACTAATCGACCTACTCCTGATTAGTGTTAGATTTCACACCGTAAAATTTTGAATAGCAGTTTTCTTTTATTTTACTTTGGAATATCTATCATCTTATAAAACAATAATAACTATTTAAAATTATTGGAGAGAATTCGGAATCCCTAAATAAACATTCAGCCAGATGCGAAGTGCTAGAGTGTTGCTGCAAGCGCATGTGGCTGATTTTTTATTGGGGGGCTCCAAATTCTCACCAGTAAGTTTAAATACAGGGTGGTTCAAATTAAAGTATCCCTGTTTTGGACGCTCTAGTGAGAGAAGCATTGGATGTAACGTCTTCATATTTGGAGGATATACATATCAAACCATGGGAAACTGATTGGTGCAAAAAAAAAAAAAAAATTAGTTCAAACAAAAGCCGCTGGGGGAAAATGAGGCGCTGCGATCGGCTTAAGGTAAGGAAAATGTAGCAAAACAAATAAGCAAAAATACAAGGTGTCGGTAACTAATTTTTTTTTTAATTCCCACCACTAAATTTTTAGTATTCTTCGCCGAATAAGAATACTAACAAAATTAATCAGAGCATATACTGATAAAATTTAAACGAATAATACTAATAAAATTTATTGATGGGAATCGGCTTATAGGCACCTAGATGTTTACACTTTTGGTCATATTATATTTTCCAAACTGATCGCAGCGCCTCATTTTCCTCCAGCGGCTTTTGTTTGAACTATTTTTTTTTTTTGCACCAATCAGTTTCCCATGGTCTGATATACATAGCTGCCAACTTTTACGCTTTTTTCTTACCACTAAAATTTTATAGTAAATGTTGTCTTATTTAATCGTCGAAATCTCACGATTAGGCAAGACGAAAATATCTATTAAATTTTAGTGGTAGCAAAAAAGCGTAAAGGTTGGCAGCTATGGATATGTATATCGTCCAAATATGAAGTCGTTACATCCACTGCTTCTCTCGCTAGAGCGTCCCAAACCGCTGCCATCGAAATACTCAAGGCCTGAGGACACAATTTGTGACGTTATCACTAATCGACCGACTTCTAACTAGTGTTGGAAATCACACCGGGAAATTTTGAACAGCATTTTCCTTTTATATTATTTGTGGAATATCTATCATCTGGTAAAACTATAGTAACTATTTAAATTTACTGGTGAGAATTTGGAATACCCTAATAAAAAATCAGCAAGATGCCGCAACACTGTGGCATTCCGCATCTGGTTGAACTTTTATTTAGGGTTTCCAAATTTTCACCAGTAGGTTTAAGTAGTTACTATTGACTTATAAGATGAAAGCTATTCCACAAATAAAATAAAAGGAAATTGCTATTCAAAATTTTCTGGTGTGAATTCCAACACTAGTGAGAAGTCGGTCGATTAGTGATGACGTCACAACTTGTGTCCTCAGGCATTGAGTATTTCGATGGCAACGCCCAAACAGGGATACTTTAATTTGAATCACCGTGTAGTTATTATTGTTTTATAAGGGGACAGATATTCCACAAATAAAATAAAAGAAAATTGCTATTCAAAATTTTCCGGTTTGAATTCCAACCATAGTGAAAAGTCCGTCAATTAGTTATGATGTCACACTCGTGTCCTCTGGCTTTGTGTATTTCCATGGCTACGGTTATTTCCGTTTTTTTTTAGGAAGAATATGCTGACGAACATGTACAGGATTTCCACAGTGTTGCCGCATGCGCATCTGGCTAATTTTTTATTGGGGGATTCCAAATTCTATACAGTAAATTTAACCCCTTGAGGGGCGGTGATGCCGTCACGGCATCACATAATTTTAATCCCTAATTGCTACATTGGCACCACATTTTTTGAATGAAAACTTCACTTTTATTAAATAAGCGAAAATATACCTTTACTTCTTTACAAATAAATTTTCTTGTAAATACTGGTGTTACTTAATTATTTCAACAGTTTACAAATATAATTTCCTTGCCCCTGAAAGGGTTAAAGAGTTATTGTTTTACATGATGACAGATATTACACAAATAAAATAAAATAAAATTGCTATTCAAAAATTTCCGGTTTGAATTCCAACACTAGTGAAAAATCGGTCGATTAGTGTTGACGTCATACTGATGTCCTCTGGCCTTGAGTATTCCGATGGCAACGGTAATTTCCTTTTTTTGGGGGTCGGGGGTGGATGAATTTGCTGAAGAACGTGTACAGGGTTGTACAGTTGTAGTACAAATAAAATATGCGGTCTTTTTGCTGCATTGAATCGCTTATTGCCTTCTAATAAGAGGAAAATCTTACTGGTATAGACATGATCACGATTTATTTATTGTTTGGCACAATATTTCCCTGTAGGAGCCACGTGCTATTAACTCTTTGAATGGAGGGGAATATATTTTATCTCACCTAATTTTAATCAAGTCTTGTCCCAGAATTTTTAAACAAAACTTTTCATTAAACCTTTAGCAAAAAAATATAATGAAAAATAACGAAGAACTTGTAAATTTAACTTTTTTATAATCAAATAATTTTTTTTCTAAATTTCTCGTGTAAATTCAATATTACATAAACAAAATCAGTTTTGCCTCACAGAATTAAACACTATTCAACCAGGCAGCTAACATTTTGCTCCTGCGATTGTAGATCAGTTTAGAGATGGCATCCTTGCTGAACACCCTCGAACAATTCATGCACCCACAGTTTCAGTTTCTATTTTTATGAATCATGTGAAATTGCTCAGAATTCACCATTTCGCGCATTACTTACTAGGAAAGTTCAAGAAGCGTTACGCGCCGATTTTGACGAGAGTTGTATCGTTGGATAGATCTCGTCATGGGGAGTAAAAAACTCAGTTGAACTACCCGTTGCCAATTAGCCGTTTTGGAGGTATCCGACACAAAAAGGCACACAATTTGTTTATTTATTACAATGTATTTATGCTGCTACATTTGTCATATCGTCAAATTTATATGACATTTGCTTCAATATTAGTACCATCTTGGGTTTTTTTTTTTAAGTAAATTCATATTTTAATCATGTAAAAGCTTGTCTTTATTTATATTAAGCAGAATTACATATATTAAAATGCATACAAAATATTGAAATATATAAATAAATATTGAAACGCGAGGAAAGTAATGCAAGAAAAATAAACACTTCGGCTACACTTTTCACTTGCGAATGTTCTGCAGAACCTACAACAAGGCAAATTTTTTATATAGAAATGCTAATTTATATCAAAATCAAAAGTAATTTAATTTTAATAGTACTGTAAAATCCCAATTATAAGCTCCTCCTTGGAAGTAAACCCCGCACCCAATTTTAAGTAGATTTAATTTTCTTGATTATTTTCGTTTTCATTCCCAAATATAAGCCCCCCCCCCTCCTATTCACAAACATTTTTTGTGGAAAAACCTGATTTAAAAATCTGAGGGTGATAATTTTGAATCTTTTGACTTTTTGATGGATTTTTATATGTTTTACAAATTCTTAATGAAATCCCTACCCCCATCATCTGCTTGAAATGTCCGCTTCTCTTCTTTTCTCTTCCTCCCCAGTACAAAAAATTTAAAGTCTTCAATTTTAATTCTTTGTTATATTTGTTGCTCGATAGTAATAATATTAATAATAATAAAGTAATATAAATAATATAATAAATAATCAATTACCTAAATTACACTTCTTTTCCCAAAAGTTCCTGTTTTGCTTCTAACCCTCATCCAACAAAGCTTAAAATCTTTAAAATTATTATTATTTTTTTAAATTCTGCGCTATTTTTTATTTTGTTGTAAGATGATTTACCTAAAATCTCATCTACATAATTTCATATAAATCTCACTCATTTAAAATATTCATCCTCTTTGAAATTTTTTCTCCATCCCTCCCCCCTCCACCACCCAAAAAAGGGAGGCCAATTTCTAAATACGTGAGAGGAAAGCAAAATACTTTTTTGAAATTTTCTGTTCTCATCCTTGAATCGCATGTGTATTTTACGTTGAAATGAAGGGAAAAAAAGGTTTTATACTATGTGTGTTGGGACAGGGGGGGGGGGGGGGGAGGTAACAAAAAAATGAGAACTTTTTTTTCGAAGGAGGATGGGAAGTCATATATTTTTACACCAAAATCAGAAATTGAGCTAAAGAAAAACAAAACAAAAAGAGGATATTTACAGAAATTTAACTGCCTGAGATACAGGGAGAGAGGGGGATAATGTTCATGATATGAAGGCGAGGGGACAGGAGGAGATAAGAAAAGATTTTGGAAGGAGGGATTAACTTAGGTGATATGTTATTTATTTATTTGGTACTATACTGTTTAACCCTTTGAAGGGCGGTTGGATATATGTTATCCCACCTACGATTAATGAAGACTTACACCAGAAAAATTTTATTAAATTTTACTTTTCTAATTTTGGTGGAAAAAAGTAGTAAAATTGTTTCTCCTTATTTGCAATAAAAAATTTTTTAAGATTCCGGTGTGGATTCGACATTATAGAAACACAATTACTTGCCCCTCAAAGGGTTAATGCATATCTCAGGTTAATTCACAACCATAGCTGCCAACTTTTACGTTTTCTTGTTACAGGGATGAGAGCCCTCCGACCCAAATGACCGATTGTTATCACTAAATTTTAATAGTATTTTCTCGCCGTATTCAATGACAGAATTTCTGAGATTTATTAAAGAAAAGAATACTATTAAAATGTAGTGGTGAAAATCATCCATTTGGGTCGGAGCGATCTCATCCCTGTTGTTACCACTATAATTTTAAAGTAAATATTGTGTTAATTAATCGTCGAGATGTCACGATTAAACAAGGCGAAAATCTCTATTAAATTTTAGTGGTATCCAAAAAGCGTAAAAGTTGGCAGCTATGCACAACATAAACATGAAGCTTGACCCAGTTATAAATTTCTTTATACAACATAGTATTAATCTCATTAAAAAATTAATCTTTTATTTCCCCCTCTTCCTCTGATGAGTGGGTTAAAGCTTTAGCTGAAATCAGATAATTCAAATTTTGTTTTGCTTATTTTTAACTGTTATAAGTTTTACTTCAACTTAAATGGACAGATCATGTAATGCATTCCAAAAATCTGCTAAATTCAGAAGTCGCACACACTGTGATCTGTGTTGCCAGAGGGCTACTCTTTATTAAATTCAGATTTCTTGATTGGCACCACTTTTCTGAAATTGTAAAACTCCCCTTGTTTTAGCCTTAATTAATATGTCATTAAATAAAGGGAATTTTAGTATTTCAAAAAAGTGGTGCCAATCAAGGAATCTAAATTTTAAAAAGTAGACTACTGGCAACACTGGCTCTGATCGCAAACCGTGCAGATTTTGAAACTCTACTGCGTACTATAACTTTTTGTTCTACCTTATTCAAAATTTTATTGCCATGTAAGAAGCATTACATTTCAGAGCTTCAAATTCAATTTTTCCAGGGAGGGGAGTCACCCTCCCACATTTATAAATGGAGGGAACTTTAGATGTTTGGGGGGAAGATTTATTTTAAAAACCCACTATTATTTAACGCGCGTTTTAAAGAAGTACATTAATACAGACATAGCAATATACTATTGAAAATATTTAAGTCTAACTAAGAATAATTATCAAAAAAAATATTAAAACTGATAAAAGATTAGATTTTATACAATTTCTATATTTCAACTTTCACCAAATGTTATGGATCCTAAATAATGAGATTTATTGAATTAATTTCTAAACTGTATTGTGTTTTATTCGATTTTGCGTGCTAAAGCCTGTTTACAAGCTAAGCTTGTGACAGGCAGCACAAGAGCAATATTTATAAATTTGAAAATTGTCCTAAACGTATTTTTATGTTCACTTAAATGAAACCAGAAAAAGGCGAAGTTTTTTTAACATGAATCTTCCGCCCACAATTTTCTTTTGGACAAGATTTCAAAATTTTGGACATGAATCCTATACCTTGAAATTCCAGCCTTGCATTTATATGTTGTATACATTCCGCAAGTATATTATTTTGCATGTTTAATATAATCAAAATACAAAGTGGTAAAAAAAAGAACAAAACAGGGGTGGGATAAATTAAATATTTTTTTTGCAGCCTTGAGATAAAGTTTTGTTTTAAGAGCAAAATGGAATGAGTCCAAAGCTTTGTTAACATTATAATGAAGCATTTGACAGATTCCATTGTCATTAAAATAAAAATTTACCATAGGACATCAAAACAACACAAATCTTAATTTTTGAACTGATCCTCTTTTAGCATGGGCCAATTCATTTAAAACTAAAGGCTAAATACTAAAAGTTTTCATGACTAATGAACATTTAAATAAAATAACAAAAATATCATTTTTGTTTCTTGGAAGTATTGGAGAATATTCGAAATATTACACTGGTATAACAACACAAGAAAATAACTAATTTTTTTCCTATTTAAAACTTACTTTCCTTTTAATAAATATTGTATTCTTATCAGGAAACATATAAACATAAAGACTGTCAAATATATATAACATCTTAAAAAGTTATGCAAGCACAGTATTCCTGTTTTATAAAACTTTTCACACATTTATCTTAAAGTTCATTGCATTTATTTGATATACCGGGTGGACAAAAAGTCCGTAGAAACTTTAAAAATTCATAAAAACCGGGAAAATAACCGAAATAAAAAACGGTTTGCAGGCTTGGCATCTACAGGTCACGGGAATTTTTTAAAACAGGAAAAGAACTCAAAAAACAGCCAATAGGTGGCGCTGAGGTACCCAAGTCAAAGAAAAGATGAGCAAATAACGAACAGAATGACTTCAAATCGTTTATTACAGCTCTATGTGTTCCATATGACCACCACCACAGGAGATAACACATTGAAGGCGAGTCACAAATCCAGTAATGGCAGAGTGTAGCAGGTCTGGATGTACATATGACACCTCTCGACGGTCACATCTTTCAGTTCAGACAGATTAGACGGAACGGATGAATACACCCGAGATTTCAAATACCACCATAACCAAAAATCTGCCGGTGTCAAATCTGGAGACCGAGGGGGGCCATGGGAGCATAAAACCCCTGTTAATGCTTTTGTCTTCCCCAAACGTCTGTAGCAGGAATTCCTTGGCAGGAGTAGCAATGTGACTTGAGGCTCCAACTTTCATAAACGTGACTAAAGCGCATCACTTCCATGCAAACATCGCATGACCTTCTCTGGCAGAAACATCAAATAACGCTGAGAATTCACCGCAACCGTTTTACACCCATTTACTGGGCACTGCGTTTCAAAGAAGAAAGGTTCTATGATGAACGAACTTGTGAATCCATATTACACAGTCACTTTTGGGGGGTGCAATGGTTTCTGGCTGTACTCACGTGTATTAGTCGTCGCCCAGATGCGACAGTTATGGGTATTAACGTCGCCATGGAGCAAAAAATTAGCTTCATCTGTCCAGAAGACATTAAAAACCCACGAGGGATTCTGCTCGATTGTGGAGAAAGACCATCTCGCAAATGGTTCCCTTTGTACGGTATCCGCTGGTAAAAGTTCATGGCACGACTGTAATCTGTATGGATAAAGATCAAGTATTCCACGAAGGATATTGCGTACCGAGGATTGTGGTAAGCCCAAGCGTCTGGCAGCTCGAGGCTCATCTTCACGAGCACTGCTGGTTCCCGCAGCTGAATCAGACGCTAACGCTTCTATTTCGGCAGCAACACGCGGCGAACATCCCTGCATTAAACATGGTCGTTCGGATCTTACACGGCCCTGCAGCGTTCTGGTTTTCTCAAACCGCCGAACAAGTTTTAAATGCCTGTCGCTGTTAAAGGCCCTTTTCCAGCCCACACATTCCTCTGACCTCGGAATTTACGTAAAGCAATGGTCGCCGATTCCTGGTTTACATAAAATAATTTCACCAACAAAGCTTTATCCTTCTCACTCAGCATCCTTGATCACGTACACGGCTCACAACTGTGAACTAGTTCTGGATTAGGAGGGCAAGTTCTTATAATTCTCTCATTTGCATATTTCCACCAATATCGCACGAAACAGCTCCATCTGTCGGCTGTTTTTTCAGTTATTTTTTTATTTATGTCAACCGGTATGATTGTACAATGTACAAATAGTTGTATACTAGGGAACAATCTAGGATAAATTAACAATGTTTTTTGTGAATATTTAAAGAGTTTTGAAATAAAACTTTTGTAACTTTAATTTTAAGCTTAAAACTTATTTATTTAAATATAAAAAATAGTTGATAATATAGGATAATTGCTATTAAAGTCCAAAATTAAATGGTAAAATCAAAAACAGTGAAAAATCTCAGTGACCCATCCATCTACTTCACAAGTGTGCTTCAATTCTGTTTTATGATTCATTTATACTTTTTTTAAAAAGATGTTTGACTTCGGAAAAAAAAAAATTAGTGAAAGTACAAACTATAACGTTTTTATATGACCTTTTACAATATAATGTAAAAGGAAAATATCATTGTGACTGATCTCAAATACACTTAAAATTAAGATTTTTAAAGAGCAAAAATCTTTCATTTCTGATGTAAATCGTTACATTAATACTGATAAATTTTACAAAGAAAAATAAAAGGAAATAAATATTGCCAAGATATCTACAAATTAATACATTATTTTTATGATAAACAAAATAAAAAGGATTTAAAAGCAAAATCAAATATTAATTTTACCATTAAATATATTCTTAGGATAAATATTTGATAGTTAAGCAAATATTAAGATAGAAACTATTTTGTCGTGTTTCTGAGCAAAAGACGCCGTAATCTATCGGCGATATAATTAAGTAGCTGATGTTATAGTTAATATCAATCAGTTTTTCTTTTCCATGAAAATGCATAATAGTTTAAATTAAACTGGAAAATTCGCTAATAACTGGAAGAAAAAATATTTTGGATATCATGATTAACGAAGTGTAAATGCAATGTAAAATAAAATATTACAATAAAGAAATTACGAAATGTTCACGTTAAGATTTATGAATTTTTATATACTTACTTTTCTTTGTCATTCATTGTTAATATTCCTTATTGTTCTTAATCACAATCACACCATAGATAATGGACGCTAATAAAATAATAAAAAATTCCAGAATAAAATTCCTAATAACCAGAATGTTGCCAAACGATGAATTCCGAAATACTCAATGTCTTCGATATTCGCAACGCCACATAGCGTAAGGGTTCCCAGCAATCATACTGCAAAAGTTCGTGCACTTCCATGGTGTGGGGGGCCAGCGCATGAGATAAAACGAAGGCCGATCAGAATTTTATCTGATGATTTCAAACAGCAATGTTGACTGAAGCTGTCCAGCATTGGTTATGCAGTAGTAGGCCATTAGCCAGCACTTCTCCATCATTGCCAGCACCTATCTTGCCGCTGGCCAGCAATTTCCTGTTTAGTGGGATGTTTTTGCACTGCAGCACGAATTGCATAAAAATAAAAACCTAAAATATGACGAAAATTGTGTTTTTTTAACTCTATTATGAATAAAACTCCTATCTGTGTCATTTTGGCACCGTGGCGTGCCAACAGACGAGAGAAAATTTTACCAATATTTTCCTTAACCCATTAACCGCAGAAACTATAAGATTTGGATCTTCAACTTTTTGCTGAAAAAAGTTTGCCGCCACAAATTTTGAAAGATATTTTTAGCTTTATTTAGTGGCCAAAATTCCTGTTATTAAATAATCAAATATTTTAATTTAAAAAACAGTGGTAGCTTGGTAGTTAATTTAAGCATGCGCATTTATTTTTACCATTGCGTCAACGCAAAACCAGCGGGTGAGGGGTTAAGAAACATTTGACTTATTTAAAAGCAAAAATTTTGCGAATAAAGAAAACAAAATTTTCAGTTTAAAAATACAGGTATCGATGCGTGTTCGAAAATACCATAGCTGTCAACCTTTACGCTTTTTGGCTACCACTAAAATTTTAAGGAGATTTTCGCCTTCTTTAATCATGATATTTCGACGATTGAATGAGATAATATTTTCTATAAAATTTTAGTGGTATGAAAAATGCGTAAAAGTTGGCAGCTATGAAATACTGATAATGAAACAGCTCGTCATTCTATTGCTGCAAATTCAACCCCTTGAAGGCCACCGGTATATTATATATTAGTGCTCTCGATGGGATAAGTTTTTCAGTTTCACGTTTAAACGATATACGTATATACGTATCATACGTTTCTATGAAATACGGATACCTTAACACTAGAACGCCCGGAAATTTTACCCAATTTTCATTAAAATATTTGACACCAGAATTTTTATTTAAAATGGTTTGAGTGTTTTATTTAACGTAAATCTGAGTTGTTTGTATTTAACTTATTTCATGAAACAATTTCTTGTACCAGCTGACATTTAATCATATGGTCGGAGTCCGATCGACTCCTTCCGGGCGTTCTAGTGTTAAAATATACGTTTAAAAGTATTCGTATACGTATAAGGGTACATCGGTTAAACGTATATTTAAGTATACGTACATTAAAGTATCGTATTCACTTTTAATAAATATGGACCTCATCATTCTCGTGACTTCCTTTAGAGCCGAAAAGTTTAAAGCCGAAAAATAGAGGGGACTGTTAAAAATTAAAATACCGAACAGAGATAAGGAGTTTCTTCTTTCCTTTCCACCTTCTCATTATTCCCTGTCTCATTACTGTTCTTTGCACTCCGGTTCAACTCTTATCTCCGGGATCACGAAGGTTACGCTATGCAAAAGTCACAGACTGTTTTTTTCTTCTTTTCGAATAACCATTTGATAATCTTACTTTATCGAAGATTATTAGATTTGATTCAAAAAAGTTGCTAATGTGATTAATTAATGATTCAAATAACCAGTATATTTTCATGCGCGTGTGTGTGTTGGGGAAGGTGGAGGGGGCAAAAGGCAAGGGGCAGTGGCGTATGCAAACGAGATATTTTGCAAAATTCTTAGCGAGCGAGTACTTAGGCTAATATTTCAATAAATGTCAGAATAAAACTGTATCAAGTGCTCCTCAGATGTGCACATTAAAATCAAAGATCCCCCTCCCATTCAAGAAAGTTTTGAAAAGGTGCCACTGCCCTATTTAACTAAGCAATAATGCGTAAAATTTTTTTATCGTCAATTTGAACGTACCTAAGCAAAAGGTACCTGTAATGCTATGTATCTGGAACAAAACAAAAAGGAAATGAAGGTGGGGTGGGTGCATTTTTAGTGAACTGTTATTCAAAAACCAGTTAAGTCACACTCATAAAATTTACAATTTAACCTTATATTACAAAGATGTTTATTATCCTAAGTTTTCAGAATTTTTTAGTCAATATTCCGCATCTGGTTGAACTTTTATTTAGGGTTTCCAAATTTTCACCAGTAGGTTTAAGTAGTTACTATTGACTTATAAGATGAAAGCTATTCCACAAATAAAATAAAAGGAAATTGCTATTCAAAATTTTCTGGTGTGAATTCCAACACTAGTGAGAAGTCGGTCGATTAGTGATGACGTCACAACTTGTGTCCTCAGGCATTGAGTATTTCGATGGCAACGCCCAAACAGGGATACTTTAATTTGAATCACCGTGTAGTTATTATTGTTTTATAAGGGGACAGATATTCCACAAATAAAATAAAAGAAAATTGCTATTCAAAATTTTCCGGTTTGAATTCCAACCATAGTGAAAAGTCCGTCAATTAGTTATGATGTCACACTCGTGTCCTCTGGCTTTGTGTATTTCCATGGCTACGGTTATTTCCGTTTTTTTTTAGGAAGAATATGCTGACGAACATGTACAGGATTTCCACAGTGTTGCCGCATGCGCATCTGGCTAATTTTTTATTGGGGGATTCCAAATTCTATACAGTAAATTTAACCCCTTGAGGGGCGGTGATGCCGTCACGGCATCACATAATTTTAATCCCTAATTGCTACATTGGCACCACATTTTTTGAATGAAAACTTCACTTTTATTAAATAAGCGAAAATATACCTTTACTTCTTTACAAATAAATTTTCTTGTAAATACTGGTGTTACTTAATTATTTCAACAGTTTACAAATATAATTTCCTTGCCCCTGAAAGGGTTAAAGAGTTATTGTTTTACATGATGACAGATATTACACAAATAAAATAAAATAAAATTGCTATTCAAAAATTTCCGGTTTGAATTCCAACACTAGTGAAAAATCGGTCGATTAGTGTTGACGTCATACTGATGTCCTCTGGCCTTGAGTATTCCGATGGCAACGGTAATTTCCTTTTTTTGGGGGTCGGGGGTGGATGAATTTGCTGAAGAACGTGTACAGGGTTGTACAGTTGTAGTACAAATAAAATATGCGGTCTTTTTGCTGCATTGAATCGCTTATTGCCTTCTAATAAGAGGAAAATCTTACTGGTATAGACATGATCACGATTTATTTATTGTTTGGCACAATATTTCCCTGTAGGAGCCACGTGCTATTAACTCTTTGAATGGAGGGGAATATATTTTATCTCACCTAATTTTAATCAAGTCTTGTCCCAGAATTTTTAAACAAAACTTTTCATTAAACCTTTAGCAAAAAAATATAATGAAAAATAACGAAGAACTTGTAAATTTAACTTTTTTATAATCAAATAATTTTTTTTCTAAATTTCTCGTGTAAATTCAATATTACATAAACAAAATCAGTTTTGCCTCACAGAATTAAACACTATTCAACCAGGCAGCTAACATTTTGCTCCTGCGATTGTAGATCAGTTTAGAGATGGCATCCTTGCTGAACACCCTCGAACAATTCATGCACCCACAGTTTCAGTTTCTATTTTTATGAATCATGTGAAATTGCTCAGAATTCACCATTTCGCGCATTACTTACTAGGAAAGTTCAAGAAGCGTTACGCGCCGATTTTGACGAGAGTTGTATCGTTGGATAGATCTCGTCATGGGGAGTAAAAAACTCAGTTGAACTACCCGTTGCCAATTAGCCGTTTTGGAGGTATCCGACACAAAAAGGCACACAATTTGTTTATTTATTACAATGTATTTATGCTGCTACATTTGTCATATCGTCAAATTTATATGACATTTGCTTCAATATTAGTACCATCTTGGGTTTTTTTTTTTAAGTAAATTCATATTTTAATCATGTAAAAGCTTGTCTTTATTTATATTAAGCAGAATTACATATATTAAAATGCATACAAAATATTGAAATATATAAATAAATATTGAAACGCGAGGAAAGTAATGCAAGAAAAATAAACACTTCGGCTACACTTTTCACTTGCGAATGTTCTGCAGAACCTACAACAAGGCAAATTTTTTATATAGAAATGCTAATTTATATCAAAATCAAAAGTAATTTAATTTTAATAGTACTGTAAAATCCCAATTATAAGCTCCTCCTTGGAAGTAAACCCCGCACCCAATTTTAAGTAGATTTAATTTTCTTGATTATTTTCGTTTTCATTCCCAAATATAAGCCCCCCCCCCTCCTATTCACAAACATTTTTTGTGGAAAAACCTGATTTAAAAATCTGAGGGTGATAATTTTGAATCTTTTGACTTTTTGATGGATTTTTATATGTTTTACAAATTCTTAATGAAATCCCTACCCCCATCATCTGCTTGAAATGTCCGCTTCTCTTCTTTTCTCTTCCTCCCCAGTACAAAAAATTTAAAGTCTTCAATTTTAATTCTTTGTTATATTTGTTGCTCGATAGTAATAATATTAATAATAATAAAGTAATATAAATAATATAATAAATAATCAATTACCTAAATTACACTTCTTTTCCCAAAAGTTCCTGTTTTGCTTCTAACCCTCATCCAACAAAGCTTAAAATCTTTAAAATTATTATTATTTTTTTAAATTCTGCGCTATTTTTTATTTTGTTGTAAGATGATTTACCTAAAATCTCATCTACATAATTTCATATAAATCTCACTCATTTAAAATATTCATCCTCTTTGAAATTTTTTCTCCATCCCTCCCCCCTCCACCACCCAAAAAAGGGAGGCCAATTTCTAAATACGTGAGAGGAAAGCAAAATACTTTTTTGAAATTTTCTGTTCTCATCCTTGAATCGCATGTGTATTTTACGTTGAAATGAAGGGAAAAAAAGGTTTTATACTATGTGTGTTGGGACAGGGGGGGGGGGGGGGAGGTAACAAAAAAATGAGAACTTTTTTTTCGAAGGAGGATGGGAAGTCATATATTTTTACACCAAAATCAGAAATTGAGCTAAAGAAAAACAAAACAAAAAGAGGATATTTACAGAAATTTAACTGCCTGAGATACAGGGAGAGAGGGGGATAATGTTCATGATATGAAGGCGAGGGGACAGGAGGAGATAAGAAAAGATTTTGGAAGGAGGGATTAACTTAGGTGATATGTTATTTATTTATTTGGTACTATACTGTTTAACCCTTTGAAGGGCGGTTGGATATATGTTATCCCACCTACGATTAATGAAGACTTACACCAGAAAAATTTTATTAAATTTTACTTTTCTAATTTTGGTGGAAAAAAGTAGTAAAATTGTTTCTCCTTATTTGCAATAAAAAATTTTTTAAGATTCCGGTGTGGATTCGACATTATAGAAACACAATTACTTGCCCCTCAAAGGGTTAATGCATATCTCAGGTTAATTCACAACCATAGCTGCCAACTTTTACGTTTTCTTGTTACAGGGATGAGAGCCCTCCGACCCAAATGACCGATTGTTATCACTAAATTTTAATAGTATTTTCTCGCCGTATTCAATGACAGAATTTCTGAGATTTATTAAAGAAAAGAATACTATTAAAATGTAGTGGTGAAAATCATCCATTTGGGTCGGAGCGATCTCATCCCTGTTGTTACCACTATAATTTTAAAGTAAATATTGTGTTAATTAATCGTCGAGATGTCACGATTAAACAAGGCGAAAATCTCTATTAAATTTTAGTGGTATCCAAAAAGCGTAAAAGTTGGCAGCTATGCACAACATAAACATGAAGCTTGACCCAGTTATAAATTTCTTTATACAACATAGTATTAATCTCATTAAAAAATTAATCTTTTATTTCCCCCTCTTCCTCTGATGAGTGGGTTAAAGCTTTAGCTGAAATCAGATAATTCAAATTTTGTTTTGCTTATTTTTAACTGTTATAAGTTTTACTTCAACTTAAATGGACAGATCATGTAATGCATTCCAAAAATCTGCTAAATTCAGAAGTCGCACACACTGTGATCTGTGTTGCCAGAGGGCTACTCTTTATTAAATTCAGATTTCTTGATTGGCACCACTTTTCTGAAATTGTAAAACTCCCCTTGTTTTAGCCTTAATTAATATGTCATTAAATAAAGGGAATTTTAGTATTTCAAAAAAGTGGTGCCAATCAAGGAATCTAAATTTTAAAAAGTAGACTACTGGCAACACTGGCTCTGATCGCAAACCGTGCAGATTTTGAAACTCTACTGCGTACTATAACTTTTTGTTCTACCTTATTCAAAATTTTATTGCCATGTAAGAAGCATTACATTTCAGAGCTTCAAATTCAATTTTTCCAGGGAGGGGAGTCACCCTCCCACATTTATAAATGGAGGGAACTTTAGATGTTTGGGGGGAAGATTTATTTTAAAAACCCACTATTATTTAACGCGCGTTTTAAAGAAGTACATTAATACAGACATAGCAATATACTATTGAAAATATTTAAGTCTAACTAAGAATAATTATCAAAAAAAATATTAAAACTGATAAAAGATTAGATTTTATACAATTTCTATATTTCAACTTTCACCAAATGTTATGGATCCTAAATAATGAGATTTATTGAATTAATTTCTAAACTGTATTGTGTTTTATTCGATTTTGCGTGCTAAAGCCTGTTTACAAGCTAAGCTTGTGACAGGCAGCACAAGAGCAATATTTATAAATTTGAAAATTGTCCTAAACGTATTTTTATGTTCACTTAAATGAAACCAGAAAAAGGCGAAGTTTTTTTAACATGAATCTTCCGCCCACAATTTTCTTTTGGACAAGATTTCAAAATTTTGGACATGAATCCTATACCTTGAAATTCCAGCCTTGCATTTATATGTTGTATACATTCCGCAAGTATATTATTTTGCATGTTTAATATAATCAAAATACAAAGTGGTAAAAAAAAGAACAAAACAGGGGTGGGATAAATTAAATATTTTTTTTGCAGCCTTGAGATAAAGTTTTGTTTTAAGAGCAAAATGGAATGAGTCCAAAGCTTTGTTAACATTATAATGAAGCATTTGACAGATTCCATTGTCATTAAAATAAAAATTTACCATAGGACATCAAAACAACACAAATCTTAATTTTTGAACTGATCCTCTTTTAGCATGGGCCAATTCATTTAAAACTAAAGGCTAAATACTAAAAGTTTTCATGACTAATGAACATTTAAATAAAATAACAAAAATATCATTTTTGTTTCTTGGAAGTATTGGAGAATATTCGAAATATTACACTGGTATAACAACACAAGAAAATAACTAATTTTTTTCCTATTTAAAACTTACTTTCCTTTTAATAAATATTGTATTCTTATCAGGAAACATATAAACATAAAGACTGTCAAATATATATAACATCTTAAAAAGTTATGCAAGCACAGTATTCCTGTTTTATAAAACTTTTCACACATTTATCTTAAAGTTCATTGCATTTATTTGATATACCGGGTGGACAAAAAGTCCGTAGAAACTTTAAAAATTCATAAAAACCGGGAAAATAACCGAAATAAAAAACGGTTTGCAGGCTTGGCATCTACAGGTCACGGGAATTTTTTAAAACAGGAAAAGAACTCAAAAAACAGCCAATAGGTGGCGCTGAGGTACCCAAGTCAAAGAAAAGATGAGCAAATAACGAACAGAATGACTTCAAATCGTTTATTACAGCTCTATGTGTTCCATATGACCACCACCACAGGAGATAACACATTGAAGGCGAGTCACAAATCCAGTAATGGCAGAGTGTAGCAGGTCTGGATGTACATATGACACCTCTCGACGGTCACATCTTTCAGTTCAGACAGATTAGACGGAACGGATGAATACACCCGAGATTTCAAATACCACCATAACCAAAAATCTGCCGGTGTCAAATCTGGAGACCGAGGGGGGCCATGGGAGCATAAAACCCCTGTTAATGCTTTTGTCTTCCCCAAACGTCTGTAGCAGGAATTCCTTGGCAGGAGTAGCAATGTGACTTGAGGCTCCAACTTTCATAAACGTGACTAAAGCGCATCACTTCCATGCAAACATCGCATGACCTTCTCTGGCAGAAACATCAAATAACGCTGAGAATTCACCGCAACCGTTTTACACCCATTTACTGGGCACTGCGTTTCAAAGAAGAAAGGTTCTATGATGAACGAACTTGTGAATCCATATTACACAGTCACTTTTGGGGGGTGCAATGGTTTCTGGCTGTACTCACGTGTATTAGTCGTCGCCCAGATGCGACAGTTATGGGTATTAACGTCGCCATGGAGCAAAAAATTAGCTTCATCTGTCCAGAAGACATTAAAAACCCACGAGGGATTCTGCTCGATTGTGGAGAAAGACCATCTCGCAAATGGTTCCCTTTGTACGGTATCCGCTGGTAAAAGTTCATGGCACGACTGTAATCTGTATGGATAAAGATCAAGTATTCCACGAAGGATATTGCGTACCGAGGATTGTGGTAAGCCCAAGCGTCTGGCAGCTCGAGGCTCATCTTCACGAGCACTGCTGGTTCCCGCAGCTGAATCAGACGCTAACGCTTCTATTTCGGCAGCAACACGCGGCGAACATCCCTGCATTAAACATGGTCGTTCGGATCTTACACGGCCCTGCAGCGTTCTGGTTTTCTCAAACCGCCGAACAAGTTTTAAATGCCTGTCGCTGTTAAAGGCCCTTTTCCAGCCCACACATTCCTCTGACCTCGGAATTTACGTAAAGCAATGGTCGCCGATTCCTGGTTTACATAAAATAATTTCACCAACAAAGCTTTATCCTTCTCACTCAGCATCCTTGATCACGTACACGGCTCACAACTGTGAACTAGTTCTGGATTAGGAGGGCAAGTTCTTATAATTCTCTCATTTGCATATTTCCACCAATATCGCACGAAACAGCTCCATCTGTCGGCTGTTTTTTCAGTTATTTTTTTATTTATGTCAACCGGTATGATTGTACAATGTACAAATAGTTGTATACTAGGGAACAATCTAGGATAAATTAACAATGTTTTTTGTGAATATTTAAAGAGTTTTGAAATAAAACTTTTGTAACTTTAATTTTAAGCTTAAAACTTATTTATTTAAATATAAAAAATAGTTGATAATATAGGATAATTGCTATTAAAGTCCAAAATTAAATGGTAAAATCAAAAACAGTGAAAAATCTCAGTGACCCATCCATCTACTTCACAAGTGTGCTTCAATTCTGTTTTATGATTCATTTATACTTTTTTTAAAAAGATGTTTGACTTCGGAAAAAAAAAAATTAGTGAAAGTACAAACTATAACGTTTTTATATGACCTTTTACAATATAATGTAAAAGGAAAATATCATTGTGACTGATCTCAAATACACTTAAAATTAAGATTTTTAAAGAGCAAAAATCTTTCATTTCTGATGTAAATCGTTACATTAATACTGATAAATTTTACAAAGAAAAATAAAAGGAAATAAATATTGCCAAGATATCTACAAATTAATACATTATTTTTATGATAAACAAAATAAAAAGGATTTAAAAGCAAAATCAAATATTAATTTTACCATTAAATATATTCTTAGGATAAATATTTGATAGTTAAGCAAATATTAAGATAGAAACTATTTTGTCGTGTTTCTGAGCAAAAGACGCCGTAATCTATCGGCGATATAATTAAGTAGCTGATGTTATAGTTAATATCAATCAGTTTTTCTTTTCCATGAAAATGCATAATAGTTTAAATTAAACTGGAAAATTCGCTAATAACTGGAAGAAAAAATATTTTGGATATCATGATTAACGAAGTGTAAATGCAATGTAAAATAAAATATTACAATAAAGAAATTACGAAATGTTCACGTTAAGATTTATGAATTTTTATATACTTACTTTTCTTTGTCATTCATTGTTAATATTCCTTATTGTTCTTAATCACAATCACACCATAGATAATGGACGCTAATAAAATAATAAAAAATTCCAGAATAAAATTCCTAATAACCAGAATGTTGCCAAACGATGAATTCCGAAATACTCAATGTCTTCGATATTCGCAACGCCACATAGCGTAAGGGTTCCCAGCAATCATACTGCAAAAGTTCGTGCACTTCCATGGTGTGGGGGGCCAGCGCATGAGATAAAACGAAGGCCGATCAGAATTTTATCTGATGATTTCAAACAGCAATGTTGACTGAAGCTGTCCAGCATTGGTTATGCAGTAGTAGGCCATTAGCCAGCACTTCTCCATCATTGCCAGCACCTATCTTGCCGCTGGCCAGCAATTTCCTGTTTAGTGGGATGTTTTTGCACTGCAGCACGAATTGCATAAAAATAAAAACCTAAAATATGACGAAAATTGTGTTTTTTTAACTCTATTATGAATAAAACTCCTATCTGTGTCATTTTGGCACCGTGGCGTGCCAACAGACGAGAGAAAATTTTACCAATATTTTCCTTAACCCATTAACCGCAGAAACTATAAGATTTGGATCTTCAACTTTTTGCTGAAAAAAGTTTGCCGCCACAAATTTTGAAAGATATTTTTAGCTTTATTTAGTGGCCAAAATTCCTGTTATTAAATAATCAAATATTTTAATTTAAAAAACAGTGGTAGCTTGGTAGTTAATTTAAGCATGCGCATTTATTTTTACCATTGCGTCAACGCAAAACCAGCGGGTGAGGGGTTAAGAAACATTTGACTTATTTAAAAGCAAAAATTTTGCGAATAAAGAAAACAAAATTTTCAGTTTAAAAATACAGGTATCGATGCGTGTTCGAAAATACCATAGCTGTCAACCTTTACGCTTTTTGGCTACCACTAAAATTTTAAGGAGATTTTCGCCTTCTTTAATCATGATATTTCGACGATTGAATGAGATAATATTTTCTATAAAATTTTAGTGGTATGAAAAATGCGTAAAAGTTGGCAGCTATGAAATACTGATAATGAAACAGCTCGTCATTCTATTGCTGCAAATTCAACCCCTTGAAGGCCACCGGTATATTATATATTAGTGCTCTCGATGGGATAAGTTTTTCAGTTTCACGTTTAAACGATATACGTATATACGTATCATACGTTTCTATGAAATACGGATACCTTAACACTAGAACGCCCGGAAATTTTACCCAATTTTCATTAAAATATTTGACACCAGAATTTTTATTTAAAATGGTTTGAGTGTTTTATTTAACGTAAATCTGAGTTGTTTGTATTTAACTTATTTCATGAAACAATTTCTTGTACCAGCTGACATTTAATCATATGGTCGGAGTCCGATCGACTCCTTCCGGGCGTTCTAGTGTTAAAATATACGTTTAAAAGTATTCGTATACGTATAAGGGTACATCGGTTAAACGTATATTTAAGTATACGTACATTAAAGTATCGTATTCACTTTTAATAAATATGGACCTCATCATTCTCGTGACTTCCTTTAGAGCCGAAAAGTTTAAAGCCGAAAAATAGAGGGGACTGTTAAAAATTAAAATACCGAACAGAGATAAGGAGTTTCTTCTTTCCTTTCCACCTTCTCATTATTCCCTGTCTCATTACTGTTCTTTGCACTCCGGTTCAACTCTTATCTCCGGGATCACGAAGGTTACGCTATGCAAAAGTCACAGACTGTTTTTTTCTTCTTTTCGAATAACCATTTGATAATCTTACTTTATCGAAGATTATTAGATTTGATTCAAAAAAGTTGCTAATGTGATTAATTAATGATTCAAATAACCAGTATATTTTCATGCGCGTGTGTGTGTTGGGGAAGGTGGAGGGGGCAAAAGGCAAGGGGCAGTGGCGTATGCAAACGAGATATTTTGCAAAATTCTTAGCGAGCGAGTACTTAGGCTAATATTTCAATAAATGTCAGAATAAAACTGTATCAAGTGCTCCTCAGATGTGCACATTAAAATCAAAGATCCCCCTCCCATTCAAGAAAGTTTTGAAAAGGTGCCACTGCCCTATTTAACTAAGCAATAATGCGTAAAATTTTTTTATCGTCAATTTGAACGTACCTAAGCAAAAGGTACCTGTAATGCTATGTATCTGGAACAAAACAAAAAGGAAATGAAGGTGGGGTGGGTGCATTTTTAGTGAACTGTTATTCAAAAACCAGTTAAGTCACACTCATAAAATTTACAATTTAACCTTATATTACAAAGATGTTTATTATCCTAAGTTTTCAGAATTTTTTAGTCAATCCTTTTTGAGATATTAATTAGTGAAAATTTCCAAAAACAGACTTAACACAGCTTTTGATGAGCTGTACAAAGAAAAGGAAACGGTTTTCAGGATTGAAATTTATAAAAATGAGTACCCCTATAAGAGATCTGTTTAAAAATATATATATTTAAGGTGAGTCTCATTTCCTTCAATTAAAAATAATGGCAGCGAAAGGCGGTGTTTGACCTTTTATTTCTCCGTTTTTTAAGCATGTTTTTGGCCTAGAACCTTAAGTCTAATGAAATTTTTATAATTACATAAAATGTCGAAAAGTTTAAGTCTAATGAAAATTTTATAATTACATATAATGTTCACAATTTTATGCTGGACATTTTGGTTTTCAATTCCTCTTGATAGGTAGAAAAATAAAGCAGCTACAGCATTTCCCGTAAAACACGTTTTTCGCCTAAAATTGGTTGTGTAGTTTGTTAAAAATGGCCTATCCAAAAAACTATACGATAAAAAAAATTTTAGTCATATTTTTAAACTCAGAAAACTATGAAGAAGTCTTTATTAAAAGATTAAAAAAATTAAAAATGTCGAGCGACACCACCTGTGTGATTTGAACTGAATTGACCGTAATATGTAAATGGTTATTTTGCATCATAGTATCCAAAATAAGTGAAATGTATGCGAATGGATAATATGACGTAATGAGTTAATTTACATAAATTTTTGTTATGGTTTTAGATAGCATGGCGCAACAGATAAGCCACATTATTCAATAAATGCATTTCAATGCATAATATAGGTTTAGTGAAAGTGATATACTTATCAGTGTATTGAAAAATTAAACATATAATTTGGTTGTCTAAATATACTTTAGAAGACAAATCAAAAATAATTTAAATTGAAACTTAATTTGTAATTTTATCAAAATTTCATTTTTATTTCCCCTTACATGAATAAAATGTTTAAACGGATGCATACCTTATCAATATGGGCTTTAGAATAATTTTTAAAGAATGTTTTAAGATTATTTTGATTTATTAAATTGCATATATTTATTCTCTTTTTTAATGTTCTTAATGTTTCTCTTTTAGAAATTAAAAATTTAAATGTTAAACATTTTGGAGCTATATGTGCAATGGGCATGGATCTCTATTGCTCTTATATATAATATATAAGGTCATTGTGCCTAAATGCGACGCGATTTCCCATAGTTTTGTCGCATTTAAGGAATATTTGGGATCTTGTTAATAAATTTATATTTTAATAAGTAGAAAATTGTTGAATACCGTGCCTTTAATTCACAACTAACTTGTATCGTAGAAATTGAATCTTTATTTTAACTGTAAGCCATCAATATACCATTGTCGTATTTAGGTCATTTTTGTCGCATTTACTGTAGTTAAATCCTAAATGAGACACCCAATGTCCTAAATGTGACAATGCGTTTTACACATGTCATTTCATCTTAAAATATTAATTTAATTGCTATACATATTTTAATTACTTAGTAAAGAATGGAAATACCTCAAATTGATTGTTGAATAGTTTATTATGGAACAATTGAATAAAATAATAATTTACATAAAAAATCATAACGGTACATAATCTTAAATACATTTTACTTAAATAATGCATACTTCAAAATCCATATTTAACAGACTTTTAACTTTGACCATCGATAAAACAGGAAGTAATTAATGAATGACTGATACAACAAGTTTTACCAAATATTTTAAGTTTTATTTTAACGCATTTTGAATTTTCACCTTCCGTGTAGGCCAGGGGTGGCCAACAGTGGCACGCCTGATACCACTAAAATTTTACAGAAAAATTCTACTTCTTGAATCGCAGAGATTCGATGATTAGATAAGGCAATGATTACTGTAAAATTTTAGTGGTGTGGCGCGTGCCAATGTTGGCCACCCCTGGTGTAGGCCTTTATTTTCTTTTTGATATCTGAATGGCATGGATCAATATACGATTAAGGTTTAAGTTGTTGAAGATTTACTTCCAGATTGTTTTAGTGACTGACTTCAGGTTTTTAATAATTTTGTTTGAAATGCTGATTTTGAATTTTTACGCTTTAATTATTCTCACTTTTTCATTGTCCTATTTTTTTGTCCATATTATGCTACAGCTTTTAAACATGCAGCAAAATCTGACTCTACGGATTTTCGCTTTTTGGGTAGAATTTTGAATTGTTTGCGAAACTGTTTTCATCAAACGTCTTTCAAAAGTAGAGGATAGATTAGCTTCCGCGAAGTACGACAACGAATGAATGCACCTTGGTTCCACTTCACACGAGCGTTTGCCATTTACCAACCACTGCGTGGGACGGAACCGTTTATGCTCAAGGTACACAGCAGAACTTGGCAAACATAAGCCCAAACATGTTAACTAAATTTATATTTCAACGTTGCTTTTAGTGGAAACTGGTGGCAATGAAGATTTGCATAAGCAGATTAAAAACATCACATTGTAAACATATTTGATAGCAGATAAACATTTTAACCTGTGGCGTAGCCAGAGTGGGCGTCCAAATGACCTGGATACCACTAATATTCAAAAGTTTTCTTGGTATTAATGAGTAGCAAAAAATTCTCAGATCTAATAAGGCGAAGAAAATTTTGCAAAGTTATTGATACACTGAGCATCTGGACCTCCACCCTGGCTATGCCACTGATTTCTACCTTTAGACTTGAAAACAAATGATAAAGTTCCATGTATATTCCAAAGACGTTTGTTCTTTTGAAACTTTTTTATAGGAATTACAGCATTTCTTAAAAATTCTTTTTTTTTCTTTTTAAACCTTAGTTCCATAATTTCTGTCATTAAATAAATTGCTCTTCAGAAATAATGATAGCAGTTTGTCCACTGACAACGGGTTTGCCACCCTTGCTTTCCAAAATACAGATTTTTTTTCTGAAATTTAAAATGTTTAACAAGTTTCGAAATTGTTTACGATATAATTTTTCCCGGATTTGACTAACAAATAAAAATTTATATTGCCACCAGTTTACATTAAGAGCATTGTTCAGATATTCATTTCTCTCTGTGTCTCCGAAGTTATACGCGAATAGTTGTAGCATGGCGAATGTTATAGATAATATCGCAAATGGTGCGTTAGTCGGAAGTTTTAAGGGACAATTTGGTAATATTTCGTCCAATTTTGAAGACTGTTAAAAAAAAAAATACTGGATGAAATTACACCTTTGTGGATAGATACATTTTGGACTTGAAAGCTAAAGATGGTTACACTACTTCACCTACCGATCAAGAGGAGGTAAGAAGAACCTGCTTTGATGTTTTTTCTTTGCTAAGGGAGCCTACTATTGATAATTTGTTAAACTCTGCTATTTTTAGGGGTTTTTTTTTTGTTCTATTCAGTATAAGAAAGCACCTAACTTAATCATTAATGACAATAACCTTAAAAATGAATTATTCAATGCTGTCAAAAAAGGGATTAAGCGTCCCTTGTCAGAGGAGAGTTCTACTATCCCTCTTGCTAATAAATTCTAAATATCGCAAATGAAGTTAATTTAAGCGAAAATATTGACATGGAGCAATCCAATTCTAATGTTAGTTCCGTCCAGAAACCTGGTAACTCTAAAAAACCTAATAACCCTTTCTATATCGAAATCGACCAAAATTGGGCGACGCTAGCTCAACAAATTACCGAGGTAAATTCTGAAAAACCCCAAATAGCTCTAAAAGGAGAACGCTTAGTCGTTCAATGTGTTTCTTATAATGAATATAATCTAACGCAGAGGTGGCTAAATCAAAATACAATAAAATATACTACTCTTGACCCCAGAGAGTTAAGACCGAAGAAAATATGCATTAGGGGCCTCCCCTGTTATACAGATGTTAAACTAATAGAAAAAAAGCCTTCGCTAGCATGGGTTTGCAGTCACTAGGGCTGCCATGCTTAAAAATAGAAGGACAGGGCATCCCATGCCAATCTATATGGTAAATGTCATACCACGTAAAAACTTTGAGGAAATCTACAAAATCAACGTGAACCACTATATTTCTGTTAAAATTGAAGCCTTTACTTCCAAAAATAAAGTCAAACAATGCTATCGGTGTCAAGGGTATGGGCATGCCTCAGAGGTATGCGGCTTTGACACCAAATGTGTCAAATGTGGTGAATTACACTTAAGCACTGTTTGTGAGCACAAAGGCAAAATTAAACCTAAATGCGGTAATTGTAGCCTTGGACATCCCGCAAATTTCCGCGGGTGTCCTAAAAATCCGTACAGACTTGAAAATAAACATAACAGAAAAACAACACGTAATAGCGTCAGCAATCTCTCCTCAGAAACACAAATTCTTGCCGAAATCTTTAAAGATTATAACTACACTAAAAACCTTCGACTAATGAACACTCAACCAGTACTAGGATGTTAAATTCCGAAATTAATGTTAGTGAAACCTCAAATACCCTTTCTTCTCCTACTACTGAAAATACTAATAATAATCAAATTTTGAAAATTCCCTTAAATTACTCTAATGATATTAAAGATATACTTAACACCTTCAATGAAATAAAAGAAGTTTTTCAAATTACAAAATTTTTAAGCTGCATCAAAAACATTTCAACTGAAACCAAAAATATTGATAACCCCATGCAAAAAGTAATGGTCATCCTTAACGAATTCGACAAAATCGCTAACCTTCTCAACTTAAATAAAGAATAACTTCATTCCCTGCTAAACTTTTTCTTTTTCCTTGTCTTTCTGTCCTTTTTGTGTTAAGAAAAAAAAAACTTTTAAACTGCTTTTTCTAATACTTTTCATGTTTTTATTATGTCTTACCTTATTTTGCTTTAATTTCATTAACATGGACTCCTTTTATCACCTATTTTCATCGAGTTACCAGACTGGGCGGGCGCCTTCCTCTTTTCCCCTTGTTCCACTATGCTTTTTTGTGTTTTATTCAGTCCTGTTAGTCTGAACTCTCCTCATTGATGTTTTTTATTATCGTTTTTTATTCTCTATTGTGCTTTAACTTATAAACTTTAATCCCTTTTTTCTGTAAATATGTAAATATTTCAATTTTTTCTACACTTTCGAACTTTGCTTTGCATTTATTGTGTTAAACTAATGTATGGTCTCTGAATAGAGTCTTTTTTTATGCTGGGGCTTCCTTTGGTAGCTTTTTTGACTGCCATGGACATTTTATTTGGATCATATGGAACTTTTTTTTTTTTTTTTTTTTACTCTTATTGCTATTTTAACATTTTTTAATTGTTTTTTTCTTCTCTACTTTTATTTTTTACTTGTGGCCACCAGCCGCGTTTGTAATTTATTTTTCTAAGGCTCCCAATGCATTGAAACACGCAACATTTATAGCCTGGATGTAAAGTTGCAACGCAACTAGGGAATCCATGAACACTGCTCACATTGTTCCATTGTTCCGAATTTATGCTGGTACCGGAAGAAAAAGACACGCCCGTAATCCGTGATTCTTCATTTTGAAACCAAAGTGGTATAAGTAAGCGTCCTATCTTAAATGGGAGAGGTAACCGCAAGATTAAAGACGAGGCCACATCAATCAAGGTCACTCGCCACGTAGCGGACTTTGTTAAACTAGAGGAAGATACCTAACTGTTTTCTTAATTCACACCACTAAAATTGTAAAGTCTTTTTCACCTTGATTAATAGTTGAAATGGCTTTAGCAACGCGAAGAAAACTTCGTGGTGTCTAGTGCATCTGGACGCCCCTCTCACTAAATCATTATTTTGTAATAAATGTGGCAAACGAAATTCAGTTCCATGCGTGGCTAAAGATTTAGAAAATATGCGCAGATGGTAGATATCCTGTCATATATGACGTCGCACTAAAAGCCCGCGTATGTGGATTATCACCCCGTCCACGAGATGGCGCAACTGTGTTAATTTACGCCCGATTCCAGTATTAAGTTTGAACGCTTACTTATATCACTTTGTTTTGAAACGCTTTATGCAACGCGAAATGTGTTAGCTGGGGGTGCTCTTGCATTGCGCTGTATGTCTTTATTTGGGAAACGCTAGAAATGTATTAAACTAACTTAAGATTTTCTAAATTATCCTGGAACGTTCTACTGAAAAATTTGTAAAATTCCTGTGAAATGAATAGCTACATTGGTGGCGAGTTAATTGTTACCCGCACATACCAGTAGTAGGAATATTTCAGAAAGAAAATTAAAAATTCCTGTTATAAAAACTTATGAAAAGTGAGAACGATCCCGGATTTAACGCGGAATGTTACCATTGTTTTACGGTGCACTGACTGAATTAGAAAATGGCATTCTTTAAATTAAAAATTTTAACCCTTAATTGCATAGTGATGTAAATTTCCATCACCTTTTTATTTAATTTTTAATACATAAATTAAGTTCTTACAACTACTATATTTATATGGAAATATTAATCCTCGAAAAATTACAATAATATGCTACTAAATAAAGTTAAAAATCTATCTTAAGATTTCTGGTTTCTAATCCTCAATATAAAAATAAAATCATAATTCTAAAAGAATAATTCATGCAATTAAGGGTTAAAGATGAGTATTTTTCTATTTCGCTCATTTCAAATACACGTTGTGCGCGGTAAAAGAAAACACGATTGGAGGATCATCTTGAAATCCTTAATTTATTGACTCAACACAGCTTATTTAAACACAGTTTTTGCTTTAACCCTAGATCTACCGGGAATTTTATTCAAGTTTTAATAAAACGTTCTACACCAGAATTTTTATTTAAAACTATTTAACTTATTTATTTACCTTATTTTTGTCTGGTTTATATACTTAGTTTATTTTAAAGAAATTTCTGGTTTGAATGAATATTTTGTATGTACCTGTCGGGTCCAATGGACCCGTCTGGTAGACGGAGGGTTAAACATAATTTTAATGCAATTTATGAAAATACCATATAAATATACCTTAGTTTATACCCTGAAAATCTCTCCGCATTCAAAGCTGAAACGCTTCCGCTTTTTCGTACCACAAAAATTTAATAGAAATTTTTGCCTTATTTAATCGGCAAATTACATCGATTTAAAAAGGTTAAATTTACTATAAAACTTTTGTGGTACAGAAAATCGTAAGATGTTGTCAGCTATGCCGCATTTAGGACACTATCTTTGTCGCTAATAGGCAACCGAAGAAAACAAGTTGCCTAAATGCGTGAAAAACTTTAGAACTCAAATCTGAAAAATTTCGCGTTTTCACGAGATAACTTTGCTGGTACAGAAACACACATGGCTGCCATTGACTTCCGTAATATTATTTGATCTTGAAAGTTAGCAGAAAAAAAATTTGAACCAATTTCGGGATTTTTTATCGCATTTAGGAAACACTGGGGCTCTATAAAATGAGTGATGTACATTGGAATGGGAATTTGTTTAATATAAAATGTTTTAAATGTAGATAAATATTTCGGGTTTTGTTCGTTAAGATCGGATGCCTCATTATACAGCATTTATTTATAATTCTTGCGTTAAGATTACAAGGAAACGAACATTATCGCATTTAGAGGTCATCACATTTAGGCGCACTGACCTTAGTCAAGACTTTTGTAAATTAAACCATTTTAACTTTTAACAAATGAAATCAATATGCAACAAAATAGTAAATAATGAATAAATACATGTGGTTATTCCTTGAAAAACAAGAAATGAAAGTGGTTGAAAAAGTGCTTTGATTTTTTTTCAAACAAAAATACGTATATGCACATGTAAGGATAAAAATATATGCTTTTGTGAAGTGTATTTAAAATAACTACATTAATAATGTTTTTGTATATAGACACCGACACAGCGAAGAAAGAAGAGGGAGGGGGGAGTTAAAAACTCTTCCCGTTTAAGTTAAACTGTATAAACTAAATGTAAAAACTTCTGTGGCATGATCAACAATCGATTTGTAAAAATAAACAACCAAAGTAAAACCAAAAATAGTTTTTTTTTTTTTTTTTTTTTTTTTTTTTTTTTTTTTTTTTTTTTTAAATTAATGTACCAAATTGTTTAATGTATCAATTGTCACAAGGCTCCATAAAAAGGGGATAGCAGGCTTAAACTGGTATTTATGTGCATTAATATTTTCCTTGAATCGAAATTTGGACAATAATCTAGAATATTACTTTTTCTTAAAGATAAATGAATTAAAATATATCATTTATATTACAAAATATAATTAAAAATAGCGAATAGGATATATGTTCCTTTTAAATTTCTTTATAATATCATTTTTATAAATCTCAATATTTCATTATTTGAATAAATATTTCAAATGATATATTTAATATAAAATTGCCTTCCATTTTCTTTCTTGTAGCCATAGTTTAAATAAGATAAATAAAAATAAAAATATTTTGATAAAAGCATATTAAATTGGAATCTTTAATGCATGCTTCTATATGCAAAAGTGATGTGATATTCAATAGAAAAAATATATTTTTTCCTTTTTTAAACCTGAATTTTAAACCCATGCAAAAATATTAATTTTTTTACATACATTGAAATATATGAATAAGTAGATAATGTAAATAAATGCAGATTAAATAATTTAAGATTAAATAATGGATTAAATTTAATATGCAGAGAAAGCTTCTCAATATGATTGTGTTATTAGTGGCATAATTTTCGCTTATTTTTCATAATAATTGCATATTTAAATATAATATACCTAAAAATTAATTTTTTTTGCGCATATTTTCATAAAATTTAAACAGTAGAATTTTAATCTTAGAACATAAAAAAGAAAAACAAATGTATTCAATGCAATTTAATTAATTTACTTTAAATTTATGAATGAAAATCTATATTTTCCTTAAAACATAATGTCAATTTCACTGGCCCATATTTTTCAGCCAATTCCAACTAATTTTGAAAGACTAAACAAGTTAAGCATTTCTATATGGAATCCTTTCTTAGCAAGATTTTGTTTTCAGACAAAAATCAATTTCATTGTCAAAACGTTTAAAGCAATAAGACATTACTCAAATGATTGTCATGTGAAAATTGGGAAACAAAACAAAAGGAATCAAATTAGTAAATAAGTAAAGAATACAAAAAAAAATTAAACACTTTATAATTGTTAAAACGAGTTAAAGCTCCCGCAAAATTTGTGTAAGAGATGCCAGAAAAACAGATAAATATTTTCCAAAAATAGCCACATGGAATTCAGAACATAAAAAAAAAAGTAATAAAAAACTTCATGAAAATAATTTAAAAAATAAAAGAAACAGCAGTAGCAGCACAGCACACGTACTTTGTTGCTGTTGCTTATAATTCTGTCTTCTTCGTCGTCACTAATTATGAATTTTATAATTATTTACGCCTAAAAATTAAGAATTCAAAAAATAATTCGTACAAATTAGTAATTCGACATAGATTTCATTCAATAGAAAATTTTTATAGTTCCACTGATCATTGATTATAAAGTTAAATTATGTTTTTTTTTTTTTTTTTTTTTTTTTTGAAAAAATTGTGAGAATACAATTCTGACAAAATTTTCTAGATCTTTTTGTCTTGTTACCCTTTTATTGATTAGATGATACAATGAATAGTAAAATAGTACTGAGCTATAAGTTGATAAAAGCAATAAAACGATTAAATTCTGCTGGAACATGATACGCGACAGCAAACCCCACGGAGACCGGCTAACTTCGCCTATACCGACCCTTCTTTGCCTCCCCCTGTATGAACTGCGCTCGGCGACATGGGGAACGGTTATCATTGTTACCCCGGTCTCTTTTACTAATTGACACGAAGCGAGAGCTATTTTTGTTTGAAAGACTCTTTTCTGTTGACGTTAATTCGCTAAATTGGGCACTTTATCGATAATTTGGGCTATCAATAATGTTTTTTCTGAAACTGACAAAAATTTTATACACATATATTATATATATATATATATATATATATAGGCTAGTTCCATGGGTTTTTGTAGTGTAAGTCACATAGCTAATAACTGATATGCTTGTTGGCCACCGTTATTTCGGTAAAGTTTGTTTGGCCTTATTCAATTAATGAGATATCTCCCATAAAATAAGCCACATTTATCCGTTCTAAAATACTGGTAACAAGAAATCGTAGTATGTGACTTACACTACAAGTACTCATGGAATTTGCCTATAATAAATTTTTTTGTTAATAATAACTATTAAATCTCAGAAAAATAGACAATATAAAAATGTATTTTCGTTAATATAAAATGCGCAAATTGAAAAAAAAAGGGGAAATAAATAAAAGTATGATGATAAAAAATCCATATATAAATAGTATATATTTACACAAGAAACTTAAACATTGGGGAAATTTTTTAAAGTACTTTAGAAGAGAAAATTTTATGAAGAAATAACACTTGTTACCTAATAATGCCATTTTTTTCCCCAAGCATATTATTTTTCGTTTAGAAATATATATTTTTTTAATATTTGACATAGGATAATTATGTATGGAAAGAAATATTTTCGTTAGGTTTAAACTAATTTCTCGTTGACTGTGCCTTTGGATGTGTCATCCTAAGATTCTTCAAGAACCTCAAACATATGAAATATTAACATTTACATACAGATATTTTTTATTTCAATTACTATGCTAGAAATAATTTTCACTTTAAAATTATTATCTGTATTATTTAGAAAGAAAGATGCTGGGAGGGGGGGGGGGAGAAGAACAATATTCTAAATACAAGGATATTCTTGCTGCTGAAATATTCTTATGAAGAACGCTAATTAGTACTTCTTTTATTGCTGTTAATGTTATTGTTTTTACTATTATTATTTTTTTAACTTGTTTGGAACTATGGTATTTAAATATTGATCTATTATTTCCTTCGAAACTTAATTTTTTTTTTCAAATTCTAAAGTAAATTTTTAAATTCCAAAGCGATTGCACAATGTTTTATAACTGAAACTTAAATATGTATTTCTTGATAAAATATTATTTTTACTGTATATATAATTCTTATCATCACGCACGATTCTCTTATGCACATGGTTATAAATTAATAATAATAAGAAGAAGAGCATTAAATTCTCATGAATTCAAAACTGAGAATTGCGTTATCATTTGAAAAACATGCATCAAAAAGTGGGTAATTTCTTAAGCTGTACCGCAGCACAAAAATTTATGACACATTGTTCGATTAATTTTTATACTTCAAGGAATAAAATTAACATTCCTATTGAAGCGATTTTTAATTGAATAGCGTTTTCCATTTTCAGATAAATAAACTACTTATAGAGTTATAAGCCATTCTTGTTACGTGACGAAAAGTTTTTCCTCTTTCTCGCACTGCTGCGTCGTGAATTTGGTTCAAAACGCCTACTTACAGTATTTTCTGTAAAATCCTCTGCTTTAACCATAAAATTGAAAAGTCATTCGATTACATAGCTTCAAAATAAGAACACCTTCTAATTTAATGTGTTTTCGATCAAAAATGAATTCAAAAATGTGTCAGAAAATAGCTTCTTTGAATTTCAGAGCAGCCTTAAGACTGTTTCCAAATCCAAACTTATTCCTTTCCTGAATTCGTATTTGTTTGTACTTGCATGAGAGTGACAGATGCTGATTTAGAAACTGTGAAACCGAACGGTTTTCCCAATTTTCATTAAAGGCAATCTTTTACAAAATGCTGTTAAAAGCATTTAGCATTTGAACTGAATTTCCACAATGCGTTCTAAACCAGGGGTGGCCAATAGTGGCACGCGCCACACCACTAGAATTTTACAGTAATCATTGCCTTATCTAATCATCGAATCTCTGCGATTCAAGAAGTAGAATTTTTCTGTAAAATTTTAGTGGTATCAGGCGTGCCACTGTTGGCCACCCCTGTTCTAAACTGAATTCCCGAACGTGACAGTCCGATAAAATGTTCATCAAACAACAATCGCTTGTAATTCAACAAGTAATTCAATTATACAAAAAATGAAAGATTATTAGATTCTAAATTATTTCAATAGTCATGTCTGCAAGTGACATACTTTTACGTTGAAAAATCAGTTTGTAAATTAGAAAATTTTGAGGGAAATCCTTAACACTAGAACGCCCGGAAATTTTACTCAAGTTTCATAAAAATATTTTATACCAAAATATTTATTTAAAATTATTTGACTGATTTATTTAATGTAAATCTGACTTTTTAAAATTTAACTTATTTTGTGAAAGAATTTCTGGTTCCAATTGACACTTAATCATATGGTCGGAGTCGAATCGACTCCTTCCGGGCGTTCTAGTGTTAAAACACCCGTAAATCCTAAAAATAAACAAATACTTTCATCCACATAAGATTATGATTTTCTGATTTCGAATTAAATCAACGCATCATCTCCAAATATAGGTTTAAGGTTTTATTTATGTATAAAGATAAAATATCCTTTTTAATAATAGATAACTTCCTGTAAAAGAAAAATACACTTTAAATAATAGATTATATTTGACTTTATGATTTTGATTCTCAAAATATTAAATTAAATTTTTGCTGAATTTTAAAAGCCAAATTTTTAAGTTGAACTGATGGATTAGTTATTTGGTATCTGAAAGAGAATATAAATACATGAATAGATGAAAATTATGTTGGGATAGAAAAATTTAACATATTAATGATTTTTTAAATAATCCTAAATTAGGCCCTTCTCCATTCTGCTTCATTTAAAAAATAATACTGAAAATAATAGTAATACTACAACTTATAGTAATAATCTTGTTAATAAAACATGCTACTGACAGATTTGGTACTATTTGAGGAAACAAATTATGAAAATCAATGAAATTTGATTATAAAATATTAAAAATCGTGACAAGTAGTATATAAGAGTGTCAACTCTAATTGTTGCCCAATGACTAATTTCCTAAACCATTAGCTTTAGAAGTATAGTTTCAATAGCAAACACTTTTTAAAGTTGTTCTTCATCCTATTAAATCCGTTTACATAAAGTCTTATTTTTAAAAGTTACAGAAATTTAATTTTTTTGCGGGATTCAAGTACTATACATTTAGTAAAACTTTCTTCGTGTACTAATAAATAAAACAATAAAAGTTTCATTTTTGTACAAATAAAAAGAACCGAAGCATAACTTGAATTTTATGAATTTTTAGCATTTTTTGTCTTTGCTAAAAACGGAAAAACGCTTTTTATCCAAATGTTACAAGTCAAAAATTTTCTTAACAATGGTGTTTTTTTTTTAATTAAAATTCAGTGTTGCCAGTAGGCTACTTTTTTGAAACTCCGATTTCTTGATTGGCACCACTTTCTTGAAACAGTAAAATTCGTTTTATTTAATGACATATTAATTAAGGCGAAAACAAGGTTAATTTTACCATTTCAGAAAAGTGGTGGCAATCAAGAAATCCGAATTTTAAAAAAGTAGCCCACTGGCATCACTGTAAACATTAGATATTTCTTGGAATGCCTTGAAAGAGCTAGCAAAATTTGAGGCGGCAGTTTGCACCGGGCCCATTTAAATGGGAAGTCCCCCTTCTTTCGCGGTAAATATTAGTAAGTATTCTCTACTTGAGAAATTATAGTTCATTTTAATATTTTATTTGTATTTATTACGTTGAATATCTTACAAGATGTAATGCAAAGCTAGATGAATGCAGACCACGTGCTTAAGTATTGTGATTATTGTCGCCAATATTTACCATGGCTGCATTTGCATCCAGAAGACTTTTTGGAGAAAAAAGTCTCTTTAAAGCAACCCTCAATACAATGATGGATTGCTTATCTCACCCTTTCGAGCCCAGTTCATACAGAACGGGGCCGAAGCTGTAGGCGCAATTTATGTACACCCAACGCCACAGGGTTCTTTTCTTAGGTTCTGACGAATCTGCCCTCTTAATGACCAAAAAGGAGGGTGGCGATTAGAATGGAGTAACTCTTCGTGATTTTGTTCGGATTCACATGGATTCAGAACTAGACGTTGACACTATGCGACTCATGTATGACCCCTTACATTTCCCCCTCTTAATGATTTTCGGCCTTAAACTTTTCGGCTCTAAAGGATGAAACCATCTTACGTCACTGAATGGAGAATAAGCTGGAAATATGTTAGTGTTTTTATTTCAAAACCGAAAGTTATTACCGTGAATTGCAAAAAGTACTTCGCAAATTTTTACTTTAAATTCACTTTGAATTTTTGTTCATCTCATGGTATTGGGATCAAACACTCCGTTATTTTTATATTATGTGTATATAATGTATACAAATTGTATCCGTTGTAAGAAACTACCAAAATTAAACACTTTTTAAGTAAAGAGTGATAGTAAAATGCTTCAGACGTATTGTGAATCCTTTTTAAGTATGTTTTTTTTTTTCTTTTTAATCTTTTAAAAATTCTTTACTCCTCTGTGTTAGTTACACTTAAGATTGCATCCGGGCGGAAATGTTATTCTTTCCATGGAGCTAATGTTTTCTACCCTGTTAATGTATAATGAAAATCCATTTTTTTAATCGTGGCACTCATGGTATTTATTATATAAAATGTTAGGGCATTACATTTAAGATTTGTTAATATTGACAAATATCATTTTTTGTATAAAGTACCTATGCATTTCGATTACTTATAAACCGGCAAATAATCGACTTGCAGGTGTTAGAACGCAATTACACATGCTTAAAATGACTTGCCTTCTCTTTTCTTTTTAGAATAAAACATATTTTCAAAATATTTTAAATTTAGAGAACAATATTCTTAAATACAATAAAAGTATGATTATAAAACTTTCTAGGAGTCATATTGATCAGTATCACAATAAAATATAAAGTGAATTTAAGTCTGTTCTGTGGTTGCATGAAAAATAATGTTTCACCCGAAGGGTCCATGCCACGAATCAAAAGAAGCTAGGTGCTGTGCTACAGACCTGCGAAAGGTAGCTTTGAAACTACCCATTTTCAATAGTAAAACATTTCATAATTAATAGCTTAGTTTTTAGGGAAAACAACCAAAACCATAACTGATAAAAAGTATTCAAAAATTTTTTAAGTACCTATGCACAACAACCAGGAGGTAGGTAAACCCCAGGCCATCGTAGTTCTTTCAACAAAGAATCGCGAAGGCCCTGGTAAACCGCGAGAATGCAGGACTCTAGAGGATATTTCTCAATGTCTAAAATCCACAGATAAGCATCTATTTTCATGCCTTGAACGAAAAACGGTTAGATGTTTATACGTTTAACCGCTTGGATAAGATCCGTATATACGATGTACCGTATATGCTGTTTTGAATAATACGTATAACCACCGTAGCAATATTATACGTTTCTGAATCCGTATCCCCGTATAATACGTATTATACGTAACTCGTATACGTGTAATACGTATTATACGTATACTCGTATAAACGTTTAATAGGAGCACTATTATATATACTACTTAATTTTAATTCCGAAATGCCACATTTTCACCAAAATTTAGGAATTAAATTTTGCTTTACATCATATACGCGAAGAAAAGCTTTTACTTACTTTTAAATAATTTTTTTCATAAATACCGGTGTCAATCAACCATTTTAACATTTTAACAACAGATGTACTTTGCCCCTGAAAGTGTTAAAAGACAAAATTCTGCGATTAAAGTAAACAATTTTTTTTGTTTATAAATATTGGTATCGTTGTTTGTTCGAAAATACTGTTAATGACACAGCTAATAGTTCTGTTGTTGTAAGGAATATTAAATGGAATACTGCGTGTATAGCTGTCAAGTCTCACTAATTTTGAATACTTCTATTTGTTAAGAGATTTGCCTATCGGCATCATACTCATATATCCTCAATTATACGCAGAGTTTATGTAACTGTACAAGTATATATCCAATGACTGAGAAAAGGAAAACTTAATTTTTGGGGTAAATTTACGAAATTACAATCTTTCTTTGTTATCATAACAAATAGCCGACAAAGTTAACCTTCCAGCCGCTGGCGATTTTTTCATTTTCTTGGATAAAACCGCGGCATATTTTTGCTTTTGTTTAGTTCAGATTGTTTCATTCCCATCACTTTTTTCAAGTAGAAGTAGCCACTTTATTTAATTACAGATTAAATAATGCGAGAATAAGGTATAATTATAAGCTTTTAAAAAAGTGGTGGAAATCAAGCAATCTGAATTTTAAAAAAGTAGCCCGCTGGAACGCGAAAATAGCCTGTCCCGCGGAATTGCATAGCATATGTGAAACGCGATATGAGCGTTTCCCACGGCTGGATGGTTAATTCGTAGAACATACTTAAAATCGGAATTCAACTTAACCTTTTAGTGCGCAGCTTTTCATATATGCAAAGAACAGTGTTTTGAATTTAATAGGGTTTTTTTTTTTATTATTCGTCTATACCTAATTGACACCAGGAAGTTAAAATAACAATATCTGCTTTAATTAATAACAGACATTCCGTATTTAAATAAAGCGAAATTAACCGTTGAAACTTTCTGGTGTAATGTCAGATTTTCTGAACTACGTAATTTCTAGAACATATTCTCTCATCGGAATTAAAGGGTTAAAGGTTAAGTTTTCAAAAATAAATAATTATATAAATTAAGGTATTTGGAGAAACACTTATTAAAATATTTACTAATTTGCAATATTTTATCGTAAAATAGCCATACAACAGCAGTTTTTACTTGTATTGCAGATGGGCAACAAAGAAAAGATTGACGTATTATATGAAAAATGTGTCTGATTTTTTCATTATTCTTCCTGTGTAATAAACCTTTCAGAGAATCATATATAATTTTTTCGAAACAAAATAAAAAATTGCTCATTGAAGGGTTCAGCTTGTAAATAAAAAATATTTTTTTTAATGACAATAAAGATAGAGAGTTAAATCCCCTGAAAGGACAAATCCCAGTCCCCAAATGTAAATTTTATTAAAGTATCATCGAATGTAGATGGAATTTTTTAACCGTGTAATAGGCTAAATATTTTAAGATTTT
Organism: Maratus speciosus; assembly: GCA_963932465.1. Lineage (NCBI taxonomy): Eukaryota > Metazoa > Arthropoda > Arachnida > Araneae > Salticidae > Maratus > Maratus speciosus. The sequence goes on along the minus strand of OZ010796.1, from coordinate 490,464,542 downwards.
ACAATTAATTCGATCTGAGTCATAACATTTTTTAATTTTTGTTATATGCTATATTGAAATACATGTGTAATGCCTCTCAAATTTTCATATGTACTTTATTGAGTTATGTTTGCGATAAATGTTTGACCAAATTGATATTTATAGAAAACAGTTTGTTAAAGGTCATAATTTGGTTATCTCTAGAGAAATATTCCATATTTTAATGGAACGGAAGTAGAGTAATAAATCCATTAGCTAGAAACGATATTAACGCCAAAAAGCCTCAAAATTGCTATTCATGCATTAGCTAGTTAGTTGAAGCAATAATGAATATACTGGACGTTGCTCTGTTCTGAATAAGTTTTATCTTCAAATATTCCATGTATTACATATCTGATATTCATAGATCTAGCATTCATTCACTGCATTTATATAATTGATTGGCATAGTATTTCAAATTCACTCGTGTCAAATTTTATTTTTACTTTAAAAAAAAAAAGATAATTGAACACAAAATTGTAGCCTAAAAAAATTAAACATTACAGGGTGGCTACTAAATACTGTTACAAATTTTCAGCCATTTTATTTTACAATTATAAAATAGAAAATGATAACTACACTAATATGATGAACATCAGAGATTAAAGTTTACCGGGAAAAAATTTTACACAAATTGACCGCCATCTTTATCGATTACCAAAGATAATCTCTTATGCCATTGTCAGACTGCGGCACGAATCATTTTATGGGGTAATCGGTACCATTCACGCAATATGGAAGCTTTGTGAGAGTTGAAACTTCTGTGTTTGTTTCTATTTACTTTACCCTCCAAAATCCCCCAAACGCAATAATCTAAAGGATTTAGATCCGGTGAAGAAGGTGGCCAACCCCAATAGCAAGAGATATCTGCTTAATTTCGGCCTAATACCAGAATTGTCGGGAAATGATCAGTAGTTGAATGGAGAGCTTCACATAATATCGTCTGAACAAAATCTAGCGATTAATCTAGATAATATCGTGGAAAAACGTCGGCAGGAAATTGTATTATTATTACAAGTCAATTAATCGGAAAAGTATTCTTATGCATGTAATCGGTCGGCAATCGGAAAGTAATGAAAAATGAATCTTTTTACTGAGTTGTTATTGTTTGTTTCCGCTGTATAGATACCCCCTGCAGTGATGATAAGGGGTGTGTGTCACGTGAATAAATCTGTCCAATGTGCTGCAATATCTTATCTGCCTCCCGCTCAAAATACTTTTTCACTTTTTCACGTTTCAAGGACATCATTTGTAAATGGACAGTCGAAGGAATAGGGGAAAAATACTTTCCAAGAAATGTTCTATGGTGAGAATGCATTATTATTTGCAAATCAGTAAACTTAAATCTCTTAAAAACTTACAGATAGCAGGGCAATTACTGTAAAAGTAAACTGACAATTTAAAAGCATTTGTTTGTTCTGTCTTTCTTTTTTTCAATATTTACGTATAGGCATTCATACTTAAAATTATACTTAATAAAATGTTTAGAGATATTTGCTGCTTTGTTGATTTAGATAAATAAATTGAAAATTATAAGATCTGAAATTTAGATTAATTTAGGATAATATCTGAAATTTAGACTATTACAACAACAAACTATTTGCTCTAAATGTATTTTCTTAGTTATGAATTAAAATTTTTTAATTTAAAAATTAATTTATTTAGAAATACTTCAAGCAATGTTATTGTATAAATTATAATGAAGTTGATCATCTTTCCTTTTATTTTCTCTCTAAAGTAATAAATTTAATTTTACACCTTTTAAAAGTAAAAAAAATAGCTGAACTTTTTTTTTAATTAAAATTATTATTAGATAACTAAATTGAAAATTATAAGATCTAAAATTTAGAATATATCAGAAATTTAGACTATTACAACAACCAACTATTGCTTCTAAATGTATTTTCTTAGTTATGAATTAGAAATTTCTGATTTAAAAATTAATTTATTTAGAAATAATTCCGATAATGTTATTGTATAAAGTATAAAGAAGTTGATCATCTTTTTCCCCCCAGATAGTGATAAATTTAATTTTATACATTTTAAATGTTAAATATCGATGACCGAACATTTTTTTTAATTAAAATAATTATTAGATGCATAAATTGAAATTTATAATATCTGACATTTAGATTATATCAGGATAATATCTGAAATTTAGACTATTACAAAAACAAACAATTAGAAATTTCTGATTTAAAAATAATTCAGATAATGTATTGCATAAATTATAAATAAGTTTATTATCTCCGCCCCCCCCCCCCCCCCCAGATAGTGATAAATTTAATTTTATACCTTTTTAAAAGTTAAAAAAATGACTGAATAATTTTTTTAATTAAATTCATTGTTCAAAATTTTAAGATCTGAAATTTAGATTATATCAGCATAATATCTGAAATTTAGAATTTTACAACAACAACGAAATATTTGCTGTAAATGTATTTTCTTAGTTATGAATTAAAAATTTCTGATTAAAAAATTAATTTATTTATAAAAAATTAAGATAATGAATGCTATTGTATAAATTATAAAAATTTGATCCTATTTTTTTTTCTCCAGATAATAATAAATTTCATTTTATAGCTTTTAAAAGTAAAAAAAAAGACTGTTTTTTTTTATTAAAATAATTATTTAGATATTGAAAAAAAGAAATTTTTTTTTTATCCATAAATAACAAAAATTTAATGAGACGCTTTAAATGATAGAAATTTCACAGCCAGGACGCAATGTTAAATGAGTATATTTTACATTGTACCATGCAAAAAATTATCTAATTAAAATGTATCAACTTTCGTTTTAATTCAAACAGTAAATATTGTTAGACGGAAATATTTTCCACTATAAAATACAAAAATGTTTTCATATCGAGGGCGTAATTAATTAAAAGGTAAGACATTTTGTTTAATTTAATTCTAAATATTGCTGATCTCGGGATGAAAATTACAATTAATTATTCTTTGTAAGATGCAATAATATTTGTATATCAACAGTGTGAGTTACTTATAAACAAGAATATATTTTTTAAATTAAATGTAATTTTATTTGTATCTTACAATGGAAAATTAATTGTAATTTTAATTGTAAAATTATTTAACAGCAATATTTCGACTTTAAACAAAATAAGATTTATTACATTTCAATTAGTTACATCCTTGATATGGAAATATTTTTGCATCTTATAGTGGAAAATATTCCCAATTAACAATATTTATTTTTTGAATTAAAACGAATTTTTTTACGTTTTAAATGCTATTTTTGCATCGTACAAATTCTTCTATTCGATATGATTAGCTAATCGGCAAAAGATCATATGATATTGCAAAGTACTTGGTAAAAAATTACCAAGTGACCAAATTATCGAAAACTATTACGCAAAGGCTTCATAACCGATTCAATTGTAGTCGGGAGGGGATGCTCGACAGGTGATCAGCCTTGCGGACAAGAAGTCATATCTGCCGACCCCCGAAAATGAGATCGGCAGGATGAAATATAGTCGAGTTAGGACTTTCGGCGGAAGTTCAGCCAAGGATTATTTGCTGTTTGGGAATCTTCTTGCATGATAAAGTTTGGACAATTGACAGGCAGCCAAGCTCGTGTTGATTTAGCTTGATGCGAAAGTGTAGAATCTTGCCGAAATGTCCAATTCTTTTTGGAATACAACTTTTCAGCTTGTTGCAATAAATGTGTAGCCAATATGTTCTGTTTGTACTATTCGCATTGATTTTTATCCCTTTATCGATGAACTTCAAAGGCAATTTTCCATTGCTTGACACTGCCGCCCAAACACTAACAGAATTCTTGTTCTGAAAGCGTTTAACAATTCGAAAGGTTTCAGGTATATCCTCGAGGGTTGCTGAATATACGACATCATTTTTAGCATTATAACACTGCTCAGTTGCAAAATAGCTTCCCATCAGAAAATATTATTCTGTCAACACTTTCCAACCATGCCGCTTCATCATTTTCTTCTTTCTTTGTAATCTTTTTATTCTTTGTGCAGCAGTCAAACCTCGAATTTCTCTTTGGCGATAAGGGACATAACCCAGATCTTTATTTATAATAACTTGAATAGTTTTGCGACTCGCGTTCTCTTTTGCAGCCATTTTATTTGCAGAACATTGTGGATTTCTTCACACCTTTTCACAAATTCTTTTGATGCGCTCTATTGTGCGAACTGAGAGTGGACATCCTGGCCTAGATCGATCTTTACATAGCTATTAGTATCCAATAATCGATTTATAGTATATATAAATGTTCCATTAAAATCAAGGCATTTTAGTTGCTTAAAGATTTCACCAGCGGAAAATCTGCGATCTAAGAGCTGTTTAATCATCATTCTTTTGGCTTCCCTCTTTAAAATAATTTTAAATATTTGCTTTATAACAAAATTCGTCTGCACTAATAGAAGATTGCCAGACGTTAAAATAGAGATAACTTGTTTTTTGTTTAGTGATAGTCCGAAACAGCGAGTTAGGCGAACCCGGTGACGTACACGGGAGGGGGGCCAAAACTAACATTGAAGCCTTTAATGCGACTAGATAGGGGATTACAGATACAACTATTTTCGAAAAGAAATCTTTACTTATTTCATCGCAGAATTCTGCGATCAACTCCTATGGATACGCCACTAAGTGTACCACTATTGCATACTATTATTCTTCGTACTATTTAATCTCAGAAAATAATTACATGTTTCTGGATTCAAAAAGTTGAATATTGCTATTCAGAAACAATTGTACGCTGATTCCCTTGCTAAAGTTCTGTCTAGACACAGTAGCGTTTTCTTATTTCATGGATACAAAGCACATCACGAATATCGACCGAAATTCAATTTCGCAGGCCACTTGCAAATTTTATTCTAAACCCTTTGCATCTAGATTTTCGTATATTCATTGTATATTGCAGGACTCGCAGCGTTCCTAATTTTTTCTACATTTCCTACCACCATTTAAAATCAAATATTTTCGTGGTAGATTCTTTTAATATAGGGTAAATCCGGGATTTATGCCGCACATTTGTTTGAACTTGTGTATAAAGTCCCATGGTGGACATAAAATAAAAAAAATCATGCTGCGCTATTTAATGTTAAATAGGCAACGCGTGTAATGCCACAAAAAATTCAAAACAAATTATTAATATTTTTTAACAATTCTTTTCTAAAACATTGTACTGCGGCGCGACATCCTTACATTCAGGCTGAGACGCCGCACTTGTGCGGTAGTTATGCCGCGCTTGTAATAAGAACAGAATGAAATTATAAATAAAAATATAAAAAAAATATATTCATATCTGGACTATAATTAACGATGTAATAACAAAATGAAGCTAAATGAGTACAATGAAACATATTAGTAGATTCAAATTAATAATTGTTGCCTACTTTCACTATTAAAATTATCGACTTATTTTTTTTTTTTTTTTTACATTAAATTTTAATTGTTATTTCAGTAACAACGTAACATATATGTATTGGAAAGGGAAAAGAAAAAAGTAAAATTGTGTTTACATAATTTATTTGTTAACCCTTTCGGGACCGTTGGCTTTTACACAAATTTTATTCGGTTGCTACCACTTTTTTAAAAGAAGTTATATTTACTTAAATAATCATGAAAATGCTCTAATTAAAGAAAGCAAATATTACTCTTCTTTTTTACTGGTGCCAGAAACAAATTTTGTAAGCTATTTATGAAGGTACTTATATGCACCTATGGCCCCGAATAGGTTAAGAGACCTGTCTTTTCGGCTACAATCTACGGAAAAAGTGTCGAAAAAGTACAGTCTTTATGTGACAACATTTAAACACATTATGCAACGAAGCCAATTATACTTCCTCTTTTTTGGAGTAGTTTGCAAAGAACGTGTGCGTTATGCGTAATCCAATGTTTCATTATTATAATCTTGACTTGCATCTTTCTTGACTTTCTTACTTTTTATTTTCCCCTTTTTCTCCTTTGGTTTTAGTAAATTTGATAACATGCCTAACATGGTTAGGCTATGCAAAAAGAAAAGGAAAAGTTAATAACACTTAATCATACCGTACAAGAGAAACTACGGCATATATACCGGAATAGCAGTGCGGCATGTATCCCATTTTGCATGGTGCAGACGTCGGCCATCACAGTTGCTTTCCGTCGCTAAGAAGAATGGCGTAACCATACACACAGTACTCTATACAAACGCTACACTTACTTTTGACTTCGAAATAATGCATGCATTTAGTAATTAGTGTATGAAAAGTATTTAAACATAACGTGTTTAAAAGTTTGGACAGAGAAATCATGCACTTACGTAAAATTAAAGATTGTACTTCTACAAGTAAACATCGAAATGGGATTCACGCTATACACTGGTTAAAATAATCTCATTGAGCACCTATACTGCGCGTTTGACGACCATCTATCAATAATTACAAGAAATGCAAGGGGTGCGGCATCAATCCCGTATGCGGCGACTCTCCCGGAGTTACCCTATGTGATAGAAGATTGCAATAAATATCATCGTTTTAAAACAGTGACATAAACAAGAGAAAATTATAGGAACGCTGCGTGCCCTGTATATTGGGTGAATTATTTATATTATTTCAGTGACTGTCTTGTGAAAATCATTTGGACTAAATCCATGCGTACAACTGTGGGCTTGCCTCACATTTTTACACCTAGATAGATTCGTACTAAAAAGGTATAAGGAACTTTTTAATTAAGAGAAGAGAGGACTGGGACGCCATGCCCACTCACATTAATTTTACGCTAGCATTTTATACTTGATTCTATTTTTCTATTCTACTCGCCCCACTATATTTTTTTTAACTTCTAATATGCACATGTTTTCAAAGTACAAGTAAAAGCGTTTCTTAAAAAAAAAAAAAAAAAAAAAAAAAAAAAAAAAAAAAAGTGTTGCGGGCCGAAAACAAATCGTGTAACAGAAGTTAGTCCCGAAGTCACGTGGGAAATGACATAGAACCGATAAGGGTTAAAATATTACCTCATTTATTATATGTAACTACATTATATCCAAGTGTTTATATATACTTTAATTCGCGTCTTTCATAAAATTGTGCAGGAACTTCACATAAGTTAGAAGTGTCTAAATTTTTTAGCTCTCCAAAAAATTGTACTTTTCAGCTAAAAACCCTATTGACTCCTAAAGTACGCGAGCGATTTCGATAAAAAAAAGTTTGTGGAACAGTATAAATAAAATATCACATGTGGCAGAAAGATTAAATTTTTTAAAATTAGTTTCAGAAAAAAAAAATAAAATAAAATAAAAAAAAAACATTTTCTGAAAATGGAAAATTTCTGAAAAATTGCCGTTGCTCTAAAATAAAAAGTTTCAGTCACCGAAAAAATGCTGTGGACAAAAATTCTTGAGCATATTTCAGTGCATAGGGATTCAAATTTTCATCAAAATCGGTCGAGTAGTTTCCGAGGAAACATCTCGCATATTTCCTCTATAATTCCACCCAGACTTGTCTTCCCTCAAAAACAATTTTCGGGTTTGTCATTTTGTAACACAAAGTACAAGTTCTAAAAATACAAGTCACAGTTCAACACAAAACAAAATACAAAAAGTTGGCATCATTTGATTGAACAATAAGACGGTTTTAACCCTTTAAGGGGCAAGTAATTGCGTTTCTGTAATGTTGAATTCACACCGGAATATTCGAAAGATTTTGTTTCAAAATAATGAAAAGCAATTATTCATCCCTTTTTTTTTCCCCCAAAGTCAGAAAGTTAAATTTTAATTAAAAGTTTCTGGTGCAAATCTTGATTAAAATTAGGTGAGATATAATATATCCAACCGTCCCTCAAGGGGTTGAATAGGTTTAAAACATTTGACAGATTATTGACACTCCCAACGTCTGTTCTGTCCATACGTAATCAGAAAACTCGATTTGTCATTCGCAAATAGCGGAAATTGTAAATATCTACTTTTTTTTTTTTTTTTTTTTTTTTTTTGCTCTCCTGAAAAATCGTACTTTTCATGTAAAAATCTGATTACCCCCTAAAGAACTCGAGCGATTTCGATAAATGTTTTTTGGGGGGTAGAGTATAAATATAAGATTATACATGGCAGACAGTTTATGAAAATTTCAATTAGTTTCAGATAAACAAATTTATGAAAATTTAAAATTTATGAAAAATTGTCATTTCCCTAAAATAAAAAGTTTTAGTCCTAGAAAAAAGTGTCTGTCATAAGTCAGGAGCATAATCCAGTCAATAGACATTCACAATTTCATCAAAATCGGTCTGGTACTTTCCGAGGTAACAGGTCTTAAATCTACAAATATTTTTCCTATGATTGCATCCAGTCGTGTCTCCCCTTAACCCCTTGGGGGCGAGCGTCTTTTACAGAATTTCTAATCTTTAGTCACCGGTTTTTTTAAACAGAAATTTTTGCCTAATTGAATCGGGAAAATGCTCGGATTAAATAAGGCAAAATTTACAATAAAAATTTACTGGTGAGAATAATCTCCGATTCTGAGCACCTTACGCGGCACGAATACCAGTCGCTCGTCCCCAAGGGGTTAACCCTTAAATGCACGATTTTTTATTTTGTTTCGAAAAAATTATATATGATTCTCTGAAAGGTTTATTACACAGGAAAAATAATGAAAAAGATCAGAGATACATTTTTCATATAATACGTCAAACTTTTCTTCCGCTGCACATCTGCAATACAAGTAAAAACTACTGTCGTGTGGCTGTTTTACGCTAAAATATTGCAAATTAGTATATATTTTCATAAGTATGTCTCCAAATGCCTTATTTTATATAATTATTTATTTTATAAAACTTAACCTTTAACCCTTTAATTCCCATGATAGAATACATTCTAGAAATTACGTAGTTCAGAGAATCTGACTTTACACCAGAAAGTTTCAATGGTTAATTTCGCTTTATTTAAATACGGAATGTCTGTTATTAATTAAAACAGACTTTGCTATTTTAATTTTCTGGTGTGAATTAGGTATATACGAATTAAAAAATTCTTTTAAATTAAAAACACTGTTCTTTGCATATATGCAAAGATGCGCTCTAAAGGGTTAAACCTTTCAGCGGCAAGGTACTTCTATTCGTAAAATGCTAAAATGAGTAAATGACACCAGAATCTACAAACAAATTTATTTCAAAATCAGCAAAAGCTTTTGTTCACGTTCTTAATACAAAAACATTTTTCATTTGAATATTCTGGTGCAAATGTGGCATTTAGGAATTAAAATTAAATGGTCCAAAAATGAATCACCGCCCTTGAAGGGGTTAAATGTATTTATATTTAAACAACATTAATTTGCCTTATCCTTACACTGCGCAGTGATGCATATATGTATCATTTTCAATTTATCCCTTACGGGGACAAGGTACTTCTATTCGGAAAATGCAGAAATTAGTGCACGACACCAGAATTTACAAACAAATTTATTTGAAAATAATCAAACGCTTTTGTTCTCATATTTAGTAAAATAAAATTTTTCATTCCAATATTCTGGTGCCAATCTAACATTTAGGAATTAAAATTAGGTGGTCCAAAAATGAACCACCGCTCTTGAAGGGGTTAAATCTTTACACTATACAGGCCATAAACAGTTTTGCGAATTCTCGTGGTTTTTTTTTTTTTTTTTTTTTTTTAAAGAAATTTCGAGTTCACTCCATTAAAATATTAATAGTAATTTTCACTTATTTTATTCACGAAATACCTGTCATTCTAATTGCTTTTTAAATATTTTGCCCCACACACTACTTGTTTCTCTACCACCTCCACCTAAATTCTGGTTCTGTACTCCAGGGGCTTTGCAATTTTTTTGTATTAACTTTTATATTCATTTCCGCTTCAATTTTAGATGTCTTTTCGGCAGAAGAAGCTTCTATTGAACGTTTTGTCTAACCTCGGTTCTTTGTGGAAGCTTAAAAAAGATCTCCAATGTTTCAAGAGGTTATGTGAAACAGTTAATGCAAAATTAATCAACTTAACCCTTAAATGCACGATTTTTTATTCCGTTTCGAAAAAAATATATATATGAGTCTCTGAAAGGTTTATTACACAGAAAAAATAATGAAAAAAATCAGAGATACGTTTTTCGTATAATATGTCACCCTGTTCTTATGTTGCACATCTGCAATACAAGTAAAAACTACAATATTGCAAATTAGTAAATATTCTAATAAGTATGAATCTAAATACCTTATTTTATACATTTTTTTATTTTGTAAAACCTAGCACTTAAATGCATGATTTTTTTAGAACTATGTTTTTTACTCTTATATTAAAGATTATACAGCAGAAAATTTATGCAGTTTTTTAACGTTATTTGGAAGCATATTTTTGGAATTTTTGCGGGATTAACATTTCTATATAAATATACTGGTTGCTAAGAATTAAATAAAAAGTGATGTAAATATGCATCACTATGCATTTAACCCCTTCAAGGGCGGTGTTCATTTTTGGACCACCTAATTTTAATTCCTAAATGTAACATTGACACCAGATAATTGGAACGAAATTTTCGTTTTATTAAGTACGTGAACAAAAGCTTTTGTTTATTTTGAAATAAATTTGTTTGTAAATTCCGGTGTCAATCACTCATTTCAGCATGTTACTTATAGAAGAACCTTGGCTCTGAAAGGGTTTAGGGTTAAAGCGAAAGTAGTCTAATTTCGAAACTACTGCAATTTCCCGCGTATACGCCGTGGCTTAATTGAGTCTTTTTCAGACCGGAAATTTCATTGAAAAACGAAATCCAATAAGTGTTATGCAGGATTAAGTCACATATTATTTAAAATAAATTCTGGTAGGAAATCGAGTTATTTGAGGTGCGGCGGATACGCGCGAAATTACGGTAGATTTAATTTCTTTATATGACAAAATAGTGCAGCTTCAGCTGTAACTACTTTCGCAGGGGTTCATTAACGCCGAGGAAAACTTCCAACAGTAAATTTAAATAGGAATTTTCTCCTTATTTAAACACCTTATTCATGCAAGATTTCAGCCATAAATAATGGCAAAAGCATATATTCATTTCTATTGGTGGAAGTTTACTTCGGCGGTAGTCAGGCCCTGCGTCACCGCCATATTCTTACAACCTAGACAACCTCTTATCAGTGTCAATGAAACAGATTTTATTATCTGGGCAAACTGATACCAGTAAAACAAAAAACAAACAACAACAAAAAAAAATTGGCATATTTGTAAGCGAAACTTTCCATGAATAAGGCGCTGAAATAAGACGAAATTTTCGATTCAAATTTACTGGCGGTAATCAGAAAATGTTGATTCGATTAAGATTTAAAAAAAAAAAAAAAAAAAAAAAAAAAAAAAAAAAAAAAAAAAAAAAAAAAAAAACGGCATCTTGTGACAATCGCTTCACTTACTTTACACGCAACTGGTAAACAATACACCATATGTCTTCTCCTTTTTATTCATAACTCCACTTTCTAACCAGACATACTTTTATTAACCCTTAAATGCATAGTGATGTAAATTTCCATCACCTTTTTATTTAATTTTTAATACATAAATTAAGTTCTCTCAACCACTATATTTATATAGAAATATTACTCCTCTAAAAATTACAAACTAACTAAATAAAGTTACTACTAAATAAAGTTAAAAATCTATCTTAAGATTTCTGCTGTTTAATCCTTAATATAAAAATAAAAAACACAATTCTAAAAGAATAATTCATGCAATTAAGGGTTAAATAATGTAAATGCATTACCATAATAAATTAAATAGTTAAGTAAAATCATTTTAAATAAAAATTCTGGTGTCACATATATTTAATATAACATATATAAAGTTTCTGTCACTATCATTGTTAATCCCTTTTCATTTTTTTTTTTTTTTTTTTTTTTTTTTTTTGACATAATAAATTAAAAATTTGGACTAAACACCACTTACTCTAAACCACATTAACTGAAATACTAGCCTTATTTAATGTACAAATTTCTGTCATTAAATAGACCAAAGACTAAAACTGGATATTAGTGGTATCTAAAAGCTTTAAGGGGGTCCTTGAAATTGGTCAAAAAATCGATTTTTCTTTTTTAATATTAAATGAAAGCCTGTTTAATTTTGAATATTTTGTTCTTCATGTTCATATTTTCTTTACTTTCATGTTTTAAAGATGCTAAGGCTCTTTTTGTATCTGAGATAGAGATTTAAACTTTTTCGTACATGCTCTTTATTAGATATGTGATGAATCTGCGCGTGGAATTAGTCTTCAGGTTTTTTGTTATTTTTTAAAAAATAAAAGTGTATGAAGATGCGTTAGATTTCACCGTTTTACCCTATATGTATCGGTAAAAAAATTATTTTAAATGTAATATTAGATTTATCTGAAAATCCATGCGCAGTCTTGTGTAATACACATTTGAAAATCTTTAAAAAAAATTGGAAAAAAATATCACTTTTTAAAAGAAGAAAGGACTTTTTAAAATTCAAAATTTTATATATTTTTAAAATTTTTTAATTAAGTATGCAGTCAATTTTTTTTTTTCAAAATGTACTTTGAGTTAAACTGAAATACAGTGATTTAAAAATTTGAACCATATTTCTAAAAATAAGCAAAATTGTTGAAAAGGCAAACTGCTTAAGTAATGGAGCAAGCAAACACTTCTTACCCATACGGTATAAGGGCAAAACAGTTAACACATTTTTACAGGCAATTTTTATCAAATCTTAATTTTAACAGTAGAATATTCTCCCTGTTCTAAAATGTAAATTGGTGCTCTAGATAGGTTTCCCAAGTTTATGCATCGGTAAATATCTTTCAGTGCACGAATTTAATATAAAATGTCTTACAATCTAAAAAAATACGGACAACATGATGTTAGTCAATGATGTCTTAGTCAATGATGTTTTTTGAATGAAAACAAGAATTCTCGTTTCTCGTCGTGAATGTGCTAAGTAGTTAACCCTTTCAGGGCAAAGTAACTTTATCAGTAAAATGCTGAATTGATTGAATGACACCAGAATTTACATACAAATTTATTTGTAAATAAGTAAATGTTTTTCTTCTTATGCTTAATAAAAAGAAAATTTTTATTCCAAAATTTTGGTGTCAATGTGGCATTTAAGGATTAAAATTAACCCTTTCAGTGGCAAAGAACATCTATTAGTAAAATAATTCAATGATTGAATGACACCGGAATTTACAATCAAATTTATTGCTAAACAAGTAAAAGCTTTCTCACGTACTTAATTAAAAGAAAGTTTTCAATCGAAAATTCTGGCGTCAATTTGCCATTTAGGGATTAAAATTATGTGGTCCAAAAATGAACCAATGCCCTTGAATGAGTTAAGTGGTCGAAAAATGAAACACCGCTCCTCAAGGGTTAAATAGCTAACCCATTACTTAAAATAATATTTTTTAATGCATTGTAACCAGTAAAATTGAACTCTAGCTACCAAATTTCTTTTGTAATTTCATGGACTTGAGAGCATGAGCCGTTCTCGGGTTTTTTTAGCTAAAAAAAACGGTTGCTAAACGGAATTTGGTATCGTTGTCTAAAAAATTAATTTTTCATCTTGTAGGAAATATTTAATTTTAGCAGGCGTAGAGCAAGTTTTTTAATTTAACACTAGAACATCCGGAAGGAGTCGATCCGACTCCGACCATATGATTATATGTCAACTGGAACCAGAAATTCTTTCATAAAATATGTTAAATTTAAACAAGGCAGATTTACGTTAAATAAATCAGTCAAATAATTTTAAATAAAAATTCTGTTGTCAAATATTTTTGTGAAACTTGAGTAAAATTTCCGGGCGTTCTACTGTTAACCACATTTTACATTTTAAAACTATGCGAGAAGAACATGACCTTTTTGTGGTCCCAAAATGTGTCATTAAATAAATCGAAAATTATTATTCGAAATTTTTGGTGTGAACTGGGAATTTTAGAATAAAAAGAGTTCAAACTGGCAAACATTTTGAAGAATTCATCGAGTTTTGTTCAATGTAGTCCGAGTTGACATTTGGGGCCTTTATTTCTCTCATTTTTAAATTGCTTGTTTCTTGCCACGATCTTTGAATTAATAACATTTGCTCTATTTAATAACAGAATAAATAATGCTAATATTATTTTTTCAAAAAATGGCAACAAAACAATCAAGGAATATAATTTTTTTAAAAAAATCACAACTGGTAATACTGTATGTCGCTGGTTTTTCCATTTCGGAAGGTTTCTTTATTAAAATTTCTCAATTGCTATCACTTCATTAAAATAGTACTTTTAAGACCACTGGTCAGTTTTATAAATACAAAAAGTTGCGATGAAATTTCTTTCGAGCATTTTTTTTTTTTTTCGGAAAAAGTTTTTACAACATTTTCTACAAACTTACGTTCCGGGTCCCCAAAATTTGTAAGAACATATAAACAAAAAAATCTTATTAAAAAAAATCGGTATTCAAAAAACGGAGCGAGTAGAACAGGGGTGTCAAACTGTGGCCCGCCCGATATCACAAAAATTTTACAAAAATGTCTATCTTCTCTAGTCATGGAATCTCCGCGATTCAAGAAGTTTACTAGTACTTAAAAAAATAGTTTTTTCATGCCCCTGAAGTAGAACAACTGTGTAATTTTTGCCTTTTAGGGGCGTTCGTAATTATATAAATACATAGCACCTATTGTCGTCGTCTGGTCCGACCGTCTGTCTGTCTGCATATAACAGCACAAAAACTACCCAACCGAAGGGTTTGAATTTTAATAATACAATCGCTGCCGAATTTTGTCGAGTCATTTCAAATTTTATGAAAATCGAGTCAAAACTTAAAAAGATATTATTAAAAGTTTTCATCATTCTATTAAATCCCACCATACATAATTAATTTAATGATATCCCATAACAGGTAATGATTCTAGGTTGCCATAGTGAATATGTTCTATTTAAGATGGAGTCACATTACTTCCGTATTACTGAATTTAATATATATAATCGTAATAAATTTTGTATTCATGCATCTTTGCATAACAGCTACTGTACCAAGATCTGAATATTTATAAAACCAGTTATAGTGTGAAAGCACCTCATTCGCCACGTTTGACATACAATTTTGCGACTTTTTTAATAACAGATTAAATACGGTGGATTTGAAAAAAGATGCAACGATAAAACTATCTGAATAAATGACTCCTTGCCCCACTCCGACGCTGTATACACTGTTAAAAATGAAGTTCCATGTTTCACCAAGAAAATGGTGAAAAGTAGCTGAAATTTAGCTGCAACCAAGATACTGGTGATATGTTTCACTATTTTATTGGTGCTTTCACAAATACCATTATATTGGTGAAATGTTGAACCATGATTCAGGTTTTTTATAAATCCAATTTTCTGGTGAAAGGTTGAACCATGAATCAGGGTTTTTTAAATTCAATTTTCTGGTGAAAGGTTTAACCACGATTCGGTGTTTTTTAAAATCGAACTTTCTAAGGTTTAACCATGATTCAAGGTTTTATCTATTCCAATTTTTTGGTAAAAGGTTGAACCACGATTCAAGTTTTTTTCTCAACTTTATGGGGAAAGGTTACACCAGATTGTAGTTTTCTTTTTTTTCCTCATTTTGGAGTGAAATAATTAACCAGGACTTTGGTTTTCAATTTATCATTTTATGGTGTAATGATGAACAAAATTTCATATTATGCGAGATTATGTTGCAGTACGAAAGCATAAACGTTTTAGTATGCATTAAAATGAAAATTATTAGTTTTAATTATTGATTCTATTGTCTTTGAAATATATTTAAAAAACAAATATAAACCAGTTTGATCCAATTTCACAAAATAATCGCATTTTTTTTTCTTTCACAAATATTACCATTCCGTCCTTGTACATTTTGGAATATTTCTCTGCACTCAGTTACACTTATAATCCATTTAGTGTTTGCTTACTCACAAATCATTCATAATGAAAATATCTTTTAAAAATAATTTTCTTAAATTTAAATACATACACTGTTTTTATTATATTTTTAATTTAAAATCCAGGAAATAAAATATACGTTTAGTAAACATTACTTTAAACGAAGCTGAAAGAATTCCTTTAAACAATATTAATTTTTGAGCAGGTTTGAAAAAGTCTGTTTCCATAATGCACTTAGCTGCTACTTTTATGATTTATAGATATTTGTTTGTTTTATTATTGTTGTGAATCTATAGATGCTGAAATTTTGATATTATAGTGTTTTCAAATTTTTACCTTCTTTTTACGAAACAAAAAATATTTTTAGACATTTCCTCGTATAGTTAATATAAAAGGTTCAATTGTTTCACATATTTTCCCAATCACTATTTTAAGTTATATACATTTTGATAGTACTATTTTTCAACTTCTGGACAGTAAAATTGACATGCCCTGTCCAAAATCCCAATTATGAAAAAATTTTCTTACTAATACATTTATTTTAAAATTAGTATTAAATAAAAATTAATTTTTCTACACTATTGCTGACACATATTGACAGTAACAATAATCTAAACAATCCATTTCCCCTTTTCTCAAATTGAACTATCGTCACATAATTTTCATTTTTATGTCGTTAAAAGGGGAAAATTTTTAATTTCAAATGCAATTAAATTAAATCTACAATTCAATTTACTGATTTTTCAAGTAATTTTCAAGCACGGTTCTTTTAAAAATTTATATTGCACACAGCTCGATTATGCAAAATTAACTCATTTGAATATAAAACAATAAAAAGTTCAGCATTTGTTTCTGCTTAACATTCAATAATGAATATAAAACTTTTCAATAAATAAATAAAACACAGACATAATGGATACATAATCTAAGTACAGTAAACTCTGTCTAAAGCAGAATCGATCTAGACCTATGACATTTTCCAGAGTCGACAATATTCTGCCTTTGACAAAGTTTACTCTATGTCTATGGATTCACAGGGACTTGAAAATCTTTCCGAGCTAGACAGATTTCCATTTTACACAGAGTTTACTGTATATGCGTAAACATTGAAATAATCAGCATAAAAAAAGGCAGCTATAAGTAGCAGAATCCTTCATTTAACCTCTAATATCAGCTAATAGAAAAGAATTGCTTTAAATAAATTTTAAAACGTTTTTTTTCTAATGCACAATGTGTTTCCACAGTATATTAAATACTTACTTTACAGGGTTAATTTAATAATAGCAGTGTCGCCAAAAGTGATTATTATAATTATATATGTACATTTTCAGTATTCCAAAACAATAATCTATGACAAAGTTTTTTTATTATTTTTTTAAATGATAGTAGTAGAAAAGGAAAATATCCACCAACAGCAGCCTTGCAATAGCTGAAAAAAGAAATGGTCACAGGCACAATAAAATAACAACACAATTAAGTTGGTTTGCGGTATGCCACTCCATTTATTGAAAATACAAATTATAAAATCATTAAATTATATATATATAGTATGTCAGACTAATATTTACTGTAAATATAATGCCATTTTACATACAGAGTTCCTCTCAGACAGTTTTAGGAGGGTGTTGCACCCAGTCTGACCATTCATTTAAAAAATAGCCTCTTTCTTGCCCAAATGAGGATCACAAATACGACGAGGTCATAAAATATAAAGAATACTTGAAGCTTAGTATAGCTTTTTATTAGTTCTGAAACAGGATTTCAAGTCAGGTAAAGTGGAATAGCTTCAAGCATAGGTTAATTTCTCCACCTGTTTAAAATGAAAGGGTAAATATTTTAAGACATAAAATTGTTTTTTGTGCAGACATAACAATAATAATAATTTCACACAGGGAAAATAATTCAAAAATTAAACAGCATATCAATCAAATTCTCATTTACAAGGAAAAGTTTCAGCATTTGAAAAATCAATCTGCTTTCGAAATCCTTTGTGGTCCGCTGGTCCGAGACCACCAAAAATTCAATTGGACCACTAACTTGAAAAATTTAGTGGTTCGCAGGACCAGTAACTATTTTCATTTTCTCAGAGGGTCACAGGTAAACTTAAATTTTCCCATCCCTGAGAAAACTGCAACCAAACACAAATCACACAATTTTATTTAAAAAAATAAATAAAAGTGCATGAAACCTTAGTAAGTTGAAATAATCAGAAATAAAATATCTAATTAATAATTTTATAGTTTTTCTTTATGTACTGCTTATTTAATTTTTAGTAAATTATAATTTTACATTTTATTATGCTGAAAATTTTGGTTAACTGCAAAGGAAGTTTGGTTTTATTCTAGAAGGGAGGGGTCACTCAAAGGGTAAAATGACTTAACCCTTAACCGGAAACGTAAAAATCCTGTTCACAAACAGAACACTTAATAATTTACCAAATAGTGAACTTAAACATTTAATCTTTAATAGTAATGTATTAACAGGACCGATCTTTTATTATAACAGCATAAAAATAAATTTGGATTGTCGGAGCGAGAAAATATTAAGAGCAGATATGTAGATGCAACCATCTCGCAGACAGTACGTTTCCGGTTAAGGGTTAATAGGATTTTATGTAGTGGGCCAGTGATGATGGCTGCAAACCATTAAATTCTCGTGCTTACAGGTCCTTTGGACCAGTGACATTTTTTTAAATTCATTCCTACCACTGAATCATTGTATTGCAAAATGTTTAAATTCACTGGGAACAGATTTTTGATTCAAAATAAAATTTGGGAGGATGTGCTGTAGAAAAAGTAATTTGAACTACTGAAGCGTTCGGGCAGAAGGTACAGTCCCAACAGATGAAATTAGCAACTTTAAGTAAGGCATAAAAGGAGATACTTGGCCTCTTTTTTTTCTAGGGGCCAAACTGCATTTAATGGTTACAATTTTATGTTACACCATATTTTCTCATCTCTTTTTGTAACCATGTTAACAATATCCTTTCCATTTTTATATGTTAAGGGCGAGGGGGAGGCTTACATATTAAACGCATTATCTCTGTGTCAATCATTTAAACAAAATAAAACTTTATGAAAGTGTAAAACATGATTGAACAACATTTGGATTCTAGAAAAATGTTTAACTTATTGTATCTTTTTATATAAAGCTAATATACATACAAAACAAACAGATTATCAAGCAATTATGTCCATAGAAAGAAAATTTAAACTTTTACATACAATCAGAGATAAGCCTAGTTTAGAAAATATATTGTGACTGAAAGTGCATCAGAAAATAAAAAAATAGCAAACAAATTAACCTTTGACAGAGGTGGGAAAATGCATCACTTTACTCGTCACTGGCGAGTGAATTTTCTGACAGGGTGAGTGAATTTTCAATATTTTTTGAAAACTGCAAACTATAGAGATACGCAAAAACTTTTTCTTAGTGTTAGCTACATTTTTCAACTTTCCTAATTACTGTGATGCAAACATGGTACTAAGTTCTATTTTATATTAAACTTTCATCTCTTGTTTATATTTGCTAATTTTACAGGAAAATAAAATGTATGAAAATGC
This sequence comes from Maratus speciosus, assembly GCA_963932465.1. NCBI lineage: Eukaryota > Metazoa > Arthropoda > Arachnida > Araneae > Salticidae > Maratus > Maratus speciosus. The sequence continues at coordinate 490,445,105 of OZ010796.1, read as the reverse complement.
AGGTACCGTATTTTATGGAAGAAACGCAGCGGCGTTTACGAGTTTAAATCTCAAAATTTTAGCCGAATTCAAATTACGTCCATTTGAAGAAAGAATTTTAACTGACAGCGTTTTAACTCCGTCAGAATGGTATCGTTATGTGGACGACATTTTCATAGTATGGGATCATGGTTTACCTGTACAAATTTCTTAATAGAATAAATAATATGAACCCTAACATAAAATTTACCATAGAAATAGAAAATAATAACCAGCTGTCATTTCTTGACGTAATGCTAATTAAAAATTTATCAAACTTAACAATTGAGCGCACAGTCTACAGGAAAGTAAATAAGTCTAACAGCACCATTCCTTTTGAAAGTACATCACCTTTTAAATACAAACTTGCTCCATTCAACTTTTATATAAGGCGAGCCTTTAGTGTCTGCTCTATTAATCACCTTGTAAATGAATTAAATACCATTAGAAACATTGCAGTTGAGAATGGTTTCCCAATACGCATTATTGATAAGCTAATAAACTCACAGAAGAACCATATGGAAATAGAAAAAAAACTCCACGGAGTAATATGAGATATTGCAAAATGAAGTACATACCAGAACTTTTCGAAAAACTCAGACATGCACTTTTTCGCTTTGGCGTAAGCTTAATTGCCACTCCTCCAGCAAAACTGAAAAATCTAATTAGTGCCAAAATAGACCCGATCCCGAAGGATGAAGTTTCTGGAGTATATATAATTCCACTGAAAACAGAAAATATTTATCATGAATACATAGGAATGACTTTGTGTAAACTTAAAGTTCGTATTAAAGAACATTTGAGAGATTTAAAGTACAACCGACCTACAACAGCCCTGTCAAGACTTAACCAGAAGCAGAATATACAAGTTAATTTCGAGGACGCAAAAATTATATATCCCTCAAAGAATTATCATGATTTAATTATCCGCGAATCAATAAAAATTATTACTAAAGAAAATACCGTTTGTAATGATGTTTTATCCTACAATATACCCAGAATTTGGCTCAGTTTGCTTAAAGTATCATGAAACGAGTAATATTTCACTTCTCTATATCCATGGTTTATTTTCCCGTTGTTTCCCTGATTTAAAAACTGACTTCCACTTTAACTCCTTTCGTCATTATCTACGTGGATTTTGAAAACTTGACGTTAATAACAATAGTATTTCTTATTTTCCTCTGACGAAGACTATGTTTTTTATAGTTGAAAGTACTAAGGTAATAAAGTAATTTAGCATCTTTTAAGTAGTTTTACACATAGCGTAAATTTAAGTTCAAAAATCGTCCTTTTATTTAATCGTTGACATTGCTCACAAAAATAATTTGACGATTACGTTTCGAAAATTAGTGGTGAGAAATGTAATAACCGTGCCCAGCCTGGGTATGACATACCCTGCGCGAGCAGTCTCGGGTTAATAATTTGTAAATTTCCACATGTAGTAAGGCATACTATAGACCGTAATTTCCGTCGTATAACCTGTGGGTAAAACAATCCTTTTTAGACCGAGAAATTTTATTTATTAAAATACCTGAAAGCGGTACATATTTGATTTCAATTAATAAATAAATTTCCTGGACTAAATATGCTCTTATGATTCGCGGATTATACGCCGGATATACTGTACCATAAAATATTTTAGTTGCATTTACTTCAACTAATACTTTTTTCGTAGACAGTAGCACATACATTTATATATCAAATTTTTTAATGGTTCAACAACGGAATGTTATAGAAAAAATCGGAATGACGCTGAGTTTCTTAAAAACGGTAGATATGTCGAATTTGGTACCATCGTCTTAAAGTAACACTATCCTTTTCCACTGCAAATGAAATTAGTCCAGGAATTGAGCTGATTCTATTTCATAGCTGCCAACTTTTAAGCGTTCTTCTTACCACTAATATTGAATAGTAAAATATTCCATTTTTAATCGACGAACTCTGCAATTCAATAAGTCAAAACTTTCTCTTAAATTTTAGTGGTAATAAAAAAGCGTAAAAGTTGGCAGCTATGCTATTTGAAATACATAAATTTTCTAATTTTAAGAGTGCAAAAATTTTTGAACCGCCCTGTATAAAAATACGTTTTTTAACACTGCAAAGGCAATAGCGCTCGATTTTCTCGGTAAATAGCTGGGTTGCCAGTTTGGCCTCCATTTGTATTTCGAAATTTCAGATTCATACAGGAAATTTTGAAAGAAGATTTTGTACTAATTACAAAATTTCTATCATTAAACAAAGCAAAAAATACTGTTTTTAATTTATTCGGATTCTGCTGAATAAAAATTGAGGCCAAACTGATAATCCTGGTAAATAGGTATATGTCAATTCGAATCAGATATATTTTCTTAAATTGAGTTAAAAGAATACCACAGTAATTTAAATAAATAAGTAAAATATTTAAAAAAAAATTCTGGTTTTAATAAAACATAAGTAAAATTTATGTACGTTTTATTGTTAAACAAACTAACACATTACCTAAAAAAATATTTCTTTTATTACATTGTAACCAGTAAAGCTGAACTCTAGCTACTAAATTTATTTAGTAATATCGCGCTAAAGTTTGAACCTTCACCCCATTTAGCTGTAGTTCAAGAAAATAGTTGCCATACTTGATTTTGCGCAGCTTTTTTTAAAGAGAAATATGCGCCCCATTTAAAAATAGATTGAGAATTCTGAATAATAAGCGAATAAAATTATTTAAAAAAAGTGGTGACAGTCAAATAATATAAATTAAAAAAGTCCCCAATCTGGCAACACTGATTTGGCGCTGTCGTGTAAAACAAAACTTCTCGATCTCAGGGCAGTCAGTTTGGCCTCGTTTTCATTCAGAAATTTCAAGTTCACGCCAAAAATAAAAAATGGTGTTTTATGCTTTAATTGAAGAGCTGAGTGGATGAACATGTTATGCTACATTTTCAAGAATTTTTATTTTATCTTTTGGATGAAAGCGTTATGAGGTATCCTATCATATGGTGAAGCTAAAATACTAAGATTCTATTTAGTCTTGAAGATTTAAGACATCATTCATTAATATTTAATATTTTAATATTTAACCCTAGAACTACCGGAAATTTCCTTCTAGTGTTATAAGATTATCCTACACCAGAACTTTTGTTTAAACTGTTTAACTAATTTATTTTATTTATTACTGTCTGGATTATATATTTAGTTTATTTAAAGAGATTTCTGGTTTTAATAAATATTTTGAATGTACCTTTCGGGTCCATTGGACCCGACTGGTAGGCGGAGGGTTAATAATGTCAATAATATTTATATTTTTTAATATTTGAAAATTAAATATGAATAGGTGTTTCTGAGAGAGAGTACAGTCTTTCAGGGTAACTATGATCTGCATTTTCTCTATTTTCATATGCCACATGCTTATTTTAAGAATATTGTTGCAACTAGGGGCATAAAAGTGAAGAAATGAACCTAATTATTGTATGACTATCAAAAATTAAGGAATAATAATGATAAAAGCTATAAAAAATGAATTTTTAACCTGGTTCAAAGTTACCCAGCCATTTAGGGTACCTTTGCACCATTTGATAAATATTATCTAAAATAATTCATTATAAAAAAAAAAAGTATTATCGTTAGGACAACTTTGAACTCCCAAAAATGTTTTCAGATATGTAAAGACTCCGAATTTATATTTCCCAACATCACAAGGTTTGTATAATTTATGATATTAAAACAAATATCAGGCATAAAAAAAGTGGAAGAAGAGAACCATGAGCATTTAGAAATTAAAAAAAACTGTTTATTGTTCATATAAAACATAAAAATGCAGTAGAAAACAATTTTCAATGTTTTATCTCAATAATATATTCATAGTTACAATAATACATACTAGTACTAGTATTATTCAAACAAGAATAAAAAATGTCGAATGTATGAAATGTCATATTTGAGTAGCTCCGCCCCGGAAAACGCCTTTAAATGAATTGTATGTATTTTACACATATTTGTGAAAATATTTACATGTTATATCTAATGTTCACATTCGGCATTTATATAAAATATACGTGCAAATATGGGGAACTTTTGACAGTAGCACCTATAATCAGCAAATTATAAACATCAGTATAACTTTGAGCCGGCTCAAAGTTACCCTGAACACGTGGTAAAATGTTAGTGTCTTCTTATTTTACATTTTATTAACTACAGTGCTCAGCAAAAGTTTAGACAATGATCGATTATGCTTCTGTTCTGAGAAGTATGTAACGAATTGTTGTAATTCAACTGTCATATATTACTGGGGACTTATCTTTCATACACAAACAATAAATTTTAATTTATACACTTTACATAATATATAATGTCAAAAAAACGAATTTAACATTGTTGCAAAAGTATAGACAATCTGTCTGTTAACAGAAAAATATCCATAAATTAAATTCGAACTGCACCTACATTGTCTGCTATTAATGCAAAAATGTTACTTTCCATCGAAGAAACTAAATCCTGCATCACCTGGGGGTCTATTTCGTGCCAAACACGTTCAACATCTGATCGAAGTGCATTTACAGAGGCGTATTGTTAAAAAATTGCATAAACCGTATGAGATATGATGCCACAAAAGATTTCGATTGGGTTCAGATCAGAGCTACACGCGGGCCATTCGAAAATAGTAATATTTTGAGAGTTAAACCAATTTTTTGATGTGTATGCAACATGAATAGACGCATTATCTTGCTCAAATACGTACTTTGGAAGAGATAAAAGTTCACCAAACGGCTGCAAATTGTTTTTTAATGTATGTATGTAGTCTTACGCAGCTTGGAGACCATTGAGAAACTCCAGAGATACTTGAGAATTAAAACAAAGTGAGGCCCAATTTATCAACCCTTTCGAGGGCAAAGGACACATAATTTTTATTCCAAAAATGGCAAGAATATTTAATTAAAATTTTCCTTTTATAATATACGCGAAAATAAGCAATTTCATATTTTCTAATAACTTTGTTTATAAATTCTGGTATCAGTCCATTATTTGCACAGTTTATAAAAAGAATTTCTCCGCGACAGGAAAGGGGTCAATTTGTTGTGAGATTTGAAGGCTGGTTGTTTTATCATTTTCATGTAAACTAATGTACATTTTTCTTTAATGCATCTACCAAATTATTCGCTGACACAGAAATCTCTGACTCACTTTTAATGCGATTAGCAGTCATCATTTGTCTAGATGCCAGTTTATGGATCCTTCTATAATCTCGTTTTCTGGCCACACGAGTGCTTCCAGATCTATGTTTTGCTTTGAAAGAGTCTCCCTTAGATAGTATTTAATAGACAGACTTCTTTGGCCGATTCAAAGTAGCTGAAATTTCTGCCACAGTCGTCCCTTTCGATTTCAGCTTCCGTGCTTTAATTACTTCCTCTGACTGAAAATTTCTTGCTCGCGGCAGCTTCACTAACCGATGCTATCGCGAGGTGCACTTACATACTTCATGCATGTGACGTCATAAGTTTGAAATATGCGTTTTTCCGTGAACAACTGCCAAAAAATTCCAAAAGTGTCTAAACTTTTGCAATATGCAAATTTCACTTTTTTCAGTTAAATTAAATAATATCCTACCTTAAAACCATTATTTCTGTCCTAAAACGTTTAAAATATATTTAAAAATAAGTACAGTCATTTGTATAAACCAAGTGTTCGTATTTTTTATTTAAAGGTTAAAAATCACCAGTGTCTAAACTTTTGCTGAGCAGTGTATTACAGGGTTCGTACGGGTTCTAAAATTTCCAGACTGAGAAATTCTTCTGTACCAGTATTTCCTTATGGAAAAATCTCTCCTTAAATAAGGCGAAATTTCGTCTGTTTAATCTAGATTTATTTTTCTATTAAAAAATACTGATATTTGCCCTGAAAATAACGGTACCCGTACGAACCCTGTATTAATAAATAAATAATCACAAAATATTATCACATTTACAACATTCAGACAATAATATATCTGATAAATGTGCATATTGTTACTCACTATGAAAATTTAATTGGATTACAACAACTTCAAAACAGCATAAAAAATTACCTTGAAAACAGTACTTCACAAAAATAGATAGATGATGCATTTAATTGCGAATATTGTTGCTAATTTATTTTCAAAAATAAAGAGTAGAAATCCCAGTTTAGAACTTTGCCAACAGAGCACAGTTCTGGAGCTTATTTAGTCTTTTGGAGTGAAAAATATTGAAAATTAGGAGGTGGTGCAAAGTTGCACCCCATGGTTCAAAGTTACACTGAATGACTGTACCATACCTGTTAATATTTTAAACACATAGTATAAAACAGAAAATAAATCATTAAAATTTACGGCAAAAACTTTCACTTCAAATTTCTTCAAATGTAATTTTTGTTACTTAACATGTTCTTCTACTTAGCTCTTCAATTAATCAGAGAAATTTAGCGATCACAATACAGTAAAAATTCTTTTTTGAAAATTTCCTGTGTGAATTTAAAATTTCGGAATAAATTGGAGGCCAATCTGGCAACCCTGCTCGATCTGTAGGAAATATTAAATTACATTATTTGAGGAGTAGGGTTGCCAGTTTATCTACCATTTTCGTTTACAAATTCCATACTAATATTTGCCTATCGTGGTATCAAAATGTGTCACTAAAAAGTAAAAAAGAAATAGTAGATTTTGCTGTACTTAATTACAGATTAATTAATGATAATATTACATTTTCAAAAAAAAATGGCTACAATCAAGAAATCTGAATAAAAAAACGAAGCACTGATAGCACTGTATATGGCTAGTGTTTCCATTTGGGAAAGTTATCCTATTCAGATTTCTTAATTCTTATCACTTTTCTGAAACATTAACGTTAAGACTCCTACTGCTCCGTTTTTTTGTTTACCAAGAGTTGCGAAGAAATCGTTTCGTGCTAGGTTTTTACAAAATTTACTAGGAAACTTTCGTTACTGGTAGGTAACTCCAAAATTTGTAAGAAAATCAAAAATGAATACTTTTCATTGAAAAAAAGTGGTATTCAGAAAACGGACCGAGTAGATGAACTGAGTAATTTTTGCCTTATTTAATAACTGATAAAATACGGATAACTTAAAAAAGGTTGCAACAATGAAAATATCTGAATAAATAAATCCCTGCCCAGCTAGAAATAATCTCACTCTAAATAAAAAGGAGTGACTTTTCACTCCAGAGGAATGAATTGTCACTCTATCGCAGAATCAAAATATGCCCAAACTCTTCAGAGCGACTATTCACTCTGAGCAAAAGTGAAAACTTTGACTCTCTGAAAGAGTGAATAGTCACTCCTGGGAAGTGAGTATTCACTCTAAACAGGGGTGGATAATCACTCTTTCGGAGGAGTGAGTATTCACTCTTGCAAAAGGAGTGCGGTTTTTCACCCCTGGTAGAAGTGAATAGTCACTCTTTCATAGGAGTGAATGTTGTTTTTTTATGGAGTAATTTTTTTTTTTGCTTTTATGGGCATTTTAACCCCTTAATTCTCCCGTGATATTCAAGGGCTGTGGCTTTTATTTAGATTATTTAGATTTGTTGGATTCCCACCAGTTTTATAGAATAGTGTAATTGGCTTTATTATGGTATCATTTTACCTATCATTAAATTAGGTAACATTAATTTTTCAAAAAAGTGGTGTCAATAATCAATTTAATTTTTAAACCGTAATTGGATGCGACCGTTAAGGGGTTAAAAAAATCACATCTTTTACAGAATGCAATGAAAACAGATACAAGCGTGGTAAAGACTAAAATAAAATAATTTATTAGCAATATTTATTTAATTCATAGTTTGTAACATTAATTGAACTTTTACGGAAAAATTCAGTTAAAGTTACATATGAATTTAAATTAGATTACTGACAGAAATAAACTAATATATTTTATTCTAATCTTATCCTTTGTGTTTGCAGCACCACCAGTGGCCGAGAGGTTTTGATTTCAAAACTGGTAAACGGGAGGTGCAGGGTTCGAACCCAGTAGCGCCCGTCGGCCTAATCGTTCGGAGTTTTCCGTGGTTTATATCGAACCTTGGATTTCCTTCCGTAAAAACGGGTTGGGTTCCCTTAGAAAGACCCCCACGGAGAGCACCCCCCCCCCTTCGGACCCATATCCCTCGTTCAGATAATTGGCAGTCATAAACACACACACACCTTTGTGTTTGCTTTTATTGCATGCCCTATAGAGATATTACTTTTAAAATTTCATAAATAACTTTTTAATAGGTCGATGTTATACGTTTAATATATGTTATATATATATATATATATATATATGTTATATGTCATATATGTTATATATATATATATATATGTTAGATTTCATTTTAATTTTGTTTTAAATATAAATTCCTATCTTTTTACCCTAATTCCTCCGTGAATTATTGCTATTTTTGCAAAGTCCTATTGTTCTAAAATATTTTTCATTTTTTCACTGAAAAAATACAGCTTATAAACTCAAATCTAAGTTCTAAGCATGATTTAAATATTTAGAAGGTGTAATTTTTTTTATCCGCTGTGATTTGCTTTTGTTTTATTTAATATGATCATGGAGTCTAAATTTTAAGTTTTCTGAAATATGTATATATTTTTCCTTTAAACATATTCCTTAACTTAATCATGATTTCCAATTTTCGCCCATTATTGCTGAAAATTGGAATTAATACAAAATTTATTAATGAAACGACACGCTAAGCCACATTTAATTTAAATTTTTTATTCCCTGTATTTTGTGAATATGAGCAAATTGATTTTATATGTTTTATAGGAAAAGATTGATCTAGGAAATATAAAAAAATAAATATATAAAAAAAAACATTGCAGTTATTTGTATCTGTATGAATTTTAACAAAAATAAAGTATATGACTGCATATGAAATGTTCTTATTGTTTGAAAAATATTTTAATGTAAAAAAGTAGTTATTAATCTCTTTAAAAATATATTCAGTCCTATATTATGTAACTAAATATGAACTCAAAAAAAATATACTAAAGCAGTCATATCGATAAACTTCAAAATAGGTATAAAAACATTTTATTTCAATGCTTAAATATCATGTTTTATTTTTTAGTGCCAAAAGTTACGTATATCAAAAACGTAGAAAATGCGCTTACAATAGAAGGAAATTTAATAACTGATGCAGAATGTCTATAATTATTTTTTGTTTACATTACACAGTCTCGGAAATTTTAAATCATAAACCGCAGAAAAATGCTTACGTACAATTTTAAAAGATTAATATACCAACGTTTTCGTAATATCATAATCATCAAATATGATATTTAACTCCGAAACAAACATAATGATGATAAATACTCTAAGTGTATATAATCAGAAATCGGTAATAAACAACAAAAACAAAACAAAATCTCGTAGAACGGAAAATTAATGTTTACATCGTGTCTGCTATGAATTGAAAAAATCCAGATATCTTCTGAGCCAGTCAACCTTACAAACGAAACAGATAATTTTTTTTTCGTTCGCTGGCAAAAGTATTTTGCATCACAGTATTGAATGGGAAGAATAAAATATTTGCACTCTTTTTTTTATTCACATTGGCCGAATTAATGAAGTTTTTATTATTATTTTACTAAGCATTGTGTGTTTTTTAGTTGTTAAAACAATCATAATTCAAACCTCTACATGAAGGAATATAATAGACTGTCATTTTTCTAGGAAATCACTTTTCTAGGAATAGAAATCAGGAGAACACTCCACGATCTATCTTTTTCTATACAACATACTACTATTTAGCTCATAATCTTAACATTTCATATCTACACGAATAAATGATTAAAATTAAATAACACTTGACTTTATGTGTTCCATAAAGAATCATTTTAATGATATCCTAATCTGTTAATCCTAAGATGGCGGACGAAACAGTGATCATTTTTCTTATCTTACAAGGGAGTCGTCGTCTTGCTGTTCTGATTAGTTAATAAGCAATGCATACGTAAGTCAGTCTTTCAAGAGTGACTATTTCACTCTCGATAACAGAGTGAGACATTTCACTCCTTTCTAGAGGGTAAAAAATATTTAAGGAGCGTATTTTTACAAAATTCGCTCCAAAAAGAGTGAAAATGCCTGTCACTCTTTCAAAGAGTGAACTTTTCACTCCTCCTAATTTTAGAGTGTATGTGGCAACACGTGGCCGATTTTCAAAAAAATGATACTAATTCAATCATTGTGTGTTTCACAATAGCTTTAAAATTATCAAACTCATTGAAATGAATTTTGTGCGATATAATGGAATAATATTCAAATTAACCTCTTAAGAGATTATTTTTTTTGACAGGATAAACTAAAAATAAGGGCAATAACCCATTTTTATCGTACTAAAATATTAGCCTTATATTATCGATATATATATATGTATCGATATATGCCATTAAATAAAGCGAATATTGCAGCTTAAAGTTAGTGGTGTCGAAAAGCTTTTAGTAACGAAACAAGCAAACTCTCCGTACGGTGTACTGGCAAACCTGTTAACCCCAAACGTTATTTCGAACACCCAAAATCGTATTGAATATGCAGTTTTCTTTGCACTGTGTAAGCATTTGTATGTTTGTAGAATATATTAGTACACCTAAATATTTGTCTACATTTTCTCAAATTATTTTACAGGAGGGAAAAAACTGCCCCATAGCAAAACAAATCATTGAAATTTATACACCTAATACTCGCAATTATAAACAAGACAACCAGATTGTTCCAGAAAGAACAAGTGTTTCCAAACTACTACGTTTTAGGCGCGTTCGTAATTATATAAATACGTAGCACCTATAGTCGTCGTCTGGTTCGTCCGTCTGTCCGCAAATAACAGCGCACAAACTACCCAACCGAATGGTTTGAAATTTAATATGTATAATCGCTGGAGAATTTTGTCACGTGATTTCAAAATTAATGAAAATCGAATCAAAACTTAAAAAGATATTAATAAAAGTTTTCTTCATTCTATTAAATCCTATCATACATAATTAATTCAGTGATATCCCATGATAGGTAATGATTTTAGGTTGCCATGATGATTGCGTCATTTTTAAAATGGAGTCATATTATTTCCGTATTACTGAATTCAATATGGAATCGTAATAAATTTTGTATTCATACATTTTTGCATAAGAGTGCAACAGCTGTTTCACCAAACAAGATCAGAATATAATACAAAACTAGTTATAGTACAAACGCACCTCATTTACCACATTTGGCGTAGAATTTGCGATTTGTTTAAATTCAGATTGGTAAACTACTGACTGCCACTTTTTTAAATAATATTATTTTCCACATTTTCTCCATTTTTATCTGTCATTAAGCAATGCGAATCTTAATAACGTCAAACAAGTTGGAAATTGCGCATCAAACGTGGCAAATGAGGTGCGTTAGTACTATAACCAGTTTTATAAATATTTTTTGCACCGCATATTGTACTGAATATTTATTTTAGTGCACTTCAAAACTGCATATCAATTTCATTCTGTTCAAAATGCTATAACGTCATTAAAATGCACTTGAAATAATTTTTCCACATTGGCCATAATGTAACGGAAAACTTTTGACTGTCCCTGAAATTAAACTATACATCCGATTTTCATAGAATTTGAAATGACTCGGCCGTCGGGTAGTTTTTGCTCTGTTATATGCGGACGGGCGGACAGAGAGACAGACAAACAGACAGACGGATAAAAGACGACTATAGGTGCTACGTATTTATACAATAACGAACGCACCTAAAACCTTGTAGGAATGAAACAAGCAGAATTTTTAAAAAGGCAATACTGGAAAGAAAAATTTTCGACAAAATGATTTATAAATATATAAAATGAAGAAAGATTTGTATATTAATTTGCATTGCTACATAAAATTGCTACCTTGAAAACTTTACATTTTGACATTTCAGAGGCTCATAATAATTTTTTTATGTTTGTCCCTACATCTTTTGTGTCTATTAGTCCTATTTTCATCCCTTTTGCCGCTTTCCAATATTGTCTAATGCTTCCTTTATTTATCTGTTATTTACATATTAATAAACCCTTTTTTAATAATTAGGATTTTCATATCAATAAACCCATTTTTTTGAAACACCCTGTACATATAAATACAGGGTGTTTAAAAAAAAATGGGTAAAACTTTAAAAGGTGATAGTACATATCCAAGCAAACAACTTTCATCAAAGATTGCATGACTGGAAATAAAACGCTAAGATGCTGGCGCATTTGGGAACTTGGTCCATGGAAACGTTAAAGCTCCATTCGGTCATCGGCAGAAGAAAGTCGCTAATACAGTGCTCAGCAAAAGTTTAGACAATGATCGATTATGCTTCTGTACTGAGAAGTATGTAACGAATTGTTGTAACTCAATTGTCATATATTACTGGAGACTTATCTTTCATACACAAACAATGAATTTTAATTTATACACTTTACGTAATATATAATGACAAAAAAACAAATATAACATTGTGGCAAAGTATTGACAATTTGTCTGTTAACAGAAAAATATCCATAAATAAAAATCAAACTGCACCTACATTGTCTGCTATTAATGCAAATATGTGAGTTCCCATCGAAGAAACTAAACCCTGCATCACTTGGTAGCCTATTTCGTACCAAACAAGTTCAACAGCAGATCGAAATTCATTTACAGAGGAGTATTGTCAAAAAATTGCTTAAACCGTATCAGATATGATGCCACAAAAGTTTTCGATTGGGTTCAGATCAGGTCTACACGCGGGCCAGTCGAGAACAGTAATATTTTGAGAGTTAAACTAATTTTTTGATTTGTATGCAACATGAATAGACCCATGATCTATCTCAAATACATACTTTGGAAGAGCTAAAACTTCACCAAATGGCTGTAAATTGTTTTCCAATGTAAGTACATAGACTTACGCTGCTTGGCGACTATTGAGAAACTCCAGAGTACTTGATAATTAAAACAAAGTGAGGCCCAAATCATTAACTTTTTCAAGGGCGGTGTCCTTAACAAGGACACCTAATTTTAATTCCAAAACGGACAGAAACACCAAGAAGATTTAATTCAAATTTTCCTTTTATAATGTACGTGAAAATAAGCAAGTTCATATTTTCTAATAACTTCGTTTATAAATTCTGGTTTCAGCCCATTATTTCATCAGTTTTATAAACAGGATTACTCCGCGACGAAAAGGGGTCAATTTGTTGTGAGATTTCAAGGCTGGTTGTTTTATAATGTTCATGTAAACTAATGTACATCTTACTACAATTCATCTACGAAAGCATCCGTAGACACAGAAAGCTCTGACTCACTTTTAATGCGATAAGCAGTCATCATTTGTCTAGATACCAGTATATGGATCCTTCTATAATCTCGTTTTCTGGCCACACGAGGCCTTCCAGATTTCTGTTTTGCTTTGAAACAGTCACTCTTAGACAGTACTTAATAGACAGACTTCTTTGGACGATTCAAAGTAGCTGAAATTTCTGCAACAGTCTTCCCTTTCGATTTATGCTTCCATGCTTTAATTACTTCATCTGACTGAAAATTTCTAGCTCGCGGCATCTTCACTAACCGATACTATCGCAAGGTGCACTTAAGCACTTAATGCATGTGACGTCATAAGTTTGAAATTTGCGTTTTTCCTTTAACAGCTGCCTAAAAATCACAAAAGTGTCTTAACTTTTGCATTAAGCAAATTTCACTTTTTTCAGTTAAATTATGTAATATCCTACATTAAATCCGTTATTTTTGTCCTAAAACGTTTAAAATATATTAAAAAATAAGTACAACCATTTGTATAACCCAAGTGTTCCTATTTTTTATTTAAAGGTTAAAAATCACCAGTGTCTAAACTTTTGCTGAGGACTGTACCATGCAAATGCGATATGGGGGAAAACAAGAACGCGTATGCAAAATATCGCCTCGATTAATGCATAAAAGCCGCTGATCCAAGTATGCAGTTGTCAATCGTGGTAGGAACGCATCGGAAGATCTCGCCCTTCACTTATAGGGAAAAGGCTGATATGCATTTTACCTACGGAACTGCAAATGGAAATGGCTCAGAGGCTCAACGATTGTACGGAGGGCAGATTCCCAACATGCGGTTGCCCGACCGTAAAACATTTGAGCGCTTGCACCCAGGGCCATCAAACGGGGCAAACTTCCGTAACAATAAATAAAAATGTTGGCATTATTCTTTACAGTAATTTTGCATGAATACGGCGTTTGAATAAGACGAAAATTTCTATTAAACTTGACTTGTGTTTCATTTTATTCCGTTGGTAATCAGGCCCTGCATGCACCGACGGTTGCGTGAGACGGGATCTTTTCTCGCTTTCTGGTCGTACGCAAGTCTTGCAAAGATGGACGGAACGTCAGTTGTGGAAGAAGCCGTTTTGCATATGGTGGCTGATGAGCCAAGTTCAAGTAAACTAGTAGTGGCTGGGTGATTACATATATTACACTCCACGACATGGCGAGTACTGAAGGGTGAACGTTTGTATTCTTATTATATTCAATGAGTCCAGGAATTGTCTCAAAGGGATTATCCGCGTCGTGTGGAATTTTACTGCTGGTGTCTGCAGTAGAACGCGGTAAATCAAGATTTTGAGGCAACTGTGTTTTCACTGATGATGTACCTTCGCGCATGAAGGTGCATTTAACACCCACAATCAACGTGTATGGGAGGATGTAAATCCAGATATCACTTGTTCAAATGCTCATTAACGACGCTTTTCTATTAATGTTTGGGCAGAAATAATTGGAGACCACCTTATCTTCCGCCAGTACGCCTAAACGAAAAAAAAAAAAAAACACGTCACGTTTCTGTAACAGGTGGTGCCAGACATGTTGAACGCCGACGTTCTCCCACACATCCGGCGGGTAATTCTGTTCCAGTAAGATGGCGTGCCAATCCATTATGTACGAGACGTTCGAAACTATCTGGCATTTCCCAACCGATGGATTGGGCGAGGTTGTCCTATAGCTTCGCCACCGCACTCGCATGTTTCGATTTCTTTTTGTAGGGATAGCTGAAGGCTCTGATCTATGAGACCCCATTGAATCTGCCAATAACTTCGTCAATAGCCTTTCTGCCAATGAATTCGTCGCAAGACTTTCTGCCAATGCAGTATGCCTGTTGTTTTTCAGAAATTTCGCCAATCCTTTCTTCACCGTTGTACCGCATGTATAGACAATGCCGGAAACCTTTTTGAGCACTTATTGTAATGAAATGTCATTAAACTTACTTTTGTCACTTAATCGTTCTTTGTGTGTTTTTGTATCGTATGACAACAATACCTTCGGCGCCCTCTTCCAACTTTGCGTTTTAATTCCAACCATGCATTACTTGATTAATGTTGTATGTTTGGATGTGTACTATCATCTCTTAAAATTTTGCCCATCCTTAATGAAACAATCTGCATATATTGTTAAACGTTCGTAATTTCGAATTTAGTAAGACCTAAATAACAGTTATTTCCGGCGTACGAGTCGCGGATGAAACAAACCTTTTTACAAACAGAAAAGTTATTAAATTAAATGTAACATATTGGAACAAGGTAGATATTTTACTTCAATTAAAAACCAAATTTTCTGACTAAACATGCTCTTATGATTCGTGGATTATAAGCGTTCAATTCTTTCCCATAAAATATATTATTTGTATTTACTTCAACTAATATAATTTTTCACACAAATGAACTAGTAGTACTGATATTTATGATTTAAATTTGTTATGGAATCGTTCAACAGCATGTTTTTATGGAAGAAAGTGTAATTATTCTGCGTTTCTTAAAAACAGTAGACCTGTTGAATATGGTAATATCATATCAAAGTAGCGGCATCATTTTTCACTGGAAATGAAATTAGTTCAGAAACTGCGTTCATTCGACTTAAAATACTAGATTTTTTTTTTTTTTTTTAGAATGCCAAAGACTTTTGAACCACACTCTTTAAAAAAACGTTTTTAACGCTAGAACAAAAATAGCGGTTAATCTTTAATAGACAAAATAGACGTATATCTATTTGAACCAGATATACAGGGTGGTTCAAATTAAAGTATCTCTGTTTGGGACGCCCTAGCGAGAGAAGCAGTGGATGTAACGTCTTCATATTTGGAGGATATACATATCAGACCATGGGAAACTGATTGGTGCAAAAAAATTTTTAGTTCAAACAAAGGCCGCTAGGGAATAATGAGGCGCTGTGATCAGTTTGGAAAATGTAATATGACCAAAGGTGTAAACATCTAAGTGCTAATTAGCCGATTCCCACCAATAAATTTTATTAGTATTATTTGTTTAAATTTTATTTTTATATGCTCCGATTTATTTTATTAGTATTCATATTAGGCGAAGAAAACTAAAAATTTAGTGGTGGGACATTTTTTTAAATGTTAATTACCGACACTTTGTATTCTTTGCTTAATTCTTTGCAAGCGCAGTATCTGAGAACAAAATTTGCATAAGAGGTGGTCTAAAGGACCGTCGTAACAGATAAAATGAAATGCGAATAGGTTCGAAATATTCTGAGGCCGCCACGATGGTTCTCTCTTCTTCTGAATGGGCTCTGCTGTTAAAGCTTTTTTACCAAAATGACATTACCGCTGCCAAAGCGCTTCGTTTGTACCGACGGCAGAAATCTTTACGTACGGGTCCAGTGACACCATGTGCCCTGTGACGAATGGTCAAACGCTATGAGGAAACTGGTAGCTTTGCAGTTCATGCAGGCTGAGTACGAAAAAAAGATACTGTAGGGGATGGATGATGCTGTTGAGCATGCTAGTACAAACAAAGCAGGAGCATCCAGTGTTCGAGTCGCATCAAGACAATTAGATTTGCCATACACTACAGTATGGTGGTGCATTCGTATAGCTCTCAAGGCCTATCCGTATAAGATTCATCGCTTCCGAGAATTAAAACCTGGCGATAAACTTCGTGAAACGTTCGCTTTGATGTTCTTGGCAAGGATGGAGGTGGATAAGAATTGGCCGTGTAACATCATATGGGCCAATGAGGCTCACTTTTACATGTGTGAAACAGTGAACACACGAAACATCTGGTCTACTGAGAATCCTCACCATATCCAACAAATGCCCCTGCATTTTCCGCATGTTATTGTGTGGATCGGCTTCACTGCGACCTTTTTGATTGGGCCATTTTTCTTTGATGAAATCACTCCTCAGGGACCAAAAACCTGTTCCATAACTGCAGCAAGTTATTGGGACACATTGCAAAGTATGGTCAATCCAGAACTCCAGCAGGGGGCCTCGCTACAACAACATTCCTACAAGATGGTGCGCCTCCTCACATTGGACGTGAAGTTCAAAAATTGCTGCGATGCCATTTTACAGGGGACCGCATTATCAGCCGTGCATTTCCTACAAGAAGGCCTCCATGTTCACCTGACTTGACGTCCTGGGATTTTTGGCTTTGGGATTACCTCAGAGGTATAGTTTATCGAGGAAACATGGGAAATCTGGCGGACTTGAAGAACCAGATTCTCTTTCAAGTTCGCAACATCGGTCGCGATCAGTTACACGCCGCTGTGGATCATGCGGTGACACGGTTTCACGTTTTGGCGCTGAAGCAAGATGGACATATTGAATCAAACCTGTGAAAACTTTGAGTGCTTTGTCTTAGCACGCGCGTGCCTTTCGTTTGTGCTGTCACTAACTGTTTTTAGGATCGTCAGTTTGTATGTAGAAAAATGTAATAATAAAGTTAATTATCGACACCTCGTATTCTGTTCTTTATTGGTTGCGTCATATTCAAAGGTGTTAAAATCTAGGCAAAAATGGTCCAATTCCCACCACTAAATGTTTAGTATTTTTCGCCTAATAAGAATACTAATAAAATTAAGCGGAGCATATACTAATTAAATTTAAACGAATAATACTAATAAAATTTATTGGTGGGAATCGGCCCATTGGCACTTAGGTGTTTACACCCTTGGTCATGTTACATTTTCATTACGCCGATTGCAGTGCCTAATTTTCCCCTAGCGGCCTTTGTTTGAACTATTTTTTTGCACCAATCAGTTTCCAATGGTCTGATATGTATATCCTGCAAATATAAAGATGTTACATCTTCTGCTTCTCTGTCTATGTCGTCCCAAACAGGGATACTTTACTTTGAACCTCCCTGTACTTTCATTAAAACCCCTTGAAGGGTGGCGGTATATCATATATACCACTTACTTTTAATTAAAAAAATGCCACATTGGCACCAGAATTTTGAAATAAATTTTGCTATCTAAAAAGTACGCGAAAGAAAGCTTTTGCTAAGTTTCATTGTTTCATGTAAATCTGTTTGTAAATCCCGATGTCATTTAACCGTGGCTGCCAACTCTTACGCTTTTTTGTACCGGAAAAATTTAATAGAAATTTTTGCCTTATTTAATCGGCAGATTACGGCGATTAACACTTTATCTACTGCATTTTTTTTTCATGTAACATTATTTTTCAGCTGCTACAATCAAAATTAAAAGATAAACATAAATCAAATACTCACCCGTGAGAAATTTAATTCCTTAGAGGTAATTAATTAAAGTGGTACTTCAAAGCACCGTCCGTACACTATGACTAAATTATCGTAACAGAAAATCCACAAGGTATTTCAAATGGCACCAGAATTGTGGTAAAGTATTTTCGATTTATTATGTAAGTGAAATATAGCCTTTTTCTTATTTGCAAATAAATATTTTGGCAAATTACGGTGCCTGCCATTTATTTGTACACTTTAGCATTGAAAATGCTTTGCCACTGAAAGGGTTAAATAACTAGTTTTTTTTAAGGTTTCGATCTTGATAGCAGTCCTTTAGTTATGCGACATCTATATTCCAGGGACAACATGTTCTCTCGTATCTCCACATGTGCAATATATGAATTTACATATGCCATTTCTAGCATAGCAAAAAAACAACCGGTGCCACAACTTTTTCTATTTCCTATAAAAAAAAGAT
The DNA here is from genome assembly GCA_963932465.1 of Maratus speciosus. NCBI lineage: Eukaryota > Metazoa > Arthropoda > Arachnida > Araneae > Salticidae > Maratus > Maratus speciosus. Next base: position 490,426,157 of record OZ010796.1, on the reverse strand, counting down.
AATGAAACAGAAAAGAAATACTAGGAAAATTATTACTACATTATATTTTAGTAATTACATTATAAAGAAAATGAAAACGATGGATAACTACACGAACGAAAAGTAAACAAGGAGATTTTCTCCAACACTCACAGGGTCAGCTAGGTGGGGAGGCCTACCAAATGGCTTAAGCACTCACAAGCCCCACCCAGCGGTTTCCATCTACTACCGCCGTCACCACACACACACACACAAAATAATAATAATAATAATAATAATAATAATAATAAATAAAAGACCCGAAGGGACCTACAGGAAAGCCAATTGAGAATATTAAGATTAAATACAATATAAGTACAATATATACACGATGGAAAGCCCAAATTTTACTGGGCGTTTACGAGAGAAATTTAGATATTTGTAATTAATAAGATCATGAGATAATAGATAATAGGATTTTTAAACTTGTTGGAGCGGCAAAAGCTCAATTACTCTGCAAAGCTGGGCGTTCTGCAAAAATACAATAAAAGCTACGTATATGTATACTAAATTAGAAAGAGATTCATAATTTTAAAAATAATGTAGAATATAAAAAATAGGTAAAATAGTGAATAATTATGATGAATATTATATAATTATATACACACACAAAAGTTCAAAAGTCTATTGTTCTTGCAACAGTTCAATTATAGTTCAATCGTGTTGTTTGTGGCTAAGAGTTTATTTTGAATTGGTGGTATCTGTCTATTTGTTAAAATACGTTCTCCTCATCATCTATAAATGGCAAAACATTTTGAAACAAATAATGGTTGTTTTCTAAAACTTTCATACATCCAATTATCTTTTGACAAAATGATGGATTTGACAAAACCACTGAGAACCACTGAGACAAAGAAATTTTTGGAGATTTTTGGAGATTTTCTTATATGGTAATATGATGTAAGGGTACAGTTAAAGATATAATGCAATGATGTAGCTCGCTGACCGCATACACACAATGGAGAAGGAACCCTGTCAAATTTATAAAGATATGATGAAAATGGGCCGTGGTTAGTGGCAAACAGAAAAAGATTTCTATGCAGCAGGATTCTCTTTTCCGAGACTTTTGGGGTTAAAGCGTATGTGTACCGTCCTGTGGTACCATAGTCCCAGCGAGTCTGCCATTGTTCGTGTAGAGATGATTTTAGAAGCTTCTTCAAGTAAGAAGGAGGGTTGGGAAAGAATATGTATTTGGCATGTGATGTGGCTTTGGTTGCTTCTTTTGCCAAAGAATCTGCATGCTCATTCCCACAATACCCACATGTCCACGGACCCATTTAAAGGAGATCTTTTTTCTTGTTTCTTGGAGTAGTTTGATAATTTGTACTGCGATGAGATTTTTTGAAAAAACATCTTCTATTGCTAAGAGACTTGAGAGACTGTCCGAGTGTATTAATACTTCTTTATGAGGGGAGTTCCTAATCCACAGCACAGCCTCTTCTATGGCCAGGAGTTCTGCCTGAAATACAGTATTTTCTTTACTTAACTTAGTTTGATCCTCGTGGATTAACTCTCCTCTCTGATACACACAGAAGGCATATGCCGTTTCATCTTCCATCTTGGAACCATCCGTATAAATGTTTATTTCTACATGTGGAGTATTTTCTGGATCTATTTGAAAGAAATATTCTTTAAATGGTTCAACTTGATCTGACTTCATTTTTGGTTGGTAAAATATTGGTTCTTGATTTCCTGTCGGGATTCCAAGACGTAAGACTCTTCCTGTTGTTGCTATATATTCAAGTTGAAGTGCCAAGGGCGGAATACCTGTTAAAACACAAAGGGCATCCGCCGAAGTTTTTCTGTAGGCACGTTAAACTAATAACAGGCATTGGTATTGTATTGATGAGATCAGACGAAGCCCATGGGCTTTGCTTATCCGGTGAAACCAAGTTGCTGCGGCATACGTGATTTTCTTCTCCAATATACTATTGTACCAAATCATCAGAATTAATTTGTTTACCCCTCCGTAAGCTGAGGCAAACTTCAATAGGTCTTGCGAAAGTTGTGTCATTTCCTGCCTTTTCTTTCGTAAATGGGGGAGAAACGACAACGTACTATCCAGAACGATACCTAAGTATTCTAAAGTTGGCTCACTTTTTAATGAATGGTTGTCAATTTTGAGTGTTGGAGCTCTTTTCAAAAATTTTGGTCTTCTAAGGTGGAGAACTTTACATTTATTGTAAGATATTTTCATGTTGTGATTTGACATCCACCTACTAATATAATCTAAGATGTCCTTTCCTAATTTTTCTAATTCTCGCCTTGTTTTACCATTTAATATAATTAAAATGTCATCTGCATAAGCTATTATTATGTAACCTAACGATTTTAAATGGCGTAAGAGAGCGTTTAGGAAGATTCTCCATAGGAAGGGCCCAAAGCATGAACCTTGTGGGCACCACTTCCTAAACCAATGAATTTCTTGTGCTAGCCAATTTGGTTTCGCTCCTCTGTGAGATAAAAAGGATTTCAAGATATTAACATATGGCTCCTCCAACCACAAAAATTCCAGTTCTTGGATTGTTGCGTCCCAAGGTAAGTTGTCAAAAGCATTTTGGATGTCTAATGATATTAATGAAATGTAGTTGTTTTCTTGTTGAAGTAAGTCAATTGTTGAGAGAACTTCTTGTATCGCTGATTCAGCCGATTTACCCTCTAAGAATCCGTGTTGAGAACTCTGTAGAACTGTCGAATTTCGAAAATGATAATTTATTCGTTTTAATAATAATTTTTCAAAAATTTTCCCCAGAATTGTGAGTAGAGTTATTGGCCTGTATGACTGAGCAGATTGTGGGTCCCTACCTGCCTTTAGAAAAAAGACTAGTTCTCCAATTTTCCAACTTTTTGGGAAGTAATTTAAGTTTAATAGAATATTGTAAAGATTCAGTAATAGAGATGAATGTGAGTGGTAAATATTTTGTACAATCAGATGGTCAACATTATCAGGACCTGGTGCTTTATTCCGATTGAACGAGAAGATGGCAGCTTTTAGTTCTTGGAGTATAAATGGATTAACTGGCTGGGTTGAGCGCGGATGAATTTGATGCGGTTGCAAGTCCGAAGGACCAAATATTGAATTGGCAATTTCTGCATAAAAAGATTGTCTTGAGTGGGTTGCTGTAGTGGAATCAGAAAGAGCGTAGACTTCCTGTCTGTAAAAATCTCTAAATGCCGTCTTTTTTAGCTTCCCAAAGGGGTCTTTGGTATTTGAGCAAAAAGAATTCCACGCTGTTTTCTTTGCTTCCAGAATTTTCTTTTTATAGAGTGCTCTATACTTTTTTAATTTGATCATGTCTTCCTCTGATGCAGACAAAAGTTTTGTTTTCCTATAAAGTGCTTTAACAAAGCTTCTCATTTTCCTAAGTTCCGCTGTCCACGAAGAAACTGTTGGTTTAAATGTGGAGTTTTTTTTCTTTAAAGTATGGTCACAGGTTTGTGTTATTATATTTATAAAGTTGTCGTACTCTTTTTCGAATGCCCCCGTCGTTTTGATATCCTGGAAAGTTATATTATATTCTTGCAATGATTCCAACACTCACAAGGAGAGGGTCCGAGATTGGTCTCACCGAATGCAATCAACATTTGTGTATCGATAGAGTATAGTTAGTATATAAATATATGAGCGCCATAAAGCGCAACCCCCAGGCGGATCTTGTGAAAATAAGTTGCAAAGTTTAAACTACAGTTCATAATCGGTCAGATAAATTTCCTTCTTTGGCAAGCGGTTCACTAACGCGATCGGCAGCACGCAGGATTTGAGTTTTTTTTGGCGAGGGTTCAATCCGGCTCGGACTTGTTTATCGAACAAAATGATTATCAATCATTTTCGAACCGCAATTGAAAAAATGTGTAGAATAATTGAAATTTACGAAAAATATGAGCTAAATATATGTTTTGTAGCATATAAGTTCTTTTAAAACTACGAAATTTTTCATATTTAAATATATAATGAAAAGTAAAGAACTCGGCCAATTTATTAATTTACTTTTCATTATATATTTAAACATGCAAAATTTCGTAGTTAAAAAATGCACTTATATGCTACAAAACATACATTTAATTCATATTTTTCGTAGATTTCAATTATTATACATATTTTTTCAACTGCGGTTCGTAAATGATTGATATAAATTTTCGTTCCGAAAAACAAGTGCGTGCCGGATTAAAACCCGTGCCAAAAAAAAAAAGACTCAAATCCAACGTGCTGCCGATCGAGCTACTGAACTGCTTGCCAAATAAGGAAATTTATCAGATTATGAAATGTAGCTGAAACTTTACGACTTATTTTCTCAGGACTCCCTTGGGGTTGTGCTTCGTGGCACTCATATATTTTTATACTAACTATACTCTATCGATACACAAATATTCATCGGATTCAGTAAGACCAACCTCGGACCCTCTCCTTGTCAGTGTACTGACGGTACTTATAATTACCACCGAGTAATTCAACTATTAAATCAAATACATACACCGTTCACCTAAACTAGCTAATCAAATTGTATTCTAAGATCATAATGAACACATAAAGAAATCCAACACTTATCTTATATCCTTTACTGTGTTTGCAGCAATAAAAAAAAACGAACGTGACAATCTGTACAAAATGTCGGCAGAAAACACATCGACTTCTTCAAAGATAGCCTCCTTCCTCGCTAAAATAGCAAATCTAGAACTACTGCTGCCATGTATCCGGATAAAGTGGAGTTAAAAGAGTATTTTTGCAAAGTGCCATTAAAATATTAGTAATACTCACTGTGGGATGAAAGTTTAAAGTGAGTGGTACTTTAAAGTACTGTCAGTAGACAAAAGTGTTAAAGAAGGTAAAATTTACTATTAAATTTTTGCGGTACAAAAAAACCGTAAGATGCTGGCAGCTATGCATTTAACACTAGGATGACGGTGAGGGACCATTTTTAACACAACCATATGGATATATTTCAGTTCGAACCAGAAATATTTTTATAAAATAAGTTTAAAAGATACAGAGGGAAAGAAGGGCTAATTAAATAAGTTAAACAGTTTCAAATAAAAATTCTGGTGTTAAATATTTTTATAAAACTTGAGAAAAAATCCTGTCTTTCTAGTGTTAAACATTTTAGCAACATACCGGGTGTCCCAAAAAGGACTGACTGATTTTAAAATTCAATAACTTCCAAACGGTGACAGGTATTAAAAAAATTCTTGGAGGGTTATGCATAAAGTCAAAAGTTTTATTACAGTGATTTTCGATTTTAGTTCGAATTACAAACAATAGATGGCGCTGTGAGCAATAGTCGCTAAATACAGGCTCGATTTGTGGTCCTTTCTGTTGTTCCATGCAGAAAAAGGAGATGGAAATGTATTATCCGGGCCACGAAGTACCAAAAATCGAGCCTGAATTTAACCTCTATTGATCGCAGCGCCATCTATTGTTTGTAATTCGAACTAAAATCGAAAATCACTGTAAAAAAACTTTTCACTTTATGCATAACCCTCCTGCAAGATTTTTTTTAATATCTGTCACCGTTTGGAAGTTGTTGAATTTTAAAATCAGTCAGTCCTTTTTGGGACACCCGGTAAGTATTTTTACACTGAAAGGGTTTAATAAAGTAAATGTATACCGCAATAAGTTAAATAACTAAGTAAAATAATTTTAAATAATAATTCTGGCGTCAAATATTTTTTATATAACTCAACCCCTTAATCGTCGCACCCGAGACATTCACAGGCAAACCTGTATGAACAAATTTCGCCGCGCCCGTGACATTCACGGGCTGGACGTCTCATGACTTTAGTTAATTTTTTCTGGTATCGACATTGCATTTTTCTTTCCCGAAAATATTTTTAATCATTAAATACGTGATTCTATTTTTATATTCTGTTCGCACCACTATATTTTTAAGTATAGCTTTTAGTAAATTTCTCTTGCACTTCTTGTCGGAAATCAAGTACAATTGCTCCTTAAACAAATTGTGGTGCCCAGGAAATAAATTGTCTTATGCCAATATTGCAGCATTGGTCCGCTAATGAAGTCTTAAACGCTAAAAGATGGGAAACTCTGAAAACACAAGTTTGTTTTTAAGATCGTAATGCTTAACACTAGAACGCGCGGAAGGAGGCGATTCGACTCCAACCACATGATTAAATGCCCATTGGAGCCAGAATTTTTTTCATAAAATATGTTAAATTTAAGCGACACAGAATTGCGTTAAATAACTCAGTTAAATAATTTTAAATAAAAATTCTGGAATGAAATATTTTTATGAAATTTGAGTAAAATTTCCGGGCGTTCTAGTGTTAAGGAATTGTACGAGTTGAAACACATGTTTTGCTTGTTTCAAATCTGAATACATCTGGGTTACCGTTTTATAAATTGCTGTGTTGAGTAACTCAAGTGAAGAGAAAGATTTTAGTGTTGAGATATTTGGAAACGAATCAGAAGATTCCATTTTTTCAGATTTTTTTTTAATCCGAAAAATCGGAAACTGAAGATAGTAATGATGACTCACGCTAATGAATATTACGCACCTCCATGCTTGCAATTCAAATCGGAGCCTAAGATTAAAGTTTCGTTTGAAGCTATTTCGGGTATTCTGCAATACTATGAACATTTTATAAATGATGAATTGGCGGATAATATTGTAGTCGAAGCCATCGCTGTGATGAGAAAAGGGGAAATGTTGTTTGAGATAAAAGAGAAAAAGGCAGCTTGGAATGGTAACCTATTTCTTAAAATAAAATGCTGTTGTTCGTGCTCTTACTACAGTCGAAAAAATTGTAAAAAAAAAAAAAAAAAAAAAAAAAAAAAAAAAAAAAATAGTTAAAAGCAAAATTTAAAGAAAATATATTTTGGACTACACTTTATTTGTTAAAACCCCATTTTTTTTTCGCGATATTAAAACGTGCAACAGGTACAGCAAATTAAAAAAAAAATTACATTTTTAGAATAATGAAGCTCACGAACCTCAAAATCCACCTAAACCAAAAGTGTTCAAAACTTCGACTGTTTTTGCGCATCTGGATGATTTGTATAGAAGAACAATTATCAACATCAAGTCGTTTATGTGAACACCTTTTTCTGGGTGTTATGACCCCTACGGACAAAACCTTACACAAAATGAAAAATTTGTTCTTCCCATGAGAATAAATATGGAAACAAAATTATAAAATAAACCAAATACGAATGCAAGGACAGTAATGTAGGACTATGCATGTCATGTTTTCCTCACATTGAAAATTTACTAAATTTTGAAAAATATATTGAAGGCCGATTTTCAAATTAAATTTGAATGAAATTATTGTCCTAGTAGTAATATAAAAAATATTTGATTTATATATATCTTTACCTTTACTTAAAATGAAACCACAGGTTGCAGCATTGCATCGAAGCTTCTCTGCACGTCATGTGTGTACAATACAATCAAATAAAGGAAAATAAAATTGTAAATTTAAAAAATTTTATCCATCCTGAACACTTTCAGGAACAAAGTCCCTTCATTGCTTAAATGTCGAAATAAAGGATTGACATCGGAATTTATGAACAGACTTATTTCGAAATATGAAATAGCCAAATTTCGCAAATTTACTAAAGAAACATTTTTTAATTAAATTTTCGGGATTATGAAGGTATTTTGGGTATTAGAATTAAGGGATTTCATACACTTTATACCACCCTTAAAAGGGTTAAATATTAAGAAAATACCCTGTTTCTTTTACTAATGAACTCAGAATTTTATGAATAATAAAATCGTGCAATAAAATAAATCGACGATTTTTGAAGGGATTTTCCCAAAATTACGCGACGATTAAGGGGTTAAGTAAAATTTCTGCCAGTTTTATTATTGAACAACTAACACATTACTGAAAATTGTATTTCTTTTATTACATTATAACCAGTATAATTGAACACTATCTACCAAATTTGTTTTAAGAATTTTGTAGACGTAAGTGCGTGTTACTTTAACGACCTTCACCGTTCAAGAAAGCGGTTGCTAAGCGGCGTTTGGCATCGTTGTTTAACCCTTAAATGCTAATTTTTTATTTTGTTTCAAAAAAATTACGTATGAATCTCTGAAAGGTTTATTACACAGGAAAAAGTATGAAAAAGAACAGAGACACATTTTTCGTATAATACACCAACCTTTTCTTATGTTGCACATCTGCAATACAAGTAAAAACTGAAATATTGAAAAATAATAAATAATTTTAACCCTAGAACCACCGGAAATTTTACTCACGTGTTATAAAACTATTTTACACCAGATTTTTTTTTAAACTATTTAACTTATTTATTTAACTCATTTTGTCATGGTACATATTTAACTTATTTTAGAAAAAACTTTCTTGTTCTAATCGAAATATTTTCATTTTATACCGGTCAAAATGACTGCTATGGCGGTTCTAGTGTTAATAAGTATGAATATAAATACCTCCCCTTATTATATCCTTATTATATATATTTTTTTTTATGTTGTAAAACTTAACCCTTAACACTTGAACGGCAGGACATTTTACTCAAGATTTATAAAAATTATTTTACACCAATGTTGTTATGTAAAATTATTGAACTTTTTTATTTAACTATTTTCCTTTGTGGTAATATTTAACTTACTTTATAAGGATATTCTTTGGCAGTTAGGGTCTATTAATCTTATATTGCTGGAATCTTCATTTAAAATTTTAAAAAACTACTTTTATCTTCCATATCAGAAAATTTTTATGCTAATCTAGAAAACCAAGTTGCATATTAAATAAATTAAATTAATGTGGAGTTATTTTAAGTAGTACGTTTGATTGATTTATAAATCCAGCTAATTTTATTCCGTTAGGTAGCTTTTGCTAAAGAACTGTTTTATTTCTATTTTCACTTAGTTATTTATTTATTTGTAAATAAAACAAAAGTAAATAACGCGTCACATCATAATTATCATTATACAGAAACCTTAAGAAAAATATCGGAATTTTTTAATACATTATGAAAATTATCATAGTGAAAATTTGTTGCAGATTCCCGGATGACATAGTGTTACAAGATGTTTATTTTGCACAATTATTGATGTTTGTTTCGTGTTATCGTCGGTATCATGTCAAACTATTCATTGTGAAAAAAGTGGGCTATTTTTTTTAAAGTAGGATTGCTTGATTGGCACCATTTTTCTGAAACTGTTAAGTTCCCCTTGTTTTCTCCCTAATTAGTATGTCATTAAAAAAGGTTAAATAAGGCAAATTTCACCATTTCAAAAAGTAGTGCTAGTCAAGATATCTGAATCAACAAAAGTTAGCACGCTGTTTTCACATTGGATAGTTGAACAGTGTAGAGACGATGTTAGATGTATATTAGCTTCCTCTAATGCATGCAAAAATTTATCACCGGAAATACATCTGAATAGTTTTATATCTATTTTTATACCAATAAAAATATGCTATTCTCCCATCAATAATAAGGGGATAAAAGCAATAGTAAAAGTAATAATTTTTAATGAGTTGTAAATGCTTGTACGTCTTCTGCCCGAAACTGGAAATGGTTATGCATCGGAAATTTTAGAAACCGGAAAAGTTTTGCTAGTGCATCTTATTCAAAAAATAATAATAACTAATTGTTAAAGAGGGACCTATTTCTACACATTTTCTAGTATTTGTTAGATGTTTTTATGTTTTTCATAAGATGCTGCTGATCCTAAGTCATATAGGTGGAGGACTAGAGTTTAACCCTTTCCGGCTGGGAGTAATTCTTTTAAAAAACTAACAAAATGATGGACTGACACCAAAATTTATAAAAAAATTTATTAGAAAATACAAAATTACTTATTTTCACGTACGTTATAAAAGGAAATTGTTCATTAAATATTCTGGGTGCCAGTAAAATAAAAATTAGGTGTTCTTTTTCAGAACACCGCCAACGAAAGGGTTAACCATCCACGGGCGAAGTACTTTTATTCAAAAAATACTGAATTGATTGAATGATATCACAATTTACAAATAAATTTATTTGCAAATAAGTAAAAGTTTTTCTTCATGTGCTTAATATGAGGAAAATTTTAACTCCAAAATTCTGGTGCCGATGCGGCATTTAAAGATTAAAATTAAGTGGTCCAAAAATAAACCAAAAAAGGCCCTCCAGGGATTAACGTTTGTCTCCAAAAAAGTAACACCAAAAATTTTTAACCTCACTACTTTACTCCTTGAGGGGCGGTGGGATACATTTTATCTCACCTAATTTTAATCAAGATTTGCACCAGAAACTTTTAATTAAAATTCGTCTTTCTAACTTTGGTGGAAAAAGTTAAAGAATTGCTTTTCCTTATTTCGAATCACAATTTTTCGAATATTCCGGTGTGAGTTCAACATTAAAGAAACGCAGTTGCTTACACATGAAAGGGTTAAAAACAAGCAATCTTCGTCGTAGATTTCTACACTATTTGTAGATAAAACTTACAGTGAACGTTTTGTTTGGATAATACGGTATTAACATTTTCTATAGCCATATATTCCGCACAAACGTTCAATCTTATAAATCACCAATTGTGGAATTTACTTAAATGCAAATCATTAGTACTTACCTACTTCAACATAATTTCTCAAACAGGTGTAATAGGAGTTTCCTTTAATACAAAATGAATTAGTGTCACCTACGTAAATTATAAGCAAATCTAAGTAGATAGGAAGTATTTACACTTCAATAAAACAATTAGTGGTCGCAAGATCGTGGATAAATTTCATAGCAGACAATTGAAGTGCTATTAGCGGCTGCAATGCGGAATTACACTGAAAAGATCATTTATTAAATTTTGAATAGAAGTGTTAGTAAATAATAAACTTAAGAAATGATTTGTACATATTTTTTACGACTGAATGCAAAGATTACGATTTGTAAAAAAAGTAATGTAAACTATTGTGTCGTGTGAAAAGAGTTACAAATAGGCATATAGACAGCCCCGTAAATTTGACCCAGTAAACCTGAATAAATAGAAATAATAGAAATTTCATTCTTATTTAAACGACTTAATCGCGCAAAATCTATGTAATAATTGAGGCAAATATATCTGTTCGTTTTTATTGGTGGAAGTTTGCCATGCCGGTAGCCAGGCTTTGCGCTTCCACCATATTGTGACAACCTAAACAATCCTCTTATCAATGTCATTGAATTTGATCGCCGCCAGGGCAATCTTCCAACAGTAAAATTTAACAGATATTTTTGCTTTTTTAAAATAGCCTATTCTTTCCAAATTTATGTCATAAATAAAGCAAAAATTTCTATTCTTATTACTGGTTGAAGTCTGTCGCAAATTTAAACAGACCCTGAACCGAAATAAATAAAGTATAGCCGCCATCTTGTGACGACTTCCTCAGATACTTCACTCGCAACGGGTAGACACTACACTGTCTATCTCCTCCTCTTTATTCATAGCTCCATTGCATTGTATCTACCAGTTGCGAGTGAAGTAACTGCGGAAGTAATCACAAGATGTCGGCTGTTATTTTATATCAGATAAACATTTTCTGATCTCCGCCTGAGCAAAATTCCACCAGTAAATTTGAATAAAACATTTCGCATTATTTAAACACCTTTATTCAAGAAAAATTTCTTTTACAAATATGGTAAATATTTCTATTCATTTTTACTGGTGAAAGTTCGCTCGAGTATCATAATCTATTTCACTGACACAGACAGTAGGTTGTTTAAGTTGAAGTTATAACAAAAATTATCACTTTTTACAAATTTTGATTTTTTATTATATACTTTTTTATTGTTTTTTGTATAATTTTGATACAACGGTATCGGCACTACAAAGAAGACGATTCAAATGACGATAAAAAAGAAATATGGAACCTGAACTTCACAATTGGGCGAAAACTACTTTTGCAAGATTAAATTTGTCGCACAAAATTAAAACTTTTGTTTATTGTTGTAAAATTCCAAATTTCTATTTGCGTCTCTTGTCAAATGTCTCTTTATGACTTATAATCTCTGTGAGTATTAACACCCTAACAGTTTTTTACGAGCACCGCTCGCGCAAAACGAATTTGCTTACTTCGTTACTAAAATCTTTTAAACACCACCAATTTTTAACTATAACCTTTGATTTATTAATTGACAAATATTTTTCGATTGTACAAGGCAGGTAATTTAGTTTGGAAAAATTGGAAATTTCTGTCTATTTTTAATTTATTGTTTCAAAAAATGAAACAATCAAGGGATTAATATTTTACATATAATATTGGGTTTTCCGGAAAGTTCGTGCCGTTTGTGAAAGAAAAATTAAACTCAGAAGATTTTTGTTTTAGTATACATTTATTAAATGATATAGGTGCCATTCTGTTCTACAACCTTTTTCATTCTGTCCAGAAGTCTCATAATATCTTCTTTCTAAAACATTTGTGATTTGATGCCAAAATACTTATCAAGATGTTTTTTTATGTCATTCAAAGAGTCTTTATTTTGCGAAGAGTAGTGGGGTTGAGAAATGTTCGGAGAGTAGGGATGGACGCTCAGAATGTCCCAAACAAATGCAAGGAGTTTGTTTCTGACAAACAAAGTTTGTCTGAAAAGTTTGTTTCTCAATTCACGTGATATATTTAAATTCATTCTCGCACCATTTTTGGAAAATAAAAATCTTTCACATACACTTTGACAATATCCGCAAAAAAGCATAGTGTAAAATGTATTTTTTAAAATATTGGTAAGAATAAAATATAAAAATAGTCACCAGTGGGCTCCCTGCCCAGTACCTGACGGAACGCAGCATTCCAGACCTCATTTCCATCTGCGAAAAAGATCGTTTTTTGAAAAGATTGTTTATCGTGGACGAAAGTTGGATACATTATAATAACCTGGGACAGAAACAATGCTGATCCAGCCGAGACATAATTTCCATTACTGTCGCTAAAGCCAGATTCTACCAGAAGAAAGTGCTGCTGTCTATTTGGTGGGATTGGATCTACTACACGCTACATCATCAAACCAAACCATCAACTCTGAAAAATACTGCTCGCAACTAGACGAACTCAAGGCAGCAATAGCCAGGAAACACCGCACCAATTAGAAAACAGACGAGGAGTTGTCTTCCATTATGACAACATCAGGCCGCTCGTTTCTTTGACTGTCACAAATAACTTCCTTGCATTCGATTGAGACGGTCTGCCCTACACTCACTACTCTCCGGACATTGCTGCATCCAACTAATATTTGTTCATTTCTTTCACAAATTCCCTTTGCAAAAAAATTGACTCTTTGAATGACATCGAAAATCATCTCGATAGGTATTTTGACAGAAAATCACTCATGTTTTGCAAGGAAGCATTATGAGACATCTGGGCAGATGGAAGAAGATTGTAGAACAGAATGTCACCTATATAATTTAATAAATTTATACTAAAATTTAAATCTTCTGAGTTTCAATTTCCTTCGAAATCTTCATGAACTTTCCGGACAACCCAATAACTTAACAGATGGCAGAGGACGATTGAATCTTTTTTTATATTTTGCGAAATACCACTTTTATCAACTAAGTTCTTTATATATATATATGCAGTAGGGTGGGTCGAAAAAACCGAAATTTTTATAATCGAAATGTAATAGCGAGGAAAAGTTGCCTTTTGTAATGCAGAATAAATTCCTAAAATATTACATCGATCGGTTAATATCTTTTACCGCCACAAGGGGGGCAAATTTTCAAAAAATCGCAAAAAACATGTTTTTTTTCTTCATTTTTTTAACACTAGAACGCCCGGAAGGAGTCGATTCGACTCCGACCACATGATTAAATGTCCATTGGAGCCAGAATTTTTTTCATAAAATAAGTTAAATTTAAGCGACGCTGAATTACGTTAAATAAATTAGTTAAATAATTTTAAATAAAAATTCTGGGATAAAATATTTTTATGAAACTTGAGTAAAATTTTCGGGCGTTCTAGTGTTAAATTATCCAAACATACAACTACAATTTCTAATAGAACGCAATAGCTACATGAAGATATGAGAAATGTCCCGGTAAATGTTCATTATGATGAAATCATATCTTTATTTGCCGCAAAAAGACCATATTTTTTGTAAAAATTTCAAAATTTTCAATTTTTCATTTTTTTTTCTAATTTTTTCTAATTTCTATAATATGTCTAGAAATAAATAATTTTACTTTATATCTATTAATATATCATAATTTATTATAACTATTTGTAATAGACTTGAAAATAAAGTTAATCATTGATTTTTCTTGACGATCGCTTCATCTACTGATGTTTTACTTCATAACAGCCAATTCATGCCATAAAAATTATATAAAATGAGCAAAATGTTTTAGTATGTTATTAATTAAAATATAGAGATGTTTAACCGAAACGGGTTAAATAAACGTAAAATGAAGAAGTATTTAATGTAAATGAATTTTATAACTTGCTTTCATATGAAGCAATTATTCCTCGAGAGGCCAAAATTGATCAGATGTGATCCTCCCTCAGTTCTAGTAAACAAACTTTATCAGCGATTCAGTGACTAATTTCACGCATCTTTCTAGTGATTGAGTGCGACAAGGAAAGTTATAATAGCTGGTATCTTTAATCGAACATTTTAAACTCACCAGCGTTGTTGTCGATAGAGAAACCATAACAGGTGGTTCCGTTAGTTTTCAGTTTTGCCAGTAGACTAGAACCATACAATTTTAAGCTTCAATGATGAAGTCTGCTGTAATAAAGTGACGGATGGCACTATTCTAGTCCACAGAACTTCGTGCTTTTACCATTTTCTTCATGGCTGGGGCCCTGATGTTCTCCTCTTCATATGCTATCATTCCAAAGAGGCTATGTATGATTTGCAAAATAGTCATTTCGTGAAAATACAGGAACTATAATTTTTCGTAGATTATCTGTCAAGTAACGTAAGTTACTAACTATAGTGCACATATTCTGTAAAACATGAGTGATTCATTTTAATTGTGAACCAACTGATGCAGTACACTTTCAGGATGTACTCAAACAGTATGACAAGTTTAGAAGAGGGTTTCTTTGTTCCAACGTAGAGTCTCAAAATTCGAATAGCTGTAATGACCCACCTTGTGTGAAATATTTGTGCAGGGACTCAGCAAAAAAGGTCAATTGTATACACGCGTGTTGAATGAGCTTGCAATATTTCAGACATATATTTCTGGTCAGTTGACAAATCATCTTTATCAACAGCTGGGTGATCAGATTAAATTGGCTTAAATTTTGCTATTGGTAATAATTCGCAAATCACAGGAGATCAACCAATTGGGCCACAATATGATAGAGAACCTGTTTTTGGGCATCAAGATGTTTAAAAAGATGCCTCAGTGGAAGCTCATTGAAATGAGGTCAAGGAAGCCAATAAAGTGTTTTTTTAAAAGTTGTTCTCAAGTAATCCTACTATAACACCACCTTTGCATCCTCTTTTGAAGACAGTTTCGCGAAATTCGACTGCAATTATTATTGCAGTTTGGATTTCATTTTTCTTCAAAAAATCTATAATGTCATTGCATATAGAAGTCGCCTTGCCAGACGATGAGATCAAATGATGAAAATAATTGAGACCTGGTTCTAGTATCAAAGAGATATGTTCCTCCTTGACTTCTCAAAGATGAAACTTTGCCACCTCTTTAACCTTGCAGATATTTCTATATTTAGGGCCATCAAAGTATAGAGTAAAAGGAGTTCATTACAAAAAAAAAAAAAAAAAAACTAACAAAATGAAACGTGGCCCTCTAGCAGCGAGAAATTAATTTTACGTGCAGGCAGCTGCATGTGTTTCTATCATTGAGAATTTTTTTTAATAGAATTACAGTGATCATGGTTAACAATGTGCATAAAATTAACAACATGAAATGCCTTTCTCAGCCTATTAGAAATGTAAAAAATCTGAAAACATTACAAAAGTTATGAAAATTGAAAAAATGAAAAACTTTATTTTTTAATATTTTTTAGAAATTTTGGCCCTGTTGCGGCGGTAAAAGCAACGATGTCGCAAAAATGAAATGTTCATGTTACATTACTAATATCTTCATGTAGCTATTGCGTTCTATTAGAAATTGAATAGGTATGCTTGGATAATTAAAAAAAAAATGCAAAAAGTATGTTTTTTGCGATTTTTTCGAAATTTGGACCTCTTGCGGCGGTAAAAGATATTAACCAATCGGTGTAATATTTTACATATTTTATCTTTTTTACAAAAGGCAACTTTTCCGCGCTATTACGTTTCGATTATAAATATTTCGGTTTTTTCGACCCACCCTAATATGCAGTTCAGGGAAACATATCCCTAGCTATC
The DNA here is from genome assembly GCA_963932465.1 of Maratus speciosus. Lineage (NCBI taxonomy): Eukaryota > Metazoa > Arthropoda > Arachnida > Araneae > Salticidae > Maratus > Maratus speciosus. Next base: position 490,409,881 of record OZ010796.1, on the reverse strand, counting down.
CCAAACCGCTATTGTTACTTTTTGATGCGAAATTTCAAATTACGGCATAGTGCGTTGCCATCAAAATACTCAAGGCCTGAGGACAGAATTGTGAGGTCATCGCTAATCGACCGACTTCTCACTAGTGTTGGAAATCACACCGTAAAATTTTTAATAGCAATTTTATTTTATTTTATTTGTGGAATATCTATTACCTTATAAAACAATAATAACTATTTAAACTTACTGGTGAGAATTTGGAATCTTCCAATAAAAAATCAGCCAGATGCGGCAACACTGTGACATTCCGCATCGGGCTGAATTTTTATTTTGAGATTCCGAATTATCACCAGTAAGTTTAAATAGTTAGTATTGTTTTATAAGATGATAGATACCCCACACATAACATAAAAGAAAATTCCTATTCAAAATTTTTTGTGTGAATTCCAACACTGGTGAGATGTCGGTCGATCAGTGATGACGTCAAAACTCGTGTCCTCCGGCCTTGAGTATTTCGACGGCAACGGTTAGTGAGAGCTTTTTTGAATGAGGTAAATTCCATCACAGCTTAAATCCCACGAAGGCTGGAAAACAATATATATGAACAGTTTTTAAATACAAACTGGTGTGAATGGAACTTTTTATTATTAACCCCTTCGCGACGGGAGCCTTTTACGAAATGTTTATTATTTTGCTACCGGTTTTAATAAACAGAAGTTTGTGCCTTTTCAAATCGGGGAAATGCTCGGATTAAGTAAGGCAAATTTTACAGTAAAATTTTACTGGTGAGGATAAACAATGATCCTTAAGCCTTTTTGCGGCACGTATACGTGTCGCTCGTCCCCAAGGGGTTAAATAAAAACTGTAAGGCCAACTGCCATCACTATTTCAGAATAAGACTTATTTAACGGAAGACGTTCATCAAGTAATGTTTAAAAATAGAGAACAAGAAAATTTAGGGAAATGTTTTGATTATTATAAAAATGCTTCAAAAAGACAAAATTTTCTGTAATATACGCGGAACATCACCATTTGTTTTACATTCAAAATGTAAAAATGTTTAGCCGCTTTGAAATGTGTTTACGGTGTCATAACTTTACTCTGTTTTTTTTTATTTTTAATGAGATATTTCATTTTCACCAGTTTTCGCTAAAAGGAATGTTGAAATGCACATTTCTTCTGCCTTCTTTGATTCATGCTTGCCTAGCCTTGGACGTTGCCATCGAAGTACTCAAGGCCTGAGGACACGAGTTTTGACGTCATCACTAATCGTACGACATCTCACTAGTGTTAGAATTCTCACCGGAAAATTTTGAATAGCAATTTTCTTTCATTTTATTTGTGGAATATCTATTATCTTATACAAAAAAATAATAACTATTTAAACTTACTGGTGAGAACTTGGAGTCCCCCAATAAAAAATCAGCCAGATGCGGCAGCACTGTGACATTCTGCATCTGACGGAATATTTATTTTGGGATTCCGAATTCTCACCCGTAAATTTAATTAGTTATTGTTTTATACGACGATAGATATTCCACAAACAAAATAAAAAAAATTGCTATTCAAATTTTTTTTTGGTGTGAATTCCAACACTGGTGAGAAGTCGGCCGATTTCTGATGACGTCATAACTCGTGTCCTCTGGCCTTGAGTATTTCGATGTTAACACCCTGGAGAATACCTTGAACGAGAAGAATGCTCTCCCCGAGCAGTGGACTTCGGATCAGGCTCAGTTTTGCCAGTGGACTTCTTTTATAAAATTCGGATATCTTGATTGGCACCACTTTTTTCAAATGGTAAAATTCGGCTTATTTAATGACATATTAATTAAGGAAAAACAGGGGGAAATTTACCATTTAAAAAAGTGGTGCTTATCATAACATCTGAGTATAAAAACAGTAGTCCATTGAGAACTGTGATCAGAGTTGCCAGTTTGGCTTTTTTCTCCCGAAATTTCGCTCATACGAGAAATTTCTTATAATATTCATTTCTTTGTTTTACTGACAGAGATTTTGCGATGTCTTTAGCCCTTTTAGGGTTAAGGTACTTCTGTTTTCAAAACGCTGAAATGAGTGAATGACGCCAGAATTTACAAACAAATTTATTTCAAAATAAGCAAAAGCTTTTGGTCACGTACTTAATAAAAAGAAATTTTTCATTCCAATATTCTGGAGGAAATTTGGCATTTTTGGATTAAAATTAAGTGGTTCAAAAATGAACCACCGCCCTTGCAGGGTTAACACATTTGGGACAAGCGTCACGTATACGTGACGCATAAGGTGTTCAGAATCCTTGTTTATTCCCACCAGTTATTTTTTATTGTAAATTTGCTTTATTCATTCAGGGCCATTTTCTCGATTTAATTAAACAAAATTTTCTGTTTTGAAACACCGGTGATAAAAGACTAAAAATTCTGTAAAAGACGCTCGTCGCGAAAGAGTATAATGAAAATTCTTCTTTCAGAATTTTCAGGGTGAATTCGAAATTTTTGAATTAAAAAAAAAATGATGAAACTAGCAACCCTGCTTTCGATACGTACCGAAGGGTACTGCTTCTCATCTTGCTATTGCTAGATGGAGGTTTTCGTAGTACTATAATAAGAAAATATATGCTCCATAACGAATAACAGGAGATTTACTGGATGATTCTGGAATGTTCCGCTAAATGACGGTAAATATACTGCTAAATAAAAGGAACATTTCTGTTTTAAACAGAAACGTTGCACAGAAATGTCAGTAAACTTCCTGTAAAATTAACAGACAGATTCCTGGTGTTTCACAGAAAGATTAACGATATTTCGTGGGACGTACTCAGTAAATTTTCAGCTATTCACAAAAAACGTTCTTTGGAAAATATAGGCAATCCACATGCCCATTATTTCTAAGGAACGCTCCTGGATTTTTTAGCTCACAGGCTATCAAAGCCTGAGAGCTAATGTGCCCGCCGGTTCTGTATGTATGCATGTACGCACGTACGTATGTTTGTATGTACGTAACGCGATAACTCTTGATAGAAACATCCGATTTGCTTCAAAAATATTTTCTAGGTTCATCGTGATAAGGCGCCTCCCTGATTAGTTTTGGGAGTTCATTGGATAAGGATAAAGGGGGAAAAGGAGGGTTTGCCCACCTCCCTTAACCACTTAACGCTCGAATCAAATTACGGTTGAATAATTCAAATTCCTTATTGGCACCACTTTTATGAAAAGGAAATATTCACCTAAATTAATGACAGGCAAAACGGAACTAAAATATAGCCAATTTCACTATATTATAAAACTGGTGGGAATCAAACAATTTGAGTAAAAGACACAGCCCGAGAATATCTTGGGAGCTTGAATTAAGGGGTTAATTCAGATAAATGGGTTTTTCATGCAGAATGATTCGATTTGCTCCGAATTTGGTATACCAGTTTATTATGTGAAGGAACTTCCCTGATTAGTTTTGGGGGTTCATTAGTTAAGAATAAAGGGGGGAAAAGGGGTTAATCCCCCCCCCCTTAATTCAGATAAATGGGTTTTTCATGCAGAATGATTCGATTTGCTCCGAAATTGGTATACCGGTTTATTATGTTAAGGAACTTCCCTGATTAGTTTTGGGGGTTCATTGGTTAAGGATAAAGGGGAAAAAAGGGGTTAGTCTCCCCCCCCCCCGTTAATTCAGATAAATGGGTTTCTCATGCAGAATTATTCGATTTGCTCCGAACTTGATATACCGGTTTATTATGTTAAGGAACTTCCCTGATTAGTTTTGGGGGTTCATTGGTTAAGGATAAAGGGGAAAAATGGGGTTAGTCCCCCCCCCGTTAATTCAGATAAATGGGTTTCTCATGCAGAATTATTCGATTTGCTCCGAACTTGATATACCGGTTTATTATGTTAAGGAACTTCCCTGATTAGTTTTGGGGGTTCATTGGTTAAGAATAAAGGGGGAAAAGGGGCTAGTCCACCCCCCTTAATTCAGATAAACGAGTTTTTCATGCAGAATTATTCGATTTGCTCCAAATTTGGTATACCGGTTTATTATGTTAAGGAGCTTCCCTGATTCGTTTTGGGGATTCAATGGTTAAGGATAAAGGGGGAAACGGGGGCTAATTCCCCTTCACTTACTTTTTTTAGGGGCATTATTCTTTAAAATAAGAGTATAATATACAATTAGTTTGAATAGCCTGTGAGCTCAATGCCACCAGTTTAGCTGACCACTTTTCATTTTTATTTACTGTTATGATAGAACAGGGAATTTAGCAGTTTTGTTTACAGGCCTCTTTTCACCACTCTTCTTGGATGGTAATTCCTGTTTTATTGAATCACAGAATTTTGGTCGTGAAATAAGGTAAATAATATCAATCGGAATAAGTTGTAGGTTAGTCCTCTATTATACTGTAAAAAATTAGTAACATTCCGCGTATATTCCAGGAATGTATTCAATTTTTTTACGTTTTTGTAATAGCCAAACAAGTTTCAAAAAAATGTAATTTTCTTTTCTGAAACTTTTTTTGTAGAACTTCTGGCATTAAGTAATTTTAAGAAGGCTACTCGAATGTATTGATGAAATTTAGCTAACTAGAACGCGGGTTTCCTCACCCCTGATGAACAAAGCAAGTCATTCGTGATATAACACACTATCAAAAAATCCAGGAATATTCCTTGGAAATAATAAGCAGCATTGTTTGCCAATATTCCGAAGGAATTTTTCTTCGAAATAACAGGGAATTTCTGAATAATTCTAAAACGCTTCGCCGAAAAAACAGTAATCTTCTCGCGAAATATCGGAAGGTTTCTAATTTTTCAGTGGTACGCTCCAGAATTACTAAGCAAATTTTAAGTTAATTTTTAATTAATAAACATTTCTATTTCAGGCCTCAGAGCGCTAACTTTTTTTCCGCCACAATTTTTTTAAATTACTATTATGGCAGATTATTACAAGAACTGAGATTAAATCTTCATCGCGAAGTGGGTTCTTAAGACTTTTCCAAGATAAATCTAAAACGAAACATTTCGTAAGGAAATAGTGGTGGTAAAAGATTTTATTTAGTCTCTATAAAAATAGACCGCTCCGAAGACTGCAATTTATTATAAAAATATATATAGCACAGCGCAAGCAAACCAATAACAACCACAAATTGAAAATGTATATTCTCGATGCAAAATAAAAGATCGCGGGTCACGGGAGTGTCTTTTTTCAGCTGTACCAACCAAAGCCATTATATAATAAGCCTAAGCAGATGAATGTAAGAAATTTCGCAAGTTGAAATTAGCGTATTCTTATGACTGGTCCTCTTTTTGCATTCTGTAAAATTAGAAGTTTAAACCAGAAATATAAATGAAATTAGAAAAGCGAGTTTAGATCACTTATGTACTCTACATTGAAAAATTTTTCCTGCGGTAAAACCAATGGGGAGGATTAAGGAATCTAAGAATCACTTGTAGCTGTTATCTCCTTCCCCACGGCTTGTCCTTTATAGAACTCGTCGCAGAAGTGGTGTCTGTCGCTCGTGCTTGGGAACAAAATTTACATATTTTGCAATGGCAGGTCAATTCTGTTTTGGACACCGGCCGACACGTTACGCTGATGGGCGATAGCAAATTTAACACGCAGTGCGCAGGATTATTATCCAAATGGTTTCGTACCTACAACGTCCAAGGACGCAGGGGAAGCAGTTATATATGAATAATGCTTGTAATGTAAACTGATAATAATAGAATTTTTTATTAGTAAGTAAAAGCTGGGAACAATTATTACACCGTAAACCATATTGAAAGCTGTTAAATATTTAAACTTTAAGAAAACGGAACCCATATTGTGTATACTAGGAGTAGCGAACACCTGTGCTAGCGGGTCAACTATCTTAGCTAATCTAAAGAGTGATTTATTTAATGACAGAAGATCCGGAATTTATGTTTCAAAATAGAAAACCACAATATTTCAGGAAATGCTTTATATACCGTAAAAAGATTCGAAAAGAGAAAACGTTTTAGGAATATTCGCGGAAAGTTATCATTTGTTTTACACTCTAAAGGTTAAAAATTTTAACTGCTTTCAAACTTGTTTACGGTGTGATAATTTTGTTCTCTTTTTTCTTACTAATGAAAAATTTCATCGTCACCAATTTTCATGAAAAACAATGTTGATATATATTTTTTGCCTGCACTTGTAGGCTGGTAATTGCTTAATTCTGTAGCAGTGAATTGTCCAGTGTTGCCAGTGGGCTACTTTTTTAAAAGTCAAATTTCTTGATTGGCACCGCTTTTCTAAAATGGAAAAATTCTCCTTGTTTTCTCTTTAATTAATATGTCATTAAAAAGGCGAATTTTGGTTTTTCAAAAAAGTGGTGCCAATCAAGAAATCTGAATTTTACAGAAGTAGCCCACTGGCCACACTGGGTGGACTGTTTTTTTTATTCGGATTCCTTGATTGGCACCACTTTTTTGAAATGGTAAAACTCGCCTTATTTAGTGACAGATTAATTAAGGAGAATTTAACCATTTTTTAAAACTGGTGTCAATAAAGAAATCTGAATTTTAAACAAGTGGGTAAGTGTGATCATAGATCGCACAAAGGGTTTCGTTTAATATTCCTTTCAAAACGTTCAGTACATTTATCGCCATGGAACATCTACTAAATTTTGGCAAAATTTTCCCAAACAATCGTAAAAAGTTTAAAATAGATTCGCCTTGTTATATTTCCTAATTTTGTTCGTGCCACAACCCCCCTCAAAATGCTACTATATATCACATGACGGTTATCTGGAAATTTAGAAAAGTGCCCCCTTTGGGGGGTGTGAAGCGGGGTAATGGTCAGCATGATTTTTGACGCGGCCTGATGTTTAAAATTTTCGTTATGTTTTATAAGCTATATTAAAGTTTCAAACAGATCGTCCAGCTATATTTCCTAATTTTGCTTGCGCCCCTCCCTCACCCCCCCCCCTCGAAATGCGACAAGCCATTCTTCTTTATACTTCATTATCATTTGTTATAAAGTATCTTAAAGTTTAAAACAGATCACATTGTTAGATTTCCTACTTTAAATGAAATCGCGGTCTGTTAGTTCCACATTCCACCACCAGGGAGCGCACTGTATTCTTAACAAAAGCGTATCTGAACGTAACTCCGTTAAACAACCTATCAGGAGATATGCTAGTCGCGGGGGTGGCGGTCTTAATCAAAAATTTATTATATTTGCTGAAATTACTATTCGAAAATAGTGGTATCAATACTTCTGAAATTTTTATCTGGCATAAGTAACATTTATGTTTTAAAAATCGGACACCGTTCAGAAGTATACTGCAATGAAACATCACGTGACTGCCATGTAAAATAAGTACATAATAGAAATAAATCAATTAGTGAAATTAGCGCCCCCTCCCCTGCCCGAAATTTCACACGCCATTTTTATAAACTTTTTCTTACGTGTTATAAATTATCTTAAAGTTTCAAAAAGATCGCCTTGTTATATTTCCCAATTTTAGCAAAATCGCGTTATGTTAGTTCCACATTCCACCACCAGGGAGCACACTCTATTCTTAAGAAAACTGTATCGGAAGGAAACTCCGTTAAACAACCTATAAGTAGATATGTTTCTAGAGGTGGTGACGGTCTTAACCCTCCGTCTACCAGACGGGTCCATTGGACCTGACAGGTACATACAAAATTTTCATTCAAACCAGAAATTTCTTTAAAATAAACTAAGTATATAAACCAGACAAAAATAAGGTAAATACATAAGTTAAATAGTTTTAAATAAAAATTCTGGTGTAGAACGTTTTATTAAAACTTGAATAAAATTCCCGGTAGATCTAGGGTTAATAAGAAATTAAGATATTTGCTGAAATTACTATTCGTAAATAGTGGTAACTAAACTTTAGACAATTTTATATTAAATAAGTAGCATATATCTCAGTACTCCCTCAAAAAAGGCACTAAAGCGGTCAGATACGCTAATTTTTTAAATAGAGATCTAGCGCCCCCCCACCCCCCTCCCCGGAATTTCACGTGTCATTCTTTTTTACACTTTATCTTATGTGTTATAAAATATCTTAAAGTTTCAAACAGATCGACTTGTTAGATTTCCTAATTTTAACAAAATCGCGTTATGTTAGTTCCACATTCCACCACCAGCAAATGCATTCTGTTCTTAACAAAAGCATATCTGAACGAAACTCCTTTATGCAATTTTTCCGTAGATACATGGGTCGGGATGGTGGCGGTCTTAAACAAGAATTTAAAACATTTGCTGCGGTAACAAACGCTAAGATTTTAAAAATAATTCTAGCTCCCCCCCCACCCTCCTCGAAATATCACACTCCATTCTTTTATACATTTTTTCTTATGCGTTATAAACTATCTTAAAGTTTCAAACAGATCGAGTGGCGGCCTTAACCAATCATTGAAGATATTTACTGAAATTACTATTCGAAAAATAGTGGTGCGAATACTTGTAAACTTTCTGATGATGAATGAGTTATACTTATCTCACAACGCTGTTCAAAAACCACACGAAATTTATTAGATTACCTAATTTAAGTTAATTCGTGGTTAAAAAGCACGTGTCTCCATTTTAATCGACGCATTTGATAACAATAAACCGATTAATTAAATAATAATTAATATTTCAGCTTGGAATTAAGATAGGAATTAGATATGGGTATCAATGAAATCAGCGAGAAATTTGACATCGGGATGCCAAAAAATTTAATATTTAAAAAGTTAAAATTTCGTATTAAAATATGCCATTATGGAAAACCGCAGCGTCGTCATGTCTACCTGCTTTCCAGCCGAATTGAAATCTTTTTTCCTTGTCTTTCCAATTAAAGAAATTAAATTTTTATCGATCGATTTTTAGTGGATATTTTAACTTATACACATCGCAGAAATGTGAACTTTATACCAAATGAAAGTAGATTTTTTTCTACTTTTGTCTATTCCATTTACAAATTTATCGGACCAGTATTTTCTGATATGCGATTTCGCTTTAAAATGTCCACTTCATTTTTCGGCTTAATTTTCTCCGTGGTAACCGGGCATCCGCTGATTTTACTGGAAACCCTTAGGAGAAAAACGGATGCTTTGGAGAAGGTCCGTTTGAACCTGCGTTAAAAAGCTGGATTGGTTAATTTTAGAAGTTAATTAGCCCGTAATTCGGTTAATTACCAACTTTTTCAAAATTTTATGATTTGTTGTTTGATGTGAGGTGTTCAGCTATAAGTACCCAAAATTTCAAGTCTCTAACATGTATAGTTTCTGAGAACGGGCTCTGTGACGGACAGACAGACAAAGGAGTGAGACGAATAGGGTTTCGTCAGATGAACGAAACCCTAAAAAGTGGCCTACTAGCAAAACTGCTGTAGCGTAGCTTTATAATAAAGGATATCAAAGGGTATGCTGTGTTTTTGCTGCATTGTGACACAAATAGGTTTTATTAAACCCTTATTTCTCGCACCCGTGACAATCACGGGCAGTGTTTTCAGTGTGCTACATTTTAAAAATTCAGATTACTTGATCAGCACCCCTTTTTAAAATGGTAAATCTCTCCTTGTTTACGCCTAAAATAAAGCGAATTTTAAAATTACGAAAAATTGGTGCCAATCAAGAAATCTCAATTTAAAAAAAGTAGCCTACTGGCAAAACTGCTGTAGCGTAGCTTTATCATAAAGGATATGAAAGGCAGTGGTGGAAAATTGGCGCAGATGCGGAGCCTATTGACACTACTAATATTTTATAGTATGCTTCACCTTAATAAAAACTCAGAAATTCTATCATTAAATATGCCGAAAAATACTACTCAAATTTAGTGGTGTCAATAGGCTCCTCCTCTGCGCCAATTTTCCACCACTGGAAAGGGTATGCTCTCGCTTGGATGTTGCTAGGTGCGTGTTTTTGCTGCACTGTGAAAGAAATAGGTTTTATTAATCCTTATTTCTCGCACCCGTGACAATCACGGGCAGTGTTTCCAGTGGGCTACATTTTTAAAATTCAGATTACTTGATTGGCACCACTTTTTTGGAATGGTAAAACTCTCCTTGTTTACGCCTAAAATAAGGCGAATTTTAAAATTTCGAAAAATTGGTGCCAATCAAGAAATCTGAATTTAAAAAAAGTAGCCTACTGGCAAAACTGCTGTAGCGTAGCTTTATCATAAAGGATATCAAAGGGTATGCTCTCGCTTGGATGTTGCTAGGTGCGTGTTTTTGCTGCACTGTGAAAGAAATAGGTTTTATTAACCCCTTATTTCTCGCACCCGTGACAATCACGGGCAGTGTTTCCAGTGGGCTACATTTTTAAAATTCAGATTACTTGATTGGCACCACTTTTTTGAAATGGTAAAACTCTCCTTGTTTACGCCTAAAATAAGGCGAATTTTAAAATTTCGAAAAATTGGTGCCAATCAAGAAATCTGAATTTTAAAAAAGTAGCCTACTGGCAAAACTGCTGTAGCGTAGCTTTATCATAAAGGATATCAAAGGGTATGCTCTCGCTTGGATGTTGCTAGGTGCGTGTTTTTGCTGCACTGTGAAAGAAATAGGTTTTATTAACCCCTTATTTCTCGCACCCGTGACAATCACGGGCAGTGTTTCCAGTGGGCTACATTTTTAAAATTCAGATTACTTGATTGGCACCACATTTTTGAAATGGTAAAACTCTCCTTGTTTACGCCTAAAATAAGGCGAATTTTAAAATTTCGAAAAATTGGTGCCAATCAAGAAATCTGAATTAAAAAAAAGTAGCCTACTGGCAAAACTGCTGTAGCGTAGCTTTATCATAAAGGATATCAAAGGGTATGCTCTCGCTTGGATGTTGCTAGGTGCGTGTTTTTGCTGCACTGTGAAAGAAATAGGTTTTATTAACCCCTTATTTCTCGCACCCGTGACAATCACGGGCAGTGTTTCCAGTGGGCTACATTTTTAAAATTCAGATTACTTGATTGGCACCACTTTTTTGAAATGGTAAAACTCTCCTTGTTTACGCCTAAAATAAGGCGAATTTTAAAATTTCGAAAAATTGGTGCCAATCAAGAAATCTGAATTTAAAAAAAGTAGCCTACTGGCAAAACTGCTGTAGCGTAGCTTTATCATAAAGGATATCAAAGGGTATGCTCTCGCTTGGATGTTGCTAGGTGCGTGTTTTTGCTGCACTGTGAAAGAAATAGGTTTTATTAACCCCTTATTTCTCGCACCCGTGACAATCACGGGCAGTGTTTCCAGTGGGCTACATTTTTAAAATTCAGATTACTTGATTGGCACCACTTTTTTGAAATGGTAAAACTCTCCTTGTTTACGCCTAAAATAAGGCGAATTTTAAAATTTCGAAAAATTGGTGCCAATCAAGAAATCTGAATTTAAAAAAAGTAGCCTACTGGCAAAACTGCTGTAGCGTAGCTTTATCATAAAGGATATCAAAGAGTATGCTCTCGCTTGGATGTTGCTAGGTGCGTGTTTTTGCTGCACTGTGAAAGAAATAGGTTTTATTAACCCCTTATTTCTCGCACCCGTGACAATCACGGGCAGTGTTTCCAGTGGGCTACATTTTCAACCCTTTCAGGGGCAAGGCATTTCTGCTCAAAAAATGTTCAAATAATTAATTCACACCGCAATTAACAAACAAATTTATTTGAAAATAATCAAAAGCCTTTTTTCACGTTTATTATGAGGTCGAAATTGTACTAATAAATTACTGGGGCCATTTGAATATTTAGGCATTAAAATTAACCGTTTGCAGACTGCAAACGGCGCCCCTCAAGGGGTTAAAATTCAGATTACTTGATTGGCACCACTTTTTTGAAATGGTAAAACTCTCCTTGTTTACGCCTAAAATAAGGCGAATTTTAAAATTTCGAAAAATTAGTGCCAATCAAGAAATCTGAATTTAAAAAAAGTAGCCTACTGGCAAAACTGCTGTAGCGTAGCTTTATCATAAAGGATATCAAAGGGTATGCTCTCGCTTGGATGTTGCTAGGTGCGTGTTTTTGCTGCACTGTGAAAGAAATAGGTTTTATTAACCCCTTATTTCTCGCACCCGTGACAATCACGGGCAGTGTTTCCAGTGGGCTACATTTTCAACCCTTTCAGGGGCAAGGCATTTCTGCTCAAAAAATGTTCAAATAATTAATTCACACCGCAATTAACAAACAAATTTATTTGAAAATAATCAAAAGCCTTTTTTCACGTTTATTATGAGGTCGAAATTGTACTAATAAATTACTGGGGCCATTTGAATATTTAGGCATTAAAATTAACCGTTTGCAGACTGCAAACGGCGCCCCTCAAGGGGTTAAAATTCAGATTACTTGATTGGCACCACTTTTTTGAAATGGTAAAACTCTCCTTGTTTACGCCTAAAATAAGGCGAATTTTAAAATTTCGAAAAATTAGTGCCAATCAAGAAATCTGAATTTAAAAAAAGTAGCCTACTGGCAAAACTGCTGTAGCGTAGCTTTATCATAAAGGATATCAAAGGGTATGCTCTCGCTTGGATGTTGCTAGGTGCGTGTTTTTGCTGCACTGTGAAAGAAATAGGTTTTATTAACCCCTTATTTCTCGCACCCGTGACAATCACGGGCAGTGTTTCCAGTGGGCTACATTTTCAACCCTTTCAGGGGCAAGGCATTTCTGCTCAAAAAATGTTCAAATAATTAATTCACACCGCAATTAACAAACAAATTTATTTGAAAATAATCAAAAGCCTTTTTTCACGTTTATTATGAGGTCGAAATTGTACTAATAAATTACTGGGGCCATTTGAATATTTAGGCATTAAAATTAACCGTTTGCAGACTGCAAACGGCGCCCCTCAAGGGGTTAAAATTCAGATTACTTGATTGGCACCACTTTTTTGAAATGGTAAAACTCTCCTTGTTTACGCCTAAAATAAGGCGAATTTTAAAATTTCGAAAAATTAGTGCCAATCAAGAAATCTGAATTTAAAAAAAAGTAGCCTACTGGCAAAACTGCTGTAGCGTAGCTTTATCATAAATGATATCAAAGGGTATGCTCTCGCTTGGATGTTGCTAGGTGCGTGTTTTTGCTGCACTGTGAAAGAAATAGGTTTTATTAACCCCTTATTTCTTGCACCCGTGACAATCACGGGCAGTGTTTCCAGTGGGCTACATTTTCAACCCTTTCAGGGGCAAGGCATTTCTGCTCAAAAAATGTTCAAATAATTAATTCACACCGCAATTAACAAACAAATTTATTTGAAAATAATCAAAAGCCTTTTTTCACGTTTATTATGAGGTCGAAATTGTACTAATAAATTACTGGGGCCATTTGAATATTTAGGCATTAAAATTAACCGTTTGCAGACTGCAAACGGCGCCCCTCAAGGGGTTAAAATTCAGATTACTTGATTGGCACCACTTTTTTGAAATGGTAGAACTCTCCTTGTTTACGCCTAAAATAAGGCGAATTTTAAAATTTCGAAAAATTAGTGCCAATCAAGAAATCTGAATTTAAAAAAAGTAGCCTACTGGCAAAACTGCTGTAGCGTAGCATTATCATAAAGGATATCAAAGGGTATGCTCTCGCTTGGATGTTGCTAGGTGCGTGTTTTTGCTGCACTGTGAAACAAATAGGTTTTATTAACCCCTCATTTCTCGCACCCGTGACAATCACGGGCAGTGTTTCCAGTGGGCTACATTTTTAAAATTCAGATTACTTGATTGGCACCACTTTTTTGAAATGGTAAAACTCTCCTTGTTTACGCCTAAAATAAGGCGAATTTTAAAATTTCGAAAAATTGGTGCCAATCAAGAAATCTGAATTTTAAAAAAGTTCATGTTTAGCGTAGACTTCTTTATTTTAAATTCAAGCATAAATTTTATCGGGCAAGACGGTTAAAGGGGGAAGAATAATGGAATGCTTCCTGAATAAATCTGGAATGTTCCGGTGAAATTTAAGAAATATTTCTGACGACAACCAAAACGTTGCGTTAGGATGTAAGTAAGCTTCCTGATAAACAAAAATAATCATTCCTGGTGTTTCGCAGAAGGCTTATACTGATATTTCAGTAGAACATATTCAGTAAATTTTCAGTTATTTACAAGAAATGTTCCTTTTAAATAATGGGCATCCCAAGTAGTGTTGCCAGATTGGGGACTTTTTTAATTCAGATTATTTGACTGTCACCGCTTTTTTAAAATAGAATAATTCGCCTTATATTTTCAGAATTTTTAATCTATTTCCAAATAAACCGAATATTTCTATTTCAAAAAAGCGATGACAATCAACAATCTGGGGACAAAAAAGTCCCCAATCAGACAACACTGAACCCAATCTGTCCAGTATTTCCAAGAAAAAGTCATGGATTTTCTTACAGTGTAGAAAATAACAGAATAATGTGAAAAGCGTTACAAAAAATGATTGTATAACGTAATTTAGAACATAAGTTTTCCATTAAATGTAATATTTGTACAAGGAACTACTAATTGCTGCAAGAGAAATTTTGGAAATACCTTCTAATATTTTTGTTTGTGATAAAGGAAATATGGAATATTTTTTTACTGTACACTGCCTAAGGCAATGGTTACAACCAAGCGTTCCAATCTGTCATCAGGCCAATCAACAGCAGTATTTCCGAATAGTAATTTTGTCGGTATTTTATGTCAGAAATTCTACGATTTGATAAAGCTAATATTATTATTTTGAAGCAGGATTGCCGTGTTTAAACTGTCATAAGTCAAATAGTATTACTTCAAAAAACACGGTAGTAATCCCTCAATCCTAAGTTAAGGGAAACCTGCGCATGTCGCAACACTAGTCGAATCATGCAACGAAAATTAATTCTGACGTAAATCGCTCAAAAAACTTTTAGAAGGATTATTGACTGGAAATAGCGGTAGTAAAAATATGGTCGAGCTAATCCCTTTAATATTAACCCTAGAACTACCGGAAATTTCACTCAAGTTTTATAAAAACATTCTACACCAGAATTTTTACTTAAAACTATTTAATTTGTTTATTTAACTTATTATTGTCTGATTTATACATTTAGTTTGTTTTGAAGAAATTTTTGGTTTGAATAAATATTTTGAATGTACATGTCGGGTCCAATGGACCCGTCTGGTAGACGGAAGGTTAATATTGCTTTATCTTGATATTGCTTAATTAAGGGATCTCAGGACTCTTAAAATTGGAAAAATCGAAAAAAAAAGACCATTTTCAACATATAATATCTTACAATGTAATTGATTTTAAGACAAAATTTTATATTGGGATGAAAGATATAAGTATGTTCTTTCCTTTCATGTATTTGAAAAATTACAAGATGCAGAATTAGAATTTACAGTGTGCTCCAAAATGTCAGACATTTGGCGAGCAGAAAATCGGCATAACAGATTATGCGCACGATTACAAAATAAATTTTGCAAGTAGAAGGAAAATTTTCGGTCCTACTTATGCTTCACATTGTAATAATTACTCTGAACCTAAATAAATTTGTATTTAAAGCATTTTTCTATTTTTAATACAAAGTTGTATTTAGTTAATGCAAAATTTAGAAATTTTCAACAGTATAATCACCTATAAAGAATATATTTCAGAACAATAAGAAGGACATTTTAGGTTCAGTTTATACAGACTAACATGAAACATATGTAATGTTTTGAAAATTTCATGAAAAAAAAAAAAAAAAAAAAAAAAAAAACAGAAGTTTTTGAGATATCGTGCGGATTATGCCCAAAAACGTCATTTGGAGAAAATTGACTTAAAAGTTTCTGAAACGCCGCTTCAGCTATTCAGCGTGTATAATTCTAAAAGCCATAACTTCTGTTCTAATAGGAATTTCAAGGAAACATTTATACCAAAATGTTCAGAAAAGATAGTAGTTTAACATCTAAAAAAATTAAAATTTCGAAAATTTTAAAGCTTTAAGAGTCCTGAGACCCCTTAAGCTTAATTTTGAGAATAATCTTAAAACGTTCTTTTACTAGCAGTAAATTTTGTTATCAAATTACAGAAACTTTCATTACGATTTTATTTCATTAAGGGAATATTAGAACTGAAATGCCGCACAACTGTTCTCACAGTATCTACAGACAGTGTTGCCAGCGGGCTACTTTTATTTAAATTCAGAATTCTTGATTGGTACCCCTTTTTTCAAATAGTAAAATTCGCTTTATTTAATGACATATTAATTAAGGCGAAAACAAGTGTAATTTTACCATTTTAGAAAAGTGGTGCCAATCAAGAAATCCGAAATTATAAAAAGTAGCCTACTGGCAACACTGTCTACAGACTTAACTGTTTAAGTTTAATTTCTGAAATATGTTTCGTTCAGAAGTAAAATCATTTATAAATCTTAAAATAAATTAATTTTGGTAAACAATTATTGATTTCTGAATTTAGAATAACTTCTATTCTCTTATTTATTTAAACTCAGAAAATGTTCCGTACGATTGATTATCTGCGATAGCTCATTGTTTTCTTACAATTCCCTAAGCTTAAACTTTCAAAGATTTCAATGAAATATATCTTGAAGGCTGATTTAAAGCGTAATTAAATTTAAAGAGAAATTTACGACGAAGTTTCAATCAGTGCTTTGTGAATTATTGCAACCTGTTCGTAGACGAATGAAACATGCATGCATGTTTCACAATAGATAGGGCTGCATGGTTAATACAGTTAACATTTAATACATTTATTTGTGGTAAAAATAATGGGATATTTCTTTCATGCCTATGCACACGAGCATCAACAATGGAATTTTTCATTTTTTTCAAAATGTTGCATAGATATTTTTGCCTTTAATCCTTTATCTACTGGCTGTACTTATAAGTACCATTAAAATAGCTTGTTAAAAAATTCATTTAATGCGTCGATTAGTTGTAATGCAATTTAGAATGAGTTATAGATACATTACTCTATCTTGTTCCAAAAGCATTATTGGTTACACAAAACAAAAATATTTTTAAAAGGATGATTTCTTTTGCTTTTGCATCTTTTAAGCCTTCTTGGCGTTGGCGGGGGGGGGGGGGTTTCAATTTGGAAATATTTCTATATTTCTATTGTAAGAATATTACACTTGTACTTTTCCTAATTCTACAAAGTGCAAAGAAAAATATTTAAAATAAAAGATTTGAGTGGAGGTTATAAATATTGCACAAAATTCCTATGAATTTAAATTTAATTATTCCTTCTAAATCCTTCAATCCTTCTAAATTCCTTCTAAAATTTATTAAATGATTATGTAAATCTTCTAATGTAGTTTAAACAATTCACTGAAAATGCTTTAGAAGATAAAATTTTCCTGTATTCATAATTCAGTACGTAAAGGTTTAAAGGCAGATTATCACAGTGGCAAATTTAACCCATTTTTTCTAAATTGTAATTTTAGCCTTATTTATGAACGAAATTCTGCGTTTGAATAAGATGAGGATGAGTATTCAGAAAAAGGGAAAGAAGTAATCATGCTCTGTGTTGTACAAGTACAACTCTGTGCAAATATTTCTAAGTAAAATATATTTATAGAAAATATATTTTACTTAGAGTTTATTTTACTTCGGTTATAGAAAAACGAATTATGTGAAATTTATAAAATACTGCATAATTTTACAAAAGGAAATTGAAAGATATATTTATTTATTTGTTTTTTAATCTAAAGACAGTATACAGATTTTATTGGCTCAAAAAGAGTATTTTGCAGTTTTGAATAATCAAAAGAGAATAATTTAATTAACTTTTTAATTACGCGGTTGGGACGCCGTACGGCCCAACGACTATATTTCTATTCTACTTGTACCATTTTTTGAGAAATAATCTATGCCATAACTTTATTCAGGCGTAGAAATGCATTAATTTTTCGCTTCTCTTTTTATTAAGATTGCTTGATTGCCACGACATTTTTGAAGCAGAAATATTCCGATTATTTAATGACGGTTTATATAAATAAAAAATATGGCGAATATTACTATTTGTAAAATGTGGCGGCAACCAAGCAATTTGAATAAAAAACGTTAACGAAAAGTAATGTGTTTCAACCCCTGCATACTAAAATATTTTGAAGAGATATATACTACGAAGAAATTTCTATATTTTCTTTGTAGAAATCTCTGTGGTACGATTTCTTTGTTGTACGACTATAATAAATAATAATACGAATATACGACTATACGACTATAATAATAATACGAATATAAAAATAGTCTCCTGTCATGGCCGGTAATCAAAAAATGAAAAAATACATAATAATCCATATTCTCTCGGCACACTTAATAATCTAATTATACGCAAGTGACAGTGGTTACAGATTAAATACCACTATTTTTTTTTCAGTTTTCTTATTATATATTCTCCTGCATATACCAGGGTTCGTACGCTTCCGGGAATTTTCTAGGTAATATATCAGGATTTTTTTAATAGAAAAATGAATCTAGGTTAAACAATGGAGTTGTGAATAAAGAGGAGGAGACACGTATGTAGCGTATTGTCTACCAGTTACCAGAGAAGTAACTGAGGAGATTGTCATAAGATCCACAGTTTCTCATTAACTCCGGAGTAAACATCCACCAGTAAATTTTGAATAGAAATTTTTGCCTTATTTCAGCTGCTTTTTCATGAAAAATTACTCTCACAAATATGGTTTAAATTCCTATTTGTCTTTACTGGTGGCAGTTTGCCCTAGTTTAATAATAATTTTTTGTGACGCTGAGAAGAATTTGTCTAGATTGTCACAATATGGCGGAAAAGCAGGGTCCGATTACCGAAGAAATAAACATCCACCAATAAAAATGGATATATATTTTTCCATTATATAAGATTAAAATGCTTCATTCATAAGGCAATTAAGTCAGGAGAAATTTCCCATTTAAATTTACTGGTGGAAGTTTGCCGAGGCGGTAATAAATCCCTGCGGAAGCGGTTGCAGTTGAAGCTTCACTATTTTAAGGCTATGCGAGCTCCTCTTTATTAAAAGTTCCATGGGTTTCAGAAAAGTGGTGCCAACCAAGAAATCTGAATTGAAAAAATGTAGCCCACTGGCAACGCTGTTTTCATATTGGATAGTTTGACATTGTACCGACGACATAAGGTCTTTTTTTTTTTACAAAAATAGTGGTTTTCGAAATCCTTAGCAGTTGTTTTTGTGAATTATAACATGTTGTTGTTTAACTGGAGCAAAGTTGTAATTTAAACATAATGTAATAAATAGTCATCTTTTACTTTTCTAAGCATTGCCTGGATTTGGTATCTTCAATATTTTTTTTTCTGAAAGCCGTTTTTCATCATAAATTCAGTAACTTAATATTCGCTTTATTTAATTGCAAAGTTTCCGTCATTAATCCTTTAGGTATTGCTCCTGTCAATATGATGGGCTGGGGCGTTACCATCGAAATACCCAAGGCCTGAGGACACGAGTTGTGACGTCATCACTAATCGACCGACTTCTCACTAGTGTTGGAATTCTCACCGGAAAATTTTGAATAGCAATTTTCTTTCATTTTATTTGTAGAATATCTATTATCTTATAAAACAATAATAACTATTTAAACTTACTGGTGAGAATTTGGAATCCCCCAATAAAAAATCAGCCAGATACGGCAGCACCGTGGCATGCCGCGTCTGGCTGGATTTTTATTTTGGGATTCCGAATTCTCACCTGTAAATTTAAATAGTTAGTATTGTTTTATACGATGATAGATATTCCACAAATAAAATAAAAGAAAATTGCTGTTCAAAATTTTTTTGATGTGAATTCCAACACTGGTGAGAAGTCGGTCGAATAGTGATGACGTCACAACTCGTGTCCTCCGGCCTTGAGTATTTCGATGGCAACGTCTGAGGTATCGTTCTCTATTTCTCGTGTCGTTGTGCAACGCTGGAAAAAGTTTAGGACTACGAACAAAAACAGTAAAGCTGTTACTTTAATGAAAAACTAATATCAATACAAAAGTATGCACATAAAGTTATGCAAAGTTTTGTCATTTGTTTTAAATTACAATAATATGTTTTAAAAAATAAGCAAAAATTAATATATAAAAAACACAGCTTGGTGGTAAAAAGTTTAGGATCACTGTATTTAGATTTTAAATTACACATCTAAAAGATTTGTAGATTAATTTTCAGTACATTTTTCGCTTCCACTTCCCACGGATGACTTCTAAAAGACGCTTTTGACCAGGAATTTGCATGTGGAAATAGATATTTGGTGCCTTGTTTCATAAATGGCTGCTTTCAATTCAACAATTGAATGAAACTGCTTCCGTTATCATAAACTTGGCGAACCAAGAGTCCCAACAAGTTTTATATGGTACCAAGTTTTATATGGTCAGGAATTTTAGCAGGAAAGTTCAGCGTTTTAATGTTGTTCGCAGATAACCATTCTGAAGTTGACATTAGACTTCTGAATAGAAGCGTTATCTGGAAGCAACACAAAATTCTGATCCATAAGATCATCTTTAAGTGTAACAAAATTATTACTAAATTTATCTTAATAGTCAAAGGAGTTCATCTTTGTCGTGGTCAAAACCAAACTTCCTTTTCCTTTTTCAATAAGACCTGTCCAAATCATCACTGAGAAACACATATAGGTCTAGTGGACATCTCCAAACTGCCAGAGTCAGAAGTAGTATAGTTACGTCACCAGAGTCCTTCCGTCAAATAAAATATTTCACAGTCACAGAAGAACGCAGTGTTGCCGGCGGGCTACTTTTTAAAAATTCAGATTTCTTGATTGAAACCCCCTTTTTTTAATTTTAAAATTCGCCTTATTTAACACTAGAACGGCGGGAAATTTTACTCAAGTTTTATAAAAGTATTTCACATCAGAATTTTTACTAAAAACTATTTAACTCATTTATTTAAGTTATTTTTGTGCAGCATATATTAATCTTATATTATAAAACAATTTCTGGTTCGAATCGACACGTATTCATTCGGCAATGGTCAAAATGACCCCTCGCCGCCGTTCTAGTGTTAATGACATTTTAATTTAGGTGAAAACAAGAACAGTTTTACCATTTCAAAAAGTGCTGCGGATCAAGTAATCTGGATTTTAAAAAAGTAGCCCACTGCCAAAACTGGAAGAACGATCAAATCCCCGTTTGTCATTTTATTACTCATGATACAAGAAACCTTTCTTATTAAAAATTTGTATCTTAGTAAAACATTTTGTGCTGAAAACATAATAGCCTTATTAAAGATAAGAAAGCAATACATTCATTATTATTCCGTCTCAAAGTAGTCATACGGCCCGACTCGAGGAATTTGACCCTTAATTCATTAAGCTATAACTACAGAAATAAACACTATAAAGGTTTGTCAATTTACTAATTAATTGCAAATGATTATTCATAGAGTTTCTGAAGTTGATTCTCTCCTGATTAAATGCTCATTAATTTATTTATCATAGAAATCAGTTCAAAATGTTTTCATAAATTCAACCTCATTTCCAGAAGCTCATATCTAAAAAGGGATACTTCTCATTTGACAGGGTTCGTACGGGTCCTTGAATTTCCAGACAAAGGAATTCTTCGGTACCAGTATTTTCTTATGAAAAATCTCTCCTTAAATAAGTCGATGTTCGTCCGTTTACACTAGATTTATTTTTTTATAAAAAAATTCTGATATTTCGACTTGAAAATAACGGTACCCGTACGAACCCTGTTTGATTACGATTTGTACCACTGGAATAAAAACCCGCCTTAATTTAAAAAAAAGAAAAAAGAAAAAAAAAACACTTTTCTTTCATTTTATGCCAATTTGGTATAAGGTAATTAAAGAACGCAATTATACCCGCCGTAGAAATTGGTTCTAAATAAGTTTCTGGAAATCTCTGGAAGACTGAAAATTTAACTATGGTGTAAACGGAGTACGATGTACTGGGATGTGCAGTGTAAACGGTGTACATACATCTACGGTGTAAACGATGTACTGAAATTTTAATGGTGTATAATTTTAAATTAATTATTTTTCTGTTTAACCAACATTTATCCACCTTAATATCAAGTCATCATTTTCATTTTTATTTCGTTTCTTTTGCAACACATAGAAACCCCCTTTTAAAAATAAAATAAAATAGTAAAAAAATAACACAAATGTATATAAAATATGTGCGTAATTCAATTTTAGCTAGTCTAAGCGGTCTTTGCCGGATGTCCCTCGCTGGGTGCAAAATAATTTCCCTGTACCCTCGAATATATCTTAAAGAGATAAAGCTTGAAGAGTGGAACAAGTGTTAACCCCTTGGGGACGAGCGGCACGTATACGTGCCACATGAAGCGCTCAGAATCTTTGTTTTTCCTCACCAGTAAAATTTAACTGTAAAATATTGCTTATTTAATCAGTGCATTTTCCCGATTCACGAAGATACAAATTTCTGTTTTTAAAAAACGGTGACAAAAGATTAAAAATTTCGTAAAAGGCTCCCGTCCCGAAGGTGTTAATCTATAGTAAATTGACTATGCGCTATCATGTGTGAGTGACTGGGGTGTCTTTAGAGACGAAATTTGGAAAATTTCGACCCTACCTCGAAAAATATTTAAGTTAAAGAAGAAATGTCAATTAGAAATGTTTAAAGCACTCTCGATTTAGTACGAAACGATTTCTTACATGTAAATGATTACATTATATGTTAATTTTTTTATAAAAAATTACCAGCTTTAATGCACCACTAATCGCTTCTATCTGGAAATGGTTATGGCGAGCAAACTTCCACCAGTAAATTTTAATAGAAATCTTCGTATTATTTAAACGTGTTATTCTTGCAAATTTTCTGACATTAATAAAGAAAAAATTCTTTTCATTTTTACTTTTTGAAAGTTACCTTGTAGGTAATCAGGCCCTGGTTTCAATGTTTTACGATGTTTTGTTCGTTGTTGCAGTTGCATACATAAAAGAGATGGATGCAGACTACCATTATTTTGGAATAGAAACATTTGTTTTATTTAATCGCAAAATTTTGCGATTAAAAGTTACTGCGATTATTTAGAAATAATGATTGTCTGCCCTCTCCACTTTTTCATGAAGTTATTGAAGCCCTAAACATAGTTTTATTATTTTTTAATGCCAGGAACATACTAGCTGCTAACTTTTACTGTTTTTTTTTTGTTGTTGTTGTTTTTTTTTTTCAAAATAAATACGTTTTGATTACCTGTGTAAATTTTCTGTGTTGTACTTTTTGATTTTCTTTATTGAGTTCACAT
Organism: Maratus speciosus; assembly: GCA_963932465.1. Taxonomy (NCBI): domain Eukaryota; kingdom Metazoa; phylum Arthropoda; class Arachnida; order Araneae; family Salticidae; genus Maratus; species Maratus speciosus. The sequence goes on along the minus strand of OZ010796.1, from coordinate 490,386,775 downwards.
TTAGTTCATCGGAGTTGAAATTCCAAATTCGTCGGCTGAACTTCAGAAAGAGGGATTTTTATTTATGTAGTGACGAAATGTCTATCATTAACCCATTAACCGCTGACGTTGCGTTCACGCAACAGTCAAAATAATTGCTCATGCAATGAATTAATTACATTGGCACCACTATTTTAGAATTTAACAAAATGTCTTATTTATTGGCAGGAATTTTGCTATTTTAGTAAAGCGAAATTTACCTTACTGAATTTGTGGTGGGAAACTACTTTCAACAAGAAATTTGAAAATTTCTATCGTAATAGTTTTGGCGGTTAATGGGTTAAAGAGAGCAAAAAATTACTATTCTGAATATCTGAATAAAAGTGGAGGCCAAACTGAAAATCCTGTAGTCCATGGCTGTCAAATGTTATATCGGTTATTAACGAGTAAAGTATAGGGGAGACTAGCGAGAGATGACCCACTGTTTACTAAAAAAAATTATTTTTTAAATATTTAACTTAGAATAAAGTTTTATATATCATTTTATTCATTATACAATCAGTTATCAAAATATAATTGCTACAGAACTGTAATATATAAGAAATTTGAAAAGCGATTGATTTTAATCATGAGAAAATAATGGGTCAAGGCTCCCCACATATGAGAGGGATAACCCACTATATCGGAGGCTTGACACACTTCGTTTTATATTGAAATATTTGTGAAGAGAAATAAAATCTTTATTTTCGTCTAATTTTCAAATTTATTTCAAATATGAAAAAGGCTAAATTTCACATACATATTAAACGGAAAAGATTTTAGCAAAATTCTGGTGCCAATAAAATTTCTTTGGTTTCAAAACTTACCACTAAACCTGAAAGGGTTAAGGCTGCTTTTTCTTTTCCACTGCTTCTATTTATCTATTGTAAGAAATATTTAAAGGAAAAAAAGTTCCTATCAACTTTCCTATTTATATTTCATTATTTTTTTTCTTGCAACGGATACTGTAGCAATTTTTACATCTTTCTTTAATATCTTTTAAACATTTCCTTTTCCATCACCCCATATTACAGTAGCTTTACAGAATAAATTTACATTCTTTTACATTTATAACCATTAACCTTGCATTCTGCACAGTGTATAATAAAAAGATTTTCAAAACCACTTAATTAAGGGAGCCTTGAGCATTTGGTCTACCCTCCCTGATATTGAATGGGTCAAGCCTCCCCACATAGCCCTTTCCTAATAAATAGTGCATTTTTATGTTAAGCCTAACTTAATGTGTAATATTTATGACTGGAATGAAAGCTCGATATTTCTGCATTACTTAACACTAGAACGCCCGGAAGGAGTCGATTCGACTCCGACCACATGATTAAATGTCCATTGGAGCCAGATTTTTTTTCCATAAAATAAGTTAAATTTAAGCGACATAGAAATATGTTAAATAAATCAGTTAAATAATTTTAAATAAAAATTCTGGAGTAAAATATTTTTATGTAACTTGCGTAACATTTCCGGGCGTTCTAGTTTTAAAACCTTATTTACTTAAATTTCTATGATATATTTTATCCGAAAAAAACTTACAAAATATTTCTAAAAAACACAACTTTTAGGTTGAAAACGCCTCACAATTGATTTACCCACACCAATTTGGATTATCTGTATGAAACAAAGACTGTTGTTTGAGCATTGCAGTAACTTAGGTTGACACCTATTGATAAAACTATGAAATTCTTTTAAATATGAAAACTGATGGGTGGGCTAAGCCTCTCCTATGGTTAACCCTCCCTAGTCTCCCCTATAGTAAATTTAACAGCCGAGATATGCGATTAAATAAGGCAAAAAATGCATCAAATTTCTCTGATAAAAAAGCATAAAATTTGGCAGATATGGTAATCCATATGATAGTCCATGAGGATGTATGTAGGCGTGTCTGAAAATGTAAGCATTTAAAGTATCTAAATACATATAATAGTTAAAGCGTAAACTTTTAAATTAAATATTTTTATGTTTAACCAACATTTATCTACCTTAATATCAAACTATCTTTCGATTTTAAGCTGTTTCTTCTGCAACACATTGAATCTCTTTAAAAAAAAATTAATGTTTTAGAAAATAGATGCTTCTATATTAATATAGATAAATGTTGGAAAAACCTAATATCATTTAATTTAAAATCTTGAGTTTAAGTGCAAAGCTATTTTGTGTCTGTAAGTGTGAAGCACAGCCCCATGAATATTTTATACAGTTCCTCGTTCAAAAGAAATTTATTTGACTTTGAAAAATAATTGGAGTTTGGCAGCCATGAGTTTGAAAAATTTTTTTAAAATTATGTTTGTCTTTTGCTTTTTCAATTTTGGAAATAGAAAATTCAGTTATAAATAAGGCCCTATAAATTGTGCGTGGAAATATCCACCATTTTATAATAGAAATATTTCATTTAAAGAAAAATAGAAGTTCCTACTCGAAAATGGTGGTGAAATCTCACATATTTTATTTTCAAAAATTAAGCCGTACTTATGACAAAGAAAAATTCCCTGTACTCTGGCAATATAAAAATACAATCATTACATTGTATATTTGTATAAACATAGCATTTAAAGTTTTCTTTTTATATATTTCTCGCATTAAATAGTTAGCGCTCGCAGAATTTTTCTATTCAGTGATGGAAAATTGGAGCAGAGGAGGAGCCTATTAAAAACACTAATATTTTATAGTATGCTTCACCTTAAAAAAAACTCAGAAATTCTGTCATTAAATATGCCGAAAAATACTACTCAAATTTAGTGGTGTCAATAGGCTCCTCCTCTGCGACAATTTTCCACCACTGTCTATTGCTATAGACAGCAGAAAACCAATCCATTCATAACTTAGTGTCTCTAAATAAATATATTTTTTTGTTAGGGATGTACATATATAACGTCATTAACTGTTTAATAATTTTGGACCCCTTCAATCCTTACGATATCATCCCTCGAGCATCCCGGTAATGATATCGTTATCAATATCTAAAAATTCTTTTGATTTTTTGATTTTTTTTCTTTTTAGTCCCCGAGCCAGGTTCAAATTTCGTCAGTTATTTCCACTCGGCCGATAATTTGTAAAATGCTTCAGAGGGTTGTATCATGAAGCTATGTGAACTTCAGCTGCGGTTCCGTGGGTGGGTTGAGCAGCGGTAGCCTCCCAAACACGTAACAACAATAAAAAAAAATTAGTCATTTCCTCCCGGTTGAAAATTTGTCAAATTATAGCTACCCAATATCTTGAAGAAAAAAAAAGTCAGCTGATTATAAAGTGGTGGGCAATGCGTCAGCTGGTCACATGAACATGAAAAGAATATACAGGTTGCAAAGGAAACTCCATTTAACCTGAAAATACTTGCGAACGGAGAGAGCTACAGCTATGGAAGTGAGGTAACGGTATAGTAAAGCGACTACGCCCGATTTAATGCAAACGACGGCAGCGTCCCCTAGTGGCGAAATTTGGAAGATCGCTACTGAAAATCGTAAACGAAAAGTAATAAAGCAAAATTTCTAATTAGAAAGTTTTAGAGCATCAATTAATTAGTACGAAACGACATTTGGTTCACACGGATAAGATAAATCGTCGGCTGTATACCCAAAAATATCCGAAATCGATGAGCGACGATTCTACTTTGCATATTCACATTCCGTAAATCTAGCAGTGAACAATTTCAGATTCAATTTCGTTCACCGTTTTTTTTTTTTTTAAATGGTGACAATCAACAATTTGGGTACAAAAAAGTCCCCAATCTGGCAACACTGTTTGTGACCCCGTTTTTTAAATTCAATGTTTTTCATGTTTCGAAACAGAAAGATTAATTAGTTAAACTTAATATTAGTCATGGAACTATTAATTAGAAGGAGCGGACACGTCGTTAACACTAGAACCACCAAGGTGGTCATTTTGACCGTTTCGAAATTTTCATTCCGTACGAATTTTTTTCTATTTGGTGAATAAATTTCAGTTTCTGTGACTTTTCCTATAATTTGAAAAGCTATGACATGCCAGTGATAAATTATCCAGTCAGCCAAAATTTATGAAGTATTACAGCAGTATGCCTAGAACCGCCGAAATGGTCAAAATGACCGCCGTCAATTTTAATGCACATTTTATCTAGTAGATGTCGCAACAGTCCATACTTCATACAAGTATACTTCAACAAAGGTTACAACATTACCACAGATAACTTCTTTATATCACTGACACTTGCAGAAAAACTGAAGTCACTAAAAACAAGCATTGTTGGCGCAGTCAATCGCGGACGAAAAACTCAATTCCACAGGCTATAAAATCTGAAAAAAAGTCTTTGTACATTAGACAAATTCTTGCCAAAGGTGATATTACGTAGAGTTTATCAAGGGAAGGAAAAATAAATATGTTTTAATTCAAAGTTCCCGACATCCATCAGTTACATTTGAAACAGGTGATAAACACTTATCAGAAACTGTAAAATTCTATAATTCTACAAAATTTGGCGTCGACGTGCTCGACCAAACGGCACTGAAGTATTCTAGAAAAGCTAGTTCTAGACGACGACCTCTATAAGTGTTTTATAATTTTCTTGATCTAGCGGGCATCAATTCTGAAAAATACAGTCAAAAAAAGTGTTAAATATCAGTATTTCGTTAAAGAGAAATCCGATTTCTTTAATCCCTTTGTATTATTGGTAGTATTTTCTAGAAGAAAATACTGGCAGTTACCTCTTTTTCTGACTGTGTGTTTCCTGACCAAACGCCACCCTGAATATTGTATTTCAGGGGATAAATATAAATGCTTGCTTTCACCAACTTAATTCTTGTTTTTAGCAATTTCGATTTCTCATGAAAAATATTTTTACTATAAAAATATTCTTAAAAAAAAATATATAAGTAACACACATATATATATATATATATATATATATATATATATATATCTGAATATAATATAATTATACATAATAAAAATTATGAAATATGTATTATTATATGAGCAATGATTTCAATAATAGTAATAAACTATACTAAGAGTAAAAAATGGCAAGTAAACAACAGTTGAGCATTTTAATCCACATTGGTCAAAATGACCGCTTTGGCGGTTATAGGTATACGTTTTTGCCGGCAGTTCTAGTGTTAAAATACTGAAGTTACAACTGTAACCGCTTTCGCAGGGGTTGATTACCGCGGATGAAATTTCTACCAGTAATTTTAAACAGAAATTTTCCTCTTATTTAAACGCCTTATTAATGCAAAATTTCAGTCATAAATAATGGTAGAAACAGACATTCATTTTGACTGGTAGAAAATTACTTTGGCGGTAGTCAGGCCCGGCATTTCCGCCATATTGTACGATGTAGGCAACCTCCTATCAGTTTCAGTGAAAAAGATTATAATACGGGGGCAAACATAATCCAGTAAAATCAAATAGAAAATTTTACCATGTTTGTAAGAAAATATTTCCATGAATAAGACGCTTAAATTAGACGAAGATTTCTAATCAAATTTACTGGTGGGATGTTTATCCGGACGGTAATCAGAAACTGTTGATGCGATTAAAAAAACAGCCGCCATGTTGTGACAACCTCCTCAGTTACTTCACTTGCAACTGGTAGACAGTACATTATATGTCTTCTATTCTTTATTCATAACTCCAATATATTAGTGATGGGCTGAATGAATGATTTTACTACCGAATGAATCATTCGGGCATGTGCAAAAACATAGATTCCAACCTTTGTACATATTTTTAATCAATTACCACCAGACAAATTGCATAAAAGAAAAGAACCAAAAGGATAGTTGGCAGCCGTCGCAATATTCTGAATCAAATATCTTCAGAAATTTTAAAGAATAAACGGATTTTTACATTTTTATGAAGTTCTTCGATGGATTCTAATTAACCCTCCGTCTACCAGACGGGTCCATTGGACCCGACAGGTACATACAAAATATTCATTCAAACCAGAAATTTCTTTAAAATAAACTAAGTATATAAACCAGACAAAAATAAGGTAAATAAATAAGTTAAATAGTTTTAAATAAAAATTCTGGTGTAGAACGTTTTATTAAAACTTGAATAAAATTCCCGGTAGATCTAGGGTTAAAATAAGAAACATCTGTTTTGATACAAAATTTCCGATATAAATGGGAAAAAAAAAGAGGTTTACATTTTGCTTTTGGGCATGCCCGAATGATTCATTCGAATAGTTAAATCCTTTATTCTGCCTATCACTACTTAATGTATAAAAGCAAATAGGATACCTCGCAGGTAGAAGCTACATTTACTCCAATTAAATTTCTGTTTTCTATCATGCAAAACTACGAACTCTCATTGAAAATTAAAACCTAGTAGTAGGAGAGTTAAACTTTTAAAGGGCGTTCAGTTACTATTTTTACCACTTAATTTTAATCTCTAAATGTCTTAATCGCACCGGAAATTTCGAATAATATATTGCTTTTATGAGTACGCAAAGAAAAATCTTTTATTTCTTTTAATATAAAGTTTTCCCTAAATTCTGGTGTCATTCAATCATTTCAACTTGAAACAATAGTACTTTACCCCTAAAATATTTAATCCCTTAACCCTTTCAGGGGTATGGTACTTCTATTCGTAAAATGCTGAAATGAGTGAGTGGCACCGGAATTTACAAACAAATTTATATCAAAATAAGCAAAAGCTTTTGTTCACGTACTTAATAAAAGGAAAATTTTCGTTTCAATATTCTGGTGCGAATGTGGCATTTAAGAATTAAAATTAGGTTGTCAAAAAATGAACCACAGCCCTCGAAGGGGTTAAAGAGCGATGCAATATAATGTATCCCACTTAATTTTTATTCCAAAATGCCACATTCACACCAAAATTTTGAAATGGAATTTTGCTTTAAAATGTACGTGAAGAAAAGCTTTGTAGAAGTAGTTTGGCCCTAAAAGGGTTAAGTCAAATGTATTCGGTCGGAATTTTTAAGTTTAAAAATTAAACATACCCAGAATGATTCGAAAAATCTAAGGTAGGTGGCACAACCGCTGACCCGCAGATGAATAAGCTACCACTATTTTAGAAAAGAAATATTTTCATAATTTATTGACAGGAAGTTTGTAATTTAAAATAGAAGAGAGTACATTTATGGTGCACAAACGACTTTCACACTAAAATGTTGTATATCTCTATAAAAAATGAAAAAAATTATTTCAACTAAAATAAACACTAAATGTTTATTTATATTTGTTGTTTGATAATTCTTTTTTTTTTTTATTTTAGCACTTTAAATATACACTCATGCTAAAATTTCCATGTAAACTTTTACATGAAATGCATTTAAATCAGCATTTTAATACTCTTCTAAAATGATCTTCAACATTCTTATAATAAGCATTTCATTTTTAATTTTAAAAGATTTAATTTTCTGCTTCAATTGTCCTAAAGCTGTCTTTTTCAACTGAGAAGAACGTGCCTATTTTACATTTAATAAGATAATTTTTAAAATTGAATTATGCAGAAAGCGGCGAAAAGTCTCACATGTGGGCTCAAAAATAATTGCCATCATTAGTTATCTTCCGCAATTTTATTCAAATGTGTCTTATCATATAAAAATCTGCAATGCAGTTACATTCGTGAAATAACTGAGATATGAAAAATTTTCAACACTTACTTTATAAATGACAGAAAAATGCTGGAAAAAGATTTCACTTTATGTGCTGCGAAATTTACATTTGATTTTATTACAGTTTAAAATTAATTTTAAATGTTTCTCGCTTGTGTAGACTTGTTGACGCTACCGTTAATAATTTTTCTTATGAGAATTATAAACGCCCAGAAGTTTCATCAAGAATCTGACGCATAAATTAAATTTAAATAAATATACAGTACCGTAATTTCACGCGATTCCGCCACGGCTTAGTTAAGTCTTTTTCAAATCAGAAATTTTATTGAAAAAAAGAAGTCACATGCATCCATGTCACACGCGCAACTCTTTTTAACACTTTCCAACAAAGTTGAAAAGTGTTTATGACTTCGGTTTGTCTGTCCGTCTGACCGTCTGTCCGTCTGTCCGTGCTCTAACTCCCGTAAATATACTCAGATAGTTCTGAAATTTTTATATGTTAGTAACCTCTACCATAGCACGAACCCTATTTCAAATGAAGTTTATAGCACGTTTAGTTTATTTACAGGGGCAGTCAAAAGTTTTCCGTTACATTACGCCCTATGGGGAAAAAAAGTTTAAAATTATTTTTAATAACGTTACATGCTTTCAAACATAATAAAATTGATATGAATTTATAAACTGTACTAAAATATGCATTCTGTAGAATATGAGGTGCAAGGAATAGTTATTATTCATTTACAGGGCCACACAAAAGGATTCCGTTACATAATGATATAGGGGTGGAGCGAAATTTTTCCGGCGTATTTCAATTATGTTAAATTATTACATGTATAATGAAATTGATATACGTCGCTGAGGTTTACTATAAATTATTTCATGCATAATACGAAGTGCATAGAATTATTTACAGGGACACACAAAAGATTTCAGATACTATATTGTATCCCAAGTACTGTACATTAGCGATGATTGCTGGAAATGCATTTTTAATTATGGTATGTGCTTTTATGTTTCACTATATGTATAAATTGTATATGGTGTGTAAAAATGCTGTAATTGATATACAGGGACACACAAATGATTTCAGATACTATATTGTATCCGAAGTACTGTACATTAGCGATGATTGCTGGAAATGCATTTTTAATATTACTATGTGCTTTTATGTTTCACTATATGTATGCATTGTATATGGTGTGTAAAAATGCTGTAATTGATATACAGGGCTACACAAAAGAATTCGTAATGGTTACTGGGTATGATTGCAAATTGTTTAAAGGTGGTTTTTAAATGAGTTATGCATTTTTACGCTGAACTTCATTTAGTTTACTAAGAAATGTTTGTAGAATATACATAAAATGATATACAGGGTCGCGCAAAGAATTTGATACATGGTCGTCTATAAATGATAATTTCTGGAAATATGATTCCGGTAGTTTTAAGAGTGTTTTACTTTGAATTAAACTTTAGATAATTAGTGGCGTGTAATAAAAGTACTAGGTTAACTACAGGGTTGTAAAAATGTATACAAGTATGTTTCCATCTATTAGTATAAATTGCTGAAAGAGAAATTTCAACCTGTTATATGTTTTCTTGCTAAACTAAATGTCTCCATTATATGGTATCTATATTAACCTACAGATCAATTACAGGGATGTTCAAAAGAATTGGAATACATATTTGCTATGGAAGATAACTGCTGAAATCAGTTTTTCAAATGTTTTATTCTTTTTCTAAAATGTTTAGTTAGTTCTCTTATATACTTTATTTCCCTAAATAACGAAGTTTTTTTTTTAAAGCATTCAAGAAGTGTTGAAAAGTGTTTCATAATATATGCTTAACGCAAGATTTTTCTTACTTGTTTAAATATGAAAATGACGTTTTATAAATCGATGCTCTTGTAGTAAGATAGATAAATATTGGTAAAATATAAAAATATTTAATTCAAAAGTTTGAGTATAAAATCCTTTTAGTGCAAAGATGATTTATGCGAAAAAGTGTGACAAATGCCTTAACAATTGGAATATTATTAACCCTTTATCTGGTAAGTCAATTCTGTGGATGAAATGTTGAAAAGGTTCACTGACACCAGAATCTACAAACAGATTGATTTAAAAGTTAAAAGCAGCTTTTTCATCACGAGCATTATCAAAACAAAATATTTTACTAAAAATTCCGGTGCAAATAAATCAGTTTTCAGTATAAATTAAGTGGAAAGTATAATCCGATTACACGATAAAGGGTTAAGAGTTTTTAACACTAGAGCCGCCATTAGGGGTCATTTTGATTCCTGAAGAATAGATAATAGTCGATTCGAACCAGAAATTTTTTTCATAATATATGTTAAACGTATGCAGCACAAAAATAGGCTAATTAAATAAGTTAAATAGTTTTAAATAAAAATTCTGGTGCGAAATACTTTTTATAAAACTTGAGCAAAATTGCCCGCGATTCTAGTTTTAACCCTTAAATGCATAGTGATGCATATCTGCATTACTTTTTATTTAACTCTTAACAACCGCTATATTTATACAGTAATATTAATCCTGTAAAAATTTTAAAAATATGCTACTAAATAATGTTAAAAATTTATCTCAAAATTTCTGTTGTCCAATCTTTAACACTTTAGTGCGCGGCTTTGCATATATGCAGACAACACTGTTTTGAATTTAATAGATTTTTAAATTCGTATATACCTAATTTACATCAGAAAATTAAAATAGCAATATTTGCTTCAATTAATAACAGACATTCGGTATTTAAATAAATCGAAATTAACCATTGAAACTTTCTGGTGTAAAGTCAGATTATCTGAACGACGTAGTTTTCAGAGCGTATTCTATCATGGGAATTAACACTAGAACAGAGCCGATTCCACTCCAACCAGATAATTAAATGTCCATTGGGGACAGATTTTTTTTTTCCATAAAATAAGTTAAATTTAAGCGACGCAGAATTACGTTAAATAAATCAGTTAAATAATTTTAAATAAAAATGCTGGGATGAAATATTTTTATGAATCTTGAGTAAAATTTCCGGGTGTTCTAGTGTTAACCCTTTCCGGCGCGGAGTAATTCTGTTTATATACTGAAGAAATAATGGTCTCACACCAGAATTTATAATCGAATTTATTAGAAAATATGAACTTGCTTATTTTCACGTACATTATAAAAGGAAAATTTTAGTTAAATATTCTTGGTGCCGTTTGTCAGTTTTGGAATTTAAATTAGGTTTTTTTTTAAGGACAGCGCCCTCGAAAGGTTTAAAGGGTTAATTGTTAAGTTTTATAAAATAAATAATCATACAAAATAAGGTATTTGGAGACATAATTATTAAAATATTTACTATTTTGCAATATTTTAGCGTAAAACAGCTACACGGCAGTAGTTTTTACTTGTATTGCAGATGTGCAACAGAAGAAAGGATTAACGTATGATATGAAAAATGTATCTCTGATTTTTTCCATTACTTTTCCTGTGTAATAAACATTTCAGAGAATAATATATTTTTTCTTCGAAACAAAATAAAAAATCGCGCATTTAAGGGTTAATATAAGAATAAAAAACACAATTCTAAATGACATTCATGCATTTAACCCCTTATTTCTCGCTCCCGTGATATTCACGGGCTGTGTCTTTTTTTCAGATTGTTTGATTCCCACCAGTTTTATAAAATAGTCTAATTGGCTTTATTATGTTATCATTTTACCTGCCATTAAATAAGGTGAATATTTCTTTTTCAAAAAAAATGGTGCCAATAAGCAATTCGAATTTTTAAACCATAATTTAATGCGACCATTAAGGGTTAAGAAATAAGTTTTACAAAACGAAATTTATATAAAATAAGTTAATTAGGTTCATACTTATTAAAATATTTACTAAATTGCAATATTTTATTTATGACAGTAGTTTTTACGTATATTGCAGATTTGCAACATAAGAAAAGTTTGACGTATTTTGCGAAAAATGTATCTCTGACTTTCTTCATTATTTTTCCTGTGTAATAAACCTTTCTGAGAATCATATAATTTTTTAAAACAAAATAAAAACATGTATTTAAGGTTTAAAGTCTTTTTACAATAATTTAAATTAGGGAAAGTTTTTTCTAATATGTCAAAGATCTTGGGCATTTCAGTTTAACCCTTTCCGGCACGGAGTAATTCTGTTTATATACTGAAGAAATAATGGTCTGACACCAGAATTTATAATCGAATTTAGTAGAAAATATGAACTTGTTTATTTTCACGTATATTACAAAAGGAAAATTATAGTTAAATATTCTTGGTGCCGTTTGATACTTTTGGAATTTAAATTAGGTGTCCCTTTTTAAAGATACCGCCCTCGAAAGGATTAAAGGGTTAAAGGTTAAGTTTTATAAAATAAATAATCATACAAAATAAGGTATTTTTAAAAACTTTAAAAATTAGAAATGTTTTATACATTGAGAAGAAAAAAAAATTAATATAGGTATTTAGAAATCAAACAAAATTCATTATTCCTTTTCTCTTTAGCGTTACATATGATTAACAAGGGAAATTTATATGTTATTTGTATTGTTGAAGTCTTGGTTGTTTTACCATTATTTAAATGAAGTGTAAATGCAGCATCATTCAAAGAGGGAATGATATAGAAAACACAAAATGGTTAATAATTAGTTTGTGTTGTAATTAGTTGTTTGTATTCAGTATTATTAAAGAATGTTTTTTAAGAATAAATCAGGTTAGTGAAACATAGGTTTTTTTTTTTTCCTTTATATTTTTACATCTGGTAGTCTTCGTCATTTCTGAATAAGTTGTTCCTGATATTGCGTTTGTTAAATATTTTTAAGGTATTAAATTAATTGGTAAAATTGTATTTTCGTTATTCGCGAAAACATTACTTTAACCCTTTGAGCTCTGGAGGGTACATTTCTTAAAAATTCCCAAATGTCACATTGGCACCAGTATTTTGAAAACAAAAAAATTGGTTTAAAATATACACGAAAAAATGCATTAAACTCTTTTGAAATAAATTTGGTCGAATATCCTGGTGCCATTGTGACATTTAGGGGATTAAAATTAAGTGGGAAGAAATTCAATCATCAGAGCTCAAAGGGATAAAGAAAGCCAATAAAATTATGATAATGTAAGCAATCATTCTGTTCGAGAAATTTCTTTTATTCTGGTAATTTTTTTCGACTCTTTAAAAATTGCACAGATGTTAGGTTTTTTTTTTTTTTTGCTGTAAAAATAAAAATGTACGTCCGAAACGGTAAGTCTTTATTTTTTTTACATAATTGTTATTTCAAGTACAAGTCCTACTAGTCCGTTTTTCGAAAAACCAGTATTTTTTAAGAAATAAATCACGGTAGATTTTTGCAACAATCGCAACCGAAAAGCTTTTCAAGATTAGTTTGAACGAAAATTATAAAAAGTTTTTTCTTTGAAAAAAGTGATGTCCAAAAAACGGACCGAGTGGGAGCACCTGTAAGTGTTGTTTTCATCTCTACATTAGCAGATATTGCTGTCGTATGTGATTTTTATGTATCTATTACTGTAATTTCAGCTTTATTACCTGCGTATAAAATAAGTCTGTTTCAAACCAGAAATTTTATTTTATAAATGAAAACAAATAAGTACCAAATAGAAATTGGTTACATTGTATTAAATGAAATTTTTGACTGTAAATAGATTTATTCGAGTTTAGTACTGCCAGGTGTCTCGCGTAAATCGGGGCTTCAAATGCTCTGGACACCAGTATTTTAAAATAATTTTCTTCGCCTTATATAATGTCAGAATTATCTCCGATTAACCCTCCGCCTACCAGACGGGTCCAATGGACCCGACAAGTACATTCAACATATTTATTCAAACCAGAAATTTCTTTAAAATAAACTAAATATATAAACCAATTAATAATAAGTTAAATAAGGAAGCTAAGTAGTTTTCAATAAAAATTCTTGTATAGAATATATTTTATAAATCTTGAGTAAAATTCCCGGTAGTTCTAGGGTTAAAGAAAGTTAATTAAACTATAAGAATTTAGTGGTCTCCATAGCATTTGAAACCCAGATTTTATCGGAACATCTTGCAACACTGTCCAGTCGTGGTTTAAAAGCCTGAACTTACGGTAATATTCAAACATGCTTTAATCTTTTGCACGCCACTTACACCTATACAGTGACATACTAAGTTTAACCACAAATCCACTATTTAATTAATTTTCCATAATTTCACTGCTGAAAGGCAGTTGAAAATTTAATTAAATTGTATATTCACCGATGCTGGGTTCATTTGCGTCTCACGTTACGCCGCAAGATTGTGTGTTCATGAAGACTTTTCCATCTAATAGCTGCGGTAGTAGTCTTACCGACTTATGTGAGTCAGAAATGCCAAGCTGGGCATCGTCCTCGTGGCTTAGTGGTAGAGCACAGGAGCGCTATTGTAGGGGCCCGGGTTCGATTCCCGGCTTGGACAATTTTCACTCTGTTGGTTTACGCTTAGTTAGCAAAGGGATAATTCATGTCTTTAATATTCACAAATCCACTGTCATTTATACGGTGACATACTAAGTTTTAATTACAAATCCACCGGCACCCATACGGTAAACAACAAATTAACATACTTTTAGGGAGTTTCCCACATATTATTTCAAATATGTAAGAATGGCGTGGAGTTGCTGGTAGATGATTGAAATTTCGGTAGGGAGGGCAAAAGGTTAATGATGATATATATATATATGTATATATATATTGTATGAAAGTCATTTTCTAAATTTAGGCCATTATTACTATTTGAAAGGCAACACAATGCACTGGTGCTAAGGCATCCTGGTAGAAAATTTTTCGGAAGTATACAAGGTAATGAGATCTAACAGAATTCCGATCGAATTTTAAAAAGGGCTCTCGAAAAGTAATCAACAGCAACAACAACAAAAGAAAAACACATGAAAACATAAACAGAAGTATCCTACAAAATTTTGCTAATGTAACTTGAGACTTTTTTACTTATATCTATTTATTTAATGGGTGAATTTCGGATCGTGGCGGTAATATAGTCACAATTAATACGATTTTTGGTCTTCATTTATTCCTAATGGAGATCTTAGCCTTATTTAACCCTTTCAGCGGAAAGGTACTTCTATTCGTAAAATGCTGAAATTAGTGAATGGCAGCATAATCTACAAAATAATTTATTTCAAAATAAACACAAGGTTTTCTTCAAGTACTTAATAAAAGGAAAAATTTCATTCTGATATTCTGGTGCAATATGGCATTTAGGAACTAAAATTAAGTGTTTCAAAAATGAACCACCGCCGATGAAGTGGTTAACACTTTGCGGTCGATACCGCCACAATGGTGTGAATTCAATATTTCTAAATAAAAAATCCTGCAGATGCGGCAACGCTGCAGGTGAAATTGCCACCAAAATGTTTGAAAACTAACCAAGTTTAATGTGCCGTAAGAAATAATGGAGTAACGAATAAAGAGGAGTAGACATATACTGTATTGTCTAGCAGTTGCGAGTGAAGTGACTGAGGACGTTGTTACAAGATGGTTTCTGATTACTGCCAGTGAAAACTTCCACCAGTAAACTTGAATAGAAGATTTTGTCTTATTTAAGCGTCTTATTGATGGTGAAATTTCTCTCTAAAATGTCGTAAAATTTCTTTATTTCTTTTTACTGGTGTCAGCTTGCCCAAGTATTATAATATTTTCCCTGACACAGACAGTAGGTTGTCTTGGTTGTCACAATGTGGCGGAACTACTACCTCCAAAGTAATCTTCCACCAGTAAAAATGTATATCAGTTTTTGCTATTACTTTCGATTGAAATTTTCCATTAATGAGGCGTTTTAAAATAAAGAGAAATATTCCACTTAAATTTACTGGTGGAAGTTTTCCTCGGTAGTAATGAACCCCCGCGAAAGCGGTTATAGTTGAAGCTTCACTATTTTAAGGATATGTCAGTTCCTCTTTCTTCATAGTTCCATGCAAGAAACACAGATCAAAAAGTCTCCACATGGGCGCCCTTAGTAGCATGTACCACATTCAGTCAATAGTCAATAAAAATTCAAGTCGATAGATTTGTGAACATTTCCGGTTTCTTGGATACTGACACTACTAGAATACAGCCATATTATGATAACCTGGAACTATGGCTTCATTAGCAACGGGGAAAACTTCCACCAATAAATTTTAATAGAAATTTTTTTCTCATTCGAAAACCGTATTTATGCAAAATTATTGTCATGGATAAGGAAAAAAGTTTTATTACTTATTTTAATGGTGGAAGTTTTCCTCGTTGATAGTCAGGCCCTGCCTGTCATAAAAAATGTCCAGAACTATCAGAAATGGATTAAAAAGTGCCGAATGGATTAATTATGCTAAATTCAAAGCCAAGCTAAAACTACAAAATATCAAATTTATGCAAGACTAAAATTCATTTCTGCCAATGTCTTGCAATCCAACGTATGGGGTAAATTCATTTTTACTAATGAGAAAATATTCAATTTTGATAGAAAAGGATGTTTGAGATATTACTCGCATGATTTACCAAGTGAGCCATATCTGCTTTCAAAATGTGTACAAGGTGATGGCTCAGTCCTGATTTGGGCAGGCTTTAATGCAAAAGGAAAAACAAATTTGGTTTTCACCTATACAAAGATGAACTCCTTTGGCTATCAAGATGTTCTTGGTAGTAACTTTGTTCAACTTAAAGATAAACTTATTGATTGGAATTTGGATATGCTTCAAGATAACATTTCTATTCGCAAGTCTGCGTGAACTTCAGATTTATTATCTGGAAACAACATCAAAACTTTGGACATTCCAGCTCAAAGCGCTGACATAAATCCCATGGAGAACTTGTGGATAATCATGTTTTGTCAAGTTTATGCCAACAAAAAGCAGTTTGATTCTATTATTGAAATGGCAGTAGCAGAATTGCCAACCTCCGGCTTTTTTTAAATTACGAAAACGTACTTTGAACCTGAAAATGTGTTTAATTAGAAGTGTCTGGCATTAAATGAGATAGTTGTTTGAAATGTGCTTAATTTCGTTAATTAAATAAATTTCCTGTTGCAAGTATAATTGTTTGATTTTTAAAAACCCGGAGGTTGACACGTATGAAGTAGCCATTTTGTAAACATAGAAACAAACATTCATTTCCATACGTAAAAGCATGATCAAATACGGCCCAAAGTGTCTTTTGGAAGCCATCAGTGAGGGGCGGTGGAATATATTTTATTCCACCTACGATTAATGAAGATTTACACCAGAAAAATTTTATGAAATTTTGCCTTTCCAAATTTGGTGGAAAAAAGTCAAAAATTGCTTTTACTTATTTTGATTTTTTTTTCTAATTTTCCGGTGGGAATTCCGGATTACACAAACGCAATTGCTTGCTCCTCAAGGGGTTAAGGGGAAACAAGTAAAGTACAAAACATTAATGTACAAGTCATGTACATGTGTCATTTAAATTTTAAATATACTGGTTTTAAACATTTTTCCAGCCATTGTTGAAATTAATTTGTGCTTTTTTTAAGCATGTTATTTTAATTCAATGTTGCCAGTGGGCTACTTTTTTGAAATTCAGATTTCTTCATTGGCACTACTTTTCTCAAATGGTAAAATTCACCTTGTTTTCACATTAATTAATATGTCATTAAGTAAGGCGTACTATTTCAAAGGGTAATAGTAAGGGTTACTATTTCAAAAAAGTGGTGCCAATCAAGAAATCCAAATTTTAAAAAAGTAGCCCACTAGGAAACACTGTTTCAATTTAAAGCGAATTACAAAACTTGCATAAACTTTATATGTATAACTGCAAAATGCTATTGGTTTTTAATTAAAATAAGAGGTTTACTGTTTTTGTTGGTGGTCATATACTTTTTTCCAGCACTGTACATAGTTTATAAATCAACCAATATAATATTTCTTTCAAAAGTTTTCGGATAGAATATAAATATGCATATCTTGATTCTTTATTGCATTTATTGTTCATGTTCCTAGGGGGATCAGTGTTTCCAGTGGACTACTTTTTTTTTTTTTAATTCAGATTTCTTAATTGGCACATTCTAAAATTCGCCTTGTTTTCGCGTTAATTAATGTGTCATTAATTACATCGACATAATTAACATCAACCGTTAACGCTTTCAGGGGCAAAGTGCTTCTATTCATAAAATGCTGAAACAGTGTTGCCAGATTAGGGACTTTTTTAATTCAGATTATTTGACTGTCACCACTTTTTTAAAATAGTATAATTCACCTTATTTTTCAGAATTTTTAAACTATTTTTAAATATGCCGAATATTTCTATTTCAAAAAAGCGGTGATAATCAACAAGCTGGGGACAAAAAAGACCCCAATCTGGCAACACTGTGCTGAAATGAATGACTTACACCACTATTTGCAAACAAGTGTTTTTGAAAATAAGTAAAAACTTTTCTTCACGTTCTAAAGAAGAGGAAAATTTTCCTTCAAAAATTCTGGCGCCAAAGTCAGGGCTCCCAGATGGTCCGCCAACTGAATACTAATATTATTTTAGAAAATTTTTCTTTTTAGATTTTTCTTACACACCGCCCCGGAAACACCTCTGAAAGTTAATTCTAGCGCAAACCTACCATAAAATTTTCTGTTAAAATTTTTTGGTACTCAGTTGGTGGACCATTTGGGAGCCCTGCAAGGTGGCCTTTAGGAGTTAAGATTAAGTGGTCCAAAAATGAACCCCCGCCATTAAAGGGGTTAAGGGTTAGTCAAAATTTGTCCCGGAATCTTTTAACCCATTCGCTGTCAACCACGAGTATACTCGTGGCTTTAATTTATTAATGACTTTGTCACCACTATTTTAAGTTTTAAAAAATTGCCTTATTTATTGGTAGAAATTTCGCTTTATTAATAAAGCGAAATTTACCTTACTGAATTCGTGGTGGCAAATGACTTTCAACATGAAATTTGAAAATTCTTACTTTATAGTTTTGGCAGTGAACGTGTTAATTAAATTTCACTTTTACAATTTTGGTGATAAAAGTTGTAAAATTGGATTTCCTTACATTCAAATAATTTTATCGAAAATTTCAGTGTGCATTCAACAATACAAAAACACAATTGCTTGCTCGTGAAAGAATTAAAGCATAAAAGACAGATATTTTCTTCCTATTACAGTTTCAAAATTTTCCTTTGCTTTGTAAAGATTTGTATATCTATAGTTTAAAAGTACATCAATGATAATTATTCAAGATTTAAAGTAATTAAACATTTCCAGGAGAACGTTCTATGAAAGCTTTCATTATTTATTCCGGAAAATAGTTTCATGATTTGAATGGAACTGTATTTGCTAGAATGAAATTCTATTGCTATCAGTCTTACAACAGTTTATCTTTTGTATAGAAGATCTATTGTTCTTCATTCATCAAAGTAAGAAGCATTTGCAGTAAGTTTAAAATCTTTGTCCTAATCAATCATATAAAGAGAACATAAAATGAATAGAGGCATGTTTAACCCTTAAATGAATGATTTTTTTTATTGTTTCGAAAAAATTATATATGATTCACAGAAAGGTTTATTACACATGAAAAGTAATGAAAAAAAATCAGAGATACATTTTTCGTATAATACATCAACCTTTTCTTATGTTGCACATCTGAAATGCGAGTAAAAACTAAAATATTGCAAATTAGTAAATATTTTAATATGTATGAATCTAAATACCTTATTTTATAAATTTTTTTTGTAAAACATAGTCCTTAAATGCACGAATTATTCTTTTAGAATTGTGTTTTTTATTCTTATATTAAAGCTTAGAGACAAGAAATTTTGTCTTTTGCTAAAGGATCAGAGTCCATAAGTCGTGTTTTTGGCCCATGATATAGACTAAAATTCGATTCTATTATTCTGATTTAATTATTTCACTTTTTAATAATAGAAGTTTTATCCTGTACTATTTCAACAATAGTTTTTGTATTTTGTTTGAATTTATATGGCTTACATAAATTGAAAGTTCGTATTATTTGTAGTTTTGATGAAAAATACGCAAATTCTTCTAATCTTATCTCACTTATTTATATGAGCACAATCGTGCAACACTTTCTTCTTGGCATATATTATAAAACACATCAAAATATACAACTTAGGTTAAAATAAAATTGTTGCAAAGCTGCGCTCATGGTAAAATATTAAAAATAGAGAGTTCCCGAAGGGGTTCAGTGCATTCCTTCACGTCACTAAGAAACTTTGGGATACAGCGGTGTGCTTAAAATATTAAAATGAACGTAACAATAGTCAATAAGCATGCGCATAGAACAGAAAAGGAGTTCAAACAAAATAGTGTAAATATCAAGTCGCGACTTTGTACCTAAATATGTATAATGGAAACAGGCCTCATAGAACCATTTACATACCAGCGCCTCTAGCAGATGCATCTATACTGAATTCGGATATGGCTTCTAAATCTTCCAGTTTTAGGAACTGGTTTAAATCTGGTCTGATTGCAAAGATGCCAAATTTCTTGCAAAGTAAAAATCAGCATATTTCTGAAGAAGCAAATGAATCGAGATTAACATCATCTGTCTGTCGCCGTAAATGGTTTAATAAAAAGATGGAAAGCGTTAACCCAAGTAATGCCCTATTCGCAAATACCATTGACATGTTACTGTGCGCATTTTCAGTGCTATTTGTAGTGCTTTTCGACCACCTAAAGTCAAGCAAAATAATAATGTTGAGGTTGTTTCTGAAAGAATGATGAACCTAGTAAATCAACCCAATCAATTTAAAACGTTAGTAGAATCTAAAAACTGAATGAGACGACGTGTAGTGTGGCAGAGAATGGAAGCACAAATATTGTCGGGTTTTCCTAGATTGATGATAGATCAATGAAATGCGTAATTTAACACTTGGAGTGTATAAAATAAACCAAGGAAAATCTTATACTGAAGAATACCTCCAGACACTTTAGGAATTATTTTTTCATAAATAACGTAATGATATTATCCGTGTTCAGCTGCAATCGAGACATACGTCTTCGAAGATATATAACACATGGATTCAGTACAACAACTGTTATTCGCTGAACATTAATTATTGGTATTATCAGTGTAAAGTAGGAGTCCGTCTTGTGGATTGTTGGGCACATATTACAGCAGTTTTGTGCTATTTGTGATACCAAAGGCATGTGGTAGAAGAAAAGCCTCACGCTGCTAATTACAAGGATTATGTTCTAGATGCTCCTACCCACCCCCACTGGTCAGAAAGTGAAAATTCTGTCTCAGAAGAGTCTGATTAACCCGTTCGGGGCCATAGGTGCATATATGCACCCTAAAAAAGAGCATACAGAATTTGTTTTAGGCACCAGTAAAAAAGAAACGTAATATGTAATTTCTTTAATTAGAGCATTTAGGCCGCTGAGTCAGTTGCAACGATCTCTGAAATGGAATATTTTGAGGAAAATCCCTTAAATAATAATGAAAACATTGAAGCATATTCCAAATTAACTAGTGAAAAAGAAATCCAATCAAATTCTGAAGAAGTTAAAACAGTAAAAAGTATTTCTAAACCACCCAAACCTATAATTGTTAAAAATATCCAAAACTTCGTTAATTTCGCTTCTAAAATAGAAAAAGAGTGCGACCCAGAGTTCCACTTAAAATTGTCCAAGAGGACATCAAAATTTTTCCTAATGACCTTAACCCCTTGAGGGGCGCCGTTTGCAGTCTGCAAACGGTTAATTTTAATGTCTAAATATTCAAATGGCCCCAGTAATTTTTTAGTACAATTTCGACCTCATTATAAACGTGATAAAAGGCTTTTGATTATTTTCAAATAAATTTGTTTGTTAATTGCGGTGTGAATTAATTATTTGAACATTTTTTGAGCAGAAATGCCTTGCCCCTGAAAGGGTTAATGTAAAAGTTAAAATTATTGATTTTCTTAAAGAAAAGACCCATAAATTCTATGTAATTCCGGACACTATTGCTCCGTTAAAAATTGTTATCAGAAGACTCCCTAAAAATTGTAACACCGATGAGATCAATGTAGAGTTGAAAAACAAAGGGTTTGAACCCATTAAAACCGTTCAGATGGTTAGTAGGGTTGATAAGCGAGTTCTCCCACTTTTTCTGGTCCACCTGGTTAAAAATGAAAAAGTCAAAGAAATCACCAATTTGCGTGAATTATTCAAAATTAGAATAGAAACTGAAAATTACAGAGTTCCCCATAAAGCAGTGCAATGCTGGAATTGCCAGGGGTTTTTCCACATTAGCACATATTGCTTTATGGACCCGAAATGTGTAGGATGTGGGGGGCCCCACAAAAGTCCAGAGTGTCCAAGAAAAATTGCTAATGTTGAGGAAGATGATAGTAAAACTGAAAAACAGCCACCGAGCTGTTGTAACTGCGGGTTAGAACATCCGGCCTCTTTTAAGGGGTGTGAGAAATTCCCCACTAAACCAAAATTTAGCAAATCTTACGCTGAAATTACTCAAATTAACCAAGTTAAACCCCAAAACGTAAAAACTAAAAATAACTTCACTAAAGCTTGTACTTCCCAAAACCAGCCAAAGATGGCGCCACCGGACTCGGTACAACTTTACCAGATTGAAGAGTTCAACCTCGGTTTTCTTAAGATTGTAGATACTTTAGAAAAAATTAAAACGGAACTTAAAATTGAATCCTTTTCCAAATTAGCGGAGAAGCTCGAAACAATTCTGAATAACATAATTAAGCAAGAAGTAGGAAAAAAGACTAACTTTCATGGATGGGATCACTAAGATCCAACATGATTAAGCTTAGATTTTTAGAAATTGTAAATATTCTGAAATTATTTTTGTAAATAGTCACTTTCTTTTTGTAACTTTTGTAAATTCTTTTATTTTCTATTTTAAAATTGCAATTGAAAAATTTTTTAAACTTACTATTATGTAAAAATATATGGTCCCTGTATTGGGTCTTTTTTTTGGTTTATGCGGCTTTTCCGGTCTTCTGTTTCATTTTACCATCGCTAGGCAGGCTTGCATCTCTTCTTCTCTTATGTTTCGGGGATGTGGGGCAAGTGGCCCCAGGCACCTCGACCAAACCACCAAGAAACGATGGTGATTGTTGAAGTAAATGTAACTTTTAAAAAAAAGTGGTGCCAACCGAATAATATTTGTGTAAATGCCACGGGTCCCGAAGGGGTTAACATGTTTTGATAATATGTTATATGTTTATATCATAATGTTTAATTAATATTCTAATATCTTAAAATATTGAATGCCATGTCTATTTTATGTCACGTAATATCATGTTGTTATTAAATTTTTCGACTTGTCTATTCAATATTTATCATTTATATGACCTACCAGTGTTGCCAGTAGGCTGTTTTTTTTAATTCAGATTTCTTGATTGGCACCACTTTTTTGAAATAGTAAAGTTCAGCTTATTTAATGACATATTAATTAAGGCGAAAACCAGGAGAATTTTACAATTTCAGAAAATTGGTGCCAATCAAGAAATCTAAATATAAAAAAAGTAGCCCACTGGCAACACTATGACCTACCCTAATACATATATAAATATAAGCATCAAACTCTTTTGGGCCAAAAACGACGCTTATGGAACCTGATCTTTTCTGGTGGTATTTGATTAAAAATATATACAAAGTTTGGAGAATATGTTGTTGCGCATGCTTTAATGATTCATTTGATAGTAAAATCATTAATTCTGTCCAACGCTAGTGCAAACCTGTATAGGATGGTCCAAAAGTTCATGACACATTTTAAAATTTGATGAAAAATAAAGTAAATGACGTACCATAATGCGGCATATAAGAAAAAAAAATCTAATAAAAAGAGTTACATATTATGCTATTACATGTGAAAAATTTAGCTGCGAAATATCAGTACGAAAGCGGTAAATAAAATATATAAACGGATAGGGTTTCCATCCTCAAATGCATCCATTACCATTCTATCGTCCATTGGCGAACAAATGGAATAATGCTGTCAACACTGCTTAGCACGATTTCCATAAGAATTCGCATTAACCCTTTCAGAAGCAAAGCACTTTCATTGCTAAAATGTTGAAATGAATAAATAACACCGGAAAATGAAAAAAAAAAATATATTGGAAATAAGAAAAACCCATATTTGCCATATATATATCTATACTCCTATTATAAAGAGGAAAAAATTGTTTATTTGTAGGAGGTAAGCTCTGTAACTACCGAACCGATTCCAAAAGTAATGGTATCAAAATGATGGTGTTAGTCCAACTTAGAACATAGGCTATATCTTATGTCGGTGCCACTAACCCAAAAGGAGTGTAGGAGCAAAAAACGTTCTAAAAATGTGATTTTAGCGTTACTGAAGGACCTAGAAATATTAATTTTGAATATTAGTTACTTATAAGATATAAATGATGTCTAAGAACAGTTCTTAAACAATTCGAAATTTAAAAGGGTTGAAAATGCACAAAAAGCGTTCTAAAAAACGTTCTAAATGGTAGTTTCTACACAATCTCAGGAAATACCAAACTGATTTAAAAAATATTGGTGTCATAATGATGGTGACAATGCTTGCTCCAAGATAGGCTATGTTTTATGTCGGTGTCACTACCCCAAACGGGGTGCAGGAGCAAACAAACGTTCTAAAAATGCGATTTTTGCGTCACAGAAGGGCCTAGAAATATGAAATTTGAAATATTAGCTACTTATTAGATATAAATGATTTCTAAGAACAGTTATTAGACAATTCTAAATTTAAAAGGGGTGAAAATGTGCGAAAAGCGTTCTAAAAAACGTTCTAATGGTGGTTTCTACACAATCTCAGGAAATACCAAAACGATCTAAAAAATAATGGCGTCAAAATGATGGTGACAACCCTTGCTCCAACATAGGCGATGTTTTATGTCGGTGCCACTACCCCAAAGGGGGTGCAGGAGAAAAACGTTCTAAATTGCGGCTTTTGCGTTACAGAAGGGCCTTGAATCGTGAAATTTGGAATGGTAGTTATAAGATATCAATGATCTCTAAGGACATTTCCTAAAAAAATCGAAATTTAAAAGGGGGTCAAAATGCGCAAAAAGCGTTGTAAAAAACTTTCTAAATTGCGATTTCTATGCAATCTCAGGAAGTACTGAACCGATTTCAAATATAATAGTGTAAAAATGATGGTGACAGATCTTGCTCCAAAGATAGGCTATATTTTATATCTGTTTCCACTACCCCAGAGGAGATGCAGGAGCAAAATGCGCGAAAAGCGTTCTAAAAACGTTCTAAATACCGATTTGTCGGAAATATCTCAGGAAAAATTAATCTGATTTAAAAAGTAATGGTAAGAAATTGATCTGATGATTGAGCTCAGGAAATATCAAATCGATTTAAAAAATATTGGTGTCAAAATGATGGTGACAACCCTTGCTCCAACATAGGCTATGTTTTATGTCGGTGCCACTACCCAAAGGGATGCAGGATCAAAAACCGTTCTCAAAATGCGATTTATGTGTTACTGAAGGGTCTAGAAATATGAAATTTGAAATATTAGCTACTTATTAGGTATAAAAGATTTCTAAGAACAGTTCTTAAACGATTCGAAATTTAAAAGGGATGAAAATGCGCGAAAAGCGTTCTAAAAAACGTTCTAAATGGTGGTTTCTACACAATCTCAGGAAATACCAAACCGATTTAAAAAATAATGGTGTAAAAATTATGCTGACAGATCTCGCTCCAAGTTAGGCTATATTTTATATCTGTTTCCACTACCACAGAGGAGATGCAGGAGCAAAATGCGCGAAAAGCATTCTAAAAACTTTCTAAATGCCGATTTGTCAGTGATATCTCCGGAAGAATCAAACTGATTTCAAAAGAAATGGTAGGAAGTCGATGCTGACAGACTCTGCTCTAACATAGACGCTATTTTATGTCGGTATCACTATCACCTAGACATTGCAGGAGCAAAAAAGCGTTCTAAATTTCGATTTTTGTGATCTGTATGGGCTAGAAACTTAAAATTAGGCAAGGTACATATTTATTAGATGTAAATGGTCTTTAAGAACAGTTTCGAAAAAATTAGAAATTTAAAAAGGGGTGAAAATGTGCGAAAAGCGTACTAAAAACGTTCTAAATTGCGATTTCTACTCCATTTCAGGAGATACCAAAGCTATTTCAAAAGTAATGGTTGCAAATCAATAGTGATAGTCCCTGCTATAACATAGGTTATATTTTATGTTGCTGTCACTACCGTCTGAGGGTTGCAAAAGCAAAACATGTTCTAATTTGCGTTTTTTGCACAACTGAGGGGTTTAACACTTTGAAGTATGGCATGGTATTTACTTACAAGATGTAACTGCTTTCTAAGAACAGTCGAAAGAAAATTCCAAATTTAAAAAGATGAAGTAAGCGAAAAGCGTTATAAATTACAATTTTTATCCAATCTTCTCAAATACTAAACCGATTAAAAAAATAATGATGACAAATTGTTCGTGTTAGAACCTGCTCTAACATAAGCTATATTTTATATCTGTGCCACTACCACCAGAGGGTTGCAGGAGCTAAAAACTTTTGAAATTGCGATTGCTGTGATACTGAAAAGGCTAGAAACTTTAAATATGGCATGGTAGTTACTTATAAAACATAAATGCCCTCGAAGGACTGTCGAAAATAAATTCAAATTAAAAAGGGGTGAAGCGAAGGGGAGGTGTGAAAAGCATTCTAAAAAAGTCCTAAATTACGATTATCTATGCAATTTCTGGGAATATAAACCGATTATAAAAGTAATAGTTGCGAATCAATGGTAACAGTCTCTTATCCTACACAGGCCGATGATTCTACCACCTGGGGTTTACAGGAACAACAAACGTTCTATAAAAGGCCTTTAAAAGCTTTCTAAATTACGTTTCTGTGAAATATTAAAAATAACAAACCGATTTCAAAATTAATGCTGGCAAATTAATGGTAACAGTTCCTAATTCAACATAGCCCTTTCTGTTGAGAGAGATGGTAGGACTTGGAATTTGACATGATAGTTAATTTTAAGATGTAAGAAGATGGTTTCTAAAAAATTCTAAACTTCAAATGAATACTGAAATGAGCGTATTAAATGAGCATAAAGGCTTCAAAATATTTTCTAAATTATCATTTATTTTCATTTATTAATTTAAGTCTCATTATGCAGTGTAATAAGGATGCAGTGTAATAAGGATGTTTACTCAAACTGTGTTTTAAATAGTAATTTTTGAATTATTCTTAAAAGTAATAAGGAAAAATTTAGTTAGTACCTTTTAATAAAAATTAGACATATAAATATCACGTGGCATATTTCAAATATTACGCGAGCAAAGCCGCGGGGTTTGCTAGTATATAATAAACAGATAATTTTATACCTAAAATTATGGTGCCACCTTGGCATTTGGGAATTAAAATTAAGTGGTTTCATAAACGTACCACCACCCTTGAAAGGGTTAACAGAGAGACATTTCTGAAAGACGCATTATATATTTTTAAGAATTAATGGATTAAATTAACGTATTTAATTTATTTGTTTTAAATTATGTAATATATACCTTTGCGGCTAATTTAACTCGAATTATATAAGACCAGTGCCTCATTACCTCTGGGGCAAACTCTCGCCAATAAAAATAAATAGAAATTTTGGACTCATTCATTACAGTATAATTTTACATGAATACGGCATTTAAGACGAAAATATCTATTAACCTCTTCGCGACGGGAGCCTTTTACGAAATTTTTAATCTTTTGTCACCGTTTTTTAAAAACAGAAATTTGTGTCTTCTGGAATCCAGAAAATTCCCGGATTAAATAAGGCTAAATTTACAGTAAATTTTTACTGGTGAGGAAAAACAAGGATTCTGAGCGCTTCATGCGGCACGTATACGTGCCGCTCGTCCCCAAGGGGTTAACATTTACTGGTGTAGGTTACCTCGTTGGTAATGAGGTCTGCATAAGATATCAAGCTTCTTTTTGCTTTCAGTTTATTAACTGTATATATTTTAACCGATCACCCGCTGGTATTACGTTGACGCAACGGCATAGCTACCAACTTGTAGATATTTTTGTTACCACTAAATTTTAATAGAAAATATGGTCTTGTTTCATCGTTAGAAATCGATAGATTTCGGCAATTGTTTTATGTAAAATTTACTATTAAATTTTAGTGGTGAGAAAAATCCGTACAAGCTGGTACCTATGCAACGGCAAAAATAAATGCTCATGCTTGAACTATTTATCTAGGTACCACAATCTTTTAATTAAATAATTTGCCTTATTTAATAACAGAAACTTTGATCATTAACTAAAGAGAAGATCTTTTAAAATTTGTGCAGGCAATTTTTAGTAAATTAGTTGAAGATCCCTATCTTATAGTTTCGGCGGTTGATGGGTTAACCCTTTAGTGCGCAGCTTTGCATATATGGAAACAATAGTGTTTTGAATTTAAATAGATATTTTTATTTGTATGTATCTAATTCACACCAGAAAATTAAAATAGCAATATTCGCTTTAATTAATAACAGACATTCCGTATTTAAATAAAGCGAAATCTGCCATTGAAACGTTCTGATGTGAAGTCAGATTCTCAGGAGTACGTAATTTCTAGAACGTATTATATCATGGGAATTAAAGGGTTAACGATTAAATTTTATAAAATGAATAATTTAAAAAATAAGGTATTTGGAGATATACCTATTAAAATATCTACTAATTTGCACTATTTTAGCGTAAAACAACCAGACGACAGTAGTTTTTACTTGTATTGCAGATGTGCAACAGAAGAAAAGATTGGCGTATAATACGAAAAATGTATCTCTGATTTTTTCCATTATTTTTCCTGTGTAATAAGCCTTTCAGAAAATCATATATAAATTTTTCGAAAGAAAATAAAAAATCGCGCATTTAAGTGTTAAGGAAGCTTGCCAGTTGTAAGATTTAACCCAAAGCGATATAAGTAAGCGTGCTAACTTAATGCTGGAATCGGGCGTAAATTAACACAGTTGCGCCATCTTGTGGACGGAGTGATAATCCACATGGGCGGGATTTCAGTGCGGCGCATATTTCCTAAATCTGTAGCCACTCATGGAAAGGAACTTTGTTTGCCACTTTTATTGCAAAATAATGGTGTACCGATAGGGGCATCCAGATGCACTTGACACCACGAAGTTTTCTCCATCTTGTCAAAAGAGTTTCAGTTATTAATCAAGATGAAAAAACTTTACAATTTTAGTGGTGTGAGCAAGAAAACAGTTAGGTATCTACCTGTAGTTCACACTCCATCCGCTACGTGGCGCGTGACCTTGATTCATGTGACCTCGCTTTTAATCTTGCGGTTACTTCTCCCATTTAAGATAGGACGCTTACTTATATCGCTTTGGATTTAACCCTTTGAAAAGCGTTGGGATATTATATATCACCTACACGTTGACAAGTCACCGTCTTTTTGCCTACCGAGTATTATCTTACATAGAATGTTATTTTTTTTTTTTAATCGTAGAAGGTTCCGATTAAATAAAACAACTTTTTCTGTATTAAAATACTTTTATCCAAACAGCCGGAGATTTGGCAGCTCTGTATAACACCAGATTTTAATCCCCAAATACCACAAGTACACCAGTTATACGGAATTACATTTTTCTTTTAGAATGTACCTGAATAAATGCTTTTACTTGTTTTCAAATCAATTTGTTGTGAATCCTGGTGTCAGTAAACCATTTCAACATTTTAGCAACTTATGTACTTTGCTCCTGAAACAGTTAAACGACTGTTATTTTAAAAAAAGTTATTACGAAAATACTGGTAGGCTTGAGGAACGCGGACTACAGGTTTTACACATGTGCAGTACATAATGCACCCATAATTACATGGACAGTCTCGTTTTTGTAAAATTTACTAGAAAGAATTAACTTATAATCATAAAGCTAATTGTTTGCAACTATTTAAACATAAATAACAGGTGGATATAATTATTTGCATAATAAATAAATAAGTAAATAACAAAATATTTAAAAAGTTTATAAATTTTGTTAGAAATTCTAAATTCATAATTATGAGGACACCTGTAATGCGCTTTATTTCAGTGTTTTATGCAAATTTGATAACTGCGGATCTAAACTGGATGTTCCAACGGAAAATGATTGGTTTTGCCAGCTATTTCAAGAATCCTCACGGAAAAGCACTCAATGAATTTCAAGTGAGAAAAATATATACGAGGCGTGTTTTTTTAAGTAAGGGTCGTTTTGTTGTATACACTAACAGGTGGCGCGATCGCCGCAACGAGTCCTTGCGTCGTGTTTCAGCATTCCTTGGGAACAACTGTGCTCATTTGCAGCTGTGTAGGTAACCTGTACGGTTTGTTCTGTGTCTTTAACCCCTCGAGGGGCAAGCAATTGCGTTTGCGTAATGCTGAATTCCCACCGGAAATTTAGAAAAATTTCATTTCAAAATAAGGAAAAGCAATTTTACGTCTTTTTTCCACCAAAGTTAGAAAATCAAAATTTCATAAAATTTTTCTGGTGTAAATCTTCATTAATCGTAGGTGGGATAAAATATATCCCACCGCCCCTCAAGGGGTTAAAATGTTCAAGATTATCGAATCGCCCTCCCTGTGCGAGGTACAGTCAGTGATACGTTTTTTGTCGTAGAGTGATCCAAAACAAAAGACGCGGCATGCTGACAGTGGGAATTTTGCTACTCGATGACAATGCAAGTCCTTACACCGCAAATCAGACCCGACATTTACTGTACTCTTTTGGCTGGGAAGTTTTGGACTCCTCCCTCCTAAAGCCCCGACCTTGCGCCGAGCGATGGCAATCTTTTCAGCTGTCTCAAACATCATCTCGGCGGCAACCACTACAAGGATGACGAAGACGTGAAAACGACCTGTTATCGGAACAGCGCTAAGTTCTATGAAGAAGGTATTCAAAATCTAACTGTAAGGTATGACAAGTGTTTAAACAAACTTGGAAGCTATGTTGAAAAATAGAGAAATGGATTTGGAATCTGAAAATAAATTTGGTTTTTTGAAATTTTTCTTTCGTTTTGTTTTTATTTTCAAACGGTCTTTACTTAAAAAACACACCTGGTAACTTACGAAGAAGAAATATGTCAATTCGAGATATTTCTATTAGATTTAAGAGATCTAACGGTTCTGTGCAAAGGGCTGTGAAAGGAGAAATTGGTGTACATATAACAAAAAGAACTGGGGCTAAACCGAAGCAGTCTCAACGGGTTCGCTGTCCAATATTTTAAAAATATGTCTGCTAAATATTTAGCGCTTGTTTGAAACAACAAAGTTTCATACTAAACTGTGACACGTGTTTTCAATAACTGCCATATCACGCAGTGCGTGAACACGAACAAAAAACCGTCTTTATCGACACGACATCAATCCATGCGTTGAGAAGCCGTTCTCAGCTGGATGAAGATCAACCGTATATGGCAAAATGCGATATTTTCTGATGATAAAAGATTTAACCACTTAACGGTCACGTTAAATTACGGTTTAAAAATTCAAATTGCTTATTGTCACCACTTTTTTAAAAAAGGAATATTCACCTTATTCAATGACATATAAAATGATACCATAATAAACCCAATTACAGTATTTTGAAAAACTGGTGGGAATCAAACAATCTTAGGACTGCCACTTGTGACTATTTCTGTTTCGTACCACTTTTTCTAAATAAAAATCGTCTAAATACGCTGTGCAATATTTGAAAGAGAACTATACTACAAACTATATATTTTTTTAATAGTGGTGCGTTCAGAATATAAGAATATTCGCCTGTGGCAACCCTGCAATCTGAATAAAAAACACAGCCCGTGAATATTACGGGAGCGTGAATTAGCCTCTTGAGGGACGGTGTGATATATCATATCCCACCTACGATTAATGAAGATTTGCACCAGAAAATATTTCTTAAATTTTACTTTTCTAACTCTGGTGGAAAAAAAAGTCGTAAAATTGCCTTTCCTTATTTTGCATTAAAATTGTTTTTAGATTCCGGTGTGAATTCAACTTTACATAAACACAATTACTTGGCCCCGAAAGGGTTAAGGGGTTAATATAGATTGACCTGATGTATTATCCCCTTAACGGTCGCATTAAATTACGGTTTAAAAATTCGAATTGCTTATTGGCACCACTTTTTTGAAAAAGAAATATTCACTTTATTAATGACAGGTAAAATGATACCATAATAAAGCCAATTACACTATTTTATAAAACCCAAACAAGCTGAATAAAAAGCACAGTCCGTGAATATTTCGGGAGCTAAAATTAAAGGGTTAAACATCTATTGGCATACGAAGTATGAAAAGACAAAGACGTCAGGTGGATAAGGCTCTATAAAACTGGTTCAGTGACGTTTTCGAGAGTATTTGCAACAAATGGAAATACTGATCTAGTCATTGTCAAGAGTACGATGGACTCTAAAGTCTGTCTGTGTTCCGATTTTAGATGAACAACTTTTAGCATATTATTGTATTGACTATTTCATCTTTCAGCAAGATGGAGCATCCTATCAAACGTCCAGTCTAACAAAAAGTGGTTTGAAGTACGGAAAAGCAAAATATTTAAATGGCCAGCAAACTCGCCAGACTTAAACATAATTGAGAATGTTAGGGAAATTTTAGCGAGAAAGGTTTATGCAAGTGAAAGACAGTTTTATTATTTGAGAGAACTGTTAGAGTATAGATTTCCAACCTTTGCATATATTTTTAAACAATTACTACCAGAAAGTCTGTAAAAAGAAAAGAAGCAACAGCACAGTTGCCAGCCTTCGTAATATTCATCAATCAACCCTCTTCAAAAATTTCGAAGATAAAAAGAATTTTTATATTTTTATGGGGTTCTTAAATTAATTATAATTAAAATAAGAAACTCCTTTTTCGATACAAAATTTCTGGTAGAAATCGAATTTTGAAAAAAAACAAATGTTGGCTGCTGCGAAAGAATAATTCATTCAAACAGTTTTGCCAGCGGGCTACTTTTTAAAATTCAGATTTCTTGATTGGCACCACTTTTTTGAAACGGTAAAACACCCTTTGATTTTGCCTTAATTATTATGTCATTGAATAAGGCGCATTTTATCATTTCAAAAAAGTTGTGCGAGACAAGAAATCTTAATTTAAAAGAGTAGCATATCTTGCAACACTGCATTCAAATAGTAAAACCTTCTACCCGTCACTACCTACAACAGTATACATGGGGCATTCTCACAATCTTTTGACTTTTGGGGGAAAAAATCTGGCGAAATTAAACTTGATAAAATAACATTTTAATCTGATAGACGAATACCTTAAGGATACAAAATAAAGAAAAAAATGGTCAGCAGCGAAAAATTTTTTATTTAACTGAGGTTTAAGTTAAACTTGCGAGTTTAATTTTCCTTACCGTTTTACTCCTATAACTTTTTATTTTCTTCTAAATTTTTACTTATAATGAATTTGCATAGTACCCACAGCACATTCAAATAAGAAATAATAACAATGTAGTACTTTTAATACAGAATTTTTGCATAACATTGTCTTAAAGGGTGTTTAAGAAGGGACGGTAAGGTAAAAAAAAAGGGGGATGGTATTGGAAAAAAGGGGACGGTAAGGATGGAACGGTAAGGAAAATTACCACCTATTTTTAGGAAAATCATATTAAGACTAAGTGTTATGTTGTATGTATAAGCACAATGTTAATTGATTTTTAGAAAGAGTTGTTAACGTGGGATTATTATTATTTTTTTAATTTACCTCGGAAAGTGCAGGAATAAACCTTGGGGACGGTGAGACTACCAATAAGGCCACGATGCTTGAAATTGATATTTAAATGCTGATTTAAATTCTACAGTAAATTTCCTGCCAAAGAATTTTAGACATTATTTCTCTAGCACACTTCTGCATACGAAAAAACTTGAAAAAAATTCTGTGGCTGCATCTGAAATGATTTTCTGTATAATTTTAGAAGAGGAATGGTAAGGAATCTGAAACCCAGGGACAGAGTTTAAAAAATAATAACAACCCTAAAAATGTGTGCAGGTTAATTTATAGCTACATATTTATATAAAACAATATTTCCAGTTTCAGAAAAAATGACATCGAATTATTTTTATTGAAACAATTTTATACAGACAGCTCCAAACTTAAAAATCAGCATCAGGGACACGGGACGGTAGATGAGTTTTTCTGGTATTTGGACCTCTAACATCGTCCAAAACTTATTTATCTCGTTAATATTGTTGTGCAATCATGCAATGGGATGTTCCCCAGTATATGAAATTAAAAAAAAAAACACAAAATAGTGTTTTAAATAAAAAATTATTATTCAGGGACATGAAAGTCAAAAGATTGTGAGAATGCCCCACATACGTTTATTATGACACCCAGGAAGTATGACAGTATGCATGTGTTTTTATAACTTACTATATGAGAAGCAAAAAGCATATACGTACAGGGTGTCCCAAGAAGATTCCAAAAGTGTAAGATAGTAACCTAGGTTACGCTGATGAAATAATCCTCCCATTATTTTTTTAAACCTTAAATGCATGATTTATTTATTTCGTTTAAAAATATATATATATTTGATTTTCAGAAAGATTTATTACACAGGAAAAATAATGAAAAATCAGATACATTTTTTGTATAATACGTCAGCCTTTTCTGATGTTGCACATCTGCAATACAAGTAAAAACTACTGTCATAACTAAAACACTGCAAATCAGTAAATATTTTAATAAGTATGAATCCAAATAGTTTATTTTATATTAATTTTTATTTTGTAAGACTTAACCCTTAACTCTAGAACGGCGGGAATTTTTACTCAAGTTTTAAAAAAATATTTCACATCAGAACTTTTACTTAAAACCATTTAACTTATTTATTTAAGTTATTTTTGTGCAGCATATATTAATCTTATATTACAAAGAAATTTCTGGTTCGAATCGACATGTATTCATTCAGAAAGGGTCAAAATGACCCCTCGCCGCCGTTCTAGTGTTAAATGCATGAATTATTTTTTTAGAATTGTGTTTTTCATTCTTATATTAAAGATTTGACACCAGAAATTTTAAGATAGATTTTTAACTTTATTTAGTAGCATACCTTTGTAATTTTTACAGGATTAATGTTTTTATAAAAACTAGTTAGTGCCCGTCAAGATTTGACGGTAAATAATTTGAATGTTTCATCAGAAAAATTCTTGAATTTTTAATTAGTTGCTTAATTGAATGACGAATATCTATATTGTATAAGTGATTCTTATTTCTTTAACCTTCCGTCTACCAGACGGGTCCATTGGACCCGACATGTACATTCAAAATATTTATTCAAACCAGAAATTTCTTCAAAACAAACTAAATGTATAAATCAGACAATAATAAGTTAAATAAACAAATTAAATAGTTTTAAGTAAAAATTCTGGTGTAGAATGTTTTTATAAAACTTGAGTAAAATTTCCGGTAGTTCTAGGGTTAAGGCGATAGATGATGCTGCCAGTTTAACCGATTCAATGAAGTGGAAGAATTTTTAGTTTATAATTTACAACAAATTAAGCTTGCTTTTCATCAGAAATTTACCTAAAAACACAGGGTAGAGAATTTATTTTTACCTACTACGACTTCATTTAAAAAAATATATATATATCTATTTTCATTTATTTATTTATTAAAACTACATTGCTATTAAAAGCTGACATGAATTTTATTTTTATCTGTCTCATTCTCTAAAAACCTAAATTTGAAACTTGATGCAGCTAACAATTTATAATATATATTTTTTATTTCTTGAATTTTATTTTACATTTTTATACATTTTTTTTTTTTATATTAAACCTGATATCAAGATAATTTCTTTTTATAGCTCTTATACGATTATTTTTTTCCGTTATACTTTTTATGCAAATGAATGACAAACTTTTCTTTCTGAGACAGACATATATATTCTTGTCAATGGTCAGAAAATATAACGGAAATTTTAGATCAGCTCAATGTATGTAATTGATAATTACATGTAAAATATTTTAGCTTAAATATTTTAAATATAAAATTATTATTTTTTCAAAATATTATTGAGTGTTAAATTTTATTTAGTTATAAAGCATTCAAATAATAATAATAATAATAATAAAATAAAAATCCTATAACTTCTTTTCGTAATAAAATATGTCATTATTGAAATGAATTATCGCCAATACACATTTTGCAATGCATGGATTCGAATCTGCGTCCTCTACAAAAATTCAGAGCTTTAAAGTGCAGCGTTAACCCGCTACGCTAGCGGGAACACGTTTAACTTCCTTCTAAATTGAAGAGGTTCGAAAAACAGTTG
The DNA here is from genome assembly GCA_963932465.1 of Maratus speciosus. Classification (NCBI taxonomy): domain Eukaryota; kingdom Metazoa; phylum Arthropoda; class Arachnida; order Araneae; family Salticidae; genus Maratus; species Maratus speciosus. The sequence goes on along the minus strand of OZ010796.1, from coordinate 490,350,914 downwards.
ACGCATAGTTGTCTCGAATTTCAGTTCCATCTTACAGAAATAGTTTTGCGTTTTAATATTAATGATGCCTTACTTTTTCAAAGAAGTAGCTACAACTTAATATGTTACTTTCCCAATCTTCGTGTCTAACTATTGGCAATTCATAAGACGGAACACCAGACATAACTTTTAGCCTCAAATCTCTGTGTTTATCTTCTGTAAGTAATATAACCATAGCTGACAACCGTCCACTAATCTACCGTAATGTCTGGATTAATTTGATCCAGGTTAACCACATTTCGAACCAGAAAATTCATTTCATGTATACTTATTTATTTAATTCCAGGTTTCTACAAGGAACATATTACATTTCCTTTCTTATAAAAATTTCTGGTGCGAAACGTATTAAACCAGGGGCAAATTAACACAAGTATTACGGAAGATTAGTTTGAGGTTGGCACCTATGTATGACCAAAACAATATGATATTGATACCCCTGAAATAAACTGTATCTAGCTCTTAATATAGACACAATAATTTTTTTAATTCTTAATAATGCTGAAAGAGCCAAATAATATTAACTTTATGAAAGACAGAAAAGCTTGTTTACAGTAAGATCGAATAGCAGACGAACTTAAAACAACTTCAACCTGTGATGTGATAGTTCAACTGAGCGAGCATTTTTGCGCATGTACAGTAGGGTGGAACTTAGGTATAGGGTAAAAAAAAAACTTTTTTGTTTTAATGTGTAATAGTGAGAACTTTTTTCCTTTTTGGATGTCTAATCTTTTGGCTAAAAAGGTTTTTTTTAAATAAGTTGTTTTCCGGTTCCTCAAGGAGGTCAAAGTTTTGAAGTTTCAGTATAAAGTAACTTAAAGTAAACAACGTAGCTGTTAGCTCATATCTACTTTTATTTAGCAAATATCCAGAAGTCACCACGAGGAGGTGGTTAAATATCGACTTCCACCCTCTTTACCTCCCTTTGTTATGGATTAATTCAATTGGATATTGATTTTTTAGGCAAACTTTGTCATTACATTGCGGGAATTCAACTTTCCCAAGATTATGGCATCTTTTGCTTAATATTTAAAGACGGTTGACGCAGCTTGTGGGGCAATTTTGACATAAGTTTCCACTGTTTGCGTATGACAAGGAAAATCTAAAATTCAGGTGATTCTAAAATTTCATTGTACTTTTTTCAAGTTCTTCATCCGATCAGTCCGTCAAGCTAGGATCCATGTTTTTATAGTCTATAATTTCAATATGTTCGCATTTTTTCCAGTTGCTTTCCTACTGGTCCAGAAAATCCTTTTGTACCCGTAGTTTTTCCAGCAAGATGTTGAAATAAGTATCTAAGAAAAAAGTTCATTTGCATGTAATAATCAAATTATCCATTATAAAGTTTTTAGAATATTGCTTCTGATGTTTTAACAACTCCAGATTTGCATCCTGCATTAAAGGCGTTTCTGTTTCTCCCACTAACTTTCAAACTTGAAATGTCTGTATTATTATTTTGAAAATACACCAAAATTGCAGTGGCCATATTAGTTTAAGAAGAAGACGTCAATGAAATATGACCAATATATTTTTATCCTGGTTTTTGAACTAAAACCAGGTGTTCGTCTTTAATGATTCTTTATTATACTTTTTCCCCTCTGCTACAGTTATCATAGTGTTATTCTTTCTGCCATCAAAATACTAACCTTATAAAATTAGCTCATTTCGTCTTTCCTGTTCTTTCAAATTCTTCCTTTTGTTTTCTCTTTGTCGTCTTCAAGTCCTTTTTTCAGTTACCTTTTCTTTATTACCATCAGAAATACCCATATCTTCTAAGGTGCCATTTGCAATAACATTTGCAGTTCTGTCTAATACTCCGGTTCTTTCACCTTGTTGATTATCAAATCCAGGTTTAGAAAAACAACCGATTTTACTATTTCCTTCCGAACTGTTTTTTCACTTGACGATCATTCAATCAAAACATCATTTTTTTGTTTTAGAATAACTTTTTTCCTTGATATTTCTTTTTCCAGTCTTGCTACACATTTTTTTTTGTAGTTTTTATATCTATTGATCTTATTTCCATCACCCCATCTCTCTTTGGTCTTTGAGAAAGTGACGTTCTTGTTCTGATACACGATAATATTTAGTGCTTTTACACAAAGAAATGTTTTTTGCAGGATTACGTAACATTTTGGAATTTTATATTGGATGTGATATTATTCTTTCTAATCATAATATTTTTCTTCAAATTTTGACATTTCTCGCACTAGTCTCTGATCATTTTTTATGATTTGTGTATCGTGTTGAGTTTTATGCGTTGCAATTGACGCGCGATATTGTGATGCGTTGGAATCGAAGGTCTCAGCAATACACTTTTAATTGTATCATCAGCAGCTTTAGATATTTTAGAAATAGTGTGTACCAGATTCCAGCTGTCAGATTTTAAGTTAAATTGAACCGAAAAATAATGTTTCATAACATCTTCATATGTTCGTCAAAGATGACAGCCTAGTGTTAATAGTTTTCGTTCACGAAATACAGGACACTTCAACAATTATCTAGATTTAGCTATGTTTACAGACTTTGTCACTTTTGACACCGACTGTTTATTGAAAAATAATTAAAGAAACCGTTAACACACGTTAAATCGGACTAACTTGTTATGTGCCGCAGCCAAATAAATCAGAGAGAATGAAAGCCGACGCCCACGACGCTGGCTTCTACAAAAGTGAAATAAAGTGCGGCTAACTTTTCTATGGCACTCAAACTAAATTATTCTCTTTATTACAGAACATTAACACTTAATTTAATTTTGCAAAATATAAATTTAGCAATAAATCATAAAACTTTTCATGCAATTATTGGCTTTTTTTCGTTTTTTAGGGAAAATCAGGCGCTTTGAGGAACCGGAAAATATCATTTTAAAATTAAAACAAAAATATTTTCTTTTTATGGAGTTAAAAAGGAAAAAAATAATCGCTATTAGAATATAAAATTCGAAACTTCGTTTTTTAGTTCCACCCTAATGTACAGTGCGTCGCTCCAAAGGCAGATTTGTACTTATATACTGCGCACGCGCAACTGTAGAATTTTAATTTAAAATTACGGCTAATTAATAAATTATTTGAACAAACGAATGGACGATAACAAATCTGTGGCCAAATACCTTTCATTTAAAAAAAGATTGATGTAATTTGATGCAGTAGTTTTTTCTCACGGACTGTCGAAAGGAAACGCTTAGCGTTTTAAATATATAGATAGTGGCTGCCAAGAGTTAAATAAAAAATGATACAGATATGCATCACTATGCATTTAATCCTTTCCGGCACACATAAATTATGTTTGTAAAATGTTGAAATGATTGACTGACACGAGAATTTACAAACGACTTTTTTATAAATTAAAAACATGTTACTTTAAACTTTAATTGTAGAAGCAAAATTTTATTAAAATAATCTTGGTGCAGCTGTCAGCTTTGAATTAAAATTAGTTGGCCCCGACGTCAGATCACTGCGTCAGAAATGGTTACGGTTAAAGTTACATTTTTTACATTTTTATACAGTCCCTGTGTCCTATGAGTTATACTTTTAAATAGGTATCCATGCTATGATAAGTACAACAGTAAAAATTCCATTTTTCTGCGACCAAAACTCACCGTGTTGTGACAAATTGAATTTTGTGAAGTTTCATATCTTTCCTGCACTAAAAATGCCTTTTTATCCCTTTTAGTACCACAAATCTACAAATTTTCATAAAATTAACTATATCATGACTCGAAGATTTTTTCTTGTAAGAATGGAAATTTTACTTTTGTACTAGACAAAACATGGAGAATTTTTTTCTAAATATAAGTTATAGGACGCAGGGAACACATAATTATTTAATAGGTGTAAGATTTTTTTTTTTTAATTACGGTACGACTATTATGTCAACATAATCTTAATTCCTACCTTATTTTGAACAGTTTTGTAATTTACATTATAACCGTAAATGCAACAGGTAAAAAGTTAATCCGATATTCAGTCTTTCTGTGGCAATATGTATGAGGGGGTATCAATAAGTGTTTGCCCTCACGTAGAAATAATTGAGTAAAGTTTATGAAATTGCTACATTATATTAGTTCTTTTCTATATAGTCACCGTGCACAGTAACACATTTCTGCAAACGGTATTTCAAAAAGAATGACAGGATGTATTCCAGGAGGTACGATAGTAGACCCAAAGAAAACATTTTCTAATTTTTGCCAACCCCCACATGTGACATACTGTTGGAAAGGCCTGTGACCACTTATTCATGCTATGCACTCCCCGAGCCCTAAATTTACCCCCTGGGGGCATGAATGGTGTCAGCAAAATTGAGATAAGTGTCCCTCCCCTCGAATGGCAAACTGAAGCGAGGGGCTCAGGATGATCTTAGCGTGAATAAGTAGTTGCAGACCTTTTCAACAATATGTCACATGTGGGGGTCGGTAAAATTTAGAAAAATGCCCCTCCTTTTCGTCTACTATCGCGACTCCAGAAATACATCCTGCCCCCTCTTTTTGAAATTCCGTTTGCAGAAATGTGTTACTGTGCACGGTGACTATATAGAAAAGGACTAATACAATGTAGCAATTTCATAAATTTTACTCAATTATTTCTATGTGAGGCCAAACACTTATTGATACCCCTCCTATATGTGCAATGAGTTACATAAGGAAGCTAATAATATATAGTGGCAATATTTTAAAACCATTTTCCACATGGTTAGCATGCAGGGACAGGGCAATTCACAACTGACAGTACTCGATACAAAGAAGAAACGTACTTCTAAAAAGGTTAAATGAGATTTAAGATCCGCAAATGACGTAAATTCGGTAATTAAATGATTCGTTGATTAATATACAGAAAATGTGATTAGAAGCGGCTCGCTGGTTAGACACTTATGGCTTAATTTGCACTGAAGAAAGGCGCACGACAATGTATAGGCATAAAAAAATAATTTCATTCTATGCAAAAAATGAGTAATTAATTTACTTGGCTGATTTCGTAAATTTTAATATTTTCATCTTTATAAAGCTTCAATATTTCATTCAAAAGTGCAATTTATTCTCATTTCCCATATATTCAAGTGCCATTTTTTTTTTTCATTAAAAAAAATCTTTCAAAATAAAAATTTAACAAAAAGATATTTTCTTAAAAATGTTTAATATCATAACAAAAAGTAAAAAAAAAAACAAGAACTAAAGATTTTATACGTAAATAACATTTTAAAGTTTTCATGTGGAATCAAGCAGAAATAAAGCGTTTTCTGCTCAAAGAATCATTAAAACTTTTGAAAAAAAAATATTTCTTTGACCTTTTGAGCTAACAAGCACTGAGGGATTTTATTTATTAAATGATGAATTTATGTTTTCATCAATTGTCAAATGTATTAAATTTACTTGATTAACACTTTGTGACTCTACAACTCCGATTTGAAAAATATTTACTAAGATGTTAGAATACATCTTTTTAAGCAAGTAAAAAAAATAGAACATAAAATATATATATATATTCATTTAAACGTACATTTTCCCATCTGCAACAAATATAAATTAAATACTTCTCTAAAATATTGTGAATGTTTTAATACAAAACTGTAAAGCATCCTAATTTACCTTTGCAAAAAATATGTATGTAGACGTCTCCAGGCTTTTTAATTTGACAAAATTTACGAAGTTCATTTTGTCAGTAACGATGCGAAGCTGCTCAAATGATAAATAAAACTTTGTCATGAAAAATTAACTCAATATCATCGTCTGTTGAGAATCCCATGAACAATTTATATTAACTGCTGTGTTGGGAGATGCAGTGACAGAAAAATTCGCCTTTATACACAAAATTATTCATCATTTTTTAACAAATAATTTCGGTACTCCTGGAAAAAGTCTTTTTTCTGTTAATTCTTCGAATGGAGATATGAATAAAGAGAAGTAGACATATAGTGGAAATATAGACGCATATTTTCTACCAGTTTCAAGTAAAGTAACTGAGAAGGTTGTCAGAATATGGCGAGTGAACTTTTTGCATCGGATAAACAGTTTCTGATAACCGCCGAAGCAAACTGCTACCAGTAAATTTTGAATAGAAAATTTCTCCTAATTTTTGCGGGATTGTTTATGAAAGTTTCTGTCACAAATATGACTAAAATTTCTATTTGTTTTTTTATGGTATCAGTTTGACTATGTTTTATACACTGGCCTCCAAAAGTTAAGATACAAGGACTGGATGCTTTCGACTTCACAAGGTTCGTCGAATATCTACCAACATTATTGACGAATTGTTCTTGAACATCTGGGATGTAAAGGACATGTTTGATTTCATATTTCTCGATGAAGATTTAGTCGGGGCGACAATTAGGGGGCTAATGATAAATTTAATAGTAAAATAATATTTGCGATCAGCTATGCAACAGAAAATGCTGGAAATGGTTTGTCACTGCGTTAAGTGACTATTTGGGTCCTGTTCAACGTTTGAGTAAGCATATCACTCATATTCGTAAAGATGTTAACGTTTTTGTGAAAAATTCAGAAGTTTTTTTGTTTATAGCATACAGAGTTTTCAACCAAATTTAACACAATTTTCCGAAAACCTGATAAAGAACAGTAGCAACAGTACACTTCAATTAAAACATGAATATATTGAATATTTGATGAAATATGGGCACTTGTATGAAATAATTTTTAACTGCGCATGCGTGGAAGATTTCAAAATTTTTTTTTCATAATTTGGTAGTCAGCTATTTAGGGCAACTTATCTAAAATGTCCAGTCAAATATCGAGAAATTTCACAAAGATAGGAGCGATATAGTCAGTTGCTCTCTAAAAATAGCTTTATTATAAGGGTTTTTCCACAACTTTTCAATCAACTCACTATATCTTTCTAAGTTTTCACAATATTTGACTGGACTTTTTACAAAAGTTACCCAAAATAGCTGGCTACCATATTATGAAATAAAAATTTTGAAATCTTACACGCATGCGCAGTTAAAAATTATTTCATACAAGTGCGCATATCTCATCAAATATTCAATATATTCATGTTTTAATTGCAGTATGCTGTTGCTACTGTTCTTTATCACGTTTTTGGAAAGTTGTGTTAAATTTGGTTGAAAACTCTGTATGCTATAAACAAAAAACTTTGGAATTTTTCACAAAAACGTTAACATCTTCACGAATATGAGTGCTATGTTTACACAAATGCATAGAAACGTTGAACAGGACCCAAGTAGTCACTTACCACAGTGGCAAATAATTTGCAGCCTTTTCTGTTACACAGGTGATCGCAAATATTATTTTATCATTAAATTTATTATTAGCCCCCTAATTGTACCCCCGATAAATCTTCACCGAGAAATATGAAATCAAACATGTTCTTTACATCCCAGAAGTTCAAGAACAATTCGCGAATAATGTTGGTACACTGTAAAAAAATAGGACTAAAATTCAGAAATACTACTGGCAATCTAGACGCCAGTACTATTTCTATATTTTAACGGAACTTTTCCCTGTAAATTACAGAAATTTTTCCGTTTTTATTTATTTTTATTTATTTATTTATTTTTTTTTTTAATTTAAAGGAAATTTTTCTGTAATTTACCGGGGAAAATTTCCGTTAAAATACGGAAACAGTACAGTTGTCTAGATTGCCAGTAGTATTTCCGTATTTTAGTCTGTTTTTCTTTTGTTTTTTTACAGTGTAGATATTCGACAAACCGTGTACAATAGAAAGCATCCAGTCCCTGTACCTTAACTTTTGGAAGCCAGTGTAATAATTTTCATTGGCACTGACAGGAGGCTGTTTAGATCACCGGTGGCCACAGTTGGCCACCTCTGGTCTAGATTATCACAATATGGAGGAAACTAGGGAACTGATTACCGCCGAAGTAAAATCAAACCAGTAAAAAGGAATAGCTGTTTTTTCCATTATTTTTGGCCGAAATGTTGCGTTAGGAAGGTGTTTAAATAAGAAGAAAATTTCTAATTAAATTTGCTGGTGAAAGTTTGGCCTGGCGGTAATCAACACCTGCGCAAGCGGTTACAGTTGGGGCTTCACTATTTTAGGGATACACTATGACGCAAAAGTTTAGACAATGAAGAAATTCTTACATACTTTGAAAAATATTTATTCAATTTTCAAATCACTGCTTGAAATTAATGTGCTGTACATATAAACAATATTTATAACAAAGAAAAGTGGAATTGTGCATATTGCAATAAATTAAATGGTAACAAAAATAAACTGCTGTCTCAAAAGTTTAGACACAAATTAAATAAAATCGAAATAAACAATTTTTAAAACCTGGTTGCGCATCCATGCTTATGTATTACGTCATATACACGAGATTGCATGGAAGAAACTAAATCTTGCATAGTTTGTGGATCGATATCGTACCATGCATTCTCAATAGATGTCTTAAGTTCCTTTTCAGAAGAGTATTGTCTAGCGTTGCTATAAACTTTGCGACACATGATGCTCCAAAGGTTTTCTATAGGGTTAAGATCTGGGCTACATGCTGGCCAGTCGAGAACTCTTATATTATGGGAATTAAACCAAGATTTTGAATGTTTTGCAGTGTGAATTGAAGCATTGTCGTGCTGAAATTCCCACTGAGGACCCCCTAGAAGCTCAGCAAATGGCAGTAGGTTTTCTTCTAATGTCTGTGTATAATTCTGTGAAGTTTGACGACCACTGGTGAAGGTCAGAGATACTTGTCCATTATAGCAAAAGGCTGCCCAAACCATCACCGAGCCCCCTCCTTGTCTGCGACTAAAAAAACGTCGAGGTTCCTTCCGCAAGTCATGCCAATACGATAAACAACCATCTGGACCATCCAGATTCCACTTTTTTTCATCGCTAAATATGACTGACTGCCATTTATCTCCATATGACATATGCTTTCGAGCCCACATAAGTCTTTGTAACTTATGATGTGGTTTCAGAGCTGGTTTCTTCTGCATTTTGCTATAAACGATTGTTCCTTTTTCCAAAATTCGTCTACGAATCGTATCCTTTGATACAGAGAGTCCCGATGAGCTTTGAACTCCACGTACGCTCATTCGTTGAGTACTCGCTAGTCTTTGTATCAGGCGATCCTCTCGTACATTTGTCACACGTGGCCTCCCAGACCGACATTTTGCTTTATATTCGGAACCACTCGATAAAACTCGATAAATAGATTTTTTTGACCTATTAATAATAGCAGAAATTTCAGAAACGCTCTTCCCTTCACCTTTCAACTGCCAAATCCTTGAAACCTCATTCACTTGAATTTCTTTAGCTCTCGGCATGTCGACTATGAAGAGCAATCGTTTGCAGAACTTAAGTACTCCAAATTTGTGACATCATCGATTCTAAATTTGCATATGCCAGCGAATATTCAAAGAAATTTAGAATAGTGTCTAAACTTTTGCGACAAGCACATTTGAATTTTTATGAAAAAAATTAGTATTATAGCAAATAAAACGACTGTCTTTTGTACATAGCATTTTAAATCAGTTTTTGAATATATTTACAGGTTTTTGTAATTCTGACGTCATAATTCTACATTTTAAAGCTGAATAACGTCATTGTCTAAACTTTTGCGTCATAGTGTATGTCAGTTCTTCTTTATTAACCCTCTCGCTGCGCAGCCCGAGATTTCCTCGGGCAGCATAAAAGTAGCAAAATTTGCGCAACCAGAGATTTCCTCGGTGATTCATATTTTCCGCTGGCGACCACTTTTTAAATACAAAAAATTCTATGTAGATTTAACAACATCTACAAGATAAATATACTGAAAAATTGATTTTCTTAAAATAGTGGTTCGAGAATATAAAAATAGTCTCCAGTGACAGTTCTGAGTTAGCCCGAGTTAAACGTTTAATTCAGATTTGAGTTAAAAAAATGTTTTACAAATTTTTTTTTTACATATTTAAACTCTAAAATATACATAGATTTGAAACATGTAATTAAAAAATGAGCCATTTTTGAACCCATTTTCATAAAATAATTATACAGCGAGAGGGTTGATAGTTCCATGATTTTTTCCGGAAGTTCAAAAAAGAGGGAGAAATTCCAATTACTCCTTGTACGCATGCGTATTGGCTGTATTAATACCAATGTTCGAATTTCTTATGTATTTAAAAACAAGCAAAAAAAATAATGCTTTCGAATTCAATAAAGTAGCAATTTACTCAATCCTTTCAACTTTTTCTAAGTTTATTTTTTTGAGTATTAAAAAAAAATATCCGCATGTAAAATAAATTCTAAATGAGCACATTTAAAAATGTATATAGTAGTTCAATCAAGTTGAAAAATCGATTTAATTCAAAAAAGCAAACATTTCCTCTTGAATTTAATTCAAAATATTACATTCATATTTTACACCTAACAATCAAGTTAAGTCTTGTTAAAATTATTTCTAATATGTAATAGTTTTCATCCGCTACTATTCTATAAGTGCTAAAACACCAACCATTATTTCATAACGACGAAATGTCCCTGCAATAAGGTTTAAGGTTTCAGAGATTTCTGAACAAGAAATTAAAAAAGGGTTACCAATGCCCCATTTAAATAAAAACCTTATCTTCATTTTAAACTCGCCCCCTACCAAATGGTTGCTGGCCGAGTGGTTAAGTTGCTGATTCGAACCAGCAGTCCCAGGTTCAAAACCAAGTGGATCCACGAAAAAAAGCGAGACGTATTTTTTTTTTTTTTTTATCCCTTTTTCAGATTACGGAAATTTTCTGTCTTAGAAGGGGAATTTCTTCAATTCTCGGATTATACCGGTAGCAGTGCTGCCAGGAATATTTTCGTGAATAGAAGAAAGTATTTCTGAGAGTGTAAAACGATAAATAAAATCGTCTAGTGAATCCCACCGTATAACTAACATTGACTTTTGGGTATGTTGCAGATACGCAACGCGATGATACAAAGGGTGAAAACTTATTTCATAATCATGCACTTTGAAATAAATTACATTAGTTCCAGTTTATTATAACTCTTTCAAATAAAATTAATTAAAATTTAAATATTTAATAGGTTTTCATTAGTTTATGCTTAGTTTAAACATTCATTTGTTTATAAATTACACAAGACTGACAATTTGGGTTATGCCTTATTACTTAGCTTTTGATAATTGATTCTTACTTAATTTGTATCGCTGAAGCCAAAATTTGCTTTCATTTTTTACCATCACGTCAGGATTTTTTGCAAATTTTTTACTTTTTAACTTTGAAATTTATGATTTGTGAAAAATTCTGACGTGATGGTTAAAAATGAAAGTTATTTTCAGATTTAGTGCTGAAAAGTAAACAAAATCAATTATCAAAATAAAAAAAAACACAACCATCACATCTATTTTATAGTATCAGAATTTTGCTATTTTTTGACTTCGAAATTTGCGATTTGCAAAAATTCTGACTTGATGGTTAAAAATGAAGGGCATTTTCGAATTCACCGCTAAATAATATATAAAAATCAGCTATCAAAAGTTAAGAAACACAATCATTTCTTGTATCTTTCGGTATCATATGTTCTCTATTTTTTTACTTTTTACCATTGAAATTTACGATTTGCAAAAAATCCTGACGTAATGGTTCAAAATGAAGGTCATTTTCGGATTCAGCGCTAAAAAATACATAAAAATCAATTATCAAAAATTAAACAACTCAACTATCGCAGGCTTGTGTTATTTTATAGACTACTAAATATGAATAACTGAAAACAAAATACATACGTGACTGTCATAAATAATGTTGTAATCTTTTTATTGTGCTTGGAATAGTGTATAGTATAAAAGTTAGAGCTATACAGAACAAAAAACTAATTATGCTGCAATATATTACCATATATTTGTAGTTACTACATTTTCAGATTTTTCAGTACAGGGTTTCTGAATAGTAGTCTTCATCTTATTTAAATGCAAATTTCTGACATTATACATAATATATATTTCTACTCGGAAATAGCGGTACGGTAAAATTTGAAAGTTTTGAAAGTTCTGTATATTCACTTACATTTGTAAGACAAACATCTTTAAGTGTAGAGGTTTATAGATTACTAGCAATTACACAAACCCGTGATGTCGTTCACGTAACTGCAAAAGAAAAATAAATAATGGAGTTATGAATAAAGAGGAGGAGACATATAGTCATAGTGTACTGTCTACCAGTTGCGAGTGAAGTAACTGAGGAGGTTGTCATAAGATGGCGGCTGATTTTAATATCGGATCAACAAATTCTGATTACCGCCGAGGGCACACTTCCCAACAGTAAATTTGAATAGACAATTTCGTCTTATTTAAGTGCCTTATTCATGGAAATATTTTCTTACTAACATGGTAAAAAGCTCTGTTTGATTTTACTGGTGGGTCATTCCATGTCAGTTCAGGCAGGCATGTAACCCACCATCACATATTTTGATGAAACTGCGTGTGTTTGTTCCTTTTATTAAGATATGATTCCCAGTATTTTGTTTTTACTTCTTGGTCAAATAGTTTCTGAGAAAAAAATTGTCAAAATTTTGAAAAACTGCCATCAGTTGGCATTCTTGACTGCTCGATTTTCAAATGTAGCATGACATAAATATGATCATATTTCAATATCTATTCCACAAACCATCTTCAAATAATTTATGCATAATATATAGGGTACGTATTTTATGGAAAAAAAATACTGTTACGCTTATATAACATTTTAAGTGTGTCTAAAAAAATGTTTAATCTTTGAAGTCGTGATTTTTTTATGAAAAATAATGCATTAACTAAAACAGCATTATTAACAAAAGGCGGTATTTTTATTAAATTTATTTTTTGTGGGGGATATACTTAAAGGTGTCCTTTACCTGATTCTGAAATAAAAGTAGTGGGATTTTGGGTGTTTTTAGTAGTATTTCATATTTAAAAATATTTTGAGGCGTATTTCAAATCAAATCAAGCAGAGTCATTCCATGTCAGTTCGTCTAAGACATTTAATTCACTGTCACAAATTTCAATGAAACTGGGTATGTTTATAGCTCATTTTAAGACAGGATCAAGGAAATTAAAGGTGATTACAAGTAAAATATTTTTTAAGTTAAAAAAAATATCTAAATTTTGAAATTTTTTAAAAATGTTTTTAATGACAGATCTATATTCAAAGACTGCATAAAAAAAAAGTCATTTCATATAAAATCACTAAATAAGTTTCAAATAATGTAGGCAGATTATTATTTATTGTTGTTTGTCATGTTTAAATGCTAAGAGTGTGTTTAATCTTGTGAATTCTTAAAATCAAGAATTTTGTGAAAAATAATGTGTTAATCAAAAATTTATTATTAACCGAAGGCAGGCTGTTATTACCTTTTTTAATTGTACGTAAAAATATCTTTTCAATAGTTATAAAATAAAAATAGTGAAAATATGAGCAATTTTAACAAAATTTTCATAAAATGTGAATGTTTAATGATAAATATTGAAGCTTTTCATGCTAAGATGTACTAAAATGACTACGATATCGTGTATTTCTACTCTTGCTTAAATATAATACATACAATAATAAAATAACAAATATTATTTACAGCAATAAAAATTAAATTAAATAGTACCAGTTCCTTTACCAACACTACATTGCTCAACAGCCGACTTAAAATCAACAGCCCACTCTTATTGAAATATACTTTCAACTGTTCAAATAATAAATAAACTGCATTTAAAAATTTTAATATCAACTTATTATCTTAAGACGATAATAATAACTAAACAACATGATGAATTTATAAATCAGCTTTTAATTGAAAAGTCATGAAATGGTCCCTTTAAATATTGTTGTTCATCGAGTCAATCAAAACAAATTATATAAAAAAAATAGTGAGCCTAATATGCTGACTGCAATGACACTTCTAGCAAAACTAATTAATTCATTACCATCTGAAATCAAACCCGAAAGATCAAAAAGAAAAAAAAAATCATCTGTAGTGTGAATGTGACATACTCAGTGGTTGTTGAGGTAGGAATGTCTTTGTGACATTTTCACCTGTACTTCAATAAAATATAAACATGTAAGCTTTTTTCATTCATCCAAATTAAGTAAAACAATTATAAAATTTTGTTGTCATTACACCAGATGTTAAATTTTTCGTTACATACTAGTAGATAAGTTCTTTACTTTTAGACATTATTGACATAATATCATAAAATTTACTATATGTATTTTCTATAAGTGTATAAACAATATATATATGCTTTATTAAACATAAATGAATAATTTTTAAATAATTTGTTTGAGAACAGGGGTATATATACACACATATATATGTTCAAAATCCATCTTTCAGCAATACTGTGATGAAATAAATCAAATTACCGTAATTTCCGGTAAGAAAATTGTAAACAATTATGCAATCACATTAGGTGAAATGATCCTCATGTAATCACTACATACAGTCATATATTTTGATGTGAAATCTTCGGTTCGCCCAGAAAAATTGGGTAACCAATTGTGATTGTAATTGTAAATCTCATAGTAACCGAAATAAATCTCAGCAGCTTGATCAGGGACCCGACGCTCCCTCTCAGACTCTGGTTGAGAGTCGGGAGGAGTGGATGTGGTCTACCCCTCGGGATTGCACTAACACTCTAAAGCGAAAGCTGAGTTCCCGAGGTGGTCATCGCTGCCATCGCTGTATAGCCCGCAGATCAAACAATCGTGTTTCGACCCAGAAATTTTTAAAAATAAAATGTAACTTTTTAGATCACAGTAAATATTGGTCTTCAAATACTGAATAAAATTTCTGGGTCCAAACTGAATTGTTTGATCTGCAGGCTATACACCCGAAATTACGGTACATATCATTAGAAACTGAATAAAGTTACAAAAGTGCAACTCATTAAGTTTTAAATATTTTTTTAGATATAGTTATTTGAAAGATATAAATATAATGGATTATGCATTTTTTGCATATATTTAAAGCACAATACGTCAAAATTCTCTTCAAAAGAGTGAAATTTGGTAGTTTTTTTCAATATTAGCAGCTCAATGCTAAATTTTCAATATTAACAGCCAAATATGAGTTTAAAGATTAGGACTGTCATTTTGAAAATTTCTATTGGGCGGTGAGGAGCTAGTGATTTTTCTCTTTTTTGGAAAGGGATAATTGCTCTTCGCCCTAGAAGTTTTACTAAAAAACAATATTGTTTATTTTTTTTCCTTAAGAAACGAACATAAAAGATAATTTGAAAAATAAAATAAATGTATAAATAAAAATATTTCCAGGGATGATACATTGGATAGGTTTTACATTTGAAAATATTGATAATTTTAAATATGATTTAAATACTACTAAAACCAACCAAAATCCCACTATTTTTATTTCAGATCCAGTTATAATGTAGCATTATGTACAATTTAAAATTAAAAAATTAGTCATAGAAACTCCGCCTCTGATTGATAAAGATTTTTTAATAATTTCATTATTTTTTGTAAAATATTTTTGATTTCAAAGATTATACAATTTTTTAGACACATTTAAATATTTTTTAACATTACAGCAATATTTTTTTCATAATCTACATACTTTATTTACCTTGCTTAAATTATTCGAAGAAGATTTCTTTATTAGTTATTGAAATATGATTTTATATATAAAATGAGGCCTTTGAAAATTGAATAATCATTAATGGCAACTCGTGGCATTTTTCCAAAATTTTGATAATTTTTTCTCATATGTTCACTATTTTTATTTTATAGCCATTTAAAAGATATTTTTACGTACAATTAAAAAAAAAGCAATAACACCCTGCCTTCGGTTAATAATAAATTTTTGATTAACACATTATTTTTGACAAAATTCTTGATTTTAGCAATTCATAAGATAAAAGACACGCTTAGTGTTTAAACATGATAAAAAACAAGAAATAATAATCAGCCTACATTATTTGTCACATATACATTATTTGAAACCTATTTAGTGATTTTATATTGAAATGACTTTTTTTTTTAATGCAGTCTTTGAATATCGAACTGTCATTAAAAAAATTTAAAACAATTTTTCAAAATTTTGATATTTTTTATGTTAAAAAATATTTTACTTAGGATCAAGAAAATTAAAGGTGATTACGTCTTAAAATAAGCTATAAACAAACCCAATTTCATTGAAATTTGTGACAGTGATTAAATGGCTTAGGGGAACTGACATGGAATGACTCTGCTTGATTTGATATGAAATGCACCTCAAAATATTTTTAAATAGGAAATACTACCAAAAACACCCAAAATCCCACTATTTTTATTTCCGAATCAGGTAAAGGACACCTTTAAGTATATCTCCCATAAAAAATAAATTTAATAAAAATACCGCCTTTTGTTGATAATGCTTTTTTTGTTAATGCATTATTTTTCATAAAAAATTCGCGACTTCAAAGTTTAAATATTTTTTTAGACACACTTAAAATGTTATAAGCGTAACAATATATTTTTTTCATAAGCTGCATACCCTAAATATTGTGCATAAATTATTTGAAGATCATTTGTAGAGTAGATATTGAAATATGATTATATATATGACATGCTACATTTGAAAACCGAGCTATCAAGAATGCCAACTGACGGCAGTTTTTCAAAATTTTGACAATTTTTTTCTCAGAAACTATTTCACCAAGGAGCAAAAAAAATTACTGGTGATCATATCTTAATAGTAAGAACAAACACACGCAGTTTCATTAAAATCTGTGATGGTGGGTTACATATTGATATTTTACTGCCTGATTTGACGTGGAATGCCCCTGGTGTCAGTTTGCCCAGGTATTAAAATATTTTTCACTGGCACTGAGAGGAGGTTGTCTAGGTTGTCACAATAACGCGGAAACGCAAGTCCTGGCAACCACCAATGGCTAATTCCATGCGAACTTGTCATGTCTGTCACACATCTGAAAATCGTTATGCTTGTTGGCCACCGTTATTTTCGAAAAGTTTGCTTCGCATTATTCAATTGATGAGATATTTCCGATAAAATAACTCATATTTTCCGTTCTAAAATATTGGTAGCAAAAATCTTTGTATGTGACAGACATGACAAGTTCACATATATTAGCCCAAAGTAAACTACCATTAGTAAAAATAAATGTTTGTTTCCGCGATTATTTATGACTGAAATCTTGCATTAATAAGGCGTTTAATTAAGGAGAAAAATTCTATTGAAATTTACTGGTGGAAGTTTCTCCCGGCCGTTTTCAACCCCTTGTGAAAGCAGTTACAGTTGAAGCTTCGCTATTTTAAGGATATGTCAGTTCCCTTTTATTAATAGTTCCTTGGAATAAATGCATTAATAAGACAAAACACATCACTCCTGATAATTAAAAACATCTATAATTAACTAATTAGTAAAACTGGGGAAACGACATGTCCCTCTTCGCAGCGTTGCCAGTTTGGCCTCCACTTTTGTTTAAAAAAATCCAAATTCGTGCCAGAAATTCAAAATAGTATTTTTTGCTTTATTTAACCCTTTGTCTACGGCATTATGATCTACTGCAATTTTTTTCATGTAATATTTTTTTCTCAGTTACTACAATGAAAATTAAAGGATAAACATAAAAAAATACTCACCCGTGAGAAATTTAATTATTTAGAGGTAATTAACTAAAGTGATACTTTAAAGTACCGTCAGTACACTATGACTAAATTATCGTAACAGAAAATCCACAAGTTATTTCAACTGGCACCAGAAAATATTTTCGATTTAATAAGTATATGAAATATAGGCTTTTTCTTATTTACAAATAAATCGTTTGGCAAATTCCGGTGCCAATTATTTATTTCAACACTTTAGAATTGAAAATGCTTTGCTCCTGAAAGGGTTTAAAAAAAGCTATTTTTTTTTTTAGGTTTCGATCTTGTTAGCAGTCCTTTAGTTTTGCGACGTCAATATTCCAGGGACAACATGCTCTCTCGCATCTCCACATATGCAATATATGAATTTACATATGCAATTTCTAGCACTGCAAAAATCAGCCGGTGCCACAACTTTTTCGATTTCCTATAAAAAATAACAATGAAACAGAAAAGAAATACCAGGGAAATCACCACTGCACTACATTTTAGTAATTGCATTTTAAATCCGATGAAAACGATGGATAACTACACAGACGAAAAGTAAACAAGAAGTTTTTCTCCAGCGCCCATTGTACTGACGGTATTTATAAGTACCACCGAGTAATTCAACTGTTAAATCAAATACATACACCGTTCAACTAAAATAGCTAGTCAGATTGTATTCTAAGACCATAATGAACACATAAAAAAAATCCAACACTTATCTTATATCCTTTACTGTATTTGGAGCAATGAAAAGACGAGCGTGGCAATCTGTACAAAAAGTCGGCACAAAAGACTTCGACTGCTTCAAAGATAGCCTCATTCCTCTTCAAAATAACAAACCTAGAACTACCGCTGACATGTATTCGGATAAAGTGGAGTTAAAAGAGCGATTTTTGCAAAGTACCATTATAATATTAATAATATTCACTATGGTATAAAAGTTTAAAGTGAGTGGTACTTATAAGTACCGTCAGTAGATAAAGGGTTAATGACGTAATGTACATGACATAATGTGTGATCACATAAAATACAACTTCTACTTTCAAGATTTCCGGTATTAATGTGAAATTTCGAAATAAAAATGGACGCCAAACAGGCAACCCTGCCTCTTCGTATAGCGAAAAATCAACGTTTGGAGAAATCTACAACGCAGTGTATTTTAAGTGGTATGGCTATTTTCTACCTATATATGAAAAACATTCTACTATATACAACGCGCTTTTACATTTATAATATTAGGAATTGGCACAATCGACTTGTTTAATTCAAGGCAATTCGACTTGAGGAAAAGTTTCATTATTTCTTTTTTCTTCTTCTTTGTTCTTGCTTTGCGTAAATTTTTCGACACATTTCATTTTCGTTTCGAAAACAATTTTTTTTTTAAGTGCTTAAAAACCTAGTAAATTTATTTAACATTGCATTAAAAGCTATGATATTTTTATCATCCTAATAAGACTTTACAAAAATTTATTATAAAAAAGAAGATATAAAAAATATATTTAAAAGCGACAACGAAGTTTTTACTATTTTCACTGAGCTCCATAACAGTACGGAGAGTTAACTCATCCATTTTCTACCACGATCATATCACACTTCCAATGCTCGCAAATAATGTACTTTTCTTTAATTAGAAGCATTTTTAAATGAAATTTCGCAGACCTTTTATCAATTTTGGTTATTTCTACACGTTTTTGACATTAAAATGGGAAATATTTAACCCTCTGTCTACCAGAAGGGTCCAATGGACCCGACATGTACATTCAAAATATTTATTCAAACCAGAAATTTCTTCAAAACAAACTAAATTTATAAATCAGACAATAATAAGTTAAATAAACAAATTAAATAGTTTTAAGTAAAAATTCTGGTGTAGAATGTTTTTATAAAACTTGAGTAAAATTTTCGGTAGTTCTAGGGTTAAGGGGGCCGGTCACTCAGCTTCCGAATTCCATTCTCTAATGTAAAGTCTATGGGTATTTGATGCATTCGTGTATTAAAAATATCTCCTTGGGAATTTAATATTTTTTAACTGCAATTTTTCGTGTACACTTCCTAAAAGATGTCTTTTTTTTTCCTTAGTCCTCAAAATATTTTTAAAGTATAGACTTAATTTTATAGGAAGTGTTAAAATCTTACTCACAGTTCGCCCGCTTTTGACATATAAAATATTAAATTCAGCATAAATTTTAGAAATATTTTGAAAACTAAGAATAAAAGAGACATCCTTTAAGAAGAGTACACTGAAAAAAGATGCTAAAAGTATGAATTTCCTGAGAAGATGTTCTAAATATACGAATGCATCAAAAGTCCATAGACTTAACATTACGGAGGAGAATTCCGAAGCCGAGTGACCAGCCTCCTTAACAATTATTATTGTTTTTTTAGTTTACCTAAAATTCCATTTCTAACAAATATCAAATTAAAAATTTGCGATGAATTTAGATAATTTTTTTTAAAATAATTAATAAAACTTATTGGTGATCTCTGTAAGTATTTAAAATATTAATAAATAAAATTAAGGGAAAATAAAATTTGAGAGACTTTCCTTAGAATATTTTTATTGTCACGGAAATAATTAAATCGTGCTGAATTTAAAAAATGAATATAACAAGGAAGGTGGGAGACATTTAAGTTCAAAGGTAAATTAATACACTTATTATATATGCATATATTCTTTAAGTTTATTGTACATTTAAGATTAAGAAAAACTAATTAGCTGAGTCCATAAGCAAAGCTAGATTTTTTTAAATAAAGGTAAAACTAAAGTATATTTAAATATTCGGCCTAATTTATATTTTTTTTTCAGTACTGGTGTGATAATTATAATCAATTTAAAATAAAAGTGGCCTAAAGATACAAATAAATAAAAAATTATTTTATGTTTATATATTTTTTAAAATCGATTATATATTCGGCTTCAAATATTTATGTAGAGCTTGGTAGAACCTACAACCCCCTCCCCCACGCCCCCAATATTTTTCAAAAATATTTTGCATCCTGAAAAAAAATTCTGTCTATTTCACCATAACATTTACTAATCATTTTCTGATATTAAAATAGAACAAATTTTCTTTCAAAAAGTTGGTTCAATAATAATAACAAATAGTATTTTATGCATAATTAAAAATACAAATGAACGTTTTTTCTTGGGCCAGGAAATTTTAAACAGATTACAGACACGGACACGCTGATGTAAAACAATGCCATTAATTCCTTCAACTCTTTTTTATAGACAACCCAAACATTCTTTTCCTTTCACGTAAATAACAATATCACTGAACAAAGCAAGACATATGTTTCCCCTCTCCCAAACAAGCAAAAATACGTGAGCACTTTCTTCTGATTGGCTACAAATGTGTCCGATTGCACGCAGGGGATATTCTGTGTTTCATCCTCCACTGTCCATCCACCACGAAGGGAGACCAGAATAGCTCTCCGCCCGGCCGTCACTATGAGACGGCGATCCCGATCCCTACTGGCGGTATTTACTCGATCACAGCAGAATACACACCCTGATTACTGAGGGGCAAACTTTCACCAGTAAAATTAAATCGAAAATCTGGGCTTATTTAAACACGATACTCAAAATTTCCACTCGTTTTTATTTGTGGAAGTGTGACCCGCCGGTAATCAGCTCCTGGATAGACGGAGAAAGGTGATCTAAGATGTATCTAAAAGCATTGTTAGACTCTAGTAAGCGCATCATCGCAGTATAAAAGAGTAAAAAAGTACCGTCGAGTTCTATATTCAAAAGGACAATTGTAAACTTTTTGAACTAACTCTTGAAACCTCTTAACACGAGAAATGTATTCTGAGAAATCACTGAAGAAAAAGAAAAATCTGGGGAATTTGCAAAAGGACTTCCAGAAAATATTTTTTGAAATGGTAAATATTAATATTTCTTAAGCACGTCCTTATAAATGAAAGGTACCAGTAATAAATGGGTATTTGTTTGTGTGTGTATTTCCTTCAGAAACGCGTAATTGGATTTTTAAATCTGCAAGGTAAAAGAAATAGTCATTCGGATAATATTTTGTTAAATGATAAATGTTATTATTTCTTTAACTGATAACATCGTTAGAAAAGAAAAAGTACCAGCAATAATCGGGTATATTACGTTTTTTAGTATTACGATTTTTGGAATCGGATACTGATTTTTAAATTTGAAGAAAAAACGAAAAACGTAAAATTGGCATTCGAAAAATATTTTTTGGATAGGGTAAATATTAATATTTGTTTAAACACATAACACCATTGGAATCGAAAAGGTACCCCAAATAAGTGAGTATTTTTGTTCTTCGTATTTCAACAAATCTCTTTGAGAACGAATATTAAAATTATTCCTTCATTTAATTCTTAAAGTAACTAAATGTTATAAATCAGGGGTGTCAAACTGTTGCTTGACAGATACCACTAAATTTTTAAAGAAATAAACGACTTCTTGAAACACAGAGATTCGATGATTACATAAGGCAATGATTACTACACTGCTGGCCATTCAAAATGCAACACCATGAAGGGATCAACCAAACTGCGTGAAATTTACACCATGCATACACCTCGGTAGGATGTGCAAATGATTACGATTTCAGCTCTCGCGCACATCGTGGGAGACTGCAGCGTCCCTTACTATCTTTATATAAAGGGAAGAAAATTTGAAGTTTTGAAGAATGTGAAGTGTTTTCTCGTGCGATTTCTTGTGTGTACAGATTCAGTACGCCTCGTAGAAAAACACGAGCACCATTTGAGCACGTTTCTGATTTCGACCGCGGCAGAATTGTTGCATACAGAGATTGAGGATTATCTTTCCGAGAAATTGGTCATTGTATCGGACGTAACCAAGAAACAGTCATGAGAATATGGAATCGGTAGATGCAGGAGGGAATGACAGACCGACAGGAGCGATTGCAACTGCCTCGTCCCACTACTCCACGGGAAGACAGGCATATAGTGCGCATGGCACTCATGGAACGCACTGTCACATCCGCAACCATAACGCAACGAATGCAGTCTCTAACACAACAATCGGTGTCGCACTAACAGTTCGACATCGTTTGCAGTACAGTGGAATGACCGCTAGGCGTCCATTGATTCGCATACCTTTGACATTAAACTACAGGTGTTTGCGTTTACAATGATGCACTGAACGGCTCAAAGTTTGGAGACATCGTGGGGAGAGGCTGCTCAACTGCTGTATTATGCATCGTAACGCTGGCACCCGGTGTTATGGTGTGGGGTAATATTGGATTCGACTTCCGCACCACCCTACTACGCGTTAACGGTACACTTATCAGCAACTGCTATATCTCTGAGGTTTTGCAGCCTGTTCTCCTCCTTTACCTTCAGGGCTTGCCTGCAGCCACGTTTCAACAGGACAATGCGTACCCACGTGTTGCACGCAATGTTCAAGCTTTCTTCTTAGCTCACCATATTCCACCGTTGCCCTGGCTTGCCTGTTCTCCAGATCTGTCACCCATCGAGCATGTTTGGTCAATGATTGGAGAACGCCTAGCCCAGAATTCCGCACCCGCAAGTACACCATATGAATTTTGGCTACGTGTGGAAACAGCGTGGGATGCCATTCCCCAACAACACATCCAAAGCCTCTTTCACTCTATGCCGCGGAGTGTAGCAGCGGTTTTTGACAGACGTGGAGGTAAGAGTTCTTACTTATTTTCCCGTCTACCTCATTTCAAAGAAGGTTGTCTTTGGAATCCATTAACACTTATTCTATGTGTATTCTCTAAAATAAATTTGGCTTTGAAATCTCTTGTCTTTATTGGTGTTGCATTTTGGATGGCCAGCAGTATATAAAATTTTAGTGGTATCCGGCAGACCACAGTTTTACACCCCTATTATAATTTCTATCCACTTTTACAATCATAAATTTTATATATCTACATTTTTTTAAGTTTGAAAACATGCTGCAAATTCCTATGCTTTTTCGGGCACTTTTAAAATTTTGGACATATGACAAGTATTTCATACCTTCAAGCAGGGTCAAGCAAGTGTTTCATACCTTCACCGGTCATTTGTTTGGCTACCGCTCTTTCCGAAGACAATCCTCATTCTCGATTTCTATTGCAATTACTGTGGATATGTATTACGTTATTGTCTGGAAATAGTGGTACGAAAGCAGCGACAGATAGCTACATGTACAAGTAATGATCTGCTTTTGTGTGCAATATTTTGATTGTAAAAATAAATAAATATATATATTTTTTTTTTACTTAATATAATACAGACTTCAAGTTCGAAATTTCAAGAACAAAGTAAAACTGCGTCATGTTACGATCGTCTAAACATTTAATTTTATTAATTTTTGAAAGTTAAAAATTTATTTAGAAAAGAGACATATTTGAACTTTAAAAATCAACTTAAGAAAAATGGATAGAATTAACTTATTTTTAACTGTAACACTAAGTAACTTTTTTATCGCAAAAAGAGTCCAATATTATCACGATTAGCTTATTTTCGTCAAACATCCTTTATAATGTACACAGAAAATGATTTTTAGCGGAATGCTTTCATTTTATTTTGACATAAATACGTTTTGACAAGAGCAACTTTTCACATGCAAATATGAATTTAAATTACAAACTAATTTGGAATGTTATTTTCTTTATAAGTATGTTCGATAGACAGCTGCTTTTGTACTTTTTGAAACCCAGTAATCAAAGTAAGTTGGTTGAATAAAAAAGTTTTTGACATATTTTAATAAAATTATTGGTATGTTTATCTTTAAAGAATCGTAACTAGTTATTATATAATGTACTATTTAAAAGCAAATTTTCCTTATTTACATTAGTATGTAAATGACAACAGACGTTGATGCCACAACATATCTTTTGACATAACGAGAGGGGTGCTATATTTGTCTTTGACGCAATTCAAGCTGAATGGTTTTAAAACTAATGGAATAAAATGCATAGATTTATTGTGATAAAGGCTTGCAAAATGAAATTCTATTTTATACATTATGTGACAAAAAATCATCGGGCATTTTAGGATTAAAGGTTTCGTGAATTATCTTAAAAACGTACTTGAATAATTGTCCTTGACTTTCAGAGATATTAAGAATATGTTTGAAATTTGAACACATATTTCTTAGTGAAGATTTAGTCACGGAATCTATAAAGGGACTAACAACATATTGAATAAAAATTGATATTTGCAATCGCCCTGTATCATAAAAATTTGAAATGATCTGTGGCTGAAACAAATCATTACGTAGATCCTGTAAAAATTTACATGCGTTTGTGTAAGAATAGAGCTTGTATTCATTTAGATCAGGGGTGTCAAACTATGGCCCGCCAGATATAACTAAAATTTAATTGAAGTAACTGCTTTATCTAATCTTTGAATCTCTGCGATTCAAGGAAACGACTATTTCTTTAAAAAATTAGTGGCATCCAGCGGGTCACAGTTTGACACCCCTGATTTAGATAAAAACGATTATTTTAAAAATTCAAAAATTTTTGCAAGTTATTTCGTTTATAACAGGGGTGTCAAACTGTGGCCCGCCTGACACCACTAATGTTTTAACCCCTTCACGGTCGCTTAATATTTGGAAAAACCATAAAAAAATACCTGTTTATTTTATTACAGAAATTGAATAATTATAAGTTTTCTAAATAAAATATGTAATTAGTTTTTTTTTTTTTGGCGAAAAAAAAAGATATTATAGAACAAATTCACATTTGTAGAAAAGCCATCATGCGAGAATTCTGTGTCTTATTGTTTGTTTTACACCGCACATATTAATGCGAATAAAACCTTTATTTTTCACATCTTAGATCTTTATTTATCATCATGACTGTAAAAATGCGTGTAATGATGATAAATAAAGATCTAAGATGTGAAAAATGAAGGTTTTATTCGCATTAATATGTACGGTGTAAAACAAACATTAAGACACAGAATTCTCGCATGATGGCTTTTCTACAAATGTGAATTTGTTATATACATTAAATTTTGATTATTAATAATTTTTTGAGTGTCACATATTTCGAAACATGCAATACAAAGCCCAACATAACAGTCAGCGAAAAAGCCAAACCCGAACGGGAACATTCAAAGACTTCACACCGAAATGGCAGTTAATTTTTTCTGGTTACAAAAGTTTTTTTTCCAGCAATTAAATCTCCAGCCTGGAAATATGACGGGCACGAGCAGTGTTGCCAGTGGGCTACTTTTTTAAAATTCAGATTTCTTGGTTGGGACAACTTTTTTGAAACGAGAAAATTCCCTCCGTTTTTGCCTTAATTAATATGCCATTAATAAAGGCGCATTTTACCATTTCAAATAAGTGGTGCCAATCAAGAATCTGATTTAAAACAAGTAACCCATCTGGCAACACTGGGCACGAGAAATAACGATGGACACCTCAGCCCGTGATATTGACGTGAGCGAGAGTTAAGGGGTTAAAGAAATAGTCGACTTCTTAAATCACAGAGATTTGATGATTAGATAAGCAAATATTACTGTAAAATTTTAGCGGTATCCGGCGGACCACAGTTTGACACTCCTAGTTTAAACATGCAAAGATTTCAACCAAATTAACACCACTTTTAGAAAACTTGACAACGCATAGTAGAACCGTTAAACTGCAAATAGAAAATGAATAGATTAAATGTTTGATAAACTGTTAGCATATTTGCACAAAATACTTTTTTTATTCAATATGTGCAAATGATATTTATTTTTTCAGAATTTAGTTGTCAACTATACACGGCAAGTTATATAAAATAGGTGAGTCAAATATCGCGAAAATTCAGGATAATGTCAACTAGAAAGCGAGCTGGATTTCATTTATTTTCTAAAACGGGCTGAACAATAACAGATTTTAAAGAGATTGCCGTTAAAACTAGAACTCCCGGAAATTTTACTCAAGTTTCATAAAAATATTTGACACCAGAATTTTTAATTAAAATTATTTGACTGATTTATTTAACGTAAATCTGCGTGGCTTAAATTTAACTTATTTTATTAAAGAATATCTGGTTCCAGTTGACATTTAATCATATGGTCGGAGTCTGATCGACTCCTTCCGTGCATTCTAGTGCTATTGATCGTAAATCAAGAACACCTGACAAATTTTTTTTATTCGTTACCACTATCTTTGTAAAGTAATTTTCACCTTATCACTCGAATAATTTCTCTGAGTCACTTTCAATTTGCCACTGTCAGGGTTCGGACGCAAAGCGATATAAGTAAGCGTCCTATGTCAAATGGGAGAAGTAACCGCAAGATTAAAAGCGAGGTCACATCAATCAAGGTCACGCGCCACGTAGCGGATGGAGTGTGAACTACGGGTAGATACCAAACTGTTTTCTTACTCACACCACTAAAATTGTAAAGTTTTTTCCCCTTGATTAATAACTGAAATGTCGTTGTCAAGGAGAAGAAAACTTCGTGGCGTCAAGTGCATCTGGATGCCTCTCTCGGTACGCCATTGTTTAGCAATAAATGTGGCAAACAAAGTTCATTTCCATGAGTGAGTACAGATTTTGAAAATATACGCCACACTGAAAGCCAGCTTATGTGGATTATCACTCCGTCCACAAGATGGCGCAACTGTGTTAATTTACGCACGCTTACTCATATCGCTTTGTTCGGTCGCTTCAAGGACCTTTTGTCACAATTTCCGCAAAGTTTCTCTCATTTGATGATAAAATATCTATCTTCAGATACAGCGACCAGTGCTTTACGAAATTTCTGGTACTAAAACACCTAAAATCTCCTAAATCCCTTGATGCGTACGAACCCTCACTGTTATTCGTAGCTAAAACTTCAGAGAGGGTGGAGCATTTTACAAATAGAGAAAAAGCGATTTCCATTTCATCTACTAAGCAACAAAGGACAATAGCAGAGAGATACAACTGTAAGGAGATCGTTTTCCAAATAGACCATGGGGGATGAACCCGAATAATAACAGAACTATTGTTGCCAAGATCACCAAAATGTAATCATCGCATAACTGTCAACATTTACGCTTTTTTTCTACCACTATTTTTGATTAGAAAAATTTGCCTTATTTAATCCTATTTTTTCGATGATTAAATAAGACAAATTCCCCTGTTAATATATAGTGGTAGGAAAAAGCGTAAAACTTGGCAGCTATGTTATCGCCTTATTTAATCATAGAATTTTTGTCATTAAATATGACGAAGGTTATAATTTGCAAATAGTTGTGAAAATTTGCAGATTGGCACAGGAGTTCGCCATCTCTGCCGCAGAAGGTTGCATCTTCCGTAAAAATTTGCGCGCTTACATCGATAGAAGGTCGATAGATTTCCATTAATTTTCAATTTTTTTTATGAAAAAATGGCAACAAAAGATACCGTAATCTACTATTTCCTTTTACTTTTGATAGAAATGGAGTACTTGAGATACCACGATTGCAAAATTAGTATTAAAAACTATAAAAAAATATTAATATCTCAAAAATAAATTCTGATACAGCTTTCAAACAAATTGCATTTAAAAGTACATTTTTTCCCTATACGAAGATGTAAAATTTGAAAATGTGCGATGCTTAGAAATTTAAAAATTTGCAATAGCGTAAATTACAAAACCGAAATTTCATTTCAAATTTCAAAGTGTTGCCATTCGCAGAATTACGTCAACGTTACGCACAGATATGTTTGTCCTTTATAATATAGATATATAGATAGATAGAACGGGAAAATAGTAGATTACTGTACCTTTTTGTTGCCTTTTTCTCATGAAAACTGAAAAAATTTTGAAATTAAAATATGTGCTATGTCAAGAATATTGTCTGTTACAACCCAATTAATTTTGGTTTTATTTCGTTTTTATTTATAAATTAAATGATTTTTAGTTCATTGCAAACTTACTTTACAAACGATACAAAACTTTCACTTTACAAATATGTATTTTAAAGATTTGTGTGACTTATTTTCTCCGCATTTATTTAATTCGTATCAGAAAACTGAAAGATTACAATTTTGTTAATCCGTGTGTAATAATATTTTCCGAATTTTGAAAAACAAATATAGAGGAAAGACTTCTGATAAAACATGGAGCTATTATAAACAAACAAATGAAGGCATATGAATCATTAGATACCCGGTTTCAGTGTTGGAAAATTGGCGCAGAGGAGGAGCCTATTGACACCACTAAATTTGTATAGTATTCTTCACCTTAATAAAAACTCACAAATTCTGTCATTAGATAAGCCGAAAAATACCACTAAAATTTAGTGGTGTCAATAGGCTCCACCTCTGCGCCAATTTTCTAGCACTGCGATTTGTTTTGTTGAGTTTTTTGAATGACGACATTATGCTATTTCCGCTTTTGTGCATTATTCCGCGATAATGCATACATATGCATACTTTTCTTTAGGTGTTGTTTAAGACTAGAGATCATAAAAGTGGAATGCTTTAGTGGATCCAAATTACGTCAATTTATAACAAAAAAGCATGTATTTTAATTCTTAAAACTGAAATATATTTTGTAGAGGTGATTCATTTCACCCCAGCTGCTTTGAAATTCTTCACAGGTGAAAACACTTCCCTTTTGAAAATAACGTAATCGAAATGACAGACTGATAAAACAATATTTTACAAAAATTTAGAGTGTTTTTGCAGAAGAGCAGTGACATACAGTGTGCATGCTCAGATCGAAAATCTTTGTCCAAAAACTAGTGATTTATATTGGCCCTCTTGATACCAGTAAAATTTTATAGTAATCATTACATTGTCTAATTATCGATTCTTTGTGATGCACGAAATCGACGATTTTTTTAAACAATTAGTTGTATCAGGCGGTCACAGTTCGACACCCTTGGTCTATCAAGAAGCTCTGATATTTTGATCAAAATTATCAGCTTACAGTAAACTGTAAATAACAATAGCATCCCTTAACCATTCAACATAACCTTACCTGAATGCAGGGTTGATGAAGTCTCCATTTTTGTGTGCCACTACTTCCGAATTTTAATCTTTGTCTTATTTCAGCGTGGTCGAGCTGGAAATGGTTTGGAAACACTATTTTCTGAAGGAAATTTTGGGCTTTTTTAATGGGTTGATGAAAATTTCTGCAAGATAACGATGGTTCCACTCCGGAAGCAGTTGGACCACTCTGTATTATTAAATCACAGAAAACTTTTCAAATTCTGTGATTAAATAGAACGACAGTTATTGTTCAGGTATAGTGGCACTATACTCCTTGAAAATAGAAATGAGTGTGCAGTATTAACCCCTTGAGGGGCAAGCAATTACGTTTGTGAAATGCTGAATTACCACCGGAATCTTTGAAAAATTGTATTTCAAAATAAGTAAAGGCAATTTTACGACTTTTTCCCACCAAAGTTAGAAAAGTAAAATTTAATAAAATTTTTCTGGTGTAAAACTTCATTAATCGTAGGTGGTATATAATATATACCGGTGCCCCTCAAGGGGTTAAAGAATAGCAAAACATATTTAATATTGTATTTAAAATTCACATTACTTTATAATTATGAAAATAAGCATAACAGATTCAACACCACACTTTAAATTATTTTGAAATCTCACAATTATTTCTAAGAAAAGCTTTCTATATTTCCAAAAGTATAAAAAGTCGTATAAAAATCTTTGGTTATTGGAGTGGAATGAAAAAAGAAGTAATTTCCATTCCAAATGGAAATTCTTGATTCTGTACGACAAATAAAGGACTATTCCCGTATCTAATCTTTGCGTTTCTATTCAACTTTGAAAATAAGTTTTTCTGACTGATTTTCTCATTTATTCCGTACTTGCTTAGTCATAATGGCAATTTTTAAAAATATAACACTGTTTTAGTAAGCACATCAGATTTTTTTTTCTTCAGATAAAGCACCGTAAATATGTATTTAAATTAATTTGGCAATGTAACATTCTACAGAGTGCGTATAGCTCTAAAGTAACTTTCGAAGAAACGTTTTCATCTTATAAAATCAATATTACAAACTGTGCGATTAATCGCCCAGTGATGCTTAATCTCAGAGAAAAGCAATACGTAAAAAGTTCCATTCTTAAATAGTGGTGTCGTGCTACTTGGAATTTTTAAGGAGTGTACACAAGAGTATTCTAAGAAAGTAAAAGTAATGTTTCAAATTATAAAAGTTGCTGAGTAATAGTAAATTTATGGAAATTGTTGAACACGTAAAACAGACATAATGTATCTTTAATTAAAAATAAAAATACTAAATGCTAACTCATAATGTCAACTCTCAATAAATCATAAATTTTTATATGTTTCTAAATAGAAACATGTCTCCGTTTATATAATTACGATTGTGTATTATGTATATGTGAAATTTAATTATATTAGGGAAATAAATACCTGATAACATTCCTTAACGTATTTAGCCCTTTGAAGAGAAGTGATATATTCAGGATGCGTAGAATTTTTACCACTTTCATAGCTGCCAACTTTTACGAATTTTTCATACCACTAAAATTTAATAGTAAATTTTAGCTAATTGAATCACCGAATTTCAAGAAATTTTAACGTTTAAATAAGTCGAAATTTTCTATTAAATTTTAGTGGCATGAAAAATCCGTACAAGTTGGCAGCTATGCACTTTTTTTAAGTAGAATTTTTCCCCTTATTTAATTGTAGAGTTTTTACACACACTAAAAATAAACGTAGTAAATAGGAAGTTAGAGACTTAAAACTATTTCTACCTGTGTCAAGTGGTACCTTTTAAAATATTTTAATTTATGGTTTTCCATTTGTGATTTTTAGATTGAAGTAATTTCAAATCATTTTTAACACATTGAAGACCTTTTTATGCTTATTGCATTTAAAAACTATAAGCAAAATAAACATAAATCTAAACATTAAAAAAATGTTGTTTGACACCGGTAGCAGTTTTAAATATTCAAACTTTATTATCTTTAACACTAGAACGCCCAGCTGGTGTCAATTCGGCACCGATCCAATGGCAAAATGTCGATTAGAACCAGAATTTTTTTCGTAAAATTAATTAAATTGTATTTATAGAAAACTCGGTTGAATAAATAAGTGAAATTGTTTTAAATAAACTGTGGTCCGCCTGATATCACTAATCTAACCCTTTAAGGTCTGATGGGTGAATTTCTTCCCACTTAATTTTAATCCTGAATTGTCCTAATGGTACCGGAATTTACGCCAAATTTATTTGAAAATAAGTTAATACATTTTTTTGCGTACATAATAAATCATATTTTTTGCTTGCAAAATACTGTTGCCAATGTGACATTTGGGTATTAATATTAAGTGCAAAGAAATGAGCCCACCATATCTTAAACGGTTAAAGAAATAGTCGACTTCTTCAATCGTAGAGATTTGATGATTAGATAGGGTAATGATTACTATAAAGTTTTAATGGGATCAGGCGGTCCACAGCTTGTCAACTTGTTGTATAGTATTTATACCCGTAACTCCTTAAGTACGTCGTCGAAAAAAGCGAACGGCTTCCAGCTACCACCAGTGTTGCCGCATCTGGTGGTTTTTTTATTTAGAAATATTAATTTCACACAAGAAAACTTTTGATAGAAATTTTCTTTTAGTTTATGTATGTAATATCTATCACTTATAAAGCAAAATAACTATTAAAACTTACTGGTGAGAATTCAGAAAGCCTAAATAAAAAATCAGTCAGATGTGGCAACATTGGAAACCGCATTGCTGTCATCACGCACGTATTTTCAACCACGTACGCATCGTAAGTGGGCGTACTCAAGGGGTTAATACTAATTCCAAACTGCCAATTTGCATCCAAACTTTTTGAATAAATGTTTGCATTTACAATGTACGTAAAGAAAATGACTCATTTATTTTCAAATCAATTCTTTCGTAAATTATGTTAACATTCACTCATTTATATATTTTTAGAACAGAATTTCTTTACCCCTGAAAGGGTTAAAAGTAATCAGTAAGCAAAAAATTAAAAAGCTTACATTTAAAAAAATTTCAATATTTTGTTTGTTTTGTTATTTTCTTGTTCTAACGTATTTTACAATTTTTCATTACGGCAAAAAGAACTTTAAGAATTTTAAGCAATTCCGTTCTTTACATCTGGCCATACACCTTGAACACGCTCATTTAAAGAGTGGGCAAGTTTTACAGGTGCCATTCGATCAATTAGACAGAAGCAAAAACTGGACGACTGTTTTGTGATATAATAAATCTGTCAAACTCATCGACAAATTTTTTAAAATACGTATATAATAGAATTCTTTTGAACAGACTTATAGAAGTTGTCATAAAATGGAGGAGGCCTTTTTTAGGAAGGCAAATTAACTCAGTTTTCTCAAAATGCTTTGATTAACCCTCTCGCTGTGGATCCCGCGATTTCCAAGGGCAACACAAATGTAGCAAAGTTTGCGCAACCAGCGATTTCTGAGGAGATGATTTTTTTCCGTCTAATTAACCCTCCTTGGTTATTTTTTTACTGTAAATTTTGCCTGGCATTTTCCCGATTAAATTAGACAAAAATTTCTGTTTTGAAAAACCAGTGATAAAAGATTAAAAATTCTGTAAAAGATCCTATTATTAGTATTAGAAGGTATTAGTAATCCTTCTGAGAACCTTTTTTGTGATCTAATTCTATATTTAAAAAAAAAAAAAAACTCTTTTACAAAAAATTTTCACATATTTTATCCTTAAAATATATCTAGAATTGTAATATGTAATAAAAAAAAATTGCGCAATCTTTGAACCCATTTTGATAAAATAATTACTCAGCGAGAGGGTTAACACTAGAACTATGGGAAATTTGAGTCAAGTTTTATAAAAATATTTCACACCAGAATTTTGATTTAAACTTTGTTATTTAACGCTTTTCTTCATTGTATCCTTTAAACTTCTTTCATAATGAAATTTCTGGTTTGAACCGAAACATATTCATATAGTAGCCGTCAAAATGACGGCTCACGATAGTTGTAGTGATAACCCCTTGAGGGTCGGATAAAATATATCCCACCTAATTTAAACAAGATTCCAACCAGAAAATTTTAACTAAATTTTATATTTTTAACTTTTGAGAAAATCGTCGAAAAACTGCTTTTCCTTATTTAAAAATAAAATTTTTCGATTATTCCGGTGAGAGTTCAATATTTAGAGGCATCTTTGCTTGCCCCTCAAGGGGTTAACCCGGGAGAACACGCGCATACCCAGGGAATCAGTGTTGCCAGTCGGCTACTTTTTTTTTAAATTCAGATTTCTTCATTGTCACCACTTTTTTGAAACGGTAAAATTCACATTCACCATTTCAAAAAAGTAGTGCCAATCAAAATCTGGTTTTTATAAAAAGTAGCTCATCTGGCAACACTGGTACGAATGGCTTTACGTCGTCATCAATAATCAATAAATACAAATAAAGATCGTCATCTTATTTAAATGGAGATAATTTTCGGATAAAAGAAATGGAAGGCTACTTTTATAAAGATAGTGGTGACAATTGTAAAAAAACGTACACACTCTGGGTCTATCAAGCCCGGCACGCGTCCTCGCGGGTTAAACTTCGTTATGCAGAAAGAGAAAAAAATAGAAACCTCTGCCTTTGCTTACTCGGCTTTCATTAGGCTGGGAATATTGACTTATTTCAGAATAGGACTGAGGTTTTTTTCGTTTTTAAATAGTGTCATCTACATATTACAAATTGTACAAACTTCGATTTGTTAAATGGTAATACCAGCATTTCATTTTTCATTTGTGTTCCTTGGATCAAATCATTGCTGAAAAGCATATAGTTATTGCATATTTTTAAAAATCTTTATGGAGTTAGAAGAGGTCAAAATTTGAGGGTGCTAATGTAAACTTTACTTAACAAACATTAATTTTTATCTCCTCAAAAATCATCAGATTTAATTTTTTTTCTTTCTATGCGATACATTGAATGGATCCAAACTTATTCTACACTGTTAAAAATTTTGCAGCATTCTGGCAGGTCATTCGACCGTTTTTTTTAAAAAAGCGGTTTCCTAACCATAATTTAGGTATATTCTGACCATAAAATGGCCAATAATATGGTCAGAATAGTGTTAAAAATTACGGTTGTGTAACCGTTTTCGAAAAAAAAACGGTCAAATGACTTGCCAAACTGCTGCAAATTTTTAACAGTGTAGTCTTTTTTTACACAAAATCATAGCTGCCAACTCTTACACTTTTTTGTACCACAAAAACTTAATTGTACATTTTACATTTTTTAATCGCCGTAATCTGCCGATTCATTAAGGAGAATTTTTCTATTAATTTTTTGTGGTACGAAAAAGCTTAAGAGTTGGCAGCTATGAAAAAGCATAATTTGATTTAAGAAAATTAATAAATTCATATTAAAAAATATGCACTATAACTTACTTCAATTTTTACATATGAATTATGAACTACACCAACACATATAAGACTCATTCCAATCATTTGTTTTTCAAGATACACCGAAATTTTACTTTTCGAAAGGCGAAAGAGACCCTATTGTGTCAGCATTTTTATTTCCGAATAAAAATCTTCGCCTTACTTAATTATAGACATGTACCACAAATTTTACTAAATAGGGGTACCCAACAGTAAAGATTGTACAAACTCTACTTAATCCGGGCAACTTTTTGAATATAAGACTAAGTTTAATGCCTTTATTTTAATAGACTAGAACGCAGTTAAAATGATTTAGAAATGCCATTAACCTTCCGTCTACCAGACGGGTCCATTGGACCCGACATGTACATTCAAAATATTTATTCAAACCAGAAATTTCTTCAAAACAAACTAAATGTATAAATCAGACAATAATAAGTTAAATAAACAAATTAAATAGTTTTAAGTAAAAATTCTGGTGTAGAATGTTTTTATAAAACTTGAGTAAAATTTCCGGTAGTTCTAGGGTTAACCCTGTTCTTTTACTAACAGATTTTAACCCTTACATGCGCGATTTCTTATTTTGTTTCGAAAAAATTGTATAGGATTTTCTAAAAGGTTTATTACACAGGGAAATTATTAAAAAAAAAATCAGAGATACATTTTTCATATAATACGTCAATCTTTTCTTCTGTTGCACATCTGCAGTATAAGTAAAAACTACTGTCGTGTGGTTGTTTTACTCTAAAATATTGCAAATTGGTAAATATAACATTTAACCCTTAACTCTTAACATTTAACCCTTTAATTTCCATGATTAAATACGTTCTAGAAATTACGTAGTCCAGAGAATTTTACTTAATACCAGGAAGTTTCAATGGTTAATTTCGCTTTATTTAAATACGGAGTGTCTGTTATTAATTAAAGCAAGTATTGCTATTGTAATTTTCTGGTGTGAATTAGGTATATGCGAATAAAAAAATCTATTAAATTCAAAACACTGCTGTTTGCATATATGCAAAGCTGCGCACTAAATGGTTAATATGTTATGACATTCACATAGTCACTCGAATGTAGTTTTCATCCACAAGAAACAAAATTAAATTTTTAAATTCTGAAATACGCGTGAAAGATTTAGCATGTTTTAAGTGTTTTAGTAAAATGCTTGTAACGTCCAAATACTTTTTATCATTTCGATTTCGTCGATAAAAATACACTTTTCTAAAGATAACAATGTCTAAAATTTTGGTCATTTTTATTTTTGTTTGTTTTCTGTGTTTGACACAAGAGAAAAATCTCATCCAAACTTTATCGGTCAAGTTTTCATTTATTAAACTTAAAACGTACTCCTTTGAACATAACAAAAAATAAATTCTTTCAAAATATGTAATTTAAAGTTGCACAATAATACAAAAATAACAAGTGCGAAAGTCTCTATTTATCGATAAAATTTTTGAGTTTTATGTGGATTAGTTATGAACCAATCAGTAAATAAATATATTTTGAAAAAAATATTTTACCTTGAATCCGTTGAAATTAAAACTGATGTCAAGATAGAAAAATAAATTTAATTAGCAAACTTCCTACCATAAAATGCAAATCACTTAAATGTTACCTTAATAGTCA
This sequence comes from Maratus speciosus, assembly GCA_963932465.1. NCBI lineage: Eukaryota > Metazoa > Arthropoda > Arachnida > Araneae > Salticidae > Maratus > Maratus speciosus. The sequence continues at coordinate 490,314,412 of OZ010796.1, read as the reverse complement.
TCAGGTTTATTCAATATTGTGAAGTTTATATGTGTTTGATTTATATTCGTTAAATAAAAAATAGTATAGTGTAGTGCAGTACAGGTGCTTGTTGATAGTTTCAAGGGTAATCGACTGCACAAATCAGTGGTACTCACTACTATTGCGAACATTAGTTTTGAAAAATATTTTTTGCGTTATTTAATGTTAGAAATTCCGCGATTAATTAAGGCAAAGATTAAAAAAAATTAAATAAAATGTGATAAAACTGCATCTCACGAAGTAAGTACCACTGGCTTAATAAGACCAGTAACACAAGAGGGGCGGTGTCCAGGCAATGGCGTCCAGAGGCTCTGGATACCACCAATTTAACCCTCCAGCTGCGGGAAATCCTATTTGCGCGTTCCCTTGGGCTACTTTTAAAAAATTCAGATTGCTTGATTCCCACCACTTTTTTTAAAACATATAATTCGGCTTATTCCCGCATTATTTAATCTGTAATTAAATAAAGTGACAATTTCTACGACAAAAAAGTGGTGGGAATCACACAATCTTAATTTTAAAAGACTAATCCACTGAAAAGTACCCCCGCGGCTGAAGGGTTAACCCCTTGAAGGGCGATGGTTCGTTTTTGGACCACCTAATTTTAATGCCTAAATGCCACATTGACACCAGAATTTTTGATTAAAAATTTTCCTTTTATCAAATACGCGAATAAATGCTTTTTCTTATTTTCAAACAAATCTGTTTTTAAATCCCGGTGTCATTCAATGATTTCAACATTTTACGAATTGAAGTACTTTGTCCCTGAAAGGGTTAAAATCAGAAATATTTTTCACCTTATCTAATCACAAACTTTTCTTCAATTAAACTAGGCGAAAATAACAGTATGAAATTAGTAGTATCCAGAGTACATGGAATCCCAATCTGGCTTTACCACACGTTGTAGGCCAACATTATTTTCAAAGGAAAATTTCCGCTTCCTTTATTCGAAGAACTTTATAATTAAATAAGTGGGAATTTTCACTGTAAAAATAGTTGTAGTCTGTACCACCCTCCATTTTGCCGTGCGCAACAAAATCAAATAAAGAAAAACTTTAAAATTTCTCTTTAATAGTCTGAATAGCATTCACAAGTCGCCTAATATAGACCCAAAACATGCTGAAGACTATTGCGCTTTTTTGATAAGACAAATTTTTAAAATTATTTATAATTTATTAAAATAGTGTTGCATTACCTAATTGCCAAAATTCTGGTATCAATTAGCAAACATTACTATTATATCTACAGGTAACAAATACCGTACACACACACCCGTATAAACTGATGGCAAATTCGAGAGAAACAACGGACTAAATGCCAGTATCAGAAAAAAAGTTATCGTCTTACCTAACTGCGTAATTTGCAAAGCTCTGCTAAAATTAAATAAGGCGGAAAAGAACAAGACGGAATTACTGGTATTCAACATATTTTTTTCTCCAATGAAGGGATCGACTTATACGGGAGTATACAGTGTGTATCAGTGCAGCAGTTACAAATATTCAGAACAGATAGAGCGCACCTAGACGATGGGAAATCAAATAGCATGGTCGGAAACGCTTTCCTGGCGCGGTAGTGTCGACACAAAACACAAGAAAGACAGGACAAGAATAAGAGGAGAAAACGTGTTTATTATCCTTAGTAAGGCAAAAAATTAAGGAAAAGAACATTAAAAGAAAACGATCGTGATCAAGGTAGCCGTTCAAATTTATGACCTACCGGTAGTGACGACACGAAACACAAGAAATAAAGGACACGAACGGGAGAGAAAATTTTTTTTATTATTCTTAGTGCTGCAAAAATGCCGGAACAATGCTGTAAAGTGCTCAGGAACTTCTTGCAAGCATTTGGCAGCTGCAGGGAAAATCCGGGGAACTCCCGGTATTTTCGAGAACATTAGATCTTCCATGCGCCGGAGATGCGCTTCCATGCATCACGGCCCGGGGTCGTAATTTCAAACGCCTACTTTGATGACGATCGTTTTCTCTTTAATGTTCTTTTTTCTTAGTTTTTTGCTTCGCTAAGGATAATAAAAATGTTTTCTCCTCTTATTCATGGCCTGTCTTTCTTGTGTTTTGTGTCATTACTACCGCGCCAAGAAACCGTTTTCGACCATGCATTGCTATGTGATTTCCCATCGTGTAGGTGTACTCTATTGTCCTGAAAGTTTCTAAACACTGTAGTGATACAAGCTGTATACTCTAAGCGTAAATTTGGCAAGGTTGCCGTATAGCTTCATATTGTAGATTAAATTTGAAAAGCTATTTACAGCGATTTTCTTTATTCTAAAATAGCAGACCCACCCGGCGTTGCCCGGGCTCGTGATGAATGAACCTCAAATTTGTATGATTTTGTACCTTTAATTCCCTTTTGTCTGAATTTATATTTTTAAATATAAAAAATCGCAAGAAAAATATTAAATTGAAGATACATTCTATTTTGCGTAAGTTGATTTTTGGAGTCTATGCGTACCGAAAGCGAGCGGAACTGCGACAAAACACCTTCAGGTTTTTACAGGTTTCGTGGACATTTTCAGACATTTTATTTTGTAAAAAAATATTTCTACCCCTCCAAACGTTTCAAAATTTTTATAGGAGATGTAAATCTGGTCTATTTAGATGCTTCGATAAACATTGTGTTAAAATAAGAAATTTGCTTAAATTACTATTCGAAAATAGTGGGTAGTTCAACCTTCCACCGACAGAAAGCGCAATATGTTCTATACAAATATTACTCTACGAAACAGTGGTCAAAGGGCTGTTATAACTTATGTGAAAATTTCAAGTCGATCAGTTAGTTCGTTTTCCAAATTTTAACGAATTCGGGTTCATTCTCTATTAAAAAAAAGCGTATCTTTTTCTTTTTAAAAGTCGGTTTTTTTTCATTTCGAACAAAAGTTTTGAATCAATTTTTTTTTAATTTACATACTCTTAATTAGTCTACAAATATAGGCCGAGGTGATAAAGTTTAAAATCTGTAAATGCTGTATTTTTAAAATTTTGTTTTAAATTTGAACTCCCATTAAAATTTTACCCTATGATTTTTATCTACTCTCCAAAATAAAAGTAGGTGTTTTTCAAAGCAGACATAATGTCTGTAACTTTTAATAAGTAGCATATATCTCATGGCTCCTTCAAAAAAGGCACATAAAAAGTCAGAAACGCTATTTTTTTAAAAAGAAATCTAGAGCCCCTCCCCTCCTCCTTCCTGGAATTTCACGCACCATTCTTTTTTTACAATTTATCTTTTGTGTTATAAACGTTCTTAAAGTTTCAAACAGATCGCTTTGTTAGATTTCCTAATTTTAACAAAATCGCGTTATGTTAGTTCCAAATTCCACCACCAGGGAGCGCACTCTATTCTTAACAAAAGCTCCTTTACGCAACGTAGATACGTTACTTGAGGAGGTGGCGGTCTTCAGCAAGAATTTAAGATATTTGTTGAAATTACTATTCGGAAATAGTGGTAACTTAACTTTTGTCACATTTATATGTACTAAGTAGCATGTATCTGAGGACTCCATCAAAAAACCGCACCTGAAACGGTATGAAAGCAAAGGTAAAAAAAAGGATATATTTCGCCCCTCCCCTCCTCCCACCCACCTGCCCGAAATTTCACGTGCCATTTTTTGTAAACTTTTTCTAATGTGTTATAAACTATCTTAAAGTTTCAAGCAGATCGCTTTCTCAGATTCCCTACTTTAAATGAAATCGCGGACTCTTAGTTCCACTTTCCACTACCAGAGAGCGCACTGTATTTTTAATAAAACTGTATCTGAACGTAACTCCGTTAAACAACCTATCAGTAGATATGTTACTCGAGGGGGTGGCGGTTTTAAGCAAGAAATTAAGATATTTTTGAAATTACTATTCGGAAATAGTGGTAACAAACTTTTGACATTTTTATATTTAATAAGACTCATTTATCTCAGGACTCCGTCAAAAAACTGCACCAGAAACGGTAAGAAACGCAAAAGTTTAAAAAAGAAATCTATCGCCCCTCCTCCTCTCCCCACCTTCCCGAAATTTCACGCGCCATTCTTATATAAACTTTTTCTAATGTGTTATAAACAATCTTGAAGTTTGAAACAGATCACCTTGTTAGAATCCCTACTTTAAATGAAATCGCGGTCTGTTAGTTCTACATTCCGAACTAACAAGGGAGCGCACTCTATTCTTAGCAAAAGCGTATATGAACGAAACCTCTTCACGCAACCTACCCGTAGATACATGGATGGGAGGTCGGCCCCCAATAAAATCCATAAGAACCTCTAACACGGGTCGCTGCTGCATGCTTCACCGTTATAGCAGGCGTCTGTACATTCTCCGGAAAATATGTTAATTCCACTTTCCGCCTCCATGGGGCACACTCTGTTCTTAAAAAACCTTCATCCGAACGAAACTCTGTTATTAAACCTATTTGTAGATATATTAGTCGAGGGGGTAGGGGAATGATATAAAAATTTAAGAAATTTGCGGAAAACTACTATTTGGAAATAACCACTACTCATAAATTAAAGGTGCAAAAATTTCTGTACAAACATCCAACATGGGTTCCCACTGTCTGCGGCACTGTATAGTAGGCGGGCGATAAATTCGGAACATTTTTCTGTATTTAAAACATAAAACAGAGCAATTAAAAAATGTGTTTAAAAATGTCTTTAAAAAAACACTTCTGAAAAAGAAAATCATTATCAGTATCAAAAATGAGAATTTAAATTCTATTAAAACTGTTGCTACCCGCTACAGCAGCAGAAAGCATTAGAATGGAAGGACTTATTGTTGCCAATTTCTAATTTCTAGTGGTAAAAAAGCCAGTAAGGAGTACTCTAATCTTTTATTTAGCGTTTAAAAAACACATTTCTTGCTATCTAAATAAATGAGCATCAAACAGGCACAATCCAATTTTCCGTAAACCAACCAAAATCGCCGATTTTTTAGCAGATATTATCGCTCAACCAATCAAAGTAGAGAAAAAAACAGAAAACTGTGTGGCAAACAAAAAGCCTGCCAGGTTGTCAAGATGGTTGCTAGGTTGTGACGTCATTTGAAACTAATCCCTTCTCTTAAACGTTGTTCATAATTATGAAATATCTTTTGAAAGCATACGTTTCACCTTCATGCTAAAATTTAATGTTTAGTTGAAAAAACAGTCACACTTGAAACATTAAGCACTCAAATTAGTTTATTTAATTGTATCCCGTTTACTTAATTATTTCTGCGAAAGCTTATACAACCAACCAACCGAAAGCAAGCGGAAAGAAAGAAACGTATTTTTGATGAGCAGTGCTTTATGAACCAACCAACTGAAAGTAATCTGAGGGAAAAAGGCGTACTTTTGGTGAGAGTGACAGTGGTGTAGTCGTAAAAAAACACAGAGAGTATACGTTCTAAGCAGAGGGTATACGCTCAAGGCAGAGGGTATACCCTAGTGTATATATACTATAGCTTTCTTGAGAAACAGAGGGTATACGGTGTTCCTTAAAAAAAATCCAGAGGGTATACGGCGTATACCCTCTTATACCCTGCACTACATCCCTGACTGTCCGAATGTTAATTAATTACTCAGCTAATAATTAGAATATTAAAATTCTGAGGATATGGTGCATTAGAAGAGGCCTTGGACTCTTTTAAAAAAATTTTTAACCTCGTACGTGCCGTAGATTTTGCTAGCCAGCGCACACAGACAGACACACAGACAGACAGACAGACAGAGCGATTTGTTCTTTTATTAGTATAGATATTAGAGAATCTGCGATATACATATGGAATTGCAAGCACAGTTTTTTTTGTCTCTTAACCCTTTCAGGGGCAAGACTTTTCTGCTCCGATTATGTTCAAATAATTAATTCACACCGCAATATACGAACAAATTTATTTGCAAATAATCAAAAGCTTTTTTTCACGCTTATTATGAGATCGAACTTGCACTAACAAATTACTGGTGCCATTTAAAATTTTGTGCATTAAAATTAACCGTTTGCAGACTGCAAACGGCGCCCTTCAAGGGGTTAACAAAATAATTGTTACATCACAAATTTAACCCGTCCTAGGGCGGTGTTTGCATAGCCCGAACACTTAATTTTAACCCGCGAGTATGCGCGCTGGTCCTGATAGACCCGGAGTGCGTACGGTTTTTACTATTGCCACCACTATCTTTTTAAAAGTAATACTTAACCTCTTTTATCGAAAAATTCTCTCCGATTAAATGAGGTGACGATCATTATTTGTTTTTATTGGTGACAAAGTAAAAACCATTCATACCCTGGGTATGCGCGCATTCTGCCGGGTTAAAACTAGAACGCCCGGAAGGAGTCGATCCGACTCCGACCACATGATTAAATGTCAACTGGAACCAGAAATTCTTTCATAAAATAAGTTAAATTTAAACCACGCAGATTTACGCTAAATAAATCAGTCAAATAGTTTTAAATAAAAATTCTGGTGTCAAACATTTTTCTGAAACTAAATTTATTTCCGGGTAAAATTTCCGGGCATTCGAGTGTTAATTCTAAACTGCTAAATGGCACCCAGAATGTTTTAATAAAATTTTGCTGTCATAATAAACGAGAATAAATTATTTTAGTTATATGAAAATAAATTTGTTCGTAAATTCTGGTGTCACTCAATTACTTCAACGTCTTAGCAACAGAAACACCTACAGCGCGTCTCAAAAGTATATGGACAGGCGATTATTTGAAGTAACAGTTGAAAAAATGAAACAAATAGTCACGCAAAAAATAATTTGCATAAGAAATCGTAACACAAGTTTATTACAATACAGAAATATCATGCTTATATCACGCATTGTTTGTAAAAAAATGAAATTAAAAATAAGCTGTCCCAAAAATATATGGAAAATGAAATGTATCGTTTTTATTACCGCCGTATCAAAAGAATTTGCGTGTTCTACATTCTGTACGATTCTAACGAGAAAGACATGCTACCGCAGTGGGTCCGATTCTTCTTTTTTTACAGACCGCTGGAGTCACGTGATGCTCTTTTCGCACACCTTCATTGGTGCATTCGAGTTGACGTAACCACTTTCGAGTTGACATTTGAGTTGACATTTGACGTAACCACTATGAAATAAAAAATCACTGTTCGTTCTTCAATTCTCTGCAGCTGATATAGCTGAAATTCGGTGTTTATTGTTCGAAATGTTAAAGTTGCTGATACTGCTAAACAAATCAAGCATAGCAGGTGTGGAATTTATGACAATTTATCGAAAAGTGACAAGGCGATTTCAAAAAAGCGTTCAGTTCGACCAATAAAAACATCTCAGGGATACGTTAGAGAGATTTCACGAACAGTTTCAAACCCAAAGAAGTGTTCGTAAAATTGCGAGGACTTTAGCGCCTCCTAATGGAGATTTAGTGTTCACCGTCGCATGCAGACACGCAAATTTCGTAAATATTGCCGAATGTGTGACACCTATGATGAAATTGCACCATGGAAAGGCACGCGTTCTTTGGACTAAAACATACATGCATTGGATGGTCCTGGTTAGACATACTTTAGGGATGATCTGCACTCTCAGAAATAAAACTCTCAATTTTGACGATTCAGCAATCCTCCAGCTATATTTCGTTGTTTTTGACGATCATTTCGTATCAAAATCACGTGACTTTTAACGACACGTAAACTCTCAAATATTTGACGAAGGTGTTTCTTCATTCACGGCCAGACTAAATGCATTTTAAGGAAACCGTACCTCCTCAAATCCTGCGACTTTAGCAAGCAGATATAATATCTGCTTGCTAAAGTCGCAGGATACAAGCAAATATCTGAGATATTTCCTTGTTTATGTTATTCCTGTCATAATTTATTTAAAAAATTGCACTTTTTAGCGCTTTTCAGAAAATGCTGAAATACAGGTAGTTATTGTTTCTGCATTAGTTATTTTTGTAGCTCTTAAAGTTTTTAAGAATGTTTATTATTATTATGATTATTTTACTTTGCTCGCTATGGTTTAATTCGAAAAGAATAAATTTCCTGTGTTTTACAAAATCGTTTTAAAAGAAAATTTGGTCAATAAAGTTTTAAAGTTCAAAGATCCCTTTTTCATTTAAGAAATATATTCATATAACTATCAAATTAAATATGCATAATTGATCCCTCTCCCTTCTCTTCTGTAAACAGTAAAGTATTAAAATCTCAACCACATACTCAAATTGATAAAATCTCCCCCACATGCACTTTAAAATTCGTTATTTCTGAGCAACAAATTAACCAGACCATATTTTAATCATTCATCGAGTAAAGAAAATTTCCCTAATAAATTATATTAATCAAGCCATATTATAATTATTCATATTAACCATAGGAAATAATAATAATAAATTAGCCTTACTAATTAAAACTTGCAAGAATTATAACTATAACAACATCGATAAAATTACAATCAATCTTATAAAAATATAAATATACAGTAGAATCCATTACATGCATCTAAAATCATATCCCTTCGAGGACTCAATAGCGTAATAGCTAGAGCGTCCGTCTCCCACACCGGAGGTCGTGAGTTCGAATCACCCCAAAGCTATTATTTTTTCTCCTGTCGATACAAGAGCTTCTAAACTCTTCAATAGGTGGCACCACCAGCCCATTGATTGCGCTTTTCAAACAAGCACTTTTGACGAAATTGTTATCCTCAAACAAGTGAAGAAAGTAATTTTCTCAATTTGACGAAATATTCGCTCGGAGCATATCCCAGGAAATGGTTTCGTCAAAAACCAAGAAAATTTTGTGAAATCTGAGAATCCATTTCTGAGAGTGTGCGACGAGAACTTCGCGAGTTCATTAGTCGACAAAAAGGAGGGGGGTTTTCATGGTATGGGGCGCATTCTGTTTCAACGGAACAACGGATTTGGCTTTTCTTAATGATCGACAGTGCTGTGGGGATTATCAAAATGGCCTCAAAAGCAATGTACTAAAAATTAGAAACATCCTAGAAGGAGAAACTGGAAATTCCAACAGGAGAATGCGTCGTTTCATACCTCCCACTCAACAACAGCTTCATTTGCACAGAATCAAGTGTCTGTTATATACTGGTCAGCCATCAGCCCAGAGTCGAATTCAACTGAAAACCTTTGGAGAGTACTTGCACGAGAGGTGTATACCCATGGTCGTCAGTTTTCGACTATTCTGGAATTAAAGCAACAAGGAGAACAGAGTTGATTCTATTTACAACCACACATTCTAAAAACACTAGTTCGAAGCATGTCTGATATAATGTTTATGATAATTCAAAGGTATGGGTCCAAAACTTGAAAAATACAGAATACTCGAAAAGTCCACATATTTTCAGGGCAGCCTATTTTGATTTTGATTTTATTTTACAAAAATTCTATAAAACATATACTGTATTCCTTTATTGTAATAAACTCATGTTATGATTCCATATGCTTATTATTTTTTCGTTCTTATTACATAATTTTTTTGATTGTTATTTCAAAAAATCGCTTGTCCATATACTTCTGAGACACACTGTATATCATTGTTAATGACTAAGTATAAATAAACGGCTAAGATACACCAAATCTTCAGCGGTGTGCATAATGATAGGAGCGACACGAAAACAAAGAAGTTACTTCGCGTTTGCTACGCATATGCACAAATCTTTATTTTCGAAATAAATACATTATATTACAATTAATATTAAATCAATCATTTACGAAAAAAATGTATATATATATATATTTATATATATGTTAAAATATGTATTTTGCAAAATTTACACTGGAGCAAAATGATAAGAACACTGTTAAAAAAAAAAAAAAAAAGAAAGAAAGAAAAAAAAAACGGACTAAAATACGGAAATTATACTGGCAATTGAGACGCCAGCACTATTTCCGTATATTAACGGAAATTTTTTCCGTAAATGCCAGGAAAACGAAGATTTTTCTGTAATTTACGGGGAAATATTTCCGTTAAAATAAGGAAATCGTACTGGTGTCTCCATTGCCAGTACAATTTCCGCATTTTAGTCCGTTTTTTTTTACAGTGAACGCCGTAAATATCTCGAAACAACGGATCGTGATTGGTTTATATTTCTAAATATCACATAGCTGCCAACTTTTACGCTTTCTTCCTACCACTAAAATTTTACAGTAAATATTGGCTTATTTAATCGTCGAAATCTCACGATTAAAGAAGGCGAAACACTCTATTAAATTTTAGTGGTAGCAAAAAAGCGTAAAGGTTGTGAAGCTATGATATCATTTAACTAAGCATTTAAAAGAGAGTCGGAGGGCATTCGTTTAGTTTGCGAAACGTTTAGACAATGGGTGCATACCTTGTAAATAGTTTTACATTCATGCAAAATGTATATAATAAAATAAAGTACTGGATCATGAAACATTACTGAAAAAACTTGGAACATCTACGAAATAAATTTGAACTTCTGAAACAAATTACAGTTTTTGTTCTTTATCCATTTATTTTGACAAATATTAATAAGATTTTGAAAAAAAAAATTAAAAATCTACAAAGGACTTTACAGACATACAGTTTTTAAAATTTATTTCGAAATGAATCGTTTAAATTTTCATTTAAAATGAAAAACTGAAATAAAATAAATTTTAAATGCGTTCTTATTTTAAATCTATTACCCTAAATACTCAGATAAAAGTCATTTTTGATGAGTTAACTTTTTAAAGAATTTTAAAGGATTTTAAAGTCTTGCAATGTAAAAGTGCTAAAAAATTTTAAATTGCATAATTTTATAATAAGTACATCATTAAACCACCAGGGTGAGGAAGACAGCTACAGCTTTCATTATTATAGCAGATTTTTTTTACTGCCTTTGACAGATTTTAAAATGAAAAAATTGTACATGGAGTGGTTTTAAAGACAATTCGAAATACTTTGTCTGGAAAAATTTATCATATTATTTTATTCTTGTCATTTCACAAGAATCTGTGGAAAAATATAAATTTTCAAAAGGGTCGTATTGAAATCAGTTTAAGACAAAGTGATTTACAGGAAAATCCTTTGTTTAATTGTCTTTTCATAAAGATAGCTTTATTTTATAGTTTTGTTCAATATTTAAATTATTTAATTTTTCTATGTTACAAATGATAACAATTTTTAATTTGAAAGTTTTATTGTTTGACAGCGGCCACCAGAAATAAGATTTCCTTTTCAAAAAATTACCATCAAAATATGGAAAACTTTTGACTAAAATATTTCGACACGTATTTAACTTATTTTAACGTGCAGGGAGAAAGTTAGCAAGATACGAAATATTTTATAAATGACTGAATTAGTTATGATATGCAGAAGAAGAAACTTTCTTGTTGTTTTAACAATTATGTACATTTACTTAATGCATTTATTTAATTTTTTTTTATTACATACATTTATTTACATTCGTGATGAATATGGCTGAACGACTCATAAAAACATTTCGTTTTAACCCTTTCTGGGGGAAAAGCACTTCCACTGTTAAAATGTTGAAATTAATGATTGGCAACGGAATTCACGTACAAATTTATTTGCAAAGAAGAGAAAGCTATTTTTCACATATATAATAAATGGGGAAAAATAATACAAAAATCCTGGTGCCACTGTCGAATAAAAGAATTAAAATTAAGTGGTTTCATAAACACACCACCGCCCTGAAAGGGTTAATCCAGGGCTGGAAAACTGTGACACGCCGGATGCCACTAAAATTTTACAGAAAAGGTCGACTTCTTGAATCGCAGATATTCGATGATTAGTTAAGGCATTGATTACTATAAAATTTTAGTGGTGTTGAGCGTAGCAACAGTTGTCCAGCCCTGTTTTAACCCTTTCAGGGGCAAAGCACGTCTATTGCTAGTTCTGTAGCAGTTATCTCTTTCCCCACTCGCAAAATAAATAGAATGGTCCATTTTGCAGGGATAGAAAGCAACACTAAACGGCCAGAAAGCAATTTTACTGCTAAAATGTTTAAATTATTGACTGGCACTAGAATTGACGAACAGACATATTTTAAATAAGAAAATATACATCATAAAATCAAATTTTATACAAAAATTCAGGTACAATTTTGGAAATTAAGGGTTAAATTTCAGTGGTATAAATAATAAACCACCACCTTTCAAAATGTTACCGCCTTGACTTGGCATTGGTTCAAGCACGTTTTCCTGGTGCATTCTAATATAATTTTTGCTTTGCCCTTCGTCAATACTCTATTTAATTTTCACTGTTGTTGTACTCGCACGGGGGCGAGTAAAAATCTAGGCGCCAGCATGCTGTCTCTCACCACTAAAATTTATTCTTTATTTTTCGTCTAAATTTTTTGCTAATAAAATTTAAGCGAAGAAATCTAATGAAATTTAGTGGTGAGAGACTGCCTGCTGGCGCCTATATTTTTATACCCCTGGTCGCACGTATATTATTGAGTGGTATAGTCGACATTTACTTAGATATTTAGTTGGCTAGTAAGACCATGAGGGTAATTACTTAATAATTTATGTCCAATGAAATATAAGTTCAGTATGCCTAAATGCGATGGCCCCTAAATGCGACAATGTTCTTTTTCTTGTACTCTTATGCAAGAATTATAAATACATGCTGTATAATGAGGCATCCGCTTTTAGTGAACAAAACCCGAAACTTTTATCTACATTTAAAACGTTTTATATTAAACAAATTCCTATTCCAATGGACGTCGCACATTTTATAGCGCCCCAATATTTCCTAAATGCGATAAAAAATCCTGAAATTGGTTCAAGTTTTTTTTTTTTTTTTTTTAACTTTGAAGGTCAAATAAAATTACGAACGTCAATGGCTACCATGTGTGTTTCATTTACCAGCAAATTTAGCTCGTGAAAACGCGAAAAGTTTACAGATTTGAGTTCTAAAATTTTGCGCCCATTTAGGCAAATTGTTTTCTTCAGTGGCCTATTAGCTACAAAGATAATGTGCTAAATGCGAGGAGACTTTTAGGATAAAAACTAAGGTAAATTTATATGGAATTTTCATAAATTGCATTAAAATTATGTTTAAAGCAGAAATTCTGTTTAAATAAGCTTTCTTGGGGCAATAAATTAAGAATTTCATTATTATCCTCCAATACTATTTTCTTTTACTGCGTACTTAAACATGTATTTGAAATGATCAAAATAGAAAAATACCCATCTTTAAAATTTTAAATTTAAAAAATGGCATTTTCAAATTCAGTGAGTGCATGGTAAAAAAAAAAAAAAAAAAAAAAAAAAAAAAAAAAAAAAAAAAAAAAAAAAAAGGTAACGCTCCGCGTATATTTCGAGATCGTTTTCCCTTTTCATAAGTTTTTATAACAGGAAGTTATAATTATATTTTCTGAAATATTCCAACTACTCGTATGTACTGGTGACAATTAACTCGCTAGCACGCGCATTCGCCACCAATGTATCTGTTCATTCCACAGGAAGTTTACAGATTTCTCTATACAACGTTCCAGAATAATTTACCGAATTTGTTGTTAATTTAAAAACATTTCCGGCATTTTTTTAAACAAAGACATATCGCGCAACACAAACACACCTTCAACAAACACAATCCGTATTGGAAAATAAGGTTTCACGGACTAGCGGCTTTTTTTTATACTCGGTAACGGCATGCGGTGATGGACACAGGAGAAATATGTATCCGAACAACGCTTTTAGTGTAAACTGGTGGGAATATTAATTTTTATTTGTTAGTCAAATCCGGGAGAAATTATTACATCGTAAACAATTTTAAAAAATTTTAAAATTTTAAATTTCACAAAACTACATTTTGTAAGGTAGGGGTGGCAAACCCATTGCCAGTGGACAAACTGCCATCACTATTTCTAAAGAGCAATTCATTTAATGACAGAAATTATGGGACTAAAATTTTAAAAAGAAAAAAAAATAGAATATTAAGAAATGCTGCAATACTTATAAAAAGCTACAAAAGAACAAACCTCATTGGAATATACGTGGAAATTTATCATTTGTTTTTGAGTCTAAAGGATAAAATGTTTATATGCTTTCAAATATGATTACGATGTGATGTTTTTAATCTGCTTATGTAAAACTTCATCGCCACAAGTTTCCTCTAAAAGCAACGTGAAAATATAAATTTATTTTCGATGTTCAGGTTTGCACATGCAAGGTTCTCGGGTGTTCTTTGAACGTAAATGGTACCTTTCAGAGCAGTGGTTTGCTATTGACATAGCTGGGAACCTTAAACTAATCTTCCGTAATACTTGAGTTAATTTGACCTTGGTTTAATACGTTTCAAACCAGAAAAAGTTTTAAGAAATGAAAATAAATGCACTATATAATGCCATTAATGTCCGGAAACTTTCAATTTTAGACATTTTGTCGAATATTTAGAAATATACTTGACAGATTCTTCTGTAATTTCAGGATTAAAAAGAACAGGGTGGCCTCATATTTAGCAATGTTGATTTGATAAGGAGGGCAATTAGGGGGCCAACAAAAAATCAAAGAAAAAAATAATCCCTGGGATCACCCTGTAATATAAAATGCATGAAATGATCTATCGCTGCCGAATATAAATACGCAGACATTGTGCAATATGTGTATTCTTTTGTGTAAGAATAGCATGTATATTAATACAGATATAGCGATTTATTAAAAAAAATTAAAAAATTCTTGCATGTTTTTTGCTTATAACATGCAGGGTTTTCAACCAAATTTAACGCTGGTTTCAGAAAAATTGACAAAATATAGTAGGAACAATATAGTGCAATTGAAATATAAATATATTAAATATTTTAGGAAATATGAGCAGTTGTATGAAATAATTTTTATCTGCGCATGCGCGAACGATAACAAGGATCATTTTGCATAATTTAATAGTCAACTCTATGGAGCAACTTATTAAAAAAAATCTAGTCAAATATCGTAAAAATTCAGAAAGATATCGGCATTAGAGTGAGCAAATTTTTAGTTGTTCTCTAAAAGCAGCTGAATGATAAGGGATTTTCCACAAATTGCCATTTTTAATTTTTTTTTTTAAATTTTCATTTGTTATTGATGCTTTAGTTCTTCTTGGATAACCACCAAAACGAGCCCATACCATGATCAAAAGAAGTATCAAAATCGAAGCATATTTTCCAAATCTACTCGTTGATACTCACTAAATACTAACATTTTTCAGAAAGTCAGTTAATAAAAAATGTCAATTTGTGCAAAATCCCTTATCATTCAGCTGCTTTTAAAGAACAACTAAAAATTTGTTCACTTTAATGCCGATATCTTTCTAAATTTTTACGATATTTGACCAGATTTTTTTAATAAGTTGCTTCATAGAGTTGACTATTAAATTATGTAAAGTGATCCTTGTTATCGTTCACGCATGCGCAGATAAAAATTATTTCATACAACTGCTCATATTTCCTAAAATATTTAATATATTTATATTCCAATTACACTATATTGTTTCTACTACATTTTGTCAATTTTCTTTTTTAAATCGGCGTTAAATTTGGTTGAAAACCCTGCATGTTATAAGCAAAAAGAAAAATGCAAGAATTTTTTTTTTAAAATAAATCGCTATATCTCTATTAATATACGTGCTATTCTTACACAAAAGAATACGCATATTGCACAATGTCTGTTTATTTATATTCGGTAGCGGTAGATCATTTCGTGCATTTTATTTTACAGGGTGATCCCAAGTATTATTTTTTTCTTTGATTTTTTGTTGGCCCCCTAATCGCCCCCTTAACAAATCGACATTGATAAATATGAGACCGTACCTGTTCTTTTCAATCCTGAAATTCCAGAAGAATCTGTTGAGTATATTTCTAAATATTCGACAAAATGTCTAAAATTGAAAGTTGCCGGTTATTAATGGCAATATAGTGTATATTTCACGTAGAAATCTGGAATTAAATAAATAAGCATTCATGAAATAAATTTTCTGGTTCGAAATGTGGTTAACCTGGGTTAAATTAATCCAAACATTACGGAAGATTAGTGGAAGGTTGGCAGCTATGTATTGCGTACAAAAACTGTATTCCTTGTCATTGCCAGACGTTCGTTTGAAATGGCCCGTGGGAACGCAGATGGCTGTTGTTTTCATGGGACGTTCCGTGCTTTGCGGAAGCTAATCCATCTTCTGCGTTTGGAAGCGATTTGTTAAAAACAGTTTCTCAAACAATTTAAAATCCTGCGAAAAGCCGTAGAGACAATCTTCGTTACATGTTTAGAAACTGTTGCATATATGGAAAAATAAAAAAGGACACTGAAAAAACAAAAGCAACGTCAAAAAATGAAAAGGAGAGAATAATTAAAGAGTAAAAAAAATCAAAAACAGTATTTTAAAAACAAAATTCGTTAGAAACCTGAAGTCAATTACTAAAACAACCTGGAAGTAAAGCTGCAACAACTTCAACCTTAATCTATATAGATCCATACCATTTAGAATTAAAAAAAAATTGAGGCCTAGAAGGAACGTGAAAATTAAAAATGAGTTAAAAGCAAACTGAAAAGGAAAAGATAGGGTAAAATTTTTTGCATCAGTCATTTATTATTTACTTCTTTCTTTATCGATGGTCAAAGTCTGTTAAATATTGATTTTGAAGCATTCATTATTTAAGTATAATGTATTCAAGATAACATACCGTTATGATTTTTAATTTAAATTATTAGTTTATCTAATTGCTCAATAATATGCTAGTCAACTTTCAGTTTTATGTATTTTAACTCTTTATTAAGTAATTAAAATGTGTATAGCTATTAAATGAATTGACATGTATAAAACGCATTGTCATATTTACAGGGCTCGCACCGTTCCTAAAATTTTCGCACTTTGCTACCACTAAATTAAAACGATAATCTTTGTTTTTCAATTCTGTTATATATGTTAAAGGAATCTACCACAACGAATTCTTATTTAAAATACTGGTAGCAAATTTCGAAAATTTTAGGAACGGTGCGAGCCCTGCATTTAGGATAATGGACGACTCATTTAGGATTTAACCACCGTAAATGCAACAAAAATAACCTAAATACCACAATGGTATATTGTTGGCTTATGGCAAAAATTACGATTTAATTTTTACGAAAGAAGTTAGTTTTGAACTAAAGGCACAGTATTCAATAATTTCCAGCTTCATAAAAAATATATTTATTTAACGAAATGCCAAATATACCCTAAATGGGACAAAACTATAGGGAATCGCGTCTCATTTAGGCACAATGATCTTATATTATGTTTTTCCTTAAAATGATATGGTGCACCATTAATTATGATGTACGTTAGCAATATGACTATGGTGTCATTTCATCACTGATTTGAATGTTGTTTAAATGTATATATTATATAAACAGACATTTAATTTAGTTAAAGATTCTTCGCATCGTAATCTGACTACTAAAACCTCACATACGCAATAAATAAGGCAAGTTGCGCATATTACACACTACAAATCGGGCAATGCAAACAGGGTGGAAACTAAAGAAACTATCAAATAAATTGTGAATGGAAAATCTAGAATTGTGAGACAAGTGGCTACCTACACTGGGTTTCATAATGATATGAACACCTAGTAATTTTGTGATATCCTGGCAAAAATTCATAAATAATTATCAGAAAACTTCATTCTCGAGACAAATAAAGTAATTTTACATAATACATAGTTATAAAAGAAATATCAAACGTTAAGTTCATTAAAAATATGAATTACCAGAGAAAAAAGAGCCATTATAAAGAGAATGAGTAATGGGAAATCATCTTTAGGCGAACTTTCAAGAGATCCACTGAGAGCAGTGTCAAAAAGTACCTCGTCCAGAGTAGTGAAGAACTCTAAGATGATGAGGTACAAGAAAAGGAAGTTCCAACCACGTATGACTTATATTTATCAGCAGAATCGCCTGAATTGAGAAAAAGATCACATGTCCTGGAAGTAAGAATATGAAAAAGTAATATTTTCCGATGAAAAAAATTCAATTTGAATGGTCCGGACAATTTTCTTATTGTTGGCACGATCTGCTCAAGAAACCAGAAACGTTTTCAAAACGGCAGGAGGGTGGAGGTTTACCCATGGTTTGGGCTGCGTATGAATTTCATGGTCAGTTCAAAGTTGCGTTTCCCTCTGGCAGAATGAGTGCATTAACCTACCAAAATCTACTTGAAGAAAACTCGCTGCCATTTGCTGAGGAAATTGGCGGAACATCCTGGATGTTCCAACAAGACAATGCATCCATCCACACGGCAAACAGTACTTGGGTATGGTTTCTTAATAATGGTGTACATGTAATTTTATGGCCATCTGTTTCTCCTGATTTAATGGAAAACATATGGAGACTTCTGGTTAGATCTGTTTACGTAAATGGAAAACAATATGCCACAATTTCAGAATTAAAAGCTGCTATCATCTTCCACTGGAATGAAATTGATTAAAATATATTAAACAGCTTGGTCCACTCCATGCCTGATCGCGTTTTTGCATTAATTAAAAGATCTGTTGCATACAGTTGGCTATCAACCCCTTAATTCTCGCTCCCATGATAGTCACGGGCAGTGTCTTTTATTCAGATTGTTTGATTCTAACCGGTTTTATAGAATAGTGTAATTGGCTTTATTATGGTATCATTTTACCTGTCATTAAACAAGGTGAACATTTCTTTAAAAAAAGTGGTGCCAATAAGCAATTTGTATTTTTAAACTGTAATTTAATGCGACCGTTAAGGGTTATCTACATTTTTGGCCAATGTTCATATCATTATGAAACACCTCAAAATGAAAAAAAATGAGTTTATTTTATGTATAAATCGCTGTTTCAATAATATTCTATTATAAAATGAAGCGATTTGTTCTATTTCTATCATTGATTAGGCTTCAGATTGTTTTGTAACATTTTCTTCATTTTTATGGTTGAAAAACTGGGTGTTCATATCATTTTGAAACCCAGTGTACCAGAGATTAATGACTTATTTAAGGCGGTGATTGATTATCAAACAATTAACATTTTAGGACTTCTAACAACGTTATTATTACATGTAAAACGCCATTCATACTAAATCGAAGAATCTCTAAACTTTTCTAATTGACATTATTTCTCTATTTATCATACTGTATTGAGATAGGACCGATGCAACTCTTTTTCAATGCCTCCAAGTTTTCAGACATGGCCTTGGATTAAATTCCTCTGTTTTCTCCACACAGACTTCCCTGTTGTTTTCATCACATTTACGGTAGATTGGAATTAGATTCACCGCCCAGACAACCAACCAGCGGTTTTAGACAGGACCGCAGGTCCCCAAAGATGAAATGGAGTGTATATGTACTTATAGTTTTTTCATTGCTTTTTACTCTGTAAAAGAAGGAAGTGATAGTTATTGCATTATTTTGCCTTTCGTTACTGATTCTTTCATCAAGCAATTTATATTCTAATTACGACTAAATGATTTAATTAACACTAGAACTACCGGAAATTTGAGTCAAGTTTTACAAAAATATTTCACATCAGAATTTTGATTTAAAACAGTTTAACTGTATTATTAAACGTTTTTCTTCTTTGTATCTTTTAAACTTATTTCAGAATCCAATTTCTGGTTTGAACCGAAACACATTCATATGGTAGCCGTGAAAATGGCAGCTCATGGTAGTTCTAGTGTTAAGACTGTTTTTTTCCAAATTTATATCTGTACCTTGGAACAAAAAGGGGCAATGTCCAAAATTGAGAAATTTGAGTTAAATGCACGAATGAATTCAGGATGCGATGTAACGTAATTGTTAAATGGGCCAAAGTCCCCCCAATATTAAATCATTGCAAACAAAATATTTTGTTGAGGTCAATGTTACTTACTGTTAATGTAATGTGTCAAACTTAAATTGGGTATCCTGCCATTTGAGAAAAATGGACATTGGTCCTTTTTGTTCGAAGGTACAGATATATTCTTGCTTGCAATGCACAGTTATATCTTAAGTGCCTTGTTTGATGCTGAATTTGGTCTAATCACTTTTAGAAATGCTGCTTGTGAATAAAATGTATTCTTCAATTTAAATAAATTCCAAAACATATAAAAAGTTATTTGTCTGTGTTTAAAAATCTTCAAAAAAAAAAAACCAAGAGCAAAACTTTTAATACTTTTACCTAAAGGAAAAACGCTTGCAAATTTGAATAATTTAATTTAATCTTATATCTAAACAAAATGTTTTATAAGCTATTAAATTCACTGCGATGAAGATAACTTAACAAAGTGTCTGTCAGAAACAGATGCCCCCCTTAGTACAATAATAAATTGAAGTAGCTTAAATTAAAAAACAAAATATAGAGAAATAATACGAAGCTTTGATAAATAAGTTTTAGCTTTTTCGATGCATCGAATTTTTTTTTTAATATTTCAAAGTAATAGTTAATTAAATTTACAGTGTAAGACAGAAAGAAATCTTTTATTTTTGACTCTGCAACATGGAGAATGTTAATAAAGTTTTCAGAAAAAAATGTGGCCAACCACACAAAGAAAATGTTAAAAATGGAACGATTCTATAACGCAAAAATTTCTTTTTTAGAAAAAATAGATTTGTTTTAGATTGATCATATTACCTGGATTTCAACTTTAATTTATGTTTAAAAACGATTTCAGTTACTTACATTTTCAGGCAATTACCCTAAATATTTATATTTTACAGTAACTGACATTTGGAATAAATTATTTTTTTTATTAATAGAGTTTCTTTCTTTATTTTTTCCATATAAATTCACGATTATGTAATGTTCATCGTATCCAGAATTCCTAGATTTCTGGTCATGGACCCTTGTTCAAGCACATAGAGATCCGTGCGGCCATTGAACATGATGCCTGCCCACACTATGATACTTGAAGTCGCATATCGATCTCTTTCTATAATATTTTCGTGACAATAAGCACTACCAGCCTCGCGCCATATCCGTTTACGTCTAGAATTAGACAATAGACTGAATTTACTCTCATCTGAGAAGAGCACGGTAGACCAGTCGTCATCAGTCGTCTTGAGTCCAACTGCGATGTATACGGCACCAGAGTAAACGGGTGCTACGTTGGCGTTTCGAGAGTGGGACACACACAACAGGTCTCCCGGCGTATAGCCCACCCTTTTTCAAACGTCTTGCAACAGCAGTGGTGAAAAATTGGCGCAGGGGAGGAGCCTGTTTATACCATTAATTTTTTACAGTATTCTTCACCTTAATAAAAACTCAGAAATGAAGTCATTAGATAAGCTGAAAAATACTACTAAAATTTAGTGGTGTCAATAGGCTCCACCTCTGCGCCAATTTTCCACCATTGCAAAAGTTTTCCGCGATATTTTAGTTCCTCTGGCATCACAAAGTTGATTTACTAATTGACCAGCTGTGCTCCGTGGGTTGCTTTTTGCCAAAATAACAATATAGCGATCTTCTTGGGACGTCGTACTGCTAGGACGACATCCTCCAGTGCGCCTAGTACATTTTCCACACTTTTGGAATGCCACCTATAGCCTAGAAACAATACTGCGCGCGATGTTAAATTCACGGGCATCTTCTCTCATTTTGCGTCCTCTTCCAACTTTCCGATTATTCTACCGTAATATCATCTAAATGATGCCTCGAAGACATGTTCAAAATTTCAGTGCTCAAGCTTTACTCCATTTTCTTCAATATTTACATCTAATGACAACTCACAACACCCGCCGATTGCGTAAAATATCTTATGTCTGCTGTCACGAGATCGATAAAAGTGGAAGTATAAAATTTGCATAAGTTTCACAAAATATTTACATATTTACACGTGCTGCTGAGGATCTTGTGAAGGCGCCTACCTTCACATATTATTATTAATACTTTTCTCCTTTTCCCCCTTTTGTAAAAGAAATTACATTTTTAAAATCACATTTTTAAATTCTTAAAATTTCATTATCTGTCTGCATTTGGATTCAATCTTTTTTAGCGCTCTTTTCCTTCATAAATTAAGCAATCATTTTTCTGTATCTGTAATATTTTAACCGCAGCGCACTGCAGTTGAAAGAAAAGAAATCATTTCCTTTTCTCGCCTAATAACTGGATTCTAATTTTCATCCTTCTGCCTTAGTTTGATGATATGCAGAAATTAGTCAGACATATTACTTCTACATTTGTAACCGTTGGTCCAGATGTAAGATATATTAGTCATTTCAGTTATTAACCCTGTGTTTATTTTACTTTAGTTTATTAACATGCGCTTTCAGCCGCTTCAATCCCATGAGAATTGTGGCAAACCACTATAGAATGTTCTTTTGCGGTTTATGTGCTATAATTCCTAAGTAATCATTTGGCGTTAAATATTTCTTATTACTCTTTTACTTCCCACATTCAATTTCAATTATCGTACTTTGACCACATGCCTTCCTCTCTGTAATCTCACCATATAGCATATGTATTTGCAAAATTGTGTATGTACTCCTGCCAATACTCGAGCATTTCGAGAAAATGTAATTGTAACACTTTTTTTCTGAACTCGCATGCTCTGAGCTTAAGAATCTAACGAGACTCTCTCTCCAACGCCCGGCTCCGGCCGAGGGCTCGCCTTGCGAAAAAAAAACATCCCGAACCTGGTGTCCGATTTGGTCAATAAAGAATTAGTTGAAACATTTGGCTTGTCTCTATCTGTAATATGGATTAATTATTTCTGTTAATATTGCTTCCCATATTTATCAACACCAACTGCTATCCGGACTATACAAATACCGGGAATACAAACGTACAGAAATCCCAAAGCTTCTGTACAGAAAATTGGTAGCGTTCAGGCGAAAGCGAGATCCAGTTGGAGAGGAGGAGAATGTTTACGGTATAATAGACTATAATTTGTCGATTTTCTAAAGGTATTCGGTGGAAACTTTCGATGCTCATCAAGTACCATGACTGCTCTTCCTCCTGGTGTTGTCGTGTACAGGAGTACACAATTCGCAAAAAAAAACTGTTAAAATTTATGAACAAATATCAATAATTTTGCATAATTATGGACTATGCTCATTACAGTGGGTGTCTGTACACTTATCTCGCCTGAAATGTCCACTACCCGAGTACTAAGACGCAATAATTATGACACCTGTAGTACCCGATTATCCAGTTTGATCTTTGTGAGTGTGGTATCCAAAACAGACGTCTGAAACTATTTTCTGCTATTCCAGAACAGATGTTCCGTGAATGTTGCCTGTTATACAAAAAAAAAAGAAAAAAAAACTGGTTCCCGTGATCCTGAATTAATGTGAAAATGAACGACGCCCTCGTACAGCACTGTACCGCAGATTCTCTGGTGGTCATCGGAAAATCCATGCATCGCCTTGCCGCGGGATTCCGTCACAAAGTCCGCCAAACACCTCCGTTTTTTTCCGGCAAGAAGAGAGAGGAATAAAATTATCATTCAGGATGACTCAACGTACATTTTTTTCTCTCGCCGTCGAAGCAAGATTATTTTTTTTTCCTTGTTGTTGGATGTATGCCGTTTTGCAAACTTTCAGCAGTCCCAGGCTTTTTAATTATTCATCGCTTCTGTGCGTGGTATTTTGGGACATCTACAAATGAACGAAGGAATTTAAGAAAATCTTGAACGTACTTCGAAAAATTCGGTGGAATATGTAGATTGACTTGTACAAAAAAAAAAACTGATGGATTTTAGAAAATAAATATGAACGTTCATTGCTAAGGAAAAAGAAAAACTTTAAATACAGTTAAAATTCACTGGGGGCGCACACAAAATAAATAATTTTTTTTCTCTACTTAATATGATGTGAAAACACAAGAAATTAATTGTAAAAAAAAAAAAAAAAAAAAAAAAAAATCATTTTTCTTGTCTTTGTTGTAATAGGTAAGCTATTCTAATTTTTTTTTTCTTTTACAGTGTTCAAGATTAAGTCATTTTACACCCATAACTATATTTTATTGCTCCTATGAAATGGAGGCATGCTATATTTAAGCAATTTAACGAACTCTTGACAAATATATAGTGTATAAGTTAAAAAAAAAGGGCAATGAAAAGAAAGTTGAGAGATTACTTTTAGTTCTTTAGTGCCTGTATTTTCTTTTAAGTATAAAACTTGATGCTTAAATGGAAAGTTTTATATATATATATTTACAGTGTAAGTTGTAAAGTAGATTTTTTTTCTTTTACTTTTAAAGGTTTTTTTTTCTCTCTCTTTTTATTATTTTTGTAATTGTGGTAAACGTAGAATTATACTTTTATGTTGATTCCTAAATAATACTGTTTGATTATTTTTTTTTGCTACTCTTTTCGCAGTGGATATTGAAAAATAAGGCGCCTACCTTCACAGATCTATTTCTAACTGTAATCGTTGAAAATAATAATGGTCCTTAACCCCTTAATTCTCGCTCCCGTCATATTCACGGGCTGCGTACTTTTTTCAGATTATTCAGATTTGTTTGATTCCCACCAGTTTTATAAAATAGTGCAATTGGCTTTATTATGGTATCATTTTACCTGGTCATTAAATAAGTTGAATATTTCTTTTTCAAAAAAGTGATGCCAATGAGAAATTTGAATTTTTAAACTGTAATTTTATGCGACCGTTAAGGGGTTATGTTATGTCCACCAGTGTATATATATATATATATATATATATAATTACTTTGATAATTGTTGATATAAATTTTAAATGTATAAGGCTTGTATCAAGTCTTAATACTCAATTTTTTGAATTAAATTTAAAATAGATGATAATTTGCAATATTCTATAGTAGTTACACATATGTATATGAGTGTACATATTCCTCTTCCAAGTCTCGTGATCTTTAAAATAACTAAATGATTTTCAAATTGTCTCGAATCTTTATTTCTATTTATTGATGAAAAAAATTAGAAACAAAAATAATTTAACCCTCCTCTACGGAGTGATACATCTATGAGTCAATTAAGTCTTTAAATCAATTTAATTCTATGGATAAGTTTAATCTTTAATAAATACATTAAGCTCCATGGTATAAATATATTTAAATGGAAATATTCGCCTTATGTAATGATAGAAGTCTGCTATTAAATAAGGCTAAAAATGACTCCTAAAAATTCGCAGTATCTGTCTGTAAATAGGAGTATAAAAAAACCTATATCCAAAGGAAATTTCCTTGCAGTATAAGGATCAAATTTATATTCATCTAAAACTTTCATATGAAATGAAATAAGACATTTGTCACCAACGTCATTTCTTGCTCAGCGTATTTCTAAAATATAAAATATTTCGTATTTTCCCCAGAAAAATTCTTCCTTTGTACTTTATGTTATACTAAAGTAGAAATATAGTCCTTTAGTAAGCAGTCAAAAAATCTTAAAATAGAAGGAAATCTTAATACTGCCGCTTTTTTTCCATTTGAAATTTGTCAGTTGAACTGTCAGAAAGACATGCTTCGTATTTCGGTTTTCCGTTCAAGCTTATTGACTATTTTACTATATTCAAGTGGGGCTTTGGTAAGTTAGATTAGAAACTGAAACTGTATATTTTTTCTTGTGCGTTAACTATATATATTCTGAATAAGTAAAAGTTTTACCTCAACGTATTCAACAAATTTCTATGCATATTTTATAATGTTTAAAAAAATATTTTTAAAATGTAATAGGATTCACAAAATGTACTCTTTTCATTTCCAAATTCTAAGGATTTTAATAAGATCTCGCAGATAAACGTGTTTTAGGAATAATTTGAGATCTTGCGTGCTTATTGACATCTGAACACTTTTACTACAGTGTCTATAAATATAGAGAGTGGAAATTGCATATACTGGTATAGTTTTAGTGTATATAAAAAAATTACATTTTCTTAGGCAGCGTTGCTATAAAATTTATTGCTTGAAAGTGTAAACACTAAACGTTAGTAACATCGTCTAGAAATACGTGGTGCGGAAAGCATTTAAAATATTAGGTCATTAAATATGAAACGTCAGATTTTAAAGCGTATTTATATTTAGAAATTCCGAATTATTATCAGAAAGTTTTAATAGCTACTTTTATTTTATAAGATGATAGATATTCTAAAAATAAAATAAAGAAAATTACTATTCAAAATTATCTGTTGTGAATTCAGAATTTCTAAATTAAAAAACAACTTCCAAGTCGGGCGTTTCATACTTTATAACCTAATATATGGTTGAATTTTTGTTCATTCCTAATGTATCGCATATTACACCGTAAATTTTTTTAATCCTATATTTCGCAAAATTTAAATTTCAAAAATAAGTTTCCCGTACTTTATATTGCATCATAAATATCTAAAATCACACTCGATTTCTATTCATTCATAGGAATAGACTCGATCATAGCGCCCTCTGCTAAAGATGTATTTTTTTGGATTTGGTCAAGCTTGTTCATTTCCACACTATACTATTCTTCTAGACACTGTACTTTTACTACGGAACGGGACATTTACATACCACTGAATAACAGCAGGTAGAGTTTTGCCAGCGGGATACTTTTTTTTAAATTCAGATTTCTTGATAGGCACAACTTTTTTGAAATGGTAAAATTTCCCTTGTATTCGCCCTATTTATCCGTTCATTAAATAAGGCGAATTTCGCTTTTTTAAAAAACTGGTGCCAATCAAGAAATCTTAACTAAGAAAAGTAGTCCACTGGCAACACTGAGTAGGTGTGCTATGAGCGACTTTTTATATATATTATTCGTACTACTATTCACATTTTTCTTGTGAAATTCTCTTAAAATGGCCCTTAATATTTATGTAAAAGATTTTTTTTTGATAAATTGATACGAATGGAATAAAAACCAGTCACCAGTGGCAGCCCTTATATCAATCAGTATGATGTATGTGTCTCGGTCAGTCAACAAAGTTTAACAATGCCAGAGAAAAGTAATTCTGTAGCTTTAATTTTGAATACCTACCAAAATGTACGAATTTTACCCAATTTATTATCTGAAAATTAATGATATTTTTAAATTTATATCACGTAAATCTTAAAGCAAAATTTTATTAAAATTAAGTAGTATAATACTAGAACGACAGGAAGTTTTACTCAGGTAGTACAAAAATATCTTACGCCAGATTTTTTATTTAAAATATTTAACTTATTTCTCTGTATAGCATATTTAACTTATTTTATAAAGAAATTTCCCGTTTGAAATCGAAATACTTTTATTTGGCAGCAGTGTTGCTAGTGGGCTACTTTTTTCAAATTCAGATTTCTTGATTGGCACCGCTTTTCTGAAATGGTAAAATTCCCCTTGTTTTCGCCTTAATTAGTATGTCATTAAATAAAGAGAATTTTACTATTTCAAAAAACTGGTGCCAATCAAGAAATATGAATTTAAAAAAAGTAGCCTGCTGGCAACACTGTTTGCAAAGGTCAAAATGACACAGTGGCCGTTCTAATGTTAAATAATGATCACGCCATTTAAATAATTAATCCATTAAGAGTATTTTTTTTTCACAATAACCTAAAAATAAGGACCATACACAGCTTTACTCTCAAACTAAAATATTCGCCTTATATAATCGACGCATGCCTGCCTTTAAATAAAGCTAATATTGCAGTTTAAAATTAGTGGTGTAAGTTTAGTAACGAAACAAGCGAACTCTTCTTGACCTTACGGTGTACGGGCAAACGGGTTAACCCTTTCCAGCAAAGAAAAATTCTGTTCGTAAAATGATGACACGATCGACTGACACCAGAATTTACAAACGAACTTTTAAAAAAGCAAAAACTTGTTCTTCTAAACTTTCATCGTAAAAGCAAAATCTTATTAAAATATTTTTAGTGCCGTTTATAAGTTTGGTATTAAAATTAGGTGGTCCGGCCGTGGGACAACTGCGCTTGAAAGGAATAATCCTTAAATGCGCGATTATTTCTTCTTTTTTTCTTTCTTTTTTTTTGAAAAAAATATGCATGATTCTCTGAAAGGTTTAGTACACAGGAAAAATAATGAAAAAAATCAGAGATATATTTTCCATATAATACGTCAATCTTTTCTTCTGTTGCACATCTGAAATACAAGTAAAAACTACTGTCGTGTGGCTGTTTTACGCTAAAATAATGCAAATTAGTAAATACATTAATAAGTATGTCTCCAAATACCTTATTTCATGCAATTATTTATAATATAAAACTTAACCTTAAACCTTTTAATTCCCATAATAGAATACTTTCTAGAAATGACGTAGTTCAGAGAATCTGACTTTACCCCAGAAAGTTTCAATGGTTAATTTCGCTTTATTTAAATTCGCTTTATTATTTCGCGTTATCGTCTGTTTTTTTAATTAAAGCAAATATTGCTATTTTAATTTTCTGGTGTAAATTAGGTATATGCGAATAAAAAATCTATTAAATTAAAAACAGTGTTGTTTCCATATATGAAAAGCTGCGCACTAAAGGGTTAAAAATCCACTTCAGTCACAGGAAGAAAGGAAAACGCTAACTATAAGTCTACGGGAGCGTTATTTTCAAATATCTCGCTCAAATTTAAATAAGTTTGAATGATTTTTTGCATAGGATATCGGAGGACAATCTACAACAGGGATACTTTTCAATTTTTCGATTTCGGCTTCAGATTATTTTTATAAAATTACTATTACTTTCGGAACCGGTTGGAATTGGTTCCGAAATTGAAACTATCCTATAATAAAAAAAACTATAACCAAAATCGAAAAAGCAAAAACTAGCCCGGTTGTACATCATCCTCAGCTATCCTATGCAAAAAAATTCAAAAATATTAAAATTTGAGCGACAAATTTGAAAATAAAGCTCCCATAGTCTTACCATTAGCGTTCGACTTTTTCCGAGTGACTAGTGTGGTCTCTTAAGGCGTTAAAGCAGGGGTGTCCAACTGTACCACTAAACTTTTATAGTAATCATTGCCTCATCTAATCATCGAATCTCTGCGATACAATAAGTTGACATTTTCTGTAAGATGTTAGTGCAGCGGTGGCCAACTGTGGCACGCTGTGCACCACTAAAATTCTATAGCAATCCTTGCCTTATCTAATAATCGAATCTCTGCGATTCAGAAAGTCGAATTTTTCTGTAAAATTTTAGTGGTATCCGGCGTGCCACAGTTGGCCACCTCTGTGTTAGTGGTATCCAGCGTGCCATAATTGGCCACCCATCGTTCTCGGGAAATGTTGTCATTTTAGTACGTTTTTATTCAAAATGTAATTTTGAAACAGTACTTTTTTGTTTATTTAATTACATCGCTGGCGAGTATATAACGTAGGGGTTTTCTAACATTTTGCCTGAATGTCATTAATTAGCCACCGAGACTTTCCGAAACGTAATCTTCGCCTTATGTAATCGCAATGTTTCTATCACTAAATAAGGCAAATTTTTCTCTTCTAAATTGTGGTATCTTGGTGGCCTGCAAGCCATGGACCAATTATTGCCAGTCTACTACTTTTTAAAAATTCACATTGCTTTATTAACCCTTAAATGCTCGGTGATACAAATCCATGGTTCGTACGGATACCGTTATTTCTCCAGGTAAACTACCAGTATCTTTTTATAGTAAAAGAAATCTAGGTTAAACGTACGAAATTTCGACTTCTTTTAAGAAGAGATTTTCTATAAGATAATACTGGTGCCGAAAAATTTTCTTGTCTGTAAAATACAAGGAAGCGTACGAACCATGATATCTGCATCACTTTTTATTTAACTCTGAGAAACCACTATATTTATATAGAAATATTAATGATGTAAAAATTTGAAAAATATGCTACAAAATAAAGTTAAAAATCTATCATAAAATTTCTGGTATGTAATCCTTAATATATAAAACACATAATTCTAAAGGAACAATTCATGCCTTTAAGAGTTAAAATTTACAAAATTAAAATCTATGAAAAATAGGGTATTTTGAATCATATTTATTATAATATTTACTAATTTGCAATAGTTTAGTTATGACAGTACTTTTTACTTGTATTGCAGATGCGCAACATAAGAAAAGGTTGACGTCTTCTACGAAAAATGTATCTCTGATTTTTTTCATTATTTTACTGTGTAATAAACCTCTTTGAGAATCATATAAAATATTTTTGAAACAAAATAAAAAGTCCTATATTTAAGTGTTAATACCATTTATCTGAAAGAATATAATTCTCTTTATTTTAGCATATTTAACATGTCAATATTAAATCGAATATTATTAATAAAAATCTGTAACAATCAGGCAATACGAATAAAGGGATAGTGGAAGATTGATACTATTGTGATGATCCTTAATTTAAAGCAAAGGATTTTTACGCTTCAGGGAATTCGAATACTCCACTTTTTCGTATATACATGAAATTTAATGAAAAAAATTCTATATTTATATATTGCGACTGTTATTTTACGAAAAATCTGGTATTCAATTCCCCAAAAACCGTTGAAGCGTACGGTCTCTGAACTAGTAGCTGTTTGAGTAGAAGAAGAGTGCTGTATTAGTGCAGAAGGCATATCATGTAGGCATATCAAGGATCGATCACTCCTTGGAGTTCCAAAGGCGTCTAGTATCACTATCTAAGATTACAAATGTTGTATTTTAATATTTAAATGGCATATTTTGCAGACACTTGCACTATTTTGAAGACATTTAATCTTGATTAATTTTTAACACAATTATTCTAATTGGTAAATAAATCACACGAGTTATAATTTTTCCAACTTAGAGAAAAATTGTCCAGGACAGGATTCGAATCAGGGATATTTTGGATTAAGCTGTCAATACTCTGCCAACTGCGCTAGACTGTACAAATCTGGCGAGCACATAATTCAACCAGAAACTTTATTGATTACACTAGCCTGCATTCTTCTGTTAGATGATTTCTTATGAACAAGTTTTTCTGAATCAATTTTTGATGCTGATTCCGGAAGTAATCTCCATTTTTGTCTATCACGTCAGGATTTTACAAAAAAATGAGAAGTTGTGTTTTCAATATTTTAATTAATGCAATTAAAAATTTATCACAATTTAATACAAAGTATTTCATTAAATACGTTAAAAATACTGTAAAAAACGTCCTTATAAGTTCATGAAATTTCTTTAATAAAACGAAATACAAACAGCTTT
Organism: Maratus speciosus; assembly: GCA_963932465.1. Lineage (NCBI taxonomy): Eukaryota > Metazoa > Arthropoda > Arachnida > Araneae > Salticidae > Maratus > Maratus speciosus. The sequence continues at coordinate 490,283,424 of OZ010796.1, read as the reverse complement.
CTATTAAACTTTCTTCTTTTTGACTTTCTTGCAGATCCTCCTTCATCGTTTATGTCCCTCTTCAACATCCAACAGTAGTCTGCCATCATATTTACATTCCATCTTCCCTTGAGCTCTTCAATGTAATGTCCCAGATTTCCTGGAAAGTAGTCGATATGAGAATGCAGAAATGCATTTTTACACTCATGTTACAGCTTGAACGTCTTGAAAATTTCCAGCATTGTTACAACAATATTCCTGTAATTTGGATCTTTCTTATTCCCTTGGAAGTTTCCGATAACACATTTAAAAGCGGTTCATGCGTCTTATTCTGTCTCATTCATCGTTTTTTCAAAATCCTTGTCCTTCGTCAGTTTTTTGATTTGAGGACCAACGAAAATTCCAGCTTTTAATTTTTCGTGTGTGATGAAGGGAAATTTACGTTATGTGTGACTACCACACAATGCTTGTTCTAAGTGAAGAATCTTCACAATCAACTCGGGTCGATTCCAAACAAACTATACGTGATACAAGAAAACTAAGAACAGTTTTGTAATCAGCATTAAAAAATGCATTAAGGGCAATCATTGGTTTTTAATCATCTGATATCATGCAGACTAGTGTTACAGCTTCTGGTCTTATATCTGAATCAACTCAACAGAGCAAATCGCAGAAATGGATCTCCAAGAAACGTTTGATACGTAATTATGCTTGATTAATTTTAACCCTAGAACTACCGGAAATTTTACTCAAGTTTTATAAAAACATTCTACACCAGAATTTTTACTTAAAACTATTTAATTTGTTTATTTAACTTATTATTGTCTGATTTATACATTTAGTTTGTTTTGAAGAAATTTTCTGGTTTGAATAGATATTTTGAATATACATGTCGGGTCCATTGGACCCTTCTGGTAGACAGAGGGTTAACAAAATTATTCTAATTTGTAAAAAAATCATACGAGCAGTGTTGTCAGTGGGCTACTTTTTTTTTTAAATTCAGATTTCTTGATTGGCACCAGTTTTTTGAAATAGTAAATTTCTCTTTATTTAATGACATACTAATTAAGCCGAAAACAAGGGGAATTTTACCATTTTCAGAAAAGTGGTGTCAGTCAAGAAATCTGAATTTGAAAAAAGTAGCCCAATGGCAACACTGCGCACGAGTAGTAATTTTTCCAACTGAGTGAAAAGAGTCCAGGCCAGGATTCAAACCAGGTAGCTTTTGGCTTCAGCCGCTAATGCTCTGCCAACTGAGCTATCCTGGAAAAATCTGGTGGACACACAATTCTCCCAGAAACCTTATTGATTATAACATCTGGTCTGATATCTGATTCAACTCAATAGAATAAATCGCAGGTAATGAAACTCCCAGAAACATTGAATGCGTAATTACACTTGATTAATTTTTAACGAAGTTATTCTAATGGGTAAATGAATCACACGAGTTTTAATTTTTCCAACTGAGTTAAATGTGTGACAAATGCGAAATAAATCATGAAGATTACAATTAAAATAACTCCAAACGAAACAATACTTGGCGACTTATCACTGGGGGCCGACTAAAATAATAGAACCGAATCACCTTGTACTCCCACTAGGTCCGTTTTTAATCACCACTTTTTCAAAAGAAAAATCTTGCTTATAAATTTCATAGAAAATTATCTGGAAGCGCGATTTTTAAGCAATTGTTGCTAAATCTTTAAATGAATGTTTATTTAAAAAATACTTTTTTCTAAAAACAGACAATTGTTAGCCCTGCTTGTATCAAACATCCTTTATAATCCATAACAAATTAACACCTTGTAATAATATACTATTTCTAATTGCTAAAAAGGTGTAAGATTAACACTAGAAGCGCCATTAGGGGTCATTTTGACCCCTGCCAAATTGATAATAGGTCGATCCAAACCAGAAATTTCTTCATAAGATATGTTAAATGTATGCAGTGCAAAAACAGACTAATGAATTAAGTTAAATAGTTTTATATAAAAATTGGGTAACATAGCTGGCGGTTCTAGAGTTAAAATTTTAAAAACAGTAAAATAGTTTTATTTGGCTGTTGACATGTTTCGACCCTACTCGAGTCATTATCAAAACAAATAAATAATAATATTCTGAAATTGCACGGTCTATGATGCAATGATCTGAAACGTCATCATTCAGTTTTTCATGTAACGCGCATTATTATTTTTTTATTTTACTTGCATGTTTATTTCTATTTTCGCAACCATTCAGTAACTCAAGCCACATTTTTGGTAATTTAAATGATGCTGAATGTTACATATGGAATTTTTACGTGTTAGAATCTCTATGGTATTTCTTATAACGGATGGTTAATATAGATTGGAGGGAAAAATTACCTTGCTTTTACTGAAATTTATTTGGATGATTTTCTTCATGAGTTAATCTTGCCAGGGCTGTGGTTTTTCTATTACATTTAATATCAGCTACGTACTCCTTTTTTCTGTACTTAAATTTTCTGCTAGTCATTCCAATATAGTAATTCTTTGATCCGTCTGCTCTAATAAATGGTATTTCATATACTCCTGAATACTTCTCAAAATTAATCGGATCGATTTTAAGGCAAATGATATTCTTCAATTTCGGAGGTCGTTTGGATACTAAGCAGATATTGAACCACTTAAGACTGTATTTTAATTTCTCAAAAAAGCTTGAATAATATTGAATAGAATAATGTTTGTATTTTTGCGATTCAATTTTATGTTCAGGCTTCGTATTATTGCAAATATTCGCGATTAATTTATAATATGTTGAACTTTAACACTACAACCGCCATTAGGGGTCATTTTGACCACTGCCAAAATTGATAATAGTCGATTCGAACCAGAAATTTTTTCATAAGATATGTTATATGTACGAAGCACAAAAAATAGGCTAATTAAATAAGTTAAATAGTTTTAAATAAAAATTCTGGCGTGAAGTACTTTTTTTATAAAAATTGAGTAAAATAGCCGGCGGTTCTAGTGTTAAAACCATTATTATAAGCAATTCTGCGAATATTATCTTATTTATTATTCAAATTATTTTCAGTAAATACTAGAAAAGCCCGTCTTATGAAAAATCTGTTGGTGGAAATTTTATAGGCAAATGAAGAACATGCGTTGTTTGGTATGGTTAGCCATGCTTTTTCTGTAAAAAGACCTGTCGATAGATTGATTTTTTCTTGTTAACATTACATCAAGGGATAGAAGATTATTATCAGAGCTGCCAAGTCTCCGACTTTTTGGATACCGGTATTTTAATACAGCAAATGTTCTTTTACTTAACTGGCACATACGAGAGATTCAAAAGAACAACAATTTCTCTAAGATAATAGTGGCGTGCAAAAAGCCGGAGACTTGGCAACTCTGCTATTATTATATTTCAATAGTGAATTTAAAGTTATTGTTTAATTAATTTAGATTATTTGTAAATCTTTTGAGTTCTTCAACACTGCACTCTCAAATTGTAAAAATATCACCAACATGTCTATCCCAAGTGTGAGGCGTTAATTGAAATGTACTAAAAATCTGCACGAAGAGTAAATTCAGCAAATAAACCCGAAACAGGGGAACCCACTGGGTTTCCATGATCTTGTCTATAATATTTACCATTAAATATGAAAAAGTTATTATGACTGTTAAGATTATGTCCTATTTTTATTGTTAATTTCAGCACTTAATTAAAGAATTAATTAAAGAAGAATTAAACTTAAAGACTTAAAGAATTCTTTGCTTTATTTATTCGCAGAAGGTTGCAGATAAATAAGAAACAACTTGCCTTTTGGAAATAGTGATTAAAAGTTAAGCACTTGTAAGAAATCTTATAAATAAATATATATATATAAGGTCATTGTGCCTAAATGCGACGCCATTCCCCATAGTTTTGTCGCATTTAGAGGATATTTGGCATTTTGTTAATATATATATATGTGTGTGTTAATAAGTAGAAAATTGTTGAATATTGTGCCTTTAGTTCAAAACTAACTTGTTTCGTAGAAATTGAATCATTATTTTTACTATAAACCAACAAAACACCATTGCCGTATTTAGGAAGTGTTGCCAGATTGGGGACTTTTTTAATTCAGAATATTTGACTGTCACCACTTTTTTAAAATAGTATAATTCGCCTTACTTTTCAGAATTTTTAATCTATTTTTAAATAGGCCAAATATTTCTGTTTGAAAAAAGCGGTGACAATCAACAATCTGGGACAAAAAAGCCCCCAATCTGCCAACAGTGTATTTAGGTCATTTTTGTCGCATTTACGGTAGTGAAATCCTAAATGAGACGTCCAATGTCCTAAATATGACAAGTGCTACACATTTAAGTGCTACACATATTTTAATTACTTAATAAAGAGTTGAAATACCTAACATTGAATGTTGAATAGCGTATTATTGAACAACTGAATAAACTTATAATTTACATAAAAAATCATAACGCTACAGAAACTTCAATACATTGTACTTAAATAATAAATACTTAAAAATCCATATTTAACAGACTTTTAATTTTGACCATCGATAAAATAGGAAGTAATTAATGAATGACTGATACAAGAAGTTTCACCAAATCTTTTCAGTTTGCTTTTAACCGCTGCCATCGAAACACTCAAGGCCGGAGGACACGAGTTGCGCATTGCTGCCAACATCTTACGCTTTTTTGTACCACAAAAATTGTATAGTAAATGTTGCCTTTTTTAATCGCTTTAATCTGCCGATGAAATAAGGCGTCATTTTCTGTTAAGTTTTGGTGGTACAAAAAAGCGGAAGTGTTGGCAGCTATGGTTGCGATGTAATCAGTAATTTACCGACTTCTCACTAGTGTTGTAATCCACACCGGAAAATTTTGAATAGCAATTTTTTTTTTATTTTGTTTGTGGAATATTTATCATCTTATAAAACAATAATAAGTATTTAAACTTGCTGTTGAAAATTTGGAATCCCCCAAGAAAAAATCAGCCATATGCGGCAACACTGTGGGATTCTCCATCCGAAGTTAAAAAAACAAGTTTTGAATATGCTCATGCTCATACACTACACAATTCGAACGTTGGATGGTCCAGTAGTGATTTGGGTGAAGAAAGCAAGGAGGAAAACTAATCTGAAACACACTGCCTAAAGTGCCTGAAACTGTACTTATTTTCCGTTATTGATTATTTCCGATATTTCATACATTGAAATAAAAGTCGTAATAAGCTCCATTCATCATAATTTTGCATTTAATGTTGTATTTACTATTGAGTATATGGATTAAACTAATGTCAATAGCGTTATGTTCATTAATGTACATAATATTTATTTAATTATATATTATATTTTTCGCACCAATTATAGAACTTTCATTCAAAATAATATTTTTCTTATTTGTTATGAGGTATACTAATGAAAAAAATGTATGTCACATCAAGGGGCTGTTGGGAGAAAAATGGCCCTTATCAACCCACCTCCTTTATTCTGAAAAGCTACAGTAAAATAGGATGATGGAAAAGAGAATGTTTAAAACTAATTAAAGAAAGATGTACAAAATTGCTATAAAATAGCTGTCAACTTTTACGCTTTCTTTTTACCACTAAAACTTTATACTAAATATTGTTTTATTTAATCGTCGAAATCTCAAGGTTAAGTAAAGCGAAAATCTCTATTAAATTTTAGTGGTAGCAAAAAAGCATAAAAGTTGGCAGCTATGCTATAGTATCCACTGCAAAAAAAAAAATATAATGAAATATAAATGGGAAAGAATTTAATGAAATATAAATGTGAAAGTTGACAGGGATATTTCTCCATTTAAATATTACTTACAATAGGTAAAAACAAACATTGGAAAAGAAAGAAAGTGTGAAAGCAACAGTCTTAACCCATTCAGGGGCAGTGGTATGTATATGAAACCACTTAATTTTAATTCCAAAAAGCCACAGTGGAACCAGAATTTTCGTAAATCTTTTCCATTTAATACGCATGTGAAATATAGCATTTTTCATATTTAAAAATACATTTGTTCATAAATTCCGGTGCTAGTCATTTATATCAATATTTTAGTACTGAAAAGTCTTTGCTTCTGAAAGAGTTAAATGATGTTAATGATACGTTAAGTACTCATGCGGCTGCAACAGAACATAGCATTGATCGAAAAATTTTAGGAAGGTATGTAAACAAATTTCACTGGGATGAATACAGTGAGAGGAAGCCAAACTATGTAACAACTAGAGTTGTCAGGTCAAGTGTAAGAAAAGTAGGACAAGGAGGCCAAAAAAGCGGGACAGTGGCTCCTAATCCGGACACAATAATACATGAAACCCTATGAAAACGGAACCTGTCTATAACGGAATATTGTCTCAAACGTTAAAACTTAATTTTATCTGCTGTACAATTATACCTGCTCAGACAAAATTCCTGTTTAAAACAAAAATTTTCTCCTCTAACTTCCGATTATGTCTAAACAGGTTTGTTTAAGCGTCATATTTTCAAAAATATTTTTTTTTACAATAATTGAAGCATGTAGAAGAAAGTTATTTTGCTTTTTTAAATTCATTTCATTTCTCTTCGCAAATATTTCAATATAAAGCAAAGTGGGTTAAGCCTCCCATATAGTGGGTCAACCATCCCATATGTGGAGAGCCTTGACCCATGAGTTTCTCATGATTAAAATCAATCATTTTTCAAATTCCTTATATATTACACTTATGTAGCAATTTTATTTTGATAACTGATTGTATAACGAATAAAATGATATATAAAACTTTATTCTACATTCAATATTTAAAAAACAAAATATCACTTTGCAAATAGTGGGTCAACACTCCCTAGTCTCCCCTATATATATTTTGAATGGCTATTAATTCAGTATCGTTACGTAAACAAAACCTAACTAGTTATGCTTCTTTAGGACTGTTTAGTTAATATTCTTTCTGATAAAAGCAATAAAATTTTATTTTACTTTTAAACTTTTTCATTTGGGTAAATAGATGAAAAAATTGAACGAAACTTAAATGAAACTTTGAGCATTCTATTTACCTCAAACTAAAAATCGTAAAAGTTTCTTCTGAAATTCCTTATACGTGAGTAAACTTTATATTTCCCTTGGAGAATTAACTGAGACTAGACTATTTTTAGAAATGTGTTTAACATTTCGAAAGAATAACGTAAATGACATTTAAGCAAAAGATATTAAACTAACATTCTGTTTCTTTCTTCATTTCATTAGGAATAAAAAATTCTAAATTTAACTTTATGCGTGTTTTATTTCTTTTAAATGCAAATTTACTTTAGAAGCTGTTATGCAAATACGCGAATAGTTATCACATAGTTTAAAAAGCTATGTAAAATGTCTGTATCCAACAGACCTTACATTAATTACTATGTATCTTATGTTGTCTAATTTTACAATTTTTCATATTTTGTAAATTAAATTACATATTGGGATTTCTGTTATAATATAATTGAGAAAATCTAGTTTATATGTTTTTAACCCTCTGTCTACCAGAAGGGTCCAATGGACCCGACATGTATATTCAAAATATCTATTCAAACCAGAAAATTTCTTCAAAACAAACTAAATGTATAAATCAGACAATAATAAGTTAAATAAACAAATTAAATAGTTTTAAGTAAAAATTCTGGTGTAGAATGTTTTTATAAAACTTGAGTAAAATTTCCGTTAGTTCTAGGGTTAAATATATTTTTAACCCCTTCAGGGGCGTCGGGATATATTATATCCCACCTAATTAGTATCAAGATTTGCATCAGAAAAATGTAATAAAATTTTACTTTACTTTGCTAACTTTGGTTGAAAAATGCTTGAAAATTGCTTTTCCTTACTCTGACATAACTTTTTTCGAAAATTCCGGTGTGAGTTCAACATTACAGAAACAAATTTACTTGCCCCTGAAAGGGTTACTATATCTTAAAATGGGCGATTCTCAAAGGGTGGGCACTGGACACACATCATAACTTTAAGCTTTTCAATAAATAAATTTAATTATCATTGACTTTAATTTTTTTTACACCGAGTTTTTAATTCTGTTCAGAGACAGAAAATGACATAATTATTGTAAAAGCTTTGTATAAATATCTTAAAAATTTATTATTTTATGCTAAAGAGGCCAATTTTGTACATTCGTAACGTTAACTGTTCCAATGTGACCACTAAGAAAAAGAGTTTTAACTTGTTTCCAGGTGGTTCTAATGGTAAACAACGAATGCATAAAGGAAACGGATGATTTTTTGATATTTTCGATAAGAGATGGCAGTCTGACTTATTGCTTTTTGAAGATAGAAGGACATTTCTAGAAAAAAATTTCTGTATTTTGTTATGTGCAAAAGTAACGATCGTAAGAAAGCTATCATTAACATGAAAAGTACATCAAGTAAGAATTTTAAACTATTTTATCTAACTTTAAAATAATTTTCAAACAATTTTAAAGTATTTGTATGTGTTTTTGATAGTTCTGTTTGCGATAAAAGCTCTTTTCTCAAATAAGAAACTGCAATGTCCGAATCTCGTAACGATCGAAACGCCGATTTTTTTTCGGTAAATTTATTTTTAAAGATGATTTGGTGTCCTGAAACGTATAAAAAGATATTTATTATAATGTTTTATCGTAAATAATTACCATGTTTTGTATAAATAAAGCGTATTTAGTACGTGTAATAATATAACTTGACTCTAAGCATGCTCAACTTACGTGTGTACGATCGACACAAAATAGCGGCTGCAGCAATCGTTACGAAATTTCGGACATGCTTATTTAACAGTATGATTTAAAATTAATAGTAAAACTTCTTTTATTTATTTCAAAAATAATTCTTCAGTGATCTTACGCATTTTTATGTATTTTGCAAAGTTTTCATTGCAGCAAATGTACCCCAAAAGATTATTTAATAACCATGTCCAAATCGTGGAACGATCTAAACACTAATAATTTTAATTTTCTAAATACATAAATAAATATATTATAACAGAGTCCATTGTTCTAACATACATTTCTTTTTTTAAAATATTTTTTTGTTAAATTATTCAGTGCTCCCAAATGGTCCGCCAACTGAATACCAATAAATTTTAACAGAAAATTTTATGGTAGGTTTGCGCTAGAATTAACTTTCGAAAGTGAGTCCGGGGCGGTTTGGAAGAAAAATTTTAAATGAAAATTTTTCAAAAATAATATTGGTATTCAGTTGGCGGACCATTTGGGAGCCCTGATTATTGTATTTGAGGTCATTTTTTTTTTAATTCATGTTTTAAAAATCCCCTCTCCTTAAAATTTTATTTTTCATCTTTGCTCCCCCTCCAAAATGCAAGGCAAGTAAAAAGTTCAAGCCATTACGTGCTGCAATTTTAATTAAAAAAAAAAAAAAAAAAAAAAAAAAACAGAAATTGACAGTGCTCGAAGTATAGTACGACAGTCAGCGAAAACTGTTAAAGGTACTCAAAAGACTCACTGCGTACAAACGACAAACAAATTTGGTACTATTCAAATAAGAAATAAATCTTGTTCTGCAATCTCTGCAAAAACAACCAAGAATGCATTACCAGTGACGCTGGTGAAAAAAAGATTGTTTCTATAATTGACTCCTCACAGTTGAAAATAGATTTACATTGGTGACTGGTGCTTTGTAATTTATGATGAAAACTTATGGCCAGGTATTATTGAAAACATCAGCATTAATAATGGTGAACAAATATTTTCTATAAATTTTTTGACTCCTTTGGGAGACATTGGTTTTAACAGGTTTCGTTATCCGTATAAAAAAGTACAAATCCGTACAAATTTAAAACATGAAGATATTTTGTTGAAATCACCATCGGCACCTCACCCTGTGAGAGAAAGAGGAGACTTTTCTTTTAATAAAGAAATTATAGACAGGGTTCGCACACTTTTACCACTAAATTTTTAGAGTACTTTCAAAGTATTTTACTGCAGAAAAAATCTGTGAATAAAGGCCGTGGATACGAATTCTGTGTCTTAAAAAATAAATGTAACTTTTCTTATCATTAATAGTGGTGCCAGAGTCCTTGGAAATTCCAAGGAGTGTACGAACCTTGATTATAGATATGTGCATTAAAAAAATGGCTGTGTCGCTTGTTTTTTGAGAAAAAAAATTATATGTTGGATACTTCTAATATTGCGTAAAGGTTTTTGCATAATGTATAATTCTTATAAAATTGAGGTTGCTTCTAAAAAAGTAGTAAATATTTTAATATCAAAGTTTAACATTTGATTTTATTATTAGTAGTACTGAATAACAAAAAGTTAATTATACATATTTATGTATACACATACAATTATAGAACAAATTTACTACATTCTTAGTCTTAAGAATTTTTTAAATACTAAGCAGAACTCATTTATGGAAAGGTCAAAACTGTGTAGCCTACATGTCAGCAATGTCCAAAATCTGTAACCTACGTGCCAGAATATGTCCAAAATTTGTAACCTACAGATCTACTAAATAATGCTTTAAAAATTAATTTTCCAGAATAGTTGCTGTCTTTTAATGTTTGTGTATAATTTTGTAGACTTATATACCATACTGTAAAAAAAAATTGTCCTTAAATTTTAAAATTTTTAAAATTACTCATAGTTAACATTTAATGATCCCACATTTTTATTTTCTTCCATATACATTTGCACTTATTTCCATTTTAAAAGTATTATAATAAAAATGCTTCGCATTAAAAGTTTATATCACTATAATTCAATCACGAAATTTGTATGTAGGCGCCAAACAAAAATATTTAAAAATGCACGTAACAACTTTATAAAAATCGAAAAAATATATAATTTACAGCGTAAATAATAAATTGCGCCTTTCCGACGACTCAATTGCAGGCAGCAAAGTTACTATTGCTTTTGAATAGTAATATTCTCCTTAGTTATATACATAAATTATGGGATTAAATAAAATGAATAGTACTATTCCAAAAAAGTTGTAGCATTGCGACTCCCAATGCAGTTGTTGGAAACCTTTTCTCAAAAATATTGAAAGTAAAGAAAAATCAGTAGAGCAAGAAACCAAATAGAGGGTTGTGAAACTGTGTGCTAGCGCGCCGTTTGTAATAAGAATTTCCGAATAGTAATATTGGTCTTAATTCAGTGTTACTCCCTAGGCATCGCGCGAGACGTAATGATACTACTTTATTTTAATAGAAATCATCCCCATTTTAAAACCGAATTTCTGTCATTAAATAAGGCGAATATTACTTTTTCAAAATATTTTTGACAAAAAACTTTTCGCAAGCAATAGTGAGTACCCCTGCCTTATTTAACCCTTTCCGGCACAGTGTGCCCGGGTCGGGATAACTAATTTTAATTTCTTTTCTTAACTACATAACGTATTGAGGACCGGTCAAGTGAATTGTCGTTTTCGGGGATTGGTGGAGGAAAATATTACTGGTACCGGAAATTTTGTAAGGATGAGTAAAGGAGGTGTAATCCAGGTATGCTTACTTTGATTGGTTGTGAGCAGGTTTTCGTTTCTAACGACGTTTGAAAATGAACCCTAATTTCCGGCGTATAATCCGCGGATCAAACTATTCTGTTTGAACCCAGAAATTTTATTTAGTAATTGAAGCCAAATATCTACCGCGATCTGATAAGTTAAATTTTATTTTAAAAAGTTTCTGTGTCGAAAAGTGATTGTTTGATCAGCGGATTATACGCCGGAAATTACGGTAAATTTCGTGCTCGATTTCGAAAAATGACCCGTCCTCAATGTGTTAATATAAAATTTCTTCTACAAAAAGTTCAGGTCTTAAGTCGAAGTTTCAAGATAAAAAGGGAGGTTAACTGTCAACCCTGTTGTGGTCTATGGCGGAAATATCGTTTGTGGCGCATTTTGATAGTGTTACAATAATTCGAACTGAATGAAATTAATATGCATCCCTTAGGTGTATGGCAACATGCTTGCATAGAATAAGGATTAAGTTAGCCTAGTAGTTCGTTTGCTTTAGGAGACTTCAACCTGTGGCCCCATGTCCACGAGACTACCATTATTTTAGAACAGAAAAAAATATTTTACTTAATGGCAGAAATTTTGCGTTGAAATAAATCAAGGATTAACTTTTGGAGTTTGTGGTGGGAAACAATTTTTAGGAAAAAAAATGACGACCCCCAGTTTACAGGGAGGGACAAAATTTCGACAAAATTATGATCTATTCAAAGAAAATATTTTGCAGCGTATTTTAATAATGATATACTAGTTCAAACATAATGAAATTGCAGGGCTGCCATAGACGACTATTTTTATATTCTATTCGCACAACTTTTTCAAAAAAATTAATTTATTAGTATAATTCTCTTGTAGATGTTGTCAAAGTGTTTGTGAAAAATTACCTTTTTGAAAAATGGTGCGGGATAGAATTAAAAAATAGGCGCCTGTGGCAGCCCAGGATTAGTATGCATTACTCAGGTGCACTACATGTTATGTATAGATTATTAAGCGGTTATAATTTATTGTTTATTACGGAGACACTCAAAAGAATTCGGATAAAGGATTGACTATGAACGATAACTGCTGGATGAGAGTATTCAGCAGTGATATCGTCGGTACCAAGCCAAACTATCTAATGTGAAAACAGTGGACTACTTTTTAAAATTCAGATTTCTTGATTGGTAGGGGAGGTAGAAGAGGTTTGATGCATAGGGAGGATTGATACATTGACAATTTTTCTCAACAAATGGCATTAACAGCCATTGTAACATATGTAAAGGCTTCCTTTATTAGAAGAGGCCATCATTAGCTGTACTAATCAGTGAAGAACTGACAACTTTTTTTCTCTTTTAATTTTGAAGATTTTTGGAATGTCAATGTAATTTTTTTCAAATACTAATTTTCTTTCATAACTCTTATTACAGTGAAGATAATATTTTGTGATTATTTTTTATTTGTAAAGCACATTGTTAGGGTGAGTTTTACTAGAAAGCAGATTGGAATTTTGCAACTGCATTTATACAAAGTGATTGAAAATCCAATAAGGCATGATAGGGAGAAATGATACATTAGTGCTGGGGAGAAATGATACACTTGTATATTTGAAATTTAATAGTTTTTTTTAAACTTTTAAACTAATATAGGACTATAATATTTATTATTGTTTTACAGCAAGAGCTACTGAAATTGGCAAGGAAGAACAAAGAGACTGTTCATGGATATTATGTAGGTTACATAGAAAAGCAGTGCGATGATAGATGGTTAGTTCGCTTTCCGCGTCATGAAGAAGGAAAAAAGTTTAAATGCCCTGAAAGGGAAAATCTTTCTATAATTGACGAAGGGCAAATAAAAAAAAAACATTAAATCTACCCATTTTACTTACAAAAATGATAGAGTTATTAGTTTTTCTTTTAACCATTTCAGGGGTGGTGGTATGTTTATGAAACCACATAATTTTAATTCCCAAACGCTACATTGGCACCAGCATTTCGGTAAAATATTTTCCATTTACTATGAAAGTGAAATACATGCCTTTTCTTATTTCTAATTAAATTTGTTGGTAAATTCCGGTGCCATTCATTTATTCAACACTTTAGCATTGAAAATGCTTTGCCCCTGAAAGGGTTAAAGGAATCTCAAATATGCTAAATTTATGTTAAATTGTTTGCAAATCAGCAATGTTCACTTCATTTTTCCTTGCAGCTAGATCTCTAGGGTTTTTTGTCATTATTTATTTTCTAAAAAGTTTGTTAATAGGATTGTTTAAATAATACCAATAGTTTAAATATTTTTGTAAAAAACATTTCTGAAAAAACAATATGTCAATGTCATTTCGTTTTAAATTTTACTTAAATATTTCAAGATTTATGATAAAAAATTGTATGACGCATAAATTGAATTGTCTGCATTTTTTGTCAATTTACATAACAATGTATCAAACCTCCCTTGCTAATGTATCAATCCTCCCCAGTAATGGGGAGCTTTGATACAGTAGTAACCATTCAAAATAATTGGGATATATTTTTTATTGGGATATATTTTTATATTCGTATGATACAGTATCATACGAAAGAATTCCCCATATTAGAAGCTCTGAGCAGAATTTTTTAAGAAATGGGATTTAACAGCGTTACATGTTTTTTTTTTTTTTTAATCATTACTTAAATGTCTTATTTCATTGTATAAAAAATGAAATTTTATTATAATATTCTGATAGTGTTGGAAAGTGTTTAATAGTCTAGCCACGATGTTCTTGTTAATATAAAAAAAAAACTTCCATCCTACCAGAATTTCTGCATAGTAATTTTACTTTTATTTAATCACGGAATATCTGTTATGAAATATAACAAAAATTAATCTACAGAAATTCTAGTAGCATGGTAGTTTTTGTTTTATAAAAATTGGAGGTTCAGTTGGCAACACAGTGACACAGCAACAAATCTTTTCGGTCGTTTTAGTGTTTTGGCTTATTATAATTCTCATACAAATAATAAAGTATGTTAACATGTGGATTGTTTTAGCAAATCCAGTTTCCTTCCATTTTTCTCTTATTATTTTTTAATGAATAACACGGATTAAAGAATGGAAATACATTTTTTTTATAAATTCCTTTTAATTAATAAAATTTAAAATATGAAATATTTTATTTTATGTATGGTATTTTTTGGCACATAAACCGGGGATCAAATAAAGATGGTTTAGCTATGAAATGTATTTATTTATGTTAATTAAGTAACTTATAGGAATATATCACATTTTATAAAATAAAATGTCTGGTTCTAAGCATGATTTTTTTAATCCGCAATTTACACTCAGAAAATACGGTAAAATTTTTAAAATGTTTATAAAATTTTCAATATTTTTTTCGATTATTTATTTAATCCATAATACAGAACATCTATTCGAAGAATTTTCTTGTTGAAATTACATAAATAATTAAAACTAATTTTTTCATCACCTACTTAGCGGAATAGTTAAAGAAAACTAACAAACCAAACATTTGAAAACGTAATGGTTAAATAAAACAACTTACACAGCAGTAAAATATGAAGATAAATTAATTCCTTTTACAACAAATGAGAATGGGGTCTTTTTCACTAATGAGGTGCCATAAATCTGTTTTCTTTACTTTTAAGTGTACTAAATGATGAATAAGGTGATGTTTTTAATTGAGTTGTTTTCTCAAAGTTCATTTAAGCTGAACTTTTAAATTTTATGCTCTATTTAGGAGACTATTAAAGTACTATATACTGCAGCATATACTCGGTTAAAAAAAAAAAAAAAAAAAAAAAAAAAAAAAGAATAAAGAATAAAGAATACACCAGAAGTTTTTATCACGAAATAGTCCCACAAATAATTGAAATAGCAAATTCGAATAATTTTATGGGTTTTTTTTCAGTTTATGTTAACAAATAAGCTTAGGGAGTCTTCCTCATACTGAAATTGTACGAACCAGGTTGCCAATTTGGACTCCTTATTTTTATTCAGAAGTTCAGAATTCGTACAAAAATTTGGAATAGTAGCTTTTACTTTATCTAATGCAGCGGTGGTCAAATGTGGCACGCTGTGCACCACTAAAATTCTATAGCAATCCTTGCCCTATCTAATCATCGAATCTCTGCGATTTAAGAAGTCGAATTTTTCTGTAAAATTTTAGTGGTATCCGGCGTGCCACAGTTGGCACCTCTGATCTAATGAGATACATTGCGCGATTTCTTAAAGTAAAAGTTCTTCTTTCGGAATTTTCGGTATGAATTCGACATTCATGAAAAAATAAGGAGGACAAACTGCACTGTTAACGATTACTTAGCCATATTATTAACAATATTATGGTCATAATAAAGTAAAATTATGGTTATGTAAGCGTTTTCTGCAAAAACGGCCCATTTGCTGGGCAGTTTGCTGTAGATTTTTAACAGTGTGACAACACTGATAGGAACAGTTAATTATGACATCATATTTTAATTTTTCAGTAAACTTTACCTTTGACTGCCAAACAGGAAGTTATTTGGTCAACTACAGACGTGGGGAAAAAAAAGTAAATACCCCCTATTACCTCCTCAACAAATTATCGTAGAAGAAATTTACAGACACCGAACGATTGAAAACAAAGTCTAACTTTTAAAGGATGCATATAAAAATTGATTAGGGGGTCATCTACATATTAAGACGAACCCAAACTTCATTTTTTTCAATGGAAATACCCGATTTTAACAAGATATTTCAAATCTTCGGCTCAAACTATGCTTTGACACCAAATTTCAAGTCATTTGAATGATAAGTTATTTAATTAATTACATTCAAAATTTAGTGCTTCTTTGTTAAATTACATTTTCATATTTTTATTAATATCTCCTGAAATTATACTCCTAATGTGCTAATGTTTTGTGTAGCAATAATACTAAAATACCCAAACTTAATACGTTGAATTTACAATTTTTGTAATTTTATGATATGGATTATGAATTATGAAATTAATATTCGAAAAAAATTATGAATTGCGACCTATAATTTTTTTGGTGGATTTAGATTTATTAAGTCCCGCTTCATGGAAATCCAAAATTTCACATTTTTCTTCCAACTACTTTTCAAATTATGCTTAAAAAACGGCAAAATGAATGTTTAAAGGGCCGTCTATGATAGAAGTGACTAGATATTTCGAAGTGTCTTATGCCAGCGGTGGCCAAATGTGGCACGCTGTGCACCACTAAAATTCTATAGCAATCCTCGCTTTATCTAATCATCGAATCTCTGCGATTCAAGAAGTCGAATTTTTCTGTAAAATTTTAGTGGTATCCGGCGTGCCACAGTTGGCCACCTCTGTATTATGCTATCTTGTAATCTAGCAGTCATCAATAACTGTTTGAGTGGCACTTAAAATGCCTTGATCAAGGAGGGGACTCTTACGGCCAATATCGAGTACCAAATTTCAATTTGGATACAGCCCCTAAAATACATTCGTTTTAAAATAATTAATTTCTCGGAAACGTATCGCGCGAATTGCATAAAAATTTGTTTTTAGGCTAATTGAAGGATGTAGAGTTCCTTTATGCTGTCAGAATTATGTACTGCTATAGAAAAAACAAAGTTATGGTTCGTTTTAATATGTAGATGCCCCCCTCAGCAAATTTTATATACATATTTTAAAAATAGACTTTATTACAAATCGTGTGGTACCAGTAACGTTCTTCTACGATACTTTTTTGCAGAGTAAGTAAAGGGTGTTTACTTTTTTTTCCACGACTGTACTTCAGGTATTATGCAAAGCTGCTATTTTTTACGCTTTTTTTCTTACCACTAAAATATAACAGTAAATTTTGCTTTACTTTATCGCAGAAACCTACGATTTTGATAGTCAAAATTTACTGTTAAATATTAGTGGTAAGAAAAAAGCGCAAAAGTTGGCAGCTATGATATTATGGAGTCTTAAACTTTCAAACTCTTAACCCTAGAACTACCGGAAATTTTACTCAAGTTTTATAAAAACATTCTACACCAGAATTTTTACTTAAAACTATTTAATTTGTTTATTTAACTTATTATTGTCTGATTTATACATTTAGTTTGTTTTGAAGAAATTTCTGGTTTGAATAAATATTTTGAATGTACATGTCGGGTCCATTGGACCCTTCTGGTAGACAGAGGGTTAATATGAAATTTACTTGCAAAAGTTTAAAAAAAGATTGCAATGCAGTTAGTTTTTTAAGCATAACTCAAAAGCTATTTGTCGGAATGAACTGAAAATTTAGACTCGCATATTTGAAAATTCTAGATATCGATTTCTGTTAAAAAATTCGTTGGTTACAATTCTTAAGAAATACATTTTTTAAATAAATTGAATAAATTTTTCATTTTGACCTATGATTTCTTTTAAAGATATCTATTTCTCGAATCATCAAATATGCGAGTCCAAAATTACAGGTTATTCGTCTAAGTAGATTTTGGGATCTGCTCTCATTGCAATCTGTTTTGTAACAATTATAAATGAATTTAAATTGCGATTTTTATACTTTAAACATTAAAAATTTAAAACTTGAGCACGTTACTTTTCATTTGGTATCCTATCGTAAAGGGTACAATTAAAGACCAATATTATGTCAAAAGTATGTGTTCGTATTGAAAATTTCTAAGTTTGCAGGTTTACCAATATAATTGGTTGATTCGGAAAACACGGTTTTTAAATTTTGGATTTTGAAATTCACGTTTTCAGATGTTTTTGAATAAAACTTATATGCTGAATTTTGTGTGAAACGATGGGGTGAGGGAGATATCTACAGACACCACTTAAATAAGCTACTTTGCTTAAAGAAACATAATGCAGTAAATAGACAGCATTACTTGCAAGATGTTAACAGAAATTGCATCTATCACGTTTGTAAATAGCTTGATTACCTATTCATGTTTGGTTAAAGAAATGCACAGTTGAACTTCTGTTTAACACTAGAACTACCGAAAATTTGAGTCAAATTTTATAAAAATATTTCACACTAGAATTAAAAGAGTTTTAACTTTATTATTTAAATTTTTTCTTCTTTGTATCTTTAAACTTATTAGTCCATGCAATAGGGAATTTTACCTAGCAAAATTAATGGTAGTTCTGAAAATTGGCTTACTTTATGTTTTTTGGGTCGCTGAATCCGAATTTGTAACTTCCCACCAAAATTTTCCCCGGCAACCCCTGCAAATTTTGATAAAAAGCCCCCCAAAAAAGGTTTTTATTAAAAAAAATCAATTTATTAAATATTATTAAAAGGTGCTGCGTGAACTAAGTTGCGCAATTCCACTTAACCACTCACACGTTTACATTCGCCCTCCCGTCTCCCCTCCGAACTCTCTTTATAACGTTTACTTTAAGTTTTTTGGGTCGCTGAATCCGGATTTTTAACTTACCCCCAAAATTCCCCCCTCCAAACCCCCCCCCCAAAATAGTTGTTATTAACTTAAATTTCTTATTGTTTTAGAGGAAAAGCATTACAAAATTCAGAAACTAGACAAAATTTGCAACAAATAGGATGTAGGACATTATGAAGTATGATAAACGGGGAGAGAGGGGGCTGCCTCGGAACATTCCCCGCGCTCTTTTCTCAAAAACCAAATTTTTTCAAAAAAGCAATTTTTTGGGGAGTTGCCGGGTGAAATTTTGGTGGGAAGTTACAAATTCGGATTCAGCGACCCCAAAAACATAAAGTTAGTCGAAATCCAGAACTAGTATTAATTTTTCCAGGTAAAATCCCCTATTGCCTGGACTTCATAACTTAGTGCACGTAACACCGCAGTGCATGTTCTGAGGCAGCCCTCCCCCTTCCCGTTCATCCTACGTCATAATGTCATATATCCTATTTGTTGCAAATTTTGTCTAGTTTCTGAATTTCGTAATGCTTTTCCCCTAAAACAATAAGAAATTTAAGTTAAAAACAACAAATTTGGGGGGGGGGGGGTGTTCGGGGGGATATTTTTGGGGAGAAGTTAAAAATTCGGATTCAGCGACCCAAAATACTTAAAGTAAACCTTATAAGGAAAGTTCGGAGGGGTGATGGGAGGGCGAATGTAAACGTGTGAGTGGTTAAGTGGAATTGCGCAACTTAGTTCACGCAGCACCACGCGCATGTTCCGAGGCAGATCCCCCCTTCCCCTTCATCCTAGGTCATAATGTCATACGTCTAATTTGTTACAAATTTTGCCTACTTTCTGAATTTCTAGATACTTTTTCCCTAAAACAATTAAAAAAATGATTTTTTTAATACAAGCCTTTTTTGGGAGAATTTTACCAAAATTTGGCGGCGTTGCCGGGGAAATTTTGGTGGGAAGTTAAAAAATCGGATTCAGCAACCCAAAAAAAATATAGTAAGCCTTTTTCCAGAACTACCATGAATTTTGTTAGGTAGAACCCCTCTACGGCCTCTATTGCCTGCACTATATTTCATAATCAAATTTCTGGCTTGAACCAAAACATATTCATATGGTAGCCATCAAAATGACGGCTCACGATAGTTCTAGTGTTAATGCCGTTCTTTTTTTCGAAATTCTCCATTTGAACCAAAATAACATAGTAAAAAGATCCCTAACGGACAAGACGATCTATTTAACAAATGTTTTCGAACCAAGTTCTCAAAGTTTTAAACGATTCATGCTAACTAAAGAAATCCTTTTTGAAACATTTTTATCATTCCTGCTATCAATCTTCATAGTACACCATTAGTATGCTATAATTAGTAGCCTTCATGAATCTACTTCTTCTTTTAACTCTTTCACCTCTTCAAAGGCGGTGGTTCATTTTGGACCACCTTAATCCCAAAATTGGACATTGACACTAGAATATTAGAATAAAAATTTTCATTTTACTAAATACGTAATGAAATGCTTTTACTTATTTTCAAACAAATTTGTTTGTAAATGCCGGTGTCAATCATTCATTTTCGTATTTTACGAACAGAAGTACTCTGCCCCTGAAATGATTAAGAAAGGATTTGGGTGAAGTTCTTCAAAATACTCAAATGTGATATTCCCACCAGTATTTTGAAAGAAAAAATTCGGTTTATTATATACACGAAAAAATGCATTAATTTATTCGCAAATAAATTTGATCGAATACATGGGCCATTGTGACATTTTCTGATTAAAATTAAGTGGGATGAAATTCGCCCAACAGAGCCCAAAGGGTTAAATCAAAAGGGGTTGCATTAAAAAATCTAAAATGAGAGGACAAATCAAGAAAAATATTTAAATTTTTCAAAAACAATTCGATTGGGTTGTGATTCTTTAAAAGTATTTCCAATAATTTACTTCAAGCCATTCAAAAATGTACACAGATTTATGAACAAAACTCATTTTTTCAAAATTGTGTTCACACCTAATCATTACCGTCTCTATACTCATAGCCTCCTGACTGGTTTCGTGACGTACCAAGTGAAGATTAAAGAAGAGAACTGTGTGCTGATGTTTTCTCCGCAAAATTCAGCCAAAAACTTACTACTAGGTACTAGCACAGCGTGGCACACTGTGCACCAATAAAATTCTATAGCAATCCTTGCCTTATCTAATCATCGAATCTCTGCGATTCAAGAAATCGAATTTTTCTGTAAAATTTTAGTGGTATCCGGCGTGCCACAGTTGGCCACCTCTGTAATAGCACGATAGGATTATTTATTTGTTTAAGGAAGGAGATTATATTTCAAAGAACTAATTTTGTGAAAATAGAAAGCTATTTTTATAAACAGCTAATCCTTTTTTAATTCTGAAGTTTATGTCGTTAAAGTGTCTAAAAGATAGATACAGGTTTTTTTTTTAAGAAATCCTGTGTATATTCTTATGTTGTAATATTAAATTTTAATATACTTAAATTTTAATATACTAAAATATTAAATTTTAAAACACATACTTAAAAAAAAAAAAAAAAAAAAGTAAAACTGACGAAATATATATAAGAAATGCTGAAATGATATTAGTAATATCATACGTTTTGGTATACGAAACATTTATTTTGACCACTTCGTAAGAGTCTTCTATGGATTAAAGGTTTTTTTTTTACCCTTGGAAGAAGAATGGAAATAGAGAAAATAAAATTGCAAAAAAGGAAAGCATAACCTCTCGAAAAATAGATGAAATTAGATCTAGTTTAATTAAATTATTTTTGAACTTCTAAATATACCATTTTTGTTATTTTTAGAAAACAGTTTATACAATTTTCGAGTCATTATTTTAGATATACTTCCAAACCATTATCTCGTTAATAAAAAAAAAAAAAATCACATTAATTTTCGATCAAAAGCATATTTTAATAGACTCAAGAGAGGGACCTTCATCCATCTTCGACATTTAGAATTAAGCTAAAAAAAAATGGGCACATTTTCAATTATTTAAAGTATATTTAAAATTTATAACAGTTTTTGTAACTATCTTTGGTTCAATGGTTGCGGGGGGGGGGGGGAGGAAGAGAATAGTCATTTATAATTTATTTTGTAATTGATAATGGATATACTATGAAAAATAACTTTACAATAAGCAATAAAATATCATTTTCTAATTTTCAAATATTTTTAAATGATGTCTTTTTTTATTTTCTCTCCATTCATAAATACGAATCTTTCTGATATATTCATGAAGTAATTTTTATTAATAAATGTATGAAATTGGCACACGTTTCGTAGTATTTAAGTGACAAAGAGTTGAATAGGGTTTGCCGCTTCACGACAATATAAATTGTCTACAATTTCCACAATAGTCCTCGTGGTACACTTAGCTTTCAATTATTTTTCCGAAGTTCGATTTAGTTTGATTAACCTACTTGCTCGTGAAATTATGAATTTTTAATCATAAGTGGCGATATAAGAAAAGGAAAACGCTTGAGTGTTGTATGATACCAAATGTAATTACATTAACAATTCAAGATCCATGATATTCAGATTTCCTGGATCAAAAAGAATTAGAAAATACCTGGCTACATGGAATTACAAGAAAAGATTATCAAGTGACTAATTCATCAAAGGTAAGTTTCTTATGGTATTCTTACAATCTTTATTTATGATAAAATTTTCGAATTTATTTCCAATGGTATTTGTTCATAGTAATATCTCCTAATTTTAGAATTCTCGTCTAAAGTGCTTCTACTTTTTATCTAATGAGAGGGGAAAAAATCCCGCATTGTCTAATCAAATTAGTTCACCAGTGTCAAATGACATCTCTTAGAATTTTGTTTATGATTATTTTATTTGTAATTTTTTTTAACTAATAAGCATGGAAATAAACATTCAAAGTATAAAAAAAGATCGGTGAGAATTTTTATTAAAAAATAACGAATAAAAGTCCTTTCTAATTTTCTTTTTCGAACTTTTTTGTAGTACTTTTTTACTCATTTTTCCTGATAACAAAATCATTTAAGAATATATTGCAACAAACAAAAATACAAAAATTGTTTACATAATACAGGAATATTTAAGTCCTTTATCTGAAAATTTTGAAATTGCATGAAAGAACAAACAAGTCTAGCTGTATACTTAAAATTTTAGATTTCAGTTATTTGTAAATAACAAAATATTTTTGTTCTTAATACTTACAAATAAAAGAAAGAAAAATCTAATTTATTATCCAACATTTATTTAAAACTATTTCTACTGATGTCAAAAGACATTTTCAAGGATTTTTATTTGAGCTAATTTTATTTATAGTTTTTAAAATGAAATTATCACCTATCCTTTTTTAATGCATTGAATGTTTATTTCCATGCTTATTAGTTTTAAAATTACAAATAAAATAGTCATAAAACAAATTTTGCATTCGCATAAACAATGATATAAAATAAAATAATTCATTATTACTATTCGTAAATATTTTTTCATTCGTTTTATATTTGAAATTTATGTTGACAATTAAGGCTATTTTTAAACCTAAGGTACCTACTTTCTGATAAACATAAAGAATCATTTTTATTCTTAAATACATAAAACGATTTCATACAAATTTTAGAAAATAAAAAAATAATAAATAAATAATAATAATAGCTAAGAAGATGTTTAATGGTTAAAAAAATACAGAGATTTAAAGAAAAGTAAGTAATACAAATAATTTTTAAAAACCATGTTCATATAAACAGTGATAGGTATAAAATAAAATACTTCATTATTACTATTCGTAATTATTTTTAATTCATTTTATATAATTTGATGTAATTAGAACAGTCTTGAGTTCTTCATAGAACACTATTTCATACATTTTAGATACTAATTAATAAGAGTTCAAAAATTAAAGTTTTGTCTAGATATATTGCAGTTACAAAATTGTAATAATAATAATAATAATAATATTGTCATTGATTTTTAAATAACGCAAGGAAATGAATTCCATTTATCAATTCTTACACAAAAATACATAGCAATTATTATTTTAATATTTTTCAAAACAAACATTTAAATCGAAAACTAGAATAAATCATATAAATACACAAGTTTTTAGACTTGCAAAATACAGGGATATTTAAGTCCTTCATTAAAAAAATCTAGAAATTATATGGAAGAGTAAATAACACTAGCGGTACAATTTAAATTTTAGAGTTAATTTATTTGTAACTAACAAAATACTTTAAATATTTTTTTAAGTATTAATTTACTAACGAGTTTCTGAATTTTATTATTCAACTTTTTTTTAACTATTTCTTCTGATGTCAAAAAGCACCTAATAATTTAATAATATTATTTGTAGTTTTTAAAATAAAACTATCAACGATCCTTTCTAATACATTGAACGTTTATTTCCATGCTTATTAACATTAAAAATTACAAATTAAATAACAATAAACCACAATCTTAAAAGGTGTCGTTTGATACCAGTAGAAATAATTTGAATAGTCATTTAAAAAAATTCATTAGCAGAAGTCAAGCTTTATACGAGAATGTCTGAAATCAGGAGAAATTACAGGGCTCCCCCTCGGTCCGCTTTTTGAAAACCACTTTTTTTCTAAGAAAATTCTCCTTTATAAATTTCGTAGAAACTTACATAGAACGGCTTTTTTCTTGCGATTGTTGCAGAAGCTTAGGACAATTTTTTCTGTGAAATAATACTGGTTTTCAAAAAACGGAGCAGTGGGAGCCAAGAAATTACTACGGACAATAAACCCTGAAAATACATCAGAAAATTTCAACCTAAATAAATATTGCAAAGATAACAATAAAATGAGAAACTTACCCTTGATGAATTAGTCATTTGATAATTTTTTCTTGGAATTGCATGCAACCGAGTATCAGGCATGGAATTATTAATAAAAAGGAACTGACATATCCTTAAAATAGTGAAGCTTCAACTGTAACCGCTATCGCAGGAGTTGTTTACCGCCGGTAGAATCTTCCACCAATAGATTTATATAAAAATTTTCAACTTATTTAAACGCCTTTTTATTACAAAATTTCAGTCATAAATAATGGTAGAAAGAGGTTTTCATTTTTACTGGTAGGAGTTTACTTTGGCGGTAGTTAGTTCCTGTGTTTTCGCCATATTGTGACAACCAGGGAAACAAACTGACAGTTTTACAAGGCATACTAATACCAGTAAAAACAAATAGAAATTTTTACGATATTTTTTGAGAAAAATTTCCAAGAATAAGACGCTTAATTAAGACGGAATTTTCTATTCAATTTTACTGGTGGGATGTTTGCCTTGGCGGTAATCAGAAACTGAAGATCCGATTTAAAAAAAGCAGCCGCCATCTTGTGACAACCTCCTCAGTTACTTGACTCACAACTGGTAGACAGTACACTATATGTCTCCTCCACTTTATTCATAACTCCATTGTATCAGGTAACCATACACAACTTCACAATTAAATAGATTAATTAAACTGAATCAAATTTCGTGAAAATAGTTTACAGCAAAGTGTACCACAGGGCTCCCAAATGGTCCGCCAACTGATTACCAATAAATTTTAACAGAAAATTTTATGATAGGTTTGCGCTAGAATTAACTTTCAAAAGTGCTTCCGGGGCGGTTTGTAAGAAAAATCTAAAAAGAAAATTTTTGTAAAATAATCTTGGTATTCAGCTGGTGGACCATTTGGGAGTCCTGTACCACGAGGTGAGCTGTACGCCATTTTATTGAGAACTGGTACTAGGGTGGGCGTATAGATAACTGCAAGTTGGTCAAGCGAGTAATGTTCTTTAGTAATGTCAAAGGGGTTTCAGATTCCCCACCTGTTTGGCCTTGTGTATTGATACGGTAATGATTTAATACGCATAACTTTAATACTACCACTGTAAACTTCGAAAATTAGGTATTGTAGGGCTCCCAAATGGTCCGCGAACTGAAAACCAAAATTTTGTAACAGAAAATTTCATGATAGATTTCTACAACATTTGCGCTGGAACTAATCTCCAAAAGTGGTTTCTGTGCAATTCGCAAGAAAAAACTTAATTTTTTTTTTAAAGAGAATATTGGTTTGCGGGCCATTTGAGAAACTCTGGTATTGTAATACACTGCTGGCCATTACAATTGCAACACTAGGAAGGAATGATATGACGAACGTCAAAATCACATGTAAGGAAGAAGAGGTTGGAATATGCAAATGATTTATATTTCAGAGGATTTAGACAAGGCAGGTGGGAGATACGACATCTGATACATTGCATAAAAGAAAAGTTACGTAGTGGATTTCTCATTCGGAAAGCGATTTGTAAGGTCAGCCTTTGCTCAGAATACCGTGTTATGCCTCGAATAATAAGAAGAAATGCTTATCACCAAGTGTTGGAATTCCATAGAGGCTGGATCAATGCCTATCGTGAGTGTGGATTATCGTTACGTGATATCACCCGTTGCACTGGTTGAAATCCAACCACTGTCGTGCAAATATGGAATCAATGGATTGCTGAGGATCATATTGAACGGAATGCAGGATCTTGACGCCCTCTCATGACTAACGCCCGAGAGGACAGACATATTGTGAGGTCGGCCCTGCAAAAGTGTACTACCATATCACGGACCATTAGTCAGGAAATGGGCATGTTTGCAGCGCACCCAGTATCCACTCGTACGGTGTGACGACGTTTGCAGCAGTGTGGACTGTCAGCATGGCGACAAGTACTGCGGCTTCCCTTGACAATGCAGCATAGAGAGTGTCGGCGATTCTGGTGCGCCGAACGACAAAGCTGGATACAGGACTGGCAAAATGTCGTATTTTCAGACGAGTCTCGGTTCTGTGTGCAGTATTCTGATGATCGTATAAGTGTCTCGAGGCTCCGAGGAGAACGCTTGTCGCCCGCTTGGATTCGATATCGGCATATGAGCCCTGCACCTGGTGTGATGGTTTATGCAGCCATTTTGTACGCGACATGCACATCTCTAGTTCGGATCGACAGTAATTTGAACGCAGATTGGTATATTTTTTACATCTTACGTCCAGTGGTTGTGACCTGTCTTCGAGGCCTGCCAAATACCATTTTCCAGCAAGATAACATGATCACATGTTCCACATGTGATTATAAATCACATGTTGCACGTCGTGCTCTGACCTTCCTCGATACACAGGTTATTCGATTGCTGCCCTGGCAAGAACGGTCTCCAGATCTGTCACCCTTTGAAAACATCTGGTCATGAATTACTTAGAAACTGGCCCGCCACCTTTCTCCAGCTAATACGGTTGATGAAATGTGTCATAGACTTGAAGCAGCATGGAATGAGTCGCCCGTTTATGTTCTCCAAGCCCAGGGGGAGCAGCTGTTTCTACCAATTTCGCACCCCTGTAAACCCTCAAACTGTTAACAAATTTAATCATTTTGTTTTTATGCCATACTTTTTAGGTACAATAAATATTTTTTTTGTATTTTCAAACTTTCATGGTGTTGCAGTTTTAACGGCCAGCAGTGTATAAGTTAGTTTTTTGTATTTTACAAGGCGCGTGCAGGTCTTGGAATTTTCGAGGTGTTTGCCACCAATTCTTTTAATTTGAAAACTTGCATTTGTTTTAAATCGCATTGTTTGCATTCAGCGCTTTTAATGGTAGATTTTGTAAAAATTTTCTGAGATTAAATATAGCGATAAATTCTATTACAATTTGTGCTAGAACTGTGCGTAACCTAGTTTTAGAGAAAAATATTAGTTTCAGTAAAAATTAGTTTCAGTAATCATAGGTGACAACAAGGTGTCCAGTTTGACCTTCTGTTAACACAGAAATTCGGAAAAGTATTTTTTCTTTATTATATAGTATCGCGATTATTCAAAGTAAGAATTTTCAGGAAACTTCCAGTATGAATACGAAATATCAGTATTTTAAAGAAGGCTACCCTGAGTGCCAAAAGTTACGTATTACTACGAATACTTAAAACAAAATTCTTCGTCTTATTTAACCCTTTCAAGCGCAAAGCACTTCCATTGCTAAAATGATTACATGAATGAGTGGCACCGGAATTTACAAACAAATGTATTTAGAAATTAGAAAAAGCTTTATTTCGCATGCGCAATGAACGGAAAATACTTGTACCAATCTTCTGGTGCCATTGTGGCATTTGGAAATTAATTAGGGTGTTCCATGTAATGGAACACTGAGCAACGAAGGATTAACGGCGAACTTCAGCATAAATAATACTAATTTAGAAAGCGGGGATTTTTTGTTTAACCCTTAATGGTTCCATTAAATTATGGTTTAAAAATTCAAATTGCTTATTGGCACCATATTTTTGAAAAAGAAATATTCACCATTTTTAATGACAGGCAAAATGATACCATAATAAAGCCAGTTACACTATTTTATAAAACTGGTGGGAATCAAACAATCTGAATAAAAGACACACCCATGAATATCACGGGAGAGAGAATTAACCCCTTAACGCTCGAATTAAATTACGGTTTAAAAATTCAACTTGCTTATCGGCACCACTTTTTTGAAAAAGAAATATTCACCTTATTTAATGACAGGTAAAACGATAATAAAATAAAGCCAATTACACTGTTTAATAAAACTGGTGGGAATCAAACAATCTGAGTAAAAGACACAGCCCGTGAATATGACGGGAGCGAGAATTAAGGGGTTAAGAAGTTAACTCATAAATCCTTTAGTACGAAAATGTGCCATTTAAGTAATACGAATTTTTTTAATATGAAAACCAGTATTTTAGTAACGAAATTTTCATATTACTTGATCTCAAACTTTCAAAGATTAAATAAGAAAAAATTGCAATATAAGAAAACTGGCGTCAACTGGTACCGAGGTGTTAAAAATGTGTAATGGAAACTCGTCATTAATGGGTTAATAATGGAACACAAAATCCGTAACCCGTGGCATTGATACATTTAAGACAGGGGTGTCAAACTGTGGCTCGCCGGATACCATTAAAATTTTATAGTAATCATTGTTTTATCTAATTATCGAATCTCTGCAATTCAATAAGTCGACTATTTCTTTCAAAAATGAGTGCTATCCAGCGGGCCACAGTTTGACAATGGAGTTGTGAATAAAGAGGAGGAGACATATAGTGTACTGTCTACCAGTTGCGAGTGAAGTAACTGAGAAGGTTGTCAGAAGATGGTGGCTGATTTTTTAAAATCGGATCTTCAGTTTCTGATTACCGTCAGGACAAACATCCCACCAGTAAAATTGAATAGAAAATTTTGTTTTATTTTTTAAGCGTCTTTTTCCCCCATGGAAATTTTTCTCAAAAATGTCGTAAAAATTTCTATTTGTTTTTACTGCTGTCAGTATACCTTATAAAACTGTCAGTTTGTTTCCCTGGTTGTCACAATATGGCGGAAACGCAAGAGCTAACTACCGCTAAAGTAAACTGCTACCAATAAAAATGAAAATCTTGTTCTACCATTACTTATGACTGAAATTT
This sequence comes from Maratus speciosus, assembly GCA_963932465.1. Lineage (NCBI taxonomy): Eukaryota > Metazoa > Arthropoda > Arachnida > Araneae > Salticidae > Maratus > Maratus speciosus. Next base: position 490,254,204 of record OZ010796.1, on the reverse strand, counting down.
TGCAATAATAAGGCGTTTAAATAAGTTGATGAATTCTATATAAATCTACTGGTGAAAGTTTCCACCGGCGGTAAACAACGTCTGCGATAGCGACTACAGTTGGAGTTTCACTATTTTAACGATTTGTCACGTCCTCTTTATTAATAGTTCCATGAGTTTGACACGCCTGCTTTAAAAAGTCACCCACTGCCCTCTCACCGCCCCCTGAATACTAGGCCTGAGCGCTCACACAAAAATGACACAAAAATGGCGGCTGCCGAAGGCGGATTTTTTTTGCGTAGGTACGGTCCCTTAAATGTAGACACCAGTATTTTATAAAAGATTTCTCTACCTTGTTTATTCTCAGAAAAATGAAGCGGAAAAAACTTCAAAAAATTATTGGTAGGAATATTAAAGGGACCGTACACACGCTGAAAAAAATCCGCCTTCGGCAGCCGCCATTTTTGGTCCAGCGCTCAGGCCTAGTATTCAGGGGGCGGTGGCCCTCTGTATATTAGGCCTGAACGCTGACAGAAAAATGACAGCTGTCGTAGGCGGATTTTTTTAAGCGTTTGTACGGCCCCATGATTTTAGACACCAGTATTTAAAAAAAAATTTCTTTGACTTATTTAATCTCATAATAATAAAGATGAGATAAACGTAAAAAAAATTATTGGTATTAGAATTTAAGGGACCATACAATTCTGCAATTAAAGAGAAAAAAATTTATGTAAATTTATTTAGAAAAATACATGAAACCTTTAAAATTCTAAAATTTTTTCCGGGAGTCAATAAATAAGTTGAAGTTTCTATTGAAAATGGGATCAAATTGTGATGCATGTGCAGTTCTGACGTTAAATCCAACTTTTGCTTAATTAATAATTCAGACTTTTATTCTACCTATGAGCAAACGCTTGTCTCTGACGCAATTCTAACCATTGCCATTCCCAACAGTCTACTTTTAGGTCAATGTGGCCCGGTCGGATAAACTCAACAGTTTGCCAAAGAGACTAGAATAGAATGGTCCAACGATAGCCTTTCAATGGACCATATTCTTCCCTTGGGTTCGAGGCTACAAAAATTCGTCTGCTTGGGAATAACATTCATACCCAAGCTATTGAAAAACATTGTGTTTAGAAAATTTATGCTTATAATTTACTTTATAAAGAGTTTTAGACATTTTCAGGGACAGGTATGGGTTATACATGAAATCGTTTCTCTAATTTAAAGTAGTGTCATGCATATTTCTCATTTTATTTAGAAAATAAAAAATTTAACTTTTTTAATGCGTATACATGGATTTTAATTAATATGTATGTAAGTATTGATCGAAAATAATTCGTACAAAATAAATCTGCAGTATTTTACGTATGCATATACCTGTATTTCTGCTGCATCAAATGACGCAATAAGGTAAACAAACGCGCTAGCCGCTATTTTTACACCACGTAATTCCCATTGTGACGTCACGAGAATACTGTCCATTCTGTATTGCTTGCTAATCTATTCCTGAAAGAAACTAACTATTGCATGAAAAGTGGAAGAGTCTGTCGCAGAAAAACGACAGTTACAAAAATCAAAAGGCCAGGCTTGAGTCCTGTCACGTATCCGCAAAATGGCGAAGCTTCAACTTTTAACGGTTCCGCAGAACCCGATTATTGCCTGAGAAAATTTCTACCAGTGCATTTGAATGTAAATTTCCTGCTTTTTACACGCCTGTATTCTTCAAAAATGTTACTTATAATTAAGCCAAAAATATAATTTTATATTTGCTGGTGGAAGTTTTCTCCAGTGGCCGTCAGGTTCTGCGGTTCTGCTATATTCTGAGAAAAAAAAAAAAAAAAAAAAAAAAAAAAAAAAACCCTCCTGTCAAAGGCCCTGAGTTTTATTACCATCGTGGCAAACTTCAACCCGTAATATTTGACTAGTCATTTTCGTTTTATTTAATCGCCTTATTTATTCGGAATTTCTGTCATAATTAAAGAAATAATTTGTATTACTTTTTACTGGTGGAAAATTTTCCGTCATTAACCTCTTGCGCTCTGCGGCGTACGCAACCAGTGTTGCCAGATTGGAGACTTTTTTGTCCCCAGATTGTTGACTGTCACCACTTTTTTGAAATAGAAATATTAGCCCTATTTAAAAATAGATTATAAATTCTGAAAAATAAGCGAATTATGCAATTTTTAAAAAGCGGTGACAGTCAAATAATCTGAATTAAAAAAGTCCCCAATCTGGCAACACTGTACGCAACGTACAGTCGTGGCAAAAAAAAAAGTAAACACTCCCTACTTACTCCTCAACAAATTATCGTAGACGAAAGTTACTGGTACCGAACGATTGGAAATAAAGTCTACTTTTGAATGATGTATATAAAATTTTCTTAGGGGGCCATCTACATATTAAAACGAATCCAAACTTCATTTTTGTCAATGGCAATACCCAATTTTAAGGAGATATTTCAAATCTTCGGTTCAAACTATGTCTAGACACCAAATTTCAAGTCATTTGAATGACAAGTTTTTGAATTATAAACATTCAAAATTTAGTGCTTCTAATGTTAAATTACATTTTCATATTTTTATTTATATCTTCTGAAATTATGTTCCAAATGTGCTAATTCTTTTGTAGCAATAATACTAAAATACCCAAACATAAATACGCTGAATTTTCATTTTTTATAATTTTATGATATGAATTATGAAATTAGTATTCGAAAAAATTATGAATTGCAACCTAATTTTTTTTTTTTTTATAGATTTAGATTTATTAAGTCCTACTTTATGGAAATCCAAAATTTCACATTTTTCTTCCAAGTAGTTTTCAAATTATGCTTTAAAAACGGCAAAATGATGGTTTAAGGGGCCATCTATGATAGAAGTGAGTCGATATTTTGAAATTTATTCTACTGTCCTGTAATCTAACAGGCTTCATTGACTCCCTAAGTGGCGCTTCAGGTGCCTTGATTAAGAAGGGGGCTCTCTCGGTTAACAATCGAGTACGGAACTTCAATATGGATACAGCCCTTAAATTAATCCTCGTTTTAAAATAATTAATTTCTCGGAAACTTATGGTACGAATTGCATAAAAATTTGTTTTTAGGCTAATCTAAGTGTGTAGAGTTCATTTATGCTGTCAGAATTGTGTACTGCTATTGAAAAAATACAAAGTTATGGTTCGTTTTAATATGTAGATGCCCCCCCCCCCTCCCAAGCAAATTTTATATACATTATTTAAAAGTAGACTTTATTTCCAATCGTTTGGTATCAGTAACTTTCTCCTACGTTAATTTGTTGAGGAGTTAGTAGGGGTTGTTTACTTTTTTTTTCACGACTGTACGTCATGCTATTTTGGTCATTTCCGATAATGACGTAAATACGTCGATATCTGGCTGATTTTTTTTAATTACACATTCCGAATTCTCACCATAAAATTTTAATTCTTTTTTTTTTTTTTTTTTTTTTTTTTTTTTTTTCTCTACAAGATGATTGATTTTCCATAAATAAAATAAAAGAAAAATACCAATTTAATTTTTGTGGTGCCTTCAAAATTACTAAAAAAAGAAAAATCTGCCAGATGTGGCAACACTGGTGGCTAGTGACATGCATCCGCTAATAACGTCAACGCAAGGATTAATCAGGCACAAATCCAATGTAAAGAAACACAGGCGATATCTTATGACTGCATTCTCAGGTACTTCACTCGCAAATGGTAAACACAGGCTTCTTATCGGTCTCTTTTTATAGAGACTAAATTAAAGCTTTTACCACCAGAATTTCCTTCCATAACTTTTCCATTCAGATTTTTTTTTTTTTTTTTATTTCAGATTTATTATTAAAACGTCGCAGGAACATAATTCATGGTGGGTTTCTTATTGCAATTCTTGTAGTAATCTGTCATAAAATTAATTTTTAAAAAAATAGTGGGGGCTAAAAATGTGACCGCTCCGACGTCTGTAGAAACTACACCACCGTAATTTCCGACGTATAATCCGCGGATCAAATAATCATTTTTCGACCCAGAAATTTTTTAAAAAAAGATGTAACTTTTTAGATCGCGGTAAATATTTGCCTTCAATTGCTAAATAAAATTTCTGGGTCCAAACAGAATTGTTTGATCCACGGATTATACGCCGGAAATTACGGTACATGTCCCCTCTTCTTTATTTCATAGTTCCATTGGTAGAAGAAACCAGTGTTGCCAGTTTAGCCTCCATTTTTATTCAGAAATTTAGAGTTCACACCAGAAATAAATAATAGTATTTTATGCTGTATTTAATAAGAGACATTTAGCGATCACTTAAAGTAAAAATTCTTCTTTCAAAATTTCCGATATGAATTTGAAATTTCGTATTATATTTGGAGGCCAAATTAGCAACCATAGTAGAAACCGCAGAAAATCCTTTTCAAAAGTTTTCTTTTTTTAGGTGCGTTCGTGATTATAGACTTAGAACATAAAGTCGTCGTCTGTTCCGTCCGTCTGTCCGCATATAACAGCGCAAAAGTACCCAAACGAATGGTTTGAAATTTAATTTATATAATCGTTGCAGAATTTTGTCGAGTAGTTTCAAACATTTTGAAATTTGAATCAAAACTTAAAAATATATTAATAAAAGTTTTCTTCATTCTATTAAATCCTATCATACGTAATTATTTCAATGATATAGCATGTAGGTGATAATACTAAGTTGCCATGGTGATTACGTCCTATTTGAGATGGATTCATATTATTTCCGTATTACTGTATTTAATATGTATATATTTGTAGAAAAAAAATGTGCATTCATGCATTTTTGCATAAGAGTGAAACAGTTATTGCACCAAGATTTGAATATTTATAAAACTAGTTATAGTACGAATGCACCTCATTTGCCACTTTTGACATATAACGTCCGCCAATGTTTGTTATAATGCACATGGTGCAAATATTGATATATTTCAAGGAGAAAAAACAAACAAACACTGATGCATGTACCGAATTAGGCAGCATAAATGCAACTTTTACGCTTTTTTATTACCACTAATGTTTAATAGTAAACGTTGGCTTATTTAATAAAATTTGCATTTAAATAAAGCAAAAACTTCCGTTTAATTTAATACATAACGTAAAAGCAAAAACATTTTGAAGCCAATAGGTAGGGATCACCTATTTCCATCTTGCACTGTAGGGTGATAATAATAATTTTACTTTTTAAAGATTTTTCATATTTCATAATTGAAATATCAACCATATATGTATTAAAAATTATAGCTATGATTACTAAGCATATTTTTGTGATTTCTGCATCAAATTAAAATTATTATCTTTTGTAATACAAACCTATATTTTTAAAACAAATGTATATTTTAATGAGATTTCCCGTTTTGTAAAATAATTCCAAATATAAATTAATTATTTTTGTCGCATTTCTTGAACTTTAAATTATTTCGCTGACAAAATGGAATTTATCGATCATACATTTTCACACCTTCAAGTAATGTCAGATTCATCAGGCGTTTATTTCAGATAAGGGCTCATTAAGAAAACTCGGGTGAAAAATATAATTGCTTGGAATTCTGAGAAAGGGAATTTGAAGTAGATTTGTCACGTTTCGAACCGATAAAGTTCCAATTAAATTTAATAATTTGAAGAAATCATAAACAAACTTTCGAGAAGATTGTTTCAATTGCACTTATTAAAAATTTATAAATGCAAAAATCTTTCGTAATGTAAATTTTAGTTTATAAGTTCATACTTCATACTAAAGCTGAAAATAAATGATGAATAACAAGCTTTCAAATTCATTATAAGCTACAAAAAGAGAAAAAAAATCAAGGATTTGCAATTTAGAACCTTTTATTTTGAAACAGGATTCGATGCTTACTTTTGAGTGCGACTATTTCCGAATCATGATATTCGCTTTATTTATTCGTAGAATTATTGTAAATAAATAAGATGAACATAATTAAACACATGTGGTAGTATTCGAACTCAAAGACGGTGTCAAAATTAGGTGTTAGCATTTGAAAGAAACAAAGTTGGTGCAATTTTCAACATATAGATGACCACTGTTTCGAAAATTGCATTCATATTTTGAATGAAAACATTATTCTGGGTCTAAGCCAACTTTGTTGTTATTTTATTGTAAAGGATCTAGGATCAAAGGCTGGTAATGATTTCCTGTTTATTTATTTATGTATTTTTAACACCATAGAGTGAAACATGATATCAATACACAATATTAACAAAATATAGTGTTATTAATTATTACGAATGAATTTTCTTTTCATACGTATATTGTATCTCAGTTAGTTAATTATTTTTGAAGAGGTGTCTCAGTTTCATCAAGTGAACTTTTTTTTTTTTTAATTTTGTGAAACAAAATGATACGTGCGTTTTCGTTGGAATACCCTATTTAAATTTGAAAACTAAAACTTATTTGAAAGAAACACAATACTCTAAAAATATTCTACAAATTGATTTTAATTTCTTCCAAGAGAAAATAATAAAACAAGATTGTATGACATAAATTAGAATCAACTGTCATCGCCAAAAATTTAAAGAATGCTCAGAAAAAATACCGAGTTTATTTCGCGAAATGATTTTCCTGTTAATAATTATTACTGTTTTAAGTCGAAGAGATATCATCGAAACTTAATTAACTTTGATCAACTTAATTAAACATTTTGGAAAATTTAAAAACAAATTACAGTCGTTTTCTGTTTTTTCACTGTATTATTTTTGCATCATTGACATAAATGAAAAGGTCTCAGGATTTTTCTTTCATTGTTCATCAAAAAATTATTCTTTTGAACTTCTTTAAACTAGTTTTTTTCTATAAAAACTTTTAGAAATATTAAACGTAGTTAATTGAAGCTCCTTTTATTACAGTTTTTCAATGAAATATTCTATATATATCGTCGGTACCACGTCAAACTTTACAATGTGAAAACAGTGGGTTACTTTTTTAAAATTTAGATTTCTTGATTGACACCACTTTTTTGAAATAGTAAAATTCGCCTCAGTTAACCTTATTTAATTACGTACTAACTAAGGCGAAGGCGAAAACAAGGGGAATTTTACCATTTCAGAAGAGTTGTGCTAATCAAGTAATCTGAATTTCAAAAAAAGTAGCCCACTGTTTTCACAGTCGATAGTTTGACATGATACCGACGATATGTTCGCTAGTAGTTAATATATCAGAAAACTAGTGAGACAAAAGATTTATACGCGTTAGCCTAAGTGATTCACTGGGTTTCAAAATACTGTGTATTGAGCATCTACGACCTACAAAGACGGGTGATACATGACAAGATACATACACTCGCCAAGTTTAAAAGCCCGCCTCGCAGCTCGCATCACTGCTTCTGTGACGGACATTGACAGAAACGTGCTATTGAACGTATGGACGGAACCGGATCACTGTTGGAATGTGTGCCGGGTGACTACGGGCATACAAATTAAACATTAGTATGTACCAGAAAATTTATGAGTGTATGTATCTTTTCATATATCACCCGTCTTTATACGTCGTGTATTTGTAAATAAACAGACTATTGAAACCCCATTAATCATTATTGCCGAAACGTCAGTGAAGGTTTACTGTGGAGACCCGAAAAGTTTTTTGTTTCCGTCTGTTAGTAAGTTAGTCTATCTGTCCTGCGATAACTGCCGTAAAAAGCATCCGATTAGCTGGAAATTAAGGAGGCGTATTGGCGAGGTCCCTGGATTTAGCTGTATAGTTTTGGGTTAAATTTGGTTCATTCGTTCGGAATATATAGAACATCTTATTTTGCGCCATAATACTTTTCTATGGCAGTTCAGACGATTTTCTAATTTCCATTTGTTGAAAGAAAATGGCGCATTTGATTAATGTATTTAAATGGTAAATTATGGACGATGAAATTACCAAATAAGGGTTTTAAATTATTTCTTTCATTTTCGGATATTGTCAGTATATTTGTCGGATTTTTTAAATTAGGTATATGAATTTTGGTGGAACTTTATACATGTTTTACAATAATATAAAACATTCTGTTCTATCATTTTGCTTTTTTGACATGATACATATTTAATTTTTTTTCTTCCGTCAGTTACCTATAGCAACTTCATTTTATAGCCTTTAACCCCTTAATTCTCGCTCCCGTGATATTCACGGACTTTTATTCAGATTATTCAGATTTGTTTGATTCTCACCAGTTTTATAGAATAGTGTAATTGGCTTTATCATGGTATCACTTTACCTGTCATTAAATAAGAAGAAAATTTCTTCTTCAAATAGTGGTGCCAATAAGTAATTTGAGTTTTTAAACCGTAATTTAATGCGACCGTTAAGGGGATAAACAATCCCGACTACGAAAAGTTGAGCAAAAAGTCTGGCTTAGGGAAATAAAAAGTTAGTTAATCTTTAATAATTTGTTGTGCAATATAGCTTTGCGTCAAACATTAACGATGTTAGTAACGTTACATTTTTCAATTTATTGCAGATACTATTAAAAGGCTATTACAAAGAAATTTATTATAGCGACAAATCGATGCGATTTAGGCAATTAGCCGTGGACACGATGATGAATGATTATCCAGTAGATTTAAAGTTTTCAAATATGCCTATTCTTGGTGATTTTTTATTGTTATTACTATCAAGTAGATTAGTATGTATTTAAACTAAAGTTTTAGCATGCTAAAAGTGAAAAGAAGTACATTTAAAGGCATAAAAATGTTTTTTAATAAACTGATCTTCCAATATGAGAAGAGATACTTTGCAAAATTAAAAACAATAGAATAAAATAATTCACATTCACAGATGCCCCTTTTTATTACAGCACATGCTTTCATTATACTTGGAATCTCGTGATTTTTATTTTACCAAATTTATTTTTAAAAATTCTACGGAAATAGTGTTTTTTAGCAACAATTATCTTAAAAAAGTCGCCGATTGTGCATGCAAAACATGGAAACAGGGTTTATTTAAGGGTATTTCGATGCCTTTAAATTTACTTTTTTTTTTTTTTTTTTTTTTTTTTTTTAACGTTTAGCATGTTATAATTTTAGTTTAATAACAGTAATTGATTTTCTTGCGCAATTTTATAACATCTATTTAGATTTAGATATTACATCTAACTATTATAGAATGATCATCAAAACTATTTTTCGGAGACAAAAGTTGAAAAAAATATTAGATCCCTAAATTAGATATTAATTAAATATAATAGTTTCAGTATAAATATTATATAAATATGTAAACATTATATAAAAATATTTAGTATACATATTGCTATTTGCATATTACCATAACATAAAATCCTTTTCCAAAGATAGTTGGAAAGAAAGTTGCTTATCCTAAGAAAATTCAAGTGTAAAACGAAATTCAAAATGTACTTCAACCATTCGTCTATTTAATAGGAATATATTAATTTAAATTTATATGGCTACGGGGGCTCTGCACCCCCCCCCCCCCCGAAGAAATGTATTTTTTAATCCAATAAATTACCAGAATAAGCAATCCATCAGAATTTCAGAACATTATTGTCACACCGTGTATAATTTAATGCTTCTAATTTTCGAAATCTTCCAAGAATTTTATATGTTGCTAAATATTTATATTATTAAAATGTGGATTGTAGGATATAGAATATTATGCCGTGTGAGATTAACACTATAACGTCCAGCTTGTGTCGATTCGACACTGATAAAATTACAAAATGACGATTCGAGCCAGATCTTTTTTCGTAAAATTAATTAAATTATAACTGTAGCAAACGCGGTTGAATAAATAAGTGAAATAGTTTTAGATAAAAATTGTGGGGTTAAAATGCTTTTATTAGATTAGGTAAGATTCCCGGACGATCTAGTGTTAAAAGGGAATCACATTAAGATCTGACGTTGAGGTTCCTGATTAACAGATTTACTAGTTTAGGTTAATCCTGTATATTAACTCTGGGTTTTCAACACCATCAAAGGTACTTCACCATCATAAATGTAATATATAGTTAACCGCTTCCCTTACCATTTTTTTTGAAAAAAATGTCAAAAAATCATCATTTTTAAGTTACATTATTAAATATAAGGAAATGAAACAAAACATAATATACAGGTTTTAAGTTGAAAATTTAATTTTTTATAGATGTTAAAGTATTTAGTTTTATCGTCAGTTCACTATTCCGAGTTATCTCGGGCAAATGAAAAAAAGTTAAATTTTAGTCTTTTTATAGCAGTTTTTGAAACAAGGAACAACAGAAAGTGATATCTGACATTCGGCACAGTGGTATCTTGTCTCTTTTCTTACTAGCTTACCTCTGGAATCTATTTTATGAAAGCATAAAGCACACAGTCTCGTTGGATTTGAATTTTTCTCAGTAGCAGGAATAACATCTTGATAATGCCTTCAGGTTAGCCTGAGTGTTGAAGTACTAATGCTGGGTCTTCCTGATGTGGAAAGAAACTCGTCACAATGATTTTCTGCAATTAGTTTTCCACCAAGTTCCATTCTAAATTGAAGAGGTAAGTGGGAGAACATGTTAAGTAACAAAAATTACATTTGAAGAAATTTGATGTGAAAGTTTTTGTTGTCAATTTTAATGATTTATTTTCTGTTCGATACCATGTGTTTAAAATATTAACAGGTGTGGTACTGAACTCTATCAAAAAAACTTATTCATATTTCATTTTTAAATATTAAAAAATGTTAATATTATTTACATTATTAAATGACAAAATATTAAATATTAATGAATAATATCTTAAATCTTCAAGGCTAAATAGAATTTTGGTATTTTAGATTTATCATGTGATAGAATACATGATAACGCCTTCGTACAAAAGGTAAAATAAATTTAAGAAAATGTAGCATAATATGTTCTTCCACTCAGCTCTTCAATTGTTTAGGTGATCGTCCGAATTACTTGAATTATTGTCTTCCATAAGGCTACGTACAGAAGAATCACTCCGACTATATTCAAAGTCCACCTCTTCATAATCACTATCTGAAAAATAATCTGCATAGCTTTTGCTTTCGTAATATTTTTTTATCTTTTTCAACGTAACTGTCACTTATCCAGCAGCCGCCGTACAAACAGTCGGGCAAAACAGTCTCCAGTCAAGCTCTCCAAAGCTTTCCAGCAAAACTTGGCAATCTGCCAATACGGAATATTTTCTTTATTTTTAATCTTCAGGCTGAGCAAAAACGTGATAAAAAATAGTACTAACAAATTCTGCTACGCCTAGGGCACTGGCGACTATTTTTTAATTCTTAGGCTAATGTCAGACGGACGTCTTTTTGCACGCTTTTTTCCTTATGTATTTTCCTTACACAATGCCGCTAGCAGTATTACCAGTGGGCTACTTTTTTTAATTTCAGATTTCTTGATTGCCACCACTTATTTGAAAGGGTAAAATTCCCTTTATTTTCGCCTTAATTATTACTATGTCATAGCTGCCAACCTTACACTAATCTTCCGTAATGCCTGGATTAATTTGACCCAGGTTAACCACATTTCAAACCAGAAATTTTTTTTTCGTGAATGCTTATTTATTTAATTTCTGGTTTCCACATGGAATATATTTAATTTCATTTCTTAGAAAAAATTCTGGTTCAAAACGTATTAAACCAGGGTTAAGTTAACCCAAGTATTACGGAAGATTAGTTTGAAGTTGGCACCTATGCTATGTCATTAAATAAGGCGCATTTTATAATTTCAAAAAAGTGGCGCCAATCAAGAATCTGAATTTATAAAAGTAGCCCATCTGGCAACACTGGCCGCTAGCATTGTGTAGGGATAATACGTACGGAAGAAAGCGTGCAAAAAGACGTTCGTCTGACATAAGCCTTACTCTCAACACTTTCTCAAAATAAAAATCTTTCATATATACCTTGGCAACATGTGCATAGCTGCCAACTTGTACGGATTTTTTATACCACTAAAATTTTGTAGAAATTTTTGACTTATTTAAACGTTAAAATTTCTTGAATTTCAGTGATCCGATTAGCTAAAATTTTCTATTAAATTTTAGTGGTATGAAAAATCCGTACAAGTTGGCAGCTATGCATGTGCAACAGAAATATTCACAAAATTTATTTTTTAGAAATAATGGGGCGAATACAGTATAAAAATAGTCGCCAGTGGCTGCCGTGTACGGCCGAGTTTACTCGGAATAATAATTGACTGCAATATATATATGAACCCGAGATAACTCGGGACAATTAAGAAAGTGGTTAAATGAAATTATGTACGACTCAGAATGGGGAAAAAAGTATTTGGTATACAAAATATACCGTTTTTCCTGATATATATGTCGACCTCAAAATTCGCGAGCAATAACAATTTTTTATTTTTGAATGGTGATATTTTCGTTACGTTTTCTTCCAGGGATCCCACTGGTTCGTTTTTGAATACCAGTATTTCTTAAGAAAAAATTTCGTTTAAGCATTTTACAGAGTCTCTAACATTTACAGCAAAATTAATTTAAAATATTATATATCGAGTTAAATTAATAAATTTTCTTTGTCACAAAGTTTATGTTCTTACCGATTTTACTTATATCGTATTCTTATTTAACCCTTCGTCCCATGCGTTTTTGACAGTTCAGTGGTTCTACGTTTAGGTAAATTTTACATAATACTGTAAAACTAATTTTGAATAATTTTTTTACAACTTAAATTTAATTCTAACTTACGCAATAAGTTCGAAGATCGTAATAAGATTACGTAAGAAAACGATGCATTTATATATTTCTGAAAATTAACGTATTAAAAATGCATTTACTTAAATTAAACTTATTTAAAATGGTTCAGCGTGTAGAGTACAAGCACGTTCGTTAGTATACTTTACACAACGCGTGTGTACGTAATACTGCAACATAAACTGTAAAAGTAATTTTGAATAATTTTTTTAACAACTTAAATTTAATTCTAACTTACGTAATAAGATCAAAGATCGTAATAAGATTACGCAAGAAAACGAACAATTTATATATTTCTAAAAATTAGCATATTAAAAATGCATTTATTTAAATTATACTTACCGTAATTTTCGGTGTAGCCCGCGGATCAAACAATCGTGTTTCGACCCAGAAATTTTTTTAAATAAAATGTAACACTTTAGATCACGGAAAATTTTTGTCTTCAAATACTGAATAAAATTTCTGCGTAGAAACAGAGTTGTTTGATCTGCAGGCTTACGGTATTTAAAATGGTTCAGCGTGTAGAGTACGAATACATTCGTTAGTATACTTTACACAACGCGTGAAATTGAAAATCCATTAACACTGTGTCGCCAGTCATCGATAAATTGCCAAATATTGTAATTTTCGTCATTTTTTACGAGAGTATAATTCAGATTACTCATATTTTTTTTTCTTTTAACGTGTACGCCCACATTACACTGTCTAGAAATATAAAGAGTGGAAATCGCGTATACCGGTATTGCTTATGAATGTATCCAAAAAATTACATCTTCTTAGGCGGCGCTGCCATTGAATTTATTGCTTGAAACTGTAAAGCTGGGTAGCCAAACTGCGGTCCGCTGATCCCACTAATTCTTTTTAGAAATAATCAAATTCTTAAATTAGACATATTCGATGACTAGATAAGGCAGTAATTTATATGAAATTTTAGTGGTATCCGTCGGGACAGAGTTTTACACCCTGCTGTAAACACTAAGCGTTAGTTACAGAATCTAGAAATATTGGATGCGTAATGCTTCTGAAATATTAGGTCATTAAGTATGAAATTTCATCTCGCGGGACGGGGTCAATCTTTGAATGCAGTAAATTCTTCAATTTCGTTAGAGGGCAATCAAATTGATTTCGAATGGGAAAAGAGCAAGTCGCAGATTTTCAAAAAGGCCAGGTATGTAATTTATCATGCAGTATTTCTTCTTTATTAAACCTTTTCGGAACAGAAAAATTCTTTTCTTAAAATGATGAAATGACTGATTGATACCAGAATTCACAAACGAACTTCCTACAAATTAAAAACTTGTTGTTTTAAACGTTCTAAAAAAAAAAAAAAAATGCAATTTAACAAATTACAACGACCATTTGGAAAATGATTTTTTCGTACGCCATTACGTACGCCATGAATTAAACATTAATAGTGTTACTACACCTAAAAATTGCAAGCGACAGAAATCGCCTGCGACTCGTACGTATTATCCACCTGAAACTTGCGTATTATCCAAGCATTTCATTGGCTGTTCGGGAAAAGGCTTTTCCATTGTCAGATTTCCAAGAAATCTGACGGCCAATTTTAAGTGAAATTTATTACTTAAACTTCTAAACATCCCACAATATTACTTTTTATATCGTCGTATAGAGAAAAAAATGTACTTTTAAATGCAATTTGTTTGAAAGCTGTATCTCAAGTTGTTTCTGAGTTATTAATTTTTTTTTTGTAGTTTTTATTACTTTTTTGTCATAGTGGCAACACTCTGTTGTGAGTAAAGGGAAATACAGATTACTGTATAGACCAATCAGAAAACGAATAAAATGATCATTAAACCAATAAAAACCTTCAGATATGCTTTTGATTTCCTACCCTGACGAGGACAATTCATTTTTCCAAATGGTTAAATGCCCCACCAGTGGCCGAGAGGTTCTGCTCTCGAAGCTGGTAGACGGGAAGTGCTGGGTTCGATCCCAATCGCGCCCGTCGGCCTAATCGTTCGGAGTTTTCGTGGTTTTCTTCGAGCCTTGGTTCTCCAAGCGTTAATACGGATTAGGTTCCCTTAGAAAGACCTCCACGGAAGCCCCCCCCCCCCCTAGGGCCCATATCCCACGTGCAGATAATTGGCCGACATAAATACAACCAACCAACCAAATTTTTTAAAAAAAATTCTTGGTGCCGTTTGTAATTTTTTAATTAAATTTAGGCGGTCCCGCAGTGGGGTCACTGCGTCGGAAAGGGTTAAGTTATTCTTGGCGGAATTTTTGGATTTTGCAAAGAATTAATTAATCTATTACACCCTTAACGGTCGCATTAAATTAGAGTTTAAAATTCAAATTGCTTATTGGTGCCGCTTTTTTAAAAAAGAAATATTCACCTTATTTAATGACAGTAAAATTATACCGTAATAAAGCCACTTACACTATTTTATAAAACTGGTAGGGATCAAACGATCTGAATAAAAGACACCGCCCGTGAATATCACGGGAGTGAGAATTAAGCGGCTAACCCTCTCACTGCGTAATTGTTTTATCAAAATAGCTTCAAAAATTGCTTGTATTTAACCCCTTCGCGAGAGCGTCTTTTAAGAATTTTTACTCTTTCGTCACCGGTTTTTCAAAACAAAAATTTTTATCTAATTTAATCGGAAAAATGATCCAATGAAATAAGGCAAAATTTACAATAAAAAAATAACTGGTGGGAATAATCGAGGAGGGTTAATTAGACGGAAAAAATGCATCCCGAGGAAATCTCGGGTTGCGCAAATTTTGCTACTTTTACGTTGTCCGAGGAAATCTCGGGTACCTAACGGGTAATCTAACCATCCTGTATATTTCTTTCAAATTATGCTTTTCTGCAGATCATAGCCCCTTAACCCCTTAATTCTTGCTCCGTGATATTCAAGGGCTGTGTCTTTTTTTCAGATTATTTGATTCCCACCAGTTTTATAATATAGTGAAATTGGCTATATTTTAGTACCGTTTTACCTGTCATTAAATAAGGTGAATATTTCTTTTTCATAAAAGTGGTGTCAATAAGCAATTTGAATTTTTAAACCGTAATTTAATACGACCGTTAAGGGGCTAAGGCTATGTCAGTTACTTTTTATTAATAGTTCCATGAGTCAAGCAAAGGTTTTGTGAGTAAGTTGGGGACAACTATCGTTCATAAGAACTGTTTAAATTTTTAAAAATGATGATGGCTTAGTTTTAGCTGAAAGTACTCGATTTATAATACCTTTTCATCTCTTAAAACATTTTTTAAGTATTGAATCATTTATGTAATCATCCAGAGTTTCATCTCGAGGAAGATTCCCTTGTATAACATAAACCCTGAGTCACGGATGGGAAACCCGAGTGCCAGAAGGGCAATTGACAGCGCTTTTCTTGAATAGTCTTCTTCGAATTCAGCCGCTTGTGCAACATAGACCCTGAGTCAGGGATGGCAAACCCGAGTGCAAGAAGGGAAATTGACAGCACTTTTCCTTAGTTTTCTTCGAATTCTTAGTCACAAAATTTGTGTTATCAAATAAGTTGACGAATATTTTTCTCAAAAAGGGATGGCAGTTGGCCTTCTGGAACAGGATTTGCCAATTTGGCCTTTTCTTAATTCAGAACTTCATGTCGTAAATTTATAAAGGGAATTTGTATATTATGTTATCACGAAATGTCTGTTACACGAAGCAAAAATTACTATACGAAAAATTTGTGAATTCACAATTTCCGAACTTAAAAAAGTTTAAACTGGCAACATTGTATGACACATCAGTGCACCGTCCCTGCCCTAAACAATGTGATGGGAATTTTTATCGCTTGGAAATGTTGAGTTGTCAAAAATGTTGGGAAAACTGGAAACTTTTACGCTTTTTTCATGCTACAGTTTAGGAACAATAATTGTAGAAATTCTATATGTATATATCGTTCAATATTTTTTCTGTCTTTTTATCTGTTCTATATTTTTTTTAAGTTCGATTTTTATATTTTATACCCAACACACACATTCGGGCATTTAGGGGAGACTAGGGAGGTTTGACCCATTTTTTACAAAATGATTTTTTATTTTTTTAAATTTTCAACGTGGAATAAAGTTTTATGTATCATTTTATTCGTCATACAATCAGTTATCAAAATAAAATTGATACATAAGTGTAACATATCACAAATTTGAAAAATGATTGATTTTAATCATGATAAAATAATGGGTCAAGGCTCCCCACATATGGGAGGGTTGGCCCACTATATGGGAGGCTTGATCCACTTTATTTTATATTGCAATATTTTTGAAGAGAAATAAAATCAGATTAAAAAAAGCAAAATAACTTTATGCTAGATGCTTTAATTATTATAAAAAATTACTTTTTAAAATATGATGCTTAAACAAACCTGCTGAAGGTCAATCGCAAGTCAGAGGAGAAAATTTTTGTTTTAAACAGGATTTTGCCTGAGCAGGTCTAATTGTACAGCAGGGAAAACGAAATTTTAACATTTAAGTCAGTATTCTGTTACAGACAGGTTCCGTTTTTATAGTATTTCATGTTATTAAGTCCGGATTTAGAAACCACTCTTCTTTTTTTTTTTTTGTCTCTTTGTCGTATTTTTTGTGAAACTCGATCCGACAACTCTAGTTGTCATATAGTTTGGCTTCATCTCACTATATTCACCCTGGTGAAGTTTGTCTGCACACCTTCCTAAAGTTTTTCGATCAATACTATGTTATTTTGCAGCCACATGAGCACTTACCTTATCATTAACATGATTTAAACCTTTAAGGGGCAAAGCACTTTCAGTACTAAAATGTTGAAATAAATAACTGGCACTGGAATTTACAAACAAATTTATTTGTAAATAAGAAAAAGGCTATATTTCACATACATATTAAATGGAAAATATTTTAACAAAATTCTAGTGCCATTGTGATGTTTCGGAATTAAAATTAAGTGGTTTTATAAACATAACACTGCCCCTGAAAGGGTTAAGACAGCTGCTTTCATCTTTTTTGGTCCTTTTTAGTCTTTCCCACTGTTTCTATTTGCCTACTGTAAGTAATATGTAAATTGTAAAGTTCCCATCAACTTTTCCATTTTCTAGCAATTTTTCACATCATTCTTTAGTTAGTTTTAAACATTTTCGTTTCCATCACACCATTTTACTGTAATTTTACAGAAAAAAATTACATTCTTTTATATATATATAACAATTAACTTTTCATTATGCACTGTGTATAATAAAAAGATTTCCAAAACCTCTTAATTAAGGGAGCCTTGAGTATCTGGTCAACCCTCCCTCACATTGACTGGGTCAAGTTTCCCTACATAGACCTTTTCTAAAGAATAGCACATTGTTGTGTTAAGCGTAACTTACTGTACAATATTTATGCCTGGAATAAAAGCTCGGTATTTCTGCATTACTTTAAACCTACTTACTTAAATTTCTATGACATAATTCATCTCAAAAAAGCTTACAAAACACTTCTAAAAAACACAACTTTTAGGTTGAAAACGCCTCACAATTGATTTTTTCCATACCTATTTCGATTATCTCTATGAAACATAGACAGTTGTTTGAGCATTCCAGTAGCTTTGGTTGACACCTATTGATAAAACTTTAAAATTCTTTTAAATATGAAAATTGCTGGTGGGTTATGCCTCCCTATGGTCAACCGTCCCTAGTCTCCCCTATATATAATATAGGTGTACATATGAGGCATTTTTTCCAAGAAAATGGTAATTTTCGTATAACCATAAGATATGATTTTTATTTGTGTACATTTTTTATCGCTATTTCACGCGGCTTTTATAAACAGACAATTATACAAAAATTACCAGTTATGCATCTTTGGTATCTATACATTCGAAGTTAATGGCATGAAATTCGGGACAGTACATTTTGTGAAAAACAGTTTAAAAAAAATTCAAATAAACCTTTTTATCTCATAAAATATCAATATTTATAAAGCAATAAAAGGGTTAAATATATTATCAGATATGTAGCCACATCTGGGAAAAAAAATCAGGAAATTTGATTGAAAGGTGTGTTTCAAATGCTTATCCGGCTATGCCCTTTAATCGAAATATTCTCAAGAATTTTTTGTTTGAATAATGGTTGAACGTTTGTTGCTTTCAAAAGGCGCCAAAACATTTAAGACCAATTCTTCCAAACAGAAATCTTCATAGTAATTTTCTACAACATTTGAGAAAGAAATCTATCACAAGTATTATTGTTAGAAAATAGCAGCGCAAAAAAAAATTTTGGTGCCATTTAATCTGCGACAATTTTTCTATCGTATTTATAATGTACGTGAAAAAATCCTTTAATAACAATCATATTTTTTCAATCAAAATTATTCCTAAATTTCGGTGAGGTTTCATTATTACACCAAAATAATTACTGGCCTCTGAAAGGGTTACGACGTTTGTTGCGGTAAATTTATCTATGAAACTTCCGGATATTTTTTTGTTCGGCTATACAATGAATGGAGTTACGAATAAAGAGGCGGAGACATATAGTTTACTGTCTGCCAGTTGCGAGTGAAGTAACTGAGGAGGTTATCACAAGATGGTGGCTGTTTTGCTTTTAATCGAATCAACAGTTCCTGATTACCGCCGGGGCAAACTTCCCACCAGTAAATTTGAATAGAAAATTTCATGTTATTTAAGCACCTTACTCATGGAAATATTTCTCATAAATATGGTAATATTTTCTATTTAATTTTACTACTGTCAGTTTGCCTAGGTATTATAATCTTTTTCACTGAAACTGACAGGTTTTCTAGGTTGTCATAATATGGCGGAAACGCAGAAACTTCCTTCTTCAAAGTAAACTTCCAAAAGTAAAAATGAATGATGGTATATTATATATACCAGTTAATTTTAATACCTAAATGCCACACACTCTCAGAAATAAAACTCTCCCTTTTGACGATTCAGAAATCCTCGAGCTGTATTTCGTCGTTTTTGACGATCATTTCCTATTAACATCACGTGACTTTTAACGAAACGTAAACCCTCAAATATTTGACGAAAGTTTTGCCTCAATCACGGTCAGACTCAATGCATTTTAAGGAAACATTTCCTCAAATCCTCCTCAAATCCTACGATTTTAGCAAACAGATATTTGCTTGTTTATGTTAGTCCTGTAATAATTTATTTTAAATCAACACTTAGTGCTTTTCAGAAAATACTGAAATATAGGTAGTTATTGTTTCTTCATTGGTTATTTTTTTAGCTGTTAGAATTTTTAGGAATGCTTATTAATATTATTATTATTTTATTTATATGTTCTCGTTCGTTATGTTTTAATTCGAAAAGAATAAATTTCCTGTGTTTTTCAAAACCATTCAATAAGAAAATTAGGTCAATAAAATTTCAAACTTCTAGGATATCTTTTTTTTTTTTTTTTTTTTTTTTTTTTTTTTTTTTTAACCCTAGAACTACCGAAAATTTTACTCAAGTTTTATAAAAACATTTTACACCAGAATTTTTACTTAAAACTATTTAAGGCTAAGATGTGTTATTATCCCACCCTCCGCGATGTTGAGTATTTGGCGATTTTTATCGCTCTGGCAACCACGGCGTTTGGCGTCTAGTAACTTATGGCAACCCCCTTTTTTACGACGCGAGAGCGTGCTGTCGTTGTTGACGGTTGCTTGACTCTTGTACCACATACTCTTTGATATCGTGTTCTATCGTTGTCTTTTTATTTTTATGTTAAATTTATTGGATGTATTTCATTGACTATAGTTTCTGTAGTCCGTTTAAACGCTCTTGCTGAAGTAATTAAGAAATATGAGGAAATTTTGACATGAACGGGAGGTTTGTTTATAGCGTGTCAATGCGTATTAAGCCTATTTTGGAAAATGACGGCGGTGTTATATTTTGTGCTGTAGGTTTCAAGAAAGCAGATGTCTGTTAAGGTATGTTGATAATTTTATGTATATTTTGTTGCTTTAAGAGTTTTTTACATTTTGAGATTGCTACAAAACGAGAACTACTGAATTTTGAGAATGGTATATAGCGAGAAATGCTGAATTCGGCGATGTTTTTTTTCCGTTAAATGTGCGCGAAGCGCTCATACAAGGATTACTGATTGCCAGTTTAGCGAATTTTGTTTATTATTTACATTTTATTTTCGTTGAGCCAAACATGCGTATAAACGGGTGCTTGGCGACATTTACTACTTGGCGGAAAAGGGGTTTTCTCGCCAAAAAAATCCAAGATGGCGGAGGGTGGGATAATAACACATCTGTTCCCTATTTAATTTGTTTATTTAACTTATTATTGTCTGATTTATAAATTTAGTTTGTTTTGAAGAAATTTCTGGTTTGAATAAATATTTTGAATGTACATGTCGGGTCCATTGGACCCTTCTGGTAGACAGAGGGTTAAGAAGTATATTATGTTTTCAATCAAATTAAAAATAAACATAATTGATCCCTCTCCTCTTTATAAACAGTAAAGTGTTAAAATGTTATCCTCCTACTCAAAGTGATAAAATCTCACGCAATATGCACTTCACAATTCATTATTTGTGAGCAACAAATTAACAAGACCATATTCTAATCATCCATTGATCAAAGAAAATTTCAGTTGTAAATTATTTAATCAAGACATATTATAATTATTCATTGATACGAGAAAACCATAAAAATAAATTAGTTTTCCTTAAAACTTTCAGAAAATATAGCAGACCGATAAAATTACAATCTACGTTATAAAAATAAAACACGAAGTAGAATTCATTATAGCAGTCTAAAAGCAGACACGTTCAAGTCCCCAGCAGCCAGGTTGGAAGAACAGCGACCTCCCACACGAAAGGTCATGAGTTCGAATCACGCCGGGGAAAGGGAGAGGTGATTTTTTTTTCTTTCCCCGTGTCAAATACTGGAGCTTCCAAACTGATTGAGAGATGGCACCACCAGCCCTCTTTTGACGAAACTATTGACGAAATTTATATCGTCAAGCAAGTGAAGAAACTAATTTCATCAATTTGACGAAATGTTCGCTAGGAGCATTTTCCAGGAAACAATTTCGTCAAAAACAAAGAAAATTTCGTGAAATCTGAGTATTCATTTCTGAGAGTGCAATGGTGCCAGAATTTTGAAACAAAATGTTGCTCTTATTATGCACATGAAAAATGTCTTTTAGCAATTTTCAAATATATTTGTTTGTAAATCCTGATGTCATTCAATCATTTCAGCATTTTATCAATAAAAGTGTACTTTGCCCTTGAAAAGGTTAAAAACATAGAGTTCTTCTTCTTATTGTTGACCAATAGGTAGTTCTTAAAACGTTAGATTTAGATCCACATTTCTAAGTGCAAAAACGTTTCAACTGTTGTCCTTCATCATATAAAAATCTATTGACGTTTAAATAGTTGTTTTTTTAAAAAGTAACGCATTAAAATTATTATACAGTTCCAGAGTCGTGTAGTTATACACTAACCTCTCATTTTTATACGACCTATGGAAAAAGAATTAAATACTAACTCTTCTGAATAGAATTTTTCAACTTATTTAATCGAGAAATTTATAAGGCGAATGTAACTTTTCAGAAAAATTGGTACAAAAATTTGACTACTCTGCATCGCATATAAGAAATAGGTGACTGTATTTATAAAACTTTCTCCGTACTCTAAAAAATAAAATAGTTAAAATTAAATTCGACTGACATCAAAACATTATTTTAGATAGTTCGAATTATATGCATTTCTGACACTAAAAGAGTAAAACGTGTCATTACAAATAGGAAACGCTAAAAATAAATAAAATTTAAAGTATTAGAACGTGGTAAGTTTTTGTCGTAAAAAAAAATTATAGTTTTGCCATTTTACTTGTTATACCACGGAGAAAATATTTCTAAATTTTAAATTTAAGACACAGAAATTTTTTTTAATTTCTAAACTTTATAAAAGTGTCTATTTTGATGTAAATGGGTTATGATATGAGGAAGAACAACATTTCAAAATTTCTAGGATTGGAATTTGTCCTCTCACTTTTACTTCCTAATTTTTCTGAAAAGTATTCGTATGCCTTTATTTTGGAAAAATGTTATTCGCATAAATTAAGGCGATGGTTTTTATCATAAAACAGGCAGTAACTCTTGAGTCGCGTAGTGAGTAAGACCGTTGCCATCGAAATACTCAAGGCCAGAGGACACGAGTCTGACGTCATCACTAATCGACCGACTTCTCACTAGTGTTGGAATTCACACCTTAAAATTTTGAACAGATATTTTATTTTATTTGTAGAATATCTATCATCTTACAAAACAATAATAACTACGTAAACTTGCTGTAGAGAATTCGGAATCCCTAAATAAAAGTTCAGCTAGATGCGGAATGCTACAATGTTGCCACATCTGGTTGTTTTTTTATTGGGGGATTCCAAATTCTCACCAGTAAGCTTAAATAGTCATTATTGTTTTATAAGATGATAGATATTCCATGATAAAATATAAGAAAATTGCTATTAAAAATTTTCCGGTATGAATTCAAACACTAGTGAGAAGTCGGTCCATTAGTATGACGTCACACTCGTGTCCTCTGACCTTGAGTATTTCGATGGCAGCGGCACGACTGATCTAAAAGTAACGGTTTAGGAATTAATTATTGCCAACGATGGGTCACCCTGTTTAAATAGTTGTATTGCTACATCAACTTTTAACAAGACATTTTATTTCTTCCGCAGGGATAAAAATGTTTATATTCTTTATACCACAAAGAAAGAAATATTTTAGTCTGTTTATTTAAAATTCTCATGTGCCTTCTGATGTGTGTTGTCCTGTAGGCAGAATTCTTTATTCAGAAATATCCCATTCTTTCCGAATAATATTATTCACTAAATTTAATGGCAGACTGTAAATGAAGCAAATGTTACTATTCTGAAATATTTAAAGATTACTAAATTTAAAACCCTTCAATTGGCAATTCTGCTTCTGATTGTCGTAATACCTTCCGTAACACATTACCAACGGGAAACGAGAAATCTCACTTTTATTAAAAAGAACATCGTGGGCTAAGACCGTGGCTTCCACCTGACAGAAAATGCATTTACATCATATTGTCAATATTTTTATAGATTGTAAGACGTTTGATATTAAATCCGTGCACTGCAAGGTATTTACAGAAACTTAAACTTCGGAAACCTATCAAGGAAACCGATTTAGGAAATACTTTCAAAAGAACGGGGGGGGGGGGGGCTTCTCTTGTTTTCAAACTCAGATTTCACAAAGGACCTCCGTAATGTATTAACACTAGATCGCCCAGAAGCAGTCGATTAGACTCCGACCATATGATTAAATGTCAATTGGAACCAAAAATTCTTTCTCAAAATAAGTTAAATTTTAAAAACGCAGTTTGACGTAATGTAAATCAGTCAAACAATTTTAAATAAAAATTCTTGTATAAAATATTTTTATGAAACTTGAGTAAAATTTCCGGGCGAACGCCCGGAATAGTGTTAACCTCTTCACAGGGCTGTCACGAGCGACTACTTTTATACTCTATTTGCACCATTATTTTTTTTAATGCATTTTGTGGTATATTTTCCTTGAACATTATGCAAAAGCAGTTTTCTGCGAGTAAATATAAGCGATGACCAGTGTTGCCAGATTGGGGACTTTTTAGTTCAGATTATTTGACTTTCACCACTTTTTTTAATTAGCATAATGCGCTTATTTTTCTGACTTTATAATCTATTTTTAAATAGGTTGAATATTTCTATTTCAAAAAAGCGGTGACAATCAACAATCTGGGGACAAAAAATTCCCCAATCTGGCAACACTGGCGATGACACTATTGGAAATAATGATATGCTATCCCTTTACCTTTAAATGCGTAGTAATGCATATCTGTATTACTTTTTATTTAACTCTTAGCCAGTCATATTATCCACACATCTTAGCCAGCAGGTTGCAAAGTAAGCGTCCTATCTTAAATGGGGAGGTAACAACAAGATTAATGACGAGGTCATATCAATCAAGGTCACGCGCCACGTAGCTGACGGGGTTGAACTATAGGAAGATGCCTAACTGTTTTCTTCTTTTTGATAATATAAAAAAGGAAGACAAGACTGGGACGCCAGGCTCACTCACATTAATTTTACTTTAACATTTTATACGGATTTATAATATCTAACTATATTTTATCCAAGTGTTTGTATACTTTACTTTAATCCATGTGCTTGATAAAACTGTGCAAGAACTTCACACATGTTAGAAACGTCTGAGTTTTTTAGCTCGCCGAAAAATTGTACTTTTCAGCAAAAAACCCCATTAACTCCTAAAATACACGAGGAATATCGATTTTTTTTTTTTTTTTTTTTTTAAGCAGTAGAGTATAAATATAATATCATGTGTGGTAGACAATTAAAAAAATAATTAATTAGTTAACCCCTTGAGGGGCGGTGGTATATATTATAACCCGACTAATTTAAATCATGATTAACACCAGAGACTTTTAATTAAATTTTATTTTTAAAACTTTGGTGGAAAAAAAAAAATGGTTGAAAAATTGCTTTTCCTTATTTTGAACTGAATCTTTTCGATGATTCCGGTGTGAATTCAACATTAAAAAAACGTAATTGCTTGCCCTTGAAAGGATTAAAATATATACAGGGTGTCCGAAAAGTTTGGAAACGGTCAAATAACTTGAGAAATACATATCAGATTGAAAAACGAAAAAAATACGTGTTAAATATTTTTAAAAAAGCTACTCAATGATACCAAATTGGACCCCCGCAACCAACACCCCAGGGGCCAGATGGAATCCAACTTTGAAATCTTTAATGATAACATCCCCCCCCCCTCTTTTTATTGCAGATTCGGATTCTACATAACTTTTGTAACTAACATTTTTTTCGGATCCTCGTTGATCACGGTGTAATTGAGCAAATAAGACATATACATATTTTGGTTTTCCCAAACAAGTTTTGACATCTCGAAATCTGACTGGCCAGAAATTTTGATGTCAAAATTGCCGTCTTTTGCGGAAATAGTGTTTCTCGAAAACCATCAGTGGCGATTGTTTGGATGGCGCTTTATATGATTTTTCCATAAAAATTAATAGAAATATAATAAATTAGTTTTATATTTGCATTTTTTTTTTATCCAGTCGATCAGTTTTAAATAAACTGCGTATTTTGATATTTTAACAAGTAAATATGTACCTCCCCTCCCGAACAGAAAAATGATAGTCTTCATTATTTGGGGCGGGGTGTGTTGATATTCTGCGTTTCGATGTCTTCTGCTGTTAAAAAAGTTACTTAATTCTGGGCCGGATAGGAGTGTATGAGTTTATTTTTTTATTATTACTATAGAATAACATATAGGACCAACAAAAAATATATAAAATCATTTTGGGCTGGCTGAGCAAAGGATAGGAAGTAGCGCAAATTTCAGGTGGGTGTTGGTATTATAGGTTTTGATGATGGATTAGTTACTACAACTACTGACTAGCAAGCAGGGCAGAAAACATTCAAAAATTCTAATAAATGTAACAATTTTTTGTAAATTAATATATTTTTCCATTTTAACACTTTTTTCAAAATTTTAAACTTATTGATTTTAAACAATTGAAATTTTTTTTTATCTTTTAAACTTTTTAATTTAAAATATAATTTAACTCTTTAAGCTCTGTTGATTATTTCCTGGGGGAGAAGACGTTTTAATTGTCATAGGGGAAGGATAATGTAGAGAATTGTTTTTGTCGAAAAATTTTCAATAATTCTAATAAATGTAATATTTTTTTGTAAATTAATATATTTTTCCCATTTAACATATTTTTTCATAATTTTAAACATTAGAAAAATTTTGATATTTTTAACTTTTTAATTTAAAAATTAATTTAGCTCTTTAACTCTGTCGGGATTTGTGATATATATATGCATCGTCAAAATGTGTACGTGGAATTAGTTTTGGGCACCATTAAAAAAATTAATAATAATATTTGACTTTTTCGAACAGATGTCATAAATTCCCGGGGCAACCATCTTGGAATTTTTCTTGGCGTGAAAACCCCTTTTCCGCCAAGTAGTAAATGTGTTTATACTCATGTTAGGCTTAACGGAAATAAAATGTAAATAATAAACAAAACCCGTTAAAGTGGCAATCACTGAACGTCGTATGAGCCCTACGCGTTCATTAAACGAAAAAAAAATCACTGGATTCAGCAGTTCTCGCTGTGTAGCAATCTCAAAATTCAGCAGTTCTCGCTGTATAGCAATCTCAAAATGTACAAAACTCGTAAGGCAACAAAATATACATAAAATTATCAATATACCTTAACAAACATCTGCTTTCTTGAAAGCTCAGGCACGAAATACCTGCTAGTATCACCGTCATTTTCCAAAATAGGCTTATGAATACGCACTGTAAACAAACCTTCTTTATTCGTCAAAATTTCCTCATATTTCTTAATTACTTAAGCAAGAGCGTTTAAACGGACTACAAAACCCATATTCAATGAAATACATCCAATAAATTTAACATAAAAATAATTGACAGAAACACTCAACACAATTTCACAAGTATAAACGGCCTTCTCGAGTACTCGCAACACAATCTCGAATGAAAAACGGGGTTGCCAGAACACGTCACGCCCAAATGATCACTGCTAATCACATTAAAAGTGAGTCAGAGCTTTCTGTGTCAACGGATATTTCGTAGATGAATTATAGAAAGATGTACATTAGTTTACATGAAAATGATAAAACAACCAGCCTTGAAATCTCATAACAAATTGACCCCTTTCCGTAATTCTGTTTATAAAACTGATGAAATAATGTCTTGAAACCAGAATTTATAAACGAATTTATTAGAAAATATAAACTTGCTTATTTTCACGTACATTATAAAAGGAAAATTTTAATTAAATCTTCTTGGAGGCGCCTATCAGTGTTGGAATTAAAATTAGGTGTCCTTTTTAAGAACACCGCCCTTGAAAGAGTTAATGATTTGTACCTCAATTTGATTTAATTCTCAAGTATCTCTGGAGTTTCTCAATGGTTGCTGAGCAGCGTAAGACTACATACATACATTTGAAAACAATTTACAGCCATTTGGTGAAATTTTAGCTCTTCCAAAGTATGTATTTGAGCAAGATAATGGGTCTATTAATGTTGCATACAAATCAAATAATTAGTTAACTCTCAAAATATTACTGTTATCGACAGGTCCGCGTGTAGTCCTGATCTGAACCCAATCGAAAACTTTTGTGGCATGATATCTCATACGGTTTATGCAATTTTTCGACAATACTCCTCTGTAAATGAACTTTGGTCTATGGTTGAACGTGTTTGGTACGAAATACGCCCCCAAGTTATGCAGGATTTCATTTCTTCGATGGGAACTTACATTATTGCATTAATAGCAGACAATGTAGGTGCAGTTCGATTTTAATTTATGGATATTTTCCTATTAACAGACAAATTGTCTATACTTTTGCCATAATGTTAAATTTTTTTTGTCATTATATATTATGTAAAGTGTATAAATTAAAATTTATTGTCCGTGTATGAAAGATAAGTCCCCAGTAATATATGACAGACGAGTTACAACAATTCGTTACATACTTCTCAGTACAGAAGCATAATCGATCATCGTCTAAACTTTTGCTGAGCACTGTAGAACTAACTGAATGAAATATATTAATAAATGTCCCTACTCGAGCTTAAAAAAATGTAGGAAATAAACTGATTTGTTTTTAATTTGTTAATGTTGCATACAAATCAAATAATTAGTTAACTCTCAAAATATTACTGTTATCGACAGGTCCGCGTGTAGTCCTGATCTGAACCCAATCGAAAACTTTTGTGGCATGATATCTCATACGGTTTATGCAATTTTTCGACAATACTCCTCTGTAAATGAACTTTGGTCTATGGTTGAACGTGTTTGGTACGAAATACGCCCCCAAGTTATGCAGGATTTCGTTTCTTCGATGGGAACTTACATTATTGCATTAATAGCAGACAATGTAGGTGCAGTTCGATTTTAATTTATGGATATTTTCCTATTAACAGACAAATTGTCTATACTTTTGCCATAATGTTAAATTTTTTTGTCATTATATATTATGTAAAGTGTATAAATTAAAATTTATTGTTCGTGTATGAAAGATAAGTCCCCAGTAATATATGACAGACGAGTTACAACAATTCGTTACATACTTCTCAGTACAGAAGCATAATCGATCATCGTCTAAACTTTTGCTGAGCACTGTAGAACTAACTGAATGAAATATATTAATAAATGTCCCTACTCGGGCTTAAAAAAATGTAGGAAATAAACTGATTTGTTTTTAATTTGTTCTGACAATTATGTTTTAGTTTGTATTTTTTGTCACATTTGTTATTGATCATTGTATATTGTCACATTGTAATGATAAATAAATAAACAATTTTCTACATTATCCTTCTGTTATGAAAATTAAAACGTTATCTAACCCAGCAAATAATCATTAGACCTTAACCCTTTCGAGACCGCATTGCGTACACAAATTTAATTTGGCATGCACCGTGTTTTTTAAACTATCGCCTTTACTTGTAAAATACCAAAAATTCCTTTAATTAAAAACTCAAACATTATTATTCATTTATTAATGGTGCCCAAAACAAATTTCACATACACCTTTTGACGATGCATATGTGCATCACAAATCCCGACAGAGTTAAACAGTTAAATTATTTTTTAAATTAAAAAGTTTAAAATATCAAAATGTCTCTATTGTTTTAAATTATGAAAAAAAATGTTAAATTGAAAAAATATATTAGTTTACAAAAAATTATTACATTTATTCGAATTATTGAAAATTTTTTTTTGTCCTATTTGTTATTTTCTAGTTGCAGTAACTAATCAATGATTTAAATCTCCAATCACACCACCACCTGAAATTTACAATACTTCTCCATTCTTTGCACACAAAAAAATGATATGTAGTTTTTTTTTGTCCTATATTTTGTAGTTGCAGTAACTAATGAATCATCAAAAACTTTAATCCCACCCCATCTGAAATTTACGCTACTTCCCCATCCTTTTTTCAACAAGCACAAAAAGATTTTATAAGCTTTTTATTTTTGTCCTTTGTGTTATCCTATAGTAATAATAATAATAATAAACGAAAACGCACCCATCCGCCCCTGAATTAAATGATTTTTTTATCAGCAGAAGCCATCGAAACCCAGAGTACAACACACGCCGCCCCCAAATTATAAAGTTTATCATTTTTCTGTTCGGGAGGGGTGTTGCCTATTTACTCGTTAGCACTAGAACGCCCGGAAGGAGTCGATTCAACTCCGACCATATGATTAAATGTCAATTAGAACCAGAAATTTTTCACAAAATAAGTTAAATTTTAAAGACGCAGAAGTACGTTAAATAAATCAGTAAAATAATTTTAAATAAAAATTCTGGTGTAAAATATTTTTATGAAACGTGAGTAAAAGGTCGGGGCGCTCTAGTGTTAAAAGATAAAAATACAAAGGTTATTATTTAGAAATGATCGACTGGATAAAGAAATGCAAACAGAAATTAATTTAAAATATTTCTATTAATTTTTATGGGTTTTCCCATAATAAATATAAATATTTTATATAAAAATATAAAATAGGCATATAAAGCGCCATCCAAACAATCTCCACTGATGGTTTTCAAGAAACACTCTCTCCGCAAAAGATGGCAACTTTGACGTCAAAAGTTCTGGCCAATCACATTTTGAGATGTCAAAACCTAGTTGTGAAAACCAAAATATGTATCTGTCTTATTTGCTCGATTACACCGTGATCAACGAGGATACTAAAAAAATGTTAATTACAAAAGTTACGTATTTTTGTCCGTAGATTCCGAATCTGCAATAAAAAATGCGGGTTATCATTCAAGATTTCAAATTTGGACCCCCTCTGACTTCCGGGACGTCGGTTGTGGGGGTCAAATTTGGTATCACTGAGTACCTTTTTTAAAAATATTTAACATGTATTTTTTCATTTTTCAATTGGATATGTATTTCTTGAGTTATTCGACCGTTTCCAAACTTTTCGGACACCTTGTATATATATATCAGTGGCGTGGCGTGAAAATTTTCGGTGGTCATCGCAATTATTTAAGTTTGTGGTGAAAAATTATTAACTCTAAAATTCAATGGTTGAATGTTCAAAAAAGAAAATTTAAATCTTACCTTCACTTATACATGAGCTCCAAATGTTCTGCTAAAACTGGATCGTAGAGTTTTAAAAGCTTATTAAGAGTTTTAAAATATTGCTTGGTCATCGCCGCATCCAGCGATGACCGGACGCCACGCCACTGATATATATATATTTAATTAAAAACATCGTGGCATCAAGTGCATCTGGACCCCACCCACTTTTCGCTACGCCACTGGTCGCAATCAGTGTTGCCAGTGGGCGACTATTTTTTTCATTTAGATTTATTGATTAGCACCACTTTTTAAATGGTGAAATTCCCATTGTTTTAGCTTTAATTAATATGGCATTAAATAAGCCAAATTTTACCATTTTAAAAATGTAGTGCTAATCAAAAAATCCGAATTTAAAAATAGTAGCCTACTGGC
The DNA here is from genome assembly GCA_963932465.1 of Maratus speciosus. NCBI lineage: Eukaryota > Metazoa > Arthropoda > Arachnida > Araneae > Salticidae > Maratus > Maratus speciosus. Next base: position 490,223,028 of record OZ010796.1, on the reverse strand, counting down.
AAAACCGGTCGGAATGTCATTTTAGTTTTGGGACAAAATGCCGTAATATTTTCGTAGCATTAATTATTTTTCTCCCGAAACTAAAATAATATTTTGGCTACTTTTTATACATAATTTTATCAAAACAAATTGTACAAAAAATATTTTGCAATAAATCTGATAAAGAAAATTCATATTCCATGAGTGACTAAAGATTTAGAAAATATGCGTAGATGGTAGATATTCTGCCCTATATGGCGTCACACTAAAAGACCTCGTATGTGGATTATCAACCCCGTCCACAAGATGGTGCAGCTGTGTTAATTTACGCCCGATTCCAGCATTAAGTTTTTACGCTTGGTATGTACGCAGTTTTGAGTCATACATTTATACAGAAATATTAATCCTGTAAAATTTACAAAAATATGCTACTACATAAAGTTAAAAATCTATCTTAAAATTTCTGGTGTCTAATCTTTAATACAAGAATAAAAAACCCAATTCTAAAGAATAATTCATGCATTTAACGGTTAAGTTTTACAAAATAAAAAATGATATAAAATATGGTATTTAGATTCATACCAATTAAAATATTTACTAATTTGCAATATTTTAGTTATGACAGTAATTTTTACCTGCATTGCAGAGGTGCAACATTAGAAAAGTTTGACGTATTATACAAAAAATGTATCTCTGATTTTTTTCATTATTTTTCCTGTGTAATAAAGCTTTCTGAGAATCATATATAATTTTTTCGAAACAAAATAAAAAATCATGCATTTAATAACCTCTGTACGGCAGTGGAAATCACATGTTGAAATGCATTGTATTTTAAGTTTCTTTTGTAATCAGAAATTGGGTCTTATTCTGTGGTATTATTTCAAACAACGATAATTTACATCAGTATTCCCTGCTTGGCCTCCTATGTTATTTCGAAATTCCGAATTCATATAGGAAATACTGAAAAAAAAATTATTCATGTAGTCATAAAATGTCTGTCAATAAATGAAGCAAAAATTATTATTTGGAATCTCTGGTGTGAATATGAAGTTTCCGAAAAAGAAAATGAGGCCAAATTGGCAACCCTAATTTCTGACAACATTTATAATTCGAACGATATTGTCATTGATTCTATAACCAAACAACTCACTTTCTATTTTGAAAGTGTGCTTCCGCAAAATTATTTTTCTGTTGTCATTATTGATCTGAAAACATTTTAGAATCATTAGAAACGTTTCTTTAAACAAATATTTATTCTAGGGAATTTAGTAAATACTCTGAGGAATTTGATTGGTGTTGTGCGAAGACAGATAACAATGCTTTTTCAGTCAAATTTGAGAATAGTGTTATATTTTAAGAAGATAGTACAGGTCTGTTGTTTTACCTTTCAGGAACAATTACATTTTAAAAACTTACTTTTAAAAGCAGAGCTTAAAAGTGTAAATATGAAGACAAACATAAAGTAATTTAACTGGAATTATCTTCAAAAGCTTTTATTACACTTTGGGCGAAGTAAACAACAACATTCAAGAAATAAAATAGAATAGAGATTAAAAATTTGTTATACGAAAATGTACGGATATATTCAATATTATTGAAAAAAATAACTAAAATAGAGTTTGAATAAAGGTAAAGGAACATTAAAGGATTACATTCGTATACAGGGTGATTCTAAATTCACAGTACAAACTTTAAGGGTTGGTACAGGACACTGTATCAATCATTTATTGTATAGGAATGTATGAGCGTAAGTGACGCGTTGAGGTACAAACACCAGGGAGCAAATTTCGCCCTTTTTTATTTCAAATTTTCTCATTCATACCAGAAAATTCCTGTAATATTCTTTTCTCTATTTAAGCCAGGCATTCCATGATTACATACAGAAACAATTATTCCTTGAAAATTTCCGCTATGAAATCAAAATTTTTGAATAAAAAAAGCTTCATTTCTATTTCTTTTCATATATTTTCTGTGTTTGACAGATTTTCCAGCTTTGCGTTTTTTAATAATTCAAAAATTTCCATTTCATGCCGGAAATTTTCAAAGAATATTTTTTTCTGTACGTAATCGTGAAATGTCTGTCTTAAATAAAGAAAATAATAATATAGGAATTTTCTGGTATGACTGGGAAATTTTGAAATAAAAAAAGGGCCAAACTGACCCACTGGCAGTGTTGCCAGGTGTCACGCGTAAATCAGGGCTCCAAATCTCTGGTCACCACTAATATCTTACAGTTTATTTCGCCATCTTTAATCGCAGATAATTCTGCCATTAGATGCCATTAGAAATGAAATTGCATGTGTAAACCGAATTGGAAATTTATATGAAAAATATATTACATTGAAGTTATAAAAGTAAACCCTGAAATGCCAATACAGATTTTTTCCTTTGTAATCAAACGTGGGGTCTTAGTGAGAAGCATTAATTCAAACAACAATAATTCAGACCAGTGTTGCTTGTTTAGCGACCTTTTAGGTAGATTTCGTACGAAATACTACCTATTACATTCTCCCCTATGTTGGAATTTCTGAAAAAAAATTGCAGATCTACACCGATCATGAACCCTAGAACTCAAAACCACTCTCAGTAAAAAAAAAATATATATATATATATACATATATATATATATATGTATCACTATTTTATGGACATGATAACTTCCGTAATTCTGCACAAATCTTTTCCAAACTGATACATAAAATCTCGGTCAAGTTCGTTAACCCTTACACGGGTAGCGGGATTATGCTTCCCACTTCATTGTTATTCAAAATTGATAGGTTCGCACCAGAATGTTTATTAAAATATTTTGTTTTTATAATGCACGTGATAAAACGTCTCTTCTTATTTTCAAATAAATTTGTTTCTAGATTCTGGTGGCAGTCTATATTTTCAACATTTCAGTCACAGTTGCTTTCCCCGGGTAAAGGTTAATGGGCAAAATCGGAACAAGGGGATGGAAATAGAGAGGGGGTTTGTGAAAACTGAAAAAAACCCATAACTTTTTAATTTTTGTACATATCAAATCAGTTTAACACTAGAACCGCGGAGCGGGTCAATTTGACCCAAATCGATGTTTAATTTGTTGCCGCGCAAAAGATATTAATTGAAAAAATATTTCCTTTTCTGACTTTTAATATTTTAAGTTGAGCAACAACTTATCAAATTTAAAAACGCATAACATAAATAATTTCCCAATTATAACCATGTATACCCAGAACCGCGAAGCGTGTCAGTTTGACCCGTTACATGTTTTTACGCATAAATGTCGAAAAAGAAACGCACCTTCTCAGAAGTAACGACAGATATCCTCAGTGTAAAAGAGGAATTGAATGCAATGAAAAATTGCAACAGATATTTAGAAAAATTCTTGAAGTTCGATTTGACCTGCTTTTAATGTAAGTATAGAAGATAATATGTCACGACGTCGTAATCTTACAATGCCAAGAGACAAATTTAGTAAAATAATAAGATTCTTATAGTTCCATATAAAATCAACCCGATCGAACCATCTGGAGACAGACAAATGTACCCCAATTTCTCATATCTGGAATCATTTCATTGAAAAGGAAAACAAAAATTGCACCAGGGTTTATAAAGCTTGCAAAGGCATTGAAATCCAAAAACACCACCTTTGTAGGAAATTTAGAAATCTGAAGAAGGGAAATATCAGTCTCTGTAAAAATGTCAAAATCGAAAATGCATGGGACAACTGTATTAACACATAAATATTATACATTAGCCTAGCTGTTTACCAGCGAAAAAAAGTTAAATATATTTTGTTGTCGACATCTCGGCAGTCTACATCTAAAGATCGAAGTTTTAGATAATTCTGAAAAATTACCTAATACAGTTGTTTACTGAAACGCAACTATATTCGGTGTAGATGTGATTGGCCAGATTGACTAGGATGTATTCTGCCAGATCTGCTTCTACATGGGTGGCCTGTGCATGTATTTTATAATATTTTGGATCCTGATGATATCAATGTTTGGGTTTTATACAAAACCGTAAGTAGAAATTCTATTAGTAGAGGGCAATTTATTGAAGACTTAGTTGCAGAATTGCGAGAAAAGTGTTTTCTCTCTCGGAAAAAAAAGCGTCATTTGTGTCAGAAGCCACTACTGAAAACTATGGAAAGCCACAAACTTAGCGTAAACGAGTCCGTCGTCACACTTCAAAACTTGAAACTAAATCTCAAGATATTTTTTTCAAAATGTAATGCACCCATTTGTGGTAAACGTAAAAAACTTATTGTCAAGTTTTGTATGCAATGCATCCAATAAATTGGATTAAAAAAATCAGTAAAACTAGTAAGTAAATGGCATTTTTTTATATTTCTTAAAATATTCTTAGTAAATTATGTCTAAACTTACTTGAATGAGATAATCTATTTTCTGTTAAAGTTATGAAGTCTAAGTTTATGTTTGTTTAAAATATATGCTATTATACATAAAGAAATGCAATGTAGACTAAATCTTTTTTCTAAAATTTAGGTAATTTTTGTTGACTTATATATAAAATGTAATGTAAATGTATAGAAATATTGATTATTATATGAAAATACAGTAGCCTCCCGCTTAACTGGCCTAAACGGGACCGAGGGTTAGCCGGTTAAGAGAAAAACCGGTTAAAGCGGAGAAGTGAAAGAAAAATTAAATAAGTATGTGTGTAATGTAATTAATTAAACCCGTACCATGCATTTAGTTTTTCTATTTGTGTGGTTTTCAAAAAGTACACATTTTCTACATTTTTTTTTTAAATGAATAATAGTTATAATTAATTGTATTGAAAGAAAAATTATCACTGATAACAAATAATGAAAAATATTTCACACAAACTAAATTTTTGAAAATCGTGTCACACACCTTTATAAGAAGTTGAAATTGTTCTGCACTACGTATATTTAAGTTAATCAACCATAAAGAAATCAGTGAGCTTCTTCTGTTGAAGGCAAGATGCCCGACATTTTGCAGTATAATCTCTCCATCTCTTTAACATCATGTTTAACCGAGGAAGCTCTTAGCCTCTGCTCAACATAGCTTAGCGCCAACTGTAATGCTTTATACCCCTTCCGTATGAGGAATTTTAGCAGTGTCAACTAAAACTGGCTCGTCATCGGGATCGTCTTCGTATTAAATAACATCAGTTACAGTCCTAATTATATCCTCGTCAAATAATGTTTCATGATTGCGATCTTTATCAGACTCAAACAACTCTTATACATCTTCTACGGTGATTTGTTCGTATTCATCAAGCTTTTTAAATGTTTTTATAAAACAGTTTGCAGAAAGATCAGACATTATAGAGTTCCGAGTGTGAGGAGATTGCACTTTTGACCATTAAAAACACAAAATCTCAAATCTTCCTGGGGGACATCTCATTGTTCATGGGGGGGGGCACCCCCCGGGCCACACCCTGAATTCAACACTGGTGAAGGACAACGTGTATCCATTTAGAACAGACGTTCTCCTTTATGAATTTTTTCTCGTTCCCCTCGGGATTGCACTTCAACTCGAAAGCACATGCTGAGTTCCCGAGGCCGTCATCCCTGAACTTTGCCTGATATTGGGAGAAAAAATAGGCCGGTTAAAGTGGAGTTAAAGTTAAGAGGGAGGCTACTGTATAACGTTTTAGTTAATTGCATTAAACATTTATGCATATTTAAATATTTTTGCTATATTGGGTCAAACTGACCCGCTCCGCGGTTCTAGGTATACCGAAAGTACCGCGGTTCTAGTGTTAAAGTTTTTATTACTTCTAAAAATAGGGGCAAAAATTTATGTATCACAGATTTTTCATAAAATTAAAAATGGGCTCAAGGGGCGCAAAAAATAGGGTTTTCGGGAGAAAAAAAATTAATAACTTCGTCAATTCTCAAGATATCAAATCCAATTAAATTTATTATAAATCTACTTAATATTATCTACAACTTTTATACTGACAAGTTTTTGATAGGACTAATTCGTACAGCTAAAAAAATTAAAAACGAAAACAAAAAGGGGGGTTGAAAAAGAAAAAAACCATAACTTCGTCAATTCACAAGATATAAAATACGCATGAATTTATTACATACCTTCTTAATATTATCTACAACATTTATACTGACAAGTTTTTGATAGGACCAATTGTTACAGCAAAAACAAATTAAAAATACACAGCCGTTGAAGAAAAAAAATCTTCGTATTAAGGGTGCTTTCAAATCCAAACTGCTTATTTTCGGACACATTTTTAAATTCATTTTTGCTCTCAAACGCATCCAATCGGTAGATTTTCTTATTCAGAAACTTTATAATGTACCGTAATGGTCAATTTTTTGATAGAGGCGGAATATATTTCAAAAAAGGATGTCAAAGTGGGCATTTGAACCGAATTTCGCGAAGCGATTGTGTTGGAAACAAAAAATATTGTGCTACTGGGAAAATAAATGTTTATAAATCAAGGTTTAATTAATTGAACTAAAAATAAAAACACAAGATGCTTATAAATCTCTTCAAAAATCACGTCAGCAAGTTTCATATTTTTTTTCTTTTAAAAATGAATCTGAAAATGTGCCTTAAAATTTCGAGTTGTTGAGCATGGAAAAATATTTTTTTAAATACCGCCTTAACACGATTCTGATAAAACCAGCTCTTATATAAAAATGAAATAAAAACTCGTCAAAAACGGCCAGATAAAATTATTAAAGTGGGCGTATCTCTAATCATGATTTAATTTTTGTTGTTGAAATTAGCTCTTAACTTCGAAATATACTTGTGCCTGTAGGCCGAGCCGGCAGGTATTTTTTTTTTCAGAAATTGGAAATTCATATAGAAAATTTCAAAAAAGAATGTCTACTTTATATAATCACAAAATGCAACTAATAAATCTAACAAAATGTATTATTAGAAATGTCTGGTGTAAATTTGGATTTTCTGAATAAAAAAATCTGGCCAAACTGACAACCCTGATTTTCAACAACTATTATAATTCGAACTATATTGCCATTGATTACCTAAACAAATAACTCACTTTCTGGTTCGAAGAGGTGCTTTCACAAAATTATTTTTCTGTTGTTATTATTGATTTGAAAACATTTTGAAACATTAGAAACGTTTCAGAAAACAACGTAATTTTTAACTAGATCAACAATTTTAAGTATATAGTACTGGCTGTTGTTTTGCTTTTCAATATCCATTACATTTTACGAATTTATTTACTTTTAAAAGCAGGACTTAAAAGTGTAAAAATGAAGACAAATATAAAATAATTCAACTGACATTTACTTTAAAATGTTTTATGACTCTGCAACAACAATAACAAGAAAACAATAACATTAAAAAAAAATTAATTAGAATAGAGATATGAAAAACGGTTATATGAAAATGTATGGATATATTCAAAATTATCGTTAAAAATAATGATTTGAAGTTTAGTAAATTTTCTACAGCACTCTCAAGAAGTTTTCTTAAAGGACGTATTTCATTTACTGACTTCAACCATGCTAAAGTTATTTCCAAGCAAGTTGTTCCATTTAATGCTATTATTCGTAAATCTTTAGAAATTCGTTTAAGGAACCAAGAAATTTGTAATGATAATGTTTCCTTTCACATTCCTGAAATCTGGCTTTCTATTTTGAAAGATCTATGAAAATTCCCATGATTTGTACAGCTTTTCCTTCTCCGTTATTTACTTTGGATAACAGTGACGCTACTGAGCTGTTTTTCGGTAGTTAAGAATTTTCCGTTGAACTGTTTACTAATTTGAATTAGATTTTGAAGATGTAGCATATAAACTGTTTTTGTCGATTTATATTTTAGAAAATTTTACTCCTGATGAAGGTTTTAAAGATTAAACCCTAATGTAGAGATTTACTTTATTCATATGTTTATTTACACATTTAATTTGCGAATAAATAGTATGTTGAATAGCAACACCTATCTGATTTGTATTAAATGAAATAGAGTTTCAATAAACGAAATTACAATGATCACATATGTATATTTATAGATATAGATATAGATAAATAGATCTATAGTTGAAATGAAATTAGAAGTGTAAATTGAATTGAAAATATATTTGGAAAAATAATTATATTGAAGTTATAAAAATAAACCATGAAATGTCAATATTGAAATATATATATATATATATATATATGTGTATGTGTGTGTCTATGTACGTGAGTTATTAACTATGCACAGAGCTGCCAATCCTACGAATTTTTTTATACCACTAATGCCTTATTACCACTTTTTGATACCACTAGAAATATTTCTTATATTTAATGAGGCAACTCTGCAATTAAATGACAAATATTACTATTTGAAAATACTGGTGCTCAAAAATCCAGAGAGTTGAGAACTCTGAGTACATACATATATGTATAATATAGAGAGAGATTGAGAGATATCCGGGGTGTATATTTTTAAAAAACTGTTATATAGCGACTGTTAAAAAACAAAAAAATATACTTATTCATGTTTTAAGGAACATTTTCAAATCTTTCGAGTATATGTTGGTTATAGTTGCTTGGAGTAACACTTCCTTACTTTTCAGTTTATTATAATATTTTTTTAATTATACATATTTTTATATTATCTCAACAATACACCAAAGCCCAATTAAAATAGTGATTCATGTACCATAAAAGTTTTATAGAGAAGTCATAGAAGACCAATAGAAATGTTCCCATAAGCAGTAAAAGACTTAACCCTTTAGTGCGCAGCTTTGCATATATGCAAACAACAGTGTTTTGAATTTAATAGATTTTTTTCATTCGTATATTCCTAATTCACAACATAAAATTAAAATAGCAATATCTTCTTTAATTAATAACAGACATTCCGTATTTAAATAAAGCAAATAAAATAAAAAATCGCGCAGTTAATTAATAATTGCCTCCTTGTATAAATAACTTTAATTTGCTTTATAATTGTACAGAAGTCGTCAATTTTAAGCGGGCAAATATATTGTAAATACATAACTCTAAAGTTCACAGTCATATAGTCCAATGTATACAGCTGTTATTAAGTTTGAATATGCTCAAAGATAAAATTTATAAATATTTATACAATTTCTAATGCTATTTCAACTAACAGGTACCTACAGTTTTGACAAATATTTTTAGAAAGAGCTTCTAGAAGTTTACGTAAATAATAATTTGCAAATTTGTAACCATTAAATTCGAAAAAGAAAACTAATTTTAGTCAAATCTAATAACGTGTCCTATTTAGTAATCAAATCTTTTAGAGCCCAAATCGAATCGCCAACTTTTGACTAATGGACTTATTAATAAAGAGGAGGAGACATATAGTGTCGATTCTACCAGATGCGAATGAAGTAACTGGGGAGGTTGTCACAAGATTGCGGCTTGTTTCTTTACATCGGATCAACAGTCTTTGATTACCACCGGAGCAAACCTCCACAAGTAAATTTTGAACAGAATATTTTAGCGGCTTATTCATGCAAAATTTGTCTCACACAAATGGTAAAAATTTCTATTTCTTTTTAATGGTGGAAGCTAGCCCGGGTATCATAATCTCTTTCCCTGACACTGGACAGGAAGTTGTTTAGGTTGTCACAATATGGCCGAAACGCAGTAACTGGCAATCGTCGAAATTAACTTCCACCAGTAAAAATTAATATCTCTTCTTCGCTATAATTATGAATAAAATTCTGCATTAATAAGGCGTTTGCATAGCTGCCAACTTTTACGCTTTTTTGCAACCACTAAATTTTAATAGAGATTTTTGTCTTGCTTAATCTTGTGATTTCGACGACTAAGTAAGACAACATTTACAATAAAATTTTAGTGGTAAGAAAAAAGCGTAAAAGTTGGCAGCTATGCCTTTGTGTAAGGAGAATATTTCTAATCAAATTTACTGGTGGAAATTTTCCCCGGTGGTAATGCGCCACTAAACCGGTTACAGTCGAAGCTTCCCCATTTTGAGGATATGCCAGCGCCTCTTTCTTCATATTTCTATGTTTTGACCTAAAGCGCCCGTGTGCATAACGCCAGTGTTGCCAGTGGGTTACTTTTTAAAATTCAGATTTCTTCATTGGCACCACTTTTTTGAAACGGTAAAAGTCCCTTTGTTTTTGCCTTAATTATTATATCATTAAATAAGGCGCATTTTATCATTTCAAAAAAGTGGTGCGAATCAAGACATCTGAATTTTAAAAAGTAGCCCATCTGGCAGCACTGCATGATACACTACTCACACACCACTGCCGGTCTGTCTATAAAAGTATAAATTGAGTCAGTGGGAAAGAACAGTATTCGTAAGACTGTGGTGATTTTTTTAATTAAGAGTCTTTAACTTTTTTTCTTGAAATTCGTTTGCCACTACATATACCAAAAGATACTATTCACTTTACTTAAGCGCAAAGGTTTTGTCGTTAAATAAGATAAACTCACAAAAGTGGGGAAGGATTGTTCTTTGTGCCAATATATTAAGAAAAAGATCTATAACTCGTTTAGAGATCTATAACTCGCTAAGAGATATAACATGTTTATATTTGTGTATATAGACACAAATATAAACATGTATAAAACATACAGCTGTTTCGAAACCTCTAATGTTTCATCATCAGTGCTTAAAAATCAAAGATAAAATTAAATCTCTGGGTAAAAGGGGGGGGGGAGACAGAGAGCCAAAAAGGCCTTACAGCTCTACTGTCAACGACGATATGCCTTTTAAGCGAAATGCCAACGGCATTTCGCCGTTGACAGTAGAGCTGTAAGGTACACCTTTCTGGCTCTCTGTCTCCCCCCCCCCCCTTTTAACCATAGTTTTAATTTTACCTTTGATTTTTAATCACTGATTATGAAATCTTAGAAGTTTCGAAACAGCTGTATGCTTTTTATACATGATTACAGTTGTGTCTTTATACGTTGTTTCTCTTTCTTAATAAGATAAACTGTTCTAAAATAGCGGTAGCTTGGTGGTTCGTAATCCACAGGCGACCCACTTTCTTCACTGGTCTCCACTATCTTAGTCCTAAACATAAGTCTTTTGAGAAACTATTTCCTATTAAATTTACAAATCTTCTCGCAGAATCTCTGAATAATAATGATTGAATTAGGAAAGAAAACTGACATTCATAAAAGTTATTATTATAAAAATAACTACAAAAGATAAAAAAAAATATATAAAGATTTCGAAATGAAAACCGTCAATAAGGTTTAGTCTATAGAGACTAATAATAAGCTAGAAGAAGCTCGGAGTCGTTCGGTAGCTTCATCGCCCCGAGCCCAGCCCTTCCCGCTTTTCGGTGTCTTTAATTTATGTAATTTCCCTTTTAAATTTGTCCGGTTTCAATTTTTGATTTTTTTTTTCTTTTTTCAATCTGGCTTTCGCTAGAGAGTCTCTCATTCGGGACGTGGCTGGGGACTTAAGAATCTTGCTTCCGCAAAGGAGTCGGAGTAGAGTAGAAGAATAAAGGGTTGCGGACGAAGATGGGCCGCTCGTCGCGGCGGTTGACCCCCCCGCCCACCCCCAACCGCCGCCGAGACTAATAATAAGCTAGAAGAAGCTCGGAGTCGTTCGGTAGCTTCATCGCCCCGAGCCCAGCACTTCCCGCTTTTCGGTGTCTTTAATTTATGTAATTTCCCTTTTAAATTTGTCCGGTTTCAATTGTTGATTTTTTTTTTTTTCAATCTGGCTGCTTATTATTACAGGGGCCTACACTGTAAATATCCTGGCGTTAATGCAGTTTTACAAAGTTCGATACTTGAGTTCGTGTGACATAATAAAGCGTATTATTGCAAGAGATTCGGTGTACGTTTTTTGAATATTCCGGCCAAAAGGGGTTCAGCTCCGTCAAATCAGGATACAGGATTGCGAGATTTCTTCGCTTGAGTCTGGAATTGCAAGTTTTTTTTTTTTTTTAATAAAAAAATAATTTTAGTCTATGAATATCTGTGTAATACCAACACGCATAAAATATCATTGCCTCTCCCCAGCAACAACCTAGATAAGACCGGGATGCGCCAGTTCTTGTAGCTAATAATAAGCAGTACTGTAATAAGCAGTACTGTAAGGCCAGGACTTATTTTGGGCCCATCTTCGTCCGCAACCCTTTATTCTTCTACTCTACTCCGACTCTTTTGCGGAAGCAAGATTCTTAGGTCCCCAGCCACGTCCCGAATGAAAGACTCTCTAGCGAAAGCCAAATTGAAAAAAAAAAAAAAAAAAAAAAAAAAAAAATTCAAAAATTGAAACCGGACAAATTTAAAAGGGAAATTACACAAATTAAAAACACCGAAAAGCGGGAAGGGTTGGGCTCGGGGCGATGAAGTTACCGAACGACTCCTAGCTACTTCTAGCTTATTATTAGTCTCGGTGGTGGTTGGGGGTGGGCGGGGGGGCCAACCGCCGCGGCGAGCGGCCCATCCTCGTCCGCAACCCTTTATTCTTCTACTCTACTCCGACTCTTTTGCGGAAGCAAGATTCTTAGGTCCCCAGCCACGTCCCGAATGAAAGACTCTCTAGCGAAAGCCAAATTGAAAAAAAAAAAAAAATTCAAAAATTGAAACCGGACAAATTTAAAAGCGAAATTACACAAATTAAAAACACCGAAAAGCGGGAAGGGTTGGGCCCGGGGCGATGAAATTACCGAACGACTCCTAGCTACTTCTAGCTTATTATCAGTCTCGGCGGTGGTTGGGGGTGGGCGGGGGGGTCAACCGCCGCGGCGAGCGGCCCATCTTCGTCCGCAACCCTTTATTCTTCTACTCTACTCCGACTCTTTTGCGGAAGCAAGATTCTTAGGTCCCCAGCCACGTCCCGAATGAAAGACTCTCTAGCAAAAGCCAAATTGAAAAAAAAAAAAAAAAAAAAAAAAAAAATTCAAAAATTGAAACCGGACAAATTTAAAAGGGAAATTACACAAATTAAAAACACCGAAAAGCGGGAACGGTTGGGCTCGGGGCGATGAAGTTACCGAACGACTCCTAGCTACTTCTAGCTTATTATTAGTCTCGGCGGTGGTTGGGGGCGGGCGGGGGGGTCAACCGCCGCGGCGAGCGGCCCATCTTCGTCCGCAACCCTTTATTCTTCTACTCTACTCCGACTCTTTTGCGGAAGCAAGATTCTTAGGTCCCCAGCCACGTCCCGAATGAAAGACTCTCTAGCGAAAGCCAAATTGAAAAAAAAAAAAAAAAAAAAAAAAAATTCAAAAATTGAAACCGGACAAATTTAAAAGCGAAATTACACAAATTAAAAACACCGAAAAGCGGGAAGGGTTGGGCCCGGGGCGATGAAATTACCGAACGACTCCTAGCTACTTCTAGCTTATTATCAGTCTCGGCGGTGGTTGGGGGTGGGCGGGGGGGTCAACCGCCGCGGCGAGCGGCCCATCTTCGTCCGCAACCCTTTATTCTTCTACTCTACTCCGACTCTTTTGCGGAAGCAAGATTCTTAGGTCCCCAGCCACGTCCCGAATGAAAGACTCTCTAGCAAAAGCCAAATTGAAAAAAAAAAAAAAAAAAAAAAATTCAAAAATTGAAACCGGACAAATTTAAAAGGGAAATTACACAAATTAAAAACACCGAAAAGCGGGAAGGGTTGGGCTCGGGGCGATGAAGTTACCGAACGACTCCTAGCTACTTCTAGCTTATTATTAGTCTCGGCGGTGGTTGGGGGTGGGCGGGGGGGTCAACCGCCGCGGCGAGCGGCCCATCTTCGTCCGCAACCCTTTATTCTTCTACTCTACTCCGACTCTTTTGCGGAAGCAAGATTCTTAGGTCCCCAGCCACGTCCCGAATGAAAGACTCTCTAGCGAAAGCCAAATTGAAAAAAAAAAAAAAAAAATTCAAAAATTGAAACCGGACAAATTTAAAAGGGAAATTACACAAATTAAAAACACCGAAAAGCGGGAAGGGTTGGGCTCGGGGCGATGAAGTTACCAAACGACTCCTAGCTACTTCTAGCTTATTATTAGTCTCGGCGGGGAGGTCAACCGCCGCGGCGAGCGGCCCATCCTCGTCCGCAACCCTTTATTCTTCTACTCTACTCCGACTCTTTTGCGGAAGCAAGATTCTTAGGTCCCCAGCCACGTCCCGAATGAAAGACTCTCTAGCGAAAGCCAAATTGAAAAAAAAAAAAAAATTTCAAAAATTGAAACCGGACAAATTTAAAAGGGAAATTACACAAATTAAAAACACCGAAAAGCGGGAAGGCTTGGGCTCGGGGCGATGAAGTTACCGAACGACTCCTAGCTACTTCTAGCTTATTATTAGTCTCGGCGGTGGTTGGGGTGGGCGGGGGGGTCAACCGCCGCGGTGAGCGGCCCATCTTTGTCCGCAACCCTTTATTCTTCTACTCTACTCCGACTCTTTTGCGGAAGCAAGATTCTTAAGTCCCCAGCCACGTCCCGAATGAGAGACTCTCTAGCGAAAGCCAGATTGAAAAAAGAAAAAAAAATCAAAAATTGAAACCGGACAAATTTAAAAGGGAAATTACATAAATTAAAGACACCGAAAAGCGGGAAGGGCTGGGCTCGGGGCGATGAAGCTACCGAACGACTCCGAGCTTCTTCTAGCTTATTATTAGTCTCGGCGGCGGTTGGGGGTGGGCGGGGGGGTCAACCGCCGCGACGAGCGGCCCATCTTCGTCCGCAACCGTTTATTCTTCTACTCTACTCCGACTCTTTTGCGGAAGCAAGATTCTTAGGTCCCCAGCCACGTCCCGAATGAAAGACTCTCTAGCGAAAGCCAAATTGAAAAAAAAAAAAAATTCAAAAATTGAAACCGGACAAATTTAAAAGGGAAATTACACAAATTAAAAACACCGAAAAGCGGGAAGTGTTGGGCTCGGGGCGATGAAGTTACCGAATGACTCCTAGCTACTTCTAGCTTATTATTAGTCTCGGCGGTGGTTGGGGGTGGGCGGGGGGGGTCAACCGCCGCGGCGAGCGGCCCATCTTCGTCCGCAACCCTTTATTCTTCTACTCTACTCCGACTCTTTTGCGGAAGCAAGATTCTTAAGTCCCCAGCCACGTCCCGAATGAGAGACTCTCTAGCGAAAGCCAGATTGAAAAAAGAAAAAAAAAATCAAAAATTGAAACCGGAAAAATTTAAAAGGGAAATTACATAAATTAAAGACACCGAAAAGCGGGTAAGGGCTGGGCTCGGGGCGATGAAGCTACCGAACGACTCCGAGCTTCTTCTAGCTTATTATTAGTCTCGGTGGGCGGGGGGGTCAACCGCCGCGACGAGCGGCCCATCTTCGTCCGCAACCCTTTATTCTTCTACTCTACTCCGACTCTTTTGCGGAAGCAAGATTCTTAAGTCCCCAGCCACGTCCCGAATGAGAGACTCTCTAGCGAAAGCCAGATTGAAAAAAAAAAAATCAAAAATTGAAACCGGAAAAATTTAAAAGGGAAATTACATAAATTAAAGACACCGAAAAGCGGGTAAGGGCTGGGCTCGGGGCGATGAAGCTACCGAACGACTCCGAGCTTCTTCTAGCTTATTATTAGTCTCGGCGGCGGTTGGGGGTGGGCGGAGGGGTCAACCGCCGCGGCGAGCGGCCCATCTTCGTCCGCAACCCTTTATTCTTCTACTCTACTCCGACTCTTTTGTGGAAGCAAGATTCTTAAGTCCCCAGCCACGTCCCGAATGAGAGACTCTCTAGCGAAAGCCAGATTAATAATAAGAATAAACCGCCAATTCTTAGTAGACAGCGCAGTCAAAAATAAATATTTTTTAATGTCATCTGGAAAAGATTAATTTATATAATTCTTTTATCTTATATAAAAATAATCAAAGGGTGTATACCTACATAGGTGCCAATATCCAACTAATCGTCCGGGTTAATGTGACCCAGGTTTAATACGCTACGAGCCACAATTTATTTTAAGAAATGAAATTAAATATGTTCCACGTAGAAACCTGAAATTAAATAAATAAAAATTTATCAAATAAATTATGTGGTTCGAAACGTTTTTAAACTGGGTCAAATTAATCCACAACGGAAGGTTAGTGGGAGCTTGGTAGGCATGCATCGAATACTATTTTTACACAATATAAGTTTAAACTTTGACTACGGGACGGGACAAATACATCCCAGTGGACTGCTTTTTTATTCTATTCATAACACTTTAAAAAAAATAATCTATGACATACACTTACACTAGAATATATTCAAGCGATATCTTCCAGATAGAAATCAAATTGTAAATTGTGGCACGATTGAATATAAAAATATTTGACAGCCCTGGCCTGCAATTAAGTGGGTCCGGGGCTAAAAATTCTCAAAAACATGCAAAATTTTATTGGCTTAAAGAAACATACTGAGTTTTTAGCGTTAAATACCGCAAACCACATTCTTTTATCTTCATTAGATCAACACCTTTTGCCTTGAGAAGCGATGCTCTTAAGCTTCACTTTAACTAACTTTTACTTCATTTATCTCTGAAAGAATTTTTTCACTATTTGTCAAGTTTAAAAGAATATATCTAAAGTTCCTTACAAGATATATGCATGAAATTTTCAACAGAGGTTTTATGCTATTTCTAACAAATTGTCTTCAGAATTTTTAACTTTGAGTGATAATTATGAAAATATGCTAATTAATGCAAAATTCACTCATAAAAGAACCTCATTTTTTTTTACTTAATTTTTTTTATAAAATTCCTAATGAATATTTTAAGAAATCCTGAAGAGAAATTAAAATGACACATTTTCTGTACACAAAAGTGTAAGCATTTTGTAAATCGAGTAAGTACTTCCAGAGTTATATAAAAAAATTAAATATCTTGAAAATTTTAAAATTTAAATTTTTAAAAATTTTTAAAGTTTTTCAGTTTTTTTTTACATGCAATACTCTTATTATATTAAAACATATTTCAGAAAAAAAAATCATAAAATCTCTATAAATAAAAAAATAGAATTTTGAGCCCCGGACCCCCTTAAAGGTTTATGCACGTTTGGTACCACTATTTTTAATAGTAGTCTTCGCCTAACTAATTCACAGAAATCAACGGAAATTACTCTCAAAAATACCGCTATTCAATGTCTGTGAGTCGTTAAATCTATGATCGTGTAAAAAAAGAATTATGTGTATTCAAAAATATTGGCTGTAAAATTTACCTTTTCAGGGTGCGTAGACTCCTTGAAGTTTTCAAAGAGTCTGGCATCACTATCAATGATAAGAAAAATTCTATTTAATTTTTTAATCACAAAATTTGTTATACCTTTGTTCATTCACAGAATTTGTAATATTTTCTGTTGTTAAATAAGGCGAAAAATTCTATTAAATATTGGTTGTAGAAATGTTCGCACCCTAGCTTTTGTATACCGTAAAACAAAATCAATTTTTCATCTTAAAACAAACCATAAATTTTAAATAAAATACCTAAGGTAATCTTTCTATACATTTTTCATCTCGTTCGGGGAATCTTAGAATAAATTATTTCTCTAAAACCCCAGTCATAAGTTTGACTATATCTGCTTAACATTAATAAATCACAAACATGTTATGTTTCTTCAAATCTCTATAATGCAAACATATATTTCAGCAGTGGGCGCATTTACGACTAAATAATAAACCTAATTAGTGTTCTGGAAACTGTACTAAAAGCAATATTCGTAGAACATCTATAAGACGCTAGAGTATGCTAATACATATTTAGATAGCAAGCACACAGAAAATATGGGATGTTGACGTCTATCTTAATAGAATACATCAAAATCCTCTTTTCAAGCTGTCAGTTTGTGATTCTCTTGAGATTATGAATGTCATTTTAACGCGACATACGTAAGGAAAGGAAGACAAAATATGTCATATTTGTTTAATTTTGATAATCAAATTATTCATGATAAAGCAGACACTTTTCAAATTCCATGTACAAGATACTTTCTATGTAGATTTCAATTTCTGTCATATATGTAAATTATCGAATAAAAAAGTGGATTGTTTTAATAATGCATATTTTGAAAGCTATAAATATATTTTTACAACATTATAAATAGTTTGCTGCCTAGACGCGTTTTTAATAAATTATTTTGCCATTATGTGTTTTTATTCAGAATACATTGAGGTAAGACACAAAAAAAAAAAAAAAAAAAAAAAAAAAAAAAAAAGAACTATGCTTTGTAAAAACGCTACAAATTCTCCTGCAACTTGTGGTATACAGGGCTCGCAGCGTTCCTAAAAGTTTCGCACTTTGCTACCAGTATTTTAAATAAGAATTCTTCGTGGTACATGATTGATGGTGCATGATTGGTGGTACATGATGTGGGTGATTCCTTTAACATCTGTAATAGAATTATACAATAAAGATTATCGTTTTAAAATAGTGGTAGGAAAGTGCGAAAATTTTAGGAACGCTGCGTGCCCTTGGTATAAAACAGATATGACAACCAAGTGGCTGGAAATAATGTCTACTCTTGAATGCTACTAACAAACTATAATAAGGGATCGTCTACATATTTAACCCATTAAAGATTGACGTTGCGCATAGCTGCCAACGCTTACGCTTTTTTGCTACCACTTAAATTTAATAGCGATCTTCGTCTTCTTTAATCGTGAGATTTTGATGATTAAATATGACAACATGTACAATAAAATTTTAGTGGTGAGAAGAAAACGTAAAAGTTGACAGCTATGCGTTGCGCTTTCGCAACATTATATTTATGATTTTTGCACTTTTTTGATACCAGTAAAAGAGAAAAGGAAAATTTTCATTATCTAATTAACACATTTCAGTGATTCTTAAAGTAAATGTAAGTGTTCAACAAAAAGTGGTGTGAACTGAATAAAATTCCTGTAAAACATGCCACCTAATGGGTTAAAATTGTACCAACATTTATTTTTCTAAAGGTAGCTTCTACTTTTGGCACTTTATTGGAATTCTTTGAATCAAATCAGCCCAGAAATTATATAGTACACGCAATTTTCTTTTTTAAACTTTCGTAGTGTAACTCAAGAACGTGTAATGAGGTTTGTCCCGCCATATTGAAATTTGCGACACATGAAATTTGTTTAAAAAAACAAATACCCAAATCAATTTGCTCGTAAATTCTGATGGCAGTCAATGATTTTAACATTTTAGCAACAGATCTACTTTGTCCATGAAAGAGTTAAATATGACACATTTTTACATTAAAATTTGGATAAGAGAAAAATCCTAAAAATTGGCAGCTATACCATTTATTTTTCCATTATGCTTAACCTTTTAATTCAGGTGTATGCCTCATTTTGAAAAGAATCTCTTTGAAAATATTTTTGAAAAAAATCTTTATAGGCTCTACAGGTTCATGCTTCATTTATTGTCTTCTTTGGACCTAATGAAGCTTTTTATACCTATTCAATATTTGCTGTTATAAACGGATGCTTTGTTTAACTTTCAAAAATTGTTTTTGAAATTTTTCTAGCATTACATCGACGTTGTCAAATTATGTGTACTTTCATTTTGTTTATACATTATAGTTAGAAGATTAGTTTTATAAGTCTTTGAATATGAATATTTCCAGTAATATGACTACAGCTGCCAACTCCTGTGAATTTTTATCACCACTATATCCAAATAGTAATCTTTGATAAATTTAATCACAGATTTTTGCAAAGCTATCATCTTTTAAAAGTGTTGTTCTGTCCGAATATATCAATACTTAAGCAGGGTTGCCAGTTTGGCCTTTAATTTTAATCCAAAATTGCAAATACGTACCGGAAATTTCGAAATGTAATTTTTTTCTTTTTGCGATCGCAAGTTGTTTCTTATTAAGTAAAGTATAAATTACTACATTTTATTTCTGGTATGAACTATAAATTTCTGAATAAAAATGGAAGCCAAACTGGCAACCGTGCACTTAAGATGTGCTGTGTCCATTTTTGCTAGTTTTGGGGGAAATCAACAAAGAAGAATTGTCTCTTGAGTAACTCGAAAACTGGAAGCCACAGCCTTTTTGTAGGGCTCATGAAAACATTTTAACCTTTAAGAAGTGTTTTTAAAACCAGTAGTTGCCGTTTAGAGAAGTTTATATATAGTTCGTTTTCCCCTTTATCCAGATTCCTTAATACCTACCTCAATCTTACTAAATCTCTTCGCAATAATATTCGGCTCCCAGTTCCAGACGCACATTCTCCCCGTTTTGCATTGGAATCATTTCAGTCTCTGCAATCCTATACCGTGAACCTTCTTGCATACCATCCAACCTCCAGATAGGTACTATCGCAGCCATCGAAATACTTAAGGCTAGAGGACACGAGTGTGACGCCATCACTAATCGACCGATTTCTCACTAGTGTTGGAATACACACCAGAAAATTTTGAATAGCAATTTTCTTTTATATGTGAAATGTCTATCATCTTATAAAACAATAGTAACTAATTAAACTTAAAAAATTGGCCAGATGCGGCAACACTGTGGCATTCCGCATCTGGCGGAATTTTTATTTAGGGATTCCGAATTCTTACCAGTAACTTTAAATAGTTATTATTGTTTTATAAGATTATACATATTCCACAAATAAAATAAAAGAAAATTGCTATTCAAAATTTTCCGATGTGAATTGCAACACTAGAGAGAAGTCGGTCGATTAGAGACGACGTCACACTCGTGTCCTCTGGCTTTGAGTATTTCGATTGCAGCGGTGCTATCTAAACTTCCAACTTTATTCAGAGCAACGAGCATTGTGATATTTATTATATGAGAGTTCTATAATGAAATCTACACTGAGAAAATTGGATTCTCGCGGAATGACCTACATCCGACCCCTTCTCAACAGGCACAGTGTACGGCTTCTGGCAATATTACGAGCGCTCACCGGAATAAAACCTAATCCATTTCCAAATGTATGCTCTCCGAAGTGGTCGTAAAGATCCGTAAATTAATCCATATCTAATTGTACATGGAGTCTCAATGATCATAAAGCCTCAATCCTTTTTTAATTTTTTGCAAGGGCATTCTTTACTTAACCACCCCTCATGGCCCATATGGTGAAATTTGGACGCTAAAACCATTACTGTCCAAATCGTATATAAACACTACTGTGGGTGTTTATACCCAGATAGTCAGATAAAAAAAGGCTCATGAGACAATAACGAAAATTAAAATTTATATTCTGCCCAATCGGGCATGCAAGTGGGTGAGGTAACCAGGCTACCACTACTTTTCATTTAATTTTTCGCCTTAATTAATCGCAAAACTCTGCAATTAAATAAAATGAAAATTCTTTTAATGAAATCGTTTTAGCCTGGAACCTTACCCCCTCCCCCTACTTTTTTCGTTGAACCCAGTGTTGCCAGTTGGCTACTTTTTTTAAATTTAGATTTATTGATTGACACCACTTTTTTGAAATGGTAAAATACCCCTTGTTTTCAATTTATTTAATATGTCTTTAAATAAGGCGAATTTTACGATTTCAAAAAAGTGGCGCCAATAAAGAAATCCAAATATTAAAAAAGTAGCCTACTGGCAACACTGGTTGAACCACTGATGCTACTTATTATTATGAATATGTCTCTTGTTGAAATTAAAAAAAGGTATCTCTAGCTGCCAAATTTTACGTTTTATTGCCACCGGAAACCCGCTTCCCTACCTTTTTCGTTTAACCCCTTGAGGGGCACCGGTATATATTATATACCACCTACGATTAATAAAGTTTTACACCAGAAAAAGTTTATTAAATTTTACTTTTATAACTTTGGTGGGAAAAAGCCGTAAAATTGCTTTTACTTATTTTGAAATAGAATTTTCCAAAGATTACGGTGGGAATTCAGCATTTCACAAACGTAATTGCTTGCCCTCAAGGGGTTAACCTATGCTACCTATTATTATGAATATGTCTCTTGTTGAAATTTAAACCGTTCGGGACCATGGGTGCATATATGCACCCTCAAAAGGTGCATACATAATATGTTTTTGATACCAGTAATATAAAAATGTAATATTTACCTTATTTAATTACAGCATTTCCAGGATTACAAAAGTAAAGGTAACTTAAAAAAAATACAGTGGTGCCAACCGAATTAAATTTGTGTAACGGACGCCGGCCCCGAAGGCGTTTAAAAAAGTATCCATAACTGCCAGCTTTTACGCTTTTTTTCTACCACTAAAATTTAATAGAACTTTTCGCCTTGTTTAATCGTGAGGTTTCGACAATTAAGTAGAGACAATATTTACTATCAAATTTTAGTTGTAAGAAAAAAGTGTAAAAGTTGGTAGCTGTGAGTATCACACACAGTTTTACATTCTGTACCTAGAAGAAATTTTTTTAAAAAGAACTCTATCAGACAGTTCAAAGCAAAATCATAGAATTTTGCCAATTATAAGTTATGTTTTTTACATCTACAAGACTTTTTAAGACTTCTTTAAGAAAGAGGCAAAAAAGAATACGAACACAGCAGCTACACAATAAAAATAAAAACCTTTAATTTATTCTAGAATTTTGCGATTGCATAACACAGGGCTCCCATCGGTCCGTTTTTTGAACACCACCTTTTTTCAAAGAAAAATCTTCTTTATAAATTTCGTAGAAACTTACCGAGAATGCCGGGTTTTTTTTTGCAATTGTTGCGAAAACCTACTACGAATAATTTTCTTTAAAAATACTGGTTTTCAGAAAACGGTCTAGTGGGAGCGTAACAAAAGTCTGTTCCCACTGACTCTGTATAACATAAGATTCCTTTAAAATAGTGATATTCAAAAGCATCCGCCCAAACGTCACTGATAAATATATAGCAGTAAATGGCAGATTCATTTTTAAATTCATTTAGCTGCAAATATCTCTTATTGCATCGTAGCTTTAAATAGCAGCATAAAAGATAAAATATCGAAATGAAATTAAAATACAAGGTGTCCATAATTAAACGACCCTACTTTAAAGTTGTCTACTGACAAGACTATTGTTCATAAAGTTATGAAATTTGGTGAAAGACATAATAAAGGGATGGGAATTTGTTTAAACAACAAGTACAAAAAAGTTCAAAATTTCGCCACTAGAGGGCGATTTTCAATATATTACGCATTTAGCATTACGATAGTTTAGAAATTTTATTATTTAACTTAACCTGATACTAAAGATAGCATTCCACGACATGTTCCTAGCATTTCCCAGAACACACTGCAGTCAACTGTGGAAAATACTATCAAAGCGATATAAGTAAGCGTCCTATCTTAAATGGGAGAAATAACCGCAAGATTAAAAGCGAGGTCACATCAATCAAGGTCATGTGCCACGTAGCGGATGGAGTGTGAACTACAGGTAGATACCTAAATCTTTTCTTACTCACACCACTAAAATTGTAAAGTTTTTGTCACCTTGAATAATAACTGAAGTGCCTTTGGTAAGGCGATGAAAACTTCGTGATGTCAAGTGCATCTGGATGGCCCTCTCGCTACGCCATTATTTTGCAATAAAAGTGGCAAACAAAATTCATTTCCATGAGTGACTAAAGATTTAGAAAATACGCGCCACACTAAAAGCCCGCGTATGTGAATTATCACTCCGTCCACAAGGTGACGCAACTGTCTTAATTTACGCATGATTCCAGCATTAAGTTTGCCCGCTTACTTATAACGCTTTGCATACTATCTTACGATTTCAGATGGTATCTGACAATGGTGACCGTCATGCGGAACATGTGTGGTTTAAACAGAATTTTTTAAACCAGGGGTGGCCAACAGTGGCATGCCAGATACCACTAAAATTTTACAGAAAAATTCAACTTCTTGAATTGCAGAGATTCGATGATTAGATAAGGCAATGATTACTGTAAAATTTTAGTGGTGTGGCGCGTGCCACAGTTGGACACCACTGTTTTAAACTATCGCAAATGTATACTAAATTTGTAATTCGTTAAAAAACGGGCCTCCTAATGTTTTTTTCGCTCAGACAAATTCCCATACCAGTGATGGAACAGTAGCGCAGCAGTTGAGCGGTTGTCACCACTAAATTTTTATAGTATTCTTTGCCTTAAACAATCTCAGAAATTCTGTCCTAAAGTTAGATGAAGAATACTAATAAAATTTTGCGGTGTGAAATGATTCTCTGCTGCTACACTGTTCCATCACTGCCATACTTTTATTATGCCCTCCACAAAATTCCACAACTTTCTGAACAATAGTTTCGTCTGTAGACAACTTTAAAATAGGGTCGTTTAATAATGGACACCCTGTAAATAAAATTTCTAAACTATCGGAATGCTAAATGCGTAGTTTATTAAAAATCGCCCTCTGGTGGCGAAATTTCGAATTTATTTATTTATTTTACTTAAACAAATTTCCATCAGTTCATTATGTCTTTCACCAAATTTCATAACTTTATGAGTAATAGTTTTGTATATAGACAACTTTAAAGTAGGGTCGTTTAGTTATGGACACCCTGTACATTTATCAGTGAGATTTTTTATGCAATACATATCACCTCTAAATAATTAAAATATATACAGGGTGATTCTAAATTCATGGTTCAAACTTTAAGGGTTGGTACAAAACACTGCACGGTGGGTGATTTAGCACCTGTGGTATGCGTTCACTAACTGTTCTAAAATTTTGCATATTGTGAATTATATGATAAATCTGTAGTTCATATACAGGGATGTACAAAATTTTGAGCTTTCTTTCCGACATTGATTGAAATTGTGTTTCCATACGTGTTATATGTTTTACAAATTATTACTTAGACATCGCATTGTCCTCTGTTAAGTTTATTAAGAGTTAAGCGACAGAATTAATTCATTATTCGTATGAAACTAAATTATTAAAGCAAACGTAAACATTTTCTATTGCAAAATCTATTAGAAATCTAGGTATAAAAGAAATATAAAGGAAGAATACGTAAATAAATAAAGAAACACATATATATAAAGAATATATTTACAAAAAAAACCCTTAGAAATGTTCTGACAATTCATCATCTGAATGTTCTTCATTATGACTTTCCCCAGAATCATAACTTTCTTTTATTTCTGGAGAAAGTAGTAATTCAGAGGCTTCCTTTGAAAAAGAAACAGTTTTCTTTTTTGCTTTTGCTTTAATACTTGATAAGAAAGGATCAGATGTCAATAATAGTCTGTTGATAATGTGTAGGTTACAAACATTTCTCGAGAATTTTCTCGCATAACTGAGTCTGTATTCACGGAAATGTTTATTTCTTGCTTCAGCAGCTTCTTCTGACAATTGTCCGAAGGGTAATAGCGCATGCTCAATAATAACAGGACCATGAATTAGAACCTTGTGTAGACTGGCAGTCATAGGAAACCATGGATATAGTTCTACGTAAAGTTTCGTGGTATCCATAGTGAATTTAGCAAACTTTTCTGTGTCAGTTTTGTAGCCGCTTGAAATAACTTATAAAATAGTTTTTAGTCGATGAATTAAGTTTACGTCCACTCCAGTTATATCAGCTGATAATTCTGGATCACTAAAAAATCTCCTACTTATATTATCATTATTCGTATTTCCAAATCCATGTTTTGGAGGATCAATGATGATACGCATTTTATTTTTGAACTCATTCTGTATTTTTTTTCTTTCTGTTCTCGAGAATAGATTTTTCGTTTTTGTCCAGTCTCTGTTGCCATTTTTTATAGGTAATTTGTAGGATAGATACAATAAACTTTCAAAAAACTTATCCTGGCATGTAAGATGGATAATCCAAATGTGTATGAGCTTTCATCCTCAACTGTTGGTCTTTACAAATCATTGAATTGTTTAGATGTTGCACCACAAATATAGCATTTAAAAGTTGATTTCGTATCGGTTACTGCATTACAGACTTTGCCATCAACAATAGTCAACATCATGGAATGTTTAACACTTGCATTAGGAAGTTTTGTTGGTTCCAAAACTTTTATTTTGTCCTCCACATAATAAATTTCTTCCTTTGTTATATCCCAGGTCTCTTTCGCATATCTTATTCTTATTGGTCTGTAGTATCAGGGGGATGATGGAGTAGGATTTTGCCAAATCACTTTGTTATTAGTCTCGCAAATTAGTCGCAATGGTACCATAGAGCTTTGAAATA
This sequence comes from Maratus speciosus, assembly GCA_963932465.1. Taxonomy (NCBI): domain Eukaryota; kingdom Metazoa; phylum Arthropoda; class Arachnida; order Araneae; family Salticidae; genus Maratus; species Maratus speciosus. The sequence goes on along the minus strand of OZ010796.1, from coordinate 490,197,094 downwards.
TATTAGCATCAGAGTGAGAGTTTTCTTCAAATTTTTGCATAATTTGTGTTTGTTTAGATCCATCGCAACCCCATTTAGTAAATAGCAGCATTGTTCCACGCTCGCTTTCTGTCAAAGTTTGCATCACTTCATCTAAATATAAAATCAATCTTGCGGTAGTGTGATTCAATAAGTCTTGTAAATTGATTTCAGCGAAAGTCTCTGTTACCAGGTACGATTCGGGATTCGGGTAACATTCTTTTTTGGTGTTTTGTATAATGTTGTAACACGGCCATAACTTCCTATCACTAGTTCGAAATATATTATACTGGTTTCTTGTTAAACCTGTAATAAATGTATTCTTAATGAGGAAAAGTTACGGAATGAATATTGACTATTATTATACACAATAAATAATTATTGAATTTAAAAAAAATTGTGAAAATTGCAAATTGATCTGAAAAAGCAAAAAACTAATTACCTGCATCAAAAAATATGTAAAGAGCTTTCATATGTGACAACTGCTTTCTTTTTTCTTTAAGACTTCTCAAATAAGCTTTTTTGTATTTTGTGGCTCGTTTAGGAGATTCTTCAATGTCCTCCAGAACTCTCGCAGCACATTTTCTGACAGCTGATTGAAGTTTCATTTTAGCAGCGAAAACAATTTCTTCAGGTTCTGAATTCTTGCGTAACTACTCAGTTTTCCTTCTCTTCGAACGTTCGCTTGATTCAGCAAAAGATTTTTCTGGTCGTCCAGGTAACTCGCGTGTAAACATTGAACGTGGTATTTCAAAACTGCTTTACAACCAAGTTTCATACTTTTTCATGAATTTCATATTCATTCTATGTGCAGATAACCACTTTTGTCTAAACTGAAATTTACATACAATCATTTCCCGCTTAAAAACTATCATTTGTTCTTCATTACAGTTTTCCTTTCTCAACAAAATATTTTCCACCAAATCAAGTTTTTCGTCAAATGTGGAAGCTTGTTACTGTTTTATAATATTATAAAAGCTTATTCGTGTGATTAGCTTAAATTCGGATGGCCCTGGTAAAAGAAAAATGTAGTAAGAATTAAAATTTTGAAATCTTAATTTTAGATTTCATACGATAAAAATTACTGTAAAATCTAGGGGGGCACATAATGGCAGACAAGTAAACTTTTATCAAATAGCTAAAACTCTAACCTGTTTATTAAAATTAAAAACTGAGATTAATCGAGATTTATCATATAACTTTTCCAATTTTCCAATTGAAAAATTATAAAAAAAAATGTAAAATCGCTAGCAACATTAAATGTAAAAAATCTATTTATGAAATAAAAATTTATGCACATAAATTAAAAAAAGTAAAGTACATAACTTCTTCTGAAACATTTATAATGTATTATTTCTCTTAATTTTACTTTATATTAGAGACCAAAGAAACATCGATTTGTTCTCCATTAAGTAACGCCAACTTCACACTAACCTACTGGTCGTACGGTTGGACGTATACCAAAAACATCTGCTGAGAGACATCACCTGCTCTTTTAAGATGCATGCGGTAAAAAAATATTTCCGGTTGAATCAACTTTGAAAAATCAACTTTTGGCCAGCTAGAATGGCTAAATCACCCACCGTGCACTCTATCAATTATTTGTTGTATAGAAATGTATGGGCGCAAGTGACTCGTTGAAGTACGAACACCAGGGAGCCAATTTGGTCCTTTTTTTATTTCAAAATTTCTCATTCATACCAGAAAATTCGTATACTGTTCTTTTCTTTATTTAAGACAGGCATGTCATGATTACATAAAGAAAAAATTCTTTGAAAATTTCCCGCATGAAATAGAAATTTTTGAATTAACAAAAGTTTCCATTTCTGTTTCTTTTCATGTATTTCATGTGTTTGACAGATTTGCCAGTTTTGCGGAGATTTTTAATTAAAAAATTTCGATTTCATACCGGAAATTTACAAAGAAGAATTTTTCTTTATGTAATCATGAAATTTCTGTCTTACATAAAGAAAAGAATAGCACAGGAATTTTGTGGTATGAATGAGAAATTTTAAAATTTTAAAAAAGGGACAAATTGGCATCCTGGTGTTTGTACCTCAACGCGTCACTTGCGACCATACATTCCTATACAATAAATTATTGTTACAGTGTACTTTATCGACCCTTAAAGTTTGTACCATGAATTTAGAATCATCCTGTATATCTTATGAATACAAATATATTTTTATATATGTTTTTAAACTGCAATAGAATATACGCATAAGAAATAGACATTTCTTCTTTATAATAGTACAAGTTTCCCTTATTTATAGGATGTAAACGCAAAAGAAAATTGGGTTTCACTTTCAAACCGATCAGCCTAAAGCCACATCTCAAACTAGCAAGACAGGTAATAAGCCTGAATGGATCAGCGAAATACGGAGCATGGCCATCTGACAGCTGTACTCGGAAATTTTAAAAGTAAAATGCGGGATAATATTAAAACTTCTTTCGATTTGGCAATATTTTTTAAAAGGCTTAAAGGACTACACAAGATTTTTTTCTTAAATAATAATTTTTTTAAATATTAAAATGTATATATACGTATATATATATATATGCTAATAACAGAAAGTTTTTGTGTCTGTTTGTTTGTTTGTCGGCAATGGCTGCAGAAACATTTTGCACATAGAGGTCAGAAAATTTACATAAAGACAGATGTAGGTAGGTCTAAGTGAACCTGATCCTCAGGTTTTAAATTTTTTATTACTTTATATTTTCGCAATTTTCGAATTAATCGATCTTCCAAGTTTACCGACGATTTTGACCCACTCATAAACGCAATCAAAATTCAATCTTTTTTAACAATGTATTAAATCTTATCCTCTTTTCGATAAAGATTACTTGGAGTTTGTACACTCTCAGAAATATTTTATACAAGTCACGGAAATTTCTTGGCAGCACTGCTGCCAGGCTCTTTCCCTTGACAGGGCTGGTACTTGTCCTGAAATTTCAAGACCAGGAATCTGTTCTGTACCAATATTTTCTTATAGAAAATATTTCCTTAAAAAGTGTGAAATTTAGCGCATTTAACACTAGAACGCCCGGAAGGAGTCGATCCGACTCCGAGCATATGATTAAATGTCAACTGGAACCAGAAATTCTTTCATAAAATAAGTTAAATTTAAACCACGCAGATTTACGTGAAATAAATCAGTCAAATACTTTTAAATAAAAATTTTGGTGTCAAATATTTTTATGAAACTTGAGTAAAATTTCCGGGCGTTCTAGTGTTAAAGTAGATTTTTTTTTTAAATACTGACATTTTCCCTGAAAAATTCCCAGAAGAGTACAACTCCTGTGTTAATTGACGAATATCTGTTTTTTTCTCCGTTACTGGAGGTAAAATATTCGTAAATTCAAGAAAGTTGGGAAAAATAAAAGTTGCTGACCATGGATTCGAGCCAGCCATCTTAGCGTTACGCGACGAGCACGCTAGCTACTGGGCTACAGTTGTACAGTAGCGAAACACTTTGAAGTAAATATGTTTGCTTCAGATGGGTATGGCTTGATCAATTTCTTTAAAAAGCTTTTAATTTTGAAGTTAATTTCGTTAATTAAACAGATTTTTTTAATGTTTATCATTTATACTTCCCCTTTTGGTGTTATAAATTGGTTATTAATTAATATTTGCTTAAATGTCTTTCATAAAAAAAAGAAAGTTTTGCACTTTCTTCCTCGAAGTTAAATTGTGTAGTGTTTTTATTTAATCTTTTCTACATTTTTTTTACAGAATTTTAGAAATTTCAGAAATTTGCTCTTTAACACATTACTCTTAACCACATAACAACCTCATTTTAGGGCTAATTTGGTGACTAAATAAAAAGAAAAGTGCCCAGTTAAACTTGTGTCATTGAGCTCACAGGCTATTCACATTAATTGTAGATTATACTCTTATTTCAAAGAACAATGCCCCTCAAAGATCAAATTAAAGGGGGATTAGCCCCCGCTCGTCTGTTTCCCATCTTTATACTAAGCCAATGAGCCTCCAAACCTCATCAGGGAAGCACCTTATCAAAATAAACCGGTATGCCAAATTTGAAGCAAATCGGATAGAAAAACCCATTTATCTAAATTAAGAGGTGTATTAGCCCCCCATTCTCTCCTTTATACTTAACCAATGAACATCCAAATCTAATCATGGAAGCGCCTTATCAGAATAAACCAGTATACTAAATTGGAAGCAAATCAGATAGAAAACACATTTATCTAAATTAAGAGGTATTAGCCCCCCCCCCCTTCGCCCCTTTATACATAACCATTGAACAGATAAATCTAATAAGGGAAGCGCCTTATCAGAATAAACCAGTATACTAAATTGGAAGCAAATCAGATAGAAAACACATTTATCTAAATTAAGAGGTATTAGCCCCCCCCTTCGCCCCTTTATACATAACCATTGAACAGATAAATCTAATAAGGGAAGCGCCTTATCAGAATTAACCGGTATACTAATTTTGAAACAAATCTCATAGTTCTATATGTAAAACTCATTTTACTAATTTAAGGGGGGGGGGGGGCGTAGCCCCCGTTCCCTCCCTTTATACTTAACCAATGAACTCCTAAAACTAATCAGGGATGCGCCTTATCAAAATGAACCTAGAAATTTTTTTTAAGAGTTATCGCGTTACGTATATACAGGGTGGTTATTAATTAATGTTAGGTGCTCAGAGCCCTCTAGCGAGTAAAGTATTGGACGAAACATAACCAAATTGATGAGAATGCATAGTAGATCATGGGATTTCAAATTCTAAAAAGAAAAAAAAAAAAAAAAAAAAAGGCTCCAAAATTTGCCACTAGTGGCAAGTTTGGTGCTGCAAAAGCGTATTTTTGTAAACATTGAATGATTAAATGCCAAACAATACAGAACACATCAATTTTATTTGCAACAAATGTTTACTTACAAATTAGGTTCAATATGAGCACCATTGGTACATTCCAAGGACTGCATACGATGCGCGACGTTTCCTACTGCCACTTGCAGCATATTAGAGTTGATTTTCACCACTTGTAACGTTATTCGATCTTTCAACGTTGTGTAATCGGAGACATGTCCTTGATAAACAACATCTTTAAGAAACCTCCACAACCAAAAACCACAAGGATTGAGATCGGGCGACCTCGGTGGCCATGCCGTAGGAAATGCAAGACTAATGATTCTGCTGTCAGAAAAAATGTTGCCGCAACATACGCTGTACCCTAAGTCCAATGTGGGGGGGGGGGCACCATCCTGCATGAATATGGTCGAATCGAGACATCATAGCTGCTGTAGTTATGGAATCGTGAAGTTCTGTAGCATATCTGCACACCTGGCAGCAGTAACGGTACAGGTCACTGGTCCACTTGCTCCATTTTCCTCACAAATCTAAGGACCGATGATAAAGGATGCAGTAAAGCAAGTGTTGCCAACTGTGGCACTCCGGATACCACTAAAATTTTACAGAAAAGGTCGACTTCTTGAATCGCAGAGATTCCTTTATGAGATAAGGCAGTGATTTCTATACAATTTTAGTGGTGGCGAACGTGCCACAGTTGGCCACCCCTGCTGTAAGGCCACAACCATGACTTTTGGCTAGTGGAAAGGCTTTGGCACACAAGAGTGTGGATTATTCGCAGCCCAAATGCGACAGTTGTGGGTGTTAATGCCACTGTTCAAAAGAAAGTGCGCTTCATCACTCCATAAAATCTGCCACGGTCAGGTAGCATCAACTTGGATGCGTGCTAAAAATATCAATAAAAAATCCAATCGGGTGTCCGCATCGCCTGGGAGCAATTCTTGAACAGAAAAGATTTTGTACGGATAAAACTGTAACATCTGATGCAGGATGTTCCTCACCGTTGAATATGGGATCTGCGTGTGCTGAGATACTGCCCAAGCGCTGCTGGTGCCCTGCATATTTTCCATCTCCTGTTCGACAATAACAGTTACAACTTGGTCAACTTGTTGCTGATTAGTTACCTTGCATCCTTGTCCTAGTTGCCGTGCTAGTGTCCCTGTAGTTTCAAATCGTTGAATCATCTTTCGTAAATTTGTTATGCTCATCGGTCCTTTTCGCAACTTCTTTAATCGGCAAAATTCACGAAGAGCAGCATTGCAAATCTCGTTCCGTGGATAATACAGCTTGACTAGCAAAGCACAGTCCCGTAAATTAAGAGCCCTCGCAAAGCAGATGGTCTCAGAATGATGAGAAGTCTTCCAGCCTTTCTTTTTATACTCATGGTCGCTACACAGAACGGATTTTATGCAAATCAAATTAATGCATTTTAGTCGGTAAACAGCGCCAAAATTGCTCCTAGTGGTGATTTTTTTTCTTTTTTTGAATTCGAAATACTATGGTCTATTATGCACGCTCATGAAATTTCATTATGTTTCATCCAAAACTTTACTCGCTAGAGGGCTCTGAACACCTCATGTTACTTAATAACCTCCCTGTACATACATACGTACATAGAAGAACCTGCAAGTACATTAGTTCGCAGGCTTTGATAGCCTGTGAGCTAAAAAAAGAAAGATTTTTATTAGAAATTTTAATTTGCATGATTTCCAATGTTCTTAACTTTTGAAAGACCTTTATTATCACTATTTTCACAAACTAATCTTAAAGATTTTTTAAATCTTTTTAGTATATTCTAGGATTAAAAAAGATAAAGATATATTTTCGGAAGTAGTGGTAGTAAAGTGCTTACAAATATAATGACCATGGGAAAACTGATATGGTTGGGATGCCATGATTTTAATACGTAATCTTTGGCTCATTTAATCAAAGAAATACTGCGATTATATATGGCAAAGATTAGTATTAAAATTTAGTATTAAACCGCTGTCACAGTTTGATACCCGTGATTTACAGTAATGAATTAAAAATTTTCAAGAACACCGCATTCCTTACAGCCTTACACCAAAGCGTATTTTCGAAAAAGAAAAAAAAAATATGCGATTGCATGTCTGACTGTAGAGACTGGTAAGTGGTTAATACGTAATCAGTGTTGCAGTCGTAAAACATATCAGAGGGTATAGGCTGAAGTCATGAACGTCATGCCTAGAGTACACGGTATAGCTTTATTTGAAAAACAGAGGGTATACGGATCTTCTTAATAAATCCAGAAGGTATGTGGCGTGTACTCCGTATACCCTCCACTACACACCTGTACGTAATACCACTTACATAAAAGATTATGAAACAATTACAAATCGTAGAATGTAAAGATTTTTACGAGTATGCTCCACAGATGTCGGTGTTTAGATAACGTGCCTACACTGTTAAAACTAGAGGTTGCATATGGCACCTGCTAGGGGTGAAACACTTGTCTCGTGGTCCCCCCTAGGGGAGCCGGATTTGCACCCTTAACTAGGGTGAAAAAGTGGCACCCCAAAACCAGAGTGCCCCAGCGGGTGAAAGAATGTACCACAAGGGAGAATAATGGCACCCCTGCAATGTTGGCCAATAATTCTATTGGGTCGTCCGGAAAATCGTGTCCGTTTGGGAAAATCAATTCCTACTGGAAATTCTATCATTTAATTATTAGACATTGATTCCGATATCTAATGTGTAATAATTACCGGGCAGAAATTTCCGGTTATGTTAAATTATAACTTTATAGAAGATAGATATTAATTAGATAGATATTACGCTTTTGAACCCCGACAACTGCAGTTTACAGATGTGGAGAACGTAAACTTCTCACTGAGATAGGAGAAGTTTATGCTCAGGAGATTTGTACCCTTATTCAATATAAGGCAGAAAATCCCGACTCTGTTAAAGAATAATGATTATCAGGAGAAAATGTAGCAATAAGAAACTTTCAATAGAAAGTGGCGGGAGCAGACTTTTTTGTTACTGATGAAAGAAATGTTTGACAAAATTATAATTTTATTATCTCATACTCTTTCAATCACAATAGACTTCCTTTTTTTTGCATTCGTTTAACAAAGAGTTATTTAAATATCACTTTTAATTATTAAGTTTGTTAGAAATTTAAAAAGAAATTATATTGACAATTAATGACCTACTTTTGAAACTAAACTTGTATTCTTTAAATAATAAATATAAAATTAATTTAAATGTCTGAAATTCGAGATCATTATAAAAATATAAACATAGTATCCCTTAAAAAATACATAAATTGATCTCTTTTTTATGTAAAACATTATGTAATAAAAAAAGCATCTGTCGTTTTTTATAAAACTAACAATTGTTATATTTTAACATCGTTATAGGCGATACATTATAATTTAAATACAAATAATTCTAGAGCAATAATTGCAGATTTCCTTATTAAGTTTGTATACTATAGCACTATCAATAGATTTTAATAGGAAATGCTTTTCTTGAGACATTTTTTTATTTTCAATCTCTATAAATTTCTAAATAAATTGTACTACAGAAAATTTTCCATACCAATCCCAATAGATTTCTATATAATTTTTTTTTCAAATATATATACATATATATAAATAACATACATTCCTAAAGAAAATTTTTTATAAGGCAAATTTCATAGCAGGCGTGTCCATCAAATACGCTTCGATGAAAACGATAGAAATGGGCGGTCCTTCAGAACTTTCCATTCACTTTGGTCAAGATTAGAAACTTCGTCAGATATTCTAAATGTCGACAGATATCTTGAAATGTCTGAAAAATGATATTGTTTTTACGAACGTCGATAGATATCTCTGAATGTTGGAATACTAATATCATTTTTACAACATTGGCCAATGTAAATAAAATATTAAAAATAAGGCATTAAAAAAATCAAGTTTTCTAAAAATGAAAAAATTGTTAAATTTTATAGTTAAGTTAACTATTTACGTATTATAATGTTATAAGTAATCCAAAAAATTCATTTAGATGCTTTCTTTTAAAAACTGATTTTAAGTTACATTTGTGAATATCGGCAGATATTGTAAATTTGACGTCTGATATCCAGTGACTTTTGAGATATTGGCCAATATTGATCGTGACATTGGCCGATATCTGTATGCTACCTGTGTCTTACAGCCTTAGATTTCACTTGCAGACGAAGAAATATGGCACCCCACACACGTCACAGCGCATGCGCTAAGTGCCATTCCCCCAGTGGGGTGCCATATTTCAACCACACAGCACCTTAACTACTCCAGTCACCCATTGAGAAACCAATCGGCACCCCAACCACATTTTGAAGCCTCTTTGTGCCAATTGATACCATGTTTTCACTCCAGTCTTTCAAAAGGCACCGAAAAGTCACCTTCAGTTTTAACAGTCTAGTACGTTAAAATTGTGTTGCTAAAGTATGCCGTACCGCATATTGGCGCATCTAAAAGACAAGAGGAGATTATGGATACCACTATTTCTGAATAATAATTTTCGACTTATTTCATCGTAGAATTCTATGAGTTAAAAAAGTAAAGTTTTTATGCGAAAATGGTGGTATCCTGTGTCGTCTCGCGAATGGCTTTTTGTTGCGTTACATATATGGTTACAACTATTACTCTGTTTTGTTACCGCTATACGCAAATAGAAGTCTTCGCCTGACTTAATCAGATGGCTTGCCGTGTATCAAAATGTCGTTGAAAGATATTCGCAAATATTCTTTTCTTTAGGTAATTCCAAAACTCATAATCTTTAAAAGTATGCAACAGCAATCGAGAGTATTCTGTAGTTATAGTTTTGTACCTGTCTCTTGTAAGGATGTGTAACAATGGAGGATATTCTAGCTACGTTTTGATCACGTGGTCATGGTAAAAACTTCTAGCATAAAGAAGGGAAGGCTCCGTAGACGTAATGAAAAACCCTCGCCAGCCAGTGAAACAGTTCATGCGGAAAGCAGTAGTAGTCTCTCTTCTTATCAGTTAGAAGTTCTTTGTGTAAATTACCGGTATCACGTGACTTTTTTCAGCCTCGAACCCAGATTTGGAATAAAGTCCATTGTTCAAATAACGAATGTTTTCTCTAGTCGTTCCAAATGTTTTATGCCAATGTCTTAACCCTTTCAGGGGCAAGACTTTTCTGCTCCGAATATGTTCAAATAATTAATTCACACCGCAATATACGAACAAATTTCTTTGCAAATAATCAAAAGCTCTTTTTCACGCTTATTATGAGATCGAACTTGTACTAATAAATTACTGGTGCCATTTGGAATTTTGGGCATTAAAATTAACCGTTTGCAGACTGCAAACGGCGCCCCTCAAGGGGTTAATACCAGTCACCTTACGGTCTTTGAATATGAGTGCTAGTCTTTCTAAATAATAGTCCTCGCCTTGTTATATAGCAGAGTTTGTAATGATTTTCTGCGAGTAAGTAAGAAAAAGATTACTATTCGGAAATAGTGGTATACAAATTCTAAATCTATATACACTGTAAAAAATTTTCAGAAACGTTTCCGAAAGTAACGGAGACCTGTGCTGCATGATACTAACGGAAAGGTTTCAGATTCGAGCAGACAACTGTCTCGGTTATAATACGGAACATTTCCTATTAGCAATGAAAAGTTTCTGAATATATCGTAAACCTTTCATTACGGTTCGGAAAGGTTTCTGAATACATATGAAATCTTTCTGAAGATAATAATTATTTTAAAATTCATATTAAAAAGCACAAATAACTGTACTTAAATTACTTGCAGGTGCATACATCAGGGTTCGTACGGGTACCGTTATTTTCAAGTCCAAATATCAGAATTTTTTTATAGAAAAATAAATCTAGTTTATACGGACGAAATTTCTACTTATTTCAGGAGAGATTTTCCATAAAAAAACTACTGGTGCAGAAGAATTTCTTAGTCGGGAAATTCAAGCACCCGTACGAACCCTGTACATATAATATAAAATCATATAAAATACATTATAAATATCTCAAAAATACATTAACATTTTTTAGAGATTTTAATGCATTTTTAAGATACTTCTAATATACTTTAAATAATTTTATATTGTGTGTAATTCACCTGCAAAGAGTTTTAGTACATTTATCTTAGCTTTTTTATATGAATTTTAATTATTTACTCAAGGTGAATTTAGCACTAGTATTTTAACTTTAATTTATTGAAGATTATTTTGTGAAAGGGGCTTAGTTTAGTAATGGATTTTGTGTAGGAGCCAGTTTTATTAAATGAATTTTTTATGAAAGAGTCTTATATGGAAGTTCGTATCTGAATGATTTTTTTCTAAGTTTTACATATATATATATCTGCTTGGATCTACTCTGAAAAAAAAAATCAATATTATTGTACCTTTTTTATAATGTAGAAAACATTTATTGAGTTTTAACATCTTGCAGTGATATTTTTTTAACCATACGGATTAACAGGTAACTTTAAAGTTCCTGAACTGTATTATTATTGAAAATGGAATGATAAATTTTTTGAAAAGTGTTTTATTTATTTTTTAATGATTTATAGCATTATTTTTACTTATTATTTTAGTTCTTTATTGGCGTTTCTTTGTTGCACAGACATTTTAATACATAACATTTTATTATTATTATTTGGGCATATAAATAAGATATGATTGCAATGTATATTAATGTTAACTCAATATCGTATTATGCTTTTCACAGCATAATCTTAATAAATTAAAATGCTTTATAACTTAAAGCAAGAAATTTTTTGTACTATATTTTCATAAAATAAGCTGATGTGTAATAATCTAGAAATATTCACTTTTGTTTATTGTAAAATGCATAAGATGAATAACAAAAATAGTATCTATTTTTTTTTTTTTTTTTTCACAATTCAGTCTTGCAAAATTAGAAGAAAACATTTTCCTTTTCGAGCAAGGACCATTTAAATGAGCAAGTGAAATTCAAATCCCAAAAAATGCAATGGTTAATTTTTTCGAAGCATTAAAAAAAGTGTGTCTGTGGGGCGGGGGGGGGGGGAGTTTACATATCTGAACCTGAGTACTAAACATGTTAATGAACTTAAATCGATCCCTTTATTTTTTCTATCAAAATTTGAGGAGAAAAAGCTAAATATAAAAATTTAATTGGATTAAACATTATTCGATAACTTTATAATGCGTACATCGTAACTTAATTTATATATAACGAAAATTTACTGAAATGTATAATTAGAGGTAAAATATTATTACATTAAAAATATACATATAGTTGAATTATTGATATCTGTATTATGTGTTGTCACTGACATATAAACGCTATTACGAATTTTTGAAAGCATTTTAGGAAACAGCAAAACAAATTAATCAATTTTATTAACTAAAATAATTTATAAAAATAAATCCTATAATTGTAAGAATAGTTTGTTGTTTATTTTTACTAACAATACGTAAAATGTCAATTAACCTTTAGCTTGTTTGATAAAAATATAATACATAAATTTTCTTTTAAGTTATAACGCATTTAATAATTTGTTAAGAACACGCTGTGAAAGGGAGAATACGAAACCTCAATCAGTATTAACATCAAGTTTAACTATATTATCTTATTTGCATGCACACATTTACATATATTATAATAAATAAACAGAAAAAAAGGTGTGACATATTAAAAAATAAATAGATTATTAATTTCTTTCCGTGTATTCCAACAATGAAAATTAATATAGGAGTAAGTAATAATAAATAATAATAAGTAAATGCAATACTGTAGATGATAAAAAAAAAAAAAACACTTACCTAGAATTACTATCGTTCCGTCTTCAACTTCAATAATAATAAATTTCCAAAGCGTAAGCTTTGAAAAAGTCCATTGATAATATCCAAGGTTAACATCTATTGCATAATTTTAAAACACAATAAAAATACCCACAAAACTTAACAAAAATATTATAATATTGCTTTTTTTTTTTTCAAAATAAACGCGAATTGAAATACACGTGGTAAAGTGTAAAGTTCCCTACACCGCCATCTTATACAGACGAATTGGCTTTAGGCGATTGTTTCCGGTTTCAGCGTAAGGAAAAATAGTGGAAAAACACCTGGAGCGCATGCGTACAGGCGCTTTTACTAGTTCACGGAAAGTAAACCGAAACATTCGGGAATGTTCCCGGATGTTTCGAAAAATGGAAATAGCTCTCACATATCCGATACTATCAGAAACGCTCCTGTTAGAATACTAAACGTTCCAACTATTTTTTACAGTGTACACTGTTATGTGACATAGGTCAACCCGTCTTTAAACACCATTTTAACGTTTTCGGTCCCTGGGGCCCAAAACGGGGACTTTTTAAAAAAATTCGTAAAAAATAATAAATAGCATTTATCTGTTTTAAAAACCAAAAACTCCATTTGGGAAAGTTTTATTTTGTAGAATTCCAGACAGTTAGCAGTACGAAACTGTGACTGAAAAGGTAAAAACACATTCAAAATGACAGAAAAGCGGAAAAGTTCATCTCGGCTTACTAGTGGTGAGAATCTTTCCTTGTTTACCTCAAATTAAAAAAAAATGTTTTAATTCGTTGTTTCATTTTTTGGTTTAAGGATAATCATTTAATATGATGCATGTCAATTTTAATATAACATTACAAATTATGCCTGAAAATTTAAACTTTGAAAATGAAGTAACCATTCGCGGACCTTGGAATTCAAACCAGCATTCAACCCTTTGAGATTTTATTTAACACTCTGTCTACCAGAAGGGTCCAATGGACCCGACATGTATATTCAAAATATCTATTCAAACCAGAAAATTTCTTCAAAACAAACTAAATGTATAAATCAGACAATAATAAGTTAAATAAACAAATTAAATAGTTTTAAGTAAAAATTCTGGTGTAGAATGTTTTTATAAAACTTGAGTAAAATTTCCGGTAGTTCTAGGGTTAAATGCGCTACTTGACTCAAGAAGAAATTGAAGCTCTTCTTGTGGAAAATGATAGAGATCGTTCGGATCTTGTCGATCCAGAATTTGATGACGAAAAACATTTGAGAGTGATCCAAATGAGGAATTTATAGAAAGTTATGATCAATCGAATAATATTCCTAGATTTTTTTAGCTTAAGAACACATTGCATTTTGTTGATATATCACTTTAAACGGAGGAATAGAAAAAGGACAAACATTTTTTAGTCAGGCCATTCCTAGATTCCTTCAAAGAGCGCTGTCTACATTTAACCCGAACCGAATGTTTGTCCGTTGATGAACAGGTGATTCCGTTTTGTGGGAGATGCCCAGTAAGACAATATGTTACCCTGAAACTGAATCCTATTGGGTTAAAAAAAATTGCGCTTGCTGCACAAGATGGACTTGTGTTAGACTTTGTAATATACACAGGAAAGAATATATTCTGGTAAAGGATACAAATTTTTATTGTCTAGGAGGCTCCTTAGTGAAGTGTTTTGTTATACAGCCCTTATTGTAGCCAAGCTAGCCCTATCTTTTACTGACAGATACTTTACTGGTCTGAAAATAGACTATCTGATAGATAGGAATACCTTTTTGACAGATACAATAATGACCAATCGAACAGAAGGTGTGGCTGCTACTTTACCGAAAGATAAGGAAACAGAAAGAGGTACATCAGCTTCCAAAGCAAGGAAAGATAATAAAGTCTGTTTGGTCAAATGGAAGGATAAATAATCTGTAGTGCTTTTATCCACTGCATTTGGAATAAACCCGGAATCTTCTTGTAAAGGGTGGTCAAAAGAAGATAAATGCAAGATAGATGTCCAACAACCATCTATAGTTAAGTCCTATAATAAATATATGGGGAAGTTGATGAGATGGATCGACTAATTTCTTACTATAGAATTTCAGCGAGGATAAAGCGGTCGATAAGAATATTTGCCCACTTCTTGGATATGGCAACCTGCAATTCCTAGATTTTATACAACAGGCATTCCAGAAAAAATGATATACCTCAAAAAGATATAGTGCCTTTGCTTGATTTTAAATTGTCCATAGCGGAGAGTTTTATTCGAGCTGGCAACTCCCTCCAAGAATATACAAGTGAGAGCCCACAGATATGTCAAAAGGTTATTCCCATTCCAGTGAATGACATGAGGTTTCATAAAGTTGGACGTTTTCTTGAGTATACAAATAAACCACATGAAGTGTCTCAATTCGGGTTGTAAAGGTAAATCCCGTGTCTGATGCATGAAGTGCAATTTGTTCTTGTATCTCCAAAATCGAAATTGTTTTTACGAATTTCATACTAAATAAATTTGTATTATATTTTTCATATGGAAATAAATATAATATTTCATCTTTGGGTAGCGTAATGTTATTTTTTAACAATATTTCTACATTAAAATCAAAATCTGTATTTTAATTTTAGTGTTTTATTTCCAAGGTACTCGATTAGGTACTTTATAATTTTTTGACATTCAGTATCAAGGTCCCCGATTGAGTACCACCAAATTTGCATATTTAAAATTTCCGAAGGAAAAAATTTCGTGCATATTGTTTGTTAATACACATATTAAAATAAGAAAACTCCTAAATTGTTTGGAAAAAGTTTCTTTTAAAAGCTGGGAACTGAAGAGGTTAACTTAGTGCGCTATTAATATTAATAACACATAGTACCTACTTATATAGTAAAGATATGTACCGCCCAAATAGATACATGCGTCATTAATCGCGAATCTTTCATACTGAAATGAGAAAAAGGATTACAGTCATTCAGAGTAACTTTGATCCGCATTTTCTCTATTTTCATATGCCACACTCTTATTTTAAAAATATTGTGTCAACTAGGGGCATAAAAGAGAAGAAATGATCCTAAATTATTGTTTAACTAACAAAAATTAAGGAATAATAAGGATAAATAAATAAAAAATGAATTTTTAGCCTGGTTCAAAGTTACCCAGCCATTTAGGGTAACTTTGCACCATATGATAAATATTATCTAAAACAATTCATTATAAAAAAAAGTATTATAGTTAGGACAACTTTAAGCCACAAAAAATATTTTCAGATATGTAAAGACTCCGAATTTGCATTTCCCAACATCACAAGATTTGTATAATTTATGATATTACAACAAATATCAGGCATAAGAAAAGTGGAAGAAGAGAACTATGAGCATTTAGAAAAAAAAAAAAAAAACCTGTTTATTGGTCATATAAAGCATAAAAATGCAGTGGAAAACAATTTTCAATGTTTTATCTCAATAATATATCCATAGTTACAGCAATACATACTAGTACCATAGATGCCAACATCTCTTAATTATTCCGGAGTCTGATCCAAAATTTGCATGTCCAAACCGGAAAAAAATACATAAGAAAATGTGTGTTCTGTCTATGAGGCACTTTTTAAAAATCATTTTGAAATTTTTGGTTAAATAAAAATTCCGGTTGAGAACACGTTCATCTTGGATCAGACTCCGGAATAATTAAGAGGTGTTGGCATCTATGTAGTACTAGTATTATTCAAATAAGAATAAAAAATGTCGAATGTATGATATGTCAAATTTGAGTAGCTCCGCCCCGAAAAACGCCTTTAAGTGAATTGTATATATTTTACACATATTTGTGAAAATATTTATATGTTATATCTAGTGTTCACTTTCGGCATTTATATAAAATATACGTGCAAATATGGGAAATTTTTTACAGTAGAAATTATAATCAGTAAATTATAAACATCAGTATAACTTTGAGCCGGCTCAAAGTTACCCTGAAATTGTGATAAAATGTTAGTGCCTTCTTATTTTACATTTTATTAACTATTAATAAATAATTAATCACAAAATATTATCACATTTACAACATTTAGACAATAATATGTCTGATAAATGAGTATACTGATACTTACTATGAAAATTTAATTGGATTACAACAACTTCAAAACAGCATTCAAAATTAGCTTGAAAATAGTACTCCACAAAAATGGTTAGATGATGCAATTAATAGCGCATAATGTTGCTAATTTATTTTCTAAAATAAAGAGTAGAAATCCCAGTTTAGAACCTTGCCAACAGAGTTCAGTTCTGGAGTTTATTTAGTCTTTTGGAGTCAAAAATATTGAAAAATTGGAGGTGGTGCAAAGTTACACCCCGTGGTTCAAAGTTACCCTGAATGACTCTATTAACTTACTGTATTCTCCTGCATTAGTCGAAATGGCAGTAAATTTGAGGGGGAAAGAGGCTAATTACCCCATGGTAAACTACTACAGAATAGTAGTCTTTTACCACTTTTAGAGTACAGGAATTTTTTTCGATTTATTTATGACGAAAATTCTGCTTTTGAATAATTCCAGTTTGAAGTTTACATATCTTTAAATAAGGTGGAAACTTTAAACCTTTAACGTGTATCAGTGCAAACTAAACTAATCCTCCATTAAATACAGATTTTCTCGATGATTCTATTTCATGGACTCATGCCCTGAATTATCGTACGCTTTTAAACGTAATTCTTTATTGAAAATTTTATTGGATTTCTTTTCGATTTGCTTTACTCAAATCGAATGTTTATTACATCAAAATATTATAAATCTCATTTTCAGAGTTTAACATTCGTAACGGTCCATGATAATAAAAATAAAACTCATTTTAATGGTATTTTCTGACCGCTTATGGCTACTTAAGAAGATAGTAAATATATTTCATAGAAAGTACCTATTTATTTACCAAATTTCTCTTTTGAGGATAGTAATTCTTCTGTGTATTGGATGTTTAAATGCAGGTGACCTGGTGTAATTTATATACGTGTAATGTTTCGAGACAATAAACTTATTTTTATGACATATATAACGCAGGTTTTATATTTACTTTTTTCTGAAAATTTCTACATTTTTCAGAAAAGTGTGAGTAACATTTTTATATTTCGTTTTCTGATAAATTTTTATATTTCGTTTTCTTATTACAATTCGGGGAATTTCAGTAACACCATTTCCGAATAATTATACAAAGTGTTTACAAATCAGTTGGGCAAAATGAATGATTTATTGAATACAATTGAGAGGAAAAAAAATAAAGTACATATTGTTGTAAGATAGAAAATATTTCAAGTTTATCATTATCACAAATGTTCGATGTGACTTCCTTTCGTGACTCAGCAAATGTTCCATCGGTAAATCATTTCTTGCCACAGATTTGTCCAGTGTTGCCAGTGGGCTACTTTTTTAAATTGATATTTCTTGATTGGCACCAGTTTTTTGAAACAGTAAAATACCCCTTATTTAATGACATATTAATTAAGGCTAAAACAATGGGAATTTTACCATTTTCAGAAAAGTGGTGCCAATCAAGAAACCTGAATTAAAAAAAAGTAGCCCACTGGCAACACTGGTGTTGCCAGTAGGCTATTTTTTAAAATTTAGATTTCTTGATTGACGCCACTTTTTTGAATTCGCAAAATTCACCTTATTTAATGACATATTAAGTAAATTGAAAACAAGGGGAATTTTACCATTTCAAAAAAGTGGTGCCAATCAATAAATCTAAATTTAAAAAAAGTAGCCCACTGGCAACACTAGGCAACACTGGATTTGTCAATGGAGTTATGAAAGAAGAGGAGACATCGTCGGTACCACGCCAAACTATCCAATGTGAAAACAGTGGGCTATTTTTTTAAATTCAGATTTCTTGACTGGCACCACTTTTCTAAAATGCCAAAATTCCCCTTATTTTCGCCTTAATTAATATGCCATTAAATAAGGTTAAATAAAGCGACTTTCACTATTTCAAAAAAGTGGTGCCGATCGAGAAATCGGAATTAAAAAAAAGTAGCCCACTCATTTCACATTGGATAGTTTGACATGGTACCGACGACATATAGTGCACTGTCTACCAGTTATGAGTGAAGTAACTGAGGAGATTGTCACAAGATGGCGGCTGCCTTTTTTAAAAATCGTATCTTCAGTTTCTGATTACCGCCAGGCCAAACATCCCACCAGTAAAACTGAATAGAAAATTTCGTCTTATTCATGGAATATTTTCACACAAATGTGGCAAAAATTTTTATTTGTTTTTACTGGTATGACTTTGCTTTGTAAATCTGTCAGTTTTTTCCATGGTTGTCATAATATGGCGGAAACGAGGGCGGTGACAACGGCGAAAGTAAACTTCTATCTCTACCATTATTTATGACTGAAATTTTGCGATAATAAGGTGTTTAAATAAGCAGAAAATGTCTATATAAAATTACTGGTGGATTTTCACCGGCTGTAAACAACCTTTTGCGATAGCGGTTACAGTTGAAGCTTCACAATTTTAAGGATATGTCAGTTACTTTTTATTAATAGTTCCATGGATTTGTTAGCATCAGGTTTATTTCAATCAAATTAATTGCAGTGTAGATTCTTGATTTTAGTTCAGGAATAGATGCTGGAAGTAGCGGCTTGTACACTTGACCCTTTACAAAACGCCATACACCGAATTCAAGAGTTGAAAGATTTGTCATCGTGGTGGCCATTGAATAACACTTCCGCTCGCTAAGCGATAGTGTCAGTTATGACACCTAATGCCAGCTATGAATAAACTTCGGCTATATTATTACTAGTCTGACTTTCAACTAGTTAATTTGATTTAATATTTCGGAAGCGCTTAAACTACGAAATTGCCCAGTTAATTTGTAGACACCCTGCACATTTGCTACATACATCACATATTTTCTTCTTTTAAATAAGGTGAATTTTGTGTTTATACTTTAACTGTTGAATAATTATTATCTATTTTTTAATACAGATAAACGTTTGAAAATTTAATTATTCACTTATATTATATATACATATATTATATAAAATACAATTTGGAAATATAAAAATTCTTTGTGAAGGAGTCTTAAAATTAATGAAAAGATATTTATAGCATTATTTTTATATGCGTTATTTATTATTTTATGTAAGAAAATCACCTAATCAAAATATTAAAATGGGGTCTTCAGCATTTTTGCCTGAAAGTCATTTGCATCCACAAATTCTAAAAGGTGATCTTCACCTTATTTGGCCGCAGATTTTCTCAAATTAAATAAGGCAATTTCTTCTATTCTTGCCAGCCAGCCGCAGCTGAAGATCCCAATTACAGAGTACACGATAAAACAGAAAGAAATTGAAAAATTAGATTTTCTTGCAAACTTTCACTGACGTTACCATCAATATTAGTCTTAATAATAGAAAAGACGTAGTATGAAAGTGTAAAAAAAAACAATATATAAAGGGAAACTGTGTTTTGAATTTTTATGCATTTTCGTTACACATAGAAAAATTCTAACAGAGTGGATGTGAAGTAGGCTAACAATATCTTGCAAAACGATGTTGTTGACATCAAAATTTTTTGCATTTGCAGCTGATGTATTTTTTTTCCAGTCTTTATTATGAAGGCCATGTAAAGTAGTTTGTTTGTTCTTGAACAGGTGGTTCATTTTGCTGAGCTTCAATACTGACTCTAAGGCTAAAAATGAATTGTTGATTATTTTAAGAAGGAGGCAGGAAACTGCTGAGATAATAGAAGGCAGAAATTTTCTGAAGGTCTTTATTGTGCACCGGGATCGTTTCCACCACCGCCGAGAATTACACGGCCAATGTTGGAGAAGGGAGCGAAGAGTTACATTTCCTTTTATTCACATCATGCGAGTTCAGAAGCTAGTCTGACTCAAAATACACTTTTTCGTAATCTCGAGTGTTGGCAAGCGTACATACGCAATTTCGCCAAATACATATACTATATGGCGAGATTAAAGAGAGAGAGAGACATGTGGTCAAAGTACAATAATTGAAATTGAATGGGGAAGAGTAATAAGAAATATTTAATGCCAACGTATTACATAGGAATTATAGCTCGTAAACCGCAAAAGAACATTCGATGGGGTTTGCCAAAGTTCTCATGGGACTGAAGCGGCCGAAGCGCCCGTTAATAAACAAAACAAAATAAAGACAGGGTTAATAACTGCAATGACTAATATATCTTACATCTGGACCAACGGATAAAAATGAAGATGTAATTTGTCTGACTAATTTCTGCATATCATCAACACTTAAGCAGAAGGATGAAAATTAGAATCCTGTTGCTATGCGAAAAGAGGAATTTATTTCTTTTCTTTTAAATGCAGTGCGCTGCGGTTAAAATATTAAAGAGACTGACAATTGAATGCTTAATTTATGAAGGGAAATGAGCGCTAAAAACAGATTGAATCCAAATGCAGACAGATAATTAAATTTAAGAATTAAAAAAATGTAATTTTAAAGGGGGGGGAAAGAGAAAAGATCTTAATATTAATATGTGAATGTAAACGCCTTCACATATATCTCCCCAACACCCGAAAAAGAACGAAGTGAACCGCGAGAGAAAAAAATTGACCCCATGTCTTCTTTCAAATACATTACACATAAAAAAAATATGTAAAAATGTAATATTTTGTAGTGGGAACCCGGTGACCAACAGTTTATAAACATATACAGAAATACTAAGTATGTAAAGAACAAATAAATCATGTCTGATATAAAAAGCATGCCTATAAGCATGACAAAGCAAGTTGGTACCAAAGACTTGCCAAAATCAAATATATTGAAAAAAAAATTATGAACTGCAGTTGAATACTTCTGGATAGCTGTTTTCTTAATATTCTTTCTTTTTACGTGTGCACACAGTTAATATCTTTTTTTTAATTATTTCCAGAAGATTGTAATATAAAATTGCTTGAACTTTCACTGCAAGCAAGAGCAATTTCCACAATTGCTACAAAAGTTGGTTATACTCCAACTTATAAAATTATTTTTTTTTGAGACATGAACTGTATATAAAGACAAAACGTTTCATAATATAGTAAATATAAAAATTGTTCATTTTCAGCACTATTTGTGACATTTCAAGTTTTCAAAGGTGTTATAACTGGTAAGGGAGAGGAAGATGGGGGTAAATTATTTGTTAAAAGTTGAAAGTTGCCCTCGTTTTATCTTGTAACTAAAGACTGAATGTGTTTTACTGAGAACCTAATTTAAGTAAAGTGAATTTTAAAACATATTGCACTCCTATAAGGTATAAACAAGAGGTAATAAGAACTTTGCAGTGACAGTACCCTTTAAAAAAATGGGGAAAAATGTACATTAAATTTAATATGAATTGTACAACAGGTGACACAAAAAGTATGTGTGTGCGTGTGTATGCAGTCATAAATAACACCATTTGGTGTTACGAGTGGTATATACCAGTATTAAACCACATGTGTCAATGAGCATAACAAAAACCAAAAATAATGCACACCTGTGTACTGAGTGATTGGAAAGTCGTGCATAAGAAAACTACCTTATCACGTGAAATACCTTGAATAGCCAAGGAAGGTACCGAATGAAAAAAAAATAAAAAGTAAAGTGTAATCCTGTAAAGTTACCAAAAAAGAAACCTTTTTTTAAAAAAATATATAGCATAAAAAATAACAAAAGTGTGCTAGTATACAAATGAACACTAAAAGTGTATCACAGTGACCTCAAGTGAAAAAAATATAACACTGAACCAAAGAAATGTATCAATGAAGTAAAATACCTAAGTGTTTAGAAAATCAGTTGTAAAAACAGTGACAATTAGTCCCTGATGCACGCAAAGAATTGACAAAGCTATGAACTCATGAGAGGGTTTTTTCTATGAACTAACATACACTATGAACTACTGTGTGTGTTAACTATGAACAAAAATTCTCTACATGCACCAAGCACCAAACAGCAAAATGTAACTGAAGAGAAAAAAAGGTGTATCGTATTTAAAAAAATCGTTACCAAAGGGTTAAATTAAATTTTTTTTACTGTAAATTTCATAAGATTTTGCGTCATTCGTTGAAAAAGTATGTGCTCAAAATGCCTGACTGTAAAATTGACAGGATCCATACCTTTAAGTTAAACAAACAAAAATAGGAGTGTTATAGCAAAAGATACACTGTCCCTTGAAAAATATAGAAAAAGAAATGTTGCTCACCAAAAAAAAAAAAAAAAAAAAAAAAAAAAAAAAAAAAAAAAAAAAAAAAATCCTTAGAATCATGACACATGCGTGTGAAAAAAAAATTCTCACCCGACAACCAGTGAGACTCAAATTCAGTAAATAAATTTACGAGACGAAAAATGAGAATAATGCAAAGGTTTTAGTTTTGCTGAATTTTCATGTATAGACCTTCTGTGTATTTATTAAAATTTAACACCTGGCCAAAATATTAAAAACATTTACTAAGAAATTGCATACGATTTAATATAGTGTAACCAGATACCTTACTCGATCTGCCACCTTCAAGTAAGAAGTATCTAATGAAAATGTTAAAAAATGTTACATGTTAAGAGTAAACAGATTCGAAATGTGTGTGCAGTTTAACATGTCATGTGACGGATAACTCCTTGAAACCTTAAAATCTTTGTACATAGACAAAGTGATGGTGTCATTGATATGTTATGACATTATGCAAACACACAAAATAAACAAAAACAACTCTGTTAAAATTTAAAAAAATGATAGAACATTTTAAAATCGAAACATGGTGTAAAGTTTAAAAGATAGAAAAGTAACAGGAAAAAAGAACTGTATGTGTGTGAAGGGAGGGGAAAAAGAAACCCCAAACTCATAAACTACATGAAAATAAAACACATGAACAAGTGTGTACGCAAGCATACACAACGTGTAAGTAAACACATGAACAAATTGTATAATTCCACATGAACTACTTGTAATAATGTGTCAATGAACTAACATTTTTTATGCATTTGCTAACAAAAAAATACGGACAGTATGTGTGTGATAACCCAAAACACTAACATACGAGTGAGATTCAATTACATAATTAGTGAGTTAATCACCAAAATGTAATGAATAAGGGTTAATAAAGGCAATGAACTCCGTGTAATGTGGGAAAAAAAACTCTGGTTAAACTCTAAACCAGTCACAATGAACTATGTGTTTTACTCAATGAACTACTTGTGCGAGAAAAAAAAGAAGTATTGTCGAATAGATCGTTAACAAAGTACAATGTGTAAAAACAAAGGAACAAAAATATGTAAGTCAACACATGAACTAGTGTAATGTATATATATGAATGGACAAAACTGTATTCTAAATGAGCAAAATTTGTGTAACACAAACAAAATACCCAACACATGAACTACTTGTATAGAAAAAAAAAAGGAAAAAGTTGCATAAATGGTTAACTAAGGGTTAAAAATTAAAATAAAGGTGTATCTGCCAAGTTAAAAAGAAGTGTGCATAAAATGTACGAGTGCACGACAGATTGCATAACTCTACGCTAAAATGTAGCAGTTATGCCAAGCCAAACATGTTCCAAGTAAAGGGATGGAAAAGAGAAAAAAAAAACGAATAGCAAAATACCAAGCGTTATACTTTATGATATATGAGTGTATGTATCCGTCACAAGAGACCTGTGAGACTATAACTCACTAATTAAAAAAATTTAAATCTGAGAAATTTCCAAAGAGTTAGTTTAATGACTATATGTGAATAGCCTTTAAAAAAAAAATAAAGTGTACATAACAGCTCACATTATGCATTTGAATAAATTTTATAAAAACAACCTCTAAAGATATCAAATATCATTTCAGTTATAATAAAATACCTTATGTTATAAATAAAACAGCAACGAGTCATCAGCCGCGCGTAAACAATGACAAAATTAACAAATGTGTAAAAAAATACCAGCTAGAAAGTAACTCATGCATGTAAATTTAAGATGCTTGTACAAATATTGTATTGAATTACATTATGTAAAAAAAATCAGTAACAATCCGAAAATAAAAAAAATGACAAGGCAACAAAAATACGCAAATTTTAAATTAGTGTAAAACTAAGTATTTCTGAAAATGTACACTAATATTGAGAAAGTATGTAAAAAAAATGTACAAGCACACAGAATCATGACCATGTTTAACCAAGGTGAGTGTCATAAAATTATTACAAAACAAGACCATATGAAGTGCAAATGTAAATATGTGTGTGTATGTAGTACCAGGTTAAACCTGAAATCATAATAAATGTGTACATGTAAAAAAAAATGATGAAGACAAACATCTAACTTCACTATCTGCCCATAGTAAGCTAGAGTGAGAAAAAAAATCATGCACGGAGTATCAAATAGTATGAGAGATACGTCATTATTCATTTAAGAAAAGAGAGCGCGCACGCCTTGTAAATTAATGTGAGGCATTGACCATTTGTATCATGTAAGTAACATATTCCACTTTTGAGAAAGTGGACGGCCGATCCACTTAGCCAAAACTGAAACATACACCTTTAATCATTGGGCCATTTCCGGATCATAGCGCAATGAAAAAAAAGCACTTACGCAACACAGGAAACAATAACTAAAAATTCACCTCAAGTAATATAATCACATGTAAAATGTAGTGTGCGTGTAAATTGTGCGTGTATGCAGTAACAAGCATACTGATATCTAACACATACATAAAATGTTTACGACTAATGTTATAAAAATTTTTATAAAGTAGAAATAGAAAACAAAAGGAAAAATAGACTTTTTTTTATGAAAAAATTTAAGATATGATGACTCGAGCTATATTTTAAAACGAAGGAGCCTAACTTATGCTATAGAAATAAATTAATAAAACGTAAATAAAAATGTATAAAATCCGTGTAAACTGGAATATGAGAGATCTATCAAAACAGAAAAGTGTACTGTATAGATGCCAAATCTAATTTTCTTAAATTAGTAGCAACCAACTGGAAAGGATTGAAAATGAGCAAATTTAAATGTCATTACTGTTTCCTTCCTCTCTCTTTTTTTTAAATGCCACTAGTGCTTATCCTTAAGTATAAAAGTTGCAAGACCTATATTTATAGTAATCTAGAGTATTAAAAGTTTCATATCTTATTGATATGGATGACTGACAAAACATATAATATACACATAAAAAAAAAACATATAAAATGTTATATATAAAAAGAAATTACATGTAGGAAGTGCTACGATAAGAAACATATTAAGCACAACAAGTAAGAAAAAAAATCAAGAATAATAATAATATCAGTCCAGTATAAAATTAAGCCTTTTCATTTTTTTTACCTCTTTTTTTTATATATATGTCGGATAAACATTACATTATGCTCTGTGAGAGAAATCTTTATATTACCTTATTTAATTTTTTTTAATATGCCCCCCTTCTTTATATAACTAAGTTTTCACTTTCATTGTGAATGCCTGCCTGATTACAACAGGATTGCTGAGTTTTAAAAACTACACAAACCAACATAATAAAAACTTTGTCTGTGATCATAATAGATAACATTTTTATATAAAATGCAATGCGACACATATCAGTTGCAGACGCATAACATCTAAAAAGGGGGAAGAAAAAAAATGCGACCAGCGCTAAGGTGAAAGAATTAAGGGAGCACAACCATATCGACAACCCTAGGCCAACAGAGATAAGAAAAACAGCATCTCATCTCAGGATTGCGACATTGTGTGACATTGCAAGATATATAGGGGAGGTGGGGGCACATGTGAACAGGGGGCAGATGTGAACATCGCGATTTTTCAATTGTTATTATAAGTTTTTTTATTTGAAAAAAATTACTAAAGATGACAGCACCTGTAGACATATGGTAAAAAATTTTTGAAGCTTTTTGACATTTTGTTTGTCCTCTGTAGTCAAAACACTGTTTTTAGATCTCAGAAGTAAAATCTTGGTTCCAAGTTGATAAGCGTAAAACTTTATTTATTTATTCATTTATTTGAATTTGAGAGTTTTAACATATACTATGAATACTAATGAACATTTTTGATAAAGTTCTTTTTCTTCTAAAATTGAGAAATGTTAATGATTTATCAATTTAACAGAAGCGGCAATGTGGGGCACTTGTGAACAGACAAGTTGGGGCAGATATGAACAGTACACAAGTGCCCCAATAACCATTCTGTGATTCTGTTCCTGTCAGTTAGCTTAATGATAAATAATGTCAGTTCCATTATCTATAATTTTCCTGAAATAGAAGATATTTTCCTCACACAAATTTGATTTTACATTGAAACTTCATCAAACACATCTTTCAGCAAATACATAAAGACCAGCTCGTTTGCATTCAATTGTAATTTAAATAAATTTAATGTTTTCTAAGATGCAATAAGTGTTATATATTATTTTACTAAACAGTTTACAACAATATTTTTTATGCATTTTAACACAAGAGTATTACTTTGAACAACTTTGCAAAATTTTCTATTACATTTGTTCTAAACTTGCAACGATGCTTACTTCCATATCTAAAACAGTTATGCATATGATGCTTTGAATGGAGATAGATATGAGTAATATTTTAAGAAAGTAAAATTTTTAAACTGATAACTACCGCAAAATCCCTATTGTAACACCTCCCTCTTTAAAAAGCAAAATAAGATGGAGGAGGGGGAGGGGAGTTATAGTCGCGATTTTTTAAAAATCATAAAAAACCCTTCTTTATCTATAATTTACAAGTAAATAAGGGAAATACAGCTGTGGGTATCTTTCGTATTTCGGCAGATTTGAGATAAATAGTATGTAAACGCCCCCTCCCTTAAATTTTCCCCAAACAAAAACCCCTAAGCAAAATTTAAAAGTTTTAATTTCTTTTTTAAAATTGCTTCTTTATTTTTTTTTCAGCATTACTTGATGAATCATCTAAGCCTCCATCTAATCCACCCCCAAAATCTACTTATTTTCATTTTATAATCTTTTCTTTAAATATACCACCCAGAAACTAGAGAATATATATATATATATATATTTTCTTTATGGTGAATTTCACAGGTAATGAACTAATGATTACGATGACAAATGAATAACAGAATAAAAGCATGTCAAAGGGTATTTTTTCCTTGTGTTCACATGTGCCCCACGTGTGTTCACAACTACCCCGCTGTTGGGGCACATGTGAACAATTTTTCGAATTTATAAAACTGTTAAAAAATGTAAGAAGAACTATACAGGGGATTTTTAAAAAATTACCATGTATAAAAGAAAGTTCTGTTTACTATATTGAGTAGGTTTTGTTTATAGATATTAATCCATTCATGAGAAAAAGATATATTTATGCGAACTGTTCACATGTGCCCCCATCTCCCCTATATTGAATTAAATAAGAATCGGAAATGTGAAAAGAAAAAAAATATTTTGGACAATCTTTTATCTAAATTTAAAAAAAAAACTTTGAAACTCAACTGGATATGGAATGCATCCCTAGACATACAAAATCTTAGCATGTTACTAATAAAAATAAATGCTTAATTTTTAGTAAGAAGCCATCAAAACCACTATATATAGATATATATTAAAAGAGCAATATAATCCAGTCACGAGGATTTTTTTATATTTGATTATCTCAATATATATATAGCAAAATCAATCCTCGTATTTAAAACATCATTATTTGAAATACTTTAATATTTTCAATGTCCACTGTTAAAAAGTAGCAAAAAATTTAATCAAACAGTATCTATACTGTATTACT
Source organism: Maratus speciosus (assembly GCA_963932465.1). Taxonomy (NCBI): domain Eukaryota; kingdom Metazoa; phylum Arthropoda; class Arachnida; order Araneae; family Salticidae; genus Maratus; species Maratus speciosus. The sequence continues at coordinate 490,168,763 of OZ010796.1, read as the reverse complement.
TAGGAATCAACATAAAAGTATAATTCTGCCTTTAGCACAAGCACAAAACTGATAAGGAGAGAGCAAACATTACCTTTAAAAGTGCAAGAAAGAAAAAAAATACTTTACAATTTACACTGTAAATATATATAAAACTTGCCATCTAACTATCAAATTTTATACCTTAAAAAAATACAGGTACAAGAACCAAAAGTAATATTTCAAATTTCTTTTCATTGCCCCTTTAAAAAAAAAATTATTTGATGTATTTGTCAAGAGTTCATACCACTTTAAATTACTTAAATATAGCATGCCTCTATTTCATACGAGCCATAAAATGTAGTTATGGGAGTAACAGGACTTGAATACTGTAAAAGGAAAAAAAGAATAGCTTACCTGTTATACTAAAGACAAGAAAAATGATTTTTTTTGTATAATTAATTTCTTGTGTTTTCACATCATATTAAATAGAGAAGAAAAAAATTATTTATTTTGTGTGCGCCCGCAGTGAATTTTACTTGTATTTAAAGTTTTTTTTTTTTTTTTTTAGCAATAATTGTTTATGTTAATTTTGTGAAATCAATCAGTTGCTTAAATTTCTTTGTTCATTTGCAGATGTCTTAAAACACAACGCACAGAAGTGATGAATAATTAAAAAGGCTGCGACTACTGAAAGTTTGTAAAACGGCGCATCCATCCAACACAAACACACACACACACACAAATCTTGCTTCGGCGGCGAGAGAAAAATATACGTTGAGTCATCCTGAATGATAATTTTATTCCTTCCTCATCTTGCCGGAAAAAAACGGAGGTGTTTGGCGGACTTTGTGACGGAATCCCGAGGCAAGGGGTGCAAGGATTTTCCGATGACCACCAGGAGATCTGCGGTACAGTGCTGTACGAGGGCGTCGTTCATTTTCGCATTAATTCAGGATCACGGGAACCAGTTTTTTTCTTTCTTTTTTTTTGTATAGCAGGCAATATTCACTGAACATCTGTTCTGGAATAGCAGAAAATAGTTTCAGACATCTGTTTTGGATACCACACACTCAAAGATCAAACTGGCTAACCGGGTACTACAGGTGTCATAATTATTGCGTCTCAGTACCGGGGTAGTGGACATTTCAGGCGAGATAAGCGTACAGACAGCCACTGCAGTGGTGGAAAATTGGCGCAGAGGAGAGCCTATTGGCACCACTATTTTTTTATTGTGTACTTCGCCTTAATAAAAACTCGGAAATTCTGTTATTAGATAAGACGAACAATACTACCAAAACTTAGTGGTGTCAATAGGCTCCGCCTCTGCGCCAATTTTCCACCACTGCCACTGTAATGAGCATAGTCCATAACTGATAGTCCATGAATTTTGCAGTTTTTTTTTTTTTTTTTTTTTTTTTTGTTAAAGAAATTGAACAGTTTTTTTGTAATAATCCAGTATTAGTAATTATTTTGAATAAGAAATATATATATATATCACGTGCTCCCCTTCTCCAAATGAAACCTCGGCAATGCCGGCTTTAAGCACCAAGTATTTGTAAAGTAGTTTGTTTGTTCTTGCACAGGTGGTTCATTTTGCTGAGCTTCAATACTGACTCTAAGGCTAAAAATGAATTGTTGATTATTTTAAGAAGGAGGCAGGAAACTGCTGAGATAATAGAAGGCTGAAATTTTCTGAAGGTCTTTATTGTGCACCGGGATCGTTTCCACCACCGCCGAGAATTACACGGCCAATGTTGAAGAAGGGAGCGAAGAGTTACATTTCCTTTTATTCACATCATGCGAGTTCAGAAGCTAGTCTGACTCAAAATACACTTTCTCGAAATCTCGAGTGTTGGCAAGCGTACATACACAATTTCGCCAAATACATATACTATATGGCGAGATTAAAGACAGAGAGAGACATGTGGTCAAAGTACAATAATTGAAATTGAATGGGGAATGTAAAAGAGTAATAAGAAATATTTAACGCCAACGGATTACATAGGAATTATAGCTCGTAAACCGCAAAAGAACATTCGATAGGGTTTGCCAAAGTTCTCATGGGACTGAAGCGGCCGAAGCACCCGTTAATAAACAAAACAAAATAAAGACAGGGTTAATAACTGCAATGACTAATATGTCTTACATCTGGACCAACGGACAAAAATGAAGAAGTAATTTGTCTGACTAATTTCTGCATATCATCAACACTTAAGCAGAAGGATGAAAATTAGAATCCAGTTGCTATGCGAAAAGAGGAATTTATTTCTTTTCTTTTAAATGCAGTGCGCTGCGGTTAAAATATTAAAGAGACTGAGAATTGAATGCTTAATTTATGAAGGGAAAAGAGCGCTAAAAACAGATTGAATCCCAATGCAGACAGATAATTAAATTTAAGAATTTTAAGAAAATGTAACCTTCACAGGTCACATGAAGACAGTGGGCGTATGGCCATAGCTGCCAACAGCTTACACTTTTTTGTAACACAAAAATTTAATAGACATTTTAGTCTTATTTAAGCGGCAGATTACGACGATTTAAGAAGGTAAAATTTACTATTAAATTTTTATGTTAGAGTAAGTTTTGGCAGCTATGCGTAGGGTAGTTTTTCTTTTTTAGTACAACTACTTCTGAGTGGTAATCCTAGCTTATTCAGCAGCGAAATTCGTAGCACTTTTATTGGTAGCATTCGTACACAAAAGTAAGGATCTTACGCATCATACTGTTCGTTAACTCATTAATGCCGGTTGGTACGAAAATCTGCCATTTAAGAAATATGAAAATTTTAAATTTGAAAACCAGTTTTTTAGTAAGGAAATTTTCAAACTACTTAATCTCAAACTTTGAGAGATTAAATAAATTAAAATTTACAATATGGGAAAACAGGTGTCAACTGGTACCGAGGTATTAAAAATGTGTAAAATAAACTCGGCATTAATGGGTTAAGGTAAACTAAATATCAGGTCGTCAAGTTGCGAATACCAGAGGGCCAAATTACCAACGGTGCAAACTTCCACCAGTAAAAAAGAATAGAAATTTATGTGTTATTCATGACAGTAATTTTTCATGAATATAGTGTTTGTACAAGATGAAAATTTCTATTGAAATTTACTGGTGGAAGTTTGCCCCATTGGTAATCTGGCCATTTTGTAATCACAAGTTTCATACTTTGTGTCCTAATAACATCTTCGGATATTTCAATAGTGTTCAATACGTCACTATCAGCAGCGACAGCAGCAACCTCCTCATCTTCACTGTCTCAAATTTGATTTTCGTGCCGTAATTTCCGATGTATAATCCTCGGATCAAGTAAACAAGTTTTAAACGTGAATTTTTTTAATAAATGAAGTAAGATAAGTACTAAGTAGGACTAAATTATATTTTATTAACACTAGAAAGACCGATAATTTTACTCAAATTTTAGAAAAATATTTCACACGAGGATTTTTATTTTAAATTATTAACTTATCCATTTAACTAGTTTTTTTCTTTATACCTTTTAAACTAGTTTTATAAAAAAAATTTCTGGTTCTAACAGAGGTATATGCGTTTGGTAGCAGTCAAAATGACTGCTCGCGGCCTTCTAGTGTTAAATAAAATATCTAGTTCTGTATATTTTTTTTTATCTGCAGATTATATGCCAGAATTATGGTATATCTCTCTCTAACGAGTCCAAACTTTTTTCAATTTTAAGTTCCAAATCAATTAACAAAACTCGTGACTTTTTATTGGACAGATGTACATGGAAAATGAGAATACTGCCTCATGCGGTGGTATTGCGACGCTACGACCGTCGCATCCTCCGCAGAATAAGGGAGGACACGAATTTGAAATTACTGGTATTTAAATTCAAGAGATACCACTAACACTGAAAATAAAAACCCGCCTACGACAACCGACACTTTTGTCAGCTTGCAAGAGGGCTGTTCTCTCGCCTAGTTCACAACATAAATATGCTTCGAACTAGAAATTTAAATTAATTAGCTATATCAAATAGAAACTACTTAGAAATGTGACTCACTTTTAAAATAAAATTGCTGATTTTAATCGGTATCTGACACGAAAATCATGAAATAACCGTGGCGGTCAACATTTTATTAGGCTGACTTTTTAGAAACGAACCTATTGCAATCACAGGCAATATATCAGGGCAGCCAGTGGTCAGGACTTTTTTCAGAAAAACAGCAGTATGTTTGCATTAAAAATGTTACTATGCGTACTTACTGATATTTTGACAGCGAAATTCTCAGACCGCTGCCCATAATCTACATATGTATAAGGTACGTCTATAAAATTCAGTCAATGGTCCAATATTTAAACAGAAACTCGGGATAGGAACGCACGCTCGTACATATACATTGAGAGAAATGTGAAGAAGTGCCTCCCGTCGGCGAAATCACTGGGTTCAGGCACAGTTGCCCGCTGGTACCAATCGAATGGGGTTAGTGTAACACGTTTTGTCAAATGCAATGGAGTAATGTATAAACATCATGTTTTTTTTTTTTTTTTTTACAAATCGGGGAAAGCTACAACGCAGACTCCTTCAATCTTGGTGTACGCATCAGAATAAGGGACTAAAAAATGTGTTTATGACTTGTTCAAACGTTTCCAGGACAGAAAGGAAATGATAATGAGAGGGATCGACCGTTCACAAGCACACTGAGTGCGACAGACATCTTTTGTTCCTCGCCTCAAGCGAGTCATGAAAGGCCTACACTCCACAATGTGTGACCAATTCAACAATGTGTGTCATCGTCGCTTTGGGCAATTCCGAACGAAGCGTTCGCAGACAATTTCCAGTAGTTTTACAAAGGTTCTGAGATGTGTGTTAAGGCTAATATAGATATAAATGCAATATATATATATATATATATATTTTTTATATAATATGTAGATAGAAATATTTTTTGTATCTTTTTTATGAGACCATTCTCCGAACTTTTTGGACGTATCTTGTATACATTTATATTGCAAGTCATGTTTGTGTCCTTGTAAGGACGTCATCACTTAACGTCCGAAATACTAAACTAAATCAAGCCTAATTCAGGCCATGTATTTATCTTTCCAGTATCTTCAATGAGTTTTTTAATCAATTGTGTAACTTTTATACTTCGTTTACGGGGACACACTAAAGCAAAAAAACATTCAAAACTTTTCACCCGACAATACTCGCAATACTGAATCAACTCGAACCTACTTCGGACAGTGCATTGATCTTGCCAGTATCTAATTTTTTTAAAAAAGAAAAAAAAATGATAATTAGCATACTTTTCCTACCGATAAAGCAGGACTTGTTAAACAAGTTAACTAAAATTACCACTTGATGAAGTAAAAATGTTGAATAATCACGTAAAGGGTTGTCAGGTGTCCCACGTAAATCAGGGTTCAAAATGCTCTGGACACCGCTAATTTCTTACAGTTTATTTCGTTATCTTTAATCGAAGCTAATTCTGAAATTAGATAAGTCGGAGAAAGCACATTAAAATTCTGGTGTTCTGAGAATTTGGAGCCCCGAATTATGCGGGACACCTGAAAACAGTAATCGTACCCGAAATGTTTAGAATAGAATAGAATAAAACAAAATCAAAAGAATGTAATGTCACAATAATTCCAGGGTTGCCATTGGAGAATATTATTTTATTATATTCATTACCACACTTTCCAAGCATCAGCGGCGTAGCCAGGGAGAGGCCAGGTAATCATCCTATCGCTTTATTAGAAGATACAACTTCAGCTTATTTAACCCCTTAAGTGTCGCGCCCGATAAATGTAGGCGACTTTTTTTTAAAATCAGGTTGTTTGATTGCCGCCGTTTTCTAGAATTAAAAATATTCATCTTATTTAATAGCAGATAAAATGATGCGAGAATAAAACTAATAATACTATTTTAAAAAACTGGTGGGGGTCATACAATAGAAATAAAAGAAAGTAGCGCACACTGCCCTTCAAAGACTCGGGTGCGAGAATCAAGGGGTTAACAGCAAAATTTTAACAAATTTATATGGGAACCAGGGCTCTCACTGGTTCGTTATTTGAAAACCAATATTTTTTCAGAGAAAAATTAGAGGTAGGTTTTTACAACAATAGCGACAAAAACGACTTTCGAGGTAAGTTTCGAAGAAATTTATAACGAAATTTTTCTTTGAAAAAAAAAGTGGTAATAACTGAAAAATAAGGTTCTTCGTCAACACTGGTGGGATTTACCCCTTTTCCCCACGGCCCTGAAAATGATAAATAATCTATCTTCAAAAATTAACAAAAAATTATCATAACACTTTTCGTTCGAAAATAGGCGTGGACAAAATTCTAAAAAAATGTCGGCACTGTCTGAAATTCACAATTTCAGAATTATTATGTAAGACATTTATGAATATTTATGAATTCATACGTTAGAAATAAATAAATATTATTTCATTATACAAAAATATTACTGAAATGTTTAATTACTGAAATATAAATATTATGTTAATCGCAAAAAATATAGAAAATGCTCCACATGAGTAAAGTATTTATGTCAAAGTAAATTAGGTTATTCAAACTTTTTGACTGAAAGTCGTATGCCAACACAAATTCCGGAATGTTAGCCTTGCCTTATTAAATCGAGAAGTTTCTACCATAAACTAAGACAATTTTCTTAATTATAAAATAGTGATAGTTTGGTGGTTCGTCTTTAAAACCCCCAATGTAAATATTCTCTGGTTACGTAATCAGTGTTGCAAGTGGGCTACTTTTTTAAAATTCAGATTTCTTGATTGGCACCACTTTCCTGACATGCTGGTAAAATTCCCCTTGTTTTCGTCTTAAATAATATGTCATATTAAATAAGGTGAATTTTACTACTTCAAAAAAGTGGTGCCAATCAAGAAATCTGAATTTTAAAAAAGTAGCCGTCTGGCAACACTGTACATAATCATTCTAAGAGTGATCTAAGATTTTCTAAGAAAGTAATTTTTGCTTTATAGAATAAAGTCGTATTTTTACTTTTACTTTGCGTGACTTTTTTTCTAATTTTAACTACTATCATATATTTTCCAACTTCTAAAAAAATATTTATTTTTGCAATTCTTTAAAAGAAATATTTCTACATTTCAAACGTTTTAAATATTCTTTTGTTCTATGCACGAGTATCGCTTCGCAGTATATATCACATTATTGCTCTGAAATTTGTTTTTTTTTCTTTCCTTAAACAACTACTTATTTATTTTTTTAGGCTGGCATCTGTTTCTGACAAACATTTTGTTTTGTTACCTTTTGAACAGCGAGTTTAGTAGCTTTTGAAATAGCTTGTTTCAAAATAAATTCAAATTAAGATATTTAAATTTAGATTTTTTTCTGTAAAACAAATTAATATCACTGCTCCCATTTTTTTCTAAAAGAATATTTATCATTAACAAATTAGATTTTTTTTTGCGCTTTTTTTAAATGCTCTTTAATCGCTTTACGAGCGGCGCGGTGGTTCATTTTAGGACCACTTAATTTAAACACTAAATGCCATAGTGGCTGCAGAATTTTGCAATAAAAATTTTCCTTTTATTAAGTATGTGAAGAAAAGTTTTTACGTATTTTGAAATAGATTTGTTTGTAATTTCTATTGACACTCAATCATTTCAGCATTTTACGAATAGAAGTACTTTGCCCCTGAAAGGTTTAACACCTAAATCTACAAGGTAGACGTTTTCTATTTTTTATTTGCTTTTGTTTGCCACCGCAAATTCCGAAAGGTAATCTTCGCTTTATTTAATCACAAAGTTTCTGTCAATCAACAAGCATTTTTTAAAAATTCTAGACTAGTGGTAGCCAGGTAGTTCATTTAAGCATGAACATTTATTTTGACCATTACCCCCAACGCAATATCAGCATCTAATGGGTTAAATTATGGTGTATATTTTATACAAATGCATCCTTTCTAGTTATATTTCATCAATTACGCAAAACTAAGCGTGAAACTAAGCATACTATATGTATCCACCACCATTTTAGAACAGTAATCCTCGCATTCATAACACTATACAAGCCACTGACGCATTTATGCGTCATTTATAAAACTATTGTTAACAAATTCTAAATTCTCCCCAGAAAGTTTAAATACCGTATATTTCCGTGTATAAACTGATCCGTGTATTGCCGGGTATACGACTTTTTAATGAAAAGTCGCACAAATTCAAAAATCCATATATAAGCCGATGTTAAAAAAGGGTGATGAAAAATTCAGTGAAAGAAAACTTAGCACGTTTTTGGGCATAGAAAAAAATGCGCTCTTCGAAATTATTGATCTCTCCTATTCTGTCTTGGCTTGCTGCCATATTTTTTGAATTGAGTTTTGCTCATCCTGTTATGACTTGCTTTTTCATGAAAAACATACCCGCTATGTTTGTTAATGGGAAATTCTTTTTTTACTTCATGTGACAGCTAACTGTTATTTTGATTTAAGGAGAGATGTTTGGACAAAACCGCACAGTTTATAATGCGGGCTTTAAATTAATCTTTTGCACTCCATTGGCACCATTGTGATTAACACCTTAACCTACGATTTACGTCTCAACAGCTCCACGGTTTGGAAAATCCATAGCTACCAATAAAATTTAATAGAGATTTTTTCCTTGTTTAATCATGGAATTTCGACGATTAAATTAAACTATATTTACTGTGAAATTTTAGTGGTAAAAAGAATTTACATTTGACTCGATCATCGTACGCGGGCTATGCCCGTCATTGTAGGTTAAGAGGTTAAACTAAGAGGCCTGCTACCAACGACTATTTTTCTATTCTATTCGCACCACTATTTAAAAAAAAAGATTTTATGCTATATTACTCTTACAAATGTTCACGAACTGTATGTCAATATTTTTTGTTTTGAGAAAGTGGTGTGACGTAGAATTACAAAATAATCCCCTGTAGCGGCCTTGAACTTAATACTTCACCGTATAGGTGTCAAAGGAGTGCAAAAGGTTAAAAGTCATCATTTTTGTAGGGCATTGGAATAACTCAGAGGCCAGGGTTGCCAGATTGGCCTCCAGTTTCATTTCAAAATTCCTAATTCACATCGGCACTTCCTAAAGAAGAATCCTTACTTTAAGTTATCATGAAATTACTGTCAGTAAATAAATCAGAAAATGCAATTTGCATAGCTGCTAACTTTTATGCTTTTTTGCTACCACTAAAATTTAACAGACATTTTTGTCTTCTTTAATCATGAGATTTCGACGATTAAATGAGATGGAATTTACTATAAAATTTTAGCGGTAAGAAATAAGCGTAAAAAGTTGGCAGCTATGCTGTTCGTATTTTCTATCGAGAATTCTAAACTTCGGAATAAAAACGGAGGCCAAACTGGAAACCTTGTCAGTGGCTGCTCGTCATTTCATACTCAATGAAAAACAAGTGCAAGAATGGAGAAAGAAAACAGAGGAAATTTCAAAAACTCCAAAAGTAATGAAAGCTGCACGTGGACACAAACAGTCATTCCCTGTCCTTGAAGAAAAACTGGCCGACTGGATGTCTCGGCAAAGGAAGTTTATTGTAACTGTACAAATATTCGTATCTGAGCCCTGCATACGATAAAAGATCAAAATGTACTGCCATTTAACCCTAGAACTACCGGAAATTTTACTCAAGTTTTATAAAAACATTCTACACCAGAATTTTTACTTAAAACTATTTAATTTGTTTATTTAACTTATTATTGTCTGATTTATACATTTAGTTTGTTTTGAAGAAATTTCTGGTTTGAATAAATATTTTGAATGTACATGTCGGGTCCATTGGACCCTTCTGGTAGACAGAGGGTTAAACAAGCAAATTTTGCTGCATCTGTTGGCTAGTGCTATCGTTTTATGAATCGATATGAATTGTGTATCTGAACTCGTACTAAAATTGCCCAAAAATTCCCGAAAGAACTAGAAGTTAAAGTTCACTTTTTTAAAAGCATGTCATCCAATTGCGAAAGAAATATAACTTTGAAGCCATTTTTGAAGAAGGTGGCGATAATGATGATGATGAATTAGACACCGACGATATTCGTCCTGATGTACCAATGCAAGAAAGCGGTTTTAAGGAGTTGCTTAAAAATTCTGATAATGACTTCGATGGTGAATGATGATTGATGAATTTTTCATTGTGAAAGAATGCAGTTTTACTGTATTTTTAGAAATTCGTAAGTATTTTTTATGGTTTATTATATTTATTATCTTTTTTGTTTCAGAATATCAATTTTGGAAATTTTCTTAGACGTGTATAAGCTGATCCCCCCTTCCCCACATTGGAGCAAAAAAAAAAAAAAAAATACCCAAAAATTCTCGTCATATACACTAAATATACGGTAGTTATTTTTAGTTATTTTAATAACTAGTTGCGTGGTAACCCGATGTGTTGCTTAAAAATTCTATGAGATCAATCGATTCTTTTGGCAAAAATAAAATGTAACTTTATTGTAAATTTAGGAGGCAATTATAGCATTCATTTTACTAAATACAATATTTCAAATAATAAATTATATTTGCAATTTAAAATTTAAGTCAAAATATTTTCCGATAAAAATGCACATATTCTATAGATTTATTTGCCAAAAGCTTTTCGTTCTTCCAAGATTTGCTTCTAATTTCGGAGCTAGTAGAAATGACACCATTCTGAAATTATACAAAAATGACTTTGTTTTGACGAATTTATTCAAAAGAAGTTTGCATTTATGAATTAAAATAAATGCTTAGAGAAATATAATTTTTTTCCATAAAATTTTTGTTTTTAACGTCCTTGTGAAAAGTTTTAATCGGCATCTTAAAGAAACAGTTGAAAATCTGAGATAAAATGGCGGCCATCGTTGTCGGATATATGTACATATACATATATATATATTACAAAATTTAAATTTTTTCGCCAAGGTTACAATCATTCTATATAAATTTCCCTTTTCATAATAGTTCATATAGTTTACCGGCTTATTAAGTCAAAACCCTAATCTATTAATCCTCAGAAGGTCCTAATCCATCTAATTATATGTATTCCAAAGCGCGTAAATCTAAAAAATGACTCTAACTATTTATACTTCTTTAATAAAACCTTTTATTATTTACATTCCTGTTAAAATTCGCTATTAAAACCCGGTATATAAAATCCCCCTAAATTCTTCATTTAGTTTCTAAAATATTATAACTCATAACTTATCCCGTCTAAAAATCCTATTTATTTATTTTCATTCTTCTATTTAAAAATATCCAGGTGTCTTCTAAAATAGTTCAATGCTTTAAAACTTCGCAGAAATAAATTCATTTTTCTTTTTTATCGTCTGGCGGAGAAAAAAAGTTATTTTCAGAGGCAGTCTCGACAGCAGAGACTAATTTTTGTCCATACCTTGTGCGTCTGGTTCCCGAGCTATAGAATATTCTGGAACAATCTTTGGCGCCAGGAAACTGGCTCACCTCAAAATTAATCCGACCGGAAGTATAAATAAACCTTCCAGAAAGTATATATGATTGGAGGAGAAGTATCAGCTGATTTGATTGAAACTTTGCTTCGATGAAGTATAATATTGATTGCGGCAGCTAGATATGGGACTGAGTAGTGAAATGAAGTGCCGATAGGCTGAGAGCTGGGGAAAATACGCCGAAGTGCAGCGATTAAATGCAGATACGTGTGCCATGCATAACAATAGGCATTACAATATGCGGCGGGCAGACAGTGGACAAAACAGTGTACGGGTATCGACGCATGTGAAAGATGTAGTGCAAACATTAAAAAATGGGAGGTAAGAGTCCGTATGGAATGTTTTGTAAGAGTTCGAAATTGGACGTGAAGTTCCTTTTTTCTTCACAAATTTCAATTACTACCTGGAGTAATCATATGTCTAGCATCTAGGGAAACGAGTATTTCCCAACCGAAACTGTTCTTTAATATGCTAAATAAAAGTGGAATTTAGCTCAGTTGACTGTTCTCCATTATTTATTTTGGTCTATTTTCGTCATTATTAACCAATCAGCCAACATGCTTGTGCAAATTAAATGGAACCCCATGAAAACATGAGTGTCGCCAACTTCTACTGCCGTTACATCTCATATATATATATATGTATTTTTTTGCGTTTATACGGTCACCTGATAGGTGGGGCTAGTTGAGCTCAAACCAATTGGTAGGCCTCCCCACCTGGCTGAATCTGTACGGTCACCTGAATTTAGACATTAGGATTTTCCACAAGTTTTCTTTGGCTTATTTAATCTCAGAACAAGTAAGCGGAAAAAGCTTAAAAAGTATTGGCATGCAAATTCAAAGAACCGTACAAACACGGAAAAAACTCCGCTTACGACTGCCGCCAATTTTGTGTCATCGCTCAAGCCTACTCTGCAGGGGGCGGTGACCATTCGCAAAATGACGTCAGCGTTACGCACGGACACGTTTGTCCTTTATAATGCAGATAGATATTTTGTGAATAAAATAAAGTAAAATTAGCATTAACACTAGAACGTCCAGCTGGTGTTGATTCGACACCGAACAAATGATAAAATGCCGATTCGAACCAGAATTTGTTTTCGTAAAATCAGTTAAATTTTAAATAGAGAAAATTCAGTTAAATAAATAAGCGAGATTATTTTTAAATACAAATTCTGGTGTTAAAATGTTTTTTATTAAGGTTGGGTAAAATTTCCGGACGTTCTAGTGTTAAAAATTAATATAGGTAAGAACACGACATTTCTGAATAAAAATTTGGCAACTCTTTTTGCGGTCTATATAGTGTTAAATGTAATTTTTTATGCTAAATAAGTTGAAAATTACTCTTCTAAAATACTGGTGGCCAATAAATCTTAGCAGCTGGCAGCTCTGCTATTTTGTTGTCAAAAACGTGGTATCACCGAGTGCATCAGAACTGATGATCACAACTATCAGTAGTGAAATTCGTTTCAATTAAAACTAGTTTCGCATTGGAAAGGCAGATCGCAATACTTATTTACCAAAAATGTATGATATCAGTGCCAGTGGCGTACCTAGGATGGGAGTTCAGAGGATATGGACTATTTTAAAGTAAAATATTTTGCCTTATCTAATCGCAGGAGTTTTTTGATTCAAGAAGGCATAAATTATGAAATTACTGGTATCGCAGCATCTGAACCCTCACCCTGGCTACGCTACGGTAGCGTTTCGCGTTTGAAATCGTTCTCGGACTTTCATTAATATCTTAGACTAGTAAATCTGCAGATCAAGAGCCTCAACGTCATCTCTGCAACTCATTGTTTTTATCAAACTTTGCGTAATATTAATCTTTCTACAAAAACAAAATTTAAACTATTTAAATTACACAAACATTTATAAAAGGAAAAAAATATTTCGATGGTTTCAGACATTAAAAGCGTTAAATTAAACACGTTGTTATGTAAGGATATTCTGAAATTCTCACGAGCTACTTATTCTAGTAATTTTTATATAATAAAGCAAATTTCTTCAGGGGGGCTCTGCCCCCCTGAACCCCCCGTTGTGTAATTTATTTTGCATTTGTAATTTTCTACTGATTGAGTTAATGATTACCCTATATCTTAGATTTCTTTTTACACTGCGATTTATAAGGATAAGCAATAATTCGGTCAAGCATTTTACGTTATCCTAATATCCATACAGCAGTATTTACTTGCCTGCTAACCACAAATACCTGTATCTAATGGATAAAGAACTTTTGGAAATGTAAACTGAAACATCTAATTTAGAAATCTAATACCTTTATAAATTTTGTTTATAAAAAAATAATTTTGATTACCATTCTGCAATATTTATATCTAAGATCTAATCTAAATATCAAAAAATGTACTCGATAGCATTAACTTACTAAAATCACCCTAAAGTAGGGGAGCTTCTAAACCTAACAGTTAATAATTCATCATCGTTAAATAGATAAACATGATTTGGCGCCTTTAAGTATTTTTTGTGATTTTCTTTTAATAGTATCTACATTTAATTTAAAATCGTGATGTTACAAATACCGTTGAAATTTGACGCAAACCTATGTTCAGGTCAAATTACGAAAGGTTAACTAACATTTCATTTCCCTTAGCCGGACTTTCTGTTTCATTTTTCGTAATAAGGATTATTTTAATAATTTAATTTATTTTACACTCTAAAAGCTGTTACACGGACGTTGTTCACATAGCATTAAAATAGAGATAAATGCATTAAGTAAAACATTTCACTCCCCACCAGACATACCAAGTCTCAAGCTTTTTGCACATCACTATTATCTTAGAGAAAATGTTCTTTTAAATCGCGCAAATGTTTCAATTAAATAAAGTAACATTTTCTGTATTAAAATACTGGTATCCAGAACGCCGGAGGCTTGGCAACTCTGCTCCTCTTAATAAAAACATATATGATTAACCAACACTTTATCACATTTTATAGGAGACAAAACGGAATTTCTCATTTGTATGGCCTTACATATATCTCAGTCATAAAAATGTAAAATTTTGTGCCAATTAATGCACGCAATTGCGAAAATGAAATCGCAAAGAATGAGAAAAGGAAGGCCAAGTAAAATCGTGTAAATCGAGGAATCTTTCTTCGTAGTGCTGGGAAAATACTGCTACAAAAACTATTTTAGGTGGTATTTGGTGTGAAATGTTTATATGTATTCATTCCTGTCCTATATATCCTTTTTTGTTATTTTTTATTTGCTAATTCCATTTTTCTTTTGCACGTGAAAATCTTGCAAATTAAAATTAACTCTTTGGGAGAAATTGTTATTCATTTTTTTTTTGGCAACAATAAAGTTTATAAAATTTAACAGAATAATGTCAGTTTATTCTGTATGAAAATAACGAACTTTTTCATTTATAATCAAATAGTTGAATAAATAAATGAAAATATTATTCTATATAGTATATAAATACTATTTTCATTTCTGCGTTTAAATAAATCTATATGCAAATATCTATACAAAGGCATTCATTAATTCATTCCTTTTGCTTTGATTTGACTTCAAAAAACCATACATACTTTCACATTTATGATATTTTTAGATGAGATGCTGTTGCTACGCAACGGTTAAAAGAAAAAATGAAATATAAGTAAATTCATAAAATAAAATGTTTTATATTATTCGAACACATGTATAAAATTCTATCACAAGTTATACACCTAATTTAAAAGCTCTGACAAATGTTTTGACAAAATTGCAAACTAATAAGAATAATTTAATACTCTTATTTAAAAATTTCAGCATCCAAAATTTACCATTTAAATCTATTATTCATATGAGCGATTTCTTTCAACAAATGAAAATTTGAAAATCGTCTGACTTCCCATAGAAAAGCATTATATCACAAAATAAAATGTTCTGTATATTCCGAACGAATGAACCAAATTTAACCCAAAACTATACAGCTAAATCCGGGGAGCTCATCAACATGCCCAGGGAATTTCAAGCCGATCGGATGCTTTTTGCGGCAGTTATCGCGGAACAGACAGACAGACTAACGGAAACCAAAACTTTTCGTGTCTCCACAGTAAGCCTTCACTGACGTTTCGGCAAATATAATTAAGACTAGTAAATCTGCAGATCAGGAGCCTCAACGTCAGCTCTACAATTCATTGTGTTTAGCATCCTTTGAGTAATATTAGTCTTTCTACAAAAAACGAAATTTAAAGTTTTGAAATTACATAAACATTTATAAAACGAAAAAATATTTCGAAGGTTTCTGACATTAGAAGCGTTAAATTAAACCCCTTGTTATGTAATGGTATTCTGAAAATCTCATGAGCTACTTATTCTGGTAATTTTTAGATAATAAAGTAGATTTCTTCAGGGGGGGGGGGAGAGCCCCCCTGAACCCCTTCGTAGTGTAATTTAATTTACATTTGTAATTATCAATTAATTGTGTTAATGTCCTTTAGTAAATTCTACCAATAGACGGAAACGTACATGAATTCTTTTCTACAGCCCTGTATATTACGTGAAGATTTTTACGCGTAGTCTATAACATTTAAATTTAATGCAGACAAAAAACCCTCTTAAAACTGCTCATATCACATTTCCGGGGATTAGTATGCATAGTGTGCACCATATATCCAGTTTCTGAGGAGTCCTGTATATGGTTCTATTTAAATTCTGCAAACATTTGTTAGTATACTAAATGTATTTGGGCTGGGAAATACATAACTAAAAAAAAAAAAAAAAAAAAAAAAAAAAAAAAAAAACACACTGAAGCAATTCGCGCTCATTTTCATTTATACTTACGAATTCATTTGTGTATCCTTGTACATGGTCTATACAATATTTAAGCACTACTTATTAAGCACAAATTTACTTAACGTTAAAACGCACACCATAATCGAAAATGCTCTTCAGCAATCATCCCTAATAGACCAGAACTGTATCCGAAATATTTTATGTGACCCTATAAATGAACGATAAATACGATACAAATCATATTCAAGCTTCTTGTAGTCAATCACAGTAATGTAATTTAATTTCATAATGTTTGAATTAGTGCAACACAATTAACACACTGACGACAGGCAATTTAATTAAATCTGGGTTTAAAAACAGTAGAAGCTCCTCCCTCTTCTGAAAGTGTCTCGGAATTTGGTTTCTGAGATATGTTTTTCATGTTTATGCAGCAGTAAATATCTTTCAATGTACGGATGTAATATATAATGTCTTACAATCTATAAAAAATATGGACAACACAATATAAATGTCTTTTCTGTAAGGTAGAAGTCACTCCCTTAGCCAATGATGTATTCTGAATAAAAACGAGAATTTTCGTTTCCCGTCGCTAATGTGTTAAAATAAGCTGTGAAGAGTTTTTTTCCCCCGTAGACCACATTTTAATCGACCACTTTTGTGTGACCCTGAAAAAAACATATGCTTTGCACCCCATATACTACTAAAATGTTTCAAAAATACATATCAATTTTATTATTTTGTAACAGAGTAACATCATTAAAAAACGCCACAAAAGGATTTTCTTCAAAGATTGTAATATTATGAATACTTTTGAGTTACCTGTACGCATGCTGTAAGTGCTACACATAACATATTTTATAGTAACCAGGTTCTAGTGCACCTTAATAAAGTATATAAATTTCATTACGTTTAAAATTGTGTAACATTATTAAAATACACCGCAGACGATTTTTCCCAAAGACTATAATGTAACGGAATAGTTTTGAGTGCCCCTGTAATTAAGCTATGAATGCTACACTCTTCATTTTTAATACCAAACATACTTTGGCAAACCTCAATAACGTATATCAATTACATGTAATCCCGACTATATTTACGCGAGTTAGAGCACGTAGAGAAACACGGCAGGCGACAGATAGAAAAACTGAAGTCATAAATACTTTTCATCCATGTTGGAAAGTGTTAAAAAGGATTTACATGCCTTTAACTGTACTTTTTTTTCACTTATAGCATGGTTAAACATTAGTTTAAACATCCTAATCCATGCGATAGCAATAACATATTAAAAGCCCCCCAAAATAGGCATATCTGGAGATCTATAAATCTACTGGAAAATAATTCATTATCGTGCCCACTGTTAATTGCATAAATTGCATCGATTTGGCGCGATAAAATATTTTTTGTGATAGCATTTTAATAGTACCTGCAACAAAATTAACGTAATTTACTAACTTCATTCATATTTGACGCAATGATAGGCTACTAATAACAGTCGCTAGGCAACGAAGAAAAGGAAAAAAAAAGAAATATGTATCATGTAAAACAAGAAAATTAATTTAAAAATTCTTTATATTATTGGAATACATGTATAAATGTCCTCAAAACATTATACACGTAAATAAAAAAATCTTATAGATATATTGATAAAACTTCAATATAATAGGAATAATTTAAAACCTTTATTTGGAATTTTAGTATCCATAATTTGACATTTAAATCCATTAATCAAACGTGCCATTTTCTTTCAACAAATCGAAATTTGAAAATCGTCTGACTTGCCGTAGAAAAGCATTATAAAGAAAAATAAAATATTCCATATTTTCCGAACGAATGAACCAAATTTAACCAAAAACTATACAGCTACGTCCGGGTATCTCACAAATATGGCCAATTAATTTCAAGCTGATCGGGTGCTTTTTGCGGCAGTTATCGCGGAACAGACGGACAGACAGACAGACAGACAGACAGACAGACATCCGGAAATCAAAACTTTTCGTGTCTCCACAGTAAGCCTTCACTGACGTTTCGGCAATAATGTAACAACATTTTCGACAGTTTTACTTTGCTTTCTTTAACTCTTGGAGGGTGTTGGGATATTTTTAAATCTCACCTAATTTTTATCGAGATATCAACGAGAGTTTTTAACAAAATTTTATTTTTATGAATTTGGTAGAAAAAACTGTAAAAGTGCGTTTTATATTTTTCAAATAAATTTTTTCAAACATTTTACTGCGAGTTCAACGTTATAGAAACACAATTTCTTGTGCTCAAAGAATTATTGTATGGTGCTATCATAATACGCGGTGGAAAAGAACATCATTTCCATGTAAACAACACTAACTTTGTTACTCAATAATTCGGAATACCGATGAGAGAATTTCGGTACAATGACCAACTAACAGCGCATTTGCAGCACTTCACATGATTTCATCATGTTTCATAGAAAGCAAAGTTGGTCCGATGAAAGTATACGCTAATGGGTAGTTCCATGAGTTTTTGTAGTGTAAGTCACTTTGCTGATAGCTGCTATGCTTGTTGGCCACCGTTAATTTCGAAATGTTTGCTTCGCCTTTTTCAATTAATCAGATATCTCCCATAAAATAAGTCACATTTTTCAGTTATAAAATACTGGTAGTCAAAAATCGTAGCATGTGACTTAAACGACAAATGCTCATGGAAATACCCTAATGTATATTAATTATTGGCTATTTTCATGAGTACTTGAAGCGTATTCTACGATTTTTGTCTGCTAGTATTTTAGAACGGAAAAATGTGACTTCTTTTATGTGAAATATCTCGATAATTGAATAAGACCAAGCAAACTTTTCGAAAATGACAGTGGCTAACAAGCATAGCAGTTATGAGCTATGTGACTTAAACTACAAAAATCCATGGAACTAACCTATTGTTATAGTTATGAAAATTTGAGTTTAGCTTGTAGTGTTTTATCCAGTATTTTTAAATAAATAAATCGATTGCGACCTTGGTTCCTTATACGGAAATTTTTGTCTTTTGATACACCCTGTACATATATTTTACCATCACAACTTCATGCAAAAATATTTTTGCAAATAACCCAATATAACGCTTTCTTGTTTTGTGCCTTTTTATTTATTCGCCTTTAAACCCAAAAAATAAAAAGCTGGGAAAAACTGTGAGTACTCTTATACATTTTAAAACATAAACTATGTCCTGGAAATATATTTACAAAGCATAGAAGAATAACCGTTATCTTTGAAATACATCACTATGGAAACAGTAAGTAGCGTGAGTAATCTTTCATTGAATTTCCTAGCTGTTTTCTTCGAGAGTTAAAGATTGTAAAAATTTTCAATTCAGATGCTACCTTATGCATTTTTATGACTTTTATTCTAGTGTAGATAGATATACCCTTGGGCATAGTGTTGACAATATAGCTATTTTCCAAAATTTACTCTTGAGACATGAATGAAGAATATTGCTAAAGAGTTTATTGTATTAGGTATGAAATATGTGGCTGTGAAATGTATTTTATAATCCTTTTTAAAAACTGAAGTACGAAAAATGTAGTTACAATGCGCTCAGTGAGGAAAAAAATGTGCTTGAATGAAACGATATCCGCTCTTTGAGTTTCAAAAGAAATATATAGTAAGCCGAAAAAAAAGAAGAAAAAAAAACAGAAAGAGAGAAAAAAGAAAAAGAAAAACATACGAATGCTAGCCATTATTAGAAAAGAAGCAATATAATAAAGAAATAAGACAGTATGTTGTTTATAACTTTCTATACTACTCTAATAGTTCAATTTTTTTAAAAGAACCGTATATATCAGGGATGCCAAACTGTGTCAACGTCAAATACCTCTATTTTAATTGTAATCGTTGGCATGTTTAATCGCAGAATTTCTGATATTCAATAAAATAAAGATTATTATTAAAGAATAGTGCTATTCTCCAGGCCATAGTTTTACACCCCTGGTACTCACATTTACTTGTATCTGATTTTTATTTATTAACGAGTATAATGATTCTCATCTAGAAATCCATAAATATATAGTAATTGTTCTGTTTAGTATATTATATGAAATTACAGAAAATGAGTTTTCAAATTTCATCGAGAGTTAAAATTGCTGACTTTGCATAGTTGATCATAAATTTATGACTAAAGGTAAGGTTTTTTGGGGGAGGAAGCGGGTAACCATACGGATTATATTGATTACCAAATAAATATTTATTTCTGTTTATGATTTTTTAATAAACACAATATTAATTAATAAAGGGTTTAATCCGAAATGTGCAAGCTTATTACGATCGCAATTGTGTAACTCATTAAGCCACACTACGAGTATACTCGTAGCTTTAATATTCTTGGCTTTAATTTATTACTTTCTCACAATTATTTTAAAATAAAAAAATTGCCTTATTTATTGGCAGAAATTTCGCTGTATTGGTAAAGAGAAATTTACCTTTCAGAATTTGCGGCAGCAAACGACTTTCAAGAAGAAATTTGAAAATTTTTACTTTTTGCGGCAGTGAACGTGTTAAAGACGTTTGGCAAGAAAACTTGCCATGTAAGGTGAACAAAACATTTAAATTTGAATACTAGTATTTTAGTTTGGAAATTTTCCCATTGTCTAATCGCAAATTTTGAGCGATTAAATAATTCAAAATTACAATGTGGAAAACTGGTGTCGAAGAATTAAAAGAAGTGTAACAGAGAATCATCCTTAACGGGTTAAAGTATCAGATAACAGGACTGCCACAGGCGACTATTGTTTAATTTTATCTCGAACCACTTTTTCAAAACAAAAATATTTTACATACAGTTTGCCAACATGTGCAAGAGAAATATACTACAAAATTTATATTTTAAAAATATTGGAATATAAAAATAGTCGCCTGTGGCAGCTCTGAGATAAAAGCAAAAGTTATGAAATACTTTCGTTATTATTCGAGTTCTTTTTTTAAATATAATAAAATAATTAGGAACAAAAATATGGGGGAAATATCACTATTTCCTAATGGAAAAATTCGCCATATTTAACCCTTTCAGAGGCAAAATACTTAGGTTAGAAATATGGTGAAATGATTTATTGACAAACAAATTTATATCCAAATAAGCAAAAGCATTTCTTCATGTACATTATAAAAGAAAAATTTTATTTCAAAATTCTGGTGCCATTGTGGCATTTGGAGATTAAGATTAAGTGGTATATATAATATCCGACCGCCATTCAAGGGTTTAATCGAGGAATTTCTGTGATTAAATAAGGAGAAGTTTACTATTAATCGCTTACCAGTATACGGGCAAAAAGAGTTTGCTTGCTTCGTTACTAAAAGCTTTTTGACACCACTAATTCTGAACTGTAATTTTTGCTTTATTTAATAGGCAGAGATTTTTCGATTATACAAGGAAAATATTTTAGCAAGGCAAAAGTGGTGTTATGTACATACTTTTAGTTTACTGTTAAAAAAAAAAAAAATTAAAAAAAATTAAAAAAAAATTGGTAAGTGGTTAAAAATAGTGATAACCAAAAGCTCTGAGTAACGAAGCAAGCAAACACTTCTAGCACATACTGCGTTAGGGGAAATGAGTTGAGGGGTTTGATAACTGCTGGTAATTTTTCACATTAATTATTTTATTTTTGTTCATTAATTCATATTTTACTTATTAATAAATGAAAAGGGAGAAGCAGTTCAACCCTTCATTTTCAGGCATTCTGAACTTAAGTGTCTTTTTGAAGAAGAATTTTTACTTCAATTAATCCAGAAATGTCTGACATTAAATATATCTGAAAATACTTTTTGCATTTTTTGCAATTAAATTTTTTTTAATAAAAGTGGAGGCCAAACTGGCAACCCTGGTTCCATGTTTTCTATAGCATACCCTTTGTTTTCTTCCCTCCCTCCCTACTATTAGTTGCTTTTTGCTTCGCACTGTACTACTTAACCAGTTTACATATTTGAAGCTACAACTTTTCTCAATTTTAACTGCCCTGATGATGGCTAATGTTTAGCTGAAAGTTGTCGGGAATTTTCGATCTGACATCTATGTTTTTAACATTTTGAATAGTTATTGTGTTTCAAAACTTTTATATATTTGCATCTACTTACTAATAAATGAATTGTGAACTATGTATTCATGCTGTTTATCTGATTTAATAAGGTGAATGTCACGTTTCAGCCTGATATATAGAGTTTTCTATATATATTTATTGATATTTTGTATGTTCGTGTTTACATTACATATGTGTGTGTATAATAATGGCACAAATTCTAATCAAAGTATTTATATGCATAGTAAATTAATTATATAAATATGAAAATTCGGTAATTTTTTTTTTAAATGTAGCTAAACAATGCAAAATTACCACTCTTGGATGAAGGTATACATATCCAAAAGACGCGAATCTGCATGAGTTGCCACGAGTGTGTTAATATATATCAGGGATTACTAACAACAAAGCATAACACTTTTTTCGTAAAGTAAAATTCTTCTTATTTAATCGCAAAAACAGATTCAGTTTCTTGGATTAAATAAGTTGAAGATAACTCTAAAAATTATGGATAGATCTGCGACTCTTAGATGAGTTGATATCGTTGGTACCATGTCAAACTTGTAAAATATGAAAAGTGCCTTGCCAATGGGCTGCTTTTTTTAAAATTCAGATTTCTTGATTGGTACCACATTTTTGAAATAATAAAAGTATAAGTTGCCTTATTTAATGACATATTAATTAAGGGGAAAACAAGGGGAATTTTACCATTTCAGAAAAGTGGTGCCAATCAAGAAATCTGAATTTTATAAAAGTAGCCCACTGGCAACAGTGTTTTATATTGGATAGTTTGACACGGTGCCCACGATAAAGTAGAAAGCTTGATATATAAAATATCTCACAAATAAAAAATTAAGTTTTGTACCAGTTTTATTTAATAGACAAAACAATACTCATTTATAAGAGAAGTAAAAGTGTCGTTCTTTAAGCTTTGTAAATTTCATGCATTGAAAGCTTTTGCACCCCTTTTGGCATTCTCGCCTCTAATTGCCAGCAGTGTTTTCAGTGGGCTACTTTTTTTAAATTCAGATTTCTTGATTGTCACCACTTTTTTGAAACGGTAAAATTATCTTTGTTTTCGCGTTAATTAATCTGCCATTAAATAAGATGCATTTTGCCATTTAGAAAAAGTGGTGCCAATGAAGAATCTGAATTTTAAAAAAGTAGCCCATCTGGCAACACTGATTGCCAGAGATCCTATGACAGAAAACCTAACGTCAATCCGTACTTGAACCACCACGCCATGTGTTATCGATAAATATAATTTAGATATCATAAATTAATCAAAAATGAAGTAAAGTGCTTTTTCCATTCAATCAGTGAGATTTATTGCTATCATAATCCTTTTGTAAATTGCTAAGTAATATTTATTGATGTTCTAATAATTTTGTAAATCATTAAGTGTTGTTTATTGCTTTATATGTTTATCTTATGTTACGCAGCTGTACCCAATGACGTCAGATACTCTTTCTGACGAAAGTGTAAACGGGAAATAATGTTTAGTATGCATTAAAGTTTTGATCATGTAACTGCTTTTCGTAATCTTTGAATCAGAGTTATTTTGTCGCTTAGAAGTGCCGTTAATTGCTATGATAACTACAGTTGTAGTTTTTATGAATTTAAATTAAGTTATTAGAGATAACATTTGGCGCGAAAACGTGGGGCACGACATAGCAATTGTGGATATAAAAGCGTTGAAACTAGAAAGAAAAAACCTGCGAATAAGTTTTACTTCGTGCACGAATAAAGTTACAGAAGAATTATTGAAACTAGAGATTGATCTTAAAAGTCTGTCTGTGTTACAGAAACAATTAGAGGATAAATTTGGAAGGTTAGAGGAATGTCAGAAAAATATAAGTAGCATACTGTTGAAAGAAAGTTCCGAGAAGGAGTGTGAAGAAGATTTTCAAGCAGCCGAAGAATACCGGGATAAATACCTTGAGTTGAAGACTGGAGTAGAAGAAAAAATGATTTCTTTGCAGACGCCCGTTTTTGAAAATAGGAACGAATCTCTTGAGAAGAGAAGTTTTAAATTGCCGAAGATTGAATTGAAAAAATTTAATGGTGATGTTAAGGACTATTTGTCTTTTTGGTCCCAATTTCAAAGATATATGAAGATAAAAGTATTTCGGACTCTGATAAATTTCAATATTTAATTCAAGCGGTCGTTCCGAATTCGAAAGCAGCCAGAGTGGTGGAGAGCTTTCCAGCTACAGCTGCTAATTATCATCAAGCAATAAACCAAATCAAAGAAAGATTTGGTAGAGAAGATCTGCTCGTACAAGTCTATATACGGGATTTATTAACAATGGTTATGAAAAATGCTATCGCTGGCCGAGTAAAAACAGATTTGCCAAAGTTGTATGATGAATTAGAGGGAAAGTTGCGATCTCTGGAAAGTTTAGGACGTACGCAAGAAAAATACGGCGATTTCCTGATCCCGTTAGTAGAATCGATCCTCCCTGAAGAAGTCTTGCTGTCATGGGAAAGAAAACGAAATACCGAAGATGCGATGCATGAAGAACGTTCACTGAAAAATTTAATGTCTTTTCTAAAGCATGAAGTGCAAAGCGAAGAGATGGTTGCTTTAGCGCGAAGTGGTTTCGGTGCTAATACTACTAATAAAAGATATGACCGGGATAATAAAACTCCCCCTCCTGCCACAGCTTCATCGCTAGTAAACACTTCTTTTGGAAATACAGGTAAGCGAGAATTTACTTGTATTTTTTGTGACAAAAAGCATTTATCGCGAGATTGTTTTGCCGCTAGAAATATGACTTTAGAAAATAAGAAAAAGATTTTACTAAAGAAAAATGCTTGCTTTAATTTTTATAAGCCTAACCACATATCTAAAAACTGTAGACTTAAAAGTACCTGTATTAAGTGTAAAAAATATCATCATTTTCTTATGTGCCCAGATTATAATAGTGAAAATGATAAGAAACAAAATGAAACTCATGAAATTAATACCATGACAAATCATTCTAATAGTGAAAATGTTTATCTCATGACATTAATAGTAAAAGTGAAAAATAAGAATGTCGAACTAAAGGTTCGCACTATTATTGATTCTGGTTCTCAAAACAGTTATGTTAGTAAAAAGGTGGTTGAGAATCTACATCTGGTTCCTAAGAGGAAAATTAAAATGACCCATTGCCTTTTTGGGGGCAGAGAAACCTCAGTTCAAATACATGATGTTTATGATTTAATTATTTCTGATTTAAATGATTCCTTTAGTTGTAGAGCTGAGGTATTCTCTGAAAATAAAATTACTAGTTTTGTACCCAAACTTTCTAGTGTAGAGGCACTTATTGAGCTTAGAGAAAAACAAATTATTTTACCTGATCTCGAATCTGAGGATTCGGAAATTAATTTACTTTTAGGTGCCGATTTAATTGGCACATTATTCACTAATAAATGTATGAAATTAAACTCAGGTTTATTTATGTTAGAAACACGATTGGGTTGTGTATTAACTGGAAAACCCAATCAAAATTTGAATAGTAATTATGATAGTAATACTGTTTTGTCTATTGTATCTTTGTATGTAAAAAATGCTTCTATTAATGAGTTATGGGATCTTGAAACGATCGGTATTAGGGAGCCTGTAGAAAGTTTGAAAAATCAATATGAGCATTCTAAAATAATAGAGGAATTTAAAACCAATATTAAAATTCATCCAGATGGTAGATATGAAGTTTGTTTACCTTTTAAATCTGATACGATTGAATTACCCAGTAATAAAGAAATGACGTGGAAGAGACATAAAAAGATGTGCGAACGCGCACAAAAGGGGGGTCTACTTATTGATTATGAAAATGTTTTCAGAGAATGGGAAGATTTAGAAATAATTGAAAAAGTAACGGGGGGCGTCCAGAAAGAGCATTTTTTGCCGCATCGGCCTGTGGTGAAAGTGGACAGTGCTACGACCAAAATTAGGCCCGTTTTTGATGCGTCCGCTAGAGAATATGGAAAGTGTTCCTTAAATGATATTTTGTATAAAGGCCCGAATTTAATTGAGCAAATACCGGATATTATCGATAGGTTTCGAATTTATACAAGTTGGAAATTGCTCGTCAAACGTGGCAAATGAGGTGCGTTCGTACTATAACTAGTTTTATAATTATTTTTTGCACCCCATATTGTACTAAATGTGTATTTATTTGCAATTCATAAGTGCATAGTCTGTAACATCATTAAAATGCACTTGCAATAATTTTTTCCCATTCCCCTTAATTTAACGGAAAAGTTTTGACTGTCCCTGTAATTAAGCTATACATCCGATTTTCATGAAATTTGAAATGGCTCGACAAAATTTTGCAGCAATTATGTATTTAAAATTTCAGCCCATTCGGAAAGCTGTAACATCATTAAAATGCACTTGCAATAATTTTTCCCATTGGCTTTAATGTAAAGAAAAACTTTTGACTGTCCCTGTAATTAAACTATACATCCGATTTTCATAAAATTTGAATTGGCTCGACAAAATGTCGCAATAATTATATGTTTAAAATTTGAGACCATTCGGAAAGCTTTAACATCATTAAAATGCACGTGCAATAATTTTTCCCATTGGCCGTAATGTAAAGAAAAACTTTTGACTGTCCCTGTAATTTAACTATACATCCGATTTTCATAAAATTTGAAATGGCTCGACAAAATTTTACAACAATCATATATTTAAAATTTCAGACCATTCGGTTGGGTAGTTTTTGCTCTATTATATGCGGACGGACGGACAGACGGACTGAACGACGACTATAGGTGCTACGTATTTATATAATTACGAACGCACCTAAAAATTGGTCTTTCTGCGGATATCGAAAAAGCCTTTTTGCAGATTAGCATAAACCCGGATCATAGAGATTTTTTACGATTTTTTTATCCTTCTGTGAACGAAGAAATTACTTATAGACATTGCAGGGTGGTTTTCGGAGTGAATTCAAGCCCATTTTTTTGGCAGCGTCGATATCTCATTTATTAGATAATGTATCTCATAATTATAGGAATATGGCAGAAAAATTGAAATATTCATTTTATGTTGATAATTGTGTTACAGGTGTTTCAAATGCTGAGGAACAAGACGAATTTATCGAGCAGGCTAAATGCTTTATGTCTCGAGGGTGTTTTAATTTGAGAAGTTGGGAAAGTAATGTTAAATCTCAAAATGTTTCAAAGAGTTCGGGTGTAACAAAATTGCTTGGGATATTGTGGGATCTCGATTGGGATATGCTTAAGTGTAATTTAACTTTTGATAAATTAAATAACAATGAAAATTTCACTAAAAGATTAATTTTGAGCTCTATGCAGAAAATTTTTGATCCGATTGGAATATTGTGCCCGGCAACATTGCCACCCAAAATTATATTACAACAAACCTGGAAATTGGGTCTAGGTTGGGATTCTCCATTACCAGAGGAAATTCAAAGACCTTTTAAAAAATGGTTTAGCGAAATAAATGTATTTTTGGACGTTCAAATTCCGTGATATGTTGAAATAAATGAGACTACCGAGATGCATGTTTTCGTGGATGCATGCAAAGAGGCATATGCAGCTTGCGTCTTTTTTCGAACTGTAACCCCGGAAGCTGTAAAAATTCAATTAATTAGAGCTAAAGCTAGAGTTGCTCCTATAAAGCAAGCGTCAATTCCCAGATTAGAATTAATCGCATGTAACATCGGAGCTAGGTTGGCACTTTCATTACAGCAAGCACTTTGTGTCCAGAACATGAAAACAATTTTTTGGAGTGACTCGATGGTTGCATTGTACTGGATAAGTGAATACGGTGAATGGTCCGTTTTTGTTTCGAACAGGGTGAAAGAAATAAAAGGTCTTTTCCCCAATAGCGAATGGCGCCATGTGCCAGGAAAAATGAATCCTGCGGATTTGATTTCGCGTGGGTGTTCTCCCCAGCAATTGCTAGAATCTCGATGGTGGGAAGGGCCTAAATGGCTCATGGAAGAAAGGGAAAATGGCCCAGGACTGAGACTCTTGATAGTGAAACTCCTGAGATTACTAGTGAAAGGAGAAAAGTGAAATTGTGTAATGTAAATAATACAACAGTCAAAGATATTCCTTGGTACGCTAGGAAATTTTCAAAATTTGAATTTATTATTAGACTAGTTGCTTGGGTATTAAGATTCATAAATAATGTGAAATCGAGATACAGTGCAAGGAAAAATGGTAAATTATCAGTTGAGGAATTAGAAAATGCTGAAAAAACTTTAATTTCAATGGTACAAAGTGAGTTTTTTCCAGATGTAGACCTAGTCTGTTTTAAAGATGAAGACGGTATAATTAGAGTAAAGACAAGAATTACAGAACGCATTGATACACCATATTTCTTGTCACCAATTCTTTTACCTGATGACTGTATTTTCACGGTTAGGCTAATAGAACATTTCCATGTAGCGAATTGTCATGCTGGAACTCACATCCTTCTAAGTATTTTGAGAGAAAACTATTGGATCCAAAGAGATAGAAAAACTGTCCGAAAAGTTGTAAGTAAATGCATTCCTTGCCAGCGCTACAAAGTTAAATCACGTGAATCCGATCCAGTGCCACTGCCTTTAGATCGCATTAAAGATTCTAAAGTTTTTGAAATTGTAGGCGTTGATTTAGCTGGACCTTTATTTATTAAAAATGCGGATAAAGCCTGGATAGTGCTCTATACTTGTGCAGTCTATCAAGCTGTTCATTTAGAGCTTGTGTCCTCTTTGTCAACTGATGCATTTTTGCTGTCTTTGCGACGTTTCATCGCAAGAAGAGGCAGACCTAGAATAATCTATTCTGATAATGGCACCAATTTCAAAGGTGCCAATAATGATCTGTCAAAGATTGATTGGGAAAAATTGACTCGTTTCTGCGACCTGAAACGAATGATTTGGAAATTCAATCCTCCCTCAGCCGCCTGGTGGGGTGGCTGGTGGGAAAGGCTGATCCGTGTGATCAAAGAGCTTCTCCGACGAACACTTGGGAAAGCTGTCGTGACTTTTGAGGAACTGCAAACAATTTTGTGTGATTGTGAAAATATTATAAATTCTCGGCCTCTCACATATCAATCCGAAAATCCAGAGGATTTAGTTCCATTAACACCGAACATGTTTTTAGTGCAAAACTCTAGTTCTAGTGTCACGGACATTGATGAAGTTGACGCAACACAGTTTCGCAAAAGGCTGCGATACAGAATTAAGCTCATGGAACAATTAAGAATGCGTTTTCGAACTGAATATCTCGGTCAACTTATTCAAAGGCATCGTGAAATCGCCCAGTTACCAGACTTGCAGCTGGGTGAACTTGTGCTCATTGGGGACGATGTACAAAAACGTCTCAATTGGCCTCTAGCAAAGATTGTAGACCTAATTACTGGAAAGGATGGCAAAATTAGAACAGTCAAATTGAAAACTGAACATGGTGTTGTTATCAGACCCATACAACGAGTTTTTCCATTAGAATTACCTCTTACTAATTTTTATCCTTCTCCTTTTCAGCTAGAAAGCAGTAATCAAGGTGCTTTGATGGGGACAGATTCTTCAGACTTGTTGACAGAGTCTGAGCCAACTACTTATAGAACCAGGTTCGGTCGTGTGACCAAAATGCTCCAGAGATTTGGAAAATAGAATTTAGTTTTGAGTAGCTAGTCAGCAACTCAAAAGGGGGGAGAGTGTTATCGATAAATATAATTTAGATATCATAAATTATTCAAAAATGAAGTAAAGTGCTTTTTTTATTCAATCAGTGAGATTTATTGCTATCATAATCCTTTTGTAAATTGCTAAGTAATATTTATTGATGTTCTAATAATTTTGTAAATCATTAAGTGTTGTTTATTGCTTTATATGTTTATCTTATGTTACGCAGCTGTGCCCAATGACGTCAGTTACTCTTTCTGACGAAAGTGTAAACGGGAAATAATGTTTAGTATGCATTAAAGTTTTGATCATGTAACTGCTTTTCGTAATCTTTGAATCAGAGTTATTTTGTCGCTTAGAAGTGCCGTTAATTACTATGATAACTACAGTTGTAGTTTTTATGAATTTAAATTAAGTTATTAGAGATAACACCATGTGTACTAGGCCTGAGCGCTGACAAAAAATAGCGGCAGCCGAAGGCGGATTTTTTTTTTTTTTTCAGCGTGTGTGCGGTCTCATTGAAATTTGGTACCAATAATTTTTAAAAGATTTTTCCACTTTAATTTTCTGAGATTAAACAAGACAAAGAAATCTTTTATAAAATACTGGTGTCCAAATTTAGGGGACTGTACATACGTTTAAGTAAATCTGCCCTCAGCAGCCGCCTTTTTGGTGTCAGCGCTAAGGCCTAGTATTCATGGGGCGGTGACTTGAACACCGCTCCCTGAATGCGAGGCCTGAGCGCTGACACAAACATGGCGGCTGTTGTGGGGGACTTTGTTGAGCATTTGTACGGTCCCTTGAATTTCAACACCAATAATTTTAAATATTTTTCTCCGCTTTAATTATTTGAGATTGACTAAGTGAAAGAAAACTTTTGGAAAATACTGGTGTCTAAATTGAGGGGACCGTAGAAACCAACGCCATTATGTAGCAAGAATGAGCAGATGAATGGAAGAAATTTCGCTAGTTGAAAATAGCGCCTTCTTACGACTGGTGTTCATTTTGTATGCTGTAAAATGAAAAGTTTAAACCAGAAAAATTGGAAATAGAAATGTTCAAATAATAATCCGACTGGATATTAAAACTAGATCAAATGCTGATCGTAGATTATGAACTTTTGCTGCAGTGAAGTCAGTGGGATGGAATATAGAATCTAAGAAATACTTGCAGCTGCTTTCCAAACTCCGCGGCTTTTCTCAACTCTTTGCAGGAGAGGGGCGTGGCGCTAATGTTCAGGAAAAAAATTTGCATTATGCGCTTACAGGTCAATTCTGTTTTAGACTCCGACAGATACATGGCGTTAATGTGCGCTAGCAAATTTAACACGTTGTGCGCACGCTTGTTATTCAAGAGCTTTGGTACAAACGCTTAAAAAAATTTGCCTACGACAGCCGCCATTTTTGTGTCGGCACTCAGGTCAAGTATTGAGGGTCGATGACTTGAAAACCGCCTTCAAAATACTAGCCCTGCGAACTGATACAAAAATGGCGGCTCTCGTAGGCGGATTTTTTCTTCAGCGTTTGCACGGTCCCTTGAATTTGAATACCATTAATTCTTAAAAGTTTTCAGTCTTATTTTGCAGAAATCTGATATAATCGGAGAGAATAAGTCGAAGAAAGCTTTTATAAAATATTCATGTCTAAATTTAGGGGTCCATACAAACGCTTATCCCGTTGAGGTGCAGTGAGATATATTATATTCCACCTAATTTTAAAAAAGATTTGAAATAGAAAATTTTAATTAAATTTTACTTTTAACTTTGCTGGAAAAAAATTGTAAATTGTTTTTCCTTATTTTGAAATAAAATTTTTCGAAAATTCCGGTATGAATTCAACATTACAAAAACAGAATTACTTACCCCTGAAAAGGTTAAAAATATTCACCTACGACAGCCGCCTACGACAGCAGGCCTAGTAGTATTCAGGGGTCGGGGACATGAACGAAAGTTATTCTAAGGAAAAGTTAAAAGTTATACTAAGATATGTTCCGAAAAGGAAGCTTTCAGTTCATGAACTTTTTGGAACAAGAGACCCACTTCCTGTTTACTATATGGGTACATACTTACGTCATTAGACATATGAACGGAAGTCGCAACAACAGATAGTGTATGATCAGATGTGAAAAAACATGCAGGATTGCCAGCTCCCAGCTTGTGTTTTAACCCTTTCCGGCGTGGAGTAAATCTGTTTGGAATAAATAACTTACATCGGAATTTAAAACGAATTTATTAGAAAATATGAACTTGCTCATTTTCAAGTATGTCATAAAAGGAAAATTTTAATTAAATATTCTTGGTGCCAGTAAAGTAAAAATTGGATGTCCTTTTTTAACACATTCAAGGGCGATGGTTCATTTTTGGACCACTTAATTTTTATTCCTAAATGCCACATTGGCACCAGAAAATTGAAATGAAAATTTTCTTTTTATTAAATATGCGAACAAAAGCTTTTGCCTGTTTTGAAATAAACTTGTTTGTAGATTGTTGTGTCATTCATTCATTTCAGTATTTTACGAATAAAGTACCTTGCCCCTGAAAGGGTTAAGGACACTACCCGCGAAAGGGTTACGAAGGATTGAGAACTGAAATTTTGTGTCAAAACGGAAAATAACCTTACGTTAGTGGGCACATCGTTGGTACTATGTCAAACTATCCAATGTAAAAACAGAGTTCCAGTGGTAATCTTTTTTTATTGAAATTTCTTGATTGGCACCACTTTTCTGTAATGGAAAAATTCCTCTTGTTTTTGACTTAATTAATATGTCATTAAATAGAGCGAATTTATCTATTTCAAAAAAGTGGTGCCAATTAAGAAATCTAAGTTTAAAATACATAAGTAGCCTACCGGCAACACTGTTTTCGTATTGGATAGTTTGACATAGTACCGACGACATGATCTAATCTTGGCTCAAATCGTCGGTACCATGTCAAACTATTCAATATGAAAAGAGTATTGCCAGTGGGTTACTTTTATAAAATTCAGATTTCTTGATTGGCACCCCTTTTCTGAAATGGTAAAATTTCTCTTGTTTTTGCCTTAATTAATATGTTATTAAATAAGGCGAATTTTACTATTTCGAAAAAGTGGTGCCAATCAAGAAATCTGAATTTTAAAAAAGTAGCCATCTGGAAAACTCTGCTTTCATATCGGATAGTTTGACAGGGTACCGACGAAATGAACGTTCGTAACATCCACAATACGAAAACCTTGAATTGCCTTTGATGAAGTTGACCAAAACCAGGATTAGCTCGGTGCCTCTGAAACCTTTCAGAGTTAAGTAATTATCTTTCTGTAACGTAGAATCCACATTAGAATTTTCGAAGAATTGTATTGGGTCGATTGGAAAGTACTGTCCTATTGGGAAAATCAATTCGTACCGGAAAATTCTGCCCGGTAATTATTAAACATTAGATATCGGAATCAATGTCTAATAATTAAATGATAGAAGTTTTCGGTACAAATTGATTTTCCAAACACGACATGACTTTCCGATTGACCCAATATTTAAAAAAATAAGAAATGCAATCATACAGATTTTTTTTTCACTAACGTTATAAAAGTAAGCTTTTTTTCAAAAATTATTGTAGAAATCTTGATAAAGTTAAATGGTAAATAAGTATAAAAGTAATATATATTTTTTAAATACACTCTATTATAAGCATTCAATGTTTAACTTGAAATTCGCCGCTTTTTAAAGCTTAGTAGAAAAAAGGATCTAAGGAATTTATTTAAAAAAATTATAACTTCTGCTGTTTTTGTTAAATGAGACATAGCAACAGTTAAAAAAAAAAAAAAAAAAAAAAAAGTGTTTAAACTTGTTTTTTAGAATTTCTGAATTGATTTCTCAAAGTATAATCTTAATTTAATTAAAATGAAAACATTAAGAAAAATTCAAGCATATTTTTAAAAATATGTGTTACACTCATTATTTTTTACTTATATTTTTCTAGTTTTCAGTATTTAAAATATTTTGTTGTTACAGCTTCATCGCTAGTTGGCATTTTGTGGCAAGTGGGTTTTCGCGCGAAATTAAATCCATTGTCCTTGAACCTCGCAATTGTAACCATAAAGATTAAATTGTAACCATAAAAACTATTTAACGATTTATCAACTGTGGTGGGTCAACGGAAGAATTCCTTAAATTAGATTATTAATTTATAATCATGTTCTAAATATATCCAAAGGCTGTATTGTCATCGGATACACACAATTGAACATAATTTTTTACAGTTCTAGCGGATCATGAAGTGAGTTAAAAATTGGTTATGAAATTCAATCTTTACGTACAAGAATCAAGTTGAGTTAATAAAAGAGTGAAAAAGGTATTATTTTTCCTTCAAGGAATTAAAAACCTACCCTATTGAGACAAAGTAAAAAAATAATTACGACATTACGACTTTACTTCATGAAGCACATACAAGTACCACAGGTCATATGGAAGCTATCAAAGCCCGCAATACGAATTACTTGGATTATCTTCGCTGTCGTGTTCAAAAATTACAGTTGACGCCAAACGGAATCCGTACACAGCTGTGAGAATTGAAAATCATTACGATTTTACATCATAGAACACATAGTCGTAATATAGCTCACATGAAAGCTCTTGGAACCTACAATGCTAAACAATAAGTTTTCCTTCACTCAAGATGTCCAAAATTATGGTCGCGGTAACTACAAATCCTATCATGACAGTGGCGTAGCGTCAGGGAGGAGGGGGCTGGATCATTTTATTACCACTAGTATTATTGTAAGCTAAATTTTGCTTTGTTTTATCGCAGTGGTGGCAAACTGTGGCACGCTAGATACCACTAAAATTTTACTGAAAAAGTCAACTTCTTGAATCTCAGAGAATCGACGATTAGATGAGACAATGATTACTTTAAAATTTTAGTGGTGTAGAGCGTGCAACGGTTGGCCACTCCTGCTTTATCGTCTTACGTTCAATGATAAAATAAAGCCGTATTTCCTATACAGGGTGCATAGGAAAGTCCCTTTAACCTGAAAATACTTGTGAACGGAGAAAGCTATAGCTATGCAAGTGAGGTAACGGTATAGTAAAACGACTACGCCCGACCTAATGCAAACGACAGCAGCATCCCTAGTGGCGAAATTTGGAAGATAGCCATTGCAAATCGAAAACGAAAAGAGATAGAGCAAAATTTCCAATTAGAAAGTTTTAGAGAATCATTTAATTAGTACGAAACGATATTTGGTTCACAAGCATAAGATAAATCGTCACCTGTATACACAAAAATGTCCGAAATCGATGAGTGACGATTCTACTTTGCATATTCACATTTCGGAAATGTAGCAGTGCGCAATTGCAGATTGTGACGTTGTACTGTGCTCCAATGTCTATAAAAATTTAATTGCCAATGCATTTAAAATTTTAGTTTAACCCTTTCAGGGCAGGAGGATTCTATTCGTAAAATGATGAAATAATTGACGGACACCAGAATATTTAAACGAATTTTTTAGAAAATAAAACCCCGCTAATTTGAACTTTCATTACAAAAGCAAAATTTTATTAAAATATTCTTGCTGCCATTTGTCCGTTTTGGAATAAAAATTAGGTGGATTGACCGTCTAGCCATTGCCCTTGAAAGGTTTAAATCTATGTCGTCCTATTGAAGAGTCTTGCAATAGACGTTCCATGCTGAGAAATGTGCATGTAGAATTACTCTCACGAATACAAACGTGTATCGTGATCAATGGCGAACTTTTCGAATCTACTGAATATTAACTTTTTATCACTGTGAGACAGTTTGTCTTTTTTCTTTTTCTGTGTGATGTTATCAAAATGCATTGAGATAACGTATTTATACAATAAATTGTGCGTATTTCTTCATACTTCTGACTATTCCATTCAAACGTTTAGACAAAATGGAGTGCGTCGATTTCGGACATTTTTAGGTATACAGGCGAATATTTATCTTATCTATGTAAACCAAGTATCGTTTCGTACTAATTAATTGATGCTCTAAAACTTTCTAATTTGAAATTTTGGTCTATCTCTTTTCGTTTTCGATTTGCAATGGTTATCTTCCAAATTTTGCCACTAGGGGTGCTGGCGTCGTCTGCATTAAATCGGGCATAGTCGCTTTACTCTACCGTTACCTCACTTGCATAACTGTAGCTCTCTCCGTTCGCAAGTATTTTCAGGTTAAAGGGACTTTCCTATGCACCCTGTATAATAGTACTGGTATTAAAATTACCCCCCCCCCCCTCCAACGCTACACGAATGTATCCTGATCAGACTGAGTTGAAAATGATATTGTGATGGCAAAAAAGTTTCAGGTAAAAAGATCGTGCAGCACTAATTTAGTATTGATATAAAAAATAGAGTATTGGTATAAAAAATAAGAAATAACATTTCTGTTTAAAAAGAAATCCGAAATTTTTTATTCTAAATCGAATTATACGAATTAAAATTAAGTTGTATATATAATATACCGGTGCCATTAAAGGGCTTAAAGCTCAAATTGATAGTTCAATACTTCATTGTAGTGTAAGTCATATAGGGTCAAATTCCTACGATTTTTGACTACCAGTATTTCAGCACAGAAAAGGGTGACTTATTTTATTAGAGATATTTCATTAATTGAAAAAGGCAAAGAAAACTTTTCGAAAATAAAGGTGGCCAAAAATCATAGCGGTTATCAACTATGTGAATTACACTACAAAAACCCATGGAATTAGCCAAATTCAAAATTGTAAACATCTCTCGTTTTTTAAGACCACTTTTTTCGAATAGTAATCTTCGTCTTATTTAATCACACAATTATTGTCATTAAATAAAGCGAATATTTCTATAAAAATACAGCGGTAAAAAAAAACGGAGATTTGTGGCAACTATGCAAATATCTTTGAAAATAATATCAAAAGAAATGATACGCTTAATTTTTTTTTTCTAAATTGAAAGCCAAAGTAAAATTGATTTTCAATACGTCACTATTTAAAATGCGTTACTTTTAATGATCAGATCAAAGTCATTTTCGATGAGTTAACATGTTTAATGAAGTTAAATGTGTTTCAAGTTTTAAAATAGTAAGACCGCCTTTAAAATTTTTAAACATACATCTTTCAGTTACCAGATGAAAGAGGTGAACATTTTTCAGACAGCCAGTACTTCATTACCGAAGCAGATTTTTTCCTTATTTTTGATGTATTTAAAAGTGAAAGATAGAATTTTAAATGAATAATATTGCACGAAGCGTTTCTAATAGACATTTCGTACTTTAAAAGGAGTGATTTTTCAGACAAATCTATCATTTTACTTTATTTTTGATATTTCAGAAGACTCTCTGAAATATGTAAATTTTTAAAAATGCACTTATTGAAATCTGTTTAATGTGAAGAGATTTAGATTATATACTAGTTTAAAAATTCTTACTCTAAACATTTTTCTTCAAGTTTTAAAAGATTATTTTTTAACACTTTCCAACAAAGTTGAAAAGTGTTTAGGATTTTGGTTTGGCCGTCTGTCTGTCTGGACGTCTATACGCTCTCTAACTCTCGTAAATGTACTCGGATTGCCCTGAAATTTTTGGATGTTATTAAGGTTCACCATAGCACGATCTCTATTTCAAATGTT
This sequence comes from Maratus speciosus, assembly GCA_963932465.1. Lineage (NCBI taxonomy): Eukaryota > Metazoa > Arthropoda > Arachnida > Araneae > Salticidae > Maratus > Maratus speciosus. The sequence continues at coordinate 490,131,385 of OZ010796.1, read as the reverse complement.
TGTAGCATGTTAAGTTCATTTACAGGGAGAGTCACAAGTATTCCGTTATATTACGGGGAATCGAAAAAAATCGTTTAAATTATTTTTAATGATGTTACACGGTATCAAGCATAAAATAATTGATATGCATTTATGAAGAGCACTAAAATAAGCATTCGGAAGAATATGCGGTGCAAAGAATACTTATTATTCATTTACAGGGCCACACAAAAGAATTCCGTTACATAAAGATATGGGGGGGGGGGGTGTGGCTTATTTGAATTATGTTAAACCAGTGGTGGCCAACTGTGGCACGCCAGATACCACTAAATTTTTACAGAAAAAGTCAACCTCTTGAATCTCAGAGAATCGAAGATTAGATAAGGCAATGATTACTTTAAAATTTTAGTGGTGTCGAGCGTGCCACGGTTTGCCACCCCTGAGTTAAACTATTTCATATATAATGAAATTGATATACGTCGCTGAGGCTTACTATAAGTTATTTCATGCATAATGAGAATTTCATAGCATTTTCAGGGACGCAGATACTATATTGTGTCCGAAGTACTGTACATAAGCGATGATTGCTGGAAATGCATTTTTAATTATGATATGCGCTTTTAAGTTTCACTATATTTATGAATACTATAGGGTGTGTATATATGCTATAATTCATATACAAGTCTACACAAAAGAATTCTTATGGGTTACTGAGTATGAGCGTAAATTGTTTAAAGGTGGTTTTCAAAGGAGGTATGTATTTTTACGCTGAACTGCATTTAGTTTACTAATAAATATTTGTAGAATATAGATAAAATGATATAAAGTGTCACGCAAAGACGGATGCATAACCGTCCGTCGATCATAATATCTGGAAATGTGATTTCAGTAGTTAAGAGTTTTTTAGTTTAAATTAAATTTTAGCTAAATAGTGGCGTGTAATAAAGGTATTATTGGTTATGGACGGTAACTGCTGAAATCAATTTTTAAAATGTTTTATGCGTTTTCTAAAATGTTTATTTACAAGGAGACGGCAAGGGTGTGGGGTATCCAAATCAAAGCAAGATTTTGTGTGTAAATAGTAATTAGTAAGAGAACTCAGATGACCAGATCATAGCGCGCACTACTCAGTAGTTATTGAGGGAAAAAATTAAGTTGGAATTTTTTTCTTTTATTACTATATGATAATTTGTTATGACTAATTATCTTACAGTTAGTTTGACACTTCTAACTTGTGTGAAGTTCTTGCACAGTTTTATTAAACACATGAATAATGGTATACATAAACTCTTGGATAAAATTTTGTTACAGATAATAAATGAGTATAAAATATTAGACTAAAATTCATGTCAGTGGGCCTTCCTTTAACGTGAGTGGGCGTGTCATCCCATTCTTGTCTTCACTTGAATTTTTACAATTATTTTTAATGGTCATTAAAAAACTGGATATACTAATGGATTCAGGAAGGTACAGATAACTGTTTAAGCTAATAATGAAAAAAAAATAATTTTTTTTTAATAAATGTCACTTATGTCTCCCCTTAACCCTTTAACCCATTCAGGGGCAAGGTACTTGTATTCGCAAAATGTTGAAATAATTGAATTGTACCAGTATTTAGAAGAAAATTTATTTGTAAACAATTAAAAGAATACTTTCGCGTACTTAATAAAAGTGAAATTTTCATTAAAAAATTCAGGTGCCAATGTGGCAAATAGGGATTAAAATTATGTGATGCCGTGACGGCATCACCGCCCTTCAAGGGGTTAAATGGTGTAGGTTACACGGTCTAACCACCTAATCTTAATTCCAAACTGGGAAATGGCATCAAGAATATTTTAATAAAACTTTGCTTTTGTAATGAAAGTACAAAATAGCGAATTTTTATTTTCTAAGAAATTCGTTTGAAAATTCTGATCTCAGTCAATTATTTCACCATTTTACGAACAGTGTTCTCCTGCCCCTGAAAGGCTGTGTTTTGTGTGTGAACACACACACAAAAAATAAAGTAATTTATTTTTCTCAATAACTACTAAGTAGTGAGAACTACGGATTGGTCATACGATTTCTTTTACTCAGTACTGATTACACATATAACCTTACCTTGATTTGAATACCCCACACCCTTGCCGTCTTCTTGTTAGTTATCTTATTTATCTTATTTCCATAAATAAAGAAGTTTTGTTAAAAAAATCAAGAAGTGTTGGAAAGTGTTTCATAATCTAAGCTTAACGCATGATTTTTCTTTCTTTTTTTGTGTTGTAATGATGATTTTTCATTTAAGGTTTTCAAATGTTTGTCAGTAGCCATCAGAAATTATGTTCATTTTCATGTACATATTTAATAATAAAAAAATTATTATTTAATTATTTGGAAACTAATGTGTAAGAACAAATAAATTTTCTCGGAATTACTTAAACATTTTGAAGTATTGCAGTGTGCGACTTTTAAAAAAATCAGATTGATTGATTGGCAACACTTTTTTTTCATTAGCCTTTTTAATAAAAGATTAAGTATGGTAAAAGAAGACAAATTGCAGTACTTCATAGCTGCCAACCTTGCACTAATCTTCCGTAATGTCTGGATTATTTAACCCAGGTTAATCACATTTCGAACCAGAAAATTTATTTCATGAATGCTTATTTATTTAATTCCAGGTTTCTACGTGGAACATATTCAATTTCATTAATTAAAAAAAATTCTGGTTCGAAACTTATTAAACCAGGGTCAAATTAACGCAAGTATTACGGAGGATTACTTTGAGGTTGGCACCTATGGTACTTCAAACAGTGTGCCAGTCCAGAAATCTGAATAAAAATAAGGTAGCGGGCCCACAACACAGCCCATATGCCTCCGTTTCAGAAATGCCGAATCCCAAGTGCATGCACTCCTTGGAATTTCGAAGGAGTCTGGCACCACTATTAGTTATAAGAAGCACTGGAGAAGCGACTCTCTCTCACCACTAGTGCTGCCAAGTGTCCCCGTAAATCGGGGCTCCAAAGGCTTTGGACACTACAAATTTCTTACAGTTTATTTCGCTATCTTTAATCGCGGATGTTTCTGCCATTACCTAAGGCGAAGAAAATTGCTTCAATCCTCTCAGGGGAAAGCAATTGCGTTTCTGTAAGGTTGAATTCACATCGGAAAATTAAAAAAAAAAAATCAAAATAAGGAAAAGCAATTTTATTTTTTGACTTTTTTCCACCAAAGATAAAAAGGCAACATTTAATTAAAAGTTTCTGGTGCAAATCATGATCAAAATTAGGTGGGATATAATATACCTCACCGCCCCCTAAGGGGATAACATACTGGTGTCCGGAGCATCTGGAAACACTAGTGGTGAGTGAGAGTCACCTCTCAAGTGCAAAGTGTTAAAATATAGAATTTGCACAGAAGTTGTCAAATTTAACTGGTAAAATATTACTCTGGTGGTAATCACAACCTATGGATCCGGTTACAGTTGAAGTTTCGCCATTTTGAGCTTATGTCAACTCCTGTTTCTTCATAGTTTCATCGTATTGATAGTGCCATGGTAGAAAGTTTCGAACAGCTTCTCGGAGCAGCAGTACAAAGTTGTCAAGCTTTGATCTTTATAATATCAAAGAACTAATAAAATAAATTTATGTGTAACTAACGTTTAAATCAGGGGTGGCCAACCGTGGCACGCTCGACACCACTAAAATTTTAAAGTAATCATTGCCTTATCTAATCATCGATTCGCTGAGATTCAACAAATTGACTTTTTCCGTAAAATTTTAGTGGTATCCGGGGTGCCACAGTTGGCCATCACTGTTTCAAATAATTTAATATAAGACCATCAAATTTATAGAACATTATTCTTTGATTTAAAATCATTGCGTGCGTGATATGAATGTCACATAAAAATAGAAATATTGTACAAATGTAGCCCATTTCCTCCTTTTTTATTACATGAAAGGTTGGTGTGCTTATTGAATTTTAATGGCACAATGTCCCTTTATGGACATGCTGCGCCAAGACAAAGTTAAAAACAAAACAGAGAAATATAATTAAAAAAGTTAAAAGTTAAAAAATGTTCCTAAAAAAAGATGTGAAAGCAGTAATGATATGACATAAGTTAAAAACACATAGTAAAAGATTCAAATGACCTTAGTTAAGACATAAGAATATAAGAAAATCTGTTCAAGTTGTAAAGTAAATATAATGAATAAAACCAAAATTAAATGAAGAAAGCAATGCAATGATAAATATAAAACCACCCAATAAGACAAAGAAATTATTAAGTTAAAATCTGTGCAGTCTGTAAAGTAAGGATTAATCAATAAAACATATTAAAAAATGTCCAAATGCAAGATAAAATCAAGAATATTTAATGCAGAGATTAATTTAAAAAAACAATGTAAAATCAATTAGGCGTATACTCTTCGAACACAGTATTTCCTTCATCTGCATCCGAGTCATTACTGTAAGACTCGGATTCCATAGTCTCTTCCCCATATTGCTGGAGTTTTTTGTGGTCCTTCACATTGGTATTACATGAGCTGAGAGATGATTTTTTCTTTCTTTTCTTCACAGTCTTCCACTGTGAAGAAGCTGCAGTTTATGATTTCCTTCTGTCTGTCTGTACACAAGATTTTTGCTTAACTTTCTCATTACGAGGAGAATCAGGTTTCTGTAACGATTTTGGAGATGAAACTGCCTTGGTATCAATCTGAATTTTGGATAACTTTTGGACTCAACTGGAGATTTCTGTGACTGACTAAGAGTGGTATTCTATACAACAGGTTCTGAGGATTATTATTACATGAAAGGGCCTACAATATACACTTATTCATGCTAAATTTGAAAACTGAAGGGATTGGGAGGATTCATTTTCTGTAAAATTGCTAAATTAAAAAAAGTATATTAACCCTTTGAAGGGCAAGCAATTGCGTTTGTGTAATGCTGAATTCCCAACGGAAATATTGAAATTTTTTATTTCAAAATAAGGAAAAGCCATTTTTCAACTCTTTCAAAGTTATAAAAGTAAAACTTAATTAAAATTTTCTGGTGCAAATCTTAATTAAACTTAGGTGGGATATAATATATACCACCGTCCCTCAAGGGTTTAAAATTTCAGAATCTGTTTAATATTTCATAGGATTCTTCGCGGCACATATGAAGCACCCACAAGGCATGTTTGCGTGTCGCGACACACCGGTTCAGAATCATTTCCTTAGAGAAGTGTTTCTCATTCTATTTTATCCTACGACACACTTATACCCATGGTTAAGCATCCACGACACACTAAATTATGATGCTGTAAAACAGAACGTAAAGATAACACACTAAAGATTTTAAAATTCGTCCATAAATATTTTTCTACGTGGCTCCACATCACTAGCTTAAACATTTCTACCGCATTTTATATAGACAATTTTCATGATTTCCCCGAATACTAATATAAAGAGTACCCAAACACTGAAATACGTACTTCTAAAAGAACTGCAGCTTTATGACACTAAAACTAAGTAAATCTAGGAATATAGAAAGTTATAAGTGTAGTAAATTAGTAATACTTCGGTTAATTCAAAAAAGCTTGATAAAACAGGACTGAAAATTTCGGCGGCACACGTGATTTAAACCTGTATGTGACTATTTTACATACAAGAATATATGATCAACATGAATTTAATTTGTTGAAGTTACTGACGTACTTTTATAATTATTATTATAATGTGATATCCACTTCTTTACAAATGTTTTAATACATCGTTTCAGAGGATATGAACGCGACAGAAGAAGAATACCAGATTTTTCGAAAAGTAATATTTGCCATTTTTGATAAAACCAAATCTGTGATTAACCAGTTAATTTGGCACGCTCGACACCACTAAAATTTTATAGTAATCATTATCTTATCTAATCCTCGAATCTCTGCGATTCAAGAAGTCGAATTTTTCTGTAAAATTTTTGCGGTATCTGGCGTGCCACAGTTGACCACCTCTGGTTTAATGTTTTGCATTCCACTGATACATATATGGTTGCATACTAAGTTCACGGCTGCCACGGGCGACTATTTCTTAACTCTACCTCACACCACTTTCTCAAAAGAAAAATTATTGACATCCTGTTCGAGAAAATTTGAAGAAAAATATACTACAAAATCGGCTTCTTTAAAATAGTGGTGCTAATAGAAGAGAAATATAGTCACATGTGGCAGCCCCGTAAGTTTAACCACAAATCCACTGTCACCGAACAGGTATCAGAGGAGTGCAAAAGGTTAAATATGGCGACCAAAACTTTAAGAAAACTCTAAAATCCCCTAAATTCTCTGAGTGCTGTTACCCAATAAAATAATTTATATTTCAACGCTAGGTAGTCAGCATTATAATTATTCTGTAGAAGGATTACTAAAATCATTAACAATATTTTAAGACCACTCGATGTTTATGACAACATTTAACCCTTTATCTACTGCATTATGATCTACTGCATTTTTTCATATATTTTTTTTCAGTTACTACAATGAAAATTAAAGGATAAACATAAAAAAAATACTCACCCGTGAGAAATTTAATTCCTAAGAGGTAATTAATTAAAGCGATACTTTAAATTACCGTCAGTACACTATTACTAAAATATCGCAACAAAAAAACCACAAGGCATTTCAAATGGTTAAATATTTTCCATTTAATACGTACGTAAAATATAGCCTTTTTTAGGTGCGTTCGTAATTATATAAATACGTAGCACCTATAGTCGTCGTTCAGTCCGTCCGTCTGTCCGTCCGTCTGTCCGTCCGTCCGTCCGTCTGTCCGTCTGTCCGTCCGTCTGTCCGCATGTAACAGAGCAAAAACTACCCAACCGAATGGTCTGAAATTTCAAATATATGATTGTTGCAAAATTTTGTCGAGCCATTTCAAATTTTATGAAAATCGGATGTATAGTTTAATTACAGGGACAGTCAAAAGTTTTTCTTTACATTACGGCCAATGGGAAAAATTATTGCAAGTGCATTTTAATGATATTACAGCCTTCCGAATGATCTGAAATTTTAAAGATATAACTGTTGCAAAATTTTGTCGAGCCCTTTCAAATTTTAGGAAAATCGGATGTGTAGTTTAATTACAGGGACAGTCAAAAGTTTTTCCTTACATTACGGCCAATGGGAAAAATTATTGCAAGTGCATTTTAATGATATTAGAGCCTTCCGAATGATCTGAAATTTTAAAGATATAACTGTTGCAAAATTTTGTCGAGCCCTTTCAAATTTTAGGAAAATCGGATGTATAGTTTAATTACAGGGGCAGTCAAATTTTTTCTTTACATTACGGCCAATGGGAAAAATTATTGCAAGTGCATTTTAATGATATGAGAGCCTTCCGAATGATCTGAAATTTTAAAGATATAACTGTTGCAAAATTTTGTCGAGCCCTTTCAAATTTTAGAAAAATCGATGTATAGTTTAATTACAGGGACAGTCAAAAGTTTTTCTTTACATTACGGCCAATGGGAAAAATTATTGCAAGTGGATTTTAATGATATTAGAGCCTTCCGAATGATCTGAAATTTTAAAGATATAACTGTTGCAAAATTTTGTCGAGCCCTTTCAAATTTTAGGAAAATCGGATGCATAGTTTAATTACAGGGACAGTCAAAAGTTTTTTTTTACATTACGGCCAATGGGAAAAATTATTGCAAGTGCATTTTAATGATATTACAGCCTTCCGAATGGTCTGAAATTTTAAAGATATAATTGTTGCAAAATTTTGTTGAGCTATTTCAAATTTTAGGAAAATCGGATGTATAGTTTAATTACAGGGACAGTCAAAAGTGTTCCGTTACATTACGGGGAATGGGAAAAAAATATTGGAAGTGCATTTTAATGATGTATCAGACTATGCGCTTTATGAAGTGCAAAAAAGTATACATTCAGTACAATATGGGGTGCAAAAAATAATTATAAAACTAGTTATAGTACGAACGCACCTCATTTGCCACGTTTGACGAGCAATTTTCAACTTGTTCTTACTTGTAAATAATTTTTTGGCAAATTACGGTGCCAATCATTTATTTCAACACTTCAGCTCTGAAAGTGCTTTGCACCTGAAAGGGTTAACAAACTATTTTTTTAAGGTTTCGATTTTGATAGCAGTCCTTTAATTATACAATGTCTATATTCCAAGGACAACATGTTACCTCGCATCTCCACATATGCAATATTTACATATGCAGTGGCCGCATTCTATAGGGAAACTTTTATTATTCCTACCACTATTTTGAAAAATATATCTTCATCGTTCCTTTCCTTATAATATGTTAAATAAAATTACCATGAAGGTAATTCATTAAGGGTTCTGGTAGGAACAATAAAATTTTCCCTATATAATGCGAACCCTGCATATACCATTTCTAGCATAGCAAAAAAGAGCCGGTGCCACAACTTTTTCGATTTTCGATAAAAAATAATAATTAAACAGGAAAGAAATACTAGGAAAATGATTACTGCACTACATTTTAGTAATTACATTATAAAGCAGATGAAAACAACGGATAACTACACAGACGAAAGGTAAACAAAATGTTTTTCTCCAACACACAGTGTACTGACGGTACTTATAAGTACCACTGAGTAATTCAACTTTTAAATCAAATGCACACACCGTTCACCTAAAATAGCTAGTCAAATTGTATTCTAAGATCATAATGAACACATAAAAAAATCCAACACTTATCGTATATCCTTTACTGCGTTTGCAGCAATAAAAAGACGAGCGCGACAATCTGTTCAAAATGTCGGCACAAAACACATCGACTGTTTCAAAGATAGCCTCCTTCCTCACTAAAATAACAAAAGTAGAACTATTGCTGCCATGTATCGGATAAAGTGGAGTTAAAGAGTGTTTTTGCAAAGTACCATTAGAGTATTAGTAATACTCACTATGGGATGAAAGTTTAAAGTGTGTGGTACTTATAAGTACCGTCAGTAGATAAAGGGTTAACTCTTAACGGTCGAAGTACTCCTCCCAGGCACGGGCATAGTTTTGTTTTTTTAAGCCTCAAATGTCACAATGGAACCGGAATTAAAGAGAGCATTTATTTATAAATAAGTAAATGCAAATTTATTCGTGTACATAAGAAACTGAAATTTTTGTTTAAAAATACTGCTGTCAATGGGACATTTGTAGATAAAAATTAAATGACCGTAAAGGGTTACGACCACTTTCTATTTGCGATGACAATCGAATTTCTTTGCTTAACTCTTTCAGGCACAGAAAAATTCTGTTCATAAAATGATAAAATGATTGACTTACACTAGAATGTAGAAAGGAATTTATTAGAAAATAAAAAACTGTTTATATAAAGTTTCATTATAAAAGAAAACTTTATTAAAATAATCTTGGTGCCTTTTGTCAGTTTGGAATTAAAATAAGGTGGCAACGCTGTCTGACAACCGCCCTTGAAAGGATTAAATGCCTAGATACGGTCGTATAGAGTTGTCACTGGGCTACTTTTTTTAATTCAGATTTGTTGTTTGACACCCACCCCTATTTTGAAATGGTAAAATTCGCCTTATTTAATGACATATTGATTGAGGCGAAAACAAGGGGAATTTTACCATTGTAAAAAATTGGTGCCATTACGAAATCCTAATTTAAAAATGTAGTCCACTGCAACACTGCGATCTCAAGTTTAACCCTCTCGCAAGTGTTGCCAGATTGGGGACTTTTTTAATTCAGATATTTTTTACTGTCACCATTTTTTTTAAATAGTATAATTCGCCTTATTTTTCTGAATTTTTAATATTTTTATAAATAGGTCGAATATTTCTATTTCAAAAAAGTGGCGACAATCAACAATCTGGGGACAAAAAAGTCCCCAATCTGGAAACACTGCCTCTTGCTGTGGACCCCAGATTTCCTCAGGCAACATAAAAGTAGCAAAATTTGCGTAACCCGAGATTTCCTCGGGGATGCATTTTTTCCGTCTAATTAATCCTCCTTGATTATTCCTACCAGTTATTTTATTATTGTAAATTTTGCCTTGTTCAATCGGAGCATTTTCCCGATTAAGTTAGACAAAAAGTTTTATTTTGAAAAACCGGTGACAAGAGAATAAATATTCTTAAACGACCATCGTTGGGAAGGTGTTACATACGCACTTTTTGAAGCTATTTTGATAAAATAATTACGTAGCATTAAATGTCTTCCTGCTGCAAACAAAACTGCCTTTATTTTTTTACAGGAACTCCTACCCGAATACACAGCCATTCGCCGTATGATTCGGTCGTGTCGATACGTTGTTGCTATTCGTCGACGTAATTGTTACCTTGCAGTGAATATCCTACCTATTTCATGCTTCACTATGGCATTATGTACAACACTATTGCTTACATTTAGTTTTAGATGCGATATTTACAGCATGGGAACGATCAGGTCGCCCAAGAACAACAACGTCTCGAGATTAGCCCCCGTTCCCTCTTTATACTTAACCAATGAACCCCCAAAACCAGTAGAAGTACCTTATCAGAATGAACATAATTACAAAATTTGAGGCAAATCGGATATGCCTGCCGTAAAATCCATTTATCTAAATTAAGGGGGATTAGCTCCCGAGCCCCACCCCCCTTTATACTTAATCAATGATCTCCCATAAGTAATCAGGGAAGAGCCTTATCAGAATTAACCCATTCACAAATTTGGATGCAAATCCGAAAATTCTGCCTGAAGAACCCACTTATCTAAATTAAGGGGGGGGGGTTAACCCCTTCCCCCTTTATACTTAATAAGTGAACCCCCAAATGTAAAGGGAGAAGCACCTTATCAGAATGAACCTATTTACAAAATTTGATGCAAATCGGAAAATTCTGTCTGAAAAAACCATTTATTTAAATTAAGGGGCGGGGATAGCCCCCGTTCACCCTTTATACGTAATCAATAAACCCTCAAAAGAAATCGGAGAATAATCTTATCAGAATGAACCTATTTAGAAAATTTGATGCAAATTGGAAACATCTGCCGGAAAAATCCATTTATCTAAATTAAGGGGGGGAGGCTGGGGTTAGCCCCCGTTCATCCCTTTATACGTAACCAATGAACCCTCAAAAGAAATCGGAGAAGCATCTTATCAGAATGAACCTATTTACAAAATTTGATGCGCATCGGAAAATTCTGCCTGAAAAACCCATTTATCTAAATTAAGGGGGGGGTGGGTAGCCCCCGTTCCACCCTTTTACGTAATCAATGAACCCCCAAATGTAATCTGAGAAGCACCTTATCAGAATGAACCTATTTACAAAATTTAATGCAAATCGGGAAATTCTGCCTGAAAAACACATTTACCTAAATTACGGTGGGGTGGGGTGGGGGGTTAGTCCCCGTCCCCCCCCCCCCTTTATTCGTAACCGATGAACCCCCGAAAGTAATCGAAGAAGCACCTTATTAAAATGAACCTATTTACAAAATTTGATGCAAATCGGAAATTTCTGCCTGAAAAACCCATTTATTAAATTAAGGGGGATTACCCCCGTTCCCCCCTTTATACTTAACCAGTGAACACCCAAAACTAATCAGGGAAGAGCCTTGTCAGAATGAACCTAGAAAAAAAAATTGAAGCAAATCGGATGTTTCTATCAAGAGTTATCGCGTTAAGTACATACATACATACAAAATTGGCGGGCACATTAGCTCTCAGGCTTTGATAGCCTGTGAACTAAAAAAGCATGTTTTATATATTTTTAAAAAGTTTCGCATAAGAAAACATCATTTTTTAACATAAAATTTTATGTAGACTTGAATAAAAACTCACCCAAAAGTTGTACAAATATCTGAAAATAGGTTTCATTTGTATATAAACATTATTTAGTAGAATTTGCATTTGTGTGGTTCATTTCAAAGAACAAAGAGCAACATCACAAGGTTCACAATAAGTTCGAATTAAGTTTTATTGTAGATATTTTCATATACTTACTTCTGTTTGTGCTGCCACCTATATTTTTTTCAAAATAGAAGGTTCGTAGATAATATCTGAAAAGGCCGCGAACGTATATAGTAGGTAAAATTTTATATCACAAAGATTTAAAATTTGACGCCGAGAGACTCTCGGCCTTAGTTCGCTTCACCGAAAACGGCAACCCGAGTGACACTCGAGCTTAGACGTCAAAGTATTAAGAGGAAAATTCGTAGTAGGATTTTGCAACAATAGAAACAAAAACGTCTTTCAAAATAGGTTTAACGAAAATTATAAAGAAGATTTTTCTTCGAAAAAATGTGGTTTTCAAAAAACGGAACGAATGGGACCCTTGTTGTAGTTACACTTCTTTGACTGTGCCTGCAACAAGTACAGTCCGTCTCAAAAATATAAAGACACTGATATTTTCGAAATAATATTGTAACAATTCAGTATTCAAAAATACGTTTATGATTATAAATAAAGCATTTACCAAAAAACATTTTACAGTAAATTAAATTAGAATGAAATAATTTCAACTCGAAAATTGATAAATGGAAACAAATTTGATGTCTCATAAATATAAAGACATTTTACATACTTTTGAATTATTGTCCAATAATAGATCCATTTTTACTAATGACAGCGAACATTCTAGCTGGCATACTATTTATTAAGTTGTGTAAGTATTCTAGCTTTATATCAAACCAACTTCGTTCGATTTCTTTTTTCAACTCAAGGACGTTTGAAAACTGTCTTCCAGATGCATATACACTGTGAACGAGAATGCTCCAAAGATTTTCAACTGGATTTAAATCACGGCTACGAGCGGGCCATACCATGACATGAACATTGTTATCCGCAAACCATTTTTTTGTGAGTCTTCATGTGTGAATCGGTGCATTATCCTGTTGGTACAAATAATTCCGACCACCAAGAGTTTCAGCAATTGGTAACAAGTGACTATCGAGTACGCCTAAATACTCTTTAGATGTCTGTTTACCTTCTAGCAAAGCAATATCAGTTGTTCCATTAAAAGACAAGGCACCCCAAACCATCACAGAACCTCCCCTTTTCTTCCTACTGAAGAGGCTTTGAGGTTCACATCTTAAATCGTGCCAGTATGAATTCCAACCATCAGGGCCATCCAAGTTAAATCACTTTTCATCTGAAAAAATGACTTGGATCTATTCGTCCTTTCAATGCATATGATCTTTAGAGCAGAGTAGCCTCCGTTCTTTGTGTTCTTATTTCAGTAAAGGAAATCTGCACTTACGTGGTACACAATATTTTTGCTTTCTTTTATACGACGATGTACAGCGTTTTTGAGATCATACCATCAACTCGTTTTGAAACTTGTCGGAGTGACATTTTTTGCGACGAAACAAGTCACATGATCTTTCGACCGAGTCTTTCATTAGTCTTTCTCGATCTGCCAGATCGTTTTCTTGAATTTAAATTGTAAGATTTTATAAAACTTTATAAACTGCAACTTTGCTTCTCCCAGTTTTCTTACATATTTGAGAAACGGTTAAGCCATTAGCTTTAAATCCACGTATTTTGCAAATCTCATCTTTAGAAATTTCAATGTTCCGCGGCACCTTTGCAATTGAAACAAGTCAAACAACTTTGCTCGTTTGGGTAACTTAAAGAGTATTTCTGCGCGTGCGCATAACATCTGAAAGCGCGCATTCGAAAAAGATTTGCATATGAAGCAGTTTCAAATTTGTCTTTATATTTATGAGACAGCGTATTTTTTTATTTTTTTTATTATTCGAGTAGAAATTATTTTATTTAAATTTAAACCTCCATAACAGATTCATTTGATTGTTCTTAATATCAAGTGTAAAATTTAATTTCTTATACTGGGTTAATAAAATGTAATTCCAAAAACATCTGTGTCTTGATATTTATGAGACGCACTCTATTTTGTGCTTTGCATGAAGGCTGATACTTAAGTCACCTACTATCTTTCAGAAGAACGTCTTTCGAATAAAGAGACTTTTTTAATAACTTAGCGCAATATATCTAACGTAATTTCTGGCGTATAATCCGCGGATCAAACGATCATTTTTTGACATAGAAACTTTTTAAAATAAAATTTAACTTACCAGGTTGCGGTTAATATTTGGCTTCAATTACAAAATAAAATTTCTGGGTTTAAACAGAATTGTTTGATCCGCGGATTATATGCCGGAAATTACGGTAATTCACATGCAATGGAATTTAAATTAAGACAGTGGCTGTAAGACTCAGAGTTACCAAGGTCTTCAGTTTTGTAGGCATTTACAACCACTATTTCTGAATAATAATCGTCAGCTTATTTAGTCATGGAATGGTCTACGATAAAATATGGCGAAGATTAATATTCAGAAATAGTGGTAATAAAGTGCTTGAAAAACACGGGAAACCTATTTTTTTATCTATACGTCTTACTTTATGAAGTATGACTTCACATAATTTTGAATAATGTATGGATGTAATTTAAATTCTGTTTTTGAATATTTTATGAGATTTAGAATTTTTTTTATTATCTCCTGGAATATATCATGATATTTGCATTTAAAAAAAATCAAGGCAACTGCATTTTTGTTTTTGTACAAATGTCCTTATCTTGGAGGGTGGCATTAGGGATTAAGACCCATAGCCTGAGACCGATTATCACAGGGTGAAACCTCACCAGTATTTTATAATAGATTATTTCGCCTTACTTAATTAGAAATTCTGCTTTTAATTAAAGTGAAATTTTCTATACTATAACACAGGTGGAAGTTTTCCCCTTCGGTAATTAGGCTTTTTCATAGCAGCTAATATCTACAACCTTCTGTCACCAGCTTTTCGGAACATTAATTTTCGGCTTATTTAATTGCAGATTTCTGTGAATAAATACGGCAGTGGAATATGGAATATATTCAGAAATAATGATGGCAAAAAAAAAAAAAAAAAAAAAAATGGAGAAGTTGTCAAACTAACTGCAATTAAAATAGGCGAAGATTTTTATTTGGAAATAGTGGTGAAAAAAATTCGTAGAAGTTAGCAGGAATTATAACACAGTCTAACATATATTTTCCACAAAAAGAAAATCGCATATATTTTTACTTTTACTATATTTAATCCATTGCTATTCAAACCATTTTGTGCAAGTTTATTCGTTTTTTGATTTTTATTTAGACACAAAATTTTAGTGAGGAATAAAAACTGAACTTATAAGACCAGTATATGCAAAAAGAAATAAATGCATGTAAAGAGATAAACACACAAATAAACATTAAAAAAACTAAAAAGCTGTATTTCCTTTAAAAAATATATTATTACCGCTTGCCTCAAAATCGACCTACATAAAATTCAAAAGATTTATTGCGAAAAAAAAAATCTTTATATTTTTGTGCGAGGTTAAGTCATGTATTTTAAAAGAAGTATCTCTTTTCTATGTTCGAAGAATTTGTTTTTATGTTTAGGTTTTTCAAATTCAAACTTTAGCGATAAAGTTTGATGCTTTTTCTCTTGTGTTTATAAATAAAAAAAAAATTATCCATTGTTATTCTTAGAAGAGTATTCATGGGATGGAACTTTTGTGCTTGAGGGCAGCTTAATTTCTTTTACAAAGTATTATACCTCGTTCAAAATATTTTTTATTGACATGACGTAAAGCGTGAAACTTAGCAGCTATGCGAAAATTTTCGAATTATGTCTTAAAAGCTGGTGGAAATTTCAGAAAAATATAAAATACAAACTACTTTTACATCACTTTGCTGCATTTCAAATACTGAAAAATAAGTTTATTTCATGGAACTATTAACACGTTAAGCGCCACGTCAGTCATTGGTGTCTAACACTGAACTTTTCGTTTAGAACCGGTCATTCACCGATGACTGACGGTCTAAAATATGATATAAAACTAAAATATATATATATTGTTTTAAGTAATTACTGAAAATTTATTAAAAATTCACTTAGGTTTTATTAATTACAGGATTATACTTTCTTAAGAATTACTTAAAACATTGTAAATTTTTTAGCTTCAGTGTCAGTTATTGTGGCACTCAACGTGTTAATAAAGAGGAACTGACATATCCTTAACACTAGAACGGCGGCGAGGGGTCATTTTGGCCCTTTCTGAATGAATACATGTCGATTCGAACCAGAAATTTCTTTGTAATATAAGATTAATATAAGCTGCACAAAAATAACTTAAATAAATAAGTTAAATAGTTTTAAGTAAAAATTCTGATGTGAAATATTTTTTTTTTAACTTGAGTAAAAATTCCCGCCGTTCTAGTGTTAAAATAGTAAAGCTTCAACTGTAATTGCTTTCGATGGAATTGATTGATGCCAGGGCAAACTTCCACCAAAAAAGTTAAATAGAAAATTTCTCATTATTTAAATCAGGTGTGGCCAACTGCCGCACGCTGGATACCACTAATTTTTTAAAGAAAAAGCCGGCTTCTTGAATCGCAGAGATTCGATAATTAGATAAGACAACTATTACTGCAAAATTTTATTGGCGTGCAGCGGGCCAGAGGCCACCTCTGACTTAAACGATTTATTAATGCAAACTTTCCGTCACAAATAATGGCAAAAACAGACATTCATTTTTACTGGTGGAAGTTTACTTCGACGGTAGTCAGGCCCTGCGTTGCCACCATATTGTGACAACCTTGACCAGGGTTGCCAGATTGGCCTCCATTTGTATTCCAAAATTCTGACTTAAGACCGTAACAAACTAAAGAAAATTTTTTACTTCATATAATCACATGAAGTCTGTCGTTAAATAAAACTGAATATACTGTTCCTATTTTCTGATATGCATCCGAAATTTCTGATTAAATATGGAGGCCAAACTGGCAACCCTGACCTAGATAACCTCCTCTCAGTGTCATTGAAAAAGATTATGATACCTGGGAAAACTGCCGCCAGTAAAAAAAAAAAAAAAAAAAAAAAAATAGAAAATATAACAATATTTAGGAGAGAAAATTTCTTGAAAAATTCGCTAAAATAAGACAACCTTTTCCATTCAAAATTTAGTGATGAATGTTTCCTCCGTCGATAATTACTAGAAACTGTTGATCAGAAGTAAGAAATCACCCACCATCTTGTGACAACATCCTCAGTTACTTCACTCGTATCTGGTAGACGATACACTACATGTCTCCTCCTCTTTATTCATAACTCCATTGTTTATTTTCTCTATATTATATTCTCTATGTTATATTTCTCTATGTAATATTCTCTATACGAGAATGCTAGACTACACGCTACAGTACTGCAGAAATTCGTGATTTTTGCCCGCCAAACACTACTGATTTGTGATGCTGCTAACTAGCGATCCTTCTTCGTTTGAAAACGTCAGCGCTTCCTATGTACTCAGCATTGGAATACTAAAATACTTCATCAGGGTTCCCAAGATGAAAGCTATGAATAAAGAGGAGAAGACATATAGGGGTCTAGTTGCGAATGAAGTAACTGAGGATGTTTTCACAAGAGCGTGACTGTTGTTTGTTTACATTAGATCAGAAGAACCCCATAACAGCCGGGAAAATCTTCCACCAGTAAATTTGAAAAGAAATTTCGCCTCATCTAAATGCCAAATTCATGGAAAATTGCAATAAAAAAATGGAAAAGTTTCTATTTGTTTCACTGGTAGAAGTTTTCCCCTGTGTTATTACAGTCCTCAGCAAAAGTTTAGACAATGGTGATATTTAACCTTTAAATACAAAATACAAACACTTGGGTTATTCAAATGGCTGTAATTATTTTTAAATATATTTTAAATGTTTTAGGACAGAAATAACGGATTTAATGTAGGATATTATTTAATTTAACTGAAAAAAGTGAAATTTGCATATTGCAAAAGTTTCGAACCTTTTGCGATATTTTGGCAACTGTTCACGGAAAAACGCAAATTTCAAACTTATGATGTCACATGCATAAAGTATTTACGTGCACCACGCGATAGTATCGGTTAGTGAAGATGCCACGAGCTAGAAATTTTCAGTCAGATGAAGTAATTAAAGCATGGAAGCTGAAATCGAGAGGGAAGACTGTTGCAGAAATTTCAGCTACTTTGAATCGTCCACAGAAGTCCGTCTATTAACACTAGAACGCCCGGAAATTTTACTGAAGTTTCACAAAAATATTTGATATCAGAATTTTTATTTAAAAATATTTGACTGATTTATTTAACGTAAATCTGCGTGTTTTAAATTTAACTTATTTTATGAAAGAATTTATGGTTCGAGTTGGCATTCAGTCACATGGTTGGAGTCGGATCGACTCCTTCCGGGCGTTCTAGTGTTAAGTACTATCTAAGGGTGTCTCTTTCAAAGCAAAACATAGATCTGGAAGGCCTTGTATTGCCAGAAAACGAGATTATAGAAGGATCCATAAACTGACATCTAGACAAATGATGATCGCTAATCGCATTAAGAGTGAGTCAAATATTTCTGTTTTAACGGATACTTTCGTAGATGAATTAAAGAAAGTGTACATTAGTTTACATGTAAATGATAAAACAACCAGCCTTGAAATCTCACAACAAATTGGCGCCTTTCCGTCGCGGAGTAATTCTGTTTATAAACTGATGAAATAATGGACTGAAACCAGAATTTATAAACGAATTTATTAGAAAATATGAATTTGCTTATTTTCACGTACATGGACGTAATAGGAAAATGTTAATTAAATATTCTTGGTGCCGTTTGCCAGTTTTGGAATTAAAATTAGGTGTTCTTTTTAAGGACGCCGCCCTCGGAAATGTTAATGATTTGGGTCTCATTTTGCTTTAATTCTCACGTAACTGTGGAGTTTCTCAAAGGTCGCCAAGCAGCGTAAGACTATATACATACATTGAAAACAATTTACAGCCATTTGGTAAAATTTAGATCTTCCAAAGTATGTATTTCTGCAAGATAATGCGTCTATTCATGTTGCATGCAAATCAAAAAATTAGTTTAACTCTCAAATTATTACTGTTCTCGACTGGCCCGCGTGTAGCCTTGATCTGAAACCAATCAAAAACTTTTGTAGCATCATATCTCATACGGTTTATGCAATTTTTTGACAATACACCTCTGAAAATTAACTTCGATCTGCTGTTGAACGTGTTTGGTACTAAATAGACCCCCCCCCCCCGCCCAAGTAATGCAGGATTTAGTTTCTTCGATGGAAAGTCACATTTTTGCATTAATAGCAGATAATGAAGGTGCAGTTCGATTTTAATTTATGGATATTGTTCTGTTAACAGACAGATTGTCTATAATTTTGCCACAATGCTAAATTTGTTTTGTTTTTTTTGTCATTATATATTATGTAAAGTGTATAAATTTCAATTTATTGTTTGTGAATGAAAGATAAGTCCCCAGTAATGTATGACAGTTGAGTTACAACAATTCGTTGCATATTTCTCAGTACAGAAATATAATCGATCATTGTCTAAACTTTTGCTGCGCACTGTATAATATCTTTCACGGGCATTGCCAGGAGAATTGTTAATGCAATCATAACATGGCGGAACCGCAGGGTCTGACTACAGTTGGAGTGTTTAGAAATATAGGATGTCCATAAAAGAGTGCTATAAATTTCAATAGTAGTCCAAGTTATAAATTTGTCCAAGTTATAAATTTTAATAGTGTCAACTGCAAGCGTTGTAGCGTGTTGGTTCTAGGTGACAAATAAAGAGTGACTCAAACAGCTTTAGATAAGCGCATGCGCGAGTACTGCCTTGTTATTTACTTGTTTGAACTGCCACATACGCAACTTGATGACTCCTGAGCGTAAAGCGTTATTGCTGGCCTGAAGATTTACAAGCTTACACTGACGGCGTACGCCAGTGGTGGCCAACTGTGGCACTCCACATACCACTGAAATTTTACAGAAAAGGTCGACTTCTTGAATCGCAGAGATTCGATGATTATATAAGGCAATGATTACTATAAAATTTTTGTGGTGTCGAGCGTGCCATAGTGGGCCACCCCTGGTGAACGCCGTATATGCGATTTTTTCCTTTGGGGCTTTATAAAAGATCATGTCTACGTTCCGCAGCGCCGCCACTACATGATTTGCCAGAGTTGAGACACAGAATTGAAGAGGCTAATGCTTCCATTACTCTAGACTTGTTAACCGAAGTTTGGGAATAATTATACTTTAGTTTATTTGTGTGCCGCATAACTAAAGGTGCACACATTGAACGTTTGTAAGAAATACTAGGTTAGTTTACTTTCAATTTTATGTATGATTTTTTGTAAATTATACTAAATTAAACTGTTATAATATATCATTGAAACTGGGACATTTTTTTTATCGACATTCTGTATATAGTGTAAAAATAGCATGTACCGGTATTGCTTTAGAATGTATCCAGAAAATTGCATTTACTTAGGTGGCGCTGACATCGAATTTATTGCTTGAAAGTGCAAACACTAGGCGTCAGTTAGAACGTCTAGAAATATGTGGATCGAAATGCGGTTAATATAGTTATGTCATAAGTATGAAACATCCGATTTGAAAACGGTTTTTAATTTAGAAATTCCGAATTCTCACCAAAAAATTTTAAAAGTTATTTTTACTTTATAGGATGAAATATATTCCACAAATAAAAGAAAAGAAAATTACTATTCAGAATTTAATGGTGTGAATTCAGAATTTTAAATTAAAAAAAAAAAAAAAAAAAACGCTTTAAAATCGGACGCTTTGTACGTAACCCTAGAACTACCGTAAATATTACTCAAATTTTATAAAAAAAATTCTCCATACCAGAATATTTATTTAAAGCACTTTAACTTATTATTGTCTGGTTTATTTTTTTAGTTTATTTTAAAGAAATGTCTGTTTTGAATAAATATTTCTTATGTACCTATCTGGTCAATTGGAAGACGTCTGGTAGGCGGAGGGTTAATAATCTAATATCCAGTGCCTTTTTTGATATTTATGATACAGTTTAAACTACTGGAAACTTATTTTTGAAAGATAAATTTTGCGAACAAGAGAATTTAAAAGATTTATATTGTAATAAGTGACACATTAGGAATGAACGAAAATCCGAGCATATAAATGTGTTGGTCTATAAATCTGAAACTTTCGATTTGAAAGCGGTTTTTTTATTTAGAAATTCTGAATTCACACCAGAAATTTTTGATCAGTAATTTTATTTTATTTGCAGAATATCTATCATCTTGCAAGGTAAAAATAACTGTTAAAACTTTCTGGTCAGAATTCGGAATTTCTTTAACCCCCTAATTCTCGCTCCCGTCATATTCACGGGCTGTGTCTTTTATTGAGATTATTCAGATTTGTCTGATTCACACCAGTTTTATAAAATAGTGTAGTTGGCTTTATTATGGTATCATTTTATCTGTCATTAAGTAAGGTAAATATTTCTTTTTCAAAAAAGTGGTGTCAATAAGCAATTTGACTTTTTAAACCGTAATTTAATGTGATCGTTAAGGGGTTAAAAAAAAAACCGCTTTCAAATCGGAAGTTTCATCACCGCCCCCTGAATAATAGGCCTGAGCTCTGACACAAAAATGGCGGCTGTCGTAGCCGGATTTTTATCTGCTTATTAACCCTTTGTCTACTGCATTATGATCTACTGCAATTTTTTCATGTAATTTTTTTTCGGTTACTGCAATGAAAATTAAAGGATAAACATAAAATAATACTCACCCGTGAGAAATTCAATTCGCTATAGGTAATTAATTAAAGTGGTTCTTTAAAGTACCGTAAGTACACTAAGCCTAAAGTAGTCTCGTAACAGAAGATTCAATGGTATATCAAACAAAATTTAAACTCTTAAAAATTCTAAATAACAGGAAGACACTCGCAAGTTAACCTTTCTCTGCGCGGAGTAATTCTGTTTATAAACTGATGAAATAATGTACTGACACCTAAATTTATAAACAAATTTATTAGAAAATAAAAACTTGCTTATTTTCACGTACATTATAATAAGAAAATTTTAATTAAATATTCTTGGTGTAGTTTGTCAGTTTTGGAATTAAAATTAGGTGTCCCTTTTTAAGGACACCGCCCTCGAAAGAGTTAAAAATAAAAAAATATATTAAAGTGACATAGTTTTATTTTATACATGAAAAACGAGTAAAAATTGAAATTGATGGCATTAGAAAAAATTTTTTTTAATCTTACATTTCGATTATGTTAGCAGTCCTTTATTTATGCGACGTCTATATTCCAGGACAACATGTTCTCCCGAATCTCCACATATGCAATATATGAATTTACATATGCCATTTCTAGCACAGCAAAAGAGAGCCGGTGCCACAACTTTCTCGATTTCCTATAAAAAATATTAATGAAACAGAAAAGAAATACCAGGAAAATCATTACTACACTAGAATTTAGTAATTAGATTATAAAGCAGACAAAAACGATAATAATATTACATAGGCGGAAAGTAAACAAAAAGTTTTTCTCCAACCCTCGGTGTGCTGGCGGTATTTATAAGTACCACCGAGTAATTCAACTGTTAAATCAAATACAGTGAATTCTCGATAAGTCGAATTCGAAGGGACCGACAAAAATATTCGAGTTAACGTAAGTTCGACTTATCGAAAATCCTTAAATACATACAGAAGATATATAAAAGTAATTCAATCTTATAGATAGGAATTGCAATTATACTGTAATAACGGATTCTGGCAAAATGAGCACTAAAGAAAAATACAATTTAATAGTACATGATATAAAGTACTTACAAACTCAAATTGTGTGAAAAAAAAATAACTTGTTAATGATGACTGCTTGGTGGAACTTTTTTGTCTTTCACTAGTTAGTCGCTCACATTTTGTAAACAAAGGAAAAGAGAATCGTCCACACCGTCTCTACTTTCGAAATATTGCTGTAGTGTCGTCATTGCCGCATGTGCTTGTTGATTATTTGGTGGTGAAATGCAATTTTCTTCCTCGTCATCTTCTTCAGATTCAGGATTGTTCTCCACTTTTTTTTATTGCTTCAACTATATCTGAATCACTAAGTTCTCCGCAGATTGCAACATTTTCGTCAATATTCAAAAACTCAGTATCGACATCTTCAGAAATAACTTGATCTTGCAGATGTTCATTCACAACTCATGAGTACGCGTTGCTTGCAAAGAAGCCACATATACTGAAGCAATTTTCGATAGTGATTTGTTTCACATCGTTTTCCCAGGCACTCGAGAATTAGACTAATTTCTCCTAACACAACACACTTTTGATTTATTCCATTTTCGTCGTCCTCGATTGCCATCCGCACTAGTCGATTTCTGTAGGAATGCTTTAAACATTTAATTACTCCCTAGTCTGCTGGTTGCAGCTTAGAAGTTATGTTAGAAGGGAGGAATTCTAACTTGGTAGATTTCAAGTTCAAAAATTGACTGTGAGCTGTACACTGATCAACGAAGATCAACACTTTACGCTTTTTTGCATGAAAAACTACATCCAAATTTCTGATGTATTCCTAGAACAATATTAGCGTCATCCAAGCTTCGTGATTAGATCTGTACTGTACGGGAAGTGACTTTTTTATGTTTTAAACAGCGAGGATTTTTGTATTTACCGATAACCAGTAAAGGTAATTTTTTTGTTCCAGAAGCATTTGTTCCGACAAGGACAGTTAAACGTTCTTTACTTTGTTTACCACCGGAACTTGATTCCACCTTTAACATCATCATGGAAAACATTTGTAAAAAAATCCCAATTCATCCATACTGAAAACGTCGTCCGCACTATAACCTGCAAGAATTTGGGGTAATGAAACTGTCTTCAATTCATCACACATTACATCAGACGCATCTTTTGCTTCACCGTGTAATGTCCGAAACACGGTGTTGTGTCTGGCTTTAAACTTTTCAAGTCACCCCGTGCTTGGGGTGAAGCCTTCCACATTCAATAATTTTGCGAAATCCAAAGCTTTCTCACGTAATATCGTACCACTTAAAGGAATTACACTCTTATGTGTCCTGTAATATGTTATATACCATTTTTTTAGGGCTGTTTCGATATCCTGGAAGGCACACGTCTTCATCCTTTTGCACACTGGACTGACACTTGACTTATGTCTTTTGAAAATGCTTTCTTTATCTTTCAGTATAGTAGATAGCATGTTGGGAGGGACACCATATGTCAGGGCTATATCTTTTCTCTTTAAATTAGTATTGTCAAATATCTTTTGTCAAATTTACTTACTGTTTTAAAGTAAGAGTTTGTAATTTCCGCTTCGACATTTTGAAAGACCCAACTGAAAACGTATCACTATGTGAAAGTAATAAACACTAAAATGACAAATCTCAACACTAAAGTAATGAACTTCAATGAACCTCAATAGAATCGGGAAAAAAAATCCTTTCATAAAGCGTGGGAAATTTGACCAATTAGAATTCACTTAGACACCTGTTCTGTTTCCAATGAATACCTGTTGAGAAAAAGGAATGCGTAAAAGAGAAATGAACGGGGTGGTGGGATGGGACGATTTCAGCCGGAATTCCAAACTCGCAGAGACTCCATACTGACCTATGTAGGAAGTAAAAATAGCGCCCTTCAAAGCCGGCGAAGGAGTGCAGAAAAGTTTTATCTAACAGAAAGTGTCTATATATTTGAGCTGTGGCTGAAAAATTAAGACATTTGTCGAATTACTGTTTTTTCTCTATCGGAAACAATCGACTTAAAAGATGTTGACTTCGACAGAACTAGAAAATTTAACATTGAATTGTAATAAAGGGGCCGGGACTTCATATAAACTTCGAGTTAAACGAATATTCGACTTATCTGACTTCGACTTATCGAGAATTCACTGTACATACACCGTTAACATAAAATAGCTAGTCAAATTTTATTTTAAGATCAAAACGAACACGAAAAAAAATCCAACACTTATCTTATATCGTTTACTGTGTTTGCAGCAATAAGAAGACGAGCGTGACAACCTATGCAAAATGTCGGAACAAAACACATCGGCTGTTTTAAAGATAGCCTCCTTCCTCGCTAATATAACAAACCTAAAACTACTACTGCCATGTATCCTGATAAAATGGAGTTAAAAATTGTTTTTGTAAAGTACCTTTAGAACAGAGGTGGCCAACTCTGGTTCACCGGACACCACTAAAATGTTAGAGAAAAAGTCGATTTCTTGAATCGCAGAGATTCGATGATTCGGTAAGGCAATGATTACTATAAAATTTTAGTGGTGTCAGGCGTGCAACAGGTTGGCCGCCCCTGCATTAAAATATTAATAATATTCACTATCGGATGAAATTTTAAAGTCAGTGGTACTTATAAGTACCGTCAGTAGATAAGCCTTTAACCCTCCGTCTACCAGACGGGTCCAATGGACCCGATGGGTACATTCGAAATATTTATTCTAACCAGAAATTTCTTTAAAATAAACTAAATATGTAAACCAGACAATAATGAGTTAAGTAAATAAGTTCAATAGTTTTAAATAAGAATTCTGATGTGTAATATTTTTATAAAACTTGAGTAAAATTTTCGGTAGTTCTAAGGTTAAATATACTGTTTTCACTTCCATCAAATATAACCTTAGTTTAACCCGGCAAGACGGGTTCACCTGCAGTCTCTCCTTATAAACCGAAGTGGTCGGGTCCATCAGTACCTGCTTCCAAGGTCACCTTCTATGCGTAGAGTATGAAAAAGACGAATTCAGACTCTTTTTTTTTTAGTTTTACAGAATTTTTAAAAGACTTATAGAAATTGACGCTATACGTAAAGACTGCAAAAAATCTGAAGTTTCTGATCCATGTACACTCTAATTATTACGAAAATTGATAAATCTCACTATTTTTACCTACAATAATGTATAATTTCATCATAATAAAAATTGTAAAGAAAAATTAAGTTTTTCGAATAAGGAAAATAAAGGTGAGTGCTATTAATTTATAAATTAACGATAATTTAACATTTCAGCTATCATTTTTCATGGGAAAGAGTGTAATTATCATGAATTTGATTAACAGATAGAATTCAAAAGATTTTTTCGTATGTATGCCATTTAATAAGTTTGGAGTGTGCTGACACCCCATGCCCGTTCTCGTGTTACGTTTCACGGCGCCCGTCTTGCCGGGTTTTAAAGAAGATTTTCGTTTGAAAAAAGGGGTATCCAAAAAATGAATCATTTAGGAGCTCCGTTCTTCGATATTTCACGTAAGCAGGGCTGCCACAGGCGACTGTTTTTATATTCGGTGTCGCACCACTATTTTAAAAAATACATTTTTAGTATATTTCTCTTGTAAATGTCGTCAAAGCGTATCTAAAAGTTTTTTGCTGTGAAAAAGTGGTGCGAAATAAAATTAAAAAATAGTCGTCTGTGGCAGCCCTGCGTAAGTTAATTTTCCTTGATTAACTGTGTGTTGTATTCGATTTTAAAATTACTCGTTCGTAGATGTAAAAGCGTTTTCACGGGTTAGCCTATAGTAGAAAAATTCAGTTTTACAGTACATCAGGGTTTTCCAACATTTTTACTTTGAAACCTCACGTTCCATCCAATGGAGTTATGAATAAAGAGGAGGAGACATATAGCGTATTGTCTACCAGATACTAGTGAAATAACTGAAGAGGTTTTCACAAGATGGCAGCTGTTTTCTTTAAATCGGAGAAACAGTTCCTGATTGCCGACAGGGCAAACTCCCACCAGTAAATTTGAATAGAAAATATCGCCTTATTTAACGATTTATTCATGCAAAATTTCTCTGAAAAATGCGGTACAAATTTCAATTTGTTTTTACTGGTGGCAGTTTGTCCAGGTATTTTAATCTTTATCACTGACATTAGCAAGATGTTATTTAGGTTGTCACAATATGGCGGCATCGCAGGGCCTGACTATCACCGAAATAAAGTTGTACCAGTAAAAATGAATGTCTGTTTTTGCGATAATTTATGACTGAAATTCTGGATTCATAAGGCATTTAAATAAGCAGAAAATTTCTATTTAAATTTACTGGTTGAAGTTTTCCCCGGCAGTAATCAACCTCTGCAAAAACGGTTCCAGTTGAACATTCTCTATTTTAAGGGTATGTCAGTTCCTCTTTATTGATAGTTCCATGGTGTGATCCCAGTTGTACTGCCACCTGTCCAGTAATTGGGTTCGAATGCATTTTATAAGATAGGACCGAGGCAATTTAACTCCTCGATCCACTGGTAGGTCGCAGTACTGGGCGGCATCATTCGCCAGCTCATCCGCCAGTTCATTACCCGCTATGCCAATGTGGCCTTTTATCCAAGTAATGTAAAAAATTTTATTTTGATTTTGTTTAATTAAATTATGGATGTAATAAATTGAAGGGTTAGTTGGAAATAAATTGTCTAAGGCTTTAATAGTAGATTGACTGTCACTTAATATTTGGAATTTTGTATAAGGGGAGTTAATGGCCCAATTAATTGCCGAAATTATTGCGTGCAGCTCCGCCTTGAATTTTCTGCTCTCAGTTTGACTGTTTTTTCATAAATTTTAATGTTATGATTGTAGGCTACCATTGCATATGCTGTGCCAGAGTCCACCTTAGAACCATCTGTGTAAATCGAAATAAGATTAGATTTGTGATAATTTTGTCTGTAACTATTAAGTTATTTAAATGAATTTCCGGATTTATTTCATATTTTAGGATTTTATTTTCTATATCATCTTTACATATTGGTTTGGGTTCTTTAAGTAATAAGTTTTTATTGTGTAAAATATTGTATTTTAGATTTTTATATTCCAGTGTTATTAAGATTGGTGGTATTCCTAATAGGACCTGTAACGTATGTGTTGCAACATTTTTATATGTTTTGGTTATTGACGTGAGACAAGTTCTTTGGATGGATTGAAGAGCGCGTTTATCTTTTATCCTGAGGTCTCCAAACCACACCTCCGAACCATAATCTATAATTTTTTCTAGTACTGTTATGTACCAGGCTCTAAGATAGCCTCTGTCCACCCCCCAAGTAGCCGAGAAGACCCGTTTAATGGATGAGGGCAGATATACGCACGGGCTGGTACCAAAAGTTCAGAACCAAATAATTTCAAAAGATAAAGTATCTATTTACTTTTTAACAGGCCGCGGCAGCTTCCCGTCTTTCCTTTATAATATCGGCAAAAAAGATGACGACCTTTGTAAATGTGGTGGTCGAGGAGACCCGATGCATTACATTTTCGGCAACTGCAAATTCATGAAGTTTCAATTTCACAGAACAGAAACGACAATCCTTCAGGACATCCTAAAAATAATTAATGACCCGGCACAACTTAAAAAACTTTATGCTAACTACGATATTCTCAATAGCCACTATTCTTTTATTCAATATAAATACATTCAATAATTACCTCTTCTGATTGCCTGTGGTGGACATGTCATGGGTCCACGTGGTGTATGAAAGGGTGTTTTTGAGATTGTTTTATTTTTAAGAACTTAAATACCACTAGAAATATTGTAAATATGTATAAATATTTTTGTTTAAAAGGGTGAAAAAAAGGGGAAAAAATATTTCTTATCAAATGTAAAGATGAATGTAAATACTTAAATTTTTTTCAAATAGTACGTAAAATCCAAAACATATAAATCATAATCGTAATATATTTCTAGGCTCGTCCTGAAACAATAGGGTAGCCAATTGTGATTGGTAAAGAATCGCCATCTTAAATAATAATAAATTTTCACAGGCGGTCCGGGGACACGGCACTTGCCTCTTGTGCTCTCTTCGGCGTGTCAGGCGGGTCGTTCTGAAGTCTTCTTTCCCGGAGACTGGGGTTCTGGGCTTGTTTCCGCAGGTAGTAAAACTTTTCCCTGCCCTGGGCTTGGGGGTTACACCTAACCATAAGCCAAAAGCGGGTTCCCAGGGTGGGTGCTTACTTACTTACTTACTTACATTCATTTACGAGTTCCTTCATTGCCGTAAACACAGTAGCATCGTGCAATTCAAGCTCCTGATGAATACCTAGTTTTATCAGGAATGGGGTAAGCTGGGGCCTTGTGCTATATATCATTCTCTTCCATTTTTTATGCTGAATATTTTGATATAAGGTACTTGAAATTATATGTAGGGGTTCAAAACGGATAGTATTTCGCATTATTTAACACCTTGAGGGGCGGTGGTATATATTATATACCACCTACGATTAATGAAGTTTCACACCAGAAAATTTTTATTAAATTTTACTTTTCTAACTTTAGAGGAAAAAAGGGCCGTAAATTTGCTTTTACTTATTTTGAAATAGAAATTTTCAAAGATTCCGGTGTGAGTTCAACATTACGGGAACGCAATCACTTGCCCCTCCAGGGGTTAACCCCACAGTCTCTTTCATTGAATAAAACGAAATTATATTTTTCGGAAATGGTGGCTGCTCCTTGTACCGCAGGATGGACACACCTGGAGTAATTTTGTTGGAGCAATAAGATAGTATTAAAAGTATCCAGCAACTACTAATAGTTCATTTGAAAACTTAATATTTGCTTAATGTTTTGATCTTTGTTTTCTAATTTAAAACTTTATGTTAAGTTCTTTTTTATATATAGGTACTCCCTGGTAGTTATCTCAATATTTCACTTAATTTGCGAATCTATAAGAAAGTAAGAAATAAAAGCCTTTATATATTTCAATTTGACAGTATGCTGTTCTATTATGAAAACGCTACAATGATATTTCTATCACTGCACAATTTGCTGAAAATTAGATTAATGTACTCACTTTATAAATCTAAACTCCATTTACTGCCTTATTGAATAATGTGAATAATGACGACGACGAAATAAAACACAATCATAAATTTCCATCCAATGCAAAGCAAAAAATCTAATTCTAGGAAGATTTTCCAGATAATAATTAGGCACTTGCAATCCCGTATGGGAGAAGCGGTACCCACTTTCCGAAATTAAATCCTTGCGTTAATTAATTACAGAATTGCTGTGATTGAAAAGCCAAAGATTACCTTTCGAAAATACTGCTATACCTTCTACCACCAGGGAAGCCAACTGTGGCATGCGCGACACCACTAAAATTGTATAGTAATCATTGCCTTACCTAATCATCGAATTACTGCGATTCAGCAAGTCGACTTTTTCTGTAAAATTTTAGTGGTATCCGGCTTACCACAGTTAGCCTCACCTGCTCTACCCCCTCCGCTGAATATGACACTCCACACTATAACAAAAGTACTTCACCTTAACATATATTTTTATAATAAGCATACATAAAATTGCGAAATTCTATAATTTGAAGTTCCATAATCTTGAGTGACATCTCTTAACGCTTGGTTGAAAAATCATATTTTTTTTTTTTTTTTTTTTTTTTTTTTTTTGTATTTGCAAATGCAGAGTAACACAAATATTATAAGTATGTAATTTATGTAATTTATTTAACATTTGATGATGGAAAATATTTAATTAATTTTATCCTATATTAAGTTAGACAAAGTTTATACTAGATACTACATATCCGTATATCTAAATACATAAAAATTGCGATATTAGTGATTTCTACTTTTAATTTTAATTAAATATACATTGTTCCTATTTTACGTTTTTAGTAATCCTGATTAATTTACTTTTATTCAAATTTTCATACTTAGAATTTGAAACTGTGATTTTATTTTCTTAGAATGTTTCATTATCAGTTTAATTTAAATGCAAATTTCCACTGCTTTAACTAAAAAATAAGTTGAAGTGCATTTTAAACCAGTGTCATTTCTGATTAAAAGTTCCTGCATAACTGAATACAAATACAGACGAAAGGAAAAAAGAAGTTTGAAAAACTTATTTTAAAAGTTGCATAGAAATAAAAAGACTTGAAGTGAAATAAGTACTTTATATTTAGACAAAGTTAAGTTTCTACCCTGAAGCAAAATTCTTTTTATTTACTGCCTTCAAGTCATGAAAGTTTTTTATAAAAACTTTTTAAACTGTTTGTAAACATGGATGGTTTTGTTTTGAAAAAAAATGTTTTTGAAATAAATTGCATTGCTCAGGGCTCCCACTGATCCGGTTTTCAAATACCAGTATTTTTAAAGGCTAATTTCCGCCGTACTTTTTCCAAAAAAAAAAAAAAAATGCGACATAAGCCAATAAAGATCATTGTTTGAAAAATGTGTTATTCAAAAATAAACAGAGTTGGGGCCTTGAGTGCGGTGTTGAATATTTTATTTTGCCAATTACAAATAATTTTGAACTTAAAATAACTGATTAAATGAGTGGTTACCATGTTCTTTGATATGAAATATGTTCACTCGCTATGGCTTAGCTACCAACTTATCACCGAAGGTACTCACTTACGCAATCCCTCAGGAGGAAGTTGATCGATTTTTTTCTTTCTTTCCAGGGAGCTGTATTTAAAATTTTATGTTCATTTTATTTTTTTAAACTAACTAATAAAAAAAATCACACGCAATTTAATTTTTTTATTTTTTTTTCCAATCAATTTTCTTTAAACATTTTTTTTTTCTTTTTAGTACATTATAATAAAAATTTGCGCCTTTTAAGCAATTACTTTGAAATTTGATTTTCATTTGAAATATTGTATGCAAGGCGAATGTTTTCTCTCTGGAAAATTTCCAAGTATTAATATAGTTTCAATCGATGCTGGATTTAATTAAGTTTCATGTTTTCCCCATGTCGGTGGCTCATGGAAAAATATTCCATCTTGTGCTGCATTTGTAGCCTTGCCAACCAATAATAGTGAGAAGTTCCAGGCTGGGTGAGAAGTTCCATGTGGTTTAGTCGGTAGAATTTCAGTGCGCTCTACTGGTGGCCCGGTTTCGAGTCCTGGCATGGAACCTTTTTCACTAGGTTGTTCTTTGCGCCTTTTAACCCCTCAATTCTCGCTCCCGTGATATTCACGTGCTATGTCTTTTATTCAGATTTTTCAATTCTCACCAGTTTTATAAATTAGTGTGATTGGCTTTATTGAGATATCATTTTACTTGTCATTAAATAAGGTGAATATTTCTTTTTCAAAAAACTGGTGCCAATAAGCAATTTGAATTTTTAAACTGTAATTTAATTCGAGTGTTAAGGGGTTAAGCAATTAATTTGAAATTTGATTTTCATTCGAAATATTATATGCAAGGCGAATGTTTTCTTTCTGGAAAATTTCCAAGTATTAATAAAGTTTGTCTTTAAAATATTTTTTTATAACTTATTACTATTCAAAAATAAAGGTAAAACGCAAAAGCGTAATAGTTCGCAGCTACTGTTATGGTACTATTTTTGGAAAACGTGGTTCTAGTATTTTGATTTACATTCCACATCATCCAACTTTAAGTTATTTTGGAATAGCTGAGAGCAACAGTGCATGAGTAAGAATTCGGGTCGCGCACCTCAGACTATTATGCAACGCCCTAGAGATCACTTTGCAGACCAATGAACTATAGTGTCTAGAAGTTTAATAGTGAGGAAACCGACAAGCGAAAACCGTATCCACAAAATCACATTTTCTTCCGCTATGTTCATATATTGCTAATATATTGCTACGAATAAATAGAAATCAAGTGTGATTTTAGATATTTAATGATGTAATTTAACCCTTTCAGGGGCAAGATGTTTCTGCTCCAAAAATTGTTGAAAGGATTCATACCACAATTTACAAACAAATTTATTCGAAAATAATCAAAAGCTTTTCTTCGCGTATATTACGAGAGCATAATTATACTAAAAATTATTTGTGGCAATTGGCAGTTTGGAAATTCAATTTAAGTGTTCGCACTATGGCAAACGGTGTCCCTGAAGGAGATAAACCAGAGCCTGATTACTATCAGGCCAAAATTCCACTAGTAAATTTTCATAGATATTTTTGCTTATTCAATTTCATGCAAAATTAGTGTCACGAATAAAGAAAAACATTTCTATTCCTTTTTACTTGTGGAAGTTTTCTCCGTTGGTGATCAAGTCCTGATTTAACCCCTTATGTACTGAATTATGAATTTATGAAAATTGTATCTTCTAAAGCATTTTCCGGGAATTTTTTAAACTACATTAGAAGATTTACATAATAATTTAATAAATTTTAGAAGGATTTTAGAAGAATTGAAGGATTTAGAAGGATTAATTAAATTTGAATGTATAGGGATTATGTGCAATATTTATAACCCCACTCAAATCTTTTATTTTAAATATTTTTCTTAGTATTTTATAGAATTAGGAAATGCACAAATATAATATTCTTACAATAGAAATATAGAAATATTTCCGAATTTAAAAATTCACCCAACGCCAAGAAAGCTGAAAAGATGCAAAGACAAAAGAAATCATCCTTTTGAAAATATTTTTGTTTTGTGTAACCAATAATGCTTTTGGAACAAGATAAAGTGATGTATCTATAACTCATTCTAAACTTTATTACAACTAATCGATGTATTAAATGAATTTTATAACAAGTCATTTTAATGGTACTTCCCGTAAGGCATGGTGACGTTACGGCGACGTCGTTGTGAAGTCACACTGTGATTTTGTGACTGTCGATGTGACGTAACGTGACGTCGATGTGAAGTTATGGTGACTAGAATGTGAAGTCGTTATGGCCGTTTTAGAGCCCATTTGTGACGTCACATTGTGACCAGTTTGTGAAGTCACGGTGAGACCAATTTGTGAAATATGTGTCATTTGTGACGAAATTGTCATTAACACTGTGATGATTCTGTGACGACAGTGACAATGTTGTGAAGTCACATTGTGACAATTTTGTGAAGTCACATTGTGACAATTTTGTGAAAATTGTGTAATTTGTGACGAGTTTGTCATTAACTTTGTGACGAATATGTGATTACAATGACAATGTTGTGACAGCGTTAAGATGCAAGACATTTATTGTAAATGAAATCGCTATTCGAGTCCAATCAATGAACCTAGACGATGGAGGCAGGAGTGATTATGAGTAAAAGAAATTTCTGAAGTTCACAGAAAATGTTCAAGATGTTTTTCACGATGTCAGTTTGTCGAAATTTGCGTTTTTTTTCGCAATACTTTGGCGAAATTCGCCTTATTTGCACGATTTATTGACAAAATTCCACGTTTTTTCGCTATGCTTTGACGAAATTCGCTTTTTTCGCTGTGTTTTGACAAAATTAAATTTTTTCGCGATCCTTTGAAGAAATTCACGTTTTTCTTCAATCTCTTGACGAAATTGCATGTCTTTTGTGAAATTCACGTTTTTTTTCCACGACCTTTTGAAGAAATGTAGACATTTTTCGCAATCGTATGAAAAAATTCGCCTTATTTGCGCGATTTATTTACAAAATTTCGCCTTTTTTGCGGTCCATTAACGAAATTCGCGTTTTTTCTACAATCATTTGACAAAATTTGCTATTCTTAGATGAAATTCGCTTTTTTTTCCACGATCTCTTGACGAAATTTGCATTTTTTCCCGATCCTTTGACAAAATTCACCTTTAACCAATCAAGTTATTCTTTCTTTTCTATAAACAACGTAGCAAATATAATAAATTTTTGCGAATAAAAGAATAATTAGGTAATATGTTATTTTCTCATTCTACTTTTGCAATAATAAATTTACAGCAAATTGGAGCTAAAGAAGAATGAAAGAATGATATCTGCTCAACAACTACCGTATTTACTCGCGTAATAGTCGCACTTTTTTTGCCAATTTTTCATTGTGAATGTCTAAGTGCGACTATTATGCGGAGATATCTAGTACACAATATTATACACTCTAATACTAAAACGTTACTGGTAAACACATTATAATGAAATTAGTAATTTATCAAATGTTTCCAAATTATGTGCTGTTTATTAAAGACCATTTTTCTTTTTATGGTAATATTTTTATAGACGTAAAATTTACAAATAATCTTTGTGAAAATTTTGACAAAAAATTCTCATAATAAATAACTTTCAATGAAGGTATCAGTATCACTATTGTAATGTGAATCAGTGTCTGAAGAATCTCTGTCATTCCATAAAATGTCATCTTCGCTTCCATCCAAAGCGTCGGAGATACTCGTCTTCTTAAAACTTCCTGAAATTATATCGCTTGTTATTAAAGTCAAGCTTTGTAATATAGAACTACATATTTGTTCCAGGGATTGATGCGTTACTTTTTCATTCGGAGTTTTTTCTTTCTTCTCTGTATCCATATGCTCGTTTTATATTGCCCTTAAACGGTATGTTAACCGATATGACGAACGGTTGCAAAATCGATGTGAGTCTTCCAAATTTTATCACAAGATTTGTTTTGCTTTTGAATGTTCCTTCTTTAAATCATCAACAAGATGTCCCCGGAAATTATCGAGTACCAGCATGGCCGGATTTTTGACCAATGCTCTAGACTTTTTCTTCCAAATATTGTTAACGCAATCTTTCATCATTTTTTCATCCATTCAATTTATGCGAAGAAAATATTTTGATGATTTTTTTCTGCTTCAAATCGGGGGGGGGGGGGGAGGGGGGGGTAGACTATTACGCGACTAAACACGGTATTATAAAGAATGGAAAGAGAGAAAAAGAATTAATTGGTATAAAAATGTTAAGCTCAGAAAGAGCTTCTTCGGTAGAGGTTGAATAAATGTTTTTCTTTTCTAATCTTTTAAAACTCATATACACCAAATAAAGAAATTATTTAAAGATTGAAAAGACAGTTTTTTTTAGCACTGTATGTTAATAATCATCACTGAGTTGTAACAATGTTGCTCTGATATTTTGAGGATTTTCGATATAATTGGTTATTCTTATATTTACTCTGAATGTGTAACTAATTTTCATATAAATAAATACACACAAATATATATATATATATATATATATATATATATATATATATACACATATATTTGGTTAACATATATACATGTGTGCAAGTTTAGATGTTGGTAATTAATAGTAATATTCCTTTGTACAAATGCAAGATGGGCTGCAAACCACATTTGCTTGTTTTGTTATTTGTGCCACTAACTAAATTATATTTATTTGTTGTTTTTATTAATTCTGCAATTACTTACTGTTCCCTCAGACAATTTTTTTAAAGTTGCAGCACCCTGCTCTTTTTAAAATTGGCGAAATACACCTTTTAAAAAAAAGTGAAATTCACCTTTAGTTGCAATCCGAGATTTTTTATAAAAAAACTTCCCCATATCATAGTATTTCTAAATCAGTGTGCCCAAGACCTTGCAAAAATTATAGAACTTTATTTCTTTGAAAAATACAAGATATTGTTAAATCATGTCGTTATTTAATTGTATTTTTCAATTTGTAGTTCATAAAATCCTTAAAAATTAATGTCACTTTATTTATCAAATTAGCAAAATACATACTTTTTTCTTATAGCATTACTAAACACATTACTAATACATCTACTCATGAAGCTCTGTCATTATGCTCTGTTTTTACTGAACTAGCGCCTCTTTTTAATACATTTGACAAATAACACCAAAAACAGTGGTGGAAAATTGGCGCAGAGATGGAGCCTATTGACACCACTAAATTGTTATGGTATTATTCAGTTTAATAAAAACTCAGAAATTTGATCATTAGACAAGAGGCAAAATACTACTATAACTTAGTGGTGTCAATAGGCTCCACCTCTGTGCCAATTTTCCACCACTGCAAAAAGCATTTTTATAAAAAATGTGATTTATTCAGTCAAATAAAGTTGTGAAATTCAATAGCAATACGTTCATATTAGCAACATTCCAAGAGTTAATCGTCGAAGAAATCGCCAAAGATTTTACTACCTACAGCAGTTTTTTTATTATTATTATTATTATTATTATTATAGTTTTAGTAGTTTAAGCGAGCAGTTCGATTACATGTTTATTAAATTTGTGTTTTGTTTATGTACATTTTTTGATGAAGTTTTTAATTTACTATAAAGTTTTTAGAATAACGTGTGGTGAACATTTTATATATGCAGTCTGTTACAAATGCAGGCAATCATATTTACTTTTATATGACACAGTAAAATAAAAAAATAATGAAAATAATATAAAATAGTTAGCCATTTTTATGTGAATAATGTATAAAAATTCAAACCATAAGCACAAAATAGAAATACACATTGGTTCATTGTTACTATTATTATTTTATTTACAGGATTAGATGATAATTACAAATAACAAGCCCCCTTTAATCAGTCTGTTTTCTAATAGAGTGTATAGTATAGATATTTCGAAGTTTATGCGTATAAAATCATTCAGGAACTAAAATATTAAAAGTATCCAGAAAAAAAAATAACGAAATATATTTTACATTTTACCTTCATTCATTCAAGTACATGGATATGTTTTTTAATAATTAAAATCTTTCAATCAAACCATATTTGAATTCTCACTGGGTTGCATAATTTCTATATTTGTCAACAAATTGAGACACCGGTTTACTTTGAAAACTTTTCGTTCGTAATGTTTAACTGAAAAGTTCTTACCAGCTAAGGATATCTCTTTATAAATTTTTATAACTTTTCTCACGCTGATTCCCCCCCCCCCCTTAATACCGCATATGCATGATATCCTTTAAATAGTATTTCTCCATTATGTTAAAAAATTCTTATTTCTTCTAAATAGAATAAACTATCTTCTTTTCTTCTGAACAGATATTAATTTTTAAATAAAAATGTGCAACGCAAATTGTTTCAGACCATCAAACAATTTTATTCTATAAAAAGGCCTTTTTATTTAGTACGTTAAATACATTTAAATATTTAACTATTATTATGTTAAACTTCGATTATAATATTTTTATACGTCATTTTAAAGTTTGAGAAAAATGTGATTTTAACCTATAATATTTTAAAAGAAAACAAATCTGATTAAAATAAATTTATATAATTGATTTTAATTATCTCATTAAAATTGTTGATAGGCAGTTATTTATTTCAATAAATTAAGTAATAAATCTACTGAACTTTATTAGGTTAATGAAATATTTATAAGAAAATGCTGAAATCGTTATAATTTAAAGAAAAGCAAATTCTGGAACAAAATATTTTTTCTTACCTTTTTTTTTTTTTTTTTCTTAACGTCGTTCTTTAAATTCCGATGTAATCCGTGTTTAAGGAAGAACAAATTTTAGAAGTAGAAAATATGTCCAATAATAACTACAATAACAATGATGGGAACCATTTTAAACCACACCAAAGCTACTGTAATTATTTCGAACTGATATTTTTGTCTAAAGTACTATCTTGGGATGATTATTCCTACAGAGGTGCCAAGTTCGCACTAATCTTCCGTAATGCGTGGATTAATTTAACCCAGTTTACAAAGTTTCGAACCAGAAAAATTATTTGATGAATCTTTATTTATTTAATTCCAGTTTTCTACGTGGAACTTATTGAATTTAATCTCTGAAAAAAAATTCTGGTGAGAAATGTATTAAACCAGGGTTATATTAACCCACATATTACGGAGGATTAGTGGCAACTTGGCACCTATATTCCTATGAAATTTTTTAGGTTAAATGTTTATATCTGACAGACTGCATGTTCATAACACTACCTATTATCCAGCAAAAAACTCCCTCCGTCTGTTCCAAAGATTAAACGCAATATGTTGTCTTTAATAGTTTTTATCGTCTGCGGTTTTTCGCGATCTTTTGCATATCAAGGCCCGGAACAGATGGCTTTTCCGTTCTCATACATTTATATGACATAATATTTTTATAAGCATAGTTCGAATTAAAATTTCTTGTTTCAAGATTTTTTTTATGCATTTAACTTTTTTTTTATTATGTGTTTCAAAATAGGTCAAGTTTTAAGTTTTCTAAAGCTACTTTTGTCAAATATGACAATAATTAAACAAATACTGGGAGTATAACAAATTAAAGTATGTTTAAATTTTTAGAGTATTTAAAATTTATTTTAATATGCAATAGTGCAAGACCTTTTGAAAATAGAAAAGTAAAGTTTATATTACACGCAGTAAATGCGAAATATTTTCATAAAAAAGAAATAAAATAACTGGCGAAATAATGTTTTTAGTGGGAGAGTGTGTGTGGGGGGGAATCAGGCAATTGTCATTTTTCTTTCTATTTTAATTTCCTGTAAAGTAATACAGCTTGTAAAATAACAGTATTTTTCAAAATAAATTTCTTTAAAAGAAAAAAAAATGAATAATCAATTACGCCATGCATTTTATATGTATTTTGTATATTTTATTTTATATTCGGAAAAAGTTAAATTTAATTAAAAAGTGTGATACAAGTAGCCAAATTTATTTTTTAAGAATTACTTAAAATAATTAAACACTAGCGGAAAAATGTATTACTGAAAATATGCAAGTGTTTTTGTTTATTATAATAACGCATTGCTTTATTACAAAACTCCGTCCCTTCTCATGCCCACACACAATCAAATCTTTGCTTTCTCCACCTGTATATTAATTATTCTGCCATTTCCGCTGATATAAATAACCAATTTCCCGGATTATACAATGCAGGAGGAAAACATTTTCTTATTATTGAAATCTCTACAGTTAATGCATTTTTCTAGATTGACCACTAATAACACCAAAAAACATTTTTATATGAAACTTGTCAATTATGTATTCAAATAAAGTTTTAAAATTGAATAGCGATACTTTCAAATTAACAACATTCCAAGAGTTAATAGTCGAAAAATTCGCCAAATATTTTACTACCTACAACAGTTTTTTTTTTAATTCAAATAGTTTTAGTAGTAGGCGAAGCGAGCAGTTCGATTACATGTCTATTAAATTTGTGTTTTATTTATGTACATTTTTGATGAAGTTTTTAACACTAGAACGGCGGCGAGGGGTCATTTTGACCCTTGCCGAATGAATACATTTCGATTCGAACCGGAATTTTTTTAAAAATATAAGATTAATATATGCTACCCAAAAATAACTTAAATAAATAAGTTAAATAGTTCTAAATAAAAATTCTGATGTGAAATATTTTTTATAAAACTTGAGCAAAATTTCCCGCCGTTCTAGTGTTAATTTTGTTGTGAAATATTAGCCGGAAAGAAACACTTGAAGTGGAAAGTTTTAATCTTAACATATGTTTTGTCACACTGTTAGTTTACAATATGGCAGGGTTTTTTGTCACATAATGAGACGTGCGTTACATGTAGTGACATAACAGTGACGTCACAATTTTTTTTATTGCCAGAAAAATATTTTTTACAGTAAATAACATGTTTTAAAGAATTTTTGTAATTTTTAAAAGTTTCCTAAAAAGTTCACATATCAGTCACAATGTGACATCGCTGAGTGGTGTCATTTTGTTCCCAGTTGTGCCGTGACCACAGTGACTTACAGTGACGTCACTGTGACCATGCATGCTATGAGGGTTATAAGTACCAATAGTAGATAAAGGGTTAAACTACGGAAAACTTATTTTTGAAAGATAAATTTTGCGAAAAACAGAATTAAAACGATTTTTCTTGTAATACGCGATACATTAAGAATGAACGAAAATCCAGGCATATATTAGTCATTAAGTATGAAATGTCCGATTTGAAAGCGGTTCTTTTATTTTAAAATTCTTAATTCCTACTGGAAATTTTTGAGTAGTAGTTTTCTTTTATTTGTGCAATATCTAATGTTTTATAAACTAAAAATAACTATTAAAACTTCTTGGTGAGAATTCGGAATTTCCTAATACAAAACGGCTTTCAAATCAAGCGTACTTAATGACCTAATATTTAAAAATGCATATTACACCGAATATTTCTAGACTCTGTAACTAAAGCTTATACCTTCAAGCAATAAATTCGATTGCAGCGCCGCCTAAGAAAATGTAATTTTTTTAATACATTCTAAAGCAATACCGGTATAAGCGATTTCTACATTATGTATTTCTAGACACTGTAACTAATGAATAAGATGTATTCAATAATAGTAATGAAAACTGACTTACTAGCACGCGTATTCGCCCACATCCCCGATGTTCTAGAAGGATAGGTTATTTTGTAGAACACCTACCAAGTTATTGAAAACCTTTCAAAATATCTCAGAAGCACATGATCACATAAAATAACTCCTACAAACGTTTTAGCTTATTTTATTTTTTTTAACCCTTTAAGGGACATGGCACTTCTATTAGTAAAATACTGAAATGAATGACTGACACCGGAATTTACAAACAAATTAATTGAAAATAAGTAAGAGGTTTTCTTCACGTACTTAATAAAGCGAAAATTTTCAAGCAAAAGTTCTGGTGCCAATGCCTCATTTAGGGATACAATTAGGTGATCAAAGAATGAACTACCGTCCTTGATGAGGTTAAAATAAACTAAGAAATGAAAACTAGTTTGATAAAGCAAAATATACACCTGTGACTTTAACCCTTTGCGGTCGAGTGTCGCCATATAGCCACGCCAAGCTTTATATACATGATTCTATTTTTAGATTCTATTCGCAACACTCGCAATTACAGTCGTGGAAAAAAAGTAAACACCCCCTACTAACTCCTCAACAAATTATCGTAGAAGAAAGTTACTGGTACCGAACGATTGGAAATAATGTCTACTTTTAAATGGTGTATACAAAATTTGCTTAGGGGCCATCTACATATTAAAACAAACCATAACTTTGTTTTCTCAATAGCAATACACAATTCTGACAGCATAAATGAACTCTACACCCTTCAATTAGCATAAAAACAATTTTTTATGCAATTCGTACCATAAGTTTCCGAGAAATTAACCCTTTCAGGACCGCATTTTTATTTACAAGAGGAAAAATCTGAATTTCTGGAATTAAGGTTGTTTTTATCTACTGTAAACATAAATATAATTTTAAAACATTATTTAACATTTTTTAATAGTTTTTTTAAACGATGCCATGTAGCATCATTGGGACCAAACGAGAACTGTACATGAAAAGCACATGATGCCATTTGGCATCATTGAAAGCAAAAGAAAAGGAAATATAGATACACTTTTTAATGTGTATTCATTTTTTAAGGTCCATTTCATGCATAATTGTATATACTGAAGTTCCAGGCTTTTGGCAAGAATAGAGGTTTGATTGATGCACTAGGATGGTGTTGGTGTTGTTCATGACAGAACCGATTATCCACACGAGATATATATGCCCGAAGGAGGGATGTCCTCAGTGGGGGTCTTTTTAAAGGAACCTAACCCGTATTTACGCAGGAAAACCCTGATTCGATGAAAACCACTGAAAACTCCAAAGAGTTAGGCCGACGAGTGCGATTGGTTCCGAACTAGCACTTCCCGTCTATGAACTTTGCCAGCGGAACCTCTCAGCCACTTGATACACTAAGTTATCTGTAATTTATTCATCACAAAATATTTTAAAGTACTCATAAGGACTAAAATTTCATCAGGAAAAAGTTTCTCTAAATGACGTGTCAAATGGTTCAATATTCTTATCTTCTAATTGATCTACATTTTCAACTTCAAATACTTATTACCTAGAGAAATAAAAACTGGACCGAATGAATCATTTGTATCCAAATCAAGAATATTAACAATTGGGCATCCACGGAAAACTCCGAACAGTTTCGCCGACGAGCGCGACAATTGAATTGGGCAACCACGCAATCATTTGTCGCAATAGTGCCCGAAATCATCTGCATTTGATAAATTGCGTGCACTTTTACTGTCCTCTTCGACAGATTTTTCAATTTTTGTATCTGAAAGATCATCATTCATTAGTAAATAAATCGCTCTTTCTATTGATACAAACACTTTTTTTCGTTTTGGCATGATAAATAACAAAGGAATTTTTTTCCTTTCAAAAAACTATCAAATCAGATAAGAAATCAAAATAGAGAGTTAAGTTGAAAATGTCTACCAAGTCCCAGTGATGCGATTTGGAATCATGTATATTTACTATGCATTGTTACTGAAATAAAAATACAATTGTTGAATTATAAATACATAAATATGTACTTCATCATATTACAACTTATATTTAAAATATTGTAATTTTAAAAAAAAGGAAAAGTGTGAATAATATATATTTTTTTTTTTCACAGGCATGTTTTCACTTCACGTTTTATAAGGAAATCAAGCAGTACTTTTCAGTTTCTGGAACCTCTGCTACTATCTCTTGGGGAAATAAAAAAATACTACTGAAAAGACAGAAAAAGTGTCTTTTGAATGACACCAAACAGAATCTCCGAGATTAAGTTTTTAAACATAAAAAAAATTCGTGAAAGTCATGATGCCATTTGGCATCACTGGGCCCAAAAGGGTTAATTATTTTAAAACGAGCGTATTTTAAGGGCTGTATCCAAATTGAAGTACGGCACTCGATGCCGTCACGGCATCACATAATATTAATCCCAAATTGTCACCGGAATTTTATGATGAAAATGTCATCTTTATTAAGTACGCGAAAATTTACTTTTACTTGTTTTCAAATATAATCTCTTGTTAATACTGGCGTCATTAAATTATTTGCGAATTTATTATTTACGAACACAAGTACCGTAATTTCCGGCGTATAATCCGCGGATCAAACAATCCAGTTTGGACCCAGAAATTTTATTTAGTAATTGCAGCCAAATATTTACCGCGATCTAAAAAGTTACATTTTGTTTAAAAATATTTCTGTGTCGAAAAATGATTGTTTGATCCGCGGATTATACGCCGGAAATTACGGTACCTTGCACCTGAAAGGGTTTACCGAGAGAGCCCTTTCTTGATCAAGCACCTTAAGCACCACTCAAGCGGTCAATGAAGCCTGTTAGATAACAGGACAGCAGAAGAAATTTCAAAATATCTATTCTCTTCTATCATAGACGGCCCCTTAAACCATCATTTTACCGTTTTTTAAGCATAATTTGAAAACTGTTTGAAGAAAAATGTGAAATTTTGGATTTTCATAAAGCAGGACTTAATAAATCTAAATCCATCAAAAAAATTGTAGGTTGCAATTCATATTTTTTTCGAATATTAATTTCATAATTCATAGCATAAAATTATAAAAATTGCAAATTCAGCGTATTTATATTTGGCCACATTAGTATTATCGCTACACAAAAAATTAGCACATTAGGAACATAATTTCAGGAGATATAAATAAAAATATGAAAAAGTAATTTAACATTAGAAGCACGAAATTTTGAATGTTTACAATTCAAAAACTTATCATTGAAATGACTTGAAATTTGCGTCTAGGCACAGTTTGAACCGAAGATTTGAAATATCTCGTTAAAATTGGGTATTGCCATTGAAAAATATGAGGTTTGGGTTTGTTTTAATATGTAGTATTCGTTTTAATATGTTTTTATATTTTCTAGTATATTTTACGGGATCAAAGTGCTGTATAAAAATTTTAATCTCGTAACGTTTACAAAACTAACTATTTTATGTAAATAACATTTGATAGAGAGCAGTATTTGATACACTTTTGTAATTGGAGTTGTACCACTCAAACTAACAGTTAAGGAATTGTCTTTTAGACAACGA
Organism: Maratus speciosus; assembly: GCA_963932465.1. NCBI lineage: Eukaryota > Metazoa > Arthropoda > Arachnida > Araneae > Salticidae > Maratus > Maratus speciosus. The sequence goes on along the minus strand of OZ010796.1, from coordinate 490,087,173 downwards.
TATGATAGAACATCCTATATATCTCTCAACCCTTTATGTACTGAATTATGAATTCATGAAAATTTTATCTTCTAAGGCATTTTTCGTGAATTTAACTACATTAGACGATTTACATAATCCGTCAATAAATTTTAGAAGTATTGAAGAATTTAGAACGATTAATTAAATTTGAATTTATAGAGATTTTGTGCAATATTTATAACACCACACAAATCTTTTATTTTTAATATTTTTCTTAGTATTTTGTAGAATTAGAAAATGTACAAATATATGTTCTTACAATAGAAATATATAAATAGTTCCGAATTGAAAAATCCCCCTCCCCCAACGGCAAGAAAGCTGAAAAGGTGAAAAGGCAAAAAAAAATCATGCTTTTTAAAAATATTTTTTTTTGTGTAACCAATAATACTTTTAGAAAATGGTAAAGTAATGTATCTATAACTCATTCTAAACTGTGTTACAACTAATCGATGTATTAAATGAATTTTATAATAAGTTATTTTAATGGAACTTATAAGTACCTTCAGTAATTAAAGGATTAACCAGTGGGAAACACCCGCTCGATTAAAATTAGCTTTGTGTTTAACTCTATATAACAACACATTCTTGCTGTATTATTGCTGTAAAACATTTTATCTATAACAGTATTATTTACAGAAACAATCAATATTAAAACTATGTGCATATTTCTAAATTTTACCTTGCTTACATATTTACAACGAAAGGGCATATCCTTCCGAATTACATGTATAGGACTCTGATTGGTTGAATCGTGTATATCGACTCCTATTGAGATTTTTTAGAAAATTCCTTTAGATTCTGAAAGCCAATTTTTTTGCCAAATAGCGCCAAATGTGAAGATATTGTTTCATTAGGTGCCAAGCAAGTGTTTTGGAAATGATAATATTTAAAGTTGCCTTTCTCGACAAATTTCGCGACCAACTTTTTTGTCAACTTTGCGACTTAGTTTAGTGCCAACTGTTCAAAAACTAATAATTGCAATCCCATTTAAATGCTTTGACCCGTAGTGACCCTAAAATTACCCACTAATTGAATTTTCTCGAACATATGAACTAGCCCTATGGTCTTCTCGTACACCAAAACGCTAGGATACAAAATGTAGTCAAAATTGTTAAAGCCGTTTTTCAGATAACATTTGCATATACACACACATACACACATATACACACAACATTTGCTTGTATTATATTAAATGATATTAAAAACTAAACTTGTGTCTTTACGATCCATGAAGGATCAGGACCTACAGTGCCCAGCCCAGTGTTGACAGTTTGGCCTGTATTTTTATCCTGCAATTCCAACTTTAGACCGGAAATTTCTGAAGAAGACTTTTTACTTAAATTAATCTAGAAAAGTCAATCATTAAATAAATCTGAAAAATACTTTTTGTGTCTTCTAGTGTGAACGTGAATTTTCGGACTAAAAGTGGAGGCCAAACTGGCAATCCTGGTCCAGCCCTGTTTTCTTGACCCTGAGCAGCGAGATGCTACAAAGCATGTGTTCCGGTCAGGTTATCAGCCAAACGAAGGGCCCTCAGTGTTTAGTTTCCAAGTTAATTAGGTACTCATTTTATCCACCCCGAAAGGATGAAAGATTGAGTGAAGCTTGCCTAACCGGGAGTCGAACTCTCGACCTGTAGCTTGGCTGACCACTACGCTGCTGTGCTTCATCTCTTAATATTAAGCGAAGTAATATCAGTATTAAAACTAAATTTAAATATTAATAGAATCGAAGAAAGAGAATCTATAAAATTAGCTTTAAACCAGTGGCACAGCTTCAGGGGTCGCTGGATCACTTTACTAACAGTTTTATTTTATACTGAATTTTAGGGCTGACACTGGCGGCTATTTTTTAATTCTACCTCGCACCACTCTTTCAAAACCAAAGTCTTTCAAATACACTTTGACAACATGTGCAAGAGAAATATACTAAACAATTTATTAAAAAAAAATATTGGTGAGAACAGAATATAAAAATAGACGCCAGTGGCTACCCTGGAATTTCGGCTTATTACGTCTTTGAGCGTTGTAGGCAGTGGCGGTCCGTGACTGGCTGAATCTGGGGCACTAAATGCATGACTGCTATTCTTGCCATTATTTTTTTAATAATTTCTTTTCTTATTTATTTACAGAAAATTGTGACATTAAGCAAAGAAAAGTTATTTAAAAAGTAATACTAATGGTAAGAAAAGGATAAAATTTTCCGCCGTGCATTTAGTACCCCAAAAAATTCGAGTCACGAGCCGCCACTACGATTACATAAAATCAAATTTCGTATATAATAATGCTGTTAGTAAAGTTATCCATTGTCCCCTGACTCTGCGCACTGCTTTATAAATTATTTTTTTCATAAAGAGAAGCAACCTCTACTATATGTTCTCTGAAGTATCAAAATACTTCGAAAATGTTTTTTCCTTCTTTTTTTACAAAATATATCGAATAACAGGAAATAGATTAATGCGAAAAATGCAGCAGTTTCTTTTCAAAAATTCTAATATGATAATTTTTTCTTGCGTTACGCAGTGAAGTGTTATAAAATTTTCCATCAGGTAAATCAACATTGGAAATTCTTCAAAGCGTCGCGCATTATAATGCTTCTTTGAAAAATTTTACATGTAAAAATTTATTCATGTAAAACTTGCAGAAAATCAAACAGGGTAAAAAGTAAAATATTCGTAGCTCCCTAAAAAGTTTTATTTAAAAATAATCTCCTAAAATGAAGCATTTTGTGCCACATAGAAAGCTCCAAGTCAAAAAATTAGAATAGCAGAAAAAATGGAATTGTGAAAAAGTTTCTTTTATGTATCGCTTATACAAAAGTTAATACAGGATAAAACTTAATAGTTTAAAAATGTACATAGTTTGTAGAATCTTTTAGCATAAAAATTAAAGCAAATAACACAAAAATTAAAATAATTATTCACATTAGGAAAAAATCAAAATATCGGAATAATCGTTTATCCATAGTTGTCAACTCTTCCGCTTTTTTGTACCACAAAAATTTAGTTGAAAATTTTACCTTATTTAATCGGCTGATTACGGCGATTTAAAAAGGTAAAATTTACTATAAAGTTTTTGTGATATAAAAAAGCGTAAGATGTTAGCAGTTATGGTTTATCTGGTTCAAAATATTATAATAATGCATCGTTAATAAAACGTGTTTAAAAAAAAGGGAAAAATAGTTATTCTTTAATATTTTATAGAATCACCTTTAGATTTTATAACAGCACGAATTCGCTTTGCGAAGCTAGCTACAAGTGATTCACAATGTTTTCTGCCCAAATATGACCATGTTGACTTTATGCTGGAATAAAGCACAACTTTTTTTTTTTTGAGCAATATCTTACAGTCTTTTTTTCATTGTTCCCCTCAAATTCTCTATTGGATTTAAATCCGGTGAATTAGCCGGCAAGAGAAGTACGTTAATTTGGTTTTGGCTAAGCCAGTTCTTGGTGGACACTGACCTGTGTGAAGGTGCTAAATCATGTTGAAATATAATATCGTCACCACACAGATCTACCGACTATGGAATCATGAAATGCTCAAAGATTTCTTGATATACCTCAGAATTAATCCTTTCGTTAAGGATACACAGCCTTCAGGACCATTACACTGGCTACAAATTCCACAATGCAGCCCTTGTCATATTCTTCTTGATTCATTCGTCATGCACGAGCACCTCGATCACCATATGTTACACAAAACACACTCTCATCATTAAACAATATATTTTTCCAATCATCCGGACTCCATAAAAGCGGGTTTTTTTGCACCACTTCACTCATTCCCCTTTCTGTTTAATAATCATTAGGGGCTTTATCTTTTGGTACACGAGATTGAAATCCAAATCTTAGTGTTGTAGATTTAATTACATCAACACCGTGTACTTTCCATTTTCGATGCAAATATCTTACACTTCTAAAACGGTTTTTTAGGAATACTCTTTAGCTTTCGATCATCGCTCTGAGTAGTTTTTGGCTTTAGGCCACTATTCAGGTGCTTTTTCTCAAAATGTCCGTCATTAACATAAAAAAAAACCGTGAGGGGTCATTTTGACCCCTACTACATGAATATATTTCGGTTCGAACCAGAAATTTCTTTGTAAAATAACTTTAAAAGATGCAAAGAAGAGCAATGTTAAATAAAAACGTTAAACAGATTTAAATAAAAATTCCGGTGTAAAATATTTTTTTTTAACTTGAGTAAAATTTCTGGTTGTTTTAGTGTTAAATTACTGATTTATTGCTCTACTAACACTTGATTGAGAACATTTTAAGTAACTGGCTATACATTGCTGATTACGACCTTCTTTATGCAAATAAATAATGCAATACACTCAAAATTCAATCTGTTACTGTTTTAGTTTTCTTTAATGACATGCGATTTTTTTAAAACATCAACCGTTGTTCTTTTTCAATTGTACTACACTGAAATAAAGCTAAATGCAATTCGAAATACAAATGAAATGAATTTTTCTAATTTTTTGACTTGGAGCAGCACAGGATGGCACATAAATACTGTGACGTGATGTAAATGTCAATTTATTTTAATGTTTTGCCCATTTTTGAGATATACTATTGTTTTATTCGTGTTTCTCGTGCTTTTTTGCTGTGTAATTGCTATTTCAACTGATATTAATTCACTGTTTTGAAGGAAAATTTATTATGCAAAGAAGACCGGCCAGCCGTCGTCCCCCACCACAAGAGGGTATTGCAAATTCCAGCGATCGCCAAATTGCATCGGGAACAAGTCCATCGCGCCATGAAACGTTTTAAATAGACCTGAGGGATCAAATACCGTAGGTTAACAACAAGGACCTCGGTGCCCTGAAACATTGTCAAGAAAATGATCCATCGAAATCCACAAAATAACGTCCAAATATTGATATACGAATAAGATTATTATTTTTAAAAAGTTTACAAATTTAGAAATGTTTATAAAAAATTACCACCAGATATGCTTGATTCATCAGAATCCATAATTTAGTCAAACATAGATCATACAAACCAAGCTCGAACGCGAATTTTCAGACTTCATGTGGAAATGACAGTTTTTTTTTCTGGTTTCAGAAGTATTTTCCCATTTTAAATCTTCAGCCCGGCAATATCACGGGCACGAAAAATAGACAACGACACCAGGGTTACCAGTTTGGCCTTCATTTTATTCAGGAAATCAGAATTAGTTTCAGAAATAAAAAATAGTATTTTTCGCTTTATTTACTGACAGGAATTTTGTAATAAAGTAAAGATTCTTCTTTCAAAGTGTACAGCCAGGTTTCCTAGTAAAATATGCCCTTGAATCAACCACATCGAGTCCTACATGAATCGATAGCCCTTTAAAAAATTAATTTCTCCCCAATTTGAAGCTTATACCTCAAGCCCATGCATGGGGGGTTACGACCCTCAATGTCCATTTTGGAAAAGAATGCATTGTGACGAAACTGCTGGTCGGATTTCAACGAAAAAAATAAGGGATGTATAAAATATTAACATACAAATAGTGGATACGTTTTTCAGATTTTTTTCAACAAAAGAACAAGTTTTATTACATTTTTCTAGTTTTTAATTGAACATTCTAATTAAAAATCTATCGAAATATTTCAGTGACCACCTTAATTTTTTTGCAGTAAATACTACGGTGTATGGTGTATATTTGGTGTCAGTTTCAACTTTCTATGCAGGGTGCATCATGTAGAAAATTAACCCTTTGAACCCTAAAAATTAATAATCTTTCTTTGCAGAATTTGTTTCTGGCACCAGTAATAAAGGAAAATAAAATTTGACTTATTTAATCCGAGCATTTTTGAAATTGTGTACCTGAAGGAAAATTCTTTTAAAAAAGTTGTGCCCGCCGAATAAAATTTGTGTAAGATGCACTTGAGTCCAAAGATAAAACAGTGTTGCCAGATTGGGGACTTTTTTCATTCAGATTATTTGAATGTCACCACTGTTTTAAAATAGTATAATTCATCTATTTTCAGGATTTTTAATCTATTTTTAAATAGACCGAATATTTCTATTTAAAAAAAGCGGTGGCAATCAACGATCTGGGGACAAAAAATTCCACAATCTGGTAACACTGGCTAAAAAACTATTCCGTGAGGGGGGGGGGGGGGCGAGTGCCGTACCCTAATCTCCCATTTATTTATAAATTAAATGCATTTTGTTACTAGTTTCAAATCAACACAGAGTGTACAGAATATTACAGAATATATTAATCATGGAATTCATAACTGATTGTTATCGTTAATTACAAAAAATATTTTTTATAAAAAAAAACAATAACATTGATTGTTTCGACTTTTTTTAGAAAATAATTAGCAATCTTCATCGCTGTCTTCGTTAATAACAGGATTTATGTTTTCAACATCGAAAAGCCTGCTTAAAATCTGAACAGGACGGACAATTTTAGACAGATACCGGGCATGCTAAAGATAGAACTGTATAGCAGCAACATGAGAACAACAGCCTACCGTTCTATTGCCGTTTTCGCACTCGCAGTAATAACGTTTAATGTCCGAGTATCCGATCGAGTTTGGTGTGTATTCAACGTGACATCGATACGATGCTGCGTATGTGTCGAGATCTGACTTAGAACTTTATAATAGCATTATTTTTTTTTAGGTATTGCGGATGAATTGTGTTGTCTTCATCCATCATTTCGGTCAGATAAGGAACAGCTTGAGACAACTGGTAAGAGCCACTAAAAAGAATTTTTAATCCTTTAAGGCGCGGTGGTATGTTTATGAAACCACTTAATTTTAATTCTCAAACGCCATAATGGCACCTGAATTTTCATAAAATACTTTCCATTTAATGTGATAGTTAAATATAGCCCTTTTCTTATTTCCAATTAAACTTGTTGGTAAATTCCTGAGGCAACCATTTATTTCAACACTTTAGCATTGAAAATGCTTTGCCCCTGAAAGGGTTAAGCCATTTTCTGTCTTTTCTGGAAAATCAAGCACATCCGTCGATTTAAAGTTTGCAAATGGCCGTTTATGTCTATTAAAACCGGATTCATTGACATGAGATGCCACAGCACGTTGCTGTCGTTCCATATGTTCAATAAGTTCTTTCGTCCACCTAGCATCTGAATTCAGACGTTTTCCTAATCTGTTGACTAAAAAGAAGGCTATTTGGCATAATAAACGAATTTTTAGTAAAAGTTTCTTATACTTTATAAAAAATATTTTTTGTAGTTAACGATAACATTCAGTTATGAATTCCATAATTAATATATTCTGTAATAGTCTGTGCACCCTGTGTTGATTTGAAACTAGTACCAAATGCACTTGATTTATAAATAAAAGTGAAATTAGGATGAGGCACGCCCCCCCCCCCCCCTCCAGGAATAAGATTTTTACACTTTGGACGCCGGCGTCTCTTACACAAATTTTATTCTGTCGGCATCACTTTTTTAAAGAAGTTTCCTTCAAGTACACAATTTCAAAAATGCTCGGATTATATAAGGTAAATTTTATTTTCGTTCATTACTGGTGCCAAAAAACAATGTTTGCAAAAAAAGAGGATAAATTGTTAGGGTTCAATGGGTTATATTTTTTATATGACGCACCCTACGTAGAAAGTTGAAACTGACACCAAATATACATTATACCCCGTATTATTTGCTGCAAAAAAATTAATGTGGTCACTGAAATATTTCAATAGATACTTAATTAACCCTTTATCTACGGCATTATGATCTACTGCAATTTTCTTCATGTAATATTTTTTTCAATTACTACAATGAAAATTAAAGGATAAACATAAAAAAAAATAGTCACCCGTGAGAAATTTAATTATTTAGAGGTAATTAATTAAAGTGGTACTTTAAAGTACCGTCAGTACACTATGATTAAAATATCGTAACAGTAAATCAACAATGTATTTCAACAGGCACCAGAAAATATTTTCGATTTAATAAGTAGGGGGACGTAGGGGAGATTTGATACATAGGGAGGTTGGTACATTCACAATTTTTCTCAACAAAATGGTAAACAGTACCACCGAGTAATGTAACTGCTAAATCAAATAACACCGTTCACCTAAAATAGCTAGTTATATTGTATTCTAAGATCATAATGAACGCATAAAAAAATCCAACACTTATCTTATATCCTTTACTGTGTTTGCAGCGATAAAAAAACGAGCGTGACAATCTGTACAAAATATCGGTACAAAACACATCGTCTGCTTCAAAGACAGCCTCATTCCTCTCTAAAATAACAAACCTAGAACTACTGCTGCCATGAATTCGGATAAAATGGAGTTAAAAGGGCGTTTTTTGCAAAGTACCACTAGAATAATATTCACTATGGTATGAAAGTTTAAACTGAGTGGTACTTATAAGTACCGTCAGTAAAGGGTTAAAACGTTCAATTAAAAACAAGAAAAATGCAATAAAACTTGTTCTTTGGTAGAAAAAAAAAGAAAAAAATATCCACTATTTGTATGTTAATATTATACATCCTTTATTTTTTCGTTGAAATCCGACCAGCAGTTTCGTCCAATGCATTCTTTCCCAAAACGGACATTAAGGGTCATAACCCCCCCCCCCCCCACCCCCATGGGCTTGAGGTATAAGCTTGAAACTGGCGAGAAATTCATTTCTGGCATAGATGCCGTATCTTCCCTCAGCCGTTGTTGTTTTGAATTGTTTGGCGATTTTTTGTTGGCGTGATGGCAGTGTTTACGGATATGACAAACTCGATATGGAAACCCCGTGTGACGTATGTGTTGTGACGTGTCGTGTTCTGGCAACCCCTGAGAAGCTTAGAATTTTGTGGTGTGGATGTATTTTGATATCGTGTTCTATGGTTGTCTTTTTATTTTTATGTTAAATTTATTGGATGTATTTCATTGACTATAGTTTCTGTAGTCCGTTTAAACACGCTTGCTGAAGTAATTAAGAAATATGAGGAAATTTTGACAAGAAAGGGAGGTTTGTTTATAGCGTGTCAATGCGTATTAATCCTATTTTGGAAAATGACGGCGGTGTTATGAGATATTTTGTGCTGTAGGTTTCAAGAAAGCAGATGTCTGTTAAGGTATGCTGATAATTTTATGTATATTTTGTTGCTTTAAGAGTTTTTTACATTTTGAGATTGCTACAAAACGAGAACTGCTGAATTTTGATAATGCTATACCGCGAAAAATGCTGAATTCGGCAATGTTTTTTTTTCGGTAAATGTGCGCGAAGCGCTCATACAAGGATTACTGATTGCCAGTTTAGCGAATTTTGACATTTTATTTTCGTTAAGCCAAACATGCGTATAAACCGGTGCTTGGCGACATTACTATTTGGCGGAAAAGGGGTTTTCACGCCAAGAAGAATTCCAAGATGGCGGCCGGGGGGAACTTATGACATCTGTTCCTCATTTCTTTTTAAGGGCTATCGATTCATGTAGGACTCAACTTGGTCAAGGGCATATTTTACTATGAAACCCGGCTATACTATTTTAGGAAAGATTCTGAAATTTCGAAATAAAAATGGAGGACAAACTGGCAACTCTGAACGACACCTCAGCCCGTCATATTGATTCGCTCGAGAATTAAGGTGTTAATAAAAAATCCGCTCATTTCCCAACACTGTATAACACTATTTACGAATAATAATCCTCGCGGTTCTAATCATATATTTACAGCGATTGAATATGCTAAATATTACTATTCGGAAATAGAGGCACCTAAAAATAATATATAGTGTATGGAACGTTTGTTCCGAAGGAGTTGAATTAGTCTGAAAACTGAGTTAAAAAAACAGTAGAATAACAGAAAAAGCGAACATAAAATTAGCTTTGTACACTATTTTTTCACATAGAAATGAAATCTGTATCATCCATTTCCCGAAGAAATGCATTGCATTACTTCCAAAATCTACTTTTCAAAGCACATATCGAATAATAGAACTAGATTAATATGAAAAATGCAACAGTTTCCTTTCAAAACGTTTGATATAAAACATTTTTTTTTTTTTACTTTAATGCAGCGAAACTTCCATCAGTAAAATCAACATTGAAAATTCTTCAATGTATGCATTATATTGCTTCCTTGACGCATTTTTCGAGAAAAAATTTATTCCTATAAATCTTGTAGAAATTGAAATTGAAACATGGATAGAAAAATTGTAGCTCAGTATAAAATTTTACAGGGTAGGTAGAGATATTCATTTTTGTATATCACTATTTTTGAAATATGTTACCAGCTGGGCTGCTTTTATTTTATCCAGATTATTTGATTCGTACCACTTTTTTTGAAATAGTCTAATTCGGTTTATTTTCGCCTTTTTTTAATCGACCATTAACCCCGTGAAGGGTGCCGGTATATTATCTATACCCCTTTAATCCCCCCCCCCCCCCCCGTCATGTTCACGGGCTGTGTCTTTTACTCAAATTGTTTGATTCCCACCAGTTTTATAAAATAGTGAAATTGGCTATATTTTAGTATCGTTTTTCGTGCCATTAAATACGGTGAATATTTCTTTTTCATAAAACTGGTGCCAATAAGCAATTTGAGTTTTTAAACCGTAATTTAATTCGAGCGTTAAGGGGTTAAACCTTACCCACTCCGCTGCGGAGACATTCTTAGTCTTTGCAAAATTTGTTTTTGGTACCAGTAATAAAGGAAAATAAAATTCACCTTATTTAATCAGAGCACTTTTGAAATTGTGTGCTTGAAGGAAACTGCTTTTTAAAAAGTGATGCCGATCAAATAAAATTTGTGTAAGAGACGCCGGAGCTTTAAGGGTTAAATTCCCAAATTAGTCATTGACATAACTACTCATTTATTAAATTTTGCTTTCTGTACTGTATGCGAAAAAAAGCTTTTACTTAATTTTATATAAAATTGTTCATAAATTCCGGTGTCATTCAATCATTTGAATATTTTAACAACAGAAGTACTTTGACCCTGAAAGAGTTAATCCTTTCAGGGGCATGTCACCTTTGTCACTAAAATATTGAAAAAATTCTACAGCTTTTTTTTACTGTGGAAGATGTGCTAAAACTCTATTTTTAAATGTGCTATATGTTTTGTTAATTGTTTACTTACATATCTTCTTTCAACTTGTTTTGTTACAGTGGTCTGGATGAGTTGGAAAGTATTTCATAATCTTTGTTTGATGCATATTTTTCGTTCCTGTTTTAAATTCAGATTGCTTGATTTCTATCACTTTCTTTAAATAATAATATTCGCCTCATTTAATGTTGTGAATGGTCACTCACGGAACTATGAATAAAGAGGAATTGGCATATACTCAAAATGGTGTAGTTTCAACTGTAACCGGTAACTTTGCGAAAAACAGAAATAAAAATATTTCTATAAAGACGACAAACAGAATTAACACTTTATCTACTGCAGTGTTGCCAGTGGGCTACTTTTTTTTAAATTCAGATTTTTTGATTTGCACCACTTTTTTGTAGTAGTAAAATTCGCCTTATTTAAAGACATATTAATTAAATCGAAAACAAGGAGAATTTTACCATTTCAAAAAAGTAGCCCATTGGCAACACTGATCTACTGCATCATGATCCACTGCAATTTTCATGTACCTTTTTTTTTTCAGTTACTACAATGAAAATTAAAGGATAAACATAAAAAAATACTCATCCGTGAGAAATTTAATTTTTTAGAGGTAATTACTTAAAGTTGTACTTTAAAGTACCGTCAGTACACTATGACTAAAATACTATCATAATAGAAAACCCACAAGGTATTTCGAATGGCACCTGAATTGTGGTAAAATATTTTCGATTTAACCCTCTCGCTGCGTAAGTAATTCTTCGCGATGAGCGTCTTTTACAGAATTTTTAATCTTTTATCTCCGGGTCTTTAAAGCCGAAATTTTTGACTATCGTAATCGGGGAAAATGTCCTAATTGAATTAGACAAAGTTTTCGCTAAAATATAACTGGCGCGTATAACCTAATACTATTAATTAGGCTGAAAAATGCATGCCCGAGAATATCTCGGGCTGCGCAGCAAGACGGTTAATAAGCAGTGAAATATAGCCTTTTTCTTATTTACAAATAAATGTTTTGTCAAATTCTGGTGCCAGTCATTTAGTTCAACATTTTAGCATTGAAAATGCTTTGCCCCTGAAAGGTTTAAACAAACTATTTTTGTTTAGGTTTCCATCTTGTTAGCAGTCCTTTAGTTATGAGACGTCTATATTCCAGGGACAACATGTTCTCTCACATCTCCACATATGCAATATATGGATTTACATATGCCATTTCTAGCATAGTAAAAAAGAGCCGGTGCCACAATTTTTTCGATTTGCTATAAAAAATAATAATGAAACTGAAAAGAAATACTAGGAAAACTATTACTACACTACATTTTAGTAATTACATTTTAAAGCAGATGAAAACGATGGATAACTACTCAGACGAAAAGAAAACAAGAAGTTTTTCTCCAGCACCCAGTGTACTGACTGTACTTATAAGTACCAACAAGTAATTCAACTGTTAAAACAAATGCGCACACCATTCATCTAAAATAGCTAGTTAAATTGTATTCTAATATCATAACAAACACGAAAAAAAATCCAACACTTATCTTATGTCCTTTACTGTGTTTACAGCAATAAAAAGACGAGCGTGACAAACTGTACAAAATGTCGGCACAAAACACATCGTCTGTTTCAAAGATAGCCTCTTTTCTCGCTAAAATAACAAACCTAGAACTACTTCTGTCATGTATCCGGATAAAGTGGAGTTAAAAGAGTGTTTTTCCAAAGTACCATTAGAATATTAGTAATATTCACTACGTGATGAAAGTTTAAAGTGATTGGTACTTATAAGTACCGCCAGTAGATAAAGGGTTAAAAAGATTTACGGGACAATTTAGGAATGAACGAAAATCCAGGTATATATTTTAAATTCATTCCGCACCACATATTTATAGACGCTGTAACTAACGCTTAATGTTTACATTTGCAAGCAATAAATTCGATGGCAGTGCCGTCTAAGAAAACGTAATTTTTTGGATACATTCTAAAGCATTACCGATATGCTCCATTTCCACACTATATGCTTCTAAGGCATCTAAACCAGGGTTGCCAGTTTGGCCTTCATTTTTATTCCGAATTTTCAAATTCAAAACGGAATTTCCAGTAGGCGACTTTTAACCCGAGGTAATCACGAACTGTCTGTTCTTAAATAAAGCAAAGAATACCATTCGTATGTTCTGGTTTGAACTTGAATTTCTCATTATATTTCAACATTACTTTTAGTAGAATCTGGTAGCGATGATGTTTTAAATAAGCATAGTGTTGCTAGCGGGCTACTTCTTTTTTAATTCAGAATTGTTGATTGGCACCACTTTCCTGAAATGTGAAAAGTCCCCTTATTTTCACCGTAATTAATATGTCATTAAATAAGGCGAATTTTACTATTTCAAAAAAGTGGTGCCAATCAAGAAGTTTTAATTTTAGAAAAGTAGCTCACAGGCAACGCTGCAGAAGCAGACTAAAAATACACATGGTAAACACATTTGAAAGCAGGTAGACATTTTTACCTTTAAACTGTAAAACAAATGGTAACGTTCCACGTATAGTCCAAAAATGTTTGTTCTTTTCAAGCTTTTTTATAATAATTACAGCATTTACATACACACACATTACATTACGCATAAATATTCTGATATTTCCTTTTTAACACATTAATACCAGAATTTCTGTATTTAAAAAATCGCTCTTAAGAAGTACTGATTACAGTTTGGCCACTGGCAACGGGTTCACCATCCCTGATTCACAAAATACAGATTCGGTTTGTTAAATTTAAAACGGTTAACAGTTTTCGAAATTGTTTATAATGCAATAATTTTGTCCTGCTTCTACTAGCAAATAAAAATTTTCATTCCCACAAGTTTACACTAAAAGCATTCTTCATATACAGTGTGTCCACTAGGGTGTCCCAAAAAATGAAAGTAGTTTTATTTTTACGCATACCCTCTCATTTTTTTCCTTTTATGTCAAAACTATTGTAAATAAAGTTTCATGTAATTTGGACCACGGGAACCCGTGCCGACTTGCCTCTAAATGTCTCAGTCAGTACTTGTGTACTTAGTGAGCGAACGCTGACACATGTCACCCTATCACGTGTCTGTAGAGGAGTACCCAGCAGCTACAAATGAAAAAGATAAAACAAAATAAAAAAGAAAGATTTTGGAATGCTTGTGACAATGCGCAATCCGTTAAAAAACAGTGCGAATCCTGTGAAACATGTCGGTACAAGTTTACTGAGGACAGCGCACGTCTATGTGTCAATGTGCTTATAATTCCATGTTAGTCTTTTGTCAGTAAATGTCGGGATAGTTTTTAATCAGTGAGCAGAAGATGGCAGTATTATTGCGTAGTTCTAAAAACCGCTTCAACATCCTCAGCATCATACTAACCATTGCAAGAATATTCCTCTTCGAATCCTAATGAAAATATGGATAAAGAAGATTTCCCAACCTGATCGAAAGCTCAGAACATGAGACAAGTAAATCAGTAATGAGGAAATATTTTATTATTAAAGTTAGCTGCTGCATTAGACAGGTGTCAATAAAGTATGTGAGATTATGTGTTTACTCTTGAAGCTACTATTGGGGGGGGAGGGGGGGCGCTTGATTTAACATTGAAAATTTTCCGTTAAGTAAGTCTTAAATTCAAAGAATCCGAGCAGAAACACGGAAGGAACGCGCGGAAAATATAAAAATTGAGTTCCAAAATGTGGTATCAGATGTAGTGATCTTATATTGGGATGGTAAATTGTTGCCTGCTTTGACTTCTTGAAAATCGAAAGAAGAACGCTTGCTTATAGTTATTTCATATGAACTTAACACCTCGTTGCTGCGTCGAGACTTTATAATTATACTGGCAAAGAAAAGGCGCAGGCTATTTGGAAGGCTATCTTATATTGGAATCTCAAAAACAAAGTCCAAATTTTCTGTTCTGATACTATGGCTTCAAATACAGGTCGTTTTAATGGTGCCTGTGCGCTCCTCGAAAAAAAAATTGATAGGGAAATGCTTTTTTTGCTTGCTGCCATCATGTATACGAACTGTTATTAAAGGCTGTATTCGAAGTGAACATTAAACAACTGACAACAAGTCCCGATATTACACTCTTTAAAAAGCACAAAGAGAATTGGCAGAACATCTATCCCACTAAAACACAGTGCTATAGAGAAACAGTGGAATTGTTCTAACCCGTATCTCAAATTGGCAATTTGCTTGAATTTTTCTGCTCTGAACTTAAAAATGTTATGATCAGAGACGAACTACCGAGAGTTGATCAAAATTTCTGTGATATTTTTAGATGTAGGTGCAGAAAAAAAATTAAATCAGACCTCTGGGTGCTATGTCCCAAGCTAGATGGATGGCCCGAGCGGTTTACTCCCTAAAACTCTCGTTATTTAGTTCTCATCTGAAATGAAACACCAAGGATAAGAAATCACTGCTAAACGTATGCTTGTTTATCGTGACAATCTGTGTTAAACATGTCTTCAATACATTTTGGCAGTTAAAGAACGCTAAAAATATTTGTTCTTTTTGAAATCTTTGAAAGTCTGCGAAAATGTGAATGAAAGTATCTCGAAAGCTGCTTTACAGAAATTTCTTCAGCATTTATGGTATTTGACTGATGAAATAGCAGTATTAGCACTTTTTGATGATGATGATGTTGACAAAGAAACAAAATAAAAAATGATGAGAAATTTGCCCGTGAAAAAACATACATTTCATCGAAGATTCATCGAGAATGTATGACGAGTTTCATATATGGAATTTGTAATTGTTTATTTAGTTATACATTTATATCACGCTATTGTTACCTGTTATTTTATTTTCATTTTTACAGAAAAAAGCATCGATGATCTCATATCTGTTAAAAGCCATTCATTGTTTTCTAGGCTCAAAATTTGTGATAGTTTTGAAGAGTCTCTCTTCATGGGAGAATAATGCTTCTTTTCCCGACGCGAAAAAGACGATCTCAATTATAGACTTCTCGTATAAGTCTTATCTTTACTCTAAGATCTCAATGTTGAGAGCAATGAACAATACGCTGAAACAGAGGTAAAATTGGTGCAGGACTTTCATGACTTAATAACGGTGACGGAGTAACAAAAACAATTTTTGTTATGTTGCATACACATGAAGACACACAGACGTCTGGACACACGAAAGTGTATCCCGATTGTAAAAAAAAAAAAAAAAAAACATTGAAATGAAAATAAGTTCAGTAATGTTTCTTTTAATGTAATATGTTAATAAATATCGTCTTTAAATAAAATACTGTTTTATGTACCAAAGAAACATACATTTTTCAATCTTTCCATAGTATTCCCAATACAAGATTTCATGTTCAAGTTTGACTTAAAGTCGACACGGGTTACCGTTATCTGATTGCAATAATATTTTTTATTTATGTTTCTGAGGTGAAATAAAAAAAAATAGAGGGTATGCGTATTTGATTTTGCAAAAAAAAAAAAAAAAAAATTTACCTTGTATCCTGGACACCCTAGTGTCCACGTTATAACCTGACATACCTTTATTTTCGCAACCGTTGGTCCTAGATGCATACTTCCAATTACAAAAATGGTTTAAATAAGGTATAGAATTATTTTTAAAGCGATTTGAGTCAAGAAAAATATTTATTAAAAAATTACGAAATTAAAATTTTATACGGTCCCCTGTCCTATAAGTGATACTTAGTAAAAATTTACTGTGACACTAACAAGTAAGACAAAAAAAAATCCCCTTCATCTAACGTTAAAACTGACCGACTTATGAAACTTTGAAATGCATGACTTATACCACTTTTTTGCATATCAAAACAGAGGATTTCATCCATGCTTTCAGGGGTCGTGTATAAAGTACTTAATCTTATTTCAAGGTATTTGCGCTTTGAAAGAAATCGTACAAATATGACAATTAACTTTTATTAGTTAATTTTCAGATTAGTTAAAATAGTTGTATTTTAACAAATGTATTATTTTGTAAGGATTTTAGGCTGTAATTTCTTTTAACTAAAATTATGTTATTTTTAATAAGGTTTTATTTAACGTGCAATGATCGTATTTCCAGTTTGAAATTTGTACTCGAACTTTAACTTACTTTTAAATGGCCGATCGAAGTTAAATTTTACATACTGACTTAAATCCAATGACAATGCAATATTATTATGATTTTCGACCCTTTCCATCTTATACATACTTCCATTAGAAAATAACACAAAAAAATTCGGATAGATTATCGTCAAGAAGTTTAAGAAAAAGTTTTAGATTAGATAACATAAACCCGCGATGGTTGTGTTTTTTAATTTTTATAATTACATTTAATGTATTTTTTAACGCTGAATCAAGATATTACCTTCAGTTTTAACCATCATATCAAGATTTTTCGCAAATCGTAAATTTCAAGGTTAAAAAATAGCGAAAAATCTGATATTATAAAATAGATGTAAGACTTTTTTTATTCAGTTTAATTTTATTTAATTCAATAATTTATTAGATTTTTTGGCTTATACTGGGTTTCTTACAGCTAAACAGCTCGGGGGTCCCATGAGGTTGGGAGGGGAGAGGGGATAAACTTTAACTTTGAGCTTTTTAATTTTGAAATTTGCGATTTGAGAAAAATCCTGACTTGATGGTTTAAAATGAAGGTCTCTTTCGGATTCAACGCTAAAAAATACATATGAATCAATTTTCAAAAGCTAAAAAACATGGCACAGACCTAAAATTTGAAAGACAGTGTAATCTAACAGCATTTTAAAATATGTATCTGTAAAGAATTGAGACTGTTGTTTTTCATCCTTTTATTTAACAAAAAAATCTGTTATTTTTATCCTCCTATAATGCTCAGTACAAATTATACATTTTGTAGTCACATGTCAGAATGATTAAAGATTTAAAATTTATATTGCAGTGCTAATTTTACTCTCAACCATTTCTTTACTATATCTGACGAAATTATATTATGACGCAACACTGAATATATCTCACGAGGCTATATTTCTACTAAATTGTGTATGACCCCTAATTTACAGCAAAAAATATGCTCCAAATTTAAACAGCTATTACTCGGTCAATTTTAGTCTTAGAATAACGGGACTTTTTTTTTGCTTTACTTGCCAGTGTAACAGGGAAATTTTACTAAATATAACTTATAGGACTGGGGACCGTATAAAAATTTAGATTCTGTAATTCCCACTAAATTGTTTTTTCGCTTCAAACATTTTTTATCTTAACCCTACACCTAATTTTGACTATTTTTTTAATTGGGGGTATGCATCTAGGACTAACGGTTGCGAAAATAAAGGTTGGTCATTTTATACGTGGACACACCGTATATATATATTTATTTATCCCATGTCTTTGAACGTGTGCTGGTACCGGGTAAAAAAAACCACTTCCGTAATCCGTGAGATCACATTTTGCATGGCGAATATTTGCTGCGTCCCGCTACACATGTTTATTTTTAAAAAGCTACGAATATTTATTAAAACTATCTTAAAATTTCCTAAGTTATTCTTGAACATTGTAAATGTCCTGTGAAATGAACAGATTCACTGGTGGCGAAAGCGCGTTCTAGCGAGTTAATTGCCACCAGTAGATACGAGTAGTATTCTTCAACTTATTTAATACGAGAAGTTTTGCTAGGAATGTTTCAGAAAACAATATTATAACGTATGAAAAGGGAAAACGATGCTGCAATATACGCGGAACATTGCCTTTTTTTAACGGTGCACTGATTGAATTGGAAAATGCCATTTTTTAAATTAAAGTTTTTAAAGAAATGTATTTTTTATTTTGATAATTTCAAATACATATTTAGGTATGAGGTAAAAGAAAACACTATTGGAGGATCATGTTGGAATTTTTAATTTATTGACACAACACATTTACTTATACTCAATTTCTGCTTTAAATATAATTTTAATACAATTTATGAAAATACTATATAAACGTACCTTAGTTAATATCCTAAAAGTCTCTACGCATTTAGGACATTCAGTTCGTCGCTAATAGGGAACTGCAGAAAACAACTCACCGAACTGCATAGAATACTTTAGAACTCTAAATTGAAAACTTGTTGCCTTTTCCTGAGATTAAACTTTAAGTAAATGAAACAAACATCGTAGCCCTTGACATCCTCAATCTTAAAAAAGAAAAACCGTGAACCAGGGTTGTAAAAATCTAGGAGTCAACGGACAGTCTCTCACCACTAAATTTTATTACTTTTCTTCGCTTAAATTTTATTGACATTCTTTAAAAAAAAAAAAAAAAAATAGACTAAATATTAGAGGAAAAATAACGAATGAAATTTACTGGTGACAGAATGTCCGCTGGAGCCTAGATTTTTACACCCCTGCCGCGTGCCATTTTCGGGATTTTTCGCCGCATTTAAGGGAGATGGGGGCGCTTCAAAGTGAAGTATGTGCATTGTAATGAGAATTTTTTTATGCAAAACGTTTTAAATGTAAATAAATATTTTGAGTTTCGTCCCTGAAGTTCGGATGTCTTACTGTATAGTATTTATATACGATTCTTGCCGTAAGATTTTAAGTACAAGTACATTGTCGCATTTGGAGATCGTCACATTTAGGCACATAGACCTTATATGAGGACGTGAGTTTCAAAACTTGCATTGTCCAGAAAATCAAATTTTGGGAAATCGACAAAAACCTCCGACTGTGCCCATTGGTTTTCATTGTAAACCAAGATTTTACAATGCCATAAATCTCGTTTTTTTGCAGATTGTAGTGTTTTTTAGATGCACGTTCACCAATAGAATAGACAGAAAACTCGAATTTTAAATTTCGGTAAAGGGGAGTTTTGAAATTCTCGTTCTCATATATATATATATATATATATATATATATCATATAATGAAATATAACATAATAGTCATATAATGAAAAATTATGAAGAAATATTTCAAAAGTCTCACTATGGTAACGACTGCATAGGTAGTATTTCTAATGAAATCTACCTAAAACAATGATTATTAGCATAGCTGCCAACTTTTACGATTTTTTCTTACCACTAAAATTTAATTTTACATGCACTCTCAGAAATAAAACTCTCCCTTTTGACGAATCAGAAATCCTCGAGCTGTATTTCGTCGTTTTTGACGATCATTTCCTATTAACATCACGTGACTTATAACGAAACGTAAACCCTCAAATATTTGACGAAAGTTTTGCCTCAATCACGGTCAGACTCAATGCATTTTAAGGAAACAGTTCCTCAAATCCTCCTCAAATCCTGCGATTTTAGCAAACAGATATTTGCTGGCTTATGTTAGTCCTGTAATAATTTATTTTAAAACAGCACTTAGTGCTTTTCAGAAAATACTGAAATATAGGTAGTTATTGTTTTTCATTAGTTATTTTTTTAGCTGTTAGAATTTTTAGGAATGCTTATTATTATTATTATTATTTTATTTATATGTTGTCGCTCGTTATGTTTTAATTCGAAAAGAATAAATTTCCTGTGTTCTTCAAAACCATTCAAATGGAAAATTAGGCCAATAAAATTTCAAACTTCTAGGATATCTTTTTTTTTTTTTTTTTTTTTTTTTTTTAAGAAGTATATTACGTTTTTAATCAAATTAAAAATAAACATAATTGATCCCTCTCCTCTTTATAGACAGTAAAGTGTTAAAATCTTATCCCCCTACTCAAAGTGATAAAATCTCACGCAATATGCACTTCACAATTCGTTATTTGTGAGCAACAAATTAACCAGACCATATTCTAATCATCCATTGATCAAAGAAAATTTCAGTTGTAAATTATTTAATCAAGCCGTATTTTAATTATTCATTGATACGAGAAAACCATAAAAATAAATTAGCCTTTCTTAAAACTTTCAGAAAATATAGCAGCGCTGATAAAATTGCAATCTACGTTATAAAAATATTAACACGAAATGGAATTCATTACACCAGTCTAAAAGCAGACACTTTCAAGTCCCCAGCAGCCCGGTTGGAAAAGCAGCTACCTCCCATACGAAAGGTCGTGAGTTCGAATCACGCCGAAGAAAGAGAGAGAAATGATTTTTTTTCTTTCCCCGTGTCAAATGCTGGAGCTTCCAAACTACTTGAGAGATGGCGCCACCAGCCCTCTTTTGACGAAACTATTGACGAAATTTATATCGTCAAGCAAGTGAAGAAACTAATTTCATCAATTTGACGAAATGTTCGCTCGGAGCATTTTCCAGGAAACCATTTCGTCAAAAACAAAGAAAATTTCGTGAAATCTGAGTATTCATTTCTGAGAGTGTGTTTTCATATTTAATCGGCGAACTCTGCGATACGATGTATCAAAAATTTCTGTTAAATTTCAGGGGCAAGAAAAAAGCGTAAAAGTTGATAGCTATGTTATTAGCAAAAGAGTTGGTAGATATTTTGAGTAAAATGATTCTCCGAATTGGAAACACTGAAAATGAATCATGGTGTAAATACGCTTATTCCATTTTTAAATACTTCCCGCTCTTGATGAATTGCAAGTGTATTCACATCTATGAAAGCAGGGATAACGAAAGTATGATTAATAACTGTTTTGAATACAATTACGCATAAGATAGAACATCAGTAGCAGTGATATATCGTCATGAGTGTATGCGTGTATGAGGGTGGTGTCACAAGCTTTTTCCTACAAAATGTTTGAAAAGTAATAATCGATATGCCTAACACTAGAACTACCGTGAGCATAGCTGCCAACATCTTACGCTTTTTAAGACCACAAAAATTTTACAGTAAATTTTACCTTTTTAAATCGCCGTAATCTGCCGATTAAATAAGCTAAAAATTTCTATTAAATTTTTGTGGTCTGAAAAAGCGGAAGAGTTGGCAGCTGTTCGTGAGCCGTCATTTTGACGGCTACCATATGAATATGTTCTGGTTCAAACCGGAAATTTGATTATGAAATAAGTTTAAAAGATACAAAGACGAAAAACGTTAAATAATAAAGTTAAACTGTTTTAAATCAAAATTCTGGTGTGCAACATTTTTATAAAACTTGACTCAAATATCCGGTAGTTCTAGTATTAAAAACATAGAATTTCTCCCTTAAGTAACGCGAAATATTATATTCAGAAATAGTGGTAGGGCATTTGCTTTTCTTTTCCCCTGACTCCATACTTAGGATCAATTGACACAGTCGATTGAACCAATATCTACCACTCATATATTGTATTTTTCATTTTTACGCCTAATAACACACGTATTGTCAAATAACCATATGTAACAACAGAGCTGCCAACTTTTACGCTTTTTATTACCACTATTTTTTCTAAGTAATCCGAAATTTGGGCTAGTAAATATAAAAATAATTATCACATAAATTTAGGGGTAAGTAAAAAGCCTATAAGCTGGCAGCTATGAAGCGAACTGCGTGTTGCATAGCTGCCAACTTTTCCGCTTTCTGTCACAGCAGAGATGCCAACTTTTACGCTTTTTTATTACCACCATTTTTCTAAGTAATCCAAAATTTGGGCTAGTAAAGTAAAAAATAATTATTACAAAAATTTAGGAGTAAGTAAAAAGCGTATAAGCTAGCAGCTATGTAACAAACTGCGTGTGGCAAAGCTGCCAACTTTTCCGCTTTTTGTCACTAATTTTTTTTTAAGTAATCCGAATTTTCGGCTATAAGAGAAAGAAATAATGATTATTAAAATTTAGTGGAAAGTAAAAAGAGTATAAGTCGGCAGCTATGTAATAAATTGCGTATGGTCTTTATTTTTGAGAACCACTATATACGAATGGTAATCTTCTACTTATTTAATAATAGAAAATTAAAACAAGTTCCGCTATTAGGATAAAAAAAAAAATTAAAGCGTTAATATATCAAGAGATTTTTATTTTAGTAAAAGAACATAATAACTGAAAGTAAAATAAAATAAAAAATAAATTTGATGCGTTCATTTTTCTCGTACAAAAAATAGATCAACCATTCCCTTATCAGATTTATAAAGATACCATATCACATACTTTTAAAATTTTACAACATAGATGGAACGAATAGAATTAGATTATAGCGAAAAATGTTGCACTCTTTGATCAAAACACTTTATTTAAAACATTTTTCTAACTTTACTGTAGTGTTAAAAAAATACATTAGAAAAATGTTTAATATTCAGCGAACTAGAGTTGAAATTTATTGCTTCTTATCAAACTTTTCTTTAAAACCTTATATTAAATTTTTGAAAAAGAAATTCGAAAGATTCAAAATTTTTACGTTAGTCATATATATATATATATTTTTTTTTTACGTTCACTTGCATAAAAGCTAGCAAATAAGAAAATTGAATAAGTATGCAATGCACATTTAAGAACTTTTTATTATTTTTTACAGGTAATAGACGTCAAACAATTTCTATATATTAGGAGAGATTGAATTAAAGAAAAAAAAGAACTTTGAGAGTGAAAGAAGTTGAAAGGAAAATACTTTTTTATTACTTTATTATTCAGTAAGAAATGCCTCTTTTTTTATTCGATATCAAAAGATGTATATCATGAGATTTTTAAATTTAATTTCTACAAAGCAGTTCAAGTGAACAAAACTAAATTAATATGAAAAATTTTGAAAAAAAAATGCATTTTCCGATCAAAAGGGTTTATGTTGACACAATATTTTTATGTTATTTTGCGTGGAAAAGGTTAATTCGTTGATTTTTGACTGCCGATTATCTACTCTAGGGATATAGGCCCGAGGGGGGAGTGCCCTCCTTGGGGGTCTTTCTAAGGGAACCTAACCCGTATTTACGCATGGAAATCCATGGCTCGAAGAAAACCACGAAAACTCCAAACGATTAGGCCGACAGGCGCAATTGGGTTCGAACCCAGCACCTTCCGTCTACCAGCTTCGGAAGCAAAACCTCTCAGGTGCGTGGAAAAGTAATATAACATTTCTTAACCCTTTAGTACGCAGCTTTTCATATATGCAAAGGACAGTGTTTTGAATTTAATAGATTTATTTATTCGTATATACCTAATTCTCTCCAGAAAATTAAAATAGCAATATTTGCTTTAATAAATAACAGATATTGCGTGTTTAAATAAAGCGAAATTAACCATTGAAACTTTCTGGTGTAACGTGAGATTCTCTGAACTACGTAATTGCTAGAACGCATTCTATCATGGGAATTAAAGGGTTAAAGGTTAAGTTTTATAAAATAAATAATTATATAAATTAAGGTATTTGGAGACACACTTATTAAAATATTTACTAATTTGTAATATTTTAGCGTAAAACTGCCACCCGACAGTAGTTTTTACTTGCATTGCAGATGTGCAACAAAAGAAAAGACTGACGTTCTATATGAAAAATGCATCTCTGATTTTTTCATTAATTTTCCTGTGTAATAAACCTTTTAGGTAATCATATATAATTTTTCGAATCAAAATAAAAAATCGCTCATTTAAGGGTTAAGAGGAATCGTTACCCTTAGAAGAACTTTGAAAATTTGTTTTACTGGTGTGCATTTACTTATTATGTGTACATATTATTATAGGTAATACTTAGAAAAACTTATTTTGACAAGAAAAATAAATCATTTTGTATGTAAAAATTGAGAATTTATTATTATTTTTTTAATTTAAATAATTTTAAAGTTTGCTGTTTTTTGATAAATTACTGTGTTTAAATACGTAGCTCTCAACTTTTCCGCTTTTTTATACCACAAAAATTTAATAGAAATTTTTGCTTTATTTAATCGGCAGATTACGGCGATTTGTAAAGGTAAAATTTACTATAAAATTTTTGTGGTACGAAAAAGCGTAAGATGTAAATGAATAATATTTATTTTATTTGAAAAAATATATATATTGTTCTCTGAAAGGTTTATAACACAGGAAAAATAATGAAAAAAAATCAGAGATACATTTTTCGGATAATACGTCAACCTTTTCTTATGTTCTGCAATATAAGTAAAAACTAAAATATTGCAACTTCGTAAATTCTTTAATATGTATTAATCTAAATACCTCATTTTATGGGGCGGGGTTCTTTTTTTTTTTTTTTTTTTT
This sequence comes from Maratus speciosus, assembly GCA_963932465.1. Lineage (NCBI taxonomy): Eukaryota > Metazoa > Arthropoda > Arachnida > Araneae > Salticidae > Maratus > Maratus speciosus. The sequence goes on along the minus strand of OZ010796.1, from coordinate 490,062,135 downwards.
TTTTTTGTAAAACTTAACCCTTAAATGAATGAATTATTTTTAGAAGTATGTATTTTACTCTTATATTAAATATTAGACACCAGAAATTTTAAGATAGATTTTTAACTATATATTTTTATTTTTTACAGGATTAATATTTCTATATAAATATACTGGTTGCTAAGAATAAAATAAAAAGTGATGTAGGTATGCATCACTGTGCATTTAAGGGTTAAGACACTAAAACGTCTACAAATATTTGTCAAATCACTTCCTCATGTTTTTGTATCGTCAATTTGGTGTACTTAATAAAATTAGGGATGGATTTTACAATATAGTGAAATAAATAAATAAATAAAAATTGAAACGTTGAAGAAATCATATTTTTTGCTGCTTTTTTTCCTATGTTTGTATATATTTTATTTTTTTCTCATAAACTTATGCATTAATTGTAAAACCGATTAAGGCAAAATTTTTAAGTAGAATTGCAATCTTAATGCTCAACAAAAATATTAATCTGTGTACCTATTTTATTCAGAATTTCAAGCTTTACAACATTTGTATTGACAATGTTTGTTTGATAGATTTAGTTGTTTTGACATATTGTTAAAGTAATTAAAAAACGTGTTTTTCGACTATAAATATGAACATATTTTCTGACGTTCACCTAGTACGAGGGAAAAACTTAGTACATTCATTCTAGACCTAAACTGTAGGGATTAAAATAATTTAGAGTTTTCCCCTAATTAATTATGAGTTCAACCCCCTGGCCACTGGGCTAAAACTTTGAAATAGAATTGTGACCTTAATGTTCAACAAAAATATTAAGTGTAAGTACTCATATCGTCGGTACCATGTCAAACTACCCAACAATGGGCTCCCTTTTTTAAATTCAGATTTCTTGATTGGCACTACTCTTCTGAAATGGTAAAATTCCCCTTGTTTTCTCCTTAATCCCTTGAGGGGCGCCGTCACGGCATCACCTAATTTTAATCGCTAATTGCCACATTGGCACCAGATTTATTGAATGAAAACTTCACTTTTATTAAATAGGCGAAAATATACCTTTACTTGTTTAGAAATAATTTTTTTTGTAAATGCTGGTGTCTGACAATTATTTCAACAGCTTACAAATACAAGTACCTTGCCCCTGAAAGGGTTAAATAATATGTCATTAAATAGGCTTAAATAAGGCGAATTTTACTATTTCAAAAAAGTGGTGGCAATCAAGAAATCGCAATTTTAAAAAAGTAGCCGCTATTTTCATATTGGATAGTTTGACATGGTACCGACGATATTACTCAGAATTTTAAGCTCCACAACATTTGTACTGAAGATGTTTTTGATAGAGTTAGTTGTTTTGAGCTATTGTTATGCTATTTAAAATACTTCTTTTTTGACCATAGCTGCAAACTCTTCCGCTTTTTTGTACCACAAAAATTTAACAGAAATTTTTGCTGTATTTAATCGGCAGATATCGGCGATTTATACTATAAATTTTCGTGGTACAAAAAAGGGTAAGATGTTGGCAGCTATGCTTTTGACTATAAATCTGTATATATATTTTTTCTAACACTCACCTAGTGCGAGAGAGAAAATATTCATTCTAGACGTAAACTGAAGCAATGTTGCCATTGGGCTACTTTTTTTAAAATTCAGATTTCTTGATTGGCATCACTTTTTTGAAATGGTAAAATTCCCCTTGTTTTCGCCTTATAATATGCCATTAAATAAGGCGATTTTTAAAAAATGAATCTGAATTTTAAAAAAGTAGCCACTGGCAACACTGAATTGAAAAGCTTAAACAAATTTCCAGCTTTCCCCTAATCAATTCCCAATTCAACCCCCTAACCACTGGGCTATATGACCATTTCACGAGATTAATATGTTTCGACTTTTGGCAACCCAAATGTTTAACCCTTTAACCGTCTGGCCCGGATTTTTCCGTTCCTAGAAATCATGTTAAAATGGCTGTAGACCAAAATATTTTAAACAGAATTTTATTTTTAACCTTATATAGAAAGTAGTGATATTAAAGATATTATAGCATCAAACTGAGATTTTAAAAATATATATCCTGGGATTTACAAGCATTCTTATAAAATTACTGCAAAACCCTAGGACGGTGAAAGGGTTTTAAATACTAGGTTGAGCAAAAAGTTCTGGGAAATTTGTGAAAGTTGCGTTGTTATGCGAAAATTAACAACAAAAGCAACAAGGACTATTCTTCAAAGTAGAGACCATCATAGTCCACGACTTTCTGTCATCGTTCTACCAGATTCCGGATTTTGCTGGAAGTACCATGGCGGCTCCTTGGAATCGAAGAACTCTTGACATGCTTCTTCAACCTCATTAAAGGATTCAAATCCACGGCCCTTGAAAAACTGTTGCATTGATCGAAAGAGGCCAATATCGGATGGAGCCACGTCTGGACTGTAGGCGGAGTGTGGAAGAATTTCGACGCAATCGAACAGTGCAAACTCATCAACGGTTTTCAGAATCGTTAGACCTTTTCTCCAATAATGCCGGATCAATACACGCAAATCACGCTGTTCAATAGACATTTTGGAGCCGAAATTCTTTAACTTCTAAAGATATACCACTAGTACTCCTACATACGATACAAATTCTGGTAATACTATGTTAAAAATTTCCCAGAACTTTTTGCTCAACCTAATAAAATAAATAATATATATATACCGTAATTTCACGCGTATCCGCCTCACCTCAGTTAACTCGATTTCCTACCCGAATTTATTTAAAATAAAATGCGACTTACTTCTGCTTAGCACTTATTTGGCTTCTTTTTTTCAATATAATGTCCGGTTTGAAAAAGACTTAACTAAACGATATACGCGGGAAATTACGGTATATATATATATATATATATATATTCAAATTATTCTTTTCTGTACGTCATAGACTTAACCCTTTCAGGGGAAGACTTTTCTGCTCCGATTGTGTTCAAATAATTAATTCACACCGCAATGTACGAACAAATTAATTTGTAAACAATCAAAAGTTTTTTTTTGTGCTTATTATGAGATCGAACTTGTACTAACAAATTACTGGTGTCATTTGAAATTTTGGGCATTAAAATTAACCGTTTGCAGACTGCAAACGGCGCCCTTCAAGGGGTTAAACCATTATTTTGACTTTTTTTAATCATCATTCGAAAACTACATAGAAGAAAATTTTGAAATTGAGAATTTGCATAAAGCAGCACATAATAAATATAAATCTATTAAAAATATCGCAGGTTAAAATTCATATTTTTTCGAATATTAATTTCATACATTCATAATTCATATTATAAAATTTTTAAAATTACAAATACAATGTACTTATGTTTGGGTTTTTAGTATTACAACCACACACAAAAAAAATATCACATTAGGATTATAATTTCAGGAGATAGTAATGAAAATATGAAAATGTAATTTAACATTGGAAGCTCTAAAATTTGAATGTCTATAGTTAAAACATTTATCCTTCAAATGAGTTGATATTTCGTTTCTATGCATAGTTTAAACCGAAGATTTAAAATACATTGTCAAAATTGAGTGTTGCCATTGAAAAAAACCATAGTTTTGTCCGGTTTTGATTTGTAGACGTAAGCAAATTTTATATACATCATTTAAAAAGTAGACTTTATTCCCATCGTTTGGTATTAGCAACTTTCTTCTATTTTAATTAGTTGCAGAGTTAGTTGGGGGTGTTTACTTTTTTTTTTTTTTCCACGACTGTACATATGTATAAAATAGCTTGTGATAACAATACCTTTAAATATTCTAATCCTAGATTCGAATAATAATTTTTAAATAATATTTTATATATTTCATTCAATTGCGAGAATTCTTTAATCTTTTATTCTTTGTGTTTCGGATTATTATTTTTTTAAATCCCATCGTTTGAGTATAAGTCACGTTTTATGCATTTATTCAGAGCAAAGGCATTACGAAAGAAGGTATAATGCAATGCTAGCTTTACGGGTTTCTTTTTTATTTAAATCTTTTTTTTTCAGGTATTAGCATATATGTAAGGTGAAAAACCGGAGATATTCCTCGTACCAGAAACACCAAGACATTAAAAATCATCATTTGAATCACCTTTCAAAAGTTTCGAAAATTAAATCCATCCAACAAAATTTCTTATTTTATTTATTTATTTTTAATCCGACTAAATTTATTGCTATTATATCTAGCAAAATATATGCTATTATAAAATTTTAAGCCCTTCGGGACCAACGGCTCTTACATACATTTTAATCGATTGGCACCACTTTTATTCAAAAATGGATCTTTATATTTATAATCATGAAAAAACTCAGACTGATTACGGAAAATACTACATTTCTTTTTCACTCATGCGTAAAGCAAAATTTGTATGCAGATTTTGAAGGTGCATATATCAGGGTTCGTACGGGTGCTGGAATTTCCAGACCAGAAAAATCTTCGATACCAGTATTTTCTTATAGATAATCTCTCCTGAAATAAGGAGAAATTTCGCTCGCTTAAACTTCATTTATTTTTTCACAACAGAATACTGATACAGTGCCTTGAAAATAACGGTACCCCTACGAACCCTGTCTATGCACCCATGGTCCCGAATGTGCTAAAAACCATATTAAAATTTTATGAGTCCATAACTTATCATGGTGCATTTGTTCTTTGGGATGTCTTTCCAAGGAGTCTGACTGGAATATTTAAAATAACAAATTTTGAAATTAATATATAGATTGCAGAATTCACAATCGCCTCTTTTATTCACAGAACTAGTATTTTTGCAGTTAAATTAGGCGAAATACTCTATTAAAACTTGTTCTAAAACTGTACCTACCCTAATAATTTCAAAAGCTTCAAGAAATAGTGATATCTAAGGCAAAGCTGCTAACTGCTACGATTTGTTTGGGACGACTGTTATACAATAGTGGTGAAAAGAATCGCAGGTTTCTGTAATTAAATAAGGCGATAATTATTTATCTGAAATAGTGGTGCCAAAAAATTGCAGCAGTTGGACGTTATGGTACTAGTTCCTTTTTTTATTTAATTGAAAAACAAATTTTTCTATTAATCATGTATATGAAATTAATATCAAATATATCTTAGGTGGTTCAAAACAGACATTGTGGTGAATAATCATTTAAAACATTCGTGATTAGCGTCAATTACTCTTTATTATTTCGACCCAACTTTTTCTACAAAGAGCATTTTATATTACTTAATAGCTGGAACTCTAAGACTAAATAAGGCGAAAATTTCACTATGAAATTATGGGCGACCAAATTCGAATATTCATTCAAGGATTAGCACTCTATACGTCGCGTATGCGTGCCCCTCGTTTCGAAGGCGTGGAACGGCGGATGATAGAAATGTCCTTTCACCCATTTGGGACTTTAGGTGTATATATCGTCGGTACCATGTCAAACTATCCAAAATGAAAACAGTGTTGCCAGAGGGCTAATTTTTTTTAATTCAGATTTCTTGATTGGCACCACTTTTTTGGAATAGTAAAATTCGCCTTATTTAATGACATATTAATTAAGGCGAAAACCAAGGGAATTTTACCATTTCAGAAAAGTGGTGCCAATCAAGAAATCTGAATTCAATCCCTTGAAGGCCGGTGGGATATATTTTATCCCACCTACAATTAACCCTAGAACTACCGAAAATTTTACTCAAGTTTTATAAAAACATTCTACACCAGAATTTTTACTTAAAACTATTTAATTTGTTTATTTAACTTATTATTGTCTGATTTATACATTTAGTTTGTTTTGAAGAAATTTCTGGTTTGAATAAATATTTTGAATGTACATGTCGGGTCCAATGGACCCGTCTGGTAGACGGAAGGTTAATGAAGATTTGCACCAGAAAAATTTTATTAAATTTTAATTTTCTAACTTTGGTGGGAAGAGTCATAAAATTGCCTTTATTATTTTGCAATACAATTTTTTTAAGTTTCCGGTGAGAATTCAACATTACAGAAACACAATTACTTGCCCCTAAAAAGGTTAAAACAAGTAACCCACTGGAAACACTGCTTTCATATTGGATAGCTTGACATGGTAACGACGATATGTGTCTTCAAAAGGCACAGTCGTGGAAAAAAAAAAAAAGTAAACACCCCCTACTAACTCCTCAACAAACTATCCTAGAAGAAAGTTACTGCTACCGAATGATTGGAAATAAAGTCTACTTTTAAATGATGTATATAAAATTTGCTTAGGGGGACATTTACATATTAAAACGAACCATAACTTTTTTTTTTCAATAGCAGTACACACTTCTGACAGCATAAATGAAATCTACACCCTTCAATTAACCTAAAAATGAATTTTTATGCAAATCATACCATAAGTTCCAGAGAAATTAATTATTTTAAAACAAGTGTATTTTAAAGGCTGTCCTTAAACCATCATTTTGCCGGTTTTTAAGCATAATTTGAAAACTGCTTGGAGGAAAAATGTGAAATTTTGGATTTCCATAAAGCAGGACTTAATAAATCTAAATCTATCAAAAAAATTGTAGGTTGCAATTCATAATTTTTTCGAATATTAATTTCATAATTCATAATTCATATCATAAAATTATAAAAAACTGCAAATTCAACGTATTTATGTTTGTGTATATTAGTATTATTGCTACACAAAAAATTAGCACATTAGGAGCAAAATTTCAGGAGATATAAATAAAAATATGAAAATGTAATTTAACATTGGAAGCACTAAATTTTGAATGTTTATACAGTACAGGACCTATTATCCGGAATCCTCGGGACCAAGGGCTTTCCGGATTTCGGAATTTTCTGGATTTCGGGTCCTCCCGAATTCCGTCAAAAAAATTGCGGGAAAAACGCAAATTTCATCAAAGAATCACGAAAAAACACAAATTTCTTCAAAGGATCGAAAAAGCCCCCGCAATTTCGTCAAAAGATCGCAAAAAAATCCGCAAATTTCGTCATAAGATCGCGAAAAAAACTGCAAATTTTTCAAAAGATCGCGAATAAAACCGGAAATTTCGTCAAAATCTCGCGGAAAAAAATGCAAATTCCGTCAAAAGATAGCGAAAAAAAAATTTCGTCAAAGAATCGCAAAAAACACGAACGCAAATTTAGTCAATGGATCACGTGAAAAAATCGCAAATTTCGTCAAAAGATAGCAAAAAAAAATTCTTCAAAGGATCACAAAAAAAACCCTAATTTCGTCAAAAGATCGTGTACAAACGAGAATTTAGCTAAAAGATCGCGGAAAAAACTCATAATTAGTGCCAAGGAGCCCCCCCCCCCCCCTTCTGTAAACTTAAAAAAAATTTTTGCTGTGAATTTCAGATTTTTTTTTTTACTCAGAATCACCCTTGATTCAAGTAACACAATTGTGTAGAAATAATATTTTGTTGAAGTGATGTGAAATATCTGACGATTTTTTTAAAAAACGAATCGTAATATAAATTTTAAACTAAAATTTGACATAATGATTTTTTTCTAATTTCGGGGGGGGGGGCAACAGTGTTCCCCCATCACTGATGTAACATATTTTAGTAGTTACACATTGCAACACAATACACCAAAAAAAAAAATAGAAATCTGTAAAATTTTCGAAAAATTTCAAAAATTGCAAAATTTTAGTAAAAATTTACAAATTTAGAAAACTTTCAATTTTTCTTTCCGGATTTCAGGTCTTTCCGGATTTTGGAATTCCGGATAATGGGTCCTGTACTGTAATTCAAAAACTTATCATTTAAATGACTTGAAATTTGGTATATAGGCATAGTTTGAACCGAAGATTTGAAATATCTATTGAAAAAAATAAAGTTTTGATTCGTTTTAATATGTAGATGGCCCCCTAAGAAAATTTTATATGCATCATTTAAAGGTAGACTTTATTTACAATCGTTCGGTACCAGTAATTTTCGTCTACGATAATTTGTTGAGGAGTTAGTAGAGGGAGTTTACTTTTTTTTTTCCACGACTGTACATAGCACGTCTTTCGAGCACAAGAGGTTAACCGACTAAAGCAGGGGTGGCCAACAGTGGCACGCCTGATACCACTAAAATTTTACAGAAAAATTCGACTTCTTGAATCGCAGAGATTCGACGATTATATAAGGCAATGATTACTGTAAAATTTTAGTGGTGTGGCGCGTGCCACAGTTGGCCACCCCTGGACTAAAGACTGAAACTTTGTAAATTAACACTAGAACGCCCGGAAGGAGTCGATTTGACTCCGACCACATAATGTCCATTGGAGCCAGAATTTTTTTCATAAAATAAGTTAAATTTAAGCGACGCAGAATTACGTTCATTAAATCAGTTAAATAATTTTAAATAAAAATTCTGGGGTGACATATTTTTATGAAACTTGAGCAAAATTTCCGGGCGTTCTAGTGTTAAAGAGTAAAAAAGTAAATCAAACCCGCGTGCTGTTAGTAGATATATTCGCACAATATCTTTTTCTGGTTCAAGTTATATTTATTTTAACTTTGAAAAAAGAATAAACAAATCAGATAAACAAATAGATTGAGTAAATTGTTTTGACTTTTATTTAAAAAATCGAAATATTGAAACGATTAGTAATAATAAGTATGTTCAATTGATTCGCTCGAAATCTTGTATAATGCTAGTTTAAAATACTGATAATAACAGTGTTGCCAGTGGGCTACTGTTTTTAGGTAGATTTTGTAAGAAATACTGCCTATTGGATCGTTCCTATGTTGGAATTTCTGAAAAAGGTTTGCAAATCTACACCGATCATGACCCCTAGAACCCAAAGCCACCCTCAGTAAAAAACTTTATCTATCTATCTATATATATATATATAAATTTAGATGATTCGAAGTACAGAGTTATGGATTTTTTTAAGAAATCTAAAGAGAAGGATATCAGTATTGAAATATTCAGCGATTTATTTCAATTTGTTGTTTGCGAAAATTATCTGTTTGAAGGGAAACAAATATATAAACAAGTGAGAGGTATTCCAATGGGGGGCAGTTGTAGCTCCATCCTTGCAGATATTTATCTGTTTACATATGAAGCCGGTTTATTGTTGGAAAAAGACTTAAAGATATACAGATATATAGATGATGTTTTGGTGGTTGAGCTGAATAACAATAAAGAAATTTATCAGTTTAAATGTTATCCAGACACTTTAAATTTAAAAAGTGTTTCGGATAATCAAGGCAATGGCAACTACTTGGATGTTAATTTGGAGATTATAAACGGAATTTTAGTATATAGTATTTATGATAAAAGAAATTATTTTGATTTTGATACAATAAAAATATTTAACTTTAATAGTAACGTGCATGTTTCAATTTTTAGAAATATATATTTAAATGGTTTAAATCGTATTGCAAATTTGTGTTCAAATGTTGATAAATTGGTTGGTGAAATTTTTAACCTTTACATAAACGCCAGTAAAGAAAATTACCCAATACATTTTCTGAATGATTTAACTCTCAATTTTATCAAGAATAAAAGCTATCGAAATAAAACATTGGAATTGTTCGATGATGGTGATTTATCGATACGTGATTCCTATCGAAAATAGCTTAGTGGTGAGGATATTCACGGACTTCATTTGACGGCTTTTGGGTTAGTTTGTGGTTTTCATTTTTTCAATTTCTATTTGTTTGGTCTTGGCAAGTGAGGGGGAATGTTGTGCACGTAAAACATGTTTAACCCCGCAGTGCAAGTCATAAGCCTTGGCCACTTGTCTTCATATTTAGTTTTTTCTTAGTTACTCTTGGTTTTGTTAATTATTATTTTAGTTACAGTTTGTTAGATGTTTTTTTCGTGTACTAAATTATATGAATTTGGATTTTTCAATATATATATATATATATATATATATATATATGTATAACCATTAATTAAACATAACCAACCACCGTCAATTATTATGAAATATATATATCACTTTCTTCTGGACACGATAACTTCCACAATTCTGCACAAATCTCTTCCAAACTGATACATAAAATCAAGGGGCATAAAATCTCGGTCAAGATCGTTAATGGGCAAAATCGGACCAAGTGGGTGGAAATAAGGAGGGGTTTTGTGAAAATCGAAAAAAAAAACCATAACTTCTTAATTTTTGTGCATATCAAATCAGTGTAAATTTTTTATTACTTCTAAAAATAGGACCAAAAGTGTATGTATCACAGATTTTTGATAAAATAAAAAATGGGCTCAAGGGGCGCAAAAAATAGGGTTCTTTTTTTTTGGGGGGGGGGGGAATTCCTAACTTCGCCAATTCTCGAGATATCAAATCCAATTAATTTTATTATACATCTCCTTAATATTATCTACAACTTTTATATTCACAAGTTTTTGATAGGACCAATTCGTACTGCCAAAAAAAAATTGAAAACGAAAACAAAAAAGGGGGTTGAAGAAGAAAAATTTCCATAACTCCGTCAATTCACAAGATATAAAATCCCCATGAATTTATCATATATCTTCTTAATATTGTCTACAACATTTATATAGACAAGTTTTTGATAGGACCAATTCTTACAGCAAAAACAAATTAAAAATACATAGCGGTTGAAGAAAAAAATCATCTTATTAGGGTGTATTCAAATCCAAACTGCTTATTTTCTTACTCATTTTTAAATTCGTTTTTGCTCTCAAACGCATACAATAGGTAGATTCTCTTATTCAGAAACTATATAATGTACCGTAATGATCGATTTTTTGATAGAGTCAGAATATATTTCAATAAATGATGTCAAACTGGACATTTTGAACAGAATTTCCTGAAGCGATTGTGTTAGAAACGAAAAATATTGTTCTACTGAGAAAATAATTGTTTATTAATCAAGTTTTAATTAATTGAAAGGAAAATTTAAACACTTGTCGCTTATAAATCTTTTCAAAAATCACGTCAGCAAGTTTCATATTTTTTCTATTAAAAAATGAATCTGAAAATGTTCCAGAAAATTTCGAGTTGTTGAGCATGGGAAAGAATTTTTTTTTAATACCTCTTTACCATGATTCTGATAAAACCAGCTATTATATAAAAATGAAATAAAAACTTGTCAAAAGCCGCCAGATAAAACAGTTAAAGTGTATTTATATATAATCATGATTTAGTTTTTGTTGGGGGAAATTAGTATACTTAACTTCGAAATCTACCTCTTCCTGTAGGCCGGGCTGGCAGGGATTTTTTTTTTTTTTTAATTAAGAGTTCTTGTTCGGCACCACTTTTTTGAAATGGTAAAATTCACCTTATTTAATAACAAATTAATTAGTGCGTAATGAAGTGGAGTTTTACCTTTTCAAAAAGTGGTGCCAGTCAAGAAATCTGAATTTTTAAAAAGTAGCCTACTGGCAACACTGGATATTAACACTATACAGGCCGCTTGACGCATTTATAAAAGTATTATTAACAAATTCTAAATGGTCCCCAGAAAGTTTGAATAGTTATCTTTGGTTATTACAATGATAGATGTTTCGTGAATAAAATAAGGGAAAATTGGTGTTGAAACTTTTCTGGTGTGAACTCGAAATTTCTGAAAAAAAAAAAATCCGCCAGATTTGGCAACACTCTTTGCGACCTGTATAGTTTTAATACTAATACTGATTTATTCTTAATGTATTTTTGAGGAAAAATAGTTTGCGCTTAAATAAAATCTCTAAAATTGAAAATATTCTTTAAGATGTCCGTAATTATGTTTCTTTATAATCCTTAACTTAGCTAAATTGTAGATCCTCCGTGATTAATTAACCCTTTCAGGGGCAAAGCAATTCCAATGCTAATGTGTTGAAACTAATGGAATTTGAAAGCAAATTTATTTGTAAATAAGAAAAAGCTATATTTCGCATATATAATAAACCAAATTTTTTTTGCCAAAATTCTAGTGCCATTGTGGGATTTCGGAATTAAAATTAAGTGGTTTCATAAAAACACCACCGCCCCTCAAGCGGTTAAAGCAACGATTACTACACGTAAATTCTGGTAAACACATTACTTTTTAAAAAGCACTATATTAGTGACGAATATGCCGGTTAACAAAGTGTTAATTGTAAGTGGACTTGGAAAAAAAAATAGGAACAAATTTATTGAGATCCATTTAAAAAACAAGAAACAAAAAAGAAAAGTTCATGCGTTACGTATCGATTATGGAACATTTTGCAACACTACAAGAATACTGTAACGAAAACAAAATATTTAATAAGGTAAAGAAACAGGTAGCTCTATAAACAATTTAGAAAACATATAACACAGATAAACACTCACTTTCAACAATTAACGACCGTAGTCTATAGCGTATTCGAATTTTTTTGAGCAACCCTGTATGATCTATAGATTTGTACACACACGCCCTTGTTTGGTAAAATTTAATTCAGCTGTAAAATGCATAACACATTTGAAATTTTATTTTCAGCTTTTACCGTCCATAGACGGATAACGTGATATTTTCTATGCAGCCCTGTATGCAGGATGATTCAAAACTTATCGTTCAAATTTCGTGTGGAGGTAAGAAATACGTCAGGAAACCGATTTTACATAGGAAAGTATGTCCGCAAATGTACACATGCGTATGTAGAGGACACTGTGTGTACCCAACCTTCCATTGAGTCCCAATCCTTGTTTTGACTTTCCTAAAGCTAGTGTTATTTCATCTCCTATTTCCACTTCTCACATGGACTTCCACGAAGCCTTTTATTTTTTGTTTTCGAAAGCCGCGCCTAGCACTCTGAGAGTTTTCGACTATCTAAAGGGGTGTTACGCTGAGATGGGCATTTTCCGAAGTACAACTCCGGCGTTCTCGTCTGCGTTGTCACTAAGATTAGTAATTACTTGTTTGTTATTTTTTATTTCCGATCAAAGTTTAAAATTCTATTAATATCTCGGTTTAATTCAAATAAAAACTTCTATATTTAGGGTTCAAATGGCTAGTTCGTGTAGAAATAAATCTTTCAGGAGAGGTGGTAAGAAAATTGCATATAATGTCATTCAATTTTGTGATCAAGAAGCAGAAAAAGGAGAATTAATTGTTCGGATAGGATAGCTCATTCTACAAAACGAGCCAGTCAAATTGCCGGAGTTTCTAGTTGTACTATAAAAAAGATTCGCCGAGAAGCAAGAGATGAGCATAATCCTGTTTTTTGTTCACCTAAAAAGAGAGTTAAAAAGAATGTCTTTGAAAAAACAGATATAGATGAATTTCAGCAGATGAGGAGGATAACATTTAAAGGTATATTTTAACAAGTGAGCTTTTTTAATATAATTTGCAAAATAATAATAATAATAATAATAATTTCGTTTCGAGAAAAGCAAAAATGTTCTATAACTTTTAAAAATTTTAAGCGTTTTCGTTTTTTACAAATATTAACTACAAAAACGTTTTTACATATGTATCGATATTATTTACCCAAAAGCGCATTCTTAAAAAATGCAGCTAAACAATCTCCGCTCACCCCTATTTTTATAAAAATCAAAGCGGACCTGACGCATGCGCAATAGCGCGGGGGGTTTTGCTATCCGACGTTTATATGACGTTTAAGAATTCTGGCGTGAAACCACAATTTAAAAATATATAAACGAAGAAAGTTAAAAACAAAGAATGAAATAAACTAACAAAAAATAAATAAAATAAAAATGAAAGCAAAAAGTGAAAAACAAACCAATTAAAAAAATAAATAAAGGTTAAAATAACCGGAATGAATAAAATTAAACGAAAAGTTCCCAGGCGTCAGATAATGAAGGCGTTGAATAAAGTTCATTAACGAGATTTTTGGAGTTTTTAAAGATGTAAAAGGCTTCGTGGAAGTCCAAATGAAAAGTTGAAATAGGAGAAGAAATAATACTAGCTTTAAGAAAGTCAAAACAATGATTGGGACACAGTGGAAGGTTGGGTACACACAGCAACCTCTACATTCGCTTGCGTACATTTTCGGACATACTTTCCTACGTAAAATTGGTTTCCTGACGTATTCCCAGGGCTCACAAATGGTCCACCAACTAAATACCAATATTATTTTAGAAAAATATTTTTTTTAGATTTTTCTTACAAACCGCACCGGAACCACCTTTGAAAGTTAATTCTAGCGCAAACCCACCATAAAATTTTCTGTTAAAATTTATTTATATTCAGGTGGCGGACCATTTGGGAGCCCTGTATTCCCCACCTCCTCGCGAAATTTGAACGACAAGTTTTGAATCACCCTGTATGAGTGTTAGTGTTGCCAGGTGTCCCGCTTAAATCAGGGTCGCAAATGCTCTGGTTAGAACTAATTTCTTGTAGTTTATTTCGACATCTTTAGTTGCAGATAATTCTGCCATTGGACAAGGCGATGAACATTGCTCTAAAAAATTGGTGTCCACAGCATTTGTAGTAGTCCCGATTTACGCGGGACAGCTGGCAACACTAATCATGGTTGACATCAATCGACTACATTTTCAGTCGACAGATTAACCGACTAAATTTTGAATTCTACGGAATTTAATCATGATTGATACTGAAACAGTAATTACCAATCTAACACTAAATATACCAACAACCTGTCATTTGATCCAAATCAAATCAAAATGTTGAATTTGAACAAGAAATTTCTTCGTAAAATAAATAAAATATAAATCGCACAGAAATAAGACACAAGAAATAATACACAAAATTAAAAAAGCAAAATAATTTTTAATAAAAATTCTGGTGCGAAATATATTTACATAACCTGAGTAAAATTCTCGGTTTGTTTAATGTCAAAGAATTTTTCATGATAAATTCAATCAGGAATAATTTAATCATTAATCTAACGACTTAGGCAAAAAATAAACATGGCTGCCCTTTAAATTTCTGAAATTAGCTTTCATTGCTACAAAATTGTTCTTAACACTAGAACTCCCGGGAATCTTGCTCAAGTTTCATAAAAATATCTCTCTTCAGAATTTTTATTTAACTGATTTGTCTAGCGTAATTCTGCGTTGCTTAAATTAAACTTATTTTGTGAAAAAAATTCTGGTTACAATGGACATTTAATCATGTGGTCGGAGACGAATTGACTCCTTCCGGGCGTTCTAGTGTTAAAAGTCACTTCACTGTATGACTTTTCCTATCAAAATTTACACAGGATCACACAAAATTATACACATACATAACGGCCAAAATTTGAAAATTATTTAAGGGGATACTGGGACAGTTGAACCCCTTTATATAAAACTGATAATAATTTCTTCTGTAGTTATTATAGAGAAATGCTAGCGATGTTATAAATCAATTAAATTTTCAATAAACGAAATAATTGATTAAAAATTGAATTGCAAATAATTTCCTTTCATGTAAATTCAATTGCATTCTGAAACTTTATGTAATTACAATTGAATTTAAATTCAAATAGAAACAAGAATTGAAATTAGGAATTAATTTCAATAAGAAATATATTCATTTAGTTACATTTCGAAATTGAATCAATTTCAGTTAAATTTAGTGTGATTAAATTATCTGCAAGTAACAGATTTCTGGTGAATAACACTTGGTCTTATCTGTGCATTTTGAAAAACTGATATTCCTTTAAACCAGGGAACACCAATGCATTAACCCTTTCAGAAACGCCGTCAAACGCTTAATTTTAATATCCAAACTGCCAAATGGCACCAGTACTTTTTTAGTACAGTTTAACCTTCCGTCTACCAGACGGGTCCATTGGACCCGACATGTACATTCAAAATATTTATTCAAACCAGAAATTTCTTCAAAACAAACTAAATGTATAAATCAGACAATAATAAGTTAAATAAACAAATTAAATAGTTTTAAGTAAAAATTCTGGTGTAGAATGTTTTTATAAAACTTGAGTAAAATTTCCGGTAGTTCTAGGGTTAAATCTCTTAATATGCGTGAATAAAATCTTTTGATCATTTTCAAAAAATTTGTTCGTAAATTGCGGTGTGAATTAATTTTTTGAACATTTTTGGAACAGAAATGCCTTGCCCCTGAAAGGGCTAACAATTAAATGCGCTATTTTTTATTTTGTTTCAAAAAATTATATATGATTCTCTGAAAGGTTTATTACACAGTAAAAATAATGAAAAAAATCAGAGATACATTTTTTATATAATGCGTCAATCTTTTCTTCTGTTGCACATCTGCAATAAAAGTAAAAACTACTGTCGAGTGGCTGTTTTACGCTAAAATATTGCAAATTGGTAAATGTTTTAATAAGTATGTATCCAAATACCTTATTTTATATAATTATTTATTTTATAAAACTTAAACTTTAACCCTTTAATTCCCATGATAGAATACGTTCTAGAAATTACGTAGTTCAGAGAATCTGACTATACACCAGGAAGTTTCAATGGTTAATCTCGCTTTATTTAAATGCGGAACGTCTGTTATTAATTGAAGCAAATATTGCTGTTTTAATTTTCTGGTGTGAATTGGGTATATACGAATAAAAAAATCTGTTAAATTCAAAACATTGTTGTTTGCATATATGCAAAGCTACGCACTAATGGGTTAAACAGATATAAATTTTTATACCATACCATTACAAATGTCGTATTTCAAAAAGTCACTTGTAAAATAAAGCAACCAGAAAAATTTAGATTCAATTTTGTTAGTTTTTAAACTTCAGCAGAGCAGTGTGCTTTCAATAGGTTTATGTTCAACGAGTTCATGATGCAATCCTGTTTTATTTAATGGATTGCAATAAGTGTAGTAACATGAGACGCGCAAAACAGGCTATTTTGTTACAGGGAGATAACCAGTCATTGACTGTAAAACATTCATGCCAACATCTCTTCCGCAGTCTGATCAAAGACAAGCATGTGTTAACCCTTAAATGCGCGATTTTTTATTTTGTTTCGAAAAAATATATATATGATTCTCTGAAAGGTTTATCACACAAGAAAAATAATGAAAAATATCAGAGATACATTCTTCATATAATACGCCAATCTTTTCTTTTGTTGCACATCTGCAATATAAGTAAAAACTACTGTCGTGTGACTGTTTTACGCTAAAATAATGCAAATTAGTATATATTTTAATATGTATGTCTCTACCTTATTTTATATTATTATTTACAGGGTGGTCATAAAAAAACTTTGCCGATATATGGCACTCTAGCGGCCGTTCCGTTAAACTGATCGAGATGAGATTTCAGATATAGTTATTCAGAGGTATGAGCTCGTGATTCTGTGAACGGCAACAAATTATCGCTCACAGTTACGGTTATAGGTACAGAAACTCAAAATTTTCGAATGGCAACGTCCATTTTTTTTTCGTCGCAAAATGCTCAGCGCATGCGAAAACCCTAAATAGCGCTTTAACGGTACGTGTATCGCAATAAACGGACGTGTTATGCAGGCACAAAAAACAGCTCAGCAAAGGGCCAAAAACAACACAATCGGTGCGCACGGAGGAAAGTTCCATATGACAGAGGCAAGACAACAATCATAGAATGCAGTTCGGCAGATCATCAGCGTAGAAAACGGATTCTTGCCTCTGTCATATGCAAATTTCCTCCATGAGTCCCGACCGAATTGTTTTTGGGCGTTCGCTGAGCTGTTTTTTGTGCGTGCATAACGCTTCCGTTTATTGCGATAAACGTACCGTTCTAGAGCTATTTAGCGTTTTCGCATGCGCAGAGCATTTTGCAATGAAAAAAATGGGCGTTGCCATTCGAAAATTTTGAGTTTCTGTACCTATAACCGTAACCGTGAGCGCCAATTTGTTGTCGTTCACAGAATCCCGAGCTCATACCTCTGAATAACTATATCTGAAATCTCATTTCGATTGGTTTAACGGAACGGCCGCTAGAGATCCATATATCGGCAAAGTTTTTTTATGACCACCCTGTATTTTATAAAACTTAACATTTAACCCTTTAATTCCCATGATAGAATACGTTCAAGAAATTACGTAGCTCAGAGATTCTGACTTCACACCAGATAGCTTCAATGGTTAATTTCGCAATATTTAAAAAACGGAATGTCTATTATTAATTAAAGCACATATTGCTATTTTAATTTTCTGGTGTGAATTAGGTATATACGAATAAAAAAAATATATTAAATTCAAAACACTGTTGTTTGCATATATGCAAAGCTGCGCACTAAAGGGTTAAACCGGGAAAAATATATAAGGAGATTTGTCTTATTTCTATAAGCATAGCTGCCAACTCTTCCGCTTTTCTGTACCAGAAAAATTTAATTGAAATTTCCTCCTTTTTCAATCGGCAGATTACGGCTATTAAAAGAGGCAAAATTTACTATTAAATTTTTATGGTATAAAAAAGTGTAAGAGTTGGCAGCTATGCTATATTGTACGTTTTAGATTTCATTCCAAAATTCTTAATTACATAAAATCTCTGGTTGAAACATTTTCGTCTTGGATCACACTCCGGAATGATTAAGAGATTTTGGCATCTATGCTAAAAGTATGTCATCTTCGGGATTTTGTTTTCATAGAAAGAATAAAGAAACACAAAATCGAAATGTAACTGCTCCTTATTCAAAGATTTTACTCTAAAAAATATTTATTTTATACAATAAATATTAAAACTTATAGAGTTAGTTGTATATGTGTAAGCTGTGCGATCGTCACCCTACGCCGTGTGGTGCATTACCTGTCAATGTCATCTGAAACAAAAAAATCAAATATTTCAAATAACATATAAAATTCGGAAGGGGCTTGAGCCTATTTTTAGTGAAATTGAACGAAATTGATTGCTAGCACTTTCTTTAAATATTATATCTCGCCTTATTTTCACTTTATTTCAAATTTCGTTAAACAAGGTGAATATTATTATTTAAAAAAAGTGGTATCAATCAAGCATTCTCTATAAAGTAGCAGACTAGCAAACACGGCTAGTCCAGAATTTATACCTACGAAGCAAAAAATTCAGTACGTTTGCAATTGTGTACCACTTAGTCCTGTATAACTGTTTTTGAGCAGGTCAGCTCTCGCTACAACCTTAATATTTCAATAAAGTAGTAGCAATCAGGCAATCTGTATAAATATGAAGTTGCGGACAAGCAAACATGGCTTACAGTTAGTTCTGAATTTATGCCTACAAAGCAAAAAAATCAGCACGTGTGCAGCTGTGTACCACCTAGTCCTGTATATCTGTTTCTGAACTGGTCAGCGCTCTCTTTAGATTCACTTTAACTTCTTAAATATTTCGAATGCCATCTAATTGTTGTAAGGGCTGATTCTACAATACTACACATACTATATTAATATACTATAGGGATTCAGAAAATCTTTAAAAAAAAGTCTATTTTTTTCTACATGAACGATAACTTTCCCTTAACAGCTGCACGGTCGCTTAATATTTGGAAAACCATCAAAAAAGTACCTATTTATTTTATTACAGAAATTGAATAATTATAATTTTTCTAAATAAAATATGCAATTAGTTTTTTTTAAGACGAAAAAAAAAAGACGTTATAGAACAAATTCATATTTGTAGAAAAGCCATCATGCCAGAATCCTGTGTCTTAATGTTTGTTTTATACCGTACAAATTAATGCGAATAAAACATTAATTTTTCACATCTTAGATCTTTATTTATTTTCATCACACACATTTTTACAAATAATATTTGAAATAATATATATGCATTAAATTTTGATTATTAATATTTTTTTAGTGTTACATATTACGAAACATGCAATACAAAGCTAAACATTACAGTCAGCGCAAAATCCAATCCCGAATGGTAATACTCAAAGACTTCACACCGAAATGCCAGTTAAATTTTTCTGGTTTCGGAAGATTTTTCCAACAATAAATCTCCAGCCAGGAAATATGACGGGAGCTAGAAATAACGAACGACACCTCAGACCGTGATATTGACGGGAACGAGAAAGAAGGGGTTAAACAAAATCTTTCGAAGGCTAGTAATGGACATAATCGAATTATTCTTATAATCGAATGGTTACATACGAGATATTTTAATACTAAATTGATTTAATGTAATCGAATTGTCTATGAAATATTGAAAAATATTGAGAGCACCCATTCTTATGATTGATTCGCGCCCAACGTTCTGAGATATAGGAAATATTCTCCAGATCTAGATAGATTCAAATCATTTTAGGGATTTAGGGAACACTTCCCTAAAGTTGGAAATTCGGGAAAGTAGAAATACTTTCTTCGTTTTTTTAAAGAACATTTTTCACACTTTCAAGGGCGGTGTTTCAATAGCGCAAACACTTAATTTTAATTCCAAACTGCCAAGTTGCATCCAAAAATTTTTAATAATATTGTTATGCCATAATGTTCGTGAACAATGGAACAATAGAACAATGTAGTAACTGGATTCCCTAGTTGCCATGCAACTTTACATCCGGTGTACAGGTATGCGCGTTTTTCAATGCAATGGGAGCCATAGTTAATGTTTAAGCGCGGCTGGTGGCCACAAAAATTAGAAATTTTAAGATATAGTGAAAAAAAAAAAAAGTAAGAAGTAAATAACATCATTAATGTTAGTATAACAAAATTTATATTTAAAAAAAAAGGAAAAAAAATGTTCATTAGATCCAATCAGCCTGAAACAGTCAATAAACAGGCAAAAAAGCTACTAAAGAGATGCCCCAGCATAAAAAAAGACTCCTTTCAGAGACACTAGAACATTAACACTAGAACGCCCGGAAATTTTACTCAAGTTTCATAAAATTATTTGACACCAGAATTTTTATTTAAAATTATCTAACTGATTTATTTAACGTATTTCTGCGTGGTTTAAATTTAAGTTATTTTATGGAAAAATTTCTGGTTCCAATTGACATTTAGTCATATGGTCGGAGTCGGATGGACTCTTTCCGGGCGTTCTAGCGTTAAGTTTATCTAAATAAATGCATAAAAACAGAGTAAAAGTGGAAAAAATTAGATTTATTTACATATTTACAAATGGAATAATATATTTACAAGCATGAAAAATTAACAAAAAGAGGCAGTAAAAAATGTAAAAGAAGAGAGTTAAAACTAACTATACAATTTAAAACTTTATACAGAAAATAAATATGAGAAAAGGAGGACGGCGACCGTATTGCCTGGTAACTCTTAGAATAATGTAGAAAAAACAGTTAAAAAAGATAAGAAAAGTTTTAAAAGCAAAAGATAAGATAATCTAAGTTTAAAGCGTTTTTTTTTTTTTTTTTTTTTTTTTTTTTTTTTTTTTTTTAACAACAAAACAATGACAAAACAAAACAAAAAGGAAAAGGGCACAAAAGTTTAAGTGTAATGAAGACATTAATCTTCGTTAATGTTGAATTGTTTAGACAGCTTATCAAATTCAGTAATTATGATTAGCATTTTTTGTACTGGGTTATCAAGTTTTTTGGTTTGGGTTGAAATGTTTTTTATACACCTTAGAAATTTGGCTATTTGGAGAACTTCTTTGATATCATTAAAAGTTTTGAATATTTCTTGGATGTCGTTAGAGAAACTTTTAGGGATTTTACTAGCATTGGAAGAATTTTGAGTGTTGCTGGAAATTTCATTAGTAGGGGAGGAAAGTGTATTTGCTGTTTCATTAACATACACAATGCCGTTAGCATTGTGTAGGGATAATACGTAAGTAAAAAAGCGTGCAAAAAGTCGTTCGTCTGACATTAGCCTTAGCGTCAAAGTCGCATACCTCTGAGGCATGCCCATACCCCCTATGGTGAAAAATTGGCGCAGGGGTGTAGCCTATTGACACCGCTAAATTTTAGTAGTATATTTCGGCTTATCTAATGTCAGAATTTCTGAATTTTTTATTAAGGGAAAGAATACTATAAAAAGTTAGTGGTATCGATAGGCTCCATCTCTGCGCCAATTTTCCACCATTGCTATACCCCTGACAGCGATAACATTGTTTTACTCTCTGTTTGCTGTTAAAAGCTTCAATTTTAACAGAAATGTAGTAAATGGCGTTGATTTGGTATATTTCTACGAATTGTCTACGTGGTAAAACGTTTACCATATAAAGTGGCATAGGATTACCGGTTTTGCGATTTTTGAGCATGGCAGCCCTAGTGACTGTGAAACCACGCTCTTTTAGGCTATCTCCAATAATTTGGATGTCAGTATAACATGGGAGGCCTCTTATACATATTTTTTGGGCGATTGTTCTCTGGGGTTGAGAGTTGTGTATTTTTTGTTGTTTTATCTAGCCAGCGTTGGATTTCCTGAAATCGTCATCATTTTTGCAGTGTACTACAAGGCGTTCGCCTTTAAGAGCAATTTGGGGTTTATAGAGTTAACTTCTGTTATTTGTTGGGCTAGAGTCCAATTTTCATTTATTTCAATGTAGAAGGGGTTAACAATTAAAATTTCCGATGAAAACATTTCAAAAATAGTTATATTTGAATGCAAGGACATGTTATTTCTCTCGAATTTCGATTCTTTCTGATACACCGGAAAACACATAAAATCCTTTCAACAGGTTATGTTTTATTTAACCTTTCAGGCGGAAAGCTCTTCTGTTGCTAAAATGTTAAAATGATTGGTTGACACCGAGATTTATGAACAGATTTATATGAAAGTAAGTAAAAGCCTTTCAAGCCTTTCTTTGCGTACATTATACAAAAAAATAATAATAATCCCTAATTTCTGGTGCCAGTGTGGCATTTGGCAATTAAAATTATGTGGTATATATAACATACCGGTGGCTTTCAAGAAGTTAAAGGAGGGGTGGCCAACTGTGGCACGGCGGATACCACTAATTTTTTAAAGAAAAAGGCGACTTTTTGAATCGCAGAGATCCGATGATTGCATAAGGCAATGATTACTATAAAATTTTAGTGGTGTCCAGCGTGCCACTTTTGGCCACCCCTGGGTTAAAGTATAAAAAATGCATAAAATGTGTTCATAAATGATATTTAAATTTTATTTAAAGATACACATCTGCATATTCAATTATTTTCTTTCAGTTATGCAAAGAGGAGTTTACGTGGCTGATTGAGATTGAACATGCCAAATTTATTTCTAGATTTAGAACTACAAAACTCCAGCGTCTAATTAGAACGCTCTTCCTATGAATTTTGAGAAATTATCTTTACAAACAATGTTTCTTAATGAGAAATTATTCCATATAAATTTTAAATATTTCGTCAGTGTCTTGTTAAATTTGAAAATCTTAAATAAATAAAATGCATTTTGTCTGTGAATAATAAAACGTCAACGCTGTAGCGTAAGCTGCATCACTAATTAAATCTTTATCTCTTAACTAAACAAAAGACTTTGTAAATATATTTATTTATTTGAGATATAAATAGTGACACGGTCTTATTTAAATTGAAAATCATGAATCTAATAAAGAAAAATATAAAATAATTCGCTTAAGAGTTGCAGGGTGCGTACATTTTAACCACGCATTCTTAATAGTATACTTCGCTTATTTAAAGTCTGCGAATTAAATATTAAATGGAAATTTTCTAATCAGAATTACTGGTATCAGATTCCTTGGCAATTTCAAGGTTTGTACGCAAATTAGATTAGGTAAGTGTTAGTTAGATAAACAAAAATTACAAATTAGAAAGAATTGTTCAAAAAATACAGGGTATTTCAGCACAGCGGATACAGAGTTTCAGGAGAAATAGAGTACATTTAGACGATGAGAAATCACATAGCAATTCATGGTCAGAAATGCTTACCTGGAGCTGTAGTGAGATCACAATGCGCAAGAAATAAAGGACACGAACAGGGTGAGAAAACATGATTATTGTTCTTAGTACAGCAAAAAACTAAGAAATAAGAACACAAAGAGAAGCTACGATCGTCATCAAAGATGGTGTTTGAAGTTACGACCCCAGGCTGTGATGCAGGCCTCACATCTCCGGGGCATTGAAGAGCTAATGTTCTCAAAATAACGGGCGTGTTCCGAACTTCCCTAGCAGCTGCCACGATGTGTGCAACATGTTCCTCTCAGCCCTTTCCAGCTTTGTCTCGGCATTTTTGCATTACTAAGAATAATAAACATGTTTTCTCACCCTTTTCGTTTCCTTCCTTTCTTGTTTTTTGTGCAATCACAACCGCGCCAGTAAAGTGTTTCCAACCATGCATTGCTATGTTATTTCCCATCATCAAGGTGTACTCAATCTCCCCTGAAACTTTGTAACCGCTGTGCTGAAACACCCTATATATACATATTACCGGCAACCAGATACACGTTCAGAACATGTGCAACATATGCAAACATCCATCAGTAAATAAAAATAGTATTTTTGATCAAATTTAACAATAGAACGGCCGTCAGCTGTTATTTTGACCGCTACCATATGAATATATTTCGGTTCAAACCAGGAATTTCATTATAAAATATGTTTAGTCCTTAAATTCATGAATTATTCTTTCAGAATTGTGTTTTTTGTTCTGATATTAAGGATTAGACACCAGAAATTTTAACCCTTTTGAGCGCAGCTTTGCATATATGCAAATAACGCTGTTTTGAATTTAATAGATTTTTTTTATTCGCATATATCAAATTTACACCAGAAAATTAAAATAGCAATTTTTGCTTTAAATAAAAAACGGACGTTCCGTATTTAAATAAAGCGAAATTAACCGTTGAAACTTTCTGGTGTGAAGTCACATACTCTGAACTACGTAATTTCTATAACGTATTCTATTATGGGAATTAAAGGGTTAATAGTTAAAGGGTTTATAAAATAAATAATGATATAAAATAAGGTATTTGGAGACATACTTATTAAAGTATTTACTAATTTGCCTTATTTTAGCGTAAAACAGCCACACGACAGTAGTTTTTACTTATATTGCAGATGTGCAACAGAAGAAAAGATTGACGTATTATATGAAAAACCTATCTCTGATTTCTTTCATTATTGTTACTGTTTTATAAACCTTTCAGAGTATCATATATAGTTTTTTCGAAACAAAATAAAAATTCGTGCATTTAAGGGTTAAGATAAATTTTTAACTTAATTTAGTCGCCCAGTTTTGTAATTTTTACAGTATTAATATTTCTTTATAAATATAGTGGTTGCTAAGAACTTAATTTATTTATTAAAAGTTAAATAAAAAGTAATGCAAATTTGAACCACTATGCATTTAAGGATTAAAAGACACAAAGAAGAAAAACTTCAAATAAAAATGTTAAACTGTTTTAAATGAAAATTCTGGTTTGAAATATTTTTATGAAACTTAACTAAAATCTTCGGTCTTCCTAGTGTTAATCGGAGATAAATAAGGTTAGAATTGATGTTCTCTTTTAATGATGGAATTTTGGACATGCTACACATATGCAGAATACGACCCTGCCGGTAGTGTCGGTAGAGCAGACATTGTCTAGAATACCTGGCGCTTTTTGGCAAAATATGAAACATTCGAATTATAATATCTACTTTGTCCTGGCCTTCTACGTAATGCTTAAGCATTATATAGAACATCAAATGATATTTATGTGAAGTATTAAAAGCCGGCCGTGAAAAATCTCTTATTAAAAACACGTGAATTCTGTAGGATGATAGAAATAAAGCACTAAAAGACTTTATTGAAAGGAATATCCCTACTCTGTGCAGTGATGCATATACAGAGGTTCTAAGTTCCCACTAATCTTCCGTAACATGTGGATTAATTTGAAACAGTTTAATAGGCAGAGCAGTTGCAGCTGATTCAAAAAATTCGTAGTTAGGGATGTACTCAATTCTACTTAAATTATTTCCCCCATATAGTAAGTGATATGTGATCTCGCATAAGCTCCTTGAGAAGTTCTAAATAGGTGAAAATAGCCTTCTGTGACTCCCATAACAACTGCCAACCGATTGGATGAATCACATCATCATTTGTTGACGTCAGGAACAATAAATTCACCCAATGGAGTTATGAACAAAGAGGAGGAGACATATAGTGTATTGTGTACCAGTTGCGAGTGAAGTAACTGAGCAGGAAGTCACAAGATGGCGGCTGTTTTTTTTTTTTTAATTGGATCTTCAGTTTCTGATTATTGCCAGGGAAAACATCCCACCATTAAAACTGAATAGAAAATTTCGTCTTAATTAAGCGTCTTATTCATGGAATTTTTTTCTCAAAAATGTCCTAAAAATTTCTATTTGTTTTTACCGGTGTCACTATGCCTTGTAAAACTGTCAGATTGTTTCCCTGGTTGTCACAATGTGGCGGAAACGCAGGGCCTAACTACCGCCGAAGTAAACTCCTACCAGTAAAAATGAAAATCCGTTTCTACCATTATTTGCGGCTGAAATTTTGTAATAATAGGGCGTTTAAATAAGTTAAAAATTTCTATATAAATCTACTGGTGGAAGTTTCCACCGGCGGTAAACAACACCTGAGATAGCGGTTACAGTTGAAGCTTCACTATTTTAAGGATATGTCAGTTCCTCTTTATTAACCCTCTCGCTGCGTATGTAATTCTTCGCGATGAGCGTGTTTTACAGAATTTTTAATCTTCTATCACCGGTTCTTTAAAGCAGAAATTTTTGACTATCGTAATCGGGGAAAATGTCCTGATTAAATCAGACAAAGTTTTCGCTAAAAAATAACTGGTGGGAATAACCAAATAGTATTAACCCTCTGTCTACCAGAAGGGTCCAATGGACCCGACATGTACATTCAAAATATTTATTCAAACCAGAAATTTCTTCAAAACAAACTAAATGTATAAATCAGACAATAATAAGTTAAATAAACAAATTAAATAGTTTTAAGTAAAAATTCTGGTGTAGAATGTTTTTATAAAACTTGAGTAAAATTTCCGGTAGTTCTAGGGTTAAATAGACGGAAAAATGCATGCCCGAGTATATCTCGGGTTGGGCAGCGAGAGGGTTAATAGTTCCATGCTTCACCCTCTCTCTGAATACTAGGAGTGCGCACAGATATAAAAATAGCGCCTGTTGTAGGAGCATTTTTTTAAGCGTTTGTATGGTCTCCTTAATTTAAATACAAATATTTTCTAAATGTTTTCTTTGATTTATTTAATCTTGGAAAAAGAAGGCTGTGAAAACTTTTAAAAATTATTCGTATTCAAATTCGCGAAACCGTGCTAACTCAAAAAAGATCCTCCTACCACGACGCAATTTTTGTGTCATAGCGCAGGCCCAGCATTCAGGGAGTGCTTAGGCAGTCAAAATTTTTGAATCCGAAATTTTGAATTCATACCGCAAATTTCGAAAGAATAGTTTTTACGTTAAGTGATCGCTAAATGTCTCTTATTAAATAAAGAACAGAATACAATTCTTTATTTATGGTATGAACTCGAAATTTCTGAATAAAAATGGAGGCTATACTGGCAATCCCGTTCCAGAATGTTCTTCCGATTTCTTTAACTATTTCAAGGCGATCGTATATTTATGAAACCAGTTTATTTTAATTTCCCAAATACCATAACGGTACCAGAATTTTAAGGATAAAATTCTGCGAATGTAGCTTTTTATTATTTCCAATTAAATATATTCATAAATTCCGGTGTCAATCATTCATTTCAACACTTTAACCCTTTCAGGGACAAGGTACTTGTATTTATAATATGTTGAAATAATTTATTGACACCAGTATTTGCAAGATAATTTATTTGTAAACAAGTAAAAGCATATTTTCGCTTATTTAAGAAAGGTGAAATTTTCATTATAAAATTCCGTTGCCAATGTGGCAATTACGGATTAAAATTATGTGATGCCGTGACGGCATCACCGCCCTTCAAGAGGTTAACAATGGAAGTGCTTTGCTCTTGAAAGGATTAACAAGGTTCTTACATGTCAGAGGAACACCAGTATTTTCTTATAGGAAAACTCGTCTTTTCCAATCGCACGATTATATAATTCGAGTTTTTTTAGAAAATAATACGGGTATTTCTGCTGAAAGTGTAGGAACCTTGTTTAATTTTTTTTATCTTACTTTGAACCATTATTAGAAGTTTGGAATTTATTTCAGAATTTCCGAAAGTACTACTATTTTCACTTTATGTAATCACGAAATTTATGCTATTAAATAAAGAAAAGATTACTATTCGTAATTTCAGATATGACTTTGGAGATTCTGAATAAAAAAGGAGGCCAAATTGACAACCCTGCTTTGAACCATAAAAATGTGTTGTGTTAAATGTGTCTACAAAACGCTACATGTTAAATGTATTCTATAAAACTTATTCTGTTAATGTATACTATAAAACGTATTCCCTCAATTCTAAACTTACACGCTGATACATAAATGGTGTCTGCCATAGGCGGATTTTTTACAGTGTTTGTACGGTCCCTTTTATTTGAATACCAATATTTTATAACAAATAGCCTTCGCAATCTCAGAAAAAGATCGCAAAAAAAATTTTTTTAGATAATACTGGCGATTAAATTTAAAGGAATTTACAAACTCAGGAGAAAATCCGTCTACGACGCACCGCCCTCCATACTAGGCCTGAGTGCTGACACAAAAATGGCGGCTGTCGTAGGTGGATATTTTTCGGCGTTTGTACGGTCCCTTAACCCTTTAAGACCCAACCCGCACGATCGTGCGGTTAGATATTCATTTAAATTTGTGCTTCTGAGTCGTCTATAATAAAAACTCGAATCGAACGATCGTTCTGGTTTGCAGATAGAGTAAAGTATCATTTTTTATCAACAGGTAGCGGTTAAAGCCCATGTTTTACTTTCTACAGGCATGACTAGCTTTGTTTACAAATACATTTGGTCTTAAAGGTTTATAGAGTCCTGTATCGGGTCATCGGGTCGGGTTACCCGCTGGAGGGTTAATTACATTGCTACCACGGTTTTAGAATTTTAAATAATTGCTTTATTTATTGGTAGAAACTTTGTGACATTAATAAAGCAAAAATTAAATTCCTGAATTTCCTGTGGCAAATGACTTTCAACAAAAAATTTCAAAATTTCTTCTTTATACTTTTGGTGGTTAACCCCTTGAAGGGAGGTGGTTAATTTTTGGACCATTTCATTTTAATTTCGAAATGCCACATTAACATCAGAATTTTTGAATAAATTTTTTTCTATTATTAAAAACGTGAAGAAAGCTTTTACTTATTCCCCAAAACATTTGTTCGGAAATACTGGCGTCATCATTCATTTCAGAATTTTATGAATAAAAGTACATTGTCCTGAAAGGGTTAATGAGTTAATCAGTGAAATCTATGATTTACCCTTTCCGAGGCAAAATAATTCAGCTGCTAAATTGATAAAGTAATTGAATGACACTAAAATTTAAGAACAAATTTATTTGAAAATAATTAAAAACGTTTCTTCTCGTATAGTACGAAGTCGCAATATTATTAAACAATTCTGGTGACAGTTGTTAAAATAAGAATTATGTGTTCACGCCATACAGGTACCGCCCTTGAAAATGTTAAATAAGGAAAAGTCTTTTTAACATCTGGTTAATCCTACAATGCACAATTTTTTTTCACCTTCTTCTCTTCCGCTCTAAAAAAATTATTTAATAGATTATTATATTCATCAAGAAAGATATTTAAAAATTCAACTTTTGTCCATAATTTAGAAAAAATCTAAAGTGTGAAAAATGTCTACATTAGGGGTGTCAAACTGTGGCCCGCAAATACCACTAAAATTTTATCGAAATAACTGCCTCTAATCACCGAATCTCTGCGATTCAAGAAGTCGACTGTTTCTTTAAAAAATTAGTGGAATACAGCGGTGCTACAGTTTGACACCCCTGGTCTACATTATGCATTCTATAGTTAACGATGGCGTAGCTGCTAACCTCTTACGCTTTTTTGTACCACAAAAATTTTACAGTAAGTTTTACATTTTTAAATCACTGGAATCTGCCGATTAAACAAGGCAAAAATATCTATTAAATTTTTGTGTCACAAAAAAGCGCAAGAGTTCGCAACTATTCGATGGTAGATGAATGGTCACTTATCTGCGCACAATATCTGCACTACGTGCCATTCTCGTTTTACTGTTTGGTATTGAAACCATGGAACTATTAATAAAGAGAAACTGACATATCCTTAAAATAGTGAAGCTTCATTTGTAACCGCTATCGGAAGAGTTGTTTACCGCCGGCGGAAACTTCCACTAGTAGATTTATATAGAATTTTTCAACTTGTTTAAACGCCTTATCATTACAAAATTTCAGTTACAAATAATGGTAGAAAGAGGTTTTTCATTTTTATCGGTAGGAGTTTACTTTGCTTTAGTTAGGCCCTGCGTTTTCGCCATATTGTGACAACCAGGGAAACAAGCTGACAATTTTGGAAGGCATATTGACACCAGTAAAAACAAATAGAAAATTTTACCACATTTTTGAGAAAAATTTCCATGAATAAGACGCTTAATTAAGACGAAATTTTCTATTCAGTTTTATTGGTGGTACGTTTGCCCTCTCGGAAATCAGAAACTGAAGTTCCGATTTTAAAAAGGCAGCCGCCATCTTGTGACAAACTCCTCAGTTACTTCGCTCGCAATTGGTAGACAGTACACTATATGCCTTCTCCTCATTATTCATAACTCCATTATTGAAACATGCAAACAAACGTTCGCTGTTAAAACAGTGTTGTTGAAGGGGCTCGGTGGCCGAGCGGTTAGGACACCGAGCTGCCAGCCGCCAAGCATTGAGAGCGGCAGAGGTCTGCGAGTTCAACTCTCGCTGGCTCCATTGCACACTCTTTGTGGAGCTCCCGGATGTAATTTCTCTGTGTTGTAAATTTTATTGTGCTATCTCGTCCCTGTATATTGAAGATGACTTATAAGAGGTCTCACTAGATGTCAAGCATACAAGTCAGATGTATGTGTAAACAAAATAAACAGTGTTGCTGAAGTGAAAAACATGCAGTAGAGAATAAACATTAAATTTTGTTTCTAATTGGGAAAACATTCTAGCGAAACAGGTGACATGTTGCTATACGGTGATGACGCATTGTCACTTTCTTTTATTTTTGAATGGTTTCGACTTTTTCGTGAGGGTCGGGAAAGCGTCGAAGATGATCCGCACAGTGGACGACCAATATCGCTGCCATCGAAAATACTCAAGGCCAGAGGACACGAAAGTGATGTCATCACTAATCGATCGATTTCTCACTAGCGTTGGAATTCACTCTTGAAAAATTTGAATAGCAATTTTATTTTATTTTATTTGAGTAATATCTATCATCTTATAAAACAATAATAACTATTTAAACTTAATTTTGAGAATTCGGGATACCTAAATAAAAATTCAGCCACATGCGGAATGCTACAGTGTTGCCGCATCTGGATGAATTTTTATTGGGGAATTCCAAATTCTCACCAATAAGTTTAAATAGTTATTATTGCTTTATAAGATGATAGATATTCCACAAATAAAATAAAATAAAATTGTTATTTAAAATTTCCCGGTGTGAATTCCAATACTAGTGAGAAGTCGGTCGATTAGTGATGACGTCACACTCGAGTCCTCTGGCCTTGAGTATTTCGATGGCAGCGCCAATCTCCATGCGTACGCCTAAAACGATTGAGAAAGTCCTCTAACTTGTGATTGCCGACGAACTGGAAGCTGATAAAGCGGTGGTTCAGCAAATTTTGACTCAAGACTTGTGCAAGAAAACCTTCCTCACTGTTATCAGCGGTACAAAAAGAAATGAAAATGGAATTTTGTAGTGAGATCATCGACAGTGTTTCCCAAACTGAAAACATCAGAAAAGGGAACAATATTTCCGTACATTGATGACATCAAGAAAAACTATCCAAAATTAAGAGGGATCCCACAGATGACTTTGCAAGTTGTTTTAAACAATTGTACAGCTGTGCTCAAAAGCGTATTACGTCAATGGAGTTGTGAATAAAGAAGAGGAGACATATGCTGTATTGTCTAACAGTTGCGACTGAATTAACTGAGGAGGTTGTTACAAGATGGTGGCTGATTGTTTTACATAGGATTAACAGTTTCTGATTACCGCTGAAGCAAACATCCACCAATAAATTCTGGATGGAAAATTTTGCCTTATTTTTGTAGCATTTTCACTAACAATTCTCTCATAAATATGATTAAATTTCCTATTTGTTTTACTGGCGGAAGTTTTCCCAGGTAATCTTTTTCATTAACGCTTATAGGTGGTTGTCTAGGTTGTCGTAATATCGTCGGTACCATGTCAAACTATCCAATACAGGGTTTATTCGCATCAAGGGATTCGGTTGATTTTAGGTATTTTAGTACCAGAAATTTTGTAAAGTACTGGTCGCTATATCTGAAGATAGAATTTAGTTTCATTAAATAAGGCAAATATTACTTTACAAATATTGTGGTACAAGGTGCTTGAATGTCCTTGAAGCGTACGGACCCTGCAATTTGAAAACCGTGTTGCCAGTGGACTATTTTTTTTAAATTCAGATTTCTTGATAGGCACCGCTTTCTTGAAATAGTAAAATTCGCCTTGTTTAATGACATATTTATTAACGCGAAAACCAAGGGAAATGTACTATTACAGAAGAGTGGTGCCAATCAAGAAATCTGAATTTTAGAAAAGTATCCCAATGGTAACACTGTTTTCATATTGGATAGTTTGACATGATACCGACGATATACACTATATGGCCAAAGGTGACCGGCCACTTGCGATTTTAGACGTTTCGTTAAATACTTAGAAAAATGCATGAGGAATTAACCTGAAACTCCGTTGTGTAAACAGTATAGTATAGGTCATATACATCCGCGAAAGTTTTATCCCGAAACCCATAGGCAGGGTACGCACAGCTCTACCACTAAATTTTTACAGTATTTTCAAAGTATTTCACTACAGAAAAATATTGCAAAATCTGTGAATAAAGACGGTGATTGCGAATGCTGTGTTATAAAAATTAAATGTAAATTCCCTTATCATTAATAGTGGTGCCAGAGTCCTTGGAAATTCCAAGGAGTGTGCGAACCTTGCCCATAGGGGATTGCAACAAATTGAAAAAGAACAAATATCTTTTGGATAACCCTGTAAAAACTAATGTAGCAAAAGCGTTCAAACTGGCGATTATGATTAAATGGCTTATTGCAATAAACTATGTTTATTTTAATGAGGATAGCATGTATACTCGTAGAGAAATTAAGATTTTTATAAAAACAGTCCAAAATTTCGCCAAGTTTGTTGCTTATAATTTGCAGAGTTCTTAATATAAAAAAAAGTTCCTTTCAGAAAATATGACAAACAACATTGTACATAATACCCTGCAATCAGAATTAAAAAATGATAAAAATTGGATGAAAAATGAGCAGGTTTACTAAAAAAATGTTTCACTGCGCATGCGCGAATGCAATCAAAATATAATGTGCATAATGTATTAGCTAAGTACATATAGCAACTTTTGTGAAAGTCTCAAAATCATAGCTTGAAAATTCTGAAAATTATCATCGACAGAATAAGCTCAAAATCCGTTGTTCCCAAAAGGAAGCAAAAAGATGAGGGGTTGTATAAGTACCTGTTGATTAGTGCAAAGATAGCGTACACAATATTGCATGTGCTACTATATTATGATACAACCCCTCATCTTTTTTATTCCTTTCGGGAACAACGGATTTCGAGCTTATTCTATCAACGATAATTTTCAGAATTTTAAATATGATTTTGAGACTTTTACAAAAGTTGCTCTATATACTTAGCTAATATATTATGCACATCATATTTTGATTGCATTCGTGCATGCGCAGTGAAACATTTTTTAGTAAACCTGCTCATTTTTCACCATTTTTTATTATTATTTAATTCTTATTACAGGGTAATCAGTTGCAATGTTATTTGTCAGGGCAATGTTATTTGTCATATTTTCTGAAAATACCTTTTTTTATATTAAGAACTCTGCAAATTATAAGTAAAAAACTTATAGAAATTTGCATTTTTTTTTTTTTTTATAAAAACTTTAATTTCTCTACGAGTATACATGCTATCCTCATAAAAATGAACATTATTACAATAAGTCACTTAATCATAATCTTCAGTTTGAACGCTTTTGCAACATTAGTTTTTACAGGGTTATCCAAAAGATACTCGTTCTTTTTCAATTTGTTGTCGGTCCCCTATAGGGTTTCGAGAAAAAATCCTCACGGAAATATATGACCTGTACTACTCTCTTTACACACCCGGAGTTTCAGGATAATTCCCCATGTATTTTTCTAGATATTTACCAAACGTCTAAAATCGCAAGTGGCCGGCCACCTTTGGCCATATAGTGCACTAGCTAAATTTATAAGGATCTTGGACCGACAATTTGTTCACCTATGTCTGTAGTGTTGCCAGTGGGCTACTTTTATTTAATTCGGATTTCTTGATTGACACCACTTTTTTGAAACGCTAAAATCCTCTTTGATTTTTCCTCAATTAAAATGTCATTAAATAAGGCACATTTTACCATTTCAAAAAAGTGGTGTCAATCAAGAATCTGATTTTAAAAAAAAGTAGTCCATCTGGCAGCACTGTATGTCTGCACAGATGAATCAGCAAACGTTCTCAAATGTCTGCACAAATGCATCCATTGCGACGATCAAGGAGTTAAACAATTTTACTTCAACGCTATTAATCATCGTCGCTTTCATTTATAGACAGCAACCTTACGTGAACGGAAAACGATTCAAACCGGGGCGAACGAAAAATCGGATTTGTTTTGCATATTTATATTAACAGTGATTCATATGTTTTCTGGTATCAATGAATTTTATTCTTAATAATTCCCTAAACATCAGGACGTGTGACGAGTATTTCCGAATTGCGCACCAGCCGGCCACTTTTTATCACGATTTCCGAATACAAAATTTTTGTCGCATTTAATTGCACAATTTTCTGCTATTAACCCTTACCGGCGCGGTGTCCTTAAAAAAGGACACCTAATTTTAATTCCAAAAACTCACAATCGGCACCAAGAATATTTAAGTAAAATTTTCCTATTATAATGTACAATCCTGGAAAAAAAAGTAAACACCCCCTACTAACTCCTCAACAAATCATCATAGAAGAAAGTTACTGGTACCGAACGACTGGAAATAAAGTCTACTTTTAAATGATGTATATAAAATTTTCTTAGGGGGTCATCTACATATTAAAACGGATCCTAACTTCATTTTTTTCAAAGGCAATACCCAATTTTAACGAGATATTTCAAATCTTCGGTTCAAACTATGCCTAGACACCAAATTTCAAGTCATTTGAATGATAAGTTTTTGAATTATAAACATTCAAAATTTAGTGCTTCTAATGTTAAATTATATTTTCATATTTTTATTTATATCTCCCGAAATTATGCTCCTAATGTGCTAATTTTTTTGTGGTAATAATACTAATATACCCAAACATAAATAAGCTGAATTTGTAATTTTTATAATTTTATGATATGAATTATGAATTATGAAATTAATATTCGAAAAAAATATGAATTGCAACCTACAATTTTTTTGATGGATTTAGATTTATTAAGTCCTGCTTTATGGGAATTCAAAATTTTCACATTTTTCTTCCAAGTAGTTTTCAAATTATGCTTAAAAAACGGCAAAACGATGGTTTAAGGGGCCGTCTATGATGGAAGTGAGTAGACATTTTGAAATTTATACTGCCGTACTGTAATCTAACAAGCTTCATTGGCTCCTTGAGTGGCGCTTAAGGTGCCTTGATCAAGAAAGGGGCTCTCTCGGTTAACAATCGAGTACGGAACTTCAATTTGGATACAGCCCTTAAAATACGCTCGTTTTAAAATAATTAATTTCTCGGAAACTTATGGTACGAATTGCATAAAAATTCGTTTTTAGGCTAATTGAAGGGTGTAGAGTTCATTTATGCTGTCAGAATTGGGTACTGCTATTGAAAAAAACAAAGTTATGGTTCGTTTTAATATGTAGGTGACCCCCTAAGAAAATTTTATATACATCATTTAAAAGTAGGCTTTATTTCCAATCGTTCGGTACCAGTAACTTTCTTCTACGACAATTTGTTGATGAGCTAGTAGGGTGTGTTTACTTTTTTTTTCCACGACTGTACATGAAAATAAGCAAGTTCGTATTTTCTAATAAATTCTTTATAAATTGCGGTTTCAGTCCATTATTTCATCAGTTTATAAACAGAATTACTCCGCGCCGGTAAGGGTTATATAAGAAAAGGATCTATATTCTAAATTAGGGAACAGATGTCATAAGTTCCCGCGGCCGCCATCTTGGTATTTTTCTTGGCGTGAAAACCCCTTTTCCGCCAAGTAGTAAATGTCACCAAGCACCGGTTTATACGCATGTTTGGCTTAACGAAAATAAAATGTAAATAATAAACAAAATTCGGTAAAATGGCAATCAGTAATCTTTGTATGTGCACTTCGCGAACATTGACCGAAAAGAAACATCACTGCATTCAGCATTTCTCGCGGTGTAGCATTCTCAAAATTCAGCGGTTCTCGCTTTTTAGAAATCTCAAAATGTAAAAAAAAAACAAAAAAAAAAACTCATAAATCAGCAAAATACACATAAAAAACAAAATTCGCTAAAAAAGCAATCAGTAATCGTTGTATGTGCGCTTCGCGAACATTGACCGAAAAGAAACATCACTGCATTCAGCATTTCTCGCGGCGTAGCATTCTCAAAATTCAGCAGTTCTCGCTTTGTAGCAATATCAAATGCAAAAAAACTCTTAAAGCAGGAAAACATACATAAAATTATCAACATACCTTAACAGACATCTGCTTTCTTGAAAGCTCCAGCACGAAATATCTCTCAAAACATCACCGTCATTTTCCAAAATAGGCTTATGAATACGCATTCACACACTCTAAACAAACCTTCTTTTCTTGTCAAAATTTCCTCATATATCCTAATTACTTCAGCAAGAGCGTTTAAACGGACTACAGAAACCATAGTCAATCAAATACATTCAATAAATTTCACATAAAAATAAAAAGTCAGAACTATACAACACGATATCAAAATACATTCACAATGTTCCAAGCTAAATTGAGCTTCTTAGGGGTTGACAGAACGACACGTCACAACACACAAGTCGCACAGGATTCCACATATCGAGGTTGCCATATCCATAAACACCGCCAACACGCCAACAAAAAATCGCCAAACAATTCAAAGCAACGGCTGAGGGAACATAAAGCATCTAAGACTAAATTAGCAGTAAGAAAATTCACATACTGCATATTTTCTAAACAGAACCCTGCCTTTGAATTTATCACTACTGTTGATATTATTACATTTGATATGTTTTCCCTCTTTTGTTTTATTACACAAAATGCTAAGATTTCAACAGATGACAACATGCATCGTTTAGATTGCATAATTGGATCTATTTAACCCTTTCAAGGGCCGTGTTTCCATGGCTCGAACACTGAATTTTAATTCCAGACTGCCAAATAGTACACAGAATTTTTGAATAAATGAATTCTTTCGTAATGCTTTAAAGAAAAGCTTTTAATTATTTTCAAATAATTTTTTTCGTAAATTTTGGTCATTCAGTTATTTCAACAATTTTTACAGCAAAAGTACTTTGACCCTGAAAGCGTTAAGCAACATCACCAAGCAATTATAACCGCCCATTACATTCGTTTAGAAGAAATCCCTTTCCTTTTTCTTTCAAAACTTTTTCATTAATTCTGCAATTTTTTTTTATGATGCTTTTCAAAAACAAGAAATTTAACACCCTTTTCAAGATAGATATAGTCATGGATCCAAAAAAGTACAGTCGTGGAAAAAATAGTAAACACCTCCTACTAACTCAGCAACAAATTATTGTAGAATAAAGTTACAGGTATTGGAAATAAAGTCCACTTTTAACGTTTTCCGGGTCAAAAAACTTTTATTCGAAAAATGCTAAAATGATTGAGTCAAACCAGAATTTAAAAACAATTTTATTTCAAAATACGTAAAAGCTTCTTTTCACGTATATAACCCCTAAACGGTCGCTTAATATTTGAAAAAACCATCAAAAAAGTACCTATATTTTTTATTACAAAAATTGAACAATTATAAAGTTTTTATATAAAACATGCAATTAGTTTTTTTTTTTTTTTTTTTTTTTTTTTTTTTTTTTTTTTTTTAATTTATTTATTTAACACTAGAACCGCCATAGCGGTCATTATGACCGGTAAAAAATGAAAATATTTCGATTCGAACAAGAAATTTTTTCTAAATTAAGTTAAATATATACCATGTACCAGTTAAATATGTACCATAAATTAAATAAATAAGTTAAATAGTTTTAAATAAAAATTCTGGTGTAAAATAGTTTTATAACACTTCAGTAAAATTTCCGGAGGTTCTCCTGTTAAGGCGAAAAAAAAAGATATTATAGAAGAAATTCACATTTGTGGAAAAGCCATCATGCGAGAATTCTGTATTTTAATGTTTGTTTTACACCATACAAATTAATGCGAATAAGACCTTTATTTTTCACATCTTAGACCTTTATTTATCATCATCAAACAAATTTTTACAAATAATATTTGAAATAATATAGTGTACATTACATTTTGATTATTACCGTATATACTCGCGTAGAAGTCGAGGAATTTCTGGCAATTTTCGGTAATCAAATTTGGGGGGTCGACTTATACGCGAGTCAGTTAAAAAAGCAAAAACAAAAACTTAGAATAATGCAAAATTATGGCTTTTTATGTGTATGAATAAAAAATCATATATAAAATATACAAATAATAATAATTACAATTTTATAAAATCAATGACTTGTTTTTGTTTACTTACCACCTTTTCGCATTGACAAGCGAAATCTTTGGTTTGATTTTGTGCAAAATTAAAGTAAAAATTTAGGGGGTTATACACGCGGGTTTTTTATTTTTTCCAGAATTTGATTTCGAAAGTTTGGGATCCGACTTACACACGAGTATATACGGCAATAATTCTTTGAGGGTGATATATTTCGAAACATGCAATACAAAGTTCAACATCACAAACAGCACCAAAAACCTAACCCAAAACGTGCTATTCAAAGACTTCACACGGAAATGCCAGTTATATTTTTCTGGTTTCAAAAGTGTTTTCCAGCAATAGCAGCCCGGAAATATGACCGGCACGAGAAATATCGAACGACACCTCAGCCCATGATATTGACGGAAGCGAGAATTAAGGGGTTAATAAAATTAAAATTTTCAATCCTGAATTCTGGTGTCAATGTGGCATTTCGCAATTAAAATGAGATGGGATATATTTTATCTCACCGCCCTCCAAGGGGTTAAATGATGTATATAAAAGGGCATAAGCATTGGAAACATGCCTTTTAATCAAATTTCCGGATTTTTTTCCCAGACGTAGCTACATATCTAAGAATATATTCCCCCTATTATCACCCTATAAATAATGATATTTAATGAGATATAAATGTTTTTTCGATTTTTTATAAAACGGATTTTCTCAAAAACTGTTGCACGGAATTTCATACCATTAATTGAGGATATATAGATACCAAAGATGCATAACTGGTAATTTTTGTATAATTTTCTGCTTGTAAAAACTGTGTGAAATAGCGAAATAAAAATTAAAAAAAATAAAAATCATATCTTATGATTATCCGAAAATTACCATTTTCTTGTAAAAAATTCCCCATACGTGCCCGTATATTCTATATGAATGCCGAAAGTTTGCGTTGGGTACTACATATAAATATTTACATAAATGTATATTAAAGTTATTGAAATTTATTTTAAGGCGTTCTTTGGGCTGAGCTACTCAACTTCCACACCCGAAGAATTTTCGAAATAAACAGTTACAGAATTGCTGTATTTTGAATTTTAATAAACACATGAGGAACATTCTCAACACTTTCGATATCAAAATGAACATGATGTTGAAAAATATAGCTTATATGCTTAATGGAATCTAAAATACATCAGTTGACATATTGTCTGCTGACTTTGTCCCAAAAATTCTTCGAATGTTGAAGTTAAGTAGCTCCGCCCAAAATAACGCCTTAAAATGAATTTCAGTAATTTTAACCCTCCGTCTACCAGACGGGTCCATTGGACCCGACAGGTACATACAAAATATTCATTCAAACCAGAAATTTCTTTAAAATAAACTAAGTATATAAACCAGACAAAAATAAGGTAAATAAATAAGTTAAATAGTTTTAAATAAAAATTCTGGTGTAGAACGTTTTATTAAAACTTGAATAAAATTCCCGGTAGATCTAGGGTTAATATACATTTTTGTAAATATTTATATGTAGTTTATGTAAATATGTAGATTATGTAGTTTTTGTAAATATTTATATGTAGTAATATTTATATGCCCAACGCAAACTTTCGGCATTTATATAGAATATACGGGCACATATGGAGAATTTCTTAAAAGAAAATAGTAATTGTCGGATAACCATAAGATATGATTTTTATTTTTTTTAATTTTTATTGCGCTATTTCACACAGTTTTTATAAATAGAAAATTATACAAAAATTACCAGTTATGCATCTTTGGTATATATATATCCTCAGTTAATGTCATGAAATTTCGCGCAGCAGCTTTTGAGAAAATCCATTTTTAAAAAAAACGAAAAAAACATTTTTATCTCATTAAATATCAATATTTATAGGGTGATAATAGGGGAAATATATTCTCAGATATGTAGCCACATCTGGGAAAAAATCAGGAAATTTGATTGAAAGGCATGTTTCTAATGCTTATCCGGCTATGCCCTTTGCTTAGACATGGTTCGTACGGATACCGTTATTTCTCCAGGAAAACTACAAGTACCTTTTTATAGAAAAAGAAATCTGCGTTAAAAGTGCAAAATTTCGCCTTCTTTTAAGAAGAGATTTTCTATAAGGTAATACTGGTGCCGAAAATTTTTTGGTCTGCAAAATTCAAGGAGGCGTACGAACCATGTTAGAGACCTATCTACATATAAAAACGAATCCAAGCAATACCCAAATTTGACACCATAAACGAATTCTGCAGCCTTTAACTAGCCTAAATACAAATTTGCACAAAATTCGTGCAATTAGTTTTAGATAAATTACCGTAATCTCCGGTGTATAGCCCGCGGATCAAACAATCGTGTTTCGACACAGAATTTTTTTATAAATAAAATGTAACTTTTTAGATCACGGTAAATATTTGTCTTCA
This sequence comes from Maratus speciosus, assembly GCA_963932465.1. Lineage (NCBI taxonomy): Eukaryota > Metazoa > Arthropoda > Arachnida > Araneae > Salticidae > Maratus > Maratus speciosus. Next base: position 490,021,198 of record OZ010796.1, on the reverse strand, counting down.
AATACTGAATAAAATTTCTGTGTCCAAACTGAATTGTTTGATCTGCAGGCTATACACCATAAATTACAATAATTATTTTAAAATAAGCCTATTTTAGGGGCTGTGTACAAATTGCAATTCGGTACTCGGTTGTTGAAATGCTACAGAATGACGATGTCACTTATGTTAATGGTATTATTTCTTGCAAATATGACCATTTTACTTGCTTAATCCTCCAGCCGCGGGAAATGCTATTTTCGCGTTCCAGTGGGCTACTCTTTTATAATTCAGATTGCTTGATTTCCACCACTTTTTAAATAGTGTATAATTCGGCTTATTCTCTCATTATTGAATCTGTAATTAAATAAAGAGACTATTAAAAAAATTCGGAAAGGCGAATTTAAAAAAAAAACATAAAAGGAGCTAAGATGGCAACACCCAGCTACCGTGAGTACAAGTGACCAGGGGATTTTTTTCTAAATAAATAAGTGACGGTTTAATTAAAAATAATCAATTTCTGAATTTGTGCTTGTGACCGATAGACAGATGTATAGTCGTGAAAATAAAGTAAACCCCGTAAAAAAAATTCGCCCTTTCCGAATTTTTTTATAGTAATTTTTGTTTTATTTAACTACAAAACATTCCGTGCTTGATCCCTTAAGCGTCGCGCCCGATAAGTGTAGCTAACTTTTTTTTAAAATTCAGATTGTTTGACTGCCACCAATTTTTCGAAGTAGAAATATTCACCTTATTTGATGGCGGATAAAATTATGCGAGAATAAAGCCAGTTACACCGTTTTAAAAAATTCATGGGAATCAAACAATCTGAATTTTAAAAAAGTAACTACGCTGCCCATGAAATTCGCGGGTGCGAGAATTAAGCGGTTAAATAAAATGAAAAATACTCTACATATATTCTGGTTGGACCGTAATTTTTTTTCTTCTTAATAAAAAAAGTTGTCACCATTGTGCGGGCAAACAAAATATGGCCTAGCCGAAATGCGCCATTTAAACCTATTTAACCTTGAGGGGCGTTGAGAAACATTATATCCCACCTAATTTTAATTAAGGTTTCCACAAAAAAAAATTAAAAAAGTTTTTCTTTTATAACTTCGGTGAAAAAAAGCTGAAATATTGCTTTTCCTTATTTTGAAAGGAAATCTTTCCAAATTTCGGATGGAAATTCAACATTACTGAAACACAATTGTTTGCCCCTTAAAGGGTTAACACTTGAGCACCAGCAGTTTTGCGTGGAATCTAAGTTTTTAATCAATAGAAGCTGCCCCCTCTTTTAAAAACCTTTCGTAAAATGGTTTTTAGACAGATCTTTCAAGTTTATGCTTCAATATATTTTTTTTTTCAATTTGAGAATGTAATATAAAATATCTTTCAATGTAAAAAAAATGTCAACAACATCTTACAGTGTTGCCAGTTTGGCCTCCATTTTTATACTTAAATTTCGACTTCTGAGCGGAACTTTTTAAAGAAGAATTTTTGCTTTAAGTAATCAAGAAAAGTCTCACAGTAAATAAATCTAAAAATACTTTTTGTATTTTCTGCTGTCAATTTTAATACAAGTTTTTTTTAATAAAAGCGGAGGCGATACTGGCAACCCTGATATATTACGCTTTTTGGTACCACAAAAATTTAATAGAAATTTTGCCTTATTTAATCGGCAGATAGCGCGATTTAACCCGTGAAGACAAAACTGCATACATATTAAGCGTACAAACTTAATGCTGGAATCTGGGCGTAAATTAACACAGCTGCGCCATCTTGTGGGCAGAATTGATAATCCACATACGATGGCTTTTAGTGTGACGTCATATATGACTGAATATCCACCATCTGCGCATACTTTCTAAATCTTTAGGCACTCCTGGAATGTGAATCTTGTTTACCTGATTTATTGCAAAATAATGGCGAAGCCAGAAGTGGGTGGAGTGCAGATGCACTTGACACCACGAAGTTTTCTTCACTTTATCTGATCAGCGGTATTTCAGCTATTAATCAAGGTGAAAAAAACTTTACAATTTTAGTGGTGTGAAGTAAGAAAACAGTTAGGCATCTCCCTGTAGCTCAACTCCACCCGCTACGTGGCGCGCGACCTTGGCTGGTGTCACCTCCTGTTTAATCCTGCAGTTACCTCTCCCATTTAAGATAGGACGCTTAACACTAGAACGCCCGGAAGGAGTCGAATCGACTCCGACTATGTGATTAAATGTCAATTGGAACCAGAAGTTTTTTCATAAAATAAGTTAAATTTGAACCACGCAGATATACGTTAAATAAATCAATTAAATAATTTTAAATAAAAATTCTGGTATTAAGTATTTTTATGAAACTTGAGCAAAATTTCCGGGCGTTCTAGTGTTAATATGTATGCAGTTCTGCGTGAAGGGCAAGCGATTGTGTTTCTGTAATGTTGAATTCCCACCGGATATTTGGAAAAATTTTATTTCGTAATAAAGAAAAGCAATTTCTCAGCTCTTTTTCACCAAAGTTATAAAAGTAAAACTTAATTAAAAGTTTATGGTGCAAATTTAATTAAAATTAGGTGGGATATAATATACTCTAAGGCACCCTCAAGGGGTCAGGAAGATAAAATTTACTATTAAATTTTTGTGGTACAAAAAAGCGTAAGAGTTGGCAGATTTGCAAATGTATTTTCTGTAAGGTAGAAGCCACGCCCTTAGTCAATGATTTTTGTTTAAATAAGAACGATCATTTTCGTTTTCCGTCCGCAATGTGTTGAGAAAAATCTGAAAATTACTCGCAGGGGCCGACAATCACTTTTCGAGTCTCTCAGCAGAGGCTCGTCAGGAGCTTCCTAAGTGTATAGTATGTAATAAGGGGAAATAATGTCTGTGCATATATCGTCGGTACCATGTCAAACTATCCAATGTGAAAACAGCGGACTACTTTTTTTTAAATTCAGGTTTCGTGATCGGCACCACTTTCTTGAAATAGTAAAATTCTGCTTATTTAACGTTATTTAATGACATATTAATTAATGCGAAAACAAGGGGAATTTTACCATTTCAGAAAAGTGGTGCAAATAAAGAAATTTGAATTTTAAAAAAGTATATTAATACTTGGAAATTTTTTTTCAGACAAAATTTCGCCTTGCATACAATATTTCAAATGAATACAATATTCCAAATATTTCTTTGGAAAATAATTTCCACGTATTAATATAGTTTCAATCGATGCTGGATTTAATTAAGTTTCGTGTTTGCCCCATATCGGTGGCTCACGGAAAATTTTCCATCTTGTGCTGCGTTTGTAGCCTTGCCAACATGCAATAGTGAGAAGTTCCAGGGTGGATATCGTTCCATGTGGTTTAGTCGGTAGAATGTCAGTGCGTTATACTGATGGCCCATTTTAGTCCCGGCATGGAACTTTTTGCACTATATTGGTCTTTGCACTTTTTAAGCAATTTAAAAAATTTGAAATGTGAATTTCATTTGAAATGTTAAAAAAAGTAGCCCACTGTTTTCACATTGGATAGTTTGACATGATACTGACGATATCTCTTATACTAAAGGAATTTTAACCCCTTAATTCTCGCTCCTGTCATATTCACGGGCTGTGTCTTTTTTTCAGATTATTCGGATTTGTTTGATTCCCACCAGTTTTATTGAATAATGTAATTGACTTTTTTATGGTATCATTTTTCCTGTCATTAACCCTTTCAAGGGCAAGGTACTTGTATTCGTAAAATGTTCAAATAATTTAATGACACCAGTATTAACAAGAGATTTTATTTGTAAACAAGTAAAAGTAAATTTTCGCGTACTTAAGAAAGGCGACATTTTCATCATAAAATTCCGGTGCCAATGTGGCAATTTGGGATTAAAATTATGTGATGCCGTGACGGCATCACCACCCTTCAAGGGGTTAAACACGGTGAGCATTTCTTTTTCAAAAAAGTGGTGCCAATAAGCAATTTGAATTTTTAAACTGTAATTTAATGCGATCGTTAAGGGGTTAATGTCATAAACAAAGTTTTTTTTTTTAGAGCAAAGTGTCATATTTCTTTATAATATTACACTGGAGCGTTTCTTGAGTGAGGCCAGATGGTACGAATCGTAAATTTTTCATTCTTTAACCTATTCAAGGGCGGTGGCATATTATACAGGGAATTACCGAATTCGACCGACATATTCAGAGGGGTGATTTTAGGCATCAAGCGGATGAAAAATTACCTTAGTCCACGGGGTTCCAAACCACGTATTTAATCAAAAATACAGGGTGTTTCTACTCTAACTCAATTTGGGTTGACGGCAATAACTTTCAGAAAACTGAAGTATATTATAATAAAACTTTTAATAGACATGCTCACGGTTGTTGTAAACGTTATTATGAAAGTGGTAGAAGTTTCCATTATTCGCGCCATCAGTTTGCTCTTGACTCTTCACATTTTGGACTGCGATTACCAGTTCATAAGGTATCATCGATTGCTTGAGCACCCTATTTCTCCAGAACTTTTCGTGATGTCATAACATTTCACACAAAACAAGGTACATATCGTTGCATTTTCATTGCAATGTTTTTATTTCCCTCAAAATTATGAACGTCAAACCAAGTTCAGTTAAGATGAAACTCCTTGTATTTGTGACTAAATATGACTCATTTGCGACTCCATGTTCTACGGCCTTTTTTCCTTCTCTGGGTCCCTACTATCACCTCTCTGAATGTTTCGGTCGATTTCGGCAACACCCTGTATATCATGGTTCGTGCGCCTCCTTGAATTTTGCAGACCAGAAAATGTTTCAGCACCAGTATTATCTTATAGAAAATCTCTTCTTAAAAGAAGGAGAAATTTTGCGCGTTTAACCTAGATTTCTTTTTCTATAAAAATATACTGCTAGTTCCCTGGAGAAATAACGGTATCCGTACAAACCATGTATACACAACTTAATTTTAATTCCCAACTGCTGAATGATACCAGAATCTTTTAATGCAATTTTGCTTTTAAAATGTACGTGAAGAACAGCATTTCTTTATTTTCAAATCAATTCGTTCTTAAATTCTGCTAGCATTCAATCATTTCAACATATTTGCAACATAATTACTTTCAGTTGCTCAACTTCTGTCAGCCATAAACAGCTCAAGAACCCGAGCAAGTGGCCTCCGAAACGTGTGACTCATGCAAGGTGTCTATTTTACCCACGACATTCGTTCTTGCAGTTTCTATGCCAATTTCGTGTTTCCCGCACTTACTATGTTCCTCTTCTTTTGTTGCTCCATATTTCGTATAATGGGGCTAGCTTTTTATTTGTTTGCTTGTTTGTTTGTGTGTTTGTGGGCCACCCACAGCCTTGTGAATGCAATGGAGTTATTAACCTTTTCAGGGGCAAGGTACTTCTATTCGCAAAATGCTGAAATGAGTGACTGACACCGGAATTTAAAAACAAATTAATTTCAAAATAAGCGAAATAAGCGAAAGCTTTCGTTCACGTACTTAATAAATGGACGTTCTTCATTCGACTATTCTGGTACCAATGTGGCATTTAGAGATTAAAATTACGTGGTCCAAAAATGAACCACCGCCCTCGAAGGGGTTAATAAAAAGGAAGAGAAATATAATGTACTATCTACTTGTTGCGAGTGAAGCAACTGAGGAGGCTGTCACAAGACGGCGGCTGTTTTTTTAACCCTAGATCTACCGGGAATTTTATTCAAGTTTTAATAAAACGTTCTACACCAGAATTTTTATTTAAAACTATTTAACTTATTTATTTACCTTATTTTTGTCTGGTTTATATACTTAGTTTATTTTAAAGAAATTTCTGGTTTGAATGAATATTTTGTATGTACCTGTCGGGTCCAATGGACCCGTCTGGTAGACGGAGGGTTAATCGTATGAACAGTTTTAGATTACCGCCAGGAAAAACTTCCCACCAGTAAATTTGAAAAGAAAATTTTGTCTTATTTAAGCGCCTTATTCATGGAAATATTTATTTACAGTTATGTTAAAATTTTCTATTTGTTTTTACGGGTTTCAGTTTGCCCCTGTATTATACTATTTTTCACTGACACTGAAAGGAGATTGTCACAACATGGCAAAAAGGGCGGGCTTGACAACCGCCAAAGTAAATTTCCACCAGTGATACTGAATTTCTGTTTTTACCTTTATTTATGACTGAAATTCTGCGTTTAATAAGGCGTTTAAATAAGAAGAAAATTTCTATTTAAATTTATTGGTGGAAGTTTCATCCGACAGTAATAAACCCCTGCGAAAGCACAATTGACCCTTCACTATTTTAGGACATGTCAGTTCCTTTTTATTAATAGTTCCATGGTGAATACTAGGCCTACGCGCTAGCAAAAAATTGGCGGCTGTCATACACGAATTTTTTTCACCCTTTGCACGATTCATTGAATTTGAATACCAGTTATTTCTAAAATAATTCTTCACTTCATTTTTCTGCGTTTAAAGTAAAGCAAAGAATTTTTAGAAAATACTGTTATTCAAATGACATGCAACGTACAAAAGCTGAAAAAGTTCGCCGACGACAGTCGGCATTTATGTGTTAGCGCGTAGGAGAAGTATTCTTAGAAATCTGTTAAGCATCATATTTGCATTTCACCCTCTTTCTTGTTTATTTTCTCCTCATTTTAGAATTCCAAAGACGTGCAATGTAAAATGTTATTTACTTATCACTATTGTTGATTTTTATAATGCGTAACATTTATTTTCCTTCTTTGTTAATTGCATGCTCAGTGATGATATTTCAGCGTCTGACAATTCTTATCACGTATGTATCAATAGGGGCCAACAACTACGGATTTTGTGTATCACAATTTATTTTTAAAAAAATTTCTCTTTATTTAACACTGGAACCGCGGTAAATGTTACTCAAGATTTATAAAAATATCTCAGACCCGAATTTTTATTCAAAACTATTTACACTAGATTAATTTTAACACAATTATTCTAATTGGTAAATAAATCATATCAGATGTAAATTTCCAACTGGGCAAAAAATGTCCGGACCAGGATTCGAACCAGGGATTAATTATTTTCGAGTAGCTTACCAAAATTACGGTATATTTAACTTATTTTAAAAAGTGTTTTCTGCTTCGAATCGACATCTATCAATTTGTTACGGGTCAAAATGACACTTCGCCGCGGTTATAGAGTTAACAGTAGATTTCCTGAAGTTTTCTGTAATTATATAAGGCGAAGAAAAAAAAATAGTTTTATTCAAAATCCGTAATCCTTGGGACATATATCTACCTCTATTTAACCCTTTAACCCCTTCGGGACGAGCGTCTTTTACAGAATTTATAATCTTTTATCACCGGTTTTTCAAAACAGAAATTGTTGCCTAATTAAATCGAGAAAATGCTCGGATTTAATAAAGCAATGTTTGCAATAAACATTTGCTGGTGAGAATAATCACGAATTCTGAGCACCTTATGCGGCATGTATACCGGTCGCTCGTCCCCAAGGGGTTAAGGGTCAACTAATTTTGTATCTGTAAAATTGAATTCACAGCAGAATTTTTGAAAAATTCTTTTTTGAAAATAACGCAATGCAATTTTTCAGGATTTTTCTTCATCAAAGTTATAAAAATAAAATTTAAACAAAAAAATTCCGGTAAAAATAGTGATAAAAATTCCGGTACAAATAGTGATAAAAATTCAGTGTCATACGAACTGAATTTTTCCAACTGAGTGAAAAAATGCACAGGTCGTGGCTTAAACTGCCAATGCTCTACCTGGGCCGACAACTGGCGGACACATTTCACTCAGAAAAACTTATTGTCTATAACTATTATTCCGCAGGTAATAGAACGCCATATGATAATAAAGTAATGGATACGTAGATACGCATAGCTGCCAACGTTTACGCTTTTTTCTTACCACTAAAATTTAAAAGAACTTTTTCCCTTATTTAATCGACGAAATCTGCAATTAAATAAGTCAACATTTTCTTTAAAATTTTAGTGGTAAGAAAAAAGCGTAAAAGTTGGCAGCTATGGATACGTCACATGGATAAGGTGGATACGTGGTGTATCTATGTAACTTACGTATCATATCTACGTGAGGCAGAATTACTTAATTCTTTATCATTTGTGGAACACTTAAAATAGTTTCCACGTTCCAAAATTCTGCGTCTTATAATAATAATAATAATAATAATAATAAAAATAATAATATCTATACGCAGGGACCGCCTCAAGTTTAGGTGCATTTAATAAAAAGCCATTAATAATTGCGTGAATCTGAGGTTTGCACACTAAGATTTCTCAAAGATTTGTTTTAGTACAAGAATACTTTTTTAAATATTTCAGCGGTAGATAGCTAAAATGGTATTAAGGTCACATTATCAAAACATGAAAAAAATTTAAATTATACAGCAAGTACTTGTTTGCAATTTATAATGTATTGCAATGGAAAATGATCGGTGAACTTACCAATACATGCTAGGACATTTTACAACAGGCGCAGAAAAGCTTTCAAAGTATCTTTTCACAGATTGTCCAAGTTTTAATTACGAATATCTTTTGGTATATGGCATCATTCAGCTAAAGAAAGGCCAATGAACTGCCAACATATACAAGAGTTATTAATATTTGGAAATTTTTCCAGAGAGAAACATTCGCCTTGAATACAATATTTCAAATGAAAATCAAATTTCAAATTATTTTTGCTTAAAAGGCGCAAAGACCAACTTAGTGAAAAATATTCCATGCCGGGAATCGAACCCGGGTCATCAGTATAGCGCACTGACGTTCTACCGCTAAACCACATGGAACGATACCCACCCTGGAACTTCTCACTATTACAAGTTGGCAAGGCTACAAACGCAGCACAAGATGGAATATTTTCCGTGAGCCACCAACATGGGGCAAACACAGACACTTAATTAAATCCAGCATCGATGAATCTATATTAATATTTGGAAATTTCCACCGCTCCATGTGGTTTAGCGGTAGAACGTCAGTGCGCTATACTGATGACCCGGGTTCGATTCCCGGCATGGAATATTTTTCACTAAGTTGGTCTTTACGCCTTTTAAGCAAAAATAATTTGAAATTTGATTTTCATTTGAAATATACAAGAGTTTTATGTAGTATCATAGACCAAAATCTCCAAGAATTGAATAAGGAAATCGTAGGGAACGTGCATTATTTCAAAAAATTGTCTTCTCTTTGCCAAGTACTTAGCTCAAGAACAGCCACACACGTAATGTGATTCCGGCAGGAGCTCCACCAGTAAGCGTAATCGCTACTTTTGACGCAGAGATGTCACATACCTTTTTTTATTTTAAAATAATGCTCGTTATTTACAGTGTACATCCTCCCATTCCAATTATTTTCTCAAAAGAAAACGGACTAAGTATAACCAACGCACCGAAACAACATCACTCTGCGACTCGTCTACGTAAGCGTATAGGCATTGTTACAAAATTTACAGTTATTTCTGCAAGCTAATCTCGATAAATAAATGGATTTCATTGTTATAAAAGATTTTCGAAAGCAATAGTAATTCTTGATTTTTTTTTTTTTTTAAATCTCTTTTAGGGATTTCTACTGAATTTTTAATTTCGTTTAGCTTCACTTTAGATAAATATTGTATTTTTTACTTGTATAACTTCAATACGTCATAGATCACTCGAAACACTGGTTTTTGGCTTAAAGGACTGGCGAAATTTCCAGGCCCAGGCATCCTGGCGAAAACGAAGGTTATTTTGACACGGACTGACCCGGTCTAAAAACTATAGTATCTGATTAGACCCGTGACCGACAATTTATAAATTCGCAGTTCATATCCCGGGCCGACTAAATTTTTTAAAAAATTCTGATATTTTTGTTATCTTAAAATTAAGATGCATTCAAAGAAACCGACATTCATGTTTATGCAAATATTTTCAAGTATATTTTAACCCTTTGCGCTCCGGCGTCTCTTACCCAAATTTTATTCGATCGGCACCAATTTTTTAAAAGAAGTTTCCGTCCAGCATGCAATTTCAAAAATGCTCTGATTAAATAAGGTAAATTTCATTTTCCTTTATTACTGATTCCAAAAACAAATTTTGCAAAGAAGAATGATGTCTCCGCAGCGGAGCCAACGGAGTGGTAAGAGTTAGACCTGATATTTTAGACTGGCATTCTAAAGGGAAAATTTTGTTGTTCCTACCACTATTTTGAAAATAATATCTTCACCGTACTTTTCTATAGGATATCTTGAATAAAATGATGATGAAGATTACTGATTAAGGGTTCTGGTAGTAGCAATAAAATTTTCCCTATATAATGCGACCCTTGTATATATATATTAGTATTACGAGCCATATAATACAGAATAGCAACATTAATGTTCACTTATATTCTTAGACTATTAGATTCAAATAAAGACTCCTAAAAAATAATTAATGTAATTTAAAATGGAAGAAAACATACGGATAAAATAATCACAATTTAAAACTAAATGATAAAACAAGTTGGAAATTGCTCGTCAAACGTGGCAAATGAGGTGCGTTCGTACTATAACTAGTTTTATAATTATTTTTTGCACCCCATATTGTACTGAATGTGTATTTATTTGCAATTCATAAGTGCATAGTCTGTAACATCATTAAAATGCACTTGCAATAATTTTTTCCCATTCCCCTTAATGTAACGGAAAACTTTTGACTGTCCCTGTAATTAAGCTATACATCCGATTTTCATGAAATTTGAAATGGCTCGACAAAATTTTGCAGCAATTATATATTTAAAATTTCAGCCCATTCGGAAATCTGTAACATCATTAAAATTCACTTGCAATAATTTTTCCCATTGGCTTTAATGTAAAGAAAAACTTTTGACTGTCCCTGTAATTAAACTATACATCCGATTTTTATAAAATTTGAAATGGCTCGACAAAATGTCGCAATAATTATATGTTTAAAATTTGAGACCATTCGGAAAGCTTTAACATCATTAAAATGCACGTGCAATAATTTTTCCCATTGGCCGTAATGTAAAGAAAAACTTTTGACTGTCCCTGTAATTTAACTATACATCCGATTTTCATAAAATTTGAAATGGGTCGACAAAATTTTACAACAATCATTTATTTAAAATTTCAGACCATTCGGTTGGGTAGTTTTTGCTCTATTATATGCGGACGGACGGACAGACAGACGGACTGAACGACGACTATAGGTGCTACGTATTTATATAATTACGAACGCACCTAAAAAGGTAAATTTTAAAAGCTATTTCTTTGTAATTTTTTTTTTCTTTTGCATGTTGCCAAAGATTCAGTTAATAAAAATTATAACTCTTATATTAGAAAAAAAAAAAAATTACATGCTAGACATGTCCGAGAAACGAATAAGTACAGTTCCGTCCGTATGTGCGTGCAAACCATAGAAATTCAAAGGATTGTGGTACCACTATTTCAGATTAATTTTTTTATATTTAAATCGTAGAATTTAAAATCACCTTATTTAATTGCAGAATTTATAATATTTTCCTGTGATGAAATAAATTGAAAAATTCTATTCAAAAAGTCGGTAGAAGCGTACGCAGCCTGCATTATACATTTTTAGGGTTTCGTTCATCTGACGAAACCCTATTCGTCTCGCTCCTCTGTCTGTCTGTCTGTCTGTCCGTCACAGAGCCCGTTCTCAGAAACTACACATGTTGCAGATTTGAAATTTTGCATACTTATAGATGACCACCACACATCATACGACAAATCATAAAATTTTGAAAAAGTCGTACATTTAACCCTTTGGGCTCCCACATGTGTATTTTAAACAATTCTTTCTAAGTGAGTCCCTAATTAGGTTGCAGGCATGAAATTTTGCGTACTTACAGGAGAACACCTCAGATCAAACGACAAATCATATAATTTTGAAAAAGTCGTTCATTTAACCCTTTGGGCTCCCACATATGTATTTTACTCAATTCTTTCTATGTGAACGTCTAATTACATTGGAGGCGTGAAATTTTGCATACTTATAGCTGAATACTTCACATCAAAGGACAAATCATAAAATTTTGAAAAAGTCGTACATTTAACCCTTTGGGCTTCCCCATGTGTATTTCAAATAATTATTTCTATGTGAGCCTCTAATTAGGTTGGAGGCGTGAAATTTTACAAACTTATAGCTGAACACCTCACATCAAACGACAAACTATAAAATTTTGAAAAAGTCGTACATTTAACCCTTTGGGCTCCCACATGTGTATTTTAAACAATTCTTTCTAAGTGAACCCTAATTAGGTTGGAGGAGTGAAATATTGCATACTTATAGCTGAATACCTCACATCAAACGACAATTCATAAAATTTTCAAAAAGTTGTATATTTAACCCTTTGGGCTCCCACATGTGTATTCTAAACAATTCTTTTTAAGTTAGCCCCTAATTAGGTTGCAGGCATGAAATTTTGCGTACTTATAGATGGACACCTCAGATCAAACGACAAATCATAAAATTTTGAAAAAAGTCATACATTTAACCCTTTGGGCTCCCACATGTGTATTTTAAACAATTCTTTCTATCTGAACCTCTAATTACATTGGAGGCGTGAAAATTTGCATACTTATAGCTGAAAACCTCTCATCAAAGGAAAAATCATAAAATTTTGAAAAAGTTGTACATTTAACCCTTTGGGCTCCCACATGTGTATTTTAAACAATTCTTTCTAAGTGAACCATAATTAGATTGGAGGAGAGAAATTTTGCATACTTATAGCTGAATACCTCACATCAAACGACAAATAATAAAATTTTGAAAAAGTCGTACATTTAACCCTTTGGGTTTCCCCATGTGTATTTTAAACAATTCTTTCTCAGTGAACCCTAATTAGTTGGAGGAGTGAAATTTTGCATACTTAGAGCTGAGTACCCCACATCAAACGACAAATCATAAAATTTTGAAAAAGTCGTAAATTTAACCCTTTGGGCTCCCACATATGTATTTTAAACAATTCTTTCTAAGTGAACCGTAATTAGGTTGGAGGCGTGAAATTTTGCATACTTATAGTTGAACACCTCACATCAAACGACAAATCGCAAATTTTCAAAAAGTCGTACATTTAACCCTTTGGGCTCCCACAAGTGTATTTTAAACAATTCTTTTTAAGTGAGCCCCTATTTAGGTTGGAGGTGTGAAATTTTGCACAATTATAGCTGAACACCTCACATCAAATGACAAACCATAAAATTTTGAAAAAGTCGTACATTTAACCCGTTGGTCTCTCACATGTGTATTTTAAACAATTCTTTCTAAGTGAACCGTAATTAGGTTGGAGGAGAGAAATTTTGCATACTTATAGCTGAATACCTCACATCAAACGACAAATTATAAAATTTTCAAAAAGTTGTATATTTATCCCTTTGGGCTCCCACATATGTATTTTAAACAATTCTTTCTATGTGAACCTCTAATTAGGTTGGAGGAGAGAAATTTTGCATACTTATAGCTGAATACCTCACATCAAACGACAATTCATAAAATTTTCAAAAAGTTGTATATTTAACCCTTTGGGCTCCCACATGTGTATTCTAAACAATTCTTTTTAAGTTAGCCCCTAATTAGGTTGCAGGCATGAAATTTTGCGTACTTATAGATGGACACCTCAGATCAAACGACTAATAATAAAATTTTGAAAAAGTCATACATTTAACCCTTTGGGCTCCCACATGTGTATTTTAAACAATTCTTTCTAAGTGAACCCTAATTAGGTTGGAGGAGAGGAATTTTGCATACTTATAGCTGAACCTCACATCAAACGACAAATAATAAAATTTTGAAAAAGTCGTACATTTAACCCTTTGGGTTTCCCCATGTGTATTTCAAACAATTCTTTCTATGTGAACCCTAATTAGGTTGGAGGAGTGAAATATTGCATACTTATAGCTGAATACTTCATATCAAACGACAAATCATAAAATTTTCAAAAAGTTGTATATTTAACCCTTTGGGCTCTCACATGTGTATTCTAAACAATTCTTTTTAAGTGAGCCCCTATTTAGGTTGGAGGTGTGAAATTTTGCATAATTATAGCTGAATACCCCACATCAAACGACAAGTCATAAAATTTTGAAAAAGTCGTACATTTAACCCTTTGTGTTCCCACATGTGTATTTTAAACAATTCTTTCTAAGTGAACCCTAATTAGGTTGGAGGCGTGAAATTTTGCATACTTATAGTTGAATACCTCACATCAAACGACAAATAATAAATTTTCAAAAAGTCGTACATTTAACCCTTTGGGCTCCCACAAGTGTATTTTAAACAATTCTTTTTAAGTGAGCCCCTATTTAGGTTGGAGGTGTGAAATTTTGCATAATTATATCTGAACACCTGACATCAAATGACAAACCATAATATTTTGAGAAAGTCGTACATTTAAGCTTTTGGGCTCTAACATATGTACTTTAAACAATTCTTTCTAAGTGACACCCTATTTACGTTGGAGGCGTGAAATTTGGCATACTTATAGCTGAACACCTCACATCAAATGACAAACCATAAAATTTTGAAAAGTCGTACATTTAACCCCTTGGGCTCCCACATGTGTATTTTATACAATTATTTCTAAGTGAGCTCCTAATTAGGTTGGAGGCGTGAAATTTTGCATATTTATAGCTGAGCACCTCGCATCAAACGACAAATCCTAAAATTTTCAAAAAGTCGTACATTTAACCCTTTGATCTCCCACATGTGTATTTTAAACAATTCTTTCGAAGTGAGCCCCTAATTAGGTTGGAGGCGTGAAATTCTGCATACTTACAGCTGAGCATCACACATCAAACGGCAAATCATAAAATTTTGAAAAAGTCCTACATTTAACCTTTTGGGTTCCTACATGTGTATTTTAAACAATTCTTTCTAAGTGACACTCTATTTAGGTTGGAGGCGTGAAATTTTGCATACTAGCTGGACACCATCATGCGACAAATCATAAAAATTTGAAAAAGTCGTACATTTAACCTTTTGGGCTCCCACATGCGTGTTTTAAGCAATTATTCCTAACTGAGCCCCTTATTAAATTGGAGATTTGAAATTTTGCATGCTTATTATAGCAGAACACCTGAGGCCAGGCGACAAATTATAAAATCTTGAAAAAGTCTTACGTTTAACCCTTTGAGCTACCACATATGTATTTTAAGCAATTCTTTCTAAGAGAGCCCCTAATTAAGTTGGAGACATGAATTTTTGCATACGTATAGCTGAATACCTCAGACCACACGACAAATCATAAAATTTTCAAAAAGTCTTATATTATTTACTCCTCCGTGCTCTAACTTGTATATTTTAAGCAATTTTTCTAACCTCCGCCCTTTTCACCCGGGGAGCAATTTTCGAACTTTTGCCGACACCACTTTGACCATTCTTTCATATTATGCACCATAGACTTACATATTTGAGTTCCACTTTTTACCGCCAGGGGCGCCTACTTATCTCGGGTGCTATGAGCCCAATCCCTTCGACTAATATATATACGGAAAGTATGTAAAACGGAGTTTCGTTCGGATAGAGATTTGTTTGGAATAGAGTGCGCCCCTGGTTGCGAAATGTGGAACTAACAGATTTTTCAAAAGGATAAAGTGTTTTGAAATGAATATTAAACGAAACCCTCTGTGCGGTCTGTGATCACACTTACCCACTTGTTTTTAATATAACGAAGAATATTAAATAATTTTAAATTTAAAATACATGATAATGTGTATATTACGTACTGTCATCATACGTAACATACACATCCAGTATCGATTCGCAAAAAAGAAAAAAAGGTTCATGTTACTTTATTAGGGTTTCGTTCATCGGACGAAACCCTATTCGTCTCACTCCTTTGTCTGTCTGTCTGTCTGTCCGTCACAGAACCCGTTCTCAGAAACTATACATGTTGGAGACTTGAAATTTTCAGTTCTTATAGCTGAACACCTCACATGAAACGACAATTCCTAAAATTTGGAAAAAGTCTTAAATTTAACCCTTTGGGCTCCCACATGTGTATTTCAAACAATTCTTTCTAAGTCAGTCTCTAATAAGGTTGGAGCCATGAAATTCCGCATACTTATAGCTGAATACCTGAGACAACAAGACAAATCATAAAATTTTGAAAAAAGTTTTATATTTAACCCTTTGTGCTCCAACGTGTGTATTTTAAGCAATTTTTTCTAACATGGCCCCTAATTAAGTTAGAGACATGGAATTTTGAATTATTATAGTTAAACACATGAGCCCACACAACAAACCATAAAACTTTGAAAAAGTGTTATATTTAACCCTTTGGGCTCCAATTTGTATATTTTCAGCAATCCTTTATAACAGAATTCTTAATCAAATTGGAGGCATGCAATTTTGTATTCCGATAGCTAAACACCTCAGATCACACGACAAATAATAAATTTCGAAAAAGTATTATGTTTAACCCTTTGGAGTCCAGCTTGTGTATTTTAAGCAATTCATTTTAACAGAGTCCCTATGTGAATTGGGGACTTGAAATTTTGCATACTTATAGCTGAACGCCTCAGATCACACGCCAAATAATAAATTTCGAAAAAGTTTTATATTTAACCCTTTGGACTCCAGCTTGTGTGTTTTAATCAATTCTTTTTAACAGAGCCCCTAATTGTATTGGAGACTTGAAATTTTGCATGCTTATAGCTGAAAACATCAGATCACACGACAGATAATAAATTTCGAAAAAAGTTTCATATTTAACCCTTTGGACTCCAGCTTGTGTATTTTAAGCAATTCTTTCTAACTGAGCCCATAATTAAATTGGAGGTTTGAAATTTCGCATACTTATAGCAGAACACCTGAGGCCAGGCGACACATCATAAAATCTTGAAAAAGTCTTACATTTAACCCTTTGAGCTCCCACATATATATTTTAAGCAATTCTTTCTAAATGAGCCCCATAATTAAGTTGGAGACATGAAATTTTGAATACTTATAGCTGAACACTTCAGATCACACGACAAATAATAAACTTCGAAAAACGTTTTATATTTAACCCTTTGAACTCCAGCTTGTGTATTTTAAGCAATTCTTTCTAACTGAGACCATATTTAAATTGGAGATTTGAAATTTTGCATATTTATAGGAGAACACCTGAGGCCCGGCGACAAATTATAAAATCTTGAAAAAGTCTTACATTTAATCCTTTGATCTCCCACATATATATTTTAAGCAATTCTTTCTAAATGAGACCCATAATTAAGTTGGAGACATGAAATTTTGCATACTTATAGCAGAACACCTGAGACCACACGACAAATAATTTTTTTTTTCGAAAAAGTTTTATATTTAACCCTTTGGACTCCAGCTTGTGTTTTTTAAATCAATACTTTCTAACTGAGCCCCTAATTAAATTGGAGACATGAAATTTAGCATACTTAAGCTGGACGCGTCAGATCATAAGACAAAATATGAATTTTTGAAAAAGACTTATAATTAACCCTTTGGGCTTCAACTTCTGTATTATAAGCAATTATTTCTAACTGAGCCCTAATTAAGCTGTGTATATGAAATTTTGCGTACTTATAGCTGAACACTTGTGATCACACGACAAATGATAATTTTTTCAAAAAGTCTTATATTATTGACTCCTCTGGGCTCTAACTTGTGTTTTTTTAAGCATTTTTTCTAACTTAGCCGCTAATTAAGCTACAGCGAACTAGTTTCACTTGAAGGCTCCGGGAGGAGGGGGGGTCAATTTTTCCCCAAACCCCTCATCTGATATATCATTTGACGACCCTTCAGCCACTCTTTCATTTTATGCACAATAGCCTTTCGTATTTTATTTCCACTTGGCCAGGAGGGCTTTCCTATTTTAAGTTTTATAGGTTCAATTTCCTCGACTAATATAAGTGCGAATAGGTTCTAAAACGGAGTTTTGTCGGGCAGATGTTTGTTTAGAATAGAGTGCACTCCCTAGTTCCGAATTGTGGAGCTAACAGATTTTGCAAAAGGATAGTGTTTTGAAAGAAATATTAAACGAAACCCTCTATGCGATCTGTGATCACACTTACCCACTTGTTTTTTACTAATCACTGTAACAACAATAGAAAATCTTGCCGTAACAAAATATAAAATAAGTTATTGCTATTAGTCCCGTAAAAGACGAAAAATTCACTTGTTACTTTAATAACAAAAATAAAATAAAAACACGAAAAAAAATTAAGATGATAGTCCAAACAGTTTGTTTAAAATAAGCATTAAACATTGTCAAGGTTAGCACTTGCGTTTCAATCTGTTCTGCAGCGATTATAATTGGGAGTTCTAAAAACTAAGTCTACATTATTCATAAATCTACCTAAAAGAATGACTTCCTGTGCACTAAACGTAGGTACAATTTACCAAATGATTCAAATATAATATCAAAATTAGGTGTTACTATTGTCAGTTTTAGAGTTTGCTCTATATGTAGACGACCACTAATAAAAAAAACTAAGTATTACATTAATTAGTAGATATTACTACTAAATCGATTTTGGTCCAGCTACGTTTTTATACGATGATTTGCGGTAGAGATAGCGAAAAGCATAGGTGCTGATTTAACGGGGAGAACCTCCGCAACATCAGTGATTAAAACATATCATCACTTAACCCTTAACGGACCGCAGCTTTAAGTGCATGATTATATTTTTATATCCTGTTTGCACCACTATATTTTAAAAATAAATTGTTTAGTACATTTCACGTGCACAAGTTGCAAAGTACAAGTAAAAGTGTTTCTTAAAAGAAAGTGGTGTCAAGCGGATAAATTTGGTTAAGGGCGCCAATGCCGCTTATATGGCGGCATTGGCCCGTTGAGGGTTATAGGGCTCCCTCATTTCAGATTTTTGAGATCCAGTATTTTTAAAGAGAATAATTCGTGGTAGGCTTTTGTAATACAAGAAAAAAAGCCTTTCGACGTAAGTTTCAATGAAAATTATAAAGAAGATTGTTCTTTGAAAAAAAAAAGGTTTGAGTGGGAGACCTGCGTATAGTCCCATAAAAACATAATTATATATACCGCATTAATTAGTAGATGTTATGAATAATCGGTTGGTACCAGTCGATTTTTTGTACTATGCTTTGCGGTAGATTTATATAAGGGGGTGTCCACTACTTATTTAATTGATTACTGTACAGATTATTGTAGAATATTCAAGCGCTATTTAACCCTTATGTTTTGCTTTAAGGTTTGCTTTCTATTCATGATAACCAACAAAATCGCACATATTTTTTCATTGCAGAAATTCAATATTTATAAGGTTTATAAGTAAAATATGTAATTAGTTTTGTGTTTAACCCCTTCGGGTCATGGAACTGTTAATAATGAGGAACTGGCATATCCTTAAAATAGTGAAGCTTCAACTGTAACCGCTATCGCAGACGTTGTTTACCGCTGGTGGGAAATTCCACCAGTGGATTTATATAGAATTCTTCAACTTATTTAACCACCTTATTATTACAAAATTTCAGTCATAAATAATGGTAGAAACAGATTTTCATTTTTACTGGTAGCAGTTTACTTTGGCGGTAGTTAGTTCTTGCACTTCCGCCATATTGTAACAACGAGGGAAACAAAATGACAGTCTTACAAGGTATACTGACACCGGTAAAAACAAATAGAAATTTTTACGACATTTTTGAGGAAATTTTCCATGAAAAAGACGCTTAAATAAGACGAAATTTTCTATTCAATTTTACTGGTGGGATGTTTGTCCTAGCGGTAATCAGAAACTGAAGATCCGATTTTTTTAAAAGCAGCCGCCATCTTATGACAACCTCCTAAGTTACTTCACTCGCAACTGGTAGACAGTACACTATATGTCTCCTCCTCTTTATTCATAACTCCATTCTTCGGGACTGGCGGCTTTTACACAAATTTTATTCGGTCTACACCATTTTTTTTTTTAAGTTAACTTTACTTAAACAATCACGAAAATGCTGTAATTAAAGAAGCTAAGTATTGCTTTTCTTTTTTACTGGTGCCTAAAACAAATTCTGTATGCTCTTTTGGAGGGATGCATATATGCACCCATGGTCCCGAACGGGTTAATGAGAAAAAATATTTTTTAGAACATATTCAAATCTTCAGAAAAGTATCATGCTTGAATTTTACGCCTTAAGATTTGTTTTACACCATACAAATTAATCCCGTTCACGGTCAGGAAACAGTCCCGCTCTAAAATTAGCGTCATCATTTTCATTATCTGAATCTGAACCGAAATCCATAGTTCACACAAACATAGATGGTGCAAGCCAACACTCTTTCTCAAAGACTTTATATGGAAATGCAAGAATTTTTTTGCTTTCAGAAGTTTTTTCAGATAGTGTAACGCTTTTAATTCGGCCCGGTAATATTACAGGCACGAGAAATGGAGAACGATATCTCCGTCATATTGACGGGAGCGATACTTAGGCTAATGTCAGGCGGACGTATTTTTGCACGCTTTTTTGCTGATGTATTATCACTACACAATGCTAGCGGCATTGTGTAGGGATAGTACGTAAGTAAAAAAGCTTGCAAAAAGACGTCCGTCTGGCGTTAGCCTTAAGTGTTTAAAAGCGTCTATCAGAGGTAACTCAAAGATGTCGTCGGTACCATGTCAAACTATCCAATATGAAAACAATTTTGCCAGTGGGTTACTTTTTTAAAATTGAGATTTCTTGATATGCAGCACCTTTCTGAAATGGTAAAATTTCCCTTGTTTTTGCCTTAATTAATGTGTCATTAAAGAAGGTTAAATAAGGCGAATTTTACTATTTCATAAAAGTGGTGCCAATGACGAAATCTAAAATTTTAAAAAAAGTAGCCCACTGGCAATACTGTTTTTGAATCTTAATCTCACACATTTGCGAAGGTACGTGATCCACGAGCCATGTTTGTTTTACCACTTACAGCCAATTAATCCAATTTTAATGCAACACTAAAATTCATTTACAGAAAGCAACAATACTTGAAAAATGAAAGTTTTAGCCCAGTTGTCATGAAGGCAGTGTTGCCAGATGGGCTACTTTTTTTAAAACCAGATTCTTGACTGGCACCACTTTTTTGAAATGGCAAAATGTGCCTTATTTAATTACATATTAATTAAAGCATAAACAAAGTGAAGTTTACCATTTAAAAAAAAGCGGTGCCAATCAAGAAATCTGAATTAAAAATAAAAAAGAAAAGTGCCCAGCTAAACTGATGGCATTGAGCTCACAGACTATTCCCACTAATTGTATATTATACTCTTATTTTAAAGAATAATGCCACTCAAAAAAATAAGTGAAGGGGAATCAGCCCCCGTTTCCCCCTTTATACTTAACCAGTGAACCTCCAAATCTAATCAGGGAAGCTCCTTATCATAATAAACCGGTATACCAAATTTGGAGCAAATCGAATAATCTTGCAAAAAAAAAAAAAAAAAAAAAAAAAACATTTATCTAAATTAAGGGGGTGGACTAACCCCCTTTATCCTTAACCAATGAATCGCCAAAACGAATCATGGAAGCTCCTTAACATAATAAACCGGTATACCAACTTCGGAGCAAATCGAATCATTCTGCATGAAAAACCCATTTATCTAAATTAAGAGGGGCGGGGTAACCTCCCTTTTCCCCCTTTACCCTTAACCAATGAACCCCAAAACTAATCAGGGAAGTTCCTTAACATAATAAACCGGTATACCAAATTCGGAGCAAATCGAGTCATTCTGCATGAAAAACACATTTATCTGAATTAAGGGGAGTGGACTAACCCCGTTTTTCCCCTTTATCCTTAACCAATGAACCCCCAAAACTAATCAGGGAAGTTCCTTAACATAATAAACCGGTATACCGAATTCGGAGCAAATCGAATCATTCTGCGGGAAAAACACATTTATCTGAATTAAGGGGGGTGGACTAACCCCGTTTTTCCCGTTTATCCTTAACCAATGAACTCCCAAAACTAATCAGGGAAGTTCCTTAACATAATAAACCGGTATACCAAATTCGGAGCAAATCGAATCATTCTGCAGGAAAAACCCATTTATCTGAATTAATGGGGGGTGGACTAACCCCGTTTCTCCCCCTTTATCCTTAACCAATGAACTCCCAAAACTAATCAGGGAAGTTCCTTAACATAATAAACCGGTATACCAAATTCGGAGCAAATCCAATGATTATGCATGAAAAACCCATTTATCTGAATTAAGGGGTGGACTAAGCCCCCTTTTCCCCCTTTATCCTTAACCAATGAACGCCCAAAACTAATCAGGGAAGTTCCTTAACATAATAAACCGGTATACCAAATTCAAAGCAAATTGAATGATTCTGCATGAAAAACCCATTTATCTGAATTAAGGGGGGTGGACTAACCCCGTTTTCCCCCCTACCCTTAACCAATGAACCCCCAAAACTAATCAGGGAAGTTGCTTAACATAATAAACCGCTATACCAAATTCGGAGCAAATCGAATCATTCTCCATGAAAAACCCATTTATCTGAATAAAGGGGGGGGGGGGGACTAACCCCGTTTTTCCCCTTTATCCTTAACCAATGAACCCCCAAAACTAATCAGGGAAGTTCCTTAACATAATAAACCGATATACCGAATTCGGAGCACATCGAATCATTCTGCATGAAAAACACATTTATCTGAATTAAGGGGAGTGGACTAACCCCGTTTTTCCCCTTTATACTTAACCAATGAACCCCCAAAACTAATCAGGGAAGTTCCTTAACATAATAAACCGGTATACCGAATTCGGAGCAAATCGAATCATTCTGCATGAAAAACACATTTATCTGAATTAAGGGGGGGGGGTGGACTAACCCCGTTTTCCCCCTTTATCCTTAACCAATGGACCCCCAAAACTAATCAGGGAAGTTCCTTAACATAATAAACCGATATACCGAATTCGGAGCACATCGAATCATTCTGCATGAAAAACACATTTATCTGAATTAAGGGGGGTGGACTAACCCCGTTTTTCCCCTTTATCCTTAACCAATGAACTCCCAAAACTAATCAGGGAAGTTCCTTAACATAATAAACCGGTATACCAAATTCGGAGCAAATCCAATGATTCTGCATGAAAAACCCATTTATCTGAATTAAGGGGTGGACTAAGACCCCTTTTCCACCTTTATCCTTAACCAATGAACCCCCAAAACTAATCAGGGAAGTTCCTTAACATAATAAACCGGTATACCAAATTCAAAGCAAATTGAATGATTCTGCATGAAAAACCCATTTATCTGAATTAAGGGGGGTGGACTAACCCCGTTTTTCCCCCTTTACCCTTAACCAATGAACCCCCAAAACTAATCAGGGAAGTTCCTTAACATAATAAACCGCTATACCAAATTCGGAGCAAATCGAATCATTCTCCATGAAAAACACATTTATCTGAATTAAGGGGGGGGGGTGGACTAACCCCGTTTTTCCCCCTTTACCCTTAACCAATGAACTCTCAAAACTAATCAGGGAAGTTCCTTAACATAATAAACCGGTATACCAAATTCGGAGCAAATCGAATCATTCTGCATGAAAAACCCATTTATCTGAATTAAGGGGGGGGGGGGAGGGACTAACCCCGTTTTTCCCCCTTTATCCTTAACCAATGAACCCCAAAACTAATCAGGGAAGTTCCTTAACATAATAAACCGCTATACCAAATTCGGAGCAAATCGAATCATTCTCCATGAAAAACCCATTTATCTGAATTAAGGAGGGGGGGGGGGTGGACTAACCCCGTTTTTCCCCCTTTATCCTTAACCAATGAACTCCCAAAACTAATCAGGGAAGCGCCTTATCACAGTGAACCTGGGAAAAAATTTTGAAGCAAATCGGATGTTTCTATCAAGAGTTATCGCGTTACGTACATACGTACGTACGTACATACATACATACATACATACATACATACATACATACATACATATATACAGAACGGGCGGGCACATTAGCTCTCAGGCTTTGATAGCCTGTGAGCTAAAAAAAGAAAAGTGCCCAGCTAAACTGATGGCATTGAGCTCACAGACTATTCACACTAATTGTATATTATACTCTTATTTTAAAGTATAATGCCACTCAAAAAAATAAGTGAAGGGGAATCAGCCCCCGTTTCCCCCTTTATACTTAACCAGTGAACCTCCAAATCTAATCAGGGAAGCTCCTTATCATAATAAACCGGTATACCAAATTTGGAGCAAATCGAATAATCTTGCAAAAAAAAAAAAAAAAAAAAAACATTTATCTAAATTAAGGGGGTGGACTAACCCCCTTTATCCTTAACCAATGAATCGCCAAAACGAATCATGGAAGCTCCTTAACATAATAAACCGGTATACCAACTTCGGAGCAAATCGAATCATTCTGCATGAAAAACCCATTTATCTAAATTAAGAGGGGCGGGCTAACCTCCCTTTTCCCCCTTTACCCTTAACCAATGAACCCCAAAACTAATCAGGGAAGTTCCTTAACATAATAAACCGGTATACCAAATTCGGAGCAAATCGAGTCATTCTGCATGAAAAACACATTTATCTGAATTAAGGGGGGTGGACTAACCCCATTTTTCCCCTTTATCCTTAACCAATGAACTCCCAAAACTAATCAGGGAAGTTCCTTAACATAATAAACCGGTATACCGAATTCGGAGCAAATCGAATCATTCTGCAGGAAAAACACATTTATCTGAATTAAGGGGGGTGGACTAACCCCGTTTTTCCCCTTTATCCTTAACCAATGAACTCCCAAAACTAATCAGGGAAGTTCCTTAACATAATAAACCGGTATACCAAATTCGGAGCAAATCGAATCATTCTGCAGGAAAAACCCATTTATCTGAATTAATGGGGGGTGGACTAACCCCGTTTCTCCCCCTTTATCCTTAACCAATGAACTCCCAAAACTAATCAGGGAAGTTCCTTAACATAATAAACCGGTATACCAAATTCAAAGCAAATTGAATGATTCTGCATGAAAAACCCATTTATCTGAATTAAGGGGGGTGGACTAACCCCGTTTTTCCCCCCTACCCTTAACCAATGAACCCCCAAAACTAATCAGGGAAGTTCCTTAACATAATAAACCGCTATACCAAATTCAGAGCAAATCGAATCATTCTCCATGAAAAACCCATTTATCTGAATTAAGGGGGGGGGGTGGACTAACCCCGTTTTTCCCCTTTATCCTTAACCAATGAACCCCCAAAACTAATCAGGGAAGTTCCTTAACATAATAAACCGGTATACCAAATTCGGAGCAAATCGAGTCATTCTGCATGAAAAACACATTTATCTGAATTAAGGGGAGTGGACTAACCCCGTTTTTCCCCTTTATACTTAACCAATGAACCCCCAAAACTAATCAGGGAAGTTCCTTAACATAATAAACCGATATACCGAATTCGGAGCAAATCGAATCATTCTGCATGAAAAACACATTTATCTGAATTAAGGGGGGTGAACTAACCCCGTTTTTCCCCTTTATCCTTAACCAATGAACTCCCAAAACTAATCAGGGAAGTTCCTTAACATAATAAACCGGTATACCAAATTCGGAGCAAATCCAATGATTCTGCATGAAAAACCCATTTATCTGAATTAAGGGGTGGACTAAGCCCCCTTTCCCCCCTTTGTCCTTAACCAATGAACCCCCAAAACTAATCAGGGAAGTTCCTTAACATAATAAACCGGTATACCAAATTCAAAGCAAATTGAATGATTCTGCATGAAAAACCCATTTATCTGAATTAAGGGGGGTGGACTAACCCCGTTTTTCCCCCTTTACCCTTAACCAATGAACCCCCAAAACTAATCAGGGAAGTTCCTTAACATAATAAACCGCTATACCAAATTCGGAGCAAATCGAATCATTCTCCATGAAAAACCCATTTATCTGAATTAAGGGGGGGGGGTGGACTAACCCCGTTTTTCCCCCTTTATCCTTAACCAATGAACTCTCAAAACTAATCAGGGAAGTTCCTTAACATAATAAACCGGTATACCAAATTCGGAGCAAATCGAATCATTCTGCATGAAAAACCCATTTATCTGAATTAAGGTGGGGGGGGGGAGGGACTAACCCCGTTTTTCCCCCTTTATCCTTAACCAATGAACCCCAAAACTAATCAGGGAAGTTCCTTAACATAATAAACCGCTATACCAAATTCGGAGCAAATCGAATCATTCTCCATGAAAAACCCATTTATCTGAATTAAGGGGGGGGGGGTGGACTAACCCCGTTTTTCCCCCTTTATCCTTAACCAATGAACTCCCAAAACTAATCAGGGAAGTTCCTTAACATAATAAACCGGTATACCAAATTCGGAGCAAATCGAATCATTCTGCATGAAAAACCCATTTATCTGAATTAAGGGGGGGGGTGGACTAACCCCGTTTTTCCCCCTTTATCCTTAACCAATGAACTCCCAAAACTAATCAGGGAAGCGCCTTATCACAGTGAACCTGGGAAAAAATTTTGAAGCAAATCGGATGTTTCTATCAAGAGTTATCGCGTTACGTACATACGTACGTACGTACATACATACATACATACATACATACATACATACATACATACAGAACGGGCGGGCACATTAGCTCTCAGGCTTTGATAGCTTGTGAGCTAAAAAGTAGCCCACTAGCAACGCTGCATGAAGGAACAGCACTTTATTCCATATTTATATCATCAATGATTCATATGTTTTCTGATGTCAGTGTATTTTACCCTTAATAATTGAGGACTGAAACGCTG
This sequence comes from Maratus speciosus, assembly GCA_963932465.1. NCBI lineage: Eukaryota > Metazoa > Arthropoda > Arachnida > Araneae > Salticidae > Maratus > Maratus speciosus. The sequence continues at coordinate 489,994,526 of OZ010796.1, read as the reverse complement.
AAAGTCCAAAAGAGGAAATTTTTCAAGAGAGCGAAAAAAAGAAGGCGAAAGCACTACATTTGCCACGTTTGATGTACAATTTCCGACTTGTTTGAACTATTACTGTTCGGGTTAGCACTTCAAGCGTTCTCGTGTTTGTTAAACTTGGCATTTAAGATTTTTTTCGTAAAAAAAAAAAAAAAAAAAAAAAAAAAAAAAAAAAGTTTTTCGATTTTTTGGGAATTTTAGCGTTTTTTATTTAAAGTACTCAATTCCCTACAATTCAGGAGGTTTGTCTTGTGATGGTATTACTTCACGACGCTATGCATGACTCGAAACATTTGTTCTTGGCTTAGAGGGCTTCATGGGCCGAGATTTCAAGAAGAGGGGCGCCCAGCCCGAATGAAGGCTATCTCGGCCTAGACTGGGCCGGTGTAGAAACTAAAAGTTCGGTCTAGGCAAGGGCCGTGACGTATATATTCTCGCAGTGAATGGCCAAGCCAGACTCTTGTGCAAAAATTTCCGATTTTTCTTAACATAAAATTACGATTCTATTAAGGAAAATTACATACATATTTATGCGATTATTTTGCAGTTTATTTGAGACTATATGTCCGCAAGCCATAGAATACCTAATAGCAACATTAATCATCACTTACAGTCTTAGACTATTACATAAAAATAAAGACTCCTTAACCCTCCGTCTACCAGACGGGTCCATTGGACCCGACAGGTACATACAAAATATTCATTCAAACCAGAAATTTCTTTAAAATAAACTAAGTATATAAACCAGACAAAAATAAGGTAAATAAATAAGTTAAATAGTTTTAAATAAAAATTCTGGTGTAGAACGTTTTATTAAAACTTGAATAAAATTCCCGGTAGATCTAGGGTTAAAGGTAATTAATGTAGTTTTGAATGAAAGAAAAAAATTGGGTTAAAACAATCACACTTTGAAACTGTATTATAAAATTAGTAAATTTTTTAATGTAAGTTGCCAAAGTTTCCTTTTATCACACGTATTTTTAAAAAAGAAATTACCTGCTAGACATGTCCTGAAATCATATAATTTCTTTCCGTCATGGCTTCCGTATTTGCGTGCAATCGATAGAATTTCCAAGGAGTATAGTACCACTGTTTTAGATTACAATTTTTATATTTAAATAGCAGAAATTTTAAACGTCTCATTTTATTGAAGAATTTGTAATAATTCTTCATTAATCTTTGGTTTGTTAAATTGCATACCTTTTTTGATTGTATAAAGCCAAATATTTTAGTAAACAAAAGTGGTGCCAGGTCCATATTCTTAATTTATTTTGACAGAAAAGAGAAACAGTTAAAGGGTTAAAGAAGAAGATCGGAAACAAGGTAAAAAAAGGTCATACGTCAAAGTTTACGCAACGTTATCAAAGATTTATAATTAGAAAAATTGTGACAAATCCACGATTAAGTACTATAAAAGTTACTACATAATTTAATGAAACATTTTCTACTTAAATTTCACCGGAAACTGTTCGACGAGTGCTGAGATTAGCTGGATTAAACGGGAGTTCTGTCCATAGAAAATTGTTTGTTAGTGCAAAAACAGAAAGCTTAGGCTTTCCTTCGCAAAATCAATGATAAATAAACCCGAATTGTATTTGAATAATGTCTCATTTGTCGATGAAAGCTAATTTAAAATTTTTGGTTCCGATGAGCGTATAATTATGTTGAGAAGAAAAAATGAAGAACTTTATCCCAAGAACTTAGTTTGAACAGTTAAGAATGGCGATGGAGGTGTCCGTGTGTGGGAGCAGTGTTGCCAGATGGAGTACTTTTTTTTTTAATTCAGATTCTTGATTGGCACCACTTTTTTGAAATGGTAAGATGTCTCTTATTTAATGGCATATTAATTAAGGCAAACCCAAAGGCAATTTCAACGTCTCAAAAAAGTGGTGCCAATCAAGAAATCTGAATTTTAAAAAAGTAGCCCACTGGCAACACTGTGTGGGAGTACATGGCAGCATTAGGACTAGGTAATTTGGTATTTGCTGATTGCATAATGAATCATGCTCTTTATTTAAATATTTTACAAGACAATTTAAAATTATCAGCCCAAAATTTGGGTATTGGAAATGACATTGTTTTTTGTCAAGATAACAATCCTAAGCACATTGCTCTCAACGTTCGCTTCTGGTGTCTCTATGGTTGTACACAAGTTCTGAAAACACCACCTTAATCACCGGATTTAAGCCCAATAGAACATATTTGGTGAGAACTGGAAGTAACAGTACGAAGAAATGACATTAAAACGAAATGCAAACTATAAACAGTAATGATCGAGTTTTCAACAAAATGATCGACAACGAGCTTTCAATAACAATAAATAAGATCTATGCTGGATAATGTGAAGTGCCAGACTGCATTAAAACTTTGTAAATATGAGCCCTTGAGACTTGACCGGAAATTATGTAATTTATATTTCTTAAAAAGATGTAAGCAATTAAATATTATCCTAAGATTCATAGAATGTAGAAGTAGATTTGCCAGTAGACGTTTTCCTGTTTTAAAGCGTAAATTTGAGATGGAATGCCTAAAACATTATATTAGAGACAAATATAAGCTCATTGACTTGAATAATCTCATTGTGTTGAAAATTTGAATAACTTTATCTGGCATCTCATCTGACGTACAACCTTTAAATTATAATGATTTTCTTCTACACAGTTCTCGAACAAGTACAAAGAAAATAATAAATAACATTTAAATCCCACTGATGACGGCCTTTTGATGGTTGAAAACGTTCTGGGTTTTTCCAATGTATTTTAAATAATTTTATATTATGTGTAGGCACCTGAAAGTAATTCTTGTACATTTATTTGTGCTTTTTTGTATGAATTTTAATTTTTTACTCAAGGTGAATTAAGCAATAGAATTTTTACTTTCATTTATTGAAATATTACAATATTTACTAATGTATACAGATTTTTTTTAAGTGTACGAAGACTTTTATGAAGTAACATTTTTGTTATTTTTTTAAATTTATTTCTTCAAGTTTTACTATGTTTTTTAAATATTTTATATAAGTTTGTTAAGAATAAATTGTAGATCTTATTATTAAATACCCATTTTGAAATATTAATTTTAATTAATGGATAGAGGACTATTTCATTGAAATTCGTAAGTGTTCGAACACTTTTGGGAGCCACTGCACATACTCAAAAATTAATTTAAAAGAAAAATATGAATTGAAGATGATGGAGAGCTACGCATCCCATCATCTATTCAAGATAAATCATAAACAATTGAGCATTTTTATCATTTTATTTTGTATATATGTTTTTATAAAATATACCAGACATGATAAAATACGAAAATTATATCTTTGGAAAGTACAAAGATCAGGGTATTAACAAAAGAAAATCTGTTTTATACAATTTTTATTTAATTTCCATTAAAATAATTGTTTTGTATATATTTACGTTAGTTTTATGCATAGCTTATGGGAAGCAGCCTTGGTGAACACCTGTGAGAACAGGCATCCAGTCGCAATGTTTTCAAAGTGACAATATAGGAGAAAGCGAATAGGGGGAAATTTATTGGATGCTATAAACATGGTTCACTTTAGAGCAGATTTCCAGAGTGTTTATGGAGTTTAGCCTTTGACCTCGGGAAATCTAATTATTTTCCTAAGGAGTACAAGGGACTAATAATTGATGCCCGACAACTGTTACTTCATACAGCATGTTTGCTCCCAGATAGCATGAACATTAGCAGCAAGTTGATTTTTTCTGATATTATCTTGCGGTGACAAATTTGAATTTAGAAATTCGCAGCAAACCTCCCGCAAGGTATGCCATCACCCACTTGCGTGAGTAGTTTGTTGTGAAACTGATGCCAAGACTGTCTTTAACCCTAGATCTACCGGGAATTTTATTCAAGTTTTAATAAAACGTTCTACACCAGAATTTTTATTTAAAACTATTTAACTTATTTATTTACCTTATTTTTGTCTGGTTTATATACTTAGTTTATTTTAAAGAAATTTCTGGTTTGAATGAATATTTTGTATGTACCTGTCGGGTCCAATGGACCCGTCTGGTAGACGGAGGGTTAATTTCCGAAAGTGAGGAAAGCAAAAAATCTCTCTATTGAGAGGATAGATAGTCAGCAGATACGCAGAAATTGCACAAATTTTATTCGGTTGGCACCGCTTTTTTAAAAAGCTATACTTATCAAATACCAAAAAAAAAAAAGCTCGAATTGAAAAATGCAATTATTACCCTAGCTTGTTTATAGTGGAAAAAACGATGCATGCAATTTAACGGTGCGTATGTATCAATAGACCTGATCAGGTCTGTGACCCCCTTCGAAGGGGTTAAACTTATAGTGTAACAGCATAGCTGCCAACTCTTCCGCTTTTTCAGACCACAAAAATTTAATAGAAATTTTTGCCTTATTTAATCGGCAGATTACGGCGATTTAAAAAGGTAAAATTTGCTATAATTTTTTTGTGGTCTGAAAAAGCGTAAGATGTTGGCAGCTATGTAACAGTTGTAAACAGTTAATGTGGCATGGAAAGATTACTACTTTGCAGTAAGTTTTCAGTATTTTTGATTACTTGTTTGCCGTTAATTTTCGACAAATTTGATACAGCATGAATTTAACTTGCACGACAAGTTAGCTGCAAGTCCAAAGTGTGGTCACTTCGGCGTTTACATTATCTCGCTGCAGTCTTGTTATGAACTTTCAGTCTTGTCATGCTGAACTTGCTGCAACTTTACAGCTATTCAAAGCACGACTTCTGCAAATTTTCTGCAAACTAAAAATGCTATGTGGGCTATGATTGGAAAATTGTGAAGCCAACATGGGCGATTGTGGTTTTAAATCCTGCTCATTGAAATCAGAGTGTTTCTGTTAATAAAAATATATTGAGCCTGGTTTATATTCTGAGTATATGAAGTTTGGTTTTGACTCTCAATATATTTAGTCTGGTTTAATTTTTCAAGATGTAGAGTTTCGTTTCTTTTATTCTCAGTATATGCAGTATGTTTTTTTTTTCGCTGAGTGTTATTCATCAGCATGACGGCAGGATGACTGTAATGGTGCGATGCACCACTCCAAGCATTATTATGGATGAGAGATGATTTTAAATTGAGTAAAAAATATAACTACATCTCCTCCACTCATGATGATGTGTCAGTAAGAGGTATTTGATTTTTTTATGTACCTATTTGTGTCCTAGATTAAATATTTTTGCTCACTAAATATGTTAGGGATGGCTACTGTGATTCTTTTACATTTAATTGTATGAACAATTCGATATGCAGTGCTATCACTCTGTCCGTTCTTGAACACTGCTTCCATTTAAAGAAAAATCTTCTTCATAAATTTCGTAGAAGCATAGTAGAAAGGGCGTTTTTATTGCAATTGTTGCATGAATCTACCACGAATTTCTTCCTAAAAAATTACGATATTCAAAAAACGGACCCGTGGGATCCCTGAATATGCTACTTAAATGTTAAAATTGAAAGATTAATGACAATTTGTCATATAAAAAATGTATCTTAAACAATTTGAAAATAAAATTGAAGAATGAGCAATAAAATGCTAAAGTTAATGTCAAGGAAATGTGTACTTCCATTCTCTTTGTCTTTTATTAATGTTTACCTGTAAATATTGTGTTTATTTTGTATAAATAAATAATTTAATTTTAATTAATTTTCTTTTCGGAAATATTTCATCAACAGGATATGTGTGTAAAATATTTTTGATTAAATTAATCTGGTTAATTTTCAGGTACTTTTTAATTTAATTTTTCCCGCCAATTTTAATTTAGTTGTTTCAATAAATAATTTATGTTAATTTTAAATATAATTAACTATGGCGGAAGGTTTAGAAGTAATAGGGGCATCGAAACTACACAAAGCATTATTTTAGCATATATATATAAACTTTATCCACTTAATTTTTAATGTTGGCGTTTGTGATATTAATTTGAAAGCTCACGTTACCCTATTAATAGAACGGTATTTTATATTGCGATTACGATTTATGATTATTTTTATAAATAAATTAATTGTACCAATACGGTGGTACCAATATTATAGCGTTTGCTAAAGGCTGGACTGAAAATTTTATAAATCCAATTACAAAAAAGGACGCACATTTCCGTCCAGCGGTAACCTAGGAATTTTTTAGCAGAAATCGATATCTAGAAGCTTTGATTATGATAATCTAAAATTACAGCTCATTCCGCCGAGTAGTTTTAATTAGGGTTAAAAAACTTCCCTCTTAGCAATCTGTTTTGCAACGATGGGAAATAAATTTAACATTAGAAGTTCTATATCTTTGAACTGCATAGTTCATAAATTACTTGACCGAATAACTTCTTATTTGGTCTGAAGTTTATCTGAAGTTACGATAGCAAAATTAGGAGTGCGTATTGAAAATTGTAAAGCTTGTTGCAATTTCTATATGTAAAAGACCTCCTAAGCAAAATGCAAGCACACGTAACTGCGTTTTAGGCGACTGTAGTAACTTTGCGTATCACTAATTTTGAACTGTAACGATCGCCTTATTTAATCAGTCAAATCTACAATTAACACTTTCAGAGGCAAAGTACTTCGGCAGCAAAAAATTTTGAAATATTACAGTAACACTAGAATTTGCGAACAAATTTATTTGAAAATAATAAAAAGCGTTTTTTCACGTACATTACTAGAGCAAAATTTTATTAAATAATTCTGAGAGTAAGTTAGCAGTTTCATATTATAATTACGTGTTCGCGCCATGCAAACACCACCCTTGAAAGGTTTAAAAATAACAAAATCTTCATTAACCATTTCAGGGGCAGTGTTGGCATTTGCCAACACCATGTTCTAATTGCGAAATGCCAAATTGGCACCGGAATTTCGGAATGAAAAATTTTATTTCATTAAATATATGAATAAAAGCTCTTAACTACCGTGGAATAAACTTGTTTATTAATTCTGGTGTCAGTCATTCATTTTAGAATTTTACGAATAGAAGTACTTTGCCCCTGAAAGGGTTAAAAAGAATCTGATTTCCAATGTTCAAAAAAATTTAATCATATACAATGCTTCCACTGAATGAAATCCAGTATTTTTTAAGAGAATTATTCGTGGTAGGTTTTTGCAACACTAGCAACAAAAACGCCTTTCGAGGTAAGTTTCGACGAAAAGTATAAAGAAGGTTTTTCTCTGAAAAGAAAATGGTATTAAATAAGCGGACTGATCAGGAGCCCTGCATGTGTTCATGTAAAAATACAATTAGATATACTGCAATAATTAGTCGACATTATTAATAATGTATTGGTACCAATTGATTTTTTATACTATGATTTGCAGTAAAGATATAGTAAGGGGTGTCCTTTTATTTTTATTTTTAGACGACAGTACAGGCCATGGAAACTATGACCAAATAGGAAATGACATAGCCTCAAAATAGTGAAGCTTCAACTGTAATCGGTTTCGCAGTGGCTCATTACAGCCAGGTCAGGCTTCCACCAGTAAATTTCAACATCAATTTTTCCTCATTTAAAATCCTTATTAACACTAGAACGACCAAAATACTACGATTCGAACCAGAAATTTCTTTCCTAAATAAGTTAAATATGTACCATAGTAAAATAAGTTAAGTAGTTTCAAATAAAAACTCTGGATTAAAATATTTTTATAAAAATTGAGTAAAATTTCTAACAGAAAATTTCTCTTTACTTAAACGCCTCATTAATGCAGAATTTCAGTTATAATTATGGCCAAAAACTGTTATTTATTTTTACTGGTGGAAGTTTACTTCTGCTGTAGTCAGGCCCTGCGTTTCCGCCATATTGTGACAACCTAAATGATCTTATGTCCGTGAAAGACATTATAACATCCGGGCTCACCCCCACCAGCAAAAATGAACAGAAATTTTTACCATATTTGTGAGAGAAATTTTGCAAGATTAAACCGCTAAAATAAGTGGAAATTTTCTATTAAAACTTTACTGGTGTAAGTTCGCTTCGGCGGTAATGAGAAACTGTTGATCCGATGCAAAAAATCAGCCACTATCTTGTGAACCTCCTTAGTTACTTCACTCAGACTATGGACTCAGACTATGGTGGACTCTATGGTATATATGTCCTCCTCTTTATTCATAATTCCATTGTACAGGCTATTGTTAACCCTTAATTGCATAGTGATGTAAATTTCCATCACCTTTTTATTTAATTTTTAATACAGAAATTAAGTTCTTACAACCACTATATTTATATAGAAATATTAATACTCAAAAAATTACAAAAATATGCTACTAAATGAAGTTAAAAATCTATCTTAAGATTTCTGGTGTCTAATCCTTAATATAAAAATAAAAAACACAATTCTAAAAGAATAATTCATGCAATTAAGGGTTAAATATTCAAGTGTGATTTAAAAGTTTCTACCAGAGTTAAAGCAAAGAAACGTACTTTTCTAAAATTAACACGATCACGCCCGTCTGCATCACCGGTGGGTCACGCTTGCATGCCCCATCGGGCGGCGTGCATCACCAGTGGGTCACGCTTGATTGTCACATCGAGCGGCGTGCACTACAGGTGGGTCACACTTGAATATTCGAAAATTCAGTAGTAAAAACAATTCAATATTATTAACAATATACGTTGACGACGGGAAACGAGAATTCTCGTTTTCATTCAAAAGATATCATTGACTAAGGGCGTGGCTTCTACCTTACATAAAAGGCATTTATGTCATGTTGTCCATATCTATTTAGATTTTAAGACATTTTACATTAAATTCGTACATATGCAGTCAATAAAATCATGTCTCTAAGTAATTTGCTTACTTCTTACGAACTTTCAGACATTCACAATCAACTCTGCTTGTTATATTCGAGTTTAACACCTCATCGGTCGCATTAAATTACGTTTTAAAATTTCAAATTAATTATTGCCACCACTTTTTTGAAAAAAGAAATATTCACCTTATTTAATGAGAGGTAAAATAATACCATAATAAAGCCATTTACACTATTTTATAAAACTGGTGGGAATCAAACAATCTGAATATGTTATTCAGATTGACACAGCCCGTGATTATCACGGGAGCGAGAATTAATTCTATAAATATGAGAGAGGCGGGTCATTGCATGCAGTGTCTGAATAAGCAACAGTACCGCGCCGCCAGATGAAGCAAAACATGAATTTGAGCGCCGCCTCAGACCGAAAAACATTAATATAGTCGCCGGCGTGAACGTGTTACTCTCACACATTTGCAAAGTTACGTAATCCACGAGCACCGTTTGGCACACGTCGAGGCCATTTAATTCAATTTTACGGCAACACTAAAATTAACCGTCGCTTCCACTTACGGAAAGCAACAATACTTGAAAGATGAGACCGTCAGCCCGGTTGTAATGAGCAAACAGATTTCTTTTTTATATTTATATCATCAATGATTCATATGTTATCTGGTGCCAGTGCATTTTATCCTTAATAATTCCCTAAAATTCAGGAAGAATACTTTTCACTGCTATTACTTGAAGATGCTATGCATGACTCAAAATATGGGTTCTTGGCTTAGAGAGATGCACGGGCCGAAATTTCCAGACCAGGGACCGCCCGGCGTGAACGAAGGCTGACTTGGCCTGAGCTGGCTCGGCAGTTCGGCCTATCCAATTGCCACCACGTTTATATTTTCGCAGTTCATGGACCAGCCCGGCTCAATTTCTAAGAAAAATTCCGATTTTTCTTAAATAAAATAAAGTTTTTTTTAAAAGGAAACTACATTCATATTTATGCAAATATTTTCCAGTATATTTTAGACTATATGTCCACAAGCCATACAATACAGAATAGCAACATTAATGATCACTTTTGAGATTCTTAACTACTACATTTAAGTAAAGCCTCCTTAAAAATCGTTAATGTAGTTTTGAATGAAAGAAAAAAATATCGTTAAAATAATCGCACCTTAAAACTGTGTAATAAAAAAAGAAAAGATTTTGGAAGGTATTTCTCTGTAATTTTTAAATACACATCTCCAATTTTAGGTCTCCGGTTTTTTAGATGACAGTTTTTTAATACAGAAAATGTTGCTTTATTTAATCTAAACATTTGGGCTATTTAAAAGAGCAACATTTTCTCTAAGATAATAGTAGTGTGCAAAAAGTCGGAGGATTGGCAGCTCTGTTAATGTATGTTGCCGAAAATACCATTAACAAAAGTTATCACTCTTATTTTTAGAAAAGAAATTACTTGCTAGACATGTCCGGGAAACAAATAAGTCTAGTTTCGTCCTAGCTTCCGTATGTGCTTGCAATCCATAGAATTTCCAAGGCGTGTGGTACTATTATTTCAGAATAATTTTTTTTATATTTAAATCTTTGAATTTGAAAACACCTTATTTAGTTGCAGAATTCGTAATATTTCCCTGCGATGAAATAAAACGAAAAATTCTATTCAAAATGTGTGGTAGAATTGTACACAGCCTGCATTGTACATCTTTTAAAGATAGCAAACAACGTGAAATGATTTTAAATAATTTAAAATATATGATATAGCTTCCAGCACTTACCCTTTTTTATACCACAAAAATTTAATAGAAATTTTTGCCTTATTTAATCGGAAGGTAACGGCGATTTAAAAAGGTAAAATTTACTATAAAGATTTTCTGATACAAAAAAGCGTAAGTGTTGGCAGCTACAATAGAATGATAATGTGTATATTAACTACTATCATCTTATGTAATGTATATAATAGGTAATATTTTTATTAAACATTGTAACTACAATAGAAAATGTCATTGCAGTGTTTTCCATATTGGGGACTTTTTTAACCCTCCGTCTACCAGACGGGTCCATTGGACCCGACAGGTACATACAAAATATTCATTCAAACCAGAAATTTCTTTAAAATAAACTAAGTATATAAACCAGACAAAAATAAGGTAAATAAATAAGTTAAATAGTTATAAATAAAAATTCTGGTGTAGAACGTTTTATTAAAACTTGAATAAAATTCCCGGTAGATCTAGGGTTAATTCAGATTATTTGACTGTCACCACTTTTTTTAAATAGTATAATTCGCCTTATTTTTCAAAACTTTTAATCTATTTTTAAATATGCCGAATAATTATATTTCAAAAAAGTGGTGACAATCAACAATCTGAGGACAAAAAAGCCCCCAATCTGACAACACTGTGTCATCGTAACAATACATAGAATAAGTTGTAGCTATTTGTCCCATAAAAGAAGATAAACTCATTAATAACAACAATAAAATAAATAGACGCCGGAAAATTAAAATGTTAGTCCATACACAGACTTTGTTAAAAATATGCAATAAACATTATAAAGGTGCGACAGTCCATAGTATTTCCAAGGACTGAGGCAAAACTATTTCTGATTAAAATTTTTCTAATTAAATTCCAGAATTTGTAAACGACTTATGAAATCGCAGAACTTGTCATATATATCTGCAATAAATTAAAACGAAAAATTATAGTACAAAACTATGGTTGGACTTTGTGCACCCTGCATTATACAATTTGTTTAATAGCTAGCAAACAGTACCAAATATTTTTAATTACATTTGATAAATATTAGTTGGGAATGGCTTTTTAGTATTTTTAAAAATATTGAATCATTCATAAAGATACAATGCAAATGCATTGCTTAAAGGTCTGTCAAAACATAATAAAATCTTTTAAAACACGTTAAAGTCCTTTAAAAGGACTCAGTTAAAAGGATCTTAATGTGCTTTTAAAGGATTTTATTATGTTTGACGCGCCTTTAAGCAATGAATTTACATTTATTTGTATCTTTATGAATTTTAATTATTAACCCCTTATTTCTCGCTCTTGTCAATATCACGGGCTGAGGCGTTGCCACCGAAACACTCAAGGCCTGAGGACACGAGTTGTGACGTCATCACTAATCGACCGACTTCTCACTAGTATCAGAATTCACACCGGAAATTTTTGAATAGCAATTTTCTTTTATTTTATTTGTGGAAGAACTATCATCTAATAAAACAATAATAACTATTTAAACTTACTGGTGAGAATTTGGAATCCCTAAATAAAAATTCAGCCAGATGCGAAATGCCTCTGTATTGCCTCATCTGGTGGATTTTTTATTGGGTGATTCCAAATTCTCACCAGTAAGTTTAAATAGTTATTATTGTTTTATTAGATGATAGATATCACACAAATAAAAGAAAATTGCTATTCAAAATTTTCCGGTGTGAATCCCAACATTAGTGAGAAGTCGGTCGATTAGTGATGACGTCACAACTCGTGTCCTCAGGCCTTGAGTGTTTAGGTAGCAACGGCTGAGGTGTCGTTCATTAATTCTCGTGCCCGTCATATTTCTGGGCTGGAGATTTATTGCTGGAAAAAACTTCTGAAAACAGAAACATTTAACTGGCATTTCCGTCTGAAGTCTTTGAATATTAGCGTCTGGGTTTGGTCTTGATTGGTTTGACTGGCGTTGATTGGGATGTTGGATGTTGCATGTTTCGAAATATGTTACACTCAAAAAATTATTAATAATCAAAATTTGTAGTATATTATATCATTTCAAATATTATTTGAAAAAATTTGTTTGATAATGATAAATAAAAATCTAAGATGTGAAAAATAAAGGTCTTATTCGCATTAATTTGTATGGTAGGAAACAAACATTAAAACACAGAATTCTCGCATGATGGCTTTTCCACAAATGCAAATTTGTTCTATAACATCTTTTTTTTTGCCTTAAAAAAATTAATTGCATATTTTATATAGAAACCTTATAATTATTCAATTTCTGTAATAAAAAATAGGTCATTTTTTGATGGTTTTTACAAACATTAAGCGACCGTTAAGGGGTTAATCAAGGTGAATTTTACACTGAAATTTTAACTTTTTATTGAATATTATATCATGTAGGGGGGATATTGTTCTTTGCAGAACTCATGTTCATGTGCCAAGTAAAATTATAACCGACGTACTCTTAACAAGAGTTGTCCATCTGTAGCTATCGGCATCTTGTTGGGATCCGAAATTATTTATGTTATTTTTGCATAATTCAATAACAAAATTTCTCCGATTAAATAAAACAAAGAAAACTACAAAAAAACTGTTACCATTGTCACCATGCGGACAACATTTGGACCACAACATAAAATATCTTTTTTTAAGTACAAAAATGATGTTTTCGAAAATCGCTGCAGCTGTATCATGTTAGATAAGTGATTGTTAAAAATTAAAATGTTTCAATTAAATATTTTGGGCTTTAACCCTTTCAGGGGAAAGACTTTTCTGCTCCGATTATGTTCAAATAATTAATTCACACCGCAATATGCGAACAAATTTATTTGCAAATAATCAAAAGCTTTTTTTCACGCTTATTATGAGATCGAACTTGTACTAACAAATTACTGGTGTCATTTGAAATTTTGGGCATTAAAATTAACCGTTTGCAGACTGCAAACGGCGCCCTTCAAGGGGTTAACTAGTGCTGTTTTTGAAACGGAATACTGGTATTTTTTAAATGGATTTGAAAAAACTTCCAATTAAATAATGCGAAAATTACTTTTCCTGAATAGTGGTATTCAAAAATAAATACTCACTGGAGCCCTTTTCTACTTCTCGTACGATCCCTTTTCAAGTTCGCCATATTTTAAAATGACGCAGTGAATAAAGGGGAAGAGACAGATAGCGAAGCGTCTACCTGCTATAGGTGAAGTAACTGAGAAGGTGTCAAGATGTCGGCTGTTGTGTTTAGGGCCTGATTAATGCCAAGGCAAACTTCAACCAGTAATAATGAGTACATATTTTTACTTTGCGTGAAATTCTGCGTGAAAAACCGTTTAAATAAAGTGAATATTTTTATTAAAATTTACTGTTAGAAGTTTTATCTTGGCGGTATTCAATTTCACTGACATTGACAGGAGTATTGCTTGGTTGTTAAGGCGGAACCAGAGAGCTCGACTACCGAATGGAGTTATGAATAAAGAGGAAGAGACATATGGGTCATTTTCAAAATATGCATACATATGCTGTCCCACAGTAAAAAAAAATTGTACTCATAATATATTATTTAAAACTGACTATAAATATTATATTTATTTAATTACACTACACAACATATTTCTAAAACATGAAAATAATCACTTTCATATTTTTTTTCCTAAAGATGCAGATTTTTGCATCTAGTAGAAGAAAAAAATAGCTGTCCCTGTTCTGTATTTTATAATTCTGTAATATTTTTTCACTTCATTTTTCACTTTAGAAGGAAAGTAATTGGGACATTTAATGAGATAAATCATCATTATTTTAAATTTCTGACATTGTTCCAGCAAAAAAAAAAAAAAAAAAAAAAAAAAAAAAATTTAAAGAAAATCTACAAAACATTTTGTCCCTCATATTTTGTCAAGTCTGTTACCAAGCTACAATTTCATGAAATAAAGGTTGACAATTTCACCAAGGGATAGCAGCACATTTGCAATAAAAACACTTATACTAGTTAAATATTTACTTGTAGCCATTTTCTTTTGCAGTTGAAAAACAACAGTGTAGTAGAGTAAAGATTTTTTTTATAAAGGTGAGTATTTTTATTCAATGTCAAGTCTGTTACCTAATTTTTAATGTTAAAAATACAAGTTTAGTGCTTTCTTTTGCTTGAATATTATTATCTAGTTAATATATTAAAGATTTTGTTTTGTTTCTTAGTGTTAATAATTAGCATGTAGGTTTTGGAAGATATTTTGCTGTTAATGTCAAGTCTGTTACCAGTCAAGTCTGTTACCATATTACTGGTAAATAATGTATAAAATATAGTAAAATAGTGTATAAAAATTATACCAAAAGCTAAAGTGCTTAATTAATTATATTTACAGACACATCTAACTTATACATTATCACTTATTTCATTTTTAATGTGAAATTGAAAAGTAATTTTTTTTTTAAAAAAATTTCTGAATTGTATGCATTTATTGAAAATTACCCATATAGTGTATTGTCTATCAGTTGGTAGTGAAGTAAGTGAGGAGGTTGTCACAAGATGGCGGCTGATTTTTTTTAAACCGGATAAACAGTTTCTGATAACCGCCGAAGCAAACTTCCACCTGCAAATTTTGAATAGAGTATTTTGCCTTACTTTATTGGCTTTTTCTTGAAAAAAATATAGCACAAATAAGCTTAAAATTTCTATTTTTTTTACTGGTGGCAGTTTGCCTTGATATTATAATAATTTTCACTGAACTGTCAGGAGGTTGTCTAGGTTGTCACAATATGGTGGAACGGCAGGGTCTGACTACCGCCGAAGTAAACTTCCACCAGTAAAAAATAAAGTCGGTTTTTGCTATTATTTATAACTGAAATTTTGCGTTTAAAGGGTATTTAAATAAAAAGAAAATTTCCATTTAAATTTACTGGTGGAAGTTTGACCTAGCGGCAATCAAACCATGCTACAGCGATTGCAGTTGAAGCGTCACTATTTTATAGGATATGTCAGTTCCTCTTTATTAATAGTTCCATGGACTACCACTGGAGTAAACTTCCACCAGTCAAAATGAATAGATATTTTTGCCATAATTATGACAGCATTATTTAGCACCAATAAGACGTTTAAATAAGGAAGAAATTTCTATTGAAATTAACCCGGTGTAAGTTTGCCCCGGCGGTAATCAGGTCATGCGGACGCGGTTATACTTATAGTTGAAGCTTCACCATTTTGAGTATATGTCAGTTCCTCTTTATTCGCAATATCATGAATTAAACTGATAATACTCAGAGAGTTCTGGGGCTCGACCTAATTACGAAAATGTAGCGAAATTCCCTAGGATGGCTAAACAAAACACGAAGGATATAAAATTTCGTGAAAAATTTTTTTTTTTACTAACTTCACCGCTAGTGTTATATGCGTTGCTTTCTCTTTTTTTAATTCGGGGATCCCTTCGTCTCCCATCTTGATTAATCATCCTACAACGTTTAACTCTACAGGGTGGTTCAAAAGGTCATGTCCAAACGACACTTGTGGGTGTGTCAGATCATGAGGAGCAAGAATTACATAAAAACTGGGGATCGGACACGCGATCGTGATAGTGCAATTGCATCGTGATCGTGACGTAAAGAAAAAATAACAAACGGTATAAAATGTCCTTTATTTTACAAAAAACTTAATCGAATTACAAAATACAAATGTAAATATTACAACTCATAAGAACTGCTCAAAATGAGTCCATTAGCCCTTTAGCTCATTAGCCGTGATGGATATGTTTCACATCAGCGCCGCACTGAATCGCGAACACGTTCCAAGCGGCCAGGAGTCTTCCGGACACATGCCACCTCTTTAGCCATCCGTGCCATGAGGTCCAAGGTCGATCGAAACGGTGTCTCGTACACCACAGAATTAAGATATCCCCCAGAGATAGCAATCCTGGGGGGGTTATGTCCGGGTATCGCGGTGGCCACAGTATGAGGCCGATAGAAACGTGTTCGCGGATCCACGCGGCGCCGATGTGAAGCATGCAGCATGGCTAATGGGACATATTTTGAGCACTTGTTATGAGTTGTAACATTTTTCATTTGTATTTTGTACTTCGATTAAATTTTTTGTAAAACAAATGTACTTTTACGCTGTTTCTCATCTTTTCTCTGAGTCATGGTCCCGTTGCAATTGCACCGTCACGATCGCATTTCCGCCCCCCCCCCCAGTTCCTATGTAAATCTTGCTCCTGGTGACTCAACACACCCACACGTGTCATTTGGACATAACCTTTTGAACCACCCTGTATTTGCACAATTAGACCGCGCTACAAAACACGCTGAGTACTGTCAATTAAATTATGGCCACCTTGTACATACCCACAGAATAAAGAGAAAGAATAGAGATGCAGTAAGCCATTAGAATTGTTTGCAATATGAAACTGGTTATCGCTCAAATTTAAATGCCCTCATTTGGCCCCAACAAGACAAGCACGTGGAACAATGGCTGAATTTCATTGGACGGGGAGACGTTTTCAAAGGGAGCCACACACAGACTGTGTGGAGCCGCAAGTGTTTGAACTGAATTTTGACCGGTTTTAACCGGCTTCAGTGTTGCATTATTAACATCACGCCAAATCAAAACACCTCATCTCCATCTATCTCTTATCACCGTAGTACATATTTTCTAACCTTGCAGATTTTGAAGACAAATAAACCTATACTCAGCTGCCAACTTGTACGGATTTTTCTCACCAGTAACATTTAATAGAAAATTTTATCAAAGACAGTCGCCAAAATCTGACTTTTTCTAACAATGAAACAATACAAAAATTTCTGATAAATTTTTATGGTAGCAAAAATCCGTACACGTTAGCAGCTATGCATATATTTTAAGGCAGAAAATTTAGTTAGTAAAACTGGTCTTGTTTCTGTACGTTCTTATTTGATGTCACTTGTTAAATAAAATTTGTCTCAAATATGTTTTACTTTAAAAGTCCAGAAAAACGGAAAGTACTAAAAAACGGAAGAGTTGGCAACTATTCATATAGCCGTGTAAAAATATAATTAGATGTACCACATTAATTAGTAGAAATTATTAATATTCGATTGGTAATAGTAGAATTTTTATACTATTATGCGGCAGACTTATAGCAGGGTTGCCAGTTTGACCTTTTTTTAAATTTGAAAATTTCAAATTCATACCAGGAATTTTGAAAGAAAAATTTTTAATTTAAGTAATCACGAAATGCCTGTAATTAAATAAAGAAAAGAATATTATATGAAATTTCGAGTGAGAATGCGAAATTTCGTAATTAAAAAATGGGCAAACTGGCAACCCTGTTTACAGTGGGGGTGCCTTTTTATTTATTTATTTTAATGACTGTACAGGTTATTGTAAAATATCCAAGCGTGATTTAAAAGTTTCGATCACAGTTGGAGCAAAGAAATGTACTGCTTAAATCTTAGCCCATTAACTACGACTATTAATTACAATTCTTTTAACCCATTACCTGCTGATGGTGCGTTTTCCCACCGTTAAAAATAAATTTAATTTAACTATCAGATACCACTATTTTTTAATTAAAAAATTGCCTTGATTAATTACAGAAACTTTGAACATTAAATAAAGCGAAGCTTACCTTTTAATATTTGTGGTGGCAAACGTAAAAAAGGTTGAAATCTTACGTTTTCGGCAGTTAACGGGTTAATACCTAGGCACCAGTTCACACGAGTTTTTCCATATTGTAATTTTATCTCATTTAATCTCTGAAGTTTGAGATTAGATAATATGAAAATTTCCTTACTAAAATACTGGTTTTCCAATTTAAAGCTTTCGTACTGCTTAAATGGTAAGTTTTCCTGCCAACCGGTATTAATGAGTTAATATCACACTTGTGCGAAAGCATGTGATCACGAGCACCATTTGACGACATGGTAGCCAGTTTGGCCTCCATTTTTACTCAGTAATTTTGAGTTCACACCAGAAATAAAGAATAGTATTTTATTCTTTATTTAATAAGAGGCATTTAGCGATCACATAGAGTAAGAATTTTTCTTTCCAAATTTTCGGTGTGAATTTGAAATTTCGGATTAACTCCTTCAATGGCGGTAGTTCTTTTTTGGACCACCTAATTTTAATCCTTAAATGCCACATTAACACCAGATCTATGAAATCAAAACTTTTCTTTTGTGGAATACACGAAGAAAAGCTTTTAATTATTTTACAATAAATTGGGTTACTAATTCTGGTGTCAGTCAATCATTTCAGCGTTTACAGAGTAAAATGACTTTGCCCCTGAAAAGGTTAAAATTGGATGCCAAACTGGCAACCCCGTTTGATGAATTACTGACAGCCAATTAAAACAATCGTACTACAGCTCTAAAATTCACCGTGGCTTTCACGTATGGAGAGCAACAATACTTGAAAGACGAAAGTTTGAATCCTGTGGTTGCGGATAACGAATACTTTTCTTTCATGCCTGTATCATCAATGATTCATATGTTTTCTGGTGTTAGTGGATTTTATCTTATAATTCCGTAAAAGATAATATGTGTATTTTGCAATGGTCAAGACACCATGCATGTCTTGAAACATTAGTTCTTGGCTTAGAGGGCTGCACGGGTCGACATTTCCAGAACTGGACCGAGAAGAAAGGTTATGCTGGCCCGGTGTAAAAACAAAAAATGCCTCCTAGGCCCGGGCCGTCATTTTTATATTTTTGCAGTTCACGGCCGGGCACAACTCAATTTCTACGAAAAAATCCGATTTTTTTAACACAAAATTAAGATTCTTTTAAAGAAGACTACATACATATTTAACCCTAGAACGGAAATTTTACTCAAGTTTTATAAAAACATTCTACACCAGAATTTTTACTTAAAACTATTTAATTTGTTTATTTAACTTATTATTGTCTGATTTATACATTTAGTTTGTTTTGAAGAAATTTCTGGTTTGAATAAATATTTTGAATGTACATGTCGGGTCCATTGGACCCTTCTGGTAGACAGAGGGTTAAGCGAATATTTTACAGTATATTTTAGATTGTATGCCCACAAGCCATACAGTACAGAATAGCAACATTAACCCTCCAGCCACGGGAAATGCTATTTTCGCGTTCCAGTGGGCTACATTTTTAAAGTTCAGATTGCTTGATGCCCACCACTTTTTTAAAAGCGTATAATTCGGCTTATTTTCGCATTATTTAATCTGTAATTAAATAAAATTACTATTTCTACTTCAAAAAATTGGTGGGAATCAAACAATCTTAATTTATAAAAAAGTAACTCACTGAAAAAGTCGCGGCTGAAGGCTTAATGATCACTTAGATTCTTAGACTATTACATTTTTAAAAAAGACTCCTTAAAAATAATTAATGCATTTTAGAATAAAATAAAAAAATATAATTAAAGTCATCACAATTCGAAATTGTATCATATAAAAGAGTACATTTTTAAGGATATTTCTCTGTAAATTATTAATTTCTTCTATCTTACAAGAAGAAAGTATTGGATTCGTGAAAATTTTCGAATTCCGGTTTTCGACGGATTTACACGTTTTAGGGGTGAGAGATTTCGAAAAATATGTTTTTACAAAATATCTGTCTGTGAGTCTGTCTGTATGTGACACACATTTTGTGGGCACTCTCTCTCTCAAGAACTAATGAACGGAATTTAGTAAAACTATAGATTCAGTTATTCCCTGGTATAAATTGGTGCAAACTACTTTTTGGGATAAATCACCCAACAGGTAGCGCTGCTATGATGCATTATTCATTATTATCGCAATAGCGCTATCTCAAGAACTAATGCACGAATTTTAGTGAAACTTCAGATTCAGTTATTCACTGATAAAAATTGGTGTAAATCGTCCAACAGGTGGCGTTGTTATGCTGCATTTTTCACGATTTCCGCAATAGCTGTATCTCAAAAACTAATGCATGAATATTCGTCAAACTGAAGATTCCATTAGTCTCTGATTAGTTTAGTCCCTGATATAACTTGATCCTGATAAATTTTTGGTGTAAATCGTCCAACAGATTGCGCTGCTGTGCAGAATTTTTACGATTTCAGTAAGAGCTCTATCTCAAAATCTACTGCACGTAATTTCATCAAACTTCAGATTCAGTTAGAAGTTGACATAAGTTGTTGCTGATTTGATTTTGGTGTGAATCACCTAACCGGCGGCGCTGCTATGTACATTTTCAGGAAATATTAACATGTATGAGATAGAAGAAAGTTTTGTGATTGCCACATCCGACAAATTTAATGTAAATTGCCAAAGGTTCCGTTAACAAAAGTTTATTATCACTCTTATTTTTACAAGGGGAAAAAATGAATCATTGACATGTCCTGGAAACAAATATATCCAGTTCCGTCTTAGCTTCCGTATGTGCGTACAATCCATAAAATTTACAACGAGTGTGGTCGTTGCCATCAAAATACTCAAGGCCTGAGGACAAGAGTTGTAACGTCATCATTAATCGTCCGACTTCTCACTAGTGTTGTAATTCCTACCGGAAAATTTTGAATGGCAATTTTCTTTCATTTTATTTGTGGAATATCTATTATCTTATAAACCTATAATAACTATTTAAACTTACTGGTGAGAATTTGGAATCCCCCAATAAAAAATCAGCTATATGCGGCAATACTGTGGAATTCCGCATCTGGCTGAATTTTTATTTTGGGATTCCGAATTCTCACCAGTAAGTTTAAATAGTTAGTATTGATTTATATGATGGTAGATATTCCACAAATAAAATAAAATAGAATTGCTATTCAAAATTTTCCGGTATGAATTCCAACTCTAGTGAGAAGTCGGTCGATTAGTGATGACGTCACGACTCGTCTCCTCTGGCCTTGAGTATTTCGATGGCAACGGTGTGGTACTACTATTTCAGATTAAAATTTTTATATTTAAATCGTAGAATTTGTAAACGCCTTATTTAGTTCCAGAATTTGCAATAGCTTACTGCGATGAAATAAAACGAAAAAATCTATTCAAAAAGTGTGAAAAAATTTAACAATTTTTTTATGATAGCAAATAATATGAAATTATATTAAATAATTTAAAATACAGTCGAACCCGGTTAAGACGCTCACGGTTAATACGCGATCCCGCTTAATACGCGGATTTTTTCCGACCACTTGAATATCGCTCATAAGGCTAATACAAAAATATCACGTTTAATACGCGAACGGTTATTACGCGATCCCGCTTAATACGCGATAGATTTTCGGTCCTTTGATGAAAAAAATCACACTTAAGACGCGAATTCATTGATCAAGATGTGAATTCGTTTTCTCTTCTCAAGTGTTGTCAATTTTGCGGATTATTTTATACAGATAAAAAACACTGTTTTCAAATAGTATTATTTACTTTATTTAATAACAGACTAATTAACGCGAAAATTACCAATCTGAAATAGTGGTAGATATCTGAATAAAACAAAAAGCCGCTATATTAGCAAAACTGCGATTGTTCTTTGATCCCGCCTCCTAATATTCTTTCCTCTTTCTTCCTGTATTTTTTTATGGCAGTAAGAGAGATATAGACGAATTCGGGTTACTCAGATATGTCATAAAAATTATTATGATTAGAGATTATCATACCTGTTGTTAGTGAGTTGTACGTTAAGATGTACGTTATATCACTACTATGTTTTTATAATTCCTATTATAGGCAACAAAAATGAAACTGATAAAGATTAAACGAATACGACTTCGGTTGAATAATTCTTTTATGTTTTCTTTACCTTTTTTATGCTAACAATATTATGTACAGAAAGGTTAATAAAAATAGTTTTTTCTTATATTAAAAAGAAGGGCTGATTATAATATTACTCATTACTACAAGTACTAAACATGATTTTTAAACTAGGTTGTGCTTCAAAGGTTTAATGTTTTTTTCTTTCCGTTAAAAAAATTAGTCCAGTAGGAAAATTATTTTTGTTGTTTCATTTTTGGTTACAAAGTTCAAATTAACAATAAAACCAAGTTTTGTTGGAAGCATCTATTTTGCGTTTTTATTCCAGACGCTCCTATAAAAAGAAACAATGAGTTAAAGTTGAATACAATTAAATTTTAATATAAATATATGTAAAAGATATAATTTTCGACCGTAAACACATAAATTAAAGCTCTAAAGTTCATTTAGACGATCAAATGTGTTAATAAGTCTAGTTCCTGCAACATTATACAAATCACGTTTAATACGCGATCCCGCTTAATACGCGACTTTTGAACACTCCCTTGAAACGCGTCTTAACCGGGTTCCACACTATATGATAATGTGTATATTAACTACTGTTAACATAAGTGTTATATATAATAGGTAATGTTTGTAATGTACTGTAACTATAATAGAAAATCTCGTCGTAACAATACATAAAATAAGTTGTAGCTATTAATCCGTAAAAGAAGTAAAACTAACTTGTTACTTTAACAACAACAATAAAATAAATAGACGAATACAAATTAACCATTTCAGGGGCAAAGTTATTCTAATATTAATAATCCGAAATGATTGAATGATACAGAATTTACAATGAAATTTATTTCAAAATAAGTAAAAGCTTTTCTTTGCGTACTTGGAAATGGAACATTTTTATTTGAAGGCAGGGCAGGGTTGGCATTAATCGATTGATTAGTCGATTAAAGATTCAATCATAAGAAATTGGCGCCTAATTCAATTTATCATGATTGAAATTGAAAAAGTAATTGCTCTTTAAAAAGTTTTTTTTATGATTCATTCAATCTGCATGAATTCAATCTGGATTAATTTAATCGTGATTAATTTAATCATTAATCACATACATAAAAATTAAATATGACCGCCTTGTTTACTTTCTTAAATTCGCTTCCATTGCTACGAAATTCTTTTTAGGAGTCACAATACGATTTTCTTTATTGATTATACAGGGTCACACAAAATTATTCATATAAACCGAGGTCAATATGTTAGATCATTTAGGGGGGGGGGGGGTTAGGGGCAAATGAAACCCGCTTAATAAAACTGATATATTCTTTTATAATTATTTTAGGCAAATAGGAGCAATATTATCAATCATTTGATAGTCTCAAATTGATGATGATAGTTCCTTCTCCCTCATAGACTGTACTTCGTGTCGGTGCTACTACCTTCAATGGATGCAGAAGCGAAAAAGTTTTGAAATTGCGATTTTTAGGACATTGATGGGAGAGAAACGTGAAATTTGCATGATGATAAACACTTAAAAGCTTTAAATGCTATGTAAGAACAGTTTCTAAAAAATTCGAAAATTAAAACGGTGAAATCATCAAAAAGTGTTCTAAAAACGTCCTAAATTACGATTTCATTGGAATTGTTAAGGATAGAAAATTTAAATTTGTTGTGGATGTTACTTTTAAGACTAGTCTCACACAACAGTTTAAAAGTTTAGATATTTAAAAGCGATCAAAAAACGTATAAAATTACGATTTTTGTGGATATGTTAAGGATACGAACTTGATATTATACACTGTTGCTAATTATGCGCCTTACATTGATAAAAATATATGCGCCTTACATTTTTTTAAAATTGAAATATAAAAAGCTGTGGGAGAAAAAGCGCCCTTTAACGGGAAATATGAGAGAATTTCATAAAAATGTATTTTTTTTTTTGTTTTTTCTTGAATGGCCGTAATTTTCAAGTTAAAAATAGAAAAGATTCGACTCAACTTTTTAATAAGTTTCTAGTGTAGAAAGTCCTAACGGGAAATATATATATATATATTTAACCATACTCAATGACCAGTGTTGAATTCAGAAGGTGACACCCGCCCACTCGGAGCGATGTCTGTCTCCTCCCGGAAGATTTGAGATTTCGTATTTACAATGGTCAAAAAGTGAACCCCCCCCCCCCCCCTCTCCGGAGCCACAAAAATCCCTCCAGGAGAAAAGTGCTGAATTAAACACTGTTAATAATTAATAAAATCTTAAGATTTGTGTCCCAAGTGTTTTTCTCTTGATTGCAACTCATTTAAACTTTGAAACAAAATTTAAAAAAAGATACACATATATATATATATATTGGAATTTTATTCTAATTAAATATGAAGAAATGATCTATAAATATTATTTATTAAGCTCACAAATATTTTTACAGTGCACATTTACATATGTTTAGACAATTTTTAAACAGTTTAAAGAATTGAAAGGGAAAAATAAAAGATTCTGTATCAGATAACTGATTTGTAGCTGCAAATTGCGTTTAATAAACATAATAAATTACGCTAAACATACGAGATTACGGCAACATACTAAATTATGCTTATATCATAAAAATTAACTTGGAACAAACTGAAGAAGAAAGTGTATCGTAAAAGCAAAATGCAACAGTTAGATGTTGATTGCCCGAGAGGTACTCAGGCAAAACAATTAAGGGGTTAAAATAATGCCAGAATTAACAAGTTTTTGCCCAAAATTCCATCTGAAATTGCATTGCCCATATGTCTGAATTTTGATTAAAAGGCATTCTACCATAATTTTACCAAAGTAACAGAAATTGTATAACGTAATTTTCATAATTTTCAGTTAATCTGAATTTTTAAATTTAACTCCTTACTTAAAAGTCCTTCCGGCCAGTGCAGGGAGGAAGAGGTAGCTTTCATATGACTTATTTTTAAAAAGCCAGCTTATATTATTCAAACACACAAAGCCCAATTTAGTGGAAACCGATTATAGGAGATTCAGTACTAATTTGTATTAATACTGAATCATTATGAATGATAATTTCGCGAAATTAGTCAGCTTTATCCAAGATGCTTTTATTTAAAGTAACTTATCTTTGGTTGCCGAATTCGGCAATATCTTGAAGTGTCTGCCATTTTAAGACAAGATGGTGGGTGAGGCTAACCAGTGAACTTGGTAGAGACCTTAGTAATTCCTGTGCACATGCTCACTCACATCGTAATCGGTTGATATATAGGAGTTCTGTTGCAGGCAAAAAATCAGATTTTTCAAAATGTCACCCACATTAGAAATTCAAACTGCTATATCTGAGCCATTTTTTAAGATAAAGACAAAACAAAAAATGCTCCGGAATCCTTATATCAAGGTCAAATACTTAAAAAAGAAACCTTTTTCAATTTTTAATTTTTTTGCACCTTACTTTAAATATATTTTTTTTTATTTACTGGCCGCCATTTTGAAACAAGATGGCTGATAAATCTGGCCAGCGAACTTGGGCAAGACATAGCTATATACTATCCACATGCCTTCTTACATCGAAATAGGTTAATAAATACACGTGTTATCGCGTGACAAATATCAGATCGTTTCAAAATGTCAGCCATGCTAGAAATTCAAAGTGCTATAATTTAACCATTTTTAAGATATAAACGAAACAAAAACTGCTCCGGAATCTTTGTATCATGGTCAAACACATAAAAAAAATCTTTTTCATTTTCCAATTTTTTGATACCTCATTTTAAATTTAAAATTTTAAAATTTTTTAAATGGCAGCCCTTTTGAAACAAGATGGCGAATGAATCTAGCCAACGAACTCGGTCTAGAAATTGGTATGTACTATGTGCACACCAAGTTACATCCAAATCGATTGATAATTACGCCTGTTATTGCGTGAGAAAAATCAGGTCCTTTCAAAATGTCAGCCACAATAGAAATAATGCTATAACTCTGCCATTTTTTAAGATATAAACGAAACAAAAATTGCTCCGGAATCTTTGTATCAAGGTCAAACACAAAAGAAAAAAATATTTTTCAATTTTCAATTTTTTGGTACCACATTTCAAATTTTAAATTAAAAAAAATTAAATGGCCGCCATTTTGAAACACGATGGCGGATGAAGTGGCTAACGAAGTCGGTTGAGACATTGGTATGTACTATGTATACAGAAAGGTACATCCAAATCGGTTCATAAATACGCCTGTAATCGCGTGACAAAAATCAGGTCGTTTCGAAATGTCAGCCACGCTAGAAATTCAAATTGCTATACCTCAGCCATTTTTTAAGATATAAGCGAAACAAAAACTGCTCTGGAATCTTAGGTTCAGTTAAAAAGAGATCTAAATAAATTTTAGACTTGTTTTCATTTTTAAGATGCAAACATTTGTATTGCAGATTTTGTATTATGCTTATGATAAGTGTGTACAAAATGATAAGGCATATGTAAAATACAAAAAACATTTTTAAAAAATCTAAGATTTATTTCGATTCAATTTGAAGTTTTTAGCGGATTTAAATTATTATAGTGTTTCAATTTTGTTTTTATTTTTTAATCTTCAATTGTTTTAAATTATTTGTTACAAAAATTTAACATTAAACGTAGAACTAACTGAATGAAATATGTGAATAAATGTCTCCTTCTCGGGCTTAAAAAATGAAGGAAATGAACTGATTTGTATTTAATTTCTTCTGCAAATTACGTTTTTGTTTATATATTTTTCGCATTTGCTATTTTATTGTAATAATAAATATATAAACATTTTTCTACATTATCCTTCCCCTATGAAAATTAAAACGTCTTCTCCCCCAAGAAATAATCAACGGAGCTTAAAAAATTAAGTTATATTTTAAATTTTAAATTTTAAAAGGTCACAATTTTTCAATTGGTTAAAATTATTAAATTTAAAATTATGAAATAAATGTTAAATTGGAAAAATATATTAATTTACAAAAGGTTATTACATTTATTAGAATTATTGAAACGTTTTCTGACCAACTTGCTATTCTGTAGTTACAGTAACTAATCAATCATCAAAACCTATAATCCCGCCTCCACCTGAAATTTACTCTACTTCTCCATCATTTGCTCAGCCAGACAAAAAGATTTTATATGTTTTTTTTTTGTCCTATATTTTATTCTAAAGCAGGGATAGCCAACCTGCGGCACGCGTGCCACAGAGATGCCAGTATTTATATACAGAAAAAAAACACATTGTTTAATGACAGGTCTGCAATTTAAAAAGGACAAAATTATAATTCTTAGAAAACGGTGTCAAGTGAATTTTAGACAAAAAGGTTCGCCACCCCTGTTCTAAAGTAATAATTAAAAAAAAAAACATACACCCCCATACGCCCTGAATTAAATGACTTAAGGAAAAAAACAGCAGAAGCTATCTAAACGCAGAATATCCACACATCCCGCCCCCCAAATAATGAAGATTATCGTCTTTCTGTTTGGGAGAGGATGTGAATATTTACTTGTTATAAGATCAAAATACGCCTGTTATTATTTAGAAATGATTGGCTGGATTAAAAAAATGCAAATAGAAAACTAATTTAATATATATCTATTAATTTTTATGTAAAAAGGATATAAAGCTCCATCGAAACAATCTCCACTGATGGTTTTCGAGAAACAGTATTCCCGCAAAAGACGCCTACTTTGACGACAAAAGTTCTGGCCAATCAGATTTCCAGATGGCAAAATCTGGTTGGGAAAACCAAAATATGTATCTGTCGAATTTGCTCGATTACACCGTGATCAACGAAGATTCGAAAAAAAAAAATGTTAAATACAAAATTTACGTATTTTTATCCGTAGAATCCGAATCTACAATTAAAATGGGGGGGGGGGAGGGGGGTTATAATTCAAGATTTCACAGTTAGATCCCATTTGACCTCCAGGGGGTCGGTTGTGGGTTCAAATTTGGTATCACTGAGTAGCTTTTTTTAAAATATTTAACACGTATTTTTTCGTTTTTCAATCTGATATGTATTTCTCGAGTTATTCGACCGTTTCCAGACTTTTAGGGCACCCTGTGTATTTTGAATTCATAAATGCCACATTCCCACCGGAATTTCGAAAAAATTCTTTGCTTTTATAATGTACGTGAAGAAAATTTTTAGTTATTTTGACGAAAAAAAAATCGTAAATTTCCGGTGTAACTCAATTATTTCAGCATTATCTCAACAGGAGTATACCGCAGAACTTTTCGTATGTATGACCCAATATTAACATTCTTACCAGTCTCCTAATATTTTTTCTTAAATTGTAGTTTAATTTCATCCAGGTTAAACACAACTTGAACCAGAAAATTTGTATGATACATCTTTATCTATTTAATTTCCTGTTACTAACTGGAACAAGTTTGATTTTATTCCGAAATGGAATTTCTGCTTCGAAACGTATTTAACCTTTATCAAATTAACCCACATTTTACAGAAGAATATTGGAAATTTGGCAAATATGTATAAAAAAAATTGTGGCGGTTGCCAGTTTGGCCTAAATTTTTATTTCGAGTTTCAAATTAACACAGGAAATTTTGAAAGAAGAATCTTTATTGTAGGTAATTACAAATTTTCTGTCATTAAATAAATCAAAAAATACTATTTTTAATTTCTGATATGAATTCGGATTTTCTGAATGAAAATGGTGGCCACAATGGCAACCCTGTGGTAGAACTGTACGCACCCTGTATTATACAATCTTATTTCAGAGTTGCCAAAGCCGCATACTAGTATTATCTTAGAGAAAATGTTGTTCTTTTACATCGTAGACTGTTTCAATTGTATAAAACAACATTTCTTATACTAAAATAATGCTATACAAAAAGCCGGAGAGTTGATAGCTTTGTATTTTAATAAATAGCAAACAATACGAAATATTTTGAATTAAGTTTGATAAATATTCGTCATGAAAGGCATGTCAGTGTTTTTAAAAATATTATCGAATGTTAAAGAAATATTGTTCTTTATTTGAACAACCAAAGCTTAATTATAACCTCAACCCCTTAATTCCCGCTCCCGTCAATATCACGGGCTGAGGTGTCGTTCGTTATTTCTCGTGCCCGTCATATTTCCGGGCTGGAGATTTATTGCTGGAAAAAACTTCTGAAACCAGAAAAATTTAATTGGCATTTCGGTGAGAAGTCTTTGAATATTGTCGCGTTGGTTTGGTATTTGGCGCTGATTGTGATGTCGGACTTTGTACTACATGTTTCGAAATCTGTAATAAAAAATGCGTACTTTTTGGTGGTTTTTCCAAGTATTAAGCGACCGTTAAGGGGTTAATGCACTCTTAGCAAGCATAGACCAATTGTGGCCAGTGGGTTCTTGATGGAACCAGTCAATATTTATGCTTTTTTTTATTTATTCAATCACAAAATTTCTGCGATAAAATAAGGCGAAGAATACTGTACAGCAAAACTTTTACCATCGTGTTCCACGGACCACAGGTGGACCTCGGTGCTCTCAACAATCGTGTTTAGAATTACAATAAAAAGTTAATTTCAACTGATTATAATTATTCACAATCAAAAATATTTGTGTGTGTAAACAGTCGTATACGGATATCTAATAGAAAAGGAATGTATTTTTAAAGTAGAAAAGTTATGTTTTAAAAAATAGCTGCAGCTGCATTATGATAGATCGGAGGTGTGAACCTGTGGCCCGCCAGATGCAGCTAAGATTTTATAGTTAACATTGCCTTATCTAATCATAGAATTTTTGCGATCCAAGAAATAGACTATTTTTTTTTTTAAAGTAGTGGTGTCCGACGGACCACAGTTCGATACCTCTGTGATAGATAAATGTTAGTTAAATAAATATATTTATATAGATCATATTTGGGCCTTAAACTTTTGAAAGGTGGTAGGATTTTTCTTTTACCGCTTAATTTTAACCCCTTGTAGGGTAATGGGATATATTATATCGCACTTAATTTTAATCACCAAAAGCCACAATGGCACTAGAATTTTAAAATAAAATTTTAATTTTATTAAGTATCTGGAGAAATTATTTTACTTACTATTTTCACATAGATTTGCGGATAAATTCTGGTTTCTTTCAATGTTTTCAGTTTGGCATCCGCTTTTAGTTTGAAATTTCACATTCACACCGGAAATTTTGAGAAAAGAAGCTGTACTTTACGTAATCACAAAATTTCTGTCATTAAATAAAGCAAAAAATACTATTTTTAATTTCTGCCTTTTCATGCGTAAAAGCGTTAGACACGCCTAGACCCACCAATTATAGATTTCGCGATATAACTGTGTTCTACAAGTTTCGTACGATCGTACGGTATTTGCTTTTGAATATTGCTATTTTTTAAACGAAATTGACAAAATTCCCAATTAAATAATGCAAAAAATAAATTCTAGAATACTGGTGTTCAAAATAAGTATTCGTTGTAGTCCTTCTCTACATACGAGATGGCCATAATTAAACTGATAGTACTTAGGATGCTCTGTAATGCGATCTATTTGCGAGAATGGAGTGAAAAATTTTTAGGGTGAGTGAACAAGACATAGGACGAACGATTAAGTGACAAAATTTAGTTCATAACTTCACTGCTAGGGTGATATGCGGCGATTTTTTCTCACGGAATCTTTTCGTCCCCAGTCTCGTTTAATTATCCTACAACATTCGGTTATATTATCGCAATTAGATTGAGCTACAAAGCACGCTTAGTACTGTCAGTTTCATTATGGACAGCTTGTATACATCTGGCTAATCTTACAGATTTTCCCAGTAAAATAAACTTATTTTAAACCAGAATTTGTTTAATAAAATTGGTATTAAGTAATTATATTATTCTTGCATACTGATATAAAAATGACCTCGTTTCTATGTCGTACTCATTTTTTATCACCTGTTAACCCCTTGTGTACATTTGACGACAGAGTCTCGTCATGCATTTGGCCACTGGCGCCTATTTTTATATTCTACTCATACCACTATTTACAAGAGAATATTTTTGTAGTATTCTTCTCTTGCACATACTGTCAAAGTGTATATGAAAGATTTATTCTTTTTGAGAAAGTGGTGCGAGATAGAATAATAGAAAAAAAATGCCAGTGGCAGCCCTGAAATAAATCCGTACCCAAGGGGTTAAATAAATTTTCTAGATTAAAATTGACTTTTACCGTATATACTCGCGTATAAGTCGACACTAAATTCAAGAAAAAAATATGTTGCATACCAGTATTTTCTTGTAGCTCTCCTCGCTTTACTTAATATCAGCAAATTCTATATTTAGATAGGATGAAGATAACTTTTTTTAAGTACTGGTATACAGTCTGTTATTCCTCTCGAATTTGGGGTCGACTTATACGCGAGTATATGCGGTATTTGACTTTTAAAATCTGGAAATAGGCACCTATATACGAGGTGTGGCTATTAAATAACGAGACTAATACTGTAAAATATTTTATTTTAAATTTATAGATATTTAGCTATTATTCCCTTCAATATACACCCCTCCTTTATTCCCACAACGCTGCATGCGAATTTTCCATTGTTTGAAACAGTGCTGGAAGTCTTCTTCTGTGAGCTCTTTCATGACGTATGCTGCTTTTCCTTTCACAGTTTCAACGGTCTGAAATCTGGTTCTTTTCAATGCAGATTTGATCTTGGGAAACAGATAAAAGTCACATGGTGCCATGTCAGCTGAATAAGGCCGATTTTTCAGCACTGGGATGTTATACTTGACTAGAAACGTCTTGGCAGACAATGCAGTGTGAGTCGATGCGTTACCCTGATGAAGCAACCATGATTTGTTCTTCCACACTTCGGTTCGGTTTTTTTCGTTTTTATCACGAAGTTTAGCAAGGACCTCAAGGTAGTAATGTTCATTAATAGTTTGATCTTCAGGAACCCAGTGGAAATACGCAATCCCTCGAATATCGAAATTTCTCTCCATTGTTGACGTGGAAGTTCGACCCAGGCGAACATCATCTTCAATGTCTTCTCGGCCATCTTGGAAATGCTTAAACCACTAATAAATCGCGCACGTGATAGACATTCTTTGCCATATACTTCTCTTAACAAATGATGAGTTTTGGTAGCGGGTTTACCAAGTTTAAAAAGAAATTTCACATTAATTTGTTGTTCTTTTAAAACACTCAACATTTTCCGGCAAAACACTAAAACAGGGTCCAGAACAAATTATGGTCACCTCCAGACTAATTGGAATACGGCCAATTTAGGGTTGTAATTGATGCAGGAAGCTTTGCGTTACACAACTATTGGCCGTACGAATTTGGCGCATGCGCAGTTCTTCGGTAGAAAAATTAGTCTCGTTAATAAATAGCCACGCCTCGTGTATGTATACATATATAGGAGGATGAGACCAAGGAATGCCATCATTCAACTTTTATTTAACAATAGTTTTTTCTTTATTTAATCGTGATTTTCATATATTAAAAAAATATTTGTGTAATTAAAATATTAATTATATTAAAGAGAAGGAAAAAAGAATGTGGTTTGATGGCATCAGCTCTGGCTATACCATAGGAACGCTCCTTTACGTATACATCGCTTTTTTGACAAAGTTTGCATTGAAGTACAGAAGTTTTTAGGAGTTATGTTTTATTTTTCAACCAATAGATAGTGAAATGTAATCTCAACGGGCAGTATAAAAGAGTCGTACTTTCCGTTGCATAAATAGACTTCAAAATTAGAGAGAAAAAAATGATTTTCCATTTTAATGCCAGTGATCCCGTGTAGTATCTTATATTATATTATCTTCATCTTATATTTCACTTGACAATTTTTAATCGCAAAAAATCATGATAAATTTCTGCTATTAAAAATTGCTAAGGAAACTATTCGAAAATACTGGAATTAACCGTAAACACATATTATATTACAATGAAATATCGAATTCGACTTATACAACAGAAATTTTACCTTCTCAAATCGTCATAATCTGCCGAGTAAATAAGGCAAAAATTTCTATTACTTTTTTTGTGTTACAAAAAAGCGTACGATGTTAGCAGATATGAAAATGTATTCAGATATAGCAGCTAAATTTTATCTAAGGAAACACATCTGAATCTTGAATAATTTTCGTTCAGTTATTGAAGGAATAATTTTACGTCCTTCATTGTGACTCATTAAACAATACAAATTTAATTCTAGATTTATGGTTACAAAACTGTAGCATCTAATTAGAAATAACTTTCTCGGAATTTTGAGAAATGATCTTTTCAAATTGTGTTTCTTAATTTGAACATATTCCAATTAAAATTTAGATATATCGTCAGTGCTTTTTAAAATTGAAAATATTAAATAAATAAATGCATTTTCCCTTTGAATAATCAAATGTTGACACTATAACGTAAGAGTAACTGCATCACTAATTATATTTTTACCTCTCTCAACTAAACAAAAGACTTCGTAAATATACTTATTTATTTTAAATATAAATGCTGGCACGTTCTATTTAACTTTAAATACACAAAACCAATAAAGATAAAATATAATTTAATTCGCTTACGACCTGCACAGTGCTTATACGTTTACCATAAATTTAAATAGAATATTTTGCCTTATTTTATGGCAACTAAATATTACAAAGTATGCGATTTTAATATTAAATAAAAATATTCTTATCAGAAATTGTGGTATCAGACTCCTTGGAAATTCTAAAAAGGATATGTACCTTGGATTTGACACATATTCATTAAATCAGGGATGGCCAACCTGCGGCACGCGTGCCACAGAGATGCCAGTATTTATATACAGAAAAAAATACATTGTTTAATGACAGAAGGTCTGCAATGTAAAAAGGATAAAATTACAATTCTTAGAAAACGGTGTCAAGTGAATTTTAGACAAAAAGGTTGACCACCCCTGCATTAAATAAACAAAAATTGCAATTCAGAACAGCTTATTAAAAATATCTATTACCGGAGATCAGAGGTATACAGTACCAGCAAAATAAATCTTGACACTCATTGGAAAATGTAAATAATGCAATTCATCCACTTTGTAGAATTTTATTGCTAAAAAAAAATATTTTGTCATACTTCCCTTGGCTTTTATGACATTTTTCACTCTGCTGTTAGACGTGGAAATTACCAAATTTTGGTTATAGACTTTGTCCATATGAACCAACAACTTTTTAATACCTTCTGTTGTTCCTTGATGCTGGATGGGTATATCTCTTGAACCTTATTTTTCTTGTGGTTACAAGCATTTTCTATTGGATTACGGTCAGGTGAGTTGTCTGGCTGTTCAAGTACTGCTATATTATTATCATGTAACTACTATTACACAAGTTTTGTCTTATGAGCAGATGCTCCATCACGCATGAAAAATTGAGATCCATAAAGGGGACTAAATTGCAGGAAGTGGTCTTGTAGAATTTCTAAATATTTACTACTATTCATAGTCATATTTTTGTGAAGGAACTATAGTCCATCTCTAAAATTTTACCATTAAAAACACCCCATACCACGACATTATCTGGGTATTTTACATTTCCACAATAAACTTTGGGTCATATTGTGAGGAAGGTTTCGATCGTCTCACCTGCATCTGACCTTCTCTAATTAGCCTGAAAGTACTTTTTTCTGGAAAAAAAAATACATTTTTCCTGTCTTCCGCTGTCCAGTTTGAATATTTCTTACAAAAATTTAATTATTATTTTTTCATGATATCAGTAAGCAGAAGTTTTCTTTCCCTACCCTTCGGGCAGATAACTCAGTGTCTTTCTGAAATCTGTGACAGATGGTTCTTACTGATACATTCATTAGTAAGTAAGTAAGTAAGCACCCACCCTGGGAACCCGCTTTTGGCTTATGGTTAGGTGTAACCCCCAAGCCCAGGGCAGGGAAAAGTTTTACTACCTGCGGAAACAAGCCCAGAACTCCAGTCTCCGGGAAAGAAGACTTCAGAACGACCCGCCTGACACGCCGAAGAGAGCACAAGAGGCAAGTGCCGTGTCCCCGGACCGCCTGTGAAAATTTATTATTATTTAAGATGGCGATTCTTTACCAATCACAATTGGCTACCCTATTGTTTCAGGGCGAGCCTAGAAATATAATACGATTATGATTTATATGTTTTGGAATTTACGTACTATTTGAAAAAAATTTAAGTATTTACATTCATCTTTTCATTTGATAAGAAATATTTTTTCCCCTTTTTTTTCACCCTTTTAAACAAAAATATTTATACATATTTACAATATTTCTAGTGGTATTTAAGTTCTTAAAAATAAAACAATCTCAAAAACACCCTTCCATACACCACGTGGACCCATGACATGTCCACCACAGGCAATCAGAAGAGGTAATTATTGAATGTATTTATATTGAATAAAAGAATAATGGCTATTGAGAATATCGTAGTTAGCATAAAGTTTTTTAAGTTGTGCCGGGTCATTAATTATTTTTAGGATGTCCTGAAGGATTGTCGTTTCTGTTCTGTGAAATTTAAACTTCATGAATTTGCAGTTGCCGAAAATGTAATGCATCGGGTCTCCTCGACCACCACATTTACAAAGGTCGTCATCTTTTTTGCCGATATTATAAAGGAAAGACGGGAAGCTGCCGCGGCCTGTTAAAAAGTAAATAGATACTTTATCTTTTGAAATTATTTGGTTCTGAACTTTTGGTACCAGCCCGTGCGTATATCTGCCACCCCCTGAGTGATCCCAGTTGTACTGCCACCTGTCCAGTAATTGGGTTCGAATACATTTTATAAGATAGGACCGAGGTAATTTAACTCCTCGATCCACTGGTAGGTCGCAGTACTGGGCGGCATCATTCGCCAGCTCATCCGCCAGTTCATTACCCGCTATGCCAATGTGGCCTTTTATCCAAGTAATGTAAAGAATTTTATTTTGATTTTGTTTAATTAAATTATGGATGTAATAAATTGAGGGGTTAGTTGGAAATAAATTGTCTAAGGCTTTAATAGTAGACTGACTGTCACTTAATATTTGGAATTTTGTATAAGGGGAGTTAATGGCCCAATTAATTGCCGAAATTATTGCGTGCAGCTCCGCCTGAAAGATTGAATTTTCTGCTCTCAGTTTGACTGTTTTTTCATAAATTTTAATGTTATGATTGTAGGCTACCATTGCATATGCTGTGCCAGAGTCCACCTTAGAACCATCTGTGTAAATCGAAATAAGATTAGTTTTTGTGATAATTTTGTCTGTAACTATTAAGTTATTTAAATGAATTTCCGGATTTATTTCATATTTTAGGATTTTATTTTCTATATCATCTTTACATATTGGTTTGGGTTCTTTAAGTAATAAGTTTTTATTGTGTAAAATATTGTATTTTAGATTTTTATATTCCAGTGTTATTAAAATTGGTGGTATTCCTAATAGGACCTGTAACGTATGTGTTGCAACATTTTTATATGTTTTGGTTATTGACGTGAGACAAGTTCTTTGGATGAATTGGAGAGCGCGTTTATCTTTTATCCTGAGGTCTCCAAACCACACCTCCGAACCATAATCTATAATTTTTTCTAGTACTGCTATGTACCAGGTTCTAAGATAGCCTCTGTCCACCCCCCAAGTAGCCGAGAAGACCCGTTTAATGGATGAGGTTAGCTGTAAAATTTTGTTTTTTATGCTAGTTATGTGCTTGTCCCATTTTAAAGTACTCTGGAAAATTATCCCTAAAATTTTTATTTCCTTTAATGGCTTGATGGTATAGTTACCCAATTTAAAGGTTGGTGGACGTTTATCCAAAGTGTTTTTCCCCAACATAATAAAAGTCGTTTTTTCCTTTGAAATCTGTAAATTTAAGTTATTGCAAATATTATAAAAAAGTTTTATTTTTTGGTTGGTTTCGGTCTCTAAGATGAGTCTGCTCCTCGCTTTGACAACCATATTGAAGTCATCGCAAAAAACATACAGGTCTTCGAATTAACTGTAAAAGTTTATTAAGATTATATTTGCTATGATTAGCCACAGAAGCGGCCCAAGGCACGACCCCTGTGGACAGCCTTGATAAGTTGGTCTTTTAATGTTATTTGATAAATAATTTGTTATTAGTTCTCGTTCGGATAAGAAGCTAAGAAGGATACATTTTAAATATTGCGGAATTGGTAATTCGTTAATTTGTTGACCCAAAGTGACCCAATCGATATTGTCAAACGCCCCTACAATGTCGAATGTGATAATGCTGCAGTATTTATAATTTTCAAGATACGTTTTTGCTTTATGTTTTAATTTGTTTAACAGTTGAATTGTGCTTCTGTTCTCACGGAAGCCATACTGGGCCCCGTGAAGAACATTTAATTTTTCTAAGTAGTGATTAATTCTTCGTTTTAGGATCCTCTCATAGATTTTTCCCAGCATGGGAAGGAGACAAATGGGTCTATAGGAGGAAGGTTGGCGTGGATTTTTATTACGTTTTGCGAAGAAGATCACATTTGCTATTTTCCATGATTTAGGAAAGTAGTTAAGAGTAAGACATTTGTTATATAAGTCACGTATTAGATGTTTAAAATTATTGTATATGTTTTTAATAATAAATGCATCAATTTTATCAAATCCAGGGGCTTTTAAATTATTTTGCTCATTAAGTGCTGATTTTATTTCTTTAAAAGATATTAGGGGGGGGGGGGGGATCTTCCTCTGCCGCTGGGTCCATGAGAGGTGGATGCGGGTTTTGATGTATTGGGAAATGGTGGTTAAGTAATATGTTGAAAGTGTCTAATTTTGTAGTATATGGGGTTGAACCCTGTAGTGTTGTGTGTATGAAATGATTATTTTTGAGTCTTTTATTCATTGCTATTTTAAAGGCTTGGCCAAATTTGTCTTTTGTTTTAGAGCAGAAACTCTGCCATGATTTAGTTTTTTGTTGTTTTATACGTTTTTTGTATATTGCTCTTTCTCTTTGTAGGAGGGTTCTCCACTTTGGGTCATTTGTTGATTTAAATCTTTTCCGTAATGCTGAGATTTTATTTCGCTGGGCCTTCAGCTCTGCTGTTCACCAGTCAAATGTTGGATATAATTTGAAACTTTTTGTTTTTAGTGAGGATTTACAGGTGTCTAGAATTACTTGGTTAAAACCATCAAGCCATTCATCCAGTTCTAGTCGAGTTTTAGTATCAGATAAGGATTTAAGTAAATTATTAATTTTCGGTTTCAAAATGTAATTAATTTTTTTAAAATTTGAGTATCTTGTTTTAAATCTTTTAAGGTCTAGAATAACTGGTTTAAGATTTAATGAGAATCTGATATACCTGTGGTCCGACGTGCTCTCTACTGTGTCATCTACATACCATGAGTCCACGCAGTCCACCAGGTCTTGTGTACAAAGGGTTACATCTGGATTCCCCTTCATGGGACGATTCGGCTGTCCTATAAATGAATGAGGTGCCTCTATATCATTGATCAGAGTTAAGTTATTAGATAATAGTAAGTATGTCAAAATTTTTCCCCGTTCATCTTCTTTCTGATATCCTAAAAGTGACAAGTGGACATTGAGGTCTCCTCCCATTATGATGTGATTCAATGGTTCGAAGAAGTCCAGCCACTTCATATCACCTCTGAAATCACCTTTTGGTCTGGCATACACAGAGCCTATTGTGATCTTGCCGGATTCAGTAGTAAGATTGACGAATACTGCATTATCGTCTTTATATGTCTCTATCACTTCCACGTCCTTTCGAGTTACCACAACTGCCGCTGTTTTATTTTTTGAGATAAATGCTTGCCAATTTGACGGAATTGACCATATGGCTTCGTTAAAGTAGTAAAAGTCCTGTAATAGAAGAACTAGTATTTTATGCTGATTTGCAAATCCCATTAGGGTTGATGTTGCAGAACTTGATCCCTGTAGATTAATTTGAATAAAGGTTAGTTCATTTGGAATATATATTTTCTGTGGTTTTGCAGGGTTATTCAGAATTTCTGTTATTATTTGTTCTTGGTTTACTGTTAAATTTCCATTTTGAGTATTGGAGTTGTTTGAGTTTGTTGAGTTATTAGAATTATTTATTTCTTCATTTATCGGATTGAACTTTCTTGATTAATTTGTATATTTTTATTTCTCTGTGACAGGTAGTACTGTAGTGTTGGACAGTCTGATGAACTCGATCTATGCGGGAAGTCGCTATTTGTTCCAGCACAGTTTCTGCCTATATCGAATTTATTTTATTTATTTGTGCTAGATTGCTTCGCTGTAGTATTAAATATTGTAAAGTCGGACATTCACTAGAACTAGCTGCATGCGGGAAGTCACTCGCACTCCCCATGCAGTTTCTGCATCTGTGTTGTTGTGGTTTATTTCTGTAATAAACAGATGAACGTTTATTTTTTATTTCTGCAGCTATTATAGTTGGTTTTAACAGTACCTCGTATTTTAATAAACTATCTGACATGGCTGAAGTCGTTTTTGGTCTTACTGAGCTGATTTTTCGTTTTGGTGTACTGCCATATGTTAAATTGGCCCTCGCCTTTTTTAGAGCATTAATAGTT
This sequence comes from Maratus speciosus, assembly GCA_963932465.1. Classification (NCBI taxonomy): domain Eukaryota; kingdom Metazoa; phylum Arthropoda; class Arachnida; order Araneae; family Salticidae; genus Maratus; species Maratus speciosus. The sequence goes on along the minus strand of OZ010796.1, from coordinate 489,954,921 downwards.
TGCCTTATTGCTTGTAAACCTTCGGTTATACATACTTACAGGAACGTTTTGTTCTAATAAATTCAAAGTACGAATTTGTTTCAACAATTGTAAGGTTTCAACAATTTTTTATGTCCTATTATGTGCACCAGAAGAATTTCTTTCTACAACGAAAAGAATTTAAAAAAGCCCTCTTTTCAAACCACTATCAGAGCTAAAAAAATTAAGGGAGAACGCCGAGTCATGTTATGCTGCAAGGGCCACCACACCAAGTAACCAACGCATGATAGAAACTCACGCCCACTCTTCTATTTAAAACAGGGAAAAATAAAATGAAACATCTAAACATTGCGACTGTGGCTTGAGTGTCAAGAATTTTTTTGCTTGCTCTGTATTCTGAACATGTACAAACATCCAATTGTAACATTAGATAAATAAGGTTTAAATTACTGTTTTTTAACTGGTGAAAGTTTGCATATGCTGCATGTATTTAGAATAGTGCAATGTGTGAAAAGCAGACACTGTACACAATGCCTGAGCACTATATACAGGGCTGCCACAAGCGACTACTTTTTAATTATTCGCACTCCTTTTTCAAAACAGAAATCCTTTACATATGCTTTCATAATATTTGCAAGTTAAATGTATTACAAAATGTATTTTTTAAAATAGTGGTGCGAACAAAATATAAAATTAGTCGGCTGTAGCAACCCTGTATATAGAATGCCTGTCTCTTTTAGGCAAAAATGAAATCGGGGGAAATTGCATAATGTGGTGAATCTGCGTTCCACCGCACTAATTGTTACCACTATCTTTTAACAATAATCTTCAATTTATTTATTGACAGAATTTCTGCAATTAAATAATGCGAAGATTCCCTCGGAAATGATTCTGACAGTTAGCCTGTTACTGCGCGAATTAGCCAGATCTGTCCTATTTTCTATCCATAGCATGTTAAACTTTTTAACAAATTATTTGAACATATATATTTATTTATTTTGTAGATTCAAAATCAGCTATTTACTGCATTGTTAATCAAACTATCTATTAACAATCTGATTACGGGCAAATACTGGTGACTAACTTTACATACAATGGTACCACAATTTACAAAAATTCTTCTTTCTGGAAGATGTATCTTAAAAATATCCTATTATGGGCGTATGAAGAGATTATTTTTCAGAAAGCGGTAGGAATAGAATAAAAAATAGTCCACTGGAATGTAGTATATGTCCTAAGCCGTAATCAAAGAGTTTAGAGACATTACGCCAAACCTATGTGTACGGTTATGGAAATCTCTGATAATTTTACACCTAAAATAGCTTTGTATGTAAAAGGTTCAAATCCCAAAAAGTTAAATTAAATATATTTATGTTTAACTAACATCTGTCTATCTTATAAAAGATCATACATTTTCAAAAACCTTGTTTATATTTATATACATGCAGCCAACACTTTTACGCATTTTTCTTAACACTAAAATTTTATAATAAATATTGTCTTATTTAATCGTCGAAATCTCACGTTTAAATAAGGCGAAAATCTTTGATTTAAAGAAATCAACATTAACTTTTTTTAATCGAAATTAAGAGAAAATTACGTTACATCGAGCACTTATGATTTTCTAAAAAAAGTTATTTAAATTTTCAGTAACAAATTTAAAAAAAGAAGTTTTTGCATGAATTACATTCCATAATTTCAGAAGGCTTGAGAAATAAGTGTAAAAAATAAAAATTTGCAACACAAATGATAAAATTTTGTGACTAATATGAAATTTTTACTCCTTAAATTACAGCAAGGGGTGTCAAACTGTGGCCCGCTTTTACCACTAAAATTTTATAGAAATCACTGCCTTCTCTAATCATCGAATCTATTCGATTCAAGAAGTCAATTATTTCTTTAAAAAAAATAGCGGTATCTGGCGGACAACATTTTGACACCCCTGATGTAGAATGTCATATTGAGTGTAATGCCTAGTAAAGCTCGATAACTACTTGTTTAATAGCTTCCTAAATTGTTCTACAAAATAAAATGTGGTGATGTTTGACACATTTTTTACTAAAATGCTCGTAATTTGTGTTTGACATACAATATCATCTCAATTTTCTACATATAAGTAGTTTATTATGTGTTCTATCTTTTACAGCGTCCAAATTTTAAAAAGTAAGTGGCGCAGAATTCTTAAATTCTTACAATTTCGAAGGAGTACGACGTTATTTTAGATCTGAAATCTTTGCCTAATATTTTTCTCAAGATTAATAATCTTTCGACGATTTATCGCGAAATGGATAATATTTTTTCGACTAAGAAAAGAGAAAGCTTGCTTTCTACACGACAATGGTGGTAGAACCCACCCTGTAAAAAATTATAATTGTTGTTGCATTTTAGTTATCTCCCTATATATATAAAATCCTAATGAAACGAATTTATGAAACGGCTGAAATGTAACGAATTTATGAAACGATTCTATGACACGACTGATTAAACAACAGATTATGTTTCACGGTGATTTCTCCTAAAATACGGAATATTTTGTGATGAAATTAACACCAAAAATCCGTATTGATCCGCAGATCTCAAAACTGGTATTCGAATTTTTAAATTCGAATTAGTTTTCGAAATGTTATTTTTTTTTTTAATTTTATATACTTTTCTCTAATAATAGCAACTCAAATTTTAATCAGAACAGATATTTTTTTTTTCATATTTTAGAAAAGGTTATTATTTTAAACTAATTTGGCGACCAGTTTTGCCTCCCTTAAATGTATGCTAAGAAATGTATCATGTTACATTTATTCATAATTCTGTTTGTATTTCATTATCGTTTTATTTAATACAAAACTTTTATTTAAAGCTGAAACATTTAAAATAAATGGCTTTCACTTCTTTCTTTTTTTTTAAACGAAACGAAAAGAAAAATATTAGGCACAGATGTCATATACGCAATGCTGTACCTAATTGGTGCCAAAAGGGCGTTATTTTGCCTGACATGCAGGGCTCGCACCGTTCCTAAAATTTTCGCACTTTGCTACCAGTATTTTAAATAAGAATTCTTCGTGGTAGGTTCCTTTAACATCTATAATAGAATTATACAACAACGATTATCGTTTACATTTAGTGGTAGCAAAGCGCGAAAAGTTTAGGAACGCGGCGAGCCCTGGGCATGGTAACCCGGCTATTGTTTCTAATTTATTAATAAATGTTTATTTGAATTTATTTTCTTTTTATTTACAAAAAAATGTTATAAATTGTTTTGTTCTATAGTTTTCAATTTAACTTTATTTTATTTATTGTTATTTCATTTAAAAAAAATAGAAAATAATTTAAAAATACATATGTAACTGGTATTCGAAAACGAGGCTTTCGCCAAATTGTCGTAAAAAAAAAAAAAAAAAAAAAAAAAAAAAAAAAAAAAAAAAAAAAAAAATTCACGTCAAACCCAATGCGTATATGACAATACAACAAATCATGATATTTAATTTCAGCTAGAAAGCAATGTTTTAATGGTACTACTTCTCTCGTCAACCAATTTCGCCAAATTATACAAACTGAAACAATTTTTTACTTTAAATAACGAAAGAACAAATAAATTAGTATAACATTAATAAAAATACAAATAAAATGTCGAAATAAAAATCACTTGATGGCGTAAACACGTGTAACTTCCTGAAAGTCAAGTGAATGTGACATTTACGATCAACCATTATTGGCATTTAATCTTATAGTTTGGCGACAGATTTTAGCTATAACAGGCAACAGATTGCGAATCAAACACGAAAACAACGATTGGATGTCTTAACAGCAACTGATTCTGCCTTAAATTTTTGCAAAGGGAATTGAATGGAAACCCGTTTACAGGGAGATCGCTACAGGTTATTTCAGTATAATTTAATCTTTTTAAAAGCGATCAGATTAGCGTGCTTTTAGATTCTGCAGTGTCTGAACGGGGGTTGGTGAGCGTAGCTTGCAGGGGGCAGAGCCCCCTGGTTTCCTATAAAAATGTAAACTGTGTGGAACGTCCTCACTTCAGAAAGGTTTGATGGACCGTGAAGGATGTTTGACCCATTAAATAAAAGCAAGTATATTTTCAACAGAAATCTTATTGAATGAAGTGTAACTTATTTTTGTATGGTGCTTATTTAAATTTGGAAATCAATAAATATTTTCGTAACCAAAAAATCAAGTACCATTGTTAAAGCTACTCTTTCTAAAACGCTAATGGTGATTGGATGTGGTATCATCAGAAGACCCTTAGACGAAATCAACACAATATCTTTAGTATACACATCTGTGCACATCCATATTATGTATAAAACACAAGATTTATGTAGAATAATCCTTAATACTTGTTCCTAATTGTAAATTACTTTTATTTGAAGTTATATTCCATATAATTTATAAATAAGTATTTTTACATCCCGATTCAGTTAAAATATTGTATTATAGTGCCTGTTCAAAACATATTTCTATAAATTATCATTTTAATTACTGAAATAAGTGAGTTATTATTTGTTTTATTAATTTAAATCTAAATTTTAAAATGCACTCAATGACAATAAATTAGTGGTATTCAACTTTTTCTGCCTGAAATTGTTTGCCACCACAGATCCGAATGGTAACCATCACTTTATTTAATCTCAAAGTTTTATCATAAAATAAGGCATTTTTTCTATTCTAAATTGTGGCAGTTTGGTTGCCCGTAGGCCACAGGTTGAAGTTTCTACACTAGATGAAAAATGGGAGTTTTGATATGGTTCAAATATCCTACAAATGCTTTTCTCAACATTAGATCCTTTTTATTTCTGAAGGCGCTTTATCTTACAGCGTTTCTTAGATATGCCAAAAGAGACTTTTCTCATGAAATCAAAATTAAATTCCGTTAGGAAGATACTCAATCTTCTAAGATGAAAGATGTCATTGGATTACACTCACAGTTTCTCTTATTGAAAGATGTTTTATCTCACTTTTAGACTGGATTATTATTCCTTTAAGATATAAGAATGTCGTCTTGATTTAAACTCAATACCAATAAGTGAGATAAAGTAAAGATAAACACATGTGAATAAAATCATTTTATGCAGGATGCGTGGATACAAGGGGATTGGTACACAACAATTTCCGAATAGTAATTTTCGAATTATAAATTCGTAGTATCACTCTATTTAATCTGCCAGTCAATAAGACAAAGATTACTATTCCGAAATACTGGGACTCAAAAATTTGTAACCTTTATGCAGAGTTGCCATGTTCCGCCTTTTTGCACATAATCTTAGAGAAATTTTTGCGCTTTTAAATCGCTCAAGTGTTCCGATTAAATAAAAGAACATTTTCTGTTTTAAAATACTGGTATCCAAAAAGCCGGATATTTGGCAGCTCTGTTTATGACGTTAAACTCATGGATGGTAGCGCTGCGCCACAAATGGCTGATAGCTACCACTAAATTTTTATAGTATTCCTCACCTTATTTAATGACAGAATTTCTGAGATTTAACAAGGCAAAGAATACTATTAAAATTTAGTGGTGATAATCAACCATTTGTGGCGCAGCGCTTACATCCCTGCGTTAAACTTTTCGAGGTGAGAATCACTTGTACGCAGTGTTGCCAGATGGGATACTTTTTTTTAAATCAGATTCTTGATTGGCACCACTTTTTTGAAATGGTAAAATGTGCCTTATTTAATTACATAGTAATTCAGGCAAAAGCAAAGTGCATTTTACCGATTCAAAAAAGTGGTGCCAATCAAGAAATCCGAATTAAAAAAAAGTAGCCCACTATCAACACTGCTTGTACGTATCATGTAGGTTGCGTACGGTCTTTTCTGTGTACTACTATTTCTGAATTGTAATTTCCGTCTTTTTTAGTTACCGTAATTTCCGGCGTATAATCCGCTGATCAAGCAATTCTGCTTGGACCCAGAAATTTTATTTAGTTATTGAAGACAAATATTTACCACGATTTAAAAAGTTACATTTGGTTTTTAAAATGTTCTGAGTCAAAAACTGATTGTTTCATCCGCGGATTATACGTCGGAAATTACGGTAAATATTTTCTGGGATTAAATTCGATGACGTTTAAATTAAATTAGCTGATTCCTATTCGGAAATAATCGTACTAAAAAACAAAAACTCATATATGAGACGCTTCTCCGGAAGGAATTAAAAAATATAGATTTTAGATGGTATTATCCATAGAATTGATCGTAAAGCCTTTCGATTACATTATCTATAACACTTTCTGTTTTACCTTGCGAAGACATCCCTCAGGGAGAACTGATGTTTATATAAATGAGCAGACTAAGTTTATTAGGCCTAGAGACTTCTGAATTTTTGTTCATTGATAAAATTTAACACGCATGTTGAACACGCGCTCCACAAGTCCAATCCCTACCACTTTTTCGGAAAAATATTCTCCGACTTATTTAATGAAGTAAATTCTGAGGATAAATAAAACGAAAAAAATTATTCAAGAAAGGTGGTGGCAACTGGCCTTCCGACAAGGGATTTTGTGGTCTTTGAAGTACGCTGTGATTCCTGAGTTTCCATTTTGTCTTCGTTTTTATCCAGCTCAAAGCTAGTAGACGAAAGGTGCTGGGTTCGAATCCAATCGCGCCCGTCGTTGGTCTAATCGTTTGGAGTTTTCCGTGGTTTTCTTCGAACCTTGGATTTCCTTGTGTAAATACGGGTTAGGTTCCCTTATAATGACCCCCACGGAGGGCACTCCACCTTAGGGCCCATATCCCTCGTGTAGATAAAAAATCCCTGCCGGCCCGGCCTACAGGCAGAGGTAGATTTCGAAGTTAAGTATACTAATTTCACCAACAAAAACTAAATCATTAATAGATATAAATCCACTTTAACAGTTTTATCTGTCTGCTTTTGTCGAGTTTATATTTCCTTTTTTATAAAATAGCTGGTTTTATCAGAATCATGTTAAGGCGATATTAAAAAAATATTTTTCCATACTCAACAACTCGAAATTTTCTGGCACATTTTCAGATTAATTTTTAATAAAAAAAAAATATGAAACATGCTGACGTGATTTTTGAAAAGATTTATAAGCGACCTGTGTTTTTATTTTTCTTTCAATTAATTAAAACTTGATTAATAAACCATTATTTTCTCAGTAGGGCAATATTTTTTGTTTCTAACACAATCGTTTCGGGAAATTCTGTTCAAAATGACCACTTTGACATCATTTTTTGAAATACATTCTGCCTCTATCAAAAAATCGATCATTACTGTACATTATATAGTTTCTGAATAAGAGAATCTAGCAATTGGATGCGTTTGAGAGCAAAAATGAATTTAAAAATGAGTAAGACAATAGACAGTTTGGATTTGAATGCACCCTTAATAAGATGATTTTTTTCTTCAACCGCTATGCATTTTTAATTTGTTTTTGCTTTAAGAATTGGCCCTATCAAAAACTTGTCTATATAAATGTTGACGACAATATTAGGAAGATATATGATAAATTCATGGAGATTTTATATCTTGTGAATTGACGGAGTTATGAAAAATTTTCTTCTTCAACCTTCTTTTTTTTTCGTTTTTTTTTCGGTACGAATTGGTCCTATCAAAAACTTGTGAATATAAAAGTTGTAGATAATATTAAGGAGATGTATAATAAAATTATTGGATTTGATATCTTGATAATTGACGAAGTAGGGAATTTTTTTCTCCCAAAAACCCTATTTTTTGCGCCCCTTGAGCCTATTTTAAATTTTATCAAAAATCTGTGATGTATGAATTTTTGGCGCTATTTTTAGAAGTAATAAAAACTTTATACTGATTTGATATGTACAAAAATTAAGAAGTTATAGGGTTTTTTCGATTTTCAAAAAACCCCTCCCTATTTCCATCCCCTTTGTCCGCTTTTGCCCATTAACGAACTTGACCGAGATTTTATGCCCCTTGATTGTATGTATCAGTTTGGAAGAGATTTGTGCAGAATTGCGGAAGTTATCGTGTCCAGAAGAAAGTGATAACACAATTGCTTCGGGAAATTCCGTTCAAAATGCCCACTTTGACATAATTTTTTGAAATATATTCTGCCTCTATCAAAAAATCGATCATTGCGGTACATTATATAGTTTCTGAATAAGCGAATCTACCAATTAAATGCATTTGAGAGCAAAAATGAATTTAAAAATGAGTCAGAAAATAAGCAGTTCGGATTTGAGTGCATCCTTAATGCAATGATTTTTCCAACACAATCCGCTTCGGGAAATTCGGTTCAAAACGCCCACTTTAACAGCATTTTTTTAAATATATCCTGCATCTATCAAAAAATCGATCATTACGGTACATTTTATAGTTTCTGAGTAAGAAAACGTACCAATTAGAAGCCTTTGAGAGCAAAAATGAATTGTAAAAAGAGTAAGAAAATACGCAGTTTGGATTTGAATACACCCTTACTTAGATGATTTTTTTCTTCAACCGCTATGTATTTTTAATTTGTTTTTGCTGTAAGAATTGGTTCTATCCAAAACTTGTCTATATAGATGTTGTAGACAATATTAAGAAGATATATGATAAATTCATGGGGATTTTATATCTTTTGAATTGACGGAGTTATGGATTTTTTACTTCTTCAAACCCCCTTTTTGTTTTCGTTTTTAATTTTTTTTTTGCGGTACGAATTGGTCCTATCAAAAACTTGTGAGTATAAAAGTTGTAGATAATATTAAGGAGATTTATAATAAAATTAATTGGAATTGATATCTTTAGAATTGACGAAGTTGTGAATTTTTTTCTCCCAAAAACCCTATTTTTTGCGCCCCTTGAGCCCATTTTTAACTTTATCAAAAATCTGTGATACATAAAATTTTGGCCCTATTTTTAAAAGTAATAAAAACTTTAAACTGGTTTGATATGTACAAAAATTAAGAAGTTATGGGGGGTTTTCGGTTTTCACAAAACCCCTCCCTATTTCCATCCCCTTGGTCCGATTTTGCCCATTAACGAACATGACCGAGATTTTATGCCCTTTGATTTTATGTATCAGTTTGGAAGAGATTGGTGCAGAATTACGTAAGTTATCGTGTCCAGAAGAAAGTGATATATATATATAGATAGATAGATAGATAGATAGATAGATAGATAGATAGATAAATTTTTTTACTGGGGGTGGTTTTGGGTTCTAGGAGTCATGATCGGTGTAGATCTGCAAAAATTTTTCAGAAATTCCAACATAAGAACGATCCCAATAGGTAGTATTTCATACGAAATCTACCTAACAGCATAAACAGCACACTCGCTTTTATCCAGAAATTTCGAATTCATACCAGAAATTCCTATTAGTAATTTTCCCCCGATTTAATGACGAACATTATGAGGGCATTTAAAGTAAAAATACCTCTTTCGTCGATTTTGGTACAAATTTGGAATTTTTAAAAAATCTAGTCGTCCAAACTGGCATCCCTGCTTGATTAAGTAATAAACTCTATTGCTAGGGTGTCCAACTTTTTCGTGTAAAAGTCGTTTGTCCCCACTGTGTTTGCCACCAGATGGCGTTGTTTTATTAATAAGGAAAAGGCAGCAACAGCTATCAAGTCTCCGGCTTTTTGGATACTTTTTGGTCTGTTACAGGAATTTTTCTTGTTGACGTTACATAAAAAGTTCTAGGAATCCTAGTTTCCTAGAAAAACTTCAGTAACTTTACAGATTTTTTTTTTACAGTGTAGAGCATAGATAGTGATTAACCGACAATAGAGAAATACCTATCGCTTAATCCTTTCTGTGTCTTTGCCTGTCGTTAAACGAAATAGATATTGAGTCAGTATTTCTATAAATAGATCAATGTAAATGACACGGTACGATTGAACATGTAAAGCGACAGCAATTGTTCAGTAACGCCCCTAAGAATCTCGACTGTAATGACACACCACACACACAAACTGAGCACTCGGAATTTGGCGAATTTGACTGTTGGTTTAGTAGCCAAATGAAGAATTTTGTCGCAATGGCGAGCGGCAGCGAGAACCCTGATTAGAAGTCATACTGTCAATAAATAATCTTTTTTTTACTCTATGTCAATTGAAAAAAGTAAAGATAAAGCATTAACATTTAGCAGAGTTAAAATTATTTGAATTAGTACAAAAAAAGATTATTTATTTTTATCTTATCCCTGTAAAATAATAAAAATTAAAAATGTATTATCTTAACTTACGGTAATTAAAAGTCTTATGAGTTTTTTTAATGTGTATTTTATTGCATTCGATTTTCTTATTTTACTGCTTAGTACATATGTAAATGGATTCAGATCATTCCCTCACAATTTAAATCATTCCCTCATATTAAAATTATGAGGAAATGATTGTGAGGGAATGACGAAATACTTCTGAAAACCATGTTATACAAAAGTGATTAGTCTTAGGTATATTTTCAGTTACTAAATATCATTTGAATCAATTCTAATAATATAACAACATAAAAAGACATTTCAATAGTTTTTATTAAATTTATAATAGATGAGGGAATGACGCGTAATAAAAATACATTGATCTAGTACTTCAAAGCCATATACTAACTATTCAAGAGCATTTTTGAGCAAACAACAAGATGGATACGTCACTTTACTCTTGTACAAACTGTCCTAGACATATACAGGGTGCAATATGTTATCTATCGCCGACCTTTAATTTCTCAACCGTTGGTCGTAGACATATAGTTTCAATTACAAAAACGTTTCAAATGAGGTAAATATTCTTGTTGTGGCTTTATTTAATGTAAAAAATCAATTTTATAAAAATTACGAAATCTAACTTTTTATACGGTCCCCCAGTCCCTATAGTTATATTTAGTAAAAGTTTACGCATATCATAACAGATATAACACAAAAAGTTTAACATCTGTACTACAAAAATTGACACAGTTATTAAATTTCAAAGTTTGAGATTTTTTCACATGATTTTGTCTTTCAGTGAGGGATTAGTTAAAAGATGAATTAAAGTCATTCGAGATCAAAATCAGTGTGCAATGTCCTTTTTACGACGCAACTACCTTTAGCCGGTATCGCCAAACTGGGGTATCACAAAAGAGGGTAATTTCATTTAAAAATTTGAGCTGACTTTTAGGGGTCGTATACAAAGCGAAGAATGAAATATTGAAATTAAACAGAAAAATAAATACCAATTTATTACAATTTCAGAAAAAGGTCTACTATAAAAAATACATCAAATACCGGAATCTACTACAGGTACTGCTCCAAGTGTTCTCCATTGGTGGCAATGCACAATTGAATGCGTGACAATACTGAGTCCTGGACACGTTGGGGCATAGCAGGTGTAACTGTGCGACAAGCAAGGATAATGCGCTGCTTCAGATCAACAAGAGACGTAGGTTCAGTCACATAGACCTGTGTCTTGATGTGACCCCAGAGGTAGAAGTCCATGGGAGTCAAGTCCGGTGAATGCGGTGACCACACTACCAGACAACCATATCCAATGATCTGTTGACCGAATTCGGTGACCTGATACGCACGGACGTTTGATGCTTTATGCGGAGGGGTCTCATCATGCTGAATCCCACACGACATGCATGTCGGAGAGGTAACTCTTCGTACCACTCACGTACCATATTTTGAAGCAGGTGCATGTAATGATCGCCCGTTAACCCCTTGAGGGGCGGTGGGATAAAACATATCCCACCTAATTTAAACAAGATTCTCACCAGAAAATTTTAACTAAATTTTGTATTTTTAACTTTGGAGGAAAATCGTTGAAAAATTGCTTTTCCTTATTTAAAAATAAAAATTTTCGATTATTCCGGTGAGAATTCAATATTTAGAGACAGTTTTGATTGCCCCTCAAGAGGTTAATGTCCCTTCGCAGAAAATGGGTCCACCAATCTGAGTTCCCCATATACAGCACCATACGTTCGTTGACCAGCGTACTTAGTGTCGTACTGTGGGGAGGGGATGTGGGGGTTTTTCAGCGGCTAGTAATGCACATTGTGCACGTTCATAATGCCACTCCGTGTAAACGTTGACCCATCTGTCCACAGAATGTCACACAGGAACGACGGATTTTCCTCTAAGGTGTTAAGCATAAAATTACAATAATCAAATGGTCGTGCGTGGTCACCCAGCATCAATGCTTGCACCAATGTTGGATGGTATGGATGCGCACCGTGTGCATGTAACAAATATCAAATATGCTGACGATTTTATACACACGCCTAGCTTATTTCCGCCGTCTCACTTGTGGATTTAAAAGGGCGAATGCCAGCACCTACTCCGGTGTCACTCGAATATGACACCTTGTCCGTCTACATGTTCTGGGTCGTGGTGCAACAGAGCCGGTCTCTCTAAGACGGTGCAATGCATTATAGTTTCATGTGTTGGATGTCGATCACTAGGAAAACGTTCTGAATAAACCATCGCAGCCGCTCTGGCATTCCTTTGACAATCGCCATAAATAAGCATCATTTCTGCACAGTTCGTGTATGTGTAGCCGGCCATCACGATCTTAGCGCTGACTAGCACATCCACTGCTAGTGGCTCGTATTTTATCCCGAACGTGTGGCGCTGCTTTACTATTGTAATTTGCATAATCCCGATTTTCATGCTTGTTATAGCTCGGTTAATCCTTTGCATTCCGCAGCCATTTATCTAGATTTAGTGAGCATGTTTTATTTTACTGATGTTTATTCTACTATTTGTTTTCGAATGCCGCTCCTAGCACTCTGGGAGGATACTACTATCAAAAGGGGAGTTCCGTTGACATGGGTATTTCCAGAAGTTCTACTTCGTCGTTTTCTTGTACGCTGTCACTAAGATTGGCACTCAGCCCAACGCAGCTAAACAAACTAGACTCACCCCTATTTTGATAAAATCAAAACAGACCTGACTAAAGGGCGAACGGTTTTACTTTCCGATAACAAACAGTACCTACTTTGACTTTTGAAGGTTATTTGACTCGTAAAATTGAGCTCAAATTTTTAGATGAAATAACCCTCTTTGGTGATACCCCAATTTGGCGATACCAGTTAAAGGTGGTTTCGCCGTAAAAAGGACATTGCACGCTGATTTTGATCCCAAATTACTTTAATTCATCTTTTAACTGATCCCTCATTGAAAGAGAAAATCATGGGAAAAAATCCCAAATTTTGAAATTTAATAATTTTGTCAATTTTTATTGTACCGATGTCAAACTTTTTGGGCTGTATCTGTTATTATATGTGGAAACTTCTACTAAATATAACTATAGGGGCTGGGGACTGTATAAAAAGTTAGATTTCGTAATTTTTATAAAATTGATTTTTTTTTACTTTAACACTAGATCTACCGGGAATTTTATTAAAGTTTTAATAAAACGTTCTGCACCAGAATTTTTATTTAAAACTATTTAACTTATTTATTTACCTTATTTTTGTCTGGTTTATATACTTAGTTTATTTTAAAGAAATTTCTGGTTTGAATGAATATTTTGTATGTACCTGTCGGGTCCAATGGACCCGTCTGGTAGACGGAGGGTTAAATAATGCCACAACATGAATATTTTCCTCATTTGAAACGCTTTTGTAATTGGAACTATATGTCTGCGACCAACGGTTGAGAAATTAAAGGTCGGCGATATATAACATATTGCACCCTGTATAAAACATATGCTGCTTTCTACTGAGTAAATAATGGCAAATTTATAGTTATGTGAGGGAAGGACGACAAATGCTAGGGACATCATTAAAAAGTGCCCTAATTCATTCACTGTATAAAACATAAATATAATTAAATGGCTAAACATGTATTTAACCCTAGAACTACCGAAAAATTTACTCAAGTTTTATAAAAACATTCTACACCAGAATTTTTACTTAAAACTATTTAATTTGTTTATTTAACTTATTATTGTCTGATTTATAAATTTAGTTTGTTTTGAAGAAATTTCTGGTTTGAATAAATATTTTTAATGTACATGTCGGGTCCATTGGACCCTTCTGGTAGACAGAGGGTTAAATGTGTTTAATGATTTGAGAAAAAAATATACGTGCTGTAATGGCAAAGAAAGCATTTTCTTTCCTACATATGTGAATGGGGACATAGTGAGGGAATGATATTTGCATTAAAAAATACATTAAATTTATCAAATTTCAATTTCAATAAGCAAATAATTACAGTTTACATGTATAACTGATTAATACTGATAGTTTAAATCACTTTTTCTTTTTGTAATTTTTAAAATATGCCTTCAAGACCCCTGGGATATAAAATTGCCACTTTTCAGAGAATGACCCGCATATAGAAATATACATCCAAAACTAACGATCTGGGTCGATCTATTGGTCTGCGATCTACTGGACCTGCGATTTATTGGTCGATCTATTGGTCTATACAGAGTATCTCTTCTGGTCTGCGACCAGAAGAGATACTCTGTATATATTTATGTTCATAATCTGAATAGGATTTCAAGTCTAATTTAAGTCCATAAATTTTTATTTTCGACTTTGAAATACATTTAAATAATTATTTTTGCCTTCTCAGTTATACCATAGATAATGCAATAACTTCAATATAAACACCTTTTTAACTCCATTCTGTTATTTTTGCTACAGACACATTGAAACAAAATACATATTTTAATAATACCTCTTTTAACGTAATTTCATTCTCAATATCAATGTTTCACTTAAAATATTTGTGAAGATGAAAACATGTCCTTTTTTAGTAACTAAGAAGATGAATTCTTCGCAATGGTGATAAATTTTTTCAACACGTTCACTCTCAATTGGTATTTTGCCAAGCACAAATTGACTTCATTTTGAACATAACATGGTCATGAAGACAGTATCTTTTCTTTTTCTTTTTTTAAGCGATGCAAGACTGAGCATAATGATTTACAAGCTGATAAATATAAGAATACTGAGTATTCAAGAAAATTGAATTTTTTTCCCATTACTTTTATTTCCCACTACTTTTTGTAGTTTTCTTTTTTATTTTCAGAGGAGCGTGAAGAATAAAGATTGCTATATAAAGAAAAACACTGAATAATTTTGAAATGTATTAAAATCTTTTGAAATGTATTTTTTAAATGAAAGTATTTTACATTTTCTGGATTAAAATGACGTATCATTCTAAAGGTGTTTGGATTCATCTAGAATTTTTTTTTTCGGAGTATACGGTTATCATAAAATATCGGTTATCATACTTTAACCCCTTAATTCCCGCTCCCGTGATATTCACAGGCTGTGTCTTTTATTCAGATTGTTTGAATTCCACCAGTTTTATAAAATAGTGGAATTGGCCTTATTATGACATCATTTTACCTGTCATTAAATAAGAAGATTATTTTCTTTTTAAAAAGTGGTGCCAGTAAGCAATTTGAATTTTTAAACTGTAATTTAATGCGACCGTTAAGGGGTTAATAACATGAAATGTTATTTTTCTGATATATTAGTGTTTACAACAAAAGTTATCCAATGTTAAGTCCACAAGTTCATTCATTGGTTCACCCAGGCAAGTACACTAGAAACCAGATACAGCTATTTGAGAATAGAAATATTAGCTTTAGTTAATCGCAGAGTTACTACTGAATGAGCAAAAATTATTTTTCAGAGTTAGTATAGTTTTCATACCCGACCCCTTCCGTGCCCTCTGGGTAAAATTGTGAGTTTATTTAAATTTTAATTAAATAAGACGGAAGTAGAGTGACTGTATTTGAAATTTTGGTGCTCAAAACACTTCGGATTGAGATAGCATATAGAACACATTATAAAGTAGCAATTGCATGCATAGGCACCGACATAACGGGGACGACCGTGGCAAATCAAGAAACTCCCACCACTAATTTTAAAATGTTATTTTATCTAATTAATCACAGTGATTAAATAAGACAAAAAATCATTTTAAAACGAGCGGTAGAAGAAGGCCTTATTGCCTATTTTTGGCTCTCGGGAAGTCGGCGCCTATGATTGTATCTCATGTAAATTCCTTCAAAGCTATAGAACCGCAATCATTTCATATGCAAATAAATGCACAGTTACCAACAATACTCACAATACTACCAATAATACACTTTGAATTAGTCTGGCACCACTTTTTAGGGTTCCGCACTTAAAAAGTAAAAACGGAACCATTATAAGATCACTCCTGTGTCTGCCTGTCCGTCTGTCACAGCCATTTTTCTCATAAACTATGGAACGTGGAAAGTTCAAATTGGGTGAAGTAATAAAGAATATTGGCCCACATATTTACGAATTATTCAAAATTTATAAATAATTTAGGGAAAATGTAAAGGGGCTAATTAAGTTACTTCTAAAAAATATTTTCTTTGTATACCGTGTGGGGTATCGTGCGAAAGCTTTCGTAACGCTGAACTCAAAATACATTTAATTTAATTTTAGGTATTATATTTTCAGAGATATCGTTGAAGATGTAGTGCAAAAATATGCCCCCCCCCCCTCCATCTATTTCCAAATCTACTGACACGAAAACTATGAAAAAATTAGAGGTAGTAGAGGTTAACTTAAACCTTGCAAGAAACTATAGCGATTACCCTAGGTCACATAGTTTTTGAGAAAAGCGCATTTTTCCGTTACACACAAATTTCGATTTGCAGGCATTCAGCAAAGGTGTTGAGGAGCGCTGGAGGTACCTATCGTAGCAGAAGTATAAAAGCATTGTTGATAATGATTTTTAAAAAAAAATCGTTGGTAATTAGCCGAGATATTAACCCTTAAAGACGGACTTTTTGGACATACATAATGACAGGGGCGGCGTACTATATGTACTATCGGCTTTTAAAGCCTAGATAACAACTTTCAATGATAAATTTGTGTAATACAGTTTCCAGTAGCAGTATAAAAGCAATAAATGTAAGATTGTTAAAAACAGACTAATTTAATTAGATTTAATCACATAAATACTATGGGATTCGCGACTAGTTTGCATTCAGTAGATCTGTCAATATGACTGTCGTGTGTTTAAAAGCTAATTAAAAACCTATCCGGAAAAACGAGGCACGGACGAAGGCGGCATTGCTACTTTGCGACCTCCTTTCGAAGCGCGCTTAGCAAAAGGCAAGTATAAACTTTGAACAGGGTTTTTTTAGCTACACTGTAAAAATAAAAGATTATTACGACGCTCAATTTAGTTTTATGACCTGCCAAATGAAGTTTAAATGTGCACAACTTTTACTGTCAGTGCCGAATTAAGTTACGTAACAGTTCATAAACAGATTAGGATAAGATTTAAGTAAGAGTTATACAGAATAGCACTATTTGATATTACGTATGCTTCGTATCTCTTTGAGCTTTTACGGTATACCCATTCATACTTTTCTAGTATATATACAGCTATACCCTACGTTACATAGTTTTTTACAAAGTCTTATTTTTTTTAGTAACGATTTTTATTATAATACAGTTAATAATTCATATATTTTTTGTACGGAACCCTGTGAGCGCGAGTAATACTCGTACTTGACTGTTTATTTATTAGAAGATTTCAATTCAATATTTAAATTGCAGCATTTTATTCGCTTTGTTTAATTGCATATTATGCAATATTTTCTTTCATTAAATAATATGAATAATATGAAATTTATCTATTTGAAATTGTGGTAGCTCTATGAGCACACTGTGCTTCCGGTATCAAACTTTCCCTATCTTATTATCTTAAATTTCACATCTATTCTAAAAAGAAACTTTATGAACGAAGAACATTTTTCAAACTTTCAAAGAAATAATAAAATCATTTAACCCATTCGTGGACAAGGTACATCAATTCGTAAAATGCTGAAATGAGTAAATGATACTTACTTTTGTCTTACCCCTAAAATTTTATAGTAAATGTTATCTTATTTAATCGTCGAAATCTTATGATTAAACAAGACGAAAATCTCTATTAAACTTTCGTGGTACCAAAAAAGCATAACATTTGGCAGCTATGGATTAACTAATTTTTTCTTATTTTGTCACATGTCACATTTATCATCTGAGCTCAACATATTATAAAATTCATTCCTTTATTAACATTTGTTACACTCAAAGTGCGTACACTCCTTAGAATTATAAAGGATTATGGCACTTCTATTTCAAATGAAAAAATGTTTGTCTAATATTTTTTCTTCAGATTAAAAATATTTCAGGGATTAACAGCAGAATTTTTAATATTTTCTGAAATTAAATAAAGTGAAAATTTCTATACAACATTTATGATAAAATTGTTCGCACACTGGTTAAAAGTCTGCATTTAAAGATGATCGTTCAGATCAGTATTACTCACTACACAGGCTCTCGAGCCTCAGAGTTACCACTTTCTTTGATATAAAACATCTTCACCTAAACACTAGAACGACCATAGCGGTCATTTTGACCACTTCTAAATATAAATATTTCGATTCGATTTAGAAATTTCTTTATAAAAAATGTTAAACGTGACCAACGGAGAAATGAGTTAAATAGTTTTAAATAAAAATTCTCGTGTAAAATATTTTTGTAGCATTTGAGTAAAATCTCCGGTCGTTCTAGTCTTAACATACCTCAAAATTTCTGTCACAGAAAATAACGCGAATATCACGTTTTACATATAGCGGTGTGAGAATACTTTTTACAAAATATAGTGATTACCACTGGTTTAGACAAAAAGATAAATTAATTGGCTCGTAAAAGATAATCATTTGTAAAACGAAATACTTTCTATTTCTGGATAAAATGCGAAAAGAGGGAACTAAACAGTTTCAAAGCATTTCTAGATATCATTTATGGATAAAGAAAGTCACCAAGTAACATCTGAAAAATATGTCTGTATATGCTGTAATATTATGTTACTTGTTGCAATAAAACATAAGGCATGCAATACATGATTTTTTTTACAGACATGTGTCGGCCCAAGTGACGTATTGAGGTATAGATAAATAAATGGTTATAAAAGGAAACATAAATTATTTGAAAAATTGATTTGTCTAAGCGATGTTTACAATGATTTTTCCAGGGCTCCTACTTGTCCATTTTTTGAAAACCAGTATTTTTTAAGAAAAGACTTCGTGGTAGGTTCTTAACATTTGCAAGAAAAACACCCTTCCAGGAAAGTTTGTACAAAGTTTATAAATAACATTTTTCTTTAAAAAAAAATGCTGTTCAAAAAAAGGACTGAGTAGGAGACCTGGTTCTCAAATATGCACCCACAAATCTAAAAGGTGCTTGCCACCATTAATATGAATGGTGTGCATTTTGAAATGTACCAAATATTTTACAAACACGTGCATCCAGAATGAATATTATAGCGATGACGTCCACAGCAGAATCAACTGGAAGCTCGTAAATGATGGCATTCAGATGTTCCCAAAAAATACTAAAGGCTTAAATAATTGATAGATCCAGGTAACAACGATTATAATGGTCGACTAGGACTAATATGTCTCGCCCCAATAGAGGCATACAGCTAATTGTGCATATCAACATTGAAATATATCAGTTCACTAATATATCGTGAAGCAATCCTGTTAAAATCTATTCCAGATGAATAATATACTATCCGCCATTCAGTCGCATTTATAGCACTTACAGACCAGTCAAGAAGTCGTTCATAATACCCACACATTTACAGAGTTACATTTATGTCATTCTATGAACACAGCTAGTCATGTAATGTGTGGGCTTAAGGTTATCTACACATGGCAATTACATACACTGAAAACCTCTTCGTGTCTGAAAATAGCTTCATCTCTGTAAAGTACATGAGACACGAGGGACGAAATTCGCTTTCTGATTTCGAGTTCTCTTACGATAGAATCTACGTAATCGTCTACTGTGTAACACTCTGCAAACGGTGAGTTGACTCACTCTTATACGAAGTGGAATAGTACTTATACTGCTGTCTGGTCTTTCTCGAGATAAAAATGACGTAAAACAGCTATCTGCCCCTTCGTTTCTTTCCACCTGACGTGGAAGGAAACAGTTTTACAAAGGTGATAATACAACCACTAAAAAACGGTTTTGGACTGTATGTCTATTCGAAAATTATTATTTTCGAATGGTTTTATTTGCTTCATATTTTTGCCATTAAATAAAGCAAACATTACTTACTATTCGAAAATTGTATCCAAGGTCCCCGTGGGCCCCTGTGGTTCCTGATAAATCTTTAGTGCTTCTCTACTATTTCCATTGACGGCATAGAGTAATCAAATGCATGTCCACCTTCTCGGCATTCATAAATCTTCAATCACATGAGGCGACACAGTAGCAATTGTCGGGTTCTCCCAGATGCAGAATTTAACAGGTCACAAGCAGTCTATTGCCTTCTACATCCAAAAGTGCAAGCCAATCACTCCACTGACATTGCCCATTACATATTACTGTTGCTGAAACAAATTATGTGTAAAATTTTGAGACACGCTCACACTCATACGTATGGATTTGGTGAACATTGAGAGATCTCTTGTTGTTTTTTACCTCACCCTCGATCTTATTCTATAAAATACCTACATCCAAATGGCACCCCGTTTCGTCGAATTTTACGGTCACTAGGGGCTTATATATCGACAAAGTTTTTATGATCTCACTCAAGATTATTAGAACGGTTCTAAGTTAACGAAAAATGTGGAATTATGTGAGACAATTGTTTAGTTTTTGTTGATTTGGTATATTCTCGTTTGTTTCAACATTTAAAAAGTTTACTTAATCCAAGCATTTTATTGTGAAAATTCAATGTAAACTGTACTTAATATTCAAATTATTTTAAAATACAGAGTGTCCCAAAACGATCCCTACAACTTCAAAATTTTTTTTAAAAAAAAAGAATTGGCCTACAGCAAAACTAGTTGCGACAATAGATAGAATAACTGAAAAATTTTTTCTACTGCCTTAGTAAACTTCACTATGAGATCCTTTCGTAGCACGAAGAATATCAAGACAACATTCCAATTCAATCCCTGAACGTTTTAGCATGCTAACATCAACCGTAGCTACAGCTGTTTGGATCTTTTGTTTCAATTCCATGAGACTATTATCACAGGGATGCAAGCGCTGCGCATTCCCGGACTGATTTTCACCACTAAATTTTAATAGTATTCTTCACCTTATTAAATCTCAAATATGCAGTCATTAAATAAGGTGAGGTATATTACAAAAATTTAGTGATAGCAATCAGACATTTGTGGCGCAATACTTGCATCCCTGCTATTAACCCTTTAATGCCCATGGTATCATTTATGATACCATCAGTGTTACCGATTTATTGGATTTTTTATTCAGATATTCCATGTTTCATTATTCAATAAACAGAAATTTACTATTTAGATTTTCTGGTATGAATTCGGATTCTCTAAATTATGTTATTTCTGAAACGCATTCTACCCTGGGTATTAAAGGGTTTACGTTTGTTCGAATTTTGTTTCGATAAACCACTCTGCACATTGAGCTTTCTTCACGAGATCCGCCATTTTGAATAACTGATTTCTTTAATAATCGTTTAGGTGTTGTGCAGCGCTACCTATGACCAGAAACATACTGAAGAAAATTTTTTTTGACTTATTCTGTCTGTTATTGTAACCAGTTTTGCTGTAGGCCTATTCTTTTTTTATTTATAAAAATTTGAAGTTGTACGGATCTTACTGGGACACCCTGTATATGAATGTGGAAGATATTTCACTCACATAAATTTTAAAACTTTGCTTACACTAGTTTGTTTAGTAAAATAAAATGAAAAATAACAATGGTATCTTTTTCTAATTTTAAAATTCAATACTTAGTAAATAAAAGAACTTCTCCTGATTAGTATCCTTTTTTGAACCCAAAAGCTGAAGAAAAAATATTTTCTAAAGTTTTAATGATTCTTTCGCACAAAATGTTTTCTACCTGCTTGATTCCACAGAAAAAACTTAAAATTTTATTTTACGTATAAAAACTTTATTTCTTGCTTCTTTGATTTTGTCTCATGTTATGTCAAACATTTTGATAGGAATCACGTTTTTATTTTGTTCAGAAGATTTTATTTTCAGTAAACATAGTTTACTAGAAAATCTGGACGGAAAATTAAATTTCTTTTTTATATGACAAGTTTAGGGTTCAAAAGAAAAAGTATTAAATTGCAAATTAAATTAATAAGTTATTAAATTTATTCAAACTCAATTGATAAATTAAATATTTTTTATAAACTATTAATTTATGTGGGGAAGGCTTTGCAAAACTTTTTACCCCATATTTTAATACAAATTAAACACTGACAACTGCTCTTTTTCTGAAATAAGTTAGGTAAAATGCATTTTAGAAATATTTTAAATTTTACATATCGTCCGTGCCATGTCAAACTATCCAATATGAAAACAGTGGGCTACTTTTTTAAAATTCAGATTTCTTGTTTGGCACCACTTTTCTGAAATGGTAAAATTCCCCTTGTTTTCGCCGTAATTGGTATGCATTAAATAAGGTTAAATAAGGCAAATTTTAATATTTTTAAAAAGTGGTGTCAATCAAGAAATCTGACTTTAAAATAAATATCCTGCTGTTTTCATAGTGGATACTTTGACATGGTACCGGTAATATGTGTAAACTTACGTACACGCAGTTTACAAGGGACGACTATTTTTACATATCGTTAGCACCACTATTTTTAAAAAATACATTTGGTTGTATATTTCTGTTGCAAATGTTGTCAAAGCGTATGTGGAATATTTTTGTATTGCCTGTGGCAGCCCTTAGTCTAATATCGCATTCCAAAGCAACCAAGTACATGTAAAAGCGTTACGTAAAAAAATCCAATCGGATGGGAAAAGAAGGGGGGCGGGGGGAATATATTTTATATCAGAGCGTTTCAACAATTCAACTGCGGTCTGCATAGCTACCACTTTCTTCGTACAATGATATTCTCCTTATTTAATCGCAGTAAGTTAATTCAAATTTTGCAATTAATTAAGATGAAGATTATGCTACAAAATTACTGCTGCGGCTCGATGTTGAATTGTTACAGTCAATCAGGGTAACTTTGAACCACGGGGTGTAACTTTGCACCACCTCCTATTTTTCAATATTTTTGACTCTAAAGACTAAATAAACTCCAGAACTGTGCTCTGTTGGCAAGGTTCTAAACCGGGATTTCTACTCTTTATTTTAGAAAATAAATTAGAAACCTTATACACAATTAAATGCATCATCTAACTATTTTTGTGAAGTACTGTTTTCAAGGTAATTTTGAATGCTGTTTTGAAGTTGTTGTAATCCAATTAAATTTTCATAGTAAGTAACAATATACTCATTTATCAGACATATTATTATATAAATGTTGTAAATGTGTTAATATTTTGTGATTATTTATTTATTAATAGTTAATAAAATGCAAAATAAGCAGGCACTAGCATTTTACCGCATTTTCGGGGTAACTTTGAGCCGGCTCAAAGGTACACTGATGCTTATAATTTACTGATTATAGGTGCTACTGTCGAAATGTTCCCATATTTGCACGTATATTTTATATAAATGCCGAGAGTGTGCATTAGATGTAACATGTAAATATTCTCACAAATATGTGTAAAATACATAAAATTCATTTAGAGGCGTGATCAGGGGCGGAGCTACTCAAATTTGACATTTCATACGTTCGACGTTTTTTATTCTTGTTTGAATAATATCAGTACTTGTATGTATTACTGTAACTCCCAGCTAAAAATGAACTGCAGTTTTCTACAGAAGTGGAGTATTTTTGATGTTTTTCTATAGTCAACTATAGATTTTCTGTAGTGCAATCTCGACTATAAAAATACTTCAGAAATTCTGCGGCTAATGTGGCGTAATTTTGTGGCCCTTTATTTCAAAAATTCTCTGTGCTATTAACCTCAAAAATACTATAGTTTAAATGAAGTCATCATAAACTTTTAAAATAATGAGATTTTGCGTCTGTAGTAATACAGCAGTATTGAAGTAATTTCATCTCTTTAATTTTACCAGTTTCCCGTCTTTCTCTTAGTGTTTAATTATTTTACTTGGCCGAAAAGTATAAATTTTATTGTGTGTTAATCAGAGAAAAAGAAAATATTTAGTTAAAACTAAATGTCAAAATCCGGGAGGGGAATAACCTCGGGCTACATCTCCCCCCCCCCCCCACAAAAATTACACTGTTTTTAACCTGACTTTATGATAAAGTTTAAATACATAAACATAAAAAAAACTAGACCGAAATTAACTACTAAGAGTGAGATATAGGGGAGGGGGGGGTGAATCTCTCCCCCAACAGAAAAATTCTTAGTTTCTGTTTAATTTTAAGCTATACGGAATAAATAAATTTTACTATATTTTTCAAAATCGGAGAAAATAATATAATTCCATTAATTAAATTTCAGACTTCAGGGATTGGCATGGTCCTTCCATCCCCCCCACCCTCCTTAACGGAATTTTTTTATTTCTTTTATTTTAAAATGTTGAAAAAGTATGAATTTTACTATGCATTTCATAAAAAAAAGAAAGAAAAAAAGAAAATTGAATTACTTAAATTTCAAAATCCAGGGAAGGGAAATGGCTTTTCTCTTATCCCCCCTCCCCACCCCCAGGCAACTGATATTTCTGCTATACTGTCCGTCTATTATATATTTTAAGTTTCTGCGTATAAATAAAATTTACTATATACAAAATCGGAGAAAAAGAAAATTCAGTTATATATATATATATTTCAAAATCCAGCGGCAATGACACTCCCCTAGGCTCCCCCCTTCTAACGAAAAATTTTTGGTTACCTTAATTTTTAAGTTACTCGCAAAGAATAAATTATACTAGATTTTTCATAGCAGGAGAAAAAAAATTGGGTTACTTAAATTGAAATATCTAGGGAGGGGCAGTTGGTCTCCTGTGCCACCTTCCCCTAAACTGAAATTTCTTGGTTCCTTTTTTTTTAAGTTACTCGAAAAAAGAAATTTAGTTTGTACAATTTCAAAATCCACAGAAGGGCAATGGGCTTCCTATACCGCTCCCTCAACTCAAACTTTTTAATTCCTCTTTTAATTTAAATCACTCGAATTAAAAAAAATTTCACTATTTCAAAATCGGTGAAAAAAAATTAGGTACTTATATTTTTAAATACAGGGAGGAACAAATGACTGTCATATGACATCCCCCCCTCCCTCCTCCTAACGGAAAGTTATTGGTTTCTGGTTTTTTTTTTTTGTTTTTTAATCACTGGCAAAGAATTAATTTTATTATGTTTTTCAAATTAAGAAAATAAAACTAGTTACTGAATTGAAAATCTAGGTAGGGGTAGTTGCTCTCCTATGTCACCCTCCTCCCCTAAACGGAAAAACGCTTCCTTTTTTTTTTTTTTTTTTTTTTTTTTTTACTTGAAAAGAATAAATTCTACTATGTTTTTCAAAAGAAGATTTTTTTTTTAAACTTTAATTTCAAAATCCAGGGAGAAGGCATCCCATCCCCCTTTCTTCTTTTTCATAGCACACCCGGACCCGGATTTACTAAATGCTCAATTTGCCCTTCTCCCCAAAACGACATGACTTCCAGTTTGCATGAAAATTATTTCTACTTTATAAAAACGAATGAAAAAAAATAATTCTTATTAAATATTTTATTTTAAATTTACATTGGAACATTTGATTACTGTTTATGCAGCTGAGGCTGCATTTCTGACTCTAAATAATTATTTATTATTTAAATTATTAATATAATAATTAATAAAATAATTAATAATAATATTTATAAATAATAATTATTGATATTTATTAACATATAAATCATATAATTTTAATATATAATATTAATTTTATATTACGTAATATAAATAATATAATATAATTTAAATAATTAATAATAAATATTTATAATTAATAATTATTAATATTATATAATAATTAATATCATTTAAATATTTTTTTTTATTCTAAATTCTTTTCGGGATCCAGATAGATTTTGCGCTGTTAGCGAAACGAGATCGACCAATCAGAAGCTTGTATTTCGGGAACTTTTCTCTGCTTTAAGGAAGCAAGTTTTCTGATTGGTCAATCTCATTTCGCTAACAGCGTAAATGTATCTGTATCCCGGCAGCAGAAGAACTCCTCAACTCAACTGTCGATATCCGGCGATTGTTTACAATACATGTGACTCCATTCCCGCTCACTTTTTCTTATGCTACGCTTGATCGTTCCTCTTAATTTTTATAGCCCTTTTTGCTCTTGTAATACTTCCGCGTTAATTATTGTTTTTTAAATGAGTGTCCATAACCACAAGATTGCTAAAATTATGTACCGAGCTAGATTTGTCTCTTTGAAAGGACTGTGAGACCATGCCTGCAGATTCAAAAAGGGAGATCTAGCTCGGTACATAATTTTAGCAAAGGACTCGTATACTTCCAAAAAACAGGCCCCTTTTTAAAAACAAATCGAATAGAGACAACAATAGAAAATAAAACGAAGTCTTACCAATACAAATATTTCGGAGGAGAATTTTGTAGTTTCAAGATATTATCATTATTATTATTTGCTTTTTTCAAAAGAATAATAGAGGTGCAGTTATTTTTCTAGTTAACTAGAAGCTAGTTGAGTAATTCAGAATCAATTTAAGTTTTTTATTGATTAGTTGCAGTTTTTGTGTATTGTTCGTTTTTTTTTTTTTTTTAATATATAAAATTTCAAGTAGTGCTGCTGGTTTTAAACAATGAAATGTTTTTAACTTAGATATATAATTTATTTAAAACAATGTGTATGGCAACCACAATTAAAACAATGTGCAGGCAAATTTTTTTGGATGTGGGACAAGAAGGGTGATATTTTACAGCGGTAGAATTGATAAAAAAAAGTCACTGGTCCCAAGGACCAGTAAGCATGAGAATTTACTGGTCTGCAGTTATCATCACTGGCCCGCTACATAAAATTCTATTAAGTCCCTTTAACCCTTGAGTGACCCCCCCCACCTCTTAGAATATAAACCAAACTTCCTTTACAGCCATCCAAAATTTTCAGCATAGTAAAATTATAATTTACTAAAAATTAAATAAACAGTATGCATAACGAAAAACTATAAAATTATTAATTAGATGTTTTATTTATCTGATTATTTATTTCAAATGACTGAGATTTAATGCAATTTTTTTAAATTATTGTGCGATTTGTGTTTGGTTGTGGTTTTCTAGGGGACGGGTAAGTTAAGTTTACCTGTGAGAAAGGGGGGGAAAAGTTACTGGTCCAGCAGACCACTAAATTTTTCAAATTAGTGGTCGATTGCATTTTTGGTGGTCTCGGACCAGCAGACCACCAAGGATTTCGAACGCTGTTTTTTAAACCAAAGGGCATACAGAACCGCTCGTTGCCTACCATGGCACAACTTCATTCTTTTGGCCTATGGAATTCATACCTCTGCTCAGAGTGTCAAGTCTTGGAAACCACTGACTACTACCTTCTAGAATGCTGAAAGTTTCGCACGGAGCAAGCTCAACTCTATCAGTGATTAGATCTGTCTGCTGACAGTGCGATGAATTCTGATGAAGGGGAGTTCTTCCTGGAATGTAATCCCAATAAAAACAAGTTTTCTTCTGTGAATGTAACGTCTACTGAAAGAGCTGTTTATAGAGAACTGTATTAGAAATTTTGGATCATTAGAGGTAAAAAGCCGCCAAGTGAAGCGAAGCTGAAAACCTCATAATCGAGCGTAGGCTCCGTTAATCAAATCAAATCAACCAAAGGGCAGGTGGTGTGCAGTACACCCACCACCCCGCCCTAAACTGCCTAAGGAAACTCTGGTAAGAGTGCATTTTGGCAGTTTAAAAAAAAAAAGCATGTCACTGCACCCGTAAAAATATTCGGCACAGATGTTACCATAACACCAACCAAACCTCGTTACGATATCATCTATATCCGGTTTACCATATCAAGCAAAATAATGACACTTTGGCACCAGTTAAGTACCCGGTGCTTATATGACATTGGCGTCAGACAAAAATCGTGCCAATATGGAGTGTATATGACATCTGTGCCAAATAAAGATATATTACATTTATCGCTTATTATTATCGTATTACAGCTTATTGATTTAAAGTTGGATTACCATTTCACCGGTAAGTGATTTATTTTCTTTTTAAGAACATAATTGGTTGATAATTGTTTAATAAAGCATAGCAGCTTGGTGTGTTTTGCTAAGTGCATATAAATTTTATTTTATGTAATTTTCTTTTGTTTACATGTTTTAAAACAGTACATATGGGTGGTGTTTACTTTATGCCCGTCAAAGAAGTATTTCTTTTATTTATAAGTAATTTGCATAATATTTCTGATTTTTTTTTAATGTTTTAACTTTTGTTTTGTGTTCTGAGACTAAGGGCTATTTCAATGATTATATTTTTTATATTTACTGTGTTCCCAGTGTCATGGACAGTCAGGGAAATTTCAAAATATCTAGGAAAAGTCAGGGAATTTACAAATATTTTCTAAAAAATGTTGGAGAAAAAATGAAACATGATGCGATCGTGTAATATGCGAATTTGCCTGAAAGGTCGTGGAAAAAAGACGAATTTCGTCAAAGAATCGCAAAAAAATATGGTTTTTATCAATGGTAGCAAAAAAACGTGAATTTTACTAAATATCGTGCAAGATGAGCGAATTTTGGCGAAAGATCATGGAAAATGTGAGATTTTTGGCGAAAGATGCGATTTTCCTTAAAGGATCATGAAAAAGATACGATTTTCATCAAAGAATTGTGAAAAAACACTATTTTCGCCAATGATCATGCAAAATATGTCAATTTCTTCAAAAGATTGTGCAAAATACACGAATTTCGTCAAAAGATCGTGTAATATGTTAATTTCTTTGAATGGTCGTGGAAAAACTGGAAATTTCAGCAAAGGATCGCAAATTTTGTCAAAGAATTGCAAAAAAAAATGTGATTTTTGTCAAATGATTGCGAAAAAAGGTGCGTATTTCGTCAAACGATCGTGTAAAATATGCGAATTTCTTTGAAAGATCGTGTAATATGCGAATTTCTTTGAAAGGTCATGGGAAAACCGTGAATTTCATTGAAAGATTGCGAATTTCGTTAAAGAATCACAAAAAATGTGATTTTTGTCAAATGATTGTGAAAAAAAAACGTGAATTTTGTTAAAAGATTGTGGAAAACGTGAGATTTTTGGCGAAAGATCGTGGAAAATGCGAGATTTTTGGCAAAAGATCATGGAAAATGCACAATTTTTGGCAAAGGATTGCGAGAAAAATGCGATTTTCGTCAAAGGATTACGAAAAAGACACGATTTTCATCGCAGAATTGAAAAAAAAACATGATTTTTGCCAAAAAATTGTGTAAAATATTCAAATTTCTGCAAAAGATTGTGTGAAATACACGAATTTCATCAAAAGATCATGTAATAATCAAATTTCTTTGAAAGGTCGTGGAGGGACTGCGAATTTTAGCGAAGGATTTTGAATTTCGTCAAAGAATCGCAAAAAAAATGTGCTTTTTTTCAAACGTTCGTGTAAAATATGCGAATTTCTTCGAAAGATCGTGTGAATTTCATAGAAAGATCGTGTAATATGCGAATATCTTTGAAAGGTCGTGGAAAAAACGAGAATTTCGTCGAAGGATTGCGAATTTCGTTAAAGAATTGCAAAGAAATGTGATTTTTGTCAAATGGTCGCGAAATAAACGTGAATTTTGTTAAAAGATTGTGGAAAACGTGAGATTTTTGGCGAAAGATCGTGGGAAATGCGAGATTTTTGGCAAAAGATCATGGAAAATGCACAAGTTTTGGCAAAGGATTGCGAGAAAAATGCGATTTTCGTTAAAGGATCACGAAAAAGACACGATTTTCATCGCAGAATTGAAAAAAAAACATGATTTTTGCCAAAAAATCGTGTAAAATATTCAAATTTCTGCAAAAGATTGTGCGAAATATGCAAATTTCTTTGAAAGGTCGTGGAAAGACTGCGAATTTCGGCGAAGAATTGTGAATTTCATCAAAGAATCGTGAAAAAAAATGTGATTTTTGTCAAATGATCGTGAAAAAAGGTGCGTATTTCGTCAAACGATCTTGTAAAATATGCGAACTTCTTTGAAAGGTCGTGGGAAAAACGAGAATTTCGTTAAAGAATCGCAAAGAAATGTGATTTTTGTCGAATGATCGCGAAATAAACGTGAATTTTGTTAAAAGATTGTGGAAAATGAGCGAATTTTGGCAAAAGATCGTGGAAAACGCCAGATTTCTGGCAAAAGATTATGGAAAATGCACGATTTTTGGCAAGGGATTGCGGTAAAAGTGCGATTTTCGTCAAACGATCACGAAAAAGACACTATTTTCATCGCAGAATTGCAAAAGAACATGATTTTCACCAAAGGATCGTGTAAAATATTCGAATTTCTGCAAAAGATTGTGTGAAATACACGAATTTCATCAAAAGATCATGTAATATGCAAATTTCTTTGAAAGGTCGTGGAAAGACTGCGAATTTTAGCGAAGGATTTTGAATTTCGTCAAAGAATCGCGAAAAAATGTGCTTTTTGTCAAACGTTCGTGTAAAATATGCGAATTTCTTCGAAAGATCGTGCGAATTTCATAGAAAGATCGCGTAATATGCGAATATCTTTCAAAGGTCGTGGAAAAAACGAGAATTTCGTCGAAGGATTGCGAATTTCGTTAAAGAATTGCAAAGAAATGTGATTTTTGTCAAATGGTCGCGAAATAAACGTGAATTTTGTTAAAAGATTGTGGAAAATGAGTGAATTTTGGCGAAAGATTATGGAAAACGCGAGATTTTTGGCGAAAGATCGTGGAAAATTGGAGATTTTTGCCAAAGTGCCGTGTAAAGTATGCAAATCACTTCAAAAGATTGTGCAAATTTCACCGAAAGATCATGTAATATGCGAATTTCTTTGAAAGGTCGTAGAAAAAGCACGAATGTTATCAAAGAATCGCGATAAAATATGATTTTTGTCAAATGATCGCGAAAGAATTTGTATTTCGTCAAACAATCTTGTAAAATATGTGAATTTCTTTGAAAGATCGTGTAAAATATGTGAATTTCACAAAAAGATCATGTAAAATATAAGAATTTCTTCAAAAAATTGTGCGAAATATGCAAATTTCATCGAAAGATTGTGTAAAATATACAAATTTCTTCAAAAGCTCGTGCGAAATACGCAAATTTCAGCGAAAGATCGTGTAATATGCGAATTTCTTTGAAAGGTTGTGGAAAAAATGCGATTTTCGCCAAAGGGTCGTGTAAAATGCATGATTTTCGCCAAAGAATCATGTAAAAGGAGCGAATTTCTTCAAAAGATCGTGCGAAATATGCGAATTTCCTCAATAGATCATGTAATATGCAAATTTCTTACTACTTATTCATGTTATGCACCTCTAATGACTATCTCCCCCACTTCCACACCTAGGGGGGGGGGGCATTTTTCTAAATTTTGTTGTCACCCCTCATGTGACATATCGTTGCAAAGGCCTGTGACCGCTTAATCATTTTATGCATTTCTGGTGCTCTGCCCACTACTTTGCCCCCCTGGGGGGCACTTTCCTACATTTTGCTCACACCCGTCATGTGACATGTCATTGGAAAGGACTGTAACCGCTTAATCATTTTATGCACTTCCGGTACTCTGCCCGCCACTTTGTACCCCCGGGGGGGGGGGCAATTTCCTAAATTTTGCCAGCACCCCGTCATGTAAAATATCGTTGCAAAGGCCTGTGACCGCTTAATCATTTTATGCATTTCCAGTGCTCCGCCCACTACTTTGCCCCCTAGGGGGCACTTTCCTATATTTCGCCAACACCCGTCATGTGACATATCATTGGAAAGGCCTGTGACCGCTTAATCATTTTATGCATTTCTGGTACTCTGCTCACTACTTTGCCCCCCCCGGGGGCACTTTTCTACATTTTGTCGACACATCGTCATGTGACATATCATTGGAAAGGCCTGTGACTGCTTAATCATTTTATGCACTTACCGCTGCTCGCACACCACTTTGCCCCCTGGGGGGGCGCACTTTCTTACATTTTCCTGACACCCGTCATGTGACATGTCATTGGAAAGGCCTGTGACCGCTTAATCATTTTATGCACTTCCGGTACTCCGCCCACCACTTTGCCCCCCAGGGGGGCAATTTCCTAAATTTTGCCGGCACCCCGTCATGTGACATATCGTTGCAAAGGCCTGTGACCGCTTAATCATTTTATGCATTTCCAGTGCTCCGCCCACTACTTGCCCCCCTATGGGGCACTTTCCTATATTTCGCCAACACCCGTCATGTGACATATCATTGGAAAGGCCTGTGACCGCTTAATCATTTTATGCAATTCTGGTACTCTGCTCACTACTTTGCCCCCCCCCCGGGGGCACTTTTCTACATTTTGTCGACACATCGTCATGTGACATATCATTGGAAAGGCCTGTGACTGCTTAATCATTTTATGCACTTACCGCTGCTCGCACACCACTTTGCCTCCCTGAGGGCACTTTCCTAAATCGATATATCAGGATATGATATAAAGATGCCGATTTATATTATTCTAGACATATTGCCCAGCCCTATCAAGCAGCCACACTTGCCAACTGTGATATTCGGCAGCCTCAAAATTCCCCTTTCTCCCAATCGCAATGCGTGCTTTTTGACAGATAACTTGCTACTTACACATTTCCAACGACATGCAGTTGCTTTCATAAAGTAAACATGCCACACAATAAACTTAAAGCATTCTACAAATGTTTGAGATTTTTTACTTAGGACTTTTCTATTTCGACAGATTTTTCACTCCAGAGCATATAATGTTATAGAAACCAGATTTGAAACGATGCTCAGTAAAAAAACTACAACATTTTTGAGGTCGATATAACTATAAAAAATCTGCAGTTGGAAAACTGCGGTGATTTGGCCGATTCCATTACAGAATTTTTGCGGTCAATGGAACTGCGAAATTTCTGCAGAATTTTTAATATTGATATAACTATAAATTTTCTGTAGAATTTTTGTGGTCAATACAACTGCGAAATTACTGCGGTTAATAAACTGCAGTAATTTTGTGGTTGTATTGACCGCAAAAAATCTGTAGTGGAATTGGCCAAATCACCGCAGTCTTCCAACTGCGGTTTTTTTATAGAATTTCTGCAGTTCATTTTTAGCTGGGTATGGATATATTATTGAGTTAAAACATTGAAAATTGTTTTTCACTGCATTTTTATGTTTTATATGAACAATAAACAGGTTTTTTTTTTTTCTAAATGTTCATGGTTCTCTTCTTCCACTTTACTTATACCTGATATTTGTTGTAATATCATAAATTATACAAATCTTGTGATGTTGGGAAATGTAAATTCGGAGTCTTTACATAACTGAAAACATTTTTTGTGGTTTAAAGTTGTCCTGACTACAATACTTTTTTTTATAATGAATTATTTTATATAAAAATTTATCATATGATGCAAAGTTACACTAAATGGCTGAGTAACTTTGAACCAGGCTAAAAATCCATTTTTTATTACTTTTATCCTTATTATTCCTTAATTTTTGATAGTCAAACAATAATTTAGGATCATTTCTTCTCTTTTACGCCCCTAGTTGAGACAATATTCTTCAAATAAGAGTGTGGCATATGAAAATAGAGAAAATGCGGATCAAAGTTACCCTGATTGACTGTATTTTATTGATTTGTTAATTAGACGAGGTATTAAATATAAGCCACTATCAAGTGCTAATAAATGAGGTTCAAAATAAAACCACCATATAATGCCAATGAACGTGGTTCAAAGGTTTTCAGATCACATGCGTGGAGACAGTGTCCCCCCCAAAACAGAGAAATGTGTTTTTTTCAAGAACAAAGCTCGAAGACGGAAGGAAAACATTCCGTTTTTCCGAATTTTAAAATCGCAATCACGCGGTGCCCAAAGGAAACTAAAATAATAATAATAATTACAAGGACACCTATAAATAGCCGTATCTATTTGGAACTGGTGGTATTTTTCGTTAAAACAAATATAAATATGTACTATTTCAAAAACATTTTTGAAGTTCTTTTTCATATTTTCCATTTTTTGTTCATTTTGCAATCGCTATCGCCGCCTAGAAACGGATAGAGCTATAAAACACAAAAAATACCCAGGGATAGCGAGTATCGTTTTCTTCTGGGTGGTATTTTTCGTATTAAAAGTTATGAATATTTATTATTTTAAAAAACATATTGATTGGAGGTCGTTTTCATATTTTCTAGGGTTTCTTTGTCAGTTTTAAATTGCCGTCCCTGCAGCCGGGGCAGAAATTAAAAAATAATAATAATAACACCCACGGATAGCACGTACATTGGTGGGAAAAAAAGTAAGCACCCCCTACTAACTCCTCAACAAATTATCGTAGACAAAATTACTGGTACCGAACGATTGGAAATAAAGTCTACTTTTAAATGATGTATATAAAATTTTCTTAGGAGGCCATCTACATATTAAAATTAATCCAAACTTCATTTTTTTTCAATGGCAATACCCAATTTTAACGCGATATTTCAAATCTTCGATTCAAACTATGCCTAGACACCAAATTTCAAGTCATTTGAATGATAAGTTTTTGAATTATGTTGTTGTATTTATGTCGGCCAATTATCAACACGAGGGATAGAGGCCCTAAGGGGGGAGTGTCCTTCGTGGGGGTCTTTCTAAGGGAACCTAACCCGTATTAACGCTTGGAGAACCAAGGTTATAAGAAAACCACGAAAACTCCGAACGATTAGTCCGACGGGCGCAATTGGGATCGAACCCAACACCTCAGATCTACCAGCTTCGAGAGCAGAACCTCTCGGCCACTGGTGGGGCGTTTTTGAATTATAAACATTCAAAATTTAGTGCTTCTAATGTTAAATTAGATTTTCATATTTTTATTTATATCTCCTGAAATTATGCTCCTAATGGGCTAATGTTTTTTGTAGCAATAATACTAGTATATACCCAAACATAAATACGCTGAATTTGCAATTTTTATAATTTTATGATATGATTTATGAACTATGAAATTAATATACGAAAACATTATGAATTGCAACCAACAATTTTTTTGATGGATTTAGACTTATTAAGTCCTACTTTATGGAAATCCAAAATTTCACATTTTTCTTAAAAGTAGTTTTCAAATTATGCTTTAAAAAAACGGCAAAATGATGGTTTAAGGGCCCGTCTACGAGGCAAGTGAGTACATATTTTGAAATTTATTCTGCTGTACTGTAATCTAACAGGCTTCATTGACTCCTTGAGTGGCGCTTAACCCTTTCAGGGGCAAGTCATTTCTCCTCTCAAAATGCTCAAATATTTAATTCACACCGCAATTTAAGAAGAAATTTATTTGAAAATAATCAAAAGCTTTTTTTTTTTCGCGTATATTATGAGATCGAAAGTGTACAAAAATATTTCTGGTCTCATTTGTTAATTTCGGCATTAAAATTAACCGTTTGCAGACTGCAAACGGCGCCCCTCAAAGGGTTAAGGTGCCTTGATCAAGAAAGGGGCTCTCTCGGTTAACAATCGAGTACGGAACTTCAATTTGGATACAGCCCTTAAAATACGCTCGTTTTAAAATAATTAAATTCTCGGAAACTTATGGTACGAATTGCATAAAAATTCGTTTTTAGGCTAATTGAAGGGTGTGAAGTTCATTTATGATGTCAGAATTGTGTACTGCTATTGAAAAAAAAGTTATGGTTCGTTTTAATATGTAAATGCCCTCCTAAGCAAATTTTATATACATCATTTAAAAGTAGACTTTAATTCCAATCGTTCGGTACCAGTAACTTTCTTCTACGATAATTTGTTGAGGAGTTAGTAGGGGGTGTTTACTTTTTTTTCCACGACTGTACGTTTCTACTCTCAACGGTAATTTCATAGCTGCCAACGTTTACGCTTTTTTGCTACCACTTAAATTTAATAGCAATCTTCGTCTTCTTTAATCGTGAGATTTTGATGATTAAATATGACAACATGTACAATAAAATTTTAGTGGTGAGAAGAATGCGTAAAAGTTGGCAGCTATGCAATTTTCATTTACAAAAATATGAATATTTACTATTTCAAAAAGACAAGTCTGGAGGTCTTTTAATATTTTACGGTTTTTCCGTAGTTTAAATTTGCCATACAGGAGCCCCGGATGGAAATACATAATAAAAAGAGAGAAAAGGAAAAAAGAATACCCGTGGATAGACGGCACTTTTTCTGTGGATACCGGTAACACCGGGTGGGTTTGCTAATCTATATTAATAAAAGAATATCTTTGTGTACCTCTGTTCTGTTTGCTGAAGAGATCTGTAGAGACTGCAGAACTACGAGGTTTGGCAGAAAGTTATCTGCACGTATATAGGGTAAAACCACCTATCATGGTCCATATACCAGGTATGGCCCATTTAATATTTCGACGGCACTACAGGCAAACACACACATTATTCAAATTGAACGAAAATAAATGAGCGATAGAATGGCCCTTCGAATGTTAAATTATGCGTTTGTTTCCACAAATCATTGCACGCCACGTTCAATGATTCCGTGGAAGTTTGTCTATTTTGGGGGGTGCCAATTCCCTTTACTTCTGGTATCAGAGTTTCGGTACGCATGACGTCACTGTGCGTGCTAAGGAGGATCCTTCCAACAGAAAATAACCTATTTTCTTATTTAAAATAGAATTTCGGCTAAAAAAAATTCGTATCTTTGGTCAGAGGAGAGCATGTTTCTTCAAAATAAAACATTTTTCTTTAGCGAAAGTATGTTTTTCAAGGAATAAAGTGATTTAAAAGGGTTTTTTTTCCTCCAAATGAAATAAACTTGTATTTTTTTTCTAAGATAGGGAGTTTTTATTGTTTCTTATCTTCAGCTGATCTTTGAAAGGGACGGGGACGTGAAGTAAACATTTATTGATAATTTCTTTGACACCCAGGGCAGTTTGAACTCACACGAAGCCGTAAAGGCTTCTCTAAAACAGATTCCGGTCACTTTTCCTAAACACGTGGCAAATACTTCATAGCTTTTGTTTGTGAAACACCTCTTGGAAAAGCTTTAAAACAACTAACTCTTTGCATTGATTTGCCTGAAAAAGCAGGCCCTTATTATCGAATGGGCTAATAGGTCCTCTAGCTCCCCCCCCCCAAAAAAAAAAAAATCCATATTTTAAATAAAAAAAATATTTACTAGTTTTCTCAATTCCAGCTTTTCCGTAAGTTGAAGTAATTAAATTCATCTTAGAGTAACATAACAAGTTGCTAAGGTTACATAAAATAGTTTTGTTCTGTACTAAGAAAAAAAAGAGTATTTTTATTAATTAAGGTATTTAATTTTAAATTGACGGAGCTAAGAATTGTCTTCTTAGTGAATACTAGACTAAATAAAAGTGAATTATGTCAACCAGGTATCGTCCGGATAGATTAACAGGTAAAGTATTGGCACGCAAGCCAAGTATCTAGGTTCGATTTCTGGTCTGAACATTTTTCGCTCTGTTGGAAAAATCTCAACAGTACTACTCCAGCCATTGAATATGATTTGTCTAGTTGAAAAAATTTCGTTCTCTTCATTACGACCTAATTACGTGGTATACACGAGTTTTCATGTTGTAACATACTTGCATCATGTAAATGCTATAGTTATAGCTCGGATGAATCAAACTAGTGCTGCAGTTCACAGCCATGTCCAACAAATAAGAGTGAATTATGTCAGCCAGGTGTTTGTCCGGATAGCTTAACAGGTAAAGCATTGGCACATCAAGCCAAGTATCCAGGTTCGATTCCTTTGTCTGGACATTTTTTGCTCTGTTGGAAAAATCTCAACTGCACTACTCCAGCCATTGAATATAATTTTCTTATATTTAAAATCCAAGGTACGAAAAATATTTTTCACGCATTACACATAAACATATATGGCTGACCATCAGCTCTATTTGAATAATATTTCAACGATTCGAATGGGCCCCCCTAATTTATCTTTGTCCAGGGCCTCAATTAGGCCCAGGACCTGTGAAAATGCCCAGTACTTGTAATAATGTAAATTTAATTGATAATTATGTACATAACAATAGTGCAAATAATAATTACTATGTATGTAAAAACTCAAGAAATCTGGAGCAATATGAAAATAACGCTGAGGGCGAAGAATTTTCATCCTTCCTATGTTCCGAAGACTGCTCTTTTGAAGGACTTGGATATATTGCTGATTACATTGCAAAAACATGTTATAAATTTGATACATCTTTAAGTGAGGCATCTAAACATTTACTTTAGCAACCAATTCCATCGCATGGATCGAAATATTATCACAAGGCGGAATGATAATGCCTTCAAATAAGTGGCTGGCAGAGGTAAAACAGATAGAAATTATTTTTAATGAAATTCACGGCAGCTCTGTTTCGAAAGAATTTAATGTAATTGAAAATGTTTGCAAGAAAGTCCAACTGGTTTTTTCTAAATATGCACAAAGACATAATAAAAACATTTTTGAAAGCCAGGACTTTTATTCGACTGAGGCATACTAATCTAATATATTCATCAGAAATAAACAAGAAATACGCTGCCAGAAAATCAAAAATCTGGAGTAAGGCAACTTTGATAGCATGATAAAACAGTACGAGGAATAGCAAATAAAGGATCACACTTTAAAAGACATCTTCAAAATGCACCTTGTGATGAAATCAAATGCTTAAAATGAAAGCATATTCTGAGGGTAAAAACCTAAAAGATATTAATTATTAAAATATTTTATATAATTTTATCATCATAAATAAACATTATTTATCAGCATTAAAATATAATTTTATGTAACTCTTTTAGAAGGTATTTATAAAAGTATAAAGTTGCTATGAATTTTAAATTTAACTTTTCTTTATCGCATAAATCTTTCAGTTTTAAATATTTGGCAAATTAAAAATTAACATTTCTATTCTTATTTGCATTTTAAATCTTCTTAATATATACTACTGTCTTCATTTTTATTATACAAAAAATATATCAATTTAATATTTAATCACACTAGCTGCATGGAATCTGAAGGAAACAATAGTATATTTAAAATTAAGTTTTAAAAAGCTGAAGAGATGTAATTTTAAATTTTAAATATGGAACTTTATTTGGATGTAAAAATTTAGATTAAACGTTAAATTCACTTTCACGCAATAAGTTACCTTGATTCCTTTTAATTATGTACGTAGATTTATATTTATTATTATTATTATATAGCATTAAAATATTATTTTAAATACACATTTGGCAACGTATTTATAAATTATATGAGTCTGAATTTCAAATATTATTTCCATCAAATCATATAATTATATCATATAAATATTTCCGTTTAAAAATATTAAATATTCATATAATTACTTATTAAAGTTTCTATTTTATTTCTTTTAAATCTAATTATTCAAGACTCAATCTTGTATAATATTGCAATGAAATTGAAAGGTAAGTTATTTTTTTTAACCTTTTTAGCTCACAGGCTATCAAACCCTGAGAGCTTATGTGGCCGCCGGTTCTGTATGTACGAGTACGCACGTACGTACGTACGTACGTAACGCGATAACTCTTGATAGAAATAACCGATTTGCTTCAATTTTTTTCTAGGTTCATTCTGATAAGGCGCTTCCCTGATTAGTTTTTGGGGTTCATTGATTAAGGATAAAGGGGGAAAAGGGGGGTACTCCCCCCCCACACTTAATTTAGATAAATGGGTTTTTCATGCAGATATATTCGATTTGCTCCAAATTTGGTATACCGGTTTATTATGTTAAGGATCTTCCCAGATTACATTTGGAAGCTCATTACTTAAGTATAAAGGGGGGGGGGCTACCTCCCCTTAATTTAGATAAATGGGTTTTTCATGTAGAATTATTCGATTTGCTCCAAATTTGGTATACCGGTTTATTTTGATAAGGAGATGCCTTGATTAGATTTGGAAGTTCATTACTTAAGTATAAAGGGGGGGAAGAGGGTCTACCCTTTAATTTAGATAAATAGGCTTTTCATGTAGAATTATTCGATTTGCTCCAAATTTGGTATACCGGTTTATTATGTTAAGGAGCTGCCTTGATTAGATTTGTAGGTTCATTAGTTACATATAAAGGGAGGAAAAGGGGGCTACCCCCCTTAATTTACATAAACGGGTTTTTCATGCAGAAATATGCGATTTGCTCCAAATTTGGTATACCGGTTAATTATGTTAGCAGCTTCCCTGATTAGATTTGGAAGATCATTATTATGTATAAAGGGGGGAAAGGGGGGCTACCCCCCTTAATTAAGATAAATGCGTTTTTCATTTAGAATAATTCAATTTGCTCCAAATTTGGTATACAGGTTTATTATGTTAAGGAGATGCCTTGATTATATTTGGAGGTTCATTAGTTAAGTATAAAGGGAGGAAAGGGGGGCTAGTGCCCCCCTCCCCACGTTAATTTAGATATATGGGTTTTTCACGCAGAGTTATTCGATTTGCTCCAAATTTCGCATACCGGTTTATTATGTTAAGGAGCTGCCTTGATTAGATTTGGAGATTTATTGGTTAAGTATAAAGGAGGGACGGGGCTAGTCTCCCCTTAATTTAGATAAATGAGTTTTTCATACAGAAATTTTCGATTTGCTTTAAATTTGATATACCAGTTTATTCCGATATGGCTTCCTTCATTTGATTTGGAGGTTCATTGGTTAAGTATGAAAGATGGAAAGGGGGGGGCAAGCGTCCCCTCCCCTTAATTTAGATAAATGGGTTTTCATGCAGAGTTATCTAATTTAGTTTATTTTTTTTCTAGGTTCATTCTAATAAGCAGCTTTTCTGATTAGATTTGAAGGTTCATTGGTTCAGCATAAAAGGAGAAATGGGGGAGCTAATACCCCCTTAATTTAGCGAAATGGTTTTCTCATGCAGAATTATCTGATTTGCTTCAAATTTGGTATGCCAGTTTATTATCTTAAGGCGCTTTCCTGACTAGATTTGGAGGTTCTTTGGATAAGTATAAAGGGGCGAAAAGGGGGTATTTTTCGAGGGGCATTATTCTTTGAAATAAGAGTATAATATACAATTAGTGTGAATAGCCTGTGAGCTCAATGCCATCAGTTTAACTGGGCAATTTTCTTTTTATTTTATGGGTTTTCATCAAAGGCATATCCAAATTATAATAACATTAGAAATATCTTAGATTTCAAATTGAATACCAATCGAATATTATAAGTATACTATATTAAAAATTATTAACAAAATATTACCTACAGTCGTGCAACCATTAAATTTGCTCCTTTTGTAGGTCTTTAAGATTTTATTTATAAAAAATAGTATTTTACACTTTTTTTTATTTAATTGAACTTTTTCATATTTAATCGTAAACGAAATTTAATGAAACAGACAGCAAATTTAACAATTAAATTTCGAAGAGCTTAAAGAGATAATAGTTTCAATTTTAGATGTGATGCTTGTCCTATGTTTAAATAATATATTTTAATCGTTAATCTACTTTTCACACAAAAATTTCTACTAATATTTTTCATTTAAACATAGTGCGTTTTTAATGTAAGGTCAATTGGGAAACCTTTCTTTTATCGAGACTCCCATTTCTTTTGTTGACGCCACAGAATGCTTGGGAAAAAAGGCCAGTTGAAAATTTATGCCTTTTCTTCGGGTAAAGCAAATATAACGCTTATGGTGACTATCGGCACGACGCATTTCCCTGTTCGTACTGCATATGCGAACGGTCGTGCGCTCTATTTGCCATCCAACTGCCTCATGTGTGAGATCAAGAATTAAAGCATTCAGGAAAAATAAAAGTTTCCTTCTCCACTAGCAGCGTCCAGGCGTTTCTAGAGAAAAGAACCTCAGTAAAGCCAAATTTTAACAAAGGTAAGTTTCTGTTTCAGAAGTTAAAAATGACCTATTTTTATGCTTGAAAAATCGGTGGAGCACTGTAATTGTTAGTTTGGGCTGTGTACCGTTCTCGGCAATTCTCCCACCACCAGTTTTTGCTAGCCCATGGTCTAGGATAATAATAGTGACATGATTTTCATCAGGTAGACAATAGCAATTTTCATTTTTGCGCCAATACTCTGATATCGCACATCGATCACCGTAAGCCATTATAAAAGCCAATGGGAGAGTGAGCGAAATGGGCATTAGCGAATGGTTCCAGGATATCACTGAATTGCTTAAGAAAGGAAACTTTTGGAGCTTCACTTGATCCAAACAGAGTCTTCAACACTGACAACACCAATTATTGAGTCATTTACCTGAGATATCCAGGATTTTATCAGACAAGGGCACCAAGAGTGCCTATGAAATCGAACAAGCTGACTCCACATCTTCTATAACTCTCAAGTTTGCATTTTTGTTTTCTAGCAACTCAGCGGAACCAATTATCACCTAAAAGTTTGAAAGAATTCCATTACAAGTGATTCACAGTGCTTCGCGATCATCGGAAATTGATAATGGCAGCACTATTTGGATGATTGCAAAAACATAAGCAATAGGAAATGTCTTCGTTTTTTCTTTTTTAGCGAAGAAAGACGTTTAACTACCGGTAATTGTGTTTGTGGAGGGCACAAAACACATTTTAATTGTGAAAAAAGAAAACTTTACAAACATCTACAGTTAATTTTGACCATTTTGTACCCAAAAGCTATCCTCATTCTTCAAACATTTGGCGATGCTTATTTTCGTCAGCAAAAAACTAATTGTTACAAGGCCCTTCTTCGCTGGCGCAAAACCCATCCACATGAAGTTGTAACTAAAATCCGCATCACTCAATCCTGAAAATCACGTTTAGTTGGCGAGAATGGTGGTGAAAATAGTCGGAAATACTCAGGAAACATCAAGTAAAGACTTGAAAGCTTTACGCCATTTTTCTAAGCGTCTAGAGCAAAAACCTAACGCTCAAAAAAGGCTTATGGAAACAACAACAGACTAAGCGGGAGACGATGAACCATACCCAGTAGATATCACGATATTCAAACTAAGTAAGTGCTTCAGTAACGGCAACATCGAAAATATTCTTGTTAATCTGAAAATTGTTCGACACTAGCAGAAAACTACCGACGAATATAGTTTTTCAAAGCCCGAAAACTCATTCCCTTCCCCTCCACACCGGAACATCGCTCTCATTGGTTAAACGAAACCTTTGAATAGCTGCAGAGTCCCGTAAGAAAAGGGAGTAGGAGTTCCTATAGAATGTTTCATACTGACATAGCAAGGGTACACGAGTAGGTGTTCCGATAGAATGTTTCGTCCTGACATCGCAAGGATACACAAGCTACAAAATTCCATCCATCGGAGGAAACAAGAAGCCCGTCAAAAAGAAGAAAACCACAAAGAAAGATTGGTAAAACTGGGAGTAAAATAAAACTGAGAAGGCCGACAAAGAAGCTAAGAGGCAAATTAAAAGCCAAGGAAAAAAAGCGGCCAAAAATGATCATAAAAGAAATGATTCATTTCAATGGACTATTACTGGTGCAGTGACGGTCCATTACTAGTAACAGGTGGGCCATTATTGGTGTTTTTAGACTTTTTGTAAAACAACTCAGGCAAATTAATATATTTTTATATTCTTGATTTACTTGATTTTAAAATATTTTTCCATCCTTGGTCCTTATATTTTAATCATCGCCGTGATAAAATTTTCCTTGACATAGTATTTATATGCTAAAAACCAAAACTATATCCTTAACCTGGCCATCACTGGTGGTCTACTTGATATTATGCACCTCGGTGGCAATTTTTAGATTTTCGGATTAAATTTTTTAATTTCACATTTTATGAAACATTTAGCATTTTTTGCGTTCTATGGCGATTGTTTAATATTAAAAAATAAAATCGAAGCAATTTCTGGATTTTTTGCAGTTAATTTTTATGCGTATTTTAGCTATATTCGCTTTCGGCGGAGATGTTATCGCATTAGTAAAAGTTTAGTTTTGGTTATAACAAACAGTTTAAAAAAACGATCATTAAATACTATATAGTACAGGCTATCCTAAAATGTACTGGACGTTATTAAAATTCAGTAACAACTAAAAACTGTCTGAATTAAAATTATTCTTACAGGTGGGTAATGTATCCAGACAGGAATTTCTTTACCAAGCTTCCTGACTTTAGTTCCAAACACACTTTATATTTGTCGCTACTCTGTCTCAAACTGTTATATTCCTGATAACCTCGCAAATTCAAAACGCAAATCGATTTTGTGTGTGTGGGGGGAGGGGTTAAAAGATAAGTAGAATTAACCCTTTCCGGTACATACAAATTTTGTTGTAAA
The DNA here is from genome assembly GCA_963932465.1 of Maratus speciosus. NCBI lineage: Eukaryota > Metazoa > Arthropoda > Arachnida > Araneae > Salticidae > Maratus > Maratus speciosus. The sequence continues at coordinate 489,910,793 of OZ010796.1, read as the reverse complement.
ATGATGAAATGATGGACTGACACCGGAATTTACATACGACTTTTTAAGAAATTAAAAACTTGTTACTTTATGATACTTTCATTGTAAAATCAAAATTTTATTAAAATATTCTTCGTGCCGTTTGTAAGTTTGGAATTAAAATTAGGTATCCTGACCCGGGACCACTGCGTCGGAAAGGGTTACAGTCAAAAACTGGATAAAATATGATTTATTTTAATACATTAGTTTGAATGTTTTAACAGTTTGAAACAGCGCAGCTCCATCAAACTATTATATCATATATTACAATATGAGCAGATCTTGTGTCTATATTTCTGTGTGTATATTCAAATTTTATCTAAAGAACTGCTCTAAAGATTTTGACTAAATTTTGTATCCTACCGTTTTGGGGTACGATCAGACCACTGGGCAAGGTTACATGCTCGAGAAAATTCGATTAGTGGGTCATTTTAGGATCCCTACGTTGCAATGCATTTCAATGGGAATGAAAATTGAAAAAGTTATTAAGTTGTTGAACAGTTGACAGTAAAGAAAGTCGCAAAGTTATCTACATTTTGTCAAATATGATGTCATTGATTTTGTCATATATTGATGTCAAATAATTTGGTGATATATGTCGAGATATTGGCGACATTGGCGACATTGGCGAAATTTGTCGGGGGAATTGAAATTAAAGATTACCAATGCCAAAACACATGTTTGGCACCAAATGAAATAATGCCGTCAAATGTGGCGAGATTTTGGCGAAAAAAAATGACTTTAAGAATATGAAGGAATTTTCTAGAAATTCCCAATAGGAGCCGAGATAAGTGATTCTACCAATCAAAGTCCAACTAAAAATGTTAGTTTCGAAGGATGCCCTTTCGTTGTAAATATGTAAGTAATGTAAAATTTAGAAATATGTAACAGTCGTGGAAAAAAATGTAAACACCTCCTACTAACTCTGCAACAAATTATTGTAGAAGAAAGTTACTAGTACCAAGCAATTGGAAATAAAGTCTACTTCTAAATTATGCATATAAAATTTTATTAAGGGGGACATCTACATATTGAAACGAACCCAAACTTTTTTTCAATAAGAATACCCAAATTTGACACCATAAATAAATTCTACACCCTTAAATAAGCCTAAAAACAAATTTTCATTAAATTCGTATAATTTATTTGAGAGAAATTAATTATCATAAAATTAGCCTTTTTTAGGGTCTGTATCTAAATTAAAGTTCGGCACTCGATTGATGAAATGCTTCAGAATGACGATGTTACTTCTAATGCGTTATTTCTTGCCAATAGGACCATCTCACTCGCTTAATATGTTTCGACTATTGCCAGTCCAAATATTTCAATAAAATGAGTAAAATATATATATTTTTTTCCAATTATGCTTTTCTGAACACTATAAACGGCCTCTTAAACCATCATTTTGAAGTTTTTTAATCACAATTCGAAAACAAGAAAAATTTGAAATTGAGAATTTACATAAAGCAGGACATAATAAATATAAACCTATCAAAAAAAAAATGTAGATTACAATTCATATTTTTTTCGAACATATTTATTTCATAATTCATATTATAAAATTTTTAAAATTACAAATTCAATGTGTTTATGTTTGGGTTTTTAGTAATATAACCACACACAAAATTAGCACATTAAGATTATAATTTCAGGAGATATCAATAAAAATATTAAAATGTAATTTAACATTAGAAGCCCTAAATTTTGAATGTTTATAATTCAAAAACTTATCATCCAAATGACTTGAAATTTCATTTCTAGGTATAGTTTGAACCGAAGATTCAAAATACGGTGTCAAAATTGGGTATTGCTATTGAAAAAAACAAAGTTTGGTCTTGTTTTGATTTGTAGATGGCCCTCTAAACAAATTTTATATACATCCATTAAAAGAAGATTTTATTTCCAATCGTTTGGTACGAATAACTTTCTCCTATTATAATTAGTTGCAGAGTTAGTAGGGGGTGCTTAATTTTCTTTTCCTGTTGTTTATTTGATAATAAATGTTTATTTACTTTCATTTCTTTTTATAAAATATATAAATTATTTTTTTCTATAATTATTATTTTTTTCTTATATTTCATTTAGAAAATAATACAAAATAATTTAAAAACACGGTACTACTTAGTTATTCCGTCGACCAATTTCGCCAAATTATATAAATCGCCAAACCACTCGCCAAATTATACAAATTGACAATTTTTATTTTAAATAACGAAAGAAGAAATAAATTAGTATAACATTAATAAATATACAAATAAAAAGTCGAAATAAAAATCACTTGATGACGTAAACACGTGTAACTTGCTTAAAGTACAGTGAATGTGACATTTACGTTCAACCATTATTGGCATTTAATTTATAGTTTGACGACAGATTTTTGGTCGACGGGATAACTAACAAGGAGAGGGCCAACCTTGTTAATCACAGATTTTGATTATTTTAATATATGTTGTAGGATAGAGACCCTTTAGTGTCAGGTTCTACGGATTTTATCCAATGCTCCTTAGTTTTTGAGAAACCGGGGGGGTCTAATATTAGTACACAACTTAAATACTTACTTTGCAACAACAATGTTAGGTCAGTCGTACCTCAGTTGGTATGGTGTTTACCGGCTGATTCGCGGGCCCGGGTTCGATACCTGAATGAGCTACATTTGTTTTTCTCATGTTTTGTTTTATAAATTTACTTGTAAGTATAACTTAATAACTCACTGTCAATTAAAATTTTTAATATTGTATATCAATTATAATTTTAACCTATTTAATTTTTTACTTTTAATTAAATAGTTGTAATAAAACATCATAAAACTGTTAATTTTAAAAAAAATCACTTTTAAAATGTATTTCATATATTCTTTATCGATGCAATGATATTGAGCAATTGTGTCAATTCGTGATTTTAAAGAAACATCATTTACGCATTGTTTTAACAAAGGAAGTCAATGCGATAATACTATTATTCTGTTTCTAAAGTATCAAGCATAATCATATTAAAAATTAGCATCAGAATTAAATTACAACCGATTTTTTGCATATTAAAGATTTTTAAATTTGTAATAAAGTATGCTTGCGCTTTCAATTATTTTGCTTTCCCCTTTATCTTTTTTCTGCTTTTATTTTTATTTTATTTGAATATTCCTTTTTTTTTATCATAACTAGATGGCACCACAACAGAATTTGTCACGATTTTAGAATTTTTATCATTCAATAATAGATCCAATTTCTTTTTAAACCTCTTTAATGGATGAGAAATAATAGTTTACAAATAAGAAATGATAAATTTAAGTTTGCTAACTTTACAGTTAATGTATGGTGTTAAAATTTTTAATCGAAATTATTAAATTATAATTACAACTATATTTATAAAACAAAAAATGAAAAAAACAAATGTAGCCTATTCAGGTATCGAACCCGGACCCTCGGAGCAGCCGACAAACGCCATGCCAACTGAGCTACGACTGACCTGTCATTTTGGTTGCTAAGTAAGTATTTAAGTTGTGTACTAATATTAGACCCCTGGTTTTTCAAGAACTAAGGGGCATTGGATAAAATCCGTTGAACCTGACACTAAGGGGTGTCTACCCTACAATATATATTAAAATAATCAAAATCTGTGATTAACAAGGTTGGCCCTCTCCTTGTAAGTAATACCAAAAATGCATATGTAACTGGTATTTGAAAACGAGGTTTTCGCCAAATTTTCGTTAAAAAAACAAAAAAAAAAAACAAAAAAAAAATCCCGCCAAACCTGCTCTGCGTATATGACATCTGGCCAAATATTACCACTCGAAAAAAAATGCTAACTGGCGAGTTGAAAAAAAGCTATTGGCGAGATTTGCATCCGGCTAGCGTAACAGTACTAAGAATTCTTTGCAACCATGGCAAATTTTATGTAGTTTTATTAGAAAAAAAAATTTTTGATTTTTTAATCAAAATGGAAAACTTACGGTCCCATATTTTTTTCTGACTCCAATGTCATATACGGAACAGGCACTTAACTGGCGCCAAAGTATCGTTATTTTGCTTGATATGGTAAGCCGGATGTTGTTTATGTTGTTGATGCGTTCCCCAAATTGGCGTCGTTAAAAAATCGCGCCAATAAGGGACGTATATGACATCTGTGCCAAACTTTCATATGAACGGCGAAGGGATCAGACCGTATTTCTTTATGGCAGTTGATGACTTGAACTATTATAATATAGATGAAATGATGGCGATAGAATAATATTTGGCAACTTATCACCTGTGCCTGGCTAACATTAAAGTACCAAATTGCACCTAGAGTATAAAAAGCGAAGGGGTCCGCGTGGAGCTGTTGATGATAGTCACATGACTTAGGCTATTGTTATAGAGATGGTTTTGAAATACCGGGAAACAAAGACTCCGTATACATAATTTATTTTATTTTAGCTTCGTTTCAAATGTTTAACTGATCCTCTTTAATCAAAAATGAAAACAACCATTGGATGTCTTAACAGCAACTGATTCGCCCTTAAATTTTTACAATCAAAGGGATTTGAATGGAAACCCTTTTACAGGGAGATCTGCACAGCTTCTTTCAATCTTCTCTAATATTTCTAAAACCCATCAGATTAGCGTGTTTTTAGATTCTGCGGTGTCTCAACGGGGGTTGGCGAGCGTAGCTTGCAGGGGGCAGAGCCCCTTAGTTCTCCTATAAGAGTAACTTCAATAGCTATCGCCATTTACTTGTTATTTAGTTTTTAAAACAGTCAGCCTATTTTAAGTCACACTGTAAACGAGAGGTCTTCAAAGTTTTTGGCTAAAAGTCGGTTCCCGCAATAAAGGTATTCTTCGAGTTATTTAATCGCAAAATTTCTGTCTCTAAGAAAAAATTTTCTATTATAAAATAGTGGTTCAGGACATGTGTACTTCGTGAGATGTTGAAGATCCCTACTGTAAATGTTTACATCTTTGTTAACTAAAGAATAAATTAACAGCTTTGAAAATATAACTAAAGGCATTATTTAACATTTTTAAAAAGGAAAAAGCAGCTTTTCCTTTTTAATAATAAGTAAATGACAAGACTCTTTAACATTCTGACGTAACATCTGCCATCTCTGATTTGATAAAGAAATCCTTTTTATGTGATAATTCAATTTTAAAAATGCATTTTGTTGGAATACTGATGTACTTTCTTAAATGGATCAAGGAAACTTCTAAACCTCAAAGTAAAGCATCTTAGGTGTCCTGTGAAACAGCTGTCAAAAATATTTGCGTAATCTATTGAAGATAAAACTTGGAAAACTTTTTTTTTTTCAGGAAACGTCGAAAATGATAATCAGTTATTTAAAATTTTATCAGCATAATTGATTATTTTAAAAACGTCAGAATCCAATCTTTTCATTTTTCTAAATTCTATTTGCCTTCTATCGTTTTATTAAATTTTTTCCTAGATATTTTTATTATATTTGTGTTTTTATCAAGATTAAAACAGTATTTAGTTTTATGAATCTTTTTTACCGATGAAAATATGAAATAAATATTCCTAAAAAAAAATTGCTTGCGAAATATTTTCTAGAAAAGAACTAAAAAGTTTTAAGAACTTTGATAGTACAGGACTTTAAATAGATAAAACTAAACTCACTCCATTCATTTTATGTTTTTTACTTATTTCATTCACTTTATTTATCTTTTGCTGCGTTACATACACTATATGGCCGAAGATGACCGGTCACTTGCGATTTTAGACATTTTGTTAAATATCTAGAAAATACATGAGTAATTAACCTAAAACTGCAGATGTGTAAACAGTATAGTATAGGTCATATATTTCCGCGAAGATTTTTTCTCGAAACCTCATAGGGGACCATCAGCAAATTGAGAAATAACGAATATCTTTTGGATAACCCTGTAAAAACTAATGTAGCAAAATCGTTCAAACTCGAGATTATGATTAAGTGGCTTATTGTAATAAACTGTGTTCATTGTTATGATTATTGCATGTATACTCGTAGAGAAATTAAGGTTTTTACAGGGTGCGGGGAAAGTATTGATAAAAAAATCAATCGCTATTAGAACGCCATAGATACAATTATTTCAATAATTTTTGTTGAGTAAGTTTAACAACTAAATAAAAATTGATATTCTGTCATTCATTTTCGATTTGGTCTCCTTTTGCCTTGATACACTGGCGGAGACGGTGCGGGATGGCATACACGGCACGCTGCAAGTAGTCCGCATCGAGTCGTTCCATTCACGTGTCAGAGTAGCTTTTAAAGAAGCGATAATCTCGTGAGATTTAGCACAGTTTCTTGCTTGCAACACTCCCCATACTGAGTAATCAAATAGATTCAAATTCGGACAATTCGGTGGCCAGGCTTGAGAACAAATGGAATCGCGAAGATTTGCTTGGCACCACTGTTGCGTTTGGCGAGCCTTGTGGGCTGGTGCTGAATCTTGTTGGAACACATATGGATTGCTTCCAAAATGAGAATTTAGCCATGGAAGGACTTCCTTTATCAGAATATCGTTAACTTAATTGTTCTGATTAATCTGACGCCAGCATCAACAAAGACCAAAGGGGATTTCCCATTGCTTCTCGTTTCATTTCTTCTCAAGACTGGCCACCGAGTAGTCCGGATTTGAATACACTTGATCACACAGTATGAGGAGTGTTGCAAGCAAGAACCTGTGCTAAACCACACAAGAATATCGCTTCTTTAAAAGCTGCTCTGACACATGAATGGAACGGTCTCGATGCGGACTATTTGCGGCGCGCCACTGACGCCTTCCCGCGTCTTCTCCGGGAGTGTATCTAGGCAAAAGGTCACCCAATTGAAAATGAATGATACAATATCAATTGTTACTTAGTTGTTAAACTTACTCATTAAAAATTATTGAACTAATTGTATCTATGACGTTGTAGTAGAGATTGATTTTACTATCAATACTTTATCCGCATTCTGTATAAAAACAGTCCCAAATTTTGCGAAGTTTTTTGCTTATAATTTGCAGACTTCTTAATATAAAAAAAAGTTCTTTTCAAAAAATATGACGAACAACATTGTACACAAACCTATGCAATCAGAATTAAAAAATAATAAAAATTGGATGAAAAATGAGCAGGTTTACTAAAAAATGTTTCACTGCGCATGCGCGAATGCAATCAAAATTTAATGTGCATAATGTGTTAGCTAAATGTATGCAGAAACTTTTGTAAAAGTCTCAAAAACATATTTTGAAAAGTCTGATAATAATCGTTCATAGAATTAGCTCAAAATCCGTTGTTCCTAAAATGAAGCAAAAAGATCAGGGGTTGTATCCATACATCCATTGATTAGTGCCAATATAGCATACACAATATTGCACGTACTACTGTATCTGGATACAGCCCCTCATCTATTTTATTCCTTTTAGGAATAACGGATTTTGAGCTTATTCTATAAACGATTATTATCAGACTTTTCAAACTTTTCAAACTCTCATTTTTTTTTTGTTTTTGAGACTTTCACAAAAGTTGCTCTATACATTTAGCTAACACATTATGCAACTTACATTTTGCTTACGTTCAAGCAGTGAATCCTTATTTAGTAAACCTGCTCATTTTTCATACAATTTTTATTATTTTTTCATTCTTATTGCAGGGTATTTTGTACAATGTTGTTTGTCATATTTTCTGAAAAGAACTTTTTTTATATTAAGAACTCTGCAAATTATAAGCAAAAAACTTGGCGAAATTTGGGACTGTTTTTATAAAAACCTTAATTTCTCTACGAGTGTGCATGCTATCCTCATAAAAATGCACACATTATATTACAATAAGCCACTTATTAATAATCTTGAGTTTAAACGCTTTTGTTACATTAGTTTTTACAGGGTTATCCAAAATATATTCGTTCTTTTTCAATATGTTGACGGTCTCCTATTGAGTTTCGGGAAAAAAATCTTCGCCGAAATATATGACTTATACTATACCGTTTACACATCTGCAGTTTCAGGTTAATTCCCCGTCTATTTTTCTAGATATTTGACAAAACGTCTAAAATTGCAAGTGACCGGTCACCTTTGGCCATATAGTGTATATTCTATATGTTGATAGATACAAAGTATCTTTTTTTTATGAAAAACTTCTAAATCAATATTTACACTTATACAGAGTGTATTAGGATTGATCGTTCAAATTTGGTGGAGAGGTAGTAAATAGCGAAAGAAGACAATCTCACATAGGGAAGTATAGACGCAAACGAACACATGAAGTTATAGAGGGCGCGGTGTATACACAATTTCTCATCACACGCAAAGCTCTCTGACAAGTCCATTCGGTCGTCATTCGACAAGGTGGCATTGCAGAAATAACACGAATTACTATACATTAAATGAATGTCTAGATAGGCATCTAACTTACGGTGCTTCAGGGGAAAGCGGTAGGAGAGCTGCGCAAATGTAGGCAGAGCGCTACCACAACCACCGCACACCTCAGCATCAAAAGTTTGCACGTGTTCATCAACAACTGTGCGAAACTGGGTCAGTTACAAGTACCTGTCATAATAGAGGAGGCAACCTATCGACACGAACAGTTCCAATCGAGGAAGTTATCTTACAGTCTGACGAAGAAAAATCAAATTTCAGCGCACGAGATATTGTTCGCCAGTTTGTTGTTTCGCACTCAACAGATTGGCGGATACTAAACGAGGAACGTTTACATTCCTTTTCACATTTTGCAGAAATCTATGATGCTCTCCTCGCCTCTCTGCGAATGCGAAGAATTGGGCACACCACAGCATAGCCACTATCACTATATCCTAATGGAAACATGGCATATCAAATTTCACAGCCCCCCCCCCCCCACACACACACACACACCAAATCCTGGCTATGAAACATACTCTCAAGGCCGGCACTGCTGGCGAAATCAAAGCATATTTTTAAATTTCAAAAAGAAATTTGTGTTCTCACTTCCCAGTGATTATGTGTCGGGAGAAAAAAAAGTATCAGATCAGCACTCCGAATCTGAACTTTCTGGGCTTACAGTGCGCGCAGCATTGCCACAGCAGCAGCAACCCCTCCTTTTCCACCCGCTGCTTGTCGCTTGGGGACTACTTGCCCCAGCGGGTGACGCCTAAGTCATCGTTTTTTCTCCCGCTCTCTGTCGCAAAGGGGCAGCTTGTGCCACAGCGGGCAGAGCTTTCTATGTAAATTCTTATCTTTACAGCATTTATGGAAATACCACCCATTGTCGAGATTTTGGCGGCTTCAGCTCTGGCTGAAAACTGCTTTTTTAAAGATCTCAATAAAGGAGATCGGGAGGGACTCTATGCTCTACAGACTTGGTTTTTCTCATCTGAGCAGCCCCTCTTAGGCAATTAAACATATGATGCTAAGTTTTGCGCCGGTTGGGATAGTGTTCTGCATACATTTGCGCAGCTCTCCGAGCGCTTTCCCCGATCGAACCATAAGTTAGATGCATATCTGCATATTTATTCAACGTATAATGATTCATACTACTTCTGCAAAGTCACCTTGTTGAATGACGACTGGCGGCTGAACTTTTCAGAGAACTTTAAACGTGACCAGAAGTTTTGGATACAGAGAGCTCTCTACAAAGACACGCGTTCGTTTGCGCCCATACTTTCCTATATGAGATTGTCTTCTTTTGATATTTTCTACCTCCCTACCAAATTTGAACGATCAATCCTGGTACACCTGTATGTCAAACACGCACACTTATGACACTTAGTTAGTATATATATACATTATATATATATATATATATATACTAACATATGATGTAATACACTCTAAATATAAAAGAAGGACTATTCACTTCACTCTATCACAGAGTCAAAATATGCCCAACCTCTTTAGAGTAACTATTCACTCTGAGCAAAAGTGAAATTTTTGAATCTCTGAAAAAGTGAATAGTCACTCCTGGGAAGTGAATATTCACTCTAAACAGGGGTGGATAATCACTGTCTCGGCGGAGTTACTATTCACTCTTGATAAAGGAGTGCATATTTTCACCTCTGGTAGGAGTGAATATTCACTTTTTCATAGGAGTAAATGTTCATTTTTTATGGAGTCAATTCTCTTTTTATTTTAATTTTATGGGCATTTTAAAAGAATTACATATTTTACAGCATGCAATGAAAATAGTTACAAGCGTGGTAAAGATTGGAATAAAATACTTTATTAGCAATAATTTTTTTAATTCATAGTTTGTAACACTAACTGAACTTTTAAGGAAAAAGTCAGTTTAAGATGCACATGAATTAAATTAGATTGCTGATAGCAATAAACTAAAATATTTCATACCAATCTTATCCTTCGTGTTTACTTTTATTGTATGTGCTATAAAGATATGATAGTTTTAAAATTCCCATAAGGACAAGTAATTAAACAAAATATTAATCAATTAATATTATTTATTTCTTTTCAGGTACCCAAAAAGTTGTATTAATTGTTTTAATAATTCCTGTGGTGTATGTTAATATGTTTTTTTTTTTTTTTTTTTTTTTTGGGGGGGGGGGGTATTAGTACTTCCGGGATTTATGCCGCACATTTTTTTTAATTTGTGTAAAAAGTCCCATGGAGGACATAAAATTTAAAAAATCATGCTGTGCTATTTAATGTTAAATATACAACGCGTGTACTGCGACAAAAAATTCAAAACAAATTATTAATATTTTTTAACATTTTTTTTCTAAACCATTACACTGCGGCGCCTCACCCGTACATTCAGGCTGAGACGCCGCACTTGTGCGGTAGTTATGCCGTGCTTGAAGTAAGAAGAGGATGAAATTATAAATAAAAATATTTAAAAAAATATATTCATATCTGGACGATGTAATAACATTAACGATGTAATAACATTAACGATGTAATAACAAAATGAAAATAAATGAGTACAATGAAACGTATTAGTAGATTCAAATTAATAATTGTTGCCTACTTTCAATATTACAATTATCGACATTTTTTTTACATTAAATTTTAATTGTTATTTCAGCAACAACATAACATCAATGTATTAGAAAGGGAAAAGAAAAATTAAAATTGTGTTTACATAATCTATTTGTTAATCCTTTTGGAACCGGTGGCTTTTACACAAATTGTATTCGGTTGGTACCACTTTTTAAAAAGAAGTTACCTTTACTTAAATAATCATGAAAATGCTCTATTTAAACAAAGCAAATATTACTCTTCTTTTTTACTGGTGCCAGAAACAAATTTGTAAGCTCTTTATGAAGGTGCTTATAAGCACCTATGGTACCGAATGGGTTAAGAGACCTGTTTTTTCGACTAAAATCTACAGAAAAAGTGTCGAAAAAGAACAGTCTTTATGTAACTACATTTAAACACATGATGCAACGAAGCCAATTACACTTCCTCTTTTTGGAGTAGTTTGCAAAGAACGTCTGCGTTACGCGTAATCCAGTTTTTCATTATTATCACCTTGATTTGCATCTTTCTTGCACTTCTTACTTTTTATTTTCCCCTTTATCTCCTTTGGTTTTACTAAACTTGATAACATGCCTAACACGGTTAGTCTGTGCAAAAAGAAAAGGAAAAGTTAATAACACTTATCATCCCGTACAAAGAAAACTGCGGCATGTATACCGGAATATCAGTGCGGCATGTATCCCATTTTGCATGGTGCAGACATCGGCCATCACAGTTTCCTGCCATCGCTAAAGGAATGGCGTAACCATACACACAGTACTCTATACAAATGCTACACTTAGATTTGACTTCTAAATCATGCATGCATTTAGTAATTAGTGTATGAAAAGTATTTAAACATAACGTGTTTAATATTATGGACAGGGAAATGATGTACTTACGTCAAATTAAGGATTGTATTTCTACAAGTAAACATCGAAATGAGATTCACGCTATACACTGGTTAAAATAATCTCATTGCGCACCTATACTGTGCGTTTTACCACCATCTATCGATAATTACAAGAAATATAAGTGGTGCGGCATCGATCCCGTATGCGGCGACTCTCCCGGAGTTACCCTAATTCAAATTTTAGATCGTTAGATCTCAGTATTTGTTGCTAATGAATTTAAAACTGATTAAACGTTATAGTTTAATATATTTTAGTTTTACCAATTAGAAATAGACTAAAAATAATAATTATTATTTTATAATTGTAGTATTAAACAACAACAATAATAACAATATATAATGCAAGTGTTTATAAGCAGAAAACTGTAAAAAAAAAAAAAACGAAAAATATCTAGCAGCACACTTTCTCAACACATTTTCAACAAATCTCAAACAGAACCAATTCCAGTTCAATTTTTTTCTATATAACATAAAACTATTCAACTCATGATCATAATATACAAAACTACAGGAATGAAAGATTAAGATTAAATAAAACTTACCTTTACGTTCCATAAATAATCACTTTAATAATATCTGTATGTTTTAATCCTGAAATGACGGACGCCTTTCTGTTATCGTAAAAAGAAGTGTTGCTGTTCTGATTAGCTGATCAGTAATACGAATACATACAATTAGAAATCGACATAAAATTCGTTTTCCTTTTCGTCCCAAAATCTGATTTGCGCCAAAAATGCGTTTTCGGCGAAAATGCTGGCAAAAATTTGGCCGGCCCGAAACTATCTATATTCCAAAAATCTTATTTCTTCGTTTGGAAAATTTCAATATTACCCTTTGAATTGAGCTGTATCGGCTCAAATGAGACACTCTTTATTTAATACCATGAACTTCATAGTGTATACTTATCAGTCATGACAGGCTCGAGACGGGAGTAAAAATAATAATGCAAGAATGCATAACTGACTCAACTTTGAAGACTTTTCGTGCGCTCGGGAAAAACTGCAGGTTTAACAGCAATAGAAGTTTGAAACTGCAAAACTGTTTCGAAAGATCTTTGAGAATGTTTTATCATTCTGTATCGTGTATGAATTATTACATTTAATTTTATATAAAGATAAAAAGTTCCATAAAAAATCACTTTAATAATATCCGTATATTTTAATTTTAAAATGGCGAACTTTCTCCTATCTTTAAAAACGTCATAGACAAGACTGTTCTGATTGGATGATTATTAATACTCATACAATACTCGCTCCTGCTTAGAGTCTTTCAGAGGAGTGACTATTCACTCTTCAAAAGGAGTGCATTGTAGTACGTAATTTCCAAGGTTACATTATGAAATGGAGTTTTTGAAAATTAAGAAGTGACATATTTTGGTGCTTTTCATTATTTTACTCCATATATTGTTCAAAGTTGAACGGAATTTTTTTTAAAGTGTATAATGCCAAGTTTTCACTCTCGTCAGCGGAGTGAGATATTTCACTCTCGACAATGGAGCTAAATATTTCACTCCTTTCTAGAGAGTGGAAAATTCCACACTTTAAGGAGTGTATTTTTATAAAATTCACTCCAAAAAGAGTGAAAATGCCTGTCACTCTTTCAAAGACTGAACTTTTCACTCCTCCCTATTTTAGAGTGTATATATCATAATATATACATACACTATGTTAATATATATATATATATATAGAGAGAGAGAGAGAGAGAGGAGAGAGAAAGAGACAGAAGGATATATAGATAAGGTGTTCGATATCAATTTGACAGGTTGTAAATGGTATAAAATTATTATTTTTCATGAAAATTGTGACATTATACTCTTGGGTATCATATACACCCGTTGATGTCAAAAGCAACGGAAAGGGAGGAATGGAAGCCGTTACAATATTTGAAAAATCTAACCTGCATCATGATGATTCGCGCTGATTGCTACCCATGCTCTCTAAAAACAACTACACTGCTCAAAACAATTATAGGAGCACATAGTTTTAACGAAATTATGCAAATATTTACACCAATAAGTAACGTAAAATAAAACATCCATAATTTAAAGTGTTGTAGAAAATAGATAAAGAAAACTTCACATGTAAATTAAAGTTTATGACGTCAAAAACTAGAAAAAGGAGATAAGTGCAGAAATCGGGATTTTGCAGAAACGTCTGTTTCACTGCCTCAGTTGTAAAATTCAATTGCTCAGCTTGTGTTTTGAGAAAAGGTGGCTTGCAAATGTCACAACAACATGATTTACTGCAATCCATGGCTTGGCGTGTTATCGGAACAGTTGAATTTGGAGAAACACAGCGTAGTGTAGTGGACACTGCTGGAGTCGCAAAAAGTGTCCATGAAAGGCTGTGGAAACGATTCGAAGTCACATGGAATGGTAGTCATCGACAAGTGCAAGGTCGAAAATGTGCTAACACAGAAACTAATGACCGATATATCCTGTTAACAGCTCGTCGAGACGGAACGGGTAATGCTACTCAGCTACAAACACAGTTGTTCTTGGCAACAGGACGATGGGTGTCCAGCCAAACAGTCCAAAATAGGCTTCATCAGGGTGGTCTCTATGCACGTAAGCCAATTGTTTGTATTCCGTTGAGCTCAAACCATTGTGCGGCCCAAAGAAGTTGGGGAACTGAACATCGAGTTTGGAGGCAACATTGTTCGAGTCAAATTCTGTTTACAGACGAGTCCCGATTCAGTCTGGATGTGACATCTGATGTGTTTTGGCATGGAGAGAAAGAGGCACCCAAAATGATCCCACATTCGTTCGTGAAAGATCACATTATAGACGAGGTGGGTTGATGCTATTGGCTGGAATCAGCCAATAGGACGTATGTGGACGTATGGGCCTCCATATCATTCGGGATGGCACTTTGATGGTCCGAAGTTATACAGATGAGATACTGAGACCTCATGTCGTATTTTATGTTGCAGCAATTAGTGATTTCTGTTTTTCCATGCATGATAATGCCAGACTTCATACAGTTCGTCTTGTGGAAAACATGCTTGAAGCTAAAACAATACTGCGTATGGAATGACCAGCATGCTCTCTTGACCTAAATCCGATCGAGCATGTTTGGAACATACTCAGGCGACCCATTGCTGCGAGACCGAGGCCTCCTTTTACTGTCCGGGACTTGGAGATTGCAATTCTTGAGCAGTGGAACAGTATTCCCCAAAGTCTTATCGATAACCTCATCGCATGCATGGAAAACAGGTGTGCAGCACTCTTAGCTATTCGAGGAGACCACACGCCATATTAAAAATCTTGCATCATTTCTAAACATTACTTTTTTTTTATCATTTACATGAGACCAAATTGTTGCCCTAAATCATCTTTTTATGTTCTTTTCATCTTTTCAAAGAATAAAAGCTCCCTTACAATTTTTTGCGTATTTTTTCTGTATTGCGCATTGATACACGCGTACTATTCATTTTATGCCCATACATGGCTGTCTTGCACCGTTCCCTTCACTTTTTTGCTTGCTCCCCTAATTTTTTTGAGCAGTGTATATACAATGTGAAATGACGTTGTGTAAAGGGTGAAAGTTTAAATGTTACCTTTTGTAATTTGTGGTGGCAAACAATTTTGAGACCAGTTTGATTACAGGCTGCCCTAACACCTACGACTGTTCCTTTAACTCTACTAATTGTAATCTTGTGGATTATTATATGTGTGGTGTGATTCAGCATTTAAGCAAATGAACTGCCAGTATCACTAAGGCCCAACTGATCGGCAGACTTCGAGCAGCAGTTACCAGATTCAAGGGACAGATTCCAGAACCATCTTCAGACCTTTATGGGTTGCGGGTGGCATCTTTGATTAAAGTCTCTTTGGATTGTTGTAAGCATTGTGTCCTGTGCGCATTTTTCAATTTAAGTTTCTGTTTGACTCGGGGCCCCACCAGTGGCCGAGAGGTTCTGCTCTCGAAGCTGGTAGACGGGAGGTGCTGGATTCGATCCCAATCGCGCCCGTCGGCCTAATCGTTCGGAGTTTTCGTGGTTTTCTTCGAGCCGTGGATATTCCATGCGTTAATACGGATTAGGTTCCCTTAGAAAGACCCCCACGGAGGGCACTTCCCCCGGGCCTATATCCCTCGTGTAGATAATTGGCCGTCAAAAATCAACTCAATCAACTGTTTGACTCGGTTATTTGACATTTTCATCTTTCAACATCAACAGCCAAATTTAGACCGAACACCCTGTGAAAAGCATAAAAATGTAAACATTTAATCTGGAAAACATTTTTTGAACAATGGTACAGTTTAAAAGCCACATTTTTACCAGTGGCTCATACAATATTTTTAAGTTATACACACTCGTTGGAATACCCAAGGAATCCGACACCACTATTTCTGACTAGAAACTTTCTGTTTAGTACTTAAATCGCTGACTTTGTAATCGCCTCGTTTGATTCAGAACTTGCAAAATTTTTCCACGATTATATGAGGCGAAAAATTCTATTACTTAATTGCAATAGAAATTCACGCTCAGTATATTGTGATATGTTTTATTTGGTAGTTGCATTTTTAATGTCCTAATTCCGATATTAATCAAAATATTAATATATTAATAATAATTAACAAATATTCCACCAAATGTGCATGCTCTTTCGAAATTGTTATCTTCTCATTCGTGTACATAAACGAGTATATATCGTCGGTACCATGCCAAACTATCCAACGTGAAAATAGTTTTGCCAGTGGGCTACTTTTTTTAATTCAGATTTCTTGACTAGCACCACTTTTTTCAAATAGTAAAATTCGCCTTTTTTAATGACATACTTATTAAAGCGAAAACAGGGGGAATTTTACCATTTCAGAACAGTGGTGCCAATCAAGAAATCTGAATTTTAAAAAAGTAGTCCACTGGCAACACTGTTTTCATATTGGATAGTTTGACATGGTACCGACGATATACATGGTGTGTTCACAAAGTTTCAAGACTGGTCTTAGAAGCAAAAGTTATTAAACATTTTTGTACAGCGAACTAAAATTCTTCGAAATATGACCCTTGGGTAACAACACACCGCTGACAGCGTTTTTCCATTGTTCATAGGCTCCCTGGTAGTCTTCACACGAAGGCTGTTAAGAGACCTCGTCGAAGCTGGAATCGTGGATCGCTGGAATCGTGTCGAATCACTTCCCTTTCAGGTATTTCTTGATCCGGAGGAATAAAATAAAGTCGCTGGGTGCGAGGTCAGGGCTGTAGGGAGGCTTGTGGTACCATTGCCAGGTTAAACTTAGCCAAAACTTTGGCGTCTGAGAGCGACGTGTGAAAGGGCGCATTGTCGTGGTAAACAACATAATTTTCTCTGGTGTCTGGGCGGACGCACCGGGTCAGGTCGATTTTACGCTAGAATGCGCCCCTATTTGAAAGATAGAGTCCGGCGCGACCGCTCAGACGTCAAAGACGATTGGATTGTTCACCACGACAATGCACCCTCTCACACGCCGCCCGCCGCTGCCGAAGTTTTGCTAAGTTTAACATGGTAATACTGCCGGAAGCCCCCTACAGCCCCGACCTTGCTCCCATCGACTTTCTTTGTTCCCCCGGATCAAAAAAGACCTGAAAGGGAAGTGATTCGACACGATTCCAGCGATCCAAGCAGCTTCGACGAGGTCCCTTAAGAGCCTTGCGCGCGAAGACCTCCAGGAAGCCTATGAATTATGGAAAAAACGCTGGCAGCTGTGTGTTGATGCCCAAGAGTCATATTTCGAAGAATTTTAGTTCACTGTAAAAAAATGTTTAATAACTTTTGTATTCTAGGACCAGTCTTGAAACTTTGTGAACACACCATGTATATACATAAATGAGAACATAAAACTTTAACATTTTAAAAAGTAAAAATCCAAACTTTCGGCCTTCCTAAATTCTATTTGCCTTCTATCCTTTTATAATTTTTTTTTCTAGATATTTTTATTATATTTGTGTTTTTATCAGGATTAAAAAAGTATTTAGTTTCATGAATCTTTTTTACTGATGAAAACGTGATATATATATACATACATTTATTTATTTATTTATCTATCTATCATATATACTATATATATATATATATATATATATATATATATATATATTACGAATCTATTCCAGTAGAAAAACGTGGGTAAAATTAAACAGAATGAAAATGTATTCTGAATGCTCTTTCCCTTATCACTCCTCTGTCATTACCACAGAACTTTTAGTCATCAATCATTTGAGATAAGAGAATTGAGCTCGTAAGAAACAAAGTTAGAGGTCGAGAAATGTAACCGATGTAAAAAAAAATGTGCTGTGTAATATTTCAAGTAAATCATAGCTGCGCACTTTTACGATTTTTTCTTACAACTAAAATTTAATAGTAAAATTTTCCATATTTAATTCGCGAACTCTGCGATTCAATAAGTCAAAAATTTCTTTTAAATTTTAGTGGTAAAAAAAAAGCTTAAAAGTTGGCAGCTATGCGTAAATGTAGTTTAAAGTTCGACACTGTCCCGCTGAGTATGAGTATATAAATATTAACCCCTTGATTTTCGCTCCCGTCATATTCACGGGCTGTGTCGTTTACCCAGATTGTTTGATCTCCACCAGTTTTATAAAATGGCGTAATTGGCTTTATTATGCTATAATTTCACCTGTCATTAAATAAAGTGAATGTTTCTTTTTCAAAAAGATGGTGCCAATGAGGAATTTGAATTTTTAAACAGTAATTTAATGCGACCATTAAGGGGTTAATTTAGATGGATATTTGTTTTACATATAAATAAGGGCCTCACCAGTGGCCGAGAGGTTCTGCTCTCGAAGCTGGTAGACGGGAGGTGCAGGGTTCGAACCCAATCGTGCCCGTCGGCCTAATCGTTCGGAGTTTTCGTGGTTTTCTTCGAGCCGTGGATATTCCATGCGTTAATACGGATTAGGTTCCCTTAGAAAGACCCCCACGGAGGGCACTTCCCCCGGGCCTATATCCCTCGTGTAGATAATTGGCCGTCAAAAATCAACTCAATCAACTGTTTGACTCGGTCATTTGACATTTTCATCTTTCAACATCAACAGCCAAATTTAGACCGAACACCCTGTGAAAAGCATAAAAATGTAAACATTTAATCTGGAAAACATTTTTTGAACAATGGTACAGTTTAAAAGCCACATTTTTACCAGTGGCTCATACAATATTTTTAAGTTATACACACTCGTTGGAATACCCAAGGAATCCGACACCACTATTTCTGACTAGAAACTTTCTGTTTAGTACTTAAATCGCTGACTTTGTAATCGCCTCGTTTGATTCAGAACTTGCAAAATTTTTCCACGATTATATGAGGCGAAAAATTCTATTACTTAATTGCAATAGAAATTCACGCTCAGTATATTGTGATATGTTTTATTTGGTAGTTGCATTTTTAATGTCCTAATTCCGATATTAATCAAAATATTAATATATTAATAATAATTAACAAATATTCCACCAAATGTGCATGCTCTTTCGAAATTGTTATCTTCTCATTCGTGTACATAAACGAGTATATATCGTCGGTACCATGCCAAACTATCCAACGTGAAAATAGTTTTGCCAGTGGGCTACTTTTTTTAATTCAGATTTCTTGACTAGCACCACTTTTTTCAAATAGTAAAATTCGCCTTTTTTAATGACATACTTATTAAAGCGAAAACAGGGGGAATTTTACCATTTCAGAACAGTGGTGCCAATCAAGAAATCTGAATTTTAAAAAAGTAGTCCACTGGCAACACTGTTTTCATATTGGATAGTTTGACATGGTACCGACGATATACATGGTGTGTTCACAAAGTTTCAAGACTGGTCTTAGAAGCAAAAGTTATTAAACATTTTTGTACAGCGAACTAAAATTCTTCGAAATATGACCCTTGGGTAACAACACACCGCTGACAGCGTTTTTCCATTGTTCATAGGCTCCCTGGTAGTCTTCACACGAAGGCTGTTAAGAGACCTCGTCGAAGCTGGAATCGTGGATCGCTGGAATCGTGTCGAATCACTTCCCTTTCAGGTATTTCTTGATCCGGAGGAATAAAATAAAGTCGCTGGGTGCGAGGTCAGGGCTGTAGGGAGGCTTGTGGTACCATTGCCAGGTTAAACTTAGCCAAAACTTTGGCGTCTGAGAGCGACGTGTGAAAGGGCGCATTGTCGTGGTAAACAACATAATTTTCTCTGGTGTCTGGGCGGACGCACCGGGTCAGGTCGATTTTACGCTAGAATGCGCCCCTATTTGAAAGATAGAGTCCGGCGCGACCGCTCAGACGTCAAAGACGATTGGATTGTTCACCACGACAATGCACCCTCTCACACGCCACCCGCCGCTGCCGAAGTTTTGCTAAGTTTAACATGGTAATACTGCCGGAAGCCCCCTACAGCCCCGACCTTGCTCCCATCGACTTTCTTTGTTCCCCCGGATCAAAAAAGACCTGAAAGGGAAGTGATTCGACACGATTCCAGCGATCCAAGCAGCTTCGACGAGGTCCCTTAAGAGCCTTGCGCGCGAAGACCTCCAGGAAGCCTATGAATTATGGAAAAAACGCTGGCAGCTGTGTGTTGATGCCCAAGAGTCATATTTCGAAGAATTTTAGTTCACTGTAAAAAAATGTTTAATAACTTTTGTATTCTAGGACCAGTCTTGAAACTTTGTGAACACACCATGTATATACATAAATGAGAACATAACACTTTAACATTTTAAAAAGTAAAAATCCAAACTTTCGGCCTTCCTAAATTCTATTTGCCTTCTATCCTTTTATAATTTTTTTTTCTAGATATTTTTATTATATTTGTGTTTTTATCAGGATTAAAAAAGTATTTAGTTTCATGAATCTCTTTTACTGATGAAAACGTGATATATATATATATATACATACATTTATTTATTTATTTATCTATCTATCATATATACTATATATATATATATATATATATATATATATATATATTACGAATCTATTCCAGTAGAAAAACGTGGGTAAAATTAAACAGAATGAAAATGTATTCTGAATGCTCTTTCCCTTATCACTCCTCTGTCATTACCACAGAACTTTTAGTCATCAATCATTTGAGATAAGAGAATTGAGCTCGTAAGAAACAAAGTTAGAGGTCGAGAAATGTAACCGATGTAAAAAAAATGTGCTGTGTAATATTTCAAGTAAATCATAGCTGCGCACGTTTACGATTTTTTCTTACAACTAAAATTTAATAGTAAAATTTTCCATATTTAATTCGCGAACTCTGCGATTCAATAAGTCAAAAATTTCTTTTAAATTTTAGTGGTAAAAAAAAAGCTTAAAAGTTGGCAGCTATGCGTAAATGTAGTTTAAAGTTCGACACTGTCCCGCTGAGTATGAGTATATAAATATTAACCCCTTGATTTTCGCTCCCGTCATATTCACGGGCTGTGTCGTTTACCCAGATTGTTTGATCTCCACCAGTTTTATAAAATGGCGTAATTGGCTTTATTATGCTATAATTTCACCTGTCATTAAATAAAGTGAATATTTCTTTTTCAAAAAGATGGTGCCAATGAGGAATTTGAATTTTTAAACAGTAATTTAATGCGACCATTAAGGGGTTAATTTAGATGGATATTTGTTTTACATATAAATAAGGGCCTCACCAGTGGCCGAGAGGTTCTGCTCTCGAAGCTGGTAGACGGGAGGTACAGGGTTCGAACCCAATCGTGCCCGTCGGCCTAATCGTTCGGAGTTTTCGTGGTTTTCTTCGAACCTTGGATTTCCAAGCGTTAATACGGGTTAGGCTCCCTTAGAAAGACCCCCACGAAGGGCACTCCCCCACCCCCTCGAGCCTGTATCCATCGTGTTGATAATCGGCCGTCATAAACAAAACCAACCAACCAACCTAAAAAAAGGAAGAAAAAACACGCTTCAAACAGTTTTACTAAAAATGTATTTGCCTTAAGGCAACAATAACAAAACAACATTAAGTGGATTGTTTTATTATTCTTTTTTATATGATGTAGTTTGGTATAAGAAAAAAAATTCTGAAAAACGTACTAAAAATGCAGGTATATTGGAAAACATTTTTTTATAAGTTAAAAAATTATTTGTATCAAAAGACTATATTTTGAGGGAAACTATTCTGCATTAGTTTTAATAAATTAAAGCTACGAATGCTCGTAGGCATTTGTTACACACTAAATTAAACGCTGCGTAAGATAAAATTTTCAAATATTCACTTTAAAATTTCAAAGCATCGAACAGTTTTCAATTTCTTAACGTAAAACGTGTTTATAGGTGAAAACCACTATTTAAAAAAAAAAAAAAATTCTTCGCTTTATATAATCGTAGATTTCTGAAGTTATGTATGGAAAAGACAATTTTTTAAGCATATTTGATAGTGCCGTCTATTCGCGATGTCCTTATTTTTGTAATATCGGGCGCGTGAAGCTCTGCGTTTTCCTCGGACATGTGTGGCAGCGATAGTGGCAGCGAGTTCAAGACAACATTGATCAACCGAATTAGAGTTCGATGAGGATTTTAATTAATATCTCAGCTAATTATCATAAAATCAAAAAATCTCTCATCTGCACTGGGACCTCTCTTCGTCTTATCAGAACTAAATTTGTAGATATCTACGTTTGATAGATTTCTCCAGCAACCGCGGACAGGCAAACACCCACTTCACCGTCCGCCTTTACACTTCTTTTTATTATTATACGCAGTTGCTACAGGTCAGGGAATTTCCCTGACTTTAGGTCAGATAAACACCAATATTTTTTTAGAGTAAAACTCGCTTTTTGCAATTGCGTGAATATAAAAGTCGAGTTTTCCAAAATTAAAATATTGGTATTTCATCTGAAAGTGTGAGAACCCTGTTATAAATCAAAGTTTGAATTAAAAATTAGATCCTTCATTTTGAAAGTATTAATATTTTTCTTTACCTAGTTTTGATATATTCTATAGCTTGCTTGCGCAAACACAATATTTTTTATAAAGAATTAAGAATAGTTTGAAACAACAACATAATGGGTCTATCGGAAAGTCGTGTCGTATTGGGACAATCAATTCGTACCGGAAAATTCTATCATTTAATTATTAGACATAGATTCCGATATCTAAAGGCTAATAATTACCAGGCAGAATTTTCCGGTACGAATTGATTTTTCCAACACGACACGTCTTTCCGATAGACCCAATACATTTTTAAATAAAAACTGTGCATATTTGATACATGAGTGTTTCTTATTTTTTTAGATACGAACGCCGTTCGTAAGACAATTTATCCTTCATACGTATGCTCATCGTAATTCAATGAATCCACAGCAAATTGCAAGCTTTCATTCCGCTTGCATTCCTTCAAACTTTTGCCTGAAAGTCGTTTGCCACCATAAATTCCCTGATATATTTCGTAATGTGTTTTCCTTCTTTGGAGAAGACGGACAAATTTCCAAAGAGTGGTTTTTTTTTTTTGTTGTTAGCTTTTGCACTTATCATTTTGTTACAGATGGCCAACTACTACGGTTTTTTGCCACCACTACTTTAAAGTACAAGTAATTGCTTTAATAAATCTCAGAAATATGCGACTAAAAAGGCGAAGGATTTTACACAGAAATAGTTGAGGGAAAAACCGGCCCGATTAGCGGCTATGCAGATATCACAAGAATATTGATGCGATATATCGTTACAAATATATTGTTTCTCGTAGTGTTTCCAATTTAAGGCTTTTTTATATGCAAAAAATTACTACCATTCAACCAGATTAGATTTTCAGTATAGTAATTTTTGTGTTATTTAAGTATGGAATGGCTGTCATTAGATAAAAGAAAAGTTATTGTACAGAAATTCTGGTACCATTGTAGTTTTTTAAGTAAAAAAGTGGCTAAGTTGGCAACAGTGGTTGCACATGGACTTCGTACCGACATTCTTGAAATTAGACTACACTAAAGAAGCTTATAAATTTAAAATTCTAAATCAAAATGGAAAGATTGAGTTTTTATTCTCTTCGTGTAATCTACCATTCAAATTTCTTATCTATGCTGGCATGGTTCTCCGTGAAATCGAGCGCACGTATCTGTAATCGTTACTTTCGGGCAGATATTGAGGTTCAAAAGTTCCACACAAAAGCACATAGGAAAGAAGAAATCCTCTCCATTGCTAGTTTCCATGTAAGACATTACCTTTGAATAAGTGACTAGTTTAGTTCGTTTGATTTAGATTAAGGGTTAGTTAGATCAACAACGGGAAAATCCAAAATCATCATAAATAAAAATAAAAAAAAATAAATCCGATCATACGTCTATTTTTCCAGCCACTTTCGAGTTGATATCCTGAAAACTTAACAAATAATAGTTTAAAAAAAGTTGAATACTAGTATGTTAGTAATGCTGGGATAAATACGCGAGTGGCAATTTTATATTTGTTTATAAAATTAGTATCTTATAAGCTAACATGGAACGTTAAAAATAGATAACATATTTACCACTGCAGTTGATATTAAACTTCTGCAGTACATTTCAGATTTGCTGGCAGACACTGTAGAATATGAAAGTTTTGAATTGGCTGCAGAAGCGTCACTAGTCCTTCGATCTGATGTCCTTGAAAGTTATATTGAATCACCCACTGTAACAATCGTTTATGACGATGATGGGTCTTATTGAGCTGCTGATTGCAAAGACTTTACTCATCAGTTACGCCCTGATATAAGTATCGAAAAAATGAAAGAATTTGTTACATTTTGGCAGTGAGATAAAAAGAAGAATTTAAAGTTTGATACTGTTAGAAATCTCTACAAATACCTAAGCGACGGGATGCATTTGCATCCTTTTCTGAAATACGATGAAAAGGGTAGTAGTAGACAGCACAAATCAAAACATATAGACACGTAGTTTTAATCGGTTTTAGGAAGCATTTCATCATAACTTAATCACTCATGACAATGGCTTAAGTCTATGTGCTATCTCAAAAAGCATAGGATTCCAGCTAATCTGCAGGATTTCCAGGCATCACAAGGTTGGCTACATAAATTGAATCTGTGAACAAAACTGTGTCCTGAAAAATTGATAAAATAATTACGTCCATGGATAGAGCTGACTTTTTAAATTATTCATCTGTGTTTATTGGCGATACTAAAATACAAGCGCGGATGACTGAGCTTAGCTCGGTCAAAATTAGTTTTGTGTTCAACTCGATATATTATCCTCATTGTATCATTCGTCCTTCCAAATTACATTTTTAGCTCAAATCTGATTTGTTTAACCATGTATCTCGAGTCCTATTACGAATTTCTAAAAGTTCTTTCACATTCTGAATTCCTATTTTTTCGACAAATATCGCCAAATTTGGCAATATTCTTGCATTTGGCGCCGAGTATGCGTTTTGGCATTCGTAATCTTAAAAGTCGATTTTTCGGCAAAATGCCGCCAATATTTCGCCAACTTCGCGGTTTCATGACCCTGACCCGTAGGGACTCAAAATGACACACTAATGAAATCTGCACGAACATGTAACTTAAGTTCAGTGGTCTGCTAATTAAAAACGGTAGGATACAAAATTTAGTCAAAATCATTTAAGCCGTTTTATAGATAAAATTAGCTTGACCCGTAGTGACTCCAAAATGACGCACTAATCTAAGTTTCTCGAACATATGACACAGCCGAGTGGTCTTCTAAACACCGAAAACGATATAATACAAAATATTGTCAAAATCGCTTGAGCCGTTTTTAGATCAATTAGCTTGACTCTGACCCACTGTGACCCAAAATGACCCACTAATAGAATGTTCTTCAACATGCGGCCTAGCCCAATGGTATTCTTGTGCTCGAAAACAGTAAAATACAAAATTTCGTCAAAATCGCTAGAGCCATTTTTTAGATAAAGTTAGCTTGACCAACAGTGACCCAAAAATGACCCACTAATATAATTTTCTGCAACATATGACTTATCCCAATGATCTTGTCGTAATCCGGATCGATATACAAAATTTAGTCATAAACGTTTGAACCGTTTTTTAGTTAAAATTGGCTTGACCCAAAATGACCCAAATATGACCCACTAATCGAAATTTCTCAAACATGTGACCTAGCCTAATAGTTTTGTCGTGCCCCAAAACGGTTAGATATAAAATTTACTTAAAATCGATTGACTCGTTTTTTTTAGATATAATTAGCTTGACCCATTATGACCCTTTATGACCCACTAATCGAATTTCCTCGAACATGCGACTTTACCCAATGGTCTCATCGACCCCGAAAACGATAGAATACAAAATTTAATCAAAATCATTAGAACCGTTTTCTAGACAAATTAGCTTGACCCGTAGTGACCCAAAAATGATCCACTAATCGAAATTTCTCGAACAAGTGACCTAGCCATATGATCTTCTCGTTC
Organism: Maratus speciosus; assembly: GCA_963932465.1. NCBI lineage: Eukaryota > Metazoa > Arthropoda > Arachnida > Araneae > Salticidae > Maratus > Maratus speciosus. The sequence goes on along the minus strand of OZ010796.1, from coordinate 489,884,615 downwards.
CCGGAAACGGTATAATACAAAATTTTATCAAAATCGTTTGAGCCGTTTTTTAGATACAATTATCTTGACGCTGACCCATTGTGACCCAAAATGACCCACTAATCGAATGTTCTTGAACATGCGATCTAGCCCAATGGTGTTCTTGTGCCCTAAAACGACAGAATACAAAATTTTGTCAAAATCGTTTGAGCCGTTTTCTAGATAAAATTATCTTGACCCACAGTGAACCAAAATTGACCCACTAATCAAATTTTCTCTAACGTATGACTTAGCCTAATGGTCTTCTCGTAATCCAAAACGATATAGAATACAAAATTTAGTCAAAATCGTTAGAGCCGTTTTTTAGATAAAATTGACTTGACCCAAAGTGACCTATTACCCACTAATCGAAATTTCTCGAATATGTGACCTAGCCCAATAGTTTTGTGGTGCCCAAAAAAGGTTGGATATAAAATTTAGTTTAAATCGATTGATTTGTTTTTTAGATATAATTAACTTGACCTTGGCCTAATATGACCCAAAATGGCCCACTAATTGAATTTTCTGGAACATGTGACCTAGACCAATGGTCTTCTCGTGCCCGAAAATGCTAAAATACAAAATTTAGTCAAAATCGTTAGAGCCGTTTTTAAGAAAAAATTTTTACACACACACACACACACAATTTTTGCTCGTATTATAGCATAAGATGTATGACAGGTTACCCATTATTAGATTTATATACATGTACGATAGAACATTCCGAGTGCAATCTAGAAACGCATACTGGTTGAACTTCAACACCGTGTCGATCGAAGAGTGTAAATGTTACTGTGCAGCAGGTAAACGTCACAACCATTATACCCATCATTACAACCCGTCATGTCATCTAACAGTACATTGCATTCAGCAATGTTAATTGTTTCAAAAGAAATATGTAAGGCATGCGGCCCAAGAGTTGCACAAATTTTATTTCGAGCAGACGCCATAAGTGTTTAAGCTTCTGCGTCCCGAAAAATTGGTAAGGACCACCTCAGTTAGTGATATAAGGAGTTTTTAATTCCCAACGTTCGGTTCAAGTAGCTTATGCTTGTGGATTCAGGGGCATTTTATACTAACAGTGACTATATTAACATCAGTACAAAATTAAACAAAAGTTTGAAGATAAACACTATTCCGCGTAAAACGACAGGAATATATCCAGCTGTTACACCAATAGCTTTTTCGTGTCTACAAAAGTTATTTTCGCTAATTTTCAGATTGCAGACTGCTTTATTCCATGGATATACAATAGTAATACCGGAACAAAATCATCAAGATACATACATTGATGCAAAACCAGCTTTCGTCACCACGGTATAAGTAAACCTGTCAGTATTCCTGGTACCAGGGTTACCAATTTGGCCTCCCTTTTTATTCCGAAATTTCGAGTTCATATCACAAATAACGAATAGTATTTTATACTTTATTTAATGAGAGAGATTTGTCGATCACATAAAAAGAAAATTCTTGTTTCGAAATTTCCGGTGTGAATTTGAAATTTCGCATTGAAATTGGAGGCCAAACTGGCAACCGTGCCTGGTACTGTTCTGGAAATCTTGTGAATTATTAACCAGTCATAAATCACACGGTTTTTGTTTCGCAGTCAATGATTTATCTATCTGGTTGTACGTTGTACAGCTTGTTTATTCCTTAACACAAGAAGGATCGTAAAGGGTCATTTTGACCCCTACCATATGAATATATTTCGGTTCGAACCAGAAATTTCTTTATAAAATAAGTTTAAAAGATACAGAGAAGAAAAATGCTAAGTAAATAAGTTAAACAGTTTTAAATAAAAATTCTGATGTAAAATATTTTTAGAAAACTTGAGTAAATTTCCAGGCCTTTTTAGTGTTAACTGCCAGCCTTCTTTCCTTCGTTGCTGCTTGTGTAAACTATCCTATTTTTTTTTTCCATCAAGACTGTCGCATTTGAAAATATATGAGGAGTGGACATTCCTAATAGTTTATTTCCCTCCCTGTTGCATAAAACAGTCTGCCCATCATGTTATGCAATAATAGCAACTATTGTATATAATATAATTGGTTCCATATCGAGAGACGGAAAATGGGGGTGGAGTTCGGAATACGACATGGAACATAATGTATATGATATAACGTATAAAATATAAGTTATATAGTGTAATGTATATAACATAAAAATTAATGCATATATTAGTAAAAAACAACCTGTATTACACATACAAGAATATTAGTAATGAGGGGCGTTTCTTCCATCAAACGTGCTTTTGTGAGTCGCTTTCAAACTGCAATATCTATGCTCCAAAATAACGATTATGATACTATTTGGTGTTGGTGTATATGTTTATACTCTTTAGCTATCTGCAAAATGCCGTTACGATTAGTGTGGAGCACTTCATTGAGTGTTCCTTATGAATTTAAGCTACTCATCTTTTAAACATTCTAACCTAAACAGGGTATATATCAGTGGTACTCACTACTTTTTGGGAAAGTTTTCTCGCACCACTATTTGTGAAAATAAATATTCGTTTTATTTAATGACAGAAGTTCTGCGATTGAATAAGGTTAATATTTTTAATTAAAAAGTGGCTCTGCGGTGCATGGTCCGCGTAGTGATTATCACTTGTATATACTATTTCTTTTTGGCAGCATATTTAAAATCTTTTATAAAATACCTATAATTGAGTGACAACTTGAGTTCATTTAATAAGAACATTAAAAAATTTTCTTCAAAATATGTAACTAAAAAGTAAAATAATTTCTTAAAATTTTTACATATATATTTTCTTATAGATATCAGTCACTGTACTATTTTAACAAACATGCATTTCAATTTCCTTTATTCCTTTTATGATATGCTTACGTGATTGATTACCAAAAAGCTTTTTCAAGACTTGGTGCGAATGCTTAACCTTTTGATGAATCAAGAACAATAGATTGTGTAAACAATGGCAACATTCATAGAAGATTGACAGCAAAAGAATTTCATTGAAAAGCAAATAGAGCTTCGTTTAAAATATGAAAATATATTCAGCATCAAATAGTTATGGATGCTTTCTCAAAAGTTTGTAAATATACATTATATATTTTTTTAATCATAAAGCTAGTAAAGTATTTCTTGATATATTTTTAAACTATTCATATACAAATACCTCCTACTTTTTTTTTCATTAAAAGGTTTTTAATTAAAATAAGAAAACGTTGAAACTAGCATTACCAAGAAAGTGGCTTTAATGCTCTAACTCTTTCTGGCACAGGCAATTTTTGTTGTAAAATGATGAAATGATTGACTGACACCGGAATTTTAAAACGACTTTCTTAGAAATTAAAAACCTGTTACTTTAAATGTTCATTGTAAAAGCAAAAGTTTACTAAGGTATTCTTGGTGCCGTTCGTAAGTTTGGAATTAAAATTAAATATCCCGACCCGGGCACACTGTGCCGGAAAGGGTTAAGAGCTTTATATTAATAACTTGATGAGACTAATTTGCGCTTAAATGTCCACTATGACTTCTACCTACACTTCCATTAATTTGCTATGATATCAATCACATTGCTGCCAACTTTTACGCTTGTTTCCTACCATATTTTAGTACTGAAAAAATTGCCTTTTTTAATCCTACAATTTCGACGATTAAATAAAACAAATTTTCCTGAAAAAAAAATAATGGTAGAAAAAAGGCGTAAACTTAGCAGCTATAGAATTCCCTTATTTAAGAAGAAATATACTTATAACTATATGCTCAAACCACGATTGTAATCTCGAATGTTTCGTTATTATACAAAACAATTTTCTGTATACATATACTATTTGTAAGTGGAAGCATACCGAGTGTTCCACAGCAATGGCCTTAAATGAAGGTCAGAGTCTTAGAATTATTGTAGCAGCATTAAAAATAAAGTGCAAAAAATTATCAACAGCAAATTTGAGAATTAACCGATGATATTTGTTTGCTCCTAAATGTTTAAAGAAGGACGTTAAATACAAAAAACTAAGGCTATCAATCGAACAAATGCCAATTAGCATAATCTGCATCTGTCTCTTTGATACCAAAAGAAAACTTTATCTCGTAGCTCGATGTCAAAAGCGTTATGATCTAAATGGAAAATTTACAAGATATGTACAGGTCGTTATTTTTTTCGAAGAACTCTTTCTTAATGGTAATTTTTGTATTATTTAATCGCAAAAGTATGCAATTAAGCAGAAATATTTGGAAGATTGCTATTTGGTAATAATTCTACTCAAAAATTATGACCTGTATGCACTCTGATTTAGAAAATGGAATTAATTTTGTAAAATATTTTGTTTTCTCTTTCTCTGGTTTTACTTTTCTCGTCTCATTTTCTATATTGCAGTTCTACAACAGTCTTATAGTACCCTTATATTTATCCAATTCAGAAATTAATCGGATTTTCAAATAATTTTAGTAATTAAAAAGTACATTTATGACATTTTACATTTTCAAATTCGACAACTACAACTCCAAATTAAATATGAAAAGAGTTCCAGTGTTCATTTGTTTCGGAAATATTTACCATGTTGAGTATGAAATATTGAAATGACCTCTCTCAACTGTACTTTCGAAGCTCAAAAACAGAGATTCCTTCCTTATGCAACGAGATACAAATCAATAAAAAGAAAAGTGCCCAGTTAAACTGATGGCATTGAGCTCTAAGGCTATTCACACTAATTGTATATTATACTCTTATTTCAAAGAATAATACCCCTCGAAAAATAAATTAAGTGGGATTAGATGAACCTCCAAATCTAATCAGGGAAGCGCCTTATTAGAATAGACCGGTATACCAAATTTGAAGCAAATCCCGCAAATCTGCATGAAAAACCCATTTATCTAAATTAAAGGGAGATTAACCCTCGTTCTCCATTTTATACTTAACCAATGAACATCCAAATTTAACCAGGGAAGCGCCTTAGCATAATAAACCTGTGTACTAAATTTCAAGCAAATCGGATGATTCTGCATGAAAAACCATTTACCTAAATTAAGGGGGAGATTAGCCCCGCCCCCCCCCCTCTTTATACTTAACCAATGAACTCCAAAACTAATCAGAGAAGCGCCTTATCAGAATGAATCTAGAAAAATATTGAAGCAAATCGGATATTTCTATCAAGAGTTATCGCATTACGTACATACATACGTACATACAGAACCTGTGGGCGCATTAGCTCTCAGGCTTTGATAGCCTGTGAACTAAAAAGTATAATGTTTACTTAGCGAAATATTAGGGATGTCAGAATACGGAATATGTCAGGATGACGGAAATTTAACGATTAAATAAGGTGAAGCTTACCTTTGGGAATTTGTAGTGGCAAATGACTTTTAGTCTAAAAGTTCGAAGGCCGTTTTCTTGGGGCCTTAACATATGTCCATTGTGCTACTTTTGGAATAATAATAAATAATATTTTTTTATAAATGAATTTTATACAAAAAAAGTGTAGAAAAACAAACATGGATATATCAAAAATTTCCCTGAGTGGCTCTGCTGACAACATGTACCAGAGGTTGAACAACATTTGTTCTGAAATAAAATTCTAACGCAGTAATGACTCAATCTAGAATTCCTGGCACATCTGGAATGAGATCTGAATATAATTTTAAGTAACCGAATCCATTATATTGCGATTTATTCTGGCACTTTACAGTGGTGTAAAATCGGAAAATTTTCATCTGTACCATCACCTTCAGGCAAAGAAGAGTGTCGTCATGTGCTATATCTGGCGATCCGGATACACCAGAAACTCAGGAACAAAGAGTTCTTGATCAGAGAGTCATCGTAGCCAAGCAGAAATAGACTCTTCGCGTTCCGCTGATTCGACCACATTCATCATATCGCTCACCCGCAAGAAAAGCGACACATCTCGACAAAAGTAAATTTCACAGGAGAGCAAAAGAAAATTTGCATGATTTTTCTGTGACATGAAATTGAACCACTTAGCTCTGCATGCAGGAGTAAAAACGTGCATAAAAGTATAAAACCCCTAAGAATGAAGGCATATGATGATGTTTGGAGGGTTGGATAAATTTACCTCTTCACACAATCAACCCCTCTTCTGTGGTCACGAATGGACAAATAGCGTAATAAAGTGATTTTCCGTACAACTACACTTATGAAACTTTTTGTGTAGCAAGACACACCCATGACAGACCTATTTGGGGAATAAAACGCAACATGAAATTTTGCGAGATGTGTCACTTTTCTTGCGGGTGAGCGAAATGTTTTCTTGCAAACATTACAGAAAATCACGATTAAACTGTGTATTGACTGTACAGTCCCAGGAGACAAATTGATAATGAATAAGAGAGATTCTCAAAAGGTGGGATCATTAAACGTTAACTATATGTAATTTTTAAAATTTTCAAATTTAAGGCCAATTTTTTTTAATTTTGCCTATAAATATAATATATAAATATTTTTAATAGTATGTCTAGAAAATTATACACAAACATTAAAAGACAGCAAATATTCTGGAAAAATAATTATTAAAGCATGTAATTAGCAGTTGTGTACGTTACAATATTTGGACATTTTTTCGCACGTACGTTACAGATTTTGGGAATTGATCTTAGTATTTAAAATTTTCTTAAGACTAAGAATGTACTAAATGTGTCTGTATACATATATATATTTGTATAATTAACTTTTTGTTACCCAGTAATAATAATAATAAAATCAAATGCTTTGTTACGTGCGTTACTTTCGGACATAACAAAATACAGAAAAATTCTTTATAGAAAAGTCCTTCTATTTTCAAAAAGCAATAAATCAGCCTGCCATCTCTTAACGAAATTATCAAAAAATCATCCGTTTCCTTTATGCATTCGTTGTTTACCATTAGATCCACCTGGAAAAAAGTTAAAACTCTTTTTCTTGGTGGTACTTTGGAGCAGTTAACGTTATGAATGTCCGAAATTGGCCTCTTTAGCATATAATAATAAAATTGACAAATTTTAATATATTTATACAAAGCTTTTAGAATAAATTATGTCATTTTCTGTCTCTGAATAGAATTAAAAACTCAATGTAAAAAAAAAAAATAAAGTCAATGATAATTAAAGTTATGTTTGAAAGGCTTAAAGTTATGACTTGTGTCCAGTGCCCACCTTTTGAGAATCGCCCATAAGAAGGCTGCAAATGTGGAAATACGAGTACATGAAGACCATTGTCTTCGTTGAGCGAGTAATTCATATTTTCCAGAAAATGAAAAAATCTTATCTGTAAGAAATAGAATGATTTTTTAGAATAATGCATCAAAAAGGTTTTTTTTTTTAAATCTTACTTTTATTTTTGTTTATTTATATATTTTTAATTATTTTTTTAAGTATTTTTTCGAAAATAATCAATATATCTCGTAATTAATTTATTTGACATACTCCAAAAATGTACTATCAGAAATAATTCATTAAGAAATTCCAAAGCATGGTAGTAGTCACAAACGAATACCAGGCTGAACAATTACATTTTTAATCTTAACGAATATTCGTCACTGATATTGAAACCGAACAACTAATTATACAAACTACTTCGAATTTTCTATGTTGTCATTCGCTCATTTAATGCCCTCATCACTTATGCTGCATTTACAAGAATGAATAATGGTAAATACATCTAATCGACTTGTACAATGCAAATTTCCAAACAAATTTTCCTTGATTAATCATCTTAACGCTAAAGGGAAAATGACTCATTTATTCGGAATGATTTATAGATGCTTATATTTATTTCATTTCCGTAAACCCTTCTGAATGAATAAAACATTTCTAATTGTTAAAGTAATTCTGCTTCTAAACTAAATGGATTCTTTTTAACATGCATTAACAAATACTTCACCAGAACATTGTTTCATTAACATTCAGATTGCTTATTATCCATTCTGTAAATGAAGATTCAATATTTTTAATCGGTTTATTTATTTTGTATTATTCCATTTGTTTCGCTTAGGATTATTTTCTGCTAACATATATTTTCAAGATTTGTATCACTACAAATTTTTGAAAGGTAATTTTGTCTTATTTAATGATATCAATTTCCGATAAGGTAAGAAGAAGATAACTATTTTAAAATGGTTGTATTTAAAAGTTAAAACACTACGAATTCTCATTTTGCACCTATTCCAGATGCATAAAATACAAGCAACATAAATTCATTTTGCCTATTTGCAAGCCTCTACAATTACATGCTTTTTCTTTCATTTCTGCATTAAGTCTAATTACTAGATCTAGTGTTAAACCCGTGAACTTACATGTCATTTCACTCTGCTGTTTTCCACTGGCATATTTTCCTGCCAAGCAAAAAACAACCTGCAATTCAACTATAAATGTCAAATATGTCTTCCGGTATTAAAAATAAATAACAAAGAAAAGAGTTCTATATTTAAATTGCAAACATTCTCAAAAATAATCCTTGGATCTAACGTGTTAATAATATTGCAATTAAAATAATAAAATTCGTATCAGAATTTAACTCTTTATGCCGCAACGGTAGTTTAAAATACTGTCGACCAAAAAAAGAAAAAACATTTCATTTTAATGTCTAAATCGTCACAGAGTAAAATCAAAATAGTCATCCACTTGAAATTAGGTCATTTTACATTTTGCATAAACAAAAGTAGCTTTGGGGTCACCTTCATGCTAAAATTGTACCAAACTCTGAAATTCTGAACACGAACACCTAATTTTTATATCATATTTTTACCTTAAGTAAGTTTTACCTTAAGATACAAACAGAAAGTGATTCGGTCATGTAATTTAGCAATTATGAAGGTTTAAAAGTTGGAACTCCTCATGTTAATTATGTCCTAATGTCCAACTTGTAATCATTGCATAACAGATTACAATATACTAATTAAGAAAACTCGTTATAAACACATATTTAACACATCGATCGGCAATAAACCAGTTTGTAATGAGTTCTAAATATTTTACTTTTTCATGTTCTAAAAGCATCATTCATTGTACAAAGCAAAAGTATTTTTTAGTGGATATTTTGTTTAGCCCCAGATATGCTATTTCTTTCGGGCAATAAATAAAGTATCGTTCCTAAAAAATAACATTTCGTTACATAAGCAGCCGTAAAACAAAGCAGATGTATCATTGTATCGTTAAATATACTGATAATCTCTACTACAATTTTCTTATCTTCTAAGCATCGCCCATTTTCAATTTTTACACCTTCGTATAGGAAAAAAAGTACTTTTATATGCAATTTGTTTGAAAACTTCATCTTAATTTATTTTCGAGATATTAATTTTTTTGTAGTTTTTAATCGCATTTCTATAATGGTGGCAACTGAAGTACTCCATTTTTGTAGAAAATAAAACAAAAATATTAGATTACTATATCTTATTGTTGCCATGTTCTCATAAGAACTGAAAAAAAAATTGTAATCAAAATACGAGCTATTTTGAAAAAATATAAATGAATGATTATTGATAGAACATGTAGAGATATTATAAACTATATTTCATTTTAAGAATCCATATTAATCTTACAAACAAATGAAGGCATATGAATTATTAGACAGACAATTTTACTGTCGAGCTTAGGACATCGCTTTTTGCTGGGTTTGTGTATTATTCCGCGATATTGACGTCATATGAATACTTTTCCATAGATGTTGTTTAAGACTAGATCGTAAATGTGACGGATGCAAATGACGTCATTGTAAAAGCGTATATTTTAAGTCTTAAAACTGAAATAAGTTTTGTAGAAGTGCATCATTTTCACTATAGCGGCTTTGAAATTCTTCACTGGTGAAAATGCTTCATTTTTCAAAATAACACAATTGAAATCAAACACTTTTACAAAAATTTAGAATGTCTTTATAGAAGAGCAGTGACCGTAAGGTTAAAATGATACTTGTTTTAGAGTTAGATAAATTAATATAAGATGCATTTTTTATTGTAACTAATAAAACAGTTCCTTCTTAAACAGTTTTTCCGTCGAAATTCGGTGGGTTCCACCTCATAGTAATAATATAATTTTTTTCTTTTCCTCATCGGGAGACGATACTAAATTCTGAAAAAGCAGAATTCCTGCTTCCTGCTCGTCATTTATATTGTTCAGATTCCTTGATTTTCAAAGACACGGAGTGGATATTATCAGTTATGAAATACTTTCTTCATTTATATTGTAAGGCTATTATAATTATACACATTTTAGGTAGATTTCGTAAGAAATACTACCTATTTCAATCTTCCCTATGTTGGAAGTTCTGAAATATTTTTGCAGATCTACTTCGATCATGACCCCTAGAACCCAAAACCACCCCCGGTTAAAAACTTTATATGTCTATCTATCTACCTAGCTACCTACCTAATCTACCTATCTATCTACCTATCTATTATATATATACATCACTTTTTTATAGACACGATAACTTTCATAACTCTGTACAAATCTCTTCCAAACTGATAACGTAAAATCAAGGGGTAGAAAATCTCGGTCAAGTTCGTTAATGGGCAAAATCGGACAAAAGGGGTGGAAATAGTAAGGGGTATTATGAAAACCGAAAAAACCCCATAAGTTTTAATTTATAATACATATCAAATCAGTTTAAAATTATTATTTCTTCTAGTAAAAGGGGCAGAAAAATCACAGATTTTTGATAAAATTAAAAATGGGCTCAAGGGGCGAAAAAAAGTACAGTTTTAGGGAGAAAAAAAATCATAACTTCGTCAATTCTTAAGATATCAAATTCCCTTAAACTTATTATAAAGCTTCTTAATATTATCTAGAACTTTTATATTGATAGGTTTTTGATAAAGCCAACTCTTACCGGGAAAAAAATGAGGGTGTTAAACAAGAAAAAAAATTCATATCCAAATATAGTAGTATGTGCAATATTGCGTACGCTATCTTGGCATTAATCAACAGATATTTAAAGAACCCCTCATCTTTTTGCTTCTTTTTGGGAACAACGGATTTCGAGCTTATTCTATCGACGATAAGTTTCAGAATTTTCAAGCTATGATTTTGAGACTTTCACAAACGTTGCTCTATATACTTAGCTAATACATTATGCATAATATATTTTGATTGCTTTCGCGCATGCGCAGTGAAGGAGTTTTTAGTAAACCTGCTCACTTTTCATTCAGTTTTTATTATTTTTTAATTCTGATGACAGAGTATTATGTACAATGTTGTTTTTCATATTTTCTGAAAATTTTTATATTTTTTATATTAAGAACTCTGCAAATTATAAGCAAAAAACTTGGCGAAATTTGGGACTGTTTTTATAAAAACCTTAATTTCTCTACGAGTGCTATCCTCATAAAAATGAACGCAGTATATTACAATAAGCCACTTATTAATAATCACGAGTTTGAACGCTTTTGCTACATTAGTTTTTACAGGATTATCCAAAAGATAATCGTTCAATTTGTTGACGGTGCCCTATGGACTTTGGGGAAAAAATCTTCGCGGAAATATATGACCTATACTATACTGTTTACATACCTGCAATTTCAGGTTAATTCCTCATGTATTTTTCTAGATATTTAACAAAACGTCTAAAATCGCAAGTGACCGGTCATCTTTGGTCACATAGTGTAAAACAGTCAGATTGCAGAAACGGTTGAGACAATATGGCAGAAAAGAAGAACCTGACTACCGCAAAAGTAAACTTACACTAGTTAAAATTAAAATATTTTCCTACCATTATTTATGACTGAAATTTTGCATTCATAATGCCTTTAAATACGGAGAAAATTTCTATATAAATTTACTGGTGGAATCTTCGACCAGGGGTAATCAGCCCTTCCGAAAGCAGTTACAGTTGAAGCTTCACTATTTTAAGGGTATGCCAGTTCCTTTATATTAATAGTTCCTTGGCCTGTAGGCCGAGCCTGCAGGGATTTTTTTATTCTATAAAATACTAAAAAAATAGATTGAGTAAAAAAATGCTATAAAAAGTGATAAAATATCTTTATTAAAATTGACGATCATTTCGTCGCACCGACGGCGACATTTTCAAACTCATTTATGATAGAAAATATTTTCACATAATTTAAAAACAATAAACATAGTAAACAATGTCACGAGTCTGTTTTTAATTATTTCTAGACATGCGGCAGACAGGTTCCATATGCTGTCCACCATTGTCCGCTACAAGTTGAAACCGATAATCGTTATCGGTTGTCTCATCGCATGTCTAGCAATTTTTAAAAACAGAATCATTATTCGCTTTTTATGCGGTTTTTGGCCCAAGACAGTTAAAAACCGAATCATTATGTGCTTTTTATGGGGGTTTTGGCCAAAGGACAATTAAAAAAGGAATCATTATGTGCTTTTCATGCGGTTTTTGGCCCAAGGACATTTAAAAACCGATTTTTCCCATCCAATGTGGTACGACCTTGCCGTGGTGGATGGACTTTCCACTAACAGTACCACAACTGTTGACTGATTTGGAAGTCATTTTTTTCGTAAAACAACCGAAACGCTCATGCACATTGAACAGTTCGGTTGGTTTACTGTGCAACTCATGACAAAACTGTCGTATTTCGATTAAAAATATCACTTGACGTCGAATCTACTTTCGTTATGCCGCTTACAGCGCCATCTATTGAGAAACTTTGGAACATTTTTTTTATGCCATACCGTTTCCCCCTTCTTCCAGTATATTCATTTCAAATTTGAAGTCATTCTGACCACTGGTTCTTTTTTTACAACATTTTCAAAGTTAAACTTTAATTATAATCACCCTGTATATATATATATATATATGCAGTACTGGCTGTCTCGATAGTAGTTGTGGATCACATCCAGCAGTAATAGCGTAATAGAAGTGGTCAGAACAGGTAATTCGATCCTGTTATATTAGTATAACAATTAGTTGTATTGCAGTCGTCGAGTGAAGGCTATGGAGTACATCTTTCCGTGAAGTTTCCCCAGAATAAATTGAAACAACACATAATATCAGCTCAGCACTTTATTAGAACATCTTTCGGCGGGGCAGTTTCCACCAAGAATATTAACCATCTCTCCATAGTGGTAATTAGGGCTAAAACAAAGTTGTAGATAATCGAACAAATGGACGGTGACCAGGGTATGGTATGTAAACTGGAAATACGACTAAAATCTCCTGAAACACAGCGAGCATCAACTTTTTGTTCCTCAAGTGTAGGAATACAAATATGACGTAGATCGCGCTCTCAACCAATGAATAATTAAGAATATCACGTCATAGAAAGAGTGCGGACAGAGCAAGCGGATGAATATGGAGGGTAAAAGGATAACCTCAGAAATGCGCGGGAAAGTAAAAATGGAAGCTAAAAGAACATTCTAGAAAGAAAAAAGCGCGGAAATGGAACATTTAATTTAAGAATACTAAAAGCGTAATATTTAAGCAATGTAGAGAAGTTAGACATGAAATTAAAGGGAATTTAACAGAGTTAACGATAGAGATTATTTAAAAATGAGGATTTAGTGAATATAAAGTAGTAATTTAGAATAAGATAAGGAAATCCTGGAATTAGATCTAATAATGTAACATATATATGTTTTTTTTTTTTTTTTTTTAAGAAATCTTCAGCTATTAGACTTTTATAATAATAGCAGAATAAATAAATAAAAAAATTAATTGCTATCTTCTATCGTCTTTTGAAGACATGTACTAGTGAGGTGAGCAGTTATGCTCTATAGAAGAAAATTCTCCGTATGAATATTTCCGTTTTGAATTTTTTTACGATATGTTCCCCGATGAATTGTATATTTACTAAACTTAAATGTCAATGTCAGTAATAATAAACCTTTTTGTTTGACATAGTTTACATTGTCCCACCATTTGACATAGTTGTAATATATTTAAAACAAACCAAATATTAAAAAAATATTTATTTTGTTAATTTTTTTCTAATTAAATATTATTCATTACTTGAGACTTATATTTAAAATATGAAAAAGCAAATAATAATAATTTTATGAAAATGACTTTTCTGCGCAAATTAAACAAAAATTAATTTGTAGATCTATCAACAAAAATGTTACTTTAAAAATTATAGAAAAAATAGAAATTTTCATGAAAAGCGAAAAACGTAAATCGATATTTTTAGGAAAATACCGAAATTCTGAAAGCAGTAGAAATTCATAGCTTTGGTTAAAATTTGTAATGTGTAAAAAATAATAAATTAATTTAAAAAATAATAAAAAATCAGGAGCCATGGCTCCAGCATCGAACTCTGGTCCTTCGGTTCGCGGGCGAGCTCTTTGTGCTCACGCCACGGAATACTCGTTTGAAGCCGCAAACTAATGAGTATTTGAAACGTAATCTAAACTTTGACACCGCTCCCCCCCCCCCCAATTTCTCAAAATCTAAGGCTCATTTGAAGAATTCCTTACACCAGAAGAATTAAGGATAAGAACGCTATAATATACTTTAAATTTCTCCAAATCGGTGAGCATCATGTTTGGTGGTCTCCTTGTGAGTGACAATGTGTCCTGGTCGGAACTTGAACCCAGGATCTTTTGACTTTAGCTGCTCTACCGACTAAGCTGTCTTGGACATCTTTTGATAGACACAATTCACTCAGATAAACTTTAGACATTAGTATCCGGTTTGCGATAAATGCCGTTGATCTACAGAATAGACCTCGAGTAATGGAACTCCATCTTAAACGACGAATACGTAATGCTAATTAATTATTTTAAATTAATCAAACTGATTGATAAAGAAGTCATATAAGTTGGGGTGGGGGGGGGGGGGGAGATTTCCAACTGAGTGAAAATGTGCTACCAATTGGCAGAGCTTTGACAGATAAATCCAAAATAGCCTATGTTCGAGTCTCGGCATGAATACGTTTTCATTCTGTTAGAAATAACATTCAACTCATATGATTTCTTTATCAATCAGTTTGATTGACTTAAAATAATTCAATATCATTGTGTATCGATCATTAAATATGAAGTTCCATTGCTTGAGGTTTAATCTGTTGCTCTGCGTCATTAATGGCAGGCTGGATGTTAATGTCTAAAGGTTATCTCAATGAATTTTGTTCGTCAGACATGTCCAACAGAGCTTTTTGGTAGACCTTTTACTCAGTTCGGGAAAAAAAATTAACTTGTATGATTTTTTTATTAATCAGTTTGATCGGGTTAAAATATTTCAATACAAAATTTTGATCAATTAAAAGATAGGTCAACATATCGTATTTTAGAATTTTATTGAAGAGTAATGACACTGTATAAAATATACTGTATAGGTTTCCAGCTACAATGCTTTATTTTACATAACAGTATATAATTTAAAATAACAGTAACAATAATTTAAAATAACACTACATTCCACTTATTTCGGGGGGTGAGGAAGAACTTGGCAAAATCCCGGTTGGACCTATCAACTTGAAAAAATTACATAATACTTTTGAAAATATTATAGAATTTCTTTTCTAGGGCTAACTGCTTTTCGGGGTCGAAGGTAGGTACTTTTCACTTCCTCCCTGACAAAAATCCGATGTATAAATCATAGCTTTTTGCGAATTGTAATATGTATCGAGGTCAATACGTACAAACAGCGCTAAAAGTTATAACTTGAGCTTAATCCCTATTTGCTAGTATACTGATAATTTTAGACAATGCTATTCTTATATTTTCCTATCTGTAAAGAATACTATTTTTCCGAAAATGTATTATAGAGATTTGTGGAGTTATAAGAATTCCACAACTTGTTCTATACCAGTGGTGTCAAATTGGGCAGTGGAAAACAGGCATTTTTTTACAATAATCAATGCCTTATTCAATCGCAGTCTGCGATTAAATAATAATTATTAATAAGTAAATGGATTATAGTAATCTATACTAATAAAAGAAAGTTCCGCTTTGTGTGTGTGTGTGTGTGTGTGTGTGTCTCTGTCTGTCTGTTCGCAATGGCTAGCCAAATCTGCGGCACGTACGAGGCTCAATTTTTTTTTAAACTAGCCCAAAGGGTTTCATGATGCACCTGAGATTCCGAATTTTAAAATTCTAATAATTAGCTAAGAAATTAATTAAAAACCCCAAATTAAAAGAATGGAAAAGTATTCATAATTCAACAAAAGCATAGATTTTTATCAAACCGTAGAATATTTCTTCGAAAACTGGAAGAGAGGGGGAGGGGTTAATAGAATTACAGCGCAGCTAGGGCTATAAATGTACTGGACCTTTTTAAAACGAGATGAATTTTAAAATCTGCTGGCCCTAAAAACTCGAAAATTGCACAGCCAGACGCAAAAATAAATTCCCCTTTCAGAAATTAAAAATTATTCCTGTTTTGATGCAAAATGTAAAAAAATCCACGAAAAATCTATTTATAAAAAATGTATTTATTTCCTTCGAAAGAAATGCAGATTTTGGAGATATATTTCACAGACAGTGCAGGCACGTGATCCCGAATAAAAAAGCACTGACATTTTTTAGCCTAGCATTCTTTTGCACGGTATAAAATTTTTAAAAATACAGCATTTAGAGATTTTAAACTTATGTATCTAGATCTATCTTTGGACGCTAATTAAGAATATGAATTTTTTTAAAAAATTGATTCAGAACTTTTTGTTTTATAAAAATAAAATCGATTTTTAAAAAGAAAAAGAAATGCCTTTTTTGGATAGAGAATGAAAGCGAATTTGTTAAAATTCGGAAAACTAACCAACCGATTTATTTGAAACTTTCAGAAAGTTTATAACACATAATAAAAAATTTTAAAAATGAGGGTGCGTTGAATTTAAAGCTGGGAGGGGCTCCGGTTGGTAATTTTCTATATTTTGCCGACAACCCTCATATGATATATCGTTAGAAAGCCCTATGACCACTTATTCATATTATTATGCACTTCTCGTGATCATCCCCCACTTTGCCCTCTCCCTTTGACCACTATTTCATAGTGTAATGTTTGTATAGAACACACTGCGCTCTCTGTCGGTGGGAGGTAGAACTAACCACTATTTTCGAATAGTAATTTAATCAATTTTTTAATTTCTCCTACAAAAATTTCGAAACGTTCGGACGGGTAGAAATATTTTTTACAAAATAAAATGTGAAAATGTCGACGAAATCAGTAAAAAACTTACTGTCGTGGTTTCGCTCACTTTCGGTACGCATAGACTCCAAAAATCAAATTACGCAAAATAGCATGTACCTTCAATTCGATATTTTTTCGCGATTTTGTTCATTTAAAAATATAAATTTAGACAAAAGGAAGTTAAAGATAAAAAATCATACAAATCTGAGTTTCATTTAAGGGTCATTCATCAGGGGCCTAGGCAACGCCGGGCGGATCATCTAGTAATAAATAATAATAAGAATTTAATAATAAAAAAAATAATAAATGATTGCCTTCTAATGCCTCTCTCAGTTATAATCCACGCATGCTTACACGTTCTCTAAAACAAGTTTTTAGAGTTGTTCACAACCAGGTGACGTACCGAGAGGGGAGGTGTGGTTATCACTAATTTTAAAATACTTTTCGCCATATTCAATCGCAGATTTCTGCAATTAAATAAGTCGAAGATTTCTATACGTAAATAGTGGCGTTTAAAACCGCCCTTCTCTGAGTACGTCAATATTCTTAGCTGCTCTTTCGTCTGTCTAAACAAAAGCAGTGCACTAAGTAAGGAGACACTAAGTACGGTGAATAATTCTGCTTTCTCGCATTTATGCTAAGATTAGCTTTCCCTTGCTTCCGATAAGCCAGTTCAGCGAGAGTGTAGATTGTTTTCTTTCCAACTCTCATATAAAAGATAAACATGAATTTTAATGGAATATTTTGATTCTACCAAAACCAACTATGTAGATTTATTTTCCCTTTGATTCAGCGAAATGGACGATAACATTTTTTATAAAGCACTTATTGTATTTATTTAAAAGTACATTTTATCTGTTAATTTACATCTTTTTTTAAAACAAAATACCTTATATAAATAAACATAAATTACTATGCGCAAAAAAGTCAGTTTCAGTTGCGCAAATAAAAGCGTATAATTCTAAAAATGTAAATAAAAAATAAAATATTCCATTAAAATCGGTTATTTACGTTACATTTGAATAAAAAGTTAATATTTGATATACGAAAAGATTTCTTTAAGTGTTATTTAACACACATAGGAATATTAAGCACTTTATCAGGGTTGCCACGCTACAGGGAATTTCTTGATCAGAAAATTCTTCGGCACCAGTACTTCCTTAAAGAGAATCGCTCTTTAAATAAGGCGAAATTTCGTGCGGTTAATCTAGATATATTTTTCTTTAAAAAAATACTGATATTTACACTGGAAAATTCCCTGAAGCGTGGCAACCCTCTTTATATACCTAACAAGAAGCATTGAGATATCACGTGACTAACATTTATTGAATATCATATATGAATAATTTGAATGTTGTGTGAAAAGATGATGCTTGTTTTCAAATTCCTTAAAATAAAGCAAAAAGTATAAAAACATTCCTTAAGAGCCTACACTAGTCACGTGAAGACTCTTGCAAGCTAATGTTAAACAAATGGCTGCGTTCTTTTCAAATTTCTCGTTTGCATTTATATATTTTAAAACTTTTTTGTTGCATAAAACAGCTGAGGTCTGTCTCTACAAAGTATACTTTTACTTTTTACTTTCTTCTATCTGTACAAGAAGAAAGTTTTGGATTCGTGAAAATTTTCAAGTTACGGTTCTCGGTGGATTCATACGTTTTAGAAGGTCCTGAACACAATTTGCCTGTTTTTAGAAAATGTCTGTCTGTGAGTCTGTGAGTGTATGGTTCTGTGAGTTTGTGAGACTGTCTGCCTGTATGTGACACAAATTTTGTGTACGCTCTATCCCAAGAATTAAATAATCTTTATAGTTAATTATATATTATTATAGTAACTTATTATATATAACTTTAATAAAACGTTTGTTTAGATTCAGTTAGTCCGTGTTATAGTTAGGTGCTGATTACTTTTTGGTGCAAATCTTCCAACAAGTGGCGCTGCTATGCTGCATTTTTCACGATTTCCTCAATAACTCTATCTCAAAAAGTAATTGACGGATTTTAATCAAACTTTAGATTCAGTTAAACGTTGCCATAAGTTGTTGCTGATTAGGTTTTGGTGTAAATCACCCAACAGTTGGCGCTTTTCTGTTGCATTTTTCAGGATTTATCTCAATAGTCATATCTCAAGAACTAATGTACGGAATTTCATATCTTTAGAATCATCATGATGGGCATAGATTTTAATTTAATTTTGTCACTGTAATAGCGAATTTTCAAGTATTAACATGTATAAAATAGAAGAAAGTTTTGGGATGGGATTGGCACATCCGACTAGTTTGATTATGGCCGCAGATTTCTTTTATAAAATGACTTTCTATTTCGAAATCGGTCCCGAAAGTGAAAGTATCCTCATAAGAAACTGCCAAAAGTCGAAAATATAAAAATATGTATAGTTAGAGATTGAAATCAGATATCCTATGCAAAAAAAGTTTTAAAATATTGAAATGCAAACGAAAAATTTGAAAAAAGATGACATTGTTTCTTCTTCTTTTTTTTAGATCGCTGACATTCTCCTATCTGCTAGGAGAATGGTCCATTTTAACGGGCTGCGGTACCAGGTGGTGAGGCAATGCTCGGCTAATCGCCGCATGGTAGAGATCTAAACTGGTGTCCAAAATTAAGGCCCAGTCACAAAATGCTAATTTTTAAGTAAGCGAATACTCAAAAGGAAATAATATAATTCAAATAATTACTATCCCTACAGCACAGCTAGCCCATATAGCATCTCTTTCATGTCACACATGGTCACAAGTGTCACAGTCATTACGATGAAACAAAAAAATAGGAAATTCCACATGTCTCATTATGAATCTCAAAGGATCACTGTATGTGACTCCACTGAGACATCAATGTGACTGCTGCTTTGTGCGGAGTCACCAGGTGACTTTACGAGAAGATCAATTGATCAACGATATGAACAAAATGATACAACGAAACCATGAACAAATGGAAAAAAGACTCGTCGAACATGTTACCACTCTTCAGGTTGAAAACCGAAAGAACTCAATTGACCGTAAAGAGAGAGAAACAGCAATAGAAAATGATCGACCAACAGATACAGAATGGACAAATTTTCCACCGCTCCCACAAGAACGACCGACACTAATACTAACACCAAAAGACAGGGAAACAAAAATGCCGATAATAAGGAAAGTTCTCAATTCTATTAACCCTCCGTCTACCAGACGGGTCCATTGGACCCGACAGGTACATACAAAATATTCATTCAAACCAGAAATTTCTTTAAAATAAACTAAGTATATAAACCAGACATGGAACATGGAACATGAGATGTAGATATGGATTGCCTAGATGAGAGCATCTGTACATCCAGTCGAGAGGTGAAGTCGTCTACTGAGGCATGATAGGGAGCCGTGAAAGAAACTTATAAATGTGGTTAGGCCACTTAAAGTTAGTGATAATAATAGAAAAAGAGAGGCATAGTAAAATGGTAAGTAAAATACTTATAGGGTAACAATATATAAAAGAGAGAAAAAGAGAAAAATGTAAAGTTCCAATGATCCGAAAAAAGGAGACGAAAAAGCTACCGGGACGTGCCCCAGAAAACCAAAAAAAAAAGACTCTTTACAGAGACCATACATTTTAAAAGTGTAACATTATTTTGAATGCTTAGGAAGCAATGCAACAAATTTTTTATTTATTTATTTATTTATTTATTTATTTTTTTTTTTAATTAAAGACAAATACAAGACAGAAAGAGAGTAAAGTAGGAGAAGAAAGAGGGAAACTCAATCTTCATCATCTAACAAAGTAGAAAACCTTGGGCGTTTACGATTAGGGGGGTCGGAGACCTCGTAGTCTGGTAACCCAGCTATAATATCATTGGGTAAATTATAGATATTTTTGTAGAAATTTTTAGCAAGTTTACTTATGCGTACTTTGAGAGAAGTGGTTTTTAAGTCCCTTCTAATGGTTGTATTTCTTAAGTATCTGTGACCGTTTCTGATGGTACGAAGATTTTTATTGTGTGCTTTACTAAGAAAATCCATGTTGGTTTTACAGGCAAAACCCCATATGGGGCTTGCATATGTAAGAATTGGTCTAATACAGGCGTTATAGAGGAGAATTTTATTTTTGATAGAGAGAGTTTTACCTTTTAATAAAGGGGAAAGGGTTTTTGAGATACCGGCCGCTTGGCCTCTGATGTTGAGGAAGTGTTTTTTCCATGTTAGTCTTTTATCCAGAGTCACCCCCAGATACTTGGTGTGGTCGGACCAGGGTATGGTTGTATTGTTGATAGTAATGCGGTTAGGGTTAGTAAGCTTCCTAGAGAAGTAAACTGCAGCAGTTTTTTGTTCGTTGAGTTTAATGCGCCATAAGGTGCACCAGGCCGTGAAATCGTCAATGTGTTTCTGTAAAATTTTGTATAAGGTGTAAGCAAAGTGAGCTGAGGCGTAAATTGCATGTGTCGTCCGCATACAGGGCAAGAAAGGTCCCCAGGGTGCGCGGTATATCATTAAAGTAAATGTTGAATAATGTAGGGCCGAGGACAGAGCCTTGAAGAATGCCAGCAAGTATACGATATAAAGTGGAGAGTATATTGTTGATGCGGACGCAGAATTTGCGATTGCTAAGGTATGAATGTATGAGGTGAATAAGTCTAGCATGCATTTTGAGCTTAATTACCTTGTATATAAGGCCCTCATGCCAGACTTTGTCGAAAGCCTTAGCAATGTCCAGAAAAACAGCAGCTGCTGGAATATTCGAGTTGAGTTTCTCACTGAGAAACTCCACAACCCGAAGAAGTTGATGTACAGTGGAGTGTTTGGCTCTGAAGCCAAATTGTTCAGGGATCAAAATGTGATTAGTGTCAAGAATATCATTGAGCTGGGCCCTTATGACACGCTCAACTACTTTACTTAGAGAGGGAAGCAGGGATATAGGTCGAAAGTTAGTTGGATCAGATAGATTACATTGAGGCTTAGGGATAGGAGTCACAACAGAAATTTTCCAAGGGTTTGGAAAGTGATAAAATTTAAGGATAGCGTTAGTAAGATCAGTTAGATAGTTAATACAATTTTGAGGAAGGTTTTTAATAGCGAAGTTAGAGATTTTGTCGTATCCGGGGGATTTCCTGTTTTTGAGTTTTTTGATTATATTAGAGATAGTTACAGGTTGTATTTCTGGGAGTGGTTCCTCAGGAGGGGTACTTAAGAAGTTGTTGACAGTTTCATGGACATCAAAGAAATGATCCGGGTTTGCAAGGTAGGGATTAGGAGAAAATTGATTTGCGTAACTTTTAGCTAGAGTTTCAGCTTTATCATGATCAGTGTAAGCAGTGATATTGTTGGTGTCTGTTAACGGTGGAATGGGGGTGTGATGATTGTTAAGTTTTTTCTTAATGGCCCAGAGAGAGTTGTCTTCCGGAGAGAGAGAGCTGAGGAATTTCCCCCAACTCTTCTGCTTTTCTTTGGCAATAAGGGTTTTGATTTTATTGTTAAGACGATTAATAATTGGTTTTAGAGTTGGGTCTCTATTATTTTGATAGCGACGCCGTAAGTTATTACGATGTCTGCAGACAGCGTGAATATAGTTTGGAAGAATGAAGGATTTAGAGTTTTTGACATACTGACGAGTAGCCTGCTGTTGGGAATTAGTGATAAGATCTTGAAAGTGAGTAACTGCATTATCAATATCATTGGTGTTCTGAATGGTTGGAAAAGTTAAATCGGAATTGTTCAATATGTTTTTAAATTTGTTCCAGTCCACTGCAACCAGAGGAGGGGGAGAGGGGGGGTCAACAAGGTCAATTTTGAAGCAAACAGGAAAGTGGTCAGAAGTAAGGTCATTAATAACGGTGGTAGTAACAGGAAAGGCTAAGTTTTTGGAAACGCCAAAATCAATGATAGAAGGATGAGTGTTATTGTACCCAATACGTGTAGGTTTGTTTGGTGCATGTAGACTAAGATCAAGGTGTGAGATGAGGTTATGTAATGATCTGCCAAAACCAGAGGTCGAATGACAGTTCCATCGCCGGTTACGTGCATTAAAATCACCAGCAATGAAACTGTGTGTGTGTTCAGAGAGAAGTTGTGTAAGGTCGTTGACTGGGAATTGTCGCACATGTCTGATGTAAGCAGAAGTAAAGTTAATATTAATGTGTGGCAGTTGTACAACAATTCCCGTATAGTCAATACCAGCGAGTGTAGTTTGTTGTGTAGTGTAATGTGGGATGTGTTGTTTAATGTAGATGGCAGTACCCCCGACGTTGGAACCATGACGAGGGGTATGGTATAATTTATAGTTAGCGATTTTGATACTACCAGAAGTCTTATGGACTTCCTGAAGTAAGATAATGTCAATATTGGGATTGTTAGTAACGAAGTCATAAAATTCAGAAAATTTGTTGGAGAGAGAGTTACAATTCCAGGTTAAAACAATGAGAGAATTAGGGGGAGAACTACTCATGGTTGGAGGGGCTGAGCTCATTGGCAAGGGTGTCGAACTCTTGTATGATTATAAACATTTTTTCAAGTGCGTTATTAGCGCGTTTGGTTTGAGAGGCAATATTTTTGATACATTTAAGAAATTTTGAAATTTGGAGGATCTCCTTCATGTCTTTGAATGTCTGAAAGATGTCCTGTAATTCATTAGTGTAACTAGTGGTAGTGGTTGTAGTGGTCGGAGCACTAACATTGTCTGTATTTTCTTTGGAGTTATTAGTGTCAGCAGTGAGAGGAGGGAATTCATCTTCGACATTAGAAGTGCTTCTTCCCGGTGTAACAGTTTTGTTTTGATCTTGTGTTGTTATGGTTTTTGCTTTTTTAGTATAGTTATAGCCTTTAAAAAGTTCAATGAATTGCTGGGTTTCCTTGGAAACCTGTGTATTGCTGTTTTTGCTATTGTTTGTGTTTTTACCGTTTCTATTTTCCAGTCTGTGTGGGTTTTTTACACATCCCCTGAATGTGGCTGGGTGATCTTGGCCGCAATTGGCACAAGTGGGGACGATACGCCCCTTGTGTGGACATGAAGGTGTTAAGTGTTGACCTGCGCACTTTGCGCACTTGGCATCGAACCCACAAACTTCCGATGCGTGGCCAAACCCTTGACATTTATAACATTGTTTAACTCTTTGTTTGCTGTTAAAAGCCTCAATTTTGACAGAAATGTAGTGGATTTCCCTAATCTGTTAAATTTCTTCAAAGTTAGCACGTGGCATGACATTCACCATGTACATAGGCATGGGGTTACCAGTTTTTCTGTGCTTCATCATTGAAGCTCTAGTGACTGTGAATCCGTAATCTTTAAGACTGTTAATAATTATGTTTTGTTCAGTGTAGCAGGGGAGGCCCCTAATGCAGACCTTTTTAGGTCTTTGCTCCTTGGGATGTAATGTAGTGTATTTTTTTGTATTTGTATCTAACCAATTTTGAGTTGCTCTAAAGTCCTCATCATTTTTGCATAGGACCATCAGACGGTCACCTTTTAGTTGTATAGTTGGTTTTTCCTTGTTAATTTCCTTAATATCTTTCGCTAAGTTTGACCAGTTTTCTTCTAATTCAATAAAGAAAGGGTTTATCTTGTTTTGTTTTGTGCTACCTGAGCTACCAGGACGAGATCCCGTGGGCTCAACGCTAGAAGCGTCAATGTTTTCATTAGTTTGGTCCATTTCGACGCTGTTGTCGAGACTGGCCTCATTGGCTAAGTTTTGGAATTTATTATTCAGGGGGAGAGTTGAATTTCCCTCGTCATTTCGTCTTTTTGTGCCTCTATTAACTGTTATGAAGTCGTTAAGTTTAACTTGTTCTAGAATAAAGTGAGCAGATTTTTTGTATTTTGAGAAACAAAAGACAGTAAAAACAGTAGAATTAAGTAAATTGTAAATGTTAGTAGGCTCCCTAACAATTAATAAGGCCTCGCGGCAAGTTTCACTCACCTCAGACTGATCGCCTAATGATGTTGCATACTCAGCCTTGCTTCTAGTTTCCAGGATGTAGTTATCGACGTAGCTGAAAAAGTCGATAAACAGTTGTTTAGCAGATTCGCCAAACTGTGTTGGAGTGTCCAGAAACTGGTTAACAAAGTCCGGTAGTCGCGTTCCATTGACAATAGTTGCCAGAATACTGATAGGCTGGTTGCCATTTTCAACCGCCGCCATACTGCGCAATC
The DNA here is from genome assembly GCA_963932465.1 of Maratus speciosus. Taxonomy (NCBI): domain Eukaryota; kingdom Metazoa; phylum Arthropoda; class Arachnida; order Araneae; family Salticidae; genus Maratus; species Maratus speciosus. Next base: position 489,859,472 of record OZ010796.1, on the reverse strand, counting down.
ATAAAAAGAATCACCACTCAAACAGAAATGTTCGTGGAATCACACAACTATTCATTACGAACCGCTATATAACCACCAGAACACAATACGTAACCAGAGCAGTAACACTCTATGAAAAACCGCCAAAAAATCACATAAAGAAAAGAGCAGCACAAAAGTACGTCTTCTCTCAACGAGAATCTCCACCGAACTGATAAACGAGACAAAAATAAGGTAAATAAATAAGTTAAATAGTTTTAAATAAAAATTCTGGTGTAGAACGTTTTATTAAAACTTGAATAAAATTCCCGGTAGATCTAGGGTTAATATGGCTGAGTTACCACCAGTAGACTGCCAAACAACTAAACAATATAAGATAATAATAACATGTAAAAACAAATTTGACCTAGAAGAGGTCAAAGATAAAATGCGCACTACAGAGGATATGGTGGAAAAACTAGATATTAAAGAACCAAACAAGAAAACAGCCCGAGTGATAGTCTTTGGAGCACCAGAGTGCCCAGTACTCACACGAAAAAACGTCGAAGATGAAGCAGATAGTTCATAGGACAACTTAGAAGAGAAACAAGAATTATATGAAAAACAAGTACTCTATCCGGCTTTGGAAAGGGCTCTGAGGAAGAAGATGCAATATAAGCTAATAAGAGTATTGAGAGGATGAGAGGACGAGGAGATCTCGCATTTGGTGTTGCAGCTACTGGAGAGAGATGCACTGCAACTAATGGCAGGAAAATTGTGCATAGAATTTAACCGGTGCACAGTTAGACGGTATATGTTCATTCAAAGGTGTTTTCACTGTCACCAAATAGGGTATACAGCAAGAGTGTGCCAGAATGCATAATCCTGCATACGATGTGGCAAAGGCCACAACATCAAGGATTGTGCTTCAAAAAAAAAAGAAGAGTGTGTTACCTGCAAAATAGTGCTCGACTACTACAAGGGGGACCATAGGAAAGCTAAACTATATGAAAAACATCCATCTTACGATTCATCTTGCAGCGTGTACCTGCGAAAGAAACAAGAAGCGCTAGTCTTATTATCTTATAGAGGTAAAAATTCAAATTAATTCAACAAAACTTACAGAACAACAAATCACAAACCGCTGCTTTTATGAAGTTCCTCTCAGACTCGGACTATTCACTGGCTTGTCTTCAAGATGCATACCTTTATGAAAAATAACTTCTATCACTCCCTCTAACAACACCATGCTACAGTTCAAGCTCTAAAAAGCCCATATTTTAATCTTAGACCGAAACTTAAAACATAACCTCTCTATAAATTTAGACCTTAAACCTTTAACCTTAAGCATTGACAGCCTGTATAGCCCCCCAAGTGCTGACTTTGAGGAGGATATTGAGAACTGGCTGGGTTCTAAAAATCAGAGCCCATTGCAGCTGGTTCTTAGTGATTTTAACGCACACAGTCAGCTTTGGGTCTATAAGAGTGAAGACACCGGGGGGGGGAAGTCCTTATCGATTGAGTCATAGCATATCAACGAGTTATTCTGAATTCTTCATCCAGTCCGCCAACGTATGAGTTAGGAAAGAACTTGGGAAGGCCGGATCTGTCCATTTGCGTTCAGGCTATGTTTTCATACATAAAAAACTGGGAAGTAATTCCTTCCCTTTTTTGAAGACCACTACCCAGTAGAAACAGAGCTAAATTTCACAATACCCGAACTACCAAGAAGAAAATTCAAAAAAAGGAATCCCTTTGACAAAATTCTCCGAACAACTAATCCGAAAATGCTCACATTAAAGACATAGAAACAATAGACCAGTTTAACAAAGAATAAGAAACTTTTAAACAAAAAATACTATTACTATACAATAAATCCTTTAAAATGAAAGCCCCTTTCAAGAAATTTAAAATTTCCTGGTGGTTTCCAAAACTGAGAGCCCAAAGAAATAAAGTAGCTGCTCTTTTAAAAAGAGTAAAAAATTCAAACTACAAGTTAAATATAAACCAGCAATACAAAAGGGAAAGAGCAATTTACCAAAAACAGATTTTGTCACAGACGGAAAAAGCTTGGACAAACTTGTGTCGCAAGGAGACAGATCCTTTAGGTTTATCGAAAAAGTTAGCATTCCAGCAATTCGAGGACTCACATATCAGTTACCAATTTGATTAATTATCACCCACTTCCAGGTCATCAACCCTTTTAAAACTAACGAGGGATATTTTTGGAGATGAAACTCCTCAGCAATTACCACAGGGGCTAAACTCGCAGGACCAGGCAAAATTCACAAAAAGAGAGTTGCGAAATGCCATTTTCTCATTCAATGTTAACAAGGCGCCTGGACCTGATCAAATTGATCACAGGATGGTTATGTGCATCTTTTCAAATACTCCTAATATTTTGTTGGATAAGTACAACAGTCTTTTACAGTTAAACTATTTTCCTGATGACTGGAAGTTGGAAGAGCTCGTGTATTTTAGAAAGGAGGGAAGACCCTTGACTGAGAGTTCTTCATATCGCCCCATCACTTTATTACCAATATTCGGAAAAATATTAGGGAAGTTAATTCTAAGACGAATACATCACGCATTAGACAAAACGAATTTCTTATCGGGTAAACAACACGGTTACACGCAAAACATATTAACGGAAATGGCATTGGAAAAGTTATTTCACTAGTAGAACAACACAAACTTGGTTGGTTGGTTGTGTTTATGACGGCCAATTATCAACACGAGGGATATGGGCCCTAAAGGGGGGGTGCCCTTCGTGGGGGTCTTTCCAAGGGAACCTAACCCGTATTAACGCTTGGAAATCCAAGGTTCGAAGAAAACCACGAAAACTCCGAACGATTAGGCCGGCGGGCGCGATTGGGTTCGAACCCAGCACTTCCCGTCTACCAGATTCGAGAGCAGAACCTCTCGGCCACTGGTGGGGCAGAACAACACAAAGAAAATAAACAATACACATCACTGGTGTCGCTGGATTTCAGGGAGGTTTAACAACCTCCCCTGGGACCAAGTGATCATAGCATTACGAAGTCCATATGTTTCTAAACAGCTCATTAATCTTATCACATCCTTTCTTTCGGGTAGGCGAGCACAGGTGGGCTGAATGGCACCATTTTTGTTGTACTTTTTTAGTAAGGGTTGACTGCAGGGCTCGTGTCTGGGTCCTTTTCTTTTGTTGGTTATGTTGGAGACCTTTGATATACAGGACTGTGAAGTGAACTGGTGGCAAACGCGGATGACGTGATCTTACTGATATGGGCACAGTCGAGACAACAACTCGAACAAAAAGGTCAGAAAGCATTAAAATTATTAAAAATTGGGCAGAAAAGAACAAAATAGAAATTTCACTTGAAAAATCCTCATCATTAACTTTTGGCAAACCCAAATATCTTAATCGGGGCCCCACATTTAAACTTCAGGATAAATCAATAAAATCAGAAAGTACACTAAAATACCTGGGGGTAATATTAGATAAACAATTAACATTTATTCCACATTTAGCACAAACGAGTCTAGAAATCGAAAACATAACTCAAAATCTTTATATTTTTTCATCAATCTCAGGGAGACTCCCTACGCAAGTTTTAAGATTTGGTACTCAGCGATCTAACAAAGAAAACTGGCCCATGCGTGCGCTGTTTGGTCTCCGCGTATGGCGCATTATCACGGTAGTCGTCATTTGCTCTCGGCACAAAGGAAATCTTTGTTGTTGATAACAAGAGCGTATTGCAATACGTCGACAAATGCCTTGCAGGTCATCACAGGTCTCCCGCCAGTGGATTTGCAGCTGGAGGCGGAGGCGGAGTATGCGGGGGCACTTCGTCTCGGCAAGTCAACAGAAAAGACGTTTGCTCCATTATACTATCCAAAATGCTCAAAATACAAAACATCACAATAGCAATTGAGATACAACTTTGTGAAATAAACGACTATATAAACAAAATTAAATATACACGGACGGTTCAAAAATGTCCCAAGGCACAGCCTCGGCATTTTGTGTGTACGAAAATAACGAGCAAATCTATGCTTGGAGAGCGAGACTGTCCTAGTATAAGGCATATGGCACACAGAGGCGACAGAACGACATAAAGCGCAACATGAAGTGCAGAAACCGGTCTAAACAAAGAACGAAGTGGTTTCAAACCTGTTTTAAACCAGTTTTTCCAGCAAACTAAAGCGACATGTCTTATGTGTCGCCATAGTGTGTGACTTGTTTAACTCCGTCTTCCAATCAGAACTCTTTGGTATCTCTTCAGCATTAGAGTGGGTAGAGTCGGAAAAACATTCTCAATACTTAAACAAAACGGATAGCTTATCAAGTTTAAAAGCATTAAACGATTTCGACAATACAAACTATTTAATACTAAAAATTCTTCAACAATTACAAAGAGCAGTAAAAGACATCTACTTCAACTGGACAAAAGGACATTCAGGTGTTGAAGACAATGAAGCAGCTGACCAACTGTCAAAATATGCAGTAACGGATGAAACACTAACACATACATTTTTATCATATCCATCCCCTTCGCTAAAATCACAGACAAAGCTGAATCTGTCAAGAAATTGGCAAAAACACTGGACGGATTCAGACAGAGACCGATATACGAAGGAATTCTTGCCATTGGTTGACCACAAATACTTCGTAAACAATAGATACTTACACATATTTTTAATAAATCATGGCCCCTTTCAGGAACACTCATACAATATTAACAAAAGAGATTCTCCACTATGCATTTGTGTCTCGCCCTCAACATCGTTATACCATGTATTATACTGTACATTAATATCGCATTATCATCTCAAAAAACACACACGTATGAATTTATCAAGTTGGTGGCGGGATGTAAAAGACAAACCGCAACTACTGAGTAAGATCATGTAATGTAGAAGGTTTATAGAAACAAACGAGTACATCTTTTCAAATTCAGAGCCATTCTAGTCCGACTCCATCACTTGGGTGTATAAAAGAGGGAGGCCTGGGTTATTAGCGGATGCCTGAAACTTCCATCACTTTTGAACTTTTATCTTATGCATCTATCTAAACTGTAGTATGTGTAAATTGTAAATAGTAGGTGTTTGATATTGTTTTGTAATGTGTTTCTAATTTTTATGTTCAATATTGTGTGTTTAATGTAACGTGACGTATATAAATCCAAGAAAAATGTAAATAATTTTGCAATCACATTAAGTAAAATGATCCTCATGTAATCACTACATAGAGTCATGTATTGTAAAAAGAGTTATATAATCAATGTCAAAATTAAATAATTAAGCATAAAATTCAAATAACCAAGATCTCTCTCGATGTAAAACCTTCGGTTCGCCCATAAAAATTGGGTAACCAACTGTGATTGTGAATGTAAATCTCACAGCAACCGAAGTAAATCTGAGCAACCGGATCGAGGACCCGACGTTTGCCTCTCGGACTCTGCGGTAAGTGGATGTGGTCTACCCCTCGCGATTGCACTAAAACTCTAAAGCGAAAGCTGAGTTCCGGAGGCGGTCATCGCTCTATTGCTCGTTAAGTTAAGACATTTGAATATGTTAAGATAAATGTTATTAATGCATTAGCTGTTTTATTATTTAAACGTACATAAACTATGTTATTAATTACATTTTAATTTAGATAAATTGCGAAATTTACCATTTTAAAAATGAGAATTACTTTGAATCATTTAAAACTAAAGGATTTTAATTTTATTCAGTGAAATCTATCCAAATTCCGCCATTAAGTATGTTGATATTTTATTGTATATATACATTCTTCAATATTTTTTTCGCAATTTGCTTAGAATGAGCTTTAAAACGACCTTCTTTGTAATTGCACACTAATTATTTTAATTTTATTGTAGCATTAAAATTGCTACACCAGGAAGAAATGCAGATAACAAAATGATATTTATTGGACAAATATTTTATACTAGAAATAACAAGGGATTAAATTTTCTAAAAATGTGGGTGCATAGATCCTGAGAAATCAGCACCCAGAACGACCATCTCTGGTAGTAATTACAGCACTTATACACCTGGGCATTTAGTCAAACAGAGATTGGATGGCATGTACAGGTACAAATACACATGCAGCTTCAACACGATGTTACAGTTCATCAACTGGCGTATGGTGACAAGCCAGTTGCTCGGCAATCATTCACTAGACGTTTTCTGCTGGTGACAGATCAGGAGAATGTGAGCCAGGGCAACGGTTGAACATTTTCTATATCAGGTAAATTCCGTACAATACCAGCAACATGCGTTCGAGCGGTCCAACTGAAACGTAGAGTTTCGTAGGGATCGAATAAAGGGTAGACCACGGGTCGTAACACACCAGAAAGGTAACATGCACTGTTCAAAGTGTCGTCAATACGAACAAGAGGTGACCGAGACGTGTAAACAATGGAACCCCATACCATCACGCCAGGTGATGGGCCAGTATGACGATGACGAATGCACGCTGCCAATGTGCGTTCGCCACGATGCCAACAAACACAGATTAGGCCATCATGATGCTGTAAACAGAACATCTGAAAAAATGACGTCTCGCCATTCGTGCGATCAGGTTCTTAGTTGATCACACCTTTGAAGGTGCTCCTGTTTATGACGCAGCATCAAGGGAAGCCGCAGCCATGGTCTACGAGCTGAGAGTTCGTGTTGCTGCAAACGCCGTCTAACTGTTCACGCAGACACTTGTTGTCTTGCGAATGACCCCATTTCTTGACTCAGGGCTCGTGATGTGGCTGCACGATCCATTATGGCCATGCGAATAACATGCTTGTCTTCTTGGCTGCTAGTGATAGGGTGCTGTTGAGATCCCGCACGGCGTTCCATATTACCGTCCTGAAACCATCGATTCCATATTCTTTGAACAGTCATTGGATCTCGACAGACGTGAGCAGCAATATTGCGATACGATAAGCCGCAATCCTCGTAGGCTACAATTCGACCTTTATCAAAGTCAGAAACGTATTGGTAGGCATTTTGCCTTCTTACACGAGGCATCACAACAACTTTTCACCAGACAACAACGTTCAAATTCAATTTGTGTATGAGAAACGGGCTGAACAATTTCCTCATTTAAACACATTGTAGGTGTCGCTACCGGCGCCTGCTTTGTCTGAATGTGCCGAAAAGCTAATCATTTGCATATAACAGCACCTACTTCCTGTCGTTTAAATTTCACACCTGTAGCATGTCGCCTTCTTGGTGTAGCAATTTTAATGGTCAGTAGTGTAAATACCTAATTTAAAGTTTGCTAAATTTATTTTATTAGAAGTTTATTATTTACGTAGTAAACTTTTATAAAAACAAAGCTCAACAAAGAACATTACATGATTATAACGTATATTCTAAATAAACCATTTCTATCTTCCCTTTTATAACATTTTTCTAAATTATTCCAGAATATATTAAATTTTTTCAACATACTGACGATCACTCTGAATTCCAGAACACTTTAAATGGAGCATAAGAACAGACAGAGGAAAATTCATACCAGTTGACATATTTCTGGTCAAAAGTCTACATTTTAAAATGCAGCGAATTTCGAATTTGGCTTCAAAAAGATATTTGAATACATCTGAATATGAAATGTCTAAACCACATTATAATACAAAATTTTCGCATATTTATTTGATGTAGTATAATAAAACATCTAACGGAATTTTATAAGCTAATTTGCAAATGTGAAACGTATTATATTAAACAATATGTACTTCAGATATATTTTTAATTTTTTTAAATAAATAGATTTTCAATTTAAAAGAAATTTTTGAATTAAACTTTAACATTCCTGTCTCTAAACACACTTAGGTAGTTCAACTATTTCAGATGGTTGTTTACAAAAAAAAATGGAAAACAGATAGCCTTATTATTAATCCTAGCAGCAGTACAAAGCTAGTATGAATGCTTATTATTGAATATCAGTATTTCGTAAAAGTAACTTTTGCCTTATTTAATTGCAAGATTCTGTGATTAAATAAGTGAAATTTTCTTTATGGAAATAGCTGTAGCAAAAGGACACTTATGAATCTATTACGAGGCTATTATGGCTTAGTCTATTTAAACAGTTTGTAAAATTTTTACTATTATAAATATTTCTGTTGAACTATATATATTATAAATATGACTTATTTGGAAATGGATGTAAATGATATAGTTGCATTATAATAAGTCTTGTTTACACGCCAAGCTTTCATTTTAGTAATTCCATTTATTTACAAGCAGCAGTAATGAGTGATTACTAAAGCAGAGGCTATTTCGTGGTTCGTACGCCTCTTTGAATTTTGCAGACTAGAAAATTTTTCGGCACCAGTATTATTTTATAGAAAATCTCTTCTTAAAAGAAGGCGAACGAAAGCAAGATTTTGCGTGCTTAATCTAGATTCATTTTTCTATAAAAATATACTGGTAGCTTTCCTGTAGAAATAATGGTATCCGTACGAACCGCGTATTTTATCACGACGACTTTAGTCCAATTGACGGATGAAAACGCTCGCCCTGTCGTTAAATTGAATGGCTCTAAAGCTTCGATAAGAGGGATTTTTGCGACCCGTCTACTTGTCATTGATAAAACAGTATGTGAAATACCAATGATAAATAATTAGTTGGGTGACATTAAGCATAAAGCAGACATAAAGCAGAGGCTATTTCGTGGTTCGTACGCCTCTTTGAATTTTGCAGACTAGAAAATTTTTCGTCACCAGTATTATCTTATAGAAAATCTCTTCTTAAAAGAAGGCGAACGAAAGCAAAATTTTGCGCGCTTAACCTAGATTTCTTTTTCTATAAAAATATACTGGTAGCTTTCCTGTAGAAATAATGGTATCCGTACGAACCGTGTATTTTATCACGACGACTTTAGTCCAATTGACGGATGAAAACGCTCGCCCTGTCGTTAAATTGAATGGCTCTAAAGCTTCCATAAGAGGGATTTTTGCGACCCGTCTACTTGTCATTGATAAAACAGTATGTGAAATACCAATGATAAATAATTAGTTGGGTGACATTAAGCATAAAGCAGACATAAAGCAGAGGCTATTTCGTGGTTCGTACGCCTCTTTGAATTTTGCAGACTAGAAAGTTTTTCGTCACCAGCATTATCTTATAGAAAATCTCTTCTTAAAAGAAAGCGAACGAAAGCAAAATTTTGCACGCTTAACCTAGATTTCTTTTTCTATAAAAATATACTGGTAGCTTTCCTGTAGAAATAATGGTATCCGTACGAACCGCGTATTTTATCACGACGACTTTAGTCCAATTGACGGATGAAAACGCTAGCCCTGTCGTTAAATTGAATGGCTCTAAAGCTTCCATAAGAGGGATTTTTGCGACCCGTCTACTTGTCATTGATAAAACAGTATGTGAAATACCAATGATAAATAATTAGTTGGGTGCAAATATGAAATAAATTTTCCTTCAATAAAATTGCTAAAAAAGGTTTATCGATGGTTCTTTGTAGTACAGTAGACGCTCGATTTTACGAACTCGAGTGGACTCATATAATGTATCCCTAAAATCGAAAGTTCGTAAATGGGAATCACATTAATTCAATGAGATGCTGGTAGGGACCAGTACATGAGTTAGTAAAAACAAAGAATTCGGAAAAAAGAGTTTCGCAGAATCGAACGTCTACTGTATCAGGTGTGGCGAATGACATGCTTAAAGTTTATCAAATCTAAATTTAAAACATGCGAGAAAATTGTCGCGTTTATTATTTTTATATACTTCTTTGTATTAGTTTCTCCAGACAGGCACCTGCCTCCTGAAAATTGACTGCTCCAAGAAAATGCGTGGTACGAAAAATTATAAGAGAGTCTTGGTATAAAAGAGGTACTAGTGATACTTGCTGCTTGTTTTTATTGACATGTTATAAAACGTAGTATATGGCTTAAATTCTACATTTCTTTGGTTACTTTTAAAAGATAGTGCCAAAGAAAAAAGTGGAGTTTAGAAGCAAAATATAGGTGATAATCTATGTAATTAAGGTATATGTTTGTTTATTGTCTGGTAGATTAAATTTTAAAGGTATGATAAGATAAACAAATATCCACTCAACAGCGCGATACATTCATAAAATCATCTGTTATAATGTAAAAGCATAAAATTTCTAGGCATTTCCATTCAAGTGAGTTGGAATTGTATGACAGTTTTTGTTTCCTATAAATGTATTATATCTTCAGTTATAATCGATTGTTCTCAAATGCGGACATTTATCTTATTGTCGTCGCTAAAATCGGCTTAAATAGTTGATTTTGACATTATTTAATTTATGCTTTGTCCTGATCAGAGTCCAGATGCACCACAGGTAGCCACTTAAAGACATTGTATTGATATTTAGATGTTTTCACGCATTTATTAACTTACTCGGTATAGTCGGTATACTGATGGAAAGGAAAGGACTGCGGATCATGGAAATTGTCTAGCGTCCATGCAGAAAACGCGGTCCCGAACATCATGACTAGAAAATCATTACAGAGAGCTTTTTGTGAAGTCTCTGGATATACAAATGTCTCATTCCCTTAACTATCTCAGATCTACACTGGAGTAGCACAGAATTCGTGTCACAATATAATGAATCAGAGAATTACGTTCGTTACTGATACTGAAACAGATCACAGTCAAAAGTACTGTAAAATCAGATACACAGATCGAATGGAAAAGAATTATTGGCACAAAAAAGGCAGAATTTCGCCACAGGTTAAAAACAGGTCTTTTTTGAACAAACTATCGGAGAATGCTACAGTTTACCCGATCACTCTCCAAAGCAGATCGCGCAGGATTTTGGATGATGCATTTTCAAGCAAGCAAAGACTGTCTGCTAATATTTGCTGATGATGTATGTATGCATCACTTCCAACACACACCTGATGTGCATACCGCATTTTCCAAAGAATTCCATGTGATTTGCTACAGTAGCCAGTTCTTGGAAAACCTTGCTTCAGATCAAGTAATCGACCATACGTTAATTAGATCTTTAAATAGCAGCGGTGGATTGAACCATGGAAGTGGTATGAATGGAGAAATGGATGCTTTGTGAAACATATCCAAACCAATAACATCTCAATACAACGATATTATCCAAGAATTCAATGGTCAACCAGTCATCAGCATCAAGAAACAACACTGTCAAAGTTGAAACGAGATAATAGTGACTTAGAGATGATCAAACGAAAACATAAACCTGTATGCCATTTTCACCAGACTCATCGTTGAGAAATATTTTTACAGGTGTAACTGCCAGTGTGCATAACTTAGAGATGATCGGTAAAAATATAAGCATTGTATTTAGTTGAAAATCCAAATTTGACATATTATTTAAACGTAAAGACAGGGGCAATTAAAACATTAAAATTGACAAAGACCAAACAATTGATCAAAACAATTTTATTTCCTACAGTTACGAAGGGGGTCCTTCTATCAATGATAATATGCATCAACAACGTGGGCAAATCATCCACTAAACATCAGCTTCAATGCAGCCACAGAATTTGTGGGAAGAAAAGATGATTGTCTGTATATATCATGCAATAAATAGACATGTATTTACACAATTATTCATATGGTGACAAAAGAACGGTGAAAAAGGAGATGCAGTGTTGTCAACGCGTCAGGCGATGCAGAAGTGGGCATCATCAAGGCAGCTTTCAAGTCATAAGGATTTTTTTCCACCGACATTGATAAGGCAGGATACAGATCTACACATCATTCTTCTGTATTATGCACACTAAATAATAGAGGCTTATATTTTCGTTAAGACAAGTTCATACTGCATAAGATGCGTAACATCAGTGAGATTGAATAAAATCTGGGTAGTAATGCATGTTCGCGACTGTTGTTCTTTCATTCTTATGCAGAATTTGATTACATTTTGAACATATTTGGTGTAGGCAAAATTCAACATTCCAAAAATTTATTAGCAGTAAACAAGCGACTGTGCAAATGTGTTTCTCATCACGCATCAAACAGAATCTTTTATAATAGAGCAAGAAGCAAAATCACGGCTGTTTAGTTTCGGGGCATAAGGGCTGATTTACTTACCTCTTTGCGCCACCTACTCTTTTGTAAAAAAATTGTCTTTGTCATGTCACTCGTCACTTAAGAACGCCTTCTTTCTAAGGAGTCTTCAACGATACATTTGAGCTTTAGAGTATATTACCAAATCAAGGCTTGGATCGGAAAGAACACAAATATGAATACTGTCGATTAGGGTGGAAGCTGTTGCATAATCAGTATGTATCAGTTATGACTCATGTACCTGTCGCACCAGAAATTGTTTTTCAGATACTCCATTGTGTTTGTACCATTTCCTGCCAAACAAAATGGTGCAATTGTACGAAATGAGAACTACCATCCACACTGTAGACCTTCGAAACAGAATATAGTGAAAGTCACTTCAATGAATCTGTTTGAGCACAAGATTGTGATAATGACTATTTATAAATACATTGATGAATTTGTCATTTTCTGTATACTAAGAAATAATATTTTATCAATTAAATGTAATTATATTCTTTGACTGTAAACCCATAGGCGCAGTCACCAATTTTGTTTCTGTAGGATGTAAGCTGTAGGAATTAAATGTTTGGTGGCCATCTTGGAAATTGCGTCTTTCCGGTGGCCTAAATTCTATACACATTTTGTATGTTATTCACCATGACTGATACTACAAAATCTGTTGAGAAACTGTTTGTTGTAATTTTTTGGGGTTTGAAACTTATTTAAAACCTTCTACATTCTAAATCGCAAAAGAAAAAAAAATTAAAAACGAAGTATTCGGATAGATGCTTTGTGTTTGCGGCTTGTCTTGCAGATTTTACACTGTTCTGTTCTTTCGTGAGCTTATATTTTGTCAGAAACTGTACATTTTCATTTTGATAGAAAAATTTCGCAGTAAAACAGCACATTACAATTTTTTATATATTGTATAGATAATAAAACATTTGATGCAGTTATCCCATTTCTTTAAAGAAATATATGGCAAAGTGCCATTTCACTTTGACTTGCGAGAAAAAGTGAAAAATTGGCTAAAAATTTATATTGTGTAATAAAATGGAAACTAAACTAAGCATAGTCATTCAATTGTGTTTCGAGGCGGTACATTATTTAAAAAAAGAAATAAAAAGAAAAGAAAAAACTTTTTCGACATTTTTGCTTCATCGCAGTTCTTTAATAAAAAATGTTTTCCGGTATTAATATAACCAGCTTTGACATTAAAAGGTGATCACGCAGATTTAGGGGAATAATGAGAAAACAAGTAATTCAAAGCATTTCAACTAAATGTGTTGTGGAAAACGTTTACAGAAAAGAGGACGTATGGAACCTCGTACACTAATTGTTAAAATGGAAATATGTTTAACCCTTTATCTACTGACGGCACTTATAAGTACCACTCACTTTAAACTTTTATACCATAGTGAATATTACTAATATTCGCCCCACCAGTGGCTGAGAGGTTCTGCTCTCGAAACTGGTAGACGGGAAGTGTTGGGTTCGATCCCAATTGCGCCCGTCGGCCTAATCGTTCGGAGTTTTCGTGGTTTTTTTCGAACCATGGATTTCCATGCGTTAATACGGGTTAGGTTCCCTTAGAAAGACCCCCACGAAGGGCACTCCCCCTCGGGCCTATATCCCTAGAGTAGATAATCGGCCGTCACAAAATCAACCAACCAACCATTACTAATATTCTAATGGTACTTTGCAAAAAACGCTCTTTTAACTCCACTTTATCCGAATATATGGCAGCAGTAGTTCTAGGTCTGTTATTTTAGAGAGGAATGAGGTTAACTCACAAGCAGTCGATTTTTTTTGTGTCGATATTTTGTACAGATTGCCACACTCGTTTTTTCATTGCTGCAAACACAGTAAAGGATATAAGGTAAGTGTTGGATTTTTTCTATGTGTTCATTATAATCCTAGAATACAATATGACTAGCTATTTTAGGTGAACGGTGTATATATTTGATTTAACAGTTGAATTACTCGGTGGTACTTATAAGTACCGTCAGTACACTGGGTATTGGACAAAAACTTCTTGTTTACTTTTCGTCTGTGTAGTTATCCATCGTTTTCATCTACTTTAAAATGTCATTACTAAAATGTAGTGTAGTAATGATTTCTCTGGTATTTCTTTTCTGTTTCATTGTTACTTTTTCTAGGAAATCGAAAAAGTTGTGGCACCGGCTCGTTTTTGCTATGCTAAAAATGGCGTATGTAAATTCATATATTGCATATGAGGGGATGCGAGATAACATGTTGTTCCTGGAATATTGTCGTCGCATAACTAAAGGACTGCTAACAAGATCGAAACCTAAAAAAAGAAATTTTTTTAACCCTTTCAGGAACAAACTATTTTCAATGCTAAAGTGTTGAAATAAATGATTGGCACCGGAATTTGCCAAACAATTTATTTGTAGCTAAGAAAAAGCCTATATTTCACATATTTATTAAATCGAAAATATTTTCTGGTGCCAGTTGAAAAACCTTGTAAATTTACTGTTACGATATTTTAGTCATCGTGTACTGGCAGTACTTTAAAGTACCACTTTAATTAATTACCTCTAAATAATTAAATTTCTCACGGGTGAGTATTTTTTTTATGTTTATCCTTTAATTTTCATTGCAGTAACTGGAAAAAAATATTTCATGAAAAAAATTGCAGTAGATCATAATGCCGTAGATGAAGGGTTAAAGATGTCAAGACTGTTGATTTATTCGATGAAAAAAATTAAACGTGACATTTAAGCATTCAAAATATAAATAATTAATCGCCATATTATTATTCAACATACAAAAAGTAGAAGATGAATTTAGAATGTTTCACAAAGATATATATTTATATCCTAAAGACCATCTCAAACGTATAATTAGTGTTTTTTTAAAGTATGTTTGAAGAACTGACATTACTTACAAAACTCGACATTTTCTGGGAAACATCTTGTAAAATCAATTCTTCCTAATTCAGTGAAAATAAAATATTGCTTTGTAATTGTTTTTTAATTGCTTTGAAACTATCATTGAAAAGAGAGAATTAAACAATCAAACAGATATAAATATACTGCCCGGTGGCTTAAACACCATTCAGACGTCAAAAGAAATTAAAGCTAAGTTTGTAAAAATGATACAACGACCATTTGAAGACGTGAGTTGGTACACTCACGTTGAGACAGTGTTGAGACAGTGTCGAGTTGAGACACTGGCCTTATCAAAAATTTAAAAAATTAGTTTTTCTCTATCAATCTATTCTATCGGTGAATCTGTATTTAAAAAACACTACAATCTGTAGAAAAAATAAAAGTCGTTTTATCGTGTATTCCTCGCATTGTATAATACAATCTTGGTTTGCAATGAAAACCAATGAAGGCTGCCAGAGGTTTTACGCGATTTTCCAAAATTTGATTTTCTGGATAAGGCTAGTTTTGAAACCCACGTCCTCAATTAGACTTCTTGTATAAAAATTAATGAAATCTGTAAAGTATTATTATGAACTTTTCTTTGTATTACTGTGATTCTGTCATTGGAAACGAGTTAGCTTTGGAATTGCGCAAAGTAAATACCGGTACAAAACCTGCACTAGAGTAATAATTTATCTAAGCTCTCTATTTTTTGTAACTTTGCTACGCTGTTTAAATTTATGTTGCGAAAGGAAACTTTCATCTTCTCTAATTGCATTTGAGTAGTTTAACTATTTGAGACATACTTGTTTTCTATAAAATTGGAAACACTTAGCCTTATTTATGCTAGAAGAAGTAGCACAGTTCTTTATCAAGGTTCTCTATTCTTTATCATATTACTATGTTTATTTTAAAGGTCTTCAACCATTTTGCATAAAATCCTTTGTCTCCAAAAATTCAGAATGGCAATCTACACCTTTTTTAATCGCAAAATTTCTTTCATTAAATAAGGCACTTTTTGTATAATGCTAAAATAGTGGTAGACGAGTAACAGGTTTATCACCAGTAACTTAGATGTTGAAGTCTTGGCAAATGTAAAATGTATTTTTATACGCAGAGTGGGTGTGAAAAACCTTTGCCGATATAACAGTCTCTAGTGGCCCTACCATTCAAGAAACTGGGTTCCATTTCGGACATGGTTATTTTATGGCATGTATTCGAGAATGACATAAAGAACAACAATCGAGGTCTTACAGTTACGGTTTTGAGAAAATCTCAAAAATTTCAAACAGAAAATTTCCTTTGTAAAATGGTTTTTACGGGAAAAAAAACCCAGAAAAAGCACTAAAAAATCTAATATTAACTGTAGAAATGGTGACATCAAGAAAAGACAAGGAAGACTATTTCGTGCTACACATGTGCTGCAGGAATAAATTGGTGACATCGTGATCTACTGCCATTTTGGTTTTCCATGGTCAGCAAAATCACTCGAATACACCTTAATCGGTTTTGGTCTCTTGAAGTATTTAAAATTCTGGGTATACACGCCGTATCCACTAAGTGACTTTGCTATGAAAAATATCATCAAACGTGAGATTCTGCAGAATGATCATGTTGCGATATATTGCTGTCCATAGTGTCCTTCATACAGTGTATCATCGCCTGTTAACGTAAACTCAAAAAAATGTTTCAATCCGTGTAAAAATATTTGACTTTTGTCGCCTGCGTGGGTGTATTTCTTCTTTTCGCTGCTTTTCTTTGCATTTGTATCATATTGATATTTTTACAACAAAAAATAATTTTTAACCCGATTTATGTTTTTTCACCGTGAAGATCATTTTCAGATAAGAAAAATAGGGGCATGGCTTATTAAAATTTTCGAAATCTCATCAATGCAACCGTAACTGTGAAACTTCGATTATTGTTCTTTACCTAATTCTCGAGCCCTTGCCGTAAAAAAACCCCGCATCCCAAATGGCATACCGTTTCCTTGAATGGTATGGTTGCTAGTGGGGTTTTTTATAATCACTTTGTATGGAACAATTTAGTTCCTCAAACTATTTTGTTCTTAACAAATATTTTTTAATACAAAAATTTCTTATATATAAGACATTTTTGCATGAAACTTTCAAATTCTCGTCACTAAATATATTTTAGTAGTTCAGCTGTTTTAGATAACTAAAACAACTCGGGAACAGCTAGCCTTATTTATGCCATGGAACTATGAATAAAGAGAAATTGACATATCCTCAAAATGGTGAAGTTTCAACTGTAACCGGTTTCGCAGTGGCTTAAAATAGCCGGGGCAAAATCGCGCCAGCAAATTTGGATAGAAATTTTCTCCTAATTTAAACATCTAAACGCCTTATTAATGCTGAATTCCAGTCATAGTTATGGGCAAAACGAGATAATTATTTTTACTGGTGGAAGTTTACTTCTGCAGAAATCAGGCCCTGCGTTCCCACCATGTTTTGAAAACCTAAATAACCTCCTGTCAGTGCCAGTGAAAGAGATTATAATATCCGTGCCAACGTCCACCAGTAAAAACTAGTTTCCTTCGGCGGTAATCGCAAACTGTTGATCCGAAGTAAAAAATCAGCCGTCATCTTGTGACAACCTTCTCAGTTACTTCACTTGCAAATGGTTGACTCTACACTATATAGACCGGGAACCGGCACCACAGACACATGGTTCGTACGGATACAGTTATTTCTCCAGGAAAACTACCAGTATATTTTTATAGAAAAAGAAATCTAGGTTAAACGTGAAAAATTTCGCCTTCTTTTAAGAAGAGATTTTCTATAATATAATACTGGTGTTGAAATATTTTCTGATCTGCAAAATTCAAGGAGGTATCGAACAATGAGACAACCACCGCATCGAGTTGGAGGCTGAAATTCCAGAATTAGCTAAAACTGGATTCCCATATTAAAACGCAATCGGTCTGCCAAGTTATATCTCGGTGGAAAACACCTAAATACCCGATTTTACCGGTTGACTCGTAGGTTTACCATTGTGTTTTCCTGCTCTCCGTCCGCCATGTTTTCATACCTTTGGGTGCAAGAAAACGCATTTTTAAACCTACGAATCGACCGATAAAATCGAGGTTTTAGGTGTTTTCCACCAAGATATGACTTGGCAGACCGATTGAGTTTTAATATGGGAATCGAGTTTTAGCTAATTCTGGAATTTCAGCCTCCAACTCGATGAGGTGATTGTCTGTGCTGCCGGTTCCCGATCTAACATGTCTCCTCCTTTTTATTCATACTCTGTTATTTATTCTACAATGGACTTTACCCATGTGACGTCAGCCGCGGGTAAACAGAAGAAAAACACCAATAGGCGTGAAGGACATTTTAACACTGCTTCCCCTTCGTCCAATAAACAGTTATTTTCGGAGGGTATCTACCCGTATAGGCGTGGCTATTGCCATTCGTGGGTAAAGTCCATTAGTAGGGTATTTATCCAATCTCTCTATTTTTTATTGCCTCGCTAAACTCTTTAAATATATGTCAAGGTATTGGCAAATGTTAAATACATCTTTATATGTTAAACAATTATTCACCTGAAGTATCGTTGTATGTTTTTTCAGTTACAAGATTTCTTATTTATAAGAGGTTCTGATTGAAACTTTCAAACTTTTGTCTCTAAATAAATATGAGTACTTCAACTAGTTCACACGCTTGTTTTTGAATACAAATTGGAAACGAATGATCTTATTTATGCAGTTGATAGCACCCTATTTTACCATGCTTTTTATTCTGTACCACTTAATACACTTTTTAGATCTGGAGTAGAGATGAGTTCGGGCTTTTTTTTACGCAGCCCGAGAACACCGAGCTCGACGATTTAAAATCCAAAACATCCCGATCCAGAAACATCTTGCGTCATCAGAGCCTGAGCCACCGCCCCCTCAATACTAGGCCCGAGCACTGACACAAAAATGGCAGCTGCCGAAGGCGGATTATTTTCAGCGTGTTTACGATCCCTTAAATATTCGTACCAATAATTTTTTAAGGTTTTTTTGCTTTATTTTTTTGAGATTAAATCAGTTTGAGAAATCTTTTATAAAATACTGATGTCTACATTTAAGCCTTTCACTCCCTGTGAGTCCAAATGGCATCAGGATGATAGTGGATTTTTTAATTCGGATATTCCAAATTCGTACCAGAAAATTAAAATAGCAATATTTTTAAAATTTAATAACAGCCCATTCGGTATTTAAATAAAGCGAAATTTATCATTGAAATTTTCTGGTGTAATTTTGGATTCTCTGAACTACGTAATTTCTAGAACGTATTCGACCATGGGAATGAAAGGGTTAAGGGACCGTACCTACATTAAAACATAACTGCCTTCGGCAGCCGCCATTTTTGTGTCAGCGCTCAGGCCTAGTATTCAGGGGCGGTGCCTGTGCTCGGTGACGAAAGTACGCAGTAGAAAATTTTTAATAACATTTAATATCCAATGTGTATATATTTGATATAACTGTATGCAGTCCGTCTCATTCAATTCGTCCTTACTTTTCAAATAATTAATAAAAGTGAATTCCTCACGAAAAATATTTTCCTAACTCAAACATTAAAAATAACATATTTAAATAAAAAGAATTCATTAAAAAATCGCTTTTTCACCTTTATCAGTACTTTGTTTACCCTATTTAAATTATACCCACAATATAGTAATAATATATCCACATTTTATTGGTGTTTGGATTATTGTTGAAACCGTTAAAGTTTTATATTTTTTCATTCTCACTTCTTTTCATTTTCCTCTTTAAAAGTTCAACATATTTATGAGGTGGTTTTTACACCTCACGTCATTGTGTTTCTTGATTATGTGATATTTTTCTTAAAATAAAGCCATTCAGTCTCGACGTATTAAAGTTTTCTTTCTTGTTAAATGTACCGGAAAATTGTCTCAAAGTTTTTATTTCCAATAAACAAAAATATATTTCTTCTTTAAGCTTAATGAAACAATGTGAAATTCCATTCGAAAATCTAACTCGTAAATTTGCGACGGATTCTTAACTTCTAATGCAGAATGAATTGTCCTTGATTTAATAAAATCTTTAACTAAAGCTCTTGTTGAAATTTCATTAAATGTCTATTGAGTTACTGAGGATAATAGTTGATACTCAGGAATGAAAAAGAAAAAAAAAACTATTCTTAAAAATACTCGTATACATCACATTCCTTTTTACGAAAAAAAAAACAGATCAATTTCAGTAGTTTCTTTATTTAAACACTATTCCTACTGATATAAATTGACTTCTTTTAATGTTTTGAGTTATGTTTATTTTGCTAGAATTTTTTAAAGCAAATTGAGTAGAAAAATGAGTTTTCAATGTATTAAAAGTGATTTATGTTTGCATTGCTACAAAGTTTTACGCTTTTTTTCTTATATATAAAATTTAATTGAAAATTTGCCCGACGTAATTGCCAAAATCAGCGATTAAATAAGGCAAAAATTCCTATTAAGTTTTACACCAATGTCAGACGGGCGTCTTTTTTGCTGCTGTTTTGCTTAAGTATTATCCATTCCTATTTGGTCTTAGTGTTAAAATAAAATCGTAAAAGTTGGAAGCTGTGTGATTGCTTTAATATAAAAGTTACAAATAAAATTACAATAAATCGAAATCTTTTAAAATATGCCACTTGACACCGGTAGAAATAGTGTTAAAGGGGAAAAAAAAAAGCATTTTTCGTGTAGAATATAGAGCGGTGTTATCATTTGGGCATTTATTTTTATTCTGATTGCATGATTGCTACCAGTGTTTTTAATAGTAATATTATTTAATGTATCATTAAAAAAGCAATTTGAATTTGAAAAAACACGCCCAACTGACAAAACTGAATTGGTGGTATTTTCTATTATTTGCGAAAATATACTGACACTTCTATTTGCAAAATAAAGTATTCGCCCCTTTGGATGACAGAAATTCTGCAATTAAATAAAGTGGAGATTTCTGTTTAAAAAAGTTGTATGCCTGCTGACCGCGTAGTGTGTACCACTGATATAAATGATATTACGTACCACAAACAAGTAAAAATAAATAAAACAGAAATAATTTAACGTAAAATAATAGCATCTTTTAATACAAGTGTGTTATTTCAGTTATTTTAAGAATCATCTTCCTATACAGTGTGTCCCTTTTTACCGTTGACCAATAGTTGACCTAAACCAGTGGTGTCAAACTGTGCCCCGACGGATACCACTAAAATTTTATAATAATCATTGCCTTACCTAATCATCGAATTTCTGCAATTCAAGAAGTCAATTATTTCTGTTAAAAACTAGTGGTATCCGGAGGGCCACAGTTTGACACCTCTGACCTAAACGGTAAGTATTACAGGTATAGTTCTAAATGCAAATTGCTTTAATTTTTGTTTTTCAGCATAATGAAAATCCATTTACGTGAAAATGATTATTTTTTTATAAGTTACAAACTTAGAGTTTTATTCGGTCTTTGAGTTATTTCAGTTATCATTGGATAAACTTTATTTACGCTTCGACAGGTAAAACAATATAAATTCCATTATTCTATCACCAAGCTCTGCCAAGTTATGATACTTTGAATTTTATGCATTTTCAGCATTTTCTAACACTAAAACGCGTTTTTAGTACCAGGAAAGCGCCGAAATTTGTTCTAATCTAAAAAAGTATTACCGTACATTGTGCATCAAACTGTGGCCGGCCTGATACCACTGAAATTTCATAGTTATCATTCATTGCGTTGTCTGATCATTGAATCTCTGCGACTCAAGAAGTCGACTATTTCTTTAAAAAAAATAGTGATATCCCGCGAGACACAATTTAACACCCATGCCATACATCTTGTAAATTCGAAAGAGTGTTCGCCACTTTGTTACAATCCCGCTGCATAGCTGCCAACTTTTAACTTTTTTTTTTGTCATTCTGAAAATTTAATAGATTACTTTATTTAATTGCAGATTTTGACAATTAAGTGACATATAATTCACTGTTAACCCCTTGAGAGGAAAGTGATTGTGTTCCTGTAATGTTGAACTCACACCGGAATCTTTGAAAATTTCTATTTCAAAATAAGTAAAAGCAATTTTACGACTTTTTTCCACCAAAGTTAGAAAAGAAAAATTTAATAAAATTTTTCTGGTGTAGAACTTCATTAATCGTAGGTGGTATATAATATATACAGGTGTCCCTCAAGGGGAGTTAATACGGGTTAGGTTCCCTTAGAAAGACCCCCACGAAGTGTACTCCTCCCCCTTAGGGCCTATATCCCTAGTGTTGATAATTGGCCGTCAAAAACGCAAAAACGCAAACGCCCCTCAAGGGGTTAAACCCTTTCCAGATACAGACAGGATTGCTAACTTAGACCCCTTATTTTATTCAAAGAAGCTATCATCCCCTCAGGATTTCTGGATACTAATATGTGTTTTGTTTATTGACATCTATTTTATGACTAAATAAAACAAAAATTACTATACAACAATTTTGGTAAGATGGTAGATTTTTTGAATGAAAAAATGAGGCTAAGTTGGAAACACTGAAAACAGAACATTCATGGGTGTGAAACGGTTATGGAAAAGACTTATTTTGAATCTACAATCAAAGGATTTCTTGACTGTTAGGCAAAAATTTCTCTTTTCTACGAAATAACATAAATAATTAATTTTAATAATGTTTTAAAACCTTTATTAACGCATTACTGACGAGAAACGAGAAATCACGTTTTCCTTTAAAAAACACCCTTGACTAAGAGCGTAGTTTCTGCCTTACAGAAAATGCATTGATACACTGGCCTCCAAAAGTTAAGGAACAGTGACCGGATGCTTTCAATTGTACACGGTTTGTTAAATATCTACCAAAATTCTTGACGAATTGTCCTTGAACTTCGAAGATGTAAAGAATATGATTCACTTCATATTTTGCAGTGAAGATTTAGTCGCGGGGGCAAATTAGGGGGCCAAAAATAAATTTAATAATCAAATATTTGCGATCCCACATGTAACATAAAAAGCTCAAAAATGTCTGTCACTGTTGCAAATGACCTGTAAGCATAGCATAGCACGCATATTTGTAAAGGTATTAACGTTTCTGTGAAAAAATAAAAATTTTCTATTTACAGAATGCAAAGTTTTCAACCAAATTCGACATCAGTTTTTGAAAACTTGAAAAACAAAACCGTTGAAACTGTATACTGCTATTAAAATATGAACATATTGAATATTTGATGAGATATGGGCATTTGTATGAAATAATTTTTAACGGCGCATGCGTGAAAGATTCTAAAATTTGTATTTCATAATTTGGTAGTCAGCTATTTAGGAAGCACACATAAAATGTCCAGTCAGATATTGTGAAGACTCAAAATCATACAGTGAGCTGATTGACAAATTGAGGAAAATCCCATATAATAAAGCTACTTTTAGAAAACAACTCACTATATCACACATATCTTTCTGAATTTTCGCGCTATTTGACTGCACTTTTTATATAAGTTGCCCTAATAGCTGACTACCAAATTATAAAATACAAATTTTGGAATTTTGTGACGTTAAAAATTATTCCATACTAATGCCCATATCTCACCAAATATTCAATATGTTAATATTTCACCCTCAAAGCATGCATGGTGACAGTGATGTCATTGTACCGTCACTGTAAGTCACTGTGCTCACGTCACATCTGCGACCAAAATGCCACCACTCAGTGACGTCACATTGTGACTGAGATGTGAATTTCTTAGAAAAATTTAAAAAATTACAAAAATTCTTCAAAACATGTTATTTGCTGTAAAAAACATTTTTCTGACAAATAAAAAAATTGTGACATCACTGTTAAGTCATTGCATGTAACGCACGTCACGTCACATAAGTGATAAAAAAACCACCATATTGTATAAGTCACAGTGTGAATTACAAAAATCTTTGAAAATGAAGAGAAATATTTTAAACAGGCCATCTTAGTGCATTTGGGAACTTAGATCGGATTAATTTTGTACTATACTTTATTATAATAAATAAAGTCACATTTTATTCTTTCAATAATATTTTTTCTTATCATGTTTAACCAGTTTAAGTGACTCTTTAAAATAAATGCTGTTATTTGCTTCTGACTTTTTGAATAAATTTAACATTTTCTGAATATATAATAGAATATACAAAATATATGCTAAACGCATGACACATTTATTCATATTTTTATTTTTTCACAGAATTTTTTTTAAAAAAATAGTTATTTTGCAAGCTGCTTTATTCTACAGGAAATTATAGAAAAAAAATGATTATAAAGAAAAAACTTTCTTTCCCGATAACCTTATTTTATTTTTTAGGAACATATTTTGTATTTATTACATGTGATACAAACTATAACTTTTTTTAAAAAAAGGCCTTGCATTATTGTCCATTAAATTGATTTTATATACTCTAAAAAATGATACAATGTTTTATTTCATATTCTCTAAGTATGACTAATATCATTTTTATAATTTACAAAAAAGAACCTTTACACCCCATTTTATCTTGAATTATTTTGAAACTGATTGAGAGCAAAAATTAAATGCTCAAAAAAACCTATGTAGGGTGACTGAGCCAGTAGTTGATCAAATAAGGTCGATGCTACGGGTTGTTTATTATATTTCTTTCCGTTTAAGTTTTAGGAGTAAACGAACATGATTTCTACAACCCTTAATGAATGTCCTATAATAGAAAATAATTAAATTCAGCTGAAATTAAACAGCAACAGAATTATAAATAAATAGTTTTCTTAATTGCCATTTCCACAGTAGTTGATCAGGCGAATCCAGTTTTTGATCGATTTCATTCCAGTAGTTGATCACTGGTCATTTTGATCTTTTTTTTTTCTATGTAAGTAGAAAAAATTAAACAATTTGAGAATAGTAAACGCTTTAATGAGACGAATAAAAGTAAAAAATACAATAACTTAAAAACAATATTGAAACTCTAATTCAGGGACAGAGAAAAGATTTCTTGTTCTACTAATTTTTGTGTGATCAATGTGGAAATAACTTGATCCAACCTATAAAAAATGAACACTTCCGTAGGCGCCCACATGCCGCCATGGAAGCCACCGTCGCTCCTTCTTTTTCCATTTCCAGTATTTTCAAAAATGACAACGTGCTCATCAATATACTTTTGCACCGTCTGCCAAGCATGGACAGTTTTCCCATCTGAGGATTCCACTCACACACTCTCACCGGACGAAACTTTGGCACTGGACTCAAAGCTGTGAGAGTTGTTCAGTCGTTGTTTTTTCTACCTAGACGGAATTTTAGATAGTCAGGGATGAGAGCTTTCCGACCCAAATCGTTGATTTTCACCACTAAATTTTAATAGTATTCTTTGCTTTATACAATCTCAGAAATTCTGAAATTAAATACGGCACGAAATTCTATTACAATTAAGTGGTAGGAATCAGTCAATTGGGTCGGAGCGTTCTCATCTCAGATATTCCTATATCTTGTCTTTGATGTATAAGTTGTTGCTTCCTCTTTTACCTTTTCTGAATCATTTCTTTCTTTCGGGTTTATTTCTCTTCTTTTTCCTTTTCCTCTTCTTCAAAAGACATTATCCACTGTTTTGAGTTGTCGCATAAGGCAACAGTCTCTTTTATGTTTTCTCTTCTGTGGCGAGTCGTGAGGCCATAGAATGTTGTCTGAAAAAGCTGAACTGACGTTTTTTACTTTAGCTACACCTAAGTTTTTGGGCGCTCAGGAGTCGCATAATTTGAAAGTGGTTCCGTCTGCCTTGAAGGATCTGGTATTGCATGATCATGATAAAATGCTGTTAGAGGATCATCAGATTGTAGAGCAATATAAGCAGTTGGTGTTAGGCGATCATCAACTGGCGATTCAGGTTCGCTCTCTGGTGTCGCAATCTTCGTTTGAGTTTGTTTAAGACATTTGTTCCGCATTTGCCTCCAGAAATGGAACAATTCAAGAGCCTCAACACCAATCTTCCATTCGTCCCCTTCCACGCTTCTGAACTTCTGAGTTCTGCCTTTTTTGAATAGGGATTCAATATTACAAAAGCATCTGAACGTTGAAGTTTTCCGCTACTCCTACTCTAGACCAATTTTCACGTGGGTTTGTAGGTGGACAATGTCGTTGCTTACTGCTGATGCGCCTTTCGTAGTCTACAGCGCCTGCGTTAAATGGAAACAGACTGTATTTCCGGAAGCTGTTTTTAATGACTTTCGGAGTTGCTGCTTCTCGAAATACACTTGCAATCAAAGATCCAAATACTGCTTTTGTTACCACTTTGTTTCCAGATTTAGTTTTCCAATCGTAAACGGTTTCCCGCCAGCGCACTTTGAGAGGACTGAAAGTAGCATCGTCAGCTGGTTGGAGTATGTGTGTTGCATTCGGGTAAAGAGCGAAATGACGGATTTGATTCGCTGAACACAACTTTGCCACTTCAGGAGTTAGGTGGCTCTTGTGCCCATTCACCAAAATTAATATGGGTAGTTTGATATTTTGCTTTCTCAACCAAGGCAGAAATACATTTGCAAAATATTTAAAGTAGGTGCTCCCACACATACAACCTTTCTTTTATTTACCTATTCCCCAGTCGTCTGGTACATTCTGTGCCAGATAAGTGATATTTTCTGCAATGGGTAAACGATCATACCAGGAATAACCTCTTCTGCTGCACTGAAAGTAGTCATCACGGTTATAGCTTCTTTTTCATTACCTGTTTTTAATTCATATAAAATGTTGAATGAAATGGGTCCTAAAACATTTCCCGTTTTTGGACAAGTTTGAAAACCGCTTTCGTCAGCATTACAAATTCTCCTGGAATCAAGAAGAATGTCAAGGCAGCCTTCAGTTTCAAGATATTTGTGAAGTTCTTGGAACCACTCGCAGATGTTCGGCTCTGACACTTCTGCTCTTGCAGTGCTGATAGCGTCTGCATACCTCTCAGCTATCGAACAGCTTCTTCGCATGAATCCTTTAGCCCCTTGAGGGGCAAGCAATTGCGTTTGTGTAATGCTGAATTCCCACCGGAAATTTAGAAAAAAAATGATTTCGAAATAAGAAAAAGCAATTTCACGACATTTTTCCACCAAAGTTAGAAAAGTAAAATTTCATAAAATTTTTCTGGTGCAAATCTTCATTAATTGTAGGTGGGATAAAATATATCCCACCGCCCCTCAAGGGGTTAAAGCATGTTTTCCCCGGAGTTGAGTTTGCAAAAGGGTTTGCCTTTTATCGGCTTCAAAGTTTTTTTTTTTTTTTTTACGGTATCAAATAAAGTCCTCCTCTTAATCGGGAACTCCTTTTTGGCATAAGCATTTATCCAATCAACAAGGAGCTGTTCCTCTTCTTTGCTTTAAAACTGATGCATGTTCCTTCCGTCTCATCTCTGGCGTTTTCCCTTTAACCTAAAACGAAAAAGCTTTTAAAGGAAACATAGGTGGAACATTTCGAAAAGGGCTATTGATTCGAAATTATGGAAACACCCTTTTTTCTTACGTCTTCAACGGATGCTCGCAGATCATCTTTTGAGCACTAAACGAATTTCTTTTTCGGCGGCATAATGAATTCTGAAAATAAGCAATAATGGCTTGGTAAGCAAAGAAATTTAAAAATGATCAATTAATGGCTACGCATGTTGTTAGCCAGTTGTTGATATACTGATCAATAACTAGAGTCTTCAAAAACAATAATTGATCACAGCTGATCAATTTCTAGAATTTGCTTATTTAATAAGACAATTCTTCAGTCAAATTTCAACCCCTAAAAAGAAGACCAACGAAAATCTAAAAATTAATATTTAAAATATCATCCTTGGACTGTGATTAACAATAATTCTTATAAAAATATTAGTTGAAATAAGCAAGATGGAAGGGTATTATTATAACTTACTGTTATTGTCTCCAACTAATCAAAAACTAAATTTTTACACTTTCTAATAAAAAAAATTCATAATATGGCTTCTCTTACTGAAGACAGCTGAAAAGTATGTGACAACAGGTGCACTAACATTCGAACAAAACTATTATGTCTAGTGCCACTTGTTAAACTCATTTCAGCCGGAAATGGAGCAATATTTCAAAGATTTGATCAACTACTGCAGGGGTATCAACTACTGGAGCGGTCACCCTATTACGCATTTAACTTACAAATCTACGGGGACAAATAAAGTAAAACATCTGCTCCGGAACTATCATTTGCGCGAATAGAAGAGGAAACACAGCGTATTTATTCTTTCAAATAGAGGTGGCAGCTGGAGAGTAGTAGCCTGTGATATGAATGTCTACAGTTGGTACGGAATTTTATAATTTTACAAAATTTATACAGGATTGTGGCCAGGAGATATTTTACATAAAGTATCAATCCGAAAAATTACAGTTCCAGTGGCGTTAGTTAATAAAAGCCCTCCAATGTCATTGTACTGGATTCGGATAAAATTCTTCGAAAAACTTTGCCTATTATCAAAATGGAGTAACTGAGGACGATGTAGAATATCGATACGACGAATATAGATATAGGACGATAAGAAATGGGTAAGAAAAAAGGATTTTCCTGCTTTCTTTTATAACGATTTTAGTTAATTTCATATAAAAAGCATGTTATAAAATAAATAAATGTCATCAATTTAACTTTTACCAGTTCATTAAACTTAATAAGTTCAATAAATTTAATGTTTATTTTGTTGAAATAAATTAAATATGTCAACGATTTTAATCAAATGGTTAATATCATTCATCTAAATTGAATTTTAACCACATTTGTTTTCCTTTTAAAGCAATCTGGTTAAAAACATATTTTTTGTAATACAATTTTGTGTTAGAAAAAGTGACAGTATTATGAGAAGTTTGTAATTTCCTGTTTATTGCAATCATAAAAACGATATCTTATAGCCAATATTTTTCAATACTTAATGTTTGTTTTTATATGCTTAAAATGATGTATTCGAACATCCCAGTAATTTTAACATTAAATAGAGCTTAAAATAATTCTTAGATTTAAAATGATTTAAAATTTACGTGCATAACATTTTGTAATGTATATGACAAAATTTTAATCATATGACATATATATGTGACAGGTGTATAAGGCATATATGAAGCATATCACATAATAAAACGAATGAATATTATATAGGATAGGTGTGCAATTAATGGACACTATTCCAGTAATGGACACCCTTGAATGTTTTTGGTTTATAAAAAAAATAAAAAAAGATTTATTTTTATTATTTTTTATAACTCACTGTTTTATAACCTGCGTTATTGTTAACACTCTTAATCAAAGCAATCAGGAAACAGAAAATCGTGTTTCGAAGTTCCACTGTTTTTCAGTGAAAATCTTAATGAACATGTTTAGATCGTAATTCAATTAATAAATTTATATATTCTTTATTTTGTTGCAAAACTTCCATGTTTCTGTTTTGGTAGTAATAGAAAACTTTGAATATTATATACTAATGGACATTTAGAAATTTAATTTATTTTTAAGATTTTAAGACCCCTGTCAATTACTGGAACGCTTACTCAATTTCCAGTAATGGACATCCCACATGAACACTGCTAAAAATGCAATTTCAGTAATGTTCACGGTACATAAAAATCTTGACTTAAATGAAAACCTGTCATTAAATTTAATACGTATGTTGTTGCCAGAATGTAATACCATCATATCTTTTTATATAAATAGCTGCTTTTAATTAATTTTGTGTGGTTAGTAAAATTTTCAATATTTTAATGAAATTATTTTTTTATAACTCAGCCTTGCATATTTTATAATCTGGCAATCAAGGGCATCAGGAAAAGAGGGTTTCATAGGTCTAGATCACTCTCAATTTAAAAAAAAGTTACAGAAGTTGTTAAAAATAAATCTGTTATTTCCTGCCTTAAATTTTTCTTAATCATCTCTGCCACCACCCTTCCCCCCCAAAAACCTAATATAAGAAATTAAATTTATATTTATAGCAGTAGTGAAACTAGTAAATCTGCAGATCAGTGGCCTCAAACGTCAGTTCTACTCTGTTATTTTGAAATTATTTTATTTAATATGTAGAGCATTCAACCTGCGGAATTATTTCTTTCATAATTCTCACATATATTTTATTAATTATTTATATCCTAACTGTCAAATTTATTTGAAAAAAAAACTATTTTGCTTCATTAGTATGCGTTTATTAAATACTGGTTCTAAATACATTGCTACTTTTACAGATATACAGTACTACTTTTTGTGGGGGGGTTCATTACTTGAACAGAGAGAGTCCATTACTGGAAGTGAGAGTGTCCATTACTGGAACAGAGGATGACCGTTATTGGAATTATGAGTGTTTTGATATAATTTTGTTATTTACAATAAAATTTTGATTAATATTGGGAAATGAGACTATGAGAATAATTAAATATTATTGATAGATTTATGTAATACTGAAAAAAACTAGAATATAATAATTATAACTATTAATTAAAAAATAGTTTTTAAAGAAATTCCTTAAGGATGTCCATTAACAGCATATCTATCCTATATGAGATGTACAACACATATAAGACGTACACATTAGATATATATATATATACGTATATAAGTTTAACTACGACTGTGGCAAAATTGCAACTTAAAGCTTCGTGTAACCATACATGCACAGGCCACTATAATAAGGAAGTACCAAAGCGTAATGCCAGAAGTTGTTGCATCGCCTTCATTTATACTGAAAATTTTCAGCTGAAATCAGTATGTTACAAATATTATACGCATAAACTGCACCTGGTTTTCTCAAAAGATAATTCTATATTAACTTTAACAGAATGATTTTAACTGGTAATTTAATCAAACGAGTTTTAATTTTCCTAACTGAAGGAAAATTGTTTAGGTCAGAAATTGAACCAGAGAGCCTTGACGTATGCTGCCAATGCTCTGCAAACTGAGCTATCCCGGTAAAATTTGCGGACACATTTCACCCAGGGAACTATTATTATATACTCATACAAGTAGTATCTGTTATTCATACTAGTATGAAAAATAATTATTATATATGGTTTTATAATAATGATAAGTATAGATTAAAATTCACGGGATGAATTATGTCCGTCAGATTTCTATAGAATAGCTCAGTTGACAGAGCATTGACAGCTTGCGCCAAAGGTCCCTAGTTCGAATCCTGGTCTGGACACTTTTTCACTCAGTTGGAAAAATTACAACAAAAGATAATTTTGCTTAAACATCAGCGTTATTGGTCAGAAATATTGGCAAGCTGTACAGTTTTACATAAATGCCGGTGCCTTTGGATGTTAAAGTGAGTAAAAGCTCTTAAAGAGAGCAAAAATACTCAAACACAAAAAGTTTCAATAAGCTACTACAAAATGCGAGAAATAAAAAAGTTTTTTTTTCTTTTCGCCTGGCTCACCACTGCAACAGAAAATAGTCCTTGTGAGTCAGTTATAAATGAAATTAATGCTGTGCAATTTTCAGCTTGTAAGGGGAATGTGTGTAAATATTTTAAAAAGGGAATATTCTTCAAATATTGAAAAGAACACAATCTGTTGGCGTTGTAAGGCATCTGAGGGAAATTGAATTTTTAACTTTAATTTAGAAGAAAGTCTCTATACTATATGTGGCTATTTATACATATTATACAGTATTTGTTCATAAATTGCGAGTATACGATTTTAGGACTCCAAACCAATTCTAACAGAAAGATGGCAAGCTGTAATTATAATTTCAGACGATCCTGTTTCTTTTAAATTGTTAGAGAATCGTCAAGAAATCGTCACAAAATTATGAGTGTTAATGAAAATTTCGTTACAAATGACACATATTTCACAAATTGGTCACAATGTGCCGTCAAAGCATTGTCGCTTTCGTCACAAGTACGTCACAAAGTTATTGCCTAAATAGTCACAAATGACACATTTTTCATAAATTTGTAACACCGTGACTTCACAAAGAGGTCACAAACGGGCTCTAAAACGGCCGTATCGACTTCACATTTTAGTCACTATGACTTCACATCGACGTCATGTGACGTCACATCGACGGTCACAAAGTCACAGTGTGACTTCACAACGACGTCGACGTGACGTCACCATGCCTTGCGGGGAGTTGCAGTATACTGTTTCTAATGTTCTTTTTCCAGTTTTCGGAAAGTAGTGTTAAATTTGGTTGAAAACTCTGTATTCTATAAACAAAATTTTTTTTAATTTTTCACAGAAACGTTAGCATCTTCACGAATATGAGTGCTATGCTTACACAAAGGCACCCGACGGTTAAACAGTACCAAAATAGTTGCAACAGTAACAAACTGTTCAAAAAAGCATATTCTGTTACATGCATGTGTGATTGCAAATATTTTATTATTCAATTTATTTCTGGCCCCCTAATTGCTCCCCGTGACTAAATCTTCACTGAAAAATATGAAGTCAAACATGTTCTTTACATCCTCGAAGATCAAGGACAATTCGTCAAGAATTTTGGTCGATATTCGACAAACCGTGTACAATAGAAAGAATCTGGTCATTGTTCCTTAACTTTTAGAGACCAGTGCATTATGTTGTCCATATTTTTTTTTTTTTTTTTTTTTTGTCAGATATTTTAAATTAAGTCTGCTCATGGAAAGATATTTACTGATGCGTAAACTTAAAAAATGTGTCTAGAAAACCAATTTACGAAAGACTTTCAGAAGAGGGGGGAGAGAGCTTCTACTGTTTTAAAACTCAGATTTCACAAAAAACATACCTTAGGTATTGTGTTAAAGTAATTTTCCTTAACTTCATGATGTATTTTTTTTAAAGGAAAGAAAGGACTTTTATGGCATATGATTTATTTCTAGAGACGATATCTAAAAATAAATAGTGTCGGGACATTCAAAAAAATTAAATTGAGCATCATTTTCACAATCATTATTTTGCATCTATCTTTTCTTTGTTGCTTGAAACATTTTATTTGCTCTCTTTAATATTGGTATAAAATCATAAACATTCAGTTTTATTATATTCATATTTTATATTGTTCCTTCATTTGCATATTCATAGCAATTTTCAATTTTATGTAACCCCGACTTTTTAATATGCTTTAAAACATCAAATACTCTTTTTACGCTTATACATAAATATAATTAAAACTCGGTTTTCTAAATCTTTAAAAGAGTATCTAAACTTGCAGTCAAATATTCAGAGCAAAACAGCATGCTCTGGAGCAAATCTAATTTTCTAATTGTGTTTTTCTGCATATTTGCACTTTTATTGTGAAAGGAGCTTTACCCTCTTTCCGACAAAGGAAATTACGAAACGTAATGAGAAATATTTACTTGTGCATTTCCTAAAGAATATGCTTATTTCATTTTCCAGAATAATCAACTTAATTTAAAAGCCGCTTCGAGGAAGAAAATGCTTTTTAAAAAATTTATTTTGAAAGAAATATATTATTTTTCATAAATTGAACAGAGTTAAAGCTTGCAGAACGAAAATTCAAGTAAAGTAAATGCTAAGTATTTTTGTTTTATCTCAAAACTCAAAATCGATTAAATCGGTTTCGTACCCAAAAATTTTTAATCACGAAATTGCCATAGAAGTATGTATATTATATATATTCACGTGCTGTCGTTTGCGGGCATTAAATGGGCATCCAAATGTACAGGGAGACACATAAATACTGTGACGTGATGAGAATGCCAATATATTTTAATGTTTTCCCCATTTTTCAGATATACTATCGTTTTATTTGTGTTCCTCGTACTTTTTTGTTGTGTAATTGCCATTTCAGCTGATATTAATTCACTGTTTTGAAGGAAAACTCATTGTACAAAGAAGACAGGCCAGCCATCGCCCCCCCCCCCCCCCCACCAGAAGAGGGGTATGCCAATTCCTGCGATCGCCAAATTTCACGGGGAACAAGTACATCGCGCCGTCAAAAGTTTTAAAGAGACCGAGGGATCAAAGACCGTGAACGAATTGGAAGACAGCTAACAAGAAGGGCCCCAGAGCCGGTAACATGGCCAAGAAGAAGATCCGGCGAAATCCACAAAGAAACTTCAGAAAATTGACCAAGGAGCAAAACGTCGACCGCGAATCCATGCGAAAACATATTAAAGAAGACTTGCAACTCATCTCGTACAAACTGGTGGAAGGACACATTCTCACGGACCAAATGAAGACGTCGATGCTCGAAAAGTGCAAGAAGATGAAGTCCCTGTGCCTCGACGATGCTTTGAATTGGATTTTCTTCACCGATGAAAAGATTTTTATGGTCCAACCTTTCCGGAACTCGCAGAAGCCACGCGAGTTGCTACTCAAAGGGGCTCTGCGCATCGTGAAGCCGGAAAAAGGTTCTTTTCCCGAATTCTGCGTTGGTGTGGGCGGTGATTTCCGAATTGGAAAATATAAAACTCGTCTTCGTACCAAAATGCATCAAAAAGATTGCAGAGACGTATCAGGAGCTAACTTCGGAAGGAACCGTGATCCCCTGGGTCAAAAAGAAAGCGAAGAACATCGATTGGAGGTTTTAGCCGGATTGGCCGACTACCCACTGAGCTAAGAAGACACTGGCGGGGTGCGAGGCCAATCTCTCGTGATTTTGGACGAAGGACGTTTTACCCTCAAACTCACCTGACTTGAACGCTATGGACTTCGCCATTGGGGGATCCTGGAGCTAAAAGACTGCACAATCAAGAAGAAGTCCCTGGATTCCTTGAAACGCGCTCTGTAAAAAGCCTGGGCCTTAATCACAGTCTCGGCCATCTTCAAGAATTTACTGAAGCGTCTAGACGCCTGCATCATAACCAGAGGAAACCATTTTTAAATTATCTTGATTTTTTCTCGTACAGAATTTTCTCCTCTTTTGAATGGTGAACAAAACTAATTGTTTTGTTCGTTCAGTAAAAAGTTATGGTCTTTTATTTGCGTCACAGTATTTATGTGTCACCCTGTATGTTCGACAACTCGGCCCTTCCTGAGAGTATACTACCCTCAGTGACCGACAAAATCAGATTGGAGACCAATGCCAACTTGAACACCTGAAAAGACAACAAGAAAGGAAAATCACGCATCAAGCATAGAATACGGAACACTTTCCAAAACTTCAAGAATCATAGTTGCCAACCTTCCGATTTTCTTAATACCGATATTTTATGTAGAAATACTTTTTTTTTACAATCGCACAATTTCTGCAATTAAATAAAGTGAACATTTTTGTAAGAATTTACTGGTATTCCAAAAATCGGGAGGCTGGCAACTATGCGGAATAATGTAATAATACTTCGCTTTTTAATAAGATAAATAAAATTCCTAAGTAAATCGTTTTAGAAAAAACGCATAACGTATTTGAAAAACAGGCTTCAGCAATTACCGTCCATAGCCGAAAATGTACTTCAATTATTTTGTGAGGCGCTATATTTTATTTATATATTTACATAGATTCTACATAATATGTTAAAATATAGTTACAAAGCACATAATAAGGTGAAAACTCGCCGTCAGCAATTTTGATCAATAGGCGGGAAAATACTTGAATTCTTTTGTACAGTCCTGTATATTGTCTACAAATTTCTATACACACCACATACTAAGATAAAATTTAATTCAGGCAAAAAACACGCTTAAAACTACTGAAATCCCACTTTGATAAATTATCCCATAAGCGATCATTTATCTAGTTTTTTTGTGTGGCCCTGTATATGATTTTATTTATATTCTACAAACATTTCTTAGTATACTAAATATAGTTCAGCTTGAAATTAGAAAATCAACTAAAAACCACCTTTAAATAATTCACACTCATATTCAGTAATGCTTACGAATTCGTTTGTGTAACCCTCTATATCAGCGGTCCCTAAACTATGGGTCGCGGAACAACTGAGGTTTGCCACATAAATATATCTTTTATTTCATCTGTTTATAAAATATATAACAAATACAATATTTTACAACCGCAACAATCATGAAAGCTATTAGCTTAAACTAAAACTTCGTGATAAGACAGTGTGTTCTTAAACAGTCAGTCGATAGTATGCAATGACCCCATTGTGTGATATGGCAGAAATCGCCCAATCGTTATGCCAACCCTGGAAAGATCCTTACTTTCCTTCTGGATGAACATCTTGCTCACCCGCAAGAAAAGTGACGCATCTCGCAAAAATTCCTTTTGCGTTTTATTCCACTAATAGGACTGTCATAGGTGTTTCTTGCTACACAAACAGTTTCATAAGCGTAGTTATAAGGGAAATCCCTTTTTTTTCACCATGTGTCCATTTGTGACCACAGACGAGGGGTGGATTGTGTGGGGAGGTAAAATGACCTAACCCTTCAAACATCATTGTATGTCTTCATTCTTAAGGGTTGTTTCTATTCGTGATGAAATACTGGGTTTCCCAGCGGTCCTGGAACACTCGGTTCTCACTATCTACCGTTTCTTACTCATCGTTGGAAGATGAAATATTCACAATCAATAATAAAATTAGTTTTCACACGTTCCCAAAAAATACAGCTACAGTAAAAGAGAAGTTTACTTCATATCCAAAATCTGCACCCTTATCTGAAAACCTAACATTCGTCGCAACCAGTTAGATCAAGATCATCAATTGAAAGGAGCGGAGAGTTGACGAGCGCAAGCTCTCAATTTGTTTTTCGAAATCAACAAAGGCCGCAGCGTCAGCGTTTAACCAATTGCGAGCAGGTTTTGCTTATCTGAAATGTTTCTCTTTTCCCTCCCTGTCTCCCCCGTTAGCTGAATTGCAGCCGTTGCGTTTCAACCAGGGTTAGCTGGAAGCGTAGCGGATTACTATTAATCAAGGAAAAGCGCCTTTTGGCTTAAAAAATTAATGCGTGTGCAAAAATCAGTAACTTTAAACAGAGTATATTTCTAGGAATTTGTTTGAACACCAGCGTGCAGGGTAGGACTGCTTGACCTTGACCTGCAGATGTCATGTACCTTTTTCTACCAATACAATGAAAGGGGTGAAAGAGCGATCAAGAGGAAATTTCGGAGACCTCGGTTTGAAAAAAGAAATATGCTGAATAAGAAGTTGGCGGGCCGCACAGTATGTGTTGGCGGGCCACCAGTTGGACAGCCCTGCTATAGGCGATGAAAATCAGAACAATTTTTCGAACAATTCCTTGAGCTAGCCCAGGAGTGGCCAACTGTGGCACGTGCCACACCACTAAAATTTTCCAGTAATCATTGCCTTATCTAATCATCGAATCTCTGCGATTCAAGAAGTCGAATTTTTCTGTAAAATTTTAATGATATCAGGCGTGCCAGTGTTGGCCACCCCTGAGCTAGCCACTGCATAATTTGGGCTTCTACCATTTCTCTTTCACACGGCGGTAATCTTCGAGGGAAAAACAAACTGGGATTTCATCGATCAAGTTAATTTTCATTTTAACAACTACTGTTTTTATTTTTGTAGGCACATAATTTTCAATCAAAGAAGATAATTCTGAGCGCAACTTTTTACCAGTAACGTGATTTGAATCCATTTTAGGCTCATCCAGAACATTTAGTATGTTTACTAAAAAGTTATTTGATTCAACTTTCGTTTTGCACATCTTCATTTCATTTACAGAAACTGTTAAAGTTTCTTGGTGAATGACATCTGTTCAAACAATCAAATTGAAACTAATTATGCTGTCATTAACGACTAAAGTATCAACTTTAGACTTTGAATTATCGATTTGAATTTCTGCATTGAAATAACCTGGTGGCTTAATTGATATTTCCGTTCAAAGTGGTGTTCTGTACGTTCTAATTTCACAACGTTCTTTAATCTATCGTAAGTACTCTTTTTTAAACGCGTTATCATAGCTGTCAACTTTTACGCTTTTTTGCTACCACTAAAATTTAATAGAGATTTTCGCCTTGTTTAATCGTGAGATTTCGACGATTAAGTAAAACAATGTTTACTGTAAAATTTTAGTGGTAGGAAGAAAGCGTAAAAGTTGGCAGCTATGCGTTATCTAGTTACCCGTGTTAATTTTGGAGGTCAAATCCAACGAATAAAGCTTTGCTCCTTTTAGAATCAAATTTTGGGAAGTCATTGTTATCGATTAGTAATTGACCATTTTGAGCAGTGTCTTTCAATTTATTGCACTCATATGAACTGTGCCCATAATGGTTAAAAAATTTAAATAGAGCCTTTATCCTTATTAATACAATTGATTTTCTTTCAATTAATGCTTATTTTTATATTCACAAACGGAATCCGAGGTAGTCTTTTTATTATTATTATTTGATTTTTTATGCAATTTTTAGCTATTTTTGAGTTTTGCAATGATTTTCAATAAAATTTATACGGTAGGGCATATTTCGATTTTTTCGCGAGTATAAGTTTGTATGTTTCGGGTCCGCCGAAAATGAGGACTTTAAAAAGGACAATTTTATAAATATGAAATAGTTTTAAAAAGAATGTACGACGATGGATATTTTTTCTGAAACGAAAAACAGAACTCCTGTAAATTTTGCTACGCCCGATCATAAATTCAAGCTGGAAGAAGGCCAGATTGGTTCCTAATGCAGCGTGAACTACGATGATTAAAATTTTAATTAAATCGGAGTATATATCAGCGTGCCTTGTAGGAAGACAGAATTGGATTTTTTTTAGATGAAATATAATACTTTGTAAATACTGCCGAAGGCAGTTGGGCTCGCAACCCTACCCTTACGAAAATTTCTTATAGAATTCTACAAAAAAATTATAGAAAATGCATTATAGAATCCTATAGAATTATGGCCAGTTTTTCTATAAACTAGTTTCACCAAAAGCTATAGAAATATCTGTAGAAATTCAATAGAAGTGTCTATAGAATTTCTATAAAATATTTGAATAAATTCTATAAAAATATATTCGATAAGTGCGAACACGCAGTGTACCATGTGGTCACTCTCCCAAGTACTAACCGCGCTCGATGCTGTTTGGCTTCCGTGATCGAACGTGAACCAATACTTTCAGCGATCAGCCACTCGTACTTCCTAAGTTCTCATTATACTATTTCAAATTTGTTTCCTTTGTGCTTGCGTTCCGAATCATTAAACTTGTATGTAAATTATTGTATTGTAAAGAAATCATACATATTTTATGCGCTGATTCATTCTCAACTGTGTAAGTTATGAAAAGTCAAATCATTTGTAAATTAGAAAACTAGATTTAAGGGGGGAAAAGTCCGTTAAAATAAAGAATTTATTTATTTAATCATTTACTTATTTATTTTGTTGGTGTTATCAAATGATCTTCACAGCTTAAATCATGTTAGGATATTCATTTCAGATTTCTATAAAAAATCATTAATCTGACGGCATCGGACTCGGGGTGATAAAAGTAACTCTTATTTTAATATAGACTTGAAAAAATATTTAAAAGTCTAATAAGTTATTATTCGTTAAACTTTAAACGTAATTGTTTAAATATTTTTATACTTCAGATTAAAATCTTTGAATAAAAATTAAAAAAGTGATAAAGTTTATCAAATTAGATGAATTAACATTAATGAATAATAACGTTTATTAAATTAGATGATTTACCATTAGTGAATAAAGTTTATTAAATTAGATGAATGTTTTTATGAAATGAACAGCAAATTAATACATGTTTTGTGATTAAACAACAAATTGATGAATCATGAACGAACATATTAATTAACCATAATTTAAATCAGTGTAGTTCGACTAATATATGTTATTACATAAACAATTGTATCACATTGTATTAGAATTATGAATTAACTTATAATCATATTAAATCTATGGACTACTATTATATTAAACTGAAGTGTTACAAAATTAAATATTAATAGTTTTTTTAACATGTATGTATAGATAAATTAATACACATAAATTTTAAAAGAGCAAAAATGTTTTTTTAATTTCAAAAAATCTGTAGAATCATTAGTCTATAGAACTTCTATAAGTTTTATAGCGCTCTTTAGAAGAACTGTTCTATAGAAAAAAGTCTAACGAATTCTATAAAACATTTTCTTTAGAAAAAGTATTCTATAGAACTCTTCAAAACTCTATAGAAACACTATTCTATAGAACGGCTATTCTATAGAACTTGTAAAGAATTCTATAGAGTTATGCAGCTCTATGAACTATTTTCGTAAGGGTACGTTCGTTACGAAATATTTTCCCTTAAAAATAAAAAATCCTAATAATTCATGGTTCCTTTCATTCGAGACCGAAACAGGCGTAATCCGCATGGATTTACGTAGCTAAAGGAAGTGAACCCCCAATACTAAGTTAGATGAGGAAAAAGTTAGTTAGGAAAAACCGAACAGCTAAAATGGCGAAGATCC
The DNA here is from genome assembly GCA_963932465.1 of Maratus speciosus. Taxonomy (NCBI): domain Eukaryota; kingdom Metazoa; phylum Arthropoda; class Arachnida; order Araneae; family Salticidae; genus Maratus; species Maratus speciosus. Next base: position 489,819,366 of record OZ010796.1, on the reverse strand, counting down.
GCTTCTATATATCGCCGGTACCATGTCAAACTATCCAATATGAAAATAGTACTGCTAGGGGGCTACTTTTTTTAAAATTCAGATTTATTGATTGCACCACTTTTCTGAAATGGTAAAATTCGCCTTGTTTTCGTCTTAATTAATATGTCATAAAAGAAGACGGATTTTACTATTTCAAAAAAGTGGTGCCAATCAAGAAATCTGAATTTAAAAAAGTAGCACACCGTTTTCATATTGAATAGTTTGACATGATACTGACGATATATGTATGTACAGAGTTTGTACGATTCAGGGAATTTTCCAGGTGAAATATCAGTATTTTTTTATAGAAAAATAAATCTTGGTTAAACGTGCGAAATTTCGTCTTATTAAGCAAAGAGTTTCTATAACAAAATACTGGTACCGAAGAATTTCTTAGTCTGGAAATTCCTTGAACCATACGAGTCCTTATATATGCATTATACAGGGTGCAAAGGAAAGTCCCTTTAACCTAAAAATACTTGCGAATGGAGAGAGCTACAGCCATGCAAGTGAGATAACGGTATAGTAAAGCAACTACTCCCAAACTAATGCAAACGACAGAACGTCCCTAGTGGCGAAATTTGGAAGATAGCCATTGCAAATCGAAAACGAAAAGAGATAGGTCAAAATTTCCAGTTAGAAAGTTTTGGAACATCAATCAATTAGTACGAAATGACATTTGTTTTATATGGAAAGACACATATTCGCCTGTATACCCAAAAATGTCCGAAATCGATGCAGTCTGTTTTGAGTAAGCGTTTGAATGGAATAGCCAGAAGTATAAAGAAATACGCTCAAATTATTCTATAAATACGTAGTTATCTGAATACATCTATATAACATCACACACACAAAAAAAAGACAAACTGTCTCTTAGAAACAAAAAGTCAATATTCAGTATGTTCGCAAAGTTCGCCATTGCTCACGATACACGTTTGTATCCGTGAGAGTAATTCTGCATGCACATTTCTCAGCATGGAACGTCTATTGCAAGCCTTTTCAATACGATGACATAGATTTAACCCTTTCAAGGACGGTGGCTAGACGGCCTAGCGACCTAATTTTAAGCACCAAGAATATTTTAATAAAATTTTGCTTTTGTAATGAAAGTGCAAATTAGCGGGTTTTTATTTTCTAAGAAATTCGTTTGAATATTCTTGTGTTAGTCAATTATTTCATCAGTTTACGAACAGAATTTTTTTGCCCCTGAAAGGGTTAATTTACAATTTTAAATGCAATGGAAATTAAATTTTTACAGACATTACATCACAGTACAATGTCACAATCTGCAACTGTGCACTGCTTTATTTCCGGAGCGTGAATATGCAAAGTAGAATCGTCGCGACGATTCTACTCGTCGCTCATCGATTTCGGACATTTTTGGGTATACAGGCGACCATTTATCTTATCCGTGTGAACCAAATGTCGTTTCGTACTAATTAATTGATGCTCTAAAGCTTTCTAACTGGAAATTTTGTTCTATCTCTTTTCATTTCCGATTTGCAATGGTTATCTTTCAAATTTTGCCAATAGGGCTGCTGCTGCCGTTTGCATTAGGTTGAGCTTAGTCCCTTTTCTATACTATTACTTCACTTGCAAATCTGTAGCTCTCTTCGTCGCAAGTATTTTCAGGTTAAAGGGACTTTCCTTTGAGCCCTGTATAGCCAAAAAGCCCCGGAAACTTCCGCTTTTATACGTTATATCGAATATCTAAGAAATACTTCACGAATTATTTTAGAACTTAGGTAAAAAAAAAAAAAGAAAACATCTGACCTCATATTTTTCCGCGAAGATTTGATCACGAAGCCAATTAGGAGACCAACTGCAAATGGAAGAAAAAAAGATAACGTTTGGTATCAGTCTATAAAATAAAATGAACGATATCATCTGTCACTTCAGTACATGACTATGTGAATATTGTACATCATTTCTGTTCAATTTTGTTAGAATAGCATGCATATTCAAAGAGATATAACGATTTCTTTAAAAATTTCAGGAATTTTTGCCCTTTTTTGCTATTGTTTATAGCATGCAAGGTTTTCAAACTAATTTATAACACATTTCGGAAAATTTGACACAATATAACAGAAACAACAAACTATAATTATAATATAAATATATTAAATATGTAATAAAATATTAGCAGTCATATGAAATTGTTTTTAAATGGGCATGCGCGAAACAAAAGAGGGTTGTTTTTTTTTTTTTTTTTTCATTATTTTGAAGTCAACAATATGGAGCAACTAATACAAAAAGACCTGTCTAATAGCTTAAAAATTCATAACGATATCAGCTATATAGTGATCTCAATTTCAGTTACTTTCGAAAAGTAGACGGATGATAAAGGATTTTCCAAAAATTGTCATTTTTTATTAACGCTATACAGGCCGCGCTGGTGCATTAATGCTTCATTTTTAAAAGTATCATTAAGAAATTCTAAATTCTCCCCAGAAAGTTGTAATAATTATTTTTTGGTTATTAGAATGATGGATATTTCGTGGATAAAATAAAGGGAAACTAGTATTAAAATTTTTCTGGTGGGAACTCGAAATTCCTGAATAAAACAAACCGCCATATTTGGCAAAGTTGTTTGCGGCTTGTATAGTGTTAACTGACTTCCAATAAAGGAGTTAGTATTTAATAAATGACAACGAGTATATCTGGAACGGATGCTTAGATTTTGATGATTTTTTTTTTTTTTTTTTTTTTGTTAGAAAAGTCTCGTTCTGGTGGTTTTCCAAGAAGAACTAAAGCATTTCTTTTAATAAGAAATAAAAATAAAAAATATATAATAATTAAAAATGGCAATTTGCAGAAAATCCCACGGAGGTAAGAGGTTAGATGGAGATGAAGTGTTTTGATTTAGCGTGATGTTAAAAATACAACCCTGAAACCGGTTAAAACTGGTCAAAATTAAGTCCTACTTGCGGTTCCATAGAGTCTGTGTACGACTGGGCCGAATGAAGGCGTTTAAATTTGAGCTATAACCGCCTTCATGTTGCAAACCGTTTTTACGGTATACTGCATCTCTACTATTACTTAGAACTTGATGGGGAAATCCCTCATCCAGTGTTGCCAGATTGGGGAATTTTTTGTCCCCATATTGTTGATTGTCACCGCTTTTTTGAAATAGAATTATTCGCCCTGTTTAAAAATAGATTAAAAATTCTGAAAAATAAGACGAATTATACTATTTAAAAAAAGTAGTGACAGGCAAATAATCTGAATTAAAAAAGTCCCCAATCTGGCAACACTGCCCTCATCATCCAGCTGCTTTTAGAAAGCAACTGAAATTTAACTCTCACTATTGTCGATATCTTTCTGAAATTTCCATATATTCGACTGGTCATTTTATGAGTTGCTGCATAGAATATACTACCAAATCATGAAAAACAATTAGGTATCGTTCGCGCATGCGCACTTAAAAAATTATTTCATACAAATTCTCATATTTCACTCAATATTTAATATATTTATACTCTAAATTGTGTCTACTGTATTTTGTCAAGTTCTCTAAAAGTGGTGTTAAATTTAGTTGAAAACATTGCATGCCATAAGCAAAAAACCTATAAAAATTACATGATTTTTTTTTTTTTTATAGTTCCATAAATATACATATTACTCTTACACAAATGTTGTAAAATAAACACATAGTCATGTGCGGCAGCTACACATCATTTCGAGCATTTTATTTTAACCCATTAATGCCGAGTTTCTTTTACACATTTTTAATTCCTAGGTAACAGTTACCACCAGTTTTCCCATACTGCAATTTTAATTTATTTGATCGCTCAAAGTTTGAGATTAAGTAATATGAAAATTTCCTTTCTAAAATACTGGTTTTCATATTTAAAATTTTCGTGTTTCTTAAATGGCAGATTTTCGTACCAGCCGGCATTAATGGGTTAAAGAGTGATCCCAAATATTTCTTCTTCTATCTGTTGCTTGCTTCCTTATAGCCCTCGCTGTAGAACCTTCACTGAAAAATAGAAATTCAGACATTTTCTTTATATCCCCAATGCTTCGGAAGAATACGTCAAATCTCTAGATATTCGACAAAATGTGTAAAATCGTAAGTGTCCTGTAATTTTTGTCAATATAATGTATATACACAGGATAACTAAAACTATGACTAACTTTATGTCTAACTAAGATGACTAAATTTAAAGGGTTCGTAAATCGCATCATATCAAACAAGATTTGTTAAATTAAGATCATAATCTATTTATTTAGTCAAAAATACAGGGTGTCTCACTCCACTCCGAACTCTGATATTTGTTCATACAATGAATATATATTAAAGAAATTTGTAAAATACCTAACGATATAACAATAAATGGTTGAAATAGCCACCATCCACATCCAAGTAGTGCTAAACAACACTGGTCATAATTCTGAATATAAATGAATGTACGTCCAGTTTCACTTCTCGAAATCTTGTAAATGCAAGTTAAATTGTAGCTGAAAATCTCAATTGTCTACTGACGGACAAATAAGTCAAAAAGGCCACAAATCGGACTTAATTTTCAAACTTTAACCCCTTGAAGGGCGGTGATGCTGTCAAGACATCACATAATTTTAATCCCAGATTGCCACATTGGCACCGGAATTTTATGATAAAAATATCTAAGTACGCGAAAATTTACTTTAACTTGTTTTCAAATAAAATCTCTTGTTAATACTGGTGTCATTAAATTATTTGAACATTTTACGAATACAAGTACCTTGCCCCTAAAAGGGTTAAATCAGCAAAAAAAAAAAAAAAAAAAAACGGTTTGTGACGCGTCAGAGTGAGAGTTAAAATCGGCGATTTTCGTGATTCTTTGACAGATTTAAAATGTTAATTTGTAATATTTTGTGCTTCTTTTGTTTTATACTCTTTTATTTCATACTTTATAAATATATGCATGTACAGTGGCGGACAAAAAAATTACATCACATTTAAAAATACATCTTTTGCAATTTTAAATAACTATTTTGTTTGCCTAAAATTAATTGAGCTGCTTCTTTTTTACTTTAAAATATATATGCATAGGGGAGACTGGGGGTTGAAATGGGTTGACCCATTTTTTTTTTATTTTTTAAATATTGAGCCTCGAATAAAGTTTTATCTACCATTTTATTCGTGATACAATCAGTTATAAAAATAAAATTGCCACAAAAGTATCATACATAAGAAAGTTGAAAAATTATTGATATTAATCATGTGAAAATAATGGGCCAAGACTCCTTACATATGGGAGGCTTGACCCACTTTATTTTATATTGAAACATTTGTTCAGGGAAGTAAAATCAGTTTTAAAAAAGGCAGAATAACTTTACGCTACATGGTACATGGTTTAATTATTATTAAAAAATATTTGGTAAAATGTGATGTCTAAACAAGCCAGCTTAGATGGAATGCAAGGCAAAGGAGAAAATTTACGTTTTAAGCATCCGCTTTTTGCGACACTCGACCTGGTAACACAAGCTGCCACATATTTTGGCTTCATCTCATTTTGTTCATTTTGGTTAAATATGTCTACGTACTTTCCTAAAGTTTTGATCAATGCTATGTTCTTTTACATTGGCATGAACACTTAAAATTTCTTAAGGCTACGGCTTTCTCCCTTTCTAGTCTTTTCCATTATTTGTATTACCTACAACGGTTACAATTTAAATGAAATAAAAGTTCCTACCAACTTTCCCATTTATAGATCATTAAATTTGTTCTTTATTCTATAGCAATTTTTCACATCTTCCTTTAATCCATTTTTTAAAAAATTCTGTCCATCTCCCCATTTTACTATAGCTTTACAGAATACATTTAAATTATTTTACCAATATAACAATTAACCTTTCATTATGTAGGTGTATAATCAACAGTGCATAGTAAAAAGATTTCTAAAAAGACTAAGTTAATGACGCATTGACCATCTGTACAACCCTCCCTCACATTGACTGGGTCAAGTCTCCCCACATAGCTACTTTTTACAGAATAGCACATTGTTATCTTTTATTGTATAATATTTATGCCTGGAATGAAAGCTCAATATTTCTGCATTACTTAAAACCTACTTACTTAAATTTCTATGATATATTTTATCTAAAAGAATCTTACAAAATATTTCTAAAAAATACACTTTTTAAGTTGAAAACGCTTCACAACTGTTTTTTCCTCCCCTGTTTCAATTATCTGCATGAAACAAAGACAATTGTTTGAGCGTTCCAGTAGCTTTGGTTGCTACCTATTGGCAAAAATCTGAAATTCATTTAAATATGAAAACTGATGGGTGGATCAAACTCTCCAGTCTCCTCTATAATTTTGCATTTATGCATATTCTGCAAACTTATTTTCCATGACTACGAAACCCATTCATCAACGTCACTCCTATTAATCTCCATTTCCACTATTTTGATCATCCAATTGTGCATATTCACTATTACTTGTCATTTATAAACTTTTAACATTAATTTTCCATCAGTTTTACTTTTCCTTATGCATTTAATTTTATCTCTTTAGTTCAATTTTTAGCTCTTGATACGTTTAATTCCCATGAGCATAAGAAATGATGACATTGTTACCAAACTAAATCAAACAAATGTGATTTTATACTTAATTTTACAATGTAACGAAATCACATATAAATTTTACGACATGCAATCATAAATCTTATTCATACTAACTCCTTTCGTTTATCAATGATCTGTTTCTATAGCATTTAAATTTTCTCTACCATAGCCATTTCAGAATTTCATTAAAATACAGAATTTTATAGCATGCGTCAAATTTGAATGAAATTGCAAAGGATAATTGATGATGTCAATTATTTTCGAGCCAACAAGTGAAACTTTCCCCGCTTACTCCCTAATTCGGTTTCTAAGAGTACCCCGTTAAATGTAAAATTAATACTGTCTTTCCGCTAAAGTAAGACAGATTTTGAACCATTGAAGCGTAAAATTGAATCTTTTAAAATCGATAATGCATAGCTTTTCCTAAGGACGTTGAAGTTCATTTTACAAAAGAGTAAAGTTCTGATTGTAATGTATTTTACTAAAATGAATAACGTAAAAGTTTAAGACTGCATCGTATTTCAAGTATGATAGTCACATAAAATGATCAGTCCAATTTATGAGAAAAATATTAAATACATTCTTATATTTATATTCTTATATTTCTTCTTAAATTTATATTTGTATTCTTATATTTGTTTCTTCATTAATTACTAGCTAACCCGTCCAGCATTGCCCGGTATCATAAAAAAATAGCACGAAACGCTGAAAAATGCTGAAAATCACAATAAAAATCACGAAAAATATAAAAATCGCTGCACGAATTCCAAATAAATTTTACAGTGAAGAAAAAAAAATTATATATGGGGCTATAAGATTGAAAACGGATTCCTCGAATTTTGAAAAATCGCAGCGAATCGCGAAAAATCACCAAAATATTAAAAACCCTGAGGAAAAATTACTATATTGGGATAAAAGATTAAAATAGTATTTCTTAAACGAATGTCGCAAAATCTCTGCGTAACGCGAAAAAAAAAAAAAACTAAAAGCTGCATGAAAAAATCGCGAAAAATTCAAAAAATGCTGCACGAATTTCCAATAAACTTTATTGAAAAGAGTACAGAATTTTATTGGAGTGAATTTTAAAACCGGATGCATTTTACTAAAAGGAAAAATCGCCCGGAATTTCCAAAACCTCGAAAAAAATACCATAAAAATTCGCAAATATTACTACAGTAGGGGTCACAACATTATAACCGGAATTTGTTCACGAATGTTAAACAATTGGAGCAAAACTCTTTAAAAAGCTGAAAACGGCAGTGAATCTCGCGGATGACAAAACGAACTATATTAGACAAAATGTTGTAAACCTAATTCCTTTGACGAATGACAATAGATCGCCGCCGACGCCAACAAATGGTGCACTGCGCATTGAAAATCGCAAGACCATAAAAAAATCGCTCTATATTACTATAGTAGGCTAAAAATTTGAAACCGAATTATTTTTTCGAATGCCAAAAATCGCAGCGGATAGCAAAAAACGCTAAACATTGCATTAAAAATTGCTAAAATATCAAAAACCGCAGAGAAAGCTCAAAATCCAATTGAAAATAACTAAAGGATCAAAAATCGCAGGTAAAGCCAAACAGCGCATTGAAAATAGCTAAGAAATCAAAGGAGGAACAAAATTTCCTAATATTGATAAATGTCTGAAACCGAATTCCTTATACGAATATTAAAAAAAACGCCGCGGAATGAAAAAATTCACTAAAAATGGAATTAAAAATCGCTAAAAATTCAAAAACGCCGAGGATAAAATTTACTAAGTAAAGCTAATATTTTGATACAAAATTTCTTTTCCGTGTGTCAGAAGATCGTCTCAGAACCGAGAAAGCGCTGAAACTCTCAGAGAAGAAAATTTATTTGAATGGACTAAAAGTTTGAAGTCGTATTCCTTTTACGAATGTCAAAAAATCGCCGTGAAACGCGAAAAAATGCTATAAATTGCATTAAATATCGTAAAAAAAATCAAAAATCACACAGGACAAAATTTCCTGTATTAAGCTAAAAGTTTTAAACCGAATTCATTTTATGAATATACAAAAATTGCAGCAGAACCCGAAAAATAGCATTGAAAATCACTAAAAATTCAAAAATCGCGGAGGAAAAATCTGCTATATTAGGCTAAAAGTTTGAAACCACCTCGTTTTATCGAATATCAAAAAATCCCTGCCGACCCGGCCTACAGGCGGAGGTAGATTTCGAAGTTAAGTATACTAATTTCACCAACAAAAACTAAATAATAATTATAGATAAACCCACTTTAACAATTTTATCTGGCCGCTTTTGACGAGTTTTTATTTCATTTTTATATAATGGCTGGTTTTATCAGAATCATTTTAAGGATAGGTCTTTAAAAAAAATACTTTTCTATGCTCAACAACTCGAAATTTCCTGGCACATTTTCAGTTTCATTTTAATAGAAAAAATATGAAATTTGCTGACGTGATTTTTAAAGAGATTTATAAGCGACCTGTGTTTTTATTTTCCGTTCAATTAATTGAAACTTGATTTATAAACAATTATTTTCTCAGTAGAACAATATTTTTCGTTTCTAAGAGACAATCGCTTCGGGAAGTTCTGCTAAAAATGCCCATTTTAAAAATGAGTAAGAAAATAAGCAGTTTGGATTTAAATACATTCTTAATAATGTGATTTTTTTCTTCAACCGCTATGTATTTTTTATTTGTTTTTGCTGTAAGAATTGGTCCTATCAAAAACTTGTCTATATAAATGCTGTAGACAACATTCAAAAGATATATCTTATACTATAATGCGAGTAAAAATTGTGTGTGTGTGTGTGTGTGAGTGTAAATTTTATCTTGAGAACAGCTCTAACGATTTTGATTAAATTTTGCACCCTACCGTCTTCGGGCGCAAAAAGACCATTAGGATGGGTCTCCTGTTCGAGAAAATTCGATTAGTGGTTGATTTTGGGTCATAATGGGTCAGGGTCAAGCTAATTATATCTAAAGAACGGCTCAATCGATTTTGACCAAATTTTGTATCCAACCATTTTCGGGCACGAGAAGACTATTGGGCTAGGTCACGTGTTCGAGATATTTCGATTTGTGGGTCATTTTTGGGTCACTGTAGGTCTAGCTATTTTTATCTAAAAACGGCTCTAACGATTTTCACTAAACTCTATATTCTACAGTTTTGGATCACGAGAAGACCATTGGGCTAGGTCACATGTTCGAGAAAATTTGATGAGGGGTCATTTTTGGGTCACCGTGGGTCAGGCTAAGATTATCTAGATAACGGCTGTAACGATTTTGACGAAATTTTGCACCCGACTGTTTTTCGGCACGAAAAGACGATTGAGATGGGTCATGTGTTCGAGAAAATTCGATTAGTGGGTCATAATGGGTCGGGGTCAAGCTAATTATATCTAGAGAACGGATCAATCGATTTTGACTAAATTTTGTATCTAACCATTTTCAGGCACTAAAAAAACCATTGGGATGACTCTCGTGTTCAAGAAAAATCGATTAGTGGGTCATTTTGGGTCATAATGGGTCAGGATCAAGCTAATTATATCTAAAGAACTGCTCAATCGATTTTGACTAAATTTTGTATCTAAGCATTTTCGCGCGCGAAAAGACCATTGGGATGGGTCACGTGTTCGAGAAAATTCGATTAGTGGGTCACTGTTGGTCAAGCTATTTTTATCTAAAGAACGGCTGTAACGATTTTTACTAAAGGCTATATTCTACAGTTTTGGATTACGAGAAGACCAGTAGGCTAAGTGACATGTTCAAGAAAATTCGATTAGTGGGTCATTTTTGGGTCACCGTGGGTCAATCTATCTAGATAACGGCTCTAACGATTTTAACGAAATTTTGCACCCTACAGTTTTCGGGAACGAAAAGACCATTGGGATGGGTCTCGTGTTCAAGAAAATTCGATTAGTGGGTCATTTTGGGTCATAATGGGTCAGGGTCAAGCTAATTATATCTAAAGAACGGCTCAATCGATTTTGACTAAATTTTGTATCTAACCATTTTCGGGCACGTAAAGACCATTGGGATGGGTCATGTGTTCGAGAAAATTCGATTAGTGGGTCATTTTGGGGTCACTGTGGGTGAATTATTTTTATATAAAAAACGGCTCTAACTATTTTCACTAAACTCTATATTCTACAGTTTTGGATTACGAGAAGACCATTGGGCTAAGTCTCATGTTCGAGAAAATTTGATTAGTGGGTCATTTTTGGGTCACCGTGGGTCAATCTAAGTTATCTAGATAACGGCTTTAACGATTTTGACGAAATTTTGCACCCTACTGTTTTCGGGCACTCAAAGACCTTTGGGATGGGTCACGTGTTCGAGAAAATTCGATTAGTGGGTCATTTTTGGGTCACTGTGGGTCAATTATTTTTATCTAAAAAGCGGCTCTAACTATTTTCACTAAACTCTATATTCTACAGTTTTGGATTACGAGAAGATCATTGGGCTAAGTCACATACTCGAGAAAATTCGATTAGTGGGTCATTTTTGGGTCACCGTGGGTCAATCTAAGTTATCTAGATAACGGCTCCATCGATTTTGACGAAATTTTGCAACCTACTGTTTTAGGGCACGAAAACACCATTGGGATGGGTCTCGTGTTGGAGAAAACTAGATTAGTGGGTCATTTTTGGTCATAATGGGTCAGGGTCAAGCTAATTATATCTAGAGAACGGCTCAATCGATTTTGACTAAATTTTGTATCTAACAATTTTCGGGCACGAAAAGACCATTGGGTTGGGTAACGTGTTCAAGAAAATTTGATTAGTGGGTTATTTTGGGGTCACCGTGGGTCCAGTTAAGTTTATCTAGATAACGGCTCTACTATTTTGACGAAATTCTGTAAGCGATTGTTTTCGGGCACAAAAAGGTCATTGGGATGGGTCATGTGTTTGAGAAAATTCGATTAGGGTCATTATGAGTCAGGGTCAAGCTAATTACATCTAAAAACGGCTCAAGACATTTTCACAATTTCTTTTAATATACGGCCGTTTCTGGTCATGAGATGACGTTTGGGCTAAGTCACATGTTCGAGAAAATTCAATTAGTGGGTCATTTTGGGTCACAATGGGCCAGAGTCAAGCTAATTTAATCTAAAAACATGCTTAAAACATTTTGATCAAATTTTATATTATACCATTTCTTGGCATGAGAAGAGAATTGGGCTAAGTCACATGTTCGAGAAAATTCGATTAGTGGGTCAATTTGGGTCACAATTGGTCAGGGTGCAGGTAATTTTATCTAAAAAACGGCTTAAACTATTTTAACTAAATTTTGTATTCTATCATTTTCGGGCTTGAGAAGACCATTGGGCTAGGTCGCATGTTCAAGAAAATTCGATTAGAGGGTCATTTTGGCTCACAATGGGTCAGATCCAAGCTAATTGTATTTAAAAAGCGCTTCAAAACATTTTGAAAACATTTTGTATAATACCGTTTCCGAGCATGATAAGACCATTGGGCAGGGTCGCATGTTCAAGAAAATTCAATCATTGGGTCATTTTGGGTCCTAATGGATCAGGATCAAGCTAACTTTATCTAAAAAACGGCTCAAAAGATTTTGACAAATCTTTGTACTACACCGTTTCTGGACAATATAAAACCAGTGGGCTGGGTCGCATGCTCAAGAAAATTCTATTAGTGGGTCATTTTGGTGATAATGGGTCGAGGTCAAGCTAACGGCAACCATCTCAAAAATTTTCAAACAATTTTGACAATTTTTTTTTTGGTTATACCGTTTTACAGAACAAAAAGACCATTGAAATAGCTCACACGTTCGATAAATTTCGGTAAGTGGTTTTTTGAATCAACGTGGGTCAAGCTTATTTTAACTAGAATATGACTAACGATTTTCACTAAATTTTGTATTCCATCGTTTTCAGGCTCAGGAAGAGCATTGTATTAGATCGCATGTTCGAAAAAATTCGATTAGTGCGTCATTTCGGTCACTATGTCTCAGGATCAAGCTAATTGTATCTAAAACAGCAAGAATGTTTTAGTGGGAATAATATATCGAGATAAACACAAAGCTAATTTTGACCAAGTTTAGCTCGGTCATTCCTGCTAGTGATAAATTAATGGGGATTATATATCGTGTGAATTGACGGAGTTCCCGATTTTTTTCTTCTTCAACCCCCCCCCCCCCTTTTTGTTTTCGTTTTCAATTTGTTTCTGCGGTACGAATTGGTCCTATCAAAAACTTGTAGATAATATTAAGGAGATTTATAACAAAATTAATTGGATTTGATATCTTGAGAATTAACGAAGTTATTAATTTTTTTGCTCCCAAAAACCCTATTTTTGGCGCCCCTTGAGCCCATGTTTAATTTTATCAAAAATCTGTGATACATAAACATTTGGCCCTATTTTTAGAAGTAATAAAAACTTTAAACTGATTTGATATTTACAAAAATTAAGAAGTTATGGGGGTTTTTCAATTTTCACAACCCCCCCCCCATATTTCCATCCCCTTGGTCCAATTTTGCCTAGTAACGAACTTGACCGAGATTTCATGCCCCTTGATTTTATGTATCAGTTTGGAAAAGATTTGTGCAGAATTCTGGAAGTTATCGTGTCCAGAAGAAAGTGATGTATATATATATATATATATATATATAGAGAGAGAGAGAGAGAGAAAGTTTTTTACTGAGGGTGGTTTTGGGTTCTAGGGGTCATGATCGGTGTTCAAAATTTTTTCAAAAATTCTAACATAGGGGAGAATGTTATAGGTAGTATTTCGTACGAAATCTACCTAAAAATCACAGCTGAATCCGAAGAATCGCTAATAATAGCATTGAAAATCGCATTAAAATTCCCTAAAATTGAAAAATAGCAGCGGACAAAATTTACTATATTAGGCCAAAAATTTGAAACAGAATTCCTTTTTACCAATGTTAAAAAATCACCTCGAAATGTGAAAAATCTTTAATAATCGCATAAAAATTTCCCTATAAATTCAAAAATTGCTGTATGAATTCCAAATAAACTTTATTGATAAAAGGACAGAATTTACTATACTGGGCTAAAGATTCTGTTAATTAATGTTCATGTATTTAATTCATGTAAAAAATTCCGTATTGTGTTAATTAATGTAAAAAACTCACCTCAAAACATAAAAAAACGCTAAAAATCTCATTAAAAATCCTTAAAATTCAAAATTCCTGAAATACAAAATTTACTATACCAGGCTAAAAGTTTGAAAAAAAAAATTATTTTTCGACTGACAGAAATTACCACGTTAGTAGGGCAAAATGCTAAAAATCGCTAAAAATCGAATTAAAATTCGCTAAAATTCAAACGCTGCACAGGAAAAAATTTACTATATTAGGCTAAAAATTCCTAAAAAACCTAATTTCTTTTACCAATGTTAAAAACACGCCCCAAAATGCTAAAAAACTCAAAATATCGCATAAAAAAATTCGCGAAAAATTCAAACGTTGCTGTACGATATCCGAATAAACTTTATTGAAAAGGCAACAACATTTACTATATAGAGATATAAAAGCGCTCCGAGCCAAATGACCGATTGCGACCACTAAATTTTAGTAGTATTTCTTGCCGTATTTAATGACAAATTTTTGAGATTTAATAAAGCAAAGAATACTATTAAAATTTAGTGGTGAAAATCAACTTTTTGGGTGGGAGCACTCTCATATCCCTAACTATATTGGGTTAAAATATTGAAACTGAATTATTTTTATTAATGTAGAAAAATCGCCTCAAAACGTGAAAAAGCGCAAAAAAAGCATTAAAAATAAATATAAAAAATCTAATAAAAAAATACAAAATCGGGCTTCGAGGTGCATTACAACTAGTGCTGTCAGGTGTACCGCACAAATCAGGGATCTAGATGCTCTGCACACACAATCCTGCAAAATTTGAATTGCGTCATATTGCTTAGCTTTTGATAATTGATTCTTACGTATTTTGTAGCACTGAATCCAAAAGTGGCCTTCATTTTTTACCATCACGTCAGAAATTTTTGCAAAATGTTTCCTTTTAACTCTGAAATTTACGATTTGCGAAATATTCTGCCGTGATGGTTAAAAATGAAGGTTATTTTCAGATTTAGTGATAAAAAGTAAGTAAAAATCAATTATCAAAATTTAAAAAACACAACCATCTCATCTATTTTATAGCATAAGAAATTTGCTATTTTTTGACTTTAAAATTTGCGATTTGAAAAAAATCCTAACTTGATGGTTAAAATTGAAGGTCATTTTCGAATTTAGCGCTAATAAATATATAAAAATCAGTTAACAAAATTTTAGAAACACAACTATTTCCTGTATCTTTCAGTATCGGATATTCACTATTTTTTTTTTTTTTTTACTTTTTATCATTGAAATTTACGATTTTCAAAACATTCTGACGTGATGGTTAAAAATGAAGGTTCTTTTCAGATTCTGCGCTAAAAATACATAAAAATCAATTATCAGAAGTTAAACAACGCAACCATCGCAGGCTTGTGACGCCACTAATTTTTTACAGTTTATTTCTCCATCTTAAATTGCAAATAATTCTGCAGTTAGATAAGGCGAAGAAAATTATTTTAAACTACTGGCGTCCAGAGCATTTGGAGTCCCGATTTCCGCGAGACACCTGGCAACACTAATTACGACATTCCCACGATAATAATATCATATAGCTTATTATTAGCCCATCTTCGTCCGCAGCCCTTTATTCTTCTACTCTACTCCGACTCTTTTGCGGAAGCAAGATTCCCAGGTGCCCAGTCACGTCCCGAATGAAAGACTTTCTAGCGAAAGCCAGATTGAAAAAAAAAAAAATCAAAAATTGAAACCGGACAAATTTAAAAGGGAAATTACACAAATTAAACACACCGAAAAGCGGGAAGGGTTGGGCTCGGGGCGGTGAAGCTACCGAACGACTCCTAGCTTCTTCTAGCTTATTATTAGTCTCGGCGGTGGTCGGGGGCGGGTGGGTGGGTCAACCGCCGCGGCGAGCGGCCCATCTTCGTCCGCAACCCTTTATTCATCTACTCTACTCCGACTCTTTTGCGGAAGCAAGATTCCCAGGTGCCCAGCCACGTCCCGATTAAAAGACTCTCTAGCGAAAGCCAGATTGAAAAAAAAAAAAAATCAAAAATTGAAACCGGACAAATTTAAAAGGGAAATTACACAAATTAAAGACACCGAAAAGCGGGAAGGGTTGGGCTCGGGGCGATGAAGCTACCCGACGACTCCGAGCTACTTCTAGCTTATTATTAGCTTAGTACATTCCCACGAAATTTTGTAGCCCTGCGTGCAGTGGTGTCTCCAAACATAAAACACACACACACATAAACTTTCCTTACTATTATGGATTTTTCTGCTGCCAACAGAAATAAAATGTCAGTAGAGAACTTTTGCCAACATTAGTAATTATTTCATAGAAAATAGTAAATTAATCATTAAATGTTATGTTAATGCAAAAATAAAATGAGGAAATTATAATTTTGCCTCAATGTAGTAATAGAATAATTTGAAGTAATCAGCAAAATAATAGTCTTTCAAATAAATAAGCACAAAAAAAATTATTTTTTCAAATTCTTAATTCTTTTTATTTCAGTCTGTAGAGTTAATATTTACTAAATTATTTTCTAAATAAAGTTAGAATAAATGAGATTAAGAAAAACAATTTTTTTTTTCTCTACTGGGAGATGTAGAGGTGCATAAAACAGAAACGGATGAAAATAAATATGAATTGCCTTTTACGTACTCTTCGAAGATAATTGGTTGCTATCTTAGTTTTCAATTTTATATTAACTTTATGTGATTCTTACAAAAACTGCTGGAAATAACTTTTGTTTCTTTAATTTTAAGGGTTTGCAGTTCAGTTTTTCTTTATATTCAACATTCTTATTGCATGTTTTCTAAAAGTTTTATTTGATGATTTATCGAAATATCCTAGTTCTTTGAATATTTGATACATGCATCTTCGGAATCAGCAGAAGTAAGAAAACATGTTTTCTGAGAAAATATTCCGCTCAATTCGCTCTTCTACAGCAGCATTTTTTTTTTTTTTTTTTTTTTTTTTTAATACGCGTGATATATTTGACTTGCTCAGATTCAGAAAATCTCTTCTTTTCTACAAAATGCGCTTTATATCTTGTTTGATATTTCAAGAGACTTTAAAGATAGAGCTAAATCTTGCCTATTCCGATTCAAAAATGTGATTTCCCCGTTGTCAGTGCGTTGCACTTATCAAAACATAGAAAACAAACATCAGAAAGATGCTGTTCGCACACCGTATTCAAGATTAATAGAATTTTGATGAACGGGCAAAAAACAAGGATAGATGCATTGACATATAGATTCAGATTTAAAACAATATACAGAGTGGTTCAGAAGTATATCTCAAAAATGTTAAAGACAGGTAGAGGGAAACTAAATAAGCAGATTTCGTAAAAGAATGTGTGTGCGGAAATACAACGTTGAGGCAGTAAAGGGAGCTGTTGAGTTCAGTGGCTAAAAGTACTTCGCTGGATTGAATAGTCATTTTCCGCACTCATTTTGAGCAACATGCTTGTTACACGAATGCGGATGAGATGCACTCTCAGAAATGTGTACTCAGATTTCAGGAAATTTTCTTCGTTTTTGACGAAACCGTTTCCTGGAAAATGCTCCGAGCGAATATTTCATCAAATTGAGAAAGTTACTTTCTTTGTTTGTTTGAGGATACAAATTTTCTCAAAAGTGCTTGTTCGAAAGGTGCAATAAAAGGGCTGGTGGTTCCATCTATTGAACAGTTTAGAATAATCTGTATTTGTTGACAGGGGGAAAAGTAAAATCACTAATCCTTTCTTCCGGGGTGGTTCGAACTCATGACCTCTGGTGTAGGAGTCCGTTTCTCTAGCTATCTCGCTATTGGGTCCTCGCATAGATGTGATTTTAGACGCATGTAGTGGATTCTACTGTTCTCTTACATTTTTATAAGGAAGATTGTAATTTTATCGATGCTGTTATAATTTCTGCAAGTTTTAATTAATAAGACTAATTTATTATTATGGTTTTTCTAAGGTTTATGAATAATTAGAATATGGCTTGATTAATATAATTTATCAGAGAAATTTTCTTTGCTCAATGAATGATTAAAACATCGTTTGGTTAATTTGTTGCTCAGAAATGGCGAATTTTGAAGTACATATTGGGGGAGATTTTGTCAATCTGGGTAAGTGGTTAAGATTTTAACACTTTACTGTTTACAGAAGGGAGAGGGATTAATTACGCATATTTTTAATTTGATAATTATATGAATATACTTCTTAAATGAAAAAGAGATCCAGGAATTTTGAAATTTTACGGAACAAATTTTCTTTTTGAACGATTCTATAAAAAACAGAAAATTTATAGTTTTCGAATTAAACCATAACGAACAACAGCAAAATAATAATAATAATAATAATAACAATGATAAATATTCTTAAAAACTTTAACAGCTAAAACAATAACTACCTATATTTCAGTATTTTCTGAAAATTGCTAAAAACTGCTATTTTTTAAATAAATTGTGACAGGAATAACATAAACAGGGAAATATCTGCTTACTAAAATAACAGGATTTGAGGAGGTACAGTCGTGGAAAAAAAAAAGTAAACACCCCCACTAACTCCTCAACAAATTATCGTAGAAGAAAGTTACTGATACCAAACGATTGGAAATAAAGTCTACTTTTAAATGATGTATATAAAATTTGCTTAGCGGGCCATACACATATTAAAACGAATCCAAACTTCATGTTTTTCGATGACAATACCCAATTTTAACAAGATATTTCAAATCTTCGGTTCAAATTATGCCTAGACACCGAATTTCAAGTCATTTGAATGATATCATTCACGTATATACGTGTTTTAATTATAAACATTAAAAATTGAGTGTTTCTAATGTTAAATTACATTTTCATATTTTTATTAATATCTCCAGAAATTATGCTCCTAATGTGCTAATTTTTTTGTAGCAATAATACTAATATACCCAAACATAAATACGCTGAATTTGCAATTTTTATAATTTTATGATATGAATTATGAAATTAATATTCGAAAAAATTATGAATTGCAACCTACAATTTTTTTGATGGATTTAGATTTATTAAGTCCTGCTTTATGTAAATCCAAAATTTCACATTTTTCTTCCGAGTAGTTTTCAAATTACGCTTAAAAAACGGCAAAATGATGGTTTAAGGGGCCGTCCATAATAGAAGTGACTAGATATTTTGAAATTTCTTCTGCTGTATTGTAATCTAGAAGGCTTCATTGACTTCTTTAGGTGCCTTGATCAAGATGGGAGCTCTCGGTTAACAATCGATTTCCGTACTTCAATTTGGATACAGCCCTTAAAATACGCTCGCTTTAAAATAATTAATTTCTCGAAAACTTATGGTACCAATTGCATAAAAATTTGTTTTTAGGCTAATTGGAGGATGTAGATTTCATTTATGCTGTCAGAATTGTGTACTGCTATTTAAAAAACAAAGCTATGGTTCGTTTTAATATGTAGATGGCCCCTAAGCAAATTTTATCTATATCATTTAAAAGTAGACTCTATTTCCAATCCTTCGGTACAAGTAACTTTCTTCTACGATAATTTGTTGAGGAGTTAGGGGGGGTTGTTTACTTTTTTTTTCACGACTGTACAGTAGCACGCCCTTCTTCAAACAGCTACTTCGCATGTTTCCTTAAAATGCGTTGAGTCTTGTCATGAGTCAGGAAACACTTTCGTCAAATGTTTGAGAGTTTACGTTTCATTAAGTCACGTGATTTTGATACGAAATGATTGTCAAAAACGATGAAATATGACTCAAGGAGTGCTGAATCGTCAAAAGTGAGAGTTTTATTTCGGAGAGTGTGCATTTCATGTATGTGGCTGCGGAAGGAACTGCAGCAACTGCTCAGAGGATGTACAGTACATGGAACGATACCCGGGAAGGAATCTTGAACATTTTAGCGTTTTCATGGAGAGTTGTGCACGAGTAGATCGTTTTGTGCTTCGAAGCGTGATACGGGCACTGAAAAATTTACAGAATTCTTGCTGTGAAAGAAGTAGTATTACGCACAATGGAGGATAGACCTTTCACAGGCTCGAAAGCTGTTGGATATGCAGTGTGTGAGAGCCATTTCTTTGTGCAGCCCATACATAAAAGGAATGTCGGCAAGTTCCGAATTGGTGTAATGATGCATATTGCTCGAAATCCCTGCGGGGAATGGCAATTCAAGTCAGCTAAGTGCTTTAATCCACCGACCTCAACAGCTCCCTCTACTGCTACAACGCTGCACTTCCGCACTCACATTCCGATACGAAATCTGCTTATTTAGGTCTCCTCTACCAGCCTTTACATTTTTGACATATAGTTCTGAACCACCCTGTATATATATGACTGGCTTCGATTCAGAAAATCTCTTCTTTTCTACAAAATATACTTCTAGTTTGATATTTCGAGAGACTTTAAAGATAGAGATAAATCTTGCCTATTCAGATTACAAAATGTGATTTTCTCGTTGTCATTGCGTCACCGTATTCAAGATTAATAGAATTTTGATGAACTAGCAAAAAACAGGGATAGATCCATTGACATAAAGGTTTAGATTTAAAACTATATATATATTTGACTCGCTCCGATTCAGAAAATCTCTTATTTTCTACAAAATGTATTTTATATCTTGTTTGATATTTCAAGAGACTTTAAAGATAGAGATAAATCTTGCCTATTCAGATTCCAAAAAGGGTTTTTCTCGTTTCTCATTGCGTTGTACGTATCAAAACATAGAAAACGATCATTAGAAAGAAGCTGTTAGCACACTGTATTCAGGATTAATAAAATTTTGATGAAAGGGCAACAAACAAGGATAGATTAATAGACATACAGATTCGGTTTTTAAAACTAGAAAAGCCTTTACAGATTGAAATAATTCATTCTTAATGTTTGAATCGGTATTCTTTATTATACAATTTAATTAAATTTTTGTTCTTTAAAGTTTGATTAAAAAAATAATTAATGTGGGAAATTGAATTTTTAATTCATTATTTTCATCTGTGATGTTTAACTATTCCAGGGCTTCTACTAGGTCGTTTTCAGAAGCCATTTTTTCCAAAAAAATCCTCCTTTTTAGATTTCTCTTGCAAAGGACCGCGCCCAAATTATATGAGACGTTGAGAACCAAAGAGGACTACTCCACATTTTTCTGAAAAATTAGTTTGAAATCTAAAAACATTGTACTCCGTGCCATCTATTGAGTGAAGATTGAATTTTATTCATTTAGAAATTCAGATGTAAATTTTCAACTGGGCGAAAAATGTCCGGACCAGGATTCGAACCAGGGATCCCTTGGCTGAAGCCGCCAATGCTCTACCATCTGAGCTATCCCGGACGAATATGGTTGAACTTTTTCACCCAGCTAACCTTATTGATTACCATCTGGTCTGAAATCTGTTTCAGCTCAACAGAATAAATCGCAGGTAATGGATCTCCAGAAATCGCAGGATACGTAATTACACTAGATTAATTTTAACACAATTACTAGATAGTACCCGTCAAGATTTAACGGTAAATAACTAGAATGTTCCATTAGAAAAATTCTTGAATTTTTAATTAGTTGCTTTTAAATTAATTATTGAGATCGTGACAAATTTTTTATATTGCATAAGTGATTCCTATTTCTTGAAGGCGAGCTGGAGAATGCTGTCAGTCTAACCTATTGAATTAAGTGAAAGAACTTTAAGTTTATAATTTACAACCAATTATGATTGCCTTTTATCAGAAATTTACCAAAAAATAATGGACAGAGCATTTATTTTTACTTACTACAGTCTCTCTTTTTTTTTTTTTTTTTTTTTTTTTTTTTTAATAACGATATCTATTTTTATTTTTTTAACTACACGACCTTTAAAAGCTGCCATGAATATATCAGTCTCATTCTCTAAAAGCCTAATTTTGAAACTTGATGCAACTAACGATTTATAATATATATTTTTATTACTTGAATTTTATTATACTTTTTTCTTCATTCTTTAAATATTAAACCATGGATACCAGGATAATTTATTTTTTAGTTCTTATATGAATATTTTCCTTTCTTTCCGTTTTATTTATTTATTTATTTATTTTAGAGAAAAGAATGGCAAATTTTTCTTACTGACTCACACACCAATGTTTTTTGATAATGGTCAGCAAACAAAAGTTGTAGATCAGTTCAATTTATTTAATTTATAATTACATGCAAATATTTTAGGTTAAATATTTTAAATATAAAATTATTATTTTTTCAATTATTTTTGAGTGTTAAATTTTATTTAAGGGTAAACCATTCAAATAATAATAAAATCAAAATCATATAACTTCTCCTAATAAAATTTGTCATTATCGAAATGAATTATCGCCAAAAATGGTACAAAAATCATTTTGCTGGGCGTTGGGTTCGAACCTGCGTCGTCTACAAAAGTTCAGAGCTTTAAACTTGTGCTTTAGACCACTCTGCTAACCATACCTACACTTTCTTTCCCCTAAATGGAAGATCTAGTAAATTTAACTTCACGCATGCGCAAATACGTGAATTTTTTTGACTGAACTTACAGAATCAGGTTTACGTTTAAATATATATGATTCTAATTGGTAAATAAGGGTAAATTTGGTAAAGGTTTAATTGGTAAATAATATTTGCCAATTAGAATAATTGTATTAAAATTAATCTAGTGTAATTTCGAAATTATTCAAGTGATAGAGCCAATTTAACAGATGGTCCAAAATAACTTGGATATCAAGTTGCCAGCGCAGTAGTGGATCAAATGACTTGGTACACTCTGGCACTGCCAACTTAATCACTATATACTTGCTGAAGAAGCTTGGTATCCTTTGGTACTGCACTCTCAGAAATACTTTCTTCAATTCACGAAAATACTCCTGACAGCACTGCTACCGGTATATATCCGAAGCTTGAAGAAATTTCCGTTCTAGTACAGAAAAATTCCATAATCTGAAAAAGGAGTTTTAAAAATACATCACTCGTTCTTCCGTGGATCCCCTTAGGTTTGAACCTGGTACCGCGCGTTTTCAATCGGGCATCTTAACCATTCGGCCAGCGATGATTTGGTAGACACCGAGTTTAAAATAAAGAAGGAATATTCTTCAAATAGGGGATTGATAAGGCTGGTTAAATTTCTTGTTCAGAAAGCTCGGAAATTTAAACTTAATTGCAGGAACATTTCGTCATTATGAAATAATGGTCCTTGTTTTAACACTTATAGAATGATAGAGGAAAACATTATTACATATTAGACATATTTTTAATAAGACATAATTGGACTGTTAGATGCAAGATACGAATATTATATTTTTAATTATATTCGAGAAGAAATGTTTTCTTTTTTGAATAAAATCAATTTTTTGATTGAACTGCTATATATTTTTTAATGTGTTTGTTTAGAATATATTTTACATGTGAATATATATTTTTAATACTCTAAAAAATAAATTGCGAATAAGTTTAAATGAATGAGAAAATTGCTACTTTATTAAGCGAACAAGGGACCTTAAAATCTTTATTTTATTTTATTTTTTTTATTATTTATTTATTTTTTTTTTGGTAAATTTCAACTTAGATATTATTCAAGGTTACATTATATGCATTATGGCATGTATTTATCAAAAACAAAATAAAAAAAAAATTATTTTTGAGAAAAAAATGGAATTTAACGCATCGTCTTAGAAATCTTCGAATTGTCCCCAGCGCATTCCCTATCAATGAAAATCCCAATATTTTTTATAAAAGTTTGGTTTATATATATAAATAAAATAGAGCATCGAATTTTAATTATTTAAATTTAAATGTGAAAAAAATTGAAATTTTTTGAATTTTTTTCGAAATTTTTTTTTTGTAAATTTTATCTTAAATATTATTCAAGGGTACATTATATGCATTATGGCATGCATTTATCACAAAAAAAAATGGAATTTTACGCGTCGTCTTAGAAATCTTCGAGATGCCCCCTGCGAACCCTTCCATGTCAATGGGTTGGGTTGATTTTTGACGGCCAATTATCTACACGAGGGATATAGGCCCGGGGGGAATGCCCTCCGTGGGGGTCTTTCTAAGGGAACCTAATCCGTATTAACGCATGGAAGATCCACGGCTCGAAGAAAACCACGAAAACTCCGAACGATTAGGCCGACGGGCGCGATTGGGATCGTCCATGTCAATGAAAATCTCCACTATTTTTTATAAAATTTGGTTTATATATATAAATAAAATAGAGCATCGAATTTTATATATTTATATTTAAAGGTAAAAAAAAAAAAATTCAAAATTTTGAAATTTTTTTGAAAAAATTTCAAAATTTTGAATTTTTTTTTTACCTTTAAATTCAAATATATAAAATTCGATGATCTAATTTATCTATATATATAAAAGAAAGTCTGGATTTTGTATTAATCAACGCGCAGCCCAAACTACTGAACCTAAAGTCTTGAAATTTGGGGTAAAAATTCTTCTTATGACATAGAGTGCCCCTAAGAAAGGATTTTCTAAAATTCCACCCCTAAGGGGGGTAAAAAATCGAACGAACTTTTAAAAAATTCCTTAAAAATCTGATTTTATAGCTATTTTTCAACTGATGACATATTTTGGTGTATTTTTGTATGCTGAATCGAATGGTACTAACTAAATTCTTTTAAGCCCAATAGTTCGCGAGATATTTCATATATTTCTAATTTGGCGATGTCTTTGGCGCCAAAACCTCGAAATACCTAACATTATAAGTGATAATTCATCCATCTTATACATCCGTTACTGTAGCAACGGAAGAAATTCAAATTAAATCTTTTTTTAAATCTTTTGGAATTGAACCGGCTATATGAGTTTGAAAAAAAAAAAAATACAAACGCCTTGAAAAAAAATATATATATATATTGAATTTATTTAAAATACAAGGAAGCGATCCACTTAGAAATTAACATTATAAAACGAAAATATTTAAAAAATGAAAGCAATGTTTGTGCGACTTTAAAAATTTTGTGGTACTTACATCCGGGCCATGTCAGATACAACTGCGACAAGCATGGCAATTACATTAATTACAGCAACCCTTATTTTTTGTCCATTTGATAGTTTATTTAGTATAGTTTTAAATTAGTTTTATTATTATAATTTTTATTTATTATAGTTTATAGTATGTAGTTTTATGTTATATATTTTATTTATTTATTTACTTAAACAATTTGCCATTTTTAACAAGGTTGTGTATTTAAGAATGTGAAATTACTTTATTGAACGTAATTGGCAAACGATAAACAGGATTGGCAATTGTCAACCATTTTTGGCGATCTATCTCATGGTCCAAATAATGCGTAAGTATTACTTTTTTTAATGCTAGAAATTGGAATTGAAATAATACATCGCGATTTATCACTTGCTCCTGGATAAGAAGAAAAAATGGGTACTTTTATGTCAGTCGTATCCGTATGTAAATATCGCCATTAGCATTTTTAAAATTGCCAATAGCAGTAGTTATATTTCGCGTATGTAAATTAAAAACAATTCTTTGTTTTAAGTATTTCCGATTGTTTTACTTTTCATCTTTTTCAATGACATTAGTGTAAAGCATGTATTATAAATGAAATGAGTGAAATGTTTTTATTTTGAATGAAAATAATAAAATAAGAATAAGATATGGAAACAATCTTTTTTGATTTATTACTTGCGCCCGGCTAACATAAAAGTATCACAGAAGCCATATATTCACCTTTCTTTGGGTAGTTGTTCATGGAATTTCTGGTTAATTTTCCGTAATCGGATACTTCTTCAATCGGTGTATTAATTACAACGTTGAAAGCATCGTTTATGTATGAAGCGAAAACTTCATGATGAATTCTATTACAGAAAACCGTATCATCATCATCTACTACATATTTAAAACGGAAATTTGCATTTTATTCCTATTGTTTATAATATTTTGATAGGATGTGCCACTATTAGGTAATGTTTTTGGAACGGTTTTTATGTATACACACAGTGTTCTACGTTGCTTAGTTTTAGTTATAGAGCTATTGGAAAAGCTATACAGAAAGGTGAACGCAATTATGAAAGATACATCTACTGTAATTATATAAAATGCAACTTTGCTCTTCCTTCCACCCGTTTATAATTTGAGTTTTGCTGGATGTATTTTGATGGGACTTACACTGTTCGTTAGATTATTTTTTGTGGATGGCTGGTACTTCTTGCATGGATGGTACTTCTCTGTAGCGAAGTTTTCTTCTGGGTTATTGTTTTTCTGAAGCACAAACTTGGCAACAAATCAGATTGCAGAAAATTAGATTACAAGAGAAAGTTCCAAAACTAGGTGAACCCGAATGTGAAAGATTACCTTTTATTTAAAGTTCTACTGAACGTATTTTGATTGGAGTTGCACAGTTAGGTAACATTAGGGATTGTTGCAATATTTAAAATGTCATTCTACATTTTTAGTTATGGAGCTATGAGGAAAGTTCTCAGTGGTGTAGTTGAAAAAAAAGTAGGATAAAATCTACAGGCAGAGGGTATATATTAGAGAGTATATATGTTATAGCTATGGAGTGCAGAGTTTCTAAAAACACCACAAGGTCTACGGCGTATAGTCTATGCTACATTCCTAAAAATTCTACAATCACGTTAACTTGATTATGAAAGATATATTTAACTATCAACCTCAAATATAAAATAAAAAGGACAATTTCGGTCCGACCGCTTATAACTTGAGTTCATTTCAATGGATTTTGAGAAGATTTGCATTGTTAGATAAATGTTCAAGAAAGTATTTCATATATAACACATATTATTCTACGTTGCTCAGTTATAGAAATATGTGCGAAAGTTCTTTAATCAGTGAACGTTATTTTAAAATATTAGCCTTTTTAAAAGGTTCTACTGAGTTAATTAGCACTGTTGTTAGATACTTTTTCAGGAAAGATTTTAGTATATAACACATATTGTTCTACATTGCTTTGCTATAAAATTATAGCTGAATGTTGTATTATCTGGTGAACCCGAATATGAAAAATTAGTCTTATTAGAAGGTTTTAGTGAACGGATTTTGATGATATTTGCATTTTTTAATTTTCAGGGATGATTTTAATATGCTACATATTGTTCTTCCGTTCTTTTTTATATTGAATTATAAATAATCAACTTAAAGATTTGCTTCATAACAGTCCAAATTTTGTCTGAGACATTAGAAGATATAAAACCGTAATAGCGTTCATATTGTTTTCATCAACGCGGATGATCATTAGATATAAATGTATTTATTGTTATAAAACACAAGATCAAATACACCGATATATTTCGATTGATTAAAGTTTCGCTTGGAGAAACCGATCAGTGTAGCGGGCGAAGGCTTTTATTACTTTAAGTAAAGCGTATGTTCCTATTTCATTCCGATTTATTATAACTCAGATTCTACTGAACATAATTTTGCAGAACTTACACTATTAGATAGTAAATTTGGCTTATAAATAGTTTAATCTAAAAACCATCGTCCCAAGTTGCTTAGTAATAGTTACGGGAGTTCTAGAATTAGGTGGACTCGATTAGGAAAGATTTCAAGTTTTACTGAATGGATTTTAATGACTGTTGCACAGTTAGTTAGATAATATTTCAGGGATTTTTTGAATATTTATCATATCTTTCAAAATTGTTTAGTTACGAAGCTATGCGGAAAAAGTTCTCTGTGGTATAGTAAAGAAAATTGGAGGATAATACGCTACAGACAAAGGATGTATACTAGAATGCTATAGTTATGGAAGTTGTGCAGAATTTCTTTAAAAATCCAGAAATTATGCGACGTATACCTGCCCCTACATCCCTGAGAGTTCTATATAATCAGGTTATAGCGATTATGATAGCTATATTTAACTATCTCAATGTATATAAAATGCAAAGAGAAATTTCATTCCGGCCGCTTTTAAATTTACTTCTACTGAATTGATTTTGGTGGGGCTTACATTGTTAGTTAGATAATTTGCAGAAAAGATGTTAGTATAAAATATAGTGTTCTACGTTGCTTAATTAAATAATTATGGGTAAAGATCTAAATCAGATGAACCCAATTTCGAAAGATTAGCTTTTTTTAAAGGTTCCGCTGAATGAATTTTCACGGGATTTAAACTATTAATTAGATTATTTTTATGAAATGTTTCGGTACATTTTCCAGTTTAAAAGGTCCTGCTAAGTGGATTTCAATGGAACTTGCTCGGTTAGTTAATTTTTCAGTGAATGTTTTAGTATAAAGCATATATCATTCGCTTTGTGTTGCTTGGTCGTCAGGTTGCTTGATTATAGAATTAAGGCTGAATGTTTTAGAAGCAGGAGAACCAAATTATGAACGATTAGCCTTTTCAGTATGTCCAATTAACATATTCTGATGAGACTTGCATTGATAATTTTTCATGAACTCTTTTAGTATATTACATTTTGTTCTATCGTTCTTCACCGAATACTACACTAAATGATCAACGAAAGAAGTTGGATCTTAACAGCCTAAATTTTGTATGGCTCAAAAGATATAATAGCGTAATAACGTTCATATTGTTTTCACCAATTAGATTGGGCATTGCAGGTAAATGTCCATATTGCTTTAAAACGTATAATCAAATTCACAGATATATTTCGTTTGATTCAAGGTTTCTTTAGAAAAACTGACCAGCGTAGCGGGCATTAGGCTGCTAGTTTATATATATAAACCAAACTTTTATAAAAAAAATATTGGGTATTTTCATTGACATGGAACGAGTAGTGGGCATTTCGAAGATTTCTAAGACGTAAAATTCCATTTTTTTCTCAAAAATATTTTTTTTTTTTTTTGTGATAAATGCATGCCATAATGCATATAATGTACCCTTGAATAATATTTAACACGTTCACGCCGGCGCGGTGGGTCACACTCGACAGTCTCAGAGCTGCCATGTGTCCGGCTTTTTGGATATTAGTATTTTAATACAGAAAATGTTGTTTTATTTAATTAGAACAATTGGGCGATTTAAAGTAACAACATTTTTCTCTAAAATAACAGTGGTGTGCAAAAAAGCCGGAGACTTGACAACTCTGAGACAGTCGACCACCGCGCCGGCGTGAACGTGTTAAGGTGAAATTTACAAAAAAAAAAAAAAAATATTTTTAAGGTCCCTTGTTCCCTTAAATTCGGAAGCATTATTTTTAATTGTTTGTTTTTAAATAAATTAGAAATTTTAATTCATTGAATTTTCGGTTTTTTATTTTAAAAATAAATTCGAATTTTGGTATTAATGCAGCCAATACGGATGCGTGCAAGGAATAAATGGAAAATTTCCCTGTTTTTCAGACTTCCGGGAATAATTAACGGAAAAAAGCATGTTTTCTAGAAGTACGGAAATGATTTGTTTAAAAATGACGAATAATTTAGTGTATAAAGACGAATATTTCTGACAATGTGTCAGAACTCCCCTAAAAGAGTTTGACAAAGATTTGTACAAATTTTGGAAAGCATTTTTCACGAAATCACTGCAGGTGAGATTGGTCCATTCTGTTCTCAACACCTCTTATGTAAAAGTGGCCCCGGTAGAACTCGCTGAATATTTGCGAGTTCTACCGGAAACAAATAATAGAACTCGCCGGGGTAAACGTAGTGCCCGGGTTCTATCGCGCACTACCGCAAACCAGTAATGAGGATCCCCTATAAGAAGCTACCTCCGAGGCCCACCGACAAAACAACACAAAATATAAAATATTACTAAAAATAAATGAAAATATATAATGAAAACACAACAAAATTAGTCCCCAGCATCCTGCGTACTCCCAGATGACTAGGCCGGAGGCGTCAGCACTGCGGAATAAGGAATTACAGCAAAAATATTGGTCCGGTCGGACCGAGTGATGCTGTCTGTTCGCCGTTCGTTTACCCGCGCTCAAGGCATCCACATGCTTCTCATCCACGAGAGGGCATGATATAGTCGTCGTCGTCCCTGAATGGGTAGTGGAGTCCGTACTATGCTACCGCAAAGACGGAATCATGGACACACATCTCGAAACATAATGTCGAGACCGATGATCCATCGACATCTGCCCCGTCAGAGACCCCGCTTAAGCAACTCTCCCAAAAGGGTTTGTTCCTCTACTGCATCCTCGACTGAGCTCTTGGTCATCCTCCAGCGCCGAAGCCAGGTTGATTCGAGACCACTCAGAAAGCCTCTGCATAAAGGCAGGAAGGCCTCGTTAAACAGTGTGCATAACAAGCCAGGCCTCGATGACTTTCAGTTTTTGTCTTCACACTACAATAATTTTCTAAATAGTGTTAGCATAATGACCAAGTATCAGACACTAGAAGATGTGTGAAATTGAAGGTGGCAAATTTTCATTTAATATATTTCTAGTTTTCTATTTTTCATTCTATCTTTTATTTTTTAATTCTAAGATTCATTCTTTTTTTTCTTACTGGTTTGGCCGCGGAGCCACTGGAAAATGCACGGCGAGTCCTTATTTCCTGGAACAAATGTTGGGAACCGCTGATATAGAAAATCTACTTTTCTCGTAGGTAAATCTGTGTCAAAATTCACATACTCACCTCAAAGAAAATTGTAAACAAATCGTCTTTTACTGTATTAACTGTTTCAATTTCTATCTTTGCAGAGATATTATTTGAGATTTAAAGGTCAGTTTAGGAATAATTCCATTTTATCTTTTTTAGTGGAGTTTACAAAAAAATCTGTTGTTGTTGTGGACACTATGCCTTGCAGCTGGAGTTTGATTCAAGTATCTGGAAATTGCAAGCTTTTTAAGTTTCAATTGTTCATTATGTTTGCTACTTTTTTTAAAAAATGTCCATATTTTTATTAGAGAAATGAGCGTGGACATTTCTTAGCCACTCTAGGCATTTTCACAGCGATGTATAAAAAAAGAGAGTTAAAAAACTGATGTAATAAACAAACATTTCAGCATTATTATATATAGACATGCTTTGGGACCAGAAATGATCAAAGCATAATTGATAATAATGTATATAGGAAAAATTTATCATAGATGCTTTAGTGTAGTATTTTATTTCTGTAGATTTCACAGGGATGGGATTTCCGACTTTCTGCATACCAGTATAGTCTTCTAAACGTTGCCCCGTTAAATAACAAAAATGTTCCGATTAAATAAAATAAATTTTCTATAAGATTATACTGGTATGCAAAAAGTCAGAAATCTCATCCCTGATTTCATCCTTTTAGGTAGCTTTCATTACAAAAAGCTACCTATTGCAGCCGTTCGGAGGAAAGCGATTTCAAAAAATTTTGGTATATTTTCATCGATCATGACCCCAGACTCCGAAACCACCCTCCGTTCAAAAGTTGATATATATATATATATATATGATCTTTGTCAAACTGTAACTCTCGTACTTATGAACCGATTTGGATGCAACTCGGTGTACATAGTACATGCCAATGTCTCGATTTGTGAACCGATATGGATGTACCTTCGTGTGTACATAGTAAATATTAATGTCTCGACCGAGTTCGTTGGCCAGCTTCATCCGCTATCTTGTTTCAAAATGGCGGCCATTTAAAAAAAATTTAAATTTTAAATTTTAAATAAAGCACCAAAAAATTGGAAAATGAAAAAGATTTTTTTCTTATGGGTTTGACCTTAATACAAAGATTCCGGGACAGTTTTTTTTTTTTTTTCGTCTATATCTAAAAAAATGGTTGAGTTATAGCGTTTTGAATTTCTATTGTAGCTGACATTTTGAAACGACCTGATTTGTCATGCAATAACAGGCGTATTTATGAACCGATTTTGATGTAACTTGGTGTGTACATAGTACATACCAGTGTCTCAACCGAGTTCGTTGGCCAGCTTCATTCACCATCTTGTTTCAAAAGGGAATATTTATTTTTTTTCTTTTTTTGCTTAAAATTTAAAATGAGGTATCAAAAAATTGGAAAATGAAAAAGATTTTTTTATGTGTTTGACCTTGATACAAAGATTCCGGGGCAGTTTTTGTTTCGTCTATATCTTAAAAAATGTTTGAGTTAAAGCACTTTGAATTCCTAGCATGGCTGACATTCTGAAACGATCTGATATTTGTCACGCTATAACACACGTATTTATTAACCTATTTGGATGTAAGAAGGCATGTGGATAGTATATAGCAATGTCTTGACCAAGTTCGCTGTCCAGCCTCATCAGCCATCTTGTTTCAAAATGGCGTTAATTAACCCTAGAACTACCGAAAATTTTACTCAAGTTTTATAAAAACATTTTACACCAGAATTTTTACTTAAAACTATTTAATTTGTTTATTTAACTTATTATTGTCTGATTTATAAATTTAGTTTGTTTTGAAGAAATTTCTGGTTTGAATAAATATTTTGAATGTACATGTCGGGTCCATTGGACCCTTCTGGTAGACAGAGGGTTAAATTAAAAATATATATATATATTTAAAGTGAGGTGCAAAAAAATTAGAAATTGAAAAAGGTTTCTTTCTTAAGTATTTGACCTTGATATAAGGATTCCGCAGCATTGTTTGTTTTGTCTTTATCTTAAAAAAATGGCTCAGGTAATAGCAGTTTGAATTTTTTTATGTGGGTGACATTTTGAAAAATCTGATTTTTTGCCTGCGACAGCACTCGTATATATCAGCCGATTCCGATGTGAGTGAGCATGTGCACAGGAATTACTAAGGTCTCGACCAAGTTCACTGGTTAGCCTCATCCACCATGTTGTCTTAAAATGGCAGGCACTTCAAGATATCGCCGAATTTGGCAACCAAATATAAGTTACTTTAAATAAAAGCAGCTAGGATAAAGCTAACTAATTTCGCGAAATTCTCATTCATAATGATTTAGTATTGATAAAAATTAGTATTGAATCTCCTATAATCGGTTTCCACTAAATTGAGCATCGTGTGCTTGAATAACATAAGCTAGCTTTTTAAAAATAAGGAATATGAAAGCTACCTCTTCCTCCCGGCACTGGCCGGAAGGACTTTTTTATAACTAAATGAGTGAGTATATTATAGAATTAGTTGAAATAAGCATATATTTAAAAATATTTTTTATTGAAAGAAAGAAGGATTGAAAAAAAGTAAGAACTTATTTTTTAATTTTCTAATATAGTTTTATCAAATTCAGCAAACTTACTTTTTTTGACGCACGTTACGTAATTTTTGTTAATGATGTTGAGTTTTATTTTTAATTTTTTCCGGTGTCATCTTCCATGATTGCCTGCTTCCTTTCCAACAGTCTTAAGGGAGCTGTAGTTCTGCCCTGGTCCGCGAGTAACGGCCGTAAATAAGAAATAAATAAAAAATATATAGATCGATACATTTCATAAATCAAATATGCTTTTAGGTCTTGCTAAACTATGACTATTCAGACAGAATAAATAATGTAAACATACGTATACATGTGTTAAATATTATTACACTGTATTAAAAAAAGGTAATTAACCCCATTTTGACCAAAAGAACAGAGTTTTTTGCCTATTAAATCCGGGTTCTTTTAAAATAACCCGACCGAGCTGTGTCCCATGCTTTCGGTATTTACCACACTCGAGAATGCCACACTTGGTAAATTTTCAAACAATGGCAATTCATACTTATATTAAATTATTCTAGTACATATTTACGTGTCTCTATAGTGTTATTATCATAATCAAAATTATTTTGTTGTTTTAGTATTTTTCAATGAATAAATTTACTTCTGGAACTGATTGAACTTTTATATCTGAAAAAGCTTTTCTCGATATTTGATCAGAAAAATGACAAATGGCTAGAAAAAGAAATAAAAACGAATGTTGTCTTTTCTTTTATGAAACAAAATATTTCCAAATATGACATGTAAAGAGTTTACTAGGTATAAATAAAAGCTAAATAATTGACACCGCAAGTGACGTTTGTATGATAAAATAAGCAAGGGATATTATTGAACGAATTTAGCTTTCCAGATGGAAGATATAAAATGCATTATCCTTTGAAGTTATATCTTCAAATATCAGAAAAGTACTTACTTTTATTTCCTATAAAAACCAATAAATAATTGGAAAGTAAGCGGAAAATGTAATTCAAAATAAATCTTTTGAAAATATTGCATAAATTTTAGAATCAAAATAATAATAACAAGAATAGTGATGATGAATTGTCACTTTTTATATCTCAGTAACAGAACTAATATGATATTTTCATCTTTTATATTTGAATAACTTTTAGAGTAAACGTTGTGGATCAAACAAACATTTTTTGAACCAACCATTTTATTTAAAAAATGAAGTAAAATGTGTACGACTTAGGCATAAGTAACATTTTATTAACTTCCATGTATCTATAAACCTCATGCATCATTAAACCTCATGTATCTTCTTGGTTTTAATTTTTCTATATTTCAGATTGGTTTTTTAGAATATATTTTTTTAACGGAACATTTTTTTCTTCTGCTGCAGTACAACTGTGTACAGAAAACATTATCTATATTTATAAAAGAACATGTACTGACTGATTAACTGACACATCTATCTACGCCGAGCCTCAAACATTGCTCCTAGGAGAATAAATATGGAAGATGTTCCTTAGAAAATGAAGAGACCCACTAAAGATGAGTTTATATGCTTTTTTCAAAAATCCCGACAAAAGTCTTAAATCTTTCCCCGGGAGTTTCTCTTCCCAAACGTACTGCGCTCATCAACAAAAGAAACGGGAGCAAAACCTAGTAACCTTTAAGATTACAACACACTAGGTTTTTAGTAGGCAGTACCTTTTACGTTGTGAGACGCTTACTTTCAAGTTTTATGACTTTTGTTGGATGTCTATAGGTCAGACGTCACCAGTGGACGTCGTTGGCATATTCATCTCCGGCTCTATCTTTTGTTTGGAACTCTTTCTTTTTTTGGTGGCCACAGAACACTTGGAAATGAAAGGCTACTTGAAAATCTATGAGTTTTCATCCGGTAAAGCATACAAATGCACCTTTAGAAAGGATGTTTGAAAGTACAACACCTAACGGGGTTAAAACGGGACTCGAAAGTTTTGGGGCATTTCGGCATATCTCAACAGCAGCTTTAGGTAGGGACGTAAATTGCAGCATAACAACTGTACTAAAAATATATTGAAACGCGTATTTCAGCCAATTTGAAAAATTCAGCCACTTACATGGGGAATCGAAGGTTTTAGGTCCTTTCGCCATATCTCAGCAGCAGTTTTAGGTAGTAGCGTGAAATTCAGCATATCATATCTACTAAGAAAAATAAACACATATTTTATCGAATTCAGAAATTCAACCACAAAGAGGGTTAAATGGGTTGTTGAAAGTTTTAGGTCATTTCGGCATATCTCAGCGGCGTTTTTAGGTAGAAGCGTGAAATTCAGCATAACAAATCTACTAAAAGAATAGTTAAAAACGTATTTCAGTAATTTTAAAAATTCATTTTACCACCGATCAGAACCACACTTTAATCCCCTTTTCAACGACCCTCCATACAATAATTGGTTCCCGATACTCTTCGGAACCTACGAGCCGGTTTGAAGGGGAAAGATAAAAATTTTCATGAAATCCGACCTGCAATCTATTAGGTCAGAAAGGCTGCTTTTATGGAATTTTTTTGTTTTTTTTTTTTCGGATAAACAACTCTCAGCGCTACGCATGCTGGAATTGCTTATGCTGTATTTTAATGACGAGTTGGGGTTTTAGTGATTCATTTTAAGTATTATTAATTTTTTTTTCAATTTCTGTAATTCGTTATTTCTGCTACAATAAGAATAAAGAGAGTTCGTTGGTCATCTGATGAAATTAAATTATTATTAAACTTACATAGAGATGAAAACATTCGGGATGAAATTGACGGGATAGTCTAATTATCTTTCAACTTCCAGAATAATTGAATACCTTTTATTTTATCATTATTATTAATATTATTATTAAACAGTAAAGCGTACGTCAGATAAAAAAAAATCGAACTTGATGTGATTAGTTGAAATGCGAAGCATGACAATAATGAAAAGGTGGCGATGAAATAGTAATGGTCAAATTTTTTAACCTTTTAGAACATCTGAGTTAATATATTCGCAACATTCTACCCATTGCAAGTAACAATCTGTGTTTCTTTTGAATTTATTTTTTCTTCTTGTTCTTTTTATGTTATCAGAATTTTCAAAGCGGTTTTTTTTTTTTTTTTTTTTTTGGAGATTTTTGAAAGGAAATCTTGTAAAGAGTATTATTAAAGCTTTTCATTTTTGTAGCTTTATTTTAATAAAACAATATTGAAACTAAAGTGATACATGCTAAAAGAGAAAAGAGTGCATTTCAAGGCTTATAAATATCTTTAAATTAACAGATAACATGTTTCGTGCACACAATCGGCGACATTATGGAGATCAATACTAATAATTAAACTATTTTCGTAAAAAAAAAATATCAAAATATACTTTATTTTACGTAACGGCTTAGAGTTTAAAACTGCAAGATTTGCAAGTAAATATGTTGTAAGCAAGTTACTCATGAATTTGTTGTAACAAATTTCAAAGGAAGGACAAATTTATTGAGTTAAATATTTTGACTGTTTTTTCGAACTCTTTAATGGATTATACGAAATAATGATTTGGTAATTTTTTATTAAAACTTAGAATTTTCACTCATATTGAATATTATTATGCAAATAATGTAATACTATTATTAGCCTATTGCGGTATTATATTAATAATAATATCAATAAAGAAAATAGGAATGACTGAAAATTTGACTGTATTAAATTTTTTTTAAAACTAATTAGAATACATGCATTCAATAAATTAATTTTAAATAAATAATTAAATTAAATGTTTGATTAAATAATAACCAAAAATGATTTTTTTTAAGTCTGATTTTAAAAAAATAACCCCTTAAGTGTTAAGACCTTAATTTTCCTACCGTTGGAGTAACAAAATTTTAAACAACCCCTTGAAATTTCTTTTTTACAATTTCTATAAAACGTTTGTTAAAAAATACCTGTGAAAAGGAATTATTACTGACTTACCCACGTTGCGACAAAAAGGGTGGGGGGGGGGGGGGGGGGGGTCGTATCGATATTTCCGAAATGTAAACTTCCGCTTAATTAATAGCAGAATTTTTGCGATTAAATAAAGCGAAGATTACTTTCGAAAATATTGGTATGATACCTCCTTCGGTCCTCACCATAGGTACGCCAATAAGAATTACTACAATTGGTTTTCATTTGAAAATTCCATGAAAATATTGATCTATTAACACTGTACAGGCATTACCGTCTCAATACTCAAGCCCTCCGGACTGATTTCGTTACGTACCAAATGAAGATTAACTTCTTGAAGGGCAAGCAATTGCGTTTGTGTAACGCTTAATTCCCACCGGAAATTTAGAAAAAATTTATTTAAAAATAAGGAAAAGCAATTTTACGACTTTTCTCCACTAAAGTCAAAAAACTAAAATTTCCTAAAAATTTTCTGGTGCAAATCCTGATTAATCGTAGGTGGTATATAATATATAGCGCCGCCCTTTAACCCCTTGAGGGGCGGTGGGATATATTTTATCCCACCTACGATTAACCAGGATTTGCACCAGAAAAATTTTAAGAAATTTTAGTTTTCTGACTTTAGTGGAGTAAAGTCGTAAAATTGCTTTTCCTTATTTTGAAATAAAATTTTTCTAAATTTCCGGTGGGAATTAAGCATTACACAAACGCAATTGCTTGCCCTTCAAGAGGTTAATCATCATTTGGTACGTCACGAAATCGGTCCGGAGGCTTTGAGTATTGAGACGGTAATGGTACAGGCCGTTGACGTACTTATGTGTCATTTATAAAACTATCGTTAAAAAATTCTAAATTCTCCCCAGAAATTTTGAATAGTTATTTTTGGTTATTATAATGACAGTTATTTCGTGAATAAAATAAATTAAAATTAGTATTAAAAATTATCTGCTGTGAACTCAAAGTTTCTGAATAAAAAAACGCCAAATTTGGCAGCACAGTTCCCGGTCTCTATAGTGTTAAAACAATCTCGCACTCAGGGCCTGATTACAATGGATGCGTAAATAAAGAGTGGGAGGCAGATAGCGTAGTGTCTACCATTTGCGAATGAAGTAACTGAGGAGATTGTCAAAAGATGGCGTTTGTTGTTAGTTTACATCGGATCACGACCTGATTAACACCGGAGCAAACTTCCACCACTAAAAACGAATAGAAAATTCTGCCTTACTTATGAAAAATGCTGTTTCAATAACTCGAAAATTGTTATTCAAATTCACTGGTTGAATTTTCACCGGCGGTAATCAAATTCAATGACATTGACAGGGGGATTGTTTACATTGTCACAATATGGCGGAACCGCAGGACCTGATTGCAGACACAGAGAACTTTCACCAGTAAAAACGAATAGATATTTTTGCTGTTATTATAACAGAAAACTTGCATGAATAAGACATTTAAAAAAAGGAGGAAATTTCTATTTAAATTTACTTGTGAACATATTAGATCTAAATTACCAACTGGGCAAAAAATGTCCGGACCAGGATACGAACCCGGGACCTCCTGGCTGAAGCCGCCAGTCCTCTGCCATCTGAGCTATCCCGGACGATTCTGGTCGAACTTTTTCACCCAGCTAACCTTGAAGATTACAGCATCTGGTCTGAAACCTGGTTCAGCCCAACAGAATAAATCTCAGGTAATGGAATCTAGTGTTACTTGTGAACGTTTATCCCGGTATTAATGAGAACTTGCCGAACCAGTTACAGTTGAAACTTCACCATATTGAGTCTATGTCAATTCCTCTTAATTGATAGCGCCATACTAATTACCAAATTTAATGGCATTTTTTGCTCGTTTTATGCACAGTTACTGTCATGAATAATGAAACAAATTCTATTTCTTTATACTGGTGGAAGTTTTCCCCTTTGGTAATCAGGCCATGCGCCTTGTCTATGAAAATATTTTTAACTGAGCGATTCCTTGTCATTGTTAGACTGTTTAAATCTCAGGAAAAGAAGTGGAAGCATCAACCGTAATTTTTAACCCGTACATTTAACCTGTTGAGACTTAAAGTTAAAATAATACAATAAATACACATTCATTGCTTTTTCACAAACAAAATAACACCCTAGATGAAAAAAGAGCCTTTTTTCCGAAAATTATATTTTAAGTGACTGGCCATTTAGGAATCCTAAATTCGAGTCTAAAATAACTAATCCCATTAAAATGTCGACTTAATTTTCAATAATCTAAATTCACACAATAACAAATTTAACCCTCTCGCTGCGTAATTGTTTTATCAAAATAGCTTCGCGACGAGCGTCTTTTAAGAATTTTTATTCTTTTGTCACCGGTTTTTCAAAACGAACATTTTTATATAATTTAATCGGGAAAATGTTCCGATTAAATAAGACAAAATTTACAATAAAAAAATAACTGGTGGGAATAGTCAAGGATGGTTAAAGAGACGGAAAAAATGCATACCCGTGGGTATCTCGGGTTGCGCAGTGAGAGGGGTTAAGGATTTTCATAGTCGCCAACCTTCCGAATTTTTGAATACCAGTAAATTCTTACAAAAATGTTCGCTTTATTTAATTGCCGAAATTGTGCGATTGTATAAAACAAGTATTTCTGCATAAAAATATTGGTATTACGAAAATCGGGAGGATCGCATATATGGACTTTAAACAAGTTAATGATCTACAAATCCGCAATTTTTTTATTGTAAACGATTTAAGTTAAATAATTATGAAAGTTACTTACTTACATGGTCACACTCTCTTGAAGGCATTATACAAACTCAGGTGAAAAGAACATTTATTTTATGGGGAAATAAGTCTCAGTGCTGCCATTTATTGGTTTTGTTTCAAATAATAAAAAAAAAAATTCAGCTATATAGAAGTAAAATAAAATTGTAAAAATATCAAACAGTTTAGTTTTTATGAGGAAAATAATAGAGTTCCACATTTGCGTACCTCAGGACTAAAAAGGTTAACCCATTTATGCCTAGTGTCCCATTTTTGGGATTCTTTGAATTTTAATTCATTTGTATAATTTTCGTCTTCTTTATAGCATGAAAATTGTATGAAATAATTATCTATAAATGTCTTTATCTGTTACCGACAGATGACAGCATAAGATGGATATTTATTAGTGTAAATAAAAGCTTTTTCCGGTGTTTATAGATTTTCCATTTTTCAAGATGGCGAAATGTAAAAGGGAAATTTATTTGTATTCTTTCTATCAAGGAATCAAATAAATAATTCATAATTTTAGCTTGTAGACTTCTTTGAAATACGTATTTTTTTAAATTGCGAAATTATATGTTCAAGCCTATTTTCTTTTTGCATTTTTGTAACGTGCAAAATATAGCGTGCTAGGCACAAATGGGTGCATATTTTCATTACATATTTAGGAGACAGTTATTTATGTAAAGTCATTTTCAAGATGATTATGTAATAAATTGTTTTTAAGCCTCAAGTAAGATTATCCTTAAATTATTATTAATAATACTTATAATGTTATGGCTCTGTAAAGAAATATATATATATATATATATATATATTAGCAGTTCATAAAAATACTAATTATGGTATATAATATACAATTTAAAAGCTTATTTTATATAAATTTTAACAAAATATATAATTATGTATATTATACTATTGTAAATATTAAGCATCTTCCCACATTTAGGATGTTTACATTTTATCAAATAAATACAAAAATATTTCAGCGTAATTTTTTTAGTATTTTTCTAGTTCATTTTGTAACGTTTTAAAGTGATTTTACTATCAAATTTGAGAAAACAAAAATTTAGACATAAATGGGTTAAAAACTAGCTGACTGCTTCTTTTGTCGCGTGAACAGACTCAGTGTTACCAGTATGCTATTATTTTTGAAATTCAGATTGACTGATTGCTATCGCTTTTTTGAAATGGTAATATTCGCCTTATTTAATTACAGATTAAATAAGGAAAAATAAGACGAATTATTCTCTTTCAAAAAAAGTGGTAACAACCAAGCAATCTGATTTTTTTTAAGTAGTAGACTGAGAAAACTGCACAGACTCTGAGTTTCATACCTCTGCTGGCATTCTGTTCAGCGGCGTATCGTTAAGAGGTGAGGGGCTCCATCATTTTACTACCAGTATTATTGTATGCTAAATTTTGCTTTGATTAATCGTATAACGTTTAGTGGTAAAATAAAGCCAAATTTTCAGTACAATAGTGCTGGTAGTATTATGATTGAGCCCCCCCCCAATGCTACGCCACTGATTCTGATCATGCTTAGAATTACTAGAAATTAACTCTGAATTACCAAATATAAACACTATCTATATTATTTATAATAATTTCTCAATCGTTTTCCTTCGTTTATAGTCATAAAACATTTATAAGAAAAAGCAACAGATCAAGAATTTTTCAACACAAATAAAAGAATAAAATAACTCATCTAGAAAAAAAAAACGTAAAGCCACTTAAAAATTAAATGCATTAAGAAATTCTAAGAGAGATAAATACTTCCTATAAATTTACAAAAATCTGATATTAAGTTGTTTACAAAATGTTAACGATGTAAAAGGTCAATTTGTTCTATAAAGTTAATTAAAATTATTTTTTTAAATTATTCTCAAATGCACTTAAAACATTTTTAAAGAAAAATGTAAACATGAAAACGAAATAAGGAATGTAATTAAATACTGGAAATGCAATTATTTTATCAAATTTGTTATCAGAATTATTTGAAAGTATAATTAGAAAAAAATAATTCAGAAAGAGAATGGAAGAAAACCCTTGCGGCATAAACTTCGAGAAAATAAAAATTAAGTTATTTAAGCTGCATTTAATTTCACTTAAAACAAGGACAAAT
Source organism: Maratus speciosus (assembly GCA_963932465.1). Lineage (NCBI taxonomy): Eukaryota > Metazoa > Arthropoda > Arachnida > Araneae > Salticidae > Maratus > Maratus speciosus. The sequence goes on along the minus strand of OZ010796.1, from coordinate 489,777,949 downwards.
TTTTCGTTTCTATTCAAAGAATGCTTCTTTTGAAAAAAATGGAATTAAATAAATGACAATTCTATCATAATGTTTTAAAATATAATAACAGCTGCAATTTTATGAGTCAGTCCTGTTGCAAAACTCTTAGAAAACAAAGACAATTGAACTTGTAAAATAATCTGACTGTATAATTTATAAGTGAAGGTTTATATTACTTTTAAGATGACATCAATTATTTTTTTTTTAATTCTAGAAATCATTTTAACATAGCGAGTTAACCCTGAAATTTATTTTCATCATCTTTTTGATATATTTCTAAAGTTAAAAATAATTCATTTGTAGAATTAATTACATTATATATATTTTTTCTATTAATGAAATGTTTTATTTAATATACACTGAGTTTTCATGAAACAATTTGATAATGTATAAGACCCTAGAATCCATGCCTTTCCAGAAAATGGGATGCCATTTGGGATGCAGGTATTTTAACCCTTTGTATCCCCGCGATGCATATCAGCAACATACTCAAAAGTCAATTTTACATATACAGTGGGCTTTAACACTTTCCCGCTCGGAGTAATTCCGTTTGTAAAAGGATGAAATGATGGACTGACACCAGAATTTACAAGCGAATTTATTAGAAAATAAAAACTACCTTATTTTAACGTACTTAACCCAAAGCGATATAAGTAAGCGTACAAACTTAATACTTGAATCGGGCGTAAATTAACCAGAGTAACCACAGTTGCACCATCTTGTGGACGGGGTGATAATCCACATACGCTGGCTTTGAGTGTGTGACGTCATATATGACAGGATCCAGGCTAACGAGATAGACAGGCTACCGCGGTGCATTACACGCATCTTTTTTTACAGACCGTTGGAGTCGCGTGATGGATATCAGCAACATACCCAAAAGTCAATGTTACATATACAGTGGGCTTTAACCCTTTCCCGCTCGGAGTAATTCCGTTTGTAAAAGGATGAAATGATGGACTGACGCCAGAATTTACAAACGAATTTATTAGAAAATAAAAACTTCCTTATTTTAACGTACTTAACCCAAAGCAATATAAGTAAACGTACAAACTTAATACTTGAATCGGGTGTAAATTAACTCAGTTGCACCATGTTGTGGACGGGGTGATGATCCACATACGCGGGCTTTGCGAGGCTAACGAAAAAGACAGGCTACCGCGGTGGGTTCGATTCTTCTTTTTTTACAGACCGCTGGAGTCATGTGATGCTCGAATGCACCAATGAAAGTGTGCGAAAAGAGCATCACGTGACTCCAGCGGTCTGTAAAAAAAGAAGAATCGGACTCACCGCGGTAGCCTGTCTTTCTCGTTAGCCTCGCGGGCTTTGAGTGTGACGTCATATATGACAGGATCCAGGATAACGAGATAGACAGGCTACCGCGGTGCATTACACGTATCTTTTTTTACAGACCGTTGGAGTCACGTGATGCTCGAATGCACCAATGAAGGCGCACGAAAAGAGCATCACGTCACTCTAGCGGTCTGTAAAAAAGACACATGAGATGCACCGCGGTAGCCTGTCTTTTTCGTTAGCCTCGTGACAGGATATCTACCATCTGCACATATTTTCTAAATCTTTAGTCACTCACGGAACTGAATTTTGTTTACCACATTTATTGCAAAATAATGGCGCAGTGAGAGAGGCGTCCCGATACACTTGACACCACGAAGTTTTCTTCGCCTTGTCAGATACATTTTAGCTATTAATCAAGGTGAAAAAAACTTTACAATTTTAGTGGTGTGAAGTAAGAAAACAGTTAGGCATCTTCCTGTAGTTTAATCACGTCCGCTACATGGCGTGCGACCTTGATTGATGTGACCTCGCCTTTAATCTTGCGGTTGCCTCTCCCATTTAAGATACGACACTTATTTATATCGCTTTGTACTTAACCCAATACTCGCTGGTGTTGCATTGACGCAACAGTAAATTAAATGCTCATGCTTAAATTTACTATCAAGTTCCAACTATTTTTTAATTAAAAAATTTGCCTTATTTAATAACAGAAATTTTGATCATTAAAGAAAGCGAAGATTTTCTTTGAAAATTTGTGGTGGCAAACGTTTATCTGCAAAACATTTGAAGATCCCTATGTTATAGTTTCGGTGGTTAATGGGTTAATTGAATTTTTTGGTGCCAGTAATCTTAAAAATAGGTGTCTTTTTTTATGGACACCGCCCGTTAAAGAGTTTTAAAGGACGATTTCATTTATTACTGCTATCTCTAAAGACAGTAGTTAATATAAATTGTTTATAGAATTCTCAACAGACGACGATACTGAGTTAATTTTTCATGCCAAAGTTTTATTTATGATTTAAACATCTTCACATCGTTAGTGCTAAAATGAACTTCGTAAATTTTGTCAAATTAAAAAGGCTGGAGATGTCCAAAAATAGATGCATTAAAAAGAAAGTTCGGACAATTTAAAATTCTGTATTATAAAATTGACACTGTTTATGAGAAGTATGTAATTTTTTGTTTATTGTAGATGTGAAAAATGTACCTTTTAGAATAAGGTTAAGAATAAGGTTAAGGTTAAGAATAAGTTGAAGAACGAAAATCGAGTTCTCATAGTGACGATTGCAGTGACAAAATTTCGTTAATTTCAAATGGCAATACCCAATTTTTCACCACAAAATTATTTTCAAAATGGAAAACCGTAAGTAAGACCTGTGCATAGATGATACCTGTAGCACTAGAAACTGCAACTTAAAAGAAACGCAAAGAAGAGCACTGAGAATAATTAAATTGCTCCTGCTGGCGAAAAACACAAAACATTAGCCTGATTGTATAGTTTTCAAATTTCTGCCTTCACAAACAATAACACATCGTGTACGAAAGACTGCGAGCAATATGCAACAATAAATCATGTCATTAACAGAATGGAGAATCTCACGTTTAATAATGTTCCCATGTCATAGCACTTTAACATTTTCAATGCAAAAGCAGCCAGAAACTCATTGCGGTGTGTTCGGGTAAACAAAGTGACAGCGGAAATGCGGAATGACGGTACATGACAATGTCATCAAAGTTTTCTTGCAGCGCACCTGAAACATTAAATGCTCTTCTTTGCGTTTGTTGCAAGTTGCCATTTCTACTGCAATAGATGTCGCTTTAACGCCCATTATGAGTTTTCATTCCAAAGCTATCTAGTAAAATAGATCCGACGGTCTAAAATTGTCATTTTTTGCCCTCTTCTTTCGCTGCGAGTATCAGCTCGACAAGTCAAAATACAAAAAAAATACCCATCACATTAACCCACTTTTATCTCTCCAACGATGCAATCCATTTTTCAAAACGCACTCTTATCTCTCCAACGATACAATCCATTTTTCAAAACACGAATATTAATCCTTTGAAACAATTTATTTAATAAATGTCGTTTTTCGTATTTTCCCCTTCATCTTTTCAAGCTCGCATCGGCCCAGCCATTCAAAATACGAAAAAATAAAATATGCCCACTTAATCCGGGTACCTTCTCTATGACGGTGCGTTTTAATAAATATGAATACTATTAACCAAAAAATCTTTTCATAACGACGTTTTGGAGGTTTTAGCTATTTTCTGCATGTTTAAAAATCTGCATCCATTCCACAAATAAAAATACCTAACTGTGTTTTTGCTCAACGGGAGATTACGGAAACTTCAAATTATTATTACTATTTGGTTTATTGTGATTACTGTTGTAATTTTAACTCTACTGTAATGTTTAAAGTACACCCAAAATATGTCATTATTTTTTCTTCAAAGTATATACTTGAGAAGAAAAGTAAAATTGTAAAAAATGAAAAAAATAATTTTTAATAAATCTGTAACTAATAATAAAGTTTCTAAATATTTCCATTTTAATTAAACAAAAGAAATTACTTCCTTTTGGATTTAAATCAACTCTTCCCCACTCTTTAGAGACTTTTTTTACACATCCTGGATCTGGGGTGTAATTTATAATTTCTAAGTTCAAAAGGGTATCGCGAGACCAAAAAGTTTAAGAAAAATCGCTTTAATGAATACCTGAATTTAAATTTAGATTGGTTTTCACGATCTACTTTTTAAAACTTAAGTTCAAGTACTCTTCAATTATTTTCCTCTAGACATTTCATTATCATAAAAGAATAATAAATACCCCCAAATGTTTAAAACAGCATGTTTTTCTGTTTCAAAGAATTTTTTTAAATTATTTATAGTAATTAATATTAAAATGGAAACTCGAAAATTGTAATGAATTTTTTTTTAAGTAAATCATTTTTTATATTATCTGAAAATGAGTATTTTAAAGGCATTCTTTACAATTAATATTTTACTTCAAAAATTATCCTACTTTAGTTCTTTATAATTTCGAGAACTGACATAATGAATGTAATACAAAACAAACACAATAATTTTAAAAAAGTTTCTTCCGTCCTCAAATTTACTTAAAACATATTTTCAAAGGATATGTGCTGCATTATTATATCTAAAAATGTTAATTAATGTCATAGATATTTTACTTCATATTTTTCCTTGAACCTGCATCACAACTAGTGTGCTCACTGTACAATGAGAAGAAATGTTTCGCATTTGTGATAAATTGGGGTTTTTTGTTATATAGATTATTTTGTTTGTAATAAGTTGAAGAAACACTGTTAAAGGAAAATTTTCGAAAGTATTTCTTTTGTATTAGCATCGAAACAGGTAGGAAGTAATTAGAAAAGTTTTTAAACTAATTTTTTATACACTAGACAGACTTGACTGCATTAAAACAGAGAAATTAAATTAAAAAAATATAAAAAAACATTTAATTAAAAACAAAATATATAGAAAAATAGACGTTTCACTGTGCAACGCACAGCCTCATCAGTACACACATCAGTAATAACAGAATATGGAAACGTGTCCTGGACACAGTCAAAGTCATAGTTATTCTTTCAAAAACACAAAATATTCCTTCGGAATCGTACCAGATTCGTTGAGCGTGTAAGTATAGTGAACCAATTTTCTATGAATAATTTATAGTGGTAAGCGTTGAAATTCTTTTTCAAAATCAATGAATTTTTGAAGGATGGGGTATGGTCCGTTTCAAAGGCATGCTGTACTAATTTAGAGTTTAATTTTCCATTTTTAAAAGCGCCAAGATGCTTTTTAAAAATGTAAAAATGTTTTTTAAAATGTTTACATAAACATTATATATATATATATATATATATCATCTTCAACAACAACAACCGTTTTCAATCCACTGCTGGATGTAGGTCTGCCCCAGATTTTTCCAATGTTTCCGATTAAGTGCTTTAGTCACCCAATTAACACAGGACATTTTTCTGATTTTGTCACTCTATCTACTTGAGGTCGTCTTCTTGGTCGTTTTACATTTTGGGATACCACTGCAGTGTGTTTGTGCTCCATCTATTGTCTTGTCTTCTTGCAATGTGCCTAGCCCATTTCCATTTTCGCCGTTTAATTATTTTAATGATGTCAAAAACTTTCGTCTGACTTCTTATCCAGGTTATTCTCTTTCTGTCTCTTCTAGTTACGCCTAGTAAACATCTTTCCATACTTCTTTGTGTTGTTTGTAATCTTTTTACCATCCGTTTTGTTAGCGTCCACGTTTCTGCTCTATAAGTTAGTGCAGGCAAAACACATTGGATTAACGCATTTCGTTTCAAACAAAGAGGAATGTTACTTTTCAGAATAATTTTGTTCTTCCCGAAAGCATTCCATCCATTTCTTATTCTTCTATTGATTTCATTCATGATACTATTATCCGATGATATTTCCTGTCCAAGATATACATAACTTTGCGCTTCTTTAATCTCAGTGTTGTTGTAAACAATTTTTTTTATTCAAATCAATTGAACATCAACGTAGTCTTTTCCAAATTTATTCTCAATCCCACATTAATACTAGCTTCTACCAAATCTTTTATCATATTTTCCAATTCTTCAGGGATATATATAATTTTAATTTATAAAATGTTACTTCGGATACATGTTATCTCTATTACAATATTTTTACATATTTAAGCCCAAGTACAAACTTAAAGAGCTATATTTTAATATTTAAATGGTGTTTTTCATGCAGGTATAATTTTTTTAGATTTACGCATATATTTAATGAATTATTATTAATCAGTAAGATTTGTACCTAAAAAAAAGACAAAAGATATCTTGAAACTCTCAAGCAAAATCAGTTTCACCTTTGATTACGCAAATAGCATTTACCTTAATATATTTTTATTGTAGCTTCCTGATATGTTATTTTTTTTTAAAGTTGCCGCTAATAATGTTTCTTGAAAAAAAAATGTTTTTTTTATATTAATTTGAACACATATTATTTTCTTTAAAATATCTTTCAAAAGCTTGGAGTAATTTTCAAGTTACATAAAGAACAATGATTTTGTAAATTTAAATATTAACTCTTTACTTTTTTAACAGAATATGTACTTCAAAATTCATGTAAACTAGCTTACTAATTTAGACTGACATTAAATTCTCTACACTGTAAATTTTCTCAATATTTGAAATATTTTTTAGACAAAACTAGTATTTAAAATGTACAGATCATTAAATCATATTTTACTTGATACATTCTTAATGTTCTTCGAAAAATAATAAGCTTTTATTCCAATAAAAAAAATATATAAAACATCTCAGACTTATTTCTGGTGATAAATGCTTGCATACATTAACTAAAGTTAATATTTTGGTGTCTGATATCTTGAGAAAAATTATAATCATAGCGGAAAAGAAATATCTTGTAACACTGTATCATCCGGAAATCAGAAACAATTTTTCACTAAGGTAATTATCATAATGCATTAATAAATTTAGTTATTTGCCGTCAGGTTCTGAAATAATGGCAATGATAATGTGATATGTTATTAATTACGGCAGCATATATAAAAATGCAAAATACTTATTAAGTTGAAACAATTCTTATGGAATAAAATAAACTTGTTTTAGTCTTGATATAATACGATATAATTCAATTCATCTATTATAGTGATTAATTTGGCTGATTGAGTTTAAATTACAAAAAATCATAACATGCGAAATTCTGAGATTAAAAAAAGCAAGGATTGCTATAGAAAAATAATGGCATTGAAAATTTGTAACCCTTGGCACCTATGTGATAACTATGTTATAGTAATCATCTATTCAAATATAACTACATGTTTTTTTTTTTAGTTAAAAAGATAAACCATATCTAAATAATGAAAAAGTTTTTTTTAAATTTTTGATAGGCGTTTATTCATTTTAAACTGGTTTGTATAAAACCTTTCGTAACCTTTTAGCTAAAGACATTGCTAAATTGTTAATTTGTCTTGGTAAATTGTTAACTCTTAAATGCATAGCGTAGCTTAAGAGTTACATGATCCTTCTTTAGGCGCGTTCGTAATTATATAAATAGGTAGCACCTATAGTCGTCATTCGGTCCGTCCGCATATAACAGAGCAAAAACTACCCAACCGAATGGTTTGAAATTTTTAATATATAATAGTTGAAACGTTTTGTCCAGTCATTTCAAAATTTATGAAAATCGGATTTATAGTTTAATTACAGGGACAGTCAAAAGTTTTCCGTTACATTACCGCCAATGGGAAAAAATTATTTCAAGTGCATTTTAATGATGTTACAGCCTTTTAAACAGAATGAAATAAATATACACTTATGAAGTGCACTAAAATATACAGTCAGTATAATATGCGGTGAAAAAAATATTTATAAAACTAGTTACAGTACGGAAGTACTTCATTTGCCACGTTTGACGTGCAATTTCCAACTTGTTGTCATTTGGCGCTTTCTAATGGTCTTTTAGTGAACTATTATGTGTTACTTACGTGCGATAAAATGCATTTAAGTTCGTTATTGTTCTGATTTGTTATCACGGGGAGGTTATAACATCTTTTGTTGATACTTCTTCCAATGTGCTCGACTGGCGTTTTTTCTCTATCTTTATAAGGTAGTCATTATTAATTCTGTAAACTATTAAAAACATTATAAAAATTATTATATCGTTGAATAGTTGTTATTGTGCAGTGTAAACATTTTAAAGTAGATATATAATTTAAAATTATAATTTTATGAGCAATTTTTGTTATGTAACTCAGGAGTGACTTTATGATTTTTCTAGTGGATAATTAACAAAAATAGACACAAATATAATATTTTCCGAATAAAATAAGGAATCATGCATTAAAGGGTTAATTTTAAGAAATTGACAACGTGCTTTTGCTCCTTGGAATTTTCAAAAAGCCTGATACCACTACATAGCTGCCAACTTGTACGGATTTTTGATACCACAAAAATTTAAGAGAAATCTTTGTATTGTTTCATCGTTAGAAAAAGTCCGATTTCGACGATTGTTTTTGATAAAATTTACTATTAAATGTTACTGGTGAGAAAAATCCGTACAAGTTGGCAGCTGTGCCACTATTTCTGATTAGAGAAGTTTTATTTAATATTTCAATCGCACACTTTGTAAACTCTTTGCTAATTTGAAGACTTTGTATTACATTTCCGTGATAAATTAAGCCGAAACATTCGATTAAATATTTTTATAAAACTGTAAGCACCCCGGGGACTTTAATCCCTAAAATAACTTTTTTTTCTGTTATTGATCATATTAAAAATTTACTTATTAAAGAGAAAAAGAAACATGATTTTTCTTTATGATCCCAAATTTCGATCTATAAGAAATACATTTATTTCTTCTGACCTTTATTTCGGAAGATTACTGGCAGGTAATAATTTTAACCTTTGAGCCATGCTGTCAAAAACAAAGTGATAATAATGATTTATTAATGTCCTAATTGATTTCCGTAAAATAGATAAAAGTCATGAGAAATTTAAAAAATACATTATTAAAACATTTTGGAAGATATTTATTGAAATTGAATGTCTTAAAAGTTTTCAGAATTTTGAAAATAATTTATTTTTAAAGCAGCATCACACAAAATAAATAATAAATATTAGAAAATACAGTTTAATTGCGTTAACAAACTGTAACCAATTTAAATTTCTCGTATATATTCTAGGAATACAATTGTTTTCTTAGTAAATAAACTGGGTTATTTATTTTGGAACTTGAGAAATGTAAATGACACTATCTGTGCGTAGGTTTTATTATTGCATTATTCTGCAAATAATATTTTCTCTGTTTGATTTGTAAATGAAAGCATATGATAATCGTACGGATTCTCTTCTATTCCTTAATATGAATAGCATAGTTGCGGTATAAATATGAATTTGGTATCTGTTATTTGGAACACTGAGTAACATATTAAATAAAAGTAATGCCCCTGTTACAGACATAGCAAAATTTATCAAGAAGCGTAGTGTAACCTCTTCAGTTCCGAAGCTAAAATAATAATACAAATGATTATTCATTGTTTTTTTTTCAAACAAAATGACATCGTAAATGACAGAAACAATATCTTTTCTGAAATTGATCCTTTAGGCGCTTAGTAATTTAGGTTCAAAAATATGGATCTAAAACTACAAACCCCCTTAAAACATCGATTTAACACTTTCACTGCCAAGCCTATAAAATAAAAATTTTCAAATTTCTTCTTGAAAGTCATTTACACAAATTCAGAAAGGTAAATTTCGCTTTACTAATACAGCGAAATTTCTGCGAATAAATAAGGCAATTTTTTTAATTCTAAAATACTGGTGACAAAGTAATTAATAAATTAAAGCCACGAATATTAAAGCTACGAGTATACTCGTAGCTTGGCAGCGAACGTGTTAATAACCATTAATCTAAATTAACGCAATCACAAATTTAAGAGCTTTACACAAGTAAATAATCTACAAATACTGAAAACATTTTATCGAAAAAGATTTAAGTTAAATATTATGAAAATTTCTCACTTTCTTGGTCATACTATCTTTTGGGCATTTTTTAGGCATTTTGCAAACTCAGCTGAAAATAACATTTATTTTATGTGGGAATCAGCTTAGATGCTTCCATTTATTCGTTTGCTTTGAACGTAAAAAACATTCAGCTATTAAGAAGTGATGTGAAACTGTAAAAAAATCTGACATTTTAGATTTTAAAAGGAAATAAACAGATAAGGAATAAACTCGATTACAGAACTGGGTCCCGTTTGGGGACCCGGGGACCGAAGAGGATAAATGTATTGTACGTTGGTCGTTTAAACCCTTAAAGATTGCTTACTATTTATAAACACCATCCAAAAAGTACCTATTTTTGAATAATTGTAAGATTTCTCAATAAAATATGTAATTAGTTGTATGTTTGAGGGGGGGGGGAGATGTTATAGAATAAATTCACATTTACCGAAAAGCCATCTTTCGGGAATTTTGCACCTTAATGTTTATTTTTCACCATATAAATTAATACGAACAAGATCCTTATTTTTTTAATTTTTACTACTTTACTAATGTTTACAAATAATATTTAAAATAATATATATACATAAAATGTTGACTTTCAATTAAAATCAAATTATCCTCAGGAAAGCTTGATTTAACAGAATCCATAATTCATTCAAACATAGATCGCATAAACCAAACTCGAACGCGACTTTTCAAAGACTTCATATGGAAATCCCAGTTAAATTTTTCTGGTTTACGAAGTTTTTACCGGTTTTAAATCTTCAGCCCGGCAATGACACGGGCGCGAGAAATAGACAACGACATTCAGCCCGTCATATTGACGGGGACGAGAATTAAGGGGTTAAGTATATAAAGTATTCGGATACTGAATTCTCTGCAACAAACATGTAAAGTTATTCTCACTAGGAAATTCTTGTTTCATTCATTCAACTTTGAATCTAGGCAAGCCAAATTTTAGAAGTCGCAAAACGCAAGTTTGCTTTTCATAATCTTTCACAATGATTTGATTACATTTTATAAGCTTACAACTTTTAAAAATGACCAGAATAAACTCGATTACAGATCGGATTTTACAGAACTAAAATGAATTTATAATCAAGGTGCTCCATTGCACAAATCCTTTGAAAAGTTCAAGACACGATTATCCAATAGTTACATAAAAGAAAATACGTTAATAAGGTGCTGACTTTTAACACTAAATATACCAATGAGCGGTCACTTGACCGGTACCAAATTAAAATATTTCGATTCGAACCAGAAATTTCTTCATAAAATATGTAAAATATAAATCATGTAGAAATAATTTAAACTTGAACATTAAATGGTTTTAAATGAAAAGTGTGGTGTGAAATATTTTTTATAAAATCTGAGTAAAATTCCGGTATGTTTAGTGATAATAATTTAAATTACAATCTTAGAGTGACATTACAATACCATCTCTATGCAGAGGATATTTTTGTTTATATTCGGGAATATGTACTGTCAATTACTTAAATTTTATTTGACTGATCTTATTAATCCTTTCAAAGGCTTTAGGAAGTACACTATATGCCCAATGATGACCGGTCACTTACGATTTTAGACGTTTCGTTAGACATCTAGAAAAACACATGAGGAATTACTCTGACACTTCAGGCGAGTAAACACCATAGTACACGTCACATATTTCCGCGAAATTTCTTTCACGAAACTCCATAGGGGACAATGAACAAATTGAAGAAAAACTTATATCTTTTGGATATCCTTGTAAAACCTAATTTCGCAAAAGCGTTGAAACTGTAGCATGTGATTAAGAGGCTTCTTGTAATAAACTTTGTTCATTTTTGTGAAGATCACATATACTGGTGGAGAAATTAAGGTTTTTATAAAAACAATTACAAATTTTACCAAGTGTTTTGCTTATAATTTGAAGAGTTCTTAACCCCTTAACGGATTTGCCCAAACGCCGTTCGGGCAAAAACAGTTTGCAATCTTCGATACGAAAAGCTTTTGGATACCACTTAATTTTAACTGTAATCTTTGGTTTGTTAAATGGCATAACATTTTCGATTGTACAGAGTCAAATATAAACAAAACGTGGTAAGTAAACAAAAAGTGGTGCCGAGTCCTTATTTTTAATTTAGTGTGTCAAAAAAAATAACCAGTTAACCCTTTCAAGGGCGGTGGCTAGAGGGTCTAGCCACCTAATTTTAATTCCAAAACTGACTACAGGCACCAAGAATATTTTAATAAAATGTTGTTTTTGTAATTAAAGTGAAAAATAGCGTTTTATTATTTACTAAGAAATTCGTTTGAATATTCTGGTGTCAGTCAATTATTTCATCATTTTACTAACAGAATTCCTCTGCTCCTGAAAGGGTTAAGGGGTTGATATAAAATAATGTTATTCTCAGGAACCATCACAAACGATATTGTACACAATATCCTGCAATCAGAATTAAAAAATAATAAGTATTGGATGAAAAATGAGCAGTTTCGCTAAATAATGTTTCATTGCGTATGCGCGAATGCAATCAAAATATAATGTGCATCATGTATTATATAAATCAGGGTTCGTAAGGGTACCGTTATTTTCAAGGCCCAGTATCAGAAACTTTTTTATAGAAAAATAAATCTACTTTAAACGGACGAAATTTCGCCTTATTTCAGGAGAGATTTTCTATAAGAAAATACTGGTACCGAAGAATTTCTTAGTCATGAAATTCAAGCACCCGTACGAACCCTGTAAATGTATAGAGCAACTTTTGTGAAAGTCTCAAAAACAAAGCTAGAAAATTCTGAAAGTGATCGTCTGTAGAATAAGCTCGAAATCCGTTGTTTCCAAAAGGAAGCAAAAAGATGAGAGGCTGTATCCAAATATAGTATATGTTGCACACTATTGCACGTGCTACTATATTTAGATACAGCCCATCATTTTTCGCTTCCTTTTGGGAACAGCTTATTTCGAGCTTATTTTATCGACGATCATTTTCAGAATTTTCAAGCTATGTTTTTTAGACTTTCACAAAAGTTTCTCTATACATTTAGTTAATACATTATATTTTGATTGCATTCGCGCATGCGCAGTGAAACATTATTTAGTGAACCTTTTCATCTAATATTTGTTTTTTTTTTATGATTGCAGGGTATTATGTGCAATGTCATTTGTCACGGTTTCTGAAAAGAATATTCTTTTATATTAACAACTCTGTAAATTATAAGCAAAACACTTGATGAAATTCGGGATAGTTTTTATAAAAACCTTTATTTCTCCATGAGTATGCGTGCTATCTTCACATTACAATAAGCCTCCTAAACATGTGCTTCAGTTTCAACGCTTTTGCGATACTAGTTTTTACAGGGTTATCCAAAAGATATCCGTTTTTCTTCGCTTTCTCCTATGGGTTTTCGAGAAAACAATTTCGCGGAAATATATGACAGCTACTATAGTGTTTATATGCCTGAAGTTTCAGGATAATTCCTCTTGTATGTTTCTAGATATTTAACAAAACGTCTAAAATCGCATATGACCGGTCATCATTGGCCATATAGTGTATATTTATCACTTAATTCCCAACCACCAAAATTGTACCAGAATTAAAAAAAAAATTGCTTTTATAATGCAGATGAAGTAGAGCATTTATTTGGTTTCAAATAAATTTGTTCCTAAATTATAGTGGCAGTGAATCATTTCAATATTTTAGCAACATAATTTTTCGCCCGTGAAAGAATGAAACACATAGCCCGTGAAACAGATCAAACGGGCACGAGTATTATAGTGAATTTAAGTTGAAATCATCTAACTGTTGATTACAACGTTTTTGTTGAAATTGCACGCAATTCTTCAGAGTAATTTTCTTGACAGTGATATTCTCGAAAAAATATAATCATATTTTTGTTTGAAAGAGAGTTTTACTTTTTTAAGATTTTCTAAGGAAATCTGTCATAAATTATGATTAAGACAGTGTTACTAATTTAGTGGAATTTCAATTCCACTATTTCCGAATAATAAATATTTGCCTCTTTTGATGGCAGACATCACGTGTATAAATTTAGTGAAGAATAATATTTGGAAACAGTGGTATTCGAAAATCTGCTATATTGACAACACTGAATTCCGGTTGAATTAGAACGATGTTTATTGTTTGGAAATAGTGGTATTAAAAAGATTGAACGGTGAAACCCTGCCATTTTTCCCCTGTAAACATTCAACTCTAATTATAATCTAAAATATATGAAATGCAAGAAAAGTATACGCAAACTCTTTTAGTGTATTCAAACATTATTTATTTTTCCGATAAATATGTATATTTTAACAATCATTAGTATTCATTGAACATTGAAATGAAACACGTGTTTGCTAATTTAATGAAAATTACATTTCTCAACTAAATTGCTAAAAGTCGAATATTCTGAAACTTTATAATATACTATATACTGAATTTTTAAATACAAAATATGTATTTAAAATTTATTTTCTTCGAAACCTATTTATATAAATATCTCGTAACTGAATCAAAAACATGCAATTTTCTTTTGCTTTTATTAATAAAGTGTCTGATTTTTTGTATGATGATTCAAGTACATTTTAAAAACTATGTTAATCCTTCTGTCAAAAATTTATAAAGCATATAATTCAACTTTTTAATTTGTAAAAGTATCCTTTCTTTATCTATAAAACTAATTTTGTCTAAGGCTTACTTAGAAATAATTCGATAATAAATTAAACTAAGATGCAAAAGCTCATTATTACTTCTGCGAAATTTAATTTTATTTACCCATCGTTCTTGTTAGAATATGGACATTTTAGATATTAGAAAATAACTAATTTTGTCCGAGACTTATTTAGAAGTAATTCGATAATAAACTAAACTAAGATGCAAAAGCTCATTATTGATTCTGCGAAAATTAATTTTACTTACCAATCATTCTTGTTAGAATATGGACGTTTCGGATATTAGAAAATAATTTTTTTAATGATGTCTGTTTTTGTTTCTCCTAAATGTATGTAGAACATGATATCTGAATAAATTTAAGATTGATGGAAGCAGATGCTATAGATTTTCTGGCTTAATAATTAACAGAACTCACTGAAACATTATGTCAAAATGATTACAATTTAAAAATTAGTCATTAGTCAAAACTGTTTGTATTTGAAGTGTGTGACTTTCCATGACCATTTCTTTTGCATATTGAAATAAACAGGGTGTCCACTCTCAATGGTGTCCAATGGTTAACTCCTAAAAGCGTTATTCATACATATAGTTTGAATTACAAAAATGTTTTAAATGACGTAAAAAATTATTTTAAAAGTCATTTGGATCAATAAAAACATTTCTTAAAAAGATATGAAATTTAACTTTTTATACGGTCCTCCGGTCCCATAAGTGATATTTAGTAAAAATTTTCTATTACACTAACAAATAAGATTTTAAAAAATGTTCCAACCCTAAAATTGACCGAGTTATGAAGCTTTGAATTGTATGACTTACACGGATTTTCTGCATCTGAACACAGATGAGTTGGGCCAAGCTTCGAGGGATCGTAAACAAAGCGCTTAAAGTATTACAGGAATTTATTTCTCACTTATATTTTCAGTACAAGTTGTGCATTTTCCTTTAATATATCAGAATGAAAATAGATTTAAAACTTATATTATGTTAATTTTGCTCTCAACTATTATTTTTGATATCTGTAGTATTATATTGTTTGATATTTGATTATTTGTATTTCTAGTAAATTTGTGAATAACCCCTATTTCGCAGCAGAAAAAATTCTTCAACTTTAAACAGCTATTATTCGGTCAGTTTTAATCGTAGAAGAAGATTTTTTGTCTTACTTCTTAGAGTAATATTTTGACTAAATATAACTTATATGACCGGGGGACCGTATAAAAATTAAATTTCATACTTTTTTAAGAAATGTTTTTATTGACCCAAAATTTCTTTTAAAATACTTATTTACATCTTTTTTTTTTTTTTTGTAATTGGAACTATATGTCTATGGCTAACGGTTTATTAATTAGCCATTGGATACCATTGAGAGTGGACACCCTGTATATATAATAGCTGCATGGCAACCTGATGTGTTGCCTTTATATTGCATAAGATGTTTCGATTTCGTGAGGTAAAAAAAATCTAATGTTTTTACACATTTAGAAAAAAATGATAACATTAATTTCATTAAATGCTAAAATTGAAGTAAAAAATCATATTTAAAATGTAGATTAAAAGATTTCACAACTCTTAAAGCTTCAAAATTTTCAAAATTTAAATTGTTTTAGATGTTAACCTCTTATCTTTTCTGAACATTTTGATATAATTGTTTCCTTGAAATTCCCACTAGAACAGAAGTTATGGCATTTAGAATAATACTTGCTCAATAGTTGAAGCGGCGCATAGTGGTCCCAAATCGGGATCAAGTGGCCAAAAATCATTTCTGGCTTTCATAGTGATTGTATATGATTCATTTTTAATTTTATAACATTCTAAATAATATTACATTGTGAATTTAAACTAAATGTAATTGGGGTTGCGGGGGAGGAGATTGGGGTACATAATAGAGGTGGATAAGTTTTTATTAAATTTAATTTTCTTTTTATACAGGATTTCTTTTACAGGAATGAGAATTTTCCACTTTTGATTATAGTGAATATTTTCACTTTTTTAAAACAAATCATCTCATTCAGTCTCTCTTGAAATTTTAACCTCCCCCCCCCCTCTCTCTCTCCCTTCCTCCCTGAAAATATACAGACTTGAAGTAACAGTAAAGAGTATAAGCAATCAATAAAATACATAAATAATCAATCAGCTAAATTATGCCAACTCCCCCCCCCCCCCACACACACACACATACACGTGAAATCTGCCTTTTTTCCATTTGCCCCTACAGCAAGGAAAATTTTAAAATATTATTACTATTTTTTAATTTTCCGACATCTATTTACTACGGATTAATAATAAAATCATTCAATTCATTAATAAGATTACTTTCAAAATTTTTGGTTCTCCCCCCCCCCCTCCCTCCCACTTTCTTTTACCTTTCTCTATTACATAGAGAATAATACCTTTGAAATCCCAATAAAAAATGAAGAATCTGCCTTTGTTACTTTATTTCGGTAAAATTAAATAAATAATTACCTACCTAATTTTCTAGTATATTTGAAATTTCCGCTTCTTAAAGTTTCTTAATGTTTTCTCAAAGAAATCACAGACGTTCTTTGCTTTTCTTCAGAGAATGTGTAAGAAGCTCTTCCCTTCCACAGGAAGAAAAATTTGGGGATGAATGAACATCAGAGATAGGGTTAGCGAGGGTGCGAAATGAGGAGAGCCAATATACTACTCAATGTGGGTTTATACTTCTAGACCCATATCGAATTTCAGGTCACCACATTTCTCTAGAATAGTAAAAGTGCAAAAGGTGGACTGTGCATATCCTTTAAAAAATATTACGAAAGTGATTCTTTGTTTAATGAGAATAAATATAAATAAGTATGAAATCCATATAAATAAGTGTTTACATTAAAGTATTCATTCAAATTTAAATGTGCATATAAATTAATATAATTAAATTAACATTCACATATAACAAACTGAAAAAAAAATACCGTTAATAAAAAAATTTTTACAATAGATTTATATGACGATACGTGAAAATTATAAAATATATTTAATAAAATTTATTTGTAAGTAGGTAAAGTGTACTTTACAAATAATTAGGAAATTTAAAACATTAAATGATGTTTTCCAGTTGATTAAATTCCTCATACATGCATGTTGGTAGAATTTAGTATATATATATATATATAAACTGAACTTTAAATATGTACTTTTCAAAATAAGGTCAAGTTTTAATATTATTGTTGATATAAACGAAAAAAGCAAGGGAAAAATTGTAAAAACAAATTAAAAAATTTATATAAATAAAAAGAATATCCCAAATTCTTAAGCACCCCTCCTGCGGATTAAAAAAAATGAAATTGACAGTGTTGTGTTAATTAGAATATTGCATAATATAAAGACTGACAATTTTGGGTCAGTGCGAAAATTAGATTGATTTTAAACCCAATTACTGATTTTGGACTAATACTGGCAATATCAAATGTCCAAATTCAAACTACTGGTTCTTACAAAGTCGCAAAAAGTCGCAATAAATCTCGTGGGATATGATTTTAGAAGGCTCATTCTACATTTTGTACTATAAAAGTCCGAGGAACTCAGAAGGACATTTTTTATATATCACTTTTTATGTGCAAAAATTCCTTAAAACTATGTATGTTTTTAAAAATTCCTCTTTTTTTTAAATTTTTGAGATTTTTGCAATCGAAAAATCAAATTAAATATGTAATTTAATGTTGTTTCAGAGAAGTGCAAATTAAAAAACGACAAACTATCTGAAAAGGTCTTAGTTGGGGTGTGAATGCAGCTAATTTGCCTGAAATTCACGCAAAGCCAGAAAACGCTCAAAACTCCTAACTTCGCATAAGCAATGCGAATTTATGTAAGCTTATAAAACCAAACTATTAAAGAATATAAATCTTCAGATATTTCTAAATACTGTTGAATTTATTTCATTTCGAAATACAAAACTTCGATTTTCTCATTTTTGGCCACATAATCGCAATTTGAGACCACTGTGCGGCGTTTCCGAAGCTTTGAAATCATTTTTCTCCAAATGACGTTTTTTGGCATAATGCGCAGGATATCTCAAAAACTTCTGAATATTTTTTAATGACATTTTCGAAAAATTATGTTAGTCTGTATAAACTGAATCTAAAATTTCATTTTTATTGTTCGAAAACAACATTTTATTAGATGATTATACTGTTGAGCTGCATACAACTTTGTATTAAAAATATTAAAATGCTTTAAATACAAATTTGTTTAGCTTCAAGGTAATTATTACAATTTGAAGTATAATTAGACGCCAAAAATTTAATTCTAGATGCAAAATTTATTTTGCAATCCTGCGCGTAAACTGTTATACCATTTTTATTTTCAACAAATTTCTCACAGTTCGGAGCCCCCTATAAGTACCAATTCTGCATCTTGAAATTTTTTAAATACACGAAATGAGAGGACATACTTTATCTTATATCTTTCATCCCAATCAAAATTGTGCTTTTAAATCATATACATTTTAAGATATTAAATGTTGAAAATGGTCCTTTTCTTTCTTTTTTTCCAATTTTAAGAGTCCTGAGACCCCCCCTAAACAGAAATTGCAAAAATTTCAATTTTGTGATTTTGTGATTTTTGATTAAAAAAAAAGTTATTTGTCAAAAGTATATTGTTCTTTTACGAATTGGTTTCTAATTTTGTAGCAGGTGACATGCAAATGACATCGGTTTGACGTACTTATAAATTTAAAACTTTTTAAATTAAAGTTCTAATTTCAAAGCTGGTGAAATGAAAATCCCGTCACTTTGATGGGCTTATAAAAAAATATATTTGTTTTTTGAGTTAAAATAAATGCTTTACAAGTAAAACAATTTTGTCATTTGTACCCGATAAATTATTTTACCTTTAGCGACCTTTTAAAACGTTTTAACCGCCATCTTTAAAAAGTTAATTATTGAAAATGGTACATCATTTTTCTTTAAATTCAATTCTTGTGAATAGAGGGAAATAACTGTCCATCTAAATGCAAGGAACTTAAATCTTCCTCCTTGGTTCAATATAAAGCAGAAAAAAATCTACTGCGTAATGAATTTTAAATGTCAGTATGCCCACAGTCGATCTTTGGTTCTGACTTCTGAAGCTTGACGATATGAAAATATTATTTCGAATTTTTGTAGAAAATTCAATTTAATCAAAGGTCTTTTTCACGACCAGTTCGTTCAAAATAATTTCTCTTTTTAATTTTGATGTCAATTATGAAAGGACGTCAATAGAAATGTAAGTTTTATTTTCATATCCCTTTTTCCTCTTTTATATATAAAAAAAAAAAATTAGTTGTCACTGTCAGAAAAGTTCCAAAAAAATTAATATCTTAGAACCTAATTCAAATTTTAAAAATCTGAGAATTTTTTGCATTCCCGGACCCACGCGGACAACTAGCGTTAATTTCATCGCGCTGTATTCCATATTTTAGGATCAGTAGAAATGAAATACAAACAGATAGTCATATTTTAATATAATAGATTCAAGAGGATGCAAACTAACGTGGGGTGTTTGTTCTGAGACCACTAACAGCCCTGTAAAAAATAGTGGGAACGTTTACTATTCTAACAGGAACATTTCTGATAGTACCGGATATGTGAGAGCTATTTCTATTTTCCGAAACAACCGGGAATGTTCCTGGGTTTTCAATTTACTTTCCCTCGTACTTTCCGTGTAACAGAGAAAGCGCCTGTATGCATGCGCTCCAAGTATTTCACCACTATTTCTCATTTCTCCTTACGCTGAAACGGACGGGAGGCAATCGCCTAAAGTGAAAGTCAGCTCGTGTGTATGAGATGGCGGCGTAGGACCACGTGTATTTGAATTCGCTTTTATTTTGAAAAAAAAAACCCAATATTATAACATTTTTGTTATATTTTGTGGGTATTTTTATTGCGTTTTAAAATTATGCAAGAAATGTATCTTGGATATTATCAAAGGACTTTTTCAGAGCTTTGGAAATTTAGTAATTTTGAACGCGGAACGATCGTAATTCTGGGTAAGTGTTTTCTTTTTTTTTTTTTTTTAACCATCTACAGTATTACTTTTACTTACTATTATTTATTATTACTTCTTTATTAGTTTTCTTTGTTGCAGTACGCGAAAAGAAATTAATAACCTATTTATTTTTTAATATATCAGACTTTGTTTTGTCTGTTTTTTTATTATAATATATATACATGTATGCATGAAAATAAGATAATATAGTTAAACTTGATGTTCATACTGATTGCGGTATCGTATTCTCCTTTTTACAGCGTGTTCTTAACAAATTATTAAATGCGTTATAACTTAAAAGAAAATTTATGTATTATATTTTAATCAAACAAGCTGAAGGTTCATTGTCATTTTACTTCTTTATTGTTGATTGCTTTTACGTAAAAAATACGGTATTGTGAATAAAAATAAACAGTAAACTATTCTTACAATTATAGGATTTATTTTTATAAATCATTATAGTAAATAAAATCGATTCATTTGGTTTGCTGTTTCCTAAAAATATTTCAAAAATTTCATTTTTTATATTCACCTTTTTTCTTCTCCAATTTTGAAAGAAAAATAAAAAGAATCGTTTTAAAATCATTAACTTGTTTAGTACTCAGGTTTAGATATGTAAATTCCCCCCCCACCC
Organism: Maratus speciosus; assembly: GCA_963932465.1. Lineage (NCBI taxonomy): Eukaryota > Metazoa > Arthropoda > Arachnida > Araneae > Salticidae > Maratus > Maratus speciosus. Next base: position 489,756,818 of record OZ010796.1, on the reverse strand, counting down.
CCACCCCACAAACACACACTTTTTTTTTTTTTTAATGCTTCGAAAAAATTAACCATTGCATTTTTTGCGATTTGAATTTTACTTGTTCATCTAAATGTTCTTGCTTGAAAGAAAAATGTTTTCTTCTGACTTTGCAAGACTGAATTGTAAAAAAAAAAAAAAAAAAAAAAAAAAAAAAAAAAAAAAAAAAAAATACTATTGTTATTTAACTTATGCACTTTACAGTAAACAAAATTGAAAAATTCTAGATCATTAACCATCAGCTTATTTTATGAAAATATAGTACACAAAATTTCTTGCTTTAAGTTATAAGGCATTTTAATTTATTAATATTATGCTGTGAAAAGCATAATACGATATTGAATCAACAATAACATAAATTGCAATCATATCTTATTTACATGCACTAATAATAATAAAATGTTATGTATTAAAATGTCTGTGCAACAAAGAAACGCTAATAAAGAACTAAAATAATAAGTAAAAATAATGCTATAAATGATTAAAAAAATAAGTAAAGCGCTTTTCAAAAGAATTTATCATTCCATTTTCAATAATAATACAGTTCAGGAACTTTAATGTTACTTGTTAATCCGCATGGTTAAAAAAATATCACTGCAAGATGTTAAAACGCAATAAAATTTTATCTAAATTATGAAAAAGTTATAATAATATTGATTTTTTTTTTTCAGAATAAATGCAAGCAGATATATATATATATATAAACTCAGAAAAAAGATCATTCAGAAATGAACTTCCATATAAGATTCTTTCATAAAAACTCATTTAATAAAACTGGCTTCTTCACAAAATCCATTTTACTAAACTAAGCCCCTTTCACAAAATAATCTTCAATAATTGAATGTTCAAATACTAGTGCTAAATTCAACTTGAGTAAATAATTAAAATGTATGTAAAAAAACTCAAATAAATGTACTAAAACTACTTGCAGGTGCATTACACATAATATAAAATTATTTAAAATATATTAGAAATGTCTTAAAAATTTTAATGTATTTTTGAGATATTTCTAATGTATTTTAAATGATTTCACATTATATGTATGCACCTGCAAGTAATTTTAGTACAGTTATTTGTGCTTTTTTATGTAAATTTTAAAATAATCCTCGTCTTCAGAAAGGCTCCACATATATTCAGAAACCTTTCCAATTCGTAATAAAAGGTTTTCTATACATTCAAAAACATTTCTTAGTCTTCAGAAAGATTTCATATGTATTTAGAAACCTTTCCGATCCGTAATGAAAGGTTTCCGATATATTCAGAAACATTTCATTGCGAATCGGAAATGTTCCGTATTATAACCGAAACAGTTTTCTGCTCGAATCTGAATTCTTTCCGTTAGTACCGTGCAGCACAGGTCTCCGTTACATTCGAAAACGTTTCGAAAAATTTTTTACAGTGAGGTAACCTATTACACGAAATGTAACCCCATTTGGTGTAAGTACGCAATGAAGCATTCGGTGGTGAGTTTTAAAGAAAAATATTACCAAAACTCGCCTAGGAAATTTTTAGCATTGTTTTGAAGAATAAAATAACTTGTTGCGTCTGTACTTAGTTTCGATGAGAATTCGTTACTTATTCATAAACCGCAGGAATTTGCATCATAGTGAAAAAATAATTTTGTTTTTAATTAAAGTCTGCAAATTCCAATAGCTCCTTTGTTTCAACACTACATTTAAACAGACTATTAAGCAGCTGTCGCAATTTGCTGTATAAATTTACTGCTCCAAACTAAGTTAATTCAAATTTTAGGCAGATTTGGAAAATGTCGTTTATTGTATGTAGCTATTGGAATACCAGGGGTGTAAAAATCTAGACGTCAGCGGGCAGTGTCTCACCACTAAATTTTTATTAGTTTTCTTCCCTTAATTGTTATTAGCATTCTTACAAAAATTTAGACGAAATATTAGACTAAAAATAATGAATAAATTTAGTGGTGGGAGACTGCCCGCTGGCGCCTAGATTTTTACATCCCTGTGGAATACCATATCATCAAAAGGTCATATTGAACTGCATGTGTAAGTAACACTAAATGACATCATTTATTGTGAACACATTTTACGCTCACAGAAACTATTTCTTTTTTCTTTTCTAAATAAAAACTACGTGCTTCAATCTGTACACACATCAAACTGTGTTTCAATTCATTTAATAGATTACCCATTAGATGGATCAGAGCATATCGTGTTAGTTATGACCACTCTGCGTATATACTGGGTGATTCCGTAAAACCTTTACAAAATGACATGGCAAATCAGGCATACAACAAGGATAAAAAACCACATAGGAACATAGGGTCGCAAACCTTTTATTTAGTCATAAATACTGGGTGTTTCCTCCTAACTGAACCCGGGTTGGTGGTAATAATTTCCAGAAATATAAACATTGTAATGAAAATGCAACGATAGGTACCTTTTGTATGTGAAATGTCATAATATCACGAAAAGATCTGGAAAAACATGTTGCTCAAGCAATCGATGATACCCTATGAATTGATAATCACAGTCCAAAATGTGAGGCGTCAAGTGTATACTGCTGCCGCGTATAATGCAAACTTTTACCACTTGTGTTTTGTGTTATCACATTTACAACAAAGATGAGAATGTCTGTGAAATGTTCTATTATAATATGCTTCAGTTTTCTGAAAGTTATTACCGTCAACCCAAATTGAGTTAGCATGAAACACCCTGTATTTGTGACTAAATAAGTGATTTGCAACCCTATCTTTCTTATGTGATTTTTTATCCTTGTTGTATGTCTGATTTGCCATGTCATTTTGTAAACTTTTTTTAATCATCCTGTATAGTAAATATGTGTGTGTGTGTGTGTGTGTGCGTTTCTTTATTTACTGGATGGCCCAAAAATAACTGAAAAAGTAAAATTTCATTAATTAGGAAAGCAGAAACAGTAGAACGACGTGGTTTTATTAGAAATGCGAAGAAAGGCCATTGTTTTTTAAAGAACGAAAAGTTGTATTGCCACATTTGTCACAGGCAGTCAGCGCTCTTGCTGTTCCGGAGTTACTGCTTGTTCCTATTTAACCCATCATGTTGCTATGCCTGAAAAACTCGTCTATATATACTAAATTATTCCTCATTTTTTAAGAAATAACTTCCACACTCCTAGAAAACTTGTTTTATCCGTGAATTATTCCAGAAAGTCTCAAGAAGAAAGAGAAATGCCGTTCATTCCTAGCACGCATGCGTATTGGCTCTATCAGTACTAAAATCCAAATTCATCTTAAAAACAAAAAGCCAAAAATTCTATGAATGAATATTTCTAGTTTAATTATTTAAAAAAAATTAACCAACAACAAAGAAAAGAAATGTTTTCGAATTTAGAAATTAATTTTCTCATTCATTTAATAGTATTCACAATTTATTTGTTAAAGTTATAAAAAAAATATTCGCATTTAAAGTATATTTTAAATGAACACATTAAATAGATATTTTAATTAAAATTTTAAATGGGAAAAAAATTGATTTTACTCAAAATAAATAAATAAATAAATAAATAAATAAAAATTATCGCTTAAAAATACAATATTCATATTTTACGTCTAGCAATATACATAAAAATATTTATAATCCATATTTTTATCCTATTTTAATACTAAAGTATTAAAATCCCAGGCACAATCTCATTAAAGACGAAATCTTCCCAAAATTGACTTCAAAATTCAAATCTTTTAAAAGAAATTAATCAAGTCATACTCATCTGAGGTAAACTTTTCTTACTTCAAAGTATTTCACTGCTGTACAACTGTAGCCGAGTGGTTAGAGTACTGGTCTCCTAACACTAAGGTAGCTTGTTCGATCCCAAGGTCTGCAACTTTTGTTTTATCTCTATTTTCTTCAATTGACATATATTTTACCTCCTGTAAAGGAGAAAAAAGAAACGGATATTCGTCTAATAACGGAAAAATCCGGGTAGCACTGCTGCCAGGAAAATTTCCGTGAATTGAAGAAAGTATTTCTGAGAGTGTGCATGTATTACAGCAGAAATGCTCTTCGATGCTGTTCAGAGTGTCATGTCACGTCAAAGCCGTTCTCGATAATGACAATCTTATAGTGGATATCATCAGCGACTCTATATTATACAGAGACAAGTTGGAAATTGCACGTCAGACGAGGCAAATGAGGTGCATTCGTACTGTAACTAGTTTTATAAATATTTTTTGCACTGCATATTCTACTGAATATATATTTTAGGGCACTTCACAAGTGCATATCAATTTCATTCTGTTCGTAAGGCTGTAACATCATTAAAGTGCACTTGAAATATTTTTTTCCCATTGGCTGTAATGTAACGGAAAACTTTTGACTGTCCCTGTAATTAAACTATTCATCCGATTTTCATAAAATTTGAAATGACGCAACAAAATTTTACAACAATTATATATTTAACATTTCAGTCCATTCGGTTGGGTAATTTTTGCTATGATAACATAGCAAAAATTACCCAACCAAAATTAGTCGTCGTTCGGACAGACAGACGGACCGAACGACGACTACAGGGGCTACGTATTTATATAATTACGAACGCACCTAAAAAGTTTCCCGTTAGTAATGATGACGTCATACTGATAGTGACAGTGATTTGAAGAATAAATTTTGCTTTTGCTGCACTTTTTTTAACTTCTAAATATTACACAATTTCAACTTTTATACCATCGAATAGAGGGAAAATGTTCTTTTAAATGCAATTCGTTCGAAAACTGTATCTAAATTTAGTGATTTCTTATGGTTTTAAAATATTTCCATGCTTCATTAATCTATTTCTCGCGTGCAGCCCGATTACACAAGATTAACCCGTTTGTACTAAAGACAATATAAATAGTTCAAATTTTGCTCTTCTCTAATAATCCATAACGAAATTAAAACTTTCTTAATAAATAAATAAATAGAATAAATAAAATAAAACGGAAGTTCCGGGTTGGATCCCCTTTCTAAAATGAATAATTAACACGATTTTTCAGGCACTACAATGCGCAGCCTCTGAGTTTTCTAAAATACTTCCAGTTATAGGGGGAGGAAGATGGATTAAAATTATTCAGCATCCGAAAATGTCCGAAACATTGAATTCGACTCTTAACCCTTTCAAGGGCAAGGTACTTCTATTCGTAAGATGCTGAAATGAGTGAATGACACCAGAACTTGCAAACAAATTTATTTCAAAATAAGGGAAAGCTGTTGTTCGCGCACTTAATAAAAGGAAAATTTTCATTCCAATATTCTGGTGAGAATATTTAGCAATTAAAATTAAGTGGTCCAAAAATGAACCACCGCCCTTGAGGGGGTTAAGATGTGATATCATAACTGGGTTGTAACATGCGGTGATATATTCTTTTTTCTTTAATGTCATAACTTTAATTTTAAATAAAATTATGATCAGTTTGTCTTTACCATGTATGAATGGAGTGCTTATATTGATAAGTTTCAACTAGTATAAAGATTTAAATATTAGAGAAATTTTATCCAGATTCAAGGTTTTACTATTACATACCCTGTAGTAAGTGTACAAAAATTATGGTATTATTAATTATGCTATCGAGTCAGTTTTTATTCTTATACATATTTTGCCGTTTCTTTACTTTCCTTTCTTTTCTTTATTTTTTCTTGGAAGGAAATGATCCTCAGCTCGTTCAAGGAACCTTTTTTCAGAATTAATTAAGTTTTCTAATTCAACCGAATGATATATGCGTCTTCGGAAAAAGAAAAAAGCCCTCTTGAAATTTCAAAACGGCAATTTATTTCAATATATTATGATATTCTAAACATAGTCTACAATTTCATGTTACTCAAATGCCAGAAGAAGATATTAAAACAAGCTCACATAAATAAATTAGAATAAAATTTCATCTGTGAAAATTTAAAAATGTTTAGAAAGATAAATTATGGAGCTGACTTTGTGAAATCGTTTCTCTGTTAGAAATTGTGATTGTTTAGTGGCAAACAAATATTCTCGAAACTTAATTAACTTTGGTTAACTTAATTAAACATTCTGGAACATCTGAAAGCAGATAACAATCTTTTTGTTTTGTTTTTTTCCAGTGCATTATTTTCGTATCATTTTAGTAAATGGTCAAGTCTCGTGATTTTTTTTTGCATTATGAAATAAATTCATTATCTGTTAGCTTTTGAAAATGAACATTCTATTTATAAAGACTCGGGAAAAATTAAAACTTCATTAATTAAAGCTCAAGTAAAATGTTATACTTTTTCTAGGCTTAAAAGTTTTCTAGTAACTGTTAATTTATCATTAAGCTAAGTAAAAATTAGCAGCCATTATTAATACTTTAATAATGACTTTCAAGCTATACACGGGGATTAAAAAAATTTGGAAGGACTTTAAGACGTGGTAGCGCACAACAAAATAATCGTTTTTCTATAGAATACTAGGGTTGTAATTTATTTTTTCACTGAAAAATACAGGGTGCTTCATTCCAAACTGAATAACTATCGTTCATAATTTTAACTAAAATAAAGGCATTTGAAAGCAATTTACAACAGATTTTTCTTGATTTGCGTGAAATTCAGTAATATAATAAAAAGTGACAGAAGTACAGTAATACCTTGACTTACGTCAGCAATTCGTTCAAAAACTAGCGACGTAAGTCAAGGTACATTTATGTAAGCAAAAAAGGATAACTAATAAAAAATCTCAAAAATCTAATGAACATATTCTAGTATACTTAAGGATTATGATATATACATTTAACATTAGCAAAAAAAAATGCGTTTGCAATACAAGAATTTCTAATAAATCAATAAATTGTTAACTTAAAATTTATTGTTATTCTAGCTGCTCGTTCGTGTCTTTGAGGATGCGAAAAAATCTTGCAAATCTTTTAGATGCTCTTTGTAATAGCAGAGTGAGTTTTCTAAAACTTTTCTTGTGACTTTTCTTATTTGTTTGTCACTATCACGTGATTGTCGCGGGAAAGTATCCCTTTAAAAAACCAAATTTCTTCAAAAAATTTCAAAGTGCGTCTTAATTAACCCTCCAGCCGCGGACGACTTTTTCAATGGGCTACATTTTTAAAATTAAATTTGTTCGATTCCCACAACTTTTTTGTAGTGGAAATAGTCACTTTATTTAATTACAGATTAAATAATGGGAGAATAAAGCGAATTATACGCTTTTAAAAAACTGGTTTGAATTGGTTTCAATCAAGCAATCTGAAGTTTAAAAAAGTAGCCCACTGGAACGCGAAAATAGCGTTTCTCGCAACTGGAGAGTTAAGGATTTTTTTTCCCAGGTCAGACGACGTAAATGGGGGGGGGGGGGGTCATGTAAGTCGGAGTACTACTGAATACAGAATTTCGGTAAATGAAACATTATGAAATAGGGAGCTTCTACTTCAGTGCTATCTGAATTAAGTTTCACTCGCACGTTTTACCAATCGCACGTACTATCGTACCATCTGAAACACATGCTATTGTGTCTGGCTTGCGTTGCAAGTAGTCTGCAAATGTGAGTAACACGTTGAACATTTGGCGAGTAATCTCTACTAACAAGTAAAGGTACCAGAGTTCTGGGCGGCGAATTTAGACTTTTATAGCTCATTCGATTCGTCTTACTGAGTTTAGTAATGTGATGCCTCGAATATCAGCTATTGAGTTTTAATGATGACAAGAGCCCGTGTCAAAGTTGAAAATCTCCTTCATTGAAAAACAGTTGCTGTCAAAGAAATAAGTATAATTTAGGTTTACTTATGGGTCTTATCCTGCCATACATTGGTGATAACTACTATATGATTATATTATTACGGTTAATATAAGATATTTTAAATGCAGATAAATTGTTGGTATGCTATTTGACAGACAAGTTTTTGTAAGTTATGAAGTCCTAGTCTAATTTTGTTCATCTTGTCGATACCTTTTCCCCAGTTACGAGCAAAATCCTTTGCTTCCACACCTTGCCGGTTCTTTTCCCTCGTCAATTTTTCAGTCACCTCGTATTTTGCGGGACTTCTGCGTTCGCCTGCATGCGAATGGGTTTTTTGCTGCTGTTTTAATTTTGGCAACTTGCATTATTCAAATTTTTCGTTAAATGTATGGGGAACTAATGGATTAACGTTTTTATTTATGGTGTTGAAATGTAATGCCAAAGAAGGTAGTATGTGACTTTAGTTCTGACGTATTTGTAAAACCCGAAGTTTCTTCTGGAACATATTAGTGAACGGAACTCTTGCCTCGTGGAGGAAGGTTGAATTTGTGGTTTGTCCCAAGGAAATAACGCCATTTTTGTGATCATTTGAGGTCATGCCGGCAAAAGCCGTAGCGAATACCTCATAGCTTAAATAACTAACTAAATAAATAACATATTAGTATTTTAGATTACGATCGTTTTTTCTCATATTGTTCTTATATTCTAAGTTTTAAATTTGGACTTAGAAGAAAATACGTTTTTATTTTTAAATAGCGAAGATTTTAATCAGTTAATAATATTATAAAATATACTTTAAACTATAATTTTCCGCACGTCATGTTCACTTTGATTATTAAATAAAAAATATACGAATTGAAACTTCTGTTTCATTTTATTATGCTTGATATGCTATCTTACAATATATAAAGGATCTGGTATAGCATACTAAATACCTCTAGCGATTTTGGAACATAATTATGATATTTACCCCCTCCTCCTCCTCCTCCCTTCTTTTGAAATAGATTCGTCTCCAGCTATTTAAGCAACGAATATTTATGAACTTTTATACCTCTGAAATTTCCCCTGATGATGGCTGTTTTATAACAGTTGAAAGCGCTTGGGTTTTAGCATCATTTAACGGTTTTTATGTTCTAAAAACTTTTTATGTATTTTAGCACCTTTTTAGTAAAATAAGTAAGGAGTTTCAATTCGTATATTTCCCAGTTAATAATATTCTCCACACTATTTTACTCTGCTCTGCTCCGAGTTTAACTTGCTTGAACCAACTCGTTACTAGTTAATTTTAAAGTGAATTTCCTCCAATTTTGATTAAGATTGTACGTAGTTTCTTTTAAAGTTATGAGACTGTTGAAATTTGAAAAATAAAGCTTTGGACATCGAGATCTACTTTAACCCCTTTGGGACAAGCGTCACGTGTGCGTGACTCAGAAGGTGCTCAGAATCCTTGATTATTCCCACCAGTTATTTTTTATTGTAAATGTTGCCTTATTTAATTAGGGCATTTTCTCGATTCAATTAGTCAAAAGTTTTGAAAAACCGGTGATAAAAGAGTAAATATTCTGTAAAAGACGCTTGTCGTGAAGGGGCACAACATCATGTTCAATCAAAATCAATGTTCAATCATGTTTTAACATCATGTTCTATCAAAAGAACTTTGTTCGACTTCTATTTGAGAAACATCAGCATGAACCGAAAGTCCCAGTTACTGCGAGAGACAAGATCACGGGCAACAATTTCATTGAACTCTTTGAATGAGGAATAAGTTTGTAGTAAGAAGAGTAATACTTCCCTCGTGACGAGGAACAACGTCATAAAGCTTCTATCAATGGCACTCTTAGTTTGTATCAGTTAAATTCATCCCTATGTCAAAGTATGGATTTGGCAAAGGGCCTACATTGATAAAGATAAAAATTACGCCACTCCTGCTGCCTACTGTTTTAAAATTCAAGAAAGGAAGCTGACCTGTTTTCAGTGCATCGTCGAGTCAGCTGAAGAAGAAGCCTGTGCTCGTTGTGCTCACTGTGAGATTATTTTGGCTATATTCACTTCCTCAGAAAGTACAATTTGTCAAAAATTGGTTATCATCATTGTATGGCTGTGTAAGAACTATGAGTAAACTTAAATCATACTTATCTCTTTGACTTCAACAATTTTTTAATAAACAAAATTTTGAACTTTGATCCGGCCTCTTGTCATTATTAAACTCAATCGCACATATGCGAGGTATCAAATTACTAAGCTCAATAAGACGAATCAAATGAATTATAAAATTCAAAATTCACCGCTAAGGACTCTGCTACCTTTACTTGTAAGTATTTTTAAATGTAGCTTAACTCGAAAACTGAGAACAACTATTTTCAGATCGCTCTAATTGGTGGAATTCGAGGTGATATCTCTCATATGAGATAGAAACCGCGATAACGTCGGCATGATGAATTTGTGAGAGATAAACTATCACACAGTGAGATTTCGACCGTTTTTCTCTCGTAAAACCGGTTTTTGAGAAATATTGTATTGCCTATGGCAATGTTATACGTGTGATCGCAGCTTAAGTATGGTAGCCATTTATATCATTCCTGCGATATCCTTACATTTGATATAAAGTAACGTCAGTCTATTTCCTATTTCGTTAAAATATCTTCATAATTTCTAAATTTCTGAGAAAAAATTATAATCTGGATTTTAGTGAGACACTTTGTATTTTTGAATGAATAAATAGATTATGACCATATTTTTTTATACTAAAAATGCTTGTTGTAGTGAGCACTTCTTAAAGTTTGTCCAGTCCTTTTTCAATACCTCTGTATAGCAATGTGATCCAAACTGCTATATAGTATACATTAGGGATCTTCAAATATTTTGTCTGAAAGTCGTTTGCCACCGCAAATTCCGAATGATAATCCTCGATTCATTATTGGATCTTATAAGCATCTAATAATGATCGTTTAGTTCCAGAGTTTCTGTCGTAAAGTAAGGCAATTTTTTTTTAAAATAGTGGTAGTTTGATGGCTGCGGGCCATAGATCAAGAAACACTAACATATTTTTTATAAGACTAAAATTAAATTACCTTAAACCTTGGAGGTGGGACACTTAAATTTAATCCCCAAATGCCACAATTGTACCAGAATTTTGGAATAAAATTTTGATTTTATAATGTACGTGAAGAAAAGTTTTTACTCAGTTTGAAATAAATTTGTTCGTAAATTCTGGTATCATTCAATCATTTCAACTTTTAGCAACAGAAGTATTTTAACTCTTAGAGGATTAATTACATGTTACCCTTTTTTCAAAATAGAGATCTATATTTGAATGACATAAAATTTTCTACCGTAAATAAATATTAATCATCGGTTGAAATATTTATAATCTAATTTGTAAAATTCACGAAACTTAAATATTTATTTATTTGAAATTAAATACTTTTTAAACTATCCCAGAAGAAAATGGTAATTAGAAAAATTGCAAGTGTTTTAAAATCGATAACCTATATCTGTCTAGATGATTTGTGCGTTAATTTATTTGGTTTCACAGATGAAGGATCAATTCTTTCACTAGTTTTTATTCCTTATTCTCAGAATAGTAACATTATTTAAAACCACATCTATTTTTTAGAACATACTGTTTCTTTCTGAAAAAAGTAAAACAAGGACAAATTTATTTTTGATGCTAGAGAAACAAGCGTAATGAGCGACAAAATAAAAATTACCAGTTTTAAAATTCCCCTTGTTGTATTCCGATAAGGTGCTACATAAAAGTTTATCTGGAACTTTTTTGTTAGTTTCCACGTTTCTGTTTTCTGTTATGCACTATTGAATAATGAAAGGTTATTAGTTTTTCATGAACTGATTCTTTAAAAAGTATAGTAAAAAACATTGATTACTTATTTTAGCTGATATTTATTTTTTACTTACAAGTCTGATATAATGAGAATGACTTTTAAATGCATTTTGTCCTTTAATAACATTTTTAAATTCCAGTAATTTGTGTACAAAAGTATTGCTGACTCGGATCATAAATATAACAAGAAAGAAAAATCATGCCAAAAGCACAGATTATGAAACACTTTCCAACATTTCTTTACCAAAATTTCGTTGTATAACAAGGTAAAAAAAATCTAAGTAAACATTTTAGAAAACCCATAACACATTTGAAAACCAGATTTCAGCAATTACCATCCATAGCGGTAAAGTAGTCCAGTTGTTTTACACAGCCCTATATTTTAATTTGTACATATTCTACATAATATGCTAAAACTTTGCTTAGTAAGAAAATGCATAGTAGGTTGAAAATTCACATTTAATCTACAATTTGTACATATCTTATACTATAATGCGAGCAAAAATTGTGTGTATGTAAATTTTACCTTGAAAACGGCTCTAACGATTTTGATTAAATTTTGCACCCTACCGTTTTCGGGCACGAAAAGACCATTGGGATGGGTCTCGTGTTCGAGAAAATTCGATTAGTGGGTCATTTTGGGTCATAATGGATCAGGGTCAAGCTAATTATATCTAAAGAACGGCTCAATCGATTTTGACTAAATTTTGTATCTAACCATTTTCGGGCACGAGAAGACCATTGGGATGGGTCACGTGTTTGAGAAAATTCGATTAGTGGGTCATTTTTGGGTCACTGTGGGTCTAGCTAATTTTATCTCAAAAACGGCTCTAACGATTTTCACTAAACTCGATATTCTACAGTTTTGGATTACGAGAAGATCATTGGGCTAAGTCGCATGTTCGAGAAAATTCGATTAGTGGGTCATTTTTGGGTCACCGTGGGTCAAGCTAAGTTTATCTAGATAACGGCTCTAACGATTTTGACGAAATTTTGCACCCTACTGTTATCGGGCAGAAAAAGACCATTGGGATGGGTCTCGTGTTCGAGAAAATTCGATTAGTGGGTCATTTGGGGTCATAATGGGTCAGAGTCTAGCTAATTATATCTACAGAATGGCTCAATCGATTTTCATTAAATTTTGTATCTAACCATTTTCGGGCACGAGAAGACCATTGGGATGGGTCACGTGTTTGAGAAAATTCGATTAGTGGGTCATTTTTTGGGTCACTGTGGGTCTAGCTAATTTTATCTCAAAAACGGCTCTAACGATTTTCACTAAACTCGATATTCTACAGTTTTGGATTACGAGAAGATCATTGGGCTAAGTCGCATGTTCGAGAAAATTCGATTAGTGGGTCATTTTTGGGTCACCGTGGGTCAAGCTAAGTTTATCTAGATAACGGCTCTAACGATTTTGACGAAATTTTGCACCCTACGGTTATCGGGCAGAAAAAAGACCATTGGGATGGGTCTCGTGTTCGAGAAAATTCGATTAGTGGGTCATTTTGGGTCATAATGGGTCAAAGTCTAGCTAATTATATCTACAGAATGGCTCAATCGATTTTCATTAAATTTTGTATCTAACCATTTTCGGGCACGAAAAGACTATTGGGATGGGTCTCGTGTCCGAGAAAATTCGATTAGTGGGTCATAATGGGTCAGGTTCAAGCTAATTATATCTAAAGAACGGCTCAATCGATTTTGACTAAATTTTGTATCTAACCATTTTCGGGCACGAAAAGACCATTGGGATGGGTCTCGTGTTCGAGAAAATTCGATTAGTGGGTCATAATGGGTCAGGGTCAAGCTAATTTTATCTAAAGAACGGCTCAATCGATTTTGACTAAATTTTGTATCTAACCATTTTTGGGCACGAAAAGACCATTGGGATGGGTCACGGTGTTCGGGAAAATTCGATTAGTGGGTCATTTTTGGGTCACTGCGGGTCAAGCTACTTATCTAAAAAACGGCTCTAACGATTTTCACTAAACTCTATATTCTACAGTTTTGGATTAGGAGAAGACCATTCGGCTAAGTCACATGTTCAAGAAAATTCGATTAGTGGGTCATTTTTGCGTTACCGTGAGTCAAGCTAAGTTTATCCAGATAACGGCTCTAACGATTTTGACGGAATTTTGCACCGTACTGTTTTCGTGCACGAAAAGACCATTGGGATGGGTCTCGTGTTCGAGAAAATTCGATTAGTTGTTATTTAAAAGTGTTTACAGTTATTTCAATGAATATCTACACTTTTTAACAGAGAAATAAATTAAAATAAGTGAACAAATATATTATTTTCATTTTGTTTTTGCATGTTTATATATTTAATGAAAAGTAAAGATAAAATAAATAAATAATTATAATAACAAAACTAAAAAAAGTCAATTGGAACTTTTATAGGCCGTAATACTTGGCTACGTGTTAGCTATGTGAGGTATGTACTAATACATATCTCATGTAGAAAAATGAACATATATATACTCATTCATATAGAAATACTAGCAAATCCGTCAGGCGTTGCCCGGGTACAAGTTTCCGTCTATCAGGGGAAATTCTTTGCTTTTAGGTAGCTTTCATTACAAAAAGCTACCTATTGCAGCCGTTCGGAGGAAAGCGATTTCAAAAAATTTTGGTATATTTTCATCGATCATGACCCCCAGACCCCGAAACCACGCTCCGTTCAAAAGTTTATATATATATATATAGATATTGATATAGATATAGATATATATAGATATATCTATCTGATCTAATAATTAGAGGTATAATATAGAATCATTAATAAATTGACTTTATAAATAGTCCATTTTGGAACGCCAGATTCACCTTTGTTTACTATATAAAAACATGAAAGCATTAAAAAATGCTGCTTTTTTAAAAGTTTTCATGTTTTTATATAATATAGAGATATTATATAGAGTATTATTTCATAACTGCAGCAAAATATGGATTAATTTTCTTTCATTTTCGGTCGATTTCAGGTCGAAGTGCGTTAACTTTGGTTACGATTTCAGGTTAACCAAAAAAGGTTTTCAGGCATAGATCGGGTTTCGGGGTAGCTCCAAATAGATTTTTTTATTTCGGATCAGATATAATAGGACTTGCATAGAACTCCAATGTGAATAACAATAAAGTGTTACCACAAAAACACAAAAATAAGAAATAATCTCTTAATTCGGGGGTGGGGTGGGGGGGGGGGTCCTTAAAAATTACCTGTTATAATACAGGTTTACAAATAAACCGACTCGTGCAGGACTCCAATGTGGATAACAATAAAGTGTTACCACAAAAACAGAAAGATTAGAAATATTCCATTGAATTCGGTTTTATTTTTTTCTTAAAATTTACCTGTTATAATACAGGTTTACATAAAAACCCGACTCGTGCAGGACTCTAATGTGGATAACAATAAAGCGTTACAACAAAAACACAAAGATAAAAAAAAATCCATTAATTCGTTTTTTTTTTCTTAAAAATTACCTGTTATAACACAGATTTACAAATAACCCGACTCGTGCAGGACTCCAATGTGGATAACAATAAAGTGTTACCAGAAAAACACAAATATAAGAAATAATCCATCAATTCGGTTTTTTCCCTTAAAAATTACCTATTATAATACAGGTTTACAAATATTGTTCTTTCTAATTAAAAGTAGATTTTTGTCCTCTTAATAATCTCAAAATTAATTTTTATTGGAAAATGAGTCCAAGCATCCTCTTTACGTGGCCAAATATAAACAGGGGGTATTGTGGTTCCGGAATTTTGTAACCAATATTTTCTTATTGTAATATTCACTTAATAAATTTTGTGATAAAATAAAGCGAATATTGCAACAAAATAATAGTAGTTAGAAGATTCGGAAAAAACAATCGCCCATACATAAAGAACAATTCCTTTAATACTTTTCTAGAAATTCGAGAAAATGTCTGAAGTCAAAAAATTATTCACCATTGTACCAAATAATTTGCACATTACTAAATGAGTTATAGAGCTTCAAAAAGAATATGTCTTGTAATTTATTATTCAAATTATTGTTCATTTAATATCAATTTTTTTTAATTTGAACAGCTTTTAAAAGTACTTTTCATGTAAATATATATATATACATTGATCTCTTTTATTCTTATATAAATCAAGCTTAAAGAATTCCACTACGTGGACAAGTCACAAACATGATTGATGCGACTTCGAAAATATAAAACACTTTTCTTATCTAGAACTAATATACTGAACTCCGTGATGAATTACTTGAAATATAATCTTCAGGAACTCTGTTCAATATTAAACTGATAACAAATCTGATATTTCTTTTGCGGTTTTTTGGAATTTCTGTGGTTACCTATGAGACAAATTTTAATATTGGTCAATAAAGTTTAAAATGTAAGGAAGCATAAAAGAAAACATGCAAGTAAGGTACTTAGAGGCAAGACGTCCAACGCTACTTAAGTGGCATTTGGCGGTTTCAGCATTTAACTATTTTTAGTGCTCGTATTGCAAATTTGGTCTCCTTTTTTATGTAGAAATTCATACGTATTTCCGAAGGAAAAATTGCTAGTTTATGTTATCACGAAATGTATATTATTAAATAAAACAAAATTTAATATTCTGACTTTACGGTATAAATTCAGATTTTACGAAAAAAAGAAAAGACCAAACTGGCAACCCTGCCCCAAATTGTAAACAGCCATGATACTAAAGCTGCTAACTTTTAGGCTTTTTTGTTGCCACTAAAATTTAATAGACATTTTATCTTAGTTGTTTGCAGATTTCAGCGATTAAATGACACAAAAATTTACTTTTAAATGTTACTGGTTAAATAATGTGCAATATTTGGCAGCTATGTGATAACTTCTATGCCACTTTAGGCTAGTTCCATGGGTTTTTGTAGTGTAAGTCCCATAGCTGATAATTGCTATGCTTGTTGGCCACCGTTATTTTCAAAATGTTTGAGTCGCCTTATTCAATTAATGAGATATCTCCGATAAAATAAGTCATATTTTTCCGTTCTGAAGTACTGGTAGCCAAAAATTGCAGCATGTGACTTACACTACACGTACTCATGGAACTAGCCTTTAATAAAAAAATTCAGGTGCTTGTTTCAAATTCTTTGATAATTTGAATTTTGTAGACATTTTGGAAGGTTTAATTTAATATTTTCAGAATGCTTTTCGTTATATTCAATTCATTTAAAATTGAAGAAAAATTCACTTCTAAGAAAGAATAATTTGTAGGGGGTTTTCATTTTCCTTTTTGATTGAGTGAAACAATATTTAATACACGTGGACTTTTTGAGAAAGATAGGAAAGTAGCTAAATTACCTTCACTTGTCATATTACATTAAAAAAGGGGGGGGGGGTTGTTGCGAGGCTTTAAATTTAAAAGTGAAAACCGAAAGTGAAAGCAAATATTCTTTTCAAAATTTAAAGAGAATAGATAACAGTAATAAATAGACGTTTTTTCTGCTTTTTCAATTGTACCACAACAATCAAAATTTTATTTTGAAATAAGAGTGGCCGTATTTTCCTCAATTACCTTATGCCTTGTATAATTTACTGCTTGAATAAAGCAACGTACGCGTACGCACTCGAAAGAATGCGGATTTTGCACTGTCTTTCAATTCGAAAAGTATTGTTTCTGCATAGTATTAGGCGAGTTATTTAATGACAAAAATTTCGCGATTAAGTAACGCGAAGATTGCTGTATCGAAAAACTGGTATTAAAATGTAAAAAAAGGAATGATTCCTACTACATGGGCTCGAACCCTCACGTGGTTAAGGGCTTAATAAATAAATTTTTAGGTAGCTTTCTTTACAAAAAAGCTACCTATTGCAGCCGTTCGGAGGAAAGCGATTTAAAAAAATTTTGGTATATTTTCATCGATCATGACCCCCAGACCCCGAAACCACCCTCCGTTCAAAATTGATATATATATATATATATATATATATATATATATATATCTGACCTATGTCACACTGTAACTCCCGTAATTATGAACCGATTTCGATGTAATTCGGTGTGTACATAGTACATACCAATGTCTCGACCGAGTTCGTTGGCCAGCTTCATCCGCCGTTTTGTTTCAAAATGGCGGCCATTTAAAATTTTTAAAAAAAATTAAAACTTGAAATGTGGTACCAAAAAATTAAAAATGGAAAAATATTTTATTCTTATGTATTTGACCTTTATACAAAGATTCCGGAGCAGTTTTTGTTTCGTCTATATCTTAAAAAATGGCTGAGTTATAGCATTTTGAATTTCTAGCGTGGCTGACATTTTGAAACGTCCTGAATTTTGTCACGCGATAAAAGGCGTATTTATGAACCGATTTGGATGTAATTCGGTGTGTACATAGTACATACCAATCTCTCGACCGAGTTCGTTGGCCAGCTTCATCCGCCATTTTGTTTCAAAATGGCGGCCATTTAAATTTTTTTAAAAAATTTAAAATTTGAAATGTGGTACCAAAAAATTGAAAATGGAAAAATATTTTTTCTTATGTATTTGACCTTTATACAAAGATTTCGGAGCAGTTTTTGTTTCGTCTATATCTTAAAAAATGGCTGAGTTATAGCATTTTGAATGTCTAGCGTGGCTGACATTTTGAAACGTCCTGAATTTTGTCACGCGATAAAAGGCGTATTTATGAACCGATTTGGATGTAACTTCGTTTATACATAGTACATACCAATGTCTCGACCGGGTTCGTTGACCAGCTTCACCCGCCATCTTGTTTAAAAATGGCGGCCATTTAAATTTTTAAGAAAAATTTAAATTTGAAATGTGGTACCAAAAAATTGAAAATTGAAAAAATATTTTCTTCTTATGTGTTTGACCTTGATAAAAAGATTCGGGAACAGTTTTTGTTTCGTCTATATCTTAAGAAATCGCTTGAGTTATAGCATTTTGAATTTCTAGCGTGGCTGACATTTTGAAACGTCCTCATTTTTCTCACGTAATAACAGGCGTATTTATGAACCGACTTGGATGTACCTTGGTGTGTACATAGTACATACAAATATCTCGACCGAGTTCGTTGGCCAGATTCATCCGCCATCTTGTTTCAAAATGGCGGCCATTTAAAAAATTAAAAAATAAAAAAATTTAAATGAGATACCAAAAAATTGGAAAATGAAAAAGATTTTTTTTGTATGTGTTTGACCTTAATACAAAGATTCTGGAACAGTTTTTCTTTCGTCTATATCTAAAAAAAAAATGGCTGAGTAATAGCATTTTGAATTTCTCTTGTGGCTGACATTTTAAAACGACCTGATTTTTGTCACGCGATAACAGGCGTATTTATGAACCTATTTTTATGTAACTTGGTCTGTACATAGTACATACCAATGTCTCGACCGAGTTCGTTGACCAGCTTCATTCGCCATCTTGTTTCAAAAGGGTTGCCATTTAAAAAAATTTAAATTTAAAATTCAAAATGAGGTATTAAAAAATTGGAAAATGAAAAAGATTTTTTTATGTGTTTGACCTTGATACAAAGATTCCGGAGCAGTTTTTGTTTCTGAAAATTTGTTCTTTTGTTGATATCTTAAAAAATGGTTGATTTATAGCACTTTGAATTTCTAGCATGGCTAACATTTTGAAACGATCTTGTATTTGTCACGCGATAACACACGTATACGCCTATTTCGATGTAAGAAGGCATGTGGATAGTATACATCAACACCTCGACCAAGTTCGCTGGACAGATTCATCAGCCATCTTGTTTCAAAATGGCGGCCATTAAATTAAAATATATATATATATTTAAAGTGAGGTGCAAAAAAATTAGAAATTGAAAAAGGTTTCTTTGTTAAGTATTTGATCTTGATATAAGGATTCAGGTGCATTTTTTGTTTGTCTTTACCTTAAAAAAGGGCTCAGATATAGCAGTTTCAATTTCTATTGTGGGTGACATTTTGAAAAATCTGATTTTTTGCATGCGACAGCACTCCTATATATTAACCGATTCCGATGTGAGTGAGCATGTGCACAGCAATTACTAAGGTCTTGACCAAGTTCACTGCTTAGCCTCATCCACCATGTTGTCTTAAAATGACAGGCACTTTAAGAAATTGCCGAATTTGGCAGCCAAATATAAGTTACTTTAAAGAAAAGCAGCTTGGATAAAGCTGACTAATTTCGCGAAATTCTCATTCATTATATTGATAAAAATTAGTATTGAATCTCGTATATTCGGTTTCCACTAAATTGAGTTTCGTGTGTTTGCATGATATAAGTTGGCTTTTTTTAAATAAGGATTATGAAAGCTACCTCTTCCTCCCGGCACTGGCCGGAAGGACTTTTTATCTTCAGATCAACTAATTACAAAAATAATATGTTCGACTTTGTTCAACCATGCCATATCTTTAAAATATTTTCAAAAAGCTGAGTTAAAACTAAAAATATGACCGATAAACCATACATATTTTTCGACGAAAACTCTGTCTTCTTTCATAATCAATCATTTTTTTATAAAAGAAGCTTGACAATATTTTCTTTGGATAAAGTAAATATATCTTTTGGAAGAAAAAGTGCAAAAAACACTGACAATTTAAAAGTAGATGTAAACATTCTGTTCTGCAAATAAATGAGGAATGACAGATGTTAAAACTATGATAATAAAAATGATTGCATTCGAATAATGTATTTTGTTAATAGTAAAAGTCATTTCTAATGATATTTCTGTTTCTCATGTAACAATTTTATTTCTTTTGTTATCTCCTTCCGATAAAATGGTACGTCTAGCCCGTCATGGGTTTAGGTCAAACGGCTAAATAACCAGTTGACTCGTCATGCGACTGAAGTTATTTAAGGTATGTGCCTACCCTCAAATCGCTGTTTTTGCTACAATTTTCGATTTTTTAATTATTTTAAATTAAAGTTCAAACATTTAGGATTCCAAAAATGCCTTACTTTTGGTTCAGCGATAATTAGAAACAAAGTTACAGCCCAAAATATAAACCGGGAATAAACTTTCTAAAACCGGAAGTGAACGCTTAAAGAGCCACAGAAAGATAAACAATGCATTTTAGTACAAAAATATATAATATATACACAAATACATAAAAACCTACAAATATGATGTTGTGTACGTTTACGAGAGACATCATTTCTTTTAAAAAATTTTAAGATATTGAAATAAAATTTTGTGACAAGATTCTGCTTATCTGTTGGTATGTTATGAAGCAAAACATAGCTTGAAACTTTGTATATATTAATTTAAGAGCTATTTTTATTGAAAAATACACATTTTTTTTTCAAAAATCATGTCTTTTATACAAAATTTGGTATATATTAGTAAATGTAAGAGGTATTGCAAATCTTTTGTTTCATAACACAGGTAAGTGGCTTGCTAATATATTGTTGGGAAAAAAGTTAAAGATATTGAATAGATTTCGTTACAGAAGGTTTGGCATAAACGCATTTTCTTTACTAAAATTTGAGTAAGTATTGCCTAAATTTGAAAAGTTAAGTTTCTATAAAAAATGTATATGAATTCATAGTTTTATTCCCTGTTTTAACTAAAAACACATGTTTTTGATAAAAATTTCATATTTTTCAAAAAAAGTGCCAAGAAGGTCGGCACATACTTTAAGCCGTTCGGGGTCTGGCGTACTACTAATACTACATATATTTTCATTTATTATTTTGTCTTAACTATTACTTTTGTTACTATCTACATGTAGTAATGTAGTATATGTCTTATGCATTTCTTATTATGACTTCATTTATATTTTGGCATTTAATAATAACTAATAATAATACAATTTTGCTTAATTCTCTTTTCACCGTTGGCAATTCTTTTATTTTAAACATATATTTCATTCTTTAAATATTAAATATAGGTTGCTCTTCTGAACGAATCATGTTTGATAAAGCGCAAAAAAATATTAGAAAGTTGTAAGATATGTTAAGTCCTGATGTAATACTATATTTTCCAAACGTCTCCAAAAATTCTTCCTTAGCCTATTGTCATATGAATATGAATTTATTAGTACGCAAAATAACTACATTTGTTAGATTTCAAGTAATGACACATTCGTTAAAATTCAGTAAAATCATTGGGATAGTTACTATTAACACTATTAACGTAAAAGTATTTTTTTTTTCTAAAAATTGAAAAATAATCGGACCTGAACGGGTTGAAATCTTTTTGCTAGAAAAGGTTTATGCAGTTACTTTTTAATACTTTCAATTATAGCTGAAAAGTGTTTATGACTTCGGTTTCTCTGTCTGCCGTTTGCCGTCTGCCTGTCCGTGCTCTAACACGCGTAAATATAGACGGATCGCCATGAAATGGATATATGTTATTCATATTCACGATGGCTTGTTCGGAATTGAAAATGAAGCATGTATCAATTCCAGTTCATTTATAGGGACATTCAAAAGAATTCCGTTACATTACGTGGTATGGGGAGAAAATTGTTTACGGTTGTTTTTAATAACGTTTCACAATTACAACTCATTAAATTTATATATAGCTCTGGAAGTACACTACAAGATGCTTACTATAGAATATGATAAGAATAGCATTCATCGTTCATTTACGGGACACTCAAAGAATTCTATTACATTACGGTCTACGGAGAAGAATTGTTTGCGGTGTATTTTATTCATGTTACATATTAGAATTAATATGTAACATTAATACATATTAGAATTAATACATATTAGAATTAATATGTATCTCTGAAGTTCATTGCAAGGTATTTACTATAGAATATGATCTGCATAACATTCATCATTGATATACAGGAACACACAAAATATTTCGGTTGCGGTAATCTCTATGAACAATAAATGCTGGAAGTAGTACGTTTTCTGTTCTGGTACGTGTTTTTAAATTAAACTTTCTTTTTTCATATTTCTTAATGTGTAAAAATTCTACAGATCATATACAAGGCTGCACAAAACATCTGAAGTACATTTCCGTTTATTGATGGAAGGTGTTGAAGGGGAATTTTCAAATGTGACATGCGTTTTCTAATTAAACTAAATTTACGCGTACTATGCATTGTGTAACAAATCTATAGAACATACACAGGGCTGAAAAAAAATTCAGAATTTGTTTTCGTCTTTTGTTTGAAATTGATGAAATTATGTTTTTCAAATGTGTTATATGTTTTAAAAATTGTTTAGTTAGACAACCTTTTTCACATTATTAAACTGTGAAGTTTTATTATAGTATTTTAAATGTGTTGGAAAATGTTTCATAATCTATGCTTAAAGCATGATTTTACGTTCCTGTTAAAAAATAAATTCGCTTCTATATTAACCCGTCAAGTGACACGCCTTTCAAAGAACCTCTAAGCTTAGACTTTAAGTGATTATATACCATGGTGCCTTTATTGGAATCCAAAAGAGTTTACCTAATCATTGAAAAAGTCCAATATATCTCGAACTTTCTAATATAACCTTCCAAAGTTTCGTACCTCACTCAAACAAGCAAAGACTTGAGTTGTCTTCTTTTTTGAGATGAAAAAAAAAAAAAAAAAAAAAGCTGTAGGTCTCTTTTTTTTCTGAATGATAAAGTTAACTTAAATGTCGACTAGATATTTGTAAGATTTGGAATCTTTGATTAATTTGTATTGCTGTGATTCGATCTTGAATATGTATGTTACCCATGCAGTGTTGTCAGCGGGCTACTTTTTTTATTCAGATTGCATGATTGCCACCAGTTTTTTTAAAATAGTGAAATTCGCCTTATAATATTTTAAAATTAGGGCTGTAAATTTGACTGATGTTGCGGACGTTCGCCCCCCATTAAGTCGGCACCTATGCTTCTTACTATCTGTACCACAAAAATGTTGCCATTGTGCTACTTTTTAGGATTCCGTACTTAAAAAGTAAAAATGGAACCATTATAAGATCACTCCCGTGTCTGTCTGTCTGTCTGTCACAGCCATTTTACTAGTACACTATGGAACGTGGAAAGTTCAAATTGGGGGAAATAATAAAGGCTATTGACCCACATATTTTCTGATTTTTAAACATTTATAAATATATTTAGTAAATATTTAGGGGCCTAATTAAGCTACTTGGAAAAAAAATATTTTTTCTTTGTATATCGTGTGGGGTATCGCGTGAAAGCTTTCGTAACGCTGAATTCAAAAATACATTTCTTTTAATTTTAGGTATTACATTTTTAAAGATATCATCGAAAATGTAGTGCAAATATATGTCCCCCCACCCATCTAATTCCGAATCTACTGAAACTAAAATTAAGAAAAAAATAGAGGTAGTAGACGTTAATTTAAACCTTGCAGGAAAATTATAACGATTACTCTAGGTCACATACTTTTTGAGAAAATCGCATTTATCCATTACACACAAATTTTGATTTACGGGCATTCAGCAAAGGTGTTAAGCAGCGCTAGCGGTACAGTCGTAGAAAAAAAAAGTAAACACCTCCTACTAACTCCTCAACAAATTATTGTAAGCGAAAGTTACTTGTACCGAACAATTGGAAATAAAGTCTACTTTTAAATGACGTATATAAAATTTGCTTAGGGGCCATCTACATATTAAAACGAATCCAAACTTCATTTTTTTCAATAGCAATACCCAATTTTAACGAGATATTTCAAATCTTTGTTTCAAACTTGAAACCAAATTTCAAGTCGTTTGAATGATAAGTTTTTGAATTATAAACATTCAAAATTTAGTACGCCTAATGTTAAATTACATTTTCATATTTTTATTTATAGCCTCTGAAATTATGATCCTGATGTTTTAATTTTTTGTGTAGCAATAATGCTAATATACCCAAACATAAATACGCTGAATTTGGAATTTTTGTAATTTTCTGATATGAATTATGAATTATGAAATTAATATTAAAAAAAATATGAATTGCAACCTACAATTTTTTTGATGGGATTTTAAGGAATAATATTAAATAATCTGAGTAAATAAAATATAACAGTAAATAATCTATCATAGTAAGTAATATGCAAAGGGAAATGTTTCCGATGGGGGAAATGACGTCATTCGCAAAACAAAAGGTCGATTCTCATCCATGAATTATCATCCATGATTGAATTTTATTAAGTTCTGCTCTATGGAAATCCAAATTTTTACATTTTTCTTCCAAGTAGTTTTCAAAATATGCTTAAAAAACGGCGAAATGATGGTTTAAGGGGCCGTCTATGGGTTGGGTTGATTGTTGACGGCCAATTATCTACACGAGGGATATGGGCCCTAGGAGGAGTGCCTTCCGTGGAGGTCTTTCTAAGGGAACCTAATCCGTATTAACGCATGGAAATCCAAGGTTCGAAGAAAACCACGAAAACTCCGAACGATTAGGCCGACGGGCGCGATTGGGTTCGAACCCAGCACCTCCCGTCTACCAGATTCGAGAGCAGGGGCCGTCTATGATAGAAGTGATTAAATATTTTGAAATTTCTTATGCTATCCTCTAATCTAAGAGGCTTAATTGACTGCTTGTGCTTAAGGTGCCTTGATCAAGAAGGGAGCTCTCTCAGTTAACAATTTGTACCGAACTTCAATTTGGATACAGCCCTGAAAATAGGCTCGTTTTAAAATAATTAATTTCTCGGAAACTTATGGTACGAATTGCATAAAAATTTGTTTTTAGACTAATTAAAGGGTGTAGGGTTCATTTATGCTGTCAGAATTGTGTACTGCTATTGAAAAAAAACAAAGTTATGGTTTGTTTTAATATGTAGATGGCCCCTAAGCAAATTTTATATACATAATTTAAAAGTAGACTTTATTTTCAATCGTTCGGTACCAGTAACTTTCTCCTACGATAATTTGTTGAGGAGTTAGTAGGGGGGGGGGGTATTTTTTTTTCCACGACTGTACCTATCGTAACAGAAGTATAAAAGCATTGTTGATCATGATTTTCGAAAAACATCGTCAGTAATTAGCCGAGATAATGACCCTTAAAGATATGGACGGTTTGGACATACATAATGACAGAGGCGGCGTACTCTATGTACCATCGGCTTTTAAGGCCCAGATAACAACTTTTAATGTTATATATGTGTAATGCAATGGCCAGTAACAGTATAAAAGCAATAAACGTGAAATTGTTAAAAACAGACTAATTCAAGGGGTTTCAGGACTCTTAAAGCTTCAAAAAATTTTTAATTTTAAATTTTTTAGATGTTAAACTTCTATCTTTTCTGAACATTTTAATATAATTGTTTCCTTCAAATTCTCATTAAGACAGGAGTTATGGCTTTTAGAATTATACCCGCTCAGTACCTGAAGCGGCATTTTCAAAACTTTTAAGTCATTTTTTTCCAAATGACTTTTTTGGGCATAACGCGCACGCACGATATCTCAAAAACTTTTGAATATTTTTTCATGTATTCAAAACATACGTTTCATGTTAATCTGTATAAACTGAACCTAAAATTTCGTTTTTATTGTTCAAAAAAAATTTTTTAAGTGATTATGCTGTTGAAATTTTCAAAATTTTGTATTAGCTAAATACAACTTTGTATTAA
This sequence comes from Maratus speciosus, assembly GCA_963932465.1. Taxonomy (NCBI): domain Eukaryota; kingdom Metazoa; phylum Arthropoda; class Arachnida; order Araneae; family Salticidae; genus Maratus; species Maratus speciosus. The sequence continues at coordinate 489,730,802 of OZ010796.1, read as the reverse complement.
AAATATAAATATGCTTTAAATACAAATTTATTTAGGTTCAGGGTAATTACTACAATATGAAGTATAAGTAGGCACCAAAAATTTCATTCTAATTGCAATATTTATTTTGTAATCCTGCGCTTAAACTGTTATACCAATTTTTTGCTCGTCAAATGTCTGACAGTTTGGAGCTCTCTATAAAGGCTAATTATGCATCTTGCATTTTTTAAATACATGAAATAAAATAAAATACTTATGTCTTTCATCCCAATAAAAATTGTGTTATAAAATCATGCGTAGTTTAATATATTAAATGTTGAAAATGTTCTTTTTTTTTAATTTTTTCCAATTTTGAGAGCCCTGAGACCCCTTAATTAGAATGAATTACATAAATACTATGGAATTCGCGATTATTTTGCATTGAATGTATCTTTCAAAATGCCTCGAGTGACTTTAAAAGTTAATTAAAAACTTATCTGGAAAAACGCGGCAAGGACCAAGGCGGCGTTGCAAATTTGTGACCTCCTTTTGAAGCACGCTTAGCACAATGCCAAATGTAAACGTTGAACGAATGTTTTGTTTTAGCTACACTGTAGAAACAAAGGTTATTACTATGCTGAATTTAGTTTTATGAAATGCCAAATGAAGTTTAAATATGCACTGTTTTTATTGTCAATACCGAATTAAGTTCATTATAAACAGATTAAGATAATATTAAACTAGTTGGATGTATCAATCCCAAAACATTTTTCTATCTCATACATCTTAATACTTCTTGTTAAATGCAGCACAGCAGCGACACTGGTTAGACGATTTATACCAAAATCTAATCAGAGACAACTTACGTGAACTTATAATTGAATTTGAAGTTTAATGGAAATCCGTGCGTTAGTTTTTGAGATACAGCTATTGCGGAAATCGCGAAAAGTTCTGCATATCAGTCGGCCTTATTGGGCAATTTACACTAAAAACTTATCAGGAAAAATTTATATCAAGGACTAATTGAATCTAAAGTTTGATAAAAATTCATGCATTAATTCTAGAGATACAGCTATTGAGGAAATCGTGAAAAGTGCAGCATAGTAGCGCCACCAGTTGGACAATTTACACCAAAAACTAAACAGCACTAATATATATAATTCGGGCTAACTGAATCTGAAGGTTGGTAAAAATTCGTGCATTAGTTCCTGAGATAGAGCTATTGCGGTAATCATGAATAATGCAGCACCACCTATTGGGCGATTTATACCAAAAGATTATCAGCACCGTATTATATGAAGGACTAACTGAATCTGAAGTCTTCTGAAAATTCGTGCTTTAGTTCTTGAGATATAGCTACTGTGCAAATCATGAATAATGCAGCATAGCAGCGCCAGCTGCTGGGCGATTTACTCCAAAAAGTAATAAGCACCAATTTATATCAGGGACTAGCTGAATCTAAAGTTTTATTAAATTTCATTCAATAGTTCTTAAGATAGAGCGCCCACAAAATTTTTGTCACACACAGATAGACAGACTCACAGACAGACATTTTGTAAAAACATGTTTTTCATTATCTCTATCCCCTAAAACGTATAAATCAGTCGAAAACCGGAATTCGAAAATTTTCACGAATCCAATACTTTCTTCATGTAAAGATAGAAGAAAGTAAAAAGGAGTTACACAGAATAGCTATATTTGATATTATTTAGGTTCCATATCTCTTTGAACTTTCATCGTATATCCATTTACATTTTTCTAGTATATACTGTTATACCCAACCTTACTTTGCATAGTTTTTCACAAAGTCTTATTATTTTTTAGCAACGTTTTTTTTTTTAATAATAGAATTACTAATTCATATATTTATTGTACGGAACCCACTGTGCGCGAGTAATACTCGCATTTGACCGTTTATTAGGGTTTCGTTCATCTGACGAAACACTATTCGTCTCGCTCCTCTGTCTGTCTGTCCGTCACAGAACCCGTTCTCAGAAACTATATATGTTGGAGACTTGAAATTTTGCATACTTATAGCTGAACACATCATAACAAACAACAAATCATAAACTTTTGAAAAAGTCTTATATTTAACCCTCTGGGCTCTAACTTTTGTATTTTAATCTTTTTGTTCTAATTGAGCCCCTAATTAAGTTTAAGACTTGAAATTTTGCATACTTATAGCTGAAGATCTCACATCAAACGACAAATCATAATATTCTGAAAAAGTCTTATATTTAACCCTCTGGGCTCTAACTTGTGTATTTTAATCTTTTTGTTCTAACTGAGCCCCTATTTAAGTTGAAGACTTGAAATTTGGCAAACGTATAGCAGAACACTTGCGATCACACGAAAAATCATAAAATTTTCAAAAAGTCTTATATTATTTACCCACCGGGCTCTAACTTGTGTATTTTAAGCAATTTTTCTAACCTGCCCCCATTGCACACGGTGGGTACTTTTCTAACTTTTTCCGACACCACTTTGACCACTCTTTCATATTATGCACATAGCCTTACATATTTCAGTTCCACTTTTTACCGCCAGGGGCGCCTACCTTTCTCGGGTGCTATAGACCCTATCTCCTCAACTAATATACCTACGGATACGTTGTAAAACGGAGTTTTGCTCGAATAGAGGTTTGTGTAGAATGGAGTGCACCCCCTGTTTGCGAAATGTGGAACTAACAGATTTCGCAAAAGGATAAAGTGTTTTGAAAGGAATATTAAACGAAACCCTCTGTGCGATCTGTGATCACACTTACTCACTTGTTTTTAGATTGCTTGATTGCCATCAGTTTCTTAAAATGGTGAAATTCGCCTTATTTAATGACAGATTAATTAAGACGAAAATATGGTTGATTATATCATTTCAAAAAAGTGGTGCCTATCAAGCAATCTGAACTATTTTTATTGTAGCCCGCTGGCAACACTGCACCCATGGAAGACACATACTTTTTGATAAAATTTGTTTTTTTATAACACTTTTAATGAAAACAATAAAATATACCTTATTAATTTGGGGGAGAAATTATAAGTTTATTTATGGGCGTCGTGCGGTTAAGAATACAAAATTAGTTAATGTAAAATAAATGAGATAAATTGAAAAATGTTGTTTCTTTTAACTCTTTCAGGATCAAAGTACTTATGTTTCTAAAACGTTGAAATGGTTGAATAACACCAGGATTTACGAATAAATTTATCTGGAAATAAGTAAAAGATTTTTTCACCTAAATTATAAAAGCAAAATTTTATTATAAAATTCTGGCGCAATTGTGGCATTTGAGGATTAAAATTAAATATTACATATAATATTCCACCGTCCTTCAAGGGTTTAATGGAAAAATTCTTCTTCCATTCACACATTTTATTAAATCTTAATGGAAATGTTAACATTTTCATAATGTTGTCTAATAATAGCTTACTACATAACTAATCCACAAAATTTCATCATTAAAAATTTTTCTAATTATTTTACTATATTAGTTTGTGTCAAAAGTTTCTGTCATTTCTTTCTGGGGACTGCATTTTTTTGTATTGTTATTATTAATTACATCTATTCTATTTGGATTCATTAATTTCCTAAATCCATTTTGCAAATCTTCAAGAAATACTGTCCCTCCAAAAGTGATTCGTTTTATTAACGAGTTATCGTCCTAATTGAATTTCTCGAAAGCAATTTAAGATAGAATATTTTGCTGCAACTTAAACAGCATGACATGAACATACTGCATGATAGGATTGGTGTTGAAAATAATGTATTTAATCACAGGTGCTTATATATATGAATATATATGTGTACGTCTTTTATCTTACTGTAAATAAGGAAATTTAAAACAACTGAAATTGTACCGAGGAGGGTGTGTGCCATATATACTGTATATTTTAAATTTTCGCCTTATTCAATCTCCGAAAACTCAATACTCTGCAATAATAAGGAAAGAAATTTGAGTGTGTGGGAGAGAGAGTGTCTGTTGTGTTCTGAAGATATCGCTGAACGCAGAGTTACAAAATTTGGTAGGAAGGTACCTCTACGTATGTAACTGTGCACTTCGAAGCTCGATTTTGAATTTTTTTATTTAATTTTTTATGTGATTTTTAGCGTTTTTCACATCTTGCAGCGATTTTTCTACATTAATAAAAAGAATCTTGTTTCAATCTTTTAACCCGATATAGTAAATTTTGTCCTCTTCTCAAAAATTTGGAATTCGTAAAGCGATTTTTAATTTTTCGCGAAATTTTTTGCGATTTTTCGTATTTCTCTGTGATTTTTTTATATTGGCAAAGGAATTCGGTTTCAAATTAGTAGCATAATAAATTTTGTTTTCTGCGATTTTGAAATTTCAGCGATTTTTAATGCAATTTTTAGCGTTTTTTTCCCGTTTTGAGGCGATTTTCTACATTAATAAAAATAATCCGTTTTCAATCTTTCCGCCCAATATAGTAAATTTTTCCTCTTTTCAAAAAAATTCGGAAATTTGGAATTCGTACTGCGATTTTTGAGTTTTTCGCGAATTATTTTAAGCCATCTTTAGAGTTTTTCCACATTTCTTGGCGGTATTTTGACATTGGCAAAAGAAAATTTGCTTCAAACTTTTAGCATAATATAGTAAAATTTATCCTATGCCATTTTTATGCGTTTTTTTTTTTTTTTTTTTTTTTTTTTTTTTACATTCATGAAAGAATTCAGGTTACAATGTTTTAGCCCACAGATCCTTTGAGATTTCTTAATTTTTAGCTATTTTTAATACAAATTTTAACGGGATTTTTTTTTTCGTTTCGTAACGACATTCGACATTTATGAAAAGAATTCGGTTTCAGGCTTTTAGCGTAATATAGTAATTTTTGTCCTCTGCGCTTTTTGAATATTCAGTAATTTTTAATGCGAATTATAGCGCTTTTGGGGGCGTTCCGCGGCAATTTTTACACATTTGAAAACGGAATTTAGTTTCAATCTTTTAGCCTTTTATAATAAATTAGATGCAATACCCGGCGTTACCCGGGTCAGAATATATTGCACGCTTTATGACATGAGGACCAGTCTCCTTAAGCGATGTGTTTCAGCAATTTCAGCAGTGTTGCAGTTCATTGCTTCGGCGTTGAATAAAGATATCACGATGGCTATATTTGTTATCCACAATTATCACTGCAACTTCATTGTCTTGAGGTGCATTAAACCTTCGTTCATGCTCACCGGCTGGTCTTTTGTCGGCCAGAATGACGATCTTATAGTTGTCTGCAGCCATTCGCTCTAGTCTTGAACATATTGATCACTTGATTATGGTTATGGAATAGACGTTGTAACCCCTGAATAATTTCTCGTTGTAGCCCCAGAATGCGAGTGCAACGATAATCTATTTCGAGTTTTTCTCACTAACAAAATATATTTGTAGGAATTGCGGTGTTTCATATGGTATGGGCATTAGCGAGCCTACTCGATGATAAATTTGCCCTTGAACTTTAAAAACTGAGCTGAAATTTTCTACGTTGTATATTGATGTAGCCCCGAACGAACTCGTTTGAAAGCAAGGAATTGTATCGACGTATATTTTGTATTTCCTAATATTCCTTTAAAAACGTGATTTAGAAAGTTTTAAAGGGTTTTTTAAAACGCTTGTTGTTCCTGTCAAACCCGAAGTGGTAGTTTCACCAGCTTAAAATGTAGCCTGTGTAGTATCAGAAACTGCACTATTGATTCGCAACCATTACTTTCGGAATAGGTTCATTATTTTTTTAGATTGCATAGAAATCGTAATTTAGGACATTTTTAGGACATTCAATTTAGAATGTTTTTTGCACCTGCAACCTCCAGGTGACAGTAACACCGACATAAATAGAGCCTATGTTAGAGTAAGCGCTGTCACCATCAATTTCCAAAGTTTCCAACCATTACTTATGAAATCGATTTGATACTTCCGGAGATTGCGTAGAAATCGCAATTTAGAACGTTTTAGAACGCTTTTCGCCCATTTTTACCCTTTTTAAATTTCGAGTTTTTCAGGGATTTTTGTCAGGGATCATTTATATCTTATAAATTCAAGTTGCTAGCACCTGCGGCATCACAAAAAACGCAATTTAGAACGTGTTTTGCTCCTGCAATATCCAACTCGTAGTGACACCGACATAAAATAGAGCCTATGTTAGAGCAAGAGCTGCCACCACCGATTTCCAACCATTACTTTTGAAATTGGTTTGGTACTTCCTGAGAATTTCAATTTAGAACGTTTTTAGACCACTTTTCTCGCGTTTTCACCCCTTTGAAATTTCGAACTTTTTAAGAAATGATCTTATTGATAATTGATATCTTATAAGAAACTACCATGCCAAATGTCATGTTTATAGGCCCTTCAGTAACACAAAAATCGCATTTTTAGAACTTTTTTTGCTCCTGCACCCCCTTTGGTGTACTGCCACCAACATAAAATATAGCTTATTTTGGATCAAGGTCTGTTACTATCATTTTGACACCATTATTTTTTAAATCAATTCGAAACTTCCTGAGATTGTGCAAAAATCGCAATTTAGACCATTTCGGAATTCTTTTGTGTGGCCCTGTAAATGAATAATAAATATTCTTTGCACCGCATATGCTACAGAAAGTATATTTAAATGCATTTCATAAAATCATTTCAATTTCATTATGTTCGGTAGGCTGTAACATCATTAAAAACTATTTCAAACTATTTTTCCCCATAGACCGTAATGTAATGGAATTCCTGTAATCTCCCACTTCCATGCATCGCGACCAAACTGCCTTACTAACAGCAGGAGACCAAGTGCTATCTAACGACACCAACCGCGTGTGGGTGGCAATTAGAGATGGGCAATATCGTTCCTTTTAAGGAATCGTTCCAGCCGGAATCGTTCACCGAAAGGAACGAGTTCTTTGGAGTCGTTCCTGTTGGAATCGTTCCGAAAAAAAGGAACGATTCCAACGATTCCAAGAAAAAAAGGAACGAATCCGAGAAAAATGGAATGATTTTGAAAAATAAAGGATTTCAAGGGAAAAAAAATACTTTCGAGATAAAGAGAGCCAAATGCAATCCATAATATTTATTACTAATTTATTTTCTTATGTATCCATCCATTTTCTTACGCATCCAGTCGCCTTAATTTTGTAGTGTTTTGGACAGATGATTTTGTTTTTAGGAGTTCATTTCATTGACCAGTGTGTGCAATTATTTTGCAGTTATTTCTAACTTTATGATTTAAGGCATTAAGCATAATTTCTCTTGAAAATTTACCCCTGGCTCCTGGTTGACCTTCCATTTACCGCTGTACTTTATCAAGGAAATTTTATTGTATCTTCGGTTTTGGCGATAAAGGCGGCGCGGCGGTCTATTCGATTTTCAGAGTAATCATTGGTTTCTCTTGAAAATATGTCGTCAAACGACCGTCCATTTATATTGTTATTTTATACAGTGTGTCTTTACTGTCAACGATGTCCAATGGCTAATTCCTAAACCGTTAGTCATAGACCTATAGTTCCAATTACAAAAATGTTTTAAATAAGGTAAAAAATTATTTTGAAAGTCGTTTGGATCAATAAAAATATTTCTAAAAAAGTTACGAAGTTTAAATTTTTATACGGTCCCCCGGCCCTATAGGTGATATTTAGTAAAAATTTCCTGTTCCCTTAAAAGAAAGACAAAAAAAAGTCCCATTCATCTAACACTAAAATTGACGCAGTTATACGAAACTTTGAAATGCAAGACTTATGCCATTTTTCTGCATCTCAATACACATGAGTTTAGCTATGCTTCTAGGGGTCGTAAACAAAATGATTAAAGTATTTGAAGGATTTATTTAATGTATATCTGCGCTTTGAAAGAAATCGTATTACGACAGATTTTTGTAAGGATTTGAAGCTGTTTCTTTCCATGATTTTTTTAACAAAAATTATGCAATTTTTATAAGCTTTTATTTAGCTTATTAACTGCCAAAATTATAAAGTAGAAATTTTCAAATTTCTTGTTGAAAGTCGCTTGTCACCATAAATTCAGAAAGGTATATTTCGCTTTATTAAAATATCAAAATTTCTGCCAATAAATAAGGCAATTTTTTTAATTCTAAAATAGTGGTGACAAAGTAATTAATTTAAACATGAGCAATTATTTTGACCGTTGCGTGAACGCAACACCAGCGGGTAATGGATTAACTTGAAATGATCGTATCTAGGTCTTTCCAGTTCAAAATTTGCACTCGAAATTCAACTCACTTTAAAATATCCGATCGAGGTCAAATTTTACATATTGATGTAAATCCAATGACAATGTACTTTAATGATTTTCAGTGCTTACCATTTGTACTTATTTTACAGGGTAACACAAAAAATTTTGGATAGATTACTGCCAACAAGTTTACGAAAAAGTTTTAGATTAGATAACACAAGACTGTGATGGTTGTGTTTTTTTTATTTTTAAAATTAATTTTATGTATTTGTTAGCGCTGAATCCGAAAATTATCGTCATTTTTAACCATCATGTCAGGATTTTTCGCAAATAGTAAATTTCGAAATTGAAAAAATAGCTGATACTATAAAATAGAGTCAATGGTTGTATTCTTTAACTTTTACGATTGATTTGGTGTGCATTTTAGCACTGAATGTGAAAATTGCTTTCATATTTAACCATCATGTTAGACATTTTTGCAAATGGTAAATTTCAAAGTTAAAATATAGCAAAAATCTGATATAATAAAATGGATGTAAAACTTCTTTTATTCAATTTAATTTTATTTAATTCAACAATTTATTCAATTTTTGGCTTATACTGGGATTCTTACAGCTAAAAAGTTCGGGGATCCGATGATGTGGGAGGGGAAGAGGTTCAATTAAAACTTTGAACTTTTAAACTTTTAAATTTACAATTCGCGAAAAATCCTGACGTGATGGTTAAAAATGAAAGTCATTTTCGGATTCAATAGTAAAAAATACGTAAAAATCAATTATCGAAAGTTAAAGAAATAACAATCACATCTATTTTATACTATCAGATTTTCGTTAATTTTTCACTTTTTAGCTTTCAAATTTACGATTTGCAAAAACTCTGTACTTTGTGATAAAAAATGAAGGCCATTTTTGGATTCAGTGCTACAAAATACATAAGAACTAATTATCAAAAGCTAAAACACATGACACAATACAAATTTTCATCCTAGTGTAATCTAATAACATTTCAAAATATGTGTCATTTTGTAAAAAACGAGGCTGTTGCTTTTCAACATTTTATTTAACGAAAATTCAATTATTTTTTTCTGTTATATGTTTAGTACAAGCTGTATATTTTGCATTAATATTTGAGAATGATTTTAGATTTCAAATTTATAATGCAATGTTTGATGCATGATGCAATGTATAATGCAATTTTACTATCAACTGTTTTTTTTTTATATGTCTGATGATTATTTAGATTTCTAGTAAATTTTTAAATGACCCCTATTTCGCAGCAAAAAATATGCTCCAATTTTAAACAGCCATTACTTCTGTCAGTTTTAATCGTAGAATAATAGGACTTTATTTGTCTTAATTGTAAGTGTAATAGGAAAATTTTACTAAATATAACTTGAAGTACCGGGGGACTGTAGAAAAAATTAAATTTCGTAATTTTTCAAGAAATGATTTTATTGACCCAAATCGCTTTTAAAATACTTCTTTACCCCATTCAAAACATTTTTGTAATTGTAACTATATGGCTATGACTAACGGTATAGGAATTAGCCATTGGACATCGTTGAGAGTGGACATCTTGTATAGGAAATTTTATTATTGTTCTGATATTTGAAGAGCTGAGTGGATGAACATGTTATCTGTTTTTGAACAGATGTGCTTCGACACTGCACAGGTGTTTGGCGACTTTTTGATTGGCGCACTTTTCTAGTCCACGCCGAACTGCTATTTTCTAATACGTGGACAACTTTGAATCATGATATATTCACTACTTATAAATAAAGACGTATTAAAAAGCACAAAAATATGTATTTTTACAAAACAATCAAAATAAAGCTTAAAGACATATTTTACAACATAAATCTTATGGTACAGTGCCTAGAAGATACAGTGTGGAAAACGGCTATTCCTATAATATTTTAAAAAGTGCTAAAAACTTGTATCCCATAAATCTCCAACAATGCTCAGCGGCAATATGCTCATACGAGAGCCATCTCGTAACTCTTTTCAATATAAACCCTGTGTTTTCAAAAATTATAGAATGTTAAATATCGGAAAATATAAAAATAAGATATTTTAGTCTGTTATAAGCTAATTTAGTTAAGGAATGACGTGAAATAGGTTAAAGAGTCTCTTTTAGTATGACTATCGTTTTTAAATCACTACGATGGCGCTACGATCGACATCTTGTTATTCAGCATCGTTGCACATTTATGGGATTCAATTTTTTAACACTATTTTGTAGCCGTTTTCCACACTGTACCTTCTAGGTGCTCTTCTTATGGTAAATGTGCTACTTGCGTCATTTCGTGCTTTTAAAATGCCCTTCTATATCAGAGTAGACATCAGATAGTTCAAATTCTAATGGACCGTATGCACGTGACGTCGGACGCCAAAGCCGCGAGGCTAACGAGAAAGACAGGCTATCGCGGTGCATTCCACGTATCTTTTTTTACAGACCGCTGGAATCACGTGATGCTTGAATGCACCAATGAAGGTGTGAGAAAAGAGCATCACGTCACTCTAGCAGTCTGTAAAAAATGACACATGGGATACACTGTGGTAGCCTGTCTTTTTCGTTAGCCTCCCCAGAGCTGGCGGTATGCTGATCTGTTATTCTAAACACTGCACCTCCAGAATGCCAGTACGCGCAAGCGCAAACACCGCAAGCAGACGACTTTAGCCTCGACCCAGGTTGAGTGCATAAATTTTAACCAAAAATTTTCAAATTTAGGGAATTTTCTCGCATACAGAACAACATTTTGAATTAATAAAACAATATATTAAGTATATAATGCTGCAACAAAGAATTTTTTTCGGTATTTTTAACAAACATACATTAATAACTCACACTCCATAGACTGCTATGATAATACTCGACAGTAAATACCGCCAGCAAACGAATTTTAGCGTCGACCTCAGGTCGTGTGCTTAACCCTTAACCGGAAAGGTGAAAATCCCAAGCTCAAACAGAACACTTAAAAATTTACCAAATAGTGAACTTACACATTTAATCTTTAATAGTAATGCATTAACAGGACAAATCTTTTAATATAACAGCAAAAAAATAAGTTTTGAATGTCGGAGAGAGAAAACATTAAGGGCAGATATGTAGACGCAACCATCTCACAGATGCACGTTTCCGGTTAAGGGATAAGGTCCATTTCTCGCAAGCTTTTAAATAAAATCATCACGTCATTTTGGTGATTTAAAGTGGCCTGTTACATTACGCTGTTAAAATTTTGTAGTATTGAGGATATTCCAAATATGGGTTCGAGGCTCAAAAATGCCACGTGATACCGGTAATTTACCCAAGGAACTTCTAACTGATAAGAAGAGAATATACTACTGCTTTGCCTCATGAATTGTTTCATCACATTACACGTCTACGGAGCCTTCACTTCTTTGCGCTAGAAGTTTTTACCTTGATCACGTGATCAAAACGGAGATGGAATATCCTCCATTTGCTGCGTAGTCACTCCACCGCCTTTATAGAATATCTCTTTTTTGACCAATGTAAATGCTCCATAATATAATAAAGTAACCGTTTTATTACAGAGTCTAGAATATATAGTGCGGAAATAGGCTATTCCAGTAATACATAAAAAAACGCTAAAATATTGAATCCCTTAAATGTCAAATGATACTGAAATCCAATGAGTCCAAAAGCACAGCGACATATGCAGGATATTTTCTAAAACTCCAAGACGATTTGGTCTAGACGCTGTAATAATACGATGTTTACTTTGAAATTTGAAAATATATTGCAGATGTCGCTGCGATCGGCTCCCTGGATTTCAGCATCATTGCACATTTAAAGTATACAACTTTTTAGCGCTGTTTGGAAAGCAGATTTCCACACTATATATTCTAGACGTTGTAGTTTTATATACAGCGCCTAGAAGATACAGTGTTGTAAACGGCGACAAAATAGTGCTAAAAAATTGAATCACATAAATGTACAACGATGCTGAATAACAAGATGTCGATCGTAGCGCCATCGTAGTGATTTACAAACGATAGTCATTCTAAAAGAGACTCTTTAACCTATTTCACGCCATTCCTTAACTAAATTAGCTTATAACAGACAAAAATATCTTATATTTATAGTTTCCGATATTTAGCATTCTATAATTTTTGAAAACACAGTGTTTATATTGAAAAGAGTTACAAGATAGCGGTCGTATCAGCATATTGCCGCTGAGCATTGTTGGAGATTTATGGGATACAAGTTTTTAGCACTTTTTAAAGCATTATAGGAATAGCCGTTTTCCACACTGTATCTTCTAGGCGCTGTAGTTTTATATAAAGTTGGTGGAGGGACGATGCAGCTACAGCAGCAGATTTTTAATGGTGTAGACAATGGAGTTACGAATAAAGAGGAGGAGACATAAAGTGTACTGTCTACGAGTTGCGAGTGAAGTAACTGAGGAGTTGTCACAAGATGGCAGCTGCTTTTTTAAAATCGGATCTAAAGTTTCTGAATACCGACTGAGCAAACTTCCGACGAGTAAAATTGAATAAAAAATTTTGTCGTATTTAATCGCCTTGTTCCTGCCTAGTAAAACAGTCAGTTTGTTTTACCAGTTGTCACAATATGGCGGAAACGCAGAGCCTGATGACCGCAAAGTAAACCCCTACCTGTAAAAATGAAAATCTATTTTTGTGATTATTTATGACTGAAATTTACATAATAAAATTTCAATACACAAAAATGAAATTTACATAATTACAAAATAATTGATTAAATTTACATTGAAAAGAGAAAAATGAAAATCTATTTTTGTGATTATTTATGACTGAAATTTACATAATAAAATTTCAATACACAAAAATGAAATTTACATAATTACAAAATAATTGATTAAATTTATATTGAAAAGAGTTACAAGATAGCGGTCGTATCAGCATATTGCCGCTGAGCATTGTTGGAGATTTATGGGATACAAGTTTTTAGCACTTTTTAAAGCATTATAGGAATAGCCGTTTTCCACACTGTATCTTCTAGGCGCTGTAGTTTTATATAAAGTTGGTGGAGGGACGATGCAGCTACAGCAGCAGATTTTTAATGGTGTAGACAATGGAGTTACGAATAAAGAGGAGGAGACATAAAGTGTACTGTCTACGAGTTGCGAGTGAAGTAACTGAGGAGTTGTCACAAGATGGCAGCTGCTTTTTTAAAATCGGATCTAAAGTTTCTGAATACCGACTGAGCAAACTTCCGACGAGTAAAATTGAATAAAAAATTTTGTCGTATTTAATCGCCTTGTTCCTGCCTAGTAAAACAGTCAGTTTGTTTTACCGGTTGTCACAATATGGCGGAAACGCAGAGCCTGATGACCGCAAAGTAAACCCCTACCTGTAAAAATGAAAATCTATTTTTGTGATTATTTATGACTGAAATTTACATAATAAAATTTCAATACACAAAAATGAAATTTACATAATTACAAAATAATTGATTAAATTTACATTGAAAAGAGAAAAATGAAAATCTATTTTTGTGATTATTTATGACTGAAATTTACATAATAAAATTTCAATACACAAAAATGAAATTTACATAATTACAAAATAATTGATTAAATTTATATTGAAAAGAGTTACAAGATAGCGGTCGTATCAGCATATTGCCGCTGAGCATTGTTGGAGATTTATGGGATACAAGTTTTTAGCACTTTTTAAAGCATTATAGGAATAGCCGTTTTCCACACTGTATCTTCTAGGCGCTGTAGTTTTATATAAAGTTGGTGGAGGGACGATGCAGCTACAGCAGCAGATTTTTAATGGTGTAGACAATGGAGTTACGAATAAAGAGGAGGAGACATAAAGTGTACTGTCTACGAGTTGCGAGTGAAGTAACTGAGGAGTTGTCACAAGATGGCAGCTGCTTTTTTAAAATCGGATCTAAAGTTTCTGAATACCGACTGAGCAAACTTCCGACGAGTAAAATTGAATAAAAAATTTTGTCGTATTTAATCGCCTTGTTCCTGCCTAGTAAAACAGTCAGTTTGTTTTACCGGTTGTCACAATATGGCGGAAACGCAGAGCCTGATGACCGCAAAGTAAACCCCTACCTGTAAAAATGAAAATCTATTTTTGTGATTATTTATGACTGAAATTTTGTGTTAATAAAGACTTTTAAATAGGGAAAAAATTCTATATAGATTTACTGGTGAAAGTTTCCACCGGAGGTAATAAGCGCTTGTAAAAGCGGTTACAGTTGAAGCTTCACCATTTTAAGGATATGTCAGTTCCTCTTTATTAATAGTTCCGTGGTGTAGACCAAATCGTCTTGGAGTTTTAAGAAATATTCTGCAGATGTTGCTGCAATCGACTCTTTGGATTTCAGCATCGTTTGAAAGTTAAGGGATCCAATATTTAAGTACTTTTTAAAGTATTACTGGGAAAGCCGTTTTCAATACGATATATTCTAGACCCTATAGCTGTAACGTAGCTTAGTTACAGTGTCTAGAATACATAGTGTGGAAATCTGCTATCCAAACAATGCTAAAAATTTGTATCCTTAAATGTGCGACGATACTGCTGAAATCCAAAGAGTCGATCACAGTGACATCTGCGGGATTTTCGTATTACATTGTATAGACTAGCCATATCTTGCAGTTTTAAAAAATATCCTGCAGATGTCGCTGCGATCTCAATATTTCAGCAGCATCTTTGCACATTTAAGGGATACAATATTTTACCGCTTTTTTAAGTATTATAGAGATAGTCGATTTCCACACTATATATTCTAGGCGCTATACCACAAGTTTTTAATTAATGTACGATACTGATTATTGAGATAAACAATATTTGTAAAGTACAGGAATAAAAAACCCTAAAATGAAAGTAATTTCGTTCAAATATGAGTAATGTGTTTTTTAAATTCATTTTTTGTAATATTTATAATGCGTAAATAGTTCTTTTACGGGGAGTTTTAAAGGACAAAAAAACTATCTCTGATGTAGAAGGGCACTTTACACTGTTAAAAATCTGCAGCATTCGGTACTTAAGTCACTCCATCGCTTTTATAGAATAAGTCTGTTCTGACCAATGAGAATGATCCATAATATAGGCCGGGATCCAGATAGATATTTCGCTGTTTAGCGAAACGGAGTTGATCAATCAGAGACCTGCATTTTTGCGAACTTTTCGCTGTTTGCAGAAATGCAGGCTTCTGATTGATCAATCTCGTTTCACTAAACAGCGAAAACTCTATCTGGATCTCGGCCATTGTCAAGTAACCGTTTTCTCTAAAAGCGGTGGAGTGAGTCTGCAGTAAAAGCTAAAGATTTTGAACAGTGTATAAGATCGTAGTAACGCGTTGAAATTTGCTTACTTGCAGATAAGATTTGAAATTCTCTAATTTTCTATATTTCATCATCGATGAAGTAATAAATGCATTAGCAATAAATTTCCTTATCCTCTTTCCAGAAGCACGCAAACGAGGGTTACAAAATCAAATTTCAACAGCAATAACTTAATTCAAGCATAATAGCCAGGTTACCATTGAAAGAAATATTCCCAAAGTTTGGCAATTTTTTTTTCCTTTTTTTAACCGATAAAACGGTGCGTGTCAGTAACGCATCTTAGCTTTTTGACTTAACATGTTCATCCACTCAGCTCTTCATTTATCACCAGGGTCTAGGAATTTTTAGTCTCATAGATTCCTCTTCAAAATCTACCTCTAGGTAATCTTAATTTCATTTTTTATTCTGAATCTCATTTTTTTCATTTGGATGGCCCTACTGGTTTGGATATGTAACTTGTTCATAAAGTAGATTGCATTTTTGTTCGTTTTGTTCCAGTGTCCGTACTTTCAGTAACTTTATCCCCTTTATCGTCTTTCTCCTCAGTCCTCTAACTTTACGCACAGAGGATATTTCGCATAATTCATCGACATTATTATCCCTGCCTACAGGATCTGGTTCAGAAGTGGAACACCCTGTTCTATAGCAATCATCTTGTAGTGCAATTCAGTGATATATATCAATTTTAATGTATTTGAAATAGCTTAATGTCATTAAAATACACTGCAAACTATTTTTCCCCGTTGACCATAATGTAACGGAATACTTTTGAGTGCCCCTGTAAATGAACTACTAATGCTACACTCTTCATATGGAATACCAAACATCTCATGATAAACATCATTAACATATATCAATTGCATGGGAATCCGAGTATATTTACGGGAGTTAGGTATATCACACACTGAGACGACAGAGCGATATGAAGTGCAAAAACCGGTCGAAACAAAGAACGAAGTTGTTTCAAACTTGTTTTAAACCAGTTTCTCTAGTGAATTCAAGTGACATGTCTTATGTGTCGTAGTGTGTGACTTGCCTTAGAGCGTGAAGAGACGGACTGACGGACAGACAAACCGCATTCATAAACACTAACTTTGTTGGAAAGTGTTAAAAAGTAAAGCACGTTTTTGCACACTGTCCTTCCCGAGTGACTGATGTATGTCTTTTCTTATACCCTAACATCGCTATTTTTGAACTGCTGTTAACTACGTAGAAATTCAATAAACTTACAACTCTTTTTGAATCTCCATTTTCACGAGAACCTGCAGGAGTTTCTCTAATTTCACACACTTATCTGCCGTCACCCTCTCTCCTCTTATATCATACTGAACCTCAGCTCGGTGTGAGTGAATTGCGATGCTAATATGTTTGTTTGGATTGGGATCTTTGGAATGTCATAACACATGAAGTCATGGAACACTTGTGTTACACGAAAGGGTAAAAGTTCCTTCAGATGATTTGTAAACAGATTCATTAGCAGCATGGCTAGTGATATATATAAAATAATATTATGTATATTAATATTATAATATATATATATATATATATATAGTAATATATATGATTTTATACATATATAGTACATATTATCTCCGCCAAAAGATATAGTGATTCACTAAATTTCAAAGTTCTATTTCTTTAAATTTGAAATTTGCTACATTTTTAACTGAAAAACGGTTGATTGGTTTAATTAAATTAAACAAATTAAAAGTATGCCCATTATTATTACTACAGAGTATAGTATTTTATAAAGAAATATCCTTTTGTTAACATCCTTTTGACGATGTTTCGGCCATTGAATGAAAGATATCTGTTGTAAAACGTGTTATAGATAATAACAACCTTAATTTTTTGAGAATTTGACTATTTTTTATTCGGAGTTAAACTTTTTATTGTCAAAACTATTTAAAATAGATAAAACATTTTGTTAAATTCGAACTTTTCAGAAAACTTTATGTAATTAAAAAAAGAATGAAAATAAATAAATAAATGTTCTAAATGAATAGAATAACAATAAGAAAGGAAAATACATAAAATTGAGTATCGTATTTGCAGTTTTACCTCAATAAAAACGGAAGTTTGGTATTAGGCTTGAAACACTAAATTTAGTTTGGCATGAAGGGAGCCTCCCTCGGATTGAAATTCAACTCAGATATGTATTATGTATCACAACAGTAACAGGCATTAATCGTGGTATTGATTTCGGGATTTGCGTGTATCAATCCCGATCGAGAAATCTGAATTATTATAAGAAATTATTACGATAAAAGATTTTATTTTACGTTGAATTAAAACAAAGTCACAGTTATTTAAATTCTAATTCTTTATCAAGAAATAGAAATAAATTAACAAATAAAAAAACTGTACAAACTGTACATCATTCTTTGGAAACCAATAATTAAATTCGTATATTGTAAAACTTTTTTAATGCAATAATAACCTTCCGCATACCAGACCGGTGCAACAGACCCGATAGGTACATTCAAATTGATTTTTCACATTTAAAAAAATGAGTATTTTGTAAATATGTGACTTTTTCTGGAATGTTCTACTCAAAAAAATAGAACATCCCAGAAAAAATTCACATATTTACAGAAATTTCAGTTAAAAAAAAAAAAGAGAAATATTATAAATGTACCTGTCGGGGCCATTGAACCCCTCAGGTAGGCGTAGGGTTAACATAAATCTATTAAACCGAAACAAGCATAAAATATGCAGCTTTACATATATGTTGCAGTGTTGGAGAAAGTCCGATAATCTATATGTAGCACGTGATTTTTCTTTACCGTTTTATACTCAAAACGGCCATTAAGACAACAGACCGCGGTTAAATTATTTGAATCCTACCCACCACTGTTACTATTATATTATTATTATTATTAGACATTATTGTTTCTGAAATATTCATTATTTTAAGAAAAAAGGAAACGTTTTACAAAAATTCCTTGTTCGAACAGATTTTACTCTATGTAATAAACTTCAATGTAGGTTGATTAAAACAACAATGTTAAAGAGTTTCGAGATTTTTTTAATCATCTTCTTCAGGAGAGAAAAACAAGACGCCAAACTGTGGAAATAAAGTGGTACTCGAGCGCTCGTAGGTGGTCATATTTTTCTTTTGACAATGAAACAGTGAAATATACATAAAAGTGCGTAACTCTACAATTATTAAAAAAATTGAAAATCAGTTATTATTATCCTATTAAAATGCAATTTTATGGCATAGTGGTGTATTTCTTATATTATTCAAAACTGTTTCTAATCAGATTTAATAAAATATTTCTCAATATTATTTAAACAAGCATTTCCTTTGTTTTTCTTAAGTGATCTGCTCAACAAGCGCAAAACGTTTTGACAAATTTACAAATTCATTTTTTAAAGGAAAGATATAAAATTGGAAGGTTTAACCATGGAAGTGATTTGGAATCGAACTGTGTTTTCCATTTTTTCATCAGTAAATTGCCCATTGAGTTATAAGTGATTTTAAGCACGTGACAAACACGTTTTTCACCCATTTTTGAGCGATTATGCCTCTTTCGCACGGAAATTAAGTTAAAAACGCCCACTTTGACACAATTTTTTGAAAGATCTATTGCATTTGCAAAAAAAACCGGAAAAAACAGCTCGATTACATAGTTTCTGAACACACCTGCTCGTTTCATGCATTTCCGACAAAAATAAATTAAAACTTTTGTCACAAAGTTACCCTTTTGGATTTGAGAACAGCCTTAAGAATTCATTTAGAAAACATTCATTTCGTATGATACAATTACCAATTAGAAAAAGTATTAGTGTGTTTAAGTACACATGGTGTTCCATTACCTTCGGGGTCCAGGTACTCAATCGGTAACGCACGTAAAGTTTCTGGGTTCGAATCCTATCTCGGGCACTTTTTCACTCAGGTGGAAAAAATCTAATTCGTATAAAACATATTTTTTAATTATTTCTTTCAGATTAATTTAGCACAAGAGGATCCATTAGTAATGTAATTAAGTAACAGATGATAAATAAAAAATTTATAGTAGGCAATATTTTAATTGAAGTAAAATAATATACTAAATAATATATTCATCTAAACATAAAATTTAGGAGAATATAATACGCCGTTGTAGTTTATTAAACGCTCTCCTCCGCCCCGCACTTCAATTTCTTTTTTCTTTCTTTCTTTTTTTTCTTTTTTTTTGGGGGGGGGGGGGGGGCGGGCATACACATTAGAAGGATATTTTGGCAATAAAGTCAGCTTTAATAGAATCGAAATCTCGAAATCTGTTATTTTGAAATAAAATAGCGTATTTTAATTTATTAAAACTGACCAGTCTACAAGAACAAGAACTGATTCGTCGGAATCGTTCCTTATCGGACCGACTCCAAGAAATCAGTCCTTTTCGGAACGACTCCGAGGAATCGGTCCTTTTCGGAGTCGGTACATTTCGGAACGACTCCGCGGAATCGGTCCTTTTCGGAGTCGGTACATTTCGGACCGATTCCGAGGAGTCGCTCCTTTTCGGAATCGTTCCCAAAAGGACCGATTCCTTTTTACAGACTGGAATCGTTCCTTCAATTTCACTGCCGGACTGTATTTTCGCGAATTTTTTCGAGTTTTCTCTCTTTTATCTGCGATTTTTATTAAATTGGCAAAATGAATTTAATTCAAACTTTTAGCATAATATAGCAAATTTTGTCCTCTGCGATTTTTTAACTGATTTTTAGTGATTTTTCCTGTCCCGCGGCGATTTTTTTAAATTCATGAAAGAATTCAGATTACAGTGTTTTAGCCTACTACAGTAATTTTTATCACCTGCGATTTTTTATCCGATTTTTAGCGATTTTTTCTGTCCCGCGACGATTTTTTTAAATTCATGAAAGAATTCAGATTACAATGTTTTTGGCCTTCCACAGCGATTTTTATCCTCTGAGATTTTTTTTACTTTTATTCTTTTTTAATGCGATTTATTAGCACTTTTTCGAGTTCTGTGGCGATTTTTTGGCATTCGTGAAAGGAGCTCGGTTTCAAATTTTTAGCCTAATATAGTAAATTTTGTTTTCCGCGATTTTTGAAGTTTTTATAATTTTCAATGTGAATTGTAACATTGTTTAATGCCCGCGGTGATATTTTGACATTCTTAAAAGGAATTCGGTTTCAAACATTTAGACTAATATAGGACATTTTGTCTTACGCGAATTTCAATGCGATTTTTATCGTTCTTTTGTTTTTCGCGATAATTTCCTGGAATTTCTGAACGAATTCCGGTTACAATGTTTTAGCCCATTGTAGTAAATTTTGCTCTCTGCGATTTTTCAATTCTTAGGAATTTTTTATGCGATTTTTTTCGGGATTTTCTTTCCAATTCGCAACGATCTTTACGTATTAGTAAAAGAAATCCTGTTTAATTCTTTCAGTTTAATATTACCCCCCCCCCCTATGAATTTTCCAAGTGTAGCATTTTCTCGGGATTTGAAGCGATTTTTTCACATCAGTAAAATTAATCTGGTTTTAATCTTCTAGCACAATATAATTAATATTTTTCTCTTTTCAATAAGCGTTATTCGGAATTCGTGCAACTCTTTTTATATTTTTCACGATTTTTTATTGTAATTTTTAGAACTTTCTTGCGTTTAATGTTAGGGACCCGGTCAACGCCGAGCGGGTCAGCTAGTAATATATAATCCACGATTAAATAAGATGCATTACAAATCTTGCGATTAAAAATTTTAATAGAAAATGTCCAGCACATAATCCTGGTGCCGTAGTCCTTTGAAATTCTACAGAGTGTACGCACCTTGGACGTGTTACAGCTGCTTTCCAAATTATATCATTCACAGCTGATTACAAGTGATGTTATACTATTGATAACACTGATAAACAAGAAATTTTTTCTTGGAACATTTAACAGATTGAAGTAACCATACCCTTGGGAATTTAGGAAATATTCACAAAAAGGTGAAGTTGGTTTCTGTTTCAGAGATATCTGTGTTTAAATATATCTCGTTATGTTATTTTATTGCCTTTTAAAGTACTTTGTTTCTACAGTCTAATGACCCTGAAAGAGAACAAATACTCTATATGGCCAAAGGTGACCGGTCACTTGCAATTTTAGACGTTTTGTTAAATATCTATAAAAATACATGAGGAATTAACCTGAAACTGCAGTGTGTGTATAGGTCATATATTTCCGCGAAGATTTTTTCCCGAAACCCCATAGGGAACCGTCAACAAATTGAAAAAGAACGAATATCTTTTGGATAACCCTGTAAAAACTAATGTAGCAAAAGCGTTCAAACTCGAGATTATTAATAAGAGGATTATTGTAATATACTGTGCATGTATAATGTGCATGATGTGTTAGCTAAATGTATATAGCAACTTTTGTAAAAGTTTCAAAAATATAGTTTGAAAAGTCTGATAATAATCATTTATAGAATAAGTTCATAATCCGTTGTTCCCAAAATGAAGCAAAAAGATGAGGGGTTGTATCCATATATCCATTGATTAGTGCCAATATAGCATACACAATATTGCAATTGCACGTACTACTGTATTTGGATACAGTCACTCACTTTTTTGCTTTGTTTTAGGAATAACGGATTTTGAGGTTATTCTATAAACGATTATTATCAGAATTTTCAAACTATGTTTTTGAGACTTTCACAAAAGTTGCTCTATACATTTAGCTAACACATTATGCAAATTATATTTTGATTACGTTCGAGCATGCGCAGTGAATCATTATTTAGTAAACCTGCTCATTTTTCATACAATTTTTATTATTTTTTCATTCTGACTACAGGGTTTTGTGTACAATGTTGTTTGTCATATTTTCTGAAAATAACTTTTTTTATATATTAAGAACTCTGCAAATTATGAGCAAAAAAACTTGGCGAAATTTGGGACTGTTTTTATAAAATCCTTAATTTCTCTACGAGTATACATATGCATGCTATCCTCATAAAAATGAACGCAGTATATTACAATAAGCCACTTATTAATAAATCGAGTTTGAACGCGTTTGCTACATTAGTGTTTACAGGGTTATCCAAAAGATATTCGTTCTTTTACAATATGTTGACGGTCCCCTTTGGGGTTTCGGGAAAGAATCTTCGCCGAAATATATGACTCGTAGTATACTGTTTACACACCTGCAGTTTCAGGTTAATTCCTCATGTATTTTTCTAGATATTTTACAAAACGTCTAAAATTGCAAGTGACAGGTCACCTTTGACCATATAGTGTATGTGCTACTTATAATATATCTAGGCGCCAACAAGATGTGTTTCGTCCATGTGAAAAATGCAGCACAGCAGCACCACCTGTTGGGCGATTTACACCAAAACATAATCATCACCAATTCATGTGAAGGACTATTTTAATTTTATAAACTTTTAGCAAGGGAAGGAGAAAGCCCAAATAGATACTATATATAGACAGAATAATACAGGATCCGTACACATTTCTTTCAATAAAAATCAAGGACTTTTAAGGACTTTCAAGGACCAAAATTTTTAAAAAAATGTAAAGACCTACAAATTGAATAAACTAAAAAAATATAATATGCATTTTTTAATACTGGGTTTCATTTTTGTAAATACAAGCTTTAAACATTCAAATGGCTGAGTTGGGAGGGGGGGGGGAAGGTTTCAGCATGTGGCAGTAGAAATTTAGAAAATTTTAAAATAACAAATACAGCAGACGAAAAACTAATCGGATGTGCCAATCCCAAAAGTTTCTTCTATCTCATTCATGTTAATACTGCAAAATTCACTACCAGAGTGCCAATATTAAATGGCAATCTATGCCCATCATGAGTATTCTAAAGATATGAAATTCCTTGCATTAGTTCTTGAGATATTACTATTGTTAAAATAGTGTAAAAGCTTCAAAATACCGCATAGCAGTGCCACCTGTGATTTAAATTAAAACCTAATCAGCAACAACTTGTGTTAACGTCTGACTGAATCTGAAGTTTAATGAAAATTCGTGCAATTGCTTTTGAGATAGAGCTATTGCGGAAATCATGAGAATTTCAGCATAGCAGCGTCACCTGTTTGGCGATTTATATCGAAACATAATCACCCCTATATTTATCAAGGTATACCTGAATCTGAAGTTTGATGGCTTTCATTCATCGACGTTGTGCATAATTTCTTGGGGAATAACAAAGTTACAAATTACAAGTGTATAGTTCAAAGTATGGTAAACAATTTTAAAAAGCTAAATTGTCACATGTCATTAAAGCTTTATTTCTTGCACTCTCACATTGACTTTTTTTCAGATAATATTGCAGCAATTAGCGAGGAGCATGGTGAATGATTTCACCAACAAATCTTTGCTATGGAGTTTCTTTATCGATCGCAATGGAATGCAGCATAGAGGTCTGCACGGGCCCGGACTTGGCCCGAGGATCGTACCCGGCCAGGCCCGCGGGCCGGGCCGGGCCGGCGGAATGAAGGCGAATTTTCAAACGGGCCGGCAGAATTAGGAAATTTTTTTCAACGGGCCGGGCCAGGCCGACAGACACAATAAACGGGCCGGGCCGGCAAAAAAATTAATCGGGCCTATCGGCCCGATATAAGAATTTAAGCGAAGCAGATAAAATACGAGCCATTTTCAATGAGTATGATTTTCTCGAGAAGTATAAATGTGCGTCACGAGCCCATGCGAGTTTAACAACATCAAAACAGAAATTTAACATGTCCATCGTAGAGATCGGCATCGTACAGTTACAAGATGTCTGATTCCGAGTTTAATTTTTTTTTCAGCACACTCGTGCCGGGTCGGAACTGGTCTTAATCGATCTCAGGATGTGTAGAACACTCATTGTGTTTTGTAGTATTAATAGTGATAATGAACTTCTCTTAACAGTATCTTTGGAAATATACCTTAAAGTGGTTCTCATATTCACTGCTCAACAATGCGAAGCTTTCAGACACATTTTCTGACAAAATTTTTAACTATAAAGGAATAAAATTGACAGGCCTGCCTATTGAAGGCATTTGGAAACGAATAGCTTTTCCCATATTTGATAAATTTCTTACTGAGATAACAGAGATTCCTGTCACGTGACTGTACGTTTTTCTCCTTTCCTGTGCTATTGCTTCCGGAAATTCGATTCAAAACGCTAACTTTGATAGTATTTTCAGAAAGATATATTGCTTTTATCTATAAAAAAACGACATTTACATAGCTTCTGAATAAGAATACCTGCCAATCTTACGCGTTTCCGAAAAGAAAAGAATTCATAAATGTGTCGAAATGTAGCTCCTTTGGATTTGAGAAAAGCCTTAAAAATGAGAAAAATATTTTCACGAATCTACTTTTTATTATACAGCTTCAAAAGTTATTATGTTTTTAATCCTTTATTCTGAACTACATTAATCTTTTAATGAATCCTTATTTCCATTTTGAAATATCTGTAGACACGATGACTAAAACACTGTAAGTTAATGTTTACTATTGTGTGTTTTCTGTTTTGTGAACATCATAGTAATGTAAAATATACTGTAAAATGTTCCCATAAATATGTATGTAGTATTCATTAAAAGAATCTTAATTGTATGTTGAGAAAAAACGGATTTTTTTTTTTTTTTTTTGTAGAAATTGTGTCGGGCCGGGCCGGGCTCGGGCCGAACTTCCAATTTTACACCGGGCCGGGCCGGGCCCGGGCCTGGAAATTCCGGCCCGTGCAGACCTCTAAATCAGCATTGCTTGCCGATTACTGTTGGTTCATCAAGAGAGAAGATACTGAACATAAATATAAATGCAAAAATAGGTACTAACGTACTCAAATTAATACACTCAAATTGTGTTAAGCTGTGGAAAATGTGTAGAAAATGTGTATAAACAGTGCGCATGTATACTGCTGGCAAACTTAACATTTATGTATTATTATTATGCATTATTGTACAATCTCCTAAATTATGATATATCGTAATAAGCTATAAATATATATCCTTCATTTAAAAAAATAAGAACCAAGAAAAAATTTCTAATATCATTTTTATTTACTCAAGAGTGCATATAATTGGAATATTAGCTTTAAATTTAAGAAAAAAATAAAAAAAACAATTTTTGTTTAACAGTGTAATTTATGTGTCAAAATTTACACTTTATAAATGAAAATAGAATTAAAATGTTTTTACAGTGTTCCCTTAAAACTGATCATGGTTTTTTAGTGTGTCTATGGAAGCATATCTGTATCACAGTGTGTAATTTTCCTGTAAAATGACTCATGGTTTTACATTGAGTCTATGAAGGAATGTGTAACACAATGTGTAGTATTCCCGTAAACTGTCTCGTAGTTTTTTAATGCGTCTGTGGATTCATGTGTAAAGCATTGTGTAGTATTCCTGTAAAATGGCTCATGGTTTCAATGTGTCTATGGAAGCATGTGTAATACACTATGTAGTGTTCTCGGGAAATGGCTCATGGTTTTTCAGTGTGTTTCCGGAAGCATGCTTAACATATTAAAATTTTATTTCGAAACTTGCAAACTGAGCCACTTACAAAAAGACCACAATTTATTGCACTTTGTAGACATTATTCTACTACACTAGTGATGGTCAACTGTGGCACGCTCGACACCACTAAAATTTTATTGTAATCATTGACTTATCTAATCATCGAATCTTTGGTATTCAAGAAGTCTACTTTTACTGTAAAAGTTTAGTGGTATCCAGCATGCCACAGTTGGCCACCCCTGTACTACAATCTGATTGCATAAAAAACTAAAACCAATAGAGTGGTTACCAATATGTTCCAGGAGCTAGACATGCTGCAGTGTAAAAAAAGACTAATGTTTCTTAATCAAGGTCAATATAATATAACTACAAACAAATATATACAATAACCTCTTCCGAACTACCCACGATTCCAAAAAGAGTTCTCTATCTTTAAAAGGCTCAGAAACCAACATATTTTCGATATTTAAAGAAGTATTCATAGGAACGAAGTTTCTTTTGCTGTCACTGATTTTCGAAAACGTTTCCGAATCAATTTTATACTATATATTAATCAGTTTTCTCAATCCAGAACGAAGGTTTTTAGAATATCAATTCTCAAGTAAACATTTTCACGTTCAACAAACATGTTTTACAGGCAAACACGATACACTTGCAGCATTAACTTCAAAATTAATATTATTTTGTTACTATTGCGTGAATAAATTCAACTACGCAGCTAAAAATGTTTAATTGGAAATTAATAATATCCTAAAAACCAATAGCCCTGCTTGATAAAATTGATTAATAGCTCTAAAAACTTCTCGGAAACTTTTCAGAGAATGGGCGGCTATAAATAAACCTTGTTTTTAGAAATTCTTCTTCAAATCTCGAAAATATATTGGTTTCCTAGGTTTCCAAAGATAAAGAACGCTTTTCGGATTCATTGGTAACTCGTAAGCGGTTATTCTATATTTTCGTTCATGGTTATATTGTATTTTTATACATAAAAAACATTTATATTTTCTTACAGTGTGGCCATGATACGCATATCTATACTAATAAAAGAACATATCGCTCTGTCTGTCTGTGTGTGTGTGCGTGTCTGCAATAGCTAGCGAAATCTACCGCACGTAGAAGTCTGAAAATTTAGTTGAGGATAGTCCAAGACAGGTCCTGATGCACCTGAGGCTCAGACTTTTCATTTTTAAGGGCCAGGGCCCTTGGGCTCCTTTAAATTTTTATGAACAAAATTGTTAATAACTTGACCCCTTTTAATCTAACCTACTTCCTTTTAAGGGAGCTTTCACCATATAGGTAATCTCACCATTCTACTGTTCAGTTATGACCCTGGACTCTTAGGGCCAAAGACAGGGCCCCTTGAATTTTTTGCTCTAATAAATTGCTTCATTTTAATCCGATCTTCATTTTTTGGATCGTTTTTGCATATAGTTATTCTCACGTTTCTAAATTTCAGTTAAAACCCTGGGGCCCCCTAGGGAATCGCAGGGCCCGGTCCAGGGCCCCTTGAACTTATTGAGCGCCAAGTATTTTTCACCCTCTAATTTTCCCCCCTTCTAAGTGCATAATTTTATAGTTGTGTCTTGGGTTCTTATTCCTGGAGCAACACCCTCATATTTTTATTGAGGACCTAGGGCCCTTTTTTAAACAATTACCCAATCTTTTGTTCATTTCTTTAAAATATTATTCTAACGAATAATTCATACCCTATGCTTAATTTCGACTATTTGAAGTTCTAAAGCACTAAGTACTAAGACTTTTTAACATGTTTTCACGTTAGGGTCTCTTTTTAAATATCAGTTGGCCCCTTTTGTGCCCCCTATTATAGCTCCCTTAAAAATGGTCCGATTCACTAGCTTTTTTTTCTAACAATTCCTTAGGTCCTCCAGCTATTAAATGAATAACAAAAATATTTCTCCGATTTCAGCTACCACCAATTTTGAATATTAATCGCCTTCTTGGGGCCCTTGGTGGGTACTTTTTAAAAATGATCCGAATTTCGTGAAATGTTCTTTAACATAATTCTAGAGTCCTCTGATTACTTTAATAACAACTGAAAATATTTTTATAACCAACAACATGCCAGTTAAGCCCCTGGTTTTTTGGGGCCCGGTAACAGGCCCTTAGTTTTTGCGCCATAAAGTGCCCGCCCTTAATACAATCTTCATTTTTGGAACCCTTTTTCCATTTAATTATTCTCACGTCTATACATTCCAGTTAAGACACTGGGGGCCCTATGGTCCCGTAGGGCCCGGTCTAGGACCCTTGAATTTTTTGTGTGCCATGTATATTACACCAACTAATTATCTCACCTTCTCAGTGGATAATTTTAAAGTTCAGTCTTGGACTTTTCTTCCAGGACCAACACCCTCATATTTTTATTGGGGCCCTTAGGCCTTTATTAAAGGATTTACTAGATTTATTACGCATTTAATTAAAATATTATTCTAATGATTAATTCATATCCTATGCTTAATTTTGACTAGTTGAAGATCTAAAACGCTAAGTACTAAAACATTTTAACATGTTTTCATGTTATGGCCCTGCTTTAACTATCAGTTGACTCCTTTTTTGGCCCTCTATTATAGCCCACTTAAAAAAGGTATAATTCACTATCTTTTTTTTTTCTAACAACTTCTTAGGTCCTCCAACTACTACATGAACGACAAAAAAAAATTCAGTCTTCAGCTACCACCAATTTGGAATATTGATCGCCTGCTTGGGCCTTTGGTGCAGCTTCTTTAAAAATGATCCAAATTGCTTGCAATTTTCTTTAACATAGTTCTAGCGTGCTCTGATTACTTTAAAAACAACTAAAAAGTATCTTTATACCAAACTACATGCCACTTAAGTCTCTGACCACTTAGGGCCCGGTACAGGGCCCCTTGAAGGTATTGCACCATAAATTGTCAATAAATCCCCCCTCTTAATCAGATCTTCATTTTTGAATCATTTTTCCATTTACTTATTCTCCTGTTTCTATATTCCTGTTAAAATCTTGAGGCAACCTAAGGTCCCGATCCGGGGACCTTTGAACTTTGTGTGTGCCATGCATTTTTCACCCCCTAATTTTATCACCTTCTCATTGAACAATTTAAAAATTGAGTCTTGGACTCTTCTCCCTAGACCAACACCCTCATATTTTTATTGGGGCCTTAGAGCCCTATTTTAAGCATTTACCCCATTTTTGCTCATTTCTTTAAAATATTATTCTAATGATTAATTCATACCCTATGCTTAATTTTGACTAATTGAAGATCTAAAACATTTAAACATGTTTTCATGTTAGAGTCCTGCTCTCAACTATCAGTTGTACCCTTTTGGGCCCCGGTTACAGCTCCCTTAAAAATGGTTCAATTCCCAAACTTTTTTTTCTAACAACTTCTTAGGTTCTCCAGTGACTACATGAACGACAAAAAAAAAATTCAGACTTTATCTACCACCAATTTTGAATATTAATCGCCTTCTTGGAGCCTTTGTTGCAGCTTCTTTAAAAACTATCCCATTCTATTGCAATTTTCTTTAACATAGATTTTGCGTCTTCCAGCTACTTTAAAACCACTGAAAAATTTTCTTATACCCAACTGCATTCCATTTAAGACCCTGGCCCCAGAGCCCGGTCTTTTTTTATACCTCAGCTACCACCTTTTTCGAACACGAATCTCCTTTTGGGGCATCAACTTACGTCTACTCACTACAGCCGTAAATTAAAAATCGCGTTCCTTTAAAAGTAAGGGATTTAATCCGTTTATTAAACATCGTGTTAATGTTAAAAGTAATTGATGAAATTACAAGGGGAGGGGGCATCTTCCACCGCTTGGGACGCATTCTTTCCTCGGGTTCTAAGGGCCCAATTTCAACAGGATTTGATTCATTCAACTTAGATTACAATTCAGCTATTCTCTGTATTATGAATTTTTATCCTTGAACTTCAGTTACCAACATTTCCTGACATTAATGGTGCATTCTTTTTTTTGTTGTTGTTGTTGTTTTTATTCTATCGGCTTGATTACTACGAGGTTTTGCTCCCTCAACTTGGATTTAGATTATCTCCGGCACATGCGGGGCACTTCCGGTAAATGCTGCCATACGTAGCGGGTACCCAGGTTACAGGTTATTTCGGAAAGAAGTTTGTTGAGAACACACTAGACGCTGCGAAAGGCAATGGGAACTCCGAAATTAGGTTCATTTAAAAGAATTTCAAAAGATATAAAATCATACAAACTTGAATTTTGTTTAATCCTATTATTTACAAACCCCGGGCAACGCCGGGCAGGTCTGCTGGTGTTATACTAATAGAGTTTCTACTTACACATTCACAAGTATAGATAAACGGTATATAATAGTCTGATTAAAAGCAATAAAGTGCTCAAAAAAACATATAAATTTTAATAAGCATAGAAACATGCAAAACAGAGAGATATTTTCATTCGTTTCTAACCTATACTTCTCTCTCTATATATATATATAGGGTTTAAAAATCTAGGCGCCAGCAGGAAGTCTTTCACCACTAAATTTTATTAGTTTTATTCGCTTAAATTTTATTAGCATTCTTACAAAAATGTCAGACGAAATATTAGAGGAAAAATAACGAATAAAATTTAGTGGTGAGAGACTGACCGCTGCGCCCAGATTTTTACGCCCATACATACATATATATTCACATCTATAAAAACAATATTGATTATTCTCCAATTTATCCTACTCTTAATCATAATTTAAATTGTAAAACAACACGAAACAAACGTGGAAAGGGTTCGTCATCAGTTGCAGTTTCCAAAAAATATATCACTAAATACATAAATGATCTTCAAAGTAAATATTTAGAGAAATATAACTGGTTGTTAATTCGAAAAAACATCTTTGCTATTAAAAAGAAACAGATTGTACAACATTTAAATGTATTTCTAAGTAAATCTTTCTCTAAACATTTCTCTGATATTTATTTTGACCTCATTATGACTAGGGTTAATCTTTTAAATATTAATTTACAAAAAAAACATAAAATTCAAAACATGAATACTCAAATGATAACTACTTTTTCAAATCACATATTTAATAAAATTAATATCAATTCTATAATTAATGATAAAAATTGTTATTTTCCCATTAATAATCTTCATATATCAAAAACCTTTAAATATCCGAATACAATTGGTAGAAAGATTTTTAACTACAATACATTTTCAAAAAATACATCTGCTGCAAGTAATTTTCCATGTAAATGCAATGACCCCACTCTAAAAAAATACATAAACAATGATCATGGACATATAATCACTGGAAATCTTGATATTGTTAATGATTTTAAATTGAAACAACTAATGGGTTATGGTACTAAATATAGACTTCCATCTAAATTTAATGTTAAATCTATTATCAAACAGTTTACATATGATATTGATATTTTTATTTATAAAATTTCTATTTCTTAGAATAAGCCTATTGAATATTTTAATCAATGGAAGATATTAGTAATTGAAAAATTAACTATGGCTTTAAAAAATAATATTGCTGATTTGGTTTCTATTAATACAAAGCATTATTTCCAACAAATTACTAAATTACAAAAAAACTACGTTATTACATATGTAGACAAATCTCCTAACAATTATGCTATTATATGTAA
The DNA here is from genome assembly GCA_963932465.1 of Maratus speciosus. Classification (NCBI taxonomy): domain Eukaryota; kingdom Metazoa; phylum Arthropoda; class Arachnida; order Araneae; family Salticidae; genus Maratus; species Maratus speciosus. The sequence goes on along the minus strand of OZ010796.1, from coordinate 489,699,281 downwards.
ATCATATTATCACCAACTTCTTACAAATTCTATTTCTTCTAATAAGTCATTTCAAAAAACTAATGAAAATGTAATTGTAAATAATCGTAAAATTCGAAGTTATTATAAACTTTTAAATATTTTATCTACTAACTTTAATTATCCATATTTAGTTCTTATTCACAAATTTCATAAAACTCCTATTAAATTTAGGACTGTTACTATTGGTTGCAATACATATAATAATAAAGCCAATAAACTTCTTTTAAAAATTCTTAATCAATTATACAGGGTGTCCGGTCTCAACGGTGTCCAATGGCTAATTCCTAAACCGTTAGTCATAGACATATAATTCCAATTACAAAAATGTTTTAAATCAGGTAAAGAAATATTTTAAAAGCGATTTGGGTCAATAAAAACATTTCTTAAAAAATTACGAAATTTAAATTTTTATACGGTCCCCCGGTCCTATAAGTTATATTTAGTGAAATTTTCCTTTTACACTGACAAGCAATACAAAAAAAGTCCCGTTATTCTACGATTAAAATTGACCGAGTAATAGCTGTTTAAAGTTGGAGCATATTCTTTGCTGCAAATTGGGGGTCATTCACAAATTTAGTCGAAATATAATTTCGTCAGATATAAAAAATGTTTGGGAGTAAAATTAACATTGCAATATAAATTTGAAATCTTTAGTCATTCTGGCATATTAATGGAAAATATAAAATTTGTAATAAACATTTAAGAAGAAAGAAATAACAGAATTTTTGTTAAATAAAATGATTCTAAATTAACAGCCTCAATTCTTCACAAAATGATACGTATTTTAAAATATTATTAGATTGCACAAGCCTGCAAAAGTTGGGTTATGTCATGTTTTTTAGCTTTTGATAATTGATTCTTATATATTCTGTACCGCTGAATCCGAAATTGACCTTCATTTTTAACTATCATATCAGGATTTTTTGCAAATTGTAAATTTCAAAGTTAAGAAGTCCAGTGTTAAAATTGAATTTCCTCCCCCATCTCATCGGACCACTCAGCTATTTAGCTGTAAGAATCCCAGGATAAGCAAAAATATCAAATAATTTTTTTTATAAAATAAAATAAAATATAAAATGTTTTACATATGTTTTATAGTATGAGATTTTCACTATATTTTAACTTACACATTTGCGATTTGCAAAAAAATTCTAACGTGATGGTTAAAAATTAAGGTCATTTTCAGATTCAGTGCTAAAAAGTGCGTAAAAATCAATTATCAAAAGTTAAAAAACACAATCATCTCCTCTACTTTATAGTATTCGATTTTTGTTATTCTTTTAATTTGAAAATTTATGATTTGCGAAATATCCTGACATGATGGTTAAAAATTAAGGTAATTTTCAGATTCAGTGCTAAAAAATACATAAAAGTTAAAAAACCCAACAATCGCAGTATTGTATTATCTTATCTAAAATGTTTTCTTAAATTCCTTGGCAGAAATCTATCCGAAATTTTTTGTGTTATCCTGTAAAATAAGTATAAATGGTAACCACCGAAAATCTTAATAATATTAGATTGTTATCTGATTTGCGCCAGTATGTAAAATGCAATCTCGATCGGATATTTAAAAGTGGGTTAAAGTTCGAGTACAAATTTTGAACTGGAAAAACATACATACGATTGTTGAAGTAACATAAAAACTTATAAAAAAAACATAATTTTTGTTAAAAGAAATCATAAGAGAAACAGTCGCAAATCCTGACAAAATAAAACATATATTATTTTAGCCAATTTGAGACTTAATCATAATACTTGTAGGATTTTTTTTTCAAAGCGCAGATACACATGAAGTAAGATCTTCGAATACTTTAAACACTTGGTATATGATCCCTCAAAGCTAAGCCGAACTCATTTGTTTTCAGAGTAGAAAAGTGGCGTAAGTCATGCGTTTTTAAAGTTTCATAACTCGCTCAATTTTAGAGTTATATGAATGGGACTTCTTTTGTCTTACTTGTCAGTTTAATAGGAAAAAATTACTAAATATAACTTATAGGACCGGGGGACCGTATAAAAATTTTAATTTCGTAATTTTTTAAGAAATGTTTTTATTGACACAAATCGCTTTTAAAATGTTTCTTTACCTGATTTAAAACATTTTTCTAATTGGAACTATATGTCTATGACTAACAGTTTAGGAATTAGCCATTGGACACCGTTGAGACCGGACACCCTGTATATACTTACTATAAACATTGATAATACACATTGTATAAAAAATAGCTATCAACTTGTCAATATTTAAAAAAAAATCTTCATTGTGTATATAATATAACGACATATGACTTCAAAGATCTTTTTAGTAATATAGACCTATTAGATTTACATAATATTATAAATGCATTATTTAAAAAGTATTATAAAAAACTTGAATTACCATCTAATATAGATTTTTCATATTTTAAATCTTTAACAAACTTCATTATCTATAATAATTATATATTGCAAGATAACACATTATATTTACAGCATGTCGGTATACCACAAGGTGGTTCTACATCCATATTATTATTAGACTTATACTTATATCATTATGAACGTACTTTTACTAATAATAATCTACATTTATATCGTTATATTCATGACATAATTTTAATTGAAACTGATCAATCTGTAATTACTCAATTTCCAGTAGATTATCCCACTAATTTGGAATTAACGGAAAACCTTTTATTTAACAATACAATTAACTTCTTAGATCATAAAATTACAATAAAAGACAACAAAACAATCACAGATTTATATGACAAACGTAAAGAATTTTAAATTCTAAAGAAGTTTAAATTCAAAGTTAATACATTTACAAATTTTAAATCTTGTCTACATCATTCTGTATATCGAAATATAATACTTAATCATTTATGTAGAATAAAATGTTTATGTTCTTCTCCTCTAATTAAGAATAATATTAAAAAAATAATTTATGATGCATTAAATCATGGTTTTCCAAAAAAATTCATATATTCATTAATATACAATTAGTACTTTACTTACATGATATTTTAAAACAAATTAACACATGCGTAAACAAAATTACAAAAAAATATATAAAATAAAAAAATATCTATAAAAAATTAAAAATTCTAAAATAATATAAAAAAATTATTATAGGTTGGATGGGTGGGTAGATGTTAGAGTACGGAGGAGGGTGGTGTTGTCTGGATAATACGCAATGGTTAATTTATTAAAACAAATGGGGCTTTTGTATTATCACTATATTTTTAATACGTAATTTATAAGGATGTTGATTTGATATTTTATATGTAATTGGTGACTTTCATATATATTTAGCTTATTTAAAATTTTATCTAATTTACAATAATTTGTTATTTAATTTTAATTTACTCAGGACAATATCATATTAATTACTAATAGTATGTCATTTTTATAGTGATTAATATGAATATAAGTTTATTTAATATAACTAAAGTTATCCTGTATGTATTAAAATTGGGTAATTATTTTTATTATTATTCCTCTATTCTTTTTAATATTGATCTATTTTCACTTTGTGTTACAAAATTTATTATCGGTTTAATGTGTTTGAATGTCCCACATTCATACTTTTTGGATTTTTATGGCTGTATGAAAATAACCCACACACTATATTTAAGAATTTTAGGTAATGGGAATTTAAGTATCTGATAATCTTCTATATACTTCCATATGTTTTTTATTTCATGTTCATTTTATAAATATCTTATATTTAATAGTTATTATTAACGATTTTTATATTATTTTTATTATATATTTATATTAATTATTATTGAATTTATTTTATAGCATATAGCTATATGCTATATATTATCAATGTTATAGAATTATTTAAATTCTTAGTATAGTTTAAATGAGTAAGAAAATAGAATATTTTGAATGATTTTTTTTTAAATTTTATTAACAATAGTTTTTTTTTTATTTTTTTTAAGTGCATAATGATATAGTGTGGTTTATATTAGGTTTATAATTATCTATATATAAGGATTTGTTTGGTTTTGCAGTTGATATATATATTTTTTTTTTTTACATTCATAGGCTTTCATTTGTTCATCTTGTGACATTTGAATAATAAAAATACTACTAGATGGCAGCACCTAAATTTGTCTTTTGATGATAAGTTATATATTTTGTCTTTTGCAGCTTCTTTTCAGTAGTAATTTCTTACACCAGGTGGGGTTTTTTTCGCTAAATTTTGACGATATTGTTAAATAGTAATTAAGTAATATAAAAGTGTATTTTAGTTATTTTAAATAATGTAATCACTTTCTATTTATTTTATTTTATATTATATTAATTGTATTTATCACGGTATTTCAAAATGTATTAACTGCATCCTTTGGTATCAATTACTGTGATTTCTTAACTGTTTTATTCAACTTAATATTTACGTTATTATGGTAGCCATGTGCGAGTGGATATATTGAAAATAACTGAAATATTAATCGGTATGTTGTGTAATATTTCTATTTTATATGCTATAGCTATTTAAATTGGTTTTATTGAATTTTCCATTTCATATTATTTGATTCTATTCTGTTTTCATTTTGAATCTATTCACTTGATTATAATGGTTGTTCGGGCAGAGAGAAAAAAAAATTAGCTTTAGCTTTTTTTTCTCACAGAAAACAACCATCTACCTTATATCATTGAATTCTGTGCCCTTGAAAATGTAATTCAATATATAAGCTTTTCCATTATTTGTCGGTGTCCATTTTCTTCTTTTTTCTTCCATAATAATTCTTATAATAAATTATTTGGCACTTTATTTTATACTTACAGCTTTAATTCACAATATTACGGTTTTTGATGGTGGTAGGTTATGCTTAATTAATAGTTATATATATATATATATATATATATATATATATATATATATTTCATAAATAGCCATTTTAATTATGCTTTATCACGCATTTAGCTGTGAAGTTGCATACAGGATCTCCCTTCTTACCAGTTAATAAACTAACTTTACTGGTGTACTTCCACTTGAAAATATTTTATAAGATTCCTTTTTTATAATATTAAAGGCCATTTACATCAAAATAGTTATTTTTGCCATTACAAAAATTAGGGGCTTTTTTATGATCCCTAATTCTTGTTCATTTAATTTGGGTAAACGGTCTCCAAGCTTTAACAAATAAAGCAAAAAGCACTTTTAGTTATGACAAAAACCTAACACAGTTATGATACTTCGAATTTTATTAATTTTAAGCGTTTTACGACACTAGAAACACGTTCTTCTGTTTTAACATTATTATAGAACTCAAATTCTAATTCTCAGAGAAAATCTCGTCAAAACACTTATTGTGCACCAAGGAATATCTCTTACAATTAATTTTCACTCTGTAGAGATTTCGTGCTTGGTTACAGAGGGAGAACAATTGATATCGCAGTAACGATTCTATTTGTCTAGTACCAATGCGAGATGGTTTTCGTATAGTCTCTAGGGAAATTAAAGGTTTAATCAGTGGAAACTTTTAAAGCGTCTTTCACTGAATAAATGTAAATGAAATACTGACGAAAATATCTACTGTTCACTGAATGTTTTACATAATCTGCAACATTGTAACTTTTTATATTTAAACTGTCATTAATGTAATTTTTATGCACAGTAAATGATAAATTCTTTACAACAATAAACTTTTCTTTATAAGTAAAATATAAATCACACGAAATACTTCGAAAATAATCATGATTTAACAATATTTACAACTTGTGAAATTTTCACAACATGTTCCCCCCTTGAATTTCTTTAATATTTTTTCAAATCCATTACACACGTCACGCATTGCATCGATGAATATTACATACCATATATTGTTTTAAGAATATTAGGCAGCTTTCATTACAAAAAGCTACCTATTGCAGCCGTTCGGAGGAAAGCGATTTCAAAAAATTTTGGTATATTTTCATCGATCATGACCCCCAGACCCCGAAACCACCCTTCGTTCAAAATTGATATACCGGGTGTCCCAAAAAGGACAGACTGATTTTAAAATTCAATAACTTCCAAACGGTGAGAGATATTTAAAAAATACTTGCAGGAGGGTTATGCATAAAGTCAAAAGTATTTTTACAGTGATTTTCGATTTTAGTTTGAATGACAGACAATAGATGGCGCTGCGATCATTAGAGGCTAAATCTAGGCTCGATTTTTGGTACTTCGGGGCCCGGATAATACATTTCCATCTCCTTTTTCTGCATGGAACAACAGAAAAGACCAAAAATCGAGCCTGTATTTAGCGACTATTGCTTACAGCGACATCTATTGTTTGTAATTCGAACTAAAATCGAAAATCACTGTAATAAAACTTTTGACTTTATGCATAACCCTCCTTCAACAATTTTTTTTAATATCTGTCACCGTTTGGAAGTTATTGAATTTTAAAATCAGTCAGTCCTTTTTGGGACACCCGGTATATATCTGGCTTATGTCACACTGTAACTCTCGTAATTATGAACCGATTTCGATGTAATTTGGTGTGTACATAGTACATACCAATGTCTCGACCGAGTTCATTGGCCAGCTTCATCCGCCGTTTTGTTTCAAAATGGCGGCGATTTAAAATTTTTAAAAAATTTTTTATTTGAAATGTGGTACCAAAAAATTAAAAAAGGAAAAATATTTTTTTCTTATATATTTGACCTTTATACAAAGATTCCGGAGCAGTTTTTGTTTCGTCTATATCTTAAAAAATGGCTGAGTTATAGCATTTTGAATTTCTAGCGTGGCTGACATTTTGAAACGTCCTGAAATTTGTCACGCGATAAAAGGCGTATTTATAAACCGATTTCGTTGTAATTCGGTGTGTACACAGTACATACAAATATCTCGACCGAGTTCGTTGGCCAGCTTCATACGCCATCTAGTTTCAAAATGGCGGCCATTTAAAAATATTTAAAAAATAAAAAAATTAAAATGAGATAGCAAAAAATTGGAAAATGAAAAAGATTTTTTTCGTATGTGTTTGACCTTAATACAAAGATTCCGGAACAGTTTTTGTTTCGTCTATATCTAAAAAAATGGCTGAGTAATAACATTTTGAATTTCTATTGTGGCTGACATTTTAAAACGACTAGATATTTGTCACGCGATAACAGGCGTATTTATGAACCGATTTGGATGTAACTTGGTCTGTACATAGTACATACCAATGTTTCGACTGAGTTCGTTGGCCAGCTTCATTCGCCATTTTGTTTCAAAAGGGTTACCATTTAAAAAAAATTTAAATTTAAAATTTAAAATGAGGTATTAAAAAATTGGAAAATGAAAAAGATTTTTTTATGTGTTTGTCCTTGATACAAAGATTCCGGAGCAGTTTTTGTTTCTGAAAATTTGTTCTTTTGTTTATATCTTAAAAAATGGTTGAATTATAGCGCTTTGAATTTCTAGCATGGCTAACATTTTGAAACTATCTTGTATTTGTCACGCGATAGCACACGTATTCGCCTATTTCGATGTAAGAAGGCATGTGGATAGTATACATCAATACCTCGACCAAGTTCGCTGGCCAGATTCATCAGCCATCTTGTTTTAAAATGGCGGCCATTAAATTAAAAATTATATATATATTTAAAGTGAGGCGCAAAAAAAATTAGAAATTGAAAAATGTTTCTTTCTTAAGTATTTGGCCTTGATATAAGGATTCAGGAGCATTTTTTGTTTGTATTTACCTTAAAAAATGGCTCAGATATAGCAGTTTCAATTTCTATTGTGGGTGACATTTTGAAAAATCTGATTTTTTGCATACGACAGCACTCGTATATATCAACCGATTCCGATGTGAGTGAGCTTGTGCACGGCAATTACTAAGGTCTCGACCAAGTTCACTGGTTAGCCTCATCCACCATGTTGTTTTAAAATGGCAGGCACTTTAATAAATCGCCGAATTTGGCAGCCAAATATAAGTTACTTTAAAGAAAAGCAGCTTGGATAAAGCTGACTAATTTCGCGAAATTCTCATTCGTTATATTGATAAAAATTAGTATTGAATCTCCTATAGTCGGTTTCCACTAAATTGAGCTTCGTGTGTTTGAATGATATAAGTTGGCTTTTTTAAAATAAGGAATATGAAAGCTACCTTTTCCTCCCGGCACTGGCCGGAAGGACTTTTTTTAAATTAGTCAGATTAATGACCTTGTATGTGCTTAGTTCGGATAACATGTAAGCTCACATGTAAAAAAATATATGAGTTTTAAATAAAGAGGCTTAAAATCGCCCTTCATCTGTGTTAAAAAAAAAAAATCAGTTCCACAGCACCACTCTTGGACTATTTCTGAAGTGTAAATTGATGCCCCATCTTGATAAAAATAATAGTTGTCCGCGTCAAATATTTCTCCAAACTTGTAAGACTTTTCAAAAAACCCAGCTTTAAAATTTTCGGATTATATAACAGTGAAAAGTTGTTTGAGAATATTGTATACTCTGTATAACAGACAAATAGCTTTAAAAGCTCTTTGCAAAGAAATTCTACAGGATATGAGGTAGGATACTATTTTTTTTCTTCCGACAAAAAACTTTTGGTTTTTCAAGTTACAACATTTTTAAACATTTCAAAGCATTATACTGGCTAACTAATACTTATACAGGCGATTTTTCTTTTTTTGAGTATAGCAAAGTTCTGTGAATCACCTTCCTGGGAATGCTACGTTGCATATTATGATCTAATTCAATTCTGCTGTTAAATAAGTTGAAGATTAAAATTCGGAAATAGTCTGTAGATAATAGAACCCTATCCCCCCCCCCCCATAAGTGTATTCATCAATGCTTTTGAATACACATTTTAATGAAAATGACCATCTGTGCTTGTTTTAAGTAAGTAATCATGCTAGAGTTATACATACTCAACAAAGTAACCCAGTTGTACTATATGAGTTGTACAGTCGTGGGGAAAAAAAGTAAACACCTCTACTAACTCCTCAACTAAATATCGTAGAAGAAAGTTACTGGTACCGAACGATTGGAAATAAAGTCTATTTTTAAATTATGAATATAAAATTTACGTAAGGAGCCATCTACACATTAAAACGAACCCAAACTTCATTTTCTTCAATGGCAATACCGAATTTTAGACAATATTTCAAATCTTCGGTTCCAACTATGCCTAGACACCAAATTTCAAGGCATTTAAATGATAAGTTTTTGAATTATAAACATTCAAAAATTAGTGCTTCTAATGTTAAATTACATTTTCATATTTTTATTTATATCTCCTGAAAATATACTCCTAATGTGCTAATTTTTGTGTAGCAATAATACTAATATACTCAAAGATAAATACGTTGAATTTGCAATTTTTATAATTTTATGATATGAATTATGAATTATGAAAATAATATTCGAAAACATTATGAATTGCAACCTACATTTTTTTTTTTTTTTGATGGATTTAGATTTATTAAGTCTCGCTTTATGGAAATCCAAAATTTCACATTTTTCTTCCAAGTTGTTTACATATTATGCTTAAAAAACGGCAAAATGGTGGTTTAAGGGGCCGTCTGTGATAGAAGTGACATGATGCTTTGAAATTTCTTCTGCTATTCTGTCATCTAGCAGTCTTTAAAGACTGCTTGAGTAGAACTTAACATGCCTTGATCAAGAAGGAGGCTCCCTCGGCCAACAGTCGAGTACCGAACTTCAATTGGGATACAGCCCCTAAAATACGCTCGTTTTAAAATAATTAATTTCTCGGAAACTTATCGTACGGGTTGCATAAAAATTTGTGTTTTGGCTAATTGAAGGGTGTAGAGTTCGTTTATGCTGTCAGAATTGTGTACTGCTATTGAAAAAAAGAAAGTTATGGTTCGTTTTAATATGTAGAGCGTCCTTTAAGCAAATTTTATACACATCATTAAAAACTTTTATTCCCTTAAAACTTTTATTTACAGACTTTATTTCCAATCCTTTGGTACCTGTAACTTTCTTCTACGATAATTTGTTGAGGAGATAGTAGGGGGTGTTTACTTTTTTCTTCCGAAACACGATCGAGCCCAACAAAAAATTATTTTAAGCAGAAACTCAACACAGACACCGACGCACTTGAACCCGAAGCCGTCCCTAACCCGTAGGGAACGAAAATTAATCCATATTTTAATTCAATTATGGAAAAGTAGTTTACAAATGTATCTCCAATATCAATTTTATTTTAGTTTTGAATACTGAAGTACACATATACATCCATTAATATTCAAATATATTGTTTTTACATTTTAAAAATAGTCAGGATTTTGAAAAAACGGAGTCAATCCGAACCCGACCCTAAAGAGTCAAAACCCAACACGAAACCGATCTGAATTCAAAACATTTAAAGTCAACCCGACCTGCAAGGAAAAAACTTAGCGTCATCCTGATCCGAAGTTTAGATAAAATCTGGTTAGGCCGATCCGATGCAGGACTCTAATAAGTATCACATTCATATGCTTTCATCTAAATACCACCATGAGCCATGAGTTAAATACTACCATATCTACATATCATTTCACCGATGCTGGGTTAATTTCGTCTCATACTTGCCACAGGGTTGTGGCTGATGAATATATTCCATCTTGTGCTGCAGATTAAGTCTTGCTAACATATAAGAGTGAGGGATGCCAGGCTGGGTATATTCCGAGTAGCTCAGTTAGTAGAGCATTGGTGTGCTATACCAATGATCGGGTGCGAGTCTTGGATTGGACACTTTTTCGCTGTTGATCTTACTCCTTGTTAGCAATTCAAAAATTCATGTCATTAAAAAAAAATTTAATTTTCCTTTTATAACGACACAAACTTTTTGAATAGATAAGGTGAAAATTACCTCTGGGAATTTCAAGCAATAAATTTGAAGACCCCTATTCTAAAGGTAAAGCAATTACTCAGCACATGGATTTTGTTCTCTTCACGAATCAATATTTAATTAAATTGTTTTGAGGCTTCCAGTAATCAGAACGCTCGAATAACGCTGAATTACTTCACATCACTTTTTTAGTTCATTAAATATTTCGTTATCTTATGCAGTTCTTCCTTCGCCCACTTTTTTTTCTTTTTGTAAGCGTCGTGAGATTTAATAAAGCTTATTATAATATTCTTGTTTACCCATTATTAGTTGTGTTTCTGTTTAGCTATTTTTTCATAACATGGACACATTTTGTTCAAAAAACTTTTATTTTTTATAAAAACTTCGTAATTATTAAAAAACGATTGATTAGAAAGAACGCTACGGATTCAGAAAATTAAAAACCTTTAAAAGTTCAGTATTAGGAACATTTGTTATTATGTTCTAATTACTTATATTAGAATTGGTACTTTAATGCTATATTCTTTCAAAAAATTAAGTTTTAAAGCATATAAGAAATATGCATTTATGAGGTTGTACATTCTTTAATTATACACTAGTTTCCAAATATTAAGAAAAAACAACAAACGTAGCGATTACTCAAAATGTTACAAGTAGATTTTAATAAAACTGAGACACAATTTACAAGACATAGTAAGGTATAAAATAACATTAAAAGAAATAACCAGACGATTGTGGTGTTTCAGAAATTAATACAATTATAAAATAAACAAAATAAATGTCTCAGTTTGGTATAGGAAAAGTACCTTTACTATGAAGTATGATCACCCCTAGAAGCAATACAGCACATACAGCGAAGTGTGATGCTGTCAATTGTGCGATCGATAAGTTTGCTGGGAAGTGCGAGCCATTTCTCTTGTAAAGCAGTTGTAAGCGTGGCAAGGGTCTGAGGAGGGGGATTGAGAGCTGAGACACATCTTCCTAAAGCATCCCAAAGATGCTCAATGGGATTCAAGTTCAGTGATCGCGCTGGCATTACCATGCGATGAATTGTTTCGTGCTGAAGATAATCTTCTACGATGTGAACCCTGTGCGGTCTAGCTTTATCGTCCTGTAACAGGAAATATTTACCTATTGCACCGGCATAAGGGTGCACATAAGCATCAAGAATGTCATCTCTATAGACGTGAGCATTCACAGTTCCACGTGGAAAGGCAAGGGGGTCTGTACGTCCGCCCAAAGAGATACCATCCCAAACACAGACACTGCCTCCCTATTGACGAATCTCTTTTACGAATGTTTAATGGATGATAATGTGTTCCCTGTTCTCTAAAAATCAAACAATGCCTACTATCAATTTGGAAGCTAAACAGGAACGTATTTGTGACTAGAACACGCCGCCATTGATCAGCCGTCCATAGGACATGTTGACGTGCCCACCTTAAACATTCCCTCCGGAGATATGAGGTGAGCGGCACACAAATATCTGGTCGCATCGCATAAAGACTACCTTCATGAAGCTTTCTAAGCACAGTAGACGTTGATACTAACCTTCCAGTGACTGCATCAAGGACGGATTTAAGATGAGAGGGTCTTGCTGTTCTATTCCTTCATACACATAACCGCAAATATCGGTCATCGATGCTTGTCGTAGCTATTGCTCGTCTTTCGCTGAACCTTCAGGAAGCCGAACCTGTGGTTTGAAAGTGTTACCAAAGCCTGTGAGCAAAAGAAGGACTCACATTTAGCCATCTGGTCACCTCTGTCTAACTTTGGCCTACATCCAATGTTCCAATAGCTCTATATCGCAGTTATGCGGACACATGGTACCTCGAGGTCATACTAATGAATTGGCTATCTCAGTTTTCTTATCTCATCATCACAGCGACACCAGCAGCCGTACTCTCTAGAATGTATTTTTATGCTCCGCACAGATGGCGCAATCCGATTGCAGCGCCACTAATTTGCATTTTGTAATTTTAATCAGCATCTTTTAGTTAACAACATATCCAAGTTTCATACGGATAGGTTAATTTTTGAATGAGTTATCGCTCTTTTTGTGATTTTTCCTTAATTTTTGGAAAACAGGGTATTTAATGATTCTCAAGTCATGTAATATTTCAGAATATGCACTAAAACTTCGCATCACATATTTAGTTCATTAAAATGGTTCGTATGGTCCCTTTAATTTGAATACCACTATTTCAGAATAATACTATTCGACTTATTTAATGACGAAACGTAACCCATTAAATTAGATGAAAATCATTAATCAGAAATAGCGGTACTCAAACTCAAGGACTCAAACAAACCCTGATTTAACCTGTTGATTACGCTGGGACATATACGTCCAACATACGTCCAGCATAGCACGGCGTCACTGGTGAATATTTCTATGTTGTTTTCATAACACTATTTACAAAAACTATTATGGTTTTTTCTGGCAAATTTTGTTAATGAGAAACATTTAACCTCTTGATGGACGATGGGATATACAATTTGGTGGGGAGGTAGAAAATAGCAAAGAAGACAATGTCACGTAGGAAATTCTGGGCGCAAATGAACGCATAACGTTGATAGAGCACTGTGTATGTACAATTTCTGATTTCTGCTGACTCGCAAAGCTCTTTGACAAGTCCAGCCGCTCGTCATTGGACAAGGTGACTCTGCATACGTGGAATGAGTCATTATACGTTAAATGAAAATGCAGATGTGCATCTAATTTACGGTGCTATAGGGGAAAGTGGTCGGAGAGCTGCGCAAATGTATGCAAAACACTGTAAAATAGCTTCTTCGATTGGAACTCTCCTTGTCGATCGGTTTCTCCTCTATCATGACTCGTAACCGATCCGGTTTCGAACAGTTGTTGATGAACACGTGCGAACATTTGAGGTTTTCGCCAGTTGGAGTAGCATTCTGCATACATTTGCGCAACTCTCTCACTAATATCCCCTGCAGCACCGTAAGTTAGATGCATGTCTGTCTGTATATTAATTTAACGTATAATTATTCATGTTACTTCTGCAAAGACACCTTGTCGAATGACCATCGTCTGGAATTGTTGGAGAACTTCGCGCGTGAGCAGAAATTGTAGATACACAGCACCATTTACAACGTCAATCGTTCGTTTGCGCCCATAATTTTTTATATGAAATTGTCTTCTTTTGCTATTTTCTACCTCCCCACCAAATTTGAACGATCATTCCTGATACACCCTGTATATCCCACTTACATTTAATCCCCAAATGACATGATGAAACCAGAAATTGTGAATTAAAAAAAAGCGTTTACTTATTTTGATATAAATTTGTTCGTATATTCTGTTGTCACTCAACCATTTCAACGTTATAGCATCAGTAGTATTTTGCCCAAAAGGGTTAAATCAGATTACAATGCATACAACAACATTTTTCAAACTTCACAGTTTAGTAGAGTTCGTTTAACTCAGAGGTGAAGAAACCACATTCCAGCGGGCTGTCACTTCCATCTTCGTTTTATTTCACGACAGAAATTCTGTAATTAAATAAAGCGTAGATTACTATTTTTAAAAAAGCAGTGATAATTGTTCAGTTGGCACTCGCGTTCTCTACCTTTGTGTAGCCTCGATAAATTTCAAAACATTTTTTTAAATAAATACTCAACATTTATATTGACATCTAGACGGGAATGACAGGATTTTCTACGGCGGGAGCTAACTAAAAATAACTCCTCATTTTGTTATTTTATGTTTTGTTAAGTCATAACAAATAAGGAGATAAAATATTTTTTAAGCATATTATACGTTTAAGAGGAGGGGAAACCACATTCCAGCGGGCTATAACCACCATCTTCGTTTTATTTCACGACAGAAATTCTGTGGTAAAATAAATTGTAGATTACTATTTTAAAACAGCAGTGATTGATTGACCCTCCGATATTCGCGTTCGCCACCCTTGATGTAGCCTCTATAAATTTCAAAACACCTTTTCTAACCCCTTCGGGACGAGCTTCTTTTACAGAATTTTTAATATTTTATCACCGGTTTTTTAAATCAGAATAGGGAAATTGAATCGGGAAAATGCTCGGATTAAATAAGGCAAAATTTACAATAAAAATGTACTAGTGAGAATAATCACGGATTCTGAGCACTTTAGGCGGCACGAATACCGGTCGCTCGTCCCCAAGGGGTTAATAAATACTCAACATTTATATTGATATCTGGGCGGGAATGACAGGATTTTCTACGCCGGGGGATAACTGAAAATTAACCCCCATTGTGTTATATTATTTTGCTAAGTTATTACAAATAACTTAAAATATATTTTTAATCATATGCATGTATTTTATTCTTTACATTAATTTCAATCTTATATACAAATTACCCAGCAAAGCGATAGTTACTGGCAATGATGGAGAAGTGCTGGCTGATGATCTACCACTGTATGACCACTGCTGGACAGCTTCAGTCAACTTTGCTGTTGGAAATCATCAGATAAAATTCTGGTGGGCTTCCGTTTTATCTCATGCGCTGGCCCACTACCACATGGAAGTGCTCGAACTTTTGCAGTATTATTTCTGGGAACCCTTACGCTAGGTGGCATTGTGAATATCGAAGACATTGAGTATTTGAACACAAATCTAAAATGAATATCTTAAAACAATATAAGCTGTGAAGCTAATTTTTTTTAACTGTAAGTAATATAGCTCCACTGCCACCAACAAAATAAATAGGTAAATGAATAAATAAATAAATTCGTTATTTCAACGCTCTTTTTTTTCTCCTTAACACGTTCACGCCGGCGCGGTGGGTCACACTCGACCGTCTCAGAGTTGTAAAGTCTCCGGCTTTTTGCATACCACTATTATTTTAGAGAAAATATTGTTCTTTTAAATCACCCAATTGTTCTAATTAAATCAAACAACATTTTCTGTATTAAAATACTGGTATACAAAAAGCCGGAGACTTGGCAGCTCCGTGAAAGTCGAGTGTGACCCACGTGTTAAATATGATTTTACTAAGTTACAAAGGATTTCGGTTTTCATAATTTACACAGTTCAGAATCAATAATAAAAAACCGTATAAAATATATAGGATTTCTATGCAATACAATAATTTCAATACCAGTTTAATGATTGGGAACGTAAATCACAAAATAAACAAACTTGTAATAGTGTAATGAGAGCTTGATAGCTACGAGCGGTCGTAGCATACACTGAAAGTAATTGTTCATGTCTGATCACGAAAACCAAGCAGCATCGAGCGCGGTTAGTACTTGGGAGGGTGACCACATGGAAAGCGCTGCAAGTTCAAATATTTCTATAGACACTTCTACAGATATTTCTATAGCTCTTGGTGAAACTAGCTTATAGAAAAAGTTCTATAATACTTTGATTTTTTATAGAATTCTATAAGAAATTTTTATAAGGGAAAGTGCTGGGTCAGCAAAGGAATAGCAGTGGGATATGTGCTAGCACTGCAGGAAAAGTGCCGGATTCAAGTAATATAATTATATACCAATGCTAGCCTGCTGTTGGCCATCACTGACGGGCCAGCTGCATTCCGCACGGACACTTTTGTACTAGTTTAAGTAATGGCACCATTGATTACTTTACCACTGATGACAGTACTGGCTGTCATCTTTTTCACAGCTGATGGCCCACTGTTTCTTTCTTTGCTGGGTATGTGCCAGTTTACTCAAAACGCAACTGGTGCAGAAAATGTTCTTTATTTCTCCATATAATGCTACCAGACCACGGTTTTTTTAGGAAGGCATGAATTAATGTTAGCTACTTGAATTTAACACCAGCATTCTCAAACTTTGACCTCTTATAACTCCATTGAGATTTCACAAAAATCGCTAAACTATACACTTTTTCCGGTCTGATTTGATCCCACGATCTCAAATAAAGTGATAACGGGGTTTATACGTTTCAGGGACTTTTTCAGGAAAAATATCAGAATTTTTTATATAAATAATTTAGGATAAATACGCGAAATTCCTCCTTATTTAAGGAGAGATTTTCTATAAGAAAATACTGGATCGAAGAATTTCATGGTCTGGAAATTCCAGTACCCGTGCGAACCCTGTAAAAATAGGTGTAACCATTTCAATAATCTAATTTGGTTCAATTTTTAATATGTAGACGACCCCTATTTCAAAATTCGCATTCATATTCTGAAGGAAGAAAATATTTCGAGTCCAATGACACCTTTGGTGTGCCTTTCTCATAAACGGTCTGCGAATAAACCCATTTGTATCATATATATTAAAACACAAACCTATTTCTGTAAGTATCGATTTTTCAGACATATACGCATCGCCAAAACTCTTTTTCAGACTTCTTCAATTTAGAGGGAAGAGGAATGGGTTCCTGGTGGCGCAGAGGTCTAAGGCACACGTTTAAAGCACTGAATTTTTGTAGAGGATGCAGGTTCGAATCCAACGCCCGGCAAAAGAACTTCTGTGATATTTTTGGCGATAATTTATCTCAAGGATGACATATTTTATTAAGAGGAAATGTTATATGATTTTTATTTAATTATTAGTATTATTTGAATGCTTTATAATTAAATAAATTGAGCTGATCTACAATTTTTGTTATATTTTCTGCCCATTATCAAGAATATATAGATGTGTGTGTGTCAGAAAAAAAGTTTGCCTTTCTTTTACGTAAAAAATAAAAGAGAAAGAAAGAAAAATATTCATATAAGAACTATAAAAGTAATTACCTTGATATACATGGTTTAATATTTAAAAAAGGCATAAAAATATAAAATAAAATTCAAGTAATAAAATATATATTATACATTGTTAGCTGAAGTTTTAAAATTAGAGTTTTAGAGAATGAGACTGATAAAAATAAAATTCATGGTAGCTTTTAATGGTCATGTAATGAAAAAAAAAATAAATAATAAATATTGTTTTTTATTGCAAAAAAATGAGACCGTAGTACGTAAAAATAAATGCTCTACCCAATATTTTTTGTTCAATTTCTGATAAAAAGCAAGCGAAATTGATTGTAAATTATGAACTTAAAATCCTTTCACTTCATTGAATAGGTTAGACTGACAGCACCTTCTATCGCATTAAAGAAATATGGATCAATTATGCAATATAGAAATTTGTCCCAATTTCAATGATTAATTAAAAACAACTAATTAAAAATTCAAGAAATTTTCTGTTAAAACATTCAAGTTATTTACCGTCAAATCTTGACCGGTACCATCTAGTCTTTTTTTAATACTGACTACACTTAATATAAGATCAGTTAAATTTAGTTGCAGAATCTCATTAGAAAATCTACAAGTGCACATGATTTTAATTTGCCATGCTTACTGAATTTAAATTTGAATAGGCTAAGATGTGTTATTATCCCACCCTCCGCGATGTTGAGTATTTGGCGATTTTTATCGCTCTGGCAACTCCGGCGTTTGGCGTCTAGTAACTTATTATGGCAACCCCCTTTTTTACGACGCGAGAGCGTGAACATTCATTTCACTGCCGGGTGTCGTTGCTGACGTTTGGTTGACTCTTGTACCAGATACTCTTTGATATCGTGTTCTATGGCTGTCTTTTTATTTTTATGTTAAATTTATTGAATGTATTTCATTGACTATAGTTTCTGTAGTCCGTTTAAACGCTCTTGCTGAAGTAATTAAGAAATATGAGGAAATTTTGACATGAAAGGGGGGTTTGTTTATAGCGTGTCAATGCGTATTAAGCCTATTTTGGAAAATGACGGTGGTGTTATATTTTGTGCTGTAGGTTTCAAGGAAGCAGATGTCTGTTAAGGTATGTTGATAATTTTATGTATATTTTGTTGTTTTAAGAGTTTTTTACATTTTGAGATTGCTACAAAACGAGAACTACTGAATTTTGAGAATGCTATGTCGCGAAAAATGCTGAATTCGGCGATGTTTTTTTTCAGAAAATGAGCGCGAAGCGCTCATACAACTATTGCTGATTGCCACTTTAGCGAGTCTCGTTTTTTAGGTATATTTTGCTGTTTTAAGAGTTTTTTACATTTTGAGATTGCTACAAGACGAGAACTGCTGAATTTTGAGAATGCTATATTGCAAGAAATGCTTAATTCGGCAATGTTTTTTTCCGTTAAATGTGCGCGAAGCGCTCATACAAGGATTACTGATTGCCAGTTTAGCGAATTTTGTTTATTATTTACATTTTATTTTCGTTGAGCCAAACATGCGTATAAACGGGTGCTTGGCGACATTTACTACTTGGCGGAAAAGGGGTTTTCTCGCCAAAAAAAATCCAAGATGGCGGAGGGTGGGATAATAACACATCTGTTCCTTTGAATATTAAGGTTTCGCTATTAATACAGTCAATTTATCTATATTTCAATTATTTAATTTTACCATTGACAAACTTTTAATATAGAGATTTTTTTTTCGAGAACAATTATCTGGTGTGATCATCAGGAGAGATTAGCAGAAAATTGTTATCAAGCAATGATAAAAAATGTTCTGCAAAGAAATATTAGAGTCATTGATGCTCTCTCCCGCCATTATAAACAGATTTTACTGCGTGGAGCGTGCATTCCCTCCCTTTTCGATTGTGTTATAGATCAATGAATCCTCCTATTCAAACTGGACATGCTCTTTCCCACCAATAGATTTATTTTCTATGATTAAATAAAGTGATAAAAACTGATGGGACGAAACTTATAATCAAAACTTGAGGAAAAGAGTATGCTTAGATTGGGTATCAGAACTTGCCACTCCAGAAGTAAAATATAATCTCTTTAGAGATTCGAAAAATAAAACTTCCCTATATCTCAAAAATAATATTGGAATGAACTGTAAACTTATACACCATGTTTTTGACGATGCCCGTTCTGTTTGTGTAAAAAGTGATGTAGGTCGTAATTCATAATTTCTTGATGTGAATTTATTAATAATTTTAACACGTTCACGCCGGCGCGGTGGGTCACACTCAACTGTCTCAGATCTGCTAAGTCCCCGGCGTTGTGGATACCAGTATTTTAATACAGAAAATGCTATTTTACTTAACTAGAACAACTGGGCGATTTAAAGGAACTACATATTCTCTAAAATAATAGTGGTGTGAAAAAAACCGGACACTTGACAACTCTGAGACAGTCGAGTGTGACCCACCGCGCCGGCGTGAACGTGTTAATAACCAAAATTATGTTTTTGAGTTTAAAAAAATGACTGGTATATGTTTTGGTCCATTCAATGTATCTAGTGTTCCCAGACTGGGGACTTTTTTAATTCAGATTATTTGACTGTCACCACTTTTTTCAAATAGTATAATTAGCCATATTTTTCAGAATTGTTAATCTATTTCTTAGTAATCCGAATATTTCTATTTAAAAAAAAAAAAACGGTGACAATCTGGGGACAAAAAAATCCCCAATCTGGCAACACTGAATGTATCCCACTGACTTTTTTGGGGGGTGGGGGAGACATAAATTAAAGTTAGTCACGTGAATTTGACTCCAGCATCCTCAAACTTTGACCTCTTATAACTCCATTGATAATTTAACCCTCCAATGCCCATTCTAGCATTTCTGCTACCACATGTTCAACTTGAATTTTTACCACAAAATTGCATAAATAATGAATGTATATTTTAAGCCATAACAGCAATAATTGCGCCTTTAAGTGATATTAATTATGAAATTTGAATATAGACGGCAGAAATAAATAAGAAAAAAATTAGGTTGAAGCAACATGTCTGACAAAAGGACAAAATCGTATTTATAGTGGTAAGTTTTTGCTCAATAATTTCAAATATTTTATTCAAATAAAAATTAATACATATGATATATAGGTATAAAAAGAGTTACTTCTATTTTCTGCACAAAATAGTTCAATGTAAGTTTGTTTTTTAATAGTAAAATGAGTAATTAACATTAAGGTAGCAGATCTGCTACCATGGGCATTAGTGATCATGAATCCAGGGTAGCATTTTTTCTACCATATTATTTTCGTACTTAAGTTACTTCTTTTACTTTTAATTCACACGTTCATGTTATTAAATAAATCCCAAATAAATTAATTGAAATTTAAAATTTCCATATACAATAAAATGAAATTATTTTTGTTTTTACATTTTTGAACGAAATATTGAAATTCCTTTTTTATTTATAAAAGAGACAAAAATATGAAGGAAATCCAGAATGAATATTTTGAACTTTATATTTTTAGGCATAAATGTAAATATAAATTATAAGTATAAAACGTTTTTTATTAAGCCGTATCACTCAACTGTATTATATTTAGTATATTTGTTCTACTTGGTATATATTACACTAGCTGATCGCGCACAGATCAACTGCGCTGTAGTTCACTATATTTTTTTATTAGTATTAAGATATCTTTTCCAGTTAAGTGCATTTCCAAAAATTCAACACCTTCGTCACATTTCTACAGCTATGCTCCGGGATCTCCACTACAAATTGTGAATTCACACTGTTTAGCCTTCGCTGTATTCTGTTAACCCCTTAACCTACGATTTACGTCTCAACAGCTCCACGGTTTGGCAAATCCATAGCTACCACTAAAATTTAATACAAATTTTCACCTTGTCTAATCATGGAATCTCGACGATTAAATTAAACTATATTTACTGTGAAATTTTAGTGGTAAGAAGAATTTACATTTGGCTCGATCATCGTACGCGGGCTATGCCCGTCATTGTAGGTTAAGGGGTTAATAAAGTCATGCATATTCACCTGCTTTCTCTGTACTTTTTCGTTTCATGCTCCTTGTATTATGAGAAATGTGCGATACCGCGGTGGGTCCGATTCTTCTTTTTTTACAGACCGCTGGAGTCACGTGGAGACTCGAATGCACCTATGAAGGTGTGCAAAAAGAGCATCACGTGACTCCAGCAGTCTGTAAAAAAAGATGAATTGGACCCACCGCGGTAGCCTGTCTTTTTCGTTAGCCTCGATATTTCCAATATGATGTCATAATTATTTTGACTTCTTGAAACTTTTTATTTCACTTAATTTTTCACGTGTAAAATTCTTTAAATTGAAAATTAATTCCAGTGCAAAAATTTTATTGTGAGTTTTGAATTTTTGGCAACAAAAAATAGTAAATCTTATAGGAAATGGCTGTTATCTCATTGGTTTTTTATTAATTTAAAATGGAGTATAATTTATTTAGAATCCGGATTACTCTATTTGCCTCCACATGTTTTTAATACGCCTATATGTATAATTTCACGATTGTGTAATTTTTTAGACACATAGGCAGAGTCACAAAATTTCATTTTTATATATATTAGAAAAACAAACCACTTGTTTCCATCGGCAAAAATAACCCGTTTTTTTTCCACTAAATACTACACTAATGTTATATATATATATATATATATATATATAATGTTCGTATTTTGTTTATCTTCAGAATTTTACCATATGTTTACATATTTGTGATTTGATCTTTATTATATATATATGTATATGTATATATATATATATATTGTACGCAAAATAAAAAAGTAAAATAAGTTTTTTTATCATTATTATTTTGTAAAATTGAATAATTGGGGGTAAAAAATAAAATTATATAAAAAAAATGGATATATATATAGAGAGAGATTTATAAATAAAGAACAAAATTGTTTTATGTTATAAAACATGTAAAATTATAATTATTTTGAAAAAATAAAATAATTTTAAAAATTAAAATCCTTCATATTTCATGGTAGCATCTATGATACCATACAGAAATCCTTTAAAATATAACAAAATCTGATTGTTTACATATTTTTACTTTATTTGACTCACAACAGCAAAAATAAGACAAATAAGTAATTTTTTCCATAGCCATTTCTTTTAGTGGGCAGTAGAGGGTTAATAAAAATAGTTAACTATACATTTTTAACGGCCTGATTTGATCCGATCCGACGAACTCAAATATAGCGTTAAAACAGGGTTTCTACGTTTCAGGGAATTTTCCAGGAAAAAGATCGGTATATTTATTTACAAAAATTAATCTAGGTTAAAAGTGCAATGTTGCCTATTTATGGAGAGATTTTCTATAAGAAAATACTGGTATGGCAGAATTTCATTGTCTGGAAATTCCAGGACCCGTATGTAAAAGTAGGTGTTACGATTTGAATAATCTAATTTGGTGTGGAATTTTTAGTATTTAAAAGACCCCTGTTTCAAAAATCACATTCATATTCTGAAGGAAGGAAATATTCCGAGTTTAATGACACCCATGGTGTGATTTTCTCACAAATGGTCTGTGAGTAAAGCCAGGTGTATATATATTTTTTTTTAACACTGACTACACTTAATATAAGATCAGTGAAATTTACTTGCAGAATCTCAATGGAAATTCTGCAAGTGCACATGGTTTTAATTTCCCATGCTTACTGAATTTAAATTTCGATATAAAGGTTTAGATAGGCATTAATATTTTTCTATAATACATTAAATTTATGTATATTTCAGTTATTTAATTTTATCATTGAAAAAACTTTTGATATATTCTATTTTGAAAGTTGCAAATACTTATTTTAATGTGTAGTTAAGTTAACGCTTTCGACCTTATTTTTCGTTTTGGAAAATTAAATAATTATCTCAATTTTTTCTTAAATAATGACTATATATTTGAAAAATATCGTCTGGATTTTATTCAATAAATATGGAGATAACAATATGGGACTGACAAATGTTACGGAAAAAGGAACGGAATTAAAATTTTCTTCGCAGAAATTTTAAAACAATATGAATGTGCACGAATCATGTTAATGTGCATGAAAATTATGAAGAAGTTTTTGATAATGCACGTCCTTTATCGAAGGAAGTTATTGATTCAGAAAACTACAATAAAGCACCAGTGAAAAGGTAAAGGGAGGGGAGGGAAAGTCACATCTGTTAATGAAGTCCTTTTTTCAATATTAATATGTATTCCTACACAACAAAATGTTTGTATTTTCTTCTTTATTATTTATGACTCTCCTCCTCTTGTTTAAAGTAATATACAGTTTACAGGTGAAAGATGATAATGTCAATACCGTATATTTTTACAGTAAAAATGACTTAAAATATTATTTTAAATTAAATTAAATAAATAGTATTTCTTTAGCGCAAGAATTATTTTTTATTTTCGATTTGATTGATATTCTGTTCTTGTTTAATCCTCCATTTTAAATATTTAAAAAAATTCACTGAAGGGTAAATTTAACCTACGGGTTTTAAAATAATTTTGAGTTTAAAAAAAATTTCTCAACAATTGAAACTTTGTCCTTAACTATATAATAAATTTGTTAGCAAATCAAAAATATTTATATACGATTATTTGAAGAAACTGAAAGTTATAAAAATTGTACTTTTTAGGGTTCTTGTACCTGAAAAGAAAAAAAACAGAACCCTTATAATCTCGCTTTGGAAATTCATGAGTTTGTCACGTAATAAATCGACGTAGAATTATACATTAATGATTTTCGGATTTTTCTCTTTACATTTGCTATAAGACACTCCCTTCGTGCCAAATTTCAAGATTCCGAGTCAACCGGAAGTACGGTGTAATTTGGACTCACAAAAATTATAGGGTACTTCTGTTTGACCTAGAATCTTAAAATTTGGCAAGAAGATAGGTCTTAGCACATGTAAAGGGAAAAAATTTAAATCATTAATTTATAAATCTATTTCGATTTATTATGTCACAAATTCACAAATTCCATAACCCAGAACACTGACCATTATATGAAAAAATTACATAAATTATAAATAAATGATTTTCGAATATTTTCCTTTACATGTTCTATAAGACCTTCTTGCCAAATTTCATGATTCTAGGTCAACAAGAAGAACTCTTTCATTTTTGAGAGTAACATTTATAGGATACTTCCGGTTGATCTAGAACGTTGAAATTTGGTAGGAAGGGGTATCTTATAGCATGTGTAAAGGAAAAAACCGAAATTCATTATTTTTTTCACAAAATCGGTATTTCCGATTATGGAAATTGGTGAGTTTGTCACGTAATAAATCGACATAGATTTATAAATTAATTATTTTCGTATTTTTTTCCTTTACATGGGCTATAAAATTTTCTTTGTGTTAAATTTCAAGGTCAAACGGGAGTATCCTACATTTTTTAGATTTAATGTTATAGGGTACTTCCGGTTGACCCAGAACCTTGAAATTTGGCACGAAGAAAGGTCATATAGTAATCGTAAAGGAGAAAATCTGAAAACCGTTAATTGATACTTCTATGTCGATTTATTACTTGACAAACTCATGAATTTCCATAATCGGAACTAACTCCAAATTAACGTATTGTAACGGAATATTTTGTATATTTGTCAAGAAACTATCTACTTACTAAGCTTTACGGTAATCTGACATTACGGTACGGAATCCTCAAGATGCGAGTCCTGCCAGCACCCGCTAGATAAGGGAGAAAGCCTTGACACGCGTCACGAAAACGTCACACAAAGCAGGGAAATCAAAGAAAAAAATTGAACAACTTGCATGTTATGTTTTCTTTGGCTCGTGGAATTATTAATTATTATTAGAAAATAAGAATTAGTAATTCCACAAGCCAACGAAATCGAAACATTCATGTTGATAGTTTTTTTTTCTTCGTTTTGCCTGCTTTGTGTGACGTTTTCGTGACGCGTGTCAAGGCTTTCTCCCTTACTAGGGCACGTTGTTCCTATCCGCAATTGTCGTGATTTTTTTAACTTGCTTAAACTGGTTCAGCGTGTAAAGCACGAAATGTTCTAAACTAAATGTTACCTAACACGTGGAATGGAAACAACGTTCACAAAAGAACAGTTTTTTTATATTAAAATGTGTGTCCATAAACCAAAATTTGTTATTATCAGTCATTTTTCAGAATTTAATAAGTATGGCACCTCCCCGACCCTCCTTCATTTAAAATTACTTTAGTTTTACGTTTTTTATTTCTATTTCTCTATACTAGGGGTCTGCAACCTGTGGTCCGTGAGCCACCTTATTGGCACTATTTGAGTATAGAAAAATCTGCTTATTTAATGACAGTTTATTATTTTTATAATCTTTGCTAATAATTAAGTTAAAGATTACCTCTCGGAATTTGTGGTGGCTAATGACTTTCTAGCAAAACGGTTGAAAACCCTTACTCTATTACTTTACAACAAAATAATTTAAAATATTTAAAATGAGATTAAACAAATGATTTTTTTCCAGGAAGTT
This sequence comes from Maratus speciosus, assembly GCA_963932465.1. Taxonomy (NCBI): domain Eukaryota; kingdom Metazoa; phylum Arthropoda; class Arachnida; order Araneae; family Salticidae; genus Maratus; species Maratus speciosus. The sequence goes on along the minus strand of OZ010796.1, from coordinate 489,673,326 downwards.
TATTTTATTTTCAATTTCATTCATATTATATCATTTTTTTATTCCTCTCTTCCATCAGTTTTTGAAATTTCAACTTTCTACGACTTTGTTAAATATTTATGATTTAAAATTACTTTTGAGCTCCAAACTTTTAAAACAACTTAATTTTTTTAAACTTATGTAATAAGGTAATTAAATTTCAATAAATCAAAAAAGGTTTATATTTATCTAAAGTTTTAAAAATGCATTTATTTAACTTAAACTTAATTAAAATTGTAGAGCGCGTAGACTGAAAAATTTTTTGCGTACATTTTAACCAACACATAGGATGCAAGATTAGTCATCAAAAAACAGTTTTTTTTTTTTCATTGTGTCGTCACTCCAAATAACGAAATTTTCATCATTTTTTTTACTGGCGTATAATTTAGATTCCTCAACAAATATTTCATAATCACATGTTAAGAACATTCCTGATTTCTTTCAACTTTTTTTAGTATGCCCTTTTAAAAACCTTCCTTGTCCGAAAGTGTGTATTTATTAGACATAATTCATCAAATGCATAAGAAAATATTATGTTGAATAAAATACAAACTAATCTTTACAAATTTAACACTAGTTAAGAAATAGAAAATTTGTAGAAAAATCATAGTATGAGATGATGACACGAACACAGTGGTAGGCATAGAGGCGGGTCAGGAATACACTACTTTCAAAAAATAAATTACGCCTTATTTAATCGCAGAACTTTTATACCGCCACTGTGTGGATTCATTCAAGTTTAGTTAATAGCAAGGCTGATCAGTGAATTGTGACCGAAAAGGAAGCGGCAGGAAGCTACGTTTCTAGCCACCGCTATTGGAGTTCTAGCGACCTTAGCTAGCATTACCAGCAGTTTATGCGTAGCTAGAAGCACAGACTTCACTTGATTTCAGCCGTTTACATTTCAGTCATTATTCCACATATCAGTTCCTTTTTTCTTTGCACAAATCCACGCCTGGCCACTGTGTTGTGTGTATTATGAATAGAAATTATTGTATAAATATTTAGCACGGCATATCACCGCGGCATTTATGAGTGTGTTGTTAAAATCTCCGCATGATATAATGCCATATTTATGTACTGCTTCTTTTTTTTTTAAATAAACCGTACCGATCTAAGAGTGAGCTGTGATTTTCTTTCTAAAATAACCAGGGATTATATACAATATGTTTAGTATGGGACGATCAAAGGAACACGGGTGCTTCTGTAACAATAGTGCTTCATTTCCCATATTCACTGTAAAAAAATTATGTAACGTTACTCCATAAAATTGGTGGCAACATGCAGCCTCCAATTTTATGGAGTAATTTAACTTATATAAGGGTGTAATTTGAAATTATATAACTGGTGTAATATTACACATTAGTGTAACGTAACATCAGTTATATCGATTAAATTACTCAATAAAATGGAGACAGCAAGGCTGCCACCAATTTTATGGAGTAACGTTACATAAATTTTTTACGGTGTTGTATTCTCTATAGAGTGTTATTTTAATCCTCTTGTGTATAAAATAATCAAATTTTATCTTTTTTTATCAATTAATAATAAAATAATTTATAGTCAATTAGTAATTGTATGTAAAATAAAGCATTCAATAATAATCCTAAAACAACACTATCATATTTTGATCCCTTTACCAAGGTATAAGGAAAGGCAAATTAGACTAAAGTGAAGCTTTTCTTCTAAAATGTTTTCCAATATACTCTTTGATTCACCGGTAAGTTGAAAATTGCCTTTGTTTAAACTGATAAAACTCACAAAGTGATAAAAGTTTTCACATTTACAAAAAAGTATAAAATCAATCAAATGATGAAGAAAAGTACAGATAAGCTGATTACTTCTAGAAAACAAGAGTTCTATTAAAAAATAAAGGACTTCTTTGAAAAAAATCTTTCTATAGAACCGCCGTAAAATCTGGTGTGTAAAATATATTTCTTTCTTTCTGTTGTTTCTTTAGTTGGAGATCAAGTCTGTTATAACTATGGTAATAACTACTTCACAACCAGATACCGCATGTGTTATAAATCATCATTTTAATAGAGTTGAAAAAATTAAATACAGTATTCTAATATTTTCTCAAATTTTCTTACTTCGCAAATTTTTTAATATTTATAGAAATTATCAGTCTTTTTTTTGTTTTGTTATGGCAAATATATGTAGCTATATTTTAAATTTTAGCATGACATAGCTGTCAGCCTTCCTTTTTTTCCAAGTCAAATAAACATATTTCAAATAGAAAATTTATTTAATGAAAGAAAGAGTTATACGAGAGTAGGCTGATAAGTAATGCACACGTACTTGTAGAGCGCGAACGAAATGACCTTCAGAAGCGCACCCGGTGGTATGTGGAAGTAACACCCCCCCTTTATAAGCATGTGCAGATTTGAAGTCGCTGAATTCATCTAGTGTGTTTTGAGAAGCGGAAGATTGGAGACGTGTTCTAGTGCTATGTCAACGCGAAAATAGCGTGCTGCTATCATATTTTTAACTGCTGAAAAAGTGACTCATGCTGAGATTCATCGTCGTTTAAAGATAACGGTGCTGTTGATAAGTCTACTGTAAATCGATCGGCAGTAAAATTTTGCGATTGTGAGCCTAGAAAAGCCGTAATTGTTGATGAAAACGCAGCGGGCATCCGATCTCTGTCCAAACGATAAACATCGCAAACTCGTCGACGATTTTATTCAAAATGACCGGCAAATCGCTCAAAAGTGTATCTCAAACCATACTGGAGTATCCAAGGAACGTGTCTACTTCATTATTGAACAACTGGGATACCGTAAAATCCGCAACTGCAGAGGCTCTGCGAAACCTGAAGTTTTAACCGGTTCCACACCCTCCTTACTTCACCGTTCTTGCACATTGCGATTTTTATTTTTTTCCTCTACTCAAGAAAGACCTCAAAGGTAATCATTCCACCTCGGATGATGAGGTGAAAGCAGCTGTGAAGCTCTGGAATCGAGAAAAGTCGGAAGAAATTTTCAGTGACGGAATAAAAAAACTTGTTACACGTTGGGGAAAATTTGTTAACCTTAACGGGGACTAGGTTGAAAAAAAAAAACATATGATTTTGAAGATCACGAAATGTACTTTAATTTACTTTTTGAACGATCATGCTATTTGTTTTTATTCGTGTTCTACAGCCATGTGTGCATTAATTTTCATCCTACCCTCGTAAGTGTATATCTGATTTTTAAAAAGCGACAGGTTGGTGGATATGGCATATCAGTGTATATGTATTGTAAGTGTGATTTCATATATGTTTCATTAAAGAATATTATAATATGTTTTCCACACACAAAAGGGACTATAATTTGACTTTTTTAAACGGGCAAAGAAATTTTAACATAAGCCGTCTTCTACGGATTGCATAGGAAGATCTGGAACAAAGATTGAAGATGAAAGATACATGTCAAAATTTTGCCACCGCCCCCGGAAACTAGGTCTGAGCGCTGACATAAAAATGACAACTGTCGTAGGCGGATTTTTTCCAGCATTTGTACGGGCCCTTCAATTTGAATACCAATAATTTTTAAGAGTTTTTACCGCATTATTTTTCTGAGATTAAATAAGTGAAAGAAAACTCTAAAATATACTGGATTCCTTAATTAAGGGGACCGTACAAACGCTGAAAACCATCCGCCTACGACAGCCGCCATTTTTGTTTCAGCGCTCAAGTCTATTATTCAGGGGGCGGCGATCTAGCGCAGGGTGACATTAGCAATCTCTATCATACCGTACCTTGTATTATAATGACATACATCGCAGCTAGTGGTTTTCACAAATTACTAATTGGCAAAAACTGTTTAGAAGCATTTACTAATCAATTAAATTGTACCAGGATGATTAAATGATACTTATTTCAATATCTGTTTTGTAATATACTTAATTTATAATTCATTAACACACTTCCTTTATGGCACTTTCTGTTTTATGAAAATAACATTTAATGCGAAATTTATATATATATTTTTTTATTTGGAATCTTCCTACGTTGTCTAAATTAATACATATATATACTTATGTCTGTGTGTATGATGGTTTGGAGACACATTAGTAAAATTTAACAGAGAACTCGTAATGATCATGACTGCAGCCGTAGAGTTTATTTCATTAATAGAATAAACATTTAGTAAAAAATGCAGTCAAATCGTGGCTTAGCTCAAGCAACAAATTGAAATTCATCACAGTTATAATAGCAGCAAGCTGACAGAGCACGCTGTCTTTATTAATATATTTTTGTACCATTATGAATAGCACTGAGATGTGATGTGGATACACATATTTTTGTGAAATTAATCTCTCTTATATGGTAATATAGTAAACTCTTAGGCTTTACCCTGTATAAGAATCATTTTTCTAAAAAATTCACTTAATAAAGAAGCCATAGACATCAGTTTAAATACTTACTAAAATTCAATATAAAAAAAACATCATGTTCAACAATTTTTTGTTGTTTTTGGTTGAGATTTATATAAAGCAATAAATTTTCATACAAATTTAGCTACATCTTTTAGTGGGCTTAATAAGACGGCTCTCCAACAGTCTTAAATAAGTTATTTTGAATCAGAAACAGAAGACCACGCTTAATCATGTCTGGCGATTGGCAACCTTTTTTGACAATCTATTTTCCTGGCACGGATAATACTCAAGTACCAAAAAAGGGAAAAACTCGTTAAAGATGGACAGTCAACTGCAAATTGAAGTAACGCTGCCGCTTTCTCGTTTGTTTTGCCAATTGATTTATGTGACTATAAATGTTACATTACAACAACGAAAATCTCATAAATTCACAGCTTTTTCGAGCATTTTTGAACGTTTATGATGATATGTAAAGAATCGTATGTTACAAAGGAGTTTTTTTTTTTTTTTACAAATATAAAACTTCAAAATTATTCTTTTCTACTCTCCATTTTGTTCACTTTCAAATTTTTTACCTCTTCCTTAATCCTTGGATGCGTGCACCTCCAGGTGGTCCCGAATCAACATGGCTTCGGCGCAGGAGGATGACCGGGAACCTGTGGCGGTTCCTTCCAGTTTCGGAAGAAAGTTGAAGCGGGGTCTCTGACGGGTGCTGGTTACCGATGAATCTCCTCATCCGGTCTGGAGAAACCATTTTCAGAGTACGTGCACCTGGAGATTCTGTCATTTGGGGTATCATGGCGTGGACATCCACTACATACTCGGGACTTGTGATGTTGTGAGGCGCAGTTTTCCTTCGTGTGCATGAAATTCTCTGATGATGGAACGGGGAGATGAGGGAACGGGGAGCAGACGGTACCACGGGGTCCGGCCGGACGACCACATTTTCTTTTCACTTTCTATCACGTAGCCCTGACTCAAAAGTAGTTACCCTGAATATGCACGATGAGAGAAACTAATTTTCCTATTTTTATCTCTATCTTTTTTATTAACACTTTCCAACGAAGTTGAAAAGCGTTTATGACTTCGATTTGTCTGGCCGTCTGTCCGCCTGCCCGCGCTCTAACACTCGAAAATATACTCGGATCGTCCTGAAATTTATCAATGTTAGTGACCTCAATTATAGCACGATCCCTATTTCAAATAAAGTTTCTAGCATGTTTAGTTCATTTATAGGGACAGTCAAAAGTTTTCCGTTATATTACGGCCTATGGGAAAAATCGTTTAAAATGGTTTTTAATGATGTTACATGGTTTTTAATGATGTTACATGCTTTCAAACATAATAAAATTGATATGCATTTATCAAGTGCACTAAAATATGCATTCTGTAGAATATACGGTGCAAACAATAGTTATTATTTATTTACAGGGCCACACAAAATAATTCCGTTACAGAGCAATATAGGGGTGGAGGGAATTGTTTGTGACGTATTTTAATTATGTTAAATTATTTCATGTATAATGAAATTGATATACGTCGCTGAGGTTCACTATAACTTATTTCATGTATAATACGAAGTGCATAGCATTTACAGGGACACACAAAAGATTTCAGATACTATATTTTATCCAAAGTACGGTACAGTAGCGATGATGGTTGGAAATGCATTTTTAATTATGTTATGTGCTTTTATGTTTCACTATAGTTATGCACAGTATATGGTGTGTATAAATGTTGTAATTCATATACAGGGCTAAACAAAATAATTCGTAATGGTTACTGGGTATGATTGCAAATTGTTTAAAGGGGGTTTTTAAAGGAGTTATGCATTTTTACGCGGAACTGCATTTGGTTTACTAAGAAATGCTTGTAGAATATAGATAAAAGGATATACAGGGTCACGCAAAGAATTGGATACATGGCCGCTTATAAATGATAATTTCTGGAAATGTGATTTCAGTAGTTTTAAGAGTGTTTTACTTTGAATTAAGCTTTAGCTAAATAGTGGCGTGTAATAAATGTACTATGTTAACTACAGGGCTGTACAAATGTATACAAGTATGTTTTGATCCATTAGTATAAATTGCTGAAAGAGAAATTTCAACTTGTTATGCGTTTTCTTGCTAAATTAAATTTCCCCATTATATAGTATATATATCAAGCTACAGATCAAATACAGTGTTGTTCAAAAGAACTGGAATACATATTTGGCTGTAGACGGTAACTGCAGAAATCAGTTTTTCAAATGTTTCATGCGTTTTCTAAAATGTTTACTTAGTTCTCTTATATACCTTATTTCTCTAAATAACGAAGTTTTGTTAAAGCATTCAGGATGTGTTGGAAAGTGTTTCATAATCTGTGCTTAACGCATGATTTTTCTTACTCGTTTATTTTACTGATATTTTACGTGTTTGTGTTGTTTTGTCTGCTGGCTTGAATCGCAGAGGCAGCCTGTTCATAATGGATCCTCAATTCTGGCTGGCTGTAAAGTAATTCTACGGTGGTGGATCCTCAAAAATGGTTCTGCCTAATGAGGTGTCACGAAAGGGAATCGATGCTGTGACAGCCTAGCTACAGAACCGGACCTGTTCGGACCGCTCTCCATGTATTGAGTTGGGTTCTGTCGCAGCGTCCGGAGTCGGTGGTAACACACCATGTGATGACAGGTATTGTCCGTGCATACTTTTCAAAACTCATCTTACCTCTCCTATAGTGGGTGTTCTCTTACTTAACCGATGTCCTACCTGGATTACGAACAACCTATTTTGCGATGGTTATTTACAGTGATTAATGGATAAATATTATTTTTTGAGGTAGATTTGTAATGAAATCTTGCTTAAAAATTACTTAACATACCAAAATAAAGTAATAAATTGGGTTAATTTTCTAATAAATTCCATTTTAATGTACATTTTTCTTCCTATTCGGCTATGTATAGATGGGAATACAGATTATTTTATTTATTTATTTATCTATTTATTTATTGATGAAGTTTCAATTTCGTTAGTAAATTTTCCACAGAAACAAATGCTGAATTATTTATATTGCTTTAAGTGCATGCGGGTTAATCTTCCGTAACAGGGCTGTAAGCAATAGAGATAGATTAAAGAAAAATTCATCCTTAAAAGTTATTTTAAAAGTCATAAAAAATTAGCTAATTGAGATAAAGTTTTCAAAAAAATTGCATTGAAAGTATATTTATCCCTTATTCGTCGGTGTAAAAGTTTAAATTGTGCAATATCTAGAAGTTGAAAAAATTCTTTGCCACCGTAAAAATGACATCAACGTTACTTACGGGTATATTTTTAGTTTATAATGCATAATGTACCTTGTTTATATGTGTTACTTTTATTTGCATTCGTATTTTGTGCAACTGTCTTATAATTTCATACTTCTGCAAGAAATTTGTGGGTATTTAATCCCTTGAGGGGCGCCGTTTGCAGTCTGCAAACGGTTAATTTTAATGCCGAAATTAACAAATGAGACCAGAAATATTTTAGTACACTTTCTATCTCATAATATACCCGAAAAAAAGCTTTTGATTATTTTCAAATAAATTTCTTCTTAAATTGCGGTGTGAATTAAATATTTGAACATTTTTAGAGCAGAAATGCCTTGCCTCTGAAAGGGTTAAGCTGGTGTTTAAAAATATTGCTTATAGTTATATTTATATGCAAGACATCATTTCACACTAAATCGAGGATGCTCTACAACTGTTTAATTGACCTTGTTCCCGATATATTGTACCGTTTTAGAGATAAGGACGGTAACTTCCCTGTTTGCCGCTAGGTGCTTTAAGTCGTCTGATCGCATAGCGCAAAGCCACTCTACCATTTGACACTACTATACCTAGATTGTTTATGACTAATAGAATGAACTGTTCGGAATCTATTGGAGGTGAACAAGACCTAGGCGCCTTCATATTTCTACAAAAATATTCCTAAATTTCTATTGTAGATATTATACTTAGTACATTTTGCCTGAACACTTTACCATCTATTTAATCTTAAGAAGTTAATAAGCCATTAGATCCATTTGAATATGAATTAGAACTTTCTGAAAAAAGGGCACAAGTAATTTATCTTGAATCAATCTTTATTTCATTAGAAATTTATAAGTTTCGAAATTAAGTTTTCGAAATTAAATAATTCAACCCTAAATTAATTTTTAATTAACTTATAACAAAAACAAATTTATGGACATTAAATTAAAGCTTTGGAAATTTTTAAATAAATTAGGATAATACTTTAAAAGACCTGATAAGAAATTCAAAAACTAAATGCAGGGTGTCTACAAATTAGTTGGGCAATTTCGTAAGTTAAGAACTTCCGAAATATTAAATGAGATTAACTAGTTGAAAGTCAGACTAGTAGTAATATTGGCGAAGTTTATTCATAGATGTCGTTAGGTGTAATAACTGCAGTGTTGCCAGATTGGGGAATTTTTTAATTCAGATTATTTGACAGTCACCACTTTTTTTAAATAGTATAATTCGCCTTATTTTTCAGAATTATTAATCTAATTTTAAATAAACCAAATATTTCTATTTCAAAAAAGTGGTGACAATCAACAATCTTGGGACAAAAAAGTCCCCAATCTGGCAACACTGAATAACTGACGCTATCGCTTAGTGAGCGGAGGTGTTATTCATTGGCCAACACGGTCAGAAGATCTTTTACCGCTTCATTTCGGTGTATGGGATTTTGAAAAGGATGAAGTGTACAAGCCGCCACTTCCTGCATCCATTCCTGAACTAAAAACAAGAATCTGCACTGCAATTAATTTGATCGACGGAAACATGCTGACAAATCTGTGGCAATAAATGATTTACCGATGGGATATTTGAAGAGTCACGAAAGGAAGTCACATTGAACATTTGTGATAATGGTAAACTTTAACTATTTTTCTATCTTACAACAATATGTACTTTAATTTTTTTCCTGTCAATTCCATTCAATAAATCATTCATTTTATTCAACTAATTTGTAGACACCCTGTATATTTTATCGATAAAATTTTATGCACCGTTGCGAATGAAATGTATATACTTTTAGAATTCATTCAAGTTTTACTTGTGTTCATCAACGAATCTAAAATCGCTCTTTATAAATGTTTAAAATAATCTTATTTCTATTTTATCGTGTTAAATTTTAACGATATATTTATAACAAAGTACACCCTTAGGTAAACAGTTCCTTTCGAATTCAGAAAGCGTTTCTGCTATCGTCCTACAACTTTTTTCAAATGCTTATTGATATCGAAATGATTGAACCTTTTATACCGCATCAGCACACCCAAGAGAAATTTCAACAAAATGTAGAACGCCCAACGTACTTTAAAACGGAAGAAGATAATTTGGGAATCTTGAAATTTAGAGAATTTTACGTTTTTAAATTTTCACCTTTGGTGTACAGGCATAGATTTTAAAAAATATATATATTTTTTAACATTAGTTCAGTTTTAACACATTATTGACTGCTGACAAATATTCGTGCTTGCAAAGCCGCCAACATTTATGTTTTTTTGTTACCACTATTTTTGAATTGTAACATTCTTATTGAAGTGCAGATTTCTGAATTTCACTAAGGCGAAGAATATCATTCAAAAATAGTTGTAACAAAAAGCATAATAATAAAGCGATTTCATATTAACACGTTCACGCCGGCGCGGTGGGTCACACTCGACTGTCTCAGATCTGCAAAGTCTCCGGCTTTTTTGATATACCAGTATTTTAATATAGAAAATGTTGTTTCATTTAATTAGAACAATTGGGCGATTTAAATGAATAACATTTTCTCTAAAATAATAGTGGTGAGAAAAAAAGCCGGAGACATGACAACTCTGAGACAGTCTAGTGTGACCCACCGCACCGGCGTGAACGTGTTAAATTGCCTCTGAACAAAGTGTTAAAATAGTAAAGAAAATACAAAATACTAGTATTTTCGCAAATAATGGTTTCTTAGTTTGCATTAACGTTATTCCTGTTTTCCAGGTCCTAAAACACCAGTGTATATGTGCACGTTTAAAATATTTTCTACTACCAGACCCTCCTGGCGTTCACCGTCATAACCTTGAGAGTATAGAATTTATCATTGTGAAAAATTTCATCTGCATGCCCCTGATCTAATTCAAAAGTAAATTTTTAGACCACAGAAGAGTATGTACACATGAAGGTGGATAAAGACTTGCTTATTTCTCCCTGCCTATATCCGAAGATCCATCAACGTGCAAAATTTCACTTCTATAGCCCTGGTTAACCCTTTATGTACTGAATTATGAATTCGGGAAAATTTTATCTTCTAAAGCATTTTTCGTCAATTGTTTAAACTACATTAGAAGATTTACTTAATCATTTAAGGTTATTCTTAACTGCTCTGCTCAACAAGCGCAAAACGTTTTGACACATTTAGAAATTTCTTTTTTAACGGAAAGGAAAGCCTGGCCATGGAAGCGATTTGGAATTAAACTGGTTTTTTTCCATTTTTTGATTAATCAATTACCTATTGAGTTATAAGTGAATTTGGTCACGTGATGAACGCGTTTTTCGCCCGCTCTTGAGTGCTTTTTAGGGATTCGTTAATCTGACGAAACCCTATTCCTCTCACTCCTCTGTCTATCTGTCTGTCTGTCACAGAGCCCATTCTCAGAAACTATATATAATAGAGACTTGAAATTTTGGATTCTTATAGCTGAACACCTCACATCAAACGACAAATCATAAAATTTTGAAAAAATCTTATATTTACCTACCAGGTCTGTAACTTGCGTATTTTAATTTTTTTCTCTAAATGAGCCCCTAATTAAGTTGAAGACTTGAAATTTTCGATACTTATAGCTGAACACATCACATCAAAAGACATATCATAAAAGTTTGAAAAAGTCTTATATTATTTACCCCTCCGGGCTCTAACTTCTGTATTTTTAGCAATTTTTCTAACTTCCACACTTTTCACCCGAAGTGCACTTTCCTAACTTTTACCGGTACTCTTTTAACCACTCTTTCATACTCACTTATGCACCATAGCCGTGCATATTTCAGTTCCAATTTTTAGCGTCAGAGGGCGCATACCTATCTCGGGTGCTATGGGTCCGGTCCCCTTGACTAATATACCTACGGATAGTTTGTAAAACCAGAGTTTCGTTCGGATAGAGGTTTGTTTAGAATATAGTGCGCCCCCTGGTTTCGAAATGTGGAACTAACAGATTTTTCAAAAGAATAAAGTGTTTTGAAAGGAATATTAAGCGAAACCCTCTGTGCAATCTGTAATCACACTTACCCACTTGTTCTTCCTTCGCGCGGAAATTCGGTTAAAAAACGCCCACTTTGATATTATTTTCTGAAAGATCTATTGCGTTTGCAATAAAATGGAAGAAACAGCTCAATTACATAGTTTCTGAACAACAACACCAGCTAGTTTCATGCATTTTGGAACAAAAATAAATTAAAACTTATGTATAACGCCACTCAAATCTTTTATTTTAAATATTTTTCTTAGTATTTTGTAAAATTAGGAAATGTACAAATATAATGTTCTTACAATAGAAATATTTCCGAATTGAACAATCCCCCCCCCTCACCACTACCCAACGTTAAGAAAGCTGAAAACATGCAAAGGCAAAAGAAATCATCCTTTAAAAAATATTATTGTTTTGTGTAATTAATAATGCTTTTGGAACAAGATAAAGTAATGTATCTATAACTCATTCTAAACTGTATTACAGCTAATCGATGTATTAAATGAATTTTACAAGAAGTTATTTTAATGGTACTTATAAGTACCGTCAGTAGATAAAGGGTTAATTCTGATAAATGCTTTTACATCAATAACCACTACCAGTCAGTGGACCAGGGTGAATTAAGAAATGTTTATGCTCTGATTAGCGAGTCTCACTACTACTTAGTGATGTTCGATTTTACAGAGCACAAAAGAACGGAAATTTTCATTGCGTGGGACGATCGAGTAACACCGCCAGTATTAGACCATTATAATGTCTTATCCAAATAACAGCACAGTTAAGAAACATACTGTATAGATATTGCGTATTATTATTATTATGTTGTCATTTCTTCGTCTCTGCGTAATATACAAAGAAACTCAACAAAAACTGAATGATGACTTTATGTTATTTATACTTATAATTTTTTAAGTATTTTTTTAAATAAAAATTTATGAAAAATTAATAAACTCGAAGGAATTTTAACATAAAAGTGAAAAAGAACCAGACAAAGCTGTTTCTCCGCATGTTAATGATGTAAATAAATAGTGTTATACTACCTCTGACTACTACACTGTTCAAAACAATTAAAGGATATTGTAAGTCTTATATAAAATTACGATATTAATGAATTGTTTTGCAGAAAATGGAAGAAGAGAGTCGCAAATGCAATTTTTTCTCCTTTTCAAGCTTCGGAGTATGCAAATTTTGAGTTTGACGTCTAAAATGACGCATTAGCGGCAGCGAATGAAATTTGGCTTTCAACTTACTAAAAGACAAAGCGGAAAACAATCATCGACATTCAATAAGTGCTTTTTTTCGATGAGTGCGATGTCTCAACGAAGTCATTTAACCGAATCAGAAGCATGGCGAATTGCTGATCGTTTAGAGGGGGGCCGAATAGAAGCCGAAGTAGCAGAAGCCACTGGAGTTTCACAAGGTGTGATTTAAGGATCTGGAACCGTTTTTTGGAGACTGGAAATGCAGACCAAACACCAGGGCAAGGTCGTAGACGTGCAATAAGGCCCAATGAAGATTGATATTGAACGCTAACAGCTCGGAGACAACGAAATATGAATGCCACTCTTCTTGAACAACATCTTCTCTCGGTTGCTGCACCACAATTTCGACTCAAACTGTCCGAAACCGACTCCACGCTGTATGTCTGTATGCTCGTAGACCAATTGTATGTGTTACGTTAACAGGAAGGCACCGCGACGCCCGTAGGGAATAGGCAACAGAGCATGTAAACTGGATGAGTAATGAACGGCACAATATTCTTTTCTCTGACGAGTCCCATTTTTCTGTTCATCCTGATAATAGGCGTATTTTCATCTGGAGTAAACTTGGCACTAGAAACAATCCTGCGATCGTGCAAGGAAGTGTCAAATTTGGAGGTGGAGGAGTAATGGTCTAAGCTGGCATCTCTATTGATAAGCGCCCCAACATCCACATCATTCGAAATTGAGCTCTGACCGGTCAGCGAGATAGATTTGAGCTCCTCAGACCTATTGTAGTCCCTTACGCTGCATAAATTGAAGATGGCTTCATGTTAATGGACAACAATTGCAGGCCCCACCCTGCTCACTTGGTGGATGATTTCCTTCTCGAGGAAGGAATCATATGACTGGAATGGCCAGCGTGTTCTCTTGAAATGAACCCAATAGAACATATATGGAGCATTCTAGGCAGATGAGTTGCTGGCCGCTTACCACTTTACAAACTCTCCAAGAACTGGAAAAAGCTCTTCTGGAGGAGTGGGACAGAATACCCCAGCTCATCATTAATAGCTTCATTGACCCCATGCCTCAAAAGGTGTTCAACTGTTCTGGCCGTTCGGGGAAACCATGCCCTCTACCAAAAACGATTTTCTTTGAAGGAAACCAAGAAAAAGCGAATAAAAAATTTCGTTTTTTCTCATATGCACAATTTGTGTCTTTTTCCTTTTGTACCTAAATGCTCAATACAATGCATTTTTCCGCCAAACATGTGTAATTTTTTTCTCATATAGCCTACCACGTCTATCGATCATGTATCAATCATCTATACAATTCCCCAGCAGCAAGAGCCCTCCACAACCTCAATATCCTTTAATTGTTTTGAGCAGTGTATATCTAAAACCTTAATAATAAAAAATATTCATGTAAAAATAATACTTTATAATATAAATAAATTATTATAATATAATAAACTATTATAATATAATATATTATACTATAAATAATACTTTATTAAAAATAATACTAAATAACTTTAATTCTTGAATTCCTTAAGATATCTACATTATAAAGTGAAAACATTAACGGTGACAACACCTGACCAATAAATTTTGTTTTCACTGCTATTTTTTTAACTTTCACAATTTCGGTTTTTACACCGACGAATGGGAATGAATAGTCTCTCAAATGAATTTTTTTTTACACTTGTACCTTAATTTACTCACATTCTATGGTTTTTAAAATATTTTTTAAGTATGATTTTTTTAAATTTATCTCTATCGCGTCCTGCCCGATTACAAAACATTAATCGCACATAAAAGAATCTAAATAGTTTATCATTTGTTTCCGGCTAATATTACATAATGAAATTGAAAGTTCATCAATAAATAAATATAATAATAAAATATAAATGAAACACAAAATTAAGCTTGTAATCAAACTACGCTGTTAAACCAGTGAAATCATCAAAATAAAAAAGGCAAAGTAACGAAAATCTGTAAGTAACGAAATAACTAACTACAATAAATAACTGTAAGTAACGAAATCGTTGGCGATTTCTTCAGCTATTCACTCCTGGCATGCGGCTAATATTAAAGTATCGCTCTTAAATAATTTCAAAACTTTATTTAATACATAATTGATATATTTCATATAAAAATGCTTTTTGGAGCTGTTAATGGGCAATCTAAAAATATATGTTAAATGTAAAAAATCTATTAGAGTTTTCAATTTAAAAAAGTTTCCACCTATATTTTGTAACCCGGGAATGCCGTGTTGAATCCCCTGATATATTTATCCTATATACATGATGCCCCCCCCCCTTTTATGGCCGACCAATAATAGCTAATTCCTAAACCGTTAGTTTTAGAAGTATACCTCCAATCACAAAAATGTTTTGAATGTTGTCATACCTCTAGCACACTAAAATCAGTTTACGTCAAAATAATGATTTTTGAAACAGTTTCGAAATTTAATTTTTCCTAAGTCCTATAAGTTATATGGAGAGAAACATTTTTTATGATATAACAGGAAAACGAAAATAATCGGACAATTTACTCGCATACAAAGGTCCCGTACAACAAAATTTAAACTTAGCATTGTGCCAAGCGCGCTTCGAAATCGCTAAGTTGAAAAGCCGCCTTCTTGTAGAAAGGTTTTTAATTAATATATCGGCTAATTACAGACTTTTTTTCCAAAATCCTTATCAATAATCCTTGGACGATTGATACCATCAAGAGCTCCTCAATATCCGGCTTAGCGTTAAAAGTAAAGCTTAAGTGTAACGGGAAAATGCGCTTTCCTCAAAAACTATGTCACATAGGACAATCGCTATAGTTTTTCTACAAGCTTTAAATGAACTCCTATACACTAAATTCTTCATCATTTTAGTTTCAGTAGATTCGGAAATAAAGGGAGGGAGGCATATTTTTGCAGTACATTTTCGACGATATCTCGGAAAATATATACTCGAGTGTCCAAAAACCTGGTACACCTGCCTAATATCGTGTAGGGTCCGCACGCGTACACAGAACTGCGGTAACGCTACATGGCATGGATTCGGCTAATGTCTGAAGGTATCCTGGAGGCAGTTTACACCATTAATCCTGTAGGTCAGTCCCCAAATCCATAGGAGTGCAAGTTGTAAGAGATAGCTTCTGGCAAGAGATAGCAAGGCATCCCAGATATGCTCAATAATGTTCACGTCCGGGGATTTAGCTGGCCAATGGAAGTGCTGAAATCCGAAGAGTGCTGCTCGAGCCTTTCCGTAGTGACTTTCGACGTGTGGGGTGTCGCATTGTCCTACTGGAATTGTCCAAGTCCGTTGGAATGCACAATGGACATGAAAAGTTGTTGGTGATTTGGTGGGATGCTTATGAACCTGTCACCTGTCAGAGTCGTCTCTAGACGTATCAGAGTTCCCATATCACGTCAACTGCACACGCCCTATATCATCACAGATATCCAACCAGCTTGAATAGTCCTTTGTTGACATGAAAGGTCCATGAATTCATTAGGATGTCTCCATACACGTAGGGGAGATTAGGGAGGGATGGGACATCTGCAATAATGCTTAAAATAAGCTTTATTTTTAATTTGTGACTCTTCCACCAGATGAAGTAATCATTGCATCATACTTGATGCTATAAAACTTTTTAGTTGCAAGTACCAATGAGTTTGTGACTTAAAAAGGCTGTTTTACAATATCAACACTAAGTAACTACTCAGATTTTTAACGTAAATTTTCAATCTCATTCTTTGTTGCTAGCTGAATTGTTTTTAATGTTTTGAAAACTCAACAATATGTCTTTTAAGAATGAACAGTTTAATTAAGTCTGAAAGCCACATGCTTGTTGTAAAAACCTATTTCTTTAAATGTTGCTCTAAGGGAGGGATGGGACACCATGACCCATCCCTCCGAAATGATATGCCTATCCAAATAATTATGTTTAATTACATACAATTTTTTTTGGTGTTTATATATTTATAAGGCTATTTTGCTTTGGTATTGAAAAGTGTGACAGCTAGAACTTATTATTTTGCAGGTTAAGAAGGAATTTTAACTACTTTCATGATTTTTTTTAACTAATATGCATTGAAAAATTAAAGCATTGCAATTTTTTTCTTTTTTACTAATGCATTATTTATCAGTATTAACTATTACTATTAAGTATTTATATTTATTTCTATAATATCAATTTCCTTAGTCTTTTTAAGTAAAATATTACTGTGTTTGAATAATTATTGAACTCAAACTGCAAACTGTCATTTTTTCATGGCAATACACTATTTACGAATTATGAGGAGAAATGAAAAAGGAAATTTCATCTTCCCGCAAGAAACTGACTGTTCCATCGTTGATGATCAAGACATAATTGCAAAGCTACATACACCAAAATTAATTGGCGGCAGTAGTCGGGCACAAGCATATTTTTAATTTGATTTGGATTTTACAAAGTAGAATATAACATAAAATAAATGTTGCGATTTACAATAAACCTTAGAAATGTAAATGTCATACTGTCTTTGTCATATTTTCACTACATTTTTGTAAATTAAATATGAATTTTTAGTTTTAAAACATGTCCCATCCTTCCCTCACATGAAAGACGGGTGGGACATTTTTCTTGTTAATTGGTTTATTAACCTAAAATTTTAGTTATTATCATCAAATCTGTATTTTTTAAATATGTTAAAATGTTTCAAGATGTTATTCTGAAAATTCCCATTTTGTACTAGCGAAACATAATTTGTAAAAAATATTTTTGTTAAAATTGTCCCATCTCTCCCTAATCTCCCCTACGCATCCATCCACCGGATAAAATTGGAAACGAAACTCGTCAGACCAGGCGATATGTTTCCAGTTATCAACAGTCCAATGGAGGTGTTGGCGGGCTCATGCGAGCCGTAAAGCTTTGTGGCGTGCAGTCGACAACAGTACAGTAGTGGTCGTGCGGTTCCAAATGCCCATATCAATGACAGGCGGTTGAACAGTTCACACGCTGATTCTTGTTGATACACCGGCATTGAAATCCGCTGCAATTTGAGGAAGTGTTGCATGTCTATCTCGTTGTATTTACTTCAGTCGTCGATGGCCCCATTCTTTCAAGGTCTTTTTCCGATCACACCGCTGTGGGAGATTTGATGTTTTACCAGATAGTACAGT
The DNA here is from genome assembly GCA_963932465.1 of Maratus speciosus. Classification (NCBI taxonomy): domain Eukaryota; kingdom Metazoa; phylum Arthropoda; class Arachnida; order Araneae; family Salticidae; genus Maratus; species Maratus speciosus. Next base: position 489,655,341 of record OZ010796.1, on the reverse strand, counting down.
ACAGGAATGTAAAAATATAGGCGCCAGCGGGCAGTCTCTCTCCACTAAATTTTATGCGTTATTTTTCGTCTAATATTTCGTCTAAATTTTTTGTAAGAATGCTAATAAAATATAAGAGAAGAAAACTAATAACATTTTTTGGTGAGAGACTCCCCGTTGGCACCAAGATTTTTATAACCCTGAAACAGGATATTCACGGTGCACTCGTGAAATTGTCGTGGGCGAAAATCCAAATTGCATCGCTACCTCAGAGATGCTATGGTTCATCTCTCGTGCGCCGACTATAACTCCACTTACAAAGTCACTTATATCGTGATAACCTGGCATTGTAGCAGCAGAAATCAATCTAACAGCTTTTCCATACGCTTTATGTCTTATATTAGGGCTGACGACCGCATCGCGTTACGCTTATTGGTTGCATACCTCCGTTATTTGAATACGCATGGCTGTACCAGTTTTTCTGGCTCTTCAGTGTAATACCTAAAATGGAAAAACTACATTTTTGAACTCGATTTTGAGAGATGTTTCTAAATATTCTTTTAACGAGACACACACGCAAATTTTATTTTTCAAGTAACTTAATTAGGTCTTCTAATTTTTTTCCTAAAAATGTTTGCGAATGACTAATAATCTATAAATAAGCGAGTCAATAGTCTTTATAACTCTTCCAAGTTTCAACTTTCCACGTTCCATAGTTTTCGAGAAAAATGGTTGTGACAGCCAAACACACGAGTGATCTTATAATTGTTCCGTTTTTATTTTTTAAGGTACCCTAAAAATGCCATACTTCTATGACATAAGCATGCCGAGTTAAGATATTTTTACTTTCTTGAATTCAACGCGTTTTCTGGTAATAAAATTCATTCTCTGGTATCCGAAAACGCTGAAATTTTGTATAATTCAAAGTAATTAGGTCTGTTTTAGTCATAAAAATAATTTTTTCTCTGTATTACTTGTTAGAAGATGAGAAAAGATTTTCTAAATGTACACTGCTGGCCATCCAAAATGCAACACCAAGAAGGGATCAACCAAACAGCGTAAAATTTACACCATGAATACACCTCGGTAGGACATATAAATGATTACAAATTCAGCACTCGCGCACGTCGTGGGCGATTGCAGCGCACCTTACAATCTGTATATAAAGGGGAGAAAGATTGACGTTTTGAAGAACGTGAATTGTTTTCTCCTGCGATTTTTTGTGTGTACAGATTCAGTATGCCTCGTAGAAAAACACGAGCACCATTGGAGCACGTTTCGGATTTCGATCGCGGAAGAATCCTAGCATACAGAGATTGCGGATTATCCTTCCGAGAAACTGGCCATCATATCGGACGTAGCCAAGCAACACTCATGAGAATATGGAATCGGTGGATGCAGGAGGGAACAACAGACTGACAGGAGCGATTGCAAACGCCTCGTCCCACCACTCCACTGAAAGACAGAGATATTGTGCGCATGGCACTGATGGAATGCACTGCCACATCCGTAACCATAACACAACGAATACCGTCTAACGCAACAATGGGCGCCCGCACGAACTGTTCGAAGTCGTCTGCAGTACAGTGGACTGTCCGCTAGGTGTCCATTGCTTAGCATACATTTGGTATTAAACCGCAGGCCTTTGCGTTTACAATGGTCTGCTAAACGCAGAGATGGACATCCGAATGGCATAGCATTGTGTTTTCGGATGAATCACGATTCTGACTGTAATATCACGATGGTCGAATTAGAGTTTGGAGAAACCGTGGGTAGAGGCTGCTCAACTGCTGTATTATGCGTGATCACACTGGTTCTGAACCCGGTGTTATGGTGTGAGGTGGTATTGGATTCATCTCCCGCACCCCCCTAGTACGTATTAACGGTACACTTACCAGCCACCACTATATCTCTGAGGTTTTGCAGCCTGTTCTCCTCCTTTATCTTCAGGGCTTGCCTGCGGCCACATTTCAACAGGATACTGCACGACCACATGTTCCACGTAAGGTTTAAGCTTTCTTCTTAGCACACTATATTCCGTTGTTACCCTGTCCTTCCTGTTCTCCAGATCTATCACCCATCGAGCATGTCTAGTCAATGATTGGAGAACGCCTCGCCCGGAATGCCGCACCCGCCAGTACATAAGATGAACTTTGGCTACGTGTGGAGGCAGCGTAAGATGACAATAACCCAACAACACATCCAAAGCCTCTTTCACTAGCATTTTCAATAGCAGCCTCTTTCAATAGCAGCCGTTATTGACAGACGTGGATGTAACAGTTCTTACTGATTTTCCCGTCTACCTCACGTCAAAGAAGGTTGCCTTTGGAATCAATTAACACTGATACTATGTGTAATCTCTAAAATAAATTTGGCTTTGATATCTCTTGTCTTTCTTGGTGTTGCATTTTGGATGGCCAGCAGTGTAGCTTAACACAGGATATAGCGTCTGAAAGATATGATGTGGCATCCGGCTATTCCAGTAATGCTTTTAAAAGTCCTTCCGGCCTGTACTGCAAGAAAAAGATATCTTCCCTATTTCTTGCTTTTAGCCGCTTCCCTTACCATTTTTTTTTAAACTGCAAAAAAATCATCACATTTTTTTCAAGCACATCATAGCATTTCCTCATTTCCGTTTCTTATAACAAAACTTGGAAAACTGCTAATCAAATATTATACATAATTTAATTATATATAATTTAATATACTATATAAGAATGTTTTCTTTCTTTTTACGCTTCAGGAAGAGTAAAAACGCGATAAAACAAATCGTATTGACAATTTATGCCACGCCCGAGTATTCTCGGGATATTAATTGTAATGTATACGAACCTGAGATAACTCGGGATAATCAGGGAAGCTGTTACGATTTTAGCTAATTTTACTCGAAAACACGAAGCTGTTACGATTTTAGCTAATTTTACTCGAAAACACGAAGCTGTTACGATTTTAGCTAATTTTACTCGAAAACACGAAGCTTTTACGATTTTAGCTAATTTTACTCGAAAACACGAAGCTGAAACTCGTTTATAGAAGATTCATTCCCAGTTTTTGTCCATGCTGAATTCGAATGAGAATTTCGCCAGGTTAGTCGGCTATAGCAAAATTGGCTTTATTTATGGTTGCCAAATTTGCGATATTTTGCCAAGTGTCGCCACGCTTGCTGAGAACTGGACGCTAGCGGGTATAAATATATTGTTTTATGCGTATGATTGGAAAAATGGTTACAACAATGAAAGATAATTTGTGAGTAACCACGTTCACTAAAATTCGTAAATTAATCTGAAATTTTTTTATCTGTTGTCTTGTTTTAAAATGTCAGCCATCCTAGAATTTCAAACTGCTGTATCTCAGTCATTTTCTAAGGTAGAAGCAAAATAAAAAATGCTCCCGAATTCTTGTAAGGGCCTAACACTTAAACAAAAGATAAATTTGAATTTCTAATTTTCTTTTACTGTTTGATTTCGGATAGCAAAACACTCCGCGCTATTGCGCATGCGTCAGGTGTGCTTTGATTTCGTCAAAATAGGAGGGAGCGGAGTTCGTTTAGCTGCATTTTTGAAGAATGCGCTTTTGGGGAAATAATATCGATTTATGTAAAAACATTTTTGTAGTTATTTATAAAAAACGAAAACGTTTAATTTTTTTTTTTTTAAGTTATACAACACTTTTGCTTTTCGCGAAAAAAATTTTACTTTTATTTTTTATTTTTATTATTTTTTTTTTCTTCAAATACGATACCTTTTCATTTTCTTAAAAATTGGATTCTCTTGAGAATAGTATCCTCTCGTTCCAATAGTCTTTTTCTTTTATTTTGGTATCTGTTCCACTTAAATCCAATTTTATCGAGTAATTGACGCAAAGTTTCTTTATTCCAATTAAAATTGATCGTTTCTTTTAAAACAGGAAGCAATTTATTCAAAGACGGGATTGTTTTCTCCTTGACATAAAAATAGTGTACAGTTTGTCTATAACGATGCGAATTTATTAGAAAATACAAACTTGCTTATTTTCAAGTAGGTTATAAAAGGGAGATTATAATTAAATATCCTGGGTGCCAGTAAAATAAAAAATTAGGTGTCCTTTTTTAATGGCACCGCCCGCGAAAGGTTAAAAAGTGAAACTGGTAAAAAAAAAAGCAAAATTCGCCGTAAGATTTTTCGTACAGTGGAATACGGCACATCCAATACTCAGGAAAAAACTGGCACACTCACACTACCATACGGAGACTGCAAGAAATAAGTTTCCCCCTTCAGAGGGCTCTAGAATCTCTTCTATTGGTCCAAATGAAATCAAGTTTGAAATACAAGTAGAGGATATGTAATTCAAATGATGCGCTTTACATTTATTAAATAAAAAACTTTATTGTGAAAATTCACCAATAGATGACGCTGTAACATCTATTCCATATATTGAAAATGTGAAACATCATTTGCGTTACAGCGCATGTCCATTAGCATTATTCTTTAGTTAAAAAGAAAGTGGATTCTGAAGGAGTATTAGTTACTTCTCTGCACATCATACCTACATTGAAAGAAAAAGAGCTACTGGTAAAATCGTTCTACCAGAACCAACAGAACCCCGATGTAGCTGTAAAAGAATTCCGTCGTATGAAGCAAATATGAAGAGTTAGAGGTGCAATTACTCCATTTGCCCTACGCAAAATACTAAAGAGATTTGAGATAACTGCACAACATAGCATTCTTCAAGGTAGAGGAAGAAATTAAATCCAGTGTTCTAGTATCAAAAATGTGTCTACCGCGGTCCTTGAAGCCAGCAATCAGACTCCGCATGGTCGTGTGAGTGTACCAGTTGTTTCCCGAGTATTGGGCATGCCATATTCCACTGTACGAAAAATCTTACGGTGGATTTTGCATTTTTATTGACCAGTTTCACGTTTTAAATATTATTTATTATTTATAACAGGGTTCGTACGGGTGCTTGAATTTCATGACTATGAAATTCTTCGATACCAGTATTTTCTTATAGAAAATCTCTCCTGAAATAAGGCGAAATTTCGTCCGTTTAAACTAGATTTATTTTTCGATAAAAAGATTCTGATATTGGTCCTTGAAAATAACGGTACCCGTACGAACCCTGTTATAAAGCGAATTAAATATTTTCTTTGTATTACAGCGCCCCCTATCGGCGGAGTTTTGTATTTTGTATTTTTGTAAATATATTTTTTATATCAAGCGCATCATTTGAATTATTTGTAGTTAAAATTTTATCTTATTTGGACCAATATAACGCATTACAGTATACAATTTAACGCATAGTATGTATTCTATTGGTTATATATATGGGGCATTCTCACAACCTTTTGACTTCTGGGGAAAAAAATCTGACAAAATTAAACTTGCTAAAATAACATTTTAATCTGATAGACGAATGCCTTAATGGATTCAAAATAAAAAAAAATGGTCAGCAGCGAAAAATTTTTTATTTAACTGAGGTTTAAGTTAAACTTGCGAGTTTAATTTTCCTTACCATTTTACCCCTATAACTTTTTATTTTCTTCTAAATTTTTACTTATAATGAATTTGCATAGTACCCACAGGACATTCAAATAAGAAATAATAACAATGTAGTACTTTTAATACAGAATTTTTGTATAACATTGTCTTAAAGGGGTGTTAAAGAAGGAACGGTAAGGTAAAAAAAGGGGATGGTATTGGAAAAAAGGGACGGTAAGGATGGAACGGTAAGGGAAATTACCACCTATTTTTAGGAAAATCATGTTAAGACTAAGTGATAGCCACAATGTACATTGATTTTTAGAAACAGTTGTTAACATTGGATTAAATTATTATTTTTTTTTTAATTTACCTCGAAAAGTGCAGGAATAAACCTTGGAGACGGTGAGACTACCAATAAAGCCACGATGCTTGAAATTGATATTTAAATGCTGATGTAAATTCTACAGTAAATTTCCTGCCAAAGAATTTTAGACATTATTTCTCTAGCATACTTCTGCATGAGAAAAAACTTGAAAAAAATTCTGTGGCTGCATCTGAAATTATTTTCTGTATAATTTTAGAAGAGGGATGGCAAGGAATCTAAAACTCAGGGACAGAGTTTAAAAAATAATAACCTTAAAAATGTGTTCAGGTTAATTTTTAGCTACATATTTATATAAAGCAATAGTTCAAGTTTCAGAAAAAAATTACATCGAATTATTTTTATTGAAACAATTTTATCCAGAGAGCTCCAAACTTAAAAATCAGCGTCAGGGACACGGGACGGAATAGGAGTTTTCCAGGTATTTGGACCCCCAACATCGTCCAAAACTTATTTATCTGGTTAATATTGTCGTGCAATGGGATGTTCCCCAGTATATGAAAAAAAAACACAAAAAAGTGTATTAAATAAAAAATTATTATTCAGGGACATGAAAGTCAAAAGATTGTGAGAATGCCCCATATATATATATATAACCATTATATAATTACAAATCATCATCTATTTTCAATTACTATAATTAAATCAATAAATTAATAAATTTAGCAACAAATCATAACTGTGACATTATACAAAATAAAGATGGAACCCTTAACAAATAATACAAATTAAACAAAATCCCCTAATTCACTAGCACATTGCGTACGATTAATCCATATAAAACATACGAAAAACCACCTATATATACCTTTATATACCTATATATACCTTTGAAATCAAAAGACAACGAACAAGTTCTTTTAACTAAATTTGACCAAATCTCTAATTTTAAGATGGCATATAATTAATTTATATAAGAATATCGAACATGAAATTTAAATGCTAACAAATTCAAACAATAAATTGACCGAATGTTTAATTTAGAGATGTCAAATATCAATATTCTACACAGTTGTCATAGGAAAAATTACAAAACATAATACTACATAAAATACACTACAACATTCTAATATATCAGGAAATAAAAACGTATTTAAAAAGATATGAAGCCAAATAAAAGTAAAAAAATATATAATCTAAGTATCAAGTGGAACAACAAACGGCATATACACTACTCAAGAAAATTAGGGGAGCAAGCAAAAAAGTGAAAAGAACAGCGCGAGACAGCCATGTACGGGCATAAAATGGAGAGCACATGTGTATCAATGCACAAGAGAGAAAAAATGCCGCAAAAAAAATTGCAAGAGAGCTTTAATTCTTTGAAACGATGGATAGAACGTGAAAAGATGGCTTGCGGTAACAATTTGGTTACATGTAAATGCAAAATAAGTAATGTTTAGGAATGATGCAAGATATTTAATATGTAACATAAATTACACAACTACAGACATACACAGATAAAATTTATTAAAAACAATTAAAATATAATTAGAGTAAACATTTTGGCTATTTCCATAGCCCTCATTAGTACACGAACGAAGTCACAAAACCGCAAGAGCCACAGCAAACGAAAAACAGTTAAAATTACTAAATAACCAGAATAGCATAATCAGCAGGAACCTGAGTAGCTTCTTTAATTGGCGATTCAGCCAGAACGGTCATCCAGCCCTCAAGGAAGACACGACTAATATATACCGAGCAATTTGATCCCACAATTGGTGCATTCTCAAAATCGAGAACATGATCAAACTCAAGTGCACGAGCAACCAATCTTGAATTTAGAGTACCTTTATTGAAAGAATTTTTATGTTCCTTGAGTCTTGTATTCAAAGAGCGTCGAATCTCACCAATGTAAATCGAGCTACAACCTTTACAAGGAATTTTATAAACGACACCATTCAGGTCAAATTTCGAATATTTATGTTTAAAACTACTGAAAAAATTACCAATGCGATTTAAAGGAATATGAGTTGTCCTAACATTAACCTCCTAGAGTATGGCCGAAATTTTTTCCGCAATATTACTGTAATAAGGCAAAGATACAGTTCCTATAGGATTGACACGCTGGTAAGGAGTGGGATATTGATCAGATTTACTCGTAAGTTCTGAAATAACTCGATGACACCAACGACATGGATAGTCGTTGAGACGTAAATCATTAATTATCTTATTAATTTCACTATCAAAACTAATTCTGTAGCTGCAAAATCTCAAGGCTGAGTTGTATAATGATCTAACGATTTTAATTTTATGTGAAAGTGGGCTATTGGATTTTAAATTTAAATATTGCCCGGAAGAAGTACTTTTTCTGTAAACAGAAGTTTTCAAAATAGGACTATTATTAACGATTTATCTTTGGAGCAAAATATCAAGGAAAGGGAGTGGCTTGTTATTTTCAAACTCTATAGTGAGCTGGATTGAAGAGGAAAAGGAATTCGCTTTGTTTAAAATCTTCACAAGTTTATCTTCAGCAATTATAAAAACATCATCCATATACTGCCTCCAAAACATAATCTTATTACCCAAACTGAAAATCTTATTTTTCTCCAAATACTGCATAACAATCTCTGCCACTCTCACGAACAGGGGGGAGCCCACTGCAGTTCCTTTTAATTGTTTATAAAATGTATCCTTTGAACTTTGAGAGGGGGGTTCTCTGAGACAAAAATGTATCCTGAAAAACGAAACAATTTGATGTCAAACAAAATTCCATGAGTTTAATAGCAACATCCATATCTAAATTAATAGCATTAGCGAAATCGGACCACATGCTCTAGGCAGACTAGATTTATTGGGATAGACGTGAACAAAGATACCACATCCAAAGAAGCCATTACACAGTTGTGAGGTATAACGAAATTTTTCAAATCATCAAGAAATTTAAATGAGGAATTAATACTGTAAGGTGAGGAAACGGTCATCGGTTTGAGAATAAATTGATAAGATAATTAATGATTTACGTATCAACGACTGTCCACGTCGTTGGTGTCATAGAGTTATTTCAGAAATTACGAGTAAATCTGATCAATATCTCACTCCTTACCAGCGTGTCAATCCTATAGGAACTGTATCTTTGCCTTATTACAGTAATATTTCGGAAAAAATTTCGGCCATACTCAAAGAGGTTAATGTTAGGACAGCTCATATTCCTTTAAATTGCATTGGTAACTTTTTCAGTAGTTTTAAACATAAATATTCGAAATCTGACCTGAATGGTGTCGTTTATAAAATTCCTTGTAAAGGTTGCAGCTCGATTTACATTGGTGAGACTGGACGCTCTTTGAATGAAAGACTCAAAGAACATAAAAGTTCTTTCAATAAAGGTACTCTAAATTCAAGATTGGTTGCTCATGCACTTGAGTTTGATCATGTTCCCGATTTTAAGAATGCACAAATTGTGAAAACAATTTACTGCGTATATATTCGTCGTGTCTTCCTTGAGGGTTCGATGACCGTTCTGGCTGAATCGCCAATTAAGGAAGCTACCCAGGTTCTTGATGATTATGCTATCCCGGTCAATCCGTAATTTTAATTGTTTTTCGTTTGTTGTGGCTCTTGCTGTTTTTTCCTTCGTTCGTGTACTGATGAAGGCTATGGAAATAGCCGAAACGTTTACTCTAATTATATTTTAATTGTTTTTAATAAATTTTATCTGTGTATATCTGTAGTTGTGAAATTTATGTTAAGTATTAAGTTATCCAGACGTAATTATGTATGTATTTTTAAATTTTAAATGTTTAATATGGCATGTGGTCCCCTCGAATAGATAAAACTGTCGCACACCTGTTTTCCATGGATTCGATGACATTATCGATAACACTTTGGGGAGTACTGCTCCACTCCTCCAGAATTGCAATCTCCAAGTCCCAGTCACTAAAAGGAGGCCTTAGTCTAGCTGCAATGCGCCGTCCGAGTATGTCCTAAACATGCTCTATCGGATTCAGGTCAGGAGAGCATGTTGGCTATTCCATACGCTGTATTGTTTCAGTTTTAAGCATGTTCTCCACAAGACGATCTGTATGAGGTCTGGCATTATCATGCATGGAATAAAAGGAATCGCCAATTGCTGCAGCGTAAAATACGACATGAGGTCTCAGTACCTCGTCTGTAATTCTCTAGGTCGTCAAAGTGCCATTCCGAATGATATACAGGTCCGTACTTCCACCTATGCTGATTCCAGCCCATACCATCAACCCACCTTGTCTGTAATGTGATCTTTCACGAACAAATGTGGGATTATTTCGAGTGCCTCTTTCCCTCCATACCAAAACACATCGGATGTCACATCCAGACTGATTCGGGACTCAGCTGTAAATAGAATTTGACTGCAACCACGTTGCCTCCAATCGCGATGTTCAGTTGGCCACCTTCTTTGGGCCCCACAGTTTCTTGAGATCGACGGATAGAGACCACCCTATTGAAGCCTATTTTGGACTGTTTGGTTGGACATCCTTCGTCCTGTGACCAAGAACAACTGTGTTTGCAGCTGAGTAGCGTTAACTGTTCCGTCTCGACGAGCTGTTAACAGGATATATCGGCCATCAGTTTCTGTGGTAGCACATGGCCGACATTGCCCTTGTCGACGTCTAACATTTCCTAGGTCTTGGAATCGATTATACATCCTTGCATTGACACTTCTTCCAACTCCAACAGCGTCCGCTACACTTCGTTGTGTTTGCCCGGATTCAACTGTCCCGATAATACGCCAAGCCACGTATTCCGATAAATCACATTGTTGTGACATTTTCAAGTCACCTTTTCTCAAGACACAAGCTGAGCAATTGAATTTTACAGCTGAGACAGTGAAACAGATGTTTTGCAAAATTCCGATTTCTGCACCGCCTTTTTCTATCTTTTGACGTCATAAACTTTGATTTGCATGTGAAGCTTTCTTCCTCTGTTCTTTACTACGTTTTAAATTATGGATATTTATTTTACGTTGCTTCTAGGTGAAAGTATTTGCGTAATTTTGTTAAAACCATGTGCTCTTATAATTGTTTTGAGCAGTGTAGATATGAATTGGGGATGAAATTTAAGAAACCAAAGCAACACGTGGATGCCTAATCGGCAGTCGAAAGAACTACACGTGTCGCAAATAAATGCATTAATTCATATGACTGGCAAATTTGCCAAGAAAAGTTTATCGCTGCCGATATAATTCAACACGAACGGAGGGTGGTTTGGGGGTTCAATATCGGTGGAAATAGTATACCGAAATTTTCCGGAATTGCTTTCCTTCGAACGGCTGCAATAGGGTAGCTTCTTACATTTTGTAATAGAAGTTACCTAAAAGTGCTAAAAAATTGAATTCGATAACTGTCGATCGCAGCTACATCTGGTAAAGCTTTTGAATGTAAATATTGTATAAAGATTGAACCAGCAAATGTCGCAGCGATTGGCATTTATCGTTCAACGTCGTTCAACATTTACGGGATTAAATTTTTTAGCACATTTTGAATAGCCGGTTGTCACACTATATTTTCTAGACGTTATAGGGGCCATATAACATCTGAATTTCGTAATTTGTGCAAAAATAACTTTTTTTTAAACAAATTAGCATTTAATACTATCAAGAACAACATTTGAAACATTTATTTTTGCAATTGAAAGTATACCTTTAAAACTAACGGTTTAGGAATTCGTTATTAGTCAGCGATAAGCGGAAACACCCTGTATGTTTAAACTGATCAAATGATTCGAAGTATGCTAATGGATTGACAGCATATTTTCCCATCACTAAAGTTTAACTGGTTTACATTAAAATAAAAAATATAATTATTGGGTGAACCGGAAAGTCGTATCGTGTTGGAAAATCAATTCGTGCCGGAAAATTCTATCATTTAATTATTAGACATTGATTCCGATATCTAATGTCTAATAATTACCGGGCAGAACTTTCCAGTACGAATTGATTTTCCTAACACCACCCGACTTTCCGATCGACCCAATATTTAAATTTCATATATGATATCAAATATTCGTTTAAAATTCGTTTATTAGTATATCACGACATCTATGACTTGGTATAAACATAACGAAAGAATTGCTATTGAAATGAAATGTTACAACTTATCAAAATAAATACAACATCACATGAACAAAGGTTATTAAATAGAAAATCGTAATATGTATTTTAGTTGAACAACTTTAAAAAATATATATATTTGTTTTATTATCATAAGAAAAAGTAAATTATCTATAGAAAGTTAACTATACCCAATATCTGAGTCAAATCTTTTCTTTTTTTCAATTTTAATCAGCATGCATCAAAAACTCCCATAATAATGATTCCCAAGAAAAGAAATTTTAAGAAAAATGAAATCTCGATATTCACTAAGTGTAGGTACCAATCTTCCAAGAAAGTTCGACTAGAAAAGCTAGTTTCATGTTCAATATCACTTTCAGGAAAACATAAAATACGAAATGGTTCTAAGAAGTTTCCAATCTATTTTTATCTTGCTCCCAGCATAAAATCTTTTACCAAATCAGATAGCAAGTGCATTTCTGAAACTTATGCAACTTTTAGTATTTTCAGTATTCCAACTAAAAGAAATTTTACTTGTAAGTAATTATTTTATGCAATCAAAGTGTGAATGTTTAAATATATAAATAAACATAAATCCGATTAATTTGATTAAACATTTTACATTAATAATTTAAAAAGCTTTACACACATATCCAGGGGTCGCATTGTATAGGGACAATTTTATTGTTCCCACCAGAACCCTTAATCAGTAGTCTTCATGATCCTTTCATTCAACATATGCCATAGAAAAGCACGGTGAAAATATTATTTTGAAAATAGTGGTAGGAACAATAAAATTTTCCCTATAGAATGCGACCCCTGCATATCAATAATTTTTCACACTTTCACGCATAGATGACAGTAGGTTTTATTTTTTTAATAACTTTGTTTAAATTTTACTAAAATTTTAAGCTCATAGACAGAGTTCTTGATTTGCACATGCACATGCTTTTTATGATAAAAAGCTGTTACATTCTTAACACATAGCTACAATTTGGCTTACTTCTTTTTAAGTAAATTTATATTATACTACATTATATACATAAACCTGTATTTAGCTATCCTTTTTCAATTTCCATATGTATTTATTCTTGCTTATAGATTTACAATTCAAATTTTAGTTGTTGCTGTTTTTGTTTTGGGGGGGAGGTGGTGTCTACATTTTTACCTATAAAAATTCTTCATCACCTTAGGTTTCCTTTTTAACACTTTTGATCATAGATGAAAAATGTTTATGAATTCGGTCTGTCTGTTTGTCTGCCTTATGTCTGTCCAAGCTCTATTTCTTGTAAATTTACTCGAATTGCCCCGAAATTTTTATAATATTCTGCTTTATTATAGAATGTTCGATACTTAAAGTGAAAAGTATAGCATTTATAGTTCGTTTAAAGGTACGGACACAAAATTACGTTAGTTTATGTTCTACGGCGAAAAATCATTTGCGGTGGTGCATTTTATTGATGTTACGATATTTCAACCATAATGAAATTGATATGCATCTTCCAGATGGACTACAATATATCTTCTCAAGAGGATAAAATAAGTAGCATTCATAGTTTGTTTACAAGGATGCACAAAAGAATTCATTACATTATGATCTATGGGGAAAATCACTTGCGGTGCATTTTAATGATGTTATGATACTTCAAACATAATGAAAATCACTTAAGTGTATGTCATATGTTTTCTATAGATTATGAAGTGCATAGAATTTATCGTCCATTTACAGAGACACCCAAAAGAATTCAGTCACAGGATTGAATAAGATCGATAATTACTCGAAGTGCGTTTTCCGCTGTGGTATGCATTTTTAAACTCATCTAATTTTTAATGTATTAGGTGGTGTGTATAAATTCTGCAGACGTATACAAGGCTACACAAAAGAATTTGCACACATTACTAGATATGAACAGCAATTGCTTAAAATAGATTTTTACTGAGTTATGTGTTTTTTTAAGTTGCTTATGTAGATATTTCATTCCAAGAATAAATTAAATTTATTAATAATTTTCTGTTAGTTTTGCAAACTGTTTCATAATCTATGCCTAATGTTTGTTTTTTCGTTGTCTTAATTCAGATTTTAGCGTAGTCTTGTCTTCGCATTGAAAGGTCTACACAGGATAAAAAAAATTGTTGATTTTACGGTATAATACTGGCACATGGGGCGCAAGTTTATAACCGTAAAATAAGCAATAACATACCGTCGTATAGATGAATTAAACAGTATATTACTGATTAACTGAAAATTACTTATTTTATTGTTTATTACTGTTAATTTTATAGCTTTAAACTGTAGTATTATACTGTAAAATCAACTTTTTTTTTCAGTGTAGGAAAGAATTGCGCTTACATAAAACTGCCTTGTTACCGTTTCAAGTAGTTACGCCCTTTCACCTTAAACCTCAAAGTCCTCTTAATTACTTCTAACATTAGTGATTTTAAGATCTTATTTTTAACAACATTTCAGTTCAGTTACTTATGACTTTCTTTAAATCAAGATAATATTTTTGTTAAATCAATCAAGATAATACGGTGAACTCCCGTTAGTGCAGACTTCCAAGGGAGGCCATTTTTTGTCCGTGCTAACCAAAATCCGCATTAAACGGTATCTTTAACATTAATTAGAATAACATGGGGGAAACGAAATTGTCCGCTTTATCCGGGGATGCACTAACGAGAGTCCACTGTATTTTTATTACACGTGCTAGTTTGTATATAATGTGTACACACACGCACACAATGGAAGAGAAAGAATAAATAAAGATGAGGCGTGCCCATAACTTGTAAACGATTGCACTTAATATAGGAAAAATTGACGAACAATCTTTTTATTTCAAGGAAAAAGATTGTGAAAGAGAGGTTACAAAAATTATCACCAAGAGTGGTCACTACTGTCGTACCGAAAGGAAAGGTTATGGATAGCACTATTTTCGAAAAGAAAAATTCGCCTTATTTAATCCCAAATTACTGAGATTAAATAAGGCGAAAAATACTGATCAGATATACCGGTATCCATAACACTTCTTCTGGATACACCACTGGTCACACTACTTGTAACAACTTTTTAGACAAAATTGCTTAAACTCCATATGAACAAGTTTAAAGCACAATATAGAAAGCAATGCTTTGGAATTGCACTAAATATCAGACACCCTGATGTTCCCCTAAAATTACTCTGTGAGACATTGGTTACGGAGATTTTATAAAGCGTCATTTACAAAGAATATATAGCCATGGTTTTTTCAACTTTAAAGAACTAAATAACTTTTTTACAAAAAAAAAAAATCCAGGAAGATATGCTGGATTCTTTAGCGTTAAATCAAGCTCTTAGAATCCTTTTTCAGTAGAAGTGCAGATGGAATATACTAAAACTTACGTGCAATTTAGAAAAAATAAAATTTTATCGACTGTAACTGGAGTTTTACATGACTGTATCTCAATCGCTCCTCTCACGACTGCTGGTAGAAGGTGTTATAACTATTTTTTCAGAATATATTCCTACTTTTTTAGAATTGTTCCCGTATCTAAATTTTAAATTTACAAAATTCTGTCGTGTTAAACCCGATTGCTTCCAAATAAGGTGTTAAAAAACCTCATCTTTACTTATGGTATATATGTGGGGGAGGGGAGATCTTGTATTGGATATCATTTTTTATTTCAATTGTATAAATGTGTTTATTTTTTATTTTCTTTTTATTCTAATTAATGTTTCTCTTCGTAATTTTTTTTTATATTATCTTAATATTTCCTTACATTATTCATCATGCTAATTCGATTTTTAAAAACTGCATAATTCGTCCATTTAGCTATAAATACATGAAATAAATTCGATCCATGTTATTTTATTAAAAACAGTGGGTGGAACAAATTATTAGTTACACTGCAATTTTTATTACTTTTTAAAATTCTACACTTAAAAATTGGTGTAAATTTGTATTTCTTTCTACGCATTCCTTTGTATTTAAATGATGGCAATGTTGGTTTAATGTTTTACTATTGACGTCACTGACAGTTGACATTTGATAGGTGTTATAAACTGGGTCAGTGTCTCTTAGTACATAATGTGCAATAGAGATGTTATGGAAACACACGGTGATTTGAAGTTTTTCGATTGTTTGTGGTAAATTCTGTTCAATTGTGTGCTAATTAGTGCTTTGTGGACTCTAATTATTGTAATTCAAGACTTTAACATGCATTGTTAGAAATGGGGAAAAGTAAAGATTTGTCTTCGGGGAAAATTTCAGAGATCACTCCATTGTTGAAGCATTTCCATCATTCACAAAATCAGATTGCTATTCTTACACATGTATCCGCTATGACTGTAAGCAGACTAAAATCTAAACTTAATAAAAACTCTGCCATAGAGAGCCAAAGGAATGGGAATTGTGTGCGTCGACATATCAGTACGCCTCGAGATGAACAAAAAGAGCCGTGTCGTTTGTTTTGAAAACAGACGAAAGTGAACAAAAGAATTGATAAGAATCATAAATGAAGGTGGCATTGCTATTTCTGCCAAAACAACAAGGCGCCGTTTTGTAGAATTCGGGTTTAAATGCCGCAGACCAGCCAAGAAACCCAAACCGACTTCAGCTATGGAGTTGAAGCGTTTGGCTTATGCCACACAACCTCAACACTTGACGGCTGAACAGTAAAATGTGAGTAGAGTAGTTTTTCACTTTTGTCTTCTGAGTACTATACATATTTCAATTCTTCAGAATGCCTCTCTGAACAAATTTTGAATTTTTCCGGTTTGTTTCTCCGACGAGTCTCGCATCAAAGTAATGATGGACAATTCTTCATTTGTTCGGCACAGAAAATGCGGAAAATATCAACCGGAATGTATTTCAGAGAGACTGTCAAGCACCCGCTTAAGAGGCTACACTAGTCATGGCTTGAAGTTTGAACGCTAATGATAAGTCTATGGGAACAATATTTTCAAATATCTTGCTTGATTTTTAATATTTTTAAATGATTTTTTTTGCACAGGATAGCTGAGGACTATCTGTTTACGAGCTATTTTTTACTTTTACGATTTTCGTTGTAGTTTAATTCTCAGGATCCTGTCAATTTAGGATCCAGTGAAATTCGAGGTGTTGTGTCCTTTTTAGTCTTATAACATTCATATCAGCAAAATTCAGGAAAATTTTTTTAATAACAACGAAAATATAGAGTTTAAGCTTTCCAATAATATGCTTTCAATAGTTCTACTACAATTAGGCTGAGCAAAATTTGTAAAGATTTTGATGAAACATGTGTCAAAAACGGCCTCGTAATGATATGTTGCCCGCCCCATATCGGACATGAAAACACCGCCCTATTAAAAATCTGATTGGCTAAGACCGACACATTTTAGCAAATGGAAACTATTTCATATTTCCTTTGGTGTGATTGGATTATTGTAACGTGGTAAAATAGATCACTCCTATTTATACTTTGGATTTAATTTTTTCTACGATTATTGTTTAATTTTGACAAAATACTCTTGAAAGAATGAAATATTTCAAATTCTATATTTCTATGAATAACGAAGGATATTACGTGTTTACTTTGTATATATAAAATTTTAGAACCGTATACAGGAAGGTAAAACTTGTAAAAGTTACTAGGAGACCAAATTTCAGCCCGAGTTTATTACAGTATTGTATTCAGACACTTTCCTCCGGGAGGGATTTCCGAGGCCCCGGAAGGGGGGGGGACATAATAGAGTTCTAGGGGGAAATTGCACTTTTTGACCATTGAAAATGTAAAATATCAAATCTTCCGGGGGGGGGGGGTACAACTCATCGCTCCGGGAGGGGGATGTCCCCCCCGGACTACCCCCTGAATTCAACATTGGTTTATTAAGTAAAACGGTAAAAAAAAATAGACGCGTTGTTTTTAAAGTAATTTTAAGTTAAAATAGCTAACAAATAATAAAATTACGAAGTCGGAATTTGCTAGAACATGTTTGTGGCCTGGCCAGGAGACTGGGTTTCAAGTTTCCTATTCTTGTATATGTATAAAATATTCGACAATTTAACATTTTAATTTCGAAAAACAGTTTTTTTAATTAAAAATCAGCAGAACTTAAAGTTAGTAAGTTTTAAAGATTGTTAACTTTAAAATTATAGATCAACTTGTTCAAATTTTTAAAGAAATATTTTTAATATTCATTACTTTAATATTTATTATTTTTAAGGGGACAGTACACCTTTAACAGTCGAGAACGAAATTTGTCCTGTGTTTCTTTGAGAGTCCATCTTTTTTTGAGAGTCCACTTCAGACACGAGAAGAAAGGAAAACGTTAATGTTAAGTCTATGGTGGCGTTATTTTAAAATTTCTCGCTTTGATTTTAATATTACTGAATGATGTTTTTTGCACAGGATAGCTGAGGGTGATCTACAACCAGGCTAGTTTTTACTTTTTAGATTTTGGTTATAGTTATATATATAACTATATTTTAAACATAAAATTTATGCAACTTATTGAAGTGCACAGGTACGTGTACAGGGGAATTCAAAAGTATATTTCGATATATTATGGACTGTGAAGAAATAATATTTGCGGTGTATTTTAATAACGTTTCTCTGTTACAACATAATGAAATTGCTATGAATTTATGAGGCGCAGCAAAACATGCTTTATGAAGGAGTTGCGCAGAATTTATCATCATTTACAGGGTCACAGAAAAGAGTTCAGTTTTATTACAGAAAAAACTGCTTGCAGCATGTGTTTTAGTTATACTTCACGATTTTAAACAAGATGGAATTCCTACACGTTACTGAGGATTACTACAAGATGCTTACATTAGAATATGATGTGTATCACATTTTATTTCACTTACAGGGTCACATAAAAGATGTTGGATACAATACTGTATATGAAGTATTGTCTATTAGGGATGATTGTTGAAAGTGAGTTTTTAGCTATGATATATGTTTTAAACTAAATTTCTGTATACTAGTTATATATATATATTCTATAGACTATGAATGGAGCTACGCAAAAGAACTAGGAAGAATTGTTGAGAATGAGAGTGAATTGATTAATTTTATTTTCAAGTTCAATTATATTTAGAAAGATATGTTTGGAAAATACAAATATAATAATATACAAGGCTACTCAAAGAATTGGATGCATCCACGCCTATTTCAGACACGGGAAGAAATGTTAACGCTAATTTTAAGTCTATGGGGGCGTCATGTTCAAATTTCTCGCTTTGATTTTAATTTTTTTTTTTTTTTTTTGCGTAGGATAGCTGAGGACGATTGACAACCAGGCTAGTTTTTACCTTTTCGATTTTGGTTTCAGTTTTTTTTTTTTTTTTTTTTTTTTTTTTTTTTTTTTTTTTTTTTTTTTTTTTATTAGGATAGTTTAAATTTCAGAACGGATTCCAACCGGTTATGAAAGTTTTTTTTTTTTTTTTTTTTTTTTTGTTATATCTGAAACCAAAATCGAAAAAGTAAAAACTAGTCCGGTTATAGAGCGTCCTCAGCTATCCTATGCAAAAAAATTCATTTTAAATTTTTAAAAAGGAAGCTAGATATTTGAAAATAACGCTCCCATAGACTTAACATTAGCGCTTTCATATTTTTCCCCGTTACTAGTATGGTTTCTCATGTAACGTAAAGGTATTATTTTAACTGTTAGGAAACGGGAAAATTTATCATTAACTATAATAATGTAAAACTAAAAGTTATGAGACTATAAGGTAAAATATAGCATTTTATAAAAGTATGTGAGCTAGCAAATTTATTTTTCAATACGTATTGTAACGGAATCCTGGTTTAAACGGAATATTTTCAAGATTCCCTTAAAAATATCTTACAATTGTATGTGCAAAGACGGAAAAAACCCACCTAAAACGGTATTTCGCACTTATTGTTTATGTTTTCATCTTATCAGGTTTATAGTGTCCATATTTTTAGCATGAGGGGGTCGAATTTTAATTACTATTAGGTCCCGCGTTTTTCTCTACGCCCTCTGTATTTTCTATATGTATATCCAACACAAAACTTTTGGACGGGTACTCAGATGTTTAGCACCCTCCAACATAGTTGAAAAATGTTTATGAGTTGGGCTTGACTGTTCGTCTGTCCGTACTCTAACTAGCGTACATATACTTGGATTGTGATGTAACTGAAATACGTTGTTGAAGTTTATCATGGCATACATGACATTGATAATGAAGCGGGTAATAATTTATACTTTATGACATGGACATTCAAAAGTATTCTTTTATATTATGGCCTATGTGGGAAAAATCATTTGCGGTGTATTTTAATGATGTAAAGCAATTTAAACATAAAATCTATGCACCTTATTGAAGTGCACAGGTTCGTGTACAGGGGAATTCAAAAGTACATTTCCTTATATTGTCTACTATGAAGAAAAAACGTTTTACGGAGTATTTTAATAATGTTTCTCTGTTGCAAACATAGCGAAATGGATATGAATTCATGAGGTGTACTAACATGATTGCTGAAGGTGTTGCAAAGCATTTATCATTCATTTACAGGATCACAGAAAAGAATTCTGTTTTATTACAGAAAAAACTGCTCGCGGAGTGTTTTAGTTCTGTTTCAACATTTTAAACAAGATGAAATTCATATACGTTACTGAGGTTTACTACAAGATGCTTACATTAGAATATGATGTGAATCGCATTTTATTTCATTTACAGGGGCACATAAAAGTTGCTGGATACAATACTGTATACGAAGTATTCTCTATTAGGGATGATTGCTAAAAGTCAGTTTTCACCTATGATATACTTTTTTAATACTAGATTATATATATGATTTCTATAGACCTACGCAAAAGAATTAGGAATAATTGCTGAGAATGAGAGTGAATTGCTAATTTTTTTTTTTAATTAAATTCTACATTTTCAAGTTCAACTATATTTAGAAAGATGTGTTTGTAAAATATAAATATAATAATATACAAGGCTATTCAAAGAATTGGATGCATGCGCGCGCCTATGAATGATAATTTCTGGAAGTACGATTTCAGTTGTTTTAAGCATGTTTATACTGCAATAATTTTGATCTTAACATGTTGCGAGTATATATACTTGTTCGAATGCAAGGGCTGTACAAAATAGTACAATTATACTGACGTTAATTGGTAGAAATTGCTGAAAGTTTACTTTCATCTGCATTAATCGTTTTCTTATTATATTAAATTTTATCATTTTTTCATGCCGTTAAAACAAGCCTAAGAATATCCATTGATGACTTTGTAATTTTAATTTTTCAATAATTTGAACAATTTAAATTTACTAAGATTTAACAAAAACTTAAAGTTAGTAAGTATTAAAGAATGTTTACTTTGAAAGTTTTGATCAACTTGTTTGAAACTTTAAAGGAATATTGTTAATATTTATTACTTTTAATATTTGTTATTTTTAACGAAAAAGTACACCTTTAACAGCCGCAGAAAATGCGAAATTTATCCACATCTTTCTTTAAGAGCCCACTTCAGACACGGGAAGAGATAAAAACGCTAATTTTAAGTCTATGGGGGCATTAATTTCAAATATCTCGCTTTATTTTAATAGATTTTTGCATTGGATAACTGAGGACGATCAACAACCAGGCTAGTTTTTACTTTTTCGATTTTGGTTTTAGTTTTTTTTTATAATATTAGGATAGTTTCGATTTCAGAACAGATTCCAACCGGTTCCGAAAGAAAAAACTAAATATAATAATATACAAGGCTATCCAGAGAATTGTATGCATGCACGTCTATATGGATGATAATTTTTGGAAGTGCGATTTAAGTAGTTTTAAGCATGTTTATACTGGAATAAATTTTATCTTAACATGTGGCGTGTATAAAATTTTGTTGCTAATATAAGGGCTGTACAAAAGAATGCAAATACACTTCCGTTAATTGGTAGAAATTCCTGAAAGTTGATTTTCATCTGTATTACTCATTTTCTTATTATATTAATTTTTAGCATATTTTTCATGCCGTTAAAACATGCCTAAGAACATTCATTGATGACTTTATTATTTTAATTTTTCATAATTTGAACAATTTAAATTTACTAAGTTTTAACAAGAACTTAGAATTCGTAAGTTTTAAAGATTGTTAACTTTAAAAATGTTGATCCATTTGTTCGAAACTTAAAAAAAAAAAATTAATATTTATTATTTTTAATATTTGTCATTTTTATGGGGACAGTATACCTTTAAAAGTCGCAGAAAATGCGAAATTTGTCCTGTGTAACATATTTTTTTTTAAGAGCCCACTTCATGCACGGGAAGAAATGAAAATGCTAATTTTAAGTCTAAGGGGGCGTTATTTTCAAATTTCTCGCTTTGATTTTAATATTTTTGAATGATTTTTTTTTTTTTTTTTTTTTTTTTTTTTTTTTTTTTTTTTTGCATAGGATAGCTGAGGGCGATCAACAACCAGGCTAGGTTTTACTTTTTCGATTTTAGTTATAGTTTTCTTTTATTATTATAGTTTCAATTTCAGAACCGATTCCACTAGTTCCGAAAGTATAAGTAATTTTTTTTTTTTTATATCTCTAACCAAAATCGAAAAAGTCAAAAACAGCCTGGTT
This sequence comes from Maratus speciosus, assembly GCA_963932465.1. Taxonomy (NCBI): domain Eukaryota; kingdom Metazoa; phylum Arthropoda; class Arachnida; order Araneae; family Salticidae; genus Maratus; species Maratus speciosus. The sequence continues at coordinate 489,632,940 of OZ010796.1, read as the reverse complement.
GTAGATCGTTTTCAGCTATCCTATGCAAAAAATTTCATTTTAAAATATTAAAAAGGATGCGAGATATTTGAAAATAACGCGCCCATAGACTTAACATTAGCGATTACATTTTTTCCCCGTTACTACACTGTAAAAAAAGGACTAAATTACGGAAATACTACTGGCAATCTAGACGATAGTACTATTTCCGTATTTTAACGGAACTTTTTCCCTTTCAATTACAGAAAAAATCCGTTAAATTCCAAAAAAACGGAAATTTTTGTGTAATTTACCGTAAAAAATTTCCTTTAAAATACGGAAATAGTACTGGCGTCTAGATTGCCAGTAGTATTTCCGTATTTTAGTCTTTTTAGCTCACAGGCTATCAAAGCCTGAGAGCTAATGTGCCCGCCCGTTCTGTATGTATGTATGTATGTATGTACACTATGACGCAAAAGTTTAGACAATGAAGAAATTCTTACATACTTTGAAAAATATTTATTCAATTTTCAAATCACTGCTTGAAATTAATGTGCTGTACATATAAACAATATTTATAACAAAGAAAAGTGGAATTGTGCATATTGCAATAAATTAAATGGTAACAAAAATAAACTGCTGTCTCAAAAGTTTAGACACAAATTAAATAAAATCGAAATAAACAATTTTTAAAACCTGGTTGCGCATCCATGCTTATGTATTACGTCATATACACGAGATTGCATGGAAGAAACTAAATCTTGCATAGTTTGTGGATCGATATCGTACCATGCATTCTCAATAGATGTCTTAAGTTCCTTTTCAGAAGAGTATTGTCTAGCGTTGCTATAAACTTTGCGACACATGATGCTCCAAAGGTTTTCTATAGGGTTAAGATCTGGGCTACATGCTGGCCAGTCGAGAACTCTTATATTATGGGAATTAAACCAAGATTTTGAATGTTTTGCAGTGTGAATTGAAGCATTTTCTTGCTGAAATTCCCACTAAGGACCCCCTAGAAGCTCAGCAAATGGCAGTAGGTTTTCTTCTAATGTCTGTGTATAATGCTGTGAAGTTTGACGACCACTGGTGAAGGTCAGAGATACTTGTCCATTATAGCAAAAGGCTGCCCAAACCATCACCGAGCCCCCTCCTTGTCTGCGACTAAAAAAACGTCGAGGTTCCTTCCGCAAGTCATGCCAATACGATAAACAACCATCTGGACCATCCAGATTCCACTTTTTTTCATCGCTAAATATGACTGACTGCCATTTCTCTCCATATGACACATGCTTTCGAGCCCACATAAGTCTTTGTAACTTATGATGTGGTTTCAGAGCTGGTTTCTTCTGCATTTTGCTATAAACGATTGTTCCTTTTTCCAAAATTCGTCTACGAATCGTATCCTTTGATACAGAGAGTCCCGATGAGCTTTGAACTCCACGTACGCTCATTTGTTGAGTACTCGCTAGTCTTTGTATCAGGCGATCCTCTCGTACATTTGTCACACGTGGCCTCCCAGACCGACATTTTGCTTTATATTCGGAACCACTCGATAAAACTCGATAAATAGATTTTTTTGACCTATTAATAATAGCAGAAATTTCAGAAACGCTCTTCCCTTCACCTTTCAACTGCCAAATCCTTGAAACCTCATTCACTTGAATTTCTTTAGCTCTCGGCATGTCGACTATGAAGCGCAATCGTTTGCAGAACTTAAGTACTCCAAATTTGTGACATCATCGATTCTAAATTTGCATATGCCAGCGAATATTCAAAGAAATTTAGAATAGTGTCTAAACTTTTGCGACAAGCACATTTGAATTTTTATGAAAAAAATTAGTATTATAGCAAATAAAACGACTGTCTTTTGTACATAGCATTTTAAATCAGTTTTTGAATATATTTACAGGTTTTTGTAATTCTGACGTCATAATTCTACATTTTAAAGCTGAATGACGTCATTGTCTAAACTTTTGCGTCATAGTGTATGTATGTACGTACGTACGTATGTACGTAACGCGATAACTCTTGATAGAAACATCCGATTTGCTTCAAAATTTTTTCCTAGGTTCACCGTGATAAGGCGCTTCCCTGATTAGTTTTTGGAGTTCATTGGTTAAGGATAAAGGGGAAAAAACGGGGTTAGTCCACACCCCACCCCCTTAATTCAGATAAATGGGTTTTTCATGCAGAATGATTCGATTTGCTCCGAATTTGATATACCGGTTTATTATGTTAAGGAACATCCCTGATTAGTTTTGGGAGTTCATTGGTTAAGGATAAAGGGGGAAAAACGGGGTTAGTCCACCCCCCTTAATTCAGATAAATGTGTTTTTCATGCAGAATGATTCGATTTGCTCCGAATTTGGTATAGCGGTTTATTATGTTAAGGAACTTCCCTGATTAGTTTTGGGGGTTCATTGGTTAAGGGTAAAGGGGGAAAACGGGGTTAGTCCACCCCCCCTTAATTCAGAAAAATGGGTTTTTCATGCAGAATCATTCAATTTGCTCCGAATTTGGTATACCGGTTTATTATGTTAAGGAACTTCCCTGATTAGTTTTGGGAGTTCTTTGGTTAAGGATAAAGGGGGAAAAACGGGGTTAGTCCACCCCCCCTTAATTCAGATAAATGTGTTTTTCATGCAGAATGATTCGATTTGCTCCGAATTTGGTATAGCGGTTTATTACGTTAAGGAACTTCCCTGATTAGTTTTAGGAGTTCTTTGGTTAAGGATAAAGGGGGAAAAACGGGGTTAGTCCACCCCCCTTAATTCAGATAAATGGGTTTTTCATGCAGAATCATTCAATTTGCTCCCAATTTGGTATACCGGTTTATTATGTTAAGGAACTTCCCTGATTTGTTTTGGGAGTTCATTGGTTAAGGATAAAGGGGGGAAAACCGGGTTAGTCCACCCCCCTTAATTCAGATAAATGTGTTTTTCATGCAGAATGATTCGATTTGCTCCGAATTTGGTATAGTGGTTTATTATGTTAAGGAACTTCCCTGATTAATTTTGGGGGTTCATTGGTTAAGGGTAAAGGGGGAAAAACGGGGTTAGTCCATCCCCTTAATTCAGATAAATGGGTTTTTCATGCAGAATCATTCAATTTGCTCCGAATTTATTATACCGGTTTATTATGTTAAGGAACTTCCCTGATTAGTTTTGGGGGTTCATTGGTTAAGGATAAAAGGGGAAAAGGGGGGTTAGTCCACCCCCTTAATTCAGATAAATGGGTTTTTCATGCAGAATCATTCGATTTACTCCGAATTTGGTATACCGGTTTATTATGTTAAGGAACTTCCTTGATTAGTTTTGGGGTTCATTGGTTAAGGGTAAAGGGGGAAAAGGGAGGTTAGCCCGCCCCTCTTAATTTAGATAAATGGGTTTTTCATGCAGAATGATTCGATTTTCTCCGAAGTTGGTATACCTGTTTATTATGTTAAGGAGCTTCCCTGATTCGTTTTGGCGATTAATTGGTTAAGGATAAAGGGGGGTTAGTCCACCCCCTTAATTTAGATAAATGTTTTTTTTCTGCAAGATTATTCGATTTGCTCCAAGTTTGGTATACCGGTTTATTATGATAAGGAGCTTCCCTGATTAGATTTGGAGGTTCACTGGTTAAGTATAAAGGGGCAAACGGGGGCTAATTCCCCTTCACCTATTTTTTTGAGGGACATTATCCTTTAAAATAAGAGTATAATATACAATTAGTGTGAATAGTCTGTGAGCTCAATGCCATCAGTTTAGCTGGGCACTTTTCTTTTTTATTTTTTCTTTTTTACAGTGTTGTGTGTGTTCTCAAAGGTAACCTAAAGATATTTTTTGTAACGGTAAGGAAACGCGAAAATTTATCATTAACTATAATAATGTTAAACTGAAAATAAGGAGACTGTATGGTAAAATATTACATTTTATAAATGTCTGCTAGCTAACAAATTTATTTCTGATACGTAGCTGTAACGGAACCCTGGTTTAACGATTGGTTGGTTGGTTGGTTGGTTGATTGGTTGTATTTATGTCGGCCAATTATCAGCACGTGGGATATAGGCCCTAAGGGGGGAGTGCCTTCCGTTGAGGTCTTTCTAAGGGAACATAACCCGTATTAACGCTTGGAGAACCAAGGTTCGAAGAAAACCTCGAAAACTCCGAACGATTAGGCCGACGGGCGCGATTGGGATCGAACCCAGCACCTCCCGTCTACCAGCTTCGAGAGCAGAACCTCTCGGCCACTGGTGGGGCCCTGGTTTAACGGAATTCTCATTATTCCCCTAAAAATACCCGGCAATTGTATCTGCAAAGACGCAAATAACCCATCTAAAAAGGTATTTCGCACCTATTGTTTATGTTTCCGTCTTACCAAGTTTTATAGTGTCATGTTCTCAGCATGATGGCGTCGAATTTTAATTACAACTAGGACCCGCATTTTTCATGAACTCTGCCTTTTTGTTTTGGAGGGAAAATAAAATTTGATGTCGGTACGAGTGTGTTTCGAAAGGTTATCAGCCCGACAAAGAAATTAGAAAAATTTTGACAATATTTCATTTTTTTTAACGTAGTTCCTTACAACTTATAAAATTTAAACCAACGAGTTTCCGACTTTTTATTATCTTCAGTATAATAAGCCTTATCTAACTTTGGAAATGAAGTGGTTGTCTTTGCTTTACCCCCATATTTTGAAGTGAATTTCCGACTACCGAGCCATTTCTTCAGGCTTGAGAAAAGGAAATAATCGCTGGGAGCAAAATCCGGTGCATGTGGAAGCACTACAGAGCGTAGGTCATTGACTTTCGTAGCGAAAACTACAGGCATGTGTTAACGAATGTGTTAAAGAACACTTTTTTTTGCTCAGGTATGGACGTTTTGTCGGAATAAGCAGGCTTTAATTGGTTCCGTAGAAATGCATAACACTGTCCGGTGACGATTCTACCTTTTTGCCGGTGGTCTATGGTCACCAGACTTTGTGAATTCCCGAAAACCGTATCCATGGCTTTTCCAGCAGATGGAACCGTTTTCACTTTCTTTGGATCAATTTCAGCTGCACTTTCACATTGTTTAGATTGCTGTTTCATCGCTAGTGAATAATGGCGGTTTCATGTTTCATCCACCGTTATAAGACGTTGACGAAAATCAGCAGATTGGTTAAGTTTTCTAACTTAACTTGAAATCACCATAGTCCACATTACTAAAGACAGTGGGCTATCTGCACTACCTTCTTTAAAAAAAAAAAAAAAAAAAAAAAAAAAAAAAAAAAAAACGAACAGTGAAGATGGAGAAACTCATAAAATGATAAAGAAAGGGGGGGGGGTGAAGATGGAGACCAATTTAATTTGATTATGTTAATAAATGAAATGTTTTCATGAAGGAATTTTCAGCAGAAAGTCCACCCAAATCAGCATTTTATTGCAAAGTATATCTATACTAATATTATAAAGAAGTAAAGTTTGTTTGTTTGTTAGAGGTAATCTCTGGAGCTAACGAACCGATTTCAAAAGTAATGGTATCAAAATGATGGTGTTAGTCCAACTTAGAACATAGGCTATATTTTATGTCAGTGTCACTACCTCAAAGGAGATGCAGGAGCAAAAAACGTTCTAAAAATGCGATTTTTGCGTTACTGAAGGGCCTAGAAATATGAAATTTGGAATATTTGTTACTTATAAGATATAAATGATGTCTAAGAACTGTTCTTAAACAATTCGAAATTTAAAAGGGGTGAAAATGCTCAAAAAGCGTTCTAAAAAACGTTCTAAATGGGGTTTCTACACAATCTAAGGAAATACCAAACCGATCCAAAAAATAATGGCGTCAAAATGATGGTGACAACCCTTGCTCCAACATAGGCTATGTTTTATGTCGGTGCCACTACCCCAAAGGGGATGCAGGAGAAAAACGTTCTAAATTGCGGTTTTTGCGTTATGGAAGGGCCTAGAATCGTGAAATTTGGAATGGTAGTTAGTTATAAGATATCAATGATCTCTAAGGACATTTCCTAAAAAAAACAAAATTTAAAAGTGGGTCAAAATGCGCAAAAAGCGTTGTAAAAAACTTTCTAAATTGCGATTTCTATGCAATCTCAGGAAGTACTGAACCGATTTCAAATATAATTGTGTACAAATGAAGGTGACAGATCTTTCTCCATGATAGGCTATATTTTATATCTGTTTCCACTACTCCAGAGGAGATGCAGGAGCAAAATGCGTGAAAAGCGTTCTAAAAACGTTCTAAATGCCGATTTGTCAGCAATATCTCAGGAAGAATCAAACTGATTTCAAACGTAATGGTAGGAAATTGATGCTGACAGCCTCTTCTCTTACATAGACGCTATTTTATGTCGGTATCACCTAGACGTTGCAGGAGCAAAAAAGCGTTCTAAATTTCGATTTTTGTGATCGGTAGGGGCTAGCAACTTAAAATTAGGCAAGGTACATATTTATTAGATATAAATGATCTTTAAGAACAGTTTCGAAAACATTGGAAATTTAAAAAGGGGTGAAAATGCGCGAAAGCGTTCTGAAAACGTTGTAAATTGCGATTTCTACTCAATCTCTGGAAATACCAAAGCTATTTCAAAAGTAATGGTTGCAAATCAATGGTGAGAGTCCCTGCTATAATATAGGTTATATTTTATGTTGCTGTCACTACCATCTGAGGGTTGCAAAAACAAAACATGTTCTAATTTGCGTTTTTTGCACAATTGAGGGGTCTAACACATTGAAATATAGCATGGTATTTATTTACAAGATGCAACTGATTTCTAAGAACAGTCGAAAGAAAATTCCAAATTTAAAAAGATGAAGTGAGCGAAAAGCGTTATAAATTACAATTTTTAAGCAAACTTATAAAATACCAAACCGATTAAAAAAATAATGATGACAAATTGTTGGTGATAGAAACTGCTCAAAAATAAGCTATATTTTATGTCTGTGCCAGTACCGCCAGAGAATTGCAAGAGCTAAAAATTTTCTAAATTGCGATTCCTGTGATATTGAAAAGGCTAGAAACTTTAAATATTTCATGGTAGTTACTTATAAAATATAAATGCCCTCGAAGGACTGTCGAAAATAAATTCGAATTAAAAAGGGGTGAAGGGAAGGGGAGGTGCGAAAAGCGTTCGAAAAAAGTCCTAAATTACGATTTCTATGCAATTTCAGAGAATATAAACCGATTATAAAAGTAATAATAGTTTCGAATCAATGGTAACAGTCTCTGATCCTACACAGGCTATATTTTATGCCGATGATTCTACCACTTGGGGTTCACAGGAAAAACAAACGTTCTAAAAAAGGCCTTTAAAAGCTTTCTAAATTACGTTTCTGTGGAATATTAGGAAAAAAACCGATTTCAAAATTAATTTTGGCAAATTAATGGTGACAGTTCCTATTTCAACATAACCCTTTATCGTGAGAGAAGTGGTAGGACTTGGAATTTGAACTGATAGTTAATTTTAAGATGTAAGAAGATGGTTTCTAAAAATTCAAAACTTCAAATGAATAATGAAATGAGCGTATTAATTGAGCATGAAAGTTTCAAAATATTTTCTAAATTATCATTTTTTTAGTTATATTTTGTTTTATTAATTTAAGCCTCATTTCTGCCTAATGCAGTGTAATAATGATGTTTAGTAAAACTGTGTTTTAAATAGTAATTTTTGAATTATTCCTAAAAGTAATAAGTACCTTATAATAAAATAACATATTACTTTTTAATAAAATAAAAATTTAGTTAGTACTTTTTAATAAAAATTAGATAAATATTACTTGGCATATTTCAAAAATTACGCGAGCAAAGCCGCGGTGTTTGTTAGTATCTGATAAAATCATAATAGAACCTCCACTTTTGAGTTTGCCAAATTCGATCTATAAGCGATGATCTAACGGAGGCAAATCAGGCAAATTTCTACCACTTATTTTAAAATGTTATTATTGTCTTAATTAACTGAAGTTATTAAATAGGATAAAAAAAAAATTAAAAATTTGTAATAGAAGTATGCCTACTTCATCCTCCTGAAGTCGGAAGCTACGGTTCGATCCAGCACATTTCGGCCTGAACCTTTTTCTATAAATGATTGAATACCAGTCATAATTGATTGTATCAGTTTCTAAGTCTTTGTTGTCTAAAAATTTGAAAGTAGAGGTCTCCTCGGATAGAAATTTCTTGTTCCCGGTTTTACTTTGCACTTGAACATGCCGATCAAGACAATGTTAAGCTATCATTCATTGGTGCCCATAAACTGTCTCTATCAGTTCGTTAAAAATGTCCTACTGACATTTTCTACGTAAATAACGCAGACTTTCACAGTGATAGACTTGTTGATGACGGTATTATCCTTCTCCTATATAATTCTTGAAAACCTAATGACAAATTTACTAACTGTTGCTTTGTGAGCCTTAATTTCCTCTCTACTCATTTTATAAAACTGTGTCATTGAATAATGAATTGTAGTAAACGAAAGAATGTGCCATTACAAATACAACATGAAATAAAAATTTTAAGTAACGCAATCTTTAACAGGATACCAATGTAAATTGAAAGTAAAGATGGAGTGTTATTAAAATTTATAGAAAAAGACCAGAGAAGAATCCATTACCAAATTCCGATTTTTGGGACTGATGCAAAAGTTTGTCGCATATTGTTGATGGAAATTAAAGAAAATGTATTTTGTGAAAATTTCAATTCGTAGCAGTTACATAATTAGCGCTCATCTGGCTAAAGAATCGATGTATTTTCTCAAATCTTCCAAAAAATAAAATATCTTATCCTCAAAATGTTTTGAAGTGATCTAAATAAACGGTCATTCGACGATGCAAGTTTTGGAGAATGGTTCTTGGATTGAAACATTTCATCTCAATTATAACAGTTTGTGTCTGAAGGGGGCTAGATACATGTGGTCTAGCAGTCTTGTTGGAAAACAATGCCTAATCGTTGATTATTTGAAACTGCTTCTAGCGGATTGCTTGATTTAATTCACTTAATTATAAACAGTATTTCTGCAAATTAATGCTGTATTTTCTGAGTAACATCTATTAATAAACAATTTTCTTGTCTCACTGAATGGGAAAAAAAATCTTCTGTGGGTAGGAACTGACTTTTGCTTTGATTAAAATGCCTCTTCGATGTAGTCATCAATGTAGTCTAAATAATCATTAACTTTGTTATTATTCCTTATATTCCATGAATTACGAATATAATCTGAAAATAAAAACTATAAGTAAATCTGGTTTTTGAATAATGTAGAATAACGTTGTTTTAAAAATATCGACATATTTTGTAGAAATTGAGTCGGGCTAAAGTTTTAGCTTCATAAAACTGCTAATTTACCAAACTAATTTATAAACTAATAAAAACAGTTTCTTAGCAACAACGAAGATAGCTTAACACTGTCATGATCGGCAAGTTCAAGTAAAGACTATAAACTAAATGCACTGCAAATTTACCAAATTCCGATATAGGACACAGATTGGTAAAGGATATTACAGCAACTCCTCCTGATTATTAACTTGGAAGGAGAGGAAGGAGATGGAGAACCTCTGGAGATATTTGACTGTAAGCTTGCAACTGACAAGGTAAAAAAAAATCTATCAGCAATGTGGGGAAAATAAAATTATAACTTATTCTAAAGATAAAGATGCAGAGAAAAATAAATTTATTTTCTCTGACTTCTGATAATGAAAAAGAATGCTTTGGTAAAATTGGAAGAAATTCGAAATATTGCTTTGAAATGGAATTCTAAGAAATTCATTATCAGAATTGCATATCAATCTAATGAAAAATCCAAGCAGTTTTCAGAGAAAATAAAAACAAAGTCTTTCTCAAACAATTGTCAAAAAAAAAAAAAAAAAAAAAAAAAAAAAATACTGTATTTGTTACAAAAAACTTCAAATTCAGAGGGATGAATTAAAAAAGTCCTTCCGGCCAGTGCCGGGAGGAAGAGGTAGCTTTCATATTCCTTATTTTAAAAAAGCCAACTTATATTATTCAAACACACGAAGCTCAATTAAGTGGAAACCGAATGTAGGAGATTCAATACAAATATTTATCAATACTAAATCATTATGAATGAGAATTTCGCGAAATTAGTCAGCTTTATCCAAGCTGCTTTTATTTAAAGTAACTTATATTTAGCTGCCAAATTCGGCGATTTCTTAAAGTGCCTGCCATTTTAAGACAACATGGTGGATGAGGCTAACCAGTTAACTTGGTCGAGACCTTAGTAATTGCTGTGCACATGCTCACTCACATCGGAATCGGTTGATATATACGAGTGCTGTCGCAGGCAAAAAATCAGATTTTTCAAAATGTCACCCACATTAGATATTGAAACTGCTATATCTGAGCCATTTTTTAAGATAAAGACAAACAAAAAATGCTCCTGAATCCTTATATCAAGGTAAAATACTTAAGAAAGAAACCTTTTTCAATATCTAATTTTTTTGCACCTCACTTTAAATATAATTTTTTTTTTAATTTAATGGCCACCATTTTGAAACAAGATGGCTGATGAAGCTGGCCAGTGAACTTGGTCGAGATATTGATGTATACTATCCACATGCCTTCTTACATCGAAATAGGCGAATACGTGTGTTATCGCGTGACAAATACAAGATCGTTTCATAATGTTAGCTATGCTAGAAATTCAAAGTGCTATAAATCAACCATTTTTTAAGATATAAACAAAAGAACAAATTTTCAGAAACAAAAACTGCTCCAGAATCTTTGTATCAAGGCCAAACATATAAAAAAAATCTTTTTCATTTTCCAATTTTTTAATACCTCATTTTAAATTTTAAATTACATTTTTTTTTTAAATGGCAACCCTTTTGAAACACGATGGCGAATGAAACTGGCCAACGAACTCGGTCGAGACATTGGTATGTACTATGTACAGACCAAGTTACATTCAAATCGGTTCATAAATACGCCTGTTATCGCGTGACAAAAATCAGGTCGTTTTAAAATGTCAGCCACAATAGAAATTCAAAATGTTATAACTCAGCCATTTTTTTAGATATAGACGAAACAAAACCTGTTTCGGAATTTTTGTATTAAGGTCAAACACATACGAAAAAAATCTTTTTCATTTTCCAATTTTTTGGTATCTCATTTTAAATTTTAAATTTTTAAAATTTTTTTAAATGGCCGCCATTTTGAAACAAGATGGCGGATGAAACTGGCCAACGAACTCGGTTGAGATATTTGTATGTACTACGTACACACCAAGGTACATCCAAATCGGTTCATAAATACGTCTGTTATCACGTGGCAAAAATCAGGACGTTTCAAAATGTCAGCCACGCTAGAAATTCAAAATGCTATAACTCAGCCATTTTTTAAGATATAGACGAAACAAAAACTGCTCCCGAATCTTTTTATCAAGGTCAAACACATAAGAAAAAAATATTTTTTCAATTTTCAATTTTTTGGCACCACATTTCAAATTTAAATTTTTCTTAAAATTTTAAACGGCCGCCATTTTTAAACAAGATGGCGGATGAAGCTGGCCAACGAACTCGGTCGAGACATTGGTCTGTACTATGTATAAACGAAGTTACATCCAAATCGGTTCATAAATACGCCTTTTATCGCTTGACAAAATTCAGGACGTTTCAAAATGTCAGCTTCGCTAGAAATTCAAAATGCTATAACTCAGCTATTTTTTAAGATATAGACGAAACAAAAACTGCTACGGAGTCTTTGTATAAAGGTCAAATACATAAGAAAAAAATATTTTTCCATTTTCAATTTTTTGGTACCATATTTCAAATTTTTAAATTTAAAAAAAAAATTAAATGGCCGCCATTTTGAAACAAAATGGCGGATGAAGCTGGCCAACGAACTCGGTCGAGACATTGGTATGTACTATGTACACACCGAATTACATCGAAATCGGTTCATAAATACGAGAGTTACAGTGTGACATATGTCATATATATATATATATATATATATTGATATATATATATATATATATATATATATATATATCAATTTTGAACGGAGGGTGGTTTCGGGGTCTGGGGGTCATGATCGATGAAAATATACCAAAATTTTTTGAAATCGCTTTCCTCCGAACGGCTGCAATAGGTAGCTTTTTGTAAAGAAAGCTACCTAAAAGGTTTTTATACACAATCCAGGTATAAAATCACAGATAAGATGTTTTTGTGCCTGTCCACAGATTCCTAAAGAGTGAACGAGTGAACAAGATTTCACAGGAAGGGATTTGCTCGACGGGTGGCAATTACACAGACCACCAGCTCATCAAATTGAAAACTGAAATTTTAGGATTAGATAGAACTCAATTAGTATATTAAAATGCGAATGGACTGCTAAGTCATATCTTGATAGAAAACACCTGCAGACTGGAGTTTAGTATTTGATCGATTGGTTTATCATTGTATCTTCCTGCACCCAAATGTATTAAAACATTGAAGTTTGGGTGCATGAAAACACAATGGTAAACCTGCAGATCAACCACTAAATTGAGGTTCTGCAGATGGTTTCCACCAAGATACGACTTGGCAGACCAATGCATATAACTTGTACATAAAATAAACGGTCAAGTACGAGTATTACTCGCACTCAGAGGGTTCCGTACAATAAATTTATGAATTATTAACTGTATTATTTAAAAGAATAATGAAACTTCGTAAAAAACTATACAACGTAGAGTTGGGTATAGCTGTATATATTAGAAAAGTATGAATGAGTATACAACAAAATTTCAAAGGGATATGAAGCCGAAATAAAATTAAATATTGCTATTTTGTATAACTCTTTTTTAAACTTATCTTAATCTGCATATGATGAACTTAATTCGGTACTGACAATAAAAGTACTGCGTATTTAAATTTCATTTGGCATTTCATAAAACTAAATTCATCATAGTAATATTTTTCTTTTTACAGTGTAGCTGAAAGAAAATTCTTGTTCAAAGTTTAATCTTGGCATTGTACTAAGCGCTCTTCGAAAGGAGGTCGCAAAGATGCAACTCGACTTTTTCCGTGCCGCGTTTTTTCAAATAGGTCTTTAATTATCATTTAAAGACACGGGAGGCGTATTGAGAGATCCACTCAACACAAACTAGTCGCGAATCCCATAGTCTTTATGCGATTAATTCTAATTAAATTGGTCTGTTTTTAACAATTTGACATTTACTGCTTTTATGCTGCTACTGGGTATTGCATTACACAAATATATCATTAAAAGTTGTTATCTAGTATTTAAAAACCGATGGTATATAGAGTACTCCGCCTCTGCCATTATGTATGTCCAAACCAACCGTGTCTTTAAGGGTTAAGGCTCCTGCCCCTGCCAGCGAAAGCACTCACGAGCTAATGCTAATCGTATGGGGAAGGATTTTTCTAATATCTCTTTTGCATTTCGATATTTTAAAATATTTTTTTTTTTTTTGGCATTGTATAGCCGAGATCCGTCTCTACATCGCACCTTTCTTTACTTTTTCCTCTTCATAGGATTAGCATTAGCTCGTTAGTGTCTTCGCCGGCAGGGACATGAGTCTTAATATCTTGGCGAATTACCAACGATTTTTTTTTTCGAAAATCATTATAAACAATGCTTTTATACTTTTGATACGATAGGCACCTGTAGCGCTCTTCTATACCTTTGCCGAATGCCCGCAAATAGAAATCTGTATGTAACAGAAAAATGCGCTTTTATGAAAAACTATGCCACCTTGGGCAATCGCTATAATTTCCCTGCAAGTATTAAATTAACCTCTACTACCTTTAATTTTTTTCATAATTTTAGTTTCAGTAGATTCGGAAACAGATGGGGGAGGGGGGGATATATTTTTGCACTACATTTTCGACGATATCTCTGAAAATATAATATCTAAAATTAAAAGAAATATATTTTTGAGTTCGGCGTTACGTAATCTTTTAACCGATACCCCACACGATATACAAAGAAAATATATTTCTTTTTCAAATAATCTAATTAGCCCCTCTACGTTTTCCCCCACATATATTTGTGAATGTCTAATAATCTGCAAATATGTGGGTCAATAGTCTTTATTACATCCTCCAATTTGAATTTTCGACGTTCCGTAGTTTACGAGTAAAATGGCTGTGACAGACAGACAGACACAGGAGTGATCTTATAATGATTCCGTTTCAATTAAGTCAATTAGTTTAAGAATGAAAGTAACATGATGCAATGCTTAGCATACATTTAAGGGAGACCAAACTGGTCGCCAGAGGCGGCTAGTTCAGAAATAAATACGCTGAAAATTATTGAAATCACACGTCTAAGGCTAATATTAGCCTAAGAATTGCTATCCATGGACGGCCATGTATCCAGTTTTTTGGCATACCACTATTTATTTATATGCTACAATGTCATTTAGCCGACGAGACATTTAGCAGACAGCAATTAGACGACAGGATGTTTAGCCGACATGACAATTAGTCGACAGCGACAGTTAGCCGACAAGATAGCTAGCCGACAGAGGACAATTATTTGACATGGACATTCATCTGACAGGACATTCATCCGACTTAACTGTAACCTGATCTTAACCTAATTATAACCTAACTCTAGCGTAACTGTAACCTAACCAATACCAAACTGTAACGTAGCTATAACCTAAACGTAACCTAAGTGTAACATAACCGTAACCTAAATGAAACCTAACAGCAACCTAATTGTAGCCTAAATATAATCTAACTGGAACGTAACCGTAATCTAACTGTAACTAACGTTTACCTAATTATAACCTAATCATATGCTAGCAGTAATGTAACTGTAACACAACTTTAACATGACCAAGCTGTAACCTAAGCGTAATCTAATTATCACCTAAACGTAACCTAATTATAACCGAACAGTTACCTAACCATAATCTAAACGTAACCTAAGTGTAACCTAATTATGAAGTAACCGTAACAAAACTAAAACCTAACAGTAACCCAATTGTAGCCTAAATGTAACCTAACTGGGACGTAACCGTAATCTAACTGTAACTAACGTTTACCTAATTATAACCTAATCGTATGCTAGCAGTAATCTAACTGTAACATAACTTTACCATGACCAAGCTGTAACCTAAGTGTAATCTAATTATCACCTAAACGTAACATAATTATAACTTAACAGTTACCTAACCGTAATCTAAGAGTAACTAATCGCAACTGTAACCAAACTGCAAATTAACTGTAGCCTAGCGGGAGGTGCATAATATGAAAGAGTGATCAAAGGGCTGCCCAGTCCAGTGATATATCACTTGAGGGATGTCGGAAAAGTCAGAAAAATGCTCCCGGTGATACCAATTGGGGGAGGGGGAACGAGAGGTACATAATACGAAAGAGTGATCAAAGGGCTCCAATGCGATGTATCTCATGAGAGGTGTCGAAAAATGTTAGAAAAGTGCCGGCTAATTATACTATCAGCTAAATGTCCTGTCTGCTAATCGCCTTTTCGGCTAAATGTCCTCCCGGATAATTGCCACGTTCGGCCAGTTGCCTATCGGCCAATTGTCTGTATTGCTAAAATTATTGCTATATGTCCGTTTCGGCCAATTGTCCTGTATGCTGTATGTAAATTTCAGCTAATCGTGTTGTCGGCTATACGTACGTATCGGCCAAATGCACGTGCCAGCTAACTGCTATCTGCTAAATGTCTTGACGGCTATTTGGTTGTCGGCTAAATGTCTGCCGCCGGCTACGGGTCAAACATCAATACTAAAAGTAGTTGGGCTTGAAAATGCATAAATCAAATTAAAAAACATCTTTCAGTAATTCATGGTCATTCTCGGTACTACTGATGAAATCTTTTGTGTAGTGTCTATGCAATTCATATACACCACCTATGTGCCTGTGCAAAAATATTAGTTTAACTTATACCATAACTTATCATAAATCAAACATATCATAATTTAAAACTCACTTTCAGCAATCATCCCCAATGTTTCCCTGTAAATGAGCAATAAATGCGATGCACACGATATTCTTATCCAAACATCTTGCACTCTTTGTCTCCCCTTTTTCGGAAATTTTGCTTCCCGTTTTGCTCCCTTTACAGTATCAAGGTTTAAAATCTTTAAAATTCCTTAATCTTTTAATTTTCTGTTTTATTTGTTACTTTAAACTAACAATAAATAATCAGTCATAAATTTAATTATCAATTTATTTCACCACATTCATTTCATTAAAAGTTCTTGTAAATTGCCCCTTCCCGAAATGTCATTTCTCCCTTTTGCTCCCTCACCCACGGTACCCATATTTTAAAATAAAAACCCTTTAAAACTGTTTAAATTTTTAATCTTTTCTGCTCAATTTGCCACTTTATTTTAACAATAAACAAACGATCATAAAAATCCCCCCCCCCCACACCCTAACTGAAATTGGTATTTCCTCCTCGCCTCTCCCTCTTACCAAGCATCTGAAATTTAACGTCCTTAAAATTTTTTCATTTATTATTTTTTTAACCTATTTGTAAATATTTTCTAAGGTAAGTAAATAATAAGTCACCAATAAATTTCCCTCCCCCCCTCCCGCAAAAAAAGAACTAATTCTGCTTATTCCTCTTTTTTCATTCAGGTCACAAAATTTTAACTTTAAAAGTCATTGCTTTTTCTAAATCATTTTGTACTCTATCTGTTAATTTATTGTAATCATAAATAATCAATCATAATTATACTCCTCCCCCACCAAAATTGACGTTTGTTCTGACTCTACCCTTACCAAGAACACAAAATTTAGTCTTTTTTTGTCCTATTTCTTATTCTTTAGTAAGGTAAATAAATAGGTCATCAAATAAAATCCCCCCCCCCTTTTTCCTTCTTTCCCTTATTTAAGTTTAAAATCTTTGAAAATCTTTTTTTAATACATTTTCAGCTTTATCTGTTTCATATTGAACAATAAATAATCGATTATATAATTTCTTCCACCCCCATATAAAATTGACGTTTTCTTTTCTCCCTCCATTATTTCCATGCTCATAAAATTTAAAGTCTAAAACTCCTGATTTCAATGTTTTTGCCCTATTTGTAAATCTTTAATAAGTTACGTAATCAATCATCTATTAAACTCACCCCCCCCCCCCCCAAAAAAAGAAAAATCTGTTTCTTCCCTTGTATTACCCTCAACTCATGAAGTTAAAAAATCTAATTTACAGTCTTTAAAACTTTTTAATTTTTACTTTTTTTGGTCCTAATTATAAATCTTTACTATCTATAATATTAACTAAATCTTTTCAACTATGTGCGAAAGTGTTAACTATAAAGCGATAGGTATACATTTAATTATGCACAAAACACATTTTAACTGTATTTCTGAAAGGTAAATGTCTATAGAGATATATTTCAAAGGAAAATATTGTGGTTTCTCGTCAACGTGCAAGTATATTCTCAAAATCTTTTGAAATCCTTTCATTCCGACTAGCTCAGAAAGAACCACCAAACTTAGATACCAAAGGTGTTATCGACTAAGCCGAATACATCCATAAACAAAAAAAAAGAAAAATCATGCTTCAAAACTTTCCAACACTTCCAGAACGCTGTAACAAAACTTCGCAGTTTAATAATGTAAAGAAGTTACCTAACTAAACAATTGTAAAACGTATGACACATTTGAAAAGCAGATTTCAACAATTGCGCCCATAACCCGGAAGATATTCCAATTCTTTTGTGCAGCTCTGTATATGATATATTTGTACTGCATATATTTGTAGAGATTCTAGATACTATGTTAAAATTAAATTTTGTAAGAAAATACATAAAACAGTTGAAAATTCACCCTCGGCAATTTCTACCAATAGACGGAAACATACTTGAATTATTTTGTGTAGCCCTGTTTAAAGCATACAGATATTTATACACGTCGAATATTAAGCTGAAATCTAATTCAAGCAAAAACATGCTTAAAATTACTGAAATCACACTTCTAGGAATTATTTTCCATAGGCGGCAATGTATCCAGTTTTTTTAATATCCCTGTATAGGATTTTATTTGTATGATACAAACATCTCTTAGCATAATAAATGTAGTTGAGCTTGTACATTTATAACTAAAAAAACCAAGCATCTTTAAGCCATTCATACTCATTCTCAGTAATGTTTGCGAATTCTTTTGTGTAGTCCTGGTCTGTAAAATTTAAGCACACCAATTACGCAAAAATTTAGTTAAACTTAAAAACGCATTCTGTAATTGAAAATGCACTTTCAGCATTATTTTTTAATAGCTAACACGTCGGATTCAGTATTGTATCAAAATATTTTATGTGTCCCTGTAAATGAACGCTAAATGTAATGCAAACCATATTCGATGCAAGCATCTTGTTACAAATCGAAGTAATGTGTATCTATTTCGTCATGTTTGAAATAATGTAACGTAATCGAAATACACTACAAACAGTTTTTCCTCGTAGACCATATACAAGCAAGCTCTTTTGTCTGACCCCGTAAATAATTGTTAAATGCTCATGTTGTACAGAAAGTAGGCTTAGGACACCCAGAACTTCATATCAATTTCATTATCATTGTGACAGAGTAATATCAATCAAATACTCCGCAAACGATATTTCGTCATGGGCTATAACATAACGGAATACTTTTGAGTCCCCTATACTCGTACTTTAAGCGTTACACATAACTTGGTCTACAGTAACCATTTTAAAGTGTATCTCAAAGTATATGAAATTAACTATGTTTAAGATTGTGTAACACTTAAAATGCATCCTAAATTATCCCCCCCTTTATAGACCATAATGTAAGAGAATACCTTTGAGTGCGTCTGTAAATGAACCATGAATGGTAATTCATTCGACATTCATTTTGAATAGCGAACATACCGTGATGATTTTGAATATCGTATATCAATTACACGGCAATCCGACTACATTTACGCTATTTAGAGCACGGACTGACGGACGGACAAACCCAATTCATAAACACTTTTAAACTTTCTTGGAGAGTGTTAAAAATGAAAAAAAAAAAAATGTAATGAAAATAAAAGTATTTTAGTGTTATTTAGATTACGAACCGCTACAAAAACATTCTTATCTGACTGCATCATTTAAAAAATATTTTGTGTTCAGAAATCCCCCCCCCCACACACACATACACTTATAAATAGTTCTTATAAATTTCTTGATAAATTTCATGTTTTAAAAAGAATCCCCACAAAAGATAGTTATTTTAGAATATTTGTACTGATATTTCCCCCTCATTCAATATCTCCCCCTTGATTTGAAATGTAATTGCGTTATGTGAAATAAAAGAGTGTTTATACGGCAATAATTTCAATTTTATGTTTGTAAAAACTCTAAAATGAATCTGAATATAAAAAAAAGAAACATATCTAAATAAAATATTCATTTATTTTCTGAAATCGTTTTAGTTTTTGCACACTTATCATAAACAGATTAAAATTCTTTATACGGCTTTTAATGTTATTGAGGGTCTACACAAAGCAGCGGCTTTGATCTACGCTGAAAGCGAAGACGGTTGAAAAAAAAAAATTCTTTAGACCTGAAACCCGCTGGAAATGATCAAATGTAGCACTCAGCCGAAAGGGGGTGGGGGGTGGAAACGAGACAGATAATTGGCCATTTGCTGATTGGAAGAGTTCCCTTGTCAATCATTTGAATTTAGACCATCCTTCCAATTTAACTAAAATGCGAGCGGCCATCTTGCTTTCATTTTGTCTGTGACTGCAGTGTCCTCTTAAGATCATGGTGATATCTGTCATAAGTGGAAGGAGCCGTCTTTACATCATGGATGGTGTGATGAATCAGGTCCAGTATAAAAAAACTATTGGAAGGAAGGTTGATCCCTCAACTACACTGCTAAAAATCTGCAGCTTTTGCTGCATAGTCACTCCACTGTTTTTATAGAATATTTCTATTCTGACCAATGAGAATGCTCCATAATATAGTCAAGTAATCGTTTTCTATAAAAGCGGTGAGTGACTATGCAGCAAAAGCTACAGATTTTTTACTGTGTAAAGGAATGGTTTCCCTATACCTTTTTCGTACATGGCTCAGCACTCTGTCATATAGCGGAAAAAATTACTAAATTCTCAACTAAGGAGGAACTGAATATTTTGGTATGGCCGGCCAAACTTCTTGATTTGAGCCCAATCGAGAATGCCTGGAACTTCTAGAGCGAAAAGTATCAAAAGAAAACATGACAAAGAGAAGAAATTTGACAAAAGCCTTGATTAAGGTCTGGCAGAATTATAAGGAACTGGAAAAAATGTTAAAAAATTGTACAGAGCATTCTAAAAAGGGTACAGGCCGTAATCGACGCTAAGGTAGGTTCGCTTGAAACCTTGGGGAATTTGTCTTGGAACAATTGTACTAAGTTTTTTCACAATAAGTTTCTATTTTATGAGAGAAATTTTGTTTTTATTTTTACACCGTAAGTACCCTATCCAAATATACCTTAAAACATTTCAACAATCCACCAGTAAACAGAAATATATAGCTTTAAATTCAACACAGTGCAAATTTTAGCCGTGTAACTAATAATTTTGTCACTCACTGTAAGTTAAGCAGAATGGTTACGTTATTGAGATTTCTCCAAAATAAAGCAATCATAATAAATTCAGAACGTATTTTTATTCAGTTCGTTACATGAGAGCTAAAAATCTACGAGATAATCAAACGGATAGAATATTCTACAGGTAAACAGTGTGAATTGGAAATTTCGAAAAGAAAGTACTCATTAAATCCGCTCTAAAAGAAGCGTGAAGACTATTTTATTCAATAGTGTAGGAATACAGGGATGCGAATTTAACTTAGTTAAAAAGCATGGAGTTGGTTTATGTTTTGTGCAATGATAAAATTGCTGGTACTAGTCTTCAAGAAAGTTTTAATGTATTTTCCGCCATACGAAGTTGTCCATGGCAGCGGATTAGAACAATGTCCTTTGCGCGAGTACAAAAGAAATTTAATTATTGAAAAAAGAATTTTTATGAAGAATAATTTAAAAAAACGGATTTTAAAAGGAAATTAGGGTAGAAAGAATCAGAATTTTAACGGATTTTTGATAACCTCTATCTCTAAACATTAATCGAGATTTTAAGAGAAATTATTAATTTATTATATATGTCGTAGGCTAATTGAGAAATCCGGCTCTTTGCAAACAGACTAGGCTCTTTGCAAAGAGCCGGGCTAATTGGAGAATCCATCTCCCTTTTTCCAATTAGCCTGATATTTTTCAGGCTTATTGCAAAGAGCCTAGAAAGTGTTAGGCTAATTGAAAAATGACCACTTATTATCCGATCAGGGTGATATTTTTAGCTCACAGGCTATCAAAGCCTGTGCCCGCCGATTCTGTATGTATGTGTGTACGTACGTACGTATGTACGTAACGCGATAACTCTTGATAGAAATATCCGATTTGCTTCATTTTTTTTCTAGGTTCATTCTGATAAGGTGCTTCCCTGATTAGTTTTTGGGGTTCATTGTTTAAGGATAAAGGGGGGAAAGGGGGGCTAGTCCCTCCCCGCCTTAATTTATATAAATGGGTTTTTCATGCAGAAATATGCGATTTGCTATTAATTTGGTATACCGGTTAATTACGTTAAGCAGCTTCCCTGATTACATTTGGAAGATCATTATTATGTATAAAGGGGGGGGGGGGGATTGCCTCCCCCCTTAATTTAGATAAATGCGTTTTTCATGTAGAATTATTCGATTAGCTCAAATTTGGTATACTGGTTTATTATGTTAAGGAGATGGCTTGATTAGATTTGGAGGTTCATTAGTTAAATATAAAGGGAGGAAAGGGGGGGGGGCTATCCCCCCCCTTAATTAAGGTAAATGGGTTTTTAATGCAAAATTATTCGATTTGCACCAAATTTCGTATACCGGTTTATTATGTTAAGGAGCTTCCCTGATTAGATTTGGAGGTTAATTAGTTAAGTATAAAGGGAGGAAAGGGGGGCTAGACCCTCCCCCCTTAATTTAGATAAATGGGTTTTTCATGCAGAGTTATTCGATTTGCTCCAAATTTCGTATAACGGTTTATTATGTTAAGGAGCTGCCTTGATTAGATTTGGAGATTTATTGGTTAAGTATAAAGGAGGGACAGGGGCTAGTGTCCCCTTAATTTAGGTAAATGGGTTTTTCATACAGAATTATTCGATTTGCTTCAAATTTCATATACCAGTTTATTACGATATGACTTCCTTCATTTGATTTGGAGGTTCATTGGTTAAGTATAAAAGGGGGGAAAGGGGGGCAATTGCCCTCCCCTTAATTTAGATAAATGGGTTTTCATGCAGAATTAACTAATTTGGTTTAATTTTTTTTCTAGGTTCATTCTAATAAGGAGCTTTTCTGATTAGATTTGAAAGTTCATTGGTTCAGCATAAAGGGAGAAATGGGGGAGCTAATACTCCCCTTTAATTTAGTGAAATGGTTTCTTCATGCAGATTTATCTGATTTGCTTCAAATTTGGTATACCAGTTTATTATGTTAAGTAGCTTCCCTGATTAGATTTGGAGGTTCTTTGGTTAAATAGAAAGGGGGGGGCAACGGGGACTAATCCCTTCATTTATTTTTCGAGGGGCATTATTCTTTGAAATAAGAGTATAATATACAATTATTGTGAATACCCTGTGAACTCAATGCCATCAGTTTAACTAGGCAATTTTCTTTTTATTAGGTTTATTAACGCATAACCCTACCCAAACCCGAAGTATAAATTACAACAGACCGTACCCCGATCCGAGCAAGACAAAATGATTTCAGTCTACATGCAACCAGACCCGAACACTTTGAAAAAACCGAAATCCCGAACCAAATCTGATAACGGATAAAAATATTCCAAAGATCCATAACCGGATCCGAACAAGATAAATTAGTTACTGTGGACACGCAACACTACCAGAACCAAAAAGTTCCATTCGAAATCAACCTGAAACACGTCCCGAACCAAATCTTAACCGACAAAAATATTCCAAAGAACTATAACCCGATGTAAGCCAGACAAAATAATCTTCGTCCAGCGGCAACCAGATCCGAACCTGAAAGTTCTAACTGAACTCAATCCGAAACCAGGTTGTGGTCGGTTTTCGGGTTGACTTCAAATGGAACATTCAAGTTCGGATCCGATTGAAAAAAAATTAAACTAAATTCGATAATTCTGCATGAAAACCCATTTATCTAAATTAAGGGGAGGGGCAATTGCCCTCCCCCTTCCCCCCTTTTATACTTAACCAATGAAACTCCACATCAAATGAAGGAAGCCATATCGTAATAAACATGTATATCAAATTTGAAGCAAATCGAATAATTCTGTATGAAAAACCCATTTATCTAAATTAAGGGGACACCAGCCCCTGTCCCTCCTTTATATTTAACCAATAAATCTCCAAATCTAATCAAGGCAGCTCCTTAACATAATAAAACGGTATACGAAATTTGGAGCAAATCGAATAACTCTGCATGAAAAACCCATTTATCTAAATTAAGGGGGGGGGGGGGTCTAGTCCTCCTTTCCTCCCTTTATACTTAACTAATGAACCTAAAATCTAATCAGGGAAGCTCCTTAACATAATAAACCGGTATAAGAAATATGGAGCAGATCGAATAACTCTGCATGAAAAACCCATTTATCTAAATTAAGGGGAGGGGTCTAGTCCCCCTTTCCTCCCTTTATACTTAACTAATGAACCTCCAAATCTAATCAGGGAAGCTCCTTAACATAATAAACCGGTATACGAAATTTGGAGCAAATCGAATAATTTTGCATTAAAAATCCATTTACCTAAATTAAAGGGGGGGTAGCCTCCCCACTTTCCTCCCATTATACTTAACTAATGAACCTCCAAATCTAATCAAGCCAACTCCTTAACATAATAAACCAGTATACCAAATTTGAGCTAATCGAATAATTCTACATGAAAAACGCATTTATCTAAATTAAGGGAAGAGGCAATTGCCCCCTTTCCCCTTTTATACATAATAATGATCTTCCAAATGTAATCAGGGAAGCTACTTAACATAATTAACCTGTATACCAAATTTATTGCAAATCGCATATTTTTGCATGAAAAACCCATTTATCTACATTACGGGGGGTACCCCCCCCCCCTTTCCCCCCTTTATACTTAACTAATGAACCTCCAAATCTAATCAGGGAAGCTCATTAACATAATAAACCGGTATACGAAATTTCGAGCAAATCGAGTAATTTTGCATTAAAAACCCATTTACCTAAATTAAAGGGGGGTGGGGGGTAGTAGCCGCTTTCCTCCCTTTATACATAACTAATGAGCTTCCAAATCTAACCAGGGAAGCTCCTTAACAAAATAAACTGGTATACCAAATTTGGAGCAAATCGAATAATTTCGCATTAAAAACCCATTTACCTAAATTAAGGGGGTGTAGCCTCCCCCCTTTCCTCCCATTATACTTAACTAATGAACCTCCAAATCTAATCAAGCCAACTCCTTAACATAATAAACCAGTATACCAAATTTGAGATAATCGAAAAATTCTACATGAAAAACGCATTTATCTAAATTAAGGGGAGAGCAATTGCCCCCCTTTCCCCCCTTTATACATAATAATGATCTTCCATATGTAATCAGGGAAGCTGCTTAACATAATTAACCGGTATACCAAATTTATTGCAAATCGCATATTTCTGCATGAAAACCCATTTATCTAAATTAAGGGGGGTAGCCCCCCTTTCCCCCCCCTTATACTTAACTAATGAACCTCCAAATCTAATCAGGGAAGCTCCTTAACATAATAAACCGGTATACGAAATTTGGAGCAAATCGAATAATTTTGCATGAAAAACCCATTTACCTAAATTAAGGGTGGTAACCTCCCCCCTTTCTTCCCATTATACTTAACTAATGAACCTCCAAATCTAATCAAGCCAACTCCTTAACATAATAAACCAGTATACCAAATTTGAGCTAATCGAATAATTCTACATGAAAAACGCATTTATCTAAATTAAGGGGAGAGGCAATTGCCCCCCTTTCCCCCCTTTATACATAATAATGATCTTTCATATGTAATCAGGGAAGATGCTTAACATAATTAACCGGTATATCAAATTTATTGCAAATCGCATATTTCTGCATGAAAAACCCATTTATCTAAATTACGGGGGGATAGCCTCCCCTTTCTTCCCTTTATATGTAACTAATGAACCTCCAAATCTAGTCAAGGCAGCTTCTTAACTTAATAAACCGGTATACTAAATTTGGAGCAAATCGAATAATTCATCGTGAAAAACCAATTTATCTAAATTAAGGGGGGTAGTCCCCCATTCCCCCCTTTATACTTAAATAATGAGCTTCCAAATCTAATCAGGGAAGATCCTTAACACAATAAACCGGTATACCAAATTTGGAGCAATCGAATATTTCTGCATGAAAAACTCATTTATATAAATTAAGGGGGGGGGGACTAGCCACCCTTTTCCCCCTTTATTCTTAACCAATGAACCTCAAAAACTAATAAGGGAAGCACCTTATCAGAATGAACCAATAAAAAAAATTTGAAGCAAATCGGATATTTCTATCAAGAGTTATCGCGTTACGTACATACGTACGTACGTACGTACACACGTACATACAGAATCTTCGGGAACATAAGCTCTCTGGCTTTGATAGCCTGTGAGCTAAAAATATCACCCTGATTGGATAATAAGTGGCCATTTTTCAATTAACCTAACGCTTTCTAGGCTCTTTGCAATAAGCCTGAAAAATATCAGGCTAATTGGAAAAAGGGAGATGGATTCTCCAATTAGCCCGGCTCTTTGCAAAGAGCCTAGGCTGTTTGCAAAGAGTCGGATTTCTCAGTTAGCCTACGACATATACATAATTTAAATATCATAAAAACATTATACTTTATTGTATGTCAACGTTTCACTTACCATTTAATATCGTTAATCCATAATCCATGTATTGGAGACTTTCAGAAATGATATACAGTAAAACCTTCTAAGACGGTATCACACAGACAAGAAAAAATGCCTTATAGACAATTTCCCATCTTAAGAGGTGCAGATTCTTTTCTCAAGTATTATTATATTCATTTTACATGGATCAAAAAATTATTCCGTTTTAGACAGGATTCCGCAATAGGCATGTTCTTTTACACTTGCTTTACTGCATTTTTTTTATTTATTTTTTTATTTATTTATTTATTTATTTGTTTAAATTTACTATCCTTCTAGAACGATTTTTAAAGTTTAATTGTAAATGGTAATATGTTTTAATTGTAATGGAGATTTAAAAATATATGTATTTTTTGTACATTTTTGGGGTTGAGACAAACTTTACTGATTTTTGCATGGATTAGGTGAGTCAGATAGAATGATTTTAATACGGGTTGAGTCGAGACCAGGACTGAAAATTTCGCCCCGTACAGACCTAGGAAGAAAGGAAGCCAGTTCTGGTTCGGTATGAAAAATACATTAGGGCTGGCCGAGACTGGTCCGGCCCAGAATACAGACATTTTTAACCACTCGCCGGGACGATATAAAACCTAAAGTTGTGAGGGTTAAAATTATTAAAACACTCGTAATCGGTATGTTTAAAAAAAAAAAACTTATTTTAAATAGTACAGAAAAAAGGTGGAAAGGGCAAAAGTTAAACTGAATCGGAAGTTTAAGCTACAGTAAAGAGTTACATACCCAACTACAATTTTTTAAAAAGCATTTAAATATTTTATTAGGAGCCAATCTTTGTTTAAAAACTTTAAATGCGTTTTAAATTATTAATTTAAATTGTTAAAAATAATTAATTTAAATTTATTAATTAAAATTAAAATGAATTTAATTTAAATTATTAATTTACATTTTTAAGTCAAGGATTGTTAAAAAAAAGGGGAGTGCAAACTCAGAAAATGACCTTTTTGATTATTTTACATTAATTTTCTTTCGACAAATTTGAAAAAATATTTATTTTTGAAAATATGATTCTTTTAAAAATAAGTTACATCATTTTTTTATTTGTGTTTTTAATATTTTTAATATTAATATTTTAAAACCCTCCGAACGTCTTGCAAAAGGGTAAAATTGTAATGTTGTTTTTTTTGCATCTTGTTTTAAATGCTAAGAAAATATGATTCTTTGAACATTATACAAAAAACTCAATTACAAATATGAAGGTAATCCTTCAAAGTATTAATCATTCTTCAATGTTTTTAAAATCCATTAAATATATAGAATTATATTAACTTAAATATTGCTTGTATTGCCGTGAAACATGGAGCTTAGTGAACGGAATATTACGCCCCAAACACTTAGAGGGTTAAAAAATCCTAAAACAAAATTAAAATTATATTTTCCTCTTTAATTAAATGATAAGAAATTTGAAATTCGACGATTATTTCGAGTTATAACGATTTTAAATGACCCCAATTAAAAAAAATAAAAACTTTAAAAATTTTCAACTTTCTGGGAAAATTTAGGATGTGATTTTATTTGCAAATTATATGGTTAATCGTCACAAAAAAACAGAAAAATCTAATTCTAACTCAATAAATATATATTTTTACATGTATCCTGGAACTTTTAAAGTAACATTGATTCTTGAATAACACGCATTTCAATTTGTGTCTAATCCCTTAAAAACCTGACGAATTATTTAAACAGGCATAACTCCATGAGTTCTGCAGATATGATGAGGGAACTTTTTGTGTTTAATTCAGGAATGGATAAGGAAAAAATTCCTAATTGGAAATTTTACCCTATTGGGGCCGTATAAAAATTTAATTTTCTTATTTTCTCAAATAGACCTTCCATGCAGTTGTAACTTATATCATCAAATTTTCCATCTTTTTTTATGAAACTGCAACAGGAATTGTGTGCTAGGGACATTAGTTAAGGAGATAGCCTATTGTTTCGATATTTATGAATTGCCCTGTATATACCATGTTTGTAAATTCCAGCACAAATAATAATAATTTTAAATAAGAAATGAATAGTTATTTTTTATTTAAGAATGGATACATTTTTATTTTTAAAAATATTTTCGTGATTTTTTAAAATTAATTTTAAAGCCAAATGTTTTACTATTTGAAACTCTCTGTACATTGAACATTAATCTCGGTTTTGAAACTTTTAACACATAAATAACTACATGAGTCAATAACGAAGCAATTGTCTTTGATTATGACAATTAGAAAACTGTACAAAATAATAGTTTAATAATATATTTTATATTTCATTTTAAACAAACACATGCACATAACCACATATATATAATGATGTAACTTTGTAAGGTGGTATGTGTTTGTGATTAACTAAATTAACAACATATTTGTACATAAGCATGCTATATTAATGCGTTGAAATTTGTTTCTGAAAAAAATTCCATTTTCGTTTTCAGTCGAAACTCTAAAAAGAACCGAAATACGATTTAAGTATGAAAAAATTGTTCAGATAATTTATATCTTTACTGTGTTAATTATTTCATAAACAATCTATAGTATAAGGCAAAAGAAAAGATGTCTCCAAATAACACTAATATCGTATGAATACTCTCAACGACTTAGAAAAACAAGTTTTTATTACTTGAAATTTCTAAATTCTAAATATTGCATGATTTCAATTTTTACACGGACGAATAGAACAAAAAATGCACTTTCAAATGCGATTTCTTTAAAAACTGTATCTCAATTTTTATAGACTTTTTATAGAGTTAAAAAATAATTGTCAAGTTTGAATTTTTCTAAACCCATCTTCAAAATAACCGTGCGATTCAATTATGGAAGATTATTACGACAGCACATTTGCACATAAAACAATGAAGCAATTCAGCATTTGTTTGTTCAGTATTCCACTAAAAATTGCCAAACGAAAGGAAAATGTCGCAAATAAATAACTAAACCACGAGTTTCACAGACATGTAATTGAACTGCGCGCTTAAATACTGAAATAATCAAATTAAAAAATTTTGGTATAAATGATAAAATCTTTCGTGATAACCTGCTGGCATGTGGTTAATAAGAAAGTATCAAAAATGCTTTTTGATATAGCTGATGGGGAATCTGAGAAAATATATTAAATGAAAAAATCTATTAGTTTTAAATTAAAATGATTTTCATCTATGTTCTGTTCTACGTGCTTCTTTAATCTTAGATCGCTAGTCAATGTTATAAAATAAAAACATGTCCGTAAGTAACGCTGATGTCATATTTGCAATAGCACCGAATAGAGTAATAAATTCATCTTTTTAACAAATCGATTAACTTCAAACATTGCTAGAATTTAAGTTTTACACTGTCGAATAGAGATAAAATGTCTTTTTAAATTCCATTTGTTTGAAAATTATTTTAATTTGCGGATTTTCTTTATGGTTCTTAAACAAAATTTCGAACATGATTTTTTAAGGAATTTGTCTCTACCGCGTGCAACCCGATTGCAGAAGAATAAACCACTTAATAAAATGTAAAAAAGTTCAGCATTTTTTCCTGGCTAATATTCGATAACGAAATTAAACTTCATCAAAAATAAAGAAAGAAATAAAAAACACAAATTTGACAGATATATAATCGAACTTTAAAATGATCAAAATCAAAAAGGCTACTGTAATTAGACAAATCTTTGAAGATTCCTTTAGCTATTAATCCTCGGCAAGCGGCTAATACGAAAATACCGTTTTTAATAAATTTCAAAGCTTTGTTCATTATTAAAGCTTTATCACCATTAAAGCTTTATATTTATGTTATTGTTTCAGGTAGATTTCGTATGAAATACTACCTATTGGGATCGTTCCTATGTTGGAATTTCTGAAAAAGTTTTGCAGATCTACACCGATTATGACCCCTAGAACCCAAAACCACCCTCAGTAAAAAACTTTATATATCTATCTATCTATATATATATATATATATATCACTTTCTTCTGGACACGATAACTTTCGTAATTCTGCACCAATCTCTTCCAAACTGATACATAAAATCAATGGGCATAAAATCTCGGTCAAGTTCGTTAATGGGCAAAATCGGACCAAGGGGAGGGAAATAGGGAGGGGTTTTGTGAAAACAGAAAACCCCCCATAACTTCTTAATTTTGTACATATCAAATCAGTTTAAAGTTTTTATTACTTCTAAAAATAGGGCCAAAAATTTATGTATCACAGATTTTTGATAAAGTTAAAAATGGGCTCAAGGGGCGCAAAAAATAGGGTTTTTGGGAGAAAAAAATTCATAACTTCGTCAATTCTCAAGATATCAAATTCAATTAATTTTATTATAAATCTCCTTAACATTATCTAAAACTTTCATATTCACAAGTTTTTGATAGGAGCAATTTGTACCGCAAAAAAAAATTAAAAACGAAAACAAAAAGGGCGTTTGAAGAAGAAAAAAATCCATAACTTCGTCAATTCTCAAGATATCAAATCCAATTAATTTTATTATGAATCTCCTTAACATTAGCTACAACTTTTATATTCACAAGTTTTTGATAGGACCAATTCGTACCGCAAAAAAATTAAAAACGAAAACAAAAAAGGGGTTTGAAGAAGAAAAAATCCATAACTCCGTCAATTCAAAAGTTATAAAATCCCCATGAATTTATCATATATCTTCTTAATATTGTCTACAACATCTATATAGACAAGTTTTGGATAGGACCAATTCTTACAGCAAAAACAAATTAAAAATACATACCGGTTGAAGTAAAAAATGATCTTAGTAAGGGTGTATTCAAATCCAAACTGCTTATTTTCTGACTCATTTTACAATTCATTTTTGCTCTCAAAGGCTTCCAATTGGTACGTTTTCTTACTCAGAAACTACATAATGTACCGTAATGGTCGATTTTCTGATAGGGGCAGAATATATTTTTTTAAATGCTGTTAAAAAGTTCATTTTGAACCGAATTTACCGAAGCGGATTGTGTTGGAAATATCATTGTATTAAGGATGCGCTTAAATCCAAACTGCTTATTTTCCGACTGGTTTTTAAATTCATTTTTGCTCTCAAACGCATTTAATTGGTAGATTCGCTTATTCAGAAACTATATAATGTACCGTAATAATCGATTTTTAGATAGAGGCAGAATATATTTCAAAAAATGATGTCAAAGTGGGCATTTTGAACGGAATTTCTCGAAGCGATTGTGTTAGAAACGAAAAATATTGTCCTTCTGAGAAAATAATTGTTTATATATCAAGTTTTAATTAATTGAACAAAAAATAAAAACACAGGTCGCTTATAAATCTCTTCAAAAATCACGTCAGCAAGTTTCATATTTTTTTTTATTAAAAATGAATCCGGAATTATGCCAGAAAATTTCGAGTTGTTGAGCATGGAAAAGTTTTTTTTTTTTAATACCGCCCTAACATGATTCTGATAAAACCAGCTATTATATGAAAATGAAATAAAAACTCGTCAAGAGCGGCCAGATAAAATTGTTAAAGTGGATTTATCTATAATCATGATTTAGTTTTTGTTTGTGAAATTAGTATAATTTACTTCGAAATCTACCTCTGCCTGTAGGCCGGGCCGGCAGGGATTTTTTTCATTTAAAATTGCTTTTTGGTGTTGTTAGTGGGAAATCTAAAATATTAAGTTAAACAGAAAGAAATCTATTAGAGTTTTTAATTAAAAAGGATTTTCATCTATGCTTTGTGTACCATGCAGTATGTTCTGTAAGCCAGGAAGCCAGTGTTAGATTTCCATGTGTAAAATAAATAAGAACGAAAAATCACGCATCCAGCATAAACAATTTTGAAAACGCACAACGCATTTGAAAACCCGATTTCTATAATTTCCATCATGAGTCAGGAAAATATCCGAATATTTTTGTGCAGCCTGGTATATGATCTAAAGATTTTTATATATACTACATGCTGGCGCCAACCTTGGCATCTACTTTCGCTTGGCGAAAATGTAACCTCAGAAGTTGTTTCTCGTTTGTCTCGAGAGGTTGTCTCCATGGGAGCTCCGCAAACCAAAGTACTGGTTAGTAAAAAAATGGTTCATTAGAATTAATTCGTTGAAATTTATATATTTAAACTTAAGTATCAGTCCACTTGTCGTGCCATTTAACAATGTGGTCCGTCGAGCCGGAGTGAAAATTTGCGTCCATCGAAATGATCGTTTCGTTTTGTAAAAAAAAAACTGTTAACATCGAACTAGAAATCAAGGTTTTAAACCGTCGAAGGGGTAATATAAAAGCCCAACTTACAAAATTATCAAACTTCACTGCAGATGAGGCAGAAAAAACCGACTTGGTGGATATTTCGAATAAGATTGAAAATCTTAATAAATTGGAAGATAAGCTCGATGAGCTTAAAATGGAATATTATAAAATTTTGAAGGACGAAGACGTTGAGAAATGCGAAGCTGAATTCGAAGAAATCGACCAAGATCTCCAAAAGCTTAAGGTAAGCTTTAAACATTTTCTAGATCTTAAGAAAAATAAAAATCCTGAAATAGTAAATGGAAACAATATTTTGCCGCATAATATACAAAAATTATCAATAAAGTTACCCGAAATTCCTTTACCAAAATTTGATGGTTCTTATGAAAATTGGAATAATTTTAAAACTCAGTTTGGTAGCATTATTGATTCGAATGAATTGCTATCCAATGATCAAAAACTCTTTTATTTACAGTCTTCTCTCGTGGGTACAGCAAAACAAATCCAAAGTGCGGACGACACTTATGAGTCCTTATTTAACGCACTTAGGAATAGATTTGAAAATAAGAGATTAATTGTAAATACGCACATTAAATCCTTATTAATGTTAGACAATATCGGTGTAGAATCAGCTGAAAGATTAAGAATGCTGCT
Source organism: Maratus speciosus (assembly GCA_963932465.1). NCBI lineage: Eukaryota > Metazoa > Arthropoda > Arachnida > Araneae > Salticidae > Maratus > Maratus speciosus. The sequence continues at coordinate 489,600,236 of OZ010796.1, read as the reverse complement.
TGATTCTATTTTAAAGCATGTAAGAGCTTTAAAAGTTTTAAATTTGGAAATGAACAATTTTAGTGAAAATTTACTTATTAACATTATTTTAATGAAGTTAAATAAAAAAACATGTAAGGAATTTGAAATGAGTCTATCATCTACAGATTTACCCAAATGGGACACTTTCATCGAATTCATGGAAAATCGTGTTCAAATTCTGGAAAATTTACAGGGAACACAAGTAAATTCCCAAAAATTTAAAGGTCAAATTAAAAATAAAACCTTCGTTCTAAAATCTAACCCATGCGTACTTTGCAAACAATCACATGGGTTACATATGTGCCCAGCTTTCTTAAAAATGACTCCGATTCAAAGATTTGATGAAGTTTAAAAAAAATAAACTTTATATTAATTGTTTTTCTTCTGCCCATTCTCATGTTTCAAGGTGTAATTCTAAATATAACTGCCAAATTTGCAATGCCAGGCATAATGTATTACTACATCGAAGTCAAAATAAAACTCATTCGGATAGTAAGATATCATCAAAAAAGTCGGATTCCGAAATTGATTTATCCTCTCAGCCGCCAGCTCGACGCCTCAATAATGAAGACAGGTTCATGTTTGATGATTCTGATAAACAAAATACTTCAGAAATTTCGAAAAGTTTTTCTGCTCATAGCCAAGCAAATGAAAAGGGTGTTTTTTTGTCTACTGCTTTTATTTTGATTTATAGCCCGAAACATAAAAAATTCATTACTGCTCGTGCTATTCTTGATAGCGCGAGCCAGGCGTCGTATGTTACTTCAGAAATGGCTTTTGAAATGGGATTGAAAAAAGAAAAAATAAATATCGCAGTGTCTGGATTAAGTGGAAATTCATTTAACGTAAAATCGAAAGTTTCTACTGTTTTTCGAAATAGAAATTCTTCATTTTCGTCAGCTACTGATTTCTTCGTTGTCCCAAAAATTACTGATTGTGTACCTTTTAGGAACATTAAAATTGATAAAAACATTATACCTAATCATTCGTTGTTAGCAGATCCTACGTTTGACAAACCAGGAAAAGTCCATTTTATAATTGGGGCTGAACATTTCTATGAAATAATAAAAGAAGGAAAAATTCGTGTTTCGCCAAATCTAATGTTTCAAAATTCAGTTTTTGGACTCATAGCTACGGGAACTTTCTCAATAAGCAATTCTAATTCATTTTGCGGGCTGACATTTAACAGTGACAATGAGAATATTGAAACTATTCTTCAAAATTTCTGTGAAATAGAAAATATTTCGTCGGATCGTCTTCTAAGTAAAGAAGAAGAGTTTTGTGAAACTCATTTCCAAAATACACATAAACAGGATGAAACTGGCAGATTTATCGTAGAAATGCCTATTAAATTAGAGCAATTAGATACTTTGGGAGATTCTAGAACATTAGCAGAAAAACGTTTGCGCCAAACTGTAAAAAGATTAGAAACTAATTTTGACATGAAAAAACTTTATTGTGAATTTTTGAGAGAGTATGAAAACTTAAATCACATGCAGAGAATACCAGTCGAAGACGCTCCCTCATCCTCAGTAGTTTATTACATGCCTCATCATGGTATTTTTAAACCAGATAAGTCCTCTATTAAATTAAGGGTGGTATTTAATGTCTCTGCTCCTACCACAACTGGGAAAAGTCTGAATGACATTTTGCTTTCCGGTGAAGTTAAAGAAGATCTCTTTGATATTTTGATCAGATTTCGAAAAGATAAAGTCACCTTGACTGCCGATATAACTAAAATGTTTCGTCAGATATTAATCGATCCTTCGCAAAGGGACCTTTTACGTATTCTCTGGAAAGATTATGAAAATAATTCAACAATTGCTTTTAGAATGAATACAGTTACGTACGGTACAAAATGCGCCCCCTTTTTAGCCATAAGATGTTTAAAACAATTAGCCTTAGATGAAAGGGATAGATTTCCATTAGCTGCAAAGGCTATTTTATCGGATTGTTATATGGATGATATCGTCACTGGATCCCCTGATTATGAATCAGCTATTGAATTAAAAAATGAGTTAATTGAAATCTTTAGTACTTGTGGAATGACCTTGCACAAGTGGAATTCGAATTTAGATGACCTTTTAAACGATAACGAAACTGAAGATGTTTCCTTTTGCTCTAAAGCTGAAGCTTCAGTTAAAACTTTGGGTATGGTGTGGCAATCCAATAAAGACCAATTCGTATTTCGAGTTTCGGTGGAAAAACAAGAATCTTATACAAAAAGACAAGTACTTTCTGTCATCGCAAAATTGTATGACTCTCTAGGACTCATTGGCCCGATTATTTGCAAGGCTAAGTGTTACCTCCAAAAATTGTGGATTTCTAAAATTGGATGGGACGAGATCATTCCCGAACCTCTTGCTACTGATTGGTGCAAATTTGTAAATCAACTAAAGGATATAGAGAAAATAAAAATCAGTAGATACATCTTGGCACCTTCCACTGAAGCAATCTTTGTTTTGGGATTCGCTGATGCATCTATAACCGCCTACGGTGCTGCTATCTATGTCTATAGTGCAAATTCATCCAATTCTCCTTCATCAAACCTTGTAGCAAGTAAATCAAGAGTAGCACCTCTAAAGATCATTTCAGTTCCGAGACTGGAATTATGCTCTTGTTTGCTTCTATCGCAACTTGCGTCAAAAGTTCTTCCTTCTTTGAAATTAGACATTCAAGAAGTAATTTTGTGTTCGGACTCAACCATAGCCTTGGCTTGGATAAATACATCGGCTTACATTCTTAAAACGTTCATTGGGAATCGAGTTTCAAAAATTCAGTCTCTCACTGAACAATTTAAGCGGAGACATATTTCATCAAATAATAACTCTGCGGACATTATATCTCGTGGAACAAATCCCCAAGAACTTTTAGATTTGGAACTCTGGTGGCATGGTCCATTAATGCCTAATAATCTAATTGACTCACCAGACATTAAAAAAACTGATCTGCTAAATAATGCTGCATACTCAAATGAACTCAAGTCTGTTTCGAACATTAATTTATTTACAGTGAATAATGAATTTATTGACCAATTTTGTAGTTTAAGTAATAATTATGTTAAATTAATCCGTATTCTAAGTTATGTTTTCAGGTTTTTAAATAACTGTAAAAATAAAGAAAAAATTGTAGGCCTTATTAACAGGGAAGAATTTACTCATGCAAGAATCAAATTAATAAAATTGGTTCAGGTAATGTATTTTGCCAAGGAAATGAAGGCACTCAAGGCAGGTGAGCAGCCAAAGGACAGTCGCGTAAGTAATTTATACCCTTTTCTTGATAGTGAGGGAATTTTACGTACAGGTGGTCGCTTAGACCAATCAAACTTATCATATGATAAAAAATATCTCATTATTATGCCCAATGACCACAGACTTACCCTTTTAATATTTCAGTATTTTCACTTAAAAAATTTGCACGTAGGTGCTCAAACACGGCTTCATTTTGTGAGGCAGGAATTTTGGCCTTTAAATGGCAGAAATATAGCCAGAAAAATAGTCCATAATTGTCTTGAATGTTACAAAAATAAGCCTAAAATCGTAGAACAAATAATGGCTTCGTTACCTAAAGAAAGGGTAAATATCAATCCCCCATTTAAAAATTCAGGTGTTGATCTATGTGGCCCATTTGTCATAAAATATAAACACCAAAGAAAAGGAGTCTTTAACAAAATCAATGTCGCAATTTTCGTCTGTTTTGCTACTCGTGCAGTTCACTTGGAAGTAATCACAGATTTAAGTTCTGAAGCCTTAATAGCCACCTTAAAAAGATTTGTAGCTAGGCGCGGAATTTGCTCGACATTTTTTTCTGATAATGCCCCTAATTTTGTCGGCGCAAATTCAGAGTTAAAAAAATTGTATAATCTTGTAAAAAATCAATCTGATGAATTGACTGCTTATTTATTAGCTAACTCAATTTCTTGGAAATTCTTGCCTCCCAGATCCCCTAATTTTAGTGGCTTGTGGGAGGCAGAAGTCAAATCCTTTAAGCACCACTTAAAAAGAACAATTGGAGATTTAAAACTAACCTTTGAGGAATTTTTAACAGTAATTAATCAGATAGAAGGTATCTTAAATAGCAGGCCTCTAATACCTTTATCTTCGGATCCTAGCGATTATGAAGCTTTAACCCCAGGGCATTTCTTAATTGGCCGCCCTTTAAATAGCATATGCGAACCCAACTTAACTGATCTTGCAGATAATAAGCTTAGCCAATGGCAGCGAGTTACCAAAATTAACCAATTAATTTGGAAAAAATGGAGTAGAGATTATCTAAATAATCTACAACAACGCTCTAAATGGGTATTGAGAAAAAAAACATTGAAATTGGTTTCATGGTTTTATTGAAAGAAAGTAATTTACGCATGTGTACCTGGTCAGTAGGTCGCATTCAAGATGTTATTTACGGCCATAATGATAAAGTTAGGGTAGTGCTTGTCAAAACGCCTACCGGTGTTTTGAAACGCAGCATATCAAATATTTGTATATTACCTATAAATAACTCCTTATTATAATGTAAATATTTATTTCTTCTATTTTATTGTGCATTTATATTTGAAAAATTTGTAGTAATTGTGTATTTAATATTGTTGAATTGAATTGACTTTATATTTGTATTTTATATTCTTGATTTGTATTGAAACTCATATTTAGCATTGAAGATTTAATGTTAAATTTTAATTGTTTAAAACTAAAGACATTGTTTAAAATATGTGCTGAAATAATTATTTCAGAGGTGGCCGGTATGTTGGCGCCAACCTTGGCATCTACTTTCGCTTGGCGAAAATGTAACCTCAGAAGTTGTTTCTCGTTTGTCTCGAGCGGTTGTCTCCATGGGAGTTCCGCAAACCAAAATACTGGTTAATAAAAAAATGGTTCGTTAGAATTAATTAGTTGAAATTTATATATTTAAACTTAAGTATCAGTCCACTTGCTCGTGCCATTTAACACTACATATACTAAACGTTAGTTCAGATAGAAAAAGCATAGCCTTTTTCAAAACTATCATTCAGCAATTTCCTCCAGTAAACGGAAATCTACTTGAAATCTTTTGTGCGTCTCTGTATATGAGCTAAAAAAATTATGCACACTAAGCTCTATGCAAAAAATTATTTAAATTTAAGAAAGCGTAGCCCAACTGTAAACGCACTTCCAGCAATTATTGTTCACAGACAGTACTGTAGCAGAATTCTTTTGCGTACCCCTGTATATGAATAATAAATTCTATGCATACAATATTCTACAAAAAGCGCCTTGTACTTGTAGTGCACCTATAATGATATATACTAATTTCAATATGTTTTAAATAGTGTAACATCATTAAAGTACACCACAAACGATTTTTCTCTCATAAACCGTAATGTAACAGAATTATTTTGAGTGCTCCTGTAAACGAGCCATAAATGTTACATACATCCTTTTCAATACCAAACATGACATAGTAAACCCTATTATCAATTTCATAGCAATCCGACCATATTTACGCGAGTTTGAAATCATAAACACTTTCCAACTATGCTGGAAAAGGTTAAAAAGGTAATGTCAAAATGCTTTAAAATGTAGACTGCTGGCCATTAAATTGCAACATCATGAAAGAAAGAAAATACAAAAAAGATACTTATTGTACGTATACAGTATGGCGTGAAAACAAAATGATTAAATTTGTAAGCAGTTTGGGGGTTTACAGGGATGTGAAATTAGTAGAAACAGCTCCCCCCACATCTGGCAGTAAAAACGGCCCTTACCGGGTTAAGCATGGAGTCGAAGTGGGCTTGGATGACAGAAACGGGCAACTCATTCCATGCTGCTTCAAGTCTATGCCACATTTCATCAACCGTATTAGGAGGAAACGGGTGGCGGGACAGTCTCTCAGCAATCCACGACCAGATGTTTACAACGAGTGACAGATCTGGAGACCGTGCAGGCCAGGTCAGCAATCGAATACTTTGTGTATCGAGGAAGGTCAGAACACGACGTACAACATGTGGTCTTGCGTTATCTTGTTGGAAGATGGCGTTTGGCAGGGCCTCGAAGACAGTATACAACCACTGGACGTAAGATGTCAGAAATGTACCGATCTGCGTTCAAATTACCGTTGATCCGAACTAGAGATATGCGTGTCGTGTACCCAATGGCTACCCAAACCATCACACTAGGTGCAGGGCCCCTGCGCCGGTATCGAATGCAAGCAGGCGACGAGCGTTCTCCTCGGAGCTTCCAGACACGTATATGGCCATCAGAATACTGTACGCAGAACCGGTATTCGTCTGAAAAGACGACATTGTGCCACTCCTGTATCCAATTTTGTCGTTCGGCGCACCAGATTCACCGTCTCTTTCTATGCTGCACTGTCAAGGGAAGCCGCAGTAATGGTCACCGTGCTGACAGTCCGCGCTGCTGCAAACGTCGTCGCACGGTACGAGCGGATACTGCACACTCAGAAATGAATACTCAGATTTCACGAAATTGTCTTTGTTTTTGACGAAACCGTTTCCTGGGAAATGCTCCGAGCAAATATTTCGTCCAATTGGTGAAATTACTTTCTTCACTTGCTTGACGATATAAATTTCGTCAAAAGTTTCGTCAGGGCTGGTGGTGCCATCAATCGAACAGTTTGGAAGCTCCTGTATTTATTGGCAAGGGGAAGAAAAAATTCACTTCTCGTTTTCCTACGGGTGATTCGAACCCACGACCTTTGGCGTAGGAGACCGTTTCTCTTCCGACCTCGGTACTGGGGAATTTGTATAGATGTGCTTTTAGATTGATGTAATGAATTCTGCTGCGTGTTTATATTTTTATAAGGTAGATTATAATTTTATCGGCGCTGCTATAAATTATGAAAGTTTTAAGTAAGGCTAATTTATTATTACGGTTTTCTCATGGTCAATGAATAATTATAATATAGCTTGATTAAATAATTTATTAGTGAAATTTTCTTTGCTCAATGAATGGTTAGAGTATGGTCTGGTTAATTTGTTGCTCACAAATAACGAATTGTGAAGTGCATATTGCGTGAGATTTTATCTCTTTGAGTAGAGGGATAAGATTTTAACACTTTACTGTTTATAAAGGGGAGATGGATCAATTATATTTATTTTTAATTTGATTGAAAACAGAATATACTTCTTAAATAAATTTTAAAAAAAGATATCCTGGAAGTTCAAATTTTATTGACCAAATTTTCCTTTTGAATGGTTTTGAAGAACACAGGAAAATTATTCTTTTCGAATTAAAACATAACGAACAACATATAAATAAATAAATAAATAAGTAATAAGCATTCCTAAACATTTTAACAGCTAAATAAATAACTAATGAAGAAACAATAACTACCTACATTTCAGTATTTTCTGAAAAGCACTAAAAAGTGCTGTTTTAAAATAAATCATTACAGGACTAACATAAACAAGCAAATATCTGCTTGCTAAAATCGCAGGATTTGAGGAGGTACAGCAACTGTTTCCTCAAAATGCATTGAATCTGACCGTGATTGAGGGAAAACTTTCGCCAAATATTTGAGAGTTTACCTTTCGTTAAAAGTTACGTGATGGTGATAGGAAATGATCGTCAAAAACGACGAAATACAGCTCAAGGATTTCAAATCGTCAAAAGTGAGTTTTATTTCTGAGAGTGTGGGCGCGCTATAAACATGCCCATTTCCTGACTAATGGTCCATGATGTGGTTGTACGTTTTTTCAGGGCCGACCTCACAATATGTCTGTCCTCTCGGGCGTTAGTCATGCAGGTCGTTGAGATCCTGCATGCCGTTCAGCACGACTCTCAGGAACCCATTGATTCCATATTCGCATGACAGTGGTTGGATTTCGACCAGTGCGACGGGCGATATCACGGAACGATAATCCACACTCTCGATAGGCAACGATCCTGCCTCTATCGAATTCCGACACCTGCTGGTAAGCATTTCTTCTTACAGGCATAACACGATATTCTCAGCAAACGCCCACTTTACAAAGCGCTTTCCGAATGAGCTATCCATTACGCAACTTTTCTTTTATGCAGTGCTTCAGATGTCGTTTTTCCCGCCTGCGCCATCTAAATGCTCTGAAATACTAAACATTTCCCTATTCCAACCTCTTCTTCCTTTCATGTAATTTTGACGTTCGTCAGACCATTCTTTCATGGTGTTGCAATTTTAATGGTCAGCAGTGTAAATTCACAGTATAAACGCTCAACTATAATAAAACCAAGTCCTTTTTGAAACATCTAATATCTAATATACTCAATGGTAAATACAGTTAATGAAATTTTGAATACTATATAAATTAATTACTACTTTTATAAATTACCTGCTGATATTATCTGCTTTTATATTAAAGCTCAGACGCAGTTATGTTATACGAATATCAAAGGTATAGTGAATTTAATAGAAAGAAACTAGGAACAATAATGTTAAAATCGATATATAATGACTTAAGCCTAAAATCTTATCTTTAAATGGGGTTTGAATTTTGCTTTATCCTTCAAAAATTTAATTTATAATCGAACATCTTGTTTTATACAACTGCTATTTTTCGTTATTTTTTTTATTATCATCAACAGACACTATTTAAAAATATTTCACGTCTAATAGTGCACACTGTGTATTATTACAATTAATCCTCTTTTTATATTTTTATTGGAAGCTTTAGAAGTATTATTCATCATTTTACGAGCCTCTGCGGTAACTAACTGCATTTCATTTCTAATGCATTTTAAATAGACAGCAAAACTATGAAAACCCTTCCTGCCTATCACCCAACAATTATTTGCAATTCCCATAGAATGTTATGGATTACAAAACTATTTTTCTAAATACTCAGCAAAAATTCTTCTGCAGAAATAAACATCCGAATCATTTTAAAATGTTTATTTTACGTCATCAATTGTTAAACAATGTGTACATATAAACTTCCAGAAATGAATTCGAAAATTATTCAAAACAGACAGGCATGTGTTTCCCTGTTGCAAATCTATGATCTGTGGTTTAAACACGACAGCTTGAAATCTGGGGAAATGTATTTTGAGTATTTTCAAAATACAAGATACTTTGAAAAAGCAGTTCAAAATACATTACCAAAATACTTTTGCTTTGGCTGTTTAAATTACAAAATACAAATTACAAATGTATTGTGAAACTGTATTTCAAATACAGGCATTTTGGATACTGCCCAACTCTGTTCAAAACATATGTTTCATGTTAATCTGTATAATTTTAAACTAAAATTTCCTTTTTCTTGTTAAAAAAATCTATTTTTTAGGTCATTCTACTGTTGAAAATTTCAAAATTTTGTGTTAGCTAAATACAGCTTTGTATTAAAAATACAAAAATGCTTTAAATGCAAATTTATTTAGATTCATGGTAATTATTACAAGCTGAAGTATAATTAGGGACAAAAAATTTCATTCTAGTTGCAAAATTTATTTTGCAATCCAAAGCGTAAGCTGTTATACCAATTTTCTGCGCTTCAAATGTCTGAAAATGTGGACCCCCCACCTATAAATACTAATTCTGCATCTTTCATTTTTTTAAATAATGAAATGAAAGAACATACCAATATATTTAATACCAATAAAAATTGTGTTTTAAAATAATATACATTTTAAGATATTAAATGTTCAAAATTGTTTTTTTTTTTGTTGTTTTTTTGTTGTTTTGTTTTTGTTTTTTTTGTTGGTTTTTTTTTTCAATTTTAAGTGTCTTGGGACTCCTTAAAGAAACCACACAAATGGCATTTTAGAAAAAATCTCAACTTTCATATAGCTGCCAACTTTTACACTTTGTTACCACTAAATTTTAATGGAAATACTTGCCTTATTTAATTTCAGATTTCGGTGATTACATAAGGCCAAATAAGGCAATAATTACTATTAAACTTTAGTAGTAAGAAAAAAGCGTAAAAGTTCGCAGTCATGCATAGATATATATTTTGTAAACGCTTAATATATTATTACTAATTGTGAGAGGTTATTTTTGTTAATTTTAAGCATGAGAAAGTTCAGCCATAAAACCATGTAAAGTATAATATCCAAATTAAATAACTTTGAAAAAAATATCTTGCATATCAGAAGAAAATGAACATAAATGAATTCTTTTCAAAAATAATCAGAACAATGTCTTTCTCACTAATGGATCAGTTTCGCTCTGTTTTTTTTTCTTTTTTCCCATCGGTCTTAAATAATAAAAGTGTATCTTCTTTGATTGGTTAAATCTACAAAAAATTCATCGAATTGAAGCATCTAAATTAAGTACGTTAAAATGTGTGTCATGTACTGGTTGTTATTTTCTTTTACACTACGCAAATGTGTTGATGTTTTCTTTCTTTAAGTATTTTAATATTTTCTTACGTTAATCATCATTCTTATTGCGTTTTAAAAAAATAATTCATCCATTTAGTTATAAATACATAACTTACGTATAACAGAAGCTTTATATTTGATCTATAATGCATTTCGTTTAAAATCGTTGTACTAGAGATCCCGACACCTATTTACTCTTTCATCTCATTTTTCTAAATTTAAATTTATGTTTAGGATACCGTACTTAAAAAGTAAAAACGGAACCATTATAAGATCACTCGTGTGTTTGTTTGTCCGTCTGTCACAGCCATTTTACTCTTAAACTATGTAACGTGGAAAGTTCAAATTGACTAAAGTAATAAAGGCTATTGACCCACATATTTATAGATTATTAATCATTCACAATTATATTTGGGGAAAATGTAAAGGGGCTAATTAAGTTACTTGAAAAAAAAATTCTTTGTATATCAAGAGGGTATCGTATGAAAGCTTTCATAAAGCTGAACTCAAAAATACATTTCTTTTCATTTTATAGATATTATATTTTCAGAGATATCGTAAAAAATGAAATGCAAAAATATGTCCCCCCCCCCCTCTATTTCCAAATCTACTGAAACTAAAATTATGAAAACATTAGGGGTAGTAGAAGTTAATTTAAACCTTGCAGGAAAACTATAACGATTACTCTAGGTCGCATAAATTTTGAGTAAATCGCATTTACCCGTTAAACACAAATTTCCATTTTCGGGTATTCTGCAAAGGAGTTAAGGAACGCTGGAGGTATCATCGCAGAATTATAAAAGGATTCTTGATAATGATTTTTGAAAAAAATTGTTGGTAATTAGCCGATATATTAACCCTTAAAGACACGGACGGTTTGGACATTCATAAAGACAGGGGCGGCGTCTCTATGCGCCATCAGCTTTTAAAGCCTAGATAACAACTTTTAATAATATATTTGTGTAATATAATGCCCAGTAGTAGTATAAAAGCAATAAATATCAAACTGTTAAAAACAGACTAATTAGAATTAATCACATAATTACTATGGGATTCGCGACTAGTTTGCATAGAGTGACTCTCTCAGTACGCCACCCATTTAAATTAATATAATTCAACTGATATATATTCATTTTTAAAACATGAGATATGATTAATATTTCAAGGCTTATATTCATGTGCGTAATCAAGTTTTGTACATCAAGTTCAGGAAATTATCTGTTTTTAGTATTTTTAAAACATTCCGGAGAAGACAACATTACACTTTGGCCTTTTCGTTAGGCTGCCAGAGGGTTAAAGGTTAGTTTAAAACCTATCTGGCACGAACCAAGGCGGCGTTGCAACTTCGCGACATATTTTAAAGTGTGCTTTGCACAATGAAAGTTTAAACTGAGAACAAATGTTTTGTTTTAGATACACTGTAAAAAGAAAACATTATTACTACGCTCACTCTAAATCGAAATGTCTTAAATTCAGACACTTAAGTGTCTGAAACGGAGTGTTCAATTTTCAGACATTTTAAAATGTCTGAATTTTTTCAGACACTTTTTGCGTCTGAATTTTAGACACTTCAAACGTCTGAATCGCAGCCATTTTTTAAAAGCATTACACGTAGCCATGTTTGACCACGTTGATCCTGGAAAAGTATATGGCCATTATTCTGCCCTACTCCCCCCCCCCCCCCACACACACACACACACAGCCTTATTTTAGGGGATCCAAAATATGGTATGCAATTTTCATAAAGCTGATAATCGAAATCTTTTTCGACTTTGTACTGATTATAATCAATATTTTGAATTTATAGAGTAGAATAAGATTAAAAATTAAAATATTTGTCACAATACAGTAAAACCTCTCAATAGTAGGCACCTTAGAACCGTGGAATTTGTTCGCTATTCGGAAGTGTCTGTTTTTCTGAGGTAAAAAATATAAAATATGTGCATGTTGTTAATAAAAAATGTGCTTCTTAAATAGTTGTGTCCTCTATGTAGGAGTGTCCGTTATGGAGATTTTACAACAAAACTTTCATAGGACAATTTTCTTCAGCGAACACTGACCTTTTTCAAGATAAATACATTTTTTTTACCTCATAAAAGCGAACACAATCGAATAGCAGGCAAATTCAACGTTCCAAAACGCGTTCAATTCGCGAGGTGGCCGCGATTGAGAGTTTTTACTGTATTTATTTTTTTATTTAGTTTTTAATCTAATTCTACTTTTAAAGTTCAAAATGCTGATTATAATCAATAGAATGTTGAAACACATTTAAAATATAAGCTTTAAAAAAAAATCCATATCGAATTTGGAGCACGTAAAATCGTAGGGGGGGGGGGGGGGAGGGTCTGCCCATGCTTTAATCAGGCCCTCCTTCTGGAAAAAGTCCAACCCTGTGTTATGATTCGATAAATGTACGTGTCAGTTTTAAGTGCAAAATCTAGCTATATGCAAATAAATATTTTATAAAAATCTACCTCTATACTTTGTATTCATTTTTAATTTCAAATTACTTTTTAACTAAAAGTAATCAAAAAATCAATATTATATAATTATTTCAAATGAAATATATCTGTATATTTTTACCGCATTCTTACAATTACGTTAACGGTACATGATTACATGAATTTAAGAATCTAAAAATAATCATTAAAATTTAACAAAGTGACTACAGATAACGCGAGATCCTTTTTCTAAATCTTTGTTGACATCAACAAATTTTTTTCTGATTCAACGTCTACATTAGTGACGTCAATTTCCGTTCTGAAGCTGTGGTTTTGACTTTTGAATCATAAAAAGATCATATGTTGACTATTCTCAGTATGGCAAATGGGATATTTCTAAAATACTCGGAAACACTAAAATTATAGCAAAGGGAAATCTTTTAATTAGAATGACCGGATTTAATGAGTTTTATCAGTCAAAACATTTTAAAATAAATAAATGAACACAAGTAATTCGCTGTATTAAATATATGGGGGAATCAATGAATGGAAAGATGTCCGAACTATATTCTTTTTTAAAATTTATGATGTACACACTATGAGGCAGAAGAAAACTTCATTAGACAAGAAAAGCATAAATAATAAATAAAAGCAGCTATTAACAGGAATGTTTACTATAAATGCTTTTGAATTCCAGTACATAACACATAATAAATCTATCAGAAATGTAAAAATCGATGTAAACATTACAAATGCTGCCGCATTAAATGCTTATAAAAATATTGTATACGTAAATAAATAATTAAAAAGGGTACTTCAGAGTAATAATTACACCAAAAAATACTATTAAGGTAGTCTTGATGGTAATTAAGAAGTATGAGCCAATCAACAGGCGATGTCACTGCGATTTTTAAAGTAATGGCTACATAAGAAAAGGCTTAGAAAGGTGTAAAATTAATAAATTCAGTAACCGCTAATATACACCATGCAGAGACACCAAAATTTATTTTAAAGATAACATTGGATAGAAAATAATACAGAAATATGATTGCAGATGATTTGAAGAGTAGAAATTTAAATATTAGCAAAATAAAATTTTAACATGGAAATACCATAGGCAAAATGCTTTGAACATATTTTGGCATAACTCAGGAAATAATAAAGCTATAGACTCGTGTGAGGTCTTCATTTAAAGATAAAACAATCACAGAGAGTTTTAAATACATAGTTAAGACCCCACTTACCTGGGAAAAGGTCTGATTATTCCAAAAGCACATTCGCCCAGAGGACGTCCGGATTGGAGGCTACGTTAGTATCCGTTAATTAGGCAGACTTGGATATTTAAAAAATAAAATCCCCTTGCACATCCGGCTAGCTCTGTTAAAAGGATGGAAAATTTCCATCCTGAAAACATAGCCCGCCAGACAACATTTCTCTTTACAAATTTGACGAGATGAAGAACACTGTATTAGTTTTATAGATAAATATTAATACGGAGTACCACTATGTCGATAGAAATTAAATCCCGGAACTTTACATTCCGCAAAAAACAATCAAGTCAAAATAAATTATTAGTTAAAATGTACGCGTACATAAAAACAAGCATTCAGTTTGAATTACAAACGAACATCGAGTTCGAAAGGAAGACGCATGCGCAACTGAGAGTGCCCCCTGGTGAATGCGGAGCGGAATTACAAAGTGTCTTAAAATTAGACACTTGCAGATTTTTTAGACACTTTTATCAGTTCGTGTACACTATGATCATAGTAAGACACTTAGGTGTTTTAAATTAAGACATCTTTTGTGACTGAATTTTCAGATTCAGACACTTAAGTGTCTGAAATTCTTTTTCAGTCACATATGTATCTTAATTTAAGACGCCTTTATTTGCAGTGCTGAATTTGGGTTAAAAAAATTTTAAATTTTTAAATTTAAAATGATGCACAAAAAAATTAGAAACTGAAAAATATTTTTTTCTTATGTGTTTGAGCTTGATACAAAGATTCCGGAGCATTTTTTGTTTTGTCTGTATCTTAAAAAATGGCTGAGTTACAGCACTTTGAATTTCTAGCTTGGCTGACATTTTGAAACGATCGGTTGTGACAAAGCATGTGCATAGAACATAGCAATCTCTCGGCCGAGTTCGTTTGCCAACTTCATCCGCCATCTTGTTTCAAAATGGCGTCCATTTAAAAATTTAAAAAAATTTATTATTTAAAATAAGGTACAAAAAAATTAGAAATTGAATTTTTTTTCTTATGTGTTTGAGCTTGATACAAAGATTACGGAGCATTTTTTGTTTGGTCTTTATCTTAAAAAATGGCTGAGATATAACAGTTTGAATTTCTAATGTGGGTGACATTTTGAAAAATCGATTTTTTGCTTGGAACAGCACTCGTATTTATCAACCGATTTAGATGTGAGTGAGCATGTGCACAGGAATTACTAAAGTCTCGACCAAGTTCATTGGTTAGCTTTGTTGCACCCATTATGTTGCTTTAAAATGGCGGGCACTTCAAGATATCGCCGAATTTGGTGACCAAATATAAATCACTTTAAATAAAACCAGCTTTGATGACGCGACTAATTTCGCGAAATTCTCATTCATATTCAGTATTGACAAAAGTTAGTATTTAATCTTCTATAATCGGGTTCCACTAATTTGAGCTCCGTGTGTTTGAATAATATAAGCTGGGTTTTAATAATTAAGGAATATGACAGCTACCTCTTCCTCCCGGCACTGGCCGGAAGGACTTTTTTAAATCCATTTGGATGTGACTAAGCATGTTTATAGAACATACCAAGGTCTCGACCGAGTTCATTGGTTAGCTTCATCCACATTGTTGTTTTAAAAAGACTGGCACATCAAGGTATCATCAAATTTAGCGACGAAACATAAATCACTCTAAATGATGCCAACTTGACTAATTTGCCGAAATTCTTATTCATATTCAGTATTGAACTTTTTTTTAATCATCTGTAATCGATCACGACTAATTTTCGCTTCTTGTGTTTGAGTAAAATAAGCCATATTTAAACAAGTAAGAAAAAATCATGTGTCAAGCATAGATTATGAAACACTTTCCAACACATTCACAATAATGTAACAAAACTCCACCGTTTAAAAAATTAAAATATTACGTTTTAATTCAACTATATGGAAACGCATAATACATTTCAAAACCCAATTTCAGCTGTTTCCATCCACAATCGGAAAATTATGCTTATTTTTTCAGCAGCCCTGTATCTATATGTATAAAAAAAAGTCTGGATTTTGTATTAATCAACGCGCAGCCAAAACTACTGAATCTAAAATTTTCAAAATTGGGGTAAAAATACTTCCTATGACATAGAGTGCCGCTAAGAAACGATTTTCTAAAATTCCACCCCTAAGGGCGGTAAAAAAGAGAACGAACTTTAAAAAAAATCCTTAAATATATGATTTTATCGTTATTTTTCAACTGATAAGATATTTTAGTGTATTTTTGAATTCTGAATCGAATGGAACTAACTAAATTCTTTTAAGTCCAATAGTTCGTGAGATATTTCCCATTTTTCTAATTTAGCGGTGTCTTTGGCACCAAAACCTAAAAGTTTCGAATGTAAATTCTAAAAATACATCCGTTACTATAGCAACGGAAAAATTTAAATTGATTAATTTTGTCAATCAATCGAAAGAAAATTACAAACGCCTCGAAAACTAAATTTTTAAAAATTGGTACTTTTTCGCTATACCAATACCATGCCAAAATGTATGCTATTGCGCCATTTATTTCAACCTTAACTGTGAAGGGATTGCTATTGCAAACCGTGCCAAACATTAAGATTTGCTATTTGTTGAAAATGAATATTTTTTATAAGTATTATTTAATCGTAGCATCGTAAAACATCTTAATTTGTTATTTTTCGAATAGAAAAAATTTATTATTAAATTATAGCCTACATTCATTGCTGACTACGCGGGAGGGGTTGACGACTATACATTGACATGTTTATCCATTATACAGTGTGATGCAAAATGAAAGGAATTACCCATTCATTTTGCATCACACTGTATAAGCCAACTATGCATTGACATGCCTATACTGCTTTTGCAAAATACACTAAGCAATCGTGTCAGACTTAATATCTTTCCAAACTTCGAGCAATTTCATCACATAACCTTTCTCTGGATATTTTATAGCATTCTTTTACAATTATGATCATTTAAAAAATAGTTAATTACATTATTTTTTTTTCAAAGTATTACAATATCTGCTTATCAGATTATCTCTCTTAGATCTTTTACTAAACTTTGATGCAATACTTACCTTTATTTTTCTTAATTTGATGTACTTTAAATGAAAATAATAAATGACGTTTTCATTTAGGGGAGATAGGGGAGGTTTGGTACATAGGGAGGGTTGATACATTGACAATTTTTCGCAACAAATAGCATTAACAGCAATTCTAACACATGTAAAGGCTTCTTTTATTTGCAAACGCCATCATTAGCTGAAGTAATCAGTGAAGAACTGACAACTTTTCTTTTCTTTTAATTTTGAAAGTTTTTGGAATTTCAATGTAATTTTTTTCAATTGCTGATTTTCTTTCATAACTCTTATTATTGTGACGATAATATCTTGTAATTTTTTTTATTTATAAAGCACATTGTTAGGATTAGTTTTACTAGAAAATAGATTGCATAAATGCAGTAGCAAAATTGCAAAGTGATTGAAAATCCAATAAGGCATAATAGGGAGAAATGATGCACTTGTATATTTGAAATTTAATAGTTTTTGTTTTAAGTTGCAAACTAATATAGGACTGTAATATTCATTATTACTTTACAGCAAGAGCTACTAAAATTGGTAAAGAGGATTAATTGGTAAAGCTCTTC
This sequence comes from Maratus speciosus, assembly GCA_963932465.1. Taxonomy (NCBI): domain Eukaryota; kingdom Metazoa; phylum Arthropoda; class Arachnida; order Araneae; family Salticidae; genus Maratus; species Maratus speciosus. Next base: position 489,582,600 of record OZ010796.1, on the reverse strand, counting down.
CGAAATCATTTACTCTAACAAATATTTTATTTTATCTGCATTTTAAAAGACTGAAATTTATCCTTTTAATCTTAATTGTTTCAACGATACCTATTTTTTATCCTCAACATCTTCTTGTGACCAACTCCACAAAAGCAGTGAGTTAAATATGAATCAGTTATCTACTGACACAACACCTAAAATATCTTAAGATGAAAATACAAGACCGTCGTGTACCAAATTTACAAGTCTCCCAAAGTGCCAAAGATATTAGACCTTATCCCAAGAAAACAGCTTCAACCACAAAGGGTGGAAAACGTAACGTAAAATCTTTAATATTGATTGATATGATTGTCAAAAAAAAAGGCTTGATGAATAACTTAAAGTTAGAGATTTTTTTTCCAAAAAGTGTGTTAATAGGATTGTTTATTTATTTTTATTTTCTTCGAATTAACATTACTGAAATAAAAATATGTCAATATCATTTCTTTTTTAATTTTTCTACAATATTTCAAGATTTATCATAAAAAATTGTATGGCACAAAAATTGAACCGTCTGCATTTTTTTAAATTTACATAACAATTTATCAAATATCCCTTGCAAGTGTATCAATTCTCCTCAGTAATGGGGAGATTTGATACAATAGTAACCATTCATAATAATTGGTATATATTTTTTGAATGGTTATTTTTTAAATTCACTATATTTTTAATAAATAAATAAAAGGTCACTTTATAAGAAAACCCGAAAATTTGCTTAAAAATACTTTTCTAAAGGATTATAAAAATTAGTAAAAATAAAGTATCATTTCTCTCGTACCTCCCCTACTATTTTTATGGCATTTTTTAAGTATTTATGTGTCTCTTTAGTCTTTGATAATAAGTTTTTATTTAATGTTTAATGCACAGGAATTGGTAAATATCAGTTTATTCTTGCAATTTTTTTTCAAATCAACGATACCTCTTTCGTGTATTTTTTTTTTTTTTTTGCTTTTCATGGTTGCCACTGACGACTATTTTTTTTACTACTTTGTCCGAAGTCGTTTCCAAACAACTATCGTGGTAAAGTTCCAGCATTGGTGACAGTGGTAAACGAAATTGTAAATAGTCCTTTGTGGCAACTCTGTCTTTAGATCAGGAGTGTCAAACTGTGGCCCGCCGGATACCACTAAAATTTTATGGTTATCATTGCCTTATCTAATCATCGAATCTGTGCGATTCAGGAAGTCGATTATTTCTTTAAATAATTAGTGTTATTCGGCGGGCCACAGTTTGACACCCCGTTTTAGACAGTTCTTTTTAACAATTGAAACTTAAAAAACAAAAATCACTCTCGCAAAAATACATTCACTGCAAGAGTTAAGCACGCAGAGGAAAATGTTAATTTTCGGAAGCCAATTTGAATTGGAGGCGCTGCAATTCGCTGCAGGGTTAAATGGAAGTACACAAATATGTTATACATTGGCCTCCATAAGTTAAGGTACAGGGACTGGATGCTTTCGATTGCACACGTTTTGTCGAATATCTACAAAAATTATTGGCGAATTATTCTTGAACTTCTGGGATGAAAGGAACATGTTTGATTTCATATTTCTTGGGGAAGATTTAGTCGGGAGGGCAATTAGGGGGCTAATAATAAATTTAATAATAAAATAATATTTGCGATCACCTCTGTAACAAAAAATGCTGGAAATGGTTTGTCACTGTGTTAAATGACTATTTGGGTCTTGTTCAACGTTTGTGTGCATTTATGTAAGCATAGCACTCATATTCGTGAAGATGTTATTGTGTCTGTGAAAAATTCAAAAGTTTTTTGCGTATAGCATACAGAGTTTTCAACCAAATTTAACACAACTTTCCGAAAACTCGTCAAAGAATAGTAGCAACAGTGTACTGCAATTAAAATATGAATATATTGAATATTTGATGAGATATGGACATTTTTATGAGATAATTTTTAACTGCGCATGCGCGGAAGATTTCAAAATTTTTATTTCACTATTTGGTAGTCAGTATTTTGGGGCAACTTCTATAAAAAGTCCAGTCAAATATCGCGAAAATTCACAAAGATAGGGTCGATATAGTGAGTTGCTTTCTAAAAATAGCTTTATTATAAGGGATTTTTCACAACTTTTCAATCAGCTCACTATGAAAAAACTTAGAAAAATATAGTGAGCTGATTGAAAAGTTGTGAAAAATCCCTTGTAATAAAGCTATTTTTAGAAAGCAACTCACTATATCGACCCTATCTTTGTGAATTTTCGCGATATTTGATTGGACTTTTTATAGAAGTTGCCCCAAAATACTGACTACCAAATTATGAAATAAAAATTTTGAAATCTTCCGCGCATGCTCAGTTAAAAATTATCTCATAAAAATGCCCATATCTCATCAAATATTCAATATATTCATGTTTTAATTGTGTCGTCTAGTTGCAAAACCGGCCAACTCCTCAAAAATGAAAAATGTGTTTTTTCAGTTTTTTCAGTTCTAAGTAATAGTAGGAGAGTTGTTGAACATTTTTGAGTAGGTATTTGAGGCACCCTGAAAATTTGTGCAACACTTCTTTTGTAATGTCTGAATACAAAATCGAATGTCTGGCTGAAGGATCGCGGCCCAAAAACTGTGCCAGACACGTGTCAAGTGTCATTTTTTGAAAACCCAAAAAAGGTATTTGAGGCACGCTGAGATTGAGACAGAATAAATGGCACTTGACACGTGTCTGGCACAGATTTTGGGCCGATTAAAGTGTCTGTCATTTTCAAAATATTTTTTTCTAAGCATAAATATTATTCTGCCTCAATCTCAGCGTGCCTCAAATACCTTTTTGGGGTATTCAAAAAATGCCACTTGACACGTGTCTGGCACAGTTTTTGGGGCGACTAAAGTGTCTGTCGTTTTCAAAATATTTTTTTCTAAGTATAAATATTATTCTGTCTCAATCTCAGCGTGCCTCAAATACCTTTTTTGGGTAGTCAAAAAATGGCACTTGACACGTGTCTGGCACAGTTTTGGGCCGCGATCCTTCAGCCAAACATTCGATTTTGTATTCAGCCATTACAAAAGAAGTGTTGCACAAATTTTCAGGGTGCCTCAAATACCTTCCCTAAAATGTTTAACAGCTCTTGGACTATAAACGTTTCTACCTTCTATAAACGATAAACCATGCCAAAACCGGTCAATCCCTGTGTGATATGCGTTTGAAAATCACGATGTGCTGCAAAATCGGCCAAATCCTTCAGCCGGTGTGTTTCAAAACCGGCCATCTCCATATTCACTAGGTGACGCTTGTGCTCGACCGCGCAATAACCTCTCACTTGTTGATTAGATTAACGTTATCGTGTTTTCTCTTGCCTGTGACTGCTCTCTTTTGGTGCATACAAATTTTGTAATAATTTAGCTTCGTGTTTTCTCCGACTGTGGAAAAATTTGCGGAAGAAGTGTCTACTAATCAATCAAGGAAGCGGCAAAGTGGATCTACGATGTGGAAAAGGAGAAAAGCCAAAATTCAAAGGTAATGTACACCTTTTGATAACCAGGAGCGGTTTATCATTTTTTGAAGCCCTAGGCCAAAATATTTTTCTGCCCCCCCGCCCCCCCCCCCTCATAAAACTGTAAGTGAATTTTCTCTGATAAATGTAAGAATTTTTTAATCTATTTAATTAATTAATAATCCATTTAAATTTTGTTTTATAAATTTTAGTATGTTGAGGATTGTTGATTGGGAATGAACGGGCTTTTGTTACACTTAAAATCTGAGAGAATTTTGTGTTGGAGTATCGAAAAGTAGAAAAATTGTTTTAAATGTAATTGTTGCAAATAAATTTTTTATTTAACACTTTTCGTTAAAATTTTAAATTGTCCTTATTTCATTAAATTTAAATACATTAAAGTTCTTAATTTTGCGAACCCTACCCAACGTACGCCCCTAGGCCATGACCTAAGTTGGCCTTATGGGTAATTTACCCTGGTGATAATATAATACATAATTAATTGATAACATAATAGGAAACATCATAGTTAGCATATTTTAATTAATTAATCATCATGATACCATAATATGTTACTAATCTAATAACTTGCCTACGTTGATTCAGTTTCTTTTTATCCCTCCAGACCGTGTTTTAGCTGAAATTGAAAGGGTTGGGGTTGATTTTTGACGGCCAATTATCTACTCGAGGGATATAGGCCCAGGGAGGGGGGGGGCGTTCCCTTCGTGGTGGTCTTTCTAAGGGACCCTAACCCGTATGAAATTGAAAGGAGATTGAAGAAAATCGAGTCCCTCGTTCAGCCCGCAAAGTATGAAGAAATTTTATCTGAACATAGAGCAGTTTTCAAGCCGGGAAGAGATTACACCGACCGTGATTGGAAAAGACCAGCAATTGTCTTCCGCAAACCACCTGCACAGTGGCATTTCAAATTTGCTCCTACGAAAAAAAATTTCATTACAAAATATAAAAATAAGGTGTTTGTGCAAGGGGAAGTCTTCTACAGATCTGATTTAGAAGTCAGAAAGTCTGTTGTCAAGAGTAAGAGAAGTATTATGAACAGCAAGCTTGAGGACGTGGCTCCGGATACCGTGGTGAAGCCTCTAAAACTTCGAGATATCCAAAATTTACTGACAAAACATCTCGGGCCAAATTGGGATTCTGACAAGCGGTTATTTTCTTTTACAAAAATATATTGACATGAGCTGCTCAAAAATCAGAAAGCAGAGATGATGAAGAAGAAGACGCATGCACTGTTAAAACTTTTGCAGCATTCTGGCAGGTCATTCGACCGTTTTTTGAAAAAACGGTTTCATAACCATAATTTAACTGTATTCTGACCATAAAATGGCCAATAATATGGTCAGAATAGTGTTAAATTACCGGTTGTGTAACCGTTTTCGGAAAAAACGGTCAAATGATATGCCAGAATGCTGCAAATTTTTAACAGTGTGGATCATGACGAAATTTGTGAGACTGTCGAAAACGATGAGACACTAAAGTTTGAAATTGTATGTCATAGTATGATTTTTGTTTAGTTTTTAAAATTTAATAATTTTATTTAAAATAATATCATGTCATTTAAATCATTTGTTTAGTGACATTTAAGTCCGTTTTAACAGCTAGTCAGTTAAATTTAACTGTTAGTCAATTTTAACAATCAGTAACTGCGTAAAAGTCGTTTTACGTTAATAACTTTCCTAAAGTTGTTTTTGTTAAATAACATTTAGTTGAACAAAACATTTTTGTGTATTTACTACCCCTAGAAACCCAATGTCAGATTAAATTTAGCAAAAATTAATTTCTGGTTTGTTGCAAAACCGGCCAACTCCAAAGTAAGTTGCAAGGGCGGCCAAATCCAAAACAAAAACTTAAATAAACCCCTCCCTTCATGTGCCCCTGCCACCTTATTGCGTGTTTTCAAATATACTGCCCTAATGACTATAAAACTGTAGAGTTTTTGTTCCAAACTTTATTTGGCTAAGTGTGGCAAAAAATTAGCTTTCCCCCAAAATTTTATTTTTTGGAAATGGCCGGTTTTGCAACTAGACAACACAATTGCAGTATACAGTTGCTACTATTCTTTGGCAAGTTTTCGGAAAGTTGTGTTAAATTTGGTTCTAAACTCTGTATGCTATATGCAAAAAACTTTTGAATTTTTCACAGACACAATAACATCTTCACGAATATGAGTGCTATGCTTACACAAATGCACTCACACGTTGAACAGGACCCAAATAATTATTTAACACAGTCACAAACCATTCCCAGCATTTTCCGTTACATAGGTGATCGCAAATATTATTTTATTATTAAATTTATCATTAACCCCCTAATTGTCCTCCCGACTAAATCTTCACCGAGAAATATGAAATCAAACATGTTCTTTACATCCCAGAAGTTCATGAACAATTCCCCAATAATTTTGGTAGATATTCGACAAAACGTGAGCAATCGAAACCATCCAGTATTCCAGTCCCTGTACCTTAACTTTTGGAGGCCAGTGTATAACAGCCAATCACGGCTTCGTAACTAGAAATATGCAAAAAAAGGAAGTCGTATGAGAAGCCAGTATTGTGAAGGATTACAGCAGTTGCATGTAGGGGAAAGTAAAGTAATGACGATCAGAAGGGTAATCCCGCTAACCAAATATCTCTAAACAGGATAGAATTGAAAACGTGCGATCGGTACCGGCACTTTCGTCAAAAACGACGAAATACAGCTCAAGGATTACTGAATCGTCAAAAGTGAGAGTTTTATTTCTGAGAGTGTGCGTTACAAAAAAAAGTTACATTTACATTAGTCTAAAATACAAACACGGCTTAGTCATGAATGCTAAAGTGTATTGTACTAAAAGCTTCCCAGCCAATGACAATGGCTGTTTTGAGAACCAATCAAATATCAGTAACTAAATTGTAGTATGTTTTCATTTGTAAAAGCAGTATTTTGCAGAATGGTGAATACTAGTGTAACTAAATAGAATAATGTTTCTTTTTAAATATTTCTATATTTTTCTTAATGCAAATAATTTAAAACAATTTTATCAACAACAAGAACTGATTGGATACCTACAAAAAGAAGTAAATTGTCATATTGAGAGAAAATGGAGAAGGTTCTGCCTTTTTTCCTCGTGGAGGAAGGTTGAATCAGTGGTTGTCCCAAGGAAATAACGCCATTTTTGTGATCATTTGAGGTCATGCCGGCAAAAGCCGTAGCGAATACCTCATAGCTTAAATAACTAACTAACTAACAAAGAAAATGGATTCTCTTATGCTGAAATTGCAAGACAGGCCGGTGGATCAGTCACTTTATCTGGCCTACGAAAGTTGTTCTTACGTTATGAAGAAACTAAATCAGTGATAAATGAGGCAAAATCAGGCCGAAAAAAATGCACAAGTGCCTCTGGCGATAGAAAGATAAAAAGGATATGCCTCAAGTATAGAAGAATTTCATCAGATGCTGTTAAATGTGAAATGAATGCAATAAGTATTTCAGTTAGTTCAAGAACAATAACCCTCTTGTGCATACTGTTGACAATTGGCAACAAATTAAATTTTCTCTCCTTATCGTTTATTTACCGTTCCTTCTTGATAACTTTATACTTTGCGTATTCATTTTGACCCTATACTTAGGTTTAGTTCATTAAAAATACCATAGGTGATAATAGTTGTTTATCAGTTACAGATAAAAAGGAACTTTTGAAGCCTTCCATTTTGTTAGCATTGATGGATTTCTAAGACAAATAAAAAATATTTAAAATGCAAAATTTTATTTGAAAAAAAATCTTTTCCAAAAGAATATGCTTTAAAAAGTTATTTTAAGTAATTTTCAGTAAGGTTTTTTTGCAACAAATATTGCATGCATGCAAATATACGTTTGTTGCCATTTGGCAACACTATGAATTGAGTTCCGCTTTTACTTTCATATTTAGTATTCTGTTCAATGAATTTGTTGATTGTTTCATCTTACTTTTTGTCTATTTTTTCATCAAAAAATTTGTTCTGACAAATCCTCGTCATGTTCAACATAAATTTTAAAGCAAAGACACTAAAAAAATTATTAACAGAAGAAATATGGATTGTATTGTCAAGTGAAAGTGGTATATCTTACAATGATAGCGATGACGATCCACCTTTTGATCCATCCAAACCTTCTGTTCAAAAACGGTTCAGACACTTATGATGAGACTTATTGGGATTTACAAGCAGATAAATCAGCTAATGAAATTGACTAGAATGTTGATGCAAACGTTGGGGTAATGAATATTCCATGTACATCAAAACAAAAGCAGTCAGGTAAACATAACCAGAAAAAAGTTAAAGCTTCAAACTCTTCAGCCACATCCTTCTTGGATAAAGATTGTTGGAGATGTTTCACTTCCTGAAAGTGATTTATCATTAAAAACACCATATAAATATTTTTTGTATTTTTCCATCCAGTACTTTTTTAGCATATCTCTGAACAAACAAGCCTGTATAGTGTTCTAAAACATATTCAAAAGCCACTCAATATCTGCTCGACAGATATAAAAAATATCTAAGTATTTGTATCTTGAGTAGCGTGGCAAACTTTAAAATCATTAGATTGCTTGAGAACCTTCTCAAAGGTGTAGCACCAGGTAGTCGCACAATGATCTTGAATACATTTGAAAGCCTACAATTTTTTCATCTGAACGATAATACATTGTCTAATGGGGAAGGTAAGTTATTCAGCTTGAGAACAATAGTCGGTACACTGGATGGAAATTCTTATCCATTGCCATGGAAGAATCTCTAAGTGTGACAAAGGCTCGTCACCATATGAAGCAGTATAGTCTCCCTGCCCCCACAAAAAAAAATTCACATAAATATGGTTTTAAATTGTTAATTTTCATTATTGTTATTATTTATTTTTTATTATTTATTATTGTTAGAAGCATCAAGATTTGTGTACAGTTTTGATATTTATTGCGAAAAAAAATACAAAGTGGACATGACCTGGACGTTAGCGTTTGAGTCATCCAGTTGTTAAACATGTAAAATCATGAACTGTATTTTGATAACTATTAAACATCAGTGAACCTAATGACACTTTTAAAATGAAAAATAATTTCGTCTCTTGGAATAATAAGAAGAGATAGAATCCCGTGCTGCAAAACGCCACCCGACAATTAATGGAAAAAAGACCAGAGAAGTATCATAGAATGTGCTTAGAATACGCTTATTGCATGGTGTTTCCATTTGGAAACCATTTAAAAAAATCGAAAAAACGGAAAAATACAGGAGTGATAATTTTTTTCGTACTTTCCCTTTAATCTATGCCCATTAAGAAACCAAGTATATTTTTTAAAAGGAAAAATAAAAAGTCATACACTAGAGGGATAAGGAGAAGATTAGCAGGTTTTGGACTGAAAAGTAGCGTCCCGAGGGGGAAAAAAACAACATTTTAAATCTGCAGCAATACAAGAAACGACTTCAGTGGGCAAAAGAAAATATTAATAGGTCAGAAAATCATTGGAAGCAAATAATCTGGAACGATGAGAGTAAAATATCGCTCTTTGTTAGTGATGGGCGAAAATATGCGAGACGCTTAGGTTAAGAGCTGCATCATGATTGCATTGAAGCAACTACAAAGAACCCAACAAATGTCATGATTTGAGCCTGTATGTCTGTAGATGGTGTGGGTCGCATTCAAGTGATTGATAGCATTCAGAATGCAAAAAAATACATCGAAACTGTCCTGGAACCAAAATTGATACATTCCATCAGGGATCTCTTCTCCAATAAAGCACCATTCATCTTTCAACAGGATTCAGCTCCATGCCATACGGCAAAAATATGCAAAGAATGTTTTAAAAATAAAAGCATAAAATTATTACCCTGGTCAGGAAACAGCCTTGATCTGAATCCTATAGAAAATTTGTGGCGGCGTTTGAAATTCCTTGTATAAAAAAAAGGGCCCATCTAATAAAACGCAACTTATTGAAGCTATAATTGATTCTTGGCATCATATGATTAAAAAGGATGAACTCCAAACACTAGTTTTCTCAATGAAAAGACGCTGTGAAGCTGTAATAAAAAACAAGGATTATCCGAATAAATACTGAATGTGTAACTTTAAAATACAATGAAATCTAAGAAAGATCTTATTTTTGTAAGCGTAACTTATTTTGTAATGCAGATATTTTAACCCCCTGACTGCCGACCAAAAGGGCAAAATTGTAATTTATTACAAATGGTTAAAAAAGATGTTTTTTCAAATACGATATAAAACTTTTTATTACGTATAGGCATATAAGCCTTGAGAGTATTAATCATAACTTAATTTTTCAAATCTGGGTTTTATCTGTAGAAGTATATTAATTTAAATAATGCTTCTGTTGCAGTAAAACCTACAGCTTAGTGAACGGATATGTCAGTTCGCGGCAGTGAGAAGGTTAATTATGTTTTTTATTATTATTATTAAATTCTACGTTAAATTTCCTCGAATTTGATGTATAAACATTTGTACTTAAGTGAAATTTATTACAGTTTTCAAGCACACAAAGTTATAAAACATGAAAATTTCAAAAGTCCACAATTTTCTCCACCACTGTAAGTGCTGATGAAAAGTGTTCAGAACTTTCGTACATATTGTGTTTATGACAGAAATATTTCTATGGGTTCCAGAAGGCTAATGAAGATTCTGAGCTTTAGCGCGCCGTCGGGCGTCTTGAAGAGGGACATTCAATCACAAATGTTTGTCTTTTCTTCGGCGTTCATCATTTCGTAATTTCAAGATTATGGAAACAATCCCTAAACAGCCAAACACTTGTCCGAAGATTCTGCAGCCTGCCGTCCAAGGTTTAAGACACCGCGGATGATCTATATATTGCTGTTGTAGCCAAGTGGAATTGAAGAACGACCTCCACACGTGTGACATCTATGGTTGTAGCGTCCATTGGTAAGACGATTTCATAAACTCCACTACTGTACGCCAAATGCTACACATGAATGTACTGTACCCCCGGGTACCCCGAGTTCGTGTTCCTCTATCCGTCCACTCCAGAGAGGCACGATTAACCCTTTAAGACCCGATGTATTTGTAAACAAAGCTAGTCATGCCTGTAGAAAGTAAAACATGGACTGCAACCGCTAATTGTTGATAAAAAATGATACTTTACCCTATCTGCAAACCAGAATCATCGTTCGATTCGAGATTTTATTATATACGACTCAGAAAAAATTTAAATGAATGTCTAACCCGCACGATCGTGCGGGTTGGGTCTTAAAGGGATAAAGTGGTGACGGCAACATATCATTTGGACTGTGTCCGATAGGGCAACTTTATGGTCACGGATGAGTCGAGATTTGCCTTCCAACCAGATAAGCGTGTAAGGGTCTGGAGAGAAGTCGGCACACACAATTGGTCACAGTACATAACCGAATATGATGCATTCCTAAGTGAAAGCATCATGGTTTGGGCAGTGATTTCGTTTTAATATCGCACCGACCTGCATATCTTTAGATGGGGTTTCTATGACGATTCCCCGGTATCGGAATGAAATCCTAGACTCCACTGTGACATTGTACGCTGCAGCAGCTGGTCCTGCTTTCGTTTTAATGAATGCTAATGCTCGTCCCTATAGACCTGTTCTCGTCGAAGACTACCTAGAGAGTGAGGGGATTGCGCGTATACAGTAGCCGTCATACTCTCCCGGCCTTAGTACCATTGGAAATCTTTGGGATGCCGTCGGAGTTGATGTGCGTACTCATTTCACACTCCCAGCCACTCTCACAAAGTTCCAAACTATTCTACAGGATGAATGGCGAATTCTTGTTTCTACATTATTTAATCACCTCATAGAAAGCATGATCACACTCTGTAAACATTGTATGCAGGTGAGGGGTACTCGAACACCGTATTAATGTCGGTTTTGTTTGTTTATTTTCGCTTTAAACATGTTTTTGTTAATGACTCCAATACTTTGTTTTATAACTTATGACTTCATCTTATAACTTATATAAATTCAATATGTTTTCCTCTTTAAATGTAAATCTTTGTTTTGTTTCATGCATAAATATATTTTCTACTATCTTGCCGCATTTCGTGTCAATCCAAGCAGTATTTGTCGATTTTTTCGCATTTTACCGCTGTATGCCTAACTTTTGGCAGTGAGTGTAAATCTAATAACCTTCCCTGAAAGCGTTAATAATTTCCAAGTTCAATATTTAAGGTTCTTGCGTGTGAAACATGGTAACTGACTTTTTTTTATTTTTGCGATTCTCATAGAAAATTGTTTAATTATACTCTGCCATTATTTTAAAAGTACAATGTTTATAACTCATCATAATCGATGACGAATTTTAAATGACTGTAGAGAGTTTTGTTTTTAAAATTCAATGTCTAATAAAATCAGATAAAATATTTTGCATATAGTTAAATGAATGTTCATTTCTAACAAATAATAATGGCTTTGGTTGAAGGGTTTTTTTTTTTTTAAGAACTTTAATATCTTAAAACGTTTATTGTATTAGTTAATTTCATAGACCTGAGCTCTTTATTTCTAACATTTCTAATTAGAAAGTTATTGACATTTCTTATGTGAATAATATACTACTCATTAATTTTATCTTGTATAAAATAGGAACAAATTAGCACACGGAAATTTTTAATACTCCAATTCAAATACATTTTTATTCAGCATTTAATGGTTATGTAAGATATCTCCATCGATATCATTTTGACGCTATTTATAATTATCTTTGCCGGATAATTTCTTAAATATTACTATTAATCTTCGTTCTCAAGGTAATAAAACATCTCAAAGGAAATTCCACTTATGCCATATCACTTTTTTCTTTATGTTCACATTCTGAATCCATCTTTTTACGCTCGAGTATTAAACGTAGTTGATGCAGAAAGATAAGCCAATAGCTTCAAATAAAAGTTCTTTTAAATAAAATCCGTTTCTGTGACTGTATTTAGATAAAACCTATTATTCAAAACAATGGGATAAGAAATTAGAATTTTCAAGATACCGACTCGAAAACGCATTTGAATAAGGAATTTTTTAACGTAGTATTAAACAAATCGTAGAATAAGGATTTCTTTAAGTTGTATATACAATGATCTTAAAATCTTTTAAAACAATCTTTTCAAAATTTTTTAAGTTCTTGCTAAATCTAGAAAAAAAGTAATTTTGGCACCAATTAATTGAAAGCTATGCTTATTCGTTGAAATTAACAAGTTAAAATGAAACTCTTTCTGTGTGTTTGGATTTTTTTTTTTACTCAAAGTGTGGTGTAATGCATTCCGCGTCTGTAGTTTTTAACTATTTAAACTTAACCCGTTCGGGCCTGGCGTGCTATTAATAGTACATGTCATTTCATCGAGTATTGTTTTGTCTTAACCAATTACTTTTGTTATTATCTGTATGTAGAATTGGTAGTATATGGCTATGCATTTCTTATTATGGCTTCATTTATGTTTTCGCATTTAGTAATAAAAATAATAATATTAAAAGTTTGCTTAATTCTCTTTTCACCGGCGGCGAGTCTTTCCTTTTAAACATATATTTCACTCTTTAAATTTAAAATATAGGTTTCGTTTTTGAACGAATCATGGGTGATAAAACGCAAAAAAATATTAGAAAGTTGCAATATCTGTTAAATCTTGCTGTAATGCGATATTTTCCAAACATCTCCAAAAACTCTTCCTTTGCCTGTTATATGAATATGAATTGAATAGTACGCGAAACAAGTACTTTCGTTAGATTTCAAAACAATTAGATATTCGTTAACCTTCAGTAAATCTATTTCGATAGCCACTATTAATATTATTAACATAAAAGCAATTTTTTTCTCAAAATTAAAAACGAAATCGGACCCGAAAGGTTTAATATAAAATCGCCTCTGAAAACTGCGCACCAGAAAGTGTTAATATCAGTTTAAACTTCACATTTTGTCGAAAGTGATTCACTTGTATAAAAAAAAAAAAAAAATCTAAGGGAAAGTAGGGGAATGGCGCTCACTTAAGGGAAAACATCAATAGCTAGTCAAATTTAGACAAAAAAAATCAATATTTTATTAACGAAGTATAACTCCAAAGCATATGGAACAGTTTGCAATCAACTAATTTGCGTAAAAGTTTGAGGAATTTTTTTTATCATTTTATTAAAATAACCATCGATTGTGCGGTAATGCCCGACATGGTAGGGTAATTGCGCTCAAAGTTTGAATACAACATTTAAGTACGAAAAAAGTCACATATGTAGTTGTGTGGGTTATTCACACCACTGCAGACTTTTTGCTAGTGGTGTAGTCGTAAAAAAACCCAGAGGGTATACGTTCTAAACAGAGGGTATACGCTCAAGGCAGAGGGTATACGCTCAAGACAGAGGGTATACCCTAGTATAAACATATTAAAGCTTTCTTGAGAAACAGAGGCTATACGGTGCTCCTTAAAAAATCCAGAGGGTATACGGCGTATACCCTCGTATACCCTCCACTACATCCCTGCTTTTTGCAACCACTTTGAACATATTGTGCACCCATATTGTGTTACACATATAGTGGGCTACTTTTTTTAAGTTTAGGTTTTTTAATTTTTACCACTTTTTTGAAATCGTAAGATTCTCCTTGTTTAATGCCATATTAATTAAGGAGAAAACAGGGGAATTTTACCATTTCAAAAAAGTGGAGTTAATCAATAAATTTGAATTCATAAAAAGTTGCCCACTGGCAACACTTCTTAATGGAATTCTACGCGAGCGCAATTACCCGTTATCGCCATGTTGGGTTTTAATGCATTATAATTGGCGTAACAACGTACTACAAAAATAAATAAAAGCATGAAAGTACAGCTAAATGTATATATTTTGTAGACATAATGAGTAAATTAATATTTGAAAATAAGAGTGTACATTTACCTTCAAGTTAGATGTTGTAGAATTGTATAATAAAACAACTGCAAGCTAATAACGTGAGGACACAAAATACTTTCCTTCCGACTGTCACTATATCCTTACTGATAACTCACGATGAAGTTCGCTAGGTGCCGCTACCGATCGCATGTTTTCAATTCTATTCTGTTTAGAGATATTGGATGAGCGAGATTGTCCTTCTGGGCGTCATTACCTTACTTTCCCCTACTGCAATTGAATCTTCTATAAAACGGGAACAAAATTTCGTTTCAAAGGACGTGAAAATTTTCACTACCCCAATTTAAATCCATTCTCTTTAGACATTTAATGATTAGGCAAATAATCGCCTGAGATTTCGTTTTCACACTATTTATAATTCTCTTTGCCGGAATACTGCTTAAATGTTACTACATACCTTCGTCCTTCAGGCAATAAAAGATTCTCAAAGGAAATTCCATTTACAACATATCACTTTTGTCTTTTCACATTCTGAATCCGGATTTTTATGCTACAGTATTAAACGTAGTTTATACTGAAACATAAACCAATAGCTTCAAATAAAATCTTTTAAATGATATCCGTTTCTATGAAAGTATTTAGAAGAAACCTATTATTTCAAACAATTGGATAACATAAATTAGAATCCTCCGGATACAGAAGCGTTAATACATTTGAGTAAGAATTTATTTAATGGTGCATTAAATAAGTTGTAAAGTAAGGTTAAAATAAAAGATTGTTTAAGGACTTGACAATCTTAAGGACTTAATTATCTTAAAATCTTTGATATATTGAATTCTGGATAACATATATTAGAATCCCCAGGATACAGACGCGGGAATACATTTGAATAAGAATTCATTTAACGGAGGATTAATTAAGTCTTAGAATAATGCTAAAATAAAGATTTGTTTAATGACTTGTTATACATAATGATCTTCAAATATTTGATGGTAACCTTATAAATCAAATTTTTAAGTGCTTCCTAAATTTAGGGAAACAGTCATTTTCCTCCAATTAATTGAAAGCTTTGCTTATTCACTAACATTTAAAAATTAAATTCTTGCTATATGTCTGAAAAAAATTTCCAGGCAAAAGGTAATATCTTAAATTCAAACACTAACCTCCGATTTTGAAGATATGATCTAAAAATTACTCTAATACCCCCAAATAATAAAAACGATATTCTTTCAATATCGAGACATACAGCGTGATTGCAGATTTGAGAACAGCCTTAACACCATTTTCTCTTGGTGTATTTAAATACTAGTTTGAGCAAAAAATTCTGGGAAAGGGTCCAGCCGGATAAGGATAGCGAAATGGCCCCCATGACCGATGTTTGAAATAACATGTGTGGTAATAAGGCTGACTATGAGAATGCAATATACAGTGTTTTTAGCTCTTGACCTTCAACTGTCCTTGAGATAATCGGCGAAGTATGCGTCGGCGCTACTATTTTTCAAATACGTTTTTTTCAAAAAGTACAAAAGTTTAAAAAATGAAACCAATGCAGTTTATTGAAGAATATATTAGTTCACACTATATATATTTTTCACATTTTTTCATAAATTTTAGCATAGAAAAATAAACAAAAATATTTTTTAAAAAAATTATTAATGTAGTAATTTTATATTTACACCAACCAAAAAATTACAGAATAATGCTCAAAGTATGTACTTTTAAGAAAAAAATTTCGTTAAAATCGAAGATGCGCTTTTTGAGTTATAATAAAATTAATGCTAGCAACTTGCTAAAATAATCGTAACTTTCCCTGTTTGTATTTGCAGAAATACGCTGCTATCAATGCATTGGTCGATTCGTGACATTTCCACTCAGGCAGGATGCGCAGTGAGCCAAAATAAGAGAATGTTTCCATACATACCAGTTCCTTATAGGTTTGTTTCGTATTTGTAAATATTTTGTTATTTTGGCTTTGTGTTCATCCTTCTCGCGTCAAGAACTGACAAACAAAATGGTAAGATTTGCCTACCATGATTTTCACATAGAAGAACGCTATGGAGCTGTACAGTATACATATATAAAGTTTCACTTTAAAGGGGAGTGTGTGGGGGGAGGGGTCTGGCACTTGACATCGTAAGATACCTGTAGGTGGAGGGGTCTGTCATTTGATATTTTTATCATTTTTAATCAAACCAAATTTTACTTTTTTGGTATCTTTTTCTTTACATCTGTTATCTTATTTTTTTAAGTATGTTTTCTTCATTTTATGAAAATACAAAGCTATTATTAAAACCATTGAATGATTATAAAACATTTCATTCCAAAATAATAGAATAATCCAACGTTCACCATTAATATTGTCCTGCCATATGCGTATATAATCCGATGTTAGAGAAACCAGATTCGAAATTATACTTATTTTTGACAGTAAAAGATGGGAAAGAATGTTGTCCACCTGTTTAGCACCGTGCAAAGGCGAAGTGCAAGAAGACAATGTTCAATGCATTATACAACAAAGAACTATTATTAAAAACTTTTAAATAAGTACTTCTTTAAAATGTTATTTGATATAGTTATTTCTTATATAACTGTGATATTTTATGAATTTCTTCTCTTCATTTAAATCAGTAAAATATGCGAATAAAAAATGTACAACTGTATCTGTATATCATTGCAAACGTATAAAAAGAAAAAAAAAGGCAAAAATTGTAAAAATAAAAAGAATTTTTAGACACTGATAACAGTATTATTAAGGGGTGGGGACAGTGGCGTAGCTACATATTCAGCGCCCTGGAGCAAGTCCAAGTTTGTGCGCCCTATTCTCACTCGAAAAAGTTCTGCGCATTTTTTGTTTTGAAATTTAAAATTTATACACTATTCTTAATTCGATTTAAACTTTTACTTTTATTTGAAAGTCAAAGTATTTCGACAACGTGTTAAATACAAATAATTAGAAATAAATAATGAATAACAAAATAAATTATTCTGTAAGTACCGAGATATGCTTTGCGAATAGGGCGGGATTTTTGTTTTAAATGCGCCAATGGGCCAGTAGAATCTGCCGCTCTTAATATATGTTTTTGTTTTCAAGGGTTTCGAAGCATTGTAGAATACTAATAAAAATACACTTGTCAAGTTCTTTTTTTACTTTTTACATATGAATGAAATACGTTTTTCTGGTTTTAGTGCCAGAAAACCCAAAATTCAAAGTAACATAACTCGGTAAGTTTTGGTCATACAAAAAAGAATGTATTATTTTACCTGTTAAAGTACGGAGTAGAATTATCTAAATGTAACGTATAGAACCAAGGAACGGAATAAAAATGTAAACCTCGTAACTTTTAAAAAATAACTATTTTGACATAAATTACTTTTAAGAGGATGAAGAATAACTTTGAAACTTTTTTACTATTGGAACTATAATTCTACAGCTAATGGTTTAGAAAATTAGCCAATGCACAAGGATAAATGTTGACACCGGGATTCTCACTGGCTTTTGTCTAATCTGAGTAGTTTGGCTAATCGCAAAAGAAAAACTAGTCAAATTCAAATAATGATAGTAATAGATTTGTTATATAACACTAAGGATATCAAAACACAAATAATGAGTTAGATGGAAAAGGCCTAATCGTACAATAACATCATCGAGAGTATCGCCGAAACAAATACAACAAAAAATCTCTTGCAATTTGACCATTTCAATCTTTACTTTTCTCATCTTGTAAAACATTTTGGAGCAGTGGCGATCGACTTGATTGACACCCTTATATATTACTCAAGATTCCAGTTTTTACATTCCATAAACATACAATGCTAGGAAGGAAATAGGAAAGCATAGTAATCACAATAAAAATGAATGAAAATAACGGTATATTTTACATTTTCAAATACTCTGGATCAGTTCTCACAATTTTTCCAAATATTCAATAGGTATGCGTGTATGTTAGAATTTACTCATGTTTTCAGATTCCCAGAGCACGATTTGGTGTGTTTTTGATGACGTCGGCAGAAACGTTATAAATTTGTAATTAATTTACGAAGTTTCGAGTGGCCGCATGGTTTGGTATCTAAACTTTTTATCAATCATTCTGCAACGATAACTGATGAACGTTTTCCTTTATATCTCAATCAAATTATTTTTATTTCTCACGTTGAGCTTATATCCATACAACAACATTTCACCATGCAGACAGTGTCTACTCGATAAGGGGTTCACAATCACTTTACTGCTTTTACTACCAGTAATTTCAGAAAAAAAATTCTACTTGTTTAATCGTAGAAAATCCTACTATTAAAACAGATCAAAATTTATATACCAGCTTCTGATAGGAAAGTGATTCTGAAACTCTGAAGAGCCGCTACTGCACGCAGGGTCGGACTCAGTTGCTGTGAAATACGCAGATCTTGCATTTTTGGAGAGCACAATATTTTAGAAACTCATTATTTTACCACCTTGCTAGTAGAAACCAACAATATCCATTAACATTCCAGTTTTTCTTTCTGCAAATGCTTTCAATTTCGGAACTGGATCCGAACTTGAAAATGTCTTTACAGAAAAAAAGAAAATCGAAACAGTGTAAAATAACTATTTAGACATCGACGTCATATATGCTACGGAAAAAAAAAACTTAAATGTAAATGAGAAATTTTTAAAGAACGCTGACATTGGTTTAACATTAGCTTGAGAATTACTAGTGTAGGATTCTAAGTATTCATAATTTTAGTGCTAAATTAGAATGTTATGATTAATTAAATCTATTTTAAACTATTTTTGCAGCTGGAGGATAAAACGTCTTAATGCTGTTAGAAATATTAAGAAACGTGCAAATAGATTTTTATACAGTAAACTGTCTAAAGCTCTGTGCAAGACACATTTTCGTCTTATGCAGAATGCTCTGTAAGCCCTAGCAACAGGGTACAATCAAAAGGAGGCAAAAGAACCTTCAAATCGGCTAAAAATTCTTGGAGAAGATCATGCAGCCATTGGTAACGAACGGAATTTCAGAATATATACATTATATATTTTAAGATTTAAATGATCCTCTGAAAGAAAGAAATTTTCAAGAAAAAAAAAATTGCTTTGGAAAGAAAAGTATCCTACTTTGGAAAGAGAAACAAAAATCCTTAATAAAAAAATATTTCAAAAAAGTATTTTTTTTTTAATTATTAAATAATTTAAGACTCTTCAAATCTAATGCTTGTAGCAAATTTTGTAACTATTAGCTTCACCTGGGGATGGTCACAACTTTATCTGGTTTAGGACACACCAACCCACAGGTCGGTTGCCCGACGAGCCAGTTTGAGCCTACTAGAATATGACTTAATTTAGTAAAGTCCTATTTTTCCTTATTTTTTTTAATTTATTAGCCTTATTTCAGCACATTTGAAAAGGAAATTATGTCCTTAAAAAATGTTTAAGCTTTATGAATGAAAGTGCACGTTTTCTTTAAAACTCGAGTTCTTTATCACCAGTGAAAATGTTTCACCTTTGTATAAAATTAGGATCTAAGTTTTTATTAATTTTTATATTGTTTTGAGCTCACAGTATTTCTTTAAACTGTTCGGAAAGTTGAGTGGAGTAACTCCAGATTCATATCGAATTGTGGCGGGAAGAAGGAGCAGAGCCTGATTACGGCCTAAGCAAATTCTCATTAGCATTTCCGAAAAATGTTTTGCCTTATTTAATCCCAAAATTCAGCAATTAAATAAGGTTTAATGCTGAAAAATACTTTTCGAAAAAAGTGGTGTAAATTTGTATAGGCGATAATCAGGTCCGAAGGAACACTAAATTTTTCTCTCTTTTTGAAGGAAAAGACTTATCAATTCTGCATTTGATGTTTGCCATATTTTCAAAATCTCAAAAACATTACGTACAAAAGTTAATTTGCCGCTTACCCACCCCCCATCCCCCCATCTAAATTTTGTCACCGTGGACCGATGTGGAATATGCGTAAGTCCGGTTCTTATTATTGTTTTGTAATCTGTATTGATGTCCATGTTTAGTTTCCCCAAAACAAAACAAAACTTCAAAAATTTCGTTTTCTTGTTGTTGTTTTTTTTGTTTGTAAAATGGTCAATGATTCTCTTCAACTTCTCAAACTTTTTTTTTTTTTTTATGTTAAATTAACTAAATAGGTGAGGCTGTTACATCGTAAATATAGGTTTCTCAGCAGTGATTTCTTTGGCTTACATTATTTCCGTACAGTAATCACCATGATAAATTTCTAAAACATTTTCAAGATAAATGTACCAGGAAGTTTGTTTGAAAATGGTGGTTGCCAATAAAGTGACCAATGACAGCTCTATAAATAAGTTTTGATTAGTTTAAGATTTGAAAATCTTAAACTCTCGTCTACGGAAAAGTTTCAGAAGAAAAAAAAATCGGGCATGATGAAACGGTGTTGGAGAAGTTACTCGGAGCTACAGTACGGTATGAATTACAATTAAAACTTCACGAATAGAAGTAATTTCTTTTAACTGTGTATAAAACATGTTTTAAATTGAAATAGTTGAGGTTAAACACAGTAGAAAGTAACACACAAAGACACAGTAGTAAAAACATAATAGTGAGGTTAAACACAGTAGAAAGTAACACACAAAGACACAGTAGTAAAAACATAATAGTGAGGTTAAAACAAAGTAAAATAACATAGGAATATGCCTATTGTAACAAGATTTATCTATATCTGATTAATAGTGAAAAAAATATGCAAATATTTTTACAAGTTTTTATTTTGCTCTTTCTAATTTTGCGCCCTTAGGATTCGGGCGCCTGGAGCAGTTTGCTCCAACTGCTCCACGGTAGCTACGCCCCTGGGTGGGGATTTGAGGAATGATAGCGTATGATATCGGAAGGTACGAAATTGCCAAAAAGTTGATACCTTATATATTTACAGCCCCTATTCAGCTTCAACTGCACAATCGATTAGACCATCGACTTGATATTATAACGTGAGAAGGATGCACAATGCGCCAAAATATCAGAATGATTACAAACACGAAATAAACCTATAGGGAAATGGTATGTATGGAAACATTCTCTTATTTTGGCGTACTGACGCATCCTGCCCGAGTAGAAATGTCACGAATCGGCCAATGCATTGATAGTAGCGTATTCCTGCAAATGCAAAGAGGGAAAGTTACGAATATTTTAGCAAGTTGCTAGCATTTTTTTTTTTTCAACTCAAAAAGCGCATCTTCGATTTTCACGAAATTTGTTTTCTTAAAAGTACACACTTTGAGCATTATTTTGTAATTTTTTGGTTGGTCTAAATATAAAATTACTACATTAATAGCTTTTTTAAAAAATATTTTTATTTATTTTTCTATGTTAAAAGTTGTGTAAAAATGTGAAAAAAAAATATATAACGCGAACTAATATATTCTTCAATAATTGGCGTTGGTTTCATTTTTTTAACTATTGTACTTTTTGAGAAAAAGGTATTTGAAAAATAGTAGCTCCGGCGCATACTTCATTACATTAAAACGAAAGCAGGACCAACTGCTGCAGCGTGCAATCTCACAGTAGGATCTAGTTCATCCTGATACTGGACAGCCGTCATAAAACTCCTCTTAAAGATGTATAGGTCGGTGCAATATCCCAACGAAATCCCTGCCCGCACCATGATGCTTCCACTTCGGAATGCGTCATGTTCGGTGATGTTCTGGGGCCGTTTGCGTGTGACTACTATTCTCCATACCCTTAAACGCTTTTCATCTAGTTTCAGGACAAATCATGACTCAGCCGTGAAAATAACGTTGCCCTAATCAGACACAGCCCAATTGGTAAGTCGCCGACACCACTTTTATCGTGCCCCTCTGTATTGGACGGATAAAGAAACGAACTCGAGGTACCTGGAAGTACAATCCATTCATGTTTATCGTTCGGAGCAAAGTTTTGGCAGATACCGTCTTACCAATGGATGCAGAAAACCACTGACGTCACACGTGCGGATGTCGCTCTTCGATTCCGCTTGGCTACAACAGTAATATATCAATGATCCGTGGGGTTCGTAATCATTGTACGACCGGACACAGGTCTTCGGACAACAGTTTGGCTGGTTAGGAATTATTTCAATAATCTTGAAATTACGGAATGATGAACGCCGAAGAAAACAGCGATATATGCGATTGCTTGTCCCGCATCAATGCGTCCGTCGGCACTCCAACGCTCAGAATCTTCCATTCGTCTTCTGGAAGCCATAAAAACACATCTTTCTTAGAAACAATACGTATAAAAGTTCTAAACACGTTATCAGAACTCACATTGCTAGCTTCTTATATGACTGCCTTTTTTGCATATTTCACGACACGAAACCGTGATTGACAGTTATATAACATCTTTGCATACTTCCTTCTTACTCCACAGCAAATTGCGGAGTCTTCAATTTAGATTGTCTTCCGGAAATTAACATTTTCCTCTGCCGGTTTAACTTTTGGCAGTGAGTGTACAGTCGTGGAAAAAAAATTAAACACCCCCTACTAACTCCTCAACAAATTATCGTAGAAGAAGGTTACTTGTACCGAACGACTGGAAATAAAGTCTACTTTTAAATTTTGTATATAAAATTTGCTTAGGGGTCATCTACATATTAAAACGAACCCAAGCTTCATTTTTGTTCAATGGCAATACCCAATTTTAACAAGATATTTCAAATCTTCGGTTCAAACTATGCCTAGACACCAAATTTCAAGTCATTTGAATGATAAGTTTTTGTATAACATTCAAAATTTAGTGCTTCTAATGTTAAATTACATTTTCATATTTTTTTATTAATATCTCCTGAAATTATAATCCTAATTCGCTAATTTTTTGTGTAGCAATAATACTAAAATACCCAAACATAAATACATTGAATTTGCAATTTTTATAATTTTAAGATATGAATTATGAAATTAATATTCGAAAAAAATATGAATTGCAACCTACAATTTTTTTGATGGATTTAGATTTATTAAGTCCTGCTTTATGGAAATCCAAAATTTCACATTTTTCTCCCAAGTAGTTTTCAAATTATGCTAAATTATAAAAAACAGCAAAATAATGGTTTAAGGGGGCGTCTATGATAGAAGTGATTAGATAGTTTGAAATTTCTTATGCTATCTCGTAATCTAGCAGTCTTCAATGACTGCTTGAGTGGCCCTTGTGCTGCCTTGATCAAGAAGGGGGCTCTCTCTGGTCAACAATCGAGTACGGAACTTCAATTTGGATACAGCCCCTAAAATACGCTCGTTTTAACAAAATTTCTTGGAAACTTATCGTACGAATTGCATAAAAATTTTTTTTAGGCTAATTGAAGGGTGTAGAGTTCATTTATGCTATCAGAATTGTGTACTGCTATTGAAGAAAACAAAGTTATGGTTCGTTTTAATATGTAGATTGCCCCTTAAACAAATTTTATATACCTTATTTAAAAGTAGACTTTATTATAAATCGTGTGGTACCACTAACTTTCTTCTACGATAATTTTTTGCAGAGTTAGTAAGGGGTGTTTACTTTTTTCCCACGACTGTACAATGACACAGGAAAATTTATAAACTTTTCAAAAAATCATCATTTCATTCATTTCAAATCGATATCACGCCTCCCCCCTCCCCGCTACGTTTGGGCATCTCTATTTAAATATATATATGTGTGCAGAGGCGGATTACCCCTTAGGCTGAGTAGGCTGAAGCCTAGGGGCCCAGAAGAAAAAGGGCCATTGTGCTAATTTTTTTCAATGTTTTTTTTTCACACATTGAGCTAACATATAATGCAAAAGAGAAATGATGTACAGTATTTTTTGTTTCACTCCATTTATTGAATCTTGAAAATCATTAATTGATATAGATTGTAGTCCAAACATAGTATTGTAGTTCATAAAAAGAAAGTATTGAACTCTTGAAAATTTTCGGCTGTCAGTTTGAGAATCATTTATACAGAGTAGCCACGGCGGCCTAGGCAAGATTTTGGCAGCACCTCTACTAATAGTATCTTTTAAAGAAGCTTTTAAATTTTTAATAACCATTTGTCTAATCATAACTCCTTACATTTTATCACCATGGTCAGTCACCCAACCTCACCCCAACCCCTCCCACATTTAAAGCTAGACGAAATTTGGATGTTTTGGGATATCCTAAATATGATTTGATTGTATTTGAAAAAAATTCTGCGTTTTAAAATTGCGTGAGTGCTGCTATAATTAATGCATAAAAATACAAAAAATTAGACCGCTGACGATAGAAACACACTTCCAACTGCAAAAAAATTAAGTACAGACTTTAGATATGGCATCAGTTTTTAAAAAGCCAGTATACATATTAAAATACGAAATTTTATATCTTATAGGGTCCCTGCAGGGGTAGTACTGGTCCTAGGTGATATTTCAGGACAAGTTCAGGACACAATTCCCAGTATACTGCTTTTTTCCGCGACCGTTTGCAGAAATTCGTGATTTTTTCCACGATCTTTTGCGAAATTCGCGATTTTTCCCCGAGATCGTTTGCCGAAATTCGCAATATTTTTCCGCGATCGTTTGACGAAATTCGCGTTTTTTTTCGAGATCGTTTGCCGAAATTCGCTATTTTTTTCCCGATCATTTGCTGAAATGTGCGATTCTTTCGCGATCGTTTGCCGAAATTCGCGTTTTTATTCTTTGATCGTTTGACGAAATCGCGATTTTTCTCTGCGGTCGTTTGTTGAAATTCGCGATATTTTCCGTGATCGTTTGGCGAAATTCGCGATATTTTCCGTGATCGTTTGGCGAAATTCGCGATATTTTCCGTGATCGTTTGGCGAAATTCGCGTTTTTATTCTTTGATCGTTTGCCGAAATCGCGATTTTTCTCTGCGGTCGTTTGTTGAAATTCGCGATTTTTTCCGTGATCGTTTGGCGAAATTCGCTATTTTTTCTTCGATAGTTGGCCCAACTTTGCGATGTTTTCTGCGGTCGTTTGCCGAAATTAGCTTTTCTTTTCGCGATCGTTTGCCGAAATTCGCGTTTTTATTCTTTGATCGTTTGCTGAAATTCGTGATTGCACTCCGTGATCGATGCTAAAATTCGCGCTTTTTCTTCGATCGTTTACCGAAATTTGCGACTTTTTCCGTCATCAATTGCCGAAATTCGCGATTTTTTGCCCAAATTCGTGTTTTTTTCTTCGATCGTTAGTCGAAATTCGAGATGTTTTCCGCAATTGTTTGCTGAAATTCGCGATTTTCTTTCACTGACGTTTCAAGAAATTCGTAATTAATTTCTGCACTTGTTCGGTGAAATTTGCGATTTTTTTACGCGACCTTTTGACGAAATCTCGATGTTTTTTCCACAATCGTTGAACGAAATTCGCGATTTTATTCCGCGATGTTTCAAGAAATTCACGACTTTTTTGCTCGAATGATTGGCCGGAATTGGCGATTTTATTCATGGATCGATTGACGAAATTCTCGGTCGTTTGTTACGCGACGCACATCAACGCGATGTTTTTTCGACTCCGCGAAAATCGCTGAATAACCCATTAACGAAATTCGCGATGATTTTTCTTCCCGTCCGGCATGACAAATTCCCGATTTTTTGCCTGTGACCAGTTGACGAAATTTATCATTTTTTAGGGTTTCGTTCATCTGACGAAACCCTATTCGTCTAACTCCTCTATCTGTCTGTAACAAGCCCGTTCTCAGAAACTATATATGTTGGAGACTTGAAATTTTGCATACTTATAGCTGAATACCTCAGATCAAACGACAAATCATAAATTTTTGAAAAAGTATTATAGTTACCGTTCTGGGCTCTACTTGTGTATTTTAAGCATTTTTTTTCTAACTGAGCCCCTAATTCAGTTGGAGACTTGAAATTTTGCATACTTATAGCTGAATACTTGCGATCATACGACAAATCATAAAAATTTCAAAAAATCTTATATTTACCCTTCCGGTCTCTAACTTGTGTATTTTAAGCAATTTTTCTAATTCAGCCCCTAATCAAGTCAGTGACATGAAATTTTGCATATATATAGCTGAACGCTTGAGATCATACGAAAAATCATAAATTTTTCAAAAAGTCTTATATCATTTGCTACTCCGGGCTCTAACTTCTATATTTTAAGCAATTTTTCTAACCTCCCCTCTTTTCACCCGAAGAGCACTTTTCTTACTTTTACGCACTTATACATATTTTACATATTGCCTTACATATTTTAGTTCCACTTTTTACCGCCAAGGTACGCCTACCTATCTCGAGTGCTATGGGCCCCGATCCCCTCGACTGATATATCTACGGATAGGTTGTAAAACGGAGTTTCGTTCGGATAGAGGTTTGTTTAGAATAGAGTGCGCCAACCTGGTTGCGAAATATGAAACTAACAGCTTTTGCAAAAGGATAAAATATTTTGAAAGCAATATTAAACGAAACCCTTTGTGCGATCTGTGATCACACTTTCCCACTTGTTTTATCATCACTATTTCACTATTTTCTGGCTCATTTTGCTTTCCACTTATTAATTCCAAAATACTGATTTTGTGTAATTTTTGAAAAATAAATGATTTGCGCCCTATTAAATTTATTTAGCTTAATTAATATTTAATCAAGTTAACAATTAACTTGTTTTTAATTTTTAGTCTTCTCGGGACAATATCATATTAATTTCTAATAGTATACCATCTTTATGGAGAATAATATGCATAAAAAGTTTATTTGATATAACTAATGTTATTACAGTTTGTATTAAAATTGGGTTATTAGTTTTTTAATATTCCTCTATACTTTTTAATATTGAACTTAGTATTAAATGATTAATTATCGGTTTTATGTGAATGTTAATCCCAAATTCATATTCTTTAGTTTTTTATGGTTAATATGAAAATAAACCACTCAATTTATTTGTTATCATTAGGCAATTGGGAAATGAAGATTCTGACAAAATTCTATAAACATCCATTTCTTTTTCTTC
This sequence comes from Maratus speciosus, assembly GCA_963932465.1. Classification (NCBI taxonomy): domain Eukaryota; kingdom Metazoa; phylum Arthropoda; class Arachnida; order Araneae; family Salticidae; genus Maratus; species Maratus speciosus. Next base: position 489,555,373 of record OZ010796.1, on the reverse strand, counting down.
CTGTTCATTTTATTAATTATTTTTTATATTTAAAAGTATTTCTTATAGTTTTTTTTTTTATATTTTTATTATATATAATTTTTTATATATAATTTATTTAGTGTTATAGCATATTGCTATATTATATTATCAATGTTATAAAATTATTTAAATTTTCCGTATAGATTAATTGGGTATGGTAGTAGAATATATTTTAATCATTCTATTAACATTTGTATTTATTTAATATTTATATGAATAATGACATATAATACGGAATTTTTATATTAGGATTTGTTGGGGTATAGCAGTTGGTATATTATGAAAGAATTAGCTTATAATAGCTTAATCTTATGACATTTTGTTCATAATAGTTTCATGTTATTATAATAGATGGTAGCACCAAAATTTAATTTGGATTCTGTCTGATGCTTCGATTAGAGTAATAATATCAATTTTGAACACATGGTGGTGCTTAATGCTGGCTATTTGCGATATTGTAAACTAATAGTTTTGGTATTTTTTACTATAGTTAAGAAATATAAAAATTTAAAAGTGTTAATGGGTATTTTACTTATTATGTAATTATTTTCTATTTATATTATTTTAATTGCATTTATCACGGTATTTCAAAATAGATTAACTGTATCCATGAGGTTTTAAAATCTGTGTTAACTGTAAAAATAACGTTAAACTTATCGAGCTTTTGGATACCATGTGCTGATATGTATTTGGATAAAATAACTGGGATTTTATTAGGTATTTTGTGTAATATTATTATTTTTCCTTGCTATAAATTAAATATTTAAAAGGTTGTATTACTTTTTCCATTTCACAGCATTTAATATTATTCTGTTTTCATCTTGAAACTATTTTCTTGGTTATATTGGTCGTTAGAGTACAGGAGAAAAAAAAATTCAGCTTTTAGCTTTTTTTTTTCTCACAGAAAATGACTAATTTGCTTATATAATTTATTGTATATTATGTTTTCGGTATCCATTCAGTGTGTTTCGGGACACTGTATTATTGTAAATTCATTCATACTATCACAATTTTTGTTGGTGGTCAGTAATGTTTAATTAATAGTGATGTATATGTATATATATATATATATATATATATATTATATACACGCGGAAAAATCATGACTGTTATTTCTATAGTATACACTCGCGAAATTTCAGGACAGGTTAAAACATTTTAGGACGGTGTTTTTCATTTTTCAGGAATTTTAAAACAAGAACGGCCCCTGAGTCCTTGTTTACTAAAAGAATGTTGTCCTCCATCTAAGAAGAGCATTTTTAAAAATATCGCTTTCTTTTACGACTAAAACTTACCAAATTATAATATTTTGAACTTTATGAAATTTCGATGTTTGCTGTTTACGTGTATTAAATAACACTTCTGTTTCTAGTGCTAGAAAACACTGAAATTACATAAAATTCATAATTTGGTAATTTTTGGTTGTAAAAGAATTTTTTTTTATTCCTCTTAGACAAAAAACATTTTTGTAAGTATAACCTAACCTATAAAACCCAGAGACTGTATCAAAATTAAATTTAGAATTTTATTATGTAAAGCAAATACAATATCTAAAAACTTTACTTAATTTCTATACTTTTTTAATTGGAAGTACGTTTCCTTCATCAGTGGTTTATAAGACAATTGAGCAGGCATGTATTTTGAATCATCTGGTCTATATCGCTTTGAAAGAGAGGAGGGGGCCCGCAAAAATGTCAAGCCTAGGGGCCCGAATAGTGGTTAATCCGCCTCTGTATGTGTGTATAATTCTTCGAAATGATGCGTTTTTCTTATACTCGCATAAATTTTAAATATCAACAGAACTTGTAATTTTATGATATAGTCAGGGATTTGCCTAACAAGGAGAGGGCCAACCTTGTTAATCACAGATTTTGATTATTTTTATATAAGTTGTAGGGTACAGACCCCTTAGTCTCAGGTTCAACGGATTTTATCCAACGCTCCTTAGTTCTTGAAAAAACGGGGAGTCTAATAGTAGTACAACTTAAATATTTACTTTGTAACTAAAAAGATAGGTTGGTCGTAGCTGAGTTGGTATGGCGTTTGCCGGCTGATTCGCGGGCCCGGGTTCGATACCGGGACGCGCTACATTTGTTTTTCTCATTTTTTGTTTTATAAATGCATTCGTAAGTATAACTTAATAATTTCATTGTCAATTAAAATTTATAATATTGTATATCAATTATAATTTTAACCTATTTAATTTTTTACTTAACTAAATAGTTGTATAAAACATCATAAAACTTATTTTTTTTAATCACATTTAAAATGTATTTTATATATTCTTTATCGATGCAATGATATTGAGCAAGTGTGTCAATTCGTGATTTTAAAGAAATACCATTTACGCATTGCTTTAACAAAGGAAATCAATGCGATAATACTATTATTCTGTTTTTAAAGTAACAAGCAATATTATATTATAAATTAACATCAGAATTAAATTACAACCGATTTTTTGCATATTAAAGATTTTTAAATTTGTAATACGTATGCTTACACTTTCAATTATTTTGCTTTCCCCTTTATCTTCTTTCTGCTTTTATTTTTATTTTATTTGAATATTCTTTTATTTTATCATAACTAGATGACGCCACTACAGGTTTTGTCATGATTTTGGAATTTTCATCATTCAATAATATATCCAATTTCTTTTTAAACCTCTTTAAAAGATGAAAAATAATTTAAAAATTTAAAAAAAATGATAAATTTAAGTTTGTTAACATTATAATTAATGTACGATATTGAAATTTTTAATTATTAAATTATAATTACAAGTATATTTATAAAACAAAAAAAATGAGAAAAACAAATGCAGCGCGTTCGGGTACCGAACCCGGGGCCGCAGATCAGCCAGCAAACGCCGTACCAACTGAGCTACGCCCAATCTATCCTTTTTGTTACAAATTAATTATTTAAGTTGTGTACTACTATTAGACCCCCCACACACACCCGTTTCTCAAGAACTAAGGAGCGTTGGATAAAATCCGTTGAACCTGAGACTAAGGGGTCTGTACCCTACAACATATATTAAAATAATCAAAATCTGTGATTAACAAGGTTGGCCCTCTCCTCGTAAATGTATTACAAATGACACATTTTAGTTTTATACATTATCCAATATTTTTCCGCCTTTTTTCTTGAAAATATTCCACATATAGTAATGAAAACAATCATTAAAAGAACCCAAAGTACATCCTCATTGCTATGGCGATTAAACGCCAAACTGGCAACCTGTATTTCACAGGTTGTCAAATGCGGAAATATACCCATTCTTCAAAGAGAAGATAAATCTCTTTTCTAGTATAAGGCTGCGAACGCACCATCCTTCTAACTGTTATCAGTGTCGGCGTCGTTTCTTGTGGACTGTGTGGTCTTTGATTTTTAATGACTTTAAAAGGAAAGGGGCTGTTGTCCTACAAAAGAGGAACCTTTCCTTCAAGTAGGGTTGAGCTCCTTATCTCCTGACCCATTGTTGATTCCCCTCATTCTTTTGTTAATAAACCATAGAATGGTCTTGAACAAAATATTTCCATGAAAACTGGAGAAGGATGGCAAACTACGCGTCTGTGTGCAGCCTAACTTTTTAAGTTGATCAGAAAAACCGCTATATTATGTTATATGTCCCTATTTATAGAAAGGTGGCAAAATTGTGTGGGGGAGATAAATTTACTCAATCCTGTAACTAAGGCTGCGTTTGGACGATCCTGCAAAAGATCGTCTAGAAAAAGCCACAAATTTTACCTTTGAAGAAGGTGGTAGCTCCCGCTCTTCAATTGACCGGAATAGCAGTTTGCTAGTATGGCCGCTTAATCGCCAATGCAATGAATGTACTTTAGGCGCTTTTTATTTTTTATTACTTTCTGTTGTTCTCGATCCTATAGTACCTCATTTGCCACGTTTGACGCACAATTTTCAACTTGTTGTGGTATAGGGGAGAGGGAGGCACCTTTGAACATTTTTTTTTAAATCCACATATTTCTTACTTGAATTATATTTATTGAACTTTAAATATTTCGTGAGAGAAAGAATGTAATTCTGGATCATATGAAATAAAAAATTGCAGTTTTTCAGATAAATTAAATATGCTGTGAGGCTTTAAAAAGCTGAAAGTTTTCTGTTCAAACCTGCCCCGTGTAGGGGTACCTTTAAACAAGCTAGGGGCACCTTTGAACAAATAAATAAAATATGAAAATATTGACAGTTTTTATTAAAAACTGCCTATCTTTCCAAAATATAAAATAATAAGAATAAAATTACATAATTACATTTAACTGAAATTACTAATTTTTTATTATTTAACCCAATTTGTATTCATCAAAGCACATTGTTGAGACAGAACGGAGGATCCCTCCAGTTATGTTTAATTGTGGCAACTTTTTTATATAATATCCTTAAAATCCCTCCAAATTGATATCTGATGCCTCTGGAAAATATATCGTATGTTATTTTTTACGAAGAAACCTGGCATTAAGCAATTTAATCTGACCAACGTGTTTCAATTGTTCAATGGGGCCCCAACTTTTCCGTTCAATGGTGTCCCATCACATGGAGTAAGGCATTACAACTAATTACTCAATTAGGTTTGAGAATTTGAATAAAGCAAATCTTATAAGTTTAAGCTAACATCTTTATTTAGGTATTAAATAGTAAATTATAATTTTAGGGATATAAGATTATCAACAAAAGGCTTACAACTTTATTTTGTTAAGTTTAGATTCAAGAAAGCAAAACATACATATCTTGCTTAGACAGTAGTGTGCATGCAAAATAGTAAAGCTTTGTATTCTTGTTACATTGAATCAATTGTACAGTGCTGCCGCATATATTAAAAAAATAATAATTTATTTAAAGGAAAATATTTACAGTGTTCAAAGGTGCCCCCAGTTCAAAGGTACACCCCCCTCTCCCCTACATAGCAGAAATAATAACTTTTCTTTTTAACAAAAGGGAGGAAAGAATTTACTTTTGCCATGAGAAATAAGATATTTTCATTACAGCAATGTAATTATATATATATATATACACACAGAGAGAGAGAGAAAGAAAGAAAGAAAGAAATCACTTCCGTGTAAGAATTTATAATTATTGAATATACTAATTTCATAACAAAAGTTTAATCATAAATTTTCTCTTAAAAGAACCCAGTTTTTTTTAAATTTAAGCTCATAAAAACGTGTACTTAAGCGATCATTTATTAAAAATACTGAATACAGATGAAATATTTCTTTCTGAATCCCATCAATAACAGTAGTATTCCTTTCAAACTGATTTCTAAAGGCTTGTAAAACACTTTATCCAAACAAGATTGCAAAATACCGGTATAAAAAGTTCAGTTATTCATATGCATTCATTATAAAATTCAAAGATTTTTTATTCTAAAGCTTTGCTCATATGAGTGTGGTCAATATTAATTTTTTTTTATATTCTATCAGTTTTTAAATTTTTTTTCTCCTGTGCCATACGGCCCCAAATAAAATATAGCTGAATATAATATCTTGTGCTATTATTATTCGTTTTTCAAAAATCACGATGAAGATTTGTCTGGCTGTTTCGATGCAAAGAACAAATAAAATTATGAAAAAAATGTCATGGAATATCCGACAATGCTGTATTTTTTGTTGTTGTTGTTTATGACATTTACACTGGAAGAAAAAAAAAGTTAATGGTTGTGGGGCGGGAGTAGAAATAATTACTCTTTTTTTTACAAAAAAGAGAAAAGAATTTACTTTTGTCATTAGGAATAGGACCTTTTCATTACAGCAATATAATTTAAATATAGAACTCGCACACACATACAAAACAAGAAAACCTAAAAAACATGCAAAAATTTATAATTATTGAATACACTAATTTCATAAAATTTTAATTAAATTTTCTCTTAAAATAACAGTTTTCTAAAATTTATGCTCATAAAAACGTACTACTTAAAAAATCCTTCATTAAAAATACTGATTAAGGCAAAATACTGATTATTTTTGACAGATTTTTAAATTCATTTTTGTTCGAAAACGCCTGAAATGTGCAGGTGTTGCGATTATAAAATAATGTAATCGAAAGACGTTTTTCATTTTTCTGTAAAGACAGGAGATCTTTTTGAAAATACTGTTAGAGTTGGACGGAATTTCCAGGTGTAACAGGAAGAAAAAAACTTGTCATCACGTGACCAGAATCGTTTTAAACTCTACACGTAATTTATTTATTTAAAAAAAAGAAAACGCTATTCGATTTCAAATCGCTTCAACTGTCAGTTTTCTACATTTACGTTTAAAAAAGAATCGGAAAATGTCTCGAAAAATTTCGCATTGTTGACAAGGGAATTTGAGAACCCCCTTAAGAAATTTATGAAAGCATATATTTACAAATAATAGAAAGTTCTGGGGGGGGGGGGCTTTTCTACAAAGTTAAATATTAAACCTAGAACAAAAATTGTCAATTTTAATCGCTTAGCAATTATAAACAGTAAAATTACATATGAAAAGAAATTCCTAAACTATATCCATGATAGAATATACTAATAAGATTATGGTGTAAATTTTACGAAATAGTAATAATCTTTGATAATTAAAATAAATGTTTATACTGCTTGCTTTGCAAATAAGAAACTAATTAATGCGATGAAAAATAAATAATGCACTGTTTTGAAAAAAATCAAACAATCTGGCTAACTGTTATAGCGCTTTTCTCTTTTCTTTTTTAATGTATTTCTCTTTTTTTCAATTGAAAGATCAAAAAGACACCATCATTTCGCACTTGGCGAAAATGTAAAATTATTTTCTGCTTTTTTCACATCGCCAAATAAATTGCAACCTTTTTAAGTGGATTGGAAAGGAGACAACTTCCAAAGTATATCGAATTGACAATAGGAGTGATAGTTTTCTGGGCAATTATCTCCCCCAAACACTAGTCATAAAACTGTCAACGCAGTTGAGCGTCCAACTTCGCCATGCAACTCCATATCCTTGTCCTGCAAAACCCATTATACATCAAATGCCAAGACTGCCGGGAACAAACACGCCGAAGGGTGACCGCAAAAAACTAGATGATCGTACGCAGCTTTAGAGTCCGTGGTTCAATCACCAAAATCTGCGATTAAATAACCAATTTCTTTCAACTGTTAGTGGTAACAAATAAGCGTAAAATTTGGCAGCTATTTTGATAGATGTCAGTGGTTCTTAAACTGTGGACAGCGGACCTCGAGGAGTCCGCAACGCATCTTCATGGGGTGCACAAAGATCTCATGGTTCATTTTTTTTGTTTGTTTGTTTACTTATCAAGAACTTCAGAAAAGTCTTGAGAGTTTAAAAAAAAAAAATGAATACTGTTAAAATATACAGTATCGATAGTTTTTACAGTAAAACCTGTGGAAACGAAATCGCTAAACACAAAAAAAAAATCAGACAACATTCCGTCTTATCAGGTATAATTTTATATTTCTTTTCTCGGGACTATAATTTTTTCCTTTAAAAATAGGGTTCCGTTTTCACAGGTTTTATTGCATACCTTTATTAGTAAATAAATCATGTATTTAATATTCAGAAGGATTTCAATCTTAAATTCTTGGGCCCACGGAAAGAGAAAATCCAAAATGGGTTCCATGGTAACTAAGAGTTTAAGTACCCCTGATATAGAGTAGGTGGGGGTAAAGATACGCACTCGCTGATTTTAATATGAAGCAACATTTCTACAATCATGGCCGCTGCACGGAGGGTATTGTCCCAAAACATGGCCAAAAAGGATTTTTTTTAAATCGGTTGCCTTCTTTGCATTATTATTCCTCAAAAAGTTAAGTAATTACAGCATCCAAAGGTGAAACACACAAGGCGTTCGCGCGACACAGTGCTCCACGTGATCAGTCGGAAGTTACCGTTCACCTACAGTGGTCGTGTGATTTTTCGATGCGCTCATATTTTAATGTTTTAAAATCGCTTGTAATTTTGTGTCTAAACGATTTAGTGGTTGTTGTTGTGATGGATTAATAGTCTAAATTAAACTGTTATAATATACACCATTAAAACTGGGATATTCTTTTATGGACACACTGCATAATCGCGCGATTGCAAAAGGAGAGTTTTTCTGTAAGAAAATACTGGTGTTTATCTGACCTAAAGTCAGGTAAGTTGTAGGAACCCTGTAGGAACCCTGAAATAATGCCTTTTTAATTTTATGCGGTTCTTTTCATCGGAGCAGTGAGCGATTCGAAATTAACTCTGATGGCAAGCAATGCACGGCTATAGCAGCAGTTGCGTACTTGATTTTTTCCGAATCTAATAAAATTACATGGGAAATTAGAAATTATTTATTAAATTGACAGATTTGTCAAGCGCACTCTTGTACGTTGATTACTTATTTAATATTAAATTAAAAAATTTGTCAGGAATTGTTGGCTCGCCCTGTATTAATCAATAATCCCAGAAGCAAATCCCTATAAAGAGGTAAGAAAATCCCCGTGTAGAAACTTTCTTGACAAACAGATAGCGCTCCGTCAGGTGATAGAAATCGTTGAAAATTGAATTTTTTTTAGATGTTTATTTTTATTTTTTGGTTTTTTTTGAATTTCTAAAAAAGTACTGAACTAATTTTGATGAAATTTAAATGGGACCCCTTCGAGAGTACTCTGTTTCAAATTTAAAAAGACCAACAGGAATTGGCCATGTAGTTTTGGAGTAATCGGTTAACATAAATTTAAAAAATACATACACGTTGAATTGAGAACCTCCTCCAGTTTTTTAAGTCTGTTAAAAAAGTAATTCGCCGGCAAGACAGTTAAACAATAACTACTTCGCTTTTCGCTTTATAAAAAAATATAATTCTGCAATCTTTCAACACTTACAATGACAAACACGGATGCTTCTTAAAAACTACTAATGTGATTCTTTCTTTCAAACTAAGAAAATTATAAATTTTAAACTTTTATAATTCAAACAAGTTGGAAATTGCTCGTCAAACGTGGCAAATGAGGTGCGTTCGTACTATAACAAGTTTTATAATTATTTTTTGCACCCCATATTGTACTGAATGTATAATTTTTTGCACTTCATAAAGTGCATAGTCTTTAACATCATTAAAATGCACTCCCAATAATTTTTTTCCCATTCCCCGAACACTTTTGACTGTCCCTGTAATTAAACTATACATCCGATTTTCCTAAAATTTGAAATGGCTCGACAAAATTTTGTAACAATTATATATTTAAAATTTCAGACCATTTGGAAGGCTGTAACATCATTAAAATGCACTTGCAATAATTTTTCCCATTGGCCGTAATGTAAAGAAAAAATTTGACTGTCCCTGTAATTAAACTATACATCTGATTTTCCTAAAATTTGAAATGGCTCGACAAAACTTTGCAACAATTATATCTTTAAAATTTCAGACCATTCGGAAGGCGGTAACATCATTAAAATGCACTTGCAATAATTTTTCCCATTGGCCGTAATGTAAAGAAAAACTTTTGACTGTCCCTGTAATTAAACTATACATACGATTTTCATAAAATTTGAAATGGCTCGACAAAATTTTGCAACAATCTTATATTTCAAATTTCAGACCATTCGGTTGGGTAGTTTTTGCTCTGTTATATGCGGACAGACAGACGGACGACTATAGGTGCTACGTATTTATATAATTACGAACGCACCTAAAAATCGGCATAATATCAGTGCAACCTGTTACCAAATTGATGAACACATCTCGCATATTTTTTATCCCGTCTCGGATAAGAGAGTCATAGTAGGAGAGTTGTTGAACATTTTTGAGTAGGTATTTGAGGCACCCTGAAAATTTGTGCAACACTTTTTTTGTAATGCCTGAATACAAAATCGAATGTCTGGCTGAAGGATCGTGGCCCAAAAACTGTGCCACACACGTGTCAAGTGCCATTTGGCACTTGACACGTGTCTGGCACTGTTTTGGGGTAGTCAAAAAATGGCACTTGACATGTGTCTGGCACAGTTTTTGGGCCGACTAAAGTGTCTGTCGTTTTCAAAATATTTTTTTCTATGTATAAATATTATTCTGTCTCAATCTCAGCGTGCCTCAAATACCTTTTTTGGGGGGTTAGTCAAAAAATGGCACTTGACACGTGTCTGGCACAGTTTTGGGGCCACGATCCTTCAGCCAGACATTCGATTTTGTATTCAGCCATTACAAAAGAAATGTTGCACAAATTTTCTGGGTGCCTTAAATACCTTCCCTAAAATGTTTAACAGCTCTTGGACTATCAGTGTGCCACAATTGGGTCACTAGAAACGAACGAGGGATGGAAATTGAGGAGCTCAGATGATAAAGGGGGTAAGCAGGGGCGCCATTTGAGGGAGGCTGGGGGGGGCAATAGCCCCCCCCCCCCACAAGGAATTTGATATTTCAGAAAATTTATCAATCATCAAATGTAGGGATGCACCGAATTGTGGTTTTGGCTGAATACCGAATGCCGAATATTTGGCCTGCAGGTAAACCGAATACCGAATATTCGGCCAATAGTATCTATTCGGCCGAATACCGAATATTCGGCTGGCCAAATACTTTTATATATCAGTGTTTAACGTTAAAAAGTTAAATTTTAAACAATTTTTTATAATATTATATTTAGCACAGAAATTTCCATTTTGACATACAAGACTATTTTTATAAGTAAATTTTGTACTAAAAAAGTATGTTTTGAGTTATTTAAAAAGAGGATGGTTTTAAAAATTTTTAAATAACAAAATTTAAATTCCATGACTTCAGTTAATTCAAACAAATGAAAAGAATTCTCTCATATTGAACAAGAAGCAACATATCATTCCACTTCTTTCATCAAAAATTAAAGGTGTACAAGCCGTAGCAGAATTTTCGTTTATAATTGTATAAAAATGAAGATATTTTAGCGAAATTTGCATCACATTAATTTGCTTGTACAGAATCAGCTGATATCCTTGGAATAGACTGGATTTTGGCCAGTGGTACTAGCTGCATTTTTAATAAGATAATGTCTAGCTCAGTGCTGTTTAGATATGAATGGTTGCTATTTTCAGCACTTCTCGTCATGTTATCATATTTCACAGAAATTAAAATAACTCTGTTGACAATATAGTCACAATACCTTCATTATTGCTAAAGTAACAAAAGAAAATTAAAGTTTGACTTGGAGATACACTGTATTTCTGACTGAATAAGTGAATTGCGATCCTGATTTACTGGACAAAAAATTGCCTGTTTTGATGCTTATTATTACCCCTGAAATTTTCTTCCATTTTGTTTAGAAACACCCTGTTTGCGAAAAAGCGAGAAACGGATTATTTACCAGACAATACTCAGTAACTTGCATTTCCACATTTATTAATTCTCATGAACAAATGACATGTCATTAATGGTTAATTTTTTTTAAGTGACATTTTTAAAACAACAAATAAATAATATAAAATCATTCTCTTTTATTTAAATATTCTAATTATTCTGAATATCTTTATTAATTGACAGTTAAATGTAGAAGTTGTGTAACGTTTTAAAAAATATTTTTAAGAGGTTTTTTAAGTATTCGGCAAACCGAATAGTTTGATATTCGGCCTAACCGAATATTCGGTAGTATGGTCGAATAGGCCGAATATAGATACCGAATATCGAATATTCGGTGCATTCCTATGGAGTTGTTGAAGGCCTGTTTATTATAACAATGATCTTAACATAGTTCCGGTAGTACAATACAGTGTAATTCATCGCAAACCCCAGTCATTTATCCGTTTCCTGTAAGGAATGTCCACCAGGCAATAATTCAGGAGAAACTTCCATTGGAGAAATCTTTATTAAGGCTAAGATGTAAAATTAGTGGTGGCCCCCTTTACTCAGCAAATTTTAAGCTCTTTACAGTAGGACGATCAGAGAGTAAGTCCCTTTCAATCTGCGTATTTTAATACGCCAAGAATACATCTGTCCTGAGCCAATACGCCAAGTACAAAATATACGTTAAACTGGGAGATATATTAAAATTTGAACGGGATAAACACCAAAGGACAGAAATCACATTTGGCGACGAATTATTAAGTGAAATAAAAAGCAAACCTATCATTGCTTACATAAAGTCTAACGGTGAGGATAATTAATGGCATTTATCTATTTACTGGCCAAAGTGACAATGAAATTTATGTGTATTTTAATGCATTTACGAGACGCCAGCAAACTTAAATTAACTATATGATCTTTATATTATGTAAACAGATTTGTAAAAAGCGGAATTTAACAAATAAAATATCAATGAAGAATACTTATGCGGGGGAAAGGAAATGTACTTAAATTAGAATTAACAAATAAATCATTTATCTGAACTATAGCTTTTAACAGAAACAAAAAGAATATTTATGTGGGTATAACGATTGCACTTAAATTAGACATAACTTAGAAATGATTTTTTGAATGCAAGGGTTAAATAGAAGAAAGGAAATAAATTTTGAAAACAGATTAATTTCGAATACAAATCTAATACAAATATATGGCCTCGCCATAATCCCTAATCAAATGTCAGACTCAAACAAATATTAGAAAATTGCTCAAACTCTAAAATAACTTATCAGATTTTACTGCAATAAAAATATATGCATTAAATAAATACTTATGCATAGACATTAATAATTATCAAAAAAAGCCTTACTATTCGAACTCCCTCAAGGTGAGACATATATCTTTAATGAGTACTTTGATTAATTTTAAAAATACATGTGAGAATTTTTTTTATCAGTTGCTTCTCAGCTGTGTGCAAATTGATCATGGGAAAACTCGTCAAAATCATTGACAAAACAATCACAATGATTTTCTTCTAGCCAATTTTCGAATAAGTACAAAGAAAATAACATTTAAATCCCACTGATGACGGAACTGATGACTGATGAACTTGACGGAACTGATGAACTTGTGATGACTGAAAACGTTCTGGGTTTTTCTAATGTATTTTAAATAATTTTAAATTATATGTATGTGCATGAAAGTAATTCTTGTGCATTTATTTGTGCTTTTTATTTGAATATTAGTTATAAATTTTACCTTTTCTGTAGAAAAATGAAGATATGTACATTAGGGTGGGTCGGAAAAACCGAAATATTTATAATCGAAATGTAATAGAGCGGAAAAGTTGCCTTTTGTGATAAAGAATAAATTCCTAAAATATTATACCGATCGGTTAATATCTTTTACTGCCGCAAGGGGTCAAAGTTTCCAAAAATCGCAAAAAACATGTTTTTTTCATTTTTTTTTTTTTTTATTTTCCAAACGTGCGAATACAATTTCTAATAGGACGTAATAGCTACATGAAGATATAAGAAATGTCCCGGTAAATATTCATTATGATAAAGTCATATATTTTACTGCCTCAGAGGGACCGTATTTTTTTTTTTTTTTAATGTAAAAATGTAATCTTTTCAAAATTTTTATAATTTCTATAATATGTCTGGATGTAAATAAATTTACTTGATATCTATTAATATGTCATAAATTTTGTTAACTATTTGTTTATAGATTGGAAAATAAAAATGGCAATCATTCATTTTTCTTGACGATCGCTTCATTTACTGCTGTTTTACTGCATATCAGCAGTTCATATACCAGAAATCACAAAAATTATGTAAAAGGAACAAAATATTTTAAAGTATTTTATTAATTGAAATATAGAGATGTTTAGCCGAAACAGATTAAATAAACTTAAAATTAAGAAGTATTTAAAGTAAATGAATTTTATAATATGACCTGCTTCCAAATAAAGCCATTGTTCCTCGAGAGGCCGAAATTGATCATATGTGATGTTCCCTCTGTTTCTGTCCACAAACTTTACCAGAACTTCAGAGACTAATTTCACGCATCTTTCTATTGATTGAGTACGACAAGGACAATTATAACAGCTGGTATCTTTAATCGAGCATTCTAAACTCACCAGCGTTATTAGATAGTCAGTCGATATACAAACCGTAACAGGTGGTTTCGTTCGTTTACAGTTTCGCCACACGATTAAATCCATACTATTTTAAGCTTCAAAGTTCAAGTCTGGAATGACGAAGTGACGGATGGCAGTATTCGTGTTCACAGAACTTCATGCTTTGGCAATTTTCTTCATGGATGGGGTCCTGATGTCCTCTCCTTCATATGCTATCATTCCAATGAGGCTATTTTCCTGATTTGCAAAACAGGCATTTCGTCAAAATTACACGCACTATAATCTTTCGTAGAAGATATTGCAAGTAACGGGGTTTACTAACTATAGTCCACAGAATCTGAAAAATATGATGGTTTCATTTTAATTGTAAACCAACTGATGCAGTACACTTTCAGGTTGTATTCATTGAGTACACCCTGAAAGTGTACTGCATCAGCCAATTGCCAAAATTGAAAATTGGCAAAGCACTAAGTTCTGTGGTCAAAAATAGTCTCATCCGTCATTTCGTCATTCCAGACTTTAACTTTGAAGATTAAAATTATATGGATTTAGTCAAGTGGCAAAACTGTAAACTAACGAAACCACCTGTTACGGTTTGTCTATCGACTGACGATCTATCAACGCTGGTGAGTTTAGAAAGATCGATTAAAGATAACTTTATAAATCTATTATTATTATCTATGCTATTATAACTTTCCTTGTCCGGCTCAATCAGTAGGAAGATGTGTGAAATTAGTCACTGAAGTGCTGGTAAAGTTTGTGGACCAGAACAGAGTGAGGATCACATATGGGCAATTTCGGCCTCTCGAGGAACAATGGCTTTATTTGAAAGCAAGTCGTATTATAAAATTCATTTACTTTAAATACTCTTTCATTTTAAGTTTATTTAATCCGTTTCAATGAAACATCTCTGTATTTTAATAATATAAATACTAAAATATTTTGTACATTTTATATCATTTTTGTGATTTCTGGTATATGAACTGCTGAGATGCAGTAAAACTGCAGTAGATGAAGCGATCGTCAAGAAAAATGAATGATTACCGTTTTTATTTTGCAGTCTATGACAAATATTGAACAAAATTTATGGAATATTAATATATATAAAGTAAATTTATTTACTTCTAGACATATTATAGAAATTATAAAAATTTCGAAAAAATGAAAATTTGAAATTTTTACATTTTTTTTTTTTAAATATGGTCCCTTTGTGGCGGTAAAAGATATGATTTTATCATAATGAACATTTACTGGAACATTTCTCATATCTTCATGTAGCTATTGTGTCCTATTAGAAATTGTATTCGTACGTTTGGATAAGTAAAAAAATATATTGAAAAAAAACATGTTTTTGGGGATTTTTTGAAAATTTGGCCTCCTTGCGGCGGTAAAAGATATTAACCGATCTGCATAATATTTTACGAATTTATTATTTATTACAAAAGGCAACTTTTCCGCTCTATTATATTTCGATTATAAATATTTCGGTTTTTTCGACCCACCCTAATGTACATAGTATTCATTAATGCTCAAATATGTAGTTTTTTTTATCTGAAAAATATACAGAATTTCTTTTAAAAATCGGATTAACATGAAACCATCTCACAATAGTGAAAACAAAATCCAAAAAAATTAACGCTTTATCTTCACTTGCAGAATATCACTAACGAAAATTTTCTTATACTTACAGATCAGAAAATTTGCAAATTTCGTGACCTATTCATGACATTCGTTGGCTGATTATCTCATGACTGATTGAATTTCATGATTTTTTTTTCGCGATCTGTCGAAATTTGCGATTTTTCCCGCAATCGATTCAAGGAATTCACAATTTTTTTTTTTTTTGAAAGCGTTATACAAAAAATATTTTTTCGCGCGAGCACTTGCCGAAATTCATAATATTTTGCCGCGACCAACTGACGAAATTCGATATTTGTTTTCGTGATTTTTTTTTACTAAATTCACGATTCCTTATCACTATCATTTATTGAAATTCGTGATTTTTTTCTGCCACCGACTAATAATATTTGTGATATTTTTTGTCGCGAGAGTTATACAAAATGTTGGACCTTATTACACGATCGTTTGAAAAATTTCTCCTCGATTTTATTGCACGATTGCTCGACTAAACTTTCGTGATTTTTTGCGCAATTTTTTGACGAAATTCGCGTTTTTTTCGCAATCCTTTTACTAAATTCGCGATTTTTTTCTCAATCCTTTTACAAAATTCAAGATTTCTGTTTGTGTGATCATTTGACGAAATCTGTATTTCTTTTCGAAATCTCTGATGAAATTAGCAATATTTTCCACGGTCGTTTGAAGAAATTACCAGCGATTTTTTAAGCGACCATTTTGAGACTTTTTATTTCAAAATTTCCAAGATTCGCGATTTTTTTCTGCGAACCATTGACGAATTGATTTTGCGGATTTTGAAAGAAAGAAAAATCGCGGACTTTCACGAAAATTAAAAAAAAATTGTGGAATAATCACAAGTTTGTAAAAGAAGTTATGGAGACAAAATCACGTAGAGCATGTTTAATTGTGCAGGATTTTCTTTTCTGTGTGATTTGTGCAGTTCTGCAAGTTGTGCAATTTTCCACGTTCCCTGTTCCTGAAAGAAAAATTTTCCTTGTCCTTCGTCAGGAAACTCATGAAATGTCGTCCCTTTCAATAAAACATCGAAAGCGACTAGAAAAAAGCTCCATTTAAACAGGTTCCCGTCTTAGCAAGTATAATTGTATGATGTTTTTTCAACGAAATTTGACTTTTTCCCCTTCTAGAAAGAAATCTGTTATAGACAGGTTTCGTTTTTACAAGTTTTACTCTAATACATCTCTTTTCAGAGCTATACTATAGAGCAGATGGTTTAACAGTCAGTGAGGATACCTGTAAAAATGAAACCTGTATAAAAAGAAAAAAAAATCATGTCCAATATATTAAAATTTTACCTTCTAAGATGGAAACCTGTCTAAAACTAAATATTTCATAGGTTCTGAGTTTCCGTATTCGAACTTTTTACTGTTATTGTAAGTATAAGTCAGTAAACTTTTCTCAATCCGGGGGGGGGGGGAGGAGTGTTAGACGCTCCTGGATCCTACCCTTAGCTATATATCATCCCTCAAAAAATGTTTGCCCCCCCCCCCCAAGAAAATTCTGAAATGGCGCCCCTGGTGGTAAGTGACCCAATGATCATTTTGTGAAAATGAGCTGTAAAGTTCTACATATCTATTTGCATTTATTGTTAAATGCCTCCCTTATCTCTTAAAATCCCTGTGAGTATTAGGTTTTTTCAAATAGTTATTTAACAGATGATAGAGGACCATTGATTATCTTCAATCATACGATTAAATAATTTTTTGTCACATATCACCTTTATCATCTGAACTTTTCCCATTCGCAGAGTCAGTGAATCTATTGCTCTTTTGTGGTGTATAACTCAGACAATTTAGTCCACGGACGGCGAACCCGCGTACCAGAAAGCCAATTGCAACCATTTTTCCTTAATAGTTCTATTTGCTTTATTTAATCACAGAATTTCTTTCATTAAATAAGTCGAAGAATATTTCTCCGAAAAAGCGGTGGCAATCGGGTTTGCTGTCCCTGATTTAGTTGAATGTTATGAGCTGAACTTTATTTATACCTAGATTTCATATCTCGCCGCTTCTTGTTAGTAAACACCGTGTTTCAATCTGATAGGTATAAATTGTTACAGCTAGAATTTATATAGATGGTATCGTTTATGACGGCCAATTATCTACACTAGGGATATGGGCCCGAAGGGGGGGAGTGCCCTCCGTGGGGGACTTTCTAAGGGAACCTAACCCGCATTTATGCAAGGAAATCCAAGGTTCGAAGAAAACCACGAAAAACTCCGAAAAATTAGGCCGACGGGCGCGATTGGGTTCGAACCCAGCACCTCCCGTCTACCAGCTTTGAAAGCAGAACCTCTTGGCTACTGGTGAGGCCTAGAATTTATATGGAACAGGAGGTGGTGATCCCGTGTGCCATTGTGCTAACTGTCACCATTATTAACGAATAGCAATCTTCGCCTAATTTAATGAGAGCGACTCTGCGATTAAATAAGGTATAAATTACTCTTCGAAAATAATGGTTATAATTGTCCCACAGGCATGCGGCTTCGCTACCCCTGATATAAACCAACTGAAAGCGGAAATGAAGCTAGATTTAAGTACTAGTTTTAATGCTGCTTTTTAGGATACTGTAAAGAAAAATGCATTTTAACAAATAAGAATAACAAAACAAACATTTTATCAACATTTTATGCTATAGCAACCCACTAAAATCAAACTATATTTAATCCTCCGCTTACCATACAGGTCCAATTCAAAATGATTTTTCTCATAAAGACTGAAAATTCTGTAACTATGCAACTTTTCTATAAATATGTGACCTTTCTACATATTTACAGAATTTTCAGTCTGGTTTTCATGAGAAAAATCATTTTGAATGCACCTGTCGGGTCCATTGAACCCGTCTGGTAGGCGGAGCACGAGGGTTAAGAACCATAATTTCTTTTGTGTTGTCTCTGAAAGGGAAAAGGAAAGACAAGGTTTAAATATTAATTTTTAATGCTGGTTTTTAGCATATTGTAAAAAAAAAATACATTTTAACAAATAAACATAACAACAAAAAATAAACATTTTATCAACAAATATATGCTACAGCAACCCATTAAAATCAATCGATATTCAAGAAACGTTATTTCTTTGTGTTGTCTCTGAAAGTGGAAAATAGACAAGATTCAAGTACTAGTTTGTAATGCTGGTTTTAGCATGTTGTAAAAAAATACATTTTAACAAATAAAAATAACAAAAAATAAACATTTCATCAACAAATAATATACTATAGCAACCCACTAAAATCAATGGATATTTAAAAGCCATCATTTCTTTGTGATGCAATCTTTTAGAGCCCTATTGCCTTCCAGAACAGCATATTTGGCTAACTGTCCAACCATTATAAGTTTTGTTGCAGTTTGGATGTCACGGCTCGTTAGAGTCTTAGCTTTCTTTATTTTCACTAAACGGCTTGCTTCAGAAGTCAGCCTGATATACATATCATTCATAAAGCTATTCAACACGGCTATCGACTTGCTGGATAACTGCAGGTCAGGGTTCAGATACTTCGAAAGTCTCACTAGACTCAAACTGAAGAAAGAAAATCTATGAATTCATGTGCTTAAAATTTTTATAAATCTTCAATTATTAATGAAAAAGTAAAATAAAACAACTCTCAAAGGCTACTGTTAATGAAATATAAGCTATTCTTTTTTAACCTTTTAACCCCTTGGAGAAGAGCGACCAGTATACGTGTCGCATAAGGTGCTCAGAATCAGTGATTATTCTCACCAGTGAATTTTTATTGTAAATTTTGCCTTATTTAATCCGAGCATTTTCTCGATTCAATTAGACAAAAATTTCTCTTTTGAAAAACCGGTGGTAAAAGATTAAAAAATCTGTAAAAGACGCTCTTCCCGAAGGGGTTAACAGGAAATGTTAGTCTGCTACATTGTTTGATATTTTCAAACAAAAGCACACAGAAATTGTGAGGTCCAGTACAAAGAGAAACCCCCTACATGCCCTGTATATGTACATACTTAAGAGTCATTCCATATAAGAATCACCCAGAATCGGGGGTCTGTGATTAAATGGTAAACCGATTCATGTGATTTTTTTTCTCAGAGAGATGACCATTAGAAATAAATAAATCCAGAATATTAACGCTATTAGTTTTCATTTGGTGGTGGGGGGGGGGGGTGTCAAAGGTCAGAACACCGCTTAAAAAATTGAATTTTTATGTTTTGGATAGTACTTCTCATAATATGCACTGAAGTTATCCCACAAAACAAATTGCATGGTTGTATTATGTAAGGTTGGCCCTTTGCTATTCAAGAATAAAAATTATGGGATATGTGTAATGTAGTGAGCTAGGAGGCTTCAAAAATTGAATTTTTTTCGAAATTTCACTATAGTTTTGACGCATGTAGCTCTTTGCATTGAAATCATCCCATCATTTTTAACTGCTAAATGCTTCCCTATGATGAAATGAAACACAGAAAAGTAGGCCCCACCATCGGCAGACTTTAATGCATTCCTAAATTTTATGCCAAATTTCCAAAAAAACATATTTTTGCCTATTTTAAGTGAGGTATATTAGACACGCATTAAAGTCAGAAGCTTCTACAATAATAATAGAAATGTAGAATAACTATTCACCTTTCAAAATCACCAAACAGAATCATGGGCACTAAAGCAGTTTTCATGGGGTAGTGGAAATCGCATTGTAATATAATTGGGAAATACGCTTCCACGATCATAGCCTTCAATCATTGCGAAGAATAAAAATATTTACAATTATTTCTGAAATGCATATATTTTTTATTCTAACATGAATTTCCACATGTATAACAATAAATATTTTTAATATGTTTTTGTTACAGGCAGTGAAGATGCTTTAATGAAGTGAAAAGAAGCATGTAAACTAGATGATGGTATAAGCATAAATCAAACACTTTGCGCGAATTTTAATACAAAAGTTAAAATCTTTAACAACGATTTAACGCACAAATACGTACAAACACGACACATAAAATCCCATACTATCGTTTCCAGGATTCCCCGTATGGAGGGATCCTGCGCAGTGACTCCTTTTTTTCAGTTGGTTCTGGTTCATTATGTCATTTCTTTAGGCCATATAAACTCTTGTTTTCACCTTTTCAATCATTCCATAAGCCAGTACTCGGGGCTATAACCGAAGGGTTCTTCGAACCCATTTTAATTCTCGATTTAATTTTTTCCCCCTCACTGGTAATCCCGGAATCCTCGAAACGATCGTAAGGGATTTTTTGTGTCGTGTTTGCACGTGTTTGTGCTCTGCTACAAGATCAAGTGGATTATTTCCAGTTTCTGAACTTATTAGGCCAAACGATTTGGCATGGTACTGGAAAAAAATAAAAACAAATGTACCTCCAGAAAATAATTCTGAAAAAGATCTCATAGAAAATCGAAGTGGAACTACCCTAGAACTTGATGATATAATTTGTGCAAAGCACAGATACGAATTTGGAACATTTCGGACACCACCACGCTATTGCCAATATCCTGCATAATACTCCTTCAATTGCGAACTAACCAAATTCTGAGCACAGTGCTTCATAGTTCAAAAATGTGTAAGGTCTCAAATCCGTGCCCTTTCTTACCCTCGATTTTATGATTAGGATGTGCTCAATAGCGAGGTGGTGTCCAAAATGTTCCAAATTTATATCTGTGATTTGCACAAATCATATCCTCAAGCTCTAGGGTAGTTCTACTTCGATTTTCTATGAGATCTTTTTCCTGGTGAGATCCTGGTGAGTTCAGAAACTGGAAATAATCCACTTGATTTTGCAGCAGCATATGGCCCACAAGCACATTTGTTTGATAACTTGCATAAGGAATATTCATCCATGTTTAAAATAACTTTTAAAAACAGTCTTAATTTCAAACAGACAGTATGCAGCAAGACTGAAGTAGCTTATAATCATTTGGTTTACATGCTTCTTTTCACTTCATTAAAACATCTTCACTGCCTGTAACAAAAACATATTAAAAATATTTATTGTTATACATATGGAAATTCATGTTAGAGTAAAAATATATGCATTTCAGAAATAATTGTAAATATTTTTATTCTTGGCAATGATTGAAGGCTATGATCGTGGAAGCGTATTTCCCAATTATATTACAATATGATTTCCACTACCCCATGAAAACTGCTTTAGTGCCCATGATTCTGTTTGGTGATTTTGAAAGGTGAATAGTTATTCTACATTTCTATTATTATTGTAGAAGCTTCTGACTTTAATGCATGTCTAATATACCTCACATAAAATGGGCAAAAATATGTTTTTTTGGAAATTTGGCATAAAGTTTAGGAATGCATTAAAGTCTGCCCATGGTGGGGCCTACTTTTCTGTGTTTCATTTCACCATAGGGAATCATACAGCAGTTAAAAATGATGGGACGATTTCAATGCAAAGAGCTACATGCGTCAAAACTATAGTGAAATTTCGAAAAAAATTCAATTTTTGAAGCCTCCTAAAGCTCACTACATTACACATATCCCATAATTTTTATTCTTGAATAGCAAAGGGCCAACCTTACATAATACAACCATGTAATTTGTTTTGTGGGATAACTTCAATGCATTCTATGAAAAATACTATGCAAAACATAAAATTTGAATTTTTCAAGCGGCACTCGGACATTAGACCCCCACCAAATGAAAACTAATGGTCCCACGGCATTAATATTCTGGATTTATTTCTTTCTAATGGTCATCTCACTGAGAAAAAAAAATCACATGAATCTGTTCACCATTTAATCACAGCCTGGGTGATTCTTATATTGAATGACTCTTAATACAAAACAGGTCCCTATTGCGTCCTTTTAAGTTTGAGGCCTGGTACAGTTGTATCTCTAGCCACCCCACCCCCACCCCTATGCACTGCCTCTTTTCCAAAACATATTTTTCTGTTGTCAGATTAAAAAATAGAGGCTATTAAAGCATCAATAAATATTTTCGTTCAGTTCATAGTTTATTATTAGGAATAACGGTGGCAGCAAAATAGATATATCGGACCAAAAAGATAGACCTTTGACATCAATGTTAGATTCTGAATATACAAGATGTTCGTAAAGTGTTTGGAAAAAATTGGAAAGGGTGATAGATAGTATTGTACCCATCAAGACTAACAATATTTGTAATGAAACCTGTAGTCTCAATCTATTCAGAATGCTAGAAAATAAAAGCAAGGCAATTCACCACCAACCTTCGATTCGCGGTTTAGCAATCTAACCTTCAGTTAATATGACGAATTTATCTTTAACTTCAGAGCCGTGATTATTCGACCTTGGATTAGTGAACCTAAAGTTGATATGTATATAGCTGATTCACTAAAGGGAACACATGACCTAATGAATCGCCTCGTACGAGTTCGATCCCAGCTTGGTTCAATCTTTATCTTGATTAATTTTAACACAATTATTCTAATTGGAAAAATAAATCATATGAGTTATAATTCTCCAACAGAGGTTTACTGGAGTTCCATCACCTGTGATTTATTTCTGTAGCGCTATTTAAAATAACAGACCAGATGCCATTATCAATAAGATTAGCTGGGTGAAATCGTGTCCGCCAAATTCGTCCACGATAGCTCAGTTGGCAGATTAAGCCAAAATATCCCTGGTTTGAATCCTTTTGGAAAGAGATCGACCAAAAAGTTAGATTTTGTTTTCGTTTTCGGCCCGAAATCCGAGTTTCCCCGAAAATTCGTTTTCGGCGAAAATGCTGCTGAAAACTTGGCGTGACCGAAACTATCTGCATTCTAAAATCTCGTTTCTTCTTTCGGAAAATTTCAACATTACTCATTGATTTGAGCTTTAACGGCTGAAATGAAACACTCACTATTTATTGCTATGAACTTCACTGTTTATAATTATCAGCCACGACTGACTCAAGACGTGAGTCCACATTATAAAGCAAGCAATGCATATAAGATTAAACTTTAAAGACGCTTTTCACGTGCTCATTAAAAGATGCAGACTTAACCGTAATAGAAAATTTTTAGTTTGAAACTGCAGAAGTGTTTCGAATACTCTGAGAAAATTCTAGTTGTACAGATTATCGTTTACAAAATCATTATAAAAGTTAAATCGAGGTATATATGTCGGAGTTTCCTCTTAGCCCGCACAACTTGGAAGAAAATCCTTATTATTTATATGCTGCCACCACCGATATGATTACGTGATATCGGTCACGCACTGAGAGGATTGTTTAAATGAAAACCAACGCTTTTAATTAACTAAATTAACAGTTTATTTACACACTATTTACACAACAACAAACACTATTTACACTTACACACTCGGATATAGAGGATCCGGTTCAACATTAAATTGAATACAGTAAATGCTGGCTGTGTACTGTTAAACTACGTTAAATCACTCTCACTCTACACACGTTAAATTAGCTTTCCGGAGATAAATCTCGATCTCCCAACACATGGGCTCTAAGCTTAAGCTATCCAAGCCTCTCTCAACCCTACGCACTCTCTCAGAGCTATCCAAGGCACGACTGTCCACCTTGCTCGCTACGCCCCAACTCTCTCAGCAGAACAGACTGCCTTCCAGGAACACCTTGCTCCTTCTCAACGGAACCCCTCCGGGGTTTTCTACCTGGCTCCCATTGTCTCCCCATCTTCCACAGACATCTCAAAAGGTTGGGCACACCCCTCTCCAACTATCTTTTCCCCCTTCATACCATCTATACATTTTCACCGGCTTAGATCCAGTTTTAGATAAGGAAAGACTTATTTTGAAATTCCAGTACACAGCCCATACAATATATAATATATTAAGACAAAAATAATATAGAACCTCAGTTCTAATAGCAGATGTTTCTCAGAACCTGACAATATATACCTAAAACATTTTTTAATGAGATGAAATTAGTATAATTAGAAAATAATTCTGTGTCGTTGATGAATTAATTACATTTTATATGAAAATAAAAGTTTTTGTCAGAGGCACAGGGAGTCACTTTCGGCTACACGTATAATTCATTAATAATTAGGGGAGGGTGGGGAGGAATGGGACACATTTTACAAAAATAAGAAAATCAATTTTGTTTGACACAAAAACAAAAATTTCAATTTATAGAATACAAAATGAAGCACTTTCTAATGTCCTTGAACAATATAGAAACATAATTTGGAGAAACAATTTTATAATTAAAGAAATTGTAAGTTTTAAAATGCGTCCCGTACCTCTCCACTAACAGGGAGGTATGGAACAGCTATAAAACAAAGCTATAAGGCATAAATAGTCTAGTGTCGGCTAGATATACAGTCTAAAAAGGATTATAGGTTGATAATATCTGTGCCACAATATCAAAATCTAGTACCTTCATCACTGGAATGAAAATTCAGGATTTTCAGTCACAGATGACAGTAAAAAATCATTAGTTCAATTTATTGACATTTTGAAGTAAATTAATATATTATCAATGTTATAGTTAATATATTACCCTCTAAAAATACTTGCATATTAGCAATTTGCATTAATCTTATTAAAAGGGAGGAATTGGACATGTCCCACTCCTCCCCACTACCTCCTTTTATGTTAAACTTCTTGTATAAAAAAAAGTACTGCTTTCAGGCTTAATTTAAATTATGGATAATATATAGTATAACGTTCCATAAATATGGAAACTATTACATCTATGCATAACCAAGTCATTAATATACAGAAAGCATAAAAAGTATATGAAGCAAATTTACTTTTCATTCTTGAAATAATCTTTTTCATTATACAATTGCAAGCTTATGCAAATCAGCAACTTTTTTCAACTGAAGATATGACTACCATTGCTTCATCCAGTGTGCGATTGATGAAATGTTTAGAATGACAGATAAAGATAAAATCCTGCTGTCCCATTCCACCCCACTCTCCCCTACGTATAATTAACAAACACCTATAACTAATTATATAAATTTATGTATGTATTAATTGCTTAAAAACTTTTTGGGCATTTTCGTTTTCTTTCGAAAATAAGAAGATTCCCGAAATTCGGTTTCGGTCGATCCTGACTTTTGGACACTTTTTCACTCAGTTTGAAAATTATAACTCTCATCTTCATCCGTTTCTTTTCAATAACGAAATTAAAACGAGTATTGAAAGTGCATACATATGTTTAATTTTTAGATATATAAACATTCGAAATAAATTTGGAATTACCATTTTGATTTTATAGGGGGGTTTCACAAAATTAGACCCAAAGATTATAAATGCTGATACATTTATAAGACGTTCATTTTTACAAAATTTTGCGTTACAGTAAAATTCTTAAAAAGCACTTACTTGATTAAAAACAAAACTTTTTTTCTTTAATCTATAATTTTAATAATCAATTTCTGATCGGGGTAGCAGTAATAAGTAGCAAAAAAGAAATACGATTGCTTTTAATATTTTTTATTTCAACGAATTTTCATATATTTATTTTTAATATATTTTTATTTAAAGTAATTGATCACAAATTTAATTAAAATATCTTTAATATAATTGCATACTCGAGAGCAGAAAATACGAGACAAGGGAATTTTTTTTTTCTATGTGTAGATTATTTAGGAGATTTTATTTTTAAATTCCGTTTTTAATCATTTTAATATGGCTGAAATAATTTCTAGCATAGTGCAAATTTTTTCAAAAAATCTTCTCAAAAATGTGTCTAATAAGCAAAAATAATTATTTCAAGCTTATCAAGTATATTGTTCGAAAGATTTATTGTGGTATATTATAGTTCAGCCGATTATTATTTATCTATTATGAACGAATAATCATACGCAATACTTAAACGAGAATTTCAGCTTCTATAACTGCATGCTTTAAATAAATAAGAGGAGGAGTAAAACTGGAAAGTAAGAAAAACTGTTTTATTTTTTATTATTACTTTAAAAGAAAAAGATTTGAACTATATGCTACAAAACTGTTGCTGTAAGAACAATTTTTCTATTAACATTCGGTAGATGATGCTATCA
The DNA here is from genome assembly GCA_963932465.1 of Maratus speciosus. Lineage (NCBI taxonomy): Eukaryota > Metazoa > Arthropoda > Arachnida > Araneae > Salticidae > Maratus > Maratus speciosus. Next base: position 489,528,860 of record OZ010796.1, on the reverse strand, counting down.
AAAAATACCCAATAAATCAAAAGCTAAAAGCTCCTTCAAAACTGAATACAGTTTTGAATTCACAGATCCAAAATATATATCAAAGGCTTAAAATTAAAAGTAATGCATTCTTTCAAATTAACTTCTCTTATAATTAACATTTCGTTTAATCATTAAATGACAAACAGCTTGTTCTAAAAAAAAAAAAAAGCATCAAAAATCAAATCAAAACGGCCACCGTCTTTCCTTCAACTGGACACGCGCGGTTTGCTAACTAACTGATTGTAGATAGGTTCCGTTATTAGACGTAAGTTTTCATTTTTACTCTCATTTCGACAGGTTGAGTTAATGGTGAATTGGATTTCAGGTTCAACCCAAAGTTAAGCTCTTAACTTGCAGTCAAGGTTGACAGTGAATTGGACGGTTAGAAACACATCCAACAAGCACAAGCCCTCACTTCTGACGTCATTTTTGCTCTTCCCGCAACCCCCTGAATACTAGGCCTACGCACTGACACAAAAATGGCGGCTATCGTAGGCGGATTTTTTAAGCGTTTGTAAGGTCCTGTAGGCACGAGTATTTTCTAAAAATTTTCTCTGACCTATTTAATCTCATAAGAATCAGGCGGATAAAATTTCTAGAATATATTAAAATTCAAATTCGAGGGACCTTACAAACGCTGAAAAAAATCCATCTACAACAGCCGCTATTTTTCTGTCAGCGCATAAGCCTAGTATTTAGGGGGCGTTACTCTGCCGTAAAAGCAGCACTTCTCCGGAACATAGAGGGACAAGTGTTGCTTGTATCATGAGCATAGAATAGAGCATCTCTATTCTATGTTCATGGCTTGTATTATGGAGCTCCAACAAATTTTAACCCTGCGACCCGACATATCCTGAATGTCAGGTATCCCGAACGGTGGATTGAATGTGGCGAATCTGTAGCGGGGTCTCTACGCTCAGTGGAACTAAATGCACTGTACTTCTTGTAGGGGCAGATGAAAGCATTTGTGTATGGGATACCTGTAGACTCTGTGAAAGTTCTCGTCGCAAGAATCCTTGTTCCAGAAGACAAGATCAATACGACATCTGGAGTCTGTGTCTACGGAACGAGAGAGTTCGCTAGTCATTCATTCGCCAGTGTAAATTATGCAACGGCACATTTGGACGTCGCTTTGAGTCTTTCGCAGATCTGAACGTGATTGTACAACTTATGATATATGTGTCTCTTTTTCACTGTTAAAATTTCAACCTGGACAATTTACTCGTACTTTAAGCTTTTCTCACACTCTGTTTTCTATAGAGTTTACGAACAGCATGCATATCGATTTATTGGTTTTATACATTCAATGTAAAGATATGTCTGAAAATTTTATATTTTACTTGCAAAAATAAACTTGAAACATTTTTTACGTTTATTTCTAAGTAAATAGTTTTTATATTAAAAAAATAATTAAAAACTCTTTATGGTTTTAGTTCTCCATTTTTATAAGTTTAGCTCTTAAGAGCCTACGCTAGTTACGTGAAGACACTTGTAAGTTAACGTTAAACCAATGACAGCGTCGTTTTCAAATTTCTCATTTGCATTTTAATGTTTTTAAACAATTTGGGCGGAGGAGGCATCGAATATCTGAGGCCGATCTCTAACTGAATACTTCTTCACTTTTTCAAATTCGTTTGCAGATTTTATTGTTTTTTTTATGAGGATACTTTCACTTTCGGAACAGATTCCGTGTTAGAAAGTTACCCCATAAAAAAAAATCTGAGAGTAAAAAATTATCCGATTAGAGATCGGCATCAGCAATCCTATGCAAAACTAATCGGATGTACCAATCCCAAAACTTTCTTTTATCTCATATAGTTAATACTTCAGATTTTGCTGTCACGAGTGCCGAAATTAAATGAAAATCTGTGGCCATCATGAGGATTTTAAAAATATAGTTTCGTTGAATTGTACGTATTTAAAAATGAGCTATAAGCATCGCATTTTTCAAACAAACCATTGAATTTCGACACCCACCCTCTTAGATGTTTGCAACCAAATTTCTCATCCAAAACAGCCTAAAAGCGACAAATGTGGCGCAATATATAACCAAGTATAATAAAGATCTATTTATGTAAAAGTGTAACAGAATATGAAGTTTAATTAAATTCCGCGCATTAGTTTTTGAGATATAACTATCACCAAAATTGTGAAAATTGCAGCACAGCAGCGCCACCTGTCATATGATTTACACAAAACTTAATCAGCACCAACTTATGTCAATGTCTAACAGAATATGAAGTTTGATGAAATTCCGTGCATTAGTTCTTGAGATATACTTATCACGATTATCGTGCAAATTCTGAAAAATGCAGAAGAGCAGCGCCACTTGTTGGACGATTTACACCAAAACCTAATCAACAACATCTTAAGTCAAAGTCTAGTTGAATCTGAAGTTTGACGCAAATCTGTGCATTAGTTCTCGACTTAGAGCTATTGCGGAAATCGTGAAAAATGCAGCACGCCAGCACCACCTATTGGGCGATTTACCCCCCAAAATCTAATAACCAACAACTTATGTCAACCTCTAACTGAATCTGAAGTTTGCTGAAAATTTGTATATTAGTTTTTGAGATAGAGCTATTGCAGAAAGCGTGACAAACTCAGCATAGCAGCGCGCCACATACTGGAAGATATACACCAAAACCTATCAGCAACAACTTATGTGAACATGTAACTGCATCTGAAGTTTGAATAAAATCCGTGCATTAGTTCTTGAGATAGGGCTATTGCGGAAATCGTGAAAAATGCAACATAGCAACGCCATCTGCAAGAAGATTTACACAAAAAACTAATCAGCACCAATTTATACCAAAAACTATCTCAATCTAAAGTTTTGTTAAATTATGAGCATTAGTTCTTGAGATAGAGTGCCCACAAACTTTTTGTCACAGACAGACATTTTCTAAAAATAGTCAAATCATGTTCTTCCTTCTAAATGTACCTTTTAAAGTGTACAAATCCGTCGAAAACCGTAAGTCGAAATTTTCCGCTAATCCAATACTTTCTTCTGGTAAAAATATAAGAAAGTAGTACAAAATGAACGATTCTATTTTACCCGTAGCATAGGATCGGCAGCAATGGCGATTTGATTCAATACGGATTCGATGTCGATCCTTCGATGCAGATAGAATGGTTCATCTTTAACCCATTAAGGACCACCACGTTTTACAGGAATTTTGTTCAATTCACACCATTTTTTGTAAAACATTTACTTTTACTTTATGAATCACTGAAATGTGGTAATTAAATGCAAATTTTAGTTCTCTTTTACTGGTAGCAAAAAAATTTTAAAAATCACAAATATAATGTTGCGAAAACGCAAAGTCAGTCTTTAATGGGTTAATCTCCTTCAATTCAAATCGCATTGCGGTCGATTCTTCGATATGGGTAGAATCGTTCCTTTTTTATTTTCCTTTAAATCGTCACTGCACTCGATTTGTAGAAATAGTAGTATATTTTTACATTTTGAGGTTCCCTGAATCTTTTTTTTTTTACAACGGTATTATATGTAAGTGTGGATGTACGTCTGTATATTAAATTTTCCTCACATTTTCAGGCTTCCAGAGTTTACATTTGTAAAATTTGGATCTACGTTTTTATTTATTGTTATATTACTACTTATTTGAACCTTCGGTATTCTGTAAAATGTTCGGCAAGTCGTGTGGAGACAAACCAGGTTTTATTAAGTAACTATATTTAAACATTGATTGTATTACGTATGTATTACGTAAAACGTAAGGTATGTGCCTACCTTTGGGGCACATTTTTTGAAAAATATGAAGTTTTCATTAAACGCATTTGTTTTTAGTTCAAACAGGAACAGGGAATAAAACTATGAATTCAAATAAATTTTTAATGGAATTTTAATTTTTTAAATTTAGACAATATTGAGTCAAATTTTAGCAAATATTGCGTTTATGCCAAGCCCTTTATAACAAAATCTATTCAATATATTTCACTTTTTTTTTCAACAATATATTAGCAAACCACTTTCCTGTGTTAGGAAGCAAAAGATTTGCAATACCTCTTAAATTTACTAATATACAGTGTGTCCACGTATAACCTGACAGACCTTTATTTTCGCAACCGTTGGTCCTAGATGCATACTTCCAATTACAAAAATGGTTTAAAAAAGGTAAAGAATTATTTTTTAAGCGATTTGGGTCAAGAAAAACATTTCTAAAAAATTACGAAATTTTAATTTTTATATGTCCCCCGGTACTATAAGTTGTATTTAGTAAAATTTTCCTATTACACTGACAAGTGAGACAAAAAAAGTCCCGGTAACATAACATTAAAATCTACCGCGTTATGAAACTTTAAAAATGCATGACTTACACCACTTTACTGCAGCTGAACACAGATGAGTTCCGCCATCCTTTGAGGGGTCATATATCAAGTGCTTAAAGTATTCGAAAAACTTATTTCACGTGTATCTGCGCTTTGAATAAAATCGTACAAGCATTACGATTGAGTTAACTTTTATTAAGTTTCAGATTGACTAAAATAATTGTATTTTAACATATGTTTTATTTTGTAATTTTTATTTATTTTGTAATTTAAATTTCGTAATTTTTTAATAAATGTTTTTCTTGACCCAAATCACTTTAAAAATAATTCTTTACCTTATTTAAACCATTTTTGTAATTGGAAGTATGCATCTAGGACCAACGGTTGCGAAATAAATGTCGGATAGGTTATACGTATACCAAATTTTGTATACAAAACATGATTTTCTATTTTTAAAAATGTGTATTTTTCAAAAAAAGCTCTTAAATTAATATATACATACTTAAAAGCTGTATTTTGCTTCATGACATACCAATAGATGTGTAGAGCCTTGTGACCAAATTTTATTTCAATATCTTAAAAACTTTTTAAGAAATGAGGTTTCTTGTAAACGTAAACAATGAAAAACGCAGTTTTCCAGAAAACGCAAGTTAAGATTCTAATATAGCACAGAAAATTATTTATAAAAAGGTTTATATTTTGGGCTATACCTTTGCCTCTAATTATCGCTGAACTAAGCGTAAGGCATTTTTGGAATCCTAAATGTTTGAACTTTAATTTAAAATTATAAACATAAAAACGAAAATTTTCGCAAAAACGGCGATTTGAGGGTAGGCACATACCTTAATTTCACAAAGAAATTTGTGATGTGGGCATTAACTAACATTATGGAGACAAACAGAAAGCATTTTCTTGTATTATACGTTTCCTTTTTAGGTAGATTTCGTATGAAATACTACCTATTGGGATCGTTCCTATGTTGGAATTTCTGAAAAATTTTTGCAGATCTACACCGATCATGACACCTAGAACCCAAAACCACCCTCAGTAAAAAACTTTATATATATATCTATCTATCTATATATATATATATCACTTTCTTCTGGACACGACAACTTTCGTAATTCTGCACCAATCTCTTCCAAACTGATACATAAAATCAAAGGGCATAAAATCTCGGTCAAGTTCGTTAATGGGCAAAATCGGACCAAGGGGATGGAAATAGGGAGGGGTTTTGTGAAAACCGAAAACCCCCCATAACTTCTTAATTTTTGTACATATCAAATCAGTTTAAAGATTTTATTACTTCTAAAAATAGGGCCAAAAATTTATGTATCACAGATATTTGATAAAGTTAAAAATGGGCTCAAGGGGCGCAAAAAACAGGGTTTTGGGGAGAAAAAATTCATAACTTCGTCAATTCTCAAGATATCAATTCCAATTAATTTTATTATAAATCTCCTTAATATTATCTACAACTTTTATATTCACAAGTTTTTCATAGGACCAATTCGTACCGCAAAAAAAATTAAAAACGAAAACAAAAAGGGGGTTTGAAGAAGTAAAAAATCCGTAACTCCTTCAATTCAAAAGATATAAAATCCCCATGAATTTATCATATATCTTCTTAATGTTGTCTACAACATCTATATAGACAAGTTTTGGATAGGACCAATTCTTACAGCAAAAACAAATTAAAAATACATAGCGGTTGAAGAAAAAAATCGTGTAAGTAAGGGTGTATTCAAATCCAAACTGCGTATTTTCTGACTCATTTTACGATTCATTTTTGCTCTCAAAGGCTTACAATTGGTACGTTTTCTTACTCAGAAACTATATAATGTACCGTAATGGTCGATTTTTTGATAGAGACAGTATATATTTAAAAAAATGCTGTTAAAGTGGGCATTTTGAACCGAATTTCCCGAAGCGGATTGTGTTGGAAAAATCATTGCATTAAGGATGCACTCAAATCCAAACTGCCTATTTTCTGACTCATTTTTAAATTCATTTTTGCTCTCAAACGCATTTAATTGGTAGATTCGCTTATTCAGAAACTATATAATGTACCGCAATGATCGATTTTTTGATAGAGGCAGAATATATTTCAAAAAATTATGCCAAAGTGAGCATTTTGAACGGAATTTCCCGAATCAATTATGTTATCACTTTCTTCTGGACACGATAACTCCCGCAATTCTGCACAAATCTATTCCAAACTGATACATAAAATCAAGGGACATAAAATCTCGGTCAAGTTCGTTAATGGGCAAAAGCAGACAAAGGGGATGGAAATAGGGATCGGTTTTGTGAAAACCGAAAAAAACCCATAACTTCTTAATTTTTGTACATATCAAATCAGTTTAAAGTTTTTATTACTTTTAAAAATAGCGCCAAAAATTCATGCATCACAGATTTTTGATAAAATTTAAAATAGGCTCAAGGGGCGCAAAAAATAGGTTTTTTGGGAGAATAAAAAATTCATAACTTCGTCAGTTCTCAAGATATCAATTAAAATTAATTTTATTATAAATCTCCTTAATGTTATCTACAACTTTTATATTCACAAGTTTTTGATAGGACCAATTCGTACCCCAAAAAAATTAAAAACGAAAACAAAAAAGGGGGTTGAAGAAGAAAAATTTTCATAACTCCGTCAATTCACAAGATATAAAATCTCCATGAATTTATCATATATCTTCTTAATATTGTCTTCAACATTTCTATAGACAAGTTTTTGATAGGGCCAATTCTTAAAGCAAAAACAAATTAAAAGTTCATAGCGGTTGAAGAAAAAAATCATCTTATTATCGGTGCATTCAAATCCTAACTGTCTATTTTCTTACTCATTTTTACGTTCATTTTTGCTCTCAAACGCATCCAATTGCTAGATTCTCATGTCAGAAACTATACAATGTACAGTAATGATCTATTTTTTCATAGAGGCAGAATATATTTCAAGAAATGATGTCAAAGTGGGCATTTTGAACAGAATTTCCCGAAGCGATTGTGTTAGAAACGAAAAATATTGCCCTACTGAGAAAATAATTGTTTATTAACCAAGTTTTAATTAGTTGAAAGAAAAATAAAAACACAGGTCGCTTATAACTCTTTTAAAAAATCACGTCAGGCATGTTTCATATTTTTTTTTATTAAAAATTAATCTGAAAATGTGCCAGAAAATTTCGAGTTGTTGAGTATGGAAAAATATTTTTTTAATATCGCCTTAACATGATTCTGATAAAACCAGCTATTTTATAAAAAGGAAAGAAAAACTCGTCAAAAGCAGACAGATAAAACTGTTAAAGTGGATTTATATCTAATAATGATTTAGTTTTTGTTGGTGAAATTAGTATACTTAACTTCGAAATCTACCTCTGCCTGTAGGCCGGGCCGGCAGGGATTTTTTTTTTTAAATGCCCTCGATTATATCGCACTCATTTAATTATATCCCAGCAGACGCGTTGTAACGAGAGGTCACTTTATAATTTAACCCTTAACTGCTGTTAGCGGTCTCACAGACCGCTTATTTTTTTCTAATTTTCATAGTGTAACTATAGGATACTACTAGGGGAAGTTTGGTTCGTTTGAAAACCTAGTACTATCGCTAAAGACTTATGTTATAATTTCTCTCACAGTAATTATGGGTTAAGACTTGGGAGCGTGACTGTCAAGCATGCTGCGCCCGACCAAGAGTTAAAACAAATAACATACTGCACTGCTCATTACCGAATTGTAAAGGAGTAAAATTTGGATGGTATTGCTCGTAATAAATTTGTTTCGACGATTTTTTTTAACGACCTTCATATATTTTACAGGTTTGTTCCATAATTCCTATGTTTGCAGTTTCTAATGCAAGTTTTCATTTACTTCCATGCGCAATGTAATATCTTCATTTATTAAAACATCTATTTCGTTTGAAATTTACAAGCATAACAACAGTGTGTCAGCAAAAACCTTCCTTCTCCACCCTCCAAAAAAAAATTCAGTGATTGTGCGTGGGGGAGACATGTTATTTAAAGAGTAATAAAACAAAATGTGTTATAAATTACATTTAACCCGTAACTGGAGTGACAAATATTGTCGCATAATTACTGTGAACGGCCTGTCAGACCGCTTAATCTAAAAACGAATAAAATGCTACATTAACTCTTAAAATACTATTTCTGTACTAAACTTTATGTACAGGACTATTATATTTTCAATTTATCTATTCCAAACTCTCTAGTGAAAGTAAAAGGGCTCCAAATAAAACAAAATTTAACCAGTACCTATAGTTAAACTGAAAATTTGTGAAAATTGAAAAATGTAGCGGTCTGTGAGACTGCAAACGGCGTTTACGGGTTAAATTTTAAGTGCTTTTTATTCAAAGCCACTAATACGATGGCGGGATGGCCCCTCTTGATCCACGATATTACTCTTTTGACACACCATGTTTTATTTTTTTATCAATCAGTGCACGAACTATATTATACCGTAATTTCGGGTGTATAGCCCGTGGATCAAACAATCGTGTTTCGACACAGAAATTTTTAAAAATAAAATGTAGCTATTTAGATCACGGTAAATATTGGTCTTCAAATACTGAATAAAATTTCTGGGTCCAAACTGAATTGTTTGATCTGCGAGCTATACATCGGAAATTACGGTAATTTCACTATTGAAACTTCAACATTGTCAAATTTAACCCAGGAGCACATTAACAGGATACATCATATGCTGATTGCACACGTTTTTTACATTTATCCCCACTACTTTATTGAAAGTATTCTTTGACTTATTATATATCCCATAATTTGCAAAAATTGTCTTTATTAAAATAAGGCGACGAAAATTGTTTCAAAGTATTAGTGGCAAAATAAAAACCGTATGCACCCTGGGTATGTTATACCCTTCGCACGTGCTCCCGTCTTAAAGCCATTAGCTTCAATTTAAAGGAGCTGAACTGTAAAGGAAGGAACCGCTAACCAACCAACTAGCTGTTGTAAAAATTTTACTCTGTAAAATTTTGCAATCTCTTAAGTATTTTCACTTTTCCTTACAAAGGACAGATAACAGCATAAGCGGTCAAGTCTGCTTTCTACAAATAGTAGTAGGTAACACCATAATTTTACTGCATATTTAAGTTCTGCACGCCAAAATATATGGAAATACAAATTTTCACCTATTCTGAATGATAGTTTAGAGAGATGTAAATTATTCAAAATTGAATCAATGTTTAAGAAAAACGTCCGTTATTTAGGCATAACTTGAACAATATAATTTTAAGCCCGTGGACATAACAGGATGGGATGAGCTAAATCTTCTTTCCCGAAATAAATAGAAAAGTTGTCTATCTATTCATATATTTTAATTTAAAATAAAGGTAACGAACAACCTGAAAGATCATTCCAAAATAACACATTTGGGCAAATTGGATCTCACTATCTTTTAAATTTATACAATTCAAGAAAACAAAATCACCAATAGATGGCAACGCATCATTTCTGGAAATCCAGCGCATTTTAAGAAAGATTTTGTCCTTCCAATTTTATTTTAGCCCCTAATTTTAAGGTTGTTGCTACATTTAAAGCTGTTCTGGTGTCGGTAAAAAAATGTTGAACAAAATAGAGAATTTCGTGTTTAAGACCCTATCGCAAGTGGTGTCCACAAAAAAGGACACTTAATTTTAAGTTTTCTGGCGCCCAGAATATTTAAATAAAATTTTCCTTTTATCACGTACGTGAAAATAAGCAAATATCTATTTTCTAATAAATTATTTTGCAAATTCTAGTGTCAGTCAATCATTTTACCATTTTACAAAGAGAATTACTCCGCGCCGGAAAGGGTTAAAGACTTTCCTTGTAAGCATCATTGAAAATATGAAGAAATGACTATTTCATCGAACATCTAAGCACTTGGACCATCCACGACAGTCCCCAGACCTTAACCCCATTGGGTATTTGTGACATATCTCGAAACAATGTTATGTCAGAGAATGATGTCAGGATTCACTTCAAATGAAGAAGGGAAACTAAACTGTAATGGAATAAACAAATTTAAAAAATCAAAAAACCCGACTGCGTAAAAAGCGAACTAATTAATTATTTCTCATCAATGTGAAACACTTTTTTTTTCAATTCCTACTATTAGCTCACACTCTCGCTATATATATATCTTGTTCAAATTTTCAATCTTTAATAAAATACTTATTATTCATCCAATCAAGCTGAAATAATTTTTTTTAAACTTGTAGTGGATGACACTTGATGTTAATCCAGTTTTGTTTTCAAATATTAATTCATTAATTAAAATTAATGAATTAATTTTCAATAATCGATAGAGCCCTCTTCTTTTTCAAGGAATTTTAAGACCGAGAGAGCCCTCTTCATGATCCAGGCATTTTAAGTGCCACTCAAAAGGAAAGAAGAATGGGAGAAAAAAAATTCTCTTATTGACCTAAGTAGGAATTGACTTAAAATATTTTTTTTATATATTAGGGGAGACCGGGGGAATGGCGCCACTCGGGGTTATGCCGCCACCCCGCCTAGTTTAAAAACTAACGGCAGTTTGAGATAGGGAATGCGCCTGCACTATAGCAGCCAACAACAACAGAAACAGTGCCTAGATTGAGAGTGATTTTGTTGTACGTCTTCCGTTTGTTCAAGTGAAAAATGTAGTTTTCATCTAGTTGCTCCTTATTTTGGAGCTTCAAATGAGTAGAGGTAAGTACCTTTTATTGTAACATTAGGTTCTTAAGAAAATATTACCCGTAATCTACATGCAGTCGCCGACATTTTGATGCAATTTGTTGAACAAGTTCGGTTCTTCTTTTAGCTTTGCTGGGGGATTTCCACTATATTGTCCTCTCGGGGTAATACCGCCACAATGGCAAAGAGTGACTTTTCCAATTTGAGTTAAATTGTAAGCTTAGCACATTAATAAATCTAGGTTAAGGAACATTGTAATTATTTGTTATTTTGCTAAATTATTGCATTCTAAATATTTTCAGTAGGTTATGTGTCTCCTAGTATCCATTTTATGTATTTACTAGGTCATTAAAGAGTGGCGGCATTAACCCGATACATTGGTGGAATTACCCCAGTGTCCTGGGTAATCCCGCCACTGTTCAGAGGTTGAAAGAAATTTTTTTTTATGTGTGCTTACTTTACAGTTATGATTACGGTTAAATTTATACAGGTATTAAAGATAATGTTTCAGCTTTGGAATTTTTACTATTAAAAAATAATCATTTTTTTGAGGGGAAAAATTTTAATTTCTCTTAAGGTTTTGTCATTCCCCCGGTCTCCCCTACTTGTTTATATTACTTACCTATTTTTTATTATTTACTTGTATTGATGACTTTTAAGTTGTGATTAATTATTAGTTCCTATCTATAAACACTGTTTTGATGAGGTCTATAGATGTCTATGATGGTTAGAATTGCAGTAAAGCTAGACATCCACAATACATACACAACTTCCAGGTTGTATAATATTTTAACGGAGATTCTGACTGTAAAATAGTCAATGAAACACCGTCTTCATTTTCAAAGACCTATCCAATGATATGCCACTCAATAGGGTGCGTAATTTGTTTTTCGTCTCTACCGCCATTTCGTATTTTACGGCCGCCATTTTGAATGTATAAAAACAAAACCTAGCCTATAACCATTGGGCCGTTAAGATAAATTGATAGAGACCTCATTTCATTATAATCCATCCAGTCGTTGAGATGTTTCGAGGGTATAAAGAAATCCACATACACAGATACGCGTGAAACACATGACCCTTCTTTTCAGTCGGGTAAAAATGGGCGTAAAATCTCGCTGACATAAAAAATATACTGAAATAGATAAATAGAAGATTAAAGGAGATGTTACAATGCAAATGTAAGCAGACGAAATAACAATTGATAAAGATAATTTACTTTTTGCACTTAATTTTTGTTATCCAAATTTTCTGTTTACTTTCTTTTGACGCGTCGAATTCGATGGATCGTAAAGAGCAGTAAAATTCGCAAACCATAAGCGCACCCAAGAGGTAGGAGTTTGGTGGAGCTAGTTTGTTCCAGATCTTTTTACTAGTTAACTAGCTTTGTTTGTGTTACGTGTTGCCTAGATTTAAATGAAGATTAACTGTTTTTCAATATTTCAGGGATAGAGCGATCCAGTGTAATTTATTAGCCCCCGGTATACTATTTCTTTCACCCAGCAATTAAAGTCTCGTCTCTAAAAAATAACGTTCCGTTGTATAAGACAACCGTAAAACAAAGCAGATGTATCGTTGTACTGTTAACCTTTAACTGATGTTACCGGTCTCACAGACCGGTGCTTTATTTTCAATTTTCATAGTTTAACATGCAAATTTCAGTTTATCCACAAACACTACTGAAATTTTGTTTCGTTTGGAACTTCAGTACTATCACCAGAGACTTTTGAATAGGTGAATTTTAATTATAACACTCCTGTACAAAAGTTTAGTACAAAAGCACCATCCTATGAGTTAATCGTGACTTTCATTCATCTTTCGATGGAGCGGTCTCACAGACCGGTTCACACTAGTTACGTGACATTTTCTGTGACATCAGTTAAAGGTTAAATACCCTACTGGAATTTTTTAGGTAGCTTTCATTACAAAAAGCTACCTATTGCAGCCTTTCGGAGGAAAGCGATTTCAAAAAAGTTTGGTATATTTTCATCGATCATGACCCCCAGACCCAGAAACCACTCTCCGTTCAAAATTGATATATATATATATATATATATCCATATATATATCTGACATTTGTCACACTGTAACTCTCGCATTTATGAACCGATTTGGATCTAATTCGGTGTGTACATAGTACATACCAATGTCTCGACCGAGTTCGTTGGCCAGCTTCATCCGCCATTTTCTTTCAAAATGGCGGCCATTTAAAATTTAAAAAAAAATTAAAATTTTATATGTGGTACCAAAAATTGGAAATGGAAAAATATTTTTTTCTTATGTATTTGACCTTTATACAAAGATTCCGGAGCAGTTTTTGTTTCGTCTATATCTTAAAAAATGGCTGAGTTATAGCATTTTGAATTTCTAGCGTGGCTGATATTTTGAAACGTCCTGATTTTTGTCACGTGATAACGGGAGTATTTATGAACCGATTTGGATGTACCTTGGTGTGTACATAGTACATACAAATATCTCGACCAAGTTCGTTGTCCAGCTTCATCCGCCATCTTGTTTCAAAATGACGGCTATTTAAAAAATTTTAAAAAATTTTAAATTTAAAATGAGATACCAAAAAATTGGAAAATGAAAAAGATTTTTTTCGTATGTGTTTGACTTTAATACAAAGATTCCGGAACAGTTTTTGTTTTGTCTATATTTAAAAAAATGGCTGAGTTATAGCATTTTGAATTTCTGTTGTGGCTGACATTTTAAAACGACCTGATTTTTGTCACGCGATAACAGGCGTATTTATGAACCGATTTGGATTAGTACATACCAATGTCTCGACCGAGTTCGTTGGCCAGCTTCATTCGCCATCTTGTTTCAAAAGGGTTGCCCTTTAAAAAAAGTCCTTCCGGCCAGTGCCGGGAGGAAGAGGTAGCTTTCATATTCCTTATTTTAAAAAAGCCAACTTATATTATTCAAACACACGAAGCTCAATTTAGTGGAAACCGAATATAGGATATTCAATACTAATTTTTATCAATATAATGAATGAGAATTTCGCGAAATTAGTCGGCTTTATCCAAGCTGCTTTTATTTAAAGTAACTTATATTTGGCTGCCAAATTCAGCGATTTCTTAAAGTGCCTGCCATTTTAAGACAACATGGTAGATGAGGCTAACCAGTGAACTTGGTCGAGACCTTAGTAATTGCTGTGCACATGCTCACTCACACCGGAATCTATTGATATATATGAGTGCTGTCGCAGGCAAAAAATCAGATTTTTCAAAATGTCACCCACATTATAAATTCAAACTGCTATATCTGAGCCATTTTTTAAGATAAAGACAAAACAAAAAATGCTCCGGAATCCTTATAACATGGTCAAATACTTAAAAAAGTAATCTTTTTCAATTTTTAATTTTTTTGGACCTCACTTTAAATATATATTTTTTTAATTTAATGGCCTCCTTATTGAAACAAGATGGCTGATGAAGCTGGCCAACGAACTTGGTCGAGATATTGATGTATACTATCCACATGCCTTCTTACATCGAAATAGGCGAATACGTGTGTTATCGCGTGACAAATACAAGATCGTTTCAAAATGTTAGCCATGCTAGAAATTCAAAGTGCTATAATTCAACCATTTTTTAAGATATAAACAAAAGAACAAATTTTCAGAAACAAAAACTGCTCCGGAATCTTTGTATCAAGGCCAAACACATTAAAAAAAAAATCTTTTTCATTTTCCAATTTTTTAATACCTAATTTTAAATTTATTTTTTTTAAATGGCAACCCTTTTGCAACATGATGGCGAATGAAGCTGGCCAACGAACTCGGTCGAGACATTGGTATGTACTATTAGTCCAGGCAATAGGGAATTTTACCTAGCTAAATTAATGGTAGTACTGGAAATCGGCTTTCTAGATGTTTTTGGGTCGCTGAATCCGTATTTGTAACTTCCCACCAAAATTTCCCCCGGAAACATCCCCAAATTTTCGTAAAAAGCCCCCACCCCAAAAAAAGGTTTTTATTAAAAAAAAAAAATCCCTTTTTTTTGTTTTAGGGCAAAAGTATCTAGAAATTCAGAAAGTAGACAAAATTTGCAATAAATTAGATATATGACATTATGACTTAGGAGGAAGGGGAAGGGGGATCTGCCTCGGAACATGCGCGCGGTGCTGCGTAAACTAAGTTGCGCAATTCCACTTATCCACTCACACGTTTACATTCGTCCTCCCATCTTCCCCTCCGAATTTTCTCTATAAGGTTTACTTTAAGATTTTTGTGTCGCTGAATCCGAATTTTTAACTTTCCCCCCCAAAATTTCCCCCACGATACCCCCCCCCCCAAATAGTTGTTTTTAACTTACATTTCTTAATGTTTTAGGATTTCTTAATGTTTATGCATTACGAAATTCAAAAACTAGACAAAATTTGCAACAAATAGGATATATGACATTATGAATTAGGATGAACGGGGAGGGTGAGGGCTGCCTCGGAACATGCACTGCGGCGCTACGTGCACTAAATGATGAAGTCCAGACAATAGGGGATTTTATCTGGCAAAATTAATGGTAATACTGGAAATCGGCTTTCGAGATCTTTTTTGGGTCGCTGAATCCGAATTTGTAACTTCCCACCAAAATTTCACCCGGCAACCTTCCAAAAAATTGATTTTTTGAAAAAATTTGGTTTTTGATAAAAGCGCGCGGGAATGTTCCAAGGCAGCCCCCTCTCTCCCCGTTTATCCTACGTCATAATATCATATATCCTATTTGTTGCAAATTTTGTCTAGTTTCTGAATTTTGTAATGCTTTTCCCCTAAAACAATAAGAAATTTAAGTTAAAAACAACTATTTGGGGGGGGAGGAGTTGGGGAGTAAATTTTTGGGGGAAAGTTAAAAATTCGGATTCAGCGACCCAAAAAACTTAAAGTAAACCTTATAGAGACAGTTCGGAGGGAAGATGGGAGGGCTAATGTAAACATGTGAGTGATTAAGTGGAATTGTGCAACTTAGTCCACGCAGCACTGCGGCGCATGTTCCGAGGCAGATCCCCCCATCCCCTTCATCATAAGTCATAATGTCATATATCTAATTTGTTGCAAATTTTGTCTACTTTTTGAATTTCTAGCTACTTCTAGCTCTCTATTTTTTGAATTTTTTAATTGAATTTTTTAATAAAAACCTTTTTGGGGGGGGTGGGGGGTTACCAAAATTTGGGGGGAGGGGGTTGCCGGGGGAAATTTTGGTAGTAAGTTTACAAATTCGGATTCAGCGACCTAAAAAACATCTAGAAAGCCGATTTCCAGTACTACCATTAATTTTGCTAGGTAGAGTCCCAATACGGTCTCTATTGCCTGGACTATATGTACAGACCAATTTACATCCAAATCGGTTCATAAATACACCTGTTATCGCGTGACAAAAATCAGGTCGTTTTAAAATGTCAGCCACAATAGAAATTCAAAATGCTATAACTCAGCTATTTTTTTAGATATAGACGAAACAAAACTATTCCGGAATCTTTGTATTAAGTGCAAACACATACGAAAAAAATCTTTTTCATTTTCCAATTTTTTGGTATCTCATTTTAAATTTAAAAAAATTTTTAATTTTTTAAATGGCCGCCATTTTGAAACAAGATGGCGGATGAAGCTGGACAACGAACTCGGTCGAGATATTTGTATGTACTATGTACACACCAAGGTACATTCAAATCGGTTCATAAATACGCCCGTTAATCACGTGACAAAAATCAGGACGTTTCAAGATGTCAGCCTCCCTAGAAATTCAAAATACTATAAATCAGCCATTTTTTAAGATATAGACGAAACAAAAACTGCTCCCGAATCTTTTTATCAAGGTCAAACACATAAAAAAAAAATTTAATTTTCAATTCTTTGGTACCACATTTAAAATTTAAATTTTTCTTAAAAATTTAAATGGCCGCCATTTTTAAACAAGATGGCGGATGAAGCTGGCTAACGAACTCGGTCGAGACATTAGTATGTACTATGTATAAACGAAGTTACATCCAAATCGGTTCATAAATACGACTTTTATCGCGTGACAAATTTCAGGACGTTTCAAAATGTCAGCCACGCTAGAAATTCAAAATACTATAAATCAGCCATTTTTTAAGATATAGACGAAACAAAAACTGCTACGGAATCTTTGTATAAAGGTCAAATACATAAGAAAAAAATATTTTTTCATTTCCAATTTTTCGGTACCACATTTCAAATTTTAAATTTTTTTTTAAATTTAAATGGCCGCCATTTTGAAAGAAAATGGCGGATGAAGCTGGCCAACGATCTCGATCAAGACATTGGTATGTACTATGTACACACCGAATTAGATCCAAATCGGTTCATAAATACGAGAGTTACAGTATGACAAATGTCATATATATATATGTATATGTGGATATATATATATATATATATATGTCAATTTTGAACGGTGGGTAGTTTCGGGGTCTGGGGATCATGATCGATGAAAATATACCAAAATTTTTTGAAATCGCTTTCCTCCGAACGGCTGCACTAGGTAGCTTTTTGTAATGAAAGCTACCTAAAAAAATAAATTTGAAATTTAAAATGAGGTATTAAAAAATTGGAAAATGAAAAAGATTTTTTATATGTGTTTGGCCTTGATACAAAGATTCCGGAGCAGTTTTTGTTTCTGAAAATTTGTTCTTTTGTTTATATCTTAAAAAATGATTGAATTATAGCACTTTGAATTTCTAGCATGGCTAACATTTTGAAACGATCTTGTATTTGTCACGCGATAACACACGTATTCGCCTATTTCGATGTAAGAAGGCATGTGGATAGTATACATCAATATCTCGACTAAACTCGCTGGCCAGCATCATCAGCCATCTTGTTTCAAAATGGCGGCCACTAAATTAAAAAAATTATATTTAAATTGAGGTGCAAAAAAAAATGAAATTGGAAAAGGTTTCTTTCTTAAGTATTTGACCTTGATATAAAGATTCAGGAGCATTTTTTGTTTGTATTTATCTTAAAAAATGGCTCAGATATAGCAATTTCAATATCTAATGTGGGTGACATTTTGAAAAATCTGATTTTTTGCCTGCGACAGCACTCGTATATATATCAATCGATTCCGATGTGAGTGAGCATGTGCACAGCAATTACTAAGATCTCGACCAAGTTCACTGGTTAGCCTCATCCACCATGTTGTGTTAAAATGGCAGGCACTTTAAGAAATCGCTGAATTTGGCAGCCAAATATAAGTTACTTTAAATAAAAGCAGCTTGGATAAAACTGACTAATTTCGCGAAATTCTCATTCATTATATTGATAAAAATTTGTATTGAATCTCCTATATTCTGTTCCCACTAAATTGAGCTTCGTGTGTTTGAATAATGTAAGTTGGATTTTTTAAAATAAGGAATACGAAAGCTACCTCTTCCTCCCGGCACTGGCCGGAAGGACTTTAACTTCTAGGCATCGCATATTTTCAATGTTCATACCGTCATATTGGGGGGGGGGGGGGAGTACTTTAAATTTGCAATTTGTTTGAAAACTGCATCTCAATTTATTTTTGAGATATTAATTTCTTTTTCTTCTTTGAGTTTTTAGCGCCATTTATTTAATTTTGTGAACTCAAGTACACCATTTCCGTTAGAAAGTAAAGGGAAAATCAAATAGTTGGAAAATGGCAATAATATATTTTTGTTGCCATTTTCCCATAAAAACTGAAAAAAATTTCATCAAAATATATGCAATTTGGAAAAAATATAAATGAATGATTTCTGATAAAACAGGGAGCTATTTTAAACTAAATTTAATTTTAAGTATCTATATTATTATTACAAACAAAGTCATATGAATCATTAGACAGTCGATTTTCTTTGCCGAGTATCTTGAATGACATCTTTTTTGTGTGTGTGTGTGTGTATTATTCAGTGATAGTGACGTCCTATGCATACTTTTCTGTAGATGATGTTTGAGACTGTATCGTAAATGAGGAATTCTTCAGAGATGCGGATGACGTCATTTTACATAAAGTAAAAACGTGTGTTTTAAGTCTTAAAACTGAAATAAGTTTTGTACTATATATATATAGGGGAAAGTCGGGTAATCCCGCTCACTCCAATATCTATAAACAGAATAGATTTGAAAATGTGCGATCGGTACAGGCACCTAACGAACTTTATCGTAAGTTCCCAGTAAGAATATAGTAACCGTTGGAAGGAAAGTATTTTTGTGTCCTCGCGTTATTACTTTGCAGTTGTTTTATTATAAAATTCTACAACATCTAATTTGAAGGTAAGAGTACATTTTTATTTTCAAGCGTTAATTCACTAATTATGTCTACAAAATATATACATTTAGCTGTACGCTCATGCTTTTATTTGTTTTTGTAGTGCGTTGTTAGGACAACTGTAATGCATTAAAATCCAACATGGCTATGAAGGGCAATGCGCCCACGTGGAATTCGAAGCAATCTTGTCATTGGGCTACTTTTTTAACATTCAAATTTCTTAATTGACACCACTTTTTTGAAATGGTAAAATTACCGTTGTTTTCGCCTTAATTATTATGTCATTAAACAAGGTCAATTTTACGATTTCAAAAAAGTGGTGACAATCAAAAAACCTGAATTTAAAAAAAGTATGGAGACAAAAATCTGCTGTCTTTGTGGAGAATTCGGGAGAGATAACGAATCGTGGTTTCGCTGCACAATATGTGGAAAGTGGTCACAAAGTCTGCTGTGGTGTGAATAACCCACACAACTATATATGCGACTTTTCTCGTACTTAAATGTTTTATTCAAATTTTGAGCGCCATTACCCTACCATATAGGGAATTAACGCTCAATGCATGGTTAAATATATAAAACGATGAAAATAAATCCTAAAACTTATATGCAAATTAGGTGATTGCAAACTGTTCTTTATGCTTTGGACTTATACTGCGTTAATAATATATTGATTTTTTGTAAAAATTTGCCTAGCTATTCATGTTTTCCCTTAAGTGAGCGGCATTTATCCTACTTTCCCCTATACATATACATATTTTTTTCATCGGGGGTGACACTAAATTCTGAAAAAGCAGAATTCCCTTTTTTTTTAGTTATTATAATCTATTTTTGCTACTGTTTGTTTTAAAGCATATCACACCCTTGCTTCAAAAGTGGCATAACTCAAAAAACTTCGTTTATTAGGAAATGCGAAAAACTGTTTCCGGGCTGTGGAAGGGTCAATGGCTATCTTGCAAACAACTGCTACCTGGTGGCTGGATTTTCAGTGCACTATATGTGACTTTAAGTGATTTGTAGCGGCATAAAAAAGTAGAATGGCAGACATAACTAAAAAGCCCCGATTTTTGAGTTGTGACACTTTTGAAGCAAGGGTGCCATATGTTTCCAGGAAAGTTATTAGGCGTGTTTGGCGAAAACATTTTAGGCAGTTTTGGACATAATCGGTTAAGTATTACAGAAATATTCAGCTTTATTCAAATTTTTCGAGTATTGTGTTTTAAGTTTTAAAACATAAAAGTCCAGTAAAGTTATTGGAGATTATTGTAAAAAATTATTTAGTAACTTTAGCTCTTTTTTAAAAAATGAAATCAGATCAATTATTTCCAATAAACCCTTAACTGCTATTAGCGGTCTCACAGAGAGCTGCTTTTTTCCAATTTTCACAGTTTGAATTTTAACCTTTAACTGATGTCACAGAAATTGTCACGTAACTAGTGTGAAGCGGTCTGTGAGACCGCTCCATTGAAAGATGAATAAAAGGCACGATTAACTCATAGGATGGGGTTTTTGTACTAAACTTTTTGTACAGGCTGTTATAATTAAAATTCACCTAATCTAAAGTATCTCGTGATAGTACTAAAGTTCCAAACGGAACAAAATATCGGTAGTGTTTGTAGTTCAACTGAAAATTGCAAATAAACTTATAAGAAATGAAAAAAGCCGAGGTCTGAGAGACCGGTAACAACAGTTAAACGTTAATTTCCAGTTTAACTATAGAAACTAAAAAAATTTTGTTTCATTTGGAAACCTTTTATTCTCGTTAGATATTTTTTGAATAGGTTAATTTTAATTATAGTCCTGTGCAAAAAGTTTAGTACAGAAACAGTATCCTATGAATTGATCGCGCCTTTTATTCGTCTTTCGATCGAGTGGTCTCTCAGACCCCTCATAGTAGTTATTTAACCCGGGAGAACTCGCTAGTGAAAATGCCCAATTGCTTTTCTTTTACTTTACATTCATATAATATCAACTTTTTTTGGTTGGCTTAGTACTTTTATTCACAAAATAGGTAAAATAATTGAAAAACATTTTGAAGTTTTAATTAAAATAAAAAATGATTTAAATAAGAATCTTAAAAAAGTACGACTGTGAGAGAAAATCTCATGCAGCGAGTTCTCCCGGGTTAACCTTTAACTGATGTTACCGGTCTCACAGATTGGTGCTTTTTTCAATTTTCATAGTTTAACTTGCAAACTTCAATTTACAAACGCTACTGAAATTTTGTTTCGTTTGGAACTTCAGTACTATTACCAGAGACTTTTGAATAGGTGAATTTTAATTATAACACTCCTGTACAAAAATTTTAGTACAAAAACACCATCCTACGAGTTAATCACGGCTTTTATTCATCTTTCGATTTAGCGGTCTCACAAATCGGTTCACACTAGTTACGTGACATTTTCTGTGACATCAGTTAAAGGTTAACAATTTCTGTCTCAGCAGTTGAGGGTTAATTTATAATTTGTCCCTTCATTCACAAATTATATTTTTAAGTGTACATTTCTTGAAGTTTAATAGCCATGTTTTATCAAAATCTCATGAACAAGTACAAGACGGGGGGGGGGGGGGGGGGGGGCAAGAAGGAATGCTTGTTCTGCCTAGAAATTTGAATTTACTTTTTGTTGCAATTAAAAATAGATTCAACAAAGAAAGTTCCTTTATCCACGGTCATCCAAATTTGGGGTTCTTGGCACAGAAGACATTTTAAGCCTTTTACAGATACTGTGAATAAGAAGTGTATGAATATAACTACGTAATACTAAATGCTCACATATGAATGAGTGACTGAGAATCATTGTGAACTGCAGTTGAACTATTATTAGCATTGAAACTTCTTCATAAATTAATTTCGCAGTCTCAAATATTATGCTAAACATAAACTATTTTTTAATGCACGTTAGTAAAAAAAGTTATTTAAATTTTTTCACCTCAAAAAAATGTTTATTTTTTAATAGTAAAAATTCTAAACCTGAATCATGACTTTAGTATCTGTATAAATTTAACCGTAATCATAACTGTAAAGTAAGTATACATATAAAAAATTTCTTTCAATCTCTATACAGTGGCGGGATTACCCAGGATACTGGTGTAATTCCGCCACTCTATCGGGGTAATGGCGCCACTCTTTAATAACCTAGTAAATACATAAAATGGATAGTAGGAAACACATAACCTACTGAAAACATTTAGAAAGCAATAATTTACCAAAATAATGAATAATTACAATGTTCCTTAAGATAGATTTTTTAATGTACTAAGCTTACAATTCAACTCAAACTGGAAATGTCACCCTTTGCCATGGTGGCGGTATTATCCCGAGAGGACAATATAGCGGAAATCCCCAGCAAAGCGAAAGAAGGACCGAACTTGTTCAACAAATTAGGGGAGACCGGGGGAATGCCGCCAACCCACCTAGTTTAAAAACTAAGGGCAGTTTGAGATAGTGAATGTGTTTGCACTATAGCGGCCAACAATATAAACAGTGCCTAAAGTGAGAGTGACTTTGCTGTACGTCGTTCGTTTGTTCTAGAGAAAAATGTAGTTTTCATCTAGTTGCTTATTATTTTGGAGCTTCAAAAGAGTAGAGATAAGCACCTTTTATTGTAACATTAGGTAGGGGAAACCGGGGGAATGGCGACACCTTAAGGGAATTTAATTTTTTTTAACTCAAAAAAATGTTTAATTTTTAAATAGTAAAAATTCCAAAGCTGAATCATTATCTTTAGTATCTGTATAAATTTCACCGTAATCATAACTGTAAAGTAAGCACACATAAAAAAATTCTCTTTCAACCTCTGTACGGTGGCGGGATTACCCGGGACACTGGGGTAATTCCGCAGTGTATCGGGGTAATGACACCACTTTGTAATGACCTAGTAAATACATAAAATGAATAGTAGTAGACACATAACCTACTGAAAATATTTAGAATGCAATAATTTAGCAAAATAATGAATAATTACAATGTTCTTTAAACTAGATTTATTAATGTGTTAAGCTTACAATTTAACTCAAATTGAAAAAGTCGCTCTTGCCATGGTGGCGGCATTACCCAGAGAGGACACTTTAGCGGAAATCCCCCAGCAAAGGTAAAAGAAAACCGAGCTTGTTCAACAAATTGCAGCAAAATGTCGGCGAATGCATGTAGAGTTACGGATAATATTATCTTAAGTACCTAATGTTACAATAAAAGGTACTTACCTCTACTCATTTGAAGCTCCAAAATAAGAAGCAACTAGTGAAAACTAATTTTTCACTAGAACAAATGAACGACGTACAACAAAAACACTCTCACTCTAGGCACTGTTTCTATTGCTGGCCGCTATAGTGCAGGCGCATTCACTATCTCAAACTGCCGTTAGTTTTTAAACTAGGCGGGGTGGCGGCATAACCCCGAGTGGCGCCATTCCCCCGGTCTCCCCTATTTAAGATAATATGACCCGTAATCTACATGCATTCGCCGACATTTTGATGCACTGTGTTGAACAAGTTCGGTTCTTTTTTCGGCTTTGCTTGGGGATTTCCGCCATATTGTCCTCTCGGGGTAATGACGCCGCCATTAAAATCGGGTGAGAAATGGCCTCATTTTAATGTAGTGGAGCCTATTCAGCAGAGTGACTTTTGCAATATGAAGTAAATTGTAAGCTTAACCATTATTCTGCTCAATTACATTGCTTTCTAACTATTTTCAGTAGGTTGTGTGTTTCCTAGTATCATTTGATGCATGTACTAGGTCATTAAAGAGTGGCGGCATTACCCCAGTGTCCTGGGGAATCCCGCCACTGTGCAGAGGTTTAAAAAATATCTTTTTATGTATGCTTACTTTACAGTTATGATTACGGTTAAATTTATACAGATACTAAAGATCATGATTCAGCCTTAGAATATTTACTATTAAAAAATAAAAAATTTTTCGAGGTGAAAAAATTTAAATTCCCTTAAGGTGTCGCCATTCCCCCGGTCTTCCCTACATCAAAATGTTGGCGAATGCATTTAGATTACGGGTAATAAGTACCTAATGTTTCAATAGAAGGTGTTTAGCTCTACTCATTTGAAGCTTCAAAATAAGAAGCAAATAGATGAAATCTAAATTTTTCACTAGAATAAGCGAACAACGTACAACAAAATCATTCTTACTCTAGACACTGTTTTCTATTGTTGGTCACTATATTGCAGGCGCATTCACCATCTCAAACTGCCATTAGTTTTTAAACGAGGTGGGGTGGCGGCATAACCCCGAGTGCGCCATTCCCCGGTCTCCCCTATACCAAAGAAAATGAGATGATATAGATTAAATAGTCATACAAAACAGTCATCCGAAATTTTAAAATATGTATAAAAACAAACAAGAACGAAAAATCATGCGTCCGGTATAGATTATGAAACACTTTTGTACACATTCAGAATACTATAACAGCACTTTACAGATTATTAATGTGAAAGATACCTGAATAAACAATTTAGAAAATGCATAAAGCATTTGAAGATCCAATTTCTGAAATTACCATCAATAGTCGGGAAAATATCCGTTTTTTTTGTGCAGCCCTGTATATAATCTACAGATTTGAATTTATACTACTTAGTATGCTAAAAGTTAGTTCAATTAAATGCATAGCACAATTGAAAATTCACAATCAGCAATTTCCGTCAATAATGGAAATGTACTTGAGATCTTTTGTGTAACCCTGTAACACACAAAATAATATTCAAAAAACAAATTTTAAAACGCGTACCACAACTGAAAATGCACTTCCAGCAATTATTATTCATAGGTACTTACTGCTGTAGCCGAATACTTTTGTGTGTCCCTGTAAATGGACGATAAGTTATAGCCACACCAGAATCTACAGTAAACGCCTTGCAGTACACCTCAGTGATATATATAAATTTCAATGTTTAAAGAGATGTAATATATTTAAAATACACTACAAACTATTTCTCCCCATAGGCCGTTAACGGAATTATTGAGTGTCCCTGTAAATAAACCGTAAATGCTACGCACTTCATTTTCAATACCGAATATGCCATAGTAAACCCCAATAATATAGGGGACACCGGGGTACAGTGGTCCAATTTTGCAGTTAACATTTTTTTTTCTCTTTAACGGAGAGACCAATCTACCTGGAAATATTTTTAACCCCTTAATTCTCGCTCCCGTCAATATCACGGGTTGAGATGTCGTTCGTTATTTCTCGTGCCCGTCATGTTTCTGGGCTGGAGATTTAATTGCTGGAAAAAAACTTCTGAAACCAAAAAATTTTAACTGGCATTTCGTTGTGAAGTCTTTGAATATTACCATTTAGGTTTGGCTTTTGCGCTGACTGTAATGTTGGGCTTTGTATTGCATGTTTCGAAATATATAACACTCAAAAAATTATTAATAATCAAAATTTAATGTATATATATTATTTCAAATAATATTTGTAAAAATTTGTGTGATGATAAATAAAGATCTAAGATGTGAAAAATAAAGGTTTCATTCGCATTAATTTTTATGGTGTAAAATAAACATTAAGACACAGAATTCTCGCATGATGGCTTTTCTACAAATGTGAATTTGTTCTATAACATCTTTTTTTTTTTAGCCTTTAAAAAACTAATTGCATATTTTATTTAGAAACCTTATAATTATTCAATTTCTGTAATAAAAGAAACAGGTACTTTCTTGATGGTTTTTCCAAATATTAAGCGACCGTGAAGGAGTTAAATATTTTTAAACCTTTCTACATGTCTCATAATTTTCGCAGAACATAGTTCCCAATACCTTTTTCAAAAAAAAAAAAAAAAATTTATATGCACCCACAAAGTGGACCAGTGTGCCCCGGAAGCGGGGTACACTGGTCCACCCGCTGGGGCACAGTGGTCCACTATTAGTTACTGTCTAAAATACAATATAAATGTATTTATAATTAATCTAATTCTTTTTTATTTCCCCTTTACCTCCAAAATAATATAATAATACAAATTTGCAAGTAGCATTTTGAAACAAAAAACATAAAACTAAAGAATTATAAAAAAATATTATATTTTGAAAATAACAATATAAGATACAGAAGTGATTGCAAATAAGTTATTAAGTACAAAAAAAATCAGCAAACATTAAGACAAATATGATGAAGAAAAATTTTTTAGAAGCTCAAAATAGTCAGGATAAAATAGTTTATTATGAGCTAACCATGTGCTCTGAAGCTATAAATAACCAATCCAGTGAGGTCATAGACTACAGTTATATTTTTCAAAGGCAGTAAATACAAAACAAAATATTTCTTAATATGTTAACTCTACAATGCGTGATTTTCATTTCTCCCTTCTCCCCCCCCCCCCAAAAAAAAAAAAAACTGCTATATTGAACAAGAAAAACTTATTTTAAAAATCACACGTGAACTGTTACCCATAAATTAGGAGAAAACTAAAATGTCAGATGGCTACATTATAATCTGAACAACATATAACATGAAATTTAAAGTGTGCCAAATGGCTACTCTATGCATTGTAGGGTTAAATATATTGTCATTTTTCTTTGTTTACTTCATTTTATAGTTAAATAAATAAGTATTTTAAAACAATATTTCTTATAGAGAATAAGCAATTGTTAAATATTTTGAAAATTCTTCATTGCAGGAGCGGTATCATTGCGGATCACTGTACCCCAGCAGTGAGCGGTCAACTGTGCCCATGTTGAAGTTCAATACATACTCATAAAAATATCTTTTTAAGTTTTCTTTTTAGCATATTAAACTTTTAAATTAGATAAAGACCAGTGTTTTACCTTTTCAAAAAAAGTTATTTTATCTTATTTATCCATACCCTTTAACTAATGAATAAAGAAAAGTATGATGATGAAAAATTTTACTTTTAGGAGCTCAAAAAAACCAGTCAGAATAAAAGGGTTCATTCTGAGTTAACGATGTGTTCTGAAGGCTATAAGTAATCAATCCAGTGCTGTTATCAATTAGCCTAAAAGAAAAGCTTTTAAAAATTTTAAAATCAGTAAAATATAAGGGGCGACCCACTGTGTACTTAGGTCCACTGTACCCCGCTCTCCCCTATATCAATTTCATAGAAATCTGATTATAATTACGCGAGTTAGAGCATGGACAGACAGACAGACAAACCGAATTCATAAACACTTTTCAATTACTGGTAAGTGTTAAAAAGCAAAAATATTCTGGGTGCATTATGAAAAACTTTACAATACTTTAAACATTACCTTTAAATATACAGAAAAATCATACACTTTTGCCGCTGAGAATTTTAATTTACATAAGTTGTGTAATAAATCTAGAAGATTTTAATTTCTTATTATATTAACCCATAACTGCTGTTAGCTGTCTCACAGACAGTTTTTTTTTTTTTTTTTCACAGTTTAACTTGTTTCCGTTTAACTATAGGTACTAGTGAAATTTGTTTTGTTTGAAATCCTAGTACTATCAATAGAGACTTCTAAATAGGTGAATTTTAATTATAATAGTTCTATACATAAAGTTTAATACACAAATAGTATCCCGAGTTAACCCGGGAGAGCTCGCTGCATGAGATTTTCTCTCACAGTCGTACTTTAAGACTCTTATTTAAATCATTTTTCATTTTAATTAAAATTTCAAAATGTTTTTCAATTATTTCACCTATTTTGTGAATAAAAGTACTAAGCCAACCATAAAAAGTTGATATTATATGAATGTAAAGTAAAAGAAAAGCAATTGGGCATTCTCACTAGCGAGTTCTCCCGGGTTAATCAAGTCTTTTATTCATCCTTCAATCAAGTGGTCTCAGCGACCGCTCAGTGTCTATAGAGCAATTTTTGTCACAGCACTTGGATTAACATGTTTACAATAAAGTTCATTTAGAAGGACAAAAATTTTAGGGGCCCCTTAAATCTGTGGTCTTTGAGAGAGTGCCTCGCGTGCATTGCCATTAACCTTTAACTGATGTTACCGGTCTCTCAGACCGCGGCTTTTTTCAATTTTTATAGTTTAACTTGCAATTTTCAGTTTAACTACAAACACTACCGATATTTTGTTCCGTTTGGAACTTTAGTACGATAACCAGATACTTTTGAATAGGTTAATTTTAATTATAACAGTCCTGTACAGAATGTTTAGTACAAAAACACCATCCTATGAGTTAATCGTGTCTTTTATTCATCTTTCGATGGAGCGGTCTCACATACCGCTTCACACTAGTTATGTGACAATTTCTGTGACATCAGTTAAAGGTTAACCCTAGAATACAAAGGCGTCGTCTGTCAGACTTCTCGACAATCTCACCCCCCCCCCTCCTTTACTTTGATAATACGATATTTGACATAGTAAACTTACGTGTTGATATGTAATAAACAATAGTCGAGTAGACGCATTTGTATTCTAGAGTTAATAAGGAATTAACACTAAACTAGTAAAATTTTGCTGAAAAAATATTTGTTTCAGATTGGCCCAAACAATATTAACTTTTAACTGATGTTACCGGTCTCACAGACCGGTGCTTTTTTTCAGTTTTCATAGTTTAACTTCCAAATTTCAGTTTATCTACAAACACTACGGAAATTTTGTTTCATTTGGAACTTTAGTACTATCACCAAAGACTTTTGAATACGCGAATTTTAATTATAACACTCCTGAACAAAAAGTTTAGTACAAAAACAACATCCTATGAGTTAATTCCGGCTTTTATTCATCTTTCGGTGGAGCGGTCTCGCAGACCGCTTCACACTAGTTATGTGACATCAGTTAAAGGTTAATTTATTGTCAAACAACAAGACCGTAACCAGAATTAATTTCGGGTGGGGGGAGGGGAAATGTATAGATTTTAAGCTCCAGTGCCTTTCTTTTAGATGGAAATACATTAAACGACCCATTAGCATTTTTCAAGTTATCGTGGCGTGAGGGAGTGTTTGGAATTGGTACCGTTTCCCACTCTCTTCCCTCTGGCTACGACCTTATTTTCAAATAGGATTTTTGTTTATAACACAATCCAACACTTTTTGCAAGGCTGAGAACATTATCGAAATTTAAGTCAGCCCCCTTCTCCAGAAATTCAATCCTGGGAGTGTCACTATTGCAAACATATAAATATATAGGGTTACTCTGAAATTATTGAGATACTCGCACACGAGAATTTACAAAATAAAAATAACGGTTTAATTTTAAAATACAACGTATTTTAACACAGCAGACGATTTTTTACTGACTTACTTTCAACTTGTTTAGCGTAGAATAAATTTTAAGACCAATGTCAGACGGGCGTCTTTTTTGCATAGGTATTATCCATTCACAATGCTATAGCATTGTGAATGGATAATAACTAAGCAAAAAAGCAGCAATAAAGACGCCCGTATAACATTGGTCAAAACAGAAGAGAAAATGGAGTTGACGCGAGAACGTTTTCGCGCTATGATTTTCTACGATTTTAAAGCAGGATTAAATCAAGAAGAATGCGTTCAGAGGTTGAAATTAGCATTTGGTGATGAATCTCCAGCTCGTGCTACTCTATTCAGATGGTTTAACCCGGGAGAACTCGCTGCATGAGATTTTCTCTCACAGTCGTACTTTTTAAAGACTCTTATTTAAATCATTTTTCCTTTTAATTAAAATTTCAAAATGTTTTACAATTATTTTACCTATTTTGTGAATAAAAGTACTAAGACAACCAAAAAAAGTTGATATTATATGAATGTAAAGTAAAAGAAAAGCAACTGGGAATTCTCACTAGCGAGTTCTTCCGTTTTAAAGAATTTAGCAGAGGTCGCAATTTTCTTCAGGATGAAGAACACACAGGAAGGCCGCCGTCGGCAATAATCCCGGATAATGTGTCTGCCATACGAAAAATGTTAATGGATGATAATCGCTGTACCTATCAAACGATACAGAAGGAACTTAACATTGGATCCGCAGCCATACACAAAATTATTCTTGAGGAATTGCATATGAAATAAAAAAGAAAAGTGCCCAGCTAAACTGATAGCATTGAGCCAACAGGCTATTCACACTAATTGTATATTATAGTCTTATTTTAAAGAATAATGCCCCTTAAAAAAAATAAGTGAACGGGAATTAGCCCCCGTTTCCCCCTTTATACTTAACCAGTGAACCTCCAAATCTAATCAAGAAAGCTCCTTAACATAATAAACCGGTAGACCAAATTTGCAGCAAATTGAATAATTCTGCATGAAAAACCCGTTTATATAAATTAAGGGGGTTGGAGTAGCCCCCTTTCCCCCTTTATCCTTAACCAATGAACCCCCAAAATATTCAGGGAAGTTCCTTAACATAATAAACCGGTATACCAAATTCGGAGCAAATCGAATAATTCTGCATGAAAAACCTATTTATCTGAATTAAGAGGGGTGGACTAACCCCCCTTATCCTTAACCAATGAACCCCCAAAACTAATCAGGGAAGTTCCTTAACATAATAAACCGGTATACCAAATTCGGAAAAAATCGAATCATTCTGCATGAAAAACCCATTTATCTGAATTAAAGGGGGGGTGGACTAACCCCCCTTTTCCCCCTTTAACGTTAACCAATAAACTGCCAAAACTAATCAGGGAAGCGCCGTATCACAATGAACCGAGAAGAAAATTTTGAACCAAATCGGATGTTTCTATCAAGAGTTATCGCGTTACGTACGTACGTACATACATACATACAGAACGGGCGGGCACATTAGCTCTCAGGCTTTGATAGTCTGTGAGCTAAAAAGTAGTTTGCCGTTGGGTTCCCCATAATCTAACTGAGCACCAAAAAGAGGAGAGTGTCAGAATCAGTAAAGAAACTCTTAAATTGCTAAATGATGATGGCCACCGCATCATTTCT
Source organism: Maratus speciosus (assembly GCA_963932465.1). Classification (NCBI taxonomy): domain Eukaryota; kingdom Metazoa; phylum Arthropoda; class Arachnida; order Araneae; family Salticidae; genus Maratus; species Maratus speciosus. The sequence goes on along the minus strand of OZ010796.1, from coordinate 489,497,796 downwards.
AAAATTGTAACGGGTGATGAAACATACATACCGTTTTTTGACGTTTCAACACGTCAAGAAAGCAAAGTATGGGTCTTTGAAGATGATCCCACGCCGACAATGGGGAAAAGACAACGCACATTGAAAAAAGTGATGTATACCGTTTTCTTCAGAAGTACGGGATTGGTCAAAGCTATCGAGTTGGAAGGACAGAAGACAGTAACAGCAAACTGGTATACCACTAAATGTCTTCCAGAAATCCTACAAGAAGTGAATGTTAGGGGACTAATGCTTCACCATGACAATGCATCTTCACATACATCCGGATTAACAGTTGAGTTTCTTAAACAAAAACGAATTAAAGAGATAGGACATCCGCCGTATTCACCTGATCTAGCTATGTGCGACTTTTGGTTATTCTTTAATCTAAAAAAGAACTTAAGTGGACGTAGTTTTCATTCAGAAGAGGAGATTGATGTGGATATAAATGCATTTTTTCATCTATTCCTAGAAATGAATGGCTTGAGGCATTTAATCTGTGGAAAATTCGTCTACAAAAGTGCATTGATGCTGGAGGAGACTACTTTGAACACACCTAAAATTTTGTAAGTATAACTTTAAAAACCTAGTTGTATCTCAAAAATTTCAGAGTGACCCTCGTATAACGATATTACGACGAAAACATTTATTATAATATAGCTCACAATATTTTCTGCAAAAACTTAATTTACAAAAGATAATCGTTTATATTTTAATCTGATGCACTCTTGTAATTTTTTTATTTTTACACCGACGAAATAAAGAATCCATTTTAATGAATACATAATATTATCTCACAAATCCGCAACATTGAGTTTCCATTATACTAGTTAAATCTCTTTAATAAGAGTTGTATTTATTGTTAACCGGCTAAAATTTAATGTCTGAAGTTTGGGAAGTTTAGAGGCCATTAAGTTTATGAATTCCATGATTCTCAAGAAATTTTTATTGTATGGTACTTTTAAGATCAACCATTAAAAATTCTTTAGTCCATCAAAAAGAGACTAAAAAAATTGTATTTACAACTTTTGTACAAATTTTCAGGCTGTATTTTGCATGAAAAACTGCAAATTTCACCAAACGGCGTTGATCATTAGCGAGAAAAATGTTATTCCGCGATTACTTATTAGTCCAGGCAATAGGGAACTTTACCTGGCAAAATTAATGGAAGTTCTGGAAATAGGCTTAACTTTATGTTTTTTGGGTCGCTGAATCCGAAATTATAACTTCCCACCAAAATTTTCCCCGGCCACACCCTCAAATTTTGGTAAAATGCACCACAAAAACGGTTTTTATTAAAAAAATCAAATTTTTTATTGTTTTAGGGAAAAAGTATCTAGAAATTAGACACTAGACTAGAAAGTAGACAAAATTTGCAACAAATTAGCCATATGACATTATGACTTAGGATGAAGGGGAAGGGGGGATCTGCCTCGGAACATGCGCCGCGGTGCTGCGTGGAATAAGTTGCACAATTCCACTTAACCACTCACACGTTTACATTCGCCCTCCCATCTCCCCCTCCGAACTTTCTCTATAAGGTTTACTTTAAGTTTATTGGGTCGCTGAATCCTAATTTTTAACTTCCCCCCAGAATTTAGCCCGCACTACAAAATAGTGGTTTTTAACTCAAATTTCTTATTGTTTTAGGGGAAAAGCAATACAAAATTCAGAAACTAGACAAAATTTGCAACAAATAGGATACATGACATTATGACGTAGGATGAACGGGGAGGGAGAGGGCTGCCTCTGAACATGCACTGCGGCGCTATACGTGCGCTAAGTTATGAAATCCAGGCAATAGGGGATTTTACCTGGAGAAATTAATACTAGTTCTGCATTTCGACTCACTTTGTTTTTTGGGTCGCTGAATCCTAATTTGTAACTTCCCACCAAAATTTCACCCGGCAACCCTCAAAAAATTGATTTTTTGAAAAAATTTAGTTTTTGAGAAAAGCGCGCGGGGAATGTTCCGAGGCAGCCCACTCTCTCCCGGTTTATCCTACGTCATAATGTCATATATCCTATTTGTTGCAAATTTTGTCTAGTTTCTGAATTTTGTAATGCTTTTCCCCTAAAACAATAAGAAATTAAGTTAAAAACAACTATTTTGGGGGGTTTTGGGGGGCAAAATTTTAGGGGTAAGTTAAAAATTCGGATTCAGCGACCCAAAAAACTTAAAGTAAACTTTATAGAGAAAGTTCGGAGGGGGAGATGGGAGAGCGAATGTAAACGTGCGAGTGGTTAAGTGGAATTGCGCAACTTAGTCCACGCAGCACCGCGGCGCATGTTCCGAAGCAGATCCACCTTCCCCTTCATCCTAAGTCATAATGTCATATATCTAATTTGTTGCAAATTTTATCTACTTTCTGAATTTCTAGATACTTTTCCCCTAAAACAATAAAAATATTAATTTTTTTAATAAAAACCTTTTTTTTGGGGGGGGGGGGTGCATTTTACCAAAATTTGGGGGGGGGGGTTGCCGGGGGAAATTTTGGTGGGAAGATACAAATTCGGATTCCGCGACCCAAAAAACAAAGTAAGCCTATTTGCAGAACTTCCATCAATTTTGCTAGGTAGAATCCCTATACGGTCTCTATTGCCTGGACTATATGCCTTTAAATCTCTTTTCTGCTGACAGACATCTTAGCCCCCTAGAATAAATACTTAGTCACGTTTCCTGTGGCGGAGAAGGTGTACAGACGTTCTTTTTAAATCCTAATTTTATTTTATAAGGGAAAAAATATTGATTTTAAGATCCTTTTTACATAATATTTTACATCTAAATTAATAGCTTTGAAATTACTGATATATAAAACTAAAACCCTTAACTGCGGTGACAAAAAATGGCGCATAGCTACGGTGACCTGCCTCTGAAACCAACTGATCGAAACATGAGTAAAAACCCAATTCACCCGCAGGATACAGTTTTAGTGCAAAACTTTATTGACAGAAGTTAATTGTTAATACTATTTTAAGTATCAAGATGTTAAACCCTTGTTTCCTGTGAATACAAATATGAGAAATTTACAGTCAAAACTGATATGTTTTACCTTATGAGGCCTCAAAAATTGTGTAAAAAGTTCTCAGGATGTCCTTTCGCTAAAAAGAATTGGATTCATTCTTCTTTCAAATAACTTCCAACAGCAAAATAGTCAGAAATGTTTCTTTCTTAAAAAAATCAAATTCTCACTTCTGCTACAACATAAATGTTACCATTACCTACACCTATTTTTAATTTTTTATGTTTGCAAATACATCTTTTGAAAACATCCCTCTTGTTCTCCGATTCAAACTTATAAATTATCAAAGATTTAAAAAGTACTTGCCCCCCCCCCCCCAAGAAAATCTTATGCTAGTTTCCCGTGATGGATAAATTTTCAATTCTATGTATTTTTAACCATCAGCCAAAATACTATATATTCGTTAGATTTTAATTTCATTGCTTAAGAACTGAATTATTTAACAAAACGTTCTTACTAACTGTATAATTTGCGTACACTGTAGACACTGTAGGGGAGAATAGGGAGGAATGGGACACTTTTTGTAAAAATAAGAAAATCACCTTTGACATAAAAAAAAAAATTTAATTTATAGAATACAAAATGAAGTGCTTTCTAATGTCCTTGGACAATATAGAAACATAATATGCAGAAACAATTTTATAATTAAAGAAACTGTACGTTTCAAAATGTGTCCCATACCTTCCCACTAAGAGGTATGGAACAGCTATAAAGCAAAGCTTGATAAGGCACAAATAGTCAAGTGTCGGCTACATATGCAAGTCTAACAAAGATTGTAGATTGATAATGTCTGTGCCACAATATTAAATTCCAGTATCTTCATACCTGGAAGAAACATTCACGATTGTCAGTCACAGATGACATAAAAAAATCATCAGTTTAATTTGCATTTTGAAGTAAATGAGTATATTATCAATGTTATAATTAATATAATACCCTCTTAAAAATATTTGCATATTTGCAATTTGCATTCATCTTATTAAAAAGAAGGAAATGGACTTGTCTCACTCCTCTCTTTGCTGGCATAACCCATTCCTCCACGCTGCCTTCTTTTGTGTTAAACTTCTTATATAAATAACAATGCTGCTTTTAGACTTAGTTTAAATTGTGGATAATATACAGTATGATGTTCCATAAATAGGGAAACTATTACATCTATGCATAAACAAGTAATTAATATACAGAAAGCATAAAAAGTATACAAAACAATGGATCAGGATACATAAGTCGCGTTTTTGGCCCATGAAATAGACTAAAAATTCGATTTTGTTGTAGAGGAGACCGGGGGAATGGCGGCACCTTAAGGGAATTTAAATTTTTTCACCTCTAAGAAATGTTTATTTTTAAACAGTAAAAATTCAAACTCTGAATCATGATCTTTAGTTTCAGTATAAATTTCACCGTAATTATAACTGTAACATAAGCACTCATAAAAAAACTTATTTCAACCTCTGCACGGTGGCGGGATTACCCAAGATAGTGGGGTAATTCCGCCACAGTATCGGGGTAACGACGCCACTCTTTAATGATCTAGTAAATACATCAAATGTATACTAGGACACACATAACCTACAGATAATATTTAGAAAGCAAAAGTAATTTATCAGTTACAATCTAACCCAAATTGAAAAAGTCAGAAATATAAATTTCTGCTGAATCGGCTCCACTACACTCAAATGACGCCATTTCTCAGCCGATTTGCATGGTGGCGGCATTACCCCGAGAGAACAATATGGCGGAAATTCCCAAGCAAAGCCGAAAGAAGAACCGAACTTGCTCAACGCATTGCATCAAAATGTCGGCGAATGCATGTAGATTACGGGTAATATTATCTTAAATACCTAATGTTACGATAAAACGTGCTTATCTCTACTCATTAGAAACTCCAAAATAATAAGCAACTAGATGAAAACTAAATTTTTCACTAGAACAAACGAACGACGTGCAGCAAAATCACTCTCACTCAAGGCACTGTTTCTATTGTTGGTTGCTATAGTGCAGGCACATTCACTATCTCAAACTGCACTTAGTTTTTAAACTATGCGGAATGGCGGCATAACCCCGGGTGGCGCCATTCCCACGGTCTCACCTACTGACTTAATTATTTCACTTTTTAATATTAGAAGGTATATATTGTACAATTTTAGCAATAGTTTTTGTATTTTGTTCGGATTTATAGGACTTACACAAGCTCAAAGTAACTTCGAATTCAAATTCAAAATTTTCGTAATTGATGAAAAATACGCAATTTCTGCTATTTTTAATCTCAATTTACTCTCAATTTTTAATATTTTATTATGGGCGCAGCTTTGCAACACTTTTAACATATTTTGTATATTTTGATGTGTTTTATAATATATGTCAAGAAGAAAGTGTTGCACGATTGCGTTCATATAAATAATTGGTGTAAAAGTAGGAGAAATTACGTATTTTTTATCCAAACTACGAATTATACAAACTTTGAGCTTGTGTAAGTCATAAATCCGGACAAAACACGAAAACTATTGTTAAAATCGTACAATACCTTCTAATACGTACCTTCTAATATTAAAAAGTGAAATAATTAAGTCAGTATAACATAATCGAATTTTAGTCTATTTCATGGGCCAAAAACGCGGCTTATGGACCCTGATCTTTTGATTCTTAAAATAATCTTTTTTATATACAATTGTAGGCTTATGCAAATCAGCACCTTTTTTCAACTGAAGATTGGGCTCCCATTTCTTCATCTAATGCGTAGTTGATGAAATGTTTAGAATAATACATAGAGAGAAAAACCTACTGTCCCATTCCACCCCACTCTCCCATACATGTATTAAGAATTTTGTTAGTTTGTTTACAAAAATCTTATCACGATGTTTTAAGATTTATAAATAATCTCAATTTGCAGCACGAATACACTACATATTACCATGCTACTAGTGCTTAATTTCTGATATCCAATATCCTCCTGAGACCCAAGCAAAATATAATGCATATATTTTTTTTCAACAAATAGGCATCAAAAATTATGTTTTAAAGAAATTAATAAATTTCGATTTTTTAACTTTTACAGCACATCCATCTAAATGGATGTTCAGGCCATAACTCGCTTTAAAATAATTTAAAAAATGCTAAAAGTATGGGGAAGAATAGAATTTATTGTAAAGAACATAAGGTAAGTATTAACATCTGCTATTAAAATTGCAAAAAAAAAAAAAATAGTTTAAACAAATTAAAATTACATAAGAACAAAACTTACCAGCAGAACGTAAAATTCCAACTTGACTCATTTATTACGCCATTTTATAAACAAAGTAGTTAACGTTGGCAAAAATCAAAAACTGAATGTTGATTTTTGATTCATACATTACCATGTTAACTGGTTTTAGATTGCTACAATGAAATTTAACGCAATAGAAGGAGAAAGCAAAACATCCGTTTAAATGGATGCCAGGTCTCAGGAGGATATTTCTCAAGCCTTTATTTTGTTATATCGCTCACCCGCAAGAAAATCTCGACAAAAGTAAATTTCACAGGAGAGGCAAAAGAAAATTGGCTGAATTTTACCATAAGATGAAATTGCAGCACTTAGCTCAGCATGCAGAAATAAAAACGTGCATAAAAGCATAAGCCCTTTAAGAATGAAGACGTTGGATGTGGTTTGGAGGGTTGCGAAATTTTACCTCCGCACACAATCCACCCCTCTTCTGTGGTCACAAATGGACATATAGCGCAATAAAGGTATTTTCCTTATAACTACCATTATGAAACTGTTTGTGTAGCAAGATACATCTATTACTGGAGTAAAACGCAAAATGAATTTTTGCGAGATGAGTCACTTTTCTTGCGGATGAGCGATATGTAGTTTCACTTTCTTAACAGATTATTTAAGAAAACAGTGTGGATAATCTAAATATCTAAATTACTTTAAAACGATTCGCAAAAATACATACTCAATAAGGGATGGGTACTAATTCTACTTCTGGTTACTAATTTCTACTCTTAAACATACTTTCTTTCAATAACTGGCAGAGTTTAAAATCTTAAAATCTGAAGCTGCTCAACTACGGTTGTATTACACTTGAAACATTAACTTAAAAAGTGATTTGATTAACTAAACTTTTTAAAATAGATTCATACCCCAATAAGGTTATACAACTCAGTTGTGTTCAGCCATTTTGAGCATGTAGATAGGATTAAACGTGAATCGGCCTGTCTTAACTTCGGTAGACAATATATTATACATCTCCTGAATAGAAATTTCACAACACAACATTATCCATGCCATAAATTTGTGAAAGATAATAAAAAATTGTTTGATTTTATATATATATATATATAAGGGGGGGGGGGCTGTTTAATAGCCTCTGCTTATTAACCAGGAGAAGACCCTTTAATTGCCTTCGAGGAGGACTTAAAGGAATCGACTGGGAGTGGAGACTTAATGTCCAATCCGCACCTTCCACCGGTACAGCCTGTTAGTACCCTTACCTAGTGCATGGGGAACAAACGCGGATGGGCTTCCTCCAACCCGCTTGGCCAGCGTGGAGGAATTTGGCCACCTACCCCCCTTATTTTACCATGAATTCACACAAAAAAAAATCACGGCCCTTAATTCCCGGCGGTCTGAATGTTCCTGGTTACGGCAGCGATCAGAAAGACATGAAGACAGAGGGTGCTAAGAATAACCGGGCTCGGCTAGGTTGCCATAAGTTGATGGCCTTGGCTACGTATAATGGACAATCCCTATCTTCGGAAAATCGTTTTCAGGAACTTGAAGAAGAATTAGAAAGAATCAACTGGGGCATCTTAGGATTATGTGAAGTAAGAAGAAAAGGAGAAGAGAAGATAGATCTTGCCAGCGGACATGTATTATACTACAGAGGCACAGAAGATGGAAGAACAAGCGGTGTAGGATTTCTGATTCATAAAAGGTGGAAGAATCACATCGTAGAATATGATAGTGCATCAGATAGAGTTGCAAGGTTAGTAATACAAGTGTCCAGAAGATACAAGCTGCAAATTACCCAAGTTTATGCACCAACAGTAAGCTATACTGATGAAGAAGTTGAGGATTTCTATGAAGAAGTTGAGGATTTCTACGAAGAAGTAGCTTCAATGCATCAAAAGGGAAAATGCTACATAAAATTAATAATGGGAGACTAGAATGCTAGAATTGGGGGAAAAAGAGAAAGGTGAGTGATCAGTAGGAAATCATGGATATGGGGTGCGAAATGAAAGAGGAAACAGATTGAGTTTGCAGAATGTGAACAGTTGTATATCATGAATTCATTTTTCAAGAAAAAGCCACAAAGAAAATGGACATGGCGTTGTGCAAATGGCTCAACAAGTGAAATCGACTACATCTTAACAAACAAAAAGCATCTTATTCAGGATTGCAGCGTTCTCAATAACTTCAATACAGGAAGTGATCACAGGTTGGTTAGATGCAAACTGCTGTTAAATACTAAAGTGGAAAGAATGAAGCTTTTGCAACACTCAAAGAAATCAATCGATATAATAAATCTCCAGAAACATAAAGAAGAATTCCATTTGGAACTTAAAAACCGTTTCCAAGTACTTCAATCAGCTTTAGAAGAAGAGCAAGATGTTACAGTAGTGAACAAGAAACTAACCAGTACTCTACAAGATATTGCAAAGAAGATAGCCGGCGATGCACAAGTAAAGCAGGCAAAGAAAATAACAGAAGAAACAAGAAGATTGATGAAGAAACGCAGAGAATTTAAAATGAAGAAAAACGATCCTAAATCAAGAGTTGAATATGCTGAATTATGTAAAACGGTAAGAAAATGTGTTACAGAAGATATCAGAAAATTTAACTCTGATCTTGTCAAGAAAATTCTAGAAGATAACAAAAGTTTAAAATCAGCTAGGCGAAAACTTTGTGTTGGAAGAAAAGGTATTTTTGCACTAAAGAGGGCAGATGGAACAATCACCAAAATCAATAAAGAAATAGTACACATTGTCGAAAAATTCTATAACGATTTATATAAATGTGAAGATCAGAGGGAAATCAACTTATGTGATCCACGAGAAAACTTAACAGAAACCGATGCCATAATCCCAGTGACGACAGACGAAGTTTTACAAGCCATTAAATTTATGAAAAAAGGTAAATGCCCCGGAGAAGATGGAATTACAATCGACCTTATCAAAGAAGCAGGAGAAGAATTTGCAAAAATGCTATCCTTACTGTTTTCCAAATGTCTCCAGAAGTCAGATGTACCAGAAGATTGGAATAATGCTGTGATGGTGCTACTTTACAAGAAAGGAGAGAAGGAAAACATTAAAAACTACCGTCCAATCAGCTTACTGTCAGTGATTTATAAAATGTTCACCAAAGTTTTAACGACAAGACTTGAATCAGCTCTGGACTCAGCTCAACCTAGAGAACAAGCAGGATTCCGAAGTGGATTCAGCACAATGGATCATATCCAAACGGTAAGGGAACTCATAGAAAAACATAAGGAATATAATTTACCTCTTTGCCTTGCCTTTATTGATTATGAAAAAGCATTTGATTCGGTCTACACATCAGCAGTAGTAGAATCTCTGGAGGACATTGGTATAGACAAACCTTACATTAATATTATAAAGAAGATTTACAAGAAAGCAACAGCAACCATCCGCTTGGACAAAGGAAAAGCAAAGATCAAGCTTGGAAGAGGGGTAAGACAAGGAGACACCATTTCGCCTAAGCTTTTTACTGCTGTCTTAGAAAATATTTTCAAAAAGCTGGATTGGGAAAACAAAGGGATTAGAATAAATGGGGAATATTTAAGTCATCTCCGATTCGTTGACGACATTTTAATTTTCAGTAACAGGCCTGAAGAATTGGAAAATATGCTAAAAGATTTGGCAGAAGCTAGCATTAATGTGGGATTAAAAATAAACTTGGAAAAGACTAAGGTGGTGTTCAATTCATTTGCATCAAAAAAGAAAATCGTCTACAACAACACTGAAATTAAAGAAGTGCAAAGTTATGTGTACCTTGGGCAAGAAATATCATCTGATAATAGTATCATGAATGAAATCAATAGAAGAATAAGAAATGGATGGAGTGCTTTTGGGAAGAACAATATTATTCTGAAGAGTAGCATGCCCCTGTGTTTGAAAAGAAAGGTATTTAACCAATGTGTTTTGCCTGTCCTAACTTATGGAGCAGAAACATGGACGCTAACAAAACGGATGGTACAAAGATTACAAACAACACAGAGAAGTATGGAAAGATGTATGCTGGGTATAACTAGAAGAGACAGAAAAAGAATAACCTGGATAAGAAGTCAGACGAAAGTTTTTGACATCATTGAAAGAATTAAACGGCTAAAATGGAAATGGGCTGGGCACATCGCAAGAAGACAAGACAATAGATGGAGCACAAACACCCTACAGTGGTATCCCAGAGATGTAAAACGGCCAAGAAGACGACCTCAAGTAAGATGGAGTGATAAAATCAGAAAAGTAGCCGGTGTAAATTGGATGACTAAAGCACTAGACAGGAAACAGTGGAAAAATCTGGGGGAGACCTACATCCAGCAGTGGATTGAAAACTGATGATGATATATATAGGGGTGAGTGGGGTGGAATGGGACAGTGGGAGAAATGGCGCAGTAGATTTTTTCTCTTTATGTATCATTCTCAACATTTCATCAATCACACATTAGATGAAGCAATGGTACCCCAATCTTCAGTTGAAAAAAGTAGCTGATCTGCATAATCTTGTGATTGTATAAAGAAAAGGATTTTTTCAAGAACCAAAAGTAAATTTGCTTCATATACTTTTTATGCTTTCTGTATATTAATGACTTGTTTTTGCATAGATGTAATAGTTTCCCTATTTTGAAACATACTGTATATTATGCATAATTTAAACTATGCCTAAAAGCAGCCTTTTTTTAATATAAGAAGTTAACATAAAATGTAGAGGGAGGAATGGGGCATGTCAGTAAAGGGAGGAATGAGACATGTCTAATTCCTTCTTTTTAATAAGATGAATGTAAATTTCTAACATGCAAATATTTTTAGAGGGTAGTATATTAATTATAACATAAATATATTCATTTAGTTTAAAATGTAAATAAATTGAACTAATGATTTTCTGTCATCTCTCACTGACAATCCTGAATTTGCCTTCTAGTGATGAAGGTACTGGAATTTGATATTATGGCCCAGACATTATCAACCTATAATCTTTGTTAGACTGTATATATAGCAAACACTAGACTATTTGTGCCTTATCATACATTGTTTTATAGCTGTTCCATACCTCCCTGTTAGTGGGTAGATAAGGGACACATTTTGAAATTTACAATTTCTTTACTTATAAAATTGTTTCTCAAAATTATGTTTCCATATTGTTCAAGGACATTAGAAAGAGTTTCATTTTGTATTCTATATATCGAAATTTTTGTGTCAAACAAAGTTGATTTTCTGTATTTTTGTAAAAAGTGTCCCATTCCTCCCCACTCTCCCCTATACATCCTGCTTAATACAACAAAGTAACCAATACATTGCTTCAAACTTTGGGTTTTTTTCAAATCAAATATATTTTGAACAAGAAATCCTATTAATAAATGAAATCAAGTAAGTACGATATAGAAAAAATACCGGTTTCATTAATTTTTTTGGTCCAAAACATATAAAAAAAGACGTGCTTTAATATTCTTTGGTTCAAAACATGTTTATTTGATTTGGACAATATCCTGAGGTTGACAGCTGTACCAATACACCCTCTCCTCACTGATTTCATATAATATGCTTACACCCTATACTAAAGGCGTTGAAATGAATATATTTCTTTTCAACTGAAGACTAATAAACATCAGTTATTGCTCTTCACGTATAAGTTGCAAGAATAACCAGAAAAACAATGTTATTGTCAAAGTTACTATCAGGAATAATATAATGACACATACAAAATTTTTAGAAGTTTAAAAAGTCAAGCATAATAACCACCTGAAATCGTCCTCACGCTTTGTCTTTCGTATCTTCTTTTTATTTGACCCTTTCTTCGCAGATGTATTAACTAACTTCTCCTTTTTAGGCTGTTTTCTAGAAACTCCAGCCATAATGATTAATTTGTAAATTTACTATTCAGTAAGAAAAAAATCTGTCTCTAGACAAAATGCTAAATTCTTTGAAAAAAACAAACAAAGCACTTTGCTGAATTTCAGTTAACAGTTAATAAAAAAATAAACGATAACAGAAAGGATTTTGGAAAAAATTCAATTTACGGACTGAATTCTTAGCACTTGGTTAGCACATTCAGGCAAATTTCAGAATTTCGCAACTTAAGAAACTTAATGTTATTTTACGAAAATCTTGAAAAAAATGACAATAGACTATATTCCAAATCTGGGTTCGAGGCTGAAAAAAGTCACGTGGTACCGGTAATTTACCAAAAGAATTTCTAACTGATAAGAAGGGAGGCTACTACTGCTGCTTTCCTCATGAACTGTTTCACTGGCTGGCGAGGATTTACATTACGTCTACGGGACCTTCCCTTCTTTACGCTAGAAGTTTTTACCTTAACCACGTGATCATAACGTAGATGGACTCATAGATTAAGGACCAAGATGGGACATTTACGGCAAAATCTGTAATGGCAACAGTACTAGCGTCACTATCGGCAAGGGGGAAGAACTAACAAACCTCCGAAATTTACCTATGTTGAAGAAATATGTTTATCCTCTATGGTTTGAATATCTATTCATTCCTAAAACGAATCAGGTGTCAGACGATATTCTATTCATGCTTGTTTTATTTATTTAGCTGCTTTTTTTTACCGTACTTTTATTGTTCATTTTTAACTTACAAAATGATAATTAGAATAATAATATAAAAGAAAGCCGCCAGAAAATTCTGTTAAGAATGGAAATATGTAAGTTTATAAGATTAAATTTTAAAAAATCAAATTCAGGTATTGTGTCAATTTACTCATATCGAATAAAATTTTATTGAGTGCAATGTCAGTACCTCTATTTATTTTTAACTTTTAGATTTATACAATTCTAAAAATTTGTCGAAAGGAATTTTTCCCTATCTGTAATATTATTATTATTATTTCTTATATGTTAATATTATAAACATTATTGAATTGATTGTACGTTATTTACATTAAAAACAATATTTTTATTTTATCTGTAAGGAAGTGAAAATGCATAAATTTTAAAAGATTATTGTAACGATTGTTTAATACGTTAAACTTCATAAATTTGTAAAACACGGGCTATAAAAATTTTCCTGCCAAAGGGGACAAATTATGAAATTTTCTGGGACTTGTAGAGTTCAACATTTCGTATATTTTTATGTTACACCATTGCTTTTGATATATAGCATTCAAGACGAAATTTTTACCTAGTATTCGTCGCACTTAAAACTGTTCACTAATCATGTAAAGAAAAAAAAAACATATCCGTGCATGAACATAGAATAGATATTAGATATATAAAATAGAATGTCTATTCTATGTTCATGCATCGGTGTAAGATTCTATCGAAAACGTAAACATGCAACATTAAAAAAAGAAAGATCACAATAAGGTAGATACTCAATAATAAGCATACTACAAGGATGGGGAGTTTCTTCCCCATTGTCACTAAGGGCACTACGATCGCAATCGCATTACCATTACGCTCTATGGGAATGTCCGATCTTGGATGTTAATCTATGGATGGACTATCCTCCATTTTGGTTCTAAACACAGGACGTCGAAATTAAGGTGCCTTTATATGACAGTGGCGACATACACACAGGATACATGCTCTGACAACAGCGCCTAGACGATACAGTGTGGAAAACGGCTATTCCTATAATTACAGCGCCTAGAAGATACAGTGTGGAAAACGGCTATTCCTATAATGCTTTAAAAAGTGCTAAAAACTTGTATCCCATAAATCTCCAACAATGCTCAGCGGCAATATGCTGATACGAGCGCCATCTCGTAACTCTTTTCAATATAAACACTGTGTTTTCAAAAATTATAGAATGTTAAATATCGGAAACTATAAATATAAGATATTTTAGTCTGTTATAAGCTAATTTAGTTAAGGAATGACGTGAACTGTTTTAGAATGACTATCGTTTTTAAATCGCTACGATCGACATCTTATTATTCAGCATCGTTGTACATTTATGGGATTCAATTTTTTAGCACTATTTTGTAGCCGTTTTCCACACTGTATCTTCTAGGAGCTGTTCAAACTATGGCAAACCTACATTCCAAGCTTGTCGATACTCGCCTAAACGAGTACGATTATAGGAATGATACTACACGCTGTTAAAAATATCGTGAAAAATTACCTCTGTTTTTCAAGGCTATCTATTTTCTGACCAATGAGAACGCTTCATAGGTGTTAATGTAGCGTTCTCATTGGTCAGAAAATAGAGAGCCTTTAAAATCAGAGGTAATTTTTCACGATATTTTTAACAGTGTAGGGCGCCTCGATATGAGAGTAACCACACATGAGTTATAGAATTTGATTGTTTGAGACGATTTTGGACAAAAGTGATTCGCCAAGCCTCTTGGCGACACTGCCATTATCGTCAAGCTAATACTTCACTGTTAAAAATCTGTAGCTTTTCCTGCATAATCACTCCACCGCTTTTATAGAAAACGATTACTTGACTATACTATATAGCATTCTCATTGGTCAGAATAAAGGTATTCTATAAAAGTGGTGGAGTGACTATACAGTTGATGCTGCAGACTTTTAACTTAACTCACTCGTATATTGGAACACGTCATGACAATTATCGCCAAGTTCCGGAACAGAAATGTATAGGTTGGCTATACTTTGGATAAACGCGTCTGTCTAGGCAATAGATTAACATACAAGATGGGACATTTCCATAGAGCGTAATGGTAATGCGATTCCGATCGTAGTACCTTTAGTGACAATGGGGAAGAAACTCCCCATCCTTGTAAAATTTTAATTATTGAGTATCTACCTTATTGTGATCTTTCTTTTTTTTAAGGTTGCATGTTTACGTTTTAAATAGAATCTTACACCGATACATGAACATAGAATAGATGTTCAATTTTATATATCTAATATCTATTCTATGTTCATGCACGGTTATATCCTTTCATTTTTTTTTTTTTTACATGATGGGTGAACGATTTAAGTGCAATGAAAAACAGGGTAAAATTTTCGTCTTGAATGCTATATATAAAAAGCAATGGTGTAATATAAAAATATACAAAATACTGCACTCTACAAATCCAAGAAAATTTCATAAATATTTCCATTCGGTAGGAAAATTTTTATAGCCGATGTTTTATTAATTTATGAAGTTTAATGTATTAAACAATCGTTACAATAATCTTTTAAAATTTACGCATTTTCACTTTCTTACAGATAAAATAAAAATATTGTTTTTAATGTAAATAACGTACAATCAATCCAATAATATTTATAATATTAACATATAAGAAATAATAATAAAATTACAGATGGGGAAAAATTCCTTTCGGCAAATTTTTAGAATTATATATATCTAACAGTTAAAAATAAAGAGAGGTATTGATATTACACTCAATAAAGTTTTATTCGATATGAATAAATTAACACAATACCTGAATTTGATTTTTTACAATTTAATCTCACAAACTTACATATTTACGTTATTAACAGAATTTTATGGGGGTTTTCTTTTGTATTATTAGTCTAATTATCATTTTGTAAGTTAAAAGTGAACAATATATGTACGGTGAAAAAAAGCAGCTAAATAAATAAAGCAAGCATGAATAGAATATCGTCTGACACCTGCTTCGTTTTAGGAAAGAATAGATATTCAAAGCATAGAGCGTAAACATATTTCTTCAACATAGGTAAATTTCGGAGGCTTGTTAATTCTTCCCCCTTGTCGGTAGTGACGCTAGTACTGTTGCCATCTGGGCTAACGAGAAAGACAGGCTACCGCGGTGGGTCCGATTCTTCTTTTTTTACAGACCGCTGGAGTCACGTGATGGTCTTTTTGCACACCTTCATTGGTGCATTCGAGCATCACGTGACTCCAGCGGTCTGTAAAAAAAGAAGAATCGGACCCACCGCAGTACCCTGTCTTTTTCGTTAGCCTCGTATTGCCATTACAGATTTTGCCGTAAATGTCCCATCTCGGTCCTTAATCTATGGTCTAGGCACAGTATGAGCATCGTATTTCCCCAGTTTCTCAAATAGAGACACCCTAAATGAGACAAGTTAAGAAGCATTAGCTAGGCTATAGCGACTAGAATACATAGGCAGGGATCCAGATAGATTTTGCGCTGTTTGCGAAATTGCGAACAGTTCGCAGGGACGGGGTTTCGCCAAGTTGAATCAAAGAGCGCGTTCACGGACCGCACTCTGGGTTCCCCAGGTTTCCCCGTGGGGAACCCGAAGCGTTCAGAGCCGGCATCACGTGAATTTTTCCGAGTTTCCCGCAGCGTTCAAAGCCGGAGATTACCCAGATTTCGGGGAACCCACATTACCTGAAAAATTTTGTTGGGTAAAGTGATCACGTGGTTGGGAAATCTGATTTGTTTACCATTTTATAGCTTAACTGTGACTGTTAATCGGAATCACTGTTTTGATCAGTTTTATCGCACATTGTTTCTGTTTTTTTCATATTACAAAAATAATAATTTGGCATATAATAATTTTAACACATAATAATTTGAACTACCATATTTTCCATCGAATGAATAAATCTCCGATTCAGCCTAAAATGGCTAGCAAAACCTGTGATACATATTTGTTGCGATAGTATTCCAGATAAAAATTAACTTTTGGAACAGTTTCCCATCTAAAAAAAGTGATAATTGAATCTATTTGCACTGTCGAAAGTGCAGCTGCCGCCATGTTTGTAAATGTAAATAAAAAAATCCCGCAACTTTACCCGAAAGCGTTCAGAGCCATTTTTACCCAACCTTACACCGAGAAACCAGTATCACGTCATTCCCCAATTTTCCGAGTTACCCGTGTTTCGATCTCTGAACGCGCTCAAAGTTGAAGTCCAACCCACCTCAAAATGGAGGATATTCCAAATATGGGTTCGAGGCTGAAAAAAGTCACGTGATACCGGTAATTTACCCAAGGAACTTCTAACTGATAAGAAGGGAAGATGCTACTGCTTTGCCTGATGAACTGTTTCATTGGCTAGCGGGGATTTACATTACACGTCTACGGAGCCTTCCCTTCTTTACGCTAGACGTTTTTACCTTGATCACATGATCAAAACGCAGATGGAATATCCTCCATTGCGAAAAATAACTTGCGAAATCACGTGACATGAAGCTTGGACCAATCAAATGCCTTGAAATGGGGTTTGATACAAGCGATAGACACCAAAGATGGAAGAAAAGAAAATGTCAACATCTTTCTTTAGAGTTGAACACCGAACTGAACCGTCAATTAAAAAAAAAAAAAGATTGTTTTTGAATAAAGTATTTTTATTTAATTAATCGGATGTTTGAAATTTTCCCTGCAAAGTTGATTACACATTCATAAAGTTTGTATCTAGCATCACGTTGAAAGCTTGAAATTTTTGAAAGCTGAAGTCAAAGCGGCTGAAGTAGTAAGTATTGCTTCTACATTATAACATATTTTAACACTTTCAACCTGTTTTAACTTCTGTAATGAAAATAAAATGTTGTAATAGATTTGGAGATTGATTTTTTGTTCGTTGTATTTTATGAAATTAGCAAGTATAGTATTTTTCTGTATAGTTTCCCCCTATTTTTCGATTATGCTTTCAATGGTTAGCTTCTGTTTCTTTTTGGCTTTTTTTTTATTATAGGGTATGAAACTTTTGTTTGCTTTTGTCATTATGTTTCTATAATGTTCTTATGCGAAAAATTTTTATGCTAAAAAGTTGGTCTAAATTAGAGATGCAAAGATAGCCGAATAATCGGCCCATTCGCCGAATATCAAGTGCATTATTCGGCCTTGGCTGAATAATACTGTAAGAAATGTTTTTATGTTTTGTTTTGTTGGTTATATTTTCTTTTGGTAGTAATAGATAACTTTGAATTTTATATACTAACAGCCATTTCTAAAATATGTACTACTTAGTTATCCCGTCGACCAATTTCGCCAAATTATATAAATCGCCAAACCACCTGCCAATTACGCCTTACAATCTCTCAATTGTATCACCTGAATTGTATTAGGAATGTAAGAAAAAAGAACGCAAAAGGTATTACAAGAAGAAAAAAGAAGGAAAAATAAAAGTTATTTCTCAATTGAGTGAACGACAGAAGCGTGCACAAAGAAAGAATTGGGTACAATAGACAAGGAAAAGTCGAGAGAAGAAAGCAAATAAAAAAAATTACAGCAAGATCTTTTAAATTCTACTACACCAGAAACAGATGATGATCCAGAAATTACAAACAATCCTATTTGCTAAAGATGTGATTGGAAGAGCAGGTACCAGTCGGGTAAAAAGTGGTCGAAAAATTGTTAACAGACACAAAACAAAGACATACTAAAGAATAAAATTGCTTTAAAAAGAGCTTAAAAATGTTATGAAAAGTTGAAATATAAAAGCGAAAAAAATTATTATAAGAAAAGATATCAACGCATCATAAGTAAAAGAAAAAAAATTAAACAGTCCAAAAGAAAAGGTACAGAAAATATTGAAAGTTGAAAATGTTTCTCCTAAAGTCAGAAAATGCCTGGTATTCAGTTAACCACTGACCACTCAAATCGAGAAAAATTTTCAAAAAATGAGAAGTCTCAAAAGTCAAAGAAAACCTTTGGACTTGTCCTTTCTGAAAAAATAATAAAGAAGTACGGCAGTATGCACAAGATTTCAGTTAGGTCCTGTTAATCTGTATTTAGCAAATGTGACCTCAGTTGACGATTACGTAGAAGTTAAATTTATGCAAAGATGTTCGGGATCCAAGAACAAATTTATTTTGGAACAGATGTCATAAGTTCCCCCGGCCGCCATCATGGAATTCTTCTTGGCGTGAAAACCCCTTTTCCGCTAAGTAGTAAATGTCGCCAAGCACCGGTTTATACGCATGTTTTGGGTTAACGAAAATAAAATGTAAATAATAAACAAAATTCGCTAAACTGGCAATCAGTAATCCTTGTATGAGCGCTTCGCGCACATTTACCGAAAAAAAAAACACCGCCGAATTCAGCATTTCTCGCGGGATAGCATTCTCAAAATTCAGCAGTTCTCGTTTTGTAGCAATCTCAAAACGTAAAAAACTCTTAAAGCAGCAAAATATACATAAAAAACGAAACTCCCTAAAGTGGCAATCAGCAATAGTTGTATGAGCGCTTCGCGCACATTTACCGAAAAGAAGAACATCGCCGAATTCAGCATTTTTCGCGGTATAGCATTCTCAAAATTCAGCAGTTCTCGTTTTGTAGCAATCTCAAAATGTAAAAAACTCTTAAAGCAACAAAATATACATAAAATTATCAACATACCTTAACAGAAATCTGCTTTCTTGAAGTCTCCAGCACAAAATATCTCTCATAACACCGCCGTCATTTTCCAAAATAGGCTTAATACCCATTGACACGCTATAAACAAACCTCCCTTTCTTGTCAAAATTTCCTCATATTTCTTAATTACTTCAGCAAGAGTGTTTAAACGGACTACAGAAACTATAGTCAATGAAATACATCCGATAAATTTAACATAAAAATAAAAAGACAACGATAGAACACGATACACGATATCAAAATACATGCACAGAATTCTAAGCTTCTCAGGGGTTGCCAGAATACGACGCGTCACACGGCGTTTCCATATCGAGTTTGTCATATCCGTAAACACCGCCAACACGCCAACAAAAAATCGCCAAACAATTCAAAACAACAACGGCTGAGGGAAGATACGGCATCTATGCCTTTATTTTCAGTAAAGAGCAAGAAGCAATCATAAGATATGAAAAATAAATTTTTGTGGTTGAAGCAGCGAAAGTGGACAATCGGTTAGAATTTATAAATCCCTCAAAACTGCAATATTATTTATTAAAAAATTCAATTTGAGCTTTGTTCTTTTTTAACATGTTACTCAAGAGTAGTGTTCTTTACCAGTATTGTAATTCAGTTTTTGTTTTGATGTGTTATTTGACTTTCTGTACTTCATTGAAATAACATATTATACCTTTTAAACAATAAAACAACCTAATATCGCAACCATAAATGTTTTCCAATCTAGTAAATGGACAATAAAACTTGCATTCATCATTACTATTAAAGGTTGTCACCTCCATGGAATAATGTCACATTCATGTTTACATGAAAAAGGAAATTTAATTTTAAATTTAAAAAAAAATTAACCTTGACCTCTAATTATGATTTATTTATCTCTAAAATCTTTAAAAAATGTTGGAAACACAACTTAAACGCGACAATTTGAACTTTTATTTTTTACAAATTACCAAAGTGAAATTTCCACTTAATTTCTGAACTAGCCATATATGAATATATATGTGTACATCTTTTACCCCATTGAAAATAATGAAATTTAAAACAATTGAAATTGTACCGAGGAGGGTGCGGGCCATATGTACTATATATTTTAAATGTTCTCCTTATTTAATCTCCGAAAACTCAATACTCTATAATAATAATAGTCCAGCCAATAGACACCGTATAGGGGCTCCACCTAGCAAAATTCATGGTAGTTCTACGAAAAGGCTTACTTTATGTTTTTTGGATCGCTGAATCCGAAATTTTAACTTCCGACCAAAATTTCCCCCGACAACTCCCCCCCCCCCCCAAATTTTGGTAAAAAGCCCCCCAAAAAGGTTTTTATTAAAAAAATCAATTTTTTTATTGTTTTAGATAAAAAGTATATAGAAATTCAGAAAGTAGGCGAAATTTGCAACAAATTAGATGTATCACATTATGACTTAGGATGAAGGTTAAGGGGGGATAAGCCTCGGAACATGCGCGCGGTGCTGCGGGAACTAAGTTGCGCACTTAACCACTCACACGTTTACATTCGCCCTCCCATCTACCCTCCGAACTTTCTCTATAAGGTTTACATTAAGTTTTTTGGGTCGCTGAATCCGAATTTTTAACTTCCCCCCAAAATGTCCACCCCCCGAACCCCGCCCCCCCCCTCCAATAATTGTTTTTAACTTAAATTTTTTATTGCTTTAGGGGAAAAGCATTACGAAATTCAGAAACTAGACAAAATTTGCAACAAATAGGATATATGACATTATGACGTAGGATGAACGGGGAGGTGGAGGGCTGCTTCTGAACATGCACTGCGGCGCTACGTGCACCAAGTTATAAAGTCCAGATAATAGGGGATTTTACCTAGCAAATTTAATACTAGTTCTGGATTTTGACTCACTTTGTTTTTTGGTCGCTGAATCCGAATTTGTAACTTCCCACCAAAATTTCACCCGGCAACCCCCCAAAAAATTGATTTTTTGAAAAAATTTGGTTTTTGAGAAAAGCGTGCGGGGAATGTTCCGAGGCTGCCCCCTCTCTCCCCGTTTATCCTACGTCATAATGTCATATATCCTATTTGTTGCAAATTTTGTCTAGTTTCTGAATTTTGTAATGCTTTTTCCCTAAAATAATAAGAAGTTTAAGTTAAAAACAACTATTTTGGGGGGTTTGGGGGTAAGTTAAAATTTCGGATTCAGCGACCCAAACAACTTAAAGTAAACTTTATAGAGAAAGTTCGGAGGGGAAATGGGATGGCAAACGTAAACGTGTGAGTGGTTAAGTGGAATTGTTCAACTTAGTTCACACAGCACCGCGGCACATGTTCCGAGTCAGATGCCCCCCTTCCCCTTCATCCTAAGTCAAAATGTCATATATCTAATTTGTTGCAAATTTTTTCTACTTTCTGAATTTCTAGATACTTTTTCCCTAAAACAATAAAAACATTGATTTTTTCAATAAAAACCTTTTTTGTGGGGGCTTTTTACCAAAATTTGGGGAGGGGGGGTTGCCGGGGGAAATTTTGGTGGGAAGTTTCAAATTCGGATTCAGCGACCCAGAAAACATAAAGTAAACCGATTTCCAGAACTACCATTAATTTTGCTAGGTAAAATTCCCTATTGCCTTGGACTAATTAAAATTATCGACTTGATTTTTTTTACATTAAATTTTAATAATTATTTCAGAAACAACATAACATCAATGTATTAGAAAGGGAAAAGAAAAAAGTAAAATTGTGTTTACATGATTTATTTGTTAACCCTTTTGGGACCGGTGGCTTTTACACAAATTTTATTCGCTTGGTACCACTTTTTAAAAGGAAGTTAGCTTTACTTTAAATAATCATGAAAATGCTCTAATTAAACAAAGCAAATATCACTTTTCTTTTTTACTGGTGCCAGAGACAAATTTTGTAAGCTCTTTATGAAGGTGCTTATATATATGGTCCCGAATAGGTTAAGAGATCTGTTTTTCACTGCAATCTACAGAATGTATCGAAAAAGCACAGTCTTTATGTAACTACATTTAAACATATCATGCAACGAAGCCAATTACACTTCCTCTTTTATGGAGTAGTTTGCAAAGAACATCTGCGTTACGCGTAATCCAATTTTTCATTATTAACATCTTGACTTGCATCTTTCTTTCCCTTTTTACTTTTTATTTCCCCCTTTTTCTCCTTTGGTTTTAGTAAACTCTATAACATGCCTAACATGGTTAGTATGTGCAAAAAGAAAAGGAAAAGTTAATAACACTTAATCATCCCGTACAAAAGAAACTGCGGCATGTATACCGGAATAGCAGTGCGGCATGCATCCCATTTTGCATAGTGCAAACGTCGGCCATCACAGTTACCTGCCATCGCTAAGGGGAATGACGTAACCATACACACAGTACTCTATACAAACGCTACACTTAGTTTTGACTTCGAAATCATGCATGCATTTATTAGTGTATGAAAAGTATTTAAACATAACGTGTTTAAAAGTTTGGACAGTGAAATCATGCACTTACGTCAAATTAAGGATTGTACTTCTACAAGTAAACATCGAAATAGGATTCACGCTACACAGTGGTTAAAATAATCTCATTGCGCACCTATACTGCGCGTTTGACGACCATCTATCGATAATTACGAGAAATACAAGAGGTGCGGCATCTATCCCGTATGCGCTGACTCTCCCGGAGTCACCCTATATCTAATTTGTTGCAAATTTTGTCTACTTTCTGAATTTCTAGATACTTTTCCTCTAAAACAATAAAAAAAATTGATTTTTTTAATAAAAACCTTTTTTTTTTGGGGGGGGGGGTTGCCGGGGGAAATTTTGATGGGAAGTTACAAATTCGGATTCAGCGACCCAAAAAACATAAAGTAAGCTGATTTCCAGAACTACCATTAATTTTGCTAGGTAAAATTCCCTAATGCCTGGACTATAAGAAAAGAAATTTGTGTGTGTGGGAGAGAGAGAGTCTGTCTGCTGTATTCTGAAGAGACCGCTGTACGCAGAGTTACAAAATTTGGTAGGAAGGTACCTCTACGTATGTAACTGTGCACTTCGAAGCCGGATTTTGAATTTTTTAATTTAATTTTTTATGTGATTTTTAGCGTTTTTCACATCTTGCAGCGATTTTTCTACATTAATAAAATAAATCCGGTTTCAATCTTTTAACCCAATATAGTAAATTTTGTCCTCTTTTCAAAAAAGTTAATTTGAAATTCCTAAAGCGATTTTTGAATTTTTGGCGAAATTTTTTTGCGATTTTTAGAGATTTTTCGTATTTTTCTGTGATTTTTTTTTTTTATATTGGCAAAAGGAATTCGGTTTCAAATTTGTAGCATAATAAACTTTGTTCTCTGCGATTTTGGAATTTCCGCGATTTTTAATGCGATTTTTAGCGTCTTTTCCCGATTTGAGGCGCTTTTTTACATTAATAAAAATAATCCGTTTTCAATCTTTCCGCCCAATATAGTAAATTTTTCCTCTTTTTAAAAAAATTTGGAATTCGTACAGCGATTTTTGAATTTTTCGCGAAATATTTTAAGCTATCTTTGGAGTTTTTTCACATTTCTTGGCGGTATTAACATTGCGGCTTAACATTGGCTAAAGCAAATTTGTTTCAAACTTTTAGCATAATATAGTAAAATTTATCCTATGCGATTTTTATGCGGGTTTTTTTTTTATATTCATGAAAGAATTCAGCTTACAATGTTTTAGCCCACAGTGATTTTTATCCTGTGAGATTTTTTTAATTTTTGGCTATTTTTAATACGAATTTTAACGGGTTTTTTTTTTTTTTTTTGCGTTTCGTAACGACATTTGACATTTATGAAAAGAATTCGTTTTCAGGCTTTTAGCGTAATATAGTAATTTTTGTCCTCCGCGATTTTTGAATATTCAGCAATTTTTAATGCGAATTATAGTGTTTTTTTGGGGGGGGGCGGGGGGGGGGGTTCCTCGGCGATTTTTAGACATTTGGAAACGGAATTCAGTTTCAGTATTTTAGCCTTTCATAGTAAAATTTGTCTTCTTTTCAATACAGTTAATCTGGAATTCGTGCAGCGATTTTTTGTATTTTCGCGAATTTTTGGGGTTTTTTCTCTTTTATCTGCGATCTTTTTTTAATTGGCAAAAGGAATTTGATTCAAACTTTTAGCATGATGTAGCAAATTTTGTCCTCTGCTATTTTTTATCTGATTTTTAGAGATTTTTCCTGTCTCGCGGCGATTTTTTTAATTTCATGAAAGAATTCAGATTACAATGTTTCAGCCTACTATAGTAATTTTTATCCTCTGCGATTTTTTTACTTTTATTCATTTTTAATGCGATTTATTAGCATTTTTTCGAGTTCTGTGGCGATTTTTTGGCATTCGTGAAAAGAATTCGGTTTCAAATTTTTAGCCTAATATAGTAAATTTTGTCTTTCGTGATTTTTGAAGTTTTTATGATTTTCAATGTGAATTGTAACATTTTTTAACGTCCGCAGCGATATTTTGACATTCATAAAAGGAATTCGGTTTCAAACATTTAGACTAATATAGCACATTTTGTCTTACGCGATTTTCAATGCGATTTTTATCGTTCTTTTGTTTTTCGCGATAATTTCCTGGCATTTGTGAACGAATTCCGGTTACAATGTTTTAGCCCATTGTAGTAAATTTTGCTCTCTGCGATTTTTCAATTCTTGAGAATTTTTTATGCGATTTTTTTCAGGATTTTCTTTACAATTCGCAACGATTTTTACGTATTAGTAAAAGAAATCCTGTTTAATTCTTTTAGTTCAATATTTAACCCCCCCCCCCCCATACGATTTTTCAAATTGTAGCATTTTCTCGGGATTTAAAGCGATTTTTTTCACATCAGTAAAATTAATCTGGTTTTAATCTTCTAGCCCAATATTATTAATTTTGTTCTCTTTTCAGTAAGCGTTATTCGGAATTCGTGCAGCTCTTTTTATATTTTTCACGATTTTTTAATGTAATTTTTAGAATTTTATCGCGTTTAATGTTATGGGCCGGTCAGCTAGTAATATTTAATCCACGATTAAATAAGATCAGAGTTGTAAAAAACCCAGCCCGGGTGGGTAGCTGGGCGGATACCCGGGCAGCTAACTACAACCTTGAATAAGACGTATTACAAATCTTGCGATTAAAAACTTTAATAGAAAATTTCTAACACATAATACTGGTGCCGTACTCCTTTGAAATTCTACAGAGTGTACGCACCTTGGACGTGTTACAGCTGCTTTCTAAATTAGGGGAGAATGGTAATGAATGGGCCAATTTTTGGTTTTTAATTTTTGTAATTTTTTCTAATATTTTTTTTTTTTTTGGCTCAGAATTGGCTCTTTAGTTACTTTACTTATTTGGTTATATAAAAAAGTCATAAAAATTGGATTAGAAAATGTCTATAATGAATGATAATAGAAAATAAAAACATAGAAATTTGGCCCATTCATCCCCATCCATGGGGCTGAATGGGCCATTGAAGGTAATGAATAGGCCACTAAATAAATTCAATGAAAAAATGTGGAATTAATCTTTTATTTACCAAATACGACAAAATGAATGGTACTTGACATGATAGGATCAAAGCATACTGAAGTAGTAAGTAATACACAATACTTATCAAAATTTGTGAACATCAAAAGTGATATTATTAAATCAAGTAATTGTAGCAGGAAAATGACAAAATAATGAGATTATACGAAAAAAGAACATAAAATATACATAAAAATAATAGATAATACACATTATGATTTGACAAAATTTATATTTTCAAAATTAATATTAAACGACATGGTTGTAACAAGGTTGTAACTGCCTATTAATTGACTATTTAGTGTAAATTTCTGGTATTATTTATTCTACCCATCAGATTCCGAATATAAACAATTATTCTAGTTTTATATCAAATGGAAAAATACTGGTAGGTGTGGTCAACAACTGGACAGTTCACCTTAATCATTTATACAATTTAACTTATATTTCTAATAAATAACTGATATTTCTTAGGGTGAAAATGTGCAAATTATTTTTTAGACATCACTATAAACCTATTCTAACTAGACAGTAATTTAATCTAAATCCATTACAGTCAATTATGTTTCATATTAAAGAGAAAATCGGAAAAAAAGAAAGAAAAACCATATTTTCATGATCAGGGCAAAGGTGTCCCATTCATGGCCATGATATAGTGGCCCATTCAGACCCACCTATACTTCTGGAATATATTCAGGTTTTTTTAATACATTACATTCAAATAACATCTAAATACATCCTAAAATTAGTTTACAGATATGCAAAGACTTGCTAATACACATATCTGCAATGAAATGATAGATATTTTTTAGCTTATTTATTTTACTGAAAAGGGAAAAAATTTACTTTTCAATCAGATTCTTGACCATCCTACTCTAGCGGGAAAATGGCTTCTGCCAAACAATGGAAAATTTGATGAGTTTGGTAGAACAAATAGCTTCATCTATTGGTGGCATCTAAAATATTTTTATTCAAATACTTTTTCATATTTTGTTAATGGCCCATTCATCCCCATGGCCCATTCATCCCCATGGCCCATTCATTACCACTCTCCCCTATATCATTCACACCTGATTACAAGTAATATTATACTATTGGTAATTTATGTGTCGAAATTCACTTTTTATAAATGAAAATAGAATAGAAATGTTTTTACAGTGTTCCCTTAAAACTGATCACGTTTTTGTAGTGTGTCTATAGAAGCATATCTGTAGCACAGTGTGTAACTTTCCTGTAAAATGACTCATCGTTTTACAGTGAGTCTATGAAAGAATGTGTAACACAATATGTAGTATTCCCGTAAAATGTCTCGTAGTTTTTCAATGCGTCTGTGGATTCATGTGTAAAGCAATGTGTTGTATTCCTATAAAATGGCTCATGGTTTCAATGTGTCTATGGAAGAATGTGTCTACACTATGTAGTGTTCTCGTGAAATGGCTCATGGTTTCTCAGTGTGTTTACGGAAGCATTTTTAACATATTAAAATTTTATTTCGAAACTTGCAAACTGAGCCAGTTACAAAAAGATCACAATTTATTGCAATTTGTACACAACATTCTACTACACCAGTGGTGGTCAACTGTGGCACGCTCTATACCACTAAAATTTTATAGTAATCATTGACTTATCTAATCTTTGGTATTCAAGAGGTCGACTTTTTCTGTAAAAGTTTAGTGGTATCCGGCATGCCACAGTTGTACTACACTACCCCTGTACTACACTCTGATTGCATAAAAACTAAAAACAATAGAGTGGTTACCAATATGTTCGAGGAGGTAGCCATACTGCAGTGTAAAAAAAGACTAATGTTTCTTAATCTAGGTCAATATAATATAACTACAAACAAAAATATATAACAACCTCTTCCGAACTACCCACGGTTCAAAAAAGAGTTCTCTCTCTTTAAAAGACTCAGAACCCAACATATTTTCGATATATAAAGAAGCATTTATAGAAACAAAGTTTCTTTTGCTGTCACTGATTTTCGGAAACGTTTCCGAATCCTTTTTATAGTATATTAATCAGTTTTCTCAAACCAGAATGAAGGTTTTAAGAATATCAATTCTCAAGTAAACATTTTCACATTCAACAAACATGTTTTACAGGCAAACATGATAAATTTGCTGCACTAACTTCAAAATTAATATTACTTTGTTACTATTGCGTGAATAAATTCAATTACGCAACTGAAAATGTTTAATAGGGAATTAATAATATCTTAAAAACCAATATCCTTGCTTGAGAAAATTGATTAATAGCTCTAAAAACTTCTCGGAAACGTTTCCGAGAATGGGCGACAATAAATAAACCTTGTTTTTAGAATTTCTTCTTCAAATCTCGAAAATATATTGGTTTCCTAGGTTTCCAAAGATAAAGAACGCTTTTCGGATTCATGGGTAACTCGTAAGCGGTTATTCTATATTTTCGTTCATGGTTATATTATATTTTTATAGATAAGAAACATTTATATTTTCTTACAGTGTGGCCATGATACGCATATCTATCTATATTATAAAGGACAAACATATCTGTGCGTAACGCATACGTCATTTTGCGAATGGCAACAATTTGAAATTTGAAATTTTTGGTTTTGCAATTTTCTCTACTGCAAATTTTTAAACTTCTAAACATCGCACATTTTAAATTTTTACACAGTCGTATAAGGAAAAAATGCTCTTTTAAATGCAATTTGTTTGAAAGCTGTATATCAATTTATTTTTGAGATAATAATTTTTTTGTAGTTTTTAATACCATTTTTCTTTTCGTGGCAACAGAAGTACCTCATTTCTATTGAAAGTCATTGAAAGTAAACGGAAAATAGTCGAAAATAGGAGATACTGTATCATTTTGTTGCCATTTTCTCAGAAAATCTGAAAAAAAAGTTGAAATTAAAATATGGGCTATGTCAAGAATATTGTCCGTTATTCCGTGATAATGACGTCATATGCACATTTTTCTATAGACGAAGTTTAAGACTGGATTGTAAAAGTGGATTGCTTTACCGGATGCAATTGACGTCATTTTATAAAAAAGGGTGTGTTTTAATTCTTAAACCTGAATTATGTTTGGTAGAAGTGAGTCATTTTCACAGCCTAGCTGCTTTGAAATTCTTCACAGGCGAAAATGCTTCACTTTTGAAAATAATGTAATCGAAATCACACACTGTAAAAAGCAATGTTTTACAAAAATTTAGAGTGTCTTTATAAAAGAGAGGTGACATGCAAATAATAGCGATTTATATTACAGAAACTGATGATTCTCGCCTGGATGGATTTGCTTCGCCGAGTTAGACGAGCAAACAAATAATTCGCGGTTTAAAATTATATCGTGTTCCTGAAGTTTTTGTCGAAAATTCTCTCGAATAATAAAATTTTAATGCCATTCTTTAGGACATTCTACTATAATTTTATCAAAATAGCATAATTTGCTTAATTTAATTTTTCTTAATTTTATATAATCTATATATTTAAAGCACAGGTGTGTTTTTTAGTCATCTGCTCTGATCTTTCTGCTGAACCAATTTTACTAATATATTTTTTTTAACTAAAAGCTCTTCATTTATAGATGTGATCGCATTGACTGTTTTTTTGTTGTTGTTGTTGTTGTTGTTTTAATATCGCCACTTTTTTATTTTATTTTTAAAAGCATTTTATGAAATTTCTTCAAAATGGTGAAAATTTGATAGCTTTCATTATTGCAGGCAAGAGGGAAATAATGAGGTATTTTTAAATTTATTCATGCTATTTTCTGATAAAAATTCAAAATTGTTGATAAAAATTGTTGTATAGGGTTTAGTGGCGCAAAATCCCATTAGGAGCAGAATATTATATTAGGGGCATAATAACGGGAAATGACGTACTGCTTTTGAAAACATTGCATTTTTCCTCATAAATTTTCTATATTGTTTTTCCTTCTGCATGTGTACTGATACTAAGTTTCAGACACTAAGCGAAATGCTTATTTAAGAGAAAATGAAGTCATATTTAAAAGAAAACTATCATTTTCTTAGATAAAACCAAACATTTTAACACAAATACATCTAAAAAACATAAATTACGGAAATTTTTATTCTCCGGAATTGAGATTAGAATCTCAAGTAAAGAGTGCGTCTGTTCACGTAAAAGATGTTGCTAACAATCGTGACTTCAAGTTTTGATTTAAAATGATTTTTAAATGATCAAACAAAATACAATTTTTTTTTTAATGATGAATATGGATATGAGAAGTGTGTATGCAAATTTTGAGAAGGTGAAAATTGCTGTTTTCATTCCGGAACTCCAAGCATAAGGGCCTCAATTGATAACCACATCCTAATAACTGAACTTTATTATATCTTACTGATTAAGTATCTATATTATAAAGAACAAACGTATCTGTGCGTAACGCTGACGTCATTTTGCGAATGACAACACTTCACGATCAAATTTCGGTCTAGAAATTTTCGCTATTGCATTTTTTTAATCTTCTGACCATCGTAAATTTTCAATTTTCGTCGCATAGGGAAAAAAATTTACTTTCAAATGCAATTTGTTTAAAAACTGTATTCATTGACTGATGTATTATACTTTCTAAAATAATTTTTAAGCATGATTTTTTAAGTTTATCTTATCAAGTGCCGGTTTCAATACATAATAATAATAAACATTTTGCACATAAAGCAACAAACATTTTTCAGCATTTGTTTTGACTATTTTTGTATAATGAAATTAATACTTCCTTTATAAACAAATAAAAGAATAATATTAAAAAAACCACCAGTCTAACATATTTGTGAAAGACAAATTAACGAAATTAATACTTCTTTTATAAACAAATAAAAGAATAATGTAGAAAAAACACAAATATAACATATTTGTAATCGTACAATTAAAATTTTTAGATCACCAAATAGGATTTTTTTTTCAAATGGAATTTGTTTGCAAAGTTCATTTCAGTTTAGTGATTGTCTATGGTTTTAAAAACAATTTTAAAGCATGAGATATTTTTTAATTTATCTTTATCGCTCGGAGCTCGATTACGAAAGATTAATCCGTTTGCCAAAGCGTTCATCATTTTCTTACGGCTAATATCCATGGGAAAAAACTTCCCTATGAATAAATAAGTAAAATAATATAAATAAAACATAAATTTACCAGACATGTATAAGCTCTGAAATTATCATAATATAAAAGGATGCGCCAAGTAGCAAAATCTTGGCAAATAACTCTTAGCATACGGCTAATACAAAAAAATCGCTTTTGATAAATTTCGAAAATTTATTTGATTGTATAATTCGTATTTTCCATATGAAAAATGATTTTTTAATGTAAGTGGTCAATCTAAAAAAATTTTTGCATATAAAAAAAGTATTAGTTTTCAATTAAAAAAAGTTTTCACCTACTATTTTCTTTAACACGGGAAGCCCGGGTACGATCCCCTAGTACTAATAAAAGAACAGATCGCTCTGTCTGTCTGTGTGTGTGTGTGTGTGTGTGTGTATCTGCGATGGCTAGCAAAATCTACCGCACGTAGAGGTCTGAAAATTTAGGGGAGGATACTCCAAGACAGGTCCTGATGCACCTGAGGCTCAGACTTTTCATTTTTAAGGGCCAGGGCCCTTGGGCCCCTTTAAATTTTTATGAACAAAATTGTTAATAACTTGACCCCTTTTTATCTAACCTTCTTCGTTTTAAGGGAGCGTTCACCATATAGGTAATCTCACCATTCTACTGTTCAGTTATGACCCTGGACTCTTGGGGCCAAATACAGGGCCCCTTGAATTTTTTGCGCTAATAAATTGCTTCCTAATAATCCGATCTTCATTTTTTGGATCGTTTTTGCATATAGTTATTCTCACGCTTCTAAATTTCAGTTAAAACCCTGGGGCCCCCTAGGGAATCGCAGGGCCCGGTCCAGGGCCCCTTGAACTTATTGAGCGCCAAGCATTTTTCACCCCCTAATTTTCTCCCCTTCTAAGTGCATAATTTTATAGTTGAGTCTTGGGTTCTTATTCCTGGACCAACACCCTTATATTTTTATTGAGGCCCTAGGGCCCTTTTTTAAACAATTACCCAATCTTTTGTTCATTTCTTTAAAATATTATTCTAACGAATAATTCATACCCTATGCTTAATTTCGACTATTTGAAGTTCTAAAGCACTAAGTACTAAGACTTTTTAACATGTTTTCATGTTAGGGCCTTTTTTTAAATATGAGTTGGCCCCTTTTGTGCCCCCTATTATAGCTCCCTTAAAAATGGTCCGATTCACTAGCTTTTTTTCTAACAACTTCTTAAGTCCTCCACCTACTAAATGAATGACAAAAATATTTCTCCGATTTCAGCTACCACCAATTTTGAATATTAATCGCCTACTTGGGGCCCTTGGTGCGTACTTTTTAAAAATTATCCCAATTTCTTGAAATTTTCTTTAACATAGTTATAGCGTCCTCTGATTACTTTAATAACAACTAAAAATATTTTTATACCCAACTACATTCCAGTTAAGCCCCTGGTTCTTTGGGGCACGGTAACGGGACCTTTGAAATTTCTGCACCATAAATTGTTTATAAATTGTCGTCCTTAATACAATCTTCATTTTTGGAACCCTTTTTCCATTTAGTTATTCTCACGTCTATGCATTCCAGTTAAGACCCTGGGGCCCCTATGGTCCGTAGGGCTCGGTCCAGGACACTTGAACTTTTTGTTCGCCATGTATATTACACCAACTAATTTTCTCACCTTCTCAGTGCATAATTTTAAAGTTCAGTCTTGGACTCCTCCTCCAGGACCAACACCCTCACATTTTTATTGCGGCCCTTGGGCCTTTTTTAAAGCATTTACTCATTTTTTACGCATTTAATTAAAATATTATTCTAATGATTAATTCATACCCTATGCTTAATTTTGACTAATTGAAGATCTAAAACGCTAAGTACTAAAACATTTTAACATGTTTTCATGTTAGGTCCTGCTTTTAACTATCAGTTAGCTCCTTTTTGAGCCCTCTATTATACCCCCTTAAAAATGGTATAATTCACTAGCTTTTTTTTCTAACAACTCTCTTATGTCCTCCAACTGCTACATGAAGGAAAAAAAATTCAGTCTTCAGCTACCACCAATTTTGAATATTGATCGCCTTCTTGGGCCCTTGGTGCAGCTTCTTTAAAAATGATCCGAATTGCTTGCAATTTTCTTTAACATAGTTCTAGCGTCCTCTGATTACTTTAAAAACAACTAAAAAGTATCTTTATACTAAACTATATGCCACTTAAGTCCTGAGCCCTTGGGGCCCTGTACAGGGCCCCTTGAAGAATTTGCACCATAAATTGTCAATAAATTGCTCCTCTTAATCAGATCTTCATTTTTGGAATCATTTTTCCATTTACTTATTCTCCTGTTTATATATTCCAGTTAAAATCTTGGGGCAACCTAGGGTCCCGCAGGGCCCGTTCCGGGGCGCCTTGAACTTTTTGTGTGCCATGCATTTTTCACCCCCTAATTTTATCACCTTCTCATTGCATAATTTTAAAACTGATCCTTGGACTCTTCTTCGTAGAACAAAGACCTCATATTTTTATTGGGGCCTTAGGGCCCTATCTTAAACATTTACCCCATTTTTGCGAATTTCTTTAAAGTATTATTCTAATGTTTAATTCATACCCTAAGCTTAATTTTGACTAATTGAAGATCTAAAATGCTAAAAACTAAAGCAATTAAACATGTTTTCATGTTAGGGCCCTGCTCTCAACTATCAGTTTTACCCTTTTGGGCCCCGGTTACAGCTCCCTTAAAAATGGTCCAATTCCCAATTTTTTTTTTCTAATAACTTCTTAGGTTTTCGAGCTACTACATGAACGGCAAAAAAATTTTTGCCGTTCTTCAGCTACCACCAATTTTGAATATTAATCGCCTTCTTGGTTTCTTTGTTGCAGCTTTTTTAAAAACTATCCGACTCTATTGCAATTTTCTTTAACATAGTTTTTGCGTCTTCCAGCTACTTTGAAACCACTGAAAAATTTTCTTATACCCAACTACATTCTATTTAAAACCCTGGCCCTCAGGGGTCGGTCTTTCTTTATACCTCAGCTACCACCTTTTTCGAACATTAATCTCCTTTGTCAGCATCAACTTACGCCTATTCACTACAGCCGTAAATTAAAAATAGCGTTACTTTAAAGGTAAGGGATTTAATCCGTTTATGAAATATCGTGTTAATGTTAAAAGTGATTCATGAAATGTACAATTGGAGGGGGCATCTCCCACCACTTGGGGACTCATTCTTTCATCGGGTTCTAAGTGCCCAATTTCAGCGGGATTTGGTTCATTCAACTTAGATTACAATTCAGCTATTCTCTGTATTATGAAATTTTATCCTTGGACTTCAGTTACCAACATTTTCTGACATTAATGGTGTATTATTATTTCGGATTCTATCGGCTTGATTACTACGAGGTTCGGCTCACTCAGCTTGATTTTCGATTGTCTCCAGATCGATTGTCGACTTGTGGGGCACTTCCGGTAAATACTGCCATACATAGCGGGGACCCAGGTTACAGGTTCGTTCGGAAAGAAATTTGTTGGGAACACACTAGACGCTGCGAAAGGCAATGGGAACTCCGAAATTAGGTTCATTTAAAAGAATTTCAAGATACACTGTAAAAAAAACGACATTTTTACAGTACAAAGTACTGTTCATCTCGCGCACAAACTCGATCACATTGAATGTGCTGTATCTTTCTTTGGTTTCCTGACTATATAAACATAAAAAATACAGTAGTTGCGTAAAATTGCCAGCACATTTTGCTGTTACTTTTACGCAACTACTGTATTTTCCATGTTTATATAGTCAGGAAACCAAAGAAAGATACAGCACATTCACTGTGATCGAGTTTGTTCTGGCAAATGTACAGTGGTTTTTTTACAGTGTATGAAATCATACAAACTTGAATTTTGTTTAGTCCTATTATTTACAAACCCCGGGCAACGCCGGGCGGGTCTGATAGTGTACAAGCGGGTATATAGTAAACATGTCATAATAGTAAGTATAGTCATAATAGTCATATAGTAAACGAAACATAAAAAATACAGTAGTTGCGTAAAATTAACAGCAGAACGTGCTGGCAATTCGGACGCCAGAAGTTGGTCAAAAATATTTTTCGATGTAAATATAGTTCGATTGGCTTGAAATTCTTAGATGTTATTGGGTATTACTATGGCATGTTTGGTATTGTAAATGAAGTCTATAGCATTTACGGATCATTTACAGAGACACCAAAAGAATTCCCTTACATTATGGTCTATGGGGAAAAATAGTTTGCTCTGTATTTTAATGATATCACACTTTTAAACGTGCTGAAATTTATATTCATCACTAAGGTGTACTAATGCACTTATTGTAGAATATGGTGTGCATAGAATATATCGTTCATTTACAGGGGCACACAAAAGAATATGGCTGAAGAATAAATTTAACTATTAAAGTCTATGACTAATAATTGCTGGAAGTGCATTTGTATTTGTGATAGGCGTTTTAAAATAGAAATTTTTTTTAATATTACTTGGCGTGGATACAGTCTATAGATTATATACAGGGCTGCACAAAGTTCTCAAGTACGTTTCCATTTATTCTCGGAAATGGCTGAATGGACATTTTTAGCTGTGCTATGCGTTTCACTGAATTAACCTTTAGCATACTATGAAGTATAAATACAAATCCATTAGCTTAGTTTAATATTTCATATCTTAAAAGCTGACGAAGTGTAAGTAAGATTTTAACACGTCACATAATAATAAATATACATTTTATAAATATTTTGACAATTAAGAAAAAAAAAAGAGTCATCATTTAAGAAGAGTACAAAGAAAAAAGAAGTTAAAATATTAATTTACTAAGTAGATATTTTAAAAAGACGAATAAATCACATGTCCATTTACTTAACATTACCGAAGGGAGTTTGGAAGTTGGACGACTTGTAACCTTAACTATTTACTGATTTTAAGAGGAAAGTAATTGTTGATAGGATTGTCTTACTCACTATTAATGTTTAATTAAATGTATTTAATTTTACTATATATAAAACTTATTATTTACATTTAATAATGCTTATTACATTTAAATTACATTTAATAATTATTATTACATTTAATTTACGTTTAATAGTGTTATATTTAATAGTAGGTTCAGTAAAGTGGAGTCTGCGCTGTAAAAAAACCACTGTAGTTTTGCCAGAACAAACTCGATCACAGTGAATGTGCTTGTGCTCTTTCTTTGTTTCCTTGACTATATTAACATGGAAAATACAATAGTTGAGTAAAATTAACAGCACAGTGTGCTGGCAATTTGGACGCATTTTTTTACAGCACAAACTGCTAATTGCCAGCACATTGTGCTGTTAATTGTGCTGTTAAAAATATTAAATCATACAAATTTGAGGTTCATTTAAGAGTTATTTTTCACGGGCCCAGGCAATGCCGGGCGGTAAACTAGTTTATAAATAATAGCTATTCAAAACTTAATTACAATAATTACTAACAAATGAAAATGTATTCAAATCGTTCAGGAATAATTACATGAAATTCATTTCATATTCAAATTACGCCAGATTATTTTACACGAACTTAGATACTGTGACGGATAAATGTACTAAAATTATGTATCTTATATTCCTTTCAATTTTTTAAGAACATAAAATGATAATTCAAACCAAAATTCATCAGAAACTGAGGATACGATATTTTAGCATCTGCTGAGCTATAACTCAAAAATATTTCATGAAATAAGATATAAATGCATGAGGCTACAGCAGCCTGCACTTCATGCCATTATCATGCTTTCAGTTTTAATTTCCTATTTTAATAAAACAATTTCAGAAATAAAATAAATTCATCAATTATAAGCAAATTATATTTTTCTCCCTTTTGTTACACAGCTGTACTCAAATAATGGCAAATGCTTTATGGATATAAAAAGAATTCGAAGCTCCACGAGTTGTTTTATAACCATCTGCACTGCATTTTTATATAAATACTAGGGGGCCCTGCCCCCTGCAAACGTATAATAGTCACGTGTAAATAAATCTTTAATTGAAATGAAATATTATTCTTTCTGCTGTCTTTAAAATTGGCAACAATATAAAATAGAAAGCTTTTCTAAAATATGAAAAACTATATCTTGAAATGAGGAAAATTTGATAAAATAAATAAAAAAAGTATTTATTTAATCGTATTACTATTATTATTTAATGAATTATTTTTTCAAATTTTCCTGAAAAATATAATTTAATCACAATATTGTCTTCACTTTCGATTGAAATAAAAGATAATTTCAATTTCAATTTGAAAATTACGAAAAAGAAAATCAATCTTATATTTTTCCCTTTCCTCCCTTTTTTCCACAAAAATGGAGTCATTTAGTTTACAAAAATATTGTTACAATTTGAAAAAAAATTAATACCTTGAAAACTAAATGAAATTTTAAAATTCAAATACCATTTCTAATACCATCTAATACAAACCTCTTTCCAGTGGCGTAGCCAGGGTGGGTGTCCAAATGCTCTGGATACCAGTGATTTTGTAAAGTTCAGTTCGCCTTATCTAATCGGAGGGATTTTCTACTATTAATCAAGACGAAGAAAAGTTTAAAATATTGCTGGTATTCAAAGCATTTGGACCCCCTCCCTGGCTACGCTACTGCCTCTTTCTGAACGAAACTGTGACCTGGGTTGCCGCTGTCTGAGGCAGCGTTTACCCGGAGTGCTCGCATGCGCCGAAGACAATCGAAAACCAAATTGAATGACCCAAACCCCGTAGTTATCGGCTCATAGAACCCGAGATTATAATGCTCCCCCTAGCGGTAGAAGATGGAACTAAAATATGTATAACAATCCTAAGTTAAATTGAATGAACCAATTTTCGATGAAATCGAGCCATAGAAACCAAGAAAAGAATGCACCGTTAACGTTCGAAAATGGAGGTAACAAAAGTCCAAGATAAACTTTCATAATGCAGAAAGTAGCTTAATTATAATCTCAGTTGAATGAACCAAGTGCCATTGAAATCGGGCGATAAAACCCAAGGAAAGAATGCGCTCCCAAGCAGTGGAAGATGCCCCTCCATCTATAAATTTATCAAATTCCCTTTAACATAACCCAATATTTAATTTACGGAGGAAATACTCCAACTCTTTAAAGTTAACCACTTACCTTTAACAGTAGCATTACTTTTAATATACGACTGTAGTGAGTAAACGTAAGTTGATACCGAAAAGAAGATTAATGTTCAGAAAAGTTGGTAGCAATGGTATAAGGAAATGTTTTAGTAGTTTATAAAGTGGCAGGAGGACCCTAGAACTATGTTAAGAAAATTGCAAGAGAATCGTATCATTTTTAACACGTTCACGCCGGCGCGGTGGGTCACACTCGACTCTCTCAGAGCTACCAAGTCTCCGGCTTTGTGGCTACCATTATTTTAATACAGAAAATGATGTTTTATTTAATTAGAACAATTGGGTGATTCAGAGGAACAACATTTTTTCTAAAATAATAGTGGTGTATAAAAAGCCGGAGACTTGACAACTTTGAAACAGTCGAGTGTGACCCACCGCGCAGGCGTGAACGTGTTAAAGAAGCTGCACCAAGGGCCTCAAGAAGGCGAATAATATTCAAAATTGGTGGTAGCTGAAGTCTGAGAAATTTTTTTGTCGTTCATGTAGTAGCTGAAGGGCCTAACAAGTTGTTAGAAAAGAAAAAGCTAGTGAATCGGACTATTTTTAAGGGAGTTATAATAGGAGGATCAAAAGGTGTCAAGGTTGAGAGTAGGGTCCTAAGATAAAAACATGTTAAAAGATACTAGTATTTAGCTCTTTAGATCTCCAATTAGTCGAAATTAAACATAATGTATAAAATAATCATTAGAATAAAATTTTAAATAAATGCGCAAGAAATAAGGAGAAATACTTAAAAAGGGCCCTAAAGCCCCAATAAAAATATGAGAGGTAGCTGGAAATCCTAAAAAGTTTTTAGAAAAAAATCTAGTTAATCAGACCATTTTTAAGGGACCGATAATAGGGTGCCCAAAAATTGGCAACTGATAGTTGAAATTAGGGCCCTGACAAGTAAAGGTACTATAGTCTGTGGCGGTGAATTTAGATTTTTATAGCTCATTCGATTCGTCTCATCAAGCTAAGTAATTTGCTACCTCGCATATCGGCTATTGAGTATTAATAATGACAGGGGGCCGGGTTAAATTTTAAAATTTGATTAATTGAAAACCAGTGTCCGTTGAAGAAATTTGTAAGATTTAAATTTATCTATGGCTCTTAAACTGACATGCATTGATGATAGTCAAATTTTGACACATTATTCATTCCGAAGAAGTAAGTAAAACAAAACTATTTCTTACAGTGCGCACAACGAGCAAAGTCTTTTCCAGCTAACTCGACGACGCATTCAAAACAGCTCTGCTTTCTTTCTTGAATTTTAACACTTAAATGCCTGATTTTTCAAAAATCATGGTAATAATGTTTTTCGGCTTTCATTTTTTTAAATAAATCATGGGAAAAATACTTTTAAAAATCATATTTTGTTTTAAGTACAGTTTACGGCTAAAAAACAGTTTGTTACTAATCGGCAATACTGGTGTTTAATTGAAAAAATAACTTTCCTTGATAAAATTCTATAATAAAAAACACACAAGAATTTTAGGAACTATAATAAGAAATAAATTTTACTTGCTCACTGCAGAACAAAATAGGTTATTTCGCAAGCTTCCAAACAAAACAAAAATAACAAGTAGCAACAATTGAAAAAAGTCCTTCCGGCCAGTGCCGGGAGGAAGAGGCAGCTTTCATATTCCTTATTTTAAAAAAGTCAACATATATTATTCAAACACACGAAGCTCAATTTAGTGGAAACAGAATATAGGAGATTCAATACTAATTTTCATCAAAATTTCTAAATCATTATGAATGAGAATTTCGCGAAATTAGTCAGCTTTATCCAAGCTGCTTTTATTTAAAGTAACTTATATTTGGCTGCCAAATTTGGCGATTTCTTAA
The DNA here is from genome assembly GCA_963932465.1 of Maratus speciosus. Lineage (NCBI taxonomy): Eukaryota > Metazoa > Arthropoda > Arachnida > Araneae > Salticidae > Maratus > Maratus speciosus. Next base: position 489,457,769 of record OZ010796.1, on the reverse strand, counting down.
AGTGCCTGCCATTTTAAGACAACATGGTGGATGAGGCTAACCAGTGAACTTGGTCGAGACCTTAGTAATTTCTGTGCACATGCTCACTCACATCGGAATCGATTGATATATACGACTGCCGTCGCAGGCAAAAAATCAGATTTTTCAAAATGTCACCCACATTAAATATTGAAATTGCTATATCTGAGCCATTTTTTAAGATAAAGACAAACAAAAAATGCTCCTGAATCTTTATATCAAGGTCAAATACTTAAGAAAGAAGCCTTTTTCAATTTCCAATTTTTTTGCACCTCACTTTAAATATATATTTTTTTTTAATTTAATGGCCGCATTTTGAAACAAGATGGCTGATGAAGCTGGCCAGCGAACTTGGTCGAGATATTGATGTATACTATCCACATGCCTTCTTACATCGAAATAGGCGAATACGTGTGTTATCGCGTGACAAATACAAGATCGTTTCAAAATGTTAGCCATGCAAGAAATTCAAAGTGCTATAATTCAACCATTTTTTAAGATATAAACAAAAGAACAAATTTTCAGAAACAAAAACTGCTCCGGAATATTTCTATTAAGGCCAAACACATAAAAAAAATATTTTTCATTTTCCAATTTTTTGGTATCTCATTTTAAATTTAAAATTTTTAAAATTTTTTTAATGGCCGCCATTTTGAAACAAGATGGCGGATGAAGCTGGCCAAGGAACTCGGTCGAGATATCTGTATGCACTATGTACACACCGAATTACATCCAAATCGGTTCATAAATACGCCTGTTATCACGTGACAAAAATCAGAACGTTTCAAAATAATGCCAGCCACGCTAGAAATTTAAAATGCTATAACTCAGTCAATTTTTAAGATATAGACGAAACAAAAACTGCTCCCGAATCTTTTTATCAAGGTCAAACACATAAGAAAAAAATATTTTTCAATTTTCAATTTTTTGGTACCACATTTTAATTTTTTCTTAAAAATTTAAATGGCCGCCATTTTTAAACAAGATGGCGGATGAAGCTGGCCAGCGAACTCGGTCGAGACATTGGTATGTACTATGTATAAACGAAGTTACATCCAAATCGGTTCATAAATACGCCTTTTATCGCGTGACAAAATTCAGGACGTTTCAAAATGTCAGCCACGCTAGAAATTCAAAATGCTATAACTCAGCCATTTTTTAAGATATAGACGAAACAAAAACTGCTCCGGAATCTTTGTATAAAGGTCAAATACATAAGAAAAAAATATTTTTCCATTTTCAATTTTTTGGTACCACATTTCAAATTTTAATTTTTAAAAAAATTTTAAATGGCCGCCATTTTGAAACAAAATAGCGAATGAAGCTGGCCAACGAACTCGGTCGAGACATTAGTATGTACTATGTACACACCGAATTACATCCAAATCGATTCATAAATACGAGAGTTACAGTGTGACAAAGGTCAGATATATATATATATATGTCAACTTTGAACGGATGGTGGTTTCGGGGTCTGGGGGTCATGATCGATGAAAATATACCAAAATTTTTTGAAATCGCTTTCCTCCGAACCGCTGCAATAGGTAGCTTTTTGTAATGAAAGCTACCTAAAATAAATCTATATTTATTCTTAAACAGCACAAGTGTTGCCATCTACATGTTTAAAATCGATTTAATAATATTTTCAGAATGTACTTTATTGACAACATTAGGCATTATAGCTTCAATATTATTCTAATAGTATTTTAGAGCCTAAATTGGGTATGTTGCCGAAGAGCAACACCCGGCATTTAAGGGTTAATACAGTAGTCTGTAGGGGTAACGTAGTTTTCATCTTTATCAATGTATTCTCCTTTGGCAAATGTTTGACTCTAATTTGTAATCTGAAATTACAAATTCTTATAATAACAGCAATAATATAGCTTTATAGTAGTTATTGACAATGCATGGCACTGTAAAAACAATTAGTATACTTAAATCGCGCTTATTTCTTTGAAGGCATATGTTTTTCAATGAACGAAATTTTGAAGTTTGACCCGGCACCCTGTCATATAAAAACTCAATAGCCGATATGTAAGTTATAAAATTATTAAGCTGGATGAGACGAATCGAAGGAGCTATAAAAATTGAAATTCGCTGCCGCAGACTATAGTACCTTGTGAGATAAAAACATGTTAAAAGGTTCTAGTATATATACTTTACACTTTATATCTTTAATTAGTCGAAATTATGCATAGGGTATAAATTAATCATTTGAATAACTGTTTGAATAAAAATGTAAAGAAATGAGCAAAAAATGGGGGGGTGCTTAAAAAAGGGTCCTAGTCCTTCAATAAAAATATGAGGGTGTTGACCCGGGGACAGGAGTTCAAGACTCAATTTAAAATTTATGCACTGGGGGAATGGTAGAATTAGGGGTGAAAAATGCGTGGCGCACAAAAAGTTCAACGGACTCCGGAATGGGCCCCAGGGAGCCAAGGCCTTAACTCAAATGTAGAAATGGGGAATAACTAAATGGAAAAGTTCCTTCAAAACAAAGATCGTATTAAAAGGGGGCAATTTATTAACAATTAAAGGCACTAAAACTTCAAGGGGCCCTGTACCACGCCCCAGGGGACCACAATATTAACTCGAATGTAGTTGGGTATAAGGAAATTTTTTAGTAGTTTATAAAGCAGCCGGAGGACCCAAGAACTATGTAAAAGAAAATTGCAAGATAATTAGATTATTTTTAAAGAACGTGCAGCAAGGGCCCCAAGAAAGCCATTAATATTCAAAATTGGTGGTAGCTGAAGTCTGAGAAATTTTTTTCTAGTTCATGTAGTAGTTGAAGGACCTAAGAAATTGTTAGAAAAAAAAGCTAGTGAATAGGACCATTTTTAAGGAAGCTATAATAGGAGATAAAAAAGAGGACAACTGATAGTTCAGAGCAGGGCTCTTAAATGAAAACATGTTAAAAGGTCCTATACTGTTAAAAATTTACCGCATTCTGTCCAGTCATTTGACCGTTTTTTGAAAAAACGGTTTCATAACCATAATTTAACTATATACTGCCCATAAAATGGCCATTAATGTGGTCAGAATAATGTTCAATTACGGTTGTGTAACCGTTTTCGATAAAAACGGTCAAATGACTAGACAGAATGCTGTAAATTTTTAACAGTGTAGTACTCTGCGTTTTAGATCTTCAATTAGACGAAATTAAGCATAGGGTATGAATTATTCGAATAAACTTTAAAGAAATACGCAAAAATTGGAGGAAATGCATTAAAAAGGCCTTAGGGCCCCAATAAACATATGAGATTGTTGGCCCGGGGGCAGGAATCCAAGAATCAACTTTAAAGTTATGCATTGAGAGGGCGACACAATTAGAGAGTGAAAAATGCATGGCAGACAAAAAGTTCAACAGCCTCTGGGCCGGGTCCTAGGGGGCTAGGGTCTTAACTAGAAAGTAGAATCTGGGGAATAACTGAATTGAAAAAGGTCACCAAAAACGAATATTGGGTTAAAAAATGCAAGTTATTAACAATTTATGGCACAAAAACTTCCACGACCCTGTATCGATCCCCAGAGAGCCAGGATCTTAACTGAAAAGTAGAAAGGGGATAACTAAATGGCGAAAGGCCCCCAAAACGAAGAAAATCGGATAAGAAGGAGGCAAGTTATTAAAAATTTTCGGCATAAAAACTTGCAGGCTCAGGAGGCCCGGGACTTAAAATATTAAAAATCAGGGGCCTCAGGTTCACGGCCAAATGATGTAATTAGTCGTCAATATGTATAATTAAATCGTCATAGAATGTCTCTAACAGTGTTCCTTTAGGCTCAGACCCAAGTTTCCTTTGAATCTCACCCTATCCGTTCACAAATGATCATAGTCCTGATAATTCATAAAGGAAAAACAGATAAGAGAAAACTAAAACATTTCTGGTAGTAGCAAATTAAAGAAAAAATTATATTTATTACATGAAAATGATATTGTAATATTAACTGAAAAATTAATAAAAGAACGCTAAGGAAATCTTTTTATCAAAATGTCACATTTGAAGATTTGGGAGCCCTTGGGATGCGGGATCCCTCGCGATTGTGACCATCGCGATCCCTTAAATCCGCCCCTGCCAAGGAAGAGCTGGTAAATTTGAAAGTGAACAAAATGGAGTGTAGAAAAGAATAATTTTGAAGTTTTACATTTGTAAAAAAGAACTCCTTTGTAACATACGATTCTTTACATATCATCATAAGACCAATGTCAGACGGGCGTCTTTTTTGCTGGTTTTTTGCTTACACTGTAAAAAAAACAACATTTTTACAGTACAAAGTACTGTTCATCTCCTTCACAAACTCGATCACAGTGAATGTGCTGTATCTTTCTTTGGTTTCCTGACTATATTAACATGGAAAATACAGTAGTTGCGTGAAATTAACAGAACAATGTGCTGGCAATTTGGACGCCAGCAGTTTGTGCTGTAAAAAAATGCGTTCAAATTGCCAGCACATTGTGCTGTTAATTTTACGCAACTACTGTATTTTCCATGTTTATATACTCAAGTAACCAAAGAAAGATACAGCACATTCACTGTAATCGAGTTTGTTCTGGCAAATTTACAGTGGTTTTTTTACAGTGTAGGTATTATCCATTCACAATGCTATAGCATTGTGAATGGATAATACCTAAGCAAAAAAGCAGCAAAAAAGACGCCCGTCTGACATTGGTCTAAACGTTCAAAAATGTTCGAAAAAGCTGTGGATTTATAAGATTTTCGTTGTTGTAAAGTAACACTTATAGTCATATAAATCAATTGGCCAAACTAAAGAGAAAGCGGCAGCGTTGCTTCAATTTACAGTTGACTGTCCATCTTTAACGAGTTTTTCACTTTTTTGGTACTTGATTATTATCCGTGCCAGGAAAATAGATTGTCAAAAAAGGTTGCCAATCGCCAGACATGATTAAGCGTGGTCTTCTGTTTCTCATTCAAAATAACTTATTTAAGACTGTTGGGGAGCCCTCTTATTAAGCCCACTAAAAGGTGTAGCTAAATTTGTATGAAAAATTATTGTTTTATATAAATCTCAACCAAAAACAGCAAAAAATTGTTGAACACGATGTTTTTTTATATTAATTTTAGTAAGTATTTAAATTGATGTCTATGGCTTCTTTATTAATTGAATTTTTTAGAAAAATAATTCTTATATAGGGTAAAACCTAAGAGTTTAATATGTTACCATATAAGAGAGATTAATTTCACAAAAATATGTGTATCCACATCACATCTCAGTGCTATTCATAATGGTACAAAAATATATTAATAAAGACAGCGTGCTCTGTCAGCTTGCTGCTATTATAACTGTGATGAATTTCAATTTGTTGCTTGAGCTAAGCCACGATTTGACTGCATTTTTTACTAAACGTCATTTTCTACAAGTGAAATAAACTCTACAGCTGCAGTCTTGATCATTACGAGTTCTCTGTTGAATTTTATTAATGTGTCTCCAAATCATCATATACACAAACATAAGTATATATATGTATTTAGACAACATAGGAAGTTTCCAAATTTTAAAAAAAAAGTATTTTATTTCGCATTAAATGTTATTTTTATAAAACAAAGTGCCATGAAGGAAGTGTGTTAAAGAATTATAAATTAAGTATATTACAAAACAGATATTGAAATAAGTATCATTTAATCATCCTGGAACAATTTAATTGATTAGTAAATGCTTCTAAACAGTTTTTACCAATTAGTAATTTGTGAAAACCACTAGCTGCGATGTATGTCCTTATAATGCAAGGTACGGTATGATAGAGATTGCTAATGTCATCCTGCGCTAGATCGCCGCCCCCTGAATAACAGGCCTGAGCGCTGAGACAAAAATGGCGGCTGTCGTAGGCGGATGATTTTCAGCGTTTGTACGGTCCCCTCAATTAAGGAATCCAGTATATTTTAGAGAATCTCAGGAAAATAATGCGGTAAAAACTCTTAAAAATTATTGGTATTCAAATTGAAGGGCCCGTACAAATGCTGGAAAAAATCCGCCTACGACAGTTGTCATTTTTACGTCAGCGCTCCGGCCTAGTTTCCAGGAACGGTGGCAAGATTTTGACAGGTATCTTTCATCTTCAATCTTTGTTCCATGTCTTCATATGCAATCCGTAGAAGACGACTTATGTTGAAATTTCTTTGCCCGTTTAAAAAAGTCAAATTATAGTCCCTTTTTTGTGCGGAAAACATATTATAATTTTCTTTAATGAAACATATATGAAATCACACTTACAATACATATACACTGATATGATATATCCGCCAACCTGTCGCTTTTTAAAAATCAGATATATGCTTACGTGGGTAGGATGAAAATTAATGCACACATGGCTGTAGATCACGAATAAAAACAAATAGCAATATCGGGAAAAAAGTAAATTAAAGTACAATTCTTAATCTTCAAAATCATATGTTTTTTCAACCTAGTCACCGTTAAGGCTAACAAATTTTCCCGAACGTGTAACAAGTTTTTTTATTCCGTCACTGAAAATTTTTTCCGACTTTTCTCGAATCCAGGGCTTCACAGCTGCGTTCACTTCATCATCCGAGGTGGAATGATTACCCTTGAGGTCTTTCTTGAGTAGAGGAAAAAAATAAAAATCGCAAGGTGCAAGAACAGGGAAGTAAGGAGGGTGTGGAACCGGTTAAAACTTCAGGTTTGGAAGAGCCTTTGCAGTCGCGGAATATACGGTATCCCAGTTCTTCAATAATGAAGTAGACACGTTCCTTGGATACTCCAGTATGGTTTGAGATACACTTTTGAGCGATTCGCCGGTCATTTTGAATAAAATCGTCGACGAGTTTGCGATGTTTATCGTTTGGACAGAGATCGGATGTCCGCTGCGTTTTCATCAACAATTATGGCATTTCTAGGCGCAAAATTTTACTGCCGATCGATTTACAGTAGACTTATCAACAGCACCGTCATCTTTAAACGACGATGAATCTCAGCATGTGTCACTTTTTCAGCAGTTAAAAATATGATAGCAGCACGCTATTTAACTCGCGTTGACATAGCACTAGAACACACGTCTCCAATCTTCCGCTTCTCAAAACACACTAGATGAATTCAGCGACTTCAAATCTGCACATGCTTATACAGGGGGGATTTTACTTCCACATACCAGCGGGTGCGCTTCTAAGGGTCATTTCGTTCGCGCTCTACAAGTACGTGTGCATTACTTATCAGCCTACCCTCGTATAACTCATTCTTTCTTGTCTTTTCTTTCATTAAATAAAATTTCTATTTTAAATATGTTTATTTGACTTGGAAAGAAAGGAAGGCTATTGCTATGTCATACTAAAATTTAAATTTTAGCTGCATATATTTGCCATAACAAAACAAAAACAAGACTGATAATTTCTATAAATATTAAAAAATTTCCGAAGTAAGAAAATTTGAGAAAATATTAGAATACTTTATTTTAGTTTCTTTTTCAACTCTATTAAAATGATGATTTATAACACATGTGGTATCTGGTAGTGAAGTAGTTATTACCATAGTTGTAACAGACTCGATCTCCAACTAAAGAAACAACAGAAAGAAAGAAATATATTTTTCACACTAGATTTTATGGCGGTTCTATAGATTTTTTTTCAAAGAAGTCCTTTATTTTTTAATAGAAGTCTTGTTTTCTAGAAGTAATCAGCTTATCTGTAGCTTTTCTTCATCATTTGATTGATTTTATAGTTTTTTGTAAATGTGAAAACTTTTATCACTTTGTGAGTTTTATCAGTTTAAACAAAGGCAATTTTCAACTTACCGGTGAATCAAAGATTATATTGGAAAACATTTTAGAAGAAAAGCTTCACTTTAGTCTAATTTGCCGTTCATTATACCTTTGTAAAGGGATCAAAAGATGATAGTGTTGTTTTAGGATTACTATTGAATGTTTTATTTTGCATACAATGACTAATTGACTATAAATTATTTTATTATTAATTAATTAAAAAAAGATAAAATTTGATTATTTTATACACAAGAGGATTGAAATAACACTCTATAGAGAATACAACACTGTAAAAAATTTATGTAACGTTACTCCATAAAATTCGTGGCAACGCTGTCTCCATTTTATTGAGTAATTTAATCGATATAACTGATGTTGCGTTACACTAATGTGTAATATTACACCAGTTATATAATTTCAAATTACACCATTACATAAGTTAAATTACTCCATAAAATTGGAGGCTTCATGTTGCCACCAATTTTATGGAGTAACGTTATATAATTATTTTACAGTGAATATGGGAAATGAAGCACTATTGTTGCAGAAGCACCCGTGTTCCTTTGATCGTCCCATACTAAACATACTGTACATAATCCCTGGTTATTTTAGAAAAAAAAATCACAGCGCACTCTTAGATCGGTACGGTTTATTTTTAAAAAAAAAGGAAGCAGTACATAAATATGGCATTATATCATGCGGAGATTTTAACAACACACTCGTAAATGCCGCGGTGATATGCCGTGCTAATTAACAATTAATTATACAATAATTAATTATACAATAATTTCTATCATGGAAGACTATTTCGAGTGACGCAGCCTTAAGCCTAAAATCGTATCGTATCGTATCGTTAAAATCGTATCGTATCGTATCATAGAATTCGTAGATGGCGGAACTCATATATACAGCTAACTCGACATCAAAGAAAATGCGAAAAGCCGCCTTTTAATAACTCAGCAGATATACGTCTTATTGTTCTGAATTTTCTAGAACAGTCTTATATCTGCAGTCTAATCGTATACTGAAATTTTTACATTTCTACGTGCAGCATATTTTGAGATCTAAATCGTCATTTTTAAAGTGAAAACGTTGGTATAATATCGAGGAAGTTCCTAATTTGAAAATCTCGAAAACGGTTCTAACGATTATTTTTAAATTGATACATAATATAAATGTGATTAAGGCGAGGTGAATAACACTTTTCTTTTTTCTGGGAAAACTCTCGTTCGTTAAATAATTCGATTTTTTTTTCTCTCGAAAATGACACGGGCGATTTTTTAAAAATCAAATAAATATGTTTCAGATGAACCAAATAACAATTTACTTGTTTCCAGCAAGACTCTTGTTCGTTTTATAATGCGCATGAAAAATCGGACTATATTTCTTCGCCATTCTATGGAAATTTCACCGAAAATGCATGACACTGTATTCATACACATGCTTTCTTTTTAACCACTTTTGGGGAGAAAAATTTTGTCTTCCCACGGCTGAGTGGTTGAGGGCCATCGTCTACTGATCTTAACATAGGCAGTTCGATACTCGCTGGTGCGTGTGAAGTTTTTTTTTTAAGTCTGTTAGTTGACCATTATTCTCAGTTCCTTTGTAATTTTTTAATTGCTATTAAGTTAAATAAAATTTCAATTATAATGACGCCAATTTGATGATGATTATTTCTTGGCAATTTTTCAACAATAAAAATATTACCATAAATTTTATAAATATATTTAATTTCAATCACTTTACAAAAAATATACATTAATAATTATTATTTGAATATAAATCACACGATCAGAAACGTAAAAAAATAATTCATTTCAGCTCTTCTTTTTATAATATCATTTTTTATTATTATGACGGTCAATCAATATATAATCACTGACATCCATAATATTATTATTATTATAATTATTATTTTCCTTGCATAAAAACTATTGTGATGTAATAATTATTTTATAATAAATAATTTAGTTGAAATGTTTTATTTATAAATAACAATGAAGTTTTACATAATAAGCATATCAGAATTCTGGTGTCGCCATCTTTTGACGCAATTGCGTACTATATTTTGTCTCTTATTCGGAAAAAAAAGAAAAAACTAACGCTTTTCACCGCTTTGAAAGAATCTCTTGTGACTAGAGGTCTATTTCGCAAATATTAAGAAAATTACTGCATACAAAAATATTAAAATGGGTAGTATTATAGAGAAATGTTTGATAAAAACGTTGAAGTAGACAGTTTTTAAATCGAAGAATTATTTTAAGAGATATTTAATGTTAAATCTGGATAAAATTGTCTCATTAAAAAAGTCTCATAGGAAAAATATATACATGGGAATTTAATCATTTTCATTCAATTTAATCATTCAATAGAAACTCGAAGTTTGCAGAGTGCATTTATTATTTTTAACTTGCCTAATTTTTTGACGGTTTATTTCAATTTTAAATTAAAATTTTCAGAATTTCCAGAGATATTTTTTACATATTTTAGAAAATGTTATTTTAAATTGTTGCCAATTGTTAAAACAGCGCAAAGAATAATATATCCTTTAAATTAAAAATTTATTCACACGTGACTATTATAAACAGAAAAAAATCCTTTTAAATTAGAATTAAATGGTAACGTGTTAAAAGCAGGAAAATATTAAACATTACGTCATAAAAATTGTTTTTACACATGCTTACTTAAAATGAAAGAAAATTATAAAATAATCAGTTATTTTCAAATTAGAATTAAATGATTACGCATTAAAAGCAGGAAAACATTGAAAATTACGTCATAAAAATTATATTTACACGTGAATATTAAAAGAAAAAGAAAATTTTTAAATAATAAATTCGTTGATATGTGTTAAAAGTCGTAAATGGAGGAAATTACGTCATATTGGCCAAAGTGGCCAAATAATAATATTGCAAAACAGTTTAAATTAAAAAATATATTTATATGAGAGATTTATTTCAAATTTCGAGATGATATTTTTAACTATAGTTGCCAATTTTAAGGTAGCGCAAATAATAATATTATCTTTCTAATAATAAAAATATTTTCAGTTGAATGTTACAAAGAGAAAGGAAAGTTTGGTGAAAATTATGTCAGATTTAAAACGTTACATTTAAAATCTCTTATTTAAAATCATTTTCTTATAGCGTTGTTAAAAAATACCATAAAGCAAACACTCTGTTGACTTAGTTCATTTTATATTTGGTAATTTTCAAATGTTTAACTAATCTTATTTAATCAAGCACGGAAACAGCAACTAACATCAGCTGATTCGGTCTTGAAATCCCTCAGTAAAAGGGAAACCCGTTTACAGTAAGATCGCCATTGATTTTTTAATTATACAGAGCAGCCTCGATTATCCGAGCTAATTGGGACTGTTGGTAAATCAGAATCGGAAATCTCGGTTAATAGAAACTGTGTGTAAAAACTCGCCGTGCTTGCGAATTTAACATCTCTTTTAAAAAAATATATAGAACGTTTTTTAAATAATAAAAATAAATATATGTAAAGTTCTGTTTCACAGCTTAACAAATTTAAAAAGAAAATCAACTACCAGTAGTAAATTTTAAAATGCAGATTGAAAAATTTACGAAAGTTCACACAGCCACTGGAAACAAAGCATTGTTCGCTAATGACTTCTCGGGGTCCAGTGTTTCTTTGGAGTTGAGTGCTTTTGGGGGCAGAAGGGCCTGTATAGCACGGACAGTGAGCTAAAGAGTGTGGTTATTTTTAAGGCTCATTCAAAAGGAAAAAAAATCAGACTTTGTTATCGGCTCGGTTAACAGAAACCTCGATTAATCGAAGCTCGGTTAATCCAAGTTCTACTATAATTCAATCTTCCGTAATCTTTTTAAAGCAGATCAAATTAATGGACTTTAGCACAAAGTCACATAGCTGATAACTGCCATGCTTGTTGGCCACCTTTTTTTCAAAAAGATTGCTTCACCTTATTCAATTAATGAGATATCTCCGATAAAATAAGTCACATTTTCCCGTTCTAAAATACTGGTATCCAAAAATCGTAGCATGTAACTGACACTACAAGTACTCATGGAACTAGACTATTTTAAGTCTGATTTTTATTATAGACTATATAAAATTATTAAAAATATATATTATGATAGGAACTAGCGGGCTTCGTCCGCTATTTACGTTACGGATATAAAAATCATGTTTTCTTTTTTTTTTTAGGGAAAAAGAAATAAAAACCTATTTGACGATAGGTTTATAAAGACACATTTTGTATTTGTTATATTTCCGGGGATGAGGAGGGGGGGGGGGACTATTTTGATTAAATATCGCAATTAGTCCACATGGCAGATATAATTATGATAGACACTAGTGGGCTTCGCCCCTCTATGGCGCCTTATGGGTCCAGCTTCCATAACTCAGAAACCACCTTTCGGACATCAATGCAACAGATTCCAAACGTTATAATTAACTTAATAATCACCCTATATAGCATTAAAGTAAATTTATGAGTACTGCATACTATTTTTTTATCGTAATTTCTGAAGAGAAAAAATTATTTCGGTTCCATTCTTAGGTACTGGTGTAAAAAATTTTGAAAAAGTGGGGAAGGAGGGGACATGAGACTGCTGTTTGTGAAACAACACAACGGGGTCTGGCTTATTCAACTTGGTTTTTGGTGACTTCAATTGGAAGGTGGTTTGTTTAAAAGAATGCGTTCCCTGCCCCATGAAAATTGGAACTATTGGTGCACCATCTATGTAAGGATTTAATAATTATAAATTAACATTTTGGATTTATTAATTTAAGGATAAAGTGTTTTTAAAGGAATATCAAATGAAACCCTCTGTGCGATCTGCGATTATACTTACCCACTTGTTTTTATATACAAACTGCTATAAGGAAAATTGTACTAAAATAGTAAAAATTAAATCTGCATTAAATTCCATAAGTATCTTTTTTTTTAATAATTTTATCACTAACCTCAAAAAAGTAATGATATCAATGCAAAAACCCTTGACGGGTTAAAAGTTTCTGACGCAGCACTTTATCTTATGCTCTAAGAATTTTAAATATGGAACTTAAAAATACTGATATCAAATTTTGAGTGACGTTATGCTATTTCTTAAAAAATATATTTGTATTTATTTCATCATTTTATTTTTGTTTTATTTATAATCGCATGTGCAAAAGTTATGTTCAACATGAAAAGCTGCATAAAATTTTATTCGCTGTTGCTTTATCATTTACATTTCTCATAAATTCAAAATATGAGTTTTAAAAGATATGATATAAAATTTAAGTGACGCCTTGATGTGACTTTAAAAGGTTTGTTTTAAAATTCAATTTAAATTATTTTTGACTTGGTTAAAATATTTTTTTACATCTACACAATACTTTTAATTTTCCAATTCACTGTTAAATATATCACTTTCATTGAATCTATACTATGCATTGAAATGTATTTATTTCAATAAATTGATTTATCTTTTGTGTCACGCTATTCAAAATTGTGAGTAAGATTTATGTAAATGGTTTCTTTGCGTCATTGTGTCCAAACTACATGAAATGTATGAAAAAGGATAGTTTGACGTAAATAAACCATTTACATAAATCTTACTCACAATTTTGAATAGCGTGACACAAAAGATAAATCAATTTATTGAAATAAATACATTTCAATGCATAGTATAGATTCAATGAAAGTGATATATTTAACAGTGAATTGGAAAATTAAAAGTATTGTGTAGATGTAAAAAAATATTTTAACCAAGTCAAAAATAATTTAAATTGAATTTTAAAACAAACCTTTTAAAGTCACATCAAGGCGTCACTTAAATTTTATATCATATCTTTTAAAACTCATATTTTGAATTTATGAGAGATGTAAATGATAAAGCAACAGCGAATAAAATTTTATGCAGCTTTTCATGTTGAACATAACTTTTGCACATGCGATTATAAATAAAACAAAAATAAAATGATGAAATAAATACAAATATATTTTTTAAGAAATATCATAACGTCACTCAAAATTTGATATCAGTTTTTAAGTTCCATATTTAAAATTCTTAGAGCATAAGATAAAGTGCTGCGTCAGAAACTTTTAACCCGTCAAGGGTTTTTGCATTGATTTATAATACACACAACACAGTGGCCAGGCGTGGATCTGTGCAAAGAGAAATGGAACTGATATGTGGAACAATGACTGAAATGTAAACGGCTGAAATCAACTGAAGTCTGTGCTTCTAGCTACGCGTAAACGGCTGGTAATGCTGGCTAATGTCGCTAGAGCTCCAATAGCGGTGGCTAGAAACGTAGCTTCCAGCCGCTTCCCTTTTGGTCACAATTCACTGATCAGCCTTGCTATTGACTAAAATCGAATGAATCCACACAGTGGCGGTACCAAAATTCTGCGATTAAATAAGGCGTAATTTTATTTTTGAAAGTTTGACCTTGAAATTTGACACAAAGAAAATTTTATAGTCCATGTAAAGGAAAAAATACGAAAATAATTAATTTATAAATCTATGTTGATTTATTACGTGACAAACTCACCAATTTCCATAATCGGGAATACCGATTATGTGAAAAAAATAATGATTTTCGGTTTTTTTCCTTTACACGTGCTATAAGACACCCCTTCGTGCCAAATTTCAACGTTCTAGATCAACCGGAAGTATCCTATAAATGTTACTCTCAAAAATGAAAGAGTACTTCTTGTTGACCTAGAACCATGAAATTTGGCACGAAGGTAGAACATGTAAAGGAAAAAATTCGAAAATCATTTATTTATAATTTATGTACTTTTTTCATATAATGGTCAGTTTTCTGGGTTATGGAATTCATGAATTTGTGACATAATAAATCGACATAGATTTATAAATTAATGATTTAATTTTTTTTTCCTTTACATGTGCTAACACCTATCTTCTTGCCAAATTTTAAGATTGTAGTACAACCGGAAGTAACCTATAATTTTTGGGAGTCCAAATTATACCGTACTTCCGGTTGACTCAGAATATTGAAATTTGGCACGAAGGGAAAGTCTTATAGCAAATGTAAAGAGAAAATTCCGAAAATCATTAATGTATAATTCTATGTCGATTTATTACGTGACAAACTCATGAATTTCCAAAGCGGGACTATAAGGGTTCTGTTTTTTTCTTTTCAGGTACAAGAACCGTAAAAAGTACAATTTTTATAACTTTGTTTCTTCAAATAATCGTATATAAATATTATTGATTCGCTAACAAATTTATTATATAGTTAGGGACAAAATTTCAATTGTTGAGAAATTTTTTTTAAACTCAAAATTATTTTAAAACCCGTAGGTTAAACATCCGTGAATATTTTTTAAGTATTTAAAATGGAGGGTTAAACAAGAACAGAATATCAATCAAATCGAAAAAAAAAATTTTTTTTGTGCTAAAGAAATACTATTTATTTAATTTAATTTAAAATAATATTTTAAGTCAGTTTTACTGTAAAAATATACAGAATTGACATTATAATCTTTCACCTGTAAGCTGTATTACTTTAAACAAGAGCAGGAGAGTCATAAATAATAAAGAAGAAAATACAAACAATTTGTTGTGTAGGAATACATATTAATATTGAAAAAAAGGCTTCATTAACAGATGCGACTTTCCCTCACCCTCCCTTTACTTTTTCACTGGTGCTTTATTGTAGTTTTCTGAATCAATAACTTTGTTCGATAAAGGAGGTATACATTATCAAAAACTTCTTCATAATTTTCATGCACATTAACATGATTCGTGCACATTCATATTGCTTTAAAATTTCTGCGAAGAAATTTTTAATACCGTTCCTTTTTCCGTAACATTTGCCAGTCCCATATTGTTATCTCCATATTTATTAAATAAAATCCAGACGATATTTTCAAATATATAGTCATTATTTTAAAAAAAAAATCGAGATAATTATTTAATTTTCCAAAACGAAAAATAAGGTCGAAAGCGTTAACTTAACTACACATTAAAATAAGTATTTGCATCTTGCAAAATAGACTATATCAAAAGTGTTTTCAATGATAAAATTAAATAACTGAAATACATATAAATTTAATGTATTATAGAAAATCTTAATGTCTATCTAAACCTTAATATTGAAATTCAAATTCAGTAAGCATGTCAAATTCAAATCATGTGCACTTGCAGATTTTCCATTGAGATTCTGCAAGTAAATTTCACTGATCTTATATTAAGTGTAGTCAATGTTAAAAAAAATATACACATGGTTTTATTCGCAGACCGTTTGTGAGAAAATCACACCATGGGTGTCATTAAACTCGCAATATTTCCTTCCTTCAGAATATGAATGTGATTTTTGAAACAGGGGTCGTTTAAATATTAAAATTTCCACCAAATTAGATTATTCAAATCGTAACACCGACTTTTACATACGGGTCCTGGAATTTCCAGACAATGAAATTCTTCCATACCAGTATTTTCTTATAGAAAATCTCTCCTTAAATAGGCAAAATTTCGTACTTTTAACCTAGATTAATTTTTGTATATAAAAATACCGATATTTTTCCTGGAAAATTCCCTGAAACGTACAAACCCTGTTTTAACACTTTATTTGAATTCGTCGGGTCGGATCAAATCAGGCCGGAAAAAATTTATAGTTTAAATATTTTTGTTTACCCTCTACTGCCCACTAGAAGAAATTGCTATGGAAAAAATTATTTATTTGTCTTATTTTTGCCGTTGTGAGTCAAATAAAGTAAAAATGTGAAAACAATCAGATTTTGTTATATTTTAAAGGATTTCTGTATGGCATCATAGATGCTACCATGAAATATGAAGGATTTTACCACATTTTAAAATTATTTTATTTTGTCAAAATAATTATAATTTTACATGTTTTATAACCTAAAACAATTTTTTTCTTTATTTATATATATATCTCTCTCTATATATATATATCCATTATTTTATATATAATTTTATTTTTTACCACCAATTATTCAATTTTACAAAATAATAATGATAAAAAAACTTATTTTACTTTTTGATTTTGAGTACAATTTATAATAAAGATGAAATCACAAATATGTAAACATATGGTAAAATTCTAAAGATGAACAAAATATGAACATTTTAGATGTATATATATATATATATATAACATTAATGTAGTATTTAGTGGAAAAAAAACGGGTTATTTTTGCCGATGGAAACAAGTGGTTCGTTTATCTAATACATATAAAAATGAAATTTTGTGACTCTGCCTATGTTTCTAAAAAATTACACAATCGTGAAATTATACATATAAGCGTATTAAAAGCATGTGGAGGCAAATAAAGTAATCCGGATTCTAAATAAATTATACTCCATTTTAAATTAATAAAAAACCAATGAGATAACAGCCATTTCCTATAAGATTTACTATTTTTTGATGCCAAAAATTCAAAACTCACAATAAAATTTTCGCACAGGAATTAATTTTCAATTTAAAGAATTACACGTGAAAAAATAAGTGAAATAAAAAGTTTCAAGAAGTCAAAATAAAATAATTATGACGTCATATTGGAAATATCAAACATTTCTCAATAATACAAGGAGCATGAAACGAAAAAGTACAGAAAGCTGGTGAATATTTATGACTTTATTAACAGACTACAGCGAAGGCTAAACTGTGTGAATTCACAATTTGTAGTGGATATCCCGGAGCATATAGCTGTAGAAATATGACTAAGGTGTTGAATTTTTGGAAATGCACTTAACTAGAAAAGAGAACTTAATACTAATTAAAAAATATATATAGTGAACTACAGCGCAGTTGATCTGTGCGGGATCAGCTAGTGTAATATATACCAAGTAGAACACATATACTAAACATAATATAGTTGAGTGATGCGGCTCAATAAAAAACGTTTTATACTTATAATTTATATTTACATTTATACTTAAAAATATAAAGTTCAAAATATTCATTCTGGATTTACTTCATATTTTTGTCTCTTTAATACATAATTAAACGGTCAAGTGCGAGCATTACTCGCATACAGAGGGTTCCGTAGAATAAATATAGGAATTTGTAATTGTATTATATAAAAAAAAAAAGTTGCTAAACGAATACTAAGACTTTGTAAAAAACTATACAACGTAGGGTTGGGTAAACTGTATATATTAGAAAAGTGTAAATGGGTATACCATGAAAGTTCAAAGAGATATGGAACCTAAATAATATCAAATATAGCTACTCTGTATAACTCTTTTTTTAATAGTATCCTAATCTGTTTATCATGAACTTAATTCGGTACTGACAATAAAAGAAGTGCATAGTTAAACTTCATTTGGCATTTCATGAAACTAAATTCAGCGTAGTAATAACCTTTATTTCTACAGTGTAGCTAAAACAAAACCTTTGTTCAAAGTTTTAATTTGGCATTGTGCTAAGCGCGCTTAGAATTGAGGTCTTAAAGTTGCAACGCCTCCTGGGTCAGTGCCGCTTTTTTCCAGATAGTTTTTTTAATTAACTTTTAAAGTCACTCGAGGCGTATTGAGAGATACAATCAGTGCAAACTATCGCGAATCCCACAGTATTTATGCGATCCATTCTAATTAAATCTTTCGAGGGCGATGCCTTTAAAAAACGGACACATAATTTTAATTCCAAAACAGACAAACGGCCCCAAGAATATTTAGTTAAAATTTTCCTTTTATCATGTACGTGAAAATAAGCAAGTTCGCATTTTCTAATAAATTCGTTTATAAATTCTGGTGTCAGTTCATTATTTCATAAGTTTATAAAAAGAATTACTCCGTGCCAGAAAGGATTAAGTTGTCGCAGGACTCTTAAAGCTTCAAAATTTAAGAAATTTTATTTATTTTTAGATGTTAAACTCCTATCTTTTTTGAATATATTGATATAATTGTTTCCTTGAAATTCCCATTAGAACAGAAGTGTTGGCTTTTAGAATTATACCCACTCAATAGCTGAAGCGGCGTTTCCGAAACTTTAAAGTCATTATTTTCCAAATGGCGTTTTTGAGGCATAACGCGCAGACTTCGAATATTCAAAAACTTCTGAATATTTTTTCATGAAATTTTCAAAACATATATTTCATGTTAGTCTGTATAAACTGAACCTAAAATTCCTTTTTTATTGTTCAAAAAAATATTTTTTAGGTGATTTTGCTGTTGAAATTTTCAAAATTTTGTATTAGCTAAATGCAACATTGCATTAAAAATATAAAAATGCTTTAAATACAAATTTATTTAACTTCAGGAAATTATTACAATCTGAAGTATAAGTAAGCAACAAAATTTTCATTCTAGTAGCAATATTTATTTTGTAATCCAGCGTGTAAACTGTTATGCCAATTTTTTGTTCGACAAATGTCTAGCAGTTTCGAGCCCCCTATAAATACTAATTCTGTATCTTGCAATTTTTATATACATGAAACGAAAGAACATAATTATATCTTTCATCCCAATTAAAATTTTTTTAAATCATGTACATTTTAAGACATTAAATGTTGAAATTGATCTTTTTTTTTCTTTTCCACTTTTTAGAGTCCCGAGACCCCTTAAATTAGTATGTTTTTAACAATTTGACGTTTATTACTTTTATACTGTTACTGGACATTACATTACACATATATATCATTAAAAGTTGTTAACTAGGCATAGAGTACGCCGCCCCTGTCCTTGTGTATGTCCAAACTGACCGTACCTTTAAGGGTTAATATCTCGGCTAATTACCGATGATTTTTTTCGAAAATCATTATCAACAATGCTTTTATTGTTCTGCAACGATAGGTATATTCAGCGATGCTCAACAATTTTTCTGAATGCCCGTAAATCGAAATTTGTGTTTAACAGAAAAATGCTAATTACTCAAAAACTATGTGATCTAGGGCAATCGCTATAATTTTGGGGCAAGGTTTATATTAACGTCTACTACCTCTAATTTTTTTTTCATAATTTTAGTTCCAGTAGATTCGAAATTAGAAGGGGAAACATATTTTTGCGCTACATTTTCAACAATATCTTTGAAAATATAATACCTAAAATTAAAATGAATGTATTTTTGAGTTCAGCGTTACAAAAGCCAGGATACCTCACATGATATACAAAGAAAAGATTTTTTTTTCAAGTAGCATAATTAGCCTCTCTACTTTTTTACTAAATATATTTATGAATGTTTATTAATCTGAAAATATGTGGGTCAATGGTCTTTATTACTTCCCCGAAATTGAACTATCCACGTTCCATAGTTTACGAGTAAAATGACTGTGACAGACAGACAGACACAGGAGTGATCTTATAATGGTTCCGTTTTTACTTTTTAAGTACAGAACCCTAAAAAGGAATTTCAATATTTCGTTCAAAAATGTAAAAACAAATATAATTTCATTTTATTGTATATGGAAATTTTAAATTTCAATTAATTTATTTTGGATTTATTTAATAACATGAACGAATGAATTAAAAGTAAAAGAAGTAACTTAAGTACGAAAATATTATGGCCTGGATTTATGATCACTAATGCCCATGGTAGCAGATCTGCTACCTTAATGTTAAATACTCATTTTACCATTAAAAACTAAACTTACATTGAACTTTTTTGTGCAGAGAATAGAAATAACTCTTTTTATACCTATATATCATATGTATTTAGTTTTATTTCAATAAAATATTTGAAAAATTGAGCAAAAACTTACCACTGTCAATACGATTTTGTCCTTTTTATCAGACATGTTGCTTCAAGCTAATTTTTTTCTTATTTATTGCTGCCGTCTATATTCAAACTTCATAATTAATATCACCTAAAGGTGCAATTATTGCTGTTATGGCTTAAAATATACATTCATTATTTATGCAATTTTGTGCTAAAAATTCAAGCTGAACATATGGTAGTAGAAATGCTAGAATGGGCATTGGAGGGTTAAATTATCAATGGAGTTATAAGAGGTCAAAGTTTGAGGATGCTGGAGTCAAATTGACGTGACTAACTTTAATTTATGTCCTCCCCAAATATCATTTGACAAAAAAAAAAAAAAAAAAAATGATGTCAGTGGGATACATTTAGTGTTGCCAGATTGGGGATTTTTTTGTCCCCAGATTGTTGATTGTCGCGCTTTTTTGGGGGGGGGGGGGGCAATAGAGATATTTGGATTACTAAGAAATAGATTAAAAATTCTGAAAAATAAGAAAAATAAGGCGAATTATATTATTTTAAAAAAGTGGTGACAGTCAAATAATCTGAATTTAAAAAGTCCCCAGTCTGGCAACACTAAATACATTGAACGGACCAAAACATATACCAGGCATTTTTTTTTTTAACTCAAAAACATAATTTTGGTTATTAAAATTATTAATAAATTCACTTCAAGAAATTATGAATTACGACCTACATCACTTTTTACACAAACAGAACGGGCATCATCAAAAACATGGGTGTATAAGTTTACAGTTCATTCCAATATTATTTTTGAGATATTGGGAAGTCTGGAATGGCAAGTTCTGATACCCAATCTAAGCATGCTCTTTTCCTCAAGTTTTGATTATAAGTTTCGCCCCACCAGTTTTTATCACCTTATATAATCATGAAAAAAATCTGTTGGTGGGAAAGTGCATGTCCAGTTTGAATAGGAGGATTCATTGATCTATAACACAATCGAAAAGGGAGGAAATGCACACTTCACGCAGTAAAATCTGTCTATAACAGCGGGAGAGAGCATCAATGATTCTAATACTTCTTTGCAGAACATTTTTTATCATTGCTTGATAACAATTTTCTGCTAATCTCTCCTGATGATCACACCAGATAATTGTTCTCGAAAAAAATCTCTATATTAAAAGTTTGTCAATGGTAAAATTAAATAATTGAAATATAGATAAATTGAATGTATTAATAGCGAAACCTTAATGTCTATCTAAACCTTAATATTCAAATTTAAATTCAGTAAGCATGGCAAATTAAAATCATGTGCACTTGTAGATTTTCAATGAGATTCTGCAAGTAAATTTAACTGATCTTATATTAAGTGTAGTCAGTATTAAAAAAAGACTAGATGGTACCCGTCAAGATTTGACGGTAAATAACTTGAATGCTTTAACAGAAAAATTCTTGAATTTTTAATTAGTTGTTTTTAATTAATCATTGAAATTGGGACAAATTTCTATATTGCATAATTGATCCATATTTCTTTAATGCGATAGAAGGTGCTGTCAGTCTAACCTATTCAATGAAGTGAAAGGATTTTAAGTTCATAATTTACAATCAATTTCGCTTGCTTTTTATCAGAAATTTAAGTAAAAATATTGGGTAGTGCATTTATTTTTACATACTACGGTCTCATTTTTTTCCAATAAAAACAAATATTTTTTTTTTATTTTTTTAACTACATGACCATTAAAAGCTACCATGAATTTTATTTTTATCAGTCTCATTCTCTAAAACCCTAAATTTAAAACTTGATGCAGCTAACAATGTATAATATATATTTTATTACTTGAATTTTATTTTACATTTTTATGCATTTTTTAAATATTAAACCATGTATATCAAGGTAATTTCTTTTATAGTTCTTATATGAATATTTTTCTTTCTTTCCCTTTTATTTTTCACGTAAAAGAAAAGCAAACTTTTCTTTCTGACACACACACATCTATATATTCTTGATGATGGGCAGAAAATATAACAAAAATTGTAGATCAGCTCAATTTATTTAATTATAAAGCATTCAAGTAATACTAATAATAAAATAAAAATCATATAACTTCTCCTCTTAATAAAATATGTCATCGTTGAAATAAATTATCGCCAAAAATATCACAGAAGTTCTTTTGCCGGGCGTTGGATTCGAACCTGCGTTCTCTACAAAAATTCAGTGCTTTAAACGTGTGCCTTAGACCTCTCCGCCACCAGGAACTCATTCCTCTTCCCTCTAAATTGAAGAAGCCTGAAAATGAGTTTTGGCGCATGCGTATATGCACGAAAAATTGATACTTACAGAAATAGGTTTGTGTTTTAATATACATGATACACATGGCTTTATTCGCAGACCGTTTATGAGAAAGGCACACCAAAGGTGTCATTGGACTCGAAATATTTTCTTCCTTCAGAATATGAATGCGATTTTTGAAATAGGGGTCGTCTACATATTAAAAATTGAACCAAATTAGATTATTGAAATGGTTACACCTATTTTTACAGGTTTCGTACGGGTCCTGGAATTTCGAGACCATGAAATTCTTCGGTCAAGTATTTTCTTATAGAAAATCTCTCCTTAAATAAGGAGGAATTTCGCGTATTTATCCTAAATTATTTATATAAAAAATTCTGATGTTTTTCCTGAAAAATTCCCTGAAACGTACAAACCCTGTTATCACTTTATTTGAGATCGTCGGATCAAATCAGACCGGAAAAAGTGTATAGTTTAGCTATTTTTGTGAAATCTCAATGGAGTTATAAGAGGTCAAAGTTTGAGAATGCTGATGTTAAATTCAAGTAGCTAACATTAATTCATGCTTTCCTAAAAAAACCGTGGTCTGGTAGCATTATATGGAGAAATAAAGAACATTTGCTTCATCAATTGCGTTTTGAGTAAACTGGCACATACCCAGCAAAGAAAGAAACAGTGGGCCATCAGCTGGGAAAAAGATGGCAGCCAGCACTTCTCCATCATTGCCAGCAACTATCTTTCTGCTGGGCAGCAATTTCCTTTTTGCTGGGTAATTTGTATATAAGATTGAAGTTAATATAAAGAATAAAAATATATGTATATGATTACAAAAATATTTAAGTTATTTTATAATAACTTAGCAAAATAATATAACACAATGGGGGTTAATTTTCAGTTAGCCCCCGGCGTAGAATATCCTGTCATTCCCGCCCAGATATCAATATAAATGTTGAGTATTTATTAACCCCTTGGGGACAAGCTACCGGTATTCGTTCCGCCTAAAGTGCTCAGTATCCGTGATTATTATCACCAGCACATTTTTATTGTAAATTTTGCCTTATTTAATCCGAGCATTTTCCCGATTCAATTAGGCAAAAATTTCTGTTTTAAAAAACCGGTGATAAAATATTAATAATTCTGTAAAAGACGCTCGTCCCGAAGGGGTTAGAAAATGTGTTTTGAAATTTATAGAGGCTACATCAAGGATGGCGAACGTGAATGCCAGAGGGCCAATTAATCACTGCTGTTTTAAAATAGTAATCTACACTTCATTTTACCACAGAATTTCTGTCGTGAAATAAAACAAAGATGGTGGTAACAGACCGCTGGAATGTGGTTTCCCTCCTCTTAAACGTATAATATGCTTTAAAAAAATATTTTATCTCCTTATTTGTTATGACTTAACGAAATATAAAATAACAAAATGAGGAGTGATTTTCAGTTAGCTCCCGCCGTAGAAAATCCTGCCATTCCCGTCCAGATGTCAATATAAATGTTGAGTATTTATTTAAAAAAATGTTTTGAAATTTATCGAGGCTACATCAAAGGTAGAGAACGCGAGTGCCAGCTGGCCAATTATCACTGCTGTTTTAAAGTAGTATTCTACGCTTTATTTAATCACAGAATTTCTGTCGTGAAATAAAGCGAAAATGGTGGTGACAGACCGCTGGAAAATTGGTTTCTTCACCTCTGAGTTAAACTAACTCTACTTAACTGTGAAGTTTGAAAAATGTTGTTGTATGCATTGTAATCTGATTTAACCCTTTTGGGCAAAATACTACTGATGCTATAACGTTGAAATGGTTGAGTGACAACAGAATATACGAACAAATTTATTTCAAAATAAATAAACGCTTTTTTTTAACCACTTCACCGGCGACAGGTATGGGGAAACAGTGCTTTTATCCCCGACTTATCTCGGGGCAAACAGTGAAATGGTTAATTCACAATTTCTGGTTTCATCATGTCATTTGGGGATTAAAAATAAGTGGGATATACAAGGTGTATCAGGAATGATCGTTCAAATTTGGTGGGGAGGTAGAAAATAGCAAAAGAAGACAATTTCACATAAAATATTGTGGGCGCAAACGAACGATTGACGTTGTAAATGGTGCTGCGTATCTACAATTTCTGTTCACGCGCAAAGCTCTCCGACAATTCCAGCCGATGGTCATTCGACAAGGTGTCTTTGCAGAAGTAACATGAATAATTATACGTTAAATTAATATGCAGACAGACATGCATCTAACTTACGGTGCGGCAGGGGACAGTAGTGAGAGAGTTGCGCAAATGCATGCAGAATGCTACTCCAACTGGCAAAAACCTCAAATGTTTGCACGTGTTAATCAACAACTGTGCGAAACTGGATTGGTTACCAGTCATGATAGAGGAGCAACCGATCGACACGGAGAGTTCCAATCGAAGAAGCTATCTTATATCATTCTGCATACATTTGCGCAGCTCTCCGACCACAATCCCCTATAGCACCGTAAATTAGATGCACATCTGCATTTTCCGTTAACGTATAATGACTCATTCCACTTATGCAGAGTCTCCTTTTCCAATGACGAGCGGCTGGACTTGTCAGAGAGCTTTGCGAGTGAGCAGAAATTGTACATACACAGCGCTCTATGCAACGTCATGCGTTCGTTTGCGCCCATAATTTCCTACGTGACATTGTCTTCGTTTGCTATTTTCTACCTCCCCACCAAATTTTATATCCCATATCCCTTCAAGAGGTTAAATGTTTCTCATTAACAAAAATTTGCCAGGAAATACCAGAATAGCTTTTGTAAATAGTGGTATGAAAACAACATAGAAGTATTCACCAGAGACGCTGTGCTATGCTGGACGTATGTTGGACGTATATGTCCCGCCGTAATCAACAGATTAAATCAGGGTTTGTTTGGGTCCTTGAGTTTGAGTACCGCTATTTCTGATTAATGATTTTCATCTTATTTAATAGCATACTTTTCGTCATTAAATAAGTCGAATAGTATTAGTCTGAAATAGTGGTTTTCAAATTAAAGGGACCATACGAGCCATTTTAATGAACTAAATATGTGATGCGAAGTTTTTTGCGCATATTCTTAAATATTACATGACTTGATAATCGTTAAATATAATTAAAGACTGTACAACCTCATAATGCATATTTTTTATATGCTTTAAAACTTAATTTTTTGAAAGAATATAGCATTAAAGTATCAATTCTATTATAAGTAATTAGAACATAATAAAAAATGTTCCAAGTACTGAACTTTTAAACGTCTTTAATTTTCTAAATCCGTAGCGTTCTTTCTAATCAATCGTTTATTAATAATTACGAAGTTTTTATAAAAAATAGTTTCTTGAACAAAATGTGTCCATGTTATGAAAAAATAGCTAAATAGAAACACAACTGATAATGGGTAAACGAGGATACTATAATGAGCTTTATTAAATCTCACGACGCTTACAAAAAGAAAAAAAAGAGGCTGAAGCAAGAACTGCATAAGATAACGAAATATTTAATGAACTAAAAAAGTGATGTGAAGTAATTCAGCATTGTTCGTGTGTTCTGATTACTGGAATCCCCAAAACAATTTAATTAATTATTGATTCGTGAAGAGAACAAAATACATGTGCTGAGTAATTGCTTTACCTTTAGAATAGGAGTCTTTAAATTTTTTGCTTCAAATACCCAGAGTTAATTTTCACCTTATCTATTCAAAAAGTTTGTGTCGTTATAAAAGGAAAATTTAAATTTTTTTAATGACATGAATTTTTGAATTGCTAACAAGGCGTAAAATCAACAGTGAAAAAGTGTCCAAGCCAAGACTCGCAACCGGGTCATTGGCATAACGCACCAATGCTCTTCTAACTGAGCTACTCGGACGATACCCAGCCTGGCACCCTCACTATTATATGTTGGCAAGGCTTCATCTGCAGCACAAGATGGAATATCTTCACGAGCCACAACCCTGTGGAAAGCATGAGACGAAATTAACCCAGCATCGATCGGTGAAATGATATATAAATATGGTAGTATTAAACTCATGGTGGTATTTAGCTGAAAGCATATGAATGTGATTCTTATTAGAATCCTACATCCGGTCGACTAGCCGGGTTTTACCTAAACCCTGGATCGGGATGAAGCTAAGTTTTTTCCTTGTGGGTCGGGTTGACTTTAAATGTTTTGAATTCGGGTCGGTTTCGTGTTGGATGTTTTGACTCTTTAGGGTCGGGTTCGGATTGACTCCGTTCTTTCAAAGAAAGTCCTGACTATTTTTCAAATGTAAAATCAAATACATTTGAATATTAATGGATGTATATGTGTATTTTTATACAAAAACTAAAATAAACGTGATATTAGAGATACATTTGTAGATTACTTTTCCATAATTGATGCATTAATAATATGCATTAATTTTATTTCCCTTCGAGTTATGGACGGTTTCGGGTTCAAGTATGCATTGGTGTCTGGGCTGAATTTCTGCTTGAGGTAAATTTGTTGGGCTCTGTCGGGTTTCAGGTTGAGTTTAAGCAGAAATTTCGGTTTCGAGTCGTGTACAACTCATATACTAAGACGAGATTGGGTTACCCTGTTGAGTATGTATAACTCTAGGTTGATTACGTGCTTAAAACAAACATAGATAGTTATTATCAGTAAAATGGGCATTCAAAAGCATAGATGAAGACAGGGATGTATAATCTGGCGCCTGCTGGTTACGACTATTTCCGAATTTTAATCTTCGACTTATTTAACAGCAGAATTGACTTACATGATAATATGTAATGTAGCATTCCTAAGAAGGGTGATTCACAGAACTTTGCTATACTCAAAAAAAGAAAAAAACGCCCGTATAAGTATTTGATAGCCACCATTTAACCAACCTTTGAAATGTTTAAAAATGTTGTAACATGAAAAACCAAATGTTTTTTGTCGGAAGAAAAATAATATCCTACCTCACATGATGTAGAATTCTTTTGGAAAGAACTTTTAAAACTATTTGTTATACAGGGTGTACAATATATTCTCATACAACTATTCAATGTTATATAATCTGAAAATTTTCAAGCTGAGTTTTTTGAAAAAGTCTTACAAGGTTGGAGAAATATTTGGCGCGCACAACTATTATTTTTATCAAGATGGTGAATCAACTCTCACTTCAGAAGTAGTCCAAGGTGCTGTGAAACTTCAACTGATTTTTTAAACACAGAAGAATGGCTATGTAAAGCAACTTTATTTAAAACTCATATTTTTTTGCATGCGATTACATGTTATCCGTACTAAGCAAATACAAGGTGACTAATTTGACTCACTTTAAAAATATTCTTAAAACAATATATGGCATGTAATATCCATCGATGCAATGCGTGACGCATGTAATAGATTTGGAAAAAGATTGGAGGAATTCAAGCGGGAAGCATGTTGTAAAAATTTCACAAGTTGTAAATAGTGTTAAATCATATTTATTTTCGAAATATTTCGTATGATTTATATTTTAGTTATAAAGAAAAGTTTAATGTTGCATAAGAATTTATTATCTACTGTACATAAAAATAACTAAATAATCTTACATTAATGAAAGTTTAAATATAAGAAGCTAAAATGTTGCAGATTATGTAAAACATTCAGTGAACAGTAGATATTTTCGTCAGTATTTCCTTTACATTTATTCAGTGAAAGACGCTTTAAAAGTTTCCACTGATTAAACTTTTAATTTCCCTACAGACTATACGAAAACCATCTCGCATTGGTACTAGACAAATAGAATCGTTACTGCGATATCAATTGTTCTCCCTCTTTAACCAAGCACGAAATCTCTACAGAGTGAAAATTAATTGTAAGAGATATTCCTTGGTGTACAATAAGTGTTTTGACGAGATTTTCTCTGAGAATTAAAATTTGAGTTGTATAATAATGTTAAAACGGAAGAACATGTTTCTAGTGTTGTAAAACGCTTAAAATTAATAAAATTCGAAGTATCATAACTGTATTAGGTTTTTGTCATAACTAAAAGTGCTTTTTGCGTTATTTGTTAAAGCCTGGAGACCGTTTACCCAAATTAAACGAACGAGAACTAGGGATTATAAAAAAGCACACGCAAAGAGCCCCTAATTTTTGTAATGGCAAAAATAACTATTTTGATGTAAATGGCCTTTAATATTATAAAAAGGAATATTATAAAATATTTTCAAGTGGAAGTGTACCAGAAAGTTAGTTTAGGAACTGGTAAGAAGGGAGGTCCTTTATGCAACTTCACAGCTAAATGCGTGATAAAGCGTAATTAAAATGGCTATTTATGAAATATATATATATATATATATATATATGTAGGGGCGTAAAAATCTGGGCGCCAGCGGTCAGTCTCTCACCACTAAATTTTATTCGTTATTTTTCATCTAATATTTCGTCTAAATTTTTGTAAGAATGCTAATAAAATTATATATATATATTAGATTTATTGGGTATGGTAGTAGAATATATTGTAAGCATTCTATTAACATTTGTATTTATTTACTATTTATATGAATAATTATGCATAATATGGTATTTTTATATTAGGATTTGTGGGGTAAAGCTGTTGGTATATTTTGAAAGAATTAGCTTCTTATAGGTTAATCTTATGATATTTTGATCTTAATAGTTTTAAGTTATTTTACTAGATGGCAGCACCGAAATTAAATGTGCATTCTGTCTGTTGCTTCCATTAGAGTAATAATTTCATTTTTTTAACACATGGTGGTGCTAAATGCTGGTTTTTTGCGATATTGTAAACTAAAAGTTTGGTATTTTTTACTTTAGTTAAGCAATATAAAAATTTTAAAGTGTTAATATGTTTTTTAAAAACTAATAATATAATTATTTTCTATTTATATTATTTTAATTGTACTTATCACGGTATTTCAAAATAGATTAACTGTATCCATTGGGTTTTAAAATGTGTGTTAACTTAACTGTAAAAATAACCTTAAACTTATCGAGCTTTTGGATACCATGTGCAGGAGTATATTTGGATAAAAAAAAACTGGGATTTTATTAGATATGTTGTGTAATATTACTATTTTTCCTTGCTATAAATTAAATATTTAAAAGGTTTTATTGCTTTTTCCAATTCATAGTATTTAATAGTATTCTGTTTTCATCTTGAAACTATTCTCTTGGATATTTTAGCCGTTTGAGCACAGGAGAAAAAAAAATTCAGCTTTTAGCTTTTTTTCTCACAGAAAACGACTATTTTTGCTTATATAATTGAATTCTATACTCTTGATAACGTGATTCACTATATAAGCTTTTCAATTATTTTTATCGGTATCTATATTCTTTTTTTTCTTCCATATTAGTTCTTGTAATGTGATACAAGGGACATTATTTTATACATAGTAGCTTGTATATTATGTTTTGGTATCCATTCAGTGTGTTTGGGGAAACTGTATTATTGTTATTTCACTCATACTATCACAATTTTTGTGGGTGGTCAATAATGTTTAATTAATGGTTATATATATATATATACAGTGGCGGTCAAAAGTTTCCGGCCAGCATAAAATTTTTCGTTAATTTGTAAGTATACCCATATGAAGAGGAATTTCAAAGTGATACTTATACACTGTATTGACATAATAGATAGGAACTTGCTTATGGAATAAAAAATAAATATTAATAAATTTAATTCACAAAATTTATTGCAAAAGAAAACGCATGTTCTCAAAAGTTACCGGCCACCTTGGAAAGTTTGGAAAAAAATGGTATTATAACAGAAAATAACAGTGATCAACAACATATACAATTAATATTTTGTATTCATACATTTAGCAATAAGTACTGCGACGCAGCAATGTAACATCGATTCTATGAATGGTTGTAGATCGTCAATGTTAAGTTTTTTTCCACGGTTCTTTGAATTTTTGAGAAAATGCTGCTGAAATGGAATATTTATAATTCCACACACGTTTTCAAGTTACTTTCAAAGATTTTCTATAGGATTCAGATCGGGTGATTGGTCTGTCCATTTCAAAAGCGGAATTTTTTTTGTACGAAAGCCACTTCTTGACAAGCTTGCATGTATGCTTTTGGTCGTTATCAGGATGAAACAAATAGTTGCGACCACAATTTTTCCTCCAATAAGGCAGCAAATGATCTTGCAAGATATCCTTATGCATTGCACTATTCATCTTGCCCCGGATTTCAAATAAAGGACAGGCACATTTTCCAGAAAATGCTCCCCACAGCATAACGTGTCCTCCGCCATGCTTCATTGTAGGAATACCATATCTTGAATCTTATCTTTTGTTTTTAGGTCGTCGGTTGTAGTGTCTTTTAAAACTCACAAAAAGATTGACGTCGATTCATCGGAAAATAGTACTTTTTTCCACTTTTCACTTGACCAGTTTTTGTATTCCTTGGCAAACGCCAGTCGGGCCCTCTGATTTTTTTTACTTATGAAAGGTTTTTTAACACCGACTGTTCCATAAAGTTCTACGTTACGTAAGCATCTTGACACGGTAGACCGACTTATTTTAGCAATATTTTACACCGTAAATCGTGAGGAATTGCAGCGGCATTTTTATGCGGGTCATCAGCTGTTTTTCTCCTGATAATTCTGTCCACAAAAATAGTCATTTTTCGGGGTCCCCCGGACCGTGGCAAATTCCGAAGGCCATGAACATCTTTATATATATTTTTTTAAATATAGTTCATAGCAAATTTTCCTTTCTACTACTTCGCCGCAATCTCACGAGAGGATTGTCCCTTTAGCGACAAACAAATAACTCGTTTAGGAACAATAAATTGTTCAAATTTTCATTTTTGAATTTCAAATACGTTATTCACGTTGATTAATTAACAAACACGGCAAAAAAAAAAAACACTTTACCGATAGCAAAAACTAACGGATGACGAATGGCCGGAAACTTTTGCACACGCGAATTTCGCATTCCTCCCCTTTGCATCAAGTATCTTCACTATCCAATCAAATTGATCACGTGGTCAGAGGTACTTTGCTTATACCTAACTTTTGGAGCAATTGTGCTTCTTCTTCGCTGAAACGTTCTGCCAAACAAATCAAAGAAACTAACTGGCCGGAAACTTTTGACCACCACTGTATATATAAAGAAGTATAGGTTAGAAATGAATAAAATTATCTCTCTGTTTTGGATGTTTCTATGCTTAATAAAATTTATATGTATTTTTGAGCACTTTATTGCTTTTAATCAGACCATTATATACCGTCTACCTATACCAGTGAATGTGAAAGTAGAAACTCGTTTATTATAACTCTAGCAGACCCGCCCGGCGTTGCCCGGGGTTTGTAAATAATAGGACTAAACAAAATTCAAGTTTGTATGATTTTATACACTGTAAAAAAACCACTGTAGATTTGCCAGAACAAACTCGATCACAGTGAATGTGCTGTATCTTTCTTTGGTTTCCTGACTATATAAACATGGAAAATACAGTAGTTGCGAAAAATTAACAGCACAATGTGCTGGAAATTTGGACGCCTCACAGTGGAGTATTTGACCCAAAAACCTGGCCAAAAATGCAAAAATTAAAATTTCGTCAAGAATTGTAAAAATCATATTTTTTAATAGCTAACAAATTGGTGCATCGATCTATGTCCATTTTAGGAACCTGAGTTATATCCGGTGGCTCCTGGCCTCAGCTGAAGAGGAAGTTTCTTTCTGAGAAGACGTGTTTTTTTGTTGTCTCATGACACTTAAAACATCAAAAATTTTGAAATTTTAAATTTTTTAGATGCTAAACACCTAACTTTTTTTAATATTTTGATTGTAATTGTTTCCTTCAAATTGGCATTAGAAAAGAAGTTATAGCTTTCAGAATTATACCCGCGTGATAGCTGAAGCGTAGTTTCCAAAAGATGGAAGTCATTTTTATACAAATGACGTTTTTGGGCATAACGCGCAGGATATTTCAAAAACTTCTGAATATTTTTTCGCGATATTTTCAAAACCAGAGTTGGGAAAAACACACCGAAAAACCATTTTCGATAAAATATACATTGGTTTTAGAACCTAAAATACAAATTACAAAATACTTCTCAAAATTTAAAAATTCCAAATACAAAATACATTTCAAAATTTCAAAAAATTATTGATGCAAAGTGTTTCCAATGGTAAGTAATTTTGCAGATTAACGGGGGGGTGGGGGGGACATTTTTATGCTCTTAGGAGAGGGTGGGGCTAACGGGCTATCCTCTGAATTCATCAGTGGTTGTGAATAAGTCACCGCATTAAAATTGCTGAACCATTCATAACATATTGAACATCACTTATATTATAAAACTGTTTTCAAATATATATACAGGGTGATTCATAAATATCGAAACAATAGGCTACCTCCTTAAATATTGCCCCTAGGCACATACTTCCAGTTGCAAAGTTTCATAAAAAAAAGGTGCCAAATTTAATGACATAAGTTGTAACTCCATGGGGGGGGGGGGGGGTCTATTTCAGAAAATACAAAAACTAATTTTTTAAACAGTCCCCGTTGATTAAAATTTCCAATTATGAAATTTTCTCTTATCCCTTCCTGAATTAAACATATAAAAATTCATCTCGGTATCTGCAAAATTCGCAGTGTTATTAAAATTCAAAATATTCGCGACTTACACCATTTTCCCATGCCTCTGAGCGCCGAGTTATTGACTCATTTTGAATGCAAGATAGGGATCATCCACAAATTGTACGTTATTAAAAGTCGATTAAAGACGGTGCCTCTCCTTTGGACATAAAATAGCAGCGTATAGATTTTAAGTTAAACCTTCTTTCAAATTATGCTGGAGGCCTTTAATAGAGGTCTGCACGGGTCTAAATATCCAGATCCGGTGTCGAGCCGACCTATAGAAAAAAAAAAAAAAAAAAGCTCGTCCCGGCCTGGAAAAATGTTTAGACCGAGTCGGTTCCGGCTTGATTGAATTTCTAGAAAACATAGTTTTTTACGTCGATATGGTTAAAAATTGTTTCGTATGAAAGAGTTCTGACCAAAAATAGCTTTATAGCTTTTTAATAGCTTATAGATTTTCTTTTTATATGTTTATAATCTTCATTTTTAAAGAATCGTCAAAGGCTGTGATATTTATGTTTTTTAATGAATCTCTATTTGTATGTAAATGTTTCACTTACCATTTAATATCGTTAATTCATAATCCATATATTGGAGACTTTCAAAAATGATATATAGTAAAACCTTCTAAGACGGTATCACACAGACAAGAAAAAAGCGCCTTATAGACAATTTCCATCTTAGGAGGTGCAGATTATTTCCTCAAGTATTATTATATTCGTTTTGCATGGATCAAAAAATTATTCCGTTTTAGACAGGATTCCGTAATAGGCATGTTCTTTTTCACTTACTTTACTGCATTTTTTTAAATTTTTTTTGTTGTTGTTGTTGTTTTGTTTTGTTTAAATATACTATCCTTCAAAAGCGATTTTTAAACTTTAACTGTAAATGGTAATATATTTTAATTGTAATGGAGATTTAAAAATATATGCATTTTTTGTACATTTTTTGGGTTGAGCCAAACTTTACTGATTTTGCACGGATTAGGTGAGTCAGAATGATTTTAATACGGGTTGAGTCGAGACCAGGACTGAAAATTTCGCCAAGTACAGACCTATGAAGAAAGTAAGCCAGTCCCGGTTCGGTATGAAAAATATATTAGGCCTGGCCGAGACTGGTCCGGCCCCAGAATACAGACTTTTTTAACCACTCGCCGGGACGATATAAAACCTGAAGTTGTGAGGATTAAAATTATGAAAACACATTTAATCGGTATGTTAAAAAAAAAAAAAACATTATTTTAAATAGCACAGAAAGAAGGTGGAAAGAGCAAAAGTTAAACTGAATCGGAAGTTTAAGCTACAGTAAAGAGTTACATACTCAACTGCAATTTTTTTTAAAGCAATTAAATATTTTATTAGGAGCCAATCTTTGTTTAAAAACTTTAAATGCGTTTTAAATTATTAATTTAAATTGTTAAAAACAATTTTTTTAAATTTATTAATTAAAATTAAAATGAATTTAATTTAAATTATTAATTTACATTTTTAAGTCAAGTATTGTTAAAAAAAAGGGGGGGTGGGGTGCAAACTCAGAACATGGCCTTTTTAATTATTTTACATTAATTT
This sequence comes from Maratus speciosus, assembly GCA_963932465.1. NCBI lineage: Eukaryota > Metazoa > Arthropoda > Arachnida > Araneae > Salticidae > Maratus > Maratus speciosus. The sequence continues at coordinate 489,422,970 of OZ010796.1, read as the reverse complement.
TGTTTCGACAAATTTGAAAATATATTTATTTTTGAAAATATGATTCTTTTTAAAATAAGTTACATCATTTTTTTTTAATTTTGTGTTTTTAATATTTTTAATATTAATATTTTAAAAAATCCTGAAACAAAATTAAAATTATATTTTCCTCTTTAATTAAATGATAAAAAGTTTGAAATTCGACGATAATATTTCGAGTTATAACGATTTTAAATTTCCCCAATTAAAAAACTAATAATTTTAAAAATTTTAAACTTTCTGAGAAATTTTAGGATGTGATTTTATTTGCAAATTATAGGGTTAATCATCACAAAAAACAGAAAAATCTAATTGTAACTCAATAAATATATTTTTTACATATATCCTGGAACTTTTAAAGTAGCATTGATTCTTGAATAACATGCATTTCAATTTGTGTCTAATCCCTTAACCCGGGAGAACTCGCTAGTGAGAAGGCCCAATTGCTTTTCTTTTACTTTACATTCATATAATATCAACTTTTTTTGGTTGGCTTAGTACTTTTATTCACAAAATATGTAAAATAATTGAAAAACATTTTGAAATTTTAATTAAAGTGAAAAATGATTTAAATAAGAGTCTTAAAAAAGTACGACTGTGAGAGAAAATCTCATGCAGCGAATTCTGCCGGGTTAAAACCTGACAAATTATTTAAAAACTCCATGAGTTCTGAAGATATGATGATGGAACTTTTTGTGTTTAATTCAGGAATGGATAAGGGAAAAATTCCTAATTGGAAATTTTACTCTACGGGGGCCGTATAAAAATTCACTTTTCGTATTTTCTCAAATAGATCTCCCATGGAGTTATAACTTATCTCATTAAATTGTCCATCTTTTTTTATGAAACTTTGCAACAGGAATTGTGTGCCTAGGGGCATTAATTAAGGAGATGGCCTATTGTTTCGATATTTATGAATCACCCTGTATATACCACGTTTGTAAATTCCAGCACAAATAATAATAATTTTAAATAAGAAATGAATAGTTATTTTTTATTTAAGAATGGATACATTTTTATTTTTAAAAATATTTTCGTGATTTTTTAAAATTAATTTAAAAGCCAAATGTTATACAATTTGAAAAGTCTGTGTACTTTGTACATTAATCTCGGATTTCAAACTTTTAACACATAAATAACTACATGAGTCAATAACAAAGCAGTTGTCTTTGATTATGACAATTGGAAAACTGTACAAAATAATAGTTTAATAATATATTTTACATTTCATTTTAAACAAACACATGCACATAATCACATATGTGATGTATCTTTGTAAGGTGGTATGTGTTTGTGATTAACTAAATTAACAACATATTTGTACATAAGCATACTATATTAATATGTTGAAATTTGATTCTGAAAAGATTACATTTTCGTTTTCACTCGAAACTCTCAAAAGAACCGAAATACCATTTAAGTGTGAAAAACTTGTTCAGCTAATTTATATCTTTACAGTGTTACTTATTTCATCAACAATCTATATTATAAAGCAAAAACAAAATGCCTCCGAATAACGCTATTATCGCATGAATAGTCTCAAAGACTTAGAAAAACGAGTTTTTATTACTGGAAATTTCTAAATTCTAAATATTGCACGATTTCAATTTTTACACGGACTAATAGAACAAAAAATGCACTTTCAAATGCGATTTCTTTAAAAACTGTATCTCAATTTTTATAGACTTTTTATAAAGTTAAAAAATAATTTTCAAGTTTGAATTTTTCTTAACCCATCTTCAAAATAACCATGCTATTCAATTATGGAAGACTATTACGGCAGCACATTTGCACATAAAACAATGAAGCAATTCAGCATTTGTTTGTTCAGTATGCCACAACTAAATTGCCAAATGAAAGGAAAATGTTGCAAATAAATAACTAAACCACGAATTTAACAGACATGTAATTAAACAACGTGCTTAAATACTGAAATAATCAAAATAAAAAAGTTTGTTATAAATGATAAAATCTTTCGTGATCACCCGCTGGCATGTGGCTAATAAGAAAGTATCGAAAATGCTTCTTGATGTAGCTGATGGGGAATCTGAGAAAATATATTAAATGTAAAAAATCTATTAGTTTTCAATTAAAATGATTTTCATCTATGTTCTGTTCTACGTGCTTCTTTAATCTTTGTTAGATCGCTAGTCAATGTTATAAAATAAAAGCATGTCCGTGAGTAACGCTGATGTCATATTTACAATAGCACCGACAGTGGCGTGGCGTGAAAATTTTCGGTGGTCATCGCAATTATTTAAGTTTGTGGTGAAAAATTATTAACTCTAAAATTCAATGGTTGAATGTTCAAAAAAGAAACTTTAAATCTTACCTTCACTTATACATGAACTCCAAATGTTCTGCTAAAACTGGATCGTAGAGTTTTAAAAGCTTATTAAGAGTTTTAAAATATTGCTTGGTCATCGCCGCATCCAGCGATGACCGGACGCCACGCCACTGAACACCGAATAGAGTAATAAATTCATCTTTTTAACAAATCGATTAACTTCCAAACATTGGTAGAATTTAAGTTTTACACTGCCGAATACAGAAAAAATGTACTTTTAAATTAAATTTGTTTGAAAATTATTTTAATTTGCGGATTTTCTTTATGGTTCTTAAACAAAATTTCTAACATGACTTTTTAAGGAATTTGTCTCTATCGCGTGCAGCCCGATTGCGGAAGAAAAAACCACTTAATACAATTTTAAAAAGTTCAGAATTTTTTTCTGGATAATATTCGATAACGAAATTAAAACTTCATAAAAAATAAAGAAATAATTAAAACACAAATTTGAAAGATATATAATCGAACTCTGAAATGATCAGAATCAAAAAGGCTACTGTAATTAGAAAAATCTTTCAAGATTTCTTTAGCTATTAATCCGCGGCAAGCGGCTAATACGAAAATACCGTTTTAAATAAATTTCAAAGCTTTATTCAAATGCATAGATGATGTTTTTCATTTAAAATTGCTTTTTGGTGTTAGTGGGAAATCTAAAATATTAAGTTAAACAGAAAGAAATCTAGAGTTTTTAATTAAAAAGGATTTTCATCTATGCTTTATGTATCATGCAGTATGTACTGTAAGCCACGAAGCCAGTATTAGATTCCCATGTGTAAAATAAACAAGAATGAAAAATCACGCATCCAGCATAAACAATTTAAAAAATGCACAATGCATTTGAAAACCCGATTTCTGTAATTACCATCAAGAGTCGGGGAAATATCCGAATATTTTTGTGCAGCCTGGTATATGATCTAAAGATTTTTATATATACTACATATACTAAACGTTAGTTTAGATAGAAAATGCATAGCATTTTTCAAAACTATCATTCAGCAATTTCCTCCAATAAACGGAAATCTACTTGAAATCTTTTGTGCGTCTCTGTATATGAGCTAAAAACAATTATGCACACTAAGCTCTATGCAAAAAATTATTTAAATTTAAGAAAGCGTAGCCCAACTGTAAACGCACTTCCAGCAATTATTGTTCACAGACAGTACTGTAGCAGAATTCTTTTGCGTGCCCCTGTATATGAATAATAAATTCTATGCATACAATATTCTACAAAAAGTGCCTTGTACTTGTAGGGCACCTTAGTGATATATACTAATTTCAATATCTTTAAAATAGTGTAAAATTATTAAATAGACCACAAACAATTTTTCTCTCATAAACCGTAATGTAGCAGAATTATTTTGAGTGCTCCTGTAAACGAACCATAAATGTTGCACACATCCTTTACAATAACAAACATGACATAGTAAACCCCATTATCAATTTCATAGCAATCTGAGCATATTTACGCGAGTTTGAAATCATAAACACTTTTCAACTATGTTGGAAAATGTAAAAAATGAAATGTCAAAATGCTTTGAAATGTAGACTGCTGGCCATTAAAATTTCAACACCATGAAAAAAAGAAAATACAACAAGTGGGTAAGTGTGATCACAGATCGCACAGAGAGGATTTCGTTTAATATTCCTTTCAAAACACTTTATCCTTTTCCAAAATATGTTAGTTCCACATTTCGCAACCAGGGGACGCACTCTGTTCTACACAAACCTCTATCCGAACGAAACTCCGTTTTACAACCTATCCGTAGATATATTAGTCGAGGGAATCGGCCCCATAGCACCCGAGATAGGTAGGCGCCCCCTGGTGGTTAAAAATGGAACTAAAATATGTAAGTCTATGGTGCATAATATAAAAGAGTGGTCAAAGGGGTGCCGGCAAAAGTTTAAAAAGTGCCCCCCGGGTGAAAAGGGGGGGGAGGTTAAAAATTGCTTAAAATACACAAGTTAGAGCACAGAGGGGTAAATAATATAAGACTTTTGAAAATTTTATTTTTCGTGATCGCAAGTGTTCTGCTATAAGTATGCAAAATTTCAAGTCTCCATCGTAATTAAGGGCTGAGTTAGAAAAATTGCTTATAAGACTTATTTAAAATTTTATGATTTTTCACGTGATCGAAAGTGTTCTGCTAAAAGTATGCAAAATTTCATGTCTCCAACTTAATTAGGGCCCGAGTTTGAAAAATTGCTTAAAATACACAAGTTTGAGACCGGAGGGGTAAATATAAGACTTTTTGAAAGTTTTATGATTTGTCGTGTGATCGCAAGTGTTTAGCGATAATTATGCAAAATTTTAAGTCTTCAACTTAATAAGGGGCTGAGTTAGAAAAAAAGTTTAAAATACACCGGTTAGAGCCCAGAGGGAATATAAGAGAGAATATAAGATTTTTTCGAAATTTTATGATTTGTCGTTTGATCGCAAGAGTTTAGCTATAATTTTGCAAAGTTTCAAGTCTTCAACTTAATTAAGGGCTGAGTTAGAAGGAAAAGCTTAAAATACACAAGTTAGAGCCCAGAGGGTTAAATATAAGATTTTTTCGAAATTTTAGGATTTGTCGTTTGATGTGAGGTGTTCAGCTATAAGTATGCAAAATTTCAAGTCTCTAACATATATAGTTTCTGAGAACGGTCTCTGTGACGGACAGACAGGCAGAGGAGCGAGACGAATAGGGTTTCGTCAGATCACTACCCCCTACATACTACATGCCTCTCGCATTTGACTCAAAAATGGAAGTCAGCAAGTTTGATAGATGGCGCTACTGTTTGGGGTATGTTATTGCTGTATTTACATGGATCGCCTCATAGACCTGCCTTTGAAAGCTATTATTTTTTTTTTATTTTTTGCAGTAATTTGTGATTTTTTTAAACAAAATGTTTACTTTTAATGAAGTTAATATATTCTCTACAAATTGCCATATTGCTGTGTGCCTTACTGCTGTTCATCCAGCAGAATAAAGGAAAATATTTCTTTTCACCATTCCTGTAGAAGACAGTCAACGAGTCTTTTTAACTTTTTTTTCATTGTATTTTTAAAAATACAAATAGATATTTTTACTACTATTATTTGCATGTTTCTAATAACATTCCGTTGAATAATAATAAATTAAATTAATGTACAGTTGCTATTAATAAGATGTATTTTTATTAATTTACAATGCCTTAAAAGGAAAAGAGTACCTTAATCTGAAAGAATCTGAAATAATATTGTTATTATTAATAATAAAAATGATAGATCAAAGTATTTCTTTTTATCAGATAATTATGCTAAGCCTTTTCTGTATGAAAATGAAAATACAATAACATTCAAAATTATTTAAATTTCTTCCAGCAAAATTATAATAATAATAATAATAAATGATACACGATGAAATCGAATACGAATTAGTAATGTGATCAAAATAAATATGTATTCATAGCATTGTGTTTTGAAGCAATATAAATATTATGTAATTGAAATATATCAATAATTTCATTCCTGAAAGTACTTGATTATTACTTGTAATAATTAATAATACAAATATAAAAAAATGAAACTAAATTAAATGTAAAAAAAAAAAAAAAAAAAAAAAAAACTGCAGAATTGACGTTTTGAGGCCTTGACCGGAAGACTTGCTAGTTTCATTATCATAATAAATGTAATTAATATATATAGTATTATTATCACAATATCAATAAATTATTTTATATAGAAAATATAAAATAGGGAATTAAAAAAAATACTATTATCAATTTATTGAGGCAACATATGTGTGTATCGGGGGGGGGGGGGGGGGATAGTAAAAAAGATGAAAAAAGTGTCTTGGAACATCAGTGCACAGAATCGTATTTCCAACTTATTAAATTTCTTGAAAGTACTTGATCTATTACTCGTAATAATTAATAATGCAAATAAAAATGAAACTGTGAGCTGACTGTTTTAAACACTGCCAAAAAAAAAAAAAAAAAAAAGAGAGAGAAAGAGAGACAGGGAGAAAGAAAAAAAAGCTGCAGAATTGACGTTTGAGGTCCTGACCCGAAGACTTGCTAATTTCATTATTACAATAAATGTCACTAATATTTATAATATTATTATCACAATATCAATAATTTAATTATTTTAGATAGAAAATATTAAATAGGGAATTTCAGAAAAACACTCTAATCAATTTATTCAGGCAACGTGCGTGTGTATGTGGCAGGGCCGAAACTAAGGGGGGGCAGAGGGGGGCATGTGCCCCGGGCGCCAGAATGAAGGGGCGCCAAACGAAGGATTTTACCTTTAGAATGGATCATTTTATTCTGACGAACTGGTGGCTTCCATTATTATGGAACAGCGATTATAAATGAAGTGTTAGGTGAAGATGAAAGAGCAGTCGTAAAAAGTTAGAACTCTCATTTTCTGGTTAGAATGGGAACAAAAATGGCAAAAAAAAAATTATGCCCATTTTTTTCCCATTCTGACCAGAAAATCAGAGTTCTCGAAAAAAAAATGCCCATAATTTTTTTTTTTCAAAAAAAATTTTGCCCATATTTTTCCCATTCTGACCAGAAAATCAGAGCTCTAACTTTTTACGACTGCTCTTTCATCTTCACCTAACACTTCATTTATAATGGCTGTTTTATAATAATGGAAGCCATCAGTCCATCAGAATAAAATAACTCGGTGAAAGCGGAAACTCGGTTAGGCAGGACTCGGATAATCAGGACTCTACTGTATATTTCATTTTAAAAATAATCTTTAGAATATTTTTGCTGGTGTTTAGAGGGACCTCCCCCTCGGATCCGCCACTGTAGATTACGTAGTTCAGTATTACATATTTTAAATTTTGAAATAAGTCGTCTATTATAAAATTAGGAAAATTCTCTTTGTAAATATACTTTGTGGAAGAGGGGGGGGGGGAGGGGGGTGCACCAAAACCATGTTTGCCCCGGGTGCAAAAAATGCTAGTTTCGGCCCTGGTGTGTGTGTGTGTGTGTTGGGGGGGGGGGTAGTCAAAAAGATGAAAAAAAGTGTCTTGGAGCATCATTGAACAGAATCATATTTCCAACTATTTAAATTTCCTGAAAGTACTTGATGATTACTTATAATAATTAATAATTCAAATATAAAAGAAATGAAACTGTGAGTTAAATGTTTTTTAAACACTTAAAAAAAAGGACTTGCTAGTTTCATTATTATGATAAAGGTAATTAATATTTATAGTATTATCATCACAATATCAATGATTTAATTATTTTAGATAGAAAATATTAAATAGGGAAGTTCAGAAAAATATTGCAATCTATTTATTGAGGCAACTGTATGGTACTAGTACTGGGGTGTCAAGTAATTATGTTATTAGAATTAAATTTTAATTCACAATGGGAAGTACAACTATGAAGTTAGTTAAATATTGTTGATAGATTAATATAATGTCAAAAAAACAGGAATATAATAATTATAATTATTAATTAAAAATTATTTTTAAAGCAATTCCTTAAGATTGTCCTTCACTGACACATTCACCCCACATTAACTTTGTTTATTATTAATATTTTGCCTGAAAGAAATACATGCCTTACTATTTAGTAAAATTTAATTTAATCAAATACTTTTATGTTTTGCAATAACCTTTTTAAACTTGCTCATAGTTTTTGATCCATTGATTAAAATTCATGTACCATTTTATAGTGTTAATAAATATTTTCACTTCATAAACCTTGTTTATTTTATTTTTGATGGAAATCTATTTACAAGTAAATGTAAGTGCTATTAATTTATATATTATAATTAATTTTAAAAAAGAACATATAATTTAAAATTCATATAATAAAATAAATTATGTGCGTTATTTTATCATTCATCATTTGAAATTGAAGAGAAATTATGAAATAATTTCTCTTTTCAAATATTTTATAGAAAAAATGTCATTTAATACAACAATTAAAATAAATACGAAAAGAGAAAGAAAAAAAAGGGAAATTCTAGGAATAAATAAAAATTTTTTAACAAATTTTGCTTTTTAAGCTAATTTATTTTAAAATTTTCTATTTAAATATTCTCAAAACAACCTTTGTTTACGTTATTTATCTATAGGTTTTAAAAATCATGTCAATTGTCACCGATAGATGGCAGAGCATTTTGGGGCTAAGCTGACTTCCAGTTCTTATATGGGGAAAACAGTGAATGCGAGAGGCATTTAGTATGTAGGGGGTAGTGGTCAGATGAACGAAACCCTAAAAAATATATTTATTGTACGTAAACAGAATGGCATGAAAACAAAATGATTAAATTTGTAAGCAGTTTGGCGGTTTACAGGGGTGCGAAATTAGTAGAAACAGCTGCCCCCTCTGCTAAAGCAGCCAAGACGGCCCTTACCCGGTTAGGCATGGAGTCGAACTGGGCAACTCATTCCCTGCTGCTTCGAGTCTGTGCCACATTTCATCAACCGTATTAGGAGGAAAGGGGTGGCGGGCCAGTCTCTCAGTAATCCACGACCAGATGTTTACAATGGGTGACAGATCTGGAGACCGTGTAGGCCAGGGCATCAATCGAATACCCTGTGTATCAAGGAAGGTCAGAACACGACGTGCAACATGTGGTCTTGCGTTATCTTTTTGGAAGATAGTATTTGGCATGCCTCGAAGACAAAACACAACCACTGGACGTAAGATGTCAGTAATGTACCGATCTGCGTTCAAATTACCGTCGATCTGAACTAGAAATGTGCGTGTCGTGTACCCAATGGCTACCCAAACCATCACACTAAGTGCAGCCCCCCTGTGCCGATATCCAATGCAAGCAGACGACGAGCGTTCTCCTCGGAGCCTCCAGGCACGTATATGGCCATCAGAATACTGTACGCAGAACCGAGACTCGTCTGAAGAGACGACATTGTGCCACTCCTGTATCCAACTTTGTCTTTCGGCGCACCAGATTCGCCGTCTCTCTCTATGCTGCATTGTCAAGGGAAGCCGCAGTAATGGTCGCCGTGCTGACAGTCCGCGCTGCTGCAAACGTCGTCGCACGGTACGAACGGATATTTCCTGATGTTGCAATTTTAATGGCCAGCAGTGTAAATTCACAGTATAAACGCTTAACTATAATAAAACCAAGTCCTTCATGAAGCATCTAATATACTCAGCGGTAAATACAGTTAATGAAATATTGAATACTATATAAATTATTTACTACTTTTATAAAATACTTGCTGATATTAACTGCTTTTATATTAAAGCTCAGACACAGTTATACGAATATCAAAGGTATAGTGAATTTAATAGAAAGAAACTAGGAACAATGTTAAAATCGATATATAATGGCATAAGACTAAAATCTTATCTTTAAATGGGGTTTGAATTTTGCTTTATCCCTCAAAAATTTAATTTATAATCGAAGATCTTGTTTTATACAACTGCTATTTTTTGTTATTTTTTTTCTATTATTATTATTATCATCAACAGACACTATTTAAAAATATTTCATGTCTAATAGTGCACACGGTGTATTATTACAATTAATTCTCTTTTTATGTTTTTATTGGAAGCTCTAGAAGTATTATTCATCATTTTACGAGCCTCTGCAGTAACTAACTGCATTACATTTCTAATGCATTTTAAATAGGCAGCAAAACTATGAAAAACCCTTCCTGCCTATCACACAACAATTGTTTGCAATTCCCATAGAATGTTATGGATTACAAAGCTATTTTTCTAAATACTCAGCAAAAATTCTTCTGCAGAAATAAACATCCGAATCATTTTAAAATGTTTATTTTATGTCATCAATTGTTAAACAATGTGTACAACATATAAACTTCCAGAAATGAATTCGAAGATTATTCAAAACAGACAGTCATGTGTTTCCCTGTTGCAAATCTATGATCTGTGGTTTAAACACGACAGCTTGAAATCTGGGAAAATGTATTTTGAGTATTTTCAAAATACAAAATACTTTGAAAAAGTAGTTCAAAATACATTACCAAAATACTTTTGATTTGTCGGTTTAAATTACAGATGTATTTTCAAACTATATTCAAATACATGCATTTTCGATACTGCCCAACTCTGTTCAAAACATACGTTTTAAGTTAATCTGTATAATTTTAAACTAAAATTTCCTTTTTATTGTTTAAAAAAAATCTAATTTTTAGGTGATTCTACTGTTGAAATTTTCTAAATTTTGTGTTAGCTAAATACAGCTTTGTATTAAAAATACAAAAATGCTTTAAAAGCAAATTTATTTAGATTCAGGGTAATTATTACAATCTGAAGTATAATTAGGCACAAAAAAATTCATTCTAGTTGCAAAATTTATTTTGCAATCCTGCGTGGAAGCTGTTATACAAATTTTCTGCTCGTCAAATGTCTGAAAATTTGGACTCCCCCCCCCCCCTCCCACCTATAAATACTAATTATGCATCTTTCAATTTTTTAAATAATGAAATGAAAGACCATACCTATATATTTAATACCAATAAAAATTGTGTTTTAAAATAATATACATTTTAAGGTATTAAATGTTGAAATTTTTTTTTTCATTTTTTCCAATTTTAAGTGTCCTGTAATCCCTTACAGAAACCGCACAAATGGCATTTTAGAAAAAATTTGAACTTTTATATAGCTGCCAACTTTTACACTTTGTTACCACTAAATTTTAATGGAAATGCTTGCCTTATTTAATTTCAGATTTCGGTGATTACATAAGGCCAAATAAGGCAATAATTACTATTAAACTTTAGTAGTAAGAAAAAGGCGTAAAAGTTCGCAGGCATGCATCGATATATATTTTGTAAACGCTTAATATATTATTACTAATTGTGAGAGGTTAATTTTAAGAGCAAGAAAGTTCAGTCACAAAACCATGTAAAGTATAATATCGAAATTAAGTAAGTTTGAGAAAAGTATCTTGCATATCTGAAGAAAATGAATAAAAATGAATTCTTTTCAAAAATAATCAGAACAAAGTCTTTCTCACTAATGGACCAGATTCGCTCTGTTTTTTTCTTTTTTCCCATCGGTCTTAAATAATAAAAGTTTATATTCTTTGATTGGTTAATCTACAAAAAATCCATCGAAACGAAGCATCTAAATTAAGTATGTTAAAGGTGTGTCATATATTGGTTGTTATTTTCTTTTACACTACGCAAATATATTGATGTTTTCTTTCTTCAAGTATTTTAATATTTTCTTACGTTAATCATCATTCTTATTGCGTTTAAAAAAAAATTCATCCATTTAGTTAAAAATACATAACTTACGTATAATAGAAGCTTTATATTTGATCTATAATGTATTTCGTTTAAATTCCTTGTACTAGAGATCCCGACACCTATTTATTCTTCCATCTCATTCTTCTAAATATTTTTTTTTTTTTTTTAGGGTTCCGTATACTTAAAAATTAAAAATGAAATCATTATAAGATCACTCGTGTGTCTGTCTGTCCATCTGTCACAGCCATTTTACTCGTAAACTATGGAACGCTGAAAGTTCAAATTGACTAAAGTAATAAAGGCTGTTGACCCACATATTTATAGGTTATTAACCATTCACAAATATATTTAGGCAAAATGTAAATGGGCTAATTAAGTTACTTCAAAAAAAATTTCTTTGTATATCAAGAGGGTACCGTATGAAAGCTTTCGTAACATTGAACTCAAAAATACATTTCTTTTCCTTTTAGGTATTATATTTTCAGAGATATCATCAAAAATGAAATACAAAAATATGTCCCCCCCCCCCTTTATTTCCAAATCTACTGAAACTAAAATTATGAAAACATTAGGGGTAGTAGAAGTTAATTTAAACTTTGCAGGAAAACTATAGCGATTACTGTAGGTCACATGGATTTTGAGAAAATCGCATTTCCCCGTTAAACACAAATTTCCATTTGCGGGCATTCAGCAGAGGAGTTGAGGAGCGCTGGAGGTACATATCGCCGCAAAATTATAAAAGGATTGTTGTTAATGATTTTCGAAAAAAATTGTGGGTAATTAGCCGATATATTAATCCTTAAAGACACGGACGGTTTGGACATTCATAAAGACAAAGGCGTCTCTATGCGCCATCGGCTTTTAAAACCTAGATAACAACTTTTAATGATATATTTGTGTAATGTAATTCCCAGTAGTAGTATAAAAGCTATAAATATCAAACTGTTAAAAGCAGACTAATTTAATTAGAATTAATCAGTACTGTAGTTGGGGGGGGGGGGCAGTGGCGTATCTAGGGGGTGGGCTGATGGGGCTTCAACCCCCTCCGAAATTTGTAGAAAATAAAGTTTAGCAAAGTGTAATGAAACTTGCTAAGATAAAATTCAAAATGAACCAGAACAAATATTCCGTTTTAGACAGGTTTTCTTCTTAGAAAGTGTGTTATTTCACAAATGCCGTGCATGTATATGTTCCAAAATGAATCCAGGGATTTGTTGAGGGAGGTGTGGTAGATTGAGATTGCTTTTATATAATAAATGTGCTGTTTATTTCAGTTTTATTTACTATTCATTAAATACCTTTTAGTAGATAATTTTCAGTATTCCGTTTTAAAAAATGCTGTATACCAATGTAATTATACTTGTGAAGACAAAAACCTGCTACGACATTTTCCCCTGTCCCATGCGATTTCATCTTAGCAGATTTCACTGTATAATGGATGCGTTACCTGCTAATAAGATAAAAACCTGTTTAAAGCAAAAATATTCCCGTTTCTTGCGATTCCTTCTTAGAAGCTTTTACTGTATCTCAGCCCCATCCGAAATTATAAGTCTACATACGCCACTGGGGGGGGGGGGCGACGCGTGGGAACGCCGTTCCCAGAAATATTTGGTTTGTTACTGTAAAAAAATAAAATCTCATAAGAACTCAAAACCACTGCCTTTTTTTTTTTTTTTTTCCCTTAAATCCCACGCGAAACGAAATATTGGATGGCATCCATATGTATTTTGAGATTTACCAATAAGAAGCGTGCTTTTTTGCGTACTTTTCGCAGTTTGAAGTAAACACAGAAAATCCTTCAAAAATACAGGCTTCTGATTGGTCAATCTCTTTTCGCTAACAGCGAAAATCTATCTGGATTACGGCCCTTACTCTACCCCATTCAGTTTTCACTTATCAAGAAAAGGGATATTTCGACCAATCAGATCGCTTGAAACAACCGTTCCGTCCGTGACGTCAGCTGCCTCATCTTTATTCGATGAAAACAAAAGCGTTTTTTTTCACATAGCAGTGCCACTTTATTTTCCGGGTTTTGATTTGAAGTTTTGCTGTAAATTGTACTCAATGATCTCGCTGGAATTTGCTAGGATATTTTAGATTAGCTGCAAAACAACTCAAAGCTACTCAATCCAAATTTTATTTACCACATGGAATCGTGCATTGATTACTTTGACATGGGGGCCTCCGTGGCCGAGTGGTTAAGACACCACGCCGCTAATCGCTTTAGGGCGTAGAAGGCTTGTCGGGTTCGACTCCCGCTGGCTCCATTGCACACTCTTTGTGGAGCTCCCGGATGTAAAAATTCTCTGAGTTGTAAATATCATTGTGCTATTTCGTCCCTGTATATCGACGATGACTTATAAGCGGACCTTGGTGTCAAGCACACAAGTCTGATGTATGTGTCCAATAAAACAAACAAACATACTTTGACATCGACACGTTATTTTCTTGGATATACGCTTGCTATTCTTGTGTTTAGAAAAGTAGTGGTCGATTTTTTATATTTCTGATGATGAATGAAATTGAATTAAGTTTATTTATACTGTATAGTTTAGATTGAGCTTTTTATTTTACTATTTTTTGTAATATTTATGAACATAGCAACGTCTTAAAATGTGGAAATTTTTGAAAAGGCCATCTTCACATGAAGATGCGACAAATAATCCAATTGTTAAAAAGCAACGAACTGATTTTAACTCCAACAATAATAATGAAAGTAGACAAACAACAGAGATAAGTAATCCAATGGTAACAAACAGCGAACTGATGTTAACTTCAGCAATAATACTGAAAATTGTAAAACAGAATGCACAATCAACTAAAGTGAGGTGTGATCTGCCTGATAGTAGGAGAGCTGTTGAATATTTTTGAGTAGGTATTTGAGGCACCCTGCAAATTTGTGCAGCACTTCTTTTGTAATGCCTGAATACAAAATCGAATGTCTGGCTGAAGGATCGTGGCCCAAAACCTGTGCCAGACTCGTGTCAAGTGCCATTTTTTGACACTACCCCAAAAAAGTATTTGAGGCACGCTGAGATTGAAACAGAATAATATTTATACTTAGAAAAAAATATTTTGAAAATGACAGACACTTTAGTCGGCCCAAAAACTGTGCCAGACACGTGTCAAGGGCCATTTTTTGACTACCCAAAAAAGGTATTTGAGGCACAATGAGATTGAGGCACAATAATATTTATGCTTAGAAAAAAATATTTTAAAAATGACAGACACTTTAGTTGGCACAAAAACTGTGCCAGACACGTGTCAAGTGCCATTTTTTGTCTGGCACAGGTTTTGGGCCACGATCCTTCAGCTAGACATTCGATTTTGTATTCAGGCATTACAAAAGAAGTGTTGCACAAATTTTCAGGGTGCCTCAAATACCTTCCCTAAAATGTTTAACAGCTCTTGGACTATGATGTTTATTCCGAAGAATTTAATTCGAATGCTGAAGCTTCTGTTATTTTTCCAGATTGTTGGTCTGAAGAACAATATAAATATTTTACTTCAGAAAATGCATGGTTGGAACTAGAAAACAAATTATTAGGGTGTCGTGTTTGCCGTAAAATTAGTTCAAGTGGCATGGGCTTACAGAGAGGTGCTGGAATCAAATTTTCAAAGGAATGGGTTGAATGTAAAGTTGGCAGCAATGGAGACAGTAAAGCCAAAGAACAAACAAGTTTGAGGAAAAAGATATATGTACATAAAACATCAATTTCTCATAACACTGCAGAGTCTATAAAAGTTGAATCTACAAAACGAAAAATTGAAACAACTGTTGATACAATGAATGCGAAACACTTGGAAACAACTGTTAAGATTTTTCGCACTGCATATAAAATTGCAAACCAGAATAGGCCATATACTGACTTTCCTGCTGATGTGGAACTTCAAGAACTTAATGGTATAAATATGGGTAGAGTATTGCACTCAAGATTCAGCTGTGCTAATATTCTTGACCACATTGCCAAAGAAATGAAAAGAAAAATTTCTGAAACTATAATAGAAAACAACCGAAAAATAAGCATCATGGTTGATGAATCTACAACTGTTAGTAGAAAATCAGCTTTAGTAATGTGTTTACGATGTCCTTTTTCTGCAAATGATGAACCCGTGTCCTTCTTTTGAGATTTAATTGAACTGGAAGCCACCACAGCACAAGCTATTACAAATGCCTGTTTAGACAATTTAAAAACTTATGGTATGAACGAAGACTTAAAAAAAAAATGTTTGATTTCTTTTGCTTGTGATGGAGCATATGTTATGTTGGGTAGAAAAGCAGGAGTGGCAACAGAATTAAAAAAATTATTTCCTGCTTTGTTTATTTGGCACTGCTCAAATCACAGGCTAGAATTAGCTGTTAGTGATACCAGAAATGAAGTACAAGGTGTAAATCATTTTCATATGTTTTGTGATAAATTGTATTCACTATACAGCCTTTCGCCTAAAAATCAGAGAGAACTAATGACATGCTCTGCTGCGTTAGATAAAAAATTGAGAAAGGTTGGGAAAATGTTCACCATAAGGTGGGTTTCATCAAGTCTAAGAACTGTTAAAGCTGTTTGGGACAGTTACACAGTTTTGGCAACCCATTTCAGTGTCGCAAAAGCTGATAAATTGCGAGGTTCCCGAGAACGAGCGAAATATGAAGGGCTGTATAGACATTTTACGTCATTTCAGTTTATTATGAATTTAGGAATCATGCATGATGCACTTACCGAATTAAGTGAACTGTCTTTATTACTTCAACGCCAAGATATGACTTTGCCTGATGCAGATGCTAACATTCGACGTACAATCAAAGTCTTAGAATCTATGTGTGATTTGCCAGGTGAATATGTAAAAGAGGCATCTAAAGCTATTGACAATAAGCAATTTTAAAATACTGAATTGCAAAACTACCCAAAAGTTGCACAGATAAATCCATCTCAGTTTTATCACTAATAATTCACATGTTTTAAGCTTTTTCTACATATACTAATTTTCATCCTATACATATAATGGGTCTAGGTCATTTTTTTATCTAATGCTTATTGCTGAAATAAAGTTTTAAAAGTAGAAATTATTTATATCCAATAATTTGAAATGCTTAAATTATAAAGAAAAATTTGAAAATGTCATTAATTTCTTCTAAAAAAGACCCCCCCCCCTTTTTTTTGAGAAAAAATCATTTGGTTTAAACCATGCCAACTCTGGTATAAAGTAGGGTCTGGAGAACTTAGAAAAGTTACAGATGTTGTTATTCAAATCGAGTATGAACCAAGGTTTCAAAAAAAAAAAAAGAAAGAAAAGAAAAGAAAAAGAAAAAAGCCACGTCAGTGACTTTTATTGATTTTATCTGTTTATTTTATTATTGATTGATTTCATTGATTATTATTGATTTTAACTTTTTTATTTTTTATTGAGGGAAGGGGATAAAATTGGCCTTTTTTGTCCATAATTGGCTTTTATGCAGTAAAGCATTTTAATTATAAACTGCATAGTTTGAAATGTCTTTTAATTAATTTTAATGACATTCAATTGACTTGGAATATGAGTCATATGGAGTAATTCTTGGTCACTGAGTTTCTAGGGAGTTATTGGTAGTTTTTATTGTTATAAAAAAAATATATATATTTAAAATTGTAACTGTAAAAAATCTCAAAGGATACTTTAAACCCTCTGCTTTGAAATGTACTTTACCTTAATTATTTCTTTAGTTAAAAGTTAATTTTGAAAAAAAATATATATATACATACAAAATTGCTACTGAAATTTCTGCTAAACATTGATCTTGATTTTTACACTTTAGAAAGATCTGTGTCATTCTTAAAGTATGAATTAATTTTTTTCATTTCAGTTCAATTATGACATACCAGAATTTTTAAAAGTGATTATAAAATTTTCTTATACTATACTAAACACTTTCATATAAGCAAGTCAAACTAATTGTGGGGTAACGTCTTTAAAAAAAATTGTTTCAGTTATAAATGCATATACACTCAGGAACATTGAAAATAGCGCACCAAAAAGGGAGCATCGGATTGAAATGAAATTTAGTATATTTAATGATACAGATAAGAAATTCACTTGTTTCAAAAATTAGGATAATTAAACAAATACATTGTACACAATTAGACAAATACAGTGCAACTTCAATAGCGCGTCGGACCGCCACCTGCTGCAATGCATGCCACAACAGGGTCCAGCATTGAGTTGATTAGACTTCTGATGTTGTCCTCAGGCAGATGGGCTGAAAAATTTTGAACGACCATTACCAAATCATGTACAGATAGGAACGGCGGCATCTGGCGTTTCAGTTGGCCCCATACATGTTCTAATGAGGGCAAGTCCAAGAAAAGGTCCGGCCGTGGGAGAGTCCGAGCATAACGTAGGAAGTCTTACAAACTCGAGATGTATGCGGACGAGTATTTTCTTGATGGAAATAAACCCCTTGAAGACCATTTAGGAAAGGACCAACGTGGGGTTGAAGAATGCCATCAACATAACGCTGGCCTGTTAAGGTACCACAATTAGAGGGGACAGGCTCCAGTGATATGTTGATGACATTCTTCGACCCCACGTTGGATATTTCCTAAATAGTTTTCCAGAGGAAATTTTCCAGCAAGACAATGCTTGTCCGCATACAGATCGGGTTTCTCAAGACTTCTTACGTCACGCTCAGACTCTTCCATGACCGTCTCACTCCCCGGAATTGTCCCCTATACTGCATGTGTGGCACCAGCTGAAACGCCAAATGCCGTCGGTTCACTCTGTACATGACCTGGAGGTGGCTGTTCAAGATTTGTGAGCCCATCAACTTCAGGAGAACATCAAATCGACAACAACTAATCAACTTAATGCAGGACCGTATTGCAGTATGTATTGCAGCAAGCGGTAGTCCGATGCGCTATTGAATTTACCCAGTATTTGTATAATTGTACACACTGTATTTGTTTAATTATCTTGATTTTGGGATCAAGTAAATCTCTCATCTCTATAAATATGTGTGTTCAATTTCATTTGAATCCGATGCTCCCTTCTTGTTGCGCTATTTTCAATGTTCCTGAGTATACATTAAATGCTGTACTATATAAAAATCAAATGGTGCTTATTCTGCAAAATATTTGAGAGCACTGTTAATAGTTTTTATAATAATTTGATGGTATTGATTTTTTACCAGGAATTACCTCAAGTGATTAACTCGGTTTATCAATAACGAAAATATTAATGCTGGAATAACACATAGATGGTGCTGCTAGTGATTTATAGTCAGAATTATAAATATGTCAGCTGAATTATAAAAGGGCCATACCAATTGCTTAATCTGGTTTACACTGATCTTTAACCTCTTCCTTTATTTTCATTTTTTATTGCTTTATACAAATAGAAGACCCAATTGCTTAGTTACAGGTTTTATTATTTAAGTAATTTTAAGAGCTACTAATACACAAGTCTTATCTTATTTCTCATAACAATTAAAACTCATATTTAAATTCATGTAATAAACATTTCTCACTATTAAAAACAGTATTCTGAATAATGTATGCATGAATATATGCACTCTTCAATAACAACAAGCTTTCCAAAATTTTAGTTCAACAAATTTTATTTGGAGAAATTTATTTTATTACTTTTATTTTATACACTTATGTACTAAAACTCTCCTCAAATATTAAATTCTTTAATTTCATTTTTAATATTTTTCATTGTATAATAATTTCTCCATATGTACATGTAAGATTTTTTTTAAATGTGTTACATTTTGTTTTTGTTACATTTTGCAACATTAAAAATGTACAGTATATGTAGAGTTATGTAAAGAATTTCCAAACATCACTTCAAAACCTAATTTATATTCTTTTCCTTTTTAATATTTATTTTTTTTTTCAGACATACTTTCTCAGTTGCCTTCTAGGGTGGTTATGAAAGCTTATTTATTTGACAAAATTAACTTGAAATTTATAAATTTTTTAGTAAAAAATATTTATAAGTATTAAAAATAAATTAATCCAAATGTAATATGAATTTGCTGTAAACAGGTTTTTTTGTAAACAGGAAAAAAAACAGCTTGCTTTTTTTGACCTGGCTAAGAGTTGACAATCCTGGTACAAACCATAAATAATTATTAATTTTTAAAAGCCTACTTTTGACATAGCAAAATCCGGTAGCATCAACATCTACTTTACGGAAAAGACAGTTCCCACAAATATTTTTTTACAATATCAGCACTGGAATTAATCACATAATTACTCTGGGATTCGCGACTAGTTTGCAAAGAGTGACTATCTCAGTACGCCACCCATTTAAATTAATATAATTCAACTGATATATATGCATTTTTAAAACATGAGATATGATTAATATTTCAAGCTTATATTCATGTGCGTAATCAAGTTTTTTACATCAAGTTGAGGAAATTATCTGTTTTTAGTATTTTTAAAACATTCCGGAGAAAACAACATTACACTTTTGCCCTTTCGTTAGGCTGCCACAGGGTTAAAGGTTAGTTAAAAACCTATCTGGAAAATCATATCTGGCACGGACCAAGGCGGCGTTGCAACTTTGCGACCTATTTTTTAAGCACGCTTTGCACAATGAAAGTTTAAACTGTGAACAAGTGTTTTGTTTTAGATACACTGTAAAAAGAAAACATTATTACTACGCTGAATTTGGGTTTATGAAATGTCAAATAAAATTTAAATATGCATTACTTTTATTGTCACAAACTGAATTAAGTTCGTCATAAACAGATAAGGATAAAATTTAAAAAAGAAGACTTATACAGAATAACAATATTTGATACTATTTAGGCTTCATATTTCTCTGAACTTTCATGATATATCCATTTGTACTTTTCTAGTATTTATATACAGCTATACCCAACCCTACGTTGTATAGTTTTTTACAAAGTCTTATTATTCTTTTAGTAACGATTTTTTTTTGTAATAATACAGTTACTAATTAATGTGTTTATTGTACGGAACCCTCTGTACGCGAGCATACTTTGTCTTGTTTACTTTGCATACTTTGTATATGCTAAGCACATTATTGCTAATTCTCAGAAAGTATTTTTCTTGTTAATTTTAAGCATAAGCAAATTCAACCACAAAATCAAGTAAAATACAATGTCGAAAAAAACTATAACTTGAAAAATGCCTTGTATCTGAGGAATACTAATATAAATATACTCTTTTCACAAATGATCTGAACAAAGTCTTTTTCACTAATCAGTCTATTTCTCTTTCTCACTCTTTTTTTTCCTCCATCTGTCCCAATTGATAGAAGTTTATTATCTAAGGTCGATTAATCTATATAAATTTTATTGAAACAAAACCTCTAAATTTACCCTTTTCGATAAGATTTAATTATGAAAAATTCTGAATGAAAGAAGTATTTTCTTTCATTAAAGGAAACATGTTTCATACCATGAATCGCATGTCTTGTTAATCAAAAATACGTCATTTAAATAAAATTGCAGTTAAATTTATTTTCAACTTTCGAACTCTACAAATTTTGTGATAGTAAAAATATTTTAAGTAACTTTAGTCTCAGGGCGAATGTCGCCCGTCCTTTTGCCGTTTGGCGAAGGAAACACAGGACGAAAGACACTCGTCATATTAACACAAGGGTTTCAATACACAATTTCAAAAACTATTGCTAACAGGAAATAATACAGAATACCTATATTTTGAATGCTTACAAATGTTAAAATCAAGGTTTATAAAAGGAATACATAGCAAAGAAAAAGAATGCGATACGTTTAGCTTTTTAACTCCATTCGAAAATTGAATGCAAGAAACTAAAAAAAAAAAAAAAAAAAAAAAAAAATTCTAGTTTGATAGAAATATTTATTGTTCAACAGTAAATTCGTTACATTTTTATTTGATACTAATAGATATCTAATTTGTTTGAATGGAATGGAATGTTATAATACATCAATAATTTTTAAAAAGTCGTACCAAAAGACAGCGAAATTATCTGTATGCGCATGTAGATTATTTTGACAACGATATATACATATATTTTTAATAAACAAAATTTTATTTACAAATTTGAATAGAAAAAAATTAATTTCTTCTTTTATGAAGGACTTTAAATATGTTCAAAATTTTTATTTTTATTTTTTTCCTAATTCAAGACATTTTTTGAAGAGTGAGCACAAGATGTTCCAGACATTTTGAAACTCGCTTTAATTTTTTACTTGATGGTAGGCAATGTAAATCTCAAAAGTGTTCAAATAAGGTAGGAAAGAAGTTTATGTTAATTAAATAAGCCTTCCATTAATTTTCAAATATTGTCCATTTTAATTTTTTATTCTATCCTAGAGAAAATTGGTCAACAAGAAATTTGTTCCTTTTGCTCCAACCGATTCATTACAAAAAAAAAAAAAAAAAAAAAAAAAAAAAAAAAAAAAAAAAAAAATCGCCCTCAAATTTAACTAAACTATGATAAACGAAAAAGTTGATTTGTACCACTTTTTTGTGTTACTTTAATAGCTATTTTATAAGTAATAATTATAAAAAATTTTAGCAATAAAAAAACACAGACTTCAATTTACTTAATAATTTTCCCTGCAACAATAGAAACAAAACCGTATAAGGAGGTAGAAAATCGCCGGGTAGGGACTTTCTCGTCAAGCAGATCGCGTACGTTACTTGATGAAAATCATTTAAAATGAAGAATTTTAAAGATGATTATTTTATCATTCTTTATTTCTAAAAAAGTACGGAGCCAATTTTGATTACATTTAAATGGAACAAATTCGAGAGTATCCTCTTTCAATTAAAAAAAGTTCATATTAAGCGGTCGTGTAGTTTGAGGTGGTGAACATACATCTAAACAAGTGGGTAAGTGTGATCACAGATCGCACAGAGGGTTTCGTTTAATATTCCTTTCAAAACACTTTATCCTATTGCAAAATCTGTTAGTTCCACATTTCGCAACCAGGGGGGCACTCTATTCTACACAAAACTCTATCCGAACGAAACTCCGTTTTACAACCTATACGTAGATATATTAGTCGAGGGAATCAGGTCCATAGCACCCGAGATAGGTAGGCACCCCCTGGCGGTAAAAAATGGAACTAAAATATGTAAGTCTATGGTGCATAATATGAAAGAGTGGTCAAAGGGGTGTCGGCAAAAGTTTAAAAAATGCTCCCCGGGTGAAAAGAGGGAGGATAAAAATATGCTTAAAATACACAAGTTAGAGCACAGAGGGGGTAAATATAAGACATTGAAATTTTTATGATTTGTCGTGTGATCGCAAGTGTTTAACGATAATTATGCGAAATAAAAGTCTTCAACTTAATTAGAGGCTGAGTTAGAAAAAAAGGTTAAAATACACCGGTTAGAGCCCAGAGGGTTAAATATAAGATTTTTTCAAAATTTTATGATTTGTCGTCTGATCGCAAGTGTTTAGCGATAATTATGCAAAATTTTAAGTCTTCAACTTAATTAGGGGCTGAGTTTTAAAAAAAAAACTATAATACACAAGTTACAGCCCAGAGGGTTAAATATAAGATTTTTTCAAAATTTTAGGATTTGTCGTTTGATGTGAGGTGTTCAGCTATAAGTATGCAAAATTTCAAGTCTCTAACATATATAGCTTCTGAGAACGGGCTCTGTGACAGACAGACAGACAGAGGAGCGAGACGAAAAGTGTTTCGTCAGATGAACGAAACCCTAAAACAAGTGGGTAAGTGTGATCACAGATCGCACAGAGGATTTCGTTTAATATTCCTTTCAAAACACTTTATCCTTTTGAAAAATCAGTTAGTTCCACATTTCGCAACCAGGGGCGCACTCTATTCTAAACAAACCTCTATCCGAACGAAACTCCGTTTTACATGCTATCCGTAGATATATATTAGTCGAGGGGATTGCGCCCATAGCACCCGAGATAAGTAGGCGCCCCTGGCGGTAAAAAGTGGAACTAAAATATGTAAGGCTAAATATGTAAGTTAGAGCCCGAAGGAGTAAATAATATAAGACTTTTTGAAAATTTTATGATTTGTCGTGTGGTCTGAGGTATTCAGCTATACATATGCAAAAATTCATGTCTCCAACTTAATTAGAGGCTCACTTTGAAAGAATTGTTTAAAATACACATGTGGGAGCCCAAAGGGTTAAATATACGACTTTTTCAAAATTTTATGGTTTTTCATTTGATGTGAGGTGTTCTGCAATAAGTATGCAAAATTTCACGCCTTAAACTTAAATTGGGGCTCACTTAGAAAGAATTGTTTAAAATACACATATAGGAGCCCAAAGGGTTAAATGTACGACTTTTTGAAAATTTTTATGATTTGTCGTTTGATGTGAGGTGTTCAGCTATAAGTACGCAAAATTTCACGCCTCCAACCTAATTAGGTGCTCACTTTGAAAGAATTGTTTAAAACACACATGTGGTAGCCCAAAGGGTTAAATGTACGACTTTTTCAAAATTTTACTATTTGTCGTATGATGTGAGGTGTTCAGCTATAAGTATGCAAAATTTCAAGTCTCCAACATGTATAGTTTCTGAGAACGGACTCTGTGACGGACAGACAGAGGAGCGAGACGAATAGGGTATCGTCAGATGAACGAAACCCTAAAAACTAGTTTCCGTAGTCCTGTTTAGCATTGGCTGTCGTGCAGCTGGGGGCACTTTGCATCCAGCTAACACAGCGAAGCGATTCGCAAGCAACAGAAAATTGGAAAATATAGATTTTATTGTTGATTGTTAATTTTTTTTTTTTTTTTTAAGTACTGAACTAATTTCGATGTTATTTAAATGCGACCAGTTCGAGAGTATACTCTTTCAATTTAAAAAAAGTCACATGATCTTTCGGGGTAATTGTTGAACATACATTAACATAAATAATACATACGCGTTAAATTAAGAACCTCCACATTTTTTTTTAAGCCTGTTAAAAAAATAGGGGCTATTACAAATCGATGATGGCGTTGTTCAGATCGAAAATATGTTAACAAGCGTGAAAGCATTGCATTGCAAATACATCTGAATAAAGCATTACTGCATTCTCAAAAAAAATACGTGAACTGAAGATTTTTTTCTATTGTTTTATTTTTGTTAACGCTGTTATTCAGTTACTCTCGCTAATATTAAACCTGTAGGCGTAGAATGCACTCGCATATTTAAAAATATCTCCCCGGGAAATTAATTTTCTTAACTTTATTTATTTATTTATTTTTTTTTTCGTACTACTTTCTACCTTTTTCTGTACTTTTTTCTTTGTATTTTTTTTTTCTTTTCACTTGTTTTTTCTTAAAAGATGTTTCTTCTTTTCTTAGTTCTCAAAATATTTCTAAAGAGTATACTTATTTTATATGCCTTAAAAGCTAGCGAACTTTGATAAAGATTTTAAGACTTCACATAAAATTAAGTACATATTTTAGAAATATTTTAACAATTAACAAAAAATAGACATTCTTTAAGAAGAGTACACACAGTAAAGTTAAAAATATATAGTCCTGCTGTTAAAACCTGCCGTAACTTTGTAACGAATGATCGCATCGACGTACGGATGGTGTCATTTGATTCAGATTTAAAAAAATACATGATAAACGATATCCCACTTGACCAATTAAGAAAAAAAGTTGAGGATTGCTCTTTTCATTGTTCTTTCATTTTGTCATTGTTTCTTTCTCACCTATTTGATGTTTTAGTCTACATTTTTGGCGCAGCATGTCCTTAATGGGTTATGCGCCATATAACCCCATACAACCAACCAACTAACCTGCAACTATGAGTTAAAATTTCCCCCTTCCCCACCCCCCACCCAAAATAAAAACACGGTAAAAAAACTTTATTTTGGACGGACTCAACCGATCTTCATTTATACTGCTAAAACAAAGTTCTTCGCAAATTTTTGTGAATGGCCATCAATTTTTGCTGTAGAAACCTGTTTTACCTGCACTAAAATATAATTTTCGACTTTGTGTTCATAAAACCTACCTTAACTTTGTAAGAAATGATCGTATCGGGTTGCGAATGGTGTTATTTGACTAAGAGTTAAAAAATACATAATAAACTATACCCAAATTGACCAACTTAAAAAAAAAATTGAGTTTCCCTCCTCTTTGAATTAAAATTTCCCCCTTCCCACATTGATAACATACCACTGCATAATTTAATAAGTACAACAGTCTTATAAAATATTGAAGAAACTCAGTAATAAAAATAATCATGATCTCCTTACGCATCTGGCATCAAATTAACCATTTCATTTAGCACTATTAAAAATATATTTGCGTGTGTTTTTTTTTAGGTAACTTTCTTTACAAAAAGTAAAAAAGCTACTTATTACAGCCGTCCGGAGGAAAACACTTTCGGAACATTTTTATATATTTTCACAGATCATGACCCCCAGACCCCAAAACTACTCTCCGTTGAAATGTAACATATTTGATTTTTGTCGTGCCGTAACTCTCGTGTTTATTAACCGATTTGGATGAAATTAAGTGTGTGCATAGTACATATCAATGTCTCGACCAAGTTCGTTGGCCAGCTTTATCTGCCATCTTGTTTAAAAATTGCGGCCATTTAAAAATTTTAAAAAAATCTTAAAATTCAAAAAGCGGTGCATATAAATTAAAAACTGAAAAAAATGTTTTTTTTTTCCCTTAAGCGTTTTACCTTAATACAAAGATTCTGGAACACATTTTGTTTTGTTTTTATCTTTAAAAATTATAGAGATTTAGCTGTTTGAATTTCTAGGGTGGCTGACATTTTGAAGCAATCTGATTTTTGTCATGCTGTAACACTCCTATTTACGAACAGATTTGGATAAGATTAAGTATGTGCCAGTGCATAGTACATATGAATGTCTCGACCGAGTTTGGTGGCTAGCTTCATTCGCCATCTTGTTTCAAAATGGCGGCCATTTAAAATTATTTTACTTAAAAATTTAAAAAGCGGTGCAAATAAATTAAAAATTGAAAAAGATTTTTTCCTTAAGCATTTAACCTTAAAACAACCATTATGGAGCATTTTTTGTTTGGTCTTTATCGTTAAAAACAACTAAGATATAGCACTTTGAATTTCTCTGTTGGCTGACATTTTGGAACGCTTTAATTAATGTCATGCTGTAAGTCTCGTATTTGTGCACCGATTTGGATGTAATTTAGTATGTGCATAGTAAATACCAATGTCTCAACCGAATTCGTTGGCTACCTTTATACGCCATCTTGTTTTAAATTGCGGCGATTTATTTTTTATTTATTTTTAATTTAAAAAGCGGTACAAAAATTTTTTTTAAAGATTTTTCCTTAAGCGGTTGACCTTTATACAAGGATTCCAAAGCATCGTCTTTTACTTAACCCAGGAGAACTCGCTAGTGAGAATGCCCAATTGCTTTTCTTTTACTTTACATTTATATAATAACTTTTTTTGGTTGGCTTATTACTTTTATTCACAAAATAAGTAAAATAATTGAAAAACATTTTGAAATTTTAATTAAAATGAAAAATGATTTAAATAAGAGTCTTAAAAAAGTACGACTGTGAGAGAAAATCTCATGCAGCGAGTTCTCCCGGGTTAAAAAAAATAGCGGAAATAAAGCAGTTTCAATTTCTAAGTTGGCTGATATTTTGAAGCAATCTGATTTTTGTCATTCGATAGCATGCGTATTTTTTTTTCGATTTGGATGTGACTAAGCATGCGTATAGAACATACCAAGGTCTCGACCGAGTTCATTGGTTAGCTTCATCCACCTTGTTGTTTTAAAAACACTGGCACATCAAGATATCATCAAATTTAGCGACGAAACATAAATCACTCTAAATGATGCCAACTTGAAAATAGAAAATGATCAGAAAATAGATAGCCTTTAAAAACAGAGGTAATCTTTCACGATATTTTTAACAGTGCATAGAGGCTGTCAGGTTCGGGTTTCCAGATTCGTACTAAACATCCAAGCATCACCACTCATTTCCGATGCCATTACTACTTTTATGGATATTAGATAGCTGCAGTTTATTTACTGAAGCATGGCGCGGTTTATTGCCAGCATTTTTCTTTTTAGTTTTTTTTACTGAAAGGGAGTACTTTTGACTACACATAAGAAAGTACTGTGCACTGACATATGGAGTCACTTTGCTGTGCAAAGAAGAACTTAGTCGCGCTCTGATGTGTAATGGCATTTTAGAGATGGATTGTCAGCAACCAATTCCAATGTCGTTAGATACATTGTTAAAAATCTGTAACTTTTGGTCCATAGTCACCCCACTGCTTTTATAGAATATCTCTATTCTGACCAATGAGAATGCTCCATAATATCGTCAAGTAATTGCTTTCTATAAAAGCGGTGGAGGGACTATGTACCAAAAGCTACAGATTTTTTAACAGTGTATCGATGCGGACTCTAAGGTTTGCTGGATGTGGTAACTTTCCGAAGTGAATGAGCTTTCCAAAGTGCGAAACCTTAACTAGGCAAGTTCTCGCATATACCAAACTGGAAGCCCCACATCGATATCACCCGGCATCGGAAGTAGGTGTCGAAAGCTTAAAATGCACCAGTAAAATACCTTCATATATCAGAGCACTAGTGCCTGTGTACGAAGGTGCCAATGGAGGATATTCCAAATATGGGTTCGAGGCTGAAAAAAGTCACGTGATACCGGTAATTTGCCCAAGGAACTTCTAACTGATAAGAAGGGAAGATACTACTACTTTGCCTCATGAACCGTTTCATTGGCTAGCGGGGATTTACATTACACGTCTACGGAGCCTTCCCTTCTTTACGATAGAAGTTTTACCTTGACCACGTGATCAAAATGTAGATGGAATATCCTCCATTGTGCTGGAGACAAAAAGTTCCTCCATATGTCAGAGCACAGTAAAGTGCTTTACTATGTGTAGAGACAATGGAGGATATTCCATCTACGTTATGATCACGTGGTCGAGGTGGAAACTTCTAGCGTAACGAAGGGAAGGCTCCGTAGACGTAATGTAAATCCTCACCAGTCAGTGAAATAGTTCATGAGGAAAGCAGTAGCAGCCTCCCTTATTATCAGTTAGAAATTCATTGGGTAAATTACCGGTACCACGTGACTTTTTTCAGCCTCGAACCCAGATTTGGAATATAGTCCATTGCTGTGATAGAGATAGATTTTTCGCTGTTAGCAAAACGAGATTGACCAATCAGAAGCCTGCATTTTTGCGGCTTTTCACTGTTTGCAATATTGCATCTAGAATACCTAGTGTGGAATGGACTCTATTCCAAATCTGGGTTCGAGGCTGAAAAAAAAGACACGTGATAGCGGTAATTTACCCAAAGAACTTCTAACTGATGAGAAGGGAGACTACTACTGCATTCCGCATGAACTGTTTCACTAGCTGGCGAGGGTTTTTCATTACGTCTACGGAGCCTTCCCTTCTTTACGCTAGAAGTTTTTACCTTGACCACGTGATCAGAAAGTAGATGGAATAGCCTTCATTATAGCGCCTAGAATATATAGTGTGGAAATTGGCTATCCCTGTAATACTTAAAGAAGTGCTAAAATATTGTATCCCTTAAATGTGCAACGATGCTTCTGAAATATACAGATCACAGCGACATCTGCAGGATATTTTCTACAACTGCAAGATATTGCTAGTCTATAATAGAAAATTCCCGCAGATGTCGCTGCGATCGACACTTGGGATTTTAGCAGTATCGTCGCACATTTAAGGGATAAAGTTTGCAACGTTTTTTGTTTGCAACTTTTCACTGTTTTCAAATATGCAGGTTTCTGATTGGTCAATCTTGTTTCGCTAACAGCGAAAAACGTTTCTGGATTCTGGCCACTGTCTTTAGATCCAGATTCGGTTGTCAGAATGACTTCAGATTTTTTTATAGGTACACTGTTAAAAATATCGTGAAAAATTACCCCTGTTTTTAAAGGCTATCTATTTTCTGACCAATGAGAACGCTATATTAACACTTATGAAGCGTTCTCATTGGTCAGAAAATAGATAGCCTTTGAAAACAGGGGTAATTTTTCACGATATTTTTAACAGTGTAGGTTTCCTCAATATGAAAGTGACGACATATGGGGTATAATATTTTATTGAATGAGATGATTCTGGACTAAAGCGAATCGCCAAGCATCTTGGTGAGCCAGCCATTACCGACAAGCTTGTTAACTTCTCTCATTCATATAATCGAATTCGTTCAGATGACTATCTCCAAGTTATACGGCATCTAGGCGATATAGTGTCGAAACCGACTATTCCAGTAATGCTTTAAAAAGTGTTAAGAAATTGTATCCCATAAATGTTTAACGATACTTATTCAAATATATGAAGACAAATATCGATCGCAGTGACATCTGCTGCTCTACACAGGCCGAAACTCTGTCTCAATGGACTTTATACCAAATCTGGATTCGAGGCTGAAAAAGTCACGTGATACCTAAAGATTCCGTGATTTACCCAAAGAAATTCTAGCTGATAAGAAGGGAGGGAACTACTGCTTTCCGCATGAACTGTTTCACTGGCTGGATAGGGTTTTTCACTACTCCTACGGAGCCTTCCCTTCTTTACGCTAGAAGTTTTTACCTTGACCACGTGATCATAATTTAGATGGAATATCCTCCATTGAATCCTTATACAATGTTTAAGTTTGACCTACCATATGTCACTGCGATCGCCATTTTCCGTTTTGCATCATTCTACATATTTCGGATACAATTTTTTAACACTTTTTGGTTGACTGATTTCTATCCTCTAGATGCTATAGTTATGCAATAGAAAATGACTAGGTTTACTATAGTTTGGTCAAAAGCATCTCTCAAAGCACGTTGCCGTGCTCTGATGTTTAGCTTTACTGATGGATTGTCAGCTTTTCCACACCCAATTCCAATTTGCGTACACTGTTAAAAATATCGTGAAAACTTACCTCTGTTTTTAAAGGCTATCTATTTTCTGACCAATGAGAACGATCCATAGGCGTTTAAGTAGCGTTCTCATTGGTCAGAAAATAGAAAGCCTTTATAAACTGAGGTAATCTTTCACGATATTTTTAACAGTGCAGGTATCGATGTGGACCTTAAAGTTTACTGAATGTGGTAACTTTCCTAAGTGCGATATCTTGTCTAGAAAAGTTGGTGCCAAACATTCGCAATCGATAATGATTAAGCAAATAAGTTTCTGAAGAAATAGAGCATTTTTTTTTTTTTTTGACTTTGTATCATATTTTCCATTATCCCTTTATTCATGGTAATAGGTACAATATATTCACAATTTTACTATACTTAAGATAGATTGGCACCAACCTCAAAAAGTAATTGATTACTTTTTATATGTATACATTCGTAAATTAAATCATAAATATGTAAATTAATCTCTTGTAAAAAATATTCTCTAGAAAATCTATGTTTGATGGATATTAAATTCTACATATTAAATTTAAAGCTTTTATGCCGATATATGATATACGATGTGTGGTTATTGGATAATGTTTCGTCATTAGAGAATTTTAAAGAATTATTTAATTCTTTTTAGCGCTTTTTTTTTTTGAAGTCGGTTACTATTTTTTTTTTTTTTGAAAAGTTTATTTTATTTTTTGACAGTTTTTGGAATATCAATGTAATTTTTTTCAGTTACTGATTTTCTTTTATAACTCTTATTATTGTGACGATAATATCTTGTATTTTTTTTTAAGCACATTGTTAGGATTAGTTTTAGTAGAAAATAGATTGTATAAATGCAGTTGCAAAATGGTAAAGTGATTGAAAATCCAATAAGGCATAACAGGGAGAAATGATGCACTTGTATATTTGAAATGTAATAGTTTTTTATATGTTGCAAACTAATATAGGACTATAATATTCATTATTACTTTACAGCAAGAGCTACTGAAATTGGTAAGGAGGATTAATTGGTAAAGCTCTTCCGAAATCATTTACTTTTACAAATATTTTATTTTATCTGGATTTTAAAAGACTGAAATTTATCCTTTTAATCTTAATTGTTTCAACAATACCTATTTTTTATCCTCAACATCTTCTTGTGACCAACTCCACAAAAGCAGTGAGTTAAATATGAATCGGTTATCTACTGACACGACACCTAAAAAATCTTTAGATGAAAATACAGGACCGTCGCGTACTAAATTTACAAGTCTCCCAAGGTCCCAAGGATATTAGACCTTATCCCAAGAAAACAGCTTCAACCACAAAGGGTGGAAAACGTAAAGTAAAATAAGGCTGCGTTCAGCGACGCCGCCCTTTCCACCCTAGAGGGCTACCCTGTCACGTGAGGTGCTACAGCCCTTTTACCCGTGCTAAAGTGAGGGTGGTAGAGGGTGATTTCGTTGCTGAACGATTAGGGGTGATAGAAGGGGATAGTTGCTTTGTTTGTTTATCTGTATTCGAAAGTCATTATGAACGTTGCGGAAAACGAAATTATTGCTAGAGCATTGCTGTTTATAATGGAAGATTCGTCTTCAGATTCTTCTACAGATAGTTCATCTGACAGCGAGTTGTCTGACAGTGAGTCCGATGAAGATGGTGCATTTTCAAATTTTTATGCAATGCCGATAGTTCCATTGCGAAACAGAGATATTCCTCGTATGGAGGCATATGCTGAAAATATCGTTCCTAAAATGATGGAAAAGGACTTTGTAAGTCATTTTAGACTTAACAGAAGGACTGTCGAGGCTGTTGGTAACATGGTATGTGCTATAAATATTTTTCGCTTATTTTCTCTAGTAAATACATGCTTATCCCTTTGTTACATTAATGAACATTTAAAACTTTAAATTAAAATAAATGTGAATCTTATATTTCATTAATTATGATCTTTGGGTAATAAACAATGTAACATTTATTTCACACATTGAATTATTCTAAGGCTTATAACATTTCAATCTTTCTCCATCCACAACATGAATCTCAGCACTTATGTTAAATTTATTTCATTAAAATCTAAAACCTAAAAAAAATAAAACTTATTAATATACTTTTTGCATCTAACTAGTCAATGAAAATGAATGATAACTACATCTTTAAACTCAATTGAATCTTTGCTGCTAGAATTTTTAATTTGTCAAGCTACACAATCATTTTTTCTATTTTTTATTTCTATAAAAACAAAGCATAGATCTGCATGAATTTAATGGTAGGACTAAATTTTTGACATGTGCTTGGAATTGTGCAGCATTTTGTTTTTTCTCCATTAAATTATGTCTGCGTAGTGTTGACAAATTTTTTATGTGCAATGGCTTTAACCATAGTTAATACTGTGATGTCCAAACCTAATTTCAATAAAATAATATGGAAAGAGATAGATAGCAGAATAGATAGGTTTTAATCAATAAATTATACATAAAACTGCATTAAAATGTATTAAAGTTGCTGCTGTCAACAATTTTAATCAAATGTTTTAAATCAGTTATTTAATCGTGATTTTAGTCAACTGGTTTTTTTTTTTTTTTTAAATCATCAATTTTCTAAATGTTTAAAATTACATAACAAAGTATTAAATTATAAGGTGAACATAATTTTGAAAGTTTCTATAGGTATTTTATCTTATCAATAAAACACAAAGCTTGTTTGTAAAAAGCAAGTTTTTATCTATCAAAAAGGCATTTCATTTAAAAATGGTATTTAAATCTATATAAATTTGCAATGTCATAGTTTCCTGTAACTAATCAAATTATTCATTCTGTTGTTAAAAAATGTATAAACCCCTGGGAAGTGGATTTTCTGACAGGGCAAGTGAATTTTTAATCAGAATTTGAAAACTGCAAGCTATAGAAGATAATGGCAAAAAATTTTATATTTTTTATACTAGTTAGCTTTAAAACTTACAGCGATGTAAGCATGGTAGTACTAAGTACAATACTATACTATTACACTTTCTTTTACTGTATTTATTTCTTTTTTTATACAGAAAAAAAGTATGAAAATGCATTGTACCAATTAACTATTTTTGCAGTCGCATACTTTTTGTTATTACAATTTTAAATTGTAAATCTTTACTTATTAAAAAATAGATTTAATCTAATATTTTCCAAATGTCATTTAATTTTTTTTTTTTAATTTTTGTGACTGAAGCAAAAAGTAATCCACCACACTTGGTATCTAATGCAGGTATCTACTTTCCTTAAGCAAAATCAAAGATATTTTCCTAAAACTAAAGTGCACTATCATTAAATATAATCAGTGGTGTATTTTGCTACATTTAAAATATTTTTCTTTGTGTTTATTTTGTGAATGTACTTAAATATTGGAATTTTTTAAAGCTTAAACTGGTTAAAACACTGTTTAAACTTATGTCATGTTAAAAATTAGTATTTGACTGCTATAATCTGCTTTGGCATATAATGGCTTGACTATATTCAAAAGTTTGTTATTTAATAGTGTATGAATATGTAATTAAACTCGAAAGAAAATATACTATTGTAGCAAATTACGTATCTAATTTGATTTTCTGTTGCTAATTTTAACATACAATTTTATGTTCAATAATTTTTCTAAACTGTGTTTTGTTGGCTATAACTAGTGCTTTTTTGTGCAAGTTTAAGCAAATTGCTAGCAATATTTTTTTTCCATTCTTCATACAGCAGGGGCAGATCTATAAAGTATGTCTAATATCTTAAGTAACCTATCTCCAGGGGGGGAAGGGGGATACTATAAACTAAGGGTTTTCACATAAGGATGCATTTACAATCTCCCTGTACTATTAGCAGCCCTGTTATACATATACGGTAGACATTTGATATTCATTATAAGAATTTTTTTATTATAACAACCAATCAAAATAAAAAAAAATCCCTCATTTATCCATTCATGTAGAATTATTTATCATCCAATAGAACGACACATTACAATTAGACCAAGCATTCTAATATAAAAGACTTTCTAGTTTTTTTAGCAACAGATGTTTAATCTTGAGGATGTTTAAGAATTTAGTTTTTTTAAAGAAAAAATTACATTTATGTATGGCATACTTACATCATTACATGTTCATGGTTGAAAAGTGTTGCTAAGACTTGTTACTGTTTTCTATACATGCTTTGAGTATAATGAACATTCTGTGTTCTGAATTACTGCAACAGGTATTTAAAAAAAGGCTTACTGCATATGAAACAGCATGTTTCTTTATTTTTTAATAAAGCATTTTTTCAGCAGCTCAGGCTAGCTTTCTGAAAATTGGATTCTTACCCTTTTAAGAGGTCATCTCTGGTCATTTGCCATTCTCATCTTTGGTCGTTTTCCTTTGAAGACTTTAATTTTTGTTCATTCTATAACCGAGACAGTTGTAATAAGATATTTTATACATAATATTAGGTTTTATATATCAAATATTTCTATACAACTTTTCTGGTATTAGTCATATTTTGGAATTTTTATGCAGTAACGAATAAGAAAGAAGAATGTAACCGTTTTAATTTATGTTAAAAATTCTGAAAACTTGTTTAGATATGTTGACCTGGAAATGTTTTATCATCGACCAAGGGAGGGCCTTTGTCCCGTCGCCCCTCCCATGGATCTGCCATTGCAATACAGTGACAGTCAGTTGACTTCACAGTTTAATTTAAAAGCTTTTAAGGTACATAGTTGCTTATGAAAAGAATTAAGATGTTTATATAATAATCTGCCAATCACATTGTGTTAAGCAGTATTACTCAACTGTATGAATATTTGATCTTAGGAAAATCTAATCTAATTGTATTTGATTTTTTTTTATTATTTTCAGATAATGAGGGATCCACAGTTCATCAAATTAAGTTCTTTAACATTGTGGAAGCAACTACTGATGACATTGTGGATTGTGGGATCACCAGAATCCTTCAGGTAAATTTCATGTTTGTATTTGATAAAAAAAAAATTTTAATTAGATAAATATTTAGGATTCATTGAAATCTAAGATGCATACTATGGTTCATTCATTTTAAATATCTGTGTTCATGCTTCAATTCAGTTCTTTATTCATTGTTTTATTGTAACTCATTTTACAAACTACTGTAATTTCTGGCCTATAATCTGTGGCTCAAGCAGTTATGTTCGAACACAAAAACCTTATTTCATGAAATGTAACTTAGTTGAAAATTTATGAGTTTGGCACATTAACTGCCATTTTTTTCTTTTAACACTAGGGGGCTCGGCCCCCTACGAGCTACGCTCGCCAACCCCCGTCCAGACACCGTAGACTCTAAATGCACGCTAATTTGATCGGCTTTAAAAAGATTTCGAAAGATTGAATTATAATTTAAAAAACAGTGGCGATCTCTCTATAAACGGATTTCTATTCATTTCTCTTTGATTGGGGAATTTTAACGCCAAATCCGTTGCGGTACTACTTGATTATCCCGTCGACCCATTTCGCCAAATTATATAAATCGCCAAACCACTCGCCAAATTATACAAATTGACATAATTTTTATTTTAAATAACGAAAAAACAAATAAATTAGTACAACATTAATAAAAATACAAATAAAACGTCGAAATAAAAATAACTTGAAGACGCAGACACGTGTAACAACATTTCAAAATAAGCTAATATAAAAGGAATTAAGTAAACAGAGTCTTTGTCTCCTGGTATTTTTTAACAAACTGAAAAGAAAGTTCTTTTAAATGAGACATTTTAAATTAATCGTTTTTAATCTGACGTAATTTTGACCAAACTATTCTTTCTCTTTTTAATATTCAAGTGAAAGTACTTGTGTTAGAAATGAAATATTATTTGCGCCTTCCTAACAAAAATAATTGAAAAGTATCCTCTTAAAATATCAAATAAATGTCTAGCGCAATTTCTAAATTTAAACCGTTTTGCAATATTATTTTGTGTTCATTTTATGTAATAACTGTAATGTGCCGTAAATATGACGTAATTTCTCCTATTTAAGACTTCTAACGCATGTTAATAAATTTATTGTTTTACAAATTCCTTTCTCTCTTAAAATTCACGTGTAATTATAGTTTTTATGATGTAATTTTTAATAAGTTCCTGCTTTTTGTACATAATTATTTAATTCTAATTCCAAATGTTTTTTTCTGTTTATAATAGTCACGTGTAAATAAATTTTGAATTTATTTGCACGTATAAATATTTTTTTTTTTTTTTTTTTTTGAAGCAAACATTATTGTTTCCACTTTTTATACAGTTGGCAACAGTTTAAATTAATATCACTTTCTAAAATCTGTTAAAAAAATCTCTAGAAATGCTGAAAATCTGAATTTAAAATAGAAATAAAACCTCAAAAAATTAGTCAAAATAAAAAAATTAATGCAATCTGCACTCCGGCAAATTCTAACGCATAAAATGATCTAAAAATGATTAAATTCCTATGAACAGTTTTTGCTCCTATAAAACTTTTTTAGTGGAACGATTTTGTCCAACTTTAGCATTAAATATCCCTTAAAATAATTCTTCGATCTGAAAACTATCTGCATCAGCGTGTTTATCAAACATTTCTGTATAATACTACCAATTTTCATATTTTTGTATGCATTATTTTTCTTAATATTAACGAAGAAAGACCTCCGGTCACAAAAAATTCAAAACCGGCGGCGGCGGTGACAGCGGTAGTTACTTTTTTTTAGAATAGAGAGATTATTTGCTGTTTTTTATAATTCAAAATAAATTCTTCACTTTTAAATGATGAATTTTGTTGTTGTCATTCCTAACAAAGAATCTACATTATTGCAAATTTCTTTGTTTTTACCTACACATAAAATGTTGCCGATACAATATGATGTAGTAAACCTAGCAATTTATTTTAAATCTTTACAGGTCAGTTGCTGACAGATTTGATGTTTCGAAATCTGTTTTATGGCTAGCTGTCACACATACATGTGCAGCTATTGCCAGGTTGTCCACCGAAATTATCAGATGGCCATCGTCGACAGACATGCGTGCATCTGAACAATCATTTTTGGAGATATGTGGGTTCCCAGGAGTTATTGGGTGCATTGATTGTACCCACATAGAAATCACTGCACCTGTGGAATATTCTGACAATTATGTGAATCGCCTCGACTATCACTCCATGGTTTTGCAAGGAGTTGCCAACAGCAGGTAATAAAATGTTTATTGTAATGACTGCCTATGAGTCATGTTCTTAGTCAGCAGTGAAAACTTTTTTGAAAAACCTGTAAATATTGTTTTGAATGAATTTATCTTGTACAATATACATTTAGACGTTAAAATAAAAGTACTTGTTTGTTGTAAGGATACTTGTTTTTAGGGATGTTAAACAAAGTCATTAGCGTAAGAACTTATAGCAACCTATAAAATAAACGGTACTTTTCGGTTAGCCGGGCGCCAGTGTTATGTATACATGTATATGTCTATATACACGTATATATACATATGTATACATATACATATATGTGGATATATATGTATATATGTGTATATATACAATATATGTATACATATATGTATATATACATATATCTGTATGTATATATAGCAGTGGCGCCCGGCTAACCGAAAAGTACCAAATAAACAAAAGATGTATTTATAAAGAAAATGTAATAAGAAATACAATAACTCAAAAAACAATAAATTTTAGCAATTTTAAGCCCAAAATTTATTTTTTAGCCATTAGGTTAATCTGCAAGGTCTAAATCTACAGCATTTCTGCTGTGCTGCACAGTTTCTGCTCTGGGGGACCCTTACTAAAGTTTTTGTTTTTCGTGACCTGGTTTTATTTACAAATTGCACATTTTAAAACAGTTTTCATGAAAAATAATCTTAAGGAGGCCTATTTTATTAAAAGGAATTTTCTGAAGAGGCCTATTTTATTAAAATTATTTGTGTGACGGGGCCTATTTTATTAAATAGATTTTTGTGAAAGGGCCCTAAATAGACCCCAAATTTGGCCTGGATCAACCGTTGCAGTTTTTAAATCAGTTATTACATGACCCAAGGCTTCTTAAAAAAAATCAAAGGGTACTTTTCGGTTAGCCGGGCGCCAGTGTTATATATACTTATTTATATATATACATGTATGTAAATATACATATATCGTATATATACATACATATATATGTATATATAAATACATGTATATGTTATACATATAGATGTATATATAACACTGGCGCCCGGCTAACCGAAAAGTACCAATCAAAGTTTTCAAAAAGTACTTAGAACTCTTTAAGTAAGTAAAACACTCCTTTAATTATCTCATATCAAAGTTTAACAGATTCAACAGGCCAGGGCTGCGACTTGCAGTCTTACATTTTTAACTTTCAAAATTCACTTTACAATTCAAGTGTGTGATTCATGTATGGGATTTGACTGGCCTCTATGTCATCTGAAAAGACACGCTCACTAATGCTTAGGGGTTGTGCATATATAACGTTATCACTTTTTTGGCAATTTTGAACCCCCCCCCCCGTAATGATATCGTTATCAATGTCTAAAAAATCTTTTCATTTTTGAAATTTTTTTCTTTTGCTTGGAGTGATATACAAATATGGTTACATTTATTTTTTGCATACCTAATTGATTCATATGAAGGAAACTCAATAAAATATCACTTTGTATATGAAAAAAGTTTTTATCAAATAACACTGAAAAGAAATAGTTACTATTTAAATGTATTTTATAACAGCTTTTTGTTACATAATACATTCAACAGTAATGTTTTCTTGCACGGGGGGAGGGGAGGGGGGTACAATAGCATTGTTAAAACATCAGTAATATTTTATATCTATTGACTTATAAGTTTTTAAAACATAAACTATACATTAAAAATAACAAAAAAAACTCTAGATTTTCTTATTAACAGGGTTGTTTTCAATTGAGGATATAATAACACTGTTACAACAGCAGAAATATGTAGAAAAGCTGTCCCACACGTGACAGGGAATGACCCACTTTCACATTTATAATATTAATAGGATTACCATTATTTTAAATCCCTTGCTATACATACAATTGTAAATTTAGTTTATATTATAAACCTTCAAAAAAAATTTATCTCAAATTATAAATTTATTGTTTTTTGTCATACTTTTTTCTTTTTACAGATTACAATTTATTGATTGTTATGTTGGTGATGTCGGAGCGGTTCATGATGCACGCGTGTTTGCCAATTCGGACATTGGTAGACACCTATCAGATATAATACCATCACATTTCCATCTGTTGGGAGATGCTGCGTACGCTCTGCAAATAAATCTGCTAACTCCATTCCGAGATAATGGTCATCTTACCAGAAGACAACTGAACTACAATCATAAGTTATCGAAAACACGATGCACTATAGAAAGAGCATTTGGCTTATTAAAAGGTCGGTTCAGAAGGCTGAAGTATTTATATATGTTGCGAACCGACTTGGTGCCAACAATTATCATGGCCTGCTGCGTATTGCATAACCTTGTAATCGCAGACAAAATACATACAAACCAAGAAGACTACCAGGATGGTGATAATGAGGAAGAGGATGATGATGATGAAAGACCTCAAGATGATGAAAATACAGTTGCTGCGGAAAAACGACGCAACATAATGAATATGTTGTAATTTGCTCACATAAGATTCTCTTAAACTTCAACCTTAAAATTCTTAAACACTTAAAATTACACTTAAGTTACATTTTTTTAAATATATATATATACAGTAGAAGATCTTTATAATGCACAACTTCTCAGATGTAAACAATGATTTTTGCAGTTAAAAAGCACTTGCATTTTTAGATTGTAAAATATTACTACTCTCTAGAGGACTAAATTTGATACATTAGTTCAACTTTATCTTCTAATTTAAGACCTTTTTACTGAAAAAAATGCATTTTTGAAAATGTTTAATATAAGGGATGGTTGTGTCAGTTATATTTGCATCATGTTTATAAAGTTAATTTAATGCCTGACCTATATTATGCAAAAATTTATAATTTGGATAACTCTTGGTAACAAGGAATGCATTATAAAGATATTCTAATGTATTTTGATATATTTCAGACATATTTGGCCATATTTACAAGGTGAATTTAATGATGTGATCCATATAACGCAAAATTCTATATAATGCACAACCTTGCGTTTTTAGGTTTGCGTTATAAAGATCTTCTACTGTATATATTCTGTAAGTATTTGAATATGTAAATATCATTAATATGATTAAGGGTCTTGTTCCTGCCGGCGAAGACACTCACGAGCTAATGCTAATCCTATGTGGAGGGATTTTTCTAATATCTCGTTTGCATTTCGACATTTTTAAATAATTTTTTTTGCATTGGATAGCCGAGGTCCTTCTCTACAGCGCACCTTGGTTACTTTTTCGATTTTGGTGGCAGATATTTTTAATAAAGCTACTTTCATTTTCAAAACCGGTTCTGAAAATGAAAGTGTCATTCTAAAAAATATCTGCAACCAAAATCGAAAAAGTAATCAAAGTGCGCTGTAGAGACGGACCTCGGCTATCTAATGCAAAAAAAATTATTTAAAAATGTTGAAATGCAAACGAGATATTAGAAAAATCCCTCCCCATAGGATTAGCATTAGCTCGTGAGTGTCTTAGGACCCTTAACTCATGCTTTTTTGTGAAGGAAGTATAAATTTTATTTCTGAAAATATTTCAAGATATTGCTGGTATCATTGGTAATAACAATCTTTTTAGCAAATATATTTATGTATTAATCAAGCTTTTCTTGTTAAATAAGCTTTGGTTATTATTTGATCACATGTTTCAAAGAATAATGCCCCTCAAAAAATAAATAAAAAAGGGGATTAGCCCCCTCCCCCCCCCCTGTTTCACATCTTTATACTTAACCAATGAGCCTCCAAATCTCATCAGGGAAGCGCCTTATCAGAATAAACCAGTATATCAAATTTGAAGCAAATCGGATAGAAAACCCATTTATATTATATATTGGGGTATTATATATATATATATTATTATATTATATATATATATGGGTATTAGCCACCATCCCCCCCCCTTTTATACTTAACCAATGAACCTCCAAATCTAATCAGGGAAGTGCCTTATCAGAATGATCCTAGAAAAAAAATTTGAAGCAAATCGGATATTTCTATCAAGAGTTATCACGTTACAATGTACATACATACATACAGAACTGGTGGGCACATTAGCTCTCAGGATTTGATAGCCTGTGAGCTAAAAAAAGCACAGCACAACAGGACCTCCTGTTGAGTTTTAAAATTAGATTAACTATTGATTAGATATTGTTAATCTCAAACATAAAATTTAGTTCCTTTGTACTATCCATTAAAAGC
The DNA here is from genome assembly GCA_963932465.1 of Maratus speciosus. Classification (NCBI taxonomy): domain Eukaryota; kingdom Metazoa; phylum Arthropoda; class Arachnida; order Araneae; family Salticidae; genus Maratus; species Maratus speciosus. The sequence goes on along the minus strand of OZ010796.1, from coordinate 489,381,251 downwards.
TGAAATAAGCTATAATATTCATCGGAAAATGCATAGTATGACACCATTAAGGTTAACTGGGTTTGTTCAAATGTTATTATGTTAAAAATCGAAATTTTATCTGCATTGATATAATATATGCGGTACATAACATGGTATTGTGTATTCTTTACATTTTAAATACATTTGATATAAAATTTACTTACAATGCAAGTCAATTTCAAGTGGATATAAGCTAAGTTCTTAAAAATTGATAAAATTAAATTAAAATTTTACGAAAGAAATAATAATAATAACTTTTGATCTTATGAATACCAAATGAAATTTTAAAGTTATAGAGCTGAAGGTTTCAAAAATTTATCTTTAATTAAATCAATGTGTCCTGCGTATTTTCTATACGAAAAAAAAAAAAAAACTACAAATTTTAACAAACGTTCCTTTGTTTATATTAATTGATGATAAATGACACAAAGTCCATACTTAGAAATGAAACGTAAAGCTCCATAGATCAGTAAAACCCGCTGACTTGATCCCACAGAGTTCTAATACAGTATCTCTATCTCTTATCTCCATGCCTTGATCCACCCTTAAAGAAAAGCGGTGGGACATTCATTATTCAGATTCATTCATTTCTATAAAAAATACATTAAAAAAAACCCTTTAACGCATTGAATATTTAATTTTAATATTTTATGAAATCTTCAAAAATTGTGTTTCACTTTCCTAATTATTATTATTGCAATAAATACTGCTGCTTGTTTTGTCTAATTGTTAACGCAGATTAACATTCCGTCATTTTTGACGGGGTTATACACTAGTTATTTTATAAATGAAATTGTAATTTTTCTAATACAAAAAAAAAATGTACATATAACAACTTTAGAAAAAAATAAATTCCAGTTTTTTTTTTTTTAGCATTTCCATCTAAAGACATATTTATTGCATTGCATTTTTATTATATTGAATAAAGTTAATTTTTTATACACATTGTTTTCCTTATTTTTGTATTGTGTGAATGATTTTGTGGTTCTTTCCAGAAATTAGAGAAATGTGTATTCAGTTCCATTACATTAATTTAGTTTACTCAAAATGATGGTATTAATCAAAACAATTCAGACTATGAAATAAGCCATATTTGTACACACACAAAAAAAAAAATTTCAAGTATGAAAATTAAAACGTCTTTTAAGTTTCTGATTTGAAACTGATACTATAATTTAATTTGAAGAACATTGAACTTATGAAATTGTAAGTCATTCTTTTATTGATTATCACAATAACAGAATTTTATATGCATATTTACATATGAGATTATATTTTTCAATTAACAACTGCTGAATCTAACTTTTCGACAGTTTTTACATTTAATTAGAAATTAGTTTTACCTATCCTTATCAAATGATTTTAAAGAATCGTTAAAAAAGGTAGAACTAGAGAATTTTCATTAAGTAGTTCTTGCCAATGACTGAAAAGTTTTATAACCATCCTCTTAAATAATTCAAAGCAGATTTTTTTCAGTATAAAGTTAACTTGTAAAAAGCTCTTGTTTATGAAAATGTAAGTTCCTGTTTTAAATATTATGTAAAATTGTTTTAAAATTTAACATTTTAATGCCTTTTAAACTTTGAAATATAAAGGTATTTGGTCAGCTGAATATTCGGTTTACCTGTAGGCCAAAATCACTGTTTGGTGCATCCCTATTTACTCATCTTTGAAATTTTTAAAAGATATATTAGCATAATCTGACCAGGTGGCCAGCTTAATTGAATTAGCTATCCCATCAGATGTAGATATGTCTTAGGATTGAACATTCTTCAGAAAATGAGGAAATTTTCTGGTCAACATACATCCATTGTCCATTATATACAGTTATTGGACTACATTTTGAGTTCAGATTTATAAAACCGTCAACCAATACTACTTTATGAATATTAGGCAGTTTTTATGTTTATCTCTTTTTTAAACTTTCCAACAAAGTTGAAAGTGTTTATGCATTCGGTTTGTCTGTCCATGGTCTAATTCTCATAAATATACACAAAAAACATCTGCACTGTTTTGTTTTGAAGTTTAAAATTTATGTGCTATTCTTAATTCGATATATAACTTTACTCTTACTTGAAAGTCAAAGTATTTTAACAATTTATTAAATACAAATAATCAAAATGAATTGAATGATAATTCTTTAAGTATGGAGTACTTACCAATATTTTCTGTGAATGGGAGGGGGGAGGGGGTCCATTTTAAATGTGCCAATGGGCTTGTACAATCTGCTGCCCTTAATCTTTTTCTTTTCAAGGGTTTCGAAGCATTATAGAATATTAATAAAAAAAAACATTGTCAAGATTTTTAAATTTATTTTTCGCATATGCATGAAGCATGTTCTTCTGTTTTTAGTGCCAGAAAATACTAAACTTTCATAAGATTCAAAGTATTATAACTATGTTTTGGTCGTACAAAAAAAAAAAAAAAATTACCTTCTAAAGTACAGAGGAGATTTTTCTAAATATCACATATCGAACCCAGGAACCGAGTAAACCTCGTAACTTTTAAAATATAACTATTTTGACATATTATTTTTAAGAGGATGAAGAACAAAATTGAAACTTTTTTACTATTGGAACTATATTTCTACAGCTAATATAGAACCATAAAAGATGACACTGGGGTTCTCATTGGCTTTAGACTAATTTGGCTAAAGAAAAACTAGCAAAATTCAAATAGTGTTAATAGATTCGTTGTGAAATACTAATATTCAAAACACAAATAATGAGTTACACAGAAAAGGTTTAATCGCACAATAACATAGAGATCGCCTAAAGGAAGAAAAACATCTCTGGCAATTTGGCGATTTCAGTTTTCTCATTAGCAGTGGCGATCAGCAGCGTGAACCCTAATTAACACCTAAATATATATTACTCAAGATTGGACAGAGTGAAACCCCGCATGGCTTTTGAAGATCAGGCCAATGAGCCTAATCATGATTATGAAACGTGCTATTCCCATGTTATCACTAGAAGAATATTGTTCCATATTTTTAGATTGTTTTTTTTGTCATTTTTTTTTTAATTTTTAGAATTTACTTTCTTATGCATTAAATAAATGTATTTTAATGGTTAAAAATTTAATGTTTGAAGACTTAATAAAATTTTAAAACTTATATAAGAACAAAACTTTGTCCTTTCATTCATTTGTATTAACATTGGTCATCAATTTTTTTTTCATAACTTTTCATTTTTAAAACATATTGAAACAAATTTTTGTCCTCTCATTCACTTGTATCAACATTGTTCTAAAAATTTTTATAAATTCATTTTTTTAATTCATAGTTTTTTATTTCTTGTGTACCGCTTGGAAGCCAAAGGGTACAAGTGGCAAATGATTATACATATTGCTTAGTTATAAATTTTTAAAAAAAATTGTACCTTATTTTTTTTTTCTTCAGTTATTGAAATAAGTTTATAGACCACTAAGAAATCAACATTTCCATATTTCAATTCAGTTAATTACTATTGATGTTCAACTTGAACTCAATTTACTCTAAATCTAAATTTTGTCAGTTGTATCCCTTGGCTTCTGGGGTCCTCATATATCAAATTATTTTTATTGCTCACGTTCATCTTATAACTGTACAATAACATTTCACCACACAGACAGTGGTAACTCGATAAAGGGTTCACAACCACTTGGCTACCAGTAATTTCATAAAAAAAAATTCTGTTTAATCTCAGAAATTTCCATGATATTCTATTTTATAAATAGATCAAATTTTATATACCAATGTTCTGGTAGAGCCGCTATTGCACACAGTCTGACTCAGTCACTGCGAAATACACAGACCTTGAATTTTTGGAGGGTACAGCATTGTAGAATGTCATTTTACCACCTTGCTAGTAGAAACCAATAATATCCATAACCATTCCAGTTTTAATTTCTGGGGATGCTTTCAATTTCGGAACTGGATCCGAAATTGAAAGTGTCCTTAGCAAAAGTAATAGTTTAAAAAACAAATCTTAACATTATAAAGATAACATCGGCCACATATATTCTATGCCAAGGAAAAAAATCATTTAAAAATACGGAAAAGTGAGAAATTTGTAAAGAACATAGCCATTGGCTTGCAAGTAAGTAACTAGTGTAGGATTCTAAGTATACAGAATCATAGTACTAAATAAGAATTATGATTATTTTTTTTTTTTTGCAGTGGGAGGGAGGGGTGTATATATAAAAAAAAAATCAAAGCTATCTTTAATATTTTGCCAAATTTCCATAGACACCAATAGGGACAGAAAATCAACAAATTGAGATGTTTTGAATCAATGCAGATACTTTTGAAGTGTCTACAAGAGTTGCATTGCTCTTGTGTTGAGAATTCTAAGACGGTGCAAATAATATTTCCTTTCTAACAACAAAAGTATTTTCATGTGGATATTAAAAAGAGAAAAAAACTTCGGTGAAAATTACATCGTATTTAAAACTATACATTTAAAATGTGTTATTTAAAAAAACTGTTATAGCATTGTTAAAAAATACTGGGAGACAAAGACTGTTTACTTAAATCATTTTATATTAGCTTATTTTCACGTTTCACTGATCTGATTTAATCAAAGACAAAAACAACCTGTTAACAGGGATATTACTTTACAAATTCTAAAAACACAAGAAAAATAAACCACCAGAGGAATGAATGCTTATTATCGGAAGCAGGAAATATGTGTTGTGATGAAAAACATAACAGATTAACTGCCTGACAATACTCTGTGCCTAATGCTTCGATATAACTTGCCGTTAATAAAATTTTTAATTAGAAATATCTAGTTGTTATATTTTAAATATCATATTTTCATTTTTATGTAACTATAATTTCCTCTTTGTGAAAATATACGAGTATTTCTCTTTTGTTAGCATTGCTTTTAATGGGATAATGTTGGTAAAGAGAAAATTTTATTTGCACTAACTGTTAAAAACAATTTAAAAACGAGTCACTATCCAGCAACTGATTTGGTAAATAATTCATATGAGTTGTAATTTTTTTTTCCTGGACCCAGTTAGAAAATTACAAACATGAATTATTTACCAATTTTTTTAATAATCCTGTTAAAAGTAATCTTGTGCAATTACATATGCAGCATTTTTCAGGAGTTCTATAACCTGCAATTTATTCTGTTGAGCTGATTCATATATCATGGCAGATGCTATGAACAATAAGGTTAACTGGATGAATTAAGTTTTCCAGATTTGTTCAGGATATGGCACTCTATAAAATTGAAGAGAACTTTGCTTAAACTGTTGCTCTGGTTGAAAAAAATCAGAATAACCCCATCTCAATTATTTAACATATATACATAAAATAATAAAAAGGCTTTGTAAAGATAAACTATTTTTTATTTTTAATTTCACGAAGTAAATCCAACATTTGTAACTTTAACGCCTGGCGTTCTTCATGCCTTTTCTGCCGCTCTTCCTCTCTTTTCTGTCTCATTTCATCTTTCCTTTTTAGCCGTTCTTCTTTTTTCCTCTTCTCTTCATCTCGCTTCGCTTGCCACTGATCCATTCTACTGAAATGCAAGTTGCAACAATAAGGCAGTTCCCTTTTTGGTGTTTCATTTTCGAGACATTGTTGCGGTTGCTGGCTTGTACTCGGCATATGTAGGTCGTCTTCTTGAAAATTTTGGCTTAGGGGTATGGCCTTTGAAAAGGAGCTTTGGACTGCTGCCACATCCTCTGAAAAAAAAAATAATAATAATTATGATACAGCTAATAGTCTAGGAGCCAGTGACATTGAAAGTCTCGTCATTGTGGAATTTAATTTTTTTTTATGCAAATCAATATACAAATGTCATACGAACAAAATGACCTAGGTATGACAAGCCAAAAATAAGTTTAGTTAAAATAATTATTAAAAAGCTGTAATGATTTAAAGTTTTCACAGAAAGTCGACACTTGAACAGTATCCAGAAGCAAAATAAACCACCAGTAAAAATTCAAAGCAAAATAAATGTGGAATTTTATCATCAGTCACCTATTTAAAATAAGTATGATTGACTTTTCCGACAGAATAAAGTTTATCATACCAAGTTTCTTTGAAAGAGCACAACCTTTTCTATAAAATTCTCTAAGAGTGATCAATATCTGTGATGACGGTAAAACATTATAGCTTTTTAAAAATAATTTAATGAAACATATTTTTGACTTGTCAAACCTAGTCATACCTAACTCATTTTGTTTATATGCCTTTTTACTGTAGATTAACAAAAAAAATTTATAAAAAGTTTCATTGAAAAAAATACTGGCAGATTCCCAGAACAGCCGAGACACTCCATTCGGCAACTTTTCTGACCAGTGCCAAATACCCCACATACGCCAATCTAAAATGCGGCAACCTGAAAACTAACGTGATAGGTCCACCTTCCTGAATGCTTCCAGACTGTTTTTTACTACGTTATCACCCTGGAATCATGGGAAATACAAGATTTATAAATAACGACTTATTAAAAAGCAAAGGAAAGCTGATTTTTATGAGATTCAAAATAAAAGAAACGATTTAAACATAACTTGTTGAAAAAATGTGAAATTTTTAAAGTACCTTTAAAAATCAGAGTAACGATTTTATGATTAAAATTTTCATTTCTCAACAACTTTCGGAAAAAATCATGGCGCCATGTAATATTTTAAATTGCATGCCTATATCAGAGTAAACATTGAACAAATCATTTCTAATTTATGGAACTTTGAACGCTTAGAGTTCATAAGAAAATATATATCACTGAATACAGCAGTTCTCGCTCTGTAGCAATCTCAAAATGTACAAAACTCGTTAAAGCGGCAATCAGTAATCGTGTATGAACGCTTACGCGTTCATTAACCGGGGAAAAAAAAAACATCACTGGATTCAGCAGTCTCAAAATACAGCAGTTTTCGCTCTGTAGCAATCTCAAAATGTACAAAACTCGTTAAAGCGGCAATCAGTAATCGTAACCGGGGAAAAACAAAATCACTGGATTCTGCAGTCTCAAAATACAGCAATTATCACTCTGTAGCAATCTCAAAATGTACAAAACTCGAAGGGCAACATACATGAGAAATATACAATACACGTCTAATATAAAACGCTACAACAAAATGCATAAAATTATTAATATACCTTAACAGACATCTCCATTCTTGAAAACAAACTCTAAAAAATGTTGAATTGCCATAATTTCGTAAATTTCTAGTCAAACTTCATTTAACTTTCCAGCAAAAAAACAAATACTCACAATTTCAAATTAAATTACGCAGGTGCTTTAACTTTCAAATTTTACAACTAAAAACAGCAAAAAAAAAAAAAAAAAAAAATTCACAAACTTTTGACATGTCGACATTCTATTTTTACAAATGCGGAGTTGAGTTGTCAAAACACCGCTGAGCTAACTGTGAATAAAAGTTTTCAGGTAGGCGTAACCATCCAATACACAACAAATCAACCATCACAATTCAAGATCAGACCACTGTAGGCGTGGAAAGAATTTACGAAACGAACTAGTAACAAGAAAAATCCATTTATCGCCTCGCCAAATTGAACGATGCCAAGCGTCTCGGCTGTTTTGGGATTCAGCCGAAATATTTTCTTATGTAATAAGGTATAAATATTAAACTTCCATTATGTTTTTAAAAAACTAAAATTTGCTTGTATGACTCTTTTAGGACAATTTTGAAGATTAATTTTAAATTTAACAGATTACGTTAGCTTATTACAGATACTTTTTGTACTTATTGATAGCATAAAAGTTTTAACATGTTTCCTAAATTACCCTCTTATATAGAAATGGGTAGATAAACACATTCAGGGTAGGAAAGTTAAAGGGAAAAAAGGGTGTTAATTTCAAATAAAATTTTCATTATACATCATAAATATAAATTGTCAAATGTAAAAGTTTTAACGAGTAAATATAAAAACATTTCTTACAGTATTATTCGACAAAAGCTGAATAATAGACTTTATATTCGCCTGAAACTGAATAATCAGTGCATCTCTAATTAAAAGATTTTAGAGGAGAAAAAAGAATTCTTTGGTAAAAAAGTAAGAATGAAAAGTAGAAAAAATAAATTATGTTTTGTTATTGCTGAAAATAAGAAATACATCACTCTTACTCAAATAAGGAAAATATGTACTCCTTACAAGTAGAATGTTTTTAAGCATATGATCTATGATGTTTCAACACACTTTTAAATTAAGTGCATGTTACAAGGGAGGAGGGGGGGGATGACTTTTGTTCCCCATAAGCATATATAAACTACAGTGAAGGAAGATCATAAATATGCCCCCAGAAGCAGAATTTTCTGCGTCAGTCTGCAGCAAATTAAAATTTATCTGCGACCTAACAATGCTAGACTAAGCTTACTATCATCATAAGAAATAATATAAACGCATAAACAAAATTTCCATTTATAAAGAAAATATAATAAAAGGATAAAAAAATACCATAAATCTAGAGACAAAGTAAATTTCAGCTATTTTTTAAACCCAGCATTTCTTTTTAAGCTGGTTGATTAATCTGCAAGGTTTAAAATAATCTGCAGCACCCGCTGCCATGCCGCACTGTTTCTGCTACTGGGAATATGTCTTAATCGAGACAAATAACTAATATTCCAAAGCATGTCCATAGTAACAGTAAAAAAATCTTAAAGATTCATCATCCATAGTGAATCTCAGTGCAGTTTAGACAAAATATACTACTCATCAATCATACTAAAGAACAATTACATCTGTACTGAGTTTTCATCACTGAATCAGAGTACATTTGATTGTAACATAACGGTATATTTGACAATATGTGAAAAATCAGGAGTATGGAAAAACATGTGAAAATCGGGAATCTCCTTTTGAAATCAGGACACTTGACAAGTCTGGTGGTCATTATAACGAGCATCATCTGTATAAATTTTATACAATAGAAGAGTGAAAGAACTAGTGGCATATTATAGTAAAGTTAAGATATATAAATTAATATTTACCAACCTCTGTATGTTGGACCACTACGAGAACTGTTATAGGTTACAGGAGGATTAATATCCGGATCCTTTCCAAAAATGTCATCCATTTCTTTATTAAAGGCGAACCTGTGTGCAGCAGTCCCCGTTTTTTTTTTTTTTTTTTTTTTTTTTTGTCGCTAATCTCTTTGTATCTCCTTTTCAAATACTTGAATTTTTCCTGGCACATATCTCCCGATAAGCCAGGAAAGCCCCATCTCCTCAGCTATTTTGTCATACACCTGAATGGAAAATATATAATTAGTATAAAATATGTTGTTGCAAAATAGAATTATTTTTGTTGCATAAGGTTAGAGTAGGAACCTGGGTTGCAAATAAAACCAGGTTATAAAAAAAGCTGTACCAATGGCTTTAACTTTTTTTAAAAATTAATTTTTATTAGGGATTGACCGAATACCGATTAGGCATGTAAACTAAATATTCGGTTTCGGCTGAATACTTTTAAGTACATATTTGGCCGAATAATTGCAGACACGTATTTTCTGAGAAGTAGAAGAATTCTCTTTTACCTAGAAATAGAATGGGCTAAACAATGCTTTTCAATATTATGTGCATGAGTTCAGAGTTCAGCTGCACTACAAAAAACAAATGAAAGGTCATTTTAAATTTAAAAAAAAACCATTTTCTTTTCTAAAATAGTCTACATAGGGGTAAAATCAAAACAACTATCTACAATAGAGAAAAAAAAAGTAAGAAAGATAGGGCATCTTATCCCTTATCATTTAATTTAAATTATTTCCATGTTAGTTTTTTTGTTTAAATTTATTTAATGTGTATTTTCTTTAATATACACATCAAAGAAGTATACTCTTATGCCTATCTTGCAGCTTTTATATCCATTAAGTTAACATCGCTCAATTTTTTTTTTTTATCTTGATCACCACAAAGTTAAATCATTAATCAAAATATAAATTCAATAGAAAATTGTTAAATGTACAAACTGATATACCTTTTGTATTAGGAAATTATAAAGGTTCATATTAATATACATGAAATAACCTTAAACTGGTATTGGGTAAAAATGGCATGACACTCTTAGGCTACGCACTTCTTAAAAAATTACACCTTGATTAGTAATTAAAATTATATATTCCCGTTTTTTTAAACACTATTTTAATATATATAAACCAATCTAATAGTGTCAGTGCATCATAACAGAAATAAATCAAAATACCCAAAATTACAGTAATGGATATCCTACAAAAAGTAAATAATCGTTCGAATGATTGTACTTACAATCATAACTTAAAACTTAAAACATACTAATTAAATAAAACAATCATCTCTAAAGTACATAATTGGTACTGGAAACTAAGCATTCCAGTATCAGAAGCAGACAGTGGTCTTAAAACATTAAAAATAAAAAAAATTGTAAATGGCCTGAAATGGTATAAACTTTGTAAAATATATAAAATCAAATGTTTTATATTATTACTAAAACAAATTGATGCAAATTACACAAAATAAAAAGTACATACATTAAAATCAGATCTTATCTTGCTCAGTAAAACTAACTGAATATGACAGTTGAACTGTTAAACATTATTTTCAGATTCTTGACAAAAAACACACTATAAAACAAACAAGGAAGTTATGAAAAATAAATAAAAGCTGAATTTTTATTGATTAAATTTTTATAAACAAAATACTTTGGAAATGGTCCATTATTGACACCCCCTACATACTTTTTTTTTAGTTCACCTTTCAAGAATTCAATATACAAAACTTAGGTACTTTTTCATAAAAATTAAGTATCATAATTTTTTTAATCTTATTCATTATAATAAAAGATATTTACAAAACCGTAAAAAATTACTTACTCTTTTCTTTGTAATGTCAATACTCTCCATTTCGTCTTTAAATTCCACGTATAAAGATATGAGGCATTTTGTCATGCCCATGGACCAAACTATTCTCTTCGTCACGCTGTTGGTCTCTTCCTTGCATTGATGCGCGTTTAGTCCTTCAATGGAAGGGACCTGCACAAAACAATGTGGGCATTCATATGTAGTTTCAGTACAGCCATTTTGTGTCTGATTCATAACTGCACATGAATGCCCATAAAACTCTTCCATTGAAGGAAACAAAACGCTACACTCTCTGCATTTATATATAGTTGGTTGGGCCGCCATAATAAACTAAGAACTAATAAAATAACAACTAACTAATAAAATAACAACTGCAATCTAATAAAATAACAACTAATAAAATAACAACTATCTAAAAATCAAAGGAACACGCTGGAATCGTTAACAACCAACAAGCAAAGCAGAGAAGAGTGAATGAGCACATGGAAAACGAGACAAGACAACAGCATGGAAAAAAAAGTAAACAACTCAGCAAAAAACCCCATCACGTGATCAAATCACCCCAGATAGAATCCAGGGTGGTTTAAAGCCACTCGGGGTGACACTTTCTCCATTCCTGAACGCAACCCCGGTTCCACCCTCATCACGTGATTTCGTCTGTGAACGACCACCCTGTAAACAGGGTGGAAAGTGCCACTCGGGGTGGCAGTGCTGAACGCGCCCTAAGATCTATAATAATAGCCTAAGTCATGTGACTGTCATCAATAGTTCCGGGTTGACCGCTTCACTTTTTATATGCCAAACAGCCAATTTGGTAATTTAATGTTAGCCCGGCGCAGGTGATAAATCGCCAAATATTGTTCCATCGTCATCATATCATCAGTATTATAATAGTCCATCGCATGCGACTGTCATAAACAACTTTTCAAAAGGTAAATTAAAACAAAGCTTTGATGTTGAAATTAAATGTCATAGTTTATACTAGATTAATTTTCACACAATTATTCTAAGTGGTAAACAAATCATATAAATTTCCAACTGGGCGAAAAATTTATGATTTGTTTACCAATTAGAATAATTGTGTGAAAATTAATCTAGTGTAATTTCGTATCCAGCGATTTCTGGAGTTCCATTACCTGAGATTTATTCTGTTGAGCTGAACCAGGTTTCAGACCAGATGCTATGATCTTCAAGGTTAGCTGGGTGAAAAAGTTCGACCAGAATCGTCCGGGATAGCTCAGATGGCAGAGCACTGGCGGCTTCAGCCAGGGGGTCCCGGGTTCGAATCCTGGTCCGGACATTTTTCGCCCAGTTGGAAATTTACATCTCATAGTTTATAGTATTATTTATTGCTTTTTTTCCTTTTCTTTTCATTCTTTTCTTTTAAGAAATAAGAGAAAATTGAGAGTCAGAAACTATAATCATTTCAGTTTTAAATTAAAGTTATGTATTTTAAATAAAATGACTGAAAGTAATGAAATAAGAAAAAATACGACGGGTACAATGTTTGGTAATATATCACCTGCACTCGGTTAATATAAAAGTACCGAGTTCATAATTTCTGTATCAGAATCTTCCGATTTGGTGAAGGGTTGAGCAAGGAAATTAAATTACGAATAAAAGTAATATGATACAATGCTCAGCATAGATTTAAAGGAGACCAAACTGATCTCCAAGGATGGCTAGTCTTTAATATTGATTGATATGATTCTCAAAAAAAGCTTGATGAATAACTTAAAGTTAGAGATTTATTTTCCAAAAAGTGTGTTAATAGGATTGTTTATTTATTTATTTTTGGAATAAACATTTCTGAAACAAAAATATGTTAATGTCATTTCTTTTTAAATTTTACTACAATATTTCAAGATTTATCATAAAAAATTGTATGACACAAAAATTGAATCGTCTGCATTTTTTTTTTCATAAAAATGTGTCAAATATCCCTTGCAAGTGTATCAATTCTCCTCAGTAATGGGGAAATTTGATACAATACTAACCATTCATAATAATTGGGATATATTTTTTGAATGATTATTTTTTAAATTCACTATATTTTTAATAAATAAATAAAAGGACACTTTATAATAAAACCAGAAAATTTGCTTAAAAATACCTTTCTAAAGGGTTATAAAAATTAGTAAAAAAACAAGTATATCTTCCCTACCTCCACTACCTTTTTTACGGTATTAAGTATTTATGTGTCTCTTTAGTCTTTGATAATAAGTTTTTATTTAATGTTTAATTAATGCATAGGAACTGGTAAATGTCAGTTTATTCTTGCAAATTTTTTTCAAATCAACGATACCTCTTTCGTGTTATTTTTTTGCTTTTCATGGTTGCCACAGACGACTATTTTCTTTTACTACCTTGTTCGAAGTCGTTTCCAAACATCTTTCGTGATAAATTTCCAGCATTGGTGACAGTGGTAAACGAAATTGTAAATAGTCCTTTCTGGCAACTCTGTCTTTTAGATCAGGCGTGTCAAACTGTGCTCCGCCGGATACCACTAAAATTTTATACACTGCAAATCCCCACAACACAATACAAAACGCAAAACCAACACGAAAAAGGTCCTACTTTTGAACGCCAAAAATGCGTTCATAATGTGTTTTACGGTGCTTCTAGCATAGTAAAATGCGTTCAGCTGCAAGTGTTTAATAAAGTGTTGGTGTGCCGTTTTTTGAAACGCATTTCACACGCATCGCTTTTTTAAACACATTCAAGACACACGCTTATTTACACCTTTTAAACATCACGTTATACATTTTGAATTGCATTTTGAGTAGGGATGCACCGAATATTCGGTATTCGGCCATATTACCGAATATTCGGTTTGGCCGAATAGCAAACTATTCGGCATGCCGAATATTCGGTATTCGGTCATGTTACCGAATATTCGGTTTGGCCGAATAGCAAACTTTTCGGCATGCCAAATATTCGGTATTAGGTCATGTTACCGAATATTCGGTTTGGCCGAATATCGAAATTTTCGGCCAAACCGAATACTTAAAAAAACTTTTAAAACATCTGCTAAAACCTTATACAAGCTCTACGTTTAAGAGACTACTTCAGTGAAACGAAACGACCCGTTCGCCAATGCTAATCCTATGGAAGAAATTTATAAAGATATCTCGGTCGCATTTCAATATTTTTAAATGATTTCTTTTGCATTGAATAGTTGAGATCGATCTGTACAAAGGCCGTTGTTTACCTTTTCGATTTTGTTTACAGGTATTTCTTATGAGGACATTTTCATTTTCGGAACCGGTTTCGAAAGTAAAAGCATCCTCATAAAAAATATCTGCAATCAAAATCGAAAAGGTAAAAACGGCCTGCATACAGATCGATCTCAACTATTCAATGCAAAAGAAATCATTTAAAAATATTGAAATGCGACCGAGATATCTTTATAAATTTCTCCCATAGGATTAGCATTAGCGAATGCGCCTTTTCATTTGACTGAAGTAGCCTCTTAACAGTCAACTTATAAAGATATTCAGAATAATTAGAAACAGAATCATATTTAAATAAAAGAGATGATCCTGTACAATTTTTTTCACAATTTTTCTTTGATTTTAAAACGTTTTAGAATTTCAGAAAATTTTATTCATTTGTTTTAATTCTCAGAAGCCATGAAATTTAAAATTTTATTAATTAAAAAAAATTATAACTATCCCATTCTTAAATAACTCTAAGCAGATTTTTTCAGCATAAAGTTTACTTGAAAAAAGTTCTTGATTATTAGAATAAAAGTTTGTTTTAAATATTAGGTAAAATTGTTTTAAAATTTTACATTTTAATGCCTTTAAACTTTTAAATATAAAAGTATTCGACAAGCCGAATATTCGACCAGAAAGTTACTATTTGTCAGGCCGAATATTCGGTATTCGGCCTAGCAATTACTATTCGGCTAGCTGAATATTTGGTATTCGGCCAAAATCACTATTCGGTGCATCCCTAATTTGTAGCAAATAACATGATACGTATGAGTCAGGGGAGCATATTTTTTGCAGGGATTCTGAATATTAAGGGTTTTTACCTAAAATTTTCAAATTTACCCATCTTTCCATTTTTATATTGTTTTTCTCCGGGTTCTTACCCTTTTAGGTTCCTGGGCCTATGCCCTATCCTTCCCTAAATTCGTATCATTCGAACAATTTTTCTAAGTTTTAACAGATTTTTGTCCCCACCACCATGGGACGCTTCTGTTACTATGCACACAGTATTTCTTAGTTTTCTTGTTTTATCATGCCATTTTTATGCAACTTTCAACTTTGTATTTGTAATCTTTTTCACCACCACTTCGTTTTAGTTCCCATCTTCTCCAGTATGGGGCGCTCTTTCTTCCCTTTTTAATATACTAACAGTATCTGACCTATTCTTGCTAGTTGTACATAGATATTTTATATCAATAACCATATATAATAATTTCCCAACATCTATATTTTAATTATCTTCTCTGCTAGAGGGTGCTCTCTTTTTTTCTTGCACTAAAAAAAACCCCAAGAAATACTACATGTATAGTGACAAAAACGCCACATGGTGGTGGGGCAAAAATCTGCTAAAGCTTAGAGAAATTGTTTGAATGAAATAGAAATTTAGGAAAGATAAGGCATAAGGTCAGGAGCCTAATAAAATAAAAAACCAGAATAGAAAATCAATATAGAAATGGAAAGAGGGGTAAAGGTCTTAATCTCTCTAAAACTATGCCCTATCGATAAAAAATAAAGGCACATTTAAAGACAATGACTTTCTTATACTAGTTTGGAATACTCAAAATATAAATAAGAGTAGGGAGGGGTCTAGAAGGAATTAAGGGGCAAGCTATCAGGGTTGTGATAATGCAGAAAATAGAAGGGGGAGAAAAGAAGAGTGAGATGTGAAAGAGAAAATCTATATGGGGAGGAGCAACTGGAAAAACAACTGGGAGAAATGGGGCAAACATCGAAAAAAGGAGGCTCTATAGAAAATGGATATGCCTGCAACTGCAGTATACATTCATTGTGGCATTCAAATGGTAGCAACTCAGCCTGATAGAACCAAAAAGCAAGAGAAATAAAAATAAAAATATCAAAGCTGGAACTGTATTCCAAAAACCATTATCAAAATAAATAACATAAATCAAATATGCCTCCTAACCAATATCAGTTATTAGAAAGAAAAAAAGATTGGAAAAGCAAATACACTTTAGACTTAAATGTTCGAAATGTAAAATATTTTTTATACTTACCTGATAAACTTTCAGTATTCATGCTTTAAAGAAAATAATGTAAGCTGTATGGAAAAAATCAGCGATACTTTCTAAAAACTAAATAAAATGCCTAATTTTGTATTTAAAATATTTACTTTGAAAATAATGCAACTGTAAATATTAAAATAAATGTTCAGTTTTTTTTATTCATCACCCATACTGTATAATATCACAAAAATAAACAACAAAAGAACATTTAAAAATTAAGACTTCATTTTTAACTTAACAATAATCAATTATTTTGAGAAATTGTTTTTAACAATAATTTTAAGATCTCATCCATGATTGCTATATCATGTTTTGACACAATGGACTAGTTGTGTTTAGCTTATTTTAAACTCTTTTCTTATAAGGTGTATAAGTTGAACTTAGAAGAAACTTTAAAAATTTTTGCTATGCCACTTATTAGACATATTCTTAAAATGAAAATGGCAGAAAAGCTTTTTCAAATTTCTTTCTATTCCAGTTGATATATGTAACTGATTTTTTGCTTCTTAACACATTACTGTCTGGAAACATAAAAATATCTTTTTATAGATTGGTGGTAGGAATTATAATTGGAACTGAAAAATTTGTAAAGAGAGAAATACAAAGTGCAATCTAAGGATACTTGCTCCCGATTAGTGGTGAGCAGGTTTCAATTCATAGCACACATAAATTTTAGCTCATATTTTAAAAAAGGAAAACAATTAAGTAACAATTTGATGGGAAATTTTTCCATTTACAATAGATTTTGCAATTAATCCTTTCAGACTTGTGCATTCTAATGCCATAATTTGTACTTTATATATATACATCTACATTGATGAATATTCAATCAAAATTACATACAGCAGAAAGTGTGCTATTCATTTGTTCTGTAGGCACCTTTTTATTATTTCATGTTGCCGAGAAAAATTTGCTATTTAATTAAAAAGAAAAAATATCACACACACCTCAAAGGATTGAAAAGAGAATCTAATACTATAATAAATTCAAAGAAACACTGTTATGTGATGTTTCTTTCAACGCTGAAAACACAAAAAGCTCCCATAAAGGAATTTATATTATCAAACATTTGAAAGTGAATTTAATACACCCCACTTCCGAAATCTGCCTTCTACTTTAAAAACCAGGCTTACATTGATTTTAATCATCCTGGTCAAAATATGTTTTTACCAGCAGTTGTGAAAACTCGCTGACTAGGAAAATAAATAATTTTTTTTTTTTAAATGGTAAATTTAGTAAAATATTTGGAAGTGTTTGCAAATATTTTACTTAACAATATACTTTAGTTTAATATAAAAAGAGAAGGAAATTAAATCCCATTAAATGAAAGAAACATTATTAAAATTGTATTAAGAGATCAAAGAATTATTACAAGTATCATTGTATTATGCAAGACTGTTTCATAATTTATTCTGGACAAGATCATAGATGGAAAATAATCTTTCTATTGATAATGAGTTAGCAGAACCATTCATCAGGATCATTGTGAAATTAACAAACCCAAAATCAATATTTTCTTATTTTTATTACTCTCCAGCAAATATTGTAATGTATTTGTTACACTTAAAGAATTTTTGTGAAATGTATATTTCTATGAAAGATACATAAGACAAAAATATTCCATCTATATTTTTAATATTTATTAAAATATTAATTATATGTTCATGTTATATAATATGATAATAATTGCAATTTATGACGCTAAAGTTATTTACTTAGAGTTTTGACCATTTTTGGGTGGTTAAAGCCAGTTTTGACAACTGCTCAGGTTAAAGTTAGTTTACTATATTTAATAATTATTTAATACAGATGGCATATTTTTGTCTTATGTAATAATATTTCATAGAAAAATATACATTTCATATTTAAATAACAAAATAAATACATTATGATATTTAGTGAGAACTAATAAAAAATGAGAAAATATTGATTTTGAATTTGTAAATTTAATAATATTCCTGCTGAATGGTCATGCTTAACTATTCATCAGTAGAAAGATTATTACAACCCTGTTTAAAACAGAACTGAGTAATTCAGAAAAAAAGGAGGCTTATAGTTTCTAAATCTTCTTAATCCAATTATTTTTTATTCTTTGAAATTAAAAGCAAGAAAACAGAATTCTGTATGACAGATTTGTATTAAAATTCCTCTCTTTAGTAGTTCTCCTTCTAAAAACAATATTTTTACAAAATAATAATAATTAATTACAATAAAATCTTATAAAAGTGCAGATATTTAACTGTATGAGAATCTGTATTTTAATTTTTGGATTCAATTGTATTTAGTGCATGATTAATGTATTCATGCTCTTTTACATTACATTACACTCCCAATGAAATTGAAAACAATGTTCAAGACTACCACTGACTAGTAAATGCAATAAAATGATAATTGTTTTCATTGACAAAGATTGCATGTTAATTTCAAAAGCTACAGTAATTTCGTAATTACAATATGAAACGTTTCACTCTAGAACAATGGAATTTTCTACAATACTTTTGATATTCAGTTTTAAGCAAAGAAAAAGAATAAAAATTTGCTTCTTTCAAAATCTCATTTGACACTTTTGATGTTAAGGTTAAACCTTAAAACAATATTCATTTTTTTATAACTAATGGCATGCTTAAAGTACTTCACCAGAAAAAAAGTATGTAAAATTAAAAAATATTATGAAAGTCATAAATACCACATAGATTTAAGTTTAAGAATTACACACAGTTTAAGACCATAGTTGCCACATAGTTAAAGAATTAAAAATACATATTACGTATCAAAAACAGAACATTACATTAATTTTTAAATGCATTTTTCTTTCTAAAAATTTTTCAATAAAATAAAAAGGAAAATTATACCAAATCATTGCAATGCTTTTCTGTAAAACATTATTTTACTTTAATTATTTTTAATAGAATCAACTGATTGTTAAAGAAATCACATAACTAATAACTGCTCCAACTGAGTGAAATGATACTTCTGCATTATTGTTTAAATACTAATCTACAATACTTTTCAATTGAAAATCCAGCAAAAAAGGTCATTTATAAAAATCTACAAATACAAAACTAGTTTTTTGTGTTTGTTTGTTTTTTTAAATAATTATTTGTATATTAATATTTGGAAAATTTTCCAGAGAGAAACATTCGCCTTGAATACAATATTTCAAATGAAAATAAAATTTCAAATTACTTTTTGCTTAAAAGGCGCAAAGACCAACTTAGTGAAAAATATTCCATGCCGGGAACCGAACCCGGGTCATCAGTATAGCGTACTGACGTTCTACCGCTAAACCACATGGAACGATACCCAGCCTGGAACTTCTCACTATTACAAGTTGGCAAGGCTACAAACGCAGCACAAGATGGAATATTTTCCGTGAGCCACCAACATGGGGCAAACACAGACACTTAATTAAATCCAGCATCGATGAATCTATATTAATATTTGGAAAATTTTCCAGAGAGAAACATTCGCCTTGAATACAATATTTCAAATGAAAATCAAATTTCAAATTAAAATTTGAGTAATTTGAAATTTGATTTTCATTTGAAATATTGTATTCAAGGCGAATGTTTCTCTCTGGAAAATTTTCCAAATATTAATATAGATTCATCGATGCTGGATTTAATTAAGTGTCTGTGTTTGCCCCATGTTGGTGGCTCACGGAAAATATTCCATCTTGTGCTGCGTTTGTAGCCTTGCCAACTTGTAATAGTGAGAAGTTCCAGGCTGGGTATAGTTCCATGTGGTTTAGCGGTAGAACGTCAGTGCGCTATACTGATGACCCGGGTTCGGTTCCCGGCATGGAATATTTTTCACTAAGTTGGTCTTTGCGCCTTTTAAGCAAAAAAAAAAAAATTTGAAATTTGATTTTCATTTGAAATAATTATTTGTAATGAAGATTTGTAAAGTATAAAAGTATAATCCATGATATTTATAAAGTTTTTAACTAAAATAAATATATTTTTAAACTAAGCAGTTAATCTTTAATTTGCAACTAGTAAGAGGAAAATTATATACATTTAGATTTCTTGGAGGGAATTAAAATAGTAAGTAATTCTTCACCGAAATTTCAGTTAAACATTTATTATTTTTTACATTTGGTATTAAAAATTTAAAAATAAATGTAAAAAAATGAAATATTAATTAACAATAAATAGCAGTATTTTTATCGGATTTTTTTTATTGCATTTAAAAGTTAAAAACCTACCTGAATATAGGTATAAAATTTGAGACTAACGAAAATTTTTAAACACTTACACCCTCATAAATTGAGGTATGAACTAAAGAAAAATGTTTATAAAATAGAAAATCGAGAAATGACAAAAACAATATCAATATACAACAACAAGAAAAATCTGTTTACTTAAATAAAATGTTTATTAAATCGAATATTGTACAATATGACTTAGTCATATAAATATGTATTACTATTTTAAAAATATACAAACAAATGTTATGCATTCCAAATTCAAATTTTAAGATAAGGTTCCTTGTATGTTTTCATAAATTATGTCACTGCTAGCTAAAAGGAAAAATATTAAATAACAGTTAATTGACAAATTACTTTACAGAACTGGGAATTAACAAATACTATTTTGGCTCTTAACCCCTTCGGGACCGAAGTCTCTTACATAAAATTTATTCAATTTGCACCACTTATATTTAAAAAGTTAATTTTCTTAAATTTAGAAGAAAATGCTCTAATTAAATAAAGCAAATTTTACTTTCCTTTAATACTGGTACCAAAAGTAAATTCTGTATGCACTTTCTGAAAGTGCATATATGCACTCATGGTCCCGAATGGGTTAAATTACAAATAACACATTGAATAAGATTAGTCACATAAAAATGAAATAATAAATTTTCAATAAAATAAAATTAAACCTGCAATATTTAATTCTTTAGTTTCTATATCAAAGACAACCTCTTCTTGCATATTCAATATGTAAATTTTATCAATGTGTGGGTAGTTTTATTTTTTCACTGATCTTGTAACTTGAAATTACTAATTTTAGTTATACAAAATTTTTAAAACATTATATAATAATGTCAAATATAAGATGTAGGGCAGAGCTTGTGCCCTTTGAAAATTTTCTTGGCGCCCTTTTTGAAGGTTTCTGTTAATAGACTATTTAGAAGTAAAATTCTATTGTAAAGAATGCGTTCTTTAAATTCATTAATATTTGCATCAAAGATATTTTTAAAACCTGTGAAAACACATTAAAAATCAGAAACATACTTTGAAAATTTATCATGCATATTTTCACAATTTGTAGTTATTGTTTATAAAATGTAATTATTATGGTTAAATTTGGCAATAATTGGAAATAGCTCTTTTTGATACTTAAAAAGTAACAGAAAAATAAACATTTTTCACCTTTCGAAGACGTGCATGAAAGTTCAGATTTTTTTCTTTTTGCTGTTGTCACACTGGCACATTGACTATGTTTTATACAAGGGATAAAGGGGCATAATTCTTTCTTCTTGGCTTTTGAAATTTTACGTTTTTTTCTTCTTTTTTTTCAATTTGCTTAGAAAAATTAATAAAAAAGTGCAGAACGATCTCATCTACGAAAGCACTTCCAGACTTGTCTCTCTTGAACCACCCATATGGACTGGTCACTATCATGTCTTTGTTTTTGTACTTTTTATAAAACTAAATTTGCACCATCAAAATAAGTCAAAGCGTATTTTCACATCATAAAAGAAACCTAGCAATATCTCTGATTTCCATGTTTATTTTTTTGTTATTGTTGTTATTATAGGCACAATTAAAGTTTCTGCCACCTTACCCTTCAATCAAACATACCTCTCACAGAAAAATGTATAATTTGAAATTTAATACATGTAACTCCAGAACTGTAGGGGCCTTTTGTCTACCGTTGTAAGATTCATTTATATTGTGTTAAGATGTACGTGTATACTAATACTGTGCGATAATATTACTGCATGTTTTCAGTCATGTGAATAATGGTGCCCTCCACTGAGTGCCAAGAGCTGAGGTGCATCTCTGCTTACTGAAAGGCTAGTCAGGTCTGGTGTAGGGTATTTAAAAGAAAAATCAGATTTCTAATTTTTTTAATAATCCCCCCCCCCCCCCAACTGTCGCATTTTCCTCCATATTTAGTTGTTTCTTTTATCATTTCATGGATGTTAATTTCTCTGCCCAATGGTACATAAACTTTAAAGAAGTTACGAATGGCACTCCTGAAGATCTAAACAGATTTCCAACACAGAAGCTTTTTTTTTTCTTCTTACAGCTTTTTATGTTGCACCACCATATAGTTTCATCATTAGTAACAAAGTATCATATCATGATCATTTTTGCATAGTTGTTAGTTGCATAAAAGATCTTGCTTAAAAAAATCTCATATTGCATCCACCTCAATACAAGATAAATCAGACTGTTTCCATATTTATAAAAATAAATGCAGGCAATTTAAGAAAAATAACATGCAATTATATATATATATATATATAATCTTTAAAATTGCAAATCATTTGACAAGACTTTACAGCATAACTTGGCAACATATCTTTCATTATAAAAAAAAAAGAAAAAAAAACAACCAAAAATATTATGCCACTAAGAATTATAATACAATTTTAAATTAAATACTTTCTATGCCTGATAAAAACTTACTAATTACAAATTTAGTATATTTTATTGTTTTCAAGACTGGGAATGGAGCTAGTAAAAGAATTACCGTATTTTTCAGCCTATTATCTGCAAGCATATTTTTTCGCCAATTAAAATAAATGTTGCCGTATTATCCGCACCGCCCTATAATCCGCACTGGAAATGGAAATTTCAAATCTGGTCAATAGATGGCACTAGTCGCCAATAAACTGCTTGTAAAAGTGATATTTTTTTACTTCATCAATTGAATAAAACAATGATAAATTTATAAACAGAAATGGAAAATTTTTAGTAGATATGCAAATCCTCAGGAATTTTTTTTTAAGAAAACAAACATTGCGAAATAATTAAAAAAGAAAAAAAATATTTCGCATTAAATTTTTATATTTCTGGTAATACCACAGTCATATTTTTAAGTTTTTACCTTTCATTTATTATTTCTTCATTTTAAATTGACAATAATTCAGAAAATGTGCTTAGAATACTTTAAAATAATTTAAAATTTCACTTACCTGAAAAATTCTTCAGTATAATAGAAACAAATAGTAATATAGTAAAATAGTCAGTAAATATAAAGCACACTACAGAATACTTTTACGCAAACATAAAAAGAGATTGATTATAAATTGAACCTAATCTCTTCTTGCGTTCGAGGTTACAATATCACAAATGTTTCCCGCCATGTCACAAGTTTATGCTCCGTTACTGCTCTATGGCATGCAGCTTTGAGTTGGGAAAGGAGTCGTTGCTTAATTAAGGACTATAATTTCGGATATATTTTCCCGAAGTACATTTGTTGAAATCTGCTAGCGCCATCTGTTGTTGTATATGAGGAACATTAGCTCTTTTCACGATTATTCCAATTAGCAACTCACGGAAAAAACGTTAGATTATCCGCACCAGCCTATAATACGCAGCAAAAAATGTATGACTTTTTTAGCACATAATCCGCGGATAATAGGCCGAAAAATACGGTATTTAAAGCTCCTTTCATTTATTTAATTAGGCAAAACATTTTTAGAAACAAGAGTATCATCTTGGATTTAGTAAATTCTCATATTTAAAAAAATTAAGAAAATTTATGATTATAAAAACAGATTTTAATCAACCAATTAATAATCTTGACACTAACAGAATTTCTATGAAAAGATTGAAACACATTTTAATTTTTTACCTGTTGGAGATATTTAGGCAATGTAAATTGCAGAAGTTTTTAAAATAAGATAGGAATTTTCAAAAACTTACACTACTTAAATTTTTATTTTGTACATCAATCCTATTAAGTTGTATTTAGAAAAAAATTCTCCATTCTCTGACAAATCAATCAATAAAAATTCCAGACTTCTACAACCAAAACTTACCAAGTTATGATACTTCGAATTTTATAAATTTCAGAATATTCTTTCCGGAATTAAAAACTCGCTTTTCTGTTTTAGTGTAGAAAAGCTCCAAAATTTCAATAATTTTCAGAATATCACAACTCTGTACTTGTTCTGTATGTTTTGGTTGCAGAAGAGAAGAATGGAATTTTTACTGTTTTAATAGTCGGAGCATGGAGAAGATGCTTCTAAATATAACATGACCAGGAACCATACAAATATTTTAAATGTGGAACTTTTTGAAAAAAAAATTGTCAGGAATATTTTGCTAACATAATCTTAATTTCTACCTTATTTTGATCTTCTTGGAACTTCTTGAATTTTGAAAGAAACAATCATACATTTATATAGTTATTTAGAATATATGACATACAAAACTGAATGGAGTTTATTAGATTCCAACTCCAGCAACTAAATCTAAACTACCCTCATCTATAATTTCCACTGCTCATTTTTTTATTCCCTTCACCAATATATACAGTTTAGAATCTTTAAAACTTTTTATTTAAATAAATCAATTTAGGTTACTTCTTTGACTCTCACTTGCAGCATATGAAAAAAAATTAAGAACCGTTGAAACTCTTTATTAATAATAATAATCTGATGTACTTACTGCTCTGTAGTAACAATATATAATTATCTTACTCCTAAATTATCTGTTTCTCTCCCCTCTTTCTTCAAACACTTGGGATCTGGAATCTGAGTCAGGCCCATCTTGGGGAAAAAGAGTTTGAGTTGGTCGCTAAAAACAAGTCACTCAGCTAAATTTAAAAGCACACACCAAATTTTAAACCGTACACTCCAGCAATTATTACTGAAAGAAAGTACTGTAACCGATTGCTTCTGTGTGTCCCTGTAAATGAATAAAAATGCTATGAATGCCCTCATCTAATGTGATCATAGTGAAATTCAGTGATTCATATTAGTTTCAATACATTTGAAATAATGTAATGGCATTAAAATACTCTACAAACGATTTTTCCCATATACCATAATATAATGGAATATTTTTGAGTGCCTCTGTAAATGAATTATTTATCGTACATACTTCCTATACAATACCAAATATGCTTTGGTGACCATAAATAACCTTTATCCATTGCATGAAAATCCAAGTATATTTACGTCAGTTAGAACGTGGACAGACGGACAGACAAACCGAATGCATAAACATTTTTCAACTTTGTTGGAAAGCATTAAAAACAAAATTTCATGGTTTAGTAGCCAACTATGGCAATTTATAGAAGAGTTAGTTCTTACGTATTAACGCCACCGCAGCTTATATATATATATAATAAATATGAAATCACAAATATATGAACAAATGGTAAAATTCTAATAGATGAACAAAATATGAACATAGGAAATCAGTATGTAAAATAAAAAAAACTATGAACAACCCACAGAATCATCAGAGGTGCTTGTTGATAAATTCATAGTGAAGATGCGTTATTTCATCTATATATATACTTATTATTATTATTGCTGCGGTGGCGTAAATACGTAAGTACAGAAGACTTGCAAGCAGGGTTGCAAAAAAAAAACTGGTTAAAATTTTAAAAAGCCACGCAAGTGGCTTTTATTGGCCATAATTGGCTTTTATACAGTGCAGTATTTAATTACAATCTACACATTTTTAAATGCTTTTTATTTAGTTTTAATGACATTTAATTGACTTAGAATTTAATAAATAAACTAATTTCTCAATAATGAAGACATTAATATTAATACCACCTTTTTTTTCCATTTTTACTGCTTTATAAAATTAAAGAGAACAAGAGTTACAGTAGACTCCCTCAAATCTGCACACCATCGCTGATGTAAACAAAGAAACTGTCAATTCAGATGTAGGCAAAAAATTACAAAATTCTTTCGTTTTATATCATTCTATACGTAATTCTTGATAATATGACGGAAATCATGGTTTTTCATGAAGGAAGTATAAATTTATTTCTGAAAAAAAAAAATCAAAATATTGCTGATACTACTGGTAATATCAATATTTTTACAAAATATATTTATGTATTAATCAAGCTTTTTTTATTATTAAGACTGGCTAAACTTGAAATAAAACTTCCTTAATTTATTATTTTTGCGTGAATTAATAGGGTACCTTTATGAGGAAAGTTTCATTGAATAACAAGGAAAATGTATCTCATCTTTATTATGCATATTTAATTATACATGATTAATTATTCACTGGACCTTTACTTTTAATAATTTAATCATTTTTAAAATCATCTAACTTTTTATCATTTTAGTTTATTACTTTACTGTTATTTTCATATTTACTATACATTAAAATAATAATAGAAATAATATACTATATTGCATTTATTAAAATTTTGATTACATTATTACATTCAAATTACTGTTTAAAAAATGTAAACAAAGCAATGATCAGAAATCTGCAAAATTCTAAAATCCGCACAACATCTGGTCCCAAGCTGTGCAGATTTGAGAGAGTCTACTGTACTTAGTTAATGATTCATTACTTAACTAATTTTAAGAGCTATTAATATACAAGTCTTATTTTATTTCTTATAAACATTTAAAAGCACATGTAATAAAATAAAAACACCATTTCTCACTATTTATTAAAAACAGTATTATGAATAGCATATGCATGAATATGCACTCTTTTAAATAGAAACAAGCTTTCAAAATGTTAACTCAACAAATTTTATTTGAACATTCTTTATTTATTTATGTTATTTATATTTTCTTTGTTTATTTGCTTTCTGCATTTTATATACTAAACTCTCCTTAAATATTATATCCTTTCCTTCCTAATTTCTCTTTTAACATTGTTCATTCTATGACTTAATCTTTCCATATGAACATGTTTCAATTTTCATGTGTTACATTTAGTCATTGTTTAATTAGATTTAATTTTTAAAATGTGTGGTATATGCAGAGTTATGTAAAATATAGAATTTCCAAGCACCACTTTGGAGTAGGTATAATTTATATTCTTTTCGATATTAATAATTTTTTTTTTCAGACATAATGCCTTCGCAGTTGCCATCTAGCAGTTATAGACTTATTTATGTAACAAATTTATTAGAAATTGTTATAATTTTTTTAGTAGCAAATATTTATAAGCGTATTAAAAATAAATTAATCCAAATTTAATATGAATTAGCTGTAAACTAACTTTTTAAGTAAAAGCTGGCCGGCTTTTTTTTGGCCTGGCTCAAAGCCGGCAACCCTGCTTGCAAGACATCAATAAAGAAACATAAAACACATATTAAAATACAAACAACTATTGGTGATATATTTAACAAATATAAAAACAAATATATTTTTTAAATAAATTTTACTTAATTCATATGTTTAAGTGTGCAATTAATTTAAGCATTCACAATCTACAATGTCAAAATACTATGAATAAAAAAAAAAGAGTAAAGAAACAAAAAAAGAAAACATACATGACCTGCAATCTGCAAAACATTTGGAACCCAACTGCGCGGATTAGTGGTCTTCTACATCTACAGTAGTAAAATTTCAGTTTTGATCTGTTCTTTAGTTTGTGATAATTGTATTTTTTGGGTCTGCAGGATACAAAATTGCAAAATTAATAATGCAGATAATACAGAACTTTTTAATTTTTTTTTTTTATCAGATTTGTGAGAACAAAATAACGAAATAGTAAAATTTTCGCTTTTATTTTTCATTCATTTTCACACAATTTTTGAAAACACCAAACAATGCTTAAATTGTAAAAAAAGCACCTTCTATTTTTCAGGTCTGCATGAAATGAATGTAAAATCAAAATTAAATATTCTCCCCCCCTCCTCCACCCACAATCTGAAATAGCACTGATTTAATAAAGCTTTCATTCTTTTTTTCATTTCCCTGAAAATATTTGCTCATCAAAATTGCGTCTCCATCTTTAATTAATTTGCATAAAAAACTTTCCATAGTGCATAAACGAAAACTCTCCTGTATCTGACCCCAGCCGATTCACGGTTAAAATTTAATTTCATTTTTATGTTGTAAGACAATTTCTGCAAATCTATTTCCAAAACATGAAACGCATGCATTCTACATAAAATTACTAATTACAATGACATAACTGTTGTTAGTATTTAAATATCTAAAAACATTTTATGTAGGATAGATGTGCCAGTAATAGACACTCTTAACGAATTTCTTTAATGTTTTTTAATTAATAGTTATAATTATTACATTCCAGTTTTTTCAATATTATATTAATCTATCAACAATATTTAACCACTCTCATAGTCTCATTTCCCAATATGAATCAAAATTTAATTGTAAATAACAAAAAGTCCTTCCGGCCAGTGCCGGGAGGAAGAGGTAGCTTTCATATTCCTTATTTTAAAAAAGCCAACTTATATTATTCAAACACACGAAGGTCAATTTAGTGGAAACCGAATATAGGAGATTCAATACTAATTTTTATCAATACTAAATCATTATTAATGAGAATTTCGCGAAATTAGTCAGCTTTATCCAAGCTGCTTTTATTTAAAGTAACTTATATTTGGCTGCCAAATTCGGCGATTTCTTAAAGTGCCTGCCATTTTAAGACAACATGGTGGATGACACTAATCAGTGAACTTGGTCGAGACCTTACTAATTGCTGTGCACCTGCTCACTCACATCGGAATCGATTGGTATATACGAGTGCTGTCGCAGGCAAAAAATCAGATTTCTCAAAATGTTACCCACAATACAAATTGAAACTGCTATATCTGAGCCATTTTTTAAGGTAAAGACAAACAAAAAATGCTCCTGAATACTTATATCAAGGTCAAATACTTAAGAAAGAAACCTTTTTCAATTTCTAATTTTTTTGCACCTCACTTTAAATATATATATTTTTCTTAATTTAATGGCCGCCATTTTGAAACAAGATGGCTGATGAATCTGGCCAGCGAACTTGGTCGAGGTATTGATGTATACTATCCACATGCCTTCTTACATCGAAATAGGCGAATACGTGTGTTATCGCGTGACAAATACAAGATCGTTTCAAAATGTTAGCCATGCTACAAATTCAAAGTGCTGTAATTCAACCATTTTTTAAGATATAAAAAAAAGAACAAATTTTCAGAAACAAAAACTGTTCCAGAATCTTTGTATCAAGGTCAAGCACATTAAAAAAAAAATCTTTTTCATTTTCCAATTTTTTAATACCTCATTTTAAATTTTAAATTTAATTTTTTTTAAATGGCAACCCTTTTGAAACGAGATGGCGAATGAAGCTGGCCAACGAACTCGGTCGAGACATTGGTATGTACTATGTACAGACCAAGTTACATCCAAATCGGTTCATAAATACGCCTGTTATCGCGTGACAAAAATCAGGTCGTTTTAAAATGTCAACCAAAATAGAAATTCAAAATGCTATTACTCAGCCATTTTTTTAGATATAGACGAAACAAAAACTGTTCTGGAATCTTTGTATTAAGGTCAAACACATACGAAAAAAATCTTTTTCATTTTCCAATTTTTTGGTATCTCATTTTAATTTTTTTATTTTTTTATTTTTTTAAATGGCCGCCATTTTGAAACAAGATGGCGGATGAAGCTGGCCAACGAACTCGGTCGAGACATTAGTATGTACTATGTATAAACGAAGTTACATCCAAATCGGTTCATAAATACGCCTTTTATCGCGTGACAAAATTCAGGACTTTTCAAAATGTCAGCCACGCTAGAAATTCAAAATGCTGCAACTCAGCCATTTTTTAAGATATAGACGAAACAAAAACTGCTCCGAAATCTTTGTATAAAGGTCAAATACATGAGAAAAAAATATTTTTCCATTTTCATTTTTTTGGTACCACATTTCAAATTTAAATTAAAAAAAAAAAATAAATGGCCGCCATTTTGAAACAAAATGGCGGAGAAGCTGACCAACGAACTCGGTCGAGATATTGGTATGCACTATGTACACACTCAATTACATCGAAATCGGTTCTTAAATACGCCTTGTATCGCGTGACAAAATTCAGGACGTTTCAAAATATCAGCCACGCTAGAAATTCAAAATGCTATAACTCAGCCATTTTTTAAGATATAGACGAAACAAAAACTGCTCCGGAATCTTTGTATAAAGGTCAAATACATAAGAAAATAATATTTTTCCATTTTTAATTTTTTGGTACCACATTTCAAATTTTAATTTTTTTTTAAAAATTTTAAATGGCCGCCATTTTGAAACAAAACGGCGGATGAAGCTGGCTAACGACCTCGGTCGAGACATTTGTATGTACTATGTACATACCGAATTACATCGAAATCGGTTCATAATTACGAGAGTTACAGTATGACATAGGTCAGATATATATATATATATATATATATATACATATATCAATTTTGAACGGAGGGTGGTTTCGGAGTCTGGGGGTCATGATCGATGAAAATATACCAAAATTTTTTGAAATCGCTTTCCTCCGAACGGCTGCAATAGGTAGCTTTTTGTAATGAAAGCTACCTAAAATATATCAAAACTCCTAAAATGTCAGTTATGGACACCCTTTATTCTAGTACTAATGGCCGAATTTTCGGACTGATGACCAATTTTTTTTTTAACTTTCGGAAAATTCGGAACAGAATCAGCCCTGCTACTTTCTTATCTTATGTTCGGAAGAATCGCCGATCTGGATGCCATAAATTCCGTACAAATTTCACCCCTTTCCTCCATCGATACACCTTTCAACAATCACATTTGGCAAGGAGTGCCCATTAAGTTTGGCGAGTGAGGACAATAAAGTTAATCGCCACATTTTAACTGTTACTCAACGATTGGCGAGTGCTAATTTTGTGCTATACAGATGGATAGTTTAAAATACTAAATATTAGGTAATTACAGCTATCAAATTATTCAGACAGTGGGGGATTTAGAAAGGTAATAATGATTTTTTTTAAAAAATGGAGTATTAGTGTATCGTTTTAGTTTCGTCTCCCTATTTTTTTACAATTAAACTTTCAGAGGCTACTTGATATATTAGTAATAATTAATATTACAAATATGAAAGAAATGATACTGGGAGTTGAGTTAGATATTTTAAATACTAAATAAAATAATTTCAAAATAAAACTGTAGAACTGATGTTTGGGGTCACTGATCTGCAGATTTACTAGTTTCATAATTACTATAACTTTCATTCATATTACAATGGGTGGAGAATTTCTGAAAATCTTACCAGCCAGCAAAACAAAACATACAGTTGAAAATTGTTATGACAAACTTTATACAACTTCAAAAATAATTGATTACTGTTACTTCAATCTTCAGTGCAGTTTCATAATTTTTCTTTTCTATAAAATTAAGGAATGTATTACAAGAGAGGAAAGTTGAATACAGAATAAAATTTCATTAGGTACAAAATTTACATTGCAGGAATTTGGAAAGTTGCAAAATATAGCTAACTAGTAAAAAATAAAGTTTTCGGCATTATCTCTACAGTTTCCAGATTTTGAAGACTACCTAAAAATTCACTCGCCAGTGGCAAGTAAAATGGTGTATTTCCTCACCCCTGAATACTAAAATAATATATCTTTTTGTCACAGATGAATAAGCACAAACATTTAAGACAGAAAATAAATTTTTAACAACTTTTGCAACTTAATTGCTTTTATTGAATGGGGAGGGATTAAGCCCTATGAACCCCTCTTTGACTGTACTCTGAAACAATATTTTCTGCTTCCTGACTGGTTTGATTGCCAGATTATAAAATATGCAAGGCAGAGATACATAATATATATATATATATATATTGAAATTTTATTAACCACATAAAATAACTTAAAAAGCAGCTATTTATAAAAGTTTTGGTGTTATTACAGTTTGGTAAGTGTAATTTAAAAATTAAATTTGATTATTTAGGTTTTCATTCAAGTCAAAATATTTTATGCACTATAAACATTACTGAAATTGCATTTTTAGCAATGTCTACACTACATGGTGTGTCCATTAATGGAAAATGACTACCGTATATACTCAAGTGTATTTATAAGTCGACACCTCCAATTCTTATGCAAAATTTTGAAAAAAAAAATTAATTTCCGTGTAATAAATCGAACCACATTTCTGGTAGTATGTTGAAAAGTGATTTGTAATCGAAGATAAAAAAAAATAATAAATTTTCATTAAATTAGTAATTTTTTTTTCACGTTTCTAATCAAAATTTTTAATTCAATGTTTTAAAACTGTATAATATGTAAAACCGAAGAAGCTTAAACTATTTTGAAACCTATTCACATCAATTTAATGATACTTAAAAGAAAAATTTCGGTACTTGTTAGTTATCCCATCGACCAAATTACTGTCGCCAAATTATAAAATTAAATGCCAATAATAGTTGCCATTAATTAATTGTGAGATTAAATGCCAATAATGGCCAATAAAACCATTAATTCGACGTTTTGTATTTTTATTAATGTTTTACTAATTTATTTGTTCTTTCGTTATTTAAAATAAAAATTTTGTCAATTTGTATAATTTGGCGAAATTGGTCGACGGGATAACTAACAAGTACCAAAATTTCTTTCAAAAATCTATACAAGC
Organism: Maratus speciosus; assembly: GCA_963932465.1. Classification (NCBI taxonomy): domain Eukaryota; kingdom Metazoa; phylum Arthropoda; class Arachnida; order Araneae; family Salticidae; genus Maratus; species Maratus speciosus. The sequence goes on along the minus strand of OZ010796.1, from coordinate 489,348,628 downwards.
CTTAATTTATTCCTGACAAGGGTAAACAATAGGGTGGTGCGAAAAAAGTCAAGTTGATATTTCCGAGTTGCTATAGTGCGGAAAAGTTGCGATTGGTAAATACAAGAAAAACAAAAACAAAATTATTTAAATCGGACTTTATCTTCCGATCCCGCAAACCGCCTAAAAATTTAAAAAAAATGAAAATTTCCGATTTTTTCAGAATTTTTTTCTTTTTTTACGTATATATATTTTTTATCGCTCTAGTGAAAAATATTTGCAGATTGTAATATTTAATAATAATAAAAATAAACAGTTGCGTTTAAAGAATAGCTTCCGATCACGCAAGCTCAATACAAATCGGCAAAAATTCAATTTTCAGTGATTTTGATGAATAAAGAAAATAATCACCTGAGATCAGTTTGCGTTCCAATATTAACATTTGCATATAAATTGTACAATGTTCAACTCTTTGCTTGTTTAGATATTTGATAATGTTTAAACAAACCAGAACTCACCACGGGAAGGTAGCTGCACTTCGAGTTCAAACCGCACCCTATCCTCCATCCGACCAATGAGGGTATTTGCTATTTACATTACTTAAATATATAGTTTGTTATAATAGAGTCAAAACACTGTATTAAAAAACTAGTGTCGTGACAGTATAAGATATACAATTTGTTATGTCATCTGTTTAAGTCTGACTTTTAGATGCAACATTGTACTGCGATTTGGTGGTAATGTCTGGTATTATGGACATTGATGTCAGTGTGGTCCTGATGCTCTCTTGATTGGGGCCCACATACCTTAAATGATGCTTCCGTTACCGATTTAACGCACCGCTGGACATCTTACGTGTAGTTGGGAAACTTTTTATCATCCCAGACTAAGATATGACCTGATTGACGGAAGAAATGTATTTCTTCATGGGTTATTCTCCGAAAAAGAGGTGGAAATGTTAATTTTGCTACATTACAATCAATTAATTCTGGATTGTAGGAGTGATAAAGATTCAGATACCTTTACCCTTTGAAACATTTTGCCTGGCTTTTAATACTCTTCTTAGCCCTAGCTCTCTTATGTGCCTCCTCTTATAAAAGACCATTGCCATCAGTAAGTTTTCCGGGTGAGCAAAGAACGAGTTTCGTTCAGTTTCAGGGACTACACTTTCTTCAGGTTGTCACGATTGTATAGAGATGTTTCAATTGCTCTGTACAGATGAATAGGCCCGTTTGTAATGTACTTACAGCATTTTATTTCAAAACAAACTGGAAAGTAAGATTTTAAAATAAATGTCAATATGGCTTTAAGGCATTCGATGGGTTTTCCACGCTCGCGTAAAGTCGAAGGGCTCTATTTGCACAAGTGAGCAATCTGGCATGTGAAATTGGGCCGGAGTCACACTTTAATAAGTCATTTGGAAAGTTGCCACTTTTAATTGCTTTACTTATGCCAAGAAGATATCTTTGGTCCTTACTCAATACTTGACTGCCCACTCCTGGAATTTCACAACCAGTCAATTGAAAATTTATCACCGAGAGCTTTACACAACAATGATATTGTGTCCAAATGGGGTACTAAATGATCTTGGGCCAGCTGTTTCAACATTCAAATGTTGAAAAAGATGGCGGAAAGGTAATTCAACAAAATGGAATAAACAAACAACCCACTGCAGTGGTCGTCAGAGATGAACTTCAAGCTTTCTGATAGCACCACTTTTCTATCCAGTATTGGTATTTGCACCATCACAGCCTACCAAATCTAAGTATTCTAGTGAAACCCTTTGTTCAGTAAGACATGATACTATGAAAGCTACAATGTCCTTAGCAGGTCCGGAGTTTGGAGGCACATGGCCTAAATAAACTGAGCCACGTTCTTTTATGACAGGAAAGTGTTCCTCTTTAATAGTTCGATGAACCTGTTTAGATGCAATCCTTTCTTTAACTTGGGTATCGTCCTTTCTTCATCAAAATAGTATATGCCAAGCAGTTCATCTGAATCCAGTTGACTTTTCTGTAAATTTTATGGAGTTAGGTGAAACTAGGTGGGAGCGCGCACGCCGACTTCAGCGCTGTTTTCCAACGTGGCTAACGGCAGTTGGGTGCACTACTAAACTTTTCAGACCTGAAACGAACTCTTCGTGGTAAGTTCTAGGTTGTTTAAAAATAACTTAATATGCTCAATAGTATCAATTAACATTTAAATCTTAACCTGAGACTGCAAACTGACCTCAGTTGATTATATTCTTAATGCATGAAAATCATTCAAAATTGAATTTTTGCCTATTTTTATTGAGCTTGCGCGATCGGAAGATATTCTCTAAACACAATTATTATTATTATTATTATTATTAAACAGTACAAACTGCAAATATTTTTCCCTATAGAGATAAAAAATATATAAACGTAAAAAAAAAAAAAAAAAAAAAAAAAAAAAAAAAAAATTCTGAAAAAATCGGATATTTTCAATTTTTTGGAATTTTTAAGCGGTTTGCGGGATCGGAAGATAAAGTCCGATTTGAAGAATTTTGTTTTTGTTTTTCTTGTATTTACCAATCGCAACTTTTCCGCACTATAGCGACTCGGAAATATCAACTTGACTTTTTTCGCACCACCCTAGTAAACAACTTCTTAAGACTGCTAAAATATAGTAGTACTTTGTATTGTAGGACTTAAATTCTTCGACTTATACACGAGTATATATGGTAATTAAACATCCCAGTAATGGACACCCCTCTTAAAACATTAAAAATAAATGAAATTTTATAAATGCCTATTAGTACATAAAATTTAAAGTTTTCTATTACTACCAAAAGAAAAAGTTGCAAATTTGGAAAGAAAAAATATATAAATGTATTAAATGAAGTCAGCTCTTAGCATGTTCACTAAGATTTTCACTGAAAAACATGGAACTTTGAAACATTATTTTCTGCTTCCTGATTGGTTTGATTACGAGTGTCAACAATAATGCAAGATTATAAAATATACAAGGGGGAATTGTAAAAAAATAATAAAAGTTAAATTTTTATTGGTTACTTTTTTATAAACCAAAAACATTGAAGGGTGCCCAGCCCATTACTGACACATCTACCCTATATGTTATTATTGTTTTATATATACAATTATGTTTGAATAAAAGTAAACAAATGGCTTGTTTATGTTAAATAAATTCTATAAATATTGAAGTAATTGCTTGTTGAGTCTGTGAATAGGCATGAAAAAGGCCCCAATACTTGTTTATGTGGGATATAAAGCATTTCATTTATAAATGATATGCTAATTTGCAGTTTTTATAATTTTTGTAATTACTAGTTATAATTTTATTAATTAAAGTATAAAAAAATATATGTTATAATTAGAGGTTTAATTGGTTTGGAAATATAAAATTCTGCGTAGCTATTCAGCATTGTAACCCAAAAAAAAAAAAAATTAAATTTAAATTTTAAAAAAATTGACAACAAATGAATTTTGAATTTCTAAAAATATTCATTTTTTTTTAAAACACCGTAACTTACATGCGCTCTTTAACAAAAATTATAATTACATAAGATGTGTGTGTGGGTGAGGCAAAAGAGTTATTGGCAACTAAAAATTATTCCTGGCAGCAGATTTTCTTTTATTTGTAGATTTATAAATCCAAATCATATTTCATGTGCATCGAGCGAACGTTAAACGGTGCTAATGAAAATCCAACAGTCTAAAAAGCTACTTTAATTTATTGTCCACTCTATGAAATTAAATACAAAACACACCATGATTTTTTTAAATATGTTAAATTACAATTTTAAACAGATTTATATTAAAATATGATTTTCATGATTTTTTTTTCTGTCTTAATGAATGAATGGCTGCCAAAAATAGCAAGTTTCGAAAGCAATTAAACCTGCAATTAGATCGTACTACGGAATACTTGTAATCTGAGAAAATATAAAAACTGAAAACAAATAATTTCATTAGTTAATAACACAAACAACAAACAATACATGTCATAGCAGCCCTATTTGCATTTGTACTTTGTAATAAAGTTATTGCAATTTTATGAATCTAAACTTAACAGATTTCTAAACAAATAGAAAATGAGAATACTCCAGCTATCAGTCTAATCGACTTCAGTTTGTATAGTACATATCAACTGAATTCAGTTTAGATCAGTTGATATCTGAATCACGTTTGGAAACTACAATTTAATTTTAAAACAATAGTTATAAAGAAATAAAGACTTACCGTACCGTTTCCTTTAATGTTTCCACTTCAATGTCGTAAGAAGCCGATGTCTTGAAACGCCATCGAAGTTTCAAACTTTCTACTTGCGCGCGCGATAAAATGGAGTCTGTTTACTTTCTCTGGCTAGCAATGAATTTTTCACTGCGCAAGCGTAAACTTTTTATCCTTTTTGGGGAAGAGAGCGGCAAATAAATTGAACTCCTGTACGTTCTTTGAGAGCCGTGCTGTGCCGGCAAAACTCGGTTTTTGAGCTGGCAATTATTAGACAGTGGATATTTATAGAGTTGAATTCAGGGGGTGGCCCGGGGGACATCCCCCCCCGAAGCAATGAGATGTCCCCCCCGCGGAAGATTTGAGATTTTGTATTTTCACTGGTCAAAAAGTGCAATTTCCCCCCGGAACTCTATAATTTCCCCCCCCCCCCCGGAGACACAGGAATCCCTTCCGGAGAAAAGTGTCTGAATTCAACACTATTAATTGTCCGTATGCTGTTTTTTTTTTTTTTTTTTTTTTTTTTTTTTTTTTTTTTTATGCAACAACATTTGGTCTACCGTAAAAAAGTAGCAATTTACGTACTTTTTGGGGGCAAGTAAATTAAATGGCCTACCGAGGGCGACAAGATATCAAAAAATATCCCATTCCCCGAAGTAATATTCGAAATATAGTTTACTCTTTTAACTGAAATAAAAGCACCTCCCCCCCCCCCCCCCACACACACATCCGTTTCAGATAACGTTTTAAAATATGAAAAGAAAAAGAAAAACAGAAACTGATAATGTGTTGTTAAGGTGAGGTTAAGAAAGGAGGGGGGGGGGGGCTCTCGTAATGAAAAACCTTAATTTATTTTGTTCTTCGTGGTTAATCACTTGAGAAGAATATATTTGTCTCTTTTTTTCAAAATCTATAGAGAAAAGGAATTTTTCTGTTAATTAAATGTAAAAATCCAGCAAGATGAAAAGGCCTTCCCCTTACCAGCGCCCATGGAATGCAATACTCGTCATAATGTTCTCGTAATGTTTTCTGGGGGGTCTGTAAGCAGAGTCACAGCCCACCCCCCTTTCCACACACATATACTCCAGCACGGAGAGATGTCTAAAAGAAATCCCCACCCGGAAGTTTTAAAATTTTTTATTAATTAATTTCAGAAAGTGCAATTTCCACCCGGAGCTGCAGAAAGTCCTCTTCCCGGACAAAAATATCTAAATTTAACACTGAACATAGCGTTAACTGAAATACGTTTTTATTGTGTTCTGTTATAAGTATGTGTTTCGTTTGCCATTCAATCTTTATCAAAGTTCCTGCTGATATTCGGCAAACGCATTTTTTCACACATTCTCAAACACCCGGGATCACATTAAACAGATTGGAAACACTTCTTGACATCTCAGGCGTACGTGAATGCGTTGTATTGTGTGTAAAATATGTTTTGGAGATTTGCAGTGTGGTCATCATTGCCTTATCTAATCAACGAATCTATGCGATCAAGAAGTTGATTATTTCTTTAAAAAATTAGTGTTATTCGGCGGGCCACAGTTTGACACCCCTGTTTTAAACAGTTGTTTTTAACAATTGAAACTTAAAACAAAAATCACTCTCGCAAAAATATATTCACTGCCAAGAGTTAAGCACTCAGAGGGAAATGTTAATTTCCGGAAGCCAATCTCAATTGGAGGCGCTGCAATTCGCTGCAGAGTTACATGAAAGTACACAAATATGTTATATACCAGCCAATCACGGGTTCGTGTCTAGAAATATGCAAAAAAAGGCAGTCGTATAAGAAGCCAGTATTGGGAAGGATTACAGCAGTTGCATGCATAGTAGTGGCCAAAATTGGGGACACTTTTTGAAATTTTCATGTTTTATAACTTGTGTGCTTATAGAATACATTAATTTTCACTTAAATACAAATGTCTATATATCAAATTCAAGGAAATTTAACGTAGAATTTCTAAAAAAAAAAAAGACTGAATTAAAATATCTGCATTACAAAAAAAGTTACACTTACATTTGTCTAAAATACAAAAACGGCTTAGTCATGAATGCTGAAGTGTATTGTACAAAAGCTTCCTATCCAATGACAATGACAGTTTTGAGAAGCAATCAAATATCAGTAACTAAACTGTGGTATGTTTTGATTTGTAAAAGCAATATTTTGCTGGATTGAATTTTGCAGAATGGTGAATACTAGTGTAACTAATTAGAATAATGTTTCTTTTTAAATATTTCTATTTTTTCTTAATGCAAATAATTTAAAACAATGTCATTAACAACAAGAACTGATTTTACACCTACAAAAAGAAATAGAATTGTCATATTGAGAGAAAATGGACTCTTATGCTGAAATTGCAAGACAGGTTGGTGGATCAGTCACTTTATCTGGCGTACGAAAGTTGTGCTTGCGTTATGAAGAAACTAAATCAGTGATAAATGAGGCAAGATCAGGCCGAAAAAAATGCACAAGTGCCTCTGGTGATAGAAAGATAAAAAGGGTATACCTCAAATATAGAAGAATTTCATCAGATGCTGTTGGATGTGAAATGAATACAATGGGTATTTCAATTAGTTCAAGAACAATAAGAATATTAGCATGTTTTGAACTGAAAGGTAGAATTCCTTTGAGGAAATAAAACATTTTAAAATCTGCAGCAACGCAAGAAAAGAGTTCAGTTGGCAAAAGAACACATTAATTGGTCAGAAAATCATTGAAAGCAAATAATCTGGAGTGATCTATAAATACATCTGAGAGTAAAATATCGCTCTTTGGTAGTGATGGGCGAAAATTTGCGAGACGATTAGGTTAAGAGCTGCATCCTGATTGCATTGAAGCAACTACAAAGAACCCAACAAATGTGTCTGCAGACAAATGTGTGGGCTGTGTGTCTGCAGATGGTGTGGGCCGCATTCAAGTTATTGATAGCATTCTGAATGGAAAAAAATACATCGAAACTGTCCTGGAACCAAAATTGATACCTTCCATCAGGGATCTCTTCCCCCAATAAAGCACCATTGATCTTTCAGCAAGATTCAGCTCCATGCCATACGGCAAAAATATGCAAAAAATGGTTTAAAAATAAAAGCATAAAATTATTACCCTGGCCAGGAAACAGCCCTGATCTGAATCCTATAGAAAATTTGTGGCGGCGTTTGAAAATCCTTGTACAAAAAAAGTGCCCATCTAATAAAACGCAATTTATTGAAGCTATAATTGATTCTTGGCATCATGCGATTAAAAAGGATGAACTTCAAACACTAGTTCTCTCAATGAAAAGACGCTGTGAAGCTGTTATAAATAAACAAGGGTTATCCTGATAAATGCTGAATGTGTAACTTTAAAATACAATGAAATCTAAGATAGATCTTATTTTTGTAAGCGTAACTTTTTTTGTAATGCAGATATTTTAATCCCCTGACAGCCGAGTAAAAGGGCAAAATTGTAATTTATTACAAATGGTTAAAAAAGACGTTTTTCAAAGACGATATAAAAATTTTTATTACGTATAGGCATATAAGCCTTGAGAGTATTAATCATAACTTAATTTTTCAAATCTTGGTTTTATTTGTAGAAGTATATTAATTTAAATGAGGTTAGCTGGGGTAACTGGAACCACGAGGTAACTGGGCCATAGACTATTTTATAAAAAAAAAAACTGTTGGTGTTTTAGGTAGCTTTCTTTACAAAAAGCTACCTATTGCAGCCGTTCGGAGGAAAGCGATTTCAAAAAATTTTGGTATATTTTCATCGATCATGACCCCCAGACCCCGAAACCACCCTCCGTTCAAAATTGATATATATATATATATATATATATCAATATATATATATATATATATATATATATATATATATATATATCTGACCTATGTCAGACTGTAACTCTCGTATTTATGAACCGATTTGGTTGTAATTCGGTGTGTACATAGTACATACCAATGTCTCGACCGAGTTCGTTGGCCAGCTTCATCCGCCATTTTGTTTCAAAATGGCGGCCATTTAAAAAATTTAAAAAAATTTAAAATTTGAAATGTGGTGCCAAAAAATTGAAAATGGAAAAATATTTTTTTCTTATGTATTTGATCATTATACAAAGACTCCGTAGCAGTTTTTGTTTCGTCTATATCTTAAAAAATGGCAGAGTTATAGCATTTTGAATTTCTAGCGAAGCTGACATTTTGAAAAGTCCTGAATTTTGTCACGCGATAAAAGGCGTATTTATGAACCGATTTGGATGTAACTTCGTTTATACATAGTACAGACCAATGTCTCGACCGAGTTCGTTGGCCAGCTTCATCCGCCATCGTATTTAAAAATGGCGGCCATTTAAAATTTTAAGAAAAATTTTAATTTGAAATGTGGTACCAAAAAATTGAAAATTGAAAAAATATTTTTTTCTTATGTGTTTGACCTTGATAAAAAGATTCGGGAGCAGTTTTTGTTTCGTCTATATCTTAAAAAATGGCTGAGTTATAGCATTTTGAATTTCTAGCGTGGCTGATATTTTGAAACGTCCTGATTTTTGCCACGTGATAACAGACGTATTTATGAACCGATTTGGATGTACCTTGGTGTGTACATAGTACATACAAATAACTCAACCGAATTCGTTGGCCAGCTTCATCCGCCATCTTGTTTCAAAATGGCGGCCATTTAAAAAAATTAAAAAAAATTAAAATTTAAAATGAGATACTAAAAAATTGGAAAATGAAAAAGATTTTTTTCGTATGTGTTTGACCTTAATACAAAGATTCCGGAACAGGTTTTGTTTCGTCTATATCTAAAAAAATGGCTGAGTTATAACATTTTGAATTTCTATTGTGGCTGACATTTTAAAACGACCTGATTTTTGTCACGCGATAACAGGCGTATTTATGAACCGATTTCAATGTAACTTGGTCTGTACATAGTACATACCAATGTCTCGACCGAGTTCGTTGGCCAGCTTCATTCACCATCTTGTTTCAAAAGGATTGCCATTTTTAAAAAAAAATGTAATTTTAAATTTAAAATAAGGAATTAAAAAATTGGAAAATGAAAAAGATTTTTTTTATGTGTTTGGCCTTGATACAAAGATTTTGGAGCAGTTTTTGTTTCTGAAAATTTGTTCTTTTGTTTATATCTTAAAAAGTGGTTGAATTATAGCACTTTGAATTTCTATCATGGCTAACACTTTGAAACGATCTTGTATTTGTCACGCGATACCACACGTACTCGCCTATTTCAATGGAAGAAGGCATGTGGATTGTATAAATCAATATCTCGACCAAGTTCGCTGGCCAGCTTCATCAGCCCTCTTATTTCAAAATGGCGGCCATTAAATAAAAAAAATATATATATTTAAAGTGAGATGCAAAAAATCTAGAAATTGAAAAAGGTTTCTTTCTTAAGTATTTGACCTTGATATAAGGATTCAGGAGCATTTTTTGTTTGTCTTTATCTTAAAAAATGGCTCAGATATAGCAGTTTCAATTTCTAACGTGAGTGACATTTTAAAAATCTGATTTTTTGCCTGCGACAGCACTCGTATATATCAACCGATTCGGATGTGAGTGAGCATGTGCACAGCAATTACTATGGTCTCGACCAAGTTCACTGGTTAGCCTCATCCACCATGTTGTCTTAAAATGGCAGGCACTATAAGAAATCGCCGAATTTTCCAGCCAAATATAAGTTACTTTAAATAAAAGCAGCTTGGATACAGCTGACTAATTTCGCGAAATTCTCATTTATAATGATTTAGTATTGATAAAAATTAGTATTGAATCTCCTACCTTCGGTTTCCACTTAATTGAGCTTCGTGTGTTTGAATAATATAAGTTGGCTTTTTTAAAATAAGGAATATGAAAGCTACCTCTTCCTCCCGGCACTGGCCGGAAGGACTTTTTTAAGTTTTAGCTTTTGTGAACAATGCCCCTTAATATCTACTTCCTAAAACAACGTTTATCAACCCAATGATAACTCTCACTTTGCTGTGATAGGTTGTCAAAAATTTACATTTCTTTTTTTAAAAACGTCTATATGGTTGAACTTCGTCAGCTGATTATTAAAATACTGTAAGTACTTTTATTAAACAATCATTTTTTTTTAACGATTAGACATATAACTACATTAATATTATTAGGTATCTATACATATTTACTTCATGTTTCAAATGTAAGCCCGGTGTCCCAGTTACCCCATAAATTTTTCAAGAATGGGGTAACTGGGACATGTATCCGGATTAATGGACCATGCTGGATCCAATTACCCCAATAGTTATAAATAATTTTTTTGTGTTTCTCTTGCTACGGGAAGTAAATTTCTCCATTGTTTTTTGCTCACAATAAAGAAAATGGTAGAATACCTTATTAAAATTATGTAATGAAATTTAAAAAAAGCATATTGAGTGGTATCAAACCAAATTTCTTGGCCCCTTGAGAGGCGGTGATGCCGTCATGGCATCACTTAATTTTAATTCATAATTGACACATTGGCACCTGAATTATATAATGAAACTTTCACATTTATTAAGTACACGAAAATACACTTTTACTTATTTTCAGATAGATTCTCTTGTAAATATTGGTGTCATTAAATTATTTCAACATTTTACGAATGAAAATACCTTGCCCCTGAAAGCGAGATAGCCAGACCTTGAAATTGCACTATACACAGGGGTCGCATTCTATAGGGAAACTTTTATCGTTCCTACCACTATTTTGAAAATAATATCTTCATCGCACCTTTCTGTAAGGGTTCTGGCAGGAACAATAAAATTTTCCCTATATAATGCGACCCCTGGATAAAGTACTTAAGTACTTACGTAGCCGTTTGTTCATAGATTTACCTTGCTATTTTTTTCCTTAAAATACCCATGTGACTTTTATACTTATTGTCTATACTAAAGTACATAAGTATTTACGTAAGTTTTATGTTTTTGGTATAAATAAATCTAATATTTTCACTTTTAGTGCTTTTTTTAGACACATTGACAGCAAAGATTTCCCTTACAACGCTGTTTATTGACATATAATTTACATGATCTGCCTGGTTTAATTTTTTTTAAGTTGTTTACACTTTTTCAAACAGGACCTGATATCCGATATGAAAAAATATGAACGCGTGTGGAACATAGACACCCCTGGTCTACTTACCCCATGTTTGGAGGCCACTGGACCCATCAGGAAAGAAAGATGAAATATGCATATTTTTATATTTTTAAATATTAAAATGTAATTTTGAGCATTTCTGTCTGATAGAGGGAACCTAACCGAACACATTTACAGAAGTTCAGAATTTAATTCAAATGAACATTAGTTTTTTGAAGCTGAATTGTCAGAAGCTCCAGAGTCACATTGTAAAATTATGTCCCAGTTGCCCCAACTAACCTTAATGTTTCTGTTGCAGTAAAACCTACAGTTTAGTGAACGGATGTCAGTTCGCGGCAGTCAGAAGGTTAATTATGTTCTTTTTTTCTTTTATTTTTAAATTCTACATTAAGTTTCCTCGAATTTGATATATAAACATTTGTATTTAAGTGAAATTTAGTATTTTTTTCAAGCACACAAAGTTATAAAACATGAAAATTGCAAAAAATGTCCACAATTTCTCCACCACTGTAAGTGCTGATGAAAAGTGTTTAGAACTTTCGTACATATTGTTTTTATAACGGAAGTATTTCTATGGGTTCCAGAAAGCGAATGAAGATTCTGAGCGTTAGCGCGCCGTCGGACGTCTTGAAGAGGGACAATCAATCACAAATGTTGGTCTTAACTTCGACGTTCATCATTTCGTAATTTCAGGACTAAGGAAACAATCCCTAACCAGCCAAACACTTGTCCGAAGATTCTGCAGCCTGCCGTCCAAGGTTTAAGACACCGCGGGTGATCTATATATTGCTCTTGTAGCCAAGTGGAATTGAAGAGTGACCTCCACACGTGTGACATCTATGGTTGTAGCGTCCATTGTTAAGACGATTTCATCAACTCCTTAACTGTGCGCCAAATGCTACACATGAATGGACTTTACCTCCGGGTACCCCGAGTTTGTGTTCCTCTATCCATTCAATCCAGAGGGGCGCGATTAAAGTGGTGACGGCAACATATCATTTTGACTGTGTCCGATAGGGCAACGTTATGGTCACGGATGACTGAAGATTTGCCTTCCAACCAGATGATAAGCGTGTAAGGGTCTAGAGAGAAATAGGCACATACAATCGGGTACAGTACATAACCGAATATGATGCATTCCGAAGTGAAAGCATCATGGTTTGGGCAGTGATTTCGTTTTAATATCGCACCGACCTGCACATCTTTAGATAGGGATTCTGTGACGGCTCCCCGGTATCGGAATGAAATCCTAGACCCCACTGTGACATTGTGCGCTGCAGCAGTTGGTCCTAATGAGTGATAATGCTCGTCCCTATAGACCTGTCTTCGTCGAAGATACCTGGAGAGGGGATTGCGCATATGTAGTGGCCGTCATACTCTCCCGACCTTAGTACCATTGGAAATCTTTGGGATGCCCTCGAATGCGTGTACTCATTTCACACTCCCAGCCACTCTCACAAAGTTCCAAACTATTCTACAGGAGGAATGGCGCATTTCTTGTTTCCACATTGCTTGATCACCTCATAGAAAGCATGATCACACTCTGTAAACATTGTACGGAGGTAAGGGGTACTCGCACACCGTATTAATGTCGGTTTTGTTTGTTTGTTTTCGCTTCAAACATGTTTTTGTTAATGACTCTAATACTTTGTCTTATAACTTATGACTTCATCTTATAACTTATATAAATTCAATATTTTTTCATCTTTAAATGAAAATCTTTGTTTTGTTTCATGCATAAATATATTTTCTACTTTCCTACCGCATTTCGTGTCAATCCAAGCTGTATTTGTCGATTTTTTCGCATTTTATCGCTGTGTGCCTAACTTTTGGCAGTGAGTGTAAATACAACCTTTCTTGAAAGCGTTAATAATTTCCAAATTCAATATTTAAGGTTCTCGCGTGTGAAACATGGTAACTGACTTTTTTTTTTATTTTTGAGATTGTCATAGAAAACTATTTATTTGTACCCTGCCATTATTTTAAAAGTACAATGTTTATAACTCATCATAATCCAAGACGAATTTTAAATGATTGTAGAGAATTTTGTTTTTAAAATTCAATGTCTAATAAAATCCGATAAAATATTTTGCATATAGTTAAATGATTGTTCATTTCTTAGAAATCAGCTGTTTTAGAAGAAGCAATCAAATCATAGTGGTTTTTGTTGAAGGTATTTTTTTTTTTTTTTTTTTTTTTTTGTAACTTTAACATCTTGAAACGTTTATTTTAATAGTTACATTATTTCAGACCTGAGCTCTTTATTTCTTAACATTTGTAATTAGAAAGATATTGACATTTCTTATGTGAATAATATACTACTCATAAGTTTTATCTTGTATAAAATAGGAACACATTTCATATTAAGGCACACGGAAATTTTTAATACTCCAATTCAAATACATTTTTATTCAGCATTTAATGGTTATGTAGGATATCTCTATCGATATCATTTTGACGCTATTTATAATTATCTTTGCCGGATTACTTCTTAAATAGTACGATTAATCTTCGTTCTCAAGGCAATAAAACATCTCAAAGGAAATTCCACTTATGCCATATCACTTTTGTCTTTATGTTCACATTCTGAATCCATCTTTTTACGCTCGAGTATTAAACGTAGTTGATGCAGAAAGATAAGCCAATAGCTTCAAATAAAAGTTCTTTTAAATAAAATCCGTTTCTGTGACTGTATTTAGATAAAAACCTATTATTCAAAACATTGGGATAAGAAATTAGAATTTTCAAGATACCGACTCGAAAACGCATTTGAATAAGGAATTTTTTAACGTAGTATTAAACAAATCGTAGAATAAGGATTTCTTTAAGTTGTACCTATATATAATGATCTTAAAATCTTTTAAGATAATCTTTTCAAAATTTTTTTAAGTTCTTGCTAAATGTAGAAAAAGAGTAATTTTGGCTCCAATTAATTGAAATCTATGCTTATTCATTGAAATTAACAAGTTAAAATGAAACTCTTTCTCTGTTTTTGGATTTTTTTTTACTCAAAGTGTAGTATAATGCATTCCGCGTCTGTAGTTTTTAACTTTTTAAACTTAACCCATTCGGGTCTGACGTTCTATTAACCTCTTCACTCCCAGGACGTACACTGCGTGCGTCCTCTCATTTCAGTAATCAGCAACCAGGACGTACGCTGCGTACGTCCTCTCATTTCAGTAATCAATCAACCCTGGTATATAGACCTTCACCAGCGAAATTAAGCCTGGGGGTGAAGTGGTTAATAGTAACATGTCATTTCATAGAGTATTATTTTGTCTTAACCAATTACTTTTGTTATTATCTGTATGTAGAATTGGTAGTATATGTCTATGCATTTCTTATTATGGCTTCATTTATGTTTTGGCATTTAGTAGTAAAAATAATAATATTAAAAGTTTGCTTAGTTCTCTTTTCTCCGGCGGCGAGTCTTTCGTTTTGAACATATGTTTCACGCTTTAAATTTAAAATATAGGTTATAATTCTGGACGAATCATGTGTGATAAAACGCAAAAAATTATTAGAAAGTTGCAATATCTGTTAAATCTTGCTGTAATGCGATATTTTCCAAACGTCTCCAAAAACTCTTCCTTTGTCTATTCTCATATGAATTGAATAGTACCATATTTTATGGAAGAAACGCCGCACTCCTCAAATTGGCCTGAATAAGCTTAAAAATATCGTAATCGCCGCACCCGTTGTAAACGCCGCATCCGTCGGAACGCTTCTTTTGTCGACAGCGTCACATTGACCTAACTTTAATCAAAGTTTTCTGAGAAGTGTAGGATGTTTTTAATATCTTTAGATGTCTGAAGTTTTATTTAAAATACTTAAATCCGATTTTAAATATTTTTGTGAATTTTTAAATTAAGGAAACTCAGTTGGTATTTAAAAAAAATCGTAAACGCTGCACTTCGAAAAAAATTAACTTTTAAACTCGTAAACGCCGCGACGTTTCTTCCATAAAATACGGTACTCAAAACAAGTACTTTCATTAGATTTCAGACAATTAGATATTCGTTAACCTTCAGTAAATCTATTTCGATATCCACTATTAACATTATTAACATAAAAGCAATTTTTTTTCTCAGAATTATAAAAAAAAAATCGGACTCGAAAGGTTTAATATAAAATCACCTCTGAAAACTGCACACCAGAAAGTGTTAATAATAGTTTAAACTTCACATTTTGTCGAAAGTGATTCACTTGTATATATATATATATATATATATATATGCTACAATTCAATCTTCTATAAAACGGAAACAAAATTTCGTTTCAAAGAACGTGGAAATTTTCACTACCCCAATTTAAATCCATTCTGTTTAGACATTTAATTATTAGGCAAATAATTTCCTGAGATTTCGTTTTCACGCTATCTATAATTAATTATCTTTGCCGGAATACTGCTTAAATGTTACTACATACCTTCGTCCTTCAGGCAATAAAGATCTCAAAGGAAATTCCACTTACAACATATCAACTTTATTCTTTTCACATTCTGAATCTGGCTTTTTATGCTACAGTATTAAACTTAGTTTATACTGAAACATAAACCAATACCTTCAAATAAAATCTTTTAAACGCTATCCGTTTCTATGAACGTATTTAGACGGAACCTATTATTTCAAACAATTGGGTAACATAAATTAGAATCCTCCGGATACAGACGCATTAATACATTTGAGTAAGAATTTGTATTAATGGTATTGTATTTAATGGTGCATTAAATAAGCTGTAAAGTAAGGTTAAAATAAAAGATTGTTTACGGACTTGTTATAAGTAATTATCTTAAAATCTTTGAAATATTGAATTGTGGATAACATATATTAGAATCCCCAGGATACAGACGCGGGAATACATTTGAATAAGAATTCATTTAACGGAGGATTAATTAGGTCTTAGAATAATGTTAAAATAAAGATTTATTTATGGACTTGTTATACATAATAATCTTCAAATATTTGAAGGTAACCTTTTCAATCAAATTTTTAAGTGCTTCCTAAATTTAGGGAAACAGTCATTTTCCTCCAATTAATTGAAAGCTTTGCTTATTCACTAACATTTAAAAATGAAATTCTTGCTATATGTCTGAAAAAAATTTCTAGGCAAAAGGTAATATCTTAAAATCAATCCATTTAATGTACATCATTTAAAAGTAGGCTTTATTATCGATCGTGTGGTATCAGTAACTTTCTTCTGCGATAATTTTTTGCAGAGTTAGTAAGGGGTGTTTACTTTTTTTTCCACGACTGTGACACAGGAAAATTTAAAAACTTTTCAAAACAATCATCATCATTTCATTCATTTCAAATCGATATCATGCCCCCCCCCCCCTCAACCCCTACATTTGGGCAGCTCTATTTAAATATATATATATATGTATAATTTTTCGAAATGTGTTTTTCTTATACTCGCATAAATTTTAAATATCAAAATAACTTGCAATTTTATGATATAGTCAGTGATTTGTCTAAATGTACTACAAATGACACATTTTAGTTTTATACATTATCCAATAATTTTTCCGCCTTTTTTCTTGAAAAGATCCTACATATATTAATAAAAACAATCATTTAAAAACCCCAAAGTACATCCTCATTGCATTGGTGATTAAACACCAAATTGGCAACCTGTAATTTCACAGGATGTCAAGTGTGGAAAAATACCCATTCTTCAAAGAGAAGATAAATCGCTTTTCTAGTATAACGTTCTAGTATATAGTTGGCTTGATCAGAAAAACCGCTATATTATATGTCCCTATTTACAGAAAGGTGACAAATTGTGTGGGGGAGATAAATTTACTCAATCCTGTAACTAAGAGTCCGTGGTTCAATCACCAAAATCTGCGATTAAATAAATAAACAATTTCTTTCAACTGTTAGTGGTAACAAAAAAAGCGTAAAATTTGGCAGCTATTTTGATAGATGTCAGCGGTTCTTAAACTGTGTACTGCGGACCTCGAGGAGTACGCAACACACCTTCATGGGGTGCACAAAGGTCTCATTGTTCAATGTTTTTTACTTAAGAAAAGTCTTTAGAGTTAAAAAAAAAAAAAAAAAAAAAAAAAAAAAAAAAAAGAATACTGTGTTAAAAGATACAGTATCAATAGTTTTTACAGTAAAACCTGTGGAAACGAAATCGCTAGACAACAGAAAAAAAAAAAAGACAACATTCCGTCTTATCAGGTATAATTTTATATTTCTTTTCTTGGGACTATAATTTTTTCCTTTAAAAATAGGATTCTGTTTTCATAGGTTTTATTGCATAACTTTATTAGTAAATAAATCATGTATTTAATATTCAGAAAGATTTCAATCTTAAATCCTTGGGCCCGCGGAAAGAGAAAATCCAAAATGGGTTCCTTGGTAACTAAGAGTTTAAGAACCCCTGATATAAGTAGGTGGGGATAAAGATGGTCAGCGCTAAATCGCACAACGCTTAGGTATAAACAAGGTGACGTATCAATTTAGACTCCTCCCACACTACAAACGCTGTCTTCGCCACAAGTAGAGCTACTAAAATTGGCTATCTTTTTAATCTTTCCCGAAGATTTTTAGCCATGGCCTTGCGTTCAACGTAAGGAAGATTGAATTTCTTGTACAATACTTGTTGAATTAAATTAATGTATATGGTTTTAAAAAAGTTGTAAATGCGAAATTTGGGATAAAAATTTTAAATATATTTTTAAAATCCAAGGGCTTTTTTTTTTTAAGTCTATGTTTAAAAGTATATTGTAGTTTGTTTTTTTTTCTTTTAACACACTCTTGAATAGTTATGAAAATTAACTTAAATAATTGATAGTGTTTTTTTATTAAAAATATGTATTTTTGCAAATTATTAAAAACTTGTGAATGGCTATGAGAAATGTTTTGTGTGTAAATTGTACTACTTTTATCTTTTTTTAAAAATCCTTTATATATTTATGTAAGATTTACCTAAAGGTATTGGAAAGTAATTGCTAGCTCAAATTATTGGAATGTAACTGTCAATATTATTATTTTATTTTTTCCCCTTTATTAAATATAAATTTAAAATCTTATTATGAAAAATAAGATTCTAGATCCTAGAGAATCTTTAAACTTTTCTTGTTTTTTAACAAGATGCAAGAATAATGCATAGAAAAAAAAAAAACAAAAAAACTTCCCTGAATTCTTAAATAATAACTAAATACCATTTTTCAACGACTAGCCTTAAATTTTCCAGTATACACTCATACACACATATATTTAAATATAAATTCAAACATTTATTCGACATTTAAACATATTATACCCCCCCTACCCCCCCCCCACACACACACACCTTTATCTCTCCTTTTTTTTTTTTACTTTAGAGAAATTTTATTCCAAATTTACTAGCTTAATATGTCATGTCATAAAATGAAAATTTTATGGGTAGTCACAGAAAGAACATATTGTATTATTACTATTATTATTTTTAATACTATGAAGGGTTTATGAATGAATTCATTATTTTCCATCTAATTAAGAAAAAAAAAGAAACCTAAAATTAATTTCAAATAATTTTAGCTAACTCTTACTCGAACAAATCATTTTTATAAAGATACTTCAATTTATTCAAAACAATTCTCATAGCTATTCATGTGTTTTAATAATTTAATAGAGTCTTTTTTTTTTAGAGGGGACACTGTTTAGTTAAATTATTTTAAATAAATAATCAACTAAGAGAGTGTTACATAAAAAAAACAATATCCTCTTACATTTGGACTTAAAAAATAATCTAAATTAACACAAATTAAAACTTCTTCATACCTTGTAAATTAAATCATTAACTTAATTCAATTAGTATAATATAAAAAATTTAATTCTCCAACAAAGTATGGTTTCACTTCAGGCTGCCATGTTTATGATTTCATGTCGATACATGGCAGAAGTAGTGATTCGTCTTTATCTTGATTTAAACCTGGTCTTGGCTAAAAATTTGCACTCTTTTTCTAAATGTTTTCATCATTTGAGCAATACTATATGAAAGAATAGACTTTAAAATCCGAAGGATCAAGAATTTAAATTAAAAATCCACTTCTTAATTCATAAATTTATTATTTTCAGTATCTTAAGTTCAGATTAATAAAAAAATTTTAAAATAAAATTGAAATTTCTATTTCTAGGTACTTTTACATCGTTAACAAGAATTCAAATTATAAGTTCATGAGTTTATAACTTTCAGTATCTTCAAATTAATGAGCCCCACCAGTGGCTGAGAGGTTCTGCTCTCGAAACTGGTAGACGGGAAGTGCTGGGTTCGATCCCAATCGCGCCCGTCGGCCTAATCGTTCGGAGTTTTCGTGGTTTTCTTTGAACCATGGATTTCCATGCGTTAATACGGGTTAGGTTCCCTTAGAAAGACCCCCACGAAGGGCACTCCCCCTCGGGCCTATATCCCTAGTGTAGATATTCGGCCGTCACAAAATCAACCAACCAACCAACCTTCAAATTAATGTAGGGAATTTTTTTTATATATGTTCTATGAAATACATATTAGTTTAGTTTATAGTATAATTATTTTATTACTCTGAATAACTATATATTTATTACTATTAATTTTGGAAATATACAAATTATACTTAAAATGTTAGTTATTCTTCATCTCTTAATATGAATTCAAAATAGTTGAAAAGTTTTAAAGAATTAAATTTCCAAACTAATAAATTATATATATATAAATGCATGAGCAATTTTAAGACTGTACATGAAGTAGAACTTAATTTTTCACATCTAGACTTATATGAGCCGTTCAGTGCACAAATCGATTAACACCATCAAATGAAAATGTTCAGTATAAATAGTTATTGTAACTATAAAAATATTGCATAATAATATTTTTTCTCGAGATATTTTGACTGAACTCATTAATTTTCTTTTAACCAAGGTTAACTTTTTATCACTGTATAAATATACAGAAAATTAAAATTTTCAATGTTCCTTTGTTTAAAAAAAACGCCACTTAAAATGAGTTAGTCGGATTATCTTCTAGACAGATTGTCTTCTATATATATTAGAAAGAAAAATATGAATGTGAGACAAAGGAAAACATAACAAATAAAACTATCTTATTGTATCATTTTTATTTTATCCCAATTTATATTACATTATAAAAGAAAAAATTGCACCTCTCAAGTAAAATCATATTATAATTGTTAACAAAATTATCTTTATAACATTAAAAAAAATAAATTAAAAAAATATCAAAATTTAAGATTAGTTGTACTTATGTTTGTGTGCTAAAATACATACAAAGGTCTTTATAACATAAAAACTGTCAAAAGATGTTAAAAACCAGAAATGCTTTCAACTACAATAAAACAGCCACCATCAGGGGGAAGATCAGAGGCGTCTTTTCCCTGATGACCAAAGCCTGTTTACGGAATAGGCCCGTGAAGCCCGTGCTTACCCACTGAAATACAAAAGGGCCCCCAATTTTACTTTTCAAAACTAATTTTTAGAAAAAAGAAACTCAGTCACTGTAAAAAAATACATTTTTTTTTCTTATGAAACTTTTTTTTCTTACTATATGGCAATTTGTAAATCACAAAAAATATTTTGAAGCTCACATATTCTCAACCATAGTTCCATATTTGTCATTTATAAAATAAATTAGTTATTTACAATTAAACATATAATAAAATACTTTTATATAGGTAGTTTTAGTTTAATTAAAAATGTTATTTACTTTGATGGTAAAATTTCAAATTATTCAAGCATACGAAAATGAGATTTAGTAAATAAAAAAGCAATTTGTAGAGTAATAGGGGGCCCCCTGTGTGACTTCGGGCTTCCCCTATTCCTAAGTGTTAAGCGGGCCCTGCTGATGACTACTGTTTAAAGTAAAGTTTAAAAAAAGAGGGGGGGGAGGGGGTATATTTTAATGCCAAATATTAAATGTATATGCTTTAACATTAAAGTTATATTTAAGTACATGTGTGTACGTGCACTGCAATTTATATGCATGAATATTTTTCTTTCCTGAAAACCTGGGGGAAAAAAAACAAAAAAAAAAAAAAAAAACCTTCACACTTTATCCTGACTTAGGTCAAGCATCCGATAGTATTAGCAAGTTTTATTTATTTGATATTTATTTCTTTTATTATTTTTACATTAAAGAAAATTTATTTTAGATTTACTAGTATATGATATCATACAGTAAATTGAAAAAAATTACGGCTATTCATAGAAAAATCATAATTAATTATTATTATTATTTAAGAATTCAAACAAAAGTTTTTTTTAATTCATTATTTTTGCATCTTGTTAAGAAACAAGAAAAGTTTAATTTGCAGAACCCCTTAGAATCTTATTTTTCATAATAATATTTTGAATTTATGCTTAATAAAATAGAAAGGGGGAGAAAAAAATAATATTAAGAATTACTTTCTAATAATTTTAGCTATCAATTACTTTCCAACACCTTCATCTAAATCTTACTTAAAGCTTGTACTATACTTATTGAATTAAATAAATAAATTAATTTATAGGATTCTTTAAATATTGCAAAATTTTGATTTAAATTTTTAAATATTTTTAAAAATATATTACTATTCTTTTTAAGTCCAAGTGTAAGAGTACGATTTTTCTTTTTTTTTTCATGTAAAGAACTCTTAAATAGTTATTTATCAAAAATAACTTAAGTTTAATTGTGCCTTTTTCTGTTGTTGTTGTTGTTGTTTTTACATTAGAAGTACTAAATTATTAAAAACTTATGAATGGCTATGAGAATTCTTTTGTATAAATTTGTCTTTTTTTATTTATAAAAATTTATTATTTATTTAAGTCAGATTTAGCTAAAAGTATTGGAAAGTAGTTGACAGTTAAAATTATTAGAAAGTAATTGTTAATATTATTTTTTTTTCTCTACCTTTCTCTTTTATTAAGTATAAATTCAAAATATTACTATGAAAAATAAGATCCTAGGGGGTTCTCCAATTTAAACTTTCTTGTTTCTTAACAAGATGCAAAAATAATGAATTAAAAAAAAGCTCTTCTTTGAATTCTTAAATAATAATAATTAAATATGATTTTTTCTACGACTAGCCATAAATTTTCCAATTTATTGCAGGACATAATAAACTAGTAAATCTGAAATAAATTCTCTTTAAAGTAAAAATAAATAAATAAATAAATAAAAATAAATAAAATATGCTAATATTAACAGACGCTAGTTCTAAGTCTAGATACATACATATATTTAAATATAACTTCAATGTTAAAGCATATAAATTAAATATTTGGAATTAAAATATACCCCCCCCCCCCTTCTTTCTCTCTCTTTTTTTAAAAAAACTTTTTTTTTAAAGAAGTTTTATTTGAAATTCCCTAGCTTATGATATCATACTATAAAATAAAATTTTATGGGTAGCCACAGAAAGAACATATTATTATTATTATTATTATTATTATTATTTTAAGACCACAATGAAGAATGTTTTTAATTCATCGTTAAGGCATTTGTATAGAGTGATGGCCACGATTTTTAAGCCACCAGATGGCGTTAAATCCAACCATTAGCTGTAAAATCCCATTTACATAACCCCGCCGCCTTTGAAACTAATGCCTTTCTTTCTTATTAGTTGACCAATGACCGCTCATCGGAAATTCTAATGAGTTTAAACCATTCGATAAATGCTCCCTTTTCTTGGCATTAACTCTTTTTTTTTTTTTTTTTTTTTTTTGGCGACTGAAAGAGAAAAAAAAGAAAAGGAGGATATTATAAATGTTTATTTTAAAATCTCCAAACTGAATATAATAAAAATACGATTGGAATATTTATTGCTTTTTCAAAATAAATCGATTTTTGCACTGCCTGCGAAAAAAGGAATAAAAGAAATAATACAAAAATTAGTTTCAACACTCATTAAATCTAAATATATTTCTTTATTTCTTCTCTCTATGGAAAGAAAAATATACGGCATTAATAAAGAAAAAATAATGCCTTGCCTCTTCCTTATAGGATCGAAGCAACTTCTTGACACTTTCACAAAAAAACATTTTTATTTATAATTTTACAAATTTTGCATGTGTTATTATTCATATACTAAGAAATAGAATAGCTCTTCTCTTTTTTTCAGATTAAATATATAAATATATATATGTATATATATATGTGTGTGGGTTTCTGAAAAATTTTGCCATTTTTTGCGTTTTTGTCAGTGTTTCGAGAATAAAGCAGTTTTTTAATTTCTTCAGCTATGAAAATGGATGGAATACATAAAATTTTTTATGAATTTTTCAGTATTCAGTTTATCACCATTATCATTATAACTACAGTGAAACCCCGATTTTGCGTTTCTCAAGGGACTGAGTAAAAAAACGTAAAATGCGGGAAAAACGTAAAATACGGGAAATACATAGAAGGCAAAAAATCGTAGAAAAAAAAACAAAGGTAGTAAAGATGACTCTCGCAAAAGGTATTACAATCTATATTTTACAAAAAAAAATATTATTATACATACCATTTTAAGATCATTTTACTAACACATTTAATTGCAAATCCTGGCGTTTTGGTTGAAAATAGTCCGTAATAGTGGATTGTTTTTTAGTCATTGAGTTCAAAGTGAATGCAGCATCTTCCAGGATTGAAATACTTTGCAAGTTTTTTCCTGGTCTTTATGAGAAAGAAAATAGTCTTTCACTGTTTGTAAGCTCTTGAATGCAATATTGAAAGAAGGGACAGGCTGTGCTTTTGTTTCTTCTTCTTCATCTTCATCAGTGGACGAAAAGTCCATAACTTCGGCTACGGATGCAGCAATAGCTCTTTCAGCTTCACATGTTGCTAAATTTTCCGGGATGTAATCGTCGAAATCATTGATAACTGTTTCGTTAACATTCTCCGAGTCTACCGCAGCTGATTCCTCATCTGTTCTCGGTTCATTAGATGCTACGAATCCGCTTTCTTCAAAACAATGGGAAATGCACAGTTGTGTAACGTTTCTCCACGACGCAGAAATAAAATGCATAGCCTCTAGAACACTTAACTTTAACTTGCAGGCGTCATTTAGGTTTCCATTTTTTATTTCAGCTGCAGCTTTCCGGACAAGTTGCTTTCTATAAAAAACCTTAAATGATCGAATAATGCCGAGATCACAAGGCTGCAAGTCTGCCGGAAAAAACTCGACATGCATATTAGGCAGCTGCAAAACCGGATGTGCACTGCATTAATCAATGAACAAAATTATTTTACGATTTTGAAACTCTATTTTTTTGTTTAATTTGCCAAAAAATTCTTCGAAAAGGGGTTTGGTTATCCACGCATTTTTGTTTGCTTCGTACGTTGTTCGATAACTTCTCACGTTTTTCAAGCATCGTGGGTTGCGCGACTTTCCAACAACAAGAGGCGTCAGCTTCTCACTTCCATCAGAATTACAGCACAGTAAAACCATAAGATGCAATTTAGACATCTTCCCTCCATGGCAGGAGTCTCCTTTAGCAGCATAACTTTTATCCGGTAGGAGGTTAAAGAAAAGTCCGGTTTCATCCGCATTGAATATGTCCTTTGGCTTGTATCCTTTGGTCAAATTTGGTAGATTTTTCTTCCAATCTTCTATTGTAGCTTCATTTACACTTGATGATTCTCCCGAAACCGATCTATACAAAAGATTGTCTTTTTTTCATTCGATCAATCCAGCCATTTGAAGCTGATCTTTCAAACCACCAAGCCTATCGGCGATTTCTAGAGATTTTTCTCTTAGTGTCGTGCCATTTACAGGTACATTCGCGGCACGAGCTTCTTTAAACCACTTTAATAAGATACCTTCCAGCTTGTCGTACGGCGATTTTTTCAATGTTCTCCGTTTCTTGGCATTTTTTTCTCCCACTTTCTCGATGTTTTCTTCAATGCATTCTTTTTCCTGTAGCATGGATTGCAGAGTTGTCACGGGAATTCCTTGCAATTGAGCGAACGCTACTTTGGTTCCGTGGAATTCATCAAGTTGTTTAACAATTTCGGCTTTCTCAGCAACAGAAACGTTTTTTGCGTTTTTTACTCGTCATTTTGGTACAAAAAGGTTAGAAACGCGACCACCGCGTGCTAAACAGCAATTGCATTTGAAAACGTGAAGAAGGGTAAGGACCCCTTTCCTTAACCCGACGAAAGAAATGAGTCACCCCATCTGATTGGTAACAAGAGTGTCTCTTCCCCTGCCCATCTCATTCATACACCAATAAAGTGTGTTGTTTCTTTACTTTGCTCCCCCGTCAGCTATTCGGGGGGGGGGAGGAAGCAGTCCGCAACAGAGGGTGTTCAACAAAGGAGGGGGGAAACCAGTTTCAGAAGAAAGGAGTCTTTAGAATGCGTTTCTGCTTTCATAGATTGCATAACTTTCAACAACGTGGATTAACTTAAAAAAAACATAGAAGGAAAAATTATTGCTTATTTTAGAACATTTTTTTCTTTTTTTTACTTTCCAGAGAAAACGTAAAATGCGGGAAATTCCATAAATAACAAACTTACGATCCGGGTTAAATTAACATTACAATTATACGGAAAAACTGGGACCTGATGAAAAAAACGTATAATGCGGGAAAAACGTAGATTCGGGGGACGTAAAATCGGGGTTATTCAAAATCATTAATCTTCGTTATTCGAAAAAAGCTCACATTTTTGTTTGAAAAGCATTTTATTCACACTGTTACAGCTAGATTATAAAACACATGAAGAATTCAGTAAATGCTATTTACTTTGCATGGGCTTTTTGTTGTTGTTGTTGTTTGCCCCCCCCCCCTTCACGTACCAGCTGGGTACCTCCATAGAAATTAAAAGAATTTTTCTGTGTAATTGTTAAATTTAACAAGAAAAAAAAAGGAAAAAAGTTTTTTTTATAAAATCACAATTTGAATTTACTATATTTTTAGACTTTTCCCATGATTTTCGGTGATTTTTTGACATTCGTAAAAGGAATACGGTTTCAATCTTTTACCCTAGTAATTTTGTACCACAAAATTTTTGAATTTTCAGTGATTTTTGTCGTTTTTTCGTGTTTCGCAGCTGTTTATTTACGTTCATGAAAAATTCTTTGTTGGAATGATATCCAGTGTAGTAAACTTCGTCCTCCGCAATTTTAGTAGGGTTGTCGTGAAATTGATATATGTTATTGAGACTTATTATGGCATGAGCGGTATTGAAAGTGAAGTGTGTAGCATTTATAGTTCCGGTGCAGGGAGATTTAAAAGAATTCCATTACATTACGGCTTATAGCGAAAAATCATTTATGGTGTTTTTTAATGAAGTTTCACTATTCCAAACACTTTGAAATTTATATCGCGGAAGCGCACTATCGAACATGGTATTCATAGCATTCAACGTTCGTTTACACGGATACCCAAAATATTTCCTGCGTATAAACAATGATATATAACGAGATTAACACCATATTCTATAGTAATCATCTTGCTAAGCATTCATCGCGTTTATATGCAGAAACACACAAAATGATTAGGTAAGCGTATTATCTATGAACAAATAATTACTGGAAGGGCGTTTTCAGTTGTGCTGTGCGTTTCTAAATTTAACATTTTTTGAAATATTAATTAGATTTAGATTTATGAATTCTAAAGATCATATCCAGGGCTCCACAAAACATTTAAAGTACAGTCGTGGAAAAAAAACTAGTAAACACCCCTTACTAACTCCTCAACAAGTTATCGTAGACAAAAGTTACCGGTATCGGATGATTGGAAATAAAGTCTACATTTAAATGATGTATATAAAATTTTCTTAGGGGGCCATCTACATATTAAAACGAATCAAAACTTCATTTTTTTTCAATGGCAATACCCAATTTTAAGGAGATATTTCAAATCTTCGGTTCAAACTATGCCTAGACACCGAATTTCAAGTCATTTGAATGATAAGTTTTTAAATTATAAACATTCAAAATTAAGTGCTTGTAATGTTAAATTACATTTTCATATTTTTATTTATATCTCCTGAAATTATGCTGCTAATGTGCTAATTTTTTGTAGCAATAATACTAATATACCCAAACATAAATACGCTGAATTTACAATTTTTATAATTTTATGATATGAATTATGAAATTAATATTCGAAAAAATTGTGAATTGCAACCTACAATTTTTTTGATGGATTTAGATTTATTAAGTCCTTCTTTATGGAAATCCAAAATTTTACATTTTTCTTCCAAGTAGTTTTCAAATTATGCTTAAAAAACGGCAAAATGTTGGTTTAAGGGGCCATCTATTATAGAAGTGAGTAGATAATTTGAAATTTATTCTGCTGTCTTACAGGCTAATCTAACAGGCTTCATTGAATTCTTGAGTGGCACTTCATTTGCCTTGATCAAGAAGGGGGCTCTCTCGGTTAACAATCAAGCACGGAACTTCAATTTGGATACAGCCCTTAAAATACACTCGTTTTAAAATAATTAATTTCTCGGAAACTTATAGTATGAATTGCATAAAAATTTGTTTTGTGGCTAATTGAAGGGTGTAGAGTTCATTTATGCTGTCAATAATTGTGTACTTCTATTGAAGAAAACAAAGTTATGTTTCGTTTTAATATGTAGATGGCCCCCTAAGCAAATTTTATATACATCATGTAAAAGTATACTTTATTTTCAATCGTTCGGTATCAGTAACTTTCTTCTGCGATAATTTGTTGAGGAGTTAGTAGGGGTTGTTTACTTTTTTTTTCCACGACTGTACATTCCCGTTATCTGATGGAAATTGATGAACGGGCATTTTGAGTTGACGTATGCTTTTCCTAACTGAACTAAATTCTAACGTACTATGTAATATATGATAAAGCTATAGATCATATATAGGGCAGCACAAAAAATTCAGATATTTTCTCGATAATAGGTGGTAATTGCTGAAATCGTGTTTTCAAATGTATACATTTCACTGTTTGTCTATTTACACATTTTTTTCACTTTGTGAAGTTATATTATTGCATTATGAAGGTGTTGGAACGTGCTTTATAATCTATGCCTGACGCAGGGCCTGAACTAAGGGATGCAGAGGGGACATGTGCTCCGGGAGCCAGATCGAAAGACGAAGGAAGGAGGGGCGCCAAATGAAGATTTTGTTTGTAGTTTCACACAAAAATGTACATATATATATTAAATACAAAGAAACTCGCAAGCTAATCTCAAACCTATGGGAGCGTTCTTTTCAAATTTGTGAAAGTGGAAGTAACTTTATAAAAAAAAAATCTGCAATCACTGTCAAGAAAGTAAACACTAACCCGGTTAGAATTCAATCTAAGCTATTCTAAGCAAGAAAAAAAATCATTTTAAACTACTACTATGCAAGTGAGAAATTTTTAAAAAGAACGCTCCCATAGGTTCAATATTAGCGATCCAGTTTCTTATCGAGACTAGTGTAGGTTCTTAACGCTCAAGCTAATGTTAATCGTATGGGAGCGTTGTTTACATATTTCTTGTTAGCATTTTAATTATTATTAAATGATTTTTATTTTTTAAGGATTTTTTTTTTCTTTTTTTGCGTAGGGTACCTGCGGTCGATAACTTTTATTGTGTGTGCGTAGGGTTGGGGAGGGGGGGGGGGGGGTGCGCGCTCCAAAATCCATGTTTACACCTGCCGCAAAAAAAGGCTAGTTTCGGCTCTGCTGACGTATAATTTTACATTCTTGTTAGGCTTTTATCACGTGCCGTAGCGATCTTCTGACGTTCACAAAAAATTCACTGTGATAAATTTTGACCTTTGCGATTTTCGAATTTTTAGCAATTTTTATGCGGATTTCAGCGGTTTGTTTTTAATTTACCGGCAATTTCCCCCCATTAATAAAAGGAATCTGGTTTAAGTCTTTTAGCCCAGCATAGTGAATATTGTCCTCTTCTCAATAATGATAATTTGGAATTCCTACAGTGATTTTTAAGTTTTCGCAATATTTTAATGCGATTTTTACATTTTTTATTCTTTACAGCGATTTTTCTGATTCATAAAAGGAATTCGTTTTAATATTTTATCTATTTACTATGTGCGTTAGTAATAATACAAATACGTATAATCGTCGTCTGGCCCGTCCATCTGTTCGCATATAACAGCGCAAAAACGACTCAGCAAAATGGTTTAAAATTTATTATACGTAATCTGTTTTCAATCTTTTAGCCCATTTCAATTAATATTTTAATTTTGGTTAAACCCATAAAATACAATGGTTTTTACTGTAATTTTTAGACTTTTTCTCATTTCGCTGCTATTTTTCTTCATTGGTAAAAGGAATATTCTTTCAACAGTCCATTATGAAAAAAAAAAGTAAACAACTCCCATTTCATGTGTTTTCAAAAGATGGAAAAGTGCACCAAATCATGGAAGACGGTAGTATTCCGTGTGACGCAGCCTTAAGCCTAAAACCGTATCGTATCGTTAAAATCGTATCATATCGTATCATAGAATTCGTAAATGGCGGAACTCATATATACAGCTAACTCGACATCAAAGAAAACGCGAAAAGCCGCCTTTTAATAACTCAGCAGATATAGGTCTTATTGTTCTGAATTTTCTAGAACAGTCTTATATCTGCAGTCTAATCGTATACTGAAATTTTTACATCTCTACGTGCAGTATATTTTGAGATCTAAATAGCCATTTTTAAAGTGAAAACGTTGGTATGATATCGAGGAAGTTCCTAATTTGAAAATCTCGAAAACGGTTCTATCGATTATCTTTAAATTGATACATAATATAAATGTGATTAAGGCGAGGTGAATAACACTTTTCTTTTTTCTGAGAAAACTCTCGTTCGTTAAATAATTCGATTTTTTTTCTCTCGAAAATGACACGGGCGACTTTTTAAAAATAAAATAAATATCTTTCAGATGAACCAAATAACAATTTACTTGTTTCCAGCAAGACTCTTGTTCGTTTTATAATGCGCATGAAAAATCGGACTATATTTCTTCGCCATTCTATGGAAATTTCACCGAAAATGCATGACACTGTATTCATACACATGCTTTCTTTTTAACCACTTTTGGGGAGAAAAATTTTGTCTTCCCACTGGCTGAGTGGTTAAGGGCCATCGTCTACTGATCTTAAGATAGGCAGTTCGATACTCTCTGATACTTGTTTTCGCATGTGAATGTGTTTTTTTTTCTTTTAAAGTCTGTTAGTTGACCATTATTCTCAGTTTCTTTGTAATTTTTTAATTGCTATTAAGTTAAATAAAATTACAATTATAATGACGCCAATTTGATGATGATTATTTCTTGGCAATTTTTCAACAATAAAAATATTACCATAAATTTTATAAATATATTTAATTTCAATCACTTTACAAAAAATATACATTAATAATTATTATTTGAATATAAATCACACGATCAGAAACGTAAAAAAATAATTCCTTTCAGCTCTTATTTTTATAATATAATTTTTTATTATTATAACGGTCAATCAACGTTATAACGTATCGTATCGTATCGTTACGTTAAAATCGTATCGTATCGTATCATAGAATTCGTAGATGGCGGAACTCATATATACAGCTAACTCGACATCAAAGAAAACGCGAAAAGCCGCCTTTTAATAACTCAGCAGATATAGGTCTTATTGTTCTGAATTTTCTAGAACAGTCTTATATCTGCAGTCTAATCGTGTACTGATTTTTTTACATTTCTAAGTGCAGTATATATTTGAGATCTAAATAGCCATTTTTAAAGTGAAAACGTTGGTATGATATCGAGGAAGTTCCTAATTTGAAAATCTCGAAAACGATTCTAACGATTATCTTTAAATTGATACATAATATAAATGTGATTAAGGCGAGGTGAATAACACTTTTCTTTTTTCTGGGAAAACTCTCGTTCGTTAAATAATTCGATTTTTTTTTTCTCTCGAAAATGACACGGGCGATTTTTTAAAAAT
Source organism: Maratus speciosus (assembly GCA_963932465.1). Taxonomy (NCBI): domain Eukaryota; kingdom Metazoa; phylum Arthropoda; class Arachnida; order Araneae; family Salticidae; genus Maratus; species Maratus speciosus. The sequence continues at coordinate 489,317,479 of OZ010796.1, read as the reverse complement.
CAAATAAATATGTTTCAGATGAACCAAATAACAATTTACTTGATTCCAGCAAGACTCTTGTTCGTTTTACAATGCGCATGAAAAATCGGACTATATTTCTTCGCCATTCTATGGAAATTTCACCGAAAATGCATGACACTGTATTCATACACATGCTTTATTTTTAACCACTTTTGGGGAGAAGAATTTTATGTTCCCACTGGCTGAGTGGTTAAGGGCCATCGTCTACTGATCTTAAGATAGGCAGTTCGATACTATCTGGTACTTGTTTTCGCATGTGAATGTGTTTTTTTTTCTTTTAAAGTCTGTTAGTTGACCATTATTCTCAGTTCCTTTGTAATTTTTTAATTGCTATTAAGTTAAATAAAATTACAATTATAATGACGCCAAATTGATGATGATTATGTCTTGGCAATTTTTTAACAATAAAAATATTGCCATAAATTTTATAAATATATTTAATTTCAATCACTTTACAAAAAATATATATTAATAATTATTATTTGAATATAAATCACACGATCAGAAACGTAAAAAAATAATTCATTTCAGCTCTTATTTTTATAATATCATTTTTTATTATTATAACGGTCAATCAATATATAATCACTGACATCGATAATATTATTATTATTATAATTATTATTTTCCTTGCATAAAAACTATTGTGATGTAATAATTCTTTTATAATAAATAATTTAGTTGAAATGTTTTATTTATAAATAACAATGAAGTTTGATAACCCCGAGACAATTGTTTTTATTTAACTTTGCAATATTTACAGTTTACATAATAAGCATATCCGAATTCTGGTGTCGCCATCTTTTGACGCAATTGCGTACTACATTTTGTCTCTTATTCGGAAAAAAAAAAACTAACGCTCTTCGCCGCTTTGAAAGAATCTCTTGTGACTAGAGGTCTATTTCGCAAATATTAAGAAAATTACTGCATACAAAAATATTAAAATGGGTAGTATTATAGAGAAATGTTTGATAAAAACGTTGAAGTAGACAGTTTTTAAATCGAAGAATTATTTTAAGAGATATTTAATGTTAAATCTGGATAAAATTGTCTCATTAAATAAGTCTCATAGGAAAAAAAATATACATGGGAATTTAATCATTTTCATTCAATTTAATCATTCAATAGAAACTCGAAGTTTCCAGAGTGCATTTATTATTTTTAACTTGCCTAATTTTTTGACGGTTTATTTCAATTTTAAATTAAAATTTTCAGAATTTCCAGAGATATTTTTTACATATTTTAGAAAAGGTTATTTTAAATTGTTGCCAATTGTTAAAACAGCGCAAAGAATAATATATCCTTTAAATTAAAAATTTATTCACACGTGACTATTATAAACAGAAAAAAATCCTTTTAAATTAGAATTAAATGATAACGTGTTAAAAGCAGGAAAATATTAAACATTACGTCATAAAAATTGTTTTTACACATGCTTACTTAAAATGAAATAAAATTATAAAATAATCAATTATTTTCAAATTAGAATTAAATGATTACGCATTAAAAGCAGGAAAACATTGAAAATTACGTCATAAAAATTATATTTACACGTGAATATTAAAAGAAAAAGAAAATTTTTAAATAATAAATTCATAGATATGTGTTAAAAGTCGTAAATGGAGGAAATTACGTCATATTGGTCAAAGTGGCCAAATAATAATATTGCAAAACAGTTTAAATTAAAAAATGTATTTATATGAGAGATTTATTTCAAATTTCGAGATGATATTTTTAACTATAGTTGCCAATTTTAAGGTAGCGCAAATAATAATATTATCTTTCTAATAATAAAAATATTTTCAGTTGAATGTTACAAAGAGAAAGGAAAGTTTGGTGAAAATTATGTTAGATTTAAAACGTTACATTTAAAATCTCTTATTTAAAATCATTTTCTTATAGCGTTGTTAAAAAATACCATAAAGCAAAGACTCTGTTGACTTAGTTCCTTTTATATTTGGTAATTTTCAAATGTTTAACTAATCTTATTTAATCAAGCACGGAAACAGCAACTAACATCAGCTGATTCGGTCTTGAAATCCCTCAGTAAAAGGGAAACCCGTTTACAGTAAGATCGCCATTGATTTTTTAATTATACAGAGCAGCCTCGATTATCCGAGCTAATTGGGACTGTTAGTAAATCGGAATCGGAAATCTCGGTTAATAGAAACTGCGTGTAACTCGCCGTGCTTGCGAATTTAACATCTCTTTTAAAAAAATATATAGAACGTTTTTTAAATAATAAAAATAAATATATGTAAAGTTCTGTTTCACAGCTTAACAAATTTAAAAAGAAAATCAACTACCAGTTGTAAATTTTAAAATGCAAATTGAAAAATTTACGAAAGTTCACACAGCCACTGGAAACAAAGCATTGTTCGCTATTGACTTCTCAGGGTCCAATGTTTCTTTGGAGTTGAGTGCTTTGGGGGGCAGAAGGGCCTGTATAAGCACGGACAGTGAGCTAAAGAGTGTGGTTATTTTTAAAGCTCATTCAAAGGGGAAAAAATCAGACTTTGTTATCGGCTCGGTTAACAGAAACCTCGATTAATCGAAGCTCGGTTAATCCAGGTTCTACTATAATTCAATCTTCCGTAATCTTTTTAAAGCAGATCAAATTAATGGACTTTAGCACAAAGTCACATAGCTGATAACTGCCATGCTTGTTGGCCACCTTTTTTTCAAAAAGTTTGCTTCGCCTTATTCAATTAATGAGATATCTCCGATAAAATAAGTCACATTTTCCCGTTCTAAAATACTGGTATCCAAAAATCGTAGCATGTAACTGACACTACAAGTACTCATGGAACTAGACTATTTTAAGTCTGATTTTTATTATAGACTATATAAAATTATTAAAAATATATATTATTATAGGAACTAGCGGGCTTTGTCCGCTATTTACGTTACGGATATAAAAATCATGTTTTTTTTTTTAGGGAAAAAGAAATAAAAACCTATTTGACGATAGGTTTATAAAGACGCATTTTGTATTTGTGATATTTCCGGGGATGAGGAGGGGGGGGGACTATTTTGATTAAATATCGCAATTAGTCCACATGGCAGATATAATTATGATAGACACTAGCGGGCTTCGCCCCTCTATGGCGCCTTATGTGTCCAGCTTCCATAACTCAGAAACTACCTTTCGGACATCAATGCAACAGATTCCAAACGTTATAATTAACTTAATAATCACCCTATATAGCATTAAAGTAAATTTATGAGTACTGCATACTATTTTTTTATCGTAATTTCTGAAGAGAAAAAATTATTTCGGTTCCATTCTTAGGTACTGGTCTGAAAATTTTTGAAAAAGGGGGGAAGGAGGGGACATGAGACTGCTGTTTGTCAAACAACACAATGGGGTCTGGCTTATTCAACTTGAAAATAGCAAATAAAGCCTTTGTGCAACAATATTAAAAAGCAGAAAAACCAACGTTTAAAATGCACAAATAATATATGAAAAGCAGCAAACAGCTGTTTCGAATCTACTAGCGAGATTCTTCTTCAGTGCAAAAGGAACAGCGTGCCAGAAAAAGCAAGGCTGAGCAAAATCATAGACAGAGACGCGCTGGCTTTTATACCCTATGCGGGTGGCGAAGGCGCCGAAACAACCAATGAGAGAGAAGCAGTGGAAACAACTGGGTGGACAAGTAGCGACATCTACCGGAGAAGTACAGAAAAGAAACCAAAAAAGGGGAATTAAATTAACGCTTTCCAAATACTTGGAAAATCTGGAGTACTAGATAAGTCATTGACTAAAGAGTGAGAATTTTTAATGATATGGTAAGCTTCCCAAAAATCAAGATCAAGGTTAGAAGAACATTTTTGGATAATGATGGCTGAGGAAAAATCGAACCTATGTTGAGAAGACCAAGAATGTTGAGCAATAGAAGAACGTTTGAGCTCCTGATTTTTAACATAACCTTCATGCTCTTTTAAACGAAATCTAAGAGCACGTTTAGTCTGACCAATATAAGAAAGACCACACTGACAAGAGATCTGGTAAATGCCCCAATTATCTAGGCGATCAACGGGGTGTTTGAGATTTGAAAAAGGGATTTTATTAACAGGAGAAAAAATAACTTTAAAATCAAACCTTCTTAGGATTTTAGCAACTTGCTGACTGATTTTAGGAAAAAATGGTAATACAACTGAAGTATTAGAGTTGGAATTAGAATGCTTTTCAGAATGGTCGGATTTCGTCAATTTCTTATAAATAGAATCGATAATATTAGAGGAATAACCACGATCGACAGCAATAGCTTTGAGGTAATTAAGTTCAGCACTAAGTAACTGAGGAGTGGAACAAATATTAGTAGCCCGAAAAACAAAAGTATTGAAAGCAGCGAATTTCTGGTTAGGGGGATGAGAAGAATACCTGTGAGGTGGGAGACTGACAGCAAAAGGTTTACGAAAGACGGTAGTCTGAAAGCCATTTTCACAACGAATAACAAGGACATCCAGGAAAGAAAGACAGTTATTGGTCTCAATTTCAGAAGTAAATTGAATGCAGGGATCAATGGAATTCATAATAGAGAGAATATGATTAATATCCGAATTCATTTCAATCAGGACATAAACATCATCAACATAACGAACATAGAACGGAAATTTTAAGATTTCAAAAACCTTGACCTCAAAATAGTGCATATAAATATCGCATAAAATTGGACTAAGAGGATTACCCATAGCCAAACCGTCAATCATACGGAAGAAATTACCATTGAAAACAAAAGTATTTTGCGACAAGCAAGCGCGAGTGAGAAGTATAAGTTCCTCGATTTCAAAATAAGAGAAATGGAATTCACAAAGCCTTTTCTTGAGGCAATCTAAAGCCCCCTCAACCGGAACGTTTGTAAATAATGATTTAACATCAAAAGAAACCATCATGTGACCCTGCGGCTTAAAATTATGAAGTTTTTTAACAAAATCAAAAGAATTCTTAACAGTGAAACAGTTACTGCACAAAAGTGGGGAAAAAACAGAAACTAAATATTTGGCAAGCTTATAAGAAGCTGTACCGATACTAGAGACAATAGGTCTAAAAGGAATGTCAGGTTTATGGACCTTAGGTAAAGCATAAAACCTGGCACAATGCGCAATAGACGGAATAAGGGACTTCTTAAAGTTAGCAGGAATAATGGAAGAAGACTTAATGGCAGACTTAATAGAGTTAATTTCACTAGTGGAAGGGTCTTTGCGGATATCCACATACGGACCATCATTAATTAATTTATGGGTTTTTTCCAAATACGTAGATTTGTCGAGAAGAACAATCTGACCACCTTTGTCGGCCTTAGTAATAATTAAGTTTGGATCAGAACGCAAATTTTTCAGACATTGTTTAACAGGATGTTTAAGATTGGGTTTATAAACATTAGAATTGAAATCAACAGTATTGGCAATGAGATGCCTAATAGACTCTTTTTGAGAAGAAGATAGAGCGCTATGCTTAAAGGCTCTTTCAATAGGAGCAATAAGATTAGGTAAAGAAGGAATAGCAGAGACAGAAAAATTGTTATTCAATTTGAGAGCATCGAGCTGATTGTTACTTAATGGAACACTAGAAAGATTGACAACAGCATTTTGGTTAACAAGAGGCAAATTACTGCAGTTATTAGCGACAGAACTTCCACAAAGCGCATTAAATTTCTTCTTTAAAACCGAACAATGAACAGAAGAAGCTGTGAGAACTCTGCTCCATGACCTTCTGTCAATGGACTGAAAATCAGGAGTAGAATTAGCGAGGCTGATATGTAAAGAATATAACTCGCGCTCTATATGATCAATTTTGTGGCGAGTCTCTTGAGACTCAAGATCAAGGTTAGAAGGTCAAGAAGATCTTGAGACTCGCCACAAAATTGCTCATATAGAGCGCGAGTTATATTCTTTACATATCAGCCTCGCTAATTCTACTCCTGATTTTCAGTCCATTGACAGAAGGTCATGGAGCAGAGTTCTCACAGCTTCTTCTGTTCATTGTTCGGTTTTAAAGAAGAAATTTAATGCGCTTTGTGGAAGTTCTGTCGCTAATAACTGCAGTAATTTGCCTCTTGTTAACCAAAATGCTGTTGTCAATCTTTCTAGTGTTCCATTAAATAACAATCAGCTCGATGCTCTCAAATTGAATAACAATTTTTCTGTCTCTGCTATTCCTTCTTTACCTAATCTTATTGCTCCTATTGAAAGAGCCTTTAAGCATAGCGCTTTATCTTCTTCTCAAAAAGAGTCTATTAGGCATCTCATTGCCAATACTGTTGATTTCAATTCTAATGTTTATAAACCCAATCTTAAACATCCTGTTAAACAATGTCTGAAAAATTTGCGTTCTGATCCAAACTTAATTATTACTAAGGCCGACAAAGGTGGTCAGATTGTTCTTCTCGACAAATCTACGTATTTGGAAAAAACCCATAAATTAATTAATGATGGTCCGTATGTGGATATCCGCAAAGACCCTTCCACTAGTGAAATTAACTCTATTAAGTCTGCCATTAAGTCTTCTTCCATTATTCCTGCTAACTTTAAGAAGTCCCTTATTCCGTCTATTGCGCATTGTGCCAGGTTTTATGCTTTACCTAAGGTCCATAAACCTGACATTCCTTTTAGACCTATTGTCTCTAGTATCGGTACAGCTTCTTATAAGCTTGCCAAATATTTAGTTTCTGTTTTTTCCCCACTTTTGTGCAGTAACTGTTTCACTGTTAAGAATTCTTTTGATTTTGTTAAAAAACTTCATAATTTTAAGCCGCAGGGTCACATGATGGTTTCTTTTGATGTTAAATCATTATTTACAAACGTTCCGGTTGAGGGGGCTTTAGATTGCCTCAAGAAAAGGCTTTGTGAATTCCATTTCTCTTATTTTGAAATCGAGGAACTTATACTTCTCACTCGCGCTTGCTTGTCGCAAAATACTTTTGTTTTCAATGGTAATTTCTTCCGTATGATTGACGGTTTGGCTATGGGTAATCCTCTTAGTCCAATTTTATGCGATATTTATATGCACTATTTTGAGGTCAAGCTTTTTGAAATCTTAAAATTTCCGTTCTATGTTCGTTATGTTGATGATGTTTATGTCCTGATTGAAATGAATTCGGATATTAATCATATTCTCTCTATTATGAATTCCATTGATCCCTGCATTCAATTTACCTCTGAAATTGAGACCAATAACTGTCTTTCTTTCCTGGATGTCCTTGTTATTCGTTGTGAAAATGGCTTTCAGACTACCGTCTTTCGTAAACCTTTTGCTGTCAGTCTCCCACCTCACAGGTATTCTTCTCATCCCCCTAACCAGAAATTCGCTGCTTTCAATACTTTTGTTTTTCGGGCTACTAATATTTGTTCCACTCCTCAGTTACTTAGTGCTGAACTTAATTACCTCAAAGCTATTGCTGTCGATCGTGGTTATTCCTCTAATATTATCGATTCTATTTATAAGAAATTGACGAAATCCGACCATTCTGAAAAGCATTCTAATTCCAACTCTAATACTTCAGTTGTATTACCATTTTTTCCTAAAATCAGTCAGCAAGTTGCTAAAATCCTAAGAAGGTTTGATTTTAAAGTTATTTTTTCTCCTGTTAATAAAATCCCTTTTTCAAATCTCAAACACCCCGTTGATCGCCTAGATAATTGGGGCATTTACCAGATCTCTTGTCAGTGTGGTCTTTCTTATATTGGTCAGACTAAACGTGCTCTTAGATTTCGTTTAAAAGAGCATGAAGGTTATGTTAAAAATCAGGAGCTCAAACGTTCTTCTATTGCTCAACATTCTTGGTCTTCTCAACATAGGTTCGATTTTTCCTCAGCCATCATTATCCAAAAATGTTCTTCTAACCTTGATCTTGATTTTTGGGAAGCTTACCATATCATTAAAAATTCTCACTCTTTAGTCAATGACTTATCTAGCACTCCAGATTTTCCAAGTATTTGGAAAGCGTTAATTTAATTCCCCTTTTTTGGTTTCTTTTCTGTACTTCTCCGGTAGATGTCGCTACTTGTCCACCCAGTTGTTTCCACTGCTTCTCTCTCATTGGTTGTTTCGGCGCCTTCGCCACCCGCATAGGGTATAAAAGCCAGCGCGTCTCTGTCTATGATTTTGCTCAGCCTTGCTTTTTCTGGCACGCTGTTCCTTTTTCACTGAAGAAGAATCTCGCTAGTAGATTCGAAACAGCTGTTTGCTGCTTTTCATATATTATTTGTGCATTTTAAACGTTGGTTTTTCTGCTTATTCAACTTGGTTTTTGATGACTTCAATTGGAAGGTGGTTTGTTTAAAAGAGTGCGTTCCCTGCCCCATGAAAATTGGAACTATTGGTGCACCATCTATGTAAGGATTTAATAATTATAAATTGACATTTTGGATTTATTAATTTAAGGATAAAGTGTTTTTAAAGGAATATCAAATGAAACACTCTGTGCGATCTGCGATTATACTTACCCACTTGTTTTTATATACAAACTGCTATAAGGAAAATTGTAATAAAATAGTAAAAATTAAATCTGCATTAAATCCCATAAGTATCTTTTTTTTTAATCATTTTATCACTAACCTCAAAAAAGTAATGATATCAATGCAAAAACCCTTGACAGGTTAAAAGTTTCTGACGCAGCACTTTATCTTATGCTCTAAGAATTTTAAATACGGAACTTAAAAATACTGATATCAAATTTTGAGTGACGTTATGCTATTTCTTAAAAAGTATATTTGTATTTATTTCATCATTTTATTTTTGTTTTATTTATAATCGCATGTGCAAAAGTTATGTTCAACATGAAAAGCTGCATAAAATTTTATTCGCTGTTGCTTTATCATTTACATCTCTCATAAATTCAAAATATGACTTTTAAAAGATATGATATAAAATTTATGTGACGCCTTGATGTGACTTTAAAAGGTTTGTTTTAAAATTCAATTTAAATTATTTTTGACTTGGTTAAAATATTTTTTTACATCTACACAATACTTTTAATTTTCCAATTCACTGTTAAATATATCACTTTCATTGAATCTATACTATGCATTGAAATGTATTTATTTCAATAAATTGATTTATCTTTCGTGTCACGCTATTCAAAATTGTGAGTAAGATTTATGTAAATGGTTTATTTGCGTCAAACTATCCTTTTTCATACATTTCATGTAGTTTGGACACAATGACGCAAAGAAACCATTTACATAAATCTTACTCACAATTTTGAATAACGTGACACAAAAGATAAATCAATTTATTGAAATAAATACATTTAAATGCATAGTATAGATTCAATGAAAGTGATATATTTAACAGTGAATTGGAAAATTAAAAGTATTGTGTAGATGTAAAAAAATATTTTAACCAAGTCAAAAATAATTTAAATTGAATTTTAAAACAAACCTTTTAAAGTCACATCAAGGCGTCACTTAAATTTTATATCATATCTTTTAAAAGTCATATTTTGAATTTATGGGTTGGGTTGGGTTGATTTTTGACGGCCAATTATCTACACGAGGGATATAGGCCCGGGGGGAGTGCCCTCCGTGGGGTCTTTCAAAGGGAACCTAAACCGTATTAACGCATGGAAGATCCACGGCTCGAAGAAAACCACGAAAACTCCGAACGATTAGGCCGACGGGCGCGATTAAAGCAACAGCGAATTCTTATTCGCTGTTGCTTTTATTGTATTTTATGCAGCTTTTCATGTTGAACATAACTTTTGCACATGCGATTATAAATAAAACAAAAATAAAATGATGAAATAAATACAAATATATTTTTTAAGAAATAGCATAACGTCACTCAAAATTTGATATCAGTATTTTTAAGTTCCATATTTAAAATTCTTAGAGCATAAGATAAAGTGCTGCGTCAGAAACTTTTAACCCTTCAAGGGTTTTTGCATTGATATTTTAACACAGGGAAATGTGCGGTGTGGCAGTCGATAGAGCTCATTGTGTTAAATTAGGCACAAAGCAGGTGATATGTGATCATTCATTTTAATGAAAGCAGTATGGGATAACAAACGTTTGAATGCTATTTGTTGCTTCTTTCCCTAGACAGACAGGCATTGTGTCCATCAGGTAATTTAGTTTTGCGCTAGTGTATTTTTCTAAGTTAATGATTTAAAATAATCGATAATGATTTCTTCTGGTGTTCTTTGTTTTTAGGCTTTTGAAACCATAATTAGCAAAGCATGTTTTGCTATAATTTAAATTATGTTGTAGAAGAAATACCTCTGATTATCTTATACCTCAATTTTTTTCGTTGTTTTTTCTTTGACTATATATATTCGAAAATTTGTTATTTTCCCCACAGGGTTCTTCCGTGCTCAATTTCTTTCTGACACATACTCTATTTTTTTTTCTTTTAATTGCTTCAAATTTGTAGCAGAAATCATTTCAGTGCTTATGAATAAATTAGCGTTTTTCATTATTCAATTAAAATCGAAAAGTACTGATGATTGTTACTGTATTCCATATAGATTTCAATGTCAGATAATAGAAATCTACCAAAATGTGAAAATAATGTATAGCGATATAAGAAATAGTTACTTCAAAATAACAAGGGTCTAACTGACAAATCGGGCTGAAGTTCATAGAACTATTAGAATCTGTAATAAATTTGGGTGAAGCTCTTCCAAATATGCTTATTTCTTTTCTGAGATTATTTTCGTGTGATTTAGATTTTCAATGTATTGAGAAACAGAATTATCCTTTTTTTTCTTTTTTTTTTCCATAATTCGTTTTTAATTTTTAAAATTTGCCGTAAAAAAAAAAGTTTTAGGTAACTGTTAGAAATACATTACTTCAAGCTGTTATATTAGCCTCGTTTTTATCTCATCGAAAAAATATACTTCCCTAATACATACACTTTCCAACGTAGTTGAAAAAGTTTTTTGTCTTTGTTTCGTCTGTCGCCGTCTGTCTGCACTCTAACTTGATTAATATGCTTGCATTTCTACGTGATTTAGAATGTGTTGCTGGGATTTACTACAAAACATTATTTAAGATGAAGACTTATAGTTCGTTTACAAGGACACATAAATTTCCCACCATTGTAGTCTATGGGGAAACAAACATGTTTCTCAAGCGTAACATAATTTAATATTCATTCCTGAGGTGCACTACAACATGATTTCTGTAAAATTGAGAGTGCGTAGCATATATCGTTTATTTTCAGGGATACACAAAACATTCAGTTACATTACTGTCTATGCTTGATTATTGCTGAAAATACGTTTTCAGTTCTTGTATGCGCTTATGTAGTGTGCATAAATTCGATAAACAATTTACTAGGACTTTACACAAATAAATATATAAATTAAATTAATTAAAAAATAGCAGGTATTGGGCGTAAATTCCTTAAATGTGTACAGTGTACAGTCTTATTCTATTTCTAAGCAGATTATGTTTTAGTGTATACTGAGATATTTATAAGATATATAAGTAAATTTGTAATTTTTAATATTATAAAAAGATTCTGAATACACAGGACTGAGTTAAATTAAATTGAATACATTTCTATCTGTGTGGCAATTGCTAGAAGTGCATTTTAAAATGTACTATTCACAGTATTTTATAGATTATTTTCCATGTTTTTATGTGAAGTTATTTTTACTGTATTATGCGAATTATTTTAATTGTATTATTTTCCTTCTGATTTAAACTTGAGCATAATAAGTGGTGAGTGTAGATATCTGTATATCATATCTTCTTTACTTAAAAAAAAAAAAAAGATTAACTTTCCTTTCAGAATTTTTGAGTTTCATAATTTATGCGTGATGTATGATTCTATTTCTTGTTATTATTTCCATGCTTTTTTGGTTGAATCTTTAAAATTTACTATTAAGGGTGTTCTCAAATCCAAAAGGGCAACTTTCTGACATACGTTTTAATTTATTTTTGTTCGAAAATACATGAAATTAGCTGGTGTTGTTGTTCATAAACCATGTCATCGAGCTGTTTTTTCCGTTTTTATGCAAACTGAATAGATCTTTCAGAAAATAGTGTCAAAGTGGACGTTTTGAACCAAGTTTCCGCGCGAATGGAGAATAAGCACTCAAGAGCGGGCGAAAAACGTGTTTGTCACGTGATCAAAAACGATTGTAACTCAATAGGTAATTTATGGATCAAAAAATGGAAAACACAGTTCAATTCCAAATCGCTTCCATGGCCAAGCTTTCCAATTTTATACCTTTCCGTTAAAAAATGAATTCGTGAATATAATTCAACCCCCTCCTCCCCCTAGGTGCATCTTACAATATCATGTGCCAGACCCCCTCCCCCCTAAAATGATAACGTTATATATGCATAGCTAGCCCTTTTATCAAATCATCCACTACCCCCAGTTATCCCCCCCCCCTACTTCAACGCACACACACACTCACTTTAAACTCAAAATGTATTTTTTGTGGGCATATTATACTACTAGCCAGTTATACAATGATTTCCATTTGTATGTATCTAAAACTTACGGGCTCAAAAAACTCTCCTTTGGAAAACTTCCCCTTCAAAACTTTAGAAAGCAACTTTTACTCAGATTCTAAAACTAATAACTGAACTGCGAAGGAGGGACCCCATCGCCTGAGGGAAAAACACGAAGTCGCAGGTGTTTCAAAACCCGTTCAGTTTCTGAAACCAAACAAGGGTGCAATATGAATCCATTACGATATCTTAGTGAATGTAAATATCTGTTTTCCTATAGCACTTTTATTCTGCTCTGCTCAACAAGCGCAAAACGTTTTGACACATTTACAAATTCATTTTTTAGGGGAAATATGTAAAATCGGAAAGCTTGGCCCTGGAAGCGATTTGGAATCGAACTGTTTTTTCCATTTTTTGATACATCAATTACCTATTGAGTTATAATCGATATTGATCATGTGACAAATAGGATTTTCGCCTTTTACGGACTGGTTTTTCTGTTTTCTTCGGGAAATTCGGTTCAAAACGTCCACTTTGACACCATTTTGTGAAAGATCTATTGTGTTTGCAAGAAAACGGAAAAAATAGCTCGATTACATAGTTTCTGAACAACAACACCTCCTAGTTTCATGCATTTTCAAACAAAAATAAATTAAAACTTATGTCAGAAAGTTGCCTTTTTGGATTTGAGAGCACCCTTAGACGCACGAAATTGGAAGATGCACTTATTAAAAAATGTGTTCCATTTTTCTATAAAATAAAGGATCTATTACAAAAGGCTATCAAACTAAACGTTTTGAACCGATTTTCAGACGCGAGAGCCCGGAAATGTCATCATGAGACAACAATCACTTATAACTTAAAATGCAATACATTTATCGAAAACTGAAAAATGCTATTTGTTCCTAAATCACTTCAATTCTTCAATAGCACACTAATTTCTTGCTTTTACATTTAAAAAAGTCCGTGAATGTGTCGGAAATTTTTGCGTGAAAAAACACGTTTTGGGAAATCGCTCCAGGAATATAATTAAAAAAAAAAAAAAAAAAAAAAAATCAGAATTAAAAAAGAAATGTTTCTTTATGACTGCGTTTATTGAATCTGCGCTAATAGTCCAGGCAATAGAGACCGTGTAGGGGCAGAATTAATGCCCCTAGCAGAATTAAGGGTAGTTCTGGAAAAAGGCTTACTATATGTTTTTTGGGTCGCTGAATCCGAATTTTTAACTTCCCACCAAAATTTCCCCCGACAAACTCCCAAAATTTTGGTAAAATACCCCCAAAAAAGGAGTTGCGGGGGGGGGGGGGGATTTTGTTGGAGGCAAAGTTCGGAGGGGACACGGGAGAGGGAATGTAAACGATGTGTGTGGTTAAGTGGAATTGCGCAACTTAGTCCAGGCAGCACTGCGGCGCATGTTCCGAGGCAGATCCCCCCCCTTCCCCATTCATCCTATGTCATAATGTCATGTATGTTATTTGTTGCAAATTTTGTCTACTTTCTGAATTTCTAGATACTTTTTCTCTAAAACAGTAATAAAAAAAATTATATGATTTTTTTAATAAAAATCTTTTTGGGGGCATTTTACCAAAATTTGGGGGGGGGGGGGGGTTACCGGGGTAAATTTCGTTTGGAAGTTACAAATTCGGATTCAGCGACCAAAAAAAAATAACATACAGTAAGTCGATTTCTAGAACTACTATTAATTTTGCCAGGTAAAATCTCCTATTGCCTGGACTATAAGTTGCTAGGAATGTGATGTTGATTCTTCATCAAATTTTAAGGGGTGTGGAACGGGGAGAAGGGACAAAAAATTTTGAAAAATATTTCAGAAATTCAGCAAATCTCCCAACTTTTTAACACATTCGAGAAGTCAATCCTAAGCTTAGACGTACGGTATTGGAAGGTGCACTTATTTGAAAGCTACGAAATCGAAATAGCGTTTTTGATTTTTCTATCAAGTAAACTATCATAAAAGGCTGTCAAAGTAAATATTTTTAATAAATTTTCGTAACGCAACAACACGGAAATGATCATTATTGGAAAACAATAGGTTATACCGTGTTTACTCGCGTAATAGTCGCACATTTTTTTTGCCAATTTTTCATTGTGAAAGTCTAGGTGCGACTATTATGCGGGGAAATCTACTACACTATATTGTACGCTCTAATGCTAAAACATTACTGGTATAAAAAAGCACATAATAAAATTTTACTTACTAAAGGTTTCCAGATTATGTGCTGTTTATTAAATACCATTTTCCTTTTTATGGTAATATTTTTATAGACATAAAATTTACAAATAACTTTGTGAAATATTTTGACAAAAAACTCTCATAATAAATCACTTTCACTGAAGGTATCAATATATACTAATATAATGTGAATCGGTATCTGAAGAATGGAGTGACCATTGGGTATGTCAATGGGAGTAACAGAACATAGATGAATCCATTTTGAGTACTAGTTCTGGGAAGAGAACAGCTGATGATTTTCTATTTTGTACATTCTAAATAAAAAGGAGTGATTATTCACTCCAGAGGAGTGAATAGTCACTCTATCGCAGAGTCAAAATATGCCCAACCTCTTTAGAGTGACTATTCACTCTGAGCAAAAGTGAAATTTTTGACTCTCTGAAAGAGTGAATAGTCACTCCTGGGAAGTGAATATTCACTCTAAACAGGGGTGGATAATCACTCTTTCGGAGGAGTGACTATTCACTCTTGCTAAAGGAGAGCGGTTTTTCACCCCTGGTAGGAGTGAATAGTCACTCTTTCTTAGAAGTGAATGTTCATTTTTTATGGAGTCAATTCTTTTTTTATTTTGCTTTTATGGGCATTTTAAAAGAATCACATCTTTTACAGTATGCAATGAAAATAGATACAAGCGTGGTAAAGATTGGAATAAAATACTTTATCAGCAATATTTATTTAATTCATAGTTTGTAACACTAATTGAACTTTTAAGGAAAAAATCAGTTAAAGTTACATATGAATTTAATTTAGATTACTGACAGAAATAAACTAATATATTTTATTCCAATTTTATCCTTTGTGTTTGCTTTTATTGCATACCCTATAAAAATATTACTTTTAAAGTTTTATAAATAACTTTTTAATAGGTGGATATTATATGTTTAACAATGTTTGATGTCATTTTAATTTTTGGTTTTAACTATAAATTCCTATCTTTTTACCGTACTTTTTCCGTAAATTATTGCTATTTTTGCAAAGTCCTATTGTTCTAAAATATTTTTCATTTTTTTTTTTTTTTTTACTTAAAAACAATGCTTATAAACTTACATATATATATTATAAAGCAGTAAGCTCAAAAAGTTCCGCTCGAGTGTTTCCAAAAACTACCCGGTGGATTTTTTTCCAAATTGTATCATTCGATAGGAAATATTCCCGGGGTGGTTTATGAGAAAATATACAGGGATAGCTATGATTTTTGATAATAAATTTCGTATTTTACTGCTATTTTGAACGAAAAGGTTGCCAGTGATTATCTTTTGGCGAAAGGTTTGTTGATTAAAGAATTAAGATGGCTATATCTGTTAGAAAATAATACAAACACCTCGCGAATAAATGAAAAAAATACTGATATTTAATTTAAAAAACAACAAAAAAAGTTTTAATAAGACATAATATTATAAAACGAAAATATTTAATTTTAACATGGAATAAATATTTGTAATGCTTAAAGTATAAATTATTGTGAAATTTTACAATTAGTACAATATTTGGCGAATTATCGCTTGCGATAGGTTAAAAAAATGAATCTGAAAATTTGATTTGACAATTTTGAATGGATTTTTTTTTTTTTTTAGCTCTTTTATCGCATGCGCCAGGTTAATAAAAACGTGTCTGAAAACTTGATGAAATAAAATCTAGGTTACATTGTTTATTAGTCTTTTTCTCTTTTTTTGTCAATTTAATAATTATTTTTATATAATTCTCCCATCATATGATTTACAGGAAAAACTAGAAGTATTTGTAAAAATGGCTGTATTGAGTGACATGCTATTTATTTATTACCTTCGTCGCCAAACAATGCAATTTTAAGCCAAATAAGACAAAAGTGTGAAATAAGACGAGAGAAGAGCATTTCGGAGTAAATTTTTATATTCAACCGTAAATTATATAAAAAGCTGTTAAAATTATAATTATGTAGTCAATCATGTAAATTTTAGTGTAAATGTCTTCCATATACACACATATTCTAAAATAATTTACATTCAAAGATTTAAAATATTTTTTACCATACTATGGAATACCATTACTATGGAAACATGCGTTTTGTTTTCCTCAAGCATGTGATTTTTTATATCCTCGAACTCAGATCATTACTTATTAATTGAATATTGTGTATTAAGTTATTTTTTTAACATGCCGAACATATTGTCGATTTCACTTATAGGAATATTCACAGCTTTAAAAGTTAGGATATAAGAATATTGTTAAGAAGATTTTTGCAATTATACGTTATTACTATAAAAAAATGCAATTTAACAAATTACGACGACCATTTGGAAAATGATTTTTTCAAAGACTAAGATTTAAGACATAAACAGTCGCGCGATGTTGATCATACATTACGTACGCCATGGATTACATTTTTCGGTACTGTAAATTTTTAAACTTCTACGGAGCTGGTCATACATTACGTACGCCATGGATTAAAGATTAATATTTATAGACCAATTTTAAATGAAATTTCATTCTTAAACTTCTAAACATCCCACAATATTACTTTTTAAACAGTCGTATAGAGAAAAAAATGTACTTTTAAATGCAATTTTTTTTAAAGCTGTATCTCAATTTGTTTCTGAGTTATTAATTTGTTTTTGTAGAAGTATCCATCTCTGTTGACAGTAAAGGGAAAATACAGATTACTGTATAGATCAATCAGAAAACAAATAAATAGCGGGATTCAACAAATAAAACGCTTCAGATATGCTTTTGATTTTCTACCCTGACCGAGGACAATAACCATTTTTGCAAATGGTTAATAAATAAATAAATAAAATAAACATTTTGCAATAAATATTGCTTACTAATAAGTCATTTCTTTTTAGCTTTTTCTGCATAACTTTCTTTTGCTTAACCATTGTTTAAAAAATGTTTTATTCAACATATTGGACTAATCTTACGGAATCGTGTCACCTGCCAACGAGCATGTTGCATGGCGTATCAAAATTCAAAAGATTAGACAGATTTTGAAATTAGCGATTACGAAATTATGCTTTTTCATAATGAAGCAAACAAACAAAAGAAGATTTGTTATTATTTATTTATTACCTCAAATTATTTTACTCTCATAAAAAAAAATACTTTCAATGTAGGGGAAAAAACTTTATGGTTCCAATGGTGGCAAATGGAATAATGCCCATGGACTTATCATTTCAGCCTAGATAGGATTAAATTACCTGGAATTGCGATCAGTATAAAGCGAATTGTCCTAACGCACACTCTAGCAGCTAAACACAGCAACAAATTTAGAGTTATTTTCATAATCTGGGTTATTTTCACAACAAACGGAAGATTAATTTATTCTTAAATATAAAGAAAATAGCATACCTATTTGTTTGTCCGTGTTATTATGCTGTATAGAAAAATGCTAAATAAATCTTCGGTTCAGGTATTCACCAAAATGCATATTGCTAAAATTTTTGTATAACTAACTTTATTTATCATTGTCAGTTCCTAACCCTGGTACATGTGCAACAATATTGTTGCATCAGTTTTAATGTTTGACGTGAACCCTCACAATAACGTCGATTATGGATATTTATAAAGATTTTATTGGATGCATGAGGTTAATTTTTCTACAAGATTAAGCCATCGAGTTTTTTCCCGGGTTAACGGTTACATGATTTCAACTGGTCTACAAAATGAAAAGACAGTGAAAATGACGTCATTTTAGATTTTTTCAGGCAATTCAGCTTTAAAAACACACATATTTATGTTTCACTTTTCTTTTAAATATGAAAGTTAAACAATCTTCTTTGTCTGCAAATAATTTATTACTTTTTTGGCAGCATTTACCCTGCTAGAATCCAAAGAGGTAAATGAGTAGTAGCACAAGAGGGTATTTATTAAGAAATATAACTAACATCCAGTGAGATTGTATTTCAGCTACCAGAATCACATATTGCGCGAGCTGAGAGGCCTGGAAATCAAGGACAAACAAACGAAAATACACCACCCGAGCATAATTCAAGTTCAATGATAAATCTCTGCAATCATTGTAATGCATCTCTAATTTAATATTGTCAGATATGAGAACATTTTAATTCCTATTGTCATAACGGCCTCATTTCTGTACTAAAAGTGCACTGTGAATAATCAAATAAAAGAACTGCTTCTTAATAGCTAAATTTTGTCCAATGCATAAGGTAATATAATATCGCAATGACGTTCGCAACTTTTCAGCAACGCGGAAGGACATTCAAGCTAAAGGTCCATTAAAAAATATATACAAGTTCGAATTCACCATTTCGCTTAATTCAAGGTTTATTTGGAAATACTGACCAGCGCAGCGGGCATAGCCAGCTAGTTTTTTTAAAAATGAGTTCTAAGTATGATTTAAATATTAAGAATGTGTATTTTTTTCCGCTGTGATTTGCTTTTGTTTTATTTAATATGATCATGTAGTCTAAATTTTAAGTTCTTTGGAATATGTATATATATGTCTTTTAAACATATTCCTTAACTTAATCATGATTTCTAATTTTGGCCCATTATTGTTGAAAACAATACTTATTAATGAAACGACACGGTAAGTCATATTTAATTTAAATTTTTTATTCCCGTAGATATTGTATTTTGGGAATATGAGCAAAATAGATTTGATATGTAGGAAAATATTGATCTAGGAAATAGAAAAAAATAAATATAAAAATAAACACATTACATTTATTTGTATCTGTATGAATTTTAATAAAAATAAAGTGAATGACTGCATATAAAAGTTCTTATTGTTTAAAAAACATTTTAATGTAAAAAAGTAGTTATTAATCTCTTTAAAAAAATATTCAGTCCTAAATCATGTAAGAAAATATGAACTTTTTAAAAAATATACTAAAGCTGTCTTATCGATAAACTTCAAAACAGGCATAAAAAACATTTTATTTCAATGCTTAAATATCATGTTTTATTTTTTAGTGCCAAAACTTACGTGCATCAAAAACGTAGAAAATGCGTTTAAATTGAAGGAAATTTAATAACTGATACAAAATGTCTATAATTATTTTTTTTTATATTACTCAGTCTCGAAATTTTAAAATCATAACACGCAGAAAAATGTTTAGATACAATTTAAAAAAATTAATATACAGTAAAACCTCCCTAAAACGACCACGTACTGTTCCAATAAAAATTGGTCTCTCCGAGAGGTGGAGTCTCTTAATGGAGGTCATGTTTAAATCTAGATTTTAATTGTTGAAAAATGGAAACAATGTTACTTAAATTTATTTTTAACACTAGGAAAAAATATATAAATTTAAGTATCAAAATAAAAGTTAAGTACATAAGTTAATTACTGCAGAGTTTAAAAAATGAACACATTGAGTTTTGCTTTAATTTTACAGTTTTATATTTTATAATTTTTATTTCCAAGTTCTTTCGAAGTTCAGTAAATAAATGCATTTTTTTTGTGGACGGGAACAAATAATGACGATTTCATTACTTTATCTATTTCTTTGAGAGTTTTCCAACACAACAGGGCAGAGGAGTTTATTAACCGTCAGTCTTAATTTGTAATCAGAGTTAAATTCATTGCCTAAAAAGGCACAAAGGGGTTTAAACACTTAAAAGTTGCCGGGATAAAAAAAAATCTAAACTTAGTTTAGAAGTTTGATGAATAATGCACTCTCCGGAATTATTTTTTTAATAAAACCTTCTTCAAGCGACCAGGAAAAAACGGAATTTATTTCATTTTCTTCAAAGAAATCGGTCTCTCATGGAGGGGGTTCAACTGGGATGGTCTCTGAATGAAGGTCAAATTAGTATTGAGCCTATGGGAATAAATTTCGTTCCATGAAAAAATGGTTTTAACACTTTTGATCAGTTTTTCTATGTTACTTTCATTATTAGATTCCCTAGACCCATTAGAGTTATTTGTCGAACCTTGTATCCTTAGCCTCTCCATTTCTAATTCATGTTCCATCCTCAATTTTTTTAGACCTCTCTTCTCTTTCTAACTTTTTCCTTTCAACCCTTTCTTCTCTATCGCGCTCTAATTTTTCTTGTTTTTCTTCGTGCTCTAATTTTTTCTGTTTTTTAACTTTTCGCGCTCCAACCGTTCCGCAACAATAGTGTTAGATAATTCCATAACAGCCCCCTCGTCATATTCATCGCTGTCCATTACCTTTTTCTTAAGCTGAAATCTGGTATCATCTTCCGTGAATTCAACCCCCAATTCTTCGGCTATCATCTGAAGATCCACCCGTTTTAGTTTCAATAAGAAAGCCATACCTTCACCGATTACTATTACCACTCTACAATAATATTTAAACCTACCAAATTAATATTTCCTAAATTTCTACCTTAGTACAGTTACCTCCACTTATTATACTGACTAATACCTTTCAGATAATCGATGTATTATATTTCTAATTTAACCTTCTGTATAACCTGATTTTCCTCAACCATTAATATCACACAATTTACTTCCAATAAAACAAAAGGCAAAAATATTATTTCGATTTGATTACTATGCAATACAGATTCCAATTTACACATTAGATAATAACATACAATTTACATAATAATACTGATACGTTGCAAATTGAATAAAAGTGCTAATGTCAATAGAAACATCCACATAAAGAAAAATTGTATACCATACACATATAAATTCCTACAATTATCCTCAATAAAATATTTCCAAATTCAATATTGGTCTTCACACTTATAACAGATAAGATCAAAACCTTCTATTTTTTTCTCCACTGCGAGCCTTTTTTTTTTTTTTTTTTTTTTCGAAATTTACTTCTATCCAATTAAAATTCTAAGCAAATGTTCATTACTCGTTTATTATCAACTCTTCAAACTTAAAACAGTATTGCTTCATTTAAATATTACTTTAATAATAATTTAAATTTAAGTAAATTCAATTATTCCTTCCAACTATTATTAACACAATGCATTAATTTTGTTCACTACCATTATTAGTAAAGAAAACAGAAAATCAATATTAGCACAAGTTATTATGACTCTTTCTTAAAACAATAATAAATATGGCTATTAAAATCTCCTACCTATCTGAACACAATTATTTGATTGCACATAAATTACCTAAACAATTTATCTTAAATTACTATCAATTATACAACAACAAATACATTTGGTTCGAGAATGTCAGCAGACAGAAATGATCAAAACACCTTACTTTATACTTTATCTAATGGGGTACTCCGCTGCTCACACGTAGTTCCGCGATGCACTCAATATTTCACACTTTAAAGTCACTTTGATGATATTCAATACTCAGGCTGTAATACACCATAATTTGATTCACTGTAGCGATGACAGGGCACACCACTTTAGTTCGGTTCGCTGTACCGATGATAGGACCTACACACTCTGTATTTCTGCTCGACGCTTGGTTTTTATCACTCTAAAATTCCGTTCGACGATCCGGCATTTCCACGCAAGAATTCCACTAGGTGCTCCGGCACAAACACACTGCAACACGGCTCGCTGGTCACTGGTCCAAGACGATTCTATCCCACCGCTGCCACCAATTTGTCGGAGTTTCCTCTTAGTCCGCACAACTTCGAAGAAAATCCTTATTATTTATATGCTGCCACCACCGATATGATTACGTGATATCGGTCACGCACTGAGAAGATTGTTTAAATGAAAACCAACGCTTTCAATTAACTAAATTAACAGTTTATTTACACACTATTTACACAACAACAAGACGCTATTTACACTTACAAACTCGGATATAGATGATCCGGTTCAACATTAAATTGAATACAGCAAATGCTGGCTGTGTACTGTTAAACTACGTTAAATCAATCTCACTCTACACACGTTAAATTAGCTTTCCGGAGATCAATCTCGGTCTCCCAACACATGGGCAATGGGCTCTAAGCATAAGCTTTCCGAGCCTCTCTCAACCTTACGCACTCTCTCAGAGCTATCCAAGGAACACCCGTCCACCTCGCGAGCTACGCTCAAACTGACTATCCCAGCCTAAGAGACTGCCCTCCAGCAACCCCTTGCTTCTTCTCAATCTAACACCTCCAGAGCTTTCTACCTGGCTCCCATTGTCTCCCCATCTTCCACAGACATCTCAAAAGGTTGGGCACGCCCCTCTCAAACTATCTTTTTTCCCCCTCATTCCACCTATACATTTTCACCGGCTTAGATCCAGTTTTAGATAAGGAAAGATTGTTATTTTGAAATTCCAGTACACAGCCCATACAATATATAATATATTAAGACAAAAATAATATAGAACATCATTTCTAATAGCAGATGTTTCTCGGAACCTGACATTGAGTTTTATTCAAAGCGTAGTTGCTCGAAGATCGCTGGTGCTGCCATCTACATTCCAATTTGTGAAAGATTGAAAATGATTAAAAAAGCGAAAGTTTCAGTTAAATTAAAGATATAAAAAAATTGAAGAAATTTCGAAAACACAGCGTAATCAAGAATGCTTTGATGAATATGTGGAAGTTGGGAAAATGTTCCTTAGTAAATTTTACGTTCACACTTAAGTAATAACTTTCCGGAAGAAAATTGACAAAAGTCAAACTTTGACAATTTTTTGTGTGAAAAGTATTAATCTTAAAAGTAAAATAAAAAAATAGCGCGATTTTAAAGAAACAAATTTATCATCTTAAATTTTTTAGTGCATGTGAAGGTAAAAAGTTTTTCGTTTTTATGTCAGAAAATAGAGTCCAAAACGCGCTTTTCATTTGAGAACAGCCTTAAGAAGAAAAAGGAAATGTAAAATTAATTCAAAAACCCTTCAAGATGTTATTTTTAGAAGATTAGCCAGTAGATGGCGCTCGTTTCTGCTATGGGAGGAGCCTACAGTTTGTTTATACCAGAGCGTTGTGCAATTTAGCGCTGACCGCTTGACATCTCATTTGGGGTAGATAAAGAATTTTTTTTCTTTCTGAAACGAAAAGTAATTTATATGTAAGATTGTGTTTCCCATGCAATGCAACTTTTTAATATTTTCAGAACTGGGTCATTCCATGTGAAATCAACCAATTTACAGAAAACTTGTTGCGCCATAATCACGGATTTTTTATTTTTATTTTTATTTATTTTATTTTTTTTATTTTTTTTTTTATCATAGACAGACATAGTAGTGAAACATCTAAATCTGAAATGTAAAAATTATTTTTGTAGTATTGGCTGAGATATAGGGATAAAGAAAATTTTCCTAATTGGGAATTTTACCTTACGAGGGCCGTATGAAAATTTAATTTCAGATTTGAGGTTTTCACTACTATGTCTGTCTATGATAAAAATTTTAAAAATATCTGTGACTATGGTACAACACCCATTGATTGAATTCGTATGGAATGACCAAACTTAGTTATAAATTAAAGACTTTTTTCATTTAGCTGGTCACACATGACAAATCGCCAAAATTCTTTTAATTTACAATTGTATGCAAGTTCCAACAACAATGAATTTAATTATGTGCCAAACTACACTCGTGAAAATAGGCGAACTGGCTCTGAAACTGTAAAACTGATATACAGTTCTCTATTATATATTACATTAGACTCCCTCAAATCTGCAACCCTAAAATCTGCAATACCTTCTGCAAAATATCTTCTAAGCAAAATGTAATTTGTATAGAATTTTTTTTTAGTGAGACACTATCTACAAATGAAGTATTTCTTATTGTTTTCCCCTTCCTAAAATGATACTTAGAAAACCACAATTGTGATTAGGAATGGAAAGGTAATCACTTTAAATAACTTTTGCAATTAACCCTAGATCTACCGGGAATTTTATTCAAGTTTTAATAAAACGTTTTACACCAGAATTTTTATTTAAAACTATTTAACTTATTTATTTACCTTATTTTTGTCTGGTTTATATACTTAGTTTATTTTAAAGAAATTTCTGGTTTGAATGAATATTTTGTATGTACCTGTCGGGTCCAATGGACCCGTCTGGTAGACGGAGGGTTAAATAACACTTTGGAATTTAAAAGTTTTGTCGGTTTCATATATGTTAAAATGAATTAAGCATTATCAAATAATACACAATCAAAAGAGCATATATATTTAAATATACAGATCGAAGAGCACATTCATCAAGATTACTTTTAATTATTGACAATACATAACTTAATTTTTTTTTCAGGCTTGAGATATGTTTAAAGTTTCATTTTGCAATTTATATGCAAAAAAGTCCTATCCTTTCCAGGAATGAAAGACAGTTTTAATAAAAAACAAAAAGTTATATATTTTTTAAAAGAATTAATTTATTGTATAATGAATGAAAGAAACAAGGATTAAAATTAAAATTCTAATTGATCAATACAAAAGAAAAAGTTGCTGCTACACATTTTCTTCTAAATCTGAACTATAAATTTCATTGTTTACGCCCAAGTGTGTATTGCATAAAAATAAATAATTTTTGTAAATAAATACCTTTATTAATAATATAATTTACATGCATAAAATAACAATGAATATTAATATTTCTATTAAAACATTAATCCATTTCCCTCATTTCTACTGGAATAGCATTTAAAAAATTGTAAGATGATAATGAAGAGTATAAAACACAAATTAGAAATTTGACTGGTCAAAATACGAACAGACTAAATGATAAATAAAAACATAAAACTATGAATGAATTATAGCAGAATGCTGATTTAGAGCTTTACAAGCTCCATCACCAGTGCAATGGCATGCATTTATTTTTACTATTTTTAACAATTTATGAGAGTGGTGATTGTTAAAATGTTCAAGTCCACTGTAACATATTTAACTACCAAAACGGAAAAGCATTAGAATCTTAAGCCTGTATATTTTATTGACATGGAGATTTTTATAATTAACCCTAGAACTACCGGAAATTTTACTCAAGTTTTATAAAAACATTCTACACCAGAATTTTTACTTAAAACTATTTAATTTGTTTATTTAACTTATTATTGTCTGATTTATACATTTAGTTTGTTTTGAAGAAATTTCTGGTTTGAATAAATATTTTGAATGTACATGTCGGGTCCAATGGACCCGTCTGGTAGACGGAAGGTTAAGTTCGTATGAAAAACCAATAGGCGGAAAAAAATCAGTCATCAGTCTGGCTTAATATTTGACGTAATAATGGGTAATAAATCTTTGATAATCAAATGTGAATGTACACGAAAATAATACACATAGATTTTTAACACTTAAAAGCAAAAGCAAAATTAATAAAATAAATGAATAATAAAAGATATTAATCAGGGTTAGAATTTAAATTTGCCTTTCTCTTAAGGGGGCAGATCACGTTGAAATGAAAAAAAAATCGATTTTTTGAAAAATTCAGTGTGGATTCCTTGAAATGTTACAAATCCATTGCAAAAAATTTTTTTTAAAAAATTCGAATTAGAACGTGAGTTATCGCTAAAAACGTCTGACAACGCAACAGAAAAAATTGGGGATTCCCCTTTAACTCAGAACAGCTGTTCCGCGCCTCCGCGCTGTTCATTTGTTTACATTTTGCTCGCTCGCATTGCGCTATCTCTTTCCTCTGCTAACGACATTTTATAAAGGTATTCTTACCGTGAAAGATTTCTACACACATTGTTTTGACTCCATGTATCTGTTTTAGTTCCGATGGTTTGATTTTCAAGAATATGAAAGAAACTAAACTCTCCGAGAGTGTTTGTTTTGATTGAAACTTTGTATTTGCACGAGGCAGAGATCTTTCATTTGCGCTGTTATTTATTAATACGATTATTTTTTCTTTTATATAATTTGTCAATTCAAATTAAATATGGATAAGAGTACTCGAAAATCAGGTGTAAGGCCAAGTAAGAGAAAGTTCAAAGGCAATCAGCATACGATTCCAAAAGTTCAGAAGCTAAGTGCTTCTGGTAACAAGCTGAATTTTAATTCAAAATTGCAGGCATCAGAATTTGATGGATTCGCCTTTATTGACAAAAAAATTGTTTTCTCTGCAATGGAAAATTGTATGTGCTGCATAAAATGTCATTCATCGTTAAAAATCGAATCTGAAGTAGTGTTTGGCCTCTCAGAAAAAATCAATATTGTGTGTTCTGGCTGTGATTTAATTTCATCTTTCAGAAATTCTGCAATGCTTGGAAGGTCACAGAAATGTGCAGAGATTAATAAGAGATTTATTTATGCTATGAGATGCCTTGGACAAGGATTAGCTGGAGCACAGACATTTTGTGGCATAATGGATATGCCTCCTCCCATCTCTAAAAAGGCCTACAATGATGAAGTGAAAAATCTTAAAAAAGCTTCAACTAAATGTGCAGAAGAAAGCATGCATAATGCTGCATTATTGGAGTTAGACCTAACAGAGGATGCTGGAATTAATAATAATATCACAGTGAGTGGGGATGGCACTTGGAAAACGCGTGGCCATTCCTCACGTATTGGTGCATGTACTCTTATTGGTGCTGAAAGTGGCAAAATTATAGACACAGAAGTTTTGTCGACACGATGCAAAGGATGTGAAAATTGGAAAGGAGTACGCAAAGGGGTTAAGTATGAAAAATGGTTAGAGGAACATTCTAAAATTTGTGAGAAGGATCACATTGGTTCTGCTGGCATGATGGAGGTTAGAGGGATGAACAGAATTTTCAAGCGATCCGTATCCAAGCATAAAGTTCGCTACTCAAAATACATAGGTGATGGCGACTCAAAAACATTCACTTCTCTGCAAAAAGCTGCGCCTTATGGAGCTGAATTCAAGATTGAGAAAATTGAATGTGTAGGACATATTCAAAAAAGAATGGGCACACGACTCCGAAGAAGAAAGGCTGAGCTAAAAGGCAAAAAACTGAGCGATGGAAAAGTGATCTCTGGAAAAGGTCGTCTTACTGATGACGTTATTAACAAACTCACAGTATATTATGGAAATGCAATTCGAGGTAACAATATGTCAGTGAAAGACATGCAAAAAGCCGTCTGGGCCATATTTTACCACAAAAGGTCTACCGATAAAGAACCTCTGCATGACTTTTGCCCCCAGGGTGAAAATTCGTGGTGTCCTTATCAAAAGGCAAAAGTTTCTGGAGATGTTTACCGCCATTCAAACACTATTCCAGCTGCTGTTCTGGACAGCATAAAAGACATATTTAAAGACTTGTCCATGCCAAGTTTGTTAAAAAAATGTGTGGGGGGGGCATACTCAAAATGCAAATGAGAGCCTAAATGCTCTCATATGGAAGTTTTGTCCTAAGACATCTGGCTCGGGGAAAAAAATTGTTCAGATTGCAATAAATGAAGCAGTCATGTGTTTTAATGAAGGGCAGTGTGGACGTATTAATGTTATGAGGGAAATGGGCTTGCAAATTGGCAAAAATTGTACGTTGTATGCTAGTGAAGCTGATCAAAAGCGAATTGATGCAGCTGAAAAGAGGGCATTAGCGTGTACACTTGAAGCCCGCAGAGCCAAAAGAAGGGCAAAAAAAGCTGCGGATGAGGCTCTGAAACTTCAAGAAGGATGCGTTTATGCCTCTGGTGGATTTTAGCATAGTAAGCAATCAAGCCGTTTTACTCAAAACTATATTTTTGGCATTGCCCGTAATCTTTTTTATTTATTTATTTTTACTTATTTATTTATTTATTTTTTGCTAAATTTAATGAATATGGTACATGCATATTATCCAGGCCAGGTCAGCTAGAACCGAGCCAATTATACTAATTACAGTAACCCTCATTTATTTTTTTCAACTGTCAATGGTAAACAAGATTGGCATTTGACAATCATTTTTGGCGATAAATATCCTAGCCCGGATAATACGTAAGTATAATGAATATTATAAAGCCATTAATTATGCAAATGAATTTAAATATACTTTAAAATTTTGCTTCAGTGTAAGATATAGCAATATAAGTGCAATATTAAATATATATATGCAGTAGAATTTTTAAAATCTTGCGTTTCAAAATGCATATTTAAAAATTCCTATTTTTGTCGTTAGCGCCATAAAATGTCAATTTTGTCGTTAAAATTTAAATAATTAATATTGCTAAATATATATATTTAAATGTTTTTCTTCTTAAACCATAAGTATTTATGAAAGTATAGAAAATATTGTTTTATTACATTAATTGGTTTTGAAACTACAGAGTTTTTAGTAGTGGTCAAATTATTGTCACTTTCCGGTTGCTCCGAAAGCGATCACTAGTGTGTACACTTAAAGCTCGTAGAGCCAAAAGAATGACCAAAAAAGCTGCGGCTGAGGTTCTTCAACTTAAAGAAGGATGTGTTTATACCCCTTCTGAATTTTAGCGTCATAAACAATCTTCATTCTTATAAAACTTGCAGTTAATTTATAAAATTAACTTTGAAGACGTTTTTCTCAAAACTGTATTTTTTGGCATTGCGCGCGCTCTCATTTAAAAACTAATTATCGTAGAGTCATGAAATTTTGCATTTTACTAATTTTCATGCGTATATTTAAGCTGAACCTCAATTTAGCCAGATTTTTGTCATAGAAAAATTTTTATTGAATAAATAAGTGTAATTTTTTTGCTAAATTTTATAACTATGATTATTGAAGCCATTAATTATGCAAATGAATTTAAATATACTTTTAAATTGAGGTTCAGAGTAAAATATACTAGAATAAGTAAATGTTGCTGCAATATTAAATATATATATGCAATAGAATTTTTAAAATCTTGCGCGCAAGATGCATATTTAAAAATTCAGATTTTTAAAATGTCAATTTTGTCATTAAAATTTAACTAATTAATATTGTTAAATATATATAATTGAATGCTTTTTTTTAAACCATAAGTATTTATGAAAGTATAAAAAAAAAATTGTTGTATTCCATTAATTGGTTTTGAAATTACAGAGTTTTTCGTAATTGTCAAATTATTGTCATTTTCCGGTTGCTCAACGTGATCTCCCCCCTAATTTTAGGTTTTGGAGGAGACACTTGAATTACGTTTGTATCTTAATTTTAAAAGTAATATTATGCTGTCACTGAGATATATTTCATATTTTTATACCTTAAAATAAATTAAAAATGCATGGAATACAAATCTAAGGATAGAAAATATTTAAACGTATTATTATAGTATGTAAGTTGTCTTCAGGCAATTTATAATACATTTAAAATTCAGACTAACTTTGATCTGTTGATATGTATGAATAAATAATATATATACACATATATAAACTTAAGTCATATTATGAAAAAAAAAATAATCTATAAATGGGTTCTACTGGTAAATATTTGTGCCGAAATAAATTCACGTTACAAATCACATAAAAAAGTAACCACTAGTATTGAATAATTGCCGAAACGTCAGTGAAAGCTTACTGTGGAGACACGAAAAGTTTTGGTTTCCGTTAGTCTGTCTGTTCCGCGATAACTGCCGCAAAAAGCATCCGATTAACTTGAAATTAAGTGGGTATGTTGGTGAGGTACTCGGAATTTGCTGTATAGTTTTTTGTTATATTTGGTTCATTCGTTCGGAAGATATAGAATATTTTATTTTGCGCAATAATGCTTTTCTATGGCAATTCAGACGATTTTTCCATTTTTATTTGTTGAAAGGAAATGGCTCAAAGATTGAAGGATTTAAATGGTGAATCATACATCATTCATATTAGTTTGAAATTTTGTACATTTGTACATATTTTGTACATATAGAGTTTTTAAATGGAAGATCCCCTGGAAGATTTGAGATTTTGGGTTTTCATTGGTCAAAAATTGCAATTCACCATTCCCCCCTGGAGAAAAAGAAATTCCTCCCAGAGAAAAGTTTCTGAATTCAACACTGTTAAGGTATATTTTTAAAAAAAGTTTTAATTTATGCTTCTTACAATTTTTATAAATAAAAAAATGATTAAAAAAGATACAACTTTCAATGAAATTAATCTTTTAAAAAATATTTGCAAATACATCATGAAACTTATCACCTTTTAAATGAAAACAGAAAGTGAAATTAAAATTTTGATTAAAAAAGGGGGGGAGGAGGCATAGCAAAGATATGAAATACACTTCAATCAACTAATAAGTATATAAATACCTGTTAATTTCTTCATATCGGGCAGACTTTTTTACACAGTTTTTTCTTTTACTCTCTTCTTTTCTTCTGAATGTACTGATGTCTTTGGAAGACAGAGTCTTGGCAATGAAAAAATCTTCAACCTGGGTCTTTGACATGTTTCAGCTAAAATTAAAAATGATTGTTTGAATGATCAAATTATAATCCGATTTTCCCTTTTTATTAATTTATGTATTTGTATAATTGTTTTTATATACTAAGTATCTCATCAAAATATCTTTCTAAACAGATATCTGAAAAAAAAATAAGATAGCAAAAAGAGAGGATATATCTCCTTATATAAAAATGTATTGTGTTTAAAAGAGTAACTTTAATGAAAAAAAAAAAGCATTTTTATGTTATTGAAATTGACTGCCTATCTATCTCGCATGTAGTAATCAGTATGGCTATATGCAAAATTGATTCTTTCCTTTATCTAAAGGGTGAAAAAAAATCAAAATTAAATGTATTCAAATGGAAACTGATAAATGTAACGAATTAATTTTGATCCAGAACTACTTTTGAATTAAATTTTATAGTAATTTCCTCCACGAGAGTAAATATAAACTTATTTTTGTATTTGTCAAATGAGCTGTCAATGCAATGCATTACTTTTGCTAAAAAACAAATATTTACTTTACTTACGTGGAAAAGTAAATGCATCCAAGTCAAAATGCTTTGAACAAACAACCATTCTTTTTTAAACTTCTTTGCCAATTTTTAGAATTCTTATCCATTCTTTTCTTCAATTAGCAACAACCGTGCGGGTGCGGCCATCAACAGTAGTTTTTTGCACAACATTTTTAACATTTGGAAATTTATGGAAACTGACTTGAGGGGATTTACTACCCATAGACTGACATTGGGGAACACAACAATTTGTGTTATCCCTTTTTTTGCACCTTTTAAATCCATTTAAAAGGAAAATAAAAAAACGATGAAGATTGACAATAGAAATGACATTTTAACGCAGATTTCAATGGAAGATACTCACGGTATCAGGTCTGTTTCATTTCAGACTTTCTCCGCGAGAGGGCGTCTATTTCATTTCAAAGGCGAATGAACGACATACAGCGATTGGTCGAGGCTAGCGAAAAAGACAGGCTAATGCGGTGGGTCCGATTCTTCTTTTTTTACAGACCGCTGGAGTCACGTGATGCTCGAATGCACCAATGAAGGTGTGCGAAAAGAGCATCACGTGACTCCAGCGGTCTGTAAAAAAAGAAGAATCGGACCCACCGCGGTAGCCTGTCTTTCTCGTTAGCTTCGGCGATTGGTAGACAACGATGGGCGCGCTGCTTTGTACCAACCGCTGTATGTCGTTGATAGCGGCCAGCCACCATTTGTGACTTCGTGGTAATGAATAAGCAAGCCCGGTATCTACTGTTGCCCTGGCGCGCCGCTTTGTACGAATTACCGGGACAACGCGTCCTATATAAGGGAGAAAGCCTTAACACGCGTCACAAAAAGCAGACAAAACAAAGAAAAAAAAATCGAACAACTTGCATGTTTCGATTTTGTTGACTTGTAGAATCACTAATTATTATTTTCTAAACTTTAAAATGTGCTTATAACTACTTAAAAGGTGATACAAACATATAAAAATGTTATTTAATGCAAACCTGAGGTCTTTCGAACACACACGCGATCATTTTCAAAGGGAAAAAGCCAAAGGACCTTTTTACCTGTGAAAATGAACACGTGTGTGTTCGAAAGATCTCAGGTTTGTATTAAATAATATTTTTATATGTTTGTGTCACCTTTTAAGTAGTTATAAGTATATTTTAAAATTTATTAATAACAAGGTGAAAATTTCCTTCACGACACTAATGTTTAAAACAGTGTTTTGACTCTATTATTTTCTAATAATAATTAATAATTCCACGAGCCAAAAAGAACGAAACAGGAAAGTTCTTCGAATTTTTTTCTTCTTTTTCCCTGATTTACTTTTAACTAATTTTTCCTTTTGATTTTCCGTGTCGGCCTCAACTTTTTCTTTTTAGTTCTGAATGTTATGGACCTCGAAAAGTTTAGGTTTAGGTTTCTTCGTAACTGTTACTCCTCTAATTCCTTATTGTTTTAGCGACTGACTTCGAATTTTTGCCTTTTTAAGCTTTAATTATTCTCTCTTTTTCAATTTTCTTCTTTGATTTTTCTCTTCCATGTCTTTGTCCTCTTTATATATATATATATATATATATATATATATATATATATATATGCTTCATTTGAAAAGCCTTCCGGGGGCAAAGCACTTCCATTCCTAAAATGCTAAAATGAGCGCACCTAAAATAACACCCGAATTTACAAACAAATTTATTTCAAGATAAGTAAAATATTTTGTGCACGTACTTAATAAAACGAAAATTTTAAAATTAAAATTCTGGTGCTAATGCGGTATTTAGTTATTAAAATTAAGGGGTCTAAAAATGAACCACCACCCTTCAAGGGGTTAAAATTTTACCCTAGCTTTTTGGCTGAATTTTGATTTGCTAGTGAAACCGTTTTTAAACAAATATCTTTCAAAAGCATAAAATGGATTAGCTTCAGGAAGATATAGGGCATTCTCACAATCTTTTGATTTTTGGGGGAAAAAATCTGGCGAAATTAAACTTGCTAAAATAACATTTTAATCTGATAGACGAATGCCTTAATGATTCAAAATGAAGAAAAAATGGTCAGCAGCGAAAATTTTTTTATTTAACTGAGGTTTAAGTAAAACTTGCGAGTTTAATTTTCCTTACCATTTTACCCCTATAACTTTTTATTTTCATCTAAATTTTTACATATAATGAATTTGCATAGTACCCACAGGACATTCAAATAAGAAATAATAACAATATAGTACTTTTAATACAGAATTTTTATATAACATTGTCTTAAAGGGGTATTAAAAAAGAGACGGTTAGGTAAAAAAAAGGGGATGGTATTAGAAAAAAGGGACGAAATGGTAAAAAAGGGGACGGTAAGGATGGAACGGTACTGAAAATTACCATTTGTTTTTAGGAAAATCATGTTAAGACTAAGTGATAGCCACAATGTTCATTGATTTTTAAAAACAGTTGTTAACATTGGATTAATTTTTTTTAATTATTATTTACCTAGAAAAATGCAGGAATAAACATTGGGGACGGTGAGACTACCAACAAAGCCACGATGCTTGGAATTGATATTTAAATGCTGATTTAAATTCCACAGTAAATTTCCTGCCAAAGAATTTTTGACATTATTTCTCTAGCATACTTTTGGATGAGAAAAAACTTGAAAAAAATTCTGTGGCTGCATCTGAAATGATTTTCTGTGTAATTTTAGAAGAGGGAGGGTAAGGAATCTATAACCCAGGGACAGAGTTTAAAAAATAATAACAACCCTAAAAATGTGTGCAGGTTAATTTTTAGCTACATATTTATATAAAACAATAGTTCCAGTTTCAGAAAAAAATTACATCGAATTATTTTTATTGAAACAATTTTATCCAGACAGCTCGAAACTTAAAAATCAACAGCAGGGACTCGGGACGGTAGATGAGTTTTCCTGGTATTTGGACCCCCAAGATCGTCCAAAACTTATTTATCTCGTAATATTGTTATGCAATCATGCAATGGGATGTTCCCCAATCCCCAGTATATTAAATTAAAAAAACACAAAAAAGTGTATTAAATAAAAAAATATTATTCAGGGACATGAAAGTCAAAAGATTGTGAGAATGCCCCATATATTTGTGAGTGTAATTCCGGTTCGAAATATGATTCTGGAGTAGTACACACTGTAAAAAATGCAGGAATGACCCTTGAAAATAACGGGAAGCTGGGTTGTTCATTATTTTCATAGAACGTTTCGTCTAAATATCGAAATTTTACTGAATAGGTTCCACGGGAATATAGCAGCAAGCTTCCTGCTAAACACCAAGGATGTTTCTACTAATTTTACAGGAAACTTACTGACATTGCAGCCCAACGTTTCATTTGTCAACAGAAATATTTCTTATACTTTACAGAAAGGATATGGATTTTTCACCGGAACTTTGCATATTTATTCAGTAAAGGTTTCTTTATTCGTAATAATGAGGACTTTTTTACGGCTCCGCAAAAACACACGCCCAGCAAGAACAACGTACGAATGGATACCCTTTGACATGCAAGGGAAGACCCCTGCAAGGGAGGGTACTTCTTTTCGTTCAAGATACTTTCCTGAACCAGGCTCATGTGAAACAAATGCAGACTAAATGCATATTATAGCATTTCTTTTTGTGGAAACTGGTGGAGATGAAATTTTACATCAGTAAGAAAAAGCAGAATAAAAATATCACTTCGTAAACACATTTGAAAGCAAACAAACATTTCAACCTTTAGACCAGGGATGACCAACCTGCGGCACGTGTGCCACAGAGATACCAGTATTTATATACAGAAAAAAAATTGCATTGTTTAATGACAGAAGGTCTGCAATTTAAAAAGGACAAAATTACAATTCTTAGAAAACGGTGTTAAGTGAATTTTAGACAAAAAAGTTGGTCACACCTGCTTTAGACAGTAAAACAAATGGTAACGTTCCACGCGTATTCCAGAAATGTTTGTTCTTTTCCAGTCTTTTTATAATAATTAGAATAGTCCCTGAAATATTCTGTTGTTGTTGTTGTTGTTGTTGTTGTTGCTGTTTTTTGCGAAACATTAATTCCAGAACTTCTGCCATTAAATCACTATTCAAAAATAGTGATGACAATTGGTCCGCTGCTACATGGGTTCGCCATCTCTGGTTTAGAAAATACATATTCGTTTTCTTAAATTTAAAATATTTAACAGCTTTCGAAATTGTTTGCGATGTAATAATTTTACCTTGCTTTTATTTACAAATAAAAATTTCTATTTCCACCAGCTTCTGCTAAAATGATTGTTCATATACAGGGTGTCCGAAAAGTCTGGAAACGGTCGAATAACTCGAGAAATACAAAGCAGATTGAAAATCGAAAATATACGTGTTAAATATTTTTAAAAAAGCTGCTCAGTGATACCAAATTTGACCTCCGCAATCGACCCCCCAGGGGTCAGAGGGGGTCCAACTTTGAAATCTTGAATGATAACCCCCAGTTTTTATTGCAGATTCGGATTCTACGGGCAAAAATACGTAACTTTTGTATTTAACATTTTTTTCTAATCTTCGTTGATCACGGTGTAATCGAGCAAATAAAACAGATACATATTTTGGTTTTCCCAACCAGGTTTTGACATCTCGAAATCTGATTGGCCAGAACTTTTAACGTCAAAGTTGCTGTCTTTTGCGGAAATAGTGTTTCTCGAAAACCATCAGTGGTGGTTGTTTCAATGACGCTTTATATGCTTTTTCCATAAAAATAGAAATATGTTAAATTAGTTTTCTATTTGCATTACTTTTTATCCAGTGGATCATTTCAAAATAATAAACTGCGTATTTTGATATTTTAACGAGTTAATAAGCACCTCCCCTCCCGAACAGAAAAGTTATAGTCTTCATTATTTGGGGGCGGGGTGTGTAGATAATCTGTGTTTCGATGTCTTCTGCTGTCAAAAAAAATCACTTAATTCGGGGCCGGATGGGAGTGCATGAGTTTTTTTTTATTATTACTATAGAATAACCTATAAGACCAAAAAAAAAACAAACAAACATATAAAATCTTTTTTGTGCTGGCTGATCAAAGGATGGAAAGTAGCGTAAATTTCGGGTGGAGGGTGGGATTATAGGTTTTGATGATTGATTAGCTACTGCAACTACTGACTAGAAAGTAGGGCAGAAAACATTCAAAAATTCTAATAAATGTAATACTTTTTTGTTAATTAATACATTTTTCCATTTTAAAATATTTTTCATACTTTTAAATTTATTATTGGGTTGTTCGGAAAGTCATGTCCGTTTGGGAAAATGAATTCGTAGTGGAAAATCCTGCCCGGTAATTTTTAGACATTAGATATCGGAATCGATCTCTAATTATTAAATGATAGAATTTTCCGGTAGGAATTCATTTTCCCAAACGGACACGACTTTCCGAACGAACCAATAATTTTAAACAAATGAAAAATTTTGATCTTTTAAACTTTTGAATTTAAAATATAATTAAACTCTTTAAGCACTGTTGATTATTTCCTGGGGGAGAGGACGTTTTAATTTTCATGGGGGAAGGATAATGTAGAAAAGTGTTTAATTATTTATTAATTATTACAGTAATATAACAAATGTGAAAAAATATATAAACAAAAACGTTATTTGCAGAACAAATTTAAAACAAATCTGTTTTTCCTACATTTTTTAAGCCCGTGAAGGGAAATTTATTCATATTTTTCATTCAGTTACTTCGATGTTTAACGTTAAAATTTTGTAACAAATAAGTTAGAGCTTTTGCGGACAGTGTCCTTAAAAAAGGACTCATAATTTTTATTTTACTGGTACCCAGAATATTTAATTAAAATTTTCCATTTATAACGTACTTGAAAATAAGCAAGTTTGTATTTTCCAATAAACTCGTTCATAAATTCTGATGTCTGTCTCTCATTTCATCAGTTTACAAACAGAATTACTCCGCGCCGGTAAGGGTTAAACCAAATGAACATTAAAAAATAAAAACAAAATTTAAACAATATGATAATTTAAATGCCCTAAAAATTTAGGTACCCTTCAAATTAAATCGAAATAAATCGTAGACTTTTAAAAATGTTTTTTTTAATTTTATTTTACATGTGCCTTATCATTTTGTACACACTCATTATAAGCATAATACAAAATCTGCAATACAAATATTTGCAACCTGAAAATGAATAAAAGTTAGAAATTTATTTAGATTTATTTTTAACGGCACCTAAGTTTTTAATGGGTTTTATGTATCATATTGTTTGATTTTTTAAAATTGTTCAATTGGTTTAACTTATTTGTTACAAAAATTTAAGAACGTACAACTAACTGAATGAAATATATTAATAAATGCCCCTTCTAGGGTTTAAAAAATGAAGAAAATAAGCCGATCTGTTTTTAATTTGTTCTGCCAATTATATTTTTTGTCACATAAGTTATTTTATTGTATTAATAAACAAACAATTTTCTACATTATCCTTCTGTTATAAAAATTAACACGTCGTCTATCCCAGCAAATAATCATTGCACTTTAACGCTTTCGAGACCGCATCTCGTACACAAATTAGATTTTGAATACACCGTGTTTTTTTAACTGTCCCCCTTTCTTGTGAAATACAAAAAATCCTTTAATTAAAAAATCAAATATTATTATTCATTTAATAATGGTGCCCAAAACAAATTCCACGTGCACCTTTTGACGATGAATATATGTGCCTCACAATGCCGACAGAGTTAAAGAGCTAAATTATTTTTTAAATAAAAAATCTTCAAATATCAAAATTTTTCTATTGTTTAAATTTATGAAAAAAAATGTTAAATTGAAAAAATATATTAATTTACAAAAAAATATTAAATTTATTCGAATTATGGAAAATATTTTTGCCCTACAACTTCCCCATCTTTGCTCCGCCCGCATACAAAAAAAAAAAAAAAAAAAAAAAAAAAATTATAAATATTTCTTTTTATTTTGCCCTATATGTTGCTCTTTAGTAATAGTAAAAAAATCCAATACACCCACATCCTGACCACGATTTAGAGTATAAAAAAGACAAAGATCAGAAGCCATCCAAATGCCGAATATTCACGCCCATCTCTACCAAATAACGAAGATTATCTTTTTTCTGTTCGGAAGAGGAGGGGCATATTAACACATCAAAATATAAAAAAAAAACGCAGGTTAATTGATTAGAATGGATTGAATGGATAAAATAAAAATTCAAATAGAAGTCTAATTCAATATATTTCTGTTAATTTTCATGGCAAAAGCATATAAAGAACTTTTGCCATCGAAAAAACCTCCATTGATAGTTTTCGACAAACATAATTCCAGCTAAGGCGACCACTTTGGCGGCGAAAGCTTTGGCCCATCACATTTCGTAATTGCAAAACATGGTTGAGAAAATAAAATATGTATCTGACATATTTTGCTGGATTACACCGTCATCTACAAAGATTCGAAAAAAATGTTAAAAGCAAAAGTTGCGCATTTTTTCCGAACAATCTGAATCTGAAATAAAATATGGGGATTATCATTTAATATTTCAAAGTTGCAACGCCTCTGACCCCCAGGTGGTCGGGGTGGGGTGTCAACTTTAGTATCACGGAATAGCCTTTTAAAAAATATTTAATACATATTTTTTTATTTTTCAATCTTATATGAATTTCTTGAGTTATTCGACCGTTTCCAGATTTTTCAGACACCCTGTATTTTGTCACATTTCATATTTTATTGTAATAATGAATAAATAAATAAATAAACAATTTTCTACATCATCCTTCCTCTATGAAAATTAAAGCGTCGTCTCCTCCAGAAATAATTAAGAGAGCTTAAAGAGTTTAATTATTTTTTAAATGAAAAGTTTTAAAAGATCAAAAATTTTCAACTGCTTAAAATTATTAATTTTAAAATTATGAAAAAATTTTAAATTGAAAAATATTTTAAATTGCAATAAATTATTACGTTTATAAGAATTATTGAAAAAATTCTGCCCGACTTCATATTTTGGAGTTGCAGTAACTAATCAATCATCAAAACATATAACTCCACCCCCATTGAAATTTACGCTACTTCCCCATCCTTTGCTCAGACAGTATAATAAGTTTTTATATGTTTTTTTCTTAATATTTTTTCCTATATGTTATTCTATAATAATAATTTTTAAAAACTGTACACCCGCATCAGCCTCCTAAATTAAATAATATTAAAAAAAAAACTGCAGAAGGCATCAAAACTCAGAATATCCGCACACCCTGCCCCCAAATAATGAAGTTTACCCTTTTTCTGTTCGGGAGGGAAGATGTATATTTACACGTTAAAAAATCAAAATACGCAGGTTATTATTTCGAAATGATTGACTGGATAAAAAAAATATACAAATAGAGTACTAATTTAATATATTTCTATTAATTTTTACGGAAAAATCATATAAAGCGTCATCGAAACAACCACCACTGATGGTTTTCGAGAAACGCTATTCCCGCAAAAGACGGCAACTTTGACGTTAAAAGTTCTGGCCAATCAGATTTCGAGATGTCAAAACCGGGTTGGGAAAACCAAAATATGTATCTGTTTTATTTGCTCGATTGCACCATGATCAACGAAGATTAGAAAAAAATGTTAAATACAAAAGTTACGTATTTTTGTCCGTAGAATCCGAATCTGCAATACAAAATAGGGGTTATCATTCAAGATTTCAAAGTTGGACCCCCTCTGACCCCCGGGGGGTCGGTTGCGGTGGTCAAATTTGGTATCAGTGAGTAGCTTTTTTTAAAATATTTAACACGTATATTTTCGTTTTTCAATTTGCTTTGTATTTCTCGAATTATTCGACCGTTTCCAGACATTTCGGACACCCTGTATATATTTCTCTTGTGTCTTTAAGCGTAAGTTTATACAGGATAAAAAAAAAAATACGCCCGCAACCCGTGATCTCTCCTTTTACTTCACTAACAGGGGCTGCTAGGGGAGATTCGCGCTGCGCTATATGAATATGAAGAGCTCTGGTGATAGAGGCAGTGTTGTCAGATGGGCTACTTTTTTTTTATTCCGATTCTTGACTGGCACCACTTTCTTGAAATGGTAAAATGTGCTTTATTTAATGACATATTAAGTCTAAAACAAAGGGAATTTTACCATTCCAAAAAAGTGGTGCCAATCAAGATATCTGAATACAAAAAAAGTAGCCCACTGGAAACACTGGATAGCGGTGGTATGTGACAAAATAAGAAAAAGGAGTTAATCATATGACTGAAACAGTCAATGGTCTTCTAACCATCTGTTAAGGAATCATCTGCAAGGAATGTTTCAGAAGAGAAAATTGTAACTTTCCAGCAAATTGTTAGGCTGTTATGAAAACATATGAAAAGGAGAAACGTTCGTGGAATATACGCGGAACGTTACCAGTTTTTTACAGTGCACCGATTTAATTGCAAAATGCATTTTTTTTCAATTAAAAATTTTAATGATATGTACTAGGTTTATATTTCGATCATTTGATCGGTCTAACAAAACACCATTGTAGGATCATGTTGAAATTCTTAATTTATTGACTTAACACAGTTTATTTAAACGCAATTTCTACTTTAACCCTAGATCTACCGGGAATTTTATTCAAGTTTTAATAAAACGTTCTACACCAGAATTTTTATTTAAAACTATTTAACTCATTTATTTACCTTATTTTTGTCTGGTTTATATACTTAGTTTATTTTAAAGAAATTTCTGGTTTGAATGAATATTTTGTATGTACCTGTCGGGTCCAATGGACCCGTCTGGTAGACGGAGGGTTAAATATAATTTTAATACAATATAGGAAAATACCATATAAACTTACCTTAGTTAATCTCCTAAAAGTCTCTACGCATTTAAGGCATTCAGTTCGCATCTAATAGGTCTCTGAAGAAAACAAGACACCTATATGAGTAAAATACTTCAGAACTCTAATTTGAAAACTTGTCGCCTTTTCCCGAGCTTACATTTCAGGTAAATGAAACACACGTTGTTGTCCTTGACGTCCGTAATTTCATTTGATTTTCAAAGTTTAAATAGAAAAACATTGACCCATTTTCGGGATTTTTCGCCGCATTTAGGGAATATGGGACGCTTCAAAGTGAACGATGGGCATTGTAATCGAAATGTTTTTTATAAAAAAGTTTTAAATGCAGATAAATGTTTCGCATTTTGTTCCTGAAGTTCGGATGTCTCACTATATAGCATCTATATACGATTATTGATGTAAGATTTTAAGTACAAGAACATTGTCGCATTTAGGGGTCGTCACATTTAGACACAATGACCTTATATTTTTTTTAAAAATCTTTCCAGTCTTTTTTTACATGGAGTGCCCTTTATTCAGCGGTAAATACATTATAAATTATGTGTTGAGGGCATAGGAATTAAAGAATTTATCCTTAAACGGAAGTGTCCGTTGGAGAAGGCATGGATATAAAATTATTTCACAGCGTGTAAAAATAACAATGCAATATACAGATGCTCCTTTTTTCAAATATAAGAAAAATGTAACGGACAAAAAATATCATTAATTTTGTATGAATAGTTTGCTGCATCTTCCCCGTTTGCTAATACCAAAATATCGTTCTAATAAATAAGTTGGGTGTAACTTCATTTTTTAGTTTTTAGATTATCCACATTAATTTACTTTTATATCAGAATAACAAGCAGTCCATGCATGAAACAGTTCACAATTAAATAATATAGATAGATAGATAGATAGATAATATAATAGATATTGCGAAAGAAATATCAAAACTTACAAGTTTTAATCAATATCTTGATATTTTCTTACTTTAAAGATCTTAAAGCAAAACCTATTCCCTAAGGATTGTTTTAACAACCCATATCAAAACATAATAATTTTCTGGAAAATAAAAAGCTAATTAATGTGAACTTCCTCACACTGAAACAACAATCCCTCAGCCTCAATAGGTATTTTACTGTTAAACTAAAACAAAACTTAACCCGGGATTACACGCGCAGGGTATGACATACCCAGGAAGCGCACGGTTATTACATTTCTCACCATTAATTTTCGAAAAGTAATCGTAAAATTAATTTGTGAGCAATGTCAACGATTAAATAAGATGACGCTTTTTATTCGAATTTATTGGTGGTAAAGTATAAATCGTACATATCCTAGATATGCGCGAGCAACCCCGGGTTAACCAGTGAATAAACGCAAAAAAGAAAGTAGCTTTTATAGAAGTAAATATTTGAACTTAAATTCTTTAAATATGCGAGAAAAATTAAAGGAGCACGTTCTGCCTTTTCACAAAAGTAAGATAATAAAATTGATTAGTCTAATAACAGGGATCACCAACCTGCGGCACGCGTGCCACAGAGATACCAGTATTTATATACAGGAAAAATGCATGCATTGTTTAATGACAGAAGGTCTGCAATTTAAAAAGGACAAAATTACAATTCTTAGAAAACGGTGTTAAGTGAATTTTAGACAAAAAGGTTGGCCACCCCTGGTCTATAAGGACAATTTTATAACAAAAAATTTCGAAGAATTTTAACTTCAAAGAGAAGTTGTAATATAATGATTTTTTTCCCTTTACTATCTGAAAGATTCCAGAAAATACTCAGAGCTTCCAATGGTCCGTTTTTTGAAAACCAGAAATTTTTTAGACTGAAATTCGTGGTAGGTTCCTGCAACAATTGCAAGAACAACGGTTTTCCCGATATGTTTCTACGAAATTTATAACGAATATTTTCTTTAAATAAACGTGGTGTTCAAGAAACGGACAGAGTGGGAGCGTTGAATGTAGAAGTGTAATTTTGTAGGAAATATTTTTATTTTCTAATTTGTATTTACTATTTTTTTCAATAAAGATGCATAGAATTTTATTTTAACTATCTTTATATGTATGATTATATTCGTAAGAGAAAATAAGTAATATTAAATGAAAACACGATTATACGAGATATTAAGATTATTCTTTGCACCTTCGTATTATTATCCATAGATTTCATATTATTTCTTAATATTTTCATTTATTATACGACTTTATATCAGGGGCCGTACTTGTCCTGAAATTTCACGACCAGGAAATTCTTCGATACCAGTATTTTCTTATAACAAAATCTCTTCTTAAATAAGGCGAAATTTCGCGTGTTTAACCTAGATTTATTTTTCTTTAAACAAATAGTAATATTTCACCTGAAAAAAATCCCTTAAGAGTACGACCCCTGCTGCATATCTGTTTAAAAAGGAATATTTTTGTATGACAAAATTTAAAAAACTAAGAAAAAAATTCTTTCAAAATTAGTTTTAGCTTCGGCAGAAATGTGCAGGGAGTTCTACCAAATTTAATATTGAGTAACTAAATTTTTTTCGCGCGGGAAATTACGGTAATAATTAATGAAGCAATTTCTGATTAGGAAAATAATAAAATGGAGAAAAGGGGAAAATTCAAGAAAGTAGCCTGTACTGTTTTTAGTTTATCAAATAAATTTATATATACAATGATACTCGGATGTTTTAATTTTATTATTTGAAAAGGTCTACCAGGTGGAACTTGAAAATTTACTGCAGTTCCAATCCAAAGAACTATCATCTATATATATATATATATATATATATATACACTGCTCAAAACAATTAAAGGATATTGCAGTTTTAGGTGGATTTTGTATCTGGTAAACTGTTTAGCTGATTGATACATGGTCGACAGACATAGTAGGTTATATGAGAATAAATTACACATGTTTGGCAGAAAAAAATGCATTTTATTGCGCATTTGTGTACTAAAGGAAAAAAACACAATTTGTGCATATGAGAAAAAAAGAATAAGAAAAGGTGTTTTCTTCAAAGAAAATCATTTTCAGTAGGGGGTATGGTTTCCACGGGCGGCCAGCAACGTTGAACACCTTTGAGGCATGGACTCAATGAGGCTATTAATGACGAGTTCGGGTATTCTGCCCCACTCTTCCAGAAGAGCTCTTTCCAGTTCTTGGAGAGTTTGTGGGGGTTGTTGGCGGCCAGAAACTCGTCTTCCTAGAGCGTCCCAAACGTGCTCGATTGGATTCATGTCTGGAAAACACGCTTGCCATCCCATTCGAACGATTCCTTCCTCGAAAAGGAAATCCTCCACCAGGTTTGCACGATGTGGCCTGCA
Organism: Maratus speciosus; assembly: GCA_963932465.1. Taxonomy (NCBI): domain Eukaryota; kingdom Metazoa; phylum Arthropoda; class Arachnida; order Araneae; family Salticidae; genus Maratus; species Maratus speciosus. The sequence continues at coordinate 489,273,067 of OZ010796.1, read as the reverse complement.
GTTATCGTCCATTAAAATGAAGTTATCTCCGATTGCTGCAGCGTAAGGGACTACAATAGGTCTGAGGATCTCATCCCTATATCGGCGACCAGTCAGAGCTCCATCTCGAATGATGTAGAGGTCAGTGCGCCCGTCAATGGAGATGCCACCATACACCAACACTCCTCCACCGCCAAATCTGACACTTTCGTGCACGAACGCAGGATTATTCCTACTGCCACGGTCCCTCCAGATGAAAATACGCCTATTATCCGGATGCACAGAAAAACGGGACTCGTCAAAAAACAGAATATTGCTCCATTCATTTCTCCTCCAGTTGACATGCTCGGTTGCCCACTTCCTGCGGTCGCGACGATGACTTGATGTTAATCTAACACATACCATCGGTCGGCGAGCATACAGACCTACAGCATGGAGCCGGTTTCGGACAGTCTGAGTTGAAATCGTGGTGCCTGTAGCCGAGCGAAGGTGTTGTTGGAGAAGAGTAGCGTTCATGGTTCGGTGTCTCCGAGCTGTTAACGCTAAATACCGATCTTCATTGGGCGTTGTTGCCCGTCTACGACCTTGCCCTGGTCTTCGGCCTGCACATCCACTCTCCAAAAAACGGTTCCAGATCCTGGAAATGACACTTTGTGACACTCCAATGGCTTGCGCTACTTCGGCTTGAGTTTGGCCCCCTTCTAACCTACCAACAATTCTCAAAGCTTCTGAATCTGTCAAATGACTTCGCTGAGACATCGTACTCATCGAAACAAAGCAATCACTGAATGCCGATCATCCTTGTCTTCATTCTCTTTTATCCAGTTGAAAGTCAAATTTCATTCGCTGCCGCTGAAGCGACGTTTTTGACGTCGAACTCAAAATTTGCATACTCCACAGTTTGAAAACCAGAAAAATTTGCGTTTGTGATTCTCTTCTTCTATTTTCGGCAAAAAAAATTTCGTTTATATCTTTATTTTATATAAAACTTCAAATATCCTTTAATTGTTTTGAGCAGTGTATATATATATATATATATATATATATAGAGAGAGAGAGAGAGAGAGAGAGAGATGAATGTTATATATATATATATATATATATATATATATATACATATAGTAACTTGTCGTAAAAAGGTTGTAAAGATTAAGGTTTCGAAAGAAGTTAATTGTTAAGAAGATAGACATATGCAACAGAATTTTCTTGAAGACTAAACGTACACACTTCAATCGATACTTTAATACCAGTATGTACGAAACAGTTTGCATAATAAATATTTTATAAATAAGGCATTTTTTGTGCCACTCTGTAAAAATAAACTGCTTAACTATGGCAACGTTTGCTCTCAAAACTGGTGACTGACGCTTCTCTAATGATCTTCTTCAAAATCATATTTTCATTTAAAAAATAAATTAAGATTCGTTCTTGTATCAGGAAAGACATAGAAAAGAAAAGCCTTGCTTTATTTTAAAAATATATTCTATCTTCTCAATAAAAATAAACCATAATATGCGATATTTATTGTCCTCGATTCCAATCAGTAATTATATATATGCTTATGTTTTGACATAGATTAAAAAATGAGAACGATTTCAGTGAACAAAATATAGTTAAAGCGCTTGTGCTTAGTAATAAATTATCACAATACGGAAACTAATCATGTTTGTAATTAAACCTCTGGAACTTTGAGCTGCACTTAGTATTAATTTATTTTTGTGATTACTTTTCACAAGAGTAATACATAAGTGTATCCCTAATTAAAACTGTTCATAAGTGATGGTGAAGTTAATTACTGATGAGAGTAGTAATGAGAATCAGCAACTTTTGCAGTATATTTTATTCTGTATTAATTAATAATTAAAATAAATCAGACATTACGCAAATTCCTTCGTTTATTTTTATTTTCTCTTCTTTTTCTCCATTGTAAAAATAAGCTAACTGAAACATAATTATGTAATTCTGTGTATATAAGGGTGTTAATAATTACGTTTCGAAGCACATAATTACTTAAAAATGTAATATATACATCATTTGTGTGGTTTATGTATTGTAACAAATATTTTCTTCCTGACAAGAATGTATGAGCGCATTTGCTGATCTGTGATTTTCATTACATCGTATCCAATGTTCAATTTTCTAATTTATTTTTCCAAGTAATGCTTCTAATTTTATTTTGAAATTGTTATTCATGGAAGAGAATAAAAGTTCTCAAACTTAAAATTATTTATTAATATTATTTCAGCATCAAAAATTGCTACTCTGTGGAACTGATAGTACACTTTGACTTGTGCTTTTGAAATATTATTCTCCTCTTTCAATCATTCCTATAATTTTATTACTTTAGCCGCTGCCATCGAAATACTCAAGGCCACAGGACACGAGTGTGACGTCATCACTAATCGACCGACTTCTCACTAGTGTTGGAATTCACACTGGAAAATTTTGAGTAGCAATTTTATTTTATTTGTGGAATATCTATCATCTTGTAAAACAATAATAACTATTTAAACTTACTGGTGAGAATTTGGAATTCTCCAATAAAAAATCAGCCAAATGCGGCAACACTGTGACAGCATGTGTAAATCATTATCAATAAATCACATAAGAAATTGGGTACTTTTAAGATTTGGTCAAATCTTACAAAAATGCACGTATACATTTTGAAAAAGAAATAGCTGTTATTCAATATGACTGAAATATAGAATATTTCAACAAAAATTTAAATGAAAAGTAACATAAATGCTTCACACTTTCGGAAACTAAGGATGAATTTTGACTGCTAAATAAGCATGGGATAAAATCGTATGCATATTATCGCGTCAAATATACTAAATTTTAACGTAATATCTTTTTGTGGAGAGAGATAGCGGAGCCAAAATAATAGCATAACAAAGTTATATTTTAAAATTTAAAAACAATTTTCTTTTCGCGACAGTTTTCGTTCATTCTTCAAAAAATATTTAGCAGAAATTTTAAAAGATATTTTTAAGATATAAAGTAGTATATAATTTTAATGACATATTGTGCATACGTTTATATTTTTAGTCGTGAAATGTATAAATTATAAAAAAAAAGAAATTTTGATCAAAAACTGTCTTTTATTGCGACAAAAAATTAACAATATAAAAAGGCTTAATTGAGTATGTTTTAACAATGAAATAAATAACAGCATATTTTACAATAATAAAAATTTTTTATTATAAAACTTCTTTTATTTATTTCTAAAAAAGTGACCTTTATTTATTAAAATGTAAAATAATTAAATATTTTTACAGCTTTTTTTTATATAAACAAATAAACTGGGTAAAAAAGAAAAAACTCACTGAGCTAAAACAAAATTGTACAACTGCAGATCATATAGATAGAATGAAAAAAAAAGTGTAAATACGGATTAATACACTGGTCATCAAAATTAAAGGATAATGAGAAAAAATATGCTCACTAGGTTAAAGTTACACCGAATGCTCAATGCTGCAATTATTTAGGTTAATTAAATACAATTGAACACAAATTGCACTTCCGCGTATACGTTAGTGCCGGAAATATGCGAATTCGGTGATAGACAAAATTGTGCGCAATGGACAGATGTTGGAATTCAGGTCTGTAGTGTTTTTTTAAAGTGAATGTGGTGTCTGAGAGTGATCAGTACTCATTAGTTATGTCTCAAAGACATCATTAGGATGAGTGAAGCGAATCCTCTACTAAGCTACACAAATTACATTTTTCGTGCACGTTACAAAAAAACTATTTTGTATTTTGACTTGAAATTAAACATAAATTATGATCTGTAGATTTGCACAATATTATTTTTTTTTTTTACAGAATAACCTTAAAAAATTATTATTTTAATTAATTTATTTTACATGTTTTTCCATTACGGACGCATTTTTGCAAATAAAAAATTAAACATATATTTTAAGAAGAAAAAATAAATCATGGAGTAATTGTAGATAGAATCATGATTAATTAAATAGTTTCACGATTTCTTTTATGAAATTTTTAAAATACCTTTTTTATGAAAATTATAGCATATTTTTAATGAATTAAAGTTTGTGAAAATTCAATTATTTACATTCAATTATAAAAGTGTTTTTCAGTGTTAAGAATTCAAACACACAATTTATTCTTATTATGTGAAATCGTTTATGAAGACGATACTTACGCATTTTAAAAGAATTATATTATGATATTTTTTTGTAAAGTGGTAACAAAAGAATTGCAAACAAATAAAATTAATTGTTAAATTCGTTATATCATAAATAAAAAATTCTGGCGGAATTCTTAGTTATTTGGCTTCTAAAATTAAAATGTGCCAAAACATAAAATAACGTTTTTGCTTAATAAAGATGCAAAAATAATATAAAAAATATTGTTACTTTCAAATATTTATCTTATTAAATAATGCTTTGTGAATTCAAACAAAGCATGGCTTTTGCTAGTTTAAATATAGGTCAAAAGTGGCGAATAATTCGCAGAATCGAAGGAGCTCAAATGGAGATCGCCCAAGATTTGAAAATCCCTCAAACTGTCATATCAAGAGCTTGGAGCGGCTTTTTAATCACTGGATCCTATGACAGACAACGTGGTCAAGGGCTATCAAGAGCAAGAACAGCATCCGAAGACCGTTTTCCGTCATTGACGTCTTAAAGAAACAGCGAAATGACAACAAGAGATTTGGTTTCAGACCTTCAGCCTGCCACAGGAACTTAATTAGCCGTTCTACTGCTGCACGAAGGCTTAACGAGCATGGACTGTATGCTAGAAAACCAATAATTTGTGTCCCACTCACTCCAGCTTCCAAAGGGGCCCATTTTAACTGGTGCCGTCGTCATGTTCAATGGCACCAAGAAGACTGGGCCCGCGTATGGTGAGACTACGCTGGGCACGGGTCACACGGGCAATAGAATTCTCCCCAGCTTTAAATGCCCCCTAAGCTACGGCGCACGAGTAGGGTTACTTTATTAAGCAGTTTATCCCTCGTTTGGCTAACTGAATATTATTTATTATATAGAAAATAATCAACATATAGGATTGGTCCCGCCAGGAAACGAATTAGAAAAGAAAATCGCGTACAAAATAAATATTTATTTTTTAAATTGTACCTTCTCTCTATTAATAAATATTTCATATTTATTAATATACTGGGCAAGAACGAGTTCCAAAAAAGATTTATTTAAGATAATCTGCAATTAAAAAAATATTATTTTTTAGATGTGCTTGGGTTACATGGTATAGAATTGTATGCAATAAGTAAAATGCAAGTATTTTGATTAGATTTTATTAAAATGATTATTACAGTTTTCTATTTTGAAAATTTGATACATCTCAAATTTATAATATGTGTGTATATATATGTGTGTGTGTGTGTGCGTTTACAATTGTCAAGAGAATAAAAAAATATGCCTAAATTATTCAGAAAACATAACTTTTTATTAGTTTTGTTTTTGAGAAAAAAATTTCAAAGCCTGGTTTTTTGTAACATATAGTTATATAGATTTTTTGTAAATAATTCTAAGAGAATTATACATAAAATTTGAATATGTCAAATAATTTGTACATTTTAATAACTTTTTTAGCAATTTCGTTTATAAAATTTTCTTTTAACTCATTTAATATGTTTTATAATGTGCTATATGAATCCCCTTTATTTTCCCCTTACTCCACATTTAGTAAGAGAATAAGTAAAAACTAAATGCGTTAAGTAATTTGTAAATTTTAATAATTTTATAGCAATTTTTTTAATATTTCCTTTAACTCATTTAATATGTTATATGTATACCCTTTTTGCCATATTTAGTACGAGAATAAGTAAAAGCAAAGTGCTTTAAGTAATTTAGAAACTTTAATATTTCTTTAATATTTCTAGGGTTAAAATCAGGCATTTTTCTCCAGGAGGAATTTTTAAAGCTCCTGCGGTTGCAGGGTGGATATGCACTTAAACTACATTAAGAAGCATTAAACTCAAGCAAAACTTCCAGAAATATCCCCCCCCCCCAAAAAAAAAAAAAAAAAAAAAAAAGACACGCACATGCACACACCAAAGCCATCTCCTGAATTTATCATTGAGGATTTTTGTTTTGAAATATTTTTAAAACATGCTTTACATCAAGGAAACAAATAAAGTGCTGTGATCTATAATAAAACAGTTGAAAAGTTACATTGCAGCAATGCAGGTTTTACTCTGGGAGTGCGACATGTGGAGAAGACTGTTTATATTTTTTATTTATATTTGACATATTAGAGATGGTTATTTAGTAGAAATTTGGATTTAAAGAAAATGCACATTATTTTAAACCTTGGTATGTCTTATGCCACTACAAAAATGTTGATTAATAAAACAAAATGTGTGTGTCTAGGGAGGAGGGAGGCTGCAGTAAATTTACGTGTACTGTGTGTACCGTATTATGTCTGTTCCGTATTATTGATTGTTCAATATATCAATTTATATAAATATATTAGTAGATAATATTTGCCGGTTCTACGCGCGAGGCACGATCTTAAGGTCAAATCTGTGCTATGTGAAGGTCATTCGTTATCGTCTTCGAGTACGATAACTAAAGTGTAGCGCGATAAGCGAAGGGGAGTAGTATGATAACGGAAGTGCAGTGCGATAAGCGAAGGGGGAGATAAGAGAATTTTGATAAGGATTTTTTGAGATTAAACTTTTTTAGCATAGGATAGCATTTTTTACTGACAGAAAGGTTAATTTAATGAAGAGTTTTTACGGAATTTTTAGATGTAGAACAAATGACGTTTAGTCAATAGTTTTTAAGAGGAAAACTGTTTTTTTTAATTGTTTACGCACTATGACCAACCCGCTTTGTTTAACTTAGATTATTAGAATTTTACCGGAACAGCATTTAATGTTAAAAGAATAATGCTACTTTGATAAATTTCACATGTATTATCTATCATTTTTATATGTATTTAGGGGAAGGATTTTTGAGTGGGGTGATTCTTATCGCCAGGAAATTGTAAGACGATAGCGCGCGTTAGGTTCAGTGATAAAAATCGAGTCTTTAAATGAATTTATATTTGAGAATCTCATATACCGATGTTTATAAACAAATGAAATTATTTAGGGCATGTTTTCCAATTTTTATAGTGCATTTTTTTTTCTTTAAGGAACGAAATTTAAATCACTGTTCTAAATTTTCGCATTGATTTTTAGAGAATATTTTTGCAAAGAACATTTTAGCATTAAATAAAAGAAAAATTAATTGATAAATGTAATTTAAAAATTGATTTTTTAAGTTTTCTCCAAGTTTTTTTAACACGTTTTTAGATAATTAATATATTTTATAACACGTACCCTATTGAAATTCTTCTATCAATATTAATAGCATTGAAATAAAAATAAAAGCATACATTATTGAAATAATAAATCAATCTAAATAATAATAATAATGTTACGTTTAACTCAAAAGTAACTGTAAGAAAGATACGCATAGTTTTCTATAGGACAGTATTTTTCTTTTCACACATACTAATTAAATTCTACTATCAATATTAATAGCATTTAAATAAAAATAAAAGCATACGTTGTTAAAGCAATAAGAGGATTAAAATAATAATAGAATATACTATTAGGATAATAATTTCATTTCAATAATAATAATAATGTTACGTTTAACTCAAAAGTAACTAAAAGAAAGTTTCGTATAGTTTTCTATAGGACAATATTTTTCTTTTCACACATACTAATTGAATTCTACTATCAATATTAACAGCATTTAAATAAAAATAAAAGCATACGTTATTAAAGCAATAACAGGATTAAAATAATAATAGAATATACTATTAGGATAATAATGTCATTACAATAATAATTAAAGAAATGTTATGGTGAGTTCAAAAGTAACTATAATAAAGTAACGCATAGTTTTCTGTAGGATAAAATATTACGTATTGCATTTAATGAAATTTTAAAACTTTCATGTGAGGACCTGATTCTGTTAGACTTCAAAATGAATGCGGAAAAAGCATCACAATTTATATAGCAAAAATCTTGACTTTGAGTCAGCGAACTTGAATCGTTTTTTTGATAATGCATTGCGGGTTGTAGATAAGAGAATTTACTATACGTAATTTAATGCATTTTCTAGAAAATTGACTTAAAGGAAATTTTACAAATTATCATAAATATCGAGAAAATAAAAATACTTTGTTTAAATTTGCCACCCTCTGCATAGGAGAGAATTTTATGTAATGAGTAATGTGTAATTTTTCAAACAGTTAGTTAAAGATTTTCAGTGTCTGCTTTCAATTTAGGGGAATAAAGCACATGAGTTCGTATGATAATTTTGACTCACTCAAGTTTAGGGAGTGTTAGCTGTCAAAATGAGGATATATGATAAGAGTATTTCCAATTGTTAAAGAATAATTAAAAGTACTTTCTCGTAACTTCAAGTTTTCATTAATTTTAGAATGATAACATTAATTTTCTCATAAACGCATATTAGTTCATTTAACGCAAATAAGTTTCCTTAAACATTTTAAAATTTTATTCACCCACACTACCTCTTTTTCAGAATATTTAAACAATCACTCAAAATTCAAAACTTGCTACTTATTGAAAGAAATATATTTAACAAGGAATTTGTTTAAATATCGAAAGAAAAACATTTATTCCATTAACTGCTATCTAACTAAACAATACGTGCGTGTGAATTTCTAATAACATACAAAGATAGGGAAATTTATGAAATGGGAAAAAAATAATAATAATAGTGCATACTAAAATTAGTGCATTCAAAACTTGCTACTTATTGAAAGAAATATATTTAACAAAGAATTTGTTTAAATATCGAAAGTAAAAAAATATTTTCGTTTAACTGCTATTGTAACTAAACAATACATGCGTGTGAATTACTAATAACATATAGGGATAGGGAAATTTATGAAATGGGAAATAAATAATAATAATAGTGCATACTAAAAAATATCATTATTAAAACTAAACAACATCCATTTAGGATAAAATCTATAATTTTTGAAATAAACTAACACAAGTTTCAAATAATATGTAAAACATGTTAAGAACTTTTAACTCTTTACTCTATTTGCATATGATTTTAATAAACAAATCTTATATTTTATGAAATTAAAAAGAAAATAGAGATTTAATCACTTATGCTTTATTTAGTAGAATCTGATATTAACAAAGCTTTTAATTTATTTCTAAAGTTTAGACAGCACATACATTCACCGTTCAACCAATTAAAGCGAAAAATAAATTTTATGTGAGTGAATGAGCTTAGAGTTAGATAATATATAAATTAATTAAAAATACAATCATGCATAAATAGCTTTTATCATTTGTTACAAAACTTTTTAAAATCTTTAATTTGTTAATACCCTATAAAACGACTAAACTTTTAAATTATTCAAATATATACATATATATATATCATCTAAATTACTTTTAACATAATAACTTTACACTTATCATTTTTAACAAATTACCATAACCTACATTTTAAGTTTTTGATTAGGTTCGATAAACTAAAATGTATATGCTATAATAACTATGAACTAAATGCATAAGAAAAAATTAGAATACACATACCCTTTATATATTATTAAATTGAAAACATACAAATTATACTCACATTATACGGACACATCTGCAAACACGTCTATTTCCTCAGGTTACTTGAAGAAGAATGCTTGATAAGTTCTTATCTGGTGATGCTTCAAATCACTAGCAAGTTCAGACATAAGATATGACTCATTGATGGGTTATTGTCACCAACAGATGACGTCACTGAGAACTTAGTATAATTCGTACACAGTCTAATCTGTCATTAACTTCATACATTATCATTTTATAAATATATTTTTTAATTAATTTAATTTCAATTCATATATTTGCGAATTTACTATTATTTATAGGATTTTGTTCTTTTTAGTTTTGCTATTTCAAATATGCTCATATTTGTATCTAAAACCCCATGCAAAGCATCTATTGTGTGAACTTTTTAGACATATACTTTGCAGGGCTCCCAAATGGTCCGCCAACTGAATACCAATATTTTTTTGAAAAATTTTCTTTTTAGATTTTTCTTACAAACTGCCCCGGAACCACCTTTAAAAGTTAATTCTAGCGCAAACCTATCATAAAATTTTCTGTTAAAATTTATTGGTATTCAGTTGGCAGACCATTTGGGAGCCCTGACTTTGAAATATAGATCTAGTTCGAATTTTGCTAAGTTAACACGTTACGTAATATCCTATCCAATCACACTATCTAGGCAAGTTTTGCTATTTTGGAATTATCCAAATTAGTTACCAGGCTTCTCATTTTATAATAACTACACTAACCATTAGTCTTGTTGTTTAATCATATAAAAATAATTTCTATCGTTTTTGATTTTCAGTTAATTACTAGCATATAAACACCTTATACGTATGCTATATTAATTCTGGTATAGTTTAGTGCATATAAATTTTATCTAATTTCCCAGAGTAGATTTAACTATATTCGCTAACTTCCATATAAATATATTTAACATCGATCATATTACGTAACTGAATTTTTCCAATGTTTGTAGAAGTAGTAGGTATTTAATATATGATTAATTACATGTGAACTTTTAATTGAAATTAAGTGAACACTTTTGAGGAATACTCTATGTTATTTTACATATCAAATTTCAAAACTACCACTTTATATATTAACTGTATGTTATTGACTCTTTTTGCTCAAGTTAACTTTGCTATTTGACAGAAAATTCTTCAATCATCAAGCGATTAAACCTTCTCATTTTCAAAGTCATTTATATAACATACTAAATATATGTATCACACATAAAAATTAACATATTAAGGATACTATAGAAAATTAAATATATACTGAATGAAAATTTCAAACATGATTTAATATAATTAAACACAACAACAAACTGAAAATTAAGACATTAATGAAATATGTATTTGATAAAAAAATGAATTTCAATTATTACATAAAAATTTTACCACCAAACAAAAATATATAAATTGATAAAAGTATTATTCCAAAATTTACAAAAAGCTTAGAAATATTTTCAACTTTTCAAAAAGATTGTATTTCCATGATATCAAAGAAAAATTAACTATTAATGAATAAATACCACCTAACAAGCATATACTATTCCACTAACATACAACAAAAAAACTTTTTGGTAGCCAAATTTGGCGATATTTCGACATGTGTAGCCAAACTAATGAGAATGTAAGACTATTCTAAGTACACAATTTTAGCAATATATAAGCAATGGACTCAACTTAACTTTACCATTTATCATAAAAATTGTCTAATTTCCAAACGATTTGAACTTCTCATTTTCAAAGTTATAGACGGGGGTCCCATCTCCCGGTCCCAGGCCCTTGCAGGCCCATCTGTCTACGCAGGGAACCACCCGTGAAACGAGCCCCGCGGCGCGTCCCGAAGGTCGCCGCCAGACAAGCTCCAACAGAGCAGAACCCCACGCAAACTCCGGTCAGGCCGGCGCACTGCCCAGCGCACGTCACGCCGGCTATTCCCAAGTTGGTAAACAATCGCTACGATAGTCCTCACCACCCAGCTAGAAAAACCAAGTGGTCCCTAAACTTGGTTACTCGAGCCGGTAGACCCCGCAGGAACCAGACGCCTATAAAGACGCTGGGCCCACGGACCGAACCGAGGCCTCCCGACCCGAATTTAATTTACGGAAGGCCCCCAAGATCAGATACAATTTTCCGGCAGAGACATTTTTGTGGGCCAGCCGATAGGAAAGTTATTGAAGAGCCCCTAACTTGAAGACCAGGGAGGACGGGGAAAGTCCCTCCGGCCGTAAAGCGACCCAGCTCCTGGCTTTTCGCCCAAGCCACGCGGCTCAACCGACGGAACCCCTCGTGGATCACGCCGGGAACCAGTTGGCCCAGACTAGGTGCCGTTAGCGACCCCAGGCGTGCACGGAAAGCTCCACCTAGACGGAATAGACTCCGCCTCGCTAGGGGGTTGGACGGAACGGAGTCCCGCCAGCCCCCACCGACTCGACCCCATCCTAGGACAGAGAAGCCAGTGGAGGCCGACAGAAGCCCGCCCGCCACTACCTTACCTCACAGTCGTCGAGGGTACCCAGGCCCGAAGGCCCCTGACCCCGTGCAGTGACCGACCACTACCTTTGTTAGTGCGTTCGAAAATTAGGTGGAGACACCTCTAGGTCCTCATCACCAGGCGAGGAAAACTCCGGTACCGCATAGACACGGAGGACCTGGATCGGACCAAGAGTTCACCTGAGGCACGATGAGCCACCGCGTTACCGGCAAGCCTCCGGCCCGTATCCCTGCGGGAATAGTGTTCGATGGTGGACCTGCCGGCCGACCCCCTCCCATGGGTCACGGCACGACATGGAGCAACCAGAACCATACTGGCCTCCCCACGCGACCGCTCCTTGGTCAACGGGGGCACCGCCAAACCCTACTACCCTTAGGGTCGGCTCCCAACTGCTCCAGCTGAGGTCCTCGGAGGGATGAGCCACCCAAGTCATAAAGTAACCTGGGCGCTGTCCGAAACCCTCGCCCTTCGGTTGCTCCGGGAGTCCCTGCATGGCGTTGGCGTTCCCGCGAGCCCCGTCGTCACTAGCGAGCACCGAGGACTTTCCACTACAAAGCCCTCACTCATACTTCAGGCTCCCTCTTAGTCAATTGGTGGATGGGGTCCTATCGCCTTAGCTATCCTTTGCCCAGAGTCACCACCCGGACATTTTCAAAGTTATGTTGAATTTATAAGTAATTATCAAATAAATATTTTATATATATATTCTACACAAGTATTAAATAAAATTAAATAACTAATTATCTATAACTTAACACTGAATAAAAATTCCAAAGAACATTTAAAATAATTAATCACTTAAAATAATAATAAACAACAAACATAAAAATAATGAACGATTAATATATATCTATATTTTTATATATAAGTTTAAAAAATATAAAACTTAATAAAAAAAATAATAAAGCTTAATAAAAAAGTTTTGAAAAATAATTAAAAGTTAATAAAAAAAGTTTTCAAATATTACAATTAAAAATATATATATAATTTCATAAAACCGTTCTAAAAAAATTACAAATTATCAAAAAATTTAATATATATTTATATATATATTTACATGTCAAGAAATTTTAATACATATGTACATATATGTACAAACATATATGTGTATTATGTTTAGAAAAAAAAATTACAAGTCTTTAAGAAAAGTTATGAAAAAATTGCAAATTAAAACAAAGTTTAAAAAAAGAATCATTAGTTAAAAAAATATGTGTACATACATACACGCACATATATATATATATATATATATGTGTGTGTGTACTTACACATATATGCATACATATATATATATTATATGTAAATTATTTATGTATGTTTCTAATTTTCATTGTTTCTGTTTTAACTTTTAAATGAATACATTTCACTATCCAATTACTTATCCTAGTGACCGTTTATTTACCCATCAACAAATCAACCAATCAACTGATTTCCATAGTAACCATCCGTTTAACCTAACAACAATTTACCATTTATATGCAAATATTTTAAGAAACTATGAAAGACATTTTAAATCGAATAAAAAAAAAACCCAGAGAAAATCAAATAGGTTATGTCTTAATTTGAATTATTCCTTTACTTATGTAAGTCAGGACTTGGAAATAACTTATATAAAGTTACTATGCTAACTTGTGTTATCAATATACTGACTTAATAATTTTTCATAGGTTTAATATGATAAAGAACGCGCCTTGTAATCTCACAACTATATCCAGCTAACTTTAAATTGTACTATTAAAAAATATGCTTAGAATTCACATGTGTTGTTTAAATCCTTCAAATCATAGAACGTAAAAGAAACTTACAAATTATACATAAATAAACTGTTCTTACCTAAAAATCCACCATACTTCTATACTTAACTTGCGCAAAATAAAACCCAACCATCTACTATGCTCACCACGAAGGGAAAGAATGATAACGCATCGTTTATCTGGTAAAATCCAAGACCACGTGATCACCCTTATCTATGACATCACTGATGATTCATACTGATAAGGAGTAGATAATTTTTTTTATTACTATGTTAGATTTTGCAATTAAAAGCTCTATTTCCTAATTACAATTAACACATCTCATATAATTAAAATAATAATTTAGTTAGTCTATTACAAACTATTATTTTTAGTTCTAGTATTTAAAAACATTCATATCATATCATATATAGCTATTTTAAGACATATTTATTTATATCATTTTAAACTTAAGTAAAACATTCTCACCTAAAAATCCAACACACCACTATACCTAACATAGGTGAAATAAAAAATAACCTAGTACCATGCTTTCCGCAGAAGAAATGATTAATAATGAAAGCGCTTAGCTACTAAGCTAAGATCACGTGATACTTATTACTATCTAAGGTCAGAGCGCTTATCTAATCTATGATGTCATGGGAAATCCCCAGTCATGCTCATTTGTGTTGCCAATTATCACAATACAAATATTTTCTGATAATAGCGATGCCACTTTACCATAAAAATAGCTTATTAACTCTCTTACCTCAAAAACAAATCTTATCAATTTGTGTTTATCCGTGACGTCATCATAAAAAAAACTTTAACTAAATTATTAATATCTTTCATAAGTTTGTAATATAAGTAATTGGTAATATTTTTCTGCTAACTAGGTTTATAAGTATTCTGACTTAAAAATCTCTTTTATAGATTAATTATGAAAATCAATTGTCTTGTCAAACAGTTTACTATTTTCAGTTGAACTTAGCGTCATGAAATATATCAGCAAAGCTTAAAATTATACTTTTCAGTTATCTTACTATTGTAAATTATATTTTTTGAAATCTATTAAAATTTGAAAAATTATTAAATACTCTAACATTATAATTTTACATTCATTTCACAATATAAATACACAAAATTATACTTACCTAGAACCAGGCACTTGACTGGAGCAAAAACACGTCCTTCTTCTAAGCTTCCCTAGCGAGAACTGATTGATAACATGCTTGCTTGCTTATCACTTCAAAAATCATGTGACGTCACATGTCACATGATAGATTGTTGATAAGATAAGGTTAGCTGATAAGAACTTACACTATCATTCATTTACCTCTCAGACTTTGCTGGAAACGGTTGAGTTTGCTAATATAACTAAGTTTATATTTAGTATACACCTGGATAAAAATCTCATTTTCAAACGTTTAAAAGTCTTTAATTAAACTCAAATCTTTAATTAATCTTTAATTAAGCTCAAATCGTTAATTAATCACATATCTTAATTACACCACACATTTATTAGAAAATCTTATTAATGTGTAGTGTAATTAAGATATGTGATTAATTAAAGATTTGAGCTTAATTAAAGATTTGAGTTTATTTAAAGACTTTTAAACGCTTGAAAATGAGATTTTTATCTAGGTGTATACTAAATATAAACTTAGTTATATTAGCAAACTCAACCGTTTCCAGCAAAGTCTGAGAGGTAAACGAATGATAGTATAAGTTCTTATCAGCTAACCTTATCTTATCAACAATCTATCATGTGATGTGTGACGTCACATGATTTTCGAAGTGATAAGCCAGCAAGCATGTTATCAATCAGTTCTCGCTAGGGAAGCTTAGAAGAAGGACGTGTTTTTGCTCCAATCAAGTGCCTGGTTCTAGGTAAGTATAATTTTATGTATTTATATTGCGAAATGAATGTGAAATTATAATGTTAGAGTATTTAATAATTTTTCAAATTTTAATAGATTTCAAACACAATAATTTACAATAGTAAGATAACTGAAAAGTATAATTTTAAGCTTTACTGATATATTTCATGACACTAAGTTGAACTGAAAATAGTAAACTGTTTGACAAGACAATTTATTTTCATAATTAATCTATAAAAGAGATTTTTAAGTCAGAATACTTATAAACCTAGTTAGCAGAAAAATATTACAAATTACTTATACTACAAACTTATGAAAGATATTAATAATTTAATTAAAGTTTTTTTTATGATGACGTCACGGATAAACACAAATTGATAAGATTTGTTTTTGAGGTAAGAGAGTTAATAAGCTATTTTTATGGTAAAGTGGCAACGCTATTATCAGAAAATATTTGTATTGTGATAATTGGCAACACAAATGAGCATGACTGGGGATTTCCCATGACATCATAGATTAGATAAGCGCTCTGACCTTAGATAGTAATAAGTATCACGTAATCTTAGCTTAGTAGATAAGCGCTTTCATTATTAATCATTTCTTCTCCGGAAAGCAAGGTACTAGGTTGTTTTTTATTTCACCTATGTTAGGTATAGTGGTGTGTTGGATTTTTAGGTGAGAATGTTTTACTTAAGTTTAAAATGATATAAATAAATATGTCTTAAAATAGCTATATATGATATGATATGAATGTTTTTAAATACTAGAACTAAAAATAATAGTTTGTAATAGACTAACTAAATTATTATTTTAATTATATGAGATGTGTTAATTGTAATTAAGAATTAGAGCTTTTAATTGCAAAATCTAACATAGTAATTAAAAAATTATCTACTCCTTATCAGTATGAATCATCAGTGATGTCATAGATAAGGGTGATCACGTGGTCGTGGATTTTACCAGATAAACGATGCGTTATCATTCTTTCCCTTCGTGGTGAGCATAGTAGATAGTTGGGTTTTATTTTGCGCAAGTTAAGTATAGAAGTATGGTGGATTTTTAGGTAAGAACAGTTTATTTATGTATAATTTATAAGTTTTTTTACGTTCTATGATTTGAAGGATTTAAACAACATATGTGAATTCTAAGCATATTTTTTAATAGTACAATTTAAAGTTAGCTGGATATAGTTGTGAGATTACAAGGCGCGTTCTTTATCATATTAAACCTATGAAAAATTATTAAGTCAGTATATTGATAACAGAAGTTAGCATAGTAACTTTATATAAGTTATTTCCAAGTCCTAACTTACATAAGTAAAGGAATAATTCAAATTAAGCCATAAACTATTTCATTTTCTGTGGGTTTTTTTTTTATTCGATTTAAAATGTCTTTCATAGTTTCTTAAAATATTTGCATATAAATGTTAAATTGTTGTTAGGTTAAACGGATGGTTACTATGGAAATCAGTTGGTTGGTTGATTTGTTTATGGGTAAATAAACGGTCACTAGGATAAATAATTGGATAGTGAAATGTATTCATTTAAAAGTTAAAACAGAAATAATGAAAATTAGAAATATACATAAATAATTTACATATAATATATATATATATATATATATATATATATATATGTATGCATATATGTGTAAGTACACACATATATATATATATATATGTGCGTGTATGTATGTACACATATTTTTTTAACTAATGATTCTTTTTTTAAACTTTGTTTTAATTTGCAATTTTTTCATAACTTTCTTAAAGACTTGTAATTTTTTTTTTCAAAACATAATAGACATATATGTTTGTACATATATGTACATATGTATTAAAATTTCTTGACATGTAAATATATATATAAATATATATTAAATTTTATGATAATTTGTAATTTTTTTAGAACGATTTTATGAAATTATATATATTTTTTTTAATTGTAATATTTGAAAACTTTTTTATTAACTTTTAATTATTTTTCAAAACTTTTTTATTAAGCTTTATTATTTTTTTATTAAGTTTTATATTTTTTAAACTTATATATATAAATATAGATATATATTAATCGTTCATTATTTTTATGTTTGTTGTTTATAATTATTTTAAGTGATTAATTATTTTAAATGTTCTTTGGAATTTTTATTCAGTGTTAAGTTATAGATAATTAGTTATTTAATTTTATTTAATACTTGTGTAGAATATATATATAAAATATTTATTTGATAATTACTTATAAATTCAACATAACTTTGAAAATGAGAAGTTCAAATCGTTTGGAGATTAGACAATTTTTATGATAAATGGTAAAGTTAAGTTGAGTCCATTGCTTATATATTGCTAAAATTGTGTACTTAGAATAGTCTTACATTCTCATTAGTTTGGCTACACATGTCGAAATATCGCCAAATTTGGCTACCAAAAAGTTTTTTTGTTGTATGTTAGTGGAATAGTATATGCTTGTTAGGTGGTATTTATTCATTAATAGTTAATTTTTCTTTGATATCATGGAAATACAATCTTTTTGAAAAGTTGAAAATATTTCTAAGCTTTTGTAAACTTTGGAATAATACTTTTATCAATTTATATATTCTTGTTTGGTGGTAAAATTTTTATGTAGTAATTGAAATTCATTTTTTTTATCAAATACATATTTCATTAATGTCTTAATTTTCAGTTTGTTGTTTTGTTTAATTATATTAAATCATGTTTGAAATTTTCATTCAGTATATATTTAAATTTCTATAGTATCCTTAATATGTTAATTTTTATGTGTGATACATATATTTAGTATGTTATATAAATGACTTTGAAAATGAGAAGGTTTAATCGCTTGATGATTGAAGAATTTTCTGTCAAATAGCGAAGTTAACTTGAGCAAAAAGAGTCAATAACATACAGTTAATATATAAAGTGGTAGTTTTGAAATTTGATATGTAAAATAACATAGAGTATAATTGCCGAAACGTCAGTGAAGGCTTACTGTGGAGACACGAAAAGTTTTGATTTCCGTTTGTCTGTCTGTCTGTCTGTCTGTCTGTTCCGCGATAACTGCCGCAAAAAGCACCCGATCAGCTTGAAATTAATTGGGCATATTCTTGAGATACCCGGACGTAGCTGTATAGTTTTTGGTTAAATTTGATTCATTCGTTCGGAAAATATGGAAGATTTTATTTTTCTTTATAATGCTTTTCTACGGCAAGTCAGACGATTTTCAAATTTCGATTAGTTGAAAGAAAATGGCACGTTTGATTAATGGATTTAAATGTCAAATTATGGATACTAAAATTCCAAATAAGGGTTTTAAATTATTCCTATTATATTGAAGTTTTATCAATATATCAATCAGATTTTTTTATTTACGTGTATAATGTTTTGAGGACATTTATACATGTATTCCAATAATATAAAGAATTTTTAAATTAATTTTCTTGTTTTACATGATACATATTTCTTTTTTTTTTTCTTTTCTTCGTTGCCTAGCGACTGTTATTCGTAGCCTATCATTGCGTCAAATATGAATGAAGTTAGTAAATTACGTTAATTTTGTTGCAGGTACTATTAAAAGGCTATCACAAAAAAAATATTTTATCGCGCCAAATCGATGCAATTTATGCAATTAACAGTGGAGACGATAATGAATTATTTTCCAGTAGATTTATAGATCTCCAGATATGCATATTTTTTGGGGGGGGGGGGGTTAATATGTTATTGCTATCGCATGGATTAGGATGTTTAAACTAATGTTTAACCATGCTGAAAAAAAAGTACAGTTAAAGGCATGTAAATCCTTTTTAACACTTTCCAACATGGATGAAAAGTATTTATGACTTCAGTTTTTCTATCTGTCCCCTGAAGTGTTTCTCTACGTGCTCTAACTCGCGTAAATATAGTCGGGATTACATGTAATTGATATACGTTATCGAGGTTTGCCAAAGTATGTTTGGTATTAAAAAGTCCTTCCGGCCAGTGCCGGGAGGAAGAGGTAGCTTTCATAATCCTTATTTTAAAAAAGCCAACTTATATCATGCAAACACACGAAGCTCAATTTAGTGGAAACCGAATATAGGAGATTCAATACTAATTTTTATCAATGTAATGAATGAGAATTTCGCGAAATTAGTCAGTTTTATCCAAGTTGTTTTTCTTTAAAGTAACTTATATTTGGCTGCCAAATTCGGCGATTTCTTAAAGTGCCTGTCATTTTAAGACAACATGGTGGATGAGGCTAAGCAGTGAACTTGGTCGAGACCTTAGTAATTGCTGTGCACATGCTCACTCACATCGGAATCGGTTAATATATAGGAGTGCTGTCGCATGCAAAAAATCAGATTTTTCAAAATGTCACCCACAATAGAAATTGAAACTGCTATATATGAGCCATTTTTTAAGGTAAAGACAAACAAAAAATGCTCCTGAATCCTTATATCAAGATCAAATACTTAAGAAAGAAACCTTTTTCAATTTCTAATTTTTTTGCACCTCACTTTAAATATATATATAATTTTTAATTTAATGGCCGCCATTTTGAAACAAGATGGCTGATGAATCTGGCCAGCGAACTTGGTCGAGGTGTTGATGTATACTATCCACGTGCCTTCTTACATCGAAATAGGCGAATACGTGTGTTATCGCGTGACAAATACAAGATCGTTTCAAAATGTTAGCCATGCTAGAAATTCAAAGTGCTATAAATCAACCATTTTTTAAGATATCAACAAAAGAACAAATTTACGTGTGTTATCGCGTGACAAATACAAGATCGTTTCAAAATGTTAGCCATGCTAGAAATTCAAAGTGCTATAAATCAACCATTTTTTTAAGATATCAACAAAAGAACAAATTTTCAGAAACAAAAACTGCTCCGAAATCTTTGTATCAAGGCCAAACACATAAAAAAAATCTTTTTCAGTTTCCAATTTTTTAATACCTCATTTTAAATTTTAAATTTAATTTTTGTAAAAATGGCAACCCTTTTGAAACAAGATGGCGAATGAAGCTGGCCAACGAACTCGGTCGAGACATTGGTATGTACTATGTACAGACCAAGTTACATCCAAATAGGTTCATAAATACGCCTGTTATCGCGTGACAAAAATCAGGTCGTTTTAAAATGTCAGCCACAAGAGAAATTCAAAATGCTATTACTCAGCCATTTTTTTTAGATATAGACGAAAGAAAAACTGTTCCGGAATCTTTGTATTAAGGTCAAACACATACAAAAAAAATCTTTTTCATTTTCCAATTTTTTTGGTATCTCATTTAAATTTTTTTATTTTTTTATTTTTTTAAATGGCCGCCATTTTGAAACAAGATGGCGGATGAAGCTAGCCAACGAACTCGGTCGAGATATTTGTATGTACTATGTACACACCAAGGTACATCCAAGCCGTTTCATAAATACGCCTGTTATTACGTGAGAAAAATCAGGACGTTTCAAAATGTCAGCCACGCTAGAAATTCAAAATGCTATAACTCAGCCATTTCTTAAGATATAGACGAAACAAAAACTTCTCCCGAATCTTTTTATCAAGGTCAAACACATAAGAAGAAAATATTTTTTCAATTTTAAATTTTTGGTACCACATTTCAAATTTAAATTTTTCTTAAAAATTTAAATGGCCGCCATTTTTAAACAAGATGGCGGGTGAAGCTGGCCAACGAACCCGGTCGAGACATTGGTATGTACTATGTATAAACGAAGTTACATCCAAATCGGTTCATAAATACGCCTTTTATCGCGTGACAAAATTCAGGACGTTTCAAAATGTCAGCCACGCTAGAAATTCAAAATGCTATGACTCAGCCATTTTTTAAGATATAGACGAAACAAAAACTGCTCCGAAATCTTTGTATAAAGGTCAAATACATAAGAAAAAAATATTTTTTCATTTTCAATTTTTTGGTACCATATTTCAAATTTTAAATTTTTAAAAAAATTTCAAATGGCCGCCATTTTGAAACAAAATGGCGGATGAAGCTGGTCAACGAACTCGGTCGAGAGATTGGTATGTACTATGTACACACCGAATTACATCCAAATCGGTTCATAAATACGCCTTTTATTGCGTGACAAAATTCAGGACGTTTCAAAATGTCAGCCATGCTAGAAATTCAAAATGCTATAACTCAGCCATTTTTTAAGATATAGACGAAACAAAAACTGCTCCGGGATCTTTGTATAAAGGTCAAACACATAAGAAAAAAATATTTTTCCATTTTTAATTTTTTGGTACCACATTTCAAGTTTTAAATTTTTTTAAAAATTTTAAATGGCCGCCATTTTGAAACAAAACGGTGGATGAAGCTGGCCAACGAACTCGGTCGAGACATTGGTATGTACTATGTACACACCGAATTACATCGAAATCGGTTCATAATTACGGGAGTTACAGTGTGACATAGGTCAGATATATATATATATATATATATATATATATATATATATATATATATCAATTTTGAACGGAGGGTGGTTTCGGGGTCTGGGGGTCATGATCGATGAAAATATACCAAAATTTTTTGAAATCGCTTTCCTCCGAACGGCTGCAATAGGTAGCTTTTTTGTAAAGAAAGCTACCTAAAATGAAGAGTGTAGCATTCATAGCTTAATTACAGGGGCACTCAAAACTATTCCGTTACATTATAGTCTTTGGGAAAAATCGTCTGCGGTGTATTTTAATAATGTTACACAATTTTAAACGTAATGAAATTTATATACTTTATTAAGGTGCACTAGAACCTGGTTACTATAAAATATGTTATGCGTAGCACTTACAGCATGCGTACAGGGAACTCAAAAGTATTCATAATATTACAATCTTTGAAGAAAATCCTTTTGTGGCGTTTTTTAATGATGTTACTCTGTTACAAAATAATAAAATTGATATGTATTTTTGAAACATTTTTGTAGTATATGGGGTGCAAAGCATATGTTTTTTTCAGGGTTACACAAAAGTGGTCAATTAAAATGTGGTCTACTGGGGAAAAAAAACTCTTCACAGCTTATTTTAACACATTAGCGACGGGAAACGAGAATTCTCGTTTTTATTCAGAGGCGTCATTAGCTAAGGGAGTGACTTCTACCTTACAGAAAAGACATTTATATTGTATTGTCCATATTTTTTATAGATTGTAAGACATTATATATTACATCCGTACATTGAAAGATATTTACTGCTACATAAACATGAAAAACATATCTCAGAAACCAATTTCCGAGACACTTTCAGAAGAGGGAGGAGCTTCTACTGTTTTTAAACCCAGATTTAATTAAATTGCCTGTCGTCAGTGTGTTAATTGTGTTGCACTAATTCAAACATTATGAAATTAAATTACATTACTGTGGTTGACTACAAGAAGCTTGAATATGATTTGTATCGTATTTATCGTTCATTTATAGGGTCACATAAAAAATTTAGGATACAGTTCTGGTCTATTAGGAATGATTGCTGAAGAGCATTTTCGATTATGGTGTGCGTTTTAACGTTAAGTAAATTTGTGCTTAATAAGTAGTGCTTAAATATTGTATAGACCATGTACAGGTATACACAAATGAATTCGTAAGTATAAATGAAAATGAGCGCGAATTGCTTCAGTGTGATTTTTTTTTTTTTTTTGAGTTATGTATTTCCCAGCCCAATTACATTTAGTATACTAACAAATGTTTGTAGAATTTAAATAGAACCATATACAGGACTCCGCAGAAACTGGATATATGGTGCACACTATGCATACTAATCCCCGGAAATGTGATATGAGCAGTTTTAAGAGGGTTTTTTTTTGTCTGCATTAAATTTAAATGTTATAGACGACGCGTAAAAATCTTCACGTAATATACAGGGCTGTAGAAAAGAATTCATGTACGTTTCCGTCTATTGGTAGAATTTACTAAAGGGCATTAACACAATTAATTGATAATTACAAATGTAAATTAAATTACACTACGAAGGGTGCCCCCCTGAAGAAATCTACTTTATTATCTAAAAATTACCAGAATAAGTAGCTCATGAGATTTTCAGAATACCACTACATAACAAGGGGGTTAATTTAACGTTTCTAATGTCAGAAACCTTCGAAATATTTTTTCGTTTTATAAATGTTTATGTAATTTCAAAACTTTAAATTTCGTTTTTTGTAGAAAGATTAATATTACTCAAAGGGTGCTAAACACAATGAATTGTAGAGCTGACGTTGAGGCTCCTGATCTGCAGATTTACTAGTGTAAAATAACATAACCTCAAAAGTGTTCACTTAATTTCAATTAAAAGTTCACATGTAATTAATCATATATTAAATACCTACTACTTCTACAAACATTGGAAAAATTCAATTACGTAATATGATCGATGTTAAATATATTTATATGGAAGTTAGCGAATATAGTTAAATCTACTCTGGGAAATTAGATAAAATTTATATGCACTAAACTATATCAGAATTAATATAGCATACGTATAAGGTGTTTATATGCTAGTAATTAACTGAAAATCAAAAACGATAGAAATTATTTTTATATGATTAAACAACAAGACTAATGGTTAGTGTAGTTATTATAAAATGAGAATCCTGGTAACTAATTTGGATAATTCCAAAATAGCAAAACTTGCCTAGATAGTGTGATTGGATAGGATATTACGTAACGTGTTAACTTAGCAAAATTCGAACTAGATCTATATTTCAAAGTCAGGGCTCCCAAATGGTCTGCCAACTGAATACCAATAAATTTTAACAGAAAATTTTATGATAGGTTTGCGCTAGAATTAACTTTCAAAGGTGGTTCCGGGGCAGTTTGTAAGAAAAATCTAAAAAGAAAATTTTTCTAAAAAAATATTGGTATTCAGTTGGGAGACCATTTGGGAGCCCTGCAAAGTATATGTCTAAAAAGTTCACACATAGATGCTTTGCATGGGGTTTTAGATACAAATATGAGCATATTTGAAATAGCAAAACTAAAAAGAACAAAATCCTATAAATAATAGTAAATTCGCAAATATATGAGTTGAAATTAAATTAATTAAAAAATATATTTATAAAATGATAATGTATGAAGTTAATGACAGATTAGACTGTGTGCGAATTATACTAAGTTCTCAGTGACGTCATCTGTTGGTGACAATAACCCATCAATGAGTCATATCTTATGTCTGAACTTGCTAGTGATTTGATGCATCATCAGATAAGAACTTATCAAGCATTCTTCTTCAAGTAACCTGGGGAAAATAGACGTGTTTGCAGATGTGTCTGTATAACGTGAGTATAATTTATATGTTTTCAATTTAATAATATATAAAGTGTATGTGTATTCTAATTTTTTCTTATGCATTTAGTTCACAGTTATTATAGCATATACATTTTAGTTTATCGAACCTAATCAAAAACTTAAAATGTAGGTTATGGTAATTTGTTAAAAATGATAAGTGTAAAGTTATTATGTTAAAAGTAATTTAGATGATATATATATATGTATATATTTGCATAATTTAAAAGTTTAGTCGTTTTATAGGGTATTAACAAATTAAAGATTTTAAAAAGTTTTGTAACAAATGATAAAAGCTATTTATGCATGATTGTATTTTTAATTAATTTATATATTATCTAACTCTAAGCTCATTCACTCACATAAAATTTATTTTTCGCTTTAATTGGTTGAACGGTGAATGTATGTGCTGTCTAAACTTTAGAAATAAATTAAAACCTTTCTTAACATCAGATTCTTCTAAATAAAGCATAAGTGATTAAATCTCTATTTTCTTTTTAATTTCATAAAATATAAGATTTGTTTATTAAAATCATATGCAAATAGAGTAAAGAGTTAAAAGTTCTTTAGAAACTTGTGTTAGTTTATTTCAAAAATTATAGATTTTACCCTAAATCGATGTTGTTTAGTTTTAATAATGATATTTTTTAGTATGCACTATTATTATTATATATTTCCCATTTCATAAATTTCCCTATCCCTATATGTTATTAGTAATTCACACGCATGTATTGTTTAGTTACAATAGCAGTTAAATGAAAATATTTTTTTTTACTTTCGATATTTAAACAAATTCTTTGTTAAATATATTTCTTTCAATAAGTAGCAAGTTTTGAATGCACTAATTTTAGTATGCACTATTATTATTATTTATTTCCCATTTCATAAATTTCCCTATCTTTGTATGTTATTAGAAATTCACACGCACGTATTGTTTAGTTAGATAGCAGTTAATGGAATAAATGTTTTTCTTTCGATATTTAAACAAATTCCTTGTTAAATATATTTCTTTCAATAAGTAGCAAGTTTTGAATTTTGAGTGATTGTCTAAATATTCTGAAAAAGAGGTAGTGTGGGTGAATAAAATTTTAAAATGTTTAAGGAAACTAATTATAAATGAACTAATATGCGTTTATGAGAAAATTAATGTTATCATTCTAAAATTAATGAAAACTTGAAGTTACGAGAAAGTGCTTTTAATTATTCTTTAACAATTGGAAATACTCTTATCACATATCCTCATTTTGACAGCTAACACTCCCTAAACCTGAGTGAGTCAAAATTATCATACGAACTCATGTGCTTTATTGCCCTAAATTGAAAGCAGACACTGAAAATCTTTAACTAACTGTTTGAAAAATTACATATTACTAATATAAAATTCTCTCCTATGCAAAGGGTGGCAAATTTAAACAAAGTATTTTTATTTTCTCGATATTTATGATATTTTGTAAAATTTCCTTTAAGTCAATTTTCTAGAAAATGCATTAAATTACGTATAGTAAATTCTCTTATCTACAACCCGCAATGCATTATCAAAAAAACGATTCAAGTTCGCTGACTCAAAGTCAAGATTTTTGCTATATAAATTGTGATGCTTTTTCCGCATTCATTTTGAAGTCTAACAGAATCAGGTCCTCACATGAAAGTTTTAAAATTTCATTAAATGCAATACGTAATATTTTATCCTACAGAAAACTATGCGTTACTTTATTATAGTTACTTTTGAACTCACCATAACATTTCTTTAATTATTATTGTAATGACATCATTATCCTAATAGTATATTCTATTATTATTTTAATCCTGTTATTGCTTTAATAACGTATGCTTTTATTTTTATTTAAATGCTGTTAATATTGATAGTAGAATTCAATTAGTATGTGTGAAAAGAAAAATATTGTCCTATAGAAAACTATACGAAACTTTCTTTTAGTTACTTTTGAGCTAAACGTAACATTATTATTATTATTGAAATGAAATTATTATCCTAATAGTATATTCTATTATTATTTTAATCCTCTTATTGCTTTAACAACGTATGCTTTTATTTTTAAATGCTATTAATATTGATAGTAGATTTTAATTAGTATATGTGAAAACAAAAATATTGTCCTATAGAAAACTATGCGTATCTTTCTTACAGTTACTTTTGAGTTAAACGTAACATTATTATTATTATTTAAATTGATTTATTATTTCAATAATGTATGCTTTTATTTTTATTTCAATGCTATTAATATTGATAGAAGAATTTCAATAGGGTACGTGTTATAAAATATATTAATTATCTAAGAACGTGTTAAAAAAACTTGGAGAAAACGTAAAAAATCAATTTTTAAAATACATTTATAAATTAATTTTTCTTTTATTTAATGCTAAAATGTTCTTTGCAAAAATACTCTCTAAAACATTAATGCGAAAATTTAGAACAGTGTGTTAAATTTCGTTCCTTAAAGAAAAAAAAATGCACTATAAAAATTAGAAAACATGCCCTAATATAATTCTATTTGTTTATAAACATCGGTATATGAGAGTTTCAAATATAAATTCATTTAAAGACTCGATTTTTATCACTGAACCTAACGCGCGCTATCGTCTTACAATTTCCTGGCGATAAGAATCACCCCACTCAAAAATCCTTCCCCTAAATACATATAAAACTGATATATGATACCTGTGAAATTTATCAAACTAGCATTATTCTTTTAACATTAAATGCTCTTCCGATAAAATTCTAATTATCTAAATTAAACAAAGCTGGTTGGTCATAGTGGGTCCACAATTAAAAAAAAATAGTTTTCCTCTTAAAAACTATTGACTAAACGTCATTTGTTCTACATCTAAAAATTCCGTAAAAACTCTTCATTAAATTAACCTTTCTGTCAGTAAAAAAATGCTATCCTGTGCTAAAA
Organism: Maratus speciosus; assembly: GCA_963932465.1. Lineage (NCBI taxonomy): Eukaryota > Metazoa > Arthropoda > Arachnida > Araneae > Salticidae > Maratus > Maratus speciosus. Next base: position 489,245,218 of record OZ010796.1, on the reverse strand, counting down.
AAGTTTAATCTCAAAAAATCCTTATCAAAATTCTCTTATATCCCCCTTCGCTTATCGCACTGCACTTCCGTTATCATACTACTCCCCTTCGCTTATCGCGCTGCACTTTCGTTATCGTACTCGAAGACGATAACGAATGACCTTCACATAGCACAGATTTGACCTTAAGCGCGTCCCTCGCGTGCCTCGCGCGTAGAACCGGCAAATATTATCTACGTGTCCCTCGCGTGCCTCGCGCGTAGAACCGGCAAATATTATCTACTTATATTCTTTTTATCAGAGGTATAGGGATATATTTTATAAGGACCCCCTCTTTTTTTAGAGTTTAGAAAAACAGAACATAATTTTTATTTATTTCATCAGGTTAAAAAGTAACAGCTATTACTGAAATAAAATATTCCAGTTTTAAAAAACTTGTAAATTATTTATCAAAATAATTTTATTGTGGTGTCAAGGAATTAAATAAAAAATCTGACAAAATGTATGATTAAAACTAACTTTTAAGATATGCTTGCCATGAAAAGGCAGGTTTACTGTATGTAATGAGCCTTTCACTATTTGATAAGGTCTTATTCTAGGTATATGCAATAATACTTATTTTTCCTAAATGAAATGATCAAAATAATTCTTGGCTAAATCATGAAAACTTTTGTTCATAAAAAATATTCAGAAATTAAAATAATACTTGTTTGAACAAAATTGCTTTGATTCGTACTTTATCATATAAGACATTCACCTTCATTTAATTTTTTTATTTTGTCTTTTAAAAAGAGTAACTGTTAATTGCTCTAAAATTAATTTAATTTCAGATTATTAAGTCAAAAATAATAAACATAAATAAATTAAACAAGCAAACAACCAAAAAGGAAAGGGAGAAGAGGTAGAAAAAAGTTCTAACATCACAGAATACAAGAGTAATTTTTATATAATTTAAAATTAATTTAATTTGAAAATATTAAGTTATATAAGCAATGAACATTAATAATCTAATGAGAATAGTAATTTAATAAAATAAAATAATAGATTACTACTTTAAGTACCAATATTTAAATTTAGTTACATTATTTACATTTAAATAATGAAACCTAACTTCAATGATATATACAATGTATGCTAAACACTATACTATATTTCAGAAAAATGAACTTTTTTTTTTTTTTTTATAATATTATTTCTTTCATAAATATATATTTATAAAATATTATATAAAAGGTAATTGAAAGTTTTCACTTAAAATTTCAGTCACATCCAGTGACAAATAATTACATATTGTATTTATTTATTATTGTTTGTGCAGTTTTAATGAAATAAAAACTTTACAATAAAAGCTATATTAATTATATTGTATACACATATTTTATTGCTTTAATTTATTAACATTTTTGTCGCAACATATTTTAACGTTGTCACGCTAACAATCATCAGAGAGAAAATTCGGGTCAGAGCTGGAAGTCTGCACGGGCCGAATTTCCAGGACCGGGTTCAGCCCAGCTAGGCCCGCACGAAACTCTCCTGACCCGGTCAGTGTAAAATTAAAAGTTCGGACCGGACCCGATTCTTTTATATTTTCACAGTTCAGGGCCAGCCCGTACAAAAATAAGTAAAAACAGATCTGCTCCGGCCTATGAAATAAACAATTAAATATGCTCGGTCGGGCGACTACTACAGCGTACATATTTATAGGAAAATTTTTTAGTATATTATAGATTATGTCTCTTCAAGACGAATTACACAATAGCAACCTTAATTATTGCTTAGAAACTAAAGACTTTTCAACATTCAAATAAAGATTCATTAAAAAAGTTGATGTAACTTAGAACAAAAGAAGGTTAAAATATAATAACTTTTGAAGTTGTATAATAAAAGTATATTTTTGAAAATATTTCTTTGTAATTTATTATGGCTGTTCTCAAATCCAAAGGAACTACTTTCTGAGACATTTCTGAATTAATTCTTGTCCAGAAATGTATAAAATGGGCAGATTTTCATATTCAGAAACTTTGTACTGGAATGGTGTTGCCCATTTTTTGATAAAGCAAAAGATCTATCAAAAATACTGTCAAAGTGAACCTTTTGAACTTGAACTTGAACGCTTTGAATTTTCGCACACGAAACCTGCTGAGAGAAACCTGCCGGCACGTGACAAGAATCGCTTATAACTCAATAAGTAACTTATTTATCAAAATATGAAACTTATTATTCATTTTCAACCGTTTCAACAGTCCGACTTGGCAACTTTATACCTTTGCAGTTAAAAATGAGTCGGAAAATCTGTCAGAAAGTCTCGCGTACTCAACAAGCACAAAACGTTTTGACGCATTTACAAATTCATTTCTTAACGAAAAGATATAAAATTGGAAGGCCTGACTATGAAAGCGATATGGAATCGAACTGTATTTTTTTTATAAATAAATTACTTATTGTGTTATAAAAGATATGTTGTGTTTGAAAAAAAAAACAAAAAAAATACAGTTGGATTAAATAGTTTCTGAACGACAGCACCTGTTAATTTTATGCATTTCCGAACAAAAATAAATGAAAACTTATGTCATAAAGCTGCCCTTTTGCATTTGAGTACACCCTTAATGTATATTTTCAATGATTCCATTAACGGAAGTTCATTATAACTATTACTATTTTTGCAAAACATACTGCTTGCCTCACACATCCTGGAAATAATTTATTCCAGTTCTACTATGTAGAAAAACAAATTTGATCCTGGTATGATCCATGTTCATGATATGTCCATGTAAGCTTGACACATGTACTAACTCTTTTTTTAAAGTAGAAGTACAAAATTGGCAGGTTTGACTATGGAAGCGATTTGGAATTGAAATGAGTTTTCCATTCTTTGATAAATAAATTATCGAATTCTAAGCAATTGTGGTCAAATGATAACCGGTTTTTCTATTCTCTGTCTGGCTGGTTTTTTTTTTGTTTTTTTTTTTTTTTTTAATCTTGAAATTTGGTTCAAAACGCCCGTTTTGATGGTATTTTCTGTATATCTCTTATATCATCTATCTATTTATATCTTATATCTATTATCTGTATATCAGTATATCTCTTGCGTTTACCAAAAACCGGAAAACGTCTTTAGATAACATAATTTCTGAAAAACAGCACCTGCCGTTTCATGCATTTTCGAAAAAAATGAATTGAAACTTGTGTATAAAGTTGCCTTTGGATTTGAGAACAGCCATATACTCGTGAAACTCATATCCATTGAAAATGATTCATATGTTATCGACTTCATTTAAATTTTTATATAAGCCCGATGTTTAAAAGACTGTCTTGATTCTTTAATTCAATGCTTGGCGAAATATCTTCCTCTCAACGCCAAGTAATACACGCGAGTGTCCCGTCAATTGTCCCCTCCCGCTTCACTATCTTCCAACTTGACCTTTGGGGAGGAAAACGCAGAAAAAGGTAATTATACCGTGCCCAGTGATGTTTCACGTATTGTTTACTGACCTGTCCAGATATAGTCTGAACACTGATTCTATACGTGTTTCGATCTGGAGAGAGGAAGTAACACGCAACTTGCCTTCCCTTGTTCGCGAAATATCCTGTTTCCGCAACCGCGGTTTAATGGCTCGGGGGGCGGGGGGGGGGGGGGTAATCATGACAAATGGCCGCACCGAGCTGAATATCTTTCAAGGCGGTTCTGTAACCACTCGGAGATCTGTATAGGAAGTATTGGAACCCCTAGTTAGACTGTTTAGGAGTGCTGTTGGCCCAGAGATTTTGCTAATGGATGACAATGTTCGGCCACATCGAGCATATGTGGCGTTAGAAGACTTGCAAACAGAACATATCACTCGAATGGAATGATCAGCTTACTCACCCGACTTAAACCCGATTGAGCATGTGTGGGATGCCATATGGCGCCAACTTTCAACGCGACAAATTCCTCCATGTACCCTCTAGAAGCTGAAAAGTGCACTTTTAGAAGAGTGGCATGCATCCGAAAGACTTGATCAACACTTTGGTAATGTCTATGAAATCAAGATGTAAGGTATACGTATCTGTTCGAGGTGATTATACACCATATTAAAGAAAACATTTTTCCACAAGCGGTGACTTATTTTTTCCATCATTTTACAATTTCCATAAATTTGGTTTTAATTTCAATATTTTGAGAATGATCAACTACCAAACCTTGTAATTTATGTTAACTAATGCTTTTGTACAAGTTTCTATTAATAATTTTTCATTAAGTATCAGTTACATTTTATTTCTTTAATTTTGATGACCATGGTGTTAATTTAAAAATCTTAGACATAAATGTATAATTCTAAACTGGAAACTCATTAAAATATAAATAACCTTAAGACACATATTCATTAAAACCTAACTTATTCTAAAAATAATATAGCATATATAAATCATTATATTTTACAGTCAATTACTCTTTTGCAAATATACTTTTCTTTTAATTTATAATCTTTTAGACGGGGAAAAGCTTTTGATGTCCAACAAGGATGTTCTAGCTAACTGATTAATTTCTATTTTTATTCAAATTAACCGAGCTATCATAGAATTCCCAGTTACCCTAAAGTTTTAAAAAATGTTATACTGTGGAAATAACTTCTTCAAATAACTAAATTCATCAGCTGTTTTTTAATACTTGCTGCGCGTTAAACATACCGCAGAAGGGCATTTTGCCTTTTATAACTATATCTTGTCACTAGACTTTGAACATTCACGTTTAGAAATTAAATTACAAATAAAGTTAAATATGTAAAAGTTAAACTAAATACAATTTTACAGAAATAACATAGAACAACATAGAACATGCGGTCAGGAATTTTCAGCTCTGAACTGGCTAGACTACTTGCCAGGCAAAGTAGTAATCACCGGGCATGGGGACCGGAGGATAATCTTTTCAAGGCTAACGAAAAAGACAGGCTGCCGCACTACCTTTCGCATTAGACCGCTACAGTCACGTGATGTTCTTTTCGTACACCCTGTGTTTCAAAGGGTCTGAAAATAGAGACACGTGTAGCCTCTTTTTTTTGTTTTTTTCGTTAGCCTCGTAATCTCCTTTAGTGAAGTCACAGAGGCATTGCATTTTCACTTGAAAGGCCTTGACAATAGAGACGGTAATACCTCAGGAGTGCACGACAGGTGCAGCCACACAGGACCTCTAGCTAGGAAGACCTCGTGCCCACAGAAAAATTTATCAGTCGTTTAGTTATGAGTTATTTATTTCAAGATGATATTTTGTTTAATACGGAAGCCATTATTTTTTATATATCTTCTACAAGATGGATCACAAAAAAAAAAAAAAAAAAAAAAAAATACAAAAAAAAACAGCCCACCTATTTGTGTTGATGTGGCCTATTTAAGAATAAGAAATAACATAATTATACTTATCTTCACAGTAAATGTTAAAAATGATCTCCGCCACTTAGTCACGTTTTAACAAGTTCAGGTTCAGGTATACCTGTGTACATTTTGCCAGGGTAAGACTTCCGATACACGCCTCGATGTTGTCCGATAGTACGTGATAAGTTGGTTGATGGCACGTGGATTTTGTACACTGACGATTAAAATTAAAGGATAATGAGAAAAATATGCTCACTAAGTTAATGTTGCAACCAATGCCCAATGCTACAATTCTTTATGTTAATTAAATACAATTGAACAAAAAATTGCACTTCTACGCATACGTTAGCGCTGGAAATATGCAATTTCGGTGATTGACAATGAATGTGGTGCGCAATGGACGCATGTTGGTATTCTGGTCTGTAGTGTTGTTTAAACTGAATGTGATGTCTGGGAGTGATCAGTATTCATTAGTTATGACTTAAAGGCATCATTCAAGTGAAGGTCAAAAATGGCGAATAGTTGGTAGAATCGGGGGAGGTCAAACACAAATGGATGTTGCCCAAGATCTGAATACCCTTCAAAGTATCATATCAAGAGCTTGGATTAAACATTGGATCCGTTGATAGACAACCTGGTCAAGGGCAACTAAGAGCAACAACTGCATTCCAAGACTGTTTTCTGTCAATGCCGTCTCGAAGAAACCGCGAAGAGACTAGATTTAGTTTCAGACCTTCAGTCGGCCACAGGGACTCGAATTAGCCGTCTTAAGGAGCATGGACTATATGCGAGAAAACCAATAGTTTGTGTCCCATTCACTCCAGCTTCAAAAGAGCCCCGTTTAAATTGGTGCCGGTGCCATGTTCAATGAAGCCAAGAAGACTGGTCCCGAGTAGTATTGTTTACTGGTGAGTCCAGATATAGTCTGTACACTGATTTTAGACGTGTTTTGATATGGAGAGAGGAAGGAACACGCAACTTGCCTTCCCCTGTCCGTGAAATATCTCGTTTCAGCGACCGCGGTTTAATGGTTTGGGAGGGGAATCATGGCAAATGTCCGCCCCGAACTGCATATTTTTCAAGGAGGTTCTATCAGTGCTCGGACATATGTGGAGGAGATATTGGAACCCCAAGTTAGACTACTGAGGGATGCAGTTAGCTCAGGGTTTTTGCTAATGGATGACAATGCTCGGCCCCAACGAGCATATGTGGTGTCAGAATACTTGCAAACAGACGATATCGGTCGAATGGATTGGCCACCCGACTTGAACCAGAATGAGCATGTGGGGGATGCTTTAGGGTGCCGATTTTCAACGATCCACATTCTTCCCCGGACCAAAGTTGAAAAGTGCTCTTTTAGAAGAGTGGGGTACAATTCCACAAGACTTGATCAATACTTTGGTAAAGGCTGTGAGATCAAGATGTGAGGTATGCATATCTGTCCGAGGTGACCGTACACCATATTGAAGAAAAACAATTTCCACAAGAGGTGACTTAACCCTCCGACTGTCTTGGAAAAGGGCAAAATTGTAATGTTGTTTTCACTGCATTTTGTTTTAAATGCTAAAAAAATGATTCTTTGAACATTTTATAAAAAAAAAACTTAATAACGAATGTGAATGCAATCCTTGGTAGTATTAATCATTGTCCAATGTATTAAAAATAAATTAAATCAATAGAATTACATTACTTTAAATATTGCTTGTATTGCAGTGAAACCTGGAGCTTAGTGAACGCATTAACACGGGCTTGTCAGTGAGGGGGTTAATTTTTCTATCATTTTCCAATTTCAACAAATTTAGTTTTAATTTAAATATTTTGAGAATAATCAACCGCCAAGCATTGTAATTTGAGTTAGCTAATGCTTTTGTTTAAATTTCCATCAATAATTTTTCATTAACGCGTTCACGCGGGCGCGGTGGGTCACACTCGCCTGTCTCAAAGTATCTCTGGCTTTTTTGCACACCACTATTATTTTAGATAAAATGTTGTTCCTTTAAATCACCCAATTTTTCTAATTAAATAAAACAACATTTTCTGTATTAAAACACTGGTATCCAAAAAGCCGGAGACTTGGCAGCTCCAAGACAATCGAGTGTGACCCACCGCGCCGGCGTGAACGTGTTAAGTATTAGTTACGTTTTATTTATGTCATTATCCTTTAATTTTGATGACGTGTACTTATACTCGTCTTTTCAACATTCCCCATAAATAAAAATCACAGGTCAACAACTCCGGTGACCGTAGCATTCGTAAATGTCTATTACTATCCACTCAGCAATGAACAGCCCATGAACACAGGCAAATGACCTTAGGTCGCACACTAAGGCTGCAAGTGACACAATGCACGACCGAGGCAACAAATTCTGAAATTCAAACCTGTTTCTTCTTTGTTTCAAACCTTTTACCAAAGAAGAAACAGATTTGAATTTCAGAATTTGTGACGTATGATAGACACATTATTCATGACAGGGGTATTGCTTCCCTGGATGCCTTTCCCTTGTTCAAGTTTCTATGTCAATGTCGACTTCCCGCATTTGCCAAGTTTCTATTTTTTTTTCTTTTCACATTCGATACCTCGTACACCATTTTCCGTAGCCCATCTTTCATAAAAAAATAAATATTTTTGTACCAACGAAAGTTGAATCTATTGCAGAAAATGCAACATTCCTGCATGTGCATATGCATCAAATATAGTCGTAGCAAAATATTACGTTGAGGCAAAACTTTTGAGACTGAATCAAAAAAATTAATGAAAACCAATATTTAGCATTATTTTTTTTTTCTTTTAATGTGTTTCGTTAATTTTTCTGTCAAGAAATAGTGGGCGATTTTTTTCATTCAGACTCAAAGCTTTTGAAATACTGAATAGCGTGATTTTGTATTGAATTTTTAGCAATATGTTACAATACCAATTTCCATTTTCATACAATATTATTTATTACGTTTATCAAAATACTCCTTTCTATGCATTTATGTTAATACGAACATCATTCTGACAAAAACTAGACTTTAGTTTCATTCAACATTTTGTCTAGGTGTTTTTTCTATGCAGCGAATGAGTATATTAATCTTTTTTTAACCTTCTTAAGAGCCAGAAAGGTTTGAATTGACGAAGATTGACGAGAGTTTTATCGTTGATTTGGACCCTCGTAATTAATTTAGACTATTTCAAATTATACAAATTGTTTATTTACGTTTTATAGAAATAAAAAAATTCTTAAAACCAGAAAGGTTTGAAATGACGAAGATTGACGAGAGTTTGATCATTTATTTGGAGCCCCGTAATTAAGTTAGACTATTACATATTTTTCAAATTGTTTATTTGCGTTTTATAGAGATAAAAAAGATTCTTAAAACCCAGAAAGGTTTAAAATGGCAAAGGTTGACAGTAGTTTGACAATGGATTAGGAAGCCTCTAATTAATGTAGACTATTACTTCTTTAGCTCTGAATTATACCTTAACCCCAAAGACAAACATTTTTTTTTTCTTCCAAGTTCTAACAAAAAATATGATCAGTGTCTATGTATTTTAAAATTTTCATTCATTACATTTAAAAAACAAATTCAGGTGTAGTCGAGAAACAACGTAATAAGAAGTATAAAGTCGAAATGACGACTAAAAAATATAGAATCAGGCCTTCAAAATTCTTGTCAAAACTAGTTTTGCAAGATTGTGTCGTACAGTATTAAAATTTTGTTTTTGGTTCTTTTACAATTTAACAAACACGTTTTTATTTCTGTGAAATATAAATAAACAAAGGCAGAATGAAATTATAGTCTAAATTAATTATAGACTTCCTAATCCATGGTAAAACTTTAGTCTAATTTTCTTCATTTAAAATTTTCCGATCCCCTTAAAATATATTGATGCGCTTTTGCGTATGCACCAAGATCTGGGACCCTAAACATAAAACGATGGAATGAAAATTCCATGCAAAATTGTGTCATTTTGACACAATTGTTGTGGGGAAATGTTTTTCAATTTTTTGAAATGAAACTGTACATTCGTGACATCATTTTTCACTGGTGGCAGCACTCTGCCACCATGTGTTTAAAGCCCTCGCTCCTTATAGTTTTTCGAGACATTATAATCGATAAGTATTTTTTTTTCCTACGCATGAAATATACAAAATGGATTATACATTTTGTTTAAAAAATTCTCTATTACATCTCAAATATCCTTCAGAATTGATATGATTTTTCAATGTTTCATTGTAATTGATATTGCATCTCTAATGTTTTGATTTTCAGACTTTATACATTCATATAAATTTCTTTTAAGGTCATTATGCTTAAATGTGACGACCCCTAAATGGGACAATGTTCTTGTACTTAAAATATTACGGCAAGAATCGTATATAAATGCTATATATTGAGACATCCGAACTCCAGGAACAAAACGCAAGACATTTCTCTGCATTTAAAACATTTTCTAAAAAAAAAAAATTCCATTACAATGCACATCGTACACTTTGAAGCGCTCCCATATTCTCTAAATATGGCGAAAATTCCCGAAAATGGTTTACGGTTTTTGTTTTTTAACTTTGAAGATTAAATAAAATTACGGACGTCAAGGGCAACAACGTGTGATTCATTTACCTGAAATGTAAGCTCGGGAAAAGGCAACAAGTTTTCAAATTAGAGTTCTAAAATATTTTACGCATTTAGGTGACTTATTTTCTACAGAGACATATTAGCGACGAACTGAATGCCTTAAACTAGAGCGGCACTGTCTCTCGCCACTTCAGTCATGAGGTGAGAAGTCGGTCGATTAGCGATGACGTCAGAGTCGTGTCAGTTGGCCTTGAGTCTTTCGAAGGCACCAATCATAATTAATCGGGCAATTTGAGTAAAGTCATTTTTGCTTCTTGACTTCTTTGCTCAAACAGAAATGCGATTTATTGATATCGTGAGGTATTGCCCTTGATAACGTGTTTCGCAATATAAGTTTCCATTTTCTTCATGTCATATTTTTAAATTATTTTTGTGGATTTTTACTCCTAAATCTTTTATTTATTTTTTTCCGTTTATGAATTTCAAATTATTGGATATACAATTTTATAGTGTATTATAATTGTTAATTCCTTTATCTATTGTCGATTTCTCATGTGATTTTTAGTTAATAATTACAAAAAGTTTTATATTATATATATATATATATATATATATATATGAAACGATAAAAGCTAAGCCCCTTTTTAAAATTTTAAATCCCCCTTTTTACCTCTTTTAAAATTTGAAATCCTCGTTTTAAAAAATAAATATTTAAATTTAAAAATTAAAATTAAAACTTTTTAAATGCTTTAGTAATTGTGTCTCAATTGATTGAAAATGCAGTTGCCCCTGTTAAGTCAGTTTTTCGGCATCGCATCTTATAACTTTCAAAGATCGTTTTGTCACATTTCATAAAAATACTTTTGCTGAGATAAGTGCAATTTTAAATTCTAGCGGCGACCCGTCGGCCGAGTTGAGCCAACGCCTTTGGCCCGGTCAATCAATCAGTCAGCTAGCGGCCAATTAAATTTTAAATACGCCTCCTTTGACTTTAACGACCTCTAGTAGGAATAATGCAAAATACCTCATACTTCTACCGCTGCACGGGTTGCAAGACAAGGCTTTTACAATCTAAAGAATGCCTTAACTCCACGCCACTCTGCTCTCCAGAGATCGCTTTGCAATCCATCGAAGTCTCAATGTCCAGCAAAGATTAAACTAACAGCTCTCATGTCAAAGGGACCTGATTTCTCAAAAGGATGCAACAAAGATCAATAAATCAGGTCCCCGAAAAAACTGTGTCTACCTTTAATCAGACACTCACTTAATCTAACTTTTATTAATTCCCGGATACCACCCACTGCGACTACAAATATATACTAGAGGCTCAGAAGAAGCGATCCAACGATCGACACCGAGACAGAAGATCCACAACGGTAGTAGAGCGATATATCCTTATATATATATACACGATGTTATAAAATTTGACCGAAAATTAAGTGGGGTAATAGAAGGCATCAAGAGGAGGAACAATTGCCATAGAACATGGGGTCGCAAACCACTTATTTAGTCACAAATACAGGGTGTTTCATCCCAACTGAACTTGGGTTGATGGCAATAATTTTGAGAAAAATAAAAACATTGCAATGAAAATGCAACGATAACCTTGTTTTTTGTGAAATTTTATAACATTACGAAAAATTCAAGGAAAACAGAATGCTCACGCAATCGACGATACCGTATGAATTGATAATCACAGTTTAAAATGTGGAGCGCCAAGTACATACTGCAGGCACGTATAATGGAAACTTCTACCACTTTTTTTTTTTTTTTTGGGGGGGGGGGGGTCTTATTTACAGCAAAAGTGAGCATGACTATTAAAAGTTTCATTATAATATATCTCACTTTTCTGAAAGTTATTACCGTCAACCGAAATTGAGTTAGCGTAGAACACCCTGTATTTTTGATTAAATACGTGGTTTGCGACCCCATGTTCTATGGTAATTTTTCATCCTTGATGCCTTCTACCACCACTCTTAATTTGTCGGTCGAATTTCGGAACACTCTGTATCTCAACTTCTTTTGAATGTAAAAAATTATCATTTTTAAGTTTAACATAAAAAAACACTTTTAGTTTCTTTAATTTTTTTTTTCTGTTGCGCATGCTTTCTATTGAGAGCACAAACGTTATTAAATGAAATGCAGAAAAATAAGGAAAATGGTGGAAGAAAGATTATTAGAGTTTGTGTATTTATTTTGCTTTTCTTATGCTAATGCATCCAAAATAATGAAATTTTTGGGCTTAATAGGATTACAAGCTTTACTTGTTTCTAGAAAATGGATTCTAGAAAACAAATTTAAATAAATATGAAAATTCATAATGAAAAAACAACATGCGGGACAAGAACACGGAAATAAGTATTTTTTTCTTCCATTAAAAAATATACAACAAGAAAAATTAAAGTAACTAATACTAAATTGCATTTCAGCAATTTAACCATGTAGGATATATAAGGAGAGTTAAGATTAGGAGTGGTATTCTTAAAAACTATTTTTGAGAAATTTAAACTTTAAAAATTTTGTGAGTTATACCATTATTTATATAAGTTGCACAATTACATATACATATTTATAGAAGTTTCTGATAAATAAAATGGTAGTGACACATAGAAGAATTTTTTTTTAAATATTAGTATTTAGGTTTAAAGTACTTGTATTTTAAGCTAATAAAATACAAATGCGAAGTAATAAAGGAAAGCAAAGATTCATTTTTATCTGACAAATTAAAAAAAAATCTCCATGTGTAATTTAAGTATAGTTATTCAAGACCATAGAATATCAAAATATTTCAAAATATTTTGTAACTAGATACTATGGATTCTCGTATTAAAATAATTCCGGTATATATGTCATAGCTAATTGGAAATTCATTTTTAACGAATGGCGCGTATAAGAGGGGACAGCAAAGGGGAACGAGCTAACTGATAGATCTAATCTAACTAAAATTTCCAAATCGTTTTACAAGATTTCAATTTTTCTCTAATTTTACAACTCAGCGTCCACAAACTAATATCCATTAGAGCACCTTTATAAGAGAGTAACGTTATACGTGAGATAAAATTTGTTTCGTCAAGAGTAGAGCATTGGTTAACCACTTAATTGTAACTTTTTTTTTACACCATAAACTAAAAACAGGGAACCAACACCACTTTTGAAGTACAAAAATATTTGCCTTAAATAATCAAGAAAAGTCAGCCATTTAATGAACCGAAGATTTCAGGTAAAACTTAGTGGTTTAGAAAAGCTTTTAGTAGCGAAGCAAGCTAACGTTTCTTGCCACAACTCTGTTCGGGCAAAACAGTTAAGTGGTTAACTAACAAGATTATGTCACCAAGACTTATTACATAACAAAATACGTCACTGTCATAGAGCTCAATGATAATGAAATAACGATCAGAGTCACTACTGACAATGGAGAACGCATTTCTCAAACACAGGTTGTTCCTGCCATTGAACGTCCCCCTTAACAAGATCGCTCTTTTTTAAATGTTACTTAATGCTTACATTCTCAATATATGTTTAATGGTTTCATTTTTTACATAAATTATCGGTGAACAATACACAGGGTAAATACACAGGCAATAAGTCCGTTCACCTTTCAAAAATTCATAAAAAAGTAACAAATTGTCGTATCGGAGTACGGTTAACACCATAAGACTTGTCAAAGTAGCGGTTTTTTTTTCTTTTGTGGCATCGGAAAAAGAAAGTTGAAATTTTCTTTGAACTATTTTTTGTGACAAAATTTACTATCGCCTTGTTTTATAGTGAAAACTGAATTCCGATACGATTATTTTCTTAGATTTTTATGAGTTTATGAAATGTGAATAGACCTGTGGCACCCTTTGAACTACTTTTTCTATTGCCAAGAAAATTTCAGTTTTGGGCTAGTCTTATGGTGCAATCTGATGCAGCAATATGTTAAATTTTCTATGAATTTTTGAAATGTGAACGGCCACACCTGTAAATTACAAAATATAACATTTGTTGTAAGAGATGTTTTTAGTACATCACGCAACTGAAAAATTTATGACTCTCTTTAGAAAATTCTTACACTCTTTCAAAATTGTCCCCTAATATTAAATAAATATTCTTAAATCGTAAAAATAAAAATTTAATTTAATTTGACAAAATTAGATGTTTAATTTTCCTATAGTAAAAGAAAAAATCTTTTCCGCAAACAATTATTGGAATATTATGTTCAGTTTTAAATTTACCAAACGTGAAATAAAGTTTTGAAGACATAGTTTTTTAAAGTAGACACTGATAATTACTGTTACTTATTAACCCCTTGAAGGGATATTCTCAATACCTGAACCGATATTCTGCAGTGATGTTTTCTCGATACATTCAACTGTATGCCACAGTTGCTTGTCCTCTGTACTTCTCAAATGTTATTCCACAGAACGTAAATCCTGATTTCATGTCGTTCCTTAGCGCTGCTCCTTCTTGCCATCTCTCGTATGCTTCTTTTACTTTGGCATGAGAAGTTGGTGCATCCAAAAACTCAGGACTTACCAGTGCATGAATCTCGGCACCGGCATATTAAATATACCATTTAATTTTAATTCCCAAATGCCACATTGGCACCAGAATTAAGGAAGTAAGTTTTTCTTTGTATAATGTAAGCGAAAAAAAAGCTTTTACTTACTTTCATATAATTTTGTTCATAAATCACGGTGTCATTCAATCTTTTTAACATTTTAGCAACAAAAGTGCTTTGCCCTGAAAGGGTTAAATAAAATGTAAAATATTTCATAAATAATGCCTCATAAGTGAAATTTTATTTAGTTTTAATTTTAAAAGTTTGTATCACACTAACAAAATAAACATTTATAACACAAAAATTAATCTGTCAAAGATAAAAAGAAGGGCTTCATACAATTTAACATAATTTTTAGATTAATGATCTGAATTGTTTGTATCTTAATTGTATGTAAGGTTAGTTATGGTAACTGGACCCACGAGGTAACTGGGTCATAGGCTATTTTATAAAAAACTGTTGATGTTTTTTAAGTTTTAGCTTTTGTGAACAATGCACCTTAATCTCTACTTCCTAAAACAGCACGTGTCAACTCAGTCATAACTCTCACTTTGCTGTGATAGATTGTCAAAAATTTAGGTTTCTTTTTTTTAAAACAACGTCCACTTGGTTGAACTTCCACGGCTTTTTATTAAAATACACTAATTACTTTTATTAAACAATCTTTTTTTTTAAGATTAGGCATATAACTACATTAATATTATTAGGTTTCTATACATATTTACTTCATGTTTCAAATGTAAGCCAGGTGTCCCAGTTACCCTATAAATTTTTCAAGAATGGGGTAACTGGGACATGTATCCGGGGTAACTGGACCATGTTGGATCCAGTTACCCCAATAGTTATAAATATTTTCTTTAGTTTCTCTTACTACGGGAAGTAAATTTCTCCATTTTTTTTTGCTCATAATAAAGGAAATTATAGAATACCATATTAAAATTACGCAATAAAAATTTAAAAATGCATATTGGGTGGAATCAAACCAAATTTCTTGACCCCTTGAGAGGCGATGATGCCGTTATTACATCATATAATTTTAATTCCTAATTGGCACATTGGCATCGGAATTTTATAATGAAAATTTCACCTTTATTAAGTACACGAAAATATACTTTTACTTGTTTTCAAATAGATTCTCTTGTAAGTACTGGTGTCAATAAATTATTTCAACATTTTACGACTGCAAGTACCTTGCCCCTGAAAGCGAGATAGGCAAACCTTGAAATTGTACGACATACAGGGGTCATATTCTATAGGGAAGCTTTTATTGTTCCTACCACTATTTTGAAAATAATATCTTCATCGCACCTTTCTTTAGAATATGTTAAATAAAATTATCATGAAGGTAATTCATTGAGGGTTCTGACAGGAACAATAAAAATTTTCCTGTATAATGCGAACCATGGATACAGATAAAGTACTTAAGTGCTTACATAGACGTTTGTTCATAGATTTACCCTGCTATTTTTTTTTAAATACCCATGGGACTTTTATACTTATTACCTATACTAAAGTACATAAATATTTACTTAATCTTTATGTTTTTGGTATAAATAAATCCAATATTTTCAGTTTTAGTGCTTTTTTTAGACACATGGACATCGAAGGTTTCTCTTACAACGCTCTTTATTCACATATAATTTACATGATCTGCCTGGTTTAAATTTTTTAAAGTTGTTTACACTTTTTCAAACAGGACCTGATATCACATATGGAAAAAATAAAGGCGTGTGGAAGATAGACCCTCCTGGCCTACTTACCCCATTTTTATGGGGCAACTGGACCCATGAGGAAAGAAAGATGAAATATGCATATTTTTATATTTTTAAATATTAAAATGTAATTTTGAGCATTTCTGTCTGATAGAGGGAACCTAACTGAACACATTTACAGAAGTTCAGAATTTAATTCGAATGAACATTAGTTTTTTGAAGCTGAATTGTCAGAAGCTCCAGAGTCACATTGTAAAATCATGGCCCAGTTGCCCCAACTAACCTTATGTCTTAGAGCACTGATCTCCATAATAGAACGGAGAGCTAACTCACCAGTCCACTTTCTGCCGCGACCGCATGACACTTTCAATGCGCATAAGTAATGAATCCTGCATTTTTCTTAATATTAGAAGCATTTTTTCAAAGTTTTTCGCATATTTTTTATCATTTTTGGTTATTTCTACACCTTTTCATATTTTCATGAGCAATACTTAACAAATTTTTAATTTAGTTTCTTGGTGTTGTTGAGCTTACATATGATTTTATTTTTAAATAATATCAAAATAAATATTTGTGATGAAATTAAATAAAATCTGTAGGTTTTTCAATACAAAAATGTATCAGTGAACATTGTAGCTATATCTTCCCATATTTAAAAGAAAATCCAATTTGAAAATATCAACTCCATACTACTCTATGGGAGAAAATCTGTCTGTATTTGGCCATACATTTTCTTCCGAAATCCTATGGCATTGTATTCATGAGCTGATCGCTGTATTCAATGTAGCAGAATGGGAAGTTAGCCCTCCATGCTATTGTGGAGCTCAGCAGATCTTAGCAAACATCAATGTCGCTTTTCCAGTGCAAAAGATAATCTCAAAATAAAACGTTTTATGTAAGTCACCAAATCTTTTAATCTCGATGATAATGGATAAGAACAAAAAAAAATTAAATACATGCATAGAAAATAAAGGCAATCCTTTGAAGTAATCACTAGTTATGTTAAACTTTTACAGAACAATCTTCAATTACATCGCCGATATCGTTCTCAATTTGCACGATATTCGACTGTCCTTTTTTATATAAATTCCCTATGCCAGAGGTTCTCAGCATTGTGCTAGCAGAACGATTGTCACTAGTAATCTTCGCCTTATTTAATATTAAAATTTCTGCCATTAAATAATGTGAAGGTTACTGCTCGAAAATAATCGTAACAAATGTACTGCTGGAACGCGGATTCGCCACCCTTGTCCTATATGGTAGTGAATATAGTCACAGACTACCAAATTATGAAAGAAACAATGTGCTATCACTCGCCCATGTACACCTAAAAAACATTTCATGCAAATGATTATATTTTATCCAATATGTAATACATTCATTTCTAATTGCATTACAATGCTTCTTTTGCACTTTATAAAATTTTCTGAAAGTATCGTGAAATTTTGTTGAAAGTTCGGCTAATAATAAATAAAAACATGCAAAAATTTTACGATTTAAAAAAAAAATTATCTTTATTAATATACATACTATATATATATATATATATATATACATACTGTATTAATATACATACTGTTCTTACATAAATGCATACAAACATTCTACAGGACCTAAGAAATCATTTGTTACAGTTAGAGATCATTTCAAGCTTTTCATGATACAGGTGACCACAAATATTATTTCTTTATTCAGTTTGATTGCGAAAAAGTTTGGGATCTTAAGGGAGGATTTTTGGTCCCTAATTACCCTGGTGACTAAATCTTCTCTGAAAAATATCAGGTCAAATAAGTTTTTTAGATCCCCGAAGTTCAGAAACATTTCGTCTATTATTTCTCAAGATATCCGGCAAAGCATCTAAAATTGGAAGTGCCCGGTGACTTTTGGCCATAAAACGTATCTAAATCTTCTTTAGTAAATGTCTACTACCTAAAGAGTAGAGACAGGTGTTTCGTTTTTATTCTCATAGTGATAGCGCATGGCTTTGCTTGAAGACGAAAGCCTTAATAATTTGAAGTTAAGATTTTCCAATTTTGGGAAATATTTAATAAGTTATTTCTAGTGTATTGTGTTTGTCACGGTATTTATACATTTTATTTGCGGTAAGTTTGCTCTCTTAAAAATTTAAAATTTTTATTTCGTATATATTCTAAGTATTTGACAAAATTGCTCTTTTTTTTCTCATTCTTCAAAAAATTTAAAATAAAGTTCGATTTTAAACATTACGTGGATTTCAAAACAAAGTAACAATAAAATTTCTTTTAAATATAGTTGTTTATATTTCTTTTTTAAATTAAATTATTGCTTCTCTTAAATAAAAAATAAGGATGTGACGATTTTTGGAGGTCATTTCTATTGGCAATTTTTGATTTATTATTTGAAGAAAAATGTAAAATTTATATTTTAATAACTTTGGAAAATAAATTACAAGACTACAAAAGCTATTTGAATTTAAGCAGAGATTAACGAACAAAGAATATTATTTTTATTTAATTACCTTGTGTTAATTCTTAACCCTTTAAGCGTCCTGCAAAATTTTTCACGTATGTTTTATGATTCATAAAATAATAGCTATGAAAAATATTTGTTTGAGAATTTGTTTATGATTACCTTACATATTTATTCATCTTACGCACTGCAAAACAAGTTGGAAATTGCTCGTCAAACGTGGCAAATGAGGTGCGTTCGTACTATAACTAGTTTTATAATTATTTTTTGCACCCCATATTGTACTGAATGTATAATTTTTTGCACTTCATAAAGCGCATAGTCTGATACATCATTAAAATGCACTTCCAATATTTTTTTCCCATTGGCCGTAATGTAAAGAAAAACTTTTGACTGTCCCTGTAATTAAACTATGCATCCGATTTTCCTAAAATTTGAAAGGGCTCGACAAAATTTTGCAACAGTTATATCTTTAAAATTTCAGATCATTCGGAAGGCTCTAATATCATTAAAATCCGCTTGCAATAATTTTTCCCATTGGCCGTAATGTAAAGAAAAACTTTTGACTGTCCCTGTAATTAAACTATACATCCGATTTTTCTAAAATTTGAAAGGGCTCGACAAAATTTTGCAACAGTTATATCTTTAAAATTTCAGATCATTCGGAAGGCTCTCATATCATTAAAATGCACTTGCAATAATTTTTCCCATTGGCCGTAATGTAAAGAAAAACTTTTGACTGTCCCTGTAATTAAACTATACATCCGATTTTCCTAAAATTTGAAAGGGCTCGACAAAATTTTGCAACAGTTATATCTTTAAAATTTCAGATCATTCGGAAGGCTGTAATATCATTAAAATGCACTTGCAATAATTTTTCCCATTGGCCGTAATGTAAAGAAAAACTTTTGACTGTCCCTGTAATTAAACTATACATCCGATTTTCATAAAATTTGAAATGGCTCGACAAAATTTTGCAACAATCATATATTTGAAATTTCAGACCATTCGGTTGGGTAGTTTTTGCTCTGTTACATGCGGACAGACGGACGGACGGACAGACGGGCGGACAGACGGACGGACGGACTGAACGACGACTATAGGTGCTACGTATTTATATAATTACGAACGCACCTAAAAATAACATTTTCAGTTCATGAGGTACGGCACAGCCATCTAGTCACTAGCTCTTCGTTTAATATTCTGAATATTTATATCTAACAAAAACTGCCGCTATAAGTGTTGTCAGTAATGAAATTTTTCGAGATCATTTTAATTTTTTTAAAGGGGGAAATACTATTGAATACATTATCAAAATGTTGTACAATATTAAAGCACTATTTAAAAAAAGAAATAAAGGGAAAAGCCTGCAGTGACTCCTCTCGGTTTTCCACTCTCTTGTGTGCGTGTCCAACAAGAAAAAAAAAAATAAGTAAACGAAAAGTGAATTTTTATAAATTTTTGGCACAATGGAATCAGTTGGATTTGAACACTGCACTGTAAAAAATATATGTAACGTTATTTCATAAAATTGGTGGCAACATGCTACCTCCAATTTTATGGAGCAATTTAACTTATATAATGAGGAAATTTAAAGTGATATAACTGGTGTAATATTACATATTAGTGCAACGTAACACCAGTTACATCGGTTAAATTACTCAATAAAATTTAGGCAGTAAGGTCGCCACCAATTTTATGGAATAGCGTTACATAATTTTTTTTATAATGTGGGCGTTCCTTTTCAAAACTGGAAACGGTACCTCCGAGCCATTCATGCTTGACTACATCGCTATAATACTTTTCACTTTTACCCTTCACATTTTCTTGGTAATTTTTCCTGCAGAATAGTTCGCAAAATGGTTTGAAACTGTCTTAAATATCTAATTATTAAGAATTACCAAATTATTTACTTAAATACCTAATTATTTAAAGCCAATTTTTACGTTCTATGTTACGTACGATTTTTACGTTCTACGTAATTGTACATTACGATTTTTACGATTATGCAGTTCTTCTGACAGTAGTCTATAACATATTCGCCAAATAAGAGCTCTGTCGGAAATAGTGTTGCCAGATGTTATGATTTATGCGGAATGTCCCGATTTTCAGGGTCTCTAAGAGCTATCCCGCGTAACCATTGCGCGCGACGCCAAAAGTCCTGATTCTTCATGATGCATAAATTCTTTTAAATTTCATTTATTTCATGGTATTCATTAGTTTACATCGGAACTTATTACAATAACATCTATGAAGGCCGAACCTAATCTATAACGGACAATTTAATAGTCCGTTCAAAGGAATACCTTAAAATCTAACTGCCTAGACCGAAACCTGTCTGAAACGGAAAATCTTCCTTTTCTTTGCGATTCTGTTTTCACACTTTTAACTGTCCTTTGTTCATTAAACCCTGTATAATCAGAATTTGTTCGTGCGGAATTCTGTTTTAAAACTAAAAATCTCATTTTATACTACACTGTTAAAAATATCGCGAAAAATTACCTCTGTTCAAAAAGGCTATCTATTTTTTGACTAATAAGAATGCTACATAAACGCCTATGAATCTTTCTCATTGGCCAGAAAATAGATAGCTTTAAAAACAGAGGTAATTTTTCACGATATTTTTAACACTAGAACGGCGGCGAGGGGTCATTTTGACCCTCTCTGAATGAATACATGTCGATTCGAACCAGAAATTTCTTTGTAATATAAGATTAATATATGCTGCACAAAAATAACTTAAATAAATAAGTTAAATGGTTTTAAGAAAAAGTTCTGATGTGAAATATTTTTTTTAAAACTTGAGTGAAAATTCCCGCCGTTCTAGTGTTAACAGTGTACGATACCCAGCAAAGAGAAAATTGCTGGACAGCAGAAAGATAGGTGCTGGCAATGATGGAGAAGTGCTGGCTAATGGTCTACCACTGCATGACCACTGCTGGACAGCTTCAGTCAACTTTGCTGTTGGAAATCATCAGATAAAATTCTGGTGGGCTTCCGTTTTATCTCGCCCCACCAGTGGCTGAGAGGTTCTGCTCTGGAAGCTGATAGACGGGAGGTGCTGGGTTTGAACCCAATCGCGCCCGTCGGCCTAACCGTTTCGGAGTTTTCGTGGTTTTCTTCGAAACCGTGGATTTCCATGCGTAAATACGGGTTAGGTTCCCTTAGAAAAAACCCCACGAAGGGCACCCTCCCAGGGCCTATATCCCACGTGTTGATAATTGGCCGTCATAAACACAAACCAAACCAAACCGTTTTATCTCATGCGCTGGCCCATCACTACATGGAAGTGCACGAACTTTTGCAGTATTATTGCTGGGAAACCTTACGCTAAGTGGCGTTGCGAATATCGAAGACACTAAGTATTTGAACACAAATCTGAAATGAATATCTTAACACAATTTAAACTGTGAAGCTATTTTTTTTTTATGTAAATAATATAGCACCATTGCCACCAACAAAATAAATAAGTAAATGAATAAATAAATAAATTCTTTATTTCAACGCACTTTTTTTTCTCCTTAAATCTGGTTTTACTAAGTTACAAAGGATTTCGGTTTTCATAATTTACACAGTTAAGAAGCAATAATAAAAAAAGCGTATAAAATATATAGGATTTCTATACAATACAATAATTTCTATACCAGTTTAATAATTGGGAACGTAAATCACAAAAGAACAAACTTGAAGTAGTGTAATGAGAGATCGAAAACTACGAGAGGCCATAGCATACGCTGAAAGTACTTGCTCATGTCCGATCACGAAAACCAAACAGCATCCAGCGTGGTCAGTGCTTGGGAGGGTGACCACATGGAAACCGCTGCAAGTTCAAATATTTCTATAGACACTTCACACAATATAGCTCTTGGTGAAACTAGCTTATAGAAAAAAGAGCCATAATTCTATAACACTTTGTTTCTTTTTTATAGAATTCTATAAGAAATTTTTGTAAGGGAAAGTGCTGGGCCAGCAAAGGAATAGCAGTGGGATAGGTGCTAGCACTGCAGGAAAAGAGCCGGATTGAAGCAATGTGATGGCATACCAATGCTGGCCTGCTGTTGGCCATCACTCATGGGCCAGCTTTATTCCAATCGGACACTTTTGTACAGGTATAAGTAATGGCATCATTGCACTTTACCGCTGATGGCAGTGTTTCTTTCTTTGCTGGGTATGCTCTCTGTAACTTTTTTTTTCTAATTATTTAAAATCTTGAATGCATTTTTTACCCGGCTGAAAAGAAGGATTATGTATTTCACGCGTATCTGTGTATGTGGATTTCTTTATATCCTCGAGACATCCCAACGGCTGGATGGATTTTAATGAATGAGGTTTCTATCAATTCGTCTTAACGGCCCGGTGGTTATAGGTTAGGTTTTGTTTTTATAAATTCAAAATTGCGGCCGTAAAATACAAAATGGCGGTAGAGACGAAAAAAAATTTACGCACCCTATTGAGTGGCATATCATTGGATAGATCTTTCAAAATGAAGAAGATGCTTCATTGACTATTTTACAGTCAGAAGCTCCGTTAAAATGTTATACAACCTGGAAGTTGTGTATGTAGGATCTCTAGCTTTACTGCAACTCTAACCATCATACCCGTAAGGCATGGTGACGTCACGTCGACGTCGTTGTGACGTCACGCTGTGACATTGTGACCGTCGATGTGACGTCACGTGACGTCGATGTGAAGTCACTGTGACTAGAATGTGAGGTCGTTATGGCCGTTTTAGAGCTCTTTTGTGACGTCACATTGTGACGACTTTGTGAAGTCACGGTGTGACAAATTTGTGAAGAGTGTGTCATTTGTGACTATTTTGGTATTAACTTTGTGACGAATGTGACAATGCTTTAAAGTCACATTGAGATCAATTTGTGAAATATGTGTCATTTTTGACGAAATTGTCTTTAACACTGTGATGATTCTGTGACGACAGCGACACTGCTTTGAAGTCACATTGTGACAATTTTGTGAAAATTGTGTGATTTGTGACAATTTTGTCATTAACGTTGTGACGAATATGTGACTAGCGGCAATGTTGTGAAGTCACGCTATGACATACTTGTACAGTTGTAAACACGTATGCATGTCACACATAGTCATAATTATGCATGTTGTAAAATCATTTACATCTATAACGTTAATATATTGGGTTGGCAACTAAGTTCCCACAGTTTGTTTAAATACACTTTTTCTACCAGAATCTATATACTGTTTTTTTGATGGAGTTAATTTATGTTTAATTTCAGATCATTAAAATGTAATGTCAACTGCAGAACTTAGTGTGGGTTGGCAAGTGTGTTCCCGCCGTTTTTCTACATGCATTTTTACTACAAGAATCTATGATATGTTTTTTTTTGATGTGGTTAATTTATATTAAATTTCATATGATTAATATGGAATGTCAACTATAGAAAGACAACAGGATTGGCAACTACGTTCCAGCCTTTTTAAAAAAATACTTTTTCTGTCGTAATTTTTTTTTTTTTTTGTTTTTTGATCGAGTTAATTTATGCTAAATTTCAGATCATTAACTTTTTTCACTCGTATGCAGTGTTGCCAGATGGGCTACGTTTTTTAATTCAGATTCTTGTTTGGCACCACTTTTTTGAAATGGTAAAATACACCTTATTTAATGACATATTAATTAAGGCGAAAACAAAGGTAATTTCACCGTTTCAAAAAAGTGGTGGCAATCAAGAAATCTGAATTTTAAAAAAGTAGCCCAATGGCAACACTGCTCGTATGTCCAGCCTGACTGGACATCATCTTTCTTTGAAAAATTTGATATTAACACCAGTGATAAAGGAAAATAAAATTTACCTGATTCAATTTGAGCATTTTTGATATTGTGTACTTGAAGGAAACTTCTTTTTAAAAAGTGGTGTCAACCGAATAAAATTTGTATAAAAGACTCCCGAGTCGAAAAGGTTTAAATGGAATGCCAACTGGGTTGGTAACTAAGTTCTCGCCCTTTTTTAAAAAAATTAAAAATTTTATTTTTCAATAAAATTTAACAACTATTTAATCAACAATGTATTCTTCCTTGCTGTTTGCAACTTCTTCCCAACGTTCAACAAGATCTTCAATACCTCGTTGGTAGAAATCCCCCAGTTTCGACTCGAAAAATTCATCCAACCAAGCTCTCAATTCTGCATTAGTATTGAACGAAGCTGCGCTTATACCATTTGCAAAAGATCGAAAAAGGTGGAAATCTGTTCGTTCCAAATCGGAACAATACGGCAAGTGCGGCAGCACTTTCCAACTATGCGTTTGATTGGCTTCCTTGCTCATATTGGCGATATGAGGGCGGGCATTGTCGTGCAGCAAAAGAACTCCCTGTTGCGATTGGGTCTTTTCTCTTGAATAGCTGTGTTGAGTCGTTCCATCTGTTGAACACAGAGTTCTACGTTAACCGTTTGGTTCCGTTCAAGCAATTCGTAATGGATAATCCCTTCCCAGTCCCACCATACACACAACATCGTTTTACGTGGATGCAGATCTTGTTTCACGCTCGGTGTTGGTAATTTACTGGGGCTAAGCCATTTCTTGCGTTGCTTCATATTAATGTGCAGGTACCATTTTTTGTCGTCAGTAACGATTCGGTAAAGAAATCGTTGCTTGTGTCCATGAGTTGAGCGGTGACGAGCAAGCAAACCAGCGGAGATTGTGGCTCGCTTATTTTTGTTGTTGTCACTTAAAGCATGCGGAACCCATACCCCACACTTCTGAACATTTCCCATTGAGTGAAGATGCTTCTCTATAGCAGTGTGGGAGAATTTCATTTTCTCTGCGAGTTCCCTTGTCGTTTGATGCGAATTTTCGTGCAAAAATTGGTTTAATGGCTCTTCATCGAACTCAACTGGACGGCCAGAACGAGGTGCGTCGATGATGTCAAAATTTCCATTTTTGAACTTGGCATACCAATCATGAGCAGTTCTTTAAGCTTTTGCGGACAACAAACTTGATAAAAATCAAAGAGGAGGAGGTGTCGAAAATGCTCCTTTTTCCCAACTTGGCACTAAATTTTACGATCTGGATTGTAACACAAATTATCTCTATCCAAAAATCAAAATATAGATTCCGGTAGAAAACTTCTATTTAAAAAAACTGCGGGAACTTAGTTGCCAACCTAATACTTCGGCGATACATCGCAATTAAAACTTGGGGGCCGATATAACAAGGGTATACCAAAAGAATTTTATTGAATCAAAATGCAATGCCCCGCAGACTTCAATTTTTGTTGCACCTTTCTTTTCTATTGCAATAAATGAGAATATTGAAGACAACTGAATGATCGATCTATCACATTTTTTTTTCAAAATTAGCTATTTGTTAAAAGCATTAAAATTACCAAAGAAACAATTTGTTTAAATTTTCAAATCTTTATCAAGATAAAATTTGTGTTGAAAATATAATATTTTATAATATATACAGTACTTTTTATATTCTTTAAACTATAGAAAATACTGAATGAAATTAATTTATTTCATTTAATACGCATTACAAACTCGAAGTCACTGGTGAGGTTGAATTTTTTTCGATTACACAACATTTATAATAAAAAAAAAAATGAAAGATAAAAAGAAATACCGATATTAAGTAATTAAATTTTATATGTTTTATGATATTGATTACCATAAAATATATATATATATATATATATATATATATATGATTGTAATTCAAACAAGTTGGGGCTGAGAAAATAGGAAACTTCTTTGTTATAGAGGCCCCTATAAATTTGATTATGCAAAAATTGTAGTAACGACATTGCTAAGATCATTGTGAAGTTTATGCATGCGTTATATACATATATATATATATACACTCGAAACGCTCATCATGTGCCATATAGTCATTATATATGTATTGTTTACGTCTTTTATGCCCCATACATGCATTACAAAATTTCCGAAGTACATTTTAGCAATAACCATTTGAAACTACTCAAATGAAAAATACAGCTTTGGTATAGAAAATTAACTGAGTATCACCAGTATCATTATGTTGAGAATTCTAAGAACAATTTCGGCAATAATCGTTATGTTGGAAGATAGCAGCAATAAATAAAATCGTATTTTTATGCTCACTGTAAAAGTAAATAAAACTTTTAGGTATGCATAGAACGGTGATACAAAGGGTTAATTTATTTTACATCAGGGTTTGCTTGGAGTAAAATCCATATATAAAACAACTTTTTGATTATTAAAAAATAACTTTAATAATTGATTGCCAAAATTACATTTTTATTTATGAAATTATATATTATAAAAATAACTCTTACTATCTATGATTTTTTAAAACAATAATACCTTATTGTTTATAAAACACAGCACCACAGCTACTCTATTTTGCGTCTAATGTGAAAGTTTTTATGTTTTGCCTAAGATCTATCTGGCTGGATATATGTTGCCATGACATCTATAACTCTGATAGTGTCATAAATAGTACAAACAGATTAGAATCTACAACGAAATTTTTAGAATAAAGTCTGGTGAAAGTTTTATAAATACAGTAGAATGCCGATTATTGGAACTCCAATTAACCGAACTTCCAATTATCCGAACAGCATATTTCTCTCAAAGAATTCTTTTTAACCGAATTTTCAATTATCCAAATATTTGTCTCTCTAAAAAAGAAAAAAAAACACCTAACTTCCAATTTATTTTTTGCTTAAATTATAATCTCTAAAGTTTAGAAAATGATAAAAAGAGAAAAAAATTAAATAATAAAAAAGTAAACAAAAAACAATTTAAAAAAAAAACAAAACAATTTTTAAGCACTCCAGTACTAACTGGTGCTGTCAGTCCTAAACCTAGATAAAGTGTGAAGGTTTTAGAATAGTCAGGAACATCCCTTAAACTGTCTGCCCATTTATCCGAACTTTTGTTTATCCGAACTAGGGTCGGTCCCGACTTGTTCGGACAATCGGCGTTCTACTGTATATATTGTATTAGAATTACAAATAATCATATTTATTTTTATATGACACAATAAAACAAAATAATGAACTCAGTATCAAATGGTTAACTACTTTTTAATGTAAATAAAGTATAAAAATTGAGCCCATAAACACAAAATAGAGCCACACATAGGTTCATTATTATTATTAATATTTTATTTACAAGATTATGGTAATTATAAATAAGAAATCCATTTTAATCACGCTGTTTATAAAGAGTGTATTATATCGCTACTTTGAAATTTATCTCGATAAAATCATTCAGGAGATAAAATGATAAAATTATCCAGAAAAAAAAGTAAATAATAAAAGATGATTATTACATTTTAGATTCATACCGTTCAAGTATTTGCGTTATTTTTAAAGTAAAATCATATTTAAACACTTACTGATTGCGTAACTTCTATATTTTCATTTGCCAACAGACTTCTAGTTCACTTTGAAAACATTTCAGTAAGAATGTTTAACAACTGAAAAGCTTTCACCCGCTATGACTATTTCTTTATAGATTTTAAAACATTTCTCAGCTTGAATAATACATTAAATAATC
Source organism: Maratus speciosus (assembly GCA_963932465.1). Taxonomy (NCBI): domain Eukaryota; kingdom Metazoa; phylum Arthropoda; class Arachnida; order Araneae; family Salticidae; genus Maratus; species Maratus speciosus. The sequence goes on along the minus strand of OZ010796.1, from coordinate 489,217,118 downwards.
ATTTTTTTCCTTAACATTACATATCTACGATCTCTTTTAATAGTATACGTTTCCGTTGTGTCTTATTTTTTATAAATTCCTCTTCTGAGCAGATGCAATTTTTTTTTAAATAAAAACATGCAACTCAAATTGTTTAAGACCATCACTTAATACAAAATTGAAAAATTATGTTTGCCAATAATTTTATTCCATAAAAAGACTTTTTTTTAAATAACTTAATTATCTTTAAATGTTTATTAATTATATTAATGACTGATTATAATACTTATCCATATACTTTCATATTTAGGACACTATGTGGTTTTAACCAAATATTTAAATAAGAATATAAACCAGATTAAAATGCAATTTAAATCACTAATTTTAATAATCTGATCAAAGCTGTTGAAAAGGAAGTTAGATATTTTAACAAAATAAAAAATAAATGTAATGAAATATTTGTGTTCTATAACATATTTATTAGAAGATAACTAAAATCATTGTAATTAAAAAAAAAGTAAACAGGGAAAATAATATTTTAGATATTTCAACAAAATAAAAAATAAATATAGTGAAATATTTATGTTCTACAGCATGTTTATGAGAAGCTAACTAAAATTGTTGCGGTTAAAAGAAAGCAAACAGGGAAAATAATATTTTTACTTACCTAATTTCATTGACGTTGTACGTGATACTTTGATTTTGGGGAACCAATTAAATCCGATAATAAGTACCATAGCAATGACTTGAATCATCTTCAACAAGTCAAAGCTACCGTAATTTTCTCGGGTTTATATTTTGTTAGCTGAACTAACTTGGATCCTGAGAACGTTCTTGTTTCACTTTTTAAATCCGTGTCAACACGTCTATGCTGTCCAGTGTCCACATAACTTCCCGCGTTTATTCTAAAAAGCGTCACTGTTACTTTTATCCGTTATTCTGCGGTGAGTCGTAACAACTGAAATAGTGCAGATGCAGACGATTTTTAAGTTTCGAAGTTCGAAGCAGATGTTTTTTCGGTTTTATTTGTTTTTCTATACAACAGTTTCGGAAGGAAATTAAATGCGTAATAATTTTACCAAATTGTCTCTTATTCAATTTCCTGTTTGAAAATGTTTTATTGTATTTCACCTTTTATTTTTATCAGTTTTATTGAATTGTAAAGTTTCATTTACGTAAATTATAATAATAATATTATCCATAATTAGAGTTTACTAGATAAAATATTGCTTAATTTTTCAAAATGTGTATAAATTAATTTAATGGTAATAATGATGACCCCTCCTTTTTTTAAAAGTAAAATTTATATCACAGGTAATATATACAAAATATCTTCTTAAAAAAATACAACAAGATTATCGAGAAGAGATGAGTTTTTCTTTGCCAATCTGTCATTATCTTAATATTAATTTTCTGTAGAATAAAACATCTTGTAAAATAATTTTTAAAGATATATTTTGAAAACAAAAAATAAAATATGAATAATTAATTATGTCATGGGCTTTGCCTAAATTTTGTACATTAATTTTATATTCGGAAAATGTCAATTTTATTTTAAACGTCTGAAAGAAGTAGAATTAAAAAAAAAAGTTACTTAAAATAGTGAAACACTAAGAGGAAAAAAAATGACTTGAATGCAAATTATAAAGCAAGAAATGCATATATGACTAAACTTTGAAGACGCTTTCTGCGTGCTCATTAAAAGCTGCAGACTTAACTGTAATAGAAAGTTTTAGTTTGAAACCACAGAAATGTTTCGACTACTCTTTGAGAAACTTCTACTATAACAGATGATCATTTACAAAAATCTTTATAAAAGATAAGTCCGGGTCTGTTTACCTAAACCATTTTTTTAATAATATGAAATTCGCATAATTAGGAAATATTTTTGTGTCGCTGATGAATTAATTACATTTGATGTTATATGAAAATAAAAAGTTTTGGTTAGAGGCACAGAGGCAACTTGGACCACGGTTTAAAAAAATTTTAAATCCGGCAGAAAAATATTTTTTACAGTAAATAACATGATTTAATAATTTTTGTAATTTTTTTAAGTTTTCTAAGAAGTTCACATCTCAGTCACAATGTGACATCACTGAGTGGTAGCATTTTGGTCACAAATGTGACGTGACCACAGTGACTTACAGTGACGTCACAAAGACGTCACTGTGACCATGCATGCTATGAGGGTAGACATCTATAGATCTCATCAAAACAGTGTTTATAAATAGGAACTAACAATTAAACACAACCTAAAAATCATCAATACTAGTAAATAAAAAAAATAGGTAAGTAATATAAAAAAAATATTTTAAGTCAATTCCTACTTAGGTCAAAAAGAGAATTTTTTTTCTCCCATTCTTCTTCCCCCTTGAGTGGCGCTTAAAATGCCTTGATCAAGAAGAGGGCTCTCTCGATTATTGAAGATTAATTTAATTTAATTTAATTAATGAATTAATATTTAAAAAAAACTGGATTAACATCAAGTGTCATCCACTACAAGTTTAAAAAAAATTATTTCAGCTTGATTGGATGAATAATAAGTATTTTATTAACGATTGAAAAATTGAACAAGATATATATAGTGAGAGTGTGAGCTAATAGTAGGAATTGAAAAAAAAAATAGTTTCACATTGATGAGAAATAATTAATTAGTTCGCTTTTTACGTAGTCGGGTTTTTTGATTTTTTAAATTTAATTATTTATTTAAATTGGTTCTTATACGGTTAAATATAAATTTCCTATATAGTAAAGTCCCGATTATCCGAGTTAATAGGGACCAAGCTCACCTCGGATAGGGAAAAAACTCGTATAAACTGAATTTACGCAAATCGTCACCAACTAAGGAGATGAAATATAAATTTTCACTTAATTCAATCTTTTTTATGGTACTAGTAACATTTCTTTGATGTACATTTCCGTTACTTTTAAGAAATACCGGGAATGAAATTGTATTTTCGATCGAACTTACACCTTTGGAATGGATCATTTTCTTCTGATGGACTGATGGCTTCCATTATGACGAAACAGCCATTATAAATAAAGTGTTAGGTGAAGATAAAAGAGCAGTCGTAAAAAGTTAGAACTCTGATTTTCTGGTCAGAATGGGGAAAAAAGGGGCCATAATTTTTATGGAAAAAAAAATTATGGCAATTTTTTTTTCCCATTCTGACCAGAAAATCAGAGTTCTAACTTTTTAGGACTGCTCTTTCATCTTCACCTAACACTTCATTTATAATGGCTGTTTCATCATAATGGAAACCATCAGTCCAACAGAAGAAAATAACTCGGTTAAAGGGGAAACTCGGTTAAATAGGACTCGGATAATCGGGACTTTACTGTACTTTCAAAAAAAAAAAAAAATTAGTCGACAACAATTTTGAAATATCGTTCCGTTTCGTGGATTTTTCCATTTCGAGCCTTGCATAATTTGCACAGTTGAAAATCAATAATAAAAAATAAATAAAGCGTATAAAATATATAGGATTTCTATACAATACAGTAATTTCTATACCAGTTTAATGATTGGGAACGTAAATCACAAAAGAAATAAATTTGAAATAGTGTAATGAGAGCTTGAAAACTACGAACGGGCATAGAATACACTGAAAGTACTAGTTCACGTCCGATCACGATAACCAAACAGCATCGAGCGCGGTTAGTACTTGGGAGGGTAACCGCATGGAAACAGCTGCAAGTTCAAATATTTCAGGGGCCATAATTCTAAAATGGTTTGTTTTTTTATAGAATTCTATAAGAAATTTTTTGTAAGGAAAGTGCTGGGCCAGCAAAGGAATAGCAGTTGGATAGGTGCTAGCACTGCAGGAAAAGTACCGGACTGAAGTAATGTGATGGCATACCAATGCTGGCCTGCTGTTGGCCATCACTGTGGGCCAGCTGCATTCCGCACGGACATTTTTGTACTGGTTTAAGTAATGGCACCATTGCACTTTACCGCTGATAGCAGTGCTGCCTGCTATCTTTTTTCCAGCTGATGGCCCACTGCTTCATTCTTTGCTGGGTAAGAATAACTACTATACAATCAAACCTGCTAAGTTAGAACTTTGATTCACTGCCTAGCGATCCCGCTTTTGCAAGCGTTACTGTATGAAACTTTTGCGTTTATTTAGTATAATAAAACCTGCTTAGATGACATCGCAAGGCACAGGAGAAAAATTCAGGAGAGAATGTATTTTTATGTCCCGATTTAAAAGCCGATGTCCCGCTTTTTCTGACACCGCACCTGGCAAGTGGCAACACTAGTCGGAAGTGCCGCTTGGGACATATCGGGTTCACTCACACACACACATACAAATCATGATTGTGATATCGGTATGCCTTTAAAGCATCAATTTCAATCAAAATTTCAATTTTCTCTTTTTTAAATTACTAATATAAAAGTTCAATATCTTTCTTTCGATTTTGGAATTTTTTAAACATTTATATATCTTACAAAGTTTAAAAAACTGAGTTGATAGTTGTTTTCTGATTTTTCTCAAAAATGATTTATTTCTTAATCTGTGTTTGAAAAATTGTCATAACTCAATAAATAATAGTTGAATTACCACAAAATTTTTAAATTATGTTTCAAATATACATTCAAAGGAAGTAGACCATTTTTTAGCTGATTTATTGAAAATTTCATGTGTTATGCAGTTTAAAATTTATAAATTATTAATTTTTTTAGGAGTTTTCAGCGTTGTTTGTCTTTTTTACCTATATAACTTTTAAAATATTCATGTTATTGTCATACAAATAGCCTAGTCCCTGTATAATATTATTATATTTATCACAGAATTCATAAAAAGTACTTATATTTAATAATTTTAAATTTAAATATTTTTAAGAAAATAGACGTTTTTCGGTTAATGTTATACTACTTTTTTAAATAAAATTAAAATAATGAAATTACATACTTATTTGTATGTTTATGTAATTTTTATGGCATTTCTAATAATAATAAGCAATTTTAAACTTAAAATTTACAAATATTCAAAACATTTGTTCCGAAGGCATAAAGATACCTAAAAATACTTTTCTTACACTGTGTGTTCGAAAAGTAAAAATGTACCAGTATATACATAAAGACGTAAATTTTGTAATGTGTTTTTTGTAATGTAACATGACTTTCATAAAGACATTGGATTATTCTCCAAAATTATAATATAAAAACTTAAAGTTTCAATTAAGAAATTTAAAAAAAAAATACCACATTAAATATTTATAACTTACTTAGAGAGAATAATTGGAAAAGGGACTAGGACACTGTTTCATGAGAAAACTTATCTAAAATGGAAATTTTTTGTTAAATAAACTGCAGAGTTTAAATATTTTTCTGTCCTAAGTTTGATTTATTCACCGACTACCGGCAGAATTTAAACTCATTCGAAATGCTCTTTTTACACTTGATTTTGTTTTTCGCCGCCCAGTATTTAAATATTGTTTGTGTCTCAAATATTAAATTAATTGAATTTCAACAAAAGGAAAATAATATTAGAATAAATAAAGGCAAAAGACTTCTTCGTAAAACCATAAAATTAAGAAATTCGCAAGCTCTTTCCAAAGAACATTCTAGTTTTTCTTCATGCTCAAAGAAAACCTGCTACCGTTTTGAAATCAGGAGCAGGCTTTCTCCTGTCTTCAATTTAAAAAATTAACAACGACATTCAAATTTTAATACTTTTAAATGCATTAAACGTACGCCGATCAACATAAATCATATTAAATATTAAACAGTGTGAAATTCGTAGCATTAACCACCTATTTTATAATTTAAGTACGAAGTTAGTTTTGAATAGATAATAATATTATAAATGTGAATGAATGTTTGACTGAAGTCAACGTGAAAACGAATAATTTAATGTCTTTGTATCTTCGCATATAGATGGATTATAAACTAGAAATGGACATAGGCTAGGTTTTATTTATTTTATTCAAATATTTTTCTTAATACAAAATTTCATTATTTTTTATAGAGAATATATTAATTATTTTTCCTATAAAATTTAAACATCTTTCTTTATCTTGCTAAAAAATCAAAACCAGAAATAATAATAATTTTTCCTCAACAATTAATTTTCAATTGAACGATTTTCACGTGAAAGAAATTTTCACGTAAAAGAAATTTTAAAAAATTGAGAATTTAAAAAAAGATTAATATGACGTCATATTGAAAATAAAATGGAATTTTTCAAGTATTTGTTAATAATACAATGTGCATGAATATGAGTAAGTACGAAAGCATGCAAATATGACGTCATATATAGAAAATAAAACGGATATGCTTTGATGTTGAAATAAAATGCATTGGGTTATGGTATTATTTCTTCTTATTATCATTTTCTTTTTTTCACTACTTTCTGTCTTTCCTTTTTCTTTTTGTTTTTCACATGATATGAGTGTATTTTAAATGTATGCAATATATGTATTTTAAATGTTTACGTTTTAAAGTTCTGTATTTTAAATTAAATGAATACAATATGGATGATGGCGATGGGAACAATACTTGGCGGCTTATCGTATGTGCACGGCTAACATAAAAATTTAATTTTTAATTGAAAATCGAAAATTGAGAAAGTTAAAAAATAATATGAAAAGAAAATGGATAGTAAATGTCAATAATATGCACCGTAAAATTATCCATGTCGAGTTTGATGTCATGATTAACGGAAAATAGTTATTTTCTTTCTTAAAAACTAAGAAAGCAATTTTTTTTCAACAGAATAAAACAATTTTTGACGAGTGTTAATTCTTAAAGCCGTTCATTTCAGAAAATATGAGTAAAAGGTAGGGGAGGTAGGGGGGGGGTGATACATAGGGAGGGTTGATACATTGACAATTTTTTTCAACAAATGGCATTAACAGCCATTGTAACAGATGTAAAATCTTCTTTTATTAGCAGAGGCCATCATTAGCTGGACTTAGCAGTGAAGAATTGACAACTTTTTTTTCTTTTAATTTTGAAGACTTTTGGAATGTCAATGTAAATTTTTTTGAATACTGATTTTCTTTCATAACTCTTATTATTGTGAAGATAATATCTTGTAATTTTTTTTATTTGTAAAGCACATTGTTAGGGTGCGTTTTACCAGAAAGCAGATTAGCGTTTTGCAACTGCATTTATACAAAGTGATTGAAAATCCAATAATGTGTGATAGGGAGAAATTATACATTAGTGCTGGGGAGAAATGATATACTTGTATATTTGAAATTTAATAGCATTTTTTAAGTTGTAAACTAATATAGGACTGTAATATTCATTATTGTTTTACAGCAAGAGCTACTGAAATTGGTAAGGAAGAACAAAGAGACTATTCATAGACATTATGCAGGTTACAGAGAAAAGCAGTGCAATGATAGATGGTTAGTTCGCTTTGCTCGTCACGTAGAAGAAAAAAGTTTAAATGGCCTGAAAGGGAAGATGTTTCTATAATTGAGGAAGGGCAAATTAAAAAAAAAATATTAAATCCACCCGATTTTACTTACCAAAATGATAGAGTTATTAGTTTTTCTTTTAACGCTTTCAGGGATGGTGGTATGTTTATGAAACCACTTAATTTTAATTCCCAAATGGTATTTGGTACCAGCATTTTGGTAAAATATTTTCCATTTAATATGAAAGTGAAATATAGCCCTTTTCTTAGTTCCAATTAAATCTGCTGGTAAATTCCGGTGCCATTCATTTATTCAACACTTTAGCATTGAAAATGCTTTGCCCTGAAAGAGTTAAAGAAATCTTAAATGTGCTAAATTTATGTTAAATTATTTGCAAATCAGCAATGTTCACTTCATTTTTCCTTGCAGCAAGATCTGTAGGGTTATTTTTTTTCATTATTTATTTTCTAAAATGTGTGTTAATAGAATTGTTTAAATAATACCAATTGTTTAAATATTTTTGTAAAAACATTTCTGAAACAAAAATATATCAATGTAATTTCATTTTAAATTTTACTTAAATATTTCAAGATTTATTATAAAAAATTGTATGATACGTAATTGAATTGTCTGCATTTTTTTTTTCAGTTTACATATCAATGTATCAAATCTCCCTTGCTAGTGTATCAATCCTCCCCAGCAATGGGGAGATTTGATACAGTAGTAACCATTCGCAATAATTGGGATATATTTTTTGAATGACTATTTTTTAAATTCACAATATTTTTAATAAATTAATAAAAGGTCACTTTATAAGAAAACACGAAAAATTTGTTTAAAAATAGGATTCTAAGGGTTGTAAAAAATTAATTTAAAAACAAAAAGTATATCATACCTCCCCTACCTCCCCTACTCTATTTTTTAAAAGAAAGTTGCATTTTCGTTCATAAAATCTAAAGATTTAATAGGATTGCGACAAAGTAATATTATTTTCTCTCTGCTGGTATCGAAATTAAGGATCGGGAGCTCGAAGTCTATTGGAGAAACGTTTGTAAATCGTGGTTTGGCAACCAGATTATAATTCCACATTTTTTTAACTTTAAAAGAGAAAAATATTTTGTCATTTTTAAAAATAGCTTTTTTTAAGGTTTTTTATAATAGATTTTTGTAAAGTCTTATAGTATAATAAAAATGGCATAGCTTGTAATGCAATGTTTAAGTAAAGTTACAATGTTTAAAAAAATAAGAAAACAATGTTATTGAAACTAAAATCAAATTTATCAAGCAATTCGCGTAATGCAAGAGCAAAGAAAAAATCAAAATGTAATGAAACTAATAGTACTAAATAATAATGTTGTACAAAATGTATAACATATGTCTACACAAATAAACTATATAATAATGCACATTTAGCAATGCTTGCATATACAAATTTCACACCAAATGCGATCTAAAATACATTGTTGTAGTAGAATTCTCCCAGCGTTGTTTTTCGTTTAACAAAGAAGAAATTCGTCGATTTCCTCAATTTTACTTGGCATTTATATTTATTTTAATGTTAAGTGAACAACGTCACGGATAACAGCTAGAGTAACATAAATTTATTTTTTTCAGCGCATTATAAGTATGAATCTTCATATTCTTTTAAGAAAAATTATAACACCAATTAATATTAAATGTCATAATAAAAAAGTCTAATTATACAGAAAAATCTTGGTTTTTTTTACATGATTGTCCTCACGCATGACATGAAAATAACGCAAAAATATTCTTACATGCATGTGCTATTTAAATGGTATGTGCACGACTTTAAAAAAATATACACAACTAAATTAAATTAGTATATTGTGAGGTTTTATTTGAGAGGACTCAGAGACCAGATGCCCCTAACGAAATAAACATCGTTAATTGGAACCTCCAGATGCATGCTATAACTTCACATGTCACTGATTCACCAAAAACCAGATGGAACATGTAAACAGTTTTAATCATGTAAATATCTGGAGAAAAAGTGCTGCGTAGAAATGTTATAAACTGAACTTGTTGACTAAGATGAGTAAAGACCTCACGTGGGATATCGAGGAGATGAACGGTCAGAAAAACAAGGCCCCGTAGAGAGCAGACTCTGCTGTGACACGACCCCAGACGGTCAAGTTCTCGGTCCTGCCGAAAGGAGCGTCTCGCTCCGGAAAAGATTAACTTTTTGCCGTGTAAATATAAATGTGTGCTTGTTATGTGTGTGTCCCGTATCGTCTAATAAAAACTCTGAAAAAAAACGAACGCCAAGTTCTTTTAATTTCTAGTTAAGATTCTTTCTTAAGTGAGTTCTTATACGGCGGTACAGTTGGTGTCAGAGTTTGGGATTCGAGTTGTTCGAAAAGTGGGGCACACATGCACACAAGGCCTGAAACTGTTACCCACGGAAGGAATGATAAGGTGAAAGCTCATTCTTTCGAGAAATAGAGAGCCGTCCTGATACTGGAATAGAAAAATAAAAGGAAAATCCCCGTGTGTTGGAAGAAGAGAAAAAACAGTTCGGTTGTGAAGAAAGAGCTAGTTTCGATTTTCACCCGGTCAGAGAAGAGAAGGGTGTTGTTTTCACCCCCCTGTTGGAGGAAAGAAAAAAAGAAACTTGGTGTTATCTGGTTTCGGTTTAGGAAGACTTGGAGAAAGGAAGACTTGAGAAATCCTTACCCAGTGTCGGAAAAAGAGGAAGATTGTTTTTCCCCCGTCTGTGATCAGCTGTTAGACTGCGGAAAGGAAACAGAGTTACAACGCCGCTGTTTGGTGATGAAAGGATTGCGGAAGAGTGGAAAAAAAGAAGATAATTATGTGATTTTAGGGAGCCAAGGCCTGAAACAAAACTGTGATTGTAGCAGTGGATCGGCGGATAGAAGAAGATTGGGAATGTGAGTGGGCCCCGTTTTGGGTCGAAGATAGTGTTCAGTGTTCCGTGCCTCTGGATATATTGTTTTAGTGGACCTTATGGTCAGAAGTTGTGTTCAGTGAGCCACCCGGCTGAAGAAAAAGTGTGGATTACCGTTTAGTGTCTGAGCCTTCATTGGGGTAAGTCACAATTTTGAATTTGGAGTTAATGTTTAGTGATTTTTAATTATTTAAAATTGCTGATTTTGTTGGGAAAATTCAAAAACGGGAATGACAAAAATTGAACAGGTACTAGTCATGGAAGTGAGTCAGTATTTACATATTGCTGTGTTATTGAAAGAAATTTTATGATTGATTGTGATTATTGTTAATATAGTATATATATTTTTTTGTTGTATTAGTGTAGAGAAGTACCTTTTTATAGAGAAATTTTGTTTGAAAAAAAAGGGTTAGATATGGCTTTCCTGGGTAAAGGAAAAAAGGAACATATAAAAAAGTTAGTGGATGAACTGGAACTTGCCAGGACGGGAAACGAAACTCGGATTCAGTTAACGCACTTAGTGCTGGAATCTGAGGAGTATGAAGAAGAAATAGTACGGGCTCTTTATGAAACTATATTAGAGACAGCTAAGGAGGAATTAGAACGGGAAGAAAGTCAGCGCGCACGGTTACAAGCTATCGAACGGGAGGACATGTTGCGTAAACAGACATGGGAGCGTGATCAAGCCATTAGGAAGGAAAAATTGGAGCAAGAGAAAGAATTAAAGGAATTAGAATTAAAAAATAAATTCGAGTTAGAAAAACTAAAAATCGAGAAAGGAATTGCCCCGTCTTCAGTAAATGCAAATAATATACATTCGCGTTCCCCTGAACAGAACTTAAAAAAATTAATCCCGGATTTTAATCCAGAAAAAACAGATATTAGCTTGTATTTGGTTCTGTTTGAACGCCAAGCTAAACGGGTTGGGATACCGAAGGAAAATTGGGTCTCTCATTTAATTGGGCTTCTGCCAGTAGACATTATTTCAATTATTGCCAGACAACCCGAGACAGAGTCAGAAGATTACGATAACGTAAAAGGTATATTGTTTAAAAAATTTAAATTAAACCCAGAGAGTTTTCGGCAGAAATTTGTTAGCCACCAGAAGTCGCAATCTTTAAATTGGCAGGATTTCGGTTTCGAAATCCGAAATTATTTAAATGAATGGTTAGCAGGTTTAGGAATAACTTCCTTAGACGAATTAAAAGACCTTTTGGTCACCGATCAGATTAAACGGCGTGCGACGTTTGAAATGCGTGAACACTTCATTGACAAATGGCCACAGCTTAAGACCGAAGCAGCAATAGTGGAATTATTGGATGGATATGAAAGTATAAGGGCCTCTACTCCGAAGGCCAAGAATACCAGAGATGTTAGGGTGGAAAAAACGCGCCCGTTTTTTCAAGAAAGGTCTCGAGAAACTAGACCACGGTTCTCCCCTTCTTCGAATGCAAACGCCGTGCACAGACCAGTAAACCGAGATAGAGCCTTTGAAAAAAAAGCGAATTTGAAATGTTTTAATTGCGGGTCCGAAACGCACCTGCGTTCATCGTGCCCGAAGTTGCAGAAAAAACCTCCGTCAGGCTCCGTAAATAATTTGCAAGATGTACGAAAGGACGATTTATTGGACTCTTATACATTTCCGGGTGTTGTTAACAACCGAAAGATAGGAATTTTAAGAGATTCGGGAGCGACGCTTGATTTAATTTGTAGGAAATTTGTAGATCAGCAGGATTTTTGTGAAGAGAAAATCTGGATCCAACAACCACTTAGTTTGGAGTTAGTTTGTCTACCGTTAGCGCGGGTAGAGATAGAGGGAGATTTCGGAAAAATTTGTACGAAAGCCGCTGTTTGCGGAAATCATTTAAACCAAAACCGATATATTTTAGGAAATAAAACTGCCGCGATGATAAGAGAGAGAGCGGGGTATGAATTTTTGCCATCTGGACAGGTAAATGCAGTCCAGACGCGTGCGACTACTAGACGCTTAAAGGAAGAGAAAAGGGAGCTCGAACGGGTAGCTCAAGATGTGGAGACACCCAAGGAATCGAACGTAGCGAGTCAGGAAGAATCGGGACTGCGGGATTCAACGGAAGGTGAGGACCTCATTGAAATTCCGGCGTTAGAAGTTGAAGCCCCGGAGTTGGACTTGTTAAAAATCGATAAAGAAGGGTTTTTGAAAGCGCAGCACGAATGTGCAGAGTTAAAGAAATTGTTTAGCCGAGTGGGGGCGGACAAAACGGAAGGTACGACGAAAACTTATTCAGTTGTTAACGGGTTACTAGTTAGAAATCGCGAGGATCGTTTTGGAAACGTTACCAGATTGCTAGTTATTCCAAAAGGGTTAAGGCAGAAAATAAAAGCATTGTGTCATGAAGGCACGTCAGTACATTTAGGTGGGACGAAGTCAAAGGATAAATTAATTCGATATTTTATTGGCCTAACTGTTATAAAGAAATGGATGAATATGTGCGCAGGTGCGATGTTTGTCAAAGAGCGGGTCGAGCGAACGAGAAAAAGAAAGCCCCGTTAAAACTTGTCCCAATAATTCAGGAAGTTTTCAGTAAAATAAATATCGACGCATGTGGGCCCTTACCACTGACCACGGATGGACACCGGTATATTTTAACGGCAGTATGCATGGCGTCCAAATACCCGGAGGCGGTTCCGCTGGTGGACCTCTCCTCTATTAGAGTGACTGAGGCGCTGCTGAATATTTTCAGTCGCATCGGATTCCCCAGCCAACTCCAATGCGATCAGGGAAAGTCCTTTACCTCAGCTTTAACGACCGAATTTCTTAATAAATTTGGCATTAAGATCACTCATAGTTCTGTTTATCATCCCCAGAGTAATCCCGTGGAACGGTATAATAGGACCTTAAAACGACTTTTGAGGACTCTGTTTATTGAATTAGGCGCCGATTGGGATAAACATTTGCCTGCGATTCTATTGGCTCTTCGAAACGTAGTTCATGAAAGCACAGGTTACTCACCAGCCGAGTTGGTGTATGGAAAAAATCTTCGAACGCCCGAGACCTTGATAATGGAACGATGGTCCGACCCTCCACCTGAAAATGATGTAGTGACCGAATATGTTTTGAAATTAATTAATCGGTTGAAACGATGTCGCGAGGTAGCTGTTTCGCACATGGAAGAAATGCAAGGTAAACGAAAGGTTTGGTATGACAAAAACGCGGTAAAACGAGAATTCAAGGAGAGAGATTTAGTGTTGGTTTTAGCCATGACGAGACCAAATAAACTGTCCGTGCAATGGATAGGTCCGGGAAAAATCAAGAATAAAATATCTGAGACTAATTATGTGGTAGAACTGCCAGGAAGTAGGAATAAAACCCAAATTTATCATGTTAATATGCTGAAACCATATTATACGCGACCCGAACATGTAAATTTGTTGTGCTCCAAAGACAATTCAAATTTAATAGAAGATCAGGATTTAGATATTCCGTATTTAGAGAATAATCCTACGATTTTTGACTTTCAGGAAATAGTTCGGCTTAGTGAGTTAGAAAAAAACCTAAACGAAGCACAAATTAGCCAATTAAGGGAGCTTTTAAATAAATATGCCGCGTGCTTTTCAAACGACCCTGGTACAACAGATTTGGTAGAGCATGATATAACTTTAATTAGCGATAAGCCCGTACGATCAAAACCTTATCGGATGTCGCAAAGACAAACTGAAATCGTAAAAATGGAGATTCAAAAGATGTTAAGATTGGGGGTTATTGAAGTTGGCGAGTCGGATTACACGTCGCCTTTAATTTTAGTAGAGGTTCCGGGTAAAGATCCTCGTCCATGTGTGGATTTCAGGCGTCTCAATGAGATAATTAGGACAGAGTATTTCCCCATCCCCAATATCGAAGAAAGAGTTGAGAAAGTCTCATCTGCTAAATACATAACCGTCCTAGATTTAGCAAAAGGTTATTGGCAGATTCCCTTGAGCCCCAGAGCTCAACGGTATGCAGCATTCTGTACAACTTTTGGTACTTTTAGGTGTTTGAAAATGGCTTTTGGATTAAAAAAGGCGCCATTTTTCTTTAGCAAAATGATGGCAGAACTATTAAGAGAGATGGAAGAATTTGCAGTTCCTTATTTAGATGACGTCGCTGTATTTTCGAACACCTGGGAAGACCACTTAAAACATGTCGCATTAGTTCTAGATAGAATTCATAAGGCAAATCTTAAAATAAAGCCCTCTAAGTGTAAATTTGCCCAGAGTAGTGTAAAATATTTAGGCCATATTGTAGGAAATGGTTCCCGCACTCCAGCAGAAGTCAAGATTGAATGCGTAAAAAAAATCCCTACTCCCGAAACAAAAACGCAGATTCGTGCATTTCTAGGGCTGGCCGGATACTACCAGAGATACATAAGGAATTTTTCCATAATAGCAGCCCCCTTGACTGACGCGCTAAAAGGGAAAACCCGTCGAGGTAAAGTCGAGTGGACTCCCACGTGCGAGAGCGCTTTTCGGTCTCTGAAAGCGAAACTAACCGAACAGCCGGTCTTGCATGCGCCGAATTTTCATCGTGAATTCCTTATTCAGGTCGATGCATCGTTACGCGGTGCCGGAGCTGTGTTGAGCCAGGTAAATGAGAAGGGAGAGGAACACCCGATTTTGTATTTGAGTCGGAAATTCTCTCCGGTAGAACAACGCTATAGCACCGCCGAGCGGGAGTGCGCCAGTATTGTTTTCGCCGTAAAAAGATTACATTACTATCTAGATGGAAGAAAATTTAGGATTATAACGGATCCTACTCCTCTGCGCTTCTTACAAACTCATGCGAGTTCCAACCCAAGGCTTATGCGTTGGAGCCTCGCGTTACAACCGTACGATTTTACAATCGAACATCGAGCAGGAAAAAAACACCAAAACGCTGATAGTCTAAGCAGAGTAGCGTTTGAAGACTAGAAATTTTATTGGAAAAAAAATTTTAAGAGTGTGTTTTGTTATTGTGTTAAAATTCTTTTAAGTAACTTATTGTATATAAAAGGTTTAAAAGTGTTTGGTTTTATTAGTGTATTAGAATTCATTCTTAAGAAATTTATCTATATATATATATTATTATTGTTGGTTATCCATGTGAACACGAGAGAGCGAACTTTATTGGAATTACCTGTGATGTTTAAAAACTTTATCTATTCTGATTATGTTAACGGAAAATTATTAATGAAGGTTCTGGTTTATTATAAAATTGTTGAAGTGCTTATTATAAATCTTAGTATTACTATATAACGGTGTGCAATTGCAATGTGTTTATTGTTTACTGTATTTATTATGTTTGTTGTGTGTTATGCTGAATCCCTTCCATGGTAACGAAGTACTTCTGATAAATGTTTTGATTTTAAAATTTAAAATTTTATTAATTTTGGAGTAGATAGCATTGTTAGGGATAGCATTAACTCCGAATTTCGCTATGATTGTGCACCCGAGTGTGGAAATTTTTCCCTTAAGGAAAAATTCATATGGGGCATGGAGGGGCTGTGACGTTTTATTTGAGAGGACTCAGAGACCAGATGCCCCTAACGAAATAAACATCGTTAATTGGAACCTCCAGATGCATGCTATAACTTCACATGTCACTGATTCGCCAAAAACCAGATGGAACATGTAAACAGTTTTAATCATGTAAATATCTGTAGAAAAACTGCTGCGTAGAAATGTTATAAACTGAACTTGTTGACTAAGATGAGTAAAGACCTCACGTGGGGTATCGAGGAGATGAACGGTCAGAAAAACAAGGCCCCGTAGAGAGCAGACTCTGCTGTGACACGACCCCAGACGGTCAAGTTCTCGGTCCTGCCGAAAGGAGCGTCTCGCTCCTGAAAAGATTAACTTTTTGCCGTGTAAATATAAATGTGTGCTTGTTGTGTGTGTGTCCCGTATCGTCTAATAAAATCTCTGAAAAAAAAAACGAACGCCAAGTTCTTTTAATTTCTAGTTAAGATTCTTTCTTAAGTGAGTTCTTATACGGCGGTACAATATAATAAAAAAAAAAGAAAATTAGCTTACTTTTCTGAAAGTATTGATATAAAATCTAATAAATTTTTAGGCTTCTTTTACTCTAATATGTACAATATACCTGCACTTTTAATCGGCAATAATATTCGCATCAACGAAATCTTGTTTCTCCCATCTGCCGAGAAGTACATTCGCTTTGCCCCTTAAGGCAGATATTCACTCAGCTTCCAGATTCCCCTGAGTAATGTTAAATCTATGAGCGTTTGATGCATTTGTATATTTAAATTATCTTCACGGGAAATTAATATTTTTAACTTCTTTTTTCTTTGTATACTCTTCTTAAAGGATGTCTCTTTTTTCCTTAGTTCTCAAAATATTTCTGAAATATATACTTAATTTTATATGAAGTGTTAAAATCTTACTCGCAATTCTTCAGCTTTTAACACATAAAATATTAAGTTAAGCATAAATTTTCGAAATATTTTGAGAACTAAGGGAAAAAAAGAGACATCTTTTAATTAGAGTACAGAGAGAAAAACAATTAAAAACATTAATTTCCTGAGGAGATATTTTAAATATACGAATGTATTCTACACTGTTAAAACATTCTTAAAAATAAGTAAATTGTACTAATTATTGAGCACTTCCCGATCTTAAAACAGCTCCGAGTACTTAACTCTTAATTTGAAAAACGCATGTACTCATTTTTTTGAGTACATGCAGGGGCTCGAAAATAAGTATGTATAGAAACACACATACACTATAAGGTAAAAAAAAAGCGAAATCACAGAAAACCGACAAATCACCATTTTTAATTGCAAAGGACTACAACTTTTGGAGCAAAGAACAACGAATTTGCTATTTTAATTCTTGAAATTTTGTGTATGAGCCGCCCCTTGATTTGAACCCGAGTCCTCTAGGTGGGAGATCAGTTTTGTACTGACTGTGCTATAAGAGCAGTTACCAGCTGCTTCCAAATGACACCTTTTATGAATCAGCGACGGAAAATCGCTAACAGCAGAGATGAATTTTCCCTTTCTTAAATATTCTAATTTCTAATAAAACAATTTTTAAACTAAATTTTCTTCTTTAACCTTTCTAATGAAATTGTAAATAAATTTGAAAAGTGTGTATTATAAATTAAAAATTATAACAAAGATAGACATATCTTTAAATAAAAGCTTGGAAATCCCTACTGTCAATTCGGTATAAGAAAAGGGTTTGTCAGAAAACTCATATTTTTGAGCACATAGAATTTAAACATGAATATTAAGACTTTACAATACAAAATATATGTATTCATTTCTGCATACATTTATAAATCAAGTATAAGTATACACAACTTCAAAATATCATGTACTCGTTTTTGAATTAATTGTACTTAAAAAAATTGAGTACAAAGAAATTTTCATTTTTAAGTAGATTAATGCTCCTTTTTGAAGCAATTGTACTTGAAAAATATGAGTACATAAAAATACTCATTTTTAAGTAGATTATTTTTAACAATGTACTTCTTTTTGAAACAATTGTACTTAAAAAAATACGAGTACATGGAAGTTCTCATTTTTAAGTAAATTATTTTTGAGAGTGTATACACCCATAGACTTAGCATTAGTAAGAGGAATTCGGAAGCTGAGTGACTAGCAGTCTTAAGCATGACGTCACTGAAAGTTTCATTTTTGATGACTTTTAAAATTAAAAGACATTGGCAATACACATTGATGTCCATAAAGTCTGACTTAACACTCTAGTTCCTACCGCCCCCAGTGTGCACCTCTTTTTTAGCGCGGTAATTCGTAAAAAATCTACATAGACAAGTTCAGAGTCATCAATTGGCTTCTTTGGGAACTAATGAAGCTACCTATATCTAATAGCTATACATGCTGCTATAAGCTCATACTTTTCATAACTTCCAAAACTTCTTCGGGTTCTTTTTACTAGCGATGGCTCGACATTGCTAAAGTTTTTGTGTTAACCATTATTTATAAAATGTAAATACTGACCATTTTTTCACGATTTATCGCCAGTAGAATATTTTAGGAGTCTTGTGTATGAAAATTTTCAAGGACTTATTCGTCCAGTATCCAATGCACACTGTAATGTGCGGTACTATATATATATATTTTTTAAACATTAAAATTGAATATATTTGTCTTATTTAGAGGCTAAGTAAATAAAAACAATTTAAAAAATAAAAAATGCTGTGGTAGATCCAATTTGAGAACTGAAGGATTAAATTTCAGACCCTACTCTACTAAAGCGCGGACATTCGCAAGCTATTATTAAATGTCAGCGTTCTTTTTAAATTTCTCGTTTGCAGTTTTTTTTTTTCCATAAAATATTTGTGGTCTATGTCTAACCGGGTATTTTCGTACTTTTTTAATTTTGGTTGCAGGGTATTTTTTTTTTAACTGTGGATATTCTGGGGACAAGACCAATTTCGAAAATGGTTTCGAAAGTGAAAGTGTCGTGAAAAAAAATAATCGGTCAAATGCGAGTATTACTCGCGCACAAAGGGTTCCGTACCGTAAATATATTAATTAGTTGTAACTATGCAATATTACAAAAAAAATCGTTGCTAAAAGGATAATACGACCTTCTGTAAAAAACTATACAACGTAGGTTTGGTATAAATATATATACTTACAAGAAAAGTATAGATGAATATACCATGAAAGTTCTGAGAGATATGAAGCCTAAATAGTATCAAATATTGCTATTTTGTATAATTTTTTTAAATCTTATCCAAATCTGTTTATGATAACTAAAAAATGAATCAATAACGCCACAGTGCTCGGGGATGTTGGTGAATACATTGCCAATAGTTGTGTTTAGACTTAGACCAAGAGTTAAAAAATATTCCAGCAGTTCATTTCTAGTATTGTTTCTGAAGTTGACATTGAAATCACCTGCAATAATTCAATTTTGGCATAATGTTTCTTGACCTCTGCTTTTAAATATGACATAATTTATACATTCAATGGCGATGTTTATTAAGCATCTTGGTGATCTATAAAATTCAGCGTAGTAATACTCTTTTCTTTTTACATTGTAACTAAAACAGAGACCTTGTTCAAAGTTTAAACTTGGCATTGTGCTAAGCGCACTTCGAAAGGAGGTCGTAAAGTTGCAGCGCCGCCTAGGTCCATACCGCGTTTTTTCAGATAGGTTTTTAATTAACCTTTAAAGACACGGGTGGCGTTTTGAGAGAGTCACTCAACGCAAACTAGTCGCGAATCCCAAATTAATTATGTGATTAATTCTCGTTAAATTAGTCTCTTTTTAACAATTTGACATTTATTGCTTTTATACTACTGCTACCCAGATAGCATGCACGTTTGCAGTAAGTTTGACTTTTTCTCGATATTTCCTTGTCTTGACAAATTTGACACAACAATTTTCTCTCAAAAGTACTGCAAGGCAAGTGAAACAAAATCGATTTCTCCCTTGCAATGCCATTTTGCTGTAAAACTGCTGCAACACTGTCATATTTCAAAGACTTCAGCGAAAATTCCCTTTGTTGAGAGCAGAATAGATAACAGCGTATGACCGGAAATTCAGAGCTCAGAGTCAAAAGAAAAAGACGCATCGTTATTGAATCTCGTGATCAGCGGATCGTTGATTAGCGTTCAAGTAAAGGAACCCAGAAATAAAGGTATTTCTTATTTTAATTATTGAAATGTGGTTATTTTCTCTAAAGTAACATTTCTCTATAATCTACAACTTATGTCATACAAAAATTCTAATAAATTAAAAGTTATGTTAATTTTCTAAGTAATGCCTAC
The DNA here is from genome assembly GCA_963932465.1 of Maratus speciosus. Classification (NCBI taxonomy): domain Eukaryota; kingdom Metazoa; phylum Arthropoda; class Arachnida; order Araneae; family Salticidae; genus Maratus; species Maratus speciosus. Next base: position 489,197,078 of record OZ010796.1, on the reverse strand, counting down.
GTTTTTCAATAGTTATGTTTTGGGCCATGTTAAACCAATGTTGAAAATCTTAATTTTTAAATGATTTTTTCTGAACTTTACAGGGATTTTAAGATTTCGTTTGCTTTTTTTAATGTTGTTGTTGCCTTTCACGCTGCTGGAGCAGTGTTTAATAATTCAGACGCTTATCTCCGGGAGAGATTTCTGTTGCTCCGGGATGAGCTTGGGGGGGGGGGGGTGCATTTTAGAGATCCGAGGTGGAAATTGCACTTTTGTCCATTAAAAAGCATAAAAATTCAAACCTTCCGGGACGACTTTTCAATGTTCCGGGGGGAATGTCCCCTCCCGGTCACCTCCTGCATTCAACACTGCGTTCGAGTGTATGATTTTAAACTTTAAATTATTTTTTCATTACCATTAACCTTTTTTTCTCTATTTAAATATTAAGTATAATTTTAAACTGTTTCTTAGTTTGCTCTATGCTTATCAACCTGGATTTTTTAATGTACCTCTTTTTTCTAATTTTTATTGAAATTATTAAAAGTGTTTCGTACCGACGTTCGTTTTATTTAATTCTTTAATAATTTCTCTTTTCTTTTGACGTAACTGCTTCTTAATCGGATGTGTATTAATCTTTTTATTTCCAAATTTTTGTAAAAGTTTTAAATATGATTATTTTTAAATTTTTAGTTTTTCACGCCCGCAAATCAGGCATGTACCGGAGCAAATCGAAACGATATTCCGGTTCGTGAAATTATGACAGATATTGTTCTGGTTAGTGATCCGTGAAGTTATTAAAACATCTTATTACAATTTTATACATATGGCTTTTATTGTGCTGTCTATAACTTTTTTTTATTATTTAGAATTTTGAATGCAGTTTTTAAATTGTTTTTGTATGATTAGACATAAATTTGCCTAAAGTTTAAAAAAAAAAGTTCTTAGTCAATGATAATTTTGAAATAGCGTCTCTGTTCGTGGATTTTTCCATTTCGAGGCCTGTCGCAAAAAATTTTACTATTATTGATTGGTGCGTATTTTTGTAATGAATTGAAGCTAAATAACCACTTCAAAATCTCAATGTTATAGTGTTAATGTCAGATTTGAATATTGTTTATTTGTATTCTTATTGAACATGTTTTGTTTTGTTTTATTTTTTACATGTAAAAAAAGTGTTCAACTGTATTTTTATTTATTATTATTTTTATGGTAACAATCAGTGTTGAATTCTGGGGGTGGTCCGGGGGGGACATTCCCCCCCTCCGGAGCCACATAAATCCCTCCCGGAGAAAAGTTCCTGAATTCAACACTGGTAACAATCTATATATATATTACGCTAACGTACGTGGCACAGAAATCGCGATTATTTCTTATTGTCTAATGGCAACGCCCGAGAAACGCATGTCATTGGTTATTGTGAAAAGGATTATTTACATTTCGCCGTAGAGGAAAGAGCCCCATGATTTTGATGTTTCCCTCTTTCGCTGCAATTATAGAGCTTCAAAATATCATTTGAAATGCCCGTAAAAGATCTCGGTGAATACTTGAAAGTGAAGAAGAAGCCAATGAAATAGATTGAATGGGGAATAAAGTTAAACACAGAGCATAAGCGATCGCTAAAATAGGCTTAATAACCACAGAGTGCACGCATTGCTTCTGAAATCCAAATTATTGATTTAAACGTTCCGGGGAGCACAACTGTGGAACTTTGAGTAAAACGTGCAATTTCTGCAAAGCATTATATTGGAAATGCGAATTAATCAGCAGCAAGAAATTAAAAAAGTCCTTCCGGCCAGTGCCGGGAGGAAGAGGTAGCTTTCAAATTCCTTATTTTAAAAAAGCCAACTTATATTATTCAAACACACGAAGCTCAATTTAGTGGAAACCGAATATAGGAGATTCAATACTAATTTTTATCAATATTAAATCATTATGAATGAGAATTTCGCGAAATTAGTCAGCTTTATCCAAGCTGCTTTTATTTAAAGTAACTTATATTTGGCTGAGATGTTGATGTATACTATCCACATGCCTTCTTACATGGAAATAGGCGAATACGTGTGTTATCGCGTGACAAATACAAGATCGTTTCAAAATGTTAGCCATACTAGAAATTCAAAGTGCTATAATTCAACCATTTTTTTAAGATATAAACAAAAGAACAAATTTTCAGAAACAAAATCTGCTCCGGAATCTTTGTATCAAGGCCAAACACATAAAAAATCTTTTTCATTTTCCAATTTTTTTATACCTCATTTTAAATTTTAAATTTAATTTCTTTTAATGGCAACCCTTTTGAAACAAGATGGCGAATGAAGCTTGCCAACGAACTCGGTCGAGATATTGGTATGTACTATGTACAGACCAAGTAACATCCAAATCGGTTCATAAATATGCTTGTTATCGCGTGACAAAACCAGGTTGTTTTAAAATGTCAGCCACAATAGAAATTCAAAATGCTATAACTCAGCCATTTTTTTAGATATAGACGAAACAAAAACTGTTCCGGAATCTTTGTATTAAGGTCAAACACATACGAAGAAAATCTTTTTCATTTTCTAATTTTTTGGTATCTCATTTTAAATTTTAAATTTTTAAATTTTTTTTAAATGGCCGCCATTTTGAAACAAAATGGCGGATGAAGCCGGCCAACGAACTCGGTTGAGATATTTGTATGTACTATGTACACACCAAGGTACATTCAAATCGGTTCATAAATACGCCTGTTATCACGTGACAAATATCAGAACGTTTCAAAATGTCAGCCACGCTAGAAATTCAAAATGCTATAACTCAGCCATTTTTTAAGATATAGACGAAACAAAAACTGCTCCCGAATCTTTGTATCAAGGTCAAATACATAAGAAAAAGTATATTTTCAATTTTCAATTTTTTTGGTACCACATTTCAAATTTAAAATTTTCTTAAAAATTTAAATGGCTGCCATTTTTAAACAAGATGGCGGATGAAGCTGGCCAATGAACTCGGTCGAGACATTGGTATGTATTATGTACAAACGAAGTTACAGCCAAATCGGTTCATAAATACGCCTTTTATCGCGTGACAAAATTCAGGACGTTTCAAAATGTCAGCCACGCTAGAAATTCAAAACGCTATAACTCAGCCATTTTTTAAGATATAGACGAAACAAAAACTGCTCCGGAATTTTTGTATAAAGGTCAAATACATAAGAAAAAAATATTTTTCCATTTTCAATTCTTTGGTACCACATTTAAAATTTAAAATTTTTAAAAAAAATTTAAATGGCCGCCATTTTGAAACAAAATGGCGGATGAAGCTGGCCAACGAACTCAGTCGAGACATTGGTATGTACTGTGTACATACCGAATTACATCCAAATCGGTTCATAAATTCGAGAGTTACAGTATGACAAAGGTCAGATATATATATATATATATATATATATATATGGATATATATATATATATATATATATATATATATATATATATATATATATATATATATATATATATATCAACTTTTGAACGGAGGGTGGTTTCGGTGTCTGGGGGTCATGATCGATGAAAATATACCAAAATTTTTTGAAATCGCTTTCCTCCGAACGGCTGCAATAGGTAGCTTTTTGTAATGAAAGCTACCTAAAATGTTGCCATGACGTCAAGTAATTTTGTTTATTTCCTTCTGTACGGATCTGCAATTCGAATTTCAGGTTCATTTAAGAATATTATTATGGGCCCACCAGAAGTAAGATACAATAAAACCTGCTTAGACGGAAACGATCAGTGATAAATTCCGTTTTATGCAGGTTATTTAAATTGAACAAAGCATAATAACATTTTTGGGGAGAGAGGGAAGCTGTAACTTTTTTTTTTGTTTGTTTGTTTGTTTGTTTATTGCATGATTCCATTAGAAACAGGCTTTACTCTATTCGAAAATAAATTTGCTGGATGATACTTTTAAAAACATTCTGTATAGTAATATTTGCTTACAATTTTATTATTTCTTTTTCAATTATTACAGTTTATGTTGTATTTGTTATTGCTTTTTCATCTAAAGATTTTAAATAAAAAATTAAATTATTGAAAATATAATTAAATTTTAATTGAATTCATCAATTAATTTGGAATAAAAAGAGCATGAGACATATAAAAATGAAAAAACTTAACCTGTGAATATACACAACTTTGGAACTGAACAAGAGTCGGGCCCTGGTAATTTGCAGTCTCCACTTCCACTCCCCTCTGTATGCACCTGCGATAAAAATTTCAGATTCATTTAAGAATATTATTAAGGCCCGGGCAACGCCGGGCGAGTCAGCTAGTCTTTCATAAAAGGTAACTTCTTAAGAGCCTACACTAGTCACGCGAAGAAACGGTCAAGTTAATGCTAATCATATGGGAGATATTTACAGATTTCTCGCGCGCTCGCATTTTAATATTTTTAAATCCTTATCATGCATAGGATACCTGAGGTTGAAAAGTTTTATTCTGCGTTTGTACTGTTTAGGTACTGACTAGTTAATGTTTAGTTTGTCTCTCAGACTAGATTAAAGTTGATAAATTAGATTAAACTAATTTGACTATATAAATTAGATTAAACTGATGAAATTTTACTTGATAAATTAGACTAACTGACTAGATAAACTAGTTTTGATCTTAGTTAAATTTTTTGACTTCCGCACTTAAAATGTAAAAACTGAAGAATTGTAAACATCACTTGTGTGTCTCTGTCCGTCTGTCATAGTCAATTTTTCGAAACTACGGAACATGGAAATTTCAAACTTGCCAGAGTTATAAGGTTATTGACCAACATACTTTTTGATTATTAGCGATTCGCAAGTATTTTTAGAAAAAAATTAGGGAAATAAGCTACTTATTTTTCTTTTCTTTTTTTCTTTTGTGTGTGTAGTGTGTGGGGTATCGTTCGAAAGGTCTTGTAATACGGAAACCAAATGCGCATTTGTTGTAATTTTAGATATTACATTTTCAGAGATATAGTCGAAAATGTACTGGAAAAATGTGCCCCCCCCCCTCCTCCTTCCCCGCTATTACCAAATCTACTGTAAATAAAATTATGAAAAAAAAATAGTACTAGAAGTTTATTTAAGCCATATAGGAAAACTATAGCGATTATCCTAGTCACATACTTTTGAGAAAATCGTATTTTTTCGTTACGCACTGACTTTACTTGGCGGGTGCTCAGTGGAGGAGTTGACGGATGCTCGATGTACCTATCGACGTGGAATCATAATCGTTTTCGCAAATATTTAATAAAGGCGCTGGTAATGCTTTGATGACTGCTTAACACTAGAACGGCGGGAAATTTTACTCAAGTTTTATAAAAATATTTCACATCAGAATTTTTACTTAAAACTATTTAACTTATTTATTTAAGTTATTTTTGCGCAGCATATATTAATTTTAAATTATAAAAAGTTTTCTGGTTCGAATCGACATGTATTCGTTTGGCAGGGGTCAAAATGACCCCTTGCCGCCGTTCTAGTGTTAAAGAATTTAAAACTTTATACTAAAGAATGTTCTGATTTCTACTGGTTTATCTTGTTTGCTCTTGGAAAAAACAAATATTTTAAGAAGTAAAATTATTTTAAATGGTTAAATCTTTAAAAGTTTAATTAAACTTTACGTTTAATTTCGATACGTTCATTCCTTACAGGATAACGCATGGGATAAAAATTTCACATTAAATGTCAAACCAACTGAATGAATTATCTCAATATCTTCTTCTCGGGTCTAAACACTATAGAAAATAAATTGTTTATGTTAATTAAGTCTTTGTTTAGTAATATTTATTCTTATGTATTGTGCAATTTGCCAGAAGCATAACCCACATTACTGTCGAGTCTGGTTTGCCTGAAAGTTCAGTCTGAAAGATAAGGCTTATTGCTCGGCAAAATCGATTTAATTGTTTCTATTAAGTTTTATTACCTCCCGGCAATTCCACCCTTAACATCAAGGTAGTTTTGGTAACTGGGAAGTTGTAATTTGTGATCACCTTAAAAACTAACTGTAGACAGAATTCTTGAAAACTGTAAAAAATAAACCTGCGATTTTTTAAAATTTATTCTTTTTTTTTTCTCTTTCAGGATGCAGAGACATTAAAAAACATTGATTTTAAATTGCATGGTGCAACAGACTCAGGTGGGGGAGGAGAACAGGAAAGTGTTAAATATATTTAAATATTTACTTTTTTAATTATTTTTTGTGTGTTTTGTTTGGGAACAATGTCATAACTCAAAATATATAGAAAATAATACTTTGTAATACTATTATTTATAAACTGCTATTTGTATTTGTGTAAAAATAAACTTTGTAACTATTTTATAACTAGTATTGTTTTATTACAACTTTGTCTTTTTTAAATTCTAGAAGCTTTTTAAATAATTTATATATATATATAGAGAGAGAGAGAAATTCATTTAGATTGAAGTATACGAGAATTTCAAGTTTAAAGTTAATTTTTCTTTCCTGATAAGCTTTGCTTCCATTGCTTTAGCCATATATTACATTTTGGCTGCAAAACATATAAATTATATTATCTTTGATAAAATTAGCTAAAAGGTTCATCAGTAGACAGGAAAGCATGCTTATTTTCAGAAAAACCTTTAAACTGTGTTTTTCTGTTCTATCATTAAAAAAATCTTAGGATAAAAAAAAAATCTTTTGAAATGCAGTGTTAATATCCAGAATGTGTGGTATTTCTAATAAACATTTATTTATGTTACAGTAAAAAAAGAAATGTTTTACTAAATCAGTAAATAAGTTTCATTTGTTGAAATACAGGCTATTAAGTTTGCAAATTCAATTATCCTATTTTTAGTTTAATTTTCTAATAACCTTAGAATGTTCTTTTGCCTTTTTAAATTTATTACAGTTTTCTTACTTGCCTTTAAAATCATTTAATGTTAATGTATGCAAATTATTAGAGAAATATTTGTGTGGTGTATCCAATAACAGTTTGTATGTTGATAGCTATTTATGAAATTTATTTCGGAAAGGAATGAGTTCCATGAATTTTTCTTAATGACAAGCAATAAATAATATGTATATAAGTTTGTTTAGAAAATCAAACCTGCTAGCATTCATTTATTTTTATTTTTTATTTTTTTTTTTTTTTTTGCATATTTTTTGAGGACGTAAATAAGAAACAATGCTTTGATTCTGAGATAAAATGCTTCTGTTATTTTTTTATTTTGTGTTTTAATTGAGGTAAGTCAAAAACAATGTATTTTAAGTGTATGATACATTTTTTTAAAGGAATGTATTTGAAATGAAAGCTGTGTGTTTTAAATGAAATGAATGCAATGTAAATGATGGTAAGGGAAACAATATTTGGGGATTTATCACTTTTCCCGGCTAACTCAAAAATAGCCGATCTTTCCTTAACCCTTTGAGGGGCAAGCAATTGTGTTTTTGAATGTCGAATTCACACCGGAATCCGCAAAAAGATTTATTGCAAAATAGGGAAAAGCAAGTTTACAACTTTTTCCCACCAAAGTTAGAAAAGTAAAATTTAATAAAAAAATTTCTGGTGCAAATCCTCATTAATCGTAGGTGAGATAAAATATATCCCACCGTCCCTCAAGGGCTTAATAAAAGTTAAATGCAAATAAATCCATCACCTGTAAAAATATTTAATTAATCAAATTTTAAAACGAATGATCAACTCATTTTCTACTTATTTGTTATCCATCTCGAGAAGATAGATCATGCAAAATGATTATTATTAATTGCCAAACACACTTACCATTCTTATTAACCAAATGTATTCAAAACAGTAATTTGATATGTATTTGTTAAGTACATGAAATCAGATTGATGAATTTCAGTTAAGATGTTTGATTACCTAATCTTCCGTAATCGAGTCTACTGCCCAGATTCAAGTGTAACAAAAAGAATATCAGCAACAATATAGCTTAATGTAAATGTAGCTATCATTAAAGGATTTTCACAAAAAACATTCCATTGCACCAAATCTTATTAGCTAAAACACGCCAATTGGTCATTGACCCGATTACGGAAGATAATAGGTTTAAAAATCAGCGTTATCGAACATATTGCAATTGATAAACACATGGACATGAAGCATAAATGCCTAAGCGATTTAAGCTGTATTTGTAAAGAAAGATGAAATACGTAACAACAAAAAATATATGAAATGTTGCCATGATCGCAATGAGTTCTTGGTACTTTTATATTAACCACGTGCAAATCTCGCAAATAGCATTTTTATTCTTCACGTGATAACTTAAAACAATGCTTTAATGTTAAAATTAAATGTCTTGGTTTATGTTATTTATCAGGGTTTTTTTTTTTATTATTATTAATTCTTTTGAAATAAGTGAAAGTCTTGGATTTAAAATTTTTCTGTTTTAAATTAGTTACGCATTTTAAAGAAAATGAATGAAAGGATTATATTTTAAATGAAATTAATGAAATAAGAAAAAATGCAATGGGATTTTGGATATTTTGCCATTATCACCTACACTCTGCTGACATAAAAGTACAGAGTTCTTGATTTCTCTATCAGAATCTTCTGATTTGGCGAAGACTTGAGCAAGTAAATTGAATTATGAATAATAAAAAAAGCATGATACAATGATTACCATATATTTTAAGGAAAACCAAACAGGTCGCCAGGGGCAGCTAGTTATATAAGAAATTAGAATTGCTTTCGAATCTACTTTAAACTATAAGTCCTTGTCTACTCAGTCTATATATGGCATAAAAATGTTGAGTATCTGACAAACCTCCGACTATGCGGAATCTTGCACAAAACACGCACAACCCAGAAAAGTACGACTATTAGTGTACATGTAAAATATACAGTCGGACCTCCATTTAACGAACCTCTATTTTGCGAATTTCTCTATTTTGCAAACTTTTCCTTGGAACCAAGAACATTTTGCGAATTTCTTCGTAAAATAACCTCCAAATAGCGAAGTGCATTCTCTATTTAACGAAGTTTTTCTTGTGATCTAAATTTTTTTTCTTCCCATTTCTCAAAATATTTCTGGACATTTCAAACTTATTCTTTATTTAAACATATTTTACGTTGTTCAATGGTCTTGAACTGGTTTTACCAGGCGCCTTCTTTGCCAGCAGTGAGAATTCGATAAGTACGGAAGACGAAGACGATAATCCCATTAACTTTTTTTTTAAATGTGGATACAGATGAGAAAAAAAGAAGAAATTAACCATGATGTGCGGATTGATGATTGTATTTCACTTAATTCTGAAATTGAGACCTCGGAAATAATATCCGAATTTGATATTTTCGACCGTGTGAAAAATAAAAACAATACAACAATGAATAGCGATGAAGACGAATATGATGATGATGCAAATGAACATGATGCAGAAATTAACAAAACTTCGAAGGATGAAATGTTAAAATTATTTGAAAGAATCCGACGCGGAAAAAAATACGCATGAAGGGGTTTTTGGTGAATTGCAAAGATGCGAGACGTATTATGAGAGAAAGCACTTAAAAAAAAATAAAAACTCAGGCAAAATTAAGAGATTTTCAGAACTTAAATTTAAGGACGCATATGTTAATGTATGGTAAAAATTATTTGTTATAATAATAATAATAACTACGATAATGTCATTAAAATTCGTTAATTTTAATGTAAAACTATTTACTTTAAACAGAAAATACAGTGTATTCCCGGAGAATGTTTTGTTTTCCTTGCAGATTTCAAAGATTTAAACACATAGGAAAAAATGAATTGATAAGGGATATTGGTGGGTAAAATAAAAAAATAAATCGATATAACTTATAAAAAAAAATGTGATTAATTACTTTTAGTAAAAATATTTAGTGTTTATGAATTTAAAATCTATTTTATGTAGTTTAAAGTATTTTAAAAGGTGAATCTCTATTTAACGAATTTTCCATATAACGAACTTTTTTCCGGGATTTAGCGACTTCGTTAAATAGAGGTTCGACTGTATATACCAAAAAGTGTGTAATATACGTCAACTGATGGCCATTCACCAAAATTTGGGAAGAACTTCGTTTTTACACAAAAAATGAAGATACTTGAGTCCCCCCAAAATAAAGTTACTTAACCATGTTTTGGGGCGTACTTTTAACTCAGGGAAGGGAAAGGGCAAAGCTAAAAAAATTTTAAGTAGGTCAACAGAGGGTTATCGTTTATTATGTATTTTTTTTATTTATTTATTTTTTTTTTTTTTTTATCGAATGATACCATCCGCAAGTCGATACGATCATTCGCTACATAGTTACGGCAGGTTTCATGAATCCGAAGTCGAAAATTATACTTTACTGCAGGTAAAATAGGTTTTTACAGCAGCAACTGATGCCATTCACAAAAATTTGGTGAGAACTTCATTTTGACATTAGAAATGGAGATCCAATAAGTTCCCAAAAAGTGAAGTAGTTTTATCGTGTGTTTTTTTTTTTGTGTGTGTGTGTGTGTGGTTATTTTTTTTGTTTGTTTTTTTTTGGGGGGGGGGGAGGCTTTAACTTTGTAAGGTAGAACTGAAATTATTTTAAATAGGTCAAATGGGGTATCTTTTGTTATGATATTTATAATTCTGAATCAAATGACACCGTACGCAAGCCGATACGACCATTCATTACAAAGTTAAGGCAGGGTATAAGTGGATTTTGGCAACTTTAATGGCTTTGGAGTAAACTCAAATTATTCTGATTTTGATTATTGCTATTTTAAAGACATTTAAGGATTTTGATATTATAATGATTAAACTTAATGATTTAATATGATATAAAGAACATGTTTTGAACGTAAAATAAATGCGACAAAACTATGCTAAAAAATAAAGTATAATTTTCCACTTTGTATTCATAAAACCTGCTGTAACTGTCTCACAAATGATCGTATCGACTTGCGGATGGTTTTATACGAATCAGAATTTAAAGATACATATGAAACTATATCCCACTTGACCTATTTAAAAAATGTTGAATTCTGTCCTCCCCCACCCCCCACCCCCCATCTCGAGTTAAAATGTCCATTTTTGCCCCCAAAATACGATAAATAACATTAATTTTTGGGGACTCAACGTATCTTAATTTCTAGTGCCAAAACGATGTTTTTCTCAAATTTTCGTGAATAGAAATCAGTTATTACTGTAAAAACCTATTTTACCTGCACAAGTATAATTTTCGACTTCGTATTCATAAAACCTGCTTAACTTTGTAAGAAATGATCATATCGACTTGCGGATTATTTTATTTGATTCGTAATTATAAAATACATAATAAACAATATCCTACTTCACCTACATAAAACTTTTTGAGTCCCACCCCCTCCCTGAGCTAAAAATGTCCCCAAAACATGGTACTAGGTCTTTTGTCCCCAAAACATGGTACAACAACTTTATTTTTTAGGACTCATCGGATCTTGATTTCGAATATCAAAACGAAGTTCTTCCCAAGTTTTAGTGAATGGCCATCACTTGTCTCAAAAAATATTATTTTACCTGTACTACACGTAAAATTCAGAGAATTAACAACATTGCTATGAAATTACAGCATACTTGCAGCTAGCTTGACATGACAAGAATCTAAGTTTGCAATGCATTTGCAGATAGTGTGTCATGGCTAGATTGCAAGTTTACAATGCATTTGCAGATCGTGTGCCATGGCAATATTACTAGTTTGATATTAGTATGCAGTCAGTTTGAAGAACAAGACTGCAACTTGCACGACAAGTTAGCTGCAAGTTCAAAGTATGGTGACTTCGGAGTTCGCATAATCTTGTTGCAGTCTTGTTATGAACTTTCAGGCTTGTCATGCTGAGCTTGCTTAAACTTTGCAAGTTTGCAAAGTAAGATTGCTGAAAATTTTCTGCAAATTAAAATTGCTATCTGGGTACTGGGCATTGCATTACACAAATATATCATTAAAAGTTGCTATCTAGGCTTTAAAAGCCGATGGCATATAGAATACGCCACTCGTGTCTTTAAAGGTTAATATCTCGGCTAATTACCGACATTTTTTTAAAAACCATTATCAACAATCCTTTTATACTTCCGCGATGATAGGTACCTCGAGCACCCCTCAACTCCCTTGCTGCGCGACCGCAAAGGGAAATTTTTGTGTAACGGAAAAATGCGATTTTCTGAAAAACTACGTGACCTAAGGTAATCGTTATAGTTTTCCTGCAAGGTTTAAATAAACTTCGACTGCCGCTAATTTTTTCATAATTTTAGTTTCAGTTGATTCAGAAATAGGGGGGGGGGCATATTTTTGCATTACATTTTTGTCGATATCTCTCAAAATATACCTAAAATTAAAATAAGTGTATTTTTTGAGTTCAGTGTTACGAGAGCTTTCACACGATATATATATATATATAAAAATATTTTTATTTTCAAGTAACTTAATTAGCTCCCTACATTTTTACTAAATATATTCGTGAATGGTTAATAATCTTTAAATATCTGGAATTAAAATAATAAAACTTTGTAAAAAATCACCATAAAATAAAAACAAAACATAGCTATGTTTACACACTATGTTTACACATACACACTATGTTTTGTTTTTATTTTATGGTGATTTTTTACAAAGTTTTATTATTTTAATTGCTTCATATCGCCAGTTTTCGGTGCTGTTTCGCTTTAAATATCTAGGTCAATAGCCTTTATTACTTCCGCCAAATTTGAACTTTCCACGTTCTCCAGTTTACGAGAAAAACGGCTGTGACAGATGGACACACGAGTGATCTTAATAGTTCGGTTTCTACATTTTAAGTACGGAACCCTAAAAACGATTTAAAAAATGAAAAATTCTCTTGCAAATCCAATTTCAGAACTGAATGATTAAACTTCAGAACCTATTCTAGTACAGCGCAGACATTCGCAAGCTAATGTTAAACAAATGGCAGCGTTCTTCTCAAATTTCTCGTTTGAATTTTAGTGTGTATATATATATATATATATTAATAGGATATTTAAGGTCGATGTCTAGCCGGGTATTTTCGTACTTTTTTCATTTTGACTGCAGGGTTTTTTTTGTTTTTTTGTTTTTTTTTTCGGACGACATTTTTATTTTTAAAACTGCAGACCTGTCTCGAAAATGGTTTCGAAAGTGAAAGTTAATAATAATATCCTCATAAAAGAAACTGCAACCAAAATCGAAAAGTTCGAAAGGGCCTGGTTAAACAGATATCCCAGATATTGTATGGAAAAAACATATTTAAAAATATTAAAATACAAAAAAGAAATTTGAAAAGAACGACGTCATTGGTTTAGCATTAGCTTGGACCTGTCTTCACGTTACTAGCACAGGTTCTTAAATGTTGCTCAGTGATATCTTAATTTTCCCTCTACATTGTTAAAACTATGAACGTCAAGGCTCCACCCCAGAACGTAATAGTAAACAACTAGAGTAACAAAACTCACGGATGTGATCACAACCAACGAAATAAGTAACCAAAACTTCAAAAGTGTACAAAACCACCATGATAGCGACTACCCACTAAGAAAGAAGACAAATTCTCATGGCAGTGACAAAATCCTATGAAAGAGAAATAACTAATTAAAGAGCCAGAAAGGAAATACCTACTACAAAAATAAAGCGACAAGATGGAGTTCCATCTTCCAGTCCCAGGAACTTGCAGGCCCATACGTGTGCGCACAAAGAGACCCCCGTTCCACACCCCGCGACGCGTCCCGAGGGTCGCCGCCAGGAGTGGCCCGTCAGGGCCAGTCCACACGCACACTCCGGTAAAGCCGGTGCACTGCCCAACGCACGTCACACCGGATATTCCCAAGAGGACGAATGGTCGAATGCGACAGATCCCGCCACTTAGCTAGAGGAGCCAAATGGTTCTTTCTCTTGGTTCCCGACCCGGGACGCCCCGACAGCCCGCAGGAACCGAGCACCTATGAAGGAGTCGGGCCCACGAACCAGTTCGAGGTTACCGAGCTGGAGTTGATGTACGGAGGCCCCTCAAGATCAAATACCATTATCCGGCAAAGACATTTATGAGGGACGACCGATTAAAGGGGAAGGTGACGCTCGCAAGCCCAGGAGATTCGCGGAAAGTATCTCCTTGAGCGCATAGACACGCCCTCGCTAGGGGTGGGCTGCGGGGTCGGACATCTCCGGCCCCCAGTCCACGGGTACTTTACCTACATAATTATTGCACTACACATATTATACACTACTACATAAATATTGCACTACACATATTATACACTACTACATAAATATTGCACTACACATATTATACACTACTACATAAATACACTACTGCATGTTATACACTACTAAATGCAGGTTCATGAGGCAATGCCTAGAACCTGAGAACTTCATGCACCTCCACCTCCAGTGCCGCGCGTACGACGGACTGGTTGATTTGCGTTCAACTGCGGCGCTTGACCGCGAAGGGCTCTGGTGCGACGACCATGCCTTTGGCGACCCAGATCTCGATCCAGTCCGCAGAAGGAGATCATTTACAATGGCCATCACTCCCTTCCGACAGTAGCCATCTAGACACAGATCGAGAAGCGTTCGAGTATGGTAGTTCCATGGGAAGAATCTTTCCCTGATGGACCGCCATAGGGGACAAGAGTAGAGACTATGTCTCCTGTCACTTATCCTTACCCCGCAAAAACATGTGAGGTCCTTCTGGAAGAAGCGAGCCTGGTGGTCACCAAAGGTGCCATGTCCCGTGAGAACTTGGTTGAGGTAGAAATCGCCGTGCAGACGCCGTAAGCGTACGCGCGGAAAAAGTTCGTATGTCACTTCGCCTTTGCCCGTGGTTTCCCATTTGCTTTGCCATCTCGAGATGGCACGGGCCAAGAGTACTCTCTTGGCCTGGCGGCGGGTGGTTTTCACCTCCACATCGACTGACGAGCGGGTCGTAGCGGCTTTCGCCAGCTCGTCCGCGCGCTCGTTGTAGATGTGGCCCACGTGGGCTTTGATCCAGTGCATGTGAACACCGATTCCACTACACTTTACCAAGTCCCTGATCTCAGAAATAGATCTGTGCCTAGGCACGAGACTATTTAGGGCTTGCAGCGCCGATCTCGAATCTGAGTAGATGTCGAGTTCACTGAGATCCCTCTGATGGGCATCTGTTATCGCCTCCTTGATCGCGTGGACCTCGGCTGCGAAGACTTCTGCACCATCTGAGAGGCGGAACTGGCCCTCACTAAAGATCTGACCCTCAGTCACGGCAGTAAACGCACACCCTACGGTGCGGTCTTGCTGCCTGGATCCGTCCATGTAATATGAGCACGCCGTCCGGGGACTGAGGTCCCTGGTCTACGGGATCCGACCGAGAACTTCTCGTCGGTAGGATGGTCGCCAGAGATCGACTGACTCAGGGTCGAGCCCTGTACCGTCAATGCCCCTGCCCCACCTGACAAGGGCCGTGAAGTCCCTGTCCATCTCTGCACGCACGTCAAGAGGTAGAACCCCCGACAGGACGTGCAGCGCGTCGTTCGAAACCGTGCTATAACACTTCGTCACGCACAGGAGAAGTCCCCTTTGTACGCTGAGCAACCTGTTTGCTTCTGCTACTTTGCCAGTGTACCAAATAGAGGCCGCATACAAGATAATTGGCTCCGCGACAAGTCGATAGAGCATCTTGCGAAGAGGCGACTTAATCCCCCAGCTGGCTGCGGTGAGACGGTCCATTTTGTGCAGCAGCTTGAACGCCCTTTCCTGAACTGCGTTCAGGTGGGGCATCCAACTTAGATGCATACCGGTGGTCACCCCCAGGTAGGTCAGACGCTGCTCGAATTTGATCCGGTGACCGTTCATTAGGATCGGTCTGGATGGAGCATAGTTGAGCCTTCCCCTCGGAGGTACCACCGTGTAGTTGCACTTGGCGTAACTGAATTCCAGACTAAACTCCGAAGCCCATTGATGAATCATGGTAAGAACCGGATTCAGGATTTTGGCAAATCGGAAGACAGCTCTGCTTCGTGCCGCTACGAAGACATCATCGGCGAAGGCTTGAATTAGCCACGCCTCGTCTATATGTGACCGCCCCAATAAGATATTAATCACAACCAGCCAGAGAATCGGGCCAAAACATGACCCCTGCGGGACATTAAAGTAGTGTTCCCCGGCGAAGAGAATGATCGACCTGTACCATAGGTAGTCGTTAATCAGCCCTAGGAGATAGGGTTCGATGCCGAGATCCGCAAGACACCGGAGGATGTCTGCTCTGCGAACGCTGTTAAAGGCGCTCTTGATATCAAAAGTGAGCAGACACGTGAAGTCCCCACGGGTCTTTGATTCGGCTATGTAGTCCAGCACTCTGCGTAACGCGTCCATCGTACTGATATTCTTTCGAAATCCGTACTGTCTGGCGTCGAGCAGTCCATTGGTCTCAAGGTGGAGAGCCAATCTCGTTGCGCACATCTTATCCAATACCTTCCCGAGGGTCGGTAGTAGACAGATCGGGCGGTAGGATGCGGGATCGCTGTGGGGCTTTCCCGGTTTGGGAAAATACACCGCTACAGCCCTTTTCCAAGTCCGCGGGAAACAAGATACTCTCAAGCAGTGGTTATAAAGTGCCAGTAGCCATTGAGGATGGAACTGGAGAACCTTACGGACGATCTCGAGACTGATCCCATCGTGGCCGGGTGCCTTATTAGGCGACAGTGTCTCCACTGCAAGCTCCAACTCTTCGATGGTGAACCAGTCTGGCTCGCCGGTTCTGTTGTGCGCGATCTGCGAAGCTTCATCGGCCTGCAGGAAGTGGTGTCTTGCAGGTTCGTCCTGAGATTCCTCCCAGGTGGAGACTTCCTCCCCGGAGGGTAGGATCAGGGAAACCGGGGCCTTCCTTCTCCACTTGCCTCGCACCACCTCGACTGCGCAACCTAGCTTGTCCGTGACCAATCCCTCTGAAATGAATCGTCGGAATGATGCACGTTTAGTGTGCAAGATCGCCTTTTTATACTCTGCTCGCTTACGCTTGTAGAGAGCATCAAGTCTCTCCCTCTGTGGCTGCTCAAGCGTTCGCTGGTAGAGCCGCCTCAGCGCACGCAACCGAGATCTTTGGCTGGACAGTTGACCCGTCCACCAACACGCTCCCTTACGTATTGCAGGTGTGCGCTTTTTGTGCTTTTGACACAGCCTCACCAGGATCGACATCAGGTGTTCGACACCTTCGTCGGGGGTTTCGAAGCTGTACCGACCCAGATCTACCGTGCGTAGATCGTGTAGGAACTCGTCCCAGACCAAATCCCTTTGTCTCCACCTGCCGTGGACGTTCCGGGGAAGGCGAGTGCCCGGTCTGCCTTGATAGGCCCACGTCATGAGTCGGTGGTCGCTGAGTGTTTCGATATCGGACATCATCCAGTCTTCAATGCGTGAGGCGCAGAACCGAGCCAACAAGATGTCGACCCAACCTTCACCCTGAGGGCCTTTGAAGGTCAAAATGCTGTCCGGATCTTTCACGATTTCGAGATTCGCGTTCGAGGCGAAGGTGATCATGGATCTTCCTCTGACGTAAAATAAAGCGACAAAATGAAAAGGTAGAAAATAAGGGTAAGTTAATGAACAAATATCAAATTTAGTCCAATTACCATAATTTATTTAGTTAACATACTTATAATTTAACATATTATACCCTAGTGTAAGTATTATACTCTAATTCAAACAGCTATTATTTTACATAGTAATTTTACATAGTAACTATTCTTAGTAAATAACTTAAAATAATTACCCTAATAAGCCATTTAGTAAATAACATAATTATTTAGCTCCATAGTATTTGTGTGTGGAAGATTGTACAAATAATCGGATGACAGCAGGTAAACATGTAAATTAGTATGTCCGTCAGCATGGTGGTAGCGAGTAAGACTGAGCGAATATTCGTTCATGTTAGTATGGTAGTTAGCACGTAAGTTAGTATGTATGGTTCCCAAATATTAATTTAATTTAATTTAATTCAAACTCTTAATTTTATTTATTTTTATTTTTTATAATACATGTGATTTAATCACTAACCCAACCCCCTCCCCGTATGTTTAATACAAAATTTAGGGGTTACTAGACTTAACGCCTTTTTTTTTTATTCTTACTCTTAATATTTTGTTTTGACAACACTCTTTTAATAGGTTCACCATGACGTAAAGCCGCACTAGCTACCGGACTTGTTCCAATGGGACAGCCCACGGAGATTGTTTTTACCAGGCGGGGTACAGTACGAAGGTGGAGTCCCGTCTCCCTCTGAAACGACAGGTCTGCCTTTCATTTTGACCCTAAATTACCCATATTTCTGGTACAACTTGCATTTTCCGGCAATTCACTTTGATTTTATGAAGTAATCATTTAGTGCCTCGCCCTTTTTAAAATTATCCCTTCCGCTCAGCCTGCATCGCACATTCGGCTCAAAAATCTCACATCCGCCCAGCATACCTTCAATGCTTTGTTCACTGCCAAATCGACCTGACTAAACATAAATTAGCAACGGTCAATTTAGGGAAAGCAACAAGAATCACTGCAGCCACGACCGCCTGGAAGCTTTTCAAATAGATCTCCGCCATGCGCGATCAGGCGAAACTTCGACCCGTTGGCAAGCATCAACCCGTTCAGCTGGGCAATAACCTCGCCAGGAAAAAAGAAATTAGAAAGATGGTCAGATCTAACCATAGCGACACAAAAACTAGGGGAACAAATCACAAAATGGGAGGTAAGTGACGATGAATCTGGTAATGATCTTAAATATATAAAATTTAAAATTAAATTTGATAACGCATGCTATCAAAAACATACACTGTTAAAAATTTGCAGCATTCTGTCCAGTCATTCGACCATTTCTTGAAAAAAACGGTTTCACAACCATAATTTAACAATATTCTGACCATTAAATGACCAATAATATGGTCCAGAATAGTGTTAAATTACGGTTGTGTAACCGTTTTCGATAAAAACGGTCAAATGACTGGACAGAATGCTGCAAATTTTTAACAGTGTAGGCTAGAAACTAAATACGGCAAAGACACAAAATTTGAGAAAAAAATAAAGCAAATAAGAAATAAATACATAAAGGAACTAAGGAAAACAACACATATAGACCAGCTTAATAATATAACCTTAAGATTACAGAATGAAATCTCATCAATAGCTTTTTCCTGCTACAAACAGAGGAAAACCACGATCTTATCAGCACCACAGTGGTGGATACAAGAGATTAAAGTAGCAAGAAATAGGGTAAGAGCGTTCAGGAGGAGATTCCAAAAGAAAGAAGACGGCGAAATCAAACAAAAACTTCATATAGAGTACAAAAAAGAACGATCAAAACTAAAAAAAAAATTGTACAAAAAGCAAAAAGAGACGCCTGGAAAAAATACTGCGAAGAAGTCACAAACAATGGCCAGCAATGTAAACTAGCATAAGGAAAGAAAACAAGCCCCTCAAGACTCGTTAACATACTGCCAAACGACCAAGAAGTAACAATAAAAAAAAGCGCTGAACCATTTCTTAAACAACCTATACCTAACGGACCCCTCAATAGAACACAAACTAATACCAAAAAGGCCAGAAAATAGTGAATCTAAACCACCACCAATAACAAAACAAGAACTAAATAGAATAATAAAAATATAAAACAAAACAAAGCCCCAGGTTATGACTACATAGGCTACAACCTAACAAAAAGCATCCATAGAGCAGCACCAGAACTACTTCTAACATTATACAACACCTGCCTATATCTAAACTATTTCCCTAAATCCTTAAAATCGGCACAGTAGTTCTATCCCACAAAAAAGGCAAAGACCCAAAAGAACCAAAAAACTACAGACCGATATGCCTTTTGCCAACTTTTAGCAAAATACTGGAAAGAATTATACATGGTAGGATAACACACCACCTCACAATAAACAAATATTGGAGTGAAAAACAATACGGTTTTAAACAACGAATCTCATGCAAACACGCACTAAACAATCTTATAAAAAATATAGAAAAGGACAAGGAAAAAGACTACCAAACTTTGCTAATTGCCATGGATAAAAAGGGAGCATTTGACAACATCAGATGTCCCATTATAGCCGAAAACCTAAAACAATCACCATGCCCTACATACCTGACAAACTGGATAAAAAGCTTTTTAAAAGACAGATTCATAACCCCAAAAGAGAACGGAATATAAACAACAAAACAAACATTCGGCGGTTGCCCACAAGGCAGCTGCCTTGAGCCACTGCTATGGCTGTTGATAGCAGACGCAGTACTGAAGAAAAATTTGGGGGGGGGGGTGTAACGTAAGAATCTAAGCATTTGCAGACGATTTTATTAGGTTGAGCAAAAAGTTCTGGAATTTTTTTAATCTAATAGTTACAAGAATTCGTATCGTATATAGGTGTACTAGTGGTACATTCCAGACGTGGCCCCATCCGATTATGGCCTCTTTCGATCAATTCAATACTTTTCCAAGTGCCGTCGATTTGATTCCTTTATTGAATTTGAAGAAGCATGTCAAGAGTTTTTCGATTCCAAGGAGCCGCCATGGTACTTCCAGCAAATCCGGAATCTGTCAAAATATTGGCAGAAAGTTGTGAACTATGATGGTCTCTACTTTGAATAATAGTTCTTGTTGCTTTTGTTGTTGATTTGGGCATAATAATGCAACTTTCACAAATTTTCCAGAACTTTTTGCTCAACCTAGTATTTTAATATTAAGAGCAAAAATGGAAGCAAAACTAGTCAAATTAGCAAACAAAATAGTTAAAGAATTTAACGAATGGATCACAGGCTACAACCTAACACTTAACTCGGATAAAACAGAACTACTGTATCTAAACAGAACACATACAGGAAACCTCCCAACAGAGGACACATACAAAATAGAGGGTATAAAATTTAACAACAGGGAACTCGAAGGGAAAGAACAGATTAAATACCTAGGTATAATAATTCATAAAAATCTCAATTGGCTAACACACTGCCAAACACAATCAGTAAAAGTTAGGAACACGTTCAACATGATGAGTAGTATGGTCTCACGAGGATGGGGTCTCAAATCAGACTTATTGAAAATTTGGTATAGAACAGTAGTCGAGAAAACACAGACTTACGCAACCCCAATTTGGGGACACAACCTTAACACTAGAAGCAAAGAAGAATTAACAACTTGCCAAAGACACTTCCTGCTGGCCATATAGTCAAGGCATATAAAACAGCTCTAACCGCGGCCCTTGAGGTTCTAGCAGGCCTGGTTCTAATTCACCTACAAGTCAAATACGAAGCAGCATATGGTACAGTCTCAAGGCTAAGGGAAACAGTAAACTTATACGGAACAATACTTAATCCTACGGACTATCTTAAAAAATATAAACATATGGAACACACATCCGGCGGAAACGATAGAACCGACCATAGGACACAACTTTAAAGATATCGCAATTTACACAGATGGGTCAAAATTGGAATCACAAAACTGAAAAGAAAACAAACACGTGGTCAACACCACTAAGGAAGTTTAATAGCGTTTTCCAAACCGAACTACTGGCTATGCTCAAGGCAGCAGAATGGGGGAACACAACAGGAGAAGAATACAGTATTCGCTCGGACTGCATGTCAGCCATTCAAGCACTTAGTAAACCTTTCAATGTTACACAACTAATAGATACAATACATGAAACAATAAAAAAATCAGATAAAAAGTTCAAATTAAGCTGAGTAAAGGCGCACGTAGGCATACAAGGCAACGAGGATGCCGACAAATTAGCAAAACAAGCAGCATGAAATCAGTCGAATAATATACCATATAACTTAGAAAGACCAATATCTAATTTAAAAAGAACAATTAAACAGCATATAATAAAACAATGGCAGTTCGAGTGGGATAACGGGGACACGGGCAGGACAACATATGAATACTTCCCAAAAGTTAACACAAGTAGACTAATAATCTGCAAACTATTAAGTCAAATTTACACGGGTCATGGAGATTCCCTGACTACCTACACAGATTTAAACGTAGAAACACACCTAACTGCGCATGTGGGGAAATTGGTACCCCTAAACACTATCTTACATCCTGCCCGCTTACAAAACAACACCATCTGGTCCAAATAACAACAAATAACGAACAACTTTGGCACAGCCAACTAGCAAACAACAAACACGTACAGAACAAGAGTAAATCTGCCACATGGCTAATTCAAAACATAGACATAATACCACAGTAGAAAACACACACACACAGAGAGAAAGAGATTCACAGCGGGACACCCCATCCCATATAAACAACCTGTCTGCTGTCTGTTTCAGGTTATAAATATATATTTTTTTAATTGCCTACGTTGAATTATTATTATGATGCGAATCGGGGCAGCATATGAAGGAGCCTCTTCATACGCACAAAAAAATTGTTAAATAATGTTTTGTCTTTTTTAATTATTATTTATCTTTTTTTAATCTTTTTTTATTTTATGTTTTATTTTTTTTTCTTTGATAACCGCCTCTCTTTATATATGCGCTTTCTGCACAAGCTACCGAGCCCGCTCCAATGTCAAAGCCCAGGGAGCCAGTTTTTACCCAGTGGGGTACGGTAGAAAGGCGGAGTCTCATCCCCTTGCAACGTTAAGTTTGCCTAGTAATTCGGCTCAAAATTAACACGTGGTACAACTTGCCTATCTGCGAAGCCCCATTCTTTGTTTTCTCTACCCCCCATACTAAAAAATTATCATTTTCATTTGACAAGTATGCATCAACAATTAGGCTTCAAAAAGTCCAGGCTATCCCAATTAGATCGGGCAGCGGTGGCCAAGTTGGTTGAGCATTGTACTCGTAGCTGTTGGTCGCAGGACCCAGGCTAACTGCCGGATAAAATTCCGTCATGTACGCTAATGGCACCTGGTGCATGTAAAATCCGTCGTGGGTGCAAAGTCCTCCAAGTTACCTGTGAATTATACCTCTGGAGGTGGCTTGCCAGGTGAAGGTCTCGTCATCTGATCAAAGTTCTAAATTACGGGACCAACTTGAGTAGCAATGTGCAGGTGCCAAACAACAAGATATAACGTTAAGTAACCGGCAAAACAAAGTATACACAAAACGAGCAGTAGGCACTGCAGATAGGATGACGAAAGAGGCAATGATGTCAGGTTTATTGCCGCTACGTGGCGATTAGGCGGCCACCCTCCCCGATGCTAGGTATCAAACCCGTTCAGCTGGGGCAACCCGGCAGGTAGAGGCCTGGTCATCGGTTAGAAAGAAAGAAAGCGGTTAAACAAAAAAGAACTATGAATGCAATCGTATTTTCCAAATTTCTTAACAGAAAATTCATATTTTTAATTTCATTTTTTGGTATATTGTTCTTAAGGAATATTTCTTCCTGGTTTGTGCGATGAATATTTCTAAAATATATGCATAATTTTATATTTTGTGCGTTCAAATCTTAGCAAATTTGACGGGCCCTGAGTCCGATTTCAATACTTCAAATAAAAATAAGTACACATTCAGAAATATTTTATCAACTACAAAAGGAAGACGATAAATGGTCAGTGAGCGGGAACCCCTAACTCATCACTGACTGCTGTGGCATAGACAGAGTGAGGTTCCACATGCTCTGAAAGCCACTAATTCCGTAAAGTTTTCTTCACCTTGTTCCCGAACAAATTCTCCGATTAGATAAGGCAAAGAAAATTTTACGAAATTATTGTTATCCTGAGTAATTGGACCTCCCAACCTGGCTACGCCACTGGCTGACTGGCTGTGTTCTCAGTTGAAAAACTGTTTAGACATGTAATAAAATAACGTTATTACGTAAACATAAGTCAATACACGTATGGTATGGCTTTGCATCCCATTACATTTTAGGTAGATTTCTTATAAAATACTACCTATTGCGATCTCTCCTATTTTGGAATTTCGGAAAACTTTTTGCAGATCTACACTGATAATGACCCCTAGAACCCAAAACCAACCTCAGTAAAAAACTTTATATATCTATCTAGATATATATATGTAATTTTTTTATGGACACGATAACTTCCATAATTCCGCACAAACCCAAACTGATACATACTGACCAATACTGACTATCCAAACTGATACATAAAATCAAAGGCATAAAATCTCGGTCAAGTTCGTTAATGGGCAAAATCGGACCAAGGAGTTAGAAATACGGACGGTATAACGACTATCTCGTTATATAAGTTTGCGTTCCATCCCCCACCCCAGCAGTTTCAATTAAAATTCTGTTTAATAACTTATTTATTTTAGTGCACTAGAGCCAAACAGTGCAGCCCCTAAATTAAATTCAACATTTAAAAACTAAAGCGATTGTATTAATGGCCCTGCACATTTAAATTAAATTATTCTAGTTACTCATCTCTTTAATAAAATAAAATCAGTGATTCAGTCTCCATTTTTACTTTGTGAGTCTCTCACACATACGATTTAACCTTGTAGAAAAACGTTACTGCTGTCTGTTAGAAATAAGAGCCTTTTAACTTCGGGCATTTCCTTATTTGGGCATGAATATAACTCATCATTTAAAATCACTTAACATGCAATCTATTCATTAGAATTATCTTCGCAATACACTTTAACATTCACACCCTTTTGTTCATATGTATGTCAATTCTGCATTTTTGTGGTAAAGCACGGGGTTTATCTTTGATCTAACATCTGGTCTAGAAAAATACATTCTCATCCCTTTTCGCCTAACGAATTCGGTCTGTTACTATGTCGTTATCCAGAAACATTTTTATTTTTATTTTTTACACTTAACCGCAGCTGTATTCAAAGTACAGATTAGATTGCGCCTATCATGATTCAGGAATTTTAGCAACCCACAGTCTGGCGCCCCTACACAATTAATATATGGTAGAAGCCTACCGTATGTATTTGGCGAATCCATACCAGCTAATGTTTTTCTCCGCCTCTTGTGCATGGCGCAAAATATTTGTAGATTGGCGATATTGTAGTCCGCCAAGCAAGAAAGTTGTAACTGTATATTCAAGACACTCCTGCGCTGTCTCTAGCCTGGTGATGTCAACTTAAGAAGAGGCTCTTATCGCTTCCCCATTGTACCTCTCCCTTCTGCTTTCATCATGGAATAAAAAAAGTCTTCGTTTACCAAATTGGAGTTTTTTTTAGTAAGTCCTGGTGTTCTAAGTCTCTATACGTTGTCACCAAAACGGCCATCTCTGTATGTAACGAAATCTTCTTCACAGACGGGTTTTGTGAAAACTGAAACACCCCCATAACTTTTTAATTATAATACATATCAAATCAATTTAAAGTTGTTATTACTTCTAAAAAAAGGGACAAAAAATTATATATGACAGATTTTTGATAAAATTAAAAATGGGCTCAAATGGCGAAAAAATAGGGTTTTGGGGAGAAAAAAATGCATAACTTCATCAATTCTTAAGATATCAAATCCAATTAAATTTATTATAAATCTTCTTAATATTATCTACAACTTTTATATTGACAAGTTTTTGATAGGACCAATTCGTACCGCAAAAAAATAAATAAAAACGAAAACAAAAACGGGGGGGGGGGGATTAAAAAAGAAAAAAATCCATAACTTCACCAATTCACACAAGATATAAAATCCGCATAAATTTATTTTATTTCTTCTAACATTACCTACAACTTCTATATTGACAAGTTTTTGATAGGACCAATTCTTACAGCAAAAACAAATTAAAAACATATCGGTTGAATAAAAAATCATCGTATTAACCCCTTAACGGTCGCATTAAATTACGGTTTAAAAATTCAAATTGCTTATTGACACCACTTTTTTAAAAAAGAAATATTCACCTTATTTAATGACAGGTAAAATGATACCATAATAAAGCTAATTACACTATTTTATAAAACTGGTGGGAATCAAACAAATCTGAATAAATCTAAAAAAAGACGCAGCCCGTGAATATGACGGGAGCGAGAATTAAGGGGTTAAGTGTGTACTCAAATCCAAACTGCTTATTTTCTGACTCATTTTTAAATTCATTTTTGCTCTCAAACGCATCCAATTGGTAGGTTTTCGTATTCAGAAACTATATAATGTACCGTAATGGTCGATTTTATGATAGAGGTGGAATATATTTCAAAAAATGATGTCAAAGTGGGCATTTTGAACGGAATTTCCCGAAGCGATTGTGTTGGAAACTAAAAATATTGTCCTGCTGAATAAATAATTGCTTATAAATCAAGTTCTAATTAATTGAACGAAAAATAAAAAAACTGGTCCTTTATAAATCTCTTCAAAAATCACGTCAGCAAGTTTCAGGTTTTTTTGTTGTTGTTGTTGTTGTTAAATGAATCTGAAAATGTGTCAGAAAATTTCGAGTTGTTGAGCATGGAAAAGTATTTCTTTGAATACCGCCTTAACAAGATTCTGATAAAACCAGCTCTTATATAAAAATGAAATTAGAAGCTCTACAAAAGGGCCAGATAAAATTGTTAAAGTGGGTTTATCTCTAATCATGATTTAATTTTTGTTGTTCAAATTAGTACTTAACTTCGAAATCTACTTGTCCCTGTAGGCCGAGCCGGTAGGGATTTTTAAATTATTCATTTTCTGTTGGAAAAAGAAACACGAGTAACAACAAATTTCGACAACGCAAATTGAAAATATGCAAACGCCAGAAATGAAAAATAAAAATATGATGAGGTGAAAATATATATCAGTAGCATATTTATAGGGGAAGGGATTACAGATACCACTATTTTCGAATAGATATCTATGTTTTATTTACTTGCAGAGTTCTTTGATAAAATAAGGTGAAAATTATTATACGAAAATAGTGGTATCCATAAAATTCCTCTGAGTAAGCAACTGATGTTTATTAATATTTCAATGTAAAATTTATGTATAATGTTACAGACATTTCTAAAGCATAAATATATACTATAACGAAAGTAATAGCAAAATTCTTATTAATTTTTTTTTTCAGTTTTCAATTTGGTTTCAATTCCATGAAATAAAAATCTACAGCAATTTGAATAACATTTTTTTCCATACGTCTCTTCTTTTAAATGTATGTTTATCCTTTTGTTCCTTCATATAAATTACAAACACTACTCTCAAGATAGAAGAAAAACGATAGCTATCAAGAAATCTTTCGACAGAAGCAGTTCTGTTTATCTTTTCCTGTTGTCTTCTACTTTTCAAAGAAATTTGAACAGGTTATTTCACAAAAGAAAACTATTTATTTTCTATAAATCTGAGGAAGTACTTCTTCATTGTCTTCTTTGTATTTTATTTTATACTCTAAACAGAAAGTATAATATACTTTATATTATTATACTTAACATTTTCTTTTAATAAAAGAAAAATTAAAGGGGGTATTTTTAAATATTTTTTAAATTATAAGTCTAAATAAGGAAAAAAAACACCAAAAATTTTTAAAAAGAGAGTCACGAAGAGGAAGATTTTGCGTCTAGAGTTAATGATAAACAGTTATGAAAAATCTTATATTATTAGAAGAATAAAACATTGTAGGTTCCCAATAAATTTAAATAAAAGTGCAATTTAAGAATGTATTTCCAATTATACCTGCAGCTTGCTTCTTGTTTTCGTTAACTGACATACGTAGGAAGTTTAAAACTTCAGTAGAGTTAGCCTTCTCTCAGAAATAGAAAATATTAGCCCTGTTGCTTATTCGAGTCTATTTGAACCGAAATATTTTTCAACTGCTTATAAAAACCAAAAATAAAAAATGTTTGCTAGATATTTTGTGCCGTTATGGAGAGAGTGATATGTTATTCCCCTGAATGAGATTTTCTTTTATTTATATATATATATAGGGGAGAGTTGCCATATTTGGACCGCCGTTTTAAATGGACCATTGCCATTCTACCGTTAATTACAGAAATACACGCCATTTACCGCTGAAATACTACTCATCAAAGTGACGTGATTTATGATTAGAAGAAGCACCCGTCTACCAGGTGCTGTTTTCTGATCATTTTTAAAAAACTAAAATTAGCTGTTTTGATCTAATTTTTTCCTACTAAACGTAAGTGAATATTTTAAAACTAAGGTAAGTTGTTGCGTTTTCATATACGTATCTAAATTGATCTGTTTATTGCGAATTTGTTTGATTTTGTTTTTGTTCTTATCTTGAGATTATCTTTTTTTAAAAATGGCGCAGTTGCCTTAATTGGGCCAATTTAAGTTGCTTAAATTGCACCAGATATACCGTCATAAAATTGAAAAGTAAGTAATGAATTTCTAGGGCCGTGCGCTTTGTACACTATATTTTTTTTATTTTTATATTTTATAATGGTTTACTATCTCCATGCAAGTTTTTTGCATATTTGGATCGATTTTTTTATTAAGTCTATATAAGGCTATATATAAACATAAGAATATTTCTACAATAAATTTTGTTTGTAATTTCTTTTATCTTGTATGTATTTGTATTTATTTTCTTTGAATTGTTTATTCCTGTGGCCTACATGATTTACAGAGTTAAATTCAAACATTTTCCTCCTGCAGGATATTTGCGGTTCCGTGACAGGTGCGCAGACTTTTTAGAGTTCTGAAGGATGAAATTACACTTTTTTGCCAGTAAAACGCATAACATCTCAAACATTCCGGGGAGCAAATTCACAAACACTCAATGTCCCAGCGCTCTTAACGCCAACCTCTGTTGCCAAGCACTTTGGCGAGAAAATTAACTTTGACACGCATGCGTGTGTTCTCATACAAATACATTTTCAAAAATCTGAAGCTACTTTAATTTATCCATTCGACTGCGAATTTCTTGTTTGCGGAATACTTGCAAGAATACGAGTGCAAAATGCTAAATCATTACTTTACATTCTGAATAATTGTAATTGAACAAGTCAAATATTTAATATTACTGATCTGCTCTATAACTTTGCATTTTTTCCCTCCCAAGCTAAAGTATTTATTTCTGTAGAAGTACGTAGTATGTGCTGCCATCTAGTTCAAACATAAGTACTAAAAACATTAAAATAACAAGTCCTTATTTCATCCTCTGAATAATTATGATATGTATATGCATGTACATGTATATTGTGAATAAGTGAAATGTTTAAAAAAATAGAAAACATTAATAACATGAGTGTTTTAACAAGCAAGTCGTTAAGGAAGAATTACTTGAAGTCGTTTTCCTTGTTTTGTTTAAAAAACACGTGTATTATAGGATATCTTAATCATGTGTTCTGTTCGAATTTACCATGTGCAAGTAGAGAACTAAAATAAAAATTATACATATACAGAATAGGGGAGAGTAGCCGAATTTGGACCACTTCACTTAATTTCAGATGTAACTCATTTATTTTGTGGAGTATCTGCAAAACATCACTACACGGGGTCAATCTATTCATCTACTAACAAAATAAATCTTTAGATCAATTTCTTTTTTAAAATCTTAAGTTTTATTTTAATTCGAAAAATTTGTCGAAAGTGGTCCAAATTGAGCAACTGGTCGCCTAAGTTGGACCCCAGTCTCTTAAATTGGACCAAACAATATCAATTTGTTTTAATGCCTAGGGAATATATATAATTTTTTTTTAAGCAAAGTTTGCGAATAATTAAACAATCATCGAAAATAACAGCAATGAAATACGAAATACAATTAAATCAAATATAGGAAAATAAGAGTAATTGTTTTAAATCAAAATGTATTCAAAATGTAAATCAAAGTTATCAGTAAGTACAGAAATTATGGAACTAATTGCCAGTTACTTAAATATCATGCAAGAAGTGATGGAAAGCTTACAAATGAAATTCGTTTATTCATTTTTTATTCCAGCGCTCACAACATGGAACCATATTTGACAAACTGAACACTGAATCATTTCTGCTATTTTATTTTTCTTACACATTAGGCAAAACCAATCATCACTGTATAGATTTTTCTTTTTAAATTCTGAATCATTGGACATTTATTTTTAAACAGAATTTCTCTTTACATTATGCTTGTAGTTCTTCCCTTCCACCATTTTCTTTCCCAAGGAATTAAGCCTATTTTTTAAAACTTGATATTCCAATTGCTTTTGTTCTGTGTGAGCTTCCTTTTTGTCGTTTTTTTTTTTATTTTAAGCTTTACTTTATATGACAAAGATGTTAACACAGCTGTTTTTTGGCTCCCTCTTTACTTTGATTTAACTCAATTTAGCAACAGATATAACATGATTCTTGAGCTTTTTGGGGGGTATTTGTAGCTGCAGCCTTCTTGCAGGTCAATTTCTTCACAATTTTCTCTCTCCTTTTCGTTTCCTATACATTTAACAGCTTTTTGCTGTCTCGGGAGTCTTTCTTCCAGACAGTTTGCCTGTGCCGTTTTCAACATTTTTCAATTATATAAAAAAGTGTTTAAAAATATGCTATATTGAAAAAAAATACACTGCGATTAGTCAAACGCAAAACATTATATATCCAAACAGTGTTGAATTCAGGGGATTCCCAACGGAAGTTTGAAATAACCCATATCACCGGAAGAAAATTCACAAACACTCAATGTCCCAGTGATCTTAACGCCAACCTCTGTTGCCAAACGCGTTGGCGAGAAAATGAACTTTGACGCGCATGCATGCATGCTGCAGTCTATTTTTAGTATCGTAGTTCGAAATTTGCATGTGCGAATATTTATATCCGCTTTATATGAATATTTTAGATACGTTTACAAAGTTCAAAGAGTTTTTTTTTCTTGTAGCTTTCGCAGATTAATTCAGTCTACACAAGTTGTATTATTGATTATACTAAGTCGAATATTGAGGCTGTTAGGATAAGATTATCGCTACAAAGTAAGGATGCACATTATAAATTAATACAGCACTGCAATGCAATAATCCCACAAATTCAATAATAAAGTAATGATCATGTTTAGGTTTTTACTTTTTGATATTCATCCTAATTAAGTAAAATTTTTGATTTGTTTTAAATAAATTTGGTAGCCGTACAGAGTTGAAAATTTATTGCAGCATTAATGGATAAATATGGAAAAAATTAATAAAAAGGAGAAATGGATAAAATATCCTAAAATCTTTGAAATAAATACAATTTTGTAAATGGCCATTAGTATATAAAATTCAAAGTTTTCTATTACTTTGAAAAAAAAAAATCCATGCCGGCCCGGCCTACAGACGGAGGTAGATTTCGAAGTTAAGTATACTAATTTCACAAACAAAAACCAAATCATGATTAGAGATAAAGCCACTTTAACAATTTTATCTGGCCGCTTTTGACGAGTTTTTATTTCATTTTTATATAATAACTGATTTTATCAGAATCATGTTAGGGCGGTATTAAAAAAAATACTTTTCCATGCTCAACAACTCGAAATTTTCTAGCATAACTCCAGATTCATTTTTAATAGGAAAAACATGAAACTTGTTGACGTGATTTTTGAAGAGATTTATAAGCGTGTTTAGATATAAGATGTGTTTTTAATTTCCGTTTAATTAATTCAAACTTGATACATAAACAATTGTTTTCTCAGTAAGACAATATTTTTCGTTTCTAACACAATCGCTTCGGGAAATTCCGTTCAAAATGCCCACTTTGACATCTTTTTTGAAATATATTCTGCCTCTGTCAAAAAATCGATCATTACGGTACATTATATAGTTTCTGAATAAGCGAATCTACCAATTGGATGCGTTTGAGAGCAAAAATGAATTTAAAAATGAGTCAGAAAATAAGCAGTTTGGATTTGAATACTTCCTTTTCCAACACAATCCGCTTCGGGAAATTCGGTTCTAAAGTCCCACTTTGACAGCATGTTTTAAAATATATTCTGCCTCTATAAAAAAAATTGACCATTGTGGTATATTATATAGTTTCTGGGTGAGAAAAGGTACCAATTGGAAGCCTTTGAGAGTAAAACTGAATTATAAAATGAGTCAGAAATTAAGCAGTTTTGATTTGAATACACCCTTACTAAGATTATTTTTTTCTTCAACCGCTATGTATTTTTAATTTGTTTTTGCTGTAAGAATTGGTCCTATCCAAAATTTGTCTCTATAGATGTTGTAGACAATATTAAGAAGATATATGATAAATTCATGGGGATTTTATATCTTTTGAATTGACGGAGTTATGGATTTTTTTCTTCTTCAAACGCCCTTTTTGTTTTCGTTTTTAATTTTTTTTTGCGGTACGAATGGGTCCTATCAAAAACTTGTGAGTATAAAAGTTGTAGATAATGTTAAGGAGATTCATGATAAAATTAATTGGATTTGACATCTTGAGAATTGACGAAGTTATGAATTTTTTTCTCCCAAAAACCCTATTTTTGCGCCCCTTGAGCCCATTTTTAACTTTATCAAAAATCTGTGATACATAAAATTTTGGCCCTATTTTTAGAAGTAATAAAAACTTTAAACTGATTTGATATGCATAAAAATTAAGAAGTTATAGGGGGTTTTCGGTTTTCGCAAAACCGCCCCCTATTTCTATCCCCTTGGTGCGATTTTGCCCATTAACGAACTCGACCGAAATTTTATGCCCCTTGATTTTATGTATTAGTTTGGAAGAGATTGGTGCAGAATTGTGGAAGTTATCGTGTCCAGAAGAAAGTGATATATATAGATAGATGCATACATAGATAGATAGATAGATAAAGTTTTTTACTGAGGGTGGTTTTGGGCTCTAGGGGTCATGATCGGTGTAGATCTTCAAAACTTTTTCAGAAATTCCAACATAGGAACGACGCCAATAGGTAGTATTTCATACGAGATCTACCTAAAATGCAAATTTTCTGCTTCCTAAGTGGTTTGATTATGAAGCATGCATGGAAAAGTTATGAAAAGTTAAAAGTGTGTGTGTGTGGGGGGGGGGGGGGTCCATTACTGGTCAGGGGGCTATGCAGGCTTTTTTTCGGAGGGGCATTTTGTGAAAAGCAAAAGTTATTTATGTGAATTATTTATATTTTTGGGAAAAATAAATTTTACAACGAAAGATGAAATCCAGTTACTCAAATTTGAACAAAGTATTAATTAATAATAAAGGCTTTAAGTCATCCTGTAATATTTTGTTTTTTAATGAACTTGTTTTGTTTACAAAATGCACTGTTTAAAATCTGGCAAAATAAAAAAATAATTAATGAAGGGTATGATTTTATGAAATGAGCTTTGTGAACGGGCCTAAAATAGGCCCCTTAATAGGCCTAAAAAAGGCTCCTTCACAAAGCTCATTTCATAAAAACATACCCTTCATTAATTATTTTTTTATTTTGCCAGATTTTAAAATGTGCATTTTGTAAACAAAACAAGTTCACTAAAAAACAAAATTTTACAGGATGACGCATTTATTATTAATTAATACTTTGTTCAAATTTGAGTAACTGGATTTCATCTTTCGTTGTAAAATTTATATTTCCCAAAAATATAAATAATTCACATAAATAACTTTTGCTTTTCACAAAATGCCCCCCCCCCCCCACGAAAAAAAAGCCTGCATAGCCTCCAGACCAGTAATGGACACCCCCCCCCACACACACACACACTTTTAACTTTTCATAACTTTTCCATGCATGCTTCATAATCAAACCACTTAGGAAGCAGAAAATTTGCATTTTTTTTTTCAAAGTAATAGAAACTTCGAATTTTTTATACTAATGGCCATTTACAAAATTGCATTTATTTCAAAGATTTTAGGATATTTTATCCATTTCTCCTTTTTATTAATTTTTTTCCATATTTATCCATTAATAGAACGCTCAATTATTTTTCTACTCTGTACGGCTACCAAATTTATTTAAAACAAATCAAAAATTTTACTTAATTAGGATGAATATCAAAAAGTAAAAACCTAAACATGATCATTACTTTATTATTGAATTTGTGGGATTATTGCATTGCAGTGCTGTATTAAATTAGAATGTGCATCCTTACTTTGTAGCGATAATCTTATCCTAACAGCCTCAATATTCGACTTAGTATAATCAATAATACAACTTGTGTAGACTGAATTAATTTGCGAAAGCTACAAGAAAAAAAAACTCTTTGAACTTTGTAAACGTATCTAAAATATTCATATAAAGCGGATATAAATATTCGCACATGCAAATTTCGAACTACGATACTAAAAATAGACTGCAGCATGCACGCATGCGCGTCAAAGTTCATTTTCTCGCCAACGCGCTTGGCAACAGAGGTTGGCATTAAGAGCGTTGGGACATTGAGTGTTTGTGAATTTTCTTCCGGTGATATGGGTTATTTCAAACTTCCGTTGGGAATCCCCTGAATTCAACACTGTTTGAATATATAATGTTTTGTGTTTGATTAATCGAGGCGTATTTTTTTACAATATAGCATATTTTTAAACACTTTTTTTATATAATTGAAAAATGTTGAAAACGGCACAGACAAACTGTCTGGAAGAAAGACTCCCGAGACAGCAAAGGCTGTTAAATGTATAGGAAACGAAAAGGAGAGAGAAAATTGTGAAGAAATTGACCTGCAAGAAGGCTGCAGCTACAAATACCCCCCAAAAAGCTCAAGAATCATGTTATACCTGTTGCTAAATTGAGTTAAATCAAAGTAAAGAGGGAGCCAAAAAACAGCTGTGTTAACATCTTTGTCATATAAACTAAACCTTGAAATTAAAAAAAAAACGAAAAAAGGAAACTCACACAGAACAAAAGCAATTGGAATATCAAGTTTTAAAAAATAGGCGTAATTCCTTGGGAAAGAAAATGGTGGAAGGGAAGAACTACAAGCATAATGTAAAGAAAAATTCTGTTTAAAAATAAATGTCCAATGATTCAGATTTTAAAAAGAAAAATCTATACAGTGATGATTGGTTTTGCCTTATGTGTAAGAAAAATAAAATAGCAGAAATGATTCAGTGTTCAGTTTGTCAAATATGTATATGGTTCCATGTTGTGAGCGCTGGAATAAAAAATGAATAAACGAATTTCATTTGTAAGCTTTCAATCACTTCTTACATGATATTTAAGTAACTGGTAATTAGTTCCATAATTTCTGTTCTTACTGATAACTTTGATTTACATTTTGAATACATTTTGATTTAAAACAATTACTCTTATTTTCCTATATTTGATTTAATTGTATTTCATTGCTGTTATTTTCGATGATTGTTTAATTATTCGCAAACTTTGCTTTAAAAAAATTATATATATTCCCTAGACATTAAAACAAATTGATATTGTTTGGTCCAATTTAAGAGACTGGTGTCCAACTTAGGCGACCAGTTGCTCAATTTGGACCACTTTTGACAAATTTTTCAAATTAAAATAAAACTTAAGATTTTAAAAAAGAAATTGATCTAAAGATTTATTTTGTCAGTAGATGAATAGATTGACCCCGTGTAGTGATGTTTTGCAGATATTCCAAAAAATACATGAGTTACATCTGAAATTAAGTGAAGTGGTCCAAATTCGGCTACTCTCCCCTATTTTGTATATGTATAATTTTTATTTTAGTTCTCTACTTGCACATAGTAAATTCGAACAGAACACATGATTAAGATATCCTATAATACACGTGTTTTTTAAACAAAACAAGGAAAACGACTTCAAGTAATTATTCCTTTGCTTATTAAAACACTCATGTTATTAATGTTTTCTTTTTTTTATCTACTTAACCCCTTAATTCTCGCGGGCTGTGTTTTTTACTCAGATTGTTTGATTCCCACCAGTTTTATAAAATAGTGTAATTGGCTAAATTTTAGTATCGTTTTACCTGTTATTAGATAAGTTGAATATTTCTTTTTCAAAAAAGTGGTGCCAATAAGCAATTTGAATTTTTAAACCGTAATTTAATTCGAGCGTTAAGGGGTTAATATGCGCTAACGAGAGTGGTTTACCAATAAAGAGTATTTTTTCGTAACAACACATTGTTGCGATCTACATTCAGTTTAATTTATGTTGTTGGCAGCAGAGTACCTTTATAATTAAGAGATTGGTGATATACGCACAGTGTGCATGGATTGGAAATTTTTATCCAAAATGTGGCAACCTACATTTCATAACTTAGGAATACTCGCCTAGGAAACTTTGATTAAACAATTGAGACAAATCAACAACCACCAACTTGGTGATAATAGCAGACTCTCCAAGAGCAAGTAGTGGTCAATCCTCTTAACCAATCCAATTTTATCACTACCCTCATTTATAAAGGCACTCCAATTACGTGTATCACTCACTTTTGACCAACAGTAGACAATCATACATTAAATTTTTAAAGCGTCCTTGTAATATATATATATATATGTGTGTGACTGTGACTATTGACGATATACATACGACGACTAGTTTAAGCTGAAATCCTTCAGTGGTGAATTAGAATTGTAATGTATAAAGTTTCACTCAAATTTATTCAGTGGTTGTTCAGAAAATTGCGGACATTTATGATTACATAACAGCCGATTGTCAGAAGTTCCTTTTTTTTAAGTCGCTTAACACGTTGAGTGCCAAGTCTATTTGTCTGTCTTTCCGTTTGGGCCGCGAAATAAGATTCTGTCACAATCTATACACTATCTTCTCTAATACATTAATCTATCTTCTCACAATATAGCTACACAATCTATAACAGGGATGGCCAACTTGCGGCACGTGTGCCACAGAGATACCAGTATTTATATACAGAAAAAAATGCATTGTTTAATGACAGAAGGTCTGCAATTTAAAAATGACAAAATTACAATTTTTAGAAAACGGTGTCAAGTGAATTTTAGACAAAAAGGTTGGCCACCCCTGATCTATAAAAAATAACTTTAAAAGTCTCTAAAGTGCGTCGGTATTGTAAACTATGCTACTAAGAAAATGCGGTACAATTTGGTAAAGGAATGGTCAGAAAATTAACTAAGCAAGTTGCCATTAATGAAAACCCATTAAACTTTTTTGGTAAGAAATATTTAACAACCCTGAAAATACTTAAAATTTATCTAGAATGTAGGGTAGTCCGACCAGTAAATGAACACTTAATCACATTTAAAAAGAAAATGATTCATTATATTTTAATAAACAGTACCTATTGGTGTTTGACAGTGCAAATACATTTGTTGGTTTACAAATAATAAAATAATAACAAAAGGAATTTTATATTTTACTCGTTTGAGATGCTAGGGGTGTCTTAATAAGAATCGATACAAAAACCAAGTAAATAAACAGTTGTTACCAGTGAATGAACGCAAAATTTTCCAGTGAATGAACAGGCAGCAATTTAAAAAATACTTACATTTCATAGTTCTTTATTTATTTTACGACTCGTACAAATAACTTATAACATGATTTTACTGAATAACGTTTTTTTTTTTTCTTAACCCAGAGCGATAATTAATTAGCTTGAAAATTGTCAATTTTAAGTTTTGAAATTAATCATAAATTACATATTTAAAAAAACTAATTTTATTTCCTGAAATCAATGGCCCTGAATTTCTCTATTTGAATAATAACTCCAGATTAACGGAAGCATGTTGCAGAAATAAGTTCGGGTGTTTTTTTATGCCTTTCATATGATCCTTAAAATACCATATCTTATATTTTACTGCAGGCCACTTCCAATTCCACCTCATGTGGACCTGTGGTCCACATATTGTCATGGTGCTCACTTCATATTTCCAACCTTGGATGCTATTTTTAAAACAGAACCATCCATTTCTCCTCTGGATGTTTGTCTATAAATGGATTTTTCCTTCCTGTTTGTTTCATGACATTGTAAACATCACCTTTTACTGCATCCACATGCATTGTAAATCCAATTTTCCCTCTCCAACTATCCAATGTTCAAGGAGTTTTTCTTCTTCAAAGGACAGCACAGACAATGTCCCATACGCTTACTTTCAATTGTTTTCCCTCGCTGTTTCATAGACAACGTTGCTTTTGGAATACTAAAATGAAGGGATGCCTTCTTCAAACTGAGCTGACCTGACCCTCATAGCTTGTACAGCATTTTCAAGGTCCTCTGTAGAGTACGTGAAACTCCCATATTTCCTTTTTGAGGAATCCCAGGGATCGCAGCGTTCCTAAAATTTTTGCACTTTGCTACCACTAAATTAAAACGATAACGATCTTTGTTGTATAGTTCTATAATAGATGTTAAAGGAATCTACCACGAAGAATTCTTATTTAAAATACTGGTAGCAAAGTGCAAAAATTTTAGGAACGGTGCGAGCCCTGGAATCCTTTTAATCATCAGTAAGAATATTTCTATCAATCATCTAAAAATGTAGAAAAAGTAAGATTTGAATGTCATCAATAATTATTACTTTTAAAAATGTGTGTGTATATGTTCTTTTGTTACGTTTTTATATCTCTTGACTTTTCATTTGTTACCATTGTTGAAAAATCCCTTAATTCAAACTATGGGTATAAAAGAAGCCACAAAACCATAAAGCCCAAAACTGTTCATTCACTAGGAAAAGTAGCCTAATGTATTCCTTCCAGTGAAGGAGCAGCTGTTCATTCATTGGATTTTTAGCATTTGCCTAACCAGTTATTAAACATCCCTATTCTCAAATTGTACATATTCTACAATTGTTAAAACAATTAGAAATATGGCTTTAATATATATTTAATGTATGTACAATAAAATTAGTGTATAATGTAAATAAAGACAGTAAATTCTTATCAAACATATGAAATAACATAGGACTTACCTTATTATTTCAGCATAGAAACAATGTGTTTCTCAGATATGAAACATGCAACATGTTCTCAAAGTAAAGTAATGTGACTTCAGTAACCAAACTGGAATGCAATACCTTCCTGTTGAATAGAATTAAGGCAATGTTGTAACCCTATCTAGTGGGGAGGTTTTCAAACCTTATTCTATTAAAATATATAAGAAATGTTTATTCACCGGGGGCTGTTCACTTACTGGTCGGACTACCCTAACTTTTTAAATTTTATACCGTATTTTATACTGTCAGTCACCGGTGACTGACGCGGCCTAAACGGAAAGTTCAGTGGCCACCGGTGATTGACGTGGCACTCAACGTGTTAATAATATATCTAATCTAAAACAGATGTTTTCTTATGCATGATTCTCCGTCGTGAATAACTAGATTTGTTATCTCTTTAATAACCCCCAACTTGAACATAATTTTCTCTATAGTGCGTGGGGATAAATAGGCTTTCTAAATTGATAAAAATTCTAAATAGGTTTTTAATTAATATCTGATCTAATTATCAACAATTTTTTTCGAAAATCATTATCAACAACCCTTGGATGATTCTGCGTCGATGGGTACCTAGAGCACCTCCCAACTCCTCCGCTGAGCGCCCGCAAAGTAATGTTTGTGTGTAACGGAAAAGTACGATTTTTTTCAAAAACTATGTGACCTAGATAATCGCTATAGTTTTTCTGAAAGGTTTAAATAAACTCTTACGACCTCTAATGTTTTCATCATTTTAGTTTCAGTAGATTCGGAAATAGTGGGGGGGGGCAGAGTTCGGCAAATTTGTAATTGCAATTATTTGCAATGCAATTACAATTTAATTGTATGTAATTAATTATAGTTAAAATTACATGCCGTAAGAAATTCTTGCAGCACTGTAGCCGGAACCTCCTTTATCCCATTATTTGACGAAATTTCTGCGTTTGAATGTATGTAACTATAATCAATTATATGCAATTAACTTGTAATTACATTGCGGATAATTGAGATTACAAATTTGTCCAACTCTAGTGGGGACATCTTTTTGCAGTACATTTTCGACGATATCTCTGAAAATGTTATACCTAAAATCAAAACAAATATGTTTTTGAGTTCGGTGTTAAGAGATCTTTCGAACGATACCTCACACGATATACATTTTTTTAAGTAACTTAATTAGCCCCTAAATTTCTCCTAAAACTGTTTATAAATAGCTGATAACCTCTAAATATGTGATTCAATAGCCTTTATAATTCTGGCAAGTTTGAACTTTCTACGTTCCACAGTTTTTCAGAAAAACGGCTGTGAACAGACAGACACGAGTGATCTTAAAATAGTTCCGTTTTTACTTTTTAAGTACAGAACCCTAAAATTGGAACCATTCCCAAATTGATGATGATCGCTTTAGATCAAAAATATGTTAACAAGTAAGGAAGAATCACATCAAAAATGTGTATAAATAAAACATTACACAGGAAGAAATCAAGTAAAGAGACAAAAGTAGCTTTAAAGCTTAGAAACGCAATTAAAAAAACAAAATATTATCAAAGTTCTTTGTCTTATCTCAAATTCACTACTAAGCTCTTCATCTTCTACTAATGCTTCTGTAAAGATTTTGAAGATCTTTGCCACTAATATTATTGCAAGCCTCGATTACCTTTTATTTACGTTCAAATGCATGTGTATTATCGTCCATGTTTCATTTTATTTGCAACATCTCATACGTTTACATTTCTAATTTGATATAAGGTTCCCATTCACAATGAAAATTTTTAATTAAGCATTACTCTTTCAAGCAAAGAAAGTCCCCATTCACAATAAAACTTTTTAATTAAGCGTAACTCGTTCAAGCAAAGAAAAGTTCATTGTAAATGAAACAAATGGTAAAATTCAATCTGCTATTTTTTTATGTAATGTTAACAGACTACATCTATAATCTCGAAACCAAATATCTACTTTCATCATCAAGTGAGTTTAGCAGAAAGTAGTTATCCGGGCTAGGATAAAAACATAAAAGGAAGCATTCAATTATTTGATGTATATCGCAATCGAAAGAGAAGAGAGGGATGAAACACACCAAACATTAAAAATTGCTGACACGTTGAGTGCCACGATGACTGACACTGAAGCGCTGAAAATTTACAATTTTTAAAGTAATTTTTAAGAAAGTATAATCCTGTAATAAATAAAAGGTAGGTAAATTTTAAATATTTGTTCAGTAATTATTTAAAACAATGTATATTTTTTCAGTTTTGTATCATATTTTAGACGTCAGCCATCGGTGAATGACGCGTTTTAAACTAAAAGTTCGCTGTCAGCCACCTGTGGCTGACGTGGCGCTTAACGTGTTAACCAGGGAGAGAAAGGGATCACCGAAAAGGAATGCTTGTATGTTGGGAGGGGGGATATATACAGTTGCGTAGCCAGGATTTCGTTTCGGTGGGGGTCCAGAATTTTTCCTTCAGGTTATATATATAGTAAAACCTGTCAAGATGAAATCGTAAATATTGCTGAAAAAATTTCGTTTTACACAGGTTTTCGTGTTATCAGGTGTATTTATATAGTATTCTTTTCCGTAGCAAGGAATATTTCTGTTTAAGACAGAATTCCGTTATAGGCAGGTTCCATTTTTACAAGTTTTGTGTATTTATATAAATGTACATATTTATGTCATATGAATAAAATAAAACTTGTCAAAATAGTAATTGTCTATAACAGAATCCTGTCATATCACAATATTAAAATACTACTCGCTATTATTTATATTAGAATCCTGTCTTTAACGGAAGCGTTACATGGTCTTAATATGAATTGCGATACAATTAAATTTTCTGAAAACCTGCTTGAATGGGGATTGTCATCGTTCTTTAGTGAAACCTGTGAAAGCGGAATCTTTCTATAACGGAATCCTGTCTCAAACGGAAGAGTTTCAGAATCCCTGCGAAACGAACAATAGATCTTATTGAGGTAGTGTATCTTAGAAGCATAATTAATTACACTTCTTTCTATGGAAGCCTGTCTAAAATAGAACTTTTTACCAGTTCCTTTGAATCTTGGCTTGGCTGTGTATGTGTAATAGAAGTATTTCGAGTAACTTTAAGAATTTAGGTATATCCTTATTTAATTTCTTAATTTAAAAAAAGCATGGGTAAAAAAATGTAAGGCCAATCTCTATAACTGCAACTAATAATACATTAAAGTTACATTAATATTTACCAATGAAAAAGATTCGCTATGATGTAAAAAGCTGAGCGCATACTGGAAAGTTAAATTTAATTAACCCATTCGCTGTCATCCACGAGTATACTCGTGGCTTTAATTTATTAATTACTTTGTTACCACTATTTTAAAATTTAAAAAATTGCCTCATTTATTGGCAGAAATTTTGCTGTATTAGTAAAGCGAAATTTACCTTTCTGAATTTGTGGTAGCAAACGACTTTTAACAAAAAATTTGAAAATTATTACTTTATAGTTTTGGCAGCGATTGGGTTAAATCAAGTTTCATATTACATAACATTTGCCTACAATAAAGTTAGGATCAAGTGGTTAAGTTTAAAACAGCAATTTCCATGTTTAATTCCTAAGAACTTGTGCTGTAATAGATATTGGATAATGATTTCACATAAGTGTCAATCGCATGAGCCGTTCATGCGATCCGCCGCGCTCCCCATGGGAGTTTTTGAGGTAACCCACATAGCATGAACATTAGTAGCAAGTTTTATTTTTTCTGATATTATCTTGCCGTGACAAATTTGAATTGAGAAATTCGCAGCAAATCTCCCGCAATATATACCATCACCCACTTGCATGAGTAGTTTGTTGTGAAACTGATGCAAGACTGTCTTTAATTCACGAAAGTGACGAAAGCAAAAAATCCCTCTGTTGAGAAAATAGACAATCAGCACATACACAGAAATTGCAAAAATTTTATTCGGTAGGCATCGCTTTTTCTACGCGCTATACTTATTAAATACCAAAAAAGCTCGAAAAGAAAAGCACAAATATTACCTAAACTTGTTTATGGTGATAAAACCGATGCATGCACCTTCTGACGGTGCTTTCGCATCAATAGACTTGATCAGGTCTATGGACCCCTTCGAAGAGGTTAAACTTAAGTGTGACATGGAAAGATTACTACTTTGCAGTAAGTTTGCAGTATTTTTGATTACTTGTTTGCCGTTAGTTTGCAATAAATTTCATACAGTATGTATTTAACTTGCACGACAAGTTAGCTGCAAGTTCAAAGTGTGGCGACTTCGGCGCTTGCGTTATCTTGCTGCAGTCTTGTCATGCTGAGCTCACTGCAACTTTGCAGGTTTTCAAAGCAAAACTGTTGCAAATTTTCTGCAAACTAAAAATGCTATGTGGGAAGGTTTTAACTTTAAGAAAAAGATCTTGCATTTTCAGCTACAGAAACTAGTAATCTAAGAAACACACACATCAAATATAGTTCATGCTGGAAAAAGCAGTTTTGTTACAATTGTCTTATTCAGCCATAATTCTTTTGGGTTTAAATGTTTCATGTCTCGCCACTTTTGATACCATATTCGATCTAAAACTTGCTTCCGATATCTGGTCGTCTTTAAGGAAGATAAAATTTTGTAATAAGTTTATTTGTGATGGATTAGCACTATTTTGGAAGTATTAGAATGTGTAAAAAATGGTTCATGGCAGTGCTGGAAAATTGGCGCAGAGGTGGAGCCTATTGATACCACTAAATTATAGTAGTATTTTGCCTCTTATCTAAAGATCAAATTTCTGACTTTTTATTAAACTGAATAATACCATAAAAATTTTGTGGTGTCCATAGGCTCCACCTCTGCGCCAATTTTCCAGCACTGTTCATGGTGATTTCTGTTTTTGTACTTCTTAGCCAATTTATTTTAGATGGTTCGAAACAGTTTTAGAACATTCTCCAAGTTCTGCAGTAAGCTTCGGACGGGTCGGATTTATGCAGCTCTAAAAGGGACACTTAGGAGTTCCGTGGAAGAGGGTAGCGCCCTTCTAGACCATTAATAATCATAAAATTCCGAATCTTCCGATTGCACCCATAAACAACTTCACAGGAGGATCAAGAATCTCATCTCTGTATATTTCAGCATTCACAGTTGCACTGGTAAAAATGTGTCGGTCACTGCGGCCATTCAAAATGATATCCGTCTATACCATGATTCCACGACCTTTGTATCGATGCCTTTCACTCATGTTTGCAGCCTTATTGCGTGTGATTTTCT
This sequence comes from Maratus speciosus, assembly GCA_963932465.1. Classification (NCBI taxonomy): domain Eukaryota; kingdom Metazoa; phylum Arthropoda; class Arachnida; order Araneae; family Salticidae; genus Maratus; species Maratus speciosus. Next base: position 489,153,330 of record OZ010796.1, on the reverse strand, counting down.
CCCTCCATATGGTAACACGTCTGTAGTAACTCTCTCAACAAAATCGGGATTCATCGGTAAAGAAAACTCGGCTCCAGCCCGTGGTAGTGCAATGACGATGCACCAATTTAACCGGGCGCATTTCGCTACCGGAGTTAGTGGAGCACAAATCTTGGGTTTCCTTGCATGCAGCCTGTCACTCACAGTAGACCAGGATAGTCGAGTTCTTGTTGCTGCAGCAAACTCCCTGCAATCTGAACTGACGTCAATTGTCTATTTCTTTTAGCAATCGTCGGCAAATTACAGTCCTGAGAGCCTGTTGTGGTGCGTTTTCTACTTTGAACTGGTTGTCTGTGGACATTATACCAGTGTCTTTAAACCGTTTCCAGATTCTTGACATGATGCTTTTGGCTATTTATAAGTCTTTACAGACCCCTAAGAGTGTCTGTCCTGCTTCCATTCTCCCTATCGCACGCAATTTCTCAAAATCGGTCAAATGTCTCCTGGACGACATATTTCACCTACTAGAAGCGAAAGGTTTACCTAATTACACGTACAATCCTTAAAATTAGACTTCAAATTACCCACGTGAGCTCCTTTTCACACGTGCACCGAGAGAACGGGCTGAGGCTGAAAAAATTGCATATATTTCTGTAGTGAATGTTAATCCCATTGGACTACGTGATAACGTTGACATTGAGTTACCTTTCTGGAAGTTCCCTTAATAGAATTAACATAAAGCACCTTTTCATGGTTGTTCCTTTAATTTTTCTCGCCAGTATATTTTGAAAGTGGTAATAAATAACCAGTCCAAAAATAAAGTTACTTTTATTAATTGCAGGCAGCAGATTTAAAGTAATTTTTAATATTGTCCGTTATAAAACGAACAAAGATAAAGGTCACGAAACTCAACCAATGTACCGTTATTACGTTCGTATGAACTCGTTCTTTCCTATAAGTGTCGACAACAGAACCCCATCGAAGTCCAAGATAAAGAAGTTTTACGTTTAATCTAGTAACAGTAAATTTGTGTAAATGCAATAGCAGGTTTACTTGTATAGTTATCCTTCCGTCTCGGGACATTAAAATGTTTTTGTTTATGAGAGGATTCCGTGTTTTCAGAAAACCTGCCAAGAAGGATTCACAATTGGAACAAGTTTCAGTTCAGATAGGTTTCAAATGTTAGCAAGCACAAATATATAGTGTTGTTTTCGTCAAACCTTGAATTGTTTTCCTTCGAGATAGGTCATCTTTACAGATTTTCCTGTAATAGATTTATGCTCTTCAGAGGTGATGTTATAGCAGCGGTTTCCAACCTGGGTTAACGTACCCTGGGGGTACGGGACGGGTCTGCTGGGGGTATGTGAAAATAATATCGGTAATGGCTGAAGTCACAAAAATGTTAGGAATATCAATGTAATTTGCATCGATTTATTATATGGTTGTGATAAGAAGATTACTACTGAAAAAAAGCATGTTTACGTTATCTCCTTGAGTGGAGGTGGGAAGGGAGGCTTGTTTATGAGAAATGGGGTTTCTCCGAAATGAAAAACCTAAGAAAGGGTACGTGAAAGAAAAAAGTTTGGGAAGTGAGTACGTTTTAGCAGTTTTAAGGGATACTGTGAAAACGGAAAGTGTTTATAACGGAAACCTGTCTAAAACGGAAAAGTTCATAGTCCCGAAGAAAGACATACCTTAGAATTATACCTTCTAAGACGAACACCTCTCTAAAGCGGAATTTTTTATAGATTCTTTGTTCCTTAGCAGTTTTTACTGTTGTATTTGTATCCATGATTCTGTAAACCAGGTCTACTTTCGGGGGGGGGGGGGGGTCCGGACCCCCTGGACCCCCCCCCTTGGCTACGCCACTGGATATATACCAACGCCCCCTAGATATTTGAGAAAGCCTTAACACGCGTCACGAAAACGTCATATAAAGTAGGCAAAACAAAGAAAAACATCATTCATTGGCTCATGGGCTTTCTCAAACATCCACTAGCCAATGAATGATTTTTTTTTCTTTGTTTTGCCTGCTTAGTGTGACGTTTTCGTGAGGCGTGTCAAGGCTTCCTCAAATATCGTTATATATACCAACCTTCCACACATCGGTCGAAAGTTGAAAAAGGAAAAAAGAAACAGAAAACCCCTAGAAGGCTGACCCAGATACAAATATCTGAAGATGTGCCGATAGCGGAGTTAAATTGTTATTAGAAATGGAAAGTTAGACACGACCATGATAACAAAAAGTTAAAACAAAAGCGGAAAATTGTTGTTTTACAGATAAGGGGAGAAAGCGGGGGATATAGAAACCATAAAGTTAAAAAGAGGGCTCAGGTGTTAATTTTATTATCAGAATGTAAATAAAGGTTGCGGTGTTCTAAAATACTAGAGAAACAGATAAGTTGAAAATGTAAAATAATGAGAATCAAAATAAAAATTGAAATAAGAGGAAATTCATTAATTACTGAGAGGAGAAAATATAAAATGAAAAGAAAGAACTACGAGTATTTTAAACGTTTGAATAAAATTTTACAAGCTGTAGAAGAAAATTTTTTTTCGAGTTTTTACTTAAAATTTTTATCTGAATTTCAATAAATACATGGACTCTCTAAAAATTCCAATTCTTTTACATTCCGTGTACTGCGGAGAATTTTAGTTCAGCGAGAAATTAAAAGCATGGTCGTGCTTCCATGAGTGTCTTTTGCTACGGTCGATTTATAGGGGAAGGTGGGGCAAAATCGGGTACCATAAATGTTTGATGTTCTCAAATGCAATCAAATGGGAAAACAAACTCTGAACACCGTTTTTAATATTAAATGAATCATTGGCTATATTTAAACATACTCCTTTCGATAAAAAATGTAATTGATTATATGAAAAAATAGCTTTTTTCAGACATATGCAAAAATCCGGTTTTATCTCACTGGTTGGGTAAAACCGGGTATCCATTTCAAACTACTGGAAAACTCATTTTCTTCAAAGAAATTCTTGTTTAGACATACATTTTTGTTATATTTAACAAAACGAAACTACGCATGTGTTCTTCCATGTGTCAAAAATACATCTGTAGCAAATTATCTACATTGTATATGCCTACTTATTTTACGCTGGAAGTCTTAGGGTTATTTTAACTGCAAAAATCACAAAAAAATATTATCACATTCTTCTTCATACAGCATGCTTCGTGTGGCCATTCGTGGCATTTCAAACATTGTATCAAGCAGGACGGTCGTTCTGCCAAGCCAAGTTATAAAAAATGCTAACCCCGCCATACAAACAAACGCCAAGAATAACGGCAAGACACCGTACCTGCTTATTATACTGAAGTCAACTTCTCCATGTTAAACCGACCAAACATGGCAGCGTAAAATTTCCCATATCAAAAGAACCAATCATCGCAAAAAAATAAAACCAAAACCAGAAGGACCTAATCAAGAAAATCTTCAATTTGAGATCAAATGCATCCTCATAAATTAATTATAAACAGAGATATAGATTTTTTTAAATAACGTCGAGATACTGAAAATGATAGATTTTTTTTCTTCGACACACCTTATGTTTCAATCGAGGTAGAGACTTAAATAATGGACAGAAAAAAGTAAGGATTGAATTTTTGGACAGATATTTACTCAATCTACGTGCTTTTATAAAATTCAGCTTTAAAAACATAATTTTTCTATTCTTAATTAGCGAAAAACTGTTAATTAATTCTAAAGTTTACAAATTATGCCAAATAGCGATAAACCCGCCAAAATATTTTAGAAATCTTATACTTTTCTTTTATATTATCCTTTTGCATTGATTTCATCGAAGATAACTATGGCTGAGATTCAGATAGATTTTTCGCTGTTAGCGAAATGAGTTTGACCAATCAGAAGCCTGCATGTTTGAGAATATTTGCTGTTTCTGGATCCCGGACTATGTCATGAAAGTTTTGAGTCATTTTTTTAGTGCCATGGATGAAGTGCAATGTTTGTAGAAATCTAGGCTAGGATCCAGATAGCTTTTTCGCTGTTAGCGAAACGAGATTCACCAATCAATAGCCTGCATTTCTGCAAACAGCAAAAAGTTCGCAAAAATGCAGGCTTCTGATTGATGAATCTCGTTTCTCTAACAGCCAAAAATCTATCTAGATTGCGCCCAATGGAGGATATTCCAAATATGGGTTCGAGGCTGAAAAAAGTCACGTGATACCGGTAATTTACCCAAGGAACTTCTAACTGATAAGAAGGGAAGATACTACAACTTTGCCTCATGAACCGTTTCATTGGCTAGCAGAGATTTACATTACACGTCTACGGAGCCTTCCCTTTTTTACGATAGAAATTTTTACCTTGACCACGTGATCAAAATGTAGATGGAATATCCTCCATTATGTTGAACACAATTTTGCATTTCCGCATCCAGGAAGGGTATTGATTGTCAAACAACAATACATATTCGAAACTATTTAAGGCAATGATTCTGAACTCCTTTGCTATACATTTCGATATTAAAGAAGTTGTTGTTTCCATAGTAACAGTACTTTTCTGTATTGCTTTCTCTAAAACACAAATATCGAAATTTAACAAAGAGCTCTCAGAATCAACACCATAACAGAGAGCCTTTGTACATAAGAGTGGTTATATATGCTCAGGAGGCATGCGCATTTCAAGTTTTTGCCGAAAGTATGGCTACAGCGTCTAGAATACCTTGTGTGGAAATATGCTAACCAAAAAAAACACTAAAAATTTGTATCCCTTAAATGTGCGACGATACTGTTAAAATCCCAAGTATCGATCACAGCGACATCTGCGGGATTTAGTATTACTACAGCGCCTAGAAGATACAGTGTGGAAAACGGCTATTCCTATAATGCTTTAAAAAGTGCTAAAAACTTGTATCCCATAAATCTCCAACAATGATCAGCGGCAATATGCTGATACGAGCGCCATCTCGTAACTCTTTTCAATATAAACACTGCGTTTTCAAAATTATAGAATGTTAAATATCGGAAACTATAAATATAAGATATTTTGGTCTGCTATAAGCTAATTTAGTTAAGGAATGACGTGAAATAGGTTAAAGAGTCTCTTTTAGAATGACTATCGTTTTTAAATCACTACGATGGCGCTACGATCGACATCTTGTTATTCAGAATCGTTGTACATTTATGGGATTCAATTTTTTAGCACTATTTTGTAGCCGTTTTCCACACTGTATCTTCTAGGCGCTGTAGTATTACATTGTATAGACTAGCAATATCTTGCAGTTTGAAAAAATATCCTGCAGATGTCGCTGTGATCTATATATTTCAGCAGCATCGTTGCACATTTAATGGATACAATGTTTTAGCACTTTTTTAAGTATTACAGGGATAGCCAATTTCCACACTATATATTCTAGGCGCTATAGTACGGCAATCCACTTCCTTGAATAGAGGATATTCTATCTACGTTATGATCACATGGTCAAGGCAAAAACGACTAACGTAAAAAAGGGGCTCCGTCGACGTAATGTAAATCCCCGCTAGCCAATGAAACAGTTCACGGGAGAAAGCAGTAGTAGTTTCCTGTTTCCCTTCTTATCAGTTAGAAGTTCTTTAGGTAAATTGCCGGTACCACGTGACTTTTTCAGCCTTGAAACCATATTTCGAATATCCTCCATTAGACGATATGCGCATGGACGAGCTTTATTAGACTAGGGAAATAATTCAATATGCATTAGCCTGACGATAATGACACGCTCGCAAAGACCTTTAACGATTTGTTTTTATCACTTCTACCAATAAACATTTATGTCGCTACTTCGTTACAGCGACACACTTGTTCCTCATTGGATTCCAGCCTTAATGTATCAAAATACGGAGTTTTCTTTCTGTACTATTCCTGAGCTCAGTTATAGCGTCTAGAAATATAGGCCGGGATCCAGGTACATTTTTGCAAACAGTGAAAAGTTAACAAAAATTCTGGGATCTGATTGGTCAATCTCGTTGCGATAACAGAGAAAAATCTACCTAGATCACGGTCATAGTGTGGAAACCGGCTATTCCAGTAATACTTTAAAAATTGCTAAAAATTGAATCCTATAAATGTTGAAAAATACTGAATGACAAATGTCGAGAGCAGCAACATTTTCTAGATCTTCTCTGAGCGAAACGTTTTCTCAATTGATGTCTTTTGAAATAGTTACGTTGGAATTACCATATGTCGCTGTGATCGACATTCATCGTTCAGCCTCGTTCAACATTTATGGGATACAATTTTTTAGCACCTTTTTAATAAGCCGATTTTTAAACTATATCTTCCAGACACTATAGCTCTGTTATAGGCCTAGATTATTAAAATAATAAAACTTTGTAAAAAATCACCATAAAATTAAAACAAAACACAGGACGCGTTTCGAGCTAAAAACATAACAGCTCGTCATCAGCTAAGCATACACGTGTCCGAAAACGAACAAGTTCAAAAATGAACTGAAGAAAAAGAATGTTGCGAAGAATGCGACAGATGGCGCTACCTGATAGAGGGATATGCAAAAGGGAAATGTGTTGAAAAAAGATAGAAGAGAAAATGAAATGGAAAAAATGGAAATAAAAGAAAAAATAAAAATAAAAGAAGTAAATTAAAAATATAAATAAAATAATAAATAAAGAACTATAAAAGAAATCCAAATTATTATTATTATTTTTTTTTTTTTTACAAAATAAAAAGAAAAGAAACAAGAGAAAAGGGAAAAGAATTACAAAATTAATTTCCACGCTGGAGATAGGAAAGGAGATGATGGGAGATCATTGACAAGATTAGCCGAATTTTTAGAAATAAAATATGCTTCATGAAAATCCAAGTGAGAGGGAGAGGCAGGGGAAGAAATAATTTTGGCCATGGAGAAATTGAAACAATGACTGGAAGACCAACAGTGAGAAGCAATCGAAGATTTAGAGATTTCTTGATTTGCAATATATCTCTGATGCTCGCCTAATCTGAATTTTAAAGCTCTCTTTGTTTGACCAATATAACCTAAATTGCAAGAACAAGGAATGAAATAAACACCCCACCGGTTCTCAGTAGGAACAGGATCTTTTAGAGAAGAGAATTTAATTTTATTCATAGGTTTGAAGATAACTTTAAAGTTAAAACGAGAAAGTATTTTAGCAATTTTGAAACACAGAAGAGAATAAAAGGGTAGAACTATTATAGAATTAAAATTAGGAGGATTATTTGAATCAGAAAAAGGACGTTTAGGCTTATTAAATTTATACAAAGCTTTATCAATTAAAGAGGGATTATAACCACGAGCAAGGGCAAGAGCTTTCAGATAATTAATTTCATTATTCAGAGCAGAAGAGTCAGAACAAATGCAAAAAATAATAATAATAATAATAATAATAATAATAATAATTTGGATTTCTTTTATAGTTCTTTATTTATTATTTTATTTATATTTTTAATTTACTTCTTTTATTTTTATTTTTTCTTTTATTTCCATTTTTTCCATTTTATTTTCTCTTCTATCTTTTTTCAACACATTTCCCTTTTGCATATCCCTCTATCAGGTAGCGCCATCTGTCGCATTCTTCGCAACATTCTTTTTCTTCAGTTCATTTTTGAACTTGTTCGTTTTCGGACACGTGTATGCTTAGCTGATGACGAGCTGTTATGTTTTTAGCTCGAAACGCGTCCTGTGTTTTGTTTTAATTTTATGGTGATTTTTTACAAAGTTTTATTATTTTAATTGCTTCATATCGCCAATTTTCGGTGCTGTTTCGCAGGCCTAGATTATATTATGTAGAAATCGACTATCCCAGTAATACTTAAAAAAGCACGGAAATATTGAATCCCTTAAATGTACAACGATGTTGAATTTCAAACAGTCATTTGCAGCGACATCTGCAGGAAATTTTCTAAGAACAAAGAGACACTTGTAATGCACCACTATAGCGTCTAGAATACATCATGTGGAAATTTGCTATCCAAGCAGACGAGCCGTTAATTCCCAAATTGGCTCAGCCGAAGTCACCAATCTGATTGTTCGTTAATATTAATATTTTGTATTACTTTACTGTGATTTTGATCAAATTTTAACAAAATAAATCAATTTAAGTCATTATAATTGGATTCTATTTTACATTACACTACTACATAAGAAAATAAATATAATTTTCTACTATATAAATATCAGGTTTAACCAATCGGATTGCTGAGCTCGGCTGAGCCAATTTGGGAATTAAGGGCTCGTTCCAAGCGGCGCTAAAAATTTGTGTCCCTTAAATGTGCACTGACGCTGAAATCCAGGGAGCTGATCGCAGCGACATCTGTGATATACTTTCAAATTTCAAAGTAAGCATCGTATTATTACAGCGGGCTTGACGTCAAGCGAACAGGTTAGATGTATGTTAATAAAATGTAAAAAAAAAAATGCTACAGCGTCTAGACCAAATTATAGCGCCTAGAATATATAGTGTGGAAATTGGCTATCCCTGTAATACTTAAAAAAGTGCTAAAATATTGTATCCCTTAAATCTGCAACGATGCTGCTGAAATATACAGATCTCAGCGACATCTTCAGGATATTTTCTATAACTGCAAGATATTGCTAGTCTATACAATAAAATACGAAAATCCCGCAGATTTCGCTGCGATCGATACTTGGGATTTTAGCAGTAGGGGGTTCGGTGGCCGAGCGGTTAGGACACCGCGCTGCCAGCCGCCAAGCATTGAGAGCGGCAGAGGTCTGCGAGTTCGACTCTCACTGGCTCCATTGCACACTCTTTGTGGAGCTCCCGGATGTAATTTCTCTGTGTTGTAAATTTCATTGTGCTATCTCGACCCTGTATATTGACGATGACTTATAAGCGGACCTAGATGTCAAGCACACAAGTCAGATGTATGTGTAAACAAATAAATAAATAAATTTTAGCAGTATCGTTGATCATTTATGGGATACAAATTTTTAGCGTTATTTAATAGCATATTTCCACACTAGGTATTCTAGACGCTGTAACCAAATCGTCATGAAGTTTTAGGAAATATTCTGCAGATATCGCTGTGATCAACTCATTGGATTTCAGCATCATTTCAAATTTAAGAGATCCAATATTTTAGCTCTTTTTAAGTATTACTGGGATAGCCGATTTCCACACTATATATTCTAGGCGCTGTAGCACCGCGGTAGCCTATGTCTTTCGTTTGCCTCGGATATAGCGACTAGAATACATAGTGTGGAAAACAGCTATCTCTGCAATACTTAAAAAAGCGCCTAAATATTGTATCCCTTAAATATGCAACGATGCTGCTGCAATATACAGATCGCAGCGACATCTGCAGGATATTTTCTAAAACTGCAAGGTATTGCTAGTCTATACAATGTAATACTAGTAATACGAAAATCCCGCAGATGTCGCTGCGATCGACACTTAGCATTTTAGCAGTATCGTCGCACATTTAAGGGATAAAATTTTTTAGCACTGTTTGGATAGCATATTTCCACACTAGGTATTCTAGACGCTGTACCTCGGAGTAGATATAGATGAAGTCATTTGAAGCTGTTCCTAAACTGTGACCAACAACATACAAGGCCAGTTCATAACGTCACACGGAGTTACAGCGCCTAGAAGATACAGTGTGGAAAACGGCTACAAAATAGTGCTAAAAATTGAATCCCATAAATGTACAACGATGCTGAATAACAAGAAGTCGATCGTAGCGCCATCGTAGTGATTTAAAAACGATAGTCATTCTAAAAGAGACTCTTTAAACTATTTCACGTCATTCCTTAACTAAATTAGCTTATAACAGACCAAAATATCTTATATTTATAGTTTCCGATATTTAACATTCTATAATTTTGAAAACACAGTGTTTATATTGTAACTTTTCACTGTTTGCAAAAATGTACCTGGATCCCGGCCTATATTTCTAGACGCTATAACTGAGCTCAGGAATAGTACAGAAAGCAAACTCCGTATTTTGATACATTAAGGCTGGAATCCAATGAGGAACAAGTGTGTCGCTGTAACGAAGTAGCGACATATTGCCAATAAATGTTTATTGGTAGAAGTGATAAAAACAAATCGTTAAAGGTCTTTGCGAGCGTGTCATTATCGTCAGGCTAATGCATATTGAATTATTTCCCTAGTCTAATAAAGCTCGTCCATGCGCATATCGTCTAATGGAGGATATTCCAAATATGGTTTCAAGGCTGAAAAAGTCACGTGGTACCGGCAATTTACCTAAAGAACTTCTAACTGATAAGAAGGGAAACAGGAAACTACTACTGCTTTCTCCCGTGAACTGTTTCATTGGCTAGCGGGGATTTACATTACGTCGACGGAGCCCCTTTTTTACGTTAGTCGTTTTTGCCTTGACCATGTGATCATAACGTAGATAGAATATCCTCTATTCAAGGAAGTGGATTGCCGTACTATAGCGCCTAGAATATATAGTGTGGAAATTGGCTATCCCTGTAATACTTAAAAAAGTGCTAAAACATTGTATCCATTAAATGTGCAACGATGCTGCTGAAATATATAGATCACAGCGACATCTGCAGGATATTTTTTCAAACTGCAAGATATTGCTAGTCTATACAATGTAATACTACAGCGCCTAGAAGATACAGTGTGGAAAACGGCTACAAAATAGTGCTAAAAAATTGAATCCCATAAATGTACAACGATGCTGAATAACAAGATGTCGATCGTAGCGCCATCGTAGTGATTTAAAAACGATAGTCATTCTAAAAGAGACTCTTTAACCTATTTCACGTCATTCCTTAACTAAATTAGCTTATAGCAGACCAAAATATCTTATATTTATAGTTTCCGATATTTAACATTCTATAATTTTGAAAACGCAGTGTTTATATTGAAAAGAGTTACGAGATGGCGCTCGTATCAGCATATTGCCGCTGAGCATTGTTGGAGATTTATGGGATACAAGTTTTTAGCACTTTTTAAAGCATTGTAGGAAAGCCGTTTTCCACACTGTATCTTCTAGGCGCTGTAACGGATTTGATTCGAGGCTATCGAGAAAGACAGGCTACCGCGGTGTGTCCAACTCTTCTTTTTTTACAGACCGCTGGAGTCACGTGATGCTCTTTTCGCACATCCTCATTGGTGCATTCGAGCATCACGTGACTCCAGCGGTCTGTAAAAAAAGAAGAATCGGACCCATCGCGGTAGCCTGTCTTTTTCGTTAGCCTCGGAGTTGATTCGAGGCTAACGAGAAAGACAGGCTACCGCGGTGGGTCCGATTCTTCTTTTTTTACAGACCGCTGGAGTCACGTGATGCTCTTTTCGCACATCCTCATTGGTGCATTTGAGCATCCCGTGACTCCAGCGGTCTGTAAAAAAAGAAGAATCGGACCCACCGCGGTAGCCTGTCTTTTTCGTTAGCCTCGGAGTTGATTATCTGTACACGGCAATGGAAACAAAAAAACCGGCGCGCAGCTTTGTACTAATCATCGAGTAAAGATGATCCAACTCCGAGGCTAACGAAAAAGACAGGCTACCGCGGTGGGTCCGATTCTTCTTTTTTTACAGACCGCTGGAGTCACGTGATGCTCGAATGCACCAATGAAGGTGCGCGAAAAGGGCATCACGTGACTCCAGCGGTTTTTAATAAAGGAAGAATCGGACCCACCGCGGTAGCCTGTCTTTTTCGTTAGCCTCGATCCAACTCCGTGTGACTTTTAAACGTCATGAACTGGCCTACTATGTCATTGGTCGCGGTAACACCCTCCCTCCTGCGTCCACCATATATCCCTTTAAGACCCGGTGTATTTGTAAACAAAGCTAGTCATGCCTCTAGAAAGTAAAACATGGACTGCAACCGCTATCTGTAGATAAAAAATGATACTTTACTCTATCTGAAAACCAGAACAATCATTCGATTCTAGTTTTTATTATAAATGACTCAGAAGCAAACAATTAAAAAAATGTCTAACCCGCCCGATCGTGCGGGTTGGGTCTTAAAGGGATATAGCTGCATCTTGTCCTGGAGACTGCTGAATGGGCTGCTATCAGTCAAAACCAAGAGAGAAAAGGGCAGAAGAGAGAGAAAGAACTCGTTTTTTTTTGTATCTAGTTTTTCACACGGGAAGATTGACATGTCTGTTCCTCTACTTTCATAACTTCATGGTGGTGAAATAACCCAAAGCCCCCTAAATATTTGAGAAAGTCTTAACACGCGTCACGAAAACATCACACAAAGCAGGCAAAGCAAAGAAACAAAATCATTCATTGGCTCGTGAATATGAACGAGCCAATGAATGATTTTTCTTTTTTGTTTTGCCTGCTTTGTGTGACGTTTTCCTGACACGTGTCAAAGCTTTCTCCAATATTTAAAAGGCGTTGAATAGGCCGGGATCAAGATAGATATTTCGCTATTAGCGGGATGAGATTGATCAATCAGACGCCTGCATTTTTCCGAACTTTTTGATGTTTGCAGTAAACACCGATATGCCTGCAAGGATGGAGGCTACTGATTGGTCAATCTAATTTTACTAACAGAGAAAAATTTATCTGGATCCCGGACATTAACTTTGGTTGGTTACGACAATTTTTAATAAAATCAAATCAGGAAGCCAATGTTTGTTAACTTTTCTGGTTAGTTTAATTGAAATCTTCCTCGTCTATTACTGAAAACTGAGTTACCGTACTTTGGACAAAAACTTGAATATGAGTACACGACTTGTGCATATGTCACCACTCTAACATATAAATGTTCTCTGTTATGACCATGATTCTAAGTGCAGTTGGTTAAATTTGAGTATCTGGGTATTAGAGAAATCAATAGTGGCACACCGTGGCTGAGTGGATAAGACACCATGCCGCTAATCTCTTGAGAGCGTAGGTGGAAGCAGATTCGAATCCAGCCGTGATCCGCATGTGATCTGATGTATGTGTTCAATAAAACAAACAAACAAACAAACAATAATGAAAGGTGCAGTTGGCATGGAAACAACGACTTCTTTAATTCGTATAGAAAATTAATGAATAGTAGTAAATGACTCAAGTTTAAAATGTAGGCAAATGGTCTGGAAGTATCAATGGCTCCCATTTAGTATTTCACAAAAGTAATTTAATAGATTCAAATGATGTATAACTTGATGCAACTCTTAGCTAATGAAAATTCTGCAACAAGACTTATGTAGATAGGTCTTTTGAATGAATAATTCATAATTCTGAAAACAAAACGAAGTTCTTAAGCAGGGGCGGATTTAAGGAGTCGCGATGGTCGCAATCGCGAGGGGCCCCGCATTCTAAGGGCCCCCAAATCTTCTTTTGAGTTCAAAGAAAAATGGGACGTTTTGATAAAAGGATTTTCTTAGTGCTTTTTTTTAAATTTTTCATTTAATGTTACAACATCATTTTCATGTAACAAAAAGTCCTTCCGGCCAGTGCCGGGAGGAAGAGGTAGCTTTCATATTCCTTATTTTAAAAAAGCCAACTTATATCATTCAAACTTACGAAGCTCAATTTAGTGGAAACCGAATATAGGAGATTCAATACAAATTTTTATCAGTATAATGAATGAGAATTTCGCGAAATTAGTCAGCTTTATCCAAGCTGCTTTTCTTTAAAGTAACTTATATTTGGCTGCCAAATTCGGCAATTTCTTAAAGTGTCTGCCATTTTAAGACAACATGATGGATGAGGCTAACCAGTGAACTTGGTCGAGACCTTAGTAATTGCTGTGCACATGCTCACTCACATCGGAATCAGTTGATATAAACGAGTGCTGTCGCATGCAAAAAATCAGATTTTTCAAAATGTCACCCACAATAGAAATTGAAACTGCTATATCTGAGCCATTTTTTAAGGTAAAGACAAACAAAAAATGCTCCTGAATCCTTACACCAAGGTCAAATACTTAAGAAAGAAACCTTTTTCAATTTCTAATTTTTTTGCACCTCACTTTAAATATAATTTTTTTTTAATTTCATGGCCGCCATTTTGAAACAAGATGGCTGATGAATCTGGCCAGCGAACATGGTCGAGATATTGATGTATATTATCCACATGCCTTCTTACATCGAAATAGGCGAATACGTGTGTTATCGCGTGACAAATACAAGATCGTTTCAAAATGTTAGCCATGCTCGAAATTCAAAGTGCTATAAATCAACCATTTTTTAAGATATAAACAAAAGAACAAATTTTCAGAAACAAAAACTGCTCCGGAATCTTTGTATCAAGGCCAAACACATTAAAAAAATCTTTTTCATTTTCCAATTTTTTAATACCTCATTTTAAATTTTAAATTTAATTTTTTTTTAAATGGCAACCCTTTTGAAACAAGATGGCGAATGAAGCTGGCCAACGAACTCGGTCGAGACATTTGTATGTACTATGTACAGACCAAGTTACATCCAAATCGGTTCATAAATACGCCTGTTATCGCGTGACAAAAATCAGGTCGTTTTAAAATGTCAGCCTCAATAGAAATTCAAAATGCTATTACTCAGCCATTTTTTTAGATATAGACGAAACAAAAACTGTTCCGGAATCTTTGTATTAAGGTCAAACACATACGAAAAAAATCTTTTTCATTTTCCAATTTTTTGGTATCTCATTTAAATTTTATTAAATGGCCGCCATTTTGAAACAAGATGGCGGATGAAGCTGGCCAACGAACTCGGTCGAGATATTTGTATGTACTATGTACACACCAAGGTACATCCAAATCAGTTCATAAATACGCCTGTTATTACGTGAAAAAAATCAGGACGTTTCAAAATGTCAGCCACGCTAGAAATTCAAAATGCTATAACTCAGCCATTTCTTAAGATATAGACGAAACAAAAACTGCTCCCGAATCTTTTTATCAAGGTCAAACACATAAGAAGAAAAGATTTTTTCAATTTTCAATTTTTTGGTACCACATTTCAAATTAAAATTTTTCTTAAAAATTTAAATGGCCGCCATTTTTAAACAAGATGGCGGATGAAGCTGGCCAATGAACGAACCCGGTCGAGACATTGGTATGTACTATGTATAAGCGAAGTTACATCCAAATCTGTTCATAAATACGCCTTTTATCGCGTGACAATATTCAAGACGTTTCAAAATGTCAGCCACGCTAGAAATTCAAAATGCTGCAACTCAGCCATTTTTTAAGATATAGACGAAACAAAAACTGCTCCGAAAGCTTTGTATAAAGGTCAAATACATAAGAAAAAAAATATTTTTCCATTTTCAATTTTTTGGTACCACATTTCAAATTTTAAATTTTTTAAAAAATTTTAAATGGCCGCCATTTTGAAACAAAATGGCGGATGAAGCTGGCCAACGAACTCGGTCGAGATATTGGTATGTATTATGTACACACCGAATTACATCGAAATCGGTTCATAAATACGCCTTTTATCGCGTGACAAAATTCAGGATGTTTCAAAATGTCAGCCACGCTACAAATTCAAAATGCTATAACTCAGCCATTTTTTAAAGTATAGACAAAACAAAAACTGCTCCGGAATCTTTGTATAAATGTCAAATACATAAGAAAAAAATATTTTTCCATTTTTAATTTTTTGGCACCACATTTCAAATTTCAAATTTTTTTAAAAATTTTAAATGGCCGCCATTTTGAAACAAAACGCCGGATGAAGCTGGCCAACGAACTCGGTCGAGACATTGGTATGTACTATGTACACACCGAATTACATCGAAATTGGTTCATAATTACGAGAGTATACATATATATATATATATATATATCAATTTTGAACGGAGGGTGGTTTCGGGGTCTGGGGGTCATGATCGATGAAAATATGCCAAAATTTTTTGAAATCGTTTCCTCCGAACGGCTGCAATAGGTAGCTTTTTGTAATGAAAGCTACCTAATAGATTTTTTCTACCATTTGCTACTACCATAAATGTTTTTGCTTTCCCTTTTCTTTTTTTTTCCGTTATGAATTATCAGACTATGCTCGGTTGTGGGTGGATGGGTGTGGGATTCAAAGGACACTTGGATCTGAGGTGAAAGGAACCCTGTCAGAGACCTTCTATGACGATTTATACAGATTGAGGGCCTGGTTAAAATAATGAACCGTCGCCCTGGGGCCCCTGATTTTAGGGGTTTACACTTGGTATGCAGTTTTCATAAAGTTACTATTTTAAATGTATTTTTTTTTCTTACTTATTATCTATAGCCTATACCAATAAAATAAATTTTTGCTCTTTGTGTCTGTCTGTGTACGATGGCTAGCAAAATCTACTGCACATAGAAATCTGAAAATTTGGGTGATGATTGTCTAAGCCAGTTCCTGATGCACCTGAGGCTCAGATTTTTATTTTTTAAAGACCCGGCTCCCCTGGGCCCCATTAAGTTTTTATGACCTAAATTTTTAATAACTTGCCCCCTTTTTATACGATCTTCTTCATTTACTTAACCCCTTTTACATTTCAGTTAAGATCCTGTTCCCCCGAGGCCCGGTACAGGGCCCTTGAAGTTTTTGTGGCCTGAATTGTTAATAAATATCCCCCTTTTAATCCCATATTCGTTTTTGGGGTCCTTTTTACATTTAGTTATCCCCCGATTATGTATTCCAGTTAAGACCCTGGCCCCCTAGAGCCTGGTCCAACGCCCCTTGAACTTTTTGTGCGCCATGCATTTTTCACCCCCTAATTGTGTCACCTTCTCAGTGCATAAGTTTAAAGTTGAGCCTTTAACTCCTCTCGCTGGGTCAACACCCTCACATTTTTATTGGGCTCTAGGGCCCTTTTTAAAGCATTTCCCCCATTTTTTGCGCATCTCTTTACTACATGAACGACAAAAAAACTTTCTCAGACTTCAGCTATCACCAATTTTGAATACTAATTGCCTTTTAAAGTCCTTGGTTCAACTTCTTTAAAAATAATCCAATTTTCTTGCAATTTTCTTTTACGTAGTTCTTCGGTCGTCCGGCTTTTTTTATAAACTACTTAAAAATTTTTCTTATACCCAGCTACATTCCAGTAAAGACCCTGGGTAGAGTCCTGCGCGGGTCGGGTTTTACCCGACCCGAACCCGCAAATTCCATTTTAAGTCAACCCGCAACCCGAACCGAACCCGCAAAAATAATTTTCGGCAACCCACAACCCGACCCGAACCGCAAAAATAATTTCAGGCAACCCGCAACCCGACCCGAACCTGAAGTATATCAACCCGTACCCGACCCAAACCCGCAGTATTTCAACCCGCAACCCGACCCGAACCCGCAATGTAAGGAAAGCAAATCATGTTTTAATACCGTCATGAAAAATTATCTACGTATCTCTAATAGAGGTCTAAACCGGTCCGGCCCTCGGCGGTGATGATTGTCTAAGCCAGTTCCTGATGCACCTGAGGCTCAGATTTTTATTTTTTAAAGACCCGGCTCCCCTGGGCCCCATTAAGTTTTTATGACCTAAATTTTTAATAACTTGCCCCCTTTTTATACGATCTTCTTCATTTTTGGAGCCTTTTCTTCATTTACTTAACCCCTTTTACATTTCAGTTAAGATCCTGTTCCCCCGAGGCCCGGTACAGGGCCCTTGAAGTTTTTGTGGCCTGAATTGTTAATAAATATCCCCCTTTTAATCCCATATTCGTTTTTGGGGCCCTTTTTACATTTAGTTATCCCCCGATTATGTATTCCAGTTAAGACCCTGGCCCTTTAGAGCCTGGTCCAACGCCCCTTGAACTTTTTGCGCGCCATGCATTTTTGACCCCCTAATTATGTCACCTTCTCAGTGCATAAGTTTAATGTTGAGATTTCAACTCCTCTCTCCGGGTCAACACCCTCATATTTTTATTTGGGCACTAGGGACCTTTTTTTAAGCATTTCCTCCCATTTTTGCGCATTTCTTTAAAATTTTATTCAAATGATTAATTCATACCCTATGCTTAATTTCGACTAATTGAAGATCTAAAGTACTAGGACCTTTTAACATGTTTTCATCTAAGGGCCTTGCTCTCAACTATCATTTGACACATTTTGGCCCCCTATTATAGCTCCCTTAAAAATAGTTCAATTCACTAGCTTTTTATTTTAGAACAATCTCTTAGATCCTTCAGCTACTGCATGAAAGACAAAAGAATTTCTCAGACTTCAGCTACTACCAATTTTTAATAATGATCGTCTTCTTGGGGCCCATGATGTAGCTTGTTTAAAAATGATTCGATTCTTTTGCAATTTTCTTCAACATAGTGCTGTTCTAGGTTCTTCCGGCTACTTTATGAACCACTGAAAATTTTCTTTATATCCTTGCTACCACATTTTTCGAATATTAATCTTCTTTTTGGCATCAACTTACGTTTACTCACTATAGCCGTAAATTAAAAATAACGCTACTGTTAAGGGTAAATGGTTAACTTTAGAGGAAGGGAGGATTCCATCCGTAAATTGCCCCACCAGTGGCCGAGAGGTTCTGCTCTCGAAGCTGGTAGACGGGAAGTGCTGGGTCCGAACCCAATCGCGCCCGTCGGCATAATCGTTCGGAGTTTTCGTGGTTTTCTTCGAACCTTGGATTTCCAAGCGTTAATACGGGTTAGGTTCCCTTAGAAAGACCCCCACGAAGGGCACTCCCCCCTCCTTTGGGCTTATATCCCTCGTGTTGATAATTGGCAGTCATAAACACAACCAACCAACCAATCCATCCATAAATTAAATATTGGGTCAATGTTAAAGGTAATTCGTTAATTTTATAGGGGGAGGGGACACCTTCCACCGCTTGGAAGCACATCCTTTCCTTGGGTTTCTTTCGGCCTGATTTCAACCAACGGGAATTTATTCATTCAACTTAGATTACAATTCAGCTAATTTCTGCATTATGAAAGTTTACCTTGGACTTCTGTTACCACCATTTTCGAATATTAAAGACGCATTCTTTTCTCGGTTTCTATGCGCTCGATTTCAACAGAAGTTTGTTCATTCAATTTAGTTTAGGATTGTTTTACAGATTTTAGTCCCATCTTCCACCATCAGGGGGCGCATTGCTATATTGGGCTTTATGGGCCCAATTACTACGGTGTTTGTTCTCGACCACCGAGATTCGGTGGTCGTTCATTCAATTTGGTTCTCGATTGTCTTCGGCGCATGCGGAGCACTCCCGGTATACGATGCTTTAGGCAGCGGGGACCCAAGTCACAGGTTCGTTCGGAAAGCGATTTGTTGGAAAGATACTAGACGCTGCCAAAGGTATTGGAGCCCCGGAAATTAAGTTCATTTGAAACATTCTAGGCTAACGAAGGCATTGGGGCCCACAATCTTCCGAAGATATAAAATCATACAAACTTGAGTTCTGTTTAAAGTTATTATAAAGGGGCCGGGCGGGTCAGCCAGTAATCAATATTTTGCATTTCTAAAACTTACCTTCAACATCCTGCATAGATTGCTCAAATATAAGGAAAGTTCCTTACATATATGTTTTAAGTTCTATTAAGAGTGAATTTTGAATCCCATCTTCCACCATCAGGGGGCGCATTGCTATATTGGGCTTTATGGGCCCAATTACTACACCGCCTTTTCAGGGCGGTGGGCAAGAAATTTAAATCTTTTGATACAAAGATTATAAAGGAAATAAAATATTTATTAACTGGTCTTTTTAGAGTAAGCAGGTAGCAGAAAAGTAGTAGATAAAATTTCGAGATTTGGTATGCTAGTAACGAACACACTCGGAAACTAATGTTAAGCCAATGGCTCCGTTTTTTCCAAAATTCTTGTTTGCATTTTAATATCTTTTTATCATTAAGTAGGATACCTGAGGTCGATGTCTAACAGGGCACTTTTGTACTTTTTCGATTTTGGTTGCAGTTTTCTTTTCTGAAGGCTAAGGCACTTTCACTGTTGCAACTGGTTTAAGAAGAATTGTTGACGCAGATCCTTAACTCTGCTCCAGCCCTTCACTCTGAAAAGGACAGATAATGAAATCTTAACTTTTTTAGAAATCTCTCATTTATTTACCTTTATTTAATTTTCTTTAAAATTTCTGTATGTAATTTTTTGCTTTTTCTGCCCCCCCCCCCCTAAAGACTAAAGTTGATGAAAGTAAATATATATATATATACATACAGTAAACTAAGCGGAATCGATAGGGACCGAGAATATTTTCCGTAGTTGACAATATTCGCCTTAGACAAATTTTACTCTATGTCTATGGATTCGCAGGGACTTTAAAATCTTTCCGAGTTAGAGTGATTTCCGTCTTACACAGAGTCCGCCTTAGAGAGAGTTTACTGTATATATATGAGGACTGCAGAAGCCAAGGGGAATAAGTGACAAAATTGAAAAAAATTAACTAAGTGCACTGACGACCTGGAAATTTACTTTTTTCTTTTCAGGTAGAGAAATATAAGTGATTTGCTATTATGTGTTGTGTTTTAGAGATCAACCAGTTTTGCCGAATAATCATCAATATTGATTAATTATAAATTTAAAGAAAATTGTACTCTACTTTTTTCGCATTTATTAAAATAAGAGTTCAAAGACCACTGTGAAACAAGCAGCAGTTTCCTATTTCAGTTCAGTCAATTAATATTGATGTTCAACTTTAACGTCAATTATCTTTAAACTCAATTTACTACAAATCGAAATTTCGTCACTTGTACCCCTTGGCTTCTAATGTCCTCATATATAATCAACTGTCCTTAAATTTAAGATATCCACATGGCAAATTAAAAGAATCTTAATGCTAAAGAAACGTTCCCCCAGAGACATTAAAAAAATTTAAGTCAGTGAAATGTCAAAACTGAATGTTGGAGACCCAATTCTCAAACTGATATCTCATATTTGTCTATTACACTCCCTTAACTTTTCCCCCTCCCATTACTATGAAAAGATAATGAAAAATATTCATTTTTCAGAACTTTTACAAAGTGACTTGTTCACATAAGTTTTGTTATTGCGTAGTAAGTGTTCATACTTTTTCCCTCTCAAAAAAATTCGCCACATCCAGATCAAAAATGACACACGACATTGAAATATATCGTGACTGTCAAAGAAAATGCCCCCCACCCCCATACTTTTCCTCAATATGAATTTTTTTCATTAGCAGATGTTACGCAAATCGCATTTGTGGAAGTGTCACTTTTACATTTTGGGGCTATTTTTTATGGCATTCACTGTTAACCCTTTAGCGGGCGGTGTCCACATAAAAGGACGCCTAATTTTAAGAGTACTGGCACCGGGAATATTTAATTAAAATTTTCCTTTTATAAAGTATTCAAAATTAAGGAAGTTTTTATTTTCTAATCAATCGTTTATAAATTCCGGTGTCAATCTATCATTTCATCATTTTACCAACAGAATTAATCCGCACCGAAAAGAGTTAAGACACACACAATCACAATCCTATAGACAGATTTGTTAGTTAAATTGGTGTTAAAATATATTTACATAAAAATGCAGTGCAGATGGTTATAAAACAACTCGTGGAGCTTCGAATTCTTTTTAGATCCATAAAGTATTTGTCATTCTTCGAACACAGTTGTGTAGTGAAAAGGAGAAAAATATAATTTAATGTGATTGTAATTGATTTCTGAAATTGTTTTATTAAAACATGAAATTAAAATTGCAAGCAAGATAATGGGATGTAGTGCAGGCCGCTGCAGCCCCATGCATTAAAACCCTTGTGCGGGTTCCTAAGAAGGCAGGAGCGGGAGCGATTTACTTCAGAGGTATAAAAACCAGTAATAATTAGATTTGAAGAAGAATGAGGTATTATTTTATAACAACAAAGTTTCTCTCGGGGCTAGAATACTGGTGATTCATTACACACAACAAAAAAAATAATGTTGAAGTTGAAATGATGCAAAGTCGAAAAGTCTCAGAGAGGTGGCAGCTTAATGCATAAGTCCTTTTAATGTAACTGAGAGTTGCGTCAAGGTAACTAACAGTTCTGGTTATCATGGTCACTTTGATTACAAGTAATCTACTTAAGATAGTTCCTTTTACAGATAAGATATCTCCGTACGCTATGGCAACCTTTAGCTATGCCAACACCGCAGTTTCCTTTTGCTCAGTCCCGGCCTAGTTTGCCGTCGGAGTGCCACAAGGCTGCTCCGCCACTCGGGTCGTCTGCCCGCGAAAATCCTGAGTAAACACCGGAGGCATATTTCTCTCCATAACCGGAGACATATTTCTCTCCGTAACCGGAGACATATTTCTCTCCGTAACATACAGGTCCAACCTGTATGTTACTCACCCGAGTTTAGAAATTAACTAACTAACTACTTCAAGATCATCATCGTCTCCTATATATTCACAAATCATCTTTCTCTAAAACAATATGGAGTCTATAGGCCACTCGCCATGTTTTCCTGTCAAAAACCTTTGGCAGCTGTTCTCTGAATGGCTGGGCGGGGACCGCCTCCATTTTTGCACACGGCACCTACGAGAGGCAACGTCTCGTGGGAAAATATTTCTGTTATTTCCGTTCTCGGTACATAAAAGACAAGACCAGGTGGTCTATTGCATTAGTGAGTGTCATCGACTGTCATACGTCTCAGATCGATTGTGATCGACTGCTTCTCTTCATCTTACCGGCCGGATTTGGGAACTTAGCCGTATTTTCACACTGCTTTAAAAACACATTAGTTTTTCCTATCTAGTGAATCTGTGTCACTAAGGGGTTTTCTGTATGAAATATTGCAAGACAGTGCAAGTCTTTACACCCTATGTACATTTATATGTTATTTCATGTTATAAATGAGCCAAAAATAAAAAGCAACGAAAAGAGGTTTTGAGTCATAGCTCAGCCTCAACAGATACTAAAATATTGTCTCCTTTAGTTTCTGATTTACCTAGGTTTGAATTATCATTTTATGTCCTAAAAAATGGAAAGGAAAATAAGATAAATAATTTTAGTACATTTATACATCACAGTATCTAAGTTCATGTAAAATAATGATGTAATTTGAATGTGAAATGAATTTTGTGTAATTAATCCTAACAATTTTAATATATTTTATTAATTTGTAAATAATTATTGTAATTAAGTTTTGAATATCTATTATCTTTAAATTATAAATTTACCCAATTTTTCAAGATGGAAGGACCCTAAAAAGTTCTAGTGAGAGGGGCCCCTCACTTCATAAATCCGCCCCTGTTCTTAAGGGCTCTTCCTCACCCCGCCTCCCTTCAAAAAAGGAAATACGATAGAAAGATATAAGAATTTGGATAACTTCAATGTGTCTGTGATCGTTTGTCAGAGTTCAGAAAAAGAGTCTGGGTATTAAAAAAAAAACATAAAACAAATTTGACGAACGATAAGACTATAGATTTCAGGAAATTTTAAACCGAAAATATTTAATTCTAATGTATATGTGACATTAATAATAGACTATTAAAGATAATCAATTTAGGGGAAATTTTATAGTAAATTAATATCCTCACATTTATGCAAATAGGTATGCATAAACAGACTAGAGTAAAATTACATATTTATTCTTTCTTCTCTATAACACAATCTAAATGAAGATGAAGTTATATGTACAGTTTATATCTTTAAATTTTTAGATTTTTTTTATCAAAAAGTTCCTTTATTATGTCCAGAATTGCTAGATTTACAGATCTTCGATTCTTTAGATGCCTGCGGGGTTTCATTCTCGGATTAACCGTAGGTATTTGTAAAGGTAAATTTATTTTGCAAAACCGTCAGCAAAAAAAAGTTAGAAAAAACAATTAACTGACAGACTAACTGTAAATATATATTTTATTTCGACTCTGTTTTTTACTAAATTTTCATCTTTCGTAGAAAATTTTAAGGAAATATAAATTGAGAAAGACTGATACTTTGAAAGAAGAAATTGACTTTCCTTACTTTTAAATTATTAATCACTCGAAAAAATGAATGATAGGTAAACAAAATGTATACTATTGTGTTTGCTCCCTGCTTATAAAGGCTATACAAGGACTAATTTTAATTTGAGCTAGTAGAATTATTTCAATTATATATGATTTGTTTTAAAAAAAAGAACTGATATCTACTAAAAAACAACTTTTCAAAAGTAAAAAAAATCCAAGCAAAAAAAAAAGAAAAAAAAGA
Source organism: Maratus speciosus (assembly GCA_963932465.1). Lineage (NCBI taxonomy): Eukaryota > Metazoa > Arthropoda > Arachnida > Araneae > Salticidae > Maratus > Maratus speciosus. The sequence continues at coordinate 489,129,362 of OZ010796.1, read as the reverse complement.
AAAAGAAAAGAAAAAAAGGTGAAAGTTGTGGCTAAAAAATAGTGTGATATCAAATTTCCAAGCTTATATTATGGTACTTATTTAACATTTTCCATTAAAAATTTACCATATGTAAGTCGAGTACCTAAGTATGCGTTGATAGAAAGCCTTTTCTCCTTTACTAAATACATCATAACGTGTTTCTGAAAATTAAATTTTTTTTTAATTATGCATGATGAGCTTGGCGGCCATCTTTCCATATTTTACACAAATTTCTAAGCACTCAAGCTCGTAATATATTTTCATTATTAAGAATTTCGAACTTCTAGTTTTAGCTACAGACAGATAAATTAAGAAAGTTTTTTATTTTGAAAAAACAAATTTATTTTTACTGCTTTAACTAATTAAATAACCCCCACCGAAAAAAAGAATCATAAGATGAAACCTGAAGTTACTTCATCTTTATTTTAAGACACAAATTTTTAGGTACTCATTTCCATAAATTAAAAGAATAAAATGTTTGCTTTAGTAACAATTTCGAACTTCCAATCTTAACAATGAACTTGTGAGCTTAGAAATTTGTGTAAAATATGGAAAGATGGCCGCCAAGCCCATCATGCATAATTTAAAAAAAATTTAATTTTCAGAAACACGTTATGATGTATTTAGTAAAGGAGAAAAGGCTTTCTATCAACGCATACTTAGCTACTCGACTTACATATGGTAAATTTTTAATGGAAAATGTTAAATAAGTACCATAATATAACCTTAGAAATTTGATATCACACTATTTTTTAGCCACAACTTTCACCTTTTTTTCTTTTCTTTTTCTTTTTTTTCCCTTTTTTCCGCTTGCCTTTTTTTACTTTTGAAAAGTTGTTTTTTAGTAGATCCAACTTTCTTTGGATATAGAATTGGTGTAAAGTTCATTGCAAAACATTCAGGTGTTTCGTTATCTTCTTAATCTTCTGAGAATGCCTCATCAATTTTTTTTAGTTTCTTTTCCTGTTGATTCTTAATTTCCTTTTTCGTTTTAAGAACGTTCCTTTTTCGTTTTGCAGGCTGTTTGGCACCTTTCTCCTTAATTTCTGTTAACAGCTCTAATTTATAGGGCGAAGTATTTAAAATAACAGTTTCCCCTTCTTTTGCCAGCTCTTTTCTCAATCTTAAAGCCTTTCTGGAGAGCGGGTAATAACATTTTAATAGAAATTGGAAATGAAGATTGCTGGCTACACAGTATGAGATCTCGATGGAAGAGGCTGGATGTTGTTAACTGCTGTATGTGTAATGTCGACACTTTTAGATTTGGAAGGATGAGCTTCATTATTCTGTGATGTTTCGTACATATTTATCGCTGCAGCTATACCACCAAATGCCTGCGTAGACTTAGGTGTGTTATCACTGACTTTCAAGGGTTTCTCTGTCATTTCCGAAGGAGCAAACAGAAGGTCAGTAAAAACATCATTGTTGCAAGGTAAATATCATATTTTCTCAAACCATCTGGTTGGAGTATTTGCAACTACTGCTCTAAAAAAAATGCAGCTTTGAATAATTTTCCAATTTAGTAAATTGTTACAGAACGCCCAGGATTGTAAGTAACCACTTCCTCATCCCTTGTTTGTAGTATAAGTTTAGAGGTTTCATGAATGGCACATCAAAGGGTTAACAGTACTTAACAGCATTAAATTGCAATTTAAAACTCCATGCTAACGCATTAACTATCCTTAAAAAATCATTCCATGAGTGCAGGACAAAACCAAGTATATCCGGTTTTGACCCACTCTTAAGTACCCGGTTTTACCCCAACGTGACACAGATTTTTAAACATGGCGTCAAGTGTTGCCAGTGGGCTACTTTTTTTAAATTCAGATTTCATGATTGGCACCACTTTTTTGAAACGGTAAAATTCCCTTTGTTTTCGCCTTAATTAATATGCCATTAAATAAGTGTCATTTTACCATTTCAAAAAAGTGGTGCCAATCAAGAATCTGAATTTTAAAAAAAGTAGCCCATCTGGTAACATTGGGCGTCACTACTCTCAGTCCTATAGTAAAAGAAAAGTAAAACTGTTAAAATACTAGTAGGGAAGTACAGAATTAAATGTAGTACATACAATATTTAATATGCTGGCAAACAGATAATATATGCGTAAAACCTAGAAACAAACAAAACAATTTTTAAGAGAAATTCTAACGCAATCCTTCACACAAAAAATAACCGCACACAGTAGCGTTTCGTTCAGCTACAAATGCCGTAATGACTTTCGAAAAGCAATTCCTGGTGTTGGCCGAAAGATAAAAGTTAAAATCAAGGAGAAATCAGCGCTACCCGGTTTTGTACAACTCTCCCCTATGTGTTGTTTTTTAAAGCAGTTTTTGTACCTCACATAAGGGACACTTACAAAGAGAGGGTCCGAGGTTATAGTCACCGAATACGGTTAACGTTTGTGTATTGATACAGTAAAGTTAGTATAAAAATATATGAAAGTCATAAGGCGCAACTCCCAAGGAGTCTCGAGAAAATAAGTTGAAACTTTTACGCTACAGTTTATAATCGGATAAATTTCGGTGTTTGGCTAGCGGCTAAGTAGCATGGTTGCCAGCATACCGGATTTGCGATTTTTCGTTGTCAGTTCGAATACCGCTCGGACTTATTTTTCGGAACGAAAATTTCCATCAATTATTTTCGAACCGCAATTGGAAAAATATGTATAATAATTGAAATTTACGAAAAATATAAATTAAATGTATGTTTTGTAGCATATAAATGCATTTTAACTATGAAATTTTGAATATTTAAATATTTAATGAGAAAAAAAAAGCCATTTTATCTATAGACCAGAAATTTTTTGTTATTATTTAAAATTATTTACAGTTATTTCAATGAATAATCTACTATTTTTCACAGAAAAATAAATAAAAATACCTGATATTAATACGTGAATAAATGTATCATTTTTATTTTGTTTCATTATGCAAATATTTCTAACATTTCATGATTTTGCAGGGTAGGAAATCAAAAGCATATCTGAAGCTTTTTATTGGTTGAATCCGCATTTTATTCGTTTTCTGATTGGTCTATACAGTAATCTGTATGTCCCTTTACTTTCAACAGAGATGGATACTTCTGTTGCCACTATGACAAAAAAGTAATAAAAACTACAAAAAAAATTAATAACTCAGAAACAAATTAAGATACAGCTTTCAAACAAATTGCATTTAAAAGTACATTTTTTCTTTATACGACGGTGTAAAAAGTAATATTGTGGGATGTTTAGAATTTTAAGAATGAAATTTCATTTAAAATGGGTCGTCAGATTTCTTGGAAATCTGACGATGGAAAAGCCTTTTCCCGAACAGCCAATGAAATGCTTGGATAATACGTAAGTTTCATGTGGATAATACGTAGAGTCGCAGGCGATTTTTGTCGCTTGCAATTTTTACGTGCAATAACACTATTAATGTTTAATTCATGGCGCACGTAGTGTATGGTCAATTCCTTGCGATTTTTCATGTCTTAAATTTTAGTCTTTGAAAAAATCATTTTCCAAATGGTCGTTGTAATTTGTTAAATTGCATTTTTTTTTTTTTTTTTTTTTGGATTCTTGATTTTGTAGTTATTGCCTACTTAATAATAATTTTCAGCAATTCAATATATTTTTCGAACTTATTTTTAAGCACATAGACAGTTATTTAAAGTATAAGCATAAGAATCTAAGATTTAAAAAATTCAAAGTTAGAAAGATGTTGTTAAAAAAGTTACAGTTATACATTATTACGGTAATCGAAAAATTACAATTTAAAAAATAAAGCAGCATGTTATAATTTTATATAACGTATTTTAATTTATTTCACCGTATTTTAATTTATTATGTGAAGAATAACAGCTTATTTATGTAAATAACAGTAAATAAATTTTTTAATTAGCGTAATTTTATTGTCTATAAATGTTCCGATTGACTTATTTTAGTTTTTTCTTTTTATTATTTATTTATTTTAATTTTACTTTTCATTAAATATATAAACATGCGACAGTTAAAATTGTATTTATATAACTAAACTGCATTATTTAAACATATTGAACAGGGGAAATTGAATTGCTAAAAGAAATTACTACGTAGACACTTATTCTAATTGAAAATCAAGAATCCTAGACTATAAAAAATCACATTAAATATAAAAGCATATTTTTAATAAACCATGAATTATTTAAAGTATTTGCATATTTAAACAAAATAAAAACAATATATTTGTTCGCGTATTTTATTTCTCTGTTAAAAATATTAGATATTCATCAAAATAACTGTAAACAATTTTAAATAGCAACAAAAAAATTCTTGTTTATAGGCATATAAATATGCCTATTTTTTTCCTTCTTTTTTTTACTTTTCATTATATATTTAAACATGCAAAATTTCCTAGTTAAAAATGCACTTTTATGCTACAAAACGTACATGTAATTTATATTTTTCGCAAATTTCAATTATTATACGCATTTTTCCAATTGCGGTTCGAAAATAATTGATGGAAATTTTTGTTCCGAAAAAAAGGTCGAGCGGGATTCGGACTGACGTAGAAAAACCGTAAACCCGGTATGCTGACGACCATGCTACTGAGCTGCTTGCCCAAGAAGGAAATTTACCCAATTATAAACTGTATAGCGTAAACTTTGTGACTTACTTTCTCGATATCACCTGGGTGTTGCGCTTTATGGTTGCCATATATTTACATACTAACTGTACTGTATCGATACACAAACGTTCACCATATTCGGCGACCCCAACTTCGGACACTCTCCTTGTTAGTTTGGTTAGTTTCCTCTAGCCGGCCTGGATGTCCTTCTTACAAAACTGGATGGTAGATGATACCTTCTATTCATTTTCAGACCATAAATATAAGAAGCAGGACGTTTCGGTCCCGCCATTTCGGTCTCGCCGTTTCGGTCCCAAGACATTTCGGTCCCGAGACATTTCGGTCCCAAAACATTTCGGTCCCGAGACAATTCGGTCCCAAGACATTTCGGTCCCGAGACATTTTGGTCCCAAGACATTTCGGTCCCGAGACAATTCGGTCCCGAGAAATTTCGGTCTCGAGACAATTCGGTCCCGAGACACTTCGGTCCCGAGACATTTCGGTCCCAAGACATTTCGGTCCCGAGACAATTCGGTCCCGAGACATTTCGGTCTCGAGACATTTCGATCCCAAGACATTTCGGTCCCGAGACATTTCGGTCCCAAGACATTTCGGTCCCGAGACAATTCAGTCCCAAGACATTTCGATCCCGAGACAATTCAGTCCCAAGGCATTTCGGTCCCGAGATATTTCGGTCCCTTCTCCAGCAAGCTGAAATTTTGTGCACTTGAAATAGGTGACAATTTTATAGGGGACATTGTAGAGTTTTTTAAATAAAGGCCTTAAAATTTTAGTAAGCACACACAAATTTTGTATGGTAATCATTTTAAAAAACAAGAGGGGGGGATTGACATTTTCTATATTTTAGTGTATCATAAGTATAAGGGTCTGATAAATTAAGACATTTATAACTCGATCTATAATTATCGCAAAACACTCATATTTTGTATGGTAAACGTAATCTTTATAAAAGGAGGGACATTATCAAATTTTTTAACTGAACTCCCTAAATTTTAGTATAACTCGAATATAAGGACTCGAAAACTCAAACACTTATAACACAGATCAAAATTGTCGCAGCCCACACAAATTTCCTATGATAATCATAATCCTTTTATAAGGCAGGGAAGGGGGGGCTCTGTTGACTTTTTATATATTTTAGTGTATCTTAAGTATAAGGTCCTGATAAATTAAAACATTTATAACTCTCTCTGTAATTATCGTAATCACACTCATATTTTGTACGGTAAACGTAATCTTTAAAAAAGGAGGTACATTATAAGATTTTTTAACGGAACCCTTGAAATTTTAGTATAACCGAATATAAGGGCCCGAAAACCGCAAACACTTATAACTCGCAATCAAATTGTAGCACCCCATGCAAATTTTATATGGTAGAAGTAATCGTTTTCAGGAGTGGGGAAGAGAGAGTTCTGTGGATTCTTTATAGAAGCTCCTCATATTTTAGTCTATCATAAATATAAAGTCCAGACAATTTAAAAATATTTATAAGTCGAGCTTTAATTTTCATATGCAAATGCCCATGTCAAAATGCACATATTCAATTGTATATAATTTGCACTCTATGTGATTAATAATGAAAAAATCTGCAAATATTTTTACAAATCTTTATTTTATCCTATTAATTAACGGCGCATCAATTTTAAATGTATTGCATTTTACATATTTTTTAAAAAGGGGATTCTTAACATGGAATTGTGATAAAGACACATTATTGTTTAAATTCTGCACCGGAACAGACTAGAACTTTCTATTTTATTTTAATAATTATTTTAATTTACTATTTTTTGAAAAACTATTTAAAAGTTTGCATTAATCTTTTTACATGTCACAATAATATTACCGCTATTTCTACCGGTGTCAAATGACAAGTTTAAAAATATTTTTAATTTTGAACCACTTCACTGTTTTCCCCGAGATAACTCGGGGATAAAAGCACTTTTTCCCCATACCTGTCGACGGTGAAGTGGTTTGCAACAATTACAAATCCTTTTAAATATATTTAAGACTTTTATATGCTTATTACATTCAAAAACTACAAGCACAATAAACATAAATCAAAATTTTAAAATTTCTATTGTCATAAAGTATTCTTTTCGTATTTAAAATTAATTCTGTATTTCAAATATTTCTTTGTTATTTCTTTGACTTATATACTTAGAATTAAAGCAGCCTACATGTTTTAATATGACAAATAAAGAATAAAAATGAAAATACAAAAAAATAACATAAAATCTCAAAATAGTAATGTATAGTGAATCACTTTTACCTAAAATTTCATTTTAAATTAAGAAATTTTATAAATATATCACAATGAAGAAATTTGGAAATTTAGAAAACATATTTGGCTTTTCTTGATATCTATATGTTATTCATTCAAAAGAATATTATACATGTATATATATATGTCAAGTGTAGATGTCCTGGCTTCCCCCATTTGATTATGCTAAATAAAGATCCAGATAGAAGAATTATTCTACTCGCGCTTTCTTTGTTCTAGTCAGCTGGCGCTTTTTTGTGGCCACACGGCATTTTTCAACTTTAATGGCTTAAAAAAACCGGGATGACATGCAGTGGCGTAGCCAGGATTTCGTTTCGGGGGGGGGGGGGGAGTGTCCAGAATTTTCCCTTCATGTTATATATATAGTAAAACCTGTCAAGATGAAATTGTAAATATTGGTGAAAAATTCCGTTTTACACAGGTTTCCGTGTTGTGTATTTGTATAGTATTCTTTTCCGTAGCACTATGGAACATTTATGTTTAAGACAGAACTCCGTTATAGGCAGGTTCCATTTTTAAAAGTTTTGTGTATTTATATAAATATACTTATTTATATCATATGAATAGAATAAAACTTGTCAAAATAGTAATTGTCTATAACAGAATCCTGTCTTTAACGTAAGCGTTACATGGTCTTAATATGAATTGCGATACAATTAAATTTGCTGAAAACCTGTCTGAAAAGGGGATTTTCACCCTTCTTTAGTGAAGCATAGTGAAACCTGTGAAAGCGGAATCTTTCTATAACGGAATCCTGTCTCAAACGGAAGAGTTTCAGAATCCCTGCGAAACGAACAACAGATCTTATTGAGGCAGTGTATCTTAGAAGTATAATTAATTACACTTCTTTACATGGAAGCCTGTCTAAAATGGAGCTTTTTACCAGTGCTTGGAATCTTGTCTTGACTGTGTATATATGATAGAAGTATTTCGAGTAACTTTAAGAATTTAGGTATATCCTTATTTAATTTCTTAATTTAAAAAAAAAGTATGGATAAAAAATATAAGGCCAATCTCTATAACTGCAACTAATAATACATTCAAGTTACATTAATTTTTACCAGTGAAAAAGATTCACTTATGATGTAAAAAGCTGAGCGCATACTGAAGAGTTAAATTTAATCAACCCATTCGCTGTCATTCACGAGTATACTCGTGGCTTTAATTTACTGATTACTTTGTCACCACTATTTTAGAATTTAAAAAAAAATCCTCATTTATTGGCAGAAATTTCGCTGTATTAGTAAAGCGAAATTTATCTTTCTGAATTTGTGCTGGCAAACGACTTTCAACAAAAAAATTGAAAATTCTTAGCTTTGGCAGCGAATGGGTTAAATCAAGTTTCATATTACATAACATTTGCCTACAATAAAGTTAGGGCCAAGTGGTTAAGTATAAAACAGCAATTTTCATGTTCAATTTCTTGCCATTGAATTAAGAATTTGTGCTGTAATACATATTGGATAATGATTTCACATAAGTGTCAGTCGCATGAGCCGTTCATGCGATCCGCCGCGCTCCCCATGGAAATTTTTGAGGTAACCCAGATAGCATGAACATTAGCAGAAATTTTGATTTTTTCTGATATTATCTTGCCGTGACAAATTTGAATTGAGAGATTCGCAGCAAATCTCCCGCAAGGTATATTATCACCCACTTGCATGAGTAGTTTGTTGTGAAACTGATGGCAAGACTGTCTTTAATTCACGAAAGTGACGAAAGCAAAAAATCTCTCTGTTGAGAGACTCAACAACAATGAGAATCAGCACATACGCAGAAATTGCAGAAATTTTATTCGGTAGGCACCGTTTTTTCTAAACGCTATACTTATTAAATACCAAAAAATGCTCGAAATGAAAAGTACAAATATTACCTAAACTTGTTTATGGTGACAAAACCTATGCATGCGCCTTCTGACGGCGCTTTCGCATCAATAGACCTGATCAGGTCTATTGACCCCTTCGAAGGGGTTAAACTTATAGTGTGATATGGAAAGATTACTACTTTGCAGTAAGTTTGCAGTATTTTTGATTACTTGTTTGCCGTTAGTTTGCAATAAATTTGATACAGCATGAATTTAACTTGCACGACAAGTTGAAAACACTCATAGTTATATTGTTAAGTAAAAAAAAAATTCAAAAATTAAATTGTTTTTATTAAACATATTTATCAATTCAAAATTATTTTAATTATTAATTGTTTAGATAACTAATTTATCAATTGCTTGTTTAAAAACTATTACATGAACTATATAATAGTTTTTATAGGGTAAATGCAAATATATATTTTTTTAATTTTCGGTTATTATAACGTTATAAACTTCATTAGGATGTATAAAAGCGATAAGGGTTCTGAAGATAAACATGTTGTTTATTCATTTATTAGTTAGCTTATAATATTATTTTTTCTCTTTAATTATAATTAATTAATAATTTCTTACATTTTGCGAATTGTAAATTATAACTGTACTTAAAAAATTAAAATCTGCATAATATCACCTAACACTGTTAAGAGGTATTTTTACGTATTTGTACAATGTTGCATTATTATTATTATTATTATTATTATTATTATTATTATGTTTAATTAATTAATTAATTATTACTTAGAATTTATGTTTTTGGCTGATTTTTCAAAAAATTCCTATATTATTTTTTGGAAATTATAAATTAAAACTTTTGAATAAAAACTTTAAGTGCTGTTAATAATTGCTACTAATAATTGCTATTAATTAATTCTCAAAAAGGTTAGGAATTTTAGTATAAAAATTAAATTAATATTTCATTAAATATATTTTTTATTTAATGTATGCTTAATTTATTAAATTAATAACATTATTAATATACATTACATTTTTTTACTTTAAAATAAACTCAATACATAATACATTTTATATTCAATTTATTATATAGTAGTTATAAACTGAAATTTATCTTTTACATGTTTATTTATTTTATATTTAAAGTCACCGAAATTTAAAACTATTAATATAATTAATAATAAAACTAAAATAAAAAATTATTAATTTTTTTTCTGGGAAAGTGGGAGGAAAAGGGTAATATTAAAAATCAATAAATAAACAACAAATACAAACAAGTTGGAAATTGCTCGTCAAACGTAGCAAATGAGGTGCGTTCGTACTATAACTAGTTTTATAATTATTTTTTGCACCCCATATTGTACTGAATGTATATTTTTTTTTTTTGCACTTCATGAGTGCATAGCCTGTGACATCATTAAAATGCACTTGCAATAATTTTTTCCCATTCCCCGTAATGGAACGCAAAACTTTTGACTGTCTCTGTAATTAAACTATAGACCGATTTTCATAAAATTTCAAATGGCTCGACAAAATTTTGTAACAATTATATATTTAAAATTTCAGACCACTCGGAAGGCTGTAACATCATTAAAATGCACTTGCAATAATTTTTTCCCATTGGCCGTAATGTAACGGAATTTTTTTTACTGTCCCTGTAATTAAATTATACATCCGATTTTCATAAAATTTGAAATGGCTCGACAAAATTTTGCAACAATTATACATTTAAAATTCCAGACCATTCGGAAGGCTGTAACATCATTAAAATGCACTTGCAATAATTTTTCACATTGGCCGCAATGTAAAGAAAAACTTTTGACAGTCCCTGTAATTAAACTATGCATCCGATATCCATAAAATTTGAAATGGCTCGACAAAATTATGCAGCAATCATATATTTAAAATTTCAGACCATTCGGTTGGGTTGTTTTTGCTCTGTTATATGCGGACAGACAGACGGACGGACTGAACGACGACTATAGGTGCTACGTATTTATATAATTACGAACGCACCAAAAAACCTTAGTTTTGTCAGTTAAAAATTGAAAATAAAATTAATTAAAATAATACTTGCACTATTACATAAAATAAAAATAATCATCTTATTACAAAGAAATAGGCCCAGTTTCAATAAAATTAGTTCACAAAAATCGTCTGCAATGGGTGAGAAGACTGTTAAAAATGCAACCAATAATTATTTTTAAAAAAATGAAGCGGTGGGTGGAGTTTTCTGACAACAAAATATTTTTCCTGGCATACCTAATTACCAAATCACTGTTGTTTTTCCAATGTTTATAATGGTAAAGTAACTTATGAAAACAAAATTAAAACTTTGTATTATAAAAGTAATAAGAAAAATTAAATATTTTTGCTTCAATAAATATATCTCATTTCTGAATTATTAAAGGAGAGGATGTAGAAGAATGATTTGAGGAAATATTTACCTACAATAGCTTATAAGTGTCCAATTGAATTATTGAAGACATTTATTATTAATCTAATTGTAAGAAGGAGAAAAAATAAGAACAGTTTTTTAAATTATTTAATTAATGATGATAATTTAAAGGTTCTGAAAAACGTATGAAAACAACCAAAAAATCATCTATGGCAGTTTATAGTATATATAAAATACCTAATATTAATAACAAATAATAAAGCTTAAAAAATCCATTTTGTTAAATAATAATAATAATAAAAAGACAATGTCCCCTGTAAAATTATATCACATTGTTCAATCAAATTTTCAGCTCGCTGTGATTTCATTATCACGAGTTATAAAAGTTTAAATTTATCGGACTGTTATATTCAGCTTTTTTATTTAATTTGGGGGGTGGGGGGTGTTAAAAAAATTTAAAAAGGTCCCAAATAATGTTTAAATTACAGCGTTTGGCGGCCCACAACAATTAGAATACGAGTTATAAGGTGGTGGGCACCGAAATGACAAGGGACCGAAATGGCTAAGGACCGAAATGGCCAGGGACCGAAATGGCTGGGGACCGAAATGGCCAGGGACCGAAATGTCTCGGGACCGAATTGGCCAGGCACCGAAATGTCTCGGGACCGAAATGGCCAGGGACCGAAATGTCTCGGGACCGAAATGGCCAGGGACCGAAATGGCCAGGGACCGAAATGTCTCGGGACCGAAATGGCCAGGGACCGAAATGGCCAGGGACTGAAATGTCTCGGGACCGAAATGGCCAGGGACCGAAATGTCTCGGGACAGAAATGGCCAGGGACCGAAATGTCTCGGGACCGAAATGTCTCGGGACCGAAACGGCGGGACCGAAATGGCGCGACCGAAGTGTCGGGACCGAAATGTCGTGTACCCATAAATATATATGTTTTAAGCTTAATTTGAATATAGTGGAAAGAAAATTGATAAGATATAAAACAAAGAATAAATCACTGAAGAAGTTTAACCGTGTATTTGGTGTAAAATACGACTTGTTGTTAACTTCATTGGAGAGAGTGACCAACGTTGATGCTTTGGAAGATTGGATGAATAATTTTAATGACTATTTGATTCATGTGATGAATCGCTGTTTCAAGCTTGGCACAATAACACATAAACCAAGTATAAATTGGTATACCTTGGAGTTGAAAATAGAGAGAAATAAAGTTAATGCTTTATATAAAAGACACAGAAGAAACCTTGAGAATGATCACTATAGAGAAGCATTTATTTCTGCCAGAAGATGATATAAGCGTAATTTGAGAAAGGCTAGGAAGGATGGTTGGACGAATTTTTGTAGAAAAACAAATGAAGCATATGGCAATCTTTATAAGTATGTGTCGGGTAAGAAGTTCAATCCCTCTGATATGGCTTTCTCAACTTTAGAGAAATCAGAAGTTTCTGACGATTATGATAATGTGGCAAGCTTACTTATGTCAGAACATTTTCGAGTAAATGAAATCCCCCTAGAAGTACATGCACATGTAACTAACAGCGATTTCAGTTTTTCACCAGAATTTCATCCATTCACAAAAAGGGAACTTAAAACTGTACTATATCAACAGAGTAATAATAAAGCACCTGGTTACGATAACATAGATGCAATAATTGTTAAAAATCTTTGTAAAACTTTTAGTATTTTAATGCTTAATTTATATAATACATGTTTGCATTTTGGCCACTTCCCCCAGGCATGGAAAAAAGGCTTAATTATTTTCTTCAGGAAGAGAAATAGACCTGCTAATCAGCCCCGTTCGTACAGACCGATTTCTTTACTTCCAATTTTGGGTAAGGTGTATAGAGCGTTTGATAAAAATAAGAGTTATTACAATATTAGAATCTTCTTATTATTTTGATGATAATCAGCATGGTTTCCGAGAAGGACGAAGTACGAACACAGCGTTAGAATCATTTAAGAAGATGGTGAAGGAAAAGTTACAGATTTTTAAGTATTGTGCTGCGGTGTCATTTGACATATCGGGTGCATTTGACATTTTGGACTGGTCAATAGTTTCTCATATTATTGATGACTTACCCATTTATTTATATTTGAAAGATATTCTAAAGAATTTCATTTCATTTAGACTTATAGGATTCAAATTTTTAACTGGCATTACATGGTTTAGAATTTTCTTTGGATGTCCACAAGGTTCCTGTTTGGGGCCATTGATCTGGCTTCTAGTGGCAGACATTATTTTAAAAAGATCAACAGTTTTGAATATGGACTTAATTTCATATGCGGATGACTCAATTGTAGTCGAAGGTGCAAATATTCGGTCTGCTCTGGGGCATAAGATTAATGAGAAAGTATTGGCATTTGCTACGATTTGTGGTAACCATAATTTAAATATTAATTTAGAGAAGACAGTTGCTATTATGTTCGGAACAAGGACGTTAAAGAAGAGACGTCCACTCTTTCGACTATATGGAAGAAGTATTCCAGTCAAGGACAATATAATGTACCTAGGATTCAAGTTGGACAGTTTATTTGATTGGCTCGAGCACTTGGACATGATAAGATCTAAGGTTACTTATTTTACGTGTGACATGAGAAAGACAAGAGTACGTGACATTGGAATCACTTTGCAATATTTGAAGGTATGGTATTTGACTGTATTAAAGAAACAGATTTCATATGGTCATGAGGTATGGTTTACAGATTTGCGATGTCATGGACTTCAGCATCTCTCATCCTGCCAACGTATATGTTTATTATCAATAGTTCGTTCATACAGATCAGTATCTACAGATGCACTCTGTGTTTTGGCGGGAGCACCTCCTATTCATCTGGAATTCTCAGGTTCGGCATTAAAATATAGAATCTTAAAGGGCGTAGATTCAATCGAAATAGATAATCTAAAAATAGATGCTTCGACGTTGGGGAGGAAAATACATAGCTACGAGTATCCAAATTACTATGAAAAGCACCACATAAATTTTATAAATCCTGTTACTCGAGTTGTTCCAAGGGTAAATCACCCAATTATCTTCACCGACGGATCAAAAATGTTACAAGGAGTGTCATCGGCTTTTACAGTAAACCTGAAGGATAATACAATTTATAAACAGAGAATTAAGCTGAGAAGTTTCAATACAATCTATCAAGCTGAACTGGTTGCAATTTCGGAGGCAATAGACTGGTGCCGTTCTACAGAGTTTAATAATTTCTACCTTTATACAGATAGCCTATCCTCATATAGTGCCATGCAGAGGCTCTTTCCAACAGATGAGATATTATATAAAATATTTACAAATTTAAGACTTATGAATAACAAGATGTTACATATTGGTTGGGTGAAGGCCCATGTGGGAATTACCGGAAATGAAAGAGCTGATTATTTAGCAAAATCAGTAATCCAGGATGACGTATACGACAAGGAAATAGAAATTTCAATACCGCAAAGTTATTTGAATTTGCATATTAAAAAGACCTTGATTAAAGAATGGCAAAGTTATTGGAACAAAAGTACTAAGGGGCGTGATACTTTTTCAATTATACCGAGAGTTAGCTTGGATTACCTGTGTGATTCACAAATCAGTGTATATTATATAACAGCCCATGGTTCTTTCCCAAGTTTTTTACATAAGACTGGCAGGAGGGAAAACGACAGGTGTAACTGTGGGAAGAGAGGCGACGTGAGGCATTTCTTGTTTGACAAATGTCCATTAATACCATACAGATTCTCATTTATTCGAAACCGCTCAATAGAATGGAACATCAGAAATGTTGTTCTGACAAACTCTAATTATGATAAACTCCGAAAGATTTATAATCAGCTTAACAAGGACTATTCATTTATAAGATACGTCTTTTAGGTGTGATTCTTGTTTGACGGAAACTTAATTAATTATTCAGTGTTATACAGTTATAATTTATCAGTCTTCATTTTTAACGAAGAACTGGTGTTTTAATAAAAACTATCTTAAAAACTTTTTTTTTTTTTTAAACTTTTCAATTGACAATTTTATTAAGATAATTATTCAGTATTTTTTGGTTTTGTGGCATTGTCCTTACCATATGTGATTGTGGTATATATATATATATGTGTGCATATATATATATGTATATATATTTTTTTTGAATTTACCAGTTAAATAATCAATCACGAGTTTCTTACTCTATAATTTTTCTTCGAGCTTCTACGTCACATTCGAATCTTTTGTTTAAAGGGACTTTTTGAACACTTTCATTGCTGACATTGTAAAGACTTTTCAGTTTCTTATAAACGGACTAACAAGTTGTGGTAAACTGAGGACTGTAATAGAATGTAACATCGGATATGTTGTTCTGGCAAATGCTAATTATATAAAACTTAGTAAGAATTATGAACAGCCTAATAAGCACTATTCATTTGTAAGACACGTCTTTTAGGCGTGGTTCTTGTATGGTGGAAATTCAAGTAATTATTCAGTGCTTTACAGTAATTCGTTCATCAGTCTTCTTTTTAACAAGAACTGGTGTTTTAAAAACTATTTTAAAAACTTTCCAATTGACAATTTTATTAAGGTATTTATTCAGCATTATTGATTTTGTTGCATTGCTCTCAACCATGTGTGATTGTGGTATTTTTGAATTTACAAGTAGAATAATGAATCAAGTGTTTTCTAATCAAACAATCTTTCTTCAAGCTTCTACGTCACATTGGAATCCTTTGTTTACAGAGACATTTTGAACACTATCATTTCTGACATTGTAAAGACTTATCAGTTTCCTTATATACGGTCTACAAGTTTTGGCTAACTGAGGACTGTTGGACATTTACTTTTCATGTATCATGTAGTGAACTATGATGTTCTGTATAGACTTATTCTCCGTTCAGGGACTATACCTGTTTAAAAATTTGTACATTAAACATAGCTTTATAGAGTTTTGTCCTGCACTAATTAAACTTTTTTTTTTGAGTTAAGAGGCTTTGTTTAGAGAAACCTTTCAAGTTGTTTTTAGTTATCGTCACAGCGCAGGTATGTCTGTGCCATCTGTAAAATTTGTTTTGTAAATTTTGATTTCATATTTTCAGTGCCAAGTTGGCCCATGCACTTATTTTATGGTTATCTTCAGCGAAATTCGCTGATTCTGTTGAAAAATTATTTTATTCATCGCCGCTGTTTTTCCGGGCCCGTTTCCTGAGCTGTGTGATCGTGGATGGTAGAGGGGATTTTTCCTCCGGGACATTGAGCCTATGCCAAATTTGGTGGGCGCCCCGGTTGGGTGATTCTGTCCTTCTGTTAGTTTGGTTGATATATGACAATTTCTAATTATTACAAGGAATATAAGCTCCAGATTTATGTGTTAATGGGATTATTTACTTAGTTGAAGGAAAATGAAATTTATAAGCGGTTTTAAAAATGACTAAATTTAAAGCGTTTAAAACTTTTGCTAATTTATATGCTATAGATGGGTGCCGTGGGAGAACAGTGGTCTTATCAGGTAGATTATTTTTAATGGAGACAAGTATAGAAATGGTAGAAGACTTGCGAAATTTATTCCACAACTTTGTCAATAATAGATGGATTCAAACCTCTATTTACCGCTACGGATTTGAAATAATTTAATTCCTTAGAAAGAGAATCAAAATGGGAACAAATATTAAGTGTACGCTACACACACTTGTGAAATGCTGCCAGTTTTGTTTAGTAGGGTGATTTACCTAGGCTTGCGGAAGCTAAACATTTTTCTATACACTGTTAAAAATTTGTAGCGTTTGCTGCATAGTCACTCCGCCGCTTTTATAGAAAACGATTACTTGACTATACTATGGAGCATTCTCATTGGTCGGAATAGAGATATTCTATAAAAGCGGTGGGGTGACTATGCAGCTAAACCTGCAGATTTTTAACAGTGTATGCGGAAGTTGGAAAATGGGGCCCAAACCTCGTAACTATAAGACGTCAAGAAAGGAGCGCTTGTCGTTACGAGCGGTTTCAGATGTGAATTTAATATGACGATCGGTGATTCCAAACAGTGATATAGATTGAAAATTATTAGAGCAAAGAGTAGGGAAAGAAGTCGCCAGAAATTTTGCAACGCATAAGTAACCGTTCCCATATTTGAAACAATTAATCTAACAAGGAAGGTCTCCATACGGGCACATTCAGAAAAATCTGAAAAAATTACAGAATGTTCTTTTCATGTGGATGCATATGTTTATAAAAAAAATTCGGCGAAATCCCGATAGAGCGTCCGTAAAAAAATAATGAGAATTTCGTTTATTTGGCGAGTTATCACAGGTTGGCGATGAAATGAAATTTCAAAAAATACACTTTTATGTCGAATACTCTTTAAGAAAAAACTTTTTATATTGAATTTGAAAAAAAAAAGTTTAATTTAAATAACTTTAGTTTTGTCATTTTTAGTTTGTTTTAACTAATAGTTTTGTCATATATATTTATATGTATTTATAATGAAATTTAGCTATCATATTTTACGAGATTTAAAACAAAATTTAAATTGATTTAAGTTGTTTCAAGCTCAAAATAAGTCCAACTAAGCCATTTCTATTTGATTTTGTTGCTATGGAAACAAAGAGTTCTTTTTTATGGAAATGTATAATGTCAGAATTCTTCATGTGGACTTCATTTTTGAACGGCCGTTTAAATTTAAATAATCTTGGATTGGAGTCTAAAGCGATGGCAAAATTTCGTTCAAATAAGTAATAAAAAGAAAGAAAAGGAGGAAATATTTATTATTTTATAGAACATTTTAAATTAACATTGCTGCAAATTAAATAGGTAAATAGTATTTCAAACTTGAAAAATATAAAAGAAACAAATTAAATAATTAAAAATCAAATGTAAGCTGGCTATAACTTAAAATAGATATTTGCACCTTGGAAATATAGAAAATATTTTTCCAGTGATAAAATTAAATAACTAAAGCAACAAGCATCATGTAGGTGCGATAAAAATATATGTATAATAAACTCTTTCATTGATTAAGTTTAAAATCATTGAATACCGCGCATTCTAAAAAACAATTAACAAGCAATTTTCAGATTCATTAAAATCGTTTGCTGTTGGCGAAGAAAAATCCTGCTCGCCCAATCGCGTGTCACTTTCGTATTTTTGCGCCAAATATCCGAAAGTTTTTTTTTTTTTTTTTTTTTTTACAGACTGTCTACTGGAATTCCGCTACTAAATTTAACTGATCCTTTATTACATACATGAGTAGTTTCAGTACCATTTTTTTTAACATATTCTGAGTATGCCCAGTAAGGAGACATTCCTTGCAAGAAAGGTTTTAACTTTATGAACTTTGGACAAAGCATAAAATCTAGCAGAATAAATAGCAGAAAGAATAAGACATCGCTTCATCCGATCACATAAGAAAATTGAGTATTAGCGATATCTTCCTTAACTTCAATAAAATACTTCATCTGCGAAAAGCTGATCAACTTTACGAACATGAGAGCTCTTATCTAACGAAAAAATTGGGTCGCCTTTGTCCGTTTTAGCAACGAGGAGATCACTATTGGAATGCAAATCAAGTATGGCACGCTTTTGTGTGAAAGTCAGATTGCTCTGGACTTGCATTTTCCTAAATTTAAAGGAACTCTCAATAGGAGTAATTATATCTTTGGAAACAGAGGACAACAAGATTGCGAAAAATTAAAGTCAAATTCCGAAACAGACTTTTGACTGTTGGTGAAGATGTATGATGAAAGATTGACAATAAAGCTGTCATTTGTCATTCGTGGGAGCAAGAGCGAATTAAATAAAGCATGCTGGAGTTTAGAAAGAAAAGGTACACTGGTTTCCAAAAATTAAGGAAAAATAGCAAAATTAGCGATTACTCAAAATGTTACAAGTAGATTTTAATAAAACTGAAACACAATTTACAACACATAGCAAGATATAAAATAACGTTAAAAGAAATTACCAGACGATTGTGGTGTTTCAGAAATTAATGCAATTATAAAATAAACAAAATAAATGTCTAAGTTTGGATAGGGAAAGTACCTTTAATATGGGGTATGATCACCCCTAGAAGCAATACAGCACATACAGCGAAGTGTGATACTATCAATTATGCGATCGATAAGTTCACTGGGAAGTGCGAGCCATTGCTCTTGTAAAGCAGTTGTAAGCATGGCAAGAGTCTGAGGAGGGGGACTGAGAGCAGAGACACATCTTCCTAAAGCATCCCAAAGATGCTCGATGGGATTCAAGTCCAGTGATCTCGCTGAAATGTTTGGTGCTAAAGATAATCTTCTACGATGTTGAACCCTGTGCGGTCTAGCGTTATCGTCCTGTAACAGAAAATCATTACCTATTGCACCGGCATAAGGGTGCACATAAGCATCAAGAATGTCATCTCAATAGACGTGAGTATTCACACTTCCACGTGGAAAGACATGGAGGTCTGTACGTCCGCCCATAGAGATACCAACCCAAACACAGACACTGCCTCCATACGAATCTCTTTTACGAATATTTGATGGATGATAGCGTGTTCCCTGTTCTCTCCAAATCGAATAATGCCTACTATTGCCTTGGAGGCTAAA
Source organism: Maratus speciosus (assembly GCA_963932465.1). Classification (NCBI taxonomy): domain Eukaryota; kingdom Metazoa; phylum Arthropoda; class Arachnida; order Araneae; family Salticidae; genus Maratus; species Maratus speciosus. Next base: position 489,109,675 of record OZ010796.1, on the reverse strand, counting down.
CTGGAATTCATTTGTGACGAGAACACGCCTCCATTGATCAGCCGTCCAGTGGACGTGTTGATGTGACCACCTTAAACGTTCCCACCGGAGACATGAGGTGAGCGTCACACAAATATCCGGTCGCATCGCGTAAAAACCACCTTATGAAGCTTTCTACCCACAATAGACGTTGATACCAACCTTCCAGTGGCTGCAGCAAGGACGGATTTAAGATGAGAGGGGGTTGCTGTTCTATTCCTTCGTACAGATAGCCACAAATATCGGTCATCGGTGGTTGTCGTAGCTCTTGCTCGTCCTCTGCTGAACCTTCTGGAGGCCAAACCAGTGGTTTGAAATTGTTGCCAAAGCCTATTATCAACAGAAGGACTCACATTTAGCCATCTGGCCACCTCTGCCTGACTTTGGCCTACATCCAATCTTGGAATAACTCTATATCGCAGTTATGCGGACAAACCTTGAGGTCATACTAATGAATTGGCTATCTCAGTTTTCTTATCTCATAATCACAGCGACACCAGCTGCTGTAGTCTCAAGCATGTATTTTTATGCTCCGCACAGATGACGCAATCCGATTGCAGTGCCACTAATTTGCATTATGTAATTTTAATCAGCATCTTTTAGTTAACAACATATTCAAATTTTATACGGATAGGTTAATTTTTGAACGAGTTATCGCTCTTTTTCAGACTTTTTCCTTAATTTTTGGAAACCAGTGTAATTTTTATGAAGAGTTTTCAAAATCATGAAAAGAAGGACAGATTTTACTGAGAAACAAATGTAAATCTCAATTTTGGAGAATTTTTATCTAAACTAACAGTTCGCAAGACTAAAAATTGAGAACGACAAATGGCTCTGGATAGTTAAAAACTATTACTTACTTGATTTACAATCCAATAACGATCTTGTCTTTACTGAAGCAGACAAAGGTGACCAAATTGTTTTGTTAGATAAGAGTGCTTATGTTTGTAAAGTTGATCAGCAATTAGGAGAATGCCCTTAAATTATAGTTTAAAAAGTCCCCACTAACACTCAATTTCCAGAGTTTAAAAAAAAGTAAATAAAATTGTAATCGGATGAAGCGATTCCTTGTTCTTTCTGCTATTTAATTTGCTAGGTTTTATATGCTTTACCTAAAGATCACACAGATAGCATCGTTCTCAGAACAATTGTTTCAAATATTGGAACGATTACTCATCCGCTTCTTTAGGCCTCTTCTTTCTATACACTCCTTACAAATAAGACGTATACCGTAAAAATATATTATTAAATTCTGAACAGAACCAAATGGGTTTCTCTTGAAAATTGTCATATGCGCTGTCTTGATATGACATCTTTATTTACTAACTTTCCCGTCAAAGGAGTTCGAAATTGCCTGAGAACTAGAATGCGCGAATTCCATTATACACTGAAGTGCCACATTGAATTAAGGATTTGCAATGCGATGAAAATTTTGTAGCGTTGTGCGTCATTTCTGAGGTAGCTGTGATAACTGGATATATAATTAGTAACTGTGGTTGTTGTGAATCAGTCTTTTCAACTGCCAGTAGGGGTAAAGCTCGTGATTCAGACGCCTTCGATCGCGGATAAATAATAGGCACTCTACGCATTGTACTACGCATGGGCCATTCAATTTTCGATATCTTCAGAGAACTAGGATTTTCCCGCTCGACAGTGTCAAGAATATACCGAGAATACACGGATGGTGGAAAAAAACTAGCAATCGGGCAAACTGTAAAGGACAATTAGCCTTGAACGAGCGTGGTAGAAAACGGCTTAGCCGTATTGTACGTATCCAGCAAAGCCAAAAATTAGCTCCAATTACCACCCAGCTGAATCAGGGTGCCATTCGAACAGTCAGTAAACGCTCTCCTTGCTGTATGGGCTTCGGGAGCCGTAGATCTACGAAAGTACCGTTGCTCAATGCACGCCATTGAGGCTGCACGTCTTGCCTGAGCAAAAAAACACAGAGAGTGGACTCTAGCGGACTGGAAACGAGTAGTAAGGAGCATCGATTCCGACTACTTCATACCAATGGGAGGCTCAGAATATGGCGCCAGGCTCATAAAGCCATGGATCCTGCATGCCAGGTTCCAACGGTACAAGATCATGGTGACTCAGTCAATGTCTAAGGTGCTTTCTTTGGGCAGTTTTGGGGATCTTTAGTACTTTTACCAATATCCCTCAATGCAATTTGGTACGTAGATTGCTGAGGGATCACCTCATCCCTTTATGTCTTCCTGTCATCTACGTGGAAGTGGAGTATTATTTCAGCATGACAACTGCTCCTCTCACAGGTCCCGGTTGGCTTACTGCCTGGCATTTCTCTGACTTCTCTGACATAAATTAGCCACCAAGAAGCCCAGACTTAAATCCTATTAAGAAAAAGAAACAACGTATAAGGGCTCAAATAAAATGTGTTTAAAAGCATACAGCTGTTTCAAAACCTCTAAGGTTTCCTCATCAGTGCTTAAAATAAAAGTTAAATTAAAACTAAAACATTGTGTAAAAAGGGGTGGGGAGGTGGACAGAGAGTCAGAAAAGCGTACCTTTCAGCTCTACTGCCAACGGTGAAATGCGACATATGGCTGGCAAACAGCTACGGAGTTGATCTCACGCGCATATTCAGGGAGACCAATCAAAATCACCCAATTGCTCTGGAAGAGTCCAAACTTAGAAGGAGAAAAAAGGGGGGGAGGGAGTGGAGAAAATTATAGAAAATTAAACCATATCTTTGAAAAATTGGGCGTACTGGACAAATCGTTAACTAAACTGTTTGAATTTTTCCATATGTGATAAGCTTCCAAGAAGTCCAGATCATAGATTGAAGTACATTTCTGTATTATGGAGGCTTCGGAAAATTTAAAATTATGGTTGTTGGACCAGCAGTGGTTGGCAATAGCGGAACGTTTAATATCACAATTTTTAACGCAAGTTTTATGCTCCCCCAAACTGATCTTAAAGGCACGCTTCGTTTGACCAATGTACATTTTGTTGCATTCGCAAGATATCCTGTAAATACCCCAATTTGAAAAACTATCAATTGGAAGGTTCAGATTTGTGAATTGAATTTTATTAAAAGGAGTATAAACTACTTTAAAGTCAAATTTTGACAAGATTTTAGAAATTTGATGGCTTATTTTCGGAAAATATGGGAGTATAATTAAATTTTCATTAGCGACAGTATTAGCCCTGGGTTTTGTACGTTTACTTAGTTTGTTATGAATGGAATCGACGATTTCAGCTGTAAAACCTCTATCAATGGCAATGGATTTAATGTAGTCTAATTCTGTTTTTAGTAAACTGTCGGAAGAACAAATATTTAAAGCCCTGTAAACATAACTGTTAAAGGCAGCCAACTTTTGATTAGGTGGATGGGATGAAAGGCGATGTGGGGGTAAGGATACTGCGAATGGTTTACGGTAAACAGTAGTGTGAAACAAATTATTTTCGCGGAAAACCATAACATCAAGAAAGGGCAAACGACTGTTATTTTCGAGTTCGAAAGTGAACTGAATATGTTCATCTATAGAATTCATAATATCGAGAATATTAGTTTGATTAAGATCATCAGAGTTCAATAATGCAAAGCAGTCATCGACATAGCGGATGTAAAATGGAAAGTATAATATCTTGAAAAGGTTTGATTCGTAATAGTGCATGTAAATATCACTGAGGGTGGGGCTGAGGGGGGAGCCCATGGACAAACCATCAGTCATGCAATAAAAATTACCATTAAAAATGAATGTGTTTTGCGATAAACAAATGCTAGTAAGATGTATAAGCTCATCAATTTCGTAATATGAATAATGAAATTCTTGTAGGCGTATTTTAAGACAATTTAAAGCACCTTGAACCGGTACGTTAGTAAATAGTGATTTAACGTCGAATGAAACCATACTATTGTTTTGAGTACCACTGAAGCTACGAAGCTTATTAACAAACTCATAAGAGTTCCTGCAAGTGTAGATATTGTTAGAGAGCAGGGGGGAGAAAATATTCCTATAAATTAGCGAAATATCTGACCTCTATTTTCTCCCCCCTGCTCTCTAACAATATCTACACTTGCAGGAACTCTTATGAGTTTGTTAATAAGCTTCTAGCTTCAGTGGTACTCAAAACAATAGTATGGTTTCATTCGACGTTAAATCACTATTTACTAACGTACCTGTTCAAGGTGCTTTAAATTGTCTTAAATTACGCCTACAAGAATTTCATTATTCATATTACGAAATTGATGAGCTTATACATCTTACTAGCATTTGTTTATCGCAAAACACATTCATTTTTAATGGTAATTTTTATTGCATGACTGATGGTTTGTCCATGGGCTCCCCCCTCAGCCCCATCCTCAGTGATATTTACATGCACTATTACGAATCAAACCTTTTCAAGATATTATCCTCTCCATTTTACATCCACTATGTCGATGACTGCTTTGCATTATTGAACTCTGATGACCTTAATCTTACTAATATTCTCGATATTATGAATTCTATAGATGAACATATTCAGTTCACTTTCGAACTCGAAAATAACAGTCGTTTGCCCTTTCTTGATGTTATGGTTTTCCGCGAAAATAATTTGTTTCACACTACTGTTTACCGTAAACCATTCGCAGTATCCTTACCCCCACATCGCCTTTCATCCCATCCACCTAATCAAAAGTTGGCTGCCTTTAACAGTTATGTTTACAGGGCTTTAAATATTTGTTCTTCCGACAGTTTACTAAAAACAGAATTAGACTACATTAAATCCATTGCCATTGATCGAGGTTTTACAGCTGAAATCGTCGATTCCATTCATAATAAACTAAGTAAACGTACAAAACTCAGGGCTAATACTGTCGCTAATGAAAATTTAATTATACTCCCATATTTTCCGAAAATAAGCCATCAAATTTCTAAAATCTTGTCAAAATTTGACTTTAAAGTAGTTTATACTCCTTTTAATAAAATTCAATTCACAAATCTGAAACATCCAATTGATAGTTTTTCAAATTGGGGTACTTACAGGATATCTTGCGAATGCAACAAAATGTACATTGGTCAAACGAAGCGTGCCTTTAAGATCCGTTTGGGGGAGCATAAAACTTGCATTAAAAATTGTGATATTAAACGTTCCGCTATTGCCAACCACTGCTGGTCCAACAACCATAATTTTAAATTTTCCGAAGCCTCCATAATACAGAAATGTACTTCAATCTATGATCTGGACTTCTGGGAAGCTTATCACATATGGAAAAATTCAAACAGTTTAGTTAACGATTTATCCAGTACGCCCAATTTTTCAAAGATATGGTTTAATTTTCTCTAATTCTCTCCACTCCCTCCCCCCCCCTTTTTTCTCCTTCTAAGTTTGGACTCTTCCAGAGCAATTGGGTGATTTTGATTGGTCTCCCTGAATATGCGCGTGAGATCAACTCCGTAGCTGTTTGTCAGCCGTATGTCGCATTTCACCGTTGGCAGTAGAGCTGAAAGGTACGCTTTTCTGACTCTCTGTCCACCTCCCCACCCCTTTTTACACAATGTTTTAGTTTTAATTTAACTTTTATTTTAAGCACTGATGAGGAAACCTTAGAGGTTTTGAAACAGCTGTATGATTTTAAACACATTTTATTTGAGCCCTTATACGTTGTTTCTTTTTCTTAATATATTGGCACAAAGTACAATCCTTCCCCACTTTTTATTAAATCCTATTCAGCTTCTTTGTAATGCTTTGGAAAAAGTTGTGAAAGCACTTCACATAACACAAGAGACCGTACCTGGACAGCTCTAGCAGATGTTTGGCAAGCCATGCCTGTGAAACACTTCCGGATGCCTCGTCGTTTGGTAGCCGTTATAAAGGTCAGAAGTTCGTTAGTAATTTGTTACCCTTAATTAAATGGCATTTCAGTGTATACTAATATTGAAATAAAGAAGCTTCTCGTCCTCACTAGATTATGCGCTTTCATTGAAAGACCTTCACTTTTAATTATAAGTACAACAAATAATAAAACGGCCTTGTCATGGGCAGTTCAATCTCTGCACCAGTGTTGCCAGTTTGGTCTTTTTTAAATTTAGAAATTCAGAATTCATACCTTAAATACGGAAAAGGATCATTTTTACCTTATGTAATCACGGAATGTCTGTCATTAAATAAAGAAAATATTACAAATCGAAGCAGATTTATATTCCAGCATGAATTCGGGATTTCTGAATTTAAAAAGGGACAAACTGGCAACCCTGCTCTCCACCGCTCTCTGATATCTATTTATATGTATTATTTTGAAGAAAAATTATTCTATATCTTTAATTCTAAATGCTGGCTAAAGTATGTTGATGACACATTCATTTTAATTTATAAATCTAGTAACGTTTCTGTTTTTAATACAGGGTGTCTACAAATTAGCTGGGCAATTTCGTAAGTTAAGAACTTCCGAAATATTAAATGAAATTAACTAGTTGAAAGTTGACTAGTAGTAATATTGACGAAGTTTATTCATAGATGGCGTTAGGTGTCATAACGGACTCTATCGCTTAGCGAGCGGAGGTGTTATTCATTGGCACCACGATCACGAGATCTTTCACTGCTTGATTTTGGTGTATGGGGTTTTGTAAAGGATGAACTGTACAAGCCGCCACTTGCTGCATCCATTCCGGAACTAAAATCAAGAATCTGCACTGGAATTAATTTAATCGAAGGAGACATGCTGACAAATCTGTGGCAAGAAACGATTTACCGATGGGAACTTGAACTATTTTTCTATCTTGCAACAATATGTACTTTAATTTTTTTTTCCTGTCAATTCCATTCAATAAATCATTCTTTTTCCCCAACTAATTTGTAGACACCCTGTATAGAAAATTCCAATGATCCTTATATTCAATTCATGACTAAAACCGAGCATGACAATAAACTTTTCTTTCTTGAAGTCCTAGTTACGAAGTTCGAATGCCATTTTCAAACTTCTGCATACAGAAAAAGGTGTGCCGTGTTAATGCGTCCGCAGACCTTACCAAATCACACTACTAAACAAAAAAAATTGCAGCTTTTCACACAAATGAGTAGCGTGCTCTTATTAATTGTTCTGGTATTGAATCTCTTTCTAAATAAATAAAGCATTTTAAATCCGTAGCAGTATGTAGAGGTTTCAATCCTTCTATTATTGACAAATCTGTGAATAAATTTCGCAAGTCTTCTGTCAATTCTGTGGTTGTCCCAATTACAAACAATTTTCATGATAAAACCATTACTCTCCTATTCCACCCAATTTTAATATAAATTAGCAAAAGTTTTAAACTGTTTAAATTTAATGTTATTTTTAAATCCACTAATAAGTTTCATTTTCCTTCTACTAAATCAATAATCCCAATCCGATGAGCACATTTTCACCGTTCCTCCCCCAACAATGGACCTTATTCACGCGACAATAGGTCAAGGCTAAAATTCGTCTAAAATATTTACTTTTGAATATTACCATAGTGCTGTATGGAGTATGTGTTATTAGTGCGTGTTTGTTAAAAATACCACAAAAAAAATCATTGTTGTAGCGCAAGATACTTAATATATTGTAATATAAATTCAAAATGTTGTTCAGTATCCGAGAAAATTCGCTAAAATTTCAAATTTTCGGCTAAAACTTATGAACTCAAACTGGATCGAGGCTAAAGATGGCCTGCTGGAGGTATTTGCGACTGTGCACACTGGCAGTACAGTGGCTAGAATAACGGATCAAGATACCGCCAGCTCTGTAGTATGACTTCACGTGCATAAGGTCGAGGCTAACGAAAAAGACAAGCTACCGCGGTGCATTCCACGTATCTTTTTTTACAGACCGCTGGAGTCACGTGATGCTCGAATGCACCAATGCACGTGTACGAAAAGAGCATCACGTCACTCTAGCGGTCTGTAAAAAAAGACGCGTGGGATGCACCGCAGTAAGCCTATCTTTTTCGTTAGCGTCGCATAAGGCCCATTTAACATCACCCAATCCTCCCCCAATGATTCTCGTACAGAATACTTTCTGCAATTAATCTATTCCCTGCCACAATTACAATTTATTAAAGTTTTCCGGCATACTAATATTTTATGATAAACAAGAGGATAAACCAGGGTTTCTCGGGTTACAGAATGTATGTAATATATGTATACTTGAGTCAACACCTGTTTAGTATTCAAGTTTTTTGTACGTAATGGCTACACTATATTTAGAGAGCCTGAATGGCAACACGAATGTATTTTAATGATCGTATGTGCTTGAGCTATGAGTACGCTATCTTGTAATCACGATGCATGCCGTGATCTTAGCCCAGCTAATATGCTACTAAATATAAACTTATGTTATTAATAAACTTAGTTCGATCTTAAGATCTCTCTTCGTCGTTAAATCCAAGTATGATACATGGTGTCAGTTCGTATTTGACTTGGATGGAAACAGTCTTCTAAGACGTTGAGCTATCACGCTGTTTCGCAAAGGGGGTTGAAACTGCTTTAAGTGGAATTTTTGTGTTCTATAATCACGTGGTAAATAACAGTGAACTCTCGTGTTCAAAATAAATATGGATAGTTTCAATACCCCCAGTGAATTGACATTCAGTGCGCCAAATTCATCAGACAATTGGCTAAAGTGGAAACAGAAGTTTGATAACTTCATGTTGGCCTCTGAAAAGAATGGAAAGGACAATAAAATTAAAATAACCATTCTACTGAACGTTATTGGTGACGAAGGCGTCAGCGTTTTCAACACTTTTCGCTTTGAAGATAGAGAAAGCAAGGAAAAATTTGACAATGTCATTAAGAAGTTTGAAAACCACTGCTTGCCCCAAAGTAACGAGGTATTTGAACGCTTCAAATTCTTTTCCTGTTCTCAGAAAGACGGACAAGCCGTAGACGTATATCTGACGGAATTAAAAACATTAGCCTCGTCATGTGGATTTGGAGTACAAGAACCGAGTCTTCTGCGAGATCTAATAGTACTTGGAATTCGGGACAAGAGCTTACAGGAAAGACTACTTCGGGAATCGGATCTGACGCTGAAGAAAGCTGTGGACAGCATTCGAGCCTGTGAAGTTAGTAGCGAAAAGATGAAGACCATTAATGACCCCAAATGAAGTGAAGTGAACGTGGTTAATGAAAAGAAAAAAGCCATGAACTTTAAACAATTTAGTGACTGTAAATCGTGTGGAAGAAAACATGTCAAAGGACAGTGTCCAGCATACAACAAACTGTAATCTGTGTAAAAAAAGCATCATTTTCTTGCTGTTTGCAAGAGTTCAAATAAGGTAAGCCAACATAGAAATAATTTTCAAAAAGTCAATGAGGTAAATAGCTCTGACATTAATTGTTTGTATATTGATAATGTTTTAATTGATGTTGATACTGTAAATTCAACTGAGAGAAAATGGTATAAAACAGTAACAGTTGGAGATCAGCAAGTAAATTTTAAACTAGACACAGGTGCTTAAGTTAATATTCCTCCTGTGCCAGTTTTTCAATCTTTTGATTTAAAGTTTAAAAACTATTTGACCCAACTGATATTGTTTTATTATCATATGGTAGTCATAAGCTGAAACCTGAAGTGTGCATTATGCTAACATGTAATACTGATAAATGTTCTAATGTAAAGTTAAATTTTGTTGTTATGGATGTTAAGGCTAAGCCTTTATTGGGATTACAGGCATGCCAAGAGTTACAGCTGATACAGTTGATTGATGAAATTAGATTTTTAATTAAATTTAATTTGTAAGTATCAAAATGTCTTTGAGAGTTTAGGTAAATTTCCTGGTAAGACACATCACATTGAAGTGAAAAATTATGTGAAACCCATCATAAATCCACCGCGAACGATACCTCAATCTCTTCATAAAGAGCTAGACAAAATTCTTAATGAATTGACAAAGCTAGGAATTATATCCCCTGTAAATTAATCAACAGATTGGGTCAGCAGCCTTGTAGTGGTTGAAAAGTCAAACGGCAAGTTGAATATTTGTCTTCACTCTAGAAACTTAAATAAAGCCATTAAAACGGAGCACTATGTTATTTTTTCTGCAAATGAAATCATTAGTAAACTTGAAGGAAAACAGCATTTTTCAGTGCTCGACTTAAAAGAGGGATTCTGACAAATTGTGTTAGATGAAGCCAGCTCAAAATTGTGCACTTTTAATTCTCTTTTTGGTCGTTACTGCTTTCATAGATTACCTTTCGGAATCTGCACCGTACCAGACGTGTTCCAAAAAAACTAATTTTAAATTGTTTGGTGATATATAAGGTGTTGAAATATTTCGATGATTTAATTATAGGAGGTAGAACTAGAGAGGAACATGACCAAATTCTTTTGAAAGTTTTAGAGAGAGCACAATCAGATAACATAAAGTTTAATCCTGAAAAATTTCAGTTTAGAGTAAATAAAGTTAAATATATGGGTTTAATTATTTCTAAGGTTGGGATTAAAACTGATCCTAGTCATGTTAAGGAAATTGATGAGCTTGATAAGCCATCATGTAAACGTGATATCAAAAGGCCATTGGGTATGGTTAATTTCTTAAGTAATTTTTTACCCAATGTATCAGCTGTAACAGCCCCAATGAGAGAATTGTTAAAACATAATGTAGAGTTCAAGTGGAACCATGAACAAGAAACTAGTTTTGAAAATATCAAAAAACTAATAAGTTCAGTTCCTGTTTTAAAAGTGTTCAATCCTTCATTACCTATAACTGTTCAGTGTGACAGTTCACAAAGTGGACTAGGTGCCTGTCTCTTACAAGAGGGACACCCAGTGTCATTCGCATCTAGAAGTTTGAGCGAGTGTGAAACAAATTATGCTCTAATTGAGAAAGAATTGCTCGCAATTGTATTTGCATTTGAAAACTATCATAATTTGTTGTGTTGTCACAAAGTATTAGCTGAAAGTGATCGTAAACCTCTAACATCAATTGTACACAATCCCATTGGTAAAATTACCACTCGCTTGCAACGTATGTTGCTTAAATTGCTTAAGTATAATTTTACTATAAAATATGTCCCAGGTAGTAAAATGTGCCTTGCTGACACTTCGTCAAGAGCAATTTTAAGTGATGTGGGTGAAGAAGACCCCGAAATGCTAAATGTGGTACACTCTGTTGCAAAACTTTTGCCAATGAGTGAAAACAAATTCAAGCAGTTCCAAAAGTTAACTGCTGAAAATGAGAAACTTCAGTTAGTTTCCAAATTTTTTAAGGAGGGTTGGCCTAAAAGTAAAAAATTAATTCCTAAAAATATTCTCTGCTATTATAAAGTTAAAAACAGTATATATGTTGCTGATGGATTAGTATTTTTAGAGGATAAAATTGTGGTACCAAATGCACTCAGGCAGGACATGTTATTTCTTATTCATGAATTACACTTAGGCATAAGAAAATGTAAAAGCAGAGTTCGAGAAATAATGTACTGGCCAGGCATCACCAGAGATATTGAAGAATTAATCAGTAAATGTAGAGTATGTGAAAATTTTCAAAAAACGCAGACTAAAGAACCACTAGAACCTCATGATATTCCAAATAGGCCTTTCGAAAAAATAGGTATTGATCTCATGTATTTACATAACACACATTACCTTGTAGTAGTTGGTTATTTTTCCAAGTGGATAGAGGTAGTAAAAGTTGATAATAAGACCAGCGAGGAAATTATATTTAAACTAGAGGTTATTTTCTCAAGATTTGGTATCCCTGAAACAATAATTTGCGACAACAATCCGTTTAATGATTACAAATTTAAAAACTTTGGAAAGGAATGGGACATAGAAATTTCCTTCACTAGTCCAAATTTTTCACAAAGTAATGGGATGGTAGAAAAGGTAGTTGGCATTACTAAAGCCATTTTCAAAAAATCCTTTGAGGAAAGCCGAAGACCTGCAATACGGTTACTTGAATATAGGAACACTCCTATTGCGGGCTTAGGTTTATCTCCAGCCCAAATAATGTTCGGTAGGCGACTACGAACTAAATCACCTGTAAGCAATAAAATGCTTAATCCAGATATATTTGGCAGTGTAAACACTAAGTTGTTAAGACATCAACAAATTCAAAAGCACTATTATGATAAGTCATCAAAAACGTTAAATGAGTTAGAGCCAAGTGCAAAATCACTGTTCAAAATTTTAAAACTAAAGTATGGGAGCCAGCAACGGTTATTTCTAAAACAAGAAATCCAAGATCATATAAAATTAGAACCGCAAGTGGCAGAATATATATAAGGAATAGAAAATTCCTAAGAACATCCAAAACATCGCATTCTGGCTATTGTGATAATATGCTTGACACTTTACCAGATGTCAAGACTGAACAAATGAATGTTTCAAGTTCAACCCCATCGCATCACATTCCACCACAAAATATTGTAAATAATGCACCATTTATTACTTCATGTGATTGAATGATAAGACCTCCAAAACACTTAAATGATTATGTTTGTTATTAAGTATCTGTAGTAATAATTGTATTTATACAGGGTGATTCATAAATATCGAAACAATAAGCTATTTCCTTAAATATTGCCCCTAGATCCATACTTCCAGTTCCAAAGTTTCTTAAAAAAAGGTGCAAAATTTAATGACATAAGTTGCAATTCCATGGGGTGTCTATTTGAAAAAATACGAAAATTAAATTTTTATACGGCCTCCGTAGTGTAAAAATTCCAATCAGGAAAACTTTCCTTTTCCATTCCTGAATTAAACACAAAAAATTGCATCTTCATATCTGAAAAATTCGCAGAGTTATGGCCGTTTAAATAATTCATCAAGTTTTAAGGGATTAGACACAAATTGAAATGCGTGCAAGCCAAGAAACAATGTTACTTTAAGAGTTCTAGGAAACATGTAAAAAATATATTTGTTGAGTTAGAATTTTGATTTTTTTTTCTTTTTTGTGATGGTTAACCATATAATTTGAAAACAAAATCACAACCTAATATTTCTCATAAAGTTTTTAAAAAATTTAAATGATTAGTACTTTTTTAAGCGGATTTAATTTAAAATCTTTATAACTTGAAACATTATAAACCGGATTTAATTTTTTTTTCGTTTTAATTAAAAAGGAAAGTAAAATTTTAGTTTTGTTTCAAGATTTTTTAAAATATTAATTTTAAAAATATTAAAAATATCTATTTAAAAAATTACGTAACTTATTTTTTAAAAAATCATATTTCAAAAGTAAATTTATTTTCAAATTTGCCGAAGCAAAATTAACGTAAAGTAATAAAAAAAGACATGTTTCAAGTTTGCACCTTTTTTATTTATGATTCTTGACTTATAATAATTTAAAGACGAAAAATGGTAAAAAGAAAAAAAAAGAAAAAAATTAGGAAGAAAAACACATTTAAAGTTTTAAACGTTGATTGGCTCCTAATAAAATGTTTAAATGCTTTTAAAAAATTGCACGTAAAAAAGTAACTTCTTTCTGTAGATTAAACTTCCGATTCAGTTTAACTTTTGCCGTTTCCACCTCCTTTTTGTACTATTTAAATGTCCATAAATAAATGTTAAATGTGTAATTTGAAACAATGCTTTTTCTAACATGCCGATTAAGAGTTTTTCATAATTTTAGCCCTCACAAATTCAGGCTTTTTATCGTCCCGGCGAGGCCGTTAAAACAGTCTGTATTCAGGGGCCGGGCCGGACCAGACCCGGGATTGGCGACTTTTTTCTGAAGACTCGGTCAGGCTGAGCCTAACGTATTTTTCCCTATCGAACCGGGCATTGGTGTGATTTATGACGGTCAATTATCTACACGAGGGATATGGGCCCAAAGGGGGGGGGTCCTTCTGTAGGGATCTTTCTAAGAGAACCTAACCCGTATTTACGCAAGGATATCCAAGGTTCGAAGAAAACAACTGAAAACTCCAAACGATTGGGCGAACGACGCGATTGGCCCCAGCACCTCCCGTCTACCAGCTTCGAGAGCAGAATCTGTCAGCCACTGGTTATACCAAACCGAGACTGGCTTCCTTATTCCTAGGTCTCTCCTGGGCGAAATTTTCAGTCCCGGTCTAGAGACAACCCGTATTATAACCATTATCTATGACTGACTTAATCCGTGCAAAGATAACTAAAATTTTGCTCAGCCCAAAAACTTTTACAACAAATGCATACATTTTTAAATGGCCATTATTTTACAATAAAACTTTAAAATTTATTTTATTAAGGGATAGTAGATTTTAAGGCAAAAAAATTAAAATACACTGAAACTAGTGAAAAAAATCTGCCTGTGACGGAATCCTTTCTTAAACGGAAAAATCTGTTGATCCATGGAAAATGAATATAATAATACCTGAGAAAAAATAGACTACATTTACAACTCCTAAAAAGGGAACTTGTCGCTTTTTTTAAAATTTCCTATGTGATATTATCTTAAAAGATTTTACTTTATAGCATTTTTCATTGTCTGCAACACATGGAATATGGATTAACGATATTAAAGGAGAAGTGAATCATTTACATATAAATAGAGATTCATTAATAAAACAAATATTTAGAGCTTTTGGCGCTTCTTTAAAAATAAAAATTATAAACATGAAAAAAGAAAAAAATATAATAAGTATTTTTGGTCAGAACTCCTCCATACGAAACAACTTTTAACCAGAGCCTGATTATCACAGGGGAACACGGGGCACGTGCCCCGGACCCACATTTTCAGGGAGCCCCAAAAGGCATTTTGTGCACTCTGAAAAAAACAAACTAATGTAAATTTCCATTTGTAGTTCATAAAAAATGTATTTTTCCCATTCATGTAAACTAAACTATCTCAGTTTTTCACTAACGACAATGAATTATAACGTAAACTTCGAAATTACGAGATGAACGGATATTACATCTAACATGTTTCATTCAAACTTATATTTTTACATATGTCTATAATATATTGTTTTTTCGTTGTAAACTGCACGTACAAGTGTTTGTCAAGATTATAATGCATGAATTGTTTTGAGAAAGAGGGCCCCGACATGGATTGTGTGCCCCGGGTCCAACAGAGAGTTAATCGGGCTCTGCTTTTAACCATATCGATGCAAAAAAAAACTATGTAGAAATTGAGTCAAGCCGGGCCAGGCTACGATTTGAACTTTTTTCCAGGCAGGGCCGAACTTTTTTTCCTATGGGTCGGTTTGGGACCGGGCCTAGATATTTCGACCCATGCAGACCACCAGCATACTTTGAAAACAGGTTTAACGTGAAATCTGTACGCTGCCTATTTTATGTCCAAAGGAGAGGCACTGTCTTATATCAACTTTTAATAATGTACAATTTGTGGATGATACCTATCTTGCATTCAGATTGAGTCAAAAACTCGTCGCTCAGAGGCATGGATAAATGGTGTAAGTCACGAATTTTGGATTTTGATATCTCTGCGAATTTTGAAGATATCGAGATGAATTTTTTTTGGGTTTAATTCAGGAATGGATAAGGAAAAATTTCCTAATTGGGAAATTTACTCTACGGGGGCCGTATAAAAATTTATTTTTTGTATTTTCTCATATAGACCCCCCATGTAGTTAAAACTTATCTCATCAAATTTTGAACCTTTTTTAATGAAACTTTGCGATTGGAAGTATGTGCATAGGGGCAATATTTAAAGAGATAGCCTATTGTTTCGATATTTATGAATCACCCTGTATATTACAATAATTGTATTTATATAGTGTAATGATTATATTTAGTAAGTTATTTATAATGTATTATATAATCTATGTCTCTTTGAAATTAAAAAGAAGGGTGAAATATATATATACTTGTGGAAACACCTATTTAGTATTCAAGTTTTTTGTATGTAATGGCAACACTATATTTAGAGAGCCTGAATGGCAACACGAATGTATTATTATGATCGTATGTACTTGAGCTGTGAGTACGCTCTCTTGTAATCACGATGCATGGCGTGATCTTAGACCAGCTAATATGCTATTAAATATAAACTTATGTTATTAATAAACTTAATTCGATCTTAAGATGTCTCTTCGTCGTTAAATCCAAGTATGATACAATATAGATGAAAACCATCATATATATTACTTCTGATATCAATATCCTTTTTTCTCGGCACATACAATAAAGGCACAGCGATGAATGAGGTATTGTTTGAAAGGTTCTGCAAGCAGCTTTTGCGTAATATACTTATATATCGTTAAAAAAAAAGATTGTTTGATATAAAAAAAAAAATTGCAGTTAATCAATCATTAACGAAAAAGTTTATCAACAAATCATCTCAAAGATTGCGGCGAGAAAGCCTCGCACGGGTCTAATGTATTCTTTTTTTTTTTTTTTTTTTTTTTGATAACTGTAATAGATATTTCACAATTAATTGATATATTTTACCAAAAATCATATTTATATGGAATATAACAATAATGCAGTATAAAGTTTTGAAACGTTTTAAAAGCGATATTTTCACAGTGGCCTTGCGTCCGGAGTTGACAACCGAAGAAATCATTAAAGATCGCTATTTACAATCAGACTTTTTGATTATGTTCATTTCAGTGGTTTAAACGCGAAGTTCAATTACATGTCTTAAATTAGTGTTTTATTTTTGTCTACTACTTTATTTATCGGTTGATGAATGTTTTAATTTCGTTATGGAATGGTAAGTGGAAACAAATGATGAGCTATTTATATTAAATTAAGTGCAAATGGGTTTCGTAATCGTCTGTACGCGGTAGAGATAGATTTGAAAAAATAATTATGCTTGAAAATTATTTTAAAAACAATAAAAATTGCGATACAGTTTTCAAACGAATTGCAATATAGTTTTCAAACAAATTGCATTTTAAAGTACATATTTTCCCCTATTCCACGGTGTAAAAATTGAAAATGTATGGTACTTAGAAGTTTAAAAAATTGCAATGAAATTTAATAAAAGTCAAATTTAATCGTCTGATGTGGTCACCTATAAAATGACGTCATCGTTACGCACGGATACGTTTGTCCTTTATAATATAGCTACGTCATAATATTTCAAGTGATTATCAAATTCCCTCCTCAACAAGGCAAAACTTTGGCTCATTTTTAAAAGTAAAGGGCATAAAAATTGGCAGGCCTGACTACTGAAGCTATTTAAAACCAAATAGCGGTTTCCATTTTTTTATAAATAAATTACTTATCGAGTTATAAAAAAATTCTTGTCACGTGACGACAAGTTTTTCCCCTTTTACGCGCTACCGTGTCCGGAACTTGGGTCAAAACGCTCATTTTGAAAGTATTTTCTGAAAGATCTGCTGCCTTTACCATGGAGCTATGAAAAGAGAACAGTAGACATACGATCTTCGACCGTGGAAAGCTTTGACGCGGAATAACGAGTTATTTCCCCCTTTTCTGGATCCGCCATATTTGACTTTGACTGATAACAGTCCAGAACGGAAATTGAAGACATTTGTGTCGCAAAAGGTGTCGCTGGCGAGCTCCCATGGCCGGGCACTAAGTTAAACGTCCCAGGTAAGCCAGAGACCTAAATTATGCTTTTTCTGTTCCATGAAGGTTTACTGACCATTTTAAACTAAACTGCATCGAAATCGGTCCGGTGGTTTCAGAGATATGGGTCTTTAAAATTTTAGTCCTCTCTGTTAATCTCTAACCCATACTTCGAAATCCGCCATTGCTGCTGGACTGATACCATTTCAATGCTTATAATAAATAAAATAGATTTTTCCCAAAGTTCTGGGAATTTGTTACATATTCTAAAAACTTTTATGAACATTTGCATAGTAACAGAACATTCGTATGTTACCTATTAGCGAAGTTATGGATTTATAAATTATTTTGGTAATTGCTCTCGGTGCGTCAGTGTGTTGTAGCTCATCTTCAAAAAATTTTTTTTAATTTAAAGTGTAATAAAAGCTAAAAAATTGTTGCTGTGGTATTTCTTTGCTAACTTAAAAGCCTCCAGGATCCATTTCAGTAAGTGTTATTGACTTTTATCATGATTAAGTGTCTCCTCCCCTCAACTAAAAACCTCATGTTTTGGCACGACCGCCATGTTTAAAGCTTTCCTATGGGACAGATCGCAATATTTACCTTTTTTGATTGCCTCATAATTTAACTTATAAAGCTTATTTGTTTCTTAAAACTGATCAATTCGTGTACTATAATGTCTAAACATTACTCCGCCACCAATTTTAAATTGCTGGCAATAAATTAAGGTACTTAAATGATTCTTTGAAAGACGTAGTAAAATGTTTCAACATTTCAGGTCGCCAAAGAAATAGCATGGGTGACATCATTTTCTAATAAAATTATAAAAAATACTTTTAATGCTTTTAGCAATTATTAATTGTATTGAAAAGATGTAGGAGGCTTTAAAGTTCATTTCGCCATAATTTTTACAAAAATATATTGTATGTAAGTGCTATTTTTACTACTCAAAACTTGTACATATTTTCTGTTTTTTGCTCCAAGCTGGCGGATAGGGGATTCTCCAATTCCCCATTTTAATCATTAAATCTCCATAGGAATAAATGTGAATTGAATATTTTTTGAAAATTTATTTAAATAACTCATACTGTTTATTACATAAAGTGGTGTGCATGAATGTAAAGTAGAAAGTTTGAAGTTTCCTCCGCCATAATTTTTATTGAGTTTTATTATGTTATTAAGTGATTTAAGAGCATTTTAAAATATGTTATTTTATGCATCTAATTTTACTCAAGGTGGCGCTGGTTTCGTTCTCGTTACTCATTGCCGCCCAAGTTAGGCAAGGGTTGAGTTGTTTTGGCCTGGGGATGAGTCCTTTGCAGAACTATCCCTTTACATTCTTTAGAAAAAGGTTTTACATAGATATAAAACATGTAGCCAACTAATATAATGATGCCGACATGTTAAAGCTTTGAATATTTAAATCTTTGCTAATCAATGATACATTGTATGATATGCCACAATCTTAAATATAGTACAAAAGGTGCTCAGTTACATTTAAGAAAAGTATTGGGAGTACAAAGTACTCACAACAATGGTAAAAGTTAAAGATTGAAAGTTGTAATGAAGATAATTATTACAAAGAGAGCCAATTTGCTGTATTTTCACAAGGCTAAGAATTTGAATCATCATAGGGTGTTGCCACAAACTAATTAGCGCAACGAGTGACGTAATAAATAAAATAGATATGGTACAATCTGTACACGGGAGTATTTATAAAGTTAGCATTGAATTATGGGTAGCTCTGGGTGTCTGGTAATGGTGTTATTACACGAGGACTCAAAGACGCTTGGAATCCCAGGCGTCTAGCGACAACAGCCGTCTCAAAGTCCGTCTTTTCCAAGCATTTCATTGGCTGTTCCGGAAAAGGCTTTTCTATTATCAGATTTCCAAGCATATGATTGGCTGTTACTGGCGACTCGCCTCGTTTCGGGCGTCAAAGATGCTCCGACAGAAAAAAGACGCCCGCGCTCCAAGCGACTCCCCTGGAGCCATAGGAATACATGGAGACGCCCGGAATGTGAAGCGTCTTTGACCCCTCGTGTAATAACACCATAAGTTTCCGACACTATTTCACTAACTGAAATACAGAGAATCATGGGTAATTTTCATAAATATTGCTTTCAATTGCTTCAATAAATCACTGCTTATTCATGACAGTACATTACACACTTAACCCTTTGGGGTTTGCAGTGTTTCAAGAGTTCTGAAGTTCCTAACCCCTTGCAGGCACATTTTTACTGAAGTTAGTTATTTAACCCCCTCAGCGCTTCCCTTGTTGTGCAAGTCACTTCGTTAGTCTTTTCCATCCTTTATTTCGTAATTGTTCCAAACCGGAACTTACAAAGAGTAATTTTCAAAATTCGTCTTTTTTAAGCGAAATATTACTCGGAGGGTGCCACATGTACGTATGTCAGATCCTTTTTGGGACGGAGCATCGATTGGCTATCTCCATTTTTCCCTAGCTGTCACCTGGGGGGGAACCGGGGGAAGGGGGGGATTTTTTTTTTTTTAATTTTGTCACAGGGGGGTCATGTGACATATCTAAAGTTAAGTCTTGACCTAAGCTCCACATTCCTGTCTTTCTTTTTTTGTTAGTTCTTTTATTATCCTCCAGGGGGCGTTTTTAGGCGTTTTTTAGAAAGTGCTTGAAAACCCCCAAGTTTGGTGTCCACTGAAAGGTCATGACATAAGCTCTTCATCTACGATCTCATCCCCTAGTTTAACTCCTATTTTAGGCAGTAGTAGGCTCTTTAGGGCAATTGTTCCAAACCGGAACTTACAAAGAGTAATTTTCAAAATTCGTCTTTTTTAAGCGAAATATTGCTCGGAGGGGCCCACATGTACGTATGTCAGATGTTTTTTGGGACGGGGCATCGATTGGCTATCTCCATTTTTTCCTAGCTGTCACCTGGGGGGAACCGGGGGGAGGGGGGGGTAAAATTTTGTTACAGGGGGGTCATGTGACTTATCTCTAGTTAGGTCTTGACCTAAGCTCCACAACCCTGACTTTCGTTTCCTTTTTTTAGTTCTTTTTTTTAGCCTCCAGGGAGCGTTTTTAGGCGTTTTTTGGAAGGTGCTTGAAAACCCCCAAGTTTGGCGTCCACAGAAAAGTCATGACATAAGCTCTTCATCTATAATCTCATCCCCTATTTCAACTCACAATTTAGGCAGTAGTAGGCTCTTTAGGGCAATTGTTCCAAACCGGAACTTACAAAGAGTAATTTTCAAAATTCGTCTTTTTTAAGCGAAATATTGCTCGGAGGGGGCCACATGTACGTATGTCAAATGTTTTTTGGGACGGGGCATCGATTGGCTATCTCCATTTTTTCCTAGCTATCACCCGGGGGGAGGGGGGGTTGAAATTTTGTTACAGGGGGATCATGTGACATATCTCTAGTTAGGTCTTGACCTAAGCTCCACAACCCTGACTTTCGTTTCCTTTTTTTAGTTCTTTTTTTAGCCTCCAGGGGGGCGTTTTTAGGCGCTTTTTGGAAGGTGCTTGAAAACCCCCAAGTTTGGTGTCCACTGAAAGGTCATGACATAAGCTCTTCATCTATGATCTCATCCCCTAGTTTAACTCATATTTTAGGCAGTAGTAGGCTCGTTAGGGCAATTGTTCCAAACCGGAACTTACAAAGAGTAATTTTCAAAATTCGTCTTTTTTAAGCGAAATATTGCTCGGAGGGGGCCACATGTACGTATGTCAGATGTTTTTTGGGACGAGGCATCGATTGGCTATCTCCATTTTTTCCTAGCTGTCACCTGGGGGGAACCGGGGGGAGGGGGGGTTAAAATTTTGTTACAGGGGGGGTCATGTGACATATCTCTAGTTAGGTCTTGACCTAAGCTCCACAACCCTGACTTTCGTTTCCTTTTTTTAGTTCTTTTTTAGCCTCCAGGGGGCGTTTTTAGGCGTTTTTTGGAAGGTGCTTGAAAACCCCTAAGTTTGGTGTCCACAGAAAGGTCATGACATAAGCTCTTCATCTATGATCTCATCCCCTATTTCAACTCACAATTTAGGCAGTAGTAGGCTCTTTAAGGCGCATTTTCACTCATTTCTCAAAATCTTATAGAGAGTCGTAGAGGAAGCCAGTATTTTAAACTTCATAGATTAAATTCACAATTGCATATGCTACATGCCATTTTGGTATTGTAAGGGGACTCTAAAAGGGTTAACTTTTCAACTTCTTTTAAATAAGCTCTGAAACATGGCAGGTGACATATCAAATTAAAATTCTCGTTGAACACTCATGATCCCTGACGTTATTTACTCCCCCAACTTCCCCCACCATTACTTTTTTATCATACCAAGTTCAGCATGAACTTCTTTCAATCACAGGCAAGCCTTAAAAAGTTCATTTAGTTGTTAATATTCCCTGTCTGGTTTTACTTCAGCGAAAAACCTCAAAACTGCAGGACTGGTCTACAGTTAATATTAGACATTTTGTGCAACTACCTATGGCAAAATGCGTAATTATCAAATGTGAAAAACATTCACAGGACATACCACATATCATTGGTAAGGTTTGGTGGAGAGAAACAGGAAACATGAATAAACTTGTCAACAATGTGTACATAAATGTAAATAAAGATTAAATGAAAAGAACTTGAAAGTAACCTAGAGAAAAATGATTGTAAATGGCACATCGAGAGCAATGAGGTATATGAGCATTGAAACTCTTTTTTTTTTTTTTTTTGGTCAGTTTTCTTCAAAATTATGTCCCCTAGTTTATGTAACTTATCTTCCAAAGCCTCTATACATATTTTTTTTTCCCTTAAGATTACTAAAAACCCCCCTCTGTCCGATCATTAATTTTTTTATCTTAGTCATTTACGGTGATCTAGGTCACTGATTTTTACTTTAAACTCTTCTATTTCCCCTTTCCTTCAAAAAGCATGGTTGGGTCCTGGTGATGCCTGGGCCATAATTGAAAAAGTGAATTAATTATACTAAGTGAAAACGCTGTGCAAACAGTATAATCAGGACCGAAAAAGTCACAATAGAAGACATAAGCTGATAGAGAAAATCAGAAGTATTTTTATCTACTGATATTATAAAAATATATATTCACAATGAAACAGGGCGATCCGCGAAATGAAAAAGAGTTGCAGTCGCAAAGGAATGATTCCTCTGTCATAACAGAGTCAAATGAAGACGGGGTGAAGTCTAACGACAAAGAAACACAGCTACAACAGCGATCAAACAAAAATTACCAGCCGGGAGATGAACTGCTGCCATTTGACGCCGAAACAGCATCACGAATGACGATACTGGTTTTAATAGATCAGATGGTTAGACATCAAAAGAAACGCGACAAAGGAAGTAATGAAAATGCACAAAAATACCGAAAGTTTTTGGAAGAGAAAGCGGTGGAAATAGAGAAAGAAAGCGTAAGACAGCACGACAAGGCTGAGAAGGAAGAACACCAAGAACGAGACACGTTGTCGAAAATTGCAGACCAGGTACTAGAACTCATGCACCAACTACAAACGCAGTTAGCGTCAAACAAAGAAGTAAAGATAAAGAATACCATGTCATCAGTAATCAAAAACTTTAAGCAGCTCAAACAACAGACAGAAGAAAAAGATCACTTAATAACGAAACTCAGCGAAAGAATTAAATTCCAAGAAGAGTTAATCAAACAGACAAAACAAGATAAAATCGAAAGAGAAGATCATTTGATCAATGATATGAACAAAATCATACAACAGAACCATGAACAAATGGAAAAAAGACTCGTCGAACATGTTACCACTCTTCAGGCAGAAAACCGAAAGGTCTCAATTAATCATAGAGAGGGAGAAACAGCAATAGAAAATGACCGACCAACATATGCAGAAATGACAAATTTTCCACCGCTCCCACAAGAATGACCGACACTAATATTAACACCAAAAGACAAGGAAACAAAAATGCCAATAATAAAGAAAGTTCTCAATTCTATGAATATGGCTGAATTACCACCAGTAGACTGCCAAACAACTAAACAAAATAAAATAATAATAACATGTAAAAACAAATTTGACCTAGAACAGGTGCAAGATAAAATCTGCACTACAGAAGATATGGCGAAAAACTTGATATTAAAGAACCAAACCCGAAAACAGCCCGAGTGATAGTCTTTGGAGCCCCAGAAGCCCCAGTAGTCACACAGAAAAACGTCGAAAGAGAAGAAGACAGTTCACTGAGCAACTTAGAAGAGCAACAAGAAGTATATGAAAAACATGTACTCTATCCGGCTTTGGAAAGAGCTCTGAGGAGGAAGGTGCAATATAAGCTGATAAGAGTATTGAAAGGAAGAGAGGGCGAGGAAACCTCGCACTTGGTGTTGCAGCTACTGGAGAGAGATGCACTGCAACTAATGGCAGGAAAATTGTGCATAGGATTTAACCGGTGCACGGTAAGACGGTATGTCTTCATTCAAAGGTGTTATCACTGTCAGGAAATAGGGCATACAGCAAGAGTGTGCCAGAATGCAGAGGCCTGCGCTAAATGTGGCAAAGGCCACAATATCAAGGATTGTGCCTCAGAAAAAGAAGAGTGTGTTAACTGCAAAAAAGTGCTCGACTACTACAAGGGGGACCATAGGAAAGCTGGACTATATGAAAAACATCCATCTTGCTATCCATCCTGCAGCGTTTATCAGCGAAAGAAACAAGCAGCGCTAGCATCATTGTCTTATAGAGGTAAAAATTCAAATTAATTCAACAAAATTTACAGAACAACAGATCACAAACCGCTGCTTTTATGAAATTCCTCTCAGACTCGGACTATTCCCTGGTTTGTCTTCAAGATGCATACCTTTATGAAAATAGACCTCTATCACTTCCTCGAACAACACCATGCTATAGTTCAAGCTCTAAAAAAGCCCATATTTTAATCTTAGACCAAAACTTAAAACATAATCTCTCTTCTAAACACTATAACTCAGTTTTTATAAATTTAGACCTTAAGCCATTAACCTTAAGCATTGGCAGCCTGTATAGCCCCCCGAGTGCTGACTTTGATGAGGATATTGAGAACTGGCTGGGTTCTAAAAATCAGAGCCCATTGCAGTTGGTTCTCGGTGATTTCAACGCTCACAGTCAGCTTTGGGGCTGTAGGAGTGAAGACACCAGGGGAAAAGTTCTTATCGATAGAGTCATAGCGTATCAACGAGTTATTCTAAACTCTTCATCCAGTCCACCAACGTATGAGTCGGGGAAGAACCTGGGGAGGCCGGATCTGTCCATCTGCACGCAGGCTATGTTTTCACACATAAAACACTGGGAAGTAATTCCTTCCCTTTTTGGAGACCACTACCCAATAGAAACAGAGCTAAATTTCACAATACCCAAACTACCAAGAAGAAGATTCAAAACAAAGGGAATCCCTTTGGCACAATTTTCCAAACAACTAACTCGAAAATGCTCACAGATTAACTTTAATGACATAGAAACTATAGACCAGTTTAACGAAGAATACGAAACTTTTAAACAAGAAATGTTATTACAAGCCAATAAATCCTTTAAAAAGAAAGCCCCCTTCAAGAAATTTAAAATTTCCTGGTGGTCTCCACAATTGAGGGCCCAAAGAAATAAAGTAGCAGCTCTTTTAAAACGAGCAAAAAATTCAAACTACGAGTCAAATATAAACCAGCAATACAAAAGGGAAAGGGCAATTTATCAAAAACAGATTTTATCGGAGAAGGAAAAAGCTTGGACAAACCTGTGTCGCAGAGAGACGGATCCTTTTGGTTTAACGAAAAAGTTGGCCTTCCAGCGATTCCAGGACTCACATATCAGTTACCAATTTGATTCTTTGTCACCCACTTCCAGGTCATCAACCCTTTTAAAACTAACGAGAGACATTTTTGGCGATGAAACTCCAAAGCAACTACCACAGCGACTAAACTCGCACGACCAGGCAAAATTCACGAAAAGAGAGTTGCGAAATGTTATTTTCTCATTCAATATTAACAAGGCGCCAGGATCTGATCAAATTGATCACATGATGGTCAGGTGCATCTTTTCAAAAATTCCTAATATTCTGTTGGATATGTACAACAGTCTTTTAAAGTTAAACTATTTTCCTGATGACTGGAAATTGGGAGAGCTCGTGTATTTTAGAAAGGAGGGAAAACCCTTGAATGAGAGCTCTTCATATCGCCCCATCACTCTATTACCAATATTCGGAAAAATCTTAGAGAAATTAATTCTAAGACGAATACATCACGCATTAGACAAAACGAATTTCCTATCGGGTAAGCAACACGGCTACACGCAAAATAAATCTACGGAAACGGCTTTGGAGCAAGTGATTTCATTAGTAGAACAACACAAATAAAATAAACAATACACATCACTGGTGTCACTGGATTTCAGAGGAGCATTTGACAACCTCCCTTGGGACCAGGTGATCCTAGCATTGCAAAGACTAGGTATTTCTAAACAACTCATTAATCTTGTCGTTTCCTTCCTTTCGGGTAGGCGAGCTCAAGTGGACTGGATGGCACCATTTTTGTTGTACTTCTTTAGTAAGGGTTGCCCGCAGGGATCGTGTCTGGGTCCTTTTCTTTGGTTGGTTCTGTTGGAGACTCTGTTGGGGACCTTTGATGTACAGGACTGTGAACTGGTGGCATACGCGGATGACGTGATATTACTGATCTGGGCACAGTCGAGACAGCAACTTGAACAAAAAGGTCAGAAAGCTTTAAAATTTATTCAGAATTGGGCAGAAACCAACAAAATAGAAATTTCACATGAAAAATCCTCATCATTAACTTTTGACAAACCCAAACACCTTAAGCGGGGCCCCACATTTAAACTTCAAGGTAAATCAATAAAATCAGAAACAACACTAAAATACCTGGGGGTAATATTAGATAAACAATTATCATTTCTCCCACATGTGGCACAAAAGAGAGTAGAAATCGGAAAAATAACTCAAAATCTTTATAAATTTTCATCAATCTCAGGTCGACTCCCTCCGGAATTTTTTAAGATTTGGTACTCGGCGATATTACAAAGGAAACTGGCCTACGCGTGTGCTGTCTGGTTTCCGCGTATGGCGCAATATCACGGTCGTCGACATTTGCTCTCGGCACAAAGGAAAGCTTTGTTGCTGATAACGAGAGCATATCGCAATACGTCAACAAACGCCCTGCAGGTCCTCACAGGTCTCCCCCCACTGGATTTGCAGTTGGAGGCGGAGGCGGAGTATTCGGGGGCGATTCGTCTCGGCAAGTCAACAGAAAAGGCTTTTGCTCCACTATACTATCCAAAATGCTCAAAATACAAAACATCACCACTAACAAGTGAAATACAAATTTGTGAAATAAACGACTATGTAGGCAAAATTACAATATACACGGACGGTTCCAAAATGTCCGAAGGCACAGCCTCGGCATTTTGTGTGTACGAAAAAAACGAGCAAATCTATACTTGGAGAGCAAAACTGTCCCAGGATAACTCCGTCTTCCAGTCAGAACTCTTCGCGATCTCTTCAGCATTAGAGGGGATAGAGTCGGACAAACATTCTCAATACTTAATCATAACGGATAGCCTATCAAGTTTAAAAGCATTAAACAATTTTGACAATACAAACTATTTAATACTAAAAATTCTTCAACAATTACAAACAACAGTAAAAGACATATACTTCAATTGGACAAAAGGACATTCAGGTGTTGAGGGCAATGAGGCAGCTGACCAACTGGCAAAATCGGCAGTAACGGATGAAACACTAATACATACATTTTTACCATATCCAGCTTCTTCACTAAAATCACAGACAAAGCAGAATCTGTTAAAAAATTGGCAAAAACGCTGGACGGATTCAGACACAGGCCGATATACGAAGGAATTCTTGCCATTGGTTGACCACAAGTATTTCGTAAACAACAGATACTTACACATATTTTTAACAAATCACGGCCCCTTTCAGGAACACTTATACAAAATTAACAAAAGAGACTCCCCACTATGCATTTGTGGCTTGCCGTCAACATCGTTACACTATGTATTATACTGTACATTAGCATCGCATTATCATCTCAAAAAACACACACGTATGAATTTAGCAAGTTGGTGGCGGGATGTAAAAGAGAAACCACAACTACTCAACAAGATCATACAATGCATGAGGTTTATAGAAACAAACGAGTACATCTTTTCAAATCCAGAGCCATTCTAGTCCGACTCCATCACTAGGGTGTAGCATGGAGGGAGAAACGGGTTATTAGCGGGTGCCAGAAACTTCTATCACTTTTGAATTTTTATCTTGTGCATCTCTCCAAACTCTTGTATGCGCAAATTGTAAATAGTAGGTGTGTTGTAATGTGTTTCTAATTGTGATGATCAATATTGTGTGTTTAATGAACTGTGAAATCCCTGTAAATCCATGAAAAATGTAAATAATTATGCAATCACATTCAAATGATCCTCATGTAATCACTACATACAGTCATGTAAATAGTAGGTGTTTGATATTGTGTTGTAATGTGTTTCTAATTGTCATGTTAAATATTGTGTGTTAAATGTACTGTGACGTATATATATCCAAGAAAATTGTAAACAATTATGCAATCACATTAGGTGAAATGATCCTCATGTAATCACTACATACAGTCATATATCTCGATGTGAAATCTTCGGTTCGCCCAGAAAAATTGGGTAACCAATTGTGATTGTAATTGTAAATCTCACAGTAACCGAAATAAATCTCAGCAGCTTGATCAGGGACCCGACGCTCCCTCTCAGACTCTGGTTGAGAGTCGGGAGGAGTGGTTGTGGTCTACCCCTCGGGATCGCACTAACACTCTAAAGCGAAAGCTGAGTTCCCGAGGTGGTCATCGCTGTCATCGCTGATAGCAGTCCAATCAGCAGTATCCAGTGCAAGACTTGGCTAAATATGGCTGAGGAGTGGAGGGGGTAGGAAGGGCATCAAGCGTCGTCATTTATGATTGCTTCCTTTTTTGGAACCTCTTTGGCCTTTACCAAACTAGTTGGATGTGCCAATCCCAAAACTATAGCGCCTAGAATATATAGTGTGGAAATTGGCTATCCCTGTAATACTTAAAAAAGTGCTAAAATATTGTATCCCTTAAATGTGCAACTATGCTGCTGCAATATACAGATCGCAGCAACATCTGCAGGATATTTTCTACAACTGCAAGATATTGCTAGTCTATACAATGTAATACGAAAATCCCGCAGATGTCGTTGCGATGGACACTTGGGATTTTAGCAGTATCATCGCACATTTAAGGGATACAAATTTTTAGCGTTGTTTGGATAGCATATTTCCACACTTGGTATTCTAGACGCTGTACCAAAACTGTCTTCTATCTCATATATTTTTGTTGGAAATCTGGACAAAGTGTTGTCCCCCAAAATTTGTCGTGTGGTTTGTTCCGAAGTTCTATCGTTCCAAACCGGATTTTCTTTTTCCATTTCGGTCGTAAAAGCACTCTCTTTAATTGTAACTGTATGCATATTTTTATTCCAGTTTTATGTACTGAGTTAGTATATCTTGTATGAAACAACTCCATGGTGTGTGAGGTAATGTGATGGAAGGACGATAGAACTGAAGAGTTTAAACTTACTCCTTGTTACAGTTATGTTAATAATATGTCAATATAACAAAGTTCCCAGCAAAGGCTGGAGGTAGATGTATCTGTAATAATTATTTAAGTTTAAATTCAAGCTGAATTAATAAATGAACTCTTATTTTAAATTGAACTGTTTCAACCGATGTGCCTTATACTTGACGCCACACCAAAGACCTTAAACCCTGCGTTTTCATAACTCTGCTCTATTTATATCAATTTTAATATTTCAAAATGTTGTTACAAATGACGATATTTCATTTTTATTAGTTCAATACTATATCAACGTTGACTTTCATCTTACATTTTTGCATCAGTCAATTAATCGGAGTAAAACCAATTAATCTCGATCATGATATCTATTAAAAGCAATAATTTTTCGTTATTCTGTTGTATATCAGCTGTTCGCAAATAGTCGGCTTATCAGGATGGGAAGTTCCCGTCGATTCAGGGGCCATCGGTGTCCAATAGAACAACGAAAAATCAAGAAAATTAGACAGAAATCACTATTATAGTGCCCTCTTTTGGCGGAAAATTTCCAAATTCAGGGAGGAAACTTCTTGCCATGGCCAAAAGCATACACAAAAAATTTGGTTCAATTCTATGCATAACTTCATACACTTTTCGATGGTACAATAGTCAAAATGCACAAAAAACGCTATTACAGCCCCCTAACGGCGGATTTTTTCCAAATTAAGGGAAGACCTGCTTGCAATAGCCAAAAACTTTAAAAAAATTTAATTCAATTTTATGCATAACTTCATACACTTTTTGATGGTACAATGGCGACATACGGACACACGGACAGACAGACATTTTATATAAACATGTTTTAGTGACCTCTGACCCCTAAAACGTGTAAATCCGTCGAAAACTGGAGGTCGAAAAAAATTTCGATTACAATACTTTCTACTATTGAAGATAGAAGAAAGTAAAAAGGGAAAACGCCATTCGATTAGCTAGTTTTTGAAAAAGAACGCCTGCCAGTTTCATGCGTTTCAGAACAAAAATCAATTCAGAAATGTGTCAGAAAGTATTTAGATTTGAGAACAAACAGCATTAAGAATTATACGGTGATGCAAAGACTAAAAAGATTACTAAAAAATTAGATGTAACCAAATACTGATAAAACAGCAAAAAATAATGAATTTAATAATATTAAATAATAAAAATAATGAATGCATGAATTCTTTCTAAGATGGATGAAAATTCATGGAAAATCAAATTTTAGTTATTTGTGAATTGTTTCAAATCACTTATCATGTACAGGCACGTTGTATTTTTTGCTAAAAGTCAAAAACTGCAATTTCACAATTTTACTGTCTTCTATCTTCAATAGAAGAAAGTACTGTAATCGAAATTTTTTTTCGACGGATTTACACGTTTTAGGGGTCAGAGATCCCAAAAAACATGTTTATAGAAAATGTATGTCTGTCGCCATTGTACAATCAAAAAATGTATGAAGTTATGCATAGAATTGTACCATTTTTTTTTTAAGTTTTTGGCTATGACAAGCAGGTCCTCCCTTAATTTGAAAAAAGTTCGCTAGAAGGGGACGCTGTAATAGCGATTTTCGTGACATTTTGAATATTGTACCATCGGAAAGTGTACGAAGTTATGCTTAAAATTGAACCAAATATTTTGCGTATATTTTTAGCCGTGGCAAGAAGGTCCTCCCTGAATTTGGAAAAATTCTGCCGGACAGGGGCGCTGTAATAGCAATTTTTGTCCATTTTCAATATCGTACCATCGAAAAGTGTATGAAGTTATGCATAGAATTGAACCAAATTTTTTGTGTATGTTTTTGGCCATGGCAAGAAATATTCAGCGGAAAGGGGGCACTATAATAGTGATTTTTGTGTAATTTTCGTGATTTTTCGTAGTTTTATTGTATACCTGTGGTTCGTGAAGCGACGGGAACTTCCTATCCTGATAAGCCGACTATTCGCGAACAGCTGATATAGAACAGAATAATGGAAAAATATTGATTTTAATAAATATCATGATCGAGATTAACTTGTTCTTACTCCGATTAAGTGACTGAAGCAGAAATTTAAGATGAAAGTCAATCCAAGCTGCTTTTCTTTAAAGTAACTTATATTTGGCTGCCAAATTCGACGATTTCTTAAAGTGTCTGCCATTTTAAGACAACATGGTGGATGAGGTTAACCAGTGAACTTGGTCGAGACCTTAGTAATTGCTGTGCACATGCTCACTCACATCGGAATCGGTTGATATATACGAGTGCTGTCGCATGCAAAAAATCAGATTTTTCAAAATGTCACCCACAATAGAAATTGAAACTGCTATATCTGAGCCATTTTTTAAGGTAAAGACAAACGAAAAATGCTCCTGAATCCTTATATCAAGGTCAAATACTTAAGAAAGAAACCTTTTTCAATTTCTAATTTTTTTGCACCTCACTTTAAATATATATATATATATATTAATTTAATGGCCGCCATTTTGAAACAAGATGGCTGATGAATCTGGCCAGCGAACTTGGTCGAGGTATTGATGTATACTATCCACATGCCTTCTTACATCGAAATAGGCGAATACGTGTGTTATCGCGTGACAAATACAAGATCGTTTCAAAATGTTAGCCATGCTAGAAATTCAAAGTGCTATAATTCCACCATTTTTTAAGATATAAACAAAAGAACAAATTTTCAGAAACAAAAACTGCTCCGGAATCTTTGTATCAAGGCCAAACACATAAAAAAAATCTTTTTTATTTTCCAATTTTTTAATACCTCATTTTAAATTTTAAATTTAATTTTTTTAATGGCAACCCTTTTGAAACAAGATGGCGAATGAAGCTGGCCAACGAACTCGGTCGAGACATTGGTATGTACTATGTACAGACCAAGTTACATCCAAATCGGGTCATAAATACGCCTGTTATCGCGTGGCAAAAATCAGGACGTTTCAAAATGTCAGCACGCTAGAAATTCAAAATGCTATAACTCAGCTATTTCTTAAGATATAGACGAAACAAAAACTGCTCCCGAATCTTTTTATCAAGGTCAAACACATAAGAAGAAAATATTTTTTCAATTTTCAATTTTTTGGTACCGCATTTCAAATTTAAATTTTTCTTAAAAATTTAAATGACCGCCATTTTTAAAGAAGATGGCGGATGAAACTGGCCAACGAACCCGGTCGAGACATTGGTATGTACTATGTATAAACGAAGTTACATCCAAATCGGTTCATAAATACGCCTTTTATCGCGTGACAAAATTCAGGACGTCTCAAAATGTCAGCCACGCTAGAAATTCAAAATGCTGCAACTCAGCCATTTTTTAAAATATAGACGGAACAAAAACTGCTCCGAAATCTTTGTATAAAGATGAAATACATAAGAAAAAAATATTTTTCCATTTTCAATTTTTTGTTACCACATTTCAAATTTTAAATTTTAAAAAAATTTTAAATGGCCGCCATTTTGAAACAAAATGGCGGATGAAGCTGGCCAACGAACTCGGTCGAGACATTGGTATGTACTATGTACACACCGAATTACATCGAAATCGGTTCATAAATACGCCTTTTATCGCTTGACAAAATTCAGGACGTTTCAAAATGTCAGCCACACTAGAAATTCAAAATGCTATAACTCAGCCATTTTTTAAGATATAGACGAAACAAAAACTGCTCCGGAATCTTCGTATAAAAGTCAAATACATAAGAAAAAAATATTTTTCCATTTTTAATTTTTTGGTACCCCATTTCAAATTTTAATTTTTTTTAAAAATTTTAAATGGCCGCCATTTTGAAACAAAACGGCGGATGAAGCTGGCCAACGAACTCGGTCGAGACATTGGTAATTACTATGTACACACCGAATTACATCGAAATCGGTTCATAATTACGAGAGTTAGAGTGTGACATAGGTCATATATATATATATATATATATATATCATCATCATCATCATCATCATCATCATCAACCGTTTTCAATCCACTGCTGGATGTAGGTCTCCCCCAGATTTTTCCAATGTTTCCTGTCTAATGCTTTAGTCATCCAATTTACACCGGCTACTTTTCTGATTTCATCACTCCATCTTACTTGAGATCGTCTTCTTGGCCGTTTTACATCTCTGAGATATCACTGTAGGGTGTTTGTGCTCCATCTATTGTCTTGTCTTCTTGCGATGTGCCCAGCCCATTTCCATTTTAGCCGTTTAATTCTTTCAATGATGTCAAAAAGTTTCGTCTGACTTCTTATCCAGGTTATTCTTTTTCTGTCTCTTCTAGTTATACCTAGCATACATCTTTCCATACTTCTCTGTGTTGTTTGTGATCTTTATACCATCCGTTTTGTTAGCGTCCATGTTTCTGCTCCATAAGTTAGGACAGGCAAAACACATTAGTTAAATACCTTTCTTTTCAAACACAGGGGCATGCTACTCTTCAGAATAATATTGTTCTTCCCAAAAGCACTCGATCCATTTCTTATTCTTCTATTGATTTCATTCATGATACTATTATCAGATGATATTTCTTGCCCAAGGTACACATAACTTTGCACTTCTTTAATTTCAGTGTTGTTGTAGACGATTTTCTTTTTTGATGCAAATGAATTGAACATCACCTTAGTCTTTTCCAAGTTTATTTTTAATCCCACATTAATGCTAGCTTCTGCCAAATCTTTTAGCATATTTTCCAATTCTTCAGGACTGTTACTGAAAATTAAAATGTCGTCAGCGAATCGGAGATGACTTAAATATTCCCCATTTATTCTAATCCCTTTGTTTTCCCAATCCAGCTTCTTGAAAATATTTTCTAAGACAGCAGTAAAAAGCTTAGGCGAAATGGTGTCTCCTTGTCTTACCCCTCTTCCAAGCTTGATCTTTGCTTTTCCTTTGTCCAAGCGGATGGTTGCTGTTGCTTTCTTGTAAATCTTCTTTATAATATTGATGTAAGGTTTGTCTATACCAATGTCCTCCAGAGATTCTACTACTGCTGATGTGTAGACCGAATCAAATGAATCAAATGCTTTTTCATAATCAATAAAGGCAAGGCAAAGAGGTAAATTATATTCCTTATGTTTTTCTATGAGTTCCCTTACCGTTTGGATATGATCCATTGTGCTGAATCCACTTCGGAATCCTGCTTGTTCTCTAGGTTGAGCTGAGTCCAGAGCTGATTCAAGTCTTGTCGTTAAAACTTTGGTGAAACTTTTATAAATCACTGACAGTAAGCTAATTGGACGGTAGTTTTTAATGTTTTCCTTCTCTCCTTTCTTGTAAAGTAGCACCATCACAGCATTATTCCAATCTTCTGGTACATCTGACTTCTGGAGACATTTGGAAAACAGTAAGGATAGCATTTTTGCAAATTCTTCTCCTGCTTCTTTGATAAGGTCGATTGTAATTCCATCTTCTCCGGGCATTTACCTTTTTTCATAAATTTAATGGCTTGTAAAACTTCGTCTGTCGTCACTGGGATTATGGCATCGGTTTCTGTTAAGTTTTCTCGTGGATCACATAAGTTGATTTCCCTCTGATCTTCACATTTATATAAATCGTTATAGAATCTTTCGACAATGTGTACTATTTCTTTATTGATTTTGGTGATTGTTCCATCTGCCCTCTTTAGTGCAAAAATACCTTTTCTTCCAACACAAAGTTTTCGCCTAGCTGATTTTAAACTTTTGTTATCTTCTAGAATTTTCTTGACAAGATCAGAGTTAAATTTTCTGATATCTTCTGTAACACATTTTCTTACCGTTTTACATAATTCAGCATATTCAACTCTTGATTTAGGATCGTTTTTCTTCATTTTAAATTCTCTGCGTTTCTTCATCAATCTTCTTGTTTCTTCTGTTATTTTCTTTGTCTGCTTTACTTGTGCATCGCCGGCTATCTTCTTTGCAATATCTTGTAGAGTACTGGTTAGTTTCTTGTTCACTACTGTAACATCTTGCTCTTCTTCTAAAGCTGATTGAAGTACTTGGAAACGGTTTTTAAGTTCCAAATGGAATTCTTCTTTATGTTTCTGGAGATTTATTATATCGATTGATTTCTTTGAGTGTTGCAAAAGCTTCATTCTTTCCACTTTAGTATTTAACAGCAGTTTGCATCTAACCAACCTGTGATCACTTCCTGTATTGAAGTTATTGAGAACGCTGCAATCCTGAATAAGATGCTTTTTGTTTGTTAAGATGTAGTCGATTTCACTTGTTGAGCCATTTGCACAACGCCATGTCCATTTTCTTTGTGGCTTTTTCTTGAAAAATGAATTCATGATATACAACTGTTCACATTCTGCAAACTCAATCAATCTGTTTCCTCTTTCATTTCGCACCCCATATCCATGATTTCCTACTGATAACTCACCTTTCTCTTTTTCCCCAATTCTAGCATTCCAGTCTCCCATTATTAATTTTATGTAGCATTTTCCCTTTTGATGCATTGAAGCTACTTCTTCATAGAAATCCTCAAATATATATATATATATATCAATTTTGAACGGAGGGTGGTTTCAGGGTCTGGGGGTCATGATCGATGAAAATATACCAAATTTTTTTGAAATCGCTTTCCTCCGAACGGCTGCAATAGGTAGCTTTTTGTAATGAAAGCTACCTAAAAGCAATAACATTTTATAAGAAGTAATGGTAGCGATGCATTTTAATTACCTTCAGTTCTGCTGCTCTTCTTTCTGGCAATCAAGACACAAAATAACACATGAAATCTGACTTTTACACATAAACTGTCTGCATTTGTTGCACTTCTGAGAATATTGGGTGACATGACAGAAAGCTTTCATTTATTCCTTGATTGCCTAAGATGGGGTCAATGTGACCTCATTCGCAATTTCTACAAATAAGGGCTATTCCATCGTAACTGACGTAAAATTTGATAATCGAATTTTGTTTTCAAAACTATGTAAAAAATTTACTAATAAAGCTAGAACAAATTTTTACAATTAAAAATATTTCTTACTAAGGCCTTAATACCCAAATACCTGCAGATTATTTCAATCTCTCTTTTAGTCCCAAAAATTGCAATTCAAAATTCTGTAACTGGCGTAACATAAAATATACAAACATTTTTTTCTGCCTTCATTGAAGTGTAAAAATTATCAAAACTATCCCGTTAAAAAAAAAGTGATTTAATGTTCTTAACAACCCTAAGTAATGCCAAATTATAACAGTAACTTGTTTAATTAATTTCTGAATAATAAAAATGGAAAAATGGCATTTACACGTGTAACTGACGTAACTTTTATGTGTAACTGACGTAACATTATGACTTTACAAAGAAAATATAGGTACTTAACTTAGTTTGTAAACAGTAATTTACAATGCCTTTTTATTGGGATTTTATTATAGAATAAAAAAATATCTAGTTTTCTAATCATACCCTTAAATTAAACATATAATAAATTTTATTTCCCCCCCCCCAAAAAAAAAAATCTATAATAATAAAAGAACAGATCGTTCTGTGTGTGTGTGTGTGTGCATGTGTGTGTGTGTCGGCGATGGCTAGCAAAGTCTACGGCACGTACGAGGTCCAAAATTTTTCTGAAGAGAGTCCAAGGCCTCTCCTAATGCACCTGACTTTCAGAATTTTAATATTCTAATTAATAGCTGAATAATTAATTTACAAACGCAACTCACTTTCATCAAAAATATGCTTTTTTCTCGGCTTTTTTTAATCCGCTTGCTTTCGGTTGGTTGGTTGTATAAAGTTTTCTCAGAAGAAATTAAATAAACCGGGATAACAATGGGTGTGTTCAAGATGCACGCGCGCTGCGCGCGCGAGCTCAGGAGACAGGAACATGGAGTGGGTCTTTATCGTGGATGAAATAAACATTCAGCGCGTTCAGGAACAGATCATGAATTTCATTAATTATAGTGCTAATTATAAAGGTAATCTGTTGCAAGTGAAGTGTAAGCTAGACAGCTGAATGGATAGAGCATTGAACTCGAGGCTAGGTGTTATGGGTTCGAATCCTTCGCGACCTAAATAGTATTTGTGAGGTTTTTTTTTATTTTATTGATTGCTTTATATTTTTCATATAATATAAGATATTTTTGATAAAGATAAATTTTTATATTAATAATTCAGAAGCCCATGTGTTTCTATTATAATAATAAAATACTTATTTAAATACGAGAAAATGAGGTATTTCTCGATGAAAGATTTAGATTTGAACGCCTTTTAATATTCAAAGTTTCGTTTCAAAGTTATATATATGTATATATATATATATATGGTTATCTATATCAATAAAAGAACAAATCGCTCTGTGTGTGTGCATGTCTGTCGGCGATGGATAGCAAAATCTACCTCACGTAGAAGTCTGAAACTTCAGGAGTGATTGTTCCAAGACACGTCCTGATGTACCTGAGTCTCAGATTTTTAACTTTTAACGGCCGGGGCCCCTGGACCCCTTTAAGTTTTTATGCACTAAATTGTTAATAACATGCCTCTTTTCTATCCGATCTTCTTCGTTTTTGGGGTGAATTCTCCTTTCAGTTTCTGCGCCATTTCTACACTTCAGTTAAGATCTTGGCACCCTTGCAAAGGGTCCAGTACAGGGCCCCTTGAAGTTTTAGTGCACTAAGTTGTTAATAACATGCCTCTTTTCTCTCCAATCTTCTTCGTTTTTGGGGCTGAATTCTCCTTTTAGTTTCTGCCCCATTCCTACATTTCAGTTAAGACGCTGGCAACCTTGCAAGGGGCCCAGTGCAAGGCCCATTGAAGTTTTAGTGCACTAAATTGTTAATAACATGCCTCTGTTCTATCCGATCTTCTTCGTTTTTGGGGTGAATTCTCCTTTCAGTTTCTACCACATTTCTACATTTCAGATAAGATCCTGGCACCCTTGCAAGGGGCCCGGTACAGGGCCCCTTGAAGTTTTAGTGCATTAAATTGTTAATAACATGCCTCTGTTCTATCCGATCTTCTCCGTTTTTGGGGGTGAATTCTGCTTTCAGTTTCTGCCCCATTTCTACATTTGAGTTAAGACACTGGCAACCTTGCAAGAGGCCCAGTTCAAAATCCCCTTGAAGTTTTGGTGCACTAAATTGTTAATAACATGCCTCTTTTCTATCCGATCTTCTTCGTTTTTGGGGGTGAATTCTCCTTTTAGTTTCAGCCCCATTTCTACATTTCAGTTAAGACCCTGGCACCCTTGCAAGGGGCCCAGTACAGGGCCCCTTGATGTTTTATTGCACTTAATTGTTAATAACATGCCTCTTTTCTCTCCAATCTTCTTCGTTTTTGGAGGTGAATTCTCCTTTTAGTTTCTGCCCCATTTCTACATTTCAGTTAAGACGCTGGCAACCTTGCAAGGGGCCCAGTGCAAGGCCCCTTGAAGTTTTGGTGCACTAAATTGTTAATAACATGCCTCTGTTCTATCCGATCTTCTTCGTTTTTGGGGTGAATTCTCCTTTCAGTTTCTACCACATTTCTACATTTCAGATAAGATCCTGGCACCCTTGCAAGGGGCCCGGTACAGGGCCCCTTGAAGTTTTAGTGCATTAAATTGTTAATAACATGCCTCATTTCTATCCGATCTTCTCCGTTTTTGGGGGTGAATTCTGCTTTCAGTTTCTGCCCCATTTCTACATTTGAGTTAAGACACTGGCAACCTTGCAAGAGGCCCAGTTCAAAATCCCCTTGAAGTTTTGGTGCACTAAATTGTTAATAACATGCCTCTTTTCTATCCGATCTTCTTCGTTTTTGGGGGTGAATTCTCCTTTTAGTTTCAGCCCCATTTCTACATTTCAGTTAAGACCCTGGCACCCTTGCAAGGGGCCCAGTACAGGGCCCCTTGATGTTTTATTGCACTTAATTGTTAATAACATGCCTCTTTTCTCTCCAATCTTCTTCGTTTTTGGAGGTGAATTCTCCTTTTAGTTTCTGCCCCATTTCTACATTTCAGTTAAGACGCTGGCAACCTTGCAAGGGGCCCAGTGCAAGGCCCCTTGAAGTTTTGGTGCACTAAATTGTTAATAACATGCCTCTTTTCTATCCGATCTTCTTCGTTTTTGGGGTGAATTCTCCTTTCAGTTTCTACCACATTTCTACATTTCAGATAAGATCCTGGCACCCTTGCAAGGGGCCCGGTACAGGGCCCCTTGAAGTTTTAGTGCATTAAATTGTTAATAACATGCCTCATTTCTATCCGATCTTCTCCGTTTTTGGGGGTGAATTCTGCTTTCAATTTCTGCCCCATTTCTACATTTGAGTTAAGACACTGGCAACCTTGCAAGAGGCCCAGTTCAAAATCCCCTTGAAGTTTTGGTGCACTAAATTGTTAATAACATGCCTCTTTTCTATCCGATCTTCTTCGTTTTTGGGGGTGAATTCTCCTTTTAGTTTCTGCCCCATTTCTACATTTCAGTTAAGACCCTGGCACCCTTGCAAGGGGCCCAGTACAGGGCCCCTTGATGTTTTATTGCACTAAATTGTTAATAAATTGCTTCCTTTTTATCCGAACTTCATTTTTGGGATACTTTCTCCAGTTAGTTATTCGCCTGTTTGTACATTCCAGTTAAGACCATGGGCCCGTCTAGGGTCCCGTAGGGCCCGGTCAAGGGTCCATTAAATTTTTTGTGTGTCATGCGTTTTACAAGCCCTAATTTTCTCACATTCGCAGTGCGTAATTTTAAAGTTGAGTCTTGAACTCTTTACCGTAGACCAACATTCACATATTTTTATTGGGACCCTAGGCCCTTTTTTAAGCATTTCACCATTTTTTGCACATTTCTTTTAAATTACATTCTAATAATCCTTTAAAAATAGTCCGATTCACTAGCTTTTTTTTCTAACAACATCTTAGGTTCTCCAGCTATTAAGTGAACGACAAAAAAATATGTCAGACTTCAACTACCACCAATTTTGAATATAAATCGTCTTCTTGCGGCCCTTGGTGCATCTTCTTTAAAAATGATCCGAATTACTTTCAATTTTCTTTACCAAATTTCTAGCGTCATCAGATTACATTAAAAACTACTAAAAAGTGTATTTATACCAAACTACATGCCACTTAAGTCCCTCCCCCTTGGTGCCCGGTACAAGGCCCCTTGAAGCTTTTGCACCATAAATTATTAATAAATTCCCCCTCTTAATCCGATCTTCATTTTTGATACATTTTTCCATTTACTTATTCTCCAGTTTTTATATTCCAGTTAAAATCTGGGGCACTTTAGGGCCCTGTAGGTCCCGATCCGGGGCCCCTTGAACTTTTTGTGTGCTATGCATTTTTTACACCCTAATATTCTCACCTTCTCATTGCATACTTTTAAAATTGAGTCTTGGACTCTTCCCCCTAGATCAACACCATCATATTTTTATTGGTGCTCTAGGGCCCATTTTTAAGCATTTACCGCATTTTTGCGCATTTTTTAAAAATATTATTCTAATGATTATTTTATACCCTATGATTAATTGTGACTAATTGAAGATCTAAAACACTGAGTACTAAAACATTTCAACTACTAGTACTACAACTTTTCATGTTACGGTCCTGCTCTCAACTATCATTTGGGCTATTTTGGGCCCCCTGTTATAGTTCCCTTAAAAATGGCCCGATTCACGAACTTTTTAGGGTTTCGTTCATCTGACGAAACCCTATTCGTCTCGCTCCTCTGTCTGTCTGTCTGCCCGTCACAGAGCCCGTTCTCAGAAACTATACATGTTGGAGACTTGAAATTTTGCATACTTATAGCTGAACACCACACATCATACGACAAATCATAAAATTTTGAAAAAGTTGTACATTTAACCCTTTGGACTCCCACATGTGTATTTTAAACAATACTTTCTAAGTGAGCCATAATTAGGTTGGAGGCGTGAAATTTGGCATACTTATAGCTGAACACCTCACATCAAACGACAAATCATAAAATTTTGAAAAAGTCGTACATTTAACCCTTTGGGCTCCCACATATGTATTTTAAACAATTCTTTCTAAGTGAGCCCCTAATTAGGTTGCAGGCATGAAATTTTGCATACTTATAGCAGAACACCTGAGGCCAGGCGACAAATCATAAATCCTGAACAAGTCTTACGTTTAACCCTTTGAGCTACCACTTATGTATTTTAAGGAATTCTTTCTAAGAGAGCCCTTAATTAAGTTGGAGACATGAATTTTTGCATACGACCTCAGACTTCTCGACTGAATACCTCAGACTACACGACAAATCATCAAATTTTCAAAAAGTCTTATATTATTTACTCTTCCGGGCTCTAACTTGTGTATTTTAAGCAATTTTTCTAACCTCCGCCCTTTTCGCCCGGGGAGCACTTTTCCAACTTTTGCCGATACCCCTTTGACCATTCTTTCATATTATGCACCATAGCCTTACATATTTTAGTTCAACTTTTTACCACCAGAGGCGCCTACTTATCTCGGGTGATATGGGCCCAATCCCCTCGACTAATATAACTACGGATAGTATGTAAAACGGAGTTTCGTTGGGATAGAGGTTTGTTTAGAATAGAGTGCTCCCCTGTTGCGAAAGTGGAACTAACAGATTTTTCAAAAGGATAAAGTGTTTTGAAAGGAATATTGAACGAGACCCTCTGTGCGATCTGTGATCACACTTACCCACTTGTTTTTTTCTAACAACTTCTTAAGTTCTCCAGCTACTACATGAACGACAAAAAATTTTGAAGACTTCAGCTACCACAAATTTTGAATATTAATCGTCTTCTTGGGGCCTTTGTTGCAGCTTCTTTAAAAACTATGTATTCTATTGCAATTTTTTAAAGTTAGTTTTAGCGTCTTCCAGCTACTTTAAAACCCCTAAAAATTTTTCTTATACCCAATTACATTCCAGTTGAGAACCTGCCCCCCCCAGGGCCCGGTCTTTCTTTATACCTCAGCTACCACCTTTCTCGAACATTAATCTCCTTTTTCAGCATCAACTTACATCTACTCACTACAGCCGTAAATTAAAATTCGCGTTACTTTAAAGGTAACTTTAGATAAGGGATTTCATTCGTTTATTAAATATCGTGTTAATGCTAACAGTAATTCATGAAATTTACAAGGTGAGGAGGCATCTTCCAGCGCTTGGTGGCGCGTTATTTCCTCGGGTTTAAGAGCTCAATTTCAACGGGATTTGCTGCCTTGAACTTAGATTACAATTGATCTACTTTTTGTATTATGAAATTTTATCTTAGGCTTTAGTGACCAACATTTTCTAACATTAATGGTGCATTCTTTTTCTGGGAGGGATTCTGTGGGCTTGATTCCTACGAGGTTTGGCTCACTCAACTTGGTTTTCGATTGTCTTCGGTATGTGCAGGCACTTCCGGTAAATACTGCCATAGGTAGTGGGGATCTAGATTACAGGTTTGATGGGAACACATTAGACGCTGCGGAAGTCAATGGGGGCCTCCAAAATTAGGTTCATTTAAAAGAATTTCCAAAGATATAAAATCATACAAACTTAGGTTTTGTTTAAGGTTATTATTTACAAACACCGGGCAACGCCGGGCGGGCCTGCTAGTATATATATATAGTTTTCTGTGAAGCTGCCCATAAACAAAAGAAATTAACTGTGCGAAACTTACTAAGTAGACAAAATTATGGAAGATATCTGTATAGGAGAATTCCCAGAAAATAATTTTAGCATACATATTCTAAATGAAAAAAGAACTGCAAAATGTCCAGATGAGATCAAATTGACTTCATCTTAGTACTGCGAGGGCTAATTATAGAGTGAATTTTATAAGCTTAGACTATTAGCAATTTTGTCATGATAATAATTTTTAAGTTAATTAACATTTTAATTTTTATATTTAGATTCATTTGTAATTTGTTTTAAAATTTTGGTTTCTGTAATATTTTTAATTTTCTTTTTAAACGTTGACATTACTCAACTCAGTAAAAATGAAATTGAATCATGGCTTTATACATAAATCTCCTGCTCGAGAAAATATGATCAGTGCTTAAAATAGATATGCTAAGCAAGATTTCAAATTCTCTGTTTGAAGCAATCACAAAGCATACGATTTTGAAGTTTGAGAATTAATAATTGTTCACGATCCAAAAAACATTATTAGAAAAATGGAGTCACAGCGTCATCTAATAACAGTAAAATTCGGTATCAAGACTACTAGACAATTTTCAAAGCAGTCCGAATTTTTCTACTCCTTTTCTTTTAACCCCTTAATTCTCGCTCCCGTCAAAATCACGGGCTGAGGTGCCGTTCGTCATTTCTCGTGCCCGTCATATTTCCGAGCTAGAGATTTATTACTGGAAAAACTGTTGTAATATACTCCTTTTATTTTATTTATGTAATCTAACTATTCGTATATCTCTCTTCTTTTCTGCCGCTAGAAGGCCTATCGTGTTTCCATGGAAATAGGTTTTGATAGTATATAGACATTCTAAGATGTTCTATGATGCTCTTTGTAGTTGAGTGTTGATTGTGCTTTGTAACAGGGATGTCTGCCGTTTTGTAAATATAAATGTATATATATTATGTGAAAGGTGTTGCTGCACTATTTATTTGATGGTCATTCGTCTTTATTGACTACGAGCCAAACCTGCGCTACTGTGAAAAGTAAGCATGAACTTTATTTGTTTAAACAAGTATAGTGTATAATCTATATTCTGTCACTGTTTATTTTAAATGAAAGTTCACCAACTGCTTACAGATCACGAGACTGAAGCTCTAATATATTATTAATACTAATTTGAATTGTTTAAAATAAAATAAAACTTTAAATAACATTAATTAGCTGTAGTAAAACAAAAACGCATGACAAATTATTAAACATAAGCAAAATGGCTTCCTTGAAAGAGAATAATATTACGAAACTAAGTAATGACAATTTTCCCATTTGAAAATTCAAAATGCAAATCATTCTTATAAAAGAGGATTTATTTGATGTAATTGAGGATGAATCTCCAGAAAATCCGGATGATAAATATTTAAAACGCGACAGACAAGCAAGAGCATTAATTAATTTATGCATAGAAGTTTCTCAAATTCTTCATGTCAAATATGAAACCACGGCAAAAGCCACATGGAATAAGCTTAAAGCTATTCACGAACGATCGAACTTATCTAGTAAACTTTTCTTATTACGAAAATTGTACACTACAAAAATGCCAGAAGATGGTAACATGAATGAGCATATCGCTCAAATGTTCGAATTAGTGGATAGGTTAAAAGCCGTTGGTGAGGAAATAAAAGATGATCATATAGCGGCATTGCTTTTAGTCTCAGTTCCTAAATCTTACGATAACTTAATTGTTGCCATGTAGGCGCGACCTGAAATCGAAATAAATTCCCAATTAATAAGAAATAAACTGACAGACAAGTACAATCGTAGAATGGAAATGAATAATGATCGTGGAGTTTGACAAGTCTTTAAAACGAATGTTTTTAAACAAAATCGGCCTAAAAATGACAAATTCTGTTCGCATTGCAAGAAAACAGGCCATTGCCGAAACGAATGTTATCATTTAAACAACAAACCTTTTCAAAATCGCAATTGGAATAAATCTTATTATCCATTACAAAGTAAAAATAACAAGAAACAAAACGTTGATCACAGAAGATCCAATTTTATCTCCATGACAACGAACGATAAAAATATGAA
Source organism: Maratus speciosus (assembly GCA_963932465.1). Lineage (NCBI taxonomy): Eukaryota > Metazoa > Arthropoda > Arachnida > Araneae > Salticidae > Maratus > Maratus speciosus. The sequence goes on along the minus strand of OZ010796.1, from coordinate 489,065,091 downwards.
TCAGAATAAAGTATGTATGCAAAGCATCGCACAAAGAGCGCGTTCAGAGACCGAAACACGGGTAACTCGGAAAATTGGGGAAGGACGTCATACTGGTTTCTCCGTGTAAGGTTGGGTAAAAACGGCTCTGAACGCTTTCGGGTAAAGTTGCGGGATTTTTTTTATTTACATTTACAAACATGGCGGCAGCTGCACTTTCGACAGTGTAAATAGATTCAATTATCACTTTTTTTAGATGGGAAACTGTTCCAAAAGTTAATTTTTATGTGGAATACTATCGCAACAAATATGTATCACAGGTTTTGCTAGCCATTTTAGGCTGAATCGGAGATTTATTCATTCGATGGAAAATATGGTAGTTCAAATTATTATGTGTTAAAATTATTATATGTCAAATTATTATTTTTGTAATATGAAAAAACAGAGTATTTATTTTAAATACTATTGATACGTGTTTTTAAATCCTTGATCACGGATTACATCGTGTACGGAGAAGTTTCTAGCGCAGTAAATCATTATTTTACTGCCAAAAAGCTCATCAGTTTAAGTCTAACTGTTGTATTATTGAAGAAAGTAATGTGAGCTCATATATAATTATATTTCTCTTTTTATTTTATATGTATGTTTAAAATGTGTTTTTGTAAGTACTTATAATTGAAGTTTGATGTATATATTTTTTTAATTAATGCAGTACTGTGATATCAGCTCAGTGGTGGTACCTAGAAAAAAGTGTTAAAAAAAGTTTAGTATTGTTCTCAGTGTATAATCAGTAAGTGTAAGCCTGCTTTATATGTTATGGAGAATAGAACTCATTTTCTGAGATATTATAAAAGTGAATCAAAGACTAACTAACATCTTAACCCCCTCTTCTTCAAAAATTTAAATACTCTCTTTCAAATATCTTATTTTTTGAGAATACTCTCTCTTTCCAGCTCTAGGTTGTCTTTCTGTGAGAGTAGTTCTCAAGTTTTATATAAAACAAAAGCATTTATTTTTAAACAGCAAAATTAAATATATTCAGTTTAAAAATGTATGTATATTTGTTTTAAACAATGAAAATGACAGTACTCATTATAGTACTGGTTATTTAATTGTCGTACACATTTGATTAACTTCATTTTAATATAGCAATTATAGATTGCTCTGTTTACTTTTATAATTTCTTGTATATAAAACTTTTCTGATACTGGTATAAATGAAAATATTTACTGAAAAACAGAGCATTTTAATACTGTTACTATCCAAACATGTACAATTAAAATAACTTTCCAAATCCCAAATGAACTTCAAATATTAACTTAATATGTATAAACTAATGCAGTTATTGAATATGTCATCTTTCGGAGGTGAAGGGGCTGAGTCAAGAAGGATCATTTTGGATTTTGATGACAGCTGGGTACACTTGCGAGGCAGGATTTTCTTTTGATTTTCTGTCAGTGAGTGTAACTGCTAGTTCATACTGGATGTTCTTCCATACCACAAGAATATATATCAAACTTGTTGTCAAAGTCGTACTTGCTGTTTCCAACAAAACGCCCACACCACTCTGGCTGATGATCTGGTTTCATTTACAGTTTGTTAATATTAAGTTCATTTGGGGTTTGAAAGGTATTTTATCTGTGCACTTTTGGATAACATTTCTATTAAAAAGTTCTTTATTTTTATTTAGTGTATTTTTATTAAAATGCAATAAGAATTCTAAAATTTGTAGCAACTAAATTAAAATGAAGTGATTCATATGAGTTTAATATTTTCAATGTATAAAGGAATAAAGCGCATGTTGTGAATACCATAAGAAAGTATTTTTTTTTCTTTTATCTTCTCCAACTATCACTAAATAGCAAATTTTATGTATGAAGTTAGTCTCCCTACATTAAAAGTTTTATTAATCCCCCCCCCCATTTTTTAATCCTCATTCATTTTTTATTACAGCAACTGAAAACATCAATTTTAGTATTGTTGCTGTTTAACCCCTTGATGGGCAGTAAGGCAGTGATGGCATCAACTAATTTTAATCCCTAATTGTCACATTGTCATTTGATTTTGGATTTTTTGATAGCGTTGTCATTTTTGATCCAACCAAAATATTCTCTTTTTATTTGTAATTTGTTCTTTACATTAAATTTTTTTCTTTTTATTTGTAACTTGCTCTTTTCATATTTTTATGAAAATACAAAGTTGTTATTAAAATCATTAAATAATCTGAAATTGTAGCGAAAATAGTTTTGTATATTAGAGAGAACATATAATTTATTGCAGGGAGGTCCGATCCTCTCAATATGAAAATATAAATTTTAATTATATTTAACAGTCATATTTTAATTATATTTAACAATCATACAAAATTGATATTTTAGCCTTACTTAATTTATTTAACTATCAGAAAAAACAGAATTCCTGTACTGAAAATTAAATAAATACCTGAATTCAGGTATATTATCTGAATACAATCACGACCCTGATGATTATTAAAATGTTTAATTCCGAAATATGTCAATGTTTGGCATTACTATTCTTTTGTCATATGTGTATGTGCATATATGATCCGCTGTTCGAAAAACCAGGTGTGAAATACGTTTGAAATGATAATTGTGTTTGTGTCAGCTGATTGCAACTGCCCTATAGCTCTATCTCAAGAACTAATGTATGGATGTTCATCAAACTTCAGATTCAATTAGTCCTTGATATTAAATGGTGCTGATTACGTTTTGGTGTAGATTGCCCAACAGGTGGTGCTGCTATGCTGCATTTTTCATGATTTTCATAATAGCTGTATCCTAAAAACAAATAAACCGATTTTCATCAAACTTCAGATTCAGTTAGACATTGACATAAGTTAGGCAATTTACACCAAAACCTAATCAGCAACACAGGTGGCACTGCTATGCTGCATTTTGCAAGATTTACATGATTGTAGCAATAGTCATATCTCAAGAACTAATCCACAGAGTTTCATATATTCAGAATTTCACATGATGGGCATAGATTGCCATTTAATTTTGGCACACTAGTGAATTTTAAAGTATTAACGTGTATGAAATAGAAGAAAGTTTAGGGATTGGTACATTCGATTATTTGTTATTTTAAAATTTTCTAAATTTCTACTGCCCCACCCTGAAATTCACCCACTCCCTTTCCTGGCCATTTGAATGTTTAAAACTTGTACTTAAAAAATGAAAGCCTTAAAAAAATGCATAATATCATTAGTTTATTTAATTATATATATTAATTTAATTATATTTATTAGTTTATTTAATTTGTAGGTCGTTAACAGCATTCAAAATCCTTGGCAGAGACCATTAAAAATTCAATCGGACCACTAATTTGAAAAATTGAGTGGTCCGCATGGCCCGTAGGTAACTCCCCCAACCTCTCTGACAAGTAAATCAAACAATTTTATTTTATTAAAATAATAATAATAATATTAAAATTGCATTAAATCTTACAGCCAGTTGAAATAAATAATTGGAAATAAAATATCTAATTAATAATTTTACAGTTTTTTGTTTATGTAGTTCATTTAATTTTTAGAAAATTATAATCTTACATTTTACTATGCTGAAAATTTTGGATAAAAATACACTAAATAATAAATTTTTAATAAAAATACACTAAATAAAAATAAAGAACTTTTTAATAGAACTGTTATCCAAAACTGCACAGATAAAATAACTTTCAAACCCTAAATGAACCTAATATTAACAAACTATAAATGAAACCAGATCATCCGCCAGAATGGTGTGGACGTTGTGTTGGAAACAGCAAGTACGACTTTGACAACAAGTTTGATATATATTCTTGTGGTATGGAAGAACATCCAGTATGAACTAGCAAGTTACACTCACTGACAGAAAATCAAAAGAAAATCCTGCCTCGCAAGTGTACCCAGCTGTCATCAAAATCCAAAATGATCCTTCTTGACTCAGCCCCTTCACCTCCGAAAGATGACATCTTCAATAACTGCATTAGTTTATACATATTAAGATAATATTTGAAGTTCATTTGGGATTTGGAAAGTTATTTTAATTGTACATGTTTGGATAATAACAGTATTAAAATGTTCTGTTTTTCAGTAAATATTTTCATTTATACCAGTATCAGAAAAGTTTTATATACAAGAAATTATAAAAGTAAACAGAGCAATCTATAATTGCTAAATTAAAATGAAGTTAATCAAATGTGTACGATAATTAAATAACCAGTACTATAATGAGTACTATCATTTTCATTGTTTAAAACAAATATACATACATTTTTAAACTGAATATATTTAATTTTGCTGTTTAAAAATAAATACTTTTGTTTTATATAAAAATTGAGAACTACTCTCACAGAAAGACAACCTAGAGCTGGAAAGAGAGAGTATTCTCAAAAAATAAGATACTTGAAAAAGAGTATTTAAATTTTTGAAGAAGGGGGGGGGTTGTAAGATGTTAGTTAGTCTTTGATTCACTTTTATAATATCTCAGAAAATGAGTTCTATTCTCCATAACATATAAAGCAGGCTTACACTTACTGATTATACATTGAGAACAATACTAAACTTTTTTTTAACACTTTTTTCTAGGTACCACCACTGAGCTGATACCACAGTACTGCATTAATTAAAAAAATATATACATCAAACTTCATTTATAAGTGCTTACAAAAACACATTTTAAACATACCGGGTGTCCCAAAAAGGACTGACTGATTTTAAAATTCAATAACTTGCAAACGGTGACAGATATTTAAAAAATTCTTGCAGGAGGGTTATGCATAAGGTCAAAAGTTTTTTTACAGTGATTTTCAATTTTAGTTCGAATTACAAACAATAGATGGCGCTGCGATCAATAGACGCTGAATTCAGGCTCGATTTTTGGTACTTCGTGTCCCGGATAATACATTTCCATCTCCTTTTTCAGCATGGAACAAGAGAAAGGACTAGAAATCGAGCCTGTATTGAGCGACTATTGCTTACAGCGCCATCTATTGTTTGTAATTCGAACTAAAATCGAAAATCACTGTAATAAAACTTTTGACCTTATGCATAAACCTCCTGCAAGAATTTTTTAAATATCTGTCACCGTTTGCAAGTTATTGAATTTTAAAATCAGTCAGTCCTTTTTGGGACACCCGGTACATATAAAATAAAAAGAGAAATATAATTATATGTGAACTCACATTACTTTCTTCAATAAAACAACATTAGACTTAAACTGATGAGCTTTTTGGCAGTAAAATAATGATTTACTGCGCTAGAAACTTCTCCGTACACGATGTAATCCGTGATCAAGGATTTAAAAACACGTATCAATAGTATTTAAAATAAATACTTTCAAAATTTTATCAGATCTAAACACTGATGTATAAACAGAGACAGACCGTATCATGGAACTATTAATAAAAGGAACTGACATATCCTTAAATTAGTGAAGCATCAACTGTAACCGCTATCGCAGGCGTTGTTTACTGCCGGTGGAAAGTTCCACCAGTAGATATGTATAGAAATTTTCAATTTATTTAAACTCCTTAATATTACGAAATTTGAGTCATAAATAATGGTAGAAACATATTTTCATTTTTACTGGTAGGAGTTTACTTTGGCAATAGTTAGGTACTGCTTTTCCGCCATATTGTGACAACCAGGGAAATAAATTGACAGTTTTACAAGGCATACTGATACCAGTAAAAACAAATAAAACTTTTTACGACATTTTTGAGAAAAATTTCAATGAATAAAACGTAGAAATATGACGAAATTTTCTACTCAATTTTACTGGTGGGATTTTCGCCCTCGTGATAATCAGAAACTGAAGATCCTATTTAAAAAAGCCGCCGCCATCTTGTGACAACCTCCTCAGTTACTTCACTCACAACTGGTAGACAGCACATTACATGTCTCCTCCTCTTTATTCATAACTCCATTGACCGCATAGAGTGTGTTCAGCAGTGCATTTCGCGCCGCGCGCGCGCTCAGAAGTTTATCCCATGGAGTAGGTCTTATCGAAGAAAGGAATTTTAAAATAATTCAATTATTTCATTATTTTTAATGGTTCAAAAAAGGTAAAACCAACGACTATATTTCTTTATCCTTCCAAAACATGGTTTTCGTAACAGAAATACATGCCTATGTACACTCAGATAAAATCTAAAATAGTCGGGAAAAACATCACGTGACCTTCTTTATCTACTTTAGCCCATTTAGAATTTAAAATTAGTTAATCAACCGCACACAAAATCCGCCCAAGCCTCGGCCCTCGGCCCAAGCTGCTCAAAAAAATTGTGTGGGCGATTTGATCACGTGATTGTGCGTTGTTTGGTAGGTTGATTGATACAATTTAAGAATTCAACTGGTGATCTAAAAATTTTAACTTTTTAACAATTTTCTTTTTACTTATTTAAAAATAATTTATCAGTTGATTTATATTTTCCGTGATAAATAGAATACTGTTAGTAAACCAAGATTGTGATATCAACATATGAGATTTGTTTGTAATCTACTATACTGGATGTATTTCAATGGAATTTGCACTGTTAGTTAGACAATTTTTCAGAGAAGGTTTTAATACATATATTTCTTATTTTATGATTGCATATTTTAATACCGTGTGGATAAGAGACCAAAATACATCATAAAACATGAGAAATAAATGACATTTAAAATTCTGTTAGTATAAGCAAAATACTTACTTATACTTTCAGTAGAAAATTTATAAACATTCTAATCATGCTTTATTCACTACAAAACTAGACAGCAAACCTATATATATTATCTCTTTAAAAAATATATGTACAGATATTTTTAGTTAAAATAAATCTACAACTATTAAATTTTATGTTTATAATGTTCAAAGTAAAATATGATTTCCAGCCTAGTCTCGATAAAAATTCACTCCTAAAGTACTCAAAAAATAAAATAAATAAATAAATAAATAAATAAATAAAATAAAAAATCAAGGAATTATCCTACGCGCAAAAGGATATTTTCGCACAATATATATTATTTTTTCATTTGGATTTGCTTAATGTTTATACCATTATACATATACATATATAATCACTTAGAAACGAAGCTTTGAATATTTAAAAGGCGTTCAGATGTAAAACTTTCATCTCGAAATACCTCATTTTCTCTCATTTAAATAAGTATTTTATTATTTTAATAAAAATACACGTGCCTCTGTATAATAAAAATAAAAAATATATCTTCATCAAAAATATCTTATTCATTATGAAAAATATAAAACAACCAATAAACAAAACAAAAAAAGGTTATGATACAATGTGGGACTGGAAGGATTCGAACCCAGAATCCCTAGTCTCGAGTTCACTACCTTATCCGAGGGGTCTCTCAATGGGGGAAATCGTGTACGAGATTACGGAATCACCTTGATTACAGCTAATTCAGCTGATTACTATGATTACATGTGATTATACCTGATTACACCTAGATTACATGTGATTATACCTGATTACACCTAGATTACAGCTGTTTACACTTGATTACAGTTGATTTCACTTGGAAATACGTGATTACCCGTGATTAAATTGCTAAAATTTATGATTTAACAGTTTTAGTCGATTTTACTGCCTTCCAAAAATCTGTTTTTTTTTTTTTTTTTTTTTTTTAAGATTTGTCCAAAATAAGAAATAAGTATCAAGCAGGACGGTGATTTGCCTATCACTGTTCTGCCGACAGTGGCGTAGCTAAGGGAGTGGGGTCTGAATATCACCCCAAACGATGGGCTCGTACGCTAAATCATGAATAATAAAAGTAGTAACTTCTGCTAAAACGGCAATTTTTTTTCTTTTTTTTACATGTTAACTTTTTAGATTTGTTAAAAATAGGAAAATAGTATCAAGCAGGACGGTGATTTTCCTATCACCGTTCTACCGACAATGGCGTAGCCAAGGGGGTGGGGTCGGAATGTCCCCCTCTAACGATGGGCCCGTACACTAAATCATGAATAATAAAAGTAGTAACTTCTGCTAAAAAGGCAATCTTTTTTTTACATGTTAACTTTTTAGATTTGTCCAAAATAAGAAATAAGTATCAAGCAGGACGGTGATTTGCCTATCACTGTTCTGCCGACAGTGGCGTAGCTAAGGGAGTGGGGTCTGAATCTCACCCCAAACGATGGGCTCGTACACTAAATCATGAATAATAAAAGTAGTAACTTCTGCTAAAACGGCAATTTTTTTTTTATTTTTTTTACATGTTAACTTTTTAGATTTGTCCAAAATAAGAAAATAGTATCTAGCAGGACGGTGATTTTCCTATCACCGTTCTGCCGACAGTGGCGTAGCCAAGGGGGTGGGGTCGGAATGTCCCCCTCTAACGATGAGTCCGTACACTAAATCATGAATAATAAAAGTAGTAACTTCTGCTAAAAAGGCAATCTTTTTTTTACATGTTAACTTTTTAGATTTGTCCAAAATAAGAAAATAGTATCAAGCAGGACGGTCATTTGACTATCACCGTTCTGCCGACAGTGGCGTAGCCAAGGGGGTGGGGTCGGAATGTCCCCCCCCCCTAACGATGGGTTCGTACACTAAATCATGAATAAAAAAGTAGTAACATCTGCTAAAACGGCAAAAATTCCGAAATTTTTCGTTTTAGCAGGTATAATTTTAAAGTGTTTCTTTCGCCGGAACCATTATTTTTTTCCGTTTAATACAGGATTCCATTGTAGACGTTTTCACATGTATTCTCTAAAATTTATCCACTCTATAATAACCAAGGGTGGATCCAGCACTCAATTTAGAGGGAGTCATGGCTCTTTTTTTTTGGGTGAGAGGGGGGGGGGGGGTTACACCACTTCATGATCAATTTTTATATTGAAGGCTATTCTCAAATTAAAACTGACGATTTTTCTGATACTTTCGCAAAATCATTTTCATTCCTAAATACAAAATATATGCAGTAGTATTCGTTAATATATATATATAGATAGATAGATTTCATTGAGATACCAAGAAATCGTAGCACTTCCCTTTTTCTTATAAATGCGAAGAATGATTCAGAAATGTTGTCAAGTTAGCATTTTAAGCCAATTTTTAGGACTTGAGAGCCACAGAAATGTCATCATGAGAGAGCAATTTGCATTCGCGTCCGGAAATTTAGTTTAAAATGCCAAATTTTATGGAATTTTTGGTAAGATTCTTCGCTTTTATTGAAAAATGGAAAACGGTTTCGATCACATAGTTTCCGAATAAGTGCACTTTCAAATTTCTTGAGATTAGAAATATTTTCACGGATGTATCAGAAATTACCTAACTTTGATTTGAGTAGAGGTTTAAAGAGATTCGCATTGTTGAACAAACTTCGGAGGAGGGGGATTGAAAGAATTTAAGATATATTTCATTTTTTAATAACTTTTAGCATTTTTCTGTTGTTTACGAGGGGGGGTGTCATGACCCCCGTCTCCTTCCCCTTGGATCCGTCACTGATAATAACCGCTTGAGAGCATAAATGTAATATAGTTAAATCTACGACATTAGAACATGTCTGTAACGAAGCGTGCCATAAATGGAAAAAGTTTAAAGTTTTACGAAATTAACACTGTACAATTTATACCCACTAATATAAAAATCTATGTAAAATGGAACATTTATCCAGACCTTTGCGATTCCTTCTTTGTAGCAGTAAAGCCTGTGATGTCCGCAATAAAACATTGAACTAGAATCTTCAGAACGTTTTGTTATCCAAATCAAATTATAAAAAAACTCTGCATCCTATACAACGAATTTAATAAACTCTACTCTTTCATCAAATATCGCTTTTAAAGAATCTTTTTTTTTCTACGGTGTTTCTGCCTGTTTATCTTCGTGAACTTTTATTGAACTTTATTATTTTCCTCATTCCTAAGCCTTTCGTATATGTAAATAACTTTAAACACTGTTTTCATTTTGTTTTTATTTTAATTTTTGTGTTTACATAGAAGTCATGTGTTATTTTTGTATATGTCTATACTTTGTTTTTATTCCGTTTTCTTTATGATTTTGTGTTTACTTATAAGTCATATGCTTGTAAATGACTATAACTGCTGTTTCTTATACTTTTATCTATGGTGCTTGGATGCCATAGTTTTCGTAATACAGTCAGCCCCACTTAATCGGGTAACGGATAATTGCATACCCCGCTTATATGCATAGAATGCCGTGGAACAAAAACGCTCCCCATAAGGTTAATGTTAAATATACTCGTTTTATCGCATAACAATCCCCGGTTAAATGTATAAATATCTCCAATCTAGTAATCCGCATTTTATAAATTCCTGTTATAGTGATGAATGGGAAGAAAGGAAGAACTTTTTGTTGTTGTAACAATGGTTTGTTATATCTACGATTGAAGAACAGAAACCGTCGAGAAAGAAGACTTTATTATCTAAATTCTAGGAAACGCATAGGAGTGTTGAATTTGGACAATTATGTTTTTCTTGTCTTTTAAAGCTTGTCGTACATACAGTGACTCAATATGCTGGGGGGTACTTTTTGGAAAATCCTGGAATCGGGGGAAAATACAATCGGGATGGTCAAGAGAAAAGTCCTTCCGGCCAGTGCCGGGAGGAAGAGGTAGCTTTCAAATACCTTATTTTAAAAAAGCCACCTTATATTATTCAAACACACGAAGCTCAATTTAGTGGAAACCGAATATAGGAGATTCAATACTAATTTTTATCAATACTAAATCATTATGAATGAGAATTTCACGAAATTAGTCAGCTTTATCCAAGCTGCTTTTATCTAAAGTAACTTATATTTGGCTGAAATGTTGATGTATACTATCCACATGCTTTCTCACATGGAAATAGGCGAATACGTGTGTTATCGCGTGACAAATACAAGATCGTTTCAAAATGTTAGCCATACTAGAAATTCAAAGTGCTATAATTCAACCATTTTTTAAGATATAAACAAAAGAACAAATTTTCAGAAACAAAATCTGCTCCGGAATCTTTGTATCAAGGCCAAACACATAAAAAAATCTTTTTCATTTTCCAATTTTTTAATACCTCATTTTAAAATTTAAATTTAATTTTTTTTAAATAGCAACCCTTTTGAAACAAGATGGCGAATAAAGCTGGCCAACGAACTCGGTCGAGACATTGGTATGTACTATGTACAGACCAAGTAACATCCAAATCGGTTCATAAATACGCTTGTTATCGCGTGACAAAAATCAGGTCGTTTTAAAATGTCAGCCACAATAGAAATTCAAAACGCTATAACTCAGCCATTTTTTTAGATATAGACAAAACAAAAACTGTTCCGGGATCTTTGTATTAAGGTTAAACACATACAAAAAAAATCTTTTTCATTTTCTAATATTTTGGTATCTCATTTTAAATTTTAAATTTTTTAAATTTTTTTAAATGGCCGCCATTTTGAAACAAGATGGCGGATGAAGCTGGCCAACGAACTCGGTCGAGATATTTGTATGTACTATGTACACACCAAAGTACATCCAAATCGGTTCATAAATACGCCTGTTATCACGTGACAAATATCAGGACGTTTCAAAATGTCAGCCACGCTAGAAAATCAAAATGCTATAACTCAGCCATTTTTTGAGATATAGACGAAACAAAAACTGCTCCCGAATCTTTGTATCAAGGTCAAATACATAAAAAAAAATATTTTTTCAATTTCCAATTTTTTGGTACCACATTTAAAATTTAAATTTTTCTTAAAAATTTAAATGGCTGCCATTTTTAAACAAGTTGGCAGATGAAGCTGGCCAACGAACTCGGTCTAGACATTGGTATGTACTATATACAAACGATGTTACATCCAAATCGGTTCATAAATACGCCTTTTATCGCGTGACAAATTTCAGGACGTTTCAAAATGTCAGCCACGCTAGAAATTCAAAATGCTATAACTCAGCCATTTTTTAAGATATAGACGAAACAAAAACTGCTCCGGAATCTTTGTATAAAGGTCAAATACATAAGGAAAAAATATTTTTCCATTTTCAATTTTTTGGTACCACATTTCAAATTTAAAATTTTTAAGAAAATTTTAAATGGCCGCCATTTTGAAACAAAATGGCGGATGAAGCTGGCCAACGAACTCGGTCGAGACATTGGTATGTACTATGTACATACCGAATTACATCCAAATCGGTTCATAAATTCGAGAGTTACAGTATGACAAAGGTCAGATATATATATATATATATAAATATATATATCAACTTTTGAACGGAGGGTGGTTTCGGGGTATGGGGGTCATGATCGATGAAAATATACCAAAATTTTTTGAAATCGCTTTCCTCCGAACGGCTGCAATAGGTAGCTTTTTGTAATGAAAGCTACCTAATAAAGGAACAATATTTAGCGCCGGAAAAATAGAAATACGGTATCCGAAGTAGGAAAAAACAAATTTCCCTAAAAGATTTTTTGTGTAGGCAACAACAACAAGAAAAAAAAAGTGATAAATTGACAAATAATTGAAAAATAAAATGAATTTATGCAGAATTTATTTATTTTCAAAGGTATGATTTAAAACAATTTTTTTTTTTTTACTTTCATTTTAATTTTACATACATTATAATGAAAAATTAAACCATGTAACGTAAATAGTGTAATAATACATTATACCTTATTCCATATATTGTTATATAGAGAGTAATAATAAATTATTTAAAATTAATAATTAAAATCTAAATTATTAAAAGAATATTTTTAAATTATTAGGTAAATGATGTTCATTAATATTTATCATATCTGTGGTATATAATCAATTGATAACGTATACTGCTAACATTAATTGCTGTCCTCGCTTAAACGCATAACCCGCTTAAATGCATACAATTCAGTGGAACCAACTGTATGCAATTAAGCGGGGCCGACTGTACTTTGTTTCAATATATGTGTCGCTGTTCTCTGGGTCAGTTTTCTTGGCTGATTGGCGGAGGGGTTTCTTCTGCCAGGGGTTCATGCATTTGCCATTTTTTGGTTGGCTCTCTGGTAGAGTGATTGTAGCCCTTGTAGAATTCATTCTCAGCTATTTACGGAAGAAAATAAAATCATTTGAAACTATTAATATGCAAGTAAGAAATTTTTAAAAGAACGCTGTCATCGGTTTAACATTAGCGGTCCAGTTTCTTCGCGTGAATAGTGTAAGCTCTTAACTCTCAAGCTAATGTTAATCCTATGGGAGTGTTGTTTACATATTTCCTTGTAGCATTTTAATTATTATTAAATGATTTTTATTTTTAAAGAATTTTTTTTCTTTTGCATAGGGTATCTGCGGTCGATAACTTTTATTGTGCGTGAGGAGGGGGCGTCAAAATTCATATTTGTTCCGGGCTCAAAAAAGGCTAGTTTCGGTCCTGGTAAAAAAAATGAGTTTACATGAATACAAAAGCGGCACACTTAACATAATTTGGTGAATCTTAATTTATTTTATAATTCTATATCGAGAATTATCACCAATAGATTTAAATCTCCTACTTGAAATAGAAAAAAGTAATGTCATTGTTAGACTAGTTATTGTGAAGTTTTATTGAACTTGTTAGTTATTGCGATGTTTTGTTCGAAGCTGCGAATTTCAAAATACCTGTAAAAATCCGAATGTGATTATTCTGTTCTAAAACATGCTGATACGCTCTTTGTTGCAACAACGTCATAATTCAAAAATCGCGATTTTTTAGTTCTGATGTTGAAGTAAATGATCGATATATTATTTCAACTCTGTGAAATTTTTGTCAATCAGCAAACAAGAAACAGGAGGCGAATTTTCTGAAGTTTTATGATCTGTTTAAAATCGTAGAATCTTTGTCAAAAGATGACTTTAATAAAATTTTCTTTTGTTACACACACAGAGCTTTAGACAAGGAAGTGTGTGTGTGTGTGTGGGGGGGGGGGGGGGGGTCTGGATGCCCTTCCCGAATGAGGTAAGAGTTTACTGAATAAATCATATGCATACAGTCAAATCCGGTCAAATCTGTTGACTACCGTAAAGATTGGTAAAACATTTAGTTTTTGTCAGGTTTTCGACTTAGCTTTCATAGTAGTATGGTATTTATTTCATTTAAGGCAAGATTCCGTTATAGACAGGTTCATTTTTCACAGGGTTAGAGTATACAGTGTATATGTATAGAGGAATGAAGTTTTAAGTTAAATAAAAGCTTATAATATATAAATAGTTTCTCTTTTGCAATATCTTCTAAAACAGTTGTCGTTTTCTACTTTAAAGTATACACATTTGGGGAGCATACTTGTATATGCTGTATATTCTAGCAAATATCGCAAAGCTCAAATAAACATATTTACACACAGAAATGTTATTTAATAAATAACTGAAATAGTTGTGCCACAATAATAAGTAACATTTGCATTAACAAATATTCTGGATTTATGTTTGAGCTGTGTGTTAAATGCTGAAATACATGGTATGTTACTACTAAGAAACAATCTAAGTTATTTAACACTTATTTACGTTTTATTTTTGTAGAAAACTTTTTTTTTTTTTTTTTTTTTTTTTTTTTTTTTTAACGGTGTATATACTCAGCCTTTTTATATTATAGAGATTCTAAAATCCTTTTCTAATCTACAAAGTTATTTTAGTAAAATATTCAATTACAGAGATTGGTCTTACTCTTTATCTTCATAAGCTATTTTGTAAAGTATAAATAAGGAAATACAATCTTAAAGTTTATTAAAATTCTGTTATTACACAAATATTCTAATATATATATATGTGTGTGTGTGTGCATGCATGCATGTTTGCGTATGTAAAATATTTTATGTATTTAAAAGAAAGTCTGTATTAAAGGAATAGCAAGGGGCAGTTAAAAAAATTCTGTTTCAGACTTTTTTTGTCTTTAGAGGTAAACGTTGAGAATGGACCACGAAAATCTTCCTTTGTGAAAACAAAATCGTAAGATATCTAAAAAAAATCGTTTTATACAGGTTTCCCTTTTATAAGTTATATTTGCAAGTTTAGTAACTCTTCAATCGGGACAATGAATTTTTCTGTTTAAGATTACATTGTATACAGGTTCTGTTTTCATAGGTTTTTTTTTTTTTTTTGGTATATATGACAAGGTTACCTATTTTCCGAAAAAAATTCCTGGCTTCGGAACTGTCTGCCGAGCCAAGCCATAAAAAGTAACCAAGCGTCAAACAAATGCCAAGAACTTAACCGAACTTAACAATCGACAACTTAAATGCTTATTATACAGGATACAACTTTTCCATGTTAAATCGAATAAACATGGCAAAAAAAAATCTGGTTTTTGAGTTCATATGATCTTACACTTGGCACGCGAAGAAACTCGCAAGCTAATGTTAAATCTGTGAGAGCGTTCTTTTCAAATTTCTCACTTGCATTTTAATATCTTTAAATAATTTTGTTTTCTTAGTTTATCTGAGATTGATCTTTAATGTTTCTAGTTTGTACGTTTTCGATTTTAGAAGATTTATTTTTCGCAATCTGTTCTGAAAGTGACAAATAACATTATATATATATATATATATATATATATATATGCAACTAAAATCGAAAAAGTAAATACTGTTAACCAACCTCAGTCATTCCAAGACAGAAAAATAAAACATTTAAAAGAAAGAGAGATTTTCAATAGAGCAATCCCATAGGTTTAACATCAGCGTTCCAGCTTCTTTGCGTGACTAGTTACACAAAGAAACTCAACTCTAATGTTAAACCTATGGAAGAAATCTTTATACATTTCTTGCTTATATTTTAATATTTTTAAAGGATTTGTTTTTGCACAGAATACCCGAGGACGATTCGATAGATACCCATCGTTGTGCATTTCGATTTTAATTAGTTTTTTCATATGCAAACGCTTTCATTTTTGGAACCGGTTCTGAAAATAAAATTATCCTCATTTAAAAAAACTAATCAAAATTGAAACAAACACGACAATGGGTATCGACCTCGGGAATCGTATACAAAAGAAATTACTTTGTGTACGATAATTCAACAGTAAATTTTAAAATATTTCGAGAAATCTTTAAAGATTGCTCCTATAGGTTTAACATTAGCATTTAAGTTTGTCAGACTAACGGAAAGGGTTGAAAAACACTCGCACGCTAATGTTAAACCTATGGGAGTGTTCTTTACAGAATTCTCACTTGAATTTTTATTTTTTTTCATAAATGATACGTGAAGTCAATGAGTCGATAGCTACCGTTGTGCGTTTTTATTTTTTCGTAGCATTTTTTTTTTTTTAATACGAGTATACTTCGCCTTTGTTTGCATTTTTCTCGGTATTTTTACAACTACCGTAAAAAATGTGAAAATGAAATCTGTCTATAACGGAATCCTATTTTCAATGAAAAATATTGCATGTTCCCCTCGATATTTCCAAAATAAAGAATACCGACAATTATACTGTCTATGATGGAAACCTGTATAAAGCGGAATTTTTTTCGGATTGTTTAGATTTCGTTATTTGACAAGACTAATTATGTAGTTCAGCCTAGAGGTCGGCACGGCCAAACGAGCAGAATTAAGACAATTTTCTCAACGGGCCGATAAACAAAATAAACGGGTCGGGTCCGTCCGGTAAAAAAATTGCACGTGCCAGCCGGGCCGATAAAAAAATTTAGCAGGCCTGCGACCAGATATAAAAATTTAAACGAAGCCGACAAAATGAGCTATTTTCAATGAATATGGCTTTCGCGAGAATAAGTATAAATGTGCGTCACGAACCAATGCTAGTTTGGCAACATGAATACAGAAATGTAACATGTCCAATGTAGAGATCGGCATCAGAGAGCTACATGATGTCTGACCCGGACTCTTTTATTTTATTTTATTTTATTTTATTTTTATTTTTTAGCAGATTTGTGCTGGTCTGAGATCAGGCTTGCATTCCTTTTTATACATGGTCGAGCAGGGCCAGAATTATTTTCAGTATGTGTAGGGTAGGCAATGTGTTATGGCATGTAGGCAATGTGCCGAGTTATTTTCTTCTGATGGACTGATGGCTTCTATTATTATGAAACAGCCATTATAAAAGAAGTGTTAGGTGAAGATGAAACAGCAGTCGTAAAAAGTTAGAACTCCGATTTTCTGGTCAGAATGGGGAAAAAAAATGGCCATAATTTTTTTGGCAAAAAAAAATATGGCCATTTTTTTCCCCATTCTGACCAGAAAATCAGAGTTCTAACTTTTTACGACTGCTCTTTCATCTTCACCTAACATTTCATTTATAATGGCTGTTTCGTAATAATAGAAGCCATCAGTCCACCAGAACAAAATGATCCATTCCAAAGGGGCCTTCATTTGGCGCCCCTTCGTTCTGGCGCCCGGGGCACATGCCCCCTCTGCCACCCCTTAGTTTCGGCCCTGGCCTTTCGTTCTTACGCCCGAGCAAGTGCCGCCCCCTCTCCCCTAAACTAGAAAAACTATTACCTAAACTACTACCCAGAAAAAGTTAGAAAATTGCCCCCCCCCCGGGTGACAATTATCACTCCCTCCTATCTTTAATTTTTTTTATATGTTATAAATAATATATATCAGATTTAAAAAATTTGCTTGCGGTCCCTCTCATCTCCCATGTATTTTAAATACACTTAGTGGACATTAACTTGTAATATATTAGAATGTAATCTAAGTTATATTTAAAATACATATAATTGGAATTGACCTACAATCCAGTACGGGTTAACTGGATTATACAATTAAAAACGTAATTGAAATCATCTTTTAATCCATTGCAGGTTTATTAGATTATATAATTAAAAGAGTAATCGAAATCAGCACGTAATCGATTAAAATTAATCTAATTAAATCTTAAAATGTTAAATAAGAATTGATTTGTAATCCTTTACACAATTATCGGGTTATACAATTCAAAAGCTTAAATTGAAATTACTTTTCAGTGCTCTGCGTGTTAATCAATTGCATTATGAGGTGATTATAATGTATTTTAATTTAATCGATAATTTCATTACTCTGTAATCAGATTCTGCCCCAACACTGGTCATATCCATTGAAAATTATTCATATTTTATCGGTTTCGTTTAAATTTTTAAATCGGGTTCGACAGCCTGCGGATTTTTTTTCCCTTTGTTGTTGTTGCCCCAGCTCACCCGTTAAAAATAGGTCCTAATGCTGCCGGGCCGACCAGTTTGAAAGTTTCCCTCCATTACGATGGCCCCATGCCGACCGCTAAACGTTCTTTGAATAAAATCAAACACAAATTCTTGAGAAAGCCCCTCCCCCACAAACTACTTTCATATCTAGCTTATCTCTTTCCTCATCTGTGAGCTCGCCTTTCTGCCATTTCCGAGGGCATTTCTCATTTTTGCTTTTGTCTTCCCGCCTTCCCCAACTTCCGTCTAAACTGAAGACAGCGAGAGGAAGAAGACAGAATGGCGACAAAATAGATTTTTCTCGAGATTTTTAATTCGAGATTACTCTTGATTATACAATGATTATATTGATTACGTTAAGATTTCATTGATTACCACCGATTACATGTGATGGCATGATTACGCATGATTAAGACTTGATTACAGTATGATTTCACTGATTACAGGAACGGTTGTACGAGATTACACCCCACTGAGAGACCCCTCGACCTTATCCATTCAACCATCTAGCACACGTTCCTTTTTTAATCAAATCCATGATCTGTTCCTGAACACACTACGTGTTATTCCATCCACGATATTGACCCACTCCATGATCCTGTCTCCTGAGCTCGCGCGCATAGCGCGCGTGCAAACACACTCAGAGCGTGTTCAGAAGTGTACTTCGCGCCGCGCGCGCGCTCAGAAGTTTATGCCATGGAGTAGGTCTTATCGAAGAAAGGAATTTTAACATAATTCAATTATTTTATTATTTTTATGGTTCAAAAAAGGTAAAACCAACGACTATATTTCTTCATCCTTCCAAAACAGGGTTTTCGTAACAGGAATACATGCCTATGTTCACTCAGATAAAATCTAAAATAGTCGGGAAAAACATCACGTGACCTTCTTTATCTACTTTAGCCCATTTAGCATTTAAAATTAGTTAACCAACCGCACGCAAACTCCGCGCGAGCTGCTCAAAAAAATTGTGTGGGCGATTTGATCACGTGATTGTGCGTTTTCTGCTTATGTGTTATTGGTTGTGCTTTGTTTGGTAGGTTGATTGATACAATTTAAGAATTCAACTGGTGATCTAAAAATTTTAACTTTTAAACAATTTTCTTTTTATTTATTTAAAAATGATTTATCAGTTGATTTATATCTTCTGTGATAAATAGAATGCTGTTAGTAAACCAAGATTCTGATATCAACATATGAGATTTGTTTGTAATCTACTATACTGGATGGATTTCAATGGAATTTGCACTGTTAGTTAGACAGTTTTTCAGAGTAGGTTTTAATATATATATTTCTTATTTTATGATTGCATATTTTAATACCGTGTGGATAACAGACCAAAATACATCATAAAACATGAGAAATAAATGGCATTCAAAATTCTGTTAGTATAAGCAAAATACTTACTTATACTTTCAGTAAAAAAATTATAAACATTCTAATCATACTTTATTCATTACAAACTAGACAGCAGACCTATATATTTTATCTCTTTAAAAAATATATGTACAGATATTTTTAGTTAAAATAATTTACAACTATTACATTTTATTTTTATAATGTTCAAAGTAGAATATGATTTCTAGCCTAGTCTCGATAAAAATTCACTCGTAAAGTACTCAAAAAAAAAAAAAAAAAATACAAGGAATTATTCTACGTGCAAAATGATATTTTCGCACAATATATATTATTTTTTCATTTAGATTTGCTTAATGTTTATATCATTATACATATACATACTACATATATAATCACTTAGAAACAAAACTTTGAATATTTAAAAGGCGTTCAGATCTAAAACTTTCATCTCGAAATACCCCATTTTCTCACATTTAAATGAGTATTTTATTATAATAAAAATACACGTGCCTCTGTATAACAAAAATAAAAAATATATCTTCATCAAAAATATCTTATTCATTATGAAAAATATAAAACAACCAATAAACAAAACAAAAAATAAATTGTGACACAATGTGGGATTGGAGGGATTCGAACCCACAATCCCTAGTCTCGAGTTAACTGCCTTATCCATTCGGCCGTCCAGCACACGTTCTTTTTGCAACAAAATATCTTTATAATTAGCACCTTAATTAATCAAATCCATGATCTGTTCCTGAACATACTACGTGTTATTCCATACATGATATGGACCCACTCCATGTTCCTGTCTCCTGAGCTCGCGCGCGTTACGCGCGTCCTTCTTGAACACACTCTCAATCATTCAAGATTCACATCAATGTTTGATTCTTTATCCCTTCGTTCTTGTGGTAGAATTAAACCGGCTTATCTGTCTAGCTTGGCTTTTCTTTTGTTGTTGCTGCCTAAACTTTTATTAATATTGATTTGGAATGACAAGATAATTAAAAGTAAAGTCATTGCCATTAATACAATTACAATTATACAATATCTTTGTCATAGTACATAGAGAACTGAGCTTCATGGTTCATTTATGGGTAGATTTTTAATAAGTTCAATTAGTTAAAATCGGTACATCTTTGTTGTAATTGTAGGTGTCTTGGTGTTTATTAAATAATATTTTACCCATAGTAAAAATATTTATTATGGGATTTGTTGTTAAATGACATAAACACCTATGAGAACAAAACTGATGAACTTGTTTTGCTTGTTTCTGTAGTATATATATTTTTTAAAAAAATTGCTTTTGATTACACGTATTAGATTAATTACTTCTGTTTTCTGTGTAATAACAGATAAATGGATTCTGAATGTTAAATAGGGTGAACTTCCAGTAATTGACCAAAAACACATTTATGTGTTAAAAACAAGAATCAATGTGTTGATAAAGTATTTTTGAATGCTGAATAAAAATGTCTAACATCCAATGAATTGCATAGGAAAAAATTACTTTTGCTATCTATATTCTGATTGAATGTAAAAAATTAAAGAAAATGCACCTTCTAACAATATCAAAAGTGAATACATTCTGTAATAGTACTGTTGTTTTGTGAGTTATTTTATTAATCTTGCAGCATCAAGCTTAATTTAGTTCCATTGGTTCATCAAATGAGGTGTGTAGTTCATTTTTGTTTGTTTTAAGTTAATCATTATGCATTTAATATTAAATTCATAAATTAAATGACGTTAAGGGGGGTGGTCAACTACTAGATGTGTGAATGTTGAAAGCATTCAGTAATTGACCAAAATGGTCAACTACTGACTTTTTGCTTGTTTGCATCCATTCCTTTTGATACTTAAAAAAATACATAGATTTCTATTATGAAAGCAATATTCACCAATTTTTTATTTAAAAAATGAGTTCTTTCAGTAGTTGACCAGGGTGGTTAATAACTAAATGTGCTTGGTCAATTACTGATCAAGCAAGCACACATTTGTTATGTTAAGAGGGTCATAACACATTTATATAATAATGCAAGAAAAGTGTAATTAAAATGTAAAGATAACAAAATTAGTATAATGAGGCTCTAAATATAATTAGGGTTTGTCACACAAATCTTATAAAAAAAGTTTTACCACCATCAGCTCCAAACATAGTTTGTGGTAGATTTCTATTACAATTGTTGTGGAAGTATGCTGTTAAAATTGCTATATAAAATGTTTTTTATGCTAATTTTATCCATGACAAAGTTCAACCATAATTAAGTGCAGTTGTATAATAATAAAACATAATAACAATACAGAATTTACATATTAACTTTACAGTAAGTTTTGAGGGACAAAAGTAGAGTGTTGATTGTCAAGTGCTTCAGAAATGTATGCATAACTGTAGCACAAATAGGACTACAACTAAAAAAAAACTTTTCACTAAACGAAAAGGGCATTTAGAATATTTAAATATAATTTAAAATAACATGACAGATTTTGTCATCCCACAAAAATATAAAACAATAGGGAAAATCTTAAATACATTTTATGCATATATCAATTTTATAAATAGAGATTAATGATTATGTATCTCGGGCCACAAGTAAAAGATTACTGGGCCATATGTGACCTGCAGGTTGAGCATGGCTGCTTTAAAGCATGACTAAATTATAGGGAAAGTAAAGAAGAGAAACAGGAAAAAGAAGGCGGGGAGTAAGGCAAGTTAAAAAATTAAAGAAAATGAAAAAAAAAAAAAAAAGGTGAAAAAGCAGCAATAAAGACTTCTACATATAAACAAAGTCTGATAAATGATTGGGTGCGAAATGCATGTGAAGAAATCTGGATGGAAGAAGATATGATAGGAATAAAGAAATCTGGTATGAGCCCTATCGTACTAAAATGTGCGTCCACGAGACACAGGCAATAATTTGCATTGGATGACAGTGACAAAGAAGTTGACTTCATGTGTGTCAGTTGTTTTGGTGAAACAGATGAGGATTAAGTTTCATTTTTGTGTTAACTTTAATAATTAATGGATTTTTTTATGAATAAATTTCAAAATAGTAACAATCCTTTTCTTGTCTATATTTACATATAAATATCATGTTTTACCACTAATTTCAATCTTACAAAACATTGTGGAAATTCACTAATATGTTTTCTGTTCAGAAACAATTTTAATTTTTTTTTACAAAAAAATCTCTTGACTAGTTTTTTAAAAGCAGATCATGATGTGCTCATATATATAGAATGTACACCTGTATTTTCCATACAGAGTGACAGACTAGCCAAGTTCAGTGATGAATTTCCTTTACTTTTCTAAGTTTTCCATGCCAATAAAAACAATTGGTACTTTTCGGTTAGCCAGGTGGCAATAATTTTTCAGATGTCGAGATTGTGTGATGTTACATACCGAAAACCTTAATAATTGCCAAGGAAAGAGTAAAAGAGGATAAGCAAAAAAAATATATATATCTATATTTAAGAGATTCGAACAGTCTTTATAAAGAGCACAGCTACATATTTTGCTACTACTGCAGTTTAAAAATTCTTGACTTTATGATTAAAATTCTTTTTCTAAAAAATTTCTCAGAAATTTTAAATTCGTCAGTTTTTTTTTTTTTTAGAAATCTGAAATTTTCCCAATTTTTTTCTGGCTGTCCAGGAGGCTAGACATTCAGTTTCTGTAGCATAAAACTTGGCAAACTTCCCCATTTTTTCATATGATTAATTTTAAGAAAGTTTATCAGTTCAACTTCAGAGTGGTCAATTACTGACACAGTGATGGTCATTTTCTAACATTAAGTGGTCAATTACTGGCAAAATCTCACTTGACAACTATTATATTAAATAAAATAAAATTGCAAAAATGTAGACAAAAAATGTTTATTTATTATTGATCCTTATAAGTGATTGTTGCTTTAAAAAAAGTTTCAAGAAATATCTCCTTAAATGAAAAAAAAAATGCGAAGGAACTTTCACTAAATGGTCAATTACTGGGTAGTTCACCCTAATTTGTATATATATGAAAGGATAAAAAGATTTTCTTCATCATAAAAATCTTTGACACTAATTGATAGTTATGAATTGATATTTATGAAACAGAGTTGGAAAAGAAAATTACTCTTTGTTGACATAAGACAGTCATCATAAAACATATTTAATTATCTTGGAAGCATCATGATATTTATAGCATAAACAAAATGAGTTTTTCAGGCTAGTTTAAGAAGAGCTAGTTCTAGATAGTTTAAGAATCAAATTATAAACAACAAAGGATTAATTTCAAATCTATAATCAAAGTAAATATGTTAGTTTAATTAGTGTCAAAGTAGAAAATTGATAAGCAATAAATCATAATTAGCTTTTGTCTGGTGGACATTTCATATTATGATTGCCTCATAAATAATACTTAACAGTTAAATTAGAATTACCTCTTGGTGATGCAAGATCTGAATAATATTATAAAACACATCATTAAAAATAGTCTTAGCCAATTAAATTAAAGTTTCCTCCCAAATTGACACTTTCGCCCTCTGCTGGAAAATATTCCAAACTTCATATCAAAACTCATGTGCTCAGCTGAAGAGCTCAGAATTTTTAGATATCTGATGTGCTACTAAAAGATCAAGAATGTGGGCTAAGAAATATATGGTATCTCGGGGCCTCCGGCGGACTCGCGACACCTTTGTAGCTTGTACCTCACAAATAAAGATATTGATAGTTCAAGGAGCGAGGTCCCAAGTCAATTATTTACCAATACTGCCAAGAGACTCAACTGTGCATTTAAATGACACAAACTCGATTTGTGACGGAACAGAACCAAAACAGCCCAGCATATTTTACATATATATATTTTTATATAAAGCTTTGGTGCAGAGTAGAGATGGGAATGCTCGGAAAAAAACTGAAAACTTTGGGGAAAAAACCGGGGGGTTTTTTTTCAGTTTTTTTTTTGTTTTTTTTTTCTTCCGAAGAGCTATTCTTCAATTTTTCCAAATTAGAAAAATGGAAATTTTATTTATAAAATAATGTAGTCAAATTTTTATAATTGCTACATTCTAAAACTTTTATTTATATTTTTTTCATATTTAGTGTCCCTCATTAAACCTTAACATGGAAAATCTTATCTGTAAGCAAGGATATCTTTAGAAAGAACTTAAGTCCTTTAAGCCTTAAAGGATCTTTCACAGTTTTTTCACCTTCTAACGAAATTATTTTTCTTAAAAATTGACATTTCAGAAATTTTTTCCAATCTCCAAATTAAATCCTTCACAAATGTAATGATTTTAGAATTTTTTAAAAAAAAAAAAAAAAAAAAAAAAAACCTGTTGTATAACAGCTGCAATCACCAATGAATCTATTCTCTACAGCGTTCAAAATCCTTGGTGGTCTGCTGGTCCGACACCACTAAAAATTCAATCGGACCACTAATTAAAAAAATTTAGTGGTCTGCAGGACCAGTAACTTTTTTCCCTCTCTGACAGGTAAACGTAAATTTTCCCATCCCTGAGAAAACCGCAACCAAACATGAACCACAGAATTTTATTTTATTTTAAAAAAATAATAAAAAAATTAAAAATGGCATTAAAACTTACAGTCAGTTGAAATAAATAATCGGAAATAAGATAATTAATAATTTTATAGTTTTTGTTTATGTACTGTTTATTTAATTTTTAGCAAATTATAATTTTACTTTTTATTATGCCGAAAATTTTGGGTAACTGAAAGGAAAATTGGTTTATGTTCAAGGAGGAGGAGGGGAGGGGTGTCACTCAAAGGGTTAATAGGTACTTCATAGAATTTTATGTATTGGGCCAGTGACAATGTCTGCCGACCAGTAAACTTATGTTTACTGGTCCTTGGGACCAGTGACTTTTTTTTATCAATTCTACCGCTGCTCTAACTGTATAGATGTACAAAGGACCATCTCAATAATGTCTAAGTAAGAATTTAAATATGATAATTTCTAATTTACAAAATTCTAATTACATTTTTTATAAATTCACAATTTCATACATTTAATTCACATTTTTTACAAGTTTTTACAAATGTTTACATTTTCTCAAAAACATGATCGTGTGAAAAAAAAAAAAAATCCAAGCAAATTCCTGGTAAGATAATTAAATGCAACTTCTCTTATTAAAAATGAAAATTCAAGTGCATTATTATACCAATTAATGAAAATGGTAAGTTGCAAAATTTAATGTAAAATTTGAAACATGCACTTATTTTTATTAGCATAGATGTAATTTTTCAGTATTGTCAGAAAAATTTCTTTTGATAATAACATGTAGTTGAAATTATTTTTTTTTTTCTTTTCCTGAAATATAGATTCTTAGAGTTGCCTAAAATGTATTTTTAAAAAATATAAATCCGTACAAACTTTACAAAGAAATTGTAAGCAAATCTGTGAAAAATCCAGTTGAAAGCAATTTTTAAACATGGAAAAATTCATTTGTTTTAAAAGTTTCATAAAAGAAAAAATACCACTTTCAATATTAAGAATCTAAAAGTTATTGAAACATAGTTTGATTTTGACTGGAAAGCTGTATCAAAACTAAATATACAGGAAATGAAAATCATACTAACTGTAAGGGGAAAAAATATAATATTGTAAAATAATACTAATTTTTAAACAGTGGAAGATTTGAAAATGATAATCGAATTTATTATAATACCAGAACTACAATAATTTGTTTCTTTTAAACTGGCATCCTTTATATATTTGAAAACCAGTACTATGTAATGTAGATGGGATGGGATGTACAATACAGTTTAAAATTATTTTCAAACTGCAGTGATATTGGTTGAAATTTTTTGTTGTTAATTTTTTTAATTTTCTCTACTGATATAATTAAACAAATGCTTCTGAAAAATCATTTCAACAGACACATGATATAGGTGAAAACTAGGAAATTGAGTTAGTAGCCAGTGGCCGGTAGACTCAGTTTCATTAGTGGCCACTTTTTAAAGTTAGTGGCCACTATATTGTTTCAAACTTTCTTGGCATCTAGATAAACTATAATCGTTGTATATATACATATTTTCTATAAATCAGTTTTATACCAGCCAACTATTCATGATAAGAATAGGGACACAGTTGAAATTCAAGAAAATTACTTTAAAACTACAAAATTGTTATACTATTGATTTTTTTAGAATATATTTTTGGATTATTTGTAAATGTTCACAAACTCTATTATCAATCAGATTACTGTTACTTTCTTTACATAAAAAGTTAGTAACTAAATCAAAATTCCAACAACTAGGTGTATAAAAGGAAAAAAAAATCAAACAAAACACAATAAAATGCTATTTCGATTTTATTTAATAATTAAATGTGTTATTAACATACCATATACATTATGTACAGTTGAAATATAAGTTGGTGAGTGTATTTCGCAGGATTAAACAGTATCTCTTGCAGAAAAATAATCTAACTGATCAAACACATTGAAGATATTGTAATGTCCTTATCCTTTAGGGTCCAATTTTTTTTTCAATTTTGAGAACAAAATTACTTTTATTTTAATAATCTTAATCGTAGCTATCCAAATAGATTTACTGATATGATAATAGGTTAAGAGTTTTTGGAGATGTTTGGAAAATCTCGTATTACAAGAGGGTTTAACAGATATTACAACTTTATAATGTTTTTTGTGTTTTACCACATGATTCGTTCAGAAAAGTAACCTATATTTTAAATTTAAAGAGTGAAATAAATGTATAAAATAAATTACTAAATGTCCAAACATAAATGAACTCATAATAAGAAAAGCATAGCCATATACTATCATTACTATGTGTAGATAGTAACAAAAGTAATTTTTAAGACAAAATAATACTTGATGAAAAGACATGTACTATTAGTAGTAAAACCAGACCCGAAAGGGTTAAAATCCACTTGATTTGCATCCAGTGAAAATAAAAAGGAATAAATTATTTGAAATACATGTGGAATCAAAGTTGATGAATATATTTTGCATAAAACTATATTTCTTGAAAAAATAATCCAACTGAAGAGCGAGCATGGCGAAAAACTGAAATATTGAAAATACAGCTAAATCGCTGCAATCTGCTTGCATCCGGTAGGAAAAAGAATTAATCAGTTTGCTAATTAGATGTAATCAAAGTAGAGATGCATATTTCCACAAAAAAAGTTGTATTTCAGTTGGTGATCGATAACAGATTTTTTTATCGCCACTTGGCGAGTGGCGATCGATGGCCGATATTTTAATCGCCACTTTCACAACTTTAATCGCCACGTGGCGAGTGGCGATCGCTAATTTACACCTATAACACATGATATATTACAAACACTGATGTTAAATTAAGTAAGAAAAGCTACTGTCAGAAATCTGAGACTGAAAGGATAAACTTTTAAAAGCTGGCTTGTTTTTTTTTTCTCTCTTTTGTTTTTTAAATAATATATTCATGTAAAGGGAAAATCCTTTTTTAGTGTGCATAAATATTAAAAAAATTTATCATTTTATATTTTTTAAGAAAATATAACTTATTTTTGAGAAACATTTACAAAATTCAATTTTTCCAGGAAAAAATGTTTTTTTTCTGCCACTTCAAAATTTTCGAAAAATTTACATTTCTGGTCTAGAGGCACAGTGAGCTAACTTTGGCTCAGGGAATATAGTATCTTGGGGGTGGGGGCATACATGTATTCAGATAAACAAAGAAATTTTAGAAGGTATTAATAATGTTTATGAAATTTGTTATTTTTAAATTAATTTTTAGATAATTTATATGTTTATAACAGCTTAGATTTTAAATAATTTCTGTTTTAAAACAAATTAACCTTTAATTAATGTTTGTGTTTTCTATACAAAAACTATTCATACTATTATGCATATGTAACAGTAAGTTTATATTATAAAGCAATTTTCTACACCAATGTAAACAGAGGTATTACATTTATATATGAAATGTTTGCTTGAAAGTGATATATTAACCAGAGTTTTATAATAGGGGAGACTTGATCCCTTTTTCAGTTTTTAATTTTTATTTTGGAAAAAACAAAATATTTAAAAAATGTTTCCAGTTATTCTTAAAGGCTCATGTGTCTTTCTTGTTACAGTATTTTTTTTATTTTTGAAAAATTATTTTTAAAATAAAAATAAATAGTTTTCCAAAAAATAAAAAAAGGATCAAGTCTCCCCAATTGGAGGGAGACTTGATCCCTTGCCAAGGGAGACTTGATCCTCGAAACAAATGCATTGAAATGATTCAAATTAAGTAGTAGAAATCAAATTTATGGTTGACTAAAATGTAAAAAGGAAAAAAACACAATGATCAAAAACATTTTCAAAGCTTGAAAAATCAAATGTAAATGTTAAGATTATTGCAGTTTGAAGAATTCCACCGAGTATGGTTGGTTTGGGTAGTTTTTCTCAATGTCATCATTATCCACAACACTATTGTCAACCTTTTCTGGATAAATAAATTGGTTGAAATTAAGTCCTCGTTTTCTTAGAAAATTGATTTCACATTCAGATGATAAAATCTTCTTTTAAATTTTTCCTACAAAATGACTAATTTTCTTCTTTCTCAGAAATCACACAATGGCAAAGTCATTTTCACCAATCGACAAATATTTTGGATCTTCAATGATTTCATTAGAATTTTCATCAAGTGGATCTGTGTCGGTTGAATCATAAACACTATAACTGCTTTTATAATTTTCTGAAGATTTGGGTCTTTCACTTTTAGTGTTTTTACTTTTTTTCTTGGGATGAAATGAGTTTTTTCTGACTTTTGTTTTTTATTCAGTTGACGATCTTGTATTTCTTCTTCATTCTGTCTTTTAGTTGGTGTGCTTGTCAAAATTTTTGAAGACCCTTTTTTCATTTCTTTAGATTTTCCCATTTTTGATAATGAAACTTTAGGGAAGGCTTGTATGTCTACTGGTGTCACTGTGTTTGGTTTAACTGTATTCTTTTACTGCTTGTTGGAGTTAATGGTTGATTTGAGACGAAAGATGATAAAAAATCATCTTGAGAAATTCCTGTTTAAGAGATATTCCAGTGATTTTAAATCCATTTATTATGTTATTTCTCATCATGGCTTTAGGATAGGCAATTCCGATCAGTTCAGCAAATTGATAAATTGTTGTTCTTTGAGCAGGATGTTTAGTCATCCAGTCTTGAGCAGCTGCATTAAAATATCTTTTAAATGGTCCATATGCAGTACGATCCAGAGGCTGCAATTTGAGAGAAGTGTGCGGTGATATTGTTAACAAAATTATTCCATTTTCTTTGTCATAATTCAAACTCTCAATGCAATGCTTATATGGTTATCATGATTATTCATTATGATTAACACTTTACTGTTTTGGTTATAATATCTTGCATTCTTTACGGAGTGCTGTAAAAATTTTGCAAAGTTAGACGTATGTCTCACATATGCATTCATCCACCATGTGCTTGCTAACCATCATATGCAGCCACATATTAACTTTGTCTTTGTCAACCATCTAAAATCAAGCAACCATATTCTAACTAATACAGATAATATCTAAATATCACAATGAGAAGTAGGTGGTTAATAAAATTTAACATTAATTTAGCTTAACTTTGGTTTGGAGAGACTCGATCCCCATGATCAAGTCTCCCCATACAACAGGGATCAAGTGTCCCTAATGTGCATGTTTGGGGAAAAAAGTTGCTAAATCAAAAATAAAGATATTGTGTTAAATTTAAATAACAAAATTTGAGGAGTAAGGTACGTTAGTATATTATATCAATAAAATTAAGTAATTTAGTTATATTTAGCAAAAAATTGAAACACAAACTACGTACTCAAAAAGAAGTTTGATTGTAAGGAAACAGGGATTCCTCTTTTACAAGAAAAATAAAAATGGCTGAATCAAAGTATGTTGCTAAATATGTTGATAAGGGATCACTTTATTAATGTTTCCGGTTTCAGAGACTTAATTGCATTTTTTCTTTGGTTTTAGACCTAGGGATCAACTGTCCCAAATCTCCCCTATAGATGCACGTGCTGTGTGCAGAAAATTTCTTAGAAAAAAAAAAAAAGTATAATTTTTGTTCTTGTAATTTTTTTTTTTTTTTTTTAAATGCCGAAAAATTAAAAATGTTCCCCAATTTTATGTACGATTTATTTATTGTTTGCCAGGTGTGATTCTGTTCTGAATTTTCTGAAAATTAAAAAAAAATTGTCCATCAGTCTGAAAATTCAGACATAAAAAAATATCACTGAAACACATTGCGAATTTCAACAAATGGTCGCACAAAATAAACCAATTCCGTCAATCGTTCACAGAAAAAATACTCAATTTTGTCAAGGCATCGTGGAAAAAATTAGAATTTTGTTAAAGGACCGCGGAAAAAGCGTGAATTTCTTTAAAGAATTGTTTATTTATTTATTTTTTTGTCAAAGAATTGCAGAAAAAACGCAAATTACGTCAAAGAAGTGCAGGAAAAAAACGAATCTCGTAAAAGCATAGCGGAAAAAGCACAAATTATGTCAAAAGATTGCTAAAAAAAAAACACAAATTTTGTGAAAGAATCACAGAAAAAAAACTAATTTCGTTAAAGGATCACGAAAGAAACACAAATTTCGTACAAGGGCTGCGGAAAAAGAGCGCATTTCGTCAAAGGATCGCGAAAAAAACACGAATCTTGAGTACCAGTATGTAAGGGAAAACCATTTGTGCATAATGTTCTCTCAAAGCTATTATTCAAGGCACAGTGCCCTGCCCTTTTTAAAATGAGTAAAAATGCACCCTCCTCTTTTCAAAAATAATAAAATGTATCTCTAGAGACCTCTTTATCACAATATTTCTAAATCTGTGTGTCTGACAGCTTGCAAAAAAGTATAGAACTTACTCATTCCTCAAAGCACAAGAGATTATTCAATCATGTGACAACTTCATTGTACATTAAATTCTGTCTAAAGCAGATTCTGTGTAAGATTTTCAGTTCGTGATAGCTATATCTCAAGAACAAATGTATGAAATTTAATGTTGACTCTAGAAAAAAAGGGCCGCCGGACGGAAATTTTTCTAAAAAAAGGAAAAAAAATTAAAAATTTTATCTATTTTAAAAAAAGGGTACATTTTTCAAAAAGGGGAGAAATACTATTCTATAAAAGGGTACATTTTTTCAAAAAGGGAACACTATTCTAAAAAAAGGCACAATTTTTTTCAAAAATGGAACACTATTTTTAAAAAAAGGGCTCACTTGTACCTTGTTCACAAAAAATATTTTGAACTGGTTTGTTTAGAGTCCCTAGAGTTTGCAATATTTACCCGGGATCAATTGAATTGACACGGGGATCATAGGAAGTGTTAAAAGGGTAGTCGGGCGCATCAGAAGGGTTTAAAAGAGCGGCCGGGCGCAAAAAAGAAATAAAAAAGGCCGCCGGGTGCAAAAAAAGAAATAAAAAAGGCTGCCAGGTGCAAAAAAGAAATAAAAAAGGCCGCCGGGCACAAAAAAGAAATAAAAAGGGCCACCGGGTGCTGCGCCCTGCTAAAGCGGCTTAGAGTCAACACTAGGAATTCCATCACACTCCATATTCTGTTAAAACTTGATATAAATAGATGCTCATTCAATATTGACTTTGATATCTCAACAGGGGGTGGTGCTATCCTATGCTTGGGGAAAGATTTCTAATTGTGTGCTTAGCCATTTGATGCAATTTAGGGAGCATACTTTGTCATATCTGCCATAACATCATCTTATAACTCGTATGCTTTTAATATAGGGATGCACCGAATAGTGATTTTGGCCGAATACTGAATATTTGGCCTACAGGCGAACAGAATACCGAATATTTGACTAGCCGAATAGTAACTGTTAGGCCGAATACTGAATATTTGGCCAGCCAAACTTTCATTTTGATAAACAAGAGCTTTTTTCAAGTAAATTTTATGCTGAAAAAAATCTGCTTTGAGTTATTTAAGAAGAGGATAGTTATCAAACTTTTTTAATTAATAAAATTTTAAATTTCATGACTTCTTCTGTGAAATGAAACAAATGAATAAATTTTTTTTAATTCTAAAACAAACATTTTAAAATCAAAGAGAAATTGTGAAAAAATTGTACAGGATCATGTATTATTTGTTTGTCAGGAAGAGACTAAAGTAAAAGTAAATAAATAATACAATCTATTCAAATTTTATATGGTCGCAACTCACCTAGAATAACTGTTCTACTCCCTTTGATTAGCAAGGACGTTTTTAAATGCATCCTAGATTGGTGTCTGGAGTGGGCGATCATTTTCAGAGATTGTAAACGTTGTTCTTAAAATCTTAGCAAGAAACAGATTATTTACTGGACAATGTTCAGGAACTTGCATTTGTACATAATTAATTCCTGTGAAAATCCTGTGATTGGTTAATTTTCTTAAATAATGCTTAACAAATAGTAAATAAATAATGTAAAATCATTCTATTTTATTTAAATATGATTCTGTTTCTAATTATCCTGAATATTTTTATAAGTTGACTGTTAAACGTAGACGTTGTATAAGGTTTTTAAAAATATGTTTTAAAAGTTTTAAGTATTTGGTCCAGGTGAATATTTCAATATTCGGCAGGCCAAATAATTTGCTATTCGTCATACCGAATAGTTTGATATTTGGCCAAACTGAATATTCGGTAACATGGCTGAAATCTGATTATTCGGTGTATCCCTACTTTTAAACCCTTCGTTTCCAGAATGATTAATTTAAAACACTAACTTTTGTCTGTGGACCGGAATTATAGAATTTTAGCCCTATATTTATTGCAATTGACATTATAGCTGTATCTTACCTTCTGTTATACAAAAATGCAGAACACTTTGTATTTGAGATTAAGGATTAAAAATATATTTAGTACATCCCTGCTTCACACACAAAGTTTAAAATCTTTAAACTCTCATTTAAAAAAAAAAAAAAAAAAAAAAAAAAAAAAAATCTGTTTGTTATTTTAATGTAAGAGTTAATAATAAATAATCTAAATTTCTCTCCTCCATAACTGTAATTACTCCTTCCTTGTTTGCCCTAGTACCAAGTTAAACTTTTATTAGTAATTTCTTTACCAAGTTAAACTTCCACTAGTAACTACTTTAATTTTCTATGCCCTAATCTAATTTTCAAAGCCTTTGTAAATCTATAGTAACAATAAATAATCAATCCACTCACCCTAAAATTTCTGCTCCTATCTCAGCTCACAAAGGTTAAAATCTCTAAAACTCTGTAATTTTAAAAGACTTTTTCTGTTGTATTTGTTATTTGATTGTAACAATAAATAGCCATTCATGTAACCATGCAAATTGGCCGAGTAAATGGTATACACCGAAAAAGTTTTTTTTTTTTTTTCGCCCTTTTGGAGAATTATGGTCTTTTTTTATACTTTTAATTCATTTCTTTGCCATATTTTTATTTAGTTTGACTTGACCTATTTTTGTTCTGTATTTAGAAACTGTGATTTTAAGTATTAATCATTTTTGTTTTCTTTTGGCATTTTTGCCCCGAAAAACAAACAAAAACTTCAAATATATATTTTTAAATTTGCATGACCTATGTAGATATTTCTCAAGGTGCTATCAGGGGTCTGTTCATCCTTTTTTCACAGCACGGCTAGAAAAATTTGAAAAATTACATGCCCAGCCGTGCATGTGGTAGAAAAATAAAGATGCCTGAATAAAAAATTTACATGCCCAGCTAAAAAGTGAAACACTTCTAAATTTCATGGTTGTAATTTTAAAGCTGGTAAATATAACATATTTTATAAACAATACAGGATACACTGAATATTTTTTTTTTTTTTTTTTTTTTTTACAAGGGAATTTGAAACTGTTATGATTAAAATTTTCTTAAATAAATGATTCTCATGTAATAAATAAAAATCACATCACAAAACTAAGTATTGTTTTATTATGAGTTACATTATCTGCATTCGATTGCTAGTGTAGAGAATGTCCACTAATATGTTGTGTACCTTTGGCAGTCGATTGCCAGTGAAGGGTCCTAGGTACAAGTGTCAGGAACAGCAATGCTTATTCGCATTAGGTCATTCATAGCTTCGAGCAAAGGGGAGTTTTAACTCGATTCATACAGCTAAAGCCCCTTTCATATGCAGATGTACTAGGTGAAAAACAAAATATTATTTCAACTAATAAAAGTATATATTGGCGATACCTTTTGGCTGCATTTTGAAAAGATCTGTATACAGAATAAACGGGCACGTTGTCAGCCAATGGCATCTCAAATATATTTTTCGTTTTACAGAATGGCAACAAATTTATGTAAATTTGTCAAAACAACTCAGTTCTTGTTTATACATCTTAAAAAAGATATATGTATGTAAAATACCTATTTTCTTTATATATGTAAATGTGACAGGTCAGATTTTACTTTTAAAGGATTAAATTTGTGAAAGGTTCAATTTGGAGATGGAAGAGTTTTGTGAAAGGTCTGTTTTTCAGATAAAAAATTTTGTGAAGGGTCCTGTTTTGAGATGAAAAGTTTTGTGAAGGGACCTTTAAAGGACCCAGTTTCTTTCTAAACAGATCTCTTGCTATGTAATGATATTGTATTATATTGTTGTAGTATATCTATTGTTGTTAATGTTTTTAATGTTATTGCATTAATACTCAAATGAATATTAGATCTAAATTGAATTTTAAGTGCAAAACATTTTTATTATTTGTCTCATTATAAGAATTCTTATGTTGAAAATATCTTATTTTGTAAATCTTTTCTTTTTAGGTGTATTTTTCTCTTGAAACTAACAAAGAATATATATATGACATAAATAACTTTTTCATGTTGTGCAGAAAATAACATGTAATGTAGTCTGCTGATTGTTAAAGTAAGTTAGCAATGAGAGTAATTTTATTCTTTCTGTGAGTTTTTGTTGCATTCAGGGCCAGATTAATTCATCTAGGGTCCCCTAGGCAATTCAAATATCTGGTAATTTTTACATATTAAATTCCCAAGTAACTCATGTCAAGTTATATATATACACTTGTAAAACTATACATTGGTGTACAATTGCCAAGGCTGGGTAACACTGAGCAATAACAGCCACAAAATCAAAGGCAGCAGGATGTGGATATTAGCATAAATGTAGGATGCAGTAAGAAGTATTGTGTGTATGAAACCTTTTTATTTCCAAAAATTTTGGTCACATGGTAGCATTATAGAGGGATTTAAAGTATTTGTCACATACTTGAAATTGTTGTTCAATGAAAAATTTAAATGCAAAAGAATCAATTGAAGACTTTGAAGTTTCTGATATATCTTGCCAACATCACTTAGAAGATTTAACACATGGCTACATTATTGGCTGAAATATATATATATATATAAGTTGCCTGATGGGATTGGGGCACTAATCACATTCAAAGTTGGCCCCTTGCACCTCCACGCACTTATGCCACCGTTCCTTCCACTTCTGGAAAGCCTTTTTTGGAATGGTGTTCAACTCTGCTATCATGTTCTCCATATCTCATCTCTGCTCTCAAAACGGGATCCTTTCAATGGTGCCCTTAATTTCAGAAGCAACCAAAGGTCACAAGGAGAGTAGGGAGGTTAGCAAATGACTGGAATTCCATGTTTTGCTAAGAAATTCTGAATCAGGTGCGGTGAATGAGTGGGAGCATTGATGAATCTTACCAGAGGCGTTGTGCTGCGATTGGGGTTATGGGGGAGCCCCCCCCAATATATGTGAACCTGGAAAATTTGAGCTTAGAGTTGGAAAATTATATATTTAAAAAAATATATATTGTTTTGCTGATTACCTTTCTGAGTCCTGTAATAGTTAAACTTTCAAAAGAAATACAAAAAGCAGCCAGACTCAATTTCTCATTATGTTTCTCTGTGCTACGAAAATATCATACATCTACCAGACCTGAATTTCTCTACTGTTGTCCATCAACTGTGTCTCTAATACATTTCTTCCAAAACGTTGTTCCTTTCTCAAAAATCTAAAAATATGAGGCTAATTTCATATAAAGTACGATTATGACTCATACACAATTGAAGACAAAAACTTTCATTAAATGAACCCATAATTATATTTTTTATGTTTTTAGTTTCAACATTTTTCTTTAGAAAGATTTTTTTTTTTTTTTTTTTTTTGCGTATAAGCTGGGGTCTGTCCAGACTTTTCTCACAGGGTCCTGTTTTTGGGAAATTGTGAAGTTTTCCTTATATTTGTGAAAATTCTAATCATAATTTTGCGAATTTGTAGTTATCGTTACGTTCAGGTTCTATCCTCGATATACAAATAAACTAAGTAATATGTTATTTGATGTGTTCAGCTGTTTTTTTACAAGTCAGATTTTATTTTTGAATGATTAAATTTGTGAAAGATTCAATTTGAAGGCTGGAAAATTTTGTAAAAGATCTATTTATAAAACAAAGAATTTTGTGAAGGGTCCTGTTTTGGGATAAAATGATTTGTGAAGGGCCCTGTTTTAAGATAAAAAATTTTGTGAAGGGTCCTTTAAAGGATCTAAAATTTTCCTAAACAGATTCCAGATAAGTATCATTATCATTAAACACACATTGAACATATCATTTTAGTTGGAAAATAGAGCAATTTGTTTCACATTGGGAAATTTTTGAATTATAAGTTGGGAAAATTTTGAATTCCCCACCCTCCCATAAACATAACAACGAAAAATAATTTTAGCCTGTAATAAATATAAAACGTAATAATATAACGGTGTGGAATTTCCAGGTTTAAAAAAAAAAAAGCAGGATATTTTCTCTAATAAATCAGACTTTTGATCAATTCAAAAACTTTTTTCTTAATTGTAAAAATATACAGTGCAAATTAAATTAATTTGGAATAATATTTGATTAGTGTTGAAGATAGAGAAATGTATACACCACTGTAGCACAAATATAACTACATGTAAAAAGAACTTCTGTCTATAAAAATGGCAATTAAGATGTTTTAACATAATTTTAAATGAATTATGGATGACAAAATAGATTTTGTCTTTCTGTTAAAATATATAAAGCAACAGTGAAGGTCTTAACTTACTTTGCATGCACATCTCATTAAATTTATAATGATTGTCTCGAGCCGCATGTAAACGCTCGTTGGGCCAAGTGCGGCCCGTGGGCTGCAGATTGAGTATGGCTGCCTTAGAATCACTACTGTGCATGGGAAGAATCAAGGTCGGATAGTTATCAGACAGACCTCGTATTATCCTATTGGTAAAACAGAACCAGGACTCCACAGCTAGTCAAGTGGCAAATCCATTTCTTGCTGCCACAGGCAAGCAGATATCTTAAGAAAATGTAGTAGCCAGCCAGTCTTGCATCAAAGAGAACTGTACACCCAAAGATCTGTTGTATGTGTCCCATTGTCAAGAGCCTTTTATATGGTGTCAGCAACATTACAATTAGATCGAGAATGACTGAACTTGTGTACTCCTTTTAGATCACTTTCATGGATATTTTCTAGACAATCAGCACTACCACACTCATGCCAGATCAATGATCAGATGGCAGACTGAACTTGTTTTCAACTGAGAAGAGTACACAAGCCCAGTCGTTCAATATTTCTTACTGTATCTCACAATTATACTAATTTCCATTTGCTGCTGCCTTCGATTTTGTGGTTATTATTATTTATAATGTCATCTGTCCTTAGCAAATTGTCCACCCTAATGATGTATTAAATGTAAACGATAAAGAAAAACAGTACATCACGTAGATCGTTAAGCACTTTTCAGAATTATAAGAATGTCACAAAATTTTGATCTTTTGATACACTTATAGTGGCCAAAAGTCTCCAAATTTGGGAACTGTAGTTCATGCAATTTCTGGTTTAAAACACTTATTACATTTTTAAAAAGTTATAAATTTTAAAGTTACCATAGTTTTAAATAAAGTCCATTAGTTGCTTTAGATACAATGTGGGGGAGAGGGAAGTAGTTCTTGAATTGTGTCACAGTAAAAGGCACAGAATGTATGTAGCGAATATTGGAAAACATGATACAGTGATCAAAATTTCTATCAAAATGCAATAAAAAAAACATAATATAATAAGCAAAGTACAAAATAAATGGAATTTCAATCTTGCTGTATAAAGTTATAAGCAGTAGTTTGGACAAAACTTTAAATTGTAAATATGCCACTATTTTTTGTTATAAATTTACTTACAGAAAATCTAGTGTTAATTTTTGACGAAACAAATGAGAATATAGCATGGTGTTATGTTTATAATATGCTTTTATGCAAATGAGGAAAGAATGTAGGTTTGCTATTTCCATGTACAATTGTCATTTTAATCAGCATTCCGACAAAAAATTAGATACAGCCAAACTGGCTTAATACTACCACTGTGTATTAACTTGTACAAAAATAGTGCATCAGCTTAATTGCAATTTTGAAGAGCATATTTCAGAAAATACAGTAAACTCCTTCCCATCTGCAACCCTAAAATCCACATATCATTGCAGATATAAACAATGAAACTTTCAGTACAGATGTAGGGGCAAAGTTACAGAATTTTTTAATTTTATGTCATTCTGTATATCTTTAATATGTAATTATCTATAATATGACTGAACTCGTGTTTTTTCATGAAGGAAGTATAAATTAATAAAACTTCCTTATTTTATGATTTTGTAGTGAATCAATAGGGTATACCTTTATGAGGAAAGTTTCATTGAATAATTCAAGGAAAATATATCTAATCTTTATTATGCATTATCAATTATTTACTTGACCTTTACTTTTAATAATTTAATCATTTTTTAAATTCTTACTTTTTATAAATTAAGTTTATTACTTAACTTATTTTAATATTTTCCTACATTGCAATTCATTATAATTTTGATTGCATTATTACATTCAAATTACTGTTTAAAAAATGTTAACAAAGCAATGACCAGAAATCTGCAAAATTCTAATATCCGCACTACCTCTGGTCCCAAGCTGTGCGGATTTGAGGGAGTCTACTGTACAATAGATCCTTATCATTAGAAAATTACTAAAAAATTATCAATTTAAATTATATACCCATTCACACAAGTAGGTAATGTTGTAATTTGTGTGCAGATAATACTATTGCCCATAATACAAGTTTTTTTTAAATAAAATATGTTTTAAATTCTTGCGCCATGATGCCCCTAAGCGATTGCCTACTGCCTATTGGATAATCTGGTCCTAGTTGCTTTTCTTTTAGCTAAAAGTAAAGAATTTATGAACAGAAAGTACTTTATTATTTTTAGGTTATCAAATATGTCTAGGAAAAGAAATTCAAGTAATGAACATCTGTCTCACAAAGATGAAAAAGATTTTCCTTGTATTGTTTGTAAAAAAGTGTTTCCTAGTAAAAGTGGCCTCTACGTTCATCTCCGAATACATACTAAAGAAAAGCCATATGTTTGTGATATTTGCCAAACATCTTTTTCCCAAAGTAGTCATTTTAATAGACATACCTGTCTTCATACTGAAGAAAAACCATACATGTGCCATACTTGTGAAAAAAAATTTTCTTCTGAAGCTTACTTAAAGGAACACAACCGTATTCATATTGAAGATAAGCCATTTATATGTGAATTATGTATGAAAGCATTTTCTCGTAAAAGCCATCTAATACGGCATTATTTTGTTCATAGCAAACATGAAAAATCATTTAGCTGTAATTTTTGCAAAAAAGAGTTTTTACAAAAGAGTCAACTGAATATTCATCTGCAAACTCATACAGGAAGAAAACATTTTGTTTGTCAGGTATGTAATAAAGTCGTATCGTCTAAGAGAAGCTTAGAAAACCATCTTCATAGCCATGTTGGACTGAAGCCATTTGTGTGTGACATTTGCGATAAAAAATTTACTGTATATGGTTCTTTGAAAAGACATTATCGTGTCCATACAGGAGAAAGGCCATATAAGTGTGAATTATGTGACATGTGCTTTGCAAACAAACATAATCTGACTCAACATAAATTAAATCATCATAAAAAAGAATACGTTGATACTAATTTGTATGTAAGTAAATTTAAACATTCTTGTAATGCAAATAAAAAATTCAATGATCAAAATGTAAAAGAAAGAGAAATAAAAATTGCAAGTGACATATATCAGGGAAAAGAACAGAATATTTCTAATTTGAATGGTGAAGTTAATGGTGATAAAAATAAAGCAGCTGTTGCTTATAATGTAAATTGTACAAAAAGTTCTAATTTACATGATTGTAGTAAGAAACCTTTTATTTGTGTAGTATGTAACAAAAATTTTGCACGCAAGGATGGCTTAAATATACATTACAGAACGCATACTAAAGAAAAACCTTTTGTGTGTGATTTTTGTGATAAGAGTTTTGTTCAAAAATATACTTTGAAAATACATTACCGAATGCATACTAAAGAGAAACCATATGTATGCGATAAATGTTTTAGAGGATTTTCTCAGAAAAGTATTCTGAATAAACATGCCTGTTCATTCAAGAAAAAATAATCAGACCAATTGTTAAGTAAATGAGAAAGAAATCCCGTAATGGACTTTATACACACGACCTGAGGTCGAGGCTAAAATTTGTCTGTTGGTGGTACAGTAAACTCCCTCAAATCTGCATAGCTTAGATTTTAAACAGTAATTTGAATGTAATTAATTATGCAATGAAAATGATAAGGAATGCTTACAATTTAGTAAAATATTAAAATAATTAAGTTAAACAATAAAAATTAAGATAATTTAAAAAATTAATAACATTATTAAAAGTAATGCCAAGTAAATGATGAATAATGCATAATAAAGATGAGATAATTTTTTCTTGAATTATTGAATGAAACTTGCCTCATAAAGGTACACTACTCATTTACATCAAAATCATAAAATAAGGAAGTTTTATTTCAGGTTTGGCCAGACTTAATAACCAAAAAAAACTTAATTAATACCTAAACATATTTTGTAAAAAGATTGTGATCACCAGTGATATCAGCAAAATCTTAAATTATCTCAGAAATAAAATGTATACTTCCTTTGTGAAAAAGCGTGAATTCAGTAATATTAACAAGAATAATACATTAAAATACCTACAGATAGATATTTAAATAAATATATATATATATATCTAATTTTTTTCTGTACATACGAACTGAAAGTTTCATTATTTACATCAACGATGATGTGATGTGCAGATTTCAGGTGTTTTCAGATTTGAGGGAGTCTACTGTATTTACTTTTGAATATTAGCATAGTGCTCTAGGCAGTATGTGTTATTAATAGTTAAAAATACAGTAGACTCCCTTAAATCCACGACCCTAAAATCCGCGTATTTTTTCAGGTGTAAACAATGAAATTTACAGTTAAGTTGCAAGAACAAAATTCAAGATGGCGCCGAAATCAGCGACTATCGCAATGATTTTTTTACTAATTTTTTTGTTAATCATTCTCTTTTGGCTATTACAGCTGATTTATTACTAAATAAATTTACATTACTTTTGATTTTGATATAAATTATCATATCTATATCAAAAATTCCAGGGTTCGAAATGGAAAATCCACGAAGCGGAACACTATTTTAAAATTACTGTTCACGGATTTTTTTTAAATTATAGATAAATTTATTTCTAACATACAAAGCAGTATAAGAAAATCATTCAAGACTCTATAAATAACAATGAAAAAAGTTACAATACTGTCCCAATAAGCTATATATACTAATAATAGCATTGACACTGTTCTTCTTGCTACCACTAGATGGCAGCATAGGACTTTTGGAATCGATTTCATTCCTAATAATTTAATATTTTTCTAAATATTTTACATAATTATTTACT
This sequence comes from Maratus speciosus, assembly GCA_963932465.1. Classification (NCBI taxonomy): domain Eukaryota; kingdom Metazoa; phylum Arthropoda; class Arachnida; order Araneae; family Salticidae; genus Maratus; species Maratus speciosus. Next base: position 489,022,919 of record OZ010796.1, on the reverse strand, counting down.
TTTAAACTAATAAATTATTTTAATATTTTACTTTTTTTAATGTTTCACTTTATTGTAAGCATTCATTATAATTTCCCTTGCTTAACAGCCAATCAAATTAATGTCTCAAAAATGTAAACAAATCAATGACCAGAAATCTGCAAAATTCTAAAATCCGCACAACCTCTGGTCCCGAGCTGTGCAGATTTGAGGGAGTCTACAGTACTACAAAAAATTCATTGTTGTATCAATGGATACTTAATACATTATAATATAAGTTCAAAATGTTGTTCTGTATCCGAGAACATTCACAATTTTTTTTTTTATTTATTTTTTTTTTTTTATGCACAAAAGTTGAGTTTAGGCTAAAACTCATCTGCTGGCAGTGTTTGCAACTGTGTATATGGACATTCTAACAATACAATGGCTAGAACAAGAGATCAAAATGCCACTAGCTTGGGGTGTGACATTATGCACCTAAAGTCCTTTATTTAGAATCCAACAACACTTATGAAAACTTACGGATGAACAGCCAATATTGAAGTAACTTGTTCTTGGGAACTGCTGAAGCAATTTCTTATAGTTTTTGGTATTATAATTAGCTTTATTTCCATCATTTTGTTTTCTGGAAAATGGATTCCTTTTTAATAACGTTAATTAAAAAAAAAAATACATCTTGGACGATGGAAATACTATGAATGATGAGTTTACATTATACACAAGATTGATTTATATAAACAATTAATTATTCCTTTTTTTCTTGCCAAATGATAAATTTATTCTTTTGCTTCTGCCATAACTATTTTTGAAAAATATTTAAATTGTTGTAATAATCGCTGAGAAAAATAGTACTTAAATATCAGCTGTTTTCCATAAAATTTGTTGAGTGTTGTATTCCATATAAACAAGCCCATAAATCAATGCTACTTTATTAACTCTTTAAATTAACTTGCTTGTTCTTTATTTTGAATGCATCACATAAAATTTAGGTTTTCCCAATTTTTTAAGAGAGAAAAAAAAAATTAAGACATTAATAATAAAGCATTTTTTGATTATTATTTAAATTTTTTTTATATGCTTAAGCAAGTCTCTCATAATAATTACTGTAATTTCATGTAATGAAATACAAATTTACTATAATCATTAGATTTTGTTTAAATTATTCAACAAAATTCAAAGCGTAGTTTTACAGAATAAAAAATCTAATTTGATATTTTCTGGTTTTTTTTAGTTATAGTTATATATTTAGATGTATTTTTCTTAAAATGTTATTCCATGTCTGGTTGATGCCCAGAAATAATTACTGCAATTTCATATAAGGAAATGAAATTTTATGAATTTTTTAACATATTGTTTAAATTATTGAGCAAAATTTGAAACAAAGTTTTATAGAAATGAAAGTCTAACTTTATATTTTCTGTTTTTCAGATATGTATTATGTATATATTTAGATGTTTGCTTATGTGTTTTGTTTAAATTCCATTCTATATCCGATCAATGTTAAAAAATGATTCAACTTTGTTGTCTTGAAAACTTTCTAGGTGTTGAAAAAAATGATAATCCAAGATTTTAGCTTTATCAGTTTATTGTGATATTCAGAAAAAGCCAAATTTATTTTTTCTTTCAATTGTGATTTTTATAGTTCCTAAAAAAGCATTCCTTAAGTCAGACAAATCCAAATGTATTTGTTTTACTTTGTGTTTTTCTGAAATTTTATAAATTACATATTTACATTACAGAAATTTTAAAACAGTTTTTAATAATTATTGTGTATGTTTTGATTATATCATTAAAGCATTTCTCATATATTTTTCTATGTAGTTCTGGATCAAATATTCTGTATATTTTATGAATAGCTAATTAAGCTTACAAAGTATTTAACCATTATGGTGTAATTTAATATTCATGATAGCCTTCTAAGAAATTGTTTCAAACTATGTTTATGTATTATGTAATAATTTTATTTTTGTTATATTACCAAACACATTTAGTTCACTATTGCAATGTGATATATTCTTATAATTCAATATGTCCTATGAATATTTTGTATTTATTATTATTATTATTGTCAAATAAAATTGCATGTTTTATTCCCAATTCTCTTTTATTTTTTTACTATTTCAAGAATTTAAAATCTTAATCCAAATTAATATAAGATTCATAATTTATCCCAATCTTAAAAAATTCCTAATCCCCTTTTATAAACGTGACTACATTGTGTATGCATATTATTTATTGATTAATAAACAGTGTATAGAAACATTGTTTAAAAGAAAAATGCATGTGTAAGTACATATATTTTAGGAAAGGGGTTAAAAAATCCTGTATTGTTTTCTTTGTTGCTTTCCATTTTGAATAGATACTAAAAAAATATAGCAAAATTTTCCAAATGATGAATGCTTCAAATTAATAAAATGTCATATTTATATGCTAACTAAAATAACAGGCATGTTCACTATAATTTCAATATATAAAAACATAATGTTATTATTTTTTTTATTTCAAACATATAAAAGTATTTTTGTAATATATTACTTCAAATTAATTATTTTAGTGATAAGGAGTGTACATAGCTGTATTTAAAAAAAAATTCTTAAAGTTGTATGAAAAGAAAAAAATTAGTAATACAGTAGAACCCCGCTAATTTGAACCAATTGGGACAGGTGCCTGTTCAGATTACCCGAAATTCTGATAAAAATGGAAAAGAAAAACATGTGTGCTAAAAAATGTAAGATATAACCAGGGTTCTCGCTGCCGCTCGCCATTGCGCAAAATCACGACAAAATGTTTAATTTGGCGAGAACACGGATGATTAGACTTGCGAAATTGCGAGTGCTCAATTTTTGTTCATCTTTTTTTTTTTTTTTTTTTTTTTTATTTGTGTCTGTGTGTAAACACATATCAGTACTAATCTGACACCAATTCAGTTTAGCATCAGCCAAACCCATAGTAAGTAAAAATGTCATTTCAGTATGGGTTAATGTGCCCAATAGGTAACAGTACTATTTTGAAATTGCCTTTGAAGTATGGACTTCGTTGAAAAGTCAAAGAATTCTAGCAAAATAAAGTTTTTGGCACATTTTGTTGTTTATATTTTAAATTTTTAAGAATTCAATGAATGTAATATCTTAAAATTCTGAGTTAACTGGGATAGGAAGTTTTATTTATTATTATTAGGTTTTATTTATTATTAGGAAGTAACATTTTAATTGATTTAAATCAGATTTTAAATTATTTTTCTTGATTACGCATTTAGAATATAGTTTTTTTTTCTGTAGCATATAATTAAATTTAGATGAATAACCGATATATAATCAGTTACAAAAACTTATTTTAGAACACACTGAAAAAAAGGGGAAATTCATTAAGGGGTTAAAGATCGAATTTTCAATGTTTTACAATGAATTTATTTTGCTAATTTCTTTTTTCATTTGGCGAATGTTTTTTATTTCTGATTAGCCAAATTGCTACTGTTTGTAAAATGCCAGCGAGAATGCTGGTTATAACTAATCTGTGGTACAGTAAACATCCTCGAATCCAGTTTGCTGGATAATCCTGCACAACTTTAGGAAAAAAATAGTATTTCTTGTTTAAATTTTAGTAAATTTTTTTATAGTGACTAGCAAACAAACTGATATTCAAGATTTTTTTAAGATGGCTTCTACGAGTAGGCCTACCATACATATTTTTATTTTATATTCATGCACATATGTTATACTTTTACATTATTGATTTTCTTTTTTTATTCTATTCAAGCTGTTTAAAGAATAAAAAACCTGCTTTACTGCCATTTTTTGTTTAATTCTAACTTCTACACATCTTCCCAACATTCATCCTGTAATCCGGAAAATTTTGTTTTCTGCATGCTTCAAGTCCAGAACGAAAATAAAATTCATTCGGATTAGCAGGGTTCTACTGCAGTTTGACTTATTGAACTTTTAACTATTTAATTTAGATTATAACCAGTAAAGTTTTACTGTACAAATATAGTAGATGACCTCAAATTCATATCTACACAAAGTTTTTTCATGTAAAAATAATATTTAAAAGTATTCCTGTATTGAAAAGTAAACAAATGTTGTAAAAATATAAATGCAATGCTTTTATCAGCAGGTAAAAATATTTATTTTATCATGACTTGGGTGGGAAACATTTCATCAAGATGTATATAGTTATCTTAGAAAAACAAAGTTGTGTTACACAACGAGAAGTAATTGCCATATGCAGGATTTAATTTCTAACAAAAAATGTGCTGGTGCCCTAATATTCTGGAAACAATAATTCTGCATAAAACTAAAAATGCCCTAAATGTTTCCATTTCAAATCCTAGATTTTAACACCAAGTTCTGTCGCACATGTGGTAATGTATCAAGCAATGCACATAATCTCGAATAGCACTATATGGCATTTTTTTTCTGAAGATTCTGAAGTGAGTCAATTGGAAATATGACACTGCATAACTGTTTTTGTTTTCAGAAAAGCGGCTGTGCATATATAACGTTATCATTTTAGGGGGAGGGGGAGTCTGGCACTTGATATTGTAAGATATCTCTAGGGGTTGGGGGGGGGGAGGTTTGCTTTTTGATATTGTTATCATTTTTTATCCAACCAAACTTGATGACATATGATAATTTATGGTATCGTAAGGGGGGAGGGGGTCCAAAATTAGCAAAATGTTGATAACATTATATGTATAGCCCCTAAATGGTTCTATACTGTACTTCACTCAAGGTCACTAAAGTAGAGATCTGCATGGGCTGGGCTCAGGCCTATTTTCATTTGCGGCACTCGGGCCAGGCCATACTTTTTTCTGAAGGCTCAGGCTGGACCGGGTTCGGACCTTACTTTTTTCCAGAAGAATCGGGCTGGGCCTAACTTATTTTTTCTGTACAGAGCCGGAACTGGTTTCTTTTCTAGTCTTCACGGCCCAAAATTTTCAGACCTAGTTTTGAGTCAGCCCGTATGAAAATCATTGTCTTGGCGTGACCTGTCTGTGTAAAGGTCAGTAAAATTAAGCCTGGTCCACAGATTTTTTGCAAAATATGCATACATTTTTGAATTGCCATTATTCTACAATTAAACATTAACATTTATTCGTTTTAAAGAATAGTAAATTTCTACGCTAATTAAATTATAGTAAAACATGTGAAAAGGAACCTGCCTATGACGGAAACCTGTTTTAAACTGAAAAACGTGTTGATACAGGCAAAATTAATATACTGATACGTAAGAAAAGAATATATAATACATTTATATTTGCTAAGAAGGAAAGTTGTCTATAACATTTTTTTTTTCTTTTCTATGTGACTCTCAGAAGATTTTACTGTATAGCATTTTTCAGATTTTTAACAATTCAATGCATGGAATATGGATTAACAATATTAATAACTACTGAAACATTTACCTAGAAGAAATAGCGATTCATTAAAAAAAATAAATAACGCAGCCTGTGGCATTTATATAAAAATGAAGTTTAGAAACATAAAAAAAGTTAAGATAAATATTTTTGGTCAGAACTCCTCGTAAGAGTAAAATTTTTAACCAAATCGATGTAAAAATCAATGTTTTGTAGCAATTCATTCGGGCCGAAAATTTTATTCTATGAGTCGGGCCGGTCCCGGGCCTGGAAATTTCAGCCCGTGCAGACCTCTACACTAAAAGCCTAGGCATGATGAAAATAAAATTACAGCGTTTTTTTAATTTTTTGCATGTGTGACACACTGTCTCAGTTTAATTTCATGCTTAAAAAAATTCCTTTTTTAAATATTAATGTTGGATTATAATAATCAAGGGTGGAGAATTTTCAGAAAATCCCTAAGGATTTATTTTAAACAATACACTATATGACCAATGATGATTGGTCACTTGCGATTTTAGACGTTTTGTTAAATATCTAGAAAAATACATGAGGAATTATCCTGAAACTCCAGGTCTGTAAACAGAATAGCAGGGGTGCAGAATATGTCCGATCCGGCGATCTAGGATCGGGGGAAATTTTGCAGAAACATATCACAGGCCTACAAAATAAAAAAAATTTTTTGGTGCCTATGATTTTACAGCTGATTTTAGATATTTTTGGGACACTGAATCCAAATATGAAATCAGTTTTTCTCTATCAGCTCCACTTTTTTAGATATGCGAAGAGAACTGAAGATTTTTTTAGAACTGAAGTGACCTTCAACGCTTAAACTGGCCTTTGACACATGGGCCTGTCGCAACGCTCAAAGCACTTTGGGAGACACTGAAATTTCAGAAGACCTTGAAAAAAACAGATGTGCAAGTAAAACTGAGGTTCTGCGCATGCTTATGATTTCGTGCCGCTCATCCATAAAGCCAAATGGAAAAGCCGCAAAGAGATAAGGTTAGTTTGTGAGTTTTCTCCGTTGAGGGTAGACGTTGTTGACCTTTTGCAATATTTGTGTTTAGTATAGAATTCTTATAATGTTAATTTAAAACGTACTGTATTGTAGATTGTTGTATTTGTGTTGTTGAATATAATTTAATTGAGTTCAAGTAGAAGAAGTTGTGTAAATCATCCTGTTGTGTTTTGCTACATATGCGGAGAATACGTGTTAAAAGAGAACAGAAAAAATGTTACTGACTTTGTAAAGAGAGCTTATCTTGGACACTTTGGTGTTAAACTTGGTGATCAGGATAAAACCTGGGCCCCGCATCAGATCTTTAAAAATGGTACAGAACACTTACGAAAGTTCACTAACGGGAAAAGAAAAAGTCTCAAATTTGGCTTACCAATGGTTTGGAGAAAACCCCAAAACCACTTCGATGTTTGTTATTTCTGCCTAGTAAATATTAATGGAATGAATCAAAAGAAACGTAGTAAGTGGACTTATCCTGATTTAGTCTCTGCAAGACGCCCGGTTCCCCACTCAGAGGAAGTAAATGCCGATCCCAACGTTTTACCAGCTACCAGAGCTCTGAGAGGATGAATACTGTCCGTCTGATCATCCTTCCGATACTTATGAAGGTGACAGTGATTATGAGGAGATGTCATCAATGCCTCAACGTTTCAACCAGGATGAGTTAAATGATCTCACCAGAGATCTCAACCTGTCAAAAGAAGTTTCTGAATTACTGGCTTCAAGATTGAAGGACAAAAATTTACTGGAACAAGGAACCAAAATTATCTTTTACCGCACAAGAGAAAAGGGTCTACTACCCTTCTTCTCCCAAGAAGACAATCTTGTATTTTGTCACAAAATTCGAGGACTCTTGAAAAATGGGTCTTCCTGAATATTTTCCAGATCATGGCGCTTATTTGTAGACAGCTTAAAGCGGAGTTTAAAATGTGTCCTTCTACACATTGGGAACAAATATGGTTCAATACCAATTGCTCACTCAACGAAAATGAAAGAAAAATATAACACAATAGCTTTGGTCTTTGACAAGATAAAGTATCATGAACATCAATGGGTGATTTGTGTTGATTTAAAAATGGTAAACTTTCTCCTTGGACAGCAAAGCGGTTACACCAAATATCCTTGCTTCTTGTGTCTTTGGGATAGCAGGGATAAAACACACCACTGGATTAGAAACGAGTGGCCTAAGAGAGAAAACATGGATGTTGGGGAAAGGAATATCATTAAAAACCCCTTAGTTGGGTGAGACAAAATCATACTTCCTCCACTGCATATCAAGCTCGGCCTCATGAAGCAGTTTGTAAAGGCTCTTGATAAGAACGGGTCATGCTTTGCATATATAAAAGAGAAAATGCCTCAATTGAGTTATGAAAAAATTAAATCAGGAATATTTGACGGGCCACAAATAAAACAACTGATTAGGGATCCTGCCTTCGTAAATTCGATGAATTAGACTGAGGGAAAAGCCTGGACTTCTTTTGTTGCAGTTGTCGAAAACTTTCTGGGCAAACACAAAGCAGAAAACTATGTAGAACTGGTAAACGAAATGCTTAATAGTTTTAAATCTCTTGGGTGTAATATGAGCATTAAGGTGCACTATTTACACAGCCACTTAGAGTATTTTCCTGAAAATGTAGGAGACACCAGTGAGGAACAGGGCGAAAGATTTCCCCAGGATATTAAGACTATGTACCCACTACCAAGGAAGATGGGATACGCACATGATGGCAGATTACTGTTGGAGTTTAAAAAGGGATTGTTCAAAAATAAATTCAAGAATGTCACGGAAAAGAAGCTTCCGAAATGTTCAGTGAGAATTGGTCTCATCGATGACTTTTTCCTCTATCTTTGTGAGTAAATATATTTGTATAACATAATTCTTAAAAATATTATTTGAATATATGTATATTATAATAATGAAAATTAACATTTGCATATTATTAAAAAAAATTCTGTGTTTATTTTATTTTTGTTTAATTCATGGATTTAACTTAAAATAGTGTAACATATATTTCATAAAAAGTTCTATATTTTAAATATTTGAGCTCCCAGGCAAAATTGAATGCCATATTTGAATTCAGGACATCAAATTAATATAAAATCAGCTATAAAAACCTAGGCACCAAAACAGCTGTTGGCTTGTGAATTGATTTTGATTTTAACAACAAATTCCATAATTCCCTGAGATAGAAAAATTTCACTACAAATAAAAAGATCCATATCATATGGCGATCTAAACAAAATCAATCTCGGAATAATATGTACCGTATATCAGGGGTGATTCTGTTCCGAATTTGCCGAAAATTTAAGGCATTCGATTCCGAAAATTAAAGAAAAGGTCATCAATCTGAAAATTCGGACATAAAAGTACTGCGAATTTTGTCAAAGAATTACGGAAAAAATGCACTTTTCGTCACAACATCACAAGCAAAATAACTGCAAATTTCGTTAAAAGATCGCAAATGAACCGCATGTTTCGTTTAAAGATTGCGAAAAAACTGCAAATTTCGGCGAAAGAGCAGCAAGTTTCATCAAAAGAGCACAAAATGAATGCAAATTTTGTCAAAAGATCACAAAATAAACGCATATTTCGCCAAAAAATCATGAAAAAACCGTAAATTTTGTCAAAATATTGCGAAACAACTGCAAATTTTGACAAAATATCGCGAAACAACCTCAAATTTCGCCAAAAGGTCACGAAACAACCGCAAATTTCGTCAAAAGATTGCAAAACCACGGCGAATTTCATCAAAAGATCATGAAACAACCTCAAATTTTGTTGAAAGACAGCAAAACAACCGTGAATTTCGTCAAAAAATCACGAAACAACCCCGAATACTCTCAAATTTCGTCAAAAGATTGCGAAATCAACACAAATTTCGTCAAAAGATCGCGAAATCAACACAAATTTCGTCAAAAGATCGCGAAATCAACACAAATTTTGTCAAAAGATCGCGAAATGAACACAAATTTCGTCAAAAGATCGCGAAACAACCGCAAACTTCGTCAAAAGGGGCGAAACAACCACAAATTTTGTTAAAAGATCGCAAAAACCCTGCAAATTTCGTCAAAAGATCACAAAAAACTGCAAATTTCGTCAAACGATCGCAAAACGACTGCGAATTTCATCAAATGATCGCAAAACAACCGCGAATTTCATCAAAAGATGGCAAAACAACCGCAAATTCCATCAAAAGAAGGCGAAATACCCATGAAATTTGTCCAAAGGAAGACGAAATAACTACAAAACTCATGAAAAGGAAGGCGAAATAACCGCAGATTTCATCAAAAGATCACGAATTTCGGCAAAGGGTCGTGAAAAAAACATAGTTAGTGCTGGGAGTGGATTTCCCCCCTTCTCCCACTCTGCTGCTGTAACCTTTCAGAAAATTTGCTGTTAATTTCAGATTTTTTTTCCCCCTCAGAATCACCCCTTCCATTATATACTCATGCATAAGTTGAGATATATTGGAAAAATAAATTTTCTATACCTACGTTAATACAGCATTTACCTATAACATACCGTAAGATTTTTGGGAAATTTTCATGTGAATTGGGGGAAATGTTGCGAGTAGAAACATTTTCTGCACCCCTGCAGAATAGTATAGGTCATATATCTCTGTGAAGATTTTTTCCCGAAATCCCGTAGGGGGTGTCAACAAATGGAAAAAGAACGTATATCTTTTGTATAACCCTGTAAAAACTAATGAGCAAAAGCATTCAAACTGTAGAACATGATTAAGAGCCTTATTTTAATAAACTGTGTTCATTTTCATTAGGATAACTTGTATACTAGTAGAGAAATTAAGGTTTTTATAAAAACAGTCCCAAATTTTGCCAAGTTTTTTGCTCATAATTTGCAGTTCTTAATATAAAAAAATTTTCTTTTCAGAAACTATGGCAAACAACATTGTACACAATACCCTGCAATCAGAATTAAAAGAATAATAAAAATTAGATGAAAAATGAGCAGGTTTACTAAATAATGTTTCACTGTGCATGCGTGAATGCAATCAAAATATAATGTATTAGCTAAGTATATAGAGCAACTTTTGTGAAAGTCTCAAAATCATAGCTTGAAAATTCTGAAAATTATCGTCGATAGAATAAGCTGGAAATCCGTTGTTCCCAAAAGGAAGCAAAAAGATGAGGGGTTGTATCCAAATATAGTAGTATGTGCAATATGGTGTACTTATCTTGGCACTAATCAACAAGTATTTGGATACAGCTCCTCATCTTTTGGCTTCCTTTTGGGAACAACAGATTTCAAATTTATTCTATCGAACGAAATCTAAAAGAATTTAAGAATATTTTATGTGGTGTGTATAAAATCTAAAGATTGCATAAAGGCAGAGCTCATAATGTACTGGAGCAATACGGAATATTCCGGTTCATGAAATTATGATAAATATTGTTCTGGTTCATGAAATTATAATAAATATCGTTCCAGTTTGTTCAATTAAAACATAATGTTACAGTTCCCAAAAACCATCAATATTTCTTTCTGTTCTGTTTAGGCTCATCTGAAAAGAATTTATACAGGCATGAAAGAGTTCTTCCTAAAGGAGGAATTCCACCTTTTTAAAAGCAAATTTGGACATTCTCTGGATTAATGCAAAAATACAAAGAAAATATTAGAAGCATATGGTGTGTGTGTGGGGGGGGGGGGGGGATCTAGAAAGCTTAATAATTAAACATTTCGTCTACTCAAATCCTTGGAGTTTGTTTCTGAATTAGGGGAGCACCTTTCAACGTTTTTTTGCAAAAGAATTATTTGTGAAGCAATACTGCTTTAAAAACTGAAATTCTAAGTGCTATTTATTAAATTTATATTTCAGGTATCTTCTGAATTTTTTTCAGTGTCTAGTCAAAGGCAAAATACCAAATTTTGCATCTTTAGTGATGTATGCACTGCAAATTGTTGAAATCTGCCCCCCCCCCCAGGGGGGCAGATTTCAACAGGAGGTGGGGTACATTTCAACAATAGAAGAGAACCTACAAATATCATACATTTTGGCAAAACAAACTTTATTTACAAAATAATATAGCAGATGAATGAATATAGTGGATTGATCTAGATTCCATCTACATTGTCTTTAATTAAATCAAAATTTATGGAAAATGTCATTGCAAATACAGCTCGGGCTGTTCCTCCACTTAAATTTGGTTGAGGCAGTTTCATTTTAATATTTCGTTCTATGCTACTAATGTCCTCCTTTTCTGGAAAATAAAATTTCCAAGAATCTTCTTTTTTTCTCATAAACTGTACCTTATACCCGTCTTCTTCTATTTCTTCAATTTTTCCTACAAACAGAACTTTTTTCTTCTTTCCACAAAACTCAACAAGAACAAAGTCATTAACTTCTATTACTGAATCATCAGTTATTTCAAAATCCATTTGTTCTTCAAATTCTGTAGTAGTAGAAGTCAAAAAGTCTTCACACTCTGATTCATCATGTAAAGAAATATCATCTGCACATTCACTATCAGAAGATTCAACAAATAATTTTTTGGGTGGTTTCGACTTAAGCTTAATTTCATTTGAGACTGATTTCTTTTTCTTTTCCAATCTTTTAATGGTTTCTTCTTCAATACGGTTCTTTTCAGGTGTTTTGGTCAATATTTTTGACTTCCCTTTCTTCCTTCCACCTTTTTTAGCCTGGGCAATTGCTTTAGGGTATGGCCTCACATCTACAGGTGTTATTAGTCTAGGTTCATTAGTTTTTTTTTCAGTTGACTGTTTTCGTATTGGTGTACAAAAAGTAGGATTTTCTTTACTAGTGCTTGGGAGACTTTTTGTTGAGCATCATTCTTCAGCAATTGAATCATCAGGAAGAATTTCAATGGAATTAACAGGAACTTGTTGAATAGAATTAACAGTTACAGAAGAAGGTTCAAAATCTTCATCAGTGAAAACCAAACGTGAAAAAGGCCAGATTCCAGTTTTTTGGAAGGCTGCCGTGATGTTTTTGCTAGTAAATAAGGCAGCATATGCAGTATTTGCTAATCCGGCTAAGTTATGTATGCTGATAGTCTTGCCTGGGTTTGATACCATCCAAACATTTAGTGCTACTCTCAACTTGGATTTGAATGGTCCTAAGACTCCAACATCCAAAGGCTGGAGGCGGTGTGAGCAGTGTGGAGGAAATGTTACTAGCACTATACCGTTATCTTTAGCAAAGAGCACAGCATCAAGTGTACAATGACTTTCATGATTGTCCATAATCAAAAGTATTTTATTATCTACTGAACAACGAGTATGCTTTTTAATGTGCTTGAGAACCTCCAGAAACAGAGATCCAATCATGTAGCTACTTTTGGGACTGTTAGCTAAACCTAAACTCCTTGTTGATGCCCCAAATAACATACAGTCATGGAATCTTGCCCTTGGGAAAATGAATACAGGAGGGACTGTATTTCCTAAAGCATTGATTATCATACACATTGTAATCATGCTTCCACGCTCACCAGAAACTGCTTGTCCTACCTGACGAGCTCCTAGCTTGGCAACAACGTTAGGAGCTTAAACAACTGTTAACACTCCAGTTTCATCTAGGTTGTAGATGTGTTCAGCTGTAAATGCACCAGAATTAAGAGCTCGCTCATAATTGTAAAAAAATTCAGCAACATTTGCCTTATTAAAAGTTGTAGCTCTTACGAAGCTGGTGTTTTCTGGTTTTCTTAATGTAAGCTGTGGATGACGTTTCATGAAACCCTTAACCCAGAAATTTTATTTTTGTCCCATCTACTTGGAATTTTTAAATTGAGACGTTTTGCATAATCAAAGGCAAGTTGTCGAATTTGTCTATAAGTTAGGCCATAATTAAGAACTGAACATTTAATTATATATTCACAAAGCAGGGTTTCTTGCTCGACATTAAAAATTTGTTGACTTGTGTATTTGGAACTGTAGCATTTTGTGTTAGTTGTACATCTTCTGGTTTCATCAACTAGAGAATTAATTGCCTTGCTTTTTTTTAATCCATAAAATAGAGCTGAAAAGCCCATTCCATATAAATCTGCTGCTGCTCGTAGAGATGTGCCATTTCGAACCGCTTCTATTGCTTTCTTAATGACTTCTTCACTAACTTCTGGTTTAGTACGCTTTTTCTTGTATGTTCGCACCATTTTGTATAACCTGAAAGTCAAAATAATAGGGCTAAGCATTTTAATTATTAAAATGTTAATATTAAAATAAGCGTCTGAAACTTTAATGAAAAGTAACATCTTAAACTTTTCAACTCTCCTAAATTTATACTTTATTTTAATTTAAAAACAAACTAGATAGTACCCGTCAAGATTTGACGGTAAATAACTTGAATGTTCCATTAGAAAAATTCTTGAATTTTTAATTAGTTGCTTTTAAATTAATTATTGAAATCGTGACAAATTTTTATATTGCATAAATGATTCCTATTTCTCAAAGGCGAGCTAGAGGGTGCTGTTAGTCTAACTTATTGAATGAAGTGAAAGAACTTTAAGTTTATCATTTACAACCAATTATGCTTGTCTTTTATCAGGAATTTACCAAAAAATACTGGGCAGAGCATTTATATTTACTTACTACGGTCTCTTTTTTTTTTAGTAACAATATCTATTTTTATTTTTTTAACTACACAGCCTTTAAAAGCTGCCATGGATTTTAGTTATATCAATCTCATTCTCTAAAAGCCTAATTTTGAAACTTCATGCAAGTAACGATTTATAATATATATTTTTTATTACTTGAATTTTATTATACTTTTTCCTTCATTTTTTAAATATTAAACCATGGATATCAAGATAATTTATTTTATAGTTCTTATATGAATATTTTCCTTTCTTTCCGTTTTATTTATTTATTTATTTTATTATTTATTTATTTTTACGGAAAAGATGACAAACTTTTCTGACTGACTCACACACCTATAAATTCTTGATAATGGTCAGAAAACAAAAGTTGTAGATCAGCTCAATTTATTTAATTTATAATTACATGCAAAATATTTTAGGTTAAATATTTTAAATATAAAATTATTATTTTTTCAAAATTCTTTTTGAGTGTTAAATTTTATTTAGCACATCACATTTTTATTTTATTTAAATATTATTATTTTATTACCATTCAAATAATAAGAATGAAAAAATCAAAATCATATAACTTCTTCTCCTAATAAAATATGTCATTATCGAAATGAATTATTGCCAAAAATGGGACAGAAATCATTTTACCGGGCGTTGGGTTCCAACCTGCGTCGTCTACAAAAGTTCAGAGATTTAAACTGGTGCTTTAAACCACTCTGCTAACCAGACCTGCCCTTTCTTTCTGCTAAATGGAAGATCTAGTAAATTTAACTTCACGCATGCGCAAATGCGTGATTTTTTTTTACTGATCTTACAGAATCAGGTTTACGTTTTAATATATATGATGATAAATAAAAAAAAATAATAATAATAAATTGTCTTGAATATTTTTAGTGATTATAGAATTTTAAGAGAAAAAAAGTTTTACTAATGCTTCTAATGAATTCTTTGTTAATAAATTCTATTTTAAAGAACAACAACAGTGCAACAGATTAAATTTTGATTTTAAGCTTTTGAAAAATTATATAGTTTTTTAAAAAATACAGTCGGACCTCTATTTAACGAACCTCTATTTTGCGAACTTTTACTTGGAACCAAGAACATTTTGCAAATTTCTTCATAAAATAACCTCCAAATAGCGAAGTGCATTCTCTATTTAACGAACTTTTCCTTGGGATCTAATTTTTTCTACTCCCTATTTCTTAAAATATTACTGGACATTTCAAACTTATTCTTTCTCTTAACACATTTTATGATGATCAATGACCATGAACAGGTCTTACCAGGCACCTAACTCACCGAGAGTAGTAAAATTGCTGTGATTCTTTGCTTTCCATCAAAGTAGTGCAAACTTTCAATATTCCCTTTTAACCCTCAATGGAGCTGCTCCATGTCCTTAAACTATAGTTTCCCGTTTTCTAGATTGTTGATCATGATCAATCGTGTTGATAATTTCGGTTCTTGTAGCTCAAAAATGTCAAAGCAAAAGTGCTTGAGCATCTGAGAAAAAAAAATTATTCTTGATGAGGTGGATAAAGGCGTGAAGAAAAAGAATACTGCTTTAAAATTTGGAATTCCTCCAGACAGCTTATCAACCATAATAAAAAATCGTGGTTTTATCATAATAAAATATCACTATAATAAAAAATCGTAAAATTATTTTTTTAACTGAAAATACAATCTATTTCCAGACAATGTTTTGTTTCATTCTTATTTCCCTTGCAGTTTTCTTTTTGATGGGTAAAATAAATAAAACAAATAGATATAATTTATAAAAAAAAAGTGTGACTAATTACTTTTTTAAATTACATTTAGTGTTTATGGACTTAAATTACGTTTTATGTAGTTTAAAGTATTTTAAAAAGTGACTTTCTATTTAACGAATTTTCCATATAACGAACTTTTTTTCAGGATTTAGCTACTTTGTTAAATAGAGGTCCGACTGTAATTACAAACATGTTTCTTTGAACAAATTCATATATATTTTTTAATTTTTGAGGAATTTAGAATAATACCCAGGGCTTGAAATTCAATTTTTCCCCAGGAGGGGAGTCTCCCTACCAACATTTATAAATGGAGGGGAGTTGAACTATTTGGGAGGGAGAAAAAAATATTTAAAACCAACTGTTATTTTGTGTGCTATTTAAAGAATTTTTTCAATACAGACATGACAAAATGCCACTGAAGCGAAATTTGCATTTGTACGCGATCCTTTCATGAAATTTGCATTTTCTCGCGATTCTTTCGTGAACTTCATGATTCCTTGACAAAATTCGCTTTTTTCTGTGATCTTTTGCCGAAATTCACGTTTTTTTCGCAATCCTTTGCCGAAATTCACTTTTTTTCGCAATCCTTTGCCGAAATTCACTTTTTTCGCGATCCTTTAACGAAATTTACTTTTTTTTCGCAATCCTTAGACAAAATTTGCTTTTTATTCTCTATCCTTTGACGAAATTTGTGTTTTTTCCGCAGTCCTCTGACGAAATTCGCGTTTTTTTCACCGATCTTTTGATTAAATTCGCGTTTTTTCGTGATCATTTGACGAAATTCGCGTTTTTTCGCGACCCTTTGATGAAATTTGCGTTTTTTCAGCGGCCCTTTGACTAAATTCCCGTTTATTCCGCGATCCTTTGGTGAAATTTGCGTTTTTCTCGCGATCCTTTGCCGAAATTCATGTTTTTTCCACGATGCTTTGCCGAAATTTGTGTTTTTACGCGATCTCTTGATGAAATTTGCATTTTTGTCGCAATTTTTTGGTGAATTTTGTGCTTTTTCCGTGATTCTTTGACGAAATTCGCCCCTTTTCCACGATCGTTTTCCGAATTTCACGTTTTTTCTGCGATCCTTTGACGAAATTTGCGTTTTTCTGCGATCCTTTGCGACGAAATTAGCAATTTTTTCAGCGAACGATTGAGGAAATTGACTTTTTCTGCGATCATTCGTCGTAATTCGCGATATTTTTCTGTTATATTTTTGTCCGAATTTTCGAATTGATAATCGATTTTTCATAATTTTCGGAACCGAATGCCTTAAATTTTCGGAACAGAATTACCTCTGAATTCACCAATCGGTCGCAGAAAATAACGCAAAACTTGTCAACTGATATCGGGAAAAAATAGTGAAATTTATCTATCGGTCGTGGGAAAAAATGGTAAATCTCAATGATCTTTTGCGGTAGAAAACTCACAAAATGTGTCATTCGGTCGCGCGAAAATACCACGAAATTCTCTAGGAATTCGCAGGAGTTGATCGTAGTTTAAAAATGCAAACTTTCCGGAAAAGGGGGAATTTTTTTTGGACGGGAGCCTCCTGCCCACGATATTCTTTTGGGCGGGATTTTAAAATTTTGGGTGCGAATCCCGCCCTGAAATTCAAGCCCGATACCTCAAAACAAAATTGAATATTTTAAATGTAACAACCTTGATTAATAGGCTTACTATAGACTGTTATAGGTTTAGGATTATCATGCTTCAAATAGCCATAAATTGTAAAATTATCCTGAAACTTTAAAATCTGACCTAGATGGTTGATCTAAAAAGTTACAAGCTAATTTTCATAATTATATAAATAAAAAATTGCCTATTAGGGGCACCTTTCAACACTTGAAATGTGCCCCCTAAACTCTGTTGAAATGTGCCCCTGGTACAGACATTTTGGTTAAAGTATTATCAACCATCTTAAAAAAAGATTTGTGACTTATTAACAGTATAGTTAGAAGCTACCTGAGTAAAAGATTATTGGTTGATAATCTCTTACAAAATCAAAATTGCCTTTTTACTTTTGGGGTGTTAAAACTTGTTCCACAGAATAACACAACAGTTGTAAAAAGAAATGGCTGAAAACTAAATGTCAACAGTTAAGTATACTAAAAGCTTATTGGCTGGCATATTGGCCAATCATTGTGCAATATTAGAAGTCAGAAATTCCAGTTGTTGAAAGGTGCCCCATGTTGAAATGTACCCCTTTCTCTTCCCTACTCTATTATCAAATCAAAAGTGAGCTCTTATTATAAGCATCTGAAAGTCATATAAATAAGTTCTTTAACTAGGGAAAGGAAGTTTCTATAAGGTCTTTTGGAATAGAATATTTTATTCTATTTCTAAAACACTTCTGGGTAATTTCAGTGAGGTATTTCTGAAGTAAAGATCAATTTGGCGTGCATATATTTGGCATAGAGATTTTTCTTTTTTAAAGTTTTAAACAGTCAAATCATTCAAAATAATACATTTATTTTGAAAAATTAATCTCTGTACTTCACATAAGTTCATCAGATACATTTGGATAGATTTATACTTTTAGAAAACTGCTTCCAATTTTCTTTTTTGATTTAATGAATTTATACATGCATTGTTATTTATTTTTTTTTTAATACTTTCATAGTTACAAACAGAAAATAACAATCATATGTACAGTTATAATTCATTTTATTGTATGAATAACTGTAAAAATGCATCTAAATTATATGAGTTTAGCCTTATTGTATAGATGGAAAAAAATTTCTACCTTTTTTCCCATTTCCCACTTTCATGCCTATTTATAGAATATGCAGTGATGTACTTAACATCACTATGCTAAGCCACCACCCATACCCACGGCTGTGAAGCGATTGTAACAGTTTCTACTCCAAGTTAACGACTCACGAGGCAGATGGCCGATTTCTGCTATATATACAGCTTATAGTGCTTTCTGTGATTTTTTAAAATTATTTTTGCATGGTTGGAAATAAATTTGTTTATACAAAAAAAAAAACTAATAATAATAAAAATTAGTTAACAATGATTTTAAAATGGCATTCCAGTTCATCGATTTTTCCATTTCGATCCCTGCATACAGGGCTACATAAAAAAAATTTCCTTCAAATTAGGAGCATGAAAAAAAAAACTGGAAAGGAATACCAAATATCCGTTGCATCTCTAAAATTTAGAAAACTTACAATAGAATAGTTATATTTATTATTTTAAATAAATTAATTTTCTTGAATAAACAATTCCATGTATATTGTAATTCAATTATTGAACTTTTCAGTTCTATTTTTAACTGTCCCAAGGTGCCCCACCAGGTGATACACCTTGGGACAAAGCAGAAGTTTAATAAATATATTTTTTAAATTTTTTAATAATGGATATACAAAAGCTATTTAATAATGTAGGCAAAGGTTAAAAGAATAAATAGCAGGTAAAATTTTGACACTTGATCAATAAATAGATGAAAAAAAGAAAGAAAATTGGTGTCCCATGGTGAGCCACTCTGACCTACGTCTACGCATGAAAAAAAAAAATTGCATTGAAATTAAAAACTTTTGAATAAATATTCGGTATTCGGAAAAAATCACTATTCTGTGCAACTCTAAGTTTTATTTCATGAACTGTCTGCTACAGATTTGGTTTTAGATGTTATTGAAAGAAGCTACAACAAACTATTTACAGACACATACCCTATTTTATCTTTGCCATTGATAAATATACTGACATAAATTTATTTTGAAAAGTAAAATGTCAATCTATGTAAATAACTTAACATTGAAGTCCACCGTAGTGGAGGTTACTTTGGAGCATATAGAAACTATGGCCGTTCGCCTCGAATCAGCCAGTAGTAACTCCTCGTAAACAAAATAAAGTAGGCTGGTTGGATGATTGCGGACTAGTTTCACCACAGACATCATTGAGTGTGTTCAGAAGTGCACTTCGCACAGCGCGCACGCTCAGAAGTTTATGCCATGGAGTAGGTCTTATCGAAGAAAGGAATTTTAACATAATTCAATTATTTCATTATTTTTATGGTTCAAAAAAGGTAAAACCAACGACTATATTTCTTTATCCTTCCAAAACATGGTTTTCGTAACAGGACTACATGCCTATGTTCACTCAGATAAAATCTAAAATAGTCGGGAAAAACATCACGTGACCTTCTTTATCTACTTTAGCCCATTTAGCATTTAAAATTAGTTAACCAACCGCACACAAACTCCGCTCAAGCTGCTCAAAAAAATTGTGTGGGCGATTTGATCACGTGATTGTGCGTTTTCTGCTTATGTGTTATTGGTTGTGCTTTGTTTGGTAGGTTGATTGATACAATTTAAGAATTCAACTGGTGATCTAAAAATTTTAACTTTTTAACAATTTTCTTTTTATTTATTTAAAAATGATTTATCAGTTGATTTATAACTTCTGTGATAAATAGAATGCTGTTAGTAAACCAAGATTGTGATATCAACATATGAGATTTGTTTGTAATCTACTATACTGGATGGATTTCAATGGAATTTGCACTGTTAGTTAGACAGTTTTTCAGAGAAGGTTTTAATATATATATTTCTTATTTTATGATTGCATATTTTAATACCGTGTGGATAACAGACCAAAATACATAATAAAACATGAGAAATAAATGGCATTCAAAATTCTGTTAGTATAAGCAAGATACTTACTTATACTTTCAGTAGAAAATTTATAAACATTCTAATCATACTTTATTCACTATAAAACTAGACAGCAGACTTATATATTTTATCTCTTTAAAAAATATATGTACAGATATTTTTAGTTAAAATAATCTACAACTATTACATTTTATTTTTATAATGTTCAAAGTAAAATATGATTTCCAGCCTAGTCTCGATAAAAATTCACTCGTAAAGTATTAAAAAAAAAAAAAAAAAGAAAATCAAGGAATTATCCTACGTGCAAAAGGATATTTTTGCACAATATATATTATTTTTTCATTTGGATTTGCTTAATGTTTATATCATTATACATATACATATATAATCACTTAGAAACGAAACTTTGAATATTTAAAAGGCGTTCAGATGTAAAACTTTCAGCTCGAAATACCTCATTTTCTCACATTTAAATAAGTATTTTATTATTATAATAAAAATACACGTTCCTCTGTATAATAAAAATAAAAAATATATCTTCATCAAAAATATCTTATTCATTATGAAAAATATAAAACAACCAATAAACAAAACAAAAAAAAAATTGTGACACGATGTGGGACTGGAAGGATTTGAACTCAGAACCCCTAGTCTCGAGTTCACTGCCTTATCCATTCGGCCATCTAGCACACGTTCCTTTTGCAACAAAATATCTTTATAATTAGCACCTTAATTAATCACATCCATGATCTGTTCCTGAACACACTACGTGTTATTCCATCCATGATATAGACCCACTCCATGCCCCTGCCTCCTGAGCTCGCGCGCGTGCTTCTTGAACACACTCATAGAGTATAGCAAGATACTAGCAACTTGTAACGTCAGCTATGTTTTCGATCAGACGACAAACCAGAGCTCAAATGCGCATGCGCCCATTTTGTGGCTCCAGTGTGCGGCAACAACCGCTCCCCAATCACAGCAGTGATTCTGATTAACAGTCACAGTTAAGCTATAAAATGGTAAACAAATCAGATTTCCCAACCACGTGATCACTTTACCCAACAAAATTTTTCAGGTAATGTGGGTTCCCCGAAATCTGGGTAATCTCCGGCTCTGAATGCTGCGGGAAACTCGGAAAAAGTCACGTGATGCCGGCTCTGAACGCTTCAGGTTCCCCACGGGGAAACCTGGGGAACCCAGAGGTCAGTCTGTGAACGCACTCTATATTCCAATTCTAACCAAGATTGCAGACGATCTAGTGAGAGAAAAATAAAAGAAATAAAAATAATCAAATGAATCGAGAAGCTAATTCTGTCTTGAATAATGAAAATAAAAATACTGAAGAATACACTTTAAAACTTAACTGTAATTTAACGCAAAATTTTAAAGGAGATTTCTATATAGATAGCGGTGCAACACAACACTTAGCTAATGATATAAATATATTTACAGATTTTAATTCGAACACGGAACCTGTGAAAATTATTATTCCAAATGGGAAAAGTTTATTTTCGCAAGGAATCGGTAATGTTCACATTTCAACAAAATTGTCTGACGGAACTAGTCATGATGTTATTCTAATGAATATATATTTTTTACCTGAATTAGAATGTAATCTAATATTGGTAAAAAGAATTACTGAAAAAGGATTTACAGTTACATTTAACGAAAGCAAATGCTTCGTTACAAAGAATGAAATTACGTACTTAGAAGCAGTTTCAAGTAATAATAGTCTTTATAAGGTAACACAAAATGAATATACAGGGAACAGCAAAAACCAAACGTTAGCTTTGGAATGCAGAAATGTAAACTGCATTAATTTATGGCACAAACGCCTTTGGCACCGAAATTCAGATGCTATTAAGCAACTCGTGAGAGAAAATCTCGCTGATTGCATCGAAGTTGATAACTGCGAAAAAGTTAATAATTGCGAAAATTGTATTAAAAATAAATTTTCAGAATTTCCCTATCCGAACGAATCAAAGTTCAAAGCAAAGAGTCCGCTTGAGCTTGTGCATAGTGACCTATGCGGCACCATGAAAACCACCAGCATCGGTGGGAAGCATTACTTCCTTACTTTCGTAGACGATTTTTCACGTTTCACTATGATTTATCTCATAACAAACAAAAATGAAGTTTACGCTAAACTAAAAGAATACGTCGCTGTAACTACGAATAAATTCGATAAGAAGCTAAAAACACTCAGGAGCGACAGTGGAGGGGAATATATAAGCAATGAAATGGAAGAATTCATGAGAAATCATGGAATTGAACACCAGTTCACAGTGCAACATTCACCACAACAGAATGGAATTGCGGAAAGGGAAAATAGAAGCTTAATGGAGATGACAAGATGCCTCCTGTCTGAAGCCAGTCTGCCACACAAATATTGGGGAGAAGCCATAATGACAGCAAACTATTTGCAGAATAGATTGCCCACTAAAGCCAAAATT
The DNA here is from genome assembly GCA_963932465.1 of Maratus speciosus. NCBI lineage: Eukaryota > Metazoa > Arthropoda > Arachnida > Araneae > Salticidae > Maratus > Maratus speciosus. Next base: position 489,000,168 of record OZ010796.1, on the reverse strand, counting down.
AAAAAACCGTATGAGTTATGAAATGGTCGGAAACCAGATTTATCAAACATCAGAGTTTTTGGATCTAAAGCATTCACACGCATTCACAAAAATAAAAGAGGAAAACTAGACAAGAAGGCTGTAGAAGGAATTATGATTGGCTATGATTACAGAAGTAAAGGATATCGGATTTTAATATCTGACCATAATGTAATTATAAGTAGAACAGTCAGATTCATTGAAGACGCAATCTCCGACAGGGAAATTACAGTAGTTCCACCAAAACAAACAGAAAATGAAGAAGAAGTGAATGAAGAAACATCTCAAGAAGATTCGAATATTATGAAGAAACAATCTCCGACACCAATGGAACCAAGAAGATCCCATAGAATTAATAAAGGAAAACCGCCAGAAAAATTAACTTATTTTACATGAGAAGCAATGAAAGAACCTGCTAGTTTCAAAGAACTGAATTCTCTTAATCCTGATGAAAAGAAGAAATGGTTCGAAGCAATCGAAGAAGAGATGCAATCTCTCAAAAAGAATCGTACGTGGGATCTTATAAAGCTACCCAAAGATAAAAAGGCAATAGGCTGTAAATGGACATTTAAAGCCAAGTTGAACGAAAATGGCACAGTTGAAAGATATAAAGCAAGACTCATATCAAAAGGTTTCAACCAAAAGTTCGGAACAGATTACGATCAAACTTTTGCCCCAGTTGTCAAGCACACAACCATAAGAGCATTTTTAACAGCTGCAGCTCACAAGAATATGCATGTCAAACATGTTGATATCACAACAGCATTCTTGCATGGAGACCTCAAGGAAGATATCTATATGGTACAGCCAGAGGGATATGTTGAACCTGAAGTTAATCATGAGAAGAAAGTTTGCAAATTAAGAAAATCTATATATGGCCTTAAACAAGCTGCATATGCGTGGAATCAAAAGCTAGCAGAAGTTTTGCTGAAAAACAATTTCAAGCAAAGTATGGCAGATGCATGTTTATTTAGAAAAACAGATGAAAATGAAAATATACTAATTATTCTGTACGTAGATGATCTTCTTATTTCTTGTAGAGATGAAACAAAAAACAAAATGATTAATATTCTGAAAGAAAACTTCGAAGTTAAAAATTTAGATGAAGTGAAACATTATCTTGGAATCAACATCCATAGAAATATTGATGGAAGCTTTGAATTGAATCAGAAAAATAAAATTGAAGAATTACTTAAGAAGTCTAACATAGAAGAGAAGAAGCCCACATACATACCAATGGAAACTTCATACCCAAAAATGAAGATGACAGTAATTTTCTCGACGATAATAATGAATATAGACAAGCTATTGGAGCTCTTCTTTACATGGCAACAGTGTCTCGACCGGACATTGCCCTAGCAGTTAATATACTTGGCCGAAAAATTGAAAAACCACCAGAAAAAGACTGGAAATCAGTTCAAAAGATTATCATGTATCTAAACGCAACAAAGAACCTGAATCTTGTTATAAGCAGCCAAATTGACCCAATTCCCACTTGCTACTCTGATGTAGACTGGGCTGGAGATAAAGCGACCAGAAAGTCTACAAGCGGTAACATCTTTCTTTTAGGAGACAATCCAATATCATGGTTCTCAAAACGCCAAAATTGTATTGCTCTGTCCACTGCCAAATCAGAATATATAGCAGCTGCAAATGCTGCACAAGAAATACAGTGGTTGCTGACTCTACTAGAAGACTTGGGTCTCAAACAATCCTTAACAATTATACTATATGAAGATAATAAATCTTGTATAGTACTGACACAAACTGGGAAACATAGTGCTAGAACCAAGCACACTGATGTCAAATATCATTATATTAGACATTTACAAGAACAAAATATAGTGCTTGTTGATTACTGTAGTTCAAAGGAAATGATTGCAGATATATTAACAATGCCTCTTCCCAGACCCCAATTTTTAAAATTAAGGGAAAAACTAAATTTAATTTCTCTTTCGAACAGCTAGATTAAGGGGGGATGTTGTAATATACTCCTTTTATTTTATTTATGTAATCTAACGATTTGTATGTCTCTTTCCATTTCTGCCGTTAGAAGGCCTATCGTGTTTCCATGGAAATAGGTTTTGATAGTATATAGACATTGTAAGATGTTCTTTGTAGTTGAGTGTTGATTGTGCTTTGTAACAGTGATGTCTGCCATTTTGTAAATATAAATGTATATATATTATGTGAAAGGTGTTGCTGCATTATTTATTTGATGGTCATTCGTCTTTATTTACTACGAGCCAAACCTGCGCTACTGAGAAAAGTAAGCATGAACTTTATTTGTTTAAACAAGTATAATATATAATCTATATTCTGTCACTATTTATTTTAAATGAAAGTTCGCCAACTGCTTACAAAAACTTCTGAAACCAGAAAAATTTAACTGGCATTTCCATGTGAAGTCTTTGAATATTAGCGTTTGGGTTTGGTTTTTAGCGCTGGTTGTGATGTTGGGCTTTGTATTGCATGCTTCGAAGTATATCTCACTCAAAATTAATATTAATAATCAAAATTTAATGTATATTATATAATTTGAAATATTATTTGTAAAAATTAGTTTGATGATGATAAATAAAGATCTAAGATGCGAAAAATTAAGGTCTTATTCGCATTAATTTGTATGGTGTAAAACAAACATTAAAACACTGAATTCTCGCATGATGGCTTTTCCACAAATGTGAATTTGTTCTATAACATCTTTTATTTTTCGTCTTAAAAAAAACTAACTGCATATTTTATATAGAAACTTTCTAATTATTCAATTTCTGTAATAAAAAATAGGTACTTTTTTGATGGTTTTTAAAAATATTAAGTGACTGTTAAGGCGTTAATGGAAAAGGTAAGGCTAAAATTTTTGGTCGATATTTATAACATGATTAATGTACATTTTCTTAATTTCCTTTTTCATAACACATCGGTTATTGTTGTATTATGTGCTACATTTTCGCAGATATTTTTATGGTTATATATATGGACTGAATAAGCATGGGCCAAATGTCCAGGACTACTGGTTTTTTTTGGGGGGGGTAGGTAAATTTGCTATGCAGTTTTCGTAATTTTGACATTTTAAATCTCTTTTGACTTTGTACTGATTAGAGTCCCCACCCCCTCAACTAATATATCTACGGATAGGTTGAATAACGAAGTTTCGGATTTGTTTAGAACAGTGTGCACCCCTAGCGGTGGAAATTTCAATTAACACATTTTACAGAGCGTACACAGCACGCCTGCTATACGGTGCCGCAGTCAGCGGGTACCTGGTCATATGTTCGTTTAGAACATATCGCGTCATTAATGAAGTAGTGGTCACTATTACTTCCGAATAGTAATTTCAGCAAATTTCTTAAATTCTTACTTGAATTCCCCACCCCCTCGAGTAATATATCTACCGATAGGTTGAATAACGGAGTTTCGTTCGGATATACAGGGTACGGCAGGTATTTGAGATCACACATTATAGGTGAAACACCACCCTGTACTATACATCATAGTTACGAGTCCTTTACCGCTACATGTGAACATGTTAGAACCTAGACTGACTGAGGAAATGAAGAAGCACGCTGTCATCGTCTCAATGACTGAACAAAACATAGATTTAGAAATTGCCACATTCTTGAAACTCGTCCGGTCATCCGTTTTTAAAGTAAGGAGCTAACTGAAGGCTGCCAGGTTTGATGTGGCAACCATTTCATATGGGAAACGACATTGTCAGCGATATGATATTATAGAGACGCCGGAATTCGTCAGTCGTGTCGATAAAAATCCTAGAAAGTCGATGAGGGCACTCACTAGGGAGCTGCAGATTGATGAGGCCACCATCTGATGCGTGATTCATGAAGACCTTCGTTTAGAGGTCTTATGTGATGGGGAGAGGAACGTTCTTGTACGAGAGAACCAGGGGTAACTGTCTGCCCACAGCCAACCACCTCCTTAATACGTTGAAACTTCAAGTAATGCTGTTATTTCCTTCCGATGAAAAAAACTTTGCTCAGGTTCAGAAAGTGAACCACTAATGCTGTTATTTCCTTCCGATGAAAAAAACTTTGCTCAGGTTCAGAAAGTGAACCACAAAAAGATCAGTGGCTATGTAAAACCCACGAGGTTCCAACCGTCATGCACAGAAAATGTCCAGCCTCACTGATGATTCTGGAGGTTGTGAGCAATGAAAACGGCCTGATGCCTCCACGTTTCTTTCTTCAAGGTGACAGTCAATGACGTTGCTTATATCGAGATATTAAAGATCTGGATTACTTTCGTAGCACTTGGGAGGCCGTACATTTTTCAACAAGACTCCATATAGCCCATAAAACCCAATAATGGGTGGCCAAAAACTTTCATGGCCATGTCATCCTCAATTTATCCCCCCCCCCCCCCCCCAGCTGCCCAGATATTAACCCGATAGGCTTTTAAGTATGCGGCGTGGTTGAGAAGGACTCCAATAGTCATCCACACAACACTGTTGGGGCTCTCGGAGCAACCATTGTGTATGCAATGGTAAACGTTCCCAACACACATCTAATTATTGCCTGCAGTCAATTTCGATAGCGTGTAGACACGGTTATTGCAGCTGGCTGGTGTTTCAATGATTGATGTCATCCATTGTGTATCTGCTCAACTGTACAAAACGTTAAAATGTCAAAAATGATCTATCTCTAGTGTCTGTTCCTGCTTAACAGCAGGCGCTATTTTGTGTAACTAACAGATCTTGCAGAGCGTGCGCAGTGTGTAATTTTTAAGCCGGTAAATGCAGTATATTTTTTTAATTTTATAGAGCTTCAATGCTCCCAGTGCTTAAAAATCTGCGGTTTCATTCTTAGATAGGTGTGTGGCATTGAAATTGACATATTCAAAGGAATTATTTTTCTGCAATCGAATTAATGAAATACAAGTAATATTTAGTATCTTTGGTTCCAATTGACGGATTTTTACGAAATTTACAGATTCGTATTCAGCTTTAAACAATATGCATAAATTTCAAATCTATAAAGGCAATATTTGTAAAAATTTTATAGACCCCGAAACCTGCTCAGTATGAAATTTATGATTCCTTTATTGCAGACAAATTACCATCTCTCATAGTCTTAAAGTTAAATTATAAGTAGTAGTTTACACTATTTCCGTACAGTAATTTTAACAAATTCTTAAATTAAGTTCCTGCCTCAGAAACCAGTTAAATTTTTTTAAATAAGGACTCCAGTACTCTTAATTAGTCATTTGTCAAATAGCATTGCCCCACCAGTAGCCGAGAGATTCTTGCTCTCGAAGCTAGTAGACGGGAGGTACTGGGTTCAAACCCAATCGTGCCCGTCGGCCTAATCATTCTGAGTTTTCGTGGTTTTCTTCGAACCATGGATTTCCATGCATAAATACGGGTTAGGTTCCCTTAGAAAGACCCCCATGAAGGGCACTCCCACCCTGGGCCTATATCCCCCAAGTAGTTAATTGGCCGTCGAAAATCAACCCAACTCAAATAGCACTTGCATCGCCCCTCTCTCCTCCCCCAGATGATTTTTCTCCTATTTGAACACCCATTTCCTCAAGTAACATCTCCAGATAGGTTGAATAATGGAGTTTCGTTCAGATAGAGATTTGTTTAGAACAGAGTACACCCTAGAGATCTGCACGGGCCTGCCGGTGGCCCGAAGCCCGAGCCCGGCCCGCGGGCCGATTTTCATTCACGGCACTGGGGCCGGGCCTAACTTAATTTTTCTGTACAGAGCCAGGCCTGGTTTCATTCCTAGTCTTCACGGCCCAAAATTTTCAGTCCTAGTTTTGAGCCAGCCCATATGAAAATCATTGTCTCAGCGTGGCCTGGTCCATTTAAGGGTCAGTTAAATTAAGCCTAGCCCAAAAGTTTTTGCAAAAAATGCATACATTTTTGAATCGCCATTATTCTACACTTAAACATTAAAATTTATTATTTTTAAAGAATAGTAGATTTCTATGCATATTAAAATATAACTAAATTAAAATACAGTAAAATATTTGAAAAGGAACCTGCCTATGACGAAACCCTGTTTTAAACTGAAAAACGTGTTGATCCATGCAAAATTAATATACTAATAAGTAAGAAAAGAATATATAATACATTTACACTTGCTAAGAAGGGAACTTGTCTATAACGCATTTTTTTTTTTTCTTTTCTGTGCAATTTCATCTTAGAAGATTTTACTGTATAGCATTTTTCCGATTTTTAACACTTCTATACATGGAATATGGATTAACAATATTAATAACTGAAACATTTACATACAAGAAATAGAGATTCATTAAAAAAAATAAATATCGCAACCGGCTGCACTTCTATAAAAATAAAGATTATAAACATGAAAAAAAAGTTAAGATAAATATTTTTGGTCAGAATTCCTCGTACGAGACAAATTTTTAACCAATTCGACGTAAAAATCAATGTTTTGAAGAAGTTCACTCGGGCCGAACTTTAAATTTTTTTTATCGGGCTGGGCCGATTTTTTTTCTCTATGAGTCGGGCCGGGCCCGGGCCTGGAAATGTCGGCCCGTGCAGACCTCTAGTACACCCCATGGTGGTGGAAAGTTTAACTAACATATTTTGGATTTTAGGTATATTTAAGGTTATTATCACGGGCACGGGCAACGCCGGGCGGATAAGCTAGTACACAATAAAAAGGAGTGCAATGCGTTTCAAAAATCTTTCTTCGTCAGTCACAAAAAGTCCATACAATGAACTAGTACAAGATCAGAAGAAAGTTTTCTTTCAGTTCTCGTATTAGTAGTGCGTAATACAAGTAGGATGTACATCATATCAATTGCAGCACTTTGTAAGAGGAATGAGCAATTTATTCCAAAAACAGAAAAATGGTGGTGGTCATGCTCCAGCAGCACCTAGTAACTTTCAGTGACCATACAATTTTTTTTTCATTTACTGTGTTCTGACATTTTAAGATGACAGTCAATTAAGCTTTTAAAAAAACAAAAAAAAAAAAAATGTAATTGATTTAGTAAGACCCATTAAACAAAATAACCATTTACATACAATGTTCAGTCTAATTCTAGATGAAAAAAGTAAAAAAAAAAAAAGATTCCTTGAAATTGCCAGGAAAAACTAAATGGGGAAGTTATTTGCATTGCAGTAAAGCTTTAACGCTATTTTAAAGATTGTTTTTAAAAGAGATTTTTTTATGAATATTTTTGAACACAAAAAAATAGACACAATACCAAAAAAAGATACACTATAAAAAGAAGCTGCTAGTACCTAGCTGTATGAAGAAATGAGTAGGAATGCTCGGATTTATTAATGTGAGCAAAATAACCAATAAGTCACATACATTAACCCTTTGGAAACAATAATGAGAAAATTAACGTATGGTGGGAAACTTTATCCCAAAGAGTTAAAGGCATAAAAGTTAATAAATTTTTATTACAAATTATGGCAGTTAGTGCAGAAGCTTATCAGCTAAAGAAAAAACTTTTAGATGATGTGTTTTGGAATTGTATTTAAAAATAAGTCTCAATTTGTAAACCAGTTGTAGAACTAATTGAATCATTTTAGTAAAATGAACATAAGATTCATTTAGTATATAAAAAAAATAGCCATTCGACTGGAGATTGACTTTTTCAATTTTGTTTCCAAAAAAATAAGGTTATGGGTCATCATCATACTGTAATTGCACCAAATTTTCAATATGAGCACCTAATTTTGACATCATATTTGTTCTGTAAATTTTACATCAGAATATCAAATGGGAAATCATTCAGTCAAAATAGCTTAGGAATTATGAAGGTTTAAAATATGGAATTCCTAAAGTTAAATTCATTCGTAATTGCTCCAAAACAGATTGCAATGCAGTTAGTTTTTTTAAGCAAAACTTAATAACTAGTTGGCGGAATCAGCTGTAATTTTACGTTATCATAATTAAAGCTTCTAGAAATCGATTTCTGAAGTTGCATTTAATTTGTTTAATTAATTACAAATACTTTTTTTTCCCCGAAAAAATTATGAACCGTAGCCTATGAATCTTTTTAACAAAAATAGGCTAAAGGCATCAGATACGCGAATTATAAAATTATAGCTTATTCTGCAAAGTAGTTCTGGAGTTATGCATAAAAAACTACCCTCATTGCAATCTGTTTTGCAATAATTAAAAGAGAATTTAACATTAGGATTTCTAAATTTTGAATCTTCATAATTCATTAACTACTGACTGGATGACTTCCCGTGTGGCATCCTAAAGTAAAATTTAACGACAAAATGAAATATGATGTCAAAATTAGACATTCGTATTGAAAGTTTTAGTTTGGTACAGTTGCAGTATCAAGATGAGTCGTAAGATTTTTTTTAATGTAAAATGAAGAATACATAATTTCCAGTTTAATGGTTATTTAAATTGTTTTCTGCCAAAATCTTGTGATTAAAATACATGGTATGTTAATGTATTCTTTTGGTCGACTGCACCCTAAAACTGACAACAATTCTTGATAGTTTAACCTTAATTTATGAAATTGATCATATGATAAAATTAGATTACACTCAACTTAAACATATGTCGTTATCTGCAGAAACTTAAACATATGTCGTTATCTGCAGAGAAAAAGAATGTATCTGTGAAAGAAAAGTCTTGTGAGAAGGATTAAAGAATATATCCCCTTTATTGGAGTAACCTATGGAGCATTAATATATTAGCGGAAGTGGTATTATGCATATTAAGTGTGCCTGTCACACAAATTTAATTAAAATTACCTTTTAAATAAAATTCTTCAGGATTGAGTATATATTACAATATTGAGTTTCTTTAAAATTAAAGAAATAAGAAGTCTAAAGTTAGTTTTTCTTTCTTTTTGAGTAATCCATCACAACTAACAGCGATATAAGTTTGTTTACAGCTATATTTAATTGAGAATAAATACTGCGGTAAATACCCAAAATGGGTATTTACCGTTAAAATTATATACTCGTGTATTTTACATCACTGGCCACAGTATTTATAAAAAGTATTTATAATTGTACAGTAAAGCATAAAGTAAGAGGAAAAAATTTATAATGGTAAATCATAGGTAATTAATAGAAATAAAGATCACAAAAACTAAATTTGATACATTATAAACAAAAGTCTGTCATTTAAGACCAAAACAGAGAAAATTTATGCAATAATTTTCTCTTGTGGACTGTCAAAAGAATTAGCCTTGCATTTTAAATATATAGATCTACTAAGCAAGATTTCATAATCGATACCTAAAGTAATCATAAAACGCCCAGTTTATTATCCCATGAACTTAGCTTTAAAATGTTTACTTTATCAGAATTTGTTTATTGTCTTAAATTTTAAGACTTATACAGTACCATAAAATGTGGAAGTCATTCCAACTCATAATAAAGTCGAAGATTTTAAACTTCATTTATTTTTTAAAGACCTCATGAATACAAGCATCAGTACATGATAATCTATTTTGTTAGTTTGCCCTTACATTTTATTTCCAAATAAACTGCTAATAGTTGAGGATCAGCAATAACTAAGGTGAGGAGTAGCCCTCAATTTTCATGAAAAAGAACGATCATACATCATAATGAATCTTTTTTTTATTAATGTGCATTTTCATACAACAAAATGTCTAATTCTGCATAACTTTTCTTGACTAAGAATTAGAGGTCTGCATGGGTCTGGGCCAGCAGAATGAATGCGAATTTTCAAAGGGGCTGGGCCGACAGAATTAAGACAATTTTTTCAATGTGTCGGGCTTACAAAAAAACTAAACGGGCCAGCAGGGCCAGGCCATTAAAAAAAAATGAAGCCAATAAAATATGAGCTATTTTCAATGAATGTGACTTTTGCGGGAATAAATATAAATGTGTATCACACGTCAATGCTAGTTTGACAACATCGATACAGAAATGTAACATGTCCAGCATAGAGATCGGAATCGGAGAGTTACATGGTGTCTGACCAGGGATTAGTTTTTTTTTTCAGCAGACTCATGGCATGCTGAGATCAGGCTTGCATTTCTTTTCTACATAATCGAGCTGGGCCAGAACTGGACTTAATTGTTTTCAGGATGTGTAGAGCAGGCAATAGCTTTTTTAAAAATATTAAAGTAACCGGGTCCCTTTAGTACAGTATTACGGTGGAATGGGTGTTTTATCCCAGAATTTAATTCTACTATCAGCAGAAGAGACTAAAACAGGTCATGTAACTCATGCAAATGCAAGAATTTTTTAATAATGTAATACAGCAGTAATCCAGTTTCAAGGCAGTAAAAGCATAATTTATCCTTTTATGCATCAAACACCACCAATCTTTTTAAACCAGCCTCATTCAGAACGGCCAAATATTGAAGCAAAGGATGTTCAGAAAAAAATCACCAGAATCAGGTTTGCAGGTAAAGTTATTGTACTTTATACCAACATCCTTCCGTCTAACACTGAAACTGTACTGACAGTGTTCAGGCTCCAAATAAGTACTTTTTATTTAATAATGAAATTAGAACTTGCATCATTCGATTTATTGACAAACTTATTCTTTATGTAGAAGAGTAATAAAAAATATTAAGTTGAACTTTCTTTTTGGCATGAAAGGCAGTTATCACCAAACAGGGGTCAATCCAGGCAAAATTTGGGGCCTATTTAGGGCCCTTTCACAAAAATCCATTTAATAAAATAGGCCCCTTCACAAAAATAAATTTAATAAAATGGGCCCCTTCACAAAAATAAATTTATTAAAATGGGTCCCTTCACAAAATTCCTTTTAATAAAATAGGCCCCTTTCGTAACAACCTTTTTCATAAAAACTGTTTTAAAATACGTAATTAGTAAATAAAACGAGGTCACGAAAAGCAAAAACTTTAGAAAAGGGATTTAAAGAAGTTTTTGTTAATAAATTCTTGATTCAAATTTCAGTAACTGGATTTCAACTTTCATTACAAAATGTTATTTTTCACAAAAGTATTATAAAATTCACAAAAATAACTTTTAGTTTTCACAAAATGGGCCCCAAAAATAAAAACCTGCATCGACCCCTGCCAAACCAATCTGGGTAATTTAGCAGTATACTTGAAAACACCGGATACAGAAGTTAGTAATATTGATGTAAAATCTTCAGAAGGTCTGGTTCTAGATGAAGAGGTTTGATTCAAAGCTTATCTCTACTGAATTTCTCAGAGTGCTCAAATTTTATCAATTTTTTTCCCTTCAAAAATAACTATTTTTTGTGACATAATTGTGGTGTATTGCAAAAGCATAGGTCTATCACAAAATTTTGAGATTTCTACTGAGTTATTACATTAGAATATTGAATATTTTGTACAAACTATAAGACTCTTATAAAAACAAATTATCATCGATAAAAGGCTATAACTAATATATTTACAAAAATGAAAGCAATATATGAGAAATAGGTTAGAAAATAATACACCCACCAAATTAAATATACACTGCTCAAATCAATTAGGGGAGCACATGGTTTTAACGAAATTACGCAAATATTTACACCGATAAGTAACGTAAAATAAAAAAAATCCCTGCCGACCCGGCCTACAGGTGGAGGTAGATTTCGAAGTTAAGTATACTAATTTCACAAACAAAAACCAAATCATGATTAGAGATAAACCCACTTTAACAGTTTTACCTGGCCACTTTTGACGAGTTTTTATTTCATTTTTATATAATAACTGGTTTTATCAGAATCATGTTAGGGCGGTATTCAAAAAAATACTTTTCCATGCTCAACTCGAAATTTTCTGGCATAACTCCAGATTCATTTTTAATAGGAAAAACATGAAACTTGTTGACGTGATTTTTGAAGAGATTTATAAGCGACCTGTGGTTTTAATTTTCGTTCAATTAATTAAAACTTGATATATAAACAATTATTTTCTCAGTAAGACAATATTTTTCGTTTCTAACACAATCGCTTCGGGAAATTCCGTTCAAAATGCCCACTTTGACATCATTTTTTGAAATATATTCTGCCTCTGTCAAAAAATCGATCATTACGGTACATTATATAGTTTCTGAATAAGCAAATCTACCAATTGGATGCGTTTGAGAGCAAAAATGAATTTAAAAATGAGTCAGAAAATAAGCAGTTTGGATTTGAATACTCCCTTAATACGATTATTTTTCCAACACAATCCGCTTCGGGAAATTCGGTTCAAAAGGCCCACTTTGACAGCATGTTTTAAAATATATTCTGCCTCTATCAAAAAATTTACCATTACGGTACATTATATAGTTTCTGAGTAAGAAAACGTACCAATTGGAAGCCTTTAAGAGCAAAAATGAATTGTAAAATTAGTCAGAAAATAAGCAGTTTAGATTTGAATACACCCTTACTAAGATGATTTTTTTCTTCAACCGCTATGTATTTTTAATTTGTTTTTGCTGTAAGAATTGGTCCTATCCAAAACTTGTCTATGTAGATGTTGTAGACAATATTAAGAAGATATATGATAAATTCATGGGGATTTTATATCTTTTGAATTGACAGAGTTATGGATTTTTTTCTTCTTCAAACGCCCTTTTTGTTTTTGTTTTTAATTTTTTTTTGCGGTGTGAATTGGTCCTATCAAAAACTTGTGAATATAAAAGTTGTAGATAATGTTAAGGAGATTCATGATAAAATTAATTGGATTTGATATCTTGAGAATTGACGAAGTTAATTTTTTTCTCCCAAAAACCCTATTTTTTGCGCCCCTTGAGCCCATTTTTAACTTTATCAAAAATCTGTGATACATAAATTTTTGGCCCTATTTTTAGATGTAATAAAAACTTTAAACTGATTCGATATGTACAAAATTTAAGAAGTTATGGGGTTTTATCAGTTTTCACAAAACCCCTCCCTATTTCCATCCCCTTGGTCCGATTTTGCCCATTAACGAACTTGACCGAGATTTTATGCCCCTTGATTTTATGTATCAGTTTGGAAGAGATTGGTGCAGAATTGTGGAAGCTATCGTGTCCAGAAGAAAGTGATATATATAGATAGATAGATAGATAAAGTTTTTTACTGAGGGTGGTTTTGGGCTCTAGGGGTCATGATCGGTGTAGATCTGCAAAAATTTTTCAGAAATTCCAACATAGGAATGACACCAATAGGTAGTATTTCATACAAAATCTACCTAACAGCCATAACTTAAGGGAAAACAGATAAAGAAAACTTCACATGTAAATTAAAGTTTATGACATCAAAAACTGGAAAAAGGAGATAAGTGCAGAAATCTGGATTTTGCAGAAACGTCTGTTTCATTGCCTCAGTTGTAAAATCCAATTGCTCAGCTTGTGTTTTGATAAAAGGTGGCTTGAAAATGTCACAACAACATGATTTACCGCAATCCATGGCTTGGCGTGTTATCGGGACAGTTGAATTTAGGGAAACACAACAAAGTGTAGTGGGTGCTGTTGGAGTCGCAAGAAGTGTCTATGAAAGGCTGTGGAATCGATTCCAAGACGCATGGAATGGTAGTCATCAACAAGTGCAAGGTCGACAATGCGCTAACACAGAAACTGATGACCAATATATCCTGTTAACAGCTCGTCGAGATGGAACGGGCAATGCTACTCAGCTGCAAACATAGTTGTTCTTGGCCAAAGGACGAAGGGTGTCCAGCTAAACAGTCCGAAATAAGCTTCATCAGGGAAGTCTCTATGCACGTAAGCCAATGGTCTGTATTCCGTTGACCTCAAGCCACTGTGCAGCCCAAAGAAAGTGGGAAACTGAACATCGAGTTTGGAGGCAACGTTGTTGGAGTCAAATTCTGTTTACAGATGAGTCCCGATTCAGTCTGGATGTGACATCTGATATGTTTTGGCATGGAGAGAAAGAGGCACTCAAAATAATCCCACATTCGTTCGGGAAAGATCACATTACAGACGATGTGGGTTGATGTTATTGGCTGGAATCAGCATAGATGGACATACGGGCCTGCATATCATTCGGAATGGCACTTTGAGGGTCTGAAGTAATACAGACGAGATACTGAGACCTTATGTCATATTTTATGTTGCAGTAATTAGTGATTTCTTTTTTTCTATGCATGATAATGCCTGACTTCATACAGTTCATCTTGTAGAAAACATGCTTGAAGCTAAAACAATACAGCGTATGGAATGACCAGAATGCTCTCCTGACTTAAATCCAATCAACCATGTTTGGGACATACTCAGACGATGCATTGCTGCGAAATCGAGGCCTCCTTTTACTGTCCGGGACTTGGAGATTGCAATTCTTGAGCAGTGGAACAGTATTCCCCAAAGTCTTATCAATAACCTCATCGCATTCATGGAAAACAGGTGTGCAGCAGTCTTAGCTGTTTGAGGAGACCACACACCATGTTAAAAATCTTGCATCATTTCTGAACAATGCTTTTTTATATCATTTACATGAAACCAAATTGTTGCCCTAAACCATCTTTTCAAAGAATAAAAGCTCCCTGACAATTTTTTGCATCTTTTTTATGTATTGCGCATTGATACACATGTACTATCCATTTTATGCCCATACATGGCTGCCTTGCACTGTTCTCTTCACTTTTTTGCTTTCTCCCCTAATTTTTTTGAGCAGTGTAGTTATAAATTTGTTTTAATAGCAAAGTTTTCCTCCTTTCTTCAGAATGACTTCATAAACTCTTTTAGGCACTAAATTAATGAGTTTTTACAAATGATGCCAGCCAATAATATGTCACTGAAATAAAATTGTTTGTTTTAGTTCAACTGTAGAATTGTATTGTTTTCTACCAGCATATGCAGCTCTTACCAGTATTCCCCAAAGATTTTCTATAGGGTTTTAATCAAGAATTGACAGTCAATAATGTGCATATTGATGCATAGAAACCACTTAAACATAGAATTTGTAAAGTGAAATGGTGCATTATCTTGTTGAACATAAAACCTTAGTCTTCCAATTTCTTTAGAAACTGATAACAGATGATGATTATCTCTAGAATTCCTGTGATTATTTAAAAATGTTTCCTTTGCCATCTAAAAACAGCAGAAACAATTATGTAACAACCCCCCTTTTTCATTAGGAAAAAAAAATTCTCATCTTAACAAGTTATGCCAATTGGTCAATTGCTAAATTGGTCAAAATTAATCTCCTTAGCAAACTCCTTGTTTAAAGAAAATATTTTCTTGGCATTCCACGTGATTCGCTAGTCCTATGAGACTTTTTAAATTACAAAAAAATTGTTTACGACATTATATGATCCATTTAAAATGTGTATAACTTCTTTATTATTGGGTTCTTAAGAAAGTCCTTTCCATTTGGGAAAATTAATTTGCACCAGAAAATTCTATCATTTAATTATAAGACATTAATTTAGATATGTAATGTCTAATAATTAATGGGCAGAATTAACCGGCACAAATTAATTTTTCCAAAATGGAAAGGACTTTCCGAACGATCTAATGGATTTATCACATTCCTTTAAAAACGTAATTTCACCATTCTTTTTTATTTTTTTTCATAAGTTGATTTTTGATCCCTGCCTATTACACCTGCAGTTTAAAATTTTCTATGGATTAATGATAGCTAAGTTAAGAATTGTGTTTTAAAGTTAAGATCACTAAAGAGCCAAGAATAACCTTCATTTTAATTAAAAAAAAATTGCATGAATCAAGAATAGCTGTACTTAAAACTTAAAAAAACTGAAACTGAACCTATCTTTTTGTAACATCTATAAAGTAAAAGAAAACTTTTTTTAAAAACATTTTTAAAGGATTCATAAAATAATTTTTCTTTCTTACTCTCACAATTTTAGATGAGAAAATGACTAGAATTTGTGATTGTTTTTTAGAAGTTAAATGGATTTTTAAGCAGGATAGACATGGTTCTGGTTTAAACTTTTTTTTTTAAATAGAACAAATCTAATATTATATATATATAGATGTTGTAATTTAAGTGTTTCAAATTATTGGATATAAATAATTTCTACTTCTAACACTTTATTTCAGCAGTAAAACATAAAACATTTTCATTTAAAAAATGCAAATTATTTACAGCAATTAAAGATTTTGGTCAAGCAGCAAAAGAAAATTTTCTCAATTGGGGGAGATTATCCTTCAAGAATTAAAAAAAAAGAAACTCAAGATATGAAGTTGAATATATTTGTGAAACTACATCAAATATTAATTTATTATATAATGATTGTTCAACCACTGATTATATGAAAAATTATGTAATTATAATAATAAAATATCACTTTATAGATTCAAATATCAATCTAACAATAAAAAGATTCATTCTATATCAGACAAATCCTTTTAAATAATGCCCTCAAGCAGACTTTTTGGGGAGTCTATTCTTTAAAATAATGTAAATCTTCATATAAAAGTTTTCAGAAGTTGAACATGTTTACATATTGGAAACAATTTATAGAGGTTACTTTTGTTGAAATGTAACATAAATACAATAAAACAAATTTCACATTGCCAGCTTTTTTGTTATTTATTTCATTCCAATCCAATATAAGTTGCAAATCAAGTATTTAAACAATATTAACTGAAAAATTATAATTTCATAATTAATAAGAATAACTGACAATCAATATCAATCAATCTAGTAAATAAATGCATGTTTTTTTTTTGTTTTTTTTTTTTACTTAACTTAAAATAGCAAATGACATGTATTTCTTTTAACTTTTTCATGATTGAATTTATAATTCTAGATAATTAATTTCTAGACAGAAAGTGTTTAAAATAAATTTTCTGTGACAAAAGAGCTGTGTAGACACATATTTAAAATGAAACTCATGACATACATTTCAAATAATGAAAGATTATTTTATTTATACATCTTTTCAAACAATAGATGACTATGTTTATATACAGACTGTATCTTTCCTAAAAGCAAACTGATTTTTATTTTAAAAAAATACTAAAACTATAAAAATAGACATAAATGAAAACAATATCAAAAGAACAAATTTTAACAATCTTATAGCCAAATTCTGAAAATACATGAGTGACATAAACTAACATGATATATAAATATAATTTTAACATAAAATATATCCATTCAAATAAGCTCTGTAAGTGAAATAATACAAACTATAAGATTTGTGTTAAACAAAATATACTATAAGAACAAGATAAATATAACTATCTAAATCATGAGTAAAACTTGTGTAATTTAACATAACAATGAAAAAATAAAAACCTATCAATGATACAAATTGAAATAATCACTAGAACAAACATGAGGCAATTTATTACTTTTTAATAATTTTTTGTTTTGTTTCTTTCTTTAATGGGAGCAACACATTTGGCACCATTTTGTTAAAACAAAATACAAAATTATGTGTAAAATTAAAACTAGCTGACAAAAACTAATTGTTGTAATAAATAATAATTTCATTGATTTTGTAAACAAACATTAGTACTATTAACATAAACAAATATAGTAATATTAAAATGTACATCACTGAATAATGAATGCATTAATAAAGAAGATTAGCAAACTTAAAATATATTGATTATATAAATAAAATAATCCAATTAAAACAAAATATTTTTTAAATATCTCAGTCTAGTCGTCTTCAGTATAATAATTTTAAACTGAATCATTTTACCCAGTTCAAAATAACTATACTGAAAGATACCTGCATATGTGAGCAAAAACATTTTGTGATATTTTTAATGGTATTTTTAGAGATGTATTTTGTTAAAATAGGCAAAATTACTCTTAAATATCTTGGAATAAATCCAAATGTTTTTACTAAATTAAAGAACATTTTTCATTTACATCAAATTGATTTTTTTAATTGAATTGTTTGATTTCATAAATTAATTCCTAAATATTAATGTAGTTATATTAATAAACGTCATCTTTAAATTATACCTCACATAAATAAAGGTACTACATGATCTATAACCTATTTCCATTCAAATATGGAGTAAAAATTGTAACTGGCATATTATCTTTCTAAGATTTTTTGCAAAAGTATCCATACAAAATATTGATGTTCAGTAATTACCCTTTGTTGTGTAAGCACTGATATTATAATTTATTGCCAAATTAGATACAGAACGTTAGAACTGCTTGAGATTTCTTTGGTTTGAAAATTTAAAACAAAAAACTTAGAAAAGCATATCAAATTGCATATGCCATTATAAATTTGCAATACTAGCTTTAATCTAGTATGCTAGCTTTAATAAAAAATCTTATACTATAAAATAAATTTAAAGAATAGAATTTATCACATATTTAAAGTAAGTTATCACATTTTTCTTTGACTATAAAATGATACTCAACATAACTTAAAAAGAAAAAGCTATTTATAAATTGAGTATACTTTACACGGGAACTTCTATTTATATATATATTAATATACATATATAAATAATTAAATAAATATATGAAACAATTATAATTACCGTCAGCTCAATAACGCAAAACACTTTTATGCAAAAATCATCTTTTAAATAAAGAAGATAGAATTTTATTCTATTTAGGAAAATAAAATGTTTGTAAATTATGAACAATGTATATTCTAATAATTTTCAAACAAAAAGCAAGTACATAATTTTGATCATGAGTCATTTTACATAAATAAACAAAACTTCATGTTACTTCACAAAAGTACGAAGTCACACACATAACAGTACTGTTCAAAAATTCAAAATGCTATTTTACATAAGTAAAAGGGCATCAGTCAAAAATGTCATTGGAAATGGATCTTCACTCTCATTTTCATTTTAAGAAAAAACTTTAAAACATTTATAATACATATATATTAATTTGGAAACAGTGGAATGAAACTGGAAAATTTAGAGATAAGTTGTAACACTTATGACAAGTATTCTATGTTATCAGCTATATGTAATACTATCAGTAACAATATAACATTGAATCTTAAAATAAATTTTCTAGAATACATTGAATAACACAAATTTATTACACAGAATCTGAAAAATAAATTTATGTAAAAAATAAGAGTCTAAAATACTTATACAGTGTGAACCATTTATCTGGAAACCAGTTAACCAGAAGAACAGTTATTTAAAATCATATTTACAATTGACTGACTTCAAAATCTTTCCAGAAAAAAAAGACATATAGAGCCACTTTGACATGTATATTGCTTAATACATTGCCACATGCATGACATAACTTCATGCCAACATCTAGGATTTGAAATGGAAGCAGTTAGATATACGAAAAGGGTGGTTTTTTTTTTTTTTTTTTAATGAAGATTTGCTGTTCCCAAGGCATTCCCATAAATTACCTTCTTTCAGACTGAAATCTCTTAACCTTTGATCTTGATTGAATCTGATTAATTTAATAATTAATTTGAAATAAAAAACAATGGAACAGTCAGATATAGTCTACAAATATGATGAAGTAGATATTGTTTTGATGCCGAACCAGTTATCTATGATACATCTGGTCCTGATCATTCTAGATAAATGGTTCTATACTGTGCTAATTAATCATAAACCTATTCTACAAACAAGTTTGCCACTGGAAGCAACACATGTGGATGCTCACAATTCATTGCAGCTAATAACACCAAAACTCAATTGATACAATAGCTTTTGCCAGAGACAACAGTAAAAATTAAGTTTTTATAATGTGACACATATAACATTTATTATCCTACAGTTACAATTAATATAAGCTTATTTTCATTCACTCTCAGTACTTAAAAACAGAACAAAAACACAATTTTACAAGCACATTTAAGCAGTTTTTGAAATAAATTGATTTCAATTCAAAATATATGGGTGACTATGGTTTATGTTCCATATCTCAGTTCTTAAAAAACAAATACAAATTATAATAGTTTTAATAGTTGTTCAACAATTAAGATCTGTCGATAAATTATTAATTATTGAAAAATTTTAAATATCAGAATCTTATTAAAATAATTTTGATTGAAACAATTTGAAAGTGTTTGAAAAAAAAGTACATTTTAAACTGTTCTTTTAAAAAAGCACATTTTAGTATTCCTTAAAAATGCTGAAAAATCAAGATCAATATATAGAAAATTACTATGCAAACAAAGAACTAAGTAATAGATTTAGCGTGTGAAAAAATCTGTAAAATATAATAATATGAATAAAAATTATGTTTACAGAAAACAGAAATTTTATAACAAGAAATCTTGTAATAAGATTAAAAATCTTGAGAAGAAAAAAAATTCATTTGGGATTTCTTTTTCTGATCCCTTTTTCAGTTACTCAGCATTATTATGATTAAAAAATGTGCAATATCATAATAATCCAAGACATATGTTAAAGACTCGGTCAATATGATATGACTTGTCATTTCCAAACTTTGATGTATTACCAAGTATTTAAGAAAACCTGAATGGTTATTTTTTAACAGCTTGATTCATTACATTTATAATAAATTTAACATTCATTATCTCCTGGTGTGAAATTGAATCTTTTAGACATTTGCAACTGCACCTACAGGCATTTCAGCATTTTATACGCTACATTATTTCTCAAAAATATACACAATATTCGTATGTATACAATCAGTGCACAATGCATAGATTAGAAACAGATCAGAACTCAGAAAATCTTTTTGTTAAATAATGTAACATGCAAAAACATGCAAGACTGATGTCCATAGGTGGGCTGAAAGTTAAAAATATAAAAAGTAGCAGTTATAAATAAGTTAATAAAATTATGAGTCACATTCATAAAAAATAAATGATAACAAAAAGCAAAAACTTCTGTATAAATTAATTTAAAAAACAATTTAAGTGAAGACAACCTGATCATACAAATAAGAAATTATTTAAGAATACAACAGGAAAATATAAAAATGTAATAAAAACTATTTTAGGAAATAAATAACTGATAAAGACTAGCCTAAATATTTCGGTCTTACAAAGCAAATCCATTAGTAAAGATCTAAATCAACTTTTTTTATCATCATAAATAAACATTTTTGCTAGGCATGTAATTTTTTTTAAACAATGTTCTATAAAATTAAAATATTGAACAATTTTGGGATGGAAATATTTATAAATAATTCAAAATAAAATAATAAAAGTATTTTTAAAATATGCATATAGTACCAGCAGTTAATTATGTATGGGAATTCAGTTAATTACTGCAAATTCTCAAGAGTTCTTGAATGAAAATTTATGTAACATTTTTTAACATTAATCTCAGGAAAGAGGAAGTATTACAATGTGTGTGCGTCTAATCTATAATTATTCCCTACTTGTGTGAGATTGTTTAACTGAATACAATAATTAAAGAAAATCTAAAAAAACAAATGTATGATGGTAATGGAACATAACAATGTATTTTGAAGATGCAAACTTGGAGATTTGCCCTGGATGATAATAATCTTAACTGTATACTGTGTGTATAGTGTCTTTCTCGCATACTAAAAAAGAAAAATGAAATAGCAGGCTATTTATTAATTTGAAAGCTAGCTTACAAAGCAAATTATCTGACTGTAAAATTTTATGGAAAGTACCTGTACAACCAAAACTAAAGGAAAAATTGCATGAAAAGATTATTGCTTTGGGGCTTTCAAATTGTGAGGATGGACTGTCTGTTATAAAATTAGTCAAAAAGGTGGAAAGTCCAACAGTCATATTAGAAGAATGGATAAGGAAGATTTCTTAAAATGAGTCAGTAGCCAGGTATTTTGTTTGTATGCCTATAATATGTTTTGGTCATAAGAGAATTAAGAAGATAAATCACAAGATGGGAGATAGTGAAAATGTTTATCATAAAATACATAAGATCGTACAAAATGTGAAAAGAGTTAACAAATCAAATGATTATAACATAGTAAAAAGAAATAAAAAAATAATGAATGGCAACAATTCAAAGCAGATTTATGATTTGCCATAAAATGAGGCTTAAGTGGAAGCAGGAGTTTCAATTTTTTAATCAATTATATTATTTTGTAAGGGTGTAACGACATAATTGATATTAATTTCAAATATTGAGAACATATGTCATAAAGAACAGAATAGAAAATAGAATTTTGATGAAATTCATAGCAGGGGTAACAGGGGTAATTTTAACAAACAAAATTTCAGAGTAATTCTTAGATGCAATTAGTGCTTAAAACTGTTAAATTTATTTGTTTCTTGTGTTTGAATGTAAGCATTTAAACCCCTTTTCTTATTCTATCAAAATTTCCTAAGCTGTAATCCACATATTGGCAAGTTTTTGATCCACTAGAAAATTGTCTCTGAAAATTACCCATCAACTTTTACTTTCAAAACTTTCACATTTGTTTACAGCATATATTTATTTACTTTAGTTTCAGATTTTCAATAATATTAAAGAACGACTTTTGAATCTATTTATGCATAAAATTCCCAAATTCATAAAATGAGATGAGTACAGCCCTCTCAAAATGGCATTGTTTCCATCTGAGATAATTCTTAAACAATGCTTGGGTAACATTTAGACATCCTGGAGAAATTCTTAGGCAAATAAAAATTAGGTTTAAATGAATTTTTATACATTCTAGGCAAAAATAAGTTTATAATAATAATAAAGCATTACAAGAACCCAGTTACCACTGATTATCTATTCACTGACTTTATTATTTGCAATTTGAAAAGAAATAAAAATTATAAAACTAATACCTTACTTTATTAAACATTAAATGAATTTAACTTAAAAACATCCTTTTTTCAATTTACAAAGCATAATGAAGTAAAATTCAAGTAAACAAAAACATAAGTTATAGTTAAAAACAGAAGTTAATTACAATAAACATACAACAGATTTATGTATTTTTGAACTTTCTGATCTCTTTGTTTACTTATTGTGAAAGAACTCTAAAATTGAAACTAAGTTGCTTAGTTATAATTAATTCAGGAAAACCTATGCGTCTTATACTAACGGAAGATGCACACCAGGCTCCATAGGCCCAGAGTACTTTTTCTTAATACAATGAAATACATATATATAAAATTTACTATACATAAAACATCTGTTGCGCAAAAACAGTTTATAAAATATAAATAAATAAATTTCTAATACTTTTAGAATGCTTTTAGCACACTTTATACTTATAAGAGGACACATGTGCCACGCTTATGCTTAGAGTACTTTTTCTTAACAAAACACACACACAAACAAAATTACTAAACAGAAAGCATTTGTTGCTTAAAAACACAGTTTATAAAATATAAAAAATAATTTTCTAATAAATACCATTTTCAGAACACTACATTTTAACCCCTTGAAGGGCACCGGTATATTATATATACCATTTAATTTTAATTCCCAAATGCCACACTGGCACCAGAAAAAATAAATTATATTTTGCTTAATACAATGTACACGAAGAAAAGCTTTTACTTAATTTCATATAAATTGGTTCATAAAAACCGGCATCATTCAATCATTTTAATATTTTAGCAACTGAAGTACTTTGTCCCTATGTCTCATAAACCTAGCAACCTGTTTTCCATGTAAAGAAAGGGATGGAAATTTTTGGAAACGTCTGTGGTTAGGTCCTCGACTTGACAGAACTGATGTGTGTCTTCCTGGGTTAAAGTAAGGTATTAATTAAAACATTTTTGGATCACAAATTATTATTATTATTATTGGGAAACATGTGCTCCATTTAAGCTTGTGGACAAGCGAACTCGTTCCAACAGAATTTCAATTTTGAAACCACCTTCTTACATAACTGACATTTTACAGTCATTTGACAAATGTTTCAAAAACTTGCAACATGGGAACAAGGAAACGATCCCAAAATAAATAAGGCAGATTTCAACAATATTTTAGGATACGCATTTTCAGGGTTGATGAGAAAAAATATATTGTCCAGCAGCTGGAACTAAGTTACTTTTCTAATGCTGGAAGGAATTTCAAGAAGAGCAGAATGATGCTATAACATCTGACAGACCAGCATCAACATCTTCACTTTGTCTGTAAGGAAAAGTTTACACTTCTGGAAAAACTCCTCAAAAATTTGATATTACTGTAGAGGTCATAGAAACTTTGAAGAAACTTTACTCAATAAGATAACCCCAAGATGGGTTGTACAAGAAAAAAAGAAGAAAAATAGATAGGGATTCAGTCATTATAACATCTGATGACTACACCAAAGAAATAAAAGAAAAAGAGTTCCTAAACTGAAAGAGAAGACATCAAAGAAGAATGTTTTACCATAAAAATCTGGAAGGTCATCAGATGATAAAAATTATCACAGCAATGTATCCACTGACATCTGTTTATCAGGCAGTCCCCCTTGCTATCAATGATATATAAAAGATGGTCCTATTAAGAAATCTACATCAACTGAAGTTTCACTTTAAAAATGTGATTAAAAAATTGCTTGTGCCAATTTTTTTGCTTTTTTATTATGAATCTTCATACTATACTGGCAAGTGTTAAATGTCTATAAGAAAATAAAAAAATTGAGCATCTAGAAATAAAATTCCTGAAATGGGAGACAACAAATTTTGATGACTGACAATACCAAAAATCGAAAAAGGTACCTTTTTCATTTATATTTTATTGTCCAGTTTAGACTGATTCTGTGGGCCCCTTAATTTAAGTCAAAGTTAAGACTGCTGACTTATATAGAAATTTTAACCCCATTGCTTTTAACATATCTTAATTCCATATGATAATGAATTCTCCACTGTGTTTGATATATCTTATTTATAACACTAGGTGAGCTATCTGCATAGCCCAGTGTATCTTTGTTGATATGTTAGAAAAGAATGATTAATTGAAATTTTTAGATGTCAATAGATGGTGTTAGTATCTACTAAAACTAATATGGAGAGAATATTTTGAGCATTGACCTTCATTGTGTGAGACAAAATTTCTTTTCTGAAAAACAGTCCAGCGTATCTTTGTTTATATGTTAGAAAAGAATGATTAATTGAAATTTTTAAATGTCTATAGATGGTGTTAGTATTTACTAAAACTAATATGGAGAGAATATTTTGAGCATTGACCTTCATTGTATGAGACAAAATTTCTTTTCTGAAAAAAAGGAGGAGGGGATGGTTTATATAAACAAATCCATGTGTTTCAGGATCTTTAAAAATTCACAGTGGTTTAAAAGTTTCTCTCTAGCAGGTGCTTTTTATTAGGCTTTTTTCTCAGCAGGATGATTGTGAATTAATGATTGTTTATTGAAGGTGGGTCTTTCATGTAAGGTGGTCTTGGATATTAGCTTTTTCTATTATATCAGATTTTTAGTTTCATAGAGAAAGTCATGGCTAAAAGAAAAACTATTCAACTGAAAGTGAGATTCAAGAATTAATGAATAAATCGAATTGGGTGTAAGTAGCACAGAATTTAGTGATATCGCAAATTTTGTATCGTCTGATACTGATCTGTCTAACAGAGAATGTAAAACCTGTGACATTACATTATGCATTGGGTGTTTTGAAAATTATCACAAATTGAAATAATATTTTTTGTACCATGTTATGGACATAATTTAATACAGTAGAACCCCGATTATCTGAATCCTGGTTATCTGAAAATCGGCTTTACCAAAAGACATTAAATTTCTTAAAGTCTTTTTTACATGTGAAACATTTTATTGTCAACACTATTTTTACCAATGTCAAATGACACCCTTCAACATATTTTGATTTATGATTAGCTTCACTGTGTGTAATCCTGGCATTATCAATCTCTTCAGGCTCTTCTTCTTCACTATCAACATCTCCTCGATTTACCGCAGCAACTATTTCTGCATCTGTCAAATCTTGCTCATCAGTGGTTGGAACAAGCCAAGCATCAATTTCAACTTCTGATATTTCTCCGGGAAACTGCTTGAACATGCCCAAAAACACTTCGGTGTTAGTATTGTCATCATTTCTGTCCACAATTCCAATGACATCAGTTTCTGCAGACTCCTGTGTTTCAAACACTAGCAATTCAACCTTAGGCCATAACTTACGACAAGATTTCACTAACGTTTTGCTTTGAATTTCATCCCACGAAGAAGCTATCCAGTAGGCAACTTACTATTAATCTACAAGTTTCAAATGTTGAACAACTTGTGCTCCATCAGCCAGTCCTTAAATCAAAAATTGTATCAGCCTTTTTCTGTAATGTCTCTTAATGTTCTCAATAACTCCTTCATCTATTGGTTGAATCAGAGAAGTCATATTCGGAGGCAAGAAAATAGCTCTAATCTCATCCTTTACAAGCTCACTTTTAGATGGGTGCGATGGTGCATTATCCAACAAAAGAACAGCCATCTGAGGGAGTTTCATTTTTTTTTCAAAAAAAAAATTATCTCTGGAACAAATTTGTTGAGAAACCATTTACTGAAAATGTCACACATCATCCATGATTTTTGCTGTGACTGGTATTTTACTGGAAAAGTCCTCATGTTCAGATTCTTGAATGCTCTGGGCTTGGCCGATTGTCCAACTAACACAAGGGGGAGTTTATGAGACTCTGATGCATTACTGCAAACCAAAAGTGTTACTCTTTGCTTAGTAGTCTTAAAACCCGGAGCCATTATCTCTGAACCAGAAGTCAACATGCGGCTTGGCAACATTTTATAATTCAATCCTGTTTCATTGTAATTGTAGATTTGTTCAGGACTTAAGTATTCTTTTGCAATAATTTCAGAAAACTTCATCTGGAAACACTTTAACTTGTGAAGAACCTGCTGAAAGTTTTCACTGCAAATACCAATCTGACGAATGCCATGCCATCTCTTCCATCGATCTAAACATCCCAAACTAGCTGAAAATGAGGATGTTTGCCCATTTCCTTGCTTAAATCTTTTGCTTTTACTTGAAGAATAAGCCCACTTAAAGGCGATCCTTTTTTGTGCACTTGAGTAAACCATAAAAAAAGAGCTATGTCCAGTTTCAAATTTTCACACTGCTTCATCGTGCTTCTGTTACTTAAGCCTGCATTTGTTGTGATTTTTGTACACCATTCTTCAATTTTGTCACAGTTTTTAATCCAGCCCGAAAGTGTAGACCTTCCTACAGCTAAGTCACAATAAATATTTTTCAGGGACTCTCCATTGTCAACTATTTTTAAACGCATTGAGTTTGTCCATCAAGCTTATAAGAACGTGTTTGTGTTTTAAAGTACTATCACTCATTGTAAATCAAGTTTGGAGGAAATCAAAACATGTATAAAAAAGAAAGGGAAATCACACAGAATACGGACTCTTCACTGCAGGCACAAACACTTTATCTGACTATGGGGGAGTGAGAAGGGTAAGGTAAGTAGTGCCATCTAGTAGGATAAATAAAGGAAGCCTTACCAGATAAATTCTCACAGTGTTTAGAGTTTTTTTTTTCCCCCGAGCCTTTAGAATCGGTATTATTTCATTTCAATTTGTGATTTTTTTCTTTTTACTGGTGCATGTATCTTTCCATTCATTACTTATAAAATTTACCGTTTGTATTTGCTTTCCATGGCTCTGTGTTATGCATGCATCTCACTCCTCAGTGCAGAAAATTCTCTCTTTGCATGTTTAAAAAGCGAACTCCTACAACGTCACTATCGCTGCTGACCTTTGATTCACTCCAATCAATAAGTTATCGTCTTGCTGTTGGAGCGACTTGTAATTTTGTTTTGTCATTAAGGGTGCTTAGAATACGGTACCACAACATTTTTATTACAATGATGTTCTAAATTACGATCACAGCTTTTAATCAAACAAGTTTTCACCATAAGCCTCATGATTATTCTGAAATTCCTATAGAGCCCCAGTTATCCAAAAATTCCTATAGAACCCCGGTTAACCAAAAATACTTTGGTCCCATACTTTTCGGATAACTGGGGTTTTACTATAGTTTCAAAAGTGTTTTCCAAATTTAAGTATATATTTTGGTTTTTTATAACTTTTTATTAATGCTACTTATCTGAGCTTATCTTATATTTCATTAATAAAATTAAATAGTAATGTTTGGAATGCTGTTTATATTGAGTAAAGTGTAATTTAAATAACATGTGTCAAAACTGTAGCATTTATATGAAAGGTTGATTTTATATGAATTTTAATTTAAAATTAGACTTAATAGTGAAAAGCGCTTAGGTACAGCAGCACGACCATGCTTTACACTAGCTAGCTGTGGGCATAGTAAAACACTTCAATTCACTCTCCCTGGGAGTAAAAGGGTTAAGAAGTTCAATATAGATGCTTTTGTAAATTAACTAATGAAAATTAATTGAAGTCGCCGGTATTTCAAGTTGAGGTGGATAATAGGTTACCTTATGAAATCTAGTTTTAAGTTAATTTTACCGTCCCAACTGTCCTAGTACATCCACAATTAATAATTGAACTATGTTCTTAGTTATTGTCACTTTTTCTCAGGTTTTTATAAAATATTATAAAGAGTGATATCAAACATGCAATATTTTTCCCTCTTGCATTAATGTGCCTTTTATTTACTGACTTTGAAGTAAACAATGCAATCAGATAATGACTGACTATTATGCCTTATAAACATCTTATTTGCAATTCCTATGTTATACAAAACCAGTGTTTAATAATTACTTTTGCATTTCAAAGATTTACACCAATTGCCAGTGTATATTTTAGGCAAGTTTTTATTTATTTTAGCTTTTTCTACTTCCAAAAAAATTAAATGAATATGCTGAGAACATAATTTATATAAAATTAATAATATAAAACAATAAATGTGACCTATATCCAAAATAACATTTTATTGTAATAAAAGTTTACTTTTTGCCTAAAAATTATCATGGTTACCCCCTAGAGTTAAAAAGCAACATGCACAAAGAAAAAAGGAAAATGTGTGTTCCTGCATTGAAACAAAATGGGAAATCACCTTCAGTTTAATAATTTTGCAGAATACAGGAATTCCTACATAAAATAAGAGGGTTGGCAATTCTAGATTAGTCTGCTTTTTATCAAAGTTAGTAAAAACAATTTAATAATATATTTCAGCAACATTTTAATATATACAGTGATGATAATATTCCTCAACTCCTAATTCAAACTCACAAACAAATCTCAATTTTATATGTAAAGCATTTCATTCAATCTGAAATTGAATTTTCTTTGAATTGATTTAGCATTACATCATCATTTCTGCTTTTTTATTTATACTTTATAAAGTTATGCTACTTGTAATAAGTTATCCTTTATTGAAACACTCAAGGAAAGAAATATAGATACAAAATTGAGCCTCTTCTTTAATCTCCCCTCCCCCTTTTGCCATCCTTAGAAAATATTTACTTTATGTATTTTATTCATACTGTTAAAATATATGTATAAACTTGGTTTATGGCATCAGATGCCGCCATCCGAAGAATCTACAAGTCTTTTTCCATTTTTTCCGGTCAAGGGTCCATTCCTCTTCCAGACCTCTATCCCTAATTGCCTTTGCAATATCATCCATCCAGTTCTTTTGTGGTCTTCCTCGTTTCCTTTTAAAATTCCTAAGTGAATCACACTCAATATATTACAATGCTTTAATAATTATTACTTTAATAATAAATATCTATAAAGAAGTATGTTTTACATATCTTCTAGAGAAAGCAGTAAGTATGAGCCAGAAAAACGCTTTAAGATTATCAGTTTAGAAGAAAATTTGTATGAACAAAGAACAGCAGTTAGCCGAGACTGATTTTCTATTGTTATCTGATGAAATTTAGATTAAGGAAAAATGCTTCATGTTTAAATGATATGATATGCTCACTTTGGTTATGTTAACCTTAAATTTAAAAGCAATATTTGCAGAGAAATGCATATCAGTCAGGGATAGAGATACACAGAAATGTTATAATAGACTGGTGGATACTAACAAGAAATTACTTTTACAAATATACGAACTAATTTAGAATAATATTTAATCATTAGTTTTTATTCTTATTCAAAAACATTATAAAGGTGATATGGACTTTTGTTTTTGGTAAGTTAATTAGAGTTTGTTTTAAAATTTTTCATATTCATCCCTTGAAGCATAAACATAACAGCTTTGTTCAATCCTTTCGTTTACCATGAAACGAACAATTAATATTGCAAAACTCTACTACCTTTAAAGATACATTTCATCATATAAAAGAAATATATGAGTAATACATATACTTTTTTTAAGTTAAAAACAGACACGAATATGCATTCATACAAAACCTACATACATACATACATATATGTAAGGGAAAGAAAATATCTTGGCAATAAAATCAAAAGACTAGGTCACACGGTTAATGCAAATAAACTTTCAGTACATGAAAGGTTAATCTTCAGAATTTGGAGCAATATGTCCTCTTAAATAAACGTCATCATACATATGGCCAAAAAATTCATCATCAGCTTTCCTTATTGCATGACGAACATTGCGGATAAATTCTCGTTTCGACATTTTATTTTTTATGTGAGGACTTGTTAAATCAACTGAGAGCATGATTAGGGAAAAGCACAATATATACACCATATCTGAAAAAAAAAGGATATGTTATTTTTTAAATGTATAAAAATTTACAAAACAAAAGATGAAATTCTAATATCATAAATCACTATGTATGATTGAAATTGAAAATCTATAAATGATATAAAAATAATTTGCAATTGTTCCTCTTTGCCTCTTTAAAAAACTATTTACTTTATACATTTTATTCATACGGTTAAAAGTCTTAAGTAAATCATACTGGATAAATGCAATGTTTTAATAATTATTAGTTTAAAAAGAAATATCTTTTACTGATCTTCGAGAAAGTAGTAAGTAAGAGCCAGAAAAACATTTTAAGTTTGACATTTCAAATTAAATTATAAAAATTACCCCTGATTTACTGAATCAAAATTACTGAAAAGAACTTAATTCTTGTTATACAGTCAAACCTTGCCGTAATGAACCGAGATTATAATGAAATACTAACTATAACAAATGAAATTTTTGTCCTTTATAGTTTGCTTTTCACATATTCTGTAGATTGAATGCAACAAACTCTTGGATTTAGCAAAAGAAATAGTCAGTTCATTGAAGTTTTGTTATGATGAGTTTCTACTGTATCTTTACACAAACTGACATCTAATTAAAATCAAACTTAATTAAAATCTCTTTTGACTGCAGATTTGAAGAAAAATTTTACATTTTTAAAAAAATAGTTATGGAATATTCTTTGACAATAAATATCATGACCTACCAATTTGAAGAACAAAAAAAGAATATATATTAAAAAGTAGCCTTCTCACAATAGACTGACTATCAAAGAAGAAAAAATTGAGTACAAAATAAAAATTGCTTCATTTTATGCAGTTTGCTTAAACTGTTCAAATAAAAAATAGAAAATATTTGAAAAAGGAATATTTAAAACATGAAATACAAGGGCTATTTTTTTATGAGTTTGCGATAGGGCCACTATAGAGAATGATAAGTTATAAGAGCTAGAGTTACATACAGCATAACTGTGTACTTCTTCATCATAACCCCTATCACTACAATGGCCAAAACATTAGTTGGGATTAAGGTAGGAATACATTAAAATGAGATGGCATGATCTCTTCTCCTGGCAGGTACAAATTATGAAGTGACAA
Source organism: Maratus speciosus (assembly GCA_963932465.1). Classification (NCBI taxonomy): domain Eukaryota; kingdom Metazoa; phylum Arthropoda; class Arachnida; order Araneae; family Salticidae; genus Maratus; species Maratus speciosus. The sequence goes on along the minus strand of OZ010796.1, from coordinate 488,968,729 downwards.
CAATCAATACAAAAGTGTGAATAAATTGAAAACTCATTATCAACCAAAGGTGCAGTTGCTACGAAATTTATTATTTTTACAAAAAATTATCATTTAATTGATCATGAAATAAAACTAGTTATTTTTTCAGTGTTTTTAGTAGTTTTTTATATTTTAAAAATATCTTATAGGTCATTTCAGATCAAATCATGCAGAGTCATTGCTTGTCAGTTCACCTAGGCCATCTAATCCACCATCACTTATTTCAATGAAACTGAGAATGTTTTTAGTTAATTTTAAGACATAATCACCCTTAATTTTCTTGATCCTGGGTAAAATAACTTTTAAGATAAAAAATACATATTTTTTTTTTAATTGCCTTGAGTTGATTTTAACCCCTTCGAGATGAGCGTCAAGGAGCATAAGGTGCTCAGAGAATCCTTGATTATTCCCACCAGTTGTTTTATATTATAAATTTTGCCTTATTTAATCAGGACATTTTTTCCTGATTCAATTAGGCAAAAATTTCTGTTTTCAAAAACCGGTGATAAAAGTTTCTGTAAAAGACATTTGTCGCAAAGAAATTAATGACTGTTCTGTACCCAAAAACAGTATATTTAAAAAAAATCCTTTCAATATTTAATCAGTTTGAAATAATTTATACATGAAAAATAATCTGCATAATTTTTTTTTTTTTGGTTATGTTAAAAAACACTTTAAATATGTCTATAATTTTGTTATCTTTTAAAATCAAGAACTTTTTGTAAAAAGTGTGTTTTAATTAAAAATGCATTATAAACCGAAGGTAGAAGTGCTATTATATATATATTTTTAATTGTACGTAAAAGTATCTTTTAACTGATTATGAAATAAAAATAGTGGAAACTTAAGTGTTTTTAACAAAACTTTTATAAAATGAATTTTTTAATCATAAATATTACACTTTTTCGTGCTTGAGATAGCAGAAATATACTACAGTAGCCTCCCACTTAACCGGCCAAAACAGGGCCGAGGGTTAGCCGGTTAAGAGAAAAAGCGATTAAAGTGGAGAAGTAAAAAAAAAAAAAAAAAAAGTATCTGTAATTTAATTAATTAAAGCCGTACGATGCATTTAGTTTTTCAGTTTGTGTAGTTTTTAAAAAGTACATATTTTCTATATTTTGTGAAATTAATATTAGTTATAATTAACTGAATTGAAAGAAAAATTATCACTGATAACAAATAATGAAAAATAATTAACACAAGTTAATCAATCATAAAGAAATCAGTGACCTTCTGTTGAAGGCAAGATGGCAGACATTTTGCAGCATAATCTCTCCATGTCTTTAAGATCATAAGTTTAACCAAGGAAGCTGTTAGCTGCTGCTCAACATAGCGTAGTGCCAACTCTAATGCTTTTACCCCTTCCGTATGTACAATTTAATTACCTAATTATATCCTCGTCAAATAATGTTTCATGCTTGAGATCTTTATCAGACTCAAACAACTCTTATACATCTTCTATGGTGATCTGTTCGCATCCCTCAAGCTTTTTAAATGTTTGTACAAAACAGTTTGCAGACAGATCAGACATTATAGAGTTTACGGGGGGGGGGGGGGGGGGAATTTCAATTTTGACCATTAAAAACACAAAATCTCAAAACTTCCGGAGGACATCTGATTATTCCTGTGGGGGAATGTCTCCCCTGGGCCACAACCTGAATTCAACACTGACGAAAGTCAATGCGTATCCATTTAGAACCGACTGATGTTCTCCTTTCTGAATTTTGCCTCCTTCCCCTCAGAATTGCACTTCAACTCGAAAGCATAAACTGAGTTCCCGAGGCCGTAATCCATGAATTTTGCCTGATGTTGGGAAAAAAAAATCGGCCAGTTAAAGTGGACTTCCGGTTAAGTGGAGGCCGGTTAAGAGGTAGGCTACTGTATATATAACAATGAAATAATAAATATTATCTACAATAATAAAAACAAATTAAATGTTATTCAAATAGATTACTCTTTCAATAAAAAAAAATATATTACAGTTCACTTTCTAAATATGTCATCAAAAGTTAGATTAATTGTTTCTGGGCAGAAAGAATTTTCTTTCCTTTCAAGTAATACATTCTTCCACTTTTCTTTTTATAGTTGAAGAAAAGGCTGACACAAGAAATCGTTTGAGATAGAAGTGCATGCAACACACCTTCTTTCTCCTCTGAGGGGCAGTAAAACATTCCTGCAGGAGGATCTTACAGATGCATAAATTTTACTTAATTTTACTCTTCTTCATCTTTTGAAATTACCATCTGCCCCAAAAAAGTTATTGTCATTTGCATATGTGGTATAGGAATTAGCTGTTCTTTCATAAATGTCAACATAATAAGAATGATAAACAACATGATGACAATATAATGATGTCAACATAATGATAACTTAAAATTTAAAAGCAAAACTAAAATCTTCATCTGTGCTGATTCACTGAATCTTTATACAAGTAAAAATGATGAAAACTCCTTGTGCCAGAAATTGCTTTTGATCTAGTAAATCGATCATTCAACTTTTGTTACATCTCTGAAATTCTAATTAATTAAAAAATTATTTTATCTGTGTTTGATGTACAAAAATCAAAAAACATCTCTACAGAGTTTATGATGTTCTCAGGAGATCTTTTTAGACTTTCTCTAACAGCTAATCGTTTTACTTTTCCACTTAATACCATCACAAGGAGATTAAAACAATAAGTTAAAAACTTGCCAACCTGAGGTAGAAAATCTATCAGTACAAACTTAAGAGAATATATCTTATGTTGTTTTGAAGGAAAAAATATAACTGATGTGATGTAATTGAACTGAATTATAACTAAAAAATGTAAACTTTTCCAAAAATGAATATTCTTGTTTTATGAAACCATATTCTTCCCTCATTTAAGCATAAATAGTGTAAAGAGATCAGCAGTAGATTTCACATTTTCCTGCAAATACTATAGTCTGCAATACAACTTGGTTTTCTGTATTCAGAAAAATGATTAAAATTATGTTACAGTTTACCTGAGCTTAACTGCAAATTTGGATTGCACTGACAGAATCTAGCAGAAAATTTTTCTAACAGGAAATGAAGATAGCTATCAAGCTGGTTGGGAGCTTGTAGAATTTGAAAGAACCTTCGAAGAGCATGAGGTAGAAACTGGTTGGAATAGTTGTGCATTTCAATAAGATGATTAAGCACATCCCTCCTAAAAAGAAGAAATATATTTATATAAGCAGAAAGAAAGATGGAAAATAAAAATATTTTTTAAACATACACAAAGGAACCCTGATAGTAAACATTTAAAAGTTCAGGCTTGAAGATAGCAGAATAGCAGTCAACCAGGTCAAATCATCAGTTTGCTGGCAATGCCATAAGTTAATCTAGATAACTTAAATTCTAAGCATTTTCTTATAGTAACAGTTTAGAAAATATTTATTTTAATATAATTTAAATACTTCTGTAGATATTCATGGTCATAAGGCAGCTGAAAAGAAGCTACCCTAACAGATTTAGGAAAGGAATAAGGAAGATAATTAGGGGAGAGTGGAGATGAATGGGAAATTCGTCATTATTATTGGTCTTACTGTATATACTCGCATATAAGTCGAGAAATTTTGGACAAAAAAGAACTTCAAAGTGGGGGTACCAACTAATATGCAAGACCTTAAAAAAAATTATATCCGGAAAAAACTTTGATACCAAATCGGTACTGCTGCACTCCCCATCGCGCTTATACAGTACAAAATCCAAAATCCGGACCTTGGCGATTCCGAATTTTGGATCATTTTCTGTTTATTTTGTCAAAAAAATAATAATCTCTCCCCCCCCTCTCCCCCCCCCCACCCTGCAAAAAACACACACAAAAAAAAGTGCATGATTTACGTGAAGAATACAATTTCAGTACTAAAAAAAACAATAATATTAAAGCAGATATCTTAATAGAGAATATTTTCTTAGGTAAAAAAAAAATCTATCCACATTGAACACCCCCTTTCCCCGTGAATTATTTACATCAGAAATATGTTTCCAATACTGAAAAAAGATAATACTTAAAAATAATAAAACTGAAGTAGATATTTGAGTAAATAAAAACTTATCCGAATTACAACAAACTTAATTTTTTTTATACTTTTTTACACTGAACATGTCCGTTATTTTGCACAGCTTCACCAATTTCAATTTTTCGGCGGTAACCTTCTCCTTTATTCTATAAACGGGCATCAGTTCCTATGATGTTACGATGTTTTGCTGCTCCAATCCTTTGATGATTTAATTATCCAATCCGTCCAGATTTAATTATCAATGCATTTAACTTATTTATCATAAAATTCTGAAATACAACCCCACCCAAATGTAACTCCACCCCCTCCTCCCCATTCTCCCACACAATGTCCAACAAATTTCACTTTTTGAAAAAATTTCGTTACTAATTTTCTAAGCTTTGTAGATTAAAATATAAACATCTTATTTTGGATGGTATGCTTTTGTATTTTTTATTATTTTTTTAAATCCATAATTAAAAAGAAAAAATCTATCCATGGTTTCTTTCTGCATAGCAAAACTACTATCCACTCAAAGTTGATGATGTGATTCTGTAAACATTCGACTTTCGATTTCACGGAGCGAGGTGAATAAACAAAAACAAACCGCAAATTAGTTTTCAATTTCTTTGCAGTTTCGGTAAAGTGGGCATTTTTGTTGACGTTGTAACTTTCTAATAACTAACTATATTTTAATAAAAATTTTTTACACAGCCTAATTTACTATTATTTCAACTTGGTGAAAATTTGAAAGAAATTGGTCAACTTACATAGGAGAATGGATTTTTTTTTTTTTTTTTTTTTTTTTTTTTTACACTAAGGAGAGAAAAATAAAGTTTGTCTTTTCATTCTTTTTTTTTTGCTTGCAACTCAATGCTTTTTTTTTTTTTTTTTTTTTTTTTTTTTGCACTTAAGCAACGCAAACTTGTTGACGCATTCACAGAATCCTTTTTATATTTGAAAGAATAGAATTTGAATATTTTTTTCTCGTGCAAAAAATGAGAAAAAAAAAATAGAGTTTTGAATCATCATGTCCTGGCAAGGTGTGTTTGATGCATGGATGTATTATTAAACGTATTATGTATTTAATAATGCATCCACGGTTTGATGTAGGTATAAATGACCTGGAAAAGCATTACGGAAGAACAGATCATAAAATTATTTTGCTGAAACATATGTGGTACATACAAGACACTAGAAAACTGCATAGAACAAAAAGAATATGAATATCTTTGTTCTTTAAAAATTGTTAGAAGAGTGGAGAGGCTTTCGATCCAGTTTTAAGAATTCCAAATTTATAATGATTTTTTTATATATAAAAATTATATATATATATAAAAACCACTAGTTAACAAATTATTCGGATTTGAGATTTTGTACTGTAACTCCTTCTCCGATTCTCTCGCCTGAGTGAGATATTGCAATGCATTGCGAAATCACCGGATGGGCACCTGTTACTTGCTCATTACCTGTTTAGAACAGTTGTATTTCTCACTCACTTGGGATCGGTCACCCGTATTTTTTCTTCTCTTATTTATAGACTAGCATATGGCCCCGTCAAAAATGACGGGAAAGTGTTATTGTAAGTTTACAACATTAAGTCAGACTCAATTAAACAGGTGATTGATATGCATGATTATTCAGATAGTGGCAAGTCCTCAAAAGCATTAAAAAAAATAGTGTTTGTAAAAGTCAACCTTCAAATGAAGAAAATATGAACCACCTCATGCAGGGGGGGGGGGGGGGGGAAGAGCTTTTTCCAACAACCCTATGGCAGAATTCTCATTTTTTCTGCACATCTTTGATGAAATTCGTGTTTTTTTCGCAGCCTTTTGACGAAATGAGTGTTTTTATCGGGATTTGTTGAAAAATTTGCTTTTTTTCTGCGCCCTTTTGACGAATTACACCTCTTGCGTTTCTTTGACAAAATTCAGAGTGCCACTTGGCAAAAAAAAATTGTTCAAAATCTTGCCAAAAATCTTTTCTAGATGGCAGAAAAATATCATTTTTAAATCTTTGTTATTTATAAATCAATGATTTTGCCCAAAAAATAGAAAATGATGTAAAAACATGGATTTATAAATAACAAAGATTTAAAACCGAAGTTTTTCCGCCATCTTGAAAAATTTGTTACGAATGCCGGTAAAATCTTGCTCACAACTACCAAAACACTTACTAATATAAGGGTTGTTCTCTACAATACTTGCAAATTTGGCCAGCAGTCTGACTTGAATGATGCATATGTAAATTTTCATAAAAATTAGATAAATGGTAAGAAATCAGTCAATTATTGCAGATTTTAATAGCAACAGAAATTGTTTTAAAAATTTGACTTAACAAAAAAAATAAAATAAAAATTTGTGGAAAAAATAAAATAAAAAATGTGAGGGAATGACAAGTGAGGGAATGATGAAATAAGACATTTTTACTAGTTGTAGGGGGAAAATGCAAAATTATGAAGAAATCCAAACTGTTTCCTTTAAGAGAAACACTTAATATATAATGTATGATAAAATTAAAATTTTTGATATTTACAAAAAAATTAATATTCTGTGTGAGGGAATGACTGCTAATAAAAACGCTTCCGGATATACTGACTAAAAAAAAAATTCTGTAAAATTAACAAAATCTTACACCACCAATTTATGTTGCTGGACTGACAAGTGCTCAAAATAGCTTCTTCTCTGTGAAGGATGCTAGACTGCTACTGCTCATTAGTGGTAGATATTTGAGATAATAGCAATGTGTGAGGGAATGATGGTCTAACATGGGGAAACATATAATTGATTGAGTAGACTATATAATAATAGTAAAAATTAATATTTTTATTATTTTTTGTAATGTATCAAATAAGAACTTTATTTTGCTTGGGGTATTTTTAATTATTTTTATTTCTGGATGGAAAGAAATAGGCAATAAAATATGGTAGTACAGGTGGGGGAAAGGTGAGGGAATGATGTTTGCATGATATATATTATATTTTTAAATACTAAATTTATTTATTTTTAAATTTTACTTTCTGCCCCTAATAAACTATGTTTAGATCTTCTAATAAAAATAAAAATAAATAAAAATTTAATAAAATTAAGAGCATTTATATGGCTGGGAAGCACTTTTTGCACTATTGCAGAGAATAACCCATAAAATAAAAAGATAAATATAAATAAATACCAATAAATGAGACGGCGATTCAGGAAAAAGGGGAGTTTCATACAGAAAAAAATATATAAAAAAAAAAACTAAAAATACTTACACAAAAAACAAACAATTAGTTAAAATTTACAAACAAAAAAAAATCAATAATTTAATGTTTATGGTGAAATTCTCGTTTTTTCTGCACATCTCTGATGAAATTCATGTTTTTTTCGCAGCCTTTTAAAAAAATGACTGTTTTTACCACAATCCTTTCACGAAATGAGTGTTTTTATCGGGATTTGTTGCAAAATTCACATTCTTCCTGCGCCTTTTTGATGAATTACACCTCTCACGTTTCTTTGACAAAATTCAGGGAAGAGTTTCGCATCCTGTGCCGCTTGACGAAAAAAATTGTGCCAAAAATCTTTTCAAGGTGACGGAAAAACTCAATTTTTAAATCTTTATGTTATTTATAAATCAATGATTTGCACAAAAAAATAGAAAATGATGTAAAAACATGGATTTATAAGTAACATAAAGATTTAAAAACGAAGTTTTACTGCCATCTTGAAAAATTTGTTACGAATGCAGGTAAAATCTCGCTCACAACTGCCAAAAAATTTATGAAACATAAAATAAAAGTAAAAGGATAAATATAAAGAAATACCAATAAATGAGACGGCGATTCATAAAAAAAAGGGGGAGTTTCATACAAAAATAATTTCAAATATTTACATAAAAAACAAACAATCAGTTAAAATTTTAAAAAAAATCAATAATTTAATGTTTAGAAAAAGGGATCCTAGTCAGGGTCTGAAACATCGTCAAGGTATGGTACTTCTCTTCTAACTGAATTAAATTTAAATTTTGATGGATGTTTGGTAATACACCCTCGATGTTTTCAGACTCTGAATTTTTTCGGCAACCGTTGGCTGAATCGTCTGTCTCTAAAACGGTAAACAATGTAAAAATCGATATATTCACCAATAAAGGGTGCATTTTAAACAGCTAATGCAAAAATCCTAATAAAAAAAAAAAAAAAGAAATAAACAGCAGAGCAAGCGAGACTTACCTTACAATCAAAATACGTTGACAGAAGCACAGGTGCATCCGAATGTATGCAGCAAATTAGTTACGTAACAGAAAATTTAGCTGACTAACGGTTCACCTGATACTGATGAACCAATAAGCTTCAAGATCCCCCGATTTCAAAATTTACATTTTTTTTTAGGTTCTTATGTGGAAACTTACACTTTTGCAACCTTTCGACGAAAATCTCGTTTTCTCTGTGATCCTCTAATCAAAACATTTTTCTGTGATTATTTGACAAAATTCACGTTTTTCGCAATACTTTGATCAAATAATGCATTTTTTCTGCAGTCATCTGATGAAATTCATGTTTTTTCCACGATTATTTGGCGACATTCACATATTCCATGATCCTTAGACGAAACATGCATACTAAAGGACCCTTTGGGAAAAATTGTGCTTTTTTCTGCGATCCTTTGATGGAATTCATATTCGTTTGATGACACCACCCTTTTTCTACGATATTTTGATGATTTTTGCAATCCTTCGGGGAAAGCAGACAGATGATAGTTGCAAGCTCCTGGCTATATGTTTTTTTCATCCTGTTTGTTTCTATACATGGACTAAATGCACAGGTCATGGGAAAGGATTAGAAATAAACTCAAATTGCAGTTGCTTGTACTCGCATTTTTATTTTGTCAAATTCTGCTACCCCCCCCCTCTTCTCGTCCTAAAAATGTCAACAAATTTTAATACTGATTTGCATCAATCCCAGTGATGATAAATTGTGCCGAAAAAATGGAATTCCCTGTTTTCGTTGGAAAGTGGCATGTCTGTAAATGCTTTTAAAAATATATGCATAGTTGAAAAAAAAAAAAAAAAGCTGTTGCATTTTTCAAACAGCAAAAATAATTCACAGAAATATATTAAATTCAGCTTAAAAAATGCAGCATAGGTGAAATAAGAAACTTAAAAATAAAACAAAAAACATATGGCATTTCTTTAAAAAATCAGATGTTTATTTTTTAATTTTAGATGAAACTTTAAAATTTGATTCATATATTTGGCCAAAACTAAAACACCATTATGTGCATCATTGAAAGTAATACACATACAAAAAGCTATGTTTTTTAACGGTACAGAAATTTAGTAAAATTTAAAAAAAAATGTAATTTTGATTTTTAAATCTTTATTATAATGAAACGTTCCTGTGAGTGATAAACACTTTATGAACATGAACTTAAAATATGCATAGTTTAGATAAAAAATAAACAAAAAATTGTGCATATGGGTGTTTAATTCTGTTCGGTGTAAACTCAGCTGAGTTTATCAGGCAAACTGAGAAATCCGTTGATTGCCGCGATCGCGCAATTCTTTTCCTGGTCAATTGGCGCCTTCTTTCCGAAAGTCCATAATAAAAATTAAAAAAACTTTTAAAACATTCAAAAATAACTATTGACAGATGAAAGCGAGTCGTGGCGAAAAATCAGCACGTTTATCCCTCTGTTGTTTTTCCTAAAGAAACAGCGTTTCACTGTTGCCACTACAGAAGAGTGAAATATATGAATCATTGATATGAATCAATATTCATATGAATGATTCATATGAATAATGATGAATAATCATTAAATAATGTTTTTAAAAATATTTATTCAATAAATTACGTAATATTTCATATGTATGTCGTAAACTGACTGCTTGTAAATGTAAACAGTCGTAAATAAAATTGCTGCTTATAAATGTAAACGCATTGAAAAACGCATTTCAAAAACTTAAAGGCTTTAATATGCTTTAAAAAATATATTTAAAGCAGAATCAGATGTTAGCCGTATTTTTTTTTTTTTTTGATGAATCGTCAAAGAGTCATTCATTTGTTTTTTAATTTGCTGGAATTTGAATCTGAATGGCAACAGTATCGTTTGTTTAAATTTGATTTCTAATAGCTTAATTTTAATTTAGAACTTAATACATTATAAATGGATATGATACACATGTTTTATATGAAAATATGCTGAACAGACATGATTTTAAGTAGAAAAAATTATCATTTAGCTGTCATATGTTAAGATATGTTTTTCATTAAGCCTAACATGGCGTTTAGCTACGGTCGTTTCGCAGACCAGAGTGGTTCGCACCGGCATCGTTCCGTCGGTCACGTGCACTCAGCTTTTATAATAAGTAGATGTCGGGTGTTTCTGAAGCAAAAAATTGCTCTTTTAAGAGCCAGACACTGACTGATCTTGTAAAAAAAAACTGGAAGTAATACAGTGCTAAACTTAAGTTAGATGTTGTTTGTTTTGCGGAGAATATGAATAACTGTGCAGTTTCCTGCAAATTTGGTGTCAGCAAAAAATTAGTTCGTGATTGGAAAATGAAAAAAACACAACTCACAAATACTCTAAAAGTTCAGTTTGAGCTACTTTTGATTTCCAATCATGACGTGACAATTTATAGCAAGTTTATCACTTTGATAAGTTTCATAGATAACTTGCTATGTTACTACTTTTGTACATACATCACAATATCTATATTTCAGCAGATTTACTTACTTTGTGTGATTAACTTTGTATATATATTTTATAGTTTTTTATTTATCTATTTAGAAATGTTAATTGTATATTAAAATACGTTGTTACTTATCCATTGGGAATTTTTAATCTTAAATAATTTTTTTATAAGGAAAATTTTTAAAATAAACTATTTAAAAAATGTCAAATTATAATAATTTTATTACTTTGACCAGTTTCGTAAATAACTTGCTATTTTACAACTTTGTTCGCATGTCATAATATAGATATATTGGAATATCATGATATAAATATGTCAATTTATCATTATATTTAATCCAGATATCACCTAGACCTACTAGGGAAAGTGCATGTATCTAGAATAATGGAATAGATTTAAACAAATTTATCACATCCCCTATTATGTGTATCATGTAAATATGCTATGAAATGTGTATCTGTATAGTTAATTGTTTTGAATTCCATTTTTTAATGATATAAATATCTCAAATAATACTGCAATGATATGGAAAACGCATTCCATACTGACAATAAATAAAATACAAGTATACACATTTGTTGTTTTTATTCATACATTTTCAGTATGCAGTTTTGGCCTTAATTCACTTCCACTTTAGCTTCATACTTTCTTATGGTCGATTTGCAAAACAAAATTTGTGCCCTTTTTATTAGAAAATACTTTATTCTCTTGCTACATAGTTATTACTATTATTACTATTCATAATTTGAAAACAATAATAAAATTATCAACATACCAAAGCATATGCAGTCAAAATATTACTCACTTTTATATGAATGTTTACATTGATATCAACTTATCCACCATTTAATATTTCATTCTTTTACCATTTAATGTTTTGTTCTGATTACAATAATTTTATACAATTTTACTAGCCACACTTTAAAAAAATATATGATTATCATTCATTTTGGCCTCAGCAAAATTCTTCAGATCGTGAAACTTTGATTCAAATAAAGACGCTGCAAGCTACTTATTTAATTTTAGTCAAAATTACAAATTCTATTAGATGTGAAATACTGTTGCGAAACAGAAGTTGTGCCTTTTTTTAGAAAAAGACTTTCTTCTTTTGCTACATATTTATTATTATTGCGTTTATCAGAAAGTCTTGTCGTATTTTTACTACATTTTTCAAAGGTGATTTATTCCTATAAAAATAAGAATTCAATCAATAATGTATTGGCCATTTTGTTCGATGATCTTTCGCCATAGCTCAACAAGGTTCATAATTCCATGCTTGTAGAATGACCTGTCTTTAGAAGCAAAAAACTGTACCAGGTGAAGATTTCTAGCCTCATTGGAATCGAATGTTTTATGATTCAAGGAATTTTGCAAAGAGTGAAACAAATGGTAATATGAAGGTACAAGGTCAGGTGAGTACGGTGGGTGGGACAACACATCCCAACCAAGCTCCAACAGCTTTTGGCGGGTGACCAAATTCATGTGTGGTCTGCCGTTGTCGTGGTGGAACACAACGCCTTTACGATTCACGAGTTTTGGGTGCTTTTGATTGATTGCATTGTTCAATTTGTCCAATTGCTGACAGTACATGGCTGAATTAATCGTTCGCTTCTTTTGTAAGTGCTCGAAATGTACACCTTTGAAATCCCACCACACTGACAGTCTGACATTTTTCTGGTGAATGTTCACTTTGGACGTTGATTGAGGTGGTTTATCACGCTTTCTCCAAGACTGCTTGCATACGACGTTATTATAAACAATCCATTTCTCATCACCAGTGACTATACACTTCAGATAAGGGTAGTTTTCTTCACGTTTAAGAAGGGAATAGCAGATGCTCAAATGCTTCACCAAATGGATTTCCTTCAGCTCATGAGGAACCCAAACTTCAAGCTTGCTTACGAATCCGAGCTTCTTTAAATGGTCAATAATGGTTGATTGAACAATGTGTAATGCCTCTGCGTGTCATGTACCGTGGGCTAGATGCAACCATTGCCTTTATTTCGTCATCGTCAGCCTCCAATGTCCTTCATGACCGAGGTGCATCATTCACATCAAAATCGCCAGAACGGAATTTTGCAAACCACTGCTGGCACTGACGTATCATTAGAGCATCGTCCCCATAAACTTTACGCAACTTTTCACAAGCTTGCATCACATTCTTGCCTTTGCGGAAATAAAAAAGCAAAATATGCAAAAACCAACAATTTTTTCCTCCATTTTTGAATCCGTATAAAATCTATCCAACTCATTTGAATCGAACAATTTCCTGTTTATTGAATGGGTTAGAAGTGTAACCTTATCTAGTATTTCAGTGAGGAGTGTGCGCATGGCACTTCTACTCCAAAAAATGCACTAACAACATCTGTTAGCAAAATACGACATGACTTTCTGATCAATCCAATATTATTGTTATTCATAATTTGAAAACACTAATAAAATTATCAACATACTGAAGCACATGCAGTCAAAATATTACTCACTTTTATGTGAATGCTTATAATATTGACATCAACTTAGCCACTATTTAATATTTTATTCTTTTACCATTTAATGTTTTATTCTGCTTACAATCATTTTACATAATTTTATGAGCCATACTTATGGTGAAACTTTGATTCAAATAAAGATGCTGCTGCAAGCTACTTATTTAATTTTAGTCAAAATTACAAATTCTGTTATGTGGAATCATGTTATCTGAAAGCTGGCATAAAGCAACAAATCAATAAGATTAAAAATTAAAAATATTTCTTTCCAATTAAAAAAGATAATATTTCATTTTCAAAATTAAATTATTTCCGATCATCCCAAGATAGATATACAAGATATACAAAAACAGATGTGTGCACATTACTAAAATAATAAAACAATAAAAATTAGAAATCTGTTTGAAACTTACTTCTGATTTAAGTATAGCCTCTTTTGCCTGTGATTCAGTGTTTGAGTACAATGAAAGAAATGAGCAATCTCCATTGGATTGTCTTCGATTAACTGATGTTTTATAAAATAATCCATACCCTGAAATGTAGTAAAGTTAAAATTATACTGAGGATGTTAATAAATATTATTCTTATTAAAGAATGCTACTGTTAAAAAATCAAACTTTATTCATTATGAAAACATTTCACACAATCATCTTCACATTCAACAGAGACTTCAAATAAAGTAAAGGAAATAGATTGTAAAAATAAAATATTTTATGACAGAATCAGAATAAGAAGAACAATAGTGAGACAGAGTATCACTGATATTATTTCACGATTTCATTTAAACCAAAACACATGCTAAAAATGTTTACATCTCTTTTCGAATGTGCCCAAATATATACTTACCAAATATAAAAGTTGTACTAAATCTAAACTTTCACTCTCACCAAAAATTCACCAAATACTTGATAGAATTAATTCCTATCAAACTAAGTTTTAAAAGTTCATTGCCTTTGAAAATTTGTTAAATAACATTGCTAAATCCATCGATCTATCACTTATTAGTTATCATTCTGTCCTAAAATATATAATGACCTCTAGATTTTTTTTTTTTTTTTTTTTTGTATTCTACACACAATGCCAGTGGCTTCAAATCAAAGATAAAAGAAAAGGGCCCAGTTAAACTGATGGCATTGAGCTTGTGAATATTCACACTTAACTGTATATTATACTCTCATTTATGAAGCGCCCCCTTAAAAACCCTTAAAAACACAGACAGTTTGGACATAGATAAAGACACGGCAGCATACTCTATGCGGCAACAGCTTTTAAAGCCTTGATAACAACTTATTATTCTTTTAGCAACGATTTTTTGTAATACCACAATTACTAATTAATAAATATATTTATAGCACAGAACCCTTGATGCATAAGTAATACTCGCACTAGACTGATTGTTTAATTATAAATCTTCTCGCACTTGACTGATTATTTAATTATAAATCTTTACATTAAACATTAAATTAGCACCTTTTAAAGAATTTGACGTACTTAATAGTCTATAATGGATCCTAGGGTTCAAAACTCAAACAAACAGATTTACTGTTGAGATTCAAATTATTAAATGCAATGAATATGGAAAATGGGTAAATTATATTGAATTTCATGAGTCACAGATGATTCTCCTTATTTTTTTTCCAAAATTTGGATTTATTTATTAAATATCCAGCATGTATGTGTATCACCTGCCACGTTTATACCGTAATTTCATGTGTATCTGCCACACCTCAGATAACTCAAAGTGACTTACTTCTGCTTAGCACTTATTTGACTTATTTTTTTTTCAATAAAATTTCTGGTTTGAAAAAGACTTAACTAAGCTGTGGCGTATACGTGGAAAATTACAGTAAGTTGTGAACTTCACAATTTTGTGAGTTCATTATTACATTCCATCTTTGATTTATTTTGTAAATACATGTTTGTAAAAGTTTATTCAAATTAGCAAATTAATCTTTGTACATAAATTTAATATTTTCTAACATATTTAGCATTTATATAGGCTAATTTATTATGTTAATTACCTAATTTGCATATGCACATGAAACATCATAAATGACTCATGATTCATATTCTGACTGACTGATAGCTGGCAAGTAAACCTTTAAATAGTGATATTTTCTTAGAATGTTGTAGAGAGTTCTAGAAAGTTTCTGGCTATTCTGAGATGCCATGAGCCAGAGCAATTCTTTTACTACTGGAGAGTTTTGTATGATGTACTAACTGTTATAATCTCTATTCTTATATATATATATATATATATATATACCGTATTTTTGGGTGTATAGCCCGCATCCAGTGTATAGTCCGCACCTCTAAATCGAGCAGTACAGTAAAAAAAGTTCGTGTATAAGCCATGAAGCTGCATTGTTGTATAGCCCGCGGGCTATACACCATCTGCAAATGCATATTTCGATCAGGGTTCGAAATTAGAGGTCATTACCGTAAAATCCAGATTGTAATCCCGATAACCTCCCACTTTTAAGCAATTTTTATTTTATTTTACACTCCCATATATAAGCCCCCCACCTTCCTTTCACAAAATTTTTTGTGGGAAAAAAATTATTTAAAAATCTAAGGGAATATTTTGACTGTTTTGGCGAATTTCTACATGTTTTCACATAATATTAATGCACCCCACCCACCCCTATGCATGAAATGCTCACTTTCTTTCTTTGCTCTCCCTCCCCCTCCTCAGCACAAAAATTTTAAAATAATGGAAATCTTAATTCTATTGTTCTATTTGTTGCTCGCTAATAACAACAAATAAATAATCGATTATTTAAATTACATCTCTTTCTCCAAAAGTTCTTATTTCTCTTCTGACCCTCACCCTGCAAAGTTTAAAATCCTTAAATTTAGTTTGTAAAAAAATCCTGCCCTATTTCTTACAGTTGAACCTCGAAAATTCAGAATCGGCGGGACTGTGGTGATTGCGGATTTTTGAATTTTCTTGATTTTGGAGGTCTGTTAAAAAATGTTTCATGGCAACATACCGTAATTTTCAGAAGAAACACTGTGGCATTTATGTGTTTTAAATAAAAATTTAGAGCAATGCTGCGTTTCTACCAATGCGGTGTTTACGCACATTTTTTTTTCTTCCCACTCCCAAGATTCAAGTACCAAAGATGAGAAATCTCATATTAATGAGATTTTAAAATAATGTGGACGAACCGAAATTTTCAGATGCAAGCGAGCGAAATATACTGGCCCTGCCTAAGCATTTTTCTCGATGCTTTTCACACACCTTTGCTCTGCTTTCATCAATTTCGATTTTTCGGCGATAACCTTCTCCTGTATTCTATAAACGAACACCAGTTCCATGAACTGAGTACTTTTTCTCCCCACCCAACCCACACACACCTCTCTCCAAATTTCATTTTTCGAAAAAATTTCACTATTGATTTCCTAAGCTTTGTAAATTAAAATATAAACATCTTATTTTGGTTGGCATGCTTTTGATTTTTTTAAATCTTTAGTTAAAAAGCAAAAAAAATCTATCCACGGTTTCTTTCTGCATAGCAAACCATATTATCCATCCAACTTTGATGATCCGATTGTGTAATTTTTTTTTTTACAGCAAGGAAAAAAGTTTGGTTTTTCATTCTTTCTCTTTTTTTGCTTGCTTGCAACTCAATATATTTTTTTTCTGCACTTAAGCAACGCAAACTTGTTGACACATTCACAAAGTCCTTTATACATTTAAAAGAATAGAATTTGAATAGCTTTTTCTCGCACAAAAAATGAGAAAAAAAAATAATAGTTTTCTATCATCACAGCTTTTTAAATATCCATCCCGGCTAGAGGTGCACGGGCCGAAATTTCCAGGCCCGGCCCGACTCATGGAAAAAAAATTCAGCCCGGCCTGATACAAAAATTAAAAGTTCAGCCCGGCCCGATATAATAGCTAAAAGTTCAGCCTGAGACAAGCCCGGCCCGGAAAAAAGTTAAAATCATGGTAGATACAGAAAAAATAAGTTAGGTTCTTCCCAGCCCATAAAGAGTAGTCACTAGGCCCGGCCCGAGCCTTCAGAAAAAGGTTCGGCCCAGACTGAAAAGAGTGGAGACCAGGTCCAGCTCAGCCCGAGTACCGTGACCGTGAATGAAAATAAGCATTACGGAAAAACAGATCGTAAGATCATTTTGCCGAAACTAGACACGTGGAATGAAAGGAGTATGAATATCTTTGTTCTTTAAAAATTGTTAGAAGGGTGGGGAGGTTTTCGATCCGATTTTAAGAATTCCAAATTTATAATACTTCTTTTTATTTAAAAGAAGAAAAAAACTAGTTAACAAAACGTCCGGATTTGAGACTTTGTACTGTATCTTGTATTTAAGAAACAGCACAGTGCTGGTAAGCATTATTTTCGTGCATAGTGCTACAAACGCTTTTAAAACAAAATCTTCTAATTGAAATCTATATTTATTCCTTTGAGTTTGTGACAGCTGAAATGTTCCAAACAGGCAACAGAGCAATAAAAGGGGGGGGGGGGGGAGAAGATAGCTGATCGCACGTGATATCTTTTCGTAGCAGTTAACATGAATCATATAATGTTTATAATCCTTTTCGCTCCACCAGCAGAGAAATAATAAAAGTAGGTCATCGTGAAATTTCTTTCAGATAGACCGAAAGGAATTAAAAAGTTTTGTTTTTGAGAACTTTATTATTATTATAAAACTACGCTTACACACATAAATAACCGGCTACATTCACTATAAGACATTTTAAATTTTAGTTGCATAAAATTATAGGTGCATTTATAAATACTTTGCGAAATCGAATAGCATTTTTCAGTTTTTGATAAGGGAAAAGACATTTAAAAAATGCTGAAAGTTGATTTTTTGAACTGAATTTCCAGATGAGACAGCTCGGGGAAGATCATCCTCAAATAGGAATCGCTTGTAACTTAAGATATAATATATTTATCGAAAATGGATTATGGATAAACGCATTCTATTTCAAATTACTTTGATAGATATGCCAGCAGATTCCATGCTTTTCTGTTTAAAAATTAATTTAAAATTATCGGATCTCGATGAATTATTCCGCGAGTTTTCTTTTTAATTCCTTTTTTTAAAAAAAAACCCCGCTCTCATTCCTGATCTATAGATTCTTTTAGAAATGATTAAAATGATAAATTTTATACATTATTCAATTGATGAAATGGGGTGTGATGACGTTATTTTATTCGTACATAGCACTATATTAAAACTAATACGTTTCAAAATTCGTATTTATAGTATTTATTTCTAATTAATAATTTCATTTTTATGATTTCTTAATTCAGCTTATTAATGTGTTTCTGTTTAGCACAACAATCGCGATTACCGCGAAAATTTCACATGCGCCGTTTACGACCATTTCTTTATATTTTTGGTGGGATTTTTCGCGATGCAGCGTTTCTTTCAGAAATTACGGTAATGACATACAAAATGCATGAGATGCAGGGAAGGGGATCATGATATGAGAGTCAGGAGAGACAATAATTTAGGTGATAGATTATTTATTGTAACTATAGTGTATTTATATAGCATATTGTGTATTAAGAAATTTAAAGAGTTTTATAGGTTAAATTATTCATGTTTGATACCAGAGGGGGGGTGGGGTGGGGGGGGGGGGGGGTGGCGGGTAGATGATTAAGTACTGTTGCAGTAAAATAACAAATAAAAAAGTGCATTTGAAAAAAAAAAAAGGTAATTTTTTAAATTTTTGCTTAGATTTTTTTTTTTGGGGGGGGGGGATTTAGATTTTTTCCCCTTTTTACAAATTGGAAAGCTATCAAAATATGGAAGATTCTCGCCCCTCTATTTATCTTATTTACTTCTAAATTAATGATAAAACAGGTTTTTAAATATTTTTTTTATCTCAATTATAAGCCCCCCCTCCCAAATTTAGCTTCTTTTTCTTTTAAAAAATGTGGGGCTTACAATCGGGATTTTACGTAATGAGTTTTCTTCATTTTTAAATAAATAAAAACTAAAAATTTATAATGCTTTGTAAGAGTAAAAAAACATTAGAAACACGGTAAAATTCTTTAAATTTCGCGGCATAGCAAAAAAAATTCACAAATTTCGACGATTTTTGAAATTTTTTGGGGTTTAAAAATTGTACAAAAATCACGATTTCCATTTCTTTTTTTAAAAAGTCTTTGTATAACCCGCAGCGGCTATTCCAAATGTTTTTTTCTTGTATAACCCGCGGGCTATACACCCGAAAATACGGTATATTTAAGTATTGCGCGGCAGCACAATACTTATTTATTTCCAGTGTCACTTCTCTAAAATGTTTGCCTGATGTCAGGGTCAAAACGAATGGTAAAATGCCTTTGCATATGGGTTAATTATAACCCAGAGAGAAACATGGGCCAATTTTTTTTGCATTATTCAAGTATTTTTCATAATAATTCCAATTTTCGCTTTTTTCATTGAAAATCAACGGACATTTTTCATAGAAAATGTAACATTTTTACTT
Source organism: Maratus speciosus (assembly GCA_963932465.1). Taxonomy (NCBI): domain Eukaryota; kingdom Metazoa; phylum Arthropoda; class Arachnida; order Araneae; family Salticidae; genus Maratus; species Maratus speciosus. Next base: position 488,949,077 of record OZ010796.1, on the reverse strand, counting down.
CAATGTTGCAAAAATTTCAAAAGACGTAATAATAATTTATTTCTTTTTAGTTGAAAGATTTTCACGTGAAATATTAAATTGAGCTAGATTTTTTTTCAAAATTAAAAAGGTAAATTTGGCGTCATAGTGGAAATAAAAAAGATATTTTCAGAATAAGTTTTTGCTTTGGTCAAGTTTATATTTTAGTAAAAAGTTTCTAATGGATAGCTATTTTTACACAGGTAGCGAACTTAGTGGGGAATTACATAACTTAAATTTTAAAATGTATTTTTTTTTCCGAGATAATTTTTCCTAGGTAATAATTTTCTGATGTGTTTACATCACCCCTTGGGAGAGAAGAAGGTTTATAATTTTAAGTAAAACTTTTATTTTTTGTTTTTTACTGTATCACAGCTATAATATTATTAAATATTAGCAGTAAGGATTCAACACAATTTACATTTACATTCATAGCATTCCTGAGTGGGGAATAGGGAATCTAAATTTAAGTGAAGTTAATTTTTTATGTTTTGATTATAGGTTTTTTACGTTCAGAATAGAAGTTTTTGTCCAAACTACCGCAACCTGCATTACTACAGTGGTGAAACATTTTGAATTACACATTGGTAAACTGCATCCCACATTGTGATGCAATACCGCATACATCAAAGCCTGACGATGATACTCTCTATTAATTTTGAAATGCGTTCGTCTGAGTGCAGTAGTTATTAAAAAACTTGACATATTAAACAAAAACATAATTTGAAGAACAAATTAAAAAAAACAAAATTTATTTCGTACATTGTTTAAGCCCGAGAAGGGACAGATATTAAGTTATTTCATTCAATTAGTTCTACATTTAATGTTAAATTTTTGTAACAAATTAGTTAAGCCAATTGAAGATTAAGAAATAAAAATAAAATTCATACAATATAATACTTAAAACACCCTAAAAAATTAGATTCCGTTCAAATGAAATCGAAATAAATCTTGGACTTTTTTTTAAAGTTTTGTATTTTGCATGCATCTTATCATTTTATGCACAATTGTCATAAACATAATACAAAATCTGCAATACAAATATTTTCCATTAAAAATGGAAGAAGTCTAAGATTTATTTCGATTTTATTTGAACGGAATCTAATTTTTTAGGGTGTTTTAAGTATAATATTGTATGAATTTTATTTTTATTTCTTAATCTTCAATTGGCTTAACTAATTTGTTACAAAAATTTAACATTAAATGTAGAACTAATTGAATGAAATAACTTAATATCTGTCCCTTCTCGGGCTTAAACAATGTAGGAAATAATTTTTTTTTTTTTTTTAATTTGTTCTTCAAGTTATGTTTTTGTTTAATGTATGTATATATATATATATATATATATATATATATTTTTTTTTTTTGGTGAAATTCCAGATCATTCTGCTACTGGTATCTGGTTAAATTATGCTAGAAATGCTTTAAATTTATGAGAATTAGTTTTAAGAAGAAACTTTTTAATATGTATAAAGTTGTAACATTTTTTTTTTTTTTTTTTTTTTTTTTTTTTTTTTTTTATTGAAGATAAAGAAAATAGCCAACAACTCAAGTTTCTCTGCTTACCTCTTCTACGAGATACAATATAAGTATCCTATGAATACAGTTTCCATTATTTATTCTATAACTTAACTATATTTTACCAAGAATTTACTGAAACATGTCACTTAAATTGACTTAGTTTAAAGTTTTAATTTTGCATGAAGAACTATGGTTACCTATTCATGAATTTGTTCTGCAAACAGTATCTGACTATGGTAAGTTTGGAATTGAATCTCTTTACATTAGGCTTAAGACAACTGGCCCTCAATGCCACAATTCTCCTTAAAGGTATCTCAAAAGTGTTTGAAAAACTTTCATTCCTATCTCTCAAAATGAGACAAAATAAGAAAATTTTCAATAAAGTGCATACTTTAGATAAACAACATCAAAAGCAGTTTACTCTCTGTCAAAATCATTTTTATGTATTTACTTATAAACCATGTTAATTTAATCTTATGATGCAGGTTCCACTTTCAAAAATCAAATAGACCAATTGAATCTACAACTACCAAGAAAATCATACTGGCAACTCAAAAACAACAAAACAGACAAATCCCTGGCTACTGAAAAATCTTCCTATTAATTATGAAACAAACAAAATTAAATTTGTCAAGAATATCACAAGTTGCCATCAAGTGTTACTCCAATGCTGATCATGTGGCAAACTGTAATAACTGGGTGTGAATTGGTAATAGAATCACTTATTTGTACATTCTACCAATAATCTAGAGGACGTTTAAACGAAAAAGCGTTTTGATATTCACCATGGAATCAGAATATATATTGCTGACAGAATCAGCAAAAAACAAATAGTGTAGGTAAAGAATGAGCTAGCAAATGAGAAACACAGTGTAGAAAACAAGAATTGCGAGATTTTTGTCACAATAAAACTACCACAGATTTTTCTAATTCAAGTATTGGGAATACCAGAAAATAAACATGTATGCAATAGATAGTACTATTTTGTCAGAAAGTATGTACATAATAAAGTTTTCGACTTCAAGTGTCTTGGAACTGTTGCATGGATGAAAGTAATACAATTTCACAGAATGGAAAAATAGTAACTTGTTTCCATAATGCTCAGATAAAATGCAAAACTTATATATAATGTAACAATGTATAAGTGAACAAGTTACAATTATGATCTTATGAGTCTGGCATTGTGCATGGATACTCAATTGTTTTATTGAATATTACTTTTTGAACACATAACGCAAGGAAAGAAGTATAATCATTATGTGCATGTGTGTGTAAGAAGGGTGAATATGATGGCTTCCAAAATGTATTCCCAAATGAGCTAGCATTTTGTAAATTTGTTATAGACCACTGTTGCAAGAGATGTGTAGATTTTCTTACAAATCAGCCATCAGATTAGGTATTGTTTCCATAAAGAATATCACCAAGGAAATGGTGACAGAGTAAAAGTGCAAAATATAGTAGCAAAATAGTCAACCATTAATAGCTCAAAGGTACCATTTCTAGTTTCAAAATGGGTGATCCAATGTTTCAATCCAGCTGATTACACTGTGTCAGAAATTTATTGGAATTGATGGTATTCTATGAAATGTTTGAAAAATTAAATAGAGTCATTTCAGACTTCCTTTTCCCCCCCTTCAGGATTATACATAGAATGACACAAAATGTATAACGCTTCCGGGGTTGAACTCATCCATTTCCTGATAATCCAAACGCGGCCACGTTAGGCTTAAGCATTCCAATGCCGTATTTGCCGACTGCCTTATTTAATCTGTCTATCTATTTGTTATGTAACATATTCTTCTTCAATTTTCTCAAACCTTCAAAAAGTATACAATTATAACGCTTTAAGATCTAATTTAAAAATAACCAGATACCAACAACACGGTTCCAATGTATACAAGCGATTACCGTTGCCATTCATAAGCACAAATTACAAATCCAAAAACAAATGAATGACTCTTTCAGCTATTCATTAAATGCTCTTAAAATATTTTGCAAAAGCATATTAATATTTTGAAATACGTTTTTCACTTTTGTTTACATTTATTTACAGTTTGAATTCAGTATACACGGTTAAAAATATCGCGAAAAATTACCTCTGTTTTTCAAGGCTATCTATTTTCTGACCAATGAGAACACTTTATGGTGTTCAGTGAATATAGCTATATTTGGTGATTCATTCCCGTGAATTATTTTGTACCGGATTAACGTTTCCTTTCTAAAAACAAACGTATTTCAAATTATTTAAAAGCTTTATTATGGTTTTACAAATATTTTAAGAGCAAAATCGGATGTCGACCGTATTTTTTAATGATTTGTTCAAAGAGTCATTCAATTGCTTCTGGATTTGGAATTTATGTTGTACATGTGGCATCATGACACACGAGTGATTGTTGATTTGATTTTCAATCTTAAAACGTTGAGTAAAACGTGCTTTCTTTTGCACTATTCGCAAAAGTTACATTTTTAGACAGATTATTCAAAATAAATTAATATTTAAGAGATTACATTCAATTATCTAATATTCTGCTGCGATAACTTTAGTTTAAATTAGATTGGTAGCTTTATCTATCCCTATATGAAAGTAAACAAACAAGTGATTCATTCGTCTTGAACTTTTAAAATATTAAAACAAACGTTTATATGCTCTGTTGTGCCATCTGTCGGTAGTTAAAAAAAAAAGAAATTTTCTTTTTAAAATGTTTTTTGAATTCTGAAGACATTGGGGGGAAAAATGAATATTTCTTATAAAATGAAATTAGAATATCAGAAATATGTAATGCCGTGTATTACATATGTATATAGTATATCAATGCATTATTATAATAAATAAAATTTTGTATTTTGTAGGGAAAATAAATTTGTAATTTAATAACAGAATTTGGGAAAATAAATTGTTAATGTAATTAATAGTTGCAATTTACTTATGTGATAAAAGATGATTTTTAATTATCAAAATTTATTACAGGTTTCTTTTATGCATGTATAAAAAAATCAGGATTTTCTCTGTTCAACTTTTTAAAATTTAAGTTATATAATTATTATTTTGGCAATTAATAAAAACAAATAAACTTTCTGTTGGAATTGTCTTTTATTTTACCACATACCATCAGATAAAATAGTTAATTGACAATATGTTTTAAAATAACATTATTAGTACTAATTTGAATGTTTTTGTGAAATATTTCTTCAAATTTTGTGAGTGAAGTTCATTTGCATACTTTATATCAGTATTTTACCAATTCAATTAATAATTTTTTTGCCAATTAAATTTCAATGAAAAATGGGCTGTTTTTACTTTACCCCACCTGACCCTATTAATCAGACAAGACAAAATTTATTACTTCACAATTCTTTTTATAATACAATGCTATATAATTTTTTTGAAAATGCAAACACGTCACTCTGACGGGCTATATTCTAGTTCCATATAATACACCACTGTCAACATTTTTTTCGTGGCACAGACGTTTAGTAAAACTATGTCATATGTCTAACATATCTAAAAAGAGATTTTCATGAGAATTTTGTGCACGAATTTTAACCTTTGCAAATACAAAAAAAGACAGAATTTCATCCGAAGATATAAAACTTTCACCTATGAACTGTTGATAACAAGGTAGGTATTTTAACAAAGCCAACACAATGAAAGTGAATTTTAAAAAGTTCTGTAAAAATATTTATTTTAATGAGCAAAGTTTCATATGTATGTGTTTTAATTTTCATAAATTTAGAACCATGGTTCTGTAGTACAGTGCATGTCAAAAATTTAAGCACAACATAAAATTTCAAAATAAAATTTTATTATTGACTGAAAGTTACTTTTCTTTTCACATGACCTAAAAATTGTAGTTTTAAAAAGATATTTAACAGATTTATGCTTTAAAATTTATCTCAAATAATAGAATTTATCAAAAGAACAAAAATGAGTGTGTCAAAAGTTTAAGCACAGTAGTTCTTTAGTCTTTAGTAGAACAAGAATTTAAAAAAATAATACTTGACTAGTTTGTGCCAGTCAAGATTTGACGGTAAATAACTTGAATGTTTCATTAGAAAAATTCTTGAATTTTTAATTAGTTGCTTTTAAATTAATTATTGAATGACGAATTACGTGATGAATTTCAAAGCGATAGATGGGGCTGCCAGTCTAATCTATTCAAAGTAAAAGAATTTTAAGTTTATAATTTATAACTAATTATGCTTGCTTTTTATCAGAAATTTACCTAAAAACACCGGGTAGAGAATTCATTTTTACTTACTACGACTTCATTTTTGTTTATAACAATATCTATTTTCATTTATTTATTAAAACTACACGGCAATCAAAAGCTGCCATAAATTTTATTTTTATCTGTCTCATTCTCTAAAAACCTAAATTTGAAACATGATACAGCTAACGATTTATAATATACTAGGGGGTTCTGCCCCCTGCAAGCTACACTCGCCAACCCCCGTTCAGACATTGCACAATCTAAAATCATGCTAATTTGATCGGTTTTTAAAAGAATAGAGAAGATTGAATTATAATGAAAAAACCAATAGCGATTTCCATTCAATTTCCTTTGATTGTGAAAATTTAAGGCCGAATCAGTTGCAGTTAAGACATCCAATGGTTGTTTTCATGTTTGATTAAAGAAGATCAGTTAAACATTTGAAAAGACACTAAAATAAAATGAATTAAGTAAATAGAGTCTTTGCCGACCAGTATTTTTTTAACAGCGTTATGAAACGATTGACATAATACAATTTACTGCTTTAACCCCTTTCAGGGGCAGTGGTTCATTTTTGGACCACTTAATTTTAATTCTTAAATGCCTTATTGGCACCAGAATGTTGGAATGAAAATTTTCCTTTTATTAAGTGAACAAAAGCATTTTTGTATTTCGAAATTTGTTTGTAAATTCTGGTGCCATTCACTGATTTCAACATTTTACAAATAGAAGTACCTTGCCCCTGAAAGGGTTAAACGCATATTAATGTATTCATTATTTTAAAGTTTCCTTTCTTTTTTTAATATTCACGTGTAAATACAATTTTCAAGACAATTTTCAATATTTTCCTGCTTTTAACACGTACTCATTTAATAGTATTTTTAAAGTTTTTTTCTTTTTTTAATAGTTGTGTGTAAATAAATTTTTAATCGTTAGGAAATATTATTCTTTGTGCTGTTTTTAGAATTAAAAACAATCTCTATAATAATAACCTAAGTCATGTGACTATCATCAACAGTTCCTTCGCTTTTCATAAGAAAGGTTTTCATTTTGATTAAAGAATCAAAGTTATTTTTTCGAATAAAACTACATAAAAGTTGCCATGATCACAAAGAATTCTTGGTACTTTTATGTTAGCTGGGTTCAAATCTCACTAATAGCTTTTTTTAACCCACGAGTTAGTATTTTTTTATGTTTTGAGTGGTAAATTAAAACGGCACTACTTGGTTATCCCATCGACCAAAAATCATCGCCAGGCTATAAGATTAAATGCCAATAATGGTTGATTGTAAATGTCACATTCACATGACTGTAAGGAAGTTACACGTGTTTACACCATCAAATGATTTTTATTTTGACGCTTTATTTGTATTTGTATTTTTATACTAATTTATTTGTTCCTTCGTTATTTAAAGTAAATATTACGTCAACTTGTGTAATTTGGCGAGAAGTTTGGCGATATTGGTCATTTGTTTTGAATTTGAAATTAAATGTCATGATTTGTTGCATTGTTTAATATTTAACACACAGGGTTGGTAAAAAACACGGTTTTTTTCAAAAAAACCAAAAAACCCAGTTTTTTTTGGTTTAAACCGGGTTTTTTTAGATATATTTTCCTATTGCATATACATACATATTTATTGAAAAAAAATAAACATTGTTGGATATATAAGTAATATAACTTCATTTAAAAATAATTTAAATTAAATAATTACAATCAATTATGTAGAAAATTGAAATCATTTAAAATGTAAACATTTTTTAGTAAAAGTTTTTTGTCTTATGATCCATTAATAAAATGCTCTACATATACATAGTGAAACATTGATACCTTGAAAATCTTAATAAACAATCTTTTGATTACTAGTACTATAAATAAATATATGGTGTAGTTTCATAAATATAATATACTTTCCCATGGCTATTCAAAATAATTTCTTTGAAAAATTTGCAATCTTAAATATCTGATTTTTCTGTTAGAACACTATATGAACAATTATTATCTTTTGTTGAAAGTAAAGCTTTTTATAAAGAATTCCTGGAATGATTTGAATTTAGCAGTAGAATCTTTACATGTTTCAAGAAGTATTGTGTATTGTCATTTGACACTTCTCCTCTGAAATTGCCAGGTAAAAAAAAAAAGGCGACAGTAAAATAAACAGAACAGAAATACCTATTTACCAGCTTTTTAGACTACTGAAAACATCGATTTTAAAATGGAAAGCAGATTTATAAAAGTCGTCATGCACTAAAACATTTAAACAGTCATCAGACTTAATACACAGGCTTTCTTTCTAAGCTATGTTATAATACGTATTACTTTTAAATGTCTAAACTAAAAATTAATAATATATCTTTTTAGACATTTTAATGAGACATTTTTCTATCATGTCTCAAGCGAGCCTTATCTTGATTTCCCCTATTTTTTTTGTCATATCTAAATAGTGGATTCGATTATGCAATAGACAATTTAAATATATCTTATTGCATATTTTAGTTAAAAGTAAACAGGTGCTTTGCTAGCACCCAATTTTTAAATGACCTCTTATTCGACTTCATATCTTGAGTTTCTTTTTCATTCTTAAGGCTTTTTTCAAATCCAAAAGGGCAACTTTATGACATAAGTTTTAATTTATTTTTGTTTGGAAATGTATGAAACTAGCAGATGCTGTTGTTCAGAAACTATGTAATTGAGCTGTGTTTTGCATTTTTCTTTGCAAACCAATAGATCTTTCAGAAAATAGTGTCAAAGTTGGTGTTTTGAATTGAATTTCCATGCGAAAGAAGAATAATCACTCAAGGAAGGTTAAAAACATATTTGTCATGTGATCAAAATTGCTTATAACTCAATAGGTAATTTATTTATCAAAAATGGAAAACAGTTCGATTCCAAATTACTTCCATAATCAGGTCTTCCAATTTTATATCTTTCTGTTAAAAAATGAATTTGTAAATTTGTCACAGTGTTTTGCACTTGTTGAGTATAGCAGTTGAGAACAGCCTTAAAAAATAATCTCCCCAATCAAGAAAATTTTCTTTTACAGCTTGATTGAAATCTTAATGGTCATTTTATGTTACTAATTGTAAATAATCTGTTTTCTCAAAGGAAAATATTTTATTCATTTTTAATCTATTTTATCTTTGCTAAATTCACATGTTTTAAATTTTCTCTTTAGAACTTCAGATATGTTCATCAACACATGCAATTTGCATTCTACATCCATACAAATATAACCTAGACTCACTATGTCTCACGGTGACATAGTGAGGGATAAGATGTTAAAAGTAGAAATTATTTATATCCAATAATTTGAAGCACTTAAATTACAAAAATGAGAAAATATATTAGATTTTTTCTAAAAAACCAGTTGTTTAACCAATTGATTTAAACCGTGCTAACCCTGCTGGTAACAGAATAAAATCATAATGCAAAACCCCAATCCCAAAGAAGAAATGCAAGAAAAACAAAGACTTACTAAACCAAATACCCATACAGCAAAGAAACTTCACAGCCAATCATTCATTAGCATACAGAACAAAGAGTAACCAATGGTGAGAATTACTTATGATTATGTCATCATTGAGGCTAAATGTAATCCTTAGTAAATCTTAACTAATCAAGCAATCTAAGTAGTAAAAGTGTATTTTTAGCTCAAATCTGCCCTTTTGGCTAATTTAGAAAATAAAAGGCTTAAAAAAAGAAGAAGAAGAAAGAAAACTAACTACTTGTTTTTTTCTAGTCTGCCATGTAGATTTAAAGCTTATAAGAAAAGTTTGATTGATTAAAAATGTTTGTCACTTTACAAATTTATTACCGTAATTTCGAGTAGATAAGCCGCCCTGGCGTATACGCCGCTATGTCCGAAAATGGTAAAAAAAAATTTGAAATTCCATCGTATACGCCGCACTTATTGAAAGTGGTGTACGTACTACTATAGATGCCATATTGAAGATTTTCATGCATTTTTTAAAACCATTTTAAAAATTAGAATTTTAAATTTAATTCAAATAATGAAAATAAATAAATAAATAAATAACTTTTGGTTTGTGAATTTATCCAATTGCATCACACATTTCAGCGTTGGATCGGCAAGAAGAAATATATTTGATGGAATTCTTAATATAAAACATAACAGTAGAATTACAAATAACACTATTTTTTATTCGAATCCATCAATTAAATAACACAACGTAAAATTCCGAAAATAACTAATGATAAATAATCATTTTGACAACATGAACTATTGGCAAAAGTTGGGAGAGACGTATAAAGAGAATTTTTTTGAAAATATCTTCACTACTAACTGTAATCATTAATGTCTATTAACAGAAATTAATTGATACTCAATTTGATATATTCTGTAAATATTTAAAATAAAATGTTCTAAGAAAGTTTTAAAATAAACAAAAATTAAATACATATATTCATTATTGAAAAAAAAAATAAAAAAAAAATTCGCAAATGCGCACACTTAAAGAAAACAAGAGAATCTACTTTCTTTTCCATTAAAACGCCGCGATTATGCAAAACTGAGCATAAAAAGGATTCCTTAAATGTGTCAGCAACTTCACTTTGCGTAAGTGCAGTGAAAAGAAATTATTGAGCTGCAAGCAAACAGAAAAAATAATTTAAAAGAAAAAAAAAACGAAAAGCAAAACCAGTTTTTTCTTAGCTATTAAAAAACTCCATTATTAATTGTCCGATTTTGTTCAAATTTTCAGCAAGTTGCAATAACAGTAAATTAAGTTGTGTAACAAAATTTTATTAAAATATAATAAGTTATTAGAAAATTACAGCACTCCCCAAAACCCCTAGTTTATAAAAAGGAAGAGTGTCATCTGCAGTTTGTTTATTCAACTCTGCGAAGTTGAACGTTATCAGAATGAGATCATTATTTTTGAGTAATACGTTTCGTTATGCAAAAAGAAACCATTAGATTTTTTTCTTTTTTAATGAAATAAAAAAGAACTTCCTGATATTTTTTTAATGATTGTTATTTCTAATCCGTGAAGCATTTTTAATATTGTTTTTCAGATTTTCACTCTATAATATTACATGATCTGATTTATTATTTTTTTTCTGGAAAAAAATCGTTATTACTTCGTATACGCCGCACCGGCAGATAAGCCGCAAAATGTAAAATTTAACTTTTAAACACGTATAATGTCATATATATGTCACACACATATATATGTCTTATCTACCCAAAATTACGGTAATTCATCATTTTTCTAAAGCTTTGCTTGTCGCTTCTGCATAACTTGGATTTTGCATTTTTCAATAATGTGTAAAATAAATGAAAACATTAGGGGAAAAGAGAAAAAAACCAGATGGAAAAAAAAAGCATGGTTTTTTTAAAAAAACCACTTGATTTAAACCACGGTTTAAACCAAGCAACCCTGTTAACACAGATGTCATATACGCAGCGGGTTTCGCGTGATTTATTTTTACGACAATTTGGCGAAAACCTCGTTTTCGAATACCAGTTGCATATGTATTTTTAAATCATTTTCTATTATTTTTAAAATGAAATAACAATAAATAAAAAAAATTAATTAATAACTATAGAACAAAACAATTTATAACTTTTTTTTGATAAAAAGAAAATAAATTCAAATAAACATTTATTAATAAATAAGCAACAATAGCCGGGTTACCATGTCAGGCAAAATAACACCATTTTGGCGCCAATTAGGTACCCCAATGCGTATATGATATCTGTGCTTAATATTTTTCGTTTCGTTTCGTTTAAAAAAAAGAAAGAAGTAAAAGCCATTAATTTTAAATGTTTCAGTTTTAAATGAAAGCTTTGTATTAAATAAAATGATAATGAAATACAAAAAAAAAAAAGCATTGTTCTTAGCATAAATTTAAGGGAGGCCAAACTGGTCGCCAAATTAGTTTAAAATAATAACCTTTTCTAAAATATGAAAAAAAAAAATCTGTTATGATTGAAATATGAGTTGCCATCATTAGAGAAAATTATTTAAAATTAGAAAAAAATTAATATTTCGAATTTAAAAATTCTAATACCAGTTTTGAGATCTGCGGATCAATACGGATTTTTGGTGTTAATTTCATCGCAAAATATTTCATATTTTAGGAGAAATCGCCGTGAAACATAATCAGTTGTTTAATCAGTCGTTTCAAAGAATCTTTTCATAAATTCGTTTCATTTCAGCCGTTTCATAATATCCGTTTCATAAATTCATTTCATTAGGATTTTATACTTTACATTTTTATACATTTTTTAAATATTAAACCTATATATGAAGGTAATTTCTTTTATAGCACTTATACCAATATTTTTTTTCTTTATTTTTAACGCAAATGAATGACAAACTTTTCTTTCTGACACACATATTCTTGATAATGGTCAGAAAATATAACGAAAATTTTAGATCAACTCAATTTATTTAATTGATAATTACATGTAAAATATTTTAGCTTAAAACATTCAAATAATAATAGTGATAAAATAAAAATCCTACAACTTCTCTTCCTAATAAAATATGTCATTATTGCTATGAATTATTGACAAAAAGATTGCACATTTTGCCATGCTAAGGTTCGAACCTGCGTCCTCTACTATAATTCAGAGCTTTAAAATGCTGCATTAAACTGCTACGCCACCGGGAACTCTGTTTATTTTTACTTCCTCCTAAAGTGAAGAGGTTTGAAAAACAGTTGACGGATACAAATGTCTCGAATCTGAGTTCTGATCTTACAGAAATAGTTTTGCGTTTTAATATTTATGATACCTTATTTTTTAAAAGTAGCTACAACTTAATATTCTACTTTCCCAATCTTCGTGTCACGAGACATAACTTTTAGCCTCAAATCACTGTGTTTATCTTCTGTGTGTAATATGACCGAAACAATATGACACCCCCGAAATAAACTGTATCTAGCTCTTAATATAGGCACAATAAATTTTTTAATTGTTAACAATGCTGAAAGAGCCAAATAATAACATTATGAAAGAAAGAAAAGCTTGTTTACAGTAAGATCGAGTAGCTGATGGACTTGTCAGAATCTGACAGTCTATTTTCCTTGATACTTATACACCCTGAAATGGTACTTACCTTTATTCCATTGGTTTTTCCTTATTTCCATTCTAATACAACTACGTCACAATAACCAAGTTTTCTTTTGGTTATTATTTTTCGTTTATTTATTTTCCAAACTTTCATTCACGCATCGTTCATCATTTATTTCGTTACGATCGTTCTTCAAAGATCGCCTGTTTATTTCTCCAACGCCTCCGATCTTCGTACGTACCGATGTGACGTCACGTCTTTTCCCGATCGCTGATCTTTGCACCGTGTCAGAAGATACAATTTTTCTCCTTTCGGTTTATCCGTAAGGCAGGAAGCGTTTCTCTCAACTCCGCCGGAACGGGAAAGAAGCAGACGATATATGCCGATGATTTTGAAGTTGAAGGAGCTTGTCGTTTTTGGTTTTGAAGTTGTGTGGGTGCTTCTTGCTGTGGCGTTTTGAAGAAAGCTGGTCATGTTATTTTTAAACAGCTTGTCATGTTAATTTTAAAGGAAGCCTGTGTTAGTTTGAGAATGCTTGTGTTTAATTTTAAATAGCTTTATTGTTTCGTAGTGTGTTCATAGATGATGTTCATTTTTAAACAACTTAAGGAATGGGAAACTTTGCTAGTTTTGGAAGCCTGATATTTTTAGAATCTCTGGAAACTTATTCTTTTTTTAAAATGTTTCAAGTAGACTTGGCTCTTCATTATTCTTGCATATATTTGAAAACATTGTTATTGGCATTGAAAAATTATTATTGTGTTATCTACATGGAACGTATACCAGTGTGCCGTATTCAGCCTAAAGTTAAACCGTGAGTTCCTCTTTTTATTTTTATTGTATGTGAATATTGAGAACTGTTCAACCATTTAATCCATACTGTTTACTGCCATTTGTCACTAACTTATTTCATCATAATTTATTTTTATTATATTGTTTGATAATTATTTAAGTCATGTTTTTCGTTAAATAAACGTTAGTTTTATTTCAAACCTAAATGCATCTTTACTTGTTTTACACTTTTACATTTTCTCAGTTACTATCCTGCCATGGTTACCTACAGCACTTAAAGTTAAAATATATTCCATACTCTGCTATAATTTTAGTAATTCTAGACCGGTCCTGTTTCCGGACCGAGAACAGAACTTAAAACAACTTCGACCTGTGATGTGATAGATCAACTGAGCAAGCATTTTTGCGCATGTGCAGCGCATCATTCCAGAGGCAGGCTTGTACTTATATACTGCGCATTAGGGTGGAGAGAAAAAAATTATTTTTTAAAAATCAAAATCGGGTAGGTGCCAAAAGTTGCCTTTATACTAGTACATCAACTGCGTGAAATTTTACCGCTGAAAAAAAAATGGCTTGAGTCTGCGCTTTTGGTCCAAAAGTCGAAATTTTGGGTAAAATTTCACATTTTTTCAAAACAATAAAAAAATTCCTATAGAAAAGGTTATTATTTAAATGTGTTATTTAAACCTTTATTATTAATGACTTAATATATTTAAACGATAAAACGGTATCTTTATTCTGTATAACTGTAGCAAAACTGACAACGTTTGATTAAAAAAAAAAGGGGCATTGCCACTCTGTTGTGTCATACAACTAATTGTTCTTTAGAATACAGCTATTACCTAGTTGCTTTCAAAACTACCCAAGAGCTATCGCGTGGAAGTGGCTGCATTTCATGTCACAGCAATGCATAACTCGACCACCCTACCATCTGAGCACAATGTTTTATTTATACATTGAAGTGTGATTTTTTATCAAAGATTGGTGTAAGTTTTCTAATCAACCTAGTCCATCTATCTTTGTATCCACAGACGTTGGATGCTGCTGCTGTAACACTCCTTCACGTATATTTATACTGCTTGTATATGATAAGGCAAGCAGAGTAATGCAGTGGAATTCATGAAATCTATTCAGCCCTCTATTGGGTGATTTTCAAAAAGTGTTGTGTTTTACTGTCCTTTCACATTTGCACAGAAAAATAGTTAAATATCATAATTTTAACTATTGCATTTTAACTATCGTGTTTTTAATGGTGATTTACAGATATATTATTATTTATAAAAAAATTAAAAATAAGGAATAATATTCTTTTGTAGTCAAAATGTCATTACCGTAGGTTGTCCCAACAAGCAATTTATTAAATAAAGAATTGACTAAGTTCTATTTAAAACAGATGGTTATAATTTTTTTATACATTTTCATTTATTAAGATGCTACTAATAAAAAAAAAATTATTTCCATCAATTAAACTTATCTATAATCCTTAATAATTTTTTTAAACCGTGTCCCAAGAAAGAGTGTCATTGCCATGCTTCTGACAAAAAGTTCCTCTGGAATTTTTTAGAGGGCAAGACATGCCTTTTTATCAATGCAAAAATACTCCTTAAAAGTCAGCTTGTTATCAGGTTTAGGTGAATAGAGTAAATAGTTTTATAGTTTCAATAAAACAGACAAAGACTTTGAATGTTTTGGTGAGTATTCTTTTGTACGTCATTACCGTACCCACTTCTAATTGATAATTAAATGAACTTTTATTTCTTAATCTGCTTTTATTATATAAGAAATAGAAAATCATTATATGGGTCAGAAGATATAATGGCTGCCATTTATGCTTGGGA
Organism: Maratus speciosus; assembly: GCA_963932465.1. Lineage (NCBI taxonomy): Eukaryota > Metazoa > Arthropoda > Arachnida > Araneae > Salticidae > Maratus > Maratus speciosus. Next base: position 488,933,656 of record OZ010796.1, on the reverse strand, counting down.
AAAAATAAAAATATTTTGCTTAATTTGTCATTACCGTAGCTGTCATTACCGTGCTCACTTATCTCATTATACCAAGTGCATTAAAATTTAGAATTAGTTTTAAAATGTTAAATTAGTAATTTGGTCTCTGCTGATGCTTGTACATTAATCTTTATGAAGTAAGGTAGTTATTTACAAACAATTTAAACTTTCTGATTATTTCTAAAATTTTGATTTTGTTATTCCAAAACATGGACAGATTTTGAAAATGACCCTATTATCTTCACCAAAATTGCATCCAGTTAATGTATAGTGAATGGGAGTTCTGTTACTACAATATTCTACAATATTTAGATACTTCATCTTTGGGTATGCCATCATTTACTCTACCTCTTGCATTTTTTATATGCTGAGAAGCTTGCTGTTTAACCCTTTGATGGTTAGGGAAACGAGAAGTTTTCGTTTACTTAATTCGCGCAGCATTACAAGTAAACAGTAGTCGAAAGTGGCAGCTGTTTTCCCCAGCCGTTCTTCCGAAAATGTCACCCTTCTCTGGCGATGCCGTAGATAGCTTGCCTCACGCGTTTTAAAAATTACTTAAAGTATTTGTAGTACATAAATAACAGTTTTTATGCACTTTAAAATAATTAATAAATGATTATTATTAATTAGTAATTTATAAATGATCATAATTATAATCAATTATATAAATAATAATAGTTAATTATAAATATTAGACAAATATTAAATTGAAAGGACTAAATAAATACAACTAATGTAAAACTTTATGAAGCATTTAAGTTCAATAACCTAAAAATCTTTTTGTGTGTGATATACTTTAAAACATGGAATTGCACATAATGGGGCATTACAGTCTTTGCAATAAGTACGTGTTTCACGGCGAATTCTTTTACCATTGTCATCATTTTTGTTGCAACATATCACACATCGTCTAGTAGGTTCTTTCTTTTTTTCTGTAGGTGGAATATAATCAGGAAAGTGGCGTGCTGACAATCTTAAAGTGTTCGAAACTGTTTCAGCAGGTTTTGATTTCAAATGTCTGAGTGTGATATTTTTCAACAATTCTTTCAGCTAGCTCAATTCTGAATTCCAAATTTGATTTTTTGTTCCCTTTTTTTTTCCACAGCTGAAAAGCATTAAAAATTGTTATGTCCAATAAATAACGAAATATTTTCTTGTAATATTTCCTTTGACAAGATCGAGTTACGTCATAGTATCCAATTTGCTGATCCATGCGATCTACACCGCCCATCGTGTTATTGTAATCTAAAGCAATCTTAGGCTTCTCTATTTCCACGTTTTTCAATTTATTTGGGACTTTTACGATTTCAGGATTATGAATTGAGCTTATAAAATGAACATATTTTTTATCTCTCCATCGCATTATCATCATCTTACCTCTTTGATAGGCAAGTAAGTCTCCCTTTTTAAGCTTTTCTGTTTTCAGTTCCTTCGGTAGATCTTTTCTGTTAGGTCTTAATGTTCCAAAAAAATCAGTTTTAGATTTCAATAAAATTTCCCCTAACTCGGGAGAATTGTAGTAATTATCCATAGTAAGGCAGTATCCTTTGTTTAATAGCGGCTTAGACAATGCCAAAACTACCTGAGTAGAAAACGAACATTCTTTATTTTCTTCAGATATATCTGTGCCTTTACCGACATAAATTATAATAGACCACACGTATTCACTATGAGATTCACATAACATAAACGTTTTGATACCGAATCTGGCCCTTTTAAGTGGTAAGTATTGGATCCAAGAAAGTCTCCCTTTATACAACAATAGACTTTCATCAATACATATGTCTTGTTCGGGTGTATAAACTTCCGAAAATTTTTTCTGTAAGTAATTTAAAACTGTCCATATTTTTTTTAGTTTTGGCTGAGGATGAGAAGAATCAGTGTTTTCATTTCTATCAAAATGAATAAATTGCATAATAAGGAGGTTAGAAAAACTAGGAGTTTCAATTAACTTTCTTTTTGACCAATACATTCTTACAGTTGGTTTCATAATTATTCCTTGCAAAATTAATGTTGCAAAAAATACTCTCAATTCATTCGCATTAGTTTCACGCCAATGATGACTTCGGGAATGTTCTTTGCTCTTAAATTTATTTAAATTTTCATCAGCAAAAATGTTGGTTTCAGTAACAATATGATTTACAATCTCATCAGTAAAAAACAGCTCGAAGTACTCTAGTGGATCAGAAATATTTGTCACGGAAGCTTTCATGCCCACATCGCCAGTAAAACTAAATCGGCTAGGAGCGGGAGAACTTGAATTAATTTTACACCACTGTCGAACACACGAAAAATCTTCCTCATCGCTTGAATCGTCTTCTGAGCTTGATATACTGTGAACAAAGTCTTCATCAGACTCGAAACTTGATAAGCTTTCTGTATCACAATCATAATCATCATCATAATTATGTAACTTTCGCTTTTGAGCCATTTTACTTTACAAACACCCTAAAACACGCGCCAAAATACGCATAAGAAGAAGAAGGTAAAAAAAAAACATCCCCCTTCATTATGAAAAGAAATTTATGGGACCCGTACTGCCATCTTTAGGCAGTAAAACTAACTAAATTTCGCGAGTCGGAATCGTTTGTAACATAATCAATGCAGAATAATAACGGTGAACGAGGTCAGCTCGTCAGCGCGCGTTGGGGAAAATTTTCACTACGCGAGTAGGGCTCGTTTCTAACCATTACGGTCAAAATTTTGCCGACGAGCGGAACTCTTTGCGCGCATTACGAAGCAAGATTCAATTGCAAGCTGAACTCGTTCATAACCGTCAAAGGGTTAATGTAATGGCGATCGTCAGAGAGCATTGCAATAAGAATTTGCTCTCGATGGGCAAAGCAAACATTGTCCTAAATAATTTTTTTTAGCATTTGTTTTATGCCGTTTTCTGTGATGTTTAGTAGCCGAGTAATTTCCCATAAGTTTTTAGATCCATTTTTTAGATGTGGATTACATTTGGTGTAAACCTTCCGGCTGCATAAACTTGGATTACATACTTTGTGAATGAACCTACAGACTCTGATGGTCAAACAGTGCTTATATAAAGGTGAAAAATTTTATTCGCCTGTGTGAGCCATCTTGCATAGGACATGTTTCTTGGGTTCCTATTCGCTAGTTCTTCTGAGTAATATATTGATGAAATAACTTTGCAAATGTCTAGCAGGTATTTCTGGTCTGTGCTGAGTACATTTTTCTCGATTTCAGGAAATAATGTTTCAAAATTTCTCTCTATGGCTTCAAAAATTGAAATAAGAAGGGAATTGCAGGTGGACAAAGATTTTCCTATTGGTCCAGCGAATCCCTGTGGGTTAGAATCTAATTTTTGCCAATGATCTTGTCTAATAAATCATGCAGAGGAAATTCACTGAACTCTGAGGTGACATGTGATCCATTGTAATGATTCATTCTAAACATGTCCCACGCAGAATGGAGGGCAACGATGAACAGAATTCTCCGCCTTTAAATGAGCACTCACTTCCCATCAGAGTCTCTATGTTCACTCAAAAAGTACTATGCAATCCACGTTTGGCCCCAGGATGGTTTACCATCAAATGTAATTCACATTGAAAGAAGAAATCTAAAAACTCATGGTAAATTATTCGGCTACTAAACAACACAGAAAACAGAATAAAACAAATGCAAAAAAAAGTCATTTAAGCAATGGTTGCTTTGCATACGCAGAGGAAATTCTAATTTCAATGCTTTCTGACGATTGCCATCACATTAAACAATTAGCTGCCCAGCACATAATAGTTGAAATATGAGAGTAAATGATGGTGTACGCAAATCTGAAATATCGACAATCAACTTTGAAGCGAATAATTATATAAATCAAATTGACTGGAAAATTGTTGTGGTAACAGAATCCCTAATTAATATGCATTTATCAGGTGAAATTTTGGTAAAGATAATAGACGGCTGAATAGATTACATAAATATCATCCCCACTGCATTACATTTTTTGCCTTCTCTTACACAAGCAGTAGAAAAATACGTGAAGTAGATCACAGCAGCAGCATCCAAAGTCTGTGGATACAAAAAAGAGATTGACTAGGTTGATACATTTAAAACTTATGCCATTATTTGATAAAAACTCACAATTTAAAGTATAAATAAAACATTGTGTTCAGATGGTAGCGTGGTCGAGATAGATGTGCTGGGAAGTTTTGAAAGCAACTAGGTAAGAGCTGTATTTTAAACAACAATTCATTGAATGACACAACAAAGTTTCAACGTCCCTTTTTACCGAAAGTTGTCAATTTTGCTCCAGTTATACAGAATAAAGATATCGTTTTATCATTTAAATATGTTAAGACTTTCATGACAAAGGTTTAAATAACACTTTTAAATAATATCCATCTCTATAGGAATTTTTTGATTTTTTTGAAAAAAATGTGAAATTTTACCCAAAATTTCGACTTTTGGACCAAAAGCACAGACTCAAGCCATTTTTTATCAGCGGTAAAATTCCACGTACTTGATGTACTAGTATAAAGGCAACTTTTGGCCCCTACCCATTTTTGATTTTTAAAAAATAATTTTTTTTGCTTCACCCTACTGCGCATGCGCAACTGTAGAATTTTAATTTAAAATTATGGCTAATTAATAAAATATTTGAACAAACAAATGTACGATAACAAATCTGTGGCCAAATAGCTTTCATTTAAAAAAGATTGGTATAATTTGATGCAGTAGTTTCTTCTCATGGACTGTCGAACGAAAACGCTTAGCGTTTTAAATATATAGATTATTGCTCCATTCAGCTGAATTGCGGTCTTCCATCAATAAAACACGTTCTATATTGTTTCTGGTTCAATTTTGAACCATGCATTCTCAATGGTATCTTTCAAATCTTTAACTGAAGAATACTGCTTTCCATTTGGATAAACTGCATGAGTGAAAATACCCCACATATTTTCTATAGGGTTTTAATCACGGCTAATTGCTGGCCATTTGAAAACAGATACTTTTTCAACTTAAGCCATGTTGAAGTTGAGTTTGAGGTATGAATCAAAGCATTATCTTGTTGAAATTACTGTTTTTCTCTACCCCCTCCTCCCAATCAGCCAATACAACCCAAATCAATGAGTAATGTTGAAATTTTCTAAAGGAAGAAAGGAAACTTTTGGAACACAGGTAGTTTCGGTCAAGTTTTGGTCTGGCCAAATTTCTGGCAGCATTTATAACACAAAAGAATTTTTGACGAAACACAGATTTCAGGCCGAAAATTAAACTGAATTTTCTGTCAGTCTCTGGACATGAGTATGATGATCTGTTTGAAGATGAAAATAGCACAATGTATTTCAAAATCTTTTGAATTTTTCTTGAGTAACTATGACTTGTACCTTTGATGAGAGGTCTTTTTTTTTTATTAGCTATCTCGGGGACAATGCCAAATGATGTATCATGTGGCTTGTGGTTCAACTGACAGCCATTTCAGGTGTAAACTGTGGTCTAAACACAAACACATTCTTCTCGCCCAAAAACAGAGTCAATCCCGATTGGCTCAATAAGAAATCATCCCTTCGAGTGGGAAATGGCTAACAGTTTTTGCAGCTAATTTTCACTGTAGCATTCGGCAACACGTGTTGGTTGTTTTCCTCATATGTTATGCAAATTGTAATATGTTTTTGTCATATTCCTGATAGGGAAGGTTAGTATATATGCTGGATTTTCTTGTTAGTGTTTAGCAGTTGATGTTTTTAGTATATAATCATGAAAGCTTCATCTTGAATACTTGAAGAAAGTAGATATTATAAATTAACAGTGTCATGACATGATTGTGTTGTACTCAGAGCTATGAATCTACTCAAAAAGATTTTATACATTTAATTTCTTTTTGTCATCATCAGTGAACACAAATGAATATATTTAGATAACAAATTATTTGTTTATTTTTGCCATAGAGTAGCAAACAGGCAGATAATAGTCCAAGAGCCGACAGCACAAAAACCTATGTTATCAAGCGCATGAATAAAACCTTTATTTTATGGAAGAGTAGAAGTAGGAGAATCTAATGATCTATGTCTGCCGGAAGTGAAGTTGTGCATAAGCCAAAAATTAATACCACCAGTGGTTGGCTCATAGGTAATAATTGTAATAATTAAAAACTCTTATGATACTCATCAGCGTACATATGAATAAAAACTATATTAAAAACACATTAAAAATTAATCCCAAAGTTTCATGCTCTTTCGAATGAGCCATCAAAAGGGGAGAAGGTTCTTGACCTCCACGAAGCAAAGTTACAAACAGCACAGTCATTTTCACAACATCAAACTGAAAACATTTCAGTAACTGATCATTAAACATCAAAATCAATGCTGCATCGGATATGGCGCCATCTGTTGGTAGGCTATAACATTATTATCAGAAATTAGGAAAATCTGAAATTAACATTACAAATGTACTTCTTTTAAAATATTTAACCAAACATTAGAAATCTGAAATGAGATATTGTCGTTGCAAAATTCATTTTTTCTCAGACTAATTTCTATGGATTCTATTTATCATTGTGTTTGTCCTACAACTATTCCCCATGTTTTCATATCTTTGTCTGTAGGACAAACACATTGATAAACCTATGAATCAAAACAATGGTAGTACCAATTTTTGGCTCATGCACCGCTTTACTTCTGGCAGACATAGATCATTAGATTCCCCTACTTCTACTCCTCCCTAAAATAAAAGTTTTTTTCATGTGCTTGATAACATAGGTTTATGTGCTGTCGGCTCTTGGACTATAATTCTTGAAAAAATTGGGGAAGGTGAAAACAGAATTTTTTTTGGAGGGGTGATGACAAGAAGTTTAGATGACTGGTTATTTATTCATTGTAGCTATAAAATATATAGGCAGTTTTTGTTTAATTAAAGAATTTCAAATTTTTTTTAATTTGTGCGCTGGGGAAAGGCAAGGAGAAAATTTATTTTGGGATGTAGAGATAGTTTTAAAAATGATTAATTATTTATTTTATTATTACAATAAAGCAATAAAAAACAAAATTTTTAAAGTGAAAAGTTTTAAAGATTTTAAATTTGTGTCCTTTTTTTCTGGAAGGAAGGGCAGACAAAGGTTGAAAGTTTTTTTTTTTTTGGAAAGGGGGGGGGGGGATAAGGTTATATGAAGGATTGTTTATTGTTGCTATAGAGTAAATAGGCAAAAAATATTTGTGAGCTGGGGGTTAAAAGGGCAAAGTGGAAATTTTGAAGTAGGACAGATTTATTACTGATATCTACTTATCATTCTTGCAATAACTTTCTGTGCTGTATGAGGAAGAAAAAATTTTGGAAGGTAGAGTAGGAGGGTTGGTAGTTGAAATTGTTTAAAAAGCAAACATCTGCCAAAACCTCAGAAAATTCTCACTTTTTTCTTGATTAATTTCAAATTCACAATTGTTCTGCAGTGAAGCAATTTATAAAGGAATATAAAGCAAGTTTGTTTGTTTTTTTATTTTAAAATGCAAATTCTGCTTATATATACATTTTTTTCTTTTTCAGTTGTCCTGTAGCAAAGCCATTTGTTCTAAGACATATGGTGCCCTTTTTGGCACATTCTGTTTTACGAATTTCAACAGTGAGCATTTGTTTGCTACAATAATGTAAAGTAGCTACAGTCAAAGTTACCACAACTGACAATTGCCCAAAGCAAATTAAAAAGAATAAAAAAAGCTGATTATTCATAAAATCAGATTAACCCTTAGATACTACATTTTGATGCTAAATTAAATCTGTGAGCAAAAATACAGATTTTCAGTTTATTTTGAACATAAAATTATCAAATTAAGTTGAAATGGTTAACAATATCTTATATCAGAATATGCTCGGAATTATATATATATAACTGTAAAAATAACCTTAAACTTATCCTGATTTTGGATACCATGTGCCGATGTACATTTGGATAAAATAACTGAGTTTTTATTAGGTATTTTGTGTAATATTACTATTTTTCTTTGCTATATAATAATTATTTAAAAGGTAGTATTGCTTTTACCATTTCATAGCATTTAATTTTATTCTGGTTTCAGTTTGAAACTATTCTTTTGGTTATATTAGTCGTTAGAGTACAGGAGAAAAAAAAAATTTCAGCTTTTAGCTTTTTTCTCACAGAAAACGACTGATGATTTTGCTTATATAATTGAATTCTGTACTCTTGATAACGTAATTCAATATATAAGCTTTTCAATTATTTTTATCGAAATCCATATTCTTCTTTTTTTCTTTATTATTAATTCTTGTTATATAGTACATGCGATTTTATTTTATACATAGGAGCTTGTTTATTATGTTTTTGGTATCCATTCGGAGTCTTTGGGGACACTGCATCGTTGTAAATTCATTCATGCTATCACAAATATTGATGGTGGTCAGTAATGTTTAATTAATGGTTATGTATATATATTAACTTTATATTGCAACGAGATTTGCATTTCATCTGCCATCTATGAACCATTCCTATTAAATAACCACTTTTTAAAATGTGCTAAAAAATTATTTTTGAATTTAAATTATTATTATTATTATTCACTTCTTATAAATGACATGCATTTTTCTTTAAAGCTCCACTTATTTGTAATCTGAATTTAGACTATAACTGGTATTTTAAAATAGAATTTTTAATATACCTTACCCTTTTTTATAAAAATGGAACAATTCTGCGATGTCAAAATGATTAAATAAAATAGTGGGTTTGACCATACAACAGTTTCCCCCAGACAGTTTCAGGAGGGTGCTGCGCCTGCCCTTATGTTTACAAAATAGCACCCCTCTTGCCCCTCATTTAAAAAATTAGCTCCCTTGTTGTCCCACCAGAAAAAAGTGCTTTTACTCCTTTGTTTATTAAAAAATTTACTTGCATAGTAAAAACTGACTCATTGCTGTCTTTAAAATAGTGTTCTGTCTATTAAATATTAAAAAGTAGTTTTAAAAATCAAAAGAACGCCTTTAAAAATTTCAAGAAATGCCCTTAAGAACACAAAACATGCCCTTTGGAATCCAAAAGTGCCTTTTTCCCACAAGCAGCACTCTGCCCTTTTTTAAACCTGGGGGAAACTCTGCATACAACTTTCCAATTTCCATGCTATCTTTTTTACCGCAGGAAGTTCTGATGTCTGTCTGACAACCATAGAAGGTCAGCAGGGTTCAAAAGAAAGAAGCAAATTTGACATCAAAGTCCTTCCATCAAGCAACAAAATGAATGCCATATCTACTTATAAGAATTACAGAAGGGAAATTTGTAGGCAAAACTGCTATGACATTTACAGGTAGAAATAATCAACTTGTGCACTACAGAATGTTTATTATGCAATAATTGAACACTGATTATTAAAATGTTTTAGGAGTGTTATTATTCTTTTTTTCAAACATGTATCCTTGCACTATGAAACTTCTAAGTGTCCATATTCTAAATTTTAAAGAAAAAGAAAAGCAATTACCTAAGCTAAAAGTTATTTACTTTTAAATTACCTAGTAAAATTTAGACTGTTCTGCATAAAATAATACATTATCTTATGACCATAAAAGTAAACACAGAAATTTTTTGTGACTAAATGCTTTATTTAGGTGATTTTGCGAAATATGATTTACTTCTAGAGTAAATACAGTAGACGCGCTCAAATCTGCACAGCTTGAAACCACAGATTATGCGGATTTCTGATCATTGCTTTGTTTATATATTTTTTAAGTAATTTGAATGTAATAATCGGGGTTGTAAAAAAAACAGGTTAAAAAAAAAACAGCCCATGTGGGTAGCTGGACAGGTAGCCCGGGCAGCTACCAGCTACAACACTTATGGTTGTAAAAAACCCAGGTTAAAAAAAACAGCCCAGGCGGGTAGCTGGGTGGGTACCCAGGCAGCTACCCACTACAACCCTGGTAATAATGCAATCAAAATTATAATGAATGCTTACAATATAGTAAAATATTAAAATAATTAAGTAAAGTAATAAACTAAAACAATAAAAATTAAGATAGTTTTAAAAATGATTAAATTATTAAAAGTAAAAGTCAAGTGAATAATTAATAGTGTATAATTAAATATGCATATTAAAGATGAGATATATTTTTCTTGATTTATTGAGTGAAACTTGCCTCATAAAGGTACATACTAATTCACATAAAAATCATGAAATAAGGAAGTTTTATTCCAGGTTTAACCAGGCTTAATAACTGAAAAAGCTTGATTAATACATAAATATATTTGGTAAAAAAATTGCAATTACCTGTGATATAAGCTATATATTGATTTTTTTTTTCAGAAATAAAGGAGGTGGGTTGATAAAGGCTGTTTTTCGTCCATCATTCATGCGAAAAAAAAAGTTTCAGTTTCCGAAATTTTTTCAATGTTTTTTGTATACTTAAAGATATGTATTTTTTTTATGATATAAGATTTACATGCTAAATAAAATAGGGAGTCGTAGAAATTATAGCCCGAAAATAGAGCATTTCGGCTTTTTCTTACATTTTTGCCATTTTTTTTCATCTTTGAACTATTTTCTCTTTAAGAAGCATTCCATGAACCAAATTAATTTTGACTTGCAATGATAACTTTTTATAAGCTTTCATATGAGCATTATTTTATTTTGGTTCTGTGTGTGCTTCTACCTATTAGAAAAAAATATATTTCATTGTATCATTGACATCTCAAGGTGAGTATCAGATGCACTGCTATCGGAGCATGTTCAGATTTGTTTTGCTGCACGCAAAAAGTATTTACGTAGTTCAGATGTCAATGTTTTTTTTTAAACTGTTGTTGTAAATATTTATTGAAAAATTTAATAATAAATAATTCCTGGAAGTCAGTGTGATTGTTGTAAAACGTGGTGAAAAGCAAATAGTGATTTTCGTATCTTTTCTAACACAAAAGTTACGTAGACATACTTACAAATTCTAACAACTGCAATCTACAGAGTGGTTCTAAGTTGTGCTCTAAATGCAGATCATATGCATTTCCTGTGCCACGGGCTCGAAATACTCCTATTTCTTCTTCTGTGATTACAATAAGAGATTGTACAATAACGAGTACTGCCGACAACACCACAAATAAGAAACCTAATATACATTTATCAATACCTCGCTGTCACATCTCTAACACTTGTTGTATAATATGTAAGTATAAGAACTTCCTCATGACAGTACCAAAAGCAGCTCAAACTCAAGCCTTTATAGAAACTGGAATCTATATTTTGTGAAAAAACAATGCTGTAAAACTCATATTCCGGGATTGGTATTCAGTGGGTTGGCTCTGGAAGCTTTACACCCTGTAAGTGAGAATACATCAATGTATGAAAAATATATTGAAAGTCTTTTAAACAGTATCTGAATAATAGCAAAGAAGAGTTATCGATTTTGACACACCAGAACAGCTTTCCGAGTACGATTATTATACTTTCATGGGTATGTGCATGTGTGATTTTAACTATATTTTTGAACTAGTAAAGTTCTAAATGTGTTCCTCGAAAAAGAGGTCATCCCGACTTGCTAGGCAGTTTTACTTGTAAATCTTAGAACTGGTCTCTCTAATGGTGTTCTGTCCACAAAATTCAATGTAAGAAAAAGATGAATAACATCTTCTGTGCAATGTGCATACAAAAGGAGATCTGGACTAAACTAACTGATACAGATCTTCAAGATTTTCTGGAATATACCAACTTAAACAAAGCCAATCTTACATCTAGGAGTACTTAAATTAAGAAGCTCTCTTTACATACATCGTGAAGATGATTCTGTCCTTTGATTTCTATTACGATTACGATACACAAATGCGAAAAACTATTATATAAAAACAGAGCAAAGCAATATCACACAATAATACTGTCAATGTAAAGTACGTGCAAGGGTCGTAGAATGTTGTGCACATGTTGCTTCCATATCATGGTTTCTGGTTTACTGCTGCCACTACCGAAGTTAAAAAAAACAAGTCTTTAATATGCTCATACAGTACAAGAGGCTGACGCTGGATGGTCCAGTAGTGATTTGGGTGAAGAAAGCAAGGAGGAAGACTTACCTAAAACACATTGCCAAAAGTGCCTGAAACTGCACTTATTTTCTGTTATCGATTTTTTCCGATATTTCATATATTGAAATAATAGTTGTAATAAGCTCCATTTATCTTAATTTTGCATTTAGTGTTGTATTTACTAATGAGTATATGGATTAACCCTTAAATGCCGAGTGTTGCTTTTCGGCAACATACCTAATTTAGGCTTCTAAAATACTATTAAAATAATACTGAACTATAACACCTAATGTTGCCAATAAAATACATTCTGAAAATATTATTAAATTGATTTTCAACATGTAGATGGCAACACTTGTGCTGTTTAAGAATAAAGATAGATTTATTTTTTCAATTGTTGCTACTTGCTCTTTTTGTTTTTTTGGAAGCTTTCGAAATACCCTATTTTGTTCTGTAGTGAGCAAGTAAAATTTATTTCTTATTATAATTCCTAAAATTCTTCTGTGTTTAATATTATAGAATTTTATCAAGGAAAATTATTTTGTCAATTAAAGGCCAGTATTGCCGATTAGTAACAAATGGTTTTTTATCCGTAAACCATACTTAAAACAAAATATGATTTTTTTAAAAGTATTTTTCCCATGATTTATTTGAAAAATGAAAGCCAAAAAACATTATTACAATGATTTTTGAAAAAACCGGCATTTAAGGATTAAAACTAATGACAATAGTGTTTATGTTCATTAATGTATATAATATTTACTTAATTATATATTATATTTTTCTCACCAATTATAGAACTTTCATTCAAAATATTTTTTTTTTCTTATTTGTTATGAAGTATACTAATGAAAAAAATGTAAGTCACATCAAGAGGCTGATGGGTGAAAAATGGCCCTTATCAACCCACCTCCTTTCTACTTCTTTCATGAAAAAGCAATTCAGTTACATTAACTAGAATTACATATTAAAATATCTACAAAATGATACAAAAATAAAAAAGTATGTGATTTTGTCCCTACATCTGAACTGAAAGTTTCATCGTTTACATTTCTGAGGATGTGCAGATTTTCGGGTTGCAGATTTGAGGGAGTCTACTGCATAATAGTTTACAAACAATGCCAAGTTTTAATATTTTTCTGACAAACTACAGAAAAATCTGACTAAGTAGCAGCATTGTAAATGTATAAAAGTATTAAGATATTTAAAAAATACTCACCATAAATGCATCTGCATTAAAGGTAACAGTACCTTCATCCAATAGTAAATATAACTGATGATAAGAAACACTACTACTCTTTATTTTTGAATAAATTGAAGCATATCCCCACTGGCTTCGGCATAAACTGAAAGAATCAAAATAGCAATATAGCAAGTAATGTACATGGAAAATATAAATTTTATAAATATATTTATATATTAACTGTAACTGGACTGAAACATAGTAATTTTGCAAATTACTAAACACTAACTCACTATACCATGGGTTCATAACTTCGAGTCTACATACCCACCACTTTAAGGTCTGCAGATAGATTTTTGAAAGCCTGTGAGCATAGATGGCAAAATATCTTTAAAAAGTGCTTAATAAAATTCAATTTTTGAAATTTTGTTTTACTAACTACTGTATTTTCTAGATGAAAAATCAGAAATTTGATCTGGGTATCTATGACCCTAGCTATGATACTGCTTGTTATATACAAGTACTAAATTGTAATAATGATATACATTTTATATGGTTTATTACATTCATCATGCTTATTTATTTCTAGAAATGCAAAAAACATTGAATATACCTCTTCTAAAAAAATAAAAAACAATCAGCTAAAAGACAGTCACTTTGTTTCTTGTGGCACACTTCTGACCAGTGCTAAAAGTTATATTTATTTGTTACAATTAGCCTTTAGCTAATTTTAACATTGAGTAAAAAAATGAAGATTTCCTAATTTTCAAATTAATTAAGCGGCAGGGGGGGGGGGGTGGCACACAGCAAGATTAATAAAAACTCTTGTAATGTTATGCATTTTTCTTATTAACAAATTCTTAGCATGGTATATCAGTTACATAGGAAATACAAATTAATACTAAATTATCCATATCTAAATATCCCAGTTTTTGTTAGTTTTGTTGCAAAGAAAAGAAGTGGAAATTTCAAAGAATGGGTGGTGATTTAGATTAATTATTGTTACTACAAACTAACAAATAACGCATATTATTATTATTATTATAGGCATAAAACTTTGTTTGCTAAGGGCAAGAAGTGAAATTTTGAATGAGCAGCTATTTAAATGTCTAATTGTTATTGTAACATAACAAACAGAACATTAGATTTGTAAAATTGTAAATAAAGAGTTTTAAGGACATTAAACATTGTATGATAAAAGGAGGGGGATGCAGAGACATGAGGCAAAATTTTCTGAATCAAAGTAATTTAGGTCATTATTTATTTATTGCTACAGCAAAAATACAAATAAAGTAGAAAAAATATATAAGTTTTTAAAGAACTAAACTTAGTGTGCTGGTGGTGTGCAATGAAAGGAAGTGAAATTTTTTAAGAGAAAGGAATAATTTAGATTATTTATTGTTAGTATAAAGAAACAAATAGCATTTTTTAAATTGTTATTAGAGTTTTAAAAGTTTAAATTTTTGTTATATACTAGGGAGCAGAAGTGAGAAGTCAAATTTGCAGGGAAGAAATTTAGATGATCTATTACTTATTTATTGTTAAAACAGTAACAGAACAAAAAATCCTCCTGGTAATCCTCCTGGAACTAACTATGCATTTTTTCCCGCAGTTATTTGACAAAATTCACATCTTTTCTGCGATCCTTTAATGAAATTCACGTTTTTCACAATCTTTTAATGAAATTTGCAGTTTTTTTGCGAATTTTTGATGAATTTTGTGATCTTTTTGGCGAAATTTGCTCTTTTTTTCGTGATCTTTTGAAGAAATTTGCATTTTTTCCCGATCTTTTGACTAAATGATTTTTCTTTTGTGATTTTTTGACAGAAATTTGCATTTTTCTGTGATCCTTTGATGAAATTACTGTCGTTCATGATTTTTTGATTTAATTTGCATTTTTTTCATGATCGTTTGACAAAATTCGTGCTTTTTCCGTGATCCTTTCATGAAATAGACAATTTTTTCTGCAAAATATCAAAGAAATTGATTTTTTTCGGTGACCATTTGTCAAATTTTTCGATATTTTTATTTTCGAATTTTCGGACTGATGACAAAATTTTCGGAACCGAATGCCTTAAAATTTCCGAAAATTCAGAACAGAATCATTCCTGTTCTTCCCCCCAGTATATTCTTTTCTTGCATATTAGTATATTAATTTTGCATCACCTTTTTTTTTTTAAACAGGATTCCATCATAGGCAGGTTCTTTTTTACACGTTATAATATATTTTAATAAGTGTAGAAATGTGCTATTCTTTAAAAAGAATAAATTTTAATGTTTAATTGTTCATTGGTTAAGTATAAAGAGGGTAGAACAGGGGGTTGATCCCCCCCTCTCTTAATTTAGATAAATGGGTTTTCATGCAGAATTATCCAATTTGCTTCAAATTTGGTATACTGGTTTATTCAGATAAGGCGCTTCCCTGATTATTTACAGTTTTGCTCAAAAAGAGTGGTTCTATTTTATGAATAATAGACATAAATAAGGGTATAATATACAATTAGTGTGAATAGCCTGTGAGCTCAATGCCATCAGTTTAACTGGGCACTTTTCTTTTTATTTTAATAATGTTCATATTGTACAATCAACACCTAAATAAAGGAGGATGGTCATGGTTTGGGAAGCCATTTCAGCTCAAGGTAAGACAAATTGTTTCTTAGAAGATGAACTCAAAAGTGTACACCCATATTTTAGAAATATTTTGGCATATGATTGCTTTTAGGAGATGAAAATTTCATTTTCCAACAAGATAATGCATTGTGCCATATCCCCAAAGTTACAAAAAAATTGGTTTAATGATAAATCTCATTATTTGATTGGCTAACTTAATCGCAGAACACAGACAATATTCATGTAATAAAGAATTTGAAGAAGCTATTTACAATCCCTTTGCAGCTATACCAACATTGCATTTATTAAAACTTGTTACAAATATGTCAAATAATATGACTGAGATCCTCCAAAATAAAGACAGTCATGTTTCTTATTAAAACTGTATCTATTCACCTTATAAGCAGTGTCCTTATAATTATGACCATTAAGAAATTGTAATACTTTTTCTTATTTCACATATTTTTAAATTGTATTGAAACAATAAAGCTTTGATATAACTAAAAACCCTGCAATATAAAACAATGTGCGGAAGTTTTCATTTTATTTGAAACGATGCATTTTTGAAATCCACATTTTACTCTCTCCTGAAACAGAAAATATCAATTGAGTCATTTCACAAAATGGCATATGTGTATCATGTTCTTTTTCAAAATGAACCACAACTGCCTTCACATTAACATGTCTTGAATAAATATTTTTAAGGTTTGTTTTGATGTTAGTTATGTTATAAATGTTTTTAAGGTATTACCTACAATTTGCTGAAAAATAATGATATTTGATATTTTTTTTTTTAGAAACTATACATAGGAATGAAATTCGGCTTGAAGGTATTTATTACACCAATTTTTAACATCAGTAGAATTTTTTTTTTAATTAAAAATCAAAATGGTGGCACTGGAGTTGTAGCAATATGGTGATGCCAAAACTCTAGCCCTCTGCGGCTTGCTGCACAGATGCATCTCAAATGAACCTGGAACATTTCTCTTAATACATTTCAAATTAGAAACAGAAATACACAATATCATTAAAAAACATTGATATTTGTATAAATGGCAAACATGAAAAAAACAATGGTATATTTTGCACAAAAATTTTACTTTGATACATTGTATAAAAGTACCGTAATTTCCAGGAGATAAGGCGCGGCTTATATGTGTTTAAAAGTTAATTTTTTCTCTGTGCGGCCTATACAATGAACTTTTTTATTCTCATCAAGGTGTTGCAAGCAATATTACATAAAGCAGAAAAAAAACTGGAAAATTTCGGAAAAAATAGTAAATTTTCCAGAAACCAAAATTAAAAGTTTCGATTTAAAAAAAAAAAGTGTAGGGAAAAATGAGGAGGTATTCAATTTTTTAAGAAATTTTAACAAAAGAACATTTAAATTACTATTTGAAAGCAGATACGAAAAGCAATAAGCTAAATTTTGTCTTTTACTGATAAATTCATACTCCACTTTGTCAATAAATATCAGTTACTTAGGTATGTATAGTATGATTGATGCACTCCTTAATAAATCTATTGAAATACTGAAGAGAATACAGCAGCAATTTCTATTTTGAACTTGCGTTAAAAAATATATATATATATTTTTTTTTACAGATCGTCAATGTACAGTAAACTCTCTGTAAGGCGGACTCTGTGTAAGACGGAAATCTGTTTAACTCTGAAAGATTTTCAAGTCCCTGCAAATCTATAGGCATAGAGTAAAATTTGTCTAAGGCGGAATATTGTCTACTACGGAAAATTTTCTTGGTCCCAATCGATTCCGTCTTAGGCAGAGTTTACTGTATTTGCAGTCATAAATTAGGTGCCATTCTCCTATCATGCCTGGTGCCTGTGATGCCAGGTCACTGCCCGCTTGATCCTAGCACAAGTGCACAAAGGAGCTAGATTGATTTCAGACTTCTAACGCTCTCTTCCATTTTCAAATCTAAGACCTTCTTAAACTGCATCCTACTCTTAAATTAAATTTACAGTAAGAATACAAAAATCTGGAATCATCGGTACCGTGACGTCTTCGGATTATTGGACATTTTTGAAACACAGCTTCTATATTCATTACAAAAAAGTAAAACTGCCCTTTTTTAATGAGATGAATTTCATTTTGCGTATTCCTCCCATGTACGATGTCATCGTTCCTCTTTTTGGCACTAAAACACAATTTTGAGGGCACTTTCATGAAGACTCGTTGCTTTTATAATGATAATAATAAAAACAAAAAATGGCCTATCGTAATGGCATCTTGGACTTGGTATGTGAATTCTAAAACTTTCAAGTTTCATTCATTTACGAATGAAAATGTCTTCGTGAATGTTACCGAAAGTAGGAAGTTTAAATTTCAAAACAGCCTTTAAAAGTGATATTTGAATAATATTCAGAGTTTTTTAGTCTTTCTGGTTTTTTGGTGTCCTGATATTCAGCATTTCACTATAGTATAGTAGCAACATTTAACGCAGTTCTCAAATCAAAACTTGCTACTTTCTTTCATATTCATGAAGTCACCTTTATTTTTTTTATTTATGAAATTTCTAGGTATTCGTATTAAGATAAAAATGGCATTGTTTTTCTCTTTCTTATATACATATATGTACAGAATCTTCCAGAAATGTCAAAGTTAGCTATTTAAACGGATTTTAGAGAGACTAGTCAGGGAAAGGTCATAATTGGGAATCTCAAGATATAATACATTTATAGAAAGACACGAAATGCTATCCGATTCCAAAGAATTTGACTAATAACATCTCAAATTTCATATTGTTACTTTTTAAATAATTTTGAAAATGTGTCAGAAAGATTTGTGCTCTCAAGCAAAGAGAAATATCATATTGAACCTTAAAACTATATTACTGAGCCTTAAAATATTTTATTGAGACTTTCATTAAATATTAATAAAAATCTCTTTCCATCTTAATTCAAAATAAGAAAACTTTATTCTTGAATGTTTAATCTACTTATGCACACCTAATGTCCAGAACAAATAGCAAAAAACCGCAATGTGTCTTTTAATGTATATATGATTACTTTACTTAATTGGAAATGCAATCAAAAGTTGACAGGCAAAAAAGAAAATGCAGCAGCATCCATAAACTTGTTTATGTGACAAGTGAATAATCTTGCTCCGAGAGCTATTTATAATATATATATATATATATATATATATATATTTATAATATATATATATATTTATAACTGCCATTTTTTTTTTTTTTACGCGTAATCCTTTTTATTATTCTTTCTTTTTTTACATGAATCGTATTATTGTTAAAGTTATCCTTATTATTAAACTGATTTGTTGAGATTTAATGCGTGAACAAAATTAATAAACTAAAAAAAAAAAATATTTTTAATAATAAACTAACTTTGATGTTCAAAGACTTGTTAAATATTTCGACAAAAAGAAGTTTATTGAGCTTTTCCCTTTCATCGCAGCACTTGATATTTTATATTTTCTCTCACGATGTAACCCAATTACAGTCCTGCATCATGGTGCAGGTAGCTGAAAATTATTTTGCCGGGGTCAGGTCGAGTTGCGGGCCAATGAATTTTTTGTTGTAAGGATGCGGGTTGACTTCAAATGGAATTTTCAGGTTCAGGTTGGGTACTCTAAACCTGATTATCCACAAGGACAGGGATGACAGGGATGACCACCCCGGGAACCCAGCTTTTGCTTTAGAGTATCCGCAAGGACAACGGGAAACCTGCTCAGGGCCCCCACAGCTAAAAATCAAGTGTTTTTCTTAAAATGAATACAAATTGCAAAAATGTTATAGGTGCCCCAAATGGATCTTTGTCCGAGGTCCCACATAGTGTTAATCGGACCCCTAAAAAAACCTGCAAAGGTTATTTTCAAACCCAATCTTACTTTCTTACAATTCACATAGTAATTTTCTGTCATAAAAGCTTATAACTTACACTTATTCTTGCTCGGTTTCTAGGGCATCGAATAGTCTCCTCCCTCCCCCCTTTTCGTATCAAGGTAAAGAAAGAAATTATCTTTCAGAAAAGGGTGTCAAAGTTGGCATTTTGAACCGATTTTCACAACATATCTATGAGAGAAAAGTCATAATTAGAAAGCAATAAGGGCGTACGCAGACAGAGCCTTAGGCAGGGCCGAACCGAAACTAGCCTTTTTTGCACCCAGGGCAAAATGGATTTTGGCGCCCCTCCGCGTATATTTACAAAGAAAATTTTACTAATTTTCTAATAGCCAACTTTTTTTTAAAATTCAAAATATGTGACACTGAACTACGTAATCTGCTTTGTCAAATAGTAATTCATTAAAATCTTGAAAGCGGAATCGAAAAGAATGGAAAAAAAATTCTGCTTTATACAGGATCCTTTTGCAATATCAACCTTAGATTCTTCTATGTTTTGGCATTACACCAGACAGAACGATTTTAACAATGTCGTTCTAAACATAGACACTTGAGAAAAATCGACAAACAAAATCTTCATTCGGCCCCCCTTCGTTTTGGCACCCGGGGCACATACCCTCTCTCCCCCCCCCCCACCCCCCACCCTTAGTTTCAGCCCTGGCCTTAGGTAAGGTCATAACTACTCAGCTCCCTTCCCTACAAAATAAAATTTTGACTATGTTAGTGGAAAGCAATGGATTATAACTAAAGACATACCACGTTGAGAGAAAAATGAAACACTTTATTCCATTCTTAACCATTTAAATAGAGTAATGTCAACAAATTTCATGCATTTTTGATTAAAACTACTTTGTGAATTCATCAGAAAATTTCATGTTATTAAACAGAGGTATTTTTTTTTTCTTTTCTTCGATTGGGGCTATATTTCGAACTTGTGAATCAATATCTGCTGAAATGGAAATGAGACACACTGAATTCAGTTATTGAGAACGATTTTTAATAATCAGTTTTTTTTCGCCCATCAAATAAATACGAGAATAAAAAAATTTTGCGATTTCCTACTTTTCATCTGCCTTTTTCTTATCTTGTTTTGGGGTACCTGCTTCTACATGAAACGTTCTTTCAAAATCGCAGGGGAACAAAGAAATTTTCGCCCGTTTTCGTGGGGGGGGGGGGAGGGGGAGGATAGTTCTTTTGTCCATCGTACTTTCTGCTTTAAAATCAATTTTACAAACAACAGGTGATGAATAATAGGTCTTCAGAGAGAGAGAGGGAGAGAACGAATTTCAGTAACAGTTATAAAGTAACAAGCTCCCTTATCCCCATCCAGTCTTTAGGTCAAGGTCGAGGCGAGGCAAGATCGGCACAGTTTTCGTACTTTACTCTGTTTCTTATCGCACCATGTGCTGTTTTAATTTTTATTTTTCTTATTCGATTTTTCTTTTGAAGTTTTAAATTATGGCTCCACGGAAAAGCTATACTGCTTCCTTCAAGCTTGTCGTAATTGAAAAAGCCGAAGTTATAGGTAATAGAGCTGCTGCCAGGGAATATCAAATTGATGAGAAATGTATCCAGCGGTGGAGAAAAGAAAAAGATGTGAAAAAGCACATGCCGAAACAGAAGAGAGCTCAACGTGGTGGGGCAATTGTTTTTCCCAGTTTAGAAATAAATCTCGAAAAATGGATTATTGAACAAAGGGGAAAAGGGTTGCCTGTCTCTACTATTAAGATAAGGCTTCAAGCAAAAGAAATGGCCCGACAAATGGGATTAGGTAATTTCAAAGGTAGCCCTTCTTGATGCTTGTTGTATCGTACCTAAAACATTTCTAGGTAGACACAAACACGTGGTAGATAAATTCTACCAAGAGAAAATAAAAAAACTGATCGTATAGATTATTCATTACATAAAAAAAAACCCACCTAAAAAGGAAAAATGCTGCTGTGGGAAGGAAAAATTAATACAGAGATATTTTTTTACTGAGTTAAATTAATGTTTATTTAAGGAATAGGATATAAGCAATTAATATTAAAATCTAGTTCATCTTTAAAAAAATTACACATACAATATTAACAAGTATCATTATTTATCTAATCTTTTAGTTTAAAACTAACAAAGATAGATTGCAAATTTGTTCATGATTGAAAATGATTTATAATTTCTTCGGATAAAATAAATAAGAGGTACCTCTATTAATGTTTACAGTATTTTCATAATTTAAACAACATCTCCAGGCAATTCGTCGGTGTCATTTAGTCTTCTCTCTGAAGACTCTCCACAATCTTGATACTCAATTTCAGCATCATTGCAGCCAATTGGTTTTCCTAGCTCCGGACTCCGCGATCTCTCTCGCTCTTCTAAACCTTCCAGCCGACACACGGTCGCTCCTTCGAGCCTGCCACCTCCGAACCCCGATCTTCCGAAGAGAAAAAAGCCTCGTTTTTAGCGAATATCTCTCCTTTTATCCTCTTGCTTCCTTACCTCTTTCGTCCAGCGCAACGGTACAAAGTTCCGTTCCGCGCCGAAAAACACAGAGATATGCGCTATTATTTATTTTTAGGTCTTTTTGAAATGAATTAATCATCATTTAAATAACACATAATATCTATTTTTACACAGTATTTTCCGATTTTTAAAAGGAGTCTTAGTTGCATGTAAAACGTGGTCCGATCATACGCGGATGAATACTCAAAACATCGCCGATTCGGAACCACGTGCGATTAAAAATGAAATAATAAATTAAGCTTAATTATTTACCAATAGAATAACTCTAAAAACTTCTAAAATAATATTATTTTGTCATTTGAACACATATTTTCAATATTAAATTGCGATTTAGTTGTAACTTTAAATATTTTTTTTTTTTTACATTTTTAAACATTATAGGCTTATATTTTACACATAAAATATTCATAATTACTGAGGAAAAAGTCTTTACATTGGCGGGCGCCAAGCCAACATAAAAAAACTTCCTCAAAATATTATTTGACATTACAATAAACCATTACGTATAATATGGAGTAATTTGAACTATTGACTGACAGAAAAAGAAGTTATTCTAAAGTAAAAAAAACCAACTATTATCTATATAAAACATCTTAAAAATTAGCATTACTTTTTTTTTTTTATATTTAATTATTTAAGGAAAACTCAAATTATCAACATAACACATTACATCTCCGTCCCCTCAAAAAAAATTTTTTCTGAAAAAAAATTTTTTGTAAGCAAAAGAATAAGAATCAGGTCCTCGCCAAAAAAAATAAAAAAAATACATGTTGCATGTGAATACCCCTCTAACTACCCAGATAGAAATTCAAGTAATTGGCTAAACTCCGAACACCCAGTCACCAAAACCAACCAAATCAGGATTCAGACAACTTTACCAAACATTAATGAAATCTTGCTTCATCAAATTTTGACATGCATCCATAACCATAATGTTTAGATTATACATAATAAACAATTCAAGGTGATTTCCATTAGTTGACTGGTGTGTTTAAGATTTATACGTATACTTTATCACATTCATACAATAAATAGCAAGTTTGTTCAAAAATTTAAAACTAAAATTTGATCCTGATTATACAATATATTACACAAATTATACAATACGTTACATAAATTATATTACACAAATTATACAATACAATACAATAGAAAAAAAATTATATACAACACTATTCAATGGTGAAAATGTATTCACCACAAAATCTTATTTTTTCACAACAAAACCATGTGTGTCTCTGGTGCGCAAATTGTAATCACTAACGACTGCAGGTCTCGTATGCTGTCTACAATTTTGCCTAGATCCTGAATGTGACTGACCAGGTAAGCCTGTATTTATGTCAACATTATCAGTGTTAATTTTATTATTGTGTGCATGAGCTTGATTGTTACTACTATCACTATAACCTATCAAATCAAAAACTGGATACTGATCAACAATCTCTTCTACCTGAGAATCCTTAACATCCATGTCAATTTGATTGTTTTGATCCGTATCCCGTTCCCCATTATTAATCTCTTCCTCAAAAAGTGCAGGAAAAATAATTCTTTCAGTGATTTTAGTCAATCTATCAACATGTACTAATTGCTCGTCCTTGGGTTTTTGTATGTGAACAATTTTAAAATTTACTGTATTAGTTTGTTGAGTGATACGGTAAGGTCCTTTATTGAACTGTGTAAGTTTTTTACTAGCCCCTGGCTTAACTACTGGTGTGTACAATAGTACCAAGTCCCCCACTTGTAAATTTTTGTCTGTGGCAAACTTTAACCTATACTCTTCCTGCTTTTCTGCAGCTGTAGTTAAATTTTGTTTGACCAAGCGAAAAATTTTGCTTAACCTTAAATGTAAATCTTCACTTAACTCTCGAGTATCTGCGTAAGATCTTTGAATAGGTTTGGTTATGAGGTCAACAGGTAAAAGTAGATCCCTACCGTACACTAAATGTGCTGGGGTATCCCCTATAGCAGCGTGATAAGCTGTTCTGTAAGCCAATAGAGCAAAATGTAAAACTTTGTCCCAATCTTCATTTGAAGAGTCCACTAAGTGTTTTAACATATTAACTATCGTGCCATTGGCCCGTTCCACAACCCCGTTTGCACTCGGGTGATAACTGGTCGTAGTATGTTTTTTAATGTGAAGTTTCTCATATACTTTTAAGATTGCCTCTGATATGAAAGATTTGCCCTTGTCTGTAGTGAGGTGTTCAGGAATCCCATGAGTAGAAATAAATTTTTCTAACACTGATATTATAACCTCAGATTGTAAATTCGGTACAGGATATGCCTCAGCCCATCTTGTAAAATAATCTGTAATTACAATAATGTGTCTGTTTCCCACTGCTGTAGTACTTAACGGACCCACTGCATCGACTGCAATCTTTTCAAAAGGACGTGAAGTAATTTCGACTCTCTGCAATGGAGCTTTCTGTTTGGATTTATATCCTTTACGAATGGCACACTGTACACAAGATTTAACGTGATTGAGTGTGTGTTTATATTGTCCCCACCAAAAGTAATTTTTCTTAGCTTTAATTAGTGTTCTTTTAAATCCTGGATGTGCTGAGGTTACAGAGTCATGAGCTAAATTTAAGATATGTGAAATTAAAGTTTTAGGAATAACTAATTTAGTTTGATTGTCATTATGTGCATCTTTTTTGTTTATGCAATATAATAAATCATCTTTTAAAAAGAAGGTTAATTCATTTAATTGTATTTCATTTATATTATTTAATTGTTCAATTATGTTTTTACATTTTGCATCTTGATTTTGTGATGATTTAATAAATTCTTTTGAAAAATTTGTGTTGATATTTATTTCTTGTATCACATTGACATTTCTCGATAGTACATCAGCTGGTACATTACATTTACCTGGGGTATGACAATATTTTATATTATAATTTTGCAGTGCAAGAGCCCAACGAGAAACTCTACTACTGTCTTGGATTCTCAACACCTGCGAAATTGCCTGCTGATCACAAAAAAGAGTAAATTCCCTCCCGTAAAGATAATGTCTAAAATTACTAATTCCCCAAACTACACCGAGAAGTTCTCTCTCAAACGTACTATATCTTGTTTCGGCATCCTTTAAAGTTCTGCTAGCATAAGCGACTGGATGCAGATCACCTGATTCATCTTTTTGGCTAAGTACAGCACCTAATGCGAAACCAGACGCATCGGTATGTAAAAAGAAAGGTTGCTCAACATTAGGCAACATTAAACAAGGGTAAGAAGTCAAACACTGTTTCAATTTGTTAAACGCTGAATCTGCTTCCTGACTCCATTTGAAAGGGGTTTTCAATTTAGTTAATTCTGTTAAGGGCTTTGCGATGTCGGCAAAATGATCAATAAATTTTCTATAAAAATTACATATTCCAATAAAACTACGTACAGCTTTTTTGTTTTTTGGTATGGGGAAGTTTTCTACAGCTTTTACGTTTCTTTCATCTGGAGAGACTGCACCATTTTTAATTTGGAATCCAAGGTAAGTTATTGAATTTTTTGCTATTTGACATTTTTCAGGGTTAATTTTCAGGTTATGAGAATTGAGTCTTTTAAAAACCTGATCTAATTTTTGAATGTGTTCTTCAAAAGTTGCAGAACCAATAATTATGTCATCAATGTAAGTATTAGTATCTAAACCTAATAAAATTGTAGCAACTAGCCTTTGAAAAGAAGCTGCAGCATTGATTAGGCCCTGTGGCAATCTTGTCCACTCAAACAAACCAAATTCTGTACAAAAGGCAGTTTTGTATCTGTCATCAGGATGCAACTCCATTTGCCAATATCCTGAGCATAAATCTAAAGATGTATAGTAATGAGCACCATTTAATTTATCTAATAAATCTGAAATGTGGGGGAGGGGAAATGGCAAGGGTTTAGTTTTTAAATTAAGCTTTCGGTAATCGCAAACTAATCTGTAAGAACCATTTTTCTTTTTAACCAATATTACTGGGGATGCATAAGGAGAATCAGAAGGGGTAATTATATCAGCTTCAAGTAGGTCATCAATTTGTTGTTTCAGCTCTGTTCTTAAAGCATATGGTGTCCTATAGGGTTTAGAACGGACTGGAATATCATCTGTTAAATAAATCCGATGACTGGTTGTGTTACAACCTGTTAAGTCTTTAACCGACTGTGCGAAAATAGCTTTATTTTTATTTATGACTTCCATGACTGCCTGTTTTTGTGATTCAGTTAAATGATCTAATTCGAACTTCTCCCCATAAGGATTAAAATCAGTTATCTCATTTTCCACTTCTAAATTATTTACAGTTGTATTTTGGACATTAACTGCTTCAACAAATTCAATTTTTGCTATCTGACAATTTTTATTTATATGAATTTTCCTTTCTGTTACGTTAGCTACTTTAATCCATAAATCTTTGTTGCCTTCATAATTATAAATTCCGTTCGCTACTAACCAAGAATTATTTAGAGATTTATTTGATGGCTGAACAAAAATTAGGTTTTGAGTTTGTGGTAACCCATGAATTTTAATTTTGATGAATTGTTCAGATCGAGGTTCAATAACATTTTTATTTACCGTACTCCCTATACCTTCAAATTTATGTAAATTTATCGAGTTAACTTCTATATTTTTTATATTGTTCCATAAAATCGTATGGTTTATATATTTTAACGTTTCAGTTTTATAATCAATGATAATGTTATGAGATTTTAAAAATTCCGATCCAAGAATTGCGTTATAGTTTGTTTTTAGACTATTACTAATAAAGAAGGTTACGTCAAATTTAACGTCTTGGTCAGTTAAGGAAAGTTTAATTTTCTTATCTAAGCCCATGATGTCATTGTTGACGCCAATGACTTGCATTGTGCAAGACTCAGCTATATCAACCCAACTTGGTAAGAGTTTATTCAAAATTTCGGATGAAATTAAGTTTATTGCTGCTCCTGAATCGATAAGACAATCTATTTTTTGTTTATTTAATTTAAGGGAAATTATAGGTAATTGTCCTACTTCAGCACTAACCGTATCTATGCGTACCAAATTAGGGGGAGAATCCAAAGACAGTGGTACGTTCCCGTTTTGCCCCACTACTGGTTTAAAGAATCTGAATTAGAATTTTGTGATTGTGTGTGTAATGAGGGACAATTCCTTTTTAAGTGGCCTGGTTGGTTGCATTGGTAACAAACAATATTTCGTCTGGGACGGTACTGCCTACCCCCGTATTGTGATGGACCTGCCCCATACCCTTGTGACTGACCTTGGGTGACACGTAATAATGTTTGTACTTGGTTACTAAGTTCTGCGATTTTTCGATCACTCTCGCTGACTACATTTTGAATGAGACTTTTAATTTCTTGCATTTCATTTGAGTAATTATTAGTAGTTTGAGCAATGTTAATTGGTGCTTGTGTTTGGTCATAGTCTGCACATTTCTCCTGACAAATTGCCAAGTCCCAAATATGTTTATAAGTGCTAGGAGAATGTGGCATGACAAATTTTCGCACCTCCGGTAACATACCTTGCAGACATTTTTGTACGAGTAATTTTTCTCGGATGGCCTCTTGATCTGCAAAGCATTTGTAAGATAAACCCAAAACTCTGGACAGGAAAGCTCTATTTGACTCCCTAATATTTTGGCGGGCTGTTGTAAACTCTTGTAAATGGTATGCCTCATCTACAGTTTTACTGAATCGGCTAATTAAGGCTTCTTTTAGAGTTTGTAGGCTGTGTGTATTTTTTAAGTGAGGCTGGGACTTAATAAATTTTTGGGCTTCTCCTATGCATTTCATCTTTATGGCAAAGACGCATTGTTCCTCCTGCCAACCTGCAAAGTCTCTAACTTCTATTATTTTGTCTAGAAAATCAGCTACTGTTATATCGGGATTTTCTCCTGAATAATTTGGGATATTTGAAATGAACTGATTGAAGTTAAAAGTTAGGTTTGGTACCAGAGACACTGGTCCATGTGTGTTCCTCCCATAGCTGTCTGAACTCCTGACTGGTGATAATGTTGGTGGTGAACTGCTACTACCAAAAGAAGTATTTGCTGGGTTATTTTCTTTACTCTCTTTTTTGGATTTCTCATTTTCTACACTATTATTTAAATCAGTTAAAGTAGTATTCTGTTCATTCCCTTTCCCAGCCTGTCCAGCCACCTCCTCAGGCGTATCTGTCTCAGTGCTCATTATTTTCAATTACTGCAAGTTTCCCCCAAAATAATACTAATTGTAATTATAAATTACTATAAAAATATATAAAAATTGTGAAAATAAAAATTTCATGCAACATGTGGAAAATCAAAAATGAAAACTAAGTTAAAGTTAATATTCTCTACAGCCACTTAAATCATGTTAAAAAATGAATTTCTTAAGAAATTACTCCATTTACAAATATTTTCCATTATCCACAGCAGCAAAAGGTAAAAGAAAACAACAGGTGACGGCGCCGAATTTTGGCCGAAAAAAAAAAAAACGCGGACCCGAACCGTGCCGCGACGCCAAAATGGCAAAGGTCACTAGGCACCAAAACTGTGTTGTATCGTACCTAAAACATTTCTAGGTAGACACAAACACGTGGTAGATAAATTCTACCAAGAGAAAATAAAAAAAACTGATCGTATAGATTATTCATTACATAAAAAAAAACCCACCTAAAAAGGAAAAATGCTGCTGTGGGAAGGAAAAATTAATACAGAGATATTTTTTTACTGAGTTAAATTAATGTTTATTTAAGGAATAGGATATAAGCAATTAATATTAAAATCTAGTTCATCTTTAAAAAAATTACACATACAATATTAACAAGTATCATTATTTATCTAATCTTTTAGTTTAAAACTAACAAAGATAGATTGCAAATTTGTTCATGATTGAAAATGATTTATAATTTCTTCGGATAAAATAAATAAGAGGTACCTCTATTAATGTTTACAGTATTTTCATAATTTAAACAACATCTCCAGGCAATTCGTCGGTGTCATTTAGTCTTCTCTCTGAAGACTCTCCACAATCTTGATACTCAATTTCAGCATCATTGCAGCCAATTGGTTTTCCTAGCTCCGGACTCCGCGATCTCTCTCGCTCTTCTAAACCTTCCAGCCGACACACGGTCGCTCCTTCGAGCCTGCCACCTCCGAACCCCGATCTTCCGAAGAGAAAAAAGCCTCGTTTTTAGCGAATATCTCTCCTTTTATCCTCTTGCTTCCTTACCTCTTTCGTCCAGCGCAACGGTACAAAGTTCCGTTCCGCGCCGAAAAACACAGAGATATGCGCTATTATTTATTTTTAGGTCTTTTTGAAATGAATTAATCATCATTTAAATAACACATAATATCTATTTTTACACAGTATTTTCCGATTTTTAAAAGGAGTCTTAGTTGCATGTAAAACGTGGTCCGATCATACGCGGATGAATACTCAAAACATCGCCGATTCGGAACCACGTGCGATTAAAAATGAAATAATAAATTAAGCTTAATTATTTACCAATAGAATAACTCTAAAAACTTCTAAAATAATATTATTTTGTCATTTGAACACATATTTTCAATATTAAATTGCGATTTAGTTGTAACTTTAAATATTTTTTTTTTTTTTACATTTTTAAACATTATAGGCTTATATTTTACACATAAAATATTCATAATTACTGAGGAAAAAGTCTTTACATTGGCGGGCGCCAAGCCAACATAAAAAAACTTCCTCAAAATATTATTTGACATTACAATAAACCATTACGTATAATATGGAGTAATTTGAACTATTGACTGACAGAAAAAGAAGTTATTCTAAAGTAAAAAAAACCAACTATTATCTATATAAAACATCTTAAAAATTAGCATTACTTTTTTTTTTTTATATTTAATTATTTAAGGAAAACTCAAATTATCAACATAACATGCTCAAGATTTACGAGCAGAAAAAGACACAATGTTCGCTCAAAAACGATTGTGGGGCAGAAATTGCTTGAAGACTGGAAGGAAAAAAAAGCATCTTTCTTAGACAACACTTCAAAAATAATTAAGGATGAAAAATTCGCACATTGCCAAATTATAAATATGGATGAAGTGCCCCTTACATTTTATTGTCCACTTAGCAGAACTGTGAATAAACAAGGGGAAAAAACTATTCCCATCATTACAAGCGGTAATGAAAAAACTTCGTTTATGTGTGTTTTGGCCTGTGCGGCAAATGGCGATAAGCTGAAACCGCGTTTAATTTTTAAAAGGAAAGCATTGCCTAAAGGCGATTTCCCTGTTGATTTAGTGATTTCTGCAAATGAGAAAGGCTGGATGTGTGAAGAAATGATGATGCACTGGATAGAAGAAGTGTATAAAAAAAGAAAGGGCACTTTTTTCCAGCCAAAAGGTTTGCTTGTCTTAGACTCAATGCGGGCTCATTTATTGGAGTCTGTAAAATCAAAGAGCAAAAAATTACAGACAAACCTTTCCGTAATTCCTGGAGGCCTCACAAAAATTTTGCAGCCGCTGGATTTAGTAGTAAACAGAATTTTCAAATTGCACATGAGGCAAAATTGGGAGAATTGGATGCGCGACAGTATGCATTCATTTACAAATACCGGCCATATGCGAAAAGCCTCGTATGAAGAAGTGGCGAACTGGGTATCACACTCTTGGAAAAATGTACCGGCATAAGCCATTATTTCAGGATTTTCTGAATCCAACATAATAAAAGATGCACATCATAACGATAAAGACATAACTGAAATTGATGACTCTGATGAAGAGAATGACACTAATGATAACTAGTAAATCTGCAGATCAGGAGCCTCAACGTCAGCTCTGCAAGTCATTATTTTTAAACACACTTTTGGGCAATATTCAACTGCCTGCAAACCGCAATTTAAAGTTTTCAAATTACGTAATTATTTATAAGAATAAAAAATACGAAGTTTTCAGACATATTAGAAGCGTTAATTTAAAACCGTTATGTAAGGATATTATGAAATTTTCATGAGCTGCTAATTCTGGTATTTTGTTTAGATAATAAAGTAGATTTCTTCAGGGGGGCTCCACCCTCCTGAACTCCCCTTGGTCTCATTAAATTTACATATGTGACTTTTTATTCATTGTGCTAGTGGTTATCGTAAATCTTAGATTGATTTTTACACCTCCAAGCCTTATTTTTTAATACCGGTGAACAGAAGATAATTTACATTGATGCAATTATATTAAAAGTTTAGGTTTTATGAACAAAAAAGTAATTTCCTTTTAAAAATAAAATAATTTTCATTCATATTTTCTGAAATGATGCTGCATTAGGAAGTAACACTCATAAAAAAAATATTTTTTCAGGCAATCTAGTTAATGTTTGGCTTTTAAGAATGAAAATATTTATTTTCCAATACAATGACGTCATTTTCGACAGAGATAGTTTTTTGGTGCATAATTTTGACATTTACTATCTATTTTTTTTTCAAAAGTTTTTTTCTTATTGAAATTTTTGATTAAAAATTAAACATTTCTGTTAGTTGTGTGCAGACGATAAACCGTGAGATATTGCTAAAATTTTTTTTTTTTAATATTAAGAATTAATATCATAACACAAGGCCCTTTTATTTCAACCTCAAAGTATATTCGTTTTTTTTTATATATGAGGTCAAATTCACCTTCTTTTCGTATTTTTTTAAATTTCCAATATAAAGACATATATTCATGTCTATTATTTATTCCATTTTCCTCTTGCACATGAAAAGCTTTCAAATCAAAATTAACTGTTTAGGGTAAATTATTATTCCGGGATCTGATTTTCTTGGAAACGGTAAAAAAAAAAAAAAAAATTGTTAAATTTTATAGAAAAATGTCAATTTATTCCTTATGAAAATAATGAACTTTTTAATTTATAAGAAATATATTTGAACAAAAAAAAAAAAAAAAAAAAAAAAAAATAGAACATAGCTTGCCTTTATTTCTGGGGTAAAATGCATCTATATGTAAAGACAAAAATGCATTAATTCATCCTTTTTAACGTTCATTTGACTTCAAACAATTACACATACTTTCGCATCAGGTGTAGTTCCATTGCTAGGCAACATTTAAAATAAAATTAAAACAATGAAATGTGTACATTTAAAAGAAGTAAATTAATAAAGAAAATATTTTATATTATTGGAACGCATATATAAAATCCCTCCATAAGTTATACACCGAATTTAAAAACTCTGACAAATGCATAGAGAAAATTTCAAACTAATATGAATAATGTATGATTCCAATTAGGAAATTTCATCATCCATAATTTACCATTTAAATCCTTCAATCATATGAGTCATTTTCTTCCAACAAATAAAAATGGAAAAATCGTCTGAATTGCTATAGAAAAGCATTATTGTGCAAAATGAAATATTCTATATTTTCCGAACGAATGAACCAAATATAACAAAAAACTATACAGCTAATTTCGGGTACCTCACCAACATACCCACTTAATTTCAAGTTAATTGGATGCTTTTTGCGGCAGTTATCGCAGAACAGACAGACAGACTAATGGAAACCAAAACTTTTCGTGTCTCCGCAGTAAGCCTTCACTGATGTTTCGGCAACTATTTGAATTTTTTTTATTCCGATAGTGAGGAATCAGAATTTAGTGGTTTTGATTAATAAATAAAATAAGTGTTTATTTTTTAAAAAGTTTAGTGATTTATTTCGATTTTTCCCCCACAATATTATGCAGGGGATTACATAAAAAGACAATAGATTAACTCATCATAAGTAAGTTAATTACATCGTCGTAAGTATAAATAAAGATTGGTAAATTATATTTATTTAATATTTATTTTAAAAAATATTTATCTTTAAATATATTCAAAGTGTAAAATGTATTTCCGTTTGTTGCTTATTAAACTACCGTGATTTCCGGGAGATAAGCCACGGCTTATCTGATGGAAATTGAATTTTTATCTCTTGTTTCTATTGGTGTGGCCTATACAATGGTGCGGCTT
Organism: Maratus speciosus; assembly: GCA_963932465.1. Lineage (NCBI taxonomy): Eukaryota > Metazoa > Arthropoda > Arachnida > Araneae > Salticidae > Maratus > Maratus speciosus. The sequence goes on along the minus strand of OZ010796.1, from coordinate 488,900,567 downwards.
ACCTCCCAGAAATTATGGTAATAATAATTGATCAATTATAATAATCTAATGTAGTTCTCTAGAGAAAAATGTTGAGCATTTGCTTAAAATTCGCAGGTAATCTGATAAAAATTGCTTAAGTTATGCTGCAAGCCAACTTTAAAGACGATTCATAAAATTCTGTCAAAAGAAAAAAATTAATTATCATGTCAAAGATTAAGTACCTTCAAACCAATTTCCATTCAGATGCACAGTTTCTAAAAAATAATTAGAAAAAAATTAGTGATTTTTCAGCCTTTATAGGTAGTGTTGCCCATTTTGAAATTTATATTTTCTCTTTATTTACTATTTAAAAACTATTATAAATTAATGTTCTTATTTAAAAAATTATTATGTAAATTTCGAGTCAAAATAACTGTTATCCTTTGTAATTTTGTTTTAAGTATTTAAAAATGTTATTCTATTCAATGATATATAACCTTTGTCTTAGTAGTAAAAAAAGTCAACAGAATAAAAGAAATTAAGAACTCTGAAGGAACTAGAGAGGTTTAAAATTATGAAAATTAACTATATATAATGATTAATATTTAAAAATATTTTAAATTATCTATCGCAGGGAGTTATGAAAAAAGCAAGATACAAAAAATTTTATTTTCTGACCGAAAGAAAAGAAAGTATGTAATATAAACACACTTCTGACAAAACCAGAAGACTTGTCAAGTATGCTTCATTATAAGTATGTAATAAAAGAAACTGATTTCATTTTTTTAAGTTTCATACACTTTTCTAGTCTCATCTATTTAAATTTAATATGCAATATCAATAAACTTGTTTTGATTATTTCATTTAAAACCACACAAACTAAGCATAATACATATATATCTACACAATGAAGACATGTGACATAAAACTTGATCTTGGACAAGATCACCAAATCCACAAACAGAAAATATACATCTGAGATTAACAATTTTGCTAATTTTTACCATTGCTAATTAAAAATCTACTAATTGTGTTTTAATATTTAAAATTAATTTTAATTATTGTAGATAAAAGCTATTGTTTGAACTATTATTAAAAATCCTCATTAATGTATTCCAGAAAAAAAAAAGGGGGTATAGAACAATTAATGTAAAAGGGAGGAGAGAAAGAAAAAGCGTGATATATACCTTATGATGCAAACTGTTTATCTGTGAACAAAGATAATGTACATCTGACATTAATATTTTCCCTAGTTGTACTTATTGCTAATGGAAATTATACTAAAATCTACTAATTGCAGAACATATTTCGAATTATCTATCTCAGGGAGATAAAGAAAAACATTGAAAATAGAAAGAATTTTATTTTCTGACCAAACGAAAGGAAAATAGGCACAGAAAGATACTTCTGGCAAAACCAGAAGACTTGGCAAGAATGCTTGATTATAAAGTGTGAAAAAAAAAACTAATTACATTTTTTTTTTTTTTTTCATACAGTGTTGCAAGCAATATCAGTTAAAATTAGCTTTAATTATATTATTTATTATCTCACAAACTAAGTATAATATAATCTATATAATGCATACCTCTGCCATAAAATTTGATCTTGGGCAAGATCACCCCATACACAAGCAGCAAGACATAGATCAGTAGCATTCAGGTGGGAGAGAACATACAGACTTATTTCAGGTGGTAAAACTGCAAGGTCAGGGAAACCTAAAATAAAACAAGAAGCTTTCAACATTAATAGCACAAAAAGTAACTTCATACTACCTCAGCTTAACATTAACATAATGGTTATCACAGTAGTTTCTAACAGCCCAACAAAAAGTGCCTATTTGTGAATATTTGCCTTATTTAATACAGAAATTCACTTCTGTGATTAAATATGGTGAAGGTTACTATTCAGAAATAATAATAGCTCTGCAGCCTACAGTTAAGCTGTTGGAAACCTTTGGTCTATCATAAAAAAAAAAAAAAAAAAAAAAAAAATTGAATGCATAAATAATCAGTTCACACTATAAGTTACTAAAAATTTAACATGCTCATTTGCCCTTCATTTATGATCTTCTATCTTACAATCAATGCATGGAAACAGAACATAAGAATAAAAATTAAGCATGATATTTAGCTCAATAAAAATAAAATTTTAGCAACTCTTGCAATATAAATTATCATTACAATATACTATTTTAAATAATTTATCATCACAATAAAACAATCTACTTTGTCAGTCTAAGTAAACAGATAAGCACTCAAATGATGTCATGCAAGATTTTATTATAAAAAAATTTTAATGTAGCATGGACAAGTTATAAAAAATTAAGTATTAAGCAAAAAGCATACACAATTGTAAATTTTACAAGGTTCTAACTTTTTACAAAAATAAAGTTTTTAGGGACTAGAGTCACACGGAATAATTCCTGGTTATAAATCAACAACATCCAATTATAATAAAAATTATTACAGGTATTGTTCCCAATTTTGGTATGGAATAAGCACCCTCTGATTGCTATATAATAAAATTCTTAAATATATACGCACTTGTAATTGAAATAATTATAATTTTTAAGTGACCAGGAATTACACTGCAATTGGGATAATTCTTGGTCACTTCTGGGGTAATTATTGGTCAGCATCCTTTTTGATGTAAATAAAGTAGTAAAGCTAATTTTTTGAAGACTGGGTATTAAAGTAAGTCTTATAAAAGTTTTCTTCATCTCATAACTGTGGAAAAATAACATATAGGCATTGTTTTGGGTATAAATGCAAATTTATCTGATGTGCAAAAGACTTTTGTACATTTTACAAAACATTAATTAATTAGCCAAAGGATTTTTGTAACATTCATAAGCAGTATTTATTACTTCTTCATCCACTGTGAATAGATTAATTGAAAGATTCACAACCATAGTAGACCAAGTCCATTTTGAACGCACAGAGGGTTTTGTTTAATATTCCTTTCAACACTTTATTCTTTAATTAATAAAGCCAAATTGATATAATTTATAATTATTAAATCCTTAAAAACTGCACATAAAAGATAAGAAATGCTACAGTTTTAAAAAAAAAATCTCCCCCCCCCCTCCCCACACACACGAAATTTCTCGCGCCATTCTTTTGAAAACTTTTTAATATGTATTATAAACTATTTTACAGTTTCAAACAGATCACCGTGTTAGATTTCGTAATTTAAATAAAATTGCGTTCTTTTAATTCCACATTCCACCACCAGGGAGCACACTCTATTCTTAACAAAACTGTATCTGAACGAAACTCCTTTCTACAACTTATCCGTAGATACATTAGTCAATGGGGCAATCTTAAACACTAATTTAAGATATTTGCTGAAATTACTATTCTAAAATAGTGGTATCAACAATTATTAATTTTTTCATATGGAACAAGTAGCATTTATCTCAGGACTCCATCAAAAAACCACACATAAAACGGTAAAAAACGCTAAGGTTTAAACAAAAAAAATTTAATGCCCCCCCCTTCTGAAATTTCTCGCGCCATTATTTTAAAACTTTTTATTATGTGCTATAAACTATCTTAAAGTTTCAAACAGATCGCATTGTTAAATTTCATAATTTAAATAAAATCGCAGTCTGTTAGTTTTGTCAGAATATTTGACAGGCGCCTGCTTCCTTGAAACTCATAAGTTGACTATTATTGTAAGTGTTATGTACATTCATATGCTGGTATCTATTTTTTCATAATTCAGCTATCTTAAATTATCTTTAATAACCAAGCCCTATTTTCTGTTTGGCTATTATTATCTTTTACTTTATTCCAATCTCCATCTTTTCCATACTTCGTTGTCATTTCAAAGATCGTAGATCGTGATTCGATTATTTCCGATCCTGTATCGATTATCATAATCGACCGTATTCGCACGCCGGAAGTTCCTCTTGTGATAATACCGCTGAGTCACGGGAGTTCCCAGTTTCCATCTAGCAATTACGTCATATCGTGATTAGTTTTTTTTTTATTTGTTTTGCCGTGAAGATGGAACAGTGTTACTCAACTTGTTGGAATAAAAAGGAGGTGTTTTTGTTTTGATAACATGTGCTGGTAGTTGTGTAAAGGGATATATACGAGATGGAAGTGGAATAAATTTGTTCGTTATTTTTGGTTAGTTCGTGTTCGTTCTAAAGTTTGTTGTTCGTTTAGATTATATTTATTTTGTTTTAAAGTTCTTTTTGAATGTGGTTGTTGAAGGAAAGTTTATTTATGTTATAGTTGATGTATTTACCGGTGATGTTAGTTTGAAATAATTTGCATAAATTTAAAGCAGTCATCTTTTACTTATTGTTCAAACGTTTTACTTAGAAACTTTTCAACGATACTAGCTGGCATATTTTCAAGTCTTAAATGGACATTGCTTTTTTTTACTACGTCGTTTACACCAAGTCATAAGTTCGTGAAGCTTTCTTGGGAGTTATTATTTTTTGGAAATAAGTTTGACTGTTTGTCAAAAAGCATTTATATTTGGAAATAGAACTTTTCTGAATTACGTCTTACAAGATTATATATCGAGTTGCGACCTGAAATAAAAATAAAGGAAACTACATGGTCGGAATACTGAAGAATGCTGAAATATCTTAATTGTGTATCATCAACTTCATATATTTTACGAGTGATATTAACTCGCGATGTATCAGTTTTTCCATTTTACAATTTCATTGGTTTAACTTAGTCGTCCATCCTCAATTAATTTGAAACCTAATGTATTATCATCAAGTGTTTATTGCTCAGCTATTTAAGTGGATAATCGAATGTGTTTTTCATCATGCATATGAAGCAATCTACGAATACATGAGTGTTATACATATTTTTATTTTAAGTAGTAGCTGAACTGTATATAGTTTAAAGTACTGATTGATACTTACTGATTATCCTATGCATATTATGCTTACAGCTGTTGAATTGCCAAGTCATACTAAATTTAATTTAAATTTGTTAATCATCATTACATAACATCATTTATTTTTATTATTGTAACTGTCATATAAAAATCATATGTTTAGTTTAAATAAACGTTTAGAATTTATACAAAACTTATCTGCTTCTTTACTCATGTCTTCATCTACATTTAAACACTTTCAGTCACCATGTCTTTGGAATTATTGTCGTTAAAACATAACTCTGCTACAATTTTATTTAATATTAGACCGGTCCCGGTAACTGGACCGGACAAGTTTCACATTTCACCACTAGGAAGTGCTCTCTATTCTTAACAAATGTGTATCTGAATGAAACTCCTTTCTACAACTTATCCATAGATACATTAGTCGAAGGATTGGTGGTCTTAAACACCAATTTAAGATATTTGCTAAATTACTATTCTAAAATAGTGGTATCAACACTTTTGAAATTTTTTATATTGAATAAGTAACATTTATCTCATCACGCGAGGGCAAAGCGGGGGGATGGACACCTCAGATGCATAATATCATTAAGCAGTCACAGACCTTTCCAATGATATGACTTGACGGGTATCACCAAAATTTAGAAAAGTGCCCCCTACTGGGAGCAAAGGGGGGGGGGGGGATGAAAACCGGGGATGCATAACATGATTAAGTGGTCACAGACCTTTCTTAGGGTATATCACATGACGGGTAACTGAAAAATATAGAAAAGTTGCCTCTTTGGGGAGAGGGGACATAGTGGGGGGATGGACATTTATCAAAAAATGGAAATTGCCATTCGATCGGTAGGGAAAAGTTAGCTTCGCTGGAGCCTTCACAGATATATTTCTCCCCGCTGTGTCTCAATTAGGGGCAAAGTTATGGCCCAAAGAAAAAACAGCTCCAAACATTGGGGAGGGGGGGGGGGGTGCCTCGTAACATTAATTTTTAACAGGAAATTTATTTACCTTTAAAATAAGGTGTATGTTGAGGGGGTGCAAACCAGTATTTCATACTTATCGAAAAATATTTAAAAGAGGCCCTACCCGGGCCCCTAATAGAGTTAGAGGAAATCAGAAGATGGCAAAATAATCATTGGGAAAAGTTTGCTTGGGCGCTACTGCTAATTTTGGCACGAGATCTAAGCTTTACGACCAATAGTAACCGAGATATTTAAGGAAATGTGAAAAAAAGACAGGATTTCCTTGCAGAAGAGAATAATAATTTTAAATTTTAAAGTGCTAAGATGGCCCTAAAGGGTTACAATGAAAACAGCCATGATAGCACAAGACCCGTTAAGACCCAAGATCGTTGGAATTACTTTCAAACTTTCATATTTAAAAGAACTGGTTCCATTATAAGTCTTTACAAATCAAGATTTCCCATAGTGCAACAGCAATCTCCAGAAGCATTTATAGAAATAAAACCAATTAGTTAAATAATAATTAATATCTCAGCTTGTAATTAAGATAGAAGATTGAAGTTGACATTGATGAAATCAGCGAAAAATTTTACGTCCTGATGTCGGAAAAAATTTAATAATTTAAACGTTTAAAATTCGTTTTAAAAAATCCTAGTAGGAAAAACCACGTGATCTGTTTAAATTGCTTGAGTGCCAATACGTCTGCAGATAATGATGACACCTGTTTTTAATCTGTGGAAGAGATCGTTTCTGCAATTTGATAAAAAATCCATGATTTTGTTGAATTATGAATGCCTTTCCGATCTTGTAATTGGGGTTTTTTAATTAATAACGTCCGTTAAGTATGACTTTTTCAAAATTTTATGATTTGTCGTTTGATGTAAGGTGTTCAGCTATAAGTATGCAAAATTTCAAGTCTCTAACATATATAGTTTCTGAGAAACCCTAAAAATGAGATGGTCCAATTAGAAGGTGCATAAAATCTGTTTTATCCATTCCCACAGTGAACCAAGTGTGTTTTCGCAAATTTTGTCATATGTCATCTGTTTACAGACTTGGTTTACTGTACGAGTGAATAAAACAGATTTTATGCACCTTCTAAATGGACTATCTCATTTTTTTTTTCAAAATGGACTTGGCCTACTATGGTTGTGAGCCTATTATTACCTTGCAAATTTATTGATCCATAAAATATATATACTGAATGTTTATGCTTTCGATTCCATCTTGCTTAGCCAATGGAAGTTTCCGGCTCCTTTTTCAAGAAATTTTATTCAAACTTCAATACGGATATTTATCATAATATGTAGCATAATAATTTTGTTCCTCTATTGCATTATGCATATTTTTAAGCACCAGCTTGGGATTTTGCAATAAAATAGTATTTCTACTTAATTGTTCAGTCATATAGTGCCTCTTATCCTCAAAGCATTTATTGTTTTTCTCCTTTATAGTTACAGTTAAGGATACTACTTTACACTTATGGTTAAAAAAAAAAGTTGTAAGATAATAGTTTTTAGGTTGCACAGTTATAATAGATAAAATACCAAGTATAAATATTGTAAAATTACATTATTAAGCACTGACCAAGAATTATCCCACAAATATGGACTTAGTTTAACTTGTGCATATAGAAGTTTTTTTATATAGTAGAGAAAAATTTTATAATCATGTTTAAAAACTGATATGTCATAGTTAAAATAAATAAAAAATAAAATATAAACGTTAAAGCATACATATAATTTCTTAAAAGGTGTTAAAAACATTAGGGTTATATAGTTAATATAACCCTGAGATCTTTCGAATGCACACACGTTCATTTTCAAAGGGAAAAGATGACTGACTAGAAATAGAAAACATACGTAAAAACAAAAGAAAATACTATGCATGTGCAAGCAAAGTTCAGTCCACTGCTTAAAAAGGGGTGAAAAGATCAAGTCATATTTTCAGGTGTTCTTGAAATACCCAGAATATTAAACCAAGGAATATTATAAGAAAGGGCATCATTACGAACAGTATCACTCCTAAGTAAAATCTCAATGTATTCATGGATTATTGAAGAGTAATGGTTAGATGTTGAAATGATTATTTTAGCTTTTTCGAAGTTTATCTTAATATTTTCTTTTTGGTGCAATCTGGATAAAGCTGTGCTTGGTTTGTTAAACTTGATATCAGATAAGTTCTCTTTTAGCCTTTTTTAAAATTTTTGAGATGTCATACCAATATAGAATAAACTCCTTTGATGTTTTGTGCTGAATGGGATTATATAAACTCCTGCTTTTTCATAATCGGGAATTGGATCAATTTTACTGTGAATCAATTCTTTAAATTTTGTTGGAGGTTTATATATTAAACTAATATTATATTTTAGTAATGCATATCTCAATCTCGCATAAAGCTGTGGGTATGACATCTTGTAAATTTAAAGAAAGGCTAAAAGAGCACTTATCTGATATCAAGTTTAAGAAACCAAGCACAGTTTTATCCAGATTGCATTAAAAAGAAAATATTAGGATAAACTTTGAATAAGCTAAAATAATCATTTCAACATCTAACCATTACTCTTCAATAATCCGTTAATCCATTGAGATTTTACATAGGAGAGATACTGTTTGTAACGATGTTCTTTCTTATGATATTCTCTGGATTTGATTTAATATCCAAGTATTTCAAGAACTCCCAAAAATATGACTATCTTTTCACCCCTCTTTAAGCAGTGGTCTCAACTTTGCTTGTGCATGTGAAGTATTTTGTTTTGTTTTTACATATGTTTTCAATTTCCAGTCAGTAATCTTTTCCCTTTGAAATCCTGTTGAAAATGAATGTGTGTGCATTTGAAAGATCTCAGGGTTATATTAACTAGTATCTTTATATGTTTTTAACACCTTTTAAGAAGTTATATGTAAGTTTTAACATTTATATTTATAAAAGTCCTTCCGGCCAGTGCCGGGAGGAAGAGGTAGCTTTCATATTCCTTATTTTTAAAAAGCCAACTTATATTATTCAAACACACGAAGCTCAATTAAGTGGAAACCAAATGTAGGAGATTCAATACTAATTTTTATCAATACTAAATCATTATGAATGAGAATTTCGCGAAATTAGTCAGCTTTATCCAAGCTGCTTTTATTTAAAGTCACTTATATTTGGCTGCCAAATTCGGCGATTTCTTAAAGTGCCTGACATTTTAAGACAACATGGTAGATGAGGCTAACCAGTGAACTTGGTCGAGACCTTAGTAATTGCTGTGCACATGCTCACTCATATCGGAATCGGTTGATATATACGAGTGCTGTCGCAGGCAAAAAATCAGATTTTTCAAAATGTCACCCACTTTAGAAATTGAAACTGCTATATCTGAGCCATTTTTTAAGATAAAGACAAACAAAAAATGCTCCTGAATCCTTATATCAAGGTCAAATACTTAAGAAAGAAACCCTTTTCAATTTCTAATTTTTTTTGCACCTCACTTTAAATATAATTTTTTTTTTAATTTAATGGCCGCCATTTTGAAACAAGATGGCTGATGAAGCTGGCCAGCGAACTTGGTCGAGATATTGATGTATACTATCCACATGCCTTCTTCCATCAAAATAGGCGAATAAGTGTGGTATCGCGTGACAAATACAAGATCGTTTCAAAGTGTTAGCCATGATAGAAATTCAAAGTGCTATAATTCAACCACTTTTTAAGATATAAACTAAAGAACAAATTTTCAGAAACAAAAACTGCTCCAGAATCTTTGTATCAAGGCCAAACACATAAAAAAAATCTTTTTCATTTTCCAATTTTTTAATACCTCATTTTAAATTTTAAATTATATATTTTTTTAAAAATGGCAACCCTTTTGAAACAAGATGGCGAAGGAAGCTGGCCAACAAACTCGGTCGAGACATTGGTATGTACTATGTACAGACCAAGTTTCATTCAAATCGGTTCATAAATACGCCTCTTATCGCGTGACAAAAATCAGGTCGTTTTAAAATGTCAGCCACAATAGAAATTCAAAATGTTATAACTCAGCCATTTTTTTAGATGTAGACGAAACAAAACCTGTTCCGGAATCTTTGTATTAAGGTCAAACACATACAAAAAAAATCTTTTTCATTTTCCAATTTTTTGGTATCTCATTTTAAATTTATTTTTTAAAAATTTTTTTAAATGGCCACCATTTTGAAACAAGATGGCGAATGAAGCTGGTCAACGAACTCGGTTGAGTTATTTGTATGTACTATGCACACACCAAGGTACATCCAAATCGGTTCATAAATACGTCTGTTATCACGTGGCAAAAATCAGGACGTTTCAAAATGTCAGCCACGCTAGAAATTCAAAATGCTATAACTCAGCCATTTTTTAAGATATAGACGAAACAAAAACTGCTCCCGAATCTTTTTATCAAGGTCAAACACTTAAGAAAGAATATTTTTTCAATTTTCAATTTTTTGCTACCACATTTCAAATTTAAATTTTTCTTAAAATTTTAAATGGCCGCCATTTTTAAACAAGATGGCGGATGAAGCTGGCCAACGAACTCGGTCGAGACATTGGTCTGTACTATGTATAAACGAAGTTACATCCAAATCGGTTCATAAATACGCCTTTTATCGCGTGACAAAATTCAGGACGTTTCAAAATGTCAGCTTCGCTAGAAATTCAAAATGCTATAACTCAGCCATTTTTTAAGATATAGACGAAACAAAAACTGCTACGGAGTCTTTGTATAAAGGTCAAATACATAAGAAAAAAATATTTTTCCATTTTCAATTTTTTGGTACCACATTTCAAATTTTAAATTTTTTAAAAAATTTTAAATGGCCGTCATTTTGAAATAAAATGGCGGATGAAGCTGGCCAACAAACTCAGTCGAGACATTGGTATGTACTATGTACACACCGAATTACATCCAAGTCGGTTCATAAATACGAGAGTTACAGTGTGACATAGGTCAGATATATATATTGATATATATATATATATATATATATATATATATCAATTTTGAACGGAGGGTGGTTTCGGGGTCTGGGGGTCATGATCGATGAAAATATACCAAAATTTTTTGAAATCGCTTTCCTCCGAATGGCTGCAATAGGTAGCTTTTTGTAAAGAAAGCTACCTAACAATGTAAAAATTCCTTCACAATACTACTTTTAGTACAGTGTTTTGACTCTATTAGAATTAAAGTACTAAAACTTTAAGAATGACACAGATCTTTGTAAAATGTGTAAAAAATGAAGGTCAATGTTGTTTTGCAGTAAGTGGCAGTTTTGAATATGTTCTTTTTTCAATATTAAATTTCAACTAAATGAACAATCAAGGTATACATTGCAAAGCAAAGGGTTTAAAGTATCTTTCAAATTTTTTACAGTTTGATAATTTGTTATTTTGATAACAAAAATGAAAATGACCAAGAATTACTCCCAGAAACTCAGTGACCAGGAATTACCCCTGCATGACTAACTTATTTGTTCTAAGTACCTTTTTGCAATGCAGCAGAAAAGAAAAGATATGTAAAACATTGAACTTCAAAGTTATATTTTTAAAAATTAGATTCACAAGGTAGATTTTTCCCCCTAAAAAATAATATTCATTGAATAAAGGAACATTTATGAATCTTCTGAACAGAGCATTTAAGAATAATTACCATATAAAAGAATACTGCAACATAATAATTTTATTAATGGGAAAAATATAATTTAGAAGAAAATATGAAAAATTTTAAGATTTATTTATAACTTTTTTTAATTATAAATTAACACTATGTACAGAGATCTGTTTAAGAAGAAATTGGATCCTTTAAAGGACCCTTCACAAAATGTTTCATTTCAAAACAGGACCCTTCACAATTTTTTTATCTTAAAAAGGACCCTTCACAAAACTTGCCACCTTAAAACAGGACCCTTCACAAATTTCTTTGTATTAAAAATAGGACTTTCACAAAATTTTTCCATCTCTAAACTGAATCTTTCGCAAATTAAGTCATTTAAAAGTAAAATCTGACCTGTCATTTTTGCATATATAAAGAAAAATCTGAATATAATGGTCATTTCAAATTCACAAAATCATGACTAGAGTTTTCACAATTTAAAAAGTTTTTCACAATTTCACAAAAACAGGACCCTGTGAAAAAAGTCTGGACAGACCCCTGATGTATGATTTTACAGACACTATTTACATATTATAAAAATTTTGAATTCAAGTTCCTTTTTCTTTAATAAATAAAAAAGTAATTTCATTTTAGATTTTTCTTCTTAAAGAACTTATTACATGTTGGCCTTGAAATGTCATCAAAAACTGTATAGTACCATTTTCGCAGACAAAGAGTTCGTAAGTATCATCAATGAAATTTAAGTAATTTCCAGAGCCCTTAAATGTGAAAAGAAATATTTAAGATTTTTTTAAAGAATATGGGAATTTTATTTTAGTAGTTTTTGGACTTACATATATACGCTTACAAATGAAATATATCTGAAATAAATGCACATGTTTTGTTTTTTTTTTCATTATTGCTTTGGAAAAACATGTTTTACCTTTTTATTTTAAAAGAATGAATCCACATATGAGATCTTCTGTTTTCATATTATTTTATTTCTTCAAATTTGAGAGAAATGAACAATACACTTTAAAATATCCTCAAAACATGTTACAGTCACAGTATGCATTGCTAGAATTTTTTTTTAATTAACAGCTGAAAAAATTACAGCAAGCTTAAATGAAACTACAGCTTTTTTTTATGCATACTGTTTTCCATGAGCAAAATAAGAAAAGTGCATGCAGGATATTCATACCATCAAAGACAAATTAAAAATCAAAATCAAAGCAGTACAAATGTCAACTGAGACATATAGGATGTAATAAATGTAAGATAATAAAAGAATTTCATCCAACATCGAATTAATTTAATGAGACACCAAGAGAACAGTCATCAATCAGAGAACTGAGAATACAATAATAATCAATAAGTCACCAATAGTCATTTTATATGAGTAGGATGATAAGAGTAACAGAGTTACTCATCTACAGAGTTAGCAACCAAAACTGAAAATTTTGGTGATAAAGTTACTTGTTGTAGAAAGAAGAGTTTATATATTTAAAATAAAACCAAGACTTAAAAAACCCCCTTAAATTTCAGAAAATAGAATAAACCTAAGCATAGATAACCATATTAAACTGGAAGAAAATATTTTATGAAAAATTTTAAAAGGATCAACATGTGAAAACTTCTAGCAAAGAAAGCAAAGATAAAGGAAGACAGATTAGAAAATAGTATTACTCAAAGCTTGAAAAATGCAGTTACCAGGTCATCATTGGCGACCAATATATTTTAACTGCGAACAGGAAGGATCAGCGCTGAATGATCTAATTAAATAGAATTCATACTGTAGTGAATAGAATAAATTTACTAGGGTGGCTCTTCACTTAATGACCATAAATCAGCGAAAGCTATTAATAAGTGGTACTTTGATTTAAATAAAATTTCAGAAATATACATGGCATATGCCAATAGTTAAGAAGCAAAAGTTAGAAAAACACAGATTTTGAAGAACTGTGCCAGAAAAAGTGAAAAAATACTATCTAAGGGGCATCCTACACTAAGGCGACACATAAGACATGTCGCTTGAATTCGCTGGAAAAACTGGTTTAAAACAGGTTTGAAACAACTTAGTTCTTTGTTTCGACAGGTTTTTGCGCTACATGTCGCTTGTCGCCTTAGTGTGGGATGTCCCTAAGGCAGTGATTCTCAACAAGTGTGCCATGAGAGGACATGAGATATGCTCCAAAAATCCTTAATTAAGATCTTACAAGATTTAACAGAAATATCATTACTTTAGCATAACATTCCCTATTATAGATTTACTTTGTAATGAGGTTTGATGTCATAAAGTTAGATTTTTTGTAACTTTATTTCAGTGTTTGTAAACTCTTTACAAAAAATATGCAGGGAAATCAGGAAGTTCAACTCATCTTTAGATGATCTTCAAAGAAATATTATAGCAATATCAAATGCAGTAGAAATGTTGATACTAGTGATAGGATATAATCTAGTTATAAAATCTTATTGAAAGAATTTTACATATTTTAGATTGTTTTTCTTTTCTTCATCATCATAATTTTAGTGTGATGTGGAAATTTAATCATGGGTTTAAGTATGTCATGAGATAACAAAGCTTGAGAAACCTTGATCTAAGATAAAATGTCCTAAAGCTTACATTATTTAGCAATTATTTTGTCCAACTTTTTTTTTCTTACAAATATTTATTTATTTATTTATTTATTTATTTATTTGAAAAAATTAATGGTTTTAGTTAGTAAAGTTCAACTGCTTTCTTATGATACTGCATACTTTATTTGGAGAAAATTCATAATATCTATTCAATTTTTTTAAGATTATATAACTTTGATGTTTAGTTGAGAAACAAATTATACGATACTTCTAAATTAATTTATTAACTAAATTAAAGCGTCAATGCTATTCAAGATATACTATTACTATGCCACTGTTTTTTTCTTTTCTTTATTAAAAAAAAAAAAAAAAATGAAGTACTTCTTCAAAATCCATGATTAAATTAAAGATGAGAAAAATTGAAATTGATTCAAAGGAGAAGAAGGTGAATATTTTTTTTTTTTTATTGGAGACTGGAAATTTTTGCTGGCTACCACATATTTTTCAATTTGTAGAGCCCTTGCAATACCATTTTTTCCAAACACTGATATCAATTCACTCCCTTTTCCCCTCAAACTTTAATGAAAATGTGATTTTGGAATTGATTTATGTAACATTTAGCAAACAGTAAGAATTTATTTCATACAATAAATGACGAAAACTTTAGAATTTTTCCAAAAAAAAAAAACATTGCATAAATCAAAATACAATATGGAACCATTTATCTGAAAACCAGTTATCCAGAATAATATTTTTAACTGACTGATTTCAAAATCTTTTTAGAAAAAAGTGTCATACAGTGCCAGTTGGACATGTGCACTGCTTGACAGATTACTATGTGCTTGGTATAATTTGACATCACCATCTATGATTTGAAATGGAAGTATATTTAGCTAGAAATTGAGCTTTTTTATTTTTATGCAGAATTGTTGTTCCTAAGCAGGGATCACACTCACTAAAAATAATTTGTATCAGTTTTTGGAGCAACAAAAATCGAATTTTGAAGCAGCAAAATCAATTTTTGGAGCAGCTAAAAACTAGTTTTATAACAGCAAAACACAAATTTTGGAGCAGGTAAAAAAATAATTTTTGTACCTACAATCACTCGGACAAAAACTATTTTTGCAAACAGGAAAACTTTTATAGAATGCTAGAATAAGCAACACAAGGAAAACATTTACTTTTGGTGCTGAAAACAAATTTGCCTTAAGATAACTGCAGAAAAAAAAAATGCATTTTGATTGCCTCTCTTTCAAAAAAAGGCTAAGTTTTCTGTAATGAAAATTTCATTGTGGTATAAAAATAATGACTTATAGTAAATAAACAATACTAATCTTCAAAAGTTTACCACTATTATTCAGCTCTACAAAATTAATCAAAACATGTACCTAAAGATAAACTGATCTTAATGAAATATATTTACAGAATTCAAAAACAATAAAAGGTGATGTTGCTGAAAATTTCATTGCGCACCATATTTTACATTAACCAACTTGAAACTGATATAAAATAAACTACTTTTTTTCTTTTTACTAGCTGATTTAATTTTATATAGCTCAACATTATTTTTACTCTAAGCTAGAAGAATACTGTTTATTCCTGCAGATCGTAAAACATAACATTTTATTTGGGATAAAGCTGACTATTAGAAAAAGTCCTTCCGGCGAGGAAGAGGTAGCTTTCATATTCCTTATTTTTTAAAAGCCAGCTTATATTATTCAAACACACGGAGCTCAAATTAGTGGAACCCGATTATAGAAGATTAAATACTAATTTTTGTCAATATTGAATATGAATGAGAATTTCACCAAATTAGCGTTATCAAAGCTGGTTTTATTAAAGTGATTTATATTTTGCCACCAAATTCGGTGATATCCCAAATTATATTAAGAATTATATTAACCCGAATTATCAGTGATAGCCCGCCATTTTAAAACAACATAATGGGTGCAACAAAGCTCACCAATGAACTTGGTCAAGACCTTAGTAATTCCTGTGCACATGCTTACTCATATCTAAATCGGTAGATATATACGAGTGCTGTTGCAGGCAAAAAATAAGATTTTTCAAAATGTCACACACATTTGAAATTCAAACTGCTATATCTCGGCCTTTTTTTAGATAAAGGCAAAAAAAATGATCCGGAATCTTTGTAACAAGCTGAAACACATAAGAAAAAAATCTTTTTCAATTTCTAATTTTTTGTACCTCATTTTAAATTAAAAATTTTTTTTAAATTTTTAAATGGCCGCCATTTTGAAACAAGATGACGGATGAAGATAGCAAACGAACTTGGCCGGGAGATTGCTATGTACTACGCACAAGACTTGTCACATCCTAATGGGTTCATAAATACATGTGTTATCACGTGACAAAAATCAGATCATTTCAAAATGTCAGCCATGCTAGAAATTCAAAGTGCTATAACTCAGCCATTTTTTAAGATATAGACGAAACGAAAAATGCTCGAGAATCTTTGTATCAAGGTCAAATACATAAGAAAAAAATCTTTTTCAATTTCTAATTTTTTTGTACCTCATTTTAAATTAAAATAGAAAAAAAAATAATGGCCGCCATTTTGAAACAAGATGGCGGATGATGTTGGCCAACGTACTCGGTCGAGACATTGGTATGTACTATGTACACGCCAAGTTATATCCAAATCCATTCATAAATACGCATGACAAACATCAGATCGTTTCAAAATGTCAGCCACACTAGAATTTCAAAGTGCTAAAACTCAACCGTTTTTTAAGATATAGACGAAACAAAAAATGCTCCGGAATCTTCGTATCAAGCTCAAACACATAAGAAAAAAAATCCTTTTCAATTTATAAATTTTTTGTACTTCATTTTAAATTTTAATTTTTTTTTTTAATTTAAATGGCCGACATTTTGAAACAAGATGGCGTATGAAGCTGGGCAACGAACTTGGTCGAGACATTGCTATGTGCTATGCACATGCCTTGTCACATCCAAATCGGTTCATAAAAACGCATATTATCACGTGACAAAAATCAGATCGTTTCAAAATGTCAGCCATGCTAGAAATTCAAAGTGCTATAACTCAGCCATTTTTGTAAGATATAGACGAAACTAAAAATGCTCCAGAATCTTTGTATCAAGCCCAAACACATAAGAAAAAAATATTTTTCAATGTCTAATTTTTTTTGTGCCTCATTTAAAAAAATTTTTTTAATTTTTTAAATGGCTGCCATTTTAAAACAAGATGGTGGATGAGGCTGGCCAACGAACTCGGTCGAGACATTGCTATGTACTATGCACATTCCTCGTCACATCCAAATCGGTTCATAAATATGTGCGTTATCGCGTGACAAAAATCAGATCATTTCAAAATGTCAGCCATGCTAGAAATTCAAAGTGCTATAACTCAGCCATTTTTTAAGATATAGATGAAACAAAAAATGCTCCAGAATCTTTGTATAAAGCCCAAACACATAAGAGAAAAAAAATTTTCAATGTCTAATTTTTTTGTGCCTCATTTTAAATTTTAAATTTTTTAATTTTTTTTAAATGGCCGCCATTTTGAAACAAGATAGCGGATGAAGCTGGCCAACGAACTCGGTTGAGACATTGGTATGTAATATGTACACACGAAATTTTATCCAAATCGGTTCATAAATACGAGAGTTACAGTATGACAAAGATCAGATATATATATATATATATATATATATAAATTTTGAATGGAGGGTGGTTTCGGGGTCTAGGGGTCATGATCGGTGAAAATATACCAAAATTTTTTGGAATCGTTTTCCTCCGAACGGCTGCAATAGGTAGCTTTTTGTAATGAAAGCTACCTAAAACAGAAATGAACAGAAAATATAGAGAATTTAACTGTGGAAATGTAATATACTCAAATATAAAATTGTTTCAAATGAAATAAAATGTAAATTACCTTCAAATTCAGAAAATACCTTTGCCGAAATTCACGTTTTTCCCCTTCTATCCTTCGATAAATTTCGCGGTCCTTTGACGCAATTTGCGTTTTTTTTCCCGCAGCCCTTTGACAAAATTCTCGTTTTTCCCACGATCTTTTGATAACTTTCATGTTTTTTTGCAATCCTTTAACGAAATTTGCTGGGGTTTTTCGCAGCCCTTTGACGAAATTAATGTTTTTTCTCTGGCTCTTAGATGAAATTTGGGTTTTTTCCTCAACCCTTTGAAGAAATCTGTGTCTTTTCGAGATTCTGCGGCAAGATTTCAGTTTTTTCAACAATTCTTTGATGAAATTTCATGCTTTTTTTCTGCGATTCTTTGACAAAATTTCTCATTCTTTCTGCGATCTTTTTGTTATATGATGTATATTAAAGTTTAAAATTAATATCTTTATTTAAATCCTGTTTAACATGACATGCCTTATGTTTTTACCATCCCCAAGTCTACTTTAAATTATGACCGAACGCCATTGCTTCACATGCTTTCTGTCGGTAAATATGCGATTCAGTTACACCATAACTGCTGTGATCTTGAATCACTGTTACTCACTGTTCTCGACTTGCACAATGTTTCCTGCTTTGTGATTCGTCGATGTTTGACGTCATCGTTTGTGAGCCATTGGTGTTCCGCACATGTATTGCACTTCATGTAATGGCAACACCTTTATGCAGATTTCCACAACAAACTGGTATAGCATCTAGTGGAATGCAATGTTGCATCTCTCTCTTGCCTTCGCTTGCTTGTAGGCAGCGTTTAATTTTGTTTTCACCATGTAATTAAGGCATTGTAGCTTTGCTACATTAAGATGAAAGCTGTTGGCGGTTTTTCTTGTTTTGTAAACGAAGTTTTGTTCATGTCTTAAGTTATTTTAAGTTAGTTCAGCAAAATCATGCTGACAACATTCTTCATGTATATATTTTTCTAGTTCATCATTAAATATTTAAATCTACTCCTTCTGTGTTCATTCATTAAAGTCTTCCACTCATATGCATTTCCACGTAATTTAGATAAAAATACAACAGTAGGGTTATGGGCCCAGCGGCTCGTAACCCGAATATTTAAGTGTATTTTTTGGAAATGTGGAAGTGAAGAAAAGGTGGTTCCTGTTTTCCGTGGACTCTATCGTTTTTCAACTCATCGTTTTTTAAAATGGAACTATCGACTCGTTTTTCAAGGTGCAAGTTATTGAACTTTTATGCTGTTAGTTTCCTGTGAATTTAAAGAGTTGCCATTTTTAATCGACAGGGGCTGATGGAGACTAGTCAAATTCATCCTGCTGACTGACACTAACTGGGAATCGTGGAAACATGAAATAAAAGTTCTGTTACTGCATTATGGAGCGTGGGAGTTCATAAAGCCTGAGGAAGTAACTGAAAGTCCACCAATTAGTGTTAATAAATCTGAAATTAAAGAAGTAGCTATTGGAATGACTGAGCCTCAGGAAAGCATAACCCAAGAGAAACCTGATGAAGTAAGGGAGAAGTCACCTGTTAAAAGTTCTGAATCTAAAGACAAAGCTTCTGGAAGTGACTGATGTGCTAACATGGAGAGAAAAAGCAAGATTTAAAGTTGAGGAAGAGCCATGCATACACCATTATCTACCAGTCCACGAGTTCTGAATTCAAGCCCTTGATATCTAGCACTACTGATGGAGCAAAAGCCAGGAAAATTTTACATGACCATTTTGAGCCTACAACCAGAGCAAGAATCACCCCGCTTCTTGACAGTTTTTTCAATACTAGATATGTTCCGGGAGAAAATCTTGGATTTCTTTTGTGTAGAGTCAAGCAGGCAGCAGAGCGACTCCATGAGGTTGGACACCAGTTACAACCACTCTATTTGGGATATCAGACGATTCGGAGTCTACCAGATGAGTTTCAAGCTACGGTTCAAGCCATTTATAGATGGAGCGACATTGAATTTGTTCTTGAATCTGAGCTGTTATTAGAAGAGAATCGTCTGAAACTGTCCCAGAAAGATTTTGCAAATGTGGCATTTTCCAGTGAGTAGTCTGTAAAACATTTTCTAGGTAAATTTAAATCCAAAGGTCTTAGTAAAAGTAAAATTGGTCCTTGTTTTTACTGTAAAATATATGGCCATTTAATATCAATTTGCAAACTTAAATTAAGTAAATCTAATAATGAAATATCTAATGATAAAAGTAATTCTGATGTTAATTGTAGAAGTAATTTTAATAAGTTTGGCTCTGGAAATTTGAAACCTAATGTTCAAAGTAAAAGTAATTTTAAAGATAAAAATTTTTCAAAAACTTTGGAAACTAGTAATGCAGAATGTAAACATGTTTTTAATTGTAACTTCTCTGAATTGGAATATAATGTAACAGAACTTTCTCCTGAACTATGTGAGGCAAATTCATCAGATCTGGGCTATGGAAATACCCAATGGGTTTTTGATACTGTCATTACAGCACATTTTTGTAGCAATAGAAATTTGTTTTTCACTTTTGAGCCAGTATCCGATTTGCACATGTCTCTTGCAGTTGGGGAGAAGGAATGTTCAGTTGAGGGAAAGGGGACAATTCAGTTTTTGATAAAATGTAAAAATGGTAAATTTAATCGTATTATTTTAAAAGATGTTTTGTATAATCCTAACTTAAGAAGAAATTTACTATCTGGGGTTAAGCTTGAAAAACTGGGGATTAATTTTGTGGGTAAGAATGGTAAAGTTTTTATTTACGATAAAAATGGAAATCAGCTTTTTTATGCTTTAAGGAAAAATGATCTATACTTTTTGAAGCCATCAAAGTATGTAACTCAGTATCAAGGAAATAACAATTCAGTCAATTTTTCAGCAAACCAAGTAGAAAAAGTAGATATTAATGAATTATGGGATGAAAGATTCTGCCATATTAGCAGTGAATATGTTGTAAATACAAGTAAACAAAAACCTGTTAATGATTTACCAATGCTATCTAAATTGACTGAAGATTGTATTTCCTGTAAATTAGCTAAATCAAAAAGAGTGTCATTTAAACCAATAGGTTACATAAGATCCAAATCTCCTCTCCAGCTGCTGCATATGGATTTATGTGGCCATTTACCGGTTTCATCTCATGGAGGAAGCAGATATTTTTTATCTATAATTGATGATTTTTCTAAAAAAGTTACTGTTTATGCCCTTAAAAATAAATCTAATGTTTTTGAGACATTTCTTAGGTATCAAAAGAGAGCCAAAAGGTTTTTGGATAGAAAAGTAGTCTCAGTTAGAACAGATGGGGGCTGGAGTTTTGTAACGATGAATTTGAAAAATTTCTAGATAGTCAAAAGTGAAAAGACAGTATTCTCCCGAGATGAATGGTTGTGCAGAACGTTATAATTTAACTGCCCTTGACAGAGTCAAAACCCTTTTAAATTCAAGTAGCTTATCTCAGAAATTTTGGGCAGAAGCTCTTTTATGTTTCACATATGTATGGAACAGAGTTTGCCACAAAAATTTTAAGAAAATCCCTTTTGAGTTATATTCTGGAAGAAAGTCATCCGTCTCTCATCTGAAAAAAGTTGGCTGCTTAGCTTATGTTGGTGTACCTAAACAAAAAAGGAAGAAGCTCGATATGGGAGCTAAGCTTGGAATTATGTATGGCTATGCACAAATGACTAAAGGGTACCATATTTGGGCAATAGGCGAGCAGAGAATTATAGAAACAATAAATGTTAGATTTGATGAGAGTAAAAAGAGGGTTGACATCATAAATAATTCAAAACAAAGTTTTCGTTCTTTTTCTTGCTTGGACTTCCCAGAGGATGGTGATATCTTCCTTATGATAGATGACTTAATTGAGTCAGAAAGTAGAAGTGATAACACATCTAAAATTGAGGAAAGTAGTGTCAGTCCTGTAAAAACTGAAAGTTTAACTCATAATTTAAATGATAGTTCAGACTTAATTTCTTGTAAATCCATTAATTGTATATGAACCGCTGTTCGTAGAAAAAATGAATCCAGGACAGTTATCTACTATGGCATAGAGGAGACTACAGTTAAATTAACATCTCTAAATGATACTATTAAATACTGTGCAGACAATAACATAAAATATGATTATGATTTTTTTTATTTCAGTGGCAAAAATAGTCAATCAGGTAAAGTTTCAGATTTTTCAAATACAGAAGTTAATTTAATTGAAGTAAAAATCCCTAAAAGTTACAAGGAAGCTACCAAAACACCCGAAGTGTCTGAATGGGTAGAGGCAATGAACCCGGAAATGCAGGTCATGTATGACCACAAGGTTTGGGATCTAGTTGAACCGCCTGAGAATGCACAAATTTTTGGTAACAGATAAGTCTTTACACAGTTGAAAAGAATGAAATTGTAAGATTTAAAGCACGCCTTGTGGCACAGGGATTTAGTCAAACAAAAGGTTTAAGTTATGATGAGGTTTTTAGTCTGGTTGTAAGTTTCTCAATTATAAGATTGTTTTTTACTATTTTTGTGTGCTTTTTCAAATGGTTAAATGTACAAGTAGATGTAAATAATGCCTACTTATATGCAGATTTAGATAAAGTAATCTATATGCGGCAGCCGGAGAGTTTCATAACTGAAGAACATAAAGTCTGTAAATTAAACAAATTTTTATATGGTCTCCACAGAGTGGTAGACAGTGGTTTTTCGAAATAGATGATGTGCTTTTAAAATTGAATTTTATTAAACTTAACTTGTGCAATCGTGTTAATACCTATAAAAATAAACTTGTTCTTTTATTATATGTAGATTACATAGTCATATTTGATAAAACTAAAAGTGATTTGGAACTTGGTGTAAGTTTGCTACAAGAGTTTTTCAACCTGAAAGTTTTGGGAAAAACAAAAAAGCTCTTGGGTATTGAGTTTTGAAGTAAACCTAGCTATATAGATTAACTTTACTCGATAAATTATGCAGGATGCATTTAGATTAAAACCTTTATTCCTGGATCCAAGATCCGACCGTCATATATACATAGCGGCTAGATACAGACTGTCGATCTGCCATTCGTGGCAAGATAACATTTTTCCGGTCCTGATGGTGCCATCTAGTGCATATCAGAACAGATATAACATTCTCTTCCTTCTTAAAGAAAGCTAACAGAAACATTTAAGTTCTTCAGACATACACAGTTAGAATAATAAAAAAATACAGTCCTTGACATAGTTCAAAATGGTAACAGTTCTAAAGTCTAATATTTAAACAGTTCTAATGTCTAATATTGCAGACATTCTGGTTTTGCCTTTGGACGATTAGAACGTCTAGGAAGTGGAGTTCCTGAATTCTGCAACACTACTTGAGGCGAGAGTGCCGGAGGGTTTGCCTGAGAACTGTTGTCTATGTCGAGGACACTTACCTGTGGAGACAGTAGAGGAGGTAGGGGGGTGTTTGTCACCTGATCAGCCGGTAAATCCGCTGTACAATTAGATTGCTCTGGAGGAGGTGCTTACATAACTGGATCTGGAGGAGCAGGGGCAGATATATCTGGAGTTGGAGGGATTTCATGAAAACAGTCTCCCTGTCTGTAGCGGACTTGGTCGATGTGCCGTGTTTAAATACCCCAAGTCATCTTTGAATGCAGTGCTCAATGTCTTCAGTGCAGCTTTCACGGTACGTACAGCTCTTTCTGCTAAGCCGTTTGCACATGGTATTTTCCATTGGACATATGACACTTCCAGGAGCCCAAGATGGGCCCTGGCTAAAGGAGCGCACCCAAACTGGAGTGCCTTCGGAGAATTTGTTTGCATGGGTTTCTCCCTTCTCAGATGTTTGAGCTTTAGTGCTGCGGATGAGATCCAAATGCATGCGAAGAGGGAGTCCAAACATTGCAACTGCTGGAGATATACCCGTTGACCTTGTTGGGGTGTTACAGAAATTCAGAAGAAATCTAGCCAGTCTCTCCATGAAAGTTCCTTACTTAACTTTCTTCAGTGCAGCTTTCACAGTACATAAAGCTCTTTCTGCTAAGCCGTTTGAATTTGGATGGTACGGTGCACTTTTTATGGGTGTAATGCCATTTTCCTTTAAGAAATACGTGAAATCATCACTACGGAACCCTGGTCCATTATCACTCACTAAACTTTCTGGTAACCCGAAGCATGCAAAAAGTTGCACAGATTTGTTATGGTTATAGCTGCTGTTGTGTTGGGCACCGGGATTACTTCAAGCCACTTTGTCTTAGCATCGACTACAATCAATAGCCAGTGGCCTTCTACAGGACCTGCATGGTCGATATGTATTCTTTCCCAAGGTTTTTCAGGTATAAGCCAAGGGATTTGTGTCGAAGGAGGAGCTACAGCATTTTCTTGGCAGTCCAGGCGGTTTCGTACTTTAGTTTCCAAGTCTCGATCAATACCTGGCCACCACACATGGGAACGAACCAGAGACTTGATTGCAGAAATACCCTGGTGAGCACTGTACAGTTCATCCAAAACAAACTCACGAAACTTTCCTGGGACAAAAACACAGGAACCACTGAGAATGATATTTTCTTCGACTGACAGTTCATTCCGGATATGCCAAAAGTCTTACAGGTTCTCTGCTACCTTTCTTGGCCAACCATTTGGAATATGGGATCTCAGACGACTCAGTGCAGGACACTTGTCTATCTCCCTTTGGATCAAATGTGCTGTCAGTGGGCTATCATTTAACTGCCGGATGAGCAAAACAGACTCGACAGGTGCTGGAGGATCTTCCATTTCAGATTTAAGTGGGAGTCTACTGCAGGCATCAGCATTTCCATGCAACTTCCATTTCTGATACTCAATGTTGTACACATAGGCTGATAAAGTCAATGTCCATCGCTGAATGTGAGCTGCAGTGACCGATGGTACAGGTTTGTCTTCTGACAATAGTGTAACTAATGGACAGTGGTCTATAACCAATGTAAATTTGCGTCCTAAGAGATAGTTTCTGAAACGAGTCACTCCAAAAACTAAGGCCAAAGTTTCCTTCTCGATGTGGCTATAGTTCTCTGCCTTTGTAAGGGATTGAGAAGCAAATGCAATCGGTCTATCACCATCTGACGTTTTATGCGACAGCACAGCACCAAGACCATAAGGGCTTGGCATCACAAGCAAGAATAACTTCTTTGTTTTGGTCAAAATGTACCAGTAAAGAAGAGGTTTTCAGAACATCTTTAGCTTTTTGAAAAGCTTCTTTTTGTGGTGATCCCCATGTCCACGGCTGCTTGCTTTCTAACAACTTATACAATGGCGATAGCAAGGTAGACATATTGGGTAAAAACTTGGCATAATAAGTTATTAAGCCAATAAATGAACGTAGCTCGTCTACATTTGCTGGTTCAGGTGCATCTGTAATCGCCTTGACCTTCGATTCAACTGGGTGCAATCCATCTTTATCCAAACGATGACCTAGGTATTCTACAGATGGTCTGAGGAATTCACATTTTTCTGGATGTAATTTCATACACGCTGATTGTAGGCGGCTAAGAACTTCTTGCAAATTTTGTAAATGTTCTTCTTCATTTGTACCGCTCACTAATAAGTCATCAAGATATTTAGAGGCTGCTTTTACTCCTTGCAAAATCTTGTCAATTTCCCTTTGAAAAATAGCAGGGGCAGAGGCAATGCCAAAAGCAAGTCGAGTATAACGAAAAAGGCCTTTGTGTATATTTATAACCACCAGATGTCTTGACTCTTCATCTAGTTCCAGTTGACAATATGCATCCCGCAGATCTAACTTTGTGAACGCCATGCCACTGGACATTTCAGCAAATAAATCTTCAATGTTTGGAAGGGGGTTCTGTTCTAGTTCTGTGGCCTTGTTGACTGTTAATTTAAAATCGCCACATATCCTGATTCTTCCACTTTGCTTTAGCACAGGAACAATAGGAGCTGTCCAATCCAAGGTTTTCACTGGTTCTAAAATACCATCTGCAATGAGGCGGTCTATTTCTTGTCAATTTTTCTTTGTAGGCATATGGTACAGGACAGGCCTTGAAAAACTTTGGAACTTCACCCTTTTTACAGGTAAGATGAACTTTCACATCTTTCACTAATCCCAATTCTGGGGAGAAAACTTCCTTGTACTTTTCTAAAAGTCCATCTATTGTGAGCTGGGATGTATGTACATTATGTAAGGTGTGGTCCATGTTTGAATCAAAAGCATTCATCAGGCTTAATGGGAGAATCCAGTTTCTACCAGCCAAATTAGTGTTTCCCTGAGAAACCACCTTTAAAGGTAAATGCTCTTTTCTTGCCAGGAACACCACATCCACATTTGTAACTCCCAAAATACTAATAGCATGATTCGTGTAAGACTGGAGTTTGATTCCTGTTTTCTCCAGAGGTGGGCAAAATCTTCCAATTTTTTCAAACAGTCTTACAGGCATTATTGAAAATGGAGCACCAGAATCAATTTTAAAAATAACAGGCTGCCCCTGGACCTTACATGTAATTTTAAGTGGAGGGTAATTTTCTTTACCATAACTTAAATAAAACATAGTGTATTGTTTACCTTCTGGATTTTCCTTAGATTCTGTTACTAAATTAACTTTAGGTCTGTAACCATCTTTATTTTTGGATAAACATACCTTTGAGAGATACCCCAGTTTTTTAAAGCTATGGCAGGTAGTCTTTTTATGTTTACACTCTGAAGACTGGTGTTTGGGATCACCACAACGAAAACAATGTTGCCCTGTACGTGCGTTATTTGAATTGGACGCCGATTTAACGATCTTGTTTTTTCGTGGCTGTTGAGCCATAATTTGTAGTTTCTTTACCTCTGAAACTGCAGCTATCTTCAAATCAACAGCATCCCTTGCTGCTGCTTCCATGGAAACGACGATTTCTGATGCCCGTAAAAGGGTTAAATTCGTTTCAGACAACAGTTTCCTCTGTATCCCTTCGTCCTGTATACCATACACTATTCTATCCTACAGCATCATGTCAAGGGAATCTCCATAATTGCAGTATTTTGCTAATTTTCAGAGCTCTGCTATGTAATCGGCCACAGATTCGTCCGCGACTATTGAACTTGAATCGCTCCACGATCTCCGAGGGCACTGGGTCATAATGTCCGTTCAGAATAACAATTAATTCTTTGAGTGGTTTAGATTTTGGTGCGGCCAGCAAAAATAAGTTATGGAGCAGTCCGTACGTGGTAGGTCCAACCACTGTTAAGAAAACAGCACGTTTTCTGTTTGCATCTTCGATCGCGTTTGCGATGAAGAACTGCTCCAATCTTTCTGCATATTCGCTCCACGATTCAACAGCAGGGTTGAATTCGCTGATGCAACCGAAGGAAGACATGCCGGAAACGTAAATACACACCACGAGGTCGCCGATCGCCGATTAAGCCTAGCGTGTTGACATACGCCAGTTACGCTGTTTCGTCGAAAATATGTTAAAAATGTAATTTTTTTAAAGAAATTCATTAATAAAATTCATCTTCGTCGCCACTGAAGTAAACCTAGCTATATAGATTAACTTTACTTGATAAGTTATGCAGGATGCATTTAGATTAAAACCTTTATTCCCGGATCCAAGATCCGACTGTCCTATATACATAGCGGCTAGATACGGACTGCCAATCTGCCGTTCGTGGCAAGATAACATTTTGCCGGTGCTGATGGCGCCATCTAGTGCATATCAAAACAGATATAACAAGTTTGAAGATGTTAATGACAGGCTGTACATTCATCAAAGTACTTACATTGATAAGGTTTGTAGCTTGTATTCAAAATATAAATTTCCTATGAGCAATGTGGCAATGACCAAGGAGCTAATTTTGTCGAAAATGGACTCTCCAAGTAATCGGAAGGAAGTAAATAAGATGTCTGAATATCCTTACAGAAATTTAATAGGTTGGTTTAAGTGTTATTGCTGGTCGTACTCAACCAGATATAATGTATGCTGTAAATCTTTTATCACAGTATATCCAACCCAGGTATGAAGCACTGGCAAAGTTTACTTAGATTATTAGGCTATTTACAATATACTAAGCATTTTAAATTAGAATTATCCAGAATTAATGACTTAACAGTTTCTTGTTATTTTGACTCCGACTTTGCAGCAAATAGAGATGATCATGTTTCCACAGGAAGTTTTATTAAGTTTTTGAATAAATCGTCAATTTCTTGGAAAACTTTTAAGCAGAAATGCATTAGCCTCTCTACTATGGAAGCTGAATATGTTACTCTCACTGAAGCTGCAAAGGAATTAATATGGATTAAAAATGTTCTAGAACATGAAAGTTTAAATTTAAATCTAAAAGAATGTTCATTATTTTGTGATAATCAGGCAGCTATTACTTTTCCTAATTCACCTGTAGAGAATCAAAAGACTAAGCAAATCTATATTAAATATTTGTTTTAAGAAATTTAGTCTATGGTAAAATATTTAAATTAAAATATATCTCAAGTAAATTAAATTTAGCTGATCCATTTACAAAGCCACAGATTAGGCCTTACTTCAGTCACACGAAAAGACCCGTTTGCTAATGCTATTCCTATGGAAGAAATTTATAAAGATATCAAGGTCGCATTTCACTATTTTTAGATGATTTTTTTTTTTTTTTTTTTTTTTTTTTTTTGCAGTGGCCAGCTGAGGTCGATCTGTATGCAGGACATTTTCTACTTTTTCAATTTTGTTTACAAGTATTTTTAATCAGGACACTTTCATTTTCAGAACCGGTTCCTAAAACGACAGCATCCTCTTGAAAAAAATCCCCAATAAAAATTGAAAAAGTAAAAAACGGCCTTTTTACAGATTGACCTCAGCTAGCCACTGCAAAAGAAATCATCTAAAAATATTGAAATGCAACCGAGGTATCTTTATAAATTTCTTCCATAAGAATAACATTAGCAAACGGGTCTTTTTGGGTGACTGAAGTAGGCCGTTAAGAAACAATTAATGAAATTTTGTAGACAAGATTTTGAGGTTTAAGTTTTTGAATTACATATTTGATCACTCTTTTCATTGCCATGTTATTTGACATGACATTGATGAGACTGTCTGTTTTATAGAAAAATTTAAATATTTTTGAGAGTTAGATTCATTCTGAGGCCCAAGTTAGAAAGTAAGAAAAAAAGTCTTATACAACTTTTGGTCACTTTGATCACAGCTTGGCTGGTGAATTTGTAAAGTTTTCCCTGACCTAGTTATGATTAGACGGACTTCTTTTTTGAATTAAATGTGTATTTTTCATGTTTCAATATTTTTTAAGTATACATCTTTTGAATGTTTTTGTAAAGCCTTGGGGAGGCTGAAAAGGGAGCTGATTGTTATGTCATGTATATTAAAGTTTAAAATTAATAGCTTTATTTAAATCCTGTTTAACATGACATACCTTATGTTTTTACCATCCCCAAGTCTACTTTAAATTACGACCGAACGCCATTGCTTCACATGCTTTCTGCCGGTAAATATGCGATTCAGTCACACCGTAACTGCTGTGATCTTGAATCACTGTTACTTACTGTTCTCGGCTTATGTGATGTTTCCTGCTTTCTGATTTGTCGATGTTTGACATCATCGTTCGTGAGCCAATGGCGTTCCGCGCATGTATTGCACTTCATGTAATGGCAACAACTTTATGCAGATTTGCACAACAAACTAGTATATCTAGTGGAATGTAACATTGCATCTCTCTCTTGCCTTCGCTTGCTTGTAAGCAGCATTTAATTTTGTTTTCGCCATGTAATTAAGGCGTTGTAGCTTTGCTACATTAAGATGAAAGCTGCTGGCGGTTTTTCCTGTTTTGTAAACGAAGTTTTATTCATGTCTTAAGTTATTTTAAGTTAGTTTGGCAAAGTCATGCTGACTCTTGGACGTAATATAACCTTTGTGGTTTATATACGTGACAGTCTATTTAAACATGCAGAAAAACCCAGTGGAGGTAAAGGCTGGTAAATAGGACGTATTGGAAGTAAAATATTTAAATGAGTATATATGAAAAACGATCTCTTAACTAGGATAATAAAACAAAATGCATAATAGTAGAATTAACGAAAAGAGTTTATTTTACTTTGACGACACAAGGTGATGATACAGCAAGTAATCAATATGAAGATTAACACAGCAGTTGCTCTTGTACATATAAAAACATGCCATAACAATGGCGGTTTGCAGAAGGCTTGAAGATACATTTTTCAAACATTACTTTAAGATTTAAAACTATTTAAAAATAAACTCATAGTTAAAACAAAATAACAAGTATGTTAATTAATACTTCCAGAATGTTGGACCAGCCAACATTCAGTATCTAGAAAAGTTACTTCCATTTAAAGGACGATAAAAATGCAAACTAATGATGTCCGGAACCTTTATTTATATGAAATGACTAGGATTGAAATCGACGTTTCGGAGCAGAGACCACGAAACGGGCCAATCACGGAACGGCATCGAATCGATGCAAAAGCTAGATTCGATGATAGATTCGATAATAGATACGATATTGTCAGTCGCCCTCTGGCGGGAAAAATATCGTTACGGAAAAACGTAATCACTTTGAAACGTGGTTTTGCCGATGTAGGTTGCAAAGAAAAATGGAGTCCGTGAACGGAAAAAGATAGAGATAGCTATTGACGTTACAGGACTAATACATTATGTAAAACTGATAGATAAAGTCCGAAAATGAAGTAAAAAGGTAAGTTAAGTTTTGGAAACATTTATTACTGATATTATGAGATATTATAATGAAGTAATAAATAAAAAATAAAATATGAATTTGTAAATAAAAAATGATGATTGTGGTATGAAATCATGATAAATAGGAAATAGGAGGCAATGAGAAAACCAGTGTTTGGTATCTCTATCACTGACAACATTCTTCATGAATATATTTTTCTAGTTCATCATTAAATATTTAAGTCTACTCCTGCTGTGTTCATTCATTAAAGTCTTCCACTCATATGCATTTCCACGTAATTTAGATTCTACTGTGCAACATCTGCTGAAGTCTTATTTATATAGATAAGAAAAATATAACACATTTGATAAATTTTGCGTTCTTTCACAATCCTTTGACGAAATTTGGGTTGTTTTTTTTGCAGCCCTTTGGCGAAATACACATTTTTTTCTGCGGCCTTTTGACGAAATTAAATTTTTTCCCAGGACCTTTGGATGAAATCTGCATTTTTTCGCGATCTTGTGACGAAATTTTAGCTTTCTCCGTGATCCTTTGACAATATTCGCAGGGTTTTTTTTTCACACTCCCTTGACGAAATTCACGTTTCTTCTGCAATCCTTTGATGAAATTGCCAATTTTTTTCTGAGAAAAATTGACGAAATTGATCTTCTTCAGAGATATTTTTCCGTGATAATGACGCAAAGAAATCCAATTTGGGCACAGAAATGTGAAACAAAATGTGCATTTCGGCGCAAACACAGTCAAAATAACGTATTTGTAGCAGATTGTAGCAGAAATTTTCGTTTGGTGGAATTGGAGCAGAAGTGTGACTCCTGCCAAAGGGATTCCCATAAATTATCTTCTTTCAAATTCTGATTAATATTTTTATGTTGTTTGGATCTGATTCCTAGTCTGCGTAATCTAATAATTAATTTTAATTCATTAGGAATACTTCTGGCCTCGACCATTCTGGATAAATGGTTCTACACTGTATTATTAATGAATTAATAATACCAAAAAATATACCAATATATTTTTTTTTTAATGTAGTAAATATTAGAGATTATCAGTAACTGCTTGGAATATTTTTTACAGGTGAGGCTGATAATACACATGTATAGTGAAATATATAGGTAAACAAAATTACCATTTCTTTTTATTCAACAGCCTCCTTAGAAATAGTTTCTTCAGTACCTGAGTTTAACTTATAAGATGAAAAACAAAAATTTTCATTGTTGATAAGGTCACATTTCTAACTACCATGATTTACTCATGCTGACCCTATATTTGTTTTTTTTATCTTTTTAACATTTTTCTTCTAACACACCTCTCATTCATAAATTCTGAGAAAAATCAAAACAAAAAAATCATTATTTAAAATAGAATAATTAAAACATTATTCTAGATTGTGTAGAAAAGTAATGATTTATGCCACACATGAGGCCTGGATTATTAATAGGTGTCTTCCAAAATAAAGGTCAGTCAAAAAGAAATTTATAAAAACTGTTTGCTATAGTTTAAGGAGCCTTATAGAAAGTCACATATGAATGACAGGGTTTTTTTTTTTCAACCTTTAGATATACCACGATGACCATAAGCGAAGCTGTTTACTCCATTCCAATAACATAACAAAAGCATTTTGTAAAAAAAAAAAAATAGCCTAAACATTACTTATTTTCTTTCTTTGTGTATAACTAATGGTTTTCAGTTAAATTCTGATTTACACATACACACATATATATATATATACTTGTTAAGTGCTATTTTGTTTCATACAATCTACATGAGTGTATTCTTTGTTCTTTTTTTTTTTTCCTCACTGTTCTCTGATTTTATATTGTATATTTTCAGATTCACTCCAACAAATTCCTACCTGAGTTCATTCTTGAATTTTCTACAAGTTTCTTCCATGCATTTAAGTATAGGGGGAAATTTTTGGATAATCTGAAAAGTCAAATTGATCTTTTGTTTTTGTATGTCTTCATATATATCTTCTGTTTTATATAAGTGGGAGAATTCATATCAATGAAGAACTATGTATCAGCATAGTTCTGTCATAACAGTTTTTTAATGATTGTAATGAAAATTATAGATCAAGAATATTCTCAAAAAAGATCCCTCCTCCATTCTGATTTATTATTCTGTACTTATTGTTTGCCAGGGTAAACAATTCACATAATCTTAATGTGTTATTTTGTTTCCTGGATACACCCTTTGCTCTTTTTTACTGATTTCCTACTATACATATTTAGCTTTAGTTTGACAAATTCATAAGGTATTTGTCCATTTAGTTCGTTCTTGAATTTTCCATAACTCATGTTTGTCAGTAAAGTATAAAGAATGATTTTGGGAGATAATAAAAAATTCAAATTGATCACTTTGGTTTTGCATGTTTTCATATACAGTTAAAGCTCAACTAACCAGCATGCTCGGAAAACGCCGATTGCCAGATACTTGAAAAGTCTGGATAGTTGAGCGCTACAAAATCTGTCATGAAAGAAGGGGGGGGGGGGGAAGGCATCGGCGTAAAAATGAAAAAGGAAAATGATTTTTAGGCTATTTTCCTGCCATTAGGAAGTCGATCAAATAACTCTTATTATTATTATTAAATTTGCAGTTGATAAAGTTATTCTTTCTGAATAAAAAATAAAAGTAAACAAATTTCTATATTTATTTATTAATCTTTTATAAAGTTGTATTATTTATAATTTGACATCTCCCCTTTCCGGAAAAAGCACATGGAAGCTTGGAAAATTAATTTTGGTATGATTCACTTGTGTTACCTCAACTAACCTCACAGTAATAATGAATCTTTTCTGCATAGCTAAAAACGTTATCAGATGCAAACTGATAATGCCCGACTTCTCGGATCACGATAAAAACAAACTACACTCATTAGCTTTTTTTTGTTGTTTTTCTTGTTGGAGTGGCTCAGATAGTGAAGTCTTTTGGGGGAGATTTCTAAATTTCTGAAAACCCATTGTATGTTAATAAAAATTAGGTAAATGGCCTAATTTATTATTATTTAAATTCGGTGAAAATTTGAACACAATCGGGCAATTAGCAACAGAGAAAGTAATTTTTTTTATATAATAAGTAAGGGGGAAGAAAGAGTACCGTTTCGTTCTTTCTTTTTATCTAGAATATTATTATTATTATTTCTGTTTACTGTTTAGGTTGATGAAAAATATTTTTCCTTGCTAATTCAACAACTCAAAACTTTGATGCAATCTCCTGGCTGAGGAGAAAAAGTTTGAAATGATAAAAATCCAACAATAAAACAAAGCAAAAAGAAAGAAACTTACCCTGCAGCGTCTTTTCTTTTTTTAATTTCCAGTTAAATGTAGTTGATCCAATAAAAAAATATTCTTGAGTAAATATATTTAAAATACAATATGGTATAAAGATCTTTGTTACATAATTCTTTTAAAATAATAATTTCTTGTTCTTGAGTAAATAAAGAAAAAAAAAAGTTTGAGATATAATTTCTCAGCAGTTACTGTGCGTTTGATTGCGTTTCTTTCGATGTGCCAGGAATACTTCGAAACGCATGTCTGATGTCTGTCTGTTTGAAAGAAAGTTCTCTTTTTTTCCATGAAGCGTTCTTTTGAGATGCAGTTCTAAAACTTCTTGAGCCGAATACTGCGAATTTTTTTCACAAAACTTTAAAAAAGTAGATAAACTTTCCTCAGCTTCACTCCACGAAATTTTCTCCTCGATTTCATTTTCGGATTCTGAGGAACTATCGTTTGTTTCTTCCTCTGAAGCTGTCATTTTTTTAATTAACTGCTCTTCTGTTAAAGTTTTGGTGACAGGAATATTTTTATCTATAGCTATCCAATTTTTGATTTCTGGCATTTCCAGTTGCGATAGAGATAAGTTAGTATTAGGCCCATTTTTTAATGTTTCCATAATTTCATGCAATTCGTTCCTTTTCTTGGGTTTAAATCCTTCAAATTCTTCATCTGATGAATCAGAACAAAAGTTTACTGTAAATAATAATTTTCTCCATCTCCCTTCGAAGAGTTTTCAGTTTTACGGCATTCCATGCACTGGCAAGTTCATAAATTGCATCTTTTATTGTGAAAGCTGATTGAAATTCTGCCACCGTTGTCTGTACATTTATGAGCTTATGCATGAAATGTTTTCGATAAATCATTTTTACATTTTGTATGATCCCTTGATCCATAGGTTG
This sequence comes from Maratus speciosus, assembly GCA_963932465.1. Taxonomy (NCBI): domain Eukaryota; kingdom Metazoa; phylum Arthropoda; class Arachnida; order Araneae; family Salticidae; genus Maratus; species Maratus speciosus. Next base: position 488,865,883 of record OZ010796.1, on the reverse strand, counting down.
TATCAGAGAAGTTACATTGGGGGGGAGAAACATTACTGAAATATTGCCATATTTCAATTCTTCCTCGCTGGGATGCGCTCGGCAGTTGTCAATTAGAAGAATTATTTTATTATCTTCCAGTTTTTTCCCCTTAGCTTCAAGCTCGCTAATTACAGATGGCACAAAAACTTTTTTAAACCAGCAGGTAAAAATATCTTTATCCACCCAAGCACTTTTTTGATTGGTTGTAAACTACAGGGAGATGTTTAATTCCTGTAAGTGCTCCTGGATTCTTCGACTTTCCTATTACTAACAGTTTTAATTTATGGGAGCCAGTTGCATTAGCGCAAGTCAGAATTGTTAGTCTGTCTTTGTTTTTCTTAAAGCCATCTGCTGACGTTTCATTAGGACCAGCTAATGTTGAGGTCGGAAGGCAACGGAAATAGATTCCGGTTTCATCAGCATTATAGATGTGGTTTAGATCAATATTATTTTTTTTAATAAAATCTTCAAAAAAAGTAGAATATTCCTCTGCACTTTCGTTATCTGCTGACTTTCGTTCCCCACATATGTCAATTTTTCTAATTCCATGGCGTTTTTTGAAGCAAGAAAGCCACCCAAAAACTTGCATTCCGTCGCAATATTTAATTTTTCTGAAAAATCTCTTGCTTTTTCAATCAGCATAGGCCCAGAAATAGGAACTCCTTCTTCTCATTTTAATAGAAACCACTGATATAAACTTTTATCCAGTTTTTCATGCTGAGGTTGCTGCAGTGTTTTCTTTTCATCCGTTGCTTTGCTTGATTCTGCAGAGGAAGCAAATGCCATCAACTTTTCTTTCTGCGATTTAATATCATAAATCGTTGAGGATCCAATATTGAATATACGCATCAATTGTTGTTTATTTTCCCCTCTTTCTAAACATCTAATAATGTCTAGCTTCTGAGTTATGGTTAAAACAACTCGTTTCCTTTTAATAGGATTTGACTGATCTGCCATTTTTTAATTTGGCAAAAAATATGACAGAACACGATTAATAAAGGTTGAGAGCAATTTACTAGGCTAGCTGATTAAGCACAAGCGAATGGCAGTAAAAATGTGCCAAAACGAAAAAAAAAAAAGCATCAGCGTGATTTAAGTCAAGTTCTAATTGGTCAAACTGAATGTGTAGACCCAAATGGGCGGGACAGATGGAAAGTTCTACAGACAGATGGAATTTTCTAGTAACTCCAGGGAGGGGGGGGGGGCTACTGTGCATCTGGGGGAAAAAAATACGATATCTAAAATGACCATATTTCCATCTCAATTCTTAGAAAACAGTTTTCCTTCATGCTCCTGGCTTCCTCACTTAGCAGTTCAGTTTTCGGAAAAGATGTAGCTTTCTACCGTTTATCACACCTCCCCCCCCCCCCCTCCACATCTAGTTTCGCCAAGAGCAGAAAAGAAAGATCACGCCTCTCTTTTCTTGTCTTCATTTTCCACCCCCTCCTTCTCTCTTTCGGGAGGAAAAACAGCCGGTGCAGCGGACTATTGCATACTATGACACAACATGAAGTTATTTTGCGCTAACGAGCTATAGACAGTTCTTTATGCTATATTTTTATTTTATAGTGTTCACTGTTATGAACATACACACAGATCTGTTTTACGCCGAATTAATCGCTGAGATATTTTAAGAATGCTAACAGTAAATTTCCTAAAATAGTAGTAAAAAATTTTCAACTGTTTATGGGGAAAAAAAAAAAAATGATTTCTCCGAATTTTTCCAGTTAGTTGAGCTTTCCGGTTACTTGAATGCTGGATAACAGAGCTTTTACTGTATATATATATATATATATCATCAGTTTGTATATAAGAGAATCTGTATCAGTGAGGAATTCTGTAACAACATAGTTCAGTCACTATAATTGTTTTAATATGACTTTAATAAAAATTACAGATCAACAAAATTCTAGAAAAAAAGATTCCTTCTCCTACCCCTGTAAATACACAGATGTAACAATAAAAAAGTTACAGTTTGTTAAATTAATGAGTCCTTTTAGTGAGAATGATACATAGTTACATATAGCATGATGCATAGTTACATACAGGTGTGACCAAACTATTTTAACTGGTGACAGTGTTCAAAATAATGTTTTCAATTAATTTACTAACTGAGTTGAATACAAAGCAATTCATGATATATCATTATTATATACTAGCAATTGTTCTTCATAATGAATTTATAAAAAACTTATGTGCTTAAATGTTTCTAAATTATTTTTTAACTATTTCTGAATACTTTTTTTAACAATAACAAGTCCTTTCTAGCTTTAGGATATCTACTGAAAACCTTTCATTTTTTTTTTTTTTTTTTTAATGTGTATCAACACCATTATTGTAAGTTAAGAATGTATTTTTTTAGAATTAAAAGTGAAAAATTTATGAAAATTTAGAAAACTTCAAATTAATCATTAATCGATTATAATAGAGATACAATTAATAAAAAAATGAAAAAATTACTGCAAAAATTTAATGTTTATTTTTATTCACTGATTCATTTGTTTTCTTTTATTCATTTGATGCTTTTTTGCAAAACATACTAATGCACTACTCTGTTTTTAATTATTTTTACAGAAAAATAAATAAATAATAATGTCTCAAAAATGCTGTATTAAATAAGTCAGAAACATTCATTCCATGGAAAAAATGTTGACAGTTATCCCCTCCTTTTTCCTTTAAAATAGAGCTAAATATAAAAATTCCTACAATATTTCACATGGCACTGGAAAGTACACTGGTTATCAAAAATTAAGGAAAAGTCACAAAATGCCAATTTTTAAATACGGGAATACTCAAAAGAAAATAATATAATTTGAATAATTACTATTCCTGCAGAACAGCTAGTCCATATAACAACTCATTTAGGTCACACATGGTCACAAGAGTCACAGTCACTACGGCGAAACAAAAAATAGAAAATTCCATACTTTTATGAGTCTCAAATGACTACTATATGTGACTCCACTGACAGGTCACTGTGACTGCTGCTTTGTGGCGAGTCACCAGGTGACTTTACAATGTCATTTCATTGAGACTCTCGTGTGACTCTCATCTGGAGACTCAATTTCAAAGTCATTGTGAACGTTGCATTACGATAAATCACCAAATATTGTCAAATTAAAGTCACATGGTGACTTTTCACAGTGGTGACTTTACAGTAGGGTCTCTGTCACGATTTGACAAAGTCATGTGACAGAAAGTCACCATGTGACTTTAATGTGACATTATTTTGTGATTTATCATAATGCAATGTGCACAATGACTTTGAAATTGAATCTCCAGATGAGAGTCACACGAGAGTCTCAATGAAACGACATTGCAAAGTCACCTGGTGACTCGTCACAAAGCAGCAGTCACAGTGACCTGTCAGTGGAGTCACATATAGTAGTCATTTGAGACTCATAAAAGAGACGTATGGAATTTCCTATTTTTTGTTTCGCCGTAGTGACTCTTGTGACCATGTGTGACCTGAATGAGATGTTATATGGACTAGCTGTTCTGCAGAGATAGTAATTATTCAAATTATATTACTTCCTTTTGAGAATTCGCGTATTTAAAAATTAGCATTTTGTGACTTTTCCTTAATTTTTGATAACCAGTGTATTATGCTTCTATCTAAGTATAATAACAGAAAATAAAGTGCATTTTATTTTTACTTTAAATTATCATCCAGATGAAATTGCAGTAAACAAAGATTGAATACCTTCAACTTTTTGGCAAACTTGGTTTAAATTATCTTCATGCTCTTTTATCTTCTTTAGTACCTGACCCATAATAATTCCTGTAAAAAATATATATTTATTTAAATGATGCTATAACACATATATAATATACACATAAAATAAATGATACAAATTACAATTCCACATTCTAGAAGCAAAAGATAAAATTATACAGAGAATGATTAAAATTAGGTTCTTTCTAATATTGATTATTATACTGATATATCAATTAATGTAAAGTCAGAAAAAAAAGACACTACCCCATTCATTTTAATCGCCAAATTGTCCAAGAAACAAATGGAAATGGCCTCTCAAGTGGAAACTACGTCTTCTTTAAATTTATATTAAAAATACAAGCATAAGATGTCGTTTTCATAGTGAAATTGTACCATTCTAAAATTTCCAATACAAACACCTAATTTTTACATCATATTTCACTTTTATGTTACATTTTACCATAGGATATGAAATGGGAAGTGATTCAGTCAATTAGTTTAGGAAATTAATTTTAGAAAATATATTTTTTTTCAAAACAAATATGAATTGTAATCTATAAATTTCTTTTACAGAAATCGATTTTTAGAAGCTTCAAATAGGAGAGTCCAAAATTAAGCTCACTCTACTACATAATTTTTGAGTTATGCTTAAAAAACTAACCATATTGTTACATCATATTTCACTTTTATGTTACATTTTACCATAGGATATGAAATGGGAAGTGATTCAGTCAATTAGTTTAGGAAATTAATTTTAGAAAATATATTTTTTTTCAAAACAAATTGCATGATTGTTGAATTGTAATCTATAAATTTCTTTTACAGAAATCGATTTTTAGAAGCTTCAAATAGGAGAGTCCAAAATTAAGCTCACTCTACTACATAATTTTTGAGTTATGCTTAAAAAACTAACCATATTGCAATCTGTTTTGAAACTATTACAGATGAATTTAATATTAGAAGTTTCAAACTTTAAACCTGCATAATTTCTAAACTATGGGACCAAATCACTTCCCATTTAGTATTCTAAAGTAAAATTTAACGAAAAAGCCAAATTTGATGTCAAAATTAGGTGTTCATATTGAAAATTTTAGAATTTGGTATAATTTCACTATGAAATGACCCCTATGCTTAATTTTTTTTAACAAATTGAAAGAAGGGAGAATTGCCGATTGAATGGTTGTTTCTGTTTATTTCTGGGACAATTTGGTGATTAAAATGTATGGGGAATTCTCTTTTTTGGGGGGGAAGAGGGGGTGCAACTGTACATATATAAATAATAATCCAACTAAGTAAAGCCTTAAAGTGGTGATTCATACCATTTTTTAAAGATGAGGCCTTTTTAAGTCAAGAATTGGTAGAAGTTTGAAAGTGTAAGAGAAAACTAACTAAGTATAAAATTCATATGAATTGACATTTTCCCAACTGAGCAAAAAAGTGTCTAGGCTGGGAGCCGAACCCAAAATCATTGGCTTAAATTATTGAGTTAGCTGGACCAACAATCAGCCAAAATTATGCCTGTAAAATGCACAGAAAAGGTAAAATATAATGTCAAAAGTATGCGTTTGTATTGAAAATAGCAGAGTTTAGTACAATTTCACAATGAAGATGAGCCCCTAAGATTTTTTAAAGCATAAAATGAAATAAGAAAATTTCCAGTTGAAGAGCCATTTCCCTTTTTTCTGGATTTTTTAAAATTTGGTGATAATTAATGGGGAATTCTCTTTTCTTTTGGCCAACTTGCATATTATAAATTACAAGGCTGTGGCCACACATAAGAAAATAAAATTTCCAGGTGTGGTTTAAGAAAATTTCATTGTTGCAGTGTAGTGCATACTGGATACGCTGTGCGTAAAATAACTATTGTATCATTCAAAAACACTAAAATTTTCTAAATACAGATGACATTGATTAAAAGCTCCTTTTTGACTTCTCAAATTACAGCATTGTTACTCTTACAATAGGAAGAAATTCCCTGACTTTTCCAACAGTATTTTAAGAAAATTTCATTGTAGCAGTGATACTGGATATGCTGTAGGTAAAATAAATACTGAATCAATCAAAAAAAATGAACCTAGGACTAAAATAGAAATTACTACCTTTAAGCACTTTGCAATGAGTGAGAGTGCTTTAATCTTTTCTCACCAGTAATTCAAAATAGAATTGTTGCCCAATTCAATTGCAGAAATGTTGAGATTAAATTAATCAAGCATTCTGAGCACCTGTAAATCATGTATATGTGACGTTCTCATGAAGGAGTTAATAACTTATGATCATCGCAAATTTTAAATTAAGTTTTCTCTAGATTGTAAAAACTTGTTATACAGCATTTTTGTATCGAGCGAACATTCTCTTAAAAAATCTGCATCACAAAATCACTAAAGTCCAGAGAAACTTTACTTTTAAAGGAAGCAGATATTTCATTGGAGAGATAAAGTTTGGAGATAATTAATTATCTATTGTTACTTTAAAATAAAAAAATACTTCTATAAAAAATTAAATGTATATTAATGAGTATTAAAATTTTTAAACTGTGTGATGTGGCGGTGGGAATGGAAATTTTGGATAAGGGTAATTTAGACTAAATTTCTTTTTTAAAATGTATGGAATCTGCCAAAATATTCAAGGTTGTCACATTTTGATCTGAAGATCACTCACATAATGAAATTTTATCAAATTCCCTGACTTATTTGTTCAATTTTCAAATTTCCTGACTTTCCCAGGTTCTCCAAGTACTGTAACAACCTTGAAATTATATACAGTAGAAAATTTTTAGCTTTGGAAAAATATAAATGATATACAGGATAATTAAGAAAAGATGGGACAAACTTTAATAGGTGGTATTACACAGAAATTAAATACTTTTCAGCAAAGAATACTCGTTCGAAAACAAAATGCAAAAGTGCTATAGGAAACATGATGTAGAAAGCAAGGAGATACGGCAGAAACACAAGAATGATGTATCAGTTGCAAAAGCAGGTTTAACCACTCAATCGTCGCATAATTTTGGGAAAATCCCTTCAAAAATCGTCGATTTTTTTTTTATTGCCCGATTTTATTATTCATAAAATTCTGAGTTCATTAGTAAAAGAAACAGGGTATTTTCTTAATATTTAACCTTTTAAGGGTGGTTTGAAGTGTATGAAATCCCTTAATTTGAATACCCAAAAGTCCAATAATCCCAGAAATTTTATACAAAATTTTTTCTTCAGTAAATTTGTGAAATTTGTCTCTTTCTTATTTCCAAATAAATCTGTTCATAAATTCCGATGTCAATCTTTTATTTCGACATTTAAGCAATGAAGGGGCTTTGTTCCTGAAAGTGTTCAGGATGGGTAAAATTTTTAAAACTTACAATTTTATTTATCTTTTATTTGATTGTATTGTATACATGACGTGCAGAGAAGCTTCGATGCAATTCTGCAACCTGTGGTTTCATTTTATGTAAAGGTAAAGACATATATAAATCAAATAATATTTTATATTACTACAAGGACGATAATTTCATTCAAATTTAATTTGAAAATTGGCATTCAATATATTTTTCAAAATTTAGTAAATTTTCAATGTAAGGAAAACTTTGAAACATGACATGCATAGTCCTAAATTACAGTCTTTGCATTCATAATTGGTTTATTTTATAATTTTGTTTCCATATTTATTCTCATAGGAAGAACAAATTTTTCATTGTGTGTAAGGTTTTGTCCGTAGGGGTCATAGCATCCAGAAAATGCTGTTCACATAAATGACTTGATGTTGATAATTGTACTTTATAAATCACTGAGATGCGCACAAACAGTCGAAGTTTTGTACAGTTTTGGATTAGGTGGATTTTGAGGATCGTGAGCTTCATTATTTCAAAAATGTAATTTTTTTTTTAATTCGCTGTACCTATTGTACGTTATATTATCGCGAAAAAATGGGGTTTTACCAAATAAAGTGTAGTCCAAAATATATTTTCTTTAACTTTTACTTTTACCGTTTTTTTTTTTCCAGTTTTTTTTATATTAGTAAGAGCAAAAAACAACAGCATTTTATTTTAAGAAATAGGCCAATTTCTCATCATAGCGATTAGTTTTGATTACAATATTATCCGCCAATTCATCATTTATAAAATGTTCATAGTACTGCAGAATACCCGAAATAGCTTCAAACGAAACGTTAATCTTAGGCTCCGATTTGAATTGCAAGCATAGATGTGCGTAATATTGGGTTATCATCACTATCTTCAGTTTCCGATTTTTCAGAGTCAAAAACATCTGAAAAAATGGAATCTTTTGATTCCTTTCCAGATATCTCAACACTAAAATCTTTCTCTTCACTTGAGATACTCAACATAGAAATTTATAAAACGGTAACCCAGATGTATTCAGATTTGAAACAAGTAAAACATGTGTTTCAACTTGTGCAATTCCTTAAATTAAGCATTATGATCTTAAAAACAAATTTGCCATTTCAGAGTTTCCCATCTTTTAAGCGTTTATGACTTCCTTAACGGACCGATGCTGCAATATCGGAATAAGACAATTTATTTCCTGGGCACCACTATTTGTTTAAGGAACAATTGTACCTGATTTCCGACAAGAAGTGCAAGAGAAATTTACTAAAAACTATACTTTAAAAATATAGTGGTGCAAACAGCATATAAAAATAGAATCACGTATTTAAGGCTTAAAAATATTTTCGGAAAAGAAAAATGCGAAGTTGATACCAGAAAAAATTAGCTAAAGTCATTTGACATCCAGCCGTGAGTGTCACGGGTGCGACAAAATTTGTTCATACGGGCTTGTCTGTGAATGTCTCGGGCGCAATGATTAAGGGGTTAATGAGTAATTATAAAAATTGCTGAAAAGAGTGACCAACAACACTAATGTATGCAGAACAGCAGCAAAGGAGGGATTTGCAAATGCTGTGGAATACACCAGGCATATTGCACACTTCACCAGCAGCAACCAAAAGTCTATAATGAGTTCCTCTTCTGATTCAATGCGAGTTGCATAGATGAGACACTTGAGCTGTCCACACATAAAGAAATGCAGATACATTAGATGGGTAATCATGGTAGCCAGTCTACAGTATAGGTGAAAACTGGGGAATTGAGTTAGTAGCCAGTGGCCAGTAGACTCAGTTTCATTAGTGGCCACTATAATGTTTCAAACTTTCTTGACATCTAGATAAACTATAATCGTTGTATATATACGTGTTTTTCTATAAATCAGAGTTTTATACCAGATACCTGCAAACTATTCATGATAAGAACAGGAAAGCAGTCGAAATTCAAGAAAATTACTTTAAAACCACAAAATCTATTATCATATTAATTTTTTTAGAATATATTTTTGGATTATTTGTAGATGTTCATAAACACAATTATCAATCAAATGACTGTTACTTTCTTTATATAAAAAAATAACTAAATCAAAATTCCAACAGCTGTATAAAATTAAAAAAAAAAAAAAAAAAAAAAAAAAAAACAACACAATAAAAGTTCTCTCACTTTTATTTTATAAGTAAATGTGTTATTAACATACTACACACATTATAGATATACAGTCAGTACCAGATATATGGTAACCCACTTATAAGGTCACTCTGCTTATAAGGTCACTTTTCGTAAGTCCTGACTGACTGAATAGGTATTACGTGTTAAAATACACCACCTATATGGTCAGTTTTCAATGGCTACTATCGTATATATGGTCATATTGTCATCTTTTGTTTCCCTTTTTATTCCAAAATATCTCATAGTTTTATGCTTTTTCCTTCCCTTTTTTAGGGTATAAAGTGCCGAATAGATGTATCATTCACATTCAAGTATCTTCAACTGTCGACCTATTTGTATTGGTCACGCGGTGCTTTTCATTTTTAATAGCTTTAGAAAGAAGTGGATGGACATCCTGAAGGAGGAATTTCTTTTGTTCTAATCAATGTTTCTCTTTTTTCATCTTTGAATCTCCTGTGCGTTTGCTAAAATCCGCAAGTACGAACTTCCATATGGTAAAGAAAGGCCAGTTGACAATTTTCTATCTTTAGAATGAGAGGGAGACCTTTTCCTTTTTAAACAAAGCCATAGCGATAATATTGTATACCACGTGACTAGATGCATGTCAACACTCGGTGGAGGGGATCTCCTCTTCCCGGCTGCAGCCTATAAGAGAAATTTCTTCCTGTCAGTAAGAGTTTTCAAAGCTCTGGGAATTTCCCCCTAAACTGCCAGAATTAGATACGAATTCTTGAAAAATATGCCATCACCTCTTGCGACCGAATGAAAATTGTTCTCCGTGCAGAGAAAAGTTAAATCACGCATTTTTTTGTTTTTTTCATTACTTGTCGCTGCGTGTAAAGTTTCAGTTCATTTGTTAATCGTCATTTGTGAATACAAGATGTCAGCAAAGTGAAAAATTTGACAATTTTGGAAAAACAAAATTGGTAGAAAAATTTCAAAACTCGAATGTATCGAAAGCAGCTTTCGCGAAGACTGGTGGAATAGAGAGAGTGACACTGAATAATGTCTAAGGGTTCAAATCTTGTTAAACAGAAGATGTGATCAACCAAAAGAGAAAGCGAGAACATCTTTCTCAACATTCTCAAATGTTGAGAAAGAACTTTTCAGTTGGATAAAATGTGCCAGATTGCAGAATGCTCCAATACATGGATTATCGTAAAAAAAAAAAATCTCTGAAAATTGCTGCATAACTAGGAAAACCAAATTTTACTGCCAAAGAATCGAAGGAATGGCTGTTATTAACATGTAAAGGGACATTCTCAATAAGTACAGACCTTGTGATGTTTTTAAGTTTGATAAACTTTGGCTGTTTTTTTTTTCATGTTTTTCCAGATAAATCTGTTACTTTTAAGAACGAAAAATGAAGTGGTGGGAAGGTAAGCAAAAAAAAAAAAAAAAAGATTGGCCATTTTATTAGCAGGGAATATGGATGGATGGATCAGAGAAATTGACTCCATTAGTTATTGGTAAATTTCTCAAGCCTCATTGTTTGAAAAACTGCAAATCTTCGCATGTATCTTACGATGCGAACTGAAAGGCCTGGATGACAATAAACAAGTGAAAAAAAGAAATTGGGCATTTGGATAAAATTTGCACAGACAAGCGGCTATAATTGCAGACAACTGTACAGCCCATTGCATAATTCCCAATTTAAATCCGATTGAACTTGTTTTCTTGCCTCCAAATTGAACCAGTATGGCACAACAATTAGATCAAGAGATTATTAAAAATATTATGATAAATTATCGAAAGCTGCTTCTAGACGGCATTGCTGCCATTGATAAAAAAAAAGAAGTTTCGAGTAACTGTGTTACGTAGACAAGAGTTGGAATATGGTATCAAAGAAGACCATTGAAAATTGTTTTTAGCATCCTTGGCTTCCAGAATGTGAAGAATTATCTTCAAAGACAACGTCAATGATGATGATGGTGATGATGTGTTCCTATTTGAAGTTGCACATGAACTATGAAATGCCGATTGCATAATACATCACGAACTCACATATGCAGTTGTTGACAATGAGATCGCTACTAATGTACTTCACCCACGAATGGGAACAGTCACGCCTTTGTGGGTATGTACCTTCCGAAAAAGACTGCTTATTGGACAAAGGGGAAGCCATGTTAAAATGTTCTTCATGCCTATTGGTGTTTTTCTTCTAGATATCTGCATCTGACGTAACATCGGTAAAGTCCATGGTGAATGTTCTATACTGGAAATAGTTTCAGAAATTTAAAAATTATATTTAAAATTTCTGAAACTATTCCCAGTTTCGGATTCTGTATATCCGTATCGTTTCCATTAATGGAAACGATGATAATGACAGCAAATTCGAAGCTGAACTGATAGCACGAGCAGAAGCTCACAAAGCACTAAATACATTCAGATATTTTTTTACCAATCCCAAAGGCACTGGGGAACATTTTAAAACTGTTCGTGAATAAGAAAAAATAGTTTTAATAACTACGATAAAAAAACAAACAAACCTGCATAAATGGTTATTTTTACTATTACGAGTGTACTCATCAATTCGAAATTTTAAGTATAAAGCAATTCTTGTTTATACATCTTGTTTTAAAAATTCATAGCTTCTTTGTAATATATTGTACTAATACAATTAACTTATTAATAATATTTTATTGTCTAAAATAAAATTCCTGCTCACACCGCATATAAGGTCACCCCACTTATAAGGTCGTATTTTTCAGAACCGCATGGATGACCATATAACTGATACTGACAGTAGTTGAAATCTAAGCTCGTGAGTATATTTCGCAGGATTAAACAGTATCTCTTGAAGAAAAATAATCTAACTGATCTACCATATGGAAGATATTGCAATGTCCTTAACCTTTTCAGGTCTGATTTTTTTTTCAATTTTGAGAACAAAATTACTTTTATTTTAACAATGTTAATCATGTTAATCAAATACATTTACTGAAGTTTAAAGATTATCTCATTGTCTGCATTCTAACAAATGTACTTATTTTGTGTGCTATTCAATTCATATGATAATAGGTTAAGAAAGAGTTTTTGGAGATGTTTGGAAAATGTATTACAACAGTGTTTAATAGATATTACAACTTTCTCATGTTTTTTGTCTTTTATCACACATGATTCATTCAGAAAAGTAACCTATATTTTAAAGAGTGAAATATATGTATAAAATAAAAGAATCACCAATGGTGCAAAGAAATCTAAGCAAACTTTTATTCTTATTGTTATATGTCCAAACATAAATGAAATCGTAAGAAAGGCATAGCCATATACTATCATTACTTTATGTAGATAGTAACAAAAGTAATTGTTAAGACAAAATAACACTCGATGAAAAGACATGTACTATTAATAGTACACCAGACCCGAAAGGGTTAAAATCCACTTGCATTTGCATCCAGTGAAAAAAAAGGAATAAATTACTTGAAATGCATGTGGAATCAAAGCTGATGAATATATTTTGCAGAATAAAATGGTATTTTTTGAAAAAAGAATCCAACTGAACAGCGAGCACATAGCGAAAAACCGAAATACAGTAGACTCCCTCAAATCCGCACAGCTTGGAACCAGAGGTTGTGCGGATTTTAGAATTTTGTGGATTTCTGGTCATTGATTTGTTTACATTTTTGAAACATTAATTTGATTGGTAATTAAGCAAGGGAAATTTATAATGAATGCTTACAATAAAGTGAAACATTAAAAAAAGTAAAATATTAAAATAATTTATTAGTTTAAAAGTAAGTAATTATTAAAATAATTATGTAAAATAAAATTTTAGAAAAATACTAAATTATTACTGATGAAATAGATTCCAAAAGCCCTATGCTGCCATTTAGCGGTAAAGCAATCGTAAGATCGATACGTCATTATTCATTTTAGCACTTTTAACTTTAGTAACTTTTTTCCTTGTTAATTAGAGTCTTGAATGCTTTTCTTATACTGCTTTGTATGTTAAGAAATAAATTTGTCTATAATTAAAAAAAAATTTTTGTGAACAATAATTTTAAAATAGTGTTCCGGTTCGTGGATTTTTCCATTTCGAACTCTAGAATTTTTGATATAGATATGCTGATTTATATCAAAATCAAAAGTAATGTAAATTTATTAAGTAATAAATCAGCTGTAATAGCCAAAAAAGAATGATTAACAAAAAATTTAGTAAAAAAAACATTGCGGTAGTCGCTGATTTCGGCGCCATCTTGAATTTTGTTCCAGCAACTTAACTGTGGATTTCATTGTTTACATCTGAAAAAATATGAGGATTTTAGGTGTTCACGGACTTTAGGGTCGCGGATTTAAGGGAGTCTACTGTATTGAAAATATAGCTAAATCGTTGAAATCTGCTTGCATCCAGTAGAGAAAAGAATTAAACAGGTTGCTAATTAGATGTAATCAAAGTAGAGATGCATATTTCCATGAAAAAAGTTGTATTTCAGTTGGCGACCAACAACAGATTTTTTAATTGCCACTTGGCGAGTGGCAACTATAGTGGCAATCGATTGCCGATTTTTGAATCACCACTTTTACAACTTTAATTGCCACATGGCGAGTGGTGACCGCCGATTTACACCTATAATCTACAGGACAACCTCGCTTAATTGATCACCCTAGAAAGGCAGCAATGAGATCATTCTGCACTTCTAGCCCCTAGTCGGCTGATGCTTCATTATGCTGGAACCACATGCACTGTTTGTGGACACGTCCAGCAGCACCTGCTGAAGAAATCTGAGGTATTTTTTCCCAGTAAAGGCATTCTTTCAGACGATATGGTCCTTTTATGGTATCTTTGATCATTCTTGCCCAAACATTGGTGGAGAAGTGTCATTGATGCACATGTGGATAAGTGGCATGTGGATTGACATGCACCCACACATGTTAATTGTAAGGGTTAAATACACTAATGTGTGTGAAAGTACATTCATTGGTGAAAAGTACAGTTGATAGAAAATATGGATGCACTGCACTCAGCTGAAGGCCCCAGTGAGAGAAGTCTACATGATGAGGATAAACCCCTGAAGTCAGTGCTTGGACTCTTAGAACATTTATTGAACATGACATTTTCAAAAATGGTGGTGTTCTTCCATTAACTCACAACAAAAGTGGGACTTTAATGTTGGCAGTATTAGGAAAAACATACCATCTAATTATTATAGACTCAGCATTGCAATCATATTTTATTTCACTTTCATCCATTCATTTATTGTTCATATTATATTAACTTCATTTAAATACTTTTTACATATTACTCCCTGTTTTAGGGTTCCGTACTTAAAAATTAAAAACAGAACCATTATAAGATCACTCCTGTGTCTCTCTGTCACAGTTATTTTTACCTGTAAAATATAGAACGAAGAAAGTTCAAATTGGTTCAAGTAATAAAGGATATTGACCCACATATTTATAGGTTATTAACCATTCACAAATATATTTAGGAAAAATGTAGAGTGGCTAATTAAGTTACTTGAAAAAAAAATCTTTTCTTTGTATATCCTGTGGGGTATCGTGTGAAAACTTTTGTAACACCGAACTCAAAAATATATTTCTTTTAATTTTAGGTATTATATTTTCAGAGATACCATGAAAAATATATTGCAAAAATATTTTCCCTCCCTTCTATTTCCGAATCTACTGAAACTAAAATATGAAAAAATTAGAGGTAGTAGAAGTAAATTTAAGCCTTGCAGGAAAACTATAGCAATTACCCTAGGTCACATAGTTTTTGATAAAATCGCTTTTTTCCATTACACGCAAATTTCAATTTGTGGGCGTTCAGCAAAGGAGTTGAGGAGCGCTGAAGGTACCCATCTTCATAGAAGTATAAAAGGATTATAGATAATAATTTTCAAAAATTCAGTAAACTCTCTGTAAGGCAGACTCTGCATAAGACAGAAATCTGTCTAATTTGGAAAGATTTTCAAGTCCCTGCGAATCCATATATATAGAGTGAAATTTGTCTAAGGTGGAATATTGCCTGCTACGGCAAATTTCCTCAGTCCCGATCGATTCCGCCTTGGACAGAGTTTACTGTATTGTCAGTAATTAGCTGAGATATTAACCTTTAAAGACACAGACGGACGGTTTGGATACACATAAAGGCACGGATGGCGTACTGTATGCGTCATCGGCTTTTAAAACCTAGATAACAACTTTTAATGATATATTTGTGTAATGCAATGCCCAGTAGTAGTATAAATGCAATAAACATCAAACCGTTAAAAAAGACTTATTTAATTAGAATTTATCACATAATTACTATGGGATTTGCAACTAGTTTGCGTTGAGTGGCTCTCTCAATAAGCCACCCATATCTTTAAATGTTAATTAAAAAAATGCAGCATGAACCAAGGCAGCATTGCAATATTTGCGACCTTCTTTCGAGGCGTGTTTAGCACAATGCCAGGTTTAAACTTTGACAAAGGGTTTTGTTTTAGGTACACTATAAAAAGAAAAGAATTTGTGACGCTGAAATTGGGTTTATGAAATGCCAAATGAAGTTTAAATATGCATTACTTTTTTTGCCAGCACATCATTAAGCGCATCATAAACAGATTAGGATAAGATTTAAAAAAATAGTTATATAGAATAGCAATATTTGGTACTATTTAGGCTTCTTATCTCTCTGAACTTTCATGGTATATCCAATTTATACTTTTCTAATTTTCTAGTATATACAGCTATACCCAACTCTACGTTGAATAATTTTTTTACAAAGTCTTATTATTCCTTTAACAATGATTTTTTGTAATACAGTTACTAATTAATATATTTATTGTACGGAACCCTCTGTGCACGAATAATACTTGTACTTGACTGATTATTTCTGTTGAAACTGTTTCCTTTATTCAGTAGTTCCATTGTTGATATTTGTCATTTTTTTCAGAATTTTACAACTTTTACAATTTCCAGTAGACTCTACTTCAACATCATGTCTCATGGCAATCTGTAAATGATGTAACACACCCTTTCTATGCTGGATAGCATTACTGCATATTGCAATGCATGTCAATTGACTTCACTGATTGCACCATGATTGCCACATTGATGCTTCTGTAGGCTATTCCAGAAAAGAAGTGGATTGTGATACATACAAGCTCTCTCTTACTGTAAATAGATAGTTGAGTCAGCTGTTATGGGTTTATTAATGAATCGTTTATCCTACTATCTGACATTATGGGGAAGCTTTTTCTTTCCCAGGACAATCAGTATATAGTTTTTCCTAAAGAATTGTTGGTAACTATAAGCTTTTTAATTATGAACTGTTTGGTCGTTCATTATCATATTACAATGATAATCTGTTCAAACAAATGTGGTTATCAGCAAAGTAGAGTTCAGTAATGAGCAATATTTTTCATGTTATCAACCAGTGTTAAAAAAGACGGTATATTTAACACATGGCTTTTATCTTTTTTTAAAAGGTGTTAACTCTAGAACTTTAACTTTAAAACTTTAATTTAATGATAATAAGCAATTTTATTATATAACTTTAAATAACTAAATTTTAAACACAAGAGATTCTGTCATCATTTGTAGCCTAAAAAAAATTACATTTTCAATAGCACAAGTCTTTTTAAACTTATACTATAGATCAGAGGTTTCCAACCTCTCAGACCCCTAATTTCAAAATTAGAAATCCTGCAGACCACCAATATGAATATTTTAAGCAGAATACAGGTATTTTTTAATCTTTGCTTATTTACTTCCAGAAAGAATTTATTTAATCATTGAACATAGATATATTTAAAGGTTGTTTAATTGTAAACAAATTATTTAATATTATTTATTATAGAATAATTGAAGCTTATTTAATTATCACACATTTTTTAGTTTGATATTTGTTCCCGCTTTTTCTCTAGAAGTTTAAAAGTACAATAAATCATAATGTTCACTCACATGTTTCTTGTTCATATGTTTTAAATTCATAATGATGTTACTGGAACATGAAAAACTGCTTTTATTTCAAGCTGAGATCTGAACCAAGTTTCAATTGCTGTGACAGATAAAAATATCTTTTCGCATAAATATGTTGTGAATTCAGTTAAAATTTTCATCAATTTTATTAGTCAGTAGCATCATAGCTGCCAAGTCTACTGATTTTGTAGTGCCAGTACAGTTGGCTCTCTGTTTAACGACTTTCAAGAAACCTCGAAAAATCATCCTTAAATAGAGATTGTCCTTGAACAGAATTTGTGGAAAAATAATATTTGAAAAACATTTCCCTTCACACTTTACAGGCTTAGGACTGTCATTTTTCAATATATTGATATGTTTAGAAATGTTTAATATATTTATTTAAATTTATTTTATGATTTCTTTCTTTCATTTTTTTATTGATATGAATATAATACTACATATATTTATTGCACAAATACAAATTGCATTAACTATACTGCATACAAGAACAACATACAATGTTACTTACAGTACAATAAAATATTTATAATACATTTAATTAAGCAAATTAAGTTTTTAAAAAATCAAAAAGTGTAGATTGTTTCAATGGAGGTCTAATTTTTAGTATCCTTCCTTCAAGCCTCTCAAGAAGGTTGAATGAGTCATCTTCCACATTTCACAAAACAATGTACTGGTGAAAAATATCCAGGGCAGAATTCGCATCTGAGTAAGAAGGTGATGCCTCGCTTTCTGTATCATCAACTTCATCACCATCTTCTGCATCTGAAGTTGCATTTTCATTTGTGAAGTCTAAATTTATGAAGTCGGTTGTTAAAACATCTTCATCAAAATTGATAAAATTTTTTAGGGGGGGGGGGGGGGGAGAAAACGAATCATCACATTCCAACAATTAACCCTTCTCCTTTATCTGTACTTATCTGAATTGTAAGAAACCTTGTTTTTCTATCAGAGAAAATTCCCTCATTTAACATGGTTAAAGGGATTGGGGAAAAAAAACTACGTGAAAATCGTCGTTAAATAGAAACAATTTCGTCTTTAAATAGAGATTTTTTTACTTAAGGGAGCCAGGACTGCAAAATATCGTCTTTAAATGGAGATCGTCGTTAAGTAGAGCGACGTTAAACAGAGAGACAACTGTATTTCCAAAAACAAATATTTGCCTTATTTCATCACAGAATTTTATGATTATAACTACTTTTATTACTAATAGTGAATAATTGTTATTAAAACATAAAAAATGTAAATAATGTTCAGAATTTTCTGTGGACCACCGGTTGCCGAACTCTGATATAGATTTACTTATTACAAGATATAACATAAATATATATAATTTCTCTTTCATGGTATAAACTATCAGTGAATGCTTACACTTGCGTACTTCAGCCAATGCCAAATGTCTGGCTGTATAAAATTTCTTTTAAAGATTAAACAGGATTACCGCAAGCAGTTCCCTATGTTGAGATAATGGTAAGTAGTTCAAGAAGCAGAACATATACTAAAAAACTTGTAGAAAACGCACTTGCTGGGTTAAGTTCTATACACTTATCACTATTAAATACAAGTAGCCACATGAAATTTAAATAAGTTACAGATTCATTTCAAGCTATAGGAAAAGAAATACATGCAGTGTGTTCATTAAATGATAACTAGAAACAGTTTAAAAACAAATATGACTTTTATAAACAATTTAAGCATAAAGATTTTAAAATATTAAAAGGCTATTAAAACAAAAGCTAGTTTCTAGTATGTATATATAAACACATATGCAAAACAAGTTTCAGAGAGTCTTCACCTAAAAACCTGGTATGAAGAACTCTCTAACTCCACATTAGCCTATGATTAAAAGAATAGGTTGGAGCATCAAAGATGTGAAAAAAAATATTACAGCAAAAAAGTTACGGCTCCTGTCCTATCAGGCAAACACACTCGCGAGCTAATGCTAAACCTATTGGGAGGTTATTTGCTAATATCTCGTTTGCATTTTGACATTTTTAATTTTTTTTTTTTTCATTGGACAGCTGAGGTTGATCTTTACATTGCCCCTTAGTGTTTTTTCGATTTTGTTGCAGATGTGTTTTATGATGACACTTTCATTTTCAGAACTGTTTTCGAAAGTGAAACTTTATAAAAGATATCTGTAACCAAAATCAGAAAAGTAAAAAAGGGGCGATGTAGAGATCGACCTCAGCTATTCAATGCAAAATAAATTATTTAAAAATATTGAAATGCAAATGAGATATTAGCAGATAACCTCCCCACAGGTTTAGAATTAGCTCGCAAGTATCTTCACATGGCAGGACAGGAGCCTTACAGGAAAACAATATATTAACTTTAAAAACATTCAATCTTAAATCATATTTAAGTTATATTCACTTTATGCTTTCACTTTACTTATTTTAACTCTTAACTTTTAAATAAATTACCTTTATCATTAAAACAAATTAACTTTAAATCTACCAATTTTAACTTTTAAAATATTAACTTCAAATTTGAGCATATTAACCTTTAAACATTAGCTTTTAATCATATGTAAAAGACACACTTAAAACATCTTAATTCAAAACAGCCCCATAAAAAAACCTAAACTTAAACTGACAATTTGTTTAAGAAGAACCCACTGAAAATAATTAATCAAAAATTCTACCCTCTAATGACACTACATCCTTTCCTGAAACTGATCTTATTTCTGAAAAAACATCTAACATAATCTACATATAGCTTGCTTGAAAACTATTAAGAAACATTTCCAGGCCCTTAGGTTATTAAAAATTTTAACACATTCTAAAACTGAAATATGTAAAACAAACACATCAAGCACATATTGAAATGAAAAATATGCCACATAACTGAAGATTAATGCTTCTCTTTTAACAAATCTGGAACATCTAACACAAAGTTTAAAAGATTCATGGAAAAAGGTAAGCTGTCAGAAAAAGGAAAAACTAAACACAAAGAAAAAAACATTAAGAGAATGTGCTGCGAGCTGCCATCTAATTAATCCACATAAAGAATAACATCATCTCTGAGACTCGCATCTTTGCACTTCAAAGATTTTGCAAAAGGATCACTAAAAATGGCTTGACTAGCAAGAAGAAAAATATTAAAAGCACTGTTTTGTTAACTCCAGGAACATTATCCTTCATAGATGTTGGCAGGTGAATATTGCAACATAGTTCACTGATTTATTCTCTCATAGTAAAACATCAATATACAACTAAAAACTTAAAACATGGCACTTCATCATATTCCTCAAAGGGAAACTTATTTTTGATGTAACTGCTCTCGCACTATTTCATGTTACTGCATGCCAATAAATACCAGATACATGAAACCTCGCGGAAGAATGAGGAACAAAGTTAATAAAGCAAAACAAAGCTAATGAGTATATCAGAGACAACAGTATAAATATCCCCACTCCCATTGAAAAAAAACATCATTACACATCTCTCCATATGCATAATTTTTACATCACTTCAGAAATCTTGAAAGATCTGGGAAAGTGTTAGATGAGTGATGATCTGTCACAGAAGAGACATAAGCAATGACAGACAGGCAATGCCATCTGTTGTAATTCCTCAGAGCACAATGTGATTCGAAAGCTGGTGCATAGAGATGAAAGAAATGATAAACACGTATTTCGACTAGAAGTTTTAAAACATGATATAAAGACAAAGAAACTGCTTGGAAAATAAAAAGGACATACCAGCAGGTATAAAGTATTTATACCAGAACTGCAGAGTTGGTGGGAAAAATGGCCGACTCTGATTCCGGGATATTTTAACAACTCTTATTCTGACTACGGGCTGGCAACACTAGTACTCGGGCTGGGGTACTAGTGTTCCTGTTGGTTAAAATAATAATGGAATATAAGAAAAATAAGGCTAAAATCTCCCTATTTCGGCATTATCTTTTTAGGGCTTCAAAAATAAAATAGAAAAAAATTATACTTTTCAGCTTTATTAATTTTACAATTCCGTGCCCCCAAACTCGAAAAATCCAACTATCGAAGTCTAAAGAGCACAAAATGGAACTTTTACTATTTTGGATCTGTGAGCTGAGAAGAAAAAGTGAAATCGTTGCAATTTAGTTATTATTTTGCTCCTCCATACTCGAAAAACTTGTATTGGAAAGGAGGAAAAATAAAAATGAAAATTTTATTATTTTGGAAACAATTCGGATCCTGTGGATTCTAATGAAATAATAAAAAAAATTTGCATTTTTTTAATTAAGTTTACAATTTTGGCTTTATTTCGGGATCTGGGGACCTAAAAAATTCAAAATTTAAAAAGTGAAAGAATGAAATTTCACTGTTTTATTGTTGTTTTGGGTACCGCCGATTCAGAAAGAAAAAATTATAATTTCATCTTATTTTGACTCCTGTGCACAAAAATAAATAAATAAAGGAAGGGTATTTTAGAATTTTGACTTTTGGTCATGCAGATTGGAAAAATTTGAGGGGGGGGGGGAACAGAAAGAGGCTTATTACAATGCTATACCTGGTTCTTAGTTCTTTTGCCTCCAAAAATAGAACAGATACATAATTTTCACATTACCTCCAGTAAGAGATCTGCATGAACCGAAATTTTAAGGCCCGTCTCCTAAAATGTTCCACCGTGCTTTTATATTTATTCTCACTCCAATCATACCTATTTCCTATTGTAAATTGCTCCTATTTTATAGCTGTAGTTTGATTCTTTCAAATTTGCTATATTGGGCTTGTCAGCCAGCTCAATTTTTGTATCAATCTGATCTGGCCCATTAACATAAACTGTCTTAATTCTACTTACACAGCCTGTTTGAAAAATTACCTTTACTTTCAGGCCATGGATGGAGGACCTTTGTACTTCGGGTTCTATCTGCAAACCCCAAAAATACGAGGGGAAGTACTCAGTGGTGTAGGAACTTTGTACAAATAAGGGGAGCTGGGGCATATTGTGGAAAGCTAGTGGCGAAGATCATTTTATTCATAATTTCATTCATTTTGGAGGATTCCTTCATAGTGTTACACTTTTCACAAGCAGGAGTATAAAACAGAAACATACCAAAAGGTCACCAACTTTTTAATCCAGTTAAAAGTAATTTTATTAGATATACTTGATACATAGAAACTTAATTTATGGACGATACCGAATACAATGTTCAAATTTAAGGCTTCTCTCACTCCCATTTACCAAAAGTTAAAGTTACTTCTGTTGTTTTGCTTACAAATTCTTTACAAATCTCTCCCAAATCAATTTTAAAAGCCTCCTCTTTATAAATACGCAGCAGCAACAAGTCGCTGAGTCTCTGTTGACCCATTGTTGTTTGGAGGTGTGTTTGAAGCTGGCGAAGAGCGCTGAAAGATCTCTCAGCTGTCGCTACTGATGTCTTAATCGCCAAAATAAATTCTGCCAAAAGGAAAACTTCAAAAATAATTTCTTCACTAATTCCTCCAATGAAATAATTTTAATTGTGATCGACAACGCATTTCTGTAGTTCCGTCCGGGATTAGTGTTGGTAGAAGCATTAACTGAGCAGAAAGGTTTGTTAAGTCAAAATCATCAGCATGCATTCCAAACTTTTGTTTCAGATGTCCTGAAGTGGTTGAAGCTGTGTCCGTGAATATGGATTCGATCTTTATGAGAGAGTCAAAAGTTTTTTGATCAAATCTTTTTTTTTTAATTCATTGGTAATAAGGTCCAGTGCTTCTCTGAAATTTACTCACAATTTTTCTTCTTTTCCAAGTTGTGTTGGAGCAGAGGGATGGCTTATCTGCTCATATCTTATTGGAGCTATCTTTTGTCTGGAGAAGCTCGTTATTTTCATTTCCAAATTTAATGTGGACTCTTTTCTCTCCCATTTTTTGTAGAGAGTTTCGAAATGGCTATCCTCTCTCATAAGTTGTATGATTTCTTCTAATGTTAAAACAGCGTTATTGACGTTTGCGGCAGAAAATTTAGTTGTTTACACAACTTTTGCCAAGATTTCGCAAGGACCAAAAAGTTCCTTGGCCATGTTCATGCCAATAAATGTCTTGAATTTTTTCAAGCTTCTTATGAAACCTTTAACTTTAGCCTTTTTCTCACAACGTAGTGCTGGTTGATCTTTCAGTAAAGCATCAAGAGTCTCTAAAACTCTTGGATAATTTTCCACGAATTTCGATATTGCAGCAAATCGAACTGCCCATCTAGTCGAGCAGAAAGGAAGCAACTGCTTTGGTTTTAAGTTTATGTTGCTTTCTTCTTCATTGTTAGTTGGTCAAAGAATGATGTTATTGTAGACATCTCTCGTTTGGACGATTCTCTAATCAGATTCGATATCGTCTTGATAGAACTTAAGGAATCTGCAATTAATCTATTGGAACGTGCCACCTTTTGCAGTGCAGGGTCCAAGGAATGATTTGCACAATGTACAAAAATAGATTTCGGTTGCAACTCCTTTAACCTTGTTTGGACACCTTGCATAATGCCACTCATATTACCAGCTCTGCCAAAACAATGTCCATGATGAAATTTATTGAAATTGACATTGCAATTAATTGATTTTTTAATTCAACAAATTATCGTAAACAGATGTGATATGAGAATTTCTTCCGGGGGAGAAATTATTGTAATATTCCAGGGGGTACTGTAATATTCCAGGGGGAGCCACAGCTCCCCGGTTCTTACGCCTTTGGAAGTACTTATATACTAAATGTAAAATATCTACTACAGTTATGAATTAAAACAGTTTTCATCTACTTTGTACATGGTTACCCTGTATCTACTTTGTACACCACAGTAAATCGATCATCTTTAACATGAGTAGCCTGATAAATAATAATAATAATCTATTTTATAGATTTAAAATTACATACAATTACTTTAATTTCACTTTAAAATGTCTAACAAAAAAATCTAGAGTCGGAGTCAGCTTGTTTTTTAGCGACTTCGACTCTTTTGCTCAAAAATGGGTCCGACTCCGCTGCCCTGACTTATACAATGGCATTTTGTATTTAACCCTTTAAGCATCCTAACCGTGTTTTTCCATCACGTAACTTTTGGAAAAAAAGGCTCATTTAACACAAAATCGATATTAAAGCTAATTTTTTGAAGTGAATAAGATAAATAAATATGTAAGGTTATCAAATAAAAATTCTCATTAAAATCAAAATTTAAAAGAATAATCATTAAAATAAAATAAAAATTCATCTCAAAAGCTAATTTTTTGAAGTGAATAAGATAATATGTAATGTAATAAATATATAAGGTTATCAAATAAAAATTCTCATATCAATACATTTCATAGCTACTATGAATCGTTGAACAGAGAAATCTGCAGGACGCTTAAATGGTTAAGCACACATTAATTAATGTCGGAATTCAATAAAGTTACACACACACATACATATATATCCTTATGATATTATAAATGTGAATGTATGTCTGAATGTTTGAATAAAGTCAACATCAAAACGGATGAATTAATGTCTTTGTATCTTTGCATATAGATAGGTTACAGACCGGAAAAGAACATAGGCTAATTTTTAATTATTTTATTCAAATATTTTTATTAATAATTCAAACTTTCATTAATTTCATAGTGAATTCATTTGCCATTTTTTTAACATTTAATTATCTTTCTTTTTCTTTGCCAAAAAATAGAAATCCACAATAATAACTTCTCCCCCAATAATTAATTTTCAATTGAAAGATTTTCACGTGAAAAAGGAAATTGAAATATAAAAAAATTAAGAATCGATGCTTTCAGTGTCAATCATGATGTTTTGCTTGGAAAATGACTCCAAACAACTGGTTGCTACGCTGTACTCATCATTGTTCAATATTTCATCTGTATACTATAGTTATAATTTATAGCTATATCTCACAGCAAAGTTTTTTAATACTTTATAAGCAGAGGTAACGTTTTCTACGATTTATATTAAATAAGAAATGAAACATAGCAACTGTTTGTTTGGATTCAGTTTCCAAGCAAAACGTCATGAATGATGTCAGGACTGAAAGCGTTTTGTTTACGGCATTAATTCTTATTATTTAAAGAAGATTATTATCAATACTTGATGGTTTATCATCTGCCCACGGATAATGTAAAGATCTAATTTTTAATTTAAGATGGAAAAAAGCTTTAAAAAATAAACATTTGGAAAGAAAATGGATAGTAAATGTCAGTAATATGTACCGTAAAATTATCCATGTCGAAAATGACGTCATGATTAGCATCAATCAATACACGGAATAAAAATTTCTTCTCAACAATTATTTTTCTATTGAAAGATTTTCATGTCAAAAAGGAAAATTAAATAAAAAACTAAGGAAAAAAAAAAGGATGAATATATCGTGTTATTGAGTAAGTACGGAAAGTAGGCGAATATGATGTCATGGAAAATAAAATGAATATGCTTTGATGTTAAAAGAAAATGGTCTTGGGCAATAGTATTAAATCTCATTATTTTTAAAAAAATTTAACAATTCTTGATGGTTTACCATCAGCACATGGCTAATATAAAGATTTAATTTTTAATTTAAAAAATTTAAAAATAAAGTTTGAAAACAACTTTTAACGGGTGTTAATTCCTAAAGCTGTTCATTTCAGAAACCATGAATAAACATTACATTATTTTTTGAAAGAAAGTTACATTTTCATTCATAAAACCTAAAGATGAACATCAATATTGAAATTTTGCCTGGAAGCTGGAAGTATACTGGGATGTGGCATACGCAATAAATAGTATAGAACTTGTTTTACAATAAAATGTCAATAGCAATTTATTATAAAGAGATTGTCTTGAAAAGACCTAGATTTGATTGAAGCTAGAAATTTAGATTTCCTCAAAAAAATTATAACATATGCACACAAGTTTTTAAAAAAGCTAATAAAAGTCATGAGAATGTGCTAACAAAAGAAAACTTTCACATTCATTGTATGACAAGAAGTCATGAAAAATATCCTTGCTTTCTTTAATTAGGACCTGGGATTGCAAATTTGTCCATTTTTGTAAATAGAGGTAGACTTGGAGATTTCTTCAAATTTCACAAGGGAAAAGGACAATAAAAGAACACAAAAAACAAGCAAACAGTATGTTCGAAACACAATTATGTTAAACTTACTATTAAAAATCTTCAGAAACTGTCCATATTTCTACTTTCAGGATATAGAAAAATTGCTCAAGAGTTATGCCTATTAAAAAAATAAAAATGTTTTATGTGATTTTTCTTTACATGTTAGTTTGAAGAACATTCAATAAACACATAAGATCAGATTTTTTAAATTTAAATAAAGTAATGAAACATATTTTTATCAATACAATTATTTGGTACAGCATTCAATTAGGGTAAAAACAAAAACATGGCAAAATCAAAACATATCAGTAATTTTCTTCACATAAATGGGATAGCAAGCCACTTAATAAGGCCAAATATAGGAAAAAATTCTGAATTTTTTTTACTAAAAGGAAAACATATTTTAAAAAAGAGAAATACGGAGGAGGAGAACAACTGCAAAGGGCAATTGACAGACTTTTACTATATTCTTTTTCTTCTTGCTATGGCTTTTGATAGCAGTTGTTCCTTTTCATTATGTGTGAGGTTTTTGTGGCTGTCAAAAACTCTTCATGTTAGAGAATCTGAGGTTCCAAACAAGATGGCAGGATTCACGCCAAATTTTTGAAATCCTATCTAATAGAAATTCACAGGTAGGAACCTCCTGGCCAAGAAATGTAACCAAATTTTAAAGAACTTACTTTTATGAAACAAATATTATCCAGTCACAGAAGAAACACAATGACCAATATGAACTTAAATCCACAAGAGCTGTATGAAACGCAATTATTAGAAGAACATAACATTCAATTAAAATTGAAAAATAGACATATAAGACTTGTTCTGAAATTAAGTAAAAATTTCAGTTCCAATCAATTTTTTGAACATTTATGCAAATATTTGTTCAATTAATTAGATGATTCATTTGATGTTCAATTACTATTAATGTCATTATTATCAGTAATGTCTCTAGACTTTTGAAATCCTGGATCCCAAGGACATAGACATTTCCAAAAAACTGGATCCTTTTTTTTTTACAATAGTGAATCCTTGTTAAAATATGACAGATTCTATATACTTTTAATACAAAATATACATTTATGATCTGTCAAGAGAAAAGTTACGCATCCTGAAGGACCCATCACAATTATTTTTATGCATCCCTTCTCTAATTTTTTGCTTAAATGAGGCGCTAAAGCCAGAATTGGGTAGTATCGAAAATACATGTATTTGAAATACATTTTCAAAATACATTTGTATTTTGCATTTTAAACCGACAAAACAAATGTATTTTGGAATGCTTTTTCAAAGTATTTTGTATTTTTAAAATACATTCCTCCAGATTTCAAGCTGTCCTGTTTAAACCGCTGATCATAGATTTGCAACAGGGAAACACATGCCTGCCTGTTTTGAATAGTCTTCAATGTCTTTTCTGGAAGTTCATATATACACATTGTATAACATTTGACACAATGTGCAATAAGCACATTAATGAATCGGATGTTTACTTCTACAGAAACACTTTTGCTGAGCAGTTACAAAAATAGTTGTTATAATTTTCATAACATTCTATGGAAATTACAAAAAATTGTTGTGTGATAGGCAGGGGTTGGCAAAGTGGACCCAGCCCACAAAAACACACCCCGGTTTTTCTGGGTGGGTCCACCAACAAAAAGCCATCTGGGTTTTCGCTAAAAATCTTTTCTGAGTCAGCAAATCCCCCCAATAGTATTCAGAAATACAAAATACAAGTTTACCTTTTAAGCCCAAAACCTAGGTGGTTTCTTTTATCAAAATTGCATAAAAATAAATAAATAAAAATCAGCCGTATTTGTGGTAATCAGGTGGTAGTTTATTGCAGAATATTTATTTTTTTAATTTATTTATTTTTTAAAAATATATTTCAAATAATTTACACAATGTAATATATTTAAAATAATTATAATTGATCTTATTTATAGTTTACCAATCAAAATCACATTCACTTTGATTTTTATGGTAATATTTATAAATCTTTACTAGTATTTCACACTGCTCTGAGCCTAGTCTGTCCCGCAATTTAGACCATATGAATCCAAATGTAGAGAAAATCCTCTCGATTGAAGCAGAAGCAGATGGAACAGAATGCAGAGATTGGAAAAAACTACAAAAATCACAATCTAACTTGTTGTTTTTCTTTTTCTGTACTTTTTCTTTCAGAATTTCCCACCATTTTGAAGGTGAAAATTTTTGACACAATATTTTTTGAGAAAAATGATTTAGGTAAATAGTCTATGTCTTTAATTTTAAATGCACCACTCTGAGGTAACCACTCTGAATGATACTGCATTACCATGCTTCAGCTTCTTCCTCTTCTGTTGAATTAAGCCTTTCGCCTTTAAACTTTGCATCCATTATATTAGCTAAAAAATGCTCAGGCCGATACCCTGTTTGTAGTGTTTCAGTATAACTTCCTTGTGCCCTGTTGTACAGTGCCGTTGGCAGCGGGAACCCGGTTCGATGTTTGTTCGCTTTGAGATTTCATATTATTAGAGCTCCGATAAAAGGAGCAGGCAAAGCCAGCTAGTTTAATTATTATAGTTACTAATTATTATAGCAACTTTAATTATTATAATTACTAGAAAAATAAAAATTAATTATTCATTATGACAACTAAAATGTATTTAAAAGTGACAAGATAAGAACTCACCTTTATCACAATAGTACTGTGTTTACTCATGTGATAGTCACACTTTTTTTGCCAATTTTTCATTGTGGAAGTCTAGGTGCGACTACTATGCGGGGAAATCTATTACACAATATTGTACACTCTAATGCTAAAACATCACTGGTATAAAAAACACATTATAATAAAATTAGTAACTTACCAAATGTTTCCAGATTATGTGCTGTTTATTAAATATCATTTTTCTTTTTATGGTAATATTTTTAAAGACGTAAAATTTACAAATAATCTTTGTGAAAACTTTGACAAAAAATTCTCATAATAAATCACTTTCACTGAATGTATCAGTAACACTATTGTACTGTGAATCGGCGTCTGAAAAATCCTTGTCATTCCATAAAATGTCATCTTCGCTTCCTTCTAAAGCATCGGAGATAACCGTCTTCTTAAAGCTTTTGAAATTATATCGCTTGTCATTAAAGTCAAGCTTTGTAATATCAAACAACACATTAGTTCCAGGGATGGACACCTTACTTTTCCACTGGGAGTTTTTCTTTGTTCCCCATTGACCATCCAATCTCCATATACTCGTCTTATACTGTCTTTAAACGGTTTGTTAACCGATACGACCAACGGTTGCAGAATCGATGTGAGTCCTTCAGAAATTATCAGATCTGTTTTGCCTTCTGAAAGTTCCTTCTTTACATCATCAAAAAGCTGTCCTCGGAAGCTGTCGAGCACAAGCATGGCTGGTTTTTTTAATCTTTCATATTTTTTCATCCACCCAATTTATGAGAAGAAAATATTTTGACAATTTTTTCTACTTCAATCGGGGGAGCGACTATTATGTGAGTATAAGCATGGTATTCAGTTAATTATAATAGTAATATTATTATTATTAATTAATAATAAATAATAATAGTATTAATAATAATTATTATTAATAGTATTAATATTATTTCATAGTATCAGTTATCAGTTAATAAATTTATTCTGATATTAGTATTAAGTTAATACTAATATCAGAGTAGAATAAATTTATTAACTGATATTATAAATAATATTAATTAGATCATATATAAATGTATAATATATCATATATAATAAAATATCATATATAATATAAATAGATCAAATGTAATTAAAAAAATGTAACTTAATAAATATATTTTTAAATGAGTACACACATATATTATATAAATATACAGAAAAATAACTAAAACCCACAAAAACCCAGGTGGGTTGGGTTTTTGGCAACCCTGGGGATAGGCAGGAAGGATTATTCATGGTTTTGCTGCAAATTAAAAATACATTAGAAGTGTAATGCTGTTAGTTACTGTAGAGGCTCATCGAAATACTGTTAAATCTCACAATAAATATTTACCGAGAGCATTAATTACAATAATACGCAATGTGCACTATTAGATGTGAGATATTTTTAAATAATATTCTGTTGATGAAAATTAAAAACTTAAGGGAAAATACTAGCTGTATAAGATGTTTGATTATAAGTTAAATTTTTGAATGATAAAACGAACTTCAAAACCTATTTAAAGGTAAGACTTTAGTCTTATACCATCCTATATCTATTTTTGCATTATTTTTCCTAGTTTCATAGTATTCATTCAATCGACGTTCTAATATGGTTTAAAATACCTTTGATATTCATTTAATTGGGATTGAACTTTAATGTAAAAGTAGTTCAATTTATTCATAAATTCTGCAAATGTTCATTAACTGTACTCGTATTTACCATTGAATATATTAGATATTGGATGTTTAAAAACTGAATTGACTTTATTATAATTAAACAATTATATATAAACATTTAAGTTAAACGTTTATCTTTGCATTTGCATTCTAAAACATTGGGACACTTCATTTTTTATTTTATACATGGGAAGATACTATAGCATACTAAACAGCGTTTTGATATTTATTAAAAATGGCCACATGCCCTGGGTTAACAGCCAAAGAAATCAACAAAGATTTCACCAATTATAGCATCCTTTTTTATTCTGATTATTTCAGTAATAGTTCGATAATATATCAGTTAAATTTTTGTTTTATTTATTTTTTATTTTTGATGAGCTTCTAATATCATTATCGAATATTAGCCGGGAGAAATACTAAACTTCTTTACATCATTTTAAGTATATACAGGTTAATCTTCTGCAATTGGGCTGCATGCAATAGAGATATTTTTAAAAATCTGTAAATTAAGATAGTTTTCAAATAAATTGCATTTGAAAGTACATTTTTTCTCTATTCGACGGTATAAAACTTCAGATTTTGCGATGTTTAGACAATAACAGATTTGCTAAAAAGAGAAATTTATTACTCAAATCATTGCCTTCGTTAACATGACATCAGTGTTACTCACGAGTATGTTTTTGTTTTATAATATAGACCAGCGATTTCACTCAGATTAAAGATGCCGATATACTTTGGTTATATATCACAGGTGAAAATAATTTTTAATTGAAAACTAATAGATTTTTTACATTTAGTATATTTTCTCAGATTGCCAACTAATTACACCAAAAAGCATTTTTAATACTATCTTATTAGCCACATGCCAGCAGGTACTCGTGAAAGATTTTATCATTTATAGCAAACTTTGTTATTTTGATTATTTCAGTATTTAAGCACATAGTTCAATTACATGCCTGATAAATTCATGTTTTTTCATGTATTTG
Organism: Maratus speciosus; assembly: GCA_963932465.1. Lineage (NCBI taxonomy): Eukaryota > Metazoa > Arthropoda > Arachnida > Araneae > Salticidae > Maratus > Maratus speciosus. The sequence goes on along the minus strand of OZ010796.1, from coordinate 488,834,349 downwards.
CAACATTTTAATTTCTTTTGGCAATTTAGTCATGGGTTAACCTTCCATAATTGGGTCACAAGAATATTTATGAGATGGGTTTAAAAAATTCAATCTTTAAAATTATTTAAAAAATCCTTAAAAGCTCGGTAAATTGAGATACAGTTTTTAAAGAAACCGCATTTGAAGGGGATTTTTTCCATTCGACAGCATAAAAATTGCAATCATGCGATATTTAAGATACAAAATTTAAAAAGAAAAATGTTTGTTTAGGTCATTGTCACTACTGATATGACATTGGGATCCACGGACATCTTTTTTGCTTTATAATATAGATTGTTTGTGAAATAATTATGTCATTATGTATATGTGTTTAAAATAAAATCAAAAATATTATTAAACCATTATTTTGTATAGATTTTTAACTAATAACTAAAGACGTTTATTCATTATTAATCGAGCGCTGTTATTTACATATTAAAAGTTTGAAAACCGAGATTAATGCTCACTGTACAGAGAGTTTCAAATTGTTTAATATTTGACTTTTAAATTAATTGAAAATATATCCAGAAAATACGTTTTTACGATAATAATGTAATGCAGTTTTGTAACATAAATCATGAAGATATTCAATATGTTATGAATGTTTAAGTAATTTTAATTCGGTTACTTATTCACAACCAGTGATGAATTCAGGAAGTGCCCATTGGGAACACCCTCTTCCGGGAGCATAATGATGCTTCCCCCCCCCCCCCCCCCCCCCACACACACACATTTAAACTGCAAAATTACCTCCAAAAAAAAAAAAAAAAAAAAAACACTCTGCATCAATAAATTTTTGAAATGTCGAAATGTATTTTGTGTTTTAAATGTATTTTGTGTTTTAAATGTATTTTGTATTTGGAATTTTTTGATTTTGAAAACTATTTTGTAATTAGATTTTATGTTCTAAAACGAATGTATTTTGTATCAAAAATGGTTTTTGGTGTATTTTGTTCAACTATGGCTATAGCGCATCCCCGGCATGACAGACTATGAAGGCACATCTAAAACTTCTATAAAACACTTTAGAATAAATTTGAAATTTAAAACTATTTTAATTAAACTAAAATCATACTAAATGTCACCTCCAAGGTATGTCCTTCCATGTCCGTTTTTACTTTATAAGATAACTGTGTTCCTTCGAATGAAGGAAAAGAACAGTATAAAATATATGGAGTTAAAAAGATAGATTATACTTTACATACTTTTTAAAAGAAAACTTTCAAAAATACAGACTAACACATTTCAGTCCCAGAATTATAGTCACTTCAATGGAATATCAGTTATAGCTATTTAAAAATCTACTATATGGCGACATAATCTAGAACAGTAATACAAATTAAATGCAGGAAGCCCCTTGTTGTATGGAACATTTCTGAAGTTGATATTTCATGTGGTTTTAATTACAAAAGTGTATTTTTATAGGATGTCCACTCCATGGCCGCATTAATTACATCAGTTTTAAAAGAATAGCAGAACTCTGTTGATAAATAGTTTAAATTGCTCTATTCAGTTTTATATCTAAGCAACTTTTGTGAATGATGTGCATAGTTTAGAAAATATTAAGTATAATTTCTGATATGTCACCTCCATGCTACTGTTGTGACATGGAGAGTGACACTGATCCATGGATGTGACATTTATTGGTGTAAACAATGTTTTAAGGATATTTAAAGTATTTTTCTTTTAAATTATAGAAGCTGAATTTCTATTTTAGGGTAATTTTATAATAAGAATTTTATTTGGTATATTTAATAATTATGCATGGTATAATTTGTCACCTACATGTTTATATGAAAAAAAAACAGGAACCTTGACATCAAATCATGATTTTTTCTTTATCTTTAAAATTGTTTTAAAATGTTGAAAACACAACTTAAGCAAAACAATTTGATTTTTTTTTATTACCAAACTGAAAGTGCCACTTAATTTCAGAACAAGCCATAGGTCATTGTACGGAAATGTTTCTTTTTGAGCATAAAAATTTCAAACTGAAAACTTTTATATTAATTTTCACAATTCGTCTTTCACCCCTTTCTAGATTTATACAGATGTACATGTAATCTTTCTATTATTTGGTACTTAATCTACCCTATATATATAAAATCCTAATGAAATGAATTTATGAAACGGATATTATGAAACGATTGAATTGAAACGAATTTATGTAACGATTCTATGAAATGACTGATTAAACAACTGATTATGTTTCATGGTGATTTCTCCTAAAATATGGAATATTTTGCGATGAAATTAACACCAAAAATCCGTATTGATCCACAGATCTCAAAACTTGTATTAGAACTTTTTAATTCGAATTAGTTTTCGAAATATTAATTTTTTTCTAATTTTAAATACTTTTTTCTAATGATGGCAACTCAAATTTTAATCATAACAGATATTTTTTTTCATATTTTAGAAAAGGTTATTTATTATTTTAAACTAATTTGGTGACCAGTTTGGCCTCCCTTAAATGTATGCTAAGAACACTACTTTTTTTTTTGTATTTCATTATCACTTTATTTAATACAAAACTTTCATTTAAAACTGAAACGTTTAAAATTAAGGGCTTTCATTTCTTTCTTTTTATTAAACGAAACGAAAAATATTAGGCTCAGATGTCATATACGCACCGGGATACCTAATTGGCGCCAAAATGGCGTTATTTTGCCTGACATGGTAACCCGGCTATTGTTGCTTATTCATTAATAAATGTTTATTTACATTTATTTTCTTTTTATTTAAAAAAAAGTTATAAAATGCTTTGTTCTATAGTTATTAATTTTTTTTTATTTATTGTTATTTCATTTTAAAAATAATTTAAAAATACTTATGTAACTGGTATTCAAAAACGAGGTTTTCGCCAATTTGTCATAAAAAAAATCATGCCAAACCCGGTGCTTATATGACATCTGTGTTAAATATTAAATAATGCAACAAATCATGACATTTAATTTCAAATTCAAAGCAAATGACCAATATCACCAAATTATACAAGTTGACATAATTTTTATTTTAAATAACGAAAGAACAAATAAATTAGTATAAAAATACAAATAAAGTGTCGAAATAAAAATCACCTGATGGCATAAACACGTGTAACTTCCTTACAGTAAAGTGAATGTGACATTTATGATCAACCATTAATGGCATTTAATCTTATAGTCTGGCGATAGATTTTTGGTCGATGGGATAACTAAGTAGTACTGTTTTATTTTACCACTCGAAAAATAAAAAAATGCTAAGTGGCAAGTTTAAAAAAAGCTATTGGCGAGATTTGAACCCGGCTAACATAAAAGTACCAAGAATTCTTTGTGATCATGGCAATTTTATGTAGTTTTATTCGAAAAAATAACTTTGATTCTTTAATCAAAATGGAAACCTTTCTTATGAAAAACGAAGGAACTGTTCATGATAGTCACATGACTTAGGCTATTATTATAGAGATTGTTTACAATTCTAAAAACAACGCAAAGAAAAATATTTCCTAACGATAACAAATTTATTCACACATGGCTATTAAAAACAGGAAAAAAAAACTTTAAAATTACTATTAAATGAGTATGTGTTAAAAGCAGGAAAATATTGAAAATTATGACTTGAAAATTGTATTTACACATGAATATTAAAAGAGAAAGGAAACTTTAAAATAATAAATACATTAATATGCATTTAACCCTTTCAGGGGCAAGGTACTTCTATTCGTAAAATGTTGAAATCAGTGAATGGCACCGTAATTTACAAACAAATTTCGAAATATGAAAATGCTTTTGGTTCACTTACTTAATAAAAAGAAAATTTTCATTCCAATATTCTGGTGCCAATGTGGCATTTAAGAATTAAAATTAAGTGGTGCAAAAAGGAACCAATGCCCTTGAAGGGGTTAAAGCAGTAAAGTGTAGTAATTGTAGTAAATTGCATAATGTCAATCGTTTTATAACGCTGTTAAAAAATACCGGTCTGCAAAGACTCTGTTTACTTAATTCATTTTATTTTAGCTTCTTTTCAAATGTTTAACTGATCTACAGTGGCACATCCAGGATTACTCTCTGGAGGGGGCTAGCATATTTTAGAGGCCTATATATGCGCAGATCTTGCCCGGCCCACTGCCGATTTTTTTTTTCTTTCATTTAATTTGATGGGACGTGCCGGGTCATGTCTTGACTTACATTTTTTCTGCTGACTTGAGCAGAGTCTTAACCAGCCGGAGAAGCTGTGGAAAGCTTTGGTGTGGCTAATTCTAAATGCTTTTAATATGTTAAATAATGAAATACATATAATAAAATATATCTCAGTTTTTGCGATTTTTTTAGTGCGTTTTTGTATTTGGATAATCTTAAAGTGTGTTTACAATCAAATCATTTAAAGTTTTATTATTAAATTATCAAAATATTATGAAGGTTAAAGAGAGCAAGAGGTTGCACAGGACTTTAATTTTTTGATTAAGTAAATTTAAAAAATGCTAATATTTTGAATTTCATAATGAAATTTATAAAAGAAAAAAAAATGTATGACAAAATTAATATATTTTCCAAAAACTCCGATTTTTTAAGGACACGTTAATAATAATAATTTTTTTTTCTTATAATAATATTCTTTCATAATTTTTAAAAACTTCAAATATCTAGTCTAGTCTGGGAGGGGCTTCAGCCCCCTTAGCTCCCCCCGTGGATGCGCCAATGCTGTCAAACATGAAAGCAACCATTGGATATCTTAACAGCAACTGATTTAGCGTTAAATTTTCGCAATCAAAGGGAATTGAATGGAAACCCATTTACAGGGAGGTCGCTATAGGTTTTTTCATTATAATTCAATCTTCTTTAATCTTTTAAAAACCGATCAAATTAGCATGATTTTAGATTCTGCGGTGTATGAATGGGGGTTGGCGAGCGTAGCTTGCAGGGGGCAGAGCCCCTAGTTTATTTTATAAACATGTACAGGTTAATTTCTTTAATATTGTAACAAATGATACAAATACCCAGTGTTTTGTTTCTTTATGTAGTGCTTATTTAGGGTAGGATATGCAACTTGAAGTAAACATCTAAGAAAAAATAAAAAAAAAGCTTTATGTACATGAAGTAAAAACTCATCTGGGACTTGTCAATTAACCTATCAACCACTTTCTATAAAAAATAACTGTCATCAAACAATGAGATTTAATGCCAAAAATGCATGTGATGTCATATTCATTACATGTTCACATTTTTCAGCCAATAACCATGGGCAAACTTCATCCGTGTATCCTGACTACAGAAAATTGTTAAGAAAGCATTCCACCAAAAAATTAAAAAATATATTAGGTATGATTTCGGTTTTAAAAGTCACACTATAAATTTGTTTGCATCAAAAATCCTTGTTTATGTTTTTATATACTACTTTTATAGTTTTCTAGAGAGATGTTAGTAACACTAATAATAATGGAAGTTTAGAAGGAATGGATTGCTCTTTATTTAGTTAGAAAATGTAAATGGATATAATAACATATACAACAATCATAAATAATAGATATAGCATATAAAATGTACATAAAAATTAGATAAAGCCTTGAAATTATGAGCCAAAAATTTTTAGTTGTAACCATGTTCCTTTTTTAATGGATATTCACTTATTACAGTTTTTAACATTACATCACCATTGTTTATCCATTTGTAGGTAAAGCCTCATATCAAGCCCATTAATGATTACTTTTTTTGATGGCACAATCCCATAATACAGAAAATAGCTTATCGCCTCAAGTTCTGTAGATGGAAGATCTTGTATATTTATCCTTTTTATTTCAAACTGTGAGAGGAAACAGAATTAGTAGTTAAATTATATCCTTCATTGAAAAAATTAAACTGGCTTAACCACAAAATAAATAAAAATGGAATATGTACACCTCATGCTAGTGCTCATTTGAAATCAAATATGACATCACATTTTTCTTATTATTGGCATTAAATCATATTATTTGACAAGTTTTCTTAAAAATAGAAACTGGTTCACAGGAAAGTAGACAACAACAACTTATTTTTATTAAATAAATTATGCTTACTTTTAATAAAGAGCAGGACTTGTTTTTAATAAATAAAGAAGAGGATACTTAAAGTTTATAAACTTATTAGTTCAGCAAGAATACTTCAAAATTAATGACTAATGAACATGTACACCATTCATGGTTACCAATTGAAATTTAAAAGATGGATATCTCTTGATTTTGAATATTTTTATCATGTGGCAAATACTGCCATATTTTGGAAATTATTGCATATATTTTTATTGTAACAAAGAATTTAAGCAAAAACTTGGAACAATAACTCAAACATAATTTTTGAAGAATTTTTTTTTTTTTTTTTCATAACAAAATTTAATTTTTATATTAAAGCAACTTTCAGAGAAATAAAGTTAAAATAAATAGTATATTTATCATATTCACAAAAAATGAAAATTTTAATAGCATATTTATCACATTCAGAAAAAATGAAAATTTTTAGGGGAAATGTATCGTAAATCAGCTCGTAGGGGAAATGAGTTGTAACATGTAACAGAGCTATATAAGTATAACCGGTAGTGCTAACTTTTGAAAAATATTAGGTGGGTTCAATCTTGTCAGAGAGAAATGACAAGCTCAATTGTTTTCTTTGAAAATAAAGGGACAAATGTTAAAGTTATGACAACCAAGTTAGAAGTTTTTAGAATATAATATAAAGTTGCAATTTTATTAAATTATATTCTCACGAGTATTTCATTTTACGGCCTCTAAGTATTTACTACTATACCAAGAATATGGCTACAAATTAAAACAGAAAGGACTAACAAAATGGACATCCAGTGCAAATACACTGAAATGCTTGTATTAACAATACTATTTACTTAAACTACTGGATGATTCAAAATAGATGTAATAGTAACTATATCTTTAACCACTGATGATAGAAACATACTTACAATTACAAAAAGTGTACAAATTAAGTATGGTCAATTGGGGTAATTGTGGACCAATTTTGCTAGTTTAACTATTGACGGCTTTAAGGGGCACATGATCCAGGTAAAACCATCATAAAGATATTTTTTCACTCCTATACTTCAATTGCAGTTAGTTATTGGTACCATGGGATATAATTAAGTATATACAGTTGCTTGTACACAATTACCTCCAAAGACATCAGTTATGACTTTATATGAGGCTTAATATGACTTAAGATGGAACAAAACACTTAGAAAAAAAAAACTATTTATAACTACCTCATATCACAAAAAGGGTAGGATAATTATAATCAAGGTTCTGTAGGTCCTTGAAAATGAGTTAAAAGGAAACACTTATTGGTATTCTGATACAGTTATTATAACTTAACAATTATTGATTAGGAACAATGACTTACCTTGAATTTATCTGATAGAAATAAAGAATATTTGCAGGTGCTACAAAAGGGCCCATACAAATAGAATTATGAAACATGTGCGGGGAGTTTGAGTTGGTTAAGCGAATATTGGATAATCAGGCATATAAAGTTATAACGTACTAAATGAAACATTTTTTTTTTTTCAAGATTTGTTTTATTTATGATGTGGTGATTTTAATTTTTGGAAAGATTGGCTCACACAATATGGCAACTGTTAAATGATGAACAGTAATGATCTGTAATTAAGTTTTTTGAAGACAAAGGTATAATTCATAGACAATGATTTTATTTACAAAGGCATACAATACAGAGGCAGCTCATAGTTAAATTTGGAAGGGGAGCTTCAGAAGCATAATTCTGCATGCATTAAAATAATAGACCTTATTTTTAGTTGGTTGTTAACCATACTTTCTTTTTTACAATTTTTTTAGGAGAGTTAGTAATGGGATGATCATCTTTTATTTTTCCCAGGGCTACACATCTAAATTGATATATCTTTGCTCTACACTGTTCTATAAAAAAGAAAAGAAATGCAGAATTTATTATAGCGCAGATAAATAAGGAAAAATTTAGCAATTTACTCTAAATAACTACTATCTTGAAAATGTACTGCCATTAAGCCTTGAAAACTCTCATAATACCACAGCTTTCTCCATATATCTAGTAGAAAAAGTTTATCAAAACTGAGAAAATTACAATGCTTCTTTTTCCTTAGTAAGCCGTTTTCCATGTTGGATGTGTGTGTATGTGCATAATAGTTTAACTTTGAGTTGCTGGAACTGTAAAGAGATAGAGAACAATTCCATTCAAGTATTTTTTAATTTTTCCATGAACTGTGGGATAGCTACTGACATTAATCTTAAGAACTGTATAATTTACCAGTATAAAGAAATAATTAAAGAGAAAAGCCTAATTAGATTAAATGTTAGTGATAATACGGAATAAAAATTAGTGATGCTGCTGTTCCACAGTGGCTACCAGCAAGCCTCCATTAAAGGCACATGATAACAGGGGTTTGTCCAGGTTTTTTTCAACAGGGTCCTCTTTTTGTAAATTCGTGAAGGCTCATTATACTTGTCAAAAATCTAATCATGATTTTATGAGTATGAAACCAACCAGCAACCATTATGTTTAGACATTTTTATTAAAGACCAGTTTTAAAGAATTGCATTACATATAAATGTATCAGAATTTATAAATGTACTAAATTAGTTTATGTATATAAATAAACATAAATTTATATATATAATACAGTACACTTCCTCTAATCCGCACAGGTCGGGACCAAGGGTTTTGTGGATTATAGGTCATTTCTTTGTTTACATTCTAATATTTGGAATTCATCAACAAATATAGAAACCACATTGTAAATAAATAACACAGAAAATTGCTTTATATATATATATATATATATATAAAACTGTATTCAAACTATATTAGAAATAGATTTAAATGATATAATAGTACAAAATTCATAAACATTTCTACTTATTTTTAAATCTCAAACATTGCAGTGATAATGGTTTGCTTTTATAGCTTTTAATTTATACTCTGCAATTTAATCTCAAAACCTTTTAAAAAAATCAGGATTTATTGATAAATAACAAAAGTTTGTTTTTCTTAAAAAAAAAAAAAGAACTAAGATATTTATCGAAAAGAGCTAACCAGTCTTCAAAAGCAATTTTACTTTTTATATAGCCAACAAATGTTTTCAGAATATAGCAGTCTAAAATTCTTAATAAATCCATCATATCAGTCTTTAACTCTTCGTTTACATCTGAAATATAGTGTGGATTATAGAATCGCAGATTAGAGGGGGTGGACTGCATATATCACACACATGTATATACAGCTAAATGTAGGTTATTCAACACTGTTATAAAAGAAAATTCAATTTTATTTTAAGACAATTCAATTTATGAAGAGTTCATTTTGGAGATGAAAATCTTTTGTGAAAGATCTGTTTTTACGACAAAGAGGTGAACAGACAATGAGTGAAGGGTCTGCTTTTAAAATGGAACATTTTGTAAACAGTCGGTTACTGACCCACATTCTTCCTGAAGAAACTCGTGAATAAAATGTTTTTTACAAACTGAAGCACCAAAACGTTGCTATAAAAAAAAAGAAAAAAAGCGTACGTACCAAAACCTGATTTCAAGACTCCCACATTCTGCTTTCTGATTTATTTATGTCTTGTATCAAGAGCTTTACATCTGTAGAGTTCAGTGAAAATTATGTAAATTATACTTAATTGAAGTTACCTAGCATCAATTACATGAAAAAAAGTAGATATATTTTCAAAAATGCAAAATGAAATTGTCAATTAGACCAGTTGTGCAATGAAATAGTAATAACACCTTTTTCTTGGTTATGAATTTTCCTCAATATTTTGCATTTAATAAAATAGTTAATTTTATGAAACAACACATAATCTTACCATTCCTATCACTCTCTTCCAAATATTTGCAATTGGTATTTTAGTTAGCTGTGGCACCAACATCTGTCCTTGACATGAAGTGATGACCCACTACGTATCAAATTATCTAGTGCTGCTCATTTTAAGTGATTTAAAATTAAGTAAAATATTAACATTTTAAATGGAATTTTTAAGAGGGGTGCTTATATATATATTTTTAAAAAATACAATTATAATTAGTGCTGAAACAAGTAAATATTCTTTATATTAAAAATGGTTACAGGACAAATCATAATAATAACATAAGCACTTTTTTTTTTTATGATTGATGTGAACAAACTTTAAACCTAAACAAAAGATTGAAAAAATTTTATCTCTAAATCTAAAAAAATAAAAAACTTGTTAAAACTAGTTTTTATAGGTAAAAAAATTAATGATACAGAAATTAAATAACAAAAATGGGGGGGGGGGGGGGGGAGGAGAAATCTCTTGGATTAGTTAAATCAACAAAAAAGTGCCTATTCTCATCGATAAATACTTCAAAAAAGAAATATTCAATTTACTTGCGACTTTAAAATAATGACGATAAGACTTATTTTAAATTATAATGTTAAATAAGCTCTTGTGGATTATTTTAATGAAAAAGAATTACTTTAAAGAAATGTAGATTCAATGGCTCTAAAATAACAATATTGGTGAATTAGTAACAATTAGTATAATGAACAAATTTATATCATTATTAGCTGACTCATCTGTAATTGCCTTAAATACTTTACAAATGTAACGCTTTTAACCCAGAAACTAACCCCCAAAAGATTAATATCTTCATTTCTCAAAATATTTTTAAAGTAAAAACTTTAATCAATTGATCCTGGAAAGAACCCCCCCCCCCCCAAATGTATATATATATATATATATATATAACTATCCATATTTAGTATTCATTCCTAAATTTCATAAGACACCACTTAAATTCAGAATAGTTACAATTGGATGTAATACATATAATAATTATGCTAACAATATTTTATTAAAAATTCTGAATTCACAAAACAAAACAATTACTGATCTTTATGACAAACATAAAGACTTTCAATTCAAAGTTAATACATTTACTCATCTTAAATCCTGTCTACACATTTCAGTTTACCGTAATATACTAATTAATCATTTGTATAGAATCAAAAGCTTATGTTCATCACATCTTATAAATAAAAACATTAAACAATTAATTTTTGATCCTTTAAATCATGGTTTTCCTAAGAAATTCATATATTCCTTAATCTACAGTTAATTTATGATCTAAACAATGTATAGTTGGGTGATTTATTGTATGTTACTATTCACATTTTGCATATATAAAAAAATATATTAAAAAAAATGACAAAAAACTAAAAATAAACAAAAAAAATTTAAAAATACATAAAAAAATTTAAATAGGATGGCTGGGTGGGTAGATGTTAAATTAAGGAGGAGGGCAGAGTTGTCTGGATAACTTATACGCAAATGTTGATTATATATAAATTTATTATTAATTTTTTTTTTTAAATGTAGGATTGGTACGTTGAATATTCGAGGTTCTATGTTTTGTTTTGGTCCTTGTGAGGTCGTTGTCCTATGTACTGTATAACAATCTATAAATTAAATTAATTTGCATCAATTTAATTTACTATTATTGATTTATTACAATTTATTTTGCTTTGTAATGATATACGCTTACACAGTTTATGATATATGTATTTATAAGTTTGTAGAGATGTTGTACTTTGTTGGTATATTTCTCTCCCCCCCCCCCCCCCCAAATTAGAAATGATACATTAATTTTATTAAGTGATTAATATAAACAAACTTTTATATTATTAATAATGTTACTTATTCGATATTATTATTAATTCACTTAATTTTAAAAGCACATTATATAAAAATGTTAATTGATTATTATCAATATTCTGATGCACTGTTTTAGAATGATACATTTGTATAATCTCAGTGACATTTTAGGTTAAATTATTTGCAATTTTTAAAAAAATGCATTTTTCCTACTGTTATTTTCGGTATACTCTAATAGATGGCAGTACTAAACACTATTACATCTGACTTTAGTCCTGAACTTAATCATATATTGACTATCTTAAATTTAATTTCTTATAGTTCCGCTAGACAGCAGCATTAAATAATTATTTATTATGCTCTAATATTATAAGGTTGCTATGGACTCTTAAATTACTCTTATATTAGCTATTATCTCTTAATTGTTAATTGTTTAATTTTAAACTACTGTATAACAATCTCTACATTAAATTAAATTAATTTGCATCATTTTAATTTAATATTTTTGATTTATTTCAATTTATTTTGCTTTGTAATGATATACGCTTACACAGTTTATGATATATGTATTTATAAGTTTGTAGAAATGTTGTATTTTGTTGGTTTATTACCCCCCCCCCCACACACACACACACATACATATTAGTAATGATACATTAATTTTATTAAGTGATTAATATAAACAAATTTTTATATTATTAATTAAGTTACTTATTCGAAATTATTAATTTACTTAATTTTAAATGTAAATACAATTGGCTCTCTGTTTAACGACTTTCAAGGAACCTCGAAAAATCGTCAAACAGAATTTGTGGAAAAATAATATTTGAAAAACATTTCCCTTCGCACTTTACAGGCTTAAGACTGTCAATACCTTTCTCAATGTATTAGCGTGTTTAGAACTGTTTTATTTATTTATTTAAATTTATTTTATGTTTTCCTTCTTCCTTATTATTTTATTGATACGGATAATGAATATAATAATTCATATTTCTATTGCACAAATACAAATTGCATTAATTATACTACATGCAATGTTACTTACAGTACAATAAAAATATTTATAATACATTTAATTAAACAAACTAAGTTTTTAAAAAATCAAAAAGTGTAGATTGTTTCAATGATGGTCTAGTTTTTAGTACCCTTTTTCAAGCTTTTCAAGAAGGTTGAATGAGTCATCTTCCATATTTAATGAAACAATGTACTGGCGAAGAATATCCAGGGCAGAATTTGCATCTGAGTAAGAAGGAGTTGGTGTCTCGCTTTCTGTATCATCAGCAACATCACCATCTTCTGCATCTGAAATTGAATTTTCATTTGCGATGTCTTCATAAATTTGCTCTAAATTTCTAAAGTTGGTCTTTAAAAGTCTTCGTCACAATCGGTAGAACCTTTTACTGAAACATCTTCATCACCAACAAGACTTTTCCATTCTTCGGTGGTGACATCTTCTGTGTCGAGTTGTGCATCTGTTATATCCATTTGTTCTTGAATGGCAATTCCAGATGCCCAAAAGCAGTTTTCCATTGTGCAAGGAAAAACATCTTTCGAGGCTGATGTAATCATGTGCATTACTCCCAAAATTGTAATTTTTTTTAATTTCATTTTTGTCAGCAAAATTATTTAATAATTTCCTAATTAAGGATTTTCGGTAATATGCTTTTACACTACAAATGATTACTAGGTCTAATAGCTGCAACGTATTTGTATAATTAGCAGTAAAAAATGAATTAACGCATTTGTAAGTCCTGGAATATACGAAATATACCTGGAAAATATATGAAAATCGTCGTTAAATAGAAACAATTTCGTCTTTAAATAGAGATTTTTTTACTTAAAGCAGCCGGGACCGCAAAAAATCGTCTTTAAGTAGAGATCGTCGTTAAGCAGAGCGACGTTAAACAGAGAGATGACTGTATTAAAATTAAATATAATTATAACCAATTATAGCACATTATATTAAAATGTTAATTGATTATTATTAGTGGTGTACCGAGTAGTACTTTGGCCGAGTACTCGGCCACTGACTACTCGGCCGAGTGGTTGTGTAATAAGAAAAAAAAACACTGATGTGCACATAATGTGAGCTTAGGTGTACATATGTGTCTACATATATAAATATACCTGTGTACATATATATATATATATATATATATATACATGTGTGTACATATACATAATATACATATATAGTATATATAACTAATTAAATTTGAAATTTATTGTGCACCTTTTAAAGACAATTTATGACAATTCAAAACAGTAGCATTAAAACAGTAAAAAAAAAAAAGGAGAATTGACACATAACAAGTACAATTATTAACCAATATAAATTTAAAACATTCTTCAACCCTCCAATTTATTCCAATACCTGAAATCTGTCTATCAAAAATAAAAACGTTTATTGGTTACTGTAACAATTCATTGAATAATGCAAAACATTTCATATTTATTTTGTAACTGTACCTTATTTTCTTTTGATTAAAAATAAAAAGAGGGGTACAAAAAGCGTTACAGGCTTTCTTAACAGAAGACTTATGTAAAACTGACACTCCATTTGCATGGTGGGGGAAAAAAAAACTTTTCCAATTATGTGCAACCTTGCAAAAAAATTCTTATGTGCACCTTCAACCACTGTTTATTCTGAACGTATATTTTCAGAGGCAGGCTAAATTTATAGTAGTAAAAGAAATGCTCTGTCTACTGATAATGTAGAACATTTAGTGTTTTTGCACCATAATTTGAAATATAATAAATTTAATTATTAATTTTTCTTATTACATTTATTGTAGTTTCAGTTTCTTTATCCAAAATAATAGCCTTTTCTGTTTTCCTATATACTTAAAAAGAACTTACTTTTATTTGTATAAATGTGAAACTAAATTTTAATCTGGAATTATTTTATGAGGGTTTTTGTTCTTAACCTTTTCTATATTTTGTAGACATAGTGTTAAATACTGAGTAAATAGTTTTATGAATTATTGCATACATTAGGGTCAGGTGGAGTAAAGTGATCAGGCAGGGTTAAGTGGTCATAATTCATAAAAAGGGCTAAAATCCTAACTAATATAGAAATTTGAATAATTTTCTTTTAATTTTAGATTTATTAAGTATTGATCAAAGTTTCTCACTCAAAAAAACATTTTTAGTAATATGTTTGAGCCACTGAGCACTCATTTTGTCTGTCTTTGTTACACCTTGTTCTTTTAACTCTTTAATTAACTTTTCTGCTGCATTTTGTTTATTCCAAATTTTGTTAAATTGGCAGTTCAAAAAGCTTTACACATATCTAAAGAACATATTTTCATTTATAGCTAAGTTATATTTATCACAGATTTTATTTCATAAGTTTTAGTTACATGGGGTAAAGTGGTCATAGGGTTAGGCTTAACTTATAGATATTTGATCCGAGTTAAATTATTCATTATATACAATGCCAGTTTATTAAATACTAATAATTATTAAAAACTAACTGCAAATAGTTATTATTTAATAATAGTTTATAATATGGGGGTTAAAAAAGGTTAGGTTTAATTTTCAATAGGTTCTGAATAGTGAATGAATTAACTAAGTGTAAAACTCGAATTGCTTGCAAAGGTTACATCAACTAATTTAACAACCAACAAATTAACTACTTTTCTAATACCCATACTTCTATTATATAAGAAAATGGTCCACAAGAAAGTCCTGAAAGAATTTTTAATGTTGATGAGGCTGGAATGGATATGGATAGCCAAAATAGTCCAGTTTAAAAAAATTTATGCAATGCAATGCATTATATAAAATTCAGAAACTAAAGGAAAGATAATGTTTAGTGTTCCTTTTGGTATATCAGCTAGTGGTTATTACATTCCTCCATTCGTAGTTTATGAGTGAGTATATATGAATTATGAATAAAGGGTGGTCGTGCAGGAGCATTGTATGAATCATGGAATCTGGCTAGATGTAGGATTCTGTACTTGAATCTTAGATGGATCATTTTATTAAGTAGATAGTACGCCGAAAGCTTACAAAAGCCTGCCCTTTAATTTATGATTGTGATGGACATAAATGAATTATGATGCTGTGAAAAAAAGCAATCAACAATCACATTATAATACTCTGCCTGCTACCTCATACTAGTCATAGTCTACAACCATTAGATCTAGGTGTATTTTCCCCCTTTAAAAAAATCCTGGAAAGGAATTTTAAAGAAACAGTATCAAGAAAGCCGACTGCAAAATATGTAAAAAAATTAAAATAAGCTACATTGGCAACATTATCTACACTTATTTCAGATGTGAATAGAATTGTTAGACATAGTTTTAAAGGAAAAGGAAATGTGTCCAGTCCAAGATCGGGGTAGTATTGACAGAAAAAACACTAGCATTATATCTGCAAAAATAACAAGAGGAATGAGATACTTAAAAGTTGCATAAATTTCCAAGAGGAAAAAAACAACAAAAAAATATCCCTAATCAACATTCTCTTTTGAATCCATTTATAATCGCTAAAGATGACATCTCAAACCATATCTATAGGACCTTGAGTGTTGCTAATATATGAAATGAAGAAATCAATAAAGCAATTTATTGAGAAAAAACTTGATTATTTTTCTTAAAGTATGTTAAAAAAATCGAAATTTGGCAATCATTATACTTTTCCAGAATCAGGTGTAATCAAAATCATTGAAGAACCAAATTTTAACATTACAAATTTACACTGTAATAAAATAAAATGGCAGATAACTTATTATAAAGGTTGTTTAAAATGTTTGTAAATAATAAAATGTCACTTTTTATTCATTAGTTTATTTTTTTTATTACACTTTTTCAATGTGACCACTTTACCCCACCCCCTGGGGTAAAGTGGTCATAAAAACATGCCTGAAAAAATATGTTATAAAAAGGTGTTATTCCCCAAAAATATTTCTGAAATGGATATGGATGTACTCTAGAGTAATGTAATGTAAAATAACACCCAAAATTTTAGAAAACATCACAGAAATTCTCATGTTTATATCCTCTGAAAGTTTGAAAAGCCTGTTTTTATGACCACTTTCCCCCACCTGACCCTATACATTGATATTTGAATAACTTTTTACAGAGCAGTTTTAAATTCATATGCTTAAAAAATGAAATTCTTACAACTACTCAGTATTAGCCGAGTACTCGGCCAAAATTTCGCTGAGTACCGAGTATTTACCGAGTACTCGGTACGGTTCTAATTATTATCAATATTCTGATGCACTGTTTTAGAATGATATATTTGTGCAGTCTCAGTGACATTTTAGATTAAATTATTTGCAATAAAAAAAAAATGCATTTTTTCTACTGTTATATTCGGTATACTGTAATAGATGGCAGCACTAAACACTATTACATCTGATTTTAGTTCTGAACTTAACCATATATTGACTATCTTAAATTTAATTTCTTATAGTTCCACTAGACGGCAGCATTAAATAAATATTTATTTTGTTCTAATATTATAAGGTTGCCATAGACTCTTAAATTACACTTATATTAGTTATTATCTCTTAATTATTAATCGTTCAATTTTAAACAATTTCTTGTAATTTATTCCAGGATCATTATTATAGTATGTAATAATAATTATTATATGGACTATATGTTAATTATAATTGTTATATTTTATGCTTGTGATTATTTACTGCGGCAACCATGGCATAAGCTTTTAACTGTGCAAGTTATTTAAGCGGGATTTTTATACTATGCCAAATTCCGTTATATGTTTGTGTCATGGTCAATATGTCTTGGCTGTTCTCTCGCTGGGTTTGTCTATGATTTGTTTCATTTTTTAAGGTTTTTCATTGTTGTGGATATCACATTGTTTAATATTTTACATGGTGGTTTAATAATTTCTGGTGATTAGTCAATCGGGTACATAACGGAATTCAATTTTTGCTTATTGCTGAATTCCGTTACAGAAATCGACAATGTTTTTTGCTTATAAATGTATTTTATGTACCCGTGAACAAGTGAAATCTTTATAAGCTTACAGCATCATTCATCCATTTGATACTTTGTATGTTTATGATACGGCTTTTTCTGGTTCAACATTATTTAGCTGGATATTGTATCTTTTGTCTTTAATAGGATTTTATCAAAATTTGGTGGTTTTTTTATATGTGCTATATAGATTTATCGCCAGCAATATGCTAGTAAATTAGTGGAATTTAGCAAGATTCTGTATTACTAGTTACATGCTCCATCTTTATTCTGTATAATGTCAGTGTTATGAATATTAGCTTATTTATAAATTTAATTTTAGTAATTGGAAATCAATGACGATTTGTTACATATAATGGTTATATATATATAGTTTCATTTTGAAAAAAAAAAGGGCAGAAGAAAAAATTCATTAAAAAAAACAGAAAGAAATCATTTTGACATTATGAAGGGATAATTACTAACAGCATTGCAAAGTCCAAATGCAAAAGGTTACTGTTGCCAATTTATGATATTGAAAAAAAAAATGTAATAAGAAAAACGTATACAATTGTGCTGTGTAAAAATCTAAAATCGTAGGAAGAAAATATGAAGAAAAATTTCATTAACATTGTTTCAAACAGCAGCCTCAAAAACAGAAGAAAAAAAATTTCTTCACAGAGGGGTCCATTCATAAATGAAAGAGAAAAAATTCTGTCTATGATATAAGGACAATATTCTTCCTTTGGGTTAGAGGTAGTGTTGAAAGATGTACTGATTTAATGTGAGACATCCTGATTTTGTAAAGTACAGTCAAACTCTGTTATACCACCATTACCTGTTTGAGAAATTTTCAGCCGAGAAGAAACTGCCATGGCGAGCGGCCTCTTTTCGTCTGCAGCCCTTTATTCTTCTACTCTATCCCGACTCTTTTGTGGAAGCGAGGTTCATAGGTCCCCAGCCACGTCCCGAGTGAAAGACACTCTAGCGAAAGTGAGGTTGAAAAAAAAAATAATCGAAAATTGAAACCGGACAAATTTAAAATTGAAATTACACAAATTAAAGACACCGAAAAGCAGGAAGGGCGGGCTCGGGGCCCTGAAGCTACCGAATGACTCTTGCTACTTCGAGCTTATTATTACTCTCGGTCGGTGGTTGGGGGTGTTTGGTGGTATATTAAATTAGAATACAATAAAAATTAATTTTGATACTATTATACTAATATTATTATTATTATAAAAAAAATATCATAATGCTTTTTTATTATATATATTATTGTAAATTATTCAATAGTATATATAATTAATGTAATATAATTAATATACATAATATATAATTAATACTGCATGATTCAAAATTATCCAATTAATGTATGAAATTAACATGCACACATACATTAAATCTCAAACTGAATTTATTTTACTTTAATTATCTTTTACAGGGAAATATTTTTAAATGCTAGTTTGAGTTTTTTTTTTTCAATATTTATTTTTTCAATATATTTTTCTACGACTAAAAGATTGTTCAGCATTTTTTTATCAGTTGCATGTTTTTCTAAAAAAAATTCTTATTTTCCCAATACAATTTTTAACTTCATCAGATGTGATATGCGGCTTTTCAGCTTCTTCAAATTTGCAGTCAGATGAATTTGATTTTGATTGACAACAATTTCTTAGATTGTAAAATCTTCAAATGTTGAAACACTTTTGTCTATATTAATGTACTCAATTGCCGATAGAGTATGCTCAATATCTGTTAATTTGTGTATTTCGTCTTGTAGTTCTCGAAGTGCTGTACTGTTTTTTTTTTTTAGTAGATCCTTCAGATTTAATCAATCCAGTACGTTAACAACAGTTAACAATAGTTTCTGATAAAATTTCATCCCATGCTTTTTTTTATCATACAAATAGCATGATGTAAAGTGATTGGAGAAAAATGATCTTTACTGATTTTTTCAATGAAACTTATGAAAGTTAAACTAGATCTGTTAGATTAGAGTTTGAATCTATTTTTTTGCAATATAGAGTTTAGGCCTTTACTGACCATGCAGACCTTTAAATTAAATTCAATTAAACCCCTCATTTAGTATCCTGAATCCACTGGTGCAGCAAAAGGAGTAATTTCAGAATTAAAACCCTTCCTACAGCATTTAAAAACTGATAAGATGCAAACAGAATCCACTGAGTTAAATATAATACATTCTGAATAAAAACCAATGTAAAGAAAAGTATAATAAACAGTCAAATTTTAATTAGCCAAAACCACCATATGTTTCAAGACTTCATAATAAAAGCTTCTATTTCAACACAAAAGTAATGAAAAAAAGTTTCGGAGTAGTACAGCAGTAAAGAATAATGTATATTACTGCTACTGCTGTTTTTCTCATTCTTTTTTTTTTTTCCTCTGAAGATTGAAGGAGAGGCTCTTTTATGAAGCTTTTAAACACATAAATGCTAAATTTATTAGAGTTGCTTGTTCTTTACATCATGTCTGTCTTTACGTGTCACATGAAATAGCAGCCAAAAATTGTGGAAACCTTTTTGAATAGGTGTATTTTTTAAGTTTGATTATTCAAAATAACACTTTGTCTTAAAGTAACACTGTAAAATTATATACCAATGGAAAGATAATTTAATCAAGAAGGCAATGCAAAAAATTTCATGACAAAATGTTTATTAGAACAACAGTTATAAAGAAGAAACGTGAAACATAATCGAAAAAATGAGATATTCAAAATATTATTACAATGTCAATTAATACTTAGCTGGATAACTTTCACCCTTAATTATGGCCTTACAATGAATTCCCATGGAAGAAACCAAGTCTTTTAGTTCTGTAGCTGCTGTAATGTGATACCAAGATTGAATTACTACTTCTATTAAATGAATTTTATAGTGGGGTTGCTTCTGTGTAACAAGTTTCTATAGTCAGTTCCACAGATTTTCAACGGGGCAAGGTCTGGGCTATTCCAACACTGGAATCAGGGCCGTGCGAAGAGAAAACTGCGCCCGAGGCAGCATGTCAATTTGTCCCCCCCCCCCCTCTTTTAAAATTGATAAAGGGCAGAAACAGAAATAAATTATATTGAATAAATAGTTTGCGTTTATTTTAGAACTTTAAAAGATTTAATTTTAATTTAGAAATTCCAAACAACTAAAGAACAGTAAAGAAAATTGCACTTATTTGTTAACCTTTAACGGATGTCACGCGGTCTCCCAGACCCCGCGACTCCCAGCTGTAAACACTTTCACAGCTTTTTACTTTTCTGCACTGAAGTTAAATAATATGAATAAAATACTTTTTTCATGCAATTTAATTCACATGCTCCTAATAGTCTAAGAGCTAGCAACGTTTTCGTCACCTGATTTTATCAAGGCTCATTTTTTTATATGTTCTTCCGTTTTATGGTGTAGTACGTTTGCAAACGGTCTGGCAGTCCGGAGACGTTGCGTTTACCTGTGGCAGAAGGGGTTATGCAGGTCAAAAAACTTCAAAATTACGTCATTTTATCAAGGCTCATTTTTTTTTATATGTTCTTCCCTTTTATGGTGTAGTACGTTTTCAACCGGTCTGGCAGTCCGGAGACGTTACGTTTACCAGTGGCAGAAGGGGTTATGCAGGTCAAAAAACTTCAAAATTACGTCATTTTATGAAGGCTAATTTTTTTTTATATGTTCTTCCCTTTTATGGTGTAGTACGTTTGAAACCGGTCTGGCAGTCGGGAGACGTTGCGTTTATCAGTGGCAGAAGGGGTTATACAGGTCAAAAAACTTCAAAATTACAAACAAAAATCCTGCTAAAATGACGTAACATTTGTTTATAGTCACTATTTGTGGTATTAATCCATTATTGCCAGACGTTACCAATGTCGCTAAGATCCCGCCAGATCCACATTTATACATAACCTATTACTCTTTGGCTATCAGACGATCTATAATTAATTTGCAAGACATAATTTCGGTAGCAAAGTTAATGCCAGACGACTTTAAATATGGCAACCAAAGTGCCTGTTTCAAGAGTGGTTTATAGTTTAAAAATTATAAGTCATCTTTACGCCACTTTATCAAGCATACAAATCACAAGATATTACACTTTGGCTAGCAGACAACCTATAATTAATTTGCCAGATACAAATTCGGTTGCAAAGTTAATGCCAGACTGCTTTAAATATGGCAACCGAAGTGTCTGTTTCAAGAGTGGTTTATAGTTTAAAAATTATAAGTCATCTTTACGTCATTTTATCAAGCATACAAATTACAAGATATTACTCTTTGGCTAGAAGACAACCTATAATGAATTTGCCAGACACAAATTCGGTTGCAAAGTTAATGCCAGATGGCTTTAAATATGGCAACGAAAGCGCCTGTTTCAAGAGTGGTTTATGGTTTAAAAATTATAAATAATCTTTACGTCATTTTATCAAGCTTAAAAATTAATAGATATTACTCTTTGGCTAGCAGACAACCTATAATTAATTTGCCAGACACAAATTCGGTTGCAAAGTTAATGCCAGACGGCTTTAAATATGGCAACCGAAGTGACTGTTTCAAGAGTGGTTTATAGTTTAAAATTAAGCGTTGACTGTCATTAAATGAAGCCATATCCCTACAGAAGATGCAATTTCTTGAAACAGGCACTTTCGTTGCAATATTTAAAGCAGTCTGGCATTAATTTCGCAACCGAATTTGTGTCTGGCAAATTAATTATAGGTGGTCTGCTAGCCAAAGAGTAATATCTTGTAATTTTTATGCTTGATAAAATGATGTAAAGATGACTTATAATTTTTAAATTATAAACCGCTCTTGAAACAGGCACTTCGGTTGCCATATTTAAAGCAGTCTGGCATTAACTTCACAACCGAATTTGTGTCTGGCAAATCAATTATAGGTTGTCTGCTAGCCAAAGAGTATCTTGTAATTGTTATGCTTGATAAAATGATGTAAAGATGACTTATGATTTTTAAATAATAAACCACTCTTGAAACAGGCACTTTGGTTGTCATATTTAATGCCGTCTGGCATTAACTTTGCAACCGAATTTGTGTCTGGAAAATTAATTATAGGTTGTCTGCTAGCCAAAGAGTAATATCTTGTAATTTTTATGCTTGATAAAATGACTTAAAGATAACTTATAATTTTTCAACTATAAACCACTCTTAAACAGGCACTTTGGTTGCCATATTTAATGCCGTCTGGCATTAACTTTGCAACCGAATTTGTGTCTGGAAAATTAATTATAGGTTGTCTGATAGCCAAAGAGTAATATCTTGTAATTTTTAAGCTTGATAAAATGACGTAAAGGTAACTTATGATTTTTTAACTATAAACCATTCTTGAAACAGGCTCTTCGGTTACCATATTTAATGCCGTCTGGCATTAACTTTGCAACCGAAATTATGTCTTGCAAATTAATTAGAGTTCGTTTGATAGCCAAAGAGTAATAAGTTATCTATAAATGTGGATCTGGCAGGATCTTAGCGACATTGGTAACGTCTGGCAGTAATGGATTAATATCCCAAATAGTTAGTATAAACAAATGTTACGTCATTTTAGCAGGATTTTTGTTTGTAATTTTGAAGTTTTTTTACCTATATAAGCCCTTCTGCTACTGGTAAAAGCAACGTCTCCGGACTGCCAGACCGGTTACAAACGTACTACATCATAAAAGGGAAGAACATATAAGAAAATGAGCCTTGATAAAATGACGTAATTTTGAATTTTTTTTACCTGCATAACCCCTACTGCCACAGGTAAACGCAACGTCTCCCGACTGCCAGACCGGTTGCAAACGTACTACACCAGAAATGGGAAGAACATATAAAATAATTGAGCCTTGATAAAGTGACGTAATTTTGAAGTTTTTTGGCCTGCATAACCCCTTCTGCCACTGGTAAATGCAACATCTCCCGACTGCCAGACCGGTTGCAAATGTACTACACCATAAAAGGGAAGAACATATAAGAAAATGAGCCTTGATAAAATGACGTAATTTTGAATTTTTTTTACCTGCATAACCCCTACTGCCACAGGTAAACGCAACGTCTCCCGACTGCCAGACCGGTTGCAAACGTACTACACCATAAAAGGGAAGAACATATAAAAAAAATGAGCCTTGATAAAATGACGTGTTTTTTGACGTTGCTAGCTCTTAGACTAAAGAGAAGTACAACGATATTGTTAGGACAAAATTTAAGTAAATTCAACCATTTGAGTTGTTTTTTTTATTCATTTTATTCGAGGGGTCTGAGAGACCAGATCACATCAGTTGTGTGACAAATTTTAGTCACATCAGTTAAAGGTTAATGAGATCATGATGCTTTGCAACAGATTTTTCTTAACCTTTCTCACATATTTTTCTAGGCAATTTTAGTTGTTGTTAGTCTTTAAGCTGCAGAAAATGGGTAAAAATCGCTACAACCATGTTGGAAACAAGTGGTCCCTTCAACCGATAAGTACTAAAAAAGCAAAACTAACAAAAAACCGCAGAAGATAATGTAAAAGATAAAAATACAATGTTTTAATTAACATAAAATAAAATATAATATGAGGCAAATACATTTACTTCCATTTTATTTTCTTACGTTTAGGGTAGCAAAATCGTTTATTATTTTATGTGTAAAGATTACTTTCTATAACATTCAGTGTGACGCAAACTCAGGTTGCTTAATCTCTCGACTCATAGTAGATCTTAAGTATTTTTTACTATTTTATTGTTACTGGAATACTTAGAAATTATGTACGCTGTCTCCATGTTTTTGTAATTCCTTGGTCTCCCTAAGTTTAAAATTACGGAGCAACTAAAAATTTTCTAAATGATCCATTTTATAAAAGTTCTTATCTAATGATAGAAATAATGTTTTCGCATTTAAAACCTCGCTTAACAATTCAAGTCCATTCAAGCCAGCAATAAAGGAAAAGGTACAGGCAATATTAACTTAACAGATTTTCAGTTGATTTTAGATTCACACCAGCCAGAAACTCAAATTCTTGTTATACATTTCTCAGTTTCGTAAACCTCCAGAATCTAAATCAGTTACACGGTTATAATGTCTATGTAACACGAAATCCTTCACTTTCATATAAATTTCCACTTTCATCAGGATAGACCGGGAGCTGGCAGCACAGACACATGGTTCATACGGATACCGTTATTTTTCCAGGAAAATTACCAGTATATTTTTATAGAAAAAGAAATCTAGGTTAAACATGCAAAATTTCACCTTCTTTTAAGAAGAGATTTTCTATAAGATAATACTGGTGCCGAAAAATTTTCTACTCTGCAAAATTCAAGGAGGCGTCCGAACCATGAGACAACCAAGCGGGAGGCTGAAATTCCCGAATTAGCTAAAACTCTATTCCCATATTAAAACGCAACCCATCTACCAAGTCATATCTTGGTGGAAAACACCTAAAAAACAGATTTTACCGGTTGACTAGCAGGTTTACCATTATGTTTTCCTGCTCCCAATCCGCCATGTTTTCATATATTTGGGTGCAGGAAAACGTAATGGTAAACCTACGAGTCGACCGCTAAAATCAGGGTTTTAGGTATTTTCCACCAAGATATGACTTGGCAGACGGATTGCGTTTTAATATGGAAATCGAGTTTTATCTAATTCTGGAATTTCAGCCTCCAACTCGATGAGGTAGTTGTCTGTGCTGCCAGCTCCCGGTTTAGGAGCTTCGTATTCATATTGTTCTGTGAATTTTACGTTTTCTGTTTTGCTCAATTAAAGACTCTACATTTACGGACATAACCAAATCTTCGCTTTCTTGTTCAAAAATTTCCTCTCTTATTGTCTGAAATGTGTTTTTTAGTGTTTCAATCAGTTTGTTGGCGATAAATACATTGACAGTTTTTTTCTTCTTTTTTTTTTTCGTGAGAATAATATTAACTTTTTCTAATTCATTTAAAATGCTGTGTCAAACTATTAGGCCGTGAATAAAGGGGAATTTATTTATTTGCTTTATTAAGCTTTTTGCTCCCAAGTAGGGCTGGTCGATACATCGATAAAACCGAAAAATCGATATAAATTATAAATCGCGATGACGATATCAAAAAATCCTATACAACGGTACATCACGATTCTCGTAATCGTGATGTAAACCGCAATTATCGTAATCGTGATGTAAACCACGATTATCATAATAGTGGTGTAAACCATGATTATCATAATCGTGATGCAAACCACGATTATCATACTTTTTCATTAAACTGCAATCGGCGCTTTTTCAACTTCGAGTACTCAAAATTCTACCATTCTAAACCGCAGAAACCATGATGACATTAAATACCGAATAATCGGTTTCGATCATCATGATACGTCTCACCCTAAACCATGATCACTCCTCAAGATTCTCCCAGCTTCAACCGTGATATTAACCGAACCCTCAGTTTTCGATAAGTATGATACTATCATGGTATTATCATGGTATTACCATGGTATTACGCTGTGATTTCTCTCAGCGTAAACGGTTTTTCAAAAGGGGAAAAAGTGATAGTTTCGGTGTTCAGGTTCAGATGACGGGGGCAATAAATATGATACAGCTGGTTTTTCTCATGTAGTTGCCGACAGCAAATGATATTGTTTGTTTTGTTTTATCTTCAATCTGGTTCAGTGGTTTTGAATGAATATTTGTTCGTTGATAATGAACAATATGTGAATCAGGGAGATAAATAAATGAAATATTACATTTTATTTGCAACAGTGGATTTAATTGGACAAATGAAATAATACTTCCATAGCAATATATATTAATGTTTATTCCAGGTTCTTTTTTTATGCAGATATTTTTACTTCTCTGAAGCTCGTTTTTTTTATTCTGCTGGTAGTTTCTTTTAAAAATGGACATATATATGAGTATTTGGTATTTACTGCTTCTGTCATTGTTCGTTTGTGGGGAGTGGGGGAGAATATTTAGATGTCAATATTTATTTAATGTCACTAGAATTCAAAATAACAAATAGGGCAGAAAAATTAAGCAGTTAAAGTTTGTGTACTGACAATCAAAAAAGGAAAGACGTAAATTGTTCGGTGTGTGTGTGTGTGTGTGGGGGGGGGGGTTAGTTTTTTTTTTCTTCATTTAGCGGACATTGGTCGAAACGCAGGAGATCCTCATCCAAGTTCCCCCGATAGAACAAGCATAAGAGATAGTCTTAAAGGTTAAGAAAAAAAATATTTTTTAATTCAGAATTAAGTTTAAACTCTTAGGGCTGTTCTCAAAAAAATATTATTTCACGCAAACATTTCTAGCACATTCACGGATTTTTTAAATGTAATAGCAAGAAATTAGTTGAAAGTGACAGTAACTCATTAAAATCCTTATCCGCTATTGCATAAAGTTATTTAACCCTTTGCACTCCGTTGTCACCGCTGTGGCGACACCATCTTTCCTTTCAAAATTTGTTTTTGGCATCTGTAATAAAGGATAATAAAATTTCCTTACTTAATCTTAGCATTTTTGAAATTGTGTACTTGAAGGAAACTTCTTTTATAAAAGTGGTGCCGACCGAATAAAATTTGTGTAAGAGACGCCGGAGTCCAAAAAGTTAATTATTGCGGTTCATGTACACAGCATACATGGACGATGAAAAAACGAAATTAAGGGGAAGGTAAATTTTGAAACACATTTGATTATGATTCGCAGATCACGCAGAGTTTTATTTTTCTTAAAAAAAAAAAATGGAGAATATAAAAATGAAATAAAATAAACTAAGAGCTTTTGTCGGGGATGCCGACGCATAGTAAGACAATTTTAAGCATAACAGCACAACAGCAATATAAATATTATTTAACAATTATAAAATATAAACAATTCAAAAATTGACTTTAACCAAACTATTATTTTTCTCTCTCTGTTAACGATTTTTTTTTTTAGTTCTTTTACTTTCTACTATCTTTACAAGAAGAAAGTATTGGATTCATGAAAATTTTGTCATCCGGGTTTCGACCAATTTATATGTTTAGAAAGTCTTGAACACGATTTGACTATTTTTAAAAAGCTTTGTCTGTCTCTTTGTAACACAAATTTTGTAGGCGCTCTATCTCAAGAACTAATGCACGGAATTTAACAAAATTTTAGATTCTTTTATATCTCGTTATAAATTAGTGTAAATTACTTGACAGGTAGGTGCATTTTTTACAATATCCGCAATAACTTTATCTCAAAAACTAATGCATGGATTTTTGTCAGATTTCAAATTCAGTTATACCTTATAAATTGGTGCTGATTAGTTCTTGGTGTAAATGGCCCAACAGGCGGAGCTACTATGCTGAGTTTTCACGATTTTCGCAATAGCTCTGTCTGAAGAACTAATGCGCTGATATTTATCAAACTTCAGATTCAGTTAGACTTAGACGTAGACATAAATTTTACTGATTAGTGTTTGGTGTTTATAGCCCATAAGTGGCGCTGTTATGCTGTATTTTTCAAAATTTCCGCTATAGCTTTTTCTCAAGAATTATCGCACGTATTTTCATAACATTTCAAATTCAGACAGACGCTGACATAACTTGTTGCTGATTAAGTGTTAGTGTTAATCGTCCAATAGGTGGCGCTGCTATGCTGCATTTTCCACAATTTTAGCGATACCTGTATCTCAAAAACTAATGCACGAATTTTAATCAAACACCTTATTCTGTTACGGTTTCACATAAGTAGATCCTTCTTAGGCTTGGGTGTATACTGTCCAACAGGTATTGCTTTTATGATTAGGAATTTTGGATACAGACATCTAATAAGGTTGGCGATGAAATTCAATGATTTGTTTGAAAGATGCGATGCTTATATTTCCTTTTAACTGCATACAATTTAGTGCACCTATATCTTTAGAATATTCATGATGGGCATAGATTGTTATTTAATTTTGCCTCTGTGATAGCGAATTTTGAAGTAATAACACGTAGAAATAGAAGAAATTTTTGCCATTAGCACATCCTACTAGTTTCTTTTAGCATTTATTTATTTAGATTTGCTTATTTATACATAGTTTTTTATTAATCTATTTGAGAATGATATATATATATTTTTTTAATTTTAATCCTTAATAAAATATATAATGTATATTGAAGTTATTCATATATTATAAATGTACATATATTTTTTTGTTCATATGTCGCAATATCGATATATCGGAATATCGTGATATAAAGCTGCCGATTTATCACGATATTTCATTTTAGACATCGCCCAGCCCTACTCCCAAGTAAGTTTACTCATTTTACTTCATTTCTATAAGGTCTTCCAGAGCTTTTAAAATCTGTGGCAATTGTTTGTAAACTGCAGATATAGCTCTATTTTTTCATGACCATAGAATATCGCAATGTTTTTTTAAATAAACTGATAAATGGGACATAAATGTATCCCATCTTTCAGTAGAAGAGAAGAAAACAAACAAACTCATTTTATGCATTTCGGGACATTTTGGGCATACACCAGCAGCATGAACTCAAAGTTTAGCGAACGTGCAGAACATGGTAAAAAATAGACGAATTTATTTACTTCAACGATTGGAGCTTACACAACATTATATTGGGAAGCCATAGTTGCACCATATCACAACATTGAGCTCTGTAGGGTTGATATTGGTATTGTTTATGACGGCCGATTCTCTACAAGTTAGATATAGTAGGCCGGAGTGGGGTGGGGCTGTCCTCTGTAGGGTCTTTTAAGGGAACCTAACCCGTATTTATGCAAGGTTCGAAGAAAACTACGGACAATTTCGAACGATTAGGCTTACGTGCGCGATTGGGTCGACCTCAGCACCTCCCGTCTACCATCTTTGAGAACAGAACTTCTCGTGCAGCTGTGAATGTCGAGATTATCGGACATTAGCTTATCATAAATTTCTTGCGCTATTTTGACTTGATGTAGTCAAGAAACCTTTCCACGATTCAAAATTTTCCATTTTCGGTATCTTATAACTTGCGTCATTTGCTCTTTGTGAGGTGTACTGGATTCCTAAACTGGACTGTGTTTAAAATTCAATAACTTGCAAATGGTGACAATTATCAAAAGAAATTCTTGCAGGAGAGTTATGTAAGACATCAGAAGTATTTTTACTGGGGCTCTCGGTTTTAGTTCCAAATAGCAATAATCTCTCAATGGAGGTCTAAACTGAAATCCCCTAGCATCATGCGAAAGAAGGAGGCTAAATATATAGATTAGTCCCCTAAAAATAAGATTGTTTTGGAGAATAAGACACTCCATATATTTAACCTTCTCTTTCCGCATCAGAGTTGGGAGATTTTAGTTTTGGCTCTGATTGAGCCCCTATGGCGCTAGATGCTGTCTTTATAGTACTTGTGTGGTTATACATTGCTAGCATAATTGTCAATTCAGTATAAATTTGATTGATTTTCACGAATATGATTTAATAAAGTATACTGCTGTAACCTGGATTTACTATAAACCTGTTTAATTCTTCAACAAATCATCGATATTTATGTTGTAATGTGAAATTGTAAAACTGCAGCATAATAATTCAAAAAGTCATTTGTAACGCGAGCGGTTAGTGGATATGGTCCTCCCCTCAGGGTTGCACTATCACTCTAAAGCGTAAGCTGAGTTCCCGAGGCAGTCATCCCTGCTTGCAGCGCCATCTATAGTTGCTATTTGGAACTAAAGCTGGGAATCGAGGTAAAAAAAGGACTACTGACATTTTACATTACTTTCCCGCAATTTTTTTTTTTTTAAATAGCTGTCACCATTTACAGGTTATTGAATTTTAAAAACAGTCAGTCCATTTTAGGACACTCTGTATATGGAGTGCGATCGAACGAAATTGATAAAATACCTTGCTCTATGAATTTCTTCAACAATCATTTTTTTTACTTCAGTGGCAAGAAGGCTCATAATTTCATCCTGGATATATTTCACAATTTATCTTTTTCACATTCAATAATTTTTCCTTTTGATCTTTTCAAATTTGCTGTCGATTACATGATTTATTAGGAACGTTCAAAAAGTAACAAGCCGGAGGCCTAGGAACAGAAACTAGTATATGTATTGCAGAAGTATTGGCCCTGGCTGTTGAGGCACTTGTCCCACTGAGACACAAGGTGGTGAATGGCTGCCTCGTAAAATTCCTGGAGCTGCGATGTGAACCACTTCGGCACGTACTGCTTGACGTCAACGTACGAGGTGAATCGTTTGCCATTCAGACCCTTTTTTAGGAGACAAAAAATTCCTGCACTTATGTGGATGGCCTTGGATTTTCTTCGTGGTGGTGACCCTCGATGTTTCCACTGGAGACACTGTCGTTTAGATTCTGGTTCGAAGTGATGACACCAAGTCTTCAGTCACCACTTGTGCCAGGAACTCATTCCCTTCCCTGGCATAGTGCTGCAGATGATCAAGACAGTGGGCCATTCGACATGCTTCCTGTTGTAGTTGAAGACTGTGGGGCACCCGTTGGGCGCATAATTTGTGCCAGTTCAGTCTTTCCAACATGATGGTGTGAACACATCCGATGCTCAATCCCACCTCTGCGGCAACGGCCTTCACTGTAACTCGGCGGTCCTGCGTAACGAGTCCATCAACCAGCTGTACGATGTCATCGGTAATGCGTTTTGGTGTTCCAGACCATGCATCATCGGCTAAGGAAACCCGTCCTTCCCTGAAGCGTTTGTGCCACGTTTTGACCCTTGCAAGGGACATGCAGTGTTCATCGTACACTTGTGACATTCTTCAATGAATGTCCGTTCCCCTTACTCCTTCTGCTGTCAGAAAACAAACACCTCTTTGCTGCTATTTTGACGCCTCGATTTCACTGCTTACAACACGAATGAGCTTTGGACAACTGATGCATGATTCTGCTAGCTTTGTAGTCATGAGACTTGCACTCGTGACCCTCTAGCGGCAGGCATGTGGACTTCTGTGCCCTTGTCAGAAACACTCTTTATTACTGACGCAACGATATTACCATTCTGTCACTGGTTTGCACATTCCAGACTGCGGCTCGTTCCTTTTTGAAAGTCCCATATAATTCTAAACGTCTCTCAAGTTCCTTTTAGCGAATGTATGCATTGCTATGTTCTAGAGCATTTTTATGCTCTGGAATTTTAGGATTTAATTTTTTCCACTTGAAAAGCCCACAATCTGGGATTGGCTAACTTTGGAGGGCGATCATGATAATTGGTGAATAATAAACAGAGAAAACAAAATATAGTGATTCCCTTATTTAAGTTATCCAATACTAAGCCGCAATCACCGTTAATAATTTCTCCACTAAGTGTAATTTTCTTGAACATTAGTTTGAAAAATGTTCGTCCTTCTACAACCGCAGATTTCATGTAATCAGCATTTTTAATCCTGTGCTGGACCTTTTTTTTAAGAGCAAAGTAATGACCGAATGACTATAAGAATGATCCCATAGTGGAATCAGAATAGGTTAGCAATTCATATTCACTGAGTGTAGGAGGTGGCAGAAACTTTCGAATACGATGTACAAGGAGCTGCAGAGTGCAAAAGTTTAAGAAACACTGCAATAAGATATCACAAAAGCATATTATAAAATCATCAAATATAAAAAACTCAATGAAAAGTAAATATGAGGGATGCAATTACTTTGAAATGAAAAATGTACATACTTTCATTGAGAAAAAATTCCGATATGTAAATATATACATTTTCTTTTTTTTTACAAAAAAAAAAAAATAGAATATCGAAGAGTGAAAAAAAATTTTCAAATAAAAATGATCAAGGACAAAAAAAAAAAAACAAAAAAAAACGGAAATTAGTAGTACAAATTTGGCGCCCCCTGAATTTCTGCGCCCGGGGCGACCGCCCCCTCTTTCGCACGGTGCTGACTGGAATATCATTATCTTAAAACAACTTTTTACACAATTTAGCAGCATGACATGGAGCTGAATCCTGTTGAAATATAGATGGTTCATTTATCTTGGAAAAGATCACATGCAGAAAGCTTGCACTTCATTTATGTATTTTTGGGCATTCATATTCCCATTAATCACGCAAACTTTACTGACACCTTCTGATGTCACACAATCCCACAACATAACACTTACTGGGTGCTTCACAGATTGTGTAACCCAAATATTCTCTGATTCTTCTCCTTACATATTTATGCTATCACTACCAAACAGGACGATTTTGGTCTCATCAGACCAAATAATACTGTCCTATTGTTTTGCCGTCCAGTTAACACGAGTTTTAGCCCAGCTTAATCTTCTCAACTCTTGTTGGAGAGATAAAAATTGCTTTTTTATGTCATTCTAGCATTTAAACCAAATCCTTGCAATCTGTGCTAAACAGTCATTGTACTCAACATTACATTGATTCTGTTTTCATCTTGAATCATCTGCTATCATCACTTGCTGTTGCACATGTTTTCCTGCCTTTACCAGTTTTGTTTTGTAATGGCATAGCATCCTTATACTGCTTTAAAAATTTAGAAATGCCACCTTTCCCTTCTAACTTCTTCATAACTGTAACCTTGCTCACTTAATAATACTATTTTACATTGCTTTATAGGTCACCAGTCAACCCTTTGTGCCATTTCTTTAAATCTCTTATATTTTATATCCAACTCTAATATCAATCACATAAAGGACTGACAAATGTCCTCCTCACAGTCCTCCAACAGATGAGTCTCACAGTTATCTGTCTGACTCACTGACAAAACAGTATGAGAATCTCTAAACACTCATGCTTGGCTGCATTCAGACAAAGGAAAGCTACTTCATGTTAACCTAAGCAAGTTGTGTTTTTATTTTGTTGTTGTTTATTTGTCTATAACTTTTGATTAAATAACTAATATATAATTGAACAAAATTTATTTTATCACATTTTTGATTAAATTATCTTTCTACTGATATACATAATTTTATGACTTTACTTAAACAGAAAGTGGTGTTAGGACATGAGCCACCAGACCTCAAAAATATCCCTTTTCAAAAAAAGGTTTCCACAATTTTTGCCACTGCTGTACTAAACACTACTTTAGGGGTTACATGGCTATGAAAATTTCAAAAAATCCATTTATTTATTTTTTATCTAATAGTACAATATGTCTAGAATATTTTCCCAAAGTTTCCAAGTCAATCGGAGTAAAAGCCTAGGAGAGAAAGCATTTGGAAATTCTCCTCATTAGGCTAGACCGGCCAGGAGCAACGCAAGTATATCGAGGCAGTTGCTTAGCTATATAGTTTGTCTGTTTTTCTCACTTTCCTAAGGTCACCTATTTTAAATATTATTTTAGTTTAACCCCTTGGATACAGATTTATTTGAACAAATTCTTGCATTTGGAACGGTTTTAATTTGCTGATGAAAAACCCCAAATAAACTCTGAATACTCCCACCACGTAAGATGCGAAAACAGGACTTGCTCCTGAACTGGAGTCTGGGATGGATATAAAACTTGGCCGAAATAGACACGAGTACATGCAGAAAGAAGATGAACATCGCATACTCACAGCTCAGAAAAAAAGGACGAGACTTCGATTCGAGAAGCAAGAATTCATCTAAGGCAGGAGCAAAAGGATGCCCAGACATTGCAGCTACAGCAGGATCTTTGCTATGCAAATTTTTAAAAAAAATTCTTCATTTTATTCTTACTTAAAACTTTAATGCACACTTCTTCAAAATAGGATGGACTGCTGATTAAATGAAGATTTTTTTGTTTTTTCAATTACAACTAATCTTATAATCTACGTAGTATAAATTGTACCAAAAATCATAATTTTTTGCATACAACTCTGCCAAAAATTCAAATTTCAATTCTTATTTGAATCCTTCATTTAATTATGAGTTATACTTATCTACTAACAGAAAAAAATCTGATGTATTAATTTCAGATAAAGACATGATGAATTGAGGACTAAGAATGGAAAACGCTGAAAGTCCAAAAGAGGAAATTTTTCAAGAGAGTGAAAAAACAAAGGTAAAAGCACCTCATTTGCCATGTTTGATATAAAATTTCTGACTTGTTTGAACTATTACTACTAGGGTTAGCACTTCAAGTGTGCTCCTGTTTGTCAAGCTTGGCATCTAAGACATTTTTTCGTAAAAAAAAAAAAAAAAAAAAAAAAAGATTTTTGATTTTTTGGTACTTCCAATGCTTTCCATTTTTTGTCCTCAGTTATCCTAACCACCACAAGGACACTTTTTTTAAAGGGTCTCCGGAAACTAGGTCCCACTGACTGAATTGTCCAAATTTTTGAATGAAAATTT
The DNA here is from genome assembly GCA_963932465.1 of Maratus speciosus. Taxonomy (NCBI): domain Eukaryota; kingdom Metazoa; phylum Arthropoda; class Arachnida; order Araneae; family Salticidae; genus Maratus; species Maratus speciosus. Next base: position 488,799,575 of record OZ010796.1, on the reverse strand, counting down.
TATAAAATATTGCTCTTTTATATGCTTAAATTTTGAATAAAATAATTTATATATTATATAAAATAAAAAAATAAGAAAAAATATGCTTTTTTTTAACCTTTGAAACCTGTAACCCCTTAAACTTATGGATACATAAAACAGCAAAATTACTATTCATTTTATAAGTAACAATTGTTTAAAATCTCTCCCAAATGAAAATCTTGGCTGTGCTACTGCTGAATCATAACTAGCAAAATGTGTTTAAGTGTATGTTATACTAAAATTTTCTTTTGTTAATCTAGTCATCTAAGATGATTCAGGTGAAATAAATAACTAACTTGGAATGAAATAAAAATAAATGGTCAAGTGCGAGTATTACTCACGCACAGAGGGTTCCATATAATAAATATATTAATTAGTAACTGTATTATTACAAAAAAAAAAAAAAATCGTTGCTAACAGAATAATAAGATTTTGTAAAAAAAAAACTATATACAATATAGCGTTGGGTATGCTGGTTGGGCTGCATACACTAGAAAAGTATAAATGGATATACCCTGAAAGTTCAGAGAGATATGAAGCCTAAATAGTATAAAATATTACTATTCTGTATAACTCTTTTTTTTTTTAAATCTTATCCTAATCTGCTTATGATGAACTTAATCCAGTGCTGATAATAAAAGTAGTTCATATTTAAATTTCAATTGGCATTTCATAAACTCAAATTATGTGTCGTAATTATCTTTTCTTTTAACAGTGAACCTAAAACAAAACTCTTGCTCAAAGTTTAAACTTGGCATTGTGCTAAGCGTGCTTTGAAAGAAAGTAGAAAAGTTGCAATGCCGGTGTCTGTGCCGCATTTTTCCAGTTAAGTTTTAATTAACCTTTAAAGACACGTGTGGAGTGTTGGGAAAGCCACTCAATTTAAACTAGTCGCAAATCCCACAGTAATTATGTGATTAATTTTAATTAAATTAGACTGTTTTTAACAGTTTGGCATTTATTGCTTTTATACTATTACTGGGCATTGCGTTACACAAATATATAATTGAAAGTTGCTATCTAGGCTTTAAAAGCCGATGGCGCATAGAGTATGACACCTAAGTCTTTATAGTATGTCCAAACCATCCATGTTTTTAATGGTTAATATCTCGGCTAATTACCAACATTTTTTTTTTTTTTCGAAAATCATTTTCAGTAATCCTTTTACACTTCTGTGATGATAGGTACCGACAGTGATACTATACTCCTTTGCCCGCAAAATGAAACTTGTGATTAACAGAAAAATGCGATTTTCTTAAAAACTACTTGACCTAGGGTAATCTCTATAGTTTTCCAGCAAGGTTCAAATTAACTTAACTATTAACCCTAATTTTTTCATAACTTTAGTTTTAGTAGATTTAGAAATAGGGGGAAGGATGACATATTTTCTTATTATATTTTCAATGATACCTCTGAAAATATAATACCTAAAATTAAAAGAAATGTATTTTTTATTTCAGCATTACGAATGCTTTCCCACGATATATAAGGAAAAGATTTTTTTTCAAATAACTTAATTAGTTATTCTAAATTTTTCCTAAATATATTTCTGAATGGTTAATCTATAAAAATGTGGGTTAATAGACTTTATGACTTCAACCAAATTGAACTTATCATGTTCCATAGTCTATGAGTAAAATGGTTGTGACAGAGACAGACAGACACAGAAGTGAACTTATAATGGTTCTGCTTTTACTTTTTAAGTAAGGAGCCCTAAAACTATGCAAATATGTGTATTTATATAATTTATATGAACATCAAGAAAATGTCATGTATGAACTATAGTGTCTAAAGTACAGGAAGTGAGGAAAGAGATATTAAAATAAATCCTTTGAGATATCACTATTTTCTTCTTGAACTTAAAAGAAATGAATAAATTCAATGAATTATTTTAAGGGGGAAAACTTAAGTATCAAAAATCAATTTTAAACAAATACATTATTTTTTTTAAGTGTTGTAGTCCCAGGGAGCCAGAATTTTTAAAGCCTAGTGACATCATTGAAAGTGGTCTTACACACAATACATCAATAAAAAAAATAAAAAACAAGATAATTTCATATAGTTAGGATTAACAGTTTAAAAATACAGTTAAATCTCAAATGTGTTTGGAACTTACTCCTGTTAATAATTACGTAAAAATAACAGAAAATGGTTATAGCATAGGTGACGATAATAAAACAAATATTATATAAATTATTTCACATTCAATGAAAAATTATTTTAAAAGAAAATAAGTGAAATGATCATAAATCGAATTTATGCAGCAATGTATCATTTAATCCAGTTCAATCATAAAAGCATCTCCAATGGCAAAAGATAATAACTATACTACCTATGAAATATTCATTAACAGTAACAAGAGGGAAAGAAAGCTAAAACTGTCATCATTTGTCAGCAAAATAATCTGAATATTTTAAGTAAACGTTGTTTAACAAACATAAATTATAAAAATTCATGAATAGTCTAAAAAATGCACTTTACATGGCTCAGTTTCATTCATACAATTTCAAACACTAGACTCCAACAAAACAAGTGTCTCACAAAAAACAAATTGATTAAATTGCCTTTTAACAATACACAAATAGAATGTTATAAGATAATAAACGGGGTGTTCTTTAGAAATCAATGAAATTGGTTCAATTTCGCAAATGTAAACAACTCTTTCAATTTATTTTCTACCTTTCAGGCTCAGTGAAAAATAAACATTTGACGCTGAAATTTGAAAGAAATAGTAGATCGTTTTAATACTGCAATATGTGACAAGAAGGTAAAGTTACAAATGTCGAATACAAATTTATTTAACTTTGATCAAATTTACGATTTTAATATGTTACTTTTTCTTCTAGGTTTAACTAGATTTTCTATACTATAAATAGTAAAAGCAATTTAACTTCCGATGTGATAAACACTCCAGATTGCATATATAGAGTAAAAAAGATGAAAAAAACTTCTATTTTTACCTTTATTGTATATTCATAAACAAAGAGCTAATCAGATACATGAACACCGAATTAAGTGCGATTGTGCTCAAATTTGTTTTGATATGATTGGTTGGCTGACCTATTAACATTTCTAATCTTCTGAGAAGCTTTATGAAAGTGCGTTCTAGCCCAATTCAAACGACTATAGAGGGCGCTATACATTTTACAAAAACAATGCCATGTCCGATTTAACCGGCCCTGAGGCGCGATTTTACAAACCATCACGCGTATCCGAGCGCGTATCGAATGATGATTGGTCGGTTGCTTCGTTGTAGGAGGAGCCCTAGTTTTCTCTTCGTTGATCTAAAATCGTCAGAGATCGAATATAAATATTTGCTTTATTTTTAATGATGCTTAGAACAAAAAAAGTGTACAACAAGATTTATTATCTTATTCATTTAAAAGAAAAGAATTCATGTATTCAACTATCGTTTAATATGAAGCAGATCGAATAAGCAATCAAATACAACAATTCTTGTATTATTTTATTGTATTTATTTATTTATTTATTTATTTTTTTAAGATAAAGAAAACTAATATTTTAACTGAAAAGGTGAATGAAAAATAATTAATTTCTATCATCTCATCTTTTGTAATTTTTTAAAGGGGGAGGGTGTTTTGCATAATTTATTGATGTATAACAAAACCTTTCATAAAGTTAAAAAATAAACATTAATATTCTTCTACCAATTTTGTTTATAAATTAATATATTCGCTACTATCTGTAAACAAATATTTCCGATTGTTATGTAAAATTTAAATAACTACTTTTTCAGTAGAAGCAACTCATATTTTGAATTTTATTTATTAATTGTAATTACCTGGAACTAAATAATGAAACTTAAATCGACATGTTAAACTAGTATTTCACAAGAATAATTAAGTAAAGCACAAAAATAAAATAAATGTTTATTGTATTGTCATAATTAGAATTGAAGTATCATATTGAAATTGAGATATCGCATTAATATCTCCTGTCATGTATACATTTTCGCATGTAGATAATCTGCACTACAAGATGCATATTCAAAATTTTTTTTATAAATATTAGAAAAAATTTTACAATTTTTCATTTTTTTGACATCGAAAGTTATTCCTTTAATAGGGATTATAAATTCTTTAAATTTATCAAGTTGTTAATATCTTTTTGTACTGTTGCATAAAGTGACATGCAAATAAATTGCAGTTTTATGCTTTTACCTTTGGGGGAGGGAGAGGGGTTCAAACAAAGGTTTATTAAACCATCTCTTTAAATCAAAAGAACATAAAATGCAAAATTTGTCATGTAAATTTATTTTTTATATATATTTAAATTGATATTTAGTTTCACACACACACACAAAAAAAAAAAAAAAAATCCCTGCCGGCCCGGCCTACAGGCAGAGGTAGATTTCGAAGTCAAATATACTAATTTCACAAACAAAAACTAAATCATGATTAGAGATAAATCCACTTTAACAATTTTATCAGGCCGCTTTTGAGGAGTTTTTATTTCATTTTTATATAATAGCTGGTTTTATCAGAATCGTGTTAGGGCGGTATTTAAAAAAAAAAAATACTTTTCCATGCTCAACAACTCGAAATTTTCTGGCCTAATTCCAGATTCATTTTTAATTTAAAAAAAATATGAAACTTGCTGACGTGATTTTTGAAGAGATTTATAAGCGATCTGTGTTTTTATTTTTTGTTCAGTTAATTAAAACTTGATATATATACAATTATTTTCTCAGAAGGACAATATTTTTCGTTTCTAACACAATCGCTTCGGGAAATTCCGTTCAAAATGCCCACTTTGACATAATTTTTTTGAAATATATTCTGCGTCTATCAAAAACTCGATCATTACGGTACATTATATAGTTTCTGAATAAGCGAATCTACCAATTAAATGCGTTTGAGAGCAAAAATGAATTTAAAAATGAGTCAGAAAATAAGCAGTTTGGATTTGAGTGCATCCTTAATACAATGATTTTTCCAACACAATCCGCTTCGGTAAATTCGGTTCAAAATGCCCTTTTTAACAGCATTTTAAAAAATATATTCTGCCTCTATCAAAACATCGACCATTACGGTACATTATATAGTTTCTGAGTAAGAAAACGTACCAATTGGAAGCCTTTGAGAGCAAAAATGAATTGTAAAATGAGTCCAAAAACAGGCAGTTTGGATTTGAATACACCCTTACTCAGATGATTTTTTTCTTCAACCGCTATGTATTTTTAATTTGTTTTTGCTGTAAGAATTGTTCCTATCCAAAACTTGTCTATATAGATGTTGTAGACAATACTAAGAAGATATATGATAAATTCATGGGGATTTTATATCTTTTGAATTGACGGAGTTATGGATTTTTTTCTTCTTTAAACCCCCTTTTTGATTTCGTTTTTATTTTTTTTTCGCGGTACGAATTGGTCCTATCAAAAAGTTGTGAATATAAAAGTTGTAGATAATGTTAAGGAGATTTATAATAAAATTATTTGGATTTGATATCTTGAGAATTGACGAAGTTATGAATTTTTTTCTTCCAAAAACCCTATTTTTTGCGCCCCTTGAGCCCATTTTTAACTTTATCAAAAATATGTGATACATAAAATTTTGGCCCTAGTTTTAGAAGTAATAAAAACTTTAAACTGATCGGATATGTACAAAAGTAAAGAAGTTATAGGGGTTTTTCTGTTTTCACAAAACCCCTCCCTATTTCCACCCCCTTGGTCCGATTTTGCCCATTAACGAACTTGACCGAGAATTTATGCCCATTGATTTTATGTATCAGTTTGGAAGAGATTGGTGCAGAATTACGAACGTTATCGTGTCCAGAAGAAAGTGATATATATATATATATATATATAAAGTTTTTTACTGAGGGTGGTTTTGGGGTCTAGGGGTCATGATCGGTGTACATCTGCAAAACTTTTTCAGAAATTCCAACATAGGAACGATCCCAATAGGTAGTATTTCATACGAAATCTACCTAATACCTTGCAAACTTTCCATGTATTCACAGGAAAAATTAAGCGAAATAAAACCTGAAATTAAATAATTCAGTTGGCTAAATAAATTATTAAACATTGCTTAGCATTAAAAAAATTACAAGGTGCAAAATATAATTAAAATCTGTTTCTGAAGTAATTTAAGTTGCTAGTTAAATATACATCAATAATTAAATGCTTTTCTGCATGGTATCGCCATCTATTGGCTAAATTCAGCATTAACAATAAATGGGAAATAAAAAATGTATCCACAAAAAAAATTAAGTGAAATAAAACCTCAAATTAAATAATTAAGTAGTAAATTATTAAACCTTTGCCTAGCATTAAAAAACTACAAGGCATAAAATATAATTAAAATCTATTTTTGAAGTAATTTAAGTTGCTTGTTACATGACTAGTTAAAAATTAAATGCTTCTTGGCATGGTATCGCCATCTATTGGCTAAATTCAGCATTAACAATAAATGGGGGAAAAAATTACAATAAAACTTTCTTTTCAATAATGGTAGCAGTAATAATGTATTTTATGCATTTCATACAGTTGTATCCAGTAAATCTAATATCCCCCCCCCACACCCCAATACAACTAAAAATTGAACAGATATTAAGAAAAAAACATGTTAAACTGCTTTTAAAGTTCATTTGTTAATGCACTTTTTAAACCATGCATAATTATGATTTATAATAAACCTATAAGGATGCAATTCAATGAAAACCCAAATTAGGTGATAATATGCAGTGATTAAAAATCTTAATATTTCAGAACAGGACCTAATTTACAATTTTTAAAATGCAGCTAGAGTTTTGAAAGAACTAACTAACAATTAAACAATATTTTCACATTTTTTTAACTCTATTAAATACATTTATATCGTTTCTTTTTTTTATTATTCTTTAATATAATGTTGATAGATTAAAAACTTACATGATGGAAAATTATTTCTTAAAAAATAAAAAATCAGTAATTTCCCAAATAAATTTTATTTAAAAGTATTTTTTTCTTTCTGTTTAAATGAGTAAAAATTAGATTTATAGAAGTGAAGATATAAGCAATCAAAGTGAAAGTGGCACCATGTGACATATAATTTTGTATTTTAGTTTAGCATTACTAACAGACATATTTTTGCTTTATATAATATTTAACAATTTAATAAGTAACCTTCTAAATTATTCCTCGCCTAAAAAATTCTTAATCTTCAGCCCCTTGAATAATGCTTATTATTATTAATTATGTATGTAAATAAAAATAGTAATTAATATAGTTATATATATATTAAAATATCAATATTAATTATATATTTAAATAAAATTATTAAAAAAAGAAAATCTTTAGTTAATGGTAATTCCCCGCTACTTTATAACTATGAATGAATCAGTAATTGTTGAATACTACTTAATGAATATAAATGTTGAAGGCTAATGCTTAATTTTAAAAGATTAATTCTGTTAATTTGATATTTATCTGTTATTAAAGTTTCAACATAAAAGTATTTTTAATGTAAGTTTAAAAGTTATAACATTTTAATGAGAGTTCATTTAATTATTAAAAAAATAACTTATATGAATTAAAAAAAATTAATTATTGAAATATATTTAAAATTAAATTTTATTGTATATAATAAAAAAATTATTTAACTTAATTGTAAAAAATTACAAAGCAACTGATAATTAATTTTTATTATCATTTAATAAATACTGTTTATTAACTTAACTAATTCAATAAAGATCTAAACAAAACTCTAAAAAAACAGCAACACATTAAAAAGGACACAACTTAAAACCCTAAGGTTACTACTTTTGGTAAAACTAATAAATTGATTCTGTTAATTTGATACCTATCTTTTACTAAAGTTGTAACATAAAAGCTATTTTTATTTTAAGTTTAGGAGTTACAGTACTTTAATAAACGTTCATTTAATTATTAAAAATAGCTTATATGAATTTACAAATTTATTTAAAATTATATTTTATTTTATGTAATAAAAAATTATTTAAATTTTATTTAACTTAATTGTAATTATAATTTAATTGACTAATTTACAATTAAAAATTACAAAGCAACTGATAATAAGTAATCTTTATTATCAGTTAATTAATACTATTTATTAACTTAACTAATTCAATAAAGATCTGAACAATTCTAAAAATTAAAAAAAAAACATTAACAAGGGCTCAACTTGAAACCTTTATATTACTAGTTTTGTGCTGCTTTAACCACTGTACTGTATGGTTCACAAATAAATTCAGCTTTCAACCTTTAAACAAAGTCGCTCATTGATCATCAGATACATTTAACTCCTCCCCCAGAAACTATGTAACCATCTTTCTGCCAATCACCATTCGATATTGTACTCAATCGCGCTACGCGTGATGGTTTGTAAAATCGCCCCTGAGGCGGTTAGCCATTGAAAAGCTTCTGGATTGTTTGGGTGGCAGAAACCAACCCTATCCTAGTGCGCTTACAAAGTTAGGAGTTGTTAGAGAGTTTTTTTTTTTTTACTCTGTGTTTTTTCGAAAATAAAGTTTTAAAGATTTTAAACAGTGTGCTATGGCGAAATAGATGAGAGGAGCAGAAAATGTGGGAGAGGTTTTATATTTATTGTTACTAGATATCAATGTATACGACGATTTTTCTTTTAAATAGTTTTGAGATTTTAAATTTTGCATGTGGGAAGAGGGAAGGCAGAGAAGCGGAAATTTCAGGGTAAGGGGGTGGGGTTTATTTATTTATTGTCACTAGAGAGAAACAAATGGGGCAGAAGATGTTTTTTTATTTAAAATAAACTCATTTTTTCTTATTTATATAAGTTTAAAATCTAACAAACCACAATTTATACTTCTTCCAGTTTCCCATCCTTGCATACAAATATATTTGTATGTGGGGGGCAAAGTGGAGAAGCGTAAATTATGGTACGTTAGAGGGTAATTTAGATGATTTTTATTTATTTTTGCAAGGGTAGACTGAAAAGAAGTGCACACATGCTTGTAGAACATGAACAAAAACAAATAACAAGATAGGACAAAAAGTACATTAAAGTACAAATCTTAATACACCTTGAATGATGAGGTGAAGGCAGCTGTAAAGTTCTGGATCCGAGAAAAGTCGGAAAACATTTTCAGTTACGGGATAAAAAAAAAATTGTTACACGTTGGAAGAAATTTGTTAGTCTTAACGGTGAGTATGTTGAAAATTAAATATATGATTTTGAAGCTTACACTTGAGGTCTCTCTTGAGTAGAGGAAAAAATAAAAATGGCAAGGCGCAAGATCGGGGAAGTACATGAGAACGCTTCATAGGCGTTTATGTAGCGTTCTCATTGGTCAGAAAATAGAGAACCTTTAAGAACAGAGGTAATTTTTCGCAATATTTTTAACAGTGTAGTTTCCTGTTTCCCTTCTTATCAGTTAGAAGTTCTTTGGGTAAATTACCGGTACCACGTGACTTTTTTAGCCTCGAACCCATATTTGGAGTATCCTCCATTAGAAGATACGCGTATGGACGATCTCTATTAGACTAGGGAAATAATTCAACATGCATTAGCCTGGCGATATTGGCATGCTCGCAAAGAACTTTAACGATTTGTTTTTATCACTTTTACCAATAAACATTTATTGGCCGTATGTCGCTACTTCGCTATAGAGACACACTTGTTCCTAATGGAGGATATTCCATCTACGTTTTGATCACGTGGTCAAGGTAAAAACTTCTAGCGTAAAGAAGGGAAGGCTCCGTAGACGTGTAACGTAAATCCCTGCTAGCCAATGAAACAGTTCATGAGGCAAAACAGTAGTATCTTCCCTTCTTATCAGTCAGAAGTTCCTTGGGTAAATTACCGGTATCACGTGACTTCTTTCAGCCTCGAACCCATATTTGGAATATCCTCCATTAGATCCCGGCCTTAATGTATCAAAATACGGAGTTTGCTTTCTGTACTATTCCTCAGCTCAGTTACAGCGTCTAGAAATATAGGCCGGGATCCAGGTACATTTTTGCAAACAGTGAAAAGTTAGCAAAAATTCTGGCCTCTGATTGGTCAATCTCGTTACGATAACAGAGAAAAATCTACCTAGATCACGGTCATAGTGTGGAAACCGGCTATTCCAGTAATGCTTTAAAAAGTGCTAAAATTTGAATCCCATAAATATTGAAAAATACTGAATGACAAATGTCGATAGGAGCAACATTTTCCAGATCTTCTCTGAGTGAAACGTTTTCTTTTGAAATAGTTACGTTGGAATTACCATATGTCGCTGTAATCGACATTCGTCGTTCAGCCTCGTTCAACATTTATGGGATACAATTTTTAGCACCTTTTTAATAAGCCAATTTTTAAACTATATCGTCTAGAAACTATAGCTCCGTTATAGCGTCTAGATTATATGTTGTAGAAATCGACTATCCCAGAAATACTAAAAAAAGCGCGGAAGTATTGAATCCCTTAAATGTACAACGATGTCGAATTCCAAACAGTCATTTGCATCGGCATCCGCAGGATATTTTTTAAAGAAGAAAGAGACATGTGTAATGCACCGCTACAGCGTCTATAATACATAATGTGGAAACTTGCTATCCAAGAGCCGCTAAAAAGTGTATCCTTTAAATGTGCACTGACGCTGAAATCCAGGGAGATGATCGCAGCGACATCTGCGATATATTTTCAAATTTCAAAGTAAACATCGTATTATTACAGCGGGTTTGACGCCAAGCACATAGGTCAGATATATGTTAATAAAACGTAAAAAAAAAAAAATGTTACAGCGTCTGGACCAAATTGTCTTGGAGTTTTGGGAAATATCCTGCAAATTTCGCTGTGATCGACTGATTGGATTTCCACACTATAGATTCTAGTTTTTCTGTTTTCACAAAACCCCTCCCTATTTCCACCCCCTTGGTCCGATTTTGCCCATTAACGAACTTGACCGAGAATTTATGCCCATTGATTTTATGTATCAGTTTGGAAGAGATTGGTGCAGAATTACGAACGTTATCGTGTCCAGAAGAAAGTGATATATATAGATAGATAGATAGATAGATAGATAGATATATAAAGTTTTTTACTGAGGGTGGTTTTGGGGTCTAGGGGTCATGATCGGTGTAGATCTGCAAAAATTTTTCAGAAATTCCAACATAGGAACGATCCCAATAGGTAGTATTTCATACGAAATCTACCTAATACCTTGCAAACTTTCCATGTATTCACAGGAAAAATTAAGCGAAATAAAACCTGAAATTAAATAATTCAGTTGGCTAAATAAATTATTAAACATTGCTTAGCATTAAAAAAATTACAAGGTGCAAAATATAATTAAAATCTGTTTCTGAAGTAATTTAAGTTGCTAGTTAAATATACATCAATAATTAAATGCTTTTCTGCATGGTATCGCCATCTATTGGCTAAATTCAGCATTAACAATAAATGGGAAATAAAAAATGTATCCACAAAAAAAATTAAGTGAAATAAAACCTCAAATTAAATAATTAAGTAGTAAATTATTAAACCTTTGCCTAGCATTAAAAAACTACAAGGCATAAAATATAATTAAAATCTATTTTTGAAGTAATTTAAGTTGCTTGTTACATGACTAGTTAAAAATTAAATGCTTCTTGGCATGGTATCGCCATCTATTGGCTAAATTCAGCATTAACAATAAATGGGGGAAAAAATTACAATAAAACTTTCTTTTCAATAATGGTAGCAGTAATAATGTATTTTATGCATTTCATACAGTTGTATCCAGTAAATCTAATATCCCCCCCCCCCCCACCCCAATACAACTAAAAATTGAACAGATATTAAGAAAAAAACATGTTAAACTGCTTTTAAAGTTCATTTGTTAATGCACTTTTTAAACCATGCATAATTATGATTTATAATAAACCTATAAGGATGCAATTCAATGAAAACCCAAATTAGGTGATAATATGCAGTGATTAAAAATCTTAATATTTCAGAACAGGACCTAATTTACAATTTTTAAAATGCAGCTAGAGTTTTGAAAGAACTAACTAACAATTAAACAATATTTTCACATTTTTTTAACTCTATTAAATACATTTATATCGTTTCTTTTTTTATTATTCTTTAATATAATGTTGATAGATTAAAAACTTACATGATGGAAAATTATTTCTTAAAAAATAAAAAATCAGTAATTTCCCAAATAAATTTTATTTAAAAGTATTTTTTTTCTTTCTGTTTAAATGAGTAAAAATTAGATTTATAGAAGTGAAGATATAAGCAATCAAAGTGAAAGTGGCACCATGTGACATATAATTTTGTATTTTAGTTTAGCATTACTAACAGACATATTTTTGCTTTGTATAATATTTAACAATTTAATAAGTAACCTTCTAAATTATTCCTCGCCTAAAAAATTCTTAATCTTCAGCCCCTTGAATAATGCTTATTATTATTAATTATATATGTAAATAAAAATAGTAATTAATATAGTTATATATATATTAAAATATCAATATTATTTATATATTTAAATAAAATTATTAAAAAAAGAAAATCTTTAGTTAATGGTAATTCCCCGCTACTTTATAACTATGAATGAATCAGTAATTGTTGAATACTACTTAATGAATATAAATGTTGAAGGCTAATGCTTAATTTTAAAAGATTAATTCTGTTAATTTGATATTTATCTGTTATTAAAGTTTCAACATAAAAGTATTTTTAATGTAAGTTTAAAAGTTATAACATTTTAATGAGAGTTCATTTAATTATTAAAAAAATAACTTATATGAATTAAAAAAAATTAATTATTGAAATATATTTAAAATTAAATTTTATTGTATATAATAAAAAAATTATTTAACTTAATTGTAAAAAATTACAAAGCAACTGATAATTAATTTTTATTATCATTTAATAAATACTGTTTATTAACTTAACTAATTCAATAAAGATCTAAACAAAACTCTAAAAAAACAGCAACACATTAAAAAGGACACAACTTAAAACCCTAAGGTTACTACTTTTGGTAAAACTAATAAATTGATTCTGTTAATTTGATACCTATCTTTTACTAAAGTTCTAACATAAAAGCTATTTTTATTTTAAGTTTAGGAGTTACAGTACTTTAATAAACGTTCATTTAATTATTAAAAATAGCTTATATGAATTTACAAATTTATTTAAAATTATATTTTATTTTATGTAATAAAAAATTATTTAAATTTTATTTAACTTAATTGTAATTATAATTTAATTGACTAATTTACAATTAAAAATTACAAAGCAACTGATAATAAGTAATCTTTATTATCAGTTAATTAATACTATTTATTAACTTAACTAATTCAATAAAGATCTGAACAATTCTAAAAATTAAAAAAAAAAAAACATTAACAAGGGCTCAACTTGAAACCTTTATATTACTAGTTTTGTGCTGCTTTAACCACTGTACTGTATGGTTCACAAATAAATTCAGCTTTCAACCTTTAAACAAAGTCGCTCATTGATCATCAGATACATTTAACTCCTCCCCCAGAAACTATGTAACCATCTTTCTGCCAATCACCATTCGATATTGTACTCAATCGCGCTACGCGTGATGGTTTGTAAAATCGCCCCTGAGGCGGTTAGCCATTGAAAAGCTTCTGGATTGTTTGGGTGGCAGAAACCAACCCTATCCTAGTGCGCTTACAAAGTTAGGAGTTGTTAGAGAGTTTTTTTTTTTTTACTCTGTGTTTTTTCGAAAATAATTCGAAAATAAAGTTTTAAAGATTTTAAACAGTGTGCTATGGCGAAATAGATGAGAGGAGCAGAAAATGTGGGAGAGGTTTTATATTTATTGTTACTAGATATCAATGTATACGACGATTTTTCTTTTAAATAGTTTTGAGATTTTAAATTTTGCATGTGGGAAGAGGGAAGGCAGAGAAGCGGAAATTTCAGGGTAAGGGGGTGGGGTTTATTTATTTATTGTCACTAGAGAGAAACAAATGGGGCAGAAGATGTTTTTTATTTAAAATAAACTCATTTTTTCTTATTTATATAAGTTTAAAATCTAACAAACCACAATTTATACTTCTTCCAGTTTCCCATCCTTGCATACAAATATATTTGTATGTGGGGGGCAAAGTGGAGAAGCGTAAATTATGGTACGTTAGAGGGTAATTTAGATGATTTTTATTTATTTTTGCAAGGGTAGACTGAAAAGAAGTGCACACATGCTTGTAGAACATGAACAAAAACAAATAACAAGATAGGACAAAAAGTACATTAAAGTACAAATCTTAATACACCTTGAATGATGAGGTGAAGGCAGCTGTAAAGTTCTGGATCCGAGAAAAGTCGGAAAACATTTTCAGTTACGGGATAAAAAAAAAAATTGTTACACGTTGGAAGAAATTTGTTAGTCTTAACGGTGAGTATGTTGAAAATTAAATATATGATTTTGAAGCTTACACTTGAGGTCTCTCTTGAGTAGAGGAAAAAATAAAAATGGCAAGGCGCAAGATCGGGGAAGTACATGAGAACGCTTCATAGGCGTTTATGTAGCGTTCTCATTGGTCAGAAAATAGAGAACCTTTAAGAACAGAGGTAATTTTTCGCAATATTTTTAACAGTGTAGTTTCCTGTTTCCCTTCTTATCAGTTAGAAGTTCTTTGGGTAAATTACCGGTACCACGTGACTTTTTTAGCCTCGAACCCATATTTGGAGTATCCTCCATTAGAAGATACGCGTATGGACGATCTCTATTAGACTAGGGAAATAATTCAACATGCATTAGCCTGACGATATTGGCATGCTCGCAAAGAACTTTAACGATTTGTTTTTATCACTTTTACCAATAAACATTTATTGGCCGTATGTCGCTACTTCGCTATAGAGACACACTTGTTCCTAATGGAGGATATTCCATCTACGTTTTGATCACGTGGTCAAGGTAAAAACTTCTAGCGTAAAGAAGGGAAGGCTCCGTAGACGTGTAACGTAAATCCCTGCTAGCCAATGAAACAGTTCATGAGGCAAAACAGTAGTATCTTCCCTTCTTATCAGTCAGAAGTTCCTTGGGTAAATTACCGGTATCACGTGACTTCTTTCAGCCTCGAACCCATATTTGGAATATCCTCCATTAGATCCCGGCCTTAATGTATCAAAATACGGAGTTTGCTTTCTGTACTATTCCTCAGCTCAGTTACAGCGTCTAGAAATATAGGCCGGGATCCAGGTACATTTTTGCAAACAGTGAAAAGTTAGCAAAAATTCTGGCCTCTGATTGGTCAATCTCGTTACGATAACAGAGAAAAATCTACCTAGATCACGGTCATAGTGTGGAAACCGGCTATTCCAGTAATGCTTTAAAAAGTGCTAAAATTTGAATCCCATAAATATTGAAAAATACTGAATGACAAATGTCGATAGGAGCAACATTTTCCAGATCTTCTCTGAGTGAAACGTTTTCTTTTGAAATAGTTACGTTGGAATTACCATATGTCGCTGTAATCGACATTCGTCGTTCAGCCTCGTTCAACATTTATGGGATACAATTTTTAGCACCTTTTTAATAAGCCAATTTTTAAACTATATCGTCTAGAAACTATAGCTCCGTTATAGCGTCTAGATTATATGTTGTAGAAATCGACTATCCCAGAAATACTAAAAAAAGCGCGGAAGTATTGAATCCCTTAAATGTACAACGATGTCGAATTCCAAACAGTCATTTGCATCGGCATCCGCAGGATATTTTTTAAAGAAGAAAGAGACATGTGTAATGCACCGCTACAGCGTCTATAATACATAATGTGGAAACTTGCTATCCAAGAGCCGCTAAAAAGTGTATCCTTTAAATGTGCACTGACGCTGAAATCCAGGGAGATGATCGCAGCGACATCTGCGATATATTTTCAAATTTCAAAGTAAACATCGTATTATTACAGCGGGTTTGACGCCAAGCACATAGGTCAGATATATGTTAATAAAACGTAAAAAAAAAAAAATGTTACAGCGTCTGGACCAAATTGTCTTGGAGTTTTGGGAAATATCCTGCAAATTTCGCTGTGATCGACTGATTGGATTTCCACACTATAGATTCTAGATGCTGTAGCACCGCGGTAGCCTGTCTTTTTCGTTTGCCTCGAAGTAGATATAGATGACGTCATTTGAAGCTGTTCCTAAAGTGTGGCCAGCTCATCACGTCACATGGAGTTGATTATCTGTACACGGCAATGGACACAAAAAAAATCGGCGCACCGCTTTGTACTAATCATCGTGTAAAGATGATCCAACGCCGTGTGACTTTTAGGCGCGCCACACACCAGGGAGACATGCGGCAGAAAAGCGTGAGGCATGCGACAATTTCACCCTCTTAACAAAGAAAAAACCGGTTTGAACAGCAGAATTTGCCTCATGTCTCACGATTATTGTCGCATGTCTCTCTGGTGTGTGGCGCGCCTAAAACGTCATGAACTGACCTATAATGTCATTGGTCACGTTAACACCCTCCCCCTTGCGTCCGCCATATATAGCGGCATCTTGCACTGGAGACTGCTAAATGGGCTGCTATCGGTCAAAATCAAGAGAGAAAAGGGCAGAAGAGGGGGAAATAACTCATTTTTTTTGGTATGTAGTTTTTCACACGGGAAAATTGACATGTCTGCTCCTCTCCTTTCACAGCTTCATGATGGTGAAATAAACCAACGCCCCCTAGATATTTGAGAAAGTCTTGTCACGCGTCACGAAAACATCACACAAAGCAGGCAAAGCAAAGGAACAAAATCATTCATTGGCTCGTGGATATGAACGAGCTAATGAATGATTTTTCTTCTTTGTTTTGCCTGCTTTGTGTGATATTTTCCTGACGCGTGTCAAGGCTTTCTCGAATATTTAAAGGGCGTTGAATAGGCCGGGATCAAGATAGATTTTACGCTATTAGCGAGATGAGATTGATCAATCAGAAGCCTGCATTTTTGAAAACTTTTTTATGTTTGCAGTAAACACCGAAGAGCCTGCAAGGATGGAGGCTACTGATTGGTCAATCTAATTTTACTAACAGAGAAAATTTTATCTGGATTCCGGACATTAACTTTGGTTGGTTAAGACGATTTTGAATAAAATCAAATCAGAAAGCTAATGTTTTTTAACTTTTCTGGTTAGTTTAATCGAAATCTTCCACGTCTATTACTAAAAACTGAGTTACTGTACTTTGGACAAAAATTTGAATATGAGTACACGACTTGTGCATATGTCACCACTCTTGCATATAAATGTACTCTGTTATGAGCATGATTCTAAGCGCAGCTGGTTAAATGTGAGTATCTGGGTATTAGAGAAAGCAATAGTGGCCCACCGTGGCTGAGTGGGTAAGACACCACGCCGCTAGTCGCTTGAGAGCGCAGGTGGGGGGCGGGTTCGAATCCCGCCGTGATCCCTACGTGATCTGATATATATGTGTTCAATAAAACAAACAAACAAGCAATAGTGAAAGGTACAGTTGCCATGGAAACAACGACTTCTTTAATTCGTATAAAAAATTAATGAATAGTTGTAAATGACTTAAGTTTAAAATGTAGGCAAATGCTCTGAAAATATCAATGGCTCCCATCTAGTATTTTACAAAAGTAATTTAATATATTCACATGATGTATAAGTTGATGCAACTCTTAGCTAATGAAAATTCTGCAACAAGACTTATGTAGGTAGATCTTTTCAATGATTAATTCAGAATTCTAAGAACAAAACGAAGTTCTTAAGCGCTTTTCCTCCCCCCTCCTCCCCTCAAAAAAAAGAAATACGATAGAAAGATATAAGTATTTGGATAACTTCAGTATTTCTGTGATCTTTTGTCAGAGTTTAGAAAAGGTGCCTGGGTATTAAAAAAACATAAAACAAATTTGACGAATGATAAGACTATAGATTTCAGGCAATTTTTAACTGGAAAAAATTTAATTCTAATGTTTATGCGGCTTTAATAATATACTATTAAAGATAATCAATTTACGGGAATTTTTATACGAAATTATATTCTCACATTTATGCAAATAGGTATGGATAAACAGACTTGAGTAAAATTACATATTTATTCTTTCTTCTCTATAACACAATCTAAATGAAGATGAAGTTATATGTACAGTTTATATCTTTAAATTTTTAGATTTTTTATCAAAAACGTTTCATTATCATGTCTAGAATTGCTTGATTTACTTCTTTAGACAGATCTTCGATTCTTTAGATGCCTGCGGGGCTTCCGAGAATTTCTCGGATTATCCGTAGGTATTTGTAAAGGTAAATTAATTTTGCAAAACTGTCAGCAAAAAAAAAAAAGTTAGAACAAACAATTAACTGACAGACTAACTGTAAATATATATTTTATTTTGACTCTATTTGATTTTTACTAAATTTTCATCCTTCATAGAAAATTTTAAGGAGATATAAATTGAGAAAGACTGATATTTTGAAAGAAGAAATTGACTTTCCTTACTTTTAAATTATTAATTACTCTAAAAAATGAATGATAGGTAAACAAAATGTACTGTTAAGCTCCGGTATCTTGTCATTTCACGCGCGGAGATTCGGACGATTCTATTCTGGGTAATCGGCAAAAGGTTGTAACGCACTAGAGAGAATGGCATCCAAAATTGGCGCGTTAGCCTAAAATAACAACCATAAGCGGAAATTTATTTTTGAAAATATATTTTTTATAAATGAAATGTTTAACTGTGGTCGTTTCTAATAGCAATAATTTTATTAATAATTATGATATTTAAAAGCTTAAACGATGCTCCTGATAATAAAAATGATGATACTAACGATCGGAATGAACTGTAAAAGCACCTAGATATATTTTCAAAAATGGCAATTCTTTATATATAAAAATTAATGCAGATCATTTCATAATACTTTAAATATGAATTTATTAAGGATTTTATAATTTAAAAGATGCGTCTGAATTTTTAAAAAAATGCCTACATTATGTTAGGATGTTTTCATTGCGTATATAAATCTATTTTTTTTTCTAACTAAATTTAAAATGTTAGAATTGTTAATATGTATTGTTAATTAAAATGTTAGAATGTGTGAATATAAATTAATAGCTATTATATGTGACTTTAATCACGTAACATTTAAAGAAGAATAAATGCATTAATCAAGGGAAAAAATTCACTTTCGATAATTAAACACATGTACAATTAACCAACTCTTTATCTCATTTTAAAGTAGATAAAATTTGTTATGCTCCCAGTTTGCATATTTTTATTTTTATATATAGGATCATATAAATGGCCTTCACGAGCTCGAAATTTCATGCACTTTACCTAATATTAATTAGAGAATGAATTCATTTCCTTCTAATTTTATTTTATTATCTCTATTTATTCTATTTTACATTTATTCAGTTCATGCATATTGAGATATTTTTAACTATAGATTTCGATATTTAAAAAAAAATATATATATAAGTATCAGAAACGGATAACTGTTTAATTCCGATATTTTTTATTGACTTTTCCATAGTACCTTTAAAAAATAGGGAGGAGGGGGGTCGGAGAATTTTATATTTAATTAATGACACTGACTTTTTGAATTATTTGTTTATTTAATCAATCGATGGTGCATGATAGGAATAACTTGAGTGTCTATCAGATTTTACGCCTAGTGCCGGGTGACCATCTAAACTACATTTGCTGTGACTCTGCATGGTTGCAGCATTAAATTAAGTGATTATAAAACCGAATATTATATTTTAAGAATATACACTAGGGATGTTAATGTTAAACCCATGGGAGCCTTCACTTCAAATGTATCACTTATATTTTTAATATTTTTAAATGATTTTTTTCTTTTTTCGTAGAATAGCTGAAGTTGTTCTCTAACCGGGCTAGTTTTTACTTTTTCGATTTAGGGTGTTTTTTTTTAAATAATGAGTACACTTTCACTTTCAGAACAGACTCCGAAAGTGAAAGTAACTTTATGTATTATAAAAGAAATCTAAAAATCTTTATACTAAAACTTTGTAAAAACCAAAATGTAACCCGTTTATAGATCGACCTCAACTGTTCTAGAGAAAAATCATTTAAAAATGTTAAAATGCAAGCGAGAAATTTTAAAAGAATGTTCCCTTCCTCCTAAAAAAAATTCAGCACTTTTAAAATCCCATTTCACTCCTTGGAATGAATAATTTTCTTTTTCCGTGGCATTTTGTCAAGGTTAATATGGTTGACAAATATCGATAACGATAATTTAAAAGACAAAGAGCAAGATCAACCTCAAATATAAGCATACGCTACGATCTGAAATAGTAAAATCACCATGGAACAAGGAATATACATTTTACAGTTATTTCCAGATTCTGTGAAAATCACAGATAAAAGAGTAAACTTCTACTGGTGGTGCAAATGGCGGATTGACCGTTCGCAAATTACGCACTTGTACTTGGCAACCTTTGACCCTGAAAACCCTGGTCAGAAATAGATTCTCCCCAGGTCAACTGCCAAGATACCAGAGCTTAGCAGTATACTATTGTGTTTGTTCCCTGCTTATAAAGGCTATACAAGGACTAATTTTAGCGAGTAGAATTATTTCAATTATATATAATCTGTTTAAAAAAAAAACTGATATCTACTAAAAGCATCTTTTCAAAAAAAAAAAAAAAAAAAAAAAAAAAAAAAAAGAAGAAGAAAAAGGGGAAAGTTGTGGCTAAAAATAGTGTGATATCAAATTTCCAAGCTTATATTATGGTACTTATTTAACATTTTTTATTAAAAATTTACCATACGTAAGTCGAGTACCTAAGTATGCGTTGATAGAAAGCCTTTTCTCCTTTACTAAATACATCATAACGTGTTTCTGAAAATTATTTTTTTTTAAATTATGCATGATGGGCTTGGCGGCCATCTTTCCATATTTTACACAAATTTCTAAGCAGACAAGCTCGTGATATGTTTGCATTATTAAGAATTTTGAACTTCTAGTTTTGGCTACAGACAGATAAATTAAGAAAGTTTTTTTATTTTCAAAAAAAAAATTGATTTTTACTGCTTTAACTAATTAATTAACCCGCTCCAAAAAAAAGAATCATAAGATGAAACCTGAAGTTACTTCAACTTTATTTTAAGACACAAATTTCTAGGCACTCATTTCCATAAATTAAAAGCATAAAATGTTTGCTTTAGCAACAATTTCGAATTTCCGATCTTAACAATGTACTTGTGTGCTTAGAAATTTGTGTAAAATATGGAAAGATGGCCATTCGTGGGTAAAGTTCATTAGCGAGACTTTGAAAATATTTGACAGAATTATTTTTTGGAAGATATATTATAGTACGAGAGTATTTTATTTATTTTATTTTAACGGAACTTTACTTTTATTTTACGAATTTTATTTTCAAGTCTTAGAAAATATTTGAGGGAATATTTTTAATTTTGACTAGTTAGAAATTTTATTTTGAGAATTTTATTTTCAGATGTTAGAAATATTTTTCGAATTTTATTTTTCGAACGTAATTTTATTTTAGAGGTGTTAGAAAGTTTATTTTATTTTTAGGTGTTAGAATTATTTTAAGAATTTTTATTTTCAAGTCTTTGAAAATATTTGATCTTTGAAAATTCGCGGGAAAGAATTTTATTCTTTTTATTTTGGGAACTTAATTTATTTCACGATCTTAATTAAGAGGAAATATTTTTGTTTTCGAATTTAATGTATTTTTCAGGAAAATGTTTCCTTATTTTGAGAACTTTTATTTACTATTTTTCGTATGTAATAGATGTGTGTTAGAAAATTGGGAGGATATGTCTTAGAATAGACTAATATTTTATTTTGGAATTGCAAAATTATTTGATTTATTATGTTTATAAAATAATATGAAATAAAAGCTTACTTAACTTTCCAGATGAGAAGATAGCTCTTGTCCGTTCATTGAACTTATGGTATAAACGAAATTAACGCGCACAAATTAAAAAAATACTGAAGAAATATTATTACAGCTAAGTAGCAGAAAGATAATGAGACGTGATCTGACTTGCACCGCTTATATACCAGATAATATTTGAGTTGCCATTTCTCATAATATAAATGTTTTATTATAATAGTGTTGCCACTTTACGATAAAAGTCTCTTAACAACTCGCTAATGAATAGCCTCGTTTCCCTATTTAAGTAATCTCAAAAACGGATTTTATTTAATATAACTCTAATTTCACCCTTTCCGCAGACAGAAAAAGGCACACTTAATGATAACATCTGTTTTCAATATCACTCAATGAAACTCAGAGCAAAGCAACGCGTCTTATCCATTTGCCCTGGCGACAGTCGGTCTACACTTCTTGTTTGTGATGTACCATCATAACGCAAGAATGCATTACGCGTTTCGAGTAAATTTATTAAAACTAGAATATTTAAAGTAAATACAGAGGTTTTAAAACTTGCAAATAGTGAAGAATGATGACTAATTTTTTAAAAAGAAAGATGAATTCAATTTATTTAAAAGAAAGACGAATCTTTTTTATTTAAAAGAGAGAAATGAAACGATTCAAAAATAAGATTTCTTCTTTGAAGAAAAGCTTTTGATAGCTAAATCTTAACGCTTCTTGTCGAACTTTTATTTTCAGGAGTATGCCTTTCAAGATTTCAATATTTTACAACATTTTTAAATGAAATTTGCGTTTTTCTTATAATATGTGTTTAGTTTATAAATGAATTCTAAATTTGCAAGGTGAAATAATAATAATAATAATAACAATGAAATATTAATAATAATAATAATGACAACCTTGAAATATTAATAATAATAATAATGACAACCTTGAAATAATAATAATAGTAAAAATCTAAAAGCAAAAAAAATATTTCGTTGGTTGAAAAATAAATAATGTTTCTCTTTGGAGCTGATATATATTTTGCAGTGTTTACTATACATTCACATATTTATCGATGTGTTAGATCTTTTCAGAAAATTAACTTGATTTTTGCATAATATTTGTGAGAAAGAATTTTTCTTCTAAAGGAATCATTTGAAGTTTCTTTTATAAAATAGCATGATTCGACTTAGGAAATAATTTTGCTTATTACATAAAATGAATTTTTCAAACTTCTGCTTGAGGAATCAATTAAGTTAGAGTTGAAACAAAGGCAAGTTAAAGATTGAATAATTCACTTTTAGACATTCTGCGCATTTTCAGTAAGCATTAAATAAATTTACAGAATAAAAGTCACGAAATTTCTAAAAATTTCTCTTACGTTAACACGCCAATCATCTTACGTGATTTAGGTCACGTGACTAGCAAAATATTTTTAACCAATCATGGTTGAGTATTTATAATTTTCTGCACACGCGCGCCCCCTATGATTGTATAAATTTGCGTGGAATGAGATAATTCAAATACATATGAGTGTTAGAAAATTCTTATGTGAGGAAGCTAGAATGAAAAAATGATGAGAGACCTTGGATATTTCAAGCAAAGGCTAATCATGCATTTTTCAAGAGTTAAAAGAAATCATATTTTTCATGACTGAGTTTTCAAGATGTATCCAAAGGGTGTCATCGTTCTTTCTTTCTAGTTTCCTCACATAAGAATTTTCTAACACTCATATGTATTTGAATTATTCTTTTTCGCTTGCTTCTTTAGGTATTTCTAAAATCGATACTATGTATTATAAATTAGTTCATATATAAATCAATTATTATTTTAATTAATATAATTATTAATTAACGGAAGTGATTTAATTATACTTAGCAATTGTTTATTTCAATTATCTAATCTAACAAAAATATAAATATATACATTTCTTTCGTGATTAAACTTGCATTTTGGGATAAGTAAGAAGCAATAACATGTTTAGACAACTTCAGACAAGTTTAATTATGATTTGACATGATCATACAAGGGACGGATAGCAAAGACAAACCTGCATGGGTACTCACCTGAAAAGAGTGATAAAATGGCGTGAACGTCGCTTCTCAGAGTTGTTCTTATCATCGTGTGACGTTACAGATAAAGAATCACGTGATTGCATAAACAACCAATGAAACGGGAGGAAGTTGTCACGTGATATCCTGTTTCATGATAAGGATTTGCCATTTCACTTTAAGTCGTTCTGTTAAACGCACTTATCTTGATCAAGCTGGTATATTAGGTAAGTGTCGAATATATTATAATTTTAGATTTGTTAGATGTAAGAGTTTTAAAATAAAGGTATTATAGTACAAAATTATTTTTTAAACAATAATAGAACTTTTAAAAATAATTTGAAATTGATAACTAAATTGAAGAGAAGAATTTAAAGTTTTGCAGGTATATTTCATAAAACTAAGTTGAATTGAAAATTGTTAAAGGTTAGTTACACAAGGTTTATCATGGAAAATCTGCTAAAGAAATGTTTAAGTTGGAAAACTATCAAACGTAGTTAACCTAGAAATATTTCTAATTACTTGCAAACTAATATGAAACAGTGAGAATTTAATTAATTTGAATCTAATATTGTGGTAATTTTTACATATATCCAAAAATGCTTAAGTGAGTTTTCGTGGGAAATGCATAATCTTTGCAAAATTTTAATTCCAACTCGATGTTAAATGAGTTTCTGAGTCTAAGTTTATCTTTTCAAAAATATTGGTCAACGTCAAGTTACAACAAAGTCTATTTGATAAGTCCCTTATTTTTCGATTCTGTCATCGGTTTACTTTCTGCACTTGTGCAGAAATAAAGGGTTAATACTATAGATAATCGGTTGTTGTGGTAAGAAGTTGGATGGTTGGATAGGTGATGAATAAACATATGGTTGCCAGGATAAACAGTTGAATGCTATGATGAATTCATTTACGAGTTAAAGGAGAAAACAATCGAATTTTACAAACATTCAACCTTGTAATAATTTTATAAACGTATTTTTTTTCTAAACTTAACTTTTTTTCTTTACTTAATTTTTTTTCGTAACTTAATTGTTTTTCTTTTCTTATTTTTTTTTCTAAACTTTAAAATTTTTAACTTAATTTTTTCTTAACTAAATTTGTTTAACTTATATTTTACAAAAACTTTGCTTTGTTAACTAACAAATATTTTAAAATTAGTTCTCATGAATTATCCAAGGACTCTCATCGTTCTTTCTTTCATGCATATGTTTGACGCATGCATTTACCCAAAACTTTTAAGAAATCAAGCAAACCTTCTAGCCTTCCAAGATTCTCATCTTTCTTCCAAACAAGTGTTCAATTCATATATTTTTCAAAAACTAAAGGCCGTTCATCATTCTTTCTTCCAAGTGTGAGTTCAACTCATGCGATATTTATGAGCATTAATCAAATAAACCTTCTTAGAAAACAAGGACTCTCATTCTTTTTTCCTACAAAATTGTGGCATTAAATAGATTTTCAAAACAAACTATCATGACTCAAGTGCCATGAAGTATCAAGAAAGATTTTTCACGAATGAGTTCACAAAAGGTAACCATGAACTCTCATCATTTATTCTTCCAAGTATGCATTTTTTCATAAAATTTTAGGAAACATGTATACCCAACAAACACAGAACTTGTGGGCCACTGATGGGTTCGTTAGCCTTGGCCGAAAGTGTTCGATGGCGGCCCGCTATCATTGTCCGTAACGGCTCCGTCAAAAAAGTGTCACGCCGGACACAACAAGGCCAGAAGGAAACTGGCCGCAAGTACAATAAGTTGCCCACAAACGCGCCATTAACGGTCATCTAAAACTGATATTTAGCCGCAAACTGGCCACAATTATACATTTGATGGCATTCCTGAATGAAAGCTTTCCACAGCTATGCCATTAAGGGTCATTTTAAATAAAAGCTAGCCACAAGCCAGACACACTTATGCCATCAATGGGCATAATTAATGAATGCAAGCCGGAAGCTAGCCACATTTGTGCCATCAATGGGCATCATTAATGAATGCAAACCAGAAACTAGCCACATCTATGCTGCTATTGGTTATCATGGATGAAAACTAGCCCGAAGCTGGTCGGAATTATATTGTTTAACCCCCCCTCCCCCCACAAAAGTTCAGTAGATTTTTTTGGAGGGGGGGGGGGGGGAGACAGAAAATTTTTCTTCAAAAAAATATTTTGATAAAAATTAGAATCTAAATTTACTGGTTTTGAAGTGTTTATCTGAAAACAGTTTATATTATAAACTGTTTTCACATATTATATATTATTATACTATGTAAAATTTGGAACAGGTCTAGGAAATTTTATTTCTTTAAATATGTTCTCGTAACACCATCCTAACTTTCATACATGTTTTACTTTAACATACTCTTAAGTTAAAAACAATTTTTATTAAAAGTCAAATAATAATTAAAAAAGAATAAATTTTACAGAACAAAATGCATTTAGATCCTAAATTTTATCAAAATATTTAAGACTGTTCTCAAATCAAAAGGGTCAACTTTCTGACATAAGTTTTAATTCATTTTTGTTCGGATACGCATGAAACTAGAAGGTGTTCAGAAACTATGCCATCAAACTGTTTTTTCCGTTTTCTTGTAAACGCCATAGATCTTTCAGAAAATACTGTCAAACTGGGCATTTCGAACTGAACTTCCGAACGAAAAAAGAAAATCCAGTCAGTATGGGGAGAAAAATGCCGTGTCACGTGATCAAAATCGCTTATAACCCAATAGGTAATTGATTGATCAAAAAATCAAAAACACAGTTCGATTCCAAAGTCAGGCTTTCCAATTTTATATCTTTCCGTTAAAAAATGAATTTGTAAATATATCAAAAGGTTTTGCGCTTGTTGAGCAGAGCAGTTGAGAACAGCCTTAAAAGATAATTCCAATGGAGGCATAACTGAGCCTTATCTGCTCATCACCTTTGAACAGAACAAATTTCAAATTTGCTGTTAGAAAATGAACGTTCAACAATATTCAACCTTAAATATTTTTAAAGAGACATAGTCTCCTAAAAAATTTCTTTTTTATGGTTGCTTTAGTTTTTATAAATGTTGAGATTCCTAAACAGCTGCAAGAACCAAATTTACAGTTAACAAAGAAAATTCGATAACAAAGCCTTTAATGTATTTTAAAAAAAATATTGAACATATGCTAGCCAAAAGAGCAATTTTTTGACTAGTTTCTTCATTTCCATTCAAATTGTTATAAAACAATTATATCCGACGCTTTTATAGTACCATATTTTACACAGAATTTCTTACCTGGATGATGTTTCTTTTAATTATCTGGAAAATAAAATACAAGACCACAGAAGTTTTATTTTTGTAACCTGAGAAAATGTTAACTTTATTGATCATTAGAATTTAAAACGATTTTTAAGATAGATTATTTGTGTAATTTGGTACTTTAAATTATAGTTGAAAATATGCCACTACACTACAATAATTTCTTTAGTGTATAATTAATCGGGGGGGGGGGGGAATAAAAGTGGGTCTATAATGTAATACGATGTTGTTGTAGTCTGTTAAGGTCTCCCCCCCCCCCCCCCCACACACACAAAACCCATCCTTGACATACCTCATTTCATGAACTATAAAAGAAATTAATTTTCATCATACATTCAAAGTTTTTTTTTTTCAAAATTATTATGAATTGACAGAAGGCCAGTTGGCACCACTTTTAAAGTTTTTTTTTTTTTTTTTCATTAATCAATCTTAGAATTTATTAAAGGCAAAGAATATTTTACCAAAATATTGGTGGCAGTTTGTGTTTTTTTTTTTTTTTTAACAATATATAACCGCTACTCATGCACTAATCGTTCATGTTTTTTTCCAAATGAACTAAAACTTCATAATAAAAATATCTTTGTTTTTCTTACTCTATAAGGATCATTAAGTAATGAGCACTTTATATTTCATTTTTTAACAATATTACCTAGACTATCAAAAATTCAAATTGCACTATACAATATTATCCATATTAAAATTGTAATTTCAACACTCATTATAGACAAACTTTCATTTAAATCATAACAGTTTTTGAAGAGCAGTTAATATTTAATGTGTCATCTCCAAGCAATACTAATGTATAATTTGTAGCATATTAGTTTTTCAGGCCGTCAAAGTTTAAAATATATAATCTACATAAATCCAGATATTTATTGAATTATACAAAATATATAAAAACTATTAATTATTATTTAACCCCCATTTTTGTTATGAAGCAAAGAAGGTGGTTTTCTTAGAAAGAAAAAGGAGAAACGCTTTATTCCTTTTATTTCACTTTCCTAAAAACAAAATATATTAAAACACTAGAACTGGATGTCATTTTGTCACACAATTTTATTTTTCACCAAAAATGTAAAGCAAACAAAAATAATTTTTTAATTTATTTACAAGTTGATCAAATTTATTACAAATACATTACAAGTAAAATTATTCCTGTTAGAATCGTGCTATTAGTCAACAAACGTTGATAAAAGAGCTGAAAATCCACAGCCATCTTCTTAAAGAACTTTATTTCCAGATTTTCATATTTTTCTGTAAAACAAAAGAAAAAACAGAAATGAAAAATTAGTTTTGCAGAACAAAATTCAAATGTTTTTAAAAAATCATATTGAAAAATAAAATTATGGAGATACACTACTATTTATCACTTATATTTTCTACTTTCCAGTACTTGAAATAATTCGGTCTTACAGTTCCACCACAAAGGAGAGCGTGGTTTGAAGCATAATTAACTCAATTGTTTTTGTAACTCATAAACCGTTATAATTATAAAAATTATTTGGTGATTTATTACCTGTACCTTGCTAACAAAAAACTGCTTTTAAAATTATTAAGTTCAAAAAATATTAAAATATTATATTGCCATTGGAAACATGCCTATGTACATTGTTTCATTAATTTTAGTATATCAGGAAGTGAGTGAAAAATAGAATACAAAATTTCATCTTAATACAGAGATCAAGTTAAATAAAAGAGTGCAAGAAACAATAAAGCTGACACTAACTCAGAATTAAATTTTACTCTAAATACGGTTAATTTAAAAAAAATGTGCTGCACTTTATGACTTTTTATGGACTTGGGGGGGGGGGGGGGCATTGTTGCAGAGCAAAACCAGAATAGGCAAATAATTAGGAATTTATGCCTAAATATCTTTAAAGAAATGTTTAGCGAGCCATTGTCATACTAGTAAATGAACAAAGTTTTAATGATTAGTTTTGAAGACATTCAATATTAAAAACCTAGCTAATTTTGGGTATCATCTAAAAGTGAAATTAGTTGCATTATAATTCAGATTACATACACATTTTATTAATTACTTTAACACTAAATATTATTAGCATTAGAAAAAAGGTAAATAAACTGCTTAAACATTATAACAAGTAACTGAATAGTGAATAAATATTAATAGTTCTTACAAATTCAACCATTTCTTTTTCAATGACTATGTAAGTTCCTGCTATAGTAACAGCTTAAAACATTTTTTCATACATTTTAATAAATTTCAATTTTAATTGTTTAAAACTAAGTTCATAACTGAAGTTTTTTACGTTTCTTTTTTAAAAAGCAATAAATAAAACAAAAACCAAACCCTATTGAATGTTAGTCCTTAACTCATTTGCAATGATGCACACATACAGAAATGCACTTCTGATGACACAGCGCAAAAGTTTAATTTCATCTTCTCAGGGTGTTTATTCCAGCTGAGCTACAAATTTCTTTGACTTTTCCAGGTTTTCCATACCAAAAAAGAAAAAAATTCAGGTACCGAGATTTAGTGATGTTACACACAAAAAGTCTAAAAGGTTGTGAATTTGAGAAGAGAACTTTCACAATTGATTCTGAAGCACAAACTATTGATTTTTTAAAAGATTTTTTGTAAAATGTACAAATTGTCGAATACCAAGATATTTACTTCATGGTTAATGATTGCTTGACATCTCTATATTTCTTACATTTTGCAGCAGGGTTGGTAAAAAACCTGGGTTTTTTTTTCAAAAAAAAAAAAAACAAAAAAAAACTGGGTTTTAAAAAATATATATATTCCTATTACATACACATGCATATTTATTGATAAAAATAAACATTGTTGGATATATAAGTAATATAACTTCATTTAAAAATAATTTAAATTAAATAATTACAATCAATTATGTAGAAAATTGAAATCATTTAGAATTTAAACATTTATAGTAAAAGTCTTATGTTCCATGAATAAAATGTTCTACATAGTGAAACATTGATACCTCGAAAATCTTAATAAACAATCTTTTGATTACTAGTACTTTAAATAAATACATGGTGTAGTTTCATAAATATAATATACTTTCCCATGGCTATTCAAAGTAATTTCTTTGAAATATTTGCCATCTGAGATATCTGATTTTTCTGTTAGAACACTACCTGAATAATTATCTTTTATTGAAAGTAAAGCTTTTTATAAAGAATTCCCGGAATGATTTGAATTTAGCAGTAGAGGCTTTACACGTTTCAAGAAGTATTGTGTATTGACATTTGACACTTCTCCTGAGAAACTGCCAGATAAAAAAAAAAAAAAAAAAGGCAACAGTTAATAAACAGAAATACCTTTTTACCAGATTTTTAGACTACTGAAAACATTGATCTTAAAATGGAAAGAGTTGTCATCCACTAACACTTTTAAACAGCCATCAGACTTAATACTCAGGCTTTTTTCTAAGCTATGTTATAATACATATTACTTTTTAAATGTCTAAACTAAAAATTAATAATATATCTTTTTAGGCATTTTTATGAGACTTTTTTTCTATTATGTCTCAAGCGAACCTTATCTCGATTTCCCCCCATTTTTTTGTCAGATCTAAATTAGTGGATTGGATTATGCAATAGATGATTTAAATACAGTAGAAGATCTTTATAACGCAAACCTAAAAACGCAAGGTTGTGCGTTATCTAGAATTTTGCGTTACATGGATCACATCATTAAATTCACCTTGTAGACATGGCCAAATAAGTCTGAAACATATCAAAATACATTATATCTTTATACTGCATTCCTTGTTATCAAGAGGCATAACATAGGTCAGACATTGTTAACTTTACTTTATGAACATGATCCAGATATAACTGACACAACCATCCCTTATATTAGACATTTTCAAAAATGTTTATTGTGATAATAGCATTTTTTTCAGTAAAAAGGTCTTAAATTAGAAAATAAAGTTGAACTAATGTATCAAATTTAGTCCACTAGAGAGTAGCAATATTTTACAATGTGAAAATGAAGGTGCTTTTTAACTGCAAAATTAATTGTTTACATCTGAGAAGTCGTGCGTTATATGGAGAATTGCGTTATAAAGATTCTCTACTGTATATGTTATTGCATATTTTAGTTAAAAGTAAACATGTGCTTCGCTACCACACAATTTTTCATTGTCCTTTTATTCGACTTCATATCTTGAGTTTCTTTTTTATTCTAAGGTTGTTCTCAAATCCGAAAGGGCAACTTTATTGCATAAGTTTTATCTATTTTTGTTCGGAAATGCATTAAACTAGCAGATGCTGTTGTTCAGTAACTATGTAATAGAACCGTGCTTTCCGTGTTTTTTTTTTTTTTTTTTTGCAAACCAATAGATTTTTACCAGCGTGGTTTAAACCAAACAACCCTGTTTTGCAGACACACACTTTTAGCACCAGATTCCATCTATTTTGTGCAATCAGAATACTTTTAGCACCAGGTTCCACCTATTTTGTGCAATCAGAATTAAATTCTTTCTCACAGTAGTCACAATTAAATAGAAATCGCTCTAACATATATTGTACAAAAAAGACCGTTTTTAAAAGAAATATATCTGCTCTGAAACTAACCCTATTTAAGGATTATAAATATTCAACTATTAAGCTAACAAATGTTCAGTTCCGAAACAAACTTAAGTAAGCAGATTGAATCATCTAATCAATCCTACAAAATTACGCTTCAGTGAAGGTGGTATTGATTGAAACTATGAGTTATAAAGGACTGAAAGGTAGTAGACACAAGAAATTGAATAACAGGTTTAAATACTCTTTACAATACTTATGAAAAACAAAGTCAGATTCTTATGGTACTGCAATTTCAAATCCTTAGTTTTAAGAAATTTTATTGAATATTTGCTGGAAATTTCAAATTTCCCTGACTTTTCCAGGTTATCCATGTGGTTTGACACCCTGTCTCCTGTACACGCCTAACTCTTGTACAACATTTATTTAAAAAAAAAAAAACTTTTTTCCACGACAAGTTTTAAAATTTACATATATAAAATATTATTCTAGATATTCATCGAAAAAATGAGGTATTGTTCGGATATTTTAATATAAAAATACTTTTAAAAAAATAGAAAATGCATGTTTTTAACAAAGTTTTTTGTTCAAAATATAAGCATACGGCATTTTCCAAACCACTTTATGCACCATGTAGTCCTTTACTGCAATTTTTTATGTACCCGTTCGGTTATTTCCTAGCGAAATATGGCAATTGCCTGTAAGAAAAAAAAATTGTGAAGTTTGTCAATCAGCCGAGAGGGAAGAAAAAGTGAAATTTGTCAAGGGAGATGCGAAATCTGTTAATAGGTTGCAGGGGAAAAGAAAATGAAATTTGTCGATTGCTCACAAGGAAAAAAAAAAATTCCGAAATTGGTCAATTCTCAGAAAAACAGACCAAAATTCATCAAATCATTGAAGAGGGGAAAAAAATGAAATTTGTCGATTGCTCACAAGGAAAAAAAAAAAAAAAATCCGAAATTGGTCAATTCTCAGAAAAACAGACCAAAATTCATCAAATCATTGAAGGGGGGAGGGAATGAAATTTGTCAATTGCTCACAAGGAAAGAAAAAAAAAATCCAAAATTGGTCAATTCTCAGAAAAACAGACCAAAATTCGTCAAATCATTGAAGGGGGGAAAAAAATCACGAAATTTTTCAATTGAATGTTGGAAAAACATCGTAAATTATGTCTATCAGTCGCCAGATGAAACGGCAATCCATTCACAAAAAATAATGCAAAATCTGATAATCATGGGGAAAAAAATCCTGAGATATCAGTCAATTGCTGGGAAAAAATTTGCAAATTTAGTCACTTGGTTGTACGCGCTAACTTTGTGGGGGAAAGGGGGGGGGAAAATAATGAAATCCGTCTATCAGTCGCCAGAAGATATTGTGAAATTTGTTCATTTTGGGAATATATCGCAAAATTCAGCAATCGTCCATGAAAGTATCACAGAATTCTACTGATAACAGGAAAACCAGTTCGAAGTATGTTTTTTGAACAGGACACAAAGAGTACCTTTTGAGAACAATGTGCCCTCCCTTATTCTTTTAATTAAATTCCAGGCCAGCAACCATTTTTTTGAGTACACCAATGATTTCAAAATACTCACTAGTCTTTAATATATGAACATATAAAAAAAAAAATTACTCAGCTATAGAATTATTTTGTTAAAAGTTAAAATTTTGTTACTTAATAATGTTCACTTTCAGTAAACAAAATAAATATTTTTAATAAGCAGATTTATTCAGAAATTAAAATAAATAAATCTTGCAAAGAACCAGCAGATGTTACCTTATAACACTTATTATACAGATTACTACATATCACAGAATTCTACTGATAACAGGAAAACCAGTTTGAAGTATGTTTTTTGAACAGGACACAAAGAGTACCTTTTGAGAACAATGTGCCTTCCCTTATTCTTTTAATTAAATTCCAGGCCAGCAACCATTTTTTTGAGTACACTAATAATTTCAAAATACTCACTATATGAACATATAAAAAATTACTCAGCTATAGAATTATTTTGTTAAAAGTTAACAGTAAACAAAATAAAAATTTTTAATAAGCAGATTTATTCAGAAATTAAAATAAATAAAACTTGCAAAGAACCAGCAGATGTTACCTTATAACACTTATAATACAGATATACTACATAAAAAAAGAAAGTTTGTTTTAATTTTTATGGAAAAAAAAAGTATATAGACAAAGTCAAACACAGTATTGAATAATTAACATTAATCATGAGTAAAACAGAAAAATAGCTTAAAATATGAATTTCCACAATGTTATTGAAGCTAAAATATTTTTGCAAATGAAATATGTATAATAAAACTGATTAAATAAAAATTATTAGGTAATGTGTAAAATTGAATGCTAACTTAAAATATATTCTTCAAATATTTCATTGGTGAAAAAAAAAATCTTTAAAATTTAAAAAATACATATTTAAATTTATAAAGAAATATTTGAAGTAAAAAGTAATGAATAAGAATGAGTATAAAAACTAAACCTGTGACTTTATGATCCATTAAGGAGGGTCTACATTGCCCATCCCTATTTACTTGACCCTGGGGCCCAAAGGGCTATACAGCATATGTCCCGGTCAAGTGGACAGACTAATGCAAAAACTTCAGTGTTAAGTTCCAAATAGCTTGGTACTCATTTTATCGGCCGCAAAGGAATGAAAACGCCAAGTTACCTTTGCATGCTGGGAGTCTAACATGACCAGTAGCGTGCTGACTAATGTGCTATTAGGTTTAATAATGGGTATAACTCGATAAAAATGTAAATATACTTTTAAAAAAATTTGTTGATGCTAAAAATGTTTTTAAAATTGCAACTTTATACATATATATATACATATAATAAAACATTTGAAATAAATGAATTATAAGAGATAAAACCGACTAATAATAATAATTCTACATATGCACTTTATTGCATGTCACAGCTTTTAGGACTCTTAAAAATATTTTTGGGTTTGGTAAATTCTAAAACAATTCTCTGTACAAAGACCCAGAATTGATTTCAGAACTTTTTGTTTACTGCCCAACAATGATTATTCTTATCAACAAATTGCATCTGTATGTATGTAATTTCTGGCCTATAATCTGTGGATCAAACAATTATGTTTCTTTCCTGAAATCCCCAGTAGCAGAATTTTCGGTGTCTGTCAGCAGCAAACCAAAATTTATATGTGACCAAACAATGGTGAACCAAGCTACTACCATAAATACTTACAGTAAACCATAATATAAGCAAAAGTTGCATTTTACAAAGAAAATGCACCAAGAAACACAACTATAAAAACAAAGTAAATTTTTAGTGAACTTTTTAAACCCAATATTTATTTTTAAGCTGGTAGATTAATTTGCAAGGTCTAAAATAATCTGCAGCACTGCTGCCGTGCTGCACAGTTTCTGCTACGGGGATGAAATCTTATTTTCATAAAATGTAACTTAATGAATCATGGTAAATATTTAACTCCAATTATTAAATAAAATTTATGGGTCGAAACATGATTGTTTGATCTGTGGATTACAGCTCAGAAATTACGTAATAAGAAATGATATTAAAAAAAAAATAAACAGTTATTAAGTAAACTGAAGAGAACACTACTAGTGTTGACTCTAAGCCAATTTGACAGGGTACAACAGCTGACAGCCTTTTTTTGCTATTTTAAGCACCCGAAGACCCCTTTCAAAACTATGCACCCAATGGTCTGTATCTACTACTCTTTTTAACATATCCTTTTGGTTAATTTCCTCTCAAGATACATCATCGTCCGTAAAAAAAAATTGTGAATTTTGTCAATTGGCCAAGGTTAAATTTGCCTATTGGTTGTGGAAGGAAAAAAAAAAGTTAAAATCCACCAATCGATTAAAAAAAAAAAAAAGAAATTTGTCAATCAGTAACAGCAAAAGGTAATTAAAAAAAAAGGGGGGGGGGGAGGGAGACTCATACAGCAGTTGCATAAAAAAAAAAGTTTCACCAATAAGCCGCAGGGACAAATCCTGAAACTATGTTGTGAAATTTTCCAGTCGTTTGAGAAAATATCACAAAATTCCATGATAAGAGGGAATTCTAAGCAGATCAATTCAAAATATGTTTTTGAACAGGACAGGATTGCCCCTCCCTTTCTTTTATTAAACTAGGGGCCTCTGCCCCCAAAGAGCTACACTCGCCAACTTTAAACACCCCAGATTCTAAAAGGACTCTAATTTGATCGGCTTTAAAAAAATTGAATTACAATTTTAAAAAACAGTGGCAATCTTTCTGTGAGCGGGTTTCCATTTGTTTTCCATTGATTGCAGATTTTTAAGACCAAATCAACTGCTGTTAAGAGATACGATGGCTGTTTTTGTCTGATTAAAAAAAAATTAGTTAAAAATTTGAAAATAAGCTAATGTAATGTAATATGACTTTTAACGCATAATAATGAATTTATTTTAAAATTTTCTTTCTCTTTTAAAATTCAAGTGTAAATATATTCTTATGACTCAATTTTCAATATTTTCCTTCTTTTAACATGTAATCATTTAATCCTATTAATATTTACGTGAAAATACTTTTTTTTGTTAGAAAGGAAGTATTATCTGCACTGTCTTAGAATTTACAACAATACTTGAAAAGATTATTTCAAAATTTGAAATAAATGTCTCATGCAAATATATTTTTTAATTTAAACTGTTTTGCATTAATATTTGGCCATTTTAAATATGACGTAATTTCCTCCATTTATGACTTTTAACGCATAATAATGAATTTTTTATTTTAACATTTTCTTTCTCTTTTAAAATCCAAGTGTAAATATAGTTTAATGATATAATTTTCAATATTTTCCTACTTTTAACACGTAATTATTAATTCTAATTTGAAAGTTTTTTTCTGTTTATAATAGCCATGTGTAAATAAATTTTTAATTTGAAGGAAACATTCTTTCCATGGTTTTTAAAATTGCCAACAATTTAAAATAACACTCGTTACTAAAATATGTAGAAAATTATTCTCAAAATGCTGAAAAAATGAATTAAAAATGGAAATAAAACCTCAAAAAATGAATCAAATTAAAAAAAATAAATGCAGTCTGCACATTGGGAACTTCTAATGTATAAAATGATCTAAAAATGATTCAATTTCTTATGTATGGTTTTTGCTCCTATAAATTTTTTTTAATGGAATGATTTTGACCAACTATAACATTAAATATCTCTTAAAATAATTCTTCGGTTTGAAAACTGTCTGCATCAGTGTGTTTATGAAATATTTCTTTATAATACGACCGATTTCCATATTTTTGCATGCAGCATTTTTCTTAATATTAACGAAAAAAGACCCCCGGTCACCAAAAATAGCAGTTTTGAAAGTGTTAGTTACTTTCTAGTAATAGAGATATTCCTGCATTGCTGCCCTTTTATTCTAGAGCTAACACTAATTACTGCACGTACACACAAGAGGAAAATTCCCTAATAGTATCAGAACATCATCTTGTGAAAGATTTTAAGAAATACTTGGTAAAATTGGGAATCACAGGTAAAAAGCGGTAATATTATATATCAAACATGCAATTTAGCTTTTTTCTCCCCTTTCATATTTTTACTATAATTTCTCAATCTATCTTGGAAACACATAGAATATCCCTTTAAAAAAGTAGCTTTCTGAGAAAATATAGAAAATAGCTATGCCTGCCTATGAGAAACTACACAAAACGAATGTTAAAATAAAACCTTTGAACAAAGAACTGACTGCATGTAGAGAAAAAAAATATTGTAACATACATAAACATAGCTTTGTGTTTTGACAACGAAACTGAACTCGTTACTGTAACAATAATAAATATTCCACCTACATTTTAGTATTTTAATATATTTATCCTTATTTTAACCCATTTATGCCTATTTTTGGGACGTTTCAAATTTTAATGCATTTATATAATTTTCTTCTTCTTTATAACATGAAAATTGCATGAAATCATTATTTATAAATGTCTTTATCTATAACCGAGAGATGACAGCACAAGGTGGATATTTATTTGCTTAAATTTAGGCTTTTTTCGGTGTTTATAGATTTTTAATTTTTCAAGAGGGCGAAATGTAAAAAGTATGTTTATTTGTATTTTTTCTATCATGGACTCAAAATCGCAAGTTATAAACTTAGCTTGTGGACTTTTTTGAAATACGTATTTTTTTAAATTGCGAAATTAAATGTTCAAGCCTATTTTTTATGAATTTTTGTAATGTACAAAATATAGGGTTCTAGGCACAAATGAGCACACATTTTT
Organism: Maratus speciosus; assembly: GCA_963932465.1. NCBI lineage: Eukaryota > Metazoa > Arthropoda > Arachnida > Araneae > Salticidae > Maratus > Maratus speciosus. Next base: position 488,761,650 of record OZ010796.1, on the reverse strand, counting down.
GTTAGAAATTTAGGAGACAGTTATTTATGCAATCTCCTTTCGAAGATATTTATGAAATAAATTGTTATTAAGTCTGCAATACGATTATTCTTATTTTATTATTAATAATAGTTATAACGTTATTAGTCTCTGCAAAGAAATAAATATTTTTTTTTGTAATTCATTAAAATACTAATTATAGTACATAATATACAATTTAAAAACATTTTAAATATAAATATAGGCAAAATATATAATTATGCATATTATTCTACTAGAAATACTCATATTTAGTTTTTTTACATTTTATCAAATAAAAACAAAAAAAAATTAAGCTTAATTTTTTTTATTATTTTTCCAGTTCATTTTGCAACATTTCAAAGTGATTTAACCAAAAAATTTAAGAAAACAAAAATTCAGGCACAAATGGGTTAAGCAACTTTAAAGTAATTTATAATTTAAGGAAAGAAAAAAGAAAGTTTGAGAGAAACTTTGGAAAAGAGCGTAAAGAATAAGTATTCTAACTGTATAAGTGTAAAAAATGGTCAAAAAGTGTACATTTAAATTCAGCAAACATGGTAAAGAGTTCCAAAGTTCACCAATAGCCAGGCGTGTGGAATTTCTAGTAAATCTTACCAGCCAGCAAGATGCAACATACAGTTGAAAATTGTTGTCAAAATTTATTCGGCTGCAAAAATAATTACTGTTACTACAATGCATTTCCATTTTTCTATAAAATTAAGAAATATATACAACAGAGGAAAGTTTAATATAGGATAAAACTTAGTATCATGTTTACATCGCAGTAATTTGGAAAGTTGCAAAATATAGTTAACTAGTAAAAAAAAAAAATAAAGTTTTTGGCATATCTCTATAGGTTGCAGTTTTCAAAGATTAACTAAAAATTCACTCATCCTGTCAGAAAATTCATTTACTGATCATTATGCGCCAGTTGCAACTAAAATGATGAATTTCTCCACCATTGTTCGTGCCTACGATATAATACAATAGTGACAGTGCATTTCCATTTTTACATGCAAAAAATTCTATTGACATTATAAATATAGAAAATTGACAAGTATTTACCTTTGCTTGAATGCCAAAAGAGCTGAGTAAGGTGCGCAACCCTCTCTGAATTGATTTAAAATCATTGCACTCCCCTAAAATTCATGAAAATAAAAGTTACAATATTAAGTATTTATCATGTTCAGCTAGGAATTTTGAAAAATATAAAATTGGGCATTTATAGCCAGAGTATTATTATTTTTTTTTTCTTCAATTATTTTGGATTTGAGAAGAAGTTTAAACATGCAATAAGAAAAATATTCTTATTTATAATGCTATTGTATTTGCACTTATTTAGAACTTAAATAACCTAAACTTATATAAAATTTATAAGAAAATTAATACTAAGAAATGTTTTAATAGTATACTGAAATTAAGTACAACGTTTTGCATTAGATTATGGATGTCACAGGCTTTGCTTTGTATAGTCCTTAAATTGTGATACCACAATTTCCAAATAATAACCCTTGGACTACTTTAATAATTTTCAGAATTCTCACGTTAAACAACGTCTACTCAAAGAAACTAACTAGATCTATGTAACTACTACCTCAGCAGGGATCTGTTTAGGAAGAGTGAGCAATAACTCATTACGTAATTTATTTCAATTTGTACCAGTTTTGGCCACCCCTACACCTGTTATGGCCATCTCTATTGCACCAGTTTTGGTCATTCCGTTATCATGTAATTTAACAAATATTTTAATTGATAACAAGTAAAAATAAAGCATGCAACATCTATTTTACCACACATTTATTTGTTTGCTGCATTAAGAGAATTTTACAAATTTCTTTATGAATTGATAAAAACATTAAGTAAAATATACTTATGTTGATTTTAACTGAAAATTTCAATTAAAAAACAAAATATGTATTTGAATTTGATTCATAAAAGGGACAACAGTTCCTTATAGGACATAAAGATTAACTATTTAATCAGTTTTATAATTATCCATGGATTGTGGATTGTTTAGAACACGGGAAACTTCATCAAAGAGTTATATAGCAGTCCAGGCAATAGAGACCGTATATAGGGGGTCTACCTAGCAAAATTCATGGTAGTTCTGGAAAAAGGCTTACTATATGTTTTTTGGGTCGCTGAATCCGAATTTTTAACTTTCCACCAAAATTTCTCCTGGCAAACACCCAAATTTTGGTAAAATGCCCCAAAAAAGGTTTTTATTAAAAAAATCAATTTTTGTATTGTTTTAGGGAAAAAGTATCTAGAAATTCAGAAAGTAGATAAAATTTGCAACAAATAAGATATATGACGTAGGATGAATGGGGAGGGGAGGGATCTGCCTCGGAACATGCGCCGCGGTGCTGCATGGACTAAGTTGCGCAGTTCCACTTAACAACTCACATCGTTTACATTCGCTCTCCCGTCTCTCCTCTGAACTTTCCCTATAAGGGGTATAAAGAGTTTTTTGGGTTGCTGAATCCGAATTTTTAACTTCCCCCCAAAATTCTCCCCCCACAATCCAATGCAAAATAGTTCTTTTTAAATTAATTTTTTTATTGTTTTAGGGGAAAAGTATGTAAAAATCCAGAAAGTAGACAAAATTTGCAACAAATAGGATATATGACATTATGACGTAGGACAAACGGGAAGAGGGAGGGCTGCCTCTGAACATGCACTGCGGTGCTACGTGTACTAAGTTATGCAAATTCAGACATTAGGGGATTTTACCTGGCAAAGTTAATGCTAGCTTTGGATTTCGACTAACTTTGTTTTTTGGGTCGCTGAATCCGAATTTGTAACTTACTACCAAAATTTCACCCGGCAACCCCCCCCCCCCCCCCCCCAAAAAAAAATGACTTTTTGAAAATATTTGGTTTTTGAGAACAGCGCGCGGGGAATGTTCCGAGGCAGACCCCCCTCCCCCACACCCGTTTATCCTACGTGATAATTTCATATATCCTGTTTGTTGCAAATTTTGTCTACTTTCTGAATTTCTACATACATTTCCCCTAAAACCAGGGTTGGAAAAAAACCGGGTTTTTTTGTAAAAAACCAAAAAAACCGGTTTATTTGGTTTAAACCAGGTTTTTTTGGTTTAAACCGGGTTTTTTAAAATATAATTTCCTATTGCATACAGATGCATATCTGGTGATAAAATAAACATTTTTGGATATTATATAAGCAATATAACTTTTGAAAATATTTAAATTAAATAATTACAGTCAATTATATAGAAAATTGAAATCATTTCTAATTTAAACATTATTAGTAACAGCTATGTCTTATGTTCAAAGTACACTAGTAAACTGCTCTACACAGTGAAACATTGATACCTTGAAAATCGTATAAAGAATCCTTTGATTAATAATATAATAATCAATCAATAAACATTTGATGCAGTTTCATGAATATAATATATTATTCTGTGGTTGTTGTTATTATTATTTTTTTAATATCCAAATACTTCTGGTTATTTTGTTTTCTGAGTGATAACTCCAAGTGTCCAAGGCAACATTTTTGGCCATTAGATTCAGCAACTAACAGAAAAGATTGATTGGTATTATTGAAATGCTATAACTAGCACTCAATTTTTGCAAGCTGTGTTATTCAATTTAATATCTTAAGTTACTCTTTTAAATTCTTTAAGGATAATCTTCCCCAATCCCAATCCAGAAAATTTTCTTTTACAACTTAACCAAAATCTTAAAGATCATTGTATTTTGTTATTAACTACTGTAAATAATCTGCATTTTTTAAATGAAAACATTTTATGCTAAATATTGAATATTATTTATCTATTTTATCTTTTCTAATTTCACATGTTTTAAGAAAAATCTTTAGGGTACCAGATATGTTCATCAGCACATGCTAATTTTCATTCTACATGCATAGAAACATGACCTAGGCTCATTATGTCTCATGTTGACTGCTGAGATGAAGTGTTAAAAGTAGAAATTACTTCTATCTATAATTTAAAACAATTAAATTACAAAAAAAAAAGAAAATATTATATTAGATTTTTTCTAAAAAAACCAAATGGTTTTTTTTGACAAAAAAACCAATTGGTTTAAACCGTGGTTTAAACCATGGTTAAAACCACTTGGTTTAAACCGTGCCAACCCTGCCTAAAACAATAAAAAATTTAATTTAAAAGCAACTATTTTGGGGGAATTGTCGGGAGGGGGGAAGGAGAATTTTGGGGGGAAGTTAAAAATTTGGGTTCAGCGATCCAAAAAACTTAAAGTAAACCTTATAGGGAAAGTTCGGAGGGAAGACGGGAGGGCGAATGTAAACGATGTGAGTACCTTATTAATGTATACTGCTTCTTTGCAAGTTATTTTAGGGTGTGATTTCATAACGGAATCGTACCATTTCATGTCTGGTCTTCCATCTTGAAGGCTGCAGTTTTCTGAACACAGGGCTTGAATTTCAGGGTAGGATGGCGGGATTCAGGCTTTTAAAATCCCGCCCAAAAGAATATCATGGGCGCAAAGTTCCCGTCCAAAAAATTTCACCTTTTTCTGGAAAGTTTGCATTTTTAAACTACGATCAACTTCCGCGAATGCCTAGCAAATTTCGTGGTATTTTTGAGCGACCGATTGACACATGTTGCGAGTTTTTTACTGTGAAAGATCATTAAAATTTAAGTTTTTTTCTGTGACCGATAGATAAATTTCACTATTTTTTCCGCGATATCAGTTGACAAGTTTCGCGTTATTTTTCGTGACCAATTGGTGAATTTAGAAGTGATTCTGGTCCAAATTTTCCGAAAATTATGAAAAATCGATCATCAGTTTGAAACGCGAATTTCGTCAAAGGATCGGGGAAAACAACGTGAATTTCAGCAAAAGATGACGGAAAAAAGCACATTTCGTCAAAGGATTGCGAAAAAAAAAGCGAATTTCATCAAAGGATCGCGAAAAAACACAAATTTCATCAAAGGATCGCGTAAAAATGCAAATTTCATCAAAGGATCGCGTAAAAACGCAAATTTCGGCAAAGGATCGTGGAAAATAACACGAGTTTCGAAAAAAGGATCATGGAAAAAAAAAGCAAATTTCGTCAAAGGATCGCGGAATAAACGTGAATTTAGTCAAAGTTATCCCTATAGCAGGGGCGATTCTGGGTAAAAAAAAAAATTCTGAAATTCACAGCAAATTTTATGAAAGGTTAAGGCAGGAGGGGGAGGGGAAATCCCTCCCTGTACTAACTATGCTTTTTTTCCATTAGTATATAAAATTCTAAGTTTTCTATTGCTACTCAAACAAAAACATTCAAATTTTGCAAGAAAATAAATAATATAGTATAAATTAATTAAACGAAGCCAGCTCTTAGCCTTTTCATCAAGATTTTGACAGAAAAACAGAAAAACTTTGAAACGTTATTTTCTGCTTCCTGATTGGTTTGATTAAAAGTGTCAACAATAACACAGTTTTATAATACATGCAAGAGGGAATTATATATAAAAAAATAATTAAAGCTAAAAATATTTATTAGTTATTTTTTTATGAACCAAAAACATCAAGGGGTGTCCATTACTGGCACATCTACCCTATATGTATATATAACACTGGTGCCCGGCTAACCGAAAATTACCTTTTTTTTCTCCACAAAAATATTAAAGTACTATTACTAAACTAAATTTTAATTTACTAATTTTGTTATGCAATTCAATTATGTTATTAGAACATAGCAACTTGCAAGAACAAATTTTCTATTCACAAAACAAAACATTTTATAAGTAGTAAAGTAATATAAGAAATGAGGGAAGTTAACAAACTGAACATTCACTGTTAAAGAAAAGGGGGAAGATAGAAGTATTAAAATATTCTCTTTCCAAAGCCGGGTTGCCAGCTTTTAGCCAAGCCCCAAAAAGCCGGCTGGCATTTTTTTTTGGTTTTGAGTTTTGACCACTTAAAAAAAGTACACTACTTTTAAAAAAGGGTGGTTTACAGCTAATTCATATTAAATTTGGATTTATGGATTGGCAAGTTTCTTCCAAAATGGAAAAAAACCAAAATTTTCTTCAAATTTCAAGCAAGTTTCTTCCAAAATGGAAGAAACTGCTATTCTTGCCAAAATCGCACACCTGTCTAAAGCTTTTCAATGATTGGCTGCTTCGAGAAAAGAAATTTTGTCCAAACTATACAAAATCAATTAAAAGTTATCCATTTCAATTTAACTAGCATATTTTTTTAATTAATTAGACTTCTGAAACTAGTAGTAAATAGTATCTAGATCATTTACGAACAGCAGGCAGAATGAAACTAATAAAAGACAGTGCTTTTAATTTACATCAATTTTATTAAGGTAAGTTGTAGACTCACTTAAATCTGCAACCCTAAAAAACCCACAAATACCTAAAATACACACATCATTGCAGATGTAAACAATGAAACTTTCAATTCAGATGTAGAGACAAAATTACACACTTTTTTATTTTTATATCATTCTGTACGTATTTTAATATGTAATTCTCGTTAATATGACTGAACTCATGCTTTTTTTTATGATGGAAGTATAAATTTATTTCTGAAAAAAAAAATATATATATATATATATCAAGATATTGCTGATATCACAGGTAATTGCAATATTTTTACCAGATATATTTATATATATCATATATATTTTACCAGATATATTAATCAAGCTTTTTCAGTTATTAAGTCTGGCTAAACCTGAAATAAAACTTCCTTGTTACTTTGATGTGAATTAGTAGGGTACCTTTATGAGGGAAGTTTCATTCTAATAATTCAAGAAAAATGGATCTCATATATATTATGCATATTTAATTATATACTATTAATTATTTACTTGACCTCTGCTCTTAATAATTTAATCATTTTTAAAATATCTTAATTTTTGTTGTCTTAATTTATTACTTTACTTAAATATTTTCATATTTTACTATATTGTAAGCATTCATTACAATTTTGATTGCATTATTACATTCAAACTACTGCTTAAAAATGTAAACAAAGCATGACCAGAAATCTGTAAAATTCTAAAATCCGCACAACCTGTGGTTTCAATCTGTGCGGATTTGAGAGAGTCTACTGTAATACACAATAATAACTGTATTTAAAAATTTCATTAAAATCCTTATTCTTCTTGCAACCTGGTATAACAAAACAAAAGTTTTTTAGCAGTAGGATTTGGTTGCTGCAAATGGTTTCTCAACTTAGAATAGATGAATGCAAAAGATGAAAAAAATTCTTTCAAGTTTTACAGAACTTAAAGGAGTATTTAAAAGCATTTCAACATACGTACAGACACTTTTAGAAAATTAGCCTTTTAAAATCAGCATTGAGATATGCATGCTAGATGCTAGCAGGGGTGCAGAATATGTCCGATCCGGCGACCTAGGATCGGGGGAAATTTTAAACACCTGGGGAAATTTTGCAGAAACATATACAATTGATTTCGATTTTAACAACAAATTCCATAATTTCCTGAGATAGGAAAATTTCACTATAAATAAAAAGATCCGTATGGTGAAATTCACAAAATCGATCTCAGAATAATATGTACCGTATATCGGGTGATTCTGTTCCGAATTTTCCAAAAAATTAAGGCATGCAGTTCCGAAAATTAAAAAAATCGTTCATCAATCTGAAAATTCGGGCATAAAAATACCGCGAATTTTGTCAAAGAATTACGGAAAAAAGGCGAATTTTGTCATTAGATCGCAAAATAACCGCAAATTTCGTCATAAGATCACAAAATAACCGCAAATTTCGTCATAAGATCGCAACCACAAATTTCGCCATAAAATCGAAAAATAACAACAAATTTCGTCAAAAGATCGCGAAATAACCACAAGTTTCGTCAAACAATCGCAAAACAACTGAATTTCGTCAAAAGAGCATGAAACAACCACGAATTTCGTCTAAAGCGGAGAAATGACCACGATTTTCGTCAAAACGTGGCGAAATAACAGTTAATTTCGTCAAAGGAACGCGAAAAAAAAACGGAAATTTCGGCAAATGTTCGCGAAATGAACGCAAATTTCGTCAAAAGATCGCGAAATGAAGGCAAATTTTGTGAAAAGATCACGAAAAACCGCACATTTCGTCAATAGATCGCGAAAGAAGAACAAATTTCGCCAAACGATCACAAAACAACCGCGAATTTCATCAAAAGGGCGCGAAATGAACGCAAATTTCATCAAAAGTTCGCGAAACAACCGCAAATTTCGTCAAACGATCTCAAAACAGCTGCGAGTTTCGTCAAAAGAGCGTGAAACAAGCGCGAATTTCGTCTAAAGGGACGAAATATGACCACGATTTTCGTTAAAACATGGCGAAATAACAGCGAATTTCGTCAAAGGAACACGAAAAAAACCCCGGAAATTTCATCAAATGTTCGCAAAACGAATGCAAATTTCGTCAAAAAATCGTGAAATGAATGCAGATTTTGTGAAAAGATTGCGAACAAACTGCACATTTGGTCAAAAGATCGCAAAAGAAGAGCAAATTTCGTCAAACGATTACAAACCAACCGCGAATTTCGTCAAAGAGCGCGAAACAACCGCATATTTCATAGAAGGGCAAAATAACCGCAAAACTCGTTAAAAGGAAGGCGAAATAAACGAACATTTCGTCAAAAGATCGCAAAAAACCACAAATTTTGACAAAAGATCGCAAAACAACCGCAATTTCGTCAAAAGATCACGAAACAATCACAAATTTCGTCAAACGATCGCAAAGCAACTGCGAATTTGTCAAAAGATTGCGAAAAAACCGCAAATTTCGTCAAAAGGGACAAAATAACCACGATTTTCGTCAAAACATAGCGAAATAATGGCGAATTTCATCAAAAGAACATGAAAAAAACTCGCATATTTCGTCAAAAGATCGCGAAACAACCGCGTATTTCGTCAAAAGGGACGAGATAACTGCAAAACTCTTCGAGAAAAAAAACGCAGATTTCGGCGAAAGATCGCGAAAAAACTGCAGATTTTACCAAAAGATCGCGAAAAAAACCACAATTTCGTCAAACGATCGCAAAACAACCACGAATTTAAACGAAAAAAGCGCTAATTTCATTAAAAAGAAGTCAAAATAACTGCAAATTTCATCAAACGGCCGCGAAAAAAAAGCATAGTGCTGGGAGTGGATCTCCCCCCCCCCCCTCATTTTCCCCCACTGTGCTGTAACCTTTCAGAAAATTTGCTGTGAATTTCAGAATTTTTGCTTTTTTCACTCAGAACCACCTCTGCTATATATACTCGCGCATAAGTTGAGAAATATTGGAACTTAGGATAATACAGCATTTACCTACAACATACCGTAAAATTTTGGGGAAATTTTCATGTGGATTGGGGGAAATGTTGGGAGTAGAAACATTTTCTGCACCCCTGGATGCTAGTATAAATATGTACACATTCAGTTATTTACTGAACTGCACAGTAAAATAATGTATAAACAAACACTTTTAAATAACACATTTTTATATGAAAAATAAAGAATTTTACAGAATTGACATGAATGTAAGATTGTCTGCTTTTTTCATTCCCTAATCTGTTGTGCAGTTTAATTTTCAACAGTTGTTCTAGGTAAATAATGTCCCACAACATTGTTGAATGTATATTTAAAAATTCCAACTTCAAATGCAAAACTAGGAAATTTTATGTACAATTGTCATAAACATAATACAAAATCTGCAATTCAAATATTATCAATTAAAAATGGTAGAAGTTTAAGATTTATTTCAATTTTATTTGAATGGAATCTAATTTTTTAGGGTGTTTTAAGTATCATATTGTATGAATTTTATTTATAATTTTTAATCTTCAATTGGCTTAACTTATTTGTTACAAAATTTAACATTAAATGTAGAACTAATTGAATGAAATATCTTAATATCTGTCCCTTCTCGGGCTTAAGCAATGCAGGAAATAAAAGTTTGTTTTTGTTTTTAATTTGTTCTTCAAATTAGGTTTCTGTTTAATTGTTTTTGATTGTAGAGAATTAGAATGAAATTCTTAAAAGTTAAATTTCCTGAAACTGCTTGATATATTAATTGTACTAATTAGTAATACACATAGTATGGAGGAAATGAAACTGCAAGTTTTCGTTTTTAAATACTAAAAAAATTATATATAATAATAAAACTGCCCCCATTATGTACATAATTAGTTTATCATAGAAAAATAATCTAACAAAGAATAGCTTTTAATAACTCGTTTGACTTTAATAAAATTGTCTATTTTAAAAACATGAGCTTTAGCGCACTTAAGCCTACTCATGCCGAAAGTTCCTCATCGATACGTGATTGCATTGCTTTAGCTTAAATACAAATCTGTCCCGTAGAATGATAACTAATTTTAACTAACTGTAATAAACTTATTGAAATAATATATAAAAATAATCTTACCTTTTATCTTGATGATAAAGCTTTTTACTTCAGAAACATGACGTCGACGGCGAGGGGCGAGAGGCAGAGCGGAGTGATTTAATTCGATTCTTTCACTTGAGAAGGAATGTGTAAGTAAACAAGTTCATAAAATCCCTAGAAGTCCCCACAAATCAAAAGTTGCACACCTTTCTAAAAACTATCTTTTAATATAATTGAATTTTCAATATTTTTATAACTCTAAAATTTCATATATAATTTAAAAATAATTTTAAAAGCTGAAGTTTTCAATACAAAGGCGAAAACATTTTTAAATATATCTACAAAAATCCCCGCTGGGGAAAACAATGTGCCGGAAAAGGTAAACCTCGTTTCGTTTTTCCCTAGCTTCCCTAACTAATTTGGCCTTTGCCTGGCCGGTAAAGGCAGTATTTGTTATTTTGGGTTTTTTTTTTAAATCTACTTTCAGGGTTTTGAAAAATGTCAAATAACTTATTTTTTGAAACTGACAACTAGTCACAGTCACACACACAGAGAAAAAAAAAATAATACTTCGTTTGACTTTAATTTCTTATTATACAGAACATTTTGAAACAAGCATATTTGCACATAGACAACTTTAAGGGTAATGTTTACTTTTCCCTGCCCCCCCCCCCCTTCTTAAAATCCATAAGGATTTCATGGAACATTTGTGAAACCCTTTAACAATAAATCTAATCTTGTTTTTGTTTTATGCATTATAATTAGGAATTTAAGGTGTGCAGTATATATATTTTAAACATTTTTATTCTCAAAACATTCTATTTTATTTATTTATTTTGTCACATTTTAGATTATAATTTTTCTTTACACAGAAAATTCTGTTTTCAGTATTGTACTTTAGACTGAAAATGTCTCAAATGATACTGAATAAAATTTTAGCAGCAGTCTTTTCAGTACAAGGTTTATTTACATTTAAAAATTTATTTTTTAGAAAAATAGTTTTAAACTAAATAAAAATGTGTAATCTATTTTACTTCTTTAAATATAAATCTCATGACGTATTTATATTTTTACTAAAACCAAGATTTAAAATAATTAAGCTTACTTTGAAAGAAATGAAGAGAAAAATACATTACCTCTCTTTAATTAAATATTCGGGTTAGCCGATATTAGCTTTCTACTTTCTAGACGATGACGGACCATTACATTTTTGCCGGAAACCACCCATGTACATTTTGAGGACAATTTTTGATTTTTATAAAATATTTTCAAACTAAATAAAAATATGTAATCTACTTTACTGCTTTAAATATAAATCTCACGACATATTTACATTTTTACTAAAACCCAGATTTAAAATAATTAAACTTACTTTGAAAGAAATGAAGAGAAAAATACATTTCCTCTCTTTAATTAAACATTCGGGTTAGGTGATATTAGCCCTCAACTTTCTAGACAATGACGGACCATTACATTTTTGCCCGAAACCGCCCCTTAAGAGTTGCCGGGCAAAGTAAATGCAACAGTTCTCTCAACGTCGAAACATTAGCGGTTCGGCAATAGCTGCCGCAACTAGCGGCGGGTCACTTACGGCACAACATTGTTTGGTTACAAATGGCCTTAACTCCTTTTGGCCGCGACATATGCGCCTTTCGGCCGTAAGTTGAGTGTTTGTTGGGTATGTTCTCATGAAACTAGGGACTCTCATTGTTCTTTCGTCCACGAAAGTGTTCAAAAACTTTAAAGAAACCAATGGTTGGTTCTCCTCGTTCATTCTAGCATGTATGTACTTTTCATGAAATTTTTAGAAATTAAGTATATGTTTTCAAGAAACCAAGTTCTTTTTCAATGGAAACACTTTCAAATATTTTACAAGTCAAATAATTTCTTGGAGTTATGCAATTATTTTCCAACTCATCTTCGAGCAATGAAATCATTTTCCATTTTTCAAATGTTTTACAAGTCAAATAATTTCTTCAAGTTATTTTCATGTCTTCAAATATTTTACAAGTCAGATAATTTTCGTGAATATTTTTCAAGACTCATTATCTAGAAATGAACCATTTCACAAATACGACTTTCAATAGTTTGAAATAATTTGAAACTTGCAAAGCAAACATGGTTTAAGAGACGAAGGAGAATGTTTTCTAAATTGACTTTCCGCTGAGAGATAGAAAAATATTTTTTAACGCTCGTTCAAGAAAAATACATAAGAAATTCCTAACACAACGACATTTGTAAATAACAACTGTTTGATTAAAAATGTTTAGATTAACGAAAACTTTTAGAATGTAAAATAAAAACACTTTACATACTTTCAGAAAAGTCATTTGAAAACACACAATTTAAAAAAAAATTCAGAAAAAACGCATGAAAAGCGATTGTTGTCATATGACAACGGTTTTATGTAACAGGTTTAGGTTACAGAAAACTTTCAGCGAAAACACTTTACATAATTTCATTTTCTAGAAAAGAATCGTTTCACAAATACATCGTTAAATACTTTGAATTAATTTACAACATGCAAAACAAAACTTTAAAGGCTAAGTAAATGAAATCTAAAGATTTTCGCTTTTAAAAGAAAATTAAGTTATTTCTCAGATCAATACTTAATGAAATTTAAACAATATAAAAATAAATCACTTATAATTATAAAAATCAATTAATGATCTAATTACAATTACCAATTGGGAATTTTAACTAATTAAAAATAATTGTAACTTACATTACAGGTGAGGTAAGACGGGGTCACATCTCCCGGTCCCAGGCCCTTATGTCTACGCACAGAACAACCCCCGTTCCACCCCACGCGGCGCGTCCCGGAGGTCGCCGCCAGGAGCGGCCCGTCAGGGCCAATCCATGCGCAAACTCCTGTCAAGCCGGTGCACTGCCCATCGCGCGTCACACCGGTTATTCCCAAGAGGACGAATGGTCGCATGCGACAGATCCCGCCACTTAGCTAGAGGAGCCAAATGGTTCTTTTTCTTGGTTCCCGACCCGGTACGCCCCGACAGTCCGCAGGAACCGAGCACCTATAGAGGAGTCGGGCCTACGAACTAATTCGAGGTTTTCCGAGCTGGAGTTGGTGTACGGAGGCCCCTCTTCAAGATCTGATACCATTATCCGGCAGATACATTTATGAGGGACAACCGATTAAAGGGGAAGGTGCCGCTCGCGAGCCCAGAAGATTCGCGGAAAGTTTCTCATTGAGCGCATAGTTACAGGGGAGGTAACAAAAACACACTCAAACAAGCTTCGGATAGCAATACATTATGATGATCTAGCTATTCTTATCGCTTACTGACGTCGTTGATAACGAATAACGTGTTTGCCCTGTCAGCCAATCGCATAGTAGAGTGAAGTCATGTGATATCACATGGATTCGTGTTTAACTGATAAGGAATATGCCATCTTTTATTTTTCTTATTACACGTTGAGTCGTTGTTCGAAGAAGATGAATTTCAAGCAAGTGGTTTTTTGGTATGTCTAATTAATCTCTACAGAATTCTAATCTGTAGCATTCATTTTTCAAATGAATTTTATTTTGCAATATAAGAGATATGTGTGTGATATAATAAATGTTTTTGAACTCAGATTATAGTGTTTGTAACCAATTCAAATGTTAAAAGTAATTTACATAGTATATGATAATAGTAAAATATGTTAATGTGTGAAAAAAAAATTACAAAACACGAAGCATTTCTACTCACAAAATATTTATTTTCAAAGTTACAATATCAAATACATAAGTAAACAGAGTTTAAACAAGTTATGCAAGTTTTAATACATGCCAAGTTTAGCTGAATACACTTCTAAATTCAAAATTTTATCTAACATCCAGCCTTGCTGCATGAACTTTTCAAAGAAGTTATTCATTTTAGCAAAGGCTTCCTCCACGTGCTTAGGTCGGCTTAGAGTTGCTCTTGAACAGAAAAAGGGAGTAGCATATTCCATTTCACCATTATGTGTTAAACGACTTACAACCACATGAACTATTGCATATCATTTCAAAAAGTTTTTTTTCTACCACCTGGTAATTTAATTCATTCAAAATATCTGATCTTATACTATTAAAAAGTATGCGTAAGTCTTTATCATTCACTTCATTAGGCATGATTGTAATTATAAAAAGCACATTAAGAGCATTTTGTCTTTGAATATGCCTTCAATCAATGCATCTTTTAAAGAAGAATCAGTTTGTTTGGGTGAAACCTTGTGTGAAATGTATTTATGTGCCAGTAAAATAGTTTTGCTAGAAAAATTTTCACTACATTTGTCACATGGATGTTCTTGCATGGGCTTCATATTAATCTTCCTATGTTGTTGTAAATTACTCTTTTGAGCGAAAGATTTTTCGCACAAATCACAAGCAAATGGTTTTTTCTTGAGGTGAGATTTCATATGTCTAATCAACACAAACTTTCTGGAAAAAGCTTACGAAGGGTAACTTCTGTTTCTTCAATCCTGATGAAGAAGGTTTCACATCATTTGAAACAGGTGACGGTGAAAATTCCATATCTTGAGCCTTTAATTCTGATGATAAGGGTTGACTTTTCGAGTTGGATTCATCAACAACACTCAACAAAGATGATTGCATGCTTCGTTCCATTACAACATAAATTAAAACGACTGAATCACACTTCAATGACAATACACACAATGGTGAAATTATCTCATTCCATGCAAATTTATACAATCATAGGGGGCGCGCATGTGCAGAAAATTATAAATACTAAACCATATGATTGGTTTAGAATATTTTGCTAGTCACGTGACCTAAATCACGTAAGATGATTGGCGCGCTAGCTTAACAGAAATTTTTAGAAATTTCGTGACTTTTATTCCTGTAAATTTATTTAATGGTTACTGAAAATGCGCAAAATGTCTAAGAGTGAATTATTTAATCTTTAACTTGCCTTTGTTTGAAGTCTAACCTAATCGATTCCTCAAGCAGAAGTTTGAAAAATTCATTTTATGTAATAAGTAGAATTATTTCCTAAGTCGAACCATGCTATTTTATAAAAGAAACTTCAAATGATTCCTTTAGAAAAAAAATTCTTTCTCGCAAATATTATGCAAAAATCAAGTTAATTTTCTGAAAAGATCTAACACATCGATAAATATGTGAATGTATAGTAAACACTGCAAAATATGTATCAACTTTAAAGAGAAACTTTATTTATTTTTCAACCAACGAAATATTTCTTTTGCTTTTAGATTTTTACTATTATTATTATTATTTCAAGGTTGTCATTATTATTATTATTATTATTTCAAGGTTGTCATTATTATTATTATTAATATTTCATTGTTATTATTATTATTATTATTATTATTTCACCTTGCAAATTTAGAATTCCTTTATAAACTAAACACATATTATAAGAAAAACGCAAATTTCATTTAAAAATGTTGTAAAATATTGAAATCTTGAAAGGCATACTCCTGAAAATAAAAGTTCGACAAGAAGCGTTAAGATTTAGCTATCAAAAGCTTTTCTTCAAAGAAGAAATCTTATTTTTGAATCGTTTCATTTCTCTCTTTTAAATAAAAAAGATTCGTCTTTCTTTTAAATAAATTGAATTCATCTTTCTTTTTAAAAAATTAGTCATCATTCTTTGCTATTTGCAAGTTTTAAAACCTCTGTATTTACTTTAAATGTTCTAGTTTTAATAAATTTACTCGAAACGCGTAATGCATTCTTGCGTTATGATGGTACATCACAAACAAGAAGTGTAGACCGACTGTCGCCAGCGCAAATGGATAAGACGCGTTGCTTTGCTCTGAGTTTCCTTGAGTGATATCGAAAACAGATGTTATCATTAAGTGTGCCTTTTTCTGTCTGCGGAAAGGGTGAAATTAGAGTTATATTAAATAAAATCCGTTTTTGAGATTACTTAAATAGGGAAACGAGGCTATTCATTAGCGAGTTGTTAAGAGACTTTTATCGTAAAGTGGCAACACTATTATAATAAAACATTTATATTATGAGAAATGGCAACTCAAATATTATCTGGTATATAAGCGGAGCAAGTCACATCACGTCTCATTATCTTTCTGCTACTTAGCTGTAATAATATTTCTTCAGTATTTTTATAGTTTGTGCGCGTTAATTTCGTTTATACCATAAGTTCAATGAACGGACAAGATCTATCTTCTCATCTTGAAAGTCAAGTAAGCTTTTATTTCATATTATTTTATAAACACAATAAATCAAATAATTTTGCAATTTCAAAATAAAATATTAGTCTATTCTAAGACATATCCTCCCAATTTTCTAACACACATTTATTATATACGAACAATAGTAAATAAAAGTTCTCAAAATAAGAAAACATTTTCCTGAAAAATGCATTAAGTTCGAAAAAAAAAATATTTCCTCTAATTAAGATCGTGAAATAAATTAAGTTCCCAAAATAAAAAGAATGAAATTCTTTCCCGCGAATTTTCAAAGTTCCGTTAAATAAATAAAATAGCGATTCTTCTTTAAAAAATTCTATTTCCTCTAAAATAAAGTTCGCAAAATAAAAAAAAATCTATCGCTAGGTATTTTTAAAAGAAAATAAAAATTACTCACAAAATTCATACCTCGCGCGAAAAAATAAATATATAAAAGTTCACAAAATATAAAACAGTTTTCTGAAAAATAAATTAAGTTTGAAAATAAAAATTCGCAAAATAATTGTAACACCTGAAAATAAATTCAGATTGCAAAAATTTTCTGTCTCCTCAAAATAAAATTCGAAAAATAAAATTCATAAAATATTTCCAACACCTCTAAAAGTTAATTCTCAAAATAAAATTCATTTCGCAAAAATTTTCTATTCCCCCTAAATAAAAATTAAATTCGAAAATAAAATTCTCGAAATAAATTTTCTAACTCCTGAAAATAAAATTCGTAAAATAATTCTAACAGCTCTAAAATTTAATTCTCAAAATAAAATTGCTCTCAAATACTTTTATAACATCTGAAAATAAAATTTGTAAAATAATTCTATCTCTGCCAAATAAAGTCGCAAAATAAGATTCATAAAAAATTTCTGTCTCCTCAGAATTTAAAATTAACTTCGAAAATAAAATTCGTAAAACATTTTCTAACACCTAAAAATAAAATTCGAAAATAAAATTCGAAAAATAAATCTAACACCTGAAAATAAAATTCTCAAAATAAAATTTCTAACTAGTCAAAATTAAAAATATTTTCTATGACTTAAAAATAAAAATTCTTAAAATAATTCTAACACATAAAAATAAAATAAATTTTCTAACACCTCTAAAATAAAATTACGTTCGAAAAATAAAATTCGAAAAATGTTTCTAACATCTGAAAATAAAATTTCTAACTAGTCAAAATTAAAAATATTCTCTCAAACATTTTCTAAGACTTGAAAATAAAATTCGTAAAATAAAAATAAAGTTCCGTTAAAATAAAATAAATAAAATACCCTCGTACTATAATACGGTATCTCCCAAAAAATAATTCCGTCAAATATTTTCAAAGTCTCGCTAATTCATTCATTTCTCGAAATAAATACCCTTGTATTATAATACAAGTTCTTTTCAGTTCCCAACAGCATACTCTAACACACCTCCTTCTAACCTCCACCATCGAAATGCGTTTCCTCCACCACCGATTCTTATCAGCGCGCGCGGTGTGCCACCACAGGCTAGCACATCACCGCCTCAGGCCCACAGGTGACGCTGAACTGTCATAATCACACTGCTCAAGTCCTTTCGACGTTCAGTAAATAAATGCAATTTTTTTTTGGACGGGAACAAATAATGACAATTTCATTAATTTATCTAACGCTTTGAGAGTTTCCTAAAAGAATAGGGCAGGGGAGTTTATTGATTGTCATTCTTAATTCGTCTTCAGAGTTAAATTCATTGTCTAAAAGGCATAAAGGTGTTTAAACACTTAAAAGTTACCGGAATAATAATAATAAAAAAAAATTCTAAACTTAGTTTAGAAGTTTGATGAATAATGCGCCCTTCGGAATTATTTTTCTAATGAAACTTTCTTCAAGTGACCAGAAAAAACGGAATTTGTTTCATTTTCTTCAAAGAAATTGGTCGCTCATAGAGGGAGTTCATTTGGGATGGTCTCTGAATGGAGGTAAAATTAGTATTGAGCCTATGGCAGTAAATTTCGTTCAATGAAAAAATGATCTCTCAGGGAGGTGGTCGCTTAATGTAGGTGGTCGCACAGGGAGGTTTCACTGTATTTATAATATGACTTTGTATTCTCAGTCATAATAATTTTAGAAACGGCAATATTTAAAACGGACAAGTTGAAAAGCGACGCACGTAAACAATATATGTCGTTTGTTGTCATGAACTGTGACGTCAGGTGTGTTACGAAGCGCTTTCGGGATACGGTAAATAGTGCGATATTAAAACAATCATAAATCAATAATAAAAGCTCAAAAAAAAAAATACGCAGGCTATCCTTCTTATTTTTTCATGTACTATAGTTTCGTGATAAAGTTAGAAAACGTCCAAATTCTCCATTCTGCTATTAAACAAATAATATTAACACAAAAAAGGAATAATTCGCAGCTATGCATTTTTATGAAAAAATGGATGAAATCTACAGAAATTAATATTTATATGCTGAAGAATGAAAAACGTTTTTCAATTCCTTATAAAAGGTGCATATCTTAAACTATAATCGGTTCCTTCCGCATAACAAACTTTTGTGGTGAGTCCCTGGAAATCAGACCAAATTAAAAATTTGACACCCTTATCGGAAAGATTCGATGCTTTTATAGAAAAGGGGGAACACTGTTCGATTGCTTTAACAGCAATACATGGCAATTATATGCACTTACAAATGAAAGTGATTTCGTAAATGTACAGAGCAGATCTGGGCAATGGACTTTACCCACGAATTGCAACAGCCACGCCTCTGCGGGAATTTTCCCTCCGAAAAAGACTGTTGGTTAACGAAGGGGAAGCAGTGTTAAAATATTCTTCACGCCTGTTGGTGTTTTTTCTTTTGTTTACCCGCGGCTGACGCCACATGAGATTATAAAGTAATGGCAAGCGCATTCTCCTGACGAGAAGAAGAAAACTGAAATTGCAAAACAAAATATACAAAAAGGATTTAGTTTACAATTACACTGTTAAAAATAAAGTGCGATGTTTCACCACGAAAATGGTTAAAAGTCGCTGAAATTTAGCTGCAACCAAGATATAGGTGATAAGTTTCACCAGTTTATTGGTGCTTTCATAAATACCATTATATTAGTGAAATGTTAAACCATGATTCAGGTTTTATATAAATCCAATTTTCTGGTGAAAGGTTGAACCATAAATCAGGATTTTTTTAATCCAATTTTATAGTGAAAGGTTGAACCATAAATCAGGGTTTTTTTAAATCCAATTTTCTGGTAAAAGTTTGAACCATAATTCAGTTTTTTTTAAATCTAATTTTCTGGTAAAAGGTTGAACCACAAATCAGGATTGTTTTTAAATCCATTTTTCTGGTGAAAGGTTTAACCATGATTCAGAGTTTTTTAAATAACATTTTCTGGTGAAATGTTAAATCATAATTCAAGGTTTTCTCTATTCCAATTTTGGTTGAACCACGATTCAGGATTTTCTCTCATCTTTATGAGGAAAGGTTACACCGGATTGTAGTTTTCTTTTTTTTCCCCCTCACTTTGGTTTTCAATTTATCATTTTATTGTATAATAAACAAAATTTCAGATTATGCGAGATTATATTGCAGTAGGGAAAGCATATATATATATTTTTTCATTAAACCGAACATTATTAAATTTTTAATTATTGATTCGATTGTCTTTGAAACATATTTAAAAAACAGATGTAAACCAGTTTGATCTAATTTGATTTCACAAAGTAACTGCATTTTTTTTTTTTTCTTCTCACAAATATTACCATTCTGTCATTGTACTTTTTGGAATATTTCTCTGCACTCACTTACACTTAGTCCATTTAGTGCTTGCTTATTCACAAAAAAATATTAAAAAAATAATAATAATTTTCTTAGATTTAAATGCATACCCAGTTTTTATTATATTTTAATTTAAACAATGGCTGAATGAATTTCTTCAACCAATATTAATTTTTGCACAGGTTTGAAAAAGTTTTTTCCACAATGCAGTTAGCTGCTGCTTTCATGATCTGTAATTGTTTTTTTTTTTTTTTTAATTGTTGTGAATCTATAGATGGGCGATTCCATGGAGAGTTTCACACACATAACGCAGGCTTTAATTTGCATTTATTCAATTATTTATTAAATTTTAATGTTAATTCTGATTTTAAGTGGTATGGTAAATAAGTTATTGATATATTTTTAAATTTAAATGTGTGGCAATAAAACTCACAGAAGTATATCATTTAATTTCATTACTCAAAATGTGCTTTTTTTCTACTTCAGAAAAAAAAGCACAATTTGAGTAATTAAATTATATATTTCTGTGAGTTTTACTTACACACATTTAAACTAAAAAATATGTTAATAACTTATTTACCATACCACCTAAAATCAGAATTAACATTAAAATATAATAAATAATTCAATAAATGCAAATTAAAGCCTGCGTTATGTGTGTGACTCTCCACATGGAATCGCCCAGATGCTGAAATTTTTATATTATACAGTTTTCAAATTTTTACCTTCTTTTCACAAAACAAAAAATAAAAGTATTTTAATTAGCAAAAAATATTTATAGACATTTCTGCATATACTTAATATAAAGGTACAATTGTTACACATATGAAAATTTCACATATTTTCACTATTTTAAGTTACATAATTTTTAATAGTACTATTTTTGAACAGTAAAATTGACTAAAAAAAAATTAATTTTTCTACTGTTGCTGACATATATCGACAGTAACAATCTAAGCAATCCACTTCCCCTTTTCCTCAAATTGAATTATTGTCACATAATTTTCATTTTTACGTCGTTAAAAGGGGGGGGGGGTTGCAATGTGAAATGCAATTAAATTAAATCTGTATTTCAATTTACTGATTTTTCATAGTTTTAAAAATAATTTTCAAGCATGATTCTTTTAAAAATTTATACTGCACACAGCTCGATTATGCAAAATTAGCTCATTTGGATATAAAAACAACAACAACAAAAAAAAAAACTCAGAATTTGTTTCTGTTTAACATTCAATAATGAATATGACACTTTTCAATAAATAAAGACAAAACATAACGGATACATAATAAAAGTATATGCGTAAACACTGAAATAATCAGCATGAAAAAGGCAGCTATAAGTAGCAGAATCCATTTAACCTCTAATATCAGCTAATACAAAAGTATTACTTTAAATTTTAAAGCGTTTTTTAAATACACAATGTACATCCATAGTATATTAAATACTTACTTTGAAGGGTTAATTTAATAACAGCAGTGTCGCCACCAAGCGACTAATTATTGTTACATATATATTTTTTCAGTATTCCTAAATGATAATCTATGATGACAATTTATTTATTTTTTAACAATACTCGTAGAGAAGAAAAATATTCACCAACAGCAGCCTTGCAATAGCTGAAAAAAGAAATGATTACAGGCACAATTAAATAGCAACACATTTAAGTTGGTTTGCGGTATGCCGCTCCATTTATTGAAAATACAAATTATATAATCATTAGATTATATGTATAGTATGTCAGACTAATATTTATTGTAATATAATATCATTTTACATAGAGTTTCTCTCAGACAGTTTTAGGAGGGTGCTGCACTCTGTCTGACCATTCAGGTCATCAAATATTTAAATTCTTGAAGCTTAGTATATTCTGAATCAGGATTTCAGTCAGGTAAAATGGAAGAGATCCAAGCATCAGGTTAATTTCTCCACCTGTTTTAAATGAAAGAGTAAATATTTTAAGACATAAAATTGTTTCTTGTGCAGACATAACAATAAAAGTCAAATTTCACACAGGAGAAATAATCAAAAAATTAAACAGCATATAATTCAAATCTCTTTTACAAGGAAATCTTCAGCATTTGAAAAATCAATCAGTGTTCAAAATCATTGATGGTCCACTGGTCAGAGAAAACCAAAAATGATATTGGACATTGGACCACTAATTTGAAAATTTTAGTAGTCAGCAGGATCAATAACTTGTTCCCCCTTCTCTCACAGGGTCACACTCACAGGTAAACTTAAGTTTTCCCGTCTCAGAGAAAACCACAACAAAGCAAAAATCACACAATTTTATTTATTTAAAAAAAATAAATAAAACTGCATTAAACGTAAACCTTAGTCAATTGAAATATTGGAAATATCTAAATAATTTTATAGTTTTTCTTTATGTACTGTTTATTTAATTTTTAGTCATAATTTTACATTTTATTATGTTGAAAATTTTGGATAACTGCAAAGTAAGTTTGTAAGAAAAGACTGCAGAATTCTCCAATTGTTAGGTAGAAGAAGAATATTGTGAAATTCTTGAATTCTTGTGGAAAAATATTGCAAAAAGTGTCAGCTGGTTGAGGAAAAAAATTCGTCAGTTGTGATTAACAAAAACTGACGTTTGCCATTTGGCTGCAATAGGGTGTCAACGATTTTAATCAGTTGATTTAAATCAACGATTAAATCATGATTTTAATCAACTGATTTTTTTTTTTAAATCATTGATTAAAAACACAAATTTTCTAAATTTTAAAACGACATATAAAATTATTAAAATCTAAGATGAACAGAATTAGAAAACCAAAATAATAAGTGGCATTTTTAGAAAAGACGATACTCTTCGTTTTATGATTTTGAATTTTTATGAGCGAATGTTATTAATCATGGTCAAATGTTTATAAAATTGAATTAAGACACTCTATTCATTCAAGGAATGCAGTAATTCCCTCACAAAACAAAATAATCATGAATGTAAATGATGTTATATCAAATACAGGGTGTAAAAAAAAAATCTGATTTTTTTTATTTTTTTTCCTGTGTTAGAATATTAAACATCTACCAAGAATTAAGCATTTCAAAAATGAATAACCCTCCAATAACATAATCTGTTTTTTTTTTTTTGCTTTAATTAATAAAATTTTAATTATGTAATTATAGAAATAAAAAAAAACTGCAAATTAAAAATTTCTTTAGTAGCATATAACATTAGGTGCACTAATATTTTGTAATAATTATATAAACCAATATTAAATACTCCTTATATTTTAAAGTTATTGATAAATTGCAAATTTATGATACAGATTAAATTTAGTGATTATTAAACAATTAACTGTTTAATTAAGAACACAATCTACATTTTTGAAAAAGTGGTTGAAAAAAAGGTGATAAATAATCGTTTGATAAATTCATAAAGCGGCCAATAATTTTACACAGGTTCTAAAGCATATTTATGTCAAATTGATCAAAAATTGTAGCAATGTATACAGCAAACTCACACATAATTTATAAATAGATTACAAAAATTGTATTTTGAAATTTAAATCAGATTGTTTCCCCACAACATTAAAATATCTGAATAGCTACTAAATATTATAATATTTTGAAGTTATTTAACATTTAGTTAGATGTTTTTTTAAATGTATAATACTTCTTTTTACACAGTTTAACATTGTTATAATTAACAATAACAAATATTACAGTTTTTACAAGTGATTTAGTGATAATTTTCATTACTGATTATAATGCTTTTTTACTCTATTTCAAAAAATCAGAAAATATGTGATTTTATCATCTGATTTAAATCAGTTGATTAAAATCACTGACACTCTATTGCTATGTTTATTGTATATAAAAGAATGAATAATTTGATTATTAAAAGGAAATTCTGACATTGTAAGTTATATTAGATTATATGTTTAAATTATATGTTTCCCCATGTTAGACCATCATTCCCTCACACATTGCTATTATCTCAAATATCTACCACTAATGAGCAGTAGCAGTCTAGCATCCTTCACAGAGAAGAAGCTATTTTGAGCACTTGTCAGTCCAGCAACATAAATTGGTGGTGTAAGATTTTGTTAATTTTACAGAATTTTTTTTTAGTCAGTATATCCGGAAGCGTTTTTATTAGCAGTCATTCCCTCACACAGAATATTCATTTTTTTTTTTGTAAATATCAAAAATTTTAATTTTATCATACATTATATATTAAGTGTTTCCCTTAAAGGAAACAGTTTGGATTTCTTCATAATTTTGCATTTCCCCCCTACAACTAGTAAAAATGTCTTATTTCATCATTCCCTCACATTTTTTATTTTATTTTTTCCACAAATTTTTATTTTATTTTTTTTGTTAAGTCAAATTTTTAAAACAATTTCTGTTGCTATTAAAATCTTCAATAATTGTCTGATTTCTTACCATTTATCTAATTTTTATGAAAATTTACATATGCATCATTCAAGTCAGACTGCTGGCCAAATTTGCAAGTATTGTAGAGAACAACCCAAGTCACAATACCTGTAGAAACTATCCAAATTATGTTCATCTCAGATTTGAATACTTTTATGTCATTTTAAACATTTTGAAAATTTTTGATTTTAATCAATGATTTTAAAAAAAAAATCACTTTATTAAAATCATGATTCAAATCGCTGATTTAAATCATTGACATCCTGATCAAATATAAAGACAATAATAGAAAAAAAAATCTGGATACATGTATCTTTTAAAAACTATGCTTAAAATTCATATAAATCTTTTTTTTATTATTTTGTTTGTATAAATTACTTTAAACATGGTAACTAATGTTTAAGATACTGATAGAGATATATATTATAAGTTTTTAAAAGTAATAAGTTGCATTTTTAGAAAAGGCGATACTCTTCATTTTATGAATTTGAATTTTTATGAGAGAATGTGATTATTTATGGTCAAATGTTTATAAAATTGAATTAAGGCACTCTATTCATTCAAGGAATGCAGTAATTCCCTCACAAAACAAAATTATCATGAATGTAAATGATGTTACATCAAATATAAACACAATAATAGAAAAAAAAATCTGGATACATGTAACTTTTTCAAAACAATGCTTAAAATTCATATAAATCTCTTTTTTTTATTATTTTGTTTGTAAAAATTACTTTAAACATGGTAACTAATGTTTAAGATACTGATAGAGATATATATTATAAGTTTTTAAAAGTAATAAGTTGCATTTTTAGAAAAGGCGATACTCTTCGTTTTATGAATTTGAATTTTTATGAGCGAATGTTGTTATTCATCGTCAAATGTTTATAAAATTGAATTATGGCACTCTATTCATTCAAGGAATGCAGTAATTCCCTCAGAAAACAAAATTATCATGAATGTAAATGATGTTACATCAAATATAAAGACAATAATTGAAAGAAAAAAAAATCTGGATACATGGAACTTTTTAAAAACAATGCTTAAAATTCATATAAATCTCTTTTTTTTATTATTTTGTTTGTATAAATTACTTTAAACATGGTAACTAATGTTTAAGAGACTGATAGAGATATATATTATAAGTTTTTAAAAGTAATAAGTTGCATTTTTAGAAAAGGCGATACTCTTCGTTTTATGAATTTGAATTTTTATGAGCGAATGTTGTTATTCATCGTCAAATGTTTATAAAATTGAATTATGGCACTCTATTCATTCAAGGAATGCAGTAATTCCCTCAGAAAACAAAATTATCATGAATGTAAATGATGTTACATCAAATATAAAGACAATAAGAGAAAAAAAAAATCTGGATACATGTAACTTTTTAAAAACAATGCTTAAAATTCATATAAATCTCTTTTTTTTATTATTTTGTTTGTATAAATTACTTTAAACATGGTAACTAATGTTTAAGATACTGATAGAGATATATATTATAAGTTTTTAAAAGTAATAAGTTGCATTTTTAGAAAAGGCGATACTCTTCGTTTTATGAATTTGAATTTTTATGAGAGAATGTGATTATTTATGGTCAAATGTTTATAAAATTGAATTAAGGCACTCTATTCATTCAAGGAATGCAGTAATTCCCTCACAAAACAAAATTATCATGAATGTAAATGATGTTACATCAAATATAAAGACAATAATTGAAAGAAAAAAAAATCTGGATACATGGAACTTTTTAAAAACAATGCTTAAAATTCATATAAATCTCTTTTTTTTATTATTTTGTTTGTATAAATTACTTTAAACATGGTAACTAATGTTTAAGAGACTGATAGAGATATATATTATAAGTTTTTAAAAGTAATAAGTTGCATTTTTAGAAAAGGCGATACTCTTCGTTTTATGAATTTGAATTTTTATGAGCGAATGTTGTTATTCATCGTCAAATGTTTATAAAATTGAATTATGGCACTCTATTCATTCAAGGAATGCAGTAATTCCCTCAGAAAACAAAATTATCATGAATGTAAATGATGTTACATCAAATATAAAGACAATAATTGAAAGAAAAAAAAATCTGGATACATGGAACTTTTTAAAAACAATGCTTAAAATTCATATAAATCTCTTTTTTTTATTATTTTGTTTGTATAAATTACTTTAAACATGGTAACTAATGTTTAAGAGACTGATAGAGATATATATTATAAGTTTTTAAAAGTAATAAGTTGCATTTTTAGAAAAGGCGATACTCTTCGTTTTATGAATTTGAATTTTTATGAGCGAATGTTGTTATTCATCGTCAAATGTTTATAAAATTGAATTATGGCACTCTATTCATTCAAGGAATGCAGTAATTCCCTCAGAAAACAAAATTATCATGAATGTAAATGATGTTACATCAAATATAAAGACAATAATAGAAAGAAAGAAAAATCTGGATACATGGAACTTTTTAAAAACAATGCTTAAAATTCATATAAATCTCTTTTTTTTATTATTTTGTTTGTATAAATTACTTTAAACATGGTAACTAATGTTTAAGATACTGATAGAGATATATATTATAAGTTTTTAAAAGTAATAAGTTGCATTTTTAGAAAAGGCGATACTCTTCGTTTTATGAATTTGAATTTTTATGAGAGAATGTGATTATTTATGGTCAAATGTTTATAAAATTGAATAAGGCACTCTATTCATTCAAGGAATGCAGTAATTCCCTCACAAAACAAAATTATCATGAATGTAAATGATGTTACATCAAATATAAAGACAATAAGAGAAAAAAAAAATCTGGATACATGGAACTTTTTAAAAACAATGCTTAAAATTCATATAAATCTCTTTTTTTTTATTATTTTGTTTGTATAAATTACTTTAAACATGGTAACTAATGTTTAAGATACTGATAGAGATATATATTATAAGTTTTTAAAAGTAATAAGTTGCATTTTTAGAAAAGGCGATACTCTTCGTTTTATGAATTTCAATTTTTATGAGCGAATGTTGTTATTTATGGTCAAATGTTTATAAAATTGAATAAGGCACTCTATTCATTCAAGGAATGCAGTAATTCCCTCACAAAACAAAATTATCATGAATGTAAATGATGTTACATCAAATATAAAGACTATAATAGAAAAAAAAAATCTGGATACATGTAACTTTTTAAAAACAATGCTTAAAATTCATATAAATCTCTTTTTTTTATTATTATTCTGTTTGTATAAATTGCTTTCAACATGGTAACTAATGTTTAAGATACTGATAGAGATATATATTATAAGTTTTTAAAAGTAATAAGTTGCATTTTTAGAAAAGGCGATACTCTTCGTTTTATGAATTTGAATTTTTATGAGAGAATGTGATTATTTATGGTCAAATGTTTATAAAATTGAATTAAGGCACTCTATTCATTCAAGGAATGCAGTAATTCCCTCACAAAACAAAATTATCATGAATGTAAATGATGTTACATCAAATATAAAGACAATAGAAAAAAAAAAAATCTGGATACATGTAACTTTTTCAAAACAATGCTTAAAATTCATATAAATCTCTTTTTTTTATTATTATTCTGTTTGTATAAATTGCTTTCAACATGGTAACTAATGTTTAAGATACTGATAGAGATATATATTATAAGTTTTTAAAAGTAATAAGTTGCATTTTTAGAAAAGGCGAAACTCTTCGTTTTATGAATTTGAATTTTTATGAGCGAATGTTATTATTCATCGTCAAATGTTTATAAAATTGAATTATGGCACTCTATTCATTCAAGGAATGCAGTAATTCCCTCAGAAAACAAAATTATCATGAATGTAAATGATGTTACATCAAATATAAAGACAGTAGAAAAAAAAATCTGGATACATTTAACTTTTTAAAAACAATGCTTAAAATTCATATAAATCTCTTTTTTTTATTATTTTGTTTGTATAAATTACTTTAAACATGGTAACTAATGTTTAAGATACTGATAGAGATACAGGGGCGTAGCTACAGATATTTTTTCGGGGGGGAGAGTTCAAAAATTTCCCAACTTGAAACAAATTCCTCCAACTTTCAACTAAAGTGATATGCACAAAGTGTGTAATAATGATGATAATGAAGTTTATGCATAATTCCTTTCCAAAGAAAAATTTTGAAACTAGAAACATAAAAATTCTAATTATTGGTTTGTTTAATAAACAAACAAACACGCGTTTTACTTTATTCTGTCTTCACAAGACGAAAGTATTGAATTCGTAAAAAAATTCTACAACTGGTTTTCGACGGTTTGATACGTTTTAGAAGGTCCTGAACATAATTTGACTGTGTTTAGAAAATGTCTGTCTGTGTGAATGTGACACAAATTTTGTGGGTGCTCTATCTCAAGAATTAATTCGCGGAATTTTATAAAACTTTAGATTCAGTTATACCTTGATAAAAATTAATGCTGATTAGTTTTTGGTGTAAATTACCCAAAAGGTGGCGCTGCTATGCTGTATTTTTCACGATTTACATGATTTTAGCGATAGTTATATCTCAAAAACTGTTGCACAGAATTTGATCAAATTTTATATTCTGTTAAACCTTGACCTAATTTAGTGCTTATTAGGTTTTTGTATATATCTGTGGCACTGCTGTGCAGTATTTTTCACGGTTTTCGCGTTAGCTATATCTGGAAAACTAATGCACGGAAATTTAGTCAAACTTCATATTCGGTTACACTTCCTTATTGGGCTTGGGTGTATACTGTCCAAAGGTATCACTTTTGAGCTCTTTGGGTTTGGAATTTTGGTTGCAGACATCTAAGAGCATGGGTGTCGAAATTCAATGATTTGTTTGAAAAATGCGACGCTTCTATCTCCTTTTTAAATGCACACAATTAAACGAATTATAAATTAAATGCTCATAATTAAACCTTTAGAATTCATTATTATGGGCATAGAATTGTTATTTAATTTTAACATTGTGATTGCAAATTTTGAAGTATTAACATGTATGGGATAGAATAAGCTTTTAGGATTCGCACATCCAAATTGTTTTCATTTAACATAAATTCTTTTGGTCTTCAAAGAATCTAACCCTGATGAAGCTAACCTAACATCGTCCAGTTTAATAAAATCCACTATTTCACTTTCACATTTTAAAAGCATTAGGCTGTCAAATCTGTCAGACCTCATTGTAGCTTGCAATATATATTTTTACAATTTTTATTTGACTAAAGATTCTTTCATTAGATGCAACGCCAAAAAGATAAGCTGCTGTAAATGTTAAGGTACGAGTATATAGTTTGACAGTGTGACCCAAATAGTCTTTGAATTTCATGGCATGAGTAAAAGGTTTGTTAAGTGAGTTGGGATTTGGTTTATTTCTATTTGACTCTGCAAGTCATGTACATCCGGTTTCTCATATCCAGGTGGAAACATTATTAACTTTTCTAAGTTAGTGATACTCAAATTTGCCTTGCACAATTGTAATTTAAATATGCAATGTATTGGTGCAATATTCTCCTGATATAGGAAACATTGTCATTTAAGCCCATTACTAAATTGCCGAAATTTTCTTGTATTTCTTATAACTCTTCCCTGTAAAACTTATGTGTATCAATGTCCATTGCTATGCTATTATTTTTATCTATTCCATTTGGTGAAACCGTTTTCCCACGGTGCTTTCAGAAGTCAGCTTCTTCAATCACTACCTAATATTCATAATTGTTTATGAACTTGTCTATAAGGAAATCTTTATTTCTTCAAAATTTTATTCAAGTGCAACCTGTCAGTGTTTATGTCAACCTGTATGTCGATTTTTTTCTTCAGTTGATGGACTGCTTACATGGTCATATTTCTGTTCCAAATTCAAATCATCCACATTTTTACCTTTTTCATCCTCGAATGGATTTTTAGATGCTCCAAAATCTTGCACGAAAACTTTTTTCCTATTATGAAAGGTTCTTTCGTGCTAAGATTTATAGTGATTTTTTAGAACAGCTTTAAACAGACAACACTGGACTTTTGGTTTAAAATTTCATAAACACCTATAAATATAAATGAACAGGACATATATATATTTCTGCACACAAATAAAGGTAAAATGTGGCAAATTTATCTAAACTAACGACTTCTTACATTCACATTTGCTCATATAATGCTTTTGTCTTTACAGCAAAGGGTTAACTAATTTTCGGAGCAAAAAAATCACGAGAATGAGTAAAATATTGTCCAAAAATCGCAAAATTAGTGCAATTTGTGAAAACTCATCAAATCTTCTTGCCCAGCTGTGTTTCAAGTAGGTGACTACATTCCTATCTGTTGTGCTACAAGTGATCTCCAATTTTCAAAAGAAGCTGCAATCCCTTTGGATTAAAATAGCTGGATTCTCTTTTAGCAGGGGAAAGGGAGGAAGGGTGAAATTTTTGAGAAAGGTACAAAGTTTTGAAGTAAATAAAGGAACTGGATAGTCAGCCGTTGGTGGATAGGAGAAGAGAAATTTAGGTCTGGTAGATGTATAATATTTTTGTAGATCTGAAAAATACAATGATAGATTGAGTGTGGCTGATTTCTTTTTGTATTTCTTTTGATAATTTAACTTGCTTACTGTTACAGTACTTAGTCAGAAACATAATCACCAAAACAATAAAAAATTCATAATGTCTCAAAAATCCAGAATTTCCCAACTCTAAGCTCAAATTTCCCAACTTCACAAATATTGGGGGGGGAGGCTCCCCCCCCATACCCCCCCATGGCGACGCCCCTGTAGAGATATATATTATAAGTTTTTAAAAGTAATAAGTTGCATTTTTAGAAAAGGCGATACTCTTCGTTTTATGAATTTGAATTTTTATGAGCGAATGTTGTTATTCATCGTCAAATGTTTATAAAATTGAATTATGGCACTCTATTCATTCAAGGAATGCAGTAATTCCCTCAGAAAACAAAATTATCATGAATGTAAATGATGTTACATCAAATATAAAGACAATAATAGAAAGAAAAAAAAATCTGGATACATGCAACTTTTTAAAAACAATGCTTAAAATTCATATAAATCTCTTTTTTTTATTATTATTCTGTTTGTATAAATTGCTTTCATCATGGTAACCAATGTTTAAGATACTGATAGAGTTATATATTATAAGTTTTTAAAAGTAATAAGTTGCATTTTTAGAAAAGGCGATACTCTTCGTTTTATGAATTTGAATTTTTATGAGCGAATGTTATTATTCATCGTCAAATGTTTATAAAATTGAATTATGGCACTCTATTCATTCAAGGAATGCAGTAATTCCCTCAGAAAACAAAATTATCATGAATGTAAATGATGTTACATCAAATATAAAGACAATAATAGAAAGAAAAAAAAATCTGGATACATGCAACTTTTTAAAAACAATGCTTAAAATTCATATAAATCTCTTTTTTTTATTATTATTCTGTTTGTATAAATTGCTTTCATCATGGTAACCAATGTTTAAGATACTGATAGAGTTATATATTATAAGTTTTTAAAAGTAATAAGTTGCATTTTTAGAAAAGGCGATACTCTTCGTTTTATGAATTTGAATTTTTATGAGCGAATGTTATTATTCATCGTCAAATGTTTATAAAATTGAATTATGGCACTCTATTCATTCAAGGAATGCAGTAATTCCCTCAGAAAACAAAATTATCATGAATGTAAATGATGTTACATCAAATATAAAGACAGTAGAAAAAAAAATCTGGATACATTTAACTTTTTAAAAACAATGCTTAAAATTCATATAAATCTCTTTTTTTTTATTATTTTGTTTGTATAAATTACTTTAAACATGGTAACTAATGTTTAAGATACTGATAGAGATATATATTATAAGTTTTTTAAAGTAAAAAGTTGCATGTTTAGAAAAGGTGATACTCTTCGTTTTATGAATTTGAATTTTTATGAGAGAATGTTATTATTCATGATCAAATGTTTATAAAATTGAGTTAAGACACTCTATTCATTCAAGGAATGCACTATTTCACTCACAAAATAGAATTTATACCACACATTAAAACAATAATTCAAACGAATTTCGCTTCGGATATAATGCAGATCGGAAATACTTTAGGCTTAAGCAAAATATTCAGCATTTGCCGGTAAAAGAAATACGTTGATACGAAATTTTGTTTACGAGAGTTACAGCAAAATATTATTATGTGTATAACAGTAAAATAAACAATCACTAGTGCACTTACTTCGAGTATTTCATGGATTGACATGGCGAAAAACTAAACCTGGATACCAGTATCCACGTTTCTGCTTGAGATATCTAAGTTTTGATTCGGCATCGGCAGAGCGGAAGACGCCATTAAACTTTATCGATTGTTGCCACTCAACGATAACAAATGTTGAACCATAATTTCGGATATAGTGCATCCGACATGTAATTATCTTTTCCAGACATTTTTACTTGAACGAAAAACATGGTGAAACCTCCTCCTTAATCCAGTTTTCTGGAGAAAAGTTAAACCTTTATTTTTAACAGTGTAGGACCTCTTGTCGATAAACCAAAGCCTGGACTTGGAATCACAAATGATGGCAATACAGCTTGTGGATTCTTTGAAAACGCAACTGGTATGACTGCTTCCATAACTACATTGTTAAAAATCTGTAGCATCTGCTGCATGGTCACTCCACCGCTTTTATACAAAATGATTACTTGGTTATACTATGGAGCATTCTCATTGGTCAGAATAGAATTATTCTGTAAAAGCAGTGAAGTGACTATGCAGCTAAATCTGCAGATTTTTAACAGCACTGTAAAAAAAATGCAAGTAAAATTACGGACAAAGGCCGGCAGCAGAAATTCCAGACCATGTCCGTAGAATAATATTTAGACCGTAAATGACTAATCACCCGTAATTTTACATTTTAATAAATGTATGAACAATCCGTAAAATAAGCAACATTGCCCGTAAAATAATACAATTGCAGCACTGTGGATAAAGGGACAATGCCCGCAAAATTACACAATTGCAGCACTGTGGATAAATGGACAATGCCCGTAAAAGGATGAAGGTATTTGACCGTAAAAAAATCGCTTGGTTGTAGATTTGACCACCCTGCGCAGATAAATGAAGTTTGCCCGTAAAAACAACCCAATATACCAAAAGTGTGCTGCAATAATCTAGAATTACGGTACTTTACCGTTTAACTTGAGAAACGGCTATTAACCGTAAAATTATACGGCAAATGTCCTTTAATTTACATTTTTTTTTTTTTTTTTTTTTTTTACAGTGAGTGTAGTGTAGACGAAGACGTGATCAAATGATTCTACGTCATATTACAAGTAATTTCTTGACATTAATTTGATCAATTTCGAGGGTTATTGCTTACAAACAGTTTGTAAATTCGTTGAACTGTATCCCTGGTTCTATATGCCAACTTCAATGCACAAACTACTTATTCATGGCAAAGAAATAATAGCTTCCTCATTATTGCCATTTGAGCAAATGTCGGAAGACGCTCAAGAATCGTGAAACAAATTGATCAAAAGGTATCAAGAAGATTTCTTGCTAAAATGCAGTAAGATGAAAACTATGGAAGATTTTTTCTTTCAGCTTTTAATGTCATCAGATCCCTTCATTTCAAGCTTACGTAAATTACCGTAGAAAAAATTAAGGTCATTGTCCCTAGAGGCGCAGTAACTTCGGTAAAATATTTTGACACATTGCCTTCTGAAGAATCTACTTATTATACTACAGATGATTCGGAAGATGAATTTCAGAATATCCTTTCGTTTCATTTTTATAATGTAAAAATTAAACCTTGTAAAATTTTACTTCTAATTAATGTGCTTAATTGTTTTTATAAATAAAAATTCATCGTTTAATATCAATCAAAAATTTCTCAGTTCCTTGAAAATTCATTGTAACGTTTAGCCTCGAAACTTGTGTTTTTATTTAAATCTAATTGTTTTTATTTTTAATCCGCCATTTTTTTTTTCAATATAAGTTTTGAATCGTACTTAGGTTACTCAAAAGCACCTGTATACGGAATTTCATAGAAATTGAATAACTTTCAAAGTATTTTAATTTTTAATCCGCCATACTAGAATCACCCATTTTTTTTTTAAACTTTAGAATCGTAATCAGCATTCTGAAAAACACCTGTGTACGAAGTTTCGTGCAATTTGAATAACGTTTTCATATTTTGGGGACATAGGGGATTTTACCCCACTGTGCGCTGGACTCCGGCGCCCTACATTTATGAGCTCCGGTGACTTACAACCAATATTTAAATATTTACTAAAAACAGAGAAGTACCGTAGCTGAGCTCCGGTTCAAATTAAGCCCTGTGTAGGATGGAAATAAAATTATGTGTATATGTGATAGGCTACACGGTTTCGATTAAGGAAAAGTTTAAATACGCATTTTAAACGATGTTAGCTGTAACATTTACCTTAAAAGTATTTTTATTTTAAAAAAAGAAATTGCTTTTCGAAAGAAAAACTCAGTATAAACGAATGTGATCTAAAATTTCTGGGAAATCTAATGGTTTTATGATAGGCACTTTATTTAACAAGAAAGAAAAAATCATGCATCAAGCATAGAATATGAAATACGTTCCAACGCTTCTAGAATTCTTTAACAAAACTTTGGCTTTTAATATGATAAGAAGATACCTAAGTACACATTGTAGAAAGCGTATCAACAATTGCTTCCCATAGCCATAAAAGTGCTCCAATTCTTCTGTGCTGCTCTGTATATGATCTATAGATTTATACAAATTCTGCATAGTATGCTAAAATCTAGTTTAGTAAAAAAGCGCATAACACAGAGGGAAATTCCCATCAGCAATCTCTACCAACAGATGGAAACGTACTTGAAGTCCTTTGTACGGCACTGTATATTACATACAGATTTTATACACGCCACATAATATGCTGACATTTAATTCAGGCAAAAATATGCTTACTGAAATCATACTTCCAATAATTATCCACAGGCGGCCATGTATCCAGTTCTTTGCATAGCCCTGTATATGATTTTATTTATATGCTACAAACATCTCTTAGCATTAAACGAAATGTAGTTGAGCTTGAAAATCAATTTGAAGTTACATAAATCAAAGTAAAAACATTTTTAAGCAATTCACGCTAATATCCCAGCTAGAAAAAGTTTGCAAAAAAAAATTTAAAAAAAAGTGCACAAAAAGTGAGCGTATTTGGCACCTCTGCGTATGCATAAAAAGTGTAAACTGAATTGTGCACAAAAAGCACCTAAATTGTTCACTTTTTATGCACAATCAGAGGTGCCAAATACGCTCAGATTTTGTGTACTTTTTTTGCATACCTAAATTGTGCAATTTTTATACACAATCAGTGGTACCAAATACGCTCAGATTTTGTGCACTTTTTTTGCCTATCTAAATTTTATACTTTTTATGAACAATCACAGGCGCCAAATACGCTCAGATTTTGTGCACTTTTCTTTTTACACCTTTTTTGCAAACTTTTTCTAGCTGGGTTTTTTTTTATCACAAAAAGGCTTAATTATTGCAGTTTAAATATATTTGCTATCACATACGTAATTCACACTGCAACAATAAAATTAATAATACCAATAAACAACCATAAATTTATTGGTGTACCTGTAACGAAACAGTGGCACAACAGAAAGCTGAGCAATATTCTTATAATAGCATGAAATTAAAAAAAATAGTTAAATTTAATATATATATTTCTTGAATAAATCTATAAAAAATGGGGTTTCCATAAATATAACCCAAGATACCTTAAATTGAACCTTATAACATACGATGAAGCTGTATTTTAAATTTTAAAACGTTATGATGAATTTTTCACAATTTTTTAATTTCTAATTACAGCTGAAGGTAAATGCTTGTAATATTTTTACCAGTTGTTCGCCAAGTACTCGGGCGAGTACCAAGTAATTGTGTGCAAGAAAAAAACACTGATGTGCACATGGCGTGAGCTTAGGGATAACATTCCTATGTGTGCATGTGTTTATAAATACACATAAACATTAATCATGAACATATAATCATATTTTTTTAATTAACTTCAATTCAAAGTTTAATTTACTGTATACCCTTTGAAGACATTTTTTTGTAAATTCAAAAATTTTAAAACAGTAACACTACTTAAAAATATGAAATATTGTGAAAAAAAGTATACATTAAAGGAATAAACCTGCAACAAAAATTCAAAAAATACAAAAGATGCTCAGTTAAATAATTATTTCAAATAATCTATATGAAAAAAATCCTTTAACAGAAAAATTTATAAAGGACATGGCCATTGGTTTCACTTTAGCTTGCGATTGTTGTCACATGATTATGTGTACGGTTATTGTATATGTCCTATGCAAAAAAAAAAAAAAAAATCTTTAAAAAACTTAAATACAAATTAAAAATTTGTAAAGGATGCTTCTATTTAACATTAGCTTGTGAGTGTTGCCACATGACTAGTGTAGGCTCATCAGGCTAATAAAAAAAAAAATCCCCATCGGTTCAGCCTACAGCTGCAGGTAGATTTTCAAGTTAACTACTAATTTCCCCAATAAAAACTTAATCAAGATTATATATAATCCCAGTTTAACAATTTTGTCTGGACATTTTTGACGATTTTTTTAATTTTATTTTTCAATAAAAGTTGGTTTTATCGGAATCATATTAATACAATAATTTTTCTTCAAAACCCATTTTTTTCATTCCTTCAGAATATTTTTAGTAACATCATCCATTAGTAGACTTAATTTAATCTTATCAAAAACTTGTTACTACAAAAGTTATAAATAATATTAAGAAGATTTATATCATAAATTTAAAACGTGTGGTGATTGTTTCATTAAATGAACCACACACTGTATTTTAAACTTTGATAATCTTTTCATTGAGACACACGCATATTTAATAATGCAGCCCTATACACAGTATCTCTGAGGGTTGTTTTCATCATGCCAATTACACTTTTTTATAGCCTTAATGGCAGATTAAGAGATGCGATTTTTTTTTCTTCAACACACGATTATTATTATTATTATTATTATTTTTTTTTTTTTCTGTAAGAGTTGGTCATATGAAACACTTTTCAATATAAAATTTGTAGATAATATTAAGAAGATTTATAATAAATTGAAGCGGATTTGATATCTTATGAATTTTTTTCTTTTTCAATCCCCCCCCCCTTTTTTTTTCTTCTTCTTTTTGCTGTAAGAGTTGGTTTTATCAAAAACTTCTCAATATAAAAATTGTAGATAATATTAAGATTTATAATAAATTTAAATGGATTTGATATCCTGTGATTTGATGAAGTTATGATTTTTTTTCTTCTTAAAACCCTATTTTTGAACTCCCTGAGACAATTTTTTTAAAAAAAATTCAAAAATCTCTCCTACATAAATTTTTGGCCAGAAGTATAATAACTTTAAACCCTTTTTTTATATCTATCATAATTAGGAAGTTATGGGTTTTTTACTGTTTTCACAAAACCACTCCCCAATTCCACCCCCTTGGTCCAATTTTGCTCATTAAAGAAATTGACCGATATTTTCTGCCTCTCGATTTTATGTAACAGTTTGGAACAGATTTAGTGCAAAATTATGGAAGTAATTGTGTCCATAAAAAAGTGATATAGATAGACAGATAAAGTTTAAGTGAAGGGTGGTTTTGAATTCTAGAGGTAATGATCGGCATAGATCTGCAAAAATTTTTCAGAAATTCTAACATAGGGAAGAATGTAATAGGTAGTATTTCTTAGAAAATCTACCTAAAAACTTAACTTAATGGTAATGAGATTATACTATAGTCAATCTCGTTAACATGAACACTCTTAAGAAGAATTTCTTTTAACACAAATGCTCAAACAATCCCAGTCAAAATGAATACAGAGATCATTTATTTACTGATAACATAAAAATATTTTAATCCCATTGAGTTTCACATTAACGAGGTTCCTCTCAATATATGTGTGCATAAATTACTCCTTTTACGAAAAATATTCGCCATAACTAACACATTAGGATGAGATAACAGATCCTATAGATATATATTTTAAATTGCAAAAATGAAATTTATAAAAGAATTTGGTGTTCGAAGGTAGAAATCTTTAGAAATTCATACGCAATTTCTTTTTCTTAGATTCCAATACAATTTAAAGGAAAATATAGGAAACATACATACAATACGTTAATATTTTAAAATTTAAATTCAATAGAACTAAAATTTTTCTGCATGCTAGTTTGAAAATATATATGCATTTCAAAAATATAATAAATGTCATGTTTTTTTCCTTTATTATAAGAATACAGCAGCCCCCCCCCCCCCCATAATATTATAGCTTGTTGTTTACTTCTCATTTGGATATACCAATAGCTGTTTTAATGAAAAGTAACAAAAGTCCCCCTTTTTTAAATAACTGCAAACATAAATAACAATAAGTAAACAAAAAAATCCTATAATATTGCACAAAATTCCTATAAATTAAAATTTAATTAATCCTTCTAAAATTTATTAAATGATTATGCAGATCTTCTAATGTAGATTAAAGAATCCAAGGAAAATACTTTAGAAGATAAAATTTTCATGAATTCATAATTCAGTACATAAAGGGTTAAAGACAAATCTAAAACTGCAGTCAGAAACTGATAGCTGTGCTGTTTGTTTAGTTGAACCAGAGAAAATAAGAGTGATGTTTAATTTCATATACTGTTTGTTTTCCGATAGCAAAACCCTCCGTGCTTTTGCACATGCATCAGGTCTTCTCTGATTTTGTCAAAATATGGGTGATCGGTGTTTGTTTAGCTGAGCGCCAATCCTAGTGACAACCAACAAATCAGGGTTGGCAAGTTTCTTCCAAAGTGGAAAAAACCGGCCGGTAGAAATAGGTTTCTTCCAAGCGGAAGAAATGAAAGAAGCTGTTTTCCTTTACCGAATTTAGAATATATAACTTGCAACTTTGTAAAATACAACAAATGCTTTCTTCTGATAAATAACCTTAAGAAAATTTTATTAGAACAACAAAAATGTAATTATATGCTAAATCAATAATTATATCAGTGTTTTTTAGAAAGATCACACACCTGACTAAAACTTTTCAATCGTTGGACACCCCCCAAAATTTTTTAATCCAAAATACATAAAATTCATTAAAAGTTATTCATTTCAATTCAACTAACATATTTTTATTATTATTAGTTAATCTTCTTGAACTGGTAGTAAGTATATGAACTATTTACCTATTTTAGGATGAAACTTATTTTACAGAATTTTTAAATAAAAAAGTGTTTAGAATTTACATCCATTTTATTAAGGAAACTAATATGAGTGACCTGTGGTCTATAATTGGATAAAAAATAAATGGGATTTCACAGGAGGAGGGTTGTTTTACCCCTCTAGGGCAGGCGCGGATCCACGGGGATAGGGGGGGGGGGGATTTTTAGGAAAAGATTTTTAATATAAAATTGAAATTTTAAAGTAAAATTGAAAAGTAATGTTCAAAAACAGATAGAGGGGGGCAGGGGGATATATTTTAATGCCGAATATTAAATTTATATGCTTTAACGTTGAAGTTATATTTAAGTATATGTATGTATGTGTACTGTAATTTATATGCATATGAATAGTTTTTTTTCCAAAAAACCTGAAAAAAAAAACCTTTACATTTTATCTTGACTTAGGTCAAGCATCTGTTAGTATTAGCAAGTTTTATTTATTTAATATTTATTTCTTTTACTGTTTTTATTTTAAAGAAAATTTATTTCAGATTTACTAGTTTTTGATATCATACAGTAAATTAAAAAAATTGCGGCTATTCATAGAAAAATCATAATTAATTATTATTATTATTTCAGAATTCAAAGAAATTTTTTTATTCATTATTTTTGCATCTTGTTAAGAAACAAGAAAAGTTTAATTTGAAGAATCCCTTAGAATCTAATTTTTCATAATAATATTTTGAATTTATACTTAATAA
Organism: Maratus speciosus; assembly: GCA_963932465.1. Classification (NCBI taxonomy): domain Eukaryota; kingdom Metazoa; phylum Arthropoda; class Arachnida; order Araneae; family Salticidae; genus Maratus; species Maratus speciosus. Next base: position 488,721,027 of record OZ010796.1, on the reverse strand, counting down.
AAGAGAAAGAGAGAGAGAAAAAAAATAATATTAAGAATTACTTTCTAATAATTTTAGCTATCAATTACTTTCCAATACCTTCATCTAAATCTTACTTAAAACTTGTACTATACTTATTGAATTAAATTAATGAATTCATTTACAGGATTCTTTAAATGTTGTAAAATTTGGATTTAAATGTTTAAATATATTTTTTTTTAAATTATTACTATTTTTTTTTAACTCCAAGTGTAAGAGTATGATTTTTCTTTTTCTTTTTTTTTTTTCATGTAAGGAACTCTCAAAGAGTTATTTATAAAAAAAAAACTTAAATTTAATTGTGCCTTTTCTGTTGTTGTTGTTTTTACATTAGGAATAATTTTTCTCTACTAAATTATTAAAAACTTATGAATGGCTATGAGAATTCTTTTGCATAAATTTGTCTTTTTTATTTATAAAAAATATTATTTATTTAAGTAAGATTTAGCTAAAGGTATTGGAAAGTAATTGATAGCTATAATTAATAAAAAGTAATTGTTATTATTTTTTTTTGTCTCCCTTTCTCTTTTATTTAGTATAAATTCAAAATATTATTATGAAAAATAAGATCCTAGGGGGTTCTTCAAATTAAACTTCTCTTGTTTCTTAACAAGGTGTAAAAATTATGAATTTAAAAAGTTCTTCTTTGAATTCTTAAATAATAATAATAATTAAATAAGATTTTTCTATGATTAGCCGTAAATTTTTTAATTTACTGCATGACATCATAAATTAGTAAATCTGAAATAAATTTTCTTTAAAGTAAAAAAGTAAAAGAAATAAATAACAAATAAATAAAACATGCTATTATTAACAGATGCTAGTCCTAAGTCACGATACACACATATATTTTAATGTAACTTCAATGTTAAAGCATATAAATTAATTATTTGGTATTATAATATATTCCCCACCTCTTTATTTATTTAATTTTTTTTTTTTTTTTTGTCACAGAAAGAACATATTATAATTTTTACTGTTATTATTCTTTTAAGAATACGATGAAGAATGTTTTTTATTCGTTGTTAAGAAGAAAAAAGAAATATAAAATTAATTTAAAGAACCCTTCTAGATGTTATTTTTAGAGGATTAGCCAGTAGATGGCGACTGTTTCTAAAGTGGGAGGAGCCTTCAGTTTGTTTATACCTGAGCGTTGTGCGATTTAGCGCTGACCTCTCGGCCCTTGTTCAGCTAAGTTTTCGCACTTTGAAAAGATCTCATATCTCTGTAAGAGTAACAGGACAGTATTCTCGTGACGTCACAGTGGGAATCACGTGGTGTAAAAATAGCGGCCAGCACGTTTGTTTCGTTATTGCGTCATTTGATGCAGCATAAATACAGATAAATGCATGCGTAAAACACTGCAGATTTATTCTGTACGAATTATTTTCGATCAATACTTATATACATACTAATTAAAATCCATATATACTTATTAATTAAAATTTAAAATTTTTATTTTATGAATAAAATGAAAAATGTGCATGCAATTGCTTTAAAATAGAGAAAAGAATTCATGTATAACTCATACCTGTCCCTGAAAAAGTCTAAAACATCGTATGAAAATAAAATATAAGCATAAATTTTCTAACCACAATGCTTTTCAATGGCGCGATTATGAATGTTATTCCCAAGCAGACGAATTTTTGTAGCCTCGAACCAAAAGGGAGAATATGGTCCATTAGGCAACTGCTTCAAAAAAGATTTCAATTTTAAAGTTTTTATTAAAAAAATTGTTATAATCATCGGATTTTTATGAAATTGAAATGGGACCACACGGGTGACTTACACTTTCAAACAGGGATCCTAGTAGGTGAAGGGATCCTAGTAGGTGAATGGCCTGTCCTTTCGTAGTCAGGTCTAATCGATTCTGTTGTGGTGATGGGTAGTCGGCTTGACGATGTCGTTGTCAGTGGCAGGCCTCTTTGCGCTGGCTGGCCTCGACTGGCACTTGGTGGTTCGTCGAGATGAGTCGCCCCCGGTGCAGACGTTTTCTTGATTATCGAACTCGTCATAACATTCCTTGGGGCGAGGAGGCGAGGATGGGATGGCCACCCAGGGAAACCCAGCAAATGCTTTAGAGTTTTAGTGCAGTCCCTGGGGGAAGACAAAATATGGCCGCAAGAAAGTCTTTGCGAAGTTCTAGAATGCGTTTTGGCCAAACATGTCCCGCGCACAGCTGTTCCGACTGGCGGGTTTGTTGTCGTGACGATTGGGCGTCGTTTGGTGCCTTCTTCGCAGGATCGCATGGATCCATTCAGGTCTGGAACGGGAAACTTTAGTTTACACTTTCAAACAAAAAAAGAATTATTAAAATCGGTTCATATTTGCGGAAGTTATGCGTGAACAGGACCAAAACATACATACAGGTCGAATTGATAACCTCCTTCTTTTTGAAGGCAATTAAAAATTTGTCTTTATGAAAAATATCTTATTTATTATGAAAAATATAAAGCAACCAATAAAATAAAAAACACAACTTGGGGCGCGAAGGATTCGAACCCATTGGCGATTCAAGCGGTGGAATACGCTATCTGGTGGACAAGGGCGGCGCCAGAGGGGGTCCGGGGGGCATATGCCCCCCGTCGGGCATACCTGGCCCCCACGTCGGGGTCAAATTTAATCGTCGTCGGGGAAATTTTTTTGACTTTTTGAGTGTAGAGTCCTGCATCGGGTCGGGTAACCCGATTTTTCCTGCACACGACCCGAGTCGTGTCGAGTCGAGTGTAGGTTAGTTTTTTAAAAAAGATCGTAGGCTAGTTTGTAGAAAACCTGACCCACGGATAAGCTTGCCACTGATATTTTAAGAGTTTAATCTAAATTAAAATTTTATTCCTTAGTCTGCGACCAGAAAATTTAGGAATTAAGCACATGTCGGTTAAGGTCTGTCGTCACAACGGCCGGATGTTACCGCAAAACTTATACATTTTGTCTATAACTCATGCGCACTCCTGTTCAATGTTTATTTGATTGACGGCAAACTTAGACGCCTAAAAGAAATAAGATTTCAAGAAGAGATAGGACGCGAAAATTCATCTGCTCACTTCGATCTTCTTATTAAAAAGCGTAGGGTAAGTATTTTTTTTTATAAATTAATACTCATTCATAAAAATATAAAATCAATAAAAATAAAAAAAAAATAAAAAGAGAGTTTTGTATAAATATTCAAGCTAAGATAGTATCAAACTAAAAATTCCTTCTTTGTTCATTAATTTCAATATACAGTAGAATCTCATTTTATAATAATATGGATATTAATCTCTATTTTATACATAGAAGAGAAATGGAAGGTGTAAATGAGAAAATAATTATATACATAGATAACTTCATTGTAGACTGCGGGAATATGTATATATATAGCAACAACTAAAATCTTGCATCGGGTCAGATAACCCGATTCTACCCGAATGTGTTGACGTCATTGGCTATAAAATTTTGCTGCGGATCATGTTGATTGTGTTTCCATTTTCTGGTCATCTCAGATTAGAGTTTTTTTTTTTCCTTGGGAGTCAATTCGAATTCGCCAAATTTTTCCAAAGAAAAGTCCAGATTATTGTTTCAAATTATAAAAAAAAAAAAATACTTGTATATGAATGAGTATTCATTTACATATTCATATGCATTAATTTTTCGAAATATAAAATTGATTTTAGAGGTATGATTGCAGGCTATTTTCCTGAATTGTTTCAAATTATGGACTGATTTTTTTTTCATTTCATGCTTAGGATCAAGTTGCAGGTTCGGCAAAAAATATTTTGTTGATTTCGGGTCGGGCATAACTCGAACCGTGCAGGGTTGTAATTAACAATTCGTGTTTAGGGTCGTAGGTTCGTATTTAGGAATTTTAAAAAATCGTGTAAATCAGAATACCGACTTTACTTGATAATTTAAACTTGATTGTATTATTAGACTGAAAGATTTTAATTAATAACTTTAAAAGTTCGCCCCGAGCCTGGTCCGGCAAACAGTTAAAATCTCGGCCGGAGTCCGACCCAGCCCGACAGAATTTCTACAAAACATGTATTTTTACTTTGATTTTGTTAAAAGGAGGAGTTTCTGACCAAAAATACTTATTTTAACTTTTTTTTCATGTTTATAATCTTCATTTTCAAAGATGCGCAAAAGGTTGCGATATACATTTTTTAAATGAATCTCTATTTGCATGTAAATGTTTCAGCTATTATTAATATCGTTAATCAAAAAATTATGTATTGAAGACTTAAAATCTGAAAAATGATATACTGTAAAATCTTCTAAGACGGAATCGTCTCGAAAAGAAAAAAATGCGTTACAAACAAGTTTCCTTCTTAGCAGGTGTAAATGTATTAGTATATTATTTTCTCACGTATTAGTATATTAATTTTGCATGGATCAATGAATTTTTCCGTGATAGGCTGGTTCTTTTTCACACGTTTTATTGTATTTTAATATTATTACCTAGAAATCTACTATTCTTTAAAACGAATAAATTTTAATGTTTAATTGTAGAATTTCGATTTAAAAAAATATATACTTTTTCCAAAAATTTTTGGGCCGGGCCAAATTTTACTGATTTTTGCACCGACCAGGCTATGCCGATACAATGATTTTCATATGGGCTAGATCTAGACCGGGACTGAAAATATCGGCTTATGAAGACCTAGGAAGGATGAAACCTGTCCCGTCTCGGTACGGAAAAGAGAAGTTAGGACCGGTCCGATCCTTCAGAAAAAAGTAAGGCCCGAGCCCGGCCCGGAAAGAGTAGTTATTAGGCCCGGGTGCCATGAATGAAAATAGGCCCGGCCCGTGCAGACCTCTAAAACTTTGTCTGTTTCAAAATAAGCATAAATTTAAAGATTTTTTTTTTTTTTTTTTTTTACACCAACAAGATTTTGTTTTATGCTTGAGCTGATATTAAAATAATGAACTTTTACCTTCTAAGCTATTTTACATGTTTTCCTTTAGCTTACATTTTTCTTGAGAATTTTGTATTTCAGTTTTAGTCTCAAATTTAAATTCTGTATCTTATCAGAAGTTAGAGGACCACGCTGGCTGGTTTCGATCAATATACACTTTAAAAAAAATACGTGAGTTGCAGGTGTTTCTTCAATTGCTTTTATTATTATTAATATTGAAACAGAAAATTCCTCTTTTGATTTGCCAATTTCCCACCAAAATACAGACGATTCATTAATCTAACGTAAAAATTACCTGAAGTTGCATTTTCGTCAAATCACAGGGGTGTTCCTGTAACTGTGTTGCATGCTACTTTTTTACTTTTTTTGCATGTTACTTGTTAGAAACTGATTTTTTACGTATGTCTCTTTTTCTCCAAAACAGAAAAAGTTCGCGAACTGAAGCTCAATTTTTTTCAAATAATAGAAACTTGTTGCCTGTGCTTTTTACGTTTGACGAAATGTTTTCTTGAGAGTGTACGTAATAAATACGTAGTGTACTTTTTCGGAAACGACTGAAATGCAAAATAACGAAAAAAATAAAACGCGGTATTTATAAAGTGAGCATTATTGTCATAAAATTACTGTTAATTATTTAAAAAACTCTAGTTCGACTAATTAATTTCACAGCATTCTTTTATGGATAAAGTATAATTCACATACATTCCATACAAAGAAAGGAAGCTATTTAATACAGCAACCTGTTAAGATGGAACGACAAAGAATCAGGAGAACTTTCCAATTTAGACAGGTTTTAATCTTAGACAGTACATTGTTCCGTTATAACTGCAGAGTACTGTTTTAGCAATATCGCGAAAATTTTCGGTTTAAAGCATTATTCCATTAGACTGCTCCCAGCAAAGAAAGAAACAGTGGGCCATCAGTTGGAAAAAAGATGGCAGCCAGCACTGCCATCAGCGGTAAAGTGCAATGGCGCCATTACTTAAACCTGTAAAAAAGTGTCCGCGCGGAATGCAGCTGGCCCATCAGTGATGGCCAACAGCAGGCCAGAATTGTTATGCCATCACATTACTTCAATCCGGCATTTTTCCTGCAGTGCTAGCACCTATCCCACTGCTATTTCTTTGCTGGCCCAGCACTTTCCCTTACAAAAATTTCTTATAGAATTCTATAAAAAAACAAAGCATTAGGGCTCTTTTTTCTATAAGCTAGTTTCCCCAAGAGCTACAGAAATATCTGTAGAAGTGTCTATAGAAATATTTGAAATTGCAGCGCTTTCGATGTGGTCACCCTCCCAAATACTAACCGCGATAAATGCTGTTTGGTTTTCGTGATCGGACAGGAACAAGTACTTTTAGCGTATGCTACGATCGCTCGTAATTTTCAAGCTCTCATTACACTATTTCAAGTTTGTTTCTTTTGTGATTTACGTTCCCAATCATTAAACTGGTATAGAAATTATTGTGTTGTATAGAAATCCTATATATTTTATATGCTTTTTTTTATTATTGATTCTGATCTGTGTAAATTATGAAAACCGAAATGCTTTGTAATTTAGTAAAACCAGATTTAAGGAGAGAAAAAAAGTGCGTTGGAATAAAGTATTTATTCATTCATTTAGGGGAGACCGGGCAAGTTTTCCAACTTTTTATAATTGTATTTTTGTATTTTTTATTTTTATCAACTTTGATATCTACAGGATATCATTGTATTCCCCAGACCTTTCTGTACAAACTGGCACAATTATTTTTCAAAATACTCAATATACTTTTTCACAAAAAATGGTAAAGTCTAATCATGTTGCGTTGGAAAATGTGCCCCGTATGCGGGGCAAGTTTTCCAGCCTACTAAAAATGTCAGGGGCAAGTTTTCCAACTATACTTTAAATGGTAAAACACAGGTAATAAATCTTGCTTGTTAATTAATAAGTACTTTTTATTGTGAACTAAATGCACAATAACATAACAGAAACATAAAAAACAGTTTTAATCCATTTTTTCATTTAAAGACGAATGTCCAAACAGCTCCCTGGACGGGATTGGATTTTGTTTTTTCTCGCCCCTTTTATCAGATTCCTTTTGCAGTTTCCCTTTTTTTAGATGAATCTTTTTTTCCATTTTCAGTTGATTTTTAACAGGAGAATCAGTCAGTACAATATTTCCTATTTTTCTTTCCTAGCCGTGTTTGCCTCCTTAGTGAAGCCTTCGCATAGGTCGTAACTTCTGGTGTAGGCGAAGTTTGTTTGGATGTAGAAGGAACGCCTTTTTCATAAGCAATAGAGAAAGTTTGAGAGTAGAACTTAAGGAACAGCTTCTTTGGAAGTACTAGTCTGCTTTGGTGTAGAAGGGTTAGATGCTTTCGGTGGAGGGTTTTTTTTTTTTTTGGGGGGGGGGGGGATTGAGGAAAGTTTGAAATCTTTTCAGGATTGTTGGTATTTTTGGTGCGGCAGGAGCTGGCCTGTCAGAAAAGTAGGATGGCATAAAAGCAGAATCTGTAAATATTTCAGGATTCAGTGGGAAAATTCTCGAACGTTTAAAACCCGCCATAATATTGACTGTGGAATAACGGCAGTGGAGCAGCTCTAAGCATGTTTAATTTGCTTTTTGAGGGGTCCATACACACTGCGATCTGAGTGCTGTAGCTTATGATTATAAAGGCATAATTAACATAAAATGGATTGATTAAATGAACCCATTTTAGACAAAATTGACATTTTATTATATTTTTGAATTAACCTTGTTTTTTATATTAACACTTTTACTGAAATGATTAAATGATCAAACGTGTTCATAGTACATATGGTTATTTGACCGATTTTACGACAAAATAAATTCATTTTTGATACAATAAGACAAGCTGATTTAGGAGAGGGGACGTTTTACAACGAGAAACATGTTGGAAAACATGCCCCGTATGTTGTTGGAAAACCTGCCCCGTCGCCATATTTGAACTTTTACACTACCGGGACGAATAGCGGTTTAAGTTATTTGCGAAACAAACGCATAGTTACCTGAAGAAAAAATTCTTTTTTAGTGCATGCAATGTCAAAACAGTAAGTTTAACACTAGTACGTTTATTTTACCAGGGGCGCGCCAGCAGTATCCAGCGCCTGTGTGCAGAATTTCAATTGGCGCCCTAATCCTCTAAGTCATTTCAAGTATTCGCCAGAGTTGTTTTTCCTCCCAGTTCACATTTTCTCAAGATATCGTTTCCCGTCTCAGAGATATGTTCTTTGAATATCATTTCGCGTTTTAAAATAGTGAGGGGATGGTGCGCATTTTATATTTTTTGTTTTATCAAGAATTTTTTGTCAGAATTGAAACTTTCATATATCTAATTGCCAGAAATTAAATACATTTTCGAGGTTTCGCTTGAAAAATCAGACCGAAGCTTCGATATCAGTTGCGGTGTACGCCTCAGAAAGCATTGGGAGCCTCAACTCAAGCTTCGTTTGGATGAATTTTCATGTAAAAATAAAAAGTCATACAAATTCGAAGTTGTATACTGCAGAAGGCAGTGCTGATGGCAATATTAGGCTCGTTTAGAAAGATTTCTGTTTAAAAATATAAAATCAAAACAAACCAGACAGTGAATGGCACGTCCGGTGTGTATGCTGCTGATGACATTGCCCCCCCCCCCCCCCTCCATCATCCATCTCTAGGTTCGATTGGGAAAAATTTCGCTTAAAAATATAAAATCATTCAACATTGTATGTAGGTGTATTTAAGGTTATTATCATTCGCAATGTCGGGCGGGTTGGTTAGTAAGGCATAGCATGGAAATTAAAAAAAAAAAAAATCATTTTTTTCCCATTCATATAACAGCGATCATTGTAGCTCCTAACGGTCCTAACTTAATTAAGTCTAAATTAAACTTTTTTTTTTACCATTCTGCTCTCTGGAGCGTTTGAGATTATATGTAATGCTAATAAATGTTCAGATTTCAGTACTTTCGATTTTATGTTCTAAATTAAAATTAATAAATCTTAAATCATCACATTCATATATTCAGTATGTGATTAGACACAAACGTACGAAGGGGTGCAGGGAAAATTCCGCAACCTCTCAATCTTTGACAAAGTAAGAATTTTTGGATATTTATGGCCAAATTTAGCCTATTTTTAGAATCACATTTTCACACCCCTTAACAAAAATTCTGTTTCCTCCATGATAACAGGTCCAGAGTACCAGATAGTATCGATAAAAAGTATTTGCCCTGTAGTCCGAAAAGACACACAATTTTTGTCCAGCACATAAAAGTTTCTGCAGAAATGATCATTTGTAAGAGCGCTGGAAAAAGATATTGCTTCGGCCGCCTAAAGTAAACTTTACTCTATGAGATCAAACTCACAGTGTTAAACCTATGACACGGAATGCCAAAACTTTCACAAACGGGTGATGCCTCATTTTACCAATTAAAATTCGTTCCATAGCTGACGTCAGTCTTTCCAGTCTAAAATATCTACATTGAACAGCACACTCATACCAGTTCTGGTTTTACATTGTTTTTCTATTCAGGCAGTGGCGTAGCCAGGATTTCGTTTCGGGGGGGGGGGGGGGTGTCCAGAATTTTTCCTTCAGGTTATCTATATAGTAAAACCTGTCAAGATGAAATCGTAAATATTGCTGAAAATTTCCGTTTTACACAAGTTTTCGTGTTATCAGGTATATTTGTATAGCATGCTTTTCCGTAGCACTATGGAACATTTCTGTTTAAGACAGAATTCCGTTATAGGCAGGATCCATTTTTACAAGTTTTGTGTATTTATGTAAATATACTTATTTATGTCATACTAGCTAACTTGCCCGGCGTTGCCCGGGTACGTAAAAAAACAGCACGAATTGCGAAAAACCTCTGAAAATCACAATAATATATCGCGAAAAAATTTTAAATCGCTGCACAAATTTCGAAAAGAGAAAAAAAAATTATATATTGTGCTCGAAGATTGAAAGTTGATTCAACTTCTATCAACGTCTTTCACTAATGTGGAAAAATGGTAGAAAATCGCTAAAATACACTAAAAATCACATACAAAATACCCGAAAAATTCGAAAATTGTTATACGAAATCCGAATAAACTTTATTGAAATGAAGGTAGAAATTACTTTAGGTTAAGTTACTTGAGTTCTGTGTATTTACATAAATATACTTATTTATGTCATATGAATAGAATAAAACTTGTCAAAATAGTAATTGTCTATAACAGAATCCTGTCTTTAACGGAAGCGTTACATGGTCTTAATATTAATTGCATTACAATTAAATTTGCTGAAAACCTGTCTGAAAGGGGGATTTTCATCGTTCTTTAGTGAAACATAGGGAAACCTGTGAATGCGGAATCTTTCTATAACGGAATCTTGTCTCAAACAGAAGAGTTTCAGAATCCCTGCGAAACGAACAATAGATCTTATTGAGGTAGTGTATCTTAGAAGCATAATTAATTACACTTCTTTCTATCGAAGTGTGTCTAAAATGGAGCTTTTTACCAGTCCCTTGCAGTCTTGTTCTGACTGTGTATGTATAACAGAAGTATTTCGAGTAACTTTAAGAATTTAGGTATATTCTTATTAAATTTCTTAATTAAAAAGTCCTTCCGGCCAGTGCCGGGAGGAAGAGGTAGCTTTCATATTCCTTATTTTAAAAAATCCAACTTATATTATTCAAACATATTATTCAAACACACGAAGCTCAATTAAGTGAAAACCTAATGTAGGAGATTCAATACTAATTTTTATATACTAAATCATTATGAATGAGAATTTCGCGAAATTAGTCAGCTTTATCCAAGCTGCTTTTAATTAAAGTAACTTATATTTGGCTGCCAAATTCGGCGATTTCTTAAAGTGCCTGCCATTTTAAGACAACATGGTGGATGAGGCTAACCAGTGAACTTGGTCGAGACCTTAGTAGTTGCTGTGCACATGCTCACTCACATCGGAATCGGTTGATATATACGAGTGCTGTCGCAGGCAAAAAATCAGATTTTTCAAAATGTCAACCACGTTAGGAATTGAAACTACTATATATGAGCCATTTTTTAAGATAAAGGCAAACAAAAAATGCTCCTGATTCCGTATATCAAGGTCAAATACTTAAGAAAGAAACCTTTTTCAATTTCTAATTTTTTTGCACCTCACTTTAAATATAATTTTTTTTATTTAATGGCCTCCATTTTGAAACAAGATGGCTGATGAAGCTGGCCAGCGAACTTGGTCGAGATATTGATGTATACTATCCACATGCCTTCTTCCATTGAAATAGGCGAATACGTGTGGTATCGCGTGACAAATACAAGATCGTTTCAAAGTGTTAGCCATGATAGAAATTCAAAGTGCTATAATTCAACCACTTTTTAAGATATAAACAAAAGAACAAATTTTCAGAAACAAAAACTGCTCCGAATCTTTGTATCAAGGCCAAACACATAAAAAAAATCTTTTTCATTTTCCAATTTTTTAATACCTCATTTTAAATTTTAAATTTATTTTTTTTTAAATGGCAACCCTTTTGAAACAAGATGGCGAATGAAGCTGGCCAACGAACTCGGTCGAGACATTGGTATGCACTATGTACAGACCAAGTAATATCCAAATCGGTTCATAAATACGCCTGTTATCGAAAGACAAAAATCAGGTCGTTTTAAAATGTCAGCCACAATAGAAATTCAAAATGTTATAACTCAGCCATTTTTTTAGATATAGACGAAACAAAACCTGTTCCGGAATCTTTGTATTAAGGTCAAACACATACGAAAAAATCTTTTTCATTTTCCAATTTTTTGGCATCTCATTTTAAATTTAAATTTGTTTAAATTTTTTTAAATGGCCGCCATTTTGAAACAAGATGGCGGATGAAGCTGGCCAACGAACTCGGTTGAGTTATTTGTATGTACTATGTACACACTAAGGTACATCCAAATCGGTTCATAAATACGTCTGGTATCACGTGGCAAAAATCAGGGCGTTTCAAAATGTCAGCCACGCTAGAAATTCAAAATGCTATAACTCAGCCATTTTTTAAGATATAAACGAAACAAAAACTGCTCCCGAATCTTTTTATCAAGGTCAAACACATAAGAAAAAAATATTTTTTTCAATTTTCAATTTTTTGGTACCATATTTTCAATTTAAATTTTTCTTAAAATTTTAAATGGCCGCCATTTTTAAACAAAATGGCGGATGAAGCTGGCCAACGAACTCGGTCGAGACATTGGTCTGTACTATGTATAAACGAAGTTACATCCAAATCGGTTCATAAATACGCCTTTTATCGCGTGACAAAATTCAGGACGTTTCAAAATGTCATCTTCGCTAGAAATTCAAAATGCTATAACTCAGCCATTTTTTAAGATATAGACGAAACAAAAACTGCTACGGAGTCTTTGTATAAAGGTCAAATACATAAGAAAAAAATATTTTTCCATTTTTAATTTTTTGGTACCACATTTCAAATTTTAAATTTTTTAAAAATTTTTAAATGGCCGCCATTTTGAAACAAAATGGCGGATGAAGCTGGCCAACGAACTCGGTCGAGACATTGGTATGTACTATGTACACACCGAATTACATCCAAATCGGTTCATAAATACGAGAGTTACAGTATGACATATGTCAGATATATATATATATATATATATATATATATATATATTGATATATATATATATATATATATATATATATCAATTTTGAACGGAGGGTGGTTTCGGGGTCTGGGGGTTATGATCGATGAAAATATACCAAAATTTTTTGAAATCGCTTTCCTCCGAACGGCTGCAATAGGTAGCTTTTTGTAAAGAAAGCTACCTAAAAAAGCATGGATAAAAAATATGCCAATCTCTATAACTGCAACTAATAATACATTGAAGTTACATTAATATTTACCAATGAAAAAGATTCACTATGATGTAAAAAGCTGAGCGCATACTAAAGAGTTAAATTTAATTAAACCCATTCGCTGTCATCCACGAGTATACTCGTGGCTTTAATTTATTAAATACATTGTCATAGTTTAGAATTAAAGAAATTGCCTCATTTATTGGCAGAAATTTCGCTGTATTAGTAAAGTGAAATTTACCTTTCTGAATTTGCGGTAACAAACGAATTTTAGCAAAAAATTTGGAAGTTCTTACTTTATAGTTTTGGCAGCGAATGGGATAAATCAAGTTTCATATTGCATAACATTTGCCTACAATAAAGATAGGATCAAGTGCTTAAGTTTAAAAACAGCAATTTCCATGTTTAGTTTCTTGCCATTGAATTAAGAACTTGAGCTATATTAGATATTGGATAATGATTTCACATAAATGTCGATCGTATGAGCCGTTCATGCGATCCGCCGCGCTCCCCATGGGAGTTTTTGAGATAACTCAGATAGCATGAACATTAGCAGCAAGTTTGATTTTTTTTTATTTCATCTTGCCGTGACAAATTTGAATTGAGAAATTCGCAGCAAATCTCCCACAAGGTATACCATCACCCACTTGCATGAGTAGTTTGTAGTGAAACTGATGCAAGACTGCTTTTAATTCACGAAAGTGACGAAAGCAAAAAATCCCTCTGTTGAGAGAATAGACAATCAGCACATACGCAGAAATTGCAGAAATTTTATTCGGTAGGTACCGCTTTTTCTAAACGCTATACTTACCCAGATAGCAATTTTAATTTGCAGAAAATTTTCAGCAATCTTACTTTGCAAAGTTGCGAAGTTGCAGCAAGCTCAGCATGGCAAGCCTGAAAGTTCATAACAAGACTGCAACAAGATTATGCAAACTCCGAAGTCACCATACTTTGAACTTGCAGCTAACTTGTCGTGCAAGTTGCAGTCTTGTTCTTCAAATTGACTGCAGACTCATAGCAAACTAGTAATATTGCCATGCAAATGCATTGTAAACTTGCAATCTATCCATGACATACTATCTGCAAATGCATTGCAAACTTGGATTCTTGTCATGTCAAGCAATCTGCAAGTATGCTGCAATTTCATAGCAATGTTGTTAATTCTCTGAATTTTACGTGTAGTACAGGTAAAATAAGATTTTTTGAGACAAGTGATGGCCATTCACCAAAACTTGGGAAGAGCTTCGTTTTGATATTCGAAATGAAGATCCGATGAGTGCTAAAAAATAAAGTTGTTGTACCCTGTTTTGGAGACAAAAGACGGAGGCATTTTTAGCTCAGGGAGGGGGGGGGAGGAGTGGGACTCAAAAAGTTTTATGTAGGTGAAGTAGAACATTGTTTATTATGCAATTTATAATTCCGAATCAAATAAAATAATCTGCAAGTCGATACGATCATTTCTTACAAAGTTAAGTAGGTTTTATGAATGCAAAGTCGAAAATTATACTTGTGCACGTAAAATAGGTTTTTATAGTAATAACTGATTCCTATTCAGGAAAATTTGAGAAAAACATCGTTTTGGCACTAGAAATTAAGATACGTTGAGTCCCCAAAAATTAATGTTGTTTATCGTATTTTAGAGGCAAAAGTGGACATTTTAACACGAGAGGGGGGGGGGGAGGACAGAATTCAATATTTTTTAAATAGGTCAAGTGGGATATAATTTCATATGTATCTTTTAATTCTGGTTCGAATAAAACCATCCGCAAGTCGATACGATCATTTGTGAGACAGTTACAGCAGGTTTTATGAATACAAAGTGGAAAATTATACTTTATTTTTTAGCATAGTTTTGTTACATTTATTTTATGTTCAAAACATGTTCTTTATATCATATTAAATCATTAAGTTTAATCATTATAATATCAAAATCCTTAAATGTCTTCAAAATAGCAATAATCAAGATCAGAATCATTTGAGTTTACTCCAAAGCCATTTAAGTTGCCAAAATCCACTTATACCCTGCCTTAACTTTGTAATGAATGATCGTATCGGCTTGCGTACGATGTTATTTGATTCAGAATTAAAAACATCATAACAAACTGTACCCCATTTGACCTATTTAAAATAATTTCAGTTCTTCTACCTTACAGAGTTAAAGCGTCCCCCCCCCCCCCCAAAAAAAAAAACTACTTCACTTTTTGGGAAATTTATTGGATCTTCATTTCTAGTGTCAAAATGAAGTTCTTACCAAATTTTCGTGAATGGCCATCAGTTGCTGCTGCAAAATCCTATTTTACCTGCAGTAAAGTATAATTTTCGGCTTCGGATTCATGAAACCTGCCGTAACTATGTAGCGAAAAATCGTATCGACTTGCGGATGGTATCATTCGATAAAAAAAAAAAAAAAAATACATAATAAACGATAACCCTCTGTTGACCTACTTAAATTTTTTTTAGCTTTGCCCTTCCCCTTCCCTGCGTTAAAAATGCTCCCCAAAACATGGTTAAGTAACTTTATTTTGGGGGGGATTCAAGGATCTTCATTTTTTTGTGTAAAAATGAAGTTCTTCCCAAATTTTGGTGAATGGCCATCAGTTGTCGTATATTACTCACTTATTGGTATATATATTTTACCTGTACACTAATAGTCGTACTTTTCAGAGTTGTGCGTGTTTTGTGCAAGATTCCGCATAATCGGAGGTTTGTGAGATGCTAAACATTTTTATGCTATACAGGGTGTATCTAAACTCTTGGGCAAAACTTTAAGGGGTGATAGTGCACATCAAGATAAACAATATTAAATAGGAAAGTGAGGGTCCCAAACGTCTTCCGAATGAGATAGGCGACATTAAAGTTTAGGGTCCAAAATTTCAAATGATTGTAAAAAACGGAAAAATTTGTCGATTCGTTTGCGGTTTTCGCTAAAACTATTCTTTATGTCAGTATTTTCTTGAAAACTAATTTTAAAGGTAAAGTTAAAAAAATTCCGATATAGGGCGCTTTAAACTTTGGAGTAACGAACAACTATTTTTTACCGTTATTTTTTGTATTTCATTAAATACTTTTAAAAGCTTAGACTTAAACTTAAATTTTGAGCTCAAAATCTGAATTGTTGGGAGTGGTTAAGTAGCGCAAACTGAACTGTGTTCAGGAATTGAAATTTGAACCCCCCCCCCCCCCCCCCCCGAACACAGTTCAGTTTCCGCTACTTAGCCAATCCCAACGATTCAGATTTTGAACTCAAAATTTAAGTTTAAGACTAAACTTTTGAAAGCATTTAATGAAATACAAAAAATAACGGTAAAAAATAGTTGTTCGTTACTCCAAAGTCTAAAGCACCCTCTATCAGCATTTTTTGAACTTTACCTTTAAAATTTATTTTCAAGAAAATACTGACATAAAAAATAGTTTTAGCGAAAACCGCAAACGAATCGACAAATTTTTCCGTTTTTTATAATCATTTGAAAATTTGGACTCTAAACTTTATTGGCGCCTATCTCCTTCGGAAGACGTTTGGGACCCTTAGTTTCCTATTTCATATTGTTTGTCTTGATGTATACTATCACCCCTTAAAGTTTTGCCCAAGAGTTTAGATACACCCTGTATAGACTGAGTAGACAAGGACTTGTAGTTTAAAGTAGATTCGAAAGCAATTCTAATTTCTTGTACAACTAGCTGCCCCTGGCGACCTGTTTGGTTTTCCTTAAAATATATAGTATCATTGAATCATGCTTTTTTTATTATTCATAATTCAGTTTACTTGCTCAAGTCTTCGCCAAATCAGAAGATTCTGATAGATAAATCAAGAACTCTGTACTTTTATGTCAGCAGGGTGTAGGTGATAATGGCCAAATATCCAAAATCCCATTGCATTTTTTTTATTGCATTAATTTCATTTAAAATATAACCCTTTCATTCATTTTCCTTAAAATGCATAACTAATTTAAAACAGAAAAATTTTAAATCCAAGACTTTCACTTATTTCAAAAGAATTAATAAAAAAAACCCTGATAAATAACATAAACCAAGACATTTAATTTTAACATTAAAGCATTGTTTTAAGTTATCACGTGAAAAATAAAAAATGCTATTTGCGAGATTTGCACCTGGTTAACATAAAAGTACCAAGAACTCTCTGCAATCATGGCAACATTTCATATATTTTTTGTTGTTACGTATTTCATCTTTCTTTACAAATACAATCACTTAGGCATTTATGCTTCATGTCCATTTGCTTATAAATTGCAATATGTTCGATAACGCAGATTTTTAAACCTATTATCTTCCGTAATCGGGTCAATGGCCTATTGGCGTGTTTTAGCTAATAAGATTTGGTGCAATGGAATGTGTTTGTGAAAATCCTTTAATGATAGCTACATTTACATTAAGCTATATTGTTGCTGATATTCTTTTTGTTACACTTTAATCTTGGCAGCAGACTCGATTACGGAAGATTAGGTAATCAAATATCTTAGCTGAAATTCATCAATCTGATTTTATGTACTTAACAAATGCATATCAAATTACTGTTTTGAATGCATTTGGTCAATAAGAATGGTAAGTGTGTTCGGCAATTAATAATCATCATTTTGCATGATCTATCTTCTCGAGATGGATAACAAATAAATAGAAAATGAGTTGATCATTAGTTTTAAAATTTTATTAATTAACGATTTTTACAGGTGCTGGATTTATTTGCATTTAACTTATATTAACCCCTTGAGGCGCGGTGGGATATATTTTATCTCACCTACGATTAATGAGGATTTGCACCAGAAAAAATTTATTAAATTTTACTTTTCTAACTTTGGTGAGAAAAAGTCGTAAACTTGCTCTGCCTTATTTGGCAATAAATCTTTTTGCGGATTCCGGCGTGAATCCGACATTTCAAAAACACAATTGCTTGCCCCTCAAAGGGTTAAGGAAAGATCGGTTATTTTTGAGTTAGCCGGGAAAAGAGATAAATCCCCAAATATTGTTTCCCTTACCATCATTCATATCGCATTCATTTCATTTAAAACACACAGCTTTCATTTCAAATACATTCCTTTAAAAAAAAAATGTATCATAAACTTAAAATACATTGTTTTTGACTTGCCTCAATTCAAACACAAAATAAAAAATAACAGAAACAGAAACATTTTATCTCAGAATCAAAGAATTGTTTCTTATTTACGCCCTCAAAAAAGATGCAAAAAAAAAAAAAAAAATGCTAGCAGGTTTAATTTTCTAAACAAACTTATACGTATTATTTATTGCTTGCCATTAAGAAAAATTCATGGAACTCATTCCTTTTTGAAATAAATTTCATAAATAGCTATCAATATACAAACTTTTATAGGACACACCACACAAACATTTCTCTAATAATTTGCATACATTAATATTAAATGTTTTTAAAGGCAAGTAAGAAAACTGTAATAAATTTAAAAAGGCAAAAGAACATCCTAAGATAATTAGAAAATTAAACTAAAAATAGGATAATTGAATTTGCAAACTTAATAGCCATGTATTTCATCAAATAAAATTTATTTACGGATTTAGTACGATATTACTTTTTTTACTGTAACATAAATAAATGTTTATTAGAAATACTATACATTCTGGATATTAAGCTATAACTGATGTCCCAGAAATTATCACATAACTAGTGTGAAGCGGTCTGTGAGACCGCTGCAACGAAAGATGAATAAAAGGCACGACTAACTCATAGTATGGTATTTTTGTACTAAACTTTTTGCACAGAAGTGTTATAATTAAAATTCACCTATTCAAAAGTCTCTGGTGATAGTACAAAAGTTCCAAACGGAACAAAATTTCAATAGTGTTTGTAGTTAAACTGAAAATTGGAAGTTAAACTGCAAAAATTGAAAAAAGCCGCGGTCTGAGAGACCGGTAACATCAGTTAAAGGTTATCACTGCATTTCAAAAGATTTTTTTTTAATTCTAAGATTTTTTTAATGATACAACAGAAAAATACAATTTAAAGGTTTTTCAGGAAATAAGCATGCTTGCCTGTTTATTGATGAACTTTTTAGCTAATTTTATCAAAGATAATATAATTTATATGTTTTTGCAGCCAAAATGTAATATATATATATATATATATATATATATAAATTATTTGAAAAGCTTCAAAAATTTAAAAAAGACAAAGTTGTAATAAAACAATACTACTTATAAAATAGTTACAAAGTTTATTTTTACACAAATACAAATAACAGTTTATAAATAACAGTATTATAAAGCATTATTTTCTACATATTTTGAGTTAAGAGATTGTCCCCTAAACAAAACACACAAAAAATAATTGAAAAATTAAATATTTAAATATATTTAACACTTTTCTGTTCTCCTCCCCCACCTGAGTCTGTTGCATCATGCAATTTTTCCACATTCTAATCCATGTTTTTTAATGTATCTGCATCTGAGAAAAAAAAAGAAATTTTAAAAAATCACAGGTTTACTTTTTACAGCTTTCAAGAATTCTGTCTACAGTTAGTTTTTAAGGTGATCATAAACTACAACTTCTCGGTTAACAAAACTACCTTGATGTTAAGGGTGGAATTGCCGGGAGGTTACAAAACTTAATAGAAACAATTAAATCGATTTTGCCGAGCGATAAGCCTTATCTTTCAGACTGAACTTTCAGGCAAACCAGACTCGACAGAATATGGGTTACACTTCAGGCAAATTCCACAATAGATAAGAATAAAGATGACTAAACAAAGACATAATTAGCATAAACAATTTATTTACTATATTGTTTAGACCCGAGAAGAACATATTAAGATAATTCATTCAGTTAGTTTGACATTTAATGTGAAATTTTTATCCCATGCGTTATCCCGTAAGAATGAACGTATCGAAATTAAACGTAAAGTTTAATTAAACTTTTAAAGATTTAACCATTTAAAATAATTTTACTTCTTAAAATATTTGTTTTTTTCCAAGAGCAAACAAGATAAACTAGTAGAATTCAGAACATGCTTTAGTATAAAGTTTTAAATTCTTTAAGCAGTCATCAAAGCATTACCAGCGCCTTTATTAAATATCTGCGAAAACGATTATGATTCCGCGTCGATAGGTACATTGAGCATCCGTCAACCCATCCACTGAGCACCTGCCAAGTAAAGTCAGCGTGTAACGAAAAATACGTTTTTCTCAAAAGTATGTGACTAGGATAATCGCTATAGTTTTCCTGTATGGCTTAAATAAACTTCTAGTACTATTTTTTCCATAATTTTATTTACAGTAGATTTGGTAATAGCGGGGAAGGAGGGGGGGGGACACATTTTTCCAGTACATTTTCGACTATATCTCTGAAAATGTAATATCTAAAATTACAACAAATATACTTTTGGTTTCCGTATTACAAGATCTTTCGAACGATACCCCACACACTACATACACAAAAGAAAATAAAAATAAGTAGCTTATTTCCCTAATTTTTTTTCTAAAAATACTTGCGAATCGCTAATAATCAATAAGTATGTTGGTCAATAGCCTTATAACTCTGGCAAGTTTGAAATTTTCATGTTCCGTAGTTTCCTAAAATAGACTATGACAGACGGACAGAGAGACACACAAGTGATGTTTACAATTCTTCAGTTTTTACATTTTAAGTGCGGAAGCCAAAAAATTTAACTAAAATCAAAACTAGTTTATCTAGTCAGTTAGTCTAATTTATCTAGTAAAATTGCATCAGTTTAATCTAATTTATCTCGTCAAATTAGTTCAACCTAATTTATCAACTTTAACCCTAGACTACCGGGAATTTTATTCAAGTTTTAATAAAACGTTCTGCACCAGAATTTTTATTTAAAACTATTTAACTTATTTATTTACCTTATTTTTGTCTGGTTTATATACTTAGTTTATTTTAAAGAAATTTCTGGTTTGAATGAATATTTTGTATGTACCTGTCGGGTCCAATGGACCCGTCTGGTAGACGGAGGGTTAATCTAGTCAGAGAGACAAACTAAACATTAACTAGTTAGTACCTAAACAGTACAAACGCAGAATAAAACTTTTTAACCTCAGGTATCCTATGCATGAAAAGGATTAAAAAATATTAAAATGCGAGAGAGAAATCTGAATATCTCCCATATGATTAACATTAACTTGACCGTTTCTTCGCGTGACTAGTGTAGGCTCTTATGAAGTTACCTTTTATGAAAGATTGTTACCATAAAAATAATAATAAATAAATACAGAGTAGGTGGGGGCAAAGATACGCACTTTCCATACATTTTCATTTTTAACACACACATTAGTCTAAACTTATGTAATGAGTGATTAAAATGTTAGATTAGAACCTTAGGCAAGTGCTAACATCAACCGATATTCTGTCCAATTGTAATTCTGAGAGAAATTGCAATTTTTAAAAAACATTGCTCTGTGTATCTTTGCCCCATCGGTTGGGGCAAAAGTACGCAGTCGTGGGGCAAAGATACGCAGTGCGTATTTTTGCCCACTTACTGTGGGTTTTTGCCCCATTTCCAATAAAACGAATGAGTTGTGCAAAAGCATTAGTAAATTTCACTAGTATTTATAGTTAAACTGAAAATTGTAAGTTAAACCACGAAAAAAAAGGAAATAAACAGGGGGTCTGTGAAATCGCAAATAACAGTTAACCTCAAACTACTGTGACAAAAATTGGTGAATAAATACTGTGAGCGGTCTTAAAGACCCCTTGATCGTAGAATGAATAAAAGGGTTGACTGACTTATAAGATACTGTTTTTGCGCTAAACTTTATGTAAAGGCCTATTATAATAAAAGTTCTCCTCATTTAGAAATCTTCAGCGATACTATTAAGTTTCCAAACGAATCAAAATTAAACTAACATCAATAGTTAAATTGAAAATTACAAGTTAAGCTATGAAAAATGAATATAGCAGCAATCTGTGAGACCGTTAACAGGAGTTAAGGGTTAAGACTTTAAAACAAAATCGTTTTATGAAACAAGAATATTGATTTTTAAAAGTAGTTAAGTAGATATCTACGTTCTATATTTTAAAAAAACTTAACTAGAAAAAGGAAAATGTAGCTAACTAGCTTATATAAGTTATGTAGCTATTATATTTTATACATTATAAAGAATAAAACTTACCACAACGTAATTGTGGAAAGCTTTGCATCTAGCTAAAACGATAAGGCAAAGACCCGAATCTTAATCTTGTGCGTATCTTTGCCCCAAGACCGGTTGCGTACTTTTGCCCCATTCTGCAGTATTTTACTTAACCGGCTACCTACAAGTTCAAACAAATGCGATCGAGATAAACTATACGGCATTTAGAAGCTATAGAGCTTCCGTTCTCCACTGAACTTTTGGATTTGTAAAAATTCGAAGTATTGTTAGCTAAACAATAAAGTGAAAATTTTAAAATATTAGATAAAAACTCGAAAATTTAAACTTACCTTATTTTCTTGGCACCGAGTGCTACGTTTTTCATGAGGTTTGATCACACAGCTACTACACATGAGACCAAACTACTACCTAGCGGTCATGATTGTAGAAATGTTTCTTCATATTAAATCAGGCAGTGCGTATCTTTGCCCCGTGCGTATGTTTGCCCCCACCTACTCTAGTTGAACACTTTTTTTACATGTACAAAACAAAACAAAACAAAACATGTTCAATAAGAATACAAATAAACAATATTCAAATCTGACATTAACACTATAACATTGAGATTTTGAAGTGATTATTCAATGCATTTTAGTTATTTAGCTTCAATTCATTACAAAAATATGCACCAGTCAATATTAGTAAAATTTTTTGCGGCAGGTCTCGAAATGGAAAATCCACGAATAGGGACGCTATTTCAAAATTATCGTTGACTACAAACTTTTTTTAAAAACTTTAGGCGAATTTATGTCTAATCATACAAAAACAATCTAAAAACTGCATTCAAAATTATAAATAATAAAAAAGTTATAGACAGCACAATGAGCGTATGAAATTGTAATAAGATGTTTTAATAACTTCACGGATCACTAACCAGAATAATATTTGTCATAATTTCACGAACCGGAATATCGTTTCGATTTGCTCCGGTACATGCGTGATTTGCGGGCGTGAAAAACTAAAAATTTTTAAATATTCATATTTAAAAGTTTTACAAAAATTTGGAAATAAAAAGATTTATACACATCCGATTAAGAAGCAGTTACGTCAAAAGAAAAGAGAAATTATTAAAGAATTAAATAAAACGGACGTCGGTAGGAAATACTTTTAGTAATTTCAATAAAAATTAGAAAAAAGAGATACATTAGAAATCCAGGTAGATAAGCATAGAGCCAACTAAGAAACAGTTTAAAATTATACTTAATATTTAAATAGAGAAAAAAAATGTTAATGGTAATGAAAAAATAATTTAAAGTTTACAATCATACTCTCGAACGCACTGTTGAATTCAGGGGGTGACCGAGAGGGGACATTCCCCCCGGAACCTTGAAATGTCGTTCCGGAAGGTTTGAATTTTTTTGCTTTTTAATGGACAAAAGTGCAATTTCCACCTCGGAATGTCCCCACCTCCAGTGGTGTAGCTGCCAAAAAATTTTCGGCGGCGGGGGGAGGTGGGGGGGAGTTAAAAATTTTCCCAACATGAAAAAAAAAAGATCTATTTTCCAGCTAAAATAATATGTTCAATGTGTCTTTAATGATAATGATACTTATATGCAAAAAAAATCTCCCCCCCCCCCCCCAAAAAAAATGCTGAAACTAAAAACATAAAAATTATAATTATTGGTTCATTTACTGAAAGTTTTTGTCTTCAATTGTGTACGAGTCATAATTGTACTTTATAGAAAATAACCTCATATTTTTAGATTTTTGAATAAGGAACAAAGTTTTGGAGGAAAGGTATTACAGACATTGTTGATAGACAACAGTAGAGAAATTCATGTCTGGTAGATGTATGATATTTTCGTTACACAGAGAAACATAATGCGAAATTGAGTCTGACTGCTTTTTGTATTTATTTTGAAAGTTGAACTATTTTACTATTACAGAACTCAGAAAGATCGTCTGCAAAACAATAAATAATTCTTTTTTTTTTTTTTTTTACTTAAAAAAAAAGAATAAGTGTTTCAAAAATCTATACTTTCCTAACTCTAAGCTCAAATTTCCCAAGTTCACATATGTTGGGGGGGGTGGGAGGTCTACCCCCATAACCCCTATCGCGAGTCCCTGCCCCTCCTCCCCCCCTCCACCTTATCCCGTAGCAACAGAAATCTCTCCAGGAGATAAGCGTTTGAATTCAACACTGCTCCAGCAGCGTGACAGGCAACAACAACAATAAAAAAAAAGCAAACGAAATCTTAAACTCCCTGTAAAGTTCAGAAAAAGTTATTAAAAAATATTTAACATGACCCAAAACATAACTATTGAAAAACGTAGGCATTACTTAGAAAATTAACATAACTTTTAATTTATTAGAATTATGTTATGAAATAAGTTGTAGATTATAAAGAAATGTTACTTTAGAGAAAATAACCACATTTGAATAATTAAAATAAGAAATACCTTTATTTCTGGGTTCCTTTATTTGAACATTAATGAATGATCCGCCTATCACGAGATTCAATAACGATGTGTCTTTTTCTTTTGACTCTGAGCTCTGAATTTCCAGTGATACGCTGTTATCTATTTTGCTCTCAACAAAGGGAATTTTTGCTGACGTCGTTGAAATATGACAGTGTTGCAGCAGTTTTACAGCAAAATGGCATTGCAAGGGAGAGATCGATTTTGTTTCATCAGCCTTGCAGTACTTTTGAGTGAAAATTGTTGTGTCAAATTTGTCAAGACAAGGAAATATCGAAAAAAGTCAAACTTACTGCAAACGTGCATGCTATCTGGGTATTACCCAGATAGCATGCACTTTTGCAGTAAGTTTGACTTTTTCTCGATATTTCCTTGTCTTGACAAATTGGGTATTACCCAGATAGCATGCACTTTTGCAGTAAGTTTGACTTTTTCTCGATATTTCCTTGTCTTGACAAATTTGACACAACAATTTTCACTCAAAAGTACTGCAAGGCAGGTGAAACAAAATCGATTTCTCCCTTGCAATGCCATTTTGCTGTAAAACTGCTGCAACACTGTCATATTTCAACAACGTCAGCGAAAATTCCCTTTGTTGAGAGCAGAATAGATAACAGCGTATGACCGGAAATTCAGAGCTCATGAGTCAAAAGAAAAAGACGCATCGTTATTGAATCTCGTGATCAGCGGATCGTTGATTAGCGTTCAAGTAAAGGAACCCAGAAATAAAGGTACTTCTTATTTTAATTATTGAAATGTGGTTATTTTATCTAAAGTAACATTTCTCTATAATCTACAACTTATGTCATACACAAATTCTAATAAATTAAAAGTTATGTTAATTTTCTAAGTAATGCCTACTTTTTTCAATAGTTATGTTTTAGGCCATGTTAAACCAATGTTGAAAATCTTAATTTTTAAATGAATTTTTCTGAACTTTACAGGGGGTTTAAGATTTCGTTTGCTTTTTTTAATGTTGTTGTTGCCTTTCACGCTGCTGGAGCAGTGTTTAATTCAGACACTTATCTCCGGGAGAGATTTCTGTTGCTCCGGGATGAGGTTGGAAGGGTGGGGGGGGGGGGGCATTTTAGGGATCCGAGGTGGAAATTGCACTTTTGTCCATTAAAAAGCATAAAAATTCAAACCTTCCGGGACGACTTTTCAATGTTCCGGGGGGAATGTCCCCTCCCGGTCACCCCCTGCATTCAACACTGCGTTCGAGTGTATGATTTTAAACTTTAAATTATTTTTTCCTTACCATTAACCTTTTTTTCTCTATTTAAATATTAAGTATAATTTTAAACTGTTTCTTAGTTGGCTGTATGCTTATCAACCTGGATTTTTATTGTACCTCTTTTTCTAATTTTTATTGAAATTATTAAAAGTATTTCGTACCGACGTTCGTTTTATTTAATTCTTTAATAATTTCTCTTTTCTTTTGACGTAACTGCTTCTTAATCGGATGTGTATAAATCTTTTTATTTCCAAATTTTTGTAAAAATTTTAAATATGAATATTTTAAAATTTTTAGTTTTTCACGTCTGCAAATCAGGCATGTACCGGAGCAAATCGAAACGATATTCCGGTTCGTGAAATTATGACAGATATTGTTCTGGTTAGTGATCCGTGAAGTCATTAAAACATCTTATTACAATTTTATACATATGGCTTTTATTGTGCTGTCTGTAACTTTTTTTTATTATTTAGAATTTTCAATGCAGTTTTTAAATTGTTTTTGTATGATTAGACATAAATTTGCCTAAAGTTAAAAAAAAAAAGTTTGTAGTCAACGATAATTTTGAAATAGCGTCCCTGTTCGTGGATTTTTCCATTTCGAGGCCTGCCGCAAAAAATTTTACTATTATTGATTGGTGCATATTTTTGTAATGAATTGAAGCTAAATAACCACTTCAAAATCTCAATGTTATAGAGTTAATGTCAGATTTGAATATTGTTTATTTGTATTCTTATTGAACATGTTTTGTTTTGTTTTATTTTTTACATGTAAAAAAAAGTGTCCAACTGTATTTTTATTTATTATTATTTTTATGGTAACAATCAGTGTTGAATTCAGGGGGTGGCCCGGGGGGGACATCCCCCCCCGGAGCCACACAAATCCCTCCCGGAGAAAAGTGCCTGAATTCAACACTAGTAACAATCTTTCATAAAAGGTAACTTCTTAAGAGCCTACACTAGTCACGAGAAGAAACGGTCAAGTTAATGCTAATCATATGGGAGATATTTACAGATTTCTCGCGCGCTCGCATTTTAATATTTTTAAATCCTTTTCATGCATAGGATACCTGAGGTTGAAAAATTTTATTCTGCGTTTGTACTGTTTAGGTACTGACTAGTTAATGTTTAGTTTGTCTCTCTGACTAGATTAAAGTTGATAAATTAGATTAAACTAATTTGACTATATAAATTAGATTAAACTGATGAAATTTTACTAGATAAATTAGACTAACTGACTAGATAAACTAGTTTTGATCTTAGTTAAATTTTTTGGCTTCCGCACTTAAAATGTAAAAACTGAAGAATTGTAAACATCACTTGTGTGTCTCTGTTCGTCTGTCATAGTCAATTTTTCGAAACTACGGAACATGGAAATTTCAAACTTGCCAGAGTTATAAGGTTATTGACCAACATACTTATTGATTATTAGCGATTCGCAAGTATTTTTAGAAAAAAAAATAGGGAAATAAGCTACTTATTTTTCTTTTCTTTTTTTCTTTTGTGTGTGTAGTGTGTGGGGTATAGTTCGAAAGGTCTTGTAATACGGAAACCAAATGCGTATTTGTTGTAATTTTAGATATTACATTTTCAGAGATATAGTCAAAAATGTACTGGAAAATTTTGTCCCCCCTCCTCCTTCCCCGCTATTACCAAATCTACTGTAAATAAAATTATGAAAAAAAAAAATAGTACTAGAAGTTTATTTAAGCGATACAGGAAAACTATAGCGATTATCCTAGTCACATACGTTTGAGAAAATCGTATTTTTTCGTTACGCACTGACTTTAATTGGCGGGTGCTCAGTGGAGGAGTTGACGGATGCTCGATGTACCTATCGACGCGGAATGATAATCGTTTTCGCAAATATTTAATAAAGGCGCTGGTAATGCTTTGATGACTGCTTAAAGAATTTAAAACTTTATACTAAAGAATGTTCTGATTTCTACTGGTTTATCTTGTTTTCTCTTGGAAAAAAACAAATATTTTAAGAAGTAAAATTATTTTAAATGGTTAAATCTTTAAAAGTTTAATTACACTTTACGTTTAATTTCGATACGTTCATTCCTTACGGGATAACGCATGGGATAACAATTTCACATTAAATGTCAAACCAACTGAATGAATTATCTCAATATCTTCTTCTCGGGTCTAAACAATATAGAAAATAAATTGTTTATGTTAATTATGTCTTTGCTTAGTAATATTTATTCTTATGTATTGTGCAATTTGCCAGAAGCATAACCCACATTACTGTCGAGTCTGGTTTGCCTGAAAGTTCAGTCTGAAAGATGAGGCTTATTGCTCGGCAAAATTGATTTAATTGTTTCTATTAAGTTTTATTACCTCCCGGCAATTCCACCCTTAGCATCAAGGTAGTTTTGTTAACTGGGAAGTTGTAATTTGTGATCGCCTTAAAAACTAACTGTAGACAGAATTCTTGAAAACTGTAAAAAATAAACCTGCGACTTTTTTTAAATTTATTCTTTTTTTTTTCTTTTTCAGGATGCAGAGACATTAAAAAACATGGATTTTAAATTGCATGATGCAACAGACTCAGGTGGGGAAGGAGAACAGGAAAGTGTTAATTATATTTAAATATTTACTTTTTTAATTATTTTTTGTGTGTTTTGTTTAGGGAACAATGTCTTAACTCAAAATATGTAGAAAATAATAGTTTGTAATACTATTATTTATAAACTGTTATTTGTATTTGTGCAAAAATAAACTTTGTAACTATTTTATAACTAGTATTGTTTTATTACAACTTTGTGTTTTTTAAATTCTAGAAGCTTTTTAAATAATTTATATATATAGAGAGAGAGAGAAATTCATTTAGATTTAAGTATACGAGAATTTCAAGTTTAAAGTTAATTTTTCTTTCCTGATAAGCTTTGCTTCCATTGCTTTAGCCATATGTTACATTTTGGCTGCAAAACATATAAATTATATTATCTTTGATAAAATTAGCTAAAAGGTTCATCAGTAGACAGGTAAGCATGCTTATTTTCAGAAAAACCTTTAAACTGTGTTTTTCTGTTGTATCATTAAAAAAAAAATCTTAGGATAGAAAAAGAAATCTTTTGAATGCAGTGCTAATATCCAGAATGTGTGGTACTTCTAATAAACATTCATTTATGTTACAGTAAAAAAAGAAATGTTTTACTAAATCAGTAAATAAGTTTCATTTGTTGAAATACAGGCTATTAAGTTTGCAAATTCAATTATCCTATTTTTACTTTCTTCTATCTTTACAAGAAGAAAGTATTGGATTCATGAAAATTTTCGAATTCCGGTTTTCGACGGATTTACACGTTTTAGGGTTCAGAGATTCCAAAAGACATGTTTTTACAAAATGTCTGTCTGTGACTCTGTGAGTCTGTCTGTCTGTCTGTCTGTGTGTATGTGACACAAATTTTGTGGGCGCTCTATCTCAAGAACTGATGCACGGAATTTAATAAAAATTTATATTCAGTGAGTTCCTAATACAAATTGATTCTGATTAGTTTTTGGTGTAAATCGCTCAACAGGTGGCGCTGCTATGCTGCATTTTTCGCGATTTTCGCAATAGCTCTATCTCACGAACTAATGCACGGATTTTGATCAAACTTCAGATTCCGTTAGTCCTTGATATGAATTGATGCTGATTACGTTTTGGTGTAAATCTCCCAACAGGTGGCGCTGTTATGAAGAATTTTGCAGGATTTTCACGATTTCCCCAATAGCTCTGTGTTAAGAACAAACGCACGGATTTTCATCAAACTTCAGATTCAGTTAGTCCTTGATATGATTTGCTACTTATTACGTGTTGGTGTAAATCGCCCAACAGATGGCGCTTCTGTGCTGCCTTTTTCACGATTGCTTCAATATCTCTATCTATAAAACTAATGGACGAATTTTCATCTAACTTCAGATTTAGTTGTATGTTGACAGAAGTTGTTGTTAATTAGGTTTTGGTATTAATCACCCAATAAATGGCGCTGCTATGCAGGAATTTTCGCGATTTTCGCTATAGCTCTACCTCAAAAACTAATGCACGGATTTTCTCCAAACTTCAGATTCAGTCAGACGTTGACATAAATTGTTGCTGATTAGGATTTGGTATAAATCACCCAATAGGTGGCACTGCTAGGCAGCATTTTGCTGTATTTAGACGATTTCAGCGATAGTCATATCTCAAGAACTAATGCACGGAATTTCATATCTTTAGAATCCTGATGAGATGCATAGATTGCCATTTAATTTTGTCAGTGTGATAGCGAATTTTGAAGTATTAACATTTATGAGATAGAAGAAAGTTTTGGGATTGGTACATCCGACTAGTTAGTTTAATTTTCTAATAACTTTAGGATGTTCTTTTGCCTTTTTAAATTTATTACAGTTTTCTTACTTGCCTTTAAAATCATTTAATGTTAATGTATGCAAATTATTAGAGAAATATTTTTGTGGTGTATCCAATAACAGTTTGTATGTTGATAGCTATTTATGAAATTTATTTCAGAAAGGAATGAGTTCCATGAATTTTTCTTAATGACAAGCAATAAATAATATGTATATAAGTTTGTTTAGAAAATCAAACGTGCTAGCATTTTTTTTCATATTTTTTGAGGGCGTAAATAAGAAACAATGCTTTGATTCTGAGATAAAATGCTTCTGTTTCTGTTATTTTTTTATTTTGTGTTTTAATTGAGGTAAGTCAAAAACAATGTATTTTAAGTGTATGATACATTTTTTTAAAGGAATGTATTTGAAATGAAAGCTGTGTGTTTTAAATGAAATGAATGCAATATAAATGATGGTAAGGGAAACAATATTTGGGGATTTATCACTTTTCCCGGCTAACTCATAAATAGCCCATCTTTCCTTAACCCTTTGAGGGGCAAGCAATTGTGTTTTTGAAATGTCGAATTCACACCGGAATCCGCAAAAAGATTTATTGCAAAATAAGGAAAAGCATGTTTACAACTTTTTCCCACCAAAGTTAGAAAAGTAAAATTTAATAAATTTTTTTCTTGTGCAAATCCTCATTAATCGTAGGTGAGATAAAATATATCCCACCGCCCCTCAAGGGGTTAATATAAGTTAAATGCAAATAAATCCATCACCTGTATAAATATTTAATTAATCAAATTTTAAAACGAATGATCAACTCATTTTCTACTTATTTGTTATCCATCTCGAGAAGATAGATCATGCAAAATGATTATTGTTAATTGACAAACACACTTATCATTCTTATTAACCAAATGTATTCAAAACAGTAATTTGATATGCATTTGTTAAGTACATGAAATAAGATTGATGAATTTCAGCTAAGATGTTTGATTACCTAATCTTCCGTAATCGAGTCTACTGCCAAGATTTAAGTGTTACAAAAAGAATTAGAAAAAGAAGAAAAAGTGTTACAAAAGAAGCAACAATATAGCTTAATGTAAATGTAGCTATCATTAAAGGATTTTCACAAAAAACATTCCATTGCACCAAATCTTATTAGCTAAAACACGCCAATTGGTCATTGACCCGATTGCGGATGATAATAGGTTTAAAAATCTGCGTTATCGAACATATTGCAATTGATAAACACATGGACATGAAGCATAAATGCCTAAGCGATTTAAGCTGTATTTGTAAAGAAAGATGAAATACGTAACAACAAAAAATATATGAAATGTTGCCCTGATCGCAAAGAGTTCTTGGTACTTTTATGTTAACCACGTGCAAATCTCGCAAATAGCATTTTTATTTTTCACGTGATAACTTAAAACAATGCTTTAATGTTAAAATTAAATGTCTTGGTTTATGTTATTTATCAGGTTTTTTTTTTTTATTAATTCTTTTGAAATAAGTGAATGTCTTGGATTTAAATTTTTTCTGGTTTAAATTAGTTATGCATTTTAAAGAAAATGGGTGAAAGGATTATATTTTAAATGAAATTAATGAAATAAGAAAAAATGCAATGAGATTTTGGATATTTGGCCATTATCACCTACACCTTGGTGACATAAAAGTACAGAATTCTTGATTTCTCTATCAGAATCGTCTGATTTGGCGAAGACTTGAGCAAGTAAATTGAATTATGAATAATAAAAAAAGCATGATACAATGATTACCATATATTTTAAGGAAAACCAAACAGGTCGCCAGGTACAGCTAGTTGTATAAGAAATTAGAATTGCTTTCGAATCTACTTTAAACTATAAGTCCTTGTCTACTCAGTCTATATATGGCATAAAAATGTTGAGCATCTGACAAACCTCCGATTATGCGGAATCTTGCACAAAACACGCACAACCCAGAAAAGTACGACTATTAGTGTACATGTAAAATATATATACCAAAAAGTGAGTAATATACGACAACTGATGGCCATTCACCAAAATTTAGGAAGAACTTCGTTTTTACACAAAAAATGAAGATACTTGAGCCCCCCCCAAAATAAAGTTACTTAACCATGTTTTGGGGAGCATTTTTAACTCAGGGAAGGGGAAGGGCAAAGCTACAAAAATTTCAAGTAGGTCAACAGAGGGTTACCGTTTATTATGTATATATATTTTTTTTTTTATCGAATGATACCATCCGCAAGTCGATACGATCATTCGCTACATAGTTACGGCAGGTTTCATGAATCCGAAGTCGAAAATTATACTTTACTGCAGCTAAAATAGGTTTTTACAGCAGCAACTGATGCCATTCACAAAAATTTGGTAAGAACTTCATTTTGACACTAGAAATGAAGATCCAATAAGTTCCCACAAAGTGAAGTAGTTCTATCGTGTTTTTTTTTTTTTGGTTGGGGGGGGGGGCTTTAACTTTGTAAGGTAGAACTGAAATTATTTTAAATAGGTCAAATGGGGTATCGTTTGTTATGATGTTTATAATTCTGAATCAAATGACACCGTACGCAAGCCGATACGACCATTCATTACAAAGTTAAGGCAGAGTATAAGTGGATTTTGGCAACTTTAATGGCTTTGGATAAACTCAAATTATTCTGATTTTGATTATTGCTATTTTGAAGACATTTAAGGATTTTGATATTATAATGATTAAACTTAATGATTTAATATGATATAACGAACATGTTTTGAACGTAAAATAAATGCGACAAAACTATGCTAAAAAATAAAGTATAATTTTCCACTTTGTATTCATAAAACCTGCTGTAACTGTCTCACAGATGATCGTATCGACTTGCGGATGGTTTTATACGAATCAGAATTTAAAGATACATATGAAACTATATCCCACTTGACCTATTAAAAAAATGTTGAATTCTGTCCTCCCCCCCTCCCCCTCTCGAGTTAAAATGTCCATTTTTGCCCCCAAAATACGATAAACAACATTAATTTTGGGGGACTCAACGTATCTTAATTTCTAGTGCCAAAACGATGTTTTTCTCAAATTTTCGTGAATAGAAATCAGTTATTACTGTAAAAACCTATTTTACCTGCACAAGTATAATTTTCGACTTCGTATTCATAAACCTGCTTAACTTTGTAAGAAATGATCGTATCGACTTGCGGATTATTTAATTCGTAATTATAAAATACATAATAAACAATATCCTACTTCACCTACATAAAACGTTTTGAGTTCCACCCCCTCCCTGGGCTAAAAATGCCCCCGTCTTTTGTCCTCAAAACATGGTACAACAACTTTATTTTTTAGGACTCATCGAATCTTCGTTTCGAATATCAAAACGAAGTTCTTCCCAAGTTTTGGTGAATGGCCATCACTTGTCTCAAAAAATATTATTTTACCTGTACTACACGTAAAATTCAGAGAATTAACAACATTGCTATGAAATTACAGCATACTTGCAGTTAGCTTGACATGACAAGAATCTAAGTTTGCAATGCATTTGCAGATAGTGTGTCATGGCTAGATTGCAAGTTTACAATGCATTTGCAGATCGTGTGCCATGGCAATATTACTAGTTTGATATGAGTCTGCAGTCAGTTTGAAGAACAAGACTGCAACTTGCACGACAAGTTAGCTGCAAGTTCAAAGTATGGTGACTTCGGAGTTTGCATAATCTTGTTGCAGTCTTGTTATGAACTTTCAGGCTTGTCATGCTGAGCTTGCTGCAACTTTGCAAGTTTGCAAAGTAAGATTGCTGAAAATTTTCTGCAAATTAAAATTGCTATCTGGGTAAATACCAAAAAATGCTTGAAATGAAAAGTGCAAATATTACCTAAACTTCTTTATGGTGATAAAACCGATGTATGCACCTTCTGACGGCGCTTTCGCATCAATAGACTATGGACCCCTTCGAAGGGGTTAAACTTATAGTGAGGCAGGGAAAGATTACTACTTTGCAGTAAGTTTGCAGTATTTTTGATTACTTGTTTGCCGTTAGTTTGCAATAATTTATATATTGTATGAATTTAACTTGCACGACAAGTTAGCTGCAAGTTCAAAGTGTGGTGACTTCGGCGTTTGCGTTATCTTGCTGCAGTCTTGTTATGAACTTTCAGTCTTCTCATGCTGAGCTTACTGCAACTTTGCAGGTTTTCAGAGCAAGACTGTTGCAAATTTTCTGCAAACTAAAAATGCTATGTGGGAAGGTTTTAACTTTAAGAATATCTTGCATTTTCAGTTACAGAACTAGTAATGTAAGAAGCACACGCATCAAATATAGTTCATGCTGGAAAAAGCAGTTTTCTTACAATTGTCTTATTCAGCCATAATTCTTTTGGGTTTCTATGTTTCATGTCTCGCCACTTTTGATACCATATTCGATCTAATAGTTGCTTCCGACATCTGGTCGTCTTTAAGGAACTTAAATTTTTGCAAAAAGTTTATTTGTGATGGATTAGCACTTTTTTAGAAGTATTAGAATGTGTAAAAAATGGTTCATGGTGGTTTTTAGTTTTTGTACTTCTCAGCCAATTTATTTTAGATGGTTCGAAACAGTTTTAGAACATTCTCCAAGTTCAGTAGTAAGCTTCGGACGGGTCGGATTTATGCAGCTCTAGAAGGGATACTTAGGAGTTCCGTGGAAGGGGGGTAGCGCCCTTCTAGATCATTAATAATCATAAAATTCCGAATCTTCCGATTGCACCCTTAAACAACTTGACAGGAGGATCAAGAACCTCATCTCTGTATATTTCAGCATTCACAGTTGCACTGGTAAAAATGTGTCGGTCACTGCGGCCATTCAAAATGATGTCCGTCCATGCCTGATTCCACGACCTTTGTATCGATGCCTTTCACGGATGTTTGCAGCCTTATTGCGTGTGATTTTCTCCCTCCATATGGTAACACATCTGTAGTAACTCTTTCAACAAAATCGGGATTCATCGGTAAAGAGAACTCGGCTCCAGTCCGTGGTACTCCAACGATGATGATCTCTGCACCACTTTAACCGGGCGCATTTCGCTACCGGAGTTAGTGCAACACAAATCATGGGTTTCCTTGCATGCAGAATGTCACTCACAGTAAACCAAGATAGTCGAGTTCTTGTTGCTGTAGCAAACTCCCTGCAATCTGAACTGTCGCCAATTGCCTATTTCTTTTAGCAATCGTTGGCAAATTACAGTCCTGAGAGCCTATTGTGGTGTGCTTTCTACCTTGACCTGGTTGTCTGTGGACATTATACCAGTGTCTTTAAACCGTTTCCAGATTCTGGACATGACGCTTTTGGCTATTTTTAAGTCTTCACAGACCCCTAAGAGTGTATCTCCTGCTTCCATTCTCTCTATCGCACGCAATTTCTCAAAATCGGTCAAATGTCTTCTGGACGATATATTCCACCTACTAGAAGCGAGAGTTTTACCTAATTACACGTACAATCCTTAAAATTAGACTTCAAATTACCCACGTACACCACCATTACCTTTTCACACGTGAACCGAAAGAACGGGCTGAGGCTGAAAAATTTGCATATATTTCTATAGCGAATGTTAATCCCATTGGACTACGTGATAACGTTGACATTGAGGTACCTTTATGGAAGTTCCCTTAATAAAATTAATATAAAGCACCTTTTTATGACTGTCCCTTTAATTTTTCTCGCCAGTGTATTTTGAAAGTGGTAACAAATAACCAGTCCAAAAATAAAGTTACTTTTATTAATTGCAGGCAGCAGATTTAAAGTAATTGTTAATATTGTCCGTTATAAAGTGGACAAAGATAAGGGTCACGAAACTCAACCAATGTACCGTTATTGCGTTCGTATAAACTCATTCTTTCCCATAAGTGTCGACAACAGAACCCCACCAAAGTCCAAGATAAAGAAGTTTTACGTTTAATCTAGTTACAGTAAATTTGTGTAAACGGAATAGCAGGCATACTTGCATAGTTATCCTTCCGTTCCGAGGCATTAAAATGTTTTTGTTTATGAGAGGATTCCGTGTTTTCAGAAAACCTGTCAAGAAGGATTCACAATTGGAACAAGTTTCATTTCAGATAGGTTTCAAACGTTAGCAAGCACAAATATAGTGTTGTTTTCGTCGAACCTTGAATTGTTTTCCTTTGAGATAGGTCATCTTCACAGATTTTCCTGTAATAGATTTATGCTCTTCAGAGGTGGTGTTATAGCAGCGGTTTCCAACCTGGGGTAGTGTACCGCTGGGGGTACGTGGCGGGTCTGCTGGGGGTATGTGAAAATAATATCGGTAATGGCGGAAGTCACAAAAATGTTAGGAATATCAATGTAATTTGCACCGATTTATTATATGGTTGTGATAAGAAGATTACTAATGAAAAAAAGCATGTATTTACGTTATCTCCTTAAGTGGAGGGGGGAAGGGGGCGTGTTTATGAGAAATGGGGGGGCTCCGAAATGAAAAACCTAAGAAAGGGGTACGTGAAAGAAAAAAGTTTGGGAAGTGAGTACGTTTTGGCAGTTTTAAAGGATACTGTGAAAACAGATAAGTGTTTATAACGGAAACTTGCCTAAAACGGCAAAGTTCATAGTCCCGAAAAAAGACATACCTTTGAATTATACCTTCTAAGACGAATACCTCTCTAAAGCGGAATTTTTTATAGATCTTTTGTGATTCTGTCTTAGCAGTTTTTACTGTTAAGACAGTTTTGTATCCATGATTCAGTAAACCAAGTCTACTTTCGGGGGGGGGGGTCCGGACCCCCCCCCCTTGGCTACGCCACTGTATTCAGGGTAGAGCCGGAATTGGACTTAATTGTTCCCAGGACGTGTCGGGCAGGAAATATGTTTTGTAAAAATAGTAATTCTGATAATAGAATCATTGTAAATATATACCTTAATAAATTACAGAGAAATATTTTCAAAAATCTACTTTTTATTACACAGTTTCAAAAATTATAATGTTTTTAACCCTCCTTTTTTCTTTTATTCTAAACTACATTAATTTTTTTAATGAATCTTTATTTGAATGTTGAAAAGTTTAAGTATGTAATCATTAATGTTGCTATTATGTACTTTGTCTTGGGAACACATAGTAATCTAACATTTCTTCATAAATATGTAGTATTCTTTAAAAGGATTTTAACTGTATGTTAAGAAATTAGGAATTTTTTGTAAATTTTGAATAGGGCCTGTTTTCACTAATTTTTGTGCAGGCCGGGTCGCGAACTGCGAAAATATAAACAGGCAGAGCCCGGGCCTGGAAATTCCGTTCTCTAATTCAAGGCTGTCCAACGCACCTCCCGCGAACCTATGGTGGCGCCCTTTAAAAGTTTTCCTGGTGCCCATTCAAATCTTTCCTCTTACTAGCCATTTTTTAAATTAAAAATCCACTTCAAAGTATGCCTTTAAAATCAATAATATCTGAATGGAGTTCTTTTAATTCTTACCAGTGATCGTTATTTAGTATTAATTATTTTATGTTATTAATTTGTTATTTAGTACTTAAGGTTTCTGTCCTCTTCACCTACAAAACTTTTGAGATAGGTTGACCCTGTGAAAAATATAATTTTAAGTTTACTATGATTTATATTATTTATGCAAATTATTTTTAAATAGAGTTTCTGAGTCGTAAGGGATTTATGTTTATGCCCGTGAGATGTATTTGCATCCAAATAGTAAGTTTCATCTCATTTATGACAGAAATTCTGCAGTAAGAAGATATTTAAAAATGACAAAAACAGGTACAATTTAGCCCCTGTTGTAATAAAACTGTACAATGATTTACCTCCACTACTGTGAGATAATAGCATGTAATCAGCCATGTGAATTATTGCGCCTTTCATTATTTGCATCTATATGATGTGCGCCTCTATTTATTGAAAGGTTAGATAGGTCTACATCTAAAAACACTTATTAGGAGATGCAGAAGTAGAATGAAACGAAATAAATAAATAATGATAATAATAATAAAATAAATATCTCTTAGAAAGTTTGTCTCAGACAAATTTACAAAACATAATTCAGATGTCAAGAAAATGTAATACATTGAGCGCGTTCACGGACCGCACTCTGGGTTCCCCAGGTTTCCCCGTGTTGAACCCGAAGCGTTCAGAGCCGGCATCACGTGACTTTTTCCGAGTTTCCCGCAGCGTTCAGAGCCGGAGATTACCCAGATTTCGGGGAACCCACATTACCTGAAAACTTTTGTTGGGTAAATTGATCACGTGGTTGGGAAATTTGATTTGTTTACCATTTTATAGCTTAACTGTGACTGTTAATCGGAATCACTGTTTTGATCAGTTTTATCGCACATTGTTTCTGTTTTTTCATATTACAAAAATAATAATTTGACATATAATAATTTTAACACATAATAATTTGAACGTACCATATTTTCCATCGAATGAATGAATCTCCGATTCAGCCTAAAATGGCTAGCAAAACCTGTGATACATATTTGTTGTGATAGTATTCCACATAAAAATTAACTTTTGGAACAGTTTCCCATTATAAAAAAGTGATAATTGAATCTATTTGCGCTGTCGAAAGTGCAGCTGCCGCCATGTTTGTAAATGTAAATAAAAAAATCCCGCAACTTTACCCGAAAGCGTTCAGAGCCCTTTTTACCCAACCTTACATCGAGAAACCAGTATGACGTCATTCCCCAATTTTCCGAGTTACCCGTGTTTCGGTCTCTGAACGCTCTCATTTTAGTTTAATTAAATTAAGGATTTTTTTAAAGAATTTGCTCTTCAACTGAAATCTTTGGCGCCTTTACTACTTCGGCGCCTGTGTGCGCCGCACACTTTGCACACTGGGTCG
The DNA here is from genome assembly GCA_963932465.1 of Maratus speciosus. NCBI lineage: Eukaryota > Metazoa > Arthropoda > Arachnida > Araneae > Salticidae > Maratus > Maratus speciosus. The sequence continues at coordinate 488,682,337 of OZ010796.1, read as the reverse complement.
GCGCGCCCCTGTATTTTACGTTTTAATAAAGACCTGAAATTTTACTCACCGTTGAGAAAATGAAAAAAACAGCTGTCCTGACGAAGTGACACCAGCTACTGAACTATAACTTTTTTAGATGTTGTGTAAGATGTTGCCACTTCAGTCAGTTCACTCGCTAGTGTCACCTAGCGGCTCATTTAAAAACTGAAAGCAGTTGGAAAACTTGCCCCTATGGAAAACGTGCCCCGGTCTCCCCTACTTATTTATTTTGTTGGTGGCAGTCCCAAACAGCAAATAATCCCCGGCCGAACTTCCGCCGAATGTACTTAGTCCGACTACTTTTCGTCCAGACGATCTCCCTTATCGGGATCGGCAGTATGGGCTTCTTGTCCGCTCGTGTGAGGGCCTGTCGACCATCGTATATCGGCTACTTTTTTAATCCTGTGCGTAGGAGTTTTTAACCATTTGGTTATCCACCGGTAATTTGCCGAGTATTTTCCGACATTATATGACGTTTTGCCGATTACCCCCTGATATATGTAATGGTATTTCAATGAATTCTAAATGTACTCCCAGATTTGTTTTTAGTTATTATCCTGGTATAAAAGATTGCTCATTACACATTTGCCTCTGCGATGTAATATCAATAGTATTGACTATTTAATTATATTGATATATAAATACTTTTGTGTCCTGCAATTTAAAATTATAATATGCAATATCATTTTGGCATTATTTAATTTATTCTTTTTTTTTTTTTTTTTTTTTTTTTTTTTTTTTTTACTCACTCTAAAATGTTTATGAATTTTCTTGAAATAAAAAAGATCAATATTATTTACTTTTTTAAATTTAAAAGAAAAAAATAAAAATAATAATTATAGAGACAGTATTGTGTCTATATCTGATTTTGCAAATGATAGATAAAATATTACGACCTTACATTAAATAAATGGCTTGTTTGTTTTTTTATCGATTGGTATTTTTTTCCGCCTTTATGCTATATCACTGATATACATTTGACAGAAATATAAATAACTAAAATGAAGCATTATCCTTTTAATATTTTAATAGAAATCTAAAAAAAAAAACTGATAAAATGTATTAAGAACTTGCAATTTTTAAAAGCAGGCGTTGCGATGCTAATCACGATTTTGTCTTTAATATATTATTACCCACATAAGCAATTACGAGACGTTAATAGCATTATTACTTCAACTTCCACCTGTTAATTGCACATACCCGTAGAAAAATACTAAAATTTTTCAATAAAAGTATTTTAAATGCTAATTTTCAAAAATGTTTAATTAACAACTGCATTTAGTATTTTTTCGCAAGCAGTCATCACAGTGGAGAATAAATTTTATTCACAATTATTATTATATTTTGCCAATAAAATTTATATATATATATATGCAGTTGTTTTACTAATGCTTATATATAAAGCACTTAATGATAGATATGCAATTTGATTATTATATATATATTAGTTTTAAAGGTACTACTATATAAATATTAGAAAATGTGGACTGTTGTTAATAACATAAAACACCCTCTAAAATCATGATTTCACTATTTATATTTTCTCCTTTTGATTTTCTAAAAATTATTGGAATTTTATTCATATTTATTGCAATTTCTTTAGCAATAAAATTCGTATTTCCTTAGATATATTTTTTTTTCGAAATTCTTTTACTAATGTTATATATATATATATGTATATATATACTATACATTGATTTTCAAACGAATGCTATATAAATTTTGAAAAATGTGGAGAGTTAATAATAAAAAACAAATAAAATAACAAATAATAAATAAAAAACGGTAAAATGAGCATTTGACTCTTTAAATGTTTTACTATTTAAAAAAATAATAATAATCAAACTGATTTTCTTACTAATAATCGTCTCATGCTTAACTGCAGATAAAATGAAGCCATGCTGTATTTACTCTCTGTAAGGAATTTGGTGTGTTTGCATACAAATAAACTAACAGTATTCAGAACACAAGTAATATCAGTCGATTAAACTAATTTTCAATATTCTAAGGAAATAGAAATTTGCTGCACAAAGTATGTTGATTCAGTAATATAATAAAAAACTGCAATTTATACTTAACCAATTCTTCAGCAGATTATTTATTTTAAATATTTATAAACTACTTTATTATTTCTTATATCTACATCTATTGTAACAAATCTTTAAATTTGTGGATAAATACTTGCATTCAAAATGTCACTTATATTTGGCAAAACAAAATCTCCATTTTAATCAACTTATTATGTAATATCTAGAAGAAATGGTGAAATATCACAAAGGTTGTTTTAAATCAATGTTTAACTCTGATTTTGTTTAGCTTTAAATCGATACTTAAATGAAAAATCTCTTGTGAAAAATAAATGTCTATAATGTATATTCTTAAATTATTAAGTAGTTATAAAATCTCTATTGCAAATTTAATAAGATAAAAAAAAAATGCACTCATTTTAAAACTTACTGTGATAGTAAAGTTCTAAAATTTATGTGTGCAGCAGATATTTTCAAAGATTAAAAAATATTCTGAGAAAGTGTCAGTTTTTTTTCATTATTTTTACACTACAAACGGTTGTGTAGAATCAGTATTTGTTTGTGATATGCCTTTTTTCTCTTTTAATGCTGAAATATTTTATATATATATATATATATATATATATATATATATATATATCTTTTGACTCAAGAAAAATACATGATAATTACATGAATTACATGAAAAAAGAATTTATTAATAAAAAATCATATATAAGTGAGCATTTGGCAAAAAGCCTTCATCTTTTATTATTTTGAATATGGACGGATTCAGGCAAATTCTCTCTTCTTCAACATTTCTTCTTTTTCCACGTCCATAATTTCGGTTTTTGGCATGTTCAAGTCATTATTTGATGGCTTCTTCAATATCATAGTTAGTGGTATGATCAAAAGTAGTCTGAAGGCGGACTGAATCTGAAATAAAATTATGGTTTCAGTTCTTAAAAATTGCTGAGCCAGAAGATAAATTTTAATATTTTATGTTAAAAAATCGTTTAAAATTTCAAATTGATTTTTTTCATAGCTACAACCATACACCCCCCCCCCCACACACACACACACACCTTTTTCACACACACATACACAAGAAAAGGCAGAAAATCTTCTGTAAATAATGCGAAAGTCGAAACTTTATAATAAATTTATATAAAGATCATGCAATTTACAAAATTTATACATACGCACATAAAATAATCAAAGACGAAAGGTCAAAAATTTCAAAATATATATTGTGTTGTTTTGTTTAAGGCAAAGAAGACAAGCTGTTCTGAAAATTAAGTACAATAATTTTGTAAAAATTGGTTTCTTCTTAATTTATAAATTTATTTACAAATAAATGAATTAATATTATGAATATATTTTCATCTTTGACTATTTTATATCTGTATGTATGTATTTTGTAAATTTCATAATTCTTACATAAATAATTAAAAACAAACTTCTACTTTTGCATTATTAGGTATTTTTCATACATAACTTTCGTATATATGTATACATATAAAATTATTATAATCAAATTGTTGATCACAACCTCTGTCATTCATAGAGCATTTTATCATAATCAAAATTTCTTTTTAATCTTAAACTAAAGAATGAAATTCTGATTGTACAGTAAAAATACAGATAATCACTTCTAAATGACTTCATATAATGAATATTTAGCCTGATGCTGTTGAATTTTTTTTTATCAATTGCTAATTGCAAATTTTAAACTACTTTTAATTAAACTAGAAAACTTTTTTTTCTGAAACATAATTCTCAAAGCTTAAAATAAACGCGAAATTCAACAAAATACTTCAAATAATGCGTTACGAAATATTTCTATATAACAAATCCAACCCAAAAGCTAACTTTAAAGATGACATTAAAGATGCATTTTGATAATTTTCTTTTAAATACACAAAACGTACAAAGAATGATACTGCATAAAATAGTGCAGATCTTCAGTATTGGAAAAACTTATTGTGTGCCTCTGAAATTTATAATCAAATAACATTTAAAATTAGTGTGTAATAAAATCATGATTGAAAAAATAATTTAAAAAATCGGATTTTTTTTATTTAAATCAGATTTATTTTTATTTAAATAGGATTTTTATGATCCCCCCCCCTCCCCCCAGCGTTCACATACTGAATAGCTACCAAGAGTTTTAAGCCTCCAAAACAATTAAAACTCTAATTACTAACATAATTTATGTTTTTACACTTTAATTAATAAAATTATAATTATTAGTTGGTAATTACAGAAATTTAAAAAAAAAACTGCAAATTAGACGTTTCATTAGTTAGTATCACACAACAACGTTATATACATTAATATTTTGTAATACTTATATAAAATTATATTAAATGTAAGTGATATTTACTATTTCTTAAATTATTAACTGAATTTAATATTAAATTGTTAACACTACTTAAAATTAGTAATTATTAAACATTCAACACTCTAATTAGGAACATATTAGGCATTTTTATGATTTACTTACTAAAATGATGATGCAGTTTATTTTAGAAAGAAAAAAGGGCAAGATGCTAGTCCCAAATAAAGGCACTATTTCTTGAAAAAGTATATTAGTAATATGTTTATAACGGTGCAAAAAAAAAAAAAAAAAAAAAAAAAAAGATATATATATATATATATGTGTATATTTAGTATGATAAATAAAGTGTCATTAATTTTAATAATTTCATGAATTACGAATTGAAAAATACAATTAAATAACATGTTTTAATAGTATCCCGTTTTTCCTAAGAAATAAAGTTCTATCATTTTTGGAAGATGTTGGGCACATGGATTTAGAAATATTGTTGAATGGGGAAGTTTTTTACAAGAAATCTCTGGCTACATCTACAGGTGAATTTCACTATTTTTAAAAAAGCTAGGATGCATTTTGCCAATTTCAAAAGGATCAAGGTGCGGCACCCTTAAAAAATGGCCTAGAAGAAACAGTAAGTAAGTACAGAATTAATAAAAACTGCAAACAAGTAATTTCATTAGTCGGTAGCACACATAAGAAAACTAATGAATATTATTTGCAGCACGTTTTGCATTTGCACTTAAAAAAATTACTGTTAATCACCTAAATATAAACTTACACACATATATATGTATGCTAACCAAAAAATTATAAAAATGAGCTAAACCCATTCATACACGCATACAGAGTAAATATAAGAATAGCCAGTTATATCTGAAATTCTCAAAATATTAAATAACGGCATTATTCTCGTTCAGGGGAGATTATTAGCATTCAGTGGTTCATAGTTTTGCTGCCTTTTCAATCCCTTTTTTTTTTTTTTTTTTGGTACATATGAGTTAAAGTATTTAAAAAAAAACATTTATTCAACCTATACTGAAGAAACTCTTGCTGTACTTAACTTTTTTATACCAATTAGTTCTTCTCTTGTACATTCTTTTACAATAGCTCTTGAGCAGATGTCAATCATTCATTCTTCTTTAGCTCCAATATTTATTATAAATCCATTATTTCAAAAGTAAAATTAGAAAATAAGACTCTGGCTATTTTATTCTTTTATTTGTAGAAATTTATTATACTCGCTAGGCTTCTTTTATATAAAAGAAAGAATAAGTTGAATACAAAAAGGAATTTATGACATTGCAATTTATATAAAATTTAAATATCATTTTTAAATGAAACTGTTTTTATGCTAGATAAAAACTATGCTTCTTACAAACTTTCTTACAATACTCAGGAATTAAGCTTAGAAACAATTATTTAAAACTCTTTTTTTTTGTTGTTGTTTATTAATAAGTCAAAATACTTGTAAAAACTTTCTAAATTATGTTCATCTTAGACTTTAATACTTTTTATGCCATTTTAAACATTTAGAAAATTTACGATTTTAATTAATGATTTAAAAAAAATTACTTTATTAAAATCACGATTTAATCTCTGATTTAAATCAACTGATTAAAATCGTTGACACCCTATTTAAAATACAAACAAAAATAACATTTTTTTTTTTCTGTTTAGGATATTCTACATTTGGTACATTATTTGGCTCTTTTACTACAGAAAAAGAACACAAATTCACAACATTTTTTAACCTTTTAAAAGGATTTCGATTTAAAGTGAGTGACTCATTTAAAGCATTCATTTCACACATGTGCTTATCAACTTCTAGTTTTATACATCTGCGAAAATGTTTTGGAAATCGCACAGCTACTCATTTTTAAAAGTGTTTGCATAAATGATAAAAATACACATATATCTAAAAAAAAGGCCAGATGGCAGTAAAAGAAAAGTAATAATTAATAAATTACCTTCTCATGGAAACCAAAATTTATGAACCCTGTAAAGATTGGAAAAAATGAGTGACTTACTTTCAAGCAACAATTTTTTTTAAAAGAAAAGAAATATGTAATAATTCAAGTACCAAATGAAATATAAATAACCAACGGGGCATAAAACACAAACACAGTGAAAAGAACAAACAAATTATTTAACAAATATGGTTATTAATGTACAAGAAATATATGCAATGAAAATTAGCATCATATTTGTGATCTCAGAATCTATTGGTCAGATTCTGTCTGAAAAAGACTAAAGTTATGGCGGTATTAAAAAAAATATTTTCCTACGCTCAGCAACTCAAAATGTTTGAACACATTTGCAGACACATTTTTTAAGATGAACATATGAAACTTGCTGACGTGATTTTTGAAGAGATGGATAAGCGGCCGTGTGTTTTCATTTTTCTCTCAATTTATTAGAACTTGATTTATAATCAATTATTTTATCAGTATTAACCTTTTTTATTACCCAGGTCTCTCGCATTCGGGAAATTCGGTTCAAAACGCCAACTTTGACAGCATTTTTTGCAATATATTCTGCCTTTATAAAAAAATCAACAACCATGGTACATATATAGTTTCTGAATAAGAGAATCAGCTAATTAGATGTGTTTAAAAACAAAAATAAATTTAAAAATAAGTCAGAAAATAAGAAGTTTGGATTTGAATACACCCTTAATGAACTATTTTTTCCAATCACGACTACAAAGACTATTGGAATTTCACATTTAAGACATGCAAAAAAAATTTTTTTTTTAATTTTCAAGATTTTTGAAATTACTAAACAGATTGTGTCAAAAAAGGCTAGAAATTTTCCTAGAAGTATATGATTCAAAACAAGTGGAGACCCCCCCCCCCTAAATCTCTTTAAAGCTAAGTAAATCTTACAATAAACATTATGTGTATAGGGGGGGGGCGCTAAAAATTCATTCTTCGTAAAAAATGGAGGAGGGAGGTAAAAAGTCATTCTTCATAAAAAATGGGAAAAGACAGATAATATGAGAAATTGTAAACCAATGAAAATTAATTTAAAGAATTATAAAGATCCCATTTATCATCTAGCAATCATTTTAAATACTACTTAAAATTGTTAGAGACAATGCCTGTTTCATTATCAGTATTAAAATATCATATTGAATTTAAATATTTGAGAGTAGATGGAAAGAATTTCGAAAATGGAGAAAAAAACATTTGTATGAAATCTTTGTGAGAAAATTGTTGCCACACGGCGTCTATGTCGCGAAATGACGAAAAATGACTTGTGAAACAAATTCCTCTTTCAAAAAGAGGAAAATAATTCAGATTAACAGTTCGGGTGATAAGAAGTGAAAAATCTTCAGTATCTTAGTAGGAAGGTTCCTTTCTTTTCTTTTTTAAAAATATTCCACTTCACCTATTCAAGAATACAAAGTAATAAAAAAATGTTTTGCTCATTAAAAAATAATAGTATCTTACTAATACTTCTTTTTGATAACAATAAAATAAATAATAATAATAAAATCCTGTCACAATTGCTGCTTACTGCTTCCCCCTTTCTCTCAAGCATACAATTTAAAAAAAAAAAGTTTAAATGCTTTTTATTAACTTCTACCCTGTTTTTATTTGAATAAAGGCATTGAAATAAGCCAAAAGGTTATTTTTTCTTTTGTAACCAAAATGTTTACTTTATTCTTCCGAGCCATTCTGCATTTATCCAGTCATAAATTTGGGTTGGGTTGATTTTTGACGGCCAATTATCTACTCGAGTGATATAAGCCCAGGGGGTGAATGCCCTTCGTGGGGGTCTTTCTAAGGGAACCTAACCCGTATTTACGCATGGAAATCCATGGTTCGAAGAAAACCACGAAAACCCCGAACGATTAGGACGACGGGCACGATTGGGTTCGAATCCAGTACCTCCCGTCTACCAGCTTCCAGAGAAGAACCTCTCGGCCACTGGTGGGGCCTCAGTCATGAATTTGAATTTTGGAGAATGCTGTTAGTATTAACGAACTGTTTTATGGAGAAAACATGGTACATTTGAGCTACATGGACAATACACATGTACTAATATATTTTTGAAAATATTTTCGATTTCTTTTTAAACTTGTCACGTAAAAAATAAATAATAAAATGAGAAATCGAAGACTGTATATTTCTGCATTACATCGTACTTCTGATGCAGCACCAAAATAATTTACTAAATTAACTTGTAATTTTCATGCATTTCCAGATACTATTAAAAAAAGACTTATCTTTTTCACACAAATACGAAAAAATCTCCATGAGTAGTTTTTGAGAATTATTAATTTTACCATATCATCAATCAATAAGAAAAACTGGTGAACAGCATTTATTTCTGGTTAACGTGAACTTTTTGACATTGGGTTTGATTAGATTTTCCTAGAATAATTAAACAATTTTTCGAGGTTTTGTAAGAAATTATGAGCAGTTTCATAAGATTTTAAGATAAAAAATAAATCCTCTAAATTTTCACTGAGATATTTAAACTTTACAAGGCTTTAAATATTGCCAAATATATTTAGAACTATTTCTCTGTGGATATTCATCTTTGTTTGACCATTTTTAACATGCTAAAATGTAATTCTTTAGTGTTCAAAATAAAAAATGGGGGGGGGGGGGGACAGAAAGCAATGTCAAAGGGGTTTTTTTTATGAAGCCTTCAAACGCATTTGCCTTCTTTAATGAATCATAATGTAATTTTTTTGTTTGTGTGGGTTTTTCCAGTGATGATTATGCACTCATGCCAAAATATCTCAAATGTGTTTGACGGGGATAAGGGAAGGTTTTTCTCTCCATTTTAATCTCCAAGAAAAATTATCTTAATCATGCTAATTGCATTAGAAGAAAAAAATGTTAATCGATATTAATACGATATTATTTAAAATAAATGTAGGATTAGCAGTATAATAGAAAAGTCATAATTCTATTCATAAAAATGTATATCATAATTCAATAAAAATGATTTATACTTTAAATACTCTGTAAATAAAACTGAAAATGAAACACATTAAACAAATAATTAAATGCTTTTAAAAAATTTTAATCATTTTAATGGAGCGTTTTGTATTAAAGGTTTCTTTCTGGAATAAAACGTTGGATATGATTAATCAAAGTTCCCGCATTTAAAATGCTAGACATACTTTGTGATATAAAGATTATTATCTAGAAAATATTTAAAGTGATAAAATTCAATTTTTCAAAAGGAACACATATAAAAGTGTTTTAAACATTAAAAATTGTATCCTATATACCTGTTAATGTTCTATCAGAATTATTGCGATTTCAGGTTCACATCAAAGCAAATTAATATAACTCCACCTGAAATACAATAGCATATTTTGTTTGCGTATGTTTAATCAGTTAATAGATATTGTTCTTTTCTGAATTGACTTAGTGGAAAGTCAAATTTCAACGCAAGTCGTTCTAAAATTACTATCCAAGACAGTAATTAATATTAATTAATTTCAATCTCAATACCCCTCCCCCACGCATAAAATAAAACATATCTGCAAAATGTTCTACATGCTTTTAACATTTTCTGAATGAATTTGGTTTTATGTACGCATTAAGTATACATACATTGATTTATTTGAGTTCGATGTTAAAAGGAGACAGAGATTTATTTCCAAGTATTTATACCTAAAACCGAATAATTTCGAAATATGTAACATAGCTCAAAACCTTTTTAATAACTTTTAATAAAAATATAACATTATTAATAGCCAAAAAATAATTATAAAATTTAAAATAATTAATCTCAATGTTACAGTTTCTTTGTAATAGAAAATGTGTATTTTTTTCAAAAGTTAAAAATTATAGTAAATAATTATTAAAAAAATCATATGTTAGTAACCTGCCAACTATGGAGGCATAGCAAATTTGAACTCAAAGTAACAGAATATTAACACTTATACGAAAACTGGAGAATGTTGTGAAAATTAATATAATGTTGAGAAAAGAAACAAAAATGTGATATTCTCTAATCTAAGCAGGTATGTATATATATATATTTTAAACAAATGCAAGTTTTAAGTTCGTAATTAATTAGACATCTCATATCCTGTCTCTAATAAGAAATTAGGCAGACAAAACATAGCTAAAATTCATAATAATGCCATATCAGTATTTCAGTTTAATTTATGGGTAGAAGACAAGGAAATACCTCAGAAAAAACAGAAATTGTCAAAGAAGAAAATTATTTATTATTATTATACTTTCTATTGATTTTTTTAAATTTTATTTTAAAAATAGTGTCATTCAGAATTTTGATACTTTCTCTTTTATATTACTTTCATGCTCAATGTCCTCCTCCTAGCCGCCAACCCCAATATGAAACAAAAGCATTCGGAATTTATCTCACTTATATACATACATTTTTTTTTAATTCTTAGGTTGTTAATGAGAAATTAAAACATTAAATTCAAAAATTCAATCTATGTAATTAAATTCTATTGATGTCATTAAAAATTTTAATTAATATGCAAAAGAAGATCAATGATAAGAGTTACTGGAAATCTAAGGTACAGTTTAATAATTGTGCAGTGTCATTTGAACATTTAAATTATTTGATTCATTTTATTTAGGTAGATTCAACAAATAGCAATCACCAAAGGTATTACAAGTCATAAGCACTTTTTAAAAATAACATATTTAGTTACAAAACTGCATTTTATTAAATATACAATGTAAAATTTACTAATTGTTGATTTTATATTTGTTATATAAATATATGTAAATAAACTTTTCAAAGAAAACTGAAGCAATTTTCAGCACAAAAATTAATTAAGTAAGTTTTAAAAGTCAATCTTTTGTGAAACTTTGTTTTTTAAATATTTCTTTATTAAGAAAACAATTATTTAAAAAAGTATTATTTTTTTTTTATTTCCACAGGTTTTATAAACTTAAGCACAAAATTGTAAGCTGAAAATTATTATTATTATCAGTATTATTTTAATTCTAAATCCAGTTTTATCATGTTAATAATAATTACAAAAGCACGATAATTGGTTTCATATAATTTCCATTCATATAATTTAAAAAAATATAAATGGGTTTAATTACAACACAATTGAAATTTGCTACCAAAAGGAAGTAATATTAAATGGAGCAAAAATTTCATTTGTTTAAATTCTCAAAAATTTTTAATAGCAATTGAAAATTGAAAATGCATTTCAAAGAATTATTTTTATTTTAAAAGCACAATTTGTTATATTGTTATAAATACCTTTACTAATAAAATAACATAATAAAATTAAATGAAACACACATAAAATGTATAATTTTTCAAGATATTTTTTATTTTGAAAAAATCAGTACCTATAAGGAAAACTTAATTAATCCAATTCAGTTTTCGAAAAGGAAGTTTAGAATTAAAAAATAGTAAAAGAAGTATTAAAAGTACATTTTCCCAAGTTTTGAAATCCCAGGCATAAAATATTAAGCTTAAAACTATTATTATTATTATTATTATTAAACAATAAATCAAGTCGATTATAATTATTTCAAAGACTCATTAAGTTGTTTCATTAAACTATCTTTATTTAAATTAAAAGGCTATAAATGTGATAAATTGCAACGCAATTGAATTTTGCTTCCAAAACAAAATAATAGTAAATGGAACAAAAATTTCATTTGTTTAAAATCTCAAAATTTTTTAATAACAATTAAAAATTTTAAATGCATTTCAAAGAATTATTTCTAATCTAATATGATTGCTTCTATCTAATTTTCATTTATGTAATTTAAAAGAATATGGGTTTAATTAAAACACAATTGACATTTGCTACCAAAACAAAGTAATATTAAATGGAGAAAAAATTTCATTTGTTTAAATTCTCAAAAATTTCTAATAGCAATTAAAAATTGAAAATGCATTTCAAAGAAACGTTTTAATTTTAAAAGCACAAGTTGTTGTATTGATATAATTAACTTTACTAATAAAAGAACAAGACAAGTTAAAATTAAATAAAATATACATAAAATGTATAATTTTTCAAGATATATATTATTCTCAAAAAATCTATAACTATAAGGAAAACTTAACTAAAAAAATTAAGTTTTCGAAAAAAGAAGTTTAGGATTAAGAAAATGAAAAAAGAAGTACAGTCGAACCTCGATATCTCGAACCTCCTTATCTCGAAACCCTTGATATGCCGAAAAAAGAAATTTCCCCTGCATTTCCATCAAAATTCTTATGTATTTTACATAGTTATCTCGAAATATATTTTCCAAAACCCTTGATATGTCGAAATATTTTCCACAGAAATTAGTTTGACTTTTTACTTTCGGCTATTGTCAGCTCTAGAACTAGTTTGATCTGGATGCTGGTTTCAAGTTCTTTTATCCCTTTGTTGATACAAAGAACTTAAAGGGTAAGAATGGGAGACTTTTGAAACCGAAAAAGGGGACAACATCGTTTTTTGGAAACTTTGCAGTGAAAGTGCAGCGTGTGATTCAGCTACCTGTGAAGAGTGGCTCTCAGAACTTCCTTCTCTTTTAAAATACTATAAAGCAGATGATGTGTTTAACGCAGATGAAAATGTATTATTGTATCATAGTTTTCCCCCCAAAAAGTCTGCATTTAAAGGTGAAGATATCCGAAGTGGCAAACCAAGTAAACTTCGTGTAATTGTGCTTATGCAGCAAATCAAAGTGGTAAAGAAAAGCTTCCTCCTCTTATGATAGGACGATCTAAAAAGCCGAGGTGCTTTGCAAAAATTAAGTAATTTCTAATGTTACACAGGTGAAATATAAAGGCTTCGATGGCAAACGCAATTTTTGCTGATTGGCTGATACGAATCGGTAAAACAATGGTTTAAAGTAGAATACATGTTCTCCTCTTCATAGACAATTGTAAAGCCCACTCTAATCTTCCAATGCTAAAAAATATCGCTGTTAAATTTTTGCCGCCAAACACGACTTCGAAGTTTCAACCAGGGCAACCATAGACAACCATTCAACTAGGAGATAATCCGTAGCTTCAAAGTTTATGATTGAGCCCAAATTGTGAGAAACTTCTGAATAATATCCAATTCGTCATTTCTTAATATCGAATTGGATATTATTTAATCAAAACAAGTTAGTGTATAACAGAATTTTGAAATTATTAAAACTTTGAGAAGTGTATTTGTTAATTATTAGTAGATTATGTGTAGTTTTTGACGAATCTTATTTTTTACAGTAAAAAGCAGTTTGTAAGATTAGATTTTTAAATTTTGCCAAAACCTTGATAACTCGAAACCTCTATATCTCGAATTTTTTTTCTCTTCCCCACAGATTCGAGATATCGAGGTTGTACTGTATTAATATTACATTTTCCCAAGTTTTGAAAACCCAGGCACAAAATTGTAAGCTTAAAACTATTATTATTATTATTATTATTATTATTATTATTATTATTATTAATTGTTGCAAAGGACCATTAAGTTGTTTTATTAAACTATCTTTATTTAATTTAACATGCTATAAATGTGATAAAATACAACGCAATTGAAAGTTGCTACCAAAACAAAGTTATATTAAATGGAATGAAATTTTCTTTTGTTTATTTTCTCAAAAAAATTTTAATAGCAAATGAAATTGCATTTGAAAGAATTATTTTAACTTTAAAAACACAAATTGTTGCATTTTCATAATTAAATATACTAATAAAAGAACATGATAAGTTAAAATTAAATAAAATATATTTAAAATGTGTCATTTTTCGAGATATTTATTATTTTCTAAAAATCTACAACAGTAAGGAAAGCTTAGATTTAAAAAAATGAAATTTTAAAAAAAGAGGTCTATCATGAAGAAAAAAATAACAGAATATTTAAATTACATTTTCTCAAGTTTTATAAACTCAAGCAGAAAATTATAATTAAAAAACTATTATTATTATTATTATCTAACATTAAATCAAGTCAGATTATATTTATAATAATTACAAAGACTCATTAAGTTGTTTCATTAAACTGTCTTTATTTAATTTTTTTTCTTTGAATATCAATTGAAAATTAAAAATTCATCTGAAAGAGTTATTTTAACTTTAAAGCACAAACTGTCGTATTTTCATTATTATCTATACTAATAAAATAACATGATAAGTTAAAATTAAATAATATATATATAAAAGGTAATTTTTCAAGGTACTTGTATTCTAAAAACCTATGACTAGTATAAGAAAAACTTATATTTAAAAAAATTAAATTTTCAAAAAAGAAGTAAAAATTAAGGAAATAATAATAAAAAAAGTATTAATATTATATTTTCTCAAGTTCAACAAACAAAGGCACAAAATTATGAGCTAAAAGCCATTATTATTATTTTTTTATGATTACCATACTCAAAATCAAGTTAAATTATATAATGATAATAATTGCAAAGGCTCATTTCAGTTATTTCATTAAACTATTTTTATATAATTTAAAAGGATAATCAATGTGATAAATTACAACACAGTACAAATTTGTTGTTAAAACGAAGTAATATTTATATATAAAGAAAATTTCTTTTGTTTAATTTCCGAAAAAAAATAACAGTTTAAAATTGAAAATGCATTTAAAATATTTTTTTCTTTTTAAGAACAAATTGTTTTTTTTTATAATTATCTATAATAAAATAATATAATAAATCAAAATTAAATAGAATTTTATACAAAATGTATAATATCTTAAGATATTTATTATTTTATAAAAATGTATTTCTATAAAAAAAAAAACCTTATATTAAAAAAAATAAAGTTTCCAAAAAAAGAAGTTTCCCATTAAGGAAATAATGATAAAAGTATTAAAATTAGTTTTTATTTTCTTAAGTTTAGTAAACTCAGGCATAAAATTGTAAACTAAAATTATTGTTATTAATATTATTATTATAATTCAAAATCTGACTCAAGCTAGATTATATTGATAATAATTACAAAGACTCATTATAAGCTGTTCCATTAAATTGCCTTTTGTGTAATTGTTATAAATGAGATAAATTACAATACAGTTAAAATTTGCTACCAAACCAAAGCTCCCGCCCCCCCGGGTGGTTCCGAACCGACCCCTTGAGTGGGGGAGGTGACCGGAAGCTCGGCAGAGTTCGTTGTGTACGAATGCGAGAGGGGCCGGATACGGACGAATCTCCGCCTCCAAGTGTGTCCGTTGGGACCGGCGGGAGCGGGTAACGAATCATGCGCGTCATTCAGGGATTGTTCATAGCGTAATCCTGGGTGACATCCACGAACCGAGTTCTTCGGGGAATGGACAGCATGATTCATAGGTCGATCCCAGGGTCTAGATTCTCTACCTGGGCAAAGACTAGCTAAGGAGATAGGACCGTATCCACCAAGTTGTCTGAGAGGAGTTGTTGAAGTCAAACGAGGCCTGTCGAGCAAGAGATGGCGCCCTCCAGTGTCCGTGCGGTCCGCAGGAAGGCCATGCAGGGTCTCCTGGGATTATGCGCGGGGAGGGGTTCGGGGAATTTTGCGTTCGCCCCCACCATCTCCGCTGCAGCGGGGTCAGTTGTGTGCCGCCCTCAGGAACGCAGGAATTCCCTGCGGGAACGAGGAACCGGGCCGGAGGCTCGCTGGTAAAACAGCGGCGTTTGACAGATACTTCCGATCTCGGGCCGATCCACCCCACCGTGTCTATGCGGTACCGGAACTTTCTGCGGTCGGTGATGTGGGGTTGCAGTGTCTCAAACTAATTTTCTCTCTACTAATTCTCGAGCTGGGAGTTTTCTATGACTCTGTGAGAGAGGTATCCGCGGCTCCCAGGGACAAGCTAGCGGTCCTCTTTGGCCCCAGGGTCCTTTGGTAATCTCCGGCCCTTTCGGAGGGTTGGCGGGCGGAATAAGGCTACCGTGCGTGGTTAAGTCCCCTGTAGCTGTAAATTAAGATCTGCCCGACCGCTGCCGGGACACCCCGAGAGAGCTATGAGGGCAATGGAGGTCGTCATTGGTCGATTGGTTGGGTCCGGGGCTCGTTGCGGGTAAGTCCCCTAGTTCTGTTCTCGACCGGTTGGCTGGTGGCGGCCTTTGGCCATTCTCTTCCCGTAGCGGAAGCCCATTGCACGCAGGGTTTTCGTGAGGTATGCAAAGTTTGGGTCCCCCCCCCCATTGACTAAGTATGTGTGCTCGGCACGCAGGTCCGCCGGGGTCCCGAACAGGTAGCCCCCAAGCGAGGCGGGGTCTATCCCGTCAGGAAGAGCTTTTCCACGACTCTTCCGGGGTCGCAAGTGGTGTCTTCCTCCCTTTCCGGTTTCCGTTCGAAAGCCGTTTCTTTCATAGACTCGGCACCGAATGGGAACCACATAGCAAACCCCCGTTCGGGGGTCTCGGCACATGGCCTTGGGATCCGGCGCTCCAATGAGTGTCCGGCTGTCTTGGGGTCGTCGGGGCTCTCGCTCGGGGAAGCCAAGCGAAGGGACCACTCGGGTCTCCTCCGTCTTGGGTGGGGTTCGTCGCGACCGACTGGACCTCAGTTTAAAACATGCGATGGCCAGTTTTGGCTACGGGCAATACCCAATAGTTTTTACCAAACCAAAGTAATATTAAATGGAACAAGAATTTCTTTTTGTATTTTTTTTTATTATTTTTAATAACAATTTAAAATAGAAAATGCAAATGAAATGGTTATCTAAACTTTAACAGTACAAATTATTGTATGTTTTAATTATGTGTTCATTTTAAAGAAATAAAAGTAATACTATATAAAATTTTTAGGATTTTTAAAGCATTTTTAGGATATTTACTATTTTCTAAAATTTATAACTGTAAGAAAAAATTGTATTATAAAGAGAAAGTTTCTTGGAAAAAAAAAATCATTTAAAAATTTTGGAAGATTTAACATCTGAAATGTGTAGTAGTATTTGTAAAATATATATGTGATTAAAGTGTATTAAATCATTAAACAAATATTCTCATTCAAAATTTTGCAGTTTTGAATTGTCCTTGATTCTGAAATCTTATTAAATTAATAATTTGAAAATTCGATATATATATATATATATATATATATGATTCACATTATAGTAATATGTCGGATATCTCTCACAATGTTTCCTGAGAGAAATAATATTATTAAATATTTGTATTATTAAAAAAAATTGCAATATCGTACTTTTTTAAAATTCGTAATGTAATTGAGTACAAAAAAAAAGAAAAAAAAAATCAATGTATATATTTAAAAAATGTTTCATTTAGACATACTTTAATTTTTTCATACTTTTTCAATTTGTAATATAATCGAGGACATAAAAAAATATTTATTTAAAATAATATTAGACTACGGTATCGGATTTTAGTTTTTATTCAAATGGATTTCCTATAACAATGATTATTTATGAATACGGCATGGGCTAAACTAAAAACCATTTTGAAATGAAAAAGACCTCAGGGTTTTATTTCTTAAAATATCAACTGACAATTCTGTCAAACTTATAGCAAAGTTAAATGCATGTAATGTTTAATAATTTAACGTAAAAATAAATTACATATCTCCTAATAATACAATAGAAAAGAAATAAACATGAAAAATTATACTTACCAAGTATCGAAACTCGCAGCTCTTATGATTTTGAAGATGCTAAGACGCCAACAGTCAACACATTCACAGGAACAGGACGAAAGTTAGAAAAAACGATGAACCAAGGACGGCAATGACAAATAAGAGGGGGGGAGACAATTACCCCATAACATCCGCTCTGGAAAAAGCATCTCAAATCCCTGGAATTCTCAAAGGAAGGGATGATATTGCAGGGGGAGCTGAGGGGGAATACACGCTCGCAGTAAAATGATTCAATTTTCGCCGGTCTCGATGCTCGGCCGAAGAAATACTTCGATTATACGCCGAGCAATTTACGTCTAACATTATTTTGATTGCCAGCCGACCTTTTCATTTCACATAAGTAGGTTAAAAAAGAGAGAAACCGCTGGCTAATGTCGGGACGACATCATATCAAGCTACCTATTTGACCACCGTGCATTTGCCGGTAATTTTTATAATAGGCCGAATTTTAGCCGATGTCTTTTGCTGTTGGGGGGTGCTAGATTATTTACAGTTTCATAAAAAATTAGCTTCACAGCTTAAAGTGTGTTCAGATATTCATTTCAGATTTGTGTTTAAATACTCAATGTCTTCGATATTCACAGCGCCACTTAGCGTAAGGATTCCCAGCAATAATACTCCAAAAGTTCTTGCACTTCCGTGTAGTGGTGGGCCAGCGCATGAGATAAAACGGAAGTTCACCAGAATTTTATCTGATGATTTCCAACAGCAAAGTTGACTGAAGCTGCCCAGCAGTGGTCATGCAGTGGTAGACCATTAGCCAGCACTTCTCCATCATTGCCAGCACCTATCTTGCTGTTGGCCAGCAATTTCCTCTTTGCTGGGCTAGTTCCGTTTTAACAGGTTTTATTGTAGTGTTTAGGATGTCCCGATTCTCAAGCGCCTCTCCCGCTTATTTACTCTCTCTGTCCCGCTTTTTTGCGATACTAGACCTGACAACACTAGAGAACCTACAATGGGTTTTTCTAGACAACACTACTTACGAGCCAAGTTCAAGTTAGCCGGTGTTGTAAGTCGTAAAAAAAGCAGACAGTATACGGCAATGGCAGAGGGTATACGCTGACATCATGAACGTTCATAGCTAGGGTATACGCTAATGATTTATTTGAGAAACAGAGGGAATACTTCTCATATTCTTTAAAAAATCCGCTTAAAAAACCGCTTTAAATGTTTATTTTCTACATAAAAGACAGAATTCATATTAGAGATATGATTGCAGACTATTTTTTCATAACGGTAATACGTTATATATCTTTTTTGTGTCGAGTCGGGTTCGGGTTGAAGTGTTTCTGTATAGGGTCAATAGAAAATTTGTTGTCGGGTTCAGGTCGGATTTATGTCAACGGAAATTTTTTGGTAGGTTTCGGATTGACTTTATGTTGAATGTTTGGGTCCGTTATAACACAACCCGCGCAGGAATCTATTTCAGATGAAAAACTACACGTATTTGAATATGAATGACGTCTTACATGTTTATTTTCCTACATAAAAAATAACATTAATATTGGAGATATGATTACAGACTATTTTTCTGTAATTGCATTATATTTTGGATCAATTTTCTCTGATTCCGGGTTTCAGGTTGGGTTTGGAATTATTTTGGGTTCGATCGGGTTGCGGGTAGACGGAATATTTTGGATTGGGTTCAGTTCGAGTTGCAGCTTGGTTTTAAATAAAATTTGCAGGATTGTAAATTTTATTTGTTACCCGAGACAGACCCTAGTTAGGTGTAACGTTTAACTGCTAGTTTTCACGATGACACTTTCACTAATAAATTTAAATAATTATAAATGAAAATAATTTTGCATCACTTCATGCGTTTTCGATAGAGATTTGTCCGCTGATTTTTTTCAGTTACGTCCGACATTAAAATACATGGTCAACCCGGCCTGAACACGAACCGCGTTTCGAAAAAAATTGGTTACGACCTTACCTGATGTGGGACGCTTGTTTCTAGACCTTTGCATTTTCTTAAGGGGCGGGTGGTCCTCAGTGGTTTGACTCATAACCGGAGAACTGTTCCATACTTTATCGCTCACACACTGCTGTGTATGTGCCATATATGTGCAAGTAAAGTCTGTAATATTGAATGACCTCTTATTGGGACGCTGCTGGGTGGAAGATGAAGAAGAGTACGAAGCAGAGTTTTTCCTTTCGGGTAATACTCGAAAGTGTGGAAACTTTCTCTTGCAGATTCTT
The DNA here is from genome assembly GCA_963932465.1 of Maratus speciosus. Taxonomy (NCBI): domain Eukaryota; kingdom Metazoa; phylum Arthropoda; class Arachnida; order Araneae; family Salticidae; genus Maratus; species Maratus speciosus. The sequence continues at coordinate 488,662,240 of OZ010796.1, read as the reverse complement.
CCGCCTATAAAGATTAGGGGAGAGTAGCCGAATTTGGACCACTTCACTTATTTTCAGGTGTAACTCACTTAATTTTCGGAATATCTGCAAAACATTATTAGACAGGGTCAATCTATTCATCTACTAACTAAATAAATCTTTAAATCAATTTCGTTTTGAAAATTTAAAATTTTATTTTAATTTGAAAAATTTGTCAAAAGTGGTCCAAATTCAGCAACTGGTCGCCTAAGTTGGACCCCCAGTCTCCTAAATTGGACCAAATAATATAAGGTTGTTTTAATGACAAGTCAGTATAACTAATTTTATTAAAAGCAAAGTTTGCGATAAATGAAACAATCAAACAAAATAACAGCAATGAAATATAATGAAATCAAATATCTGAAAATAAGAGTAATTGTTTTAAATCAAAATGTATTCAAAATATAAATCAGTAATTAAGAATAGAAATTTTGAAACTAATTGCCAGTTACTTAAATATCATGTAAGAAGTGGTGGAAAGCTTACAAATGAAATTCGATTATTCATTTTTTATTCCAGCGCTCACAACATGGAACCATATTTGACAAACTGAACACTGAATCATTTCTGCTATTTTATTTTTCTTACACATTAGGCAAAACCAATCATCACTGTATAGATTTTTCTTTTTAAATTCTGAATCATTGGACATTTATTTTGAAACAGAATTTTTCTTTACATTATGCTTGTAGTTCTTCCCTTCCACCATTTTCTTTCCCAAGGAATTACGCCTATTTTTTAAAACTTGATATTCCAATTGCTTTTGTTCTGTGTGAGCTTTCTTTTTGTCTTTTTTTTTTTTAATTTCAAGGTTTACTTTATATGACAAAGATGTTAACACAGCTGTTTTTTGGCTCCCTCTTTACTTTGATTTAACTCAATTTAGCAACAGTTATAACATGATTCTTGAGCTTTTTGGGGGGTATTTGTAGCTGCAGCCTTCTTGCAGGCCAATTTCTTCACAATTTTCTCTCTCCTTTTCGTTTCCTATACATTTAACAGCTTTTGCTGTCACGGGAGTCTTTCTTCCAGCCAGTTTGTCTGTGCCGTTTCAACATTTTTCAATTATATAAAAAAAGTGTTTAATAATATGTTACATTGAAAAAAAAATACACTGCGATTAATCAAACGCAAAACATTATATATTCAAACAGTGTTGAATTCAGGGGATTCCCAACGGAAGTTTGAAATAACCAATATCCCCGGAAGGTTTGAGATGTTATGCGTTTTACTGGCAAAAAAGTGTAATTTCATCCTCCAGAACTCTAAAGAGTCCGTGCACCTGTCACGGAACCGCAAATATCCTGCAGGAGGAAAATGTTTGAATTCAACTCGGTAAATCAAGTAGGCCACAGGAATAAAGAATTCAAAGAAAATAAATACAAATACATGCAAGATAAAAGAAATTACAAACAAAATTTATTGTAGAAATATTCTTATGTTTATATATAGCCTTATATAGGCTTAATAAAGAAATCGATCCAAATATATATATATAAAAAAAATACAAAAAATTCAAAAACTTGCATGGAGATAGTAAACCATTATAAAATATTTAAAAATAAAAAATATAGTGTACAAAGCGGGAAAAGCTAGAAATTCATTACTTACTTTTCAATTTTATGACGGTATATCTGGTCCAATTTAATCAACTTCAATTGGCCCAATTAAGGCAACTGCACCATTTTAAAAAAAAGATAATCTCAAGACTAAGAACAAAAACAAAATCAAACAAATTCCCGTGAAAAAAATGCGCAATAAACAGATGAATTTAGATATGTATATGAAAACGCAACAACTTACCTTACTTTTAAAATATTCACTTAAGTTTAGTAGGAAAAAATTAGATCAAAACAGCTAATTTTAGGTTTTTTAAAATTGTCAGAAAACAGCACCTGGTAGACGGGTGCTTCTTCTAATCATAAATTACGTCACTCTGATGAGTAGTGTTTCAGCGGTAAATGGCGTGTATTTCTGTAATTAACGGCAGAATGGCAATGGTCCATTTAAAGCGGCGGTCCAAATATGGCTACTCTCCCCTATGTGACTAGTGAGGTGCTTCAAAAATAAGTTTAAGAGCTTTTTTTCACTTTATTTATCTACAATATTCTTTGACAGGCTTCGAAATTTATATTTCGAATAAAAGTCTTTTGTCCCTCTGCAATTCATCTCTAATTTAAATCGCACTGTAAGTGTTAGAGATCTGCGCGTTTCGGGATGCCAAAACGCGAAAATTTTATGTTTTTCCGTGATTAAACAACGTATTCCATCTGTTATTTAAAAAACGGAAAAACGAAACAAAGAAATGTTTTATTGTTCATTTACTCCACTAATAAAGGAGAAAAGTTACCACGACATTATCGTGCGGAAAAAAATCTGAAGTCCAGTGAATACAGTCCGGTGCGTCCCGAATCTACAGAAAAAAATTTAAGACCCGGATGTGTCCCGGGAAGAATGAAGTTCAGGCCCGGACCAACTTTTCAAAAGCCAAAATTTAACCCGAGCCCGTACCGAGTTTTCAAATAAAATTAAGCCCGGCCCGAGTTTAAAAAAATAAACTTTTACCGATCTCGGGCTTCGGGACCAGTGTTGAATTCAGGGGGTGAGCCGGAGGGCATCTCATTGCCCACCTCAGAGCAATGAGATGACCCCCCCCCCCCGAAAGATTTGAGATTTTGTGTTTTTAATGGTCAAAAAGTGCAATTCCCCCCCCCCCCCGGAACGCTATAATGTCCCCCCCTCGGAGAAAAGTGTCTGAATTTAACACTGTTAGGGACAGGCCCAGGCTCGTGGAGACCTCTAATATATATTATGAATTCGCCCCCGCCCCTGTTGGTGAAGAAGAGATGTAACTTCTCGCTTCAGGATACTGCCGTACAAGCACATTGCATTACATGCATTTTAAATTTGTTCAGAATGATTATTCTTTTGCACAATTTCTGATTTCCTGTGACATTTGTGTTCTGTCTTATACTACAAAGTAAAAATTATCCGAATTTGAATATCAAAAACTTTCAATCGCATTTACAAATAAAAATTATTTCAATGGCACTTTAGCATTAGTTAAAGGGACAATTTTCCTGTATCAAAGGCTGCGAGCAGCGCCTCTATAGGCCGTTTTAAATCCCAATAACCCCTAGTCTCGAGTTCAATGCTCTATCCATTCGGCCATCTAGTTCACTTTCCTCTTGTAACACCATAATAATCAAATCCATGATCTGTCCCTGAACGTTTATTCCATCAACTATAAAGACCCACTCTATGTTCTTGTCTCCTGGGCACACGCATGCGGCCCGCGTGCATCTCGTTTGCTTTCAACGAGAAGAAGGTTTGTTGCTGCTTCTGCCATCTAACGACACGAAATGAAATCATATACTAAGTTGAAGAATCGAATTTCTAATGCTAGATTGATTGAATTAAATTAATTAATTCATTCGCAGGGTTTATTTTTTTTAAGTTGTAAATGCAAAATTTAGATTTTTTTTAATCTACTTAACCCCTTAACCTACAACTACGGGCATAGACCGTGTAAGATGATCAGGCCAAATGTAAATTCTTCTTACCGCTAAAATTTCACAGTAAATATTGTTTTATTTAACACGTTCACGCCGGCGCGATGGGTCCACTGAGCTCGACAATAGAACGGAGGGCTAACTCCCTATTCTGATACATTGAAACCAGCGGTCCACCCATGAATACAATGCCAAAGATTTTCCGATGAAAATTTTTGGCAAAACATAAATTTCCTCCCATAGAGTAGTATCCCAGATAGCATGAACAATTGCAGCAAGATTAATTTTTTCTTGATATTTTCTTGTCACGACAAATTTGAAGTAATAATATTGCCGCAAGGACACTACTAGGTAGACGGAATATAATCAATCGCTCCCTTGCAACGCAATTTTGCTCTAAAACTGATACAACACTGTCATAAAATAATGACGCAAGCGAAAAATTCGTTTTGTTGGAAGGAGAACAGATATAAACACGCATGCGCGGAAATTTAACAAAGACAAAATTACAACACTTCTTTATTGAATCCCATGAAGCAGCGCCTTTGGATTAGCGTTCAAGTAAAGAACCCAGATATGAAGGTATTTATTATTTTAATTATTCAAATGTGATTTGGATATTTTTGTATTTTCTCTGTACAAACTACAACTTATTTCGTACAGAAATGCTAATAAATTAAAAAGTTATGTTTATTTACTGAGGAATGCTTATAAATAGTTTGGTTTTGGTCCATGTTAAGGCATTATTGAAAATTTAAATTTTTAAATGAATTTTTCTCAACTTTAAGGGGAATTTCTAAGATATCGTTTTAATTAATATTTGCTTTTTTTCTTGCTATTCACGCCGATCGAGCAGTGTTGAATTCAGATATTTTTCTCCGGGAGCAATTTCTGCGGCTCTGGAGGGAGGGGGGGGCATTTTAGAGACTCGGTGTGGAAATTGCTTATTAAAAAGCATAAAATCTTAAACCTTCCGGGGGGAATGCCCCTCCTCTTGAATTCAGCAGTGCGTTCGAATGTATTTTTAAATTTAAATTATCTTTTCATGGCCATTAAACCCTTTTCTATCTATAAATATTAAGTATTTTAAACAGTCTCTTAGTGTGCTACTCTCCATGCTTCTTATCATGGACTTCTATTGTATCGCTATTTTCTAATTTTTATTAAAGTTATTAACAGTATTTCCTTCCGGCGTCAGTTTGATTTAATTCTTTAAAAATTTCTCTTTTCTTTTGACATAACTGCTTGTTAATCGGATGTGTATAAGTCTTTTTATTTCCTATTTTTCTTAAATTTTAAATACGAATATTTTGAAATTGTTAATTTTTCGCGTCAGCAAACCTGGGCTTGAAATGTGCCGGAGCAATGCGGAACAATATTCCGGCTCGTAAAATTATGCCAAATATTGATCTGGTTTGCAGTGTTGTAATCGTAAAAAAATCAGAGGGTGTACGCTAAAGTCATGAACGTCATGTCTAGAGTATATACGATATAGATTTATTCGAGAAACCGGGAGTATACGGAGCTTTTTTAAAAAATCCAGAAGGTATACGGCGTATACCTCCGTATACCCTCCAATACACTCTGGCTGGTTTGTGAAATTTTGGTAAATATCGTTCCGATTCGGTAACACATATTATTATTATAGTTTTATACATATTAGCTTTTATTGTGCTGACTATAACTTTTCTGATTATTTTGAATTTTGAATTCATTTTTTAAAATTGATTTTTATTGTTAGACATAAATTTGCCTAAAACTTCAAAAAAAAAATTGTCAAACTTTGAAAAATAGATTTCCGGCTCGTGAATTTTTCCATTTCGAGTCCTGCCGCAAACAATTGTACTGAAACTTGATTGGTAAATTTTTTTTCAATGAATTAGAGCTAAATAACTAAAATGCATTGTCTAATCACTTAAACTTACCCCCTCCACCCTTCTCCCCCCCCCCCCCAAAAAAAAAAAAGTTATAAAATAGTTTTGTGTGATACTTAAAACCTCGGATACCATAGCACCAAAATATTATTTTAATAGTTACAAAATAGTTTTTTGTGATAATTAAAGCTTTGGACGTTAAAACCTTAATTCCATTGTTATATTGTTAATGTCAGATTCGAAGACTATTTATTTGTGTTATTATTAAAGATGTTTCGCTTTGAATCCTTTTTCACATGTAAAATAGTGTTCAACTGCATCTTTATTTATTATTTTCTTCTATGATAACAATCTTTAATAAAATGTAATTCTTAAAAACCGACACTAGTCACCCGAAGTAAAATTTAACATTCAAGCTAATGTTAATTCTATGGACAGTTCTTTGCATATTTCGGGCTCACATTTTAATATTTTTTAATATTATTTTTTGCATAGGATACACCTGGTTGAGATATATAGTTGTGCAATCGTACCTTTTCGAGCTTTTATGCTATTTTTTATCTGCACATACTTTCAATTTTGAAACCTGTTCTGAAAGTGAAACTGTACTTATATAAAAGAAAACTGTAACAAAAATCGAAAAAGTACAAAAACACAACAATATATGGGGCATTCTCACAATCTTTTGACTTTTAAGTCCCTGGATAATAATTTTTACTTTAATACATTTTTTGTGCTTTTTTTAATTTCATATACTGGGGGACTTTCCATTGCATGATTGCATAACAATATTAACGAGATAAATAAGTTTTGGACGATGTTGGGGGTCAAAATACCAGGAAAACTCCTATACCGTCCCGTGTCGCTGATGCTGATTTTTAAATATGGAGCTGTCTGTATAAAATTGTTTCAATAAGAGTAATTCGGTGTAATTTTTTTCCGAAACTGGGACAATTGTTTAATATAAATATTGTGCAAAAAATTAACCTGCACACATTTTTATGGTTGATATTATTTTTTGAACTCTGTCCCTGGGTTTTTCATCCTTACAGTCCCTCTTGCTAAACTTATACAGAAAATCCCTTCAGATTCAGCGACAGAATTTTTTTCAAGTTTTTTCTCATGCAGAAGTATGCTAGAGAAAGAATGTCTAAAATTCTTTGACAGGAAATTTACTGCAGACTTCAAATCAGCATTTAACTATCAATTTCAAGATCGTGGCTTTATTGGTAGTCTTACCGTCCCCAAGGTTTATTTCTGCACTTTTCGAGGTAAATTAAGAAAAAAAAATTATTTAATCTAATGTTAACAACTGTTTCTAGAAATCAATGAACATTGTGGCTATCACTTAGTCTTAACATGATTTTCCTAAAAATAGGTGATAATTTTCCTTACCGTTCCATCCTTTACAGTCCCTTTTTTCCCCATTTCGTCCCTTTTTTCCTATATCGCCCCCCCCCCTTTTTATTAAATCTTACCGTTCCTTCTTTAATACCCCTTTAAGACAAATGTTAATACAAAAATTCTGTATTAATAGTACTACATTTTATTATTTCTTATTTGAATGTCCTGTGGGTACTATGCAAATTCATTATAAGTAAAAATGTAGAAAAAAATAAAAAGTTATAGTGGTAAAATGGTAAGGGAAATTAAACTCGCAAGTTTAACTTAAACCGCAGTTAAATAAAAAAAATTTTCGTTGCTGACCCTTTTTTCTTTATTTTGAATCATTAAGGCATTTGTCTATCAGATTAAAATGTGATTTTAGCATGTTTAATTTCACCAGATTTTTATTCCCGATAGTCAAAAGATTGTGAGAATGCCCCATATATACTCGTAGTCCTCAGGTATCCTATGCAAATATATATATTATTTAAGCTGTATAGCATTTTAGCTGTAAAGATTTCTCCCGTATACTAACATTAGCGTTCGAGTTTCTTCGCGTGACTAGTGTAGTAGTCCAGTAGAAATAGCCCAAAAAAGGGCCTTGCCTTGCAAAAATTCGGGTAACTCTGATTTTCGGGTATTGTGTATAGGTTGACCATCTAATGAAAAAACCAAGTTTTCGAACTTCTAGACCTTGTGCGTCTTTTACTATATTGAAAAAACTAAAATTTTTCGGCACTTTTTTCGCTTTTTCTCGATTTACTCGGTTTCAGAACATTTTACAAAAAAAATTATAATAACAGTTTTGTAGAAGACAAAATTTTCTACAACATGCACTAATCATGTTTGAGAATTGACCAAATAGGAGGTGAGATACGGAGCCGGGAAAATGGGGTACAATTTGCAAAAAGTGAAAAAGAAAACGAATGACGTTATTTTTTCCTTAATAATCCATTTTTATTTTTTATTTTTCCCTTTTAGGGACAAAAGTGTCATAATAAACTTTGTAAAGAATGAAATATCCTACAAGTTTCATTCATTAGAACATTAATTACCTCTAACAAACTCTAAAATCAGAACAACACAATTTATGGTTAAAACAGGAAAATACCGCCTGGCAAGTCACTAATTTAAAAACGATCTTTAACTTTTGATACTGAATAAACGAAGAAATTAATTTATTATAGTATGTGCAGTAAAAAGTAATTGGAGAATAGTTGGGGGGGGGGGGGGGTGAAGTTAACCAAAAAACCTAGTCGGTGGATATAGGCGCCGCCCAGACTTTGGGCTCAGAATCGGAAGTAAAGTTAAGTGCTGGGAATAATATAAAAAATACTTCAAAGGTTAATAAAATATAATTTAGAAATTTAAAAAAGATAAAAGGATTATACAGGGTCGAAACTAGAGGGAGGAGAGCATATGCTTCATTCGCCAGAATGGAAGGCAAAGAGGGCGCAAAATGAAGATTTGGTTTGTCGTATTTGTATTAGTTTGTCACACAAATTTTTGTTAGTTAGTCAATTTACATTAATGGCAAATCTATCTCACATTGAGAATATTATTCCCAACATAAAGAGGACCAACAATTATGCTTATGCATACTAAGACATAAACCTGTATAAAGCGGAATTGTTTTCGGGGTTTTCTGAATTCAACTTTAAATTTAAAAATAAAGCAATAGATGTTATGAACTTATTAAATTATATATGTAAATTCACTTTGCGCGGGAGGGGAGAGTGTGTGTGAGGGGGAGGGAGGAGGGGGCCAAAATCCATGTTTGCCCATGTTTGTCCATGCAGAATAAAAAATAAAGCTAGTTTCAGCCTGGAAGTATCGAATAAAAATAACTGTTAAAAATGAATTCGTAAAGCCCAAAATGCATGATTCTATACGTTAAAAGTAATGGCGGAAGAAATATTGACAATTAATCAATTTTATGAATATTATTATACTATGTGGCAACGCTTCTGATGTTATACTGGACCTTGAGAATTTTGACGATATTTAGTTAGTTATTTAGTTATTTAAGCTATGAAATATTCGCTACGGCTGTTGCCGGCATGACCTCAAATGATCTCAAAATGGCGTTATTTCCTTGGAACAACCTTCCTCCACGAGGAAAAAAGGCAGACATTTTGACGATCTGGAATAAAAAATCGAGTCAAGTATACAAGAGACGGGCTACCACGGCCAAATTGTAGAAAAGGTAACATATATAAAGTGATTATACTTACTAAATATTTGTTGATTAGTGTTTGTACATGATATAATTAATTAATTCGTGTTTTCAATATAAAAAATAAAAGCCCTTTTTAAAAATTACTAAATTACCAGGCAGTATTTTCCTGTTTTCAAACAAAAAAAATCTCATTGCTGTGATTTTCAAAGTCTATTTAAAAAAAATAATTACCTAATAAATGAAACTATGGTCTACTTCATGCTCTAAAAAGTTGATTATGACTGTTTTGATTCTGAAATGCACTAAAAGTGAGCTATAAAGCAAAAAATACCGTCATTTGTGGATTTTTGTAATTTTTGCAAATTTTACCCTATTTTCCCGGCTCTGTATCTGGCCTCCTATTTCGTCAAATTACAAACATAAATATTGCTTGTTGTAGAGAATTTTATCCTCTACAAAAATGTAAAATAGTACTATTAATTAAATGTAGTAACTAATAGATTAAATGTAAACTACAAAATTATTATTATTACACTGCTCAAAACAATTAAAGGATATTTGAAGTTTTATATAAAATAAAGATATAAACGAAATTTTTTTGCCGAAAATAGAAGAAGAGAATCACAAATGCAAATTTTTCTGGTTTTCAAACTGTGGAGTATGCAAATTTTGAGTTCGACGTCAAAAACGTCGCTTCAGCGGCAGCGAATGAAATTTGACTTTCAACTGGATAAAAGAGAATGAAGACAAGGATGATCGGCATTCAGTGATTTCTTTGTTTCGATGAGTTCGATGTCTCAGCGAAGTCATTTGACAGATTCAGAAGCTTTGAGAATTGTTGGTAGGTTAGAAGGGGGCCAAACTCAAGCCAAAGTAGCGCAAGCCATTGGAGTGTCACAAAGTGTCATTTCCAGGATCTGGAACCGTTTTTTGGAGAGTGGATGTGCAGGCCGAAGACCAGGACAAGGTCGTAGACGGGCAACAACGCCCAATGAAGATCGGTATTTAGCGTTAACAGCTCGGATACACCGAACCATGAACGCTACTCTTCTCCAACAACACCTTCGCTCGGCTACAGGCACCACGATTTCAACTCAGACTGTCCGAAACCGGCTCCATGCTGTAGGTCTGTATGCTCGCCGACCGATGGTATGTGTTAGATTAACATCAAGTCATCGTCGCGACCGCAGGGAGTGGGCAACCGAGCATGTCAACTGGAGGAGAAATGAATGGAGCAATATTCTGTTTTCTGACGAGTCCCGTTTTTCTGTGCATCCGGATAATAGGCGTATTTTCATCTGGAGGGACCGTGGGAGTAGGAATAATCCTGCGTTCGTGCACGAAAGTGTCAGATTTGGCGGTGGAGGAGTGTTGGTGTATGGTGGCATCTCCATTGACGGGCGCACTGACCTCTACATCATTCGAGATGGAGCTCTGACTGGTCGCCGATATAGGGATGAGATCCTCAGACCTATTGTAGTCCCTTACGCTGCAGCAATCGGATATAACTTCATTTTAATGGACGATAACTGCAGGCCACATCGTGCAAACCTGGTGGAGGATTTCCTTTTCGAGGAAGGAATCGTTCGAATGGAATGGCCAGCGTGTTCTCCAGACATGAATCCAATCGAGCACGTTTGGGACGCTCTAGGAAGACGAGTTTCTGGCCGCCAACAACCCCCACAAACTCTCCAAGAACTGGAAAGAGCTCTGGAAGAGTGGGGCAGAATACCCCAACTCGTCATTAATAGCCTCATTCAGTCCATGCCTCAAAGGTGTTCAACGTTGCTGGCCGTCCGTGGAAACCATACCCCCTACTGAAAATGATTTTCTTTGAAGAAAACACCTTTTCTCATATGCACAAATTGTGTTTTTTTCCTTTAGTACACAAATGCGCAATAAAATGCATTTTTTTCTGCCAAACATGTGTAATTTATTCTCATATAACCTACTATGTCTGTCGACCATGTATCAATCAGCTAAATAGTTTACCAGATACAAAATCCACCTAAAACTGCAATATCCTTTAATTGTTTTGAGCAGTGTATTTTTTTTTTTTTTAATGACGAAAACAGTGCTTTATTTTTCTTTCCCATAATGTCTGCCTTACATAATATCTCTCGTAGAAAAGTGTTTTTTACTGTAATTTCCTGTGTATAAGCCGAGGCTTTGTTATGTCTGTTTCAAATCAGAAATTGTTTTTAAAAAATGAAGTCAAATAAATGCTAAGCAGAAATAAGTCACAATGTATTTTAAAAAAATTCTGCTAGAAAACAGAGTTATCTGAGCCGTGGCTTATACGGGGGAAATTACGGTAACAGTATTCATATATTTGATTAATTGTCAGTGTTTCTTCCGCTATTACTTTTAACGTATAGAATCATGCATTTTGGGCTTTCCGAACTCATTTTTAGCAGTTATTCTTATTCGATACTTCTAGGCCGAAATTAGCTTTTTTTTTTTTTCATTCTAGGACAAACATGGATTTTGCCCCCTCTCTCACACACACACACACTCTCCCCTCCTACGGAAAGTGAGTTTACATACAGAATATTATAAGTTTATAATAGCCATTGCTTTATTTTAAAATTTAAAGTTCAAATAAAAAAAACCCGAAAACAATTCTGCTTTATACAGGTTTCCGTCTTAGTATGCATAAGCAAAATTGTTGGTCCTCTTTATGTTGGGAATAATGTTCTCAATGTGAGATAGATTTGCCATTAATGTAAACTTTGACTAACTAACAAAAATTTGTGCGACAAATTACTACAAATATGACAAACCAAATCTTCATTTTGCACCCTCTATGCCTTCCATTCTGGGGAATGAAGCATGTGCCCTCCCACCTCTAGTTTCGGCCCTGTATAATCCTTTTACCTTTTTAAAATTTCTAAATTATATTTTATTTACCTCTGCAGTATTTTTTATATTATCACCAGCACTTAACTTTACTTCCGATTCTTAGCCCTGGGTGGCGCCTAATATCTATCGACTAGGTTTTTTGGTTAACTTACCCCGCCCCCCGTCCAACTGTTTTCCAATTACTTTTTATTGTACATACTATAATCAATTAATTGCTTCGTTTATTCAGTATCAAAAATTAAAGATCATTTTTAAATTACTGACTTGCCAGGCGGTATTTTCCTGTTTTAACCATAAATCGTGTTGTTCTGATTTTAGAGTCTGTTAGAGATAATTAATGTTCTAATGAATGAAACTTGTAGGATATTTCGTACTTTACAAAGTTTATTACCACATTTTTGTCCCTAAAACGGAAAAATTAAAAATTAAAATGGGTTATTAAGGGAAAACTAACGTCATTTGTTTCCTTTTTTCACTTTTTGCAAATTGTACCCCATTTTCCCGGCTCCGTATCTCACCTCCTATTTGGTCAATTCACACACATGAATAGTGCATGTTGTAGAAAATTTTGTTCTCTACGAAATTGTACCTATAATGTTTTCTGTAAAATGCACTGGAACCGAGTTAATCAAGAAAAATCGAAAAAAGTGCCGAAAAATTTTGGTTTTATCGACATAGTAAAAAACGCACAAGGTCTAGAAGGTCGAAAACTTGGTTTTTTCATTAGAGGGTCCATCCATACATAATATCCGAAAATCAGAATTACCCGAATTTTTGCAAGGCAAAATGCTATTTCTACTAGACTATAGGTTATGTATAATTATGTAGTGGGTTAAGTATATGTATATGTAGTGTTATGAGACTAATTCAGTTACGCGAAAACACGCCGTTCGCTAATATTAATACAATGGGAGAATTTTTTAAAGGTATTTTCGTTTGCATTTTAATATTTAATTTTTTTTTTTGTATTTGAAAGCTGAGGTGGATCTGTACAAAGATCCTTTTGCACTTTTTTTAGCTCACAGGTTATCAAAGCCTGAGAGCTTATGTGGCCGAGGTAGAGGTCTGTACGGGCCCGGGCTTGGCCCGAGGCCCGTACCCGGCCCGGCGAAAAGATTGAACGGGCCTGCAGGGCCGGGCCGGTAAAAAAATTAATCGGGCCTATCGGCCCGATATAAGAATTCAAGCGAAGCAGATAAAATACGAGCCATTTTCAATGAATATGATTTTCACGACACATATAAACAAACGTGCGTCACGAGCCGATGCGAGTTTAACAACATCAATACAGAAATGTAACATGTTCGTCGTAGAGATCGGCATCGTACAGTTACAAGATGTCTCATTCCGAGTTTAATTTTTTTCAGCAGACTCGTGCCGGGACGGAACTGGTCTTAATCGATCTCAGGATGTGTAGGACAGTCATTATGTTTTGTAGTATTGGTAGTGATAATGAACTTCTCTTAACAGTATCTTTGGAAATATACCTAAAGGTGGTTCTCATATTCACTGCTCAACAATGCGAAACTTTCAGACACATTTTCTGACTCATTTTTAACTATAAAGGCATAAAATTGACAGGCCTGACTATTGAAGGCGTTTGGAAACGAATAGCTTTTTCCATATTTGATAAATTACTTAGAGATAACAGATTCTTGTCACGTGACTGTAGGTTTTTCTCTTTTCCTGTGCTATCGCTGCCAGAAATTAGATTCAAAACGCTAACTATTGCAGTATTTTCATATATTGCTTTTAACTATGAAAAAAAAAAAAAGACATTTACATAGCTTCTGAATAAGAATACCTGCCAATCTTACGCGTTTCCGAAAGGAAATGAATTCATAAATGTGTCGAAATGCAGCTCCTTTAGATCTGAGAAAAGCCTTAAAAATGAGAAAAATATTTTCACAAATCTAACTTTTTATTATATAGCTTGAAAAAGTTTTCATGTTTTTAATCTTTTATTCTGAACTACATTAATCTTTTAATGAATCGTTATTTGAATTTTGAAATATCTGTAGACACGATGACTAAAACAATGTAAGTAATCCTTAATGTTTACTATTGTGTGGTTTCTATTTTGCGAACATCATAGTAATCTAAAATATAACTGTAAAATGTTCCCATAAATATGTATGTAGTATTCATTAAAAGAATCTTAATTCTATGTTGCGAAAAAACAGATTTTTTTTGTAGAAATTGTGTCGGGCCAGGCCGAGACTGTTTTCAGTGATTTTTGTACGGGCCGGGCCGGGCCGGGCCGAGAACTGTAAAAATGCAAACGGGCCGGGCCGGGCGCGGGCCGAACTTCCAATTTTTACGACGGGCCGAGCCGGGTCAAGATAGCTTTCGTTCGGGCCGGGCCCGGGCCTGGAAATTCCGGCCCGTGCAGACCTCTAGCCCGAGGGTTCTGTATGTACGTACGTATGTATGCACATAACGCGATAACTCTTGATAGAAACATCCTATTTCCTTCAATTTTTTTTTCTAGTTTCGTTCTTATAAGGCGCGTCCCTGATTAGTTTTGGTGGTTCATTGGTTAAGGATAAAGGGGGGTTAGTCCACCCCCTCCTTACTTCAGATAAATTGGTTTTTCATGCAGAATTATTCGATTTGCTCCGAAGTTGGTATACCGGTTTATTATGCTAAGGAACTTCCCTGCTTAGTTTTGGGGGTTCATTGGGTAAGGATAAAGGGGGGAAAGGGGGGCTAGTCCCCCCCCCCTTAATTCAGATAAATGGGTTTTTCATGCAGAATTGTTCGATTTGCTCCGAAGTTGGTATACCGGTTTATTATGCTAAGGAACTTCCCTGCTTAGTTTTGGGGGTTCATTGGTTAAGGATAAAGGGGGAAAAGGAGGGTTAGTCCACCCCCTCCTTACTTCAGATAAATGAGTTTTTCATGCAGAATTATTCGATTTGCTCCGAAGTTGGTATACCGGTTTATTATGCTAAGGAACTTCCCTCCTTAGTTTTGGGGGTTCATTGGTTAAGGATAAAGGGGGAAAAGTGGAGTTAGTCCACCACCACTTAATTTAGATAAATGGGTTTTTCATGCAGAATTATTCGATTTGCTCCGAATTTGGTATACCGGTTTATTATGTTAAGGAACTTCCCTGATTAATTTTGGGGGTTCATTGGTTAAGGATAAAGGGGGGCTAGTCCACCCCCTTAATTTAGATAAATGGGTTTTTCATGCAGGATTATTCGATTTGCTCCAAATTTAAACAACCGGTTTATTATGTTAAGGAGCTTCCCTGATTAGTTTTGGAGGTTAATTGGTTGAGGATAAAGGGGGAAAGGGGGGGGCTAGTCAACCGCCTTAATTTAGATAAATGGGATTTTCATGCAGAATTATTCGATTTGCTCCAATTTGGTATACCGGTTTATTATGTTAAGGGTTTTCACTGATTAGATTTGGGGGTTCATCGGTTAAGTATAAAGGGGGAAACGGGGGCTAATCCCCCTTCACTTATTTTTTTTGAGGCGCATTATTCTTTAAAATAAGAGTATAATATACAATTAGTGCGAATAGCCTGTGAGCTCAATGCCATCAGTTTAGCTGGGCACTTTTCTTTTTTATTATTTTGTTTACAAGTATTTTTTATTAGAACACTTTCACTTTCGGAATCGGTTTCGAAAGTGAAAGCATCCTCATAAAAAAATCCTGCAAACAAAATCGAAAAAGTAAAAAACGGTCTTTTTTGACATCGACCTCAGCTGTCATATGCGAAAAAAACAAGTTGGAAATTGCTCGTCAAACGTGGCAAATGAGGTGCGTTCTTACTATAACTAGTTTTATAAATATTTTTTGCACCACATATTCTACTGAATGTATATTTTAGTGCACTTCATAAGTGCATATCAATTTCATTCTCTTCGAAAGGCTGTAACATCATTAAAATGCACTTACAATATTTTTTTCCCATTGGCTGTAATGTAACGGAAAACTTTTGACTGTCCGTGTAATTAAGCTATTCATCCGATTTTCATAAAACTGGAAATAACTCGACAAAATTTTGCAACAATTATATATTTAAAATTTCAGACCATTCGGTTGGGTAGTTTTTCCCCTGTTATATGCGGACGGACAGACAGGCGGACCGAACGACGACTATAGGTGTTACGCATTTATATAATTACGAACGCACCTAAAAATCATTAAAAAATAATCAAATGAAAACGAGATATTTTTAAAAATTTCTCCCACATAATTAATATTACCGAACAAGTGTTTTCACGTGACTGAAATAGCCTCTTACACTAGCCATGCGGAGAAATTCCAACGCTAATGTTAATCCTATGGGAGGATTCTTTACAGGTTTCTCGCTTGCATTTTAATATTTTTAAAAGAGTTTTTGCATAGGGTACCTCATGTCGATAACTTTTATCGTGAATTTGTACTTTTTCGATTTTGGTTGCAGTTTTTTATATAAGTACAGTTTCATTTTCAGCACCGATTCTAACCGGTTTCAAAAGTGAAACTATCTTGATATGAAAAACTGTAACCAAAATCGAAAAAGTACAAACGCACGATAAAAGTTATCGACCTCACGTACCCTATGCCAAAAATCTTTTAAAAATATTAAAATGTAAGCGAAAAATCTGAAAAGATTTTTCCCACGGGTTTAACATTAGCGTTAAAATTTCTTCGCGTTACTAGTTTTAGCCCTTTACGCGGAAAAAGTCGAACTCTGACGTTAAACCTATGAAACAAATGCTCAAAATTTAATATATTTTTAAGTGATTTTTTTCGGATAGGATACCCGAGGTCGAAATAAATTGTTGTGCCTTTGTTCTTTTTTGGTTTTGGTAACAGTTTTTCAATATTCGGATACTTTCACTTTCGGAAGAGGTTGGAACCTGTTCTGAAAGTGAAACTATTATCGTATAAAAAAACTGCAACCAAATCGGAAAAGTACACAAACGCTAACATTAGATATCGACCTCAGGTATCCAGGAAAAAAAAAATCATGTAAAAATATTAAAACGCAAGCGATAAATTTGAAATGATTTTAACCATAGGTTGAACATTAGTGATCAAATTTCTTCGCGTGACTAGTGTAGATCCTTTATGCGGAAAAACTCAAGTTAAATCTATGAAAAAAATCTTTATAGATTTCTCATTCGCATTTTAATATTTTTAAATAATTTTCGTTAAACAGGATACCTCAGGTCGATATCTATTGTTGTCAGTTTGTACTTTTCTATTTTGTTTGCATTTGTTTTTTTATATGAGGGTAGTTTCACTTTCACAACGCGTTCCAACCAGTTCCAATAGTGAAAATGTCCGCATAAAAAAAAAGAAAGAAAACTGAACAAAATCGAAAAATTACAAATGCACAACTATATATATCGACCTCAGGTATCCTATGCATATATTTCTCTCTCATTTAAGCTGTATAGCTTTATGGCTGTGAAGATTTCTCCCACATACTTAACATTAGGGTTCGAGTTTCTTCGCATGACTAATGTAGACTCTTAAGAACTCTCTTTAGTCACGGGGAAAAGGAAAAACACTGATGCTAAGTCTATAGGAGCGTTATTTTCAAATATCTCGCTCAAATTTTAATATTTTTGAATGATTTTTTTTGCATAGGATAGCTGAGGGCGATCTACAACCTGGCTAGTTTTTACTTTTTCGATTTCGGTTTCAGATTCTTTTTTTAAAAAATACAATCCGAAATTGAAACTATCCTATTATAGAAAAAAAAATAATCAAAATCGAAAAAGTAAAAACAAGTCCGGTTGTAGATCATCCTCAACTATTCTTTGCAAAAGGAAAAACAAAAAAAAAAAAAAAAAAAAAAAAAAAAAATTAAAATTTCAGCGAGAAATTTGAAAATAACGCTCCCATAGACTTACCATTAGCGTTCGACTTTTTCCAAGTGACTAGTATGGGATCTTAACCCTTTAAGGCCGGGAGTTTTTTTGGTAGAAATTGAAAGTTTGGGCTTCCCCCTATCGATAGGATCGTATTTGACTGAAAAAAAAAAAATAAAAAAATACCCGATGCCAGGTTATGACAAGAGATGACCCGCACAATTGTGTGCGTTCGGCCTTAATGCAGCCGTTTTTGGGCTAAATCTACACAATTGTGTAGTTTGGGATTATGTGTGCAAATAATTAAAAATAAAAGTTTAAGCAAAAAAAGTTGTTGTTTATTGAGAACTTTCATCAGCCACAATGAAAATATTTGAAACAATTTTTGTTTTTGGACAGACCACTACAATTTCATTTTCTGAGACGTGCTCAATGCTTGCACCCCTCTTAAGAGCCTTTGAGAGATGGTATGCCCTTCACTTCGTTTGGATTGTGCCTGATCCTTCAAATTTCTTTTTTTTTTTTAGTTTTTCCAGCAGCGGTATTTTGTTGAAATACCGATCGAAGTACATAAAACTAGGTCTGAACCAGAGTAAGGACTACAGCAGGTCCTAAGCAGGGGCGCCATTTGAGGGGAGCTGGGGGGAGGCATTAGCCCCCCCCCCCCTAAGGAATTTGATTTTTCAGAAAATTTATCAACCATCAATTGTCAGACTCAAACAAAAGTTAAAAAATTGCTCAAACGCTAAAATGATTTATCCGATTTGGTTGCAATAAAAACATGCATTAAATAAATGCTTTATGCATAGAAATTAGTAGTTATAAAAAAAAATCCTATTCGAACTTTCTTAAGGCGAGACATGTATCGTACTTTGGTTAATTTTAAAAATACATGAGAGACATTTTCTTTTATCAATTGCTTCTCAGTTGTGTACAACTTTATCATAGGAAAACTAGCCCCTCATGGCTAGAAGTTCAGGGGTAGAGTTTTTTTTTGTGGGGGGGGGGGGGTTGAAGGAACGAATATAATTCAATCTCTTAATTATCAGACTTTCTAACTTTTTTGGATTTAGTGTCACATTATATTTACTGCAATCATTGCAATGCTATCAAATTATTCAATTACAGTCGAACCTCGTTAACATGAACCTCAAGGGGAATCAAAATTTTGTTCATGCTAACAGTAATTCATGTTATCAGTATCAAATCTTTGTATTCGTTTTTATAGGGGACTGAGAAAACAATTCACGTTAAAAGTAATTCACGTTAAGCGTGTTCATGTTAACGAGGTTTGACTGTATTTGCTTTATTAAATCCTATTATATATGATACACTCTCAAAATTCTTCAACGCCTAGGAAGGGAGTCTGCGCGCACCCGACAAAACAATTTGTTCAAGCCAAAAAGTAAAAGAAAATTACTCCATATTTTAACACGTTTATAATAAAGTAGTCTATAATTTTATCCCTTATGTACAGAAATGAACACATGGGTTATTCCTATGGACCATCATTAATAGTCAATCCTATAGTTGCATTTGAAAAATATTCGGAACTTCCTTGTTAAAAACCAGGTCATCCCGACTCCGACCGAAAGATATAAAGCACAATCCGAAAAACTTAAAGTGTACCTCAGTCACAATGAAGAAAGTACGTCAACCTATCCTGACGCAGGACTGTAATTTCATGTAAATATCACAACCGCTAAAAAGATTTATAAATTGAAAGGCAACCCGACCCAAAATGAAAGAAAATTAATCAATATTTTAATACAATTATTGTAAAAGAAGTCTACAACTAGTAAATCTGTAGATCGGGAGCCTCAACGTCAGCTTTGCAACTCATTGTGTTCAGCACACTTAGAGTAATATTAATCTTTCTACAAAAACGAAATTTAAAGTTTTTAAATTACATAAACATTTATAAAAGAGAAAAATATTTCGAGGGTTTCAGGCATTAGAAGCATTAAATTAAACACGTTGTTATGTAATGGTATTCTGAAATTCTCAGAGCTACATATTCTGGTAATTTTTAGGTAATAAAGTACATTTCTTCAGGGGGCTCTTCCCTCCCCCCTGAACCCCTCGTATTACGTGAAGATTTTTACGCGCCACATATTACATTTAAATTTAATGCAGACTAAAAAACCGAAAACTGCTGATATCACATTTCGGGGAATTACTATGCATAGTGTGCACCGTGTATCCAGTTTTTGCAGAGTCCTGTATATGATTCTAATTAAATTCTGCAAACATCTGTTAATAAACTAAATTTAGCTGAGCCTGAAAATGCATAACTCAAATTAAAAAAAACACACACTGAAGCACAATTCGCGCTCATTTTCATTAATACTTGCGGATTCCTTTGCGTAGCCCTGTATATACATGTATATAATTTTTACGCACCACATAGTAAGGAAATATTTAGTTAACGAAATTCCATATTTGTTTTTTTTTCGATCTTTTGACAAAATTCGCATTCTTTTTCCCGATCATTTGTTGAAATTCGTGATTATGTTTTACTAGTAATTTTTTGCGCAATAGTTGCACGAAATTTTGTATCATATTTCATGATCGTTTGACGAAATTCCCCTCGATTGTTTGATTAAATTTTCGTGATTTTTTGTGAAGTCTTTTGACGAAATTCGCGATTTTTTTCGCAATCCTTTTACAAAATTTGATATTTTAGTTTGTACAATCATTTGACGAAATCTGCATTTCTTTTCGCGATCTCTGATGAAATTAGCAATGTTTTCATTTGTCGATTAAAAAAATTAGCGATTTTTTTCAGGGGCGATTTGGGGATTTTTTTCTTCAAAATTTGCACAATTCGCGATTTTTTCTGTGACTCCTTGACGAATTGATTTTGCGGAATTCGAAAGAAAAAAGTCCTTCCGGCCAGTGCCGGGAGGAAGAGGTAGCTTTCATATTCCTTATTTTAAAAAAGCCAACTTATATTATTCAAACACACGAAGCTCAATTAGTGGAAACCGAATATAGGAGATTCAATACTAATTTTTATCAATACTAAATCATTATGAATGAGAATTTCGCGAAATTAGTCAGCTTTATCCAAGCTGCTTTTATTTAAAGTAACTTTTATTTGGCTGCCAAATTCGGCGATTTCTTAAAGTGCCTGCCATTTTAAGACAACATGGTGGATGAGGCTAACCAGTGAACTTGGTCGAAACCTTAGTAATTGCTGTGAACATGCTCACTCACATTGGAATCGGTTGATATATACGAGTGCTGTCGCAATCAATAAATCAGATTTTTCAAAATGTCACCCCTATTAGAAATTAAAACTGCTATATCTGAGCCATTTTTTAAGATAAAGACAAACAAAAAATGCTCCTGAATCCTTATATCAAGGTCAAATACTTAAGAAAGAAACCTTTTTCAATTTCTAATTTTTTTGCACCTCACTTTAAATATATTTTTTTTTAATTTAATGGCCGCCATTTGGAAACAAGATGGCTGATGAAGCTGGCCAGCGAACTTGGTCGAGATATTGATGTATACTATCCACATGCCTTCTTTCATCGAAATAGGCGAATACGTGTGTTATCGCGCGACAAATACAAGATCGTTTCAAAATGTTAACCATGCTAGAAATTCAAAGTGCTATAATTCAACCATTTTTTAAGATATAAACAAAACAACAAATTTTCAGAAACAAAAACTGCTCCGAAATCTTTGTATCAAGACCAAACACATAAAAAAAATCTTTTTCATTTTCCAATTTTTTAATACCTCATTTTAAATTTTAAATTTATTTTTTTTAAATGGCAACCCTTTTAAAACAAGATGGCGAATGAAGCTGGCCAACGAACTCGGTCGAGACATTGGTATGTACTATGTACAGACCAAATTACATCCAAATCGGTTCATAAATACGCCTGTTATCGCGTGACAAATATCAGGTCGTTTTAAAATGTCAGCCACAATAGAAATTCAAAATGCTATAACTTAGCCATTTTTTTAGATATAGACGAAACAAAAACTGTTCCGGAATCTTTGTATTAAGGTCAAATACATACGAAAAAAATCTTTTTCATTTTCCAATTTTTGGTATATCATTTTAAATTTAAAATTTTTTTAAATGGCCGCCATTTTGAAACAAGATGGCGGATGAAGCTGGCCAGCGAACTCGGTCGAGATATTTGTATGTACTATGCTCAAAACAAGGTACATGCAAATCGGTTCATAAATACGCCTGTTATCACGTGACAAAAATCAGGACGTTTCAAAATGTCAGCCACGCTAGAAATTCAAAATGCTATAACTCAGCCATTTTTTAAGATATAGACGAAACAAAAACTGCTCCTGAATCTTTGTATCAAGGTCAAACACATAAGAAAAAAATATTTTTTCAATTTTTAATTTTTTGGTACCACATTTCAAATTAAAATTTTTCTTAAAAATTTAAATGGCCGCCATTTTTAAACAAGAAGGAGAAGAAAGCTGGCCAACGAACTCGGTCGAGACATTGGTATGTACTATGTATAAACGAAGTTACATCCAAATCGGTTCATAAATATGCCTTTTATCGCGTGACAAAATTCAGGACGTTTCAAAATGTCAGCCACGCTAGAAATTCAAAATGCTATAACTCAGCCATTTTTTAAGATATAGACAAAAAAAACTGCTCCGGAATCTTTGTATAAATGTTAAATACATAAGAAAAAAATATTTATACATTTTCAATTTTTTGGTACCACATTTCAAATTTTAAATTTTTTAAGAAATTTTAAATGGCCGCCATTCTAAAACAAAATAGCGGATGAAGCTGGACAACGAACTCGGTTGAGACATTGATATGTACTATGTACACGCCGAATTACATCCAAATCGGTTCATAAATACGAGAGTTACAGTGTGACAAATGTCAGATATATATATATATGAAAGGATAAAAATAAGTAAATAAAAATAAACCCCTTTTTAAAAGATAAACCCTTTTTAAATTCAAAAGTTAAATTAAATTTTTAAATCAGAAAACCCAATTTATTTTTCATGGACTCTTAAAACAAATAAATAAAAATATTTTCTTCATCATAAAAATCTGTGACACTGATTGATACTTATGAAACAGATTTGGAAAAGAAATTACCCTTTGTTGACATAAGATAGTCATCATAAAACATATTAAATTATCGTGGAAGCATCATTATATTTATAGCATAAACAGAGTTTTTCAGGCTATGCTAGATAACTTAAGAATGGAATTATAAACAACAAAGGAGTGATTTCAAATCAATAAATCAAAGTAAATATGTTAGTTTAATTAGTGTCAAAGTAGAAAATTGATAAGCAGTAAATCATAATTAACTTTTGTCTGATTTGACATTTCATAGTATGAGTAGCTCATAAATAATATTTAACATTTAAATTAGAATTAGCTCTTGTTGTGCAATCATAAGTTCAGATTCTTTGTCTCCACATAAAAAACAGTTATAAAAAAGATAATGCACCAATCATGAAAGATTAAGCCTCCCACTTTAATACTTCTGCCCTCTGCTGGGAAAAGTAATAACTAACTGATTAAAAGCAGAGTGCAGAGGGAAAGAGAAGTCAGATTATGATGGGATCCTATCTTAAATAATACTCAGAAATTCGAGAGCTGTTGATCCTAACATATCTCTAGTCGCTGGACCTGACTTAAGATGATATCATGTATTATTACAGAAAATAAAGTCAGGTTCAGCATAAACTGCCTCATCATTGTGTAAGGCCATGACTACACTCAAATAATATGACATACAAGCGGAAACATTTCATTAGTCGTGTAGGATTCTTAGTGGTTCCTGCCACAGAAGATCCCAGTGGATTAATTTCTCACTCGGACTAGAAGAATTAAAATTTTACCTGTACCTGTTCGTCTTCATTTGGATATATAGGATTGTACTGATTTGTCTTCACTCGGATACAGTAGAAATGTCAACTACCTGATACCAACTCAAAGTTTTAATTATCTCCGTAGTTTGAGAGAAACTGTTTTCAAAAAGAAAATACTTTTTGAGATTGCCTGCCAGCTTGGATCTAAAATTTTTCTTTGTCATCTGCAATGAATAAAGTGTTTGCTGCCGTGTTATGGAAATGACTACTACTGCAACAATTTCTCTGATTTCAAAAATTGGTAATGCAAATGGGAAAGTTGTATCTGAAGGACTGGTAGCGTGAACTCTCTGATTAAGAAGATTTTGCTGACTCTGCTGATCCAGATGTTGATGACATTTTTACTTCAAAGATGGAAATTAGCAGTGAAAAGAGTGCCACCAATCACCACTTTAATGGATTATGTGCAAAAAAGGATTAACCGCGAATTTTTCTCATACAAATGGCGTGTTATGGAAAAAAAGTGTGAATTTGTTTTTATTAATTTTTAGTAAGTGTGCAAAAAGAAAATATTTATTTAAAAGGACATTCAGGTATGTACTTATATTACTTTCATATAAAGAAGAAAAACATTTTTGGTGAAGAAAAGAGATAAAACAGTGAAAATTACTATTGACACTTTTATTCAAATTTATAGTATTTAACCCTCATTATTATTATTTTTTGAAAATTTCGTTAAGTGGATTTTATTTAAATTATTTATTTTGATATTTTGTTAATATTTTCATGTGAGAATCATTGATATTTTTACTATTATTGAGTCTTGCAAAGAATGTTATTTTTATTTAGTCATATTTGATAGGCTGTTAGTACAATGGGTAATAAATAACTTGTTAGGGTTTTTGAAAGTATATTTTATTTCTTCATATTGTTGATAGTTGTGTAAGTAACCAGGTATAAAAGAAAAGTACTCATTTAAATAAAACAGCCCAAAAAGTGACGAATTAATCTTAATCACTTGAAATTGTTCTATTATTTCTAGTTAAAGTACATTTTATTGTTCATATTTACATATAATAAAACTTAGTAACAATGAATCCCTCAGAGCAAACAGGAAGTTTGACTCCTGATAGCAAAATTCCTGCTAACAATACCAGCGAACAGTTAGACAGCGAAACTCATAACAACACACTTGGCACGGGAAAAAACAACGGAACTACAATCCATACCAAAAATGATCAAAATGAATATAGTAGTCAGGAAGTTGCAGTTATACCTAAAACATCTAATCCATCCTTTCTAGATTTAAATCAAAATACTGGGCTTAAATATGTAACCATGGATGAGAAAAGGTTAACTGCAGATCCAGAAATCATCTTCTCCCCCGAATCGAAAATGGAATGGATCCCTTGGTTGAATTATTTTGAAGCTATTTGTGTAGAAGCAAAAAAGGACGATGTCTGGAAAATACGAAACATCCAAAGGTATCTTAAAGATAGTGCACTAACACTGTATATTAATAATTGTTTGCATATCTTGCATTGGGGGGAATTACTTTCATTATTTTTAGAAAACTTTTCAACACCCGATGCCTTGTCCTTAGTTGATTTTTCCAACATACAATTTAAATTTGGGGAAAATCTCAATGATTACTACCATAAAAAGACCAAACTAGGCCGTACCTTGGGATTAGACCATAAGTTTATTCTAGAGGGACTAACTGAAGGATTACCTCTAGAAATAAAGAAATTAGTCCTCACTAACTCCCCTAAAACCACCACAGAATGGCGAGAACTGGTGTTTAGGCTCATTAAACTTCAGTTCACTGAGAAGGAAAGTGAGCCCAAAACTAAACCAGAATCAGGCTCACAGAACCCAAATCAGTTTAGACAGTGGCGCCCTCAAACATCAAATTTTAATAATGTTCCCATGAGATCGTGGAATTATAGATTCCCTTACCAATCGCCCCAGAATCGACCATACGGGCAAAATGAACCAAGAAATTACCAAAATAATATTAGACCTTTACCTACATCAAACCTGAGACCAAATTTGCATTACCAGGACACCCTGCCACCAGGGCCCTGCCATGTTTGCCTTAATTTTGGCATTCCAAATGCATACCATTGGGTTAGAGATTGCCCATTTAGAAGACAAACTTTAAATGCCCCCTCTCCAACAGAAACTCAAAATGCTCCAACCCGAACTCTTGAAAGTGCAAATGGAGAGTTCTCCCAAAATATCAGTAGTAACCAATGACGGTTTATTGTGTCCGGACACATCAATAACAAAAATGGTACCAAAATAAAAACAAATGAACGTCAGAAAGTTACTACACCGGTATGGAAAGGAGACTCGCTACCTTGCCTTATAGATTCGGGAAGTTCTTTGAGCATTGTTTCGCTGCATTTAGCTAAAAAGTTTCATTTAAAAATTTGCAATGTTCGCACATGTTTGTCGGTCCCTCAAACACAAGGCATTCTAGCCTTAACGAAAAAATGCTATGTGGAATTAAAGATTGGCCACATATCTAAGAATATTGAACTTTTTGTAATTAATAATCAGTTACCTTATGCGTTGATTGGGCTACCCCATTGTAAATTGTTTAAATTAAATATTGACTGTGATAAAATGCAAATCACTCAAGATAACAAGGAAATACCTCTCACGAGCAATATTTCAACAAATTCTTCTCACCATACTTTACATCTGTCAGAATCATATACCAGCCAGCCAGAAATCGAAAATGCAGGGATAGTTGAAGAAAATTTTGAGCCGGAATTGTTTGGGACCACTGACCATGTGCAAAATGTTCAGTCTGTCAAAGAACAATTAAGTGCTCTTCTAGCCAAATATGTTTGTGTTTTCGACAAAGATAAATATGATGTAGGCTGTGTGAACATTGAACCCCAAAGAATACATTTAACATCCGACCTCCCCATTTCATTAAGAGCGTATCGCACTTCCCCTAAAGAGGAAGAGGAAATTAAGGGGCAAGTTCAAAATTTATTGCGAGCTGGTATTATTAAAGAAATCTATTCCCCTTATTCATCACCCGTAACTTTGGTGTATAAACGTGAAGAAGGGAAGAAAACACGGTTATGTATCGACTTCAGAAAATTAAATGCCATTACAAAAACAGATGCAGAACCCTTACCTCGCATAGACACCCTGTTAGACAAATTGCCACAAGCTAAAGTGTTTTCCACTCTCGACTTGGCCAGTGGATATTGGCACATCCCTATCCACCCTCGAGACACTGAGAAACTGGCATTTGCCACCACCTTTGGATTATATGAGTGGAATCGTTTACCTTTTGGATGGAAAAACGCACCTGCATGGTTTAACCGTACCCTCAGAAGAATCCTTAATAAGTACAAAATTGACTTCGCCCGTAGTTACTTTGATGATGTAATTGTATTCTCCCAAAATGAAGAGGAACATTTCTGTCATTTAGAGACATTATTTAATATCTGTGTCCAAGAAAACCTTAAACTCAAGTTGTCAAAGTGTAATTTTGTTAAATCCAAAATTAATTTTCTAGGATATGAAGTCTCTGATGGTTGTATCACACCTGACAACCCCAATATAGAGACAATTAAGAAATTAACACCACCTACTAATGTAAAAGAATTGCAACGTTTTTTGGGATCAATAAACATTTATCACAAATTTATTCCAAAATATGCTAACATTCGATACCCTCTCAACAATTTGTTGAAGAAAAATGTCCCTTATGTGTGGGACCAAAATTGTCAAAATTCTTTTGAAAAGCTAAAAAATGCTTTAATTGAAAAACCAATCTTAAAGTTGTTTGATCCCAAAACACCTTGTCATTTGTTTGTAGATGCATCAAGTCATGGAGTGGGATGTGTTGTGAAACAAGTTGATAAAAAAGGAACATTACACCCTATAGCATATCACTCTAGAAATCTTCGCGATTATGAAAAAAATTATGCAATTACAGAATTAGAATGTTTGGCGATTGTTGATGCTTTAGATAAATTTTATCATTACTTACATGGACAAAAATTTGTCATCCATACAGACCATGCGGCTCTTAGCTGGCTCAAAAATGTTAAAAATTTAAGAAAACGTCTTTTCCGCTGGTCCCTTAAACTTAGTATGTTTGACTATGAAATTAAATACCAAAAAGGCTCCACAAATATTGAAGCAGATATGTTATCTAGACAACCTGTTTCAAAAAACTCCCCACAGCATGCGCACCTACTTGATTTGAATGAAGTAAGGGAAAATCAGAAAAAAGAAAATGTAATGGTAAATGGAAAAATATACTGAAATTAATGATGTTGTTGTAATTAAAAAGAAAGGTTTGTATAAGATTGTGGTCCCCATGTCATTAGTTTACACCTCTTAGAAAAAACCCACACACAATTTGGCCACCCTGGAATTTATAAAATGATAAATTTAATATCTCCGCAATATTATTGGCCTAACATTAATCAGGACATTGAAAACTTTCTAAAACACTGCCACACTTGTCAGATAAACAAAAAATGTAGACAAAAAAGATTTGGCTTATTACAATTAATGCCCCCAACCGATGTACCTTTTGAATGATTGACAGTGGACTCTGTTGGTGGATTTAATTATTACAATTCTACAAAAAAATATTTACATTTAGTCGTTGACCAGGCAACTCGCTATGTGTGGGGTTTTCCTTCAAAAAGTGTAACTACCGAAACTTATACAAACATTTTGAAACAACTATTTCAGATACAAGTACCAGAAAGACTGTTAACTGACAGAAATGGAGCATTTACAGCTTCCATGTTTAGAAGATTTCTGCGTACTTACAATGTAAAACACAGGTTGACGAGCAGCCATCACCCGGAAACGAACGGGAAAATTGAACGCTTAAATCAGACTATTGTCACTAGGCTAAAATGTAAAGTCAATTCCACATCCAAGAAAATACCCTGGACTAAACTTTTAGATGAAATCTTATATGAATATAATAATACCCCTCATTCTGTAACCCAGTTCACCCCTAGTTATTTATTGTTAGGAAAATTACCATATGACCCTCTCTTGCCAAATAATAGTTATTATCCTCCTGTTGATTAAGCTAGAAAATTGGCTAAAGAGAGAACAATTGCTTACCATGAAAAGAATAAAGTCCGTTATGATGCTCGTTTCCTTCCTGTAAAATTTAAAGTTGGCGTCATTGTGATGTATGAAGAATTTCATTATCCTAATACCCGTAAATTAGCTTCACCATATTCAGGCCCATATTAAACCAACTTTCTGAAGTAACCTTTGAAATTGATAAACCTAGCCCAAACTTTAAGAGAAGTTCCAAAATTGTCCATTCATCCAAGTTAAGATACTACCATCCTCCTCAAAATCTTAAACTCAACCACGAATAAACCCCATCTATCTCTTTCATCTTTCATTTTTTTGCTTTCCTATCGTCCCCTTAGCTCGTAGCATTTGGACGAGGACCCTGCTGGGTGTTTAACCCAACCCCCCAGCGGCGTAGATTGATGGTAACAGTTTAAAAGTACTGTTAGATTTTTTTAAATATATTATTATGATATTATGATGATTTTGTAATGTATGAAGGGGTCCTCCGCTCCGTGGCCACCCGTCTTTAGCCGGACTGTTTTCCCAGATTCTCTTTCCAGGTTGAACGGAGAATCTGGCAAAACTGCTTCGCTTCCCCTCTGCAGGTGAATATCGATTATCCATTTTCCTTTTTCCTTGGTGCAAGTGCCACATTGTTGGGATGATATTCACCTCAGAGTTTAAAAATCCATGTTTCACTGAAACTGAGCATGGTGGAAATGATAGTGTTATTTTTTACTATAATTTCCCATTTTATAAATTTTTGATGTGAAAGAATTTTTGTTACCGCGCGATTACTCCTACGAAGGCATCGAACAAGAGACTGATTGTCCCAAAACATTGAAATGTCATCACGACTACTTCATAAGTATATTTTATTATGTTGTATATTTGTATTTCACAAATGCTAGTTATTGAAAAAATATATTGTATTTGTTATTTTATATTTTAAATAGTATATTTGGATATTTTGTTTTGAATCTGTGTGTTCTGTAAAATTTTTATTTGTCATTTTGTGTAATGTCGAATATGTTGCATAATGTTGAATAGTACATAAGTTTATATGAATCCCACATAATAAGTAGCCCTATTAATAGAGACTGCACTGCTACACTGACTTTTAAAAGATAATACATGTGTCATGAAAGACAGATTATTCAAACTGAAAAACTTTATACATGAGACTATTTTGTTTTCTTCCGGAAGAAGTTGTTCAAGTATGTTTCCTATAATATTTATGTCTTAAATGTTGCTGCAGTTGTAATTACATATTTGATTTGTTATATTACTATATTGCATTATATCGTCAATGTATCATATAAAATGTACTTTAAATGTGAAAGTAAGTCCAGCTGACTTGGGAGGAGAAATCCAAAATTAGCTTCGATAGATTTACTTTTTTAACTAGAATGAGCTCCATCGACCTTGCAGGCAAGGCCTCTGGTTCTCACTTTTAAAGGGGGGGGGGGATATGAAAGGATAAAAATAAGTAAATAAAAATAAACCCCTTTTTAAAAGATAAACCCTTTTTAAATTCAAAAGTTAAATTAAATTTTTAAATCAGAAAACCCAACTTATTTTTCATAGACTCTTAAAACAAATAAATAAAAATATTTTCTTCATCATAAAAATCTTTGACACTGATTGATACTTATGAAACAGATTTGGAAAAGAAATTACCCTTTGTTGACATAAGATAGTCATCATAAAACATATTAAATTATCTTGGAAGCATCATTATATTTATAGCATAAACAGAGTTTTTCAGGCTATGCTAGATAACTTAAGAATGGAATTATAAACAACAAAGGAGTGATTTCAAATCAATAAATCAAAGTAAATATGTTAGTTTAATTAGTGTCAAAGTAGAAAATTGATAAGCAGTAAATCATAATTAACTTTTGTCTGATTTGACATTTCATAGTATGAGTAGCTCATAAATAATATTTAACATTTAAATTAGAATTAGCTCTTGTTGTGCAATCATAAGTTCAGACTCTTTGTCTCCCCATAAAAAACAGTTATAAAAAAGATAATGCACCAATCATGAAAGATTAAGCCTCCCACTTTGATACTTCTGCCCTCTGCTGGGAAAAGTAATAACTAACTGATTAAAAGCAGAGTGCAGAGGGAAAGAGAAGTCAGATTATGATGGGATCCTATCTTAAATAATACGCAGAAATTCGAGAGCTGTTGATCCTAACATATCTCAAGTCGCTGGACCTGACTTAAGATGATATCATGTATTATTACAGAAAATAAAGTCAGGTTCAGCATAAACTGCCTCATCATTGTGTAAGGCCATGACTACACTCAAATAATATGACATACAAGCGGAAACATTTCATTTATATATATCAATTTTGAACGGAGGGTGGTTTCGGTGTCTGGGGGTCATGATCGATGAAAATATACCAAAATTTTTTGAAATCGCTTTCCTCCGAACGGCTGCAATATGTAGCTTTTTGTATTGAAAGCTACCTAAAAATCGTGGACTTTCACGAAAAGTAAAAAAAAAATCACAGAATAATCACAATGTCGTGAAAGAAGTTGAGGAGACAAAATCACGCAGAGCTTTTTTATTGTGCGGGATTTTCCCATTTTCTGTGAGATTTGTGCAGTTTTGCACGTTCCCTGTTCCCCAAAGAAAATTTTACATTGTCCTTCGCCAGGAAACTCTTGAAATGGCGCCCCTGTAGTAAAACCCGAAAAAAAGGAGTTGAAAGGGTCTAGAAAAAAGTTATTTAGAAAAAACATATTTTGATTTTTATTTGTGACACCTATTTAAGTAAAATAAATGTATGTTTTTATTTATATGATTAGAAAAAAGTTCCATTTTAGACAGGTCTCTGTCTTAGCTAGTATATATGTATGATGTTTTTTCCTCGAAATTTGAATTTTTCCCCCTTTCGGAAAGAATTCTGTTATAGACAGGCTTCGTTTCCACAAGTTTTACTATAATACATCTCTTTTCAGAGCCATATTGTAGAGTGGATGGTTTAACTGTCTTTGAGGGTACCTATGAAAATGGAACCTATAATAGAATCCTGTCTGAAAAGAAATTTTTTCATATTCAATGTATCAAAATTTTACCTGCTAAGACGTAAACCTGTTTAAAACGAAACATTTCATTGGTTCTTGAGTTTAGGTGTTCAAAGTTTTTACTGAAAGCATGATCAGTTTACGTTTCTCATTTGAAATGGGGGGGGGGGGGTTAGTAGATGCCCGTATCCTACCCTTAGCTATGTAACTTCCCTCAAAAATTCTTTGCCCCCCCCCCCTCCAAGAAAGTTCTAAAATGGCGCCCCTGGTCTTAAGCCTAGATCCTTGTGGACCAGGTCTGTACTTTCTCATTGGTATAATACAAAAATTAAAACTATCCCAGATGATGCTGTTACAACAGAGTGTGGTTTGTTTTTTATATACTGCTTTACTGAGGCACGTCCTAAAAAAAGGAATCGTCTGCTCATCTATGGAAAATTTTCCCTGATCTCCTGGTAAATTCAAGCAGACACTACGGAATCTGTCGAGCATTTGCTGAACTTTCCATAATTTATTATTTATTCCTGGTGGTTTACTTGCTGTGTCGACAAAATGGAATGAATTTATCAAACTTAAAAATCAATCTCGTGGTATGCATATAACTCATATAAAACTTATAAATCATATATGGTATCTATAACTCAGAGCAGAAACATACAGTTCGTTACATGTGCATATTTTATATCTAATACTATCCATTTTAAATAGAAATCATGAATAGTACAAACCTATTAATTTAAAATTGGTCAGCTTTAAAAATGTAATTAATAAAAAATAAATTGCTAAAAACATAAGTTTAAAAAAATCACTTAAAAGTAAAAATTTTATATATCAGGAATTGTATCTATTTTGGAAATGGTAAATGCCGGACCCGCACAAATGTGTGGTTCATTTGTTTTTCAACTTTTCTGAAGCCTAATTAAATTTATCAAAGACAAAATCAATTAAAATTACGAATCCTTCTATATATATATATATATATATAAGTTTTGATTTGGAAATGGACCAATTAAAATCTGCGCAGATATTCCCGGCAGATT
Source organism: Maratus speciosus (assembly GCA_963932465.1). Taxonomy (NCBI): domain Eukaryota; kingdom Metazoa; phylum Arthropoda; class Arachnida; order Araneae; family Salticidae; genus Maratus; species Maratus speciosus. Next base: position 488,629,582 of record OZ010796.1, on the reverse strand, counting down.
GGCATCCAATTTGAATGCTTAAGCATGGCTTTCTTCGTTAATATTAAAAAAACTGTTACATACAAAAATATGAAAATCGGTAGTATTATAGAGAAATGTTTGATAAACACGCTGATGCAGACAGTTTTCAAATCGAAGAATTATTTTAAGAGATATTTAATGCCAAAGTTGGACAAAATCTTTCCATTAAAAAAGTTTACAGGAGCAAAAATGTATATAGGAATTTAATCATTTTTAGATCATTTTATGCGTCAGAATTTCCCGGGGTGCAGACTCCATTTAGTTTTTTAATTTGAATCATTTTTTGAGTTTTTATTTCTATTTTAAATTCAAATTTTCAGCATTTCGAGAGATATTTTTTGCATATTTTAGAAAATTGTATTAATTTAAACTGTTGCCAACTGTATAAACAGCGAAAACAATAATGTTTGCTTCAAATTAAAAATTTATTTTACACGTGACTATTATAAGCAGAAAAAAAAATCTTTCAAATTATAATTAAATAATTACGTATAAAAAGCAGGAACTTATTGAAAATTACTTCATAAATACTATATTTACACGTGAATTTTAAAGAGAAAGAATATTGTAAAATAATAAATTCATTAACATGCGTTAGAAGTCTTAAATAGGAGAATTTACGTCACATTGCACTTATTACGTAAAATGAACAAAAAATAATATTGCAAAACAGTTTAAATTTAAAAATTACGCGAGACATTTATTTGATATTTTAAGATGATCATAATATTTTATTTCTAACAAAAGTATTTTTACGTGAATATTATCAGATTCAAATTATAATTCAGTCTTCCGAAATCTTTTTAAAGCCGATCGAATTAGCGTGCTGTTAGAGTCTGCGGTGTCTGAACGGGGGTTGACGAGCGTAGCTCGTAGGGGGCAGAGCCCCCTAGTAAACTATATGAAAAGAAATATTAAATCTAAGCAAACACTATAAATCATATTTAAAAGAAATTACGACAGTACATACTTTTTGTCTATTGCTGTCAGATGATATAGTCTTTTTAAAAGCAGAAAATCTAACCCTGTATTGTAGTTGGTACCCCGTAGTTGTGTTTTATCAGAACATCTAAAGCATATAAATGTGCAGATTTGGTTTTAAATCGCACAAAAACAGGAAATAGTCATTCTCTTTTACTTTATTTATCGCCGCACAATTGTGTGGGTCGGGGCTTAAAGGGTTAAGAGGCTACTTCAGTCAAGCTGAAACACCCTCGCCAATGTTAATCCAATAAGAGAATTTTCTTATGGTAACTCGGTTGCATTTCAATATTTTTAAATGATTTTTTTTATATATACTTTCACTTTTGGAGCCGGTATAAACAGTGAAAAGAGTGAAAGTGTCCGCACAAAAAAATAAAAATAAAGAAAGAAAATAAAATAAAAACTTCAACGAACTTAAAATAAAGTAAAAAACCACAATTGCAGAAATTTACCTCAGCTATCCAATGCAAAAGAAAAAAGTCTTTTTAAAATATAAAAATACAAGCGAGATATTTTAAAAAATATATCTCGTTGGATTAACATTAGCGATTCGGTCATTTTGCCTGAAGAGTTATAATTTGGGATCACCTTTAGAATTAATTCTAAGCAGGATTCTTGAAAACAGTAAAAATTAAACTTGTAACTTTTAAAATACACTCTATTGTTTCTCTCTTTTAGGATGCAAAGACACGGAAATAATATAGAGAAGAATGTTAAATAATTGTATGTTAATTTGGTAAATATTATATTAATAATTTGTGTTAGAAACTATTATTTGTAACTGTGTGAAAATAAACTTTGTAATTTTAACAGTGACAATGATAATATTCAAACTATTCTTCAAAATTTCTGGGAAATAGAAAATATTTCATCGTATCTTCTAAGTAAAGAAGAAGAGTTTTGTGAAGCTCATTTCCAAAATACTTATAAACGGGTTGAAACCGGCCGATTTATCGTAGAAATGCCTATTAAATTAGAACAATTAGATACTTTGGGAGATTCGAGAACATTAGCAGAAAAACGTTTACCCCAAACTATAAAGAGATTAGAAACTAACTTTGATATGAAAAAATTTTATTGTGAATTTTTAAGAGAGTATGAAAACTTAAATCATATGGAGAGAATACCAGTCGAAGACTCTCCCTGAACCTCAGTAGTTTATTACATGCCTCATCATGGCATTTTTAAACCAGATAAGTCCTCTACTAAATTAAGGGTGGTATTTAATGCCTCTGCTCCTACCGCAACTGGGAAAAGTCTGAATGAAATTTTGCTTTCCGGTGAAGTTAAGGAAGATCTCTTTGATATTTTGATAAGATTTCGAAAACATAAAGTCGCCTTGACTGCCGATATAACAAAAATGTTTCGTCATATATTAATCGATCCTTCGAAAAGGGACCTTTTACGTATTCTCTGGAAAGATTATGAAAATAATTCAACAATTGCTTTTAGAATGAATACCGTTACGTACGGTACAAAATGCGGTCCGTTGTTAGCCATAAGATGTTTAAAACAATTAGCCTTAGATGAAAAGAGATAAATTTCCATTGGCTGCAAAAACTATTTTATCGGACAGTTATATGGATGATATCGTCACTGGATCCCCTGATTATGAATCAGCTATTGAATTAAAAAATCAGTTAATTGAAATTTTCAGGTCTTGTGGAATGACCTTGCACAAGTGGAATTCGAATTTAGATGAGCTTCTAAACGATAACGAAACTGAAGATGTTTCTTTTTGCTCTAAAGCTGAAGCTTCAGTTAAAACTTTGGGTATGGTGTGGCAATCCAATAAAGATCAATTCGTATTTCGAGTTTCGGTGGAAAAACAAGAATATTATACAAAAAGACAAGTCCTTTCTGTCATCACAAAATTGTAAAAAATATAAAGAAAAAAAACTAGTTAAATGGAAAAGTTAATAATTTAAAATAAAAATTCTGGAGTGAAATATTTTTCTAAAATTTGAGTATAATTCTCGTCTTTCTGGTGCTTTAATCCATGCTTGCCTGATACTTGAGCCTTCTCGAAGTTAATTTGTAAGTTCCCGAAAAAATGCCATTGTACAAAGCATCTTTTTCCTTCCAAGAGGTACATGATTGGAGATCCTAGGCAGGGTCGTACTGGCCCACCGGGCAAAGAGGCAAATGCCCGGTGCGCCCACCGTCACTTTTATTTTTTTTTTTAAGCACACTTAAAGTTGTGCATTCTGAAAGGCATAAAATTTTCAAAGATTTTCATTTGGAAAATTAAAAAGTAATGCTTTTCATTTTTTAAAGTATAGCATAAGCAAACTATGTGTGATCAAAGACAATTAGATAATCCAATTTCGAGATAATACAAGTTATCGACAATCAGATATGCCATTGTTACACCTCACCATTGTTACCCTCGACCAGTTTCAAAGCCTGTACTAATGTACCTCTGTAAAAATGATTTTCAAAAAACTATTATCGTGTTTTTCTAATCGTGGCGCCCTTGGACAGATTTTTTTCAGCGCCTCTGTAAAAATAAATTAAAAAAAAATTATATCCTGTTTTTATAATCATGGCACCCTGGGCCAGACTTTTTCGGCGCCTCTGTAAAAAAAAAGTTTAAAAAAACTAATATCGTGTTTTTGTAATCATGGCGCCTTTGGTCAGACACTTTTCAGTGCCTCTGTAAAAATACCCTTCAAAAAGCTATTACCGTGTTTTTCTGGCGCCCTTGGTCAGATTTTTTTTCAGTGCCTCTGTAAAAATGCCTTTCAAAAAACTATTATCGTGTTTCTCTAATCATGGCGCCCTTGGACAGATTTTTTTCAGCGCCTCTGTAAAAATGCTTTTTAAAAAAACTATTATCGTGTTTCTCTAATCATGGCGCCCTTGCACAAATATTTTTCAGCGCCTCTGTAAAAATAAATTCCAAAAAACTATATCGTGTTTTTGTAATCATGGCGCCCTTGGCCAGATTTTTTTCAGCGCCTCTGTAAAAATAAGTTAAAAAAACTAATATCGTGTTTTTGTAATCATGGCGCCCTTGTCAGATATTTTTCAGCGCCTCTGTAAAAATGCCTTTCAAAAAGCTATTACCGTGTTTTTCTAATCATGGCGCTCTTGGACAGATTTTTTTCAGCGCCTCTGTAAAAATGCCTTTCAAAAAACTATTATCGTGTTTTTCTAATCATGGCGCCCTTGGACAGATTTTTTTTTCAGCGCCTCTGTAAAAATGCTTTTTAAAAAACTATCATCGTGTTTTTCTAATCATGGCGCCCTTGAACAATTTTTTTTCAGCGCCTCTGTAAAAATAAATTTCAAAAAACTATATCGCGTTTTTATAACCATGGTGCCCTTGCCCAGATTTTTTTCAGCGCCTCTGTAAAAATAAGTTTAAAAAAACTAATATCGTGTTTTTGTAATCATGGCGCCCTTTTCAGATATTTTTCAGCGCCTCTGTAAAAATGCCTTTCAAAAAGCTATTGCCGTGTTTTTCTAATCATGGCGCCCTTGGTCAGATTTTTTTTCAGCGCCTCTGTGAAAATGCCTTTCAAAAAACTATTATCGTGTTTCTCCAATCATGGTGCCGTTGGACAGTTTTTTTCAGTGCCTCTATAAAAATAACTTAAAAAAAGCTAATATCGTGTTTTTGTAATCATGGCGCCCTTGGTCAGATTTTTTTTCAGCGCCTGTGTAAAAATAAATTTCTAAAAACTAATATCGAGTTTTTGTAGTCATGGCGATGTAGCCTTGGCCAGATTTATTTTCAGCGCCTCTGTAAAAATAACTTTAAAAAAACTAATATCGTGTTTTTGTAATGATGGCGCCCTTGGTCAGATTTTTTTAGCGCCTCTGTAAAAATAACGTTCAAAAAACTACTATCGTGTTTTTGTAATAGCACCCCCCCCCCCACACACACACACACACACATACACACACGCACACTCCCCACAAACACACACATAAATTGATGCTTTTAATTCTACTAAATTGCACAGCTAAAGTGGAGCATTTCATAATTTCTTAATGATAATATAAGTTAGACCGCCAAGACTAATTTTTCACAAGATTTTGCAATGGAAACTTATGTAAATTTTGCTTTTGAAAGAAAAAAATGTTAATTTTTCATATTCATTTAAAAATTCGATAATATTTTTAGCATCCGAAAATGCCAATATCTAAACACGTTTTTTTTTTTTGTTTTTTTTTAACCGCATCTGCTTAACCACTTAAAACTTCAAACACCACCCCGATTTATAAATTGAAAAATACACATGTAATTAAAATAAATATATAAACCACTAAAATTGTAAAAGTCGTTTTACAAAAGAATGGATGAATATAAGTAAAGAGAAGCGCACATGTGTTTCTGTTCAGTTTTCAATGCTGTTAGTCAATAACGTGGGAGTTCCTAAGAAGACAAATTACCATTTCGGCGGGGTTTCAAATTAACTAGATACGGATTCTATAGATACCCAGGTTTCTGTAGTAATACCAGATGTGACAATTTTTATTGATTATACCGTATTCTGAGATTTCTGGAGCTCTGTAGCTTTATGGAGATAATAGAAATCGGATGTGGGGGTATTTTGCCATGAAATACTAATTAACATACGACACATGCTAGGCGTACAGGTCTCTGCGCAGAAAGAATAGTTAAAAACGAAAAAATAAAATATTGAATTAAGCAACTGTTATAGCAGTTTTATAATGTTTTGAGCAATAACACGAGTGGTGTATTACACAAAATTCCTTTTCAGTCGAGAATTATTAATTTTTTACATCTTTTTAGCTGTCCAAAACTTTTGACGACATTATTAAATAATTTTCATTGATACATACATAAAATTTAAAAAAAATTTCCATTAAGGTGAAAACAAAAAATAACTTTGCCAATAAACCTTATAACTTTTTAGACACATTTCTTTTTTTTCAAGATATCGAGTGAAAAATAACTGGAAAATAATGAACACATATAAGCTTGTGGTAGGATAAAAACGTGTTATTCTTCTTCTTTTCAATTTTTTTCCACATTACGCAATTCAGGGGGCTGGTCACTCAGCTTCCGATTTCCCCTCACTAATGTAAAGTCTACGAGCATTTGATGCATTCGTATATTTAAAATATCTCCTCGGGAAATTAATATTTTTAACTTCTATTTTTTGTGTACACTTCCTAAAAGATGTCTTTTTTTTTCCTTAGTTCTCAAAATATTTCTTAAGTATAGACTTAATTTTATATGAAGTGTTAAAATCTTACTCACAGTTTACCCGTTTTTAACACACAAAATATTAAATTCAGCATGAATTTTAGAAATATTTTGAAAACTAAGAAAAAAAAGAGACATCCTTTAACCCCTTGGGGACTAGCGACCGGTATTCGTGTCGCGTAAGGTGCTCAGAATCAGTTATTATTCTCACCAGTAAATGTTTATTGTAAGTTTTGCCTTATTTAATACGAGCATTTTCCCGATTCAATGAGGCAAAAATTTCTGTTTTAAAAAACCGGTGATAAAGGATTAAAAATTCTGTAAAAGACGCTCGTCCCGAAAGGGTTAAGAAGAGTACACAGAAAAAATATGTTAAAAATGTGAATTTCCCGAGAAGATATTTTAAATGCACGAATGCATCAAAAGTCCATAGACTTAACATTAAGGAGGAGAATTTCGAAGCTGAGTGACCAGACCCCTTAAGTATTTCTATTTTCTTTGACTTAGTTTTTTATTTTGTAATACAATGCTTAAATATAATTTTGATACATATTACTTTTAAAATATGCAAATATATTTGAAGCTATTGCCGCTCTTCTAGTGCGTTTTTTTTTCTTCTTTGTGCGTGTGAGTTGCGGCGACCATTGTAGTTTAAATTTGGCTTATCTGAAATTAAAATAAACAGTAATTTTTAATTAAATATGACTCATTTAGTGACTAGACGAGGCAAAGGGTAAAGTTATGAAAAGCTCTTTTTATTTATTTATTTATTTATATATATATTTTTTAAATGCTGATTATTTGAAGAGGGTATTCAACTTTTATCGTAGAAAAATACTGATTTTTGATTATTAAAAAAAAAAGTTCTTAATGCACTGCATAGTTACATAAGAAAAAAAAAGCTGACAAAATTAGAAGTGAAACAATTCAATATTATTAAAGTAATCGTGTTGTGGTCATCTATTTAAAAATGCAATTTTGAGAAAAACTAGTTTCAATTTTATGTTATGATTATAATAGAATGCTGATTGTATTTTTTTTTTCTTTCTTTCTTTCTTTCTTTTTTTTTTTTTTTTTTTTTTTACTTACATAGAATCGTTTATTCCAGATTCTGGCCACATAAAGAAGTCTTAATTCCATTGATAAAACCGCTAAAATAAAAACTCGATTTTCCGAAATTTATAAGTTATGATTACGTGTAAATCCTTAAAGCGGTTCTCAAAAAAATATTTTTTAACGTTCAATAATACGAAAATTTCTGTTAATTTACAAACATAAAATAGTGTTCGACAGAAACCGAATTTCGGTTACCTCCCTAGTTTCGACCGAAAACGAAAGCGAAACTGTTTTAAAAATAAATTCAAAGTAATTAACATAAACATAAATATATGCATGTCATCTGAATAATGTTTTGCGTAGAAACGGCAGCACATAATAATTAATTAAAAGTTAATTTGATTGAAATAAAATTAATTAAATATAAGGTGCTATAAACATACAAAATAATTTAATTTAAAAATAGCGAATTTAATCAATATTAGTAATACCTTCTAGATTTATCCCCTTATACGTAAATACATAGCATGTGCGGCTCTTTGGATTGGAGTTTGGGGGAGGCTAGGAGGGGCAGTTATAGTAATACAGAATATTCGGCAGTATTTTCGCCGAAACTAAGATTTTGGGCTGAAAACGAAAATGAAACCGAATATTCGGCCAAACTCTACACAATAGAATGAGCCTTGCAGGCTTAGTTATTGGAGTGATTTGTAATACAATAGATTCTTTTCTTTAAATTAATTACATCTTGAGTTAAAATTGATTGTTGTCTCGTGACAAAAGTTTTCTTCCTCTTCCCACACTGTCGCGTCCGGAAATTTGGTTCAAAACGCCACCTTTGACAGCATTTTCTGAAAAATCTTTTGCTTTTCTCAAAAAATATAAAAGACAGTTCGATTACAAAGTTTCTGATGGGCAATAAAAAATAGCTGGTATTTTCGGCCACGTAAAGCATTTAGCAGTTGTAATGAAATTTAACGAAAACCTTTAAAACAAAAATTATCATGCAATAAAATTCAAGCAATACTACTTTTCAAAATAATACATTCAACGTTTAAAGAATTATTACTTTTCCGAAGATTTTCTGCCCCCTCCCCTTCCTTCCTGCCTTGCGTACACACATGAATTGCGGTAAAAAAAAAAGAACAAGATCTTCGAAAAGCAGAAACAACTCCATTATTGGGCATAGCCTTTGTAAGTTTGCTCATTTCAAAGAAAACCAAAATACCTTATGTCCCAGGGAAAAGAGAGTACCGAAATCAGCCATCTATTGTCCACTCCACAGAAATTGGAAATGCATTCCTAATTTTCAACCGATAGCCGGTATAAATAAAGTGCCCCTGATGTGAAATCTGCTTCGTTTCCCTCGTTCTATCCAGTGTTAAAGAACTACTCCGTCTTTATATTATTTGCCTGTGTCCTGAATTATTTACTTATTTTTGTGTAATCTTAAGCATTTTTCTTATAGTAAGCTTGTGCTTACTTTAAAAAAAAATAGTGTACAGTGTTCATTATAAAATATCATCACTATCACAGCTCAGATATGCTGATGTTGCATTTTCAGGGGTCTGTCCAGACTTTTCTCATAGGGTCCTGTTTTTGTGAAATTTTTTTTATATTTGTGAAAATTCATATCATAATTTTGTGAATTTGAAATTATCTATATATTCAGGTCCTATTATATCAGATTCTTCATATATAAAAAAGTTAAGCAATATGTTCTTTGATGAGTTCAGCTGTTTTGTTACAGGTCAGATTTTATTTTTAAATGATTAAATTTGTGCAAAGTTCAATTTGAAGTTGGAAAAATTCTTGAAAAATCTGTTTGAGAGAAATAATTTTGTGAAGGGTCCTGTTTTGGGATAAAAAGTTTTGTGAAGGGTCCTGTTTTGGGATAAAAAGTTTTGTGAAGGGTCCTGTTTTGGGATAAAAAAATTTGTGACGGGTCCTGTTTTAGAATAAAAAATTTTTGTGATGAGTCCTTTAAAGAATCTAAAATTTTCCTAAACATGTCCCTGATCTTGCAAAACAAGAACTGTGAATTGTCCATGGAAAAGCAATATAAGGTAAGATTACTTATTATTATTATTTTTTTAATTGTGTCTCTTTCACAAGAGTGTTTATTAGTTTGAATTTTTGCGAAATCTTCAAAATTTGTCTAATGTATCTCTTTCTTTTCTCTTTATAACTGTTGCGAAAAAAAAAAAAAAATCTGAGATGAAAATTAAATGATATTTTTAATACTTCCCGAAATATAATTTATTTGTTGCTACGAACAAAATTGAATAACAGCGAAAACTGTAGTAATAATGTTAAAGAATATTTGTCTTTCATGCAATTTCAGACTATATATTTATATTTAAACTATTTAAATAGCGAGATTCAAACCAAACCCTTCTCTATGATATCTTTTTAATGTTGAAAAAATAAAGAAATAAAACATTTTTAAAAAATAATTCACGTAAAATAGACGTCATTCTTGCCCTGAACAAAAATAATTTTTCTGAAAATTTTCACACCTTAATTAGTATTTGTATCCGAGAGATTGTATTATATAAAATATTACTGAATTGTATAAAATAATGTTTTGCACTTTTGAGTTTTGACCCAACGGAATTGTTTTTGTTTCTTTTATTTTAATATTTTATTTTCCATTTGGAGATAATTGTATGGAGATTGTTATTCGGATATACGAGGTAAAATTTGAATTAACTCATTAAGGTGATCGGAATTCGAAAATAGAGATAGCTTTTTTAGAAAAGTGTGGTGGAAAAAAACCTCTAAATTGGCAACACTGGTCTAACATCAGACTTTTTTTTTAAGTGCAATGTTTTGCGGGGAACTATTTTTGTGCATAATACATTTCTATAGTATAAAATACTAATTTGGGTGTCATAATTATTTTAGAAATAAAGTTTTCGCTATAGCAATATACTCGTATATTTTTTAAAGTGATTTTTTATACATAATTTATATAGCATGTGTGTATGTGTATGTATGTACAGTGTGTCCAGTAAATGACTGACCGATTTTGAACGTAAATAATAAAAAAACGGGTTGAGAAAAAAATGCGCCGTTTGCTGCATTGTTATCAGAAAATCAATAAATTTTTAAAAAGCGCTTCGTTGAAATAGTTCGATTTTTTGCAAAAAGATGGCGCTGGAGGCAGCAAGCTGTAAGAAACACAGACATTACTCTAGTTTTCATAGGAATTAGCTTTTCGACTCATTTTGCAGAGTCGACTCTGAGTCGGCTTACCTAGATGACGATTCAACATGTTGAGTCGATTCTCGATCACCTACAGAAATAGGACTGGTTGGTTAAAAAGAGATTTAAAATAATATTTGTGATTAAAACAGAGGCGTAGCTAAGGTGTGGCAGCTGCCCCGGACGCCGCTGTTAAGGAGCTCCAAATTTAGAGAGGTTTAACCGAAATTGACTCACATATTCTGACAGTAAATAAAAATTGTTGATTTTTTTGTGTGCGCGTGTGTGTGTAAATATATCCTTTAGTAAAATATTTTGGGTATATCAAAATGAGCATTAAAAAAAATTCTGTAAATGTTTCTAGAGATAACAGACGACACGGGTGTTCTGACTTTTTTCCTCTTGAGTGAAGGTGGTCCCAAGGAAATAACGCAATTTTGTGATCATTTGAGGTCATGCCGGCAAAAAGCTGTAGCGAATACCTCATAGCTTAAAACTTAAACAGACGACACTTTGTGTGCAATTACGTGCAAATTATGTACCGATAATTACGAGCCTGAATCGAGATGTAAAATGATTAAATTAGGGGCACCAAATTCAGAGAAGGTTAAAATTAAAACTGCTTCACCTATTTTGACCATAAATAAGAATTGCTGAACTTTTTTGTGTGTGTGTGTGAAATAATTTCAACGAGGGGATGGGGGAGGTGGCGACGTATGTTTTCGTTGGTATCGTAATTTTCCTCTGTGAATTTTTTGATTTTCTAACTGATTATTTCACCCTTAAATATTACAACTAAATCGATACTTGATCATTAGCTTAAAGGTAACTATATAATTAACAGGTTATTAAAATTTCAAAGCTATTGTAGAATATTAAATATATGAAACGAAAAGTGACTTCGACGAATGAAATTTTTTCAAGGTTTTATATTTGCATTTTTATAAAGTGGATTGCAGTTTTGCAAAGGGAACTGGAGGTATATGATGTTTTGTATTTTCTTTTCTGCGTATTTTGCTTTTCGGTGTTAATGAGTAAATTTGCAATATGCTGGAAAAGGGGGGGGGGGAAGTGAGGAGGTCGCCCGGTATTTTAAATGCTTTTTAAAAAAAGAGTCGTTATCGTCCAAAATCTTAGAAATTTTTAGGATTAAAAATTTTATAAATTCCTAGTCTGTGTGAGACGGTCCAGAAAAAAAATTGATATTTAATAGTAAATTGGCTAAATTTGTTCGTAAAAGGCTTTTTTTATTTGATACTAGCAGTCCTTGCCCGCTATACTGGTCGGTTTCCCCAAAAGAATCTTGAATTAAGCGAAATGAAAACTTTTTTAAATATTTCTTTTCAAAATATCTAATCGGAAATAAGTAATAGTTGTCTTATTCATATGATCTTATACTATTGAGTTGAAAGTCGACGTTGGAGTAGAAACGGCTAAAATAGCTCTAAAATCGCTGAAATAAATGTGTTTAATTATTTTTTAATATGTTTGTTGCCTTGGATTTCATGCCTCTAGCTAAATTTGTTGCTGAGACCTAGCGAAATGTCCTACCATTTTCGCCCAACTCTTTAAATCCTTAGCGGTAGAATTTCTAAAATCACCGAAACATGTATTTAGTTATTTTTTAATAGGTTTGTTATCCAGAATTTTCCACTTAAACCTTTTGCTATGATATGATGAAATATCTTAAAACTTTCGACTATCCCATTTCATACAGCTATCTAAAACTGCTGCTGAAATATAGCGAAATGATCTAAAAGATTTGACTCTCCCTTTAACCCTCTTAAAGGAGAAATATTAAACTCTCTAAGAAACATTTTAAACTATTTTTTTAGCAGCCCTTGACCGCTGCTAGTCGTTTACTCTGGAAATTCAGAATGCTGCCTAAAACGGCTGCAGAGATACGGTGAGATACAACGAAATGCTCTAAAATTTTCGACTCCCCCCCCCCCCCCCCTCGTTGAAATTATTTCACACACACACAAAAAAAAGTTCAGCAATTTTTATTTATGGTCAAAATAGGTGAGGCCGTTTTAATTTAAACCTTCTCTGAATTTGGTGCCCCTAATTTAATCATTTTACACCTCAATTCAGGCGCGTAATTATCGGTATATAATTTGCACGTAATTGCACAAAGTGTCGTCTGTTATCTCTAGAAACATTTACAGAATTTTTTTTAATGCTCATTTCGATATACCCAAAATATTTTACTAAAGGAAATATTTACACACACACGCGCACACAAAAAAAATCAACAATTTTTATTTACCGTCAGAATATGTGAGTCAATTTCGGTTAAACCTCTCTAAATTTGGAGCTCCTTAACAGCGGCGTCCGGGGCAGCTGCCACACCTTAGCTACGCCTCTGTTTTAATCATAAATATTATTTTAAATCTCTTTTAACCAACCAGTCCTATTTCTGCAGGTGATCGAGAATCGACTCAACATGTTGAATCGTCACTTAGGTAAGCCGACTCAGAGTCGACTCTGCAAAATGAGTCGAAAAGCCCATTCCTATGAAAACTAGAGTAATGTCTGTGTTTCTTACAGCTTGCTGCCGCCAGCGCCATCTTTTGGCAAAAAATTGAACTATTTCAACGAAGCGCTTTTTAAAAATTTATTGATTTTCTAATAACAATGCAGCAAACGGTGCATTTTTTTCTCAACCCGTTTTTTTATTATTTACGTTCAAAATCGGTTAGTCATTTACTGGACACCCTGTATATATATATATATATATGTATGTATATAAGTATTTGCGCCCTTTTGTAAGGCAATCGGCGCCCTTTTTATCCATTTTGCCACCGCCCTCTCAGTTATGCCAGTACGACCCTGATCCTAGGCACGTCATACAACTGGAAAGGGAATAAACCCCGCCTCCACTGACAAGGGCACCACCAAACATGATGAGCACAGATTTTGATGATTTCAAAGCATGTTGTAGGGGTCATACCACTAATTATTCTGATGACAGTGTTTCTTCAAATGGGCCTTAGTTTTTGAGAAATTGGGGGTTAAAATTCAGCGTATATTTCAAATACCCATTAGTGTGACTTTCTGAATGTGAATTCGTGGTGCAGCGGTACCGTGCGAGCTTACGGACCAAGACATTGCGGGTTCGATTCAACTTCGAGGCATTTTTTTGTCTTTTTTACAAATTTTTTATATTTTTTACACGTTAACAATTTTAAGCGGAATTGGGCATTCTACACCTTTGAACTTTGATATTTTCGTAATAAATTACATTTAAATTTTCGAATTTTTCATGGCAATTTATTTTTCTCTTCAATTTTTAAACTAATATTTTTATTTACAAAACTAATTTATGCCTAAAACTTTTTTTAAAATTAATTATTATTTACATTTTTTATTTTAAGCACAATTCTGCAATAATGATTTTTCTTTTTTCTATCTTATTTTTTTTTAACTTTATGGAATTTTAAAGAAAAATGTATCCTTTTCTTGTGTAAATTATACAAAATAATTTTCAGGTGCAATTTCTCAAACGTATCTAGGATTAGATAATTCAAATAATGCATATCTTCGAAAGAGTTATGAAATATTAAAGCAGTAATGCTTAAATACAAGCTTTTTACCAATTGTACAAATTTTTAATACTTTGTAAAATACATTTATCTTTAATAAAGTTCAACCTAAACATCATTTTTCGTTTACACAAATAAAAAATGACAGATTACATTTAAAAATATTTTTTTATTATAACAAATAAAAACACTCTCTGCGTGATTCATAAAAATTCAACTGGATTGCAAAAATCGTCTGTTAATGAGATAAAATTTACGATACATATAAATATATTTATACATTTTTTAATCGTCTGCTTTGCTTTTCTCGGTAATATTGGAAAAAATAAAAATTTCTTTTCTTGATCTCGTTTAGCTTATTTTTCAGACAAATAAAAGATTTGAAATATTGTTATATACAGGGGAAATTTCGGTATGAAAATTAAAAGAAGGCTACAGATTGTGACAGATTGAATGCTAAATATTGTGTTATGGAAGGAACCAGCGATGATGCGGAAAATTCTCGTTTGGAAGAGAAACAAAAAGGCCGAATTACAAATGCATTAAAATATTGCGAGACGTTGTTACAAAATGATGATCTGTTTACAAGTTCTCCACCGGATGAAATATCCGGTGCTTCAATTGCTATGGCTGAAGAATGTCATGGTGCAATTTTAGAAATATTAGACGATCGACAAATTATTGAGGTCGAGGAATTGATATTGAATGAAGAAGATGAATTTAACGAATTTACAAAGACATAATTTTTTACTTTAGCAAAAAAAAAAAAAAAAAAAAAAAAAAAAATATTCATTATATTTCATTGTTAAAAATAAATCGAAATCAAACGTTTGAATTTTAAATATTTTTTTATAGCGTCCGGGATTTCATGAAGGTGGTGAGAATTTTGTACCTGAAGAATTTGCACCTGAACCGCTCGATTATATTCCATTGTGGTACAAAAAGAATGCTGTTGCATTAGCTGAAGCCTGTAATAAATAAGTAAAAAAGTAAATAATAAAAAAAGAAAAAAGTGCCCCAGGATGGGATCGAACCCGCAATGTCCTGGTCCATAAGATCGCACGCTACCGCTGAGCCACGAATTCACATACAGAAAGTCATACTAATGGGTATTTGAAATATACGCTGAACTTTAACCCCCAATTTCTCTAAAACTAAGGCCCATTTGAAGAAATCCTTTCATCAGAATAATTGGTGGTATAGCCCCTACAACATACTTTGAAATCATCAAAATCTGTGCGTATCATGTTTGGTGGTGCTCTTGTGAGTGATAAGATTACCAGATGTTGGCGCGAAAGCGCTTTATTTTTTTTATCCTTTTCTCTTCGTTAAAAATCTCATTTCGCCAAACTTCCGATACCCTGTTGCAATCAGAGCCATCTGTCGGAAAAATTCGACGCGAGAATCCTGACCCCTTGCTCCTTCTGAACTACGTAATCTACAGTGGCGGATCCAAGGGGGAGGTCCCTCTGAACATCAACAAAAAGATTTTAAAGATCATTTTTAAAATGACATATTCAGTAGAGTCCCGATTATCCGAGTTTCCGCTTTCACCGAGTTATCTTCTTCTGATGGACTGATGGCTTTCATTATTATAAAACAGTCATTATAAATGAAGTGTTGGGTGAAGATGAAAGAGCAGTCGTAAAAATTTAGAACTCTGATTTTCTGGTCTGAAAGGGGAAAAAAAATGGCCATAATTTTTTTTTGCAAAAAAAGTTTTTGGCTATTTTTTTCCCCCATTCGGACCAGAAAATCAGAGTTCTAACTTTTTACGACTGCTCTTTCATCTTCACCTAACACTTCATTTATAATGGCTGTTTCATAATAATAGAATCCATCAGTCCACCAGAAGAAAATGATCCTTTCCAAAGGTATAATCCTTCATTTGGCGACACTTTGTTTTGGCGCCCGGGGCACATGCCCTTTCTGCCCCCCTTAGTTTCGGCCCTGATTATTGGAAGTTATTGGGGCTTACCAGGTAATTGAATGGTTAGCCCTGTGGCCTCCGATTCAACTATGCCGGGTTTAATTCCTGCCGGTGTATTTGTGGTGATTTGGAATCTATTTTAAACTATAAGTCCTTGTTTACTCTGTCTATATAGCATAAAAATGTCAAGCATTTGACAAACCTCCGATTATATGGAATCCTGCACAAAACTCGCACAACCTTCAAAAGTACGACTATTAGCGTACAGATAAAAAATATACAATCAAAAATTGAGTAGGAATGCGGCAACTAGTGACCATTCACCAAAGTTTGGGAAGAATTTCATTTTGATACAAAAATGAATATTCGATGAGTCCTTAAAAAATAAAGTTCTTTTATCATGTTTTGGGGGCATTTTTAACTCAGGGAGCGGGAGGGGCAAACTAAAAAATTTTTAAGTATGTTAAGAGATAGGTATCGTTTATTATGTTTTTTTTTTAATCGAATGATTACCATTTGCAAATTGATACGATCATTTGTAACATAGTTACGACAAGTTTTATGAATACGAAGTCGAAAACTATAATTTGGTGCAGGTACCGTAGGTTTTTACAGCAGCAACTGATACCAATTCAAAAAAAAATTATCTGGTAAGATCTGGTAATTTTGGCACTAGAAATGAAGATACGATGAGTCCCCCCAAAAATAAAGTTGTTTCATCGTGGGGTTCTTTTTGAGGAGGGGGACACACTATAACACGGCATGGGCGAACATAACTTATTTTTAAAATGTCAAATGGGGTATCGTTTGTTATGAATTTTTTTATTCTGAATCAAATGATATCGCACGCAAGCCGATACGATCATTGTTTACAAAATTAGGCCAGGTTATAAGTAGTGGATTTTGGTAAATTTAATGACTTTGAAATAAACTCAAAATTATCCTGATTTTGATTATTGCTATTTTGAAGACATTTAATAGTTTTGAGATGACTTAATATGATATAAAAAAACTCTTTTTAAACGTAAAATAAATGTGACAAAACTATGCTAAAAAATAAAATATAATTTTCCACTTTGCATTGATAAAATCTTTTCTGTAACTTTCTTATAAATGTTCGTATCGACTTGCCGATAATGTTATTCAAATACATACGAAACGATATCCCACTTGACCTATTTAAAAAAAGTTGAATTTTGCCCCCTCGAGCTAAAATGCCCATCCCCCCCCCCCAAAAAAAAAAACACGGTAAAACAACTTTACATTTTGGAGACTCATCGGATCTTAATTTGTACTGCCAAAACGAGGTTTGTCTCAAGCTTTCGTGAATAGCAATCACTTGTTACTGTAAAAACCTATTTTACCTGTAAAAGACTTTGTATAAATAAAACCTGCCGTAACTTTGTAAGAAATGATCGTATTGACTTGCTGATGATTTCACCTGATTCGGAATTATAAAAAACATAATAAACAATAACCCATTTCACCTACTTATTTATTTATTTTTAGTTACCCCCTCCCTGAGCTAGCAATGCCCCCTTTTGCGCACAAAACATGATAAAACAACTTTATTTTTTTTAGTACTTATTGGATCTTTATTTTTAGTGTCAAAACGAAGTTCTTCCCAAATTTGGGTGAATGGCCATCTGTTGTCTCAAAAAATCCTATTTTACCTGTGTACTACACACAAAATTCAGAGAATTGACAACATTTCAATGAAATTACTTCATATTTGTAGCTATACTTGTCATGACAAGATTCCGAGTTTGCATTTCTTTTCCAGATGTTCTGACATGACAATATTCCCAGATAGCATGAACAATTGCAGCAAGATTAATTTTTTCTTGATATTTTCTTGTCACGAAAAATTTGAAGTAATAATATTGCCGCAAGGACATTACTAGGTAGACGGAATATAATCAATCGAATTCTTGCAATGCAACTTTGCTCTAAACCTGATACAACACTGTCATAAAATAACGACGTAAGCGAAAAATTCCTTTTGTTGGAAGGAGAACAGATATAAACGCGCATGCGCGGAAATTTTACAAAGACAAAATTACAACACTTCTTTATTGAATTCCATGAAGCAGCGCCATTGGATTAGCGTTCAAGTAAAGAACCCAGATATAAAGGTATTTATTATTTTAATTATTCAAATGTGATTCGGATATTTTTGTATTTTCTCTGTACAAACTACTACTTATTTCGTACAGAAATTTTAATAAATTAAAAAGTTATGTTTATTTACTGGGGAATGCTTACATTTTTTAAGTAGTTTGGTTTTGGTCCATGTTAAGGCATTATTGAAAATTTTAATTTTTAAGTGAATTTTTCTCAACTTTAAGGAGAATTTCTAAGATATCGTTTTAATTAATATTTGCCTTTTTTCTTGCTCACGCCGATCGAGCAATGTTGAATTCAGATATTTTTCTCCGGGATTAATTTCTGCGGCTCTGGAGGGGGTGCGGGGACATTTTAGAGATTCGGTGTGGAAATTGCTTATTAAAAAGCATAAAATATCAAACCTTTCGGGGGGGGTCCCCTCCTCTTGAATTCAGCAGTGCGTTTGAATGTATTTTTAAATTTAAATTATCTTTTCATGGCCATTAAACCTCTTTCTATGTATAAATATCAAGTATTTTAAACAGTTTTCTTAGTGTGCTATTCTCCATGCTTCTTATCATGGACTTCCATTGTATCGATATTTTCTAATTTTTATTAAAGTTATTAACAGTATTTCCTTCCGGCGTCAATTTTATTTAATTCTTTAAAAATTTCTCTTTTCTTTTGACATAACTGCTTGTTAATCGGACGTGTATAAGTCGTTTTATTTCCTATTTTTCTTAAATTTTAAATACGAATATTTTGAAATTGTTAATTTTTCGCGACAGCAAACCTGGGCTTGAAATGTGCAGAGCAAATCGGAACAATATTCCGGTTCGTAAAATTATGACAAATATTGATCTGGTTTGCAGTGTTGTAATCGTAAAAAAAAATCAGAGGGTGTACGCTAAAGTCATGAACGCCATGTCTGGAGTATGTACGATATAGATTTATTCGAGAAACCGGGAGTATACGGAGCTTTTTAAAAAAATCCAGAATTTTTGCAATGAATTAGAGCTAAATAACTAAAATGCATTGACTAATTACTTAAACTCATCCCCCCTCCCCCCCCCCAAAAAAAAAAAGTTATAAAATAGCTTTGTGTGATACTTAAAACCTCGGATACCATAGCACCAAAATATTATTTTAATAGTTACAAAATATTTTTTTTTTTTTTATAATTAAAACTTTGGACCTTAAAACCTTAATTCCATTGTAATATTGTTAATGTCAGATTCAAAGACTATTTATTTGTGTTATTATTAAAGATGTTTCGTTTTGAATCCCTTTTCACATGTAAAATAGTGTTCAACTGCATCTTTATTTATTATTTTCTTCTATGATAACAATCTTTAATAAAATGTAATTCTTAAAAAACCGACACTAGTCCCCCGAAGTAAAATTTAACATTCAAGCTAATGTTAATTCTATGGACAGTTCTTTGCATATTTTGGGCTCACATTTTAATATTTTTTAATATTATTTTTTGCAAAGGATACACCTGGTTGATATATATAGTTGTGCAATCGTACCTTTTCGAGCTTTTATGCAATTTTTTATATGCAGATACTTTCAATTTTGAAACCTGTTCTGAAAGTGAAACTGTACTCATATAAAAGAAAACTGTAACCAAAACCGAAAAGTACAACAATATATGGTGAATTCTCACAATCTTTTGACTTTTATGTCCCTGAATAATAATTTTTATTTTAATACATTTTTTGTGTTTTTTTTATTTCATATACTGGAGAACATTCCATTGCATGATTGCATATAACAATATTAACGAGATAAATAAGTTTTGGACGATGTTTGGGGGTCCAAATACCAGGAAAACTCCTATACCGTCCCGTCCCTGATGCTGATTTTTAAATTTGGAGCTGTCTGTATAAAATTGTTTCAATAAAAGTAACTCGATGTAATTGTTTTCCGAAACTGGGACAATTGTTTAATACAAATATTGTGCAAAAAATTAACCTACACACATTTTTACGGTTGATATTATTTTTTGAACTCTGTCCCTGGGTTTTTCATCCTTACCGTCCCTCTTGCTAAACTTATACAAAAAATCACTTCAGATGCAGCCACAGAATTTTTTTCAAGTTTTTTCTCATGGAGAAGTATGCTAGCGAAAGAATGTCTAAAATTCTTTGACAGGAAATTCACTGTAAAATTTAAATCAGCATTTAAATATCAATTTCAAGATCGTGGCTTTATTGGTAGTCTTACCGTCTCCAAGGTTTATTTCTGCACTTTTCGAGGTAAATTAAGAAAAAAAAATTATTTAATCCAATGTTAATAACTGTTTCTAGAAATCAATGAACATTGTGGCTATCAGTTAGTCTTAACATGATTTTCCTAAAAATAGGTGATAATTTTCCTTACCGTTCCATCCTTACAGTCCCTTTTTTTTCCCATTTCGTCCCTTTTTTCCTATATTTTTTTTTTTTTTTTTTCAAAAAAGTTATGGCCATTTTTTTCCCATTCTGACCAGAAAATCAGAGTTCTAACTTTTTACGACTGCTATTTCATCTTCACCTAACACTTCATTTATAATGGGTGTTTCATAATAATGGAAGCCATCAGTCCATCAGAAGAAAATAATCCTTTCCAAAGGTATAATCCTTCATTTGGCGCCCCTCCGTTCTGGCGCCCGGGGCACATGCCCCCTCTGCCCCCCCCCCACCTTAGTTTCGGCCCTGACAGCAGGTCCTAAGCCTAGATCCTTGTGGACCAGGTCTGTACTTTCCCACTGGTATAAGACAAAATTTAAAACTATCCCAGATGATGCTGTTACAACAGAGTGTGGTTTGTTTATTATATACTGCTTTACCGAGGCACGTCCTAAAAAAAGGAATCGTCTGCTCATCTATGGAAAATTTTCCCTGATCTCCTGGTAAATTCAAGCAGACACTGCGGAATCTGTCGAGCATTTGCTGAACTTTCTATAATTTATTATTTATTCCTGGTGGTTTACTTGCTGTGTCGACAAAATGGAATGAATTTATCAAACTTAAAAATCAATCTCGTGGTATGCATATAACTCATATAAAACTTATAAATCATATATGGCATCTATAACTCAGAGCAGAAACATACAGTTCGTTACATGTGCATATTATATATCTAATACTATCCATATTAAATAGAAATCATGAATAGTACAAACCTATTAATTTAAAATTGGTCAGCTTTAAAAATTTAATTAATAAAAAATAAATTGCTAAAAACAGAAGTTTTAAAAAAATCACTTAAAATTTTTATATATATATATTAGGAATTGTATCTATTTTGGAAATGGTAAATGCCGGACCCGCACAGTTGTGTAGTTCATTTGTTTTTCAACTTTTGTGAAGCCTAATTAAATTTATCAAAGACAAAATCAATTAAAATCATGAATAAACTATATAAAAAGAAATATTAAATCCAAGCAAACATTATAAATCCTATTTAAATGAAATTACGACAGTTCATACTTTTTGTCTATTGCTGTCAGATGATATAGTCTTTTTAAAAGCAGAAAATATAACCCCGTATTGTAGATGGTAACCCCTAGTTGTGTCTTATCAAAACATCTAAAGCCAATTAACTCATATAAATGTGCGGATTTGGTTTTAAATCGCACAAAAACAGGAGGTAGTCATTCTCTTTTACTTTAGTAATCGCCCGTACAATTGTGTGGGTCAGGGCTTAAAGGGTTAAGAGGCTACTTCAGTCAAGCGGAAACACCAATTCGCCAATGTTAATCCAATAAGAGAATTTTTTTAAGGTAACTCGGTTGCATTTCAATATTTTTAAATGATTTTTTTTATATACTTTCACCTTTCGAGCCGGTATAATCAGTGAAAAGAGTGAAAGTGTCCGCACAAAAAAAAAAAAAAAAAAAAAAGAAAAAGAAAGAAAGAAAATTAAATAAAAACTTCAACGAACTTAAAGTAAAAACCGCAATTGCAGAAATTTACCTCAGCTATCCAATGCAAAAGAAAAAGTCTTTTTAAAATATAAAAATACAGACGAGATATTTAAAAAAATATATCTCGTTGGATTAACATTAGCGATTCGGTCATTTTGCCTGAAGAGTTATAATTTGTGATCACCTTTAGAACTAAATCTAAGCAGGATTCTTGAAAACAGTGAAAATTTAACTTGTAACTTTTAAAATGCACTCTATTGTTTCTCTCTTTTAGGATGCAAAGACACGGAAATAATATATAGAAGAATGTTAAATAATTGTATGTTAATTTGGTAAATATTATGTTAATACTTTGTATTAGAAACTATTATTTGTAGCTGTGTGAAAATAAACTTTGTAATTTAATAGACTGTATTGTTTTATTATAACTTTGTTCTTTTTAAATTCTTGAAACTTTTCAAATATTTTGTTTTTGTGGAATTATATTTAATCAGATTTGTGAATAGGGGCCATCCAGAAATGATGTCACGCTTGGAGGGGGGGAGGAGGGGTTCGTGAAATGGACCTTATGCACGCGACCTGAGGTTGAGGCTAAAATTCGTCTGCTGGCGGTATTTACTGGCGGTGTTTAGCATAGCAGTCTATGGAGTGTGAATTATTAATGCTTGTTTGTTAAAAATACCCCAAAAGAATTCTTTGATGCAGCAGCATATACTTAATATATTGTAATCTAAATTCAAAATGTAGTTCTTTATGCGAGAAAATTCCCTAAGTTTGCAAGTTTTCAGTTAAAACGTATGCATTCAATTTGGGTCAAGGCTAAAGTCGTCTGCTAGCGGTGTTTGCGCCTGCGCATACTGGTATTCTACCGGTGCAGTAACTAGAATAACAGATCATCATACCGCCAGCTCTGGCGTCTGACGTCACCTGAATAGAGTCCATTGTGACAGTTAGTGACAAGGGGGTGGGAGGGGGTAAGAAGAAGTCTGACATCACACATTTTGGTTAAACATTAGAGGTCTTACTAACATTGCATAGATATTAGAGGACTTACTATTCCCGAGGATGAGTGCGATGCCAAAATGCCTGTGTACTCTATGGACGAGCATATATTTTCTCCAAGGGAGGAAGAGTCGTTATAGTAAATGATTCAGAGTAATTTCTATTTTATGATTTAATATATAATTTTATAAATGTTCATATTAATGTGACAAATGAAATGTTATGGCAATTCCATTTAAGTAAAACTAATATTGAGGCATCTTCTTCAAAATCAATCTGTTTTAAAGTATTTTGTGTTCATAAACTAAATATAGGATTTAAAAACCAAATATATTAAATTCCATTTCAAATTCTAAAATACTACTGTTTTCAATTGCTCTTTCATATTAATATTTTATTATTATTGTATATTATGTTTTTTGTTGTAAACCGTAATCTTATTTCATACAAAATAAATACACGAATCAGTTTTATTGTTATGCTCACAAATGTCATTAAAACACATAGTTAAAGTTCAAAAATAAAATTTGAAATATGACCTATAACATAGTGCTTTGTTTCTGAGCTGCAAGTATATATTTACGTAATATAGCGTGACATGTGACAAGGGGAGGGAAGGGGGTATGGTGAAGAGTGACATTTTGTGACAAAGGGGAGGAGGGGGGTTAAAAATGTTGAAAAAAAGTGTAACATCATTTATGGATCGCCCCATAGGGAAATTTTAAAATGAGTTTTTTTTTTCCTTCTGGAAGTTAATAAGTTTTAGCAATATATTCCACTCTGGCCTAAAAGAAATGAAAATAAATTATATTTTCTTTAATAAAATTCTATATAAAATTAAAATTGAGGGTGTGTGTTTATACTCATCTAGGTTTGCTTTGCATTGGTTATGTACATGGACCACTTATTTTTAGATAATGTTTTTAATTACCTTCTAAGAATTAGAAGGGAATAAGCAAGTAATTGAGAATTGGCGAGTCTAATGAAACTTCTAAACAAATTAAGGTATATTATTGGAAGTTATTGGGGCTTACCAGGTAGTTGAATGGTTAGCCCTGTGGCCTCCGATTCAACTATGTCGGGTTTAATTCCTGCGGTTGTGGTAGTATATTTGTGGTGATTTGGAATCTACTTTAAACTATAAGTCGTTGTTTACTCGGTCTATGTAGCATAAAAATGTCAAGCATTTGACAAACCTCCGATTATATGGAATCCTGAACAAAACTCGCACAACCTTCAAACAAAAGTACGACTATTAGCGTACAGATCAAAAATATACAATCAAAACTTGAGTAGAAATGCGGCAACTAGTGACCATTCACCAAAGTTTGGGAAGAATTTCATTTTGATACTAAAAATGAATATTCGATGAGTCCTTAAAAAATAAAGTTCTTTTATCATGTTTTGGGGGCATTTTTAACTCAGGGAGCGGGAGGGGCAAACTAAAATTTTTTTAGGTATGTTAAGAGACAGGTATCGTTTATTATTATTATTATTATTATTATTATTTTTAATGGAATGATTACCATTTGCAAATTGATACGATCATTTGTTACATAGTTACGACAAGTTTTATGAATACGAAGTCGAAAACTATAATTTGGTGCAGGTACCGTAGGTTTTTACAGCAGCAACTGATAGCCATTCAAGAAAATTTATCTGGTAAGAACTTCATTTTGGCAATAGAAATGTAGATACGATTTGTTCCCCCAAAATAAAGTTGAATCATCGTGGGGTTCTTTTTGAGGAGGGGGGGGGGACTTTAACACGCATGGGCGAACAGAACTTATTTTTAAAATGTCAAATGGGGTATCGTTTGTTGTGAATTTTTTATTTTGATTCAAATGATATCGCAAGCAAGCCGATACGATCATTGTTTACAAAGTTAGGCCAGATTATAAGTAGTGGATTCTGGTAAATTTAATGACTTTGAAATAAACTCAAAATTATCCTGATTTTGACTATTGCTATTTTGAAGACATTTAATAGTTTTGAGATGACTTAATACAGGGCTCCCAAATGGTCCGCCAACTGAATACCAATATTATTTTAGAAAAAAATTTCTTTTTAGATTTTTCTTACAAACCGCCCCGGAAACACATTTGAAAGTTAATTCTAGCGCAAACCTACCATAAAATTTTCTGTTAAAATTTATTGGTATTCAGTTGGCGGACCATTTGGGAGCCCTGCTTAATATGATATAAAAAACTCTTTTTATACGTAAAATAAATGTGACAAAACTATGTAAAAAATAAAATATAATTTTCCACTTTACATTGATAAAATCTTTTCTGTAACTTTCTTATAGATGTTCGTATCGACTTGCCGATAATGTTGTTCAAATACATACGAAACGATATCCCACTTGACCTATTTAAAAAAAGGTTGAATTTTCCCCCCTCGAGCTAAAATGCCCATCAAAAATCCCCCCCCCCCCAAAAAAAAAAAAAACAAACAAAACACAGTAAAACAACTTTACATTTTGGAGACTCATCGGATCTTAATTTGTAGTGCCAAAACGAGGTTTGTCTCAAGCTTTCGTGAATAGCAATTACTTGTTACTGTAAAAACCTATTTTACCTGCAAAAGACTTTGTATTAATAAAACCTGCCGTAACTTTGTAAGAAATGATCGTATTGACTTGCTGATGATTTCACCTGATTCGGAATTATAAAAAACATAATAAACAATATCCCATTTCACCTACTTATTTATTTATTTTTAGTTACCCCCCTCCCTGAGCTAACAATGCCCCCTTTTGCGCAAAAACATGATAAAACAACTTTATTTTTTTAGTACTCATTGGATCTTCATTTTTAGTATCAAAACGAAGTTCTTCCCAAATTTGGGTGAATGGGCATCTGTTGTCTCAAAAAATCCTATTTTACCTTGTACACGCAAAATTCAGAGAATTGACAACATTTCAATGAAATTACTACATATTTGCAGCTATACTTGCCATGACAAGATTCCGAGTTTGCAATTCATTTGCCGATGTTCTGACATGACAATATTGCAAATTTACAATGCGTTTGCAAATAGTCTGACATCGCAATATTACTAGTTTGCTATGAGTTTGCAGTAAGATTGATGCAACAAGATTGCAACGTGCACGACAACTTAGCTGCAAGTTCAAAGTATGGTGACTTCGGAGTTTGCATAATCTTGTTGCAGTCTTGTTATGAACTTTCAGACTTGTCATGCTGAGCTTGCTGCAACATTGCAAATCTGCAAAGTAAGATTGCTGAAAATTTTCTGCAAACTAAAATTGCTATCTGGGTTGCAAATTTACAATGCGTTTTCAAATAGTCTGACATCGCAATATTACTAGTTTGCTATGAGTTTGCAGTAAGATTGATGCAACAAGATTGCAACTTGCACGACAACTTGGCTGCAAGTTCAAAGTATGGTGACTTCGGAGTTTGCATAATCTTGTTGCAGTCTTGTTATGAACTTTCAGACTTGTCATGATGAGCTTGCTGCAACATTGCAAGTCTGCAAAGTAAGATTGCTGAAAATTTTTTGCAAACTAAAATTGCTATCTGGGATGGGGTAGCTATTTCAAATTGGATTTTGTTTTAAAAATTTGACGAAGTTGTTACAATTTTCACTGATATATATTTTTTATTAAAAAAACTATAGATTTTATTTAAATTAATCTCAAATTTTTAGCTTGATATTAGTTAAAAATGATATTTTAGGTAAGCTCAAAGGAAAAAATTGAAAAACAAATTAAGTATTGCGCATAAAAATGTCAAAAAGATATAGAAAACACCGAAATTTATAAAAAGTATGCGAAAAAGTTTGAAAAAATGCTTCTAATATCAAGAAAAGCGCAGGACTCATTGCTTGCGCGCATCGAAAGTGTGATGCGGTCGCGGCAGAAAGTGGATCGGTGAGTTGGCTCTCCGTAGCGGGTGGGTCACACTTGACTGTCTGTCAGAGCTGTCAAGTCTTCGGCTTTTTGATACCAGTATTTTAATACAGAAAATGCTGTTTTATTAAATTAGAACAATTGGGCGATTTAAAGGAACAACATTTTCTCTAAAATAATAGTGGTGTGCAAAAAGCCGGAAACTTGACAACTCTGAGACAGTCGAGTGTGACCCACCGCGCCGGCGTGAACGTGTTAATCGTCGAAATTCCATGATTAAACAAGGCGAAAATCTCTATTAAATTTCAATGGTAGTTATGGATTTGCCAAACCGTGGAGCTGTTGAGTCAAGTCAACGCAGGTGCTTAAGGAGTACATACAGTGGGTCGCAAATCCTGTTAAACCTCCATCGAAAGTGCAAAAAACATAAAGTTACGATTAAATAAAGCATGAAAAAAATATAATTTCGAAACTCGAGTGGAGCAAACGGCGAAAACTAGCTCCATCGCTGCATTCTCGAGTCGGGAGCACCAGGGTTAAATATAACCCGCAGTGATGCAATGATTTTCTTAATTTTAGAAAATCATCACTTCGTTGACAGACATCTGTGATCTAAGGAGGGAAAAGCAAACATCGGGGGGTACCATCAGGCCCAGATAAAGTTCCAGATATATGAGAAACCTTATAAAAAAAAAGGCCATAAAGGGCCACATATTGAAATTTTAAGAAGTCTAGGAAAGTTTTTACTCTCTTCACAGCAGTTTCACTGTCTGCCTAGTGTTCACCACAATCTGCGGATCAAAACGCTACTAGCACCAACGGTTCAGCCTTGAAAAAGGCTTGGATTTAGATCCCCGCAGCTGCGATTTACATTTCGGCAGCCAGTTCGGCTGAAGCTCAGAAAGTGAGAGAAAAAGAACTGGAACTGGAGTTCTGGTCAATGGAATACCCAGTTGCGAAGCAACCCTACTCCCTGGGTATGAGTAGTCGTGTATCATATCATAAGGTGCCGGTAAAATAAAGAATATCAGCAGTACGTAGTACTGCGCATAAAAAATTTTAAGTAAAGATACTAAAGGGTGAATAAGTCCCTCTGCCCATGCTGGAGCCGGTAAACGGTCGGGTGCCGGTGGCGACCTCTCACAGTCCTGACAAGGACTAGCCCACACCGCAGTACACACGACCGATGCAAGCACCAGGAGAGCAGGAGACGAAGTGAGTAAAAGATAGGATGGAGGCTATATTTATACTCGTCAGCTGCTGAGTGCAGCCAATCAGGTAATACCTGGGTGGGGCAACGGGATGTTGCCAGGAGAGAAAGGATATTGATGTTAAATGACTAATAAATAAGATATAAAATAAATAGTAGCGGTTAAAAAGACAATTAAGACAGACTATTAGAGAGAAGCGATTAAAAATTAATAAAAATGAATAGTAATATAAAGTGTTCACAGAACCATAATGCCAAAACCGCGAAACAAGCCAGGCGTCGGAAAACCGGAAAAGCTAAACCCCGTAAAAAAAGGCCCTTTTCATTTCCATACAGTATAATTAATTAATTTTAAACAGTATAACCACTAATTAAATAAGAGTAAGAAGTTACTAAATATAAATGACTAACAGTTAACAAAAAATACATAAGATGTACAGTTAAAGAGAAGATAAGTATAGTGGTATTTTTTTTGACTCATCTATACTTATAAGAAGAATTTTGGACAGGAAAGAAATATTTACAGAAGAAAGTTTTAAAAAAATTTCGCCTGGGTGGTGAGAACGTGTTAGCCGTAAGGCTTAACCTCACCAACTCGTGAGGTTAACCTTCTGAGAAGTTAAGTTCTGTAGCGAACGAATCTAACTCATTTATGATTATGAAAATTTTTTGAATAGGGTTGTTACATTTTTTCATTTCTTGGGATATTTTTTGAATACACTTTAGCAATTTAGAAATTTTAAGCATTTCTTTCATTTCTTTAAATGCGTCAGATATTTCTTTGAAGGTGTTAGTATAACTTTCCTTAAGGGGGGGGGGGGGTAGGTGGACTCCCGGTCTTAGCTGAAGACTTTTCTTCCTCTTTAGGGGATTCCTGATTATCATCGTTTTTATTCGAGTCGGGGGGGGGGGGATATCGCTGTCGGTATTTTTGGTATAGTTGAAGTTTTTGAAAATATTTACAAAGTCTTCGGTCATATTGCAAGTATCGCTTTTAGGGGGTGGGGGACTTTTAGGTTTAATCTGTGCACGTTTTATATTAACGGGGTTTTTAGGGCAACCCCTGTACGAGGCTGGGTGACAGCCCTGACAGTTAGCACAAGTGGGAGTAATTCTACCGGGAAGGGTACACTGGGTGGACAAGTGTTTAGCGCTGCATTTGACACATTTAGGTTCGAAGGTACAAATCTCGCTGGCGTGGCCATACCTTTGGCAACGGTAGCATTGTTTGATGTTGTTTTTATTCCTGAAGGCTTCAATACTAACTTTAATATCACAAAGTTCGTTTATCTGATAAATATACTCGAAGTCCTTATGGGGGAGGACATTTGCCATGTAGAGGGGCATACCCCTACCCGTTTTACGATTTTTCATCATTGCAACGCGAGTTGCGGTGAAGTCGTATCTTTTTTTGAGGTCCTCAATAATAATTTGGGGTCTGGTATAGGGGGGAATTCCCCTGATGCACAGTTTGATGGGGCGTTGGTTTTTGGGTGACATAGTAGTGAATTTAAGGTTTTCCTCACTAAGGAATGTTTGGATGGTCCTGAATTGCTCTACATTTTTTGGGAGAATTTTAAGAAGGTCTCCGCTTAGGGTAATAAGGGGGGGGGGGATTTTCGGTGTCAAGTGCCTTGACTTGTTTAGCGAGGTTATGCCAAATAATATCGTGGAATTCCACGTAAAAGGGATGAATTTTTTTACTGCTATTATCATCATTAGCTTGACTATCGTCGTCCATATCGGCGTTTTCAGGGGTATCTTCGTTCGCAACAGAACTTAGTGGGTCGAATTTATTACTAAGAATAATAGGCTCGTTTTTAGAATTCTTATACTTATCAATATCTGAAACAGATAATTTTCTTTTGCCTTTTTTGTCCTTATCTTTAAGGTGGGAGTATAAATGTTTAACGGTAACACGTTTCTCTCGTAACGTTAACACTCTATATTTACGTTTAAACCGCTACGTTCAGTAACTAAATTGGTATAGAAACTACCGCCGTTATAAATAAAATCCGCGTCGTTGGGCACCTCAAGCATATGAAAAGCAAGTGAGCAAATGGCTCTTACCTTAGACTGTAGACCAGAATTCTTTGCATACCCAGGTTGGCTCTGTATATAATTGATAGCGTCATCGCAGTTGCAGCAACGCATAGTAAGGGTGTCGTTGGCCTCTTCATCGTTGGTAAAGATCTCCTCAGCACAGATATCCGCAAAATTAGGTTCAACCGAACCATTCACTATATCCTCCGTCCTGCTAGCGGCATCACCGATCATCGTGGCCGTAGCCATGGCGAGCACGTGCGAAAATGGCGCAGAAATGGGAGACGGGAATAACACGACCTCCCTCCTCAAGATCCAGTCGCAGAGAGAAAAAGAACATGGAACATGGAGATGCGTTTGATGGGCTGCCCAGTTGCGTGGCAACTCTACGCCCTGGATATGAATACTTGTCGAGCACATCGTGAATAAGCCTTGAAAAATCTAACTGTAGAACCGAAGTTCTACTAAAAATTTAAGAGGGGATAGCAATAAATTGAAGGTTGTGAAATGTCCTTGGCTCGGCCAGGTGTGCATCGCAGTCGTAAGCCGGCAGTGGTCAACAATAGCCCTTAGAAGAGCTGACCCTCGACCGAAGAATGTCATACGATTGTTCTGGACAGCTGGAGGAGCCGCGGGCGAAATGGGTAGGAGGGTAGGAAAGTGGGGTCTAATTGCTTAGACAGGCGAAACTTTTTGTGGGAAGTTCGTAGTATAAGGAATGATAGACAAGCTTTTAAGTGAATGATTGATATAAATAAGAATGAGTTTAATACAATAAGAGATGTTCACGTTCCTAAACATGCCGAACCAAATAGGAAGAAAAACGATAGGAAAGCTAAGAGGCTACCAAAAAACACCCAAAGGCCCTTTTCAATGCCATACATTTTTTTTCTTTTGTATAGCATACAATAAGATGACTAAGCTTAAGGGATAAAGCTATACAAAACGTTCTCCTAACAGTCAATTTTTTTTTTTTTTGTATAGCATAAAATAGTAAGTAATTCTATTTATAAACTATAACAACAATTTAAGCATTTTTTTTTTATTAAGATATAATGGGCAAGGTGAGACAATTAATCAAGAAAGGAAGAAAAATTTTGAGACCGAGTCAGTGCACCAGGGGTCAATCATCAATAATTGTAGAGTAACGGGGTCTCTTACGGTGAGAAGGGCTGCAAGCGTCGTAGTCCAGGGATTTCGTTGATAATTTCGTTGGGGATATGATTGATGCTTTTATAAAAATTGTTGGAGAAATGTTTAATTCTCTTTTTGAGAGAAATAGTGTTGAGATCTCATCGGATGGTGGAGTTCCTGATGTAGCGGGAACCATTCCGGATTAACCGGAGTTGCTTGTTGTGACATCCTGCGAGAGAATTCAAACTGGAGTTACACAGGAACCCCCAGATAGGACAGGCATACGTGATCACCGAAAGAATGCAGGAATTGTAGATGAGTAACTTGTTACGAATAGACAGGGAGTTGTTGCGAATAAGGGGAGCAAGGGATTTGGAGATACCAGCAACTTTACCGCGGGTACTAAGCATGTGCTTACGAAAGGTAAGACGTCTGTCAATGAGAACCCTTAGGTACTTGGCGTATGAACTGATAAGAAGCGAAGCTACTACTGCTTTACTCCATGAACTGTTTCGTTGGGTGACGGGGATTTACAATACCTTGGCTGTACAGGCTATACCGCGGTGCATCCCAAATACAGCGCCTAGAAGATACAGTGTGGAAAACGGCTACAAAATAGTGCTAAAAAATTGAATCCCATAAATGTACAACGATGCTGAATAACAAGATGTCGATCGTAGCTCCATCGTAGTGATTTAAAAACGATAGTCATTCTTAAAGAGACTCTTTAACCTATTTCACGTCATTCCTTAATTAATTAGCTTATAACAGACCAAAATATCTTATATTTATAGTTTCCGATATTTAACATTCTATAATTTTTGAAAACACAGTGTTTATATTGAAAAGAGTTACGAGATGGCGCTCGTATCAGCATATTGCCGCTGAGCATTGTTGGAGATTTATGGGATACAAGTTTTTAGTACTTTTTAAAGCATTATAGGAATAGCCGTTCTCCACACTGTATCTTCTAAGCGCTGTATCCCAAGTGTCTTTTTTTACAGACCACTAAATTGACGTGTGCCCTTTTCGCACACCTTCATTGGTGCATTCGAGCATCACGTGACTCCAGCGATCTGTTAAAAAAGATACGTGGAATGCACCGCGGTAGCCTGTCTTTCTCATTAGCCCCGAGTCATGAACCAAAGACTTTTAAGATACATAGACCGGCAAACTGTCAGTTTAACTGAGGATTTTTGATCACAGCTATTGTACGGCAGTTTATATGTTTTATTTTTTAATTTACCTAAGAAAATGCTTTTATTAGCGTATTTTTTCATTGCGGTTCATTAAGTATTAGTCTACCCTATTTCATTTAGACCTTTAAAAAAAAAAAACCTTATTATTCATCACTTTTTTTGTTTTTTCATATAGCAAGCAAGTATTTCAATAAACATCCTCCAATGATAAAAATATAGTGTTACATTCGTTAATATGCATTTTTTAATTACCTTTTTGCATAAAAATTAGTTTTAAAAAAGTAGATTTCTTTACAAGTAATTTAAAATTTTGTAAATTACTATACTATGTTACAGTTGCTACCTTTAATCTAAACTTCCCTTCCAGTTACTTTTGTAAGTCAAACTTTAAAAAAAAAGGTGGAATTATAATCTTTAACAATCTGGTTCGATGTAAATTTCGCCTTTATTTAGGTTTATAAGGCATGTTAAAACTAGATACTCTTTTTTAAACATACCATCCATAAAAGTATTAATAAATCGCCTTTTTTAACTTTATTTCTGAAAATTCAATATTTATAACGCATATTTAGATATAAAAAATAGCTTCATGTAAAAAAATATGCCATAAACTTCATATATATTGATAAAAATTAATTTTTAAGCTCATTCTAGCCATAGCACTTAATGGTAAATAACCACAGCTGACGTACAAACCTCGTGGTTCAGGTGTTTTAATTTACTTCAGATGGCTGCCATGATTTCGCATGCTTTTGAATGGGAATTGCCGGTCTATGTATCTTAAACGTCTTTGTCATGAACTGCGTTGGTCACGGGGAGGAACAGCTTCAAGTGACGTCATTTATGTCTTCTCCTTTCTTATTCATAGCTCCATGGTAGTCTGCAATATACGCCCTCTGGTGGAGAAAAGATATAACTTCTCGGTCCAATAAAGCTACTTTCAAGCACCTTTCATTGTATGTATTTTTAATTTGTTCGTAATGATTATTTTTTTGTACAGTCGTGGAAAAAAAAGTAAATACCCCCTACTAACTCCTCAACAAATTTTCGTAGAAGAAAGTTACTGGTACCGAACGATTGGAAATAAAGTCTACTTTCAAATGATGTATATAAAATTTGCTTAGGGGGCCATTTACATATTAAAACAAACCATAACATTGTTTTTTTTCAATAGCAGTACACAATTCTGACAGCATAAATGAACTCTACACCCTTCAATTAGTCTAAAAACAAATTGTTATGCTATTTGTACTATAAGTTTCTGAGAAATTAATTATTTTAAAACGAGCGAATTTTAAGGGCTGTATCCAAATTGAAGTTCGGAACTCGATTGTTAACCGGGAGAGCTCCCATCTTGATCAAGGCACCTTAAGAAGTCAATTAAGCCTGCTAGATTACAGGACAGTAGAAGAAATTTCAATTATCTAGTCACTTCTATTGTAGACGGCCCCTTAAACCATCATTTTGCCGGTTTTTAAGCGTAATTTGAAAATTATTTGAAAGAAAAATGTAAAATTTTGGATTTCCATAAAGCAGGACTTAATAAATCTAAATCCTTGAATATTAATGATGTGAATTATCACATTGCTAACAAAGCGTAAACCAACTTAGTGAAAAATGTCCAAGCCGGGAATTGAACCCGGGTCCCTGGAATAGATCTCCAGTGCTCTACCACTAAACCACAAGGACGATGTCCAGCCTGGCATTTCTCACTTATATAAGTCGGTAAGGCTGCAACCGCAGCACAAGATGGAGAAGCCATCATGAGCACACATTCCTAGCGGCGTAACATGAGACGCAAACAAACCCAGCATCGGTGATTTCAAGCGTAATTTCACTGCTGAAATGTAGTTGAAAAATTAATTAAAATCTAAATCCATCAAAAAAATTGTAGATTGCAATTCATAATTTTTTCGAATATTAATTTAATAATTCATAATTGATATCATAAAATTATATTAAATGCAAATTCAGCGTATTTATGTTTGGGTATATTAGTATTATTGCTACACAAAAAATTAGCAAATTAGGAGCATAATTTATGGAGATATAAATTAAAATATGAAAATGTAATTTAACATTAAAAGCATTCAATTTTGAATGTTTATAATTAAAAAACTATGACTTGACAAAACTCAAATGACTTGAAATTCGGTGTCTAGGCCTAATTTGAACCGAAGTTTTGAAATATCTCGTTAAAATTGGGTATTGTCACTGAAAAATATGAAGTTTGGATTCGTTTTAATATGTAGATGGCCCCCTAATCAAATTTTATATACATCATTTAAAAGTAGACTTTATTTTCAATCGTACGGTACCAGTAACTTTCTTCTACGATAATTTGTTGAGGAGTTAGTAGGGGGTGTTTACTTTTTTTTTTCCACGACAGTACATTTTCACAAGGTAAAAATTATCCGACTTTGAATATCTAAAACTTTTAAACGCATTTACAATGGCATTTTAGCATTAATTAAAGAGGCAATGGACTGTACACTGTTAAAAATATCTTGAAAAATTACCCCTGTTTTTCAAGGCTATCTGTTTTCTGATCAATAAGAGCACTTCATAGGTGTTAATGTAGCGTTCTCATTGGTCAGAAAATAGAGAACCTTTAAAAACAGAGGTAATTTTTCACGATATTTTTAACAGTGTACCCACGAATGGCAACAGCCACACCTCTGCGGGTAGGTACCACAGACTTCTAATATAATAATATATTAGAAGTCTTATATTAGAAGTCTGTGGTAGGTACCCTCCAAAAAGATTGTTTATTGGATGAAGGGGAAGCAGTGTTAAAATGTTCTTCATGCCTATTGATGTTTTTCTTCTACCTAACCGCGGCCGACATCACATGGATAAAGTCCATTCTTTTGTACCGACAGCTGCGATTAGCGCCTTCTATCAACGTCCTCCCCTTTTTGTCACATCACGTGACTATAGTGCCTAGAATATATAGTGTGGAAATCGGCTATCCCTGTAATACTTAAAAAAGTGCTAAAATATTGTATCCCTTAAACGTGCACAGGGGCTGCTCCAGAACTTGCCCGACGGGGGGGGGGGGGGGCACAGTATCCCCGACAGGGGGGCCGAATTCAAAATATATAATTAGAGAGGTTGCCGCGAGCCCTCGTCTGTTCCGAAGCCCAAACTCGGTAAAAGTTTCTTTCATGGGCTTGGCTTAATTTTATCTGAAAACTCGGTACGGGCTCGGACTAAATTTTAGCTTTTGAAAAGTTGGTCCAGGCCTGAACTTCATTATCCCCGGGACACGTCCGGGTCTTGCATTTTTTCTGTAGATTAGGGCCGGACCGAGACTGTATTTATACTTCAGAATTTTTTTGGAGCAAATGAACAATAAAACATTTCTTTGTTTCTTTTTCCCCTTTTTTTAAATAACAGGTGGAATATTTTGATCAATCACGTGAAAAACATAAAATTTTTGCGTCCGGATTTGGCGTATCCCGAAACGCGCAGATCGCTAACACTCACACTGCTATTTAAATTAGAGATAAATTGCAGAGGGCCAAAAGATTTTTACTCGAAACATAAATTTCGAAGCTTATCAAAGAATATTGTAGATAAATAAAATGAAAAAAGGCTGTTAAGGTTATTTTTGAAACACCTCACTAGTCACCTAATCTTTATAGGCTGACGGCCACCCAGGGAAACCCAGCAATGCTAATCTTTATAGGCGGACGAATCCACAACAGAAAGAGTTTCCACACTTTTGAGCATTATCCGAAAGGAAAAACTCTACTTCGTACTCTTCTTCCACACAGCAACCTCCCAATAAGCGGTCATTCAATATTACAGATTTTACGTGTACATATATGGCATAGACACAGCAGTGTGTGAAAGACAAAGTATGGAGCAGTTCTCCGGTTATGAGTCGAACCAAAGAGTCGCGCATCAGGTAAGGTGCGTAACCAATTTTTTTTCGAAACGCGGTTCGTGTTCCGGCCAGATTGACCACGTATTTTATTGTCGGAGGTAACTGAAAAAAATCAGTTGACAAATCCCTATCAAAAACGCATAAAGTGAGCAAAAATTATTTAAAAATAAAATTATTTAAATTTGTTAGTGAAAGTGTCATCTTGAAAACTAGCAGTTAAACGTTGCACCTAACTAGGGCCCTTCCCGGGTAATAAATAAAATTTGAAGTCCTGAAAATTTTATTTAAAATAAAGCTGCAACCCGAACCGAACCCAACCAAAAATATTCTATCTACTTGCAACGCGATCGAACCCGAAATACTTAATTTCAATCCCAACCTGAAACCCGGAATCAGAGAAAATTGATCCGCTATATAATGTAATTATAAAAAAATATAGTCTGTAATCATATCTCCAATATTAATGTTATCTTTTATGTGGAAAAATAAACATGCAAGGAGTCATTCATATTCAAATACGCAGTTTTTTATCTGAAATAGATTCCTGTGCGGGTTGGGTTATACCCGATCCAAACGTTCTGCTTAAAGTCAATCCGAAACCTAACAAAAAATTTCCGTTGACGCAAAACCCGACCTGAACCTGACAACAAATTTTCTATTGACCCTAAAACGAAACACCTCAACCCGAACACGACTCGACACAAAAAAGATCTATAATTTAATACAGTTATGAAAAAATAGTCAGTAATCATATCTGTAATATCAATTCTATCTTTTATGTAGAAAATAACCACGTAAAGTGACTCATTCAAATTTAAATATATAATTTTTCATGTCAAATAATAACTTACACATTCTTTTTGTAAAATTGAGCTAATTCCAGCTTGTCTCGTAAGTAGTGTTGTAAGGTCAAAAGGCGGGACAGAGAGAGAAAAAAAAGCCGGGCAGACGCTTGAAAATCGAAATATTTTAAGCACTACAATAAAACCTGTTAAAACGGAACCAGTGTAATGGAATAATGCTTTATACTGAAAAATTTCACAATATCGGCTAAAACAGTCTAAGATTGTCTAAGTTCTTCCAATTCTTCGTCGTTCTATCTTAATATGTTGCTGTATTAAATAGCTTCCTTTCATCGTATTGAATGTAAGTGAATTATACTTTATCCATAAAGGAATGGTGTGAAATTAATTAGTCGAACTAGAGTTTTCTAAATAATTAACAGTAATTTTATGACAATAATGCTCACTTTACAAATACCGCGTTTTATTATTTTTTTCATTATTATGCATTTCAGCCGTTTAAGAAAAAGCGCAATTATTTGCGTACACTCTCAAGAAAACATTTCGTCAAACGTAAAAAGCACAGGCAGCAAGTTGCCGGAACGCGCCTGTGGTTGGAACAGATTTTTTCTATTATTTGAAGAAAATTCCGCGTTTTGACTGGAGAATTATTAAAAAAAAGAAAAAAAAAGAGCTTCCGTTCGCGAACTTTTCGTGTTTTGGAGGAAAAGAGACAGACGTAAAAAATCAGTTTCTGATACAAAAAAGTAACATGCAGCACAGTTACGGGAACACCCCTGTGATTTTACGAAAATGCAACTTTAGACAATTTTTTCGTTAAGTCTGTTCTCAGCTGCTCTGCTCAACAAGCGCAAAACGTTTTGACACATTTACAAATTTATTTTTTAACGGAAAGATATAAAATTGGAAAGCCTGACAAGGGAAGGGATTTGGAATCGAACTGTGTTTTCCCTTTTTTGGATTCATCAATTACCTATTGAGTTAGAAGCGATTTGGATCACGTGGCAAGCACGTTTTTCATCCTTTCTTGACTGTATTTTCACCTTTCGCATGGAAATTCAGTTCAAAACGCCCACTTTGACACTCTTTTCTGAAAGATCTATTGCGTTTACAAAAAAAAAAAAAAAAAAAAAAAAAAAGGATAAAACAGCTTGATGACATAGTTTCTGAACATCAACACCTGCTAGTTTCATGCATTTGCGAACAAAAATAAATTAAAACTTATGTCAGAAAGTTGCCCTTTTGGATTTGAGAACAGCTTAAAAGAATGAATTTTCTGTATTTTGGGGGGAAATGGGCAAATCAAAACAGGAGAATTTTCGTGTTTTAATAATAATAATAAAAGCAATTGAAGAAACACCTTCAACTCACGTATTTTTTTTAGAATGTATATTGATCGAAACCAGACAGCATGGTCCTCTAACTTCTGATAAGATACAGAATTTAAATCAGAGATTAAAACTGAAATACAAAATTCTGAAGAAATTGTAAGTTAAAGGAAAACTTGTAAAATAGTTTAGAATGTAAAAGTTCATTAATATCAGCTCAGTCATAAAACAAAGTTTGCCCCACCAGTGGCCGAGAGGTTCTGCTCTCGAAGCTGGTAGACGGGAGGTGCTGGGTTCGATCCCAATCGCGCCCGTCGGCCTAATCGTTCGGAGTTTTCGTGGTTTTCTTCGAACCTTGGTTCTCCAAGCGTTAATACGGGTTAGGTTCCCTTAGAAAGACCTCCACGGAAGGCACCCCCCCCCCCCTTAGGGCCTATATCCCACGTGCAGATAATTGGCCGACATATATACAACCAACCAACCAACTAAAACAAAGTTTTGTCGATGCTAAAATAAATCTTTAAATTCATGCTTATTTTGAAACAGCCAAAGTTTAGAGGTTTGCACGGGCCGGGTTCGGGCCTATTTTCATTCATGGCACTCGGGCCGGATCGGGCCTAACTATTTTTTTCCGTACCGAGATGAGGCAGGTTTCATTCTTCCTAGGTCTTCATAAGCCGATATCTTCAGCCCCGTCTCGATCCAGCCTGTATGAAATCATTGTCTCGTCATGGCCTGGTCCGTGCAAAAATCAGTAAAAAAACCAGGCCAAAAATTTTTGCAAAAAGTGTATATATTTTTAAATCGACATTATTCTACAATTAAACATTAAAAAATCCCTGCCGGCCCGGCCTACAGGCAGAGGTAGATTTCGAAGTCAAATATACTAATTTCACAAACAAAAACTAAAACATGATTATAGATAAATCCACTTTAACAATTTTATCTGGCCGCTCTTGACGAGTTTTTATTTCATTTTCATATAATAGCTGGTTTTATCAGAATCATGTTAGGGCGGTATTCAAAAAAATACTTTTCCATGCTCAACAACTTGAAATTTTCTGGCATAATTCCAGATTCATTTTTAATTTAAAAAAAATATGAAACTTGCTGACGTGATTTTTGAAGAGATTTATAAGCGACCTGTGTTTTTATTTTTTTGTTCAATTAATTAAAACTATAATATAAACAATTA
The DNA here is from genome assembly GCA_963932465.1 of Maratus speciosus. Classification (NCBI taxonomy): domain Eukaryota; kingdom Metazoa; phylum Arthropoda; class Arachnida; order Araneae; family Salticidae; genus Maratus; species Maratus speciosus. Next base: position 488,589,958 of record OZ010796.1, on the reverse strand, counting down.
TTTTCTCAGAAGGACAATATTTTTCGTTTCTAACACAATCGCTTCGGGAAATTCCGTTCAAAATGCCCACTTTGACATCATTTTTTGAAATATATTCTGCCTCTATCTAAAAATCGATTATTACGGTACATTATATAGTTTCTGAATAAGCGAATCTACCAATTAAATGCGTTTGAGAGCAAAAATGAATTTAAATACCAGTCAGAAAATAAGCAGTTTGGATTTAAGCGCATCCTTAATACAGTGATTTTTCCAACACAATCCGCTTCGGTAAATTCGGTTCAAAATGCCATTTTTAACAGCATTTTAAAAAATATATTCTGCCCCTATCAGAAAATCAACCATTACGGTACATTATATAGTTTCTGAGTAAGAAAACGTGCCAATTGGAAGCCTTTGAGAGCAAAAATGAATTGTAAAATGAGTCAGAAAATAAGCAGTTTGGATTTGAAAACACCCTTACTAAGATCATTTTTTACTTCGACCGGTATGTATTTTTAATTTGTTTTTGCTCTAAGAATTGGTCCTATCCAAAACACTTCTATATAGATCTTGTAGACAATATTAAGAAGATATATGATAAATTCATGGGGATTTTATATCTTTTGAATTGACGGAGTTATGGATTTTTTTCTTCTTCAAACCACCTTTTTGTTTTCGTTTTTAATTTTTTTTGCGGTACGAATTGGTCCTATCAAAAACTTGTGAATATAAAAGTTGTAGATAATGTTAAGGAGATTCATGATAAAATTAATTGGATTTGATATCTTGAGAATTGACGAAGTTATGGATTTTTTTCTTCTTCAAAGGCCCTTTTTGTTTTCGTTTTTAATTTTTTTTGCGGTACGAATTGCTCCTATCAAAAACTTGTGAATATAAAAGTTTTAGATAATGTTAAGGAGATTTATAATAAAATTAATTGAATTTGATATCTTGAGAATTGACGAAGTTATGAATTTTTTTCTCCCAAAAACCCTATTTTTTGCGCCCCTTGAGCCCATTTTTAACTTTATCAAAAATCTGTGATACATAAATTTTTGGCCCTATTTTTAGAAGTAATAAAAACTTTAAACTGATTTGATATGTACAAAAATTAAGAAGTTATGGGGGGTTTTCTGTTTTCACAAAACCCCTCCCTATTCCCCTCCCCTTGGTCCGATTTTGCCCATTAACGAACTTGACCGAGATTTTATGCCCATTGATTTTATGTATCAGTTTGGAAGAGATTGGTGCAGAATTACGAAAGTTATCGTGTCCAGAAGAAAGTGATATATATAGATAGATAGATAGATAGATAGATAGATAGATAGATATATAAAGTTTTTTACTGAGGGTGGTTTTGGCTTCTAGGGGTCATGATCGGTGTAGATCTGCAAAAATTTTTCAGAAATTCCAACATAGGAACGATCCCAATAGGTAGTATTTCATACGAAATCTACCTAAAATTTATTCAACAGCGAGCGTGTTATCCCCAGCTCATGCCTTCCTCCGTTAGTGTTGAACACCGTACCCGGTAGTGCGAAAGGCTTTTTTCAAAGCCACGTATGCCAGTAGCCAGGGTCGTACTGGCATAACTGAGAGGGCGGTGGCAAAATGGATAAAAAGGGCGCCGATTGCCTTACAAAAGGGCGCAAATGCTTATATATACATACACATACACACGCACATACTATATAAATTATGTATAAAAAATCACTTTAAAAATATATACGAGTATATTGCTATAGCGAAAACTTTATTCCTAAAATAATTATGACACTCAAATTAGTATTTTACACTATAGAAATGTAATATGCACAAAAATAGTTCCCCGCAAGACATTGCACTTAAAAAAAATCTGATGTTAGACCAGTGTTGCCAATTTAGAGGTATTTTTTCCATCACACTTTTCTAAGAAAGCTATCTCTATTTTCGAATTTCGCTCACCTTATCTAATGAGTTAATGCAAACTTACCCCGAATATCCGAATAACAATCTCCATACAATTATCTCAAAATGGAAAATAAAATATTAAAATAAAACAAGCAAAAACAATTTCGTTGGGTCAAAACTCAAAAGGGCAAAACATTATTTAATACAATTCAATAATATTTTATATAATACAATCTCTAGAATACAAATACTAATTATGGTGTATAAAATTTCAGGAAAGTTATTTTTGTTCAGGGCAAGAATGACGTCTATTTTACGTGAATTATTTTTAAAATATGTTTTATTTCTTTATTTTTTCAACATTCAAAAGATATCATAGAGAAGACCCCCTCCCCTTTCCGCAAAGTATATTTACAAAGAGAATTTTAACCGAGTTACTTTCTTCTGATGGACTGGTAGCTTCCATAATTATGAAACAGACGTTATAAATGAAGTGTTAGGTGAAGATGAAAGAGCAGTCGTAAAAAGTTAGAACTCTGATTTTCTGATCAGAATGAGAAGAAAAAAAATGGGCATTTTTTTTTAATTATGGCCATTTTTTCCATTCTGATCAGAAACAAAATTATGGCCATTTTTTTTTTCATTCTGAACAGAAAAAAAAAAAAAATTATGGCCATTTTTTTTCCTTTTCTGATAAGAAAGAGTTCTAACTTTTTACGACAGCTCTTTCATCTTCACCTAACACTTCATTTATAACGGTTGTTTCATAATAATGGATGACACCAGTCCATCAGAAGAAAATGATCCATTCCAAAGGTATAAGTTCGATTGCAAAAAACTATTTAATACTTTGAGCAGAAAGAAGAGGCTACACCTGCAATTTTTATGACACTAATAGAATCCCATAGCTGCCAATGTGTACGGTTTAGTTACCTCTAAAATTTAACACAATTTTTTGCCATATTTAATCGTTGACAATTGTTAGACTTTTTAAACTGAAATTCCGGAAGTGACAGCCAGTTGTTCCCTTGCGATGACATTTCTGTGGCTTCCACTCGTAAAACTTGGGTAAAAGTGCTATCTTTGACAACATTTTCTGAATGAATCTTTGCCTTTATAAGAAAATGGGAAGCTCTTTAATTTCCTGGTATCTAAACAAAATCGGCAAATTTTATATTTTTACGAATATTAATGCAAATATTTTGTATTTACGAATGAAAATGATTTCGCGAAAGTATCAGAAAAGTAATTAGTTTGGATTTGGGAATAGCTTCTTTCAATATAAAAAATTCTAATAACGAGGATGTGATCGCCTCCCACCCCAGAAAAGGAAATCCATGACCCCCTCTAAATGATGAGCTGAATCCGCCCTTGGCTTTGTTGAATATTGATTGATTAAAATCTTGGAAACGGAATCGAAAAAAAATCCTCTTTATACAGGATCCTTATGCCATATCATCTTTAGATTCTTCTATGTTTTGTCATACGCCAGACAAGATGATATTAACAATACCGTGCAAAACGCAGATGCGAGAAAAATCGACAAACAAAATCTTCATTTGGCGTCCGGGGCACATGCCCCCTCTGCCCCCCTTAATTTCGGCCCTGCTTTCAAATGAGCAAACTTACAAAGGCTGTGCCCAATAATGGAGTTGTTTCTGTTTTTCAAAGATCTTGTTCTTTTTTACCGCGATTCATGTGTGTACGCAGGGTAGGGGGGGGGGGGGGGGGGCGGCAGAAAATCTTTGGAAAAGTAATACATTCTTTAAAAGTATTACGTTGAATGTATTATTTTGAAAAAGTAGTATAACTTGAATTTTATTGCATGATAGTTTTGTTTTAAAGATTTTCATTAAATTTCATTATAACTGCTGACTGCTTTACTTGGCTGAAAATACCAACTATTTTTTATTGCCCACCAGAAACTTTTTAATCGAACTGTCTTTTATATTTTTTGAGAAAAGAAAAAGATCTTTCAGAAAATGCTGTCAAATGTGGCGTTTTGAATCGAATTTCCGGACGTGACAGTGGAGGAAAAGAAAGAAAACTGTTGTCACGAGACAACAATCAATTTTAACTCAAGATGTAATTAATTTAAAGAAAATAATCTATTGTATTACAAATCACTTCAATAACCAAGCCTGCAAGTTGGGCCGTAACCAGCTAGTAATGCCAGGGGGTGGGGGGGGGGGGTGTCTCTGAATATTTTTTGAGGGGCTAGGCTAGCATCTTTTAACAATCCATATATCTTATGCAAACTAAATACAACGAAACCTGTTAAAACAGATCTCTCTGTAAGCAGTTTTTACTTGCTTTTTTTTCCAAACCCCACTTACGAAAGCCATAAAAATATCAACTGACCTCTTTTTTCCAACTGTTCTGCAGTCAACAAAATAATGGGGAGTCTCAATAATGGAAAGAGATGGAGAGGGATTTTGTCGGACCGATTTCCGGATCCTACTACATCTTAGAAAAATAATAACACACGAAAAACACTGCCTGACCACTTAAAAGCTTCCACTGTCAACAGACGCTGTCTGTTTGGATCTTAAAGGTCCCAAGAGACGCATCTTACAAAGCGCTGTCTTTGTTGTGGTTAAGCAGTGTTTTTCATTTTTTATTACCTTCGTAGGATCTGAATCGGATCCGAAATCTTTCCGACGAATCCGTTTCTGCCTCTCTTTATTGCTGAGACTCTGTTTTTCTTGATAATCACAGAACAGTTGAAAAGGAAAGGCCAGTTGACATTTTTACTGCTTATGTTGGAGAGGGGGGACTTTTTTCATTTTGCACTGACCTTAAAATAGCTTATCTCTAACGTAATCTTTTTATAAAGGAACTTAGTATAACGAAATTCTTAAACTGACAAAAAAAATTCTTAATCTGGAGAAAGAAATACAAAACAATTAGGATTGTGTGCCTGCTAAGAAGAAAACCTATCTAAAGTAGAATATGTATCTACAATAGAATGTAATAGGATAATGTACTGTAGTATCTTGTTCTAATTAAAATATACATTAATTTGGAATAAAGTTTGATAATAAAAGATCTAGCGTGCATCTCATTGAATTATCATAAAGCCATTTTTATTTTTATTCAAGTTAGAATACATACAGTCAGGTAGATAAATTGAAGTTAATTACGTTTTTATGTTATGAAATGTTAAAAATGCATTTAGGAAGAAAATGGTAAAAAAATATAGATTTGCTAATTTTGAAAATAAATAATTTAATAAAATAATCTTGAAGATAAGTTAAATAATGTTTTAACTATAAATATTTTATGTTATGGTTGATGTTTTAGGAGCGCAGCAAGATCAATGAAAATATTATTAGTTCATATAATAAAAAATAAGAATGCAAAATACTCCGGGGTAAATTTATAAATTTAAAAATTAAACTTACCTATTTCCCGTTCTTTTGTTTCACTGATTGAAATAATATTTAAATATATATATATATATATCAAAATGTAGGGATATGTACAATAATGCTTAAAATATCCGTTTACATTTGTTATTCAATATAAGTTGAGACTTCTATTTTACATGAGGGAAGAGCTTTTCACAAAATTAAAGTTCAAAATACTTTACTTTTAACTGATAATGCTATTTTTCAAGGCAAAGAGCGCTCTCTTGATCAGTCGTTATTCTTTTTTCCTATTCATTCTTATTCTTACCCTACATGTTTCTCGCAAGCGGTCATTAACAAAACGATCATTCAAGATGTACGGTGTTAACAACCATGGCACAGGTGACAGGTAATTAAAATTACAAACCAGATGTCTAATGGCAGCCGTAAGTCGTTAGTATACTGATAGCAGAAAAATCTCTGTAGGATCTATGTACTTATTCATACTTGCTCTGAAACTTTTCTTCTCCCACTTTCACATAGCAAATTTTTCTGCTTTCTAACAAAATCCATTTTTTCTATTCAAAAGATTGAAACTTAAAGAAGTTATTACTTGAAGGGTTCGGAATCGCACACCGTTTTTCATTTTCTTCAAATAAATTAAATTTTGAGCTATAACCGAATGCTGTCAGATAAAATCATGTGATATTTTAATCTACTATTCTGTCAGTAATTTCGCTCCTTATTTATCAAGACGCCAACACATTCAACTAACACAAGAAACTCTCAATCCCCTAGCGTGACACCCCCCCCCCCCCCTATACATTAAAGATACATTTAAAAAAATTGAGAAAAAGAGTTTGGAATCCATAGGATACATATCGGACGCTTGTACTTTTGACACACAATTAGCCATAATATTTGGTTCGTCATCCGGTTCAAAAAACAAATAACGAAATCAAGTTAAAAATGTCATAGAATCGGACAACTGAAAGGGAAGATATATTCGTTTAGGCGGTTCTCAAATTCCCTATTCAATAATGCGAAACTTTCCGTCACATTTTTTGATTCATTTTTAAACGTAAAGGTCTGGCTACTGAAGCGGTATGGAATCGAATAGCGTTTTCCATTTTTTGATAAATGAATATCAAGTTACATAAATGATTCTTGTCACGTGACAAGTTTTCTCCGTTGTCGCTTTCGGAATTCGGTTCAAGCTGCCCACTTTGACAGCATTTTCTGAAAGATCTTATGTCTTTACCAAAAAATGGAAAACCCCATTCGATGACATAGGGTATAAATAACAGCACCTGCCAGTTTCATGCGTTTCTGAACAAAAACGAATTAAAACATATGTCATAAATTTGCGCCTTTGGATTTGAGAACAGCCTACTCTTTGTTTTGAACACGGCCAGTTTTTTCATTAGGTAACCACTTAAGGGTGACAGAATATTTCATTAACGAATTCATCCAAGATGCTAGCAAGATCAATACACAGCCCCAATTAGTTTTGAATTTTGTACGATATTTCGGACATTATCGTGTAGACAAGTTTTGCATGTTTGCATTTTTGTGTTTCTGTAAACAAACTATAATATTTACATACTTGATTAACGAACTCATCCAAGATACTTGCAAGAGTTATAGCCAATTGCTACCAGATTGACTAACATTCCGTCGTTGTCAAGTCATAAAAATCAGCCTAAAGCGTCGAATTTATACCGTCATTTTGAGATAGATTGTTTACTGTTATATGAAAACGTAAAACGCTGTTCGATTACTTACATCCCGATTACCTGCAAATTTTATGCTTTTATAATAAAAAAAAAAAAAAAAAAAATCTCGAATATGTCAGAAAGTAGCTGGCTTAGATATGATGCAAATTTTATTCCATTGTCAAAAGAAAAAAAAATGCTAACATGTCAAAAAATAGTGAATAACACACTTACCCTTAATCATATTTTTTCGCTTAATGGGTTATACTTATAAGAGAAACTGACGAAAGTTGTTTTTCAAAGTCATGAAACACAAGGAGAAAAAACAGATAAAAGTTCTAAAAACATGCTCCGACCATGTTTTCATCTATACCTCTAGTGACACCCCTGAAATAAAACAATTAATATCGTTCAAAAGAAAGATTTTTCTTATTTGATTTGTATAAATTGACAATCCTTTTTAGCTTTTTTCTTTCTCAGCTAAAAACATATGGCAGCAGGTTCACCGTTGAAGCTTAGAAACATGCTTTTATTGATTAGCTTGAAGACGTTCAGCCATTGCTTTACTAATTACCTATCAGGATGAATAACATATGTCTATTTCCCTGCAGATTATCGAGTATAAATTGTCCTCGCCCATTTACTATGTACCCCAAAACATATGGTGACAGATTTGTACATCTGGGGTAAATTTTTTTCAGAAGAAGGAAATGTCCCTACCGTACTACTATGTCCTATCGTATTTCGCTTGAATATTGAGAATTGTACCGCAAAATAATACATTGCAATTAATATCCTTCTGACTGTAAAATCTTAGGCATTTTCTGTTGCTAAAAGATCTAAATGGTTTTCTTGCAAATATAGTTTTTTTTTTCCATCTTCAGATTAGTGTCAGTTAAAATATACATTTTATTGAAGAAAAAAAGTGAAGTGTCTAGAAGGGGCTCAAGAGGAAGCTAGGGGGGCTCAGCCCCCTCTGCCCCCATCTGGTTACGGGCCTGCCTGCAAGTCTCATTCTTTTATGTAGAGTTTGGCCGAATATTCGGTTTCATTTTCGTTTTCAGACCAAAATCCTAGTTTCGGCGAAAATACTCCCGTATATTCGGTATTACTATAACTGCCCCTCCCTAGCCTCCCCCAAACGACACTCCCATCCAAAGAGCCGTTCATACTATATATTCACACACAAGGAGATAAATCTAGAAGGTATTACTAATATTGATTAAATTCGTTATTTTTAAATTAAATTATTTTTTAATATATATTTTATGTTTATAGCACCTTATATTTAATCAATTTTATTTCAATCAAATTATTTTTTAATTAATAATTATGTACTGCCGTTTCTACGCAAAACATTATTCAGATAACATGCGTATATGTATGTTTATGTTACTTACTTTTGAATTTATTTTTAAAACAGTTTCGCTTTCGTTTTCAGTCGATACTAGGAAGGTAACTGAAATTCGGTTTCTTTCTAACACTATTTTTATGTTTGAAAATGAGCAGAAATTTTCGCATTACTGAACGTTAAAAAAATTTTTTTTTGAGAACCGCTTTAGCCCGTAACTGGAGACGGGAGTCAAAATGACTCCGCGTTGTTATTTGGCTCTGATTATCACGTGGTTTTTCTCCTTGAATAAAATCATCTCCTCAGTACCGTCAAGTAGTTCTTTTATCATTACATGATTTCCAGGATACATTGCGTTTCCGAAATAAATTCCAATGCTGTATACAAAATACAAAAGAGAAAAATAACACTGGGGTCTTTTTGACTCTATGTCTCTGATCGCGTAAGGAAATTCATGTCTCCAGTAACGGGTTAAGGATTTACACGTAATCATAACTTATAAATTTCGAAAAATCGAGTTTTTATTTTAGCGGAATTGAGACTTCTTTATGTGGCCAGAATCTGGAGTAAACAATTCTATGTAAGTAAAAAAAATACAATAAGCATTCTATTATAATTATAACATAAAACTGAAACTAGTTTTTTCTCAAAATTGCCTTTTTTAATAAATGACCACGACACGATTACTTTAATAATGCTGAATTGTTTCACTTCTAATTTTGTCAGCTTTTTTTTCTTACACAATTATGCAGTGCATTAAAGATTTTTTTTTCTTCAATCATCAAAAATCAGCATTTTTCTACGATAAAAGTTGAATACCCTCTTCAAATAATCAGCATTTAAGAAAAAAAGAGAGAGAGAGAGAGAGAGCTTTTTATAATTTCCACACTTTGTCTCGTCTAGTCACTAAAATAAGTCATATTTAATTAAAAATTACTGTTTATTTTAATTTCAGATAAGCCAAATTTAAACTACAATGGTCGTCGCAACTCACACGCACACACAAAAAAAAAAAAAAAAATAAATAAATAAAATAAAATAAACAACAGCGCGTCGTGTCGCGCATGTGTCGTGTGTTAATTAGTATTTCATGGGAAAATACCTCCACATCCGATTTCTATTTTCTCCAGAAAGATAGAGAGCTCCAGAATACGGTATAATTAAAAAAAAAAGTGTCACATCTGGTATTACTACAGAAACCACTGGGTATCTGTAGAACCGACTTGAAACGCTGCCGAAATGGTAATTTGTCTTCTTAGGAAATCCCACATCATTGACTAACATCATTGAAAACTGAACACAAACACATCTGCACTTCTCTTTACTTATATTTATCCATTCTTTTGTAAAAGGACTTTTACAATTTTAGTGGTTTATCTATTTATTTTAATTACATATGTATTTTTCAATTTATAAATCGGGGTGGTGTTTGAAGTTTAAAGAGATTAAGCAGATCCGGTTAAAAAAAAAAAAAAAAAAAAAAAAAAAAATTTTAGATATTGGCTTTTTTGGATGCTAAAAATATTATCGAATTTTTAAATCGATATGAAAAATTAACATTTTCTTCTTTCAAAAGCAAAATTTACATAAGTTTCCATTGCAAAATCTTGTGAAGAATTAGTCTTGGCGCCCTTGGCGGTCTAACACTTATATTATCATTAAGAAATTATGGAATGCTCCACTTTAGTAGTACTAAGGGCATCAATTTATGTGTGTATTTGTGGGGAGTGTGCGAGTGGGGGGGGGGGGGCTTGCTATTACAAAAACACGATACTAGTTTTTTTCAAGTTATTTTTGCAGAGGCGCTGAAAAAAATCTGACCAAGTGACCAAGGGCGCCATGATTACAAAAACACGGTATTAGTTTTTTTAAACTTATTTTTACAGAGGCGCTAAAAAAATCTGTCCAAGGGCGCCATGATTACAAAAACACGATGATAGTTTTTTGAATGGGATTTTTACAGAGGCGCTGAAAAATATCTGACCAAGGGCGCCATGATTACAAAAACACATTATTAGTTTTTTAAAACTTATTTTTACAGAGGCGCTGAAAAAATCTGACTAAGGGCGCCGTAATTAAAAAACACAATATTAAGTTTTTGAAATTTATTTTTACAAACGCGCTGAAAAAAAATCTCTCTAAGGGCGCCATGATTTAAAAAACACGATAGTACTTTTTTCACAATTATTTTTACAGAGGCGCTGAAAAAATCTGACCAAGGGCGCCATGATTACAAAAGCATGATATTAGTTTTCTGAAAGTTATTTTTACAGGGCGCTGAAAAAATCTCACCAAGAGCGCATTGATTACGAAAACACGACATTAGTTTTTTGAAAGTTATTTTTACAGTGGCGCTGAAAATAAATCTGCCCAAGGGCGTCATGATTACAAAAGCATGATATTAGTTTTCTGAAAGTTATTTTTACAGGGCGCTGAAAAAATCTCACCAAGAGCGCATTGATTACGAAAACACATTAGTTTTTTGAAAGTTATTTTTACAGAGACGCTGAAAATAAATCTGACCAAGGGCGCCATGATTACAAAATTACGATATTAGTTTTTTGAAAGTTATTTTTACAGAGAGGCGCTGAAAAAAAATCTGTCCAAGGGCGCCATGATTACAAAAACACGATATAGTTTTTGAAATTTATTTTTACAGAGGCGCTGAAAAAAATCCACCCAAGGGCGCCGTGATTACAAAAACACGATATTAGTTTTTTGAAATTTATTTTTACAGAGGCGCTGAAAAAAATCTGACCAAGGGCGCCATTATTAAGAAAACACGATATTGTTTTTTTTTTTAAACTTATTTTTACAGAGGCGCTAAAATAATCTGTCCAAGGGCGCCATGATTAGAGAAATACGATGATAGTTTTTTGAAAGGGATTTTTACAGAGGCGCTGAAAAAAAATCTGACTAAGGGCGCCGTGATTAAAAAATACGATATTAAGTTTTTGAAATTTATTTTTACAGAGGCGCTGAAAAAAATCTCTCCAAGGGCGCCATGATTAAAGAAACACGATGATTGTTTTTTTGAAAAGGATTTTTATTGAGGCGCTGAAAAAAATCTGACTAAGGGTGCCGTAATTAAAAAACACGATATTAAGTTTTTGAAAATTATTTTTACAGAGGCGCTGAAAAAATCTGACCAAGAGCTGCATGATTACAAAAGCACGATATTAGTTTTTGAAAGTTATTTTTACAGAGGTGCTGAAACAAATCTGACCAAGACCTTTCATGATTACAAAAACACATTATTACTTTTTTGAAAGTTATTTTTAGAGTAACGCTTGAAAAAATCTGACCAAGGATGCTTTGATTACAAAAACACGATATTAGTTTTTTGAAAGTTATTTTTATAGAAACGCTTTAAAAAAATCTGACCAAGGGCGCCATTATTAAGAAAACACGATATTGTTTTTTTAAACTTATTTTTACAGAGGCGCTAAAATAATCTGTCCAAGGGCGCCATGATTAGAGAAATACGATGATAGTTTTTTGAAAGGGATTTTTACAGAGGCGCTGAAAAAAATCTGACTAAGGGCGCCGTGATTAAAAAATACGATATTAAGTTTTTGAAATTTATTTTTACAGAGGCGCTGAAAAAAATCTCTCCAAGGGCGCCATGATTAGAGAAACACGATGATAGTTTTTTGAAAGGGATTTTTACTGAGGCGCTGAAAAAAATCTGACTAAGGGTGCCGTGATTAAAAAACACGATATTAAGTTTTTGAAAATTATTTTTACAGAGGCGCTGAAAAAATCTGACCAAGAGCTCCATGATTACAAAAGCACGATATTAGTTTTTGAAAGTTAATTTTTACAGAGGCGCTGAAACAAATCTGACCAAGACCTTTCATGATTACAAAAACACGTTATTACTTTTTTGAAAGTTATTTTTAGAGTAACGCTTGAAAAAATCTGACCAAGGACGCTTTGATTACAAAAACACGATATTAGTTTTTTGAAAGTTATTTTTATAGAAACGCTTTAAAAAAATCTGACCAAGGGCGCCATTATTAAGAAAACACGATATTGTTTTTTTTTTAACTTATTTTTACAGAGGCGCTAAAATAATCTGTCCAAGGGCGCCATGATTAGAGAAATACGATGATAGGTTTTTGAAAGGGATTTTTACAGAGGCGCTGAAAAAATCTGACTAAGGGTGCCGTGATTAAAAAACACGATATTAAGTTTTTGAAAATTATTTTTACAGAGGCGCTGAAAAAATCTGGCCAAGAGCTCCATGATTACAAAAGCACGATATTAGTTTTTGAAAGTTATTTTTACAGAGGCGCTGAAACAAATCTGACCAAGACCTTTCATGATTACAAAAACACATTATTACTTTTTTGAAAGTTATTTTTAGAGTAACGCTTGAAAAAAATCTGACCAAGGACGCTTTGATTACAAAAACACGATATTAGTTTTTTGAAAGTTATTTTTATAGAAACGCTTTAAAAAAATCTGACCAAGGGCGCCATGATTACCAAAGCCGCCACTGACAAAGGGACCACATGAAAAAAACATGAAAATCTCCTGTCTTAAATTGGCATTTTTCTTTTTTTGTTTTGTTTTTTTTGTACTTTCACAAAAAACAGAAATACCAAACTACCCGGCAGCTACCCAGGGCGCTGAATATTTGACAGAAAATATACTAAATACATCATTAATACCAATATTAATTTATGTAGAAGTTACTATTATTCAGGGTACTGAATAAAATCTGGACCAGGGCGCCATGACAATCAAAGTCTCTGTGAATGAATCCATTTAAAATGAGAATATGTTTCTCATTTTAATATTATACAGCGTTTCGTCGTTTATACTTGCAGAAAAGGCAGAAATACAAAAATACCTCACAACACCAGGGGCGCTAAATACTTAGACGCAGAAAATATGCAAACGTATTAGACGCAGACTTATTAGACACTTATTAGAAGCATTCTTAGAACAGAAATTATTTAGGCGTATATCTAAATAAGTGAGTACTTAATATTATTTTTCTTAAAATTTATCATTAGTACAGGCTTTGAAACAAAGTCTGGTCCTGGATACCATGTGTAACAATGGCATATCTGATTGTCGATAACTTATGTTGTCTCGAAATTAGTTTATCTAATTGTCTTTGATCACACATAGTTTGCTTATGCTATACTTTAAAAAATAAAAAGCATTACTTTTTAATTTTTCAAATGAAAATCTTTGAAAATTTTATGCCTTTCAAAATGCGTGCTTAAAAAAATAAAAATAAAATAAAATAAAGAAAAAAAAAAGAAAAAAATGACGATGGGCGCACCGGGCATTTGCCTTGTTGCCCGGTGGGCCAGTACGACCCTGCCAGTAGCATATTCCGGCAGGTGCGAGCACTGAGCCTTACTGACTGCTACACGGCAACGATGATGGACGTTACAGGTAATATGTCTTGTAGTTCTGGCAGTGACCCCCCTAGTTTTAGTTTTAGGGATAATCCTGACTTAATTCCGAAAAGATCCTTTTTGGCACTCTTTTTGCGTAATAGAAAATGGTCCGTTACGGACTTGAGAATCCGTTACGACGCGTAATAAAAAATGGTCCTTTTTGCGTAATAAAAAATGGTCCGTTACGGACTTGAGGTCCGTTATGGACGAAATTCAGGCCGGCTTTGAAGGTCAAGGGAACTTACGCCATGATAAAAGCATTCATGAGATTAATGCAGCTTTTAACGCTCTCGAAACTCAAAGTAAAAAATAAAACTAAGAGGAAAAAAGATAACAAACCTTTACCGGCTATTACAGCAGGTTTAGTTGTTCCAAATTCAAAAAAGCAAAGAAATGCTAACATTCCAAAGGAATGTGAGTCAGAGTCTAACTTGGAATCCGATTTTACGGATGATGTTATGTCAGTTGTAAGTGTGTTGTTACGCGTGTTTAATTAACTTTACTAGTTAATATACCGAGCATTTTGGCGTGTTTGTGTATTTAAACACTATTGAATACAACGTAATATCGAACGACACATTTAATAAGCACACAGACGAATACAAACGGTAAACATACTTTTCAACTAAAGTTACAGTTAACAACCGGTTAAAAAGTTCTAAAGGTTAAATGCAGAGTTCGGACTTAACACTATCGTTCATAGTTCAGGATAATGCCACATCTCCCCCTTTTAGAGATTTAGTCGATTTGGAGGTTTAACAGTTCTTCCACTTCGAGTTACAACAGGTTGGTTGATTAAAGGGTTAAGCTGATCATTTTTCGTAGTTGAGTTGAAGGGTTTGGCGTTCCATTTTCAGGTACTTCACTTTTAGAAATTTCTGTAGATAGGGTTTCCTCGATGTCATCATCTGTCGGACGTGGTTGCAGTTTCGCACTCGGAATTAGATGTTTTCTGTTTCGTCTCAGGATATGATGTCCTTCTTTTACGAAATATGATCTTGGTGTGTCCGCATGTTTCTGAACTGTACCAACAGCCTTTCTTTCGGTTATCCACACTTTCTCCCCTGGATTTATTGACTTGAGTTCATGGGAGTTGTGTCTTTGATTATAGTACCTTTCTTGTGTTTTTATTCGATTTTCCTCTATTTCTTCTAATTTCTCCTTTTGTATGAGTTTTGGTTGAAGTGCTGTTAGTGGTATGGGTAACGTTGTTTGTAATCTCCTACCCATCAATAACTCAGCTGGACTGTATCCATTCTTTAAAGGCGAAGCTCTGGAACTGAGTAGTGCTAAATAAGGATCTTTGGATTTTTTCAATCTGAGCTTGATAATTTTAACAGCAGCTTCTACAAATCCATTGCTCTGTGGGTATCTAGGACTAGACGTGATATGTTTAAACCCATATGTTTTTGAAAATTGATAGAATTCAGCTGTTTTCGTTACTTCAAATTGTTTCCCATTGTCAGACCTAACAATATCAGGTATTCCATGTCTGGCGAAAATTGACTTGCAACGTAGAATCACTTCTCGAGATGTAAGCCTGTCTAATTTAGCAATTTCTGGATAACGTGAATAGTAATCAGTCACTAACAAATACCAGTCTGAATGAAGTTTGAACAGATCCATAGCTACTATTTCCCAAGGTCTTTGAGGAAATCCTGTGGGTTTCAACGGTTCCGAAGGATTTTTAGCTTCCTGTATACATGAAGTACACTCTCGCACCAACTTCTCTATGTCTTTACTGATACCTGGCCAGTATACTGCAGATCTCGCCAAATCTCTACATTTACCTATCCCCATATGGCCTTCGTGCATTTTCTCTAAAATTTCATGTCTCAGCTTGCGTGGAATGATTATTCGAGTTCCTCGCATAAGTAATCCATTCTGCAAGGATATTTCGTATCTCAAAGGCCAATAAGGTAGACATTCTGGTTCTAATTTATTTTTTTCCGGCCATCCTCGTAAAGCATAGGCTGTCAACATTTTACATGTTGAATCTTGCTCTTGTTCCAATTTTATCTGTGTGAGTCTTTGCGGAGCAACAGGAATGGATTCTGTTAAAAGATTGACATAAGCTTCAACTTCGTCTTCTAATTCGAAATCTGGAACTTCCTCCTGAAGAGGTGATCTAGATAATGCATCTGCTGCACATAAATTTTTTCCTGGGGTGTGGAAAACATCGAAAGAATATCTCATCAATCGCATTTTTAATCTTTGAAGACGAGGAGTTAAATCATCTAAGGATTTTCGTGTCAATATAGGGATAAGAGGTTTGTGATCTGTCTCTAGAAGAAACCTGCTGCCTATCAAGTAATTACAAAATTTTTCACATGCCCATGTTAGTGCAAGTGCTTCCTTTTCTATTTGTGCGTAACGTCGCTCAGTTGGTGTCAGTGTGCGAGATGCGAATGCAATTACCTTCAATGTAGAGTCACTCTGTCTTTGACACAACGTCGCCCTCAGGCCATACGATGAGGCATCTGCTGTCACAATAGATTCCTTACCAGGATCAAAAATTGCCAGCACTGGTTCGGACGACAAAATCTCTTTAAGTTTTTTCAGTGCTTCATCTTGAGGTGAATCTCAAATGAATTCGTTCTTCGTGGATAATAAAGAATGCAGAGGTGCTAAAGTTTCGGAAAATCTTGGGATGAATCGTGCGAGGTAATTAGCCATACTAAGAAGTTGTTTAAGCTCCGTCTTATTTGTTGGAATTTTGAAGTTGCGTATAGCTGCAATCTTTTCTTCTTCGGGATGTATTCCTAACTCGTCGATGACACGACCCAGAAATTTTATGGTCTTGACATTAAAACCGCATTTTTGTTTATTTAGTGTAATTCCCGTTTGTTGAAGCCGTTTTAGGGTCATTTTTAATCGTTCGTTGTGTTCTGCCTAACTAGACCCCCAAACAAGGATATCGTCCATGTTGCAGATAATGCCGTTAAGTCCTTCTAAGGCCTGTGACATTCTCCGCTGGAAATGCTCTGGAGCTGACGAAATTCCGAATGGCAAACGCAAAAAACGAAATCTGCCAAAGGGTGTTATGAACGTTGTGAAGTAAGATGATTCTTCGTCAAGAGGTATTTGCCAGAACCCGGAATTGGCATCCAATTTCGAAAATATTTTTGCCCCTGCCAAGAGAGATAAATTGTATTCGGTGGTTGGCAGTGGGTGCCATTCCCTACGAATGCTTCTATTCAGTATTGTCAAATCTACGCAAATCCTGACATTTCCATCCATTTTTCTTACAACAACGGCAGGAGAACACCAATCAGTTGGTTTTTCCACTGGCTGAATTACATTAAATTCCTGCATTCTTTTAATTTCTAACTTTGTTTTTTCTAATAATGGCACAGGTATTCGCCGTGGAGAAGTAAGAGCATAAGGCTTAACGTCATCGATAAGTTCTATGTGGTACTCACCTTTCAGTAAACCAAGTCCTTGAAATAGAGAAGGAAATTCATTAACAGGATCGAAACTACTAATACTACGCACACAATGGCCTAGTATATTAGGACCTAGCCCAAACATTTTTATGGCTGGTTTCCCCAACAAACACGCCTGGAGACCTTCTATAACATATATTTCTTCCAAACAATTTTTTCCGTTATACTCTATATTTTCAACAATCTTCCCCTTAAGTTTTAAAGGTGATCTATCAGGACCCAAAATTACTTTATTTGTTCTTTTAATTTGAACATTTTTCAACACTGTTTGTGCAACATGAGAAGGAATAACAGTGTGGTCAGCACCACTATCAATTTTAAATTTAACAGATTTTCCTAATATCTTAATTGGTATAGTCCAATCATCTTCATTTTCGACATTTCCAACTAAGCCTATAAAACCTGCTTCAAATTTAACTTCGTTAATTCTTTTAGTGGAGGATAAACAAACTTTATCCCAGTGCCCTTTCTTCTTACATTTTCTGCAAAAAGAGTCCTTGGCGGGACATTTCTTTTTATCGTGCGGTGAAAATCCACACCATTTACACTTTGAAATGCTTACATTAACTTTATTATCAAGAAAATTCTTTCTATTTGAAAATTGTACAGATTTCTTTTTATGAATTACTGCATTAACTGATGAATTATTTACTAAAACAGACTGTTGCTTTTTAATCGATTCGAATAAACGAACTTTGTCTATCGCTGTTTGCAAAGTAAGGTTAGGATCTAGTTGTAACTTTTCACTTAAAGCCAGATCAGTAATTCAAACAACTATGCGATCCCTCAATAATTCATCATGTAATGTACCATAACTACATTTATCTGCTAGTGCATATAAATCAGTAATGAAATCATTAACGCACTCACCTTCTCTCTGTAGCCGTCTGTTGAACTGTGCACGTTCGAAAATTACGTTTCTTTTTACAATAAAATGATCATCGAATTTACTTAATACAACCTGGAAGTTTTTCTTCTCAGCATTTGTTAAAGTGAAAGCGAGAAAAATATCTTCGGCCTTTTCGCCCATGAAATATATCAGAGCATCAACTTGTTCCTCTTGTGTCTTCGTATTCAAACCAGAAGCAGTTCGGAATTGAAGAAATCTCTGTTTCCATTTGGGCCACTCCGTTGGAGTCGAAAATTGAAATAAATCCGGTGGTGTTATATGATATGCCGATGCAGTTGCCATAAGGCGCACCACACGCCAGAGAGACATGCGACAATAATCGTGAGACATGAGGCAAATTCTGCTGTTCAAACCGGTTTTTTCTTTGTTAAGAGGGTGAAATTGTCGCATGTCTCACGCTTTTCTGCCGCATGTCTCCCTGGTGTGTGGCGCGCCTAACTGTTCGCAGAACGAAACTAGAAGTTGATTCTGAACTTCGAACAACGTAGAATATGCTAAGTAACTTCTTTACTTTTTAACCGCTGCCGCCATGTGTTGTTACGCGTGTTTAATTAACTTTACTAGTTAATATACCGAGCATTTTGGCGTGTTTGTGTATTTAAACACTATTGAATACAACGTAATATCGAACGACACATTTAATAAGCACACAGACGAATACAAACGGTAAACATACTTTTCAACTAAAGTTACAGTTAACAACCGGTTAAATAGCTCTAAAGGTTAAATGCAGAGTTTGGACTTAACACTATCGTTCATAGTTCAGGATAATGCCACAGTAAGCTCACAAGATGGCGCCACTAGTGAGGCCCTTGATGAGGATTTTAGCGAAAATGAGAGAGTTATGTCAGTAGTAGAAAATGAAAATAAGCCGTTAGATAACGATTCTACCGTTGAAATAGAGATAAGTAATGAAATAAAAGATAGTAAGCCGATAGATAATGATTCTACCGAAAAAATAGTGCAAAGTAATGAAATTAAAGTTCAAAGTAGCAAAGTGAAACCCCCCAAACCCATTATAGTTAGGGACATCAGCGACATAATTGAATTCACTTCTAAACTAGAAAATGAATGCGATCCGGATTTTTCAGTGCAAATCTTCGGGCGATGGGTAAAAATCCTTACAAAAAATTATGCAACTAAAGAGAAATTCATTAATTACCTAAAGGAACTTAAGTTCCAATTCTACGTCGTTCCAGATTTGGAACCACCTTTAAAAGTAGTGATTAGGGGCCTTCCCAAAATAATTAAAGCTGAAAGCATCGCTAGCGAGCTAACAAAAAACGGTTTTGATATTGTAAAATCAGTGCAAATGATAAGTCGGAAAGACTCTAGAGTCCTCCCTTTATATCTCTTGCACTTACCCAGAAATAATGTTTCGAAAAAAATCTTTAACGTAAATTCGTTATTTAAAATCAGAATTGAAATTGAGAACTATAGGGGACCCAGAAAAGCTGCGCAGTGCTGGAATTGCCAAGGGTTTTTCCACATATCTGCGCAGTGTTTCATGGACTCTAAGTGCGTAGGTCTCCAGATTGCCCCAGAAAAAAAAAACTAATCCGGACCGGGAGAGAGAGATAGAGAAACTTCCGCCTAAGTGCATCAACTGTGGCTCTGATCAGCACCCAGCGAATTTTAAGGGCTGCAAAAACTTTCCCCTGAAGCCACAGTTCAGGAAAAGTTACGCAGAAATGACGAAAAATAAAAAAGTTAATCCTAAAATAACTGAAAAGTCTAAACAACCCTCAAAAGAAAAAAACTACCCAGGCGGCAGCTCCAAAGATGGCACCACCAGAGCCAATGCAACTCTATCAGATCGAAGATTTTACAGCCGGTTTTCAGAAAATCTCTGAAAACTTAGAAAAAATAGAAACAGAATTGCAAATAGAGTCTTTTATAAGTCTCTCAAAATTTGTCGAAAAAATTTTAAATCAAATTATTGCGGAAAAAGGTGTAGGTCGCAAACGCCTAACCCTTTTGGATGGAATATCTAAAATGGGAAAAGAGTAATCTTGTAAATATATTGCGTTATAATGCAAAAAAATTCTTGTAAATATTGTATAAACTTTTTAAAATTCTTCATCTTTTAGTAAATGGACTTTACCCATGTGACGTCAGCTGCGGGTAAACAGAAGAAAAACACCAATAGGCGTGAAGAACATTTTAAAACTGCTCCCCTTCGTCCAATAAACAGGCTTTTTCGGAGGTTTTTTTCCCCGCAGAGGCGTGACAGTTGCCATTCGTGGGTAAAGTCCATTGTAATGTAATGTTTTAAAGTAATGAAAAAAAAATATGTGGTCCCCATTTGGGTCTTTTTTTTTGTTCCCCTTTATTGCCTTGAACTACTCGACATCCGTCTTGGCTCCCCGGGTCCCGGTCGTTTGTTCTACGGTGCGTCGGCCCTTCTCAGGGCCTGGATACTTCGGTATACCAAGTACAATTGTAGGCTTTCGGCTGTTCGCGGGTTCTGGCGGGGGAGGAAGACTTACCTGCTGCAGCGATCAACCAGAGGGCCCCTTCGGCTCCGACCAATGGGAAATCAGCTCAGCTCTTCGATCTCAGCAGTCTGTCAACGAAGTGATGGTTCTCTACCGGTTAGGGGATCATTGCGACGTATTGCGTATTGGGGTTATATTTAACCTCGGTGCTCCCAACTCAGGAATGCAGAAGGGTCTCCGGTTTTTTCAACGCTCCACCTGAGTTTCCAAATTCTAAATTACTTTCTTTTATTTTATTCCCGTGTTATGTTCTGCCCATGTTCGATGGAGGTTAAACAGGGGCTACGGCCCACTGTAAGTACTCCGAAGCACCTGCGTTGACTTGACTTGACTTAAAATTTATTCGTTTTAAAGAATAGTAGATTTTTAGGCAATAATATTAAAATACAGTAAAATGTGTGAAAAAGAATCAGCCTATGACGGAATCCTGTTTTATATGGAAAAATTTATTGATCCATGGAAAATGAATATAATAATACGTGAGAAAAGAATATAATACATTTACACCTGCTAAGAAGGGAACTTGTTTATAACGCATTTTTTTTCTTTCCTATGCGATGTCTTAGAAGATTTTACTGTATAGCATTTTTCAGATTTTTAAGTCTCCAATACATAATTTTTTGATTAACGATATTAATTATAGTTGAAACATTAACATACAAATAGAGATTCATTAAAAAAATGTATATCATAACTTTCTTTAAAAATGAAAATTATAAACATGAAAAAAGAGCTAAAATAAGTATTTTTGGTCAGAAATCCTTTTAACAAAATCGACGTAAACTTTCGTCCGACTCGGGCCAAGATTTTAACTGTTTTTCAGGGCCGGTCCCGGACCGAACTTTTAATTTTTATACCTGGTCGGGCCATTACTGTTTTTTGTACAGACCAGGCCGGGCCGAAGTTTTAACTTTTATACCAGGCCGGGCCGAACTTTTCTTTCTACGAGTCGGGCCGAGGCCGAACCTAGAAATTTCGGCCGATACAGAACTCTACAAAGTATAACTAAGTTATTAATTAAAATTGTTCAGTCTAACAATACAATCAGGTTTAAATTATCAAGTAAGTCGATATTCTGTTTTACACGATTTTTTAATTTCTAAATACGAGCCTACGACCCTAAACACGAATTGTTAATTACAACCCTGCACGGTTCGAGTTATGCCCGACCCAAAATCGACAAAATATTTTTTTCGAACCTGCAACTTAATCCTAAGCATAAAATGAAAAAAAAAATCAATCCTAAATGTAAAACAATTCTGGAAAATAGTTTGCAATCATATCTCTAAAATCAATTTTATATTTCAAAAAATGAATGCATACATTTACTTATTCATATACAAGTACTTTTTTTATCATTTGAAACAATAATCTGGACTTTTCTTTGGGTTGAGTTGATTATTGACGGTCGATTATCTGCTCGAGGGATATAGGCCTGAGGGGGGAGGGCAGGGGCGAAGCTACTGGGGGGGCGTCTCGCCCCCCCAATGTCGGCAACTTTGATCACAGTCGGCAAATTCTAGGTAGTCAGTATCGATCGATACAACTCTGAATCAATCGATTTTTTTTTCAATTTTCTGCGTTTTTTCTTAAAACATACACTAAAAAACACCAATCCTTACCATTTGTCTTAATTTCTTTTAAAAATCCGAAGTTTGACTCTCCTTTCTTCGACTTCGCGTGAATACTGAAAATAAATTGAGAAAGAACCAGAAGAGAGTAGTTTCTCAATATTTAAAGGGGTCTTTCTGAGAGTCCGGTGTACCGGATTATACTCACTATAGGAAAAATCGGCACTTCAAGGACATACGTGCTCATTTCATTTTCCCTTCGTTGCCATAGCTACTAACCTAAGATAAGGGCCGAGCAATGACCAAAGAAGGGATAATGAATCGAGGACGTTTGTCCTTGAAAAGCCGATTTTTCCTACATACAATATAGTAGGGTTCGGAACATCTAGATTGTAGATTAGGGGTGCACAACCTGTGACCCGCGAGTTTCGTCAATTTATAACTGGAAAAAATTGCAATTTTTGCCCATAGGTCGCAAGAAAAAATCGCGAATTTCGTCACTTTACCGAAAAAAACTGAAAATTTCATCAGCCATTTAAGAATCGCGAATTTTGACGATCAGGCACGGAAAAATTGATAGGGGACGGGAAAATCGCGAATTTTGTCAATAAGGCACAAAAAAAATCTCAAATTTCGCCGATCGGCCACGGAAAAATTACGAGTTTTGTCTATCGGGCTCGGGAAAAATCGAGAATTTCGTTGCTCGGGCGCGGCGGGAAAAATGACAAATTTCGTCAGAGCCAGTTAAGAATCGTGAAATTTGCTGATCGGTCGCGGAAAAATCGCGAATTTCGTTGGTCGGGTTAAAAAAAATCCAGAATTTTGCCAATCAGGCGCGCAAAAATCGCGAATTCCGTTGATCGGGCACGGGAAAATCACGAATTTAGTCGATGATGCGCAGAAAAATTGGAAATTTCGTTGATCGGCAGAGGAAAAATCGTGAGTTTCGCCAGATTATCGGGAGAAAAAACGCGAATTTTGTCAATTTGCGGCGGAAAAAAATTGCACATTTCGCCAGAGTCAGTTATAATCGCGAATTTTATTTATCCGGCGCGGAAAAATCACGAATTTTGTCAATCACGGGCGGGAAAAATCACAAATTTCGTTGAACAAGCACAGAAAAATCGCGAATTTTGTCAATCGGTCTCCGAAAGATCGTGAATTTTGTTCGTTGGGCATGAAAAGAATCCCGAGTTTTGTCAATCAGACGCGGAAAAATGGAGAATTTCGTCGGTCAGACGAGGAAAAAAGCGAATTTTGTTAATAGGGTGCGGAAAAATAGCGAATTTTGTCGATTGGTTTCGGAAAAATTGCGGATGTTGTCGATCAGGCTCATAAAAATCGGGAATTTCATTGATCAGGTGCGGAAAAATCTCAAATTTCATTGATTGGCTTCTTCTCTCCTCTTCGTTCATAAATTTAACATTTTTTTTTTCGCACTAGCCCCTCTCATGCCTATGTTTGTTTTTTAGCAGTTATAATAAATCAAAATTTACTCCCCCGAATAAAATCAAGGTATATTATCACTCCTTGAAAACAATCCTTGCTATATCTGTGTTATATATACAAACGTGAACTGTTGATATATCCTTACCCCCTAGTTCCCTTAGTACCCTAGTACCCTAGTTCCCTTACCAGAATTGGATATTTTGACTGGGTAAGGGAACTTAGAGGGGCAAAACTTCGATTTACTGATGTCGCCCTCGACAATCCAAACATTTTTGTAAGTGGCTCTTCTCTAAAAAAGGTTGTGCATCCCTATTCTAGACGATCGACTAGCACTGAAGATGATGACGACTCCGGTGAAGGCATTCATATTACTCGTGGTTTATTGAAATGTGCTCGACAATTGAATCATTTAGTCGGTTGTTTAAATGATTGCAAGCCAATTATTGAAAAATTGACCCCACCTGATGAATTAAGTGTTTTCTTGTTCCTGAAGGAGACCATAGATATAATTGACAGGGAAAAATAAAATTGTTCGTCTGTGTCAAATATTTATAGAAAGATCGTGAAAGAAATCGAGAAGAACCGTGGAGAGGTTAGCATTGCGGAAAGTGGGAACGATTCCATCATTGAACATGACCCGGGAAAAAGGTCTAAAATGAAGTCAGACAATCAGAGACATATTTGATCAGTTTAGGTCCATATCAGCCAAAACTCAGCGTATAGCCGATAACTGGTTCCATCCTGCAAGATTGAGACTGACATTTCAACAGCGCTTGGTACAAAAGAGCATACGTTTTTGGAATATAGCACAGAACTCAATGCTAATTTTTTTGCGTGTTTCATGAAGGACCTGGGAGAATAAAAAATACAAAATGCTTCACTTGAGAGTGCTGTAAACAAAAGACACAAAATGAAGAGCTTAAGGAAAAGAAAGAACAGAAAGTTCGCACAACATTTCTCTTCAAACTCCCACCAAATTTGCTGTTTCCTATTTTGTCAGTTCATGATGACGCATAATCAATTATTCGACGAGAGAAAGAGCAAACAGATTATTCTGGAAGAGCAATAGCAATATCTTGCATTCAGCACAGAAATTGTAGCAATCTTAATGGACATTACGCGAATGCTGAGTAGGCAAGGTCTAGTTTGTGGAAATGACAAAGACGGAAATGGAAACATTTGAAAAATTGTGAAATTAATATCCAGACGTAACACACAACTGAGGAAATGTTTGAGGACACACGTTTCAGCCCATACCATTTAACTTACCATTCCGATTCATCCCAAAACGAGATGATTGAATTTTTTGCTACAGTAGTGCGCAAAATGATAGTCAGGGATATTCAAGAAGCATAATTTTATGGAATTATGGCAGATACGACACCAAATTCTTCGCACCATGATCGATCAGCTGTTGGGTTGAAATATGTCGACAAAGATGGGAAAACTCCGATCGGCTTTTGGAAGTTTTCGCGAAAGAAGTCGTCAAAACCAATGTCGACCTCGCATGCTAGATATCGTACATCCTTATAAAGAATGAGCTCGAAATTTAATAGGCATTTTTCCAGTCATACGATTTTACAAGCAACATGTCTGGAGAATTCGGCGACACTTAGGAGACGTTTTCAGAAATCGTGGGTCGAATTGTGCCCTATATTCCTTGTAAATATCATAGACTCAACACTTTCGTTTCGCATATCTGCAATGCCAGCAATGTTATAGGTGATGTGTTCGACATACTGGAAGATGTTTGTGTTTTCACAGCAAGTACTAAACGAAAGAAACCATTAGTAGACAAGCTCCAAGAAAGAGAAAATGCTCTTCTGCTGCGGAATCTTTCTAAGGCTACATGGACTGCTCGAGCGGAATCATTGAAAGCGGTTTGGATCTCATATGAATGTATCCTACAAATTTTGAAAAAGTTGATTCCTCTACTCCTGTTAGCAAAACAATGATCAAGCCACGAAGTTTAAGAAAGAAAATGTTATCGCTCGACTTCATTGCTTCACTATGATGTTTCTCAAGCACGTTCAGTACAAGTGCAAGTTAGTTACTGAAAAAATGAAGTCGAAGACTCTTAAAATAGACGATACGAAAACACTGAAAACTTGTATCAAATCATTGGAAAAAATCAACAGTGACAATGAAATTGTGAATAGGGAAATATAGAGTGCAGTTCTCTTTTAAAGCAAGTAAGGTGTTGATCCGTAAATGAATTTGCTATGCAGTATCGACGAAGATTGGAACCAGGTAATTGAAACATTCTCTTTGCTCCCGAACTTCTAATGTTCTAATGCATAGAGTTTCAGAAGGTACTGGATACTCTTACAGTGGTGATAGCTGAAAGTCTTAATTCTTGCATCAGCATAATCTCACCACTGGATAAAATAATGTATCCTCCCGTTACAAGAAAGAAATAAACACTAAATCTGGTTAAGAAAGCGGCAAATAAATGTCTTTTGTGAAACATTGGCAATTCCTGATATGGAAGCATTACACACAGAGCTGAAAATTTTGTCAAACTTCTGCGCAGAGGCTGGAAGAATGGACGATATTTACATAAAAACAGAACCTTTGAGATAATTCTGCCGCTTGCGAACCATGTCAGTCATCAGGCTCTAACTTCTCCAGTCATAGTTGCCTCGAATTAAAGAACATTGTAAATTAAAAATTGTGAAAAAATATATAAGAACAACAATGACTTATCCACGTTTGAATACACTCATGATGCTTACATTTGAGAAGGATATTTCGACATACCTAGATTTGGTCGCTGTTGTGAATAGATGGGCTCGTCTAAAAAAATGGTGGGTTAAAATGCATGTTATGCAATGAATGAACAAAAAATGTAATTAAAATAAATTTTGATTTCATCCTTTTTAATGTAAATATAAATAAGCTGATTTTGTATAAGTTCTAAGCAGCATCTTACTAAAAACATGTTTAATTAATCCGAATTGCATATTTCCATCTGCACATTCAGCAAAAAATATCAAAATGCTTTAATGGAACATTTACAACAATGTAACGTAAGTGAAGGGGTGGTGTATCCATCTTTAAATCTACCTTATATTCTCCTCAATATTCTAAAATGTAAAATATTCGACGCTCTAAAGTGAAAAATTTGATCTCGATGGGTTAATAATCTTCAATTTTATATAGAATATACCGGGTGTCCTAAAATGGATTGACTGATTTTAAAATTCAATAACTTGCAAATGGTGGCAGCTATTTAAAAAAATTCTTGCAGGAGGGTTATGTAAGATGTCAGGAGTTTTTTTTACAGCTATTCTCGATTTAATAGCAGCGATACATGACACTGCTAGCAATAGGTGCTAAATCGGGGCCTGATTTTTTGTTTCTCTTCTCTCTCAGTATTTATGCGAAAGAAGGAGATTAAATGTATGGACTGATTCTCAGTCGCCAATGCAATTTTGTTTTTAGGGGCCCAATGCATATATTTAATCTCCTTCTTTCGCATCAATATTGAGAAAAGAGAGAGGCCAAAAATCAAGTGCCGATTTAGCGCCTATTTCAAGCAGCGCCATCTGAACTAAAATCGACTATCGCAGTAAAAAAAAAAATTCCTGAAATCTTACATAACACTCCTGCAAGAATTTAATTTTATAGCTGTCACCATTTACAAGTTAATTGAATTTTAATCCTTAAATGCCTGGTGTTGTTTTTCGGCAACATACCCAATTTAGGCTTCTAAAATACTATTAGAATAATATTAAAGCTATAATGCCTAATATTGCCAATAAAATACATTCTGAAAATATTATTAAATCGATTTTCAACATGTACATGGCAACACTTGTGCTGTTTAAGAATAAAGATAGATTTATTTTTTCAACTGTTGCTACATGTCCTTTTTGTTTTGTTTGGAGGCTTGCGAAATTTTTGTTCTGCAGTGAGTAAATAAAATTTATTTCTTATTATAGTTCCTAACATTCTTGTGTGTTTAATATTATAGACTTTTATCAAGGAAAGTTATTTTTTCAATTAAACACCAGTATTGCCGATTAGTAACAAACTGTTTTTTAGCCGTAAACCATACTTAAAACAAAATATGCTTTTTTTAAGTATTTTTCCCATGATTTATTTAAAAAATGAAAGCCGAAAAACATTATTACAATGATTTTTGAAAAATCCAGCATTTAAGGGTTAAAATCAGTCAGTCTATTTTAGGACTACGGGTAGATAAATATATACAGATACAGAAATGTACTTTTAAAGATATATGTATATACAGGGTGTTCCTAAACTCATGGTACATACGCTAGAGGGTGATAGAACACATCCAGACGAGTAATAGTAAATAGTAAACCAAGGGTCCCAAACGTATTCCGAAGGAGATAGGCGACTTTAAAGTTTAGGGTCCAAAATTTCAAATGATTATGAAAAACGGAAAAATTGGTCGATTCGTTTGCGGTTTTCTCTAAAACTATTCTTTATGTCAGTATTTTCTTGAAAATAAATTTTAAAGATACCGTTCAAAAAATGCCGATAGAGGGCGCTTTAGACTTTGGAGTAACCAACAACTATTTTTTACCGTTATTTTTTGTATCTCATTACATGCTTTCAAAAGCTTAGACCTAAACTTAAATTTTGAGCTCAAAATCTGAATCGTTGGGAGTGGTTAAGTAACACAAACTTTATAAAAAACGGAAAAATTGGTGGATTCGTTTGCGGTTTTCACTAAAACTATTCTTTATGTCAGTATTGTCTTGAAAAAAATTTTTAAAGATAAAGTTAAAAAAATACCGATAGAGGGCGCTTTAGACTTTGGAGTAACGAACAACTATTTTTTTACCATTATTTTTTGTATCTCATTACATGCTTTCAAAAGCTTAGACTAAAAATTTGGAGCTCAAAATCTGAATCGTTGGGAGTGGTTAAGTAGCACAAACTGAACTGTGTTCAGGAGGGGGGTTCAAATTTCAACACATGAACACAGTTCAGTTTGCGCTACTTAACCACTCCCAACGATTCAGATTTTGAGCTCAAAATTTAAGTCTAAGCTTTTGAAAGCATGTAATGAGATACAAAAAATAACGGTAAAAAATAGTTGTTGGTTACTCCAAAGTCTAAAGCGCCCTCTATTGGCATTTTTAACGGTATCTTTAAAATTTATTTTCAAGAAAACACTAGCATAAAGAATAGTTTTAGTGAAAACCGCAAACGAATCGACCAATGTTTCCGTCTTTTATAATCATTTGAAATTTTAACTCCTGAACACAGTTCAGTTTGCGCTACTTAACCACTCCCAACAATTCAGATTTTGAGCTCAAAATTTAAGTTTAAGTCTAAACTTTTGAAAGCATGTAATGAGATACAAAAAAACAACGGTAAAAATAGTTGTTGGTTACTCCAAAGTCTAAAGCGTCCTCTATCCGCATTTTTTGAACAGTATCTTTAAAATTTATTTTCAAGAAAATACTGACATAAAGAATAGTTTTAGCGAAAACCGCAAACGAATCGACCAATTTTTCCGTTTTTTATAATCATTTGAAATTTTGGACCCTAAACTTTAAAGGCGCCTATCTCCTTCGGAATACGTTTGGGACCCTTGGTTTCCTATTTACTATTACTCGTCTTATGTGTTCTATCACCCCCTAGCGTATGTACCATGAGTTTAGGGACACCCTGTATATTTAAGTTAGTCGGCAAAATCGTCATATACGCCCCCCTAATGAATTCTGCTTAAATACGCCCCTGGGGGAGAGCTCTCCGTGTGTGTGTGGGGGGGTCTATCAAAGGGAACCTAATTCGTATTTACTCATAGAAATCCAAGGTTCGAAAAAAACCGCGGAAACTCCGAACGATTGGGCCGACTTGTGCGATTGGGTTCGAACCCAGCACCTCCCGTCTACCAGCTTCGAGAGCACAGAACTTATTGGCCAATAGTAGGACGGACTTTTCTTTGGAAACATTTGGCGTCCTCGAATTGACTCCCAAGAAACAAAAACTCTAATCTGAGATGACCCGAAAATGGAAACACTAGTCAACCCGATCCGCAGCCAAATTTTAGAGCCAATGGCCAACACGTTCGGGAAGAATCGGGTTAACTGACCCGATGCAAGATTTTAGTAGTTGCTATATACACATCTTCCCGCAGTTTCAAATGAAGTTATGTATGTATATAATTATTTTCTTATTTATACCTTCCATATATTAAATAGAGATTAATATCCATAAAATGAGACTCTACTGACTGTATGTTGAAATTAATGAACAAAGAAGGAATTTTTAGTTTGATACTAAGTTTGCTTGTATAATTATATAAAACTCTCTTTTTATTTACTCATTCATTTATAAAAATACTTACCCTACGCTTTTTAATGAGAGGATCGAAGCGAGTAGATGAATTTAAACGTCCTGTCTCCTCTTGAAATCATATTTCTTATAGGCGCGTAAGTTTGCGGTCAATCGAATAAACATAGAACAGGAGTGCACATGAATGAGCTCTAGACAAAATGTATAAGGTTTTCGGTAACATCCGGAAGTTGTGACGACATCCTTTAACCGACATGTGGTTAAATTCTTAAATTTTCTCGTATCAGACTAAGGAATACAATTTTAATTTGAATTAAACTCGTAAAAATTTGACGTAATTTGGGAAAATTCGGGACATTCCACGCCTGGCAACACTTCTCGAAAGTATCAAAACTCAACCCCAAACCCATCCGAACCCGAAACCGAACTCAACCACAACGAAAAAAGTTTTCCTCAATCCGAGCCGTGGGTCGAATCGGATGTAGGTAAAATCGGCCAACCTGAATCGATACAGGGCTCTAATTTGAGATATAATTCTGGACACTTTTTGAAAAATCAGCTTAAACAAAACCGACGCGTAAGAATCAAAACTCATCCCGAAACCAAAAAAATTATAGCCAAGTCAATCCGATTTCCGAAGAAAAAAAATCAGTGCTTTGCTATTCCGCGGGTCGCGTTTTCTATAAACTCACAAAACATAGTTTTTTTTAATTAACCTGCACCCGACTCAACACGACTCGGATCGTGTGCAAGAAAAATCGGATTACCCGACCCGATGCAGGACTCAACACTCAACTCAAAAAATTTCCCCCGACGACGATTAAATTTGACCCCGACGGGGGGGCATATGCCACCCCGGACCCCCCTCTGGCGCCGCCCTTGAACGTGCAACGATGCTGCTGAAATATAAAGATCGCAGCGACATCTGCAGGATATTTTCTACAACTGCAAGATTTTGCTAGTCTAAACAATGTTATCCGAAAATCCCGCAGATGTCGCTGCGATCGACTCTTTGGATTTCAGCAGTATCGTCGCACATTTAAGGGATACAAATTTTTAGCATTGTTTGGGTAGCATATTTCCACTCTAGGTATTCTAGACACTGTAACGTGACTTTTACCGGAGAACAATGAAGAAAACTGTGGACACACAAACAGAAAAAGCAATGATAAAGGCAGCGATAGCTGTTCTACAGCAGCAGCAAAAACCTGTTCGTGACGTCACCTTGTACAGTTCTCATGTAGTCATATATTCTCAATTCATTGGTCTATTTACTTAAGAATTGTGCGCAACCGATGCGCAGAAAGAGAAAATAACATTTTATGAAGCAGGGTGCTTTTACGGAATTTTCTTAACTCCCTGTTAGGATTTTCTTTTTACTTTCATTTTCCGGTATAATTAATATATCTTGAGAGATTGGCAGCATATGGAAGATAGCACTTAAAAGTTTTGTGTACAAGTTGTTTGTGTTTCGTATTATTAGTAATCTGATATGCGAGGATTGCTTTTCTAATTAAAATTTAATGTTTTTAATATGTCCAATGCAGATTTAAAGGATGAGAAAATAGATAATGAAGAGAAATTTGAAAATCATGACGACAATTCGCACGAAGATTTAGTAGATCCCCGTGTCCAGGTGAGTTTGTCTGCGACTTCCTCATTTATCTTCAATGAAATATAGGAATGGTGAATAAAAAAATCAGAATTATTTAAATATTTTCTAAGATTTTCCTGCAGTTTATGTTTCACTACTGATTTTTTAAAATTTTCGACAACTGTCCAGTTGAAGCCAGTATTTTGCTCAGATTGCAAGTAGTAAATTGAAAGGAATCATACCGGTCAATATTTATTTAGTCCATAAATTTCACATTATTTTGTTGGGAAAATCACGATAATGCTTATATAGACTAGTTTAATTACTAAGATAAACATCAAACACTCGCTTGATTGTGTATTGATCTTTTATTTTGAAACTGCTTTAATGAATTATAATTTCTTTTCCTTGTGTATTTGAAATGTAACGA
The DNA here is from genome assembly GCA_963932465.1 of Maratus speciosus. Classification (NCBI taxonomy): domain Eukaryota; kingdom Metazoa; phylum Arthropoda; class Arachnida; order Araneae; family Salticidae; genus Maratus; species Maratus speciosus. The sequence goes on along the minus strand of OZ010796.1, from coordinate 488,558,073 downwards.
ACAATTATAGCTTATTATTTCCGTTATTGAAGTTGTATAATTTGCAGATTAAGATTTTCAAGTATCATATGGAATTTTTCAGGGCTGAAACTAGTCTTTTTTGCACTCGGGGCAAACATGGATTTTGCCCCCCCCCCACCTCCTCCATAAAGTAAATTGGCAGAATCCCAAAACAGGCGAGACACCCCATTTGGCGACTTTTCTGACAAGCGCCAAACACCCCACATACGCCAACCTAAAATGTGGCAACCTGAAAACTAACGTGATTGGTCCACATTCCTGAATGCTTCCAGACTGTTTTTTACTACGTCATCACCCTGGAATCATGGGAAATATAGGGTTTAATCTAGAGATAGCCAAAAAGCTAACTGGAAGTGCTTTTTGCCCCCAAAGCATTTACTGAATTAGCCACATAGCGCCTGCCAAAGAAATATGCTATATCATTCCGATTTTGTTGTTCAGCATTTCGTAAACCTGCTGCCGTTGCACAAAAACGAAAAAAAAAAAATCTCATATTGCATCCGCGCTGCGGCAAGACAACACTTCAAAATTAGTCTTGTGCTCTCTATGCAAGCGTCTTCAAACAGTGTGATGTCATTTGCATCAGACACGACTCCAGCATATGGCGAAAAGGAAAATTGCAGATTGTATAGCATGGGATATGAGATGTGCACTAGCTTTGAATCATCAATGTGCCAGATGCATGTCGTATAAACATTTCAGACTTGAATTTATGCGGGTTCTGGCTACAACGTGTAAAGAAATGAAACTAGCTTATTGTATGTATATATATATATATATTAATAAAAATGGCATTACTGGCATGTTTCCCAATGTGACTTCTTTGTATGAATTTGTAGCATCACTTTTGTTGTCTACAGCAGACTGTGAAGGGTGATTCAGTCTCATTAATATAACAAAAACTGACAATCAAGAATTTAAGTAACTTAATGATGATTAATTTGGAAGGGGAATTTTGAAAAGAATTTCCATTAAAAAAAGTATTTGCTGTGTGGTATACAGCCAAATCTCGAAGGGTCAATCTTACAGAGTGATGTATTTGTTTGTATATTGCATAACTAAAAATAATACTCATGTGTATAGAAATTTTGTATAAATAAAATTTTTTTTCCCCTTGGCTAAGTCTATTTTTATTTGGCTAGAAGTTATTGGTTGCAATTAGCCAAAAAGCTAAAAATCCCTTTTGCCTAGATTAGACCCTAGAAATACAACATTTATAAATAACAACATATTAGAAAGCACAGGAAAGCTGATTTTTATGAGATTCAAAATAAAACAAACTATTTAAACATAAGTTTGTTGAAAAATGTAAAATTTTTAAAGTACCTTTTCAAATCAGAGTAACGATTTAATGATTAAAATTTTCATTTCTCAACAACTTTCAGAAAAAATCATGGCGTCATTTAATATTTTAAAGTACATTCCTATATCAGAGTAAACATTGAACAAATCATTTCTAATTTACGGAAGTTTGAACGCTTTGCGTTCATAGAAAAATAATATATATCACTGAATGCAGCAGTTCTCGCTCTGTAGCAATCTCAAAATGTACAAAACTTGTTAAAGCGGCAATCAGTAATCGTCATATGAATGCTTACGCGTTCATTAACCGGGAAAAAAAATCACTGGATTCAGCAGTTCTCGCTGTGTAGCAATCTCAAAAATAGGGCTGGGCGATGTCTAGAATTAAATATGATAGATTGGCATCTTTATATCATGATATTCCAATATATCGATTTAGGAAAGTTCCCCACTGGGGGGGGGGGGGGGGGGAGTGATGGGCGGAGCACCGGAAGTCCATAAAATGATTAAGTGGTCACAGGCCTTTGCAACGATATGTCATATGAGAAGTAACAGCAAAATTTAGAAAATGGGGAACAGATGGCATAAGTTCCCACAGCTGCCATCTTGGAATTTTCTTGGCGTGAAAACCCCTTTTCCGCCAAGTAGTAAATGTCGCCAAGCACCGGTTTATACGCATGTTTCGCTTAACAAAAATAAAATGTAAATAATAAACAAAATTCGCTAAAGTGGTAATCAGTAATCTTGTATGAGCACTTCGTGCACATTAACCGAAAAAAAACATCACTGCATTCAGCAGTTCTCGCTTTCTAGCAATCTCAAAATGTAAAAAACCCTTAAAGAAGCAAAATATACATAAAAAACGAAACTCTCTAAAGTGGCAATCAGTAATCTTGTATGAGCGCTTCGCGCACATTAACCGAAAAAAAACATCACTGCATTTGGCAGTTCTCCCGGTGTAGCATTGTTAAAATTCAGCAGTTCTCGCGCTCTAGCAATCTTAAAATGTAAAAAACTCTTAAAGCAGCAAAATATACATAAAATTATCAACATACCTTAACAGATATCTGCTTTCTTGAAAGCTCCAGTACGAAATCTCTCTCATAACACCACCATCATTTTCCAAAATAGGCTTATGAATACGCATTGAGACACAATAAACAAACTTACTTTTCTTCTCAAAATTTCTTCATATTTTTTAATTACTTCAGCAAAAGCGTTTAAACGGATTACAGAAACCATAGTCAGTCAAATACATCCAATAAATTTAACATAAAAATAAAAAGACAGACCGATATAACACGCTATCAAAATACATCCACAAAATCGACCACTTCTCAGGGGTTGCCAGAACACAACACGTCAGAATACATACGTCACATGGGGTTCCACATATTGAGGTTGCCATATTTTAAACACCGCCAACACGCCAACAAAAAATCGCCGAACAATTCAAAACAACAGCTGAGAGAACATAAGGCATCTAAGCCGAAAAGGGCCTTCCAGCGGGGGGGAGTAAGGAGAGGGACGCTGAAGGTGCATATCATGAATAAGTGGTCACAGGCTTTACCAACGATATGTCACATGACGGGTTCGACAAAATTTAGGAAAGTGCCCCCAGGGGGGCAAAGTGGTGGGTGGAGCACCAGAAGTGCATAAAATGATTAAACGGTCACAGGCTTTTCCAACGATATGTCACGTGACGGCAAAATTTGGGAAAGAGCCCTCCCGTGGGGGAGAGGGGCGCTGAAGGTGCATAACATGAATAAGCGGTCACAGGCCTTTCCAACAATATGTTACATGGCGGGTGTCGACAAAATTTAGGAAAGTGTCCCCCTGGGATGCAAAGTGGTGGGCAGAGCACCGAAAGTGCATAAAATGATTAGGGGGACTCCGGGATAAAATGGGTATATTTTATATATTATTTTTTTTTATTTTACCAGACAATTTTTTTTGAAAAATTTAAAGTATGAATGAAATGCTCACATATCTGACAATATTTAAACTTGGTAAAAACAAAGTAGCAATATATATACTGGGCTTGGCAGCCATTTTGTTTTTCAGAAGATAGAACAAAGTGTTTTTAGTGGATGATAAACTTCTTTCCAAAAAAATATACAGGAAGAATTTTAAAAATAAACTGTTTGGATTTTAAAGAAGAAGGATTTTTCTAGTAGAAAACTCATAAAATGAGTAAATTTATTTACTCAGAAAAATTTTATACCATTTTTTGTCACATGGGGTAAAATGGGTATAGGCCATCTTTTTTGTGCGAGTTGAGGTCAATATATGAATGTATGAATATTGATCAAAATTGAAAGATCTTTGAGAGCAAATTTTTATTGATCCTATGTTTAAAACCGAAATTATTTTTTGTTACATGAAATTAGGCTATAAATTAGTCACAAACATCAGTTATCCGTGCTACACGTTGGAATGTAAACATTAAAAATATCTGTTAACAGACAATTTCTCAAAAATCACATTAAATCAAAGTACCGTATTATCGGCCATAAATTAAATTAAAACATATGTGCTAACTATACTAAATTATTGAATTGGATGGATTAAAAGAGGACAAACAGTAAAAAGAGTTGAAGCAACCCATGGAAGTTAAACCAGAGGTTCTTGCTGCAATGAATCCAATGATTGGTGACTGGGTCCTTGTGAAATTCAGTGTAAAGAAGTCTGATCAAGAATTCACAGGTCTTATTATTGATATCCCTGATGAAGATGAATACACTGAAGTTTGTAACAAAGTCATATGCCAGATTATTTTATGCCTTCCCTGAGAAAGACGACATTGCTGATGTGCAGGCATCCCGAATTGTCAGAAAGTCTATCTCAACCAAGCTGCACCATTCGTTGCCAGTATACATTTTGTACATAAAATTTCATTCAGTTATAGCTAGTTAACTTTATAAATTGCTTTTGATTAAAAAATTTTTTTCAGTTAACTTAATTTCTCATTTTTTCCTACAGATACTCATGCTGATGTCTATCTGATTTTGAAGTGCATTAAATTAAAATAAAAGTTTTAAAATGAAACACTGTTAGAAACATGATTCAGAGCATGAACGTAAATTGATGTAGTGAAAATTGGGAGCAGTTTGGGGTGGGAGGGGTGTAGGATAGGATTTGTCGGTACTTGCATCTTATTTCTACTAGTTTCATAAGTGTTTTTGGTTTGTCAAGAAAAAAATGTAAATAAACTGAAAGTGGCGGGTTTTGCCCTCCCTCCTCACCCCACTTTATATATATATGACTCAGAGGATGAAGGTATAAAACTTTTAAATGGTTTACACATCAATTATAATGTAATTAAACTTTAACCAGCATATACCCGTTTTACCCCAAACCACGGGGTAAAATGGATATACACCGGGGTAAAATAGGTATAGACTTTTACACAAAAAGGAAACAAAAATTATGTTTAATTTAGACCTAAGATACATAATGTAAAAGATATTGAACAAAAACATGATATTTCATAATGTTTCTGCTATGAAACATTAAAATTAAAAAAGCTGTTTTTTATACCCATTTTACTCCGGGTGACCCTAAGCAGTCACAGGCTTTTGACACGTCACATGAGGGGTGACGGCAAAATTTAGAAAAAGGCCCTCCCACAGGAGGGGAGTGGGGAAAGGGACACCGAAGGTGCATAACACGAATAAGCGGCCACAGGCCATTCCACCGATATGTTACATGATGGATGTCGGCCAAATTTAGAAAAGTGCCCCCCCCCCCCAAAAAATGTGGAAGCGCGGGGAGCTTCACCGCAAATGCATAAAATGAATAAGTGGTCACAGGCCTTTCTAACGATATGCCACATGAGGGGGTCTCGGCCAAAATTAAAAAAGTGGCCATGGGGACCGGACTATATAATTATTATTTCATTTGTCTAATTAAATCCACTGTTGCAAATAAAATGTTATATTTCATTTCTTTATCGCCCTGATTCACACATTGTTCAATAGCAAAGAGCAAATATTCATCAACACTGCTGAAATCTAAATACCAACGCATATGCTCAGAGATTCAGCTTATACCATCAATACTGTAAAAAAATATATCTGCTGTCAGCGATCGCATCGAAAACTACATGTATGATATTTATCATCCACCGAAACGAAATCACATATACCAGTAGTATCATGAACATCGAACCCGAGGAGTCAGTATTTAATATCAGGATTTAGGCTGGGAGGAGTCTCACCGTTACTATCAAGAATACCGAAACCCAGGAATCGGTATTTTTAATACCACGATTTAGACTTGAGAGAAGTCACTCCATTAGTATCATAATAATCAGAACAGTTGATTCGGTATTTAATACCACGGTTTAGACTGGGAGAATCTAGTGAACTCGCAACCGAAGAAGCACTGCTTAATGTTGCGGTTTAATGAAGAACCATAATAATCGCGGTTTATATCACGATTATGATATTCATGATATACCATTTTGTAGGGGTTTTTAATATCATTATCACGATTTGCATTTTATATCGGTTTTATTGATAGGGGAGACTTGGGAGAGTTGATCCCTAGGTCTAAAACCAGAGAAAAAATGCAATTAAGTTTCTGAACCTGGAAACATTAATAAAGTGATTCCTTATCAATAGATCTAGCAACATAATTTCATTCATCCATTTTTATTTTTGTTGTAAGAAAGGAATCTCTATTTTCTTACCATCAAACTTCTTTTTGAGTAGGTAGTTTGTGTTTCATATTTTTTGCTAAATATACCTAAATTACTTAATATTATCATTCCTTACTGCTTAAATGCTGTTATTTAAATCCAATACAGCTTCTTTATTTTTTATTTAACAATTTTTCCCCAAACATGCACGTTAGGGACACTTGATCCCTGTTGTATGGGGAGACTTGATCCTGGGGATCGAGTGTCTCCAAATCAAAATTAAGCTAAATTAATGTTAAATTTTATTAAACCCCTATTTCTCATTGTGACATTTCGATATTATCTGTATTAGTTATAATATGGTTGCCTTGATTTTAGATGGTTGACAAAGATAGAAAATTAATCTGTGGCTGCATATGATGGTTAACAAGCACATGGTGGATGAATGCACACGTGAGACATACATCTAACTTTGCAAAATTTTTACAGCTCTTCGTAAAGAATGTAAGATATTATAATCAAAACAGTAAAGTATTAATCATAATGAATAATCATGATAACCATATAAGCATTGAGAGTTTGAATTATGCCAAAGAAAATGGAAAAAATATCACTGCACACTTCTCACAAATTACAGCCTCTGGATTGTACTGTATATGGACCACCTAAAAGATATTTTAATGTGGCTGGTCAAGACTGGATGACTAATCATCCTTCTTAAATGACAACGATTTATCAAATTGCAGAACTAATCAGAACTGCCTATCCTAAAGCCATGGTGACAACTAACATAATAAATGGGTTTAAAATCACTGGAATATATCCCTTAAATAGGAATTTCTGAAGATTATTTTTTATCATCTTTTGTCTCAAATTAACCATTAAGTCCAACAAGCAGTAAAAAAATACAGTTAACCCAAACATAGTCACACCAGAAGACCTACAAGCTTTTCCTAAAGTTTCGTTACCAAAAATGGGAAAATCTAAAGAAAGGAAAAAAGGGTCTTCAAAAATTTTGACAAGCACACCAACTAAAAGACAGAATGAAGAAGAAATACAAGATTGTCAACTAAGAAACAAAAATCGGGAAAAACTCATGTTATCTAGAACTATCATTTCATCTCAAGAAAAAAAGTAAAAACACTGAAAAAGAAAATTAGTCATTTCGTTGGAAAAATTTAAAAGAGGATTTTATCATCTGAATTTGAAATCAATTTTCTAAGAAAACGAGGACTTAATTTTGACCAATTTATTTATCCAGAAAATGTTGACAATAGTGTTGTGGACAATGATGACATTGTCAAAAAACTACCCAATATTATGGAATTTTTCAAACTGCAATAATTTCAATATTTACATTTGATTTTTCAACTTTTGAAAATGTTTTTTGATTATTAATCGTGTTTTCCCGCCCTTTTTACATGTTAGTCAACAATAAATTTGATTTCTACTACTTAATTTGAATAATTTTTATGCATCTGTTTCAGAGACCAAGTCTCCCTTGACAAGGGATCAAGTCTCCTTGCAGCTGGGGAGCATTGATCCTTTTTTTATTTTTTGGAAAATAATTTATTCTTATTTTAAAAATGGTTTTTCAAAAATAAAAAAAATACTACAACAAGAAAGACACATGAGCCTTTAACAATAACTGGAAACATTTTTTAAAAGTTTTGTTTTTTCCAAACTAAAATTTTAAAACTGAAAAAGGGATCAAGTCTCCCCTATATCGCCCAGCCCTACTCAAAATACAGCAGCTCTCGCTCTGTAGCAATCTCAAAATGTACAAAACTCGTTAAAGCGGCAATCGGTAATCGTCATATGAATGCTTACGCATTCATTAACCGAAAAAAAAAAATCGCTGGATTCAGCAGTTCTCACTCTGTAGCAGTCTCAAAATGTACAAAATTCGTAAGGGCAGCATACATGAGAAATGTACAATAAACGGCTAATATAAAACACTACAACAAAAAGTGCATAAAATTATTAACATACCTTAACAGACATCTCCGTTCTTGAAAACAAACTCTAAAAAATGTTGAATTGCCATAATTTCGTAAATTTCCAGTCAAACTTTATTTAACTTTCCAGCAAAAAAATGAACAAATACTCACAATTTCCAATTAAATTACACAGGTACTTTAACTTTCAAATTTTACAACTAAAAACAGCAAAAAAAAAAAATTAACAAATATTAACAATAACAAAATTTTGACTTGCAGACATTCTATTTTTACAAATGCAGAGCTGAGTTGTCAAAACACCGCTGAGCTAATTGTGAATAAAAGTTTTCAGGTAGGAGGTAGGCGTAACCAGGGCTTAATTTCTTAGAAAAAAAGTACTGGAGCCCTAACATTCTGCAGTACCGGTACTAACGACTGTATCATCCCCCCCCCCCCCTTGTCAATCCAATCTCCATATTTGTATTTCGTACATTACTAGGTTGAACAAAAAGTTCTGGGAAATTTGTGAAAGTTGCGTTGTTATGCACAAATTAACAACAAAAGCTACAAGGACTATTCTTCAAAGTAAATACCGTCATAGTCCACGACTTTCTGCCAGATTCCGGATTTGCTGGAAGTACCATGGCGGCTCCTTGGAATCGAAAAACTCTTGACATGCTTCAACTTCATTAAAGGATTCAAATCGACGGCCATTGAAAAAGTGTTGCATTGATCGAAAAAGACTGTAATTGGATTCCTGAACTCCTATAGATATACCATTAGGACTCCTATATATGATACAAATTTTGGTAACTATTACTGCAAATTAAAAATTTCTCAGACCTTTTTGCTCAATCTAATATTTGCAAAATTTAAAGCATTTTTTTTCTTTAGCAAAATAAAAATTTTAAATATATCTATCAGCATATACTTAGCTGTCAGCTATTCCACTTTTTAGTTATCACTCCTTCTGAATAGTAAACTTTGCCGAATTTTAATGTTAATTAATTGCAGAATTCTGTGATTAAATAGGGTAAGGATTATGATTTGAAAATAGTGTTAACACTAAAAACGAATAGCTCGCAGCTACGCATTTTTCAGAAAAAATGAGTGAAATTTACAGAAATTAATATTTATATGCTGAAGAATGGAACAATGCTTTTTAATTTCCTATAAAATGTGCATATCTTAAACTATAATCAAGGTCTTCCTCATAACAATTTTTTGTGGTGAGTCCCTGAAAATCAGATTAAATTAAAAATTTGACACAGTTATCGAAAAGATTCAATGTTTTTATAGAAAAAGAGGAAACACTGCTCGATTTCTTTCTATCAGAATAACAATACATGGCAATTATATCTGCCTACAACTGAAAGTGGCTTCGTAAATGTTCAGAGCAGAGTCTTAACATGGCAGTGCTCGATACAAAATAAATAGAAAAATCACTAACATAATTTTTTTACTCATACGCAATAGAAGACTAAAAGCCTCAAGCTAATGATGGTTTGCTAAAAACAGAAAATATTCTTTTCAGGTTAGATATCTAAATAAAAAAAACAGCCAATTAAAAATTATCCTACTGTCAAAAAAGAAAATCGAACTGAAAGCAAATTCGTTGTTCAGTCACTTGAGTAGCGCTGTATCAACACGTCGTCAACATAAAATTGAATATAATAAATTTGAAATAGCAAAACACGATTTCTGTTTTCCCTTCATTCTGAACAAAATAGCATTAAAATGATTTGAAAAAGAATATAATACGTAATTTTCAATGAGCGAAAGTTTTTTTTTTTTCTATACATGAATAAATAAATTTGAATGCAAGACAGATTGAGCTCGAGTCAGTCCAAGCCCAAAAACAAATATAAAAATTGAGACCATTTTATCGCCATCTCCTACATGTGCGACATATTACGTCACGTATAAGTGTTTTGATAAAAAAGAATGCAAAAGCTTGGGGATGGAATGGAAAGGAAAGGGTAATTTAGGCTTTGGTTTTTCAGAAGCGCTATTGCACTGGGTTCCGGAGCCCTGTATTTATGATCTCCGGTGAATTCCGACCAATATTTAAAAATTTACTAAAAACAGAGAAGTACCGAAGCTGGGCTCTGGTGCAAATTAAGCCCTGGGCGTAACCATCCAACACAACAAATCAACCAATCCCAATTCAAGATTAGACCACTGTAGGCGTGGAAAGAATTTACGAAGTGAACTGGTAACAACAAAAATCCATTATCGCCTCACCAAATGGAACGATGCCAAGTGTCTCGACTGTTTTGGGATTCAGCCAGTAAATTTATAAAGAGAATTTTACTAATCTTCTAATAGCTGACTTGTTTCAAAAATTAAAATATGTAATCATAAAATACGTAATACTGAACTAAATAATCAGCTTTGTCAAATATTGATTCATTAAAATCTTGAAAATAGAATCGAAAAAAATTCCTCTTTAAACAGGAACTTTATACCATATCATCCTTAGATTCTTCTATGCCTTGGCGGCATACACCAGACAGGACAATTTTAACAATACCATGCTAAACATAGATGAGAGAAAAATCAACAAACAAAATCTTCATTTGCCACCCCCTTCGCCTTCCGTTCTGGCACCCGGGGCACATCACCCCTCTGCCACCCCTTAGTTTTAGCCCTGGAATTTTTTTTTACATAATTTTCTTCAAAATGAATACCTATATTGTTTGTATTCTGTGTAAAGACTATCAGGATTGGCTGAATTCACAACTCGCTTATTATTTTAAAGTGACATGTTCTCTAAAAAATATTCTCATTAAATCTGTCTGCATCAATAATTTCATAAATTATATCTTTTGACTATGGATGTAGATGAAATTTCGACATTGAAAGTCTCTAAATTTAGTTTTAACTGTAGTTTGCTCTCAAAAATCTCTTTAAAGTAATTAGCTATGCATCATGAAATCATGAAATAACTAATAAAACAGCTGTTTTCAAATGAATGTGAAAACTATTTTATCATTAACCAAGGCATTTGAGTTAATATAGCATAAAAACCTGAGGGGGTGGGGAACTGTAGAAACCATAAAAAAATTCATTTTAGACCGGTTTCATCTTAACAGATGTACAGTCAAGGGTCGGGAATACATGCACCCATTAATTGCAATTTAGCAAAAAGTAAATGTCCTGTATTTTGCCAATCTGTCGCTGAAAAACATCAAGAATTTCATCAGTTGATCATGGAAAAAAATGCAAATTTCACCAAACAATCATGGAAAAAGTAGCTAATTTCGTGAAATGATAACGGAAAAAATTACGAATGTCATCAAATGGTCGCGAAAACACCTATCAAATTTTCTCAATCGGTGGGGGGAAAATATCATAAACTTTGCCAGTCTGTTGTTGAAAAATATTGCTGAAAAAACTTGTGAATTTCGTCAATAGATCGCAAAAAACCCCACAAATTTCATAAAACAATCAAGGAAACACATAGCGAATTTTATCAAAAGATCATGGAAGTACATAGCAAATTTTGTCAATCAGTTTCGGAAGATATCGTGAATTTTGTATACCAGTCTCAGAAAAATATCAAGAACGTCGACAAATGTGCGAATCACAGGAAAAAAAAAAAAAAAAAAAAAACACGAATTTTGGCAATTGATTGCGAACCCCCCCCCCCCCCCCCCCCCCCTGCAAATTTCGTGAAACGGAAAATAATTGTGAATTTCATGAAATGATCTCTGAAAAAAATCAGTGAATGTCATCAAATGGTCACAAAAAAAATTATTGTGAAACTGAATTGATCACGATGTAATCAGCCCAAGAATTTTATTGCTATAATTGTGTGTGTTTTTTGTGTCAATATGTGTTGGTGTGTGGTAATATTTTGTGTATGAATATTTTTATATCATTTCAAATTTTTAAAGCTAGAGTTTAGATTTTTGCACAAAAAAAATATTTGTGAAAGTATTTTCTAAAATTTATTGTATTCATGTTTGTATCACAATCTTCTTTCTTTTATTTCCTGTAGGTTGAGTTAGAACGCCTTAATACTGCAACAGATTTAATTAATAAATTAGAAATTGAACTTGATGTGAGTATCTCATTTTTTAATTGTTTATATAATTTGTATGTAAAGTAGTTTAAATTAAAATAATTTATCTTTCACATTTTTACTAATAAAGGTATTTCTAATGAATTACTGGAAGATTATAAAATTCTTTTCTGGTATATTTGATTTTTTATAATTTACAAATTGGTAAATACATTTTTTTAACGAGTAGATTGTTTATAAAAAAAGTTATAAATTAATGTTTGTGGGTCATTCCATGGTAACTTACATTACTTTTAGGACAATTTACTGCAGTAATTTTTGTAATATAACACCAAAAAATATTGAAATGTATAGTTGACATGATTTGCTAGTTAAACATACCCAAAGGGCAATTTGGTTGAAAATTTCCTAAAAAATTAGAATGAAAATTACATTTTTTTATGGTAACTTATGTTTCTTTTTCAGTAATTTCAGTTACCACAATAAATATAACTGCCAGATTTCAAGAAATTACAATAAAATTAGGTGATTTTTATCTAAATTGAGCTTTGAATAGGTTTAATTAACAAATAATGTCAACTAACTTTCTTCACACGCACATTTTTAACATTTTTTTTTGTTGTTATATTACTAAAATTACTGAAGTAAATTGTTCTACATGTAACGGAAGTTACCATGGAATGACCCTTGTATGAAAAAATGTATGGGTATTGAGTTTTAGTAAAGAATGTGCCCTTTCCTTTCTTGAACAGGATGAACATTCACCTTCCATATTGGTAGTTAAGTTATTGATCTCTTGTATTAAAAGTAATGACCATGTATGGTCCATCCCTTCTTGGAAAAAGTTGAATGATGTATTTGTATAATCTATCTATATATAACAGTCATATTTAATCTATGAGCTGATTTGTATGTTGTCCATCAATTTTTTGTGTTGGTCCCAAGACACACAATCATGGCTCGGCAGATGGGCTCATTAAGTTTCGACTGGCAACCAAAATATTTATCTGTCGAGTATGTTTTTGTTACAGCTTTATTGCATCAACTTTTTCCTATCTTTTTTCTTTTAATGCAAAATTGACCTTAAAAATAAACACGAACAACACTCCTCTCTCTGTGCGTGGCAAACAGGGATCTTCTTGTCTTATTCTTAATAGAAAAACTGAGCTTAAATAACATTTTACCTCTTGTGCATGGAAAACAGTAATAGCTTTTCTTCATTCTCCAGCCAGCTTGCGTGTCACGTGACTGGAATGCTGGAGGGGTCCAAAGTGTTCACTTTATTATCGTTATTCATGAAATGTACGTCTAGAAGGGGTAAGTTACATTTGAGAGAAAATATACCGTATTCCCCCGCATTAGCCGGCATGCCGGAAAAAATCGAGGTATACCAGCATGCCGGAAAATATGAGGTTTCGCTATTGGAGGATGGGCTGCTGATTTATTTTGGTTTTTGTAACAACATTTTACATTTTAAGGAAAAAACATCAATACTTATTTTTCCCTTGTCTCTGTCTATATATTGGATATGTGGTTTGATCTGTCGCAGTAGAAAAATTATGACTTTAAAGTTATGGAATCCATATTATGCAGAACAACTGGTAAGGAAAACTACGATACACAGTTATATTGAGCACAATGGCCTATGAAACAAAACTGAAACCAATTTTAATTTTTAAAGGCTTAAAAAATATTCCAAAGTCAGATTTCCCAAAGGATGTTGTAGTCACTGTGTCCATGAAAGGTTCTATGTATTGTGACTTGATGAATATATATAAGCAAAAAGTTTGGGATAATTGCCCTAATTTTTTCTTAAAACCAAATTCCATCTAAGTATTGGACAGTGCAAAACCCCATCTAAAAACAACCAGTGATGCCGCTGTACTTGAAAAAACCTGGGTCCCCGGGACCCAGGATTTCCAAAAATCTGGGTCCCTTTTTTACAAAAGCGGGTCCCCATCAATAATAATTTATATTTTAAAGGAATAAATGAAAGTTGTTTATTAAGATAAATGAAATGCATTAATTATTGTTTTAACAATAATTAAATAATGAATTAAAACCAGCATTATTTGCACTCAAATAAGATATTTTTAAAAAATATTAAGAGAAATTTTCTTTACTTTTTTAAAAGTAAAAATGCAAGATACAATTTTAATTGTAAAATAATGTTTATTTGAGAGTAGAAGATACCAAGTTCCACTAACAAGTATCACTAATGTTCGCATTCTTTTAAAAAGAGGCAAGGCGGGTTTATTGAAAAAGATATTTTTGCTGAAAAAAAGAACACTTATGTTAAGTAAAGGTGTACTTTTCGTTGAATGAATGGGTGCTTTCATTATTATACTTCCCATTGAATTATTTGTCAGCATAGATCTGTGTTGGAATCAGACATTTTCCTTGGAAGGGAAATTTATATCTAAATCACTAATAAGCATCAAATCTTAAATGTTCTGAAGGCGGGAGACATTTCAATGCAGTAAGAACGAGGGGGGGGGGGGGTGATTTTTACTGGTCCACCTAATGAATATAAATATTATCAAAGTACACTGAAATCATGCTGTATTTTTAAGAATCTCATATAAAAGAAATTAAATCCCATTTTATGAATTTTCTACCTATAAGTTTAGTTTGCACATCTTTTTTGGTGCTTTGACTAAATTCACGTTTTTTCTGCGTTACTTTGACGAAATTCGCGTTTTTCCGCGATCCTTTTGTTGAAATTCGCTATTTTTTCGCAAGTCTGTCACGAAAATCATGTTTTTTTCCGCGATACTTTGACAAAATTCGGCTTTATTCCGCAATTTTTTGACGAAATTTGCTATTTTTTCGCAATCTTTTGTCGAAAGACACTATTTTGTCTCAGCCCTTTTACGAAAATAGCGTTTTTTCCGCTATATTTTCATGAAATTTGTGCTTTTTTCGCGATCCTTTGACGAAAATCGGCTTTTTTACATTATTTTTTGACGACATTTGCTATTTTTGGGGATCCTTTGATGAAAAACAACTATTTTTTCGCGATCCTTTGACGAGAATCGGCTTTTTCCGCGATTTTTTGATGAAATTTGCGCTTTTTTCGCGATCCTTTGACAAAATTCGGTTTTTTGACGAAATTCGCTATTTTTTCGCGATCTTTTAACGAAATACGCTAATTTGTCGCGGCCCTTCTACGAAAGTCGCGTTTTTCGCAATATTTTGATGAAATTTGCGCTTATTTCAGCGATATTTTCATGAAATTTGCGCTTATTTCCGCGATTTTTTGACGAAATTCGCTTTTTATTTCGCGATGCTTTGACGAAATACGCTATTTTTTCGCGGCCCTTTTACGAAAAGCGCTGCTTTTGCACGATATTTTGATGAGATTTACGCTTTTTTCACGATTCTTTGACGAAAATCGTCTGTTTTCCGCGATTTTTTCACGAAATTACGCGTCCCACGGGACGCGTAAGAGCTATTTTTTTGCGTCCCGTATCCGATTTTTCGCGTAATTTACGCGCTATAGCGCGTCCGCGGCATCCCTGACAACTGTTAAATAACAACATTATAAAACAGAGTTTGTAATAATTCCTGGAGGTTTGACACTATTGTTACTGCCCACGGATGTGCATTGGAATAAAACTTTTAAAGCATAAATTAGGCGTTGGAGTGATTGACTAAGAAATGGAGAGCAGGAATTCACAAAGTCTGGTAAACGTCGATCTGCTTCGTATCTTACTATAGCTCTCTGGGTAAAGACAGTATGGGAAAAAGTTTCCGAGAACTTAATTAAACGAGTGTTGTTAAATTAATGTGGTTTAACTAAGAAAAGAAACATAGACTTTTTACACAATCGTTAGAAAGAACTTATTCAAAAGAATGCTATTCATATTCTCATGCCAAAGACGAGACTTCTGGTCTAACAGAGGAAGAAAGCAAGTATGGTGATAATGAATGATTAAATATACAGCAAATTTTGTATTTTTAATTTAGGACTAAGAATGGAAAACGCTGAAAGTCCAAAAGAGGAAATTTTTCAAGAGAGCGAAAAAAAGGAGGCGAAAGCACCTCATTTGCCACACTTGATGAACAATTTTTGACTTGATTGAACTATTACTGCTAGGGTTAACACTTCAAGCGTTTTTGTGTTTGTTAAGCTTGACATTTAAGACATTTTTTTTCATAAAAAAAAGATTTTCGATTTTTTGGTATTTTCAATGTTTTCCATTCTTAGTCCGCTGATCTTTCTTATTTCAAAACCCTGTATTTCAGTTAAATTTCAGTTTTTTAAATTATCATATAAAATTACATTTTTGATATAATGCAACCCATATTTCTCTCTTTATATATTTAGATAATTATTATATTTTTTTCTTATTTTATATATATTAAGAATATTTCGTTCATGTAATAATTTATGAGATAATCCGTTTCTATATTGTAAATATCAGATGGGTGCTAGGCAGAGAGCTTTGTGTGAAATGGTATATGAAACACGTTTTTATTATCTTGAATATTTAAAAAAAAAGTAAACTAAATAATTATAATAGTGGGGACGCACTCTATATTGCACCCCTTGTCCCCAACACCAATAGCTGCTACTGATTACAGCTAATGAACCTGATTCCTTTCCAATTTTGAAAATCCTCGCTTTTTCCGGCATGCCGGGAAAGACTAGGGACTAATATTAAAAAATTTGGTCGCCCTCGAATTTTGCGGCATGCCGGCTAATGCGGGGGAATACGGTACTAAAATGTAAAAAAAAAAGTTCCCTTTTATAGGAATGAGCTGAGGATTAATTTAAAAAATAACTTCTTCATTTATGCTACTTTAAAAAAGGAATAGTGCATGAGTAGGATGGATCAGCTACAATTAATTTTTATTACCTGGTATCCACAAATAATCAAATGAAGCTGTAGAAGCCAAAAGGGAATGATGCACTTGAGTTTTTTTTTTTTTTTTTTTTTTTTTTTCTACTTGCTGAGCACTCTCAGTCGACTTGTTAATTGATGCTATGTAAACTACCTATAGTTTTTTCCCTGATCGGGCAGATTCTGATTAAGTAATACTATGCTTGAAAAAGAGTTTATTTATTTATGAATATTACACAATAATCTTTGAGACATCCAAGAAATTAATTAGTTTTGATATTTTTTATTCCATTAAAATTTGTTTTATAAGCACTTAAAGAATCAGTTGACATTTTTTAAAAATATTTTGTTTTACTTCATTTTGTATTTTAGTTTATACCAAGAATATGGAAAAGAATATTGTATAATGCTGCACATTTGTTTTGTAATCTTTCATTTTTTTTCTGTGGCTATTTTTTAATATGAATGTCAAAAGAAAAAAATCTACATTTTGCTTGATATCAAAAAAGAAAGTTAAAAAAAAAACATTGAAATCAAATTAAATCATTCATGGGCCGTAGAATCTGATTTAGTTGGATATCCAGTTTCAAAACATGCTTAGTTTATTTGCTTCTTCATATATCAACTTTCATGGCTTCTTTGGACTTAAACAAAAATAAATGTTCGATGCTTGCAGCAAATAATTTACAATATATTATTTTCTGCTCCTGATAAAAATACCTGTCACTTTTTCTTTCTACTGGTATGGAATGCCAGTATTATCATATATGTCTGTTTTCCAGTTTGCTGCACATATCTAGCTAACATGCGATAATTGATGTTAATGCGGCTCTTGAAAAAAAAAATCCTCTGCTCAATAATGCAAAAATTTGACTCATTTTTAAGAACAGAAGCTTGACACTTGCAGGCATGATTTTTGAAGTGATTTGTAATCTAACAGTTCTTCCATTTTATGATAAAGGAAATTCATCTTGAGTTATGAGTGATTATTATCTCAGGATGACAGTTTTTTCTTTTTCTTGCGCTGTCACATCCAGAAATTCAGTTGAAGCATCAACTTTAACAGCATTTTAAGAAAAATCTTTTATTGAAAAATGGGAAAACAGTTTGATTACATAGTTTCTGAATAAGAGTACCTGCCAATTAGATATGTTTGCAAAGAAAAATGAATTTAAAAAATGTGTGAGAAAGTAGCCAGTTTATATTTCGAAAAAACCTTAAAATCGTGGATTGCTTGACAAATTGAAAATTCTCTTTACTTCTTTCAGCACAGTGTCAGGAGAAATCTCCAGCAATGAAGAACAGTACTTTTTAAAAGAATTTTCACCATTTTAAAAAACGAGTTTACTTCCTGAAATGAAATACAATTAGGTGGTTTCTGTGACTGGGCTTAAATGTCACGTGAGACAATTTGCCCTGATTATGCTGTGAAAACTAATCCCATTTGAAAGAAATCTTTAGAGTGTTATCCAATACAGTACAGAACCTATTATCCGGAATCTTCGGGACCGAAGGTTTTCTGGATTTTGGAATTTTTCGGATTCCGAGTCCTCCTGAAATTCTCTCAAAGAATCGCGGGGGAAAATGCAAATTTCGTCAAAGAATTGCCAAAAAAAAAAAAAAAAAAAAAAAACCCACAATTTCTTCCAAAGATCACGAAAAAATTGCAAATTGCATCAAAATATAGCGAAAAAACAAATTTCTTCAAAGGATCGAAATAAAACCAGGCAATTCTGTCAAAAGATCGCTAAAAAAACCCCACAAATTTCGTCAAAAGATCGTGAAAAAACTGTGAATTTCATCAAAAGATCGTGAAAAACTGAATTTCATCAAGAGATCATGAAAAAATGAAATTTCTTCAAAGGATCATGAAAAATGTGCAAATTTAGTCAAAGGATCGCGAAAAAACCCCACAATTTCGTCAAAAGATCGCAAAAAAGTGCGAATTTTGTTAAAGGATCATAGGAAAATATGAAAGTTTTGTGAAAAAAATCACAAAATTTGTTAAAAGATTGCAAAAATAGTGCAAATTTCACCAAAGGATCACAGAAAAAATACGAATTTCGTTAAGGGGCAAAGGGACAGGCTTGTCGCGTCGAATTTTTCCGACAGATGGCTCTGATTGCAACAGGGTATCGGAAATTTGGCGAAATGAGATTTTTAAGGAAGAGAAAAAGATAAAAAGATAAAGCGCTTTCGCGCCAACCTCTGGTAATCTTATCACTCAGTGGAGGCGGAGTTTATTCCCTACCAGCTGTATGACGTGACTAGGATCTCCAATCATGTACCTCTTGGAAGGAAAAAGATGCTTTGCTTTGTACAATGACATTTTTTCGGGAACTTACAAATTAACTTCGAGAAGGCTCAAGGTTCAGGCAAGCACAGATTAACACTAGAAAGACGAGAATTTTACTCAAATTTTAGAAAAATATTTCACACCAGAATGTTTATTTTAAATTATTAACTTATCCATTTAACTAGTTTTTCTTTGCATCTTTTAAACTAGTTTTATAAAAAAAAATCCTGGTTCAAACCGAGATATATTCATGTGGTAGCAGTCAAAATGACTGCTCGCAGGCTTTCTAGTGTTAAAAACGGTATACAAATTACTGGAGCGTGGATCTTTTAAAGAGGTCCGATTTTTTAAATAAAATAGCACGAGCACCTTTTTTTATTTTGTATAAAATTTTCTTTTTCAGCAGGGGGGGGGGGGGGGGGGTTAGACGTCTGCACGAGGCGGAATTTTCTGGCCCGGTGCAAAAATAAAAATATCAGACTCGACTCAATTTCCACCAAAAATGCCGATTTTTCTTAACATACAGTTGAAATTCTTTTCTGGAATACTTCATAAATATTCATGGAAAATTTTAACAGTATATTTGAGAATTTAGATTACTATATGTTCGCGAGCTAGAACATACATAATCGTAGCAGTAACAAACACTTAGACTCATTAGACTCTTAAATTTAAGTTTAGATTCCTTAATATCATTAATATGTTCAGAACGAAAGAAAAAAGGTGGTTAAAAACATCATAGCTTTTGAAGCTGTATATATATATATATATTTTAAGAGATTTTTGAAATATTTCTCTGTAATTTATTAAGGTATATTTCCAAATTTCCCGTTACCAAAAGTTGATTATTACTACTATCCTTTTTTCTACACAAATTACTTTCCCGAGGAGGCTACTTCAGTCATCTGAAAAGACCTGCTCGCTAATGTTAATTCAATGGGCGAAATTTTTTTTAAGAGGCTACTTCAGTCAAACGAATAGACTCGTTCGCTAATGATAATCCTATGAAAGAAATTTATAAAGATATCTCAGTCGCATTTCAATATTTTAAAAAGATTTTTTTTTTTGAATTGGATAACTGAGCTCGGTCTGTATGCAGGCCATTTTTTACTTTTTCGATTTTGATTGCAGATTTTTTTTATAAGGATGCTTTTACTTTCGAAACCAGTTTCGAAAATGAAAGTGTCCTCAATAAAAATACCTATAAACAAAATGGAAAAAGTAAACAACGGCCTTTGTACAGATCGATCTCAACTATTTCATGCAAAAAAAAATCATTTAAAAACAACTGAAATGTGACCGAACCGAGATATCTTTATAAATGTCTTCCATAGGATTAGCGTTAATGAATGGGTCTTTTCGCTTGACTGCATTGTTATCTCTATTATATGACTATGATGTTATATGACTGTTGCGTTCTCTTTTGCATTGCAATATTTTTAGCAGATTTTTTTGCATTGCAAAGCTGGGGGTCGATCGCTATAAAGACTTTTTTTTTTTTTACTTTTTAGATATTTTTTTTGCAGATTTTCTTTATTTCCTCTTACTTTCTTATTCTTTATTATTTTATTTATATTTTATTTTTCTTTCATTTTCTAAACCGGTTCCGAAAGTGAAGTAGAATATTGAAATGCAAATGAGATATCTTAAAAAATTTTCCCCATAAGATTAACATTAACGAACGGGTGCCTTTCGCACGATTGAAGTAACTTCTTAAGTCTACTACCGGCCCTCGTATTTTATCGGCTTAATTTCTATATCTGGTACATCGGCCCATTTAAGATTTAATCTTTTTATGGACATGGACCGGGGCCTAAGAAAAAAATAAACGGCCGGGCCCGTAATTTTGGATTCTGCCCGATTTTTTTTGTGCTGCCCGGTCCGGTCCGTTAAAACAATCGTCTTCAATCTGCCGGCTCGTTAGAAATTTTGACTTTACTTTGCCGACCGGGTACGGGCCATGCAGATCTCTAGGAGGGGGCATTTCAAGAGTTTCCGTTATGGGGCAAAGTTTTCTTTGAGCTGCAAGCTATGAAGTAACGTGCGGCATTGCGTGAACCATCCACAAAGTAGTAAAATCCCGCATAATAAGAAATGCTGTGCTCTATTTTACCTTCCTTAAATTATTTCATGAACACTTTTTAATTTCCATGGAAGTTATATATATTTTTTTTCTTTTGCGGAATTTCGTAAAATTAATTCGTGAATTGGTCGCGGAAAAGACCGCGAGTTTCTACAAACAATAATGGGAAAATACCGTGAATTTTGCCAAGATCGCAGAAACAAATTTCTCAAACGGTCGCAAAAAAAAAAAAAAAAAAAATTCGTCTGTCAACCGCAGAGAAAATAAATTAAATAAATAATGTATAAAAATGCTAGTTTACAAAATCATTCCCTGTTTCTGATATAAACAAAGTTTTAAGTAATCAATTAAAAGAATATACAATTAGATGGCTTTGGTAGAAATAAGACAGACATGCTTACATAATTATCTGCTCTATATATTTATTTACACTTCAACACTCGGCTAAAAACATACTAAAATAATTTTTCTGTATATAATCAACACGTACTCAAAACTCAAAGTTTGACTCCATTCTCTGAAAATTATGTTTCAGTTATTTTCCGCTTTTATGTAAAAGCGGAAAAATAGTTCGATTACAGTTTTGAACAAGAGCACTTGCCAGTCTGATACGTTTACGAACAAAAATTTGTCAGAAAGTAGCCAGTTTACATTTGAGTCTTCATTTTTTTTTTCAGTTTTATATAATTATATATTATACAATTATATATTAATAAACAATTTGAAAAGACATAATGAGGTAAAATCCATTTTCAACATTTGCTAAAGGTTTACATAAGTTACAAAAGTTAAGCAAAAGTATGTTGTAAAGATTTACATGTGTTTAAAAATCCATACCACTCAAAATTAGGTAACATATAAAAATGTGTAAGATATAAAAATGTATCCAACAGTGGAAAACTCACTTCCAGCAATTATGGATTTTAATCAGTTCCTGTGCCTGTAAGCAAATTTCGTGTCTCTCTGTAAAGGAACGATAATTGCGATAGAAAATAATCTATAGAAAATGTTTTGTGTACTCCAGTAAGTTTCATTATGTTTGATGTATCATAACATTATTAAAATGCAGTGCAAACGTTTTTTCCTCATAGATCATAATGTAAAAGAATTCTTTTGTGTGTATCTGTAAACGAACCACAAATTCTACTCACTTCTTTTTTTACTACCGAACATTCTATAAAAATCCTCAGTAACATAAAAATTTTATGGCAATCCGAGTACTATCTTTACCAGAGTTTGAGCATGGCAGGTGTTTGGAAAGTTTTAAAATGCATGCGTATTCAGAAATGTTTAAAAATCTGTCACAATTTAAGAATAATTTTTTATATGAGTATGATCTGTTTATTTATTATGCATTCATTTAGTACTCATGTAACAAGTCCAAGATATAGTTATATACTCTTGGAAGTTGTATTATTAACATGATTTGATATATTTAGATTATAATTCAGTTGTCATTTTCACCAGAGCTATAAGGTTTAATGTCGTCGGGATGTTGTTTCAATAGGTTAATGTACTACAATATTCAAGTAAGTTGTATAAAGCAGGTGTGCTTTCTTAACTCAACTAATTAAAAATAAAAGTAAACAATTTATATATTGATATCTTTTCAAAAACATTTTTAAGACAAGCCCGTAGCTGGAGGGGGTAGAAACAGTATTAGTCAGTGTTCGTGCTGGAAATATTTTTAACCGCCATAGCATGTTGACTCAAAATCATTGTTCTCTCAAAATTCCCCAACCTGACCAGATCAGGAAAGAGAATACAGCCTTAGGCATTTCTTACTTTGTGGAGATTTGCCCCTCGCCAAGAAACCTCTGAAACTAATTAGTTGATATCAGAGCAGGGATCCCACACGGATACAAGTTTCCTTTTCCTCCCCAATCCCAGTGATGATTTCAGCTGGATAGAAAGATTTCAGTTTGTCTTTCTCTACACCAGACCTGTTCCCAAAGGTGTGTATACCGTTGTATCACTGCCTTTTTACAGTGAAAAGATATGCTTATCAGTAAAACGCTTTTTCGTCTCTGATAACAAATACAGTAAAACCTCCCTAAACACCCACGTTCCGTTCCAATAAAAATGGGTTTCTCCGAGAGGTGGTCTGTTAATGGAGGTCATGTTTAATTTTAGATTTTAATTGTTGAAAATAGGTAACGATTAATGTTACTAAAAATTATTTTTCACATTAGGAAAAAATATAAAAATATAAGTATCAAAACAAAAGTTAATTACATACGTTAATTACTGCAGAGTTTAAAAAATGAATACATTGACATTTGCTTTGATTTTACAATTTTATCTTCTATAACTTTTAATTCGAAGTTCAGTACAAGGGCGGATCTAAAGAGTCCTCAAAAGTGTGGGGGGGGGGGGGAGCGATTTTGGAAATTTGGAGACTCCAATCTGATGCGCGGGTCGTGTTACTTCTACTTTTTCTTGCGGGTCGGATGTGGGTCCGGTTGACTTCTATTTTTTGCTGCTGGTCGGGTTAACTTATACTTTTTTGCTGTGGGTCGCGTTTGAGTCCGGTTGACTGCTACATTTTGCTGCGGGTCGGGTTAACATCTACCTTTTTGCTGCGGATCGGGTTTAGGTTGATTGATGGGTTGATTTTTGACGGCCGATTATCAACACGAGAGATATAGGCCCTAATGGGTGTGCCCTCCATGGGGGTCTTTCTAATAGAACCTAACCCGTATTTACGCATGGGAATCCACGGTTTCGTAGAAAACCATGAAAACTCTGAAACGGTTAGGCCGACGGGCGCGATTGGGTTCGAACCCAGCACCTTCCGTCTACCAGCTTCGAGGGCAGAACTTCTCATCCACTGGTGAGGCGGGTCGGGTTTAGGTCCGGATGACTTCTACTTTTCTGAGGCGGGTCGGGTTGACTTCTACTTTTTAGCTGTGCCTAGCGCATTGGGTTTGGGGCAGATTAACATACATTATTATTTCGGGTTTGGATGAGTTTCAGATTGGGTTTTCACTCTTGCGAGAAGGATTCGAGCCGACCCTAATTTTGAATAGAAAGTCTAAATATTTTTTAAGATAAAAACTACATACAGTACTAAAAGCTCCATAACGGGCACGCCCAAACAATTATTTAATAATATTTTCTAATATTCAGGATTATGTAAAAAATACCAATTTGTACAAGACTGCTTGTCTGTTTATATCTAAGATCAGTTGTAATTCACTAAAGAATGCTTTGAAACTTAAAAAACATTAAAAAACATATCGGATGTCCTGAAATGGACTGACTGATTTTAAAATTCAGTAACTTGCAAATGGTGACAGCAATTAAAAAAATCTTGCAGGAGGATTATGTAAGATGTCAGGAGATTTTTCACTGCGATTTTTTTATTTTACTTTACAATAGCAGCGATATATGGCGCTGCAAACAATAGTTGTTAAATCGGGCACCGATTTAGCGCCTATTGCTTGCAATACCATCTGCCATTGCTATTTTAAACTAAAATTAAGAATCGCAGTTAAAAAAAAAAAAAAAAAAAAAACACCTGATCAGGGGTGATTCTCAGTAAAAAAAAAAAAAAAAAAAAAAAAAAATTCTGAAATGTTACAGCAGAGAGGGGGCGAGGGGAATTCCCTCTTTGCACTAATTATTTTTGTTGCGGGTCGGGTTAGCTGTTTTCGATTCGGGTCAATTTCAGGCTGAGTGTAGATTCCTGCAAGTTGGGTTTGGGTTAACCCATTTTCTTCAAAAGTTAGTTGGGTATATTATTTCAGATTAAAAACTATACCTATAATAATAAACATATGTATGTGTGCTGTTTTCTAAAGAGACCACTGTATTTGTAAACGACTCTTTGATAAAATTCGCATTTCTTCCACGACTCTTTGACGAAATTTGCGTGTTTTCGCAGCCCTTTGATAAAATTCGCGTTTTTTCAGCGATTCTTTGAAGAAAATCGCGGAATAATTTAATGAAATGTGAGTTTTTTTTCGCGATCCTTTGACGAAATTCGCGTTTATTTTTACAAAATTTGCGTTTTCTCCGCGATTTTTTGAAGAAATTCGCTTTTTCCGTGATCATTTGAAGAAATGCGCGTTTTTTCAGTAGCCCTTTGACCAAATTCACATTTATCCGGCAATTCTTTGGTGAAATTGAAGTTATTTCCTGAGAGCAATTGACGAAATAGATTTTTTATGGCGACCATTTGTCAAAATTCACGATTATTGTTATGTCCGAATTTTCGGATTCAGGAAATATTTTTTTAATATTTGTAACAGAATGCCTTAACTTTCTCGCTGCGTATATATATATTATGAATATAGGTTCAAAAATTGCGCATTTTATTAGATGTTTGAAATCTGCATATATTTTAGAGTTCAAATATGTCCAAAATCTTTGTGAAAGAGTTTCTCTTTTAAATAGAACTAAATCATAAAAAAAAAAAAAAAAAAAAAAAAAAAAAAAGATTTGCTCCGGAATTCGCGGGTTGCGCAAATTTTGCCACTTTTACGTTGGCCGTAGAAATCGCGGGATACGCAGCGTGAGGGTTAAATTTTCGGAAATTTCGTTGCCGAGGTGCCCGTGATTGAGAAGTTTTACTGAATTTAGATTTCTTTAAAAATTTATTTAGTTTTTAATCTTATTGTATTTTAAAAGTTCAAAATATTGATTATAATCAGTACAACGTCGAAACACATTTCAAGTAAAAGCTTTACAAAAATTGAATATTTAATTTGGGGCCCCTAAAAGCGAAGGAGGAGGGAATAGGGGACACTGTTCAGTTTGCCCAACATTTAATCAAGTGCTCCTTCTGCAAAAAGTCCAACCCTGCATTATATAGAAGCATCATATACCGCTAAATAGAGGTGTCCAGTATTCGGAAGTGTCCGTTATGAAGGTTATTGGATCTCGGATACCTAATATCGGACACCTTTAATTAGCTACAGCCTTTTTTAATCAACAACCCTGACATATTTGTTTATTTTTACCTCACAAAAGCAGACACCTTCGATTATCGAACAAATTCCGCAGCCTGCAGATGTCCGCTGTTGAAAACTTTTACACACACACACACACATGAAAAAAAAAAAAAAAAAAAAAAAATTCATATTATAGGGGATATTTATCTTTTGAGTATCTTGAAACGATCAAAAACACCGCCTTTTTCAAAATACCAAAACGCAAATAATATGCAATTAAGATTTTTTTCCCTTTCTACCTAAACTATATATTCTTAACTGTATTATCAAAAAAAAAAAAAAAAAAAAAAGAAGGAAAAAAAAAAGAAAGAAAATGTTGTATATACAAAATTAATATTTAAATTTTAAATTTAAACCTTCATATTGCTAATGCGTGAGATAAAATCTAAGTGCTGCGCGCATGATAAAATTCTAAATTATGCATATAGAAAACAATTTTTGAACAAAATAGAATCGTACCACACCTACTTCTAAATTAAACCCAAAATATACACAAAAAGTTTCGTTTAAAATTCAATTTTAGTACAAAAAAAAAAAAAAAAAAAAATTCAAGTGCAAACAAATAAATAACCAAAATATGTTTTTTTTTTTTTTTTTTTTTTTCTTTTGTTCTACATGTAGACTATATAGAAACGCACATTTGTTTATTTTGCAAAAGCTGTAGTTTACATAGTTTGAAAGCAACAGTGCGCACAAACTTCAAATTTACTAATCAGAGAAAACGCTTTTTAAAGTTTCGATATCTACGGACCTTCAATTATACCCACCTATAAATGACCTTTTCCCTATCACCTTTTCTAATAAATGATTATAACTCAAGAAAAAAGTGCATATTTTTGAATGGGGTTTTTTTGCATATTGTTGAGAAATATTAAAACAATCAGAATAAAACAAAACCGAAAACTGATTTTTTGAAAGTTTTAAGGTCCTGTGCCCTCTTAAAATTAAAATTTTCTTTAAAATTTATACTGACACAAGGACAATTTAAAAAAAAAGTATAGATCAGATGATAATTACAGAAGATATTTAACTATCAATAAATAAAGAAAGAAATGTTATATTTTAATAACAAAGAAAAAATTAGTTCTAGTTTCAAAACTTTGTCTTAAATCTACACATAATCAGTAAAACCTAATAAAATAGCTAAAGAGATAAAGCGCAATCACTCTCCAAATAATTAAAAGTTTTATTGACATTATACAGTAAACTCTGTCTAAGGCGGAATCGATGGGGACTGAGAAAATTTTCCGTGGTAGACAATATTCCGGCTTATACAAAAAAGCTTCCCCTCCCGCACCCAAAAAACAAAAAACAAAAAAAAAAAAAAAAAAAAAAGCCCTCGAATTTGATGATTTCTTATTGATTTTCCTGACTCGAAAATCGGTTGAAAACTGAAATTCGGAAAGATCTTTTGTCTTTAGAGATAAATGAGAAACGCTATTCAATTTCTTAGTACTGCTGTAATACATGCAAATTGGAAGTTTACACACACACACACACACACAAAAACTAACAAAAACCCGTCAATAAACTTCGAGAATGAGATAGAAAGCTATAACTTTGAATTTGAGTACATCCTTAAAGTATAATATATTGCACTTTCGAAAAAATATATTTTCATAAATGTTCATTCTACTAGAAAAGTTAACTTTTAAATATAATTTTGCATATGAAAAAATGGCACAAGCATAAATTCCTTAAATTTAAACAGTTTCTGTTCTTTTGAATTAACTTTTTCAAGGTGTTACGGAATTTAACTAACATGCACGACATTGAGCATTTGACTTATCAGTTTTAAAGTTTAATAAACAAAATGCTTTTCATTTTTAAATTATCCTTTTTTCCGCCTTATGCAAAATTTTGGTTTCGGTGGGACCTTAAAATGCTTTCCGTTTCCGCGGTAGACAGATTTCCGGCTTATACAGAGTCCACCTTAGACAGAATTTACTGTATATATATTTTTCTCCTTCCAGTCTAATGACAGATGATTCATCATGCGGTTTTGATTACGATAGGGAAAATCGAATAAAATGGTTGAATAACAGCGTTGAATGGATGTTCAAAAAGTATTCGTTTAAATACTTATAATTCACCATGGTGTACAAAACATGAGTAGAGGAAACTTTATTAGACAAGGAAAGCATACATAATATAATAATTAAAAACAGTTATTAAATTGAGATGGTTACTATAAAGACATGGGTATTCCAGTACATATCACATAATAAACCTTTGAAAAATATAAAATCCGAATGAAACCGAAGTAAGCATTAACAAATGCTGTCTCATTCAATGCTTTTAAAAATATTGTACACATAAATAATACTATGAAACGACTCTTCGTGAAAAAAAATCCAGAACATGTTTTCTTACAAGCGTATTTACTACTAAATATCAATATTTTTCGCGAATATTTCATATAAAAATATAAATTCATACAAAATTGGATTAAATTACACATAAAATAAAATAAAAATTGAAATGTTACTTCTAGAGTTGATATTGATGCCAGCGATTTTCTAATTAGGTTTGAAGTCAACTGTATAGTAAGTACTGTTTACAGTTTTTTAATTAACTCAACTTTATTTTTTGTACGTAAAGATTGTAAGAAGTATTTTGTAATCGATATCACTGCCCTTTTTTCCCCCCTGTTTCTATGACTTAGAAACGAAACAAAGTAAATTTATATATTTATCAATAAATTTTATTTCGCGCTTGCTAACAAGCCTAATTTTAGCGGTGGATGTGGAATAATCGCGATCCAAATTAAAGAATTGTAAAGACAGTTTTTCGAACTTCATGAAATTCAAAATTCCCATTAAAATATTACAAAAGAGTGTTTTTTTTTTTACTTCTTATGAGCATATTTTTTTTTCCTCAATTTTTAGAGATTCAGAAAATTATATTTATTTATTTATGAAGAAGAAATTTGATAGCGATCTAAAGCTAGAAGTGGAAGAAGGGTTGGGGGGGGGGGGGCAGTATGGTTAGTTCTCAAAATATTTTTACCCTTCATAGAGTATTTATTCAAAATAACTGTTGATTAGTGATTCTCCGCTTCTTTTTTGAGCTCAACTTTTTTGAATAAAACAATAAATCGCAAAATTTTCATACATCTTTCTCTGGATATTCTCCATTTTACTAATAAATTTGTCTTGCCATGCAAAGTGTAGTTTGTAGCATTTTTGCTTTTGTAAAGATTTCCATTACCGCGTCACCAAGAATTGAAACTAATGAGTTGATGATATAGCTTGACTGTAATCGTACAACTGTCATCACAGAAAGAGAAAATTTATCGTGAGCAGGGGGTGATTCTTTGAAACCTGAATGCTGAAGGAATAGCATACACCATCGTTTCACATACCGGCCCCATATATAACTGATTACTTACTATCTTGTCATTACTGTGCCTTGGGTTCTTTTCTACTACGCTACGTCCAAATCATTCTTTTCATACCTTTATTATTTCATCACAGATGGTAAAAATCTGTGGAACCACTATTAGAAGAAATTGGAAACTCAAAGGGGTTTTTCAGAAAAAAGAGGAAAGGACGCTTTGCATTGTGAATGTCATCCATAACTAATTGAAAAATATTTCGTAGCTCTTCTCAATTCAAAGTAAGAGTTCTGCATCGGATCAGTAACGCGCTATTATCTGAACCCGATCGGACCCCCAGTCCAAGTCGGTCGGGTTGGCGCTATATTTTTAAGTTGCAGGTCGGGTTGGCTTTCATTATTTCGGATTGTCTTTTGACTTTTGCAGGCCGGGTTCGGGTTGATTGATTTTCCACTAAATGTCCAAAATATTTTTTTTTTCATTCAGGTGAAAATCTATATATATTAGGGTTCCGGAAAATTGGATATATTTAGTGAACACTTTCATTTTCCAACACTTTTATATTTTTACTCTTTTTCATCTGAATAGTGGATACCACCAAATTTACAGATACATAACGTGCGTGAGCGCATAAGTTATTACAAAAACTTTTTTGTATGATGTATCAATAACGAAATGTTGGCAATATTTTTCATATTCCAAGAGAAGAAAAACAAGTTGGAATTTGTACGTCAAACGTGACAAATGATGTGCGTTCGTACTGTAACTAGTTTCATAAATAGTCAGATCTTGGTGCTATAGCTATTGCACTCTTATGTAAAAATGCCTGAATACAAAATTTATTACGATTATATATATTTAATTCAGTAATACGGAAATAATATGACTATATCTTAAATAGGACGTCATCACCATGGCAACCTAGAATCATTACCTATTGTGGGATATCATTGAATTAATTTCGTATGATAGGATTTAATAGAACGAAGAAAACTTTTAATAATATCTTTTTAAGTTTTGATTCGACTTTCATAAAATTTGAAGCGACTCGACAAAATCTGGAACAATTATCTATATTAAATTTCAAACCATTCGGTTGGGTAGTTTTTGCGCTGCTATATGCGGGCAGGCGGACGGACCCGACGACGACTGTAGGTGCTACGTATTTATATAATTACATTTTCCCATAGACCATAATATAATGGAATACTTTTGAGTGTCTCTATAAAGAAACTATGTACGCTACATACTTTATTTTTCAATAACGAACATGCATAGAAAATCTCAATAACATATATCAATCACAGAACAATCCAACTATATTAATATGTTTAGCCACACTCACTAATCAGATACGTGATTCAATCAGTGGAAATCGTGTCATAATTGAAAGAAAAATTACAATGAATTTCATAAAATTTAAACAAATTAAAATAATTGCATTAAATAAAGCACTAATTTTGAAAGAACAGAATGCAAATTATTGAGAAAATAGTATTAAGTAATCTGTGTAAGTAAAATAACAATATTTCTTAGAAATAAAATATATTATTCTCCATTATTAATTCTCCAATGTAAAAAAAAAAAAATAATAAAAAAAAAATAATAAATAAATAAATAAATAAATAAATAAATAAATAAATAAAAAACATGTGAAATTGGCGCGCAATGCATAATTTAACCATACAGGTTTTGAAGGCTACAAAAAAATACCAAATTCGCGAAAAAAATGAAACTTCTAAAAAAAAGAACATCAGTCGCTCTAGATCTCCGATGAAGAAAGGTAACAGCTTAGCGCGAATTCCTTTGTGAATGAAAGAAAGGGGTGAAGCTCCTCCTCAGTAGGGTCGATGTAGCCTCAGGTTATCTTTGGTCAGGGCTGGCTCATCCCTTTGAAGCAATCCATGCTGACCTGTTCCCCTACCAGGAGTCATGTGGCCACAGAGGACAGAGTAAGGAGATTTTAAATTAGATCTCCATACTCTGTGCATGTGGTGTCAGAGGGAACATACTTTCAGATTGAGGGTGACAGATAACCGTAGAGACTGTGACCAGAAAACAGTGTTAAAACAATCTAAAAAATTTGTTTCTGTATTTCGGTATAAAGTCTCATTTTTGCAGTCATTGATAAAATATTATAATCTTATGTATGTTGTATTATAATGTCGTCTTGCGCAGTAGCAACGTGCTGCAATACAAAATATTATTTTTCATGAGTTCATGAAAATTGATTTTAGCTGAAAGAGTATTTTTTTTTTAAACTTATTTTAAGGCGACTCACTGCCTGTCATTTTGATAAAAAATGACAAAAATGTCAAATTTCATACTTTTTTTTTTCTTTTAATGTGCCTTAGTATTCTTAGAGCATTCTGTCCTAATTTCCGAACGGTTCGATAAATAATAAAGGAGATATACCTAAGTCATAATGATGAAATTTAATGTCATTTATGTGTAAGGGAAATGTTTAAACTCATTTTTCTTGGTTCCCAAATTTTTATATTTACATTTTAATCGAAATGCTAAGGCTTCTTACAATAATTAAGCAAATTGTCTGAAATTTATTAAAAAGTATCTTTAGACCCTGTGTGGGATAACTAAGTACCAAATTTTTGATATGTTTGTAACTTTATAAGATCATTTATTTATTTTTTAAACATGTTATTTTCTCACTTTTTCCATATGCATTCACTAATTTTTTTTCTGCTGATCTACTGGTCTCATCAAAAATCCGATACTTAGATTTATGGAAAAAAGGATAAAAATATCCATTCCCAAATATGAAAAATGAAAAAGAAGAAAGAATTTACAAATTGTTAATTTTTTTTAAATTCAATTTTATAAGAAATATTACTTCTATATCGAGAATTTAACACTTCTTATGATCTGTTATGACTATGCTTTATTCAAACATGAACCTAAAAATATAATATAGGTTATAGTTATAAAATAAAATTTTTTGGTACCGAGTCCCCTTAATGATATTTTACAGCTGAAAATGTAATACTTTTTCAGTATTTATGGTATTGTTATGGCTTCAATGAAGCGTGTAAAATATTTCCTTATTTTTTCTTTGTTTTTAAATATATCGTATTTTATGGAAGAAACGCCGCGGCGTTTACGAGTTTGAAGCTATTTTTTTGTCAAGTGCGGCGTTTACACCATGTGCGGCGTTTACGATTTTTTTCTCGCGCGTGTAAAATGGGCTAAAATAAAAATTCATTAATCCCATGAATGTATTATTATAAGACTGTTCTCAAGTCCCCTGCTCAACAACGCGAAACTTTCTGACTTTACCGATTATAAAAACTGTGACATTTCGGATGATGATACTGAACCATACAGGTGGACAAAGAAAATTTACTACTCTTCCACTCAGATACTAACAACGTAACAACTCAGAGTTTGAGGGTTTCGAGTAGAAGCTAAAAAAGGTCTAAAGTGCATGCGACATAAAAAGTGTGCTAAGTTGCGACAGCCACTTAAAAAAATGTTGTGTGCCTAAGGAGAGGATCCGCGTCCCGCGCTCTGGATGGTTTTAATGACAATCGACGGCTCCTTAATTAAAGAAATTACATAAAAATATTTAAAACCTGATTTAAATATTTTAAATAAAATTTTAGAATCCTAAATTATAAAAATGAGGCACGTTACCCTGTTCAGAAAACATTGATTAAAGTTAGGTCAATGAGACATTGTCGACAAAAGTAGCGTTCCCACAGGTGCGGCGTTTACGATATTTTTAAACTTATTTAGACCAATTTTGAGGAGTGCGGCGCTTACGACGGTTGCGGCGTTTCTTCCATAAAATACGGTACTGTATTTTGGCGATTAAAATATATATATATATATATATATTTAGTGATTATAACAACGCTTTTGAGTAACATTAATGTTTTGAAATATAATTCAGCGACACACCCAGTATTGGAGGGGGATTATTTCCTTTTATCACTGTCCACAGTATCTGAAATATTCTTATAATTTCAATCAAGTGTGTAAAATGTTTGTTTTCCTTTTTTAAGGTTCGTACTTAAAAAGTAAAACCGGAACCATTATAAGATCACTCTTGTGTCTGTTTGTCTGTCACAGCCATTTTACTCGTAAACTATGGAACGCAGAAAGTTCAAATTGGGAGAAGTAATAAAGTCTATTGACTCACATATTTTCAGCTTATTAAACATTCATAAATATATTTAGTAAAAATTCAAAAAGGCTAATTAAGCTGCTTGAAAAAAAAACTCTTTTATTTGCACATCGTGTAGGGCAGAGTTGGCGAACCTATGGCACGCGTGCCAGAGTTGGCACGCAAGCTAATTTTTCTGGCACGCGAAAAATTTAAATTTGGTAATCGGTATACAGATAAAATCCATTTTTTATTTCTGTTATAACCAATAAAATATTTTTACATACGTTCAGTACACAAATAATGCAATTATTTTTTGCATGGATTAACACATAATAATTTTCTTTTCCTGCAGCGTTTTCGCGATGTATTTTACCTTTCTATACGAATTTAAAAAGCTGTAATTTACAAATGAATTTAATTGACAGTCACTGCAATAAAATGACAAATGAATTTAATTTAGCTATGTATATTTGTAAAAATAACAAAATATGAACTAGATATAAGGTTAGTTGGGGTAACTGGACCCACGAGGTAACTGGGCCATTAGGCTATTTTATAAAAAAACTGTCGATGTTTTTTAAGTTTTAGCTTTTGTGAACATGCCCCTTAACATCTACTTCCTAAAACAACATGTGTCAACTCAATCACAACTCTCACTTTTCTGTGATAGGTTGTCAAAAGTTTACGTTTCTTTTTTTTTTAAACAACGTCAATATGGTTGAACTTCCTCGGCTTTTTATTAAAATCCTGTAAGTACTTTTATTAAACAATCCTTTTTTTTAAAGATTAGGCATACAACCACATTAATATTATTAGGTATCTATACATATTTACTTTATGTTTCAAATGTAAGCCCGGTGTCCCAGTTACCCCATAAATTTTTCAAGACGGGGTAACTGGGACATGTATCCGGGGTAGCTGGACCATGCTGGATCCAGTTACCCCAATAGTTATAAATAATGTTTTTGAGTTTCTCTTACTACAGGAGGTAAATTTCTTCATTGTTCTTTGCTCACAATAAAGAAAATTATGGAATACCTTATTAAAATTACATAATAAAATTTAAAAAAAGCATATTGGGTGGTATCAAACCAAATTTCTTGACCCCTTGAGAGGCAGTGATGCCATTATGTCATCACATAATTTTAATTCCTAATTGCCACATTGGCACCGGAATTTTATAATGAAAATTTCACCTGTATTAAGTACGCAGAAATATACTTTTACCTGTTTTCAAATAGATTCTCTTGTAAATACTGGTGTTATTAAATTATTTCAACATTTTACGAATGCAAGTATACCTTGCCTCTGAAAACGAGATAGCCAAACCTTGAAATTGTACGATACACAGGGGTCACATTCTATAGGGAAACTTTATTGTTTCTACCACTATTTTGAAAATAATATCTTCATCGCTCCTTTTCGAAGCGATAGCATGGGAAAAGAAAAAAAAGCTGTCGTCAAATGACAAAAATCTCTTGTAACTCAATAAGTAATTTATTTATCAAAGAATGGAAAATGCTGTTCATTTCCAAATCGCTTCAATAGTCATACCTATTATTTTTATGCTATTATAGTTAAAAATGAGTCAGAAAATTTGTCAGAAGGTTTCGCTTTGATGAGCAGGGAATTTGAGAACCAGACATATTCCCAATGATTCTATTATGGCTGTTACTATTTTTACAAAACATATTGCCTACCTGACAGATCCTGGGAACAATTAAGCCCAGTTCTGGTCTGGCTCGACTATGTACGAAAATAAATAAGCAATGTAAGCCTGTTGCAGGCCCGGCCCGAGTCTGCTGAAAAAAAAATTAAACCTGGGCTCAGACACAATGTAACTGTCTGATGGGGATCTCTACGCTGGACATGTTACATTTTTGTACTGATGTTGTCAAACTAGCATCGGCTCCTTTTGATAAAATTCTTTTTTTTCACGATCCTCCGATGAAATTCATGTCTTTTTTGCGATCTTTCGACGAGATTTGCATTTTTTCCACAGACCCTTGACGAAATTCGCGTTTCTTCTGCGACCTTTTGACGAAATTCTCATTTTTCCAGCGATCCTTTCACGTGATTTGCGTTTCTTCAGCAACCCTTTGACGAAATTCACGTGTTTCCGCACCCTTTCGACGAAAGTCTCATTTTTTATAGCAATCATTTGACGAGATTTGCATTTTTTCCAAAATACTTTGACAAACTAGCGTATTTTAAGCTGCTTTGTGACAAAATTCTTTTTTTCCACAAACTACCGACGAAATTTACGTTTGCATTCGCGATCCTTCGACGAAATTTGTGTTTTTTACGATGCCTTTTGACGAAATTCATGTTTTTTTCTAGTGCTCCTTTGTCAAAATTCGCGTTTTTCCTCAGCCTTTTGACGAAATTCGTGTTTTTTAGGGTTTCGTTCATCTGACGAAACCCCATTCGTCTCACTCCTTTGTCCGTCTGTCTGTCCGTCACAGAGTCCGTTCTCAGAAACTATACACGTTAGTGACTTGAAATTTTGGGTACTTATAGCTGAACACCTCACATCAAACAACAAATCATAAAATTTTTAAAAAGTCGGTAATTAACCGAATTACGGGCTAATTAACTTCTAAAATTAACCAATCAACCTTTTGAACGCAGCTACAAACGCACCTTCTCCAAATCAGCGGAGTTTCTCCTAAGGGTTGCCAGTAAAATGAGCGGGTGTATGGTTACCACGAAGGAAATTAAGCGATAAATGAAGTGGACATTTAAAAAGCGAAATCGCATCTCCCAAAGTATTGGTCCTAAAATTCGTAAAAGGTACAGAAAGACGCGCAAAAAAATTCTACTTTATTTTGGTATAAAGTTCAAATTTCTGCGTTGGGTATAACGCAAAAAATCCACTAAAAATCGATCGATAAAAATTTAATTTCTGTATTTGAAAAGACAATGAAAAGAGATTTCATTTCAGCGGAAAGCAGGTGTTGTCATCTTTCAGACATATCGGCGCTGGAGAAATTTAAGCAGAGGATATTTTAATACGAAATTTAAACTTTTTAAATATTAAATTTTTAGATTAATTTGTTTTACATCCTGACGTAAAATTTTTCGCTGATTTCATACATACCCAGTTCAAACTCCTAGCTTAATTAGAAGCTGAGATATTAATTATTATTTCATTAATTGGATCATTGCTTTAAAACTTTCCTTTCAACGGGTTTTTAATCTCATCAGACATGACGACGCACTTGCGGTTTTTATTTTAATACGAAATTTAAACGTTTTAAATATTAAATTTTTTTATAAAACTTTTTGACATCCGGACGGGAAATCTCTCGCAGATTTCATACATACCCAGTTCAAAGAGCTAACTTAATTAGAAGCTGATATATTAATAATTATTTAATTAATTTGTTTGATTTCTATATAATGCATAGATTAAAATGGAGGCATGTGCTTTTTTAACGACGTTTGAAAGGAATATTAAACGAAACCCTTTGTGCGATCTATGATCACACTTACCCACTTGTTCTAGAAGAACTAATACAAAATTCGCTTTTTTTCTCCCGCAACACTTTGGCGAAACTCGCATTTATTACGCGACTCTTTGACAAAATTTCCCTTTTTCCCGAACCTTTGACGAAATGAATGTTTTTACCGCGACCGTTTCGCGAAATTTGCGTTTTTACGCTACCCTTTGACGAAATTCGTTGTTTTTTCTAGCTGCCCTTTTACAAAATTGGAGGTTTTTGCCTCAGCCCTTTGACGAGATTCATGTATTTTTTAATATGTCCTTTGAAAAAATTCGCATTTTTTTCCACAGCCCTTTGGTGAAATTCGCATTTCATCCGCGACCATTTGACAAAATTATCTTCTTTTCGCGATTCTTTGAAATTTGCGTTTTTTTCCAGGGCCCTTTGACGAAATAAGTGTTTTTCTTGGCGACAATTTGACAAAATTCGCGTTTTGCACCTGAGCATTTTGTAAAAATTCGTGTTTTTTCTACGACTGATTGACAAAATTTGCATTTCTTTCTCAGCCTTTTGGCGAAATTCGCATTTCTTCCGCCACTCTTTGACGAAATTTGAATTTTTCCGCGACCCTTTTAGAAATTTCGCGTTTTTTTCCCTAGATACTTTGAAGAAATCAGTGTTTTTTAAGCAGCACTTTGATAAAATTCTTTTCTTTTTCCACGATCTTCCGACGAAATTCACGTTTTTTAGCGATCCTTCGACGAAATTTGAGTTTTTTACGCTGCGTTTTGACGAAATTCGTGTTTTTGATAGTGGTCCTTTGTCAAAATTCGCGTTCTCGTGCCGCAGCCTTTTGACGAAATTCGTGTTTTTTTTATAGCGACCCTTTGACAAATGATTCGCGTTTTTTTCTGCAGCCCTTTTGTGAAATTCTCATTTTTCGTGATCTTTTGACGAAATTTGCTTTTTTTGTACGGCCCTTTTACGAAATTCGCATTTTCGCGATTTTTTGAAGAAATTTGCATTTTTCTGCGGCCATTTGACAAATTTTGCGTTTTTTTCGCAGCCTTTTGACGAAATTCGCTATCTTTTCCTGATCTTTCGATAAAATTAGCTTTTTCACTGCGGCCCCGCATTTTTTTCTAGCGGCCCTTCGACGAAGTTCGCATTTTCTCCGCAAGACTTTGCCGAAAGCATAAGCAGTTTTTAATATCCTTACGATAGCATTTTTTAAGCAGCATTTTGACTAAAATATTTTTTTTTCACAATTCGCCGACAAAATTTCCGTTTTTTCGCGATCCTTTGACGAAATTTGCGTTTTATATCCGCGGTCCTTTGACGAAATTCACTTTTTTTCTGCAGTCCTTTGGCGTAACTCTCGTTTTTCGCGGTGCTTTGACAAATTTTTTTCCTTGGCCGTTTTACGAATTTTGTCGTTTTTCCGCAACCCTGTGACGAATTTCGCGTTTTTCCCGCGGCCCCTTCTAGAATTTTTCTACTTTTTTCGTGTCATGCGAAAAATTCACTTTTCCATGATCCTTCGACGAAATTCGCGTTTTTCCGGCGATACTTAGACGAAATTAACTTTTTTAATTCAGCCTTTTAACGAAATTCACTTTTTTTTATTGGGGTGGGGGGAGGGGATCATTTGAAGAAATTTACGGGTTTTCTGCGATACTTTGATTAAATGCGCTTTTTTGCGATCTTTTGACGAAATTCGCATTTTTTCCGAGATACTTTGATTAAATTCGCTTTTTTGCGATCTTTTGACGAAATTCGCATTTTTTCCGAGTTACATTGACGAAAGTAGTGTTTTCTAAGCACCCCTTTGAAAAACTTCATTTTCTTCATGATCCTTCGACGAAATTCACATTATTTTCGCGATCCTTTGCAGACCTTTGCAGACCCTCGCAGACCTTTGAAGAAATTCGTGTTTTTTCTAGTGGCCCTTTGGTAAAATTCCCGTTTTTCCCCGAGTCCTTCGGCAAAATTCACTTTTTTTTGCGATTCTTAGACAAAATTGTCTTTTCTCTGGAATCTTCGACGAAATTTGCGTTTTTTCCGCTATACTTCGACGAAGTTGCCGTTTTTTTTTCTTCGGACGATTAACAAAACTCATTTTTTTCAGCGATCATCTGTCAAAAATCGCGTATTTTTTTATCCCGAATTTTCAGACTGATGATCGATTTTAAAGTGTTTTTGAACCGGAAGCCGTAAATTTTCGGATAATTGGGAACAGAATCATCTTTGCACATACTACTGAACAAAATAAAATAATTACTTTTATTTAAAAAGACATATTTTGCTCTCTGTTCCATAAATAAAATCCGCTACTTAAGTAATGTTTTCAACCAAGGTCATAACTTGCTAGTCAGGATGTGTGTGTAGGGGGGGGGGGGGGGTCGTTTTGATTATTTTGGTAGGCTTAATCAAAACGGATTACCCATTCGGCTAAACAAGCTGAAGCCTAGGGTTTTGGAAGGAAAAGGGCCCGGTGCTAAGATTTTCTTTCAATTTTTTTTTCTTTTTTTTTAACCATTTGGGAAAATGGTTATTATCCTCTGTCAGGGTAGGAAATCAAAAACATATCTGAAGCGTTTATTGGTTAAATCCGCATTTTATTCGTTTTCTGATAGGTCTATACAGTAATCTGTATTCTCCCTTTACTTTCAACTGAGATGGATACGTCTGTTGCCACTATGACAAAAAAGTAATAAAAACTATAAAAAAAAAATAACTCAGAAAGAAATTGAGATACAGCTTTCAAACAAATTGCATTTAAAAGTACATTTTTTTCTCTATACTACAGTGTAAAAAGTAATATTGTGGAATGTTTAGAATTTAAGAATGAAATTTCATTTAAAATTGGTCCAGGAATATTAATGTTTAATCCATGGCATACGTAAGGAATGACCAGCACTTCTGGAATGACCAGAAGTTTAAAAATGTACAGTACCGAAAAATGTAATCCATGGTGTACGTAATGTAGGATCAACTCCGTGCGATGTTTTATGTCTTAAATGTTAGTCTTCGAAAGAATCATTCTCCAAATGGTCGTTGTAATTTGTTAAATTCCATTTTATTCTTCTTCTTCTTTTTTTTTTTTTTTTTTGCGGAGTCTTGGAATTTTTCGGCTACCAGTTTGTGATTAATTTATTACAGAGGTGACTTTTATTATCGTTTAAACTGCTGATGAAACATTCTTCCAATTGTAAAAAAAGAGTATAAATCAAGCTTTTGTTTTATAAGGGGCTGTATATATATATATATATATTTAAATATGAATTTTTTTATATGGCCCCTGGTCCCTAATACCTTATATTTACAGAAATGTTGTTCTACATCTAGGATTGAAATAAAAAAAATCCCCACTTGTCATATTATGACACTTTCAGTTTTATGAAATTTTAATGTTTTTTAACTACACTAAAAGTATTTCTTTCCTTTTTTAGTACCAGAAAACACTGAAATATATCATTTTGAAGGAAGGGAGAGGGTGCCCAAAGAAAACTAGCCTAGGGGTAAGAAGGTAGTTCAAGGGTGATTCTGAGTAAAATATATATATATATATTTCTGAAATTCCCAGAAAATTTTCTGAAAGTTACAGCGGAAGGGGGGGGGGGGAGGAAATCCACTCCCGGCACTAAATACGTGTTTTTTCCGCGGCCCTTTGACGAAATTCGCGTTTTCCGCGATCCCTTGACGAATTTTGAGTTTTTCGAGATATTTTGACGAGATTTCCGGTCCTTTCGGGATCTTTTGACGAAATTTGCCTTTTTTCGCGATTTTTTCGAAATTTGCGTCTTTTTCTCGATCCTTTGACGAAATTCACGTTTTTTTCTGCAAACAATTGACAAAATTAATTTTTTCGACGACCATTTGCCGAAATTCGTGATATTTTTTATGTCCGAATTTTCAGATTGATGATCGAATTTTATAAACTTTCGAAAATGAATGCCTTAAATTTTCGGAAAATTCGGAACAGAATCGCCACTAGGTAGTTTATCCGCAACCTCCCCCCCCCCCCCCTCCCCCTTTCCGTCCGCGCCCACACTATAATAATAATCAAATACAGAAACTCTTGAATAACGGGCACGTCGGGAGAGTGTAATTTGTCCGCTATTCGGAAGTGACTGCTATTGAGAAGTAAAAATGCACAGATATATAATTGTTAGGCATAGGGGAAAATGTACTTTAATAGAGGTGTCCGTTATCAGGGAGGGCCTGTCATAGAAGTTTAACTATACTTACAGAAGTAGAGGACAAGTTCACTTGCCATAAAACCTTTGATTAAAAAATAATTATTATTTTTATTGTAATACAAATGCTGATTAGGAATTACTGACAGGCTTTTTAAAAAATACCAACGAGCCTTTGCCTGATAAAAAACTTATTTTACAACATTAAAAATAAACATACATTAAAAATAAATAAACAAATAAATTCCTATTCAAATTGCAAACTTAAATGATAATTGAATAATTGAGTATCCATTTTCTTGTAGCAACAGTTCGAATATACTACATACATTCCATACAGAAAACAAATAGAGCAAAAGCATCAATCAATCAATCTTCAGCGCGTCCTATGAAACCCCGCCCTAACAAAAGGGTTGCCGAAAACTTTAAATCGCCGAAATCGCGCCAACATGTAATCTCGTTAATATCATGATAAAACACCGATAAATTGACTAAATCTACGAAATATAGTTGCTGTTCATAAAAGATATTGAAGCTTGGTACTAACCTGAATTTTCGAGACCGAAATTAAATTTTTTGGAGCCTATTTACCAGCATTTAAAATTGAAAACGTACAGGAAAAATGTTATATGGAATATTATTTTTACTTCTGAAAGGCAGATGGCAGCACCAGCAAAAGCTAATTTCAATAATTCGGAATGTGAACAGGACATATGTAATAATGTGAACAGGATTGATTTTACTACATCTAGTTAAAAAATTTGAAGATTATTAATTATTTGCTGAATATATAACAAAATAAAACATGTTAAATGAAAATTTAGATATTATATTTCACTAAATGCCAGTTGTAAAGAATATGTATCAATCTTTTCATTACGAAGATAAGAAGTAAAAATCCATAGTCAAAAACTGGAGGGTACACGTCCCCCTTAAACCAGAAAAAGCACAGTTAGTGCCATGAGGGGTCCCTCCTCTCTGCTATAACCTTTCATAAATTTGCTGTGAATTTCAGAATTTTTTTTTTACTCAGAATCGCCCTTGAATCAAGTAACACAATGGTGTTGCCATAATATTTCGTCGAAGTGAGGGGGAAGGGGTGAAATATCTGACAATTTTTTTAAAAGATGAAACGTAATATAAATTAATTTTAAACTAAAATTTGACAGAATAATGATTTTTTACTAATTTTTTTTTTTTTGGGGGGGGGGGGGGGGAGGGCTTCGTGTTGCCCCATCACTGATGTAACATATTTTAGTGGTTACATGCACATTGCAACACAATAGACTGAAAAAAAATTAGAAATCTGTAAAATTTTCAAAAAATTTCAGAAATTGCAAAATTTTAGTAAAAATTTAGAAGATAGAAGAAGTAAAAGCATAATCTTGATAAAAGACTTTTGGAAATCGTAGGTTACAATACAATGCTTGAAATGTGGTAGCAGCTTTCACATTAGTTAAAGAAAAGTAGCTGCATGCTGTCCAATTGAGTGGCCTTCTCCAACCACATTTACTATGTTCTGATATTTAAATTAAACATTTTTTTTTTACAAATGTAATTGATATAGTAAGCACCACCAATCAAACTAACAGTTTATATATCTAATATTCAGTCAAATTCAAGATGAAGAAGGTAAAAAAAAAAAAAACGACTCCTGAAATAGGCAGGAAAATTGATTACGATGTGGCTAGTTTTTTTTATAAGCATAATCAAGAACTACTTGTCTTAATGAACTGTAATTTTATATTAGCATAATTGAAGCTTCTAGAAGTCAACCTCTTTTTTAAAAAAAATCATAAGTTACAATTCATAGTTTTTTACAAAAATTCCTTTAAAAAATATATTTAAAAAAAAAAAAATTATGAATTGTAACATACGATTTTTGTATACTATGTGAATTATAAAATTATAGTTTATTTCGCAAAGCAGTTCTGGAATTATGCTTTAAAAACTACCCTCATTACAATCTGTTTTCCAACGATGAAAAGTGAAAATAACATTAGGAGTTCCAAAATTTAAATCTTTATAATTTGCAGGATGACAGACTTCCCATTTGGTATCCTAAGTTACAATTTACCAAAACTGCCAAATATGATGTCAAAATTAGATGTTCTTATTGAACATGACCGAGTTTTGTTCAATTTCAGCATGAAGAAGATCAGTTAGCTTTTTAAGAATGTAAATTGAAAGAAAACATAATTTAGAGTCGAATGGCTGTTTTGTTTTTTTCTTTTTATGGAACAATGTGATGATTAAAATGCATGGCGTGTGTTCTCTCTCTCCTTTTTTTTCTGCTGACTGCACCTTCAAATTGTCAGATTTACTTCATTGTTGACCTTTGTGAAATTGGTCATCATATTCAATCAGGATTGGCATGTTTAAACCAAGTGGTTTTAACCATGGTTTAAACCAATTGTTTTTTGTTAAAAAAACGATTTTTTTTTTTTTTTTTTTTTTTTTTTTAAACAAATCTAATCTAATATTTTCTATTTTTTGTAATTTAAGTGTTTTAAATTATTGATAGAAGTAATTTCTACTTTTCACACTTCATCTCAGCAGTCAACAAAAGAGATAATGAGTCTAGGTCGTGTTTCTATGCATGTAGAATGAAAATTAGCATGTGCTGATATGAACTTGTCCGGTACCCTAAAGATTTATCTTAAAACATGTTAACTTAGAAAAGATAAAATAGATAAATAATATTCAATATTTAACATAAAATATTTTATTTAAAAAATGCAGATTATTTACTTCAGCAGTTAACAAAATACAATGATCTTTAACATTTTGGTCAAGTTGTAAAAGAAAATTTTCTCGACTAGGGGAGATTAACCATAAAGAATTTAAGAGTAATTTAAGATTTGAAGTTGAATAACACAAAAATTGAGTGCTAGTTGTAGCATTTCAATAATACCAATTACCAATCAATCTTTTGTTACTTGCTGTAATTTAACGGCCAAAAATGTTGACTTGGACACTT
Organism: Maratus speciosus; assembly: GCA_963932465.1. Taxonomy (NCBI): domain Eukaryota; kingdom Metazoa; phylum Arthropoda; class Arachnida; order Araneae; family Salticidae; genus Maratus; species Maratus speciosus. Next base: position 488,513,872 of record OZ010796.1, on the reverse strand, counting down.
GGAGTTATCACTCAGAAAACTAAATAATCAGTATTATTTGGATATTTAAAAAAATAACAACCACAGAATAATATGTTATATTCATGGAACTGCATTAAATATTTATTGATTGTTATATTATTAATCAAAAGATTCTTTATGCTATTTTCAAAGTATCAATGTTTCACTGTATAGAGCAGTTTATTCTTTAAACATAAGACATAGCTGTTACTAATAATGTTTAAAATTAGAAATGATTTCAATTTTCTACATAATAACATAATTGACTCTAACTATTTGATTTGAATATTTTCAAATGAAGTTGTATTACTTATATAATATCCAGCAATGTTTATTTTGTCATCAGATATGCAATCATCTGTATGCAATAAGAAATGATATTTTTAAAAACCCGGTTTAAACCCAATAAACTGGTTTTTCGGTTTAAAAAAAATGGTTTTTTGCCAAACCTGTATTAAATAGTACTCAACTTAACACGTATGCAGTTACTCAGATAGAAAAGTAGTGTATCCAGGAAAGAAATGTCTTTTGAGAAGGATTAGGGAATATGTCCTCTTTATTAGAGTACATAATTTAATAAAAATGTATCTTTTTATTAAAATTCTTCTCCATAAATACATTAGCTTTTTTACATTCTTCATTATGATTTAAAAAGACATTTAAATTCAATATTTAAAAGTAAAATGTTGCATTTCTTTAAAAATTAAGACTTATAAGATGCCTAAAAGCTCTAAATTTTTCCTTTATTTTGCACTAATTCATTATAACTAATAGCGATATTGGATGTTTTTCATAGCTATATTTAACTTAAGAACAAATACCTAGGTAAATATCCAAACTGGGTATATTTACCTTTAAAAATAAATACCGAGGTATTTTACATCATTGACCCTAATACATGTATATTATTTAATAATAAATAGATGTTATTACCGATCAGTTGGTACCAGTATAATTTAAATGCAATATTTGTAGCAAAATTAGTGGAGAGTATCCTTTTTTCCTACAACTGCATATCAAATATAATGTATGAATGTTAATCTCCTCTTTAAAGACAAACTGATGCATGAATTTGTTCGTTTTATTGAATCACTCTTAATTTTTTATAACATTTAAAATGTTATTTTGTTTAAAGTTACTAAAATAAGATTTTTTTTTCACTTTGTTTTTCATTTGAGGTAAAATGTGTTTGCTTATGTTAACCTGAAAAATTGTATATATGCTCCTTTATATAAATGTTATTATTGAATGTTTTCTTAGAAGTTCTGGTTTATGATTTTTTTTTTTAATTGTGTTTTTTAAAAATACTTTAGGAAGCAAGATCAAACTTTCGACTTCTCTTAAATGATTCTTCTATTCGTGTGAACCAGTTAGCAAAAAAACTAGGCTCCTGCGTTGAAAAGGCTAGGCCGTATTATGAAGCTCGTATGCGTGCAAAACAGGTAGGGTTGCATTTTTGTTATTGTTTCAAACTATTTTTTTTTCTCTATGATTTTTTGAAATGTATTTTTCTTGGAGGGGTAGTTCTAGTTGCTATGAGGAGTTTTTTCCGATAATAAATAATCAAATGGGATTCAGTTTAGACGTTAGTGTTGACTCTAGAAAAAAAAGGGTCGCTGGGCAGGAATTTTGAAAAAAGGGCACACTTTTCTTCAAAATAGCACTCTTGTAGCTTGTTCAAAAAACCTATTTTTAAATGATTTATTTAGAGTTCTCTTGTATAAGTAGAATTTTGCGATTTTTTTCATGTCCAATTGAATTTTGCAATTCCTTCCTAATCGACTGGCGAATTTAGAGATTTTTTTTGCGACCAATTGACTAATTGTGCAATGTTTTTAAGATTTCTACTTGGTCAACGGACAAATTATGTGATTTTTTCCCCCTTGACCAATTGAAGAATTATGTGATCCCCCCCCTTCCCCAATTGATTGAAAAATTTTAGGATATTTTCTTATCGATTGGTGAATTTTGCCTTTTTTTCTTTGGTTGGCAAAAATAATTTAAGTAATAAATAAGTTTTTTTTCTGCGACCTTGACAAAAATCATGTTTTTTTCTGACAGTTGAATTTCACATTTTTTCTCCCGTGCTCAATTGACAACTTTTGCAATACTTTAAAGGCATTGATTGATTTCATGATTGACTGATGAATTTCACAATTTTATTTTCAAAGACTGAATGAAAGTTTCACAACTCTCCCAACTGATTGATGAATTTTGCAATATTTTACTTCTACCAATAGTTGAATTTTGAGGTTATTTTCTTTTAACTGATTAGCAAAAGTCCCTTTTTTTTTTTCGTGCAGTTGATCGACAAATTTCACAATTTTTTTCCTACCACTGACTGTCGAATTTTGCAATTCTCCCACAACAGTGATGAATTTAGAGATCTTTCACATGACCAAAATGATGAATTTTGTGATATTTTCCCATGCACAATTGGTCAATTTCCGTATTCCTCCACATGACAGACTTGCGAAAGTCACGAGTGTTGTTCATGTGATAGATAAATGAATTTTGTGATTTTTTTCCATAACAGACTTGCCGAATTTCTTGCCTTTTTTTGTTGCATGACCAGTTGACAATTTTCACAATGTTTACCCATGACTGAATGACGAAATTTACAATTTTCTCACGATCAATAGCCATATTTTGTGAATTTTTTTCTCCCATGACTGGAAAAGGAAAAAAGTTGTAAAGGTGCATGAAAAAGGGCAGTAAGGGCTGCTAGGTGCTGCACCCTTCTAAATTGTCCTAGAGTCAGGGCCGAAACTAAGGGAAGACTGTGGGGGCATGTGTCCTGGGTGCCAGAACAAAGGGCCGTCAAATAGAGTTTTGTGTGTCAATTTTTCTCACGTCTATGTTTAGCACAGTATTATTAAAATCGTCCTCTCTGGGGTATGCCAAAGCAGAGAAGAATCTAAGGATGATATGGCATATGGATACAGTATGAAGCGGAATTTTTTAAATTCCTTTTGATTCCGTTTACAAGATTTTAATGAATCAGTATTTGACAAACCAGATTACATAGTTCAGTATTACATATTTTATGATTACATATTTTAAATTTTAAAATAAGTCAGCTTTTAAAAAATCAGTAAATTTCTCTTTGTAAATATACTTTGCGGAGGAAGAGGGGGGGGGGGGGGGGTCATCAAAATCCATGTTTGCCCCCGGTGCAAAAAAGGCTAGTTTCGGCCCTGCCTAGAGTCAACACTAGATGTATTTTTATTTGTAGTCAAGTATGTTTGACCCCTTCATGATGAGCATCACATATATGTTACATATAAGATACTCAGAATCCTCAATTTTTCCTATCAGTAATTTTGAATTGAATTTTTTATCTTATTTAATCACAGAATTTCTGAGATTAAATTAGAGAAAATTTTTTATTTGGTATTGCTCATGAAAAAGATTAAAAATTTTGTACAGGATTCTCATCATGACAAGGCTAATTTGTCTAGAGGTAAATTTTTAGGCTATTTTGTTCAATATTGGAACTTCAGTATCAAAAATGAAAAATCATTGTATTTTCATAATTAGAAGAATATAAAATGCAGCTAAAATATGCAAATTTTCAGTTGCTAGCATTCGTTGATAACTTGTAATGAGTTTAAATGGTAAAAAGCTTGATGTGTAAATTACTTTATTTTGCCTCACCATGTTTGTTAAATTATGGCAAAGACAGCTTAGATGCCGTATATTACCTTGGCTGCCATCTTGGATGTTTTGAGGTTTCTTGGCAATCTTTATCGATATAGAATCCATGTGACGTGTGTGTTCTGGCAACCCCGTTTTTCATCGAGATTTTGTTGCGAGTACACGAGAAAGCCGTTTTTGCTTGTGATACTGTGTTGTATGTTTCTGTCAATTATTTTTGTTAAATTTAATGAGTGTATTTGATCAAGTATGGGTTCTGTAGTCCGTTTAAACGTTCTTGCTGAAATAATTAAGAAATATGGGGCAATTTTGACGAATAAAGGAGGTTTGTTTATAGTACGTCAGTGTGTACCTATGCTTTTTTTGGAAAATGACGGTGATGCTAGGAGGTACTTTGTGCTTGAGCTTTCAAGAAAGCAGTTGTCTGTTAAGGTATGTTCATAATTTTGTGTATATTTTGTTGCTGTGTTTTACATTAATTGTTTATTGTACATTTCTCTTGCATTTCGTACATTTTTGAGATTGGAGAACAGCAACATACATGCATTTACTAACTGCTGCTTTAACAAGTTTTGTGCTTTTTTGTAATTGCTGCAGGAGGAATTTCTTGAATCCAGTGATTTTTTTTTTTGGTTAATGAGTGTGTAGCACTCATATGACGATTACTGATTGCCACTTTAATGAGTTTTGTGCATATTTGTGATCGCAGCAGAAGGAGTTTGCTGAATCCAGTGATGTTTTTTTTTCGGTTAATGAGCGCGTAGTGCTCATATGACGTTTAGAGATTGCCACTTTAACAATTTTTGTTTATTATTTGCATTTTATTTTCGTTAAGCCTAACATGCCTATAAACCAGTGTTGGGCAACATTTACATTTGGCAGAAAAGGGGTTTTCACAGCAAGAAAAATTCACAGATGGCAGCCCGGGAATTTATGACATCTGTTCTCCAAAGCATTAGGGTTACATATTAAATGATACTCTGTGTTCATAAATTTAAAATTTCTTACTGATCACAAGCAGAAAAGGTGAAATGAATGTGTGAACAGAATATAAATATGTTACTTTAGGGTCTTTCCATTGTGACGGGTGTGACACCCAGACACAATTTTAAGAGGTTATATCTGTGTTTTGGGCAATAAATTAGCTAACAAATCCCTGAAAAGTATTTAAAATATGTTTTCCCATGCATTTGCTTGAATAATTGTGCAAACACGAAACTTCAATAGCCTTCAATAAAAAAAAAAAAAAAATTTAAATCTTGTGACGGATGTGACTCTCTCTGGACATGAGTTTTCACTAGCATACACATTTGTTAAAATTCCTGTGAATATTTTAATGTTTCATTATTGAAACAATTTTTTTCTAATAAAAGAGATTCAGATTAAACTTAATGCATAATTTTCATAATAAATTTTAATTATTTTAATGTATAAGAATTTTTTTCTACTGTGACGGGTGTGACAAAGTCGTGACAGGTGTGACATCATGCAAAGTATACAATTTTAAAGTTATTTACAAAAAAAAAAACAGCGATCAGTATTGACAGAAAACTTGACAATAGCTAATATACAAACAAAATTTAATAAAAACATCTTTATGCAGTTAAAATTTGTAGTGCCCCCTACTTTGTTATAAGTGATGGGGTAGCTATTTGTTTTACCATGGCAAAAATGTTTTAAATTGAGATATCATCTTTCTCTGGCCAAATCCAGTGTGGTCCACTGGTCTGCATGTATTTCAAGCTTATTTCTTCCTTATGGTAGTTGATATTCAAGACATTACTGTAGTACAAGGTACAAGCTGTTGTGCTTTTTGTTACTGGCCAGGGAAACCACAACATAGTCTCAGATATTTAAATCTGATGTTTTCAAAATCCTTCTGCGGGGAGGTTCACAATTAGCAGTGATTTACCTCCCTTAGTGTTGATTCCATAGTTTTTCCATTCAAAAAGTTGGTACTATCAGCACTTACTTTAATGTGGTGATAAGACTTGATGCCTTAACATCCTTCTGTCAACATTTGTTTAGTTTCCAGTATTTTCTCTGCTGACACATACAATGTCTTTATTGCACCAATCTCCTGTGCACATAAAAAAAAAGGCCAAAGCAGAATTAACTATTGCTTCTTTGGGCTTAAGCAAAACCCACATTCTTGACTTTATCAATCCCCCAATTCCGTCAATCGCTCCTTTACCATGAGAAGTGGCCAAAAAGTTCCATTCACATGTTAGCTTAAAATCTTTGATAAAGAAGCACAAGTTCGAAATGTTGTTTTTAAACAGGGCTGCACAGCCATCAGAAATTTTTTTAACTGTTTTCAGACTAGTAGCAATGGCATTTAAAAATTCCCATACAACATACTTATTTAACATGTTGCAATTCGTTATTAAGTGCTATATTATTATTGATTACTATATTATTACATAAGAGCGAATCACATTACCTTTCAATGATGCAAAGCATGCAAAAATGGTGATTTGAGGATGAGTCCAGTGAGCACTCTGGATCTCATTTTGAGAGACAGCACTATAGTTCTCGGCAAAGCCCACTTGTATTATTGCTTCAGTGTCTCCCACATTATTTTTTGCTTCTTCAAAGTAACTGGATTGAGTTACAGTTATGTAAAAAATATTAATAATAAATTTTCATTTTCTTGAAAATCTATCAAAAGTTAAAGTGAATTGCCACCAACTCACAATTTGCTAAAATAATTCAAATATATATATTTTATGATTTATCTTTTTTTTTAAGCCACATTTGTCTTAATATGTTTAGAAACAATAATGATTCAACCTTACACTTTATTTAAGAAACATTTAAATATATTTCTAAACAATTTAAAATGGTGTCATACCTGTTGCAAGGATTTTGTCACACCTGTCACACTAGAATTCCCCACAAAATATAAATTTAATGAATTTTTAATATTTCATATTTATTCAGACTTGCAATAATTAAACTTTCAGAAAGTTTCATGTATTTTTGAGAAAAAAGGAATTTTGTATAATAACTTGAGCATCTTTTTTGTGACGGGTGTGACAGAGAGACAGTATAAATATATTTGCATTAAAAATCAGGTCATTTAAATTATTTTGAAAAATTAAGGGTTTCAAAAGGTAAACAAAGGCCACAAATAGTAATATATGCACATAGAATGAAAATGTTGCTGTTTTAAATATTGCCTCTGGCAGAATGAAAATACCTTATTTTACATTCTAGAAAATTTTTGAAATTTTTCTAACTTTGACCCTAGATAAACCATAAAAGAAAAAAAATTACAGCTTAGTTCTCTGTAATTTCATATGTGTCATATTTGTACCTTTAATTTGATATATTACTTGTAATAATAAAAGAAGTTTGAAATTTCAACCCTCATGTCCACTTTTTCATGGAAATGCCCTTTACTCACTTTGTAACTGTGCTGAAAATTGATTTTTTTTTTTTAGAGAGAAATCTCTACTGACATTTGTGAATTTTGGGAAATAAAACTGTTTTGTAAGAGCTTTAATCTTGCATTTATTTTAATATTCTACTTAAAATTAATCATAAGTATATTAATGTATGGCAAAGTATTATTGAAAAAATTGATGTCAACAATTCACAAAATTTTAACCAAATGTTATGTCTAATGAATAATTCAGCTTCATATATATGTTGTTGGCAATATATGAAACACCGGCATTCTATAGAATAGCTAGGCATTTTTAAGCAAAGTATTAAATATGAGGATTATTATATACTTACTTTCTCTAGACATTGTATATAATACTTAGGCATTCTATAGAATGACAAATACTATTTAGGCAAAGTATGAAAAAGGTCATGATAAGGCTGTTATTTAAAAGATGTGCATTCCTCTAAAATACAAATGTTATTTTGAAAAATAATGAAAGAGTGCCATTAAAAAGCTTTTATCCAAAGTAATTAAAAAAAAAAAAATAAAGTTGTACAAAACAAATTGTATGCCTTTCTTATTAAAGAAAACAAAATTTTCATATAAAAAATAAGAAATTAAAATTAACCTACTTTTTTGCAACATGGTAGGCTTGAATGACATTTTGAATTACATTTCATTACTTTTTTCATACAAAGACATTTCATATTTTGGCATTTTGTTTTATGAGTACACATGCACTTGACAAATCCTTGGCTGCTTCCACTAAATTGAGTAATTGCAACTTACTAGAGAGGAATTTCGTGATCAGGAATATATTCAATTCTAAGCAAGTTCTTAGGGCATAGAGTGATTTGTGATCTCACATATAGTAGTTTTAAAATTCTTTCAGAAGCTCCAATTTGGTAGAAACCTTCCTCTGTCACACTCATTTCAAGTGCCAATATATTGCATGAATCACCTCATCCCTTGTCGACATCAGGAATAGGCAATTGCACAGTAGTTCCCAAAGAAGCAGCAGGAAATTTTTTTTCAGAATTCATTTCCATTTTTATGGCTTGTGTTTCCAGATTGATTTTAGAATTAATTTTACCTTCAATAGCATTTTCATTTTTGAAACAAAGAGTGTGCAAGATATCTATTTCATCATCTTTACTAGCATGGCCACAGAAAGCATGATTTTTTCGACAACTTTTTGTGCATGCGTTTGCTTTACTGGTTTCCTTTAAACACACAGAACAGATATCAGAAACGGAAATTTCTGTGGTAAGCATGTCATCATCTTATTGATTTAATCCACCATCGACTATAATCCCATCCATGTTTTTTGAAACAGGCTATTTTTCTTGCATAAGCTGATTAGTTTCCTCTTTTTTGCATTGTTTTGATGCTTTCTATTAATTTTTCTAGCTGCTCCTCTGGGATAGAAAAGATGTTGTAAGACCTACTTTAGGTTTGCCACCAAAACGACCTTCTTATGGTGTTCTTTTAATCTTAGAATGATAAATTCTATTTTTCATAAATTGAACAAAATACAGTCCTTCACCCCAGCGGTCAGATTTGTTGTCCTGCGTCCAAGTACAGAACATATTCTCTATATCTTGATTAGCTCTTTCGATACTATCCTGGCTTTGTGAATGTCTTGGCTTCTCATAGACGATCATCAGTGCTGGCCAAAGCTCTTTCAAGCTAGTCACCACATTATTGGCAATTTCCCTCTTATTGTCAGACTGTAATCTAGATGGCGCTTCAAGCAACCACGTCCATTAGCTTGTAGGCTACTTCTTGAGCTCTTTTTGACATCAGAGCCTCGAGAATCACAAATTTTCTGAGATGATCTTGGTACGTTATAATAAATTTCTATTCGCTATCTCTCTGAGACTGAAAATCGATAAGGTCTACCTGACACCAAGAAATAAATTCAGAAAAAAAAAAAAATCATAGGTTTCATAACAATGCCTTTTTCAATACCTTTTCGTTTTTTCTGGCAAGGCTCACAAAGGTGGATGTACAGTTCAATGTCATGACATGCAGTGGTGTAGTCAGTCATAAAAAAACAGAGGGTATACACTCTAAGCAGAAGGTATACGCTCAAGGCAGAGGGTATACCCTAGAGTGTATATACTATAGCTTCTTTGAGGAACAGAGGGTATACGGTATTCCTTAAAAAAATCCAGAAGGTATACAGCATATATCTCAGTATACCCTCTACTACATCCCTGATGATATGTAACATTTGTATTTGGTTAAAAGTTCTCTCTCTATCGTGTCCTCCACTTCCAATAGTCAAATGTGCTCTATGAAGTATGTGAAATAACTCAAAGTCTGTGATGTAATAGTGTATAGTACTGATGTCTTCTTTAACAGGATAAATGAATTTATTTTTGTTTTTCACAAACACATCATAGTGATTCAGTAATATATATCCAAGGGGTTCCTTCTCAGTAGTCTTTTTTTTTACATCATATACTAACTTTTGGTTAGTAGTTTTGATTAAGAACAAACTTTTTTTGAAGCATTAACTCAAACTTTGGACAGTTCATCATCGAATCATTGTTGCATGTCTATTGACCATGACTCCTTCTTCAACACTACATCTTGCTCATCTATTTTCATGCAGCACAGTATAAAACTAATTTTTGCACTCATGATAAAAATGTACTTATAACACTTCCGAATAAAGCGCAAAATGTAAATGACAAAATCTGACCCTGAGGTGGGTGTTAAGTCACATGCCTTGCCACATGATATTTGAAACGAATCAGAGATGTATTTCATGCTTTGCCAGTTTGGCATTTGGAATTCTATAGTATGCCTAGAAAATGTGTGTAATGTCAATAGTTTTATACATTGCCTGCCAGTTTTCGGTATTCTATAAAATGCCTAGGTAATCTCTAGAATGCTGGCATTTCATACATTGCTGATAACATATACTACAATCGGAAATGATGATTCTAAATGAATTTATATTATTTATGTAACAAACTTTGAATTTTTTAATATGAACACCCAATTTTGCCATAATATTTGGATTTTTTGATAATTTTTACCTACAGATACCAAAAAGTAAGTCCATCGGTGGAGTAATTTAGGGATTATATGGATGTAATATTTGGACTTTTTAGTGTTGAATTCCTGTTTAATAGTTGCTAAACATACTGTGAAACAAATGGTAGTTTTTTAAGCATAACTCAAAAATTGCTTAGTAGAAGGAACTGTGATTTTTGGATTTGCATATTTGAAGCTTGTAGAATTTGATTTCTGTTAAAAAATTTATAGGCTACAATTATTTTTTTAATATTAATTTCAAATAATATATATTCTGAAAAAATCTTAACATTGCACTTCTGTATTTCCAAAACCAGTGAAGTGTTTTTCATGGCAATATCCATGTTCAGCGGGTTAATTTCATACACAATTGCACTCTTTTGCTTTAGAAGCAATTTCATTGTTGCACAGTGTTATCTGTGATTGATGCATGAAATGTGAGTAAATGTGATCTTTGTGCCTATTGACTTTCTTGATCTACAACCACATTATTTTAAAAGTTTACTTTTTTAATTATATTTATAAGTTAAAAATATGGCATAAAAAAATTAAGATTTAAAACTACTATTAATTACTTATGACAGTCTTATAAGAAAAATATCTAAGTTTGTAGATTTATGTCCATAAATGTAAGCAGTCTTCTATTTTTCTGCAGTTGCAAACTCAAACACAAAAGGCAGCTTTGAGATATGAGAGAGCAAGTAGTGCCCATGCTGCAGCTAAAGAAATGGTTTATTTAGCAGAAGAAGGTTTGAAAAAGGAAGGCAGATGTTTTGATCCTGCTTGGCAAGAAATGCTTAACCATGCTACTTTAAGAGTAATAAATATTATAGTCATTTTATATGTAATCTGAGATTTTATATGAGGGTTGAGGCATAAGTCATGACAATTATATTTTTTGCTGAAATGCAGATGTGGCACAAAAGCTTGAAATATAGAAGTGAAAGGAGGTTGTGTATGGGATTATTAAAAATTGGTTAACGAGAGTTATGTTAAGAATTGTCTATGTGAACATGTGAAAAAACGCTATGGACACCAGCATTCTTTTACATGAGTTTATTGCAAGAAGAAAGACAAAAAGGGCATTAAGAAAAAAATTGTCTTTTTGTGATGATATAATGTAGTTTCCAAGACTGTTAGTGCACTGCCAATGATGTGGAAGCCATAAAATACATCTGTTTCATCATGTATGATTTGACTGAGCATTCATGGTAATGGCAATGTTTTCAGTAGATAGAAATTGAACATCATCCAGTGGTATTTTTATTTTTGGTATGACATCAAAAGGTCACTTGGTAATAAATTAGAAGAAAAGAGGGGGGGGGGGGAATCCAATGTATGAATGCTGTTCACACTGAGTAAATTCTATCCTGCATAACAACAGGCTGAACTGCTTTTTTTTTTTTGGAGATGTGATTTGTGTGATACACAATGCCATCTAGTTACATCTCCACATACTACTATGAACAAGTTCTTAAGCACTTTGCTTCATTCTGTGATTGCATAAATTATTTGCAATAAAAAACATACTTGACATGACTTATGCCCCAACCCTTTTATTACTTGAAATTATTATGTTAAACATATTTCAGTACTTAAACAGATCATGGAATAAACACTTGTGTTATATTGACCCCTTCAGGATCTAATTGTTTCACAGTCAACATATGAAATAAATGCTAATAATCACTTTAAATTTCTAGTTTTTAAAAATTGTTTATATTTGGGAAAATATTTTTTTCTTTAACTTTTGGCAGTTGTAAAATAAAAATTACAATAAGAAATTTCAAAAAGTGATTAGAGCTTTTTAAGAAATATAATATGTAACTGCTGCATGCCATTTAAATTTTATCATACCATTTACAGTGCATTAAAAAATTGTAAGACCACTGAAAAACTCGTAAAAGTTGAAAAAGAAGAAATAATATACGAAATTTACTTCGTACATTTAAAATTCACAGTAAAACTCTTTCTGTATTAATCACAACTTTTAAAATAAACTTAAATTGTATTAATTTTCTTTTAAATTAAGGAACCTGTTAAGAAATTATAAGACCATCTGAGAAAATTTACATATTACATGTCTATTTATATTAATCATAAAATGCACACATTAGTAATTTGTAAAGTCATTAAACATAGAAGTAATTTTTCTGGTTTTGATTATGATTTACTTGACAATGTCACTGTGAAAAAAGTTACCACGAGATGAGAAAATTTTTATTTTATAAGGCTGCTGGTAAACCTGAAATGAGATAGCAACATTATTCAAACATTCCAAAACTGCCATTCATAATGTCAAAATTTAAAAAGATTCTCAAGGCAAAATAAAATAAACTGGAAAGAAGAATTTGACAGCATGTGACAGCCAGAATGTTTTTTAGCTATCTATGAAAAAAGGGCTTTTGACATTTAAAAATGTTTAAGCAAAAAAAATCACATATCATGATTTAGAAGAGTCTTAAATCAAATTCTAGTACCAAATTTCCGAAAAATATAGAAAAAAAAAAGTTATTGAATCATCATCGAGAGGAAAGATTTAAATGGACTATAAATGTCATGTCATGGTACGATAAGTGAAAAGAAACTACATTTTCTGGTGAAAAACAAATTAACTTTGATGGTCCACATGGCTAGTATGATTTGAGGAAAAAACTAAAGTAATTTTTCAGTCGGCAAATCACTGGAAGCTCCATAATGGTTTGGAGAGCATTTCCTGATGATGGATTTTGTAATTTAATGTGAATTTCATGACATATAAACATAAAAGTACCAAGCTATTCTACATTATTATCTCATATCATTTGGGTTTTTATTAGGGGTTCTGAGTGAATGTTTTAGCATAATAATGCTTCTTATTATGCATCTAAATACACTTAAAAATGTTTTTAAGTTTGATGTTGTGTCATGGCACAGTCAAAGTCCAGATTTGAACTCCATGGGAAAACCTTTGGGGTACTTAATATCACAGAGTTTTTGCTAATAATAAACAGTTTTCTTCTGCAAATAAACTGAAAGTTGCCACTGTAAGAGAATAACACAATATTCCTAAAACAGAGCTTAAAAAACCTGGTCATTTCAATGAAAGACAGAGTTTTAGTTTATAAGATAAATTGCAGGACCAATATCAGTTATTACCCTTTATGTTTTCCTTTTTTGTTATACCTTTTTTGTTTTCGAGCAAGTGGTCTTATAGTTTCTTAACAGTGCATTTTTCTTTAATTTCCAATGTTTTAATTAGTTAATCAATTATCATATTATTAAAATTTATTGAAGCCTAATTGTAATAACTATATTGTAACATTTTGTTAATGTTTAAATTATAATTAAAATACTTATTTATTTCATAATTTGCAAAATTAAAGTGTTTTTATAATTTCTTAAGATTTTTCTTTTCACAAAAGAAAAATTAATAGATGTCTGATATAGCTATGTATATTTAAAAGCTTGTACTAACTGATTCATGCTATTAAAATCATGATTTCTAAAAAGTTAAAAAATAATGTATATTCATTAGTAGCTTCTTTTGTGGTAAGAAAAAAATTAAAATCTTAGAGAGAAAAGTTTTGTTTTTATTTTAAGACAAAAAATTACTTTGCATTTTCTGCCATTTTGTTTGTATGTGCTACACTGTTATCTGTTGATCATCATGAAAGAAGTCTGATAGAATATCTTATAAGATAAAAATTAAAGAAAGCAATTTCAGATTGCAAGAAGACTTTCTTGTATTAAGATTTCCATATCTTGCTATGTAATTTTATACGGAATATGAAATAGCAGTGTTTCAGATGCAGGACAATTAGGTCTTCTTCAAATGATCATTATATTGTGGTTAGTTCCTATCTTGAATGGTTGCTATTACATGGGTCACTTGTATATATTTTCAATTTTAGATATTGATTTTGTAAACTAGTTTTTCATCAGTAGAACAACAACAAAAAAAAAGTTTTCTAATTTTAGGATAAAAACTACTATTAACCAAGATAACATCTTTAAATGTAAAAATATTAAAAATTTTAATATTAAATTTCATATTGTATACATTTAACCAGAAAGCGGAATGTCCCATTGATTTAGTCTGAAATATTCAGATCAAAAGTGGATATAATCTAATAATTTATGAAAATATAATGCTTTTTTTCAAAAAGAAATATGAACTTTTTAAATGTGTTTATTTGTATCATTCTTAACCAGTGACAGTAATTTTTCTGTTAAATTAGATATTCCAATTAGCTAACAATAATTATTTAAAACTTTACATATGCATCTTGAACCATAGATATTTTTTTTCTGTTTCAAAAGTTGCCCTGTAAATGTTTGTAAAAAATCTTCTAATGAATTTTATCCTTCCATAAAAGGTCTAGCAAGAGAAGGATGATAAATTATCCTTTACTATGAAAACTTATGTGGAAATGTATGCTGTTATATCAGTTTGATATACAGGCATTTTTTATCTAGGTTTTGGCACCTGACCATTTGACACAAAAAATAATATATATGTGTTATTTTTTAATGCCTCATTGTTTGGCAGCTAATGAAGTTGGGAATGTAATAGCACTAGAATGATTAAACAGATTTAATATTTTAATATGTGATATTGTTTGATAATTTTATGGTTGTTATTTTAAAAAATTAAATAAATGTTATAGTTCAATTTTTCTGCAGTTCTCTTTAAGTGACGATTACTGAAATTTTATATCCCTCTGTTTATGGAGTGTCATAAAAAAATTCACAGTAATCATAAAGAAATATGAATTTCATTAAATAAAAGTAAGTGCAACACTTTGAAATCTTTAATACAACAATCTGTATATTATATGGACATGTTTTGCAAAAATAAGTATTGAATATGATATTTAAACTGGAAATTGCAGTTTTTGTACATCTTAGGGTTCACACTCCTGCATCAAAATGTAATTTTCCTCCCGTAAGGTGTGGGTGTATCCAAGGAGAAAATTGTAGAACTTTTTATGTTGTAATTGTGCAACAATCACTGTACAGAAATTTAACAAATTTCAGCACGAGTGCTGAACATCTATTGCAACATCTATTTCAATTTCTTAAAGCTGAATTTTCTTATTTTCTTTATTAATTATTATATTTTAATTATGTTACTGAATGATCAAATACCAGATCTTTGAATTTATATAACCTGAAGAGAAGAAACTTTGTTAAGTAGTGGGAGTTGGATTGGAGGATTGCTTACAGACTAATGAGATACATGTTTAGAAAATTTCATCTTCCCAAGGGGAGGAGAAGCAAAATGGGAATCTGGGGAACCTATTATGACTGAAAACAATATATTTCACAGGATGGCAAATGTCACAAATGTGAGAATCATGCGCTTTTTGGAAGACTCACTTTTTTTGGAAATTCGATCTAACTTACACCCACAAATTTCCAGATTCTCCCTCTCCCCCCTTTTCCTCCATTCTCTCAGTACACAAATTGTAAATCTTTAAAAATTTTTAATACTCTTAGAATTTTCTTTTCAATTTGCTACCTTTATTTTATTATATATCGTGAGTCAGATTTTAAATTTTATGTGCTAAAGAAAGGATTAGAGGGGGGCAGAAGAAATTTCACTGGGAGGTGGTACCTTAGATGAATGATTATTTATTTTTACCTCAGAATAATGAAATGAACAGAAAAAATTAAATAATCATATAAGTTCCATCTCCCAACAATATGCATCCTCCCCCCCCCACCCCCCCGTTTCGATTCCCCAACACAAAAATGAAAAAGCTTAAAATGATTATTCAATTTTTCTTTTGTTCATTATTTTGAGATAAAAATAATTTGTCATCTAAGGTACCACCTCCCACCAAAATTTCTTCTGCCCTCCTCTAACTCTCCCCCTAGCACATGAAATTTAAAATCTGTGAAATTCAAATTTTTTTAAAAAGGGTCTACCTTATTTGTTTCTTCATAGTAATAATAAATAATCAGCCAATTGGTCATCTAAATTCTGCTTAAGTTTTCGCCCCCCCCTCCCCCTTTATTCCCTTCCTTGCAGCAAATGGGGGATTTTGAGAAGCTAAAAAAAAAAAGTTATTGTTTTTTGCAGGTTTGGTTATCCTCACCCCTGTTTTTCAGCATATACGTATGAAATGGAAGACATTTTTTGACATTTGGGCCCATGTTTCTCGCCATCGTTCCCGAAGAAAAGTGACAGGGGATGCCAAATATATCTTGTTGCATTTATCAAAACTTCTGAGAAAATTTATTGCTTATCTTGGGCAGTGGATAAATGTAGTGTTGATATAGGCCAATTTGACAGGGCACAGCTCCTGGCAGTTCTTTTAACTACTTTATGTGCCCAATAGCCCTTTTTAATTATTTTACATCCCAGTGGCCCTTACTTGTGTTTTTACCATGTCCTTGATACATTTCTTTTTCTGGTCGCAGAAGAAATAAACTCATGAAATATGTCCATTGATTGCAGGAAATAAATCTAAATTTTTTCTTTCAGTCTTGGGGAAGTATGACAAAATTTGTCAGTTGGGCATGTGAAAAAAATCGTGAAATTCGCTAGTCAGTTGCAAAAAAAAAAAAAAAACCGCACATTTCTCTTGTCGCTTCCGGGGAAAAAACGCGAAAATTCACCCATTGATCACATTAAAAATACTTGTTAGTTTTGCCCGTAAATCGTGAGGGAAAAATCTGGAAATCCACCAACTGTTCACAGGGAAAAGTATCGTGGAATCTGTCAATCGACCACAGGAAAAATCTGTGAAATTTGTCCATCAGCCATATGAAAAAAACTCCCATGAGTTTTGCCAATTGGTCGCAAAAGAAAAAAGAAAAAAAATGCAAAATTCGTTAACTGGTAGAAATAAAATATCGCGAAATTAGTCGGTTTCAGGAAAAAAAGTTGCAAAAATCGTCATGTAGTCGGAAAAAATAGCAAAATTTATCAGTCAGTTGTTGGAAAAGAATCATGAAATTCTTCAGTTGTTCGTTTTAAGATATTGTGACATTCATCCATTGGTCGCGTGAAAAAAATCCTGAAATTCATTGGTTAGTCATGGGAAAAAATCACAAAATTCTTCAGTTGGTTGCAGAAAAAATGCAAAATTTGTCGATTGCTCATAACGGGAAAAAAACATGATTTTCACCAATTAGTTGCTGAAAAAACTTGTATTTTCCACGCCCAATCAGTCCAAAAAAAAAAGCTGAAAATTTCACCAGTCGGTAGAAGGAAAAAATCACAAAATTCATTGATCAGTCACAAAAAAAAAAAAAAAAATCGCAAGATTCATGTGTCAATCATAAGCAAAAGTCGCGAAATTCTTCAGTCGGTTGTGGAAAAAATTCGAAATTCGTCAATTGCTCTCAGAAAAGAAACTCAATGTTTGCCAAGCAATCACAAGAAAAAAACATAAAATTCACTAATCGTTAGAAAGAAAATATCACAAAATTCGTCAGTCAATCGTGGGAAAAAATTTCAAAATTCTTCAGTCGGTTAGAGGGGAAAATGCAAAATTAGTCAATCGGTCATGAAAAGACTGCAATTTTTGCCAATCTGTCACGAGAAAAAGCTGCAAAATTGGCCAATCTTTAGAAGGAAATTATTGCAAAACAGGGTGTCTAGCCACCTGGATAACCTAAAAAAGTCAGGGAAATTTTTATGGACTGGGAAAGTCATGGAAATTTACCATTTCTGAAGAAAAGTCAGGGAAATTTGAAATTTCTGAGAAAAAGTCTGAGAAATTTTAAACTTCTGAAAAAATTTCAGAAAATTCTTTCTGATTAAAACTAAAGATTTGAAACTACAGTGCTAGGAAAATCTAACTTTGTTCTTCATAAGTACTGTAAAGAATATTTCAACCTCACAGGCAATTCCTTTTGTCTACTACGCCCTTTCAGTCCTTCCTTGTTGTAACTCTGAAATTTTCAATACCAGCTTCATTCTCACTGAATCTTTGTACAGTTTTGTAAGGTTATTTGGGTGATTCAGTTTGCTTATTTATCTTTGTTTGGAAATATTTGTTAGTTTAATTAATTTTTAAATATTTATAATCCTTGAATTTGGTTAATTATAGAACAACTATATTACTTACAAAGATTTTTTTTTTTTTTGTATTAATATATGTCAAAGCGTTTTGTGACTGATATGATGAATTTCGTCCTGAATGGAACCTGGTGCTAAAAGTGTATCTGAAAAATGTTTAGTATGTTAAAAAGTATTCTCATTAAGAAATGTAAGAGCATCAAGCAATTATTATACAACTTGTAAGATTTTTTTGTATCTAACATCACAAAATCGCGATGCTTATTTTTTTTTTTTTTAGTAGTATGGAAAAACTGGGAAGGCCAGGGAAATTTGTGGCTGAGCTCTGCTAGATACCTTGATACAAAATATACATATTTTGTAGGTTTTAATATTTCTACATATAACTCATCAAAAGTTCGATATTTGGAAATTTTATATTATTGGTATGGAAAAGTCAGGGAAATTTGTAACCGAGTTGGAATAAACACCCTAGCAAAATTCATTATCAGCCATGAAAAAAATTGCGAAATTCATCAGTCGATCATCAGAAAAATTGTGAAATTTGTCGATCGGTTGCAGAGAAAAAGTTGTGAAATTCGTCAGCTGATCGGGAGAAATTGCAAAATTCAATTGGTAATGGGACAATATTGCAAAATTTTACTGATAAAAGGGGACTCTAAATAAACCAGTTAAAAATCAACAAGGTACAAGACTTTACAACAAGGACTTGACAAACAAGGTACAAGATTTCCCTTTTTTGAGAATAGCATGTCCTTTTTAAAATATTTCTGCCTGGTGTCTCTTTTTTTTCTACAGTCAACACTAGATAAGTGCAATATTCTAGAAATTTTCACATATAATCTTCTTAAAAAAAAAATGTATTTAGATCCACAAAGACTGATTTTCAAATTTTTAATTGTGTTATTAACAGGCTTTTTAATATATCTTGGAACCTATCATAGCTGAAGACAGGAAATTTCAAAACTTTTTGGGTCTGATGGTATGGGGATTTTTTTTTTTTTAAATAACAGCCCAACATATTTCTAGTAGGAAGGTGAAAGTTGTGGTATAACATGGACATGGGAAAACAAAAAGTCTCAGAATTCTGTTTCACTGCTTTGAAATAAAAATAATATTTAAATTTCAAATTGCTCTAAAGTCACCTTTTCTGCTGCTAAATTGGATAATGCCTTCTCTAAAACCAGATTTTTAATGCTCATAAACTGGTCTAACATTATTTTATTTATTTATTTTTTTTTTGCATGCTTGTTTCTGCTACAAAAGTTGATTTTTATCTGCTCCAAAAGTGAGGTTTTTTGTACCTTTTTTTTTTTACATGCTACGAACTTGATTTATCTATAAATATGCAGTAGACTTCCTCAAATCCACACAGCTTGAAACCAGAGGTAGTGCGAATTTTAGAATTTTGCAGATTTCTGATCATTGTTTTGTGTATATTTTTTAAACTGTAATTTGAATGTAGTTAAGCATTGGAAATTATAATGAATGCTTTCAATAAAGTGAAATATTAAAGTAATTAAGTAAAATATTAAAATAATTTATTAATTTAATAAAAATTAAAAAAAAAAGATTGAAATATTAATAATTATTTTTCTCTGCTATATCAGCATTGCTGTCATTATTCATACAGCAAATTTAAAATTTTTCATTTTGGTTTTTTATGTCATACACCATTCTAGGGCTTATTCCATACGATTGTGCCAAAAAACAAGTAGATAAACCAGAATCAAGCTTTTTCATGATCCCTACTTTTTGAATTATTGTCAAACTAACGTGTTTTCTTTCCCCCCCCCCCCCCCTTTTTTTTTTTTTTTCATTAGAAATATTGGAGTCAGCGGTATTAGCCAGAATTGTATACGAAATCATGATAAAATATAAATAAAAGAAATTACAGATTAAAACCAAAACTCAGTACCAAGCAAACAAACGTAAAAAAAATTAGAATAAACATAAACAATGCGGTTTCAAAAGTTACAGTTCCAGATATTGTGCAAAAGCTACTGTTGCGCTGTATTTTTATCTTAGATAAGAAAATAATTTACACCAGAATCTTAAAATAACAAAATTTTATGTCCTGTTGATCCAGATTTAATAAACACAAAGGCTTAATTAATTTTTAAAATGTTTTGGAAAAAAGATCGCAATCACCATTGATATTAGCATCATCTTGATTTTTTCCAGAAATAAATTCATATTTTCTTCATGAAAAAGCTTGAGTTTGATTATATTAACCAGAATTACATATTAAACTGCATAAGTAATATTAAAAAAATTAAATTAAATATTGAAACACGGGAAACGAACAAAAGAAAAATAAATAGTCCGGTTACAGTTTACACTTGTGAATAATGTACAGGAACTACAATATGGTAAGTTTTTCCTATAGATATACTAATTTTCATAAAAATCAAAAGTAATGTAATTTTATTTAGTAGTTAAGCAGGTATAATAGCCAAAAGAGCATGATTCACAAAAAATTTAGTAAAAAAAAAGTTGTGATCACCGCTGATTTCAGTGCCATCTTGAATTTTGTTCTTGCAACTTAACTGTAAGTTTCACTGTTTGCATCTGAAATGACACAAGGATTTTAGGTTTGCAGATTTAAGGGAGTCTACTGTATTATATATTAAGCATTCATAGCTGCCAAACCTTCTGATTTTTTATTATCACAATTCTAAATAGTAGTATCCAATTTATATATATATGCAAATTTTTCTCATTATCATTCATCATTCTTTGGAAAAATTTTCCTTGGATATCAAATAGAAAGTCATTTGGTACAGTAGTTTAGTAATTATGCTGATATAAAATTTTGAACTCTTAATATTAAATTCATTTTTCATAGTGGCAAAT
Source organism: Maratus speciosus (assembly GCA_963932465.1). Classification (NCBI taxonomy): domain Eukaryota; kingdom Metazoa; phylum Arthropoda; class Arachnida; order Araneae; family Salticidae; genus Maratus; species Maratus speciosus. Next base: position 488,492,903 of record OZ010796.1, on the reverse strand, counting down.
TAAATTTAAATGTGTTTTTTAAACATAACTCAAAACTACTTGGTGAAATGAGCTGAAATTTTATATTCACATTTTGGAAGTTTACAGAATTAATCTATAGGTTGTGATACATACATACATACATATATATATATATATATATATATGTGTATATATATATATATATATATATATATATATATATACACATATATATTGAATATTCATTTCATAATTTATATATTATCAAATTCACCTGAGAAATTTTACAAGACTTCTGAAAACACCTGATTTATTGAATCCTTGTGTTCATCATGTCCTCAAATAGCAAGTTCAAAAGTACCACAAAACAGAATGCAGTCAATATTTTTCTTAATAAAATGATTTTTGGTAACTTCTTCATTGTATCTTTTAACATTGAAATGAAATGCACTTTCAAGCTGCTGCCAAATAGTCAGCTTTCTTACCAAATTAAACTCTAATATAATGTGATCTAAACGTGATTGTGAATATTCTTTTTTTTTTTTTTTTTTTTTTTTGAGTTAGATGTGATAAATCAGCTACATTATAACTCACCTGGCTTCAATCATCTTGTTTTGGAAACATGAGATAAAGAAAACAAAAAGTTAATGCATTTGTATCCACAAATCCATGAACATTTCTCATGTAAGTGGGATTTGAATTTTCGTTTGAAATCTCTAGTTTTGGCTATGGTCACTTGGATTAGGTTTAGCTAAGATGCTTTCAGCTTAAGGTGTTGCTTAAGTAATTTAATTTCCATTTTTCTTTCCAGTGACAATGTTGAAAAATGCAATTGCTTTAGTTCTGAAACACTGATTCTGTTGTACCATCTTAATTAAATATAACTAGATTTCAAACAAAATAATAAGTATGAAAACAAACTATTAAACAGATTAATATGCATTTTTTAAAAATATAACCGAACATTGCAAACCAAGGGAAAAATCGAACAAAAATTCAAGCTCCTGCCCACTTAAGATTGTATGAATGGAAAGCTATGAGTGATGTGCTTCCCTCACATTCATCTCTCTGCTTGCATCTGCATAATTTTTTTTTAAAGGGAGTTTTTTCAATTGTTTGTTCGATCCATGAAAAACCAGGCATTCTGTGTTGAAAGCTTTTTAATTTTACACCATTACAATAACATTTTATCATGGGTGTATCTGAAAGGAAAGAGTAAATGAAGCTCATCCTGGAAGTTGCTAAGAATTTGGAAATGTGTTTTTTAATTTATTTAACGTGTTCATATACTTTTTCATTTTTCTTTAGGGTTTCATGTGCTCTTTGCACTAGTAGAGGAGCTGCCACTGATAGGAAACTAGTATCGAAATCTATTTATTCAGTCAAAAGTACAAGATTTCTCTCTAATCCAAACTCAAAGCCATATTATTATTTTTTTAATGAAGTTACTTTAATGAAATTTAGAACAGACTAACCTTTGTTTGTGTACAATGTATCAATATCACAAGAAGTGCTGGGAGGGAGTGACCACCATGAACCGTCCATTGTCAAACAATGTTAAATTGGACAAACTATGTATTGTATTGTAGTTGACATTACATACACTGTTAATGATAGAATTACTATGTTCTTCCAGCACTATTTACAATGCCATAACATTTCATACAAAGCAAGTTTAGTCTGTTACAAATTTCTTTAAAATAATTTCATTATTGTTAAAATAATTGATAAGAAGTTCAAGTATGAGTAAGTCCCTTGGATTAAGCAAGAAACCTTGTATTTTTGACTGAATAAATGGATTGTGATACTTGATACTAGTTTTCTATACAAAAATTATTTTTATGTGGAGTTTTGAAACATGCAGTATATTATTTTTCCCCCATGATGTTAAATATTTTTTTTTTTTTAATGTGATCTTCTATTTGGGTAATTTTAATCATTAGATGCTGCATTAGTAGTGTTTTGATTGTGCTTTCTTCTATCTCAAAATTTTCTGATTAATTTAATTGCAGTAGAAAAGTATTAAGAAATGATAAAACATACAAATGTTATGCATAGCTTTCAACCAATCCTAAAAGAAAGAAAAAGTATGCATCTCAAAAGAATGTATTTTTTATCTTCAGTATAATGTACAGACTAAGCTATGTTTTTTATGAAAATACTGCCTTTTTAGCATTAATTTGATGTGTGTATGAGAAAGGATTTTTTCTTTTACGTTTGTTTAACATCATGCTAGATTTTTTTTTTTTTTTTTTTTTTACCAGCGCAGTTTACTAAAATAGAAACAGAGTTATTATTATCTTTAACTTAAGTAATATTCTAATCAAATATTAAGTTTTAAATATCAGCATTTCAAAATACAGGGTGTTCCAAAAATAACAATCCATTTCTATGAAAACACTAATCTATTGATTTCTTTCACGGGTGTTTGAAGAAATGCTAACCTTAAAAAGAAAGAATAGCCATTGTTTCCTAGAAACTGGGTGGTAAAACATAAGAAGAGGTACGTCAGCTGTACCATCGAAAATATGGAAAACAACAAGGGCCAATATCACACTACTTGTGAACAAATTCAGAAAAACTGGTAGCATGGTGGATAAAAAAATATCCTGGACGACCATAAACATCTGGCGATACCGTCAAAAGCATTCGTGAGGCAGTTAAAAATAGCCTACTTGCTTCTGTTCATCAGCTGGTCAGCTGAGAATTCCTCAAACCACTGGTATAGCTGATGCACTTCTTCATATATTTTATCATCCAGTTTCCAGGAAACAATGGCTATTCTTTCTTCTAAGGACAGCATTTCTTCAATCACCTGTGAAAGAAATCAATAGATTTGTGTTTTCATAGAAATGGATCATTATTTTTGGAACACCCTGTATATATTTATTTTTCTTTCTAGTCTTTAATTAAATTAGATTACTAAAATTTTTGTACATATTAGTGTATGATCTCTTATAAGTCTACTATTTAAGTGAATTCAAATTAATAAAGCATTTTTTGTTAGGTAAATGAAGCTGAAAGTGAACGTGTTTTGAGTCAACAAGAACATCAGAGGTTATCATCAGCTTATAATGATGCTGAAAAAATTGTTCAGAAGTTACATCAAGAGTTAAAGAAGTCCATTGTTAAATCTAGGTATAAATTTTATTCATTTTTATTTTATCAAGGTAATTTATGATCTCCTGTTTATTATAGTCTAGTAACAGTGTATGATTTATAAAAGAACTTTTAAGTTATAAAGGTAAAGAGTTTTATTAGCACACTTTAACTGTATTATGTAACATGAGAAAACTAAGGATTTTTTTTTTTTAATTCTAGTATAATAAATTGGTATTTAATATTTATCACACTTAAAATGGTGATATATGCAATTATTTATTTTTGTCTTTCCATTTTAAAATGTAACTGTGTGTGTGTGCTACTGATATCAAATGCAAGCAAAAATTTTGTTTTAAGCATTTTTAAAACATTATGTAATAATATGAGTAAGTCTAATTTTATATACTTATTTCTTACAGCAATAGTGCTTTATATATACATTTTCATATATAAAGCATCATATAGCTTTGTTTCTTCTTCCCTAATTTTTGAAGTTATTTTATTTTATTATTTTTTCTTTTTTCTTTTTTTTTTTGCTGAAGGCAGATTTTAGTATAAATATTTTAATACTTTACATTTGTACTGTTAAAAATCTAAATTAGTTTTTTAGTTCATAAAATGTACCTAAAACTATTACGGTAAACCCAACTTCTCTATTATGAAAATTTTATATTCACATTATATTTGGAATTCCTTAATTCTGTTTTGTCTCAAATAACTGGTAAACCAAATTTACTACATCCATGAACATGATAGTTAGGTATAACAAAACAGGTATGTACTACACAATGAGGTACCTGACAGCACCCCTAGCAGCAAACTACAGAGTCATTTTGGTATTAAAAAAATGGTATGAGATATGGGGAAAATGTCAATTACAAAATCATAGAGCGTCCTCAATTAAGTATGAAACGATGGCTTAAATGTAAAAATAACTTTATTAGCAGCCCTGAAATGCAATTTTTATATCCAAGTAACAACTTATATCTGTCACTAACTGCATGCAAGAGTGTGACATAAGTTAAATGAAAATTTACTATAAAAATTAACACATGTAGGCAAAGTACAATTTGTTTTAGTAAAAGTATAAAGTTAAGTGTGTTTTAGTGTCCACTACTGGGGATATATGCAGGATTCTTGATCCATTGCTTCCAAATAGTGGACATATTGATTGTGCTTAACTTGATTTTCATATTAATATAAACTGTACCATTTGTTAGTTCTTATAGTAAATGTTCATCCAACTTATAATGGCACACTTCTGCATGCAATGTGTGGCATATTTAAGCTGGTAATTGGATATAAAATATTGCATTTCAGGTCTTCTAACAAACTTACTTTTACATGTAATGTCATTTTATATGTCGATCACACTCTACAACTTTCAGGGTTCATACTCATCAGGAGGTTATGGGATTCTGGGGATAAATTTGGGTTGTAAAAATTCAGGGGAATCTCAGGGAATAATGCAAAAAATTCTCCAAACCTGGGAAAATCTGGCAAAACAATTGGCTACTCTGGGAAATTGAGGGCAATTGCTCCTGTTCGCATGTTTTATGATATCATAATGAAATCAAATTAACACATGTCTTCTAACATCATGAGATATGGAATTAGAAATTAGCCACTTTTTACAGATTAAATATGATGTATGTTATATTTAATCTGTGCTCCTTTTAACATCTGTCGACATCCATTCAGTCACTAGGCATATCTTCTAACATCATGAGATTTGACAACAGTTCAAGAGGAACTTAAGAAAAATAAAGGACATTTTTAAATTGATATTGGCACTTGTAGCCTTCATGTTATTCATAATGCTTTTCAAAGAGGTAATAAAATCACAAAGTAGAAATTAAATTCTTGCAGCAAGCTACCAAGTTTTTAAGGGCAGTTCCATAAGGCATGCAGACTTCATCTCATGTCTGTTTTACACAAGTTAATGTTTTAAGTTCTTTTCATATTGCTTATATTGGTGATTATAAACTTTATTTTTCAGATTACTTTTCTTTTTTAATTTTATTTTTATTTTGAGGAGATGGAAGTGTTATGACACTGCTTTTAAAAATGTCGTTAATTGTTGACATGGAAAAATTGTACATGCTGAAAAATATATCAGGAGATTTTTTCTTGGAAATTGAGTATGAACCCTGACTTATGAATTGACTTTTTAAGTGTTTGATTAACAGTTTAATATAGAGATTTTTTTTCATTTTCTGTTTTTTTTGACATATGTGAACTTACTGTTTATCAAATTTTGTGCATATAATGAAAAAATAATTAAGTAATATTGTAAAATGATGCATACAATATAGATAATGGCTTTAATGAATAGCCTGTAAGGAAATTTCTAATTAAACTAAAATAAGACAATCAGTAACTGGATAAAAAAAAAAAAAAAAAAAAAAAAAAAAAACTAAAAAATAATGACCATTTATTGTGCAAATACTAATAACAGCAATTTTACAAATATATAAAAAAGAAAATTACAATTGTTTCAAAGTTTAACCTTTAATCTTTATTTGAAGTACAGACATAAATAACAGAAAAGAAATTTTATATGTATGTTGTGCATGTTTAGTATAAACATGCGGAAATTCATTATAATTTATTACTATATTATACAAGCCAGTTTGAAACAGGAAAGTTATTACAGATTTAAGCAAGGAGAAAGTGCTAATTAATAACAATAAAAATAAAATATAATTAAAAAAAACTTTGGTTTTTATTTTCTGTTATTTTAATTCATTTCACAAAGAAAACTTGGTACTTTCTGGTTAGCCGGCCGCCAGTGTTATATATACATATTTATATACATATATATATATGTAAATATACATATATATATATATATATATATATATATATATACCTATACATTTGTATATATACACACACATATATATATATGTGTATATATAACACCGGCCCTCGGCTAACCGTAAAGTACCCAAAACTTTTACTAGAAATGTATTTATGTGTTATCCTGGTCTTTCAAAATTTCATTTAATTTGATTCTAATACAAATTAGATTAGACTTTTTATGCCATAAAGGTTATGTTTTGTTTATAAAGACATGAATTTATTCCACATGAATTGCTCATGGGAAGAGATATACAATTAAACTAAGACACTTCAAAAGACACTTACTGGTTCTTAATTTAGAATATGCTCAATTTATATAATTTCTGTTGTACAGGCAAATATATTCAATATAGCAATACAGCAATTAAGTTTTAGTTTAATCTAAAATTAATGTTGTTAATTAAATAAAAAAATCAACGTTTTTTTACCACTTTTGTCCATATATTAAAATACATTCTACATTTTTTAATGGAAATATGCATTTTCATACATTTTTTAAAATCATTTCTGATCTTGCAGTGATGAGAAATGTGAAATGAATACAAAATTACTAGGGGGCTCGGCCCCTGCTCGCTAATGCTTGCCAACTCCCATGAATTGCTATGCAATTCATATTGGGATCACTATGTGATCCCAGCTGGCTTCGCTCGCTCACCACTATTTATGTCAACTCTAACCAGAATGAGTGCTATCATAAATCATTACAATGTATTAAATTTACAAATATTTTTAATGTATAAAAAAGTAATGGAAAACTTTGTTGAAATAATAAATAAAAATGTACCTTGGAAACAGAATTAATTTAAAACCTTAGTGAAAACACGATAAAAAATATTTTTAGTTTGGCCGCTATGCGATCCGAGCAAGCAACATATAAAATTTGCAGATATTTTAATTCATAAAAAAGTAATTGAAAATTTTGTTGAACGTTTAAATAAAAATGCATTTAATCAAAAGTTTGGCGCTGTTACTTGTTGATCATCATTGAGAAAGCTAAGCGCACAGAAAATTGACACTGTTTAAATTTAAATGGCATGTTAGTGTCAGATGGGGTCCTTCTCCTTTCCTTTTGCCTATAGTATTGAAAATCCCAACTTAAATTTATTTAAAACTCTAATAAGACGCTATAAAATATGCTATGCATCACGCTATCGAACTGTAAACAAAACGTTTTTGCCTGTGTCTAAATACAACCTTGGATCAAAAAGCTGATTCACTGAATTCCTCACGTCGCTATAAAATGGACCAGTAGCAATTGTCATTCATGTATTGCTCAAATGGTTTGTGTTAAAAGGGAGATTCTGTCTGGATTTTGATTTGCTGAGTGGGTTGAGACATGTGACCTTAACTGGATCACTGAGAATCGTCGCTTTGGCTGTTGCCAAATAGCAAGCTACAAATGCAGCCCTTTTTTAGTGCTACGTAAGAGAAATATATATATATAGATTCTGAATTATTTGTGCTAGAATACTTTAGTGACCTTTTACATTTGAAAATAGTTTCTTTTAGTAGCATGTACAATCCTACAATGTTTACTTGCTTTTTTAATATGTTAAAAAAAACTCTTTAAAATTCAATTTTTCCATTATGGTGTACTTAAATTAGATTTTTTAAGCATTCTTTTTAAAAATTTCTCTTAATATTATGTTCATAGTGGATAGTTTTATATTACTTTTATAATATTAATGAATTTTTACTTTAAAAACTATGTATTCAAAACTTGTAAGAAGTAAGTTTTACTGAAGTTCTTAATTTGTTTAAATTTTCGGTACAAGATATGTATCTCATTTAAATTTCAAATCAAACAATATTTTGAGAAATTGCATCAAACATGTATAATAAATGAAGTGCTAATGGTATGTAATTTATTCATAAAAATACGATATTTGATAGTGTTTTTCTTTTTTTGCAGTAAAAGGTAAATATTTATTTATGTGGTTAACTGATGTGAATAAAATTATTTTTCTAATATTACACATCATTTATTTTTTTTCTTCATTTTGCATTAAACTCTAACTTCAAGATAATGAATATTAAAATTAAATGCAATTTTAAAGAATTTTTATAAAATGTTTGGTATTTTGAAATGTATGTTGTGATGTGCAAGTCAGTGAAGCATGCTTATTTGATTACTTCTTTTTGTTTTCACTGACCTCAAATGAAGCATTTTGATGCAGTATCGACAATAAGAATAACCATTATCAATTTATCATTTTTCTTAAGTTTTTCAATTGTTAATAATGCCATTATCCTGAATGGATAATAAATGTATCTCAGAAGTTATAGGCCAGTTTGTGTTCTTGATTTTCAGATCAAACTGAACTATTCCAGCTATTTTAATAAAAAATTGTATAAATTTAAAAATTCCAATGTTAAAAATGATATTCTGTGTTATACCTTTTAAATCTGTGTGTAAATCCCCCCCCCCCTCTTCCCCCAGTGTTCAATGTTTTAACTTTTAATACCATGAATAAGTGCATTTATATAAAAAAGGTTTTTTCTTTCTGAACTATGTGTATAATGTATTTATCCAATACTAAGCTAGATTATTCTTGTTTATCATCTTGTGAAATTTTAATATTTGATCTATTTAATTTTACAAAAATCTACTTTAACTTTTTGTTGAGGTAACATTGTAAAATGAATTTTAACTAGGCAGTTTAATGAGAATTGGGCACATATATAACTTTTACAAAATTCTTTGAATTATTTTCTTATTAATTCAAAAGTTAGAATAATGTCAAAACAAGGAATCTCTTATGTTTGGTTTTTTTTTTTTTTTTTAAATGCTTGACAAAATATTTTTCAGAATCATGCATATACTTTAGATTATTATTCATATATTTTTTCAAACTAAATTTTCTCCTGATTTTGAATGATTGATTTCTCTGTTCAAATATTCCTTTGCATTATTTCGTGCAAAATGATTGTATTTTTGTTTATAGTGTTTGTTTTTAGTCTTGTCATTTTTGTTTTGTTACATTTATGTACCTTTTTTAAAAGTTGTTTTGTTTGGGCTTCCTTTCATTTTAATTTGATTTTACTTTTCTGGATATAATTCTAACTGGTGACAGTGGTGGAGGGATATGCATTTAATTATCTATCTCTTAATTCTTCTTGTGATGAACAGCATTTAATATGTAATTTTTACAAACTGAAAGTACTGAAAACTGCCTTTGCAGTGGTACATTCTATCCTTTTTCCTGCAATTAAATTTAGAACTTGAAAATGATAACATCCAATAATTTGTTTCAATATTCTAATTCTGATTTTCTGAATCACAGTCTATCCACTCGCAGAAGTTTGCTTCAACTAAACAATCTTGCGAATCAACACCAGTTACAACTTTTGTAAGTATTAAGAATTACCTGATTTCACAACAACACATTTATTTATTATTTTATTTTTCATTTTGTTTTGTTTTTATTTTCATCCACATCATTAAAAAATAAAATAAAAAATCAACCAAGATACATTGACTTCAACAATTAATTCAACTTAAAACAAATCAAACCTTATCAATCTTAATACATTTCAGCTTTCTTATTTATATTAAAATTAATGAAAAGAACATCATAAAATAACTTGTAAATAATTTTATATAACTGCAAATACTACTTTTTTCTAAATAATTCATTACTCTGCTTAAAGATTCTATAAGTTACAGAATTAATTTTCCCCTCATAAAAATTAACTTTAATCTTATTCTCTGGTAGGGGGGGGGGGGGGGGCAGAAAAAAATACACATTCCAAATTTTAATATTCCTAAAGATTTTGGTTAAGCCATTCCATGTTTAAGGGGATATCAATACAGAAATCTTAGAGATGATTTTCACATAAATCTAGAAAATCCAATATTAATTTTCCATAAAAAATCATATTTAAAAAATAATTCCTTATTCATTTTAGGATTATATTGCAAATCATTATAAAACTTTACTTTTCATACTGTAACATCTCAAAAACCTAGTAAAAAAATTACATATGCTCCACATTTTAACATTTTCTACAGATTATTTTTAAGCCATTATATTTTTATGGATGTTAATACCTTACAGGTTTTTTTCATATAAACTTAAGAAACCCCCTATTGCTTTTAGTAAACTTAATTTTAGATTAATCATGCAAACCATTATGAAAATTTACTTTTCACACTATAGTATCTCAGGCATATATATATATATATATATATATATATATATATATATATATATATAAATAGTTTTACTTGAGCCACACTGATAATTATAAAAGCATTTCATTTAAATTTGTTTTGAACTCCAGATTTCAAAATTAAGCTTCTAATAAATATGCAAACTGTATATGCTCTGTCATTACTAAATGAAATTAAATAGTAGAAAGGTTAATCAAACAGGAGATTTTTTAGACAATTATTTAAAATGTAATGCAGTATGCTTTTAAAAGCTCAGTTGGTGCACTTTCCACATTTGTCTATACAGAAAAACCACGACTTATGATAATAAAAAATATCTTTTCAGTATGCCATAATTTTGTGATAAAAAATTCATATTTTTATTGACCTTTTTACCTTAAAAATAAATTGTTTTGACATCCAAAAAACTTTTTTCATGTCAGTCTAACTTTTGAAAACATCTGTCCAGCCATATGCTGAGGGGTCATATTCACAAGTGTGAGGTGTTCAAAGTTGTTTAATTTCCCTTTTTAAAGGCATTTTTCCGCAACTGTATCCATTACTGCAATTGGCTGATGCCCTATAACATTCTGTTTTGCTATTTTTTTTAAGATTGATTTATGTGATTATAATTCTGGATAGAAAAATGAAAGGAGGAGGGAATAGTTGTATGTAAGAACCTTAAAAAGCAGATGTGAAAATTTCAAATAAACTCATATAAACTTAAGAAAAATAAGCAAGTAAATTATGTATAATTTATTATTTGTGATTTTGTAATGTATTTTATAGGCTGTATTACTGTAATATACAACTTATATATATTACAAATGCAATAAGCTTTACTTAAATTGTCCTCATTTCAATTTTCTTGGATTAAAATACAAAGGGCTTTACCTCGAGTAATGAAAAAATATTAACAAATGAATGAAAACTTACATTTAAAATACATTTTCTGTGAAAAATGTAGTTTAAAAAAATCTGTAAAACATCTCAAGTAATTTAAATTATAAAAAGAAATGTTATAGGAAGTAGTGTCAAAAAATAATGTAAAAATAAGTTTATTCAGGTCATTTACAACTTTATCACAATGTGCTATTAGAACAATATCTGCTTTGTCATCAAGACCTAGGAAATATAAATATTGGTCATGTTTATAGCCAAAAAAGTTTATTATTTTTACAAGAATTGCAAGATCACAAGAGTTGTAAGGTGGGTGAATTGGTAAAGTGTAAGACTTTAAAGTTTTTTTTTTACGATTTTCAATACTTTAAAGCAAGCATCAAGAAAGAGTTGTGTTAAAATCAGAGGAAAAAAAGGTGCAAAATTTAAATCTGACTGAACTACACATACCACAGAAGTGGATGCTTTTTCTTATTAATTTAATTTTTTTTTAAACTAAAAAACAGTAAAGCAAGTTTGGCAAAGTCCTGTGAACTTTATTCAGTGGTTCCCAACCTCTTCTTAGCTGGAACTAATGTAATCATATCCTAAAGATGCTAAAGTTGTAAATAAATGCAGAGTGCATTAATTTATCCATTTATGAATTTATTCAATGTTATATTTTGGAGGTGTGCAACAACAAAATTATTTTAAAAATATTAAGGGAATAAATGGAAGAAATTTTATGGAATTATGATGACATGGAAATAAATTGAAGTGAAAATTCTGTAAATAATAGTCATGAATTAGAAAAAAAAATCATTTATTTTGGAGTTCAAAGTAAAACAGTAGAAGAAACAGAGTAAGACATGTGAGGGGAAGAATTTTTTTTAATCCAATTGTACAGAGGTAACATTCTGGCTGTCTAAACTCAAGGCCACAAGACTGAATCTTAAAGGTTCTTTAAATATAGGAAAATGTTAATTACTACATAAAGTAGGCTTATTTTCTGACTGGGATTTCTGATGCTTTTTATTTGCAGGAATCTCTTTGATGTAAAACAGCCCCAGCTGGGAGGTAAGGTGGGGGTGGGGGATTTATTCTGAGTGCTAGTAAAGTAAACATAGTGTCAACATGATATTGTCAGTGATAGAAGTTTTCACTCCCACCTTCTGCTCTGATGGACACTATTTTTTTCTTTATTTTTTATATATTTTTCAAGATGGAACAAATTGAATAATCAATTAATAGAACTTTCCATGTATTGCTTTTCTGTTATTTAATTAGGAATTTTAATTATTCCATGGTTAAACAATAAATTTCCTTTAGGTTGATGATATTATCCAGGAATTAAAAAGTTTCATACTTGAGTCTGTGTAATTTCTTCATCATTGAACTAATTTAGACAGTTCAGTGAGTAACAACTGATTCTACTAATTTGCTTTGTATTACCAAATGTCAGAAAGTATGTGTCACTAAATGTTCAACCATTAACATTTTTTAGTTATAAAGTGTTTTATTTACACTTAAAAATATGCATAAACTTTTTAAGTCAATGTCTTTAATTAAGGTTCTTTTTAAAAGCTACTTGAAGAACAAAAATCATTTCTAATTTTTGTCGTTTCCTCTTATTACATGGAATGGCCTTTTTGTAATTAAATGGTCTATCATTATTAAACCATAAAATCTGTATTATAAAGCCAATAAAAATATGCCTTTGAAGCTTTTACAGTGCTGTAGTTGTTAAAAAACAAAACAAAAAAAAGTATATGCTTACGTAGAGGGTATATACCATAGCTTTGTTTGAGAAACAGAGGGTATATCGAGCTTAATCCAGAGGATATACAGTGTATATCATTGTTTTCCTCCCACTACATCCCTGGTGCTGCTAATTATTGTTCTCTATAAGTTTTTTAATATACATCTAATGAAATAGAATTGTCAGTACATACTTATAAACTAATTTGTTATATGAAATTTCTTTTCAGTAAGTTCACGGTTGATTCTTTACAGTATTTTCAGTTTAATAATTAAGAACAATATATTTCATGCCCCTTAGTTGAATGTTTTTGCTTGTAATTTTTTATGTAAGTGCTCCTGATTAATATATATATATATATAGTTTTCATATAACAATAGTATTTTATTAACACACCTATTTTTAATACTTAAAGCTTCATACTTTTGCTAAAACATTTAATGTTCCATTTAATATTTTATTTTGTATTCTTTCTGAATATTTTAAACCATTTTCTAACCATGTCTTAAATTTGTCTTGAAAAAATTCCAATATAGGATTGGTTTATGTGTCCTGTATTTGTGTTGTACATAATTTCATATTTGAGCAAAGTGTTGAAAATCATTTTCTTTCTTTGCTTACTTAAATGTCAGCATTACCCAAGTAGCATGAATGCTGCTTTATTTACAAATTATATACATTCAAAGTTGGATTTGTCAATTTTCTTTTTGTGACATATTGATTTTTTGAAAATAGTATACTATTAAAAACAAATACTTTTTTATGATTTTGGTCAGTTAGGCAACAATTACTGTATATTTGACAGCTTGACATAATGTTGCTGAAATTTGCTATAAAATGCCTTCCTTTTATCAGGGTTCATACGGTCCTTGAAAGTGCTTGAAAGTCCTTGAATTTTTAAGAGAGAAAAAAGGTCCTTGAAAGTGCTTGAATTTGTTTAAGTTTTAATAAAGGTGCTTAATTTTTTTTTTTTTTTTTTTTTTTTAAGGTGCTTAATTTTCCTTATTCAGATATTCAAATTAAAATAGAGTTGCAAATGCTAAAAAAAAAAGCAATCAGCGAAAATATTTGTTCTGAGGTTGTTTTCTTTCAGGAGGTCAGAGTATGAGCATTTGTACTTCGTTTTGTTTCCTTCTAACTTCCCTCTGTAAGATTAAGTTAAGGAAAAAAAATGAAAAGATGGGTAACTTATTGCTACTGCCGATTGCAAGATTAGAAATTCCTTCATTCTAAATCCCATCCCAATGGACAATGAACGAAAGACTTTAGTTCTCTTTCTTCCTTTTTCTGTTCTAAATATGCAATTCTGATATTGTAAAATGTAGTAGAATTGGAGACAATACCAATGTTATTTATATGTCGTGACTCATGGCTACCAGGCAAAGGGGGACAGGGAAAGGTCATAGCTCTCACTGTAATCAAAAATTGTGTAATTAGATAATTTAAGTTATTTGTATTTACTTTCATTTTGATTTAAAAAAAATAGTGAAATTTACTTTTCTCGCATGACTTTGTTTTGATTAATCAAATAATTATTTATTAATGTTTCCTCTTGCCAAAAATAAAGAAAAGTGTCCTGTATCTAAATTTAATTCTGACGATGCCCATGTAATGAATTGATTTATTAATTATTGTTGTTTTTATAATTTTATTACATACTAGCTGACCCACCCAGTGTTGCTCGGCCTCCTATTGAATTTGTATGATTTAAACGAAAATCTCTCAAAATTAACGTATAATTGGGAGGCTCCATTGACTTCCGTAGCATATTTCTGTGCGTTCCACTCAACGTTGCCCATGTCCCAATTGAATTTATATGAGTTTATACTTTTATACGAAAAATCTTTCAAAACGAACCTGTGATCCGTGGCCCCACTGCCTTCGGCAATGTAGCTCTTTCATGCAGCCTTCAGAGGTGACAAGTACTACGATTTATCCGTAATTATTAAAGACTAGTGTAAATGCCCGTCCTAGGACGGTGGGTAAAAATTGTGTTTTTAACTTAAAACTTGAAAAACTGATAAAAAAATAATTGACAATATGGAAGCATTTAGATGAGCAAAGTTCGGCTAGTTTATGTTCTAATAAACACGCAATTAGCATTTACAATATTTCTGGGTAAACCAGGTTTTCCGGCTAAAATACTACTATAACAAAATTAAGATTTCTTAATAAAACAAAAATTTAATAAATATGCAATAAAAGTGCGTAATTAAAACAGTCTGCTGCAACTATTGAAATAATACTATTTTTTTTAATAACACTTTGAAATTGTATTTTATTGTTTACCCCCCCTTCCTCCCCCCCTCCAAATTTTTTTAATATGTATATTGATTAATAAATAAGTATCTCGGGTTGAATCCCAACCGTCAAATACCCTAAGCTTCTGTCCTCCTGATGCAAAGCTATAAATCAAAAATTATTAATTTTACTTTTCGTATAAATATTAATTTTTTACTTTTAAAAATATGGATTTTTTTTTTTTTTTTTTTTTTTTTTTAAGTTTAAATTTACATACACTTGTATATAGAAAAGGAAAATATAAGTAATATGTAATTTAAAAATAAGTTACAAAATAATAAGCCTAAAATATTTAAATTGATTACTTTTTTAAAAGAAAGTCAGTTTTATCAATTTTTTGCAGGAAAAAAAAAGGATATTTTTAAAAATACCATATCATTGTTTTCCGTGAATCACTTTATATGAGAAATAAATTAAAATTCCTTACATGTCGCAAAGAAAATTTAATATGATTGCAACTTAATACTTGAAATAATCTCAAGTGACACTTGGCGATTTATTTTGGTGGTGTAATGCGATGTGCCTTGCACTGATTTGTTAAGAAGAAGAGTCTACTACTGCTCAATTATCAGGACTTGTAACCTTGAGAAGTCATCGCAGGATTCTTGTTTCTTGTCAACCAATGGGAGAATGGATCCTTTACCCTTTGAGTCTCTTCCTGGGAGACTGGTAAGATTGATGGATTGGTCCCGCCCAGCATTACACTGGCTTTTATTATATAGAGATGCACAGCAGAAATGGCGGCATTACAGACAGTTAAAAATTATGGATTATTCTTTTTTAACGATTTTTTTCCCCAAAGACAGTTTGAACATTATCTATACAAAAAGTGTGGCAATTTTCGATAACAGAAGTGCATTTACCATCAGGGGTAATTCTGTTTCGAATTTTCTGAAAATTAAAAAAAAAGTCATCAGTCCAAAATTTTGGATTGGAGGATTTGGATTTTTTTGGAAAATCGCAAATTTTGACAAATGGTCTACGAAAAAGAAAAAAAAATCAAATTAGCCAATTGTTTACAGAAAAATCTTTGATTTCGCCAAAGGATCATATGATCATAGAAAAAACATTTCAACTAAGGATCGCAGAAGAATTTGAAATTTTGTCAAAGGATCACGTAAGAAGCACGAATTTCGTCAAAGAATTGATGAAAAACGTGATTTTTGTCAAAGGATTGTGGGAAAACCATGGCATTTCATAGGGTTGAGGAAAAAACGCAAATTTCGTCATAGGGTCGCAGAAAAAATGTAAATTTTGTCATATGGCCACAATGCAAATTTCGTTAACACGCATTCGTTGCAAATTTCGTTAAGGGATTGTGGCAGAAACGCAAATTTCGGCAAATAATCGTGGAAAAACACATTTCATCAAATGGATCGTGGGAAAAAAATACTAATTTTATCAAAGGTCATAGAAGAAACACAGCGGTCTCTTTAGAAAACAGGCACACACACACAACTCTTTATTATTATAGGTATAGTTTTTAATATGAGATAATATACTTAATTCATTTTTGAAAAATCGGATTAGCCCAAACCAAACATCCAGAAATTGACGCTCAGCCTGAAATCGACCTGAACCGAAAACAAATAACCAGACCTGCAATAAAAATAGTTAGTACCTAGGGAGAATCCCCCCCCCCCCCCTTTAATCTTTCAGAAAATTTGCCATGAATTTCAGTTTATTGTTATTTATTTATTTTTTTTTTACACAGAATCACCCCCTGAAGTCTGATTACTGATAACTTTCATTGAAACTTGGTGCCTCTGAGCCTTACGTTGCCCTGGGCCTCCAATTAAATTTGTATGATTAATTTTTAAAAGAAAATCTTTCAAAATGAACCGATGATAATCTTTTTATTATTATTGTTATTAATAATAAATAGAAATGGATTTTTTATTTTTAATAATTCCAGTTTTAAGTGATTTTTTGCTGAATATGCTAATTTATCCCCTCGCTCCTACCTCCCCCCCTTTTTTAAAAACATGTGAAATAAAGAAATTGCATATAATATCTAGTACTTTTTTTATATTTTCATTTTATATTAAGTTGTACTTTATTTTCAATAAATGATGTTATAGTGAAAAAGAATTAATTTATGAAAAGGGGAGGGGATGATGAAATTCTTTCGCAAATTTGATCCTATTTGTTAAGCTGGTGGAACTTCTTCAAATTGGCAAATTGTTGCATTTTTGACCGATTTGCATAGGCTGTTCAAGGACTGTCCAGCAAACTTATTATGAAATATCATCAACTGGCAAGACCACCATGAAGTTTAGTAGACATAGATGCCTTAACAGACTACGAGCTATAAGAAAGCCTACTGAAATCTTGGAAGATTTAAAGTCATTTATTTCTTGTGTCTCAAAAAAAAAAAAAAGATTCTCAATCCCAACAATCATACATATAGCATCTGCCTGAAAACATGTGAAAATGAAAATATTTTTTTGTCTTGACACTTTTGTATTATACAAACAAGCAATATAGTATTTTGTAACGGTAAAATTTTCATTTCTCAAATTTTTGCTAAGGTGCTTGAAATTTGTGTATAAGGTGCTTGAATTTTATCATGGAAAGAGAGTATGAACCCTGTTTTATTTTAATTTTCCAATTTGTTCACTTATCGTGGTTTTATTATATCCTGTATGTTTAAATAGTATGTTAAAATGTTTCTCTACATTTCAAGGATTGTAAAAAAGTTTACATCTGCTTTGAAGATTCCTCAATATCTTTTTCCTTAATATTTGTTATTCTTTATTCTAAGGTTATTTGTGCCTTTATTGACTAGTGTTAATGTAATTTAATGATGTTATATGTGTGCAATATATAACTGCCTATACTTCTGAGTTTTCTTTCTTTTTTTCTCTTTTTGAAATGTCTCCTCTTATTTAAAGCCATTCTTATATGTTGCTGTGGAAACATTATATGTCTATTTATAGAATGTGTTTTCTTCACGGGGAGGGCAAATCCTATTTGCATCTTTAATAAAATATTTAAAAAATTCATCACAATACTAATTTAGTAGTAATTTTGTGTTGATGTTGGTAATTGCATTGAAGAATTTTAATTTTTTGCTGTGGCATCCGAGTTTAAGTATAAGATCTATTGCAGTTTTTCTTTTTTTAGAAAGGGGGGAGAGAGACGCAATGTCATTGATGAATAGTTATTTTTATTCAAAGAATTCAGTTGCTTCATAAAATTTTTAGTGTAAAATCATATATTTCTACAATATCATTAAAATGTCTTTATAATTAATAAACGGACTAAACACATTTATAGTTTATGGAGCTTTTAATTAATATCTCCTTTAAATCAAGTGAAACAGAGTGCTGTTTTAAAAACAAGGTTGAAGTTCACATGGTAAAGGGGTCACCTTTCCTTTGTTCTTTTTCTATTGATAGTTTTATTACTGTCTAATCATTTTAGCTATTTATGAGATGAGAAAGAAGTACAAGTTCCTTTGCAAATTTATTTCTGCACATAATTTGGGCTTAATACTCTTTGGAACTATTAATTAATTCCTCCTAAAACATTAGATGTTCATTTATTAAGGTGTTAAAGAAGACTTTTTTCATGGTATTGTTTGTTATTTTCTGATTTACCTTTATTCAATTCCTTTTAAGTATCAAAATTTATGCCTGGCTTAATTTTCTTAGTAAGATGTTCTTTTTTTCATTTAGGCCTTACTTTGAAATGAAAGCTCAGTTTAATCAACTTCTTGAGGTAAGTGTCTGAAAGTTATTTATTTTTCCTATTTAAGTTTTCTATCCATTTTCTAAAAATATTGTAATTTGAGAAGTCATTTTCTAGTTTAAAAAAATCATATGCATTTATCTTATGCATTATCCATATCATAGGTCCTGGGACACATTGGTGCTAGCGTAATTTGCCACGATAAATCAGTTGTCACAGAATTGATGACATTTTTTCATAGTGATTTAGACATTTTGTTGCAATTAAATGGTTCTCCAAATAACCATGTTGTTTCCAAACATGGAAATCGTTCCCATGTTTTGCAACCAAAATGTTTCCTGGTCAGGGTGATAATTGTATGCTTTTATTTTTAAACCATTCTTTGCATATTTTTGCCATCGATTTTGGTTTCAGGACAGTTTTGATGTATTTTTTTGCATTCAGAATTACTCTCATTGCTCCAGATCATTTGCTTCCACTGATTTTCTGACCAATTATAATGTGCCCACTGAACTCGTTTCTTGTATTGCTGAAGATTTAAAAAAAATTATTATCCCGGGATTCTACCTTTCAGTCGAAAACCTGCTTATCTTCTCCTTATTGTTCTTGACTAACTGAAATACCCACTGCATTCATTTCACATCTAACAGCATCTGATGAAAATTTTCCATCTTTTAGGCATATCTTTTACCTTTCTATCGTCAAAAGCACTTGTGCATTTATTTTTTTTTTGTCCTGACCTTTCCTTATTTATCACTGATTTAGTTTCTTCATAACGTAAGCACAACTTTCGTATGCCAGATAAAGTGACTGATCTACCAACCTGTCCTGCAATTTCAGCATAAGAGACCATTTTCTCTCAATATGACAATTCTGCTTCTTTTTGTAGGTGTCCAATCAGTTCTTGTTGTTGATGACATTGTTTTAAATTATTTGCATTAAGGAAAAAAAAGAAATATTAAAATATATATATATATATTATTCTATTTAGTTACACTAGTATTAACCCTTCTACAAAATTCATTCTAGCAAAATATTGCTTTTACAAATATAACTAACCATTATATAATTAACTAACTATTTTACTAACATTTGATTGGTTCTCTGAACAATCATTGTGATTGGCTAATAAGCTTTTATTACAATACACTTCAGCATTCATGACTGACTAATTGTGTTTGTATTTTAGACTAATTATGCATAACTTTTTTTGTAATGCAGGTATTTTAATTCTTTTTTAAAAATTAAATTCTACATTAAATTTCCTTGAATTTGATATATAAACATATTTCTATTAAGTGAAAATTAATATATAATATATTATTAATATATAATACATAATTAATATATTCTATAAGCACACAAATTTATAAAACATAAAATTTCAAAAAATGTTCACAATTTTGGCCACCACTGTATATATGTGGAATATGAGCCGATACATGGGGTTCTTTTCCATCCGAAATAGAATTTACCTATTTTATATTCATAGTTGGAGTAGCGCAGTTTACCTAGTTTTAAATCAACCTAGTTGGGAGACTCTTGGCAGCAATAATAAAATAATTTAACTCGGAACTTGAATCCTTGAACTAAAAATTCATTTATTTGTCGGTTGGACGATACAAGGTATGCAGAGGCCCCAAGAAACCATATTTTTCTGGGCTCACATCCTGAATATGTTAGATAAGGCTGAAATCTATAAAAAACTGAGTTCTTGGCAGGAGCAAATGAGTTTTGTTAAGAATTTATGATATTTTCCAGCAGAGGATGAATAAGTCAAAATAGGTGGGATTTTTGTTTTAATTAGATAAGAACTTTTATTGATGTGATTATATGGCGGCAATAAGGTTTGCCCACAGCCTTATTGCAACACCAATAGAGTCATTTCAAAATTTGATGGGAAAATGCTATTTATGATCTAAATGTAAGAATAACTGTCAGACAGAGAAAAGTTAATTAGGATTAATAACTTAAATGTAATCAGCAAATACTTATTTTAAAATTAATTATAATTTACACTCTAAACAATTATTTAATGTGAATTCATGCTCTGAATCTAATAACTGTCATATTGGGAAAATATAATCAGAGACTTTATTGCTTTGAGTAGTCATCTAATATAAACATATCAATCAACTTCTATTTTTACAAAATGATTTCAGAAAATGAAATGATTTGGCAAACATTAATGATCATTAACCACTTCAACGGCTGCCCCGAGATAAGTCGGGGGTAAAAGCACTGTTTCCCTATACCCGTCGCCGGTGAAGTGGTTAAGGTGTTTGTTTATGATAGGTAATTTCATATCTCCCCCTCCAAGATTTGTCCACCAGATTTGCCTGCAAAGCTGGGGGGACTCGCTCGGAAGTTTGAGAATATAAAGTTAGTTAAGACTGAATCTTTTATTTGAATCTATTAAAATTATTGTGAAAGTTAAATTTATAGTTTAGATTGTTAAGGGTTGAATTTTGCTGCTGGAATTATAAAATTTAAAGTTTAAATTTTGTGAAGTAACAATTAAAGGAAGAAATTTAAGGTTTTCTGCTTTTTTATACTGGACTTTCTATGTTTGGGATATGGATCTTGGGACAACCTGATCAAACTTTACATAGAAAAACTTGAAAAATATAGTAATACCATAAAACTTAACGAAAAGCTGAAAGAAACAACAACAATAATAATCTAAGAAATATTTGGGAAAACACAATAATAAAATAGTATAGTTTTACAGTCTTTAGGCCATAATTTTCTTGTTTGCAAGCCCTCTGGCCATTTTTCTGCTATTTTTCTTCAAGTTTATAGAGTGTAAATTTTCAAACATTATATAAAATTATAACTGTGTAAAAATCTTTAATATGATTCTTTATTACTTTTTCGATTTTGGTTGCAGATTTTTTTTTTTTTTTTTTTGAAAAGGTACTTTCAGTTTCAAAACCGATTTGGAAACTGAAAGTATCTTTTAAAAAAAATCTGCAACCAAAATAGAAAAAGTAAAAAAGAGTCATATTAAAGATTGAGCTCAGCTATCCTATGCAAAAAAAATCGTTTAAAAATATTCAAATGTAAAGAGAAATTTGAAAATAACCTGCCCATAGGATTAACATTATGGAGCATGTGTTTTCAAGTACATGAAGAATCCCCTTAAAGGTGCAGTCGGCCAAAAAAAAGAGAGAGCATTCGCTTGCATTTTAATCACTAAATTGCCCTCCCCCCCTCCAAAAAAAAAATCAATCAATCAATAAATAGAATATATATATGTGTGTGCGTGTGTGTGTGTGTGTGTGCATGTGTGTGTGTGTGTGTGTGTGTGTGTGTGTGTGTGTGTCCGTGTCCATTTGACCAGAAGTTATGTTTTCTTTCAATTTACATCTAGGATAAAACTTATTGATAGTCTTCATGCTGAAATTGTACAAAACTTTGAAATATTCAATGCGAAAATTTAACTTTGGCAGCATATTTGGCTTTGCCGTTAAATTTTACCTTAGTATACCAAACAGGAAGTCATTCAGTTAAGTAGTTTATGAATTATGAAGATATAAAATTTGGAACTCTTTATGTTGAATTCATTTTTAATCATGGCAAAACAGATTGCAATGCAGGCAGTTTTTTAAGCATAATTCCAAAACTACTTTGCAGAATAAGCTATAATTTTATAATTCACATTTTTGAAGCTTTCAGAAATCTATTTTTATTTTTAAAAATCATAAGTTGCCTTTCATAATTTTTCTAAAAAATATATTTTTTAATTAATATAAAAAAATAATGAATGGTAACCTATGATTGTTTTTTAACAACAATCGTTTTCTAGAATCTTCAATTATGCTAATATGAAATTACAGCTCATTCTGCCGAGTTGTTCTTGAGTTATGTTTAAAATAAACTACCTACTTTGCAACCAGTTTTGCAACAATTACAAATGGATTTCACATTAGGAACTCCAAATTTTAAACCTTCATAATTCCTAAACCACTTGACAGAATGACTTCCCATTTGGTACAATTAGGTAAAATTTACCAAAAAAAAAAACTGAAATGTGCTGTCAAAATTAGGTGATCCTATTGAAAATTTCAGGGTTTGGTGCTATTTCAGTTTGAAGGTAACCCTGAAAATTATTTATTATGTTTAAACATAAATGGAAAAGTTGGTAGTCGAATGGTTATTTCTGTTTTTTTTTTTTTTTTTTTCTAGCAATTTGGACATTCAAATGTTTCGTTGTGTTTTGCCCTACTGTAGCTCCTTGCATCACTAGATTTAAAATATCTGTTGCAAGATGGAGAAAACTAATGGCAGATTTTTATTTTTATTTTTCTTGTAAATTTGTCCCAAATAGTTTTTTAATTTTATTTTCCATTATCCTTTTTATATATTATTTTTTATTTTTGCGATAAAGATGCAGGAAGTAGTTATGACGCTATATTATGTTTTTAAGTGTCTTATATGTTAAATGAATGTGAGGTTCATTTGACTACAAGTTAATCAATTAGTTCTACAATTTGTTTAAAAATACAGATAATTTTTTTATCAGTACGAATCCAAAACGCATTGCCTAAAAGTTTTCTCTTTAGCAATGAGCTTCTCCATTAACTACTATAATTTCAAAAATAAACTTATTATCTTTTATGCTTTTAATTGTTTTTAATTCTTTGAAACCTACCATAGATTATTTTCTCGCTACTGATTTCTAAAGGGTTATTGATTCTTTTGTGCACGTTATTATATCCCAGCATTCCTACACATTTTTCCTCACAGCTAGATGCTGGTATAGTTTTGTTTCGTCTGCTGTCTGAGCTTGAACTGCACCATTTTTCTGCTTTTGGAGTAAATCGCTGTTTCTCCTTACAAAGTGCCACAATTGATATGATATACATCCTACTTGTATAACATACTATTACTACGAGAATGAAAAGAAACTTTCTTCTGCTCTACTAAAGTTCTTAAGATGATCTTTATGTGACTAATGAAGAAATTTTTGAAACACGTTGCATCAAAGGGCCTGATCAGTAAGAAAAAATTCTGAGTTTCTCCCATAGAGAAAGTATTGCTTATCCCTTCAGCCCTGTCGAATGGGCGATACTGTTTATTAACTGTGAAGTCCATCGCTGTTAGTTGACAAAATTTATGACCTCAGTGGCAAGGAGATAACTCTATGCGTTATTTTGGACAGTAAAGGAATCATTTTTAAATTCTGTTTGAGCTTTTCGAAAACACAACATTGAATGACTAAATCGTTTGTCCTTGACTAGTTTTATTTGATTATAATTTAAAAATTAGTGCTTATATGCTTTTCCCAAAGAAAAGTTCTTGCATGAGGAACTTTTCACAGCATTCACACAATTTTCTGTAGATTCGTATATGTAGATTTGCAAAATGAGTTAGGAATTTAGTGCTATTGAGCTAGGAATAGCCTATATTAATTTCATTTCAAATTTAATATCTATTTATTTAATTTAATAAATATTTGGTACAAATAATTATGTCATGTATGAATGATTGTAATTTATTATTTTTTTTTCTTTTAGCGTGGCTTTTAATTTAATTTTTTATAGTGGTTTTCACTTACAATTGAACACATTCATATCATAAAATATTAATTATTTAAGGAAATATAAAAAATTAGTACTAGTTACAGTAGTATTTTACACAAGACAGAAACATTAAGCGATATGTATAAATTATATAATCCTTTCAAATATAAGTAAACCTATATTGTTTGTATTTGTTGAAGAAATGAACAGAAATATTTTTTATCATGATCATTATATACTTTAGGGCACAATTTGATTTAAAAAATCACACTGCACTAAAAATTAAACTGCTTAAATAAATTAGCTATTTTCCCCTTTCTCCTATGGAAGATTTTTTATTCATTTTTCATATAATTTCATTTCACTAATATATGAAACTTGTAATGAAATTTATTCCGTTTCTTTTCTCTGTTTTTTTTTTCTTTGAGCGAGAGAGAAGCAGAGAGTATACAAACCTTGCTATAATACATGTTTTAACTATTTTTGTTTTTTGATTTTTTATTTGTTTCATATTATTTGGATCTTATTAATGATATGTTATTTGTTCAAATTTAACACAATGCACAAATAGTCAAAATAGTGCATATAAAAATTTTAAACAACTCAAGATGATACCTAACGATCAAATTAAATATTTTACATAGAAAATACATTGCATTGAAAACCTCCAGGAAAAAGGTATCACTATACCAATATAAAATAATAAATTTTAATTTGGATAAAACCTTATAAATTCCCTCAAATTCCTAGTAGTAATATTTTTAATAAACTCCTTTGAAACTTTAAGATTGCTTTTAAAATTTTAAAATGTGCACATTAATAACAGTAATTTTTATCATCTAATACAAATTGTTTCTGATTCTTAAAATATTTAAAATGTAGTTTCAATTTTAAAAATGCTAGTTACCTATTTTTAAGCACTGAAACACAAAAATAAAAACGTCTTAACATTCAAAATCAAATGGTTTTTTTTTTTTCAATTAAATGTAATTTTAACAATAAATCCTTACCTGTGAATCAAAATATCCATTTACTTGATAAAAATGTGAAAATTTTCAAAAAGAATGCTACTTTTAACCTGTTTTCCTTTCAAAAAAGAATAAATAAAAATGAGTATACCTGTGTCCTATTGCTTTTACAAAAATAATAAGAAGAAAAACCTTTCCTACTTTTCTTTTAAAACAACCACAAAAATTAAACTGACACATGATAAAAGATGACACTGACATGGGAAGTTTATGCCATCTTTGTCGTCCGAAAGAGATGGGTCACACATAGAAGTAGTTTCATTTTGATCCATTAGGGTGAGAATGCTGAGTGCACAACAAGAAATCAGTTTCAGTTCTGGTAGATGACGCACTCCATTTGGAAAAGTTCGTTCTGTGATTCTTTTGCAGTGGCAGATTGAAAAAATGTTCTGTTATGAGTGTCAAGGCAGGCAGGTGGTGAAAAAATTTTGGATATCCATTTGAATGCTAGAGGTATTGTGGCAATGCTCGCATTCTTTGTTTATTAAGTCCAGAAGGGTCTGGGACAGATCATAAAGACCGGGGTTTCTCTCTGAAATAGATCTGCTTTTTAGTGGTCAGTCCATAATAGTCATATCCTTTAACGTGGCCAGGAGAGAATTTTCATGGCAAATAACCTGTACTGTCAAGTTTTTTAGAATACAAGCCATTGCACATGTTTTTTTCCCATTCCAAATAGTGGTTACATAGTTTAAATCTACCTAGTTGAGAGACTCTTAACAGCATTAATAAAATAATTTGATTTGGGACCTCGCTTCTTGAACTAAATTTTGTTTATTTGCAAATTGGAAGATACAAGGTAGTAAGAGGCCCTGAGAAACCACATTTTTCTTGGCTCGCATCCTGAATATGTTAGATCGGGCTCAAATCTCTAAAAAACTGAGTTCTTGGTAGGAGCAAATAATTTTTATTAAGAATTTAGGATGTTTTCCAGCAGATGATGAACAAGTCAAAATAGGAGGGATCTTTGTTTTAATTAGATAAGAACTTTTATTGATGTGATTATATGGTGGGAATAAGGTTTGTCCTCAACCTTATTGCAACACCAATAGAGGCATTTCTAAATTGAATGGGAAAATGCTATTTATGATCTAAATGTAATAATAACTGTCAAACAGAGAAAAGTTAATTAGGATTTATGACTTAAATGTAACCATGCTTTAATTTGACATTAATTATAATTTATACTCTAAACAATTATTTAATTTGATTTCATGCTCTGCATCTAATAACTGTCATATTGGGAAAATACAATTGGACTTTACTGCTTTGAATAATCATCTAATATAAACATAACAATCAATTTCTATTTTGGTAAATTGATTTCACAAACATTAATCATCGTTGAGGTGCTTATGATGGGTAATTTCTTTCTTATCATTCCATATATATACATGTGTAAGAAACTGAAAGGGACAAAATTTTCATTCATTTTTTATAGTTATTTTTTATAAACTGTATTTTATATTACTTGCTATTTATTAACAGAACCTTTTTATAATAAACTATTGCAAAACATATATTTTTTATTATTAATTTTTGTGAGACTATCTAAAAAGTCATTGAAGTTTGCTTCTAATATTTATTGCCACTAGGGAGCTTAATACTTGTGAGTGAAGGTAATTTTTGAATTTTTCTTTAAAAACGCTTATGTTATATTTACTTTCACTTCTGGTTGTTGCAGACTTTTAAAAATTATTATAAAAAATTACTTCAGTATATTTCTAATCATGCATATCTGAACTTCCGAAATTCCAGGCTTTATTATTTTGGCAGATACAAAAATGTATTTATGTGTAAATTATGTTTTGAGTTAATATTAGCAATTAGTATCTGCTTCTTTGTGTTTATTTTGTAATTTCATTTCAGGAACAGAGGAAAAAAGTTCATCATCTAGAAGAAAATGTTCTTAAAATAAAAATGAGCTATGCAGATGCTCTTCATAATTTAGAAGAAATAAGTGATGAAATTCATCAAAAAAGAAAATCTAAAGAAGCGATAAATGAACAGAAAGATAGTTTGAATGCAGAATCATCCAATTTTGCATGGAACAGCATTGAAATTCCATATCATAAGATGACAAGCAATAGTACTTCTTGTGAAGTAATAATTAGTTTTGTCTTATCACTTTTTAAAATTCATAATTTCCCTTAATATAAATACATGTTAGGCTCCCTTAGAAAATCTTCATAAAACACCATTCTCTCTTTGCAAATGTCACCTTGAATGAAAGCAATGGCAGCCTTTCCATAAACAAATCAATCCAATCCTAAATAATATCAATAATAATAGTAATTTAACTATAGAAATAATTAATTTTCCTTCTTTGTTATAAAAATAATTATGTGCTTAAATTAAAACTCTCCATCCTTTCTGATTATTAATCAATATTATGATTATATCTAACATTGGTCTCTTTTTCAAAATGTTCTTTAGAAAAAGAAAACTTTGGATTTTATGATTGTTATTGAGTATTGTGGTAATCTGTGTTGTTTTTGTTTTAATTTAAACTTGATTTTTTGTGTATATGTTAATGGGAAAATGGAAAAATAAGTTTGTGTACACTGCAATAGACCATTCAGTAGATTTTATTCTAGGCAAATAATATACTGTGAGTATAAAGAAGTAGACTTACTTTATGCTTCTCCATAATCATCAATATATAGATGCATTTGTTATAATTCTTAACAAACATTGAAAACCCCTTTTGAAAAAAAATCTGTCCTGTCTTGTGGAAGAACTACTTCATGGCAATCTTCACTCTTTCATTGGTGCCAAAATGTGTTTATGCGAGAACCTTCTGTAATGCCAAAAAGAGATGGATTGCATAGCACCAGGTCAGTCCAGCAGATGGTCATATCCCTCACCCAACTGGCAGTGCCATGATTGTGCTATCTGCTTGGACAAGACATCTGTCCCTAACGCCTTTATTGAACTGATTATGGATATATGTCCCTAATGTCCCACCAGTGCCTTCATACTTCTTTCACTTGATCCTTTGTCCATGATTGCAAAACATGTCTGTTCTTCATACTTCCTATGTACAGAATGCCCTGTTCATCCTAAATTTGTCTTGGCACTATGCTAGAGCCAGCTACACAACTTATGTCATATATCACCAGATGGTAGAGAAATGTGCAGAACACTTGCATAAATATTATCTTTCATTTGCCTCAAATAAAGGAAGGGAAAGATAGTTTTTGTATTAAGGATAAAATTCTTAAGATCCAGGAAAATTCATTGTAAGTTCTACTTGTATTTAATAATCATACTTTTTTCTTTTTTAATAAACTCATTGTATTAAAAAAGTATTATAAAGTTATCATTTATTCACTTAGTATAGTCTTTTGGTTTGTGTATATGTAGTTAAGCATAAATTATCCACTAGATTCCATTGCCATAGCTTAATCCTCAAGTTTAGAGGGCCAGGTTTGAAATGACATAAAACATTTATTATAGCGAAATCCATCAGTCAGTCACGAAAAAATATTGAGAAGTTTATCAGTCAGTTGTTAAAAAAAATGGCAAATTTTGTCAATCACTTGTTGCATAAAAATCATGAATTTCGTAATCAGATGCAAGAAAAAAATCTTGAATTTTGTTAATTGATCACAAATTTCACACAATTATATCGATCATGAATTTTTCACCATGTAGGTATAAAAACTTAATTAAATTTTTTTAATTTATTACAAAAAAATCATTTATACTTATAAAGTAAAAGTAAATTAACATACCTTTAATTTAATTATGATTATATGGATAAATCCAATTGCTGTAA
Source organism: Maratus speciosus (assembly GCA_963932465.1). Lineage (NCBI taxonomy): Eukaryota > Metazoa > Arthropoda > Arachnida > Araneae > Salticidae > Maratus > Maratus speciosus. The sequence continues at coordinate 488,463,856 of OZ010796.1, read as the reverse complement.
GGGGTGATGATCCAGAGAATTATTATTTGGAAATTTTTTCAGAAAAAAACATTCACCTTGCGTATAATATTTCAAATGAAAATCTAATTTCTAAGTAATTGCTTAAAAGGCACTAAGGCCAGCCTAGTGAAAAGGATTCCATGCCGGGACTCGAACCTGGTCCATCAGTATAGCGCACTGACGTTCTACCGACTAAACCACATGGAACGATACCCAGCCTGGAACTTTTCACTATTACAGGTTGGCAAGGCTACAAACACAGCACAAGATGGAATAATTCCCATGAGCCACCGACATGGGGCAAACACAGACACTTAATTATATCCAGCATCGATTGAATCTATATTATTATTTGGAAATTTTTCCAGAAAGAAACATTCGCCTTGCGTACAATATTTCAAATAAAAATCAAATTTCAAAGTAATTGCTTGATTTTCAAAGTAATTGCAAGTATTCCATCTTGTGTTGCATTTTGTAGCCTTGCCAACCAGTAATAGTGAAAAGTTCCTGGCTGGGTATCGTTCCATGTGGTTTAATCAGTAGAACATCAGTGCGCTATTCTGATGGCCCAGGTTCGAGTCCCGGCATGGAATCCTTTTCACTAGGTTGGCTCTTAGCGCCTTTTAAGCAATTACTTTGAAATTTGATTTTTATTTGAAATATTGTACGCAAGGCGAATGTTTCTTTCTGGAAAAATTTCCAAATAATAATATAGATTCAATCGATGCTGGATATAATTAAGTGTCTGTGTTTGCCCCATGTCGGTGGCTCACAGGAATTATTCCATCTTGTGCTGTGTTTGTAGCCTTGCCAACCTGTAATAGGGAAACGTTCCAGGCTAGGTATCGTTCCATGTGGTTTAGTCGGTAGAACGTCAGTGTGCTATACTGATGGCCCAGATTCGAGTCCCGGCATGGAATCCTTTTCACTAGGTTGGCCTTTAGTGCCTTTTAAGCAATTACTTTGAAATTTGATTTTCATTTGAAAGATTAAGAGAATATTTGTAAAAAATATTAAAAAGTATAGGTTGAATAAAATTGTGTATAACTCCTGAAGCGTTAATACTATTTGACTCCTGAAGCGTTAATACTATTTGACTCCTGAAAAATGTACAAAACTCCTGAAATTTTATTAGTTTACTCCTGATATAGTCTTTGCAATACTGACATCTATGCTCTTCATCATCCTTACAGCAAATGTTTCATGTATTTTTATATGAATTTATAATCACCCCTGATAGAGAGAATACTAGTCTTCATTAAAATTCTTTTTTATTAATTGTAGTGAACATTGCTGTTGTACATATCCTGTGAACCAAACATCAATGGTGGTTTTCTATTTTCTTTTTTTTTTCAGTGCTAGACTTTCAAGTTTTTGTCTTTTTCTAGTGTAAATTATTTTAACTAATGTCACCTTAATTAGTATGTTGTAATATTTTTCAGGAAATCTACTATGATAACTTAAATTCTGAAGATATGTATAGGAGTCTTCCTTCAAAACTAAAAGTGAGGCCTAGTGTGGTAAATGCTACTTGTCCAGGTTTTGATACTCAGGTACTTAATTAATATTTTATTATTTCAGAATAGTCAAATTCTTTATTAAGTAATTATCAGTTTTTACAGTTAATTTTTTAATTGTATCCTTTACCTAACATTTAGTCTAAACTTAAAAATAGTGTCATCCCTCTTTCTTTACATATATCTTATGGTTATTTTGCTATTACAGTGCTTGTATGTATATATATATATATATATCTAATGTTTTTGGCATAAGAAAAATAAAATTGTCATGTCCTAGATCTTCTTGGATTTAGCATCGGTAGCTGTCACAATAAAAAAAAATAGTAAAAATGAACAGTCCATATTAATATTATGAATATTGCAAGAAATGGTCTTATATGGTCAGTGAATGCAACCAATGTTGAAAAAGATTTAGTTAAAATATAATAAAGATTATCCTAAGAAACAACATGTCAGTAAACAAATCTTAGCAATTTCAACTCCTTTCTATATTGAAGGTCCAAGTATCAATTAATATAATGTGAAGAATCTGCATTTACCTGGATCAGATATAACTGAATAATTTTTTTCTTTCTGTTAATTAAAGGTGATTTTCATTAATAATTTGTTTATGTGTACGGCAATTAACTAATAAGTATACAGTGGAACCTGGTAAAGTGACCACCTTGGTAAGGTGGCCACCTGGCTAAAGTGACCGCTTTTACAAAATTTTGCTCCTGCTCATATAAAATAATATGAGAATTGTCTGATAATGTGACCACCTGTCTATTGTGTAAAGTGACCAGATAGCCAGATACCTGTCATTGTCAATGTTATTTGAACCTGGACCATTTTCTGAAATTTTTATTTTCATCCATAAAAAGTGCAGGAATTTATTTGCTAAAGTGACCATCTGCTTAATGTACAATATGACCAGTTTGTCCTTTATTGTAATGATATTCGCACCTGTCTAAGCACCTTTCCCATTTTTCTCTCGAGGTGTGAGAGGAATGAGAAATCATTTCCCCATACATATTGACAGATCGTAGGATAGGAATCTTGCACCTGCTACTCATTGGCTAAGTAAGTCATGTGTTAGTACTACGTTTACCTGAGGAGACAATTTGGCGATTGTTCGAGTTTGTTATAAAAAAGGGTTCCGTTGTCATATGTTCTCAGAAATTCTAAGAATAAACCTGCACATGTTCTTTCATTGTACTGTTTGCAAGATTTATAACATTTAACATTAAGTTTTAGTTGTATGAACTTGTAGTTTTCTTATTGCTTTGATAGTTTTTACAAGTTTTTTTTTTCAATGCAGTTATCTTTCTTTTTAAAGTATGGAGAATAAAGAATCTAAATCTAAAAAATCTAAACAGTATAAAGAGTTCTGTTTCAAAGATAAAATTGAAGTTATTAATTTTCTAAAAAATAATAGTCATAGAGCAGCAGCTGAAAAAATTTCAAATCAGTAAAACTTGTGTGAGCAATATTTTACAAAGAAAATCTGAATTTCTACAAAGATTTGAAGAAAATGAAAATGAGTCTAGGAGTCGGAAAATTCGAAAAAGCGATTATTTTGAAGTAAATCAAGCAACTGTTGAATGGTTTAAAAAAATGCGTGGGATGAATACTCGAGTTTCTGGACCTTCACTACAAAAAGCAGCTTTAGAATTTAAAAAAAAACTCCAAGTAGAAAATTTTACTGCTTCTAACGACTGGTTAGAATCTTTCAAGAAAAGAAATAACATTTCTCAGAAAATTTTTTGTGGAGAATCTCATGACATTGATATGGAAATAGTAGATTCATTTAAAAGACAGATTTCTGATTTACTGGAGAATTACGAGAAAGAAGACATATTCAACGCTGACGAATGTGGTTTGTTTTATCGTGCAATGCCAAACAAAACATTAGCAGTGGGTGGAGTTAAATGTAAAGATGGAAAGATTTCTAAAGAGAGAATTACCATTTTGCTTGCTTGCAGTTGAACAGGAGAGAAACTAAAACCTCTTGTCATAGGAAAAGCCAGAAAACCACGCTGTTTCAAAAAGGTTAACATTAAGAATTTACCAGTCTCGTGGTATGGAAATAGAAAATCCTGGATGACATCCTCCATTTTTACTTGATGGGTTACACAATTAAACAAGCAGATGAAGCAAAGAAAGAGAAAGATTCTACTGTTTATAGATAACTGTCCAGCCCATCCGAGTGATTTGTCGTTTTCAAATGTGAAAGTTAAGTTTCTAATACCTAATACCACATCGCATTTACAACCGCTAGATCAAGGAATAATTCAAGCTTTCAAGTTACATTATAAAAAGTTCTTGCTCCAGGCTATAATTTCTAGAGCTGAAGAATGCAAATCAGCAAATGAAATTGCTTCATGTATAAATGTCCTCGATGCCATAATGTGGGTTAATGATTCATGGAATTTGGTAAATCAAAGTACAATTTCCAAATGCTTTGAAAAATCTGGCTTTTCGCAAATAATTTCTGAAGATATCAGTGATTCACAGTTTGCAACTAATGACAATAGCCTTTCCAATATTCAAAATCTTATAAATCAATTGCCTTTTGAAGATGAACCAGTGAATGCTGAATTATTCCATGAATTTTGACAGTGATATCCCAACATGCAATGCTTCCGTTGATCAAGAAAGTTTGAAGCAAGAAATTTGCAATATGGTTAAAAATGAAAAAGAAAATGAAGACTGTGTTAGTGAAGATGAAGTTGAAATCGAAGAAAATGATGAAATTTCAGATGCAGAAATGTTAAAGATGTGCAAAAAATGCTGTCCACCAATGATGGATTTATTGAGAAATCTTGAAGGCATGACTGAAAACATAATTGTTGAAAAGAAGTGTTTTAAGCAACGAAAAATTTCTGATTTTCGTGCTGTAAATGAAACTTCATAAAAGTTTATATAATTTTTAATGAATAGTTTATTACTATCAGTTATAGAAACATTATCATTATGCAATTACAATCAAAATAAAAATGCGTATTAATTACAGTGTAACTTATCGTTATGTGTTATTTAAATCAATCACTATGGAAGTTCTTCAATTGAATTTAAAAAAAATAAGGTGAATTTTAAGTTATCTACTATGTAGTGTATTTTAAATTAGTAATTCAGTTATTATAATTGTTAATTAATCAATTCATTACTTAATATAGTTCATTTTTCCGTATGTATATTTTAATTTGTTTATTTTTGAGATCACAAAAAATTTTAATGTGTCATTTTTAGACATTTCATAAAGTGACCACCTCTATATAGTGACCATTTCAGCCGGTCCCGAGGATGGTCACTTTAGGCAGATTCCACCGTATGTAGGTTGAACAGTGCATCATTTACAGAATTAAGTTCCAACTTAAGAGTGTAATCATTATCATTGTGAGTACCACTAATAAATTTGTCAGACTTCTTGCAGTTACAGTTGCCGTATAGTTTTTAATTAGCAAACCGCAGTTAATTTTCTATTGTTTATAATTTTCGCATAATACTGTGAAAATATGATAAATGAAATTTTGTGATTAAATTATCAAAAATGCATCTTCCTATATGTGACAAAGTATGTTTTTTATAAAAGCAGTTTTATCTGTACTATTATTTTTATTTTATACCAGTAATAATCAGTGATGGGATGTGCTATAAGTGCATCATTTGAGCAAAAAATTGGAGAATGGATGCATAAAAAATTGGGATAAGTCCTACAGGATGCATAATTTTTACCTTGAAAGAATGCAAAAGAGGTATACGAGGGTCACTCTGAAATTTTAGAGATACAGTTAGGTTTTTAAAGTTACACTTACAAAATTTTAGGTGTGTTCAAAGTAGTCTCCTCCAGCATCAATGCACTTTTGTAGACGAATTTTCCACAGATTAAATGCCTCAAGCCATTCATTTCTTGGAATCGATGAAAAAAATACATTTATAGCCACATCAATCTCTTCTTCTGAATGAAAACGACGTCCACGTAAGTTCTTTTTTCGATTAAAGAATAACCAAAAGTCATACATAACTAGATCAGGTGAATACGGTGGATGCTCTATCACTTTAATTCATTTTTGTTTAAGAAACTCAACTGTTAATCTGGCTGTATGTGAAGATGCATTGTCATGGTGAAGCATTAGTCTTCTAACATTCACTTCTTGTAGGTACTAACATTCATTTCTGGAAGACATTTAGTGGTATACCAGTTTGCTGTTACTGTCTTCTGTCCTTCTAACTTGATGGCTTTGACCAATCCTGTACTTCTGAAGAAAACGGCATACATCACTTTTTTCAGTGCGCGTTGTCTTTTCACCATTGTCGGTGTGGGATCATCTAGCGATTATCATCCATTAACATTTTTCATATGGCAGACACATTATCCGGGATTAATGCCGACGGCGGCCTTCCTGTGTGTTCTTCATCCTGAAGAAAATTGTGACCTCTGCTAAATTCTTTAAACCATCTGAATACAGTAGCATGAGCTGGAGATTCATCACCAAATGCTAATTTCAACCATTGAACGCATTCTTCTTGATTTAATCCTGCTTTAAAATCATAGCGCGAAAATGCTCTTGCGTCAACTCCATTTTCTCTTCTGTTTAAAATTTATTCTACGCTAAACAAGTTGAAGTAAATCAGTAAAAAATCATCTGCCATGTTAAAATACTTTGTATTTTAAAATTAAACCGTTATTTTTATTTTGTAAATTGTTGTGTGCGCGTATCTCAATAATTTCAGAGTAACCCTCGTATTTTCTATTAAGGCTGTTTTCAAATCCAAAGGGACTACTTTCTGACACATTTTTTAATTCATTTTTTTTTTTCAGAATTGCATGAAATTGGCAAGTGCTGTTATTCAGAATTTATGTAATCAAAATGTGTTTTCCATTTTTTTGGTAAACACAAAAGATCCTTCAGGAAATACTGTCAAAGTAGATATTTTGAACCTTATTTCCAGGCATGACAGCGAAAGAAAGGAAAAAAACCTGTTTTTACATGACAAAAATTACTTATAACTTTATATATCAAAAAATGGAAAACTCATTTCAATTCCAAATCGCTTCAGTAGTCATGCCTGCCAATCTTGTGCCTTTACATTTAAAAACGAGTCAGACAGTTTTATGTTTGTTGAGCAGAAAATTTGAGAACTGCCTTAAGTATATTGAATACATCAGCAATGGAAAATCTGCTCAAAAAATGGAAATTTCATAATCTAAAAAATTAGAATAAATGTTCATATGTACCTTGTATAGGCTTGCCAACACATTGCTATTATTATGAGGGGTGAAAAGTCTCAGGACTAACAATGAAAAGACATTTTTTTAATCAAAAATTGATTTTAGTCTTCAACATAGTTTCCTTTCAGAGTGATACATTTCTTCCAAATTCCTCTAACATTTGAATACCTTTCATATAGTAAGATTTGTCAATGCCTTCAAAATATGCATCAGTTTCACATATGACATCTGCATTTGATGTAAATATCTTCCCCTGGAGCCATATTTTCAAGTTAGGAAACAAATAATAGTCACTGGGGGCCAGATCTGGAGAATACGGGGGATGAGGGAGCAATTCATAATCATTCAATTCGTTTTCATTGATGTGTGAGCCGGTGCGTTGTCTTGGTGAAACAGCACTTTTTTTTTGCCATGTGTGGCCTTTTTCTTTATTTTGTTGTTCAAATGGTCCAATAATGCTGCATGATACTCTCCTGTGATTGTTTTACCTTTCTCAAGATAGTCAATAAATATTATCCCATGTGCATCCCAAAAAACACTGGCCAAGATCTTTCCAGCTGATTATTATGTCTTTCATCGCTTTGGGCAGCTTTCACTGGGTTCCAAGCACTCTACAGACTGCCTTTTTGACTCGGGTATAATGGATCCATGTTTCATCCATTGTTATGAATTGGCTGAAAATCTCATTTGGATTACGCTTTAATAGTTCCAAATCGTGCTCTGAGTTATCGACACATTCTGTTTTTGGTTGATTGTCAGAAAACGTGGCACCCATCTTGCACAAAGCTTTTTCATATTTAAATACTCATGTGAAATATGTCTCACCCATTCTGTTGATATCTTTACAATGTCAGCTATCTCCCTTACTTTAACTTTGCGGTCATCCAAAACAATTTTGTAGATTTTTTTAATGTTCTTTGGAGTTGTTGCTTCAACTGGACATCCAAAACGTTCAGCATCTTCGGTGTTCATACGGTCACGTTTAAACTCACTAAACCATCGACAAATGGTTGTTTTTGATGGGGCGAATGTGCCGTAATGCTTTTCAAGCTGTTGTGTTTAGACGGTATTTTTCTTCATCAAAAAGCAATGTTTGATTAAAACACTGAATTTTTTCTGATCCATTCTTTACACAAAATCAAAAGTAGTGTCACTTACACGACCACGACTCATTAAAAAAATGGCTGACATATCATGAAACTTTGACACCAGTCTTTCGAAGGTTCATACTAACAAAACATAATATGGATATTTGTTTGCTGCCATCTAGTGACGAGTCCCGGGACTTTTCACCCCATGTAGTATGATGCATGTTGCTAAGACATGCAGCATCATGAAAGTTTAAAATTTATCTCTAACTGAATAGTGGATTATGCTACAGATTCATTGTTTTAAATTTCAAGTTTTTATAATATTACATATCTTAATCCAAATAGGATGATTACTCAAACACAGATGATGTACCGCCTATGAAAAATAAGCATTATTGAGAAGATATTCAGCATTAAGGTTGTTCTCAAACAAAATATTTTTACCCCCTCAACAATGCACAAACTTTCCGACACATCCACAAACTTTTTTTATATGTAAAAGCATGAAATTGGTAATGCATGACTACTGAAATAATTTTGAATTGAATAGCATTTTTCGATAAATGTCACATCTTGAATTATAAGTGATTTTGAGGCATAAAGACCTTTCCAGGACTGTAGCATTCTAAAATTAAGTTAAAAATGCCCACTTTGGTAACATTAAAAAATATATCCTTTTGTTTTCGTTGAAAAATAGAAAACTCTATTTGATTTCAATGCTAAAACATAACTACAAAACTGTTAAATTTTGGTACAGAACTACTATTTATCCTGCTACAAATTTTTTTATTTTTTACCCCTGACACCAAATCAGATGATTTCTTGATTACTATAAAGACAGCTTTAGCCAATTAGCCAAAAAATTGGTTGCTATCATTCTTTAGTGATGGACTAAATATCATGAAGAGTATAAAAAACAAATTGCATGAAATCATCAATAATACTGTTGATATAGAAGCATGCACTCTTCACAAAGTCTGCAATGCATTTGGCCATGGAGATAATGTTTTTGGCCCTGATTTTGAAATGCCTCTTATTGACTTATACTACTTTTTTAAAAGGAAATCCAGTGTGCAGTATCACTTGAGTTATTTAAATTTACTATCTAGTTTTTGTTGTCATTTGCCAAAAAAATTACAATAATTACTTTAAATAAACATTTTTAACTTGCTTTTCTGTTTTTAATTTAAATCCATGCAGCCTTTTTTCTAAAGTGTTGAAATTTATAAATAAGTCACATTATTTTTTAAATTCTAAAAGGTTATAAAACATTTCTTTGTCAGAATATGATATATTTATTATGCATTATTGGAATGTGGAAAGTTAGTTTGTCTTTTACAGTCATACTACTGCAACTTTTGAAATTCTCAAATAAGTATGTAATTTTTCCCAACACTTACTACTAGGGATGCACCGAATAGTGTTTTTGGCCGAATACCGAAAATTCGGCCTACAGGTGAACCGAATACTGAATATTCAGCTATCTGAATAGAAACTGCTAGGCCGAATATTCAGATTGTCGAATAATTTATTTCAAAGTTTAAAAGCATTAAAATGTTAAATTTTAAAACAATTTAACATAATATTTAAAACAGGAACTTTCATTTTGATAAACAAGAGCTAAGTAAACTTTATGCTGAAAAAAATATGCTTTGAGTTATTTAAGAAGAGGATAGTTATAAAACTTTTTTAATTAATAAAATTTTAAATTCCATGGCTTCTTCTGTGCATTAAACCAAATGAATAAAATTTTCTTAAATTCTAAAACAAACATTTTAAAATCAAAGAGACATTGTGAAAAAATTGGATGAAAAATTTTACAGAATCATATATTATTTGTTTGTCAGGAAGAGACTAAAATAAAAGTAAATAAATAATACATTCTATTCAAATTTTATATGGTAGCAACTCATCAAGAATAACTGTTCTACTCTCTTTGATTAAGCAAGGAAGTTTTTAAATGCATCTTAAATCGGTGTTTGGAGTGGACGATCATTTTCAGAGATTGTAAACATTGTTCTTAAAATCTTAGCAAGAAACAGATTATTTACTGGACAATGTTCAGAAACTCGCATTTGTACATAATTAATTCCTATGAAAATCCTCGTGATTGCTTAATTTTCTCAAATAATACTTAACAAACAGCAAATAAATAATGTTAAAATACTCTCTTTTATTTAAATATATGACTCTGTTATATATTATTCTGAATATATTTATAAGTTGTCTGTTAAACATAGAAGTGGTATAAGGTTTTTAAAAATGTTTTAAAAGTTTTTTTAAATATTCGGTTGGGCCGAATATTTTGCTATTCGGCAAAACCGAATATTCGGTAGGCCGAATAATTTGCTATTCGGCCAAGCCGAATATTCGGTATACCGAATAGTTTGATATTCGGCCAAACCGAATATTCGGTAACATGGCCGAATACTGAATATTCAGTGCATTCCTACTTACTACATTTTATGCTATTCAAATTGTAGATATGCACAATGGTAAAGAAAAGTTCATTAATAAAGCATATTTACTTTTAATTTGGAGCTGCTACAAAATGTAATTAGCGCACTCAAAAACTGTACTTGACCTGTTCCAAAATTTGCATTTACTGCTCCGAAACTGCAATTTAACCTGCTACAATAATGGATTTTTGACTTCTGAATACATTCAATATGACTTATTTCTAAAAGAAGGACCCAGTTTTTTTGGAAGGATCAGGGTTAGGGACCCAGAATTTCAAAAGCCTAGCAACATCACTGAATAATAGCAGCTAATTTCAGTTATTATTTTCTTGATCCATGATTTATTTCTTTTGATTCCCTTTCATGCATGAGATTTTATTAAAATGGTTATTAAAAACAAATGTTAATTTTTTTTTAATGTTACATTTATTACAAAATTATAAGATGAACTTCATATCGCTTACCCACAAGAAAAGTGCACATCTCGCAAAAATTCATTTTGCGTTCTATTCCACTAATAGGTGTGTCATAAGTGTGTCTTGCTACACAAACAGTTTCATAAGTGTAGTAATGCAGAAAATCACTTTATTATGCTATATGTCCATTTGTGACCACAGAAGAGAGGTGGATTGTGTGGGGAGGTAAAATGACACAACCCTCCAAACTTCATTCTAAGTATTCATTTTTAAGGGTTTTATGCATGTTTTCATTCCTGTATGCAGAGCTAAGTGCTATAATTTCAAGTTACAATAAAGTCATGCAAATTTTCTTTTACATCTCCTGTGAAATTTACTTTTGTCGAGATGTGTCATTTTTCTTGCGGGTGAGCGATGTGATGTTTGACAGCCTACAAAATATTAATAATAATAATAATTAAATAGATTTTGTGATAATTAAACTTTGGGATGGCGAAAGTTTTCAGTCCAGTGATGGAATTTAATCTTTTTTAGATTGGGAAGATGGAAATTCATAAAATCTCGATGGACAGTTTGCCTAGTGGTCTGCACCATAGAGAAATTGTTGACAGTGGTGCATTGGCTGGAATAATTAAGTATTTCTGCACAGACCTATAAAACAGCGGTTCTTAAAATTTGTGATCTCTCAAATCTCCTTTGATGTGATATGCATTTAGGGGACTCTAACAATATTTTTCTTAATTTAAGATAAGGAATTGTTATGTATACATCTTATTTATTTTTCATTACACATTCTGTATTTAGTTTATAGCATTGGAAAAATCAGCAACATTAATAAGAAAAATAATAATAACATACATTTTAAGAAATTAAAATATGCATGAGCTACTGTTTGCTATGAGAAGGGTGCTCTGCATTTTTTATACTTGACGTACAATATTTGAAACATGTTTCTGTAAGTCTAGTTCGACATCCAGTCAATTTCTGCATTTGTTTTTCATGTGCACAAAGCTATAAGTAAGTCTTTTCACACAAAACTATGGTGCAGAAGGAAAGTAATTGCTTGATAGTTATTTCTGCTAGCTCTGCATGCATATTTTTCATGCACAACTAAAAAGTAGTAAGGCAATTCTCATGGATTTCATAAGTTGTTTCTTCTCAAAAAATATCAACATTTCGATTTCACTTATTTCTTGGAAATGAAATAGATTCCTCATCCACTCATTTTCTGACTTTGAGAATGAAAAATAAAGTGTGAAAGTTTCTTTTAAATGCTTGAAGCATATAACAGAATTTCCAATAAGATAGGAAGAAATTGTTGCCAGAGGTTCATAAGATATCGAATAAAATTCAGAATGATTCAAAAATATTATTTTCAAGTCATTTTACCTGCTTCTGCTTTGTACAGACTTTGAAAATGTGTACTCATGTTTCTTGTAAGCTTAAATTCAGCTCATTCAAAAATTAAAAATATCTGTCAAAATCCCACCTTACCAAGCCAGAAGAAATAGATGAGATGATCTTTCATATGAAATTTAGAGTCCATTTAAAACAGTCTTACTTCATCATACATTACAAAAATAAGTCTTAAAACTTTTTCTCATGACAGCCACCTAATTTCTGTATGCAAAAGTAGCTGTTTGTATTCAATTCCAATTTATTTTTTGCAAAATTTTTTAGAATGTCGTGAATTCACTGTATGAGCCTTGATATTATTTATTTCTAAAATAACTCCATTGAATACAATTTTCAAATCTTCTTACTTTTATTTTTACCTCTCACAGTTAATACAGTGGTGTGTAAAAACTACATGTGACGCTTTAGCTTCAACCCAAGCTAATGAAACTTTTAACAGTTCCACTCATAGCTTGAGTCCCATCTTTACGTATTCTGACACATCGTGACCAGTTTATTTCTTTTTCTTGTATGAAACTATAATACTTCACTTGGTGTGTTAATTAGAAGGAAGATGCATACTTGTCTGAAGGTTGTTTTTCAATGCAATCTCATATGATGTTACAATGCATGAGAGGGTTAATTACCTGTGTATTAATATTTATTATCTAATTTTATTTCATTTAATAGTCCTTACCTTACTTTTATTTCATTTAATAGTTTTCTTCCTTTCTTTACCTTTCAAAAATTGTTGTAATTTTTCTTTTCACTTATTCAGTATTTCATATGATGTGCTAAAATAAACTTTGCTTGAAATCTTTTCTCCATCTTTCATTTTTAAAGTAAAACGTTCATAGTACTTAATTATAATTCTACATTATTGTTTCAGGTTGCTTCCACAAAAGCATCTTTTCTTCCTAAGTCTCAAGAAAATATTGAGCTGGATCAAAACAATCCTTCAGGATCAGAACCACTGAAGAAAAATTTTAGTTCCAATGAAACAGTATTGTATAATGACAAAATTAATCATGAAAAGGATGAAAGTGCTGCTAGTAAACGGTTAGATAAAAACTCCTTCCTCATATCAAAGCAAATGGAACATATTAGTTTATCAAATGGTGATTCTCAAAATCCTGCTGAAAAGCCATTGCTAGAGAAGGAAAAATCACCTGATGGGGAAGAAGTGCCTGATCACAAATTTTTAGCTCCTGATTTTAACATTTTAAGAGTTCAACGAGAAGAAATATCTGATTCTGAAAGTTTAGCTAGCAATGACACTGCAGATACATTAGATGATAATCAAATTGAATGTTTATTGTTAGACAGGAATTTGCCATTGGATGCCGAAAGTGATACAGAAAATTCATTCAACTACAAATGAAATATTTTGTGTGTAGCATTCAATCAAAAATTTCAGTATTTGTAAAACTAGGTTTTATCTAGTAGCAAATTTCATTTGTTGGAATATCCTGTAGCTTGCATTAAATATTGTACATATGTAATTCAACCTAGTCTAAGTTATCAATAGCCATATTTCACAACATTTTGATAAATTGTGCTAGTCACTTGTTAAAGATCTCATCAAAAATTATTTTATTGGCAAAATAATTTATGACAGTTGTCATCTGTTTTATTCATATAAGCATATGTTAATTCTTTTCATTATAATTTAGAATTATAAGGACAATCATTTTGATAGCACTTACAGTTATTTTAATCTGTACACATGTATAATTCTTTGTATATATGAAAAATACATTATTTTCTTTTTTTCTCTCTCTCTAAAAATGCAACTTGTTTTCATAAAGTTAAGTAAAACAAGTTATTTTAATGCAGTAGAATTATATTTTTAAGTTTCAAAATTTATTTATCTACAATTTCTAAGTACATTTGCATAATCGACGGAAAATAAAAACCATACTCTATGCGTTTTAATTGCTATATTGCCACAGAGGGGGAAAAAAGGTACTATTCAAGTGGTAATTATGTCTTCTATAATTATCTATGAATAAAATAAGCTTAGGAGGCAGTCCACATTTTGAAATGGTGGCAAACTTAATTTTTAATATTTGGTTCTATAACAAAATTTGACTTTGTATTTTGATTCTAAAGTAAATTTTATCTTCAGATACTAAATTAGAAATTCATGGAAAGCTTTGGAACTTAGATAGATGTAAAATTTTAGCCTCTTAATACTAAATTAATTTCTTATATTTTCATTTAGTATTTGCTGCAATAATTATTTTTTCATGTTGGTTTGTTTTATGTTAGTATTAATTGTCTCAAACATAATTATTTGATTTTCATGTACTTTTATAATTTTTGTGTACAAAATTAATATGTAACAGAAATATTTAACAGAAATCAATTTCTATAGGCTTTCTATACTTTTTTTTATGGGGTATGTTAATTTTTCACACATTTACATTTTACAATTCCACTGCTATGTAAATTTTATTTCTGACAAAAACATAAAAATAAGTTCTACTGTATAGCTTTTTGAAAGTATCTCAAATATATGATTAAGTATATGCAATTTATTACAAAGAACAGACCAACTGTGATTTTTGAATGCCAATTTTGCTTTATCGTTTTATGTATACATTTGTAGATCAGAATCAATCATCTACTTGTCTGATGTTAGAGAGTTCTTATTTTTCTGCCCTATAATATTGGCAAATTCATCTTGTAAATCCTAGAATCCATGAAAAAAATGTCTTTTGCTTTCATAAAATCTGATTAATGTTATGTTAAAATATCTTATGTTATTAAATATAATGTTATGTTAAAGTATGTTTTTTTAATATATATTTTGATTTTTGAAAGTTTATTTAGATTTCTTAGATTTTTCTTAATTTCATGATATGCATGATTTTTTAAAGCCAATTTCAGTTTGTCCTTAATCTTGTACATTTTATTTTCTATTTACTTATCTAAAAGGTGTTAGTATTAATCTACTATTGATATAGATGAATAGTATTCTGCTTACAAGTAACTGTAGGTTTTATCATAATGATACACATTTATGGTCTGTTCACTGATTAAATGTATTGTTGTTGATTTTATGCTATAGTAAAATTAGATGACAATTATTGTTTCCATTTAAAAATTGTTTTAAAAATCACTGACTTTTAACTATTTTACATAAAACTGTTAAAAATTTAGATTTTTTTTATGTACATTGCTCTTGTATTAAACATTTATTTATTGTTAATATGTTTAATAATTTTAAATCTATATATGTAAGATAGTTTATTTATGTATTTTATTAAATATTTTAAGACACAGTTGCTTTCCTTTTTATTTGTTTGATATGGCTGGATTTTATTCATATAGCAAATGTGGTTTCATTAAACCTGTCCATTATGGAATCTTATCTTAAATAATAATAATAATAAAAAATTCATGGTCCTGAAAATCATGTAAATAATTATATCTGTAAATATGGAAACTTCTAAGCAAAACTTTTTCCAGTCCCTAGTGATTCCATTTTCACATGTTTACCGTATCATCAAATGCTTTTATTCTATTAATTAACACTAGAACGGCAGAAAAACTTAGCTACTGGAACAGCGGGAAGGGGTCATTTTGACCCCACGATCAAACTACTGAAATAACAATGCTAAAACAATTTTAAATGCCATTCATTGACAAAAATATGTAATTTCCGTGTATTTTATAATTTATATTTAATATTACTTGATAATTTATTGAGTTTTTAAAGTACTCTATATGTAACGCATATAGGGCGATCAATTGGATCATACTACTACTACTCAAAAAACTCATTAATTTTACATAAAACTTGATTTGAAATAAATGTTTTCACAAATTAAAACTAATGTTAACTAAAATAAAATACAATTTATAAAATATTTTTTTTTAAATCTAATTACTCGCCGAATGATTCACTCTCTAAATCCATAAAGGAGAAATGTGTTCTGTTGTTTCCGTTATTTCCTTATAGGTGTAGCTGAATGGTTAGAATGTAAAACATTTCATTTGAATGTTATTTAATGCTTAAAATACTCTAAATTAAATACACGTATTAGGAATTAATGCAGTTGATACAAAAATAATTTTTAACAATTTTTCCAGTGCATTATCCGGACACAACTGTGGAACACAATCCACAAAATTCTTGAGATTTGTTTCCATTGCATCTCTGTACTTGACACTTTTTTCTCTTTATATCTACTTCATTTTCGTGTGTTTTTTTTTTTAAGACTCAGGAAGGATCTTTGGGACTTTTCAAGCCATAAGAACCATCCTTAACTTCTCTCCTAATTTTAATAGAAAATCTCTTCTACTGATGGGCTTGCCTGTTACACTTTGATAAATTATCGCATTCAAAGCTGCATGATCCAAAATACTGTAAAAGATATGTACAGGCCATCGTCTAGAAGCATAGTTAACAGAGTATTTTCGGCACATCTGATTACGAATATCCACACCATATTTCGTTGCGTTGTAATATTATATTGTATCGGGCAACTTCTTGAGACTGTCTTTAGATTTGACAGTAGAATGTAATGAGCACAGTAGAAAGACACTTTTGTTTCTTTTGGCTTGATAGATGGTAAGTGTCATATTGTCATGTTCCACTATCTTCGATGAATAAAGAGTACTCCGCATATTTTTCAAAGATATAGGAATTTCCTTTCTTTCCTTTTTCATTGTGCCAACCAAAGTTGTATTTTTAGCTTTTAGGATTTCTGCTAGTAAAATAAGTTGTCTGTCATAATATTCCTCCCTTTGTTTAGATGGTGATCTGTTAATTTCATGAAAAAAAAATCAGTTAAAATTAATTCAGGATTTGCAGTTTCATTTTTTCCTAGAAATGGAAATCCATTCAAGAGGTACATATTTAGTATCAACAACGTCAACAGATAACCAAAATTTTATCCCAAACTTCTCCAGTTTATTTGACATATATTGCGTAAATTTACATCTAACTTTAGATGGGAACAATTGTTCATCAACTGTAATATTTTGTCCTGGTCAGTAGCATGTTTTGCAATTTTCAACAAATTATATGTTCAGAAATGTTCAACTGTCTACCGTATGAACAATATTCGTTACTCTACTTATAACACACCCCCCCCCCCCTATGGTTACCACCTGCAGTGATTAATCTGGACTAACAAAATAACAAATGGGAAAATACTATTTCTGAAAAGAAATATAAGTCTGAAAAACATTACACTTTATTTTTTTGAAATATAGTGTTCAAAAGCATGGCAAAATCAAACAAAGGAATTATAACATACAAATTACAGATAATAATGTTGTGTCACCACACTGGTTTTTATATCTCTGGGAGACAGTATGAATGCAATCGAAAATTGTTTATCACTGAATTTTTCTCATGGGTTCACAATCCTTCGAATACAAAGAGTATTTTACTAAAGGGGTCAAAATGACCCTTGTCCGCCATTCTAGGAATACATACTAATATTTCAAAAACTAACTAATCCCGAAAACGGAAAATTTTTAAGGAAATATGTGTTACATATTTAAGAAAGATCAAATTTCAAATGATTTCTTCCAACCAAACTAGAGTAATCAACAGACGAAAGTGCTCAGGTGTCAAAACGACACCTATCGCCGATCTAGTGTTAAAGCATTGAGAACTAGAGTGAACTAGCTGAGCATCAAAGCATTGTATGCCATGCATAATGTAATCAATGTTATTAATTTCAAAGCTATTCAAGTGATAGAGCCAGTTTAACAGATGGTCCAGCATAACTTAGGTATCAAGTTGTCAATGCAAGAGGTGGATCAAGTGACTTTGTCCCATCTAGCACTGCCAACTCATATGCTTGCTGAAGAAGCATTGACAGAACTGGCCTAAAAGGGTTTGACAAAAAAATGTACAAATTTTCGAAAGTATTTTTCTCAAAATTGTAGCTGGCGAGGTTGGTCTACTCTGGGTCGCAATTAGAACTGATCAATCATTAGAAAATAATAATTTGGTATATAACAAATTAATTTTTTCCAAAGATTTATTTTTTATATTTCAATCCATCTTCCTGTTAAATTTTGCCCATAACTATTGAAATACTTGAAAAGTGTGCATCTTGTTAGATTGCTTCATTTCCTTATACACTATATGCTTTATTTACTGTGAAGTGAAGCACATGCAGTTTCCATCTTTCAGCACACATTTCCCCTTTTTTTTTCTTCTCTTTTTAACTCAATTTTAATTTCATAATGTTGTATGTAACTTTTATTTAGTTTTTTTCTTCCTTCATTTAAATCTTTTATATTATATATAATTAAAAAGGAAGAACACGGGATGTTCTTGTAGTAGTTTTTTTTGTTGTTGTTGTTGTTTTGTAAAAGATTGATGGAGGATATCAAGCCAACTAAATATGGGTGAATAAGGAGTGTCTATGTCGATTGCAATCCATGCTGACCTCTGTCAAAGTAATAAAATATAATTTTGAAACTCTGGTGGAAATCTGGCATTAACAGAAATTTTCCAGAATTGGGAGCACCAGTGATTCTGCAAGGACCAGTATTTAAATTTTTAGAATCTGGCAATGAAAAAACAGCTGCTTTCAGCAGAGAGGATTTTTATCAAAATTCGAACAGTTACGTGAATGCCTGCATTTACAGAACATCAAAAGCTGTAAAATTCTATTTGCTGAGATTTTTCAAAAGTTAGAAGTGCTAAATAATTATGCAGGCATGAAAGTTTTCCGTGAAAACATGGAAATCCACTTTTTTGTACGCTATTCTGGCTGTTTCTGAGATTGATGCAAATCCATCAAGAAACTGAGACCGAAAATTTTCATGGGGTGGGGGGTATGTCAATACCAAATTCTTTTTCTATCATCAGCAATTTGGGCCAATAATTTCCTGCAACTTCACTGCGTACATTCATCATTTTTCAAGTGGAGGCAGAGCTATTTTTGCGACGCATGCAATGCATTTCTTAGAGGCTGAAAATGTAGATCATTTTCACTTTAAAAATCGTAAATTTCTAGAAGAGATTGTGTAAAAAATCACAAATTTTGCCAAATGATCGCGTAAATAAAATCGCGGATTTTCTCAGAATATCACAAATTTTGGCAAACGATCACTGAATAAAATCGCAAATTTCATCGGATTTTCAAGGAATAAAATCACAAATTTCTTCAAGAGGTCATGTAAAAAAATCTCAATGTTCGTCAAAAAATTGCGGGAATTGGTTGTGTATTTTGTCAAGATGTCACATAAAAAATTGCAATTTTTGTCAAACAAATGCAGAATCAATCGCAAATGTCATCAGGTTATCGAGAAATAAAATCACAAATTTCATTAAGAGGTTGCGTAAAAAATGCATTGTCATCAAACAATCGCTAATTTCTTCAAGAGGTCATGTAAAAAAACGCATTTTCATCAAACAAATGAAGCAATTAATCGCGAATTTCATCGGACTATCAAGGAATACAATCACAAATTTCTTTAAGAGGTCGAGTAAAAAACACATTTTTCATCAAACAATTGCAGGAATTAATCGCTAATTTCATCAAGAGCTCCTGTAAAAAATTGCAATTTTTGTCAAAGAAATGCAGGAATTAATCACGATTTTCGTGAAACGATCGTTGAATAAAATCGCAAATTTTGTCGAACTATAGCATGATAAAATAGCAAATTTCGTTGAATGATTGCGAAATAAAATAGCAGATTTTGTCAAATGATCCCAAAATAAAATCGCAAATTTTGTCGAACGATCGCAGAATAAAATTGCAATTTTCGCTGAATGATTGCAGAATAATAAAATCCTGAATTTCGTCAATTGGTCGTGAAAAAAACCATAAATTTTGCCAAACGATCGCGGAATAAAATTGCAATTTTCATCTACCAATCGCGGAATAAAATTGCAATTTGTGTATTTTGTCAAGATGTCACATAAAAAATTGCAATTTTTGTCAAACAAATGCAGAATCAATCGCAAATGTCATCAGGTTATCGAGAAATAAAATCACAAATTTCATTAAGAGGTTGCGTAAAAAATGCATTGTCATCAAACAATCGCTAATTTCTTCAAGAGGTCATGTAAAAAAACTCATTTTCATCAAACAAATGAAGCAATTAATCACGAATTTCATCGGACTATCAAGGAATACAATCACAAATTTTTTTAAGAGGTCGAGTAAAAAACACATTTTTCATCAAACAATTGCAGGAATTAATCGCTAATTTCATCAAGAGCTCCTGTAAAAAATTGCAATTTTTGTCAAAGAAATGCAGGAATTAATCACGATTTTCGTGAAACGATCGTTGAATAAAATCGCAAATTTTGTCGAACTATAGCATGATAAAATAGCAAATTTCGTTGAATGATTGCGAAATAAAATAGCAGATTTTGTCAAATGATCCCAAAATAAAATCGCAAATTTTGTCGAACGATCGCAGAATAAAATTGCAATTTTCGCTGAATGATTACAGAATAATAAAATCCTGAATTTCGTCAACTGGTCGTGAAAAAAACCATAAATTTTGCCAAACGATCGCGGAATAAAATTGCAATTTTCATCTACCAATCGCAGAATAAAATTGCAATTTTTGTTGAATGATCACTGAATAAAATTGCAATTTTCGTTGAATGATCATGGAATAAAATCCTGAATTTTGTCGATCGGTCGTGAAAAAAACCATAAATTTCACCAAATGATCACAGAATAAAATCACAAAATTTTGTCAAACTATCGCATGATAAAATAGCAAATTTCGTTGAATGATCGCGGAATGAAATAACAAATTTCATTGAGCGATCGCAGAATGAAATAACAAATTTCATTGAATGATTGCGGAATGAAATAGCAAATTTCATTGAACCATTGCGGAATGAAATAGCAAAATTCATCAAACGATTGCATAATAAAATCGCAAATTTTGTCGAATGATCACGAAATAAACTCACAATTTTCGTTGAACATTCTTGGTTGTTAATCTTATCAGTCACTGAAAAAAATCGTGAATTTCGTCGATTGGTCGTGAAAAAACTGCAAATTTCGTCAAACGATCGCAGAATAAAATTGCAAATTTCATTGAGCTATCGCATGATAAAATAGCACTTTTTGTCAAACGATCGTGGAATAAAATAGAAAATATCATCGAACAATCGCAAAATAAAATTTCAAATTTCGTTGAACAATTGTGGAATAAAATTGCACATTTCGTCGAACGATTGTGGAATAAAACTGCACATTTCATCGAACAATTGCGGAATAAAATCGCAAATTTCATCGAACGATCATGGAATAAAATCACAAATTTCATTGAATGATTGTGGAATAAAATCACAAATTTCGTCGAACAAATGCAGACTAAAATGGCAATTTTCATCGAATGATCGTGGAATAAAATTGCAATTTTCATGAAACAATCGCGGAATAAAATTGCAATTTTCATCGAACGATCGCGGAATAAAATTGCAACTTTCGTTGAATGATCGCAGGAATAAAATCATGAATTTGATCAAATGATCATGAAAAAAATGGCTAATTTTGTCAAGAAGTTGCATAAAAAACTTTTCGTAATGGATTGTGGAAAAAGCCGCAAACTTGAATCAAGTTATGGATTTCTGTACATATAAAACTGGTAGTTAATTATTTGATATTCACGTTATTTGCTTCTAATTCGAATACATGAAAACCAAACTCTACATTTGGGTTAAAGCATGCTAATGTAGTGTAAAATTGTACATGTTGACAGGTAGTCATTTTCTTCAGTTCGACTATGAAAATGCAATATATTTATCACAGAAAATATCTATAAAACATTTTAGCATAAGAAATTTGTCAATGTATTTATTATATATTTAATACAATATAGTTCACAAAATTTAATTTAGGCATAAATGTCGTAAATTTTGTTTCATGCCCTATTTCCCCTAATCTGAATGGCATCCCTGTAATAAGGTAAGAATTATTAATATTAAAAGTAATATGTTTAAGTTATTTTTTACTTTTATATTTTATATACACGCATTAATCTCTTAAAATTATTAAAATTAATAACTTATGTCACACATGCAAATACGCGTCACCATCCACTTTCATATTGTGATCATTTTGTATTGCGTGGAATTCGGCTTTTTTGGTCAGCTTGCACTTTCATGCCTGACTATGGAGTTATCTCGAAAGTTATGGCCTCCTAGGCCAAAAATCCATTAAAGCCTAGAAGCCACAACTACTTAAAGCAGAATTATTAAGGATTGGTGTCCACATACATGCAGAAAGAAATCAGATTATAATTTAAACATAATTTTATTAAAAACATGATTAAATTTAAACAAATAAAGCCGTAACCTCGGCCAACCAATTAACATGCTCATTTAATGAGCCTTTGCTTAAATCAAGCACATGCCTGAAAAACATATCATGTAAGAGAGCCATCTGAACATGAAGTCGCTCCAATTTATACTATTTTATCAAGATCAATTCTGTAACAGTGAAGCATGCAGTTATAGAAATTAACCAATTGGAAACTAGCATACATCATCGGCATGATGACGCAATACTTAAATTGGAATACAGTTATTCATCTCCAGATGCGTGGAATTTGTAAATGTATGACATCATATCATCAGAAAACGAAACACTCGTAAGCTAAAAGCTGAAACGATTTTCATAGTTAAACTAGGAAACAAGCATTGATACTAAACAGTCTCAGAATTAGGCCGTGAAGCATAACGACTTGAAACATTGATATCTATGCCATATTTTGATATCAGCAAGAATGCCATAACATGACATCAATGGCCCGCCTTCCACACATCTGGACGATGGTGCAAACTTGTACATGAAAAATGAAACTAATTCAAAACTTTATATACAGTTTCATTAAAAAAAGTATTTAAGTATTTTCAAAAGAATGCTAGTTTTCTTTTTCATTTCCAGTACAGCAAGATCCCAGATCAATATGAAATAAGATAAGCACAAATAGAAAAAGTAAAGCATTTTAAATTAACTTGCATTTTCAAAAATTTTCTTTCTAAATTTTTCCAGTGTAATTTTTGTAGGTGGTTTTGTAAAATAATCAGTTAAGTTTTCATTACTAGATACATACTTTAAATTAAACAATTTTTCATAAACTAAATTTCTTAGAAAATGATATCTGACATGTATATGCTTAGTTTTAGTATTCTCTATAGGAGAATTAGAAAAATCTATAGCAGCTCTATTATCACAATATAGGTTAAACTCTGAAAAATGAGATGAGAAGATTTGTAGTTCCTTACCCTCTTTTATAATGTTAATTATCCAAATAAGTTCTTTAGCAGCATCGGTTAAGGAAATATAATCTGACTCCATAGTGGAAAGAGCTAGTTGTTTAGAAGTTCGCCAAGATATCACAGCATCATTTAAAAATAAAATAAACCCCCCAATCAATACTTTATCATCTCGGTTCGATTCATACTTGGCGTCACTAAAACAATTTATTGAAAAATTATCATTACAAGAAAGACTTAATTTTTCATATCTCGTATGATATACATAACCAAGTACTTTTCATAAAGATAACAATGTATTTTACCTGGATTGCTTTGAAATTGAGAAAGAAGATTAATCACATAACTAATATCAAGATGTGTCCTACTGGCCAAAAAGGACAAACATCCAATTAAGTTACGATATGGAATTTCAGCAATTTCTTCATTAGTTTGAGAGCAATCCTTTTTGGAAAATACAAGTCCCTTTGAAATGTGTAAAGAAACAATAGGTGGATAATACGAGGGCTGTATGATAAGTACCTGGCCTTGACAAGAGAAATACATTTTTATGTCAAAAATGTACTTTATTTTTCAACATAATCTCCTTTTAGTTAGATTCACTTAGCCCAACGTTTTTCTATTCTTTCTATTCCCTCTAAAAAATACGATTTCTCCAACCCTTCAAAATAGGCATTTTTTTTCTGCAATAACCTCATCTTTAGAGCCAAATTTTTTTCCACCAAGTCGTTTTTTCATATTTGGATATAGAAAATATTCACAGGGCTAAATCTGGTGAATATGGTGGATGCAGAAACAGTTCGTATCCTAATTCATAAAATTTTGCCATGGCGATGACACAGGTGTGCACGCATGCATTATCTTGATGAAAGATAATTTTTTTCTTCGCCAAATGTGGATGTTTTTCTTTCACAACATGGTTGAAACTATCCAATAAGTTGGAATAATATTTTCCATTAATCGTTTTACCTTTTTCAAGGTAATCGAAGAGAAATATGCCGCATGAATTGCAAATTACTGTAGCTATGAATTTGTTTCAGATAAAGTCGCTTTAGCCTTTTTTGGCGCAAGTTGGCCACGAAAAACCCACTGTTTGGACTGTTCTTTAGTTTCTGGTGTACAGTGATAAATCCATGTTTCGTTAACAGTTATGAATCGATGCCAAAAATCATTTGGATTTCACTTTAACTTCTCCAAACATTATTTTCAAATTGACATATGAGTGTGTTTAATGTCAATAGTGAGCAATTGCGGCACCCATTTTGTGGAAAGCTTTTTCATATACAAATCTGTTGTTAAAAATTTTTACACCCGTTCAATTGAGATGCCCACAGTCTCAACAATCTCGTGCACTTTCACTCTCTGATCGTTTATCACAATATCATGGATATTTTCAATCGTTTCTGATGTCGTAACCGCAGTTGGGTGGCCTGGACATTCTTCATCAAAAATGCTTTTACAGCGCGTTTGAATTCAGTTGTCCAATATTTTATGGTTGGTAACAAAGCTGCGGAGTCCCCATAAACTTTTCTGAATTCCGCTTTAATCTCATCAATTGTTTTCTTTTTCAAAAACAGTTTTTTTATCACTGCTCAATATTCAATTTTTTTCATTTTTCGAAATATTACCAAAGTTGTTTTATTCAAATGGCTTCCGCTCACAAACTAAACAACTCAGTGACTTGGCAAATGACCAGATTTGATGTGAAAGATCACTTTTGTGAAATAAATCCTTTTTTAAATTCTAGTAGCACCATCTCTGGCCAAGGCCAGGTACTTATCATACTGCCCTCGTATCTTTTAAATTGATCATAAATATTTTCAATGTAATCTGTTTGCTGAATAGAAAAACCATTTTCAGTTTGTTCAAAGTTAATCCCAAGCAGTTTAACGGTCTCCCTTAAAACTTTAATGTCAAACTTTTGTTTTAGTACATCTATAACTTTAAACATTTGATCTTTATCCTTTCCTAACAAAATCATGTCATCGACATAGAAAAGCAAGACAATTTTGGAATTAAGAGAATAAACACAGTTAGTCTACTCGAACTTCTTAAAATTTAAACTTTCTAAGACGAATGAAGTTTGTAAAACCATTCATGCCCACTCTGATGGAGTCCATACAGAGCTTTCTTTAATAAACGAACGTAATCTGGTTTTTCTGATTCTATGAAACCAACTGGTTGTCTCATGTAAATGATTTCTGATAAAGGAGCATATAAATATGCACAGCGAACGTCCATTTGAATATGATACCATTTCAATTTAAAATAAAATAGCAAACTAAAATAGAGAAAAATAAATGTATTATAGTGAAATTAACCATGGGACTAAAAACCTGATCATATTGAATGCCTTTCTCTTGTCCTAGATCCTAGCATTCGAAGGTTTTTCTTCTAAATTCCAAACTTCTCGATCTTTAATAATGTAAATGGGGAATGCATTGCTTCATGAAATGTATTTGGAACATTCACCTGATCCCTCTTTAATTGTCATTCATTTAAACTGTTTGCCTCTAATTCCTGATTTATGATACCCATAAAGTTATTTTTATTACTGAAGTCAAATACACTGCTCAAAACAATTAAAGGATATTGCAGTTTTAGGTGGATTTTGTATCTGGTAAACTGTTTAGCTGATTGATACATGGTGGACAGACATAGTAGGTTATATGAGAATAAGTTACACATGTTTGCAGAAAAAGATGCATTTTATTGCGCATTTGTGTACTAAAGGAAAAAAACACAATTTGTGCATATGAGAAAAAAGAATAAGAAAAGGTGTTTTCTTCAAAGAAAATCATTGTCAGTAGGGGGTGTGGTTTCCACGGGCGGCCAGCAACGTTGAACACCTTTGAAGCATGGACTCAATGAGGCTATTAATAACGAGTTGGGGTATGCTGCCCCACTCTTCCAGAAGAGCTCTTTCCAGTTCTTGGAGAGTTTGTGGGGGTTGTTGGCGGCCAGAAACTCGTCTTCCTAGAGCGTCCCAAACGTGCTCGATTGGATTCATGTCTGGAGAACACGCTGTCCATTCCATTCGAACGATTCCTTCCTCGAAAAGGAAATCCTCCACCAGGTTTGCACAATGTGGCCTGCAGTTATCGTCCATTAAAATGAAGTTATCTCCGATTGCTGCAGCGTAAGGGACTACAATAGGTCTGAGGATCTCATCCCTATATCGGCGACCAGTCAGAGCTCCATCTCGAATGATGTAGAGGTCAGTGCGCCCGTCAATGGAGATGCCACCATACACCAACACTCCTCCACCGCCAAATCTGACACTTTCGTGCACGAACGCATGATTATTCCTACTGCCACGGTCCCTCCAGATGAAAATACGCCTATTATCCAGATGCACAGAAAAACGGGACTCGTCAGAAAACAGAATATTGCTCCATTCATTTCTCCTCCAGTTGACATGCTCGGTTGCCCACTCCCTGCGGTCGCGACGATGCCTTGATGTTAATCTAACACATACCATCGGTCGGCGAGCATACAGACCTACAGCATGGAGCCGGTTTTGGACAGTCTGAGTTGAAATCGTGGTGCCTGTAGCCGAGCAAAGGTGTTGTTGGAGAAGAGTAGCGTTCATGGTTCGGTGTCTCCGAGCTGTTAACGCTAAATACCGATCTTCATTGGGCGTTGTTGCCGTCTACGACCTTGCCCTGGTCTTCGGCCTGCACATCCACTCTCCAAAAAACGGTCCCAGATCCTGGAAATGACACTTTGTGACACTCCAATGGCTTGCGCTACTTCGGCTTGAGTTTGGCCCCCTTCTAACCTACCAACAATTCTCAAAGCTTCTGAATCTGTCAAATGACTTCGCTGAGACATCGTACTCATCAAAACAAAGCAATCACTGAATGCCGATCATCCTTGTCTTCATTCCCTTTTATCCAGTTGAAAGTCAAATTTCGTTCGCTGCCGCTGAAGCGACGTTTTTGACGTCGAACTCAAAATTTGCATGCTCCACAGTTTGAAAACCAGAAAAATTTGCATTTGTGATTCTCTTTTTCTATTTTCGGCAAAAAAAATTTCGTTTATATCTTTATTTTATATAAAACTTCAAATATCCTTTAATTGTTTTGAGCAGTGTATTTTTGGATCAAAAGGTATATTTTTAGATTCACAATAAGTTTTAGCATCGCTTTGGGATCTTAAACGGATGTTGGTTCCCAATATACTATAACAAATATCTGTACGCGATCCATCTTAACGAAGAACTAGGAGATTTAGACACTGTTTCTATCGGTTTTGAACTCTCCGACTTTCCCTCAATTAGTTTAACTTTTTTATTGGGTTCAACACACGATTTTTCAGTATCAGAAACCTCCAAATCATTTAAATCCAATGCATCCAAATGGAATAAACTTCGGTGAGTAACCTGTTTATTTTTAACTGTTTTCTCTACTCTAACATTGATGGTCTCAATAGCTTTGTCTTTTTCGGGGATCCATACATGATAGCCTTTTGTGTGAAGAGCATAACCTACAAGCACCCCCTTTTCAGCATGCATATCTAGTTTACCACAATTCTGTTTAGGAATTCTGACGTATGCAATGGAATCATAAACTCTTAAATGTTTAACAGGCAGTACTTTTCCCCCAAATAATTCAAATGGCGTTTTAGTGAAATTCTTATGGCAGGTATGATTGAAGGTATAGACAAAAAATGGCAAAGTCTCCCTCCAGAATCTTTCATGCAGTTTAGACTCATTAAGTAATGTTCTTACTGCATCTAAGGCCGTTAAATTGAATCTCTCTACAAGTCCTTTATTTCAGGAGAAAATGGGTTCATCCGCTCAGGTTTAGTACCTCTATCATCTAAATATTTTTTAAATATCTTTGAATGAAACTCTCCGCCATTGTCATTTTGAATATTAATGATTTTGTTCCCAGTAAATGTTACAGCACGCTTTTGAAACTTTACAAAACAGTTAAAAACCTCAGATTTTTCCTTCATCAAGTAAACGTAGACTTTTCTGGAAAAATCGTCGA
Organism: Maratus speciosus; assembly: GCA_963932465.1. Classification (NCBI taxonomy): domain Eukaryota; kingdom Metazoa; phylum Arthropoda; class Arachnida; order Araneae; family Salticidae; genus Maratus; species Maratus speciosus. Next base: position 488,435,536 of record OZ010796.1, on the reverse strand, counting down.
TTATAGTCAGAAAATACCTATTACCCCCTCCAGTTATAGTTTTAAACAGGTCCACTACATCGAGGTGTAACGGCTTTACAGACCTAATTTTTCCAATTGGTCTAAAGGAAACTCGTCTGGCTTTACCAATTTTGCAAGGCTCACAATTTAAATCTTCATCTTTGAGTGAAGGCATCCCCCTAACTGTATTAATGGTTTTTAGTATATAATCCATATTTATGTGGGCAAATCTTCTGTGCCATGTTTCTAAACTGTTTTCTGTATTAACCTGGTTAACCTCTAAATTATGAAAATTTGTATCATTACGTTTAATATAGTGAGGGAAAACATAGTAAAGACCATTCTTTCGAATAGCTGAAAGTAATTTACCACCATTTAAAAATACATCTATTCGACCACTTTTACCGACAAACATGCTTCCTTTCTCTTCAAAGAGATGGCCCACCATCAAATTATGTCGTAATTTAGGTGAATAAAAGATGTTGTTCAATACAACCTTATTTCTGCCTTTAATTTTACAGTTAAATTTTATAGTTCCTCTGCCTAGAACTTCACAAGCTACCCCATTAACACTAGAAAGATGGGGAATTTTACTCAAATTTTATAAAAAATATTTCACACCAGAATTTTTATTTTAAATTATTAACTTATTTATTTAACTAGTTTTCTTTTTTTTTTTTTTTTTTTTTTTAATCTTTTAAACTAGTTTTATAAAGAAATTTCTGGTTCAAACCGAAATATATTCAGTTGGTAGTGGTCAAAATGACCGCTTGCCATCTTTCTAGTGTTAATTGCAGCTTTCATTTCCATCCCAGAGATTGGCTCAAAATCCCAAAATAAATCTTTATGTGAGCAAAAATGGGAACTAGCGGCCGTATCAAACAGCCAGGCAGTATTATCAGTATTTGAATTATAATATGCTTCAGCTATAAAACCCACTTCACCATGTTTTTCATTAGCCCTATTTTTCAACCTTCTACAATTCTTAGCAAGGTGGTCAATTAAACCACATTTAAAGCTCTTTCTAGATTCATTACATCTAAAATTAACACTGGGATCTGCTGCACTTACCTGCTTATTAGAAGATCTAGACTTCTTAGTAGATCTGTTAAACTTCACATCATTACATTTATTTTCACTGTTATGTAAAGCAACTTCATTAAAATCACTTAAATTAGAATTTTTGTTAAATGAACAATTAAATAACTTTAATCTTGCTTCCTCAGACAACAGTTCATTCAGAATATTTTCAAAGTTAAAGTCCTCATCCGAAAAACGGTAAATAAGCTGGACAATACTTCTGTAAGCCTCAGGCAAATGTCTAATCAGCTGAAATGGCTTCAACCACTCTGAAATGTGACGACCGGCATCCTTTAACTGCATGATGATATCTCTCAATCTAGCCCCGTAGCGATTCAGTTCCTTGCCAGGCTGCAATTTGCATTCGAAAAATGCGTCGGTCAATTCCAAATACGTGCACGACTGCTTGGATGAAAATGTTTTTCTAATGCTTGCCATCTACATACGGATCCTCAATACCAGATAATAAAGGCCTCAACTCTTTACAGACATTCAAGTACAGAATGGAATAGGCGCATACTCTTTTTTGTCAATTCAGTAGCAGTAAGAGCCTTCGCTGTGTCATCAACTTCCGGTAATTTTGTAGACACGCATTCCCACAGAGATTTCTCCATCAGAAGAACACGAACATCTTCTCTCCACATACTGTAATTATAAGACATTAATTTATCGATGAGAAGAAACTCGGTGCCTGATGAAGATGACATCATGCCTTTGAACTATTCAACTGAGGAACACAAGCAAAAATTTAAAATACCTAACCCCTCTGCATATCGTGGTCTTCAATCCAGGTTGGGCCCATAACCCATAATGGGCTGCTGGGGCAAAAATCCATTAAAGCCTAGAAGCCACACCTACTTAAAGCAGAGTTATTAAGGATTGGTGTCCACATACATGCAGAAAGAAGTCAGATTATAATTTAAACATAACTTTATTAAAAACATGATTAAATTTAAAGAAATAAAGCCTTAACCTCGGCCAACAAATTAACATGCTCATTTAATGAGCCTTTGCTTAAATCAAGCACATGCCTGAAAAACATAACATGTAAGAGAGCCATCTGAACATGAAATTGCTCCAATTTATATGATTTTATCAAGATCAATTCTGTAACAGTGAAGCATGCAGTTATAGAAATTAATCAATTGGAAACTAGCGTACATCATCGGCACGATGACGCAATACTTAAATTGGAATACAGTTATTCATCTCCAGATGCATGGAATTCATAAATGTATGACTTCATATCGTCAGAAAAATGAAACACTCGTAAGCTAAAGGCTGAAATGATATTGTAGTTAAACTAGAAAACAAGCACTGATACCAAACAGTCTCAGAATTGGGCCGCAAAGCATAACGACTTGAAACATTGATATCTATGCCATATTTAGATATCGGCGAGAATGCTGCAACATGACATCCTGATGACACTTCAGTGTCATGATTTTTTATGACTTTTGACCAAGTTTGACACAGAAACAGTGAGCGATAGAATGAAATTGACATTTGGTAACAAAGGCAATCTAAGGCAACAATTTACAACTGGTTTAAAGAATTCTTCCGTGGTCGCAAGAATCTCACTGATGAAGGAGAGCGACAAAGAAGTGAAATGACTCACAAAAACATTGATGCTGTGAGAATACTAATCACTTCTGATCGTCATGTGACATATGATAAAATAGAATCATCTTTGAACATTTCGAGGACTGTGTGCATTCAATTTTACATGATCATATAAAAGTGAAACAGGTGTATTCCCAATGGATCACCCACAATTTGTCTCAGGCTGAAAAGGATGTGAAATGCGGCCAGGAAAATCTAAAAAAAAATTTCAGTGCCTCAAAACATGTGTACAACATTGTAATGTCTGATGAAACTTGGATTAATTCCTATGAACCTAAAACGAAACAACAATTGACTGTTTGGGTGTTTCCAGATGACCCTAGATCGACAAAAGTTGTTCGGGCAAGGAGTGCTTCCAAAAAAATGATTGCTGCATTTTTTGATAAATCAGGGTATATTGCAATCATTCCTTTGGACGATCATAAAACAGTCAATGCTCCTTGGTATACCACAATTTGTTTCCGAAAATAGTTGCAGAACTAAGAAAAACAATTCAAAATGTCTCATCATTCTGCACCAGGACAACACTAGCTCACACACTGCTTTGCTAACTACGGATTATTTGAAGTATTAAAAAATCGAATTGATGACTCATTGCCTGTGTTCACCGGACTCTGTACTTAATGATTACTTTTTATTTCAGTTCATAAAATATAAAATGAGTGGCTAACGTTTTAAAAACTCAGAAGAAGCCATTGAAGCTTATAAATGCCATGTTTCTGCTATGCCACTTTCAGAGTGACATAAATGTTTGATGTTTTGTTTATTCCAATGCAAAAATGTATCAATGCTGCAGGAGAATATTTTGAGAAGCAATAAAACATATATTCTTGGTAAGAAATTATTTCCTGTATTTCTTTCTAAAAACCTAAGTACTACTTCTCATATATAACATCTAAATATATGATGCTTTGGACTTTCTATTTCTAAAACCCATACTTCACTGACAAGACCAAGAAAAGCAAGGTAGAATCATGCAGGTAAAAAAGTATTGTACTAAAGGGCACCAGAAAATTAAAAAAATAGTACTTTTCACATACACATAAAGGGTCACTTACGATTTTTTAAAAATAAGATACCTAAATCAGAATCTCATAGGCGATTCAGTATCTCATGCCAACAAAGAAATATCTAATGGGCAACTTTATGGAAGATAACAAGTTAATCTTTGTTTAAAAATTTTAGGTTTGAATTGAACTGAATCTGCTGTAATAAATTTAGAGATATGAAATTTTGCGTTTTAAATATAAAACTTCCAAATTATTATTATATATGTATATATATATATATATATATAATTATTAAGAGGTTTCTTAATCTTATTATTATATATATATTTTTTAACATTAATTTTAATTAATTTTTTTCTGCTTTTGTACAATGCTTAACAAGTCTTCTGATTTTGGCAGAAGACTCCTCCTTTTCTCATACTTTTGCAGAATGAAATACTTAATTGGCTTGTAAACAAATACAATATATGTTTCTTTTATTTTTCTTTTATTGAAAAGAACAATAAAGACAAAATAATAAAATGAATAAAATATTTTCAATTCTCTTATTATTATCTTAAGTTCTTTCACTGCAAAATCGACCACTGTAGCCTTCTAAACACCTGCATGTGATGTCTCCTGCATAAAAGTTCTTTGTAGTGTCATCTATAAAGAGTTTCCAAGATTTTGCATAGTCATCATTAGGAAATGTACATTGACCTTTACTGTTGCAAATTTGTTTAGAGCACAAATCTGCTCTCCATGATACTTTTTCTGCTGCTGGTCCCATCACATCTATTATGTATTTTTTCAAATTTTTGCAGTGATTTTCAGATTTAACTGATGCTGAAGCTCCCCAGATTACTGCTCCATCTGATCCACTTGCTGCTGTTTGTGCTAACATTCGCCAAAAATCTTGCTGTAAAGGAAACAATAGCTGAATAAGTGCTATGGTATAATATTTAAATCATGACATAAAAGACATTTTTCCTATTGAAAGATTCTTTTTTAATGGGCATATTTTTAAGTATTTCAACAGTTTAGCAGAGTCATTCATCTATAGTCTTACCTGATGTCATCTAAACTTTAAATTAATTTAAGTAATCTTTTCTATTGTTATAATAATGCTTTCTATTAATTCTGAAAAAGAATTTGTAACTATTGGATGAAGTTGAAAACCTGCATCTTTATGCAATATATAGGCATGGAAGAGTTCCTCGAAAAGGTGGAAATCCATCTTTTTAACACCTTTTAACATAGTTGAAATGTTTTTATAACTTCGGTTTGACTGTCTGTCTGTGCTGCAACTCTCATAAATATACTCATTGTCCTGTAATTTTTATATGTTATTGACGCTTACTGTAGCACAATTGCTATTGAAAATTAAGTGTGTCGCTCTTATAATTCGTTTACGGGGGCAGTGAAAAGTATTCCGTTACATTATGGTCAATGGGAAAAAAAATTGTTTCAAGTGCATTTTAATGATGTTACACCATTTCAAACATAATGAAATTGATATGCATTCTGTAGAATATGGGATGCAAAGCATTTATTATTTATTTACAGGGCCACACAAAAGAATCCTGTTACATAATGGTCTACAGGGAAATTGTATTATAATTGTGTTATCCTGCATATTTTAATTGTGTTACACTATTTCAAATGTAACAAAATTGATATGCGTTACAGAGTATTATTACTAGGTACTTAGTGTAGAACATGGTTTGCATAACATTTATCATTCATTCATAGGGACATACAAAAGGATTTCGGATAGACTACTGTATCCAAAGTACTGTCTATTAGCTATAATTACTGAAGTGCATTTCCAGTTATGGTATGAGTTTTAAATTTAATTAAGTTGTCGTATACTATGTGGTGTGTATAAATGCTACAGATCATATACATTCTTAGAATTGCTTAAAGGTGCTTTTTAATGGATTTATGCATTTTCAAGCTGAACTATAGACTAAGAGATCTTTGCAGAATATAAATAAAATCATATACAGGGCCATTCAAAGAATGTGATATATGGTCTGCCTATGGATGATAATTTCTGGAAGTATTATTTAAGTGGTTTTAAATGTGTTTTAGCCTGAATAAAATTTTATTTTAATATGTGGTTCTAGTAATTGCATATAAAAATTTGTAGGTAATATACAGTAGGGTGGGCTGAAAAAAACTTTTTTTTGATTTTCGATTATGGGTAGTGCGGAAAAGTTGCCGCTAGTGGAACTAAGTTTACACGAAAAATTTGAGATTTTATGGACAATTCCTTCATTTGCCGCAAATGGCTTCAAGTTTTGCCCAAATGCTGATTTTTGAACTTTTTAGCAAAAATTTAAAAAACGTTAAGTTTATTTTCGCTGAATTGGATTAAAATGTCATGTTTAGTGTACGAAATGTTAAAATAAACTCTGTTTATCTATTATTTTTTAGTTATGTGTATTTTGAATTAGGCGATTTTTATAGCCTTTTTGCATATAACTGAACAAAAATTGTAAGTATTGTTTGGTTCATTCGTCGGTTTCTCTGTTTTGTCTTTATTATGTTCCTCGCTCTTCCTTCAGTTTTTCGATGCGTTCAGAGCCACATATTTAAATGCCGGACCACAGATGTCTTGACAGCAATTCTGGAAGGAGAGGAGAATGTGGAGCAAAAACCAATGAAAATGCAATCAGTCATCATGAGGATGAGGGAGGAAATAGGAAGTGGGAGTAACTGCGAGATGGGATGTGAATTATTTTTCTGCTCTAAAATACAGCTATTGTCAGAAGATTCAAAAAGTGGAAAATTTGAAGCAGGCAGTTCGCCTGAATCAGAATTTGAACCAGGGCCTTCGAAAGCAGACACTCCCAAATGCATATACTTTTCTCACACAGCGTTCGCTAGATTTATAACTGGTATATCATATAGGTAAATAGTGTTAAGAGCTTCATCTGTGCTTCAGGATGCAGGAATTGTGACAACCAGGAATAAGAATCTTGTCGTTGATAAAGACTTGGTCAGGAGGTAGAAAAAGAAACTTGAAAAGAAGATACAGGAGGAGGAATATCTTGGAGGATGAAATTTACAACCATATCTTTTGATGGTAGAAATAATAACACAATCTTCATAGAAAAAAGGGAACAAGCGACACTGTTTAGAGAAATATGAAGCACATATCACTAATGGCATGCAAAAATGTACATGTCCATTTCAACGAGCCTATTCCTGTTTCATGGACATCAAAAATGCAAAATGCTGAAGATTTGAGTACTCTATTAATCTAGCTCCATTTCAGTTGGTAAAGGTCTTAGGTCAAGTAGTTCTACCATCTAGATTAGACAGTTGATGTCGCTGTCAGAGTGGAAGCTCGTTCATATGAAGAATACATATCAAATGTTGCAGTTCTCTTCTTGATTTTTCCAAAGCAGACTTTATTCTGGCTAAGAAAATTATATAATGATTTTGCTATTTCTCTGCAGTGACCAGAAGGAGTGTCAAGTGACACAAATATTCCGAACCAGACAGACAACATGGTAATATTTGTTTCGTCTTTCTGTCAATGGTGACGCTAGTCTCCTTTTTTAGCTCACAGGCTATCAAAGCCTGAGAGCTAATGTGCCGCCCGTTCTGTATGTATGTACGTACGTATGTATGTATGTATGTATGTATGTATGTACGTAACGCGATAACTCTTGATAGAAACATCCGATTTGCTTCAAAATTTTTTTCTAGGTTCTTTGTGATAAGGCGCTTCCCTGATTAGTTTTGGGAGTTCATTGGTTAAGGATAAATGGGGAAAAACGGGGTTAGTCCACCCCCTTAAATCAGATAAATGGGTTTTTCATGCAGAATCATTCGATTTGCTCCGAATTTGGTATACCGGTTTATTATGTTAAGGAACTTCCCTGATTAGTTTTGGGGGTTCATTGGTTAAGGATAAAGGGGGAAAAGAGGGGTTAGTCCACCCCTTTTAATTCAGATAAATGGGCTTTTCATGCAGAATGATTCGATTTGCTCCGAATTTGGTATACCGGTTTATTATGTTAAGGAACTTCCCTGATTTGTTTTGGGAGTTCATTGGTTAAGGATAAAGGGAGAAAAACGGGGTTAGTCCACCCCTCTTAATTCAGATAAATGGGTTTTTCATGCAGAATCATTCGATTTGCTCCGTATTTGGTATACCGGTTTATTATGTTAAGGAACATCCCTGATTAGTTTTGGGGGTTCATTCGTTAAGGATAAAGGGGGGTTAGTCCACACCCTTAATTCAGATAAATGGGTTTTTCATGCAGAATCATTCGATTTGCTCCGAATTTGGTATACCGGTTTATTATGTTAAGGAACTTCCCTGATTAGTTTTGGGGGTTCATTGGTTAAGGATAAAGGGAGGTTAGTCCACCCTTTTTAATTCAGATAAATGGGTTTTTCATGCAGAATGATTCGATTTGCTCCGAATTTGGTATACCGGTTTATTATGTTAAGGAACTTCCCTAATTTGTTTTGAGAGTTCATTGGTTAAGGATAAAGGGGGAAAAACGGGGTTAGTCCACCCCTCTTAATTCAGATAAATGGGTTTTTCATGCAGAATCATTCGATTTGCTCCGTATTTGGTATACCGGTTTATTATGTTAAGGAACTTCCCTGATTAGTTTTGGGGGTTCATTGGTTAAGGATAAAAGGGGAAAAGGGGGGTTAGTTCACCCCCTTAATTCAGATAAATGGGTTTTTCATGCAGAATCATTCGATTTGCTCCGAATTTGGTATACCGGTTTATTATGTTAAGGAACTTCCCTGATTAGTTTTGGGAGTTCATTGGTTAAGGATAAAGGGAGAAAAACGGGGTTAGTCCACCCCTCTTAATTCAGATAAATGGGTTTTTCATGCAGAATCATTCGATTTGCTCCGTATTTGGTATACCGGTTTATTATGTTAAGGAACATCCCTGATTAGTTTTGGGGGTTCATTCGTTAAGGATAAAGGGGGAAAAGGGGGGTTAGTCCACACCCTTAATTCAGATAAATGGGTTTTTCATGCAGAATCATTCGATTTGCTCCGAATTTGGTATACCGGTTTATTATGTTAAGGAACTTCCCTGATTAGTTTTGGGGGTTCATTGGTTAAGGATAAAGGGAGGTTAGTCCACCCTTTTTAATTCAGATAAATGGGTTTTTCATGCAGAATGATTCGATTTGCTCCGAATTTGGTATACCGGTTTATTATGTTAAGGAACTTCCCTGATTTGTTTTGAGAGTTCATTGGTTAAGGATAAAGGGGGAAAAACGGGGTTAGTCCACCCCTCTTAATTCAGATAAATGGGTTTTTCATGCAGAATCATTCGATTTGCTCCGTATTTGGTATACCGGTTTATTATGTTAAGGAACTTCCCTGATTAGTTTTGGGGGTTCATTGGTTAAGGATAAAAGGGGAAAAGGGGGGTTAGTTCACCCCCTTAATTCAGATAAATGGGTTTTTCATGCAGAATCATTCGATTTGCTCTGAATTTGGTATACCGGTTTATTATGTTAAGGAACTTCCCTGATTAGTTTTGAGGGTTCATTGGTTAAGGATAAAGGGGGGAAAAGGGGGGGTTAGTCCACCCCTTTAATTCAGGTAAATGGGTTTTTCATGCAGAATGATTCGATTTGCTCTGAATTTGGTATACCGGTTTATTATGTTAAGGAACTTCCCTGATTAGTTTTGGGGGTTCATTGGTTAAGGATAAAGGGGGAAAAGGAGGGTTAGTCCACCCCTTTTAATTCAGATAAATGGGTTTTTCATGCAGAATGATTCGATTTGCTCCGAATTTGGTATACCGGTTTATTATGTTAAGGAACTTCCCTGATTTGTTTTGGGAGTTCATTGGTTAAGGATAAAGGGGGGAAAAAGGGTTAGTCCACCCCTCTTAATTCAGATAAATGGGTTTTTCATGCAGAATCATTCGATTTGCTCCATATTTGGTATACCGGTTTATTATGTTAAGGAACTTCCCTGATTAGTTTTGGGAGTTCATTGGTTAAGGATAAAGGGAGAAAAACGGGGTTAGTCCACCCCTCTTAATTCAGATAAATGGGTTTTTCATGCAGAATCATTCGATTTGCTCCGTATTTGGTATACCGGTTTATTATGTTAAGGAACATCCCTGATTAGTTTTGGGGGTTCATTCGTTAAGGATAAAGGGGGAAAAGGGGGGTTAGTCCACACCCTTAATTCAGATAAATGGGTTTTTCATGCAGAATCATTCGATTTGCTCCGAATTTGGTATACCGGTTTATTATGTTAAGGAACTTCCCTGATTAGTTTTGGGGGTTCATTGGTTAAGGATAAAGGGAGGTTAGTCCACCCTTTTTAATTCAGATAAATGGGTTTTTCATGCAGAATGATTCGATTTGCTCCGAATTTGGTATACCAGTTTATTATGTTAAGGAACTTCCCTGATTTGTTTTGAGAGTTCATTGGTTAAGGATAAAGGGGGGAAAACGGGGTTAGTCCACCCCTCTTAATTCAGATAAATGGGTTTTTCATGCAGAATCATTCGATTTGCTCCGTATTTGGTATACCGGTTTATTATGTTAAGGAACTTCCCTGATTAGTTTTGGGGGTTCATTGGTTAAGGATAAAAGGGGAAAAGGGGGGTTAGTTCACCCCCTTAATTCAGATAAATGGGTTTTTCATGCAGAATCATTCGATTTGCTCTGAATTTGGTATACCGGTTTATTATGTTAAGGAACTTCCCTGATTAGTTTTGAGGGTTCATTGGTTAAGGATAAAGGGGGGAAAAGGGGGGGTTAGTCCACCCCTTTAATTCAGGTAAATGGGTTTTTCATGCAGAATGATTCGATTTGCTCTGAATTTGGTATACCGGTTTATTATGTTAAGGAACTTCCCTGATTAGTTTTGGGGGTTCATTGGTTAAGGATAAAGGGGGAAAAGGAGGGTTAGTCCACCCCTTTTAATTCAGATAAATGGGTTTTTCATGCAGAATGATTCGATTTGCTCCGAATTTGGTATACCGGTTTATTATGTTAAGGAACTTCCCTGATTTGTTTTGGGAGTTCATTGGTTAAGGATAAAGGGGGGAAAAAGGGTTAGTCCACCCCTCTTAATTCAGATAAATGGGTTTTTCATGCAGAATCATTCGATTTGCTCCATATTTGGTATACCGGTTTATTATGTTAAGGAACTTCCCTGATTAGTTTTGGGGGTTTATTGGTTAAGGATAAAGGGGGAAAAGGGGGGTTAGTCCATCCCCTTAATTCAGATAAATGGGATTTTCATGCAGAATCATTCGATTTGCTCCGAATTTGGTATACCGGTTTATTATGTTAAGCAACTTCCCTGATTAGTTTTGAGGGTTCATTGGTTAAGAATAAAGGGGGAAAGGGGGGGTTAGTCCACCCCTTTTAATTCAGGTAAATGGGTTTTTCATGCAGAATGATTCGATTTACTCCGAATTTGGTATACCGGTTTATTATATTAAGGAACTTCCCTGATTAGTTTTAGGCGTTCATTGGTTAAGAATAAAGGGGGAAAAGGGGGGCTAGTTCACCCCCTTAATTCAGATAAATGGGTTTTTCATGCAGAATGATTCGATTTGCTCCGAATTTGGTATACCGGTTTATTATGTTAAGGAACTTCCCTGATTAGTTTTGGGGGTTCATTGGTTAAGGATAAAGGGGGAAGGGGGGCTAGTCCACCCCCCTTAATTTATATAAACGGGTTTTTCATGCAGAATTATTCGCTTTGCTCCAAATTTGGTATACCGGTTTATTATGTTAAGGAACTTCCCTGATTAGTTTTGAGGGTTCATTGGTTAAGGATAAAGGGGGGGTTAGTCCACCCCTTTAATTCAGATAAATGGGTTTTTCATGCAGAATGATTCGATTTGCTCTGAATTTGGTATACCGGTTTATTATGCTAAGGAACTTCCCTGATTAGTTTTGGGGATTCATTGGTTAAGGATAAAGGGGGAAAAGGGAGGTTAGCCCACCCCTCTTAAATTAGATAAATGGGTTTTTCATGCAGAATGATTCGATTTGCACCGAAGTTGGTATACCTGTTTATTATGTTAAGGAACTTCCCTGATTAGTTTTGGGGGTTCATTGGTTAAGGATAAATTGGGAAGAAGGGCTAGTCCACCCCCCTTAATTTATATAAACGGGTTTTTCATGCAGAATTATTTGCTTTGCTCCAAATTTGGTATATCGGTTTATTACGTTAAGGAGCTTCCCTGATTCGTTTTGGGGATTCATTGGTTAAGGATAAACAGGGGGCTAGTCCACCCCCTTAATTTAGATAAATGGGTTTTTTTTGCAGGATTATTCGATTTGCTCCAAATTTGGTATACCGGTTTATTATGATAAGGATTTTCCCTGATTAGATTTGGAGGTTCACTGGTTAAGTATAAAGGGGGAAACGGGAGCTAATTCCCCTTCACTTATTTTTTTTGAGGGGCATTATTCTTTGAAATAAGAGTATGATATACAATTAGCGTGAATAGCCTGTGAGCTCAATGCCATCAGTTTAGCTGGGCACTTTTCTTTTTTATTTCTATGATGATCGTTTTATTTTTTTGTACTATCAAAAAAGATACTTGTAATTTTTCTTCCTCTAAGATCTTCCTCCTCCTCCTGTATGACCAAGTCTTTATCGATGACAAGATACTCATTCCCTGTTGTCACAATTCCTGCAATTTTTGCTCACTTATATGCGAAAAAGCTATAAATGTCACCTATTTCAAAATGCACATACCTACAAAATAACACATGATCAGAGCTTATTTAAACATTTCGTACACTAAACATGACATTTCAAGTAAATTCAGCTAAAATAACTTAAATTTAACATTTTTAAAATTTTGCTAAAACTGTTCAAAAATCAGCATTTGAGCAAAATTTCAAGCCATTTGCGGCAAATGAAGGATTTGTCCGAAAAATCTCAAATTTTTTGTGTGAACTGAGTACCAGTGGCAGCTTTTCCTCACTACCCATCATCAAAAATCGAAAAAAAAAAATTTTTGGCCCACCCTAATATACAGGTCAGTGTAAAAAAATTCAAGTATGTTTCCATCCATTTGTATAAATTGCTAAATGTGAATTTTTAACCCATTATATGTTTTCTTACTAAACTAAATTTTAGCATACTATGTAGAATATATACAAATCTATAGGTCAAATACTGGGCTGCATAAAAGAATTTGAGTACTTTTCCAGCTATGGAGGGTGATTGCTGAAATCTAGATGTCAAATGTGTTATGTGTTTTCTAAAAAGTTTACTTAGGCATCTTATTTACTTTCTTAAACAGCGAAGTTTTCTTAAAGTAGTCTGGAAGTGTTGAAAAATGTTTCCTGAACTATGATGCTAGATTTATCTTTCTTGTTGAAATACAATTTTGGATATTTTCTGGATTGATGAACAAATGCATAAAAGATACTGGGAAGTCAGCATGTCTGAGAAGTTAAATATTCAGACCTACTCAAACCTTTGAATTTCATTCAATTCATCTACTGCAGAAATGTCAGATTAAAAATTAGCTTATGAGTATCTTAAAATCATGTGATGATGAAGCATAAATAATGGAAAATGGAAATCTTTTTAGAAAGTTAATTTGCATTCATTTTGTGATAGAATGTTTTAGCCCATCTGTATGTAAACACTTTCAGATAATTTTGTTCACTATAAAGAAAGAAGGGCATTCGGTCTCAAAATAAGATTAAAATTACAACAATTATTAGCTAATGAATGAGTAGGACCTTCTTTCTGCTGTGTAAATATCTGTTAAAATAAGGTTAGATTACGAGAATTTATTATTGTATAACCTGAACTCATCTTTATACTTACGAGCCATTTCATGTCTGAATATATGAACCAATCTTAAGCTTAAAATTATTTGAAATAATTTTTGTTCTGCAATTTATAGTATAAGATATTGAAGAAGAATTAAACACCATATTATTATGCATACTTCTCATGATAACCGTCAGGCTTTCAAATTGTTAATTTATGCAGAAGGAGATGCATTTCATTTGGCAATAATCATCTTTGGTCATATTGCTATGGGAAAAGTGCTCTTGATAAATTCTGTTATGACAGATTGAGCTCAAATCCTTTTGCTTTTATTTCCTCCTATTCATTGAAATTAAACATGCTAAAAAGTAGGCTGCTTGGGCAGGGTCTGATTATCACATGGGCCTGTGGCCTGGGCACGAAATTTCCAGCGATCACTAAAATATTCCATGTCATTCAATACATTCATGAAATAAATATCCATTTATAAAAAATAATTTGCTATGAAACATCCAAAAATGTCAGCATTTCTGTTTTCTATGCAACAAATATTTGAGTTAATTTATTCTTTTTTATATACTCCTCTTTTATACATTTTTGTTCCCTTTTAAGTAAGTTAGCTTCTAAGCTCATCTTAAAATTTCAAACAAGTTTAGAAAAATAATCTTCAAAATATTCCTTCTAGTTTTGTTCTATATAAATCTTTATTCCTAAATGTGAATTTCATTTTAACTATGTCAAGTATTTCACCTTTTTAAAATTTACCAAACAATATTTTTTTCCTCTTTAGTATGCCATAAAAATCCATAAAATGAAAAATTGCATTCGAAATAATATTTACTATTTTAAGTGTAGCATTGAATTTTGTTAACGATCAATGCTATTCTGTTATGAAATATCTAATACAGAAATTCTGAAAGTTTTAAAGCAGAAAGCAATTTGCTGGAAGAAACAGAGCTTCTACCAGACTGTTTCAGGAGGGTGCTGCACCCTGCCTGCCCTTTGATTCAAGAAATAGCACCCTTCGTGCCCCTCATTAAATAAAAATAGTGCCCTTCAGTCTAAAAAATTGCACTCTTCTTGCCGCTCAATTAAATAAAAAGAAAAGTGCCCAGCTAAACTGATAGCATTGAGCTCACAGGCTATTCACACTAATTGTATATTATACTCTTATTTCAAAGAATAATGCCCATTGAAAAATAAAGAAATCGACAAAAAATCCCATTTAGCTAAATTAAGGTGGGGGGATTAGCTCACCCATTTCCTCCCTTTATACTTAACCAATAAACTTCCAAATCTAATCAGGGAAGCGCATTATTAGAACAAACTGGTATACCAAATTAGAAGCAAATGAGATAATTCTGCATGAAAAACCCATTTATCTAAATTAAGGGGGAATGATTAGCCCCCTGTTCCCCCTTTTATACTTAACCAATGAACCCCCAAAACTAATCGGGGAAGCACCTTATCAGAATGAACCTATATCCAAATTTTGAAGCAAATCGGATATTTCTATCAAGAGCTATCACGTTACATACATACGTACATACAGAACCTGCGGGCACATTAGCTCTCAGGTGTTGATAGTTTGCGAGCTAAAAAATCCTCTCTTACTGTTTTTTGTATGAAAAATTTGCTTACATAGAAAAAGTGACTCATTGTATCTTGAAAAGAGTTTCTTGACTCTTAAATATTAAAGTTGCCTTTTAAAATAAAAAAAAATGCCCCTAAGTAAAAATTATGTTTATGCAAAAAAATGCATGTTTAAAAAGTGCCCTTTCCCGAACAGCAGCACCCCCTTTTTTAAACCTATAGGGAACTCTGAAGAACACTTTCTCTCTGTCTCTCTCTCTTTTTTTTTTTTTTTTTTTTCTTTTACGTGATTAGGCAGCTTATTAGTCAAGAAGTGCAGGGTTAAAACCTTTTACAGTGGCAAATTTATCTACAAAGGTGCATCTAGGGGGGAGTCTTAGCAAGAAATTTGCTTTTATAGGCTGAATAATTTTTCTCAGTTAAGGCCATTTTGAGAAAGAAAGAGTCTATAAAAAAATCTATTACTACATACGAAGTGTATCATAAGTTTTTGCCCTCACATAGAAATAATTGAGTGAAATTTATGAAATTGCTACATTGTATTAGTCCTTTTCTATATAGGCACCGTGCTCAGTAACACTGTTCTGCAAACGATATTTCAAAGAGAGGGTGGAGGATGTATTCCAGGAGACACGATAGTAGACCCAATGGGGGGGGGGGGGCATTTTTCTAACTTTTGCTAACCCCCACATGTGACATATTGTTGGAAAGGCCTCTGACAACTTATTCATGCTATGCACCTCCCGAGCCCCTCCCCCCAAATTTGCCCTGCGGGGGGCACTTTTCTAAATTTTGTGGTCATCATTCATGCCTCTGAGGGGCAAATTTGGGGGGAGGTGCATAGCATTAATAAGTGGTCACAGGCCTTTCCAACAATATGTCACATGTGGGAGTCGACAAAAGCTAGAAAAATGCCCCCCTTTGGGTCTACTATCGCGCCTCCTGGAATACATCCTCCCCCCTCTCTTTGAAATACCGTTTGCAGAAATGTGTTACTGTGTACAGTGTCTGTATAGAAAAGGACTAATACAATGTAACAATTTCATAAATTTCACTCAATTATTTCTATGTGAGGGCAAAAACTTATTGATACACCCTCGTAGATGTTTTCTTTTTTTAATTGACATCCATGAAATAAATATGCACTTAAAAGTAAAAAAAAAATCTTTGAAAATTTAATTTGAAATTTTCATTTAAAACATTGCATTTATTTCTTTATTGTGACTCTGAAAAAATATGTATGATCTATTCGATTGATTTATGTATGTTTTTTATCACTAAGGCTGTGTTTATATCGGGATCTCAATAATCTGCAACAAAAAGTTATAAATTATTCCCCCGGTCTTTCTTTTCCAAAGGTTCTGTGGTCACCATCAAAAGAAAGATGCAGTGATAAACATGTCAGGGATCTCTTGACCTCTGATCTCTAAACAAGCTTCTGAAGACTTATCACATGACAGGTCTCACTGAGGTTGAACGCAATATGTTTAAACCTTAAAGAATGACATTTTCACTAAAATATCAGATTATATTTGAACTCAGATATCATGTATCTGACATGAACATAAGTTAATTTGTGATAATAATAAAAAAAAATGTCTTGTGACTTCAAGATTTAATTTGAGGTAAGTTTTAGACTAACAACATACAAATGTAGATTACATGAAATACACTGTAACAAGAATAGAAAATATTATAAAAGTTTAAATTTTGCTAGTTTTTGAAATAAAAGAATGTATCTTAGTAATGGTAATTTGTTTATAAACCCCGCTGTCTTTTTGGTATGGACCAGAGTAGTAATTGATGTGAATATTTTAAGGTCAGTATGTTAAAAAAAGATGACATGTGATATACTAATAATTATTTCTGTTTTGTTTATCATTAGATTTTCAAGGGTGATTCAACTACAAAATAGCAATTTTTTAACCCCTTTCTTTCAAATTCCAACAGAGCTGGTCATTGTTAAAGAGCTTATTGGAAGATGATGTTAAGTTTTGAGAAAATTGAAGTGAAAGTTTTTAGTTGAAAATTTTATTGACTTATATTTTTCTTGGTAGCACATGATTGAAATGTTGACAGACGGTACTAAACTCTTTAAAATATTTATTAACATTTAATTTTTTAAGATTAAAAATTATTCACATTATTTAAATCTATACTAATAAAACAAAAGATCACTCTATCTGTCTGTGTGCGATGTCTAGCAAAGTCTACCGCACGTAGAAGTCTGAAATTTTAGGGTAGGATAGTCCAAGACATATCCTGATGCACCTGAGGCTCAGATTTTTAGTTTTTTTAAGGGCCCCTTTAAGTTTTTATGCACTAAATTGTTAATAACTTGCCTCCTTTTCATCCAATCTTCTTCGTTTTGGGGACCTTTCTCCATTTAGTTATATTCGCCTTTCTACTCTCTAGTTAAGATCCTGGCCCCTTGGGGCCCGATACAGGGTTCCTTGAAGTTTTTGTGCAAATAAATTGCTTCCTTTTAATCCAATCTTCATTTTTGGTATCCCTTTTCCATGTAGTTATTCTTACGTATCTACATTCCAGTTAAGACCCTGGGGTGCCGTATGGCCTGGTCCAAGGCCCCTTGGACTTTTTGTGTGCCAAGCATTTTTAATCCCCTAATTTTCTCATCTTCTCTGTGCATAAATTTAAAGTTCAGTCTTGGACTCTTCTTCTCAGACCAAACTCTCATATTTTTATTGGGGCCTGAGGGCCCTTTTTTAAACATTTACCCACTTTTTTGTGCATTTCTTTAAAATATTATTTTAAGGAATAATTCATATTACTCCCTATTCTTAATTTTGGCTAATTGGAGATCTAAAGCGCTAAGTACTAAGGCATTTTAACATGTTTTTATGTTAGGGTGTTGTTTTTAACTATCAGCTGGCCCCTTTTAGGACATTCTATTATGGCTCCCTTAAAAATTATCCGAAGCTTTTTTTCTGACAACTACTTAGGTCCACCAGCTACTACATGAACGACAAAAAAATTTCTGTCTTCAGCTACCACCAATTTTTAATATTAATCGCCTTCTTGGCCCCTTTTAAGCCCCCTATTATAGCTCCCTTAAAAATTATCCATTCACTAGCTTTTTATTTTTCTAACAATTTCTTAGATCCACCAGCTACTACATGAAGGATAAAAAAATTTCTCAGGCTTCAGATACCACCAATTTTTAATATTAATCGCCTTCTTGGGGACCTTGATGCAGCTTTTTTTAAAATGGTCCGAATTGCTTGCAATTTTCTTAGGTTTTATGCTCTAAATTGTTAATAACTTGCCCTCTTCTTCGTTCGGGGGGACATTTCTCGATTTAGTGATTTTCGCCTTTCTACTTCTCAGTTAAGACCCTTATCTCTTGGGCCCCGATACAGGGCCCCTTGAAGTTTTTGTGCAAGTAAATTGTTAATAAATTGCTTCCTTTTAATGACCTAATTACTAAGGCATTTAACATGTTTTCATGTTAGGGCCCTGTTTTTAACTATCAGTTGGTCCCTTTTGGACCCCTTATTATAGCTCCCTTAAAAATTATCCGATTCACTAACTTTTTTTCTTAATAGTAGGAGAGCTGTTGAACATTTTAGGGTAGGTATTTGAGGCACTATGAAAATTTGTGTAACACTTCTTTTTCAATGTCTGAATCCAAAACTGAATGTCTGGCTGAAGGATCGTGGAACTTAGCCCACCCGTGAATGTTTAAATTTCCAAAATTTTCGTTGCAAAAAAATATCCTTGAGGCATTTTGAAATTTTAATACCTTCAAATTCAGTATTTAATGAAATAAAAAATATAAAAGCCAGACACTTTAGTCGGCCCAAAAACTGTGCCAGACACGTGTCAAGTGCCATTTTTTGACTACCCCAAAAAGATATTTGAGGCACGCTGAGATTGAGACAGAATAATATTTATGCTTAGAAAAAAATATTTTGAAAATAACAGACACTTTAGTCGGCCCAAAAACTGTGCCAGACACGTGTCAAGTGCCATTTTTTGACTACCCCAGAAAGGTATTTGAGGCACGCTGAGATTGAGACAGAATAATATTTATGCTTAGAAAAAATATTTTGAAAATAACAGACACTTTAGTCGGCCCAAAAACTGTGCCAGACACGTGTCAAGTGCCATTTTTTGACTACCCCAAAAAGGAATCCAGGACAAAAGCTCCGCGGACAAAAACCACACGGACAAAAACTCCAGTGACAAAAACCATACCGGACAAAATCCCCACGGACAAAACCCCCACGTGTTTTAACAGTTCTATTACTGTCATATAAAACATAATTTTACTGGTAAATGCTTAATATGTTAATAAAAGTAAAATGAGTCCAACTGAAGATGTTTGCATATCTTGCAGAATTTTTTTTATATAAAAAAGAAACATAGTTTCATTCACAAATAACTTATTAGAGTTTATGCTCCCAAAATTAAGCAATTGAATTCTCAGGATTTAATCAATCAGTTTGGCAGCATTTTTTTGCAAGTTATATAATTATAATACAATAGTTTTAAGATAGATAATGCATTCGTATGCATTATCGCCTATTATGAATCTTTAGGATAGAATTTCTTCTTTACTTATATTTAAAAATATATCGATAGATATTTTCACACTTATTCATTCATTCATTATTTTAATTGTACTCAACCTGTTGGAGCTTTTGAATAATTCGATAACTCTGTGTTGGCATCCTCATAACCAGTAAATAATCGCAGCTTTAGAATTATTACAGTGAATATTTGTTTAAAATTAAAAAAGTAATATCGTATTTTTTTTTTTTTTTTTTTTTTTTTTTTTTCTGTGTGTAAGGGGTGGGGGAGCAGTGGGTAGCCTAAAATCATCTTCATGGTCGTATCACTGAGAGTTTCACTATGTAAATCGGAATCATTATCTATATATTGTGTGTGCGCTTAAAAGCTACTTCAGTCACGCGAAATCACCCGCTCGTTAATGTTAATCCTAAGAAGAATTCTTTACAGATATCTCATTTGCGTTTCAATATTTATTTATTTTATTTATTTATTTGCATTGGATAGCTGATTTTGATCTCGACAAAGACCATTTTGTTTGCAAAGTTTTCTTATCCTTTCTTTCTTTCTTTCTTTTTTTTTTTTTTTTTTTTTTTTTTTTTGGAGGATGCTTTAACCTTTGAAACTGGTTTTCTAAAGTGAAATCATCCTAATAAAAAGTATTTTGACACTAATATCGAAAAAGTAAAAAACGGCATTTGTAGAGACCCTTGTCTTAGTTTAATCTTCTAATTCCCGTGGTAGATTACCTTCTAGAAATTCCACAATTCAGACAATATGAATTCAAACCAGAATATTTCAATAATAAATACAGCTTTATTTAATGACGGAATGTCTGTTATTAAATAAAGCGAATATTAATACTTTAAATTTCTGGTGTGAATTTGGAATATTTGAATTAAAAAATCCACTACATTGGAAACACTGATGGTAGCATATATGCTACCAAGGGTATTAGAGGGTTAAGATCCTAAACTTGCGTAATTTTTATTGCTATTTAAATGCCTATGAATATCCCTCGCAAAAAAAAGTAAGCAGTTTTCTGTACGAAATATAATTGAATCAAGTAAATATGCAAGAATGCAGCTTTATTCTAACTTTCGTTCCATATTTTTAATTACTTTTATATTTAAAAATCATTTGAATTATTAGTTTCAATTTTTGAAAAACCAAAAGAGAAAACTTAAGCATATATCAAAGCTAAATTATGCATATATATATATAACCATTAAATAAACATTACTGACCACCAACAAAAACTGTGAAATTATGAATAAAATGACATTAACAAATACAGCTCACCCTACACACTTAACATAGATTCCAAAAACATAGTAAAAAACAGCAGAAATTGAATAACAGGAATGGAATGATGGAAATTTGTAGAACTTAGACAGAATCATCGGGTCCCAAATGCCCTAAGTTCCACAAATAAAATGTGTGGTTTCATATTCATATTAGCCATAAATTAGCTAAAGAATATGAATTTGGGACTACCACACACATTAAAACCTAGAAATAAACTATTGAACACCAATTAAGTTCAAAATGAAAACAAATACACTCATTATGCATTTTATTCTCATTTAAGATGGTATACTATTAGAAATTAATATGATATTGTCCTGAGTAGGCTAAAGTTTAAATATAAGTTAATCGTTAACTTTATTAAATATTAATGAATATGAATAAATTTAATGTGAAGTGATAAATATATAAATATAACTACACCATTATAGATATAAAAGTATCGAATCAACATCAATTATGAAATGTGTGTTAGCAACGTAGTTATAAATCAAATGCCCCATTTTTTAAAAAATAAATTAACCATTGCGTATTATCCAGACAAAGCCACCCTCCTCATCTATCCACCCTAACATCTACCCACCCAACCGTCCTATAATAATTTTTTTATTCTTATTTTATAAGTTTTAATTTTTTATAATTATTTTCTTATTTTATATATTTTTTTGTAATTTTTTTTACGCATGAGTTAATTTGTTTTTTAAGATCATTTAAGTACTAATTATATATTAAAGAATATATGAATTTTTTGGAAAATCATGATTTAATGCATCATAAATTAGTTTTTTAATATTATTGTTAATTAGATGAGAAGAACAATATGTATATATATATATATATATATATATATATATATATAGCTAGATTTTTTTAAAAATGAAAATTATATTTTAATCTTTAAAATGTTACATTATAAAATAATACCGGCCTTTAAAGAAATGTAAACTTTGAATACTGATTGTATTAAGGAAGCTTCTCAAATTCTCTGCTCAAGAACCCGAAGCTTTCTTTCTAAACGTAAAGGCATAAAACTGGCAAGCCTGGTTATTGAAGAGAATTGTTTGGAATCGAATAGCGTTTTCCAATCTTTGATAAATAAATTTCTTATCGAGTTATAAGTGATTCTTGTCACCTGACTGATAACAAGTGTTTCCCCTTTCTTGAGCTGCCAGGTCGGGAATTCGGTTCAAAACGCCTACTTTGACAGTTTTTCAGAAAGATCTCCTGCCTTTACCAAAAAAATGGAAAATGTTATTCGATTTCATAGTTTTCTAAATAATTTATTAAGTAGTTTCATTAAGCTAGCTTTAATACTGTTTAAGAGGCATGTTGCAAAATTGGGATACATGGTTCGAAGGGAAAATGATGATAGACATAAAGTAGTTATTTCGAGTTCTTTTTTTTTTTTTTTTCAGGTGTGGATATTCTATCTGTATCGATCTGATTCTCTGTATCGACTTATCTAACTGCATTTTCAAAGAATTATTTTCATTTTGTTCCTCGGCCCAAGAATACCAAATGATAATGCGCCTTTCAGGCCATCAAATGAAACTTCACCTCAAATTTCACTATTGGACTATTATCATTTCCCTCCTTAACCCCTTATTTTTTCTCAGATTTTTCATCAGAAAGAAAAATAGAAAGTAAACATGGGTTCATTATCCACAATTTAATAAAATCAGGAAATTTTACATCTCTTAGTTACAATAAAATATACATATATATATTATGCACTTTGAAAATAATGATCCCCAAAATTACTTTGTTTCAATATTTTTTATTAAATAACGTTCGAACTACGCATTACGCGATAAAAGCTCAGAAATGATTTTTTTTTTAAGAATAACAATATCACAAGATATTATACTGAATCATAATTTGTTATTATACTGAATCATAATTTGTTTGGGTTCGGTTGAGTATCACGCGGGAGAAGAAAAGCTTTAACAACTGGTAAAATATAAGAAATTAATGTTGACTCACACACATAATTGAGCAAAGCTTTAGAAGTTATAACAAATGCATATTAATAACTGAACTTTTTATATCAGTTTTCTGAATATTTTTTGGACAAACGAAGCATAAGATGCAGGGGTGTTTTCACATCAAAACGTCTATTTATTATCTAAGATACACAATATATTTTCCTTTTCTAATGCATAAAACATTCGGACATGCATCTGGAAGATCTTGGAACTGACACAATTTATTTCATTTTTATTTCACGTAAAACATGTTTGATATTATACCGTCAACAATGATGTTTTAATCAACTTTCTAGGAATTAAGAGCTCTTAAAACCAAACTGGTTACTTTATGACACATTTTTAAATTAATTTTTGTTCTCAAACGCTATTGGCTGGTGTTCTTATTAAAAAAATATGATATCGAACAGTTATTGCATTTTGGGAAAAACGTCGTAGATCTTTCGGAGAACACTGTCAAAGTTTCCTTTTTAAACTAAATTTCCAAAGCTACGGAATGGAAAAGACAAAAAAACTGCCGTCATGACCATGAGTAAACATTCTCTTATAATTCAAGATGTAATTCCATTACAGAAAAATAAAAAAATATTTTTAGATAACAAATCTTTCAATAATTACATCTTCAAGTGTATTTTTTTATGTTTTAAAATGAAACCGTAAAATTTTCGGAAAATCTGAAATTGTAAGAGCTTTTTTTTTTTTGTGTGTGTGTGGGGGGGGGGGGGGGGGGCGGTGTCACTTTATCACTTACATAAAAGCTGTAATCTGTTGTGATTCAAAGTCCTAGAGGAAAAATTTAATTGCTGATCCAATTTTTGAAAATCGATAGAGAATTCTGAAAAAATTCACACATGTAGGAATGAAAGATATTTTGTAACATTGTTAAAGTATGTCTCATTATTGAACGAGGAAATGAAAAAGATGGAGCTCGGCAATCAAAAATCAATTAATAAAATTGTCCTTAATTTACGTATAATTTTATTACTTTTCAACATAGTTGAAGAGAAATTTAAGCTTACGAGATACATGTATGCATTCCCCTCCAGTGCGACAGGGGTGAACGAAATACAAAAAAAAATTATTCTTATCTGAAGTTTATATTCTGATACTTTGCATTTAGCAATATTTCATTGCTGAGACCGTGACAAACTCAGAAGTATATCCTCCTCCCTCTCCGCAGAGTAGAAAGAATGCCAAATTAAACATTAAAAAATCGTTTTCGAAAACAAAAACCGTATAATCTTAAAAATACAAATACTTGTAGAAACGAGATATAACACTTAAAAAGCAATTAAATAAAAAAAAAATCAATTAAAAAATAATGAATTTTTAAATTAAATTCTTTTTTAAATGTATTCAAGTCTGCCTGATGCTTTATATTTAGTTTAAATAATATTTTAATTCAAACGTTAAAATATATGTGCATCCTAAGAAATATAAATATTTATCAGCGAAGCCTGAATAAAGCTTGAAATATTTTTAAATTTTGAAGATCCTTTTTGTAAAATAACTTGGTCAAAATAGAGCTTTTATTCAGCAGAGAGGTGTTTTTGTCCGGTGGAGCTGTTATCCGGTGGGGTTTTTGTCCAGAGGAGTTTTTGTCCGCGGTGTTTTTGACCGTGGAGTTTTTGTCCGCGGGGATTTTGTCCGCATCCCCCCAAACAGGTATTTGAGGCACGCTGAGATTGAGACAGAATATTATTTATGCTTAGAAAAAAATATTTTAAAAATGACAGACACTTTAGTCGGCCCAAAAACTGTGCCAGACACGTGTCAAGTGCCATTTTTTGACTACCCCAAAAAGGTATTTCAGGCACGCTGAGATTGAGACAGAAAAATATTTATGCTTAGAAAAAAATATATTGAAAATGACAGACACTTTTGTTGGCACTTTCTACTTGCCAGACAACATAGAATGTTAAACGCGAGTGTCAGTAAAGCTGGGCTTGCAGTGCCTCGCTGAAGATCCATTTACTGACTTACGATCTTACGATACAAACAAAGCGTACATCGCGTTTCATCTTAAGATGACTTTTAACTGGATGTGTGCCAATGAACCCCCAAAACTAATCAGGGAAGTTCCTTAACATAATAAACCGGTATGCCAAATTCGGAGCAAATCGAATAATTCTGCATGAAAAACACGTTTATCTAAATAAAGTGGGGTGGGGGACTAACACACCTTTTCCCCCTTTATCCTTAACCAATGAACACCCAAAATTTATCAGGGAAGCTCCTTAACATAATAAACCGGTATACCAAATTCGGAGCAAATCGAATAATTCTGCATGAAAAACCCATTTATCTGAATTAAGGAGGTGGACTAACACCCCCTTTATCCTTAACCAATGAACCCCCAAAACTAATCAGGGAAGTTCCTTAACATAATAAACCGGTTTACCAAATTCGGAGCAAAATGAATAATTCTGCATGAAAAACCCATTTATCTAAAATAAGGGGAGGATGGACTAACACCCCTTTTTCCCCTTTATCCTTAACAAATGAACCCCCAAAACTAATCAGGGAAGTTCCTTAACATAATAAACCTGTATACCAAATTCGGAGCAAATCGAATAATTCTTCATGAAAAACCCATTTATCTGAATTAAGGGGGGGAGGTGGACTAACCCCCCTTTTTCCCCTTTATCCTTAACCAATGAGCCCCCAAAACTAATCAGGGAAGTGCCTTATCAGAATGAAACTAGAAAAAGAATTTGAAGCAAATTGGGATGTTTCTATCAAGAGTTATCGCGTTACGTACATACAGAACCGGCGGGCACTTAAGCTCTCAGGCTTTGATAGCCTGTGAGCTAAAAAATAAAAAAGAAAAGTGCCCAGCTAAACTGATGGCATTGAGCTCACAGGCTATTCACACTAATTGTATATTATACACTTATTTTAAAGAATAATGCCCCTCAAAAAAATAAGTGAAGGGGAATTAGCCCCCGTTTCCCCCTTTATACTTAACCAGTGAACCTCCAAATCTCATCAGGGAAGCCCCTTATCATAATAAACCGGTATACCAAATTTGGAGCAAATCGAATAATCCTGCAAAAAAAAACATTTATCTAAATTAAGGGGGTGGACTAGCCCCCCCTTTATCTTAACCAATGAATCGCCAAAACGAATCAGGGAAGCTCCTTAACATAATAAACCGGTATACCAAATTTGGAGCAAAGCGAATAATTCTGCATGAAAAAACCGTTTATATAAATTAAGGGGGTGGCCTAGCCCCCCTTCCCCCTTTATCTTTAACCAAGAAACCCCCAAAACTAATCAAAGAAGTTCCTTAACATAATAAACCGGTATACGAACTTCGGAGCAAATCGAATCATTCTGCATGAAAAACCCATTTATCTGAATTAAAAGGGGTGGACTAGCCCCCTTTCCCCCTTTATTCTTAACTAATGTACCCCCAAAACTAATCAGGGAAGTTCCTTAACATAATAAATTGGTATACCAAATTCGGAGCAAATCGAATCATTCTGCATGAAAAACCCAATTATCTGAATTAAGGAGGTGGACTAGCCCCCCTATTCCCCTTTATTCTTAACCAATGAACCCCCAAAACTAATCAGGGAAGTTCCTTAACATAATAAACCAGTATACCAAATTCGGAGCAAATCGAATAATTCTGCATGAAATACCCATTTATCTGAATTAAAAGGGGTGGACTAGCCCCCTTTCCCCCCTTTATTCTTAACTAATGTTTGTTTAACCCCAAACTAATCAGGGAAGTTCCTTAACATAATAAACCGGTATAACAAATTCGGAGTAAATCGAATCATTCTGCATGAAAAACCCATTTCTCTGAATTAAAAGGGGTGAACGAACCCCGTTTTTCCCCCCTTATCCTTAACCAATGAACTCCCAAAACTAATCAGGGAAGTTCCTTAACATAATAAACCGGTATACCAAATTCGGAGCAAATCGAATGATTCTGCGTGAAAACCCCATTTATCTGAATTAAGGGGGTGGACTAACCCCCCCTTTCCCCCCCTTTATCCTTAACCAATGAACCCCCAAAACTACTCAGGGAAGTTCCTTAACATAATAAACCGGTATACCAACTTCGGAGCAAATCGAATCATTCTGCATGAAAAACCCATTTATCAAAATTAAGAGGGGCGGGCTAACCTCCCTTTTCCCTCTTTATCCTTAACCAATGAACCCCCAAAACTAATCAGGGAAGTTCCTTAACATAATAAACCGGTATACCAAATTCGGAGCAAATCGAATCATTCTGCATGAAAAACCCACCTTTTCCCCCTTTATTCTTAACCAATGAACCCCCAAAACTAATCTGGGAAGTTCCTTAACATAATAAACCGGTATACCAAATTCGGAGCAAATCGAACCATTCTGCATGAAAAACCCATTTATCTGAATTAAAAGGGGTGAACTAATGCCCCTTTTCCCCCTTTATCCTTAACCAATGAACCCCCAAAACTAATCAGGGTAGTTCCTTAACGTAATAAACCGGTATACCAAATTCGGAGCAAATCGAATGATTCTGCATGAAAAACCCATTTATCTGAATTAAGGGGGGTGGACTAACCCCGTTTTTCCCCCCTTTATCCTTAACCAATGAACTCCCAAAACTAATCAGGGAAGTTCCTTAACATAATAAACCGGTATACCAAATTCGGAGCAAATCGAATAATTCTGCATGAAATACCCATTTATCTGAATTAAGGGGGTGGACTAACCCCCCTTTACCACCTTTATACTTAACAAGTGAACCTCCAAATCTAATCAGGCAGGGCCGTAGCCAGGTGGGGGCCAGGTTGGGCAAAGCCCGACCTGAAAAATGTTTTGCCCGACCTAGCGCATTCCGATAAAAAACATTAAATTTCCAGTTTTCCCCCACTTCTTGTCCAACCTAGAATGAAGCTCGACATTCTGATCATTTTTTCACTCAGTATTTCCCTTTAAAAAAATTTATGTAATGCAACATCAAATTTTAATTTTTCCATGCCAGACCTTGCCCTCTACCCCTAAATTTCCTTTCTAGACTGGAAACAAAAATAGCAAAATTTCATGTATAAAGCTTTTTTTCTGTCCCTCTTTAACAAACCTGTCGAAAATTGCTCCATTGTGCGTGCCTCGGTTTTTCGCTTTGTAGAAATTATCCCATACCGCTTCAACAACAAATCGGGTTTAAATCCCTAAAGCTTGCTTTCTTTATACATTTGTCACCTTTTGTACATTTGTAATTTATCGTTAGGAGGCGGGGTTGAAACCAAAGGTTTCTGAAACTAATCTTGAATGACAGTTAAATTCAAGATTAATGCTATGATGTTAAATGATGTTAAATGCTTCTTTCGTAGAAACTTGGTCCGATTACAACAAACTCCAAAGGACACTCTCCCCCCCCCCCCCATGTGAAAATACAAAATAGATAATGGAAGGTCTGTCCCTTCATCTCTTCGACTGTCTCCTATTCCACTGAAAATTTTTAAAAAATGTCGCTTCTAAAATAAACCAGATCATTATTTCAAATTTAAACAATACAATATGTCAGGTTACTTACGATTTTACAAATCCAAATTTATTACTTACTGACACATTCATAAAGCCATTTTTATTCTTAAATTAAAAAATGCTATAGATGCTTTTATTAAGAAATGAAGAAACTGAATGCATTGTTTAATGAAACTGTTCTGTGCTTTTTCTTAAAAGCAAATCAGTTTCCAAAGTGGTCGTCAGAGTTGCCAATATAAAAAATCAAAAAAAATCCCCGCAAAATGCGAAAGGATGCCAAAAATTGATAAAGATATTTCGAAGTTCATAGCGAGTAAAATTTATTATATTGTGCTAAAAGATTGAAACCGGATTTTTTATTTACGAATGTTACAAAAATTACCAGAAACACAGCTAAAAATTCTCTAAAAATTCAAAAATAGCAAAGAACAAAATTTGGCAAAAAAAAAAAAAAAAAAAAAAAGTTTCAAACTAAATTCCCTTTGCAAATGAACCGCCACAAAAGACCCCCAAATATTGCACATAAATAAAAAAATATGGAAGCTTTTTCGTATTCTCTGTTTTTTTTTTTGTTTGTTTGTTTTGTTTTGTTTTTGTTTTTTTTTTTTGAGTTTGACAATGCCATTCGCATGGCCCAGACAGATTTTTTTAAGCAGAAAATACTCACTTACATTTTTTCTGCTTTGAACGGTGCCTTTTATTAGTATATATATATATATATGTATATATATATAGAGAGAGGGAGAGAGAGAGAGAGAGAGAGATTTACTAATTCCAAAAAAATTACCTTTGGGATGTCGTCTTCGTATTTTTCAGTTTTCTGCAATTTAAAATTGTCACCCAAGTGTTCCAGATAGAAATTGAAAAAGAAAGGCTTTGGATAGACAGTACCTTTCTGTGGGCAACGAAGATGGGTTTCTTACTAGATAATAAAAAAGACATTTGCGAGTCTCTCTGTCCATTTCTTTTTCTTTTTTGGTCTGACCAGATGTTTTTCTGTTCACGACAAGATTTGACAGAGAGAATACCTGTATGCCTTAAATTATGCACATCGAAATAAGTTTTTTTTTCTTAATTAGATTTTTAAATTTAATTTTTTATGCTATTTTTAGTGTTTTTCGAGTTTCGTGCTTTTTTCCCCACATTCATAAAAGGAATCCATTTTTCAATCTATCTTTCCATTTTAGCCGAATACAGTAAAGTAGTCTTCTGCGATTTTTGAATATTTCACGAAGTCTTTTATGTAATTTTTAACTTTCTTTCGCGTTCCGACGGGATTTTTTTACATTAGTAAAAGGAGTCAGGTTTCGATCTTTTAACCACAAGTACAAAATTTTGTCCTCTGCAATTTTTGAATTTTTTGCAAACTTTTTATGCGATTTTAAACGCTTTTTCCCGTTTTTAAGCTCCTGTGATTACAAGAGATTTTTTTCATATTTGAAGAAATTTTCGTCTTTTGAAAATTTCTAGAAATTTTGATCTTTGATAGGCGACTTTTCGTGTTATGAAGGAAAAAATATTAATGCTTAAGTTCAGTTTCTAATTATGGAAAGTACAATGCAACACAGTTGACGGAACACTATTGGGATTTGATTTGATGAAACTGCATCTTTATATTGAAGGATGTTGGGTAATTTTTACGCTAGATTGACTTTCTATATTTTTGAGAAAAATGGACAAATCAAAGCATTTTTTTTGTGTGTGCGCGTGTATTATTTATTTATTTATTTGAGAATGTAAAGGACTCTGGTTTCAATCTTTTATCCCAATATAGTAAATTTTGCCCTGTGCGGCGTTTTATTCGCTTTCCGCGGTGATTTTTTTGTACATTCCTAAAAGGAATCAAGTTTAAGTCCTTTAGTTCAATATAGAAAGTTTATCGTTTGCAATTAGTGATTTTTTTACAAACCTTTTATGTGATTTTTTAGAGGATTTTTTAAAATTCCACATTCAATCTTTTTGGCTCGATATAGTCAAATTTTGCTCTCTGCGATTTTGAATTTTTTTCCAATTTTTTATGCGATTTATACCTTTTTTTTTTCGCGTTTTGCGAAGACCTTTTGGCAAGTTTTTCTGAACCGAAGAATTATCCAGTAGATTTTGCTGCTTTCATGATTAAGTTGAAGGTGGGAAAATAACAAATTGGCTCCTGTAGCAAGATGAACGACGATGCTGGAAAATTTAACTTTTACCTAGAGACTATCATTTTTATGGAAAAAAATTACAATAATTCAAGAATCAGATTGTATATTCCGAACGGGTTTACGCTGTTGAAGGCAGTGGGGCCTCCAAGGGGAAACCCCTCCCCAAGAAAAAAAGTTTTTTTTTTTTTTTTTTTTTTTTTTTGAAAAACCAACTGGCAAAGCAAGCTCAGCTCAGCTAGCAGATTTAAATAATTACAGATTATAATTTATGCATAATTAACATTAGTAATTTGTCGAGAGAAAAGAGATGAAACGTTAAAAAAGAAACAGGTTGAACGTAAGGGGATATGTTGCAAAGGCATAACACACAAATGCCTGCTTATTGGGACCCCAACGAGATTAAAAAGCACATTTTTTTAAAACATTTGAATAACAATAATGAGGTTTGAAAGTTTTGAATCTTGGGTTTCAACTTTTCCTCCATTTAATAGGGACCCTAAAAAAAGACATTTTAAAAAGTATTTAGAATTTGTAAAATTTCTTTCATCTGGGCACCTTTAAAAAGAATGGTGGCTGTAGAAAGTAGCCCATGTCTGTTTTGGTTGAAGAAAGTGATAGTATTAAGGAGGTTTTGAACCTGATTGGGACCTCCAACGCGATTAAAAAGCACATTTTTTTTAAACATTTGAATAAAAAGTGGCAGCTACAAATTTTGAATCCTGGGTTCCAACTTTTCCTCCCTTTCATAGCCCTCCTCCCCCCCCCCCCAAAAAAAAAAGACGATTAAAAAAAATTAGAGCATGCAAAATTTCTTTCACCTGGGCACCTCTAAAAAAATGGTGGCTAGAAAGGAAGCATATTACCTGTTTTGGTTGAAGGAAGTAATTGTATTAAGGAAGTTTTGAAACTCATTGGAACCCCATTGAGATTAAAAAGCATATTTTTTAAACATTTGAATAAAAAATATGGGACCTAAAAGTTTTGAATCTTGACTTCCAACATTTCTTTATTTTTATAGTGGCCCCCCAAAAACACAATTCAGAAAAAATTTAGAGCCGGCAAATTTTTTTTTCATCACCTTTAAAAAGAATAGTGACTATACTAAAAAAGTACAAATTTTTTGAAGGAAGTAATGGCATTAAGAAAGTTTTGAAACTTATTGGGGGCCCCAATGAGATTATAAAGCATATTTTTTAAACATTTGAATAAAAAACTTGGGCTAAATGTTTTGAATCTTGGGTTCCAACTTTTCCTCACTTTTATAGAAGGCACTAAAAAAGACAATTCGAAAAGAATTTAGAGCCAACAAAATTTCTTTCATATGGGCAACTTTAAAAAGAACGGCGGCTGTAGAAAGAAAGTGCATATGTGTTTTGTGGAACGAAGTAATGGTATTAATGAAGTTTTGAACTTTTGGTTTCATCTTTTTCCCCCAGTTATAGGACCCCCCCTCCCCCCCCCCCCCCCCCACACACACAAAAAAAAAAAAAAAAAAAAAAAAGAAGAAGAAGAAGAGAACTAAAATACCATTATATTTAAAAAAACAGAATTTAAGCTTTCAAAAGCTCTTCCATCTGGGCACCTTTACAAAGAACGAGTTGCAACCTGTCGAAATTCGATGAATTAAAAGTTTATAATGGAACTTTTAGATCGAATTTATAATAAACCTACAAAAATAATTACAATGAAAAATTCTTCTTGCATTGGTTATCTAACTCTTTAAAACAAATAATGTTTTTAACGTAAAATTACCAAAATATTATTTCCAAAAGCTTCAACTGTTCAAATTATTCAACAATCAAACTGTATTAGAAATACGTAATCAAGATGAGTAATTATGTTGTTATGTAATTATGACTGAGGCTCTACGTTGTTTTTACGGGATCAGAAAAAAGGATTTCGCTTTGTCACATCATAAAAATTTCCCCCATAAAATCTAAACTATAAGTTATTTTCACATTCTCAAAATTTACATATGCACCACTCAAATTCACAATTTAAAAGTATTTTAACGCGCAATGCATTATTAATGAATGTATTTCCAAACTTAAAGTCACGTTTGTCCGATACAACTTTTCATGTGAACATTCGCATAAAATTTAAGTTCTAATCTCAGTACCCGCGAAAATTTACCATTCAGAAATTTGCCTATAGTATTTGTCAAATATTTAGTTTTATCAAAGAAAATGATCGTTTTGTATTAAATATGACATAATTTTTACTCACTGAATCATTTTGCCTAGCGTCTCAAACTAAGTATCAGCGTAATGTAAAAATATTGAAATATTTGCTTCAATCTTTTGATTTATTAAGCGTAATTTTTTTTTTTTTTTTTTTTTTTTTTTTTTTTTTTTATGGCTAACGTGATTTTCTGTTAAAAAATTAGAAAAAAGTTACCTTTATTTGTAATATGAAAATGGCATCAATAAGGATATAATCAATAAAAATAAACCATGACTATTTTCCCTTTACTTTTAATAGAAATGGGGTACTTCAGTTGCCACAATTACAAAATTGGTACTAAAAACTATAAAAAAAAATTAATATCTCAAAAATAAATTGAGATAGAGCTTTCAAACAAATTGCATTTAAAAGTACATTTTTTTCCCTATACAACGGTGTAAAAGTTGAAACTGTGCGATGTTTAGAAGTTAAAAAAATTGCAGTAGCGAAAATTGCAAAACCGAAATTTCATTTCAAATTTCAAAATGTTGCCATTCGCAGAATGACGTATGCGTTACGCACAGATATGTTTGTCCTTTATAATATAGATAGTGGATATAGGAAGGGGGAGGGGGGGTATGGGAGACGGTTCATACGGCCCTGGTTATGCCAAATATCTTATTTAACTTTAATACATTTTTTTTATGTCTCTGAAGAAAATTTAAAAATTTCGTACTAACTTTAAAAATATCTTATATTTTAAATTAAAAAAAGATTCCCTAAAATTGTAATGCATATTTTTGAAGAACTGCGAATAAGAGAAAAAAAATGAAGAAATAATCTGCCAACCCTGGAAAAAACTTTGCCCTACCTGGAAGTATGGTCTAGCTACGGGCCTGTAATCAGGGAAGCTCCTTATCATAATAAACCGGTATACCAAATTTGGAGCAAATCGAATAATCTTGCAAAAAAAAAAACATTTATCTAAATTAAGGGGGTGGACTAGCCCCCCTTTATCCTTAACCAATGAATCGCCAAAACGAATCAGGGAAGCTCCTTAACATAATAAACCGGTATACCAACTTCGGAGCAAATCGAAACATTCTGCATGAAAAACCCATTTATCTAAATTAAGAGGGGCGGGCTAACCTCCCTTTTCCCCCTTTACCCTTAACCATTGAACCCCCAAAACTAATCAGGGAAGTTCCTTAACGTAATAAATTGGTATACCAAATTCGGAGCAAATCGAATCATTCTGCATGAAAAACCCAATTATCTGAATTAAGGAGGTGGACTAGCCCCCCTATTCCCCTTTATTCTTAACCAATGAACCCCCAAAACTAATCAGGGAAGTTCCTTAACATAATAAACCAGTATACCAAATTCGGAGCAAATCGAATAATTCTGCATGAAATACCCATTTATCTGAATTAAAAGGGGTGGACTAGCCCCCTTTCCCCCCTTTATTCTTAACTAATGAACCCCCAAACTAATCAGGGAAGTTCCTTAACATAATAAACCGGTATAACAAATTCGGAGCAAATCGAATCATTCTGCATGAAAAACCCATTTCTCTGAATTAAAAGGGGTGAACGAACCCCGTTTTTCCCCCTTATCCTTAACCAATGAACTCCCAAAACTAATCAGGGAAGTTCCTTAACATAATAAACCGGTATACCAAATTCGGAGCAAATCGAATGATTCTGCGTGAAAACCCCATTTATCTGAATTAAGGGGGTGGACTAACCCCCCTTTCCCCCCTTTATCCTTAACCAATGAACCCCCAAAACTAATCAGGGAAGTTCCTTAACATAATAAACCGGTATACCAAATTCGGAGCAAATCGAATCATTCTGCATGAAAAACCCACCTTTTCCCCCTTTATTCTTAACCAATGAACCCCCAAAATAATCTGGGAAGTTCCTTAACATAATAAACCGGTATACCAAATTCGGAGCAAATCGAACCATTCTGCATGAAAAACCCATTTATCTGAATTAAAAGGGGTGAACTAATGCCCCTTTTCCCCCTTTATCCTTAACCAATGGAACCCCCAAAACTAATCAGGGTAGTTCCTTAACGTAATAAACCGGTATACCAAATTCGGAGCAAATCGAATGATTCTGCATGAAAAACCCATTTATCTGAATTAAGGGGGGTGGACTAACCCCGTTTTTCCCCCTTTATCCTTAACCAATGAACTCCCAAAACTAATTTGGGAAGTTCCTTAACATAATAAACCGGTATACCAAATTCGGAGCAAATCGAATAATTCTGCATGAAATACCCATTTATCTGAATTAAGGGGGTGGACTAACCCCCCTTTACCCCCTTTATACTTAACAAGTGAACCTCCAAATCTAATCAGAATCAGGGAAGCTCCTTATCATAATAAACCGGTATACCAAATTTGGAGCAAATCGAATAATCTTGCAAAAAAAAAAACATTTATCTAAATTAAGGGGGTGGACTAGCCCCCCTTTATCCTTAACCAATGAATCGCCAAAACGAATCAGGGAAGCTCCTTAACATAATAAACCGGTATACCAACTTCGGAGCAAATCGAAACATTCTGCATGAAAAACCCATTTATCTAAATTAAGAGGGGCGGGCTAACCTCCCTTTTCCCCCTTTACCCTTAACCAATGAACCCCCAAAACTAATCAGGGAAGTTCCTTAACGTAATAAACCGGTATACCAAATTCGGAGCAAATCGAATCATTCTGCATGAAAAAAACACATTTATCTCAATTAAGAGGGGCGGGCTAACCTCCCTTTTCCCCCTTTACCCTTAACCAATGAACCCACAAATCTAATCATGGAAGTTCCTTAACATAATAAACCGGTATACCAAATTCGGAGCAAATCGAATCATTCTGCATGAAAAACACATTTATCTCAATTAAGGGGGGTGGACTAACCCCGTTTTTCCCCCTTTATCCTTAACCAATGAACTCCCAAATCTGATCAGGGAAATTCCTTAACATAATAAACCGGTATACCAAATTCGGAGCAAATCGAATCATTCTGCATGAAAAAGTCATTTATCTGAATTAAGGGGGGGGGGTGGACTAACCCCGTTTTCCACCTTTATCCTTAACCAATGAACTCCCAAAACTAATCTGGGAAGTTCCTTAACATAATAAACCAGTATACCAAATTCGGAGCAAATCGAATGATTCTGCATGAAAAACCCATTTTTCTGAATTAAGGGGGGGGGTTGGACTAACCCCGTTTTTCCCCCTTTATCCTTAACCAATGAACCCCCAAAACTAATCATGGATGTTCCTTAACATAATAAACCGGTATACCAAATTCGGAGCAAATCGAATGATTCTGCATGAAAAACCCATTTTTCTGAATTAAGGGGGTTGACTAACCCTGTTTTTCCCCCTTTATCCTTAACCAATGAACTCCCAAAACTAATCATGGAAGCGCCTTATCACAGTGAACCTAGGAAAAAATTTTGAAGCAAATCGGATGTTTCTATCAAGAGTTATCGCGTTACGTACATACATACGTACGTGCGTACATACATACATACATACAGAACGGGCGGGCACATTAGCTCTCAGGCTTTGATAGCCTGTGAGCTAAAAATATTTTCGATTATTTGGCGCTAAAAGACGAATGTGCACGTGATTTGGCGGGTAAAACTTTTCCTCACCAAACGCGAATATTTTAATGCATCTGAAAATAGCTTGTTAAATGATTATTGGAATGCGCGGTACTTAAGGAATTTAAACTTAAACAATGAAATATTTTGTTATTTTTTCTATAAGCTTATGTAATATATACAAGTTGCGCGTTGCTGAAGTTACTTAATTTTCGGACGGTTTCGCCGGCTGGATAAATTTAAGTGCACTTTAAATGTGACTGTCCGATTAAGAACTATTTCATTATGTATTTCGAAATTAAATAAGTCGTTGTTTCTATGGCAACAATACTTTTCTCATGTTGTCTCCGACACTAACACTATCGAAGACAAAGCGACAGTGCTCAGAATCGGACCTTAACTTTGAGTTTAAAGCAATTTTAATCAGTTTAAATTTTTTACTAACCGTCATTAAACGATCGTTAAATTTCATTACATATAAATGTATATGACAAAATCATGGTTATAAAAGTATATTTATTTATGTTAAACTTTCTTAAACTAGTTCCGTGTAAAGAGTAGACAAAGTTTTTTATTAAAGAGTATTTTTCATAAAAGTTTCCGAAGTTTTCTGGGTATGCACTTATGCAAACCTTCCTAGTTAAAAGTTTCTAAATTATATGATGTTAAAAAAAATATTTGGTGTAAAATGTTTCTTTACATTCATTGAGGCAACTATTGAAATTCATGCAGGTAATAAATTCGTAGACGAGCTGATGCTACAGCTATTGTGTTGAGCTATACAGGTAAAAGATATAAATAGTACACATAAATATATTCTATACTTCGTAAAAAGAGTGTTTTCATCTATCCGATAGACAAGATTTATTTTAGTCAAGGACTATGAATGTCTTACGCTATTTGTGAATATATTATTATGAGGAATAAAAATAAAATTATACTATACCTAATGAAGAAGAAGGCGCATTGGACATTCCTGAAGCGTTGTCGACACCGTATTTCTTCATTAAAGCGATGAAACTTTTGTAGCAATGTCTATGATAACCCTCTTTCAGATTAGCATTGGAGGGTAAAATAATATCTTTATATTTTAACATATGTTTTTGCCGAATTTTCAATATTTCACAACATTTTTGTAACGTTTTTTCAGTAAAAACAGTGATTTTTTCGTCGCTTTTTGCGCAAATAACACTTTTTTTTTTTTTTTTTTTTACTTTCCATAATTACTACTCCAAAATATTCACAACAACTGCATGCTTGCTATGAGTCACGTGGTCTTGAGAGAGCCTATCACAGTTAGATTTGTTGTGATTGAGCATCCAGTTGAAATTCATCTTAAGGGTCCTGTCCCTGCCGGAGAAGACACTCACGAGCTAATGCTAATCCTATGGGGAGGGATTTTTCTAATATCTCGTTTGCATTTCGACATTTTTAAATAATTTTTTTTGCATTGGATAGCCGAGGTCCGTCTCTACAGCGCACCTTGGTTACTTTTTCGATTTTGGTCGCAGCGAGGCACCGCAAGTCCAGCTTTACTGGCACTCGCGTTTAACATTCTATGTTGTCTGGCAAGTAGAAAGTGCCAACAAAAGTGTCTGTCATTTTCAAAATATTTTTTCCTAAGCATAAATACTATTCTGTCTCAATCTCAGCGTGCCTCAAATACCTTTTTTGGGAAGTCAAAAAATGGCACTTGACACGTGTCTGGCACAGTTTTTGGGCCGACTAAAGTGTCTGTCATTTTTAAAATATTTTTTCCTAAGCATAAATATTTTTCTGTCTAAATCTCAGCTTGCCTCAAATACCTTTTTTAGGTAGGCAAAAATGGCACTTGACACGTGTCTGGCACAGTTTTTGGGCCGACTAAAGTGTCTGTCATTTTCAAAATATTTTTTTCTAAGCATAAATACTATTCTGTCTCAATCTCAGCGTGCCTCAAATACCTTTTTTGGGTAGTCAAAAAATGGCACTTGACACGTGTCTGGCACAGTTTTTGGGCCGACTAAAGTGTCTGTCATTTTCAAAATATTTTTTTCGAAGCATAAATATTATTCTGTCTCAATCTTAGCGTGCCTCAAATACCTTTTTTGGGTAGTCAAAAAATGGCACTTGACACGTGTCTGGCATAGTTTTTGGGCCGACTAAAGTGTCTGGCTTTTATATTTTTTATTTCATTAAATCTTAAATTTGAAGGCATTAAAATTTCAAAATGCCTCAAGGATATTTTTTTGCAATGAAAATTTTCTGAAATTTAAAAATTCACGGGTGGGCTATGTGCCACGATCCTTCAGCCAGATTTTCGATTTTGTATTCAGGCATTACAAAAGAAGTGTTGCACAAATTTTCAGGGTGCCTCAAATACCTTCTCTAAAATGTTTAACAGCTCTTGGACTATAACAACTCCTTAGGTCCATCAGTTACTACATGAACAACAACAAAAATTCTCAGACTTCAGCTACCACCAATTTTGAATATTAATCGCCTTCTTGAGGCCCTCGGTGCAGCTTTTTAAAAAAGGATCTGAATTGCTTGCAATTTTCTTTAATATAATTCTAGCGTACTCCGATTATTTTACAAACTACTAAAAATATCTTTATTCCCAACTACCTGTCAGTTAAGTCCCTGGCACCTTGGAGACTTATCGGGCCCCTTGAAGTTTTTGCACCGTAAATTGTTAATAAATTTCCCCTTTTTAATCCGGTCTTCATTTTTGGAACCCCTTTTCCATTTAGTTATTTCCCCGTTTCTAGATTCTAGTTAAAATCCTGAGCACCCTAGAGTCACGTAGGGCCTTTTAAAGGTTTGTGCGGCATGCATTTTTCACCTCCAAATTTTCTCGCATTCTCAATGCAAAATTTTAAAGTTGAGTTTTGGACCCCTCTCCCTGGACCAACAGCCTCATATTTACTGGGACCCTAGGTTAATAATAATTTTAAGCATTTCTCCCCATTTTTTGTGCGTATCTTCAAAATTTTATTATAATGATTAATTCATACCTATGCTTAATTTTGAATAATTGAAGATCTAAAGTGCTAAGAACTAAGTCCATTTAACATGTTTTCCTGTTAAGACCCTGCTCTTAGCTGTCAGTTGGCCCCCTTTGGGGCCTTTGCTATATAGCTCCCTTAAAAATGGTCCGATTCATTAGCTTCTTTTTCCAACAATTTCTTGGATCCTCCAGCTGCTACATGAACGACAAAAAAATTTCTCAGGCTTCAGTTACCACCAATTTTGAATATTAATCTCCTTCTTGGAACCTTTCTTGCAGCTTCTTTAAAAACGATCCGATTTTATTACAATCTTCTGTTACATAATTTTAGCATCCACCAGCTACTTTAAAACAACTAAAAAATTTTCTTACTCCCAGCTTTATTCCAGTTAAGATCCTCGCCCCCAGGGCCCGGTCATTCTTTTTACCTCAGCTACCACCTTTTTCGAACATTAATCCCCTTTTTTAGTAAAAACTTACGTTTGCTTACTACTGCCATAAATTAAAAATCGCGTTACTTTAAAGGCAACTGTAGATAAAGGTTTTCATCCGTTTATTAAGTATCGTGTTAATTTTAAAGGTAATTTGCGAAATTTACAGGGGAGGGGGCATCTTCCTCCGCTTGGGGGTGCATTCTTTTCTCGGATTCTAAGGGCCCTATTTCAACGGGATTAGGTTCATTCAGATTATATTACAGTTCGGCTACTTTCTGTATAATGAAAATTTGTCTCACACTTCAGTTTCCAACATTTTCGAACATCAATGGTGCATTCTTTTTTCGGTTTTTGTGGGCTTAATTGTTACAAGGTTTGGCTCACTGAATTTGGTGATTTTTGATTGTCTTCGGCACTTCCGGTACATGCTGCTTTAGGTCGGGGACCCAGGTCGGTTCAGAAAGAGGTTTGTTGGGAGCACTATAGACACTGCGGAAGGCAATGGGGCCAACGAAACTAGGTTCATTTAAAAGATTTTCAAAAGATATAAAATCTTACGAACTTGAGTTTTGTTTAAGGTTTTTATAACGGGCCCCGGGCAACGCTGGGCGGGCCAACTAGTTAGTAAATAAAAAATATTAAATGTTGAAAAATAATGTCTCGCATCTTTTCACCGCAAGGCGTTTTTGTAGCAACTGCAGCAAATACATACCATGAATTTTCTTCTTTGAAAATACTGGTTTTCAAAAAACAGTCCAGTGAGGGCCCTATAGTTATTTTTAAAAAGTTAATATTGGAAATTTAAATTAAATAATTATCCTTAATTATTTAAAATAATATATATTATAATTTAAGTTTCATTTATTTATCTTAATTTCATTCTTAAAAGCCAAACATCATTAAAAATGATTTCTCAAACGTCTCATTTTAATGTTTTTTTTTTTTTTTAAAGAAACAAGTTTAGTTGCATTTTTTAATACTGTGTTATGTTTTGAATTGCTTCATAATTCATATTTTTCTTCTCGAAAATATATTTCATTGAAATTGCTTAGTTACTACAGAATATATATATATATATATATATATATATATATATATATATATATATATATATATATATATATATATATATAAATATATATGTGTGTGTGTGTGTGTTTTGCATTAAATCATTATTAACTTGTAATTTTTTTATGTTCACTCCGCAGCAAGCTTGGACACAAATAGTGATGTCACAGATAGCTTCAGAAGCCGGTATTATAGTTGCCATGGCTTGAAGTCGCTGCATCTCTAATAGTACTCTTCTGTCAGCATCTCTGCTACCCCTGCTCTCCCTGATTTGCCCTTACTTTGAACCATATATATATGAATAAGAATAGGTATAAGGATCAGTTATATGTATCCTTTCATGGTAAAAATT
Organism: Maratus speciosus; assembly: GCA_963932465.1. Lineage (NCBI taxonomy): Eukaryota > Metazoa > Arthropoda > Arachnida > Araneae > Salticidae > Maratus > Maratus speciosus. The sequence continues at coordinate 488,394,404 of OZ010796.1, read as the reverse complement.
GAGAGTATGAGATATAACATTTTCTTTGAAGACAGATTTTGTGGCTTTGTATTTTGAAAGGTATAAGAAGTGGTCCAGATGTTGAAAATGTGATACTCAGTTAGTGATAAATCCGAAGAATCTGAGAATATATTTTCATAGTCCAGTTCATGTTGCTCAACCCTTTAGCGTGCGGTGTCCAAAAAAAAGGATACCTAATTTTAAGTATAATGGCACCAAGAATATTTAATTAAAATTTTCCTTTTATAAAGTATGTGGAAATAAGCATATTTTAGGTAGCTTTCATTACAAAAAGCTACCTATTGCAGCCGTTCGGAGGAAAGCGATTTCAAAAAATTTTGGTATATTTTCATCGATCATGACCCCCAGACCCCGAAACCACCCTCCGTTCAAAATATATATATATATATATATATCTGACCTATGTCATACTGTAACTCTCGTATTTATGAACCGATTTCGATGTAATTCGGTATGTACATAGTACTTACCAATGTCTCGACCGAGTTCGTTGGCCAGCTTCATCTGCCGTTTTGTTTCAAAATGGCGGTCATTTAAAATTTTTTAAAAAAAATTACAATTTGAAATAAGGTACCAAAAAATTAAAAATGGAAAAATATTTTTTTCTTATGTATTTGATCTTTATACAAAGATTCCGGAGCAGTTTTTGTTTCGACTATATCTTAAAAAATGGCTGAGTTATAGCATTTTGAATTTCTAGCGTGGCTGACATTTTGAAACGTCCTGAATTTTGTCACGCGATAAAAGGCGTATTTATGAACCGATTTCGATATAATTCGGTGTGTACATAGTACATACCAATGTCTCGACCGAGTTCGTTGGCTAGCTTCATCCGCCATTTTGTTTCAAAATGGCGGCTATTGAAATTTTTTTTTTAAATTTTAAATTTGAAATGTGGTAACAAAAAATTGAAAATGGAAAAATATTTTTTCTTATGTATTTGACCTTTATACAAAGATTTCGGAGCAGTTTTTGTTTCGTCTATATCTTAAAAAATGGCTGAGTTGCAGCATTTTGAATTTCTAGCGTGGCTGACATTTTGAGACGTCCTGAATTTTGTCACGCGATAGAAGGCGTATTTATGAACCGATTTGGATGTAACTTCGTTTATACATAGTACATACAAATGTCTCGACAGTGTTCGTTGGCCAGCTTCATCCGCCATCTTCTTTAAAAATGGCGGCCATTTAAATTTTTAAGAAAAAATTAAATTCGAAATGCGGTACCAAAAAATTGAAAATTGAAAAAAATATTTTCTTCTGATGTGTTTGACTTTGATAAAAAGATTCGGGAGCAGTTTTTGTTTCGTCTGTATCTTAAGAAATGGCTGAGTTATAGCATTTTGAATTTCTAGCGTGCTGACATTTTGAAACGTCCTGATTTTTGTCACGCGATAACAGGCGTATTTATGAACCGATTTGGACGTTACTTGGTCTGTACATAGTACATACCAATGTCTCGACCGAGTTCGTTGGCCAGCTTCATTCGCCATCTTGTTTCAAAAGGGTTGCTATTAAAAAAAAAAAAAAAAAAAAAAAAAAAAAAAAAATTTAAATTTAAAATGAGGTATTAAAAAATTGGAAAATGAAAAAGATTTTTTTTTATGTGTTTGGCTTTGATACAAAGATTCCGGAGCAGTTTTTGTTTCTAAAAATTTGTTCTTTTGTTTATATCTTAAAAAATGGTTGAATTATAGCACTTTGAATTTCTAGCATGGCTAACATTTTAAAACGAACTTGTATTTGTCACGCGATAACACACGTATTCGCCTATTTCGATGTAAGAAGGCATGTGGATAGTATACATCAATACCTCGACCAAGTTCGCTGGCCGGATTCATCAGCCATCTTGTTTCAAAATGGCGGCCATTAAATTAAAAAAAATATATATATATATTTAAAGTGAGGTGCAAAAAAATTAGAAATTGAAAAAGGTTTCTTTCTTAAGTATTTGACCTTGATATAAGGATTCAGGAGCATTTTTTGTTTGTCTTTACCTTAAAAATGGCTCAGATATAGCAGTTTCAATTTCTATTGTGGGTGACATTTTGAAAAATCTGATTTTTTGCATGCGACAGCACTCGTATATATCAACCGATTCCGATGTGAGTGAGCATGTGCACAGCAATTACTAAGGTCTCGACCAAGTTCACTGGTTAGCCTCATCCACCATGTTGTCTTAAAATGGCAGGCACTTTAATAAATCGCCGAATTTGGCAGCCAAATATAAGTTACTTTAAAGAAAAACAGCTTGGCTAAAGCTGACTAATTTCGCGAAATTCTCATTCATTATATTGATAAAAATTAGTATTGAATCTCCTATATTCGGTTTCCACTAAATTGAGCTTCGTGTGTTTGAATGATATAAGTTGGCTTTTTTAAAATAAGGAATATGAAAGCTACCTCTTCCTCCCGGCACTGGCCAGAAGGACTTTTTATTTTCTATCTAATAAATTCGTTTGTAAATTCTGGTGGCAGTCCATCATTTCACAAACAGAATGTCTCTGGAAAGGGTTAACAGAGTTATTCTTGACACCTGTTATCTTATGTTTTCATGGAGTAAGTGTGGGTCTATTCAGTTAAGAATGCCAGTCAAGCTACTGCAATTTATTAGGTAGCTTTCATTACAAAAAGCTACCTATTGCAGCCGTTCGGAGGAAAGCGATTTCAAAAAATTTTGGTATATTTTCATCGATCATGACCCCCAGACCCGAAAAACCACCCTCCGTTCAAAAGTGACGTATATATATATATATATCCATATATTTATGATGCATTAAATCATGGTTTTCCAAAAAAATTCATATATTCATTAATATACAATTAGTACTTTTCTTACATGATCTATTAAAACAAATTAACACATGCGTAAACAAAATTACAAAAAAATTATAAAATAAAAAAATATCTATAAAAAATTAAAAATTGTAAAATAATATAAAAAAAATTATTATAGGTTGGTTGGGTGGGTAGATGTTAGAGTACGGAGGAGGGTGGTGTTGTCTGGATAATACGCAATGGTTAATTTAAAAAAAAAATGGGGGCTTTTGTATTATTACTATATTTTTGTTACGTATTTTATATGGATGTTGATTTGATATTTTATATAGTAATTGGAGAATTTCATTAATATTATAATTAGCTTAATTATTGATTAATCTAATTTACAATTATTTGTTATTAAATTTTAATTTACTAAGGACAATATCATATTAATTACTAATAGTATGCCATTCTTATAGTGAATAATATACATATAAGTATGTTTAATATAAATATAGTTATACTGTATGCATTAAAATTGGGTAATTATTTTTATTATTATTCCTCTATTCTTTTTAATATTTATTATCGGTTTAATGTTTTTGAATGTCCCACATTCATACTTTTTGGATTTTTATGGATGTCTGAAAATAATCCACACTCTATATTTGTGCTTTTTAAGTAATGGGAATTTAAGTATCATTTAACCTTCTATATACTTCCACATGTTTTTTTATTTCCTGTTCATTTTATAAATATCTTATATATAATTGATTAAAAAATAATTTTTATATTATTTTTAATAATTATTTATATTAATTATTACTGAATTTATTTTGTTTTATAGCATATAGCTATATGCTATATACAGTAAACTCTGTTTAAGGCGGAATCGATCGGGACCGAGGAAATTTTCCGTAGTAGACAATATTCCGCCTTAGACAAATTTTACTCTATGTCTATGGATTCGCAGGGACTTCAAAATCTTTCCGAGTTAGACAGATTTCCGTCTTTCACAGAGTCCGCCTTAGAGAGAGTTTACTGTATTATCAAAGTTCTAGAATTATTTAAATTCTTAGTTTAGTTTAAATAAGTTAGATAATAGAATATATTGTATGCTTTTAAATTTTATTAACAATAGTTTTTAAATACATTGTGTGGTTTATATTAGGTTTATAATTCTCTCTATATAAGGATATGTTTGGTTTTGCTGTTTAAACAGTTATTTACATTCAAATGCTTACAAATATTTATCTTGCGACAGTTGTTTAATAAAAGTAATACTAGATTGCAGCACCAAATTTGTCTCTTTAAGATAGCTCTAAATTTTAATTTTTTTAGCTCCATTTCAGTTATAATTTAATACACCAGGGGGTATTTTTAGCTAAATTTTGACGATATTGTTAAACAGTTATTAATTAATTTAATAGTGCATTTTAAATAATGTAATTACTATCTATTTATTTTATATTAGATTAAATGTGTTTAACAAGGTATTTCAAATTTTATTTCAAAATGTATTAACTGCATCCTTTGGTATCATTTACTGTGATTTCTTAACTGTTAATTCACCTTAATCTTTATGATATTCTGGTAGCCATGTGCGCGTGGAATTTTGTAAAATACTGAAATATTAATCGGTATGGTGTTTATTATTTATATTTCATATCCTATAAATATTTAAATACGTTTTATTGATTCTTCCATTTCATATTATTTGTTTCTATTCTGCATTCATTTTTAATCAATTCACTTGATTTTAATGGTTGTTTGGGCACAGGGGAAAATAATTTTTAGCTTTAACTTATTTTTCCCACACAAAACAACCATTTTGCTTATATCATTGAATTCTGTGCCCTTGATAACGTAATTCAATGTATAAGCTTTTCAATTTTTGTCGGTGTCCACTTTTTCTTTTTCTTCCATAATAATTCTTATAATAATTTTTTTTTTATACTTAATGCTTTAATTCATAAAAATTGACGGTGGTAGGTTATGTTTAATTAATGGTTATATATATATATATATATATATATATATATCAGACATTTGTCACACTGTAACTCTCGTATTTATGAACCGATTTGGATGTAATTCGGTGTGTACATAGTACGTACCAATGTCTCGACCGAGTTCGTTGCCCAGCTTCATCCGCCATTTTGTTTCAAAATGGCGCCATTTAAAATTTTTTTAAAAATTTAAAATTTGAAATGTGGTACCAAAAAATTGAAAATGGAAACATATTTTTTTCTTATGTATTTGACCTTTATACAAAGATTCCGGAGCAGTTTTTGTTTCGTCTATATCTTAAAAAATGGCTGAGTTATAGCATTTTGAATTTCTAGCGTGGCTGACATTTTGAAACGTCCTGAATTTTGTCACGCGATAAAAGGCGTATTTATGAACCGATTTGAATGTAACTTCGTTTATACATAGTACATACTAATGTCTCGACCGAGTTCGTTGGCCAGCTTCATCCGCCATATTGTTTAAAAATGGCTGCCATTTAAATTTCTAAGAAAAATTTAAATTTGAAATGTGGTACCAAAAAATTGAAAATTGAAAAAATATTTTTTTTCTTATGTGTTTGACCTTGATAAAAAGATTCGGGAGCAGAGTTTTTGTCTCGTCTGTATCTTAAAAAATGGCTGAGTTATGGCATTTTGAATTTCTAGCATGGCTGACTTTTTGAAACGTCCTGATTTTTGTCACGTGATAACGGGCGTATTTATGAACCGATTTGGATGTACCTTGTACATACAACATAGTACCTTGTACATAGTACATACAAATATCTCGACCGAGTTCGTTGTCCAGCTTCATCCGCCATCTTGTTTCAAAATGGCGGCCATTTAAAATATTTAGAAAATTTTAAATTTAAAATGAGATACCAAAAAAATTGGAAAATGTAAAAGATTTTTTTCGTATGTGTTTGACCTTAATACAAAGATTCCGAAACAGTTTTTGTTTCGTCTATATCTAAAAAAAATGGCTGAGTTATAGCATTTTGAATTTCTATTGTAGCTGACATTATAAAACGACCTGATTTTTGTCACGCGATATCAGGCGTATTTATGAACCGATTTGGATGTAACTTGGTCTGTACATAGTACATACCAATGTCTCGACCGAGTTCGTTGGCCAGCTTCATTCGCCATCTTGTTTCAAAAGGGTTGCCATTTTAAAAAGAAATAAATTTAAAATTTAAAATGAGGTATTAAAAAATTGGAAAATGAAAAAGATTTTTTTTATGTGTTTGGCCTTGATACAAAGATTCCGGAGCAGTTTTTGTTTCTGAAAATTTGTTCTTTTGTTTATATCTTAAAAAATGGTTGAATTATAGCACTTTGAATTTCTAGCATGGCTAACATTTTGAAACGATCTTGTATTTGTCACGCGATAACACACGTATTCGGCTATTTCGATGTAGGAAGGCATGTGGATAGTATACATCAATATCTCGACCAAGTTCGCTGGCCAGCTTCATCAGCCATCTTGTTTCAAAATGGGGGCCATTAAATTTAAAAAAATTATATTTAAAGTGAGGTGCAAAAAAATTAGAAATTGAAAAATGTTTCTTTCTTAAGTATTTGACCTTGATATAAGGATTCTGGAGCATTTTTTGTTTGTCTTTATCTTAAAAAATGGCTCAGATATAGCAATTTCAATATCTAATGTGGGTGACATTTTGAAAAATCTGATTTTTTGCCTGCGAAAGCACTCGTATATATCAATCTATTCCGATGTGAGTGAGCATGGGCACAGCAATTACTAAGGTCTCGACCAAGTTCACTGGTTAGCCTCATCCACCATGTTGTCTTAAATGGCAGGCACTTTAAGAAATCGCCGAATTTGGCAGCCAAATATAAGTTACTTTAAATAAAAGCAGCTTGGATAAAGCTGACTAATTTTGCGAAATTCTCATTCATAATGATTTAGTATTGATAAAAATTAGTATTGAATCTCCTATATTCGGTTTCCACTAAATTGAGCTTCTTGTGTTTGAATAATATAAGTTGGCTTTTTAAAAATAAGGAATATGAAAGCTACCTCTTCCTCCCGGCACTGGCCGGAAGGACTTTTGTGCATTTCTTTGATTTCCTGGCAATATATTGTAGCAGAAATGAGTTTAACACTATTTCTACTGGTTTCAAATGACTCTTTTAAAAGATTTCAATTTATAGTTTTTCACTTGTAATTTTTTAGATTAAAACAATTACAAATCATTTTTAATACATTGAAAACTTTTTTTTATGCTATTACAGTCAAAAACTACGAGCAAAAGGGAAAAAAATCAAAACATTAAAAAGGTGTCATTTGACACCTTTTTAATGTTTTGATTTTTAATTAAAATATGGAAATAGTGTTAAATGTACACTGTTAAAAATTTCGTGAAAAATTACCTCTGCTTTTAAAGACTATCTATTTTCTGACGAATGAGAACGCTACATAAACGCCTATGAAGCGTTCTCATTGGTCAGAATATAGATAGTCTTTAAAAACATAGGTAATTTTTCACGATATTTTTAACAGTGTAGTTTAAGAATTGTTACGTTTGATACTTACTGATTGCTGTTGCAATTTTTGTGAAACCTCTCAAGAGAATTTTCATCGATAGCTTTCATTAAATCATTCAGTTTCTCATTATTTACTGCTATGACTTATTGGAAAGATTGTTTACATTTCACTTTTATATTTTGAATAATTAAACGTATTAACATAGATTTATTGTTTATACTTTGACAAAAAGTGTGGTTTTAACACTTCCTGCAAATCCTGATGCTTTTTGAGATACTTTATATTAATACAGAATTGTACTTGAATTTGCTGAAGGTTAACTTTTCATTCTGTGCTGAAACATAGGCAAATAGCTTATTATTTTTTTAGTATAATAGGTGGAATAAGGGGAAATCAGCATTATTTTTGCATCTATCTACAATTTTACTCATTAAAAAAGAAAATTTGGATTAATTAGAGTAGAAGTAATGTATTACTAACCTCTGGTAGTAATTTATCAGTAAAATAATTAATGTATGGATATATCCTTGCTTTATCAGAAGCAACACGGCGGGCTTCTCGAAGCTTTTCATTATCTCTCCAAGTTCTTTCTTCAAAAGTATATGCATCGAGCTGTTTTTTGTGGACATATATTGAAGGACATACAGCAGTACTTTCTTTCCAAAGCCATGATAACCTATATTCATTAAAGAAAAATTATTTATAAATGTTTGTTTAGTGTGTGTATGGGGGGGGGGGGGGGGATTATACAAATTGAGCAACTCTTAAAAAGTTGAGTAATTTTATTACAATAAAGTTGAAAGCTTCTTTGTGCAACATAAAGCATCAGATTGGGCAGCCTTCTGCATACAGAATTTTGTTTTTGAGTACCACTACGTCTAAATAGTAATCTTTGCCTTATTTAATAAAAAAAATTCTGGGTAAGGCAAAGATTATCCTACAGAAGTAGAGGTATTAAAATATAAAGACAGCACACACCCTATACAATATGTATAGGTGACGCTTGTCTTGAAAGTGTTAAGAACTGTTGAGGAATTATATCTTGAGTATTTAAACAGTTACTACTTCTAATTTGTTTTTTGAAAATATAGTTAAATATATTGTAATTTTTAATATCCATCATAGAATAACACCGCGTTCGCACTGGATACTTGAGATATCTTAGACCACCATTTTTGAGGTGGTACACTCCCGGAATTGAATGTCTGTTCACATCAAAAAAAGAAAACTCAGTGAACGTCACCGTGTCTGAGATCTGAACAAATGTAAAGTATGCGCATGCGCTTAAAATAAAATCAGCTGCAACAACCAGTCAGTTAAAGTGAAGCTTTATAGCCAATTAGAGTGAGTGTTAGTAACTGTATCTAGCAGAAGAAAGTTCGAACTGACTGATACCCTGTTCACATTAGAAACTTAAGATATCTTAGACCGCCAGTTTTGAAGCGGAGTTGGATGCCTCCCGGAATATCCTCCCGGAATTGGATGCCTGTTCACATCGAAAAACTTACCTAAGATATCTCAGTAGCGTCACTGTGTCTGTGATCTGAACAAAAGTAAAGTATGCTCATGCACTTAAAATAAAAACGGCTACAACAGCCAATCAGTAAAAATCACAGACTTCTAATATAAGAATTATATTATATTAGAAGTCTGTGGTAAAAATAGCCAACGAGATTGAGTGGTCGTTCCTGTACTAGTCGAAGTAAGTCGAAACTCATTGCGAGAGTTTGTGGAACTCTCTCAAAGTGTTCGGCGGCCTGAGATATCTTAAGGTATCCAGTGTGAACATAGTATTAGAGAGTTTGACGGCCTGAGATATGTTAAGTATCCAGTGCGAACATGGTATTAAGGAATGTGGAAAGAGAAGAGCATAAAAAATTACCTAATTATTAAAAATTAAAGTTTGATTGTTCATGTAATTCATTAGTATTAACCCATTCACTGCCAACCACGAGTATATTCGCGGCTTTAATTTATTAATTACTTTGTCACCACTATTTTAGAATTAAAAAAATTGCCTTATTTATTGGCAGAAATTTAGCTGTATTAGTAAAGCGAAATTTAACTTTCTGAATTTGTGGTGGCAAACGACTTTCAACAAGAAATTTGAAAATTCTTACTTTATAGTTTTGGCAGTGAACGTGTTAATCTATTTTTTTTATATACATAATAAGAATTATCAATTTTTGCCGTGCCTGTGTATTTTAAGTGGAGATTAGAATTTTGTTAAAATAAGAAGTGTTTCATTTATTTATTTGAGTCAGCTGAATAGACTTTCACATGATAAATGTATTTATATTTAGTGTAAAATAGCTGAAAAAGAATTTAAAAATCAAAGCATCTATTTCTATTACTTATCATTTCCTTTTCTGACTTTTTCAGAGCATTGAAAATCCTTTGGTTTGATACCTTCATAGTTATAGCAGTCAGGAAACAGATAATAGCACCATCTTGCTTTAGGCCTTTGTTCTTTTGCCTGTTGAAGTGTTCTCAGCATGTATAACCTAAAATTCATTTTAAGTTATTTTATTTGGGGGGGGGGGGATGCAAAGCCATAAAAGTTATAATGAGATCAAAATAATATCAGATAAACAACTATTCAGACACAAAAAAATTGATGAAGGAAAATATGCTAACTTGAAAAAATAAATAAAGAAATCGTTAGGTAGTAGAATTGAAAAATACAGACTAGATTTTTTTTAGATAATCATCGATAGACATTTTGTTTGACGTTGACCCCTTTATTAAGGATCTTGTCAACTCTCAAATGGAATTTTTTTCTATAGAAGGATTTGTTTAATTTTTTTTTAAGTAAGTTATTCTTTAATCTATTATAAATAATGTAACTATAAGTCTATAAAGATTTTCAATTTTGAGACGTGTGTATATGCTTATATGATGCAGCAGATTTTTGGGGCAAGTAGGGGAGACCGGGGCTAGTTGGCTACAGGGGTAAGTAGGCGCAGTCCTCATAAATCGCCTGTTTGTGGATAGATTGTGCTACCAGTCACAGAGTACATTTCTTCTTGCGTTTTACAATCCTCATTGTAGTTTTGCAGCGTTACCTACGTGCAGTGGACATTTATTACGATTTTTCTGCTTTTTGCACTCATAAGTAATTTTTTGTTGCTTCATTCTTTTTCTAATTTCTAATACTTATCTTAATAATTGCGATTTAACTTGTGCAATTTTTCTTAGTGTATGATTAACTGTACCTACCCCATATGTGATTTACTTGGATTATTTATGCTTAGATGGTTACGTGTCCCTTTTGCGAAGAAATTTATTATGCGGCTAGTAGGCGCATTGAACACGGGGCAAGTTGGCTCGGTGTCTGGTGTATGCTGGTAGCTTGAAAAACAGCAAACACCGAAAAAAGTGGTTGCAATGCAAGATTTTGGGCACACGGGGCTTGCCCAAACGGAGACACTCGATTTTTTATTTGTGACAACTGTAACTCTGATGATGTTATCGAGTAGGATAGAAGTTACTCAATGTTAATGTTTTATTCATTATTTTTATGTCTGTATAATTTAGAATTTACATTGTACGGCGATAACGCCTTTGATTAAACCTACTGGTAATAAGGAAATTGATTTCTCTTAACTGCGTGTCTTATTTAAATTTTTATAAAGCGTGTGCCAACTTGCCCCATAGGTATAGGCAACTTGCCCCGTGACGGGGTAAGTTGGCGCACAATTTTCCTTTTACTTTAGGCTTCCGCTAAACATAGACTACAATAGCTACAAACTCAAAACTCCAGGTATTTATAGCCCAATGCCTGTTCTTTAAAAGTACAGTTAAAGTTGATAAAAAACTTAAACAAAAAATTATTCAAAATCAATAACTAAAAACTGCGCCTACTAGCCCCGGTCTCCCCTACTCGTGTTTGAAAACAGTTTCCAGTTTTATACAACTAAGGTAAATGGAAAATTAAATCTATTGTTTTTTATATATGACTAGCTGACCCGCCAGACGTTGCCCGGGGCCCGTTATAATAACCTTAAACAAAACTCAAGTTCGTATGATTTTATATATTTTAAATGAACCTAGTTTCGGGCGTCCCATTGCCTTCCGCAGCGTCTAGTGTGTTCCCAACAAACCTCTTTCCGAACGAACCTGTGACCTGGGTCCCCACTACCTAAGGCAGCATGAACCAGAAGTACTCCGTACGTGCCGGAGACAATCGAAAACCATGTTGAGTGAGCCAAACATCGTAGTAATCAAGCCCATAGAACCCGGAAAAGAATGCATCATTAATGTTCGAAAATGTTGATGACTGAAGACTAAAATAAAATTTCATAATACAGAAAGTAGCTGAATTGTAATCTAAGTTGAATGAACCAAATCCCGTTGAAATTTGGCCCTTAGAACCCGAGGAAAGAATGCGCCCCCAAGCGGTGGGAGCCCCCCCCCCCCCCCCTGTAAATTTCACGAATTACTTTTAACATTAACACGATATTTAATAAACGGATGAAATCCCTTATTTAAGGTTACTTTTAAAGTAACGCGATTTTTAATTTATGGCTAAATGTAAGTTATTGCCGAAAAAGGAGATTTTTGTTTGAAAAAAGTGGTAGTTGCGGTAAAAAGAAGGACCGGGCCCTGGCGGTCATTGTCTTAACTGAAATGTAGTTGGGTATAAGAAAAATTTTTAGTAGTTTTAAAGTAGCTGGAGGACGCTAAAACTATGTTAAAGAAAATTGTATTAGAATCGGATCGTTTTTAAAGAAGTTTCAACAAAGGCCCCAAGAAAGAGATTAATATTCAAAATTGGTGGTAGCTGAAGTCTGAGTTTTTGTCGTTCATGTAGTAGCTGGAGGATATAAGTTCTTAGGGAAAAAAACTAGTGAATCGGACCATTTTAAAGGGAGCTATAACAAAGAGCTCAAAGGGGACCACCTGATAGTTAAGAGCAGGGCCCTAACATGAAAACATGTTAAAAGGTCTTAGCACTTTAGATCTTCAATTAGTCAAGCTTAAGCATAGGGTATGAATTAATCATTAGAATAAAATTTTAAAGAAATGCGCAAAAATGGGGGGAAATGCTTAAAACAGGGCCCCAGGGCCCCAGTAAAAATGTGAGGGTGTTGGTCCGGGGAGAGGAGTCCAAGACTCAACATTAAAATTTTGCATTGAGAATGCGGGGAAATTAGGGGGTGAAAAATACATGGCACATAAAAAGTTCAAGGGGCTCCGGATCAGACCCTAGGGTTCCCCAGGATTTTAACTGGAATCTAGAAACGGGAGAATAACAAAACGGAAAAAGGGTTCCAAAAATGAAGATTTGATTAAGAGGGAGGAATTTATTAACAATATATGGTGCAAAAACTTCAAGGGGCCAGGGTCTTAACTGGCATGTAGTTGGGTACACTGTTAAAACACTATTCTTAAAAATAAGTAAATTGTACTAATTATTGAGCCCTTCCCGATCTTAAAATAGCTCCGAGTACTTAACTCTTAAATTTGAAAAACGCATGTACTCATTTTTTTAGTTCATACAGGGACTCGAAAATAAGTATGTATAGAAACACACATACACTATAAGGGGGAAAAAAGGCGAAATTACAGAGAACCGACAAATCACCATTTTTAATTGCGAATAACTACAATTTTTGGAGTAAAGAACAACGAATTTACTATTTTAATTCTTGAAAATTTGTGTATGAGTCGCCCCGTGATTTGAACCCCAGTCCTCCAGGTGGGAGATCAGTATTGTACTGACTGTGCTATAAGAGCAGTTAAGAGCTGCTTACAAATGACACCTTTTATGTATCAGCGACGGAAGATCGCTAACAGCAGAGATGAATTTTCCCTTTCTTAAATATTCTAATTTCTAATAAAACAATTTTTAAACTAAATTTTCTTCTTTAACATTTCTAATGAAATTGTAAATAAATTTGAAAAGTGTGTATTATAAATTAAAAATTATAACAAAGATAGACATACCTTTAAATAAAAGCTTGGAAATTCCTACTGTCAATTCGGTATAAGAAAAGGGTTTATCAGAAAACTCATATTTTTGAGCACATAGGATTTAAACATGAATATTAAGACTTTAAAATACAAATTATATGTATTCTTTTCTGCATACATTTATAAATCAAGTATAAGTATACACAACTTCAAAATATCATGTACTCGTTTCTGAATTAATTGTACTTAAAAAAAATCGAGTATAAAGAAATTTTCATTTTTAAGTAGATTAATGCTCCTTTTTGAAGAAATTGTACTTAAAAAAAGTCCTTCCGGCCAGTGCCGGGAGGAAGAGGTAGCTTTCATAATCCTTATTTTAAAAAAGCCAACTTATATCATGCAAACACACGAAGCTCAATTTAGTGGAAACCGAATATAGGAGATTCAATACTAATTTTTATCAATATAATGAATGAGAATTTCGCGAAATTAGTCAGCTTTATCCAAGCTGCTTTTCTTTAAAGTAACTTATATTTGGCTGCCAAATTCGGCAATTTCTTAAAGTGCCTGTCATTTTAAGACAACATGGTGGATGAGGCTAAGCAGTGAACTTGGTCGAGACCTTAGTAATTGCTGTGCACATGCTCACTCACATCGGAATCGGTTAATATATAGGAGTGCTGTCGCATGCAAAAAATCAGATTTTTCAAAATGTCACCCACAATAGAAATTGAAACTGCTATATCTGAGCCATTTTTTAAGGTAAAGACAAACAAAAAATGCTCCTGAATCCTTATATCAAGATCAAATACTTAACACTAGAACGGCGGCGAGGGGTCATTTTGACCCTTTCTGAATGAATACATGTCGATTCAAACCAGAAATTTCTTTGTAATATAAGATTAATATATGGTGCACAAAAATAACTTAAATAAATAAGTTAAATAGTTTAAAGTAAAAATTCTGATGTGAAATATTTTTTTAAAACTTGAGTGAAAATTTCCGCCGTTCTAGTGTTAAGAAAGAAACCTTTTTCAATTTCTAATTTTTTTGCACCTCACTTTAAATATATATATATTTTTTAATTTAATGGCCGCCATTTTGAAACAAGATGGCTGATGAATCTGGCCAGCGAACTTGGTCAAGGTGTTGATGTATGCTATCCACATGCCTTCTTACATCGAAATAGGCGAATACGTGTGTTATCGCGTGACAAATACAAGATCGTTTCAAAATGTTAGCCATGCTAGAAATTCAAAGTACTATAAATCAACCATTTTTTAAGATATCAACAAAAGAACAAATTTTCAGAAACAAAAACTGCTCCGGAATCTTTGTATCAAGGCCAAACACATAAAAAAAATCTTTTTCATTTTCCAATTTTTTAATACCTCCTTTTGAATTTTAAATTTTTTTTTTTTTTAAATGGCAACCCTTTTGAAACAAAATGGCGAATGAAGCTGGCCAACGAACTCGGTCGAGACATTGGTATGTACTATGTACAGACCAAGTTACATCCAAATAGGCTCATAAATACGCCTGTTATCGCGTGACAAAAATCAGGTCGTTTTAAAATGTCAGCCACAAGAGAAATTCAAAATGCTATTACTCAGCCATTTTTTTTTTAGATATAGACGAAAGAAAAACTGTTCCGGAATCTTTGTATTAAGGTCAAACACATACAAAAAAAATCTTTTTCATTTTCCAATTTTTTGGTATCTCATTTAATTTTTTTTATTTTTTTATTTTTTTAAATGGCCGCCATTTTGAAACAAGATGGCGGATGAAGCTGGCCAACGAACTCGGTCGAGATATTTGTATGTACTATGTACACACCAAGGTACATCCAAGTCGGTTCATAAATACGCCTGTTATTACGTGAGAAAAATCAGGACGTTTCAAAATGTCAGCCACGCTAGAAATTCAAAATGCTATAACTCAGCCATTTCTTAAGATATAGACGAAAAAAAAACTGCTCCCGAATCTTTTTATCAAGGTCAAACACATAAGAAGAAAATATTTTTTCAATTTTCAATTTTTGGTACCACATTTCAAATTTAAATTTTTCTTAAAAATTTAAATGGCCGCCATTTTTAAACAAGATGGCGGGTGAAGCTGGCCAACGAACCCGGTCGAGACATTGGTATGTACTATGTATAAATGAAGTTACATCCAAATCGGTTCATAAATACGCCTTTTATCGCGTGACAAAATTCTAGACGTTTCAAAATGTCAGCCACGCTAGAAATTCAAAATGCTATAACTCAGCCATTTTTTAAGATATAGACGAAACAAAAACTGCTCCGAAATCTTTGCATAAAGGTCAAATACATAAGATAAAAAAATATTTTTCCATTTTTAATTTTTTGGTACCACATTTCAAGTTTTAAATTTTTTTTTAAATTTTAAATTGCCGCCATTTTGAAACAAAACGTCGGATGAAGCTGGCCAACGAACTCGGTCGAGACATTGGTATGTACTATGTACACACCGAATTACATCGAAATCGGCTCATAATTACGGGAGTTACAGTGTGACATAGGTCAGATATATATATATATATCAATTTTGAACGGAGGGTGGTTTCGGGGTCTGGGGGTCATGATCGATGAAAATATACCAAAATTTTTTGAAATCGCTTTCCTCCGAACGGCTGCAATAGGTAGCTTTTTTGTAAAGAAAGCTACCTAATATGAGTACATAGAAATGCTCATTTTTAAGTAGATTACTTTTAACAGTGTACTTCTCTTTGAAACAATTCTACTTAAAAAAAGTCCTTCCGGCCAGTGCCGGGAGGAAGAGGTAGCTTTCAAACTCCTTATTTTAAAAAAGCCAACTTATATTATTCAAACACACGAAGCTCAATTATTGGAAACCGAATATAGGAGATTCAATACTAATTTTTATCAATAGTAAATCATTATGAATGAGAATTTCGCGAAATTAGTCAGCTTTATAGAAGCTGCTTTAATTTAAGGTAACTTATATTTGGCTGAGATGTTGATGTATACTATCTACATGCCTTCTTACATGGAAATAGGCGAATACGTGTGTTATCGCGTGACAAATACAAGATCGTTTCAAAATGTTAGCCATACCAGAAATTCAAAGTGCTATAATTCAACCATTTTTTAAGATATAAACAAAAGAACAAATTTTCAGAAACAAAATCTGCTCCGGAATCTTTGTATCAAGGACAAACACGTAAAAAAATCTTTTTCATTTTCCAATTTTTTAATACCTCATTTTAAATTTTAAATTTAATTTTTTTAAATGGCAACCCTTTTGAAACAAGATAGCGAATGAAGCTGGCCAACGAACTCGGTCGAGACATTGGTTTGTACTATGTACAGACCAAGTAACATCCAAATCGGTTCA
Source organism: Maratus speciosus (assembly GCA_963932465.1). Lineage (NCBI taxonomy): Eukaryota > Metazoa > Arthropoda > Arachnida > Araneae > Salticidae > Maratus > Maratus speciosus. The sequence goes on along the minus strand of OZ010796.1, from coordinate 488,377,809 downwards.
TAAATACGCCTGATATCGCGTGACAAAAATCAGGTCGTTTTATAATGTCAGCTACAATAGAAATTCAAAATGCTATAACTCAGCCATTTTTTTTAGATATAGACGAAACAAAAACTGTTCCGGAATCTTTGTATTAAGGTCAAACACATACAAAAAAAATCTTTTTCATTTTCCAATTTTTTGGTATCTCACTTTAAATTTTAAATTTTAAAATTTTTTTAAATGGCCGCCAATTTGAAACAAGATGGCGGATGAAGCTGGCCAGCGAACTCGGTCGAGACATTGGTATGTACTATGCACACACCACGGTATATCCAAATCGGTTCATAAATACGCCTGTTATCACGTGACAAATATCAGGACGTTTCAAAATGTCAGCCACGCTAGAAATTCAAAATGCTATAACTCAGCCATTTTTTAAGATAGAGACGAAACAAAAACTGCTCCGGAATCTTTGTATCAAGGTCAAATACATAAGAAAATAATATTTTTTCAATTTTCAATTTTTTGGTACCACATTTCAAATTTAAATTTTTCTTAAAAATTTAAATGGCTGCCATTTTTAAACAAGATGGCGGATGAAGCTGGCCAACGAACTCGGTCGAGACATTGGTATGCACTATGTACAAACGAAGTTACATCCAAATCGGTTCATAAATACTCCTTTTATCGCGTGACAAAATTCAGGACGTTTCAAAATATCAGCCACACTAGAAATTCAAAATGCTATAACTCAGCCATTTTTTAAGATATAGACGAAACAAAAACTGCTCCGGAATCTTTGTATAAAGGTCAAATACATAAGAAAAAATATTTTTCCATTTTCAATTCTTTGGTACCAAATTTCAAATTTCAAATTTTAAAGAAAATTTTAAATGGCCGCCATTTTGAAACAAAATGGCGGATGAAGCTGGCCAACGAACTCGGTCGAGACATTGGTATGTACTATGTACATACCGAATTACATCCAAATCGGTTCATAAATTCGAGAGTTACAGTATGACAAAAGTCAGATATATATATATATATATATATATATATATATATGGATATATATATATATATATATATATATATATATATATATATATATATATATATCAACTTTTGAACGGAGGGTGGTTTCGGGGTCTGGGGGTCATGATCGGTGAAAATATACCAAATTTTTTTGAAATCGCTTTCCTCCAAACGGCTGCAATAGGTAGCTTTTTGTAATGAAAGCTACCTAAAATACGAGTACATGGAAGTTCTCATTTTTAAGTAAAATATTTTTGAGAGTGTATAAAGGTATTTTTTAGTAGCTTTTAAAGTAATCGGCGGACGCTAGAACTGTGTTAAAGAAAATTGCAAGCAATTCGGATAATTTTCAAAAAAGCTGCACCAAGGGCCCCAAGAAGGCGATTAATATTCAAAATTAATGGTAGTTGTAGTCTGAGATTTTTTTTTCGTTCATGTAGTAGCTGGAGGACCTAAGAAGTTTGTAAAAAAAAAGCTTGTGAATCGGACCATTTTTAAGGGAGATGTAACAGGGGGCCAACTGATAGTTAAATCTAGGGCCCTAACATGAAAACATGTTAAAATGTCTTAGTACTTAGCGTTTTCGATCTTCAATTAGTCAAAATTAAGCATAGGGTATGAATTATTCGTTAGAATAATATTTTAAAGAAATGCGTCAAAAATTGGGTAAATGCTTAAAAAAGGGCCCCAATAAAAATATGAGAATGTTGGTCCGTGAAGAAGAGTCCAAGATTCAACTTTAAAACTATGCACTGAGAAGGTGAGAAAATTAGGGGGTGAAAAATGTATGGCGCACAAAAAGTTCAAGGAATTCTTAGCCGGACCATAGGGGACCCCCAGGGAATGTTAGAAACGTGAGAATAACTAAATGGAAAAAGGATCCCAAAAATGAAGATAGGATTGAAAGGAAGCAATTTATTAACAATTTTGCGCGCGAAAATTTGAAGGGGCCCTGTAGCGGGCACAAGGGTGCGAGGGCCTTAACTGAAATTTAGAAATGGGGGAAATAACCAAATGGAGATATGGCCCCAATAACGAAGAAGATCGGATATAATGGGGACAAGTTATTAAAAATTTAGGGCATAAAAACTTAAAGGGGTCCCGGCCCTTAAAAATTAAAAATCTGAGCCTCCGATGCATCAGGACCTGTTTTGGACTATCCTCACCTAAATTTTCAGACTTTTACTTGTGGTAGATTTCGTTAGCCATCGCGAACAGACACACACGCACACAGAGCGAAACTTTCTTTTATTAGTATATATGTACTCGTATAATTTTAATTTTGAGATAACCCCCTATATTTTTGAGGGTAGGGTGGTGATACTGTTTTTAAAATGTCGTTGATTGTCGGAATGGAAAAATTATTGGTTCTAGAAAAAAAAAACTTGGGTTTCTTTATTTTAAAATTAGTATGAACCCTGTCAAAGAAAGTGTGAAAGTGGTGTACCCACTATTACCATTTTAAATAAATGTGGTTATAATGTAGATGATGCGTATGTAAAATAAATGCACTCATACTATATTAATTTTAACACAATTATTCTAATTGATAAATAGATCATACGAATTGTAATTTTCAACAAAAAACAAACAAACAAATACAGCTCGTATGAAAATTACAACTCGTATGATCTATTTGCCAATCCAACGTTTCTTGGGGTTCCATTACCGGCGATTTATTCTGTTGAGCTGTTTTAGATATCAGACCAGATGTCATAATCAACAAGGTTCTCTGGGTGAGAAATGTCCTCCAGATTTGTCCAGGATAGCGCAACTGGCTGAGCATTGTCAGCTTAAGCCAAAAGTTCCCAGTTCGAAACCTGGCCTGGATAACCTTTCACTCAGTTGGAAAATTACAACTTGAAGTACATTTATATTTTGAAAGAAGACATTATTCCAAGTCTAATGACACATTTGTTGTGATTTTATGGTAAACGATTTGCGAATAAAGGTAGGCATATCTTTTTTCCCCCTTGTGAAACATTATACAGACCGAGAAAAAGGAGGAAAAAGAAGGAAACCGCATTACCCCCTACTAGCTCTACTGCAAATCATCATATGAAAATGTGGCTTGTATCAATCGTTTAGTATAACATCTACGAATTAATGCTGCACTTAAATTTTGCTTAAACGGTTGCCTACATGTAGAAATTGTAATGGACAAAATAAAACTGCTTCATAAGGTCTTAAGCTCTTACAGTAAGTAATTAAAAATATGATGAAATTATGATTTAATATACTTAGCACTTTGTTCCCATTGTTGCTGTGCGATTTCTTGTATCACTGAAGCATTGAAATTGGGATGCTGTTCTTTCGCTTTCTCAATGGACTCTGTCTGGTATATCCTCAAGGGTTCCCAGTTGAATTCCCAAGTTGGTCTCCATGCTTCCCAGTCAATAATTCCTAGACCATCAAAGTCATCCGATGGGATGGTTTTTTCCAAATCTTTAAAAGCTTTTTTTAAATGTTGCTTGAGGTCTCCATTCTGGTGAATAATTAATAATAAGAACACATTTATAAATAATATTTTTTAAAAATGTCATATATGCGACCGATTTAGACTCGAGGGAGCCTTGGATAAAACATTACCCCCACTCACACAGCTATACTAAAAAATTCTTTGTTAGTCTGTGACTATATACTGTTTATGAAGATACCAATACACAGTACAAGCATCAATATGCTGAATGCGATAAGAACAAATTTAATAAAACTATAAAAATATCCGTATTTTGTGAAAAATAGAAAGAAAAATCAAGGAGAGTCGCTATCATAAAGAGTTTAGCAATAATGCATGCGAATGCGTTATGTATCTTAAAATTGTTTTTTTAGTTTGCACTACCATGGTGGCAAAATGACATATTACATCATCAAAATCCACTTTTTTTTTACTTTTTCCTATCTCAAGTACTCATTAATATGATATCATTACCAATATCATATGATAAATATTATTAAAACAACATAAATATTAGAAATTACTTTTAAAAATTACTCACAAAGATCCCGACAGTGATAGATGAAAACTCATAAAATACTCTTTAAAAATGTTTTTTACTCTTATGCTGGCAAAACAAGTGATTACATCACCAAAATCTAGTTTTAGAGTTATTACAACTTTCAATACACAACATTGTGATTAAGGCAAAATTAATAATGGATAAGTAAATTATTTTTTAAATATGCATGTTTTTCGTAATAAAGTAGAAAGGGGGTGGCGGAACATTACTTAAACTGCTAACTATACGGTCCTGAGCAAATGTCCACTTGTCCATGCAGAAATAAAGACCTGCTTCTGTCTTTCTCGAACTTTTCATTAAAAGTCTTATAGTCCAAGAGCCGACAGCACAAAAACCTATGTTATCAAGCACAAGAAAAAAAACCTTTATTTTATGGAAAAGTAGAAGTAGGGGAATCTAATGATCCATGTCTGTCGTAAGGGAAGCGGTGCATAAGCCAAAAATTAATACCACCAGTGGTTGACTCGTAGGTTTATCATTGTGTTTGCCCTACAAACAAAGGTATGGAAACATGGAGAATAGTTGTAGGACAATCACAATGATAAACCTACGAGTCAACCACTGGTGGTACTAATTTTTGGTTTATGCACCACTTCACTTCCGGCAGACATGGATCATTAGATTCCCCTACTTCTACTATCCCATAAAATAAAGGTTTTTTCTTGTGCTTGATAACATAGGTTTTTGTGCTGTCGGCTCTTGGACTATTAAACATTAATGTAAACGTATGTTTTCTAAACGCATTATGAATTAAAAACTGTGTAAAAAGCAAATACGTTATCCATATCATTATAATCATGAAAAAATATTAAAATTGAAGATTTTTTTAAAGTATTTCAGTTGAAATTTTTTGCATGCAGTTAACTTGTTTGATTAAATATGACTTATTTCCAGGGTTGTGTTGAGACTGTAGGATAGGGCAGAATTCGAGGGAATTTTCTCCCTCAACTAATAAATAAAAAATCGGAATTTTTTAGGGGGAATGGGGGAAACATTGTGAATTCTACACCCTTTATTTGTAATAAATTCCTGACATTACTCGTATTTCTTTAACACTAGAACGATCGCAAATTTTACTCAAGTGTTATAAAAATATTTTACACCAGAATTTTTATTCGAAACTATTTAACTTATTCCTCCGTGATACATATTTAACTTATTTCTCCATAATACATATTTAACTTATTTTAGAAAGAAATTTCTGGTTCGAATCGAAATATTTTTATTTTGTGGCGGTCAAAATGACCGTTGTGGTCGTTCTACTGTTAATAGGGTGCAGTTTAGTACCACCCTAATACAACGCCGTAGCCAGTAGGGCGATCGTCAAAGTTTGACCCCACTCTGAAATTTAAGAGTGGGGTCAATAATTTACTTTAAATACTAACCAACTACCAAACGAGATTGTCAAAATTTTAAATTAAATTACAATAAAAAAAAATCTGAAATCAAAATTCTATATGCTAGCATCTCTTACTTATTTGATTATGTCAGCATGTTGAACGCATAAATGAAATATATAGAATGCCTTTAAAATTTATACAACTTTTTTCGGAATGGTGAAAAGTAGGCTTTCCACATGATGCTATAAAACATAATGGCTAAAATATTTCAATGTAAATTCTCAAACTTGTTTAACTGAAACTCTTGAAGCCTGTGAAGAGGAGGTTTAATTAAAGAAATCCACAAAAAGCTTCTGACAAGACTTTTTGACAAAAAAAAAAAAAAAAAAAAATTGAAACTATATGTAAAAGGTCCGTCTTTAATTTGGTTGACACTAATGTTGATAAATCGGCGAAGAAGAACCAGCATCAACACAATTTTTTTACAATGAACATTGATGACTTGTTAAAATGTCTCTTGCAATAACTATATTACTGAGTTATTTGAAATCACAATAAAACCAAATAAGATTTTAATTAATTTCATTTTCATTAAATTAAAAACAAATCTAAAATAAGATCAAGAATAAAGTTTTGATCTATAGATTACCCTCCGAAATATTTTTCTGGCTGCGGCCTTGAGCACAACCAGAACCAGTTAACCAGTTGATATGATGTCCCAATCGTCACATATAGTGACCCAGAATGTAGAGAGATGACAGGAGATTTGGGAAAACCGTCATTTTAGTTCCAACTTCAGCATTCGCCACCATTGTGCTGTGAAGGATTTTTCGATTTACACTCAAGCAACTTCAGAGAAAGAAGAGAATTACATCGCAGTGCGATACATTCAACTCTTAGTATTCTTAGTTTATTTCTCCTATCCTTTGAACTTTATTTTACTTTCACACTTTTTTGAAAAAATAAATGTAGTTTTTCTTAGATTTTCATGTAAAATGAATTCAGACAAAAAAAAAAAAAAAAAAAAAAAAAAAAAACAGTATTAACCCCCCCCCCCCCCATCCACCCCCTCCATTATTCTTAGTTGCATATACAGATCTAAACAACAGTAACTACTATAAATTAGCTATATTTGCATTGAAAATTTAAAAAATAAATAACGATTGAGCATACGATATATCTCTCCTTCAAAAATATAGATTTTTTACACTTGGCGTAAAATCTGCACTAAAAAGATTCCTATTTTATCTTCTAAATTAACGTCTAGCTATCGCAATTTAAAATCTAAATATACAGATCTGATAAATATACACTATATGGCCAAAGGTGACCGGTCACTTGCGATTTTTGACGTTTTGTTAAATATCCAGAAAAATACATGAGGAATTAACCTGAAATTGCAGGTGTGTAAGCAGTATAGTATAGGTCATATATTTTGGAGAAATTTTTTCCCGAAACCCCATAGGCGGCCGTTAACATATTGAAAAAGAACGAATATCTTTTGGATATCCCTGTAAAAACTAATGGAGCAAAAGCGTTTAAACTCGAGATTATTAATAAGTGGCTTATTATAATATACTGTGCTCATTTTTATGAGGATAGCATGTGTACGCGTAGAGAAATTAAGGTTTTTATAAAAACAGTCCCAAATTTCGCCAAGTTTTTTGCTTATAATTTGCAGAGATCTTAACATAAAAAGAAGTTCTTTTCAGAAAATATGACGAACATCATTATACATAATGCCCCGCAATCAGATTGAAAAAATAATAAAAATTAGATGAAAAATGAGCAGGTTTACTAAAAAATATTTCACTGCGCATGCGCGAAAGCAATCAAAATATAATGTGCATAATGTGTTAACTAAATGTATCGAGCAACTTTTGTAAAAGTCTCAAAAACATAGTTTGAAAAGTCTGATAATAATCGTTTATAGAATAAGCTCAAAATCCGTTGTTCCCAAAATAAAGCAAAAAGATGAGGGATTGTATCCAAATACAGTAATACGTGCAATATTGTGTATGCTAAATTGGCACTAATCAATGGATATATGGATACAACCCCTTATGTTTTTGCTTCATTTTGGGAACAACGGATTTTGAGCTTATTCTATAAACGATTATTATCACACTTTTCAAACTATGTTTTTGAGACAGTTACAAAAGTTGCTCTATACACTTAGCTAACACATTATGCACATTATATTTTGATTGCATTCGCGCATGCGCAGTGAAACATGTTTTAGTAAACCTACTCATTTTAATCTAATTTTTATTATTTTTTCATTTTGATTGCGGGGTATTGTGTACAATGTTGTTCGTCATATTTTCTGAAAATAACTTTTTTTTTATATTAAGAACTCTGCAAATTATAAGCAAAAAAACTTGCGAAATTTGGGACTGTTTTTATAAAAACCTTAATTTCTCTACGAGTATACATGCTATACTGATAAAAATGAACACAGTAAATTACAATAAGCCACTTATTAATAATCTCGAGTTTAAACGCTTTTACTCCATTAGTTTTTACAGGGTTATCCAAAAGATATTCGTTCTTCTTCAATTTTTTTACGGTCCCCTATGGTGTTTCGGGAAAAAAATCTTCGCGAAAAAATAAGACCTATACATTAGTATTTACACACCTGCAATTTCAGGTTAATTCCTCATGTATTTTTCTAGATATTTAACAAAACGTCAAAAATTGCAAGTGATCGGTCACCTTTGTCCATATAGTGTAGTATTAGAATGAGTACTGCTACTGATGTAGAAATATATATATTTTTTAATATGATAATTAAATAGGACACTGTCAAAAGAAGCAAGACAGAAATATGATTGGGATGGCTGAAATATGTGAATTTTAAACATAATTAATATTAGTTACGAATTGGCTGATTTATTTATTTATTCAAAACAGTATTATTTTTATTTATTTTATTTAATAATTAAAGCATTTGGGTTATCAAGTTTTTTATTTATTAATTTAAATACATAACGAACCGATAATTCAATTAAAATTATTCGATTAATAATTTTAATATCTATTGTTAAAGGATGGTAAAGAGCTCAATAAAATAAACAAATGTATTTTACAAAGTACAATTTTGTTTCTCTTTCTGTTTATGCAATTTCCCTTTTAGGTAGATTTCGTATGAAATACTACCTATTGGCGTCGTTCCTATGTTGGAATTTCTGAAAATTTTTTGCAGATCTACACCGATCATGACCCCTAGAGCCCAAAACCACCCTCAGTAAAAAACTTTATATATATATATATATATATATATACCGGGTGTCCCAAAAAGGACTGACTGATTTTAAAATTCAATAACATCCAAACGGTGACAGATATTAAAAAAATCTTGCAGGAGGGTTATGCATAAAGTCAAAAGTTTTTTACAGTGATTTTCGATTTTAGTTCGAATTATAAACAATAGATGGCACTGCGATCAATAGTCGCTAAATACAGGCTCGATTTTTGGTCCTTTCTTTTGTTCCATGCAGAAAAAGGAGATGGAAATGTATTATCCGGGCCACGAAGTACCAAACATCGAGCCTGTATTTAGCGACTATTGCTTACAGCGCCATCTATTGTTTGTAATTCGAACTAAAATTGAAAATCACTGTAATAAAACTTTTGACTTTATGCATAACCCTCCTGCAAGAATTTTTTTAATATCTGTCACCGTTTGGAAGTTATTGAATTTTAAAATCAGTCAGTCCTTTTTGGGACACCCGGTATATATATGTGTGTATGTATGTATCTATCAATATATATCAGTTTCTTCTGGACACGATAACTTCCACAATTCTGCACCAATATCTTCCAAACTGATACATAAAATCAAGGGGCATAAAATTTCGGTCGAGTTCGTTAATGGACAAAATCGGACCAAGGGGATGGAAATAGGGAGGGGTTTTGTGAAAACCGAAAAACCCCTATAACTTCTTAAATTTTGTACATATCGAATCAATTTAAAGTTTTTATTACTTCTAAAAATAGGGCCAAATATTTATGTATCACAGATTTTTGATAAAGATAAAAATGGGCTCAAGGGGCGCAAAAAATAGGGTTTTTGGGAGAAAAAAATTCATAACTTCGTCAATTCTCAAGATGTCAAATCCAATTAATTTTATCATAAATCTCCTTAATATTATCTACAACTTTTATATTCACAAGTTTTTGATAGAACCAATTCGTACCGCAAAAAAAATTAAAAACGAAAACAAAAAGGGCGTTTGAAGAAGAAAAAAATCCATAACTCCGTCAATTCAAAAGATATAAAATCCCCATGAATTTATCATATATCTTCTTAATATTGTCTACAACATCTATATAGACAAGTTTTGGATAGGACCAATTCTTACAGAAAAAAATAAAAAAATAAAAATACATAGCGGTTGAAGAAAAAAATCATCTTAGTAAGGGTGTATTCAAATCCAAACTGCTTATTTTCTGACTCATTTTACAATTCATTTTTACTCTCAAAGGCTTCCAATTGGTACCTTTTCTTACTCATAAACTATATAATGTACCGTAATGGTCAATTTTTTGATAGAGGCAGAATATATTTTAAAACATGCTGTCAAAGTGGGCCTTTTGAACCGAATTTCTCGAACGGATTGTGTTGGAAAAGGAAGTATTCAAATCCAAACTGCTTATTTTCTGACTCTAAAAATGAGTCAGCAACGCTCTCAAACGCATCCAATTGGTAGATTCGCTTATTCAGAAACTATATAATGTACCGTAATGATCGATTTTTTGACAGAGGCAGAATATATTTCAAAAAATAATGTCAAAGTGGGCATTTTGAACGGAATTTCCCGAAGCGATTGTGTTAGAAACGAAAAATATTGTCTTACTGAGAAAACAATTGTTTATGTATCAAGTTTTAATTAATTAAACGGAAATTAAAAACACAGGTCGCTTATAAATCTCTTCAAAAAGCAGGTCAACAAGTTTCATGTTTTTCCTATTAAAAATGAATCTGGAGTTATGCCAGAAAATTTCGAGTTGTTGAGCATGAAAAAGTATTTTTTTTTTTTTAATATCGCCCTAACATGATTCTGATAAAACCAGTTATTATATAAAAATGAAATAAAAACTCGTCAAAAGCGGCCAGATAAAATTGTTAAAGTGGGTTTATCTCTAATCATGATTTGGTTTTTGTTTGTGAAATTAGTATACTTAACTTCGAAATCTACCTCCGCCTGTAGGCCGGGCCGGCAGGGATTTTTAAATTTGTCCGGTTTAAAATTTTTTTTTAGGTAGATTTCGTATGAAATACTACCTATTGGGATCGTTCCTATGTTAGAATTTATGAAAATGTTTTGCAGATCTACACCGATCATGACTCCTAGAACCCAAAACCACCCTCAGTAAAAATCTTTATATCTATCTATCTATCTATATATATATATATATATATATATATCACTTTCTTCTGGACACGATAACTTTCGTAATTCTGCACCAATCATTTCCAAACTGATACATAAAATCAATGGGCATAAAATCTCGGTCAAGTTCGTTAATGGGCAAAATCGGACCAAGGGGATGGAAATAGGGAGGGGTTTTGTGAAAACAGAAAACCCCCCATAACTTCTTAGTTTTTGTACATATCAAATCAGTTTAAAGTTTTTATTACTTCTAAAAATAGGGCCAAAAATTTATGTATCACAGATTTTTGATAATGTTAAAAATGGGCTCAAGGTGCGCAAAAAATGGGGTTTTGGGGAGGAAAAAATTCATAACATCGTCAATTCTCAAGATATCAAATCGAATTAATTTTATTATAAATCTCCTTAACATTATTTACAACTTTTACATTCACAAGTTTTTGATAGGACCAATTCGTACAGCAAAAAAAATTAAAAACGAAAACAAAAAGGGGGTTTGAAGAAGAAAAAAGTCCTTCCGGCCAGTGCCGGGAGGAACAGGTAGCTTTCATATTCCTTATTTTTAAAAGGCTAGCTTATATTATTCAAACACACGAAGCTCAATTTAGTGGAAACCGATTATAGAAGATTCAATACTAATTTTTATCAAGACTAAATCCTAATGAATGAGAATTTCGCGAAATTAGTCAGCTTTATCCAAGCTGATTTTATTTAAAGTAACTTATATTTGGTTTCCAAATTCGGCGATATCTTGAAGTGCCTGCCCTTTTAAGACAACGTGGTGGATGAGGCTAACCAGTGAACTTGGTTGAGACCTTAGTAATTCCTGTGCACATGTTCACTCACATAGGAATCGTTGATATATAAAAGTGCTGTCGCAGGCAAAAAATCAGATTTTTCAAAATGTCACCCACATAAACAAATTCAAACTGCTATATCTGAGCCATTTTTTAAGATAAAGACAAAACAAAAAATGCCCCGAATCCTTATATCAAGGTTAAATACTTAAGAAAGAAACCTTTTCAATTTCTAATTTTTTGCACCTCACTTTAAATATAATTTTATTTAATTTAATGGCCGCCATTTTGAAACAAGATGGCGGATGAAGCTGGCCAGTGAACTTGGTCAAGACATTGCTATATATTATCCACATGCCTTCTTAAAACCAAATAGGTTAATAAATACGTGTGTTATCGCGTGACAAATAACAGATCGTTTCAAAATGTCAGCCCTGCTAAAAATACAAAGTGCTATAACTCAACCATTTTTGAAGCTATAGACGAAACAAAAACTGCCCCGGAATCTTTGTATGAAGGTCAAACACATAAAAAAAAAGCCTTTTTCATTTTCCAATTTTTTCATACCTCACTTTAAATTTTCAATTAAAAATGTTTTTTAAATGTTCCCTTTTGAAACAAGATGTCGAATGAAGCTGGCCTACGAAGTCTGTCGAGACATTAGTATGTACTATGTACACACCAAGTTACATCCAAATCGGTTCATAAATACGCCTGTTATCGCGTGACAAAAATCAGGTCGTTTCAAAATGTCAGCCACAATAGAAATTCAAAATACTATAACTCAACCATTTTTTTAGATATAGACAAAACAAAAACTGTTCCGGAATCTTTGTATCAAGGTCAAACACATGAGAAAAAAATCTTTTTCATTTTCTAATTTTTTGATACCTCATTTTAAATTTAAATTTTTTTTAAATGGCCGCCATATTGAAACAAGATGGCGGATGAAGCTGGCCAACAAACTCGGTCGAGACATTGGTATGTAATATGTACACACCGAGTTTCATCCAAATCGGTTCATGAATACGCCTGTTATCGCGTCACAAAAATCAGGACGTTTGAAAATGTCAGCCACGCTAGAAATTCAAAATGCTATAACTCAGCCATTTTTTAAGATATAGACGAAACAAAAACTGCTCCTGAATCTTTCTATCAAGTTCAAACACATAAAAAAAAAAACATTTTTCAATTTTCAGTTTTTTGAAACCACATTTCAAATTTAAAATTTTTTTAAAATTTTTAAATGGCCGCCATTTTGAAACAAGATGGCGGATGAAGCTAGCCAACGAACTCGGTCGAGACATTGGTAATTACTATGTACACACCTCAGAGTAAAGATAAGAAGTAGAGGCCGAATCCCATTGTTATTTCGGTCAGAACTTGAGGCACACATGTTTCTGCTTTCATCGCCAAAAGGTTGTCTTTTTTGGCGGTGATCACCTTATTGGCAACTGTCGGATTTGATTTATGCGAGAGAAACGCCGACGCAAGAAAGTTTCAGCGGGAACCAGAGGAGAAAAACCGGTTTGGCGCGTTTTCTCTGCCCACCATCACGTGACGGTGGGTAGTGATCCCGGCGTCAAGAAAAGGTTGCTATTTCTGAGTCCAGTTATATGAGAAGTCTATGGTACACACCGAATTACATCGAAATCGGTTCATAATTACGAGAGTTACAGTGTGACATAGGTCATATATATATATATATATATATATATAGATAGATAGATAGATATAGATATACAGTCGGCTCTCGTTAATTCGAACTCGTCGGGACCACAAGAAATGTTCGAATTATCCAGAGTTCGAATTATGGAAAGTAAGAGAGAAAACATGTTTAAAGGGGTACTATTACAAAGGAATTAATGTTATGGTATATTTTTTTTAATTTCGGATGTTATCGTTAGAATGACTTAATATTAAATTAAAAGATATAAATACATAAAATAATTAATAATATTAAAATAATATAAATAAAACATAAAAATTAATAATACACTATAGAACAACGGCATTTAAACTTACATTTTAATTGTACTATAATTTTCTTACCTGAAATTAGATGAACATTTAAGAAATTATTCACACTTATTTATCATCTCTATGAAAAAAATTATCAATTGTTGTTTGCTTAGTCCTATTCATTTTTGACTTTTTAGCCAGTTTTTCTATTTGTAACAAACAGTTAAGTTCTTTGTCTGATGACGGCTGCATCAGAATAAATGTACGCAAACACTCAATTGATTGTGCAATTGACTTTTCTGTGGGTAAGGAAAGCACTTGGGACATAGTAGCAGAATCACCAGAATCCGATTCCATCTCCTCATTGCATTTTTCGTGAATTGTTTCAACAATTTCTTCCACAGTTAAGGGTCCAGATACTTCTAAAGTATTGTCGGCTGCTACATACTCTGCGAACATAATATCGCATTGGAACTTTTCAGAAAAGTTTGGAAATTCTATTTCTTCAAAAGGTCTGTCGTTTTCGTCATTTGCATTATAACCACTCTTTTTAGATGGATGGATAAATCCGGCATGTCGAAAGCATTTTTCTATTGTTTCAGGTTCTACGGCGTCCCACGCCGCATATAAATCGTTGATGGCCGTGAGTAATGTTATGTCGTAGCTTTCTTTATGGTCAATCGAAAATAAAATTTGTTCTAGAATCCTTTTACGATAATGAGTTTTTAAATTTTGAATTATTCCTTGGTCCATCGGTTGCAGTTGTGCTGTAGTATTAGGGGGTAAATATTCAATCTTTATAGAGCTCAGTGTTGGTAGTTTACAATGACTCTGCACATTATCTAGCAGCAATAGAATTTTTCTGTTTTCACGAGAAAATTTTTTATCCAGTTCTTTTAACCAACTGATGCAGATCTCACGTGTCATCCAGGCTTTGGCATTTGCCACATAATCAACAGGCAGTGTTTTAACTCCTTTGAAGCAACGTGAATTATTTGATTTACCAATAACTAACATTTTTAACTTCTCACTTCCATCCATATTGGCACCTACCATCACAGTTATCCTGTCTTTTATAAGTTTATCACTTGTGCACGTTTCACCTTTAAATGTTAAAGTCTTATTAGGAAGAAGTTTATAAAACAACCCTGTTTCATCGGCATTAAACACGTCTTTCATTGCATAAGTAGAAATAAGTTCGGGTAGCTTTTCGCAGAATTCATTGCAAGCAGCGAGGTCTACAGCACCACTTTCACCACACACAGTTTTGTGTGCGATATTATTTCGCTGCTTAAAACGTGTCAGCCATCCTTCGCTGCAATTGAAATTTTTAATACCCATGAGTAGTGCAAGTTCTTTCGCTTTAGCTGCCAATATAGGTCCACTCAAAGGTACATTTCTTGCCAATGCATCTTTTGTCCATAACAGTAAAGCTTCCTCTAAATCCTCATGGGCTGCTGTTCTCATACGTTTTCGTCCTTTAGCAAATCTTTCCTTTTTCCATGATTTCAGGATGAATTCTTTATTTTTCAAGTAAGTAGACAGCGTATTCTTTTTTATTCCATATTCTGCAGCAATTTCTGTCTTAGATTGGCCACATCCTACCTTTTTAATAATTCCCACTTTGGCTTCTAGAGTTAACGATTTATAACTTCCACGTGGAGCCATATTTTAAAGAAACAAGACCTTTTACTTTCTCAAAAAACAATTTAGCAGTAAGTAAAACCATTGACTGAAAAATTCGATCCCCGGAGTGAAAGTAGAATGTAGTTATAAAACAGGTTTCCCCTATCTTTAACAGATGTCCACTCAGTGAATTTCTTGGAATGTCACTGGGTCAAATGCTACAGAAGGGATTAGGAAAAGCACAATGGAAGAAGGGGCGGATGTGTCATTGATGGACAGACAGGCGCACTAAGAAAGCGGATTTCAAATGCATGGATTTATTATACTAGTTCAGAACAATTCTGACAAAAATGAAAGAAAGAAAGTTATTTCAAGGATCTGAAGTCCGTGAGAAAGTAAGGTAAAATGAAAAATGGAATTCTCATTAGTTCGAATTAAGCGAAGTCAAGAGAAAATGAGTTCGAATAAAGGAAAAGTTTTAACGTTATTCTGCCATTGAAAATTTCGGGCCTTCATGTTCAGTTCGAATTAAGCGAAGATTCGATTTATCCGATTTCGAATTAACGAGAGCCGACTGTATATATATATATATATATATCAACTTTTGAACGGAAGGTGGTTTCGGGGTCTGGGGGTCATGATCGATGAAAAAATACCAAAATTTTTTGAAATCGCTTTCCTCCGAACGGCTGCAATAGGTAGCTTTTTGTAATGAAAGCTGCCTAAAAATCCATAACTCCGTCAATTCAAAAGCTATAAAATCCCCAGGAATTTATCATATATCTTCTTAATATTGTCTACAACATCTACATAGACAAGTTTTGGATAGGACCAATTCTTACAGAAAAAAAAAAAAAAAAAAAAAAAAAAAAAAAAAAAAATTAAAAATACATAGCGGTTTAAGAATAAAATCATCTTAGTAAGGGTGAATTCAAATCCAAACTGCTTATTTTCTGGCTCATTTTGCAATTCATTTTTGCTCTCAAAGTCTTCCAATTGGTACTTTTTCTTACTCAGAAACTATATAATGTACCGTAATGGTCGATTTTTTAATAAATAAATTGTTTGCGGTGTATTTGAAAAGATTTCAGATACTATATTGTATCCGAATTACTGTATATTAGTAATGATTGCTCGAAATGCATTTTTAATTATGATATGCGCTTTTTTAGGGTTTCGTTCATCTGACGAAACCCTATTCGTCTCGCTCCTCTGTCTGTCTGTCTGTCCGTCTGTCAAAGAGCCCATTCTCAGACACTATACATGTTGGAGACTTGAAATTTTGCATACTTATAGCTGAACAACACACACCATACGACAAATCACAAAATTTTGAAAAAGTCGTACATTTAACCATTTGGGCTCCCACATGTGTATTTTAAACAATTCTTTCTAAGTGAGCCCCTATTTAGGTTGGAGGCGTGAAATTTTCCATTCTTATAGCTGAACACCGCATATCATACGACAAATCATAAAATTTAAAAAATCGTACATTTAACCCTTTGGGCTCCCACATGCGTATTTTAAGCAATTCTTTCCAACTGAGCTCCTTATTAAATTGGAGATTTTAAATTTTGCATACTTATAGCAGAACACCTGACGCCAAGCGACAAATCATAAAATCTTGAAAGAGTCTTACGTTTAACCCTTTGAGCTACCACAGAGGTATTTTAATCAATTTTTTCTAAGAGAGCCCCTAATTAAGTTGGAGACATGAATTTTTGCATACGTATAGCTGAATACCTCAGACCACACGGCAAATCATAAAATTTTCAAAAAGTCTTATACTATTTACTCCTCCGGGCTCTAACTTGTGTATTTTAAGCAATTTTTCTAACCTACGCCCTTTTCACCCGGGGAGCACTTTTCCAACTTTTGCCGACAGCCCTTTGACCATTTTTTCATATTATGCACCATAGCCTTACATATTTTAGTTCCACTTTTTACCGCCAGTGGCGCCTACTTATCTTGGGTGCTATCGGTCCAATCCCCTCGACTGATATATCTACGGATAGTATATAAAACGGAGTTTCGTACGGATAGAGGTTTGGTTAGAATAGAGTGCACCCCTGGTTGCGAAATGTGGAACTAACAGATTTTTCAAAAGGATAAAGTGTTTTGAAAGGAATATTAAACGAAAACCTCTGTGCGATCTGTGATCACACTTACCTACTTTTCCCTAAATTTATGCATACTAGTAAGTGCGTATAAATGCTATAGTTCATATACAGAGCTACAAAACTGAATTCGTAAAGGTTACTGAGTATGATCATAAGTTGCTTAAGCGTGGGTTTTTAAAGGAGTTATGCATTTTTCGCTGAACTGAATTTAGTGTACTAAGAAATATTTGTAGAATATAGGTAAAATGATATACAGGGCCACGCAAAAAGTTGGATACATGACCGTCTATGGGTGATAATTTCTGGAAATGTAATTTCAGTAGTTTTAAGCGTGTTTTAGTTTGAATTAAACTTTAGCTAAATTGTGGCATGTAATAAAGGTACTAGATAAAATACAAGGCTGTTTAAAAGTATTCAAGTATGTTTCCATCTATTAGTCTAAATTGCTGAAAGATGAACTTCAACCTGTTATGCATTTTCTTGCTAAACAAAATTTTGCCATTATATAGTATATATATCAACATACGGATCGAATACAGGGCTGTTCAAAAGAATTGGAATACATATTTGGCTATGGGCGGTAACTACTGAAATCAAATTTTTAAATGTTTACTTTGTTATCTTATTTATTACCTTATTTCCCCAAGTAACGAAGTTTCGTTAAAGCTTTCAGGGAGTGTTGGAAGGTGTTTCATAATCTATGCTGTACGCATGATTTTTCTAACTTGTTTTACTAAATAAACGCTTTTTTTACCGCTAGATGGCGCTCGAATCTGTTCTCAGGTGTGCAGGTGGAGGCGATGCTGAGGTGGCGGCACTCCTAGAATTCTTATTTTCCCACTACTAATAATATCTCACTTATCTTGTTTATGTGAATAGTTTGTTCTTTTTTTTAAATATAAATTAAAAAATTTATTCGCACAAATTTTGTGAAATACATTTTTACATTACTCAATACATTTTTACATTACTCAATACATTTTTACATACAGGTACATTTAAAAAGAAAAGACAAATGTTTCTTAATCTTAGAAAATATAATATAACCACGAACGAAAATATACAATAACCTCTTCCAAATTACTAACGATTTCGGAAAGCGCTCTTATCCAGAAACCAATATATTTTCAAGATTTAACACGTTCACGCCGGCGCGGTGGGTCACACTCGACAGTCTCAGAGTTGTCAAGCTTCCGGCTTTTTTTCACACCACTATTATTTTAGAGAAAATGTTGTTCCTTTAAATCGCCCAATTGTTCTAATTAAATAAAACAACATTTTCTGTATTAAAATACTGGTATCCAAAAACCCGGAGACTTTGCAGATCTGAGACAGTCGAGTGTGACCCACCGCGCCGGCGTGAACGTGTTAAAGAAGCATTTATAAAAATAAAGTTTCTTTTGCTGCCACTGATTTTCGGAAACGTTTCCAAATAGTTTTTATAGTGTATTAAGCGGTTTTCATAACCTGGAATAGACATTTTTCGGATACTGTCAATTCTGAAGCAAATATTTTCATGTTCAAAAATATGTTTTACAAACAAACTTTATACATGAACAGCATCAACATTAACATCAAAATTAATATTATTTTGTTACTTTTATATGTATAAGTTTCATTATGCAGCTGAAAATATTAAATTAGAATTGATAGAATCCTAAAAACTGGTTTTCCAGTTTGAGAAAATTGATTAATACATTTAAAAACTATACTCACAAACGTTTCTGAAAATCAGCGGCAGCAAAAAGAACTTTGTTTTTATAAATTCTTCTTTAAATATCGAAAATATATTGGTTTATGAAGTTTCTAAAATTAAAGAACGCTTTTCAAAATCAAGGGTAACTCGAAAGAGTACATTTTTGCTCGAGGTTATAATATATTTTCGTAAATTAAGAAATATTTGTCTTTTAAGAGTGTATGATGGCATTTTGCATTTGGAATCCATATTATTTTATTTTTTAAATATATATTGAAGCAAAATTTTCTTTAAATATCTTTTCTGTCCCGATTTATTCGAAAATTACCCGCACTGCACAAAAGTCACTAAAATCAAGTTCCAGCTAACATAACTCTTGTTGAATCTTTATAATATATATATATATATATATATATCTTTTTATGACAGTCCCATCATTGGATTTTCGTAGGTACAGTCCAGGAAAAAAAGAAAAAAATTCTTCTGCTAAATTCTAATTGTGCTGAAAATAATCTTATGAGAAATAGTCTTGACGATAATCTACGAGAAATAATCTTATGACAGATAATCAAATCTCGATTAACCCGAGATTGCTCGCGCTGGGTATGTCATACCCAATCTGCGCACAGTTATTACATTTCTCACCACTAATTTCCGAAAAGTAATCGTCAAATTATTTTTGTGAGCAATGTCAACGATTAAATAAAATGACGATTTTTGTTTGAATTTATTGGTGGCAAAGTGTTAATCGTTCATATCCTGGATATGCGCGAGCATTCCCGTGTTAAAAAGGAAAGTGCAGCTGATGTCACTGTAGGTGAAATTATTGTTGGGTAGCAAGAAACACCTGTTCGTTCTTTGAGACTCCTACTGTACACTAGTACACATGAGTTGGGGCAATTTAATTGGTTTACATTTAATAGATCTATGAATGTCGCTATGACGATTCCTTCAATGATCGCTACGACAAAATTGTAGCGGCAGATTGGTTGATGGAAGTGTTTGTTTGTAAACATGCCCTTTCCTTATGCCACGCATAGATTATCGTTTAGATGCCGTCTCTGTATAAAGAATTGCACCAACTTTGAGATAGTAATACCGTTTGACACTTTATTTGAGTTTCTTGAATCAAATCAGACCAGAAAAGGACATAGTTTGCGATTTTGTTTTCTTAAATCTACATATAGAGTTATTAGATTTCAAACTTTCAGGATGCTGTACTGTTAAATCCGCATAACAAACTTTATTTTATATCTTCCGTAAAAGCAAGGCAAGGCAAGTCACTGCTCCGCTTTTTTTTTTAAGAATTTATTTTATTTTTTAACAATTTGTTTTATTTTTAAGAGAAAAATTGGTAGTCGGTTTTTGCAACAATAGCAACAAAAACGCCTTTCGATGTAAGTTTATACGAAAATTATAAAGAAGAATTTTCTTTGGAAAAAAAGCGGTGTTCAAATAACCGACCGAATGGGAGCCTTGTGTGATATCGTGCTTTCGAATACTTATAACCTGTCCAGATCGGAAACTGAAGATATCTTAGGCAGCCATTTTTGAAGTGGTACCCTCCCGGAATTGAATGCTTGCTCACATCGTAAAACTCATCTAAGATAACTCAGTGAACGTCGCTGTGTCTGAGATCTGAACGAATGTACCTTGAGCGCATGCGCTTAAAATAGAACCTGTCGCAACAGTCAATCATTCAAAGCCAAGCTTTATAGCCAATCAGAGTGTGTGGTAGGGGCTCTACCTAGCCGAAGAAAGCTGAAACTGTCTGAGGAAGTTCGACCGTCTAATACTATGTTCACACTGGATACCTTAAGATATCTCAAGCCGCCGAACTCTCTGAAAGAGTTCCACAAACTCTCTCAGTGAGTTTCGACTTACTTCGGCTAGATAGAGGAACGACCACTCACTCTCGTTGGCTATGAAACTTCGCTTTTACTGATTGGCATTTGCGGCCGTTGTTATTTTAAGCGCATGCGCATACTTTACTTTTGTTCAGATCACAGACACAGTGACGCTACTGGGGTATCTTAAGGTAAGTTTTTCGATGTGAACAGGCATCCAATTCCGGGAGGGTACCACTTCAAAACTGGAGGTCTAAGATATCGTAAGTTTCTAGTGTGAACAGGGTATAAGATATCTTAAGTATCCGATCTGAACAGGGTATGTACATTTAGCCTGGGAGACTATCTGCAAATATTTCTGGCCAGTACAATAGAACAGTTTCAACTGACGTCACACCTCAGCAACCAACTTGGCAGCCTTTGTTTGCCTGTCGGTTTTTCCGGGTTTTCTCCACTTTGATTGGTTAAGCGATAATATTGGCTAAAAAATCAGTGATTTTGTTTGGTTAGTGTAAAATTGGTAGGCACGTTGTCACGTGGTTGAAGTATGACCTTCTGTTGAAAGAATGCTACTCAAGAGTGTGTGAAGGGGAACATTTCAACATTTTGTGGCAAAAGTTTCAGAAAGGAGCTAGCTATGTTACCCATGGATGTATCATATAATGATACATCCATGATGTAACTTGCATGTAAAAAGGCAATGATGTTATTAGCAGCCGGGTTCTCAAATTACTGGGACCGGGGGAAAGAAAAGAAAAGGGAGAAAAAAGGGTAGTGGGTCTGAGGTTGTTTTGCAGTGACGGAGGGATGAGTTTGTGAATAAAATGATTTTTGAGATGGATGTTAAAGTGTTACAAAAATATGTTTTTTTAATGTGAAAGATGTCTCACAAATACTTGTAAATTTTCCACATTTTCAATTTTAATATAATGTTCTAATAAGAAACTTGGATTTAAAAGATGTGTAAGATTGGACAATATTTTATATATATTAATTAGTTTAAGACTGTGGCCACGACATCACACTTGTAAAAGTCATCCACTTGAAATGTTTCTTTTTTAATGAGGTACAGCGAATGGACCCAAACATCCAGGCACTTTGTTAATTCAAATGGATATTTTTAATTTTGAAAATTATTAATAAATCCATATTAAAAATATGAATTATTATCTAAATTAATTTCTGCATAAACAAAATGAGCGTCATCGAAAACATGGGTGCGTAAATTTGTCGTTCGTTCCAAGCATTATTTTTTTAGTTATAGCAAAATTTTACTTTTGTGACGGTTTTAAAGGACCATATCCTGTTATCATTCAACTACATAAAAGAAAATCGTAAAGACAGACCAGAAAATTTATATGAAATTTTGTTTTAAATAAAATTAATTTATTTTATGCTTAGATTTTCTCTACAATTTTTGTGGGTAGTAATTGTATTATTCTGAAGTTTATCCTGTGCGATCGCAATTTATTTTTTATGAAATTATAAATAAATCCCCATCAATTTTTTTCTTTATAATTTTATGAAGATTTAAGAAAAAATATACAAACTATAACATTTTCCGAGTTGCTTTGATCCAAGTAACTCAAACATGAAGTCAAAAGTGAGTATTATCGTTTGAAAAATCAAATTTCATGCAATTCTTAATATGCAGACGGATCTCGAATGATAATTTATGCATACGTTAAATAGTAGGCATTATTACCTATCCATTGGTACCTATAGCTTTATGTACGGCTATCTACAGTAAAATAAGTAGAGGTGATAACTTTTTCTTTTTTTTTCAGGACTGTACATTAGCTAAAATTAAACACCACATATGACTTTTCTTTCTGCACTAACTAGAAATGAAATTGTTTACATTTTCTCTCTGAGTATCTCTCTCAAAATACATATTTTTCAATTGGTGTACACTAAAGAAAACAAAAAAAAACCTTCAAAACTTTTTTTATGGAGAAGAAACGCTAATAAAAATTCAGTGTAACCTCGTATAGAATAATTATTCAGTTACTGCCTACGAATCTGAAAACATTTCCCTTATTTTCAGAATCCTTTAAAAGAAGAATCAATCAGAAACAGGAGTTTTGCAAAATTAAAAGAAACGCCTTTTCCAAAATTTACAGGCAGAAAAATGGAGTGCTTTTATTTTAGAAACGTTTCTGTAAATTTCTGAAACCTAATGTTTTCTGAAGTTTCTGATTGGTCCTTATCTAAATCGATTCTGAAGATAAGGGAAAGGTTTCCGTAAGGATTCCGAAGGTTTGTCGTGGGTAACTGTGAGCTTACATTGAATTTGCTTAAACGTTTCTGGTATGTCAGAAAAAATTTCTGCGGTAACGGGTAATATGTGACAGCCATATTGTTGTAATTTGTAATTTGAAATTGTGCGAGAACAGTAAATAATTTTAGAGATATTTTTGCAAATAAGGATTGGTAAGTAAAGAGGTTAAGACTTTACCTGGGGTATTCCGCCATTTACGAATTTTCCTGTTTTCAGTATTTGAGGATACAATCCAAGCTGTGCCTCATAAAATATTGTTACATTTTCACCTTGGAAGTTATCTCCATTATTCGCTCTTATCCCGTAGATTTTCAAGAGATTAATAAAATCCATTTGATAATTTCTTGAGCATTGAAAGGTTGGTACATTCCAGAATATTTCATATCCTGAAACAATTTCTAGAAAGAAAATGAAAATTAGACTTCTCATTTTGACCGAAAATTTCGTATGATCCGGGAGGTTATAAGGAGTGGAAGTTTTTCCGCTTCGTATCACTTGCTAGTAGATAAAACATACTGTGTGAATAGAAACATTTGTTAAAAATTCATAATCTGATATAAAAAAAAACTGGAAATAAGGTCACTGTCGAACATGTTACATGCATATTTTATATATTGATCTTTTATTGTGATATATCGTTATTGTCATTTGTTAAAAACTTTTTTTTTTCAATTCATTCAACATTTCAACTCACTTTGAGAAATAATAGAGTAACGTAATACTGATTTTCTTAAATTCTGCAAGTTTGGTTCAGATGTGAAAAAAGTAGGACGTTAGCACTGTTTTAATAACCGTCATATGTATATTTAAAAAATATTTTCAAATAAAAAAGTAAGCAATTTTAATCTTTCTCGCAAAATTTAAAGAATTCTCAGCCGAAAGATATCTTTTGTTTTATATTGGTATTACATGAAGAAACTTAATTTTGCATTTGTTAAAAAATCGTCCGTTTCTTTCTTTTTTTTAAAAAAAAAAATTTCTTATTTGGTTGTTATTTAACACGAATTAGTCCAAGGTTCTTTTTTTATGGTAATGGAGCTCTAGAGAAAAAAATAGACTCACTAAAGGTTTAAAGAATAAAATGACTGAAGAATAAGTGAAAAGATCCATGTATTTATTAGATTGTTCTGCATTTTAGGTTTATATAACTTTAAATACTAAAAAATACTATTTTAAAACTTTGAACCATCTGTTTCAAATATACTATGATCACCTTCCTTTTCTTTCACCATTAGGGCCCGATTAGCCTCTGAATCTAGGGGAAGCACGGTATAATTTCGGGGGCCCCTTTCATTTGGAAAAAAGATTTCTAAATTCCAAAAACACGGAAACACATCAATCTTACTAAATATTTTCAGGATGGCTCAGCCGAGTTCATTTATATTTCATTACGCAGCTTTTTTTATATCCACTGCATCTACTTCAGATATATTTACTTCATGAGAAATAAAACGTGTATAAGAAATGTGATCATATATTATTTTTAAGGACCACTTTTTCTTCTTTCGAAATATGAAAAATATTATCAACATTACGTTTTCGATACACACAAAAATACACGTATCATATTTGTAATAGTTTATGGACAGGCACACATACACATGTTACGTTTGTGTAGATTGGGAAGTGCCCCTTATTCTGAGGTATAAGCGCTCAAATATACAGTGTGTCCACGTATAACCTGACCGACCTTTTTTTTTGCAATCGTTGGTCCTAGATGCATACTTCCAATTACAAAAATGGTTTAAATAAGGTAAAGAATTATTTTTAAAGCGATTTGGGTCAAGGAAAACATTTATTAAAAAATTACGAAATTTAAATTTTTATACGGTCCCCCGGTCCTATAAGTGATATTTACTAAAAATTTACTGTATCACTAACAAGTAAGACAAAAATTCCCATTCATCTAACATTAAAATTGACCGCGTTATGAAACTTTGAAATGCATGACTTATACCACTTTTTTGCATATCAAAACAGATGATTTCGACCTAGCTTTCAGGGGTCGTGTATAAAGTACTTAAACTTATTTCAAGGTATCTGCGCTTTGAAAGAAATCGTACAAATATTACGATTAACTTTTATTAGTTAAGTTTCAGATTATTTAAAATAATTGCATTTTAATACATGTTTTATTTTGTAAGGATTTGAGGCTATGATTTCTTTTAACTAAAATTATGTTATTACTTTCTTCTATCTTTACAAGAAGAAAGTATTGGATTTGTGAAAAATTTCGACTTCCGGTTTTCAACGGATTTATACGTTTTAGATTGCCCAAAACACGATTTGATGGTTTTTATAAAATGTCTGTCTGTGAGTCTGTCTGTCACTCTGTCACTCTGTGAGTCTGTAATGTGACAAAAATTTTGTGGGCGCTCTATCTCAAGAACTAATGCACGGAATTTCACAAAACTTTAGATTCAGTTAGACCTTGATATAAACTGGTGCTGATTAGTTTTTGGTGTAACTCGCCCAACAGGTGGCGCTGTTATGCTGCATTATTCACGATTTTCACAATAGCTTTAGCTCAAGAACTAATGCACGGATTTTCATAAAACTTCAGATTTAGTTACTCCAGGACATAGTTTGGTGCTGATTACTTTTTGTGAAAATCGCCCAACAGGTGGCGCTGCTATGTTGTATTATTCATGATTATCACAATAGCTCTAACTCAAGAAAAAATGCACGAATTTTCATCAAACATCAGATTCAGTTAATCCCTGATATAAATTAGTGCTGCTTAATTTTTGGTGTAAATCGCCCAACAGGTGGCGCTGCTGTGCTGCATTTTTCACGATTCCCTCAAGAGCTGTATCTCAAGAACTATTGCACGGATTTTCATCAAACTTCAGATTTAGTTAGTGCTTGACATGAATTGACGTATAAATTAGTGCTGTTTAATTTTTGGTGTAAATCGCTCAACAGGTGGCGCCGTTTTTCTGTATATTTTGCGATTTCCGCAATAGCTTTATCTCAAGAACTAATGCTTGGATTTTCAACAAACTTCAGATTCAGGTATACCTTGATATCATTTAGTGCTGCTTATTTTTGGTGTAAATCGCTCAACAGGTGGCGCTGCTATGCTACATTTTTCAGAATTTCCGCTATAGCTCTATCTCAAGAACTAATGCACGAATTTTCATCCAACTTCAAATTCAGATATACTTTGATATGAATTGGTGCTAAATCGTTGTTATTTCTTGTACTATTTAAATGATTTAATTGATGTGATTTATATAGAAGAAAGTTTTGTGATGGCCACAACATACTAGTTTTCATAAGGTTTTATTTAACTTGCAATGATCGTCTTTCTAGTTTAAAATTTGTACTTGAACTTACTTTCAAATATCCGATCGAAGTTAAATTTTACATACTGACTTAAATCCGATGACAATGCAATATTATTATGATTTTCGACTCTTACCATCTTATACATACTTATATTAGAGGATAATACAAAAAAATTCGGATAGATTACCGTCAGGAAGTTTAAGAAAGAGTTTTAGATTAGATAACATAAACCTGCGATATTTGTGTTTTTTAACTTTTAATTACATTTTATGTATTTATTAACGCTGAATCAAAAAATTACCTTCACTTTTAACCACCATGTCAAGATTTTTCGCAAATCGTAAATTTCAAGGTTAAAAAATAGTGAAATATCTGATACTATAAAATAGATGTAAGACTTTTTTATTCAGTTTAATTTTATTTAATTCAATAATTTATTAGATTTTTTGGTTTATACTGGGTTTCTAACAGCTAAACATCTCTGGGGTCCGAAGAGGTTGGGAGGGGAGGGGGGATAAATTTTAACTTTTAGCTTTTTAACTTTGAAATTAGCGATTTGAGAAAATTCCTGACGTGATGGTTTAAAATGAAGGTCATTTTCGGATTCAGTGCTAAAAAATACATAAGAATCAATTTTCAAAAGCTAAAGACATGCCACAACCCAAAATTTGAAACACAGAGCATTTAACAGCATTTTTAAATATATATCATTTTGAAAAGCATTGAGGCTGTTGTTTTTCATCCTTTTATTTAACAAAAAATCTGTTATTTTTATCCTCTTATATGTTGAGTGCAAATTGTACATTTTGCAGTAATATGTCAGATTGATTAAAGATTTCAAATTTATATTGCAATGCTAATTTTACTCTCAACCATTTTTTTAATATATCTGACGAAATTATATTTCTACTAAATTTGTGAATGACCCCTAATATGTAGCAAAAAATATGCTCCAACTTTAAACAGCTATTACTCGGTCAATTTTAATCGTAGAATAACCGGACTTTGTTTGCCTTACTTGCCAGTGTAACAGGGAAATTTTACTGAATATAACTTATAGGACCGGGGGACCGTATAAAAATTTAGATTCTGCAATTCTTCACTAAATTGTTTTTTCGCTTCAAACTTTTTTTTTATCTTAACCCTGAACCTAATTTTGACCATTTTTGTAATTGGAAGTATGCATCTAGGACCAACGGTTGCGAAAATAAAGGTCGGTCAGGTTATACGTGGGCACACTGTATAAATGTTAGGAATTGAAAAAGTGTTCGCTAAATAGAGATGTCCGCGTTTCGGGAGAAAAGCCACGGTGGATGCCTTAACGTTATATACATTTTAGGTAGATTTCGTATGAAATACTACCTATTGGGATCGTTCCTATGTTGGAATTTCTGAAAAATTTTTGCAGATCTACACCGATCATGACGCCTAGAACCCAAAACCACCCTCAGTAAAAAAACTTTATATATATATATACAGGGTGATTCATAAATATCGAAACAATAGACTATCTTCTTAAATATTGCCCCTAGGCACATACTTCCAAATGAAAAGTTTCCTAAAAAAAGGTGCAAAATTTAATGACATAAGTTGCAACTCCATAGGGGGTCTATTTGAAAAAATACGAAAATTAAATTTTTATACGGCCCCCCGTAGTGTAAAAATTCCATTCAAGAAAACTTTTCTTATCTGTTCCTGAATTAAACACAAAAAAATTCATCTCGATATCTTTAAAATTCGCAGAGATATAAAAATCCAAAATTCGTGACTTACACCATTTATCCATGCCTCTGAGCGACGAGTTCTTGACTCATTTTGAATGCAAGATAGGGATCAGCCACAAATTGTACATTATTAAAAGTCGATATAAGACAGTGCCTCTCCTTTGGACACAAAATAGGCAGCGTATAGATTTTACGTTAAACTTGTTTTCAAAGTATGCTGGTGGTCTTCACTAGAGGTCTGCACGGGTCGAAATATTTAGGTCCGGTCCCGAACCGACCCATAGGAAATAAAGTTCGGCTCTGCCTGGAAAAAAGTTCAAATCGCCTGGCCCAACCTGACTGAATTTCTACATAGTTTTTTACATCGATATGGTTAAAAGTTGTTTCGTAGGGAGGAGTTCTGACCAAAAATACTTATTAAATCTTTTCTTTTTTCATGTTTATATTTATTATTTTTAAAGAAGTGCCAAAAGCTGTGATTATTTGTTTTATTAATGAATCTCTATTTATATGTAAATGATTCACTTCTCCTTTAATAACGTTAATCCATATTCCATGTGTTAGAGACAATGGAAAATGCTGTAAAGTAAATTCTTTTAAGATGGAATCACATAGGGAAGAAAAAAAAAGCGTTATAGACAAGTTCCCTTCTTAGGAGTTGTAAATGTAGTCTATTTTTTCTCAGATATTATTACATTCAAGGATTCCGTCATAGGCAGATTTTTTTCACTAGTTTTACTGTATTTTAAATTTTTTGCCTTAAAATCTACTATTCTTTAAAAATATGAATTTTAAAATTTTATTTTAAAATAATGGCCATTTAAAAATATATGCATTTGTTGTAAAGGTTTTTGGGCTGAGCCAAATTTTAGTTATTTTTGCACTGGTTAGGTCAGTCAGAGATAATGATTTTAATATGGGTTGTCTCGAGACCGGGACTGAAAATTTCGCCAGGGGACACCTAGAAATAAGGAAGCCAGTCCCGGTCACCAGCATACTTTGGTATAACCAGTGGCCGAGAGGTTCTGCTCTCATGCTGGGTTCGAACCCAATCCTGTCCTTCGGCCCAATCGTTCGGAGTTTTCAGTGGTTTTCTTCGAACCTTGGATATCCTTGCGTAAATACGGGTTAGGTTCCCTTAGAAAGACCTCCACGGAAGGCACCCCTCGTTTCGGGCCCACATCCCTCGTATAGATAATTGGCCGTCATAAATCACATCAACACCCGCTTCGGTATGAAAAAATACGATCGGCTCGGCCTGGCCGAGTCTTCAGAAAAAAGTCGCCAATCCCGGGTCTGGCCCGGCCCCAGTATAGACTTTTTTATCGGCCTCGCCGGAGCGATAAAAAGCCTGAATTTGTAAGGGCTAAAATTATAAAAAACTCTTAATCGGCATGTTTGAAAAAGCATTGTTTCAAATTCTACATTAAACATTTATTTATGGACATTTAAGTAGTACAAAAAGGTGGTGGAAACGGCAAAAGTTCTAACTGAATCGGAACTGAATCTAAAAGTCTAACTGAATCGGAAGTTTAAGCTACCGAAAGAAGTGACTCTTTCACGTGCAATTTTTAAAAATGCATTTAAATATTTTATTAGGAGCCAATCAATGTTTAAAATTTTAAATGCGTTTTTCTGCATGATGCTTTTTTAATCGTAAATTAAAAAGGTGCAAACTTGGAATATGTCTTTTTTTATTATTTTACATTAATTTTGTTTCGGTAAATTGAAAAAAAAATTTACTTTTGAAGATATGATTTTTTAAAAAATTAATTACATATTTTTTAAGCAAATATTTTTAATATTTTTAAAATTAAAATTATTCCTGAAACAAAACTAAAACTATACTTTCCTCTTTAATTAAATGAAAAAAATTTGAAATCCAATGAATAATGTTTCGAGTTATAAAGATTTTAAATTAAATCCGCTTAAAAAATACTAAACATTTAAATTTTTAAAAAAATTTATGCGAAATATTAGGATGTGACTTTGTTTGCAAATTATACGGTTAACCATCACAAGGAAAAAAAAAAAAATCAAAATTCTAGCTCAACAAATATATTTTTTACATGTTTCCTAGAACTCTTAAACTAACATTGTTTCTTCGATTGCACGCATTTCAATTTGTGTCCAATCCCTTAAAACCTGATGAATTATTTAAACGGCCATAACTCTGCGAGTTTTTCAGATATAAAGATGCAATTTTTTGTGCTTAATTCAGGAATGGATAAGAAAAGTTTTCTTGATTGGAATTTTTACACTACGGGGGGCCGTATAAAAATTTAATTTTCGTATTAGGTAGATTTCGTATGAAATACTACCTATTGGGATCGTTCCTATGTTGGAATTTCTGAAAATCTTTTGCAGATCTACACCGATCATGACTCCTAGAACCCAAAACCACCCTCAGTAAAAAACTTTATCTATCTATCTATCTATCTATCTATCTATCTCTCTCTCTATCTATCTATCTATCTATATATATCACTTTCTTCTGGACACGATAACTTTTGTAATTCTGCACCAATCTCTTCCAAACTGATACATAAAATCAAAGGGCATAAAATCTCGGTCAAGTTCGTTAATGGGCAAAATCGGACCAAGGGGATGGAAATAGGGAGGGGTTTTGTGAAAACCGAAAACCCCCCATAACTTCTTAATTTTTGTACATATCAAATCAGTTTAAAGTTTTTATTACTTCTAAAAATAGGGCCAAAATTTTATGTATCATAGATTTTTGATAAAGTTAAAAATGGGCTCAAGGGGCCCAAAAAATAGGGTTTTTGGGAGAAAAAAATCATCACTTCGTCAATTCTCAAGATATCAATTCCAATTAATTTTATTATAAATCTCCTTAATATTATCTACATCTTTTATATTCACAAGTTTTTGATAGGACCAATTTGTACCGCAAAAAAAATTAAAAATGAAAACAAAAAGGGGGTTTGAAGAAGTAAAAAATCCACAACTCCGTCAATTCAAAAGATATAACATCCCCATGAATTTATCATATATCTTCTTAATATTGTCTACAACATCTATATAGACAAGTTTTGGATAGGACCAATTGTTACAGCAAAAACAAATTAAAAATACATAGCGGTTGAAGAAAAAAACCATCTAAGTAAGGGTGTATTCAAATCCAAACTGCGTATTTTCTTACTCATTTTACAATTCATTTTTGCTCTCAAAGGCTCCCAATTAATACGTTTTCTTACTCAGAAACTATACAATGTACCGTAATGGTCGATTTTTTGATAGAGGCAGAATATATTTTAAAAAATGCTGTTAAAGTGGGCATTTTGAGCCGAATTTCCCGAAGCGGATTGTGTTGGAAAAATCATTGCATTAAGGATGCACTCAAATCCAAACTGCTTATTTTCTGACTCATTTTTAAATTCATTTTTGCTCTCAAATGCATTTAATTGGTAGATTCGCTTATTCAGAAACTATATAATGTACCGCAATGATCGATTTTTTGATAGAGGCAGAATATATTTCAAAAAATTATGTCAAAGTGGGCATTTTGAACGGAATTTCCCGAAGCAATTGTGTTATCACTTTCTTCTGGACACGATAACGTCCGCAATTCTGCACAAATCTCTTCCAAACTGATACATAAAATCAAGGGACATAAAATCTCGGTCAAGTTCGTTAATGGGCAAAAGTGGACAAAGGGGATGGAAATAGGGAGGGGTTTTGTGAAAACCGAAAAAACCCCATAACTTCTTAATTTTTGTACATATCAAATCAGTTTAAAGTTTGTATTACTTCTAAAAATAGCGCCAAAAATTCATGCATCACAGATTTTTGATAAAATTTAAAATAGGCTCAAGGGGCGCAAAAATAGGGTTTTTGGGAGAAAAAAATTCCTTACTTCGTCACTTATCAAGATATCAAATCCAATAATTTTATTATACATCTCCTTAATATTATCTACAACTTTTATATTCACAAGTTTTTGATAGGACCAATTCGTACCAAAAAAAAACAAAAAAAAAAAAGAAGGTTGAAGAAGAAAATTTTTCATAACTCCGTCAATTCACAAGATATAAAATCTCCATGAATTTATCATATATCTTCTTAATATTGTCGTCAACATTTATATAGACAAGTTTTTGATAGGGCCAATTCTTAAAGCAAAAACAAATTAAAAATACATATCGGTTGAAGAAAAAAATCATCTTATTAAGGGTGCATTCAAATCCAAACTGTCTATTATCTTACTCATTTTTAAATTCATTTTTGCTCTCAAACGCATCCAATTGCTAGATTCTCTTATTCAGAAACTATATAATGTACAGTAATGATCGATTTTTTTATAGAGGCAGAATGTATTTCAAAAAATGATGTCAAAGTGGGCATTTTGAACAGAATTTCCCGAAGCGATTGTGTTAGAAACGAAAAATATTGCCCTACTGAGAAAATAATGGTTTATTAATCAAGTTTTAATTAATTGAAAG
The DNA here is from genome assembly GCA_963932465.1 of Maratus speciosus. Classification (NCBI taxonomy): domain Eukaryota; kingdom Metazoa; phylum Arthropoda; class Arachnida; order Araneae; family Salticidae; genus Maratus; species Maratus speciosus. Next base: position 488,345,229 of record OZ010796.1, on the reverse strand, counting down.
AAAAATAAAAACACAGGTCGCTTATAAATCTTTTCAAAAATCACGTCAGCATGTTTCATATTTTTTTTTTATTAAAAATTAATCTGAAAATGTGCCAGAAAATTTCGAGTTGTTGAGTATGGAAAAATATTTTTTTAATATCGCCTTAACATGATTCTGATAAAACCAGCTATTTTATAAAAAAGGAAATATAAACTCGTCAAAAGCAGACAGATAAAACTGTTAAAGTAGATTTATATCTAATAATGATTTAGTTTTTGTTGGTGAAATTAGTATACTTAACTTCGAAATTTTTTCAAATAGACCCCCTTTGGAGTTGCAACTTATGTCATTAAATTTTGCACCTTTTTTTATGAAACTTTGCAATTGGAAGTATGGGTCTAGGGTCTAGGGACAATATTTAAAGAAATAGCCTATTGTTTCGATATTTATGAATCACCCTATATATATATATATATATATATATATATATATATATATATATCACTTTCTTCTGGACACGATAACTTTCGTAATTTTGCACCAATCTCTTCCAAACTGATACATAAAATCAATGGGCATATAATCTCGGTCAAGTTCGTTAATGGGCAAAATCGGACCAAGGGGATGGAAATAGGGAGGGGTTTTGTGAAAACAGAAAACCCCCCATAACTTCTTAATTTTTGTACATATCAAATCAGTTTAAAGTTTTTATTACTTCTAAAAATAGGGCCAAAAATTCACGTATCATAGATTTTTGATAAAGTTAAAAATGGGCTCAAGGGGCGCAAAAAATAGAGTTTTTGGAAGAAAAAAAATCATAACTTCGTCAATTCTCAAGATATCAAATCCAATTAATTTTATTATAAATTTCCTTAACATTATCTACAACTTTTATATTCACAAGTTTTTGATAGGATCAATTCGTACCGCAAAAAAAATTAAAAACGAAAACAAAAAGAGGGTTTGAAGAAGTAAAAAATCTATAACTCCGTCAATTCAAAAGATATAAAATCCCCATGAATTTATCATATATCTTCTTAATATTGTCTACATTATCTATATAGACAAGTTTTGGATAGGACCAATTCGTATCGCAAAAAAAAAATTAAAAACGAAAACAAAAAGGGGGTTTGAAGAAGAAAAAAATCCATAACTCCGTCAATTCAAAAGATATAAAATCCCCATTAATTTATCATATATCTTCTTAATACTGTCTACAACATCTATATAGACAAGTTTTGGATAGGACCAATTCTTACAGCAAAAACAAAATAAAAATACATAGCGGTTGAAGAAAAAAAACATCTTAGTAAGGGTGTATTCAAATCCAAACTGCTTATTTTCTGACTCATTTTACAATTCATTTTTGCTCTCAAAGGCTTCCAGTTGGTACGTTTTCTTACTCAGAAACTATATAATGTACCGTAATGGTCGATTTTTTTATAGAGGCAGAATATATTTTTAAAAATGCTGTTAAAAAGGGCATTTTGAACCGAATTTACCAAAGCGGATTGTGTTGGAAAAATCATTGTATTAAGGATGCACTCAAATCCAAACTGCTTATTTTCTGACCCATTTTTAAATTCATTTTTGCTCTCAAACGCATTTAATTGGTAGATTCGCTTATTCAGAAACTATATAATGTACCGTAATGATCGATTTTTTGATAGAGGCAGAATATATTCCAAAAAATGATGTCAAAGTGGGCATTTTGAACGGAATTTCCCGAAGCGATTGTGTTAGAAACGAAAAATATTGTCCTTCTGAGAAAATAATTGTTTATATATCAAGTTTTAATTAATTGAACATAAAATAAAAACACAGGTCGCTTATAAATCTCTTCAAAAATCACGTCAGCAAGTTTCATATATATATTTTTTTATTATTAAAAATGAATCTGGAATTATGCCAGAAAATTTCGAGTTGTTGAGCATGGAAAAAGTATTTTGTTGCCCTAACATGATTCTGATAAAACCAGCTTTTATATAAAAATGAAATAAAAACTCGTCAAAAGCGGCCAGATAAAATTGTTAAAGTGGATTTATCTCTAATCATGATTTAGTTTTTGTTTGTGAAATTAGTGTATTTGACTTCGAAATCTACCTGTGCCTGTAGGCCGGGCCGGCAGGGATTTTTTAACTTGAAAAAATGTTTTGGACATTCCTTTGAAATTCAGGTCAACCCAAACCCCATCCGCAAGAGTCAAAATTCAACCCGAACCCGAAACATTGAAACTCAACCTGACCAGCAGTAAAAAAGTGCAAGTCAATCCGACCCGCAATGAAAAAATATAGCACCAACCCGACCCGAACCGAACCGCGGGTTGGAAGCGGGTAACCCGACCCGATGCAGGACTCGAGACACCATTCGCACCACCCTTCCTAGTTTCTTGCGTATCTTCCTAAAAACTGTTTGTGTACGATAATTGGGAAGTAACCCTTTCAAACAAGCGGAAAAATATCTGTCATATTTCTTCCATGTGCAAAAAACGTTTCTACATTTATGTCCTAATATGCTTCGTGAAATTCTTTAACAATCTGCGGAATCAAAATTGCTTAACATTAAGCTGCATTTTGAAATAACACAAATCACAATTCTTAAAATTACATGAATAATAAAAGAAAATGATCAAAGATAAAATGTCATACTTATTAGATAGGTCAAAAAAATTTGTCTTGTGAAATACATCTTAGTATCTGTTTATATCCTGTGACAGACTAACGAACTGATACGCGTAACGATTAGACATGCAATTCAATAAAGCTGGAATTGTTTTCAAGCTAATTTGTCCGAGACCTGATAACAAAATATCTTACTAGAATATAGAACGATATATACATACGTATATATATTGTATTTTTTTTATGTTATTTACATCTGAGGGGTGTACATAAGATGGATTCATGCGGGTTGGCAGAGTTCGATGGCCTTTTTTGTGTGGGGAGCATTCTTGGAACCGTTATCATATAGATGTTATTTTGAGTGATTCCACTCAGTTGACAATCAGCTTCTGATTTTACCTGATCTGCAACAAAATTTCCATAGTTTTTCTTTCGTAAATATCTTCAGGAAAACTTGTTTTCATACTATTTTATTTGTTACTATCAATTGGAATCTTCAGTTTTTTCTTTGTGAATGTATATCCATACACATACTGGCCTCTTAATGCTAAGGTACATTTTTTTTTTTTTTTTAATCTAGAAACTAAGAAGTGATTTAGTACAAAATCTAGAAATTTGGATGAACTCTAATACAATCATTTATTAAATTTGACATTATTTTGATGTCATACATAATTTACAACTGAATAATTGGATTTTTAACAATAAGTCCATGCCTGAAAATAAAAAATGAACAAGCAGGAAGCAGAAATTCTGCTTTTTCAGGATTTAGTGTCACTCCCGATGATGAAAAAAAAAAATACATTACTATTGTTACAAGGTGGAACCCGTCGGAATTTGACGAAAGAAAATGTTTAAGACGAAACTGTTTCATTAATTTATATTAAACATACAAAATTAGTTACAATAAAAAATGAATCTTATATTGGTTAGTCTAGCTCTCAAACAAATGTTATTCTATCCTAAAGGTCACTGCTCTTCTATAAAGACACTAAAGTTTTGTAAAACTTTGCATTTTATCAGTGTATGATTTCAATTGCGTTATTTTCAAAAGTGAAGCATTTCCTCCTGTGAAGAATTTCAAAGCCGCTGGAGTGAAAATGATGAACTTCTACAAAACTTATTTCAGTTTTAAGACTTAAAATACACTCTTTTATTATAAAATGACGTCATTTGCATCCGCTAAAGAATTCCTCATTTACGATCCAGTCTTAAACAACATCTACACAAGTATGCATATGACGTCACTATTGCGGAGTAATACACAAACCCAGCAAAAGGCGACGTCGTAAACTCGACAAAAAAAATCGACTATCTAATGATTCATATGCCTTCATTTGTTTGTTACATTAACATGGATACTTAAAATTAAATACAGTTTATAACAGCTCCACGTTTTATCAGAAATCATTCATTTATATTATTTAAAATAGCACGTATTTTAATTACATTTCTTTTATCAGTTGTTATGAGAAAATGGCAACAAAAAGATACAGTAATCTACTATTTTCCAAATATTTTCCCTTTACTTTCTACAGAAATGGCGTACTTAAGTTGCCTCCATTACAGAAATGACATTAAAAACTACAAAAAAATTAATGCCTTAAAAATAAGTTGAGATGCAGTTTTCAAAGAAATTGCAGTTAAAAGTACTTTTTTCCCGATATGAAGGTTGTACAAATTGAAAATGTGCGATGCTTAGAAGTTAAAAAAAATTGCTGTACAGATGACCAATATTTAACAATACAATGATACCCCTGCTTCGTTTTACGACTGACTTGTGTAACGTAACGTTATTTTTTAGTGCCGACTTTTTAATTGTTTTGCCTAGATGAAACAGCATATGGGGGGGGGGGGGGGTAATAAAAGGTTTTGATAGAAGTAATTAAATAATTGGATTTTAATAAGGAATCTGTTTTACCGTAGCAATAACGCATTCATGACATCACTTTTCCATGCTGGTAATCGAGTTGTCTCATCACCAACACTGGTATGAGAAACAAAGATCATCTGTTATCTTCCAAGATACTGGGAAAATGCTTGATAGGATTAAGGTAGAGAAACGGAGTACAACCCTAAAGATCATTTTCTGACTTTATTGATTCGAAGAAAAATAAATACTATTGGGTCCAAGTTCGTTGCAATCATTTTGTCAAACAGAAAAGATCAAATTCTACTGCAAGGAAAAAACATGTAAAACAGACAACAATAGATATCTGTACCCTTTATAGACGATTTCAAGTTTATTTCAAAGAGCGATTCAGGTAGAAGAAACTAGTAGGAAAAAAGTATAGACAAAAATTCCTGAACACGAGCTCTAATCTTCAGTACTTATTAATTTTTTTTTTAAGTACACCTTTAATTCGAAAAAGTTTCTGGTTTATTTTGCAATAAGAGGTCATCTACATATCAAATTTGAACCAAACTTATAAAACTTATGAGATAAATTTGAAGACAAAGAATTAAGGTGAGAGTGCCAACCATTTTCATAAGTAACTAAAATGTAGTCTATCTAAACACGTGGGTCATTCTCCTACGAATATAAGTAGTGAGAAAATGAGGTTTCAAGCTCAGTGGAATTTTAGAAAATGCATTTAATGTAATTGATTTTTCACTGTTTTCACCTCATCAGACATAGTAAATATTCGATTAATGATTATTTATGTTTTTTATATAATGACTCGAACCCTATTACAAATTCATCGCTTTTATTTACCTGCCTCTTTCGTTGGCATCTGAGGGGAAGATATACGAAAAAATGACCCCTTAACCACCCCTTCGACACCTTCCAAGGTCAGTTGGGAAGCAGACAAAGGAACATTATAGCATGTTTACCAAAAGTATTTTCAACCCTCAAAAATGCTATCTTTGAATCATTCACTAAACATATGGTTAGAGTAATGTTTTTATCACATTTCCACAATTATCTAACATTGCTAATTTTCATATAAAAATTCGAGTTTTCAAATCACTTTCAGCTGGATTTTTCTATATTTGAACTAATTTTTATGTGGAATTCTTCAATAAAACAATTTTCCCTCTGTGTGAATTGTTCTCACATAGCATTTCTAACTGTTACAATCATTTGAAATATTAAAAACTAGTCTGAGTTATTTTGCTCATATTGTTAAGAGCCATTATTTTGAAATTCAGACAAAAAGTGATATTTTGACAGCTGTATTTTTTGAATGTCTTGATTTTTTTTTTTTTTTTATGTTGAAGTAGGTGATAGTTAAACATGATAGTTAGGTGATAGTATGCAAATCTGAAGCCCTGAAAATTTTTTCCCTTCCCTGTAGAAAATCTCAAAATTGAAAGTTGTGAATACCATTTTTCATAAAATGTGAAATGCGAGTATGTTCGGAGTGCTATATCTTTCGAAAGCAACGACATCCCAAAATTTTGTTTTCATAAACTGTTACTATAGCACTGCTTGCTTAATAAACTTAACTTGTTTCCATGGGGGCACTGTCGCTTCCCATTGTTATGTTGCCACAAATGAAAGCAAAAATATGTTTTTGCCCGTTTTCTGCGCTTGTTATCTTGTTTAAGCACCTAAACCCCAATTTTTTTCTTATTGAACATGAAAGCTTACAATTTAAGAAAGCTAAATAATATAGAAATAAATTGGGTTATTGATGCTGTTGACAGAAATAATTTGTTAAATATTCAAAAGTTTTAAAATTATGTCTATCTCAAAAAAGCATCTGAGAAGAACAAAACAAAATATATCATGTAGGTAGGTGAATATATACACTATATGGCCAAAGGTGACCGGCCACTTGCGATTCTTGACGTTTTCTTAAATATCTAGAAAAATACATGAGGAATTATCCTAAAACTCCAGGTGTGTAAACAGAATAGTACAGGTCATATATTTCCGTGAAGATTTTTTCCCGAAGCCCCATAGGGGACCGTCAACAAATTGAAAAAGAACGAATATCTTTTGGACAACCCTGTAAAACCTAATGTAGCAAAAGCATCCAAACTGTAGATTATGATTAAGTGCCTTATTGAAATACACTGTGTTCATTTTTATGAGAATATCATGTATATTCGTAGAGAAATTAAAGTTTTTATAAAAAGGAGCCCCGAATTTTGCCAAGTTTTTTGCTTATAATTTGTAGCGTTCTTAATGTATAAAAAAGTTCTTTTCAGAAAATATGACAAATAATATTGTACACAATACCCTGCAATCAGAATGAAAAAATAATAAAAATTGTATGAAAAATGAGCAGTTTTACTAAATAATGATTCACTGCGCATGCCCGAATGTAAACAAAATATAATTTGCATAATGTGTTAGCTAAATGTATAAAGCAACTTTAGTGAAAATATCGAAAATATAGTTTGAAAAGTCTGAAAATTATCGTTTATAGAATAAGCTCAAAATCTGTTATTCCAAAAAGGAAGCAAAAAGATGAAGGGCTGTTTCAAAATACAGTAGTACGTGTTATATTGTGTATGCTATACTGGCACTAATCAATGGATATATGGATACAACCACTCATCTTTTAGGTGGCTTTCATTAGAAAAAGCTACCTATTGCAGCCGTTCGGAGGAGAGAGATTTCAAAAAATTTTGGTATATTTTCATCAATCATGACCCCCAGACCCCGAAACCACCCTCCGTTCAAAAGTTGATATATATATATATATATATATATATATATTTATAATAAATTTGAAATCACAAATATATGAAGAAATTGATAAAGTTCTAAAGATGATTTTGAAATGAACATATGAAAACAGTATGTAAAATAAGAAACTATGAATGACTCACAGAATCATGAGAGGAGCTTGTGAGTTCATTCATAGAAGATGCGTTATTTCATCCAATTTTGTCGGCATTAAGCCTAAAATGACAAAATTTAGCTCCTTATAACGCAAAAAACAGAAAATAGATAATAAACATCCAAGAGATCAAAAAAAGATACACTTCACACAGAATATTAAAAATTAATAGAGCAAAATACCTAAATTACATACTAGGAAGCATAACTGCAGCATGACTGGATGGTAAAACAGAGTTAGGACTATTTTAACATGTGGGCCTACAGTTGATTATCTGACTGAAACCCATAACATTGGTGCCATCTGGTGTGAGAAAGGAAAAAATGTAAATTGGAACTGGATGATTAACAATAATGTTTGGTGCTGCCATCTTTACCCCAAAAAAAGAATGAAATTGATTGAAAAAAAAAAGAAATGACTTAGATTAACATTTAGATGAAGTAGAATGAAAAAATAGTGATAAACTTGGATAATTACTGAGTAAATACAAAAATAATATAAAGAATAGGAATAAATTAATAAAAAATAAAATAATTATATAAAAATAAATAAATAGAAGGGCTATTGATTAAATTAACTAATTTAAAGACAAAATATTATAATATAAAAAATGAGAATATAAATAACATTTAAAAAACAGTGAGGAATATTTTGAGATAGTAAAATATAGCCTTGTATTATGTAACTAAATGTGAAAATTTAAAAAACAATGAGGAATATTGAGATAGTGAAATATATCCTTGTATTATGAAGCAATATGTGAAAATTGTTGAGAAATTTATGATGTTAAATGCATGATACCCCGTGTTTTTTATTAATTTTTTTTTAAAATATCCATACAATATATAAGCATATATACATACACATATACAGGCTCACACATATATAAACATATAAGGTTTTAAACTTTTTTTAGCATTCCCAACCTCAATCCTCCGTAATGATATTTTTATGTTTTTTTTTTGTTGTTTTTTTTTTTTAATAGTGCATAATGTATGGGAAACATTCACTAACACACATACCTTTTTTTTTAGTTTAATTATACACAAATCCACATATACATATATTATATATATATATATATATATTATTTTTTGTTGTGTATGTTTTTATATTTTTTTCCGCAATCCACAACCCACCCTCCATAATAGTGTTTTCTATTTTTTAGTTTTTTTAAATACATATTATATGCCTATACTGGTAAAAAGTAGAAAAAAAAATAGAAAAGAATGAATATTAAGATTTGAGCCATGCAGATATAAAAGAGATGGGATAATTATAAGACAATGCTAATTGCTTTAATTTAAAAATGTTAGGCTGTAAGAATTGGGAGGAACATAAACGTTTGATACGAAGACAATGATTAAGTAGAATATTTCTATATATTGAAATATGTAGGCAGGAATTGAAATTCGTAAAATTAATTATATTAAATGAAAATTCATTGCGTTTATCATAAATATTGAATGTTAGGGTGTTATTAGGGAGAATATTAATTTTAAAATCCATAAAATTGATACTAGAATTACGTGGAAAAGTAGTACTAAGTTCTAGATTAGAAGGGTACTTTACAGGAAGTTATAAAGAATTATTATCTTTAACAGAAAGAATAATTATATCATCTATGTATCTGTAAAGCAATATATTATTGTTAATAAATTTACGTTCATAAAAGTAAAGATATAAGTTAGATAACATACTTGATGAAGCAGCTCCTTGAGCCATGCCCTGTATTTGAATAAAAAAAAGCATTGTCTTGGAAAATAAAATTATGAAATAGTAGAAAGTTAGTCAAAGATGTGAAGTAGTCAGTATCAATGTTATCAGGTAAATTTAATAAAGGAAAATATTCTATAAATAATGCATTGATAATAGAATGCAAGTCTTTGAGAATGATATTATTAAATAGGCCTTTGAAATCTAAAGTAATAATATTAATGACATTTGTTAATGGCTTTATTTTATCCACCAATTCAAAACTGTTTTTAATGCAGTGAGTGTTTTCTTTGTTCACTGATAACTCATACATTTGTGTAAGAATATTTAAAAATAATGTATTAGCACGAGTATTATATGTATTACAACCTACAGTGACAGTGCGGAATTTAAGAGGATTTTTGTGAAATTTTGGAATCATGACTACATAAGGATCATTTAGGTTGTTATTTTTTATGCCTAGTAATTTATGATAGTATATATCTGATCTTTGTCACACTGTAACTCTCGTTTTTATCAACCGATTTGGATGTAACTTCGTGTATACATAGTGCATACCAATGCCTCGACCGAGTTCGTTGACCAGCTTCATCCGCCATCTTGTTTCAAAATAGCGGCAATTTAAATTTTTTTTTATTTAAAATTTGAAGTGTGGTAATAAAAAATAGAAAATTGAAAAATATTTTTTTCTTATGTGTTTGACCTTGATACAAAGATTCCGGAGCATTTTTTGTTTCGTCTATATCTTAAAAAATGGCTGAATTATAGCATTTTGAATTTCTAGCTTAGCTGACATTTTGAAACGACATGATATTTGTCACGCGGTAACAGGCGTATTTATGGATCGATTTGGATGTACTTTGGTGTATACATAAGTACTAATGTCTCGACCGAGTTCTTTGGCCAGCTTCATCCGCGATCTTGTTTCAAAATGGCGGCCATTTAATTTTTTTTTTTTTATTTAAAACTTAAAATGTGGTACCAAAAAACTGAAAATCAAAAAATATTTTTTCTTACGTCTTTGACCTTGATACAGAGATTCCGGAGCAGTTTTTGTTTCGTCTATATCTTAAAAAATGTCTGAGTTATAGCACTTTGAATTTCTATCTTGGCTGACATTTTGAAACGACCTGATTTTTGTCACGCGATAACAGGCGTATTTATGAACCGATTTGGATGTAACTTGGTGTGTACACAGTACATACCAATGTCTCGACCGAGTTCGTTGGTCAGCTTCATTCGCCATCTTCTTTCAAAAGGGCTGCCATTTAAAAAAAATTTAAATTTAAATTTAAAATGAGCTATCAAAAAATTTAAAAATGAAAAAGATTTTTTTATATGTTTGACCTTGATACAAAGATTCCGGAGCAGTTTTTGTTTCGTACATATCTTAAAAAATGGTTGAATTATAGCACTTTGAATTTCTGGCATGGCTGACATTTTGAAACGATGTGATATTTGTCACGTGATAACACGCATATTTATTAACCTATTTCGATGTAAGAAGGCATGTGGATAGGATATCGTAATGTCTCGACCAAGTTCGCTGGCCAGCTTCATCAACCATCTTGTTTCAAAATGGAGGCCATTAAATTAAATAAGAAATTATATTTAAATTGAGGTGCAAAAAAATTAGAAATTGAAAAAGGTTTCTTTCTTAAGTATTTGGCCATGATATAAGGATTCCGGAGCATTTTTTGTTTTGACTTTATCTTAAAAAATGGCTCAGATATAGCAGTTTCAATTTCTAATGTGGGTGACATTTTGAAAAATCTGATTTTTTGCCTGCGACAGCAATTAAGTGTATCAACCGATTCCGATGTGAGTGAGCATTTGCACAGGAATTAGTAAGGTCTCGACCAAGTTCACTCGTTAGCCTCATCCACCATGTTGTCTTAAAATGGCAGGAACTTCAAGATATCGCCAAATTTGGCAACCAAATATAAGTTACTTTAAATAAAAGCAGCTTGGATAAAGCTGACTAATTTCGCGAAATTCTCATTCATAATGATTTAGTATTGATAAAAATTAGTATTGAATCTCCTAGAATCGGTTTCCACTAAATTGAGCTTCATGTGTTTGAATAATATAAGCTTCCTTTTTAAAAATAAGGAATATGAAAGCTACCTCTTCCTCTCGGCACTGGCCGGAAGGACTTTTTTTTTCATCTTGGAAACAGCGGATTTTGAGCTTATTCTATCAACGATAATTTTCAGAATTTTCAAGCTATATTTTTGAGACTTTAACAAAAGTTGCTCTATACATTTATCTAACACATTATGTACATTATATTTTGTTTACATTCGGGTATGCGCAGTGAATCATTATTTAGTAAATCTGCTCTTTTTTCACAGAATTTTTATTATTTTTTCATTCTGATTGCAGGGTATTGTGCACAATGTTATTTGACATATTTTCTGAAAACAACTTTTTTTATATTAAGAATTCTACAAGTTATAAGCAAAAATTCTTGGCAAAATTTGGGACTCTTTTTATAAAAACTTTAATTTCTCTACGAATATGCATGCTATTCTCATAAAAATGAACACAATTTATTACAATAAGGCACATAATCATAATCTATAGTTTGAATGCTTTTGCTACATTAGTTTTTACAGGGTTGTCCAAAAGATATTGGTTCTTTTTCAATTTGTTGACGGCCCCCTAGGGGGTTTCGGGAAAATATCTTAACGGAAATATATGACCTGTACTATTCTGTTTACACACCTGGAGTTTCAGGATAATTCCTCATGTATTTTTCAAGATATGCCATTTCCCGAAAACAAAAGGACAAAAACATAAATTTTCGAACAATTTAGTTTCATAAGTTGGTACATGGGAAAATTGATGTTAAACTTTACATGTCAAAACTAAGTAATAATAATGATTAAAAAAAACTGTGTGTGGCACTCTACTGACTTCCATTGCATTATAAAATGGATCTCAATACTTCCTTGTACAGATATTTCTGCTTATTTTTCATTATCTTCTTCGGTAGCTTCATGAACATGCTGATCTTCAGTATTATTTGATACAGAAAATTTACTGGTCGCATTATGACCAGAGGAAAATACTGCTCCTTCACTTAAGGCAATATCTTTCCCAGGGCCAATCCCAAAGTATTGCCACACTTTTAATCCAGTCTTTGTGGCTTCTGCTGAATGATATGCACTAATATTCTCAATTTTCTGATATTTATAACGGCTGTTTTAATCACTGATTTCTATCAATGATTGGGGTTTCGGATATCGCCCATGTGCAGTAAACTTTCCTTTAGATCTTGTGCATTGCTGATATACTTACCAGAATTTAAGTAGGCTATACAACAATGCTGTGCTCTTTCAGCTCCTCAATCACACTGATCCTTTCCATGTCGAGGCTCAATGTAATCATGCTGCATTAATTTTAGTTAATAGTTTTGTAGTATTACAATATGCCCATTTCCACTGTAGAAACCCGCATTATTCGACTTCATATAAATATATGACGAATGGTTTGAAATCTGCCTTCGCCTGATTTGCTACATGCTCAAGAACACATAACGTATGTTCCAGTCCTTGATCACTATGCTCCAAAGTCGCAAAATTCACTTGCTTCTCTAAATTACAACCAATTTTAAAAAGTAGCACATCTGTAGGCTCATCCCTTTTTTGCTAAAGTATTCCTTCTGAGATTCTCAAAATTTTATTGGGATAATCTTTAGGGCCCAATCTTTTATCCACAATGCAGTTTCAGAAGAGAGTTCACTGACTGCAAATATCTTTGCATTGTTTTGTTGCACATCGCGTATGGTAATGCTTCATACAATTTCAATGATTTATTGCATTATGAATGCACTGTGAATCATACAAATTTTCTGCCTGAAAGCTTTCATTTTCAATGATTATAACTTTATTTTTAATGGCATGAAACAGTTCAAAGATATCCATACATTCTGGGCAGATTGAAGTATGGCTCTCGGAGTTTTCACAAATCTGATGAAAATTAACATCATTTGGATCACTGATAGCCGACGAAGAGCAATGTGATGATATACCCTGACAACTGACACTACAGTGCAACTTGTAACCTAGTTTAAGGTAAAATATTGTTTTCTGTATTTTGGAAGAACTTTGCTTTAAATCACAGGGCTCAAAAATTTTATTTGGCAGAACATGGACAATTCAATTTAGAACAAAGGAGGGAGCAAGAGAGAAACATAGAAAGAGAGAAGAGAAATAAGATGTTCCATTTTCTGATAGGGGAAAAGCCTGATCATTGACATTGCCTTTTTGTAACTTTTGTCATATTTTTTTCTAAAAATAGCACGAGACCACACTTTTTTTCTTTTCTATGTGTTTGTACATATATTCATTGACTACACAATGTATTTTGTTTTATTTTGTTCTGATGCTTTATTGAGATAAGCCTAATTCAAAAGTAGCAGATTTTGAAACTTTTGAATATTTAACAGATTATATCTGCTAACAGCACCAATAAGTTTTATATTACTTACCTTGTCCTGATCGTAAACTTTCATATTCTATAAGAAAAATTTCGGGGTACTATTGCTTAAACAAGAAAATAAGTGCAGAAAACAGATAAAAACGTAATTTTGATTGCATTTTGTGGCAACATAACAATCGAAAGCAACAATACCCCATGGAAACAAGTTAAGTTTATTAAGCAGGTAATGTTATACTAACAGTTTATGAAAATATAACTTTGAAATGTTGTTGCTTTCCAAAGATATAGCACATCAAACATATTTGCATTTCACTCTTCATGAAAAATTTATTCTCGACGTTGAACTTTGACTTTTTTTCAGGGCTTCAAAATTGCACAGTATTCATTAAATATGACCTACTTCAACATAAAAAAAAATTAAGGCAATCAAGAAATACTACTATCACACTTTGTCTGATTTTCAAAATAATGGCTCTTAATCAAATTGTCATATGTTTTACCTTGTATTTCGGAGATTTCTGAATTGTCATCCATCAAGTTGTTTAAAATATGAGTACTATCTTTATAGTTTTTAATAATTCATAGTATACATGAATACAATCTTTAACTAAACGTTTCATATTTCAGATAACCTATTTTTGAAACCAAGCTATATGAATTTTTCAATACATAGGAGTAAGTTAGAGGTCTGCACGGGCCCGGGCTTGGCTCGTACCCGACCCGGAAAAATGTAGGCGAACTTTCAAACGGGCCGGGCCGACAGAATTATTAAAATCTTTTCAACGAGTCGGGCCGGGACGGCAAAAACTTGAACCGGTCGGACCGATTAAAAATTTAGCGGGGCTACCGGCCCGATATAAAAATTAAAACGAAGCTGATAAAATATGAGACATTTTCAATAAATATGACTTTCGCGAGAATAAGTATAAATGTGCGTCACGAGTCGATACTTGTTTGACAGCATCAGTACAGAAGTGTAACATGTTCAGCGTAAGACATCGGCATCGGGAAGTTACATGGTGTCTGAGCCCGGGATTAATTTTCTCAGCAGACTCGTGCGGGACGAGATCAGGCTTGCATTTTTTTCTGTATAGTCGAGCCAGACCGGAACTCGACTTAATTATTCTCAGGATGTGTAGGACAGGCAATATGTTTTCTAAAAATATTAATAGCGATAGTGAACTTCTGTTAACGGAATCGTAGAAAATATACCTTAAGGTGGTTGGTTCCCAAATTCACTGCTTAAAAACGTCTAACTTTGACACATTTTCTGACTAATTTTTAACTGTAAAGGCATATAATTGTCAGGCCTGACTATTGAAGGGATTTGAAATCGAATAGCGTATTCCATTTTTGATAAATAAATTACTTATCGAGTATAGGAGATTCTTGTCACGTGACATCAGGTTTGCCTCCTTACCAATTCCATCACTTTCGGAAATTCGATTCAAAACGCTAACTTTGGCAGTATTTTCTTAAAGATATATTGTCTTCATCAAAAAATGGATAACGCTATTCGATTAAATAGTTTCTGAATAAGAACACCTACCAAACTTATGCGTTTCCGAAAAGAAATGAATTCAGAAATATGTCAGAAAGTAGCTCCTTTGGATTTGAGAAAAGCCTTAATAAAGGACAGAGAAATATTTTCACAAATCTACTTTTTATTATACAGCTTCAAAAGTTATGATGTTATTTACCCTCCTTTTTTTTTTCTTTTATTCTAAACTACATTAATTTTTTAATGCATCCTTATTTGGATGTTGAAACGTCTGAGAATCTAAGTAATCATTAATGTTGCTATTGTGTATTTTCAGTCTTCCAAACACATCGTAATTTTAAAATATACTGTAAATTTATCCCATAAATATTAGACCGGGAGGAGGCAGCACAAACAATCACCTCATCGCTTTCACGGCTGAAATTCCAGAATTAGTTAAAAGTCGATTCGCATTTTAAAACGCAATCGGTCTGCCAAGTCATATCTTGGTGGAAAACACCTGGAAACTCGGTTTTAGCGGTTGACTCGTAGGTTTACCATTGTGTTTTCCTGCATCCAAAAGTATGAAAACATGGAGGACAAGGAGCAGGAAAACACAATGGTAAACCAACGAGTCAACCGCTAAAATCGGTTTTCAGGTGTCTTCCACCAAGATAGGACGTAGCAGACCGATTGCATTTTAATATGCGAATCAAGTTTTGACTAATTCTGAAATTTCAGCCGTGAACTGGATGAGGTGATTGTCTGTGCTGCAGCCTCAGGGTCTCTATGTATGCAGTATTCTTTGAAATAATTTCAATTGTATGTTAAGAAAAATCTGAATTTTTTGCAGAAACTGAGTCGGACCGGACTTAATTGATTTTTCGCACGGGCCGGGCCTGTTTTCATTGATTTTTGTACAGGCCGGGCCCGGGCCTGGAAAGTCCCCATTGCAGACCTCTAGAGCAAATATTAGACTACATTTTAACATTAAAATAATTGTTTTTAACATAGATTTAATCATGTGATAGTATTTCACCTTTGCTTTCAGAAATAGCAGATATCCACTTAGATTAGTTTTGCATGTACTTTAACTGAAATTAAGTAAACTCCTTATAGAAAAAGTCCCATTTTCACCTAATTTCTTCAAAATTTAACAACGAATTGGCCTTTCTCACATTTCTTAAAACATCAAATTTAATTTTTTTTTTCTTTACACTTTGAGATCTCATATTTTAACATCTATTTTTATCCAGATATGTAGTCCTCAGAAATATTGCTATCACAGGAATCAGTCAGAAATTTATATATTAAATATTAAGTAACCTCATACACGAAAAATATCATAGAAGGAAAATAAAAATAATCAATTAAAATAATTAACTATCACATAAAATTCAATCTACTAGATACAAAGCATCAACTAATGAATGAAAACATATACGTCACTAATAAATTTCATAAAACCCTACAAAAATTAACAGATGAATGAAAAAATGTACATGTTCACAAAATAATTTAAAAATTTTCTACGAAAATTTACAAAAAGTTTTAAACACCACTATTTTTCAAGGAAAAATCTTTTTTTATAAATTTCGTAAAAACTTACCTAAATCAGCGTTTTTCTTGCAATTTTTGCAGAAACCTACCATGATTTTTTTTTTCTGAAAAATTACTGGGTTTCAAAATGCGGACCATTGAGAGCCCTGAAGGTGTAACATATGATAATTTGAGTAATAATATGAGCAGAATGACTCAGACTAGTTTTTATATTTCAAATGATTGTAGCAGTTAGAAATGCTATGTAGGAACAATTCATACAAGGTGACAATAGTTTTATTGAAAAATTCCACTTAAAAATGAGTTCAAATATAGAAAACTCCAGCTGAATGTGATAAATTATTTGAAAAATCGAATTTTTACATGAAAATTCAAGAAAATTAGCAATGTTAGGTAATTGTGGAAATGTGATAAAAATATTACTCTAACCATATGTTTACTGAATGATTCAAAGACAGCATTCTTGAGAGTTGAGGTAAATAAAAGCGATGAATTTGTAATAGGGTTCGAGTCATTATATAAAAACATAAATAATCATTAATCGAATATTTACTATGTCGGATGTGTTGAAAACAGTGAAAAATCAATTACGTTAAATACATTTGCTAAAATTCCATAAAATGTCATTTAAATTTCAGTATTTCTCTGTATTACAAGGTTAAAATTTCGCGAACTACTGTTTTTTAAGATGATGAAACAGTAAAACGTGTGTAAAAATCGATAAATTTGTCTTTTTTCGTTAGGGGTACTTGAATCGAGGTTATTAAAAATATATTAAAATAATTTTGTCTTTTCGGAAAAAGTATTTCAGAAATAGTTAGAATAGTTAAAATGTGTCATTTGTAACTATTAATTAGGTTAAAAATAAATTTCCTTTGTTTAAAAATTAATTTGTTTCGATTAATATTTCTTGGAGTGTAGGTTGTCTAAGGGCTAAAAACCAAACAATCACCGTAGAAGACAATCAAACCTGAAAATTTGCATAACATTGATCTTTTTTCTTAAAAATTTATATTTTCTTTTGTTTAATTAATGATCCTCATTAAGGTGTTGCTGTTAAAAACTAAAATATAAATTTAATCTTCTTCTTATAGCTTAAAAATCTCATCTTATATTTGAAAAATTCTTATGAAATCAGCTTTTAACATAAAAAATCAATATTTTCCTTTGTTTTGCATAACTATTAATGCTCATTAAAGTGATACTTGATCAAAAACTAAAATATAAATTTAATCTTCCTTTTATAGCTTAATAATCTCATCGTATAGTTAAAAAATTCTTAAGAAATTAGCTTTTTCCTTAAAAATTGATATTTTCTATTGTTTTGCGTAATTATTAATACTCATTAAGGCGATAGAAGTTTGAAATTCAAATATAAATTTAATCTTCATCTTATAATATGATAATCTTCTCCATTTAACTTCGCTTTAGTGCTGAAAAAACCCATTTTTCATTAAAACCTTTAATTTTCCCCGCTAGCGGGCGTCTTAATCGGTTTTCGGTGGCGAAGGGACCAGCGCGGGTGGTTCATGAGGTGGAACCATTGGCGGAGAAGTTGCTCCTCCGCCACCTCCTGAGCTACCAGCCCCATTTTCCCACTACTAACATACAAAACGATATCGCAGATTCTATATTATTAAGGAAAAACTTGTTCGTGAGTAATTCTGACACTATTTTGACGCTGGCAACACCTGACGAATAACTTTTGCGTTTACTGTAATTTTTTTAACATCTAAACATCGCACAATTTCAATTTTTACACCATCGAATGTGGGGAGGGAATGCCCTTTCAAATGCAATTTGGTTGGAAACTGTATCTCAATTTACCTATTTTTTATGGTTTTAAAAATAATGTTCAAACATGGATTTTTTTTATCTCTCTTTATTGCGTGCAGCGCGATTACGAAAGACAACCCGTTTGGACTTAAAGCAATATAAATAATGCAGCATTTTTTCCATCTAAAATTCCGCAACGAAATTAAAACGTCATCAATAAATAAATTAATATAAATAAAACACAAATTTTGCAGACATGTAATCGCACTACACGCTTAAACCACTGAAATCATCAGAAGCTAAAAGGCTGCTGTAAGTAGCGATCTTTCGCGATTTCTTTAGCTATTAACTCCTGGCATGTAGCTAATACAAAATATTGCTTTTGATAAATGTTAAAACTTTATTCGAATACATTACATTATTGATAGTTTTCATATAAAAATGCTTTTTGGTGTTGTTAATGGGCAGTCTAAAAATATATTTTAAATGTTAGAATTCTATAAGAGCCTTCAATAAAAAAAAATCTTTTTCATTATCTTTTTGTAACACTGGAATCCCGGGTTGGGTCCCTAATATTTATTTTAAAAGTACTTGCAATTGAAAAAAAAAATACAGAACGATACATGTAAATAATTAAATAATTAGGTGCGTTCGTAATTATGTAAATATGTAACAGCTATAGTCGTCGTCTGGTCCGTCCGTCAGTCCGCATATAACAGCACAAAAACTACCCAACCGAATGGTTTGAAATTTATTATATACAATCGTTTCAGAATTTTGTCATTTCAAATTTTATGAAAACCGAATCAAAACTTAAAAAGATATTAATAAAAGTTTTCTTCAGTCTATTAAATCCTATCATACGTAATTAATTCATTGATATCCCGTGATATGTAATGATTCATGGTTGCCATGGTGATTACGTCATATTTAAGATGGAGTCGTATTATTTCCGTATTACTAATTTAATATATACAGTAGCTGGCAAAAGTTTTGAGACAATAATGTTTTTCTGTTCTAACTTTTTTTCTGTGAGCAAAACTTCTTAATGATGTAAATTAGTAGTTTTCAGCTTTAGTCATCTTACAGGGTGCGCAACTAATGATATATGTGAAAATTGTCAATTTAAGAAATACCAAACATGAATTTGAAAAGTTGAAAGGAGAAGTTTTCAGACGATCTTATAAAATTCAAGTTTTTAATACTTGATACATGTGATAGTGTCACACACACAAGGGCTCCGCTAGCTGAGTAGCTAGAGCAGAGGAATTTCATGCAGAAGATGCGAGTTCGAATCCTGTCTTTGGCTTTTAAATTACATTTTCGTTATTTCCTTTCTACAGGGTGCCCACGTATAACCTGACCTACCTTTAATTTCTCAACCGTTGGTCCTAGATGCATACTTTCAATTACAAAAGTGGTCAAAATTAGGTGCAGAGTTAAGATTTAAAAAAAAATAAGTTTGAAGCGAAAAAACAATTTAGTGAAGAATTACAGAATCTAAATTTTTATACAGCCCCCAGGTCCCTATACTTATATTTAGGGACGTTTTGCCTATTAAAACGTATTGCAAACACAAAAAGTTCCGTATCTGAACAACCAATATTCACTGAGAAATTTTAGTTCAAAGTTATCATGCGTAGTATGGGGACCGTATATAAATGGAGATGCGAATATATCCCTTATCAGAAAGACAAAGAGGTTTTAGAGTTAGATATGATCATGACAAAAGGGTTGTTCTTGAAGTCAAAAAACACCAAAATACTTGTCTAATCACTGGTATTGAAAATAAAAATGTATAGTTTCTATAATACATAAAATCACAGTGCACAAACTCATACAAATTTAATAAAGTAATTTGAAATAATAACATAGTAAGTAAGTGCTTTCTCGCAGATAAACTCAAATAAAAACGAAATAGAAATAAACAATGTGGATAAATTTCGTCTTTCATACTTTCTCACTACATGTATTCCAAGTGTCTTCCCTGGACTGAAATACATAGCGGACACGTGACAGAAATTCATCTTGAACGTTTTTTAACATTACAGGCGGGACACATCTGATGAAGGATAAAATTCGATTCTCCAAATCTACTCGGCTTACTGATTCTACCTTCGTAAATCTTGCCTTTTAAATAACCCCAAAGAAAGAAATCTGGGGGATTTAGATCCGGCGATCGAGGAGGTCGTTCTACCAAGCCTCCATAACCTATAATGTTATCTTGAAACATGCCACGCAGAAGTGTTCGGGAGGAGGCTGTTTTGTGGGTTGGTGCCCCTTCATGTTGAAACCACATCTTGGTGAGGTCTACTAACGAAACATATGATCATCTAAGAAGTCAGATAATGGTCCACGTAACAGATCTACATACTTTGTACCTGTTAAAGTGTCATCAAAAAAGAAGGGCCCCACTAATGCTCCCTTCCAGATGCCACACCAAACGTTAACAGACCATCGTACTTGATGCTTGTTGGGTCGTATGACATGCGGATTTTGCACAGACCAGAAGTGTGTATTCTGCCTATTTACAACACTAGTTCTTGAAAACGTGCGCTCATCTGTCCAAAGGATGTCATTCAGAAACGAGTCTGTTAGTAGCTTGTTCATAATGAAATTGCTAAAATCGAACCGTCTATCTTCATATCCAGGCAAAAATGCTTGTACCAATTACGGTCGATAAGAATGTGCTCCGTGTATATTTAAAACGTTCCATGCACGGTATTTTGAGCCATCACAAACTTCACTAATATCCATAACTCTACACTGTGGATACGCAAAAGCATATCCCAAAATCTCCTCGTCAGAGACATGCATACTTGAGCTTCCAGATCGAGCATATTTTTTAATGCTACCCGTTTCTCGTAAGCGCTTTACAACATTTAAAATCGTGTTTTTAGACGGATAGCTATCATTTGGAAATTTAATTGCGTATTGTCTTGCAGCCTCTCGTCCATTCCGTTTATTTTCCGTTTATCCATTCCGTTGTCGGCCATAAAGTAATATCATTTCTACGTACTGTTCCGTGGTGTACATTTTAACTACAAGCATTGACGAATCAACTAAATACATCTGGTGTAAGTCACTTTTATTCAGCAATGAAGGGCTTACATCATTTTTTGTCTACTAATCGGTATGCAGTGAGTGAAATTTGCATAGGAAGCTGCAAATCTCGCAGCACTGCGCACTGCTTTGGCATAATAAGGATAGGGAAAATTCAAAACGCGATTCGTCTTCAAATAATTGTGGTCGTTGGGTTAAATCAAGTGATCACTCTTTGAGTTAATAGTTAAATCATTAACCCCTTAACCTACGATTTACTTTTAACAGCTCCACGGTTTGGCAAATCCATAGCTACCACTAAAATTTAATAGAGATTTTCCCCTTGTTTAATCATGGAATTTCGACGATTAAATTAAACTATATTTACTGTGAAATTTTAGTGGTAAGAAGAATTTACATTTGGCTCGATCATCGTACGCGGGCTATGCCCGTCATTGTAGGTTAAGGGGTTGAAGTAAAATCAACTAATCTTAGTTTAACTTCAGTTTTCCGAAACTCAAGGAAAGCCTACTTTCCGAACTATAGCGACTAAATGGGCCACCCAAAGTGATAGGAGGCGTTTTGGCTTACAACTAACACCAGGAAACACAACACAACAGCGTGAATTTGCCCGGCCTTGAGAGATTTTATAAGGGATATAATCATGCATACTTGACAGATTTCCTCTGCGATTAAAACTGACTGAGTAATAGCTGTTTAAAGTTGGAGTATATTTTTTGCTGCGAAATGGGGGTCATTCACAAATGTAGTAGAAATATAAATAATCTTCATAAAAATAGTTGAGAGCAAAATTAACATTGCAATCTAATATAAATATGAAATCTATAATCATTCTGAAATATTACTGCAAAATGTGCAATTTGTACTGAACATATAAGACGATAAAAATAATAGAATTTTTGTTTAATAAAAGGATGAAAAACAGCAGCCTCAATTCTTTACAAAATGATACATATTTTAAAATGCTGTTAGATTACACTGTCTTTCAAATTTTGGGTTATGTCATGTTTTTTAGCTTTTGAAAATTGATTCTTATGTATTTTTTAGCGCTGAATCCGAAAATGACCTTCATTTTAAACCATCGCGTCAGGATTTCTCTCAAATCGCAAATTTCAAAGTTAAAATTGATCCCCCCTTCCCGTCCAACCTCATCGGAACATGAGCTGTTTAGCTGTAAGAAACCCAGTATGAGCCAAAAATTTGAATAAATTATTGAATTAAATAAAATTAAACTGAATAAAAAAGTCTTACATCTGTTTTATAGTATCAGATTTTTCGCTATTTTTTAACCTTGAAATTTACGATTTCCGAAAAATCCTGACATGATGGTTAAAAGTGAAGGTAATTTTTTTATCCAGTGTTAAAAAATACATAAGACGTAATTATAAAAGTTAAAAAACACAACCATCGCAGGTTTATGTTATCTAATCTACTCTTTCTTAAACTTGTTGACGGTAATCTATCCGAATTTTTTTGTGTTATCCTCTATTATATGTAGAAGATGGTAAGCGTCGAAAATCATAATAATATTACATTGTCATCGGATTTAAGTCAGTATGTAAAATTTAGCGTTGATCGGACATTTGAAAGTGGGTTAAAGTTCGAGTACAAATTTTAAACTGGACGGAAGATCGTTGCAAGTTAAATAAAATCTTATGAAAATAACATAATTTTGTTAAAAGAAATCATAGCCTCAAATCATTACAAAATAAAACATATTTTAAAATACAATTATTTTAACTAATCTGAAACTTAACTAATAAAAGCTAACTCAATCGGAATAGTTGTACGATTTCTTTCAAGGCGCAGGTACCTTGAAATAAGTTTAAGTACTTTATATACGACCCCTGAAAGCATGGCCGAAATCATCTGTTTTCAGATGCAAAAAAGTGGTATAAGTCATGCATTTTAAAGTTTCATAACTCGGTCGATTTTAATGTTAGATGAATGGGACTTTTTTGTCTTACTTGTTAGTATCACATTAAATTTGTACTAAATATCACTTATAGGACCGGGGGACCGTATAAAAATTTAAATTTCGTAATTTTTTAATAAATGTTTTCCTTGACCAAAATTGCTTTAAAAATAATTCTTTATCTTATTTAAACCATTTTTGTAATTGGAAGTATGCATCTAGGACCAATGGTTTCAAAAAATAAAGGTCGGTCAGGTTATACGTGGCCACCCTGTATACGAGCTGTATGCAAATGAGTTTATAATTTCGATAACTTTGCGCAGATATGCAAATTAGTAGCTTTACGTAGTCATATTCCCAGAATGTTCTAGAATATGCGATGCTTCATACATAAAGTACGAAACAACACGGCACCTGAGCCGGGTTTTGTATGCGAAACTCACTTGTTTAATCCTTAAAACAGTAGAATTCAATTTCGTACGTGAAAATCTTAATGTTAGTATCTGCATCAGTATGAAAACAGAGAAAAATACGCCTTTGACCACTCATCTTTTAATTATTAATGAAGCGGGTGTGGGGGATGTCATATTCTGCTATCGCCAGCAAGTTGGGAATTCCAAAATCTGTATGGGGCCACATAGTAAAGAAGTGGAGGAATGGTAAAGGTGTGAGCGATCTTCCAAGAGGAGCCCATGAAAAACGACTCAACGTCAAGACGCATTGATCCGAAGGAAGACGATCGCTGACCCAAACAAGAGCGCTGCTGAAATATGAAAGGAGATGGCCACCGAACATGGTCTCACAGTGAGTTAGGACACCATAAGACGTCGCCTGGATGCCGCTGGATTGTGTGCACGAGTCCCTGCAAAAAAGCTCTCATCCGGGCAAAGAATAGGAAAATCGATTAAAATTCGCTAAGGAGCACGAAACGTGGTCATCCACAGATTGGAAGAAGGTCCTGTGGAGCGATGAATCCAAATTCAATTTGTTTGGAAGTGATGGCCGACGTTATATTCGTCGTCTAAAAAGCACCAGAATGGATCCCCTGTACCAACGTCTAACAGTGAAGCACGGAAACGAATCAGTAATGGTCTGGGGATCTTTCCATCATCATGGCGTCGTCCCCCTCGTACACATCAATGGGATTATGGGTCAAAATGTTTATAAAAACATTTTACAGGATCACATGCTGCCTTATGCTCGTAAAAAGATGCCTCGTGGATGGATGTTTCAGCAGGATAATGATCCGAAGCGCACCTCCAAAATACTAACAAATTCGTTTACAGCTAAGAAAATGCGTTATTAAACCTTTGGACTGAACGAATCAGTCACCTGACATCAATCCAATTGAACATCTTTGGGAACAAATACATCGGAAGAAAAGTAGGGACACGGAAGCATTCTTCAAAGGCAGAACTCTTTCAGGATCTTCAATCGGAATAGGCCAAAAATCCCTAGGTCCACCTTAGAAAGCCTTTTTAATTCCATGCCCAGACGATGTGCCGCAGTCCTCAAAGCAAAAAGATATGCAACTAAATATTAAATATTGCTGTATTTCGTTACTTTAAAACGCTTAATTTCAATAAAAGTTTAGAAAAACAGAACCGTCTCAAAACTTTTGCTTAAGTAATTTTGCAAATTTCCGAATTATTTTTAATTCATGCATATGTCTCAATTGTTCTAATGTTGCATTTTGCAGAGCTTTAAAAGGGGTACAAATACTATTTGCATCATTCAGAAATTTTGCTTACAGAAAAAGTTATGACAGAAAAACATATTGTCTCAAAACTTTTGCCAGTTACTGTATAATCGTAATAAATTCTGTATTCATGCTTTTTTGCATACGAGTGCAACAGCTATTGCATCAAGATCTGAATATTTATAAAACTAGTAATAGTACGAACGCATCTCATTTGCCACGTTCGACGTACAATTTCCGACTTTTTTTTCATATAAATAATGTACTCACAAAACCTAATGAATTATATCCGTTGCCTGTCACAGGCCTAATCTGTACCGTTTATTTGATTTAAAACTTTTTTTTCATTATAAGGTGTCCTGGGGTAATAACGCCACGTTAGGTTTCTACCAATTTTCACGGCTTAGTTTTAGATAATTTTTTTTTTTTCAAACAAATATAGGATTTAATAAAGCAACTTATTGACTATGTATACAAGAAAAAATATTTTAGCAGATATATATTCATAAAACGTAGTGGCGTCTTGTTTGTATCTTGAACAATGCTATTTGGCGTTATTAGGTATATCACACACAGAACAGACAAGCAGACAAAAGCGTGAGAGGGAAGACAAATTGTAGCGTTCAAACCGGTTTCTTCTTTGTTGTCAGGGCGAAATGTCTCTTGACTTACACTTTTTTGTCGCTTGTCTGTTCAGTGTGTGATATGCCCTACCCACCTATGTGACTTGCGCTTTTTTGTCGCTTGTCTGTTCAGTGTGTGATATGCCCTACCCACCTATGTGGGTACTAACGCTACGCAAACAAAACTAGTTAATAAGACACAGACCTAGAAATTGACAAATTGTCCTTACTTACCATTAATTGCGATGTAATGATACAGTAATAATCATTTGATATTTTATTCTTCTGACATGAAAAAATTAGCAGCATTTAGGACATACAAATTTCTCTTTTCCCTTTTTGAATTTCAACAATGACAAAAATGCTCTCTCGTGCATAAAAATAAATAAATAAACCCTTTTTGGATGTACTCCCGCCACTGAAAAGAATCAACCGGGGTAATAACACCAGTAGATGGCATTATTACCACTGTATACTTATTGCGCAGTATTTTTTAAACTACGAGCTACCTTGCGAACACATCCCAAATCTCCCACAACATTTTGAAAGTACATGAAATACACAACAAATTTATGTAATAAACAAAGTATTTTCTAATAAATATATAGTCTTCACATCACAGAACTTACCTCGCAAATGTTAGTTAGATCGGGCGTTTACTCACCTGCTTCTTCCAGCGATAAGGTCTACAAATGGAACAAATTAACTTTTAGCTGTTGTTTAAGGTGACTCAGAGCCCTTCTGCGCAGAACCCGTAGTGCCATCTCCCGGATTCCTTCATAACTACACGTAATATTAACACTTTGCGTTAGTACCCAACCTAGGGTTATTACCCCAGGGCACCTTATATAATTTAGTTTGAATCCAGTGTTTTGTAAAGCTAATCTCAGGTTCAATTTCAAAAGATCATTTTGTTTATAGTTTTATTTGAAAATAATTACTGTCACAAGAAATCGAGTCAACGTCCGTGAACAAAAAATTTATAGCTTCTAAATAGCTTAGTACATGACAGAAAAAACCTTCAATGTAAAAGAGAAGCTTCTTGGTCATTTTAACCCTTTGAGGAGCAAGTAATTGCATTACTGTAATGTCGAATTTACACCGGAAAATTAGAAAAAATTTTATTTCAAAATAAGGAAAAGCAGTTTTACAGCTTTTTTTCCATTGTAAAAGTAAAATTTAATTAAAATTTTCCGGTGGAGATCATCATTAAAATTAAGTGGGATATAATATCCCACCGCCCTTCAAGGGGTTGAACGTAGCAATACGCTGCAAGCTTTATCTGTGTAAAATATTTATTTTAAAAATATATATATGTTTAAAAATTATGAACGTAAAAATCTCACAATCAGTTAGTTCTGTTGACAAGATAAAAAAAGGTAAGGATTATAAAATTTTAAAATAAAATAGAATATCATGTAATATTAATTACACAAAATTTTATTCTGCAGCATCATTTAATTCAATTTAATGTATCTATATTATAAAGGACAAACGTGTCCATGCATAACGCTGATGTCATTTTGACGGTGGCAACACCAAACGATTAAATTTATCTTTTACTGCAATTTTTCAAATCTTCTAAATACCGTGCATTTTCAATTTTTACACCGTCGAATAGAGAGGTCAAATGCAATTTGTTAGAAAACTAGATAGCAATTTGGTTTAAATCTGTTATCGCTATTTAATCAATTTTTATTGTTTTTAAAATAGTTTTCAGTCATGATTTTTTTAACCCCTTGAGGGGCAAGCAAAAATGACTCTAAATATTGAATTCTCACCGGAATAATCGAAACATTTTATTTTTAAATAAGAAAAAGCAATTTTTCAACGATTTTCCTCCAAAGTTAAAAATATAAAATTTAGTAAAAATTTTCTGGTGAGAATCTTGTTTAAATTAGGTGGGCTATATTTTATCCACCGCCCCTCAAGGGGTCAATCTATGTCTATCGCGGGCAGACGATTACGTAAGATAAATACGTTTACACATTAATTAATATAAATAGCTCATCATTTTTTTTTCAACTTACATGACATAACGAAATTAAAACATTCATCCTTCAATAAATAAAACAATAAAATATAAATAAAACGGAAATTTAAGACATGTGATCAAACTATATACTTAAACCACTAAAATGGTCAGAATAAAAAAAAAAGGCAGAACAAAATAGGGATTTTTGGCGATTTCTTCGGCTGTTAACTCCAATACAAAACTATCGCTTTTAATAAATTTCAAAACTTTATTTAAACTAATTACTATTTTTCATATAAATATGATTTTTTTGGTATTGTTAGTGCGCATTTTAAAAAGTATTGAATGTGTTGTCAATTAAATAAATGATTTTCCTCTGTATTCTATAACCCGGGAAGCCCGGGTATATCCCCTTGTTACAATTGATTTCCGAAAAAGAGTCAGGTCTGTGGACATCATTTCCATGGATATTGTGGTTATAAATACAGTATCTACGTAATAAAAAAGATTACTTTTTAATAAAATATTTATCATGGTCGGGGAAAATACAAACATGATGTTATATAAGTCCAAGGCAATATAAAAACGTCCTTTTTTACACTTTACTTTGATTTATTTTTCAAGAAAATTTACCACTGAAAATGTACATTTCTGGGAGAATGACTTAGGTACAGTTAGCCAAAAAAATTGGTAAACACCCGAAACATTTTAATCTGCAAAGTACCATCCAAAAGAAAATAGAAAAAAAAACATTCGGCTAAAAATTATCTCCTCTTTCAATTTATACATTTTTAAAAACTTAGGGTTCATATCCATGCTTAAATTGTATCAAACTCCGTAATATGCAGTACGAACATCTAATTTTGACATCCTATTTGGCTTTTTCGGTAAATTTTACTTTGGGATACCATACGGCAAGTCATTCGGCCGAGTAGTTTAGGAATTACGAAAATTTAAAATTTGGATCTCCTAACGTTAAATTCATTTGAAACAGTTGCAAAACAGATTCCAATGCAGGTATTTTTAAGGCATAGCATAAAAACCACTTGAGCTGTAATTTTGGATTCCCATATTTGAAGCTACTAGAAACTGATTTCTACTTTAAAAAAAATTAAGTTACAGTTCATATTTTTTCGAAAATTAATTTAAAAATATATTTATTTCTAAACTAAATTTTGGAAAGGATTTTGAATTGTAACCTATAAATTTTTTTTAATCGAAAATGGATTTCCAGAAGCTTTAAATATGCTAATCCAAAATTACAGCTCAATCTGGCAAGTAGTTCTTGAATTATGCTTAAAAAATCTGTTTTGCAACGATTACAAATGAATTTAACATTAAGAGTTCCGAACTTTAAACCTTCGTAGACCAAATGACACCCTGTTTGGTATATCCATGGTAAACTTTTCCAAGAAAGCTAAATACGATGTCAAAATTAGATGTTCGTCTTGAAAAATTTAGAGTTGGTACAATTGCCGGATAAAGACTGTGTGCTAATATTATGAACTTCAATTGACAATATTAAACTGTTTACTTATCTTTTTAATTCTTACTCATACTCCATGTATTTAATGTTTATTTTTTTAACGTAACTTTTTTCTGTTGACTTGTGTGGCAACAGTGTGATTTGTTGATATCGCCATAGAAGTAAGAAGAACTTACTCTCTTCTTACTTCTATGGATATCGCAGCTTGTTCCATGGCGAAAGTCAGTTAGCTATATTTTCATTAAGTAATCTTCGTAATGTTTATTCATATTTATTTTTCTTAATTAAGTTAATTTAATCTTGTTTGTTAATTATCTGCTGAATAATTCAAGTGGTTATGTCCCCAGACTTGCATTCCATTGCGCGATAGTTACGGTAACGAGAATTAGGCCTAACCAAGGGAAAAACGTGTTTTTAAAATTTGAACTGTGTTTGGTTAGTTAATTAAGATAAAAATGTGGAACTTTTTACGACAGATAAAGTTGTTGGCTCTGAGAATGGAGGATATTCCATTTTCGTTTTGATCACGTGATCAAGGTAAAAATTTCTAGCGTAAAGAATGGAAGTCTCCGTAGACGTGTAATGTAAATCCCCGCTAGCCAATGAAACAGTTCATGAGGCAAAGCAGTAGTATCTTCCCTTCTTATCAGTTAGAAGTTCCTTGGGTAAATTACCGGTATCACGTGACTTTTTCAGCCTCGAACCCATATTTGGAATATCCTCCATTTGGTCAGATGGAAATGGATGGTGGAAGGCTTGCTAATGGAAAAAGAAAATGCGTTCGAGGTGTGCTCTGGCGAGATCGTACAGCCAGAACCGGTTCCCGACGACGCTGAAGCTGCAGATCGGAACAAATATATCAGTGACTTAGCCAGCTTCAATAAAGGCAACAGAGCGGCTCGAGGTATTTTTTCAAGAACTCTAGATAGTAGAATATGCGACCTCGTATCGATGTGCAAAACTGCAAGAGAAATATGGCTGAAACTACACGAACTGTTTGAGCAGAAAAATACCCAAGCTCAATATGCGTGCCAGATGCAGTTCTCATCGTTTGTGCGAGATCCAACAAATTCAATGGCTATGCACATAGCAAAACTAGATCGCCTTGTGTCACGGATGTCTGATTTAGATATCAAACCAAATGACTTTGTAGTAATGAGTAAGCTTCTGGAAACATTATCTAGTGACTTTGAGCCACTTAAAATGGCTTGGTGTGCAAGACCTGAAGAGCAACAGACACTAGTGGAGCAGAAGAAATTACTTGTTGCAGAAGAGCAAAGAAGAATGACAGAATCTTCTAGAGAAACTGAATTAAGTGCCTTATTTGCCAAGTCTAGTTTGGGAAAGGTTCACAGTGCTGCAAAAAAGTATGACAAGCATGCAAACAAGCAGGGGAAGCAGTATAAATGCTTCAGATGTGGTAAAAGGGGCCACATGAAACGATACTGTACTGTTAAGAACTTTAATAATGTGCATGAGAGAAAACCAAAAGAAGAAGTTTTTATTAGTGAATGCCTTGTAGCTAATAGTGATGACACATGGGTCATTGATACAGGTGCCACACAACATATAACTAACAGAAATGATGTCTTTCAATGTTTCACACACTATAAGTGCCCAATAGAAGTAAGGGTTGGTAACAGTTCCACAATGAAAGCATATGGTCATGGTAGAATATCTGTGAAAATGTTAGTTAATGGCAGCTGGAAAGACAGTGTAATGGAAAATGTGTTATATGCACCAGATGCTTCGAGAAATTTATTTTCTGTAAGTCAAGCTCTAGACCATGGGTCAAAATTTAACATGTGTAACGATAAATGTGAATTTGTAAAACCGAAAGGGATTGTTGCTGTGGGAATACGCCAAGGTAACCTATTCAAACTGCTATGCAAAATAATAGTACCTGAGGTAAACAGTGCAACTAACATTGTTACAGTGCTCTCTTCTGAAGCTCAACTTGCTGAATCAAACTCGCTTCAACTCTGGCATGAGAGGCTTGGACATTTGAATAAGCAACATGTGAAAAAGTTTCTTCACACTCAAGGTATAGAAGTGCGAAATGATGGTGAGTTTTGCGAAGCATGTGTGTTAGGAAAACAACATAGACTACCATTTCGAAATCGTCAACAACGAGCTAAGGATGTTGGGGAGGTTATCCATACCGATGTCTGTGGACCAATGGAAAGAGAATCTTTAGGTGGTGCCAATTACTATGTATGTTTTACTGATGATTACTCTAAATTCAGAAAAGTGTATTTTCTCAAGCATAAGTCTGAGGTCTTGTCAAAATTTGAAGAATTTTGCATTTTCTTCAAAAATCAAACAGAGAAACCAATCAAGGCAGTTCTTAGTGAGGGTGGTTTGGAATATGACAACAAGATGTTGAAAAGTTTGCTTCAGAAAATGGGAGCAGAATTTCGATACAGCACACCCTATACACCTCAACAAAATAGATCTGCTGAACGAAATAATCGAACTTTTGTCGAGTTAGCAAGATTAATCATGATTGCAAAAGATTTACCAAAATCCCTGTGGGCTGAAATAGTCAATGCTGTAGTACATATATTGAATCGTGCTGGAACATCAGCAGTTGAACAAAAGTTCCCTTATGAAGTTATTTGTGGTAAAACTCCAAGACTCAATCATCTTCGAATTATTGGCACAGAATGTTTTGTTCATACCCCCAAGGAGAAGCGCAAGAAGTGGGATCAGAAAGGCCGAAAAGGCATTTTAGTTGGCTACTTAGACGATGTTGATGGTTATCGTGTATGGTTCAAAGATACAAGGAAAATCGAGAGAACAAGAGAAGTAGTGTTTTCTCCTGAATCTGTATCAACGTCGACCATTGTTGCAATTGAGACGGAACAGCTTAGCATAGATGAAAGTCCTGCTCTTGACAGTGATGGAACTGAGTTTCATGCAGATGAAACCTCTGAAAATGTGCAGCATGATAGAAACCTGGGGAATAGGACGTAGTTAAAGGCACCTGAACGTCTTATTGAATGCTGTATTGTAGAACAGATCGAACCAGAACACTACTACCAAGCAGTTAAGTCAGAAAAGGCAAATGAATGGCAAGCTGCAATGGATGAGGAAATCAAATCATTATCAGAAAACGGTACTTGGTATTTGACAGACCTACCAGGAGGAAGACGAGCTATTACAAACAGATGGGTATATAAATTGAAGTGTCATGCTAATGGTGACATTGATCGGTTCAAAGCTAGGCTTGTAATTAAAGGATTTTCTCAAAGAAAAGGTATAGATTATTCAGAAACCTTCAGCCCAGTTGCACGTTTTGAAACTATTCGAGCCTTGTTAAGTGTTGCAGCAAATGAAAATTTAGATCTGGTACAGTTTGATGTTAAAACTACATTCTTATATGGGACATTAGAAGAAGAAATCTATATGAAACAGCCAGAAAGATATGATGACAACTCAGGCCGTGTGTGTCGACTAGTTAAAAGCCTCTACGGGTTGAAACAGTCACCAAGATGTTGGAACAAGCGATTTAAAGAGTTCCTGGAAAAGTATGGTCTAACAGAGAGCAATGCTGATCCATGTTTGTTTTGCAGTAATGAGAAAGAACAGAAGTTGTTATTAGCATTACATGTTGATGATGGACTTGTTGCCACAACTCCTCAGATCAAGAGTCATTTCCTTGAAGAATTACAGCGCGAGTTTAAGGTAACATACAAAGATGCTGAATATTATCTTGGTGTAGAAATAAAAAGGCTAACAAGTGGGGATATTGCTATTAGTCAACAAAATTATGCTAATAAAGTTTTGGAACGATTCAACATGAAAGATGCTAACCCAGTTTCTACTCCCATAGAAAAGGATAATGTCTCAGGGGAAGATAATGTAGAGATTGATTCTGACAAAGTCCCTTACAGACAAGCTGTAGGCAGCTTGATGTACATGGCTGTTGCTACCCGTCCAGACATTGCCTTTGCTGTGTCATATTGTTCTCAGTTCTTGGATAAAGCTGAACAGAAACATTGGTCAATGGTAAAACGAATAGTAAAGTACATCAAAGGAACACCTAATTTTGCTTTAGAGTGTTTAAGTCTGATTTTCATCCTGGTGTCTTAGAAGCATACAGTGGTGCAGATTATGCCAGTGACACAAAAACCAGAAAGTCAGTATCTGGTATTGCATTTTTATACAGTGCAGGAGCCATTGACTGGGCAAGTCGTCGACAGCAATGTGTCTCATTAAGTACCACAGAAGCAGAGTATATAGCTGCAAGTGAGGCAACCAAAGAAATGGTTTGGCTGAAACGCCTCTTTGATGACATTGCCCCATTAACATCAACTCCTATTCTGCAAGTTGATAATGCAAGTGCAGTTCGTTTAGCTAAAAATCCTGAGTTCCATCAGCGAACTAAACACGTGTATATTCCATATCATTTTGTAAGAGAAAAGTGTTTAATTGGTGAAATCAGTGTCCAGCACATTGATGGTGAACATCAAATTGCAGAAATTTTTACAAAAGCCTTACCTAAAAGACGTTTTGAAATGTTACGGACTCTCCTGGGTATGGTAAGAGTGCCATAATTGCAAGTTCAAAGGGAAGTGCTAATATTACAAACTTCAGTTGACAATATTAGACTGTTTACTTATCTTTTTAATTCTTACTCATACTCCATGTATTTAATGTTTCTTTTTTTTTAACGTAACTTTTTTTCTCTTGACTTGTGTGGCAACAGTGTGATTGTTGATATCGCAGCTTGTTCCATGGCGAAAGTCAGTTAGCTATATTTTCATTTATTAATCTTCGTAATGTTTATTCATATTTATTTTTCTTAATTAAGTTAATTTAATCTTGTTTGTTAATTATCTGCTGAATAATTCAAGTCTGTGGCGTAATGGTTTTGGTAGGAGTTCATGAGGAGACTTATCGGGTTTAAATATGGAGCTTTTATTCAACAACGGGCATAGGGTTGGCAGACAAGATCTTATAATTTCGTCCTCCCTCCGTAATAACAATAAAACAATCTTAATTAAATATAAACTCAAAAGTCAACTCGCGTAAGCTTCGTTTCTCCGCAGCGTGCTTAAGCTGCGATGGTGGAGTTCATTTCAAATCCACATCTAGATTTCATCTCACTCTAAATCTGCTCTTGTTCCCAGGATAAGCTCCAGCCACACAGGCCACTTTTCCGACACCAAAACTACTCACGCTAACTAACTGCTAACTCACTGAACTTCAACTACTGACCAACTAACTGACCGCTTAACATATTTTCGCTCCCCTATTTATTTTGTTGTTGTTTATGACCCTATTGGGCCCGGTGAGTAGCTTTCTATTTCTGTATAGCTGTCTAACTCCACAACCAAGATAAACTACAAGAGACAGATACGACTGAAACCAAATAAACCGGCACTACGAAGTACCACCACTGACAAGATTAACTCCTATGCGGCAGCATCAATCCAAACCCGACAGTGACTATAAATCTCATTCAATAACTGAGAAAACAAAGCCAACTCTTCACCACCCTTACTCCCCATTGCAGAAAAGATCTCTTCGTACGACATACTCTTCAACATCGATAACTTTCCAAAAATCTTATCCCGGATCCTACAAAATTTCTTACATCTCAATACCAAGTGTTCCTCTGTTTGCTCCTCGCCACCACACAAATCGCACTTAACATCTCCACTTCCCCGAAACTTCTTATGACGAACCAGAGTAAGAACAGTCTTAGTCAGAAACCGAGCAAAAATTACACCACTCTCCCTCCGAAGGCTCTGATGCGAGTGCTCTATGTTGGCGTAATTCCAACCACGACCTAAATGATCAATCCTATATTGGTTCCAATCCCATACAGACTCCCTCTGTTTATTATTTCTCACAACCATCATTCAGTCCTCGGGAGAAAACCATGGAATATAAATATTGCTATACGGGCCCTTCGTGGCCAGCTCATCTGCACACTCGTTGATTTCAATTCCTTTATGTCCTGGCACCCAGATAAACTCCACCTGAAACTGATCCATCCTCTTCCTGTTAATCTCATCCCTTAGCATGGTAATAACCGCCACAGACTTACGATTGATCTTATCAAGGGCCATCAAAACACTTTTTGCATCCGTGAAAAACATATATCTCCCTCCCTCCACCATATAATATTTAATGGCTACCAATAATGCAATCGCTTCCGCAGTAAAGATAGAATTGATGTTGGGAATTTTCAACGCCATCCGATTACTCGTAGGTTGGTTGACCATTCCAATCGCAGTCATGTTCCCTCTTTTGAATCATCTGTTGCAATGATGATCGCCTTATCTCTGTGCATCTGATAAAAACTGCCAAATGAATTCCTAATTACCTCCTCTAGGAAAACTTTATTCTGGAACGGCCAGGCATTAACATAAATTTTACAATTTTCATTCACCTTGGTGCCCCACTTGTAAGTAATCATTTCGTTAACGTTCGTGTTATAGCGACTGAGGATATTCAGTTCCCTGTGGAGTAAATCCCTTGACAGAACATCAGTATAATCTTTATATTTAATTTCTGAAATTGTCCTTTTTATAGCCAGAAAATCTCTTCTTAAATGGCTACTCCAGACCCCGCTCTCTTGTACTAACACTGGGATTGGGCACCACCTTGGCATTCCACTGGCCCATCTAAGGCCCACATTATGTATTACTTGAAGTTGGCGACTTTCAGTTTTGTTAGAGTGCGTGAGAATCCTCGGGTTACCATCCAGAAGAGATCCCATCATACTTTTTGTGATTTTTAAAAGATATTTGGTTTCAGTACCCCAACTCCTACAAGCAATAACCTTCAGCATGTTCAGTCTTTTACTCGATTTCTCTTTCAGCATAGCAATATGGTTCTTAAGATTCCCTTGACTGTTTAAATGAGCTCCTAAAACTCTTAACTTCTCAGAAAAGTCTACCTCCTGACCTTTAATCTTAAACTTCTCCACATCCTCGTTCCACCTCCCTATCTTCATGATTTGGCACTTGTTTGGATTCACCTCAAGATTCCAAGCACACAGCCATTGGATTATCCTTATAAGATTCTCCTGTAAAATATCCCTTAACCACTCCAAATTGTCATGAAATCCATAAAGAAAAATATCGTCTGCATAAATCACACAATGAATACATGAGTCAAAGATATCAGCTAGGTAGATGGCAAAAAGAAAAGGAGACAGAGGGCTGCCCTGTAATAAACCCCTCTGATACATGAATGGCATCGAAAACACGCCCCTCCACTTAACCCGAATCCTCAACTCCTGCATAAGATTCCGGATCAAAATACTCAGATCTGCACCTAGCCCTAACTTTTTTAGTTTTAACAGAAGACCATCCCACCAGACATTATCATAAGCACCTTTAATATCTAAAGCCACTAAAAATCCCTTCTGTTTGGCTTGCCGACCTCTTCGAATATCCCTGTAAATCCTGTAAAAAGCAGCCTCGCAGTTTCTGAACGACATAAAACCATAGTGATTCCTATGAAAGATTTTGTTTTTCATGCTCCAATTGAGCAGGATATCCAATATCATCTTTTCAAATATTTTTTTACTGGTCACAGTCAAAGCAATTGGCCTGTACCCCCTTATGTCATTCATATTCTTACCAGGCTTTTTAATTTGCAGCATAATGACTTCTTTCCAAATCTCGGGGATTTTTTTTTGTCTCGAGAATCCTATTATACATCTCCAGCACCTGGGATAACGCCTTGGTTTTTAGGTTTTTAAAGAAATTCATTTTGATCCCGTCTATATCGGGTGATGTAGATTTACTTTTCCTGATGGTCCTCTTCATATGGTCCAGCTCATCTTCTCCCGAGAAGTCAATAGGTATGCCATGAAGGATCGGAGAATTTTGGAAAATAGTAGCTAACGAATTTGCTTAGGAAACCGCATCTGGAGGACAGTTTGGAAAATTGAAGTCCATATTCGCCTCCTCTTCCTTCAACTTGCTAATTCCACGGATAATTTTATAAATGCGGGAACCCCTTCCAGCCTCCCTGGCAACAGAATCCCAAAAGTTCTGGTTGTCCTTCTTAATCTGCTTCTTCAGTTTGGCGTTATAAAACTTGTATTTGCACCATAAGTCCAACTGACCTAACCGGACAGCCTTCCTGTGATAAAACCTCTTAAGTGCCAAAAGCTGACAATCCCCAATCCGGGCGGAAGGTTCCCCCCACTCACTGGAATCCTCTCCGTACACTGGACCATAGCCTGGGCGATATCCTTTGACCACCTGCCCAACCCCTCTGCATAAACATCATCATCCAAACCATCCACAGCTGAATAAACTCATTGCCAATTGACCTGGGACTAGTACTTTTTCTTATCGCAACCACCACTAAACCTTTCAAAAATTCTGATTGGGTAGTGGTCCGAACCCAACGGATCCGAAAAACATCTACCCGGAAGCCCCGAGCTAAACTATCCAACACATTGTCAAATCCAATAATGACCCCGTACCTCCACCCTTACATCTCGTAACCTCATCTAAATTCATTAAAATAGCATCCGTGTGAATAATCCAGTTCATCAAATTCATCATTTTATGAGCTCTAGGATTGTTTTGCCAATTAAGGAAATTAATGTTGAAGTCCCCAACTATAATGTAATCCTGCCCGATCAGATCTTTGATACTCTCCAACCACCTAATATCGGCAAACCCCTTCGGTGCATAGATGCTGATGATTGCAATCCACCTTTTTTTATACCATATTTTGATCCCAAGCGCCTCGTGATCCCGGCCAATCATAGGCAGCTGAAGTCTTTTGACAGAAAGTCGCTTCAACATCGCTAGCAGCAAACCACCTCTGAAGGATAAATTAAAATTGTTACTAAGAAGCGTTTCCTGAAACGCCCAAACAATACAGTTACGGAACATCCCAGTACGAAGCCAGGGTAAATTAGACCTAAGTCCTCTAATATTCCACTGACATAAAAAAGTGTCCATGAACAATTACAGAAAAACACACTAAGAACACAGAACAACTAAGAAACACAAAAACTTTCAACACTTACCCCAAAAAGCATCGT
This sequence comes from Maratus speciosus, assembly GCA_963932465.1. Taxonomy (NCBI): domain Eukaryota; kingdom Metazoa; phylum Arthropoda; class Arachnida; order Araneae; family Salticidae; genus Maratus; species Maratus speciosus. The sequence continues at coordinate 488,307,063 of OZ010796.1, read as the reverse complement.
ACAAGTAAATCCAGAATAAATACCGATCCACCAGCTGACAATGGACAGAAACACTAGTACCAAATGACCTACCACAAACAAGTCCATGACTCTTATCCATTTTCCGGATCAACCAACATTTTGTCGATCTCTGGAGCTAGACATTCCTGTAACAACAATCTTTCTCCTTCCTGGGCTTCTTTTGTTAATTTTAATTTTTTCTCTCTTAACTGAGTATAGAACTCCCCCATGATATCTCTTTTTCGAATTTTGCTTTTTACTGTCGTTTCTTCTTCATTTCCTTCCAACCCGTTTTCGACTTCATTTACTGATTTTTGTTGTAAGCTCACCATAGCTTCGCACATATTCATTACGATATCCATTATCTCGTTAAACTTTTCTTCCATAAGTACAGCTAACTTGTGATAATTACTTTCATCGTTCACTTTTTCAATGTTTATTTTTGTTTTAGCCGCGTAACTTTTAGCTGTTTTCAAGTTGAATTGTCGTCTAGCTTCGGCCAACGTGATGTGATTTTCACTTTTAAACTTTTGAATTTCCACCTCTTGTTTTTTTATTTCGCATTCCTCGTCATCAGCTTCATGATTTTTCTCGCAGTTTGCACATTTGACTTCCACTTCCTTACATATCAATTCAGGAGGATTTTTCCCACATCTTTTGCATCTTTTTTCATTTGTGCATTTATTAGTTCCGTGGTTAAAGCTTTGGCATACGTTGCATCTTCTTGGCCTGTCAACAAATAGACTTATTTTCTGCCTCATATAAAACATTTTGATGTATTCTGGTAAATCATGTTCATATATGGTTATAAGCACCGTTCCCGTGGGAACAGCCCGACCTTCGTGTCTCGTTGTAAATCTTCTGATATTTTGAATAGTTATTTGATTTTCTTCTTCAATCTCTTCTTGGATTTCCTTCAATGTTATGTCAGTATCAATTCTGAAAATTAAAAATCTTGAGGTTATATTCTCGTTCATTAGGTTGGTTGATTGGTTGATTTTTTGACGGCCGATTATCTACACTAGGGATATAGGCCCGAGGGGGGAGTGCCCTTCGTGGGGGTCTTTCTAAGGGAAACTAACCCGTATTTGCGCATGGAAATCCATGGCTCGAAGAAAACCACGAAAACTCTCGTTCATTAGGATATGCTTAACTTTAGTTTCAAATATTTTTTCTCTGTTTACGATCTCATTGGCGCATTCATAGCTTTTCGTAGTAATTAGCATCTTGTTGTTCCTGGTCTATCTTACCGTACCAATTTCCTTATAATGTTCAAAGCTCTGTTTTATTTCCCTTTTTAGCTGGATCGGGTTTAGCTTATGGAGCCCGCCCTCTTCACTTTCCGTAATAATAACATAGTCTTTTAAATTCGGTATCATGTTAATTTGCTGCTTAGCCTTCCTGCCATCGCTCCAATTATATTTCTTGAATTCTTCATTGTTGAAACCTATACTTTCTTTTATCTTTACTTCCGTTCCCGACATTGTTCAAAACCGTGCCTGATGACCAGTCCAAAGTACCCAGACTGTCAACACACACTTAAAATTATCTACACACAACTACAATTTCAAGCGAAAACACAAACACTATTATATTACGATACACAATACTTACTCTCACCACACTATAAGCAAAACCCTCAACGCGCACGTGGGCTTACAGCTACCGCCAAAAACACCACACACCTCCCCTATTTATACTCTGGCAGACTGAGCAAATAAATTTGCATATGGTTACCGCTAACTCGCGGAACAGTGAACCCCTAATTAAAAATGCACTGCGGACAATTAGAGTGCCTCTAGACTAGAGTTACGTCTTACACCATGTTCACCTTCAAACCACTAGAGAGCCTCTGTAACAAAGTTACTGGTTCCTTACAAGACCACCCCGAAGCTTATTTTTCAACATAAACTGAAAAAAGACCAGTCGATTGGCTTCCCGTTTGGAATCCTAAGTAGACCGGGAGCCGGCAGCACAGACAACCACCTCATCGAGTTGGAGGCTGAAATTCCAGAATTAGCTAAAACTCGATTCCCACATTAAAACGCAATCGGTCTGCCAAGTCATATCTTGGTGGAAAACACCTAAAAACCCGATTTTAGCGGTCGACGCGTAGGTTTACCATTGCGTTTTCCTGCACCCAAAGTTATGAAAACATAGTGGACTGGGAGCAGGAAAACACAATGTTAAACCTACGAGTCAACCGGTAAAATCGGGTTTTTAGGTGTTTTCCACCTAGATATGACTTGGCAGACTGATTGCATTTTAATATGGGAATTGCGTTTTAGCTAATTCTGGAATTTCAGCCTCCAACTCGATGAGGTGGTTGTCTCATGGTTCGTACGCCTCCTTGAGTTTTGCAGACTAGATAATTTTTCGGCACCAATATTATCTTATGGAAAATCTCTTCTTAAAAGAAGGCGAAATTTTGCGCGTTTAACCTAGATTTCTTTTTCTTAAAAAGGGGCTGTTCAAATATTGCATAAGCATGTTTTTGGCAATTTTTGACCCCCCTCCATCCTTGTCAGCAAAAATAAGCAAATCGCAACCCCCCTCCCTTAATAATTATGTAAGCAAATTACAACCCCCCCCCCCCACTTTTTTTTAACAGTAATAATTTAATTTAAAAAAATTAGGACTTAATTCAAATTTTTAAAAAACTCTACACGACTTTAAAAAAATAATAACGAAATGCTTGTTTTATTTCCTTACTATTCTATTTAAGAAAATTTCTTAGATCACAATTTTAGAAGAACTTGGCCATTTGTAAAATTTAAGTTTGAACATGCCCATATCTATTCCGATGCTGACACGGCTGCTCAAGCCATTTTTCCATATCTGTTATGATATTGGTTTCCAGTTTTAGTTGATTATCTTCATCGCTTTCTTTTCGGATGCAATCTTGATCAACTTCATATTCATTGATCCTCTCAACATCTTCCATGAATTTCACGACGCACATAAGTTAATTTGCTCGACGAGCAGCAATTCTCAATGGTCGTATAAGGCAGGCCTTCTCCCTTTTTTCACTGTGTTGAATTTTTTTGTGTCTGTTTGATGACTTCTGAGATCAGGGCCGAAGCTAGGGGGGGGGGGGCAGAGGGGGCACGTGCCCCGGGCGCCGCTTTAACAGGAGGTGAAGGGGGCGCCAAAATGAAGATTTTGTTTGACGTTTGACACAAGAATGTATATATATATATTATGAAATTTGTATAAAAATGTCTCGCAGCTGGAAAATTTAAAAGGAAAACTGAACCAAATGCATTAAACTTTACAAATAGATAAAAAGATTCATTACAATACAAAATTTCAAAGTATCATGCCTATGCGTTTGCTTTCTATCTTTTAAATCACTTCCTGTGAGGAGAATCCGAGGGAGAATCATTACCGTTTTTCAAGGTCAGTCTCTATTGTGGGACACTCTACTGTCCACTTCGGATAACTACCAAAGGAGAAGTGACCTCTCAGTCTAGATAAAAAAATTCCATGAAAGCTGTTTGTTTTTTTCCCGCTGAACTGTGTTGAGCTTCCTTTCTTTCCCTTTTTTTTTTTTTTTTTTTTTTCTTTCCGTCTTGCCATGGGCGCTGACTGCCCAGGACAACGGGAAGGGGAATGCACAGAGTAAAATTCTTAGTAAAACCTTTCTTTTTTAGATATCGACCTCATTTAGACTATGCAAAAAAAAAAAAAAAGTTTAAAAAGATTAAAATGCAATTCTTTTCAATAACTTTTCAAAGATTTTAATGGATCAATGTTTGACAAAGCTGATTACGTAGTTCAGTTTTATATATTTTAAATTTAAAAATAGGTTGTCTGTTAGATATTTAGTAAAATTCTTTTTTGTAAATTTACTTTGTGGTGGAAGGGGGGGGGGGCGCCAAAATCCATGTTTGCCCCGGGCGCCAAAAAGGCTAGTTTCGGCCCTGTCTGAGATGCATGATATTGGCCACAACTTCCACAAGTTCTTGTGGATAATTGCGACTTTATGGAAGGGCAAAAGTAGTCATACGGCATCTTTAAAAATCCCTTTGCTGTAATATTCAGATTTAAGGCCAGACGGAGACTTAAATCTATAAATTCCCCTCCTCACTTGTAATGATGTCATTTGACGATTGTATCATTTTAATTAGAAGAGGAATGAATCGTCCTTTTAATATACGAAATAATCCACTACGTGCGGGAGAACAACAATTCTTTTCTTCGCATTTTACAATTTGCAGCAAGTATTGACTTTCTTGTATGTGCTTCGAATTTCGAATACCAATCCAAGTCATAACCAAGAGAGTCTGGTTCGCCTGAGTCAACATATGTGCCAGTAACAGGATAACCGTCAATGTTTAATGAGTTCCAGATTTCTGCGAGAGTTTTACCAGCATATACAAAGTTATTTTGCTCCATTTCTTCATCAATAGTGCAACCGTTCTCATCGAGATAGGAACCATAATGGTCATGAAGGAGTATAAGACCAGACAGTTCTCGACTGAGTGGTGCCATTCGTCTTTCTACTCGATTATATGCACTTCCAGGAGCATTGCCCGCTATGAAAATTCCATCTAAATCATGCTTTTTGAAATGGTTAATAGCAAATGATATAACTTTCTGGTAGCGGGGATTCTCGCTTGGACCTCCATCAACCGTAAATATGATTACAGGTTTGATGAAACCCTCTTCTGTTTTCACTAATTTTTCAAAGTCTTTGAGTGTTAATAGAGTTTCAAAATCCTGAGCATGAGTATTTGCTGTGGAAGAACTCAATGGTCGTAAAAGCTTTCTGAGAGGGATAAAAGAGAGTTGAGCCGCATAGCGGTCCAAAAGCGCAGGCAATCTTTATCCCAGATAACGTCAGAGATAAATAATCATCTCCAGAATCCCATTTCAGCAAGAACTGTCCAAAGGGAACTTCATGCTTCAAATGTTTATGGAATAGTTGCAATTCGTAAGCCATTGGTGTCATGGGTGTTCGTATTATTTTGTCACCCATCTGTATATGTATGCACCTAAAAGCAATTTTAGTACGTTTTATTTCTGCTGTGTGCGAATTTTAATTATTTACTCAAGCTGAATTTAGCACTAGAATTTTAACATTCCTTTAAGAAAATTTATGTCGCAGCTAGATATTAGTATTTTTTCACAATTTTTTTACATCGCCTGCAAACCGTTACATTTTTAACCGATAAAAATTTCAAAAAGTTCTGTCGATAAGAACTATTTTTCTTTTAGTATTAAACACGCCGAAGTTGAAAAAAAAATAAAAAAGAGAAAAATAAATATTCTTACAAGCGCTTTTACCGTTAAATACCAATATTTTTTCACGATCTTTTTACGCAGGTTACGAAAACATTGTATTTTTAACTCATAAAAATTTCGACAAGTTTGCACGAATTTTGTTTTTAACATTTAAATTCTCCACAACCTCCCTCCCTCGCTTTTTTCGCCATACTTTAAAATTATACATTGGCTCCAAAAATCAAAATACGGAAAAAAGAAAATATCAAAACCACATGTACAATCGTGGGGGAACAAAAGTAAACACCCCCTACTAACTCTGCATCTGCAACAGTGGCGTGGCGTCCGGTCATCGCTGGATGCGGCGATGACCAAGCAATATTTTAAAACTCTTAATAAGCTTTTAAAACTCTACGATCCAGTTTTAGCAGAACATTTGGAGTTCATGTATAAGTGAAGGTAAGATTTAAAGTTTCTTTTTTGAACATTCAACCATTGAATTTTAGAGTTAATAATTTTTCACCGCAAACTTAAATAATTGCGATGACCACCGAAAATTTTCACGCCACGCCACTGATCTGCAACTAATTATAGTACAAGAAAGTTACTGGTACCAATCGATTGGAAGTAAAGTCTACTTTTAAATGATGTACATAAAATTTATTTGGGGGCCATCTACAAATCAAAACAAGACCAAACTTTGTTTTTTCAATGGCAATATCCAATTTTGACAATATACTTTAAAACTTTGGTTCAAACTATGCCTAGAACCGAAATTTCTAGTCATTTGAATGATAAGTTTTTGAATTATAAACATTCGAAATTTAGAGCTTCTAATGTTAAATTACATTTTCATATTTTTATTAATATCTCCTGAAATTATAATCCTAATGCGATAATTTTGTGTGTGGTTATAATACTAAAAAACCCAAACGTAAATACATTGTAATTTTAAAATTCGTAATTAAAATTTTTTTTAAGTATGAATTATGAAATTAATATTTGAAAAAAATATGAATTGCAACCTACAATTTTTTTGATAGATTTATATTTATTATGCCCTGCTTTATGCGAATTCTTAATCTCATTTTTTTTTTTTCAAGTAGTTTTCGAATTATCATTAAAAACGGCAAAATGATGGCTTAAAGGGCAATCTATATGATGTGCAGAAAAACATTATTTGAAAAAACATATTTTAGTCATTTTATTGAAATATTTGGGCTGTCAATAGTTGAAACACATTAAGAGAGTAAAATGGTCATATTGGCAAGAAATAATACATGAATAGAAGTGACATAGTCATTCTGTAGCATTTCAACAACTGAGTATCGAACTTCAATTTGGATACATCTCCTAAAATATGCTCATTTTAAAATAATCAATTTCTCGGAAATTAATGGTACGAATTTCATATAAATTTGGATTTAGGCTAATTGAAGGGTGTAGAATTTATTTATGGTGTGAAACTTGGGTAATGCTATTGAAAAAAAACAAAGATTGGATTCGTTTTGATATGTAGATGGCCCCCTAAGCAGATTTGATATACATAATTTAAAAGTAGACTTTATTCCCAATTGTTTGTACCTGTAACTTTCTTCTACAAAATGTTGTTGCACAGTTAGAAGGGGGTGTTTACTTTTTTATCCACGACTGTACATTCACTTCTCTTTCCAACGTTGCAGTCGGTTTAACCCTTTAAGACCCGATGTATTTATAAACAAAGCAAGTTATGCCTGTAGAAAGTAAAACATGGACTGCACCCGCTACCTGCTGATAAAAAATGATACTTTACTCTATCTGCAAACCAGAACGATCGTTCGATTCGAGCTTTTATTGCATACGACACAGAAGAAAAATTTAAATGAATGTCAAACCAGCACGATTGTACGGGTTGGGTCTTAAAGGGTTAACAAAAATACACTTATTGACCCTTTGAATAAAATTCATTCCGAAAGTCACTTTTATTGAATTTCGCTTTTTCCGCGCACTTTTCCGTATATTAACATTACCAACACGAAGGTAACACATTTTGTTTTTAAAAAATATACTTAGTTTTATACAATCGCCCTGAAATTTTAATACGACATATCAGGACCTTGGAAGAGAAATGGCGAATCCCGAAATTGGGATGTTGGGAAACCAAGCTCAAAGTTTTGCAAGTAGTATTATAGAATATGGTACTACTCACTTTAGCTTGACACTGTGAGAATACTAAGGGTGAACCAGGGCAAAACGACTTACCTATTTGTTGCCTCCATCTAACTGACGTGGAAAAAACAAAAAATCGATTTTTCGAGTTCGCCCTTTCTCTTCCAAGCTCCTGATATTAACCTTTTAGAAATTTTGAGATTTAGAGAGAAAATAATCAGGTTGAAAATCGAATATTTTCCCATAAGAATAAACATTGCGCATCCATATTTACACTTATAAAGCAAACTTATTTTTGTGCTTTTGCTCTAAAATTTTAAAGCCTTAAGGGGAGAAGTCCCTTTAAAAATTTCAAAAAATTGATTTTTTTTTCATATTTTGAAAACATAATATCTCGAGAATATATTGGCAAGAGGAAAAATCAAAATATTCAATATTAACAGTTATCCCACTTTTAGTCGAGTGCGCCAGAGCCCGCATGTTGTGCTAGCGAAGAATAAACGAAGATCTTCCTCCCTTACTTCCTCAAGAACTTCAAGAGCATCTCCTACCAATCTACCAACATTTATCTAGAGATGACTTACTACAAAGATGCTTGGGTGGCCATACCCAGAACGCTAACGAAAGATTTAACGCAACAGTTTGGCGGTTATCTCCAAAACACCTGCATTCTGGACTACAAATTGTTGAAATTTGAGCATACATCGCCGCTGGGATATTTAATGAAGGCTACACTTCCGTTCTTATAGTTATGGATAATTTAAATATTGTTGTTGGCACCTATGCCAAAGTTTTTGCCGAAAACGCCGATGAGGCGCGAGTAACGAGATAAAACTGGAGGAGTCTTTTTCAGACAAAAGAAGCTCGTACAGCCCGAAAACAGCAGCAACTCGAAGAAAACCAGCTTTTCGAGTAATCCGAAAGTCTATTATATGCACCTGGGATCGCTGATTGATCGGTAAGTCACTGAAACCAATAATTTTATCGCACTGAAACTTTAAACGCGATTATCTTGAAACTATGTTTTCAAAAACTGCTCTCGCTGTAACTCAAAAAGTTACCGTTTGATTTGACTGATTTTTGGTGAGGCTTTTCTTTATATCATTACCAGAAGATTTACCTAAAGTTTAAAGGATTTCGCGTAAATAAACAATTTTTTAGGGATGAAAAATGTCGAAAAAAGTAGTACAAAATCCGAACATTTTATTAAAAACCGTACTTAATTTTTTACTTCATACTTTTTATCATTTTATAGGTTTATCCTTCCCGTGCACATGATAGAAAAAGAAAAAAAAATATTTTTTTTTTCAAATCAATAGAAAAAGAGTGACGAGTGCAGCACTTTTGGGCCTCACCCTTGAGACGCCCGAAGAAAAATTTTGCTGAGCCGCCATTTTTTAAAAAATAAAATAATTTTTTTTGTACTCTACAAAGATGTAATAAAGTTATGATACAGTTTCAAAATGATCCGATTATTTTATCACCTTTAAGAAAATAATGAAAAATGACTGATTTTGAGGCGTCTAAAGGGACTCTTCCCCCCCCCCTTAAACTAAAAACTTTTAGCTGTTGTTCTAGTGGTTGGATATTTTAGTTTAGAAATAACGAAATTTAGTGGTAAAATAATCAGTTTGAAAATTATGCGGATTTTTGACAGAACCCTGAGATAAATATTACTTATTTAATATAAAATTTCAACGTGTACTTACCACTATTTTCGAATAGTAATTTCAACAAAAATCTTAAACTCTTACTCATATTTTTTTTTTAGGGGGGCGCGATCAAATATTTAAAACCGTACCGTTTTCTACCGTCTTAGATGCATATTTTTGACAGAGCCCTGCGGTAAAACTAAAGTTTCCCGTTCCAGATCCGAATGGATCCATGCGGTCCTTCGAAGAAGGTCGCGTAGCGACCCTTCGTCCTCCAAGGCACCAAACGACGCCCAGTCGTCACGACACCAAACCCGTCAGTCGGAACAACTGCGCGCGGGACACGCTTGGCCAAAATGCATTCTAGAACTTCGCAAAGACTTTCCTGCGGCCTGATTTTGTTCGCCCCATGGACTGTTATGACGAATTCGATACTCAAGAAAACGTCTGCACCTGGGGCGACGCCGCACAATCGACTCATCTCGACGAACCACCAAGTGGCCAGTCGAGGCTAACCAGCGCAAAGAGGCCTGTCACTGACAACGAAATCGTCAAGCCGACTACCCATCACCCCAACGGAATCGATTAGACCTGACTACGAAAGGACAGGCCATTCACCTATTGGTATCCTGCAACTGTCGCGAGCAAACCACGAGGGATGCGACGCGACGGTTCCCTCGAGCACTCAGGGTGGTCAGTCTTGAGCACCCTGCTTAGTGGATCAGACGGACTACTGTGCTTAGTCTACCAACATCGACATCCACACAACAGCCCCCAAACCTACGCCGAAGGATATAGCCTTCCGAGGACATTACGCCGTAAAGGGGTCACAAGCCCCTTTAGGTACGGAGCTAGTCCACACCCTGTCCAAAGTCCCGGAGAACAGAACAGGGCGGTTCGCTTCTCAGGTCCAAAGTCGGGACCCAGAGCCCTAACACGATCCACGGCTAATCAAAGTGCGTATACATCAAGAATAGTTCCCAACAAACAATAGATGCAAGAGACCGCGTCCAGCGCGTGCTCAAAACACCAAACAGGCTTTACGCCCCAAGAGGGTCACCATGCCCCCTCAGATGACGAAAATCGTCCTACAGCCCAGGGGCCTACAGAAACTGAACGGGCGGAATTCGCTTCCTACAGACCACCCAGCCCCAGACCGCGCCAAGACTCCAGGCCCGACACACCAGTAGTATACAACTCTGGCACGCGCCACCATGCCAGAGCACATCAAGCAGGAGAAAGAGCAGGGCCTCCCAGTGGTTCAGGAAGGGGCTCTAACTGACACACACAATACTATTTTTTCTTGGCTTTTCCACATTTTAAACTTTTTTTTGCTATTTTTCATATCTTTCACACACACACAACATAAAGGACACCAAGGCTCGGAAGAGCCACGTTGCCACCCCTCCCGGAGGACACCTGCACACGGGGGCCCTGCTTTCGGTCACCTTCCACCAGTGTGGCCGGGTCGAAACCACAGCGCCCGCAGCCTGGCTCTCCGTCACCTCTCCTACTAAAAGGGTCGGGTGGAGAACACCAGGAGGAGGCCTCGCCGTGCATACTTCAGCCTAGGGCGTATCCTAGTTCACCTGGGACCACTAATGAGGCATATGCACGATTTGAACTGAGAGAGGCTCTGTATTCCGCATCTCAATCCTAAGCAGCTACACTGTAGCCACTCCCAGGAAGAACTGCGATAGATATTACTTATTTAATATGAAATTTCAAAACTGTACTTACCACTATTTTCGAATAGTAATTTCAACAAATATCTTAAATTCTTGCTTAAGTCCGCCACCTCCTTGACTAATGTATCTATGGGTAGGTGGTTTATCGGAATTTCGTTCAGAAATAGTTTTATGAAGAATAGAATTCGCCCTCTGGTGGGAGAACGTGGAACTAAAAGATTTGAGAATTTTTTTTCAGTGTGTGCGCAGCCCGCCTGCTAAACGGTACTGTACACTGTTAAAAATATCGTAAAAAATTACCTCTGTTTTTAAAGGCTATCTATTTTCTGACCAATGAGAACGATCCATATGCGTTTATGTGGCGTTCTTATTGGTCAGAAAATAGATAGCCTTTATAAACAGAGGTAATTTTTCACGATATTTTTAACAGTGTAGGCAGCGGGGACCCGTTTCAAGTTTCGTTCAGTTCGAGATTGGGTCTTTTTATGAGAATATGCAGTACAAATTTCAGGTTCATTTAAGAATATTATTGGCGATTCGGGGGCTAGAATACGCCATCTGGTGGAGTAAAGATGTAACTTCTCGCTTCAGGAAAGAGCCGTGCAAATGCATTGCATTACATGTATTTTAAGTTTGTTCAGAATGATTATTCTTTTGCACAATTTCAGATTTCCTGTGACATTCGTGTTCTGTCTTATATGACAAAGAAAAAAATATCCGAATCTGAATATCTAAAACTTTTAAATGCATTTACAATAAAGAATTATTTCACTGGCACTTTAGCAAAAGGGAAACTAAAGGGACAATTTTCCTATACCGAAGGTTGCGAGCAGAGCCTCTATGGACTTTACTCACGAATGGCAACAGCCACGCCTCTGCGGGGAAAAACTCTCCGAAAAAGACTGTTTATTGGACGAAGGGGGAGCAGTGTTCAAACGTTCTTCACGCCTATTGGTGTTTTTCTTCTGCTTACCCGCAGCTGACGTCACATGGGTAAAGTCCATAGGCCGCTTTAATGGACTGTATTCCAAATCTGGGTTCGAGGCTGAAAAAAGTCACGTGGTACCGGTAATTTACCCAAAAAATTTCTAACTAATAAGAAGGGAGGCTACTACTGCTTTCCTCATCAACTGTTTCACTGGGTAGAGGGGATTTACATTACGTCTACGAAATCTTCCCTTCTTTACGCTAGAAGTTTTTACCTTGACCACGTGATCATAACGTAGTTGGAATATCCTCCATTCCAAATAACGGGCCCGGGCAACGCCGGGCGGCTCAGCTAGTTTCTAATAAATTCGATAATTAGCAGGAAATTAATCTGAAATTAAACTAATTTTAAAATAAAATAAAGAAAAGAAATTATTTATAAACTAAACATTTCCCTGATTGGTTGGTTGTGTTTATGACGGCCAATTATCAGCACGAGGGATATAGGCCCTAAAGGGGTGAGTGCCCTCTGTGAGGGTCTTTCTAAGGGAACCTAACCCGTATTTACGCTTGGAAAACCAAGGTTTGAAGAAAACCACGAAAACTCCGAACGATTAGGACGACGGGCGCGATTGGGATCGAACCCAGCACCTCCCGTCTACCAGCTTCGAGAGCAAAACCTCTCGGTCACTGGTGGGGCCCAAACATTTTCCTGAAAAGTTCTAAAATCCACATCATCAGAAGCTCACATAACGCGACTTTTACCGTAGAACAATGAAAAAAGCTGTAGGACACAGAAATAGAAAAAGCATTGAGAAAGGTAGCGATAGCTGTCCTACAGCAGCAGAAAAAGAAAAAAAAAAACAACCTGTTCGTGACGTTACCTTGCACTTCTCGGCACCAAACAGACATGTTTTTACAGCGGGCGCTGGTCTTTATAGTCTGGAACCCAAAGAAAAATTGGTTGTTTTTCATTGGCGGATGTATATGGTGCACAGTCTCGCTAAAACAGATGAGTTTGGAGTGAATCATCGTTCATGAGTTAAACAAGATGATGATGCCGTACTGTAAACATTCCACTAACGTATTCATTTTTAAAAAGCGATCTCTTCATTTCTGTATTCTCTAAACTTTGAAATGTTGAAGTTGATCGTATGTGTACTTTTTTCTAGTTTTATTTTATACGTTTCTGCCTTTCCTGATCCTGGGCGATGGTCAAGAGGTTACGATAAGGTAATTGTATATTTTTAATTATTGAAATTCAACTCACTTTAAAGATTCATAATGATTTTTATACTAATATGAGTATGTTTGATGCTTATTTTTTAATTTCTGTATGCTTACCGTTTAATTCAATTTACAAATTAACTGTAATGTTAGTTGGTCGTCGTGATCGACATTAAATATAAAAGTATGAAATTTCCTGTGTCACAATTTAATTTTAGACAAGTCGGAATTCGCGACAGAAAAATAAAAATAATGTGAGATTTTTCCACACTGTGTTGCGTTTTGATTCTTGAGAGTGATGTTAAAGTCAACCTAATTTTGCAAATGAAGTTTAAAATATTGTTTCAGGGAAAAAAACTGAATATTTGATATTCGAAAATGAATGAGCCTCTTTGCATGTTCATTTTTCTACTTAAAAGTTGAAATTTATATTAGAGATATGATTGTAGATTACTTTTTCATAATTGCATTAAACTGTGGTGGACCAATATTTTTTATTTTAGGTTCAGATCAGCTTGCGGATCGATCACTAAATTTTTTCTGTCAGAGTGTAAATGAACGAAAGTTTTTTGGTGAAGTTTGGATCAGATTGATTATAAATACAATATGTGGGCTCAGGTTGGGTGTAACTTATATTGCCAGGTCTTGTAGCAAAATGTGGGACAGGGAAAGCAAAAAAGCCAGACAAGCACTTCAAAATCACACTGAAGTAAAAGCTGTTGAAATGGAACCTGTGTATCAGAATCAACTAAAACAGTGTAATAAGGAACTGCAATATAATAGCGGCAGGAAAGGATAGACTGAGGCTCCCCTCCCCCCTTCCCTCTAGCAACTTCTTGGACCCCTTTATAGACTTCATAATATTTCACTAGTAATATCATTTATATTTAATTTAAAATTTTAAAATCTTTGTAATCAAAAGTTTTATGATATGAGAGACTTGCCCTCTATTTCTGCCCGTATTTATTTAGTATAATTAAAGTAAAAGAAAAAGTAGGTAAGCTGCAATATTAGCTCCACCAAAAAATTTCAAAGCCCCCTCTGACTTTGCCGATTAATTACAGCCTTGTTACTAAGATTAAAACTTATCTAAAACAGAAAATTTTTTCCTGTCCTTTGCCATTTTACCTTTCTGGTTACTGTATTAAGCAGTTTCCTTTCATCATATTGAATATATATTAATTATACACTATCCATATGGGAATGATGGTAAAGTAGTTTGTCAAACTACAGTTTTTGAAATAATTAACGGTAATGCTCACTGTATGATACCACATTTTCCGCCCCTTACATTATGTTTCATTTGTTTGTAGGAAAGCTCAATTATTATTACATATATACTATATCAAACACAAGGCAGTGTGATTCTCTAACTTCTGAAAAAGTACAAAATTTTAAATCTGAAATTGAACACTGCCTCGGATCAACCCTAAGTACCTACATTTACTGTCTGAGTACTTGGGGTGGGGAAGGAGAGTACTTAAAGGGCAAAGTTAGCACTAGTCACAGGGCCACTAAGTGGAAAAAGTGTCTGTCAGTGGCTACCTTATGGTAACTTTCCTAGAAGGAGAGAGTAAATTTTTTTTTGCATTTCATCAAGGATTCTGCTTTTACTGGTTCCACTACGTTTATACAGTAGACTCCCTCAAATCCACACAGCTTGGGACCAGAGGTTGTGTGGATTTTAGAATTTTGCAGATTTCTGGTCATTGCTTTGTTCAGAGCCCGATCAAGCGGAAGTTGGGCCCAGGGCCTGTTAAAAAGTTGACCCCCCCCCCTTACCTCCCTAATCCTGGTGACACTTTAAGAAAAAAAAAGGAGGTTTATTTGATGAGTTGACAAAGTTGTTTGGGTGAAAGTTTCAAGTTTACAAAAAAAAATTTAACTTACAAGCATAATCAAGAAAATGAATTACCGTCCACTTTCTCAAATAAGCATTGCATAATAAAGATAAGATACACTTTCTTTCAGAGTTCATTCTAGGATCGAGGGCAGGCAGGGTGCACTTCACCATAACAGGGCACTTCAAAGAAAAAAAAGGGCACACTTATGAATTATAAAAAAATAGTCTAGTGCTTGTGTGTGTGTGTGTATATATATATGTAAAATACATTTACGAACTTTGATTTTATTGATATATTGAATTTACTATGGACATAGTTTAACCTTTTTCTCTCTTATGTTTAGTGGACCTGGACGAACTGATGACCACTTTTTGTACAGGGATCTCAGTGGTAGCCTTTTTAGCTACCGCTATTTCTAAACAATAATATTCATGGTAATTTACATTGCAAATGTTGTGGAAATGTACCACAGAGACTATTGTTTAGAAATTGTAGTAGCCAAAAAAGGTGACCACTAAATTCACTGTACTGGTCATTAACATGCAAAATCACACTCAACAAATAAGTGCAAAAGATTAAAAAATAGAATTTACAACATATTTGACACACCTTTTATCATTAGCATAAAGATTTTATCTTAAATCAAATCAGATGAATAGTCATTAATCTATAATACAGGGTCTGTTCACATTTCTTTAAATAAAAATCAAAGAAGTTTAAGGACTTACAAATTGAATAAACTATTACATTTTTCATTGAACGGTTTAATTTTTGTAAATACAAGTTTTAAATTTTCAAATGGCAAGGTGTGTGGGGATTTTGGCAAGTGGCAGTAGAAAGTTAGAGGACTATTACTACATATAGCAGACATTCTACCAGCTCTAAGGGTGATTCTGGGTATAAAAAAAAAAATTGTGAAATTCACAGCAAATTTTCTGAAAGAGTACAGCAGAGAGGGGGGGGATTCCACTCCCGGCACTAATTACGTGGTTTTTTTTGCACTCCCTTTGACAAAATTTGCATTTTTTCGCGATCTTTTGACGACATTTGTCGTTTTTTCACAATCTTTTGACAAATTTTGCCGTTTTTTCGCGATCTTTTGACGAAATGTTCCATTTTTTCGCGATCTGTCGATGAAATTTGCTGTTTTTTCGCGATCTTCTGACGAAGTTTCGCAATTTTTTGACGAAATTTGCCGTTTTTTCGATGCAAGATTTTCCAAAAGAAATTTCGGGAAAAAACATGAATTTTGTCAAAGGATCGCGAAAACCTCCCGTAAATCTCGTCAAAGAATCGCGCAAAAACCCGAATTTTGTCAAAGTATCACAGAAAAAAACGGCCTAATGTAAGATTTTTCAAAAGGGATTTTGTCAAAAGAACAAGAAAAAACCCACATTTCGTCAAAGGATTGCAGGAAAACCTGAATTTCGTCAAAGAATCGCGGAAAAACCCAAATTTTGTCAAAGAATCGCAGAAAAACCTGAATTTCATCAAAGAATCACGGAAAAACCCGAATTTTGTCAAAGAATCAAAAAAAAAATGATAATTTTGTCAAAGGATTGCGAAAAAAAACCCGCACATTTTGTCAAATCGCAAAAAAAAACACACATTTCCTCAAAAGATTGCGAAAAAAATGCACATTTCGTTCAAAGATCGTGAAAAAACCACAAAAATCGTCAAAAGATCGCGAAAAAAAGCGCAAATGTCATCAAGGAATTGCAAAAAAGCACAAATATCGTCAATGAATTGCAGAAAATATGCAAATGTTGTCAAAAGATTGGGGAAAAATGCAAATATCGTCCGAAGATCGCTAAAAAATGCATATGTCGTCAAAAAATTGTGAAAAAACTGAGAATTCTGTCAAAAAATTGCAAAAAGACGAGAATTTCACCAAAAGAAAGGACTTTTTGTCAAAGGATCGTGGAAGAAACACAAATATCGCATATACATCGCAGAAAAAACGGGAATTTCAATAAAGTAGCTCGGAAAAAATGCTGGGGACCCTCCCGCCTCCCCTTCTATTGTAGCTTTTCAGAAAATTTCCTGTGAATTTCAAAATATTTTGAATCACACCTGCTAGTCAATGGATAAATATACCTATATTTTATTGTCAGATCTTAATTCTGTACAAAAAAAAAAAAAAAAGGGAGGGGTACTTACCGTATTTTCGGTGTATAGCCCACAGGTTATACAAGAAAAAAGCAATTGGAATAGTCGCCGCGGCTTATACACAGTGCGGGTTATACAAAGATTTTTTTAAAAAAGAAACTGAAATCATGTTTTATCTACAATTTTTAAACCCCCCCAAAATTTCAAAAATCGTCGAAATTTGTGAATTTTTTTCGCTAAGCTGCAAAATTGAAAGAATTTTCCCGTGTTTGTAATGTTTTTTTAACTTTTACAAAGCATTATTAATTGTTAGTTTTTATTTATTTAAAATGAAGAAAGTTCATTATGTAAAATCCCGATTGTAAGCCCCCCCCCCTTTTTTTTAAAAAGAAAAAGCAGTTAAATTTGGGATGGTGGCTTATAATCGAGATTAAAAAAAAATTATTTTAAACGTGTTTTATCATTAATTTAGAAGTAAATAAGGTAAATACAGGGGCGAGAATCTTCCATATTTTTGACAGCTTTCTGATTTGCAAAAAGAGAAAAAAAACCTTAATCCTCCCCCCCCCCCCCCAAAAAAAAAAAAATTCTTCCAAAAAAATCTAAGCAAAATTAAAAAAAAATGACTTTT
The DNA here is from genome assembly GCA_963932465.1 of Maratus speciosus. Classification (NCBI taxonomy): domain Eukaryota; kingdom Metazoa; phylum Arthropoda; class Arachnida; order Araneae; family Salticidae; genus Maratus; species Maratus speciosus. Next base: position 488,289,611 of record OZ010796.1, on the reverse strand, counting down.
TTTTCAAATTTCATTACTTTTTTTTATTTTACTGCAACAATATTTAATCAATCATCTAGCCCCCCTTCCAAAAAATATTGCTTCCCTCTTCCCCCCCCCTCGGTACTAAACATGCATAATTTAACCTATAAAACTCTTTAAATTTCTTAATACACAATATGCTATACAAATACACTGTAGTTATAATAAATAATCTATCAGCTAAATTATTGTCTCTCCTGACTCTCATATCATCTCTCCCTGCACCTCATGCAGTTTAAAATCTGTAATTTTTTTTTAAATTTCTGCTTGATTTATGATTTTGTTGTAAAATATTTAAATAACCACCTAAATTATTTCACACTCTCCCCCCCAAAAAATGTTTTCCTTTCTTTTTTGTTCTCCTCCCCCTCCCCCAACAAACACAATATATTTCAAACCAAATTGTTTTTGCTTTGTTTTTACTCTATTTAATCATAAAATACACATGTAATTTAAGGGTAGCAGCAAAACTGTAGAAAAATCCTTTGCTTTCCTTCTGCATATTTAAAAATCCCCCCCCCCCCCCCCTCCACACACACACCACCACCACCATTTGAAGATTTTAGATGAGTGATACTTGTAAGAGATTATGTAGATGAGATTTTAGATCAATCGCCTTGCTACAAAATACAGTTGAACCTTGAAAATCCGGACATCCAAATTCCGGAAATCTCTAAAATCCAGACACTTTTTCTGATTTCAGTTTTATTAATTTTTAAAATAAGACTGCTGTATCTTTCATATTTCTCATCAAATGCAGTTAAATTCTTTCAAATATAAACACTAAATAAATAAATATGGTTGTATTCTAGTATACTTTTATAATGATTGACCATAATTAAAGACTTTAATTGTTACAAAAAATGGCATAAAATTAAAAGACGATGACCGGAAGCTTCATATATTTTAATTCTAATAAAATCACTAAAGTACATATTTATAACTAAAGAAATAAGCATACAATTTCATTTTCTTTTGATTGAACTGAAAGATAAACACACTTGATAGTCACCTGCTGCTCCTCCAACAGAATGATTAACCGAGTGACACATTGCCACTATGACCTTGACGCGTACATTTGTCGGTCTCAATGTGTTTGTTTCAGTTTTGTTTCTTTGAAAAGAACTTAGAATGCAGTAGGAAAATAAGAAAAGTTTTTTTTTTTTGCGATCTTTTGACAAAATTCTCGTTTTTTTTTCTCTTTCCGCAATCCATTGCAAAATTTGCTTTTTTTTTTTCAGTTCACGATCGTTTGACAAAACTGGCATTTTTTCTGCGATTGATTGACAAAATTGATTTTTTGGGGGTGATCGTTTGTCGAAATTCGTGATATTTTTCCGTGACAGGCTGTTAAAATATACTATTTTTTTTCTCACTCTTTTGACGAAATTTGCGATATTTTTACTTGATCGTTTATTGGAACTCTGATTTTTTTTCCCGCAACCTATGACAAAATTCACGATTTTTCTCAGCAAATGATTGACAAATTTGATTTTTTTCAGGGCTGTGGAGTCGGTGGGAAAAATGACTGACTCCGACTCCTGGATTTCTGAAACAATCGACTCCGACTGCGGCATACACACAGGGTTTCTCAAAAAGACTGAAATGCGCTTTAATTTTTTACCTGTTGGCGATATATACATAATGCAAATTGAAAAAGTGTTCAAAATTAAATAGTAATTAAAATTAAGGATAGACCGAAACAGAAACCGAATTTCGGTAATATTTCTATTTTCGACCGAAAATTTCATTTGATTGGTTCTAAATACAGTAATAAAAACAATTATATTTTATAACTTTTTATGGGATGTCCATTACTGGAACAAAGGATGTCCATTGCTGGCATTTTAGGTGTTTTGATATATTTGTGCTATTTACAATTAAATTTTGATTCATATTGGGAAAAGAGACTATGGGCATGGATAAATATTGTTGATAAATTAATATAATATTGAAAAAACTGGAATATAATACACATAACTATTACTTAAAAAACAATTTTTAGAGAAATTCCTTAAGGGTGTCCATTACTAGCACATCTACCCTATTTATATATATATAACCCATACAATCCGACTGGCAGGATTTCTTGCCAAACATTATAGACAGTTTAGCGCTTAAAAAATAATAAATTGTTTGGTTGGCACCAGTTTTTTTAAATAATAATTTCCCACTTACTTGAAGAATGATGTATTAGATGAAAGGAATATTACTCTTAAAGTGCCGAGTAATTATCCTCATATTATAAAAATGTAGTTATCTACATTTGAGATTGTAATACCTGTATTTATATTTTACAGTTTGTATACCAATTTCAGGCATTAATTCATACTTTAAAGACAATTTTAATCACTGTAATATATACAGGTCTGTTTCCATAAAATACATTTAAAAAATATATATTAGACACCACATGATTTTTTTTTTTTTTTTAAATGTGACGTCTAATATATTTTTCTAAATGTTACATCAAATATATTTTATAGAAACAGACCTGTATGTATGACAGTGATTAAAATTGTCTTTAAAGTATGAATTAATGTCTGAAATTGGTATATAAACTGTAAATTTTAAATACAGGCATTACAATCTCAAATGTAGATAACTACATTTTTATAATATGAGGATAATTACTCGGCACTTTAAGAGTAATATCCCTTTCATCTAATCAGGGTTGTTTGGTTTAAACCACACTGGTTTAAACCAAATGTTTTTTTTTTTAAAACCATGCTGTTTTTTTTCCATCTGTTTTTTTTTCTCTTTTTCCCCAATGTTTTCATTTATTTTACACATTATTGAAAAATGCAAAATCCAAGTTATGCAGAAGCTACAAGCAAAGCTTTAGAAAAATGATGAATTAATAAATTTGTAAAGTGACGAAGATTTTTAATCAATCAAACTTTTCTTATAAACTTTAAATCTACATGGCAGACTAGAAAAAAACAAGCAGTTAGTTTTCTTTCTTCTTTTTTTTTAAAACCTTTTATTTTAAAAAATAGCCAAAATGGCAGATTTGAGCTAAAAATACACTTTTTACTACTTAGATTGCTTGATTACTTAAGATTTACTAAGGATTACATTATGTCTCAATGATGACATAATAAGTAATTCTCACCATTGGTTACTCTTTGTTCTGTATGCTAATGAATGATTGGCTGTGAAGTTTCTTTGCTGTATGGTTACAGTCGGCTCTCGTTAATTCGAAATCGGATAAATCAAATCTTCGCTTAATTCGAACTAAACATGAAGTCCCGAAATTTTCAATGGCAGAATAACGTTAAAACTTTTCCTTTATTCGAACTCATTTTCTCTTGACTTCGTTTAATTCGAACTAATGAGAATTCCATTTTTTCATTTTTCCTTACTTTCTCACGGACTTCAGATCCTTGAAATAACTTTCTTTCTTTCATTTTTGTCAGAATTGTTCTGAACTAGTATAATAATTCCATGCATTTGAAATCCGCTTTCTTAGTGCGCCCTGTCTGCCCATCAATGACACATCTGCCCCTTCTTCCATTGTGCTTTTCCTAATCCCTTCTGTAGCATTTGACCCAGTGACATTCCAAGAAATTCACTGAGTGGACATCTGTTAAAGATAGGAGAAATCTGTTTTATCACTACATTCTACTTTCACTCTGGGGATCGAATTTTTTAGTCAATGGTTTTACTTACTGCTAAATTGTTTTTTGAGAAAGTAAAAGGTCTTGTTTCTTTAAAATATGGCTCCACGTGGAAGTTATAAATCGTTAACTCTAGAAACCAAAGTGGAAATTATTAAAAAGGTAGGATGTGGCCAATCTAAGACAGAAATTGCTGCAGAATATGGAATAAAAAAGAATACGCTGTCTACTTACTTGAAAAATAAAGAATTCATCCTGAAATCATGGGAAAAGGAAAGATTTGCTAAAGGACGAAAACGTATGAGAACAGCAGCCCATGAGGATTTAGAGGAAGCTTTACTGTTATGGACAAAAGATGCATTGGCAAGAAATGTACCTTTGAGTGGACCTATATTGGCAGCTAAAGCGAAAGAACTTGCACTACTCATGGGTATTAAAAATTTCAATTGCAGCAAAGAATGGCTGACACGTTTTAAGCTCAGCGAAATAACATCGTACACAGAACTGTGTGTGGTGAAACTGGTGCTGTAGAGCTCGCTGCTTGCAATGAATTCTGCGAAAAGCTACCCGAACTTATTTCTACTTATGCAATGAAAGACGTGTTTAATGGCGATGAAACAGGGTTGTTTGATAAACTTCTTCCTAATAAGACTTTAACATTTAAAGGTGAAACGTGCACAAGTGATAAACTTAGAAAAGACAGGATAACTGTGATGGTAGGTGCCAATATGGATGGAAGTGAGAAGTTAAAATTGTTAGTTATTGGTAAATCAACTAATCCTTGTTGCTTCAAAGGAGTTAAAACACTGCCTGTTGATTATGTGGCAAATGCCAAAGCCTGGATGACGCGTGAGATCTGCATCAGTTGGTTAAAAGAACTGGATAAAAAATTTTCTCGTGAAAACAGAAAAATTCTATTGCTGCTAGATAATGTGCAAAGTCATTGTAAACTACCAACACTGAGCTCTATAAAGATTGAATATTTACCCCCTAATACTACAGCACAACTGCAAGCGATGGACCAAGGAATAATTCAAAATTTTAAAACTCATCGTAAAAGGATTCTAGAACAAATTTTTTTTTTTGATTGACCTTAAAGAAAGCTACGACATAACATTACTCACGGCCATCAGCGATTTATATGCGGCATGGGACGCCGTACAACCTGAAACAATAGAAAAATGCTTTCGACATGCCGGATTTATCCATCCATCTAAAAAGAGTGGTTATAATGCAAATGACGAAAATGACAGACCTTTTGAAGAAATAGAATTTCCAAACTTTTCTGAAAAGTTCCAATGCGATATTACGTTCGCAGAGTATGTAGCAGCCGACAATAGTTTAGAAGTATCTGGACCCTTAACTGTGGAAGAAATTGTTGAAACAATTCATGAAAAATGCAATGAGGAGATGGAATTGGATTCTGGTGATTCTGCTACTATGTCCCAAGTGCTTTCCTTATCCACAGAAAAGTCAATTGCACAATCAATTGAGTGTTTGCATACATTTATCCTGATGCAGCCATCATCAGACAAAGAACTTAACTGTTTGTTACAAATAGAAAAACTGGCTAAAAAGTCAAAAATGAATAGGACTAAGCAAACAACAATTGATAATTTTTTTCATAGAGATGATAAATAAGTGTAAATAATTTCTTAAATGTTCATCTAATTTCAGGTAAGAAAATTATAGTACAATTAAAATGTAATTTTAAATGCCGTTGTTCTATAGTGTATTATTAATTTTTATGTTTTATTTATATTACTTTAATATTATTAATTATTTTATGTATTTATATCTTTTAATTTAATATTAAGTCATTCTAACGATAACATCTGAAATTAAAAAAAAAATACTATAGCATTAATTCCTTTGTAATAGTACCCCTTTAGGCCTTTAAACATGTTTTCTCTCATACTTTCCATAATTCGAACATTTCTTGTGGTCCCGATGAGTTCGAATTAACGAGAGCCGACTGTATTTGGTTTAGTAAGCCTTTGTTTTTCTTGCACTCCTTCATTTAGGATTGGGGTTTTGCATTATGACTTTATTCTGCTACCAGCAGGGTTAGCACGGTTTAAATAAATTGGTTAAACAACTGGTTTTTTAGAAAAAATCTAATATAATATTTTCTCATTTTTGTAATTTAAGTGCTTCAAATTATTGGATATAAATAATTTCTACTTTTAACATCTTATCCCTCACTATGTCACAGTGAGACATAGTAAGTCTAGGTTATATTTGTATGCATGTAGAATGCAAATTGCATGTGTTGATGAACATATCTGAAGCTCTAAAGAGAAAATTTAAAACATGTGAATTTAGCAAAGATAAAATAGGTTAAAAATATTCAATATTTTAAATAAAATATTTTCCTTTGAGAAAATACAGATTATTTACAATTAATAACATAAAATGATCATTAAGATTTCAATCAAGCTGTAAAAGAAAGTTTTCTTGATTGGGGAGATTATCTTTTAAGGCTGTTCTCAACTGCTCTACTACTCAACAAGCGCAAAATGCTGTGACAAATTTACAAATTCATTTTTTAACAGAAAGATATAAAATTGGAAGGCCTGACTATGGAAGCGATGTGGAATCGAACTGTCTTTTCCATTTTTGATAAATAAATTACCTACTGAGTTATAAGCAATTTTGATCACGTGACAAATATGTTTTTTAACCTTCCTTGAGTGATTATTCTTCTTTCGCGTGGAAATTCAGTTCAAAACGCCCCCTTTGACATTATTTTCTCAAAGAGCTATTGGTTTGAAAAAAAAAAAAAAAAAACAGTTCGATTACATAGTTTTTGAACAACAGCATCTGCTAGTTTCATACATTTTTGAACAAAAATAAATTAAAACTTATGTCATAAAGTTGCCCTTTCGAATTTGAGATCAGCCTTAAGAATGAAAAATAAACTCAAGATATGAAGTCGAATAAGAGGACATTGAAGAATTGGGTGCTAGCGAAGCACCTGTTTACTTTTAACTAAAATATGCATATTTAAATCATCTATTGCATAATCGAATCCACTATTTAGATCTGACAAAAAAATGGGGGAAAATCAAGATAAGGCTCGCTTGAGACACAATAGAAAAATGTCTCATAAAAATGCCTAAAAAGATATATTATTAATTTTTAGTTTAGACATTTAAAAGTAATACATATTATAACATATCTTAGAAAGAAAGCCTGTGTATTAAGTCTGATGGCTGTTTAAATGTTTTAGTGAAGGACAACTTTTATAAATCTGCTTTCCATTTTAAGATCAATGTTTTCAGTTAGCGTCATTCCATGTCAAATCAATACACTTTCTGAAAAAATTTTACCTCACCATCTCAGATTTTAACGAACTGTGGCACATAGTTAGTACTTATATAGACTAAGAAAAATACCAAATTTTTTCAAAATATATCTATCCGTTTTGAAAATATGGCTATGTAAACTTTTCGAAAATTGTCAAAAAATGGCAGTTTGACAAATTTTCAAATCATCACAGGATCCCTCCTAAATAAGATAGGAAGGTGAAAGAAGTGTCATATTGCAGCATTTTTTATGGACTTTAATATGATATGCAACATGATACAGGTTGAAAAAAAAAAAAAAAATTCTAAATTTAAATTTTAAAATTTAAATTGTGAAAAAACGTTTTTTAAAAAAAATTCAAAAAATTAGAGAAAGTAAGTTATATTATTATAAAACATTACAGAAAGTTTCAAAATGGGACAACAATGGGTTCATAGGAAAAATAATTTTTTTTAAAGTAATATTTCATCAATTTCAAGTATGAAGCAAAAATCCATGAAAATTTTACTTTTAATATATGTCACAGGATAGAATTTTAAAATTTCAATTGTGAAAAAAAGTTTTGAATTTAATTTTTTTCAAAAAAATATAGAAAATGAGTTGTAAAATTGGACAACAATAGGAAAAATATATTTTTTAAGAAACACATTTTTATCTTAATTTCAAGTATGATACAAAAATCCGTAAAAACTGCCTTCAATATGATATGCAATTGAATAAAATTTGTTAAGGAAAAAAAAATATTTTAAGTGTGATTTTTTTTTTCTTTTTAAATACAAACAATCATAGAAAATGTTGTATTATTGTAAAATAGTATAAAATGTTTGAAAATGGGAGAACAAATCCATATTAAAAATAACTTTAAATGAGTAAATTTTACTAAATTGGGGTTATATAGAATAAAAGAAAAAAATCATAAAACAATAAAAAACTCAAAATTAATATTTAATCGACTATAAATCAAGATTATAGGAAAGCAGAAAACAGTGTTTTTATTAAATAAAATTGTTCAGTTGTTAGGTAATCCTAATGTATAATTAATATGTTTTCGTACAAAATTCTACAATTTTACAAACCCTTGACAGTTTGAGATAGGCCAGACCTACAGACAGAGAGTGGTTACCAAAAAAATCCCTTTTAATTAAGATAGGAAGGTGTAAAAGTATTGCTTTGTCGCGTTTTATATGAAAACATATTATACATTAGGATTACCTAACAACTGAATAATTTTATTTAATAAAAACATTGTTTTCTGCTTTCCTTTAATCATGATTTATAGCAGATTAAATATTAATTTCGAGTTTTTTATTGTTTTATGATTTTTTTTGTTTCATTCTATATAACCCAAATTCAGTAAAATATACTCATTTAAAGTTATTTTTAATATGGATTTGTTCTCCCATTTTCAAACATTGTATACTATTTTACAATAATACAACATATTTTCTATGATTGTTTGTATGCAAAAAGAAAAAAAAAATCACACTTAAAATATTATTTTTTTCCTTAACAAATTTTATTCAATTGCATATCATATTAAAGTCAGTTTTTATGGATTTTTGTATCATACTTGAAATTAAGAGAAAAATGTGTTTCTTAAAAAAATATTTTTCCTGTGAATTCATTGTTGTCCCATTTTACAACTTATTTTCTATATTTTTTTGAAAAAAAAAATTAAAATCAAAACTTTTTTTCACAATTGAAATTTTAAAATTAAAATCAAAATTTGAATTTACATTTTTTTTTTTTTTTTCAAATTCTATCCTGTGACATATATTAAAAGTAAAATTTTCATGGATTTTTTGCATCATACTTGAAATTGATGAAAAATTACTTTAAAAAAAAATTATTTATCTCATGAACCCGTTGTTGTCCCATTTTGAAACTTTCTGTAATGTTTTACAATAATATAACTTACTTTCTCTAATTTTTTGAAATTTTTTAAAAAAGCGTTTTTTTCACAATTTTAAAATTAAAATTAAAATTTTGAATTTATTTTTTGTTACCACCTGTATCATGTTACATATCATATTGAAGTCCATAAAAAATGCTGCAATATGACACTTCTTTCACCTTCCTATCTAATTAGGAGGGACCCTATGATGATTTGAAAATTTGTCAAACTGCCATTTTTTGACAATTTTCGAGAAGTTTACATAGCCATATTTTCAAAACGGATAGATATATTTTGAAAAAAAAAATTGGTATTTTTCTTAGTCTATATAAGTACTAACTATATGCATCAGTTCATTAAAATCTGAGATGGTGAGGTAAAATAGGTGTGTTGATTTGACATGGAATGACCCGGTAGTCTAAAAAGCTAGTAAATAGACGTATTTCTGTTCTGTTTATCTTACTGTCGCCTTTTTTTTTTTTTACCTGGCAAATCCAGAGGAGAAGCGTCAAATGACAATACACAATACTTCTTGAAACATGTAAAGACTCTACTGCTAAATCCAAATCATTCCAGAAATTCTTTATAAAAAGCTTTACTTTCAATAAAAGATAATAATTGTTCATGTAGTGTTCTTGTTCTCACAGAAAAATCAGATATTTCAGATTGCAAAATTTTCAAAGAAATTATTTTTAATAGCCATGGGAAAGTATATTATATTTATGAAACTACACCATATATTTATTTATAGTACTAGTAATCAAAAGATTGTTTATTAAGATTTTCAAGGTATCAATGTTTCACTATGTATATGTAGAGCATTTTATTAATGGATCATAAGACATAGCTTTTACTAAAAAATGTTTAAATTTTAAATGATTTCAATTTTCTACATAATTGATTGTAATTATTTAATTTAAATTATTTTTAAGTGAAGTTATATTACTTATATATCCAACAATGTTTATTTTTTTTTCAATAAATATGCATGTATATGCAATAGGATAATATATCTAAAAAAACCGGTTTAAACCAAAAAAAACCTGGTTTAAACCAAAAAAAAGGGGGTTTTTGGTTTTTTTTGAAAAAAAAAAAGGGTTTTTTACCAACCCTGCATCTAATACATCATTCTTTAAGTAAGGGGAAAATTATTATTTAAAAAAACTGGTGCCAACTGAACAATTTAATTTTTTAAAGCACTAAACTGTCTATAATGCTTGGCAGGAAATCCTGCCAGTCGGATTATATGGGTTATCTATCTAGTATATATCTATAAATAGGGTAGATGTGCCAGTAATGGGCACCCTTAAGGCTCCTGTCCCTGCCCGAGAAGATGCTCACGAGCTAATGCTAATCCTATGGGGAGGGATTTATCTAATATCTCGTTTGCATTTCGACATTTAAATTTTTTTTTTTTTTTTGCATTGGATAGCCGAGATCCGTCTCTATAGCGCACCTTATTTACTTTTACGATTTTAGTCTCAGATATTTTTTATAAAGTTAGTTTCACTTTCAAAACCGGTTCTGAAAACGAAAGTGTCATTCTAAAAAATATCTGTGACCCAAATCCAAAAAGTAAAAAAGGTGCGCTCTAGAAGCGGATCTCGGTTTTCCAATGCAAAAAAAAATTATTTAAAAATGTCGAAATGCAAACGAGATATTAGAAAAATCCCTCCCCATAGGATTAGCATTAGCTCGTGAGTTCCTTTGCCGGCAGGAACTGAAGCCTTAAGGAATTTCTCTAAAAATTGTTTTTTAAGTAATAATTATGTGCATTATATTCCAGTTTTTTTCAATATTATATTAATTTATCAACAATATTTAACCATTCCCATAGTCTCATTTCCCAATATGAATCAAAATTTAATTGTAAATAGCAGAAATATATCAAAACACCTAAAATGCCAGTAATGGACACCCTTTGTTCCAGTAATGGACACCCTCTATTCCAGTAATGGACACCCCATTAAAAGTAATAAATACAATTATCTTTATTACTGCATTTAGAACTAGAATTTAATGGAAGCATACTAATGAAACAAAATAATTATTTTTAAATAAATTTAACAATTAGGATACCAGTAATTAATAAAATATTTGTGATAATCATTCACTTTTGCATCAATTATGGTAATTATAAGAGCATCAAATTTTTAATTATTTTTGATGGATAGTTTAAAATATTAAGTGTCAGGTAATTACATTATTGAGACAGTGGGGGGATTTAAAAAGGTAATAATTAAAAAAAAAAGTTTTGGAGCATTGGTGTATAGTTTTGTCTCCCTATTTTTAACAATTAAACTTCCAGAGACTTCTTGATATGTTAGTTGTAATAATTAATATTACAAATATGAAAGAAATGATACTGTGAGTTTTATTTTAAATACTAAATAAAATAATTTCAAATTAAAACTGTAGAACTGGTGTTTGAGTCCACTGTTCTGCAGATTTACTAGTTTCATGATTATTGTAGCTTTCATTAATATTACAATTTTTTTTTTGGTCAGAGATGAATAAGCAAACATTTAAGACAGAAAATAGATTTTTAAGAACTTCTGTAAATTAATTTTTTTTATTTAAATGGCGAGGGATTGATCCATATGAGGCCCTCTTTGACTGTGCCCTTAAGCGATACTTTCTGCTTCCTAACTGGTTTGATTGCCTGATTATAACATATGCAAAGCAGAGTTATATACATAAAAACAATGGATAAATTATTAAAATTTTATCAAAGAAGGGAACTTGTCTATAACTCAATTTTTTTTTTCTTTTCTATGCAATTCCGTTTTAGAAGATTTTAATGTATAGTATTTTTCAAATTTTTAACGCTCCAATACATGGAATATGGATTAACAATATTAATGATACTGAAGCATTTACATACAAGAAATCAGGGTTGGGCGGTATTTACCATCTGATGGTTTTTACCGGTTATTACCATGTTTTTTACCGTCTTTGGAAAGACATGTTTTTACCATGGTTTTTACCACCTTTGAAAAACTATGAGTTTGACTGTTTTTTGTCACTTTTATGAAAATTTATCTTTCAATTTTTCATTTTCCCAGGATTGAAAGTTTTCCGGGTATTTTATACCACTATTTCCATTCAACAATATTCACCTAATTTAGTTTCTGATTGGGTAATTAAAAGAATGTTATATGAAAATAGCATTTTTTAAGGAATATAAAAAGCCGGAAGACATTCATCCATGTTTACCAGCTACATGAATTCAAAATTTTAAAGATATTATTGCACTTTTATCATTATTAAAACCTAATGCTTATTATAACTATCATTATGAGAATGCACATTACAATATTTATTACATTTATCTTAATGGAGACTAGTTTACTAATTTTTACTGAAAGGAAATGGAAAATTATAAGTACACTTTTTTCATATTTAAACACCTTAATCATTTTAATAAAAAACAAATGCTTACAATATTAATTATCACATAATATAGTTTGTACAAATGTTAGTACAGTTTACCAGTCTATACCCTTGAAGCCTTTTAGCATTTTATAAAAAGCTTTGTAGCTTTCTGTACACTGGAAAGGATTAAAGAGCATATGACAGATTTAAAAAAGGGTAAATTATCCACAGCTCTATCCCGGTTAAGTCAAGTTAAAGACATTGATATCCTATTCAAAGAAGTTAAAATCATTGTACATGCTTCATTTTATAATATTTGTATAGTTAAGAGAGTCGTTGGAAATTTTGGCAAGAGGCAGGAGTACCTGTAATGATGTTCTATCCTATAACATACCAAGAATCTGGTTTAAAATACTAGGTGTAACAGGTGAATTTGGTTTTGATTAACCATTTCCCTCCTCCCTGTCCCCCCCCTTCCCCCCCTCTCTTCTTCTGATTAGCTGTTCCTCTCTGTTTTTCCTTCCTTCCCACCTTCCTATTTGTGGTTCGTTTAGTTTCGTCCTTTGATATTTAACCAGCTGTTTGTCTTTCATTCGGCAGTGATCTTTCCCTGATGACGACTGATGGTTCAGTCGAAAGCGCTCGGATTTTAAACATCATATGACTCCAATGTTTTAACATTTGTATTTTAGCACCTATTAAGTAAAGATATATTGTGAATTTGATATTCATATTTCTCATTTATTTTATTAAGGTGAATCTGCCGTTCTTTGAAATATAGTTTTTCTATATTTATTTAATTTAAAATTTTGATTTTATTTCATTTTGTATCGGGTTCATGGTTCACGTTTCTTTCCGGTTCGCTTCGGACTGACTTATAATACAAATTTCTGGATCCGACCCGAACACGGATGGACAGAGGTTAAATTGAAACATCTGTTTTTGTCTGAGATAGATTCCTTCATTGGGTTGGGTAGTCGGACTGACACGGAATTCGGGTTGAGTTGGACTTAATTTACAAAAAACAAAACAAAAACCTTTCAAAACTCACTTTAATTTCATTAATGTACAATAGTGTCGTCTATGAGCTGAAGAAGTAAGTAAATGAATCAATTTAATGACTGGTGTAGACAAAAAAATCACATCCACCCTTTTGCCTTATATTTACTCATTAACATGTCAATAAATTGAAAAATAACTAAATATTTATTAATGTATAGAGTTAAAAAATAAAATAATAATTCAGTTCATGAATTTTAAATTAAGCGTAATTGGTTTTATTTTTTATTTCACTTCAAACTATTCAACAAAAAAGTTCAGAGTCGGAGTCGGCATATTTTTAACGACTCCGACTCCGCAGCCATGGATTTCCACCCCCTTTAATTGCTTATTAAAATTAGCAACTTTTTACATCGATCATTTGAAAAAAAAAAAATCTCTAATTGTTTCTTAGATATATATGTGAGGAAATTCACGATATTTTTGAAGAAATTATCTAAATAAATTCTCGGAGGAATCACGCAATTTTACATGTTATCTCAACCCCCCCCCCCCCCCCCTTCATGAAACTCTAGAAATGGCACTAAACCTTCTCAAATAAAGATTTTGTAATGTAACTACACAATTTAACTCATATTTAACATCCATTAAGAGGATTTTATGTTAATAAGTTTGTTTTCTTTTCCAGATTTTTTTTTTTTTTTTTTTTATGACAGACTTTTTGGACTCGTGGCCGATATTTCTTTAATTTTCGGAACCGAATGACTTAAATTTTTGGAAAATTCGGAATAAAATTGCTTCTGTATTATCTATTGTGTACTATATTTTAATTTATTGTGTTTTAATATGCATATTTAATTTCAGCATAAGTGTTATATGTTTTAATGTATCATTCCTATTTTATAACTTAATTTGGCAATTTGATTGTCGTTCATTGCGCTAGGGGGAAAATGCATTTTGTATGTTATTATATTGCCTGAAAAATATTTTTTAACAGACCTCCAAAATCCAGAAAATTCGAAAATCCGCAATCGGTCCCACCAATTCTGAATTTTCGAGGTTCAACTGTAAGAAATAGGGCAGGATTTTTTTACTAACTAAATTTAAGGATTTTAAGCTTTGCAGGGTGGGGGGTCAGAGGAGAAATAAGAACTTTTGGATAAAGAGGTGTAATTTAAATAATCGATTATTTATTTGTTGTTATTAGCAAGCAACAAATAGAACAATAGAATTAAGATTTCCACGATTTTAAACTTTTTATGCTGAGGAGGGGGAGTGAGAGCAAAGAAAGAAAGCGGGCATTTCATGCAGAGGGATGGGTGGGGTTCATTAATATTATTTGAAAACATCTAGAAATTCACCAAAACAGTCAAAAAATATTCCCTTTAAATTTTTAAATAAATTTTGTGAAAGGAAAGGGGGGGGGGGTCGTATTTGAAAGTGTAAAATAAAATAAAAATTGCTTAAAAGGGGGGGGGGGGCTTACAATCAGGATTTTATGGTAATGACCTCTAATTTCAAATCCTGATCGAAATATGCATTCGTAGATGATGTATAGCCCGAGGACTATACAACGATGCAGCTCCGCAGCTTATACACAAACTTTTTTACTGTACTGCTCGATTTGGGGGTGCGGGCTATACACCCGAAAATACGGTATGCTGTTAGCTACACAAGTACCTAAGCATAGTAGGACTTATTTAGTTAGCTACATAAGCATGTTGCATATAACTTTAGCGTTAACTTATTTTAAAATTTAAAATAGATTGGAAATTAGTGTCTCAAGTTTATTCAAAACAATATGAATTAAAATATTTTTATTTAGTACATAAATTACTTATTTACTCTAAATTCATATATTTTTTAATTAAATATCCAATGACATAAATGTATTTACTGGCTACTAAAGAAATTATTCTCACTAGCCAGTAACTGGCTAGTAAAAAAACGCAACCTACCAGCCAGTGGCTACTAAGCAAAATTCTTTATTTTCATCTTTACCCCCAGGCATATGTGTGTGGGGAAATTACATACGGGCAGGGCTCATAAATATCATGATATTTTCGACAATATAAAAAATATCCAATATTTTAGATATGTTACACCCACAAAAAACAAACTATAGGATTTAGTACCTATCAAGTATCAAGACAATTTTATGTTTTTATACAATAGAATTTTAAATGCAAAATAATTTGCTATGGAAAAATTTGAACTTAAATGTAAGCTTGTCGCTTTTTCATTACCTAACCTGTTGTGCAGTTTAAATTGAACTAAACCAAAACCTGAAAAGATTGGCACAGTACAAAGTCCAAAATCTGGAATCATTCGTAACTCAGTGATTTTAAATTTCGACTTTTCCAAATTTTAGATCATTTGCAGTTTATTTATATATATATATATATATATATATATATATATATATATATATATATATATATATAAAAAGAACCTGAACTACCCCCCTCCCCTTATTTTGCCCCATGAATTATACACCAGGAAAGCATTTTAAAACTAGAAAAAGATAATACTAAAGCAGATATTTTAATAGTGGAATATTTTTTAAAATAAGGTTGAAAAAAAAAATATGACAATAGTGAAAAAAAAAAATTATGCAATTTTTAACATTTTTTTTAAAGTTTGTGGCAATTTTTCTATGTTTGTAAAAGGAATCTGGCTTTAATCTTTTAGTCCAATGTAGGAAATGTTGTCCTCTTTTTTAATAAAATTTATTCAAAATTTGTAGAGCATTTTTTACATTTTTCGTAAATTTTTTATTTGATTTTTAACTTTTTTTTCCTTTGCATTCTGCAGCATTTTTTTTTAGATTTGTAAAAGGAAATAACACAGCCAATAACAGTTGAAAATTCATTTGCACTTGTTTTAATTGAAAATATCAAAAGTATCATACACAATGATATTTTGAAAATCAATGTCAAATATATGAAAAAGTTGAAAATGTCAAACACAATGATATCTTTTGAAAAAAAAATATTGGATATATGATACATATCCATTTATACATATAACCAAACCCTGCTCATGGGAATTTATTATGACTGAATTACATATGGGAATCTATTGTAACTGAAACAATAAATATAACTGGATTTGTTTTAATTAAAAATATTAATTTTTAATTAGCTTACTCTTTTTGTTCTTTGGAAGTGTTAGTGAAGTAGAAAATTCTTAATATTTAAGAATGGACTTTACACGTCTTGATAACTATATGAAAATTTTTTAAGTAATTTTATGTTATATGTATATTTTACGTAGTAAGTACGTAATTTTTCATATAGAAAATTATTTTATGTATTTATAGGTAGATTCACCTATATTTGGATTTGCCAAGCCACTTTATTCAGGTTCTAGCATATATGTAACTGGTAAGTCATGTTTGTTTGCATTAATAATAGCATTATAAAATTAATTCTTTTTAATTTTAATAAAAAAAAACCTTGACAATTTGCACAAATTTTATTTTTAATAATGTACTACTAATAGAACAGGAGTGGTTAATTCACTGACTGCCTGCAGCCCCCCAAACCTGATCTGCCATCTTTTTGCCACAATTGCAGCACAATACAGTGGCATAGCAATTCAAAAGTTATGGGCTCAAGTAATGATATAAAAAAAAAAAAAAAATGATTAGGTACAATTAAAAGTGATCAGTGAAATACTGCTAAGTTTAAAAAGGTCAGAACTTAACTTTCCTCCATTTATCTTTAACTCCATTTTGTCGGAATCTATATTTTTAAATGAAAAAATATTGAGCTGAAAGTATATGGCTATTTGGCATTTTATTTTCTGTGTAATTTTATTTTTGGAGTCTATGCGTACCGAAAGCGAGTGAAACTGTGACGAAACACCCAGGTCTTTACTGACTTCGTCAAAATTTTCACACATTTTATTTTGTAAAAAAAATATTTCTACCTGTCAGAACATTTCAAAATTTTTGTAGGTGATGTAAATCTGTTCTATTTAGATGCTCTAAAATGATTGTGTTAAAATACGGACATTTAGTTACTTTTAGCATAGAAAAAATATCATCTCTGTAAGGCGCAAAGTGACTTATGTTTGTCAGTGTATTTGAAAGGGTTAAAATTAATATTTTTTTAAAACCGATTGAATCATCAATTAGAAGAAGCTTTTGGATTTAAGAGCATATTTTTGGTTTTTCGGTACCTCTAAAATTGTGCCCTGAAGGGACGAAACACTCAGGTTTTTATTGATTTCTTCGAAATTTTCACACATTTTATTTTGTAAAAAATATTTCTTCCCATCCAAACGTTTCAAAATTTTTGTAGTGTATGTAAATCTGGTCTATTTAGGTGCTCTAAAAATATTGTGTTAAAATACGGGTGTTTAGTTACCTTTAATGTAGAAAAAATATTGGCTCCACGAGGTGCAAAGTGGCAATCATTTGCTGGTGTATTTGAAAGGGTTAAAATTCCTATTTTTAAAAACTCATTGCACCATCAATTAGAAGAAGGTTTCAGCTTTAAGAACATGTTTTTGGTTTGTCGATACCACTAAAATTGCACCCTGGAGGGGCACTGCAATAAGGGGGAAAATGTTTTTTGGAAAAACGACCCTTTTTGAAATTTTTTGTCAAAGGGTTAACTGCAACATTTTTGTAAATTGATTGTGGCATTTACAGACCTGCCAACTGCTACGAAAAAATCGTAGTTGCTACGATTTGGACCTATGAACTACGATGCTACGAAAATAAACCTTAAACTACGATTTTTTGCAAAATACACAAAAGCATTTTTTGTTTCTAGTTCCGATTTTTATCCCGCGCAGCATATTTTTCAGGAGTGATTCTGTTCCAAAATTTCCAAGTATTCATTTCCGAAAGTTTTAAAAAATTGGCCGTTAGTCCGAAAATTCAGACATTAAAAAATGCTCATGAGAAAAAAAAATTCTGAGCTGCAAAAAAAACTTAACATATAACACACTAATCGTGTTTTTGTAAATATTTATACAGGAATTCCCTTCCTTAGAAACAAGGTTGCCATTTTAAGAATTCTGGAGGGGGTTCCTTGAGGGACAAGGTTTGAAATAGTGTGCAAAATCGCACGATTCGCGATAAACTATCGCGAATTTCGACAAATGACCGTGTAAAAAAATCAATTTCGTCAATTGGTCGCAGAAGAAAATAAATTTCGTTAAAGAATCGTGGTAAAAGCGTGAATTTTGTCAAAATATCGCAGAAAGAAAACACGAATTTCGTCAAAAGATCAGTAAGATAATGCAAATTTCATCGAAAGATTAGTAGGAAAATGCAAATTTCACCTAAAATCGCAAAAAGAAAACACTAATTCAAAGGATCGCGTAAAAATGCGAATTGCATCAAAAGTTCATGGTAAAAAGTGCGGATTTCAACAAAGAATCGTGATAGGAAAATGTGAATTATGATTGTGGGGAAAAAAATTGCGAATATCCTGAAATGAGGACGGGGAAAAAAATCGCGAATTCCGTCAAAATTTACTGCATTGTGCTAAAAAGTTGGAACCAGGCTCCTATTACAAACGTAAAAAAAAAAACGCTGCGAAACGAAAATAAACTCTAAAAATCGTATAAAAATTTTCAGGGGAAAAAAATTACTATATTGAGTTGAAAGATGGAAACCTTATTCTTTTAGGAATTTCAAAAGATGGCTGTGAAACACGAAAAACAACCAACCAACCTCCAGATTAATTTAAATTTTGTGTGCTACGATTTCTCATTTTTAAAGGTTGGCAGGTCTGCATTTGAGGCGAAAAAGTACGATTTTTCGGAATATGCCTTTAAATTTTAACTGTACTGAGCAGTTTGGTCAATTTGGATTAATACAAAAAAAAATCAAAAAACATAAATAAAGTCAAAAAAGTTTCTTCGTTAGCTCCCGATGCGTATGCCCACATGCACAAGTGTTTTCCATGACCGGCGATCAGTTAGATGAGAGTGAGTTGCAATGTTTAATTAATAACTCAACTATTTATTAGAATTTAATTCTGAGTTCTCATGTGTAGCAGGAGACATTTTGGGCTAGCTTCACAAAATTTTTCAGCCTTGTACATGCCATAGATTTTGCTAGCCATCGTACACTGACACACGCACACACAGAGCAAAACTTTCTTTTATTAGTATAGATGTTAACCACCTTCAATGTACTCAATTTATGCCAGTATGAAAATGGTTGTTGAAAACACTCTGAAAAGCCTTCGGATGAGATGGCCTGCAGTGTGAACAATTTTTAATGCACTCTTGGATTGGTGCCCCTTGAAAACATCTTCACAGGACATTTTGCTCTCTCACTGTACACCTGCTGCAACATACAAAATTTCCCCCAGGCAGTTTCAGATAAGAGCTGCACCCAGTCTGTACTTTGGTTTAAAAGATTCACCCTTTTTGTCCTTCATTTAAGAAATTGTACCCTTACTGCTTTTTGTATTAAAAAATTGCTTGCATAGCAAAAGCTGATTCATTGTTATGAATTAAAAGAGTCCCTGACTTTTAAATATTAAAAGTGCCTTTAGAATCAAAAGAATGCCTTTAAAAAATTGCCCATAAGAATTTAAAAAGTGCTCTTTTCAGTCATCAGCAGCAACCTACTCTTTTTTACACCCTGAAGAAACTTTGCGACACATGCAATGCCTCTGGTGATGATTTTCCCGAACACTGGCAGAATTTGATGTTCTCACGTTTTTCTCCGAATGCCATTTTTTCTTTTGATGAATGCTAACAACTACAGTTCACTGACACGAATTGTCTTAAAAAATCCTTCATTGAAGATGTACTTCTTCCTTGCCGAATGTGCCTCTATGCAAGGATAAAATATTATCCCTCTCCTTTAATCCAGGTTGGAGATAATAGCACAGTCTGAACTTTTTTTTATCCTAGTAGTATTTATGAGAATAATTAATCCCATTATCAAAAAATCAATATGTTGTTTATTTTATGTAGAAAATTTAAGATATTTAATGCTAAAGATTTGGGATTATCAAGGCTAGCACCCTGATATAATAAAAAGTTCTCACAAAAAATAAACATCTTTAATGTATCAGTGCCTGTAATCATATTTAGTGTTGCAATTCTCAAGAGTTAAATCTTCCGAAGCAATTTACTAATGCTCATATGAAAGAAATGAAATTATTGGTTTTAAAATTTCAAATCTATACTAATACAGTAGATTCTCTCAAATCTGGACAGCTTGGGAGCAGAGGTTGTGCGGATTTCTGGTCATTACTTTGTTTATATTTTTAAACAGTCATTTGAATGTGCAATTGAAATTATAATGAATGCTTGCAATACAGTAAAATATTAAAATAATTGAGTAAAGTAATAAACGAAAGTGATAAAAAGTAAAGTAATTTTTAAAATTGTTAAATTATTAAAAGTAAAGGTCAAGTAAATAATTAAATATACATAATACAGATGAGATACATTTTCCTTAAATTATTCAATGAAACTTGCCTCATAAAGGTAGCCTATTAATTCATATCAAAATCATAAATTAAGGAAGTTTTATTTCAGGTTTAGTCAGTCTTAATAACCAAAAAAGCTTGATTAATGCATAAACATATTTGGTAAAAAGATTGTGATGACCAGTGATATCAGCAATATCTTGAATTTTTTTTTCAAAAATAAATTTATACTTCTTTCGTGAAAACCATGATTTCAGTCATTCAAGAATAAGATATTAAAATACATGCGAAATGATATAAAAATTAAAAATTCTGTAATTTTGCCCTTACGTCTGAACTTAAAGTTTTATTGTTTACATCTGCAATGATGTGTGGATTTGAGGGAGTCTACTGTATATAAAATATAAGTGTCTCTTTGTGATTTAAAAAAAAAAAAAAAAAAAAAAAAAAAAAAACCTATTTCTAAATTAATTTGGCTATTTAGATGACATATAGTGAAAAATAACCTTTTTTTTTGTCTGTCTGAAATAGGATCAGAAACTGTTGCATAACAAACACAAAACTTATCAGGAGCATATTAAAGAATATTTCTGGCTACAATCTGCAGTTTGTTGCATTTCCGATATCTAAAAATGTTTTTGAGAAACCAGAGTAGTTGTTTAGAAGTATAAAATATGATATCGAATATTCATTATTTTCAATATTTAAATAAATGCTGTATGTTATATCGTACATACTATATAATGTCTTATGTGTTGAAATAGTAAAAGAATGATGTGCTCACTGATAAACAACCGAAAGCTGGAAAAAAATTGATCATTGATTTCTTGTACAGAAAACGAACAGTATGACTTTCTTTCTTTTTTGATGACGCTTTATTTTTTATTTATTTATGTATTTATTTTTTTGAAAAAGAATCATTGTAAAAATTTGTGAAGATTTTTTAAAAAAGATTTGTGAAAAAAAAATTTCCAGTTCAAAAATATTTTCCCTGATGAAATTGAATTTTTACCCTAATGGGAGAGAGGGTTATAGAATGAATAAAGAAACAAGTAAAATTTCTTCACTAGCTCTCTATCTGACAGGAGGAGAATGTCATTGCTAGTGGAGGGGGAGGAACTATGCCTGATGGTAGGTGGGGGGTAGACCCCTTGGACACCCATCCATCTAGCACTGCCCATAGACATGGGTTCTGATTACATTCTCCCTCGTTAGACTGATAGCTGGGGAAAATTTTTTACTAAAGAATTTAGTGACAGTTGAAACTTGTAAAACACAATTTTTCTTGCTTGTCTGTAACAAATATGGATGAATGGCAAGTTGCCAGGGATTTAAAAATACAACATCACATATGGTTCTCTGCAAAGCAAAAACATATTAAACAGATGGTGCTTGCAGTTGTTATCATGACAACAGTGGCATTCATTTGTAATTCTGTTGTTGCCCATACATACTAACTTAAAAAATTAATAAGATGGGTAAATTATATTAAAACAATCAAAATATCTTTTTAAAAGGAAAAAAAATGACTTCTGATGTCTGGATAAGTTTTTGTTAAAAATTGCTGTATATTGCAAAATATTTTTTTTATTTAATTAATAATGTATTTTTAACCTTATCGGGAGGGGGGAGGGGTGAATCTATGCTTATCTACCCATCATCTTCCACTGTGCATTTTTACCATTGTTTAAAAATGTATAGCAAAATATATTTTTAAAATTTTAATAGTATTATGCATATGCCCATTTATCATAATTTTGATAGATATGAGTTTAACACTGATATTGTTAGTTGTTCGGTCATAGTAATTAAGAATTTTTTCTACTCTTGACCATCACCAAAATTTAATCCTTTCAAACTTTTAGTGTCTAATAGTTTTATTTTTTATTGTATTTTACCATGTAATGAATTTTAATTTTCTGTTTACTTTTTACACAATTATTTAATATCAGGTTGAACTTTTGCATGTTTTTTCCTATAGAGCTATGATAAATAGGAACAAAAAATACTCTGCAGATCATTGTTTTTCACTTTTCATTACTTTTCTGAAATTATCTTTTTTCTGCCTTTTTGTTATTTCTTTTGATGATTTTCTTTTTTCTCAAGAATTTTTTTTGGAAACTTTCACTAGTGAAATGTACTGGAAGTGGAAGAAAAGATGTGAACTGTGCCAATTTTTATTATGTGTTTCTTCAGATTACCTATTCAGGTCTTGAAATTCAGATTTTCCCAGGTGGGGAGTCTCTTTCCCAACATTTATAAATGGAGGAGAGTTGAACTATTTTGGAGGGAGGGAAAAATATCTTTAAACTCTGCTCTTTTTTTATGTGTCACTTAAAGAATTACATTGAGAAAATATGATTGAAATAATTTAAAGCAACAACTCAGGATAGTTATCCAAAATGTTTATTTTTATTAAAATAAAGGAAGATAATCAAGCTTTATACGTACCACGTCTATTTTTCAACTTTCACCAAATGTTATGGGCACTTAACAATTGGGTTGTTAAATGAATGCCTGAATTTAGTTTTTATTTGATTTTGGATGCTAAAATTTTTTTGAAAGAAAACTTTGCAAAATCTGATGTGCCTTCATTTTTAACTACTTGCATGAACAATGCATATCGGTCATGGTGTTATCAGTATGGTCACTTTTGAAGAAAATTGTATTATTATATCTTTAATGGATTTATAGCCAAAACTGGAGTCCCTTGTATTTTCGTTGTTTGAACTAGATTCTATGCATTGAAATTCGTCAATCAGTCTCACAAAGATATAGAGAAATTTGTCCGTCGGTTGCGTGAAAATATCATGAAATCCATCAGCTGGTCTTGTAGAAAAATCATGAAATTTTTATATCGAGTGAAAAGAAAAAAATCATGAATATTGTCAATATGTCGCAAGAAAAAACAGAAAAATTCACCAATCGCTCATAGAATGAAATTAAAAAAAATCATCAATTGGTTTCGAGAAAAAAATCTGTAATTCCTCAAAGTGTCGTGTGAAATTATCGCAAAATTCGTCAATCAGTCACGGATAAATATCGCAAAATTTGTCAGCCGGTTGTGGAGAAAATTTTCAGTCAGAAACAAGGGAAAAAATTGTGGATTTCATCAATCATTCAAGGTATAAAATATCCTGAAATTCATCAATCGGTCGCGGGAAAATGTCACGAAATTCGCCAATCGGTCCCAGAAAAATATAGAGAAATTCGTCCATCAATCGAATGAAAATATCATGAAATTCATCAGCCAGTGGCGGAAAAAAATCATGAAATTTTTCAATTGGATGAAAAGAAAAAAATCATCAGTATGTCACAAGAAAAAACAGAGGAATTCACCAATCGGTCACAGAATAAAATCACAAAATTCATCTATCGATTTCAGGAAAAAAAATCGGTAATTCATCAATGTGTTGTGGGAAAATATCGCAAAATTCGCCTATCAGTCACAGGAAAATATCACAAAATTCATCAATTGGTCATCGGAAAATATTGTGACATTCGTCACACGGTCAAGGAGCAAAACCGCGAAATTTTTCATTCAGACAAAGGTAAAGTTCAGGAAAGTAATTGTGAATTTCGTCAATCGGTTGCAGGAAAATATCATGGAGTTCGTCAATTGGTTGCAGGAAAATATCGCGAAGTTTGTCAATCAGTTGCAGGAAAATATAGTGTAATTCATCAGCTGGTTGCTGGGAAGATTGGTTTGTTTGGTTTGTGTTTATGACGGCCGATTATCAACATGTGTTGCTGGGAAGAAACGTGAAAATTTTCAGTCAGCTGTCGTAAGAAAGAACTGTGAAATTTTCTGATCAATCGCGGTAAATATCACGAAATCTGTCAGTCGGTCGCGAGATTTGATCGTCGTTTCAAAAAGAAAAATTCTCGGAAAATGATGATTTTTTGAGGGGAGCGGGATTTCACTATGATCTGTCTCCGACAGGATTTGCTACATTCAACCCTTATGAATATTAGCTTTTGTGTTAGATTTACTCTTTAGTAGAATCACAAGATCAAAAATAGATTAAGCAATGTAATATCTCGGGTATATATGTTTTATTTTATAATTATTATATTGATTTTTATTTTTTATTACATTTTGAAATGGGTATTAAGATTCTTTACTAAATCTTTCAGTTTGCTTTTTATTGATCAAATAAGATCAAACACAGAATTCTTCTGAAATTGTGCTGAACTAATTTGCATTGTCCGGTTATTATTCTGTCCTCTTCATAAAGTATTAATAAATAAAAATATAAATGTATATTTTCCTCTTTTTTTAAAAAGTCTTCGTGTATTGTTTTCTTTTTTTAATGTTTGCTGTTTTCATCCTTGGCATGTTGTCAACTGTATTTAACTCTCTCTCTATCCAATAAAATTTGTATTTAGAATTTATGTTTCAGAAACTTTGAAAATTGTATAAAGGCTACACAAGATGGTTTATTAGAAGTTATCAAATGTTTATCTTAGAAAAGTTTGAAGTAGCATAAAATAAAAATTGTTTGTGAAAAGATGTATTTTAAATAATTAAACAACGTATATTTCCGTTTTCTCTTTTCTGCCTATTCAGTACTTATTAGATTGAATCACTATTTCAGCATTGTAAGTTCATGTAGTTACAAAAAAAGTTTAATAATTTAAATCTTTTTTTAATACTATACAATTTCTTTTTTTTTTAAACATAAGCATTTAAAGATTAGTTAAAATGATAGACATGACATTGGAATTAATACATACATTTGAAACAAACTGTTTTGACTTGTGCAAAAAAGAAAAAAAAAAAAAAAAGGAAGTTTTATGATTGCATTGTTTTAACATTACATTTTTTTCAATGTACCATAAGTTAAACTATAAAAATTAGTTTAAGCAATTATTTAAAAATTAGCATGTTCACATTTTTCAATTACAAATGCTTAAATTCTGCATGAATACATGGCTTTCAATGTTAAGACTTGAATTATTGTTGCAAAGGTTGTTTGTTTAAAATAAATGCAATGTTTAAAAGTTAAATTTTTTTTAAAGTGTTAATTTTTGTCTTATATTTAATTTGCTTACACTCTTTATATGATGAGGAAATGCTGGAACTTTTGAACTCTGTGTATGCTTATGGTTTGAGTGAAGATCTGCTGAAGTTTTTTGAGTATTACTGTAGATTTTTTCCCCCTCTTTGCTGTTTAGAATTATAACTATTTTACTTTCGTTCTTTTAACCACTTATTGGTCTCTATTGTCAGGCATGCAGCCTACTATAGTTTTAGCAAAATCGGCTGTACTCATTTTTTTTAAAAATACTTGCTCAAGCTTTTAATAATAATAATAATAATAATAATCCATACCTCATAAACTATGTAAAATATTGTTATATACAAATTACACTTCCAATCACAAATTAAAATTTCTAATAAAAAATTGACTTTTTTAGTCACCAAAATAGTTTTAAAATGAGACTGTTAAATGGCTAAAGCAGAAGCAGTTGCTTAATTTGGTCCCATTTCCTTATATTTTTTTCAGTATATTTTTTCCTTTAAAAAAAAATGTGTTTAGGTTTGATATTCATATGTAAATCTCTCCCTGCCTTTTGTATATATATATATGTATTTTTTTTTATCTTTGAAGTTAACTGTGAACCTTTCATTGCTGGCCAGAAAATTGTGCTGCAATGGGTGCTGCGCCAGACATTTTGTTTTGAAGACAGTCTAAATGCAGATGTTTATGTAAGTTTCAAAACTTCTTTTGCATTCTATTTTCTTTTAAAAGTTATTATATAACCAATCTTCTCAGTAATCTGCACTTGCTTTGTAAATGCTGCTAGAGAATTGTTCAAATAATAATTTCTTGTTATTACTTATTACATTGGATAAATATTTGTTAGTTTTATATTTAGTAAAGTATTTTTTAAAGAGAAACTAGCATGCATGTATATCTTTAGACCAATAATACTCACTACGTGGGCCACATATGGCTCCTCAAGTTGGGCACATGGAAATAAAAAAATATATATAAATGTAAAAATATATTGGGAAACTGTCCCAAAATGACAGACCTTATGTTTCTTAATATTGTCGCTAGAGGCCAGCACTTAACGATATGAGTTATATTGTGGAATTGATCAGCAGCGATAAGCATTTAATGGCGAAGGTTTCAAGTTTGTATTTTAATTGTTTACAAAGAAACTGTTTACACCTTCGTCAGAAATTTCTTGGGACTTTTGTGCTAATTCACGTCTGTTTCATTTCAGCGATTAAATATCTGAAGTATAAGGTGAGTACTTATTTGCTTGTAGATTATCTTCTGTATATGCAAAAATTTATAAATGCACGTGTTCTCGAATACTGCCTCTGTTTATACAATATAGCAATTGTAGGTAAAATGATATTCCGGCTTTTGAAAAGTGGAATCTATTCCATGAACCTAGAAATTTTCTTTGTTATGTTTCCTGTGCTTCATTTGTGACAGAAAGTCTACTGGAAAATAAGGAAAGAAATGAGAGCAGCACAAGTTCTGCAGATAACAGCCTATCTAGACCTGATTCATTAACTTTCATAATTTCAATGTCACCTGCTCCAATTCCAGCACCAACATCTGTTTCTGATACTCCCAAGACGTGTGTATCTTTTCAACAGGCAGCATCTACAAGTTCATCATCTTCATTTATCAGATCACTTGAAGTATCTCCACTTCCTTATGTGCTTCATGTTAGATCATCTTCTAAAAAGAAGAAGCATGATGGTACAAAAGTTCTGACTAGCAGTCCTAATATTGCTGAAGCAAGCACAAAAGCTGCTGAGAAACATAATTCACAGTCAAGAAGTACAGCTCCATAGGCTAGGAAGAAAACTTGCTTTGTTACATTCAATGATGAGGCTAGGAAGAAAATTTGCTTTGTTACATTCAGTGATAATGACGGACTTTCTGCCGATGATGATGATGAAGCCTGTCTTTATTGCAAAGATTTTTTCACTCACTCAAGACCAAAGTAGAAGTGGATAAAATGTATTAAATGTTCAAAGTGGGCGCATAGTGAATGTGCTGCTGTTTCTTGGTGTGCAAAAAAAATTATTTGTGGTGTATGGAAATGAAATTAATAGCAACTTATTGGTGTGTCATTTTAGGACAGCTCTGTAGATAAAATGACATAGTGCAGCATTTTTTTAATTGTTACAATAAAAATAAACATCTGGTGTACTTAATTTTTTTTTTTTCAATTAACAACTTGAATACTGGGATAGAATATCTGTAGAAGTCTGGTCTATCATATTTCATCTCATCTTTGGAGATCTCCCCTATTGGACCTAAGGGTGATTCTGTTCTGAAAATTTAAGGCTTTCATTTTCAAAAAAAAAAAAAAAAAAAAATTGGTCATCAATCTGATAATTTGGATATACAAAAAATAATTTTGTCAATTGTTTTCAGAAAAATCGACAATTTCATCAAAGGATCGCGGGAAGAACGCAAATTTTGTCAAAGAATTGCGGGAAAAAATGCAAATTTCATCAAAAAACTGCAAATTTCGTCTAAAATTCGGGGAAAGAATGCAAATTTCATCCAAGAATTTGCGAAAAAAACCACAAATTTTGTCAAAAGATTGCAAAAAAACCCCACAAATTTCGTCAAAAGATCGTGAAAAATCCCACAAATTTTATCAAAATCTTGGAAAAAAAACTGCAAATTTCATCAAAAGATCCCGAAAAACTGCAAATTTCATCAAAAGATCCCGAAAAAATGCAAATTTTGTCAAAAGAACCACAAATTTTGTCAAAAGATCACAGAAGATCCTGCAAATTTCATCAAAAGATTGTGAAAAACCTCACAAATTTCGTCAAAAGCTCGCGAAAAGACCTCAAATTTCATCAAAAGATCATGAAAACCCAGGGGTCGATTTAGAAAAAGAAAGTTGCGTAGCAGTAACTGCTATACAAAGTCAGTTTTGAATAGCAGTTAGACACTTTTGTATAGCAAGTAAAAAATAGCTAACGTAACTTTTAAATCTTGAAAATTTAGAACAAATTTTTTTTTTTTTTAAAGCGTACTTCTTCGCTGTACTTCCATTGTAAATAAACACTTGGGGAGGGTGAAAACACAACGTATGTCGTGTAAAAACACCTTTAAATTTTAACTTTAAGCAGTGATGCCGCTGTACTTGAAAAAACCTGGGTCCCTTTTTTACAAAAGCGGGTCCCCATCAATAATAATTTATATTTTAAAGGAATAAATGAAAGTTTTTTATTAAGATAAATGAAATGCATTAATTATTGTTTTAACAATAATTAAATAATGAATTAAAACCAGCATTATTTCAACTCAAATAAGATATTTTTAAAAAGTATTAAGAGAAATTTTCTTTACTTTTTTTAAAGTAAAAATGCAAGATACAATTTTAATTGTAAAATAATGTTTATTTGAGAGTAGAAGATACCAAGTTCCACTAACAAGTATCACTAATGTTCGCATTCTTTTAAAAAGAGGCAAGGCGGGTTTATTGAAAAAGATATTTTTGCTGAAAAAAAGAACACTTATGTTAATTAAAGGTGTACTTTTCGTTGAATGAATGGGTGCTTTCATTATTATACTTCCCATTGAATTATTTGTCAGCATAGATCTGTGTTGGAATCAGACATTTTCCTTGGAAGGGAAATTTATATCTAAATCACTAATAAGCATCAAATCTTAAATGTTCTGAAGGCAGGAGACATTTCAATGCAGTAAGAACGAGGAAGGGGGGGGGGGGGGTGATTTTTACTGGTCCACCTAATTAATATAAATATTATCAAAGTACACTGAAATCATGCTGTATTTTTAAGAATCTCATAAAAAAGAAATTAAATCCCATTTTATGAATTTTCTACCTATAAGTTTAGTTTCCACATCTTTTTTGGTGCTTTGACTAAATTCACGTTTTTTCCGCGTTACTTTGACGAAATTCGCGTTTTTCCGCGATCCTTTTGTTGAAATTCGCTATTTTTTCGCGAGTCTGTCACGAAAATTGTGTTTTTTTCCGCGATACTTTGACAAAATTCGGCTTTATTCCGCGATTTTTTGACGAAATTTGCTATTTTTTCGCAATCTTTTGTCGAAATACACTATTTTGTCTCAGCCCTTTTACGAAAATAGCGTTCTTTCCGCTATATTTTCACGAAATTTGTGCTTTTGTCGCGATCCTTTGACGAAAATCGGCTTTTTTACGTTATTTTTTGACGACATTTGCTATTTTTGGGGGATCCTTTGATGAAAAACAACTATTTTTTTCGCGATCCTTTGACGAAAATCGGCTTTTTTCCGCGATTTTTTGATGAAATTTGGGCTTTTTTCGCGATCCTTTGACAAAATTCGGCTTTTTTCCGCGATTTTTTGACGAAATTCGCTATTTTTTCGCGATCTTTTAACGAAATACGCTAATTTGTCGCGGCCCTTTTACGAAAATCGCGTTTTTCGCAATATTTTGATGAAATTTGCGCTTATTTCAGCGATATTTTCATGAAATTTGTGCCTATTTCCGCGATTTTTTGACGAAATTCGCTTTTTATTTCGCGATGTTTTGACGAAATACGCTATTTTTTCGCGGCCCTTTTACGAAAATCGCTGCTTTTGCGCGATATTTTGATGAGATTTACGCTTTTTTCGCGATTCTTTGACGAAAATCGTCTGTTTTCCGCGATTTTTTCACGAAATTACGCGTCCCGCGGGACGCGTAAGAGCTATTTTTTTTGCGTCCCGTATCCGATTTTTCGCGTAATTTACGCACTATAGCACGTCCGCGGCATCCCTGCTTTAAGTGTACATGACATAACAAAGGGTGTGGGAAATATGCATCGCAATGATTGCGATTTAATGCATTTCTTGGATCGCATTTTAGTTAAATTTGAATCGCAAATTGCGATGCGATACCGCTTAAATCGAACCCTGTGAAAACCACAACTTTCATCAAAAGATCGTGAAAAAAAACTCAAGTTTTGTCAAAGGGCTGCAGAAAAAATGCATAGTTAGTGCCATGACTGGATTTCCCCTCTCTGCTGTAACTTTTCAGAAAATTTGCTGTGAATTTAAGAAAATCTTTTTTTTGCACAGAATCACCCCTGATTGGACCTTATTCACTATGCAGTTGATATTAAATTGTTAACATTGGTTTACATTTAGAATTATATATTAGTAATTAGTTAGTAATTCTTTATAAACTATTGACGAGTGCAAAAACATGTGCAAGCTCATTTCTCTACTAGATTTTGGCTCTTACAAAAATTTTAGTACAATCACTTCTTTAGACAAACATACAACTAAATGAATATCATAAATGCTGTATGTTTCAACAGATAAGAAAATAGTTGAATCATTTAAAAAATCTCCCAAAGCTGGGGATCACCTTATAAAACACATACAAAAAATAATTTGTGTTATGTACTAAACACACTATAAAGTAAAGTAATTCATTCACTAATATAATATAATTGCTATTTCTTTTTAAACTTCCAATGGCACATAAAATCATAACAAGCATGAGTCTCACAACAGTTTTACTTGCAAAAGTTCAATACAATACAAGGTATTTTTTAACATAATCACTGAGAATATTAATATGTTTGTCATGCTGGTATATAAGTTTTCCAATTTTATCTTAAAAAAAAAAAAAGAAATTCACCTCATCTTGGGCCAGGTTTCCACAATAGCTCAAAGCTCCACATTTGTACGGAAATGCTGTTCACTCTGCCACTTTTTCATCTCTCTGAAAATTACTCTGGAACTATAAACAAATTGATCAAACACTTCCTATTTGAGTTTCGAAAGAAGCTGGTTGGTAGAAGCAGTATTATGTGTTGACCATTGTCATGAACTAGAACAATCTTGCAGACAGCATTCCTCTACTTTTATTTTGTATTGTTCTTCATGGTCTTTGCAATGTCTGATAGTGTACATTTGTATTTATCTTTGTCACTTCTTAACTTGTACTTAAGGCCATGTTAAAACACTTCTAGTTTATGTGCAACTGATGTGTTAGGTATTGTAGAGATAGCAGTTCTGATGAAGAAGGGTTTGTCTTGCTGTATCTAACTCCACTTATTGTTTCCTTCAGCAGTGCTATCAAAGGTTGAAAAAATAGGCATTGTATTCAAAATGTTGAATGTATTTGCATTTGTTATCTAAGACAAAGAGGTCATTTTGAATTTTACTGTTGACAATATTTATATGTGGATCTTTCCATATTTAGCAATTGAAAAATTTAAATTGAACTAAATGATCCAAATTTGTATATATGTATATATGCTGTTCAAGAAGGTAAATAATTCTTATTGTGAAGTGGGACTGTTAAGCTTTTAAACAATCAAAATCTAGTCTTTATTTTGATGTATACTGTATGTTCATGGGTGCAAGTTTTCCGGCCACAGGCCGGAATTCCGGCTTTTGAAAATTCTCGAGGACGGAAGTAGGAGGAAAAATCTCCAAAAACGGACAAAAAAAGAAAATCCGTTTTTAGATTTCTCAGGATTTGCGCAAAATGTTTAAGATTCGAGCTTAAAATAACTCCACTTTTTGACCATCCCGTTTAAAATTTTGATTACAATCTGAAAATCCTAGCTTATATATATATTTTTTCAGACAATCTACTTTTCCGCGGAAACAACACGGTAAGTCTAAGGATCGCAGAAAAAAAAAACGCTTTCTGTCAAAGGATCGCAAAAATACACGATCTCCGTCAAAGAATCGCGAAAATGACACGGTCTCCGTCAAAAAATAGCGAAAAAGACGCTATCTCCATCAAAGGATCGCGAAACGCGGTTTTCGTCCAAGGATCGCAAAAAGACTCGGTTTTCGTCAAAAGATCACAAAAAAGACGAAATTTTCGTTACAGGATCGCACCCCCACCCCCCCCACACACACACACACACTATTTTCATCAAATGATCTCAGAAAAAAACGCTATCTCTGTCAAAGGATCGCGATCTCCATCAAAGAATCGCGAAAATGACACAGTCGCCATCAAAGAATAGCAAAAAAGACACTATCTCCGTTAAAGGATCGCTAAAAAGACTATTTTCGTCAAAGGATCGCCAAAACCCCCCCACTATTTTCGTCAAATGATTTTAGAGAAAATGCTATTTCTGTCAAAGAATCGCGAAAATGACGTGGTATCCGTCAAAAAATCGCGAAATGGATGCGATCTCCGTCAAACGATCGTGAAAAAGACGCGATTTTCGCCAAAAGATCGCAAAAAAAGACGCAATTTTCGTCGGAAGGATCGCAAAAAAGACGCAACTAAACACGATTTTCATCAAATGATCGCAAAAAAAACTCGAATTTCGTCAAAAGATGGCGGGAAAATGCGAATTATGTCAGAAGATCGTGTAAAATGCGTGGATTTCGTCGAAAGATCGTGTGAAAATATGCGGATTTCGTCGAAAGATCGTAAAAAATACGCGAATTTCGTAGAAAAAACGCAAATTTCGGCCAAAGATCGTTGAAAAAACGCAAATTTCGGTCAAAGATCGTTGAAAAAACGCAAATTTCGGCCAAAGATCGTTGAAAAAACGCAAATTTCGGCTAAAGATCGTTGAAAAAACGAAATTTCGACTAAAGATCGTTGAAAAAACGCAAATTTCGGTCAAAGATCGTTGAAAAAACGCAAATTTCGGCCAAAGATCGTTGAAAAAACGCAAATTTCGGCTAAAGATCGTTGAAAAAACGAAATTTCGACTAAAGATCGTTGAAAAAACGCAAATTTCAGTCAAAGATCGTTGAAAAAACGCAAATTTCGGCCAAAGATCGTTGAAAAACACAAATTTCGGCCGAAGGTCGAGGAAAAAACGTAAATTTCAGCTAAAGGTCGTTGAAAAAACGTAAATTTCGGCTAAAGATCGTTGAAAAAACGCAAATTTCGGCTAAAGATCGTTCAAAAACGCAAATTTCGGCTAAAGATCGAGGAAAAAACGCAAATTTCGGCTAAAGATCGTGGAAAAAACACAAATTTCGTCAAAGAATCGAGGAAAAAACACAAATTTCGTCAAAGGATCGATGAAAAAACACGAATTTCGTCAAAGGACCATGGAAAAAACGCGATTTTCATTAAAAGGATCGCATATAAATGTGAATTTGTCAAATGGTCGGAGAAAAACATGAATGTTTTCTATTTTTATAAAGAGAAGATATCCAATTGACTTTTTTCTTTTATAACTGGTGAATTTTGTTAAATTGATGGTAATTGAACATGCAAAGAAAATTGTTAATACTAGAAGAAATAAAATGAAAATATGATAGAACTTTAATAATTTCGTTTGCTGTAATTTATACTTCTACCATCAATGTAATTTGTATTTTAGTGTTCTTTGAGCTTTTTTTAACTTTCTTTTAAGGTACTTTTATTTATTTTGATATTTACTCCTGAAATGATTGAGCACTTTTTCTTAAACTGTTGCTTCCACATGTAGTAAACTGTACAAATTTTGCTTCATACCCATTTTTCTGCAATTTATATGTTAAACTGCATATTGTTAATTGCTAGTTGTTAAGGTAGTGAACTTAGTTTTACTATAATCTAAAAGTGGATATGAATGGGATATTTTTCAAACTATGTAATGTAATCAAACATTTAAAAAAAAGAAAGAAAAAGACAACTACCTTAGAAATTAACAAGATTGATCTGCAGATATTTGAGGTAATATATTTTTTTTTTCATGCCATTTATGGGTAGATATTTTTAAAATTACAAAAACATTGTGTATAAGTGTGCCCATGCACATTCTTGAGTATTTCCCAATTTTATGTGTCATAGCATGTCAACTTCATTGTTTTAGCTGTAGCCTCTGTGAATTAAACTTTTAAAATACTGTTTACATGAATATGAATGTTTTGCATGCATATGCACTTATTTTTTTTAATTCGTTTCAACATAATTGAATTTTACCGCATATAATGTTTAACGTGTTGGGTTTTGTCTAAGTGGTGCTTCGGTGTGTGCGTATGTGCTCATTCAATGGGGAAGGGGGGGGGGGATTCAAAATATTTTCAGGCTTGGCCAACTTTCAAACTTGCACCCATGTGTATGTTATTTTCTGTATGGTGTTCATGGATAGTGTAGCTATGTTTTGAGAATTCATATATTAATACAAGGCATTCAAACTAAAGCAGTTTATTTAGAATCCTTTCTATGTATCTGAAATGATGCACCACACAACTTCAACTTACTATGAGATTCAACCAAAAAAATCTTACTGAAAGGGGTCATAGCTTGTAAAGGTTACAGATACAACTAAAAGTTAAATAACTGCAAACATACCGCTCGACATTGAAACCATTGATTTCAAGAAAGGTTTATATATATATTACACAAACAATAAACACCATGCGAGTAATTTAAAATAAATATGTAAAGCATAGTTATTATATAAGTATACACAAATATATTCAATAATTGACATATGTATTCTAAAACAATAAAAGAATGTTCCTAAGTTCACTTTTAATACTGCCTGTATTAATTATAAGCTCTAGGATATACCATATACAAATAAAAAAAAATAAAGTACAATAACATTAATAAATCAAATATCTGAACAATATTGCTAATTGAGAGTATGCAAATTTTAGACACAGACCTGGAAAAAATAGCCCATTTTTAAGGAGGCAATTTAAGTTCCTCCCCCCCCCCCTCCCCCAAATAAAAAGTCTTAGCGATGGCCCTAAGACTATTTTAAGTTTTTAGAAGTTTTTTCTGGTTTGTAAATTCCATGATGAGGAAAACAGTATTCTACAACAGACAATTTTTCATCAAGTACTTTCTCCATATGATTTAAAGACTCATATTCGTCAAGGAACTTACAATATAGTTTATGAATATCTAGATTATTTAATCTTGTAACAGTCTGTTGCAGTGTTTTTATTCTGGATTTACCTAATGTATTCAATTCTTCTACCTTGATTGACATTTGAACTATAAATCTACCAGATTCATTCACTTTTGGTCTTTCTGAAAATTCATTTCACAAAATTATTCTTCTTTATTTCACAACCGATTGGAAGATGAAACCTCTTCTTTTTCCCCAAATTTACTAAGGCTGTTGTCAAGGCTCACTGCTTTTTCTTAATTATATCAAATATTATATTACTAGCTGACCAACCAACATTGCCTGGGCCTGTGATAATAACCTTAAATTTGTATGATTTTATATCTTTAACTCCATTTTATCTGAATTTATATTTTTTAAGGAAAAAATTGTGAAAAATATTGAATTGAAAGTATACACTATTTGGTATTTTATTTTCTGTGTAATTTTATTTTTGGAGTCTGTGCGTACTGAAAGTGAGCAAAACCACGACGAAACACTCAGGTTTTCACTGATTTTGTTGAAAATTTCACACATTCCATTTAGTGAAAAGCTTTTCTACTTGTGTGAACATTTCAAAATTTTTGTAGGTGATGTAAATTTGGTCTATTTAGATGCTCTAAAAAGATTGTGTTAAAATACAGACTTTTAGTTACTTTTAGCATAGAAAAAATATCGTCTACATGAGGCACAAAGTGACCACTGCATTCACCGGTGTATTTGAAAAGGTTAAAATTCATATTTAAAAAAAAATGATTGCACCATTGATTAGAAGAAGGTTTCAGATTTAAGAAAATATTTTTCGTTTGCCGGTACCTCTAAAATTGTTGCGAGGGTTACACAAGTCTTATCAGAACTTGTGTGATAAATACTTATACTATACCTACTGATAAATATTATTATATTATATATATCATACTGATTATATTATTATATACTATTTTACTGTATCCTTATCTAATTTTTGTATAAATTAAAAACTAATAAGTCTGTTTGTTTGTCTCTAATTCAATTACTTTTAGAAACTTCTATTTAAAACATCATCTTCTATTTAGTTGATTCAACACTCAGCTTTTCCAGATTTAATATATTTAAGATATAAATACAAATAATTAAATGTTTATTCTCAAATCTATCAATTAAATCAGTCATTAAGGGCTGAAATGTGTCCTCAGATGTTTCCATAAATGCTGCATTCCCGTTTAGTACAGAATGCAAATAAAAAAGCTTTTTGTGTGTCAGATAATATCAAATTATTCAATATTAAACTATGAAATTGAAAATTATTTGAATGTTCCATGTTACCATAAAATTTGGATACACTTATGTCAGGCAATTTAACTTTATCATCTTCTGACTTATGATATCTCTTATTTTGAACATTATCACTTAAATGAAATAGAAACCTTTGTAAGCTTACCTTGATATCCTCTAATTTTTCTTCTAAATTCTCAAACTAGGACTCCATGTCTGTAAGTGAGTGCTTCATCTTCTAAAAACTCATAATATTCAACTTTTAAATTCTATAGTTTGGTAGATATAATCAATACATATCAATTTTATTCTGACGTACGAACTTATCAGAATCTGCTACCTTTTCCTTTGCAAAAACTTGAAGTTTTGCAAAGGCTTTGTAATTACTTAGGTAAGGATTCAATAATAAAAAAGTTCTGAGTTTTTTGTTTCTTCTATTTTTGACATTTTGCAATGAAATGTTAAATTCACGATTAGAATATGAAATTCAAGCCAATATTCCTCTTTCTCAAGTTCCCAATGTTGTGAACTGTATTTCGAGAATTTAAATATTAATACAAACTATTCAAACTAAAGCAGTTTATTTAGAACTCTTTTTATCCACCTGGAATGACTCACCACACGACTTTATATGTCAAAATGCATCTGTCATATAGTTCATGCTGCTGTTTTGTTTTAATAGTACTATCATGTGATTGTGATAATTTGCCATATTTTTAGCTGTAGCATTAAGACCTTCCATTAGAAATATTCAAATTGAAATTTAAACAACAAATATTTTTTGGTTAAAAAACTGTTTATAATGTTAGTAACAATTTTTATAATGTATTTTTCTGAAAGTATAAGCATTTAAAAGTTAAGAATGCTATTATTTAAATCAAGCATGTAATAAAAAAAAGGCTAATGTTTGTTGTTTTTAAAACTCAAATATACTCTGTAATACTCAAATATACTGTTTAGTTTTTTTAGTAGTATTTTCCTTATAAATTAACTTAAATGTCTGAATGTAAATATATTTCCAGTAAAAAAGAATTTTAAATCTCTCAAAAGAATTTTTTTTTAATTAAAAATGTAAGGATATTTTTTTTCTGACAACCTTTCCGACACTTGATAAACTTGTTACCCTTAAAGGCCCAGTAGCAGAAAGTTATGGTTGTGTCTGCGACAGCAATTTAGTGGGATGAAAATCGTCTGCGGGAGTAGCATGTTACATTTTAATATGTACAAACATTATAAGTGTTAAAATAAATAGGGTTTTTACTGATTAATACTATAAATAAATAGAACTATATTCCAACTATAATATAATCTGAATAAGTAAATAGCCAAAATTAATTTTTATGAAGAATTAGATAATAATGAATATGTAACATGGTTCATACACTCGAGAACAAATAAAATTCAAGCACTATTCCAGCACAGCACACTATTCAGAGACAGTTTAGATATACATGCATAAAAATGGCATAGAAGAACACGTAAGGAAAATAGCCACCCCATTGATTATCTATTTCAAAGAAATTTATCAGATCTTTTCATTTTTATAAAAGGTACTTTTTAAGACATTATATTATTAGAGAATTTTTCAAGAGTAATGTGTTTTAACTTAGTAAGGTACCATAGAAAGAAAATTCATATATAATAAAAAGTTAAAAGAACAGAGCTTGATTTTTTTCTTCAAGTGCAAAAAAAAAAAAAAAAAAAAAAAAAAAAAAAGCTACGGTATCATTACAAGAGTAGAAGTCAGGAGTAAACTAAGTTAAAATTTAGGAATTTTGTACACTCATCAAGAGTCCTTTTGACGAAATTAGAGTTGTTACCACGATCCTTTGGCAGAAATTTGCATTTTTCACGATCTTTTGACAAAATTCTGCATTTTTTCCACAATCCTTTTAGAGAAACTTGCGTTTTTTCACGATCCTTTGACAGAAATTTGCATTTTTTCGCAATCGTTTGACTAAATTTGTATTTTTTACGTGATCGTTTGACTACATTCATGTCTTTTCCTCAATTCTTTGATGAAATTCGTGTTTTTTTCCACGAACCTGTGACAGAAATTTGTGGTTTTTTTTTTTTTTTTTTTTGGTGCCCCTGGGACGAAATTCACGTTTCTCCCGGGATCTTTTGACGAAATTCGCATTTTTACAGCAATCCTTTGGTAGAAATTTGCATTTTTCACGATCTTTTGACAAAATTCCACAATCCTTTGACATAAATTTCTTTTTTTCGCGATCCTTTGATAGAAATTTGCATTTTTATGCAATCATTTGACTAAGTTTGCATTTTTCCCATGATCGTTTGTCTAAATTCATGGTTTTTCTTTGATCGTTTGACGAAATTCGCATTTTTTCCGCAATTTTGTGACAGAAATTTGCGTTCTTCCTGCATCCCTGGAACGAAATTCATGTTTTTTCTGGAATTTTTGGATGAAATTCATGTTTCTAGAGCAATCTTTTGGCAGAAATTTGTGTTTTTCAGGATCTTTTGACGAAATTCTGCATTTTTTCTGCAATCTTTTGACATAAATTTGCGTTTTTTCACAATCCTTTGACATAAATTTCCGTTTTTTCACAATCGTTTGACTAAATTTACATTTTCCCCTCAATCATTTAACTAAATTCGCATTCTTTCCACTATTCTTTGACTAAATTTTCGTTCTATCTGCTATCCTTTGACGAAATTTGCATTTTTTCCACGATCCTGTGACAGAAATTAGCATTTTTTTCACAACCCTGGGACGAAATTAATTTTTTTTTCTGGGATCTTTTGACGAAATTCGTGATTTTACAGTGACTTTTTGGCTATAAATTACTGTTTTTTTATGCAAATGATTTTCAAAATTGGTATTTTTCGGTGACCATTTGTCGAATTCACTATATTTTTTGTCAGAATTTTCGTACTGATGACCAATTTTTGAAAATTTTCTGAACCAAATGTCTTAAATTTTCGGAAAATTCGGAACAGAATCACCCCTGAAAATTCGTGTTTTTTTTTCATGAGTGATTGAAGAAATTTGCGATTTTTTTCATATTCGATTGATGAAGCTTGCTATTTTAAAATTCAAGGACTATTATTACATTTTTGAAAAATTTCCAGCACTTTTCATTCCTTGAAAATGAATACCTTTTTTTCCAGCACCTTTCATTCCTTTAAAATGAATACTTATTTTTCCAGCACTTTTTCTATTTTTTCCAAAGCGTATGAACCATGTGTAAAGTGGTTCTTTATCTTTAAGGTTAGCTAATGTGCGAAGAAAAATCAGAACAATTTAGCAATGCAAAGTACTATAGGGTCAAAGTGCAAATTCAACTAGACCTTAGGAGATTGGAAGCTCGGTTTGCAAGCAACCAATCAGAATCCGATAGCAGTCGAGCTTCTTGCTTTTTGTCACGTTCGTGGTTTCATCACTGGATCACTACGGTTGGTTGCTTTTGAGTTGAGCTTTCCAAGTACTAAACGTTTTGAAAGTTGAAAAAGAAGTTTATCCAGTCTACTGACAAGTGGCGTGTGTCAGAATCACCACGATCTTGATGATTGACACTTTTGTGTCTGTGAAAAAAAAGGAATCTTTCAGCAATTTGCATGATAATTTATAGGGAAAAGAAGAAAAAGTATTAAAAATATCTGGAGATAATTTTTTTTTTTTTGCATTTTTTTACTACTTTTTCGTCCTGTCCACATGCATTTTTTTTTTTAAGGAAATAATTTTTCCCAAGTTGGCAAATTTATCTGCAAGGTCCAAAATAAATGTTGCACACTTTCTGCTACCGGGCTTAAAGGTAAACAGAAACATTGCAGGCTACAAAGTATGAAATTGAAAGTCATGTTGTTTTCATAATAAACAAAGATTGTGTTATATGTAAAATTATTCCTGTCTTTTTTACCATGCTAGATTATTCTTAATCTATTTTTTTCTTACATGCAATATTATTAGTAATATTATTTATAAATATGTTTATTTTATTGTAATTATCAATATCAAAATAGTGTATTTTTTTTTTCTTTTAATCTTTAGAATCATCCTAATCATACTGACTATTTTATATGTCCTATAAGCACAAACTACTCACCTCAGATGCGTTTTTATATATCTGAACCTGTTACAGTAGATTGCTCCAATGGATTTCAACTACCGGTAAGAAATTTTTAAAATTTAATTTTATGCTGCCACTGGCAGTCAATAATATAATAATTTCACTTGTTTTTTTGGTTACTGTTGGTTGTTTTTTATAGTTTCAGAGTTAAATGTTGTGTTCAACCTGCTCATGCATTACTAAAGCTGAAAAAGAAAAAAACAGATCATATACGAAACTGTTTGAATTTATGTCACATTCATGTTGTTGATCACATAAAATATTTTTAAAGCAGATCTTCTGTTATTGTTGAGATAGAGGTTGCTTTTAAAGTTTTGCCTGATTAGTCGGATCAAGGTTCAAGACTCTGGAGTTGCATGAGTGCCTCTGATATTAATTGCATTCATGTAATACAGTGATACCTCAGTTTTTGGTGGTAATCCGTTCAAAAACAATCGATGAAATCTAAAACTGACAATAACCGAGGCAATTATTTCCATATGAATCTATGTAAATCCAATTAATTTGTTCTAAACTCTGCAAAATACACACCATAAGTATAGAGTTTAATACTAAAAACAATAAGAAATTAATATAGTGTTCTTGGCTTATGGTGTCAAGGAACTATATCTGGTGTCACTTCCCTTTTCAGTCTTTTCGCCCTAGGACTAGCTTCAAAGTCAGAAGACCTATGTCGCTCAAAAAAGCTGTCCAAAGTGATCTTTTTCTGCCACCTCTTTAAGATTTGCATAAATAGGGAAAAGACATTATCATTAAACAAATTGCAAAGACGGCTTGCAACAGCTTTGTCTGGGTATTCAACTCCACAAACCCCTATACCTTACTCCACATAGAGAATATGTCCTTAATCTCTCAAGAAGACACATTCTCTGCTGTCTCTTCTATCTTATCTGAAGCATCTTCTTAGTATGCTGTGTGTTGCACATCTAGGTGAAGGTCTTGCAGCTCTTCAGTGGTGAGTTCTTCACTGTGGTCATCCACCAACTCTTCCACATACTCACCAGTCATTTTCAGGCATGCCACTTTTCTGCGGAAATGCAGATTTCCGCATTTTTGCTTATTTTGAAAATTTGCGGATTTCCGCTTAAAAAGAAAAAAAAAATCCTTTTTTTGACATTTTTAAAGATTTTATTTATGTATTTTTTTTTGTTTTGTTTTAGTTTTCTTCGGTTAAATCAAAACAGAATCATAAAATCAGGCTTCCCAAGTCTCCAGATATTTAATCAATCTCTCGATATTTCTGAAATTTCAGTCTTCTCTTACATTGGATAATTTGGTCATTTTTGTTTCCCGTTAATGCGTAAAACGAAACCAGTCAACCAATCCGAAGAACTATCTCTCTCTTCTACTATTCTCGTCTGTGATTGGTGATTAGGTTTGACGTCATGATCCATCTGACGAATGAGCGCGAAGTGCTGTGGTTTTAAGTAGATAGATAAGCCACGTTTGTTTGTGTACTTGTTAGTGAGCAGAAACTCTCTAAAATGATGGATTAAGTGTTTAAATTCGTTGTTTGCTTATCGATTTGTAATTAATTATTGTTCTGAAAGAAAAAAAATTATGCGTTCGTCTTTTTACCTATCTTTTTGAGATTTTAAAAATACTATAGTATCGTGGATGAAAGAAATTGGTTTGCATGTTGAATTCACAGCATCTTGTTTTGAATTGACAATTAGCCAGGAGATATTGTAAAGCTCAAAATCTATGGATAATCTATAATACATTAAAAAAAAAATTAATTAAATGTTGATGAATTTAATCAAAGAAGAAAATAAGGGAAATACCCTTTTTTTTTACATTTACTGGATCATAGTTGCTATTAAATGTTTCAGAGCAGGCAGCAGTCTTATTTAATAAAATGTTCCCAGGTAGGCTATATTAAGAAATATGGACAAAGTAAAAAATAACCACGATTGTCAATAAAATGTCCAATAAATTTTAAATATTTGCACATAGCAGAGTTTTGCATTGAATGTATTTCTAGTGATCATTTACTCTTTTGCATTACCTATTATGTTAATTAATTTTTAGCGAGTACTTCTGTTGTTAAAGAGCAAAAGTTAAAAAATAAAAAAAGGAAATTTTTTTAAATAATTTTTTGTCCATAATATATTTGCAATTTCATTAATTTTAAAAGAAATTTTTGAAAGGATTCATGACAAGTTATTTTGAATGCAGATTTTTAAATGTATTTACTTATACAAATTTTAAACAATAGTTTTACATTTCTGAGGAATTTTCATATTAATATTTGTCATTTACAGTAAATTATTGAATACAATTTTGAATTCCATTCTTATTATATTTACTAGTGTTCATATTTCATTTTAATGTATTTTTGTATTCATGTATATGTTTCATTTTGAATTCAAATAATGACACAAATTTTATTTTCACATTTTTGCTTGATTTTTACCTTGCGCGTTGTTTAACTTTTTGCTCGATTTTTACTTTGCGCGTTATTTAACTTTTTGCTTGATTTTTACCTCACGCATCATTTCCTCTTTTTTGCTTTTTTCTCAGTCTCATCCCTGCATTAAAAAAATATTTAGTTCCTGAAATCAACAATATATTCCACCATATATGTAGACAGTCGTCATGAGAAGGCTCAAAACCTTTGCAATCTCTCTCATGCGTACATCCTGGCCATAATGTCTATCAAGCAGAGTTCATCGTCCTGGATGTCACTCCCTGCCAAGCCTTATCTATAAGAATATCACAGTTGATAGTGTTGAAATGTTTTTTCAGAACTCTCTTAACCCCTTGAGGGTGGTAGGATATATTATATCCCACCTAGGTTTAATTAAGATTTGCACCAGAAACTTTTAACTAAGTTTTACTTTTATAACTTTGAGGGAAAATAATCGAAAAATTGCTTTTCCTTATTTAGAAATAAAATTTTTAAAACTTTCCGGTGGGAATTAAACATTACACAAACACAATTGCTTGCCCCTCAAGGGGTTAAGGACAATTCTGTATCTAATGTCACCCCAAAAGCACCTTTGAAACATTACTTTTGTGTACAATTTCTTTAAATTTGAAATGACTTTCTGTTCCATGACCTGGATGAGTCGTGTAGTCTTAAGGGA
This sequence comes from Maratus speciosus, assembly GCA_963932465.1. Classification (NCBI taxonomy): domain Eukaryota; kingdom Metazoa; phylum Arthropoda; class Arachnida; order Araneae; family Salticidae; genus Maratus; species Maratus speciosus. The sequence continues at coordinate 488,245,735 of OZ010796.1, read as the reverse complement.
CAAAAACTTCACTGTGATAAAATCAAACACCTCCAACAATGTGTCTTCCAAATCTGGAGGATGTGCAGGAGCATTGTCTATTAATAATAGAAATAAAATTTTTAAAACTTTCTGGTGGGAATTAAACATTACACAAACGCAATTGCTTGTCCCTCAAGGGGTTAAGGACAATTTTGTATCTAATGTCACCCCAAAAGCACCTTTGAAACATTACTTTTGTGTACAATTTCTTTAAATTTGAAATGACTTTCTGGTCCATGACCTGGATGAGTCGTGTAGTCTTAAGGGACAAAAACTTCACTGTGATAAAATCAAACACCTCCAACAATGTGTCTTCCAAATCGGGAGGATGTGCAGGAGCATTGTCTATTACCATTAAGCGAGGCAACTGATCATCCTGGAGGTATTTTTTATACTCGAGCCAAACACTTCATCCATTTCATCCACTCATTGAAAATTGGCCTCATGATTACATGATTTCTTGTTTTCTCTCCACACCACACACAATTTACTTTTAATCACATTGTTTCTGATTAAAACTGTAGGAGTTTCTGAATGGTACAGCAGTAAGGGCTTCACTTTTAAATCACCACTAGCATTACCACACAAGAAAAAAGTTAGCTTATCTTTCATAGGCTTATCTCCTGGCAGTGCCTTTACCTGCCGTGTAATGAACGTCCATTTTCTTCCAAAAGAAACCAGTTTCATCACAGTTGCAGACTTGCTAGGAGATGAATCCTTCAGCTTCTATGTAATCTTTGAATTTGGACACAAATTGTTTGGCCCTGACTTATCCGAACTCGCACATTTGCCGCGCCTAGTAACACTGTGTATGCCAGTACACCTCTTGAAAATTTTTAACCTTCTTCTGTTGGCCTTAAAGTCACTAAGGCTAGCACTCATCCCAGGAAATTTCTGAATGAAATCGGAATACTATAGTCAAGTCTTTTCACATATGATGGCCTCCGAAACAGAATTACCATCTAACTGTTTTTTGTTGATCGAAATTAATAAATAGTAACTGTTCAACATCTAAATTGTTTGTGATCTCTGTTTCGTTAGCGCATTCATGCCTTTCACTATGTTAGCCTCATTTATTGCTTCTCTTTTCGCCACAGTAAAACTTATCATGGATGGCGATTTACCGTACATGCAGCCGATTTTAGCAATCTTAATGCCGCTTTCGTATTTGTGAATAATTTCCCTCTTCGATCCTTTTGATCGTGTTCCCGGCCTTCTTATTTGAAGGGCTGCTGGCTCTGGAAGCTTTCTTTGGTTCCATGATGGAGCACTCACAATAAAAAAAAAAGCACGAAAATACACTGGAAATAAATGAAATTGTTTGCCTAGATGCTCCAAGTGATGCACGCATACACGACGAGAAACAACACCACACTGAGAAAAAGAATACTTGGGTCGCTCCCTTTGTTTATGGAAAATGCACCGAGATCACGTGCGTATGTCTATGAAATCTGATTTAATCAACGAAAACCAAGGCAAATTTTTCATGGAAATTTCGATGAAAACTGAAACTGACGATAACCAAAGTCAGTGAAAAACGAGGTATTACTGTATATCTAAAGTAATAAGTCAGTAACCTGTTTCCATGATAGATTTTGAGCATATTCAGATTGAATTGATTTTTATTCAAATTGTTACTTAACATTGCTATGAGAATAATGAAATTTCAAGGTTTTACTTCCATGGGACCTTCACTAGGTGGCTGCAAGGTGTAATCTTTTATCAAATCTTCAGATCTCTAATATTGAGCTAATATTCCTAATGTTTACTAACAAAGGAAACTATCGAACCTGTTGACAAGAATGCTAAGACCAATGTCAGACGGGCGTCTTTTTTGCTTATGTATTATCCATTCACAATGCTATAGCATTGGTCTTATGGGCAAAGTTAGTCCCAGCCACACGGCTACTAAATGTAAAAAGTAGCTGTCAAAAAAATTGTCTGACAATGGCCACCTTATAGCCACTTTTCCAACAGAGTATAAAATATTCTTGCATTTATCAATGATTCTGATCTTGATGGTTACAATATGTATATATTAACATATTTATTTAGGTTATTTAATTTTAAATAATAATAATGAAAATTTCATTTTTTTTTTTTTTTGCAATTTATTGTTGATTGGTGACACAATGGAATTTTGAAAAATACACTTGGTACTTTTCTGTTATACAGACACCATGCCAAAATGTATGCTAATGTGCCAATTATTTCAACCCTAATCATGAAAAGGATTTTCATTGTAAACCATGCGAAACATTGTGATTTGCTATTTATGAAATGTGAATGATTATTATTTAACCTTAACCTTGGAAAACTTCTTAATTTTTTATTATTCAAATAAAAAATACTTTTTTTTTATAAAGTTATAATTCACTTTTACTGCTGACACTGAGATGGATTTTACCAGATGATGAGAAAGTTCAGATAAAACTGTTTCCGGAATTTAGAATTCTGCATAATAAAAGGTTGTGTTCAAAAAACTATGAAATGAAATTATGGATGAGTTCTGGAAATCTCAAATGAAGATGTAACTTACAATCATACTGTTAAAACATAGGAATATGGCAGAAAACATGGTTTGAAGGATCATGGTTGTCTTTTCTTAATGCCTTAAAGTTTATATATTTATGGTGCCAAGAGTTGACATCGATTGAGTTTTGTGAGGTGCGACTTGATATGAACCACAACACAATAGTGGGTTGGAATAGTTGTTTGAGAGAAGTTTGTGCAAATGCTTTATGTTCTCGACCAAATAGAAAAATCGGTGGACCTAATAAAATTATACAAGTAGATGAAAGTCTTTTTACCATTAGAAAAAGCAACATATGACGTGTTCTTCCTCCTCAATGGGTGTTAGGTGGTTTATGTTGTGAAACACGGGGATGTTTCCTTACTCCTATTCGCGATCGTACATCTGAAACTTTAATGGCAGCAATAGAAAACAATGTAGCTGATGGAAGTATTATTTATACAGATTGCTGGAGAGGATATAAAACAGATGAACTGTGAGATGCTGGTTATGATCATTTCATAGAAAATCACAAATACAATTTTGTCGACCTTAATACTCGATGCCATACTCAAAATGTTGAGAGATTATAGGACATCACACAATGGTGCAATAAAAGATATCAAGAAACTGTTCGTTTTCATTTAGAGTCATATCTCATAGAGTTCATGTGGCGACACCTTCATTCAAAAAATGAAATATTTGCTGCAATGCTATATTTGTTATTTTATGCGAGCAGTTTAATATGAGTTTTATTTTATTATTTTATTGTATAACAGTTATTTTTTTCCCTTATTTTAAGTATATATTTGTGATTTAATAAAATAGTTTGTGAAAGTCTGTAATTTTCAAATGTTATATTTTTAAAATGCTCACTTTACTATTGACAATGTTTTTTCTTTTATTTTTCAAATGTTTCAATTCACGTGATTTTCATTTTGCCCCAAATATTATGCTTGGTGACAGTGGTGTCCATATAACAGAAAGTACCATACACTTTTATGATAAATACTCTTTAAAGAAAAACTTTTTCTACTCTTCATACTGTATCATTTAAGTTTACTTTCCTTAAATACTTGTGCACATTTAAACACTCATTTAACTAGCAATTTCCAAATGTATTAAAATAGCTTGCATTTGGCAAGGAAAAAAGAGTTTCTCACCAAATCACATCTTTTTGTGCCAAATACTTGAACGTATTTTATTTTCTTACAGTTTTTCTACTGTAATTCCACAGCTAAATTTGACTTATCCTATTTTCAAATGAAAATCAAATTTCAAATTAATTGCTTAGGAGGCACAAAGGCCAACATAGTGAAAAAGATTCCATGCCGGGACTCGAACCCGGGCCATCAGTATAGCACACTGACGTTCTACCGACTAAACCACATGGAACGATACCCAGCCTGGAAAATTTCTCACTATTATATGTTGGCAAGGCTACAAACGCAGCACAATATAGAATATTTAACGTGAGCCACCGACCTGGGGCGAACACGAAACTTCATTAAATCCAGCATTGATAGAAACCATCTTGTGCTGCGTTTGTAGCCTTGCCAACATATAATAGTGAGAAAATTTCCAGGCTGGGTATCGTTCCATGTGGTTTAGTTGGTAGAACGTCAGTGCGCTATACTGATGGCCCGGGTTCGAGTCCTGGCATGGAATCTTTTTCACTATGTTGGCCTTTGTGCCTCTTAAGCAAATACTTTGAAATTTGATTTTCATTTGAAATATTGTATGCAAGGCGAATGTTTCTCTCTGGAATAATTTCCATGTATTAATATTGACTTATCCTTTATAACGTAGTTGAGTAGTTTCATTAGCATATTTTTTTCAAGATATTTGAATATGTGCTTTAAGGAGACCTTTCTTGTTAGTAATAGTAAAATAAATATCAAAAAACATTTCCAGTGTTTTTCAGTAATAATTTTTGCTTATTTTTTAATTTTAGGAATTAAAGAGTGCTTCCTTAAAAATCTTCCCAATTCAGTAGCATTTTATCATTTTGAAGTAATTTTTCGATAAATGTTTGATCACATAAATGCATGTTAACATATCGCATATCAAACATTTCAATGTTTTATTTGATACTTCAGATATTCTTAAAGTCTCATAAACTATTTAGGTTCTTGAAATATTTTATTCACAGCTTGAAGTAGAAGCTTCTTCCTTTTTATTTAATGTTATTTATCAGTGCCTTATTTTTTTCTTAACATTTTCTTTTCAACTGTAAATGTTCACTTTGTATTCTGTAATTAAAAGATTTTCCAGTTTTATTAGTATTGAGACATTATGTAGTACATTGCTACATTTATGTAGTACATAGTTAGTTAGTTTTGGGCTTCTTAAATAATTTTATCTTTCCTTCTATCTGCTGCTTTTTCCTATACTATTTAATAGGGTACTTGGAGGGGGATGATGAGGGAAGAAAGAGGACCAAAGCAGCTGCTGACATCATGAATTTTTAAGTTATTTAGGGTATCAGGTATTCAAACCTGATCATACACTCGTGTAAAAAAAGTTAAGCATAATTGCTGATTATGTGCAAACTTAAGGAATTGTGCATCAGAGTTGAAAAAAACATGGTATGTGGGCATAAAAGTGTTATAGGAGAATAAATCAGTGAAAAACAAGGATAATTTTGACTTTTTTTTATCGAAATAACAATGTTGCAAGAAAAAATGGTGAAATCAGTAGTTTGAAATTGAGCAAAAAAGAATTATTAAAAAAAAGAAATGCTACAATTTAATAAAGTGTGTGGTTATCCCTGACAGCCATGCATGTTGCACAATAATTTCTCATATTTTAGATGAGACAATTGACGAGTTGTGTGCACAAAGAGTTCCAAGCCTGATGGAGAGCACTTTTTAATTCTGGAATAGCACTTGGTGGATGCTGATAGGCTACAAGTTTTCTCCCGAGCATATCCCACACATGCTCTATAGGATTAAGATCAAGAGACATAGAAGGTCAGTGCATGTGCTGGATACCTTCAGTTTCAAGGAAGTCATCGATGACGGGCACACTGTGAGGACGTGCATTATCATCCATGAATATGAATCCAAAACCAACAGCACCTCAAAACATTTGAACATAAGGCTCAAGGATTTCATCTCTGTATCTTACAGCAATAGCAGACCTGTGTTGAAGATTTGGAGGTCTGTGCAGCCGTCCAACATTATGCCTGCCCATGCCATGATTCTCCTGAACAAAAATGATGTCTTTCCATTATGTTTCTTGGGTGAAATTGAGTTCAGATAGTTATACGACGAGAATCAGTTTACAGACTAAATATGGACTTGTCACTAAAAATGACATTGGCCCATTGTGCCCGACTCTGCTGCTGGTGTTCCAAACTCCACTGAAAGCAGTTGCGCTTATGTGCAGATGAAAGGAAAATGCAAACTGCTGGTCATCTGGCATACAGACCAACTTGGTTAAGCCTCTTGTAAACAGTTTGTCTCGAAACCATTACTCCTGTGGTGGTTGTCAGCTCTATAGCCAGTTGTTTAGTAAAATGGTTATGCTGATGTCGTGCAGTTATTGTCAAATATCGGTCTTACCATGTCCTTGTCACTCTTGGTTGACCTGGTACTGGACGTCGAGTAACATCTGTAGTACTTTGAAACATCTGCCACAGTCTGGAGACTACACACTGAGGCACATTCAGAATTTGAAACACTTTGGTTTGGGATTGTCCACTTTCAAGCATTCCAATAATTCTCCCTTTCACAAACATATCCAGCTGGCGCCTTTGTGACATCTTTTGTCTTTTTTTATGTTTACCAATGCCTCATACCTCAACAACTGCAAAAAAATGTGACTGAACTGGGCATGCCGCTTCAGTCCATTATATCCCATTTCCAGTTCTGACATGTGCGTTTCTATGCATATGTCGATGTACACTGGAATGTTTTGCATATGCACAATCTTTTATCTTCATCTCATGATTCCCCACAAATGATTTCTAACTATTTTATCATTATTTTCTCATGTTTTTTTTCGCATTTTATGAATTATACTTAACTTTTGGACACAAGTGTAGTTGCCTGTTGTTATATTTTCCATACTCAAATACTTCTCGATCTATACTATGCTAGAGCTATATTATAGATACTATGAGAAGTGGTCACTTGTTTAGTTTGTACCAGATATTATGATTACATACGTTTTCTAAATTTTATTGATGTGTTATTTAAAAGTATATTCCTGCAGTCTTATTTCAGCTTTATTAAGCCTTTAGTAAAAAAATTAAAAAATATGTTTTTGAGAGGTCCATGAGGGAAACTTTTTAAATTGTCTAAATATATTTTATTTTTACCTTATTTCATTTGATCTAATCTTCATTGATTCACCTAAAGAGGGTTATAGATACTACTATTTTTTAATAGAAAACTTAATTAAATGCAGATTTCTGTGATTAAATAAGGCTAAAATTACGCATTGTATTTGTAACTGGTCTGTTGGTATAGCAGTGCTGTTGTATGTTATACTTACTTTTCAAATCCCGAAGTCATGAACAGATCATCTTTTTCCCACTCCCTGTCCTTGTTTTTTTTTTTTTTTCCACATTTTTTTGTTCTTCAGTTTCTTTTTTTCCCCCCACATTTTTTTGTTCTTCAGTTTCTTTTTTTTTTTTCTTTTTGGCAGTGGAAAAATGAGAAATATTCAAGGTTGAGTGTTAAATATTGAAAAAGTATCTCTTTGTAAGTTGATGTTAAAAGAGGTTATTTGATTGAATGTCAATTACTTAGCAAAAATGAAGAAATGTAAATTTGTGTTTATAATAGCATATATAAAAATTTTTAAGAATGTAGTTTATATATATTTTTTAATAAATGTTTTTTCATTTCAGTTTGTAAATATGACACTTGTTGCATACAGTGAAAATGTAAGTAACATATTTATGTTAACTTATTTTTAAATGGTGCTTAATCTTTAGTTCTCTTTCTTTGCTTTCTTTGTTTTGCTTTAGTCTTATCATATTTTTAAATATTGCAGTCAGGTATTCCAGATTTGTGTCCAACTATTCCTCCATCTAACTTTGTTAAAAATGGAAATTTCTCAGGGAATATCCAATCTGATTCACTCCAGGTTTGTTTATTTTTTATTTTCATTACTTTTCTTAAGCATATTACTGTTGAAAAAAAAAATATGTTTTGTTGTTCTATTTTTATATTCTTTCTTATTTTAGTAATTTATATAGTTCTTGTTCTCTGTCATTATTTTTTAGAAATAAAATTAAATACTTCCATCTAAGTACAAGTTGTATATATAATTAAAATGAAATCATGTGTATAAAAACAAATTTAAAGAAAAATGCAAGAAATTAAACACAAGAAAGTAAAAATACAGAAATAAGGAACTGTGAATGTGTTATGGATTCACCAGAGGAGCTTCATAAGCACCATTCATAGTAAATGTGTCATATGTTATTTCATCAAATATTGTTGATGTGATGCCCAGAAATGACAATGTTAAGCTGCTGATAACATAAAAAAACAACCCCAAACAAACAAACAGGATAATTGAGATAAATTAAGATATCCAAAGAAATGAAATACATTATGATATTCAAGGAAATGAACTAAAACTAATCTATTTTAGATTTTAAAAAACTTAATAAGTAGCAAAAACAACTCTATACACTATGTAACTTATGACACTAAGTCACTTTAATCGATATGTCTTTCTGTGTGTCATAAATTTTATAATCTATCTACTACTTTAGTGATATTCTGTGCTTTTTGCAGGAACTTACCCAGATATGTTTTGCTGATTAAAAGATAGTCTTATTGAAATACAGCAGCCATAGTAGAACATTTAATCTTCAAAGATAATATTGCAAGAGTTTTGCTTCCTGTGATCAAGCATTATAAGCAGATGGTTACCTTGATAGTTTGTTTGCATTGGCATGAAGCCATTAGAATGTCATGTAAAATGACTGAGTTGTATTGTACCTGTAACTTTCATATTTAATATTGTAGCCATATGCAGCTCTTAAAATATGTATGAATATCAGCTAAACTAATTGCTGCACATAATCTTAACTCACATTCCGTAATAATTGATACCGAGAAGGACTATGCTTTGTCAAAAAAGATCATATGGAACCTGTCTAGTTGTACCAATTCGAAATGCAATATCTCTGCAGTTCAGTGATGAAAGTACTGGGTGAATATGAACACCTGATCATTCGGTCATATCCAAATGATATCATTTTTCATTACAGTGTACAACATTCAAATGTGCATGGAAGACTAAATTGATCCAGAGGCTGATTACCATTTAGACAAACTTCTACCACTATTTTTTAAAGCAAAATTTTCATCTTATTTAATTGTTGATTTCTGTGATTAAATAGGAAAATTTTCTTTTTTAAAAAGTGGTGGGAGTTTGCCTGGACATTGATCAGATCATGAACTGATCTAACTGCAAAACAATCTGTAATTACTAAAAATGAATAAATAAGGAAATACTCGGTAATTGATTAGTATTTTATTAGTGTACAGTAGGCTCCCTCAAATCCACAACCCTAAAAGCCACACATCACCACAGATGTAAACAATGAAACTTTCAGTTCAGATGCAAGGGCAAAATTACAGAAATTTTTAGTTTTCTATCATTCTGTATATATTTTAATATGTAATTCTCGATAATATGACTAAACTCGTGGTTTTTCATGAAGGAAGTATAAATTTATTTCTGAAATAAATCAAGATATTGCTGATATCACTAGTAATCACAATCTATTTACCAAATATATCTATATGTTAATCAAGCTTTTTTGGTTATTAAGACTAGCAGAACTTGAAGTGAAACTTTCTTACTTTGTAATTTTGATGTGAATTAATAGGATACCTTTAAGAGGAAAGTTTTATTGAATAATTCAAGAAATACATATTTTATCTTTATTATGCATATTTAATTATACATTATTAATTATTTATTTGATTTTTACTTTTAATAATTTAATCATTTTTTAAATTATCTTAATTTCTATTTTAGTTTATTACCTTACTTAATTATTTTAATATTTTACTATATTGTAAGCATTCATTATAATTTTGCATTATCACATTAAAATTACTGTTTAAAAATGTAAACAAAGTAATGACCAGAAATCTGCAAAATTCTAAAAGTCACACAACCTCAGGTCCCAAGCTGTGCGAATTTCAGGGTGTCTACTGTATATTACAGAATTGTTGATTTCTTCATGAAATTTTTAATTTAAGACCATGTGGGTACCCTCTAATTGATAGTGAATCTGTACTTAACTAGAAATACAAGAATTTGTATTTGTAACTCTTTAGTTGCTTGTGTGCAATATCAAGAATAGCACATGGATAAATAGATGATAAAAACACGTGTTATAGATGCAGCTATTTTTCAAAATACATTAGAATCTCGTTACAACGAATGTCACTTTAACAAATTTTTCAGTTTAATGAATATTATTCAGATTGTTAAGAAAAATTCTATTATGCTATTTCATTATAAATATGTTCACTTTAATGGATTTTTCAGTATAGCGAAATTATTCAGTGCTCCCCAGTCATTCGTTATAACAAGATTTTACTGTGTATGATCTTGTTATAAACTTGCATAATTGAGATACCGTGATTATCTGCCATTTTAACATTTTTGTTCCCTGATTCATTGTTGCCAACAACAAACCTTTGCCACATTGATCTAACTGAAATTAGGGAAAGGGCAGGCTCATAAATTTATGGTTTATAGGAAATTAGGCACTTCTAAAGTGGGTTTTCTTGTTCTTTTGGTTGCACTACTCTAGCACAGTCTAAAGTAAAATACTTAAGTACATGTCTTCAAATTAATATCATGTAGTAGTTAAAAAAAAAAAAAAAAAACATAAAACATTGTTTTATAACTGATACTTTCATTAAAAAATATATATTTTATTAAAAGGGGGCACAGCTTTTTTGAAATATTTAAAAAAAAAAATATTTACACATAAAAACAATATAATATTCATGGCAGTTTTCAAAATTAAAATGTATCTATTTATTTTTAAACCAATTTTTAGTTATGTTGAAAACATAACCATTTCACATTCTTTCTACTCGATATTCTAAACAATTTAAAAGCACATTAAAATGTACATTTACTGCTATTTTGTTATTTATTAATATAATTATTATAACTATTATTACTTATTATTATTATGAAGAATACTTATAATTATTATTATAAGTATTCTTCATATTACTAATAAGATCTAAATTGAACAATTAGTTTAAAGATTCTTGCATCCATAGAGTTGGTACAAATTCAAGATGTTTGCTATTTGCAAAAAACAGGATTGCTGCACTACCTGGAATTTTTTTTGGGAATTTATAAATTGGCCAAATAAGTTGGGAAAAATCTGTAGATTTCAAAAATTTTATATATAATTTGGAAAGCAGAGAAATTTGCTAAAATATCACGGCCATCATCAAGTAAGTTGATCTTTGTGCTACAAGGAGTGAGAATCTTTTATATTTTGATAGATTTCCTTTTCTCCTTTCAGGGATATTATGATAAAGTTTTTGAAATATTCATTGCACAAATGTTGTGTATCAAATTTATAGAAAACTTCTTTGGAAAATTTGTAATAGTCATAAGAGCAGTTCTTGTTATAATCCTAAAAGCAAGTTTTTGGAGAGATTCAAAAGCAGAGCTTTCAATTAATATTATCTGTAATTGGAAAATTTTAGTGTTTTGATTGATACAGTATTTATTTTACTCTTAATGTCCAGTGCACATTACACTGCTTGACTGGATTTTTTAAATTTAAATGCACCTGGAAAAGTTAAGGAATTTCATTCTTCTGTATGAGTATGAACACTATAAAAATGTCAATTTTCATATGCTTTTGTATTTTATCGAGTAATGTGTAAAATATTTCAAAATTCAGATTGGGAGTTTTCATTACAATGTTTATCTATTGTCAAATTTTTTTTAAAAAAATCTATGACTGTAAGGCAACAACTTTTGTATTAAATGAATTATTTCACATAAATATCCAAATGAGAATAAGTGATATGATGTTTTTTCAAGTATTACAAAGATAATTTTTACTTGGAATTATTATTGCTATTTTTATTTTACATATTTTACGTAATATCATTTTAATGCATAATTGCATTTTTATATAATAAGCTTCATAATAGTAATATGATTCAGAAATAGAATAATTAGTTTAAATATAAAAGATGGCTTTATTGCATATTTATAGATCTCAAAGGAAACCTCCCTTCAAAGTTCAAAGTGTTGCATATTACGATTTTTTTTTAATGATTAGCTTCATTTTAGTAACAAGATTCTGAATATGAACAATTAGTTTACAGTTTCTTGGATTCATAGATGCTGGTATAAATTCAAAATAGCTGCCAATTGTTAAAAATATGAATTTTCATATGTCTTATCTTAGCTAGTATTTAGTGAGATATTTTAAAATTCAGATTTGGAGGTTTCATTAGAATGTCTATTGCCAAAATTAACAAAAAAAATGTATGACTCTGAGGCAACAACTTTAAATGGGTGGTTTCACATAGAGAATAGATGAGAAATGAACAGATGATGGCATTTCTTTCAAATATCGTCAAAATGTCTTTTGCCTGGAATTTGTATTGTTATTTTGAATTTATGTCTTTTATCAAATAAAGTTTGGTATATGTCCACTTGTTATAATAACTTTTTTGTAGCTTTAAGTATACATGATTATCTTCAGAGTTTTACATCTCTAATTATTATAATATAGTATGAAACTGTTTATCTGAGAAACCAGAAACCAGAAAACTAGTTATCCGGAATTATATTTCCAAATGACTGATTTCAGAATCCTTCCAGAAAAAAGTTCCATATAGTGCCAGTCTGACATATACATTGCTTCATACATTACCACATGCATGTATAACTTGATGCCAACATCTAGAATTTAAAACAGAAGCATATATAGTTAAATATTGGTTGTTTTCATTTTTATCTAGAATTGTTGTTTCCAAGGGAGTCTCATAAATTGCCTTTTTTTGAAACTCTGATTCATCTTTGATTTTGATTGGATCTGATTTTTAATCTGAGTAATTTAATAGTTAATTTGAAATTAGAAAAAATGCCCCAGCCACATATTCTACAAATGTGATCAAATGGGTGTTACTTTAATGCCCAACCATTTATCCAGAAAAAAACAGTTATATGTAGAATACGTCTAGCCCAGACCATTCTGGATAAATGGTTCTATTATATTATTATAATTATCTCTAATGTATAATTCTTTCAAATTAGTACTTCATATTTTTGAAAGAACTGTAATCATTTTGATGTGTTTATTCTTTTCATTATAATAGCCTTCCAAATGGTACATTTTTTGAATACAACTTTTTCAAACAAACTTTTTAGGTTATTCTTTCAAATTTCTAAAAATCTACCTGAAGGTTATTTTTATTCCAAATTTTGTACAAACCTACCATGAAAGTTTTTCTTATGAAATACTGGTATTCAAAAACAGACTATTTGGTAGCCCTGTAATAATGAAAATCTATATGCTGATATTTTGATTTTGATTTTTAGCTGAATGCTGCCTTATTGCGTAAACGTAGGGGTGTCATTCAAAATGGAAGTGTTAGTAAAAATAAAGCTGATGTGAAAGAGACTATATTACAGACATCATCAGCTAAATCTAGTAAGTAACTCTCACTCTTTTATTATCACTTTATCCCTGAGATTTCCGCTGGGGGTGTGGGAATGATAATTTAAAGAGATAGATGGTTATCTATTTATTGTTGCTACAACGTAACAACACAGCATAAAAATCTCTTTAAAAAATTATAGAATTTTAAAGTTTATGTGCTGAGGGTGGGGCAAAGGGAGAAGCAGATTTTTGGTGGAAGAAGAGGCAATTTAAATGATTATTTAATTAGTTACAAGAAAATTATTAATTAATAAAAAAAAGGTAAAGATTTTAAATTTTGTGTACTGTTGAGGGGGCAACAGGAAAAAATTATTTTTTGGGGCGGGGGAGAGGAGGGGGATAATTGTTACAACAAAAACGCAAATGGAACAGAAAAAAATCAAATATATTTTTTACATATTAAACTTCACAAGATGCAGGGGTGGTGAGTATGTCAAAGGAAGAGAAGCAGAAATTTTGGAAGCAGGAGACAATTTAGGTGACAGATTATTTGTTTATTGTTGCTATCTATACTAATAAAAGTAAGATGTTTCTGTGTATGTGTGTGTATCTGCCCATGATGGCTAGGAAAATCTACTGTACATAAAGGTCTGAAAATTTGGATGAAGCTAGTCCAAGACAAATCCTAATGCACCTGAGGCTCAGAGGCTCAGTTTTTTTTCATTTTTTGATAATTAACTGATATAACGGAGATGGCAGACTTTAACAGAAATTTGAAGAGATTTCTTGAAAAGCACAAACAACTTTTATTGTTGACACCACGAACATAAATATATATACATAGATGACACGACACCAATAACAAACAGAAGTTTCACATATATAAATATCAATAACACCCAGGTTGGGTGAATTCAATTTTCCGGGCAACGGATGTGACCCGGTAAGCACCTTGGCTAGCTCATAACTGCATATTATGAAATTTATTCTGTACGCAAGGAACCACAACCTTAGCGCCCCCTGGCCGTGCAGAAAAACTGCCAAAAATTCCTTAAAATCTCCCCCTCTGGTTCTGAAAACGTTCCGATGAGGAACCAGAAACCTTTGGCGGTCTACCACGCTTCCACAGCGGTTGCACGGGCAGCTCGTCAGCACCTTGATATGGGCTGAGTGCGGATGTATGTTAAGTACCTACCGAAATGTTGGGATTACTCAGATGAGCTACCTCATAAGTTGTTAAAGATTTTTGAGTTAGGATGGTATACGGACTATCTCTGAATGGCATGAATTTAGCACTGCGTTTCTGCTTAGACTAACTAAGTGGATGTAAAGTCACCCACACCTGATCTCCAGGACTATAATTTAGACCTGGTCGACGGTTTTTATCTGCATAAAATTTACGCTTATCTTGCTTTTCTTCGACTAGATCGTGTACCCTAGATGAAAAATTTGCAAAATTTTTAAGGTACGGAGTAATTTCAGGAACGAAATTATCATTCTCGTACATTAACATTCTCGTCGAATTAGCATACTCGATCAGATGTTCCTTGGATCCTTCAACCTGGAGTAGAACTGCTCCGAGAGCGTATGCACTGGCATCTGTTCGAATAATAAATGGTTTTGTCATATCAGTTTTTTGTAATATAGGAGCGGTAACCAGACATTGCTTTAGAGTGGCAAAAGCGTTTTTTTTTCAGTCCCCCATTTCCACTGAACATTCTTTTTAGTAAGATTACTTAGAGGACGTGAAACATCAGAAAAATTCGAGATAAACCGACGATAACAGGAACAAGTTTGTAAAAAGGATTGCACTTGTTTAACAGTCTTTGGGGAAGGTATATTCATAATGGATGCAACGTTTTCTTGGTCAACTTTGATTCCTTTGTTTGTAATCCAGTGTCCGAGATACTTGACTCGTTTACAAGCAAAATGGCATTTATCACGGTTAGCGTGAAGTTTAAATTTAGCCAGTCTTTCAAACACTAGCCTTAGGTCAGAAAGATGTTGTTCAAAGGTCGAAGACAATACAATTATATCATCTAGATATGTCAGCATTTTAACACTGCTAAGTCTATAGCGGAATTTATCCATTAACCACTGAAACGTAGCTGGAGTATTACGTAATCCAAAAGGCATTCTTATGTAACGAAATGTTCCAAATGGGCAAACAAAAACTGTTTTATCTCTATCAGTGCGGTACACATTAGCTTGGTGATAACCAGACTTTAGGTCAATGGTTGACATGTACGCTGTAGGAGTAGCATCCTGTAATAAGTCATCCATTCTGGGAAGTGGATAAGTGTCTGGAGTCGCAATACCATTCAGATTTCGATAATCTATGCAAAGACAAACTTCACCGTTAGGTTTCGGTATAAGGACAACAGGAGCTGCATATGGGGATTCGCATTCTTCTATAATATCCTGTTCTAATAACGCATCCAATTCTTTCCTTAACAATTCTTTCTTCATAGGTGACATTCGGTAGGGTGGTCCAGCGACTGGTGCATGATCCCCAGTAGGAATATGGTGTTCTATAAAAGGAGTGGGCTCTCTCCCTAGTTTGAACACATCCTCATATTCTCGTATCAATTCGCATTCTTCTCTTTGGTCTTCAGGTAGATGATTCCCTTCCTCTTCACGTAAGACACATGAATTAAAAACATTCGGCAGGTTCTGCGGAAGCAATGGATCTTTATTAGGGAAAAGTTCGAAAATTTGACGAGGACTGTCATGAAAATACCACTGCCGGTTCTTTGCATCAAGGACAATACCTGCCTTTTGCAGAAAATCTATACCTAACAAAGTACGATTACCTTTAGCTTTGGGTAAAACAAGTAACTCTAGTTTAAAAATTTTTCTTTTTACTTTAATAGTTACTTCAGTACATAAAACTTCACCATTTACTGTACTTCCATTTGCTAAAGTCATGGTAATTACTTTGGACTTAAAATCAACTCCTTGATTTTTTAATAAGTTATATAAGGCCTCTCCCGCAATGGAATTACTTGCACCTGTATCAGTACATGCTGTACCATAAAATCCATTTATGTAAAGATCTAGAATGGCAAGGTGGGCAGAGTCTGATACACATGTATACAAGACTACGCTATTAAATTCTGTAGATCCTGCTTTGAGAGAAGGATTACATTTGAGACATTTTGAACGAATGAACCCAGGGTTGCCACATCCATAACACATTAAGGGGGGTTTAAGGTTTTCCGAATGCATTCTATTGTTATCTGAAAAATTTTCCTTTTTCATGTTAAAAGTATTACCTTTAAATTTTTCATGTTTTAAGTAGACCTTATCCTGAACTAGGTATTTCTTTTTAGGTATATTGTTATATGTTTCTTTTCCAGAATCTTTCTGAATACTATTGTAACTATCTAACTTCTCTACTAGTTCCTCTGGAGAAGTTATATCACCCCATTGGTCCAAAAAATGGTCCCTAGAGTCAGGCGGAGCTCTCTTTTTTATTTGATCAGCTATCATGAGATCCCTTAATTGATCAAAAGTACTAATGTTGAGACCTGAAATCCACCCATTAAAATAACTTTTCAACTCAAAGTAGAAGTCCTTCCATGTACTGTCTACAGACTTCTTATGTTTGCTAAATAACTGCCTGAACTTTTCCGAACTCAGTTTAAATCTTTTTAAGAGCACCGATTTCACATATGTATAATTTTGAGATAATTCCTTTGGCTCTCTGGCTATTAAATTAGCAATCTCACTTGGCATAGACCCAATTAAATGCGTAACCCAGTCGTTCAAACAATGTTAAAAAAAATACTTATGTCGTCATTATTCGGATCAAATTTGGGAATTAACTTTTGTACTAGATTAATTTTCACACAATTATTCTAATTGGTAAACAAATCATATTAGATGTAAATTTCCAACTGGGCGAAAAATGTCCGGACCAGGATTCGAACCCGGGACCTCCCTGGCTGAAGCCGCCAGTGCTCTGCCATCTGAGCTATCCCGGACAATTCTGGTCTTTGTTTACCAATTAGAATAATTGTGTGAAAATTAATCTAGTGTAATTTCGTATCCAGCGTTTTCTGGAGTTCCATTACCTGAGATTTATTCTGTTGAGCTGAACCAGGTTTCAGACCAGATGCTGTAATCTTCAAGGTTAGCTGGGTGAAAAAGTTCGACCAGAATCGTCCGGGATAGCTCAGATGGCAGAGCACTGGCGGCTTCAGCCAGGGAGGTCCCGGGTTCGAATCCTGGTCCGGACATTTTTCGCCCAGTTGGAAATTTACATCTAATATTAACTTTTGTAATTTGAATTTAGGATTTTTCTCATCCAAAGCATTTAAACCTGAATCGCTAGTATCAACTTTATTTTCGATTCTTAATTTCGCAAGTTCGAACGCCCTCTCATTTTCTATCTGACGCTCTTTTTCCGCTTGTTCTTCTTTCCCAGTGGTTATAATTGTATTTAACATTTCTTTCACAAAATCCTCTTTGTAATTAGGACTATTTTCTATTAAAGCCCATAAATCAGCAATTTTATGATTCACATCTATGGTTTCCCCCAATTCTTCAGCCAAAATTTTTAAATCTTCTTTTTTTCCCTTCCCTAGGAAATCCATGATCCTAACTTTTAATTTTTAAACTCCGTAAATTACAAAACAAACAACCGAAACAAATTCTGGTTCCTCGCCTACGGAAAATTCTTTACCAAAAAGTTAAACAAAATAATAAAAAACATATAAATAAAATGGCAATAACATTCAAATAATAAATTTTCTTACCTAAAATAATAAACCTGTTCTGCTTATACCAGTTATGTATACCAATGTAACTGAATACCAATCTAGATACTTATCATAAATACCAACCTAATTACTTTAATGAACGTGATCACATTTCAATTAATAATCTCATAATTTACACTTAAATAAACATATCAATACAATATATATGGAAAATAATAATAAAATAAAACAATTTCCTAACACAAGTTAATTGCCTACACTAGTACCAGTTTTGAAAAAACAGAAATGAAAAACAAAAAATATGAAAAAAATCATATGCAGAGTTTTAAAGATATTTCTTCACACAACCAAAAATAAATAAAAATGATCTAATACTTTTGTAAACATAGTCATGGCCACTTATTTAACTTCATAAAAGAAAAAGAAAATAAATAAAACAGCATAAAATAATCAAAGTATAGTAGAATTAGAAATAAAATGTTGCAAGATAAACATGTGTTCATAAAACTGCAAAGAACTGCCTTTTTTTTTTTTTTTTTTTTTTCTAACGTATTTCAAAATAAACACAATTTGCACTGATGTTTTTAGAATATTTTCAATTATTTTGTTCTTAAATGAACATTATTTTTTCCACTTTTAATAGAACTTACTTCGATGATCTTCAGCAATCGAAAATAAATTTTTAACAATGAAACACATTTTCTTTTAAGCACAATCACGTCATCTCGCAGCAAAAATATTTCGAAATGGCTTTTTTATTTCTGACTTCTGTTATGAAAATCGAAGATTGATTATTTTTTATACACAAGAAATAGCCATTTCTTCACGATTATTCATGAAGATGTGCACTTAAATCACAACAAATAATTTTCAATATGTTCTGAAAATCGACCTTTCAGTAACAAATATAATAAATGACATCAATAAAGATTGGTGATATTTTCACGCTCCGAATATACACATTTCAACACTGAGCGCATTTTGGGATTCGAAGATTCGGACGCCGCGGGTTGGGCGCCATTATAACGGCGATGGCATTATACGGCGAAACCCCTTTTTGACATATTCTTTTAAGATCTTTAAGTGAAGCTTCTTTTAATTTCTTTGTTTTTTCTTCAATAGCTATTAATATTGTATAAACAATTGCTGCTCCCTCAATCAAGAA
The DNA here is from genome assembly GCA_963932465.1 of Maratus speciosus. Classification (NCBI taxonomy): domain Eukaryota; kingdom Metazoa; phylum Arthropoda; class Arachnida; order Araneae; family Salticidae; genus Maratus; species Maratus speciosus. The sequence continues at coordinate 488,226,677 of OZ010796.1, read as the reverse complement.
ATCTGTTTTAAATTCAGTGTTGGAGCGACTGCGAGACAAACATCAGCAACATAAAGTTGCTTACCAGGCACATGTTTGAGTTCAAAATCATATCTAAGCGGTTCTAAAGCCATTCTTTGTAACCTCAGAGATAGCTTATCTATCGGTTTCTTTAGCGAACCTAATAAAGGCTTGTGATCTGTTTCAACAATAAATTTTTTCCCATATACATAATAATGGAATTTTTTATAACCATTCAGAATAATCAAAAGTTCTTTCTCAATCTGTATATATCTTTGTTGAGTTTCATTTAAAGCTGCTGATGCATATGCTACAGGGTGGTTATTCTGCAACATAACCACACTTAATCCATATTGACTACTGCCAACTGAAATTACTGACTTTTTGTTTGAGTAAAAAAAGGCTAACACTGGAGCATTTATAATTGCATCTTTTAACTCGTTAAACACCTTGGTTTCATTTTCTGTCCAAATAAATTCTTTTGAAGGACTTAACAACTGCCTTAGAATACCAGTTTTATTGGATGAATTAGGCACAAATTTACCTAGATATGTGATCATACCAATAAATCTTTACAATTCAGTTTTATTATTAGGAATTTTATAGTCTAATATAGCTTTCTTTTCTGATACATTTATGCCATTACTTGAGATGTTAGAACCCAAATATTTAACTGATAAAGCTTTGATTTGGCTTTTCTTTTTTGAAAGCTTAAGACCAGCTTGTCTCACTCTTGCCAAAACTTCTTCTAATTTTTTGTCATGCTCTTCAGCTGTTTTTGAAAATATCAAAATATCGTTAATGTAGATTATAATGACACTTACCCCTATAAAGATGCCTTCAATACTTTTTTGGTATACCTCTGGGGTCCATACGGAAGGTGACAGAAACTGTATCTACCAAAAGATGTGTTGCTATAGTACAAAATTTTTGATTTTCTTCTGACAATGGTATCTGGAGGAAAGCTGATGAAGCATCTAGAACAGTGAAATACTTTGCCCTTTCTGTCTGTGAAAGTAAAACATTTTGATTTGGGTTAGGATTTTGTTTATAACATTTATTTAGAGCTCTAGGGTCCATGCAAATTCTAATATTGTTGGATTTTTTAACAATCATAATTGGATTTACCCAATCTGTTGGTTCTGTAACTGTCTTCAATATTCCTAATTGTACCATTTTATCAATTTGAGATTTGGCTTTATCTCGAATAGCACAAGGAATAATTCTAGGAGCTGCTATTCTTAGCACTGGCTCCTTCTCTTAACTTTATGTCATACTTCAAACAAGGTTTTTTTTAGCTCCTTGAGTACTGGTATGCTTATTAAATTTATCACCCTTTTGTTTTTCCTTCTTTAGAGGATACTTTTGTTTTGTATGCACTTGGTTAACCTCAGATACCAATACCTCATTCATGATTTTTATATGTTTCTCACTGCATTCTTTTGCCTTACAGCATTCAATAGCTTTATCCAAGCTTAAATAACTTTCAATTAACAATTTGTCTTTAATATTCTCAATTTTAATACCTATTATGAGCAAATCTCTAATTAAAGAATCTTCCTGAATTTCAAAATCAGTCTTTTGCCAATATTTTAAGATTTGTCACGAAATCGTCAATACTTTCATTATCCTTTTGTGTGCAGTTAAAAAATTTATATCTTGTAAAAACAGTGTTCTTTTTTGGAATAAGATGTTTATCGAAAGCTTCGACAACTTTACTATATTTATCAGCATTGAAAACGAAACTATTATAGATATCTAAGTAATGAACTCCCATCGTATTTAATAGAAGGGCTATTTTAGTTTTATCTGGTTTGCTTATATTTTCTGTGGCTTTCAGATACATTTCAAACACCTGTTTAAAATGCAAACAATTTGACGACATATTTCCAGTGAGCTGCATTTGACACAGAATTTTATTCAAACTAGATTCCATTTTCTTTTATTTATAATAAGAAATTTTATATAAATTACCTATTCATTTAAAAGAAGAACAAATAAGTGCATGCTATCTCACCAAAGTTCCATATGAACAAATTATGCAATGTCTGGCATTGATTGTTTTTTAGCCACTGACAGAAAAAGCTTATTTCAACACTTTAAACCAAATGTTTTCGTGTAAATTACTTTCGGCATGCTACATTATTTAGATTAAACTTAATTTAAGTTAACCTGGGAGAATTTATAGTATATAGAAGAGAAACTTTGTTTATTAAAGCTGCAGCATTCCATGATACAAAACATCATGTCTAACAGACTACAGTTGAAATTGTAGTTACATAGTAGTAACAGTTAATTTACTAATATATGACAGTCACCAGAAAAGAATGGTACATTAGAATTAATATGTATATTTATCCCTATGTAAATGGACTCATGCATTTGGTGTTGCAATCTATCTATATTAATCTGATAAAATAAGTAGTAAAGGCAGACTTTCATTTAGTGAGGAGAGTGGTGCTGAGCGGGGATGACCTTATGTGAGACTATGGAAACTAACAGAATTTCCATGTGGTTAGATAAAAATCACTGATTTCCACTTGAAGAGGGGTTGTAACCTCCTGGCGACACCCCTGGATTGACTGATTTGTCCTGAGATTCACACTACCACCCAGGGCTGGCTTTTTGCCGGCAGAAATGGGTTTCTGCCCTGCCAGTGGCAGAAAGTGGTTATAACCGGTTTTAACCAGCAGAAATTGGCAACAACTGGCATAAACATATTTCATACATAGTCTGAGATTTTTTGTAGTAGTATTAAATTCCTTAAGTACATTTTTTTCAGTATAAACAACAAATGAAATATTGTGGGTAGTTTTAATTAAAAAATAAATAGATTTGTATTAGAAATAATGAGTTATATAACAGATAAAATTTTTGTTATAATATGATTGTATAATTTTATATGTAAACAATTATTAGAGTATTTTAAAATTTCAGTTTAAAAATCAAATAGAAAACTATATCCAATACTTATTTTACATTAAATAATAAAAAGAAAAATAATCAATACTTACACAGAATTAATTAATTTAAAGGTTAATTAATTTACCTTTCTGTAATTTAACATGATAATTTAATAATAACAGTAACATAGCTGCTAACTCTTCCGATTTTTTCAGAATTCTTCCGAAAAATCGGCATGTTTTCCGATTATACGCGCGTAATGCATTTTCTTCAGATTTTTGGCCTTTTCTTATGCTTTTTATGCGAGTTTGGTTAAAGGATCGTGGAGAAACCCCGAAATTTCGCCGAATGTCCCCGGGAAAGACGCAAATGTCATCAGAAGATCGCATAAAAAACAAGAATTCCCCCAAAAGAGCGCGTAAAAACAAAAATTCCGTGCAAGGATCGCGAAAAAACGCGAATTTCGTCAAAAGATTGGGTAAAAAAAGTGCCGTCAAAAGATTGCATAAAAACACTACTTCTGTTAAAAAAAAAAACGTGTAAGAACGCGAATTCATTTAAAGAATCGCGGAAAAAAATGCGTGTTTCGTCAGAAGATCGCGGAAAAAAAACCAAATTTCACCGAAGGATCGCCGGAAAAAAACCCAAGTTTCGTCGAACAATCGCGGGAAAGACGTGAATCTTGTGAAAAGATTGCGTAAACTTTTGTGTAGGGGTGATTCTGGTCCAAATTTTCAGAAAATGTAAGGCATTCATTTCTGAAAATTGAAAAATATCTCACCAATTCGAAAATTTGGATATAAAAAATATCGCGAATTTCGACAAATGTTCGCCGAAAAAAATAAATTTTGTCTATCGTTTCCAGAAAAATCACCAATTTCGTCAAAGAATCGCGTAAAAATGCAAATTTCGTCAAAAGATCGCGAAAAAGCGGCAAATTTCCTCAAAAGATCGTGAAAAAATGGCACATTTTGTCAAAAGATCGCAAAAAAGGCACATTTTGTCAAAAGATCGCAAAAAAACATCACATTTTGTCAAAAGATCGTGAAAAAAAAACAGACCCCCCCCCCCCCCCCTTGCTATAACTTTTCAGAAAATTTGCTGTGAATTTCAGAATTTTTTTTTACTCATCACCCACAAAAAAAAGAAAAAAAAAGATGTTAGGAGGCAGAAGTTTTAAGTGTCTTTTAATGTGAAAGGTAGGAAATCTATGAATGTTCAAAAGAAAAAAAATAGTAATTTTTAGTATATTCAAGTTATTTTTTTTTTTATTATAATATATATATTGTGTAATTGCAAATTAGTGAATATTTTATTTGAGTTTCTCTTTCAAATTTGTTTATTTATAAGGATTCAGTTGTTTTTTAGTCCTTACTGAAAGTGTTATAAAACTTAAAAAATCTTCTGATTTCTCATGAAAATCTTCTGATTTCTTCTGAATTTTTGTCCAAAATCTTCTGAGTTTTACTGAAATTTAGTTGGCAAGTATGCAGTAAAAAAATATCTCTCATAGAAATGTTACAGTTATATGTGGATCTAGTAAGTGCATGGATTTAAAAAATATTTCATTTAAATACAGTATTCAAAGGAAAAAATCTGACTTTTTTTTCCCTTCAATTTAAGACAGTTAGTTGAAAATATTCCAACCGCATTTTGCACTTACAACACAAACAAATACAAAGGTTCAAAGAAGATTTAATACAGTAATAACCGACTATCATATGCTAGCTTAATTACTTCATTCTAAGTATATGGGATCGAAATTGACATATGAACATAAAGAAAAGGCAAGGAAATTGCTTTGTGATATTAATCCTAATTTTGTGCCATATATAATATCTTTGAAGCAAAATTGACTCCTGTCCCAGAAACACATTTCTCGAAGGAAGCCCTAGAAAATGGTCTTGCCTTCTGTGTGGTGGTCGTCTTTAAAAATGAAAACTGGTGAAAATGAGGATTTTTCAAATTTTGCATACTCAATAATGACATTGACAGCAAGTAATGACAGTCTTGAAAGAATATTTTCGAACTTTTATTTTATTCAGAACAAATTAATAAACAGCCTGTGTTCAGAAAGATTACCAAAATTTGTCCTGTGCTATGGAATGTTCTGTGGAAAAAGTAATAATAGTATATTTGAGTGGCAATTTTGTTCTTTCAATATTGTAAAATAATTGTACAAGATAGTTCATTAATTTTTTTTTCTGTTATTTATTGTGCTTCAATTATTTACTTGTATGTTTTCACAAGAATCACAATCTTTAAGTTATTGCATTGCATTATTTATTTAAAAATACTCGGAAAAACACATTTGTTAAAATATCACAGAATTTTTTGTAAATTTCTTTTTTTTACTTTTAAATAGAAATTCAACTCTAAACAATAATATTAATAGTTAAACTTGTACAGCATCAGACTACCATTATGAAAATTTGTGTTTTTCAAGTGAAAGAAAATTAGTATTATATAAACAAAGTATATTTATATGATCATTTTGAAACTTTTTTGCAACTTTGAATAACATTCATAATCTTTAATTTTAAATTTTAACTTAATTGTTCACATATCAAATACATATGTGATTGTGTGAATTATGAATCATTGCACATTAAAGTTCTTATTAATATTATTTCTTAGTTTCTGCCAGTTTTTGCCACTTACTGGCAGAAACTAGTTTCTGCCATGCCGGTTTTAACCACTCTGGCAGAAACTTGCCAACCCTGCTACCACCTAACAACCTTTATAATGACCTCATCCTCCCGAGAAAACTTAAGTCCTTGAAGTAATTTGTAGGGTTTTGTTCATCTGACAAAACCCTATTTGCCTCGCTCCTCTGTCTGTCTGTCCATCCATCACAGAGCCCATTATCAGAAACTGTAAATGCTATAAACTTGAAATTTTGGATTCTTATAGCTGAACACCTCTCATCAAACGACAAATCATAAAATTTTGAAAAAGTCTTATATTTATCCCTCTGGGCTCTAACTTGTGTATTTTAAGCAATTTTTCTAATTCAGCCCCTAATTAAGTTGGAAATGTGAAACTTTGCATACTTATAGCAGAACACTTGCAATCATACAAAAACTCATAAAGTTTTCAAAAAGTCTTATATTATTTATCCCTCTGGGTTCTAACTTCTGTATTTTTAGCAATTTTTCTAACCTCCACCCTTTTCACACCGGGAGCACTTTTCTAACTTTTGCTGACACTCCTTTGACCACTCTTTCATATTATGCACCATGGCTGTACATATTTTAGTTCCAATTTTTACCGACAGGGGGCACCTACCTATCTCGGGTGCTATGGGCCCGATCCTCTCGACTAATGTATCTACAGATAGTTTGTAAAATGGAGTTTCATTCGGATAGAGGTTTGTTTAGAGTAGAGTGCACATCAGTTGCGAAATGTGGAACTAACAGATTTTGCAAAAGGATTTGAAAGGAATATTAAGCAAAACCCTCTGTGTGATCTGTAATTACACTTACCCACTTGTTTTCAATGCAGAGAGAAGATCAATGTCCAATGTCACCAGATCAGGTGAATAAGTTTGGTGAGGAAATACTGTGAACATAAAATTGCTCAAAGCAGCTTATGCAATTATGGCATGGTGAGGAAGTGCATTCTCTTGATGTAATAAAAAACATGAAAGAGAAAACACTCTTTTTATAAAATTTGGCACCATGTGCTATAAAACTGTTCTATCGTCTTGCAAAATTATAAATATCTATCACCACTTTCTTTCTATGAGGCTCAAAACATTTCACCCTTCCCTCATAATTGTACATTTTGTTCTAGCTTTTCTACTGCAATTGAATTATTAATTAAGTTCATAGTAACTGTTTTGTAATATGTATTTTAAAATACTAATGTTCCAATTCATAGTATTTTTATAGCTAATGATTTTTTTTTGTTTCTTCTAGATAGTTCTTCATCTAATTTAGCTGTTGAGAAAAAGTCTGATGTAGATAGGAGAAATGAAATTACCCAAAATACAAAAAATAATGAAACTTCCACAAAACAGAATATTGACTACATGACAGGCCCCCTTTCATCCCCTCATCATGTTAAGGTAAATACTATATTATTTAACTTTTAAAAATTTATCATGTTGGTTTACTTAATTTGCAATATTCATTCTTTAGTTTTCGTATATTAATTTATTTCTTTTAAACAGCCTGGATCAAAATTAGCCACTGTGGACATGGATGGAATATACTTGTTAATTTTGACTGTGAAAAATGCTGATAATCTTGATCAGTCATTGTTTAATATTTCAGGTAATTGCCTTTAATTTTAAATTTATTCTTTAAAATTCAGTTTTTCCTTTTAAATCTGTAAATATATTTAAAAACTCTACACTCTTCATTATTTCTTTTAGTGGATATTGCTATGAAGGGAGATACTGGATATCTTTCTGCTGTTGATTATCCTTTATTGCTGGTATACATTCTTATATTTAAAAAAAAAAAATGATTGTTTTAAACATTACCTACATTTATACTTTTTATAAATTAATTCACCACATGTATCTTGGCTTTGTAAGAACTTTTTTTATAATGAATATTCATTTTCTTTTATTATACATTATTAAGACATTTATTTCTTTTCTTTAAGAAACTTTGTAATTTTTAAAAATTTGTTATTTTGTCTTTTTTTTTTATGTTTTGTGCGATTGCTTGCTTTTTAAAAGTTATTATGAGATCAATAATACAAAATTTTTAAAAGTTGTTTCTGAGATGCTTGTAAAACAGTTTCTGAGATGTTTGTAAAACCCAACTTTTTCACTATGGCTCCTGTCTCTTTTATGCCATCAAAAAAGATAATTGTCTTCCGTCATCTGTAGTTTCGAAAAGACAGAATGTTATTTCTGAATTAATGAAAAAATAAAAACTTAATAATCCAATTTTCTTTTAAATAATAATAATAATAAAAAAATCAGAATAGACTGGACACTTATTTTTTTATCTCATAATATCATTTAAGGTAATTATAAAAAATATTCTTCACTGCTCAATAAAGTGAAACTTTCTGACACACTTTCTACTTCATTTTTAAGCATAAAAGCATGATGCTGTGATTTGGAATCAGTTTCTTTTATATTTTGACAAATTAATTACATCTTGAGTTATGCATGATTATTACTTCATAATAGCAGATTTTTTTCTTTCCCATGCTGTCATGTTGGGAAATTTGGTTGAAAATGCCATCTTTGATTGCACTTTCGGAGAGCTCTGCCTTTACCAAAAAGAGAAAAAACTGTTCAATTAGATCGTTTTTGAATAAAAGCACTTTCTAATTTCACGCATTTGCAAACAAAAATGAATTCAGAAATGTATCAGAAAGTAGATTGTTTGGATTTTAGAGCATCTGTAAATGAGACTTAAACAAAAAAAGACTAAAAATTATCTACAAACACTTGTTTAACTAATTCTGACTATTCTCTAATTCTCTATCTAATTCTTTAATGAAGAAACATTTATACACCAGACACACTAATGTGCATGTGTATTTAAATATAAATCTTTATTTATATATAAAAATCTATAATCTATATATAAATATATCTAAAATCTATACATAAATTTTTACAAAATATAAGATGCATAATGAAAAAGTGTACAGTTCTTCTGTATGATGGCAGTAAAAACAAAGTATTTGGCTGTGTAGTAAAAATTTTATAATTATATCTAATTTACTTTACATAAATAATTATTTATAAATTGAAACTAAATTAATCTTTTAAAAGCAATATGAGTGTAAAATGATTTTAATGATTGATTTTCTAAATTTTTAGTTTTCTGATGCCTAAGTTATTTTAAAAGGTGCAGAGAGTTTAAAGTGTACCTGGTTAAATAGATCATCTGTGCAAATAGCTTTATCTAAATTTTCTTTTTTATTTAACTTTTTTTCTAATTAACATGCATTCTCTCAAAATAGATTGTAAGTTTAATTAAAATATATTTATAAAATATATACAGCTTGCTATGTCATTCTTGATAATACTGAACATAGTGTGTTGAGTAAATAGGTATGTTGTATTAAATAAGAACCAATTTTTAAGTTAAAAAAACATCAGTTGCAATAGCAATAAGTATGTTGTAACAACAAAGCTAAAAGTTAACTTTATTACTATTAAAATTTATTTAATTTGTAGCAAAGGCATTATTGCAATCTTTCTTTTGTTATATAATTGATAAATTTTAAATAAAAAGTAATAATTTTGTTTATTATTTATTTGCAGTTTTATGGTGTTATGTGTGGACTATATGTCATTTATGCTATTGCATGGCTGGTCATGTCTGCTTTGCAATGGAGAGATTTGCTTAGAATTCAGTTTTGGATTGGTGCTGTTATACTACTAGGTAAAGATAATTATATGCTGCAGATTTTATTTTTAACTATAAAGAATCTGTGTATTTCTTGATATACTTAAAAATTTTTGGAAGAAAAAATACAATCTTTAATTACATTTGAAAAGGGTAAATACTTGAAAAATGCTTAATTTCTTTTTTTCTTTCCTCCATTCCCCTGTCCCCCTATGTGAAGCTAAAATTTTAACAAAATTACTTTACCAAACAAGATTTTTCTATCCTTTGACATTTAAAATATACTTATTTTGACCATATGCTTTAGCTAAATTTTGTAAATGCTGCCACAAAAAAGAACAGATATAATCTATCAATTGCATTTCATCCATTCAGAACGTGGTGTTTTTTAAAAACAAATTATTGCCATTTTTCAGTTTCCAACATTTCAAAAATGTTTTTTTCCTATGTGAAAAGTCTTATAAGATTGCTTTATTCTTTCAGACATTTGAATTCTTTTGTAAACATGCCTGTATTTGTTAGAAAAAGTGCCATTTCGAGAACTTCAGAATCAAAAGCACTGATTTGATTTTGATCACAATACTCTTCCATAAACACATTCTACTTCTTCCATGAACACATTTTGATTTATGAAAGATTTTCTCTCATTAAGGATCTTCAGATATAAAGTGATAGTCAGTTGATGGAAGTTTGGTAAATATAGGGGATGAAGTAAACTTCACAACCCATTTTAAGCAATTTACTCATCATTTTTGGCAATAGTGGTCTTGTACTATTACAGAGTAGTGTTGAACAGTTAATGCTGCATTAAATGAAACTCATGAGAGATGGTACCAGCAGCACCTGAAACTCCAGCTTGGTGTAATTGGCAAATTTGTATCAGTTTTGTGTTAGCCACAATAAAGTCAAATAGTCTCTAGCAATAAATATTGTTATACATGTCCATCTGCAATAACGGTGCTTGCATTTAATGAAATAGAATATCTACATGTTCAATAGTGAGACTGAGAATGCAATTCGAAAGCTTTATTGGAATATTTTTTTCATATGGATTTACAAATCCATTGTAGCTGCATTAACCCTGATATGCACAATACCCTAATATTTGTTTTTGTAGTAGACTCCGGTGTTATTTTCGGCACTAAATATTTTTAAAGATGTTAACCTTTAAAAATATTTAGTGGCGTAAAAAGGTATTTTCCTCCATTTGAGCTAACTTTTATTAGATTAAATTTGTTTATGGAGCGTTTATAGTGCCATTGAAGTTATTGACATGGCACAAATGGAGGTGTTGTATAATTCCAAGTCTTGCTCCTTACCTTTACTGTCAAACAACACCATGCTAATTTGGCAGGCTGCAATTGGATATACACAATACAGTTAAAGATAATGTTTGAGAATACAAGCCATTCTTATGCTATAAATAATGTTGCAACCCCAGAAATGTCCAAAACCTTTTGAGGAAATTTAAAGATTTATTTTCACTTGAATTGGGTGTAGTAAAAGATGTCATTAAAAACAGCGTCAGCAACATTCAAATTCTTTAAGGCATGCCCAATTGCATACGCATTGAGAGTCAAAGTTGATCAAGAAATATTTCACTTTGTGGAGACTATAGGTGCAGATTTACGGTTGCCAGTCGTCGCATGGCGACTAATTTTCGGCATCCTTTTTTTCACGATCCTTTAACAAAATTTGCAGGATTTTTTGCAATTTTTTGATAAAATTCGCATTTTTTCTACAATCCTTTGATAAAATCCGTGGTATTTTTGTGATCTTCTGACAAAATTTTCATTTCCCCCCCCCCCCCCTGGATTCTTTGACAAAATTCACATTTTTCCCCCTGATCTGTTGATGATTTTTCTGTGAAGATTGGCAAAATTAGCAATTTTTCCGCAATTCTTTGATGAAATATGTATTGTTTTCACATTCATTTGGCCAAATTCATGAATTTTTTAGGGATTCTTTGATGAAATTTGCATTTTTTCCCTGGTCCTTCGACAACATGGGTGATTTTTCTGTGAAGATTGGCGAAATTTGCATATTTTCCGTTATCCGTTGACAAAACTCGCGTTTCTTTCGCTATTCTTTGACGAAATTTACAGGGTTTTTTGCAATCTTTTGACAAAATTTGCCTGTTTTTTGCTATCCTTAATTCTTTTTAATAAAATTGGCTTTTTTCTGCATTTTTCTACAATCGGTTGACTAAATTTGCGTTTTTTTTGCAATCTTTTGACGAAATTCAGATTGTTTTTCCATCCTTTGACAAAATTAGCATTTTTTCTATGATCCTTTGATAAAATTCGTGTTTGTGTTCATGGTCCTTTGATGAAATTCATGTTTCCCCCCCCCCCCCCCCCCCTGATCCTTTGACAAAGTTGGTGATTTTCTGTGAAGATGTGCGAAATTCGCATTTTTCTTGCAATTCTTTGATGAAATATGAGGTTTTTTTTCATGTTTCTTTGGCTTATTTCGAGTTTTTTTTTTCCTCGATATTCTTTGACTGAATTTGCATTTTTTCCCTGGTTCTTTGACGAAATGGGCGATTTTTTTGCGAATATCAGTAAAATTTGCATTTTTTTTTTCTTGATTCTTTGATGAAATTTGAGGGGGGTTTTGCAATCCTTTGACAAAGTTTGTCTGTTTTTTTTTTTTGTGATCCTCTGATGAAACTCGCTTGTTTTTCCTCAATTCTTTGATGAAATTCAAGATTTTTTCTTCTGACTTTTGACAAAATTGATTTTTTCGGTAACAATTTGTCTAAATTCTCACTATTTTTATGTCCGAATTTTCGGAACCAAATGCCTTAAATTTTCTGAAAATTTGGAACAGAATCACCCCTGTAATAGGCTCTGATAAGATTTTTTTAAAAGATAATTTCCTTTTGTGCTCTTAAAAAATGAATTTTTGAATTGTATTTGGATTTTTATAGTGTAAAATAATCTCACACATTCACAATTTTTTATATGCATTCTTCTATGACAAAATGAAAATATGAAATATTGTTTTCCTAATACTCCCTACTGCCATGATTGCTTAGCTTATTCTAACAGATATTTTTTTAAACCTCTATCTTGCCCAACTTTATCTTCTGACTGTACATAGCTTAAGATTGATATTATACTTAATTTATATCCAAATTAAAAGAATTGTGTGATTAAACAAGATATACACATTTGATGTAATTAGTCTGTGTTTTGTTTTATACATGTATAGATTATTTTTCACTTTGAATTCCTGCATTTTTTCTCCATATAAATGCTATTGCTTTTATGCTTGTCTTTCATAATATGGCGACTGGATTATTTGGGTTTAGGAGCCACTGGCTCCTTAAAATATTTTGGAATCTGTACCTATAGTAGAGACCTATAAAAGACAGTCAGTAACACCAATTTTACCAGTATTGAAATATTATGTTTGCATTAGAATATGAAGAGATTTTAATGTCACTACTAACAAGGTTACAGAATTAGAGCAATACCCACTGCCAAATATCAAAGATATGCTTATGTATTTATCACGTGCATGTGTTTTTTCAAAACTGGATTGTTGAGATGCCTATTGCCAGTTGCAGTTACCGTATTTTTCGGCCTATTATCCGTGGATTATGGGCTAAAAAAGTCCTAAGTTTTTTGCTGCGTATTATAGGCCGGTGTGGATAATCCAAGGGTTTTCTCCCCTTGAGTTGCTAATCAGATTAATTGTGAGGAGAGCTAATGTTTCTCACATATGACAACAGATTTCAACGATGTACATTGGGAAAATATATCCAAAATGTTGTCCTTAAATAAGCAACAACTCCTTTCACAACTCAAGGCTGACTCTGTTAGACCTCCCCTCCCTCCCTGCCTTCTGCATTTGCTGCTTCTCAATCTGTCATCGTCAATGCTTACCGAGTATTACTCCACAATGACAGCACTCCTGTGTTCTACTCCACAACAGCACCTGTGAGACAAACTTTATAGCTTCAATTAATGTATGGTAATCTCTGCGTAGCTCATTCAGCTTCGATTCAAGGTAAATGCAGGGAATGCCCCCTGCATAGACACTTAAGAAAGAACTGATATTGACATTTGCATGCCATAGAGCGGTAACAGAGCATAATCTTGTGATCTGTGGGAAACATATGCGATATCTTAGCCTCGAATGCAAAGTGAGAATAGGGTTAATTTATCACTTTTTTTCTATTCGGGAAAAAGTATTCTGTGGTGCAGGCTATGAAAATCACGTGCAAGCAAATTTGTTACCATTTTCTCTGGAAGATTGTGTATTATTAATCTGTGATTCGCGATGTCTTGTAAGCGAAAACATGTTAGTTATGCAAATGAATTTAAAGGTAATCTAATACCAGAAATATGAAAATTTGATACAAAATGTATTTTTCTTTATTTTTAAATTACAGTACAGGACCTATTATCCGGAATCCTCGGGACCGAAGGCTTTCCGGATTTTGGAATTTTCCGGATTTCGGGTCCTCCCGAATTCCGTCAAAAAAATCGCGGGAAAAACGTAAATTTCATCAAAGAATCGCGAAAAAACACAAAATTCTTTTAAGCACCGCAAAAAAAATCACAAATTACGTCAAAATATAGCGAAAAAAAAAACAAATTTCTTCAAAGGATCGAAAAAGCCTCCTGCAATTTCGTCAAAAGATCGCGAAAAAATCCGCAAATTTCGTCCAAAAATCGCGAAAAAAGAAATTTCATAAAAGAATCGCGAAAAAAAACGCAAATTCAGTTAAAGGATTGCGGAAGAAAAACGCAAATTTCGTCAAAATCTCGCGGAAAAAAAAACGCAAATTTCGTCAAAAGATAGCAAAAAAAAAAAAAAAAAAAAATTCTTCAAAGGATCGCAAAACACTATCTTAATTTCGTCAAAAGATCGCGTAAAAGCGCGAATTTCATTAAAGGATCGCGGGAAAAACGCATAATTAGTGCCGAGAGCTAACCCCCCTCTTCTGTAAACTTTCAAAAAATTTGCTGTGAATTTCAGAATTTTTTTTTTTTTTGACCCCTGATTCAAGTAACATAATTATGTAGTCATAATATTTTATCGAAATGATAGGGAAAGTATGAAATATCTTTTTTTTAAAACAAATCGTAATATAAATTAATTTTAAACTAAAATTTGACAGAAAAAAGAGTTTTTTCTATTTTTTTTTGGGGGGGGGGGGGGGAGAGGGGGCACCGTGTTAACTCATCACTGATGTAACATATTTTAGTGGATACACATTGCAACACAATAGACCAAAAAGAAAATTAGGAATCTGTAAAATTTTCGACAAATTTCAGAAATTGCAAAATTTTAGTAAAAATTTACAAATTTATAGAAAATTTTCAATTTTTTTTTCTTCCGGATTTTGGGTCCTTCCGGATTTCGGAATTCCGGATAATGGGTCCTGTACTGTATTTCGTAATATTTGTTTTCTTTACAAAAATTCCTGGTAATTTGTATATGTACTAAAAATTTTCTGTTTCTGTTAATAAATTTAACATTGTTTTATGCATTTGATGAAGTAAATAAAATGTCACTTTTATCATGCAGTTTACTGGTGACTATCGCCACCTATTGACCAGATTTGAAATTTCCATTTCCAATGCTCTATTTATATTTTTCTTGTAACAATAATTAAATAATCATCTATATTATTCCTTCTCCCTTCCCCAAAAATTATGCTATATGTGTTTCAAGATGTGAGTTTGTGTTTCATTATTTTCTGAAACACAAGCACTGAAACAACTCCCAACTTGTGAAACTTTATGATACTGAACATCATTGCAAAGTATATCATGTAATATAGAATGATGTATGATAAAAGAACAATATTTCTGTTAATTTGTAAAGTCCTGATCTAGCTTAGCTGAAAATTTTCTCAACACACCAGTTGAAAATCACTACTTGAGAGTGTGATCTATGTTAATTATGATTTGGAATTTGGGCTTGTAAGTTTTCTGTAAAACATTTTACCGCAACATAGCATGTCAAACTTATTTCTTTCAATAATTTGCTTTTAAATTTTCTAACAGACTATTATCAAACTCTCATTGTTATGTGACACTATAAAATAGAAGATAAATTTCCCTTGTATTATTTTTAGTCAGATTATGAAATATTAATCTCCCTATTATAATAACTAGCTACACAGTATAAGGGAAAACCATTTTTTTTAATATTGATATATTTTTTTAGATTACCCACTAACACCAAAAAGCCTTTTAATTTCAAAAGTGTCAATTTTACATTCAAATAAAGTTTTTAAATTTATTAAAAGCAATACTTTTGTATGAGTTAATAGCAGAAGAAATTGTCAAAGCGTTCATTACTTACAGTGGTCCTTTTAAATTATGAATCATCATTTCAGTTGTTGTAAGCACATTGCTGGATCACATGTATGATAAATTTCTATGGAATATCAGCTGGAAACAAATGCTGAATTATTTATATTAACAAGTGCAAATTAATTTATCTTTCATAATCGTCTGTGTGTGCTAGAGATAGATTAAAAAAAAAAAAATTCCTGCTTAAAAGTTATTTTAAAAACTATAAAAAATCAGTAAATTGTGATACAGTTTTCAAACAAACTGCATTTGTAAGTACATTTTTTTCTCTGTTCGACGGTGTGAAAATTGAAAATGCGCAATGTTTAAGAGTTTCAAAAATTGCTATAAAAGATTGCTGTTTTATCATCTGCTGTTGTCAACATCAAAATGGAATGTTTAGCCTTTGTAATTTACATACTGAAATTTGTCTGGTAATTAACTTAATTTATGTAATTGATCTGTAATATATGTTAATTTTTGCAATGACTTTGTTTCAGGACTTATGGAGAAGGCAGTATTTTATGCTGAATATCAGTCAATAAATTATATCGGACAATCAGGTATTTATTTTCCTTCTTTTTATTTATATTAAATTTATATACCTGTTGAATGTCTATATAGGAAGCAAGACATTTGCTAATTATATCTACTATTTCTGCCAATTCTTGATGATTAAATCATAACAATTTGGCATTCTCTCATTGAGGTTATATTGAAACTTTATAGCAGAGGAATTTGTCTGACAAAAACAATGCAAATCACAATAATGTATTATAGTTGAAGAAACAAATTTAATTAAAGTAATTTATTTTGTGAAATAAATTTGATATTGTTTTATAAAATATACTTTGTATTACTTGCTTAGAACTATTAACAATATAAGAAGATACAGAATGACAATTCATCTTAAGTGTAATTTATTAATAACGTAACATCTCATGTCTCATACTGCAATAAAAAAGGATATATAAATCTTAAATGTAAGGCAGGCCAAAAACTGATGCAAAAAATGACCAATGTACAACTTAAGAAAAGAAACAAGTTATGAAACATATTGGAAACAAATAAGAAACAGGTTTGAATTTCAGAATTTGTCTCCTAAGCCACACACTATGTTGCTTGTCGCCTCGGTGTATGGCCTGTCTTATTCATTGTAATTTTTGTTTTATATATCCTGCGAAGTGGTGGCAGTTATTCCAAATGAACTTCTTGTGTTAATACCCACTCTAGTCAAATTGTAGCTCATAGTGGAATAATAAACAACACTTTTTAATAACTCACTTTCATAAATTCAACACAATGTAAGGACAACCTCATTCTAAAAGTAATATCTTGTTACTGTTTTCCATTAACAACTACCTCTTTGCAATTATAAACTATCATAATTGTGAAACACAACATTTCTATAAGATCCCTTTTAGCAAACTAAACAATCTATCTACTTCATCACAAAATATTTCATTTTAATTCACTTCATGTATTATATTTCTGGATTCAAACTTAAAAAGTGCATTTAAAACACCAGTCAAAAATTTCAACAAGTCATCTAATCAGAATTGGGAAGAATTTCTCATTTGGCAGCTGTTATTAATAAAACAAACTTTGAAAAACGTAAAAGAATTTTAGGTTGCACTAAATAACACATCAACCAGCCATTAAAAATATCTCAACTTCGAGATGAAGGAACTATCAACCAACCTTAAATCTTTGAATTTGCAAATTTGTTTAACCTCAAACACTAATAGTACTGATGCACCTGAATACCACCTCTGCAATTTTAATTATTTTAACATGTTTGTGATGCATCAACCAATCCGCTGACCAATAATTTGGCCATCACAACAAGCAACATACTGCAGCCAAAAAAATACCTTTTTGATATTATTTAACACTTTTTACCACTAGCTAGGATAAGTTTACCTTTATAATAAACACACTTTTAAAATACAGTTTATTTAGTACATAGCTACCTTTTGTGAACTTTGACACTTTTAATGAAAACTTATGCAACATTTTGTGGACTTGAAAAAATTTAACACCAGTTCCTGGTATTACTGTATCCCAGCTGTTTACATTAAGTAGAAAAAATGGGCCACGTCTATAAATCATCCATTTTATTAACACCTTTATTCCTAAAAGTGCATTGTTGATGAAGCTTTACTCCATGGCTCATAAGAATATTGTGATTTATCTTGTGCATTTTGAGGGATTATTGCATATGTTCTCTTATGAAGAAGATGGACAAAATTTAGCTTTTGTTAAAAAAATGTTTATAGTTTAAACTGTAACCTTTATTTTATTTAAATAAAATTACCAAAATAAGGTTTATTAATATATCACCAAAAGTAATATGGTTGCTCATTTTTCACATTTTTGCAATTGTAAACATTTTATTGTCCTTTTAATGGGAAGTGTACCACACTGTAGCTTTATAATAATGTAATAGTACATTCTGTAAATTTCTTCTTGATCTTACATTTATTTGGGTTATTTGTGTGCTGTTGAAACAGCAGTTAGAAGCTTCAAAAGCATAAAAAATTGTCAAATGTACCATTTTCGAACATATTTCTGCAATTTACTGTTATAATTTTAATATAAACATTATAGGATATACATAAATATTTCATTTTAAATTATATTCAAAATAGAAATAGTGGCTTTAATAATCTTTTATTTTTACTATCATATAAAAAAAAAGAAAGGCTGCATTTTATTCACTTCATTTCTGGATATGCTACCCCCCCCCCCCCAAATAAAGCAGCATTTGAACAAAAATATTGTTATTTGATAAATTTGTCGCATCTAAAATTGCCTTCTTAATTGCCTTGTATGCACGTTATTTTAAACAATTTTTCATTTTCCCATTTCACATGCTTTTCCTCTTTTTTTTATCTTTCTGTAATCTCATGCCTGGATATTGAGTAACTATGAATGTAACAAAAATAAAAAAAGAGCTATCATGACCCTTTAATTACACTGGAAACTGAAAAGTGTCTACCAACATGTTAATTCAATGAGAGTTTTTTAATTGCTACTTTTTTCAAATTTAGTAACTTTGTTGCAAGTCAGGATCACTAATTTTATCTGTATTTCAGACTGTGGCAAGTAATAGCCACCAAGGTTTCTTTGTGATTTTGATTTGATTGCATTAATCATTTCCATGCTTAAACTTTCCTGACTATTTAAATTAATAGTTAACATTTTTTAAACGAAAAAACTCATTCTAAATTCTTTGCCTCTTAAAGATTAATTCAATAAAATATTTGTCTAAACTAGTGCAAGATCCTGATTAGATTTAATAAATATTCTTATGTAGTTAACTTTCTTTTTTCTTTAGTGCAAGGAGCAATATTATTTGCTGAAATTTTATCCTGTATGAAGAGAACTTTAGCTAGAATGTTAATTATTATTGTCAGTCTTGGATTTGGTATTGTCAAGTATGTACTAGTTGTGTCACAGATATTATTTTGTCTTCTTTTTATTGGTTTATTATGATTGATATTTATTTATTTAATTTTGTAGACCGAGATTGGGTCCTACGTTGCACCGTATTATTGGTGTTGGTACATTATACTTTTGTTTAGGAACAATAGAAGGATGCTTAAGGGTTCTTAAGGTAAAATTTGATTTATTTTCTTTATTCTTAAATGTTTGTTTCATAAAGTTGCTGCTAACAGTTGATCCTACGTATTGAAATGAACATTATTCCAAAGTAAATTTTTCTGATAAGTAGTCTATTAGATTATCCAGGATTACAATATCGTATTTTTTTATTAATAATTAAAAATACTGAAATGTAACTTACTATGAATAGTTAAAATCAACTGTTATGTTTGTGAAGTAAACTATATAAGTATAAAAAATTGATTTGCCTCATTAAATTTACAATACATAAAATGTAAATTGTATTATAATAATTTCTAAAAGTAGTTTTCAGATATTTTTAGAAAAGTAACACATGCATACACTCTGTCTTAAACATATTTTATCAATCAATCTGAGTATGCTATATGTACTTACTTTGTTTGGTTTTAATGCCTTTCTACTGTATAATTTCTAAGCCATTATAATCGTATAACTCCAAATTTTCAAGGTTTTGATGAGTTTTAAAGATTGACTTTCTATGATATAGTAAGCTGAATTTTTGAAGTTTACAAATAAAATATAGAAGTTTTATTAAACTTCTTTACTTTCGGCAGGTGTAAACAATGAAATTTGCTTAAAAGCTGCCCGTGTTTGAATGCCAATAGTCAAAATGGAACCTACCTTCATTTATAAAATAGTTAAATAAAACTCTCCAAAGTTTTTAAGCAATAATTTATATTCAATAATTTTGAGTGTATTTTCACTGCTGAAAATTAATTAAAATTATGTATGTATATAAAGCAAAGAAGCTTTATGAAACTTTGTAGAATTATTTTTTCTTTTATTATGTTATTTCAAGTATTTCACTTGTCTGTAATTTTATTTGAAGAATCTTATCTTGATTTTGTTGATATCTGACTTTATCTAGTAAAAATCTGATTTTACTATGATGATTAATTTTATGGTATATTAAATTACAAATATTCGGATTTTAACTTGATCTGCACATAATTTTTTAAAAAAATCCCTTTTGTAATAAGTAACACATGCAAAGTATCTCATAAAGGGCTTATGTTGAATGCCACCCTATTTGTTAGTTTATTCTTTAACTCAAATTTTAAAGTATTATTTTCAAAGTAGAAATACTTTATTATAAACTAACAAGCTTTTTGTTTTTCTAGTAACCTTTTGTTCTAGTTGAACTAATGAAAATGTTTTAAAAGTTGCTTTTAATGATGTTAAGAATTTTTATTTATTTATTTTTTAGCCAAAAACAGATCCTGGTAATCAAGCTTTAATGGCTGGAATACCTCTTGCTGTCACAGATAGTGCAATTTGTTGGTGGATATCCTTATATTTTTTTTATGATACACAGATAAAACAATTTGCAAAATACAGCAAATTTTTTTAAAAAGAGAGAAAAACAGAAAATGGACATTGGCAAATTATTATTATTGGGTCATTAATTATGACTTGACTGATTTTTAATTGAAAGTTTCATTAATTATATCTCAAGCATGAAACAGTATAATTAACCAAAGCATGTGTCTAAACTATCAATATAGTTTTGTAATCCAGAATGGTAGCTTGTTAATGCTGGCACCATTGCAAAAGGCATTTTCTACTGCTTGTTGGGGATTATTAAATAGAAATCCAGTAAAATTTGTTTAAAGTAGAATCACAAGGGACTGAAATATTTTTCTGCAGTGGGCAAATTTCCGCATTATCCAAAATAGTATACGTAACTTAATGAAGATCGAGGTAAATTAGCTTTCTTATGTTATCACTGTGATATCACATTATTGTAGTTATAATAACAGTTCATTATAGCAATTTTAGTATAATGGGGAAGACGGGGTACAATGAAACAAAATTTACTATTTTTTTTTTCCTATCCACAATTCTGCATGCACAAAAATATAATTAATGCATATTTTTAATCTTGTATTTTCCCCATCTAAATAAATTTTTATTAGGTTCTAAACAATATCTTTACGCTTGAAAAATAACAAAAAATAAGTGTCTTACAGTGTTTCATTGTACCCCGTATGCCGTGGTACAAAGCAATTTTCACCCAGTATAGTTTATTTTATGAAAAATGAGATAAATACAAAAACAAAACTTGATTAATAAGGAACTTGATAAAAATATTATAGTCTAATATGAAAAATAAGAAAATTCTATTAGTTTAAGAAATACCTTTCATTTTATATTAAATTGGCTCAAGTCAGTTTTAAAAATTAGCATTTCTGCTTATATTTCAGTTGCTCCTGAAGGAATATGGGGTGGTAGTTTCAACACGAGTTTTATTTTAAAAAGAAGTTTCTAAAAAAAAAAAAAATGTATGATTTTACCAACGGTATATATATTTCCTTATGTTTCCATTTATACGGATACTGCTTTTGCCATACATGTTGTGTGCAGATATCTCATTCTTAGTACCTCAATGACCAGCTGGGCCTGGAAAAAAAATCTGGATCATCATCAGAGTCTATAACAGGCAGAGTTTGTTTTCAAAACAATCCCTTCTTAGTTTTTTTTCTCTTTCTATTTTTTAATTGCTTAACAAGAGCATTTTTTACTGACCTGGTTAGAACAAAGCTCTTTTTTTTTATGTTTTCCTACTCTTACTTCTAATATTATATTTACTACTTTTATTACTACAGTATAGGATCCGTTATCCGGAATCCTTGGGACCTGAGGCATTCCGGATAAGGGGTTTTTCCGTAATTCGGAACACTACCATAAATATTTTCTAATGTACATAAATATGAAATACTGGTTAGCATAAATAATATTAAAAATACTGTATTGCACATTTGTTGAATTAATTCAATAAAACACAATTAAGGAAAAGTTTAATTAATTTTTATTTACAAAAAAAAAAGTTAAGTAATAATTTTAAATTATAATAAAACTTACAAATGAACAAGATCAAAAATAAAATTTAGGTTTGGGGTTCAGATGCAGATGCTTGGGAATTAGTTTTTTGGAAAAATCCTTTTAAAGTTGGCTGCTTGTAACGTTTCTCTTTTACAATCTGGTCTTGAATTTTATATAAGGACATTATTTGTTGTTCATGGAAATAACTTATTTTGTTCCATGCCTTGAATTAATTGTTGAATGTAAAATATCATTTGTTCATTAGATATTTTTTCTACCTCCTCCTTCTTATCATCATCACTACGATCATCAGATGCATCTTTAGTCATCATTTCACAAATTTCACTGTATGTCATCTGATGACTAAGTGGATCATTATTATCTATACTGAAACAAACTTGAACTGCATCTTCATCCAATAATTGGGGAGGGAGGGAGGGGAATATATTGAAAGTTGACTTTTTATTTATTTTTGTTTTGTTTACAAATTTATCGCATGGAAAGCGGACAGAGAAATATAAGAGGCAAAATTATCAACACTTAAAATGCAGATTTCCGCAAATTCGTGGAGATAAAGAAATGCATAATTACTGTAATATTCCATTAACCCACCCTCCCCTATTTTGTAAACAAATTTGATATTTAAAAAAAATCCCACGAAAGCCCCCACCCCCCTCCCTTTCCAAAGAAAAAAAAAATATCGCGCGAAGCGCCGTACCACCTTTCTGTCTTATCCGATTCCGAATCTCTGCTTTTCTACTGTTCGATGGACGCAGCTGAAAACGGTAAAACGAACGTTTCTCTCATTCTCCTAATTGGCCGAATTGTAGGTGCGCCTTTAGATGACATCAAAGGTCGGAGCTTGCCAACAGTTTTCGATCGCGGAAAACGCATTCAAATTCTAAGTGATGTTTCGAAAATATTTTTTTTCAAAAGGTTAAAATTAAAATTTTTTATAATGGATTTTAGCGTTTGAAGCAGAAAAATACGAAATTTAAGAATATGTAGTTAGTTTTCCCATATTTTTAAAGGTTACGCCGATGCAAAGTCATAAAAATGATCAAAAAGAGAACTTATGTCCGATGATTGCGTACATTCAATTCTTATCTTTCACGGGAGCATCATAAGTGGGATCGTAGGGAGAGACCACGCTTTTAAGTTCGCACTTTTTAAGTTCTGTTTTTTAATTATCTCGGTTAACAAAAAAAGAAAAATCTGAATATCAGGGCAGGCTTTGGACTATTCTTATAAACATTTTCGGATTTCAACAGGCGGTAGATTTCGATAGCCACTTTTAATCCATAGGCCGATTACTTTACGATTTTTTGCCGCGTTTGGAAGGGGGGGGGGAGGAAATTAAGGGGATATTACGGTACCTTGAGGTGTATGAGAAAAAGTTTAAAATATCGATTTATAAAGCATGTTAACTCTTCAATAAAATATGAAAAAAAAAAACTGCAAATTTTTATGAAATGAAAGTTTTCACTAAGTTTCGGTTTTGGATCATTTACCGTTCCGGTTTTTAGAGCGTTCCGGATATTGGGACGCCGGATAATAGATCCTATACTGTATAATAAAACATGTTTCATTGTACCCCGTCTGCAAGTGTTTCATTATACCCCGCACTGAGGTTACTAAATAAAAATTTATTTTCAAATTTCTAATATTTATTTTTTTAGTTCGGTTTTGGAGGTATGAAGACAACAAACCAAAGATAACAATGTATAGAAAAAATAATTATTACACATAACAACAAGGAAAAAGAAACAAAATTACTTTTACATAGTTGCCAACTTGTACGGATTGGCCGTACAATGTACGGATTTTGTTCTAAGTGTACGGTTGTACGGAATGAACAATACGATTGTACGGTTTTGCGCGCTGGGAAAACGATTGCAAAGGTTCGCGAAAAAATGCGAATTTTGTCAAAGATCGCGTGATAAGACGCTAATTTCGTCAAAGATTGCGTGATAAGATGCTAATTTCGTCAAAGATCACGTGGAAAAACACTAATTTCGTTAAAGATCGCGTAAAAAACGCTAATTTCTGCAAAGGATCGTGAAAAAATGCTAATTTTGTCAAAGGATCTCGAAAAAAGCTCAAATTTTTGAAAAAAAAAATGCTAATTTCGTTAAAGATCACAGGGAAAAACACTAATTTCGTCAAGGGATTATGAAAAGTACACGAATTTCGTCACAAATCGTGGGGATAAAACGCGAATTTGTTCAAAGGATCGTGAAATGAACACGAATTTCATCAAAGTTCGCTGGAAAAAACACGAATTTTATCAGATATTTGAGAAAAAAAAAGCAAATTTTGTCAAAGGATCGCGAAAAAAACCCGCGCATTTCTTTAAAAATCGCGCATAAAACACTATTTTTGTCGAAGGATCGTGAAAAGATCGCGTGAAAAAACACGAATTTTATCAAAAATCTTTAAAATAAAGCTAATTTTGTCAAAGATCGCGGGAAATAACGTGATTTTCGTCAAAGATCGCGTAAAAAAACACAAATTTTGTCAAGGATCGCGTTAAAAAACGCATATTTAGTCAAAGATTGCAGAAAAATGCTAATTTTCTCAAAGATCGGGAAAAAACTGCGAATTTCGTCAAAAGATCGCGAAAAAACCGTGAATTTCGTCAAAAGATCGCAAAAAAACCACAAATTTCGTCAAAAGATAGCTAAAAAACCGCAAATTTCGTCAAAAGATCGCTAAAAAAACGCAAATTTCATCAAAAGATCATGAAAAAAATGCAAATATCGTCAAAAGATCGCTAAAAAAATGCAAATTTCGTCAAAAGATCGTGAAAAATAACACATTTCGTCGAAAGATCGCGAAAAAAACGCAAATTTCATCAAAAGATCGTGAAAAAAACAGTAATTTCGTCAAAGGTTCATTTAAAAAAAAATGCAAATTTTCCCACAGGATCATGGGAAAATGCGAATTTGATCAAAGGGCCTCGAAAAAAACTCATAATTAGCACCGGCAGGGATCCTTCCCCTTTCCTCCCCAATCCCTTGGCTGTAACCTTTCACAAAATTTGCTGTCAATTTCAGAATTTTTTTTTTTTTTTACTTAGAATTTCCCATGCGAATAAATTTTCTTATGAAATCTCACGTTTTTATTTTGGAAAAAAAAAAGACTATACATGAATATAGCATAGAAAACGTTATGAAATATTACTTTTTTCATTCCATGTGCATATGTTATGCATATTTAAGCATGTAAGGATACGTCATAAAAATTGTAAGGATTTCAAAATTGACATGTTGGCAGGTATGCTTTTAGTAAAGAAAGTTACTTTCAATGGTGTAAAAGCAATAATCTTCTATTGCTACTGTTGTAGAAGTGTGAATGTTTCCAAATCACATCAGTAATTGGAACATATAGTTGTATAACATATATATATAAACTGCAAATCTCTATGACAAATTTGATTGATTTTACAAGTAATGTTTCATTGTACCCCGTCTTCCCCTGCCTTATCTATGATTGGGAATTATCTCTGATGAGATTTTCACACTGTTGCATACTGCAAGGTTTTATAAGTTTACCCATAATACTAAAACTTTGTTACATTGTGCCATACTGCAATGTTTAGGCCTATACATTCACAAAGGAAAAAAGAAAATTACAAGCAGATTATTAATCCTTTCTCCAAAGATCTAATAAATTATACTATGTCCTTTTGAATAGAGTCCTTTTCCAAATTTAAGTGTTCAAGTATGTTTGATTAGTTCAAATCAACTGCAAACTGCATCTAAAAAGCTTATGACATACTTTCACACACACACACAAATTAAAAATCCATGTAAGTGAAATATCAGAGATATTGGGTATCAAACTTGGTATTTTAGTAATCATACATTTTATCTTTAATGACCTAATACAATAAAAAAAATTAAAATATCATGATGTTATTATAATAAAAGTATGATAAATAAAATCACACATTCCATTCAAAAATTTAATTAATTGCTCATGGGTTAGTTAGTATTTAAAAAAATCCTAGTTCAAACTGAAATTTAATAACTATACATTTAAATTGAGAAATATTCTATAGTAAGATTCTTGTCTAATATTTTTTATCAATGCTTTTTCAACAAATGACAATATCTACGCTGTTGCTAAAAATAAAGTGGATGCTTTTGTCATAAATCCAATGGCATTTTTGTAGTGTTTGGAAATATTACCTGCTCTGTAGTTAATAAATTAATTTTCGATTTTTGATAAAATATATCATAGGACTTTCAATATATAGTCTCTTTCTAATGTGTAGCAGACACTGGATCAGTAATTGCACCATAGTTTAACTGAAGTAATCAAAGGAAAATAATTATAAATTTGTGTGTATGCTAGAGAATGTCATTTAATCACGTTGACAATCTATCTACAGTTATGTGACTTATTTTTGCAGCCACATATTTTCAGATGAGGTTAATTTTCAATATTTTACATATGTAGACTGGATGCTGCTCCATCTTGCATTGATCACCTTACTTACTTACTTACTTACACAATGGTGCTACAATCCATGTAGGATTTTGACCTCCCTCAATATACTTCTCCAGACCTTCCGATCTCTGGCCTTTACTTTATAATATCTCTCAATTTTTCATAACTTCATTAATGTCTTATTGGTGGTACATTGTCTCAAACTGTATGCATGCACAAACAAATTTGTACAATTGTATTAAACAAACTCAAAATACAGTGAAAAATACAAGAGCATGAGAACAAATAATCACAACATACTTGGTTTCTGGAACATGGAAGGCTGACTTTATTCTGTTTGGATCATCTGTATATAAACATACAGATACAGCAGGTAGCACCATCTATTCTATTGGCATATAACGAATTTAAAACTAATAATTTTACACTCCCACTTTAGTTTTAAATTATGCAGACAGATTAGATACAGATGTATAGCAGCCCAGTGTGTTTTTTTTTTTTACTTTGGCAAAACTTATAAAGTAAATTAACAGGGTATCCAATGTCTGGTCGAGTTGACTGAGCTGCATAATGCAGTCTTCCAATGGCTGCTTGATATGGAATTCTTTCTACGTCATCCATATGATCATTATTCATTAAATTTGTCTTTAACAAACTTTTATTAATGTCAAGAGGTGTTGTGACAGGATGGAAATAATGCATATTGTATTTGCGAAGCATATTTTCCACTTATTGAGTCTGATTAAGGCTAATAGACCCATTTTTCATATCACGTTCAATTTTGATACAATAACTTGCCTCTCCTAAATCTTTCATTTCAAATCTTTTCTTCAGTTGTTCTTTAACCCAATTTTTAAGAGTTATAGAACTACTGAATATAGCAAATCATCAATGTAAACAGTTACAATAACTAAATCTTTATTTTTTTACCTTTAACCACTTCACCATTTGCCCCGAGTAAGAGCACTGTTTCCCCACACCTGACGCCGGTGAAGTGGTTAATGTGTGCACAACTATCAAAAGAACTTTGCTTTAATCAGATTTCAACTAAACCATTTTCAAACATTTGATGCCAGAGTCTGCCACTTTGTTTTAAAACATTTAAAGCTTTATTGAGTTTAAGAACCTTCCAATCTAAATTTTCATGGTATCATTAAAGCCCTCTGATATTTTCATGTAATCTATCTAGTGTTTCCTGTACAAAAGCCATAACAGCATCTATTTGATCAATTTCCTAGTTATATATAGCTGCAATGCTAATAAAACCCTTAATAAACAACTGGTGAGAATGTTTCATTATAGTTTATTCCTTCAGTTTATGAAAAATCTTTAGCTACTAATTGAGTTTTGTACCTTTCAATCTCCTTAGAATTATGATTAAACACTCATTTACAATTTATAATATTTTTATTTTTGAGTTCATCTACAATTTCCCATGTTTTATTTTCAATATGACCTGTTATAGTTTCAGATGTAGAATTGTTCCAATGATTTGCATAAACACCATTTAATGCTTCATCAATTTTTTTTGGTTCAAAACAGTAATCAATTTCCATTGCAGCTAAATCTTTTACAAAACACATGATTTAAATTTGGCATTATCTGGCATACTTTTCATATCAAAGTCCTCATAATGGCATGGGAGTCTAGTTTCTCTGTATGGACCAGTCAATACAGGTAGATGCAAATTATCAACTGCATTGTCATTATTGTTAACGGATCATTAACCCCTGACCGCCGAGCAAAATTGTAAAGTTGTTTTCTTTGTTATTTTTTTAAAATACTAAATAAATATATTTTTTCCAACATGATATATATATTTCTTATTACATATAAGCCTTGAATAGTGAATCATAACTTAATTTCTTAATACTGGATTATATCTGTCAAATTGTATAAATTTAAATAATGCTTCTATTGCAGCAAAACCTGCAGCTTAGTGAACGGATATATCAGTTTGCGGCTGTGAGAAGGTTAAAAGTAGAAATATTTTCTAAAGAATCAATTTCAGAGTTATCATTTATTACTGTTTTTGTTTTGTTACTTGATTCATTATTATAAAGAGTGAGTATAAAATTCAGATTTATTACTAGTTTGATGATACATTTGACTTTCCAAAAAATGTACATCTTGTGCAATTAATACTTCATAAGTTGCAGGATCTATTAAGCGATATCCCTTCCTATCCTGACAATACCCAATGAGCATCATTTCTTTTGCTTTTACATCCCATTGTGAACATTTCTGTTTTGGAATATGAACAAATGCACAACACACAAATACCCTTAATTATTCTAAGTTGGGTTTATCTCTACCTCATTTTTCATAAGGAGTCATACCTGCAACTGCTACTGTAGGAGAAATATTCTTACGGTGATTTGCTCTTTGTACAGCTTTTGCCCGGTAATTTCAATCAAGATGAGCATCAACTAACATTGATCTAGCCCGTTTTACAAGAGTTTGGTTATTTCGTTCTGCTATCCCCATTTTCTCATGTGTATACGGAATGGATTTTCCTTAATCCTTTTTTATTCTAAATATTTCATCATTTATATATTCTTTTCCATTGTCAGTGTAATATTTTAATTGGTTTGCCTTTCAACATATATTTGAATTTCTCAAAGACTTCTGATTTATGTTGTGAAAAATAAACAAAAATCATTTGTGACAGATCATCAATGAAAAAAATAAAATAACAAGAACCACCAATTGATGAAACAGTCAATGGCCCACATATGTCACTATGTACAATATACAATATTTGTTTAGCACATTTAGCTTTACTCTTAAGAAATGGCTGCACATCTTCAGCTAATAAACTATTTCTAACATTATCAACTTTAATTTCTTCACCACAATTCTTTAATGCCATTAATAATGCATTCAAATCACTCAGGTAAATTCGCTAAAATTATCCCTGCAATTAATTCTTTATCATGTACTTGTATGTCACTTGTAGTTTTTAACTTTTGATATGCTAAAATTGCCCTACCCAAGTAATCTATCATGTCTTTACAGTCTGTATAGTGAGTGTTAACTAATTTATTTATATTTGAAACCTTTCTTGTTATTCCTTTTTCCTCATAGGTTTCAGCTAATACTTTCCAAGCTTCTTTCTTACTTGATAAATCCCTCAAGTCATTCAAAATTGTTTCACCAACACCCTCAACTGTATAAGACAAGGCTTTGGTATCTTTTCCTTGGTCTTCCTTACTACCATCAACAAATTTCCACAAATCCTTTTTTATAAGGTGCATCTTCATGACAAATTTCGAATCCATATAATTAGTCCTACCAGTTAACTGTTTATGATTGAATGAACCTTCTTCCCCAGGCATGTTTATTCTTATTTTAACCCTAACCAAGTAAACTAAACAAAAATAATTTTGAGAGCAATTCTATTAAAATTAATTTATTCTCAACAATGATTTAATTATTTAAATAAAATACAAGTTTAAGACTTAAAATAATAACTTTTTCATTTTAAAATACATTATAGTCACTTACTAGTTTAGCTTAAGAAATCATGTAGTTAACATTGCACATTTTAATTATAAAATCTATTCATAGAATTAAATTAAATAATATATCTTAACTAATTTACTATTCATTCTCATTCCCTGACCTGGGCCCATAACCTAAAAATCAAACTCAAAATGCAGTGGAAAAATACAAGTGCATGATAACAAATAATCATAACATACTTGGTTGCTTGGAACATGGAAGACTGACTTTATTCTGTTTGGATCATCTATATAAGCATACAGATACATCAGGTAGTGCCATCTATTAGCATATATTGAATTTAAAACTAATAGCTTTTACAAATTTGATTAAAGATCAGCTACTTTTATTCTTCATTCTATTTAGCTATTTAAAAACAATGCCTTTTGATGTCAGTTTGAGCAATCTTACCTTGAGCCAGTAGAGTGTCATCTGTTGGATAATATTTAAATGACTTTTGAAATTAATCTACTAAATTTATGAGCTTCTTGTAAATATGTTGCTTAATATTTCTTATAGTAAATGAACTGTTTAATTTTAACGTTCTAGAGTCTTTTTGGGGATATCCAGTATGTTGTATGCTTTTTAAAGTCTCTTCCTTAGTTTATGAATATCAGTGTACTTTTATTTCATATATTGTACATGATAGAAGGAAAGAATATATACAACATGTTCAAGAAAGATCTTTATTATTCTAAAGATTAATAACAAAAATACAAACAGGTCAAATAAAATGCAGTTTGTGGGGGGGGGGGGGGGGGGAGAAGAAATCTAAGTTTATTTTTACACTACTTTCAATGTAGCTCTAGGTGAGCACTGTCAGTAGCACAAAGGATGTTGAGTCTGTGGTCAATTTCTTGCCAAGTGTTTTTTTCTTTGACATTCATGGTTTAACAGTGAGGATTGTGAATTTTATCCTTTCCTTTAAAATGGAAAAATTAGAAACAAATGTTTGATAAACATTATTTTTAACGTAACATTACAAAAAAATCCAGTGGATTGATATCAAGGACCACAGAGGCTGTACAGAATGTATCCAGTGAGGTGGAGCACCATCCTGCTGAAATAAAACATTTGGCTGTGAATGTTCCAATTGTGGAATTACATACAAATTAAGGTCCTGGTACACATCACCTTTAATTACCTTCTCTACAAAGAAGAATGGACTGATTAAAGCATCGTGTAAAAGACCACACCAGACATTAAATTTGGGATTGCCTTGTCCATATTTGACTGAAATGTGTGGGTTTTCAGAGCTCCATATCCTAACGTTATAGTGATGAACCCTTCTGGACACATGGAATGTGGATTCAACAGTGTATCATACATACTCTTTTCAGGTAATTTTCATCTGCTCTGATCTTATCCAAGGACATGCAAAATGAAATCACCATGGCTCATCATCTGCATTCAAAACTTGTAGTAATTGCAGTTTATAAGCTGTGAACTTTAATCGTTTGTTGAGTATGTCATGAAAGTAAATTTTGGTAATGCTAGTTCTCGCACAGTACATCTCATCAACTTCCTTGGACTCTGAAACAACAATCCTCTGATATGCTCAACAGAGCTTTCCAATGTTGATGGTCGGCCATAATTTTGAGCATGCCTAATATTTCCTATGTCTTTAAACTCCTGCATCCATGTATAAATTGAAGTCACACTTGGTGGATCACCTTCATGAAATGTTACATCTCTTACATTTCAGAACAGTAGAAGTTCAAAAACAGCAATCTGTGGTGAATATTTTTTCTATATTGTGTTATTTTACTTTATACTTTTATTTGTTATTTTTGTATGTAGTTTATGGGTTGACTGTTGACTGTTTTGTATTAGCAGAAGGTCCAAAATTTTATGCATATGATTCGTAAGTTTATATATTTTTATTGAAGTTATATATAAGCACCTTAACTAACTTACATCTTCAGTAGTCTGGTTCAGACTATTCGTACATTAAGGTTAAGAAGAAATATTGTCAAGTTACAGCTATATAAACATTTTACAAATGCTCTTCTGCTGTCTGTTATTGGTATGTAAATGTAATCTTTTGATTTTTAAAATTCAAGACTGTTGTAATCTGGAGCAATCTTCAAGTTTATTTTATTTTTATAGGTTCTGTAGCTTTTATGACATGGTCAATTCATGCTCACAAATTAGCAAATTGTATTACAGTAAGTTTGATTTTTTTAAAATTTGATTATTTGTTTAGTTAAGCAATTTTTTGTTCCTCCATATGCTCATTGTAACTTTATTTTTAGGACTGGAAAGAGCTATGGGTAGATGAAGCCTACTGGCACTTCCTATTTTCAGTGATACTTTTTGTGATAATGATTTTATGGAGGCCTACAAACAACAACCAAAGGTAAACTCTTGTTAATACTTTAAAATTTATTTTATAAATTACTGAATGGCAGAAAATGTTATAGACTTTTTAATTTTTTTTTCTGTTTACTCTCTCTTGGTTACTACAAGATATGGTTATACAATTTACAAATTATTCTGTTAACTTTGTTCAAAGCAATCTATTGCATAAAATATTATATTTAATTATCAGCTCGATCATTATATAATTTCAGTTAATGGTTTATGCACATAAATTTATTTCTCCAGTTATTATGTATATTTTTTATGTATACCGTCAACTTTCTGAAATCCACTACAGTATAATCTGCTATTCTCTACATTCTGATATTTACTTAGCAATGAAAATCAGGGTCGACATTAAAGATCAATTTCATATGGTTCTGATTTCCTTAATTATCTATTTTTCAAAATCAAAATCTGAATTATGTTTTAAATGTTTTGATGTGTTTCAGATATTATAAATATGAAATAATTTTAGCTAAAAGAAGAAAACAACCAATTTGAAATATTAAAAGAATGCTGTATATTAATAAAAAGACTAGTTGGTTTGAAAAAATTTTGCAACAACATTTGAATTTTAGTCTAAACCACTGAGTTCCATAATAGAACAAAGCATTAACCCTCTATTCTGTTACATTGAATCCAGTGGTCTGCCCATGAATAAAAAATGGCATACAATTTGGAAGAAAAATATGGCAAAACACTGATATCTCCTCATAGGTTAGTATGGGATAGATATTTTCAAATTAAATTTTCCTTTTAAAATATAATGGAGATGCTACAATTTTATCTTAATTATACTCTTTATTTTTTAAAATGCAGATTTTATTTAATTTCATTATACTTAAAACCAAATCTCATATAAGTGTAATAAGAAACATGAAATTTTTTTTATTATTGCTCCCATGGAAAATGTCTAGAAAAAACTAACCAAAAGTTATTTAAAATATGGAAAAAAGTTTGAAAAAAATGTCATTAATATTCAGAAAACTGCTTCATTACTTGCATGCATTAAAAGGATGATGTCGCCATAGCAGAAGGTGGACTGTTAAGTTAGTGCACCATTCTCTTATGGAGGTCATTGGTCTCAATGGAATGTTTATTTGAAAAGATTTTGTATTCAGTACTTATAGATAATTTCATTTGCACTTTATCTTAAAACAGGGTGTCTACAGAATCTGGAAATCAGGGAAAAGTCAGGGAACTTTGTAAAAATACTTGAAAATCAAGGAAATTTGTCTATATTTCAAAATATCTGCATTTTACCTTGCCAACAAAACTGATTTATCTATTTCATATACCATATTTTTTCACATGCTGAGTAGTCTTTCCCAATATTTTAAAAAAGATGCAAATGGTATGAGTTTTTCATATTTAATGCAAATTAAGGTGATCAGATGTCCTCATTTTTTTTGTCGATAGCACTTATATTGAAGGCAATTTACCCATTTCTAAAATTTTTAAATGATAGATTAGCATAACCAGAGCAGATGGCCAACTTACTCCAATTAGCTCTGCGCTGTCAGATATAGATAAGTCTTAGAATTGAATATTTTTCAGACAATGAGGAAATTTTCTGGTCACCCTATATCCATTGGTCACTATATGAAGTTGGACTAAATTTGAGTTTGAATTTATAAAACTGTCAACCAATACTTAATGCATATTAGGAAATTTTTATGTTTTTCTCTTGTTTTTTCACCCAAATGAGATATTAGCAAGCTGGATAAGTGTGTTATATGAGGAATCGGCATACATGAAAAAATACTGTATGTGTATTTTTAATAATGGAAATCAGGGAAGTCTGATGAAGATAGTCAGGGAAATCATGGAACAATGAGTGAACTTTTTTTTACAATCTCTGTAGACACCTTGTAAGAATTGGAAATAATGGCTATTAATAATGGCCTACAATAAAAAGAAATATATGTATTGCAGATAAAATAAAATTTAAAATATCAGTATGCTAATGTTTAAAAAAATAAATAACCAGTGATATTTTTTTTATGTACATTGAGAAATATTAGGCTACTCTTGTACTACATTTTGTTTTTAATATAAATGTTGCTAATTTATCAAGCTTTAAAAAAAAATACTTCAACAAAGCAATAATCTATGATCTGCCAAATTCTATAAGTCTCTAAGCTGTGCAGCTTTCATAGAGTTGACTCATATAATCTGTTATCATTTTTTATAACTTATTTCCAGGTAGAGTCACCCAGGGTAATTCCTGGTCACTGAGTTTGTGGGGTAATTCTTGATCATTTTCATTTTTGTTATCAAAATAACAATTTATCAAACAGTAAAAAATTTGAAAGATACTTTGAACCCTTTGTTTTACAATGTATGCCTTAATTATTCATTTATTTGAAACTTTATATTGAAAAATATATATATTCAAAACTGCTACTCAAGTTTCTGTAAAACAACATCGACCTTGATTTTTACACATTTTATAAAGATCTGTGTCATTCTTAAAGTTTTAATATTTTTATTTTTATTTTGTTTCAACAATGACATATCACAGTTTTTAAAAGCTCTGAGGGTAATACACGCTATATGACTGAACAATTAATTAGAAATGCTATTTCATTGCAAGATGCCGAAATAGTGTTTAAAAATATACATAATGCAATATAGGAACATAATTATTATGCTGTATATTATGATAAAGATCCGTATTGAAGTTTGTGTAAAATTTATTGTAAAAAGAGCCAGAAACTTCCCTTGGCCTAAGCAAGATAGAATCAAAAACATAAATAATCAGTATATATTTTATGGGCCAATAAATTTGCAAGGTGTTAATTAATCCATTCACAGTGGATGAAGAAGTAATAAATACTCCTATTAAATGTTACAAAAATCCTTTACATAATTAATGTTTTGTATAATGCAAGAGAGTTTTTTGCACATCAGATAAATTTGTATTTATACCTAAAACAAAGTCTATGTGCTATTTTTCCATAACTATGAGATGAACAAAACTTTTACAAGATTGATTCCACTTAATTAATACTCAGTCTTAAAAAAATTAACTTTACTACTTTACTTACATAAAAAAGGATGATGACCAATAATTACTCCAGAAGTGACCAAGAATTATCCCGATTCTGGGATAATTCCTGGTCACTTAAAAATTATAATTATTTCAATTGTAAGTGTATATATATTTAAGTAAGCATTTTATTATATAGCCATCAGAGGGTGCTTATTCCATACCAAAATTGGGAACCATGCCTTTAATATTTTTTGTTATAATTGGATGTTGTTGATTTTTGAGCAGGAATTATCCCGGGTGACTATGTAGGAGAGGGTGTACACTGTATACCTTCTGGATTATGTAAAGAAGCTTCATGTACTCTGTGTTTCTCAAATAAAATTATAGTGTTTACTTTCTAGTGTATATCTTCTGTCTATCGCGTATAACCTCTGTTTTTTTTTTTTTTTTTTTTTTTTTTTTTTTTATGATTAAAGCACTGAATATTTCTTTTGAGATATCATAAAATCAATAAATTTTAATAATTAAAAAAATTGCTTCTTTTTTAATATTAAATATTGTCTGAAGAATAAATAAATAAAAATATTTACTTATTGTTTGTGCTTTTCGTAAAGACAGAAACAAGGAGAGCTATGACTGATGATTATGTATGAGCTATGACTCTTGATATGTATTAAGGAGACTTATCTAATGGGGAAGAAAAAAAGTGGAATCCCATGTTATCCTATGGGGAAAATACTTATTCTTATTCATTCAAATTTGGAAATTTCAACAATATTTTTTTTTCAGCATATATATAGGAAGGTTTTTTATCCCTTTGTAAATTCCAAATGTGTATGTCTTTTTCAAGTCCAAAGTTACAAACGAGTAAAGTGTACTTTTTATACTTTTTAGAATGTTTCAAAGTTTTAAAACATTTTAAAATGCTCATAATTATCTTTAAAATATTTTAAGCTTACAGAGGGTTAAAGAACCTTCCTATCTATGTGCTGAAAAAAGATATTGTTGAAATTTCCAAATTTGAATGAACAAGATGCATACATAATTTTTCCCATAGGATAACGTAGGATTCCATTTTATTTTTTCTTCTCCACCAGATAAGCAAGGAATAACATCTCATTGAATTAATAAATAAATAAGTCAGTATAATTTAATAAAAAATGCATTCATTATTCAAATATTCAAGTTTATACAAATGCTGATTAATATTCTAAAATCAAAGTAGCATTATTGTGTTTAATGTGAACTTATAAATGTTAGATTAATATATTACCTAGCATTGTTTTTCCACTTCTTGACTGAATTGTAATTTCCATTACTGTTTTATATTAAGCCGCCTAAATAAGTTATAATAATTCTTTATTATTTAAATCAATATAAATAGGTTATATTACTTTAAACACTGTTATTGGAACACACTTGACATGTACCCCTTATGATGAATATCAGTATTTGCATTCCACAGTTAGACTATGTGAACTTTATTCTTCAGTATTTAAATAATCATTTTAGAAGAAAAAAACTTTTCAAAATAATTTCAAAGTGGTGTTTTTCTCAAATAATTTAAAACCTGAATAAATTCAATACAACAGGTGAATGAAATTATTATTATTAATCAAAATCATAAAATATTAGTAATTGGA
The DNA here is from genome assembly GCA_963932465.1 of Maratus speciosus. Lineage (NCBI taxonomy): Eukaryota > Metazoa > Arthropoda > Arachnida > Araneae > Salticidae > Maratus > Maratus speciosus. The sequence goes on along the minus strand of OZ010796.1, from coordinate 488,189,698 downwards.
AGAATCATTGTTAAATATATTCAAAAGAATGAAAAATTGTATGTTACATTATTCTTTCTAAATATATTTTAATTTTTTTTTTTACAGATATGCATTTACACCTTTATTAGATGCCATGGATGATGAAGATGAAGATGATGAAGAGAATCACCTAACAAATGATGCATTTGGTAAGTTGAATATTCATTCATGAGTGTAAGATCATGGTGAGAGACTGAAAAAATTGACAAATTCTTAGGTGTTTTTTTTTCTTCATGTAAAAAACAGTAAAGGTTTTCTGTTTCATTGTGTTTAATGTATATATTTATGGAATTTATAAATTATAGTTAACCTATTTAATCATTAGTAATTTAAAAAAAAATTAATCATAAACTATTATGAATCCATTAGTTGTAGACAATCTTTATAGCTCTTTGGGCAATCTAAAAATGTCTCAATGTTAGACCTATAAATGTTAAAAAATATTTACTTTATTTATTTATTATATTCTAAAATGTTGAGTGGGAATTGTGTCATTTAAAATTTAGATTTTTCACAAATGTTAGGAAATTTTGAATTATTTTTTAGTTACAATAAAACATTATTTATTTCTTTTTTAATTACGATAGTATTATTAGTTTCTTGAACCAATGACTTATTTATTTAATGTATGTTTCTTTTTTTAAAAAATGGGTGTTTCATCATCTCCTTCTCCCTCATCATATCTGTCCTCTCATGGCAACAAAATTTTAGCTCATTCAATCAGAGTCAAGCTCAACATCAAATATCTCCAGCCAGTGGAGATAATACAACATGTTTGCCACTACAAGAAGACATAAATGCTGGAGGAGTAGGAGATTATACACCAACCGACAACATTATCTTTTTGTTCAAAATTATTGCAGTATTTTAAGCGCAGGACTAAAAAATAAAATAAAATAAATGTTGCTTAGAATAGAATCAACATTTGTGCCCAAATTTGATTTTTCTGAGATTTCTGCTTGTGTAAAGTTAGAAAAATTATTGTAGTTCATCATGAAAAAAAATTCACTTATGTTCCTCATAACTTGTGGTACCTGTTTTAGATTTTACAAAGTAAGCTTGTAGATTATTAAAATTTATTTTGATATGTTTTAATAGTTCTTATTTCTATTTTGTAAAAAAAAATTATTTCCATATGTTTTAATAGTTTTTATTTCTATTTTGTAAACTAAACTAATTAACACTTTTTTATGCATTTAACTTATCACAATATATATTTAAACTTATATATATATATATATATATATATATATATATATATATATATATATATATATCTATGTGTGTGTGTAAAATATGCTGGCCGATTGTGGGTTCTGTTCCATCACAGATCAAGTTTATGTAATTTAAATGCACAGTTGAGAGTCTCTAGGCACTATTAGTAAGTAATTGACTTGGGACCTCGCTCCTTGAATTAACAATTCATTTATTTGTAAAGTGGAAGATATAAAGTAGTCTCGAGTCTGCCAGAGGCCCCGAGAAACCATATTTTTCTAGAATTAGATGATGAAAAAACATCAGAGGATGCTCAAATCTCTAAAAAGTGAGCTCTTTGGCTGCGCGAATGAGTTTTGTTATGAATTTAGAATATTTTTCTGCAGAGGGCAAAAGTGTCAATTTGGGAGGAAACTTTAATTTAATTCACTCAATGTTCTTTAATAGGTTCAAAAAACCGTCTTGTGAAGACAAAATGCTTGATTTAAGCCTGATTGCACCACCAATTGTAATTTTCACCTATGACACTAACGGTTATTTATGTTTCAATAAATGTCAGTTAGAAGAAAGCTAATTAGGATTTATGACCTAATCAACTCCTTATTTTACATTCATTATAATTTGTAACTTAAATATAATCATGAATCTGCAAACTGTCAATTTGAGAAAAAGTACTTAGAATTTTTAGCTTTAATGTAATCCACTGTCATATTTGGAAAAGTAAATCGCTATTTATGGTTTTAAGTATTCATTTAATGTTTATTTCAAATCTAGTTTGATTTTATGAGCCCAATAATTGTCATAATGATAGTTTATTGTGACTTATGGTTTTTAATATTTATTATATCTCTACCAATGTCAAAGAAGTTAGAAATTTATAAAAAGTTTAAAAAGGGGTTTGATTTTTATCCTTTCATATATATGAGTAAATAAGATATCATAAAAAATATTCTATGGAAATCGAAGCTGAAGCCCAAAGTTGAAGAACTTTTAAATCTATAAAGCATTTTTTTTTTTTTTTTTTTTAACCAGATTTCCTTTTCTATTAAATATGAATGCATATTTGTTGATAAAAATGGACATTGTTATGTGTAGCTATATAAATAATTTGCTCTTCACCAGAAAAGAATTTAAGTTAAAATTAATAATTATAAACAGATTTGTAGAAAATTACAGTTATTCCCAATTAAATATTAGTAATAACTAAGGTCTTATGTTATGCAAAGAATAAATTCCAACAATTAATTGAATGTTGATATTTAAAACCTCTTTATTACAAATTCTTTGATGTATTTTTTCATAATTGTCTTAAACATTTTCCTTGAAACCCTCACCATCTTGAATTTCTGAAACTCTGTTAGAACGTTGAATGAGTGGTTATATGACCTTTTCTAATACAAAAGAAACAACAAAGAATTTTTTACATTAGAAAATTTTGAGATGATTTGGCATTTAGGTGTTGAGTGTGACCCCCTTCTGTTTTAAAGTATTAATTATATCTTGTTGCCTGAGGATTTCTGCTCCAAAATTAGGTAGTTTCTGAAAAGTAGAAAGTAAAAGAAGCAGAAAAGGATGTTTATCATTTTATAATTTTTTTTATTACTATTTTGAAAATATTGATATTGAAATATTCACATTGATTTTTATTGGCTTTACAGAAAGTTGTTATGCCCTAGGGGTCTTAAGGACAGTTAGAAAGCAAAAACATGAAGAAATCGATTTTGGGATTTTTTAATATTTTGAATCTTATTCTCTCTCCTTTCTAACAATATATTACTTTTGTTTATATGGCAGTGAGAAGTTTGAAAATTTTAAGAAATTCCATTTGGTTGCATCTGTTCACACTCTTTGACCATGCTACTACAAACTTGGTGGTCTCAAAATATTGATTTTTGAATTTTTTATTGAAATTACTATGCATTAGTGTTTGTAATTTTGTCTAAACATTCTACAGATATCACTTTAATCTAAACTGTTGTAGCTAATATATGAATTTTTTCCTTTTTAAGTTTTCTTTAAAAATTTGCATATTCTTTTGCTTTTTAATAGTATTTCTAGTTCAGATTTGAAAAAAACAAAAACTAAAAAATACTTGTGTATGAACTTGACTTCATTATATTAAGAATATTTTTTGATACCTATAAAAATTTTTCTAATACATATCTTAGAAACACTAATTTAACATGGGCAGCATAGGGCATTCTGACTGCCTTTAAACTGACATCAGACATAATAAACAAATTACATTTCTAAGTCATGTTTCAGGTGCACATTTCTTTTACACCAATAACAAAACTTTAATCTTTAACAATTGCATTTTTAATTTTTTTAAAGTGAAAATAAACATTGATAAGACTTAATAATTTTATTACACTGTGTTTCATAACATCAGCATTCTATGCATTGCAAGTCTAAAATTAATTTTTGATAGGATTTTGAATCCCATTAAATAGACGTGAGTACAAAATGTAAATTGGGACCTACCCTTTTTCAGGATACTAATCCGTTAATGGTGTAAATCCATGTATTACCTTTATCCAAAATGTATTAGTTGAAAATATTATTCACTTTATATTTGGAGGTATATTTATGTTCTCCAATATCTTTTCATGCCTCCCTCAAGTAAAGAAATTGTAGATTGTTTCTATATTACTAAATAAAGAAGCAGTGACTTCCATTATTTAATTAACACTATTTAGATTGTAAATAAGAGAGCTTTTTTATATGCTCTTTTCTGGTTAGCTGCATTTTTCAGAAAAAAAAAGAAATGTTTACATTACAAGATACATAATAATAACAATAAATCAGTTCATTGTAGTTTATGAGTATAATTTAGCCACTTAACAAGTCATTATCATTACAGGAATTTCAAGGTTAAATTCATTAGCACTATAAAGAGATTTGTGGCTAAGTTGAAACGTTATATTGTTTATGTAACGGAAGAAATTAGTTTATTTTTAGCACAGTTATTCATCTTGATGATTTATGTCCATCAACTCCTCCCTAATTTCTGAAGTTTCACTGTCACACAAATTTAAGTTCCTTCTATTGGTTTGAAAAACAGGTTTGGGTACTGGTTTAGTAAACAGATCTGCTATCATCAATTTGTTTGGGCAGTACTTTAGGTTGATAGTCCCTTCTTGTTTTAGTTGTTTTATTTGGTGGAACCTTATTTCAATATGTTTAGTTTTACTAGAGTGTTTTTCTAATTCTATCATCTTGATTGTGGACTGGTTGACCTCATATAGGTTTATAGGTAAGGTTTGCTTTAGGTTTAATTCGTTCAGTAAATTGACTAGCCATTTTATTTCAATTGCTGCATTTGCTGCAGACACATACTCGGCCTCTGCTGATGATAATACAATGCGGGATTGTTTCTTGGTCGACCATTATATGGGATTTCCCCCTAACATATATAGGTTCCCACTTGTTGATTTTCGTAAATCTATATCTCCTCCCCAATCTGCATCTGCATCAACTTCAAGTATCGGTTTCTTTTCTCCGCTTACAACTAGATTATAATTCCTTGTAGTCTTTAAATATCTTATCACTCTTTTTACTGCATTCCAGTCTTTCATTCTTGGTGATTCATTTCTTCTATTAAGAATGTTTACTGCTGCACAGATGTCAGGTCTGCTTATAGTTGCTAGATACAGAAGTGATCCTATGACATGTCTGTAATATGTGTTATTTGGTAAAATGTTATCCTCATCATTAAAGCATGTGTAATTTGTCTCCATGAGTGTGCTACAAGGTTTTGAATCTTTTAAATTAAATTTACTGATTAATTCCTATATTTTCCGAGTTTTATTTACCGTGTAGCTTTTGTTTACTTTTTTAATGTTCATGGATAGGTAGTTACTGATGTCACCTAAATTCTTTAGTTTCTATTCTTTATTTAAGCTCGCGATTACTTCCTCTATTATTTTGTCTTTTCAGGCAATTAAAGTGTTGTCTATGTATGTTATTATGTATGTTGTGTTATTGCCTCTTTTTTGCGTAAAAAGGCATGAGTCAAATTTGCTCTGACTGAAATTAATCTTTTTTATAGTTTCTGAAATTTTATTATGGTACGCTCTCGCAGCTTGTTTAAGTCTATATATGGCTTTGAAATGCAGTAAACCAACGTTTAAAATGCACAAATAATGCGTGAAAAAGCAGCAAACAGCTGTTTCGAATCTACAGCGAGATTGTTCTTCAGTGCAAGAGAGGGGAAAAAAGGAACAGCGTGCTAGAAAAAGCAAGGCTGAGCAAAATGATAGACAGAGACGCGCTGCCTTATATACCCTATGCGGGTAGCGAAAGTGCCAGAAACAACCAATGAGAGAGAAGCAGTGGAAACGACTGGGTGGACAACTAGCGACGAGTTCCTCTTTTTTGGTTTCATTTTCTCTCCTTTACCGGTAGTTGTCGCTACTTGTCCACCCAGTCGTTTCCACTGCTTCTCTCTCATTGGTTGTTTCTGGCGCTTTCGCTACCCGCATAGGGTATATAAGGCAGCACGTCTCTGTCTATCATTTTGCTCAGCCTTGCTTTTTCTAGCACGCTGTTCCTTTTTTCCCTCTCTTGCACTGAAGAAGAATCTCGCTGTAGATTCGAAACAGCTGTTTGCTGCTTTTTCACGCATTATTTGTGCATTTTAAACGTTGGTTTACTGCATTTCAATATTCCTGCACAAAGGCTTTAATTGCTATTTTAATATATATGGCTTTAATTGCTATTTTAATATATATGGCTTTGTTTAGCCTACATACTTTATTTTCCTGATTTGGTTCAATTAAACCTTCTGGGTGTGACATGTATATCTCCTCCTCAAGCTCTCCATGTAAGAATGCGGTGTTAATATCAATATGTTTTACATTTAAATTTTGGTGCAATGCTGCTATTAATAATGCTCTTATTGTTGTATATGACACGACTGGTGCATAAGTTTCATCATAATCCTCCCCGAATTTTTGTGAATATCCTTTTGCAACTAAACATGCTTTATATTTTTGGATTTTTCCTGTGTTGTGGCGTTTTTGTTTGTAGGTCCATTTGCAACCTATTATTCTCCTATTTAGTGGAGGTTCTACAATTGACCAAGTTTTATTTTTCCTAAGGGTTTCCTAAAGGTTCAGTGTTATGTAATTAGCATTTCATTTTTCATTGCATCTATCCAATTTTGTTTATCCTTAAAATTTTCCATGTTTTCGATTTCCTCATAATTTTTTGGTTCAGTAGCGTTTTTGGTTTTTAACCATGTATATTAACCTATCAGGAGGTACACCTTTATTAATTCTATCTGATCATCTAGGTTCTGCTACTGGTTGATTGGACATGGATGGTGTCTCATTGCTATTTGAAATTTCTATTTCTACAAGATTTTCATTATCGCGATTTTCCTTTTCATGTTGTTTTGGTTTGTTTTTTACTTTCTCGTTTCTATATTTAAATTTTTTTTTGAGAAATTTAATGGTTCACGTGATCTTTATTTCATTTCCTCCTACGTATATTCTGTATCCTTTGGATTCATTATCATATCCAACGAAAATTCCCTATATAGCTTTATCGTCTAATTTTTGTCTTCTGGTTTTACTGATATATGCGAAGGCTTTGCAGCCAAATACCCTAATGTAACTTAACTTGGCTGTCTGTTTGTCCATAACTCGTATGGCGTTTTTACATTTGCTTTTGTCAATAGTCTGTTTTGCAAATGATTTGCTATACAAATTGCTTCCTCCCAGAACTTTAATGGTAAATTTGATTCACTTAACATTGTTCTTGCCATCTCAACTAACAACCTATTTTGCCTCTCTGCCACACTGTTCTGGCTTGTGCAATATGGGACTGTGTGTTGATGTTTTATTCCATTAGCTATGAGGTAATTTTCTATTTCATCTGATGTGAATTTCCCTCTGTTATCCATTCTAATTGCTTTCGGTTTTTCTCCAAATTTTTTGCTAATTAACGCGATGAATTCTTTAAGTTTTTCATAAACTTCACTTTTTCTAGACAATAGGTATATGATCGTAAATCGTGAGTAGTCATCAATAAAAGTAAAAAAATATGATTTTCCTCCTATTGTCAGTGTTTGAAAAGATCTGCACACATCAGAGTGAATGAGTTGGAGTCTTTTAGTTGCTTTATACTCTGCAATTCTCAGATAGGGTTCATCAGTTAATTTTGCCTTAGTGCATGCTTCACAATCTATGTTATGCTTACAGTTGTTTATTTGGATTCCTCTAGCTAATTCCTTTTGTGTAATTTCTTTAATTCATGTTAGATTTCTATGTCCTAGCCTATGGTGCCATAATTCTAGGCAATTTTTGTTGCTGCACCTTTGTGCTATGTTTGCATAGTTTTCGAGTGCTAACTGAACTTTGTATAGGTTATTGACTTTTCGTGCTTCTAAACATATTTCTCCGTTAAGTTTGAACATACATCTGTCATTTCTGAATATAATTTCACATCCATTTTGCGGCACTTTGCTAACTGATAATAAATTTGTTTCGATTTCAGGTACCAGTAATACATCTTTTAGTGTTATTTCATGAACTTTGTTGTCTGATGTACGCATATTTATATTTACATCACCTGACCCATAACTGATAAGTTTTTTTCTATTTGCGATGGTTACATTTGTTTTTTCGCATGATTTTATTTCTGTAAACATTGATTCTGAACATGCAATATGGCTTGAGCTGCCACTGTCTCCTATAAATGTTTTGTTTTCTATTCCTTGCATTATAAAGGCATAATTTATATATTTGCTCCCCCTCCATGTATTGTTTTCATTTTTGGAGGGACTGTATCTACAGTTTGATTCCGGTGTTTGTTCACTTCTAAAATTGTTTTCACTCTTTTGAGAAACTAGTGATGTAGAATTATGTTTTGTGTTTGGTCTAATATGTTGATTTTGTGGTGTGTTTTGGCTTTGTTATTCCAACATTCCTGTGCATAATGTTTTCTCATCTGACAATTGGAGCAGTATTTATTACTTGTTTTGTTATTGTATCTTTTCTGTGCTTTAAATGCTCTTGCAGGATTTTCTGGTCTTTCTTTGTTATCATATCTTTGGTTATATTCGTCAATAAGTTTAGACTTAATAAATGACGGAGTAAGCAGATTTTCTTCTCTCGATTCATCTACTATTTCCATTATTTTTGTAATATGATTAACAACGTTGCCACCTTCCACTAATTTAATGCCATAAAGTTTTCTTAAAAGATAAAGTTTGCTAGACAAATTATGTCGCTCATGGATTTTGCGCAAAGCTTGCCAAGTTTGTCTGGCTGTCTGTAAATTTTTAACCTGAGTAATCTGATTATCATCAATTGTTAAATTAATGAGTGCACAGGCTTTCTTATCACTTTTGGACCAAGCATCCGTAATTGGATTAGGTGCGTCTTCCATAATTACATGAAATAAATCATTTTTAGTTAACATCATTTCGGCCTTAAATTCCCAGATCGAATAGTTCATAACTGTGAGTTTTTCTATTGCTAAATTTTCTTTAGAAGCTGCCATTTTCTTAATTTTTAATTAATTATGTGTTACCGTAAAAAGTTCTTTCAACTTTTCTTTTTGAAAGTTTAAAAGTTTATTTGACTTTATTTATCAAATATCTGATATTTTAGATTTCAGTGAAGGCTATTTAATTAATTTATTTTTAATCAGTGTTGATAATCTTGATAGGATTTTGAATCCCATTAAATAGGCATGAGTACGAAATGTAAATTGGGACTTAGCCTTTTTCAGGATACTAATCCGCAGGGCTTAATTTCTATTTAAAAAAGTACCGGAGCCCAAATATTCTGCAGTACTAACAACTGTAGCATATCCCCCCCCCCCCCCCCCGTCTGTCACTCCAATCTGCATATTTATATTATTTCATATATTATTTTCAAAATTTAAAGCATTTTTTTTTCTTTAACAAAATTCAAATTTTAAAGATATTTATCAGCATATACTTAGCTGTCAATTATTCCACTTTTTAGTTATCACTCTTTCCGAATAGAAATCTTTGCCCAATTTTAATGTTAATTAATTGCAGAGTTCTGGGATTAAATATAGTGAGAATTATGATTTGGAAGTAGTGTTAACACAGAAAAAGGAATAGTTCGCCACCTATGCATTTTTATTATAAAATGAATGAAATTTACAGAAATTAATAGTTGCATGCTTAAGAATGGAACAACGTTTTTCAATTCCCTATAAAAAGTGCAGATGTTAAACTATAATCGATCCCTTCCGCATAACAGTCTTTTGTGGTAAAGTCCCTAAAAATCAGATTAAGTTAAATATTGGACACTGTTATCGGAAAGATTCGATGCTTTAATAGAAAAAGGGTAAACACTGCTCGATTGCTTTCTATCAGAATAACAATACATGGCAATTATATCTACTTACAACTGAAAGTGACTTCGTAAATTTGCAGTGCAAAGCCTTGAAATGGGCAGCGTTCATGATAGGGGAAAAAAAAAAAAAAACGCTATTGCATCGGGCTCCGTAGCCCTGTATTTATGAGTTCCAGTGAATTCCGGTCAATATTTAAATATTTACTAAAAACAGAGAAGTACCGGAGCTGAGCTCCGGTGGGCTCCGGCGCAAATTAAGCCCTGCTAATCCGTTAATGGTGTAAATCCACGTTTTACCTTTATCCAAAATGTATTAGTTGAAAATATTATTCACTTTATATTTGGAGGTTGTTGGCGCCGAAATTCGTCTGACAAATAAATTTTCAAAATCCAAGTGAGATGGGAGAGCAATTAGAATAAATAGTTTATTAAATAAAACTGAAATAGTATGTAAATTCTATTCATCATTAGAAGTTAATAATTGTTCCATAATAGTAATTCTCCGTATTTAACAGAGCCAATACAAAAAAAAAATGTGTTCTCTGCTTGGTTGCAGAGTCAGGACTTCCACTATACACTCTGTATTAAACAGAGCCATGATTTAACAATTGGCATCTCTGATTACAGAGTCAGGACATGTTACATGTTCTCTGCTTGGTTACAGAGTCAAGACTGAACATTTTAAAAATGATACATATTATATAAAATAAACATCAAAATAAAAATTACAATATGCAGTTATAAATCTTCTAAATAGCTATAATATTCATTTAAATGACATCCAAGTAATTATAAAACTAATAAATCACCATCAATTCAAAATTATTATAAAGTAAATAAATCTATATTACATGACCTTGAAATCATAATGTTACTCATAAATATTGATTCAGGGTTATAAACAATTTAGATAAACAGATTAGATTTTTTCTGTCAAAAGAAATCACTTTTATAATTATGCTTTACAACATGAAAGATAAACAGAGTTAAATTATAAAACAATAAATTTGAGGTTATTTACGCCGTAACATCCTCCGCCTCCATGAACGGAGTTCATCGAACAATTATAACTTACCAAATTTCCACTATCACATACTAAATAATCAAATATTAAATACAAATTTAAAATATTACCTTAAATGTTAAGTATAACTAAAATGAAATGCAATTAAATCCTACTACTTCTATAAAAAACAGTTTCTGGAACAACTAAAAATAGAAAAAGACATTAATATACAAAATAGTTCAGAAAGTTACAAAAATTAGACATAGAAAAAAAATAATAATAATAAAGTTAGTTAAAATAAAGTAAAATTCTATTATATTAAATGTCCATCGGTAGAGGAGACAATTTTGTGATAGGGCGTTTCAGTTCACCAGTAGAAGTCTTTAATTTGACAACACGAACAATATTATCATCCCCAGGAAATAGTTCAATTATTCTGCCCAATTTCCACCTTAATGGGGGCTGGTTTTCTTCCTTTATCAACACCAAGTCATTGATTTTTAAGTTCGGGTTGCTTCTAAACCACTTTGTACGTTGCTGCAATTGTGAGAGATAGTCTGACGACCACCTTTTCCAAAAACTTTGGAAAATCTTTTGTAGCAATTTCCAACGTTCCAAAGGAGTTACATAGGTAGAGGAGATATCAGGCTCAGGTAAGGAGGTCAAGGGTGCTCCTATAATAAAATGTCCTGGCGTCAGAGCCGTAAAGTCATTTGGATCAGAAGACTCAGCGACAAGCGGTCTTGAATTTAAGCATGACTCAATTTGTGCAATTAAGGTCAAAAATTCTTCATAAGTTAAAATCTGATCACCAATTGTTCTCTTCAAATGATTTTTCATTTGTTTTATTCCCGCTTCCCAAAGGCCTCCAAAGTGAGGGGCGGAAGGTGGGTTGAATTTCCATACTATCATTTCGTCAGTAAGATACTTGTGCAATTTTTCATCAGAAGCAATTAGAGACATCATTCTCTTTATTTCGCGGTCTGCCCCTACAAAATTTGTACCTCTGTCGGAAAATATTTCTAGAGGTTTTCCACGTCGAGCCACGAATCTTTTCAATGAGGCTAGAAAGGTTTCAGTTGTAAGATCAGTGACTAACTCAAGATGGATAGCTTTTGTTACGAAACAAACATACAGACAAACATAATGTTTAAAGGGTTTCACACCACGTCCCTTACGAGGTTTGATCAAAAAGGGGCCGGCTAAGTCGACTCCTACTCTTGAAAATACTCGAGCTTGTGTCACGCGTGCTGATGGCAGATTTCGCATCAACTGAGATGAAAGGTGTGATGAATTTTGGAAACATTTCATACATTTCCTTATTTCTCTTTTCACAGCTTCTTTAGCATTAATTATCCAAAATTTTTGTCGAATTGCTGAAATTGTCAATTGAGTCCCGCTATGAAGATGTTTCTCATGAAAATACTTTATTATCAAGTCTGTAACATGATGCCTTTTAGGGAGAATGATTTGATGTTTTTGATATTCAGACAAGTTTGCATTTTTTAGCCTACCTCCAACACGAAGAATATCATTTTCGTCAAGAAATGGATGTAAAGGAAGGAGTTTGCTTTTAGAATTTAGGATCTTTCTGGATTTTAGAATTTTCAGTTCGTCTCCGAATTCATGGTTTTGAATTAATTTCACAATAGCATTTGTTGCCCTTTCAAGTTCTGGAACAGTCAAAAAACCATAGACTCGTTCAGATGGGCATGTACTATTTTTGATGAATCTGAGGCACCAAGCCGTAATTCGTTTTAATTTAGACCAGGATGAAAATTTAAATAAAAGCTCAAATTCTGGAATATTTTGGGATATGGAGCAAACAAGCGTTTTACGTTGTTCTTGCAAGACCTCTTCATCAGGTAGATTAGGTTGAGTTTCAGGGGGAAATACTGGTAACGATTCTTCCTTCAGCCAGCTAGGACCATGTAACCATACCTCGTTATTAATCAATTCAGATGCAGAGCAACCACGAGAGAGAACATCTGCAGGATTTTCCTTTCCTTTACAAAATTTCCATTGTACAGGAGCAACAAGTTCCTGAATTTCGCATACGCGGTTTGCCACAAAGGGCTTCCAGTTGTTAGCACTTCCTTTAATCCAGTGCAAGGTAATTTGGGAGTCACTTAGACAAAATATATTTTCATTCACAATTTTAAATATTTCCTTTAAATAATTCGCTAATCTTGCAGCCGTAAGTGCCCCAAGAAGTTCAATGCGCGGCAATGTAATTTTCTTGAGAGGCGCTACTCTCGACTTTGCTATTACAAATGAAGTTTCACAAGAAGAAGAATCACGTAAATAAGCCACTGACCCATACCCCTTTAAACTAGCATCAGAAAATATGAAAAGTTGAGCGGTTTCAGGATTTAATTTTGGGATAGTTACAAAATATTTTCTAAGAATTTCAAAATTTACCAAGTCTTTTATTTCATTATGCCATTTTCTGAATTTTCCACTTAAAGAATCTGGTAATGTAGAATCCCAGTCAATTCCATGTTCCCAGAGTTCTTGCATTAAAAATTTAATTCTTATCACGAAAGGGGAAATGAGTCCAATAGGATCATAAATTTTTGCCACAGTTTGTAAAACAATACGTTTGGTAATAATTTTATGGTCAAATTCTACCAAAAGTGGTTGTATGTCTATTTTCAAGGTGTCACTTTCTGTTATCCATATAATTCCTAATACCTTCGAAAGATTTTGTTCAAGAGTGTCTTCCTCAAAGTTTATTCCATGTTCCTTCCATAAAAATTTTAAATCGGAAGAATTGGTTTTAAATTTTCTGAGTTTCATATTGGCCTCTCTGCACCGTTTGATAAAACAAAAGCTTCATTTACTGAATCAGCTCCATGAAACAGGTCATCAACGTATAAGGAAGTATCCAGCATATTAACTATTTTTCCAAACAAATCTTTATACCCCTCAATGTGATGTTTGATGGTTGCAGAAAGGAAAAAGGGTGAAGTTGTTACACCAAAAGTTACACGGGTCATGCGAAAAACCTTCAAAATGGGATTGTTACTAGTGATATTGTCAAACCACAGGAACCTCAAAAAATTTCTATCTTCTTCTTGTATCTGGATTTGCAAGAATGCCTTTTCTATATCGGCCAAGAAAGCAATTTTGTGGAGACGGAATTTTAAAATAATGTCCAATATGTTAGGATTTAGATTGGGCCCAGGAAATAAGCACTCGTTTAACGATTTTGCCCCCTTATCTTTGGATGACGCATCAAAAACAATTCTTACTTTAGTTGTCGATTTATCTTCCCTTATTACTGGTCTGTGAGGCATGTAATACGTGTTTATTTCATCTTTATTAAACTCACATTCTTCAATTATACCCAAACCACATTGTTCATTTAATATTTTCTCATATTCCTTAAGTAACCATTCATTTTTGCACAATTTTGATTTTAATCCCCAAAGTCTATGTTTAGCTACATCAAAATTGGATTCCAATTCATTTTTATTTACTTTCCACAAAAGTTTAGTTTCATATCTTCCATTTACAAAATTTAAATTATCATTAAATAAATCAAGAGCATCTAAATCCTTTTGTGAAAATAATTCATTTTTACTATCACAAATACCCAAAGACTCTAGTTTCCAAAACTTTTGCAAATCAAAATTTTCTATTTCATTAACAGATACAAGATGAGCATTAACTGTTTCGTTACCTTTAGAGTTTATTTTTCCCACTATTGTGTACCCAAAAAGTGTATTAGCTACATATAAATGGTCATTAATTTCTTCAATGACACCTCTCTGAACATTCCAGAAATAATCAGCTCCAAGTAAAATTTGTACTTCGGATTCCTCGGGCGTAGGGTCGGCTAACCTCCATCTTTTACTTTCAATGTATTTTATAACTAGAGGGTCAGAATTGGGAACCTTCAATGTTGTTGCACTTATCAAATCGGTAGCTAGCACCTCAACATCTATAAAACGATGATAATTCATTTTACTTCGCAATTTAATTTTAAAAACATCATATTCTTCTTCGCGACCTTGATCCATGCCAAAAGCGAATACAGTTAAATGTTCTTTTCTTAAAACAGGCAAATTTAATTCACGAGCTAATGCTTTTGTTATGAAGCTTTTTTCGCTTGCAGAATCAAGTAATAATCGAACTACCTTTGATTTATAATTACCTTGAGCAGTTACACAACATGTTTGCAATAAAACAGCATGCTTAGAATTTCTAAAATTACAATGAGAATTAGATACAACTGTTTGATTTTGATTTTCATTAATTTCCGGTTTCAAACTTTTCTTAAAGCAAAATAATTTGTTATGTTCAGTGCTTTTACAATTTAGACATGGCTTTAATTTTATGCGGCATTGCGAAGATAAATGCGATTTCAAAAAGCATTTGTAACATCTACCCTCCTTACGTAACATTAATCTTTTCTTATCATCAGCTAAATTTTTACACTCGGAAGATAAATGATCATTACCTTTGCAAAATACACAAAAAACTTTAATAGTGGCATTTAAGGTATTAGCATGTTGATATTTATTTGATGTTTTCTTTTCACGAAATTCAGTTTTATTTTTATGTACAAAAGAAGAGGATGCATCATTTTTAGAACTTGTCATTGACAAAGCCTTTTCTCTACATTCTATTTCACATTTCAGAAAGGCAATTAGATCGGTTACATCTGACTCTTTGCTAGTATCACGTTTTCTATGATATTCAATCACTAATTCATGGGGCAATAGCTTTAGCAAAATAGGATTTAGCAATTGTCCATAAGAACTGGATGTTACCCCCAAATTTCTTAAACTTCTAATATTAACTTCGCACATGTCATGCAATCTTCTTAATGCATTTAAATTTGAACAATTTTTAACTGGTTCCATATTTAATAAATTAGTCATGTGTTTATTAATAATAACATCAACCTTACCAAAACGGTCCTTTAATAAATCAATACAAGTATCATAATTTTGTTCTGTCAAAGGAAACCCTTCTACCACATTATAGGCCCGATTACATAACAAGGATTTTAGATAAGCGAATTTTTCTATCTTAGATAGTGATTTATTCTGGTGTATCGATGTTTCAAAACAGTTAAAAAATTCGACCCATTCTTCGATTTCACCAGAAAATTTTGGAACATTTAATTTAGGCAATTTCATGGCAGAACTCGTTTCTGTTCCACTAGCAGAACCATTCAATGAATTTACACGACTAGTTGCTATCATAGAAACATTATCCTTTTTACATTTTCTTAATCTATTTT
Organism: Maratus speciosus; assembly: GCA_963932465.1. Lineage (NCBI taxonomy): Eukaryota > Metazoa > Arthropoda > Arachnida > Araneae > Salticidae > Maratus > Maratus speciosus. The sequence continues at coordinate 488,173,863 of OZ010796.1, read as the reverse complement.
TAATTTTAAATTTAGCACTGATCAATTGGTCAGTGTACTTTTCACTATTAGCAATGTCCTTTTCATATTCTTTTAAGTCGGATATTTGAGCTTCAATATCACGATTCAAACTTTGGAAAGCCGTTTCTTTTAAGAGAAATATTTCTTGAAGCTCTAATAATTCATCGGTTTTCGTATTATCAATGTCATCATTTAATAATGTTTCTAATTTTGTAATTAATTTCGTGAAACTCGTTCGTTCAACAGAACGTTTTGCTTTCAGCTTTTCAAGATTTTCCATTTTAAATAAAGAATAATTCTTATTTTAAAACATTAACCATTCATAGAAAATGAAAAAAATATTTTCTTACCTGTTAATTCCAGGTAATGTAGATGGCATGTCGTAATCCAAATGGCACAATAATAATTCCACACTAATCGCAGGTTGAAAGATAAATCACACACTAATCACATGTTGAAAAATAAATCACAGTTGTTAATCACAAATCACTTTGACAAACTGCTCACTATTCTTTCAAAAAAAATGTTTCCCGGGTTTCGGCACCAAAAATAAATGTTGGCGCCGAAATTCGTCTGACAAATAAATTTTCAAAATCCAAGTGAGATGGGAGAGCAATTAGAATAAATAGTTTATTAAATAAAACTGAAATAGTATGTAAATTCTATTCATCATTAGAAGTTAATAATTGTTCCATAATAGTAATTCTCCGTATTTAACAGAGCCAATACAAAAAAAAAATGTGTTCTCTGCTTGGTTGCAGAGTCAGGACTTCCACTATACACTCTGTATTAAACAGAGCCATGATTTAACAATTGGCATCTCTGATTACAGAGTCAGGACATGTTACATGTTCTCTGCTTGGTTACAGAGTCAAGACTGAACATTTTAAAAATGATACATATTATATAAAATAAACATCAAAATAAAAATTACAATATGCAGTTATAAATCTTCTAAATAGCTATAATATTCATTTAAATGACATCCAAGTAATTATAAAACTAATAAATCACCATCAATTCAAAATTATTATAAAGTAAATAAATCTATATTACATGACCTTGAAATCATAATGTTACTCATAAATATTGATTCAGGGTTATAAACAATTTAGATAAACAGATTAGATTTTTTCTGTCAAAAGAAATCACTTTTATAATTATGCTTTACAACATGAAAGATAAACAGAGTTAAATTATAAAACAATAAATTTGAGGTTATTTACGCCGTAACAGAGGTATATTTATATTCTCCAATATCTTTTCATGTGTCCCTCAAGTAAAGAAATTGTAGATTATTTCTATATTACTAAATGGAGAAACAGTGACATTTTCCATTATTTAATTAACACTATTTAGATTGTAAGTAAGAGAGCTTTTTTATATGCTCTTTCCTCGTTAGCTACATTTTTCAGAAAAAAAAAAGAAATGTTTATATTACAAGATACATAATAATAATAAATCAGTTCACTGTAGTTTATGAGTATAATTTAGCCACTTAACAAGTCATTATCTTTACAGGAATTTCAAGGTTAAATTCATTAGCACGATAAAGAGATTTGTGGATAAGTTGAAATGTTATATTGTTTATGTAATTGAAGAAATTAGTTTATTTTTAGCACAGTTATTCATCTTGATCTGTCCATCAATTTTAACAAGACAGTGATATCTAATTTTTTTTTCTTATGAGGACACAGCATACAAACACTTATTTTAACTAAAAACATGCAGGTATTTATTCAACCAAATTTGGAATTAGAATTTTAGAAGGTGAAACTAGTTTTACTTTAAAAAAATAAAATCTCAATCTGTGTGCAACTTGTAAATTTTTTCAAAGTTCTCAGTTTCCAAGGTTGTTATGGCATTTTGTCTTATATTACAGTGCTTTATATATATATATATATATTCTAATCATTACTTTGGATCAGGAAGATCATGTATTATGCAGGAAGATCATGTGTGGATAATATATTTTGTCTTAAACAAATTGTTGAAAAGGAAATGGCAGTGGGAAATCAAATTGATCTTGTATTTATTGATCTTACGAAAGCATATGATAATGTTCCAATCACAAAATTATGGAATGTATTAAATGAAATGGACATGAATGCACGTATTATTAGAGCAATTCAAGAACTTTACAGACAATCAAAAACAAAGATTAAAATAGGCCAAAGATTGTCAAAAGGCTTTATAACAGACTAGCAAACCCCGCGGCTTTGCTCGCGTAATAGTTGAAATATGCCAAGTGATATTTGCATGACTATTTTTTATTAGAAGAACTCTTTTTGGAATAATTCAAAAATCACAAATTAAGCCACAGTTTGACTAAACTTCATTATAAAACTGCAATAGACAGAAATGAGATTTTAATTAATAACTAGAACTAAGACTAATTCTAAATAAATGATAAGTATTTCGAGACTTTTATGCTCATTTCATTATTCATTTGAAGTTTTTAATTTTTTAGAAACTATCTTAACACATTTACATCTTAAAATGAACCATTATGTCAAATTCCAAGCTTCTTATCTAACAGTCTACCACCTCTCTGGTGTTAGTGGCACCAACATAAAATGCTGAAACAGAGTTGAAATAGAATGTCTCGAAAAATGTTGAAACAGAGACTGTCACCATTAATTTGCCAACATTAACCTTGAAATAGGTTGGTATTTCCTAATATTCTATAGAAAACGGAATTTAGATGTTTAAAGCTTTCTTGTTGTTCCTGCCAACCAGGTGGTATTGACACCGCATAAAATATCGCCCGTATAGGATCAAAGACTTGATTCGCAACCAATAACTTCTGTAATCAGTTTATTATTTCCTGAGATTCTATAGAAATCGTAATTTAGAACTCTTTTAGAATGCTTTTTGCCCCTTCCCTTCGCTTCACCCCTTTTTAATTTCGAATTTATTTTCGACTGTTCTTAGAGGACATTTATATTTCATAAGTAACTACCATGCTATATTTAAAGTTTCTAGCCTCTTCAGTACCGCAAAAATCACAATTTAGAAAGTTTTTGCTCCTGCAACCCTCTAGAGGTTGTGGCTCAGACGTAAAATATAGCTTATATTTGAGCAGGCTCTATTCCCATCAATTTGCAACCTTTATGTTTGAAATCGGTTTCGTATTTCATACGATTGCATAAAAATCGTAACTTAGAACACTTTTTGCTCACTTCATCCTTTTAAATTTGGAATTTTCTTTTGCCAATTCTTAGAAAGCATTTGCATCTTTGAAGTAATTATCATTCCAAATTAAAAATGTTAGACCCCCTCAGTAACACAAAAAACGCAATTTAGAACATTTCTTGTTCTTGTAACCCCCAGGTGTTAGTGACAACAATGTAAAATATAGGCTATGTTGGAGTGGGGACTGTCACCATCAATTTGAAACCATTACTTCTGAAATCGGTTTATATTTCCTGAGATTGCGTAGAAATCGCAACTTAGAACATTTTTAGAACGCTTTTCATTCATTTTCATCCCTTTTGAATTTCAAATTTTTAAGAAACTGTTCTCAGAGAACATTTACATCTTATAAGTAATTACCATGCCAAATTTCAAGTTGCTAGCCCCTTCAGTATCACAAAAATCACAATTTAGAATGTTTTTTAAAATCCAACCGCAAGGTGGTAGTGACGTCGACATGATCCTATATTGGAGCAAAAGCTGTCTTCATCAATTTCAAACCACAACTTTTGAAATTGGTTGGATACCTTCTGAGATTGCATAGAAATCGTCATTTCAAACATTTTTTAGAACGTTTCTCGTCCATTTTCACCCCTTTTAAATTTCGAATTACAGTAAAACCCCGATAATTCAGATTAATTGGGACCAGACCCAATCCGAATTATCGAAAATCCGGATTATCCGGAGAATGAGAAAAAAAATGAAATAAAATAAAACATACTTACAGAAAACCACCTTTATATTAAACATATTGAATATTTACAGACAGTAAAAATGTTTACTTTGTAATTATAAAGTTTGTAATCTTCTGCTGTGCCAGTTTTGTATGCCTTTTGCAGGCCGCACGGTCACGCATGCACTTGAGCATAAGTAGTTTGTTAGGTGTAGTCTCCACCTGACGTTCAAAATAAACCATTAATTGTTCTAAATGAGATGTTGCTTCATTATGGTTAATAACTTTTGGTTGATCATCATTGATAATAGTGTTTTCGTCTGTATCATCTTCATTTTTGTTTTCTTCAGTTGTGCACAAAGCGGTTATTCCGTCATCTATAAGTGAGGCGTAACCTTCATTATTTTCTGCTTCTAACCAATTGCTAATGTTGCTGATATCAACATCTGAGCAACCATAATTTTTTTTTAAACATGCTCACAAAATCTTCAGGTGTAATTTCTCTTTCATTCTCGCTTATTCCCCCTTCTGTTTCAAGCTTATTATTCGAGAAATCAAAATTTGCAGCCCATAAATCCTTCCACGACTTTCAGAGAGTACTCTCAGTACCCTGAACCCAAGATTCAGCAATCATATAGATTACTTTCATGATATTGATTGATTTGAGAATCTCTACCACTCCATGCTCTCCATCATCTTCTTTCAGTTCATTCAGCATTTGTCGTTTATGAACTTTCTTAATGTTCTGAAAAACCCCTTGATCCATTGGCTCTACCAGCGCTGTCACATTAGGTGATAAAAACTTTACCGTTATGTTTCCTTTCGTCAGTTGACTTTCTTCGGGGGGTGTCGGGGTATTATCAATTAGGAGGACAGCTTTGATGGGTAAGTTGCACGATTTTAAATATTTTGTAACAAGTTTAAATAAGAATGCTTAAGGTATTCTTCTAAAGATTTCAGAAAGACTTTTTTATTCAGAATACATGGATGAAATAAATGGATGTTATGGAAATTTGCCGATCGCGTCTCAAACTTGAAAAAAAGAAATTGACCAGACCGATCCAGATTATCCGGAGATCCGAATTAATGGGGCTCTAATTAGAGGGGTTGCCCTGTATTTTGAAAATGTTCTTAGAGATCATTTATATCTTAAAAGTAACTACCATGCATAATTTCAAGTTGCTAGCCCCTGCAGTATTACAAAAAACGCAATTTAGGTTTGTTTTTTTTTTGCTCCTGCACCCCCTTTTGGGGTAGTGGCACCAACATGAAATACAGCCTATGTTGGAGCGAGGGCTGTCACCATTGTTTTCATACCATTATTTTTAAAATTGGTTTGGTACTTTCTGAGATTGCGTAGAAATCACAATTTAGAACTTTTTTAGAACGCTTTTCGCTCATTTTCACTCCTTTTAAATTTTGATTTTTTTAGGAAATGTTCTTAGAGATAATTTCTATCTTATAAATAACTGCTCTGCCTAATTTCAGGATTCTAGGCATTCAGTAACACAAAAATCGCAATTTAGAACGTTTTTGCTTCTGCATCCCCTAGGTGGTAGTGACACGGACATGAAATAGAGCCTATGTTGGAGCAAGGGCTGTCATCATCAATTTTCAACCATTACTTTTGAAATTGGTTGGGTACTGTTAGAAAATGCTCTCTTGTTTCAAGAACATTCTACCAGATGGCAGCATCAGACAATCCTTTTTATTTGATCTACTGTGACAGACACTCAGAACAGTTAGTGTTTCTCCTTCCCTTATAGCAGTTGGCAGCAAAATGCTGGTGGATTAACAATCCAATAATATTCCAAAGGAATGATAATATGTTAAAAAAAAAAAAAAATCAACAAACCATAGTTCAAAGTATTTCTTTGTGTTTGTAAATAGTCTTATTCATCTGTTTTGTTTTATTGTGAAGTGTGATCAGTATTGTGTCCAGCATATATATTATTCTAGTGTATTTAATCTCCAAATAAATGTTTTTTGTTCATCCTAAGAAGAATATATTTCTATTGAAATACATCAATACATAAAAGTAAAACTTTTAACTTTTTATTGTTTACCTATTGAGGAATTTCTTATTCATGCCTTCCATATGGAATAACATTCCAACAGTCGATTATGAGACTGAACTTCTCTCAATTTTAAATGTAATAATATAAAAGAAGAAAATATAATATAATTAAATTCAAAGAAATAATTATTTTCTGAATGTTGGTATTTTTCACAAGTGAATGATATAAAAGAAAATTCAAAGAATTGTTCTTATTTTGAAATCAAAAGTATTGCTAAGAAAAGAAATTATTTTGAATTTTATTTTGCCAGTTTCTTATTGAAATTTTATTATGCGAGTTGAAAATGTAAAATTTATGTTTTAAACAAAGAATTGAACATTTAAGAACAGTTTTTCTGAAATCAAAAGTAACTTCAAAAATTGTTCTCAAGAATTTTATTTTGTTCTTATTTCATCATTAGCATTATATTTAAGTTTATAATTGTTGTTTTGATGTATTAATAAGATAAAAAGTTTTATTTTCTGTGAAATAAGCAAATATTATATTATAATGCCTGGTCTTAAAGAATCTCATTATGTTGATAAATTAACTGATGACAACTATTCAGTTTGGAAGTTCAAAATAGAACAATTGTTAATCAAAGAAGGTCTGTATGATGTTGTATTTCAACTTAAAAAGGAAAATGATGATAATTGGGTAAAAAATGATAGAAATGCTAGGGCATTAATTTGTTTAAATATCTCAGATTCACAAATTGTTCATGTCAGACATGCTAAAAGTGCTAAAGAAACATATGATCAGTTGAGATCTGTTCATGAAAGAGTAAATTTAACAAATAAACTTTGTCTTCTTAGGAAGCTGTATTCCATTAAATATAATGAAAGTGTAAAAATGCAGGAACATATTAATTCTGTCTTAGAATTAGCAGAAAAATTAAGAAGTATATGTGAAGTAATACAAGATGATAATTTAATAGCTATTTTGCTCTGTTCCTTACCAAATTCTTATAGTACCTTTATAACTGCTATTGAAAGTAAATATGAAACAGATTTATCATTAAAATATGTTCAAAACAAATTAATTGACGAGTATCTTAGAAGAGTTGAAACTAAACAAATTTCAACAAAATTTGAATTTATTGCTTTAAAGGGTAATAGGGATAAACCAAAGCATTTGAATAAACAAAAATTTTGTTCTCATTGCAAAAAGAATAATCACAACTGTGAAGATTGTTTTCATTTAAAGGTTAATAATACTAACAAAACCAAATTTTACTCAAGATGGATCACGTCAACAGTTTAAAAAACCAAACAATTTCTCTGCCTCTACTGCTAGTCAAAATGAAAATCTATCAGATTCTCAAAACTATCATGAATTAATGGAAGAATCAAATTCTTCGAGTTTTGTTATGAAATCTCAACAAAATGGAAATAAAAACAAAATTTGTCTTTTGTTATTGATTCAGGTGCGTCTGTTCATTTAGCTAATTCCTTGGAACTGTTCTCAGAATTAAAAAGTTCGAATAAAGATACAATTACAATTGGTAATGGAACTAAATTAACTGCAAAGGGAAAGGGTACTTTTAATATTGAAACACTTAATGGTCAAACAAATAGAGTTACATTAGATCATGTGCTTTATGTTCCCAAGTTGGATAGTAATTTATTATCTGTCCAGTCTTGTACTGAGAAAGGTTTTGTTGTAACATTTAAAGATGATATATGTTTAATTAAAAAGGGCAACATCTTAGTTGCAGATGCAAAAGCTGATGAGGGGTTATACAGATTAAAAATAATACCTACAAATGAAAAGGTATATGGTGCTTCAGAAATATTACCTGTTTGTTCTAATGTCAACTGCATTCTAAAATGGCACCAAAGGCTAGGCCATAGAAATTTGGAATCCATCAAGAAAATTCAAAAGGATAATTTAGCTTTAGGTATTACTGTGAATAATTGTTCTCATAATACTGAATGTTCAAGTTACATAAAAGCTAAGCTAACAGAAAAATCATTTCCAAAAGAAACACAACACAGAAGTAAAAAACCACTTGATTTGATATGCAGCGATGTATGTGGTCCTGCAGAAACAAAAAGTATGGGATCAAAAAGATATTTCGTTACATTTATTGATGATTACTCTCGTTATACACAAGTATATTTTATTTCTTCTAAAGATGAAGTATTTGATAAATTAAAAGAGTATGTTGCATCAACAACAAATAAATTTAGATTGAAGATTAAATCCTTGTGTAGTGACAATGGAACAGAATATTGCAACGAATCTGTCAAAGACTACCTTAAAAACTTAGGAATAAATCATGAAACAACGACGCCATATTCACCGTCCCAAAATGGAGTCACAGAAAGAAAGAATCGCTCGCTTATTGAAATGAGTAAAGCCATGCTTATAAATGCTAAATTGCCAAAAACATTCTGGGCAGAAGCCATAGCTACATCAGCCTACTTACAAAATAGATTACCTACGAAATCAACTGAAAAGACGCCATATGAACTGTGGAATGGGCATAAGCCAAATTTGAATCACCTTAAAGTATTTGGATGCAAAGCATATGTTTACGTTCATAAACAGAAGAGACAAAAATTTGATGAAAAAGCCACTGAAGGAGTCTTTGTTGGTTACGATTTAAGAAGCAAAGGATACCGAATTTATATAGGCGGTAGAAAAATAGTGATAAGCAGAACAGTGAAGTTTTTTGAAAATATGAACTGTGAAAATGTCTTTAAAGAAAATCCTGAAGAGCGAATCTCAGATTTAATGCATTTCAATTTTTCAGAAGAAAATCTTGAAAATGATAGTGAAGCTATCCGAATAGAAAATACTGCAGAAGAAATAAAAATGGATGAAAAATCAGTAGATAGCCCAACAACTGAAGAAAGTGAAGATAATTTCCAGAGAAGAATATCTAACAGAGAGACTAAAGGAATTCCACCAGAAAGATATTCTTACAAAACTGAAGACAGTTGTTCTAAAAATCAAGATCCCGAAACTTTAAAGATGTTTTACAATTACCAGTAAAAGATCAACAGAAATGGTTTCAAGCTATGAAGGAAGAATTTAACTTAAAATGAAGTGTTTGAGCTTGTTACTTTACCCAAAGGCAAGCATGCCATTGGCTGTAAATGGGTTTACAAAATAAGGCATAATGAAAATGGAGAAGAAATAAAATGCAAAGCACGATTAGTTGCCAAAGGTTTCGCTCAAAAATTAGGCACTGATTAAGATGAAACCTTCTCTCCTGTCATCAAACATACAACTATTAGAGCTTTTCTGACCTGGGCAGCTTATCATAAAGCCAGAGTATTCCAAGTAGATGTTAAAACAGCCTTTCTACATGGTAAACTAGATAATGAAGAATTATACATGCATCAACCAGAAGGCTTTCATGATGTAGAAAATAAAGACAAAGTCTATAAATTAAAAAAAGGCTATATATGGTCTTAAACAAGCCACCAAGTGCTGGAATGAAGAAATAGAGAATACTCTAAAGGCTTTTAGGATTTAAACAGGATTTAAACAAAGTGAAGCTGATCCATGTTTGTTCATAAAAGAAAAATCAAAGAAGACAATTCATCTCATACTGTATGTAGATGATATGCTGATGAGCTCAGAAGATGAAAATGAAGTCAATGAAGTAATAAATTACTTAAAGAAATCTTATCCCATAACATCACTAGGAGAAACAAAATACTTCTTAGGTATAGAAATTTACAGAAAAGAAGATGGAAGTTATTTACTTTCACAAAGAAGTAAAATAAATCAATTAGTTAAGGATTGTCAGCTTGAAGAAGCCAAACCAACTTATACCTCAATGGAAACTAACTATTATAGTTTAGATAAAGAAGAAAATCTTTTATCATCAAATGATAAGTCTTTTATATATTTCCTCATGCACAAGACATGATATTACCACTCCTACACACATACTAAGTCGAAGATGCAATAATCCAAGACAAAAGGACTGGAATGCTGTTAAGAGGGTAATAAGATACTTAAAAACAACGAAAGACCTTGATCTCCACATTTCTTCAAAAGAATATCCTAATATAGTTGCATACTCGGATGCAGACTGGGGACAAGATGCTACAGACAGAAAATCCACCTCAGGAAATGTAATCTTCTTAGGCAATAGCTGCATTTCTTGGTTCTCACAAAAACAAACATGTGTGACATTATCGTCAGCAGAAGCTGAATATGTGGCACTGTCACAAGGAACTCAAGAGGTGCTATGGATCTTAAAATTATGTAAAGATCTCAATTTACAACAACATTTTCCTATTAGAATTTTTGAGGATAACCAATCTACAATTAAATTGGTTGAAAGTGAAAAATTTAAATCTCGCACTAAGCACATTGATACAAAGTATCATTACATACGAGATTTAAAAACGAAAATGTTATAGATTTCAAATATCTATCAACAAAGGAAATGATAGCAGATATAATGACGAAGCCGCTGCCAAAGGCCAAATTTGAACTTTGTAGAAACCTTATCCACCTGGTGTCAGATTCTATCACAAAATGGGAGAGATGTTAGAAAATGCTCTTTTGTTTCAAGAACATTCCACCAGATGGCAGCATCAGCCAATCCTTTTTATTTGATCTACTGTGACAGACACTCAGAACAGTTAGTGTTTCTCCTTCCCTTATAGCAGTTGGCAGCAAAATGCTGGTGGATTAACAATCCAATAATATTCCAAAGGAATGATAATATGTTAAAAAAACTGCAACAAACCATAGTTCAAAGTATTTCTTTGTGTTTGTAAATAGTCTTATTCATCTGTTTTGTTTTATTGTGAAGTGTGATCAGTATTGTGTCCAGCATATATATTATTCTAGTGTATTTAATCTTCAAATAAATGTTTTTTGTTCATCCTAAGAAGAATATATTTGTATTGATATACATCAAAACATAAAGGTAAAACTTTTAACTTTTTATTGTTTACCTATTGAGGAATTTCTTATTCATGCCAATAACATTCCAACAGGTACTTTCTGAGATTGTATAGAAATCGCAATTTAGAATACTTTTTAGAATGCTTTTTGCGCATTTTCACCTCTTTTAAATTTCAAATTTTTAAAGAAATGTTCTTAGAGACAATTTATATCATATAAGTAACTACCATGCCTAATTTCAAGTTGTTAGCCCCTGCAGTATCACAAAAAAATGCAATTTAGAACATTTTTTGCTCCTGCACCCCCTTTGGGGTAGTGGCATCGACATAAAATATTGCCTATGTTGGAGCGAGGGCTGTCGCCATTGTTTTCACACCATTTTTTAAAAAATCGAATTGGTACTTTCTAAGATTGCGTAGAAATCACAATTTTGAACGTTTTTTGCTTATTTTCACCCTTTTTAAATTTCGAATTTTTTAAGAAAGGTTCTTCGAGATCATTTATATCTTATAAATAATTAACGTTCCAAATTTCATGTTTCTAGGCCCTTCAGTAACACAAATATTGCATTTTTAGAAAGTTTTTTGTTCCTGCACCCCCTTTGGGGTAGTAGCACCGACATAAAATATTGCCTATGTTGGAGCAAGGGCTGTTGCCATTGTTTTCGCACCATTTTTTAAAAAATCGAATTGGTACTTTCTGAGATTGCATAGAAATTGCAATTTTGAACATTTTTTAGAACGCTTTTCGCTTATTTTCACCCCTTTTAAATTTCGAATTTTTTAAGAAATGTTCTTGGAGATCATTTATATCTTGTAAGTAACTACCATTTCATGTTTCTAGGCCCTTCAGTAACACAAAAATCACATTTTTAGAACATTTTTTGCTTCTGCACCCCCCTTTTTGGCCAGTGGCACGAACATAAGATGTAGCCTATGTTCTAAGCAGACTAAAACCATCATTTTGATACCATTACTTTTGGAATCCATTTGGTAGTTCCAGAGCTTACCTTCTACAAATAAACAAACTTTACCTCTTTATAATATTAGTATAGATAAAGGACTCAGACAGGGATGTTGTATCTCCCCAACACTTTTTTAAATTTATGTTGAAGAAGCATTGAAAATTTGGAAGGTGAAATGCAGAGGAATGGGACTTAATATGAATGGAACATCAATTTTTACTCTACAGTTTGCAGATGACCAAGTTATAATTGCAAAAAGTAAGAGTGATTTAGAGAAAATGATGGTAAAAATTAAGGAAAAATATGTGAGATGGGGACTTCACATGAACGTCAGCAAGACCAAATACCTATGTATAGGAGGAAATGAGACAGACCTAAACCTAAATAATAACATAAAAATAGAAAGTTGTAAGTATTATAGATAGAGAATGAAGAGACTCACAGAAAATTAAATACAGAATTTGTCAGGGGATAAAGGCTGTAAAATTATTAAATTCTATTTGGTGGAGTAAGGAGATCTCTAGGAAAAGAAAGTATAATATGTACAACCCTATTGCAAAGAGCATATTGTTATATGGAGCAGAAGGATGGAGAATTATGGAGACAGAAAGAAAGAAATTAGCGGCAGTAGAAATGAATGTCCTAAGAAGATCATGCAGAGTATCAAGAATAGAAAGGATAAGAAATGAAAGAATCAAAGAAAGGATGAAAATAAAGGGAACCATACTAGTTGATATTAAAAAAAAAAAGCAATTAATCTGGTATGGTCATGTTAAAAGAATGAATGATAAAAGACTACCCAAAATCACATTCAATTTAAAACAAATAAAAAATGAAACGGGGAAGACCATGAAAGAACTGGATGGATTATATTGTAAGGCAATGATGGATATAGGTCTGATGGAAGAATGGACCCTTGACTGGAAAAAATGGAAAAAGTTGTTGGGGGGAAAAGAGTTGTGGGACTGTTGTAGATTCTTAAACCGAGTTTTTATATATATGATTACTCTAAGACAACATCTTTAGCAATTAGATTCAGCAGAACATAAACTGGTATCATTGCCATTTTAATAATTGACACCAGATTTTTTATTTCCCTTTTATTCAACTTCATATCATGCACATTCTTTTTCAAAGTAATGTAAGACTCCCCAGTCAAACATTTTTCTTCTGTTCCTTTTCAAAACTTTTTAAGATCATATTGTTATTGTGCTGTAAATAATGTGCATCTTTCTTAAATTAAATATCTGGTACTAAATTTTGAATATACTAAATTCTGTTTTTATTTTATCTTTGCTGGATTAACATATGATTTATAAGCATTGACCATGATTTAACAGGGTTCCCAGCGTCATGGAAAGTCAAGGAATTTCAAAGTAGTCAGGGAAAGTCATGGAAATTTCAAAATACATAGGAAAAGTCAGGGAATTTACAAATATTTTCTAAAAAGTCATTGAAAAGTGTTGGAGAAAAAATTAAAAACGACGCAAAATTCATCAAATAGTCTCGGGAAAAAATCACAAAGTTCATTAAACGATCGGCAAAAAATGTTAGAGAAATTTGAAGAACGATCACAGAAAAAAATCATTAATTGTGATAAAGGATTGCGAAAATAAGTAGCAAATTTCATTGTATGCCCATTTTTGAGTCAGGGAATTTTTTGAGATTTGGTCAGGAAAAGTCAGGGAATTTGCCAGTCAAGTTTTGCTGGGAACCCTGTTTAAGGTTTTAGGTATTCTCTAACACATATACTAACTTTTGTTTCAGATATTTTCAAACATAGTCTAGACTCAAATATGACTCATACAAGTTGACTATGTATATCCAATAATTTGACACAAAAATTATAAAAATGAAAATTTAAATGACATTTTTGTTATTCTAAAGGGAATATATATATATAGATATAGATATAAACTGTTTCAACTTATCAAACCTGTTATGTGAGAGTGTTAGTCATACATGATTACCACAATTTTTCTCCTTTATTTTATTTTTATGTTACATTATGTTTAATTTCAAGAAGTTTATTATCATTCTAATAGTTTATTATTTTTTTAATTATGATATTAATAAATTCACCTTTCCCACATTCTTACACCCGGGAAAAGTTGTAATATAATGAGTGTTGCGTTTTACAGTATGCTTGCATCTAAAATTATTATATATAATTTCTAAAATATGGCTGAAAAAAATTATCTATCTGAAAAATTTCTTTGTATAGAATTGAAATTAAATAATAAATAGAAGAAATAATAGATAGGAATAATAAATTCTGTACACTGTAAAAATAAATTTATGCTAGAACTTTCAAATTTTAATAGTTATAAAAAAAAAATATTACAACAGTTACTTTAAGTATCTTTCCATTGATTGCATAAGATATTTATAATTAAATTGATGATACTTATAGAGCTTTCATTGTAATTAACCAATGCCTAAGAAAATTTTGTATTTTTTAGATGAAGTTAAAGAGATAGATAAAATAAAAAAAATTCAAAATTTCACCACCAAGTAACTTTGTTTAATATTCAATATTTTTATCAACATGTAATCAACACATAATTTTGTAAATTTAATTTTGTTTCTTAAAATAAATTTTTAACATTTCATATATCATTGTCCTTATAGTGCCAAATTTACTTACACTTGGTGATGAAAATGTGAAATATTTTTTATTTCTATCGAAGCCTCTCTCCATATTCTGAATAGTGCATATATGTAATTTCATGCACCACTTTGTAGTTGCTTCAAGAAGATATATTCATATAGCCATACTGCATAGATATGTTATAATTATAGGTATTCAATTCTTAATTTACAATTGTACATCAATTTTAAATATGGGAAAATTATTTGTAATTATGGATTTTTCTTTCCTTTTAATAATAGTTTTATAATACATAAATTATCAAATTTCTATTCGAAAATGATTCTGAAATTTCAGCTCATTCCATGAAGTAGTTTTTGAGTTATGCTTAAAAAACCACCTGCATTGCATTGTTTGAAAGTATTAATAAACGGTCAAGTGTGAGCATTACTCGCACACAGAGGGTTCCATAGAATAAATATATGAATTTGTAATTGTATTTAAAAAAAAAAAAAAAAAAAAAAAAAAAAAAGTTGCTAAAAGAATACTAAGACTTTTTAAAAACTATATAATGTAGGGTTGGGTATAACTGTATGTATTAGAAAAGTGTAATCGGGTATACCATGAAAGTTCAAAGAGATATATGGAACAATATCAAATATAGCTATTCATATAACTCTTTTTTTAATATTATCCTAATCTGTTTATGATGAACTTAATTCGGTACTGACAATAAAGGCAGTGCATAGTTAAACTTCATTTGGCATTTCATGAAACTAAATTCAGCGTAGTAATAACCTTTATTTCTACAGTGTATCTAAAACAAAACCTTCGTTCAAAGTTTAAATTTGGCATTGTGCTAAGCGCGCTTCGAATTGAGGTCTCAAAGTTGCAACGCCGCCTTGGTCAGTGCTGCATTTTTCCAGATAGGTGTTTAATTAACTTTTAAAGTCACTCGAGGCATATTGAGAGATACAATCAATGCAAACTATCGCGAATCTCACAGTATTTATGCGATTCATTCTAATTAAATATTTCGAGGGCGATGCCCTTAAAAAACGGACACCTAATTTTAATTCCAAAACAGACACATGGCACCAAGAATATTTAATTAAAATTTTCCTTTTATCATGTACGTGAAAATAAGCAAGTTCGCATTTTCTAATAAATTCGTTTATAAATTCTGGTGTCAGTTCATTATTTCATAAGTTTATAAATAGAATTACTCCATGCCGGAAAGGATTAAGTGGTCGCAGGACTCTTAAAGCTTCAAAATTTAAGAAATTTTAATTTTTTTAGATGTTAAACTCCTATCTTTTCTGAATATTTTGATATAATTGTTTCCTTGAAATTCCCATTAGAACAGAAGTTTTGGCTTTTAGAATTATACCCGCTCAATAGCTGAAGCGGCGTTTCCGAAACTTTAAAGTCATTATTTTCCAAATGGCGTTTTTGGGTATAACGTGCAGGATATCTCAAAAACTTCTGAATATTTTTTCATGAAATTTTCAAAACATATATTCCATGTTATTCTGTATAAACGGAACCTAAAATTTCCTTTTTATTGTTCAAAAAAATATTTTTTTAGGTGATTTTACTGTTGAAATTTTCAAAATTTTGTACTAGCTAAATGCAGCATTGCATTAAAAATATAAAAATGCTTTAAATACAAATTTATTTAAGTTCAGGGAAATTATTACAATCTGAAGTATAAGTAAGCACCAAAATTTTCATTCTAGTTGCAATATTTATTTTGTAATCCTGCGCGTAAACTGTTTTTGTGCTGCCAATTTTTTGTTCGACAAATGTCTAACAGTTTCGAGCCCCCTATAAATACTAATCCTGTATCTTGTAATTTTTTAAATACATGAAACGAAAGAACATACTTACATCTTTCATTCCAATTAAAATTGTGTTTTAAAATCATATACATTTTAAGACATTAAATGTTGAAAATGGTCTTTTTTTCATTTTTTCCACTTTTTAGAGTCCTGAGACCCCTTAAATTAGTATGTTTTTAACAATTTGATGTTTATTGCTTTTATACTGTCACTGGACATTACATTACACATATATATCATTAAAAGTCGTTAACTAGGCATAGAGTATGCCGCCCTGTCCTTGTGTATGTCCAAACTGACCGTACCTTTAAGGGTTAATATCTCAGCTAATTACCAATGATTTTTTTCGAAAATCATTATCAACAATGCTTTTATTCTTCTGCAATGATAGGTATATTCAGCGATGCTCAACAATTTTTCTGAATGCCCGTAAATCTAAATTTGTGTGTAACAGAAAAATACTAATTACTCAAAAACTATGTGACCTAGGGTAATCGCTATAATTTTCCGGCAAGGTTTATTTTAACGTCTACTACCTCTAATTTTTTCATAATTTTAGTTTCAGTAGATTCAGAATTGGATGGGGGGGGGGGGGGACATATTTTTGCGCTACATTTTCAACAATATCTTTGAAAATATAATACCTAAAATTAAAAGGAATGTATTTTTGAGTTCAGCGTTACAAAAGCTTTCACAGGATACCCACATGATATACAAAGAAAAGATTTTTTTTTTCCAAGTAGCATAATTAGCCTCTCTACTTTTTTACTAAATATATTTATGAATGTTTATTAATCTGAAAATATGTGGGTCAATGGTCTTTATTACTTCTCCAAATTTGAACTTTCCACGTTCCATAGTTTACGATTAAAATGGCTGTAACAGACAGACAGACAGATAGACAGACACAGGAGTGATCTTATAATGGTTCCATTTTTACTTTTTATGTACAGAACCCTAAAAATGAATTTAAAATTAGGAGTTCAAAACTTTATATTCACTTCCTGAATTTCTTCACTGAATCATTTAGTATTGAAAAATTTTTTCCAACAAAGTTCTAAAATTTCTGCCAGCATAGAGATGACCCCCTAAACTTTTTTTTTATACATACAGTATTATAGAAAACACAATTCCCGGTTGAATTTTACCTTTTGCATCACTCTGAGGCAATTTAGTACTAAAATAAAATGGGAGATTCCTTTTTTGTTTGGCTAACTTTATCAGAATGAAGACCTGTAAACTTTTTTGAAGTTGTCATAATTTTAATTATTTATACTGAATTTCAGTCTTTAACTTTTCAGTTATTTTGTGTTTCCTCTCTTTTGTCACAGTGAAACTCTATTTAATGTAAAGTAAAAAGGGCTTTTGAAAAATTCTTATGCATAAGTTGACTTTTATTTTTAAAATTTTGCAAATCAACTTATGCTCTGTGGTATTGTGGATCTGTATGTGTCTGTATTGTGGATTTTCCTTCAAAATTTTCTGTTACTTTATTGCCTCTTATTTTATTATGCTACTAAATTCCATCATTATATAAAAATTACTTTATGAGAATTTTTTTACGGATGTTGAAATTTTTGATACTTTGAAAAGATTAAGATAAGGTGTATTGATATCTGTGAATCTGATAAACATTGAGTGCAAAGAGCTAAGTTAATATCTTGCACGTATATTTTGACAGAGTTTTCATACCCTGGTCAGATAAAACTGTTAAATATAATTTGTCTTATGAAGCAGGAAAAGAGAAAAATTTTGCAGCATAGTTTATAAAGATCAGAAACATCCAGAATGCATAGATACAAATTCAAATTTTGGCCATTGTTACTTTTGTTTTGGCATTTCATATGACAGTCCCAATCAGCCCCCTTATTTTTTTTATTTATTTTTTTTTATAAATTTGCACATGAGATAGTCTATTACTTTAGTTTATGAGAGTGAATATGTGATATCTGAATTAGATTTTGTAAAATATTTTACTGTTAAGAATAATCTGGTATGTAGTTGATGGTTAAGCTGCTATTAATTCAAAAATTTTCAAAAATATTGTCTAGCCTATATTTATCTGGCTAGACAACTGGCTTTTGCTAACGGTATCTATATATTAAAAACGATAAGCATTTTCTTTCGACATTCTGTGAGAAGAAACTACTGCATCAAATTACACCAATCTTTTTTCTAAATGAAAAATATTTAGCCACAGATTTGTTACCGTACATTCGTTTGTTCAAATATTTTATTAACTAGCCGTAATTTTAAATTGCTGGCTAGACATCTGGCTTTTGCTAATGGTATCTATGTATTAAAAATGATAAGCGTTTTCTTTCGACATTCTGTGAGAAGAAACTACTGCATCAAATTACACCAATCTTTTTTTTAAATGAAAAGATATTTGGCCACAGATTTGTTACCGTACATTCATTTGTTCAAATATTTTATTAATTAGCTGTAATTTTAAATTGCTGGCTAGACAACTGGCTTTTGCTAACGGTATCTATATATTAAAAACGATAAGCGTTTTCTTTCGACATTCTGTGAGAAGAAACTACTGCATCAAATTACACCAATCTTTTTTTTAAATGAAAGATATTTGGCTACAGATTTGTTACCATACATTCGTTTGTTCAAATATTTTATTAATTAGCCATAATTTTAAATTGAAATTCTACAGTTTCGCATGCGCAGTATATAAGTACAAGTCTGCCTTTGGAGTGACGCGGTGCACATGTGCAAATATGCTTGCTCAGTTGAACTATCACATCACAGGTAGAAGTTGTTTTAAGTTCATCTGCTATTCAATCTTACTCTAAACAAGTTTTTCTTTCTTTCACAAAGTTAATATTATTTGACTCTTTCAGCATTATTAACAATTCAAAAATTTATTGTATCAATATTTTGAGCTAGATACGGTTTATTTTGGGGGTGTCATATTGTTTTGGTCATATTACATACAGAAGATAAACACAGTGATTTGAGGCTAAAAGTTATGGCTCGTGATCCGTGTTATGAATTGTCAATAGTTACACAGGAAGATGGGGAAACTAGCGTGTTAAGTTGTAGTGCTTCTTTGAAAAAAAAAAAGGTATCATAAATATTAAGACATAAAACTATTTCTGTATGCAATCAGAACTCAAATTTGAGACAATTGTGTATGTGTCAACTGTTTTTTGAACCTCTTCAATTTAGAAGGAAAAAAATGAGTTTCTGTTAGCGTAGCAGGTTAAAGCAGCAGTTTAAAGCTCTGAATTTTTGTAGAGGACGCAGGTTCGAGCCCAAGCCTGGCAAAATGTGTAATATTTTTGTTGATAATTCATTTCAATAATGACATATTTATTAGGAAGAGAAGTTATATGATTTTTATTTTATTATTATTATTGTTATTATTATTTGAATAATTTATAAAATATTTAAGCTAAAATATTTTGCATGTAATTATCAGTTAAATAAATTGAGCTGATCTACAATTATCATTATATTTTCTGACCATTATCAAGAATATAGATGTGTGTGTGTCAGAAAGAAAAGTTTGTCATTCATTTGTATAAAAAATAAAACGGAAAGAAAGAAAAATATTCATATAAGAGCTATAAAAGAAATTACCTTGACATCCAGGTTTAATATTTAAACTATGTATAAAAATGTAAAATAAAATTCAAGTAATAAAAAATATATATTATAAATCGTTAGCTGCATCAAGTTGCAAATTTAGGTTTTTAGAGAATGAGACAGATAAAAATAAAATTCAAGGCAGCTTTTAATGGTGTGTCGCTTAAAAAAATAAATAAATAAAGGAAAATAAATATTGTTATAAAAAAAAAAAAAGAGGCCGTAGTAAGTAAAAATAAATTCTCTACCCGGTATTTTTAAGTAAATTTTTGATAAAAAGCAAGCATAATTGGTTGTAAATTATAAACTTAAAATTCTTTCCCTTCATTGAATAGGTTAGATTGACAGCACCATCTATCGCCTTAAAGAAATAGGAATCACTTATGCAATATAGAAATTCTTCATGTAATTCGTCATTCAATAATTAATTTAAAAGCAACTAATTGAAAATTCAAGAATTTTTGTAATGAAACATTCAAGTTATTTACCGTCAAATCTTGACAGGAACTATCTATCACTAATTTATTTGTTCTTTCGTTATTTAAAATAAAAATTATGTCAATTTGTATAATTTGGCGAGTGGTTTGGCGATTTATATAATTTGGCAAAATTGGTCGACGGGATAAACAAGTAGTACCGCAGCGGATTTGGCCTTAAAATTCCCCAATCAAAGAGAAATGAATAGAAATCCGTTTATAGGGAGATTGCCACTGTTTTTTAAATTATAATTCAATCTTCCGAAATCTTTTTAAAGCCGATCAAATTAGCGTACTTCTAGAGTCTGCAGTGTCTGAACGAGGGTTGACGAGCGCAGCTCTTGGGGGGCAGAGCCCCCTAGTTAAATAAAACAATAAAAAGCTTGCAACAAAGAAAACATTTCTGAACTGAACATAAAATTATGTTTGTATACAGAATTAAAGAAAATGTTATTGCATATAAACCATAAATAACTATAGCAAAAACATTAAAAGTCCTTAAATATATGTTTTCGATAATAGGAATAAGTTTTCTATTTAATTTATAATTTGCACTTTTTCTCATACTGTATATTTTAAAACTTTATATGGCATTTATTTCCTCAAATTCAACTTCTTATTCTATAACCTTCAAGATCCTTAATTGCTGAGTCTGAAATGATTCTGTATTATTAACAATAAAAAGCTGGCAACAAAGAAAACATTTCTGAACTGAACATAAAATTATGTTTGTATACAGAATTAAAGAAAATGTTATTGCATATAAACCATAACTATAGCAAAAACATTAAAAATGCTTAAATACAGTAGACTCCCTCAAATCCGCACAGCTTGGGACCAGAGGTTGTGCGAATTTTAGAATTTTGTGGATTTCTAGTCATTGATTTGTTTACATTTTTGAAGCATTAATTTGATTGGTAGTTAAGCAAGGGAAATTATAATGAATGCTTACAATAAAGTGAAACATTAAAATAAGTAAAATATTAAAATAATTTATTAGTTTAAACGTAAGTAATTTTAAAAATAATTATGTAAAATAAAAATTTAGAAAAATATTAAATTATTACCGATGAAATCGATTCAATTCGATTCCAAAAGTTCTATGCTGCCATCTAGTGGTAAAGCGATCATAAGATTGATACGTCATTATTCGTTCTTAGCACTGCATGGATGGTTTTACATACGGAGAACGGCAAAGCTTAACGATGTTTACGAAGTAAACATCCCAGAAATAAATTAAATAAAAAGTTTTAAAATTAAAGACTGCCGAGAAAAAGGTAAGTAAGTTACATATTTAAATAAATAAAGATTAATAAAAGTAAACTATTAATGTAACTGTAGTTAAATATAATATGTATAAAGTAAACAAAAGACCGGTATTTCAAACTAGTGATGACATAAGAAATAGTGAAAGAAGCAAGGAGAACAGTGTTAATGCTATTATCAGTATATATAACTTATTGTGCTCTCTGTAACTTTTTTCATTGTTATTTAGATTCTTGAATGCTTTTCTTATACTGCTTTGTATGTTTAGAAATAAATTTGTCTATAATTAAAAAAAAAAAATTTCGCGAACAATAATTTTAAAATAGCGTTCCGGTTTGTGGATTTTCCATTTCGAATCCTGGAATTTTTGATATAGATATGCTAATTTATATAAAAATCAAAAGTAATGTAAATTTATTTAGTAATAAATCAGCTGAATAACCAAAAGAGAATGATTAACAAAAAATTTAGAAAAAAAAACATTGTGGTAGTCTCTGATTTCGGCGCCATCTTGAATTTTGTTCCTGCAACTTAACTATAAATTGCATTGTTTACACCTGAAAAAATACGCAGATTTTAGGCATTCACAGATTTTAGGGTCGCGGATTTAAGGGAGTCTACCGTATATGTTTTTGATAATAGGAATAAGTTTTCTATTTAATTTATAATTTGCACTTTTTCTCATACTGTATATTTTAAAAATACATACTGTATCTATATATTTGTGAAACAAAAAGCACATATTTTTAATTTTTCACATTATATAATGTGTTTTAAGACAATGTAGGAGATAATGCATACAAGAATAAGAATGTAATTCATATTTTTTTGTCAGTTTGTAATTTGATACAATGAGGCTGTAAAAATATTAAAATCTAACACTTTTCACTTACAGTTGGAATGAAAATGCGAACTACAAAAAATAATTCCTGTGCTTCCCCGAAACAAGATGAATCCAAAAATAAACAGGTACAGATTTTTAATCTTCATACCTTTATAAATTACTTTTCTTGCTTCATTCTTTCATTTTCTAGAACAAGGTTTTCTAATTAGTAGCATGTGAAGCTCTTTGCAACAATTAATTTAATATACATTAATCTTTTACTCTCATAAATGAAAAGTATTTAAACAATTTTTTTTTTTTTTTTTTTTTTTACAAATTCAGCAATGTTACATTATATTAATTTACTTTCTTTTTCATCCAAGCCCTATATTTATAGAATTTTTTGTATGCTACAAATAATGCAGGTCAACACTTAATTCATACGATCATTTGTGGCCTGTGAACAAGTATTAATTGGAAACTCCCGTTCTAGAAGTAATAATTTAACTTAGAAAAATGTTATGTCTTTTGTTTGACTTACTGAATGATCAATTATGTCAGTAATGTGTGCACTGTTTGGTGTTAGTTATTGGCTTATTTTTAAATATATCAAGAATATGTTATTCATGTAGCTTTAATTTCTATTTATTACATTAACATTGCTTTTGCAAGTCTTCAGTATGCTTTAAGAGATAATAATTTGCATAAAAAAAGCTCATTAATTCTAAGAATACTTATTGAATAGTAACTTAAGGGGGCTTATCACTCACTTGAAAACACCCACTCATTAATGCTAAACCTATGGGCAGGCTGTTTTCGAATTTCTCGTTTAAATTTGAAAATTTTTAAGCGATTTTTTTGCATAGGATAGTTGAGGTTGATCTCTAATAAAGTCTAAAGTTCGGAATCCTCGGGACTTAACCAAGTCCGAACTTTGGAATTTTCCAGATTTTGGGTCATCCAACTTATTGCTTTTCCAATAAAAAGAAAAATTAATTTCAGTACTTAAAAATGCAAAATATGACGTTCATATATTAAAAATTGCATATAACAGCTATTAATACTAAATTAAACAACCCTTTTCATTAAAAAATTCCTAATAATATAAAATGTAAAACAAAAACATTTACTTAGAGGAACATACAATTTAAGAGAAAATTGTAACTTAACTGTTAAACATTTCAGTTAATGTGCGCTGATTTATTAACTTATGTTTCTCATACTTTTTATTAACTTAAGTTTTCGTTTTATTCTGTACATAGACACGAGTTCTGATTCGGTAGACTTTAATGGCATTATCCAGGAAGTTCATGATTCCATTGATTGGCACATTTCCTTTTTTTTTCTGATTGTCACAATCAATTTCTTCTGATTGTTGATTTAAAACCATTTTGTGAATTTCACAGTCACTTAATATGTTAATAAGAGGAGCGTACTTATAGACCGGGTGGCGGATGCGCAGACCATCAACGTATCGAACTGATGGCTGAATTTCTAGGATTAGACAGAACTCTTATAGTATATTGAAATGCAACCGATCTGTCAAGTCATATCTTGGTGGAAACCACCTGCAGACCCGATTTTAGTGGTTGATCGTTAGGTCTACCATTGTGTTTTCCTGCACCCAAAGGTATGAAAACATGGAGGACTAGGAGCAGGAAAACACAATGGTAAACCTATCAGTGAATCACTGAAACCAGGTTTGCAAGTGTTTTAAGACCAAGATATGACCAGTTGCATTTTAAAATGTGAATCAGGTTTTAACTAATCCTAAAATTTCAGCCGCCAACTCTATGAGGTACAGTCCACTACCTCTAATCCACAACTCTATAATCCGCACTATATTTCAGATGTAAACAAACAGTTAAAATTTCCTTTTTTAAGCAAGATAATGTGTACATTGACTGCCCTAATGAATCTATTAAGGAATTTTTAATGCAATTCTGCATTCATTAGAAGGAAATGTTTTATGTATCTTATAAATAACTATTAAATTGCTATATTCTGAACAAATTTGCTGGCGATATAAAAGATAAAATTTCTTGCAAAGAGGGGTTAGCTCTTGAGGATAAATATCTTGTTTTTTTTAAAAAAAACAAACTTTTGTTACTGATCAAGAAATCCTGACTCTTAAAAGGCTTCAATATTAAACTGCATAGCATAAATTAAAAACTATAAAGCAAACCACTATCACTGTGATGTTTGATAGATTTAAAAATAAATGTTTTCCATTAATTTTGTATCATTATATCATTTAAATGTATTCCTAATATTGAATGTAGCTTTTTATTTATAAAAAAGCACTTTCCTTCATTTCTGTGTTATTTATTTACAGTATGATCACTACATTTGTTGATAAATTCCAAATATTAGAATGTAAACAAAGAAATGACCTATAATCTGCAAAACCCTAGGTCCCGACCTGTGCAGATTAGAGGGAGTGTACTGTAATGGTTTGTGCAACCGCCTCCTGGTCTAATAGATTTTCATTTTTGAATTGCTAATTGGTACATCACTGTCTGCAAAAAATGCCAAAATTTGTTTAAATCCGAAATCTGTCAATCAATTCCTTAGTACATAATAATCATAGAGAAATAAAAAAAAACAAACAAAAGGGCCTCGATGTTTTAGTGGATAATCTCTCTAAAATGCGATTTCTTCCTCGCGAAAAAAAGAAACTGAATGCTTGATATAAGTATGGGAGGAAGCATCGAAAGCTGCAGAAAAATAAAACAAAAAGCAATATCTGATATGATCTTATAATTTTTTTGTTGTTGTTGCCTGTTTGTTTTAACAATTTTGTTTTTTCCCTCTTCCTTTGAACATTGCCGTTGGAAAGTCTGAACTTTGGACAATTCCGAACTTTGGGGCCCCACCAGTGGCCGAGAGGTTCTGCTCTCGAACTGGTCGATGGGAAGTGCTGGGTTTGATCCCAATTGCGCCCGTCGGCCTAATCGTTCGGAGTTTCTGTGGTTTTCCAAGTATAAATACGGGTTAGGTTCCCTTAGAAAAACCTACACAAAGCCCCCCCCCCCCCCCTTAGGGTCTATATCTCTCGTGTTGATAATTGGCCATCAAAAAATCAATCAACCAAACTTTGGATGTCCAAACTTTAGACTTTGTACTGTAAGGCCATTTTGTACTTTTTCGATTTTGGTTGCAGATTTTTTTAATAAAGGTACTTTCACTTTTGAAACCGATTCCGAAAGGGAAAGTATTTTTAATTAAAAAATCTGCAACCGAAAAATAGCCATATTAGAGATCGATCTCAGCTATTCTATACAAAAGAAAATTGCTTAAAAATATTCAAATTTAAACAAGAAATTCGAAAACAACCTGCCCATAGGTTTAGTATTATCGAGCTGGTGTTTTCAAGTGAGTGAAGAATCCCCTTAAACCAATTTAGTTTGAACTGTTAGTTGGTGATCATTTGTTTTATTTTGTCATGTGTGACAATTCATTTATTCAGTCATTTATTTCAGGATGAAGATTTAAAATGGGTTGAAGAAAACATTCCTACATCTTTAACAGATGTGTAAGTATAATTTTCTGTGTTTGATAAACTGTATTAACCCTTCTTTTTTTATTATATTAACTTCCTACACACTTACTAAATAGACCTATTTTTCTCCTCTTTCCTCATCCCTGAGACCACAAGACCCATTTTCAAATGATTTAAAACAGTTACATGTTTCAATCAATAAATGAATGCTTACATTATACTGCATTTTATTCACAAGATCTAAAAATAATTTTGACAAATCTAGAAGCATTTGAATTAACATGATGGTAATTTTAAAAGAGATGTTTAGTATCTTCCCAAGCAATGCCAGGACTGAGGAAGTTAAACACAAGTGTCCCTCAGCAGATAAGATGTACACTCATTACTATATTGTTCTACAGTGTTAGGGTAGACTGTTGAAAACCCTTTTTCTCACATTTGAAAATAAATACTTGTATTTTTACAAAAAATTTGTTTGTAAGAAAGTGTTAACTTGGTCATCAACTCCAAAATAAGTTCTGGGGAGAATCTTTCATTTCAGGCAAAAAGATATAAGGTTGTATAAAAAATAATATAATATAGAAAATAACAAGCATACTGTTCCCTCACATTAGCCAGCATGCTGATGAATTTAGGAAAAACAAGCTTTTTATATTTTTTTCTGTCTGTTCTGTTATGTCATTCCATGAATAGCATGGGTGATCAAAAACAGAAGAAAATCTGGCAAGGGTAACAATGTAAAGCTTTCAAAGTAATCTAGTTTATTCCTAGATTAAAACAGATTTTTTCCCCCAAGCAAATTTAAGACAAATTTGGAAATTTTGATGAATCTGTAAAACTGGTAGTTGACTTCTTGTCAGCTAGAAAATTGTTTTTAATTAATCCAAATGACTAAGAAGGACCTTAAAAGAATAAACAATGTTATAATGAGTAACATCTTTATATTGCTTAACAGATACATATGAAGACTTGACATATAGATACTACACACTACACCTATTTATATACTTATACAAAAAATTAAAACTTAATCTCTTAAATTCTTAAACTCAGTTATTTTCTAAGCAAGTTTAATTAAAGTTTTAAAAATTATCCTATTGTACTTATTTGCCTGGATGTCCCACACTCTTCTTATCTCATTCTAATCTGATTGTTTTTTATTCAGACAATTCTGGTCATAGTGAGAGATGGCCCTAGTTGCAGTTAGTCCATAGGGAAAAGAGTGCAAGTTCACAACATCCTCCCACCTTTGAGTTTTGATCTTTGAGGAACTGAAACATCCTAGTTGAAATCGCTGAGGAGCTTTCACTGCTCATCCAGCTTTGATAACAACAAAAGGGGCATGGTCACTAGGCATGGCTTTTTCCTTGCTGGCTCCAGTCAGGGTTATTTCTGGAACATTTGTAATGTTGTCACTGCTAGAAATAGCAGAACTGGATTTTTCTCCAATAACATTGTCTGATGAGGAACAATCTGTAGTATCAATTTCTAAAGGGAAGAGTATCTGTCATCGACAGAGAAAAAATTTCATTCTCGGTCTTCACTTTTGTGAGTCATACAGCCTTAGTTTTTCTTAGTAGATTTCATTTTTTCTGAAGGCTGGTCAATACATCATTTATTTGAATCTTCTAAAAGAACGATGCTGCCTATATGTAACTGTTTTGAATTTTCGTTCTTGAAAGCATGTCACAGCAATTGACCTAAATATTCACTTCTTAATCTATTTCTTAGGTCATCTTTAATTCTCAGTTTATATTTTGCTCTGCAATTAAGATCTTCAGAGTTTAGAGCAGGCATGTCAAACTTGCTTACGTCAGAGGGCCAAATAACTATTGTATACAAAGCTGCGGGCCACATTACAAAAAATAAAACAAAAAAAGCAATTTTATTATATTAACATCACGCAGAATGAAATCCGTACGTACAAAATACAACTTTGATAAAAAAAGAAAGAAAAAAAACTTGAAAAAATCCAAAGCTGTCTACCAGAAAAAATTAAAATATTCCCCGAAAAAAAATTTACAAGAAATATTTATTTAGTAAAGGACATTTTTATTCTGTAGTTTTATCCTGTAAAATAAAAAAATAGCAAGGATGTCATACAAATGTGTGCTACTGAACATAGGTAAAAATACATTCAGATTTAAAAAAAAGTTTTTAAACGCATATCAATCAAAATGTTTTAAAAAAAGGTGTTGTTATATAATAACATCCTTTCCAATTAAAATTAATTTAAAAAGCTATTTTAAAATATTTAAATTAAATTAAAAAACTTCTTTACTTTCAAAATTTAAATTCTACCTTTAAATATTCATTAATTTTCGTTAAGTTCGTTTTTCAGTTAAATTTCACTCAAAAACAATTTGAATTTAATCGCCATAAAAGATCGTAAAAAATTATCAATAATAAAATAATAAATCTTAAAATTAATACTTTCCACCGTAATAGAATATTTTTATAATAATTTTCAAATCTAAAATTCATCATTTAACGTCATTTCATTCAAAAACTTTTATTACTCTGTGTGGCATCGTCGATTTTAAATCAGCCAATCAACGACGTCCGTTCTAACGGCGGGTTTTTGTAGCGTCTGTTTTTGGGAATAGCGTCTCTCTCTTCCTGCCTGGATTCTACGCTCAGCGGACGTATTCTGCTATCGGCGGCTCCGCCTTTTTCCTTTTCATGGCATATCAGCGTTGGACTAAACGGGTCCTTCGCTCGATATGGCCATTTCTTTTAATTGGTAACTTATTATGAAAAAGTTTAAATTTTGATTCCTCCACCGGCCCAATCCTTTAATAGAAATACCAAATGGATTATGTCGACTTCGTTATCATTGGCATCCTGCCGATGACGGCTACGCAATTTTGAATCACAAAAATGAGTTGATGAATACAGACATCGATTCCCATTGCAAGAGTTCCTCTGTAAAAGCAGATGAATCATGTTTCATATGATTTATCATTGCCAAGTGGTTTCTTTCGTTATAAATGAATGGCAGTGTCTGCCAGAGGGAAATGATCAGTGCTTGGCGATCTGAAATTTTTGTTTTCTGGGCGTGGTCCAGCGTGACAACTTACTTGTGAGTCTGCAACTATTATAGTTTTTACGGTGCATATTCGGCGATATTAGAGACTTCATTGGTTCTACGAACTTAGAGCCGATTTGTATGGAGAAACTCTGACAGTAGTGATTCAATGACTTGTGTTAATGACAACAGACTGAAATGGTTAACGGAGTTGAAGAATCTACGTAACATTCAATATTTAATAATTCAATATGTTTACCTAAATATAATTAAGAGTCAATATCTGTTGAATATCCTTCCAAATCATATATGATAATGTTGGCATCCATGTTAAACAAATGTGTGTTTCATTATTTGATGAATATTCATTTATAGAAAAGAATCTGCGCAGATTTCAGGTCCGAAAATGATAAATAAATATACAATAAAGATTCTTTTTTGTATATATGTAGTGTTATATTTTGTGTTTTAAATTTATTTAATGAATTTTTTTATGTAAAAATATCATTACACCATGAAGAAAAATGGGTAAGATTTACGAGCAAAAATAATTTGGAAAATACGTTTGTTATTTCAAATATTCTCAGTTCAGGTGAGTCTAAAGTTTATCATTTATATTTTACCATGAAGATTCCTCAGTTTATATTTATTTACTTCCTTCACATCCAATGTTTACTAACCACTAACGATTACTGGCCAATTATTAATAACAAACTTTCTCCTCTCTAATTCAAAATTAAAATCCCATAATATATTTATAACTCCTATTTTTAATAATTTAGATTTAAATTCCTTTTCTCTTTTCCTCTTATTTCAATTATTTTTTTTTTTTACCTAACATTAATAAGTCCCGGAGAATGCATGAAAAAATTATATATTTAAATCATATTTCCGAAATTTTCTATTGAATTTTAATAAATAAACAATACTGAAAGAAATAACCCAGAAAGAGTCCCATTAAAAAGATAGAAGTTCGAAAGTTTGTCAAAGGCACCATTAATGTTAGGTTAAAAATAAAATTAAAATAAATAAAGAGAAGAATTTGAAATTTAAATTAATAAAAAATAGGAGTTATGAAAAATTATGTAGATTTAATTTATGAATTAGAAAAGAGAGAGTTTACTATTAATAATTGGCCAGTGAACTTTAGTGGTTAGTAAACATTGGATGTGAAGGAAGTAAATAAATATAAACTGAGGAATCTTCATGGTAAAATATAAATGATAAACTTTAGACTCACCTGAACTGAGAATATTTGAAATAACAAACGTATTTTCCAAATTATTTTTGCTCGTAAATCTTACCCATTTTTCTTCATGGTGTAATGATATTTTTACATAAAAAAATTCATTAAATAAATTTAAAACACAAAATATAACACTACATATATACAAAAAAGAATCTTTATTGTATATTTATTTATCATTTTCGGACCTGAAATCTGCGCAGATTCTTTTCTATAAATGAATATTCATCAAATAATGAAACACACATTTGTTTAACATGGATGCCAACATTATCATATATGATTTGGAAGGATATTCAACAGATATTGACTCTTAATTATATTTAGGTAAACATATTGAATTATTAAATATTGAATGTTACGTAGATTCTTCAACTCCGTTAACCATTTCAGTCTGTTGTCATTAACACAAGTCATTGAATCACTACTGTCAGAGTTTCTCCATACAAATCGGCTCTAAGTTCGTAGAACCAATGAAGTCTCTAATATCGCCGAATATGCACCGTAAAAACTATAATAGTTGCAGACTCACAAGTAAGTTGTCACGCTGGACCACGCCCAGAAAACAAAAATTTCAGATCGCCAAGCACTGATCATTTCCCTCTGGCAGACACTGCCATTCATTTATAACGAAAGAAACCACTTGGCAATGATAAATCATATGAAACATGATTCATCTGCTTTTACAGAGGAACTCTTGCAATGGGAATCGATGTCTGTATTCATCACCTCATTTTTGTGATTCAAAATTGCGTAGCCGTCATCGGCAGGATGCCAATGATAACGAAGTCGACATAATCCATTTGGTATTTCTATTAAAGGATTGGGCCGGTGGAGGAATCAAAATTTAAACTTTTTCATAATAAGTTACCAATTAAAAGAAATGGCCATATCGAGCGAAGGACCCGTTTAGTCCAACGCTGATATGCCATGAAAAGGAAAAAGGCGGAGCCGCCGATAGCGGAATACGTCCGCTGAGCGTAGAATCCAGGCAGGAAGAGAGAGACGCTATTCCCAAAAACAGACGCTACAAAAACCCGCCGTTAGAACGGACGTCGTTGATTGGCTGATTTAAAATCGACGATGCCACACAGAGTAATAAAAGTTTTTGAATGAAATGACGTTAAATGATGAATTTTAGATTTGAAAATTATTATAAAAATATTCTATTACGGTGGAAAGTATTAATTTTAAGATTTATTATTTTATTATTGATAATTTTTGACGATCTTTTATGGCGATTAAATTAAAATTGTTTTTGAGTGAAATTTAACTGAAAAACGAACTTAACGAAAATTAATGAATATTTAAAGGTAGAATTTAAATTTTGAAAGTAAAGACGTTTTTTAATTTAATTTAAATATTTTAAAATAGCTTTTTAAATTAATTTTAATTGGAAAGGATGTTATTATATAACAGGTGTATTATT
This sequence comes from Maratus speciosus, assembly GCA_963932465.1. NCBI lineage: Eukaryota > Metazoa > Arthropoda > Arachnida > Araneae > Salticidae > Maratus > Maratus speciosus. The sequence goes on along the minus strand of OZ010796.1, from coordinate 488,142,292 downwards.
AAGTTCATTATCCTGATCATTTCATTTTTCTGTTGAAATGGCTCCTTTTCATAAAACCAATTGTTGCTGGAGCACTATTATTTGAAAAACTATAAGCTTACTTTTTTTTGCGACAAACACTATTAAGCCAAATTTTTCATAATTGAGTCAAAAATATCAGCTATTCTTGCATTGAGAATAGGAATAATTTACAGAAACTCTTCACTAATTTTTATCACATCATCTCTGTGAATAAGAACTGCCAACTGAGTGGAAATTTGTATGCCTGTATTTTCACAAATTACAATGTAATAGGCAAAAATATTATAGATTTGTTTTTAGTATTGAAATTTCTGGATATATCATGAATCTTTCTAGCAATTAGCAATGATACTTATATAATTCAGTTTATATTATTTTCAAACGACTAACTATTCACAACACCATTTCTACTTCACATTAAATGATTTCGACTTGTGTACAATTGAATGTAATAGATTTTTCTTTTTCAATCAGATGCATTGAAATTGATTAATTATTAATTGACCTTTAATAATTTTCATGAGTACACTTTTTTTTTTAAAATGAAGTATCAGTTTCAAATCTAACAATTTACCTCTCTGAAGCTCTAGATATTGTGAGTTTTCTAGATATTTCTTAGTACATTTTTTACAAGCTCCAACAGAGTTTTTAATATCAAACATAAAATATCACTTGTTATTTCAATATAAAAGTATTTTAAATTGAGTTTTGTCAATCTGTGATGTTTATATTTAATTAATTGTGTTTTTTTTTTCACACTGGTAGCTTTAACGTAATTTTTTAAAATACTTAAATGCAATTAAGTACGAATATGCCTGTCAGAAGGAGATTAAGAAAAAAGGATAAAGATCACGTGGGGTTCATTACTAATAATACGTTTGCTAACTTAAATAATAAAAATAATTTATGAGATCAAATACAGAATCCTCGTGTTCGACTATGTATTTTGTAAGTGAAGAGAAGAATAGTTTTGTACTTTTTTCCACAAAACAAGATGAGAATTAATGTCATTTCGAAGTTGCTCATTTAAAAGCTATTTTTTTTAAATGTTTAATTATTGTAAATTAGCACTGTATTTTTAATAGCTTTTCGATACATATTTTAGTACTTAATAAATACTGCACATTGTAATATGCTGTAAATCGAAGGGAGCAGTAATTTAAAGTACTAGTTTCAATATAAAAACACATAACAATTTATAAAAAGAAAACTATAAAAATTTTAATAATGTTTACATTTTCAAAAAAGATTCATGATATGCTCTTTGTAGCTTTCCGATTGTTTACTTTTGCATCAACAATCTCTTGGACATGTCAGAAACAGTCAAATAAGTTTGATCTTGCTATATGCCATGTAGTGTACTTTCTTAAAATTGCCATACCTAATGCCAAGACAATGTTGTCAGATTGTGGAAATTTTTTAGTCATATTAACTACCAATTTTTTACAGTAATATTTTTCTTATTTTATCATGGAATACCTTTCAATAAATAAAGAGAAGATTACTAATCTGTTACAGTGATAGATATTTTAAAGAAAAAAGTTCTCCAACTTGGCATCATTGCAGATATGGTCAGTGTAGAGGTAGGTGTTCATGGAGATTATATTTTCTGCATCAAACATAAAATAATCAAACACAGGGAAAATGCCAAAGGCCTTGATGAGCCACTGATAAGTTGTCGGCAAGCAAAGTTGTGTTTGACATGCTTAGAGCATCAATATCAGGTACTCCTGAGGTAGGCAATTCTTGTAAAAACATCATGGGGGGGGGGGGTCAAAGGTACCAGATCTCTATTGTCTTCTGATACAAATGATAGGTCTGGAGTTTATCTCTATTGTCTTCTGCTACAAGTGATAGATCTGGAGTTTATCTCTATTATCTTCTGATACAAGTGATAGGTCTGGAGTTTATCACTTGCTAACAGTCACATACTATTGTGCTTAGCTCTTCATAATTTAAGTAGGCTTTGTCCCAAAACTTTTCTTAGAATTTCTTTCATCATCTGCATGAAGCGTTACCACCACTCTCTCTACCATGGAACTGAAGTGAGGTTGAATTTCCATCATATATTCTGGGTAGAAGCTATTGTGTTGATGGAGTTCCAATCTATGCTTGAGAGAGCTCTGCTAGTGCTGTCAAAGTTCTTTCCATTATCTGGATAAACTACATAGGTTTTGCCTTGTCTGGCAAGGAATCTTCTTAAGGACTGTATGAAGCATTCAGTATTTGAAGAGGTAACTACTTCTAGGTGAATGACACGGTAGAAAGCACAGGTGTACAAGACTATCCAAGCTTCTGAGGGATCTGAAAGGTGAAGTAGACTGGTCAGGTCAACACCTATTCCCAAAAATACAGCCGTTTCTGTAGCTTTGTCTTTAGGTGGGGTTCTGGGTTCAATTTCCATTGTAGGTGTCTTTGTGTAGGAATTACTTACATCTTATGCATTTTTGTAGTCATTTTTGATACATTTTCTTAATTTCACTTTCCAAAAATTTTCTCCTAGTTGGGCCATTGGCTGATCAGCATGTGGTTTTCCAGGTATTTCTTATAATTTTTGGACGACAGCATGAAGTGAAGGTAGAATCACCAGATAATAAAAGTTTTCCCTGTTGTTCCTTTAACCTCTTCTCGGGGGCTGTGACAGCATGTGTCCAGAAAGAGAAGGATCTTCTGAGGGGCTCGTGACACTTTCTCTTGGAACAGGGGTAGAGAAAACGAAAGTGGAGGAGGCGGAGATTAGTGTCGTAAAAGTGTCAAATCCGTAAGTAATGACTTCGTGCGCTCAGTACAGAATAACCAGATATTATCCTTTCAATCACACGCCAGTTGAGGCAATAGTTCAACTTTTATGCGTATGTTATTTTTTTGTTAGTACTTTATATAGAAATATCTTTGGCAAATAAGATTTTTGAAAATACTCTTGATATATATATATATTACGCTGTTCATTTATTAGATCACATATATATAATTTTATATAGATCTAATTAAAATTAAAAAAAAAATTGGAGATAATGTATGAACAACAAAATATACGGGACGAAGAGGCACAGATAGGGTGTATATGCGCTACGCTTATTATTATTGCAAAATATTAGAGTAATTTTTTTGTTGTTGTTGTTCTTTTTTTATTACGCATTAAGCCCTGTGTATATACATAGTAGGTTGTGTGTTTAGATTAATATCATGAAACGTCTGTGGAAATTCTCTATCCTATTTATTTATTTATTTATTTATTTTTTCGCAAGCGGGGATGGGGGGAGGGGGGAGAAAGAAAGAAAAGAGGAAGAATGAGAGGGACTGATTCGTTTACTCAGAAGAAATAATTATGATCTAAAAAAAATAATAGCAATTGATTTTTTTTTTTTTTTTTTTTTTTTAACCGATAATTGTATTTGTGTATACCGATAATTGTATTTGTGAATGTAGAAATAATTTGTTCAACATTCAAGATATAATTTATATAAGCAATTAAAAAAATAATTTTTCTTCTTATTATTTTAGTATCCGATAAATATCTACATTTCAAATTCTTATTGAAGTTATGACTATAAAGCATTCAATATGTAAGGGTTTTTTTTTTCCCAGTGTGTCTCCAGTGTGTCTATCTGCACATAGGATCTTTAATTTGAAAAGAGGGGGGGGGGGGGTCACATCCAGATTTTTCAAGGCTTCATAAAAGAAGCCCTCTTCTTCAATAGTCAGAGCAAATTTAAAAAAAAAAATCAGCGATAATGAGAAACAACAGTAACAATAATACTATTGTGTTTGTGTTTTATTTTTTTTTCCCTGAAAGAAAAACTCGTATTATAAAATTTTAAGACATTTGTATGCGGAAATTTCGGTGTTTCACTATTATTTTTAGATTGGTTTGAATACATCATGCATTAATCTTAACATAAAGCATCTTTTACATTTGTCTGAAATGGTGTTAAATTCTAAGTTCTTCGCTGGCTGTACCCATGCGTATGTCTATGTATTTGCTTATATGTCTGTATCTCTAGATGCCTACATAATATCCATTTATTTATTTATGAAATATAAAATTTAAAATACAAATTTTTTTAAATATATATATACTAGTGTAAACCCCGTCCTAGAACGGTGAGTTGAAATCGAGATTTTCAACTAAAATTAAAAATAATTGCTAAAAATATTTATTACTTTTATGTTGCCTGTTAGAAGATGATAAATCCTGAAATATTACATTCCCAGCGCCACATCATTCATGTGGTATTAATTCAGTTTTAAACACAAACATTATTTTCACAATTTTAACATCTGCATACGTAATTATAGGCAATGATGAAACCAAAATTTTTAAAGAGAAACCTTCAAACCTTTGCATACGTAATTTTAAAAGAATGATTTCATCTCACCGGAAACGAAGCTGTGACAGATGATGTAACAATTGAACAGATGAGCTCGAGCTGGAACCATGACATTGGATTTTATTACATAGTGAGATATATCTAAAACTAAAGATTAAAATTAGCAAGAACTGAAGAAATCTGAAGATTAAACTGTACAGTTAGTTAAATTAGAAGAAATAATTATGATCAAAAAGAGATAATGACAATTGATTTTTTTTTTTTTTTTTAACAAATAATTGTATTTTTGTGAATGTAGAAGTAATTTGTTCAATATTCAGGATGCAATTTATATAAACAATTAAAAAACTATTTCTTCTTCTTCTTCATAAGTATGTAAAATTTGCCTAAAAGTATTTATTATGACTCCTTAAAAACATACATCCTCATTATATTTATTGTAGCAGTAAATGTGTTAGGAACTAGATTCATTGAAAAAGGAGCATTTTTAATTTTCTATAGCCCACCGAATTTCCGTAATTCCCAAAATTTATAGCCAAATAGTTTTCAGCTTATCTGAAATGAATTTTTAAAATAATATTAAAATTATACATAGTGCTACTAGGTTGCCACTGTACTTCTCTTTTTTAGTCAGACCACTTAAAAATCTATCACATCATGATGGCACAGTGCACAACCTTCGAAAGTTATGTTTACTTCAGTAAGAATAGTCACTTTACAATGTAACATGCAGAAAGAAAGAAAGAAAAAAAAATATTGGTTCCCCCATGATAGGAGCCATTGTTCTCAACCATAAGGCACCGGCGAGATGGAGACCTTGTTTTTTAGTATTGTTTGGTCAGAGGGGTGTAAAGATTCTTTCCTTTTTATTTATTTATTGTAAAAGAAGTTTTCTTGGAAATGGAAAATCCTGCACTATCGGAGCACGAAATGCATAGGAAAAATGAGAACAATATTTCAATTCGTTAAATTATGAAAAATATTGTTCCGGTTTGAGATTTTATTCTGCTGTCAGTAACATTTTTAAAATTATTTAGAATTTTTAACGCATTTTTAAAATTGTTTTTGTATGGTAGGCTAATTTGCCTGAAGTTTTTTTTTTTTTTTTTTTAAATAATGAACAATAATTTTGAAATAGCATTCTGACTCGTAGAATTTTCCATTTCCAGCCCTGTGCATTAAGATTTTCTTATATATATGTATATTTTAATTTACTTTATTTTTTTCTCTTTAAAAAAAAAAATACTTATTATAAGAAAATGAGTAAAAAGTACAAAGACTTTTTATTTTATTTTATTTTAGCTATATTATTTATTTTAGCTTTTATTTTAGTATCCAGATTAGAATCTTAATGTTTATTAGAAGTGATAAGCATAAGGTTTGAAGAAATATTTTATAACTTTTCCACGAATTTCAAAATTGTATGTGACTTCGGGTCATTTATCCGTCTCTGCGATGGTATGTCTTTCCGTCTGATTACTCTTTAACGTTCATGAATATTTTTGAAATATTCATAAATATTCTGGAAATTTAAATACTATTTAGGATCATTACAAAAAATTTCCTATCGAAAAGACAGTGCGTACTTGTAATTTATAATTCTTTTAGAAAAATGCATGCGACAATTTGAATAAATTACTATATAACATCAACAATTCTTTAATCTACATTTCATTCATGTTAAGATGTTTGAAACTGATAATATTTTATAAAGGATTGCTGAACCATATTTTGGACAGAAATTTTTGTGTTTAACATGTATATAGTGTTATAGGGAAAATGTTACAGTTTTTATGCATTATAAAATTTACTGAATGTTAGACAACAATTTAATAGTCAAAACAAGAACGAAAGATCTTGTGTCAGGTCTGTCTCTGAAACATTTTACGATACTTTCAGAATACCATAACAAAAATTCACAGTTTATTAAGGTGAAAAAAGATGTCTAAGTAAACAATTTGAAAAAACGCATAATGCATTTGGAATCCCAATTTAAGGAATCACCATCAATACTTGGAAAGGTGTCCATATCTTTTGTACAACTTTGTGTATGATTAACAGATTTGTATGCATGCTTCATAATATGCTAAAATTTAGTTCAGTTAAACGCAGAGCGCAATTGAAAACTCTGCTTCAAAAGTATCCCTTCAAAAACTAGATATGTACTAGATATTTTATACAGCTCTGTATATGATCTAAAGAATTTAGACACAAAAAAATCATAAAAACGCGTACCACAATTAAAATCATCTTCCGGTAATTATTTTACATATTATTCATTGTTTACATTATATTTTCACGGTACCCGAATTTGTTTGTATGCACTGTAAATTAATGTAAAACTCTATGCACATCATATTCTTCAGTTAGCGTTTTGCAATACACCTCATTGAGATAGATAATTTTCAATATATTTAAAATAATGTAACGTCATAAAAATAAGTCCAAAAGATCATAATGTATCGGAATTGCTTTGAATCTTCATGCAATTGAACCGTAAATGATACAAACTTTATTTTCAATACTGAACATTCCATAGTAAACCTGAATAACATATCAAATTTATAGCAAACTATATGGGATACTATACTTACTATACTTATGGGATACTTACTATATTTATGGGATACTATACTTACGCAATTTAGAGCATGGGCAGACAAAACGAATTCATAAACTCTTTTAAACTATGATGGAAAGTGTTATATGATGGAAAATGTTACATGGTAAAGAAAAAAAAAAATTGAAAGTGAAGCTTTTATGGAGGCTACGTAAAAAACCATAATATTTTAAGAATTTTTAAATAAATCATTTTAATTAAGGAAGTTTGAAAATATTGGACTAAAATAATATTTTAAAATTAGAGAAGACATAAAACTTTCGAAATATAACATGTTGAATAAATACGTTTATTGCAAATGTGATCTGCAGGAAAAGAAGAAAATGCTATTTGCGAAAAGAGATACTTGTCTAGTTGCAAAATTTTCTCAATAAGATTTTAATCAAGCTTTTTAGATTTCCTGTAATAGTTTGCCAAACCCTAAAGCAACAAAATTAAGTACTTTTTAATAATCCCATTGCCACTTTTCTTTTGTTGTTGCTTCTGAGAAAAATAATTTATTCTTTCAATCAAGCGTTGCTGACACTTTCAGTATTTTTTCTTTATAAATTTGAGATGTTCATTTTGAAAAGTTAACTTTCTGTGTAGTTTAACGCGTGTGAATAAATTATTGAAAAGCATATATGAAATAACATGCTGGAATTATTAAAAAGGAGGTAGGAAGTGGGGGGAGTGTCTCTTAACTATGTAGCACTTTGGACGGTCTAAAAATCTATCGTTATTTTTAAAATATTAAAATATTTTTATGAAAACTTCAATATTAATCATTTACTGTAAAAGTAAACAAACGCATCACCGAAGATTACCCTCTGACTTTTATTTCCTCCAAACGCAATTTACTTATACAAATTTTGACAAATGTCATGTTTGAAGATTATTTAGCTTTAGATTCAAGATTAGAATCACGTTTTTAACGAATAATAGTTTTTAAAAATAAATAAATCAACATGAAAATTTACATGCAATTTCTAATTATTTAAAAGGCATATTAACAGGACATTTCTGACAATGCACTTGTTTTTCGTATTGTTTCGTAACACTATTGTTTATTCTTGTTTAAAATCTAAAAAGATGATTTTCAAGGAATTTCAATTTACATTGGCAATAAGTTGGAATATAGATAGAAAAGTCTGTCCATTTTAATACTAATCTATTCTTTTTATAGAATCATTTTATTATATTTAATTAATTTTTTTAATTTCAGAATAAAATTGAAAAATTCTCTTAGAATTGTGTGAATTAAAACTTACAAATAATGCTTAAAAAAAAAAAAAAAAGGCTTTCCTAAGAATTTATCAAAACCTTATTTTTTAGTCAAAAAGCATCATTTTCAATTGGGTCGCGAAGACTACAAAACCCCAACTGGTGTAGAATTAGAGAGGGTGCATTACCGAAACTGCTGATAAGAATGAAAAGAGAGGAGAAATCTCTTGTAACTGCCTCCTTTCAGAAATCTTTTAGAGAGAAACCAGGCTGAGTATTTTCGACCCCCGCGAGACAAATAGCCCCTCACAAGAACTCTATGCTGGATTGGAAGCCCACGGGAAAAGGTTAAATTATTTTTGTCTTTAATCCTAAAAGGCCATTTTTATCTTTTAGTCATCTTAAAGTTCTTACTTTTAGATAGGTTCTTCCCAAAACGATTCTTTTTGTATCAGTCTGTGAAATATATTGTCTACCTTTTCAAATTCATCGACTGAGGTGTCAGGAGATGAAAATTTTTCTTCATTCTTTTAGTTAGTTTCTTTTTGAGTTATGGCAAAATCGATACATCCATGCAATTATTCATATGTTCTTTTTATAAGAAGAAAAATATTGATAATAATGATTCAAGTCACTTTCTTTATCTATAAGGGTTAGAATTGTCTTCTTTCTTTCTCTATTTATGATTTCTTCATCAGGCTGTTCTTCTGTTTGAGGCCACTCATCTTCTGGTAAATGCAGCCAATCTGGGCCCTCCCACCATTTCAATTTTTTCAATTGTTCGAAGGAACTTCCTCTAGATGGGAAATCTGCAGGATTCAAATTTCCAAGGGCATGTCTCCAATCGACAATCTTTGTCAAACTTCTTATTTCTAATACTGTGTTATGTATGAAAGTACCCCCAAGCTTGTTTTCTTCAGATTCATCCTAAGGCTGTCGATTAGTCACTCCAGAATGTTGCATTCATGGGTTTAGCATCAAGCTGGACACAATAGTTTTTGTGAGTCTAGCCCCAATCAGGCAGGAGAGTAGCACCATTTGAGGTATAGTGAATTTTTTAATGGGTGCTACTTGATACTTCTCGTATTCACTGATTGGACTGTAACTCCTTCTGGAGTTTGTGTTCTTAAGTAGATGCAGGCGAATATACATTTGCTTGCATCTGAAAAAATATGCAGGGAAGTTTTGTTTTCATTCTCAGGGTGCATATTTAACCAATGTGGTACTTGAATCTGTGGTAATAAATCGATTTCTTTTATCTAGTTGGCTAATTGTTTCTTTAAAGTTTCAGGGAGCTTTTCACCCAACTTTTTTTTATTTTTAATCCAAGTTTCTTGTAGAATTAGTTTAAGTGTATGAGTTACAGGAGCTGTGAATCCTATGGGATTGAAAATCTTTTGAGTAACCGATGGAATTTTTCTGTTAGTGAACTTTTCACTTATTTTAATTGTTTCTTATGTTTTGCAAATTGGACTATCTTTTTCTAAGCCTGAAACTTGTGCAAATTTCGGTAATCTTCAGCGTCATTGATCATAGCCCGAGTCAAATTTAATCACCAGCATCATAAATTGAAAAGGATAGTGGCTAAAATTATTTGGGATTCTCCTATGAATTTTTTGGTATCTTGTATAAAATTTAAACTGGTTAGAGAATAGTTTATGTAAAGTTAATATTTTAAAATTTGAACTGTGTCTTGTAAATGTTCAGGAACTTCACTTAAAAGATGATTTAGTGTAGCCACTAACAAAAAGGGGCTTGATGTGAGTGAAAACTACATGATGATATCGATAAATTTTCAAATTTTGTTCAAGATCTAACCAAAAAAAATCTCAAGGAAGTACGATCTTTCTCTTTTATTTTAATTTAAAAGAAAGCCTTTCCAATGTCTGAAGAGATTCCTATACAATATTTCTGAAATCTGTTCAAGATACGAGGTATAATTTCTAGTTAGGTCCTTTCGTGAGGCAATCGTTCAGGTAAGGAGAGTTCCTGGTGTGCATGGATGCATTGAAAACTGGGCAAAATTTAGTTGTTTTACTAGTCTCTTTGATAACCAGTCTGTGAGGCAAAAAGTGTAATCCGACATCTCATCTATAATCTGGTTGCATTCCCCAAAATAAAAATTTCTTGATATTCTATTCATTTATTGGCTTTGATCAATTTATTCTCTGTCTTAGAAACAGGGATACCACTCAGAAAATAACTAAAAAGAAAAAATTCTACATGAAAGTAAAATGTATGACATTTTTGTCAATCTTTATGTGTTAATTTTGTGAACTATATTGTACTGAATATAAAATAAATGCATTGACAAATTTCTTATGTTAAAATGGTGTATAATACTTTCTGTACTAAATATATTGCATTTTTACAATTGAGTTGAAGAAAGCGACCTGTCAACATGCACAGTTTTATACTACAGTAACATTCCTTCACCCATATGTAGAGTTTGATTTTCATGTATTCTAATCAGAAGCAAATAACATGAATATTAAATAGTTAACTATTATTTTTATATGTTCTGAAATAACTTGATTCAAATTTATGACTTTTCCCTCATCCAACTATGAAAATTGAGAATTTTTTTTTATTTTAAGAAATCTCTGGACGAAATTTGCACTTTTATTCCTCGATCGTTCGTCGAAATTCATGATTTGATTTTGTGATCATTTGACAAAAGTCACAATTAAATTCTGCACTTGTTGGACGAAATTTGTGAAATTTTTTATGTGCCCTCTTGATGAAATTCGTGATTTTATTCTGCAATCATTTGATGAAATTTGTGATTAATTAATGCATTTATTTGATGAAATTTGTCATTTTTTTTCTGCGACTGATTGTCATAATTTCTGATTTTTTCCATGACCAATTAACGAAATTCACAATTTTTTCCATGAGCATTTGATGAAATTTGCAATTAATGTCTGCAATTGTTTAACAAAATTCGCAATTTCTTTCTGCGACTGATTAATGAAATTTACGATTTTTTCTGCGACCACTTGACAAAATTCTCGATTTTATTCCATGATCATTTGATGAATTTCTCGAATTTATTCCATGATCGTTTGACAAATTTCTCGATTTTTTTCTGCAACAGTTTGATGAAATTATTTATTTATTTTTCACGACTGATTGGTGAATTTTATTGACAGTACAGAACCATTTATCCAGAATGGTTGGGGTCAGATGTATTTCGGATAACTGGTTAGGCATTAAAGTAACATCCATTTGATAAGTTTTGTGGAATATATGTGGTTGTGGCATTATTTCTGATTTCAAATTATTAGATTACTCGGATTAAGAATCAGATTCAAGTAAGATCAGAAGTTAATCAGAGTTTGAAAGAAGGTAATTTATGGGAATCCATTGGAAATAAAAATCCTTCTGTTTCCTCTGCATGAAAATCAATACCTCAAAAATATAACTAAATATGTTTCCATTTCAAATCCTAGGTGCTTGGCATCAAGTTATATCATGCTTCTTCAATTGTTTCAAGCAATGCATTTGTCAAACTGGCAGTGTATGGCACTTTTTTCTGCAAACAGTCTGAAATCAGTCTGTTAGAAATATGATTCTGGATAACAGGTTTTCTGGTTAACTGGTTTCTGGATAAATGGTTTCATACTGTATTTGTTTTTTCCCTGGCCATTTGATGAAATTTGCAACTTTTTTTATGCGATCTTTTGACGAAATTCATGAGTTTTTGCTTGAGTAATTGACCAAAATTTGTGATTTCATTAATGGATCATTTGACATAATTCTGTTTTTTTTTTTTTTTTTTTTTTAGCCCCCAGTATGCTATTTCATTCTCCCAGCTTATTTTGTGTCATCTCCAAAAAATAACGTTACGTTGTATAAGCCAGTCGTAAAAGAAAGCAGATGTATCGTTGTACGATTAAATGCTCCATAGCATTTTTAAAAACTTCTAAGCATCGCACATTTTCAATTTTTATACCGTCGTATTGGGGAAAAAAAGTACTTTTAAATGCAATTTGTTTGAAAACTGTATCTCCATTTATTTTTGAAATATTAATTTTCTTGTAATTTTTACAGCCATTTGCTTAATATTGGCAATGGAAGTAAGTAAAGGAAAAATAGTTCTAAAATAGTAATTATATCTTTTTATTGCCATTTTCTCATAACAACCGAAAGAAAATGTAATTAAAATACATGTTATTTTGAAAAAATATAAAAGAATGATTTCTGTTAAAACAGGGAGCTATTATAAACTATATTTAATTTCAAGTATCTATATTAATGTTACAAATAAATGAAAACCTATGAATCATTAGATAGCCTTTTTTTTTTTTTTTTTTTTTTTTTTTTTTTGTCGAGTTTCTTGAATGATGGCATATTTTTGCTGCATTTGTGTATTATTTTGCGATAGTGACATCCTAAGCATGCTTTACTGTAGCTGTTTAAGAGTTGATTGTAAATGTGGAATTCTTAAGCAGATGCAAATGATGTCATTTTACATAAAATAAAAAGCATGTGCTTTAAGTCTTAAAATTGAAATATGTTTTGTACTATTTATATATACATATATTTTTCTTTTCATCGGGGTGACACTCAATTCTGAAAAAGCAGAATTCCTGTTTTCTAGTTTGTTTTTTTTTGCGGTGCACATTAATGCTTTTATTTTAATTTAGTGGAATTTGCTGATTGATTTAAAAAAAAAAAAAAAAGCAAAAATCTGCCAAAAGGCAGAAAAATGGCATCCCTGTATAAAGAGACATTTCTTCTAAATAGCAGTTACTTGTTGAAAACAAATTGTCAACAATCTGAAGGATACTTCGTAGCAACTAAATTCTTCACATTTAAGTTTAGTGGTTTCTAAAAATTGTTTCTAGGTTTCTTCTAAATCATCTTAATTTTGTTACTTTCATTAGAAATTCCTAAAGTATTTAAACTCCATAGATTAGACATTGGCACTTGAGACATGCAAATACAAGGATAAGACTGATAAAGATTTAAAAAATTTATTCTGATCATATTTATCATGAACAAGATCAAACGATGGTGTACAAATGGTGTCTTCAAGATAGTGTAGATAAAAAATATTATGCATCAAACTCGCAATATATAAAACTAGAAGCAAAACTTTCCAGTGAAAGTTTTCTGAGCTACTAATATGAGTGATGAATTATGGGCAAGGTGTATACAGGAAAAGTGTTTCTTTAAGCTGTGTCAAACCTATTCAAAAATTTTCGATATGATTGCAATCAAGAATGAAAATGAGAATTATCAGTTTTTGTCATGGTTTGTGATCGGTTCAAGCACAAACTGCATTTAAAATATTGTAGAGCATTGACCACCATTTTAAAGGTTCTCTTGTGCACTTTATAATGGTGCAAATGATGGAAATTTTAAAATTATGAAACCATAAATATAGAGTTAAAATTACATTATAAACAAAGAGAAATTGAAGAAACCTAAAATTTTTGTAAATAATGGATATATTTTTTTTCGACTCATATTGTATAGTTCTGTCGTATATGTTTTAATTTATTCTTTTATTAATACTAGGGTATCGCACCTGGGCTTCCCGGGTTACAGAATATAGGTGAAAACATTTTTTTAATTGAAAACTAATAATTTTTTTATATGCAATAAATTTTTTACATTGCCCACTTACATTAAAAAAGCATTTTTCATATGAAAAATACGAATTATACAATCAAATAAACTTTTTTAATTTATCAAAGCGATATTTTCTTATTAGCCACATGCTAAGAGTTATTTGACCAAGATTTTGCTACTTACGGCATCCTTTTACATTCTCATAATTTCAGAGCTTATACATGTCTGTTAATTTTGTGTTTTATTTATATTATTTTATTTATTTATTCATAGGGAAGTTTTTTAAAAATGGATATTAGCCGTAAGAAAATGATGAACTCATTATTTTGTTTTAAGGGCAAACGGATTAAATTTTCGTAATCGAGCTCCATGCAATGTAGATAAATTAAACAATATTTCATGCTTTAAAATGGTTTTTAAAACCATAGACAATCAGTAAACTGAGATGAACTTTGCAAACAAATTCCATTTGAAAAAAAAAAAATCCTATTTGGTGATCTAAAAATTTAAATCGTAGGATTACAAATATGTTACATTTGTTTGTTTTTTTTTTCAATATTATTCTGTTATTTGTTTATAAAAGAAGTATTGATTTCGTTAATTTGTCTTTCACAAATATGTTAGATGGGTGTTTTTTAATATTATCTTTTTATTTGTTTATAAAGGAAGTATTAACTTCATTATGCAAAAATAGAAACAAATGCTTATTATTATTATGTATTGAAACCTGCATGTGATAAGATAAATTTTTAAAAATCATGCTTAAAAATTATTTTAGAAAACATAATACATTACACTAGATTAATATTAACACAATTATTTTAATTGGTAAACAAATCATATTAGATGTAAATGCGGCTTCAGCCAGGAGGTCCCGGGTTCGAATCCTGGTCCGGACATTTTTCGCCCAGTTGGAAATTTACATCTAATATGATTTGTTTACCAATTAAAATAATTGTGTTAATATTAATCTAGTGTAATTTCGTATCCAGCGATTTCTGGAGTTCCATTACCTGAGATTTATTCTGTTGAGCTGAACCAGGTTTCAGACCAGATGCTGTAATCATCAAGGTTAGCTGGGTGAAAAAATTCGACCAGAATCGCCCGGGCAGAGCACTGGCGGCTTCAGCCAGGAGGTCCCGGGTTCGAATCCTGGTCCGGACATTTTTCGCCCAGTTGGAAATTTACATCTAATAACATAATACATTAGTCAATTTAGATACAGTTTTTAAACAAATTGCATTTGAAAGTAAATTTTTTCCCTATGTGACGAAAATTGAATATGAACGATAATCAGAAGATTAAAAAATTGCAGTAGCAAAAATTTCAAGACCAAAATTCGATTGTGAAGTGTGGCCATTCGCAAAATGACATCAGCGTTACACACGGATACGTTTGTTCTTTATAATATAGATACTTAATCAGTAACATGTAATAAAGGTCAGTTATTAGGATGTGGTTATCAATTGAGGCTCTTATACTTGGTATTCCGGAATGAAAAACAGCAATTTTCACCTTCTCAAAATTTGCATACGTACTTCTCATTTCCATATTCATCATTTTTTAGAAATTTGTATTTTGTTTGATCATTTTAAAATCATTTTAACTCAAAACTTGAAGTCACGATTGTTAGCAACATCTTTTATATGTGAACAGACGCACTCTTTACTTCAGATTCTATTCTCAATTCCGGAGGGTAAAAATTTCCGTAATTTATGTTTTTTAGACGCATTTGTGCTAAAATGTTTAGTTTTATCTAAGAAAATGGTAGTTTTCTTTTAAATATGACTTCATTTTCACACAAATAAGCATTTCGTTTAGTGTCTGAAACTTAGTATCAGTACACATGCAGAAGGAAAAACAATATAGAAAATTTATGAGGAAAAATGCATGTTTTCAAAAGCATATGTCATTTCCGTTATTATGCCTCTAATGTAATATGCTCCTAATGGGATTTTATGCCACTAAACCCTATACAACAATTTTTATCAACAATTTTGAATTTTTATCAGAAAATGGCATGAATAAAGATAAAAATACCAAATTGTTTCTCTCTTGTCTGCAATAATGAAAGCTATCTAATTTTCAGCATTTTGAAGAAATTTCATAAAATGCTTTTAAAATTAAAATATAAAATTGGGGATATTTAAAAAAAACCAAAAAACAGATAGTGCAATCACATCTTCAAATGAACAGCTTTCAGTTAAAAAAAAAAAAAATATTAGTAAAATTGCTTCAGCAGAGAGATCAGGGCAGATGACTAAAAAACACACTTGTAATATTTGTTGTATAATTTTATATAGATCATATAAAATTATGAAAAATTAAATTAAGCAAATTATGTTATTTTGATAAAATTATAGTAGAATGTCCAAAAGAGTAGCATTAAAATTTTATTATTCGAGAGAATTTTGGGCAAAAACTTCAGGAACATGATATTATTTTAAACCTCGAATTATTTCTTTGCTTGTATAACTTGGCGAAGCAAATCCATCCAGGCGAGAATCATCAATTTTTGCAATATAAATCGCTATTATTTGCATGTCACCTCTCTTTTATAAAGACACTCAAAATTTTTGTAAAACATTTCGTTTAATCAGTGTGTGATTTTGATTACATTATTTTCAAAAGTGAAGCATTTTCACGCGTGAAGACTTTCCAAGCAGCTGGGCTGTGAAAAATGACATGCTTCTATAAAACATAATTCAGGTTTAAGAATTAAAATGCGCGCTTTTTTATAAAATGATGTCATTATCATCTGCTAAAGCAATCCACTTTTACAATCCAGTCTTAAACTTCGTCTATAGAAAAGTATGCATATGACGTCATTATCACGGAATAACAGGCAATATTCTTGACATAGCCCGTATTTTAATTTCAACTTTTTTTCCAGGTTTTATGAGAAAATGGCAGCAAAAATATACAGTATCTCCTATTTTCCGTTTATTTCAATAGAAATGGGGTACTTTTGTTGCCACAATTAGAAAAATGGTATTGAAATTTTTAACATGCTTTAGGATTATTTATGAAAATCACAATGATGCCTTCTGCTTATTTTTAATGCATTTTTATTAAGACCTGTATTCCCCCCTTTTCTGTGTGTATATGTGACCACAATGTTTTAAATTTTTTATTGATAACACAATAAACTTTAACACTAAATAAGTACTTTCTTTGTTAAACTAGCTTCAGACTTTATTAAAACAACTCAAAGAATAATTTTTCGCATATGCTATTTTGCCATATTCACAAAAAAAAAAAAAAAAAAAAAAAAAAAAAAAAAAAGACGACTCTATAATCTCATTCACAGAGATACTCATTTCAAGCTAATTTTAGTCACGGTTAGAGATCATGGAGTAAGTCCAATAATTCATATACCACAGCTAATACATTTTTCTGTCTATGGATGTAAGAAAAAAGAGAAGGTTAGAAGAGTTGACAATCATCAAAATTTTGAAATTTAATATTTTAATAACTGAAATATAAAAAATATTATATGCTCTTGTAATGTTTTGTTTGTTAAAGTGAAGGTTTTATATTTTTATATATTATTTTATATCAACAGAGCACTTCCAAGCCTTTTGGACTCTGATGAGGTAAGCTTATTTGAATTTTTATATGTATATAATGTATGTAATATATTATTATGGATGGTGCCATTTTATTTCTTAAACAGATTATTAGATACAGTCAAACTTGGTTAAGACGTGTTTCAAGAGAGTGGGCAAAAGTTGCATATTAAGCGGGATCGCAAATTAACAGTGATTTGCATAATGTTGAAGAAACTGAATTTATTTACACATCTCATCATCTAAATGAACTTTAGAACTTTCATTTATATGTTTATGGTCGAAATTTGTGTCTTTTGTTCATATTTAGATTAAAATTTAACTAAACAAGTTTAAATAATTATTTATTTTATAGGACCGACTGAAATAATAATTGAAAAATGTATGGATTCAAATATAACTTTATTATAGATTAATGCGTTAGAAGAATAAATTAAATGACAAAAGTAATTTTCTTGCTAGGCAAAATTCTTTAATGCAAACAAAAAAAACAAGTTGGAAATTGCTCGTCAAACGTGGCAAATGGGGTGCGTTCGTACTATAACTAGTTTTATAATTATTTTTTGCACCCCATATTGTACTGAATGTATATATTTTTTAACTTCATAAGTGCATAGTCTGTAAAATCATTAAAATGCACTTGCAATATTTTTTCCCCCCATTCCCCGTAATGTAACGGAAAACTTTTGACTGTCCCTGTAATTAAGCTATACATCCGATTTTCATAAATTTTTAAATGGCTCGACAAAATTTTGAAACAATTATATATTTAAAATTTCAGACTATTCGGAAGGCTGTAACATAATTAAAATGGACTTGCAATAATTTTTTCCCATTGGCCGTAATGTAACGGAAAACTTTTGACTGTCCCTGTAATTAAACTGTGCATCCGCTTTTTATAAAATTTCAAATGGCTAGCCAAAATTTTGCAACTATTATATATTTAAAATTTCAGAACATTTGGAAAGCTATAACATCATTAAAATGCACTTGCAATAATTTTTCCCATTGGCCGTAATTTAAAGAAAAACTTTTGACTGTCCCTGTAATTAAACTATACATCCGATTTTCATAAAATTTGAAATGGCTCGACAAAATTTTGCAACAATCATATATTTAAAATTTCAGACCATTCGGTTGGGTAGTTTTTGCTCTGTTTTATGCGGACAGACAGACAGACGGACGGACTGAACGACAACTATAGGTGCTACGTATTTATATAATTACGAACGCACCTAAAAATGAAATCTTTGGAAAACAACCCAGTTACTAAAATCATATTTTGTACTTGTAATGAAGACTAATCTTAAAAGCAGTCCTTAAATTTTTATGTTATAAGGAAAAAATTAACCTTGTTAATCTTTCTTTTAAAAAAATAGCATGACAAAAAATAAACGTAACATAAAAGAAATATATAAGGGCTGTTGCAATTGCTGGTCTGTTGATAAAAAATTGACATGGACATTTTAAAAACTTGGCATGTTAGTCTGGTGTGTTGGGCAGTTATCCACAAATTTTCCTGTATTTATTGATCGAAGATGTGCATCTATAAGACCAAAAGGTCACCCCATTATCCAAGTCTGCTTCTGTTTTGCATATTCACAACACAAATTCTGATGATGGGATTTTGAATCTCGTTAAGAGGCGTGAGTAAGTGATAAATTTGGACTTACCTGTTTTCAGGATACTTATCCATTTCGGTGTAAATCCACACTTTATTTTAATCCAATATGTATTAGTTATCGTATTTTTTTAATGCACCACTCTTTATACCTCCTTTAACAAAAGAAATTGTAGACTATTTGTTATATCAAATGATTAAGCGGTAACATTTTAAACTATTTAATTCACATTATTTAAATTGTAAATAAGAGAGCATTTAACATGCCTCTTCTCTCGATTAACTACATGTTCAGAATGAATAAAATGTTTACATTATAAGTTACATAACAATAATAATAATAATAAATCAGTTTACTGTAGTTTATGAGTCTTAATTCATTCACTCAAGAAGTCATTATCTTTATCAAAAGATTTTCAAGGTTAAATACATTTGAAGAAATTTATGGCTAAGTTGAAATGTTATATTATGTAACTGAAGAAATTATTTTTAGCACAGTTATTTAGCTTTATTTATGTCCATCAACTCCTCCTTAATTTCTGAAGTTTCATTGTAACAAAAATTTAAGTTCCTTCTATGGGTTTTGGGAACTGGTTTTGTAAACAGATCTGCTATCATCAATTTGGTTGGGCAGTACTTTAGGTTGATAGCCCCTTCTTGCTTTAGTTGTTTTATCAGGTGGAACCTAATTTCAATATGTTTAGTTTTACTTGAGTGCTTCATCTTGATCGTGGACTGGTTGTCTTCATATAGGTCTATAGGTAAGGTTTGCTTTAGGTTTAATTCTTCCAGTAGATTGACTAGCCACTTTATTTCATTTAGTGCATTTGCTGCTGACACATACTCGGCCTCTGCCGATGATAATGCAATGCAGGACTGTTTCTTGGTTGACCATTGTATGGGATTTCCCCCTAACAGATATAGGTTCCCACTTGTTGATTTCCATGAATCTACATCTCCTCCCCAATCTGCATCCGCATAAACTTCAAGTATCGGTTTCTTTTCTTCGCTTAGAACTAGACTATAATTTTTTGTAGTCTTTAAATATCTTATCATTCTTTTTACTGCATTCCAGTCTTTCATTCTTGGTAATTCATTTCTTCTGCTAAGAATGTTTACTGCTGCATAGATGTCAGGTCTGCTTATAGTTGCTAGATATAGAAGTGCTCCTATAGCTTGTCTGTAATATGTGTTGTTTGGTAAAATGTTATCCTCATCATTAAAGCGTGTGTAATTTGTTTCCATGGGTGTGGCTACACGGTTTTGCATCTTGCAAATTAAATTTATTGATTAGTTCCTCTATTTTCTGACTTTGATTTATCATATAGCTTTTATTTACTTTTTTAATGTTCATAGATAGATAGTTACTGATGTCACCTAAATTCTTTAGCTCATATTCTTTATTTAAGCTCGTGATTACTTCCTCTATTATTTCGTCTTTTCCAGCAATTAAAATGTCATCTACGTATGTTATTATGTATGTTGTGTTATCGCTCCTTTTTCACGTAAAAAAGCATGAGTCAAATTTGCTCTGACTGAAATTCATCCTTTTTAGTGTTTCTGTAATTTTATTATGCCACGCTCTCGCGGCTTGTTTAAGTCTGTATAAAGCTTTGTTTAGCCTACATACTTTATTTTCCTCATTTGGTTCAGCAAAATCGTCTGGTTGTGACATGTATATCTCCTCCTCAAGCTCTCCATCTAAGAACGCGGTATTAATATCAATATGTTTTACATTTAAATTTTGATGCAATGCTGCTATTAATAATGCTCTTATTGTTGTATATGACACGACTGGTGCATAACTTTCATCGTAATCTTCCCCGAATTTTTGTGAATATCCTTTTGCAACTAAACGTGATTTATATTTTTGGATTTTTCCTGTCTTGTCGCGTTTTAGTTTATAGGTCCATTTGCAGCCTATTATTCTCCTATTTGGTTCTACAATTGACCAAGTTTTATTTTTCATAAGGGAGTTCATTTTGCTTTTCCTTGCATCTATCCAATTTTGTTTATCCTTAAAATTTTCCATGTTTTCAATTTCCTCATAATTTTTTGGTTTAGTAGTCTTTTCATTCTTAACCATGTATATTAACCTATCAGGAGGTACACCTTTATTAATTCTTTCTGGTCGTCTAGCTTCTGCTACTGGTTGATTGGACGTGGATGGTGTCTCATTTCTATTTGAAATTTCTATTTCTACAAAGTTTTCATTAACCCGATTTTCATCTTGTTTTGGTTTGTTTTCTACTTTCTCATTTCTATATTTAAATTTGTTCTCAAGAAATTTAACGGTTCTTGCGATCTTTATTTCATTTCCTCCTACATATATTCTGTATCCTTTGGATTCGTTATCATATCCGACCAAAATTCCCTCAATAGCTTTATCGTCTAATTTTTGTCTTCTGGCTTTACTGATATATGTGAAGGCTTTGCAGCCAAATACCCTAACGTAACTTAAGTTTGGCTGTTTGTTTGTCCATAACTCGTATGACGTTTTTTCATTTGCTTTTGTTGGTAGTCTGTTTTGCAAATGATTTGCTGTACAAATTGCTTCCTCCCAGAACTTTAATGGTAAATTTGATTCACTTAACATTGTCCTTGCCATTTCAACTAACAGTCTATTTTTCCTCTCTGCCACACTGTTCTGGCTTGTGCAATATGGGACTGTGTGTTGATGTTTTATCACGTGTGTGTTGATGCCTTAGTGCATGCTTCACAATCTATGTTATGCTTACAGTTGTTTATTTGGATTCCTCTAGCTAATTCCTTTTGCGTAATTTCTTTAATTGATGTTAGATTTCTATGTCCTAACCTACGATGCCATAATTCTAGGCAATTTTTGTTGTTGCAGCTTTGTGCTATGTTTGCATAGTTTTCGAATGCCAACTGAACTTCGTATAGGTTATTTACTTTTCGCGCTTCTAAGCATATTTCTCCGTTAAGTTTGAACATACATCTGTCATTTCTGAATATAGTTTCATATCCATTTTGCATTGCTTTGCTAACCGATAATAAATTTGTTTCGATTTCAGGTACTAGTAAATACATCTTTAAGTGTTATTTCATGAACTTTGTTGTCTGATGTTCGCGTGTTTATATTTATGTCACCTGACCCATAACTGATAAGTTTTTTTTCCGTTTGCGATGGTTACATTTGTTTTTTCATGTGATTTTATTTCTGTAAACATTGATTCTGAACATACAATATGGCTTGAGCTGCCACTGTCTACTATAAATGTTTTGTTTTCCATTCCTTGCGTTATGAAGGTGTAATTTTTATTTTCGCTCGCCCTCTATTTATTGTTTTCATTTTCAGAGTGACTGTACCTACAGTTTGATTCTGATGTTTGTTCACTTCTAAAATTGTTTTCACTCTTTTGAAAAACTAGTGATGTAGAGTAATGTTTTTTGTTTGGTCTAATGTGCTGATTTTGTGATGTATCTTGTGTTTTGGCTTTGTTATGCCAACATTCCTGTATATAATGGTTTCTCATTCGACAATTGGAACAGTATTTATTATTTGTTTTGTTGTAATTTTTCAGTGCTTTAAATGTTCTGGCAGGATTTTCTGGTCTCTCATCATTATCATATCGTCGGTTATATTTGTCAATAAGTTCAGACTTAATAAATGACTGTGTAAGTTGATTTTCTTCTCTCGATTTAAGGATAGTAATAAGAGTATCATAAGATTGGGGTAGGGAGCATAATAACAGTGTAGAAAAATTGGTTATCATTTATAACTTCTCCTATGGCTACTAATTTATCTACTAATTCCATTATTTTTGTAATATGTTTAACAACGTTGCCACAACGAAGAGAGAAAAAGTTTGCATCATGTTGTATAAATTTGTGTATTAACCAATATTTTTGGCCTCAAGCTGCAGAAATTTTATCATGTATTAATTGGGATCGCATAATACCTGTTTCCGTATTAAACATGATTTTGCATTAGTCTTATGGGCGATGTTCAAAGGAATGGACAAAATACGCAATTAAGCGGGACCACATTTTAACCATGAGTGTCTTAACCATGTCCAACTGTATTTCCAAATGTGAATTTCTTTAAAAGTTTTTGGAAATCATTTTTTGTTGATATATCATTTTAAGCTGTCTAAAAAATCATGTTTTAAATTAAGATATTTTATATTTATTATTTTATTTATCTGTTTATTTTCCTCTTTTGCTTCTTTAAATCAATTGCAAGTTTTAATCAGGAAACTGTAATTGGAGTCTTTACAAGACTCAAATTTATGTATATATATTTCTTTTTTGAACTTTTCTTGTGACATATTAGACTAAATTTACTTATTTAGGTTTCATTGGCACATACTCTCATACTCTCTCTTTAATCATGAAAAAATATATATCTTTAATTTTCCTTTTAAAAAAATCACTCTGCATTGGTTTTTATTTATATTTGTTTGAGTGCTGCATATTTATTTTGAAGTTTCATTCAAACATAAACATTTTAAGTCAAATGGTAATACACTATAAGCTCAGTATATAATGTAAATGTCAGGGAATGCACTAATCCGATGTTATTATTGCATCACAATATATATAGTCCATAACAATAAAACTATAGTGTGTAAGAAATGATTGCATTATTTATTTATTTATTGATACACATATATTTAATCCTGAGGATTTATTTATGAATCCCTGTCAAATTTGGATAAATAGCACAGGACAAATTTTATAGCACAAAAAAGAGAAAAATACACATAAGGAACAAGGAACTTCAGAAAGAAACCTCAAGAATCAAACCAGATATCCCACAGTGATATGTTAAGGTTTTCACCTCTCAGCCACCCTAGCCTTTAATGTTTACCTTAAAGTTAATAAAAGAGTATCACTATTTATTGTAATCAACATACATATGAAGTTATTTAAAAGTGCAGATAAGGTAAAACTAATTTTTTGTGAAAGATGTGAAAAAAGAGTGATCTAACTGGGAGCTACTGCATTTTTTATATTTGCAAAATTGAGTTAAAGAATGTTCTGATTTAGCTGATACAGAACAAACAGACAAATTATTGAGAAGGAGAAAGAAAAATCATACTAGCAATTTTAAAAGTAGTAGAAATCCTTTTCCAGTTAATAATAAATGATAGAATTAAAAACTACCAATGAAATCAATTATTGCTTTTAAAAAAGTAGAATTAATGTTTTGTGATGCAGTAAAATGTAAAGATGTTTCATTATGCATCATATTCATTGAACTTGGTTAATACGAGAAGCAAGGGAATTAGAAAGTTCCCCATATTAACTATCATTCATGTGAAGGTAATAAAAATCTTTAAAACACATGTACATAATTAAATAATTACTATTTTTAATTACTCTTATTATCTCAATGCTAAAATTAATATTATAAAGTTAACATAAAATAATCAGTCTTACATTTTTGATTGTCATTTTCTTTAGACAAAATCACAGTACTGAAATCAAAGCCTCTAAAAAACTAAAATTTCCAAAGGATATGAACGGCATATACTAATGCAACTGATCAGTTCAACTTTTCCTGGGAAAACTTGGCTAACATTGTAATAATCACTGCAATTTTCAAGCTATTTATTTCACATTTACTTTACATTTTAACAGTGCAATAAGAGACATGAAATGTCTGGTTACTATGGCCCAGAGTTCAGAATTACAGAAAGAAAGAAATAAAGGTTTTCTTCTTTGCTCCTTTCTTTCCATGGGTATCTTACTAAGGGGTGGTATTTGAAATGTCCTTATCTGCCTCTTCTTTCTTTCATGCTCTCAAGACCCCAGAACATTTCTTTGCATTTTTATGAAGGGTGAAATTCTGTCTGGTAAAGCTGATAAATTATTACATTTTCACAGACAGTTGTAATGTGGAAATATCATTGCTGAGAAAGAATGTTCATTAAAAAGGGACTGTTTTCCTACTTCTACCATAATTTTTGCCAAAAATCACAATAAAATGAACAGATGTTTTACTCGTATTGGCCCCCATCTTGCTTTTGTAGATCATAAAAAGTGTGAAAATCTTAATGTAGTTTAAATGATGAATGATTATTAACATGCAAATTGCTCGTTTTAATTGGGTTCTCATTTTACAGTGCTCATATTAAACGAGTTTTACTGTATAGTTTTTAATTTATCAATTGCTGCATGAGTCTGTTGCAACTCCATTTTATAGAAGGTTTTCTGTACTTTTATTTACATATTTATGAATAATGGAAGGTTCTAAAATGAAGCTATTATATTAGACTGAGAATTTGTTGATTGAAGGATATTAATTTTTTGTAAATGAAATATGTGATAGTGATAGTCATTGTTGGATATGAAGTTTTTTAATTCATTCATTAGGATCCACTTAATAATAAGTTTATGGTGCATGATGAAGCCTGTGAAGATGAGCTAATTTTGAGATATTCAGTGACACACTTCATAATTTTAACACAATCATTCTGACTGGTGAAGATATCACAGGAGTAGTAATTTTTCAAACTGTGATTTGAGTGATAAAGTATAACTCAGTTTGAAAAATTACTACTCATGTGATTTCTTTACCAATCAGATTGATCGTGTTAAAATAATGAAGTGTAATTATGTATGCAACATTTATTCAAGTTACCTGAAATTTATTCTGCTGAGCTGTTTCAGATAACAGACCCGATGTCATTGTCAAAAGTTTATCTGAGTGAATTGTGTCTGACATATTTGTCCAGGATAGTTTTAGATGGTAGAGCAATGGCAGCTTAAGTCAAGATCCTGGGTTCAAATCATGGCCTGGACACTTTTCACTGAGTTGGAAAAATTACTACTTGTATGATTCAATGGTGCATCAGTAACATGTATTTTATAACCACTGAGTACAAATGTCTCATCCTTAATCTAGAATTCATCAAAACAAATAGCAAGTTCTTTGTGTAAATTGCTAAGGTAATTTAAAATATTATAAGTTATCTGAAGATGCAAACATTTCTTTTTGCAACTTAAAACCCACTTTTATAAACACAAGCTTCCCTGGAAAAACATTTCAAGAAACGTCAATCTTAAGCTTTTTTTAATGATCTACCTGTATGAGAAAATAAAGTAGATTCGGTTACTGAAAGTATTAAAATTCAAAATATCAGTTGTTATCAAAAAAATGAATGGAGTGTTGTTAAAAAAAAATCTTGCTATAGTCATAACAGTATTTATGATGAAAAGATTCAAAATGGGTGTTATAGGTGACGTTTTCACTATGATACATGTAGGAGTGGCATTTCTATCTTTGCAAATTATGATCATATGGTGAATAAATTTCTGCCTCTAAAAGCAGCATTCAAGAAATCAGATATGATTTCTTATAACATTTATTTTTATTTCCTAAGTTTCTTGAGGAAGACCCAAAATGATTTTTTAGTAAGATATTTCTTGTAGAAAAGTAAAAATTTATAATTTGTTTGACTATAGTAAATCAGACATGAGATAAGTACACTATTGACATAATCATGCTGATAATAATATAATAGTCATTTGACCATAATGAAATAATTAGAATTAAAAAAAAAATCAACAAATTTCAGTTTTTCTTGATTTATTGAATATATGAATCCAGTATAAATCATATTTTAGATGATTTTTATGAGAAAAAAACCATGTATTTAATGTTCCATCATAAAACAAATCTGTAGTTAGTATTTTGAAAAAAAAAAAAAAACAACAACAAAAAAAAAACACAAAATACAGTTAAAGTGTTTTCAGTATGGGTTTAAGTTAAAATCAGTTACCTATTTATTACCTCAATTGAGAATTTAGGGAGTAATAAAACTGCATTTGTGTCACCTAAAATAATATGTGAAGCAATCGTTATAATAAAACTGCTGGTCTGTCTGAAAGTGTTCATTGCAGGCTGATCAAGCAAAAAAATTGTCTGAGAGTTGGCCATTTTTGAGGGATTAGTTATATTTAAAAAACTCAAATAATCAAGATATCTTCAATTAAAATTTGGTTGTAAACAAACCAACAATTGAATCATCACTTGGTGCAATTATAACTGCAGTCTATTTTATTTAGCTTGAAAAACATTGAATCATATTGCAAATCTCATGTGTCATATGCTGTTCAATGACCTTAATGTGCTATAAACTAATCACAATTCAGAAAGTATGTTAGACTGTTCTTAGAATGGAATGACAAAATTTGAAGTAGTTATCAGACCAGTCAAGTAATGTTTACTATATTTGGTAATTAAGCTCTTGTAACTTTCTTAATAAAGTATTATTGGTAAGATCCCGTTGATTACTGAAGTTCAAATTTTTGTTTTGTTAGATAAATATATTTTGTATACAGCATCTTTTAGTTAATGTGTAAGTAGAGTATGGCATCATTATTTATCAGTATGTCAGTGAAATACTGATATTCTTTAAATATCACAATAGTGACAGCTAAGCTCTGACTCTGCAAATATATCCCTATGACAAAAATAATATTTTGCATGCATTGTGATTGAGAACGTCAGAAACAGCTTCAAATATGCCATAACAATATTTTTTTAAATCCCTTCTTTCATTCAATCCATGTATTTATTCGACCTGCTTTACTCAAACCAAAAAATCTACTTCTGGTGATTATCTCTTTTTCAATAAGATCTCCAAGTAAGGAATATTCCAATACATTTGCTTGCTTGTGCTACATTTGTTATCGTTGTTATTCCCACAAACTTTAAATTCCATGGTTTGTTACAGAATAATAATACTGTATCACCTGTGTTTTAGTTCCACTGCTGCTATTCATCTTGTTATATTGCAATATATTAAAACATTGATATATCATAATCAGAAACATGAATTTAAATATGTGCTAGTTATTATCAGTAGTAGTATTGCCTATGTTGTGCTCATTCATATTATTTTCTCAGTCATATTATCGGTAGTGAAATGTTTTCCTGAGTGAAATTAATATATCTTCTTATTTCATATTAAAATGAATGTGCATTATTGGGAAGATTGCCTAACATATCATGAGGGGATTTCAAGAAAAAGAGCATTTTCCCCCCCCCCCCCCTTAATGTCATTTGCAACATTTCCTTTTTTCCTTTTTAAATTTAGTGGCACTTTTGAAATAAAAGAAACATAATGAAGGGAACGAATATTTTTTTTTCAACTGGATTAAATCATATTAAAGGCTGGAGTAGCACAGTTGAAGTGCAACTGTGCTACTCCAGCCTTTAATATAAAAGAAACATGTTTAAATATCAGACCAAGTATTTTGCATGATAAAGTCAAATGATAATTCTTCATGATAATTTTTTTTGTTTTTTTGTTTACGGTAAATTATTTTGTTCTAGATGTTATTTTCAAAATATTTATCAAAAATCTTAATTTTAATTAGCACAAAACTCTTTCCAAATGTGAGTTGAATATGTGTATTTTTTAAAAGTTTTAATGTTGTATTCATATAGTAAATAGATGTGAAGAATAGTGAAATTGTCTTAATTTTTTAATATTAAGAATGTATTGATACCCTTAGCAAAATATTGATAAATAGCTTTTCTGTTGCATTTCTGTCTTATGTTGAAACCTATTTAATTACAAGCATATTGACATGACATATGCCATTAAATTAATTTCAGTTTTTGCTTTTCACTTATTTTAATCATATTAAAATCATCAACTAAAATTAAGAAAGTTTTATGTTATCTAACAAGTTTATATTGTATATATTCAGTTGTACTCAAGAATATTAAATAGTTAAAATGTTATTAAAAATGATGCCATAAAATTAGAAGAATAAGGAAGATACCTTTTTTCTAAAACATGTTTATTTTGTATTAAAAAAAATATTTTTTAATGATGTTATGCATATAAATAGATATGAAACATTTATTTGTTACTTTGTATGTCTGTTTGTACTGAAATCGTTGCTACCATTTACCTTTAAAAGTTAGCAATTTTTCCATTCTCTCATGCTTTAAAGTAGTATTGTGATATATCATAAATGTCAATATTAACTCACTGATATATTGTAATATTAAATTTCTGATATTGACCAGACTTAAAATACAGTTTGTTTACATCTGATCCATGTTTTAAAAACAACGTTTAACTTATTTTAAAGTTTTGTAACCTTTCTCCTGCCCCCCTTTTTTTTAATGAAAATATTTCTGGATTATAAATGTTCTGTTGAGCCAAACTTTATGAAAGCATAATATTTTTGTCTCTAAAAGTGTTCTGTGGCGCTTTTCATAAAACCATAATAGTCTCTTCTATCAAAGTGTATATTGTTTTACGATTTTCTTTTTAAAATTATATTATTAAAATTTATATTTCAAATTAAATTATTTTGAAACATTTTCAGGCATATCAAACTCGTGCATTTTGAACTTCAATAATCAGCTCAATATGTTAACAAAAACTAAAAGAGTTAAAGAAAATGCCCATTTTGTTTCAATTTAGCAGCATAAATTTAAAAAAAAAAGTTGAAGTTTGCAAATGATTATTTCAAAATATATCTAAAATTTACATTAAAAAATGTTGAAGTATTTATTATGGGGAAGAGGGTGGGGGGAACCATGTTTTTGGATCTATCAGCTCTAGGGCTCTATCAAGCCCTTTAAGGTGAAATTTTGGGGGTTGATAATTTTTTTGCATATGCATGGGTAAGAGATTCATGATTAAAAATTGTATCACTTCCCCTCCCATCCTCTCCAGGGATGCAAACCCATATCTCTTATTCTGTCACATTATTTAAGATGAAATTATGTGGGATGATAAAATTTTTAACATATGTGTGGATAAAAAGATTCTTAGTTAAAGATTTCATCCTTGGGTGGGGAGGGAGGGGGGAATTCAAATCATATCTGAGGTTCTACCATGCCTTTTAAGGGGAGATTTGTCTCTAAAAGGCTGATAAAAAGGGTGTTTTTTAGCATTTTTTTCTAGAATAGGAATAAAGATTTTAGCTCTGGGTTTTTTGCATGTTGTTTATTATCATTTGAAGAACATTTCAAGATGTTTTTAATAAAAAATTGATGATGTGGGTCGAGTTGTTTGGGTGGATGTCCTAGCATGTGTACCATGCACTTCAAATCAGGCAGGATGTGATATATTCCCGAGTTGCTTGCAATCAGTTTTCCTTAAGGATTATGAAAGTAGATAATATAATCTGGAGCTTCAAGCACTTTGAATTTAAAAAGTTGGAAATGAACAAGATGGCAGCCATTGAAAAAAAAGGTCTATTTCTGACCCCTTTTTTCACACTTTTGCATACTTTTAAAAATATTTATTTTTAATAAAATGGCTGAAAGTGGTTCAAGCTCCAATAAATTTTATTACCTTTAATTAAAAAAAAAATAGCAAGATAGGCTTAATAGTTTTTCGTTCTGATACCGCCCAGTTTGAAAAAAGTCATTTTGCGTAAAATGTGTTTAAACACTGTAAGCCTACGGGTGTGGTGTGCTAAAGCACTACATAACTACAAAATAACTTCGAATTCGGCCAAATTGTCTTACAGGAATAATCTATAGGCCAGGGATGGCGAACCTTTTTGAGTATGCATGCCAAAAATTCAAAAATGATTATGTACCAACATTCTTACGTGCCAGAAACATTTTAACCAATAATATAGCCATGTCGCATCGAATTCCGTATTAATAATCTATAAATGAGTTTTTTTTTATTGTATACTTCCGAATCAGATCATTTTTATTTCTTCAGATAGAAGAGGTTCAATAGATACATAATTTTTTACAATAACAGTTAAAATTCAATTTTCAAAATTAAAACCTAAATATATTAAAATCTAAAGTAACTTAAAGCCCTAAACCTAAATAAAATCAAACCTAATCTGAAGTAGAAGAGTGTCAGTTAGTTATATTACTGTGCAAACTATCTCTTAAAATTCAATTTTCAAAAATAAAACCTTTGAAAATTGATAGAGAAGTAAAATTATTTAGAAAACACCATATGCTGAATGGTTTAGCGAGAAAATGACACTACAAGGCGCTTTCGTTGAGATTTATAATACCTTAATTCAAAAGTAACGGATTGTTTTAAAGTAAATTATATAGCTGTTACACAAAACTATATTTTTTGTCAAAAAAAAAAAAAAAAAAAAAAAAAAAAAAAGAGTGTATTGTTCTCCATAAACTGAATATGATCTATAAGCTTTTTCGCGTGCCAGAGAAGTTTTCTTACGTGCCAAGTTCGGCACGCGTGCCATGGGTTCGCCATCCCTGCTATAGACTATAAGGAATAGAAAAATGTAAAAAAAAAAAAAAAAAAATCTTTTCAACTGAAAAAAAGCAAATCCCTCCTTAATGACATTTTTGTGGGATGCTAATTTAATGTTTGCACAGGTAAAAGTGATTGTATTCCTTTGCCCCCTTTCACAGGAACGCAAAACATATTCCAGAAATCAGGCACAAAAACATGAAATTTAGCAGGATTGTAAATCTTTTAACATGAGGTTAAAAATAATTCTTAATGTTTTGACCTCTGTGCTCCAGGGTAAAACCACATTGAGTGATCTATGAAGCCCCTTAAGATGAAATTTTGTGGGATTAGAAGGCAGCAATTTTCCCACCAATACATTTGTTTGCAAAATGCAACTAGAAAGCTAGGGGAAGCCTGGGCTTATACATTACCAAAAGCTGTGGGTGCCTCAAAATGAACATCTAGATATTTGAAGCCTGCCTAGTATAAAATAAAGTGCCAAATTTGTCCTGGAGGTACCTAATGTAGAAGATCTGGTACATAAAAAGTTAATTTCGTTTTATATTTTGACATTTTATTTTCATAACATTGGTGTTATGTAACTAACTGTATGTTTAACCGTGTATTTTAAGTACACGGTGGATGAAGCACATGTAAATTTAGGGAATGTGCAGGTAGTATCATGCATTGATATGATGTCTTTTAGGTATGTGTGAATGTTTTAATTAAAGTATCTTTAGATTAGTAGTTCTTGTGATTTCATATGAGGAATATTAAAACATGGTTTCAGGAATTAAGGAGAAGCACTCAAGAATTGAGTAAATCATATTTTAGAGTTAGTTGCAGTTTGAAACATTGCTAAGCCTAACCTGTTGCTAAGTCTTGAACCTAGTTTGAAAATGGCTAGTCAAATTCTACTTCCACAACCTGTTGATATGAGTGGAAATGTGCTGAAAAATTAGAAATTATTTAAAGCATGTTGGATAAATTATTAAATTGCTACTACTGGATTAAATGAAAAAAGGTGAGGCAATTAAAATTGCTACTACTGGATTAAATGAAAAAGGTGAGGCAATTAAAATAGCTACTTTGCTTTCTGTCATTGGGAAAGAAGTATTCCTTGTATATCAATATTTAGCTATACCTGAGGAGGATAGAAAAATGCCAGGCTCAATTATTAAAGCCTTGTTGGAACATTTTCAGACATGTATAAATGAAATTTTTGAAAGATCTGTATTTAATCAAGCAGTTCAAGATCTACATGTCTCGCTTGAACTATATGTATGTATAAATTAAGAAAGTTGGAATCAACATGTAATTTTCAAAATATCATGGAAGAATTGATTAGAGATAAACTCGTTTTGGGTATTCGTGACAGAAAAAAAAAAAAAAAAGCTTATAAGTGATCATGAATTAACCTTGTAAAAAGCAATAGGTATTTGTAAAAGTAATAAAAGTGCAAACAGACATGTGGATAGTTTGAATAATAAAACTGAGAATTTAGAAGGTATTAATAGAGTTAAAAATAAATTAAAAGATGATAGAATGGCATATTATAAGAATCACAGTTATTTGAGATTTGAATTTAAATGTGAATATTCTGCTCAAAAACATGAATTTGGGAAAAATAAAATTATTTAATAAAACCTGTAAAAACTGTGGAAAGAAAAAACATTTTGCTAAGGCTTGTAAAAATAAGAATGTAAAAGAATTTCGTGAACAGGATTCTGATGGATCAGATGATGAGTTATGTTTTCAAATGGAAAAGATTTTTAAGGTTAATGATTCTAAAAAGTTGATGACATATTTAACAGATTAAGTTGAATAAATGACATATTTAACATTGGAGGTAGATAAGGTTGAAAAGAAAATTAAGTGTCGGGTAGATACAGGTGCAACAGTTAATGTAATGAGTTACAGTAAGCTTTGTAATTTATGTGAAGATTCGAACCCAAGTGTAAGAAAAGCAAAACTAAATTTTTTTTTGAAGCGGGGGAGGATGGATTTTAAAACCGATTAGGTAGATTGCTGTTTTATGTTGGAGACATTTGAAGATGTTTACTTTAGATTTTCAAATTTTTAAATATAAGAAAAATCCATTGTTAAATGCAGAAGCTTGCCAGATGTTAAATTTATTAGTGATCAAGGTTGAAATAAATAAAGTTTCTTCAAGTTTGTCGTTCAGTCATGAACCATTACTTAATAAATACAAAGAAATTGTTGAAGGACTGGGTTGTTTGGAAGGTGAATATCAATTACAAACTAAGCCAGGTGTGTTTCCGTTCCAGTGAAGCAGTCTTATAGAATTCCTATTTCACTAGCACAAGATTTAAAATTGAAATTGGATGATATGAAAAAAAATAAAATTACTTGTAAAGTTATTCATCCGACTGATTGGATTAGCAATCTAGTTTTGGTAAAGACTACAAATAAATTGAGAATTTGCTTGGATCCACAGATTTTGGATCAAGCATTAAAGAGATCAAAGTATCCTACTAAGTCTTTGCTAAATAATGTTAAAATATTTTCAGTGCACAGCATCAGAAGAATATCAAAGAAGACTGCATGAAATATTTGAAAGCCTAAATTAGTGGTGCACAACCTTTTTTAGAAAAGAGCCACTTACAAAAATATCTGGGTTGTCGAGGGCCACATCAGTAACATGGAGAGAATTCTATTTCAGGAAGGTGATTTTGTGTCCTATAATCAGAAAAAATATACATATACTGTAAAATCCCATTAATCCGCCCTTCCCAATTAAGTGCCCCCTCCCACTTTGTAAACAAAGTGGAAAATTCAAGAAATCCTGAGAAAGCACCCTCCCCGCAAAAAAATTGGGGTGCGCACATCAAGATCAATACCAAAAGGTTTATCTCGCAAGTGATTTTTTTTTTCCGACGGATCAGAAAGGCGTGACGATTCTTTAATATATCGCAAACATAAATAGTAACCACGGAGTAAATCTCATTTCGGCGTTTGCACTTACCTTTTGTTTTCATATCGTCGTAAACCTCACAGGAAGCCCTAAATGCAATTCAGTTATTCGTTTTATGATTCGATTAAGAGTCAATTGATATCATCGAACTTTTCAGTACCGATCGGTACTTCCAGTCTGTACAGCTAAGTAACTTCATATTTATACGTATAATTAATATCCTTCATAATACCATTAGCCTTGTATATTATTATTATTACTAAATATATAAAATAATAGTGATAATAACAAGTTACAGCCTTTTTTTTTTTAGTAACTTTCGGAATTTTATATCCTGCTGGTTTTCTTTCTTCTAAGTTATGGTAGATGGCACCGAATTGGTGATTTAATTTGATATTTGAAGGTGATATACATAATATTTATTTTATATATCACTATTTAAAATGAGTTAATGTAGTGATAAAGTTATTTTTTAAAATTAATTCTATGTCAGTCTGATTAGTCTCATTTAAATTTTCCATTATAACACATTTCTTCTTCTTTTTTTCTTTTTTTTTAATTAGTTTCATTTGCAATATTTTTCATGTTATTATTGTGATTTTTATTATTTATTTAGCCTTTATAGATAAGAAATGATGATTAAAAAATATATATATGGTTATTTAATCTCCCTAATTTACAACAGATGGCGACACCGCACAAAATGTTACTTGTTTTAAAAAGAATTATAGGAGATTTTCAAACACAATTTCTTAGTATTTTTTAATTATTTTAAATTATTAAGTTCCTCTTATTTTTCTGTTACCATATTAGTGTTGTTATTTATCTTATGTCAGATATTAGTGTTATTATTTATCTAAATGCATTCCAGTTTCTAAGCTTTTGAAATCCAGAATTTTCTATACTTTAAAGTCGCCGTTAATCGTGAAGTTATACTGTTTTCTATTTTGTATATAACTTTTTTTTTCAAAATGTTTTTCTTTTCTCACTTTATTAAAATAATGCATATTTTGCGACGATTGGCCATTACCATCCCCCACCCTACCACACTTGGATATCATTACTATAATTTTAATACCGTGTAAGCGCCCCCTCCGACTTTTTTACGATTTTCCCTCGTGTTTGCGGGGGCGGATTAATGGTATTTTACGGTATATATGTTATCAGAAGGGGGGGGGGGTTTCAACAGTTTGCATTTGTATGTAAACACAGATATAGCAAGGATTGTTTTCAAGCAGTGATAATATTCCTTGACATTATTCGGGGGAGTAAATTTTGTTTTATTATAAGAGCTAAAATATAAACATAAGCATGAAAGTAGCTAGTCCCAAAAAAAAAAAAAAAAAAACTGTGAATTTTATGAGTGAAGAGGAGAGAAGGAGTCAGTCAACGAAATTTGCTATTTTTCCACATTTGACAGATGAAATTGTCGATTTTTTCTGCACCTGATTGACAAAATTCGCAATTTTTCCGTCCTTGATCGGCGATATTTGCGATTTTTTTCTGACCCTGATCGACAAATTTTGTGATTTTTCTG
The DNA here is from genome assembly GCA_963932465.1 of Maratus speciosus. Classification (NCBI taxonomy): domain Eukaryota; kingdom Metazoa; phylum Arthropoda; class Arachnida; order Araneae; family Salticidae; genus Maratus; species Maratus speciosus. The sequence goes on along the minus strand of OZ010796.1, from coordinate 488,106,699 downwards.
GCCTTGATCGACGAAATTCACTATTTTTCCGCACCGCATCGACAAAAATGGTGATTTTTTTTCACACCCGACCAACGAAAGCTGGGATTTTTCTTAGTCTGATCGACAAAATTCGTGATTTTTCCAAGTCCAATCGACAAAACTCATGATTTTGCTGTGACCAACGGACGAAATTCACGATTTCCCCCCCCCCCCCCCTGACCAACGAAATTTGCAATTCTTAACTGATTGACGAAATTTGAAATTTTACCAGCGGCAAATTGACAAAATCCGCATTTTTTTCTTGTGATAAACTGACGAAACTCAAGATTTTTTCGCTACCGATCAATGGAATTTCCAATTTTTCCGCGCCTGATAAGATATAATTTGTGATTTTTTTTTCATGCCCGACCAATGAAATTTGCAATTTTTTGGTGCCCGATCGACAAAACTCCTGATTTTTCCATGCCCATTAAGCAAAATTTGTGATTCGTAACTAGATCTGACGAAAATTGCGATTTTTTTTTTTTTTTTTTTTCCCCCCCCGCAGAAAATTGACGGAATATGCAATTTTTTCTCGCGACTAATACGTGTTTTTTTCCCGCAGCCCATAATAAAATTTTCAATTTTTCCATGCATCATCAACAAAATTGGCGACTTTTCAGTGCTGATCAAGGAAATTTGCAATTTTTCCGAGCCTGATCGACGAAATTCACGATTTTTCTGTGCCCGACCAATGAAATTCGCAATTTCTTCCGAGCCCAATCGATGCAAAAAGTTGTAATTTTTTCATTGTCGATCACCGAAATTTGCGATTTTTTTCCACACCTCATCGATAAAATTCGCGATTTTTCCACGCCTCATTGATAAAATTCATGATTTTTCTGCGCCTCATCAACAAAATTCATGATTCTTCCATGGCCGATCAACGAAATTTGCAATTTTTCCACCCCTGATCGACAAAATTCGCGATTCTTAAATGGCTGATGAAATTTTCAAATTTTCTCATGGCAAATTGTCGAAATTCACGATTTTTTTTCCCTGCAACCAATAGACATAAATTACAATTTTTCCCAGTTATAAATTAATGAAATTTGCTGACCACATACTAACCCATCGCGTGCCAGCCCGCGGGCCACAGGATGTGCATCCCTAGCCTAAATAGAATTACAGTAGAAGATCTTTATAACGCAATTCTATATAATGCAATTCTCCATATAACGCACAACTTCTCAGATGTAAACAATGAATTTAGCAGTTAAAAAGCACCTGCATTTTCGCATCATAAAAAATTGCTATTCTTTAGAGGACTAAATTTGATGCATTAGTTCAACTTTATCTCCTAATTTAAGACCTTTTTTCTGAAAAAATGCTATTATTAGAATAAACATTTTTGAAAATGTATAATATAAGGGATGATTTGGTCAGTTTTATGTGGATCATGTTTATAAAGTAAATTTAACAATATCTGACCTATATTATGCAAAAATTTATAATTTGGATAACTCTTGGTAACAAGGGATGCAGTATAAAGATATTATAATGCATTTTGATATGTTTCAGACATATTTGGCTATGTTTACAAGGTAAATTTAATTATGTGATCCATATAACGCAAAATTCTATATCACGCACAACCTTGCGTTTTTAGGTTTGCGTTATAAAGATCTTCAACTGTATATCATTCATGATCGTAGCTGATGACATACTTATTGTGGGATGTCGTGTTATTGCAGAAGAAGCAAGGAAAGATCATGATCATAGTTTAGAAAATCTGTTTTAAAGAGCAAGGGGACCAACATTAAATTTAATGCAAATAATATAAAACTCGGGGAGAAAGAAATTAAATGCTTAGCACATATTTTTATGCCTCAAGGTATAAAACCAAAATAACGAAAAAGTAAAGGCTATCACTAATATGCAAAGACCATAAGATGTACCTGAAATTAAAAGTTTCATAGGCTTTACAACATATTTAAGTAAATTTTTGCCTATATTATTGTCGATTAGTGAACCATTAAGAAAATTGATTAAAAAAGACGAAGAAGGGTGGGAATGGACAAAAGAGCCAGAAAATGCCTTTCAAGATATAAAAAATCTAGTGATCAAAGCCCTTATTCTTGATTATTATGAGCCAAATAAAGTAATAACTATTCAATGTGATGCAAGTAAAGCTGGACTAGGTGCTACATTAATGCAGAAAGGAAAACCAATTACTTAATGTTTTGAGAAGTTTAAATAAAACATGGGTCGTGGTGGTCCAGTCTATTGGCCTGCTAAATCGCCAGACCTATCATGCCTGGTCTTCTTCTGCTGGGGTTAAATGAAGGCATTGGAGTATGAGACACCTCCCCCCCTCTTTCCTGTTGATTCAGTTGCAGACCTTGTCACTCGCATCTTTGTAGCTAACAGGGAGATGCAAGACATGTCAGGAATCTTTCAGAACATTAGGAATTCCATGTGGCACCGCTATGAAGTCTGTGTGAATGCTGCTGGTCAAAATTTCAAACACCTTTTGTAGCATGTAACTTTTTGTCAGTATAAAACTTGTCATTTAAATGATTACTGTTACACTAACAGGTTGCTGTTTCTGTTCTTTTTCTTTGCTCCTTTTAACCATAGTTTGCATAGAAGGCAATTTGGACCCTGCAATGCTATATGATTCCGAATTGTCTTTGTGGCCTTCTATACCTCCTGCAAGTTTGCCACACTGGTAGTAAATTATCCTGTAGACCAAAATAAATACATCAATTCTGTTGAGGCCCCACCAGTGGCTGAGAGGTTCTGCTCTCAAAGCTGGTAGATGGGAGGTGCTGGGTTCGAACCCAATTGCATCCATCAGCCTACTCGTTTGGAGTTTTCCATGATTTTATTTGAACCTTGGATATCCTTGTGTAAATACGGGTTAGGTTCCCTTAGAAAGACTTCCATGGAGGGCACTCCCCTTTCGGACCTATATCCCTTGTGTAGATTATCGGCCTTCATAAACAACACACAATTTTATTGAGAATTTTCCAATATCTAACTCATCAATACATAATGCAGTCAATTTATTCATATCTCTGACTGACCAGATTTAAATAAATAATCCAAGTTCAAAAGACACTATTAAATCTCAGAGAAAAGTAACTAAATGAATAAGATTTTGATCTTAACCATATCTATATAAAATAGTTTAAAAAGCTATCTTGTATAATTTGTTTATGCAAAATGACAAGGATTTTTATTTATTTATTTTTCCAATTTTCTGCTAGGTCTCATATAACTTCACTTTGTACAGCTTCATAAGCTTACCATAAATTTGCTGACTTGAACGGGAACTTTTTACATATAGACCGGGAGGCGGCAGCACAGACAATCACCTCATCGAGTTCATGGCTGGAATTCCAGAATTAGTTAAAACTTGATTTGCATATTAAAAAGCAATCAGTCTGCCAAATCATATTTTGGTGGAAAACACCTGAAAACCCCACTTTACCATTGTGTTTTCCTGCTCCCAGTCTTCCATGTTTCCATACTTTTGGGTGCAGGAAAACACAATGGTAAACCTACTAGTCAACCGCTAAAATCGGGTTTTCAGGTGTTTTCCACCAAAATATGACTTGGCAGACCGATTGCATTTTAATATGCGAATCAAGTTTTAACTAATTTTGGAATTTCAGCCGTGAACTCGATAGGTGATTGTCTGTGCTGCCGCCTCCCAGTCTAATAGGGTTAGATAGGAAAGAACTGGAAGGCGTATATTCTTTTTAATATTTTTCTAACAAATACAGGCTTTAATAATTATAAACTTTTTAACCAAAAGAGAAAAAAAAAGACTTCAATTACTTGATTTGATATTAAATTCTAAAATTTGCCAGGGACTTTTGACGTTAGTGTACAAATTCCTCCACCGTAAAAATATAGCTCTTCAAATGAAGCAAGTGTACCACATAAATCATGGGTAAATTTAAACACTTTACGGTTTTTTTTTGTTTTTTTTTTTGCTTGTTTACGTCATAAAAGCTTTTAACGATTAAAACATTGCTTTTTGGTTTTCCCTACAGCAACACTAGAAACAAGACCGTAAAAAGAGGGAGAAAAATCGCTAGGTAGCATATATAAAAATAATAAAAAGGACGAGTTTCCATAGTTCTGTTGTACATCGACTGCTCGTACAGAGATGAGCACTAATGTACAACAGAATGAGGAAAACATTGATTTCGTTGTTTTTTGTTGGATTTCTAACAAAGTATTTCTGAAATAATTTTGATGAAATTTAAATGGGATCAATTTGAGAGTACCCTCTTTCAATTAAAATAAGAAAAATCTGATGGATCGATCACGTAGTTTCAGAGTAATCGGTAAACATACATAAAAAAAAACCGCATCGGATTGAGAACCTCTCCTTTTGAAGTCGGTTAAAAAAGTGCTGAAGTTATAATTTTAAGTAGTTTGGCAAATAGATGCTTTCATGTCACGCTAAAACAAATAGTCAAATGACTTTTAAACTGAAGTAGTAACTTCTATCAGTCATAATTCTATAACCATGAGCAGATGCCTTAGTGAACACTTTTTAAGTTGAGACAAACTGAAGTTTTATCAATTGAATGGAATATTCAGAAAATCTTGCAGATACAATTTGCTTGGACTTGCTTTGCACTGGAAAAGATCAGAAAACTTTAAATCAAATACCAATGCTACATAATTTTAAAAGGGGGGGGGGGGGGAAATAATTTTTTCATGACATGGCATTCCGGTGCTTAAGGAGTACCAACATGGCGAAAAACGATATAATTTTGACATGAGAAAACATGAGATTTTTTCATGTTTTCGAAATCTCAATTCTTGTTCTCAAATTGTATGGCAAAAAAATATATAAAATTTTAATCAACTTTATTTTTCACCAAGGAAAGTATTTCAGATTAGGGGAAGGTGGCCTAAAATGATCCTAGTGGGCAAAATGATCCACATACATTTTCTTCCAGACAGGTTGCTCTATCTACAGTGTAACACATAAACTAGTTGTGCCAAGTGCAGAAGAAGCAATGGTGGTATTCAAACGATCGCAGTATTACGCGTCTGAATAGAATTCTTTGAAAATGTGGGTTTTATAACATCTGTTATAAGATAAGCACTAACTTTCTTATTTATTTACAAATACAATCTTTCATGTACAGAAATATGACTTGGTTTATTTAATAAAGTATGTTTTTAGATGTGAATTCACATGCTAAGTTTTTTATGTTTCTCGGTGTCATCTAGTTATATGACCTAAAATGGACGGTCTTGTTGCTGGGTAAAATGATCCATTATGTGGATCGTTTTACTACCATTTTATTGGCTGAAGAAAATCCGGTACCGATTCCTAGCCATCATGGTAGCCAAATGTGTGACTGCCCCAAACCTTTCTCTTTGAGTCCACGTGTTATCCTACCGTCTCCAAAGAAAATGGAATTAAGCATTTCGAGAAAAATGAAATCTATGGAAAGTGCCATTTTAACAAGCAGTCCTTACAAGAATCAACTGTGCTTGGAAACGAAAAATAGAGAGCAGAAAGAGAAGATAAAAGGGGCTGCAGCTAAGAAAATGCAATAAGAATATGCTAAATCTAAAAACAAAATAGCCAGAATAAGCAAAGAAAAGAACATGAAGTCAAAGCAAAGACATATTCCCATCAGTGTTGCCAGTGGGCTACTTTTTTAAAATTGATTTCTTAATTGACACCACTTTTCTGAAATGGTAAAATTCCTCTTGTTTTCATCTTAATTAATATGTCATTGTAAGGCGAATTTTACTATTTCAAAAAAGTGGTGCCAATCAAGAAATCTGAATTAAAAAAAGGTAGCCCACTGGCAACACTGATTCCCATAAAGAAGAAAAGGGTGCTTAAAAACCAATATTTGGAATATAGTGAAACAGATTCAGAAGATGGACACAAGTGTATTTATTGCGATGAACTAGTTGCCTCCTCTGCAGCAGGTGAAGGTTCGATCCAGTCTCGTAAGTGGGCACAAAAGTGTATGTGCAGGAATAGATTAGAATGACGATTATGTGTATCTTTGCGATATGTGCTTAAATATTCTGAGTTTTCGGATGGCGTAGAAATAGGCATTATTTAATTTATTTCTGCATTTATTATGGGCTATTACTTTTGGATCATAATTTTCAAATATTCCATTTTATTGTTTTTTCAGAATTATTTGTGACACTTTTTTATTTTAAAATTTACATAAAAAAATTATATGTGCTATTTGATTGTAAAATTTATTTTATTTCATTATGTATGCCATAATTACTTTTATATCCTTTTTTTGGTTGATAAAAAACTACTTACAATTATTTTTTAAATGAAGGATCATTTTGCCCTTGGGTGAGGGTATAATGATCCTTTGGACATGTACACGTTTTCAAAAATCTATTTTTTTCATTACCCAATTTGAGTTTAAAATGTAATTAAAGTATGTTTCTCATGCAAAATATAGTGTAAAACATATTAGCATAAAACCAAACTTTTATTTAAACAGTTATGTTATTTTGCACAAGTTTTCCCCATAAAAGGATCATTTTAGGTCACCTTCCCTTACATAAATTTGGTCATAAACATAACACATTTCATTGTTTTATTTTTCTACATTTTTTTCAGAATGGAATTAGTGACTAAGCATTGAGTGGAATCCATACATATTTTTACATTTCTTTTAATTGTGTTTTTAATATTCTGTAAGAATTAGCAAGTGTTTTAGTACTTATGATTATTGAGCAAGTTATAGTACCAAACAGCAAGCAATAAATAGTAAAATTAAATTAAGGAATTTTGATCTAATACCAAAAACTAAATTAACAAGAATGAAAAATCATAAATCAGGTACAGATTATGAAACACTTTCCTTCATTAACAGGATATTATTAAGAAATTTCATTTTTTCATACAGTGAAATGAGATATCTAAATAAACAATATAAAAAACACATAACTCAGTAAAAATCCATTTTCAGCAATTGCTGTCCATATCCGGTAGTGTGTATGAATTCTTTTGTGCAGCTTTGTACATGATCTTTAGAATTTATACATACATACACAATGGCAGTACAATCCATGTAGGATTTTGACCTCCCTCTGTATACCTCGCCAGACTTTCTGATCTCTGGCCTTTAATTTATAATTTATAATATGGTTTTGTGTTAGATCTTTCTCTATCTCTTCTATCCATCTCTTCCTGGGTCTACCAATACTTCTTTTCCTTATTAATTTACCATTACATATCTTCTTTGTGCTTCTCTCATCCCTCATTCTGATTAGATGGCCCAACCATTGCATTTTTCTTATTTTAATAGTATTTATTATATCTTTCTCGTTATATAACTGTTCAATCTCCATATTTGTCCTGATACGCCATGTATTGCCTTCCTTAATAGGTCCAAGAATTTGTCTTAGGATTTTCCTTTTCCAAGTAATAAGTAACTTTTCATCTTTTTGTGTAGTGGTCCAGGTCTCACTACCATAAATTACTATTGGTTTTATAACAGTTTTATAAATTTTAAGTTTAGTTGTTCGGGATATTAGAGATGATTTTAGAATGTTTTGAAGAGAAAAATAGCATCTATTTCCTGCTGTAAGTAGAGTTTTAATCTTTGCTTCAACCATATTATCAGAGGTGATCATAGATTCTAAATATTTAAATTTGGTTACTTCATTAAATTGCAATTCATTATTTATTGTTAACATTGCTGTTGCCTGTGATTTCATTTGGTCCATTTTGATGTATTTTGTTTTTTCTTTATTCATCTCAAGGCCTAATTTTTTTCCTTCAGTTTCTAGTTTATTGTATGTTTCAATCAAGACTTTCTTATTTCTAGCAATTATATCAACATCATCTGCAAATGCAAGGATTTGTAGGGAGTGATTCATAATAGTACCTCACCTGTTTTTGTAGATGCTTCTAATTATTTTCTCCAGGCATAAATTAAAAAGAATTGTTGAGAGAACATCACCTTGCTTTAGACCTGAATTCACTGCAAATTCTCTTGAAAGTCTACCCTGTTCTTTAACTTTTGTATTTTCTAGTGTTAATTTAATAAGTTTAACTATTTTATCAGGTATGTTAAATTCCTTTAATATTTCAAATAACTTATTTCTACTTATACTGTCATAGACCTGTTTAAAATCTACAAACAATTGGTGCAAATTAATATTTTGTTCATAGAATTTTTCAAGGATGTTCCTAATACTAAAAATTTGGTCCACCGTTGATCTTCCTTTCCTAAAACCACATTGATAATCACCTATTACCATTTCAGTATACGGCTGTAATCGCTTTGCAATTATCTTTGCCAATACTTTATATGTAACATATAATAAGGCAATGCCTCTAAAATTCTGGCAATTTACAACATTTCCCTTTTTATGAGTTGGGATAATAATAGCACTATTCCATTCATTTGGTATATTTTCATTCTGCCAAATCTCTACTATTAGATCATGTAACATTTGTACCAACTTCTCTCCACCATATTTCAAAAGCTCAGCATTTATCAAATCTTCACCAGGAGCTCTTTCATTTCTTAATTTTGCAATAGCATCCCTTATTTCTTCTACAGCTGGTGGTTCACAGTTTTCTTTATTTACATCATAATCATCATTGTTAAACTGCATTTCTCTTTCATCATTTGACCGTCTGTTTAACAATTCTTCAAAATATTCCGCCCATCTGTCTGTCACATTTGCATGCTCTCCAATATGTTTATCGTTGTCTTCACAAAAAAGGGTGCATGGTTGGTAGCCCTTTTTGATTCCTTTAAGTTTTGATGGAATTTATACACACCACTAAAAATTAGATGTTTAAAACTCATACGATATCGGAAAACTAAATTCCAGCAATTACCGATGATAGTCAGTCTTTTAACATAATTCTTTTGTTTGTCTCTGTAAATGAATGATACATGCTACAGACGCAATAACCTATTGACAACATGTTGTTGTGCTCCTCTGTGGTTTATTATTATTTTTTTTTTCATTATGTTTGAAGCATCATAACACCATTAAAATGCACCTTAATAGAAATTTCTTTTAAGGATCATAGTGTAATAGAATTATTTACTGCTACACACTTTATTTTCAATACCGAACATTCTGTAGTAAACCTAAATAACATATAAAAGTTACATGTGAATCTGAGTATATTTACTAGAGACTAGAGTTAAAGCACAGCTAGACAGACAGATAAACATAATTCATGAACACCTTTCAACAAAGTTAGAAAGTGTTAAAAACATAATATCGATTTGGGGCTGAAAATTTTTAGTGTATTATTTAGTGGAAAGCAAAGCAGGTGATTTTCTCTGAAATGGTCAGACTATGCAGAGAGCATGTTTTCTTACTCTTTTCCTCACTTCACACGTTTTCTTACTTTCATATTCTTATCTGTTCATACTTCCATTAAAAAAATATAATAATAATAAACAAAATTTTAGAAATACCGAGTAAGAAATTATAAATAAAAGCCACGCATTCTCAGAAAGGGAAATAATACAATGGTAAGAAAATATAAGATAAAATGGTGAAATAATGAAATAGAAATATTTAATAGCTCATGCTATAAAAAAAAAATAGAGAATCATTTTATTGTCATCCCTTAAAATTTTTTGTGAGATATAGCACAGGTGCAATGTGCTATTGCAGAGATGTAATAGAAAATTAGTTATTGTCACAGGTCTTCAATGTACATTGCCTGTTTGTGAGTATATGATGACAGACATTGTATTCAAGATTAAATATCCCAAGTCAAATATTTTTTCTTTTAGTTGATGTCAACATTACATAGATTAAATAGAAGGTAAGAAAAGGTAGCTGATAATGAAGAAGTTGATATGTTCTATCTAACACTGCATGGTGTAATAGCTGTAGCTAACTGCTATGGATATATTGTTAGAAAATGTTAGAAGTTTCTTCCCTGCATTGTTATGCCTACTGCAGAAAAACATGTTTTATAGACATTCGTGGCTGATGAGAATAAAAGTTGATTTTTCAGACAATAAATACAAACATGGTTGTTTTCTTGGAGACGCTGGTGACCAAATTCACTGCAAAACATCTAAAAAAATTTTAGGAATCCTATGGGATATATGGATGGAGTAGTTAACCTTAACTAACTTAATTAGTTAGCCTGTGGATGGCAGCCGATTGTGTATCTGCGATACATCGTGCTTTATTTATTATTTTATTTACTCGTGTATTTTTCTTTCTCTTTTTTTGCCCCACCCCCTTTTTTAGGTGTAAAATGTAGAGGCTAGCAAAAAATTGCCTTTTTTAATATTCTTTGTTCTCAGGGAAAAAAAAAGAGTAAAAAGGGAAATGACTATCTAGTATATTATATTCATATTATAGGTCATCATATTATGTATAACATGTTAATGAATGAATGAATAAGATTTTTAAAAATGTATAAGCATTTCAGCAGCTCATAAATATGTTTTAGAACAGAGAAAAAAAATCTTTAAGAGTGTTCCAGAAAGGGGGGGGGGGGGAATGCCTCTTTAACCCCTTCTTTGTCGGTGTCGCATGATGTCCAGACCTGCCAACTGCTACAAAAAAATCGTAGTTGCTATGATTTGGACCTATAAACTATGATGCTACAAAAATCGGTCTTAAACTATGATTTTTTGCAAAAAACACAATTGCATTTTTACTTTCTAGTTGTGATTTTTATCCCGCACAGCATATTTTTCAGGAGTGATTCTGTTCCGAAATTTCCAAAATTTCAAAGTATTCATTTCCGAAAGTTTTAAAAAATTGGCCATTAGTCCAAAAATTCGGACATTAAAAAATGCTCATGGAAAAAAAGTCTGAGCTGCAAAACAAGCTTCTTAACATAAAACACTCTTTATGTATATTAACCACGAGTGAATCGTGTTTCTGTAAATATTTATACAGGAATTCCCTTCCTTAGAAACAAGGGTGTCATTTTAAGAATTTCTGGAGGGGAGGGTGGGTTCTTTGAGGGGCAAGGTTTGAAAAAATGTGCAAAATCGCATGATTTCCGATAAACTATCGCGAATTTCGACAAATGACCAAGTAAAAAAAAATCCATTTCGTCAATTGACCGTAGAAGAAAATAAATTCCACCAAAGGATCGTGGTAAAAACGTGAATTTTGTCAAAATATCGCAGAAAGAAAACAAGAATTTCGTCAAAAGATCAGTAAGAAAATGCAAATTTCATCGAAAAATCAGTAAGAAACCGCAAATTTCACCGAAAGATTGCAGAAAAGAAACACTAATTTCGTCAAAGGATTGTGGTAAAAAATGCAAAATTCGTCAACGGTTCACGGTAAATAATGCGAATTTCATCAAAAGTTCATGGTAAAAAGTGCAGATTTCAGCAAAGAATCGTGATAGAAAAATATGAATCACGATTGTGGGAAAAAAATTGTGAGTATCCTGAAATGATCGCAGGAAAAAAAATCGCGAATTTCGTCAAAATTTGCTGCACTGGGCTAAAAAATTGGAACCAGGCTCCTTTTACAAATGTAAAAAAAAAGTTGTGAAATGAAAAGAAACTCTAAAAATCATATAAAAAATTTCAGAGGAAAATATTTACTATATTGAGTTAAAAGACTGGAACCTTATTCCTTTTATGAATGTCAAAAGATGGCTGCAAAACACGAAAAACCAACCAACCAACCAACCTCCAGATTAATTTTAATTTTGTGTGCTACGATTTCTCATTTTCAAAGGTTGGCAGGTCTGCATGTCATACATTTGGCGTTTTTGTTCAGGTACTGTTGAAGAAAATTTTCATCCTTGAAAGTGAATTTGTCGCAACTTGCATGCCGGTATATTCTGGGATCGTTTTTTGTATTTCTGCATAGTGCTAAGAGCTGACGCAACTAGTTCTATTATTCTCGAATTTGCTGTAATATCGGCGTTCGTTATTCATTGTTCCATGTCAAAATGGCTTATATGAAGGATTCAGAGAGTGATTCTTCTGAGGGAAGTGATTATAATATATCTCAGTCAGAAGATGAGAGCTCTGACTTATATAATACCTATATATAATTTTTAATAATTCTTTTTATGCAGATATTTATCTAATATTATAATACGAGAAAATCTTTTATGTGTGTAAATTTTATGTAAAAAGCTGTTCAGAAAAATCAATGTTGGCAAGATTTTGCCAAATTTGGAGAAATGTTGCCAACTTTGTGTTTATACTTCAAATAGATTTGATAAATATAGTTTCAGACTATTTTTTTTTTTATTTTAAACTTGAGTGCATTGCAGGAAAAACTGGGGGTGACTTTTTTTTTTTTTTGGTCCAATGGTCAAACAAAAATTGGTTACAAACAAAAATATTTTACATTTTCCAATTCAGGATAAAATATATATCAATTTTCAGCAATAAAAAAAATGCTTTTTTGGGATTGGAAATCCAAAAAAAAAATAAACGACAGAGAAGGGTTTAAGTTAGAAAAAAGAAACAGGAGTATTTTTAATGGCGCTTTGATAGAAACATTTAGTACAACTAAATCTTTTGCTCTTTTAAATATTTTAGCGCCTTTTATTGGGATGCATTTCCAAGATTCAGGATTATTTATTTAAATTATCCCATATTCTACATGTAAAAATTGCACGAATCTTAATTTTTTGTGGAAATTTTCACTTTAACCACTTCACCGTTTGCCTCAAGATAAGTCGGTGGTAAAAGCACTGTTTCCCCATATCTGTCACTGGTGAAGTGGTTAAAGTAGTGGGTGCAAAAAATACGCCGGAGCATAAATATGCTGTAATACACTATTTTTAGTGATTTCTGTGGTAAAGATTGTGAGCAGTGTTTCATAATTTTAAAATACTGGTTAAACAGAGTACATTATTCGAGTGAAAATCTGCATGTTCACTCATCACTGTCCCCATTTTGAGAAGATTTTGTTACAATATGTTTCGCCGATGCAAGCCTTCCAGTGAGAAAATGTCAAACTGCTGTCAACTTTTTTTTCTTTCTTTCAAGATGCGTATAGTGCAAAGTAATGTTTTCTTCGAACCATTATTGTGTACATGAAAATCATAAAGTCGGCTCAAATTTTACAAACAGAAGTAATGACCAAAATTTGAATGACAGTAAGTGGAAAACTTGGATTTTCCCACATTTTAAATAAAGTATCTTATTATTTCACTTGGTTGTTAGATTTTTTATGCAGAATAATTCATGAAAAAAAAAACTAAATCAATAACTTTAAAAATCTCTAATTATTAAAATTGAAATTATCCATAAATTCTTACTTTCTTCAATACTAGTCTTAAAAATAAGGAAAAACTGTGTAAAGTTCCATTGGCCATTTTTATAAAAGAATTTGCCTTGTTTTACCTCAACTACATATACAAATTTCATTGTCATCAGCTTATTTTACAAAAACGCAACTAAAGGCACTTACGATGCTGCTGCATTTTCTATCTTAACCTCTTCGTGACGAGTGTGTCATACATAATTTTTATTCTTTTAACACCTGTATTTTCAAATATAAATTCATTTCTAATTTAATCGCAAAAATTCTGTGATTAAATAAGGCAAAAATATTTATTTAGAAATACTGGTAGGAAATTGTAAGGGTTTTTCAAATATAAATTCATTTCTAATTTAATTGCAAAAATTCTGTGATTAAATAAGGCAAAAAATTTCATTTAGAAATACTGGTAGGAAATTTTAAGGATTGTACACACCCTACACATTTCAAGGACGCGACTCTTGTCTGGAAAGGGTTAAACATAACAACATTGAATTATTAAATTCTCAAATTTTACGTTGAGGATAGCTTAAAATTTGCTGAAATAGGGCAAAAATTCTTTCAAATTAATTTGATGTACCAAAGTGTACCTAAACATATACCGATCATCAATTTATCTGTTCATTTGTTTATTTTATTTTTTTTTTTTTTAAGTTGTTAGTGTTTTGATTCTATTAACAAATCATTCATAAATTTTGAATGAAACTTAAGAATCCAATTTTAGATTGATCAATTTTATATATGAGGGAATCACAACCATAGTAGACCAAGTCCATTTTGAAAAAAAGAAAAAAATGAGATAGTCTATTTAGAAGGTACATAAAATCTGTTTTATCCACTCCCACAATAAACCAAGTCTGTAAACAGATGATATATATGAGAAAGTATGTGAAAACAGACTTTGTCAGTTTAAGGGTGAATAAAACAGATTTTATGTACCAGCTAAATGGACTATCTTATTTTTTTTCAAAATGGACTTGGTCTACTATGGTTGTGAACCCTTCATATATATTTTTTGTTTTAAAACATTATTAAACTACGCATGCATAGCCCCTTTCAAAAAACAAATTTTTTAATTAATTCATATTAAAAAAAATATGAACTATGAAGTACAGTCGTGGAAGAAAAAAAGTAAACACCCCCTACTAACTTCTCAACAAAATATCGTAGAAGAAATTAACTGGTACCGAACGATTGGAATTAAAGTCTACTTTTAAATGATGTATATAAAATTTGCTTAGAGGGCCATCTACATATAAAAATGAACCATAACTTTGTTTTTTTCAATAGCAGTACATAATTCTGACAGCATAAATGAACTCTACACCCTTCAATCAGCCTAAAAACAAATTTTTATGCAATTCGTACCATAAGCTTCCGAGAAGTTAATTATTTTAAAATGAACGTATTTTAAGGGCTGTATCAAAATTGAAGTTCCATACTCGATTGTTATCCGAGAGAGCCCTGTTCTTGATCAAGGCACCTTAAGCGTGGCTCAAGGAGTCAATGAAGCCTGTTAGATTACAGGACAGCAGAGTAAATTTCTAAATATCTACTCACTTCTATCATAGAGGGCCCCTTAAACCATCATTTTGCTGTTTTTTAAGCATAATTTGAAAACTACTTGGAAGAAAAATGTGAAATTTTGGATTTCCATAAAACAGGACTTAATAAATCTAAATCCATCAAAAAAATTGTAGGTTGCAATTCATAATTTTTTCGAATATTAATTTCATAATTCATATCATAAAATTATAAAAATTGCAAATTCAGCGAATATATGTTTGGGTATATTAGTATTATTGCTACAAAAAAAATTAGCAGATTAGGAGCATAATTTCAGGAGATATAAATAAAAATATGGAAATGTAATTTAACATTAGAAGCACTAAATTTTGAATGTTTATAATTCAAAAACTTATCACTCAAATGACTTGAAATTTGGTATCTAGGCATAATTTGAATCGAAGATTAAAATGAAGTTTGGATTCGTTTTAATATGTGGATGGCCCCTAAGAAAATGTTATAGACATCATTTAAAAGTAGACTTTATTTCCAATCGTTCGGTACCAGTAACTTTCGTCTATGATAATTTGTTGAGGAGGAGTTAGTAGGAGGTGTTTACTTTTTTTTTTTCCATGACTGTACATATTTTTTTTTTTTTTTTTTTTTTTTTTTTTTTTTTAACCAGAGTTAGCATTTTCAAAAATATTGGCATATAAATTTGCTGCTCATTCCTTTTGAACATTTTTAAAATCTAAAGAAGTTTGACCATTTGATTAGATTAGGGGGTCGTCTCCTGTTACTGTTTGTATGAGCAGTGAATTTATTTATTTAAGAAAGGCAGTTTATATATTGTATATCTTAAAAATATTTTACTGTTACTTTTATTCAAACTTCACTGGATGCTTAGTGTTATTTTTATATATAAAAAATTACCCTCATAATGAATTCAAATAGTGGTACAAATAAATTTTACTCAGAAGTGAAACAATGTTTCCAGTAAGCAAGTTTTGTAAATTTTTTCAAGTTATAATTAAGAAAAAAAAAATATATTGCAATGAAAATTTAACTCAAGAAAATTCAAAAGAAGTATTAATAAAACCCATTCTATGACATGGCAATGTTTTTTATCGAATACAAGTATATTTTACCTACCTATTTTATTTTACGAAACAATGTTGTTTGATCGTCATTCTATGATGAGAAATTTTTTAATGATGCTGAAATAACTTTAGAATGGTCGTTATATCTTTAATTAATACCGTAAAATACTTTTACAGTATTTTAAAACTTTATAATAAGTTTATAATGTTTATTAATTAATTAGTAATTAATTTGTATAAGTAAAAGGAGATTTTAAATTAGTTTTTAAAGAGAGTGAGTGCTAGTTTGTTTGTTTTTTCTGCGGGAGGGAGGTCTTCCTCTTCTTCTGATAATAATAATAAAATGTGGCCCGTGTTAGCGGTGTTGGTCTGGCTTACATCTAACTCTATAATTTCTGTTTATATGTTATTATCATGCTATATTAGAATTTCAATGAAATTCAAATCCTTCAATATAAGTAATATGTTCAATGAGAAGTCATGTAACAGTGTCTACCTGAAGTGTAGTTGCATGACGCTTATTTGCTGCATCAGTGCTAAACACTTCGTTAATCTCTTCGCAACGAGTATCAGGCTTACTTGCCGTATAGGGTGCATACAAGCCTTAATTTTGACCACCGCTATTTCCGATAAGTAATTTTGTCCTTAAGGCAAAGGTTATTCATTCGGAAATGTGGGAAATTTCCTAAAAATTAAAAATTGATTACTGGACACTCGCCGCAAAGGGTTTTAAGAACAAGTTACATCATTGACAACCCTAATAGTACAGTGATCGAAATGCAACTCTTATTTTTGTTGCATGACGTGGAAAAATGAGTTATATCCACATCACTTTCAAGTCCGTATGGCCCATTTTATAATGTTACAATGCAAATGACTAAAAAAAATCAGTCACAATACATATTTTGTTTTGACATGTTCGAAATACAAGGAAGTAAACGATTCTTACTTTTGAGCACTACTATTTCCAAACAGTAATCTTCATTTTATTTATTTGCAGAACCGTTCATACCCTAGGAAATAGCAAAACACAAAAGCAAAAAATCTAATATATACCTTGGGCTGCTAAGTATTTAAATTTCAGTTATAAGCTGTTTACACTTTTTTATATTTATAAATTAACATTTTTGTCATAATTTTTATTTCAGGAAATTATGACTGCAAAGTTTGAGAGGAGCAAGATGGAATAATGCCTTACTTCATTATGTGATGTTTATAATGCTTCAGAATACTCATTCAACTATCAAGACCTGTATGTTTTTATTAATTTCAAATGTTCACTTGTAAATAGCTGCGTTTATTGTTAAATTATTTCGCTGTATTAAATTTCTAATCATTTAAAGTTTGTGTCCTTTATTTCTGTATTATTATTTGTTCTACTTTGTGTAAAATATTTTATATTTTTATAAATATTCATGAACACATTCAGCTTAGTTTCATTTTACATTTACCACAGTAGTTTCAATTAAATTTAGTTTACTAACTTATATTGAGAAAAAAGCTTGAAAATTGATCTCATTCTGCGGGTTACACCTTAATCAGTAAGTGTAGTATAGCACCATTTAACACCTCTCAAGGAACTGTTAAAATACGACTTATGAATAAAAATATGTATAAACTAGCTGATTCTCCTGACGTTGCCCGGTCGAGTAAAAAAATAGCTCGAAGTGCGAAAAAAACTCTAAAATATCAAAAATCGCAGAGCACAAAATTTGCTATATTAGGTTAAAAGTTTAAAACTGAATAAACTTTATTGAAAAGCGAACAATATTTATATATTGGGCTAGAAGACTAAAACCGAATTCCTTTTAATAATGTAGGAAAATTTCAGGGAATCGTGAAAAAACACTAAAAGTCACAAAAATTTATTTCAAAAGTTGCAGAGGACAAAATTTTGCAAACACAGCATTGGACTAAAATATTGAAACAGGATTCTGTTTACTAATGTGGAAAAATCGCATCGAATCACGGAAAAGCACTAAAATATCCAAAATCACAAAGAACAAAATTTAATATATTAGGCTAAAATGTTAAACAGGATTTCTTTTATGGATGTAGAAAAACCTTGCGAAGCACGAAAAAAACTATACAAATCGCATAAAAAGTTCACTTAAAATTCAAAAGTTGCTGTATGAATTTTGAATAAACTTTATTGAGGACAAAATTTACAATATCGTACTAAAAGATTAAAACCGGATTCTTTTTACTGATGTGGAAAAATTGCCTCAAAACTATTAAAAAATATCTTGCTCAAAAACTCATAAAAAATCCAAAAATAGGGAAAAATACAAAACTCGCACAGGGCAAAATTTACTACAGTTGATTAAAACATTTTAACTCAAATTCTTTCAAACGCGAAATAGAAATAAAAAAAAAAAACCCTGCTGAAAATCGCAGAAGACAAAATGTTCTATATTAGGCTAAAAGCTTCAAACTGGATTCCTTTTACTATTATGGAAAAATGGCTGCAAAATGCAAAAAAATTCTAAAAATCACATTGAAAATAGGGATGCACTGAATAGTGATTTTGGTCGAATACTGAATATTCAGCCTACAGGTGAACCGAATATCGAATATTTGCCAGCCGAATAGTAACTGTTAGGCCGAATACTGAATATTCAGCCAGCCAAATAGTAATTATTTGGCCGAACACCGAATATTCGGCTTGTCGAATACTTTTATATTTCAAAGTTTAAAGGCATTAAAATGTTAAATTTTAAAACAATTTTCCATAATATTTAAAACAGAAACTTTCATTTTGATAAACAAGATCTTTTTTCAAGTAAACTTTATGCTGAAAAAAATCTGCTTTGAGTTATTTAGGAAGAGGATAGTTATGAAACTTTTTTAATTAATAAAACTTTCTTAAATTCTAAAACAAGCACTTTAAAATCAAAGAGAAATTGTGAAAAAATAGGAAGAAAAGTTGCACAGGATCATATATTATTTGTCAGTCTGAAAGAGACTAAAGTAAAAGTAAATAAATAATATACAATCTAATCAAATTTTATATGGTGGCAACTGAGCAAGAATAACTGTTCTACTTCCTTTGATTAAGCAGGGAAGTTTTTAAATGCATCCTAGATTGGTGTCTGGAGTGGGCGATCATTTTCAGAGATTATAAACATTGTTCTTAAAATCTTAGCAAGAAACAGATTATTTACTGGACAATGTTCAGGAACTTGCATTTGTACATAATTAATTCTTATAAAAATCCTTGTGATTGGTTAATTTTCTTAAATAATAATTAACAGACAGCAAATAAATAATGTAAAAACATTATCTTTTATTTAAATATGATTCTGTTTATAATTATTCTGAATATCTTTATAAGTTGACTGTTAAACGTAGAAGTTGTATAAGGTTTTTTAAATTATTTTTTTAAAGTTTTTTAAGTATTTGGTTTGGCCAAATATTTTGATATTTGGCATACTGAATAGTTTGATAATCGGTAACATGGCTGAATAGGCTGGATACCGAATATTCGATGCATCCCTATTTGAGAACTTCAAAAATTGATGCTCAAATTCTGAATAAATTTTGTGTGCATAAACAGTATTGTGCTGAAAGGTTGAAAGCAGATTTTTTTACTCATGTGGAAAAATTACCACAGAAAAAATTAAAAATCGTATAAAAACTTGCTAAAAATTCAAAAATCAAAGAGGACAAAATTAACAACAGTGGTAGCATTGTAACCGGAATTCTTTCACAAATGCTAAAAATTAGTGCTGCAAAGTAATGACTAAATGAGCACTCGTATGTATTCATTATTTTCAAACTCACTACCCATTAGAAAGTATTTGTTACTCATTACTTTCATTACTCTTTAGAAAACGGATATTAAAAATAGATAATCGTAAATACTAGTACACATATCTTCGGGGTATTTTCTAATTTTCAAGGGTTGTTCGTTAGTTTTAACTTTTCCTTAAAATAAAGATAAAATCTATCTATATACCAGCAGTGATTTAAAATTTCATAAAGTATAAAGCTGGCATTTAAAATGAAATATATGGTTACAAGACTGTGGCAAATCTAATTATGTACCATACATGAGGTCTTTGCAAAGAATCTATACCGTTACCTATAGACCCATAATAGAATTTTGTGTGAAACCTTTCTGTAACAGAAATTTGCATAAAAATGTAAACAATCATAATATAATAATAAATAAATTCATCCTATGAAAGTGGAATTCTACCTTGAATGGAAATATTCCAAGGTAAATTTCTATGAAAATAATACAATGCAATTTCATCTGCTAAGACAAAAAATCTGTCTAAAATGGAATGTTTTGGTGGTTTCTTGTGATTCCATCTCAACAAGTATATTACTGTATATATTAAAGAGAAAAATAGTAATTAAGTATCTTAATAGAGATGTCCAGTGCTTACTGAAACCAGTAAAACTTGCAACAATGGATCCTGCCTATAACAGAAACTAGCATTAAGCCAGTTCTCAAAAACATATTTTCTCCCTCTCAACATTGCAAAACTTTCTGGCATATTCATAGGCTCAATCTAATGCATAAAATCATAAAATTGACAGTGATGGCAATAGCAATGATATGAAATCGAATAGCATTTTTCATTTTTTCGATAAGTGTATTGAAGTTCAAGTTATAATTGAATGTTTTTATATAACATCCCTTCAAATAGAAATCTTCCCAGAAATACTTTATCATTCCTTATAAATACAGCTATAATGAATAATTTATTCTACTATAAGCTTCCGTTCTTTTTACAGTAAAATTATGATAAATTTTGATAAGTTAAATGCATAATTAATACAAAATTAGTCTAATTAAAATCATAAATGGTAAACACATGTTGTCTCTTTAATGCGTAGATTGATGGTTCCTTTCTTAAAATACATACATGGAAATGTTAATAATCTCTTGGTTTAAAAAAAAAAAAAAATTATTTTGTCCATGTTTTAAAAATGCATGTAGCACTTCATATCTGTAAGATAAGAAGTACAATCCCTTAAAGAATAAACGATCTCATAGCAATCATTCTTCTAAAAACATTTCTTCTGCTATTGACCACGTGACTTCAAAAACTTTCCTCCAAATTCACATTGATATTTTCAGCGAATGAACGGGTGCTGAAGTAACAAAATGACTAAATGAAAACCCCGTATGACCTGTATGAAAACCTATACTCCCTGTAGGAAAAATCGGCTTTTCAAGGACAAACGTCCTCTTTTCCTTTTCCTTTCGTTATTGTAGTTACTAACATAAAGCCGAGGAGTGACCAACGAAGGGATAATGAAAAGAAGACATTTTTCCTACAGGAGTATAATACGGGAACAACTGGTTCAAAGTCTTAAAGTCTGAACACAAACTCTCATCTTTCCTATTCAGACTATATGGCTCTGTTCATGAATCACGAAATGAAGGTAGCGTTTGAAGTTCATTTCATTTAGTTTTGCAGTACATTGATGCAGTAACGAGTAACATTTCAAAATCCAGCGTAACGATTTGGTATTTCGTATTAGAGAGAATACCCGTTACTCGGTAACGAATACATGCGGTTTGCAACAGCTCTACTAAAAATCGACGCACAACATGAAAAAAGGTATTGAAAATTGCAGAAGATAAAATGTTCTATATTAGACTAAATGTTTAAAACAGAATTCCTTTTACGAATGTCAAAAGTGGAAAAAATGTTAAAAAGCGCAAAAACTTAAAAAAATCGTGGAGAACAAAACTATATTAGACTGACTAAAATTTTGAAACCAAATTCTTTACGAATGTCCAAAAATTGCATTAAAATCACTAAAAGTTCAAAAATCGCAGAGGACAAAATTTACTATATTAGGCTAAAAGTTTGAAATCGAATTCCTTTCACGAATGTCAAAACATTTCCGCGGAACGCGAGAAACGCAAGAAAGTGCATTTAAAATCCCTAAAAATTCAAAAATAGCAAAGGCGAAAATTTACTATATTAGGCTAAAAGTGCGAAATCAAATTCCTACCACAAATGTCAAAACATTGCCGCAAAACGCGAGAAACGTAAGAAAGGGAATTAAAAATCGTTAAAAATAAAAAAAAAAAAAAGCAGAGAACATAATTTATTATAGTGGGCTAAAATCTTGTAACCTTAATTCTTTCACAAATGTTGAAAAAATTGCCGCGGAACATTAAAAATCGCTAAAAATTACAATAAAATTCGCTAAAAATTCAAAAATCGAAGAAGATAAAATTTACTATATTAGGCTAAATGTATGAAGCCAAATTTAGTTTTACTAATGTTAAAAAATTGGCGTGAAACGGGAAAAAATTCTAAAAATCGCATTTAAAAAATTGGTAAGAATTCGAAAATCTCTGTACGAATTCCGAATAAACTTTATTGAATATAAAATTTACTATAGTGGACTAAAATATTGTAACCGGAATTTTTTCACAAATGTCAAAAATTGCTGCGGAACGCAAGAAAACGCTGAAAAACACATTAACAATCACAGAAGACAAAATATACTATAATAAATTCTCTCCATTCTGACCGGAATTCTTTTACTAATGCCATAAAAACCGCCGCAAAACGCGAAAAATCGCAATAAAAATAGCTAAAAAGTCAAAAATTGAGGAGAACAAAATTTACTATTTTAGGCTAAAAGTTTGAAACAAAATTCCTTTCACTAATGTGGAAAAATCGTCTCAAAATTCGAAAAAATTCTAAAAAATCGCATAAAATATTCTCGTAAAATTCAAAAATCGCTGTATGAATTGCGAATAAACTTTATTGAAAAGAGGCCAAAATTTACTATATTGTGCTAAAAGATTAAAACCGGATTGTGGACTAATGTGGAAAAATCGCCTCAAAACTATTTAAAAAAAAAACGCTCAAAATCTCATAAAACTTCGTTAAAAATACAAAACTCGCATAGGACAAAATTTACTACAGTGGATTAAAACATTTTAACTCAAATTCTTTCGAACGCAAAAATCGGCGGGGGAAAAAAAAAAAAAAAAAAAAAAAAACGTTGAAAATCGCGGAAGACAAATGGCCGCATAACGCGAAAAAATTCTAAAGATCACATTGAAAAATTAAAAAATTGCTGTACAAATTCCGAATCTTTGTTGAAAAGAGAACAAAATTTACAATATTGTGCTGAAAGGTCGAAAAGCATATTCTTTTTACTCATGTGGAAAAATTAACACACACACACAAAAATTAAAATAAAAAATCTCATAAAAACTTGCTAAAAATTCAAAAATCGAAGTGGAGAAAATTATCATCAGTGGACTAAAATATTGTAACCGTAATTCTTTCACGAAAGTCAAAAATCGACGTGCAGCGGGAAAAAAAAGTTATTGAAAATCGCAGAAGACAAAATGTACTATATGTTTAAAACAGAATTCCTTTTACAAATGTCAACCATGAAAAAAATGTTGAAAATTGCAAAAACTTCAAAAACCGTAGAGAACAAAATTTACTATATTTGACTAAAAGTTTGAAACCAAATTCTTTTTACGAATGTTCGAAAATTGCACTAAAAATTCAAAACTAGCAGAGGACAAAATTTACTATTGCCGGGATATTAGGCTAAAAGTTTGAAATCGAATTCCTTTCACGAATGTCAAAACATTTCCGCGGAACGCAAGAAAGTGCATTAAAAATCGCTAAAAATTCAAAAATAGCAGGGGAAAAAATTTACTATTATTAGGCTAAAAGTGCGAAATCGAAATCCTTTCACGAATGTCAAAACATCGCCGTGGAACTCGAGAAACGCAAGAAAGTGCATTAAAAATCGGTAAAAATCCAGAAATAGCTGAGAACAAACTTCACTATAAAAATCTTGTAACAGTAATTTTTTCACCAATCTTGAAAAAATCGCTGCGGAACATTAAAAATCACAATAAAATTCTCAAAAATTCAAAAATCGAAGAGGATAAAATTAACTATATTAGGCTAAAAGTATGAAACCAAATTCACTTTTGCTAATGTTAAAATATTGTCGTGAAGCGCAAAAAACTCTAAAAATCTCTGTACCAATTCCGAATAAACTTTATTGAAAAGAAAACAAAATTTGCTATAGTGGACTAAAACATTGTAACCGGAATTATTTTACAAATGTCAATAAATCGCCTCGAAACAGCAGAAAATGCCAAAAATCGCACAGGAAAAAATTTACTATAGTGAATTAAACCATTTTCACTGGAATTCTTTTACGAATGTAAAAAAAAATCCTAGTAAAACGCGAAAAATCACAATAAAAATGGCTGAAAAATCGAGGAGATCTTTGCCTTATTTAATCGTAGAAATTCAGAGATTAGATATGGTGAAGATTACTATAGTTGTGCCCCATATGCAACTTATATCACACATATGCGCAACGCTCATCCCGAAGGGGTTACTGCACATTTGTTATGAAAATGTAATACACCTTATCCATTAATGAAACTATATTAATACGATTTATAAAAATATGAACTTTATTACATATTTTCCAAATTTAACGTATTTCAACAAGGAGAGGATTGTCAAAATGAAATATATATTTCTTTAACTTCTTTCGCTAACTCATATTTTCACAATTTTATTTTTATTGACTCCTAAAATTTCCATTTGCAGTCATCCATTTATTTCTTCACAATTCATGGGGGGGGGGGGGGGGTTAAATACTCTAACGTGACATCTAAAACATAAATAAATAATTAGGTAGGCATTATTATCAAGCAATATAATAGTTATTTAACCCCTTAACCTACAACTACGTGTGAGACACGTGGTCTTGTATTCGGAACAAATGTAAATATTACGGGCATGGCCCATGATGCAACGTTCGTGGTTTGTAATTTGATCAGCACAGACCAGGCTCGTGATAGATTCTTATTATCTCTTTGTATCATAATCAGTTACATGTTATTCTTGGTCATGTTTGCACTTTGAAATATATTTTCTTAAATATTAGAGAAGTATCCCCACAAGATGTTTTCGAAAAGAAGATTTTGTGATGTGAACAGTGAGAGTTATGGCGATACTTCTGCTACAGAAAATAACAGTGGTGACATTATACGTTCTGTACGAAAAAAATGCCGTTCAGCAATGCCAAACTTTCTAACACATTTTACAATACAAGAGCATCATATTTACAGGCATGATTATTGAAGTGATTTGTAATCGAACAGTTTTTCATTTTTTGATAAATGACTTTCATCTCGAGTTGTACCCGATTGTTGTTTCACGATGATAGTTGTTTTTCCTTTTGGAAATTCTGTTCAAAACGCCAACTTGGACAGCATTGTCTGAAAAATCTCCCGCCTTTATCGAAAAACGGAAAAAACAGTTCGATCACATAGTTCCGCAGTGAGAGCACCTTCCAATTCGGTACGTTAACGAACAGAAATAAATTAAAATTTTATTATAATATTATATAAAAATAGCCAATTTGGATTTTAGAACAGCCTTAAGAGTTTTATGATATTTATATCAGCATGTAATGTGTCTGTATAACACTTTTTACTTATTTTTGCATAACATTAGCTCGCAATTTGAGGGGAAGGGGTTAGAAAACCACAAAATTTGCATGACGTGTGGATGACTCCTTATGTTTTCACAATAGAGCCTCTTGTATTCAGGTTATTTTAGGATCATTTAAAATTGCAAAAGGAGCCGATATGAGAGTAACTATAGAAATAAAAGTCTCTCCTCTGAAAGGCGATGTTACACGGCCTGGACATTACTTTTTTCTGTAGACTCGGGTCGGGACTTGCATTATTTTAAGCCCTGCCCGGCGCAAGTTCAACGAAAGAAAATTGACTCGAGCCCGTATCGGATTAGCACTTATATATGATACGTTTTCACTAGTAAGAGATAAACATGTTGGTCTTAAGCAACAGCATACACTCGTTATGTAACTCAATGAAGAAATCAAAGTTTTTGCAGTCGTAAAATCATGATTAAGAGTGGAAGGTCAGGCCTCCGTCCATTGGAAGGTTTTCCGAAAAATAATAATCGAAGTCGTTAGATTCATCAAACATTTATTAGATGATCATAAAGTGCACCAAACTCCACTAGCCATATGTTATCCACGTTCGGGCAGTTGCTACGTCGTAAAAGGAAAACCACCAGATGTTACGTATTAGAACAGCATGACAAAGATTCAGGAAAGAAACTCTCCAGGTGACGTGGGTTATTTAAGCAACTTAAAATCGTCATCAAAACTCATCATCAAAATCTATCTCTCCTAGCCCATGCAACCGGTTAAATACTTGCAAAAACTGCACGCGTATGAATACAATGCAAGTGAAAGAGCAAATCCCGTAAAAGTAGCCGGAAGGACGCCATGAGATGCAGAATATGATAGGACCTAGCTCCAGAGGAAGGGGGAAAGCACGCGTGACGACGATGTGAACTATTTAGCCTCGGCGTCAGAATTATTACGCAAACAATGTTGGCGGGAGGCTGGCATGGAAATATGGGAAATCGAACACCAGAGAACAAATTCTATTAAAACATTCGAAACAAAAAGAATTTATTTTCAGAATAAAATGAAAAAAGTAATTTAATGGGTTTTATAAGATTAGACGAATGGATTTAAGTTTTTTAGAATAATAAAAGAATACGCATTTAAAGCATGGAAAAAAGATAAAAGATATTTAAGATAGTATTAAAGCTAAGTAAAAAAGGTAGATATTATAATAATTTGGAATAGTTTAATTAAGATAAAAGGGCGAAAATTTTTATTATTATACATAAATATATATATATATGTATATAACCATTAAAAAACATTACAAATTACCATAAAAAATAAAAAATAAATAAATAAATAAAATGAGCAGAAAAAGAAAAATGGAAATTTGTAGAACTTAGACAGAATCACCAGGTCCGAAATGCCTAAAGTTCCACAAATAACGTGTGTGGTTTCCATCTTCATATTATCCATAAAAAAGCTAAAGAATATGAATTTGGGACTACCAACACACAAAAAATAGAGAAATAAATTGTGTAAAACAAATAAGTTAAAAATAAAACATGATTATAAAGGATTAAGAAATAAAATACACACACACACACATATATATATATAAGGATGTTGTACATTTGTTGAACGAAATATTTAGAAATTTAATTTGCTTTAATAAACTATAGAAAAACATTTTTGAAAATGTATTTTTAATTCTTTACTGAGCTTTAAAATTACGATCTACTTTATCCCCACCCCCCTTTTTTTTTTTTTTTTTTTTTTTGTCATTCTAAACTGCAGAAGGTGTTCCAGCATTTTTGTAACAATTTTCACTTTCTCTATGGTTTGAGTTTAAATGAGGAAAAAAAACTATATGGAACCAATTCGAAATCGAATTTAATTATCGTCTGCATCATTAAGAATATTCTTTGCTGTAAAATGCCGCTAGAAAATAAACAATGGATAGAAGACTTTGTATTTGCGCTTTACGAAGAGAAATACTCTTATTCGATTATTTAAAAATGGTGTGAAAAGCATGCTTTTAATATTTCTATACGTAAAATAAATGACATAATTAATAAAAAAGGAAAGAAATGTAAAATTTTACATTTGACTGTGAGAAAGGTTAAAAAAAAAAAAAAAAATACATACCCGACCGCGTTTACCGCTTATTATATCTAAAGTCGCATCTCATGTTTTAAAAGAATATCCCCCCCCCCCCCCCCCTTTTCAAAGAACTATAGCAAAATCTTTAAACATCTCTATAGGAACTGTAAACAAAATTGAAAAATCATTTAAAGCTAATCCAAAAAAAAAAAAAAAAATCCCTGCCGGCCCGGCCTACAGGCAGAGGTAGATTTCGAAGTCAAATATACTAATTTCACAAACAAAAACTAAATCATGATTAGAGATAAATCCACTTTAACAATTTTATCCGGCCACTTTTGACGAGTTTTTATTTCATTTTTATATAATAGCTGGTTTTATAAGAATCATGTTAGGGCGGTATTCAAAAAAATACTTTTCCATGCTCAACAACTCGAAATTTTCTGGGATAATTCCAGATTCATTTTTAATATAAAAAAATATGAAACTTGCTGACTTGATTTTTGAAGAGATTTATAAGCGACCTGTGTTTTTATTTTTTGTTCAATTAATTAAAACTTGATATATAAACAATTATTTTCTCAGAAGAACAATATTTTTCGTTTCTAACACAATCGCTTCGGGAAATTCCATTCAAAATGCCCACTTTGACATCATTTTTTGAAATATATTCTGCCTCTATCCAAAAATCGATCATTACAGTACATTATATAGTTTCTGAATAAGCGAATCTACCAATTAAATGCGTTTGAAAGCAAAAATGAATTTAAAAATGAGTCAGAAAATAAGCAGTTTGGATTTGAGTGACAATGATTTTTCCAACACAATCCGCTTCGGTAGATTCGGTTCAAAGTGCCCTTTTTAACAGCATTTAAAAAAATATATTCTCCCTCTATCAAACAATCGACCATTACGGTAGTTTATATAGTTTCTGAGTAAGAAAACGTACCAATTGGAAGCCTTTGAGAGCAAAAATGAATTGTAAAATGAGTCAGAAAATAAGCAGTTTGGATTTGAATACACCCTTACTAAGATGATTTTTTTCTTCAACCGCTATGTATTTTTAATTTGTTTTTGCTGTAAGAATTGGTCCTATCCAAAACTTGTCTATATAGATGTTGTAGACAATATTAAGAAGATATATGATAAATTCATGGGAATTTTATATATTTTGAATTGACGGAGTTATGGATTTTTTAGGTAGCTTTCATTACAAAAAGCTACCTATTGCAGCCGTTCGGAGGAAAGCGATTTCAAAAAATTTTGGTATATTTTCATCGATCATGACCCCCAGACCCCGAAACCACCCTCCGTTCAAAATTGATATTTATATATATATATATCTGACATATGTCACACTGTAACTCTCGTAATTATGAACCGATTTTGATGTAATTCGGTGTGTACATAGTACATACCAATGTCTCGACCGAGTTCGTTTGACAGCTTCATCCGTCGTTTTGTTTCAAAATGGCGGCCTTTTAAAATTTTTAAAAAAATTTTAAATTTAAAATGTGGTACCAAAAAATTAAAAAATGGAAAAATATTTTTTTCTTATGTATTTGACCTTTATACAAAGATTCCGGAGCAGTTTTTGTTTCGTCTATATCTTAAAAAATGGCTGAGTTATAGCATTTTAGGTAGCTTTCTTTACAAAAAGCTACCTATTGCAGCCGTTCGGAGGAAAGCGATTTCAAAAAATTTTGGTATATTTTCATCGATCATGACTACCAGACACCGAAACCACCCTCCGTTCAAAATTGATATATATATATATATATATATATATATATATATCAATATATATATATATATATATATATATATATATATATATATATCTGGCCTATGTCACACTGTAACTCTCGTATTTATGAACCGATTTGGATGTAATTCGGTGTGTACATAGTACATACCAATGTCTCGACCGAGTTCGTTGGCCAGCTTCATCCGCCATTTTGTTTCAAAATGGCGGCCATTTAAATTTTTTTTTTAATTTAAAATTTGAAATGTGGTACCAAAAAATTGAAAATGGAAAAATATTTTTTTCTTATGTATTTCACCTTTATACAAAGACTCCGTAGCAGTTTTTGTTTCATCTATATCTTAAAAAATGGCTGAGTTATAGCATTTTGAATTTCTAGCGAAGCTGACATTTTGAAACGTCCTGAATTTTGTCACGCGATAAAAGGCGTATTTATGAACCGATTTGGATGTAACTGCGTTTATACATAGTACAGACCAATGTCTCGAACGAGTTCGTTGGCCAGCTACATCCGCCATCTTGTTTAAAAATATCGGCCATTTAAAATTTTAAGAAAAATTTAAATTTGAAATGTGGTAGCAAAAAATTGAAAATTGAAAAAATATTTTTTTTTATGTGTTTGACCTTGATAAAAAGATTCGGGAGCAGTTTTTGTTTCGTCTATATCTTAAAAAATGGCTGAGTTATAGCATTTTGAATTTCTAGCGTGGCTGACATTTTGAAACGTCCCGATTTTTGCCACGTGATAACAGACGTATTTATGAACCAATTTGGATGTACCTTGGTGTGTACATAGTACATACAAATAACTCAACCGAGTTCGTTGACCAGCTTCATTCGCCATCTTGTTTCAAAGTGGTGGCCACTTAAAAAAATTAAAAAAAAAATTTAAAATGAGATACCAAAAATTTGGAAAATGAAAAAGATTTTTTTTTTTGTATGTGTTTGACCTTAATACAAAGATTCCGGAACACGTTTTGTTTCGTCTACATCTAAAAAAATGGCTGAGTTATAACATTTTGAATTTCTATTGTGGCTGACATTTTAAAACGACCTGATTTTTGTCACGCGATAACAGGTGTATTTATGAACCGATTTGAATGTAACTTGATCTGTACTTAGTACATACCAATGTCTCGACCGAGTTCGGTGGCCAGCTTCATTCGCTTTCTTGTTTCAAAATGGTTGCCATTTTTTAAAAAATGTAATTTAAAATTTAAAATGAGGTATTAAAAAATTGGAAAATGAAAAAGATTTTTTTATGTGTTTGGCCTTGATACAAAGATTCTGGAGCAGTTTTTGTTTCTGAAAATTTGTTCTTTTGTTTATATCTTAAAAAGTGGTTGAATTATAGCACTTTGATTTTCTATCATGGCTAACACTTTGAAACGATCTTGTATTTGTCACGCGATACCACACTTATTCGCCTATTTCGATGGAAGAAGGCATGTGGATAGTATACATCAATATCTCGACCAAGTTCGCTGGCCAGCTTCATCAGCCATCTTGTTTCAAAATGGCGGCCATTAAATTAAAAAAAATATATATATTTAAAGTGAGGTGCAAAAAAATTAGAAATTGAAAAAGGTTTCTTTCTTAAGTATTTGACCTTGATATAAGGATTCAGGAGCATTTTTTGTTTGTCTTTATCTTAAAAAATGGCTCAGATATAGCAGTTTCAATTTCTAAAGTGGGTGACATTTTGAAAAATCCGATTTTTTGCCTGCGACAGCACTCGTATATATCAACCGATTCCGATGTGAGTGAGCATGTGCACAGCAATTACTAAGGTCTCGACCAAGTTCACTGGTTAGCCTCATCTACCATATTGTCTTAAAATGGCAGGCACTTTAAGAAATCGCCGAATTTGGCAGCCAAATATAAGTGACTTTAAATAAAAGCAGCTTGGATAAAGCTGACTAATTTCGCGAAATTCTCATTCATAATGATTTAGTATTGATAAAAAATAGTATTGAATCTCCTACATTCGATTTCCACTTAATTGAGCTTCGCGTGTTTGAATAATATAAGTTGGCTTTTTAAAAATAAGGAATATGAAAGCTACCTCTTCCTCCCGGCACTGGCCGGAAGGACTTTTGAATTTCTAGCGTGGTTAACATTTTGAAACGTCCTGAAATTTGTCACGCGATAAAAGGCGTATTTATGAACCGATTTGGATGTAACTTCGTTTATACATAGTACATACCAATGTCTCGACCGAGTTCGTTGGACAGCTTCATCCGTCGTTTTGTTTCAAAATGGCGGCCTTTTAAAATTTTTAAAAAAATTTAAAATTTAAAATGTGGTACCAAAATATTAAAAATGGAAAAATATTTTTTTCTTATGTGTTTGACCTTGATAAAAAGATTCGGGAGCAGTTTTTGTTTCGTCTATATCTTAAGAAATGGCTGAGTTATAGCATTTTGATTTTCTAGCGTAGCTGACATTTTGAAACGTCCTGATTTTTGTCACGTAATAACAGGCGTATTTATGAACCAATTTGGATGTACCTTGGTGTGTACATAGTACATACAAATATCTCGACCGAGTTCGTTGGCCAGATTCATCCGCCATCTTGTTTCAAAATGGCGGCCATTTAAAAAAATTTAAAAATTAAAATGAGATACCAAATTTGGAAAATGAAAAATATTTTTTTCGTATGTGTTTGACCATAAGACAAAGATTCCGGAACAGTTTTTGTTTCGTCTATATCTAAAAAAATGGCTGAGTAATAGCATTTTGAATTTCTATTGTGGCTGACATTTTAAAACGACCTGATTTTTGTCACGCGATAACAGGCGTATTTATGAACCGATTTGGATGTAACTTGGTCTGTACATAGTACATACCAATGTCTCGACCGAGTTCGTTGGCCAGCTTCATTCACCATCTTGTTTCAAAAGGATTGCCATTTAAAAAAATTAAATTTAAAATTTAAAATGAGGTATTAAAAAATTGGAAAATGAAAAAGATTTTTTTTATGTGTTTGGCCTTGATACAAAGATTCCGGAGCAGTTTTTGTTTCTAAAAATTTGTTCTTTTGTTTATATCTTAAAAAATGGTTGAATTATAGCACTTTGAATTTTTAGCATGGCTAACATTTTGAAACGATCTTGTATTTGTCACGCGATAACACACGTATTCGCCTATTTCGATGTAAGAAGGCATGTGGATAGTATACATTAATACCTCGACCAAATTCGCTGGCCAGATTCATCAGCCATCTTGTTTCAAAATGGCGGCCATTAAATTAAATAAGAAATTATATTAGATTGGTGCAGAATTGCGAAAGTTATCGTGTCCAGAAGAAAGTGATATATATATAGATAGATAGATAGATACATAGATAGATAGATAGATAGATAGATAGATATATAAAGTTTTTTACTGAGGGTGGTTTTGGGTTCTAGGGGTCATGAGCGGTGTAGATCTGCAAAAATTTTTCAGAAATTCCAACATAGGAACGATCCCAATAGGTAGTATTTCATACGAAATCTACCTAAAAATGTTCACCACCTAATGCGAAAACAAGTTTCTCAGCGTAAGACTATGTGCAGGTTGTTGTATGAAAATTATTTGGCAGGTGAAAAATGGAAATATGTAGTTACGATTAGTCAGTCTAGGATTAGGTTATACTTATCTGATTGCAATAGAAAAAAGTCCTTCCGGCCAGTGCCGGGAGGAAGAGGTAGCTTTCATATTCCTTATTTTTAAAATGCTAGCTTATATTATTCAAAACACACGAAGCTCAATTTAGTGGAAACCGATTATAGAATATTCAATACTAATTTTTATCAATACTAAATTATTATGAATGAGATTTTCGCGAAATTAGTCAGCTTTATCCAAGCTGATTTTATTTAAAGTAAATTGTATTTGATTTCCAAATATGGCGATATCTTAAAGTACCTGCCCTTTTAAGACAACGTGGTGGATGAGGCTAACCAGTGAACTTGGTCGAGACCTTAATAATTGATGTGCACATGCTCACTCACATCGGAATCGGTTGATATATACGCGTGCTGTCGCAGCAAAAAATCAGATTTTTCAAAATGTCACCCACATAAAGAAATTCAAACTGCTATATCTGAGCCATTTTTTAAGATAAAGTCAAAACAAAAAATGCTCCGGAATCCTTATATCAAAGTCAAATACTTAAGAAAGAAACCTTTTTCAATTTCTAATTTTTTTGCACCTCACATTAAATATATATATTTTTAATTTAATGGCCGCCATTTTGAAACAAGATGGCGGATGAAGCTGGCCAGTGAGCTTGGTCGAGACATTGCTATATACTATCCACATGCCTTCTTACATCCAAATAGGTTAAAAAATACGTGGGTTATCGCGTGACAAATATCAGGCAGTTTCAAAATGTCAGCCATGCTAAAAATTCAAAGTGCTATAACTCACCCATTTTTTAAGATATAGACGAAACAAAAACTGCCCCAGAACCTTCAATCAGTATCAAGGTCAAACACATAAAAAAACCTTTTTCATTTTGCAATTTTTTGACACCTCAATTTAAATTTTAAATTTTTTTTTACATGTTCCCTTTTGAAACAAGATGGTGAATGAAGCTTGCCTACTAACTCGGTTGAGGCATTGGTATGTACTATGTACACACCAAGTTACATCCGAATCAGTTCATAAATACACCTGTTATCGTGTGACAAAAATCAGGTGGTTTCAAAATGTCAGCCACAATAGAAATTCAAAATGCTATAACTCAGCCATTTTTTTAGATATAGACGAAACAAAAACTGTTCCGGAATCTTTGTATTAAGGTCAAACACTTAAGAAAAAAATCTTTTTCATTTTCCAATTTTTTGATACCTCATTTTAAATTTAAAATTTTTAAATTGCCGCAATTTTGAAACAATATGGCGGATGAAGCTGGCCAACGAACTCGGTCAAGACATTGGTATGTACTTTGTACATACCAAGATACATCCATATGGGTTCATGAATACGCCTGTTATCGCGTGACAAAAATCAGGACGTTTCAAAATGTCAGCCACGGTAGAAATTCAAAGTGCTATAACTCAGCCATTTTTAAAGATATAGACGAAACAAAAACGGCTCCTGAATCTTTGTATCAAGGTCAAACACATAAGAAAAAAATATTTTTCAATTTAAAATTTTTTGGTACCACATTTCAAATTTTAAATTTTTAAAAAAATTTTAAACGGCCGCCATTTTGAAACAAGATGGCGGATGAAGCTGGCCAACGAACTCGGTCGAGACATTTGTATGTACTATGTACACACCAAGTTTAATCTAAATCGGGTTATAAATACGAGAATTACAGTGTGACAAAGATCAGATATATATATATATATATCAACTTTTGAACGGAGGGTGGTTTTGGGGTCTGGGGGTCATGATCGATGAAAATATACCAAATTTTTTTGAAATCGCTTTCCTCCGAACGGCTGCAATAGGTAGCGTTTTGCAATGAAAGCTACCTAAAAGTTCGATTTACTGCCAAAAAAGAGTAGAAAAAGACCTAAAATGTTGGTTCTGAGAAAATAACGAAAGTTTGTCTAAAGGTTTTATAGCTATTACTGGATTTTCTTATAATGAAAAACTTAAAATAAGCAGAGAAAAAAATAACAAGATGAACTCGGATTACTATCAGAAATATGTTTTAACACTTGTTTTTAAAGAAGAAATTCCATCACTTGACGCAAACAGTCTTCATTTGTTAAGTTGAAGGCTACCAGCCATACCTCTTATCCGAAAACCTACTCCTATATCTTTAGAGAAAATGAGAAATGAAACTGGAATTGAGGCTGTTCTATTGAAATACATCCCACTCAAGTCCCTCGCCGTGACTCCTGTGGATCACTGTGCATTTGGAATTTAAAACAAGCTCTTTATAAGGGGGGGGGGGATCACTGTGAATTTGGAATTTAGAACAAGCTCTTTATAAGTGGCATCGCAAAACATTTGATGGATTCTGGAAGAGTGCGATCGAGGAGTGCAACAAAATCAACCTTGATATTTTAAGAAAAGCTCATTTGTCTTTGAAATCAAGATGTATTATGATTACGTTAGATTAATTTTTAACACAATTGTTCAACTGGTAAATAAATCATATCAGTTGTAAATTTCCAAATGGGTGAAAAAAGTCCGCGCCAGGAGTCGAATCAGGGATGTCTTGGCTGAATCCGCCAATGCTCTACCAACTGAACCATCCCGGATGAATCTGGAGGACTAATTTACCCAACTAACCTTTAACGATCACAGCATCTCGTCTGATATCTGAATCAGCTCAACAGAATAAATCGTAGGTTTTTTATGGAACTGCAGTAAACGCTGCATGCGTAATCAGATCAGATGCTGTGATCGTTAAAGGTTTGCTTGGTGAATTACTCCTCCAGATTCGTCCGGGATGGCTTAGTTGATAGAGAGTTGGCGGCTTCAGTTGAGACATCCCTATGGTTCGAATCCTGGCCTGGACTTTTTTCACCCATTTGGAAATTTACAAATGATATAATATGATTAGTTCAACAAAGGGGTTATCAGATTGAACCTATTAGACAATAAAATTCTTATATTTGCCAACTGCGAAAAATAATCGAGTTCAACGTTTCCGGTTTTAGGCTAATATCTTTAGCATTATAACGGGCGGGGCCAATACAGTTTCCTACGTGTCCGAATTGAACTTTTACCAGGCCAGGTCAATAAAGTTTTCGTACGGGCTGGATCCGGGCTTGGAAATTTTGTCACGTGCAAACCTCTGATAATCCTGTCTGTTTGCAGTAACACAATAGAAACCTTTTGATCGGATAACTTTCACATGGGAAAGAAATTACGTATTTTATTACTGTTACTAGCTATTTAACGTTCTATGCATGGGAGTTCATGAATTTAATTCTAAAACCAAAATTAAAAATAACTATTCGATTTAGAAAAATATTTTTTTACTACTGTGCATTTTTTTAATGAAATTTAATTTATCATGTTGCTATGGCAGCAGAGGATAAAATGATATCTTTGGAATAAGGGAATAAATAGAATAAAAAGTTTTGTTGATATTTGTGATAAAATGTTTTTCTTTATTTTTTAAAAACGGTAATGATTAAGTGCAATTAAATAATCTCTAATTATTTGCATATTAGGTAAAAGAATTATCGCAATACCCACTGCAGCTTCTTAGTATTGTAGCGTGGCGTACGTAATATGTATATCTCACATTGCAGTAAACATTTAGAACTGTTTAGAACTCGCGCGATAACGGGTTGAACATAAAAAGGCAAAAATTCGTCAAAAACATCTAAAAAAAATCTATATAAAATTTTCGAATTTTCTGCCACAATTGTTCATGAGCCCCCTACCAGCAACCCGTGTGCCAGATTTCGTAGCCCTGTGCCCTGTGGTTTCCGAGTTTTTGAGGTTACATTGGTACGCGCACGGATTTTAATAGGGTAGATTCATAGACATTATTTAATTCTCTGAGACCATGTAGCGGTAAGTTGGAAAAATAAACATTGGATATTCATTTAGCAAGTTGTTAAAAGGTGCCCGGTTCAAATCTCGGTACACCCGAAACATTCCGGGCTTGGGATGTTGTTCTTGGGATTGGTCGCATTCCACTTTTAATTGAGATCCTGATCTGTCTAGTGAGATAATAAAAAGGGGAAGAAGAGCACCTTTTACTGGAAAAGATGGGATCTAAAACGAAGAGGAGGAAAAAATGATTACAGTTACAAAGGTGAAAGTTACGTGTACGTAGGATAACTAGAAGACTACAAAACTAAGAAAAAATTATGTGTATAGTAAAAAAATGCTCCACATGGCGGTGGGAGCAAGAGTCTGCTAAAGCTTAGATGGCATAGGCCCAGGAGCCTAAAAAGGTAAAATTCGAGAATAGAAAACAGCATAAAGGGGGTTGGAGGTGAAAAATTGGAAATGGACAAAAACTCTTAAGTCTCCTGTCCCTGCCGGCGAAGGCACTCACGAGCTAATGTTAATCCTATGAAGACTGATTTATCTAATATCTCGTTTGCATTTCGACATTTTTAAATATATTTCTTTTTGCATTGGATAGCCGAGGTCCCCCTCTACATCGCACCTTTTTTACTTTTTTTTTATTTTGGTCGCAGGTATTTTTTATAAAGTTACTTTCACTTTCAAAACCGGTTCTGAAAATGAAAGTGTCATTCTGAAAAATATCTGCAACCAAAATCGAAAAAGTAAAAAAGGTGCGATGTAGAGACGGATATCCAATATCTCGGCTATCCAATGCAAAAAAAAAAAAAAAATAAATAAATAAATAAATAAATAAATAAATAAATAAAAAATGTTGAAATGCAAACGAGATATTAGAAAAATCCCTCCCCATAGGGTTAGCATTAGCTCGTGTGTGTCTTTGGCGGCAGAGAAGGAGCCTTAAAGCTGTTCTCAAATCCAAAGGGTCCATTTTCTGACATAATATTTAATTCATTTTTGTTCGGAAATGCATGAAACAAACTAGAAGGTGTTGTTATTCAGAAACTATGTCATCGAACTGTTTTTTTTTTTTTTTCGTTTTCTTGTAAACGCAATAGATCTTTCAGAAAATACTGTCAAAGTTGCCATTTTGAACTGAATTTCCGAACGAAAGAAGAAAATCCAGTCAGTAAGGGGAGAAAAATGCCGTGTCACGTGATCAAAATTGCTCATCTCAATAGGTAATTGATTGATCAAAAAATGGAAAAAACAGTTCGATTCCAAATCACTTCCATGGTCAGGTTTTCCAATTTTATATCTTTCCGTTAAAAAATGAATTTGTAAATGTGTCAAAACGTTTTGCGCTTGTTGAGCAGAGCAGTTGAGAACAGTCTTAATATCTCACAAACTAAGGCCCCTACTGAAATAAATAAAGGGAGATTTAAGGACGACGACCAAATGGTACTAGTTTGAGATACCCCACTAGCAGAGGGGAAATGAAGGGTAAAGATAGCGTTAAAAATTATATATAAGAATAGGGTAGGTCCAAAAGTTAATAAAGGGGAAAACTGTCAGGACCGTGATTACTGAGAAAAACGAAGGGGGGGGGGGCTTGGGGAGAAGAGAGATGAGAAAGAGAAAATCTAATTGGGAGAGGGGGAGGGACAACTAAAAAACACCTGAAAAAAACAGAGCAAACTCCGAAAGAGTCGAAAAAAGATAGTGTCCCTTACAGAAAGTGCATACGCATGCAACTAAAAAATAAATCCACTGTGAGCAGCGTCCCAGACTGGTGGATCAAAACTGCAATGCCTCCCTACGAAGGCTGTTTCCCCGCTTGCTCTTTCCGAGTTTCGTTTTGAATTTCGAATGGCTAACTTTTGGCGAATTTTTAACACAGCAACCTTGGAGGGAGACATTGCTGTTTGCGTTTAAAACCACGTGCTTTTGTTCTAGTCTTCATATCGCTGCGGTAGCTTATCTAAAATTTTATCAGTTATTATATATTAAATCGGAACAGAAAGGATTTCATATAAGAAAATGGATAATTCTATTTCATGTACTGTACGTACCCAGGGTGTTAAAATCAGAAGAAGCAAGAGAGAAATTCCGGATAAATATCACTTGACATTTTAATCATTAATTGAAGATCGCAGACGATAAAGATGGTATGTGAAAAAAATGAGTTAATCGTATGACTGAAGTTAATCAATGGTCATCTATCAAGCTATCATCTGTAAATTACCATTTGAAAAAAACTAATACTCACAGTTATTTTAATTGATAAAGGAGGCATTTGGCAATAAACGCAAATAGATATTTGGAACTTTGCAGCTCATTTTCTTAAAATGATCATTGTGTCTCATACCACCTTTATCATCTGAGATCTTCAATTAGATTAACTAATTAGATTGAGAATTGATTTAATAGCTAATCAGAGCGATTGAATTTAAATTAATCATTAGTCTATGCTATGAGTAGAATTTAAACGAACTTTAACCAGTCAATCTTTAGTCATGATTGAAAACCTAATCGGTAATCTAATTAAATTTTGCACCACCTCGTTACACTGCACATATAGGAGAGACCGGGGTTAGTAGGCGCAGTTTTTAGTTATTGATTTTTATTAATTTTTTGTTTAAGTCTTTTGTGAAACTTTACTTTTAAAGAACAGGCATTGGGCTATAAATACCGGGAGTTTTGAATTTGTAGCTTTAGTAGTTTATGTTTAGCGGAAGCCTAAAGTAAAAGGAAAATTGTGTGCCAACCTACCCTGTCACGGGGCAGGTTGCCTATACCTATGGGGTACGTTGGCACACGCTTTATAAAAATTTGAATGAAACTCAAATAAGACACGCAGTTAAGAGAAATCAATTTCATTATTACCAGTAAGTTTAAACAAAGTAAGTTTTATCGCCGTACAATGTAAATTCTAAATTATACAGACATGCAAATAATGAGTAAAACATTAACATTGAATAACTTCTATCCTACTCGATATCATCATCAGAGTTACAGTCGTCACAAATAAAAAATCGAGTGTCTCCGTTTGGGCAAGCCTCGTGTGCCCAAAATCTTGCATTGCAACCACTTTTCTCTGTGTCTGCTGTTTTTCAAGCTACCAGCATATACTAAAAACCGAGCCAACTTGCACCGTGTTCAATGCGCCTACTAGCCCCATAATAAATTTCTTCACAAAAGGACACGTAACCATCTAAGCATAAATAATCCAAGTAAATCACATATGGGGTAGGTACAGTTAATCATACACTAATAAAAACTGCACACGTTAAATCGCAATTCTTAAGGTAAGTATTAGAAATTAGAAAAAGAATGAAGTAACAAAAAATTACTTGCGAGTGCAAAAACCAGAAAAATCGTAATAAATGTCCACTGCACGTAGGTAACACTGCAAAACTACAATGAGGATTGTAAAAAGCAAGAAGAAAGATACTCTGTGACTGGTTGCGCAATCTATCCACAAACAGGCGATTTATGAGGACTGCGCCTACTTACCCCTGTAGCCAACTAGCCCCGGTCTCCACTATATATTGAAAAAGCAGATTAAATAAAGGTTTAAATTATATACACAATAAAACCCCGGTTATCCGAAAAGCATGGGACAAAAGCATTTTCGGTTAACCGGGGTTCCGTAGGCATTTTCGGATAACCGGGGTTCCATAGGAATTTCCGAATAACCAGGAGGCTTATGGTGAAAACTTGTTTGATGAAAAGCTGTGATCGATAAGTTGTAGTACAAGAAGATGCAACAGCATCAGATGTGTTGTTATTTAAAAAGTGGCGTGATAAAGTAGCATTGAAACGATGCAAAGTTGAAAAACAAAAGAAAATTACAACATATTTTGTAAAAAAAATTAAGTGTTGTGCGTGTCTATCCAGGGCCCGACTTAGACAGCGGGGGGCCCTGGGGCAAGTATTATTCGGGGGGCCCCCTTCACCCTTCTATCTTTTGAAAATTTTTGTGACTTATGCTGAAGTGACTAAAACTAAACTTTATACATATTGTATGTATACACAAATTTCATACCAAGTACTATTCACATTTATATACAGAATAGCACAAGAAAGATAACTTTAAGAAACTATAAAAACATTTTTTTTTTCGGTTATAAGAATATAAAAGTAAATGTGAGCCGTTAAAATGTAAATACAGTTCTTTCAGGCATTATTGGCTATTTGTGTTAATATTTTTCTATTTAACTTAAACTTTGTATTCAATCAATATGCATATGGGCGATTCCATCATATGGAAAGGCAAGTGGTGGCAGGTATTTAATAATAATAGCAACAAATTTCAGTACTTGTTATGTTGTTAATTGCATTCCTTGTGATGCCCTAAAGTACTTCGGTATAAAATTTCATATTATGACAAATTCTTTTAAACAAAAAGCAACAGATAACAGATGTGTGATATTGCAGCAATATTTTTATTTAATTTATGTATTTAAAAAAAATCTTTATCAAGAAATCGTTACGGAGGAAATTAAATATCACAAATTGAAAAACACTTTAAATTACAATCTCGTCACTTTTGGTCATTTTTTTGTCATTTGACTCCTCTTTAACCAAAACTTATATCTGCTCTTGGGGGGCTCCTCAAATCAGGGGGTCTGGGGCAGCTGCCCCGCATGCCCCTGCATTAGTCAGGCCCTGTGTCTATCTAATAAAGTGCCCGAAATTACGCGATGGACAAAATAAGTATGTTGACTCTGTTTATTTATTTCATAAAGAACATGCTTTTTTAGCACTATTTCTGCCAGTGTCCAATAAAACCTTTCAAAGTTTTGATTTTTACTTTATTCTTTATTGTTATTAACACATACATCTGACTTGTGTGCTTGACATCTAGGTCCGCTTATAAGTCATCGTCAATATACAGGGACTAGATAGCACAATGAAATTTACAACACTGAGAGATTACATCCGGGAGCTCCTAAAAGAGTATGCAATGGAGCCAGCGAGAGTCGAACTCGCAGACCTCTGCCGCACTCTCAATGCTTGGCGGCTGGCAGCGCGGTGTCCTAACCGCTCGGCCACCGAGGCCCCGATTTTTACTTATTTTGCTTTTAATTTTCAAAGATAATAAGTATTAAAACAACTCTTCAATGTATTAAAAATGATTCGGAATTGTTTTGATCTAAAACTTACAAATAAAATAGCAATCATACTGGCAGTGCGGTGTCCCAACCGCTCGGCCACCGAGGCCCCGATTTTTACTTATTTTGCTTTTAATTTTCAAAGATAATAAGTATTAAAACAACTCTTCAATGTATTAAAAATGATTCGGAATTGTTTTGATCTAAAACTTACAAATAAAATAGCAATCATAAATCAAAATATATTAAAAGGTGTCATTTGACATCTGTAAAATTAGAGTTGACAATAAAAATTTTCACATTTAAAAAGGACTTTGAGGAATTTTAAGGTCTGTCGGATAACCGGGGTTCTACTGTATATATATATATATATTCTCTTCCACTGTTATCCCACATTTATTTATTTATTTACTAGCTGACCCGCCCGGCGTTGCCCGGGCCCGTGATAGTATTCTTATATGAACCTGAAATTTGTATGATTTTAAATCTTTAACTTGATTTTGTCTGAAATACGTACCCGCTCATTGTGTGAAAATGGGGGAGAAGCTGCTAATTGTTGAGATTTGTTATATAATTTTTTTAAATAATTTGGGGTAGTAATGAGTAATTTGGGGTAGTAATGAACAAATTAAAGCTTTAAAACGCCCTCTACTGATGAGAATGAGTTAAGAGGGTACTTAACTCATTGAAGAAATGGATTGGGGGGGGGGGGGGGGCTGCTTAGTAATGTACAGGCCAAAAGCTTTAAAACGATATGTCATATGAAAAAATCCATTTCAGCCCCCTCCCCCATGGTGAGAATGTCCCCTAATAGCCTGGGGTCAATAATAGATCCCACCAATGGAAGACCTATGAAGAGTTTCACCTTCAAGCCTTCAAATGAGGTCTAATCTCGCTTTAGTCTAATTAGGAACTGAGTTATAATATTGACTCCCCCCCCCCCAAATTCGAGTGAGGGGGGAGAAAAGTTTATGATATGAAAGAATGGGCAAGGGCTTTCCCATGATATACCACATAAGGGTTTCTGAAAAAGTTTGAAAATTGCCCTACCGTGGGTTCACTCTCGCGCCC
Organism: Maratus speciosus; assembly: GCA_963932465.1. Lineage (NCBI taxonomy): Eukaryota > Metazoa > Arthropoda > Arachnida > Araneae > Salticidae > Maratus > Maratus speciosus. The sequence continues at coordinate 488,063,944 of OZ010796.1, read as the reverse complement.
CTGGAATTTACCCACCCCCCTCTTTGAAATTTTTATATTTAACACGTAACTGGAGACATGAATTTCCTTACGCGATCAGAGACATAGAGTCAAAAAGACTCCAATGTTATTTTTCGCTTTTGTCTTTTGTAGACAACACTGGAATTTATTTTGGAAACGCAATATATTCTGGAAATCATCTAATGATAAAAAAACTACTTGATGGTACTGAGGAGATGATTTTATTCAAGGAGAAAACCCACGTGATAATCAGAGCCAAAGAACAACGCGGAGTCATTTTGACTCCTGTCTCCAATTACGGGTTAATAAATAATATTTATCGGAGGTCTCCGTCGGAAAACAACATGTAAAGGATACTTATTGCAGAAAACGCTCCGGTTTTAAGAAAAATTATCGTGCCCCACCTCCCTCCCCCGAAATTCAACTCTCCCACCTTCTTTAAAATTTTTAAGTGTTATCAAATATCTCAAATGTTGAAATCGATCCAAAAAATCGGACGTAAAATAATAGTTAATGGACAAACGCTTTTGTACAAAACTGCACGGTTTTAAACATTTCTTTCCCTCCTCCCCTCCCCCCGAAATTCAACTCCGCCTCTTTCATTAAAATTTTTAAGTTTATCAAATATCTGAAATTTTAAAACCGATCCAAAAAATCGCAAGTAAAATAAAGATAATTAGTGGAGGAAGCTTAGATTTAAATAATGTGCCGTTGCCAAGACTTTCTTTTTCATTTTAAAAGTCGATATTTTGGTAAAATAAAGAGTTACTTATCAGTTTTTAAGAAAATTGTATATTCGTAATTAGCGTAAAAAATTAGGCACAGATGCATAAGTTTAAAATCTTTAAATGCTGTATTTTAAAAAATTTGATACACTCCAAAAAAATACTAGTCTAAAAATTATCTTTTTTTTTTAATTCCATATCGCGTGTCTGACTTTTAAAATGAGGCTTTCAAAAGAATTATCCAATTAATGAAGTAATAATTAATTCGTAAACTTTTGATTAACCGATCGTAACGAAATTTAGATATTCGTAATCAGCGAAAAAAATTGCACAGAAAAATTAAATCTATAAATTTAATATTTAAAATTTTTTATAAGCTTTCAAAAAGTCCAGTAGACAAAGGCGACAATCGTCTGCGTTACAAACACCTGCACTGTCTGTGAAATATTTCTCGAAAATCTGCATTTCTTTTTAAGGAAATAAAAGTAGTTTTTATAAATAGATTTTTCGTGGATTTTTTTAATTTTTGTAACAATACCGGAGTAATTTTTAGAATTTCTGAAAGGGGAATTTTTTTTGCGTCTGTCTGTGCTATTTTCGAGCTTTTAGGCTCGTTAGATTTTAAAATACGACCTCTTTAAAAAGGTCCAGTACATTTATCGCTCTTAGCAACCCTTCATTCAGCAAACCCTCGATCTCTCTTCCAGTTGTTCGAAGAAATTGTCTGCGGTTTGATAAAAATATATACTTTAGTTGAATTATAAAAACTTTTCCATTCTTTTAATTGGGGTTTTTAATTAATAACTCAACTAATCATCAGAAATTTAAAATTCTGATTCTCAGGTGCATTAGGTAAGGCCTTGGACTATCTTCACAAAAATTTTCAGCCTCGTACGTGCCGTAGATTTCGCTAGTCATCGCAGACACAGACGCACAGAGTGGAACTTTCTTTTATTAGTATATATTATTCAGTCAGTCTGCATTACAATCCTAAGCGGGTAGGTTGCACCCAACCCGAATCCGGTAAAAAAAAAAAATGCCCACCCGAAACCAGAGCATTTCAACGCAAACCTGAAGTGAAAAAAAAAATTCCAGAATTTATTTCAATTATAGAAAAGTAGTCTACAAATATGTGTAATATTAATTTTATAATTTTATGAATATATACACTAGTATGCAAAAATTAAGGACGGGGCAGATAAATTAGCATAAAAGCTGAAAAAGGCAACAGAACGAAATGAAAGACCAATCAGGAGACAGACCTGCAACAAATGCAGTAGGACATGCGCATATATGGCATATGACGTAAAAGGAGGAGGTCATAAGGGGATAAAGTACAGAGGTGGTGGACGTTCAGCAATTCGGTGAAATCTATTGCACGGCGTACAGTGATTTCACCGAAGGGTTTTTTTGCTACTATTGTGTGGTGTGGACAAAAGGCAATCCAGGAGATGTCATCTGAATGACCTTACACGAGATCGCATCATTGGGAGATTGGAAGAAGGTCGAAGTGCGACAGAAGAGTTCGGGATCACTCACAGCATTGTTTCACGAGCATGGAGTGCATTTCAAACAATGGGAACAACTGTCCGAGCATTCAGCAATGGTAGCTCACGAGCAACAACAACAGCGGAAGACCGTTATATTGTCCTACAGGTGAAAAGAAACAGACGGCACGCGGCAGGCAGCTGGAGAAATCGCAAGGCAGATGGAGCAGACTACTGGACGACGGATATCACGTTTTATCATGGCTAGGAGGCTGCATAAAGGTGGTCTATACACACGACGACCAGTACGGTGTGTGTCATTAACGCCTGCTCATTGGGGACTCCGGCCAGAAACACAAGAACTGGACACAACAGGAGTGGGGTCGAGTACTCTTTACGGATGAGAGCCGATTCAATCTGACGAGCGATTATGGACGTATACACATCTACCCGTAATCACACCTCCAACACCATCGAAAGGGACTGTTTTGGAGGTGCCAAAGTTCTTGTTTGGGGCGGTATCACGTTTGGTAGCCGTACGAACCTCCACGTCTTCCAAGGAGGTTCAGTTTCTGGAGCCCACTATTGCGCCGAGATTCTCTTGCCTCCCGTGCGTCTGTTTTACTTCCTCTTCATAGACAACAACGCTCCCCCTCATCGTACAGCGGCTGACGAAGGGCTCTTGGAGACAGAAGATATTCAACGCATGGATTGCCCTGCAAAGTCCCCGGACCTAAATCCCATAGAACACGTATGGGACCTTCTCCTGAAACGCTTGGCAGCACGTGACTAGGCAATCGATGTCTCATCAGCTCATTGACAACCTCGTCCTCAGCATGGACAGACGACAGACGTTGTAAATCCTGCATCGCAGTCAGGGGTGACCATATCCCCTATTAGAGACTCAATTTTTCTTGCCAGGTGCTTGTAAGATGGACGTTTCTGTCTTCTCTGCTGTTGTGCTCCAAGTGACCTTTTAAATAAAGTGCTTCTGTATCCTTTTGATTCCTTGTTTAGATGGTTTTTATCAATTGTCCCATATTTTCACATCTTGGAGATCTTATGGTACGATTTCGGTGTATGTGGAAAACTTCTGTATGACGTTACATTCGAAAAACTCTCTCGTCCTTAATTTTTGCACACCAGTGTATACATTCATTAGTATATATATATTTTTTTTTTCAATAGAAAAATATTAAGGACTTTCTTTAAAAAAATCGGTTCACCCCGAACGAATCAAAACTCATCCCGAAACATTTAAAGTCGACCCGATACGCAGCGAAAAAAAAATATCTGTGTTCTACTGACAAAGAAAAAAAAAAAAAAAAAAAAAAAAAAGACACTATTTTGAAATCAGAATAAATTACAGATTAAATATATGAATAAGTTTATTGATATGTAATGTGTCTATTTTTTTTTATGGAAAATGAGTTAGTTGAAACATTTCTCTGGTTTTATAAATTGGTATAAGTCCTTCTGTATTTTGCATTTTGTTTATCATCTTCATAAATCCATCCAGTACTTTTCCTTTAGTTGCAGCTTGTACTGTAGTATGATCATTCTTATGAATTAAAACATCTCCTCTCTCAAATCCTATTTCTCTTTGTGACTTTGAATTATGGTTATAAATTGCTTTTCTTGATGCTGGTGTTATCCAAGCGTAATGGTGAGGTATATCAAGGCTAGATACCTTGTCTGATGCATCAGGAGAACTTTCATCCATAGCTAATTTGAGTTCATAGGCTACTCGACATACCTGTAAAAAAAAAAAAATGGCAGAATAATTATGCATACCAGCAGTAAAACATTTCAGCGTTAATCCTTCAATTTTTTAACCGAGTTCCAAAAAAGCAGGTTATATAATTCATTTGTATATATATATATATATATATATATATATAATACAGGGTGCAATATGTTGTCTATCGCCGACCTTTAATTTCTCAACCGTTGATCGTAGACATATATTTCCAATTACAAAAACGTTTCAAATGAGGTAAATATTCATGTTGTGGCATTATTTAAAGTAAAACATCAATTTTACAAAAATTACGAAATCTAACTTTTTATACGGTCCCCCAGTCCCTATAGTTATATTTAGTAAACGTTTACACATATCATAACAGATATAACACAAAAAGTTTGACATGTGTACTACAAAAATTGACAGAGTTATTAAATTTCAAAGTTTGAGATTTTTTCGCATGATTTTGTCTTTCAATGAGGAATCAGTTAAAAGATTAATTAAAGTAATTCGAGATCAAAATCAGGGTGCAATGTCCTTTTTACGGCGAAACCACCTTTAGCCGGTATCGCCAAATTGGGGTATCACCAAAGAGGGTAATTTCATTTAAAAAATTTAGCTGACTTTTAGGGGTCGTATACAAAGCGAAGAATGAAATATTGAAATTAAACTGAAAAATAAATATCAGTTTATTATAATATCAGAAAACGGTCTACCATAAAAAATGAGTATGTCAAATGACGGAATCTACTAGAGATACTGCTCATAGTGTTCTCCATTGGTGGCAATGCACAATTGAATGCGTGACAGTACTGAGTCCTGGACACGTTACAGCTCAGCAGGTGTGTAAACTGTGCGACAATCAATGATGATGCGCTGCTTCAGATAAACCAGAGAAGTGGTCTCAGTCACATAGACCCATCCCTTGATGTAACCCTATAGGTAAAAATCCATGGGTGTCAAGTCCGGTGAAAGCGGTGGCCACTCTACCGGACCACCATATCCAAGGATCTGTTGACGGAATTCGGTGGCCAGATACGCCCGGACGTTTGATGTTTTGTGTGGAGAGGGCTCCATCCTGTTGAAACCATACTCGGTATACATGTCGGAGAGGCAGATCTTCATACCAATCACGTACCGTGTTTGTAGCAAATGCAGATGGTGATCGCCCGTTAAGGTTCCATGGTAGAAGATGGGTCCAACAATCTGGGATCCCCATATACCGCACCACACGTGTCGTACTGCGCGGGCGATGTGGAGGTTTTCCAGAGACCAGTAATCCACATTGAGCACGTTCACAATGCCACCCCGTATAAACAATGACTAATCTGTCACACAGAATGTCACAAAGGAATGACGGATTTTCCTCTAAGGTGTTGAGCATGAAATTACAATAAAAAAATCGTCGTGTGTGGTCACCCAGCATCAATGCTTACACCAGTGTCGGATAGGCTATGGATGCTCATCAAGTGCATGTAACAAATGCCAGACATGCTGACCACATGCGTCGCTTATTTTCGGCGAGTTCAATTGTGGAATTAAAAGGGCGAAACCCAGCACCTCCTCCGGTGTCACTCGAACATTACACCTTGCCTGTCTACTTGTTGTGGATCGTGGTGAAACAGAGCCGGTCTCTCTAATATGGTGCAATGCTTTAGTTATAGTTTCATGCGTTGGATGTAGATCCTTAGGGAAACGTTCTGAATAAACACTCGCAGCCTCTCTGTCATTCCTTTGACATTCACCATAAATATCATTTCGTCATATTGCATGCATGCGTAGCTTGCCATAACGATCTCAGCGCTGGCTAGCATGTCCACTGCTAGATGGCTCGTGTTTTATCCCGAACGTGTGGCGCTGCGGTACTATTGTAATTTTCATAATCCCAATTTTCATGCTCGCTATAGCTCGGCTGGTCGTTTTTATTCCGCTGCCAATTATCTAGTCTTTAGAGAGTATGTTTTATTTTCCGGTTGTCGATTCTACCTACTTTGACGTTTGAAGGTTGTTCGACCCATAAAAGAGTTAAACAACACTTTGAGCAGTATCTCTAGTAGATTCCGTCATTTGACATATTCATTTTTTATAGTAGACCGTTTTCTGATATTATAATAAATTGATATTTATTTTTCAGTTTAATTTCAATATTTCATTCTTCGCTTTGTTTACGACCCCTAAAAGTCAGCTAAAATTTTTTAATGAAATAACCCTCTTTGGTGATACCCCAATTTCGCGATACCGGCTAAAGGTGGTTTCGCCGTAAAAAGGACATTGCACCCTGATTTTGATCTCGAATTACTTTAATTTATTTTTTAACTGATCCCTCATTGAAAGACAAAATCATGCGAAAAAATCTCAAACTTTGAAATTTAATAACCGTCAATTGTTGTAGTACGCATGTCAAACTATTTGTGCTATATCTGTTATGATTATGTGTAAACTTTTACTAAATATAACTATAGGGACTGGGGAACCGTACAGAAAGTTAGATTTCGTAATTTTTGTAAAATTGATTTTTTACTTTAAATAATGCCACAACATGAATATTTAACTCATTTGAAACGTTTTTGTAATTGGAAATATATATCTACGATCAACGGTTGAGAAATTAAAGGTCGGCGATAGATAACATATTGCACCCTGCATATAATTAATGAAAAATTATTGCATAACTGGCGCGAAAAGCAGCTCATATCAAATGCAACAAAATGTATATCATCAATTGATGAAATATATATATATATATATTGTTAGAGTGATGTAATCGCACATTACATTTCATGAAATCATTTGGTTTCGGTTCTATCACGTCATTAACTTAAATAAAACTGATTGGTTCTCTTATTAGCAATTATTATTGACTGTCTTATTAAAGGACCCTATTGGCCTTCCTAGAATCCTTTCAAAATGTTATAAATATAGGTTACTTTCTTTTGTGCCTCACTGTATTCTTCGATTTTCATGTGTGATTGACTCTCTGTAAATAAAACTTCTATGTACGATCAAACGGCCTTATCTTTCAACGCAGCAACATTTCAACACGGATTTTTTTAACAGCAGATCGTGGTTTATGCGAAAATTCTCTCTCTACTTCTTTTCTAAGATTTCAATGCGTTGATCGCAAAAGTAGGTCAATCACACTAGGATTTATTGCTCGGGAGTTTTTTTTTTTCTTCAGTGAGAAAATACGAGTAATGGCTTTAAACGAAAAAGAATATGCAGTCACGGCATTTGAAGGGAATAACTTTCCAATATGGAGCAGAAGGGTAAATGCAATATTTTCTGCAAAAGAGATGGACGATTATTTAGAAAGAGAAGCAGATTTATCAAAAACTGAAGAAATAAGTAAATCAAAAAAGGCTTATGCGCTATTGCTAACGCTTCTAGATGATCGAATTTTAGCTTCGCTTCAAAAAGAGGATACGGCGAGCAAAGTATGGAAAACTCTTTAAAGTACGTATGAAGCTAAAGGAGCTGTTAATCAAATACTAACTCGAAAAAGACTAGCCAGAATGAGAAAGAATAAAGACACTTCAATGAGACAACATATCGATGAAGTTATAAAATTAATTACGGACTTACGGATATCTGGTGCTGAGGTAGGGGATACAGATTCTATTGTGTACATTCTGATGTCCTTACCGAAAGATTATGAAGCGGTTAAAGTTGCGTTAGAAAATCAACCCAGTACCAATTTAACTTTAGAATTCGTAACTCAAAGATTAATAGACGCTGAGGCATTGGTGAATGACTCAAAGAATAGCGATAAAAATTATTGCGTTAAATCTTCGCTGGATAACATTAGCTTTACAGCTACACATAAGAAGATGATTTGTGAATTTTGTCAAAAGAGAGGCCATACGTCAAAATTTTGCAGAATGAAGACTTCTAAATGCTATAAGTGCGGGAAAAGCGGTCACTATAAGCGCGACTGCAGACATTCGAAATTTAGTCCTACAACAAATTCGGACGAAAAACATTCAGCTTACGAAATATCTTTCGCAGCAGGAATTTTAGATATCAATAAATTCATCATTGATTCCGGTACTACTTCCCATATGTGTTCGCGAAAGGAATGGTTCAGCTCACTGAAACCAGCAACAGGAACTATTAAATGTGCTTTAAAATCTGCAGTTCCGGAAATTCAAGGTATTGGTGACATTCGTGGTGAAATATCTAATAACGTACAGATTATTTTAAAGGATGAACTTTTTGTTCCAAATTTAAACGGACAGTTAATATCAGTGAAAAATATAGAGACTGCTGGATTTTGTGTTATCTTAAAAAAGGAAGAAGTTCTCATTGAAAAAGAAAACAAAAGTTTATTGTTTGGCCGTCGGAAAAATTGCGGTCAATATGTGAGTGATTTTTTACCGCAAAGTGAAACTGCTCTCAATTCAAATATTGATGTTAGCGATTTGTGGCATAGAAGATATGGGCACTCGTGCAATCAAGTCCTGAAACTATTAGGATTGCCGACTTCAACAAATTTTTGTGAAATATGTACGCGCTCAAAGTTATGTGCAACACCTATTGGAAAAGGCCTCAGAAAAAGAGAATCCGAACCAATGGTGATGATTCACACGGACATATGTGGAACGATAATACCCAAGACTTTTGCAGGTGAGCAATATTTCATGACTTTAATAGATAACTATTCGCGTTTTGCTGAAGTTCGCTAACTTAAACGAAAGAGTGATACAGCAAGTGAACTTAAAAGTTTCTGTGAACTTCATCCTACAGTAAGAAAAATTCGGTGCGACAACGTGAAAGAATATGTTGATGGTGAATTTTTAAAATTTGCTAATGAAGCTGGTATTCTTATTGATCCTTCACCACCGTATACTCCATTTTTGAATGGTGTATCAGAACGCGCTAATAGAAGTCCCTTAGAAAAAGGGCGGGCGATGTTATTTGAAGTTAATTTGCCTAAAAGCTTTTGGAGTTTTGCAGTTCTTACTGCCGCCTACATAAACAACAGACTGCCTAATGCATCCATTAACAATTACACTCCATATTATTTAAAGTACAAAAATAATCCTGATTTGAAGAATCTTAGAGTATTTGGCTGTGATGCCTATACACTGATACCTAATAATCAAAGGAAGAAATTAGATGAAAAATGCAAGAAAATGATTTTTATAGGCTATTCATCAATGGGTTATCGCTTACTAGATCCCATAACAAAACGCGTTATTATATCAAAAAATGTTAAATTTAACGAAGAGAGGAAAACTTCCAATGATTTTGAACATGTATACCGGAACATCAATGTAAATGAGCCTGATGACGAAAGCCAATTTCAAGAAAGTGTAATCGATAGTTCCCTGCCATCTAGAGAAAAAACTGAAAATCCGGCCGAAGAAAGTGTGAGAAAATCATCCAGAGAAAAGAAACATCCCGTTAGGTTTCCAGAACCTGAAATTTATGAAGCAATGCTTACTCAAGAAGAAACCTTAAATTTTGACGACATTTGTTCTCTGCCTCACAACGAACAACAAAAGTGGAAAGAAGCTATGGACGAAGAAATGGAGTCCATGAGAGAAAATGAAATGTGGAATTTAGAAGAGCTGCCAGTAGACAGAAATGCCATCTCCTGCAAGTGGGTGCTGCGGAAAAAGAGAGACGGTAAGTACAAAGCAAGGCTTGTAGCTCGTGGGTTCATGCAGAAAGAAGAAGTGGACTATACTGAGACATTTTCACCTGTTATAAGCATGCCTGCTTTACGTTTAGTGTTATTATTATGTTAAATGAAAATTTCAATGTTTTTGTTTTGGATGTTAAAACTGCTTTTCTAAATGGGGAATTAAATGAAAATATTTATATGGATCAAGCTAAGGGGTATGATGATAGTACTGGTAGAAAATGCAAACTAAAGAAAAGTTTATATGGTTTGAAGCAAGCCCCACGTCAGTGATATCAAAAATTTCTCAATTTTGTGATTTAGTTAGGTTTCAAACAACTTAATTCTGAATCTTGCATTTTTATAAGACATGTAAATTCAAACAGAATATTTATGGCTCTTTACGTCGACGATCTGTTGATTGCAGGTTCAGAAGTTCGAGAAATTAATGTTATTACTGATATGTTATCTAAAGAATTTCAGATGTCAAAATCAGAAAAAGCATCCGAGTTTTTAGGTATCCGAATGGAATTTACATCGGACGGTTTATATTTAGATCAAGAGTCCTATATTTTAAGGTTATTGAAAAGATTCAAAATGTTGGACTGGTAATACCAGTTCCATTCCCATTGAAACTAAAGCGACTGCTGCTAATTTTGCAAAAGGTAATCGCTTTAATGGGCCATATAGGGATTTGGTTGGTTCTTTACTCTATTTAGCATACGTATCTAGACCTGATATTTTATTTTCAGTTAACTGCTTAAGTCAACTTCAGGAACAACCTACTGATGTTGCCTGGTGTGCTTTAAAGAAAATCTTGAGATATTTGAAAGGTACTGCTAAATTTAAAATTAATTATAAGAAAGGAAATTTAAGTGATTCGGATCTTTCTCTTTATGTTGATGCTGATTGGGGTTCAAGCTCAAATGACAGAAAATCTGTCTCTGGTTATATTATTATGTTCTGTAATTGTCCTGTGTTATGGTGTGTAAATAAACAAAAGAGTATTGCACTGTCAAGTACAGAGGCGAAAATAAATGCCCTGAGCAAAGGAATTCAAGATCTTTTATGGATCAAAGGTATCGCCAATGAAATGTGAGTGTTAAAAATCTTATAGTATATGAAGATAACCAATCATGCATTAAGTCTATTTCAAATAAAAATAATTTTGGACGGATGAAACACATCGATATTAAGTTGAAATTTATTCGCGATGTTGTCAGTAGAAATGATATTAAAGTAAAATACATTTCTACTGAATATCAAATTGCTGACATGCTTACAAAAGCACTTCCTAAAACAAAATTTTATGAACTTTTAAAATTATGTAGTTTCAAAATTTAAATTTTAGAATTTAAGATTTGATGTGCGATTAAGGGCGGGTGTTAGAGTGATGTAATCGCACATTACATTTCATGAAATCATTTGGTTTCGGTTCTATCACGTCATTAACTTAAATAAAACTGATTGGTTCTCTTATTAGCAATTTCTATTGGCTGTCTTATTAAAGGGCCCTATTGGCCTTCCTAGAATCCTTTCAAAATGTTATAAATATAGGTTACTTTCTTTTGTGCCTCACTGTATTCTCTGATTTTCATGTGTGATTGACTCTCTGTAAATAAAACTTCTATGTACGATCAAACGGCCTTACCTTTCAACGCAGCAACATTTCAACACGGATTTTTTTAACATATATATATATATATATATATATATATATATATATAACCATTATATATTACAAATCGTCATCAATTTCCAATTACTAAAATTAAATTAATAAATTATTATATATATATATATATATATATATATATACAGGGTGTTCACTCTCAACGGTGTCCAATGGCTAATTTCTAAACCAATAGGCATATACGTATAGTTCCAGTTACAAAAACGTTTTCAGTGAAGTGAAGAAGCATCTTAATCGTTCATTATTCAAAGTCGTTTTGATCAATAAAAACATTTCTTAAAAAATAAAAATAGTTAATTTTTTATACGGTCCCCTGGTCCTATTAGTTATATTTAGTAAAAATATCCTATTGCACTAAGAAGTAAGACAAAACAAGTCCCATTCTTCTACGATTAAAACTGACCGAGTAATGGCTGCTTAAAGTTGAAGTATCTTTTTTGCTGCGAAATAGGGGTCATTCACAAATTTACTAGAAATATAAATCATCCGATTAAAAAAAAAAAAAAAAAAAAAAAAAAAAAAAATAGCTAATAGTAAAATTAACATTACACTATAAATTTGGAATCTATTTTCATTCAGAGATATCAAAGGAAACTATACAACATATACTACAAATATAAGTTAAAAAATAACAGAATTTTTGTTAAATGAAATGATTAAAAGCAACAGTCGCAATTCTTTACGAAATGATGCATATTTTAAAATGCTATTACATTATCTAATCTAAAACTTAACCAATAAAAAAATAAAAATTAAAGTTATCTTAAAACTTGCTCGAAGTGTCTCCTTCGACTGCAATACAGAAATGTACATGCGAAATAAATCCTTCGAATACTTTAAGCACTTCGTGCACGATCCTTCGAAGCATGGCCCAACTCATCTGTGTTCAGATGCTGAAAAATGGCATAAGTCATGCAATTCAAAGTTTCATAACTCGATCAATTTTAGTGTTAGATGAATGGGACTTTTTTGTCTTACTCGTTTGTGTACTAGGAAGTTTTTACTAAATATCAGTTATAGGACCGAGAGACCGTATGAAAATTTAAATTTTGTAACTTTTTAATAAATGCTTCAAAAGACTTTTAAAATACGAGTAATTCTTTACCTCATTTAAAACATTTTTGTAATTGGAGCTAATGGCTAACGGTTTAGAAATTAGCCATTGGACACGTTGAGAGTGGACACCCTGTATAAACTGTAAAACTTCTTTAACGGACTCTCCGAATAGTGGATTACTCTATTTAGCGGACACCTTTTCGATCCCCAACACCTATATATATCTGTACATTTTTACCTCTCAATAGCGGACACCTCCGAATAGCTGAGAAATTTCGCTCTCCCGAACACAGATGCATCATACACAAATGGGTATAAAAATCAAAAATTTAAAATATATTGTATGCCCAAGCATAACTTTAGAATGGATGCACCAGTTTTCATAATTCTTTTTTTGTGTGTGTGGAAAGGGCTCAATCTGGTAGCGGCCCGTATCAATTTCGCCAGGATAAAAAAAAATGTATGATTGTCTGACTGACTTTTTTTTTTACAACTTTATAAAAATTGTTCAATCGACGCGAAATTCGAATATGTTGTTAAGGTACACAGTACTATTATACATTTTAAAAATATCATAGTTTATTTTTATTTTATTTATTACTGAGATATACTTCAAACATCCTAACACGGCTTCGTCAATGTGCCAAAATGAGCTATATTGTGAATGTGGGCAATAAAGGGTTGCTAAAAAATACTCTGTTATGCCTACCCACTCTCACTAAATTAACGCCAACTGAAAACGCGTCCTTCCTTTTTTAGTGGCCGAAAACACTAAAAATTAATAAATTTCAAAAGTCCGTAAATTTGGTAGGTCAAAATTGATTCCTTTTTTTTTTAATTACTTTTTAGAGAATGGGGAATGTATGTATGTATATTATAACTTATAGCAGGCTTGAATCTTTCAGTGAGCAGGGGCGCACATCAGTAGGTGGCAAAACATGAAGAGCACCTTTATTCACACGACTCAAAACATGCAATAATATTATCTCTCTGTAGTAGTGGTAGCGATACACATACGTTTTATACGATGCACTTGTATCTCATAAATTAACCATAATGCAATGCAATTACGATTCAGGAGGCTTATCTTAAAAGTATTTGTAGATGAAGACAAAAACCTTAATCGCACCGATATATATGTATATATATATATATATATATCAAAAAATTAAGGGTAAGTGACCGGACGCTTTCGATTTTACACGTTTTGTCGATTACCTACTGAAATTCTTGACGAATTGTTCTTGAGGACGTAAAGAACATATTTGACTTCATATTTCTCAGAGAAGATTTTGTCGGGGGGGGGGGACAATTGGGGGGCTAATAATCAATTTAATAGTATAATAATATTTGCGATTACCTATGTAATATAAAATGCTGAAAATGGTATTACACTGTGTTAAATGACTATTTGGGTCCTGTTCAACGTTTGTGTGCATTTGTGTAAGCATAGCGCTCACATTCGTGAAGATGCTAACGTGTCATGTGAAAAATTCAAAAGTTTTTTAGTTTATAGCATACAAAGTTTTCAACCAAATTTAACACAACTTTCCGAAAACCTGACAAAGAACAGTAGAAACTGTTTACTGCAATTAAAGTATGAATATATTGAATATTTGATGAGATATAGGCATTTGTATGAAATAGTTTTTAACTGCGCATGCGTGGAAAATTCCAAAAATTTTACTTCATAATTTGGTCGTTAACTATTTAGGGCAACTTCTGTAAAAAGTCCAGTCAAATATAGCGAAAATTCAAAAAGGTAGGGGCGATATAGCGAGTTGCTTTCTAAAACTAGTTTTAGTATAAAGGATTTTCCACAATTTTTCAATGAGCTCACTGTATCTTTTGAGTTATCTGTGTGCGATTTTCTCGATTTTGGACGAAGTCAAAATAAATAAAAGATGTTTAGCTTCGAATTTACTTATAGTAATAGTTGGGGGGAGGGGAGGGCAGAAAGAATATTGTGCCTTAGACCCCGAAGTACCATAATCGGGCCTTTAAAACAAGCCTGTTGTCCTAATGAATTTTGGGAGTAGGTGTTGTATAAGAGGGCTGCCACTGGCGATTATTTTTAAATTCTATCTCGCACCACTTTCTCAAAACATAAATCTTTTATATATGTTACGGCCAAAACCCGGAGCTTGGCCAGTTCGCGAATTGGTCGGCCAATTCGGGAACTGGCCAAGATTCCTGGCCAAAACCCGAAATACGTGAAATGAACAGCGCATTTCGGGTTTTGGCTGACCAATTCGCGAACTGACCGGCTAGCCTTGGCCAGTATACGAAGTGGGGATTCAAGGCTGCCCGGTAGGTAGCACTGACATGCACACGTGATAGAAAAGAACGTTCCATGCTTTGGCGATTATATTCTGATATGCTGGATAATTTCCCGCCTGTTTGATATATTTCGATAAATTGGGTTTATTGTGAAAATTATATTCTAATCTGCTGGAGATTTCCGTTCTCTGTGACTAATATCGATCCATCGGATTCATTGTCCAATCCAATAAACAAATTATCTGAGTGACTCTGTAAATAAACGACAAATTCTACCTAGCCAATATAGAAAAAAATTTTGTAGAGCATATTAGTAAAATATAACAGTTTTATTATGTTCGAAGTAGCGTAACATCATTAAAATACCCTATCAACGATATTTACACATATATCATAATTCTTTATCGGAATTCTTTTGGAAGTCCTTATAAACGAACTATAATGGCTACTTAATCAATACTCCATAAAAAACATATTGCTCATCACATGAGTTAGGTATGTAAATTTTATTATGTTTGAAATAGTGTAACATCATTTAAGTGCATTACAAATGATCTTTCACTCTTCACTGCAATGTAACTAAATACTTTTGAGTGTCTCTGTAAACAAACTATAATTGCTATTTATTTCATACACTTTAGATAACAGTTTGTTGTCCATCTTAATGATGCATACCAATTTTATTATAATTCAGATAATGTAATAACACTAAAATGCACTGGAAAAATTTACCCATTGATGATATTGTAATGAAATACTTTTGTGTACCCTGTAAATTTACCAAAAATGGTACACACTTCACTTCCAATACCGAAATGTATTTATAAACATAAATAATATAACAATTACAAGTCAATCCGTGTCTTTACTCGAGTTAGAGCATGGGCAGGCAGACGGCCAGACAAATTGAATTCATAAACACTTTCAACTGTGTTAGAAAGGGATAAAAAGTAAACATTGGTTTTTATATACTCATTTCCCGAAATGGCCGATCGCATATGGCCACTTCGCGAACTGGACGATCGCAACTGGCCAGTTCTGGTTTTGGCCGGCCAATTCCCGAATTGGCCAGTCAGTTTAAAACATTGTTGGCCAATTCGCGAATTGGCCAATTTCGGGTTTTGGCCGTAACATGTACACTTTGACAACATGTGAAAGAGAAATATACTACAAAGTTTAATTTTAAAAAATAGTAGTGCAAATAAAATACAAAAATAGTCGCCCGTGGCAGCCCTGTACCAGTAACGTATGTCACTCCTCTGGTAAGGATTTCGTTGAATATATTACGTTGTTTTCTTAGCATTATTTACAAATAAACAAGTAAATTTGTGTAAGTTTCATGTTTTAATTTGCATTTTACTCTGTTCTTCGTATTTAATTAAAATTTAAGTTTATACATAAATTTGTTATTTCCTGGCGTTTTTAGTGCCAGAATGAATCAAGTTTATAATGTATAATAAGTATTAAATGGATAGCTTAAATTTTTTTCGGGTTTTACTGAATATCCCAATACTTTATATTCGTCAATATAAATATGTTTGTGTGTTTGTTGGTTGTTATTGTTAGGTATGTTCATTTATTAATGAAAGCTTTCTAAATCAAATACTTACCCCAGATGACATAGTACAAACAATGAAATCAGTTTGAGAAAGAACAAAAATATCTGTTACTAAACACCAGAAGGATTGATTGCTATATCTAGTATCCAAATTTGAAGCCATTTCTGCGCTTCCAGGATTATATAAGCACTCATATTGGGGATATCTGGAATAATCATAAAATTAAAAATACGCTGTAGTACACAAGTAATAATAAACATTCATTTACACTGCTACTGATAATTTCAAGTGATTCATAGTGGAGTTTATATTCTTATTATGTGTCACCCAGGAATGATTTCTCGAAGCTACCTTAAGTATGTCTGAAAGTGTCTGAATTTTTCTTTGTTGCGTGATTATTACCAGTGAACTTTCCATTGGTTTTGAGTTCGTTTATTCCAACATTTGTACAAGATGTTATAAGAATAGGGTCGAAACAAAGTACTTTTTATAGAAAAAATTTCTTATTTTAACATTTTCTTTTTAACTTTTATTCATGTTGTTTCCATATATTAAAATATTTGAATTTTTGATGCTGACAGCAGTTGTTTTTAGATAGTTTCGGAAAAATGATGTAAAGCTTCTGTTCGTTTATAACATAGCGGTATTCGAGTAAATTATAAATATAAATAAATAAAATCACAAAATCGTAAATTTTTTATTTAAAATATAGATTGAGAAGCAGAATTCTTGAGAATAAATACAAGATATGCAGAAGAGATTCGGCTATTGTTATGAATATTCCTAAGCCACTTCTATAGCTTTTGCGCGTGTCCGTGCATATATTTTACTTATGTCACGGTTAGAGAGGATAACTTGTAATGTGTCGTCTGGCTATGGTTGTTTACTGACAAAGAACATGGTGTCAGAGAAAATGCTTTTTAACCGCACTTCTGGTTTTAAAATATTATTCTTATTCACTTGCAGTTGAAATATGTGCTTGGAAATTCGCGTATCATTTAAGTTTAAGCCTCATGTTTCAGTTTTCTATGCCGGTAACATTGTCCTATTTCCTTTCCATCGAAAAATCAACATTAGTGAGAACAAATCAGATTATTTTATTATTATTATTATTATTATAGTACAAACCGAATGCCTTGCACAATTTTGAAATACATGATTACATTTTTTATTTATTCTTCTCAGAGCCAGGACGTAACACAAGTTATTTGAAAAAATCATCTCTGGAGTCTATCAGCAATGCTCGTAGCTCAGTAAAATCACTCGTAGAGTGATTTCTGATCTACATTAAACTCTATCTAAGTCACGCTTTGTGTAATACAGAAATCTCTCTAACTCGGAAAAATTTCCAAATTCCGGAGAGTCCATATATATGGAGTAAAGTTTATCTAAGGCGGAATGCTGTGTCTACGATGGAAATATTTCTTGGTCCTGATCGATTCCGCCTTAGACAGACTTTACTCTATAAGTTTCGTTTTGTGATTTCGAAATTTTCAATCATTGGAAGGAAACTTCAGTAATCTTCCTTATAAATTGCGCAAAGTTTTTGGCTAGAAAACAAGTAGTTTGTTTTGCTATTGGCCTTTTGCAACGTCACACGTATGAGGATGTTTTTGTCACAAGATTATTGGCGGTTTAATAAGTCGATAATGTGTATATAAACTTAAAGTACCACCCAACCTCACACATCTACGATCAAATTAATTACAGACTGCGAAAACTCTCTAAAGTAGAAAAAAGAAAGATAAACAATCGTTTTATATGGAAATTTTGAAAAGATAATTTTGAGGGACATTATTAAACTATTTCTTTAAAGCATTTATCTTGTTTTGTTGCTTCATTTGATAATGGAATAAGTCATCTTGTCTTCTATGTATTCAAGTGTGCCTTTAGTTAGTGCTTCAAGTTAAAGGCATTTTTTAATGTATACACTTTTCTGGGCTTCTTAACTCAGAAATTTAAGTTTATTTCTTGTATTTTTTCACGTACCCGCTATGAGTCAATGAGTTTTAAAATTTCTTCACTATACATGAAGTATGTCTTGGTGTCAGGATTACAAACTTTAAAAAGTGCTAGAGGCAAACAATTTTTGTACGTACAAACCAAATATACAAGCGTCGCAATCCATTTATGTAAACGAAAATGGAGAGTGTCTTACTTGCATCCAAATCTGGATTCAGAACTTTTACAATAATGTATTTTAACGAAATTTTTAAAACGTACATCGCTTTATGTGAAATGCGATGACATCGAGTAAAGTGTTAGAAGTTCATAGTAATTTGGTTTATGACACCGAAATATGCCAACTACATTTCAAAATATGAAGCATCTAATTCATGGCTGTTTGGACGCGCATAGTGACGTTTTATTCTGCTTCCTTGATCTCTTTGCATTTCATACAAAACAAGTCAAGTGTGTTGCAACTTTTGTTCAAGTGTATTTTGATTGTTGTCAAAATTGTGAACAAAAGAGTGTCTCACACAAATCCGAAACCGTGTTTTTGTTCATAATTTTATTTGAACAAATGGATTGCGACCGTGGTATCTTATGCAAAAATTGTTTGTCGCAGTTCGCAGTGCACTCTATCACCTCTTAAAGTGGGGATGTCAACTTCTTTTCTAGAAAGTCATTTGCACCCCAAATTCCGGAAAGTAATCTTCGTCTTATTTAATCTAAAAGTTTCTGTCGTTAGATGAGTCATTTTTACTTTCTTATATCTTTATAAGAAGAAAGTATTGGATTCGTGAAAGTTTTCGACTTCCGGTTTTTGATAGATTTATACGTTTTAGAAGGTCCTGAAGACGATTTGATGGTTTTTAGAAAATGTCTGTCTGTGAATCTGTCTGTCACTCTGTCTGTATGTGACAAAAATTTTTGAGAACGCTCTATCTCAAGAACTAATGCACGGAATTTCACAAAACTTTAGATTCAGTTAGACCTTGATATAAACTAGTGCTTATTAGTTTTTGGTCTATATCGCCCAATTTGTGGCGCTGCTATGCTGTATTTTTCACGATTTCTGCAATAGCTCTATCTCAAGAACTAATGCACGGAATTTTCATAAAACTTCAGATTCAGTTAATCCTTTATATAATTTGGTGCTGATTACTTTTTGGTGTAAACCGCCCAACAGGTAGTGCTGCTATGCTGCATTATTCATGATTATCGCAACAGCTCTATCTCAAGAACTCATGCACGAATTATCATCAAACTTCAGATTCAGTTAGTCCCTGATATAAATTAGCGCTGTTTAGTTTTTGGCGTAAATCGCCCAACAGATGGCGCTGCTATGTTGCATTTTTCACGATTTCCGCAATAGCTGTATCTCAAGCACCAAAGCATGAATTTTCATCAAACTTCAGATTGAGTTAGTCTCTGATATAAATTGGTCCTGATTAGTTTTTGCTGTAAATCGCTCAACAGGTGTCGCTGTTATGCAGAATTTTTTATGACTTCCGCAATAGCTCTATCTCAAAAACTAATGCACTGATTTTCGTCAAACTTCAGATTCAGTTAGAAGTTCACATAAGTTGTTGCTGATTAGATTTTGGTGTAAATCACCTAATCGGTGGCGCTGCTGTGCTGCATTTTTCAGGAAGAATTAACATAAAAAGGGGGAAGGATTGTACTTTGGGCCAATATATTAAGAAAGAGAAACAACGTAGAAAGACACAAATATAAATATGTATAAAACGCATACAGTTGTTTCGAAACCTCTAAGGTACCTCTAAGCGTACCTTATAGCTCAACTGTCAACGGCGAAATGGAGAGCCAGAAAGGCGTACCTTACAGCTCAACAGTTGAGCTGTAAGGTACGCCTTTCTGGCTCTCTGTCCCCCCCCCCCTTATTCCAGAGTTTTAATTTTATCTTTAATTTTAAGCACTGATGATGAAACCTTACAGGTTTCGAAACAGCTGTATGCGTTTTACACATATTTATATTTGTGTCTTTCTACGTTGTTTCTCTTTCTTAAAGTATTAACATGTATGAGATAGAAGAAAGTTTTGGTATTGCCATCTCCGACTAGTTTTCTATTTTAAAATAGTGGTTGGTGGCTGGGGAGCCACATGTTTAAGACCCCTATCTTAAAGTTTATAACTCTTGTACTCAGACACCCTGTACTTTTTCCCTCGAATTACCTTTCCCTATGTCTAAGCTAATATAATTTTTATGAAAAATTATGTAATGTTAATGAGTTACTCACTTGGAATGACATTCTTTCAGAACACTTGGTTCATCCGTTGCTATATACACCCGTCTTTTGATACGTTGCAACGATACCAGCTCAAGGCTTTGAAAATAGCCTTCTGCATGCTCCATATACTCTTCTAATCGATGAGCTCGTGCTTCATTGCCTACTTTGTCTGTCCTTCGAACGTGAATCCTATAAAGAAAAGGTCCGTTAAAGCAAGACGATCAGCGAAATTTATTTATCGGGAGGAACACTGACCTTACACATAAATCTTTTTCTCTGTTATATTAATTAATATTCATATTGTGATTTACAGGAAAAACAAGCTTAATCATTTTGTTAACATTTTCCAACATAACGCAGATTTGTTCGCTTTATCTGATAGCCTATCTATTTCCTAACTTTTTTCTTTTGTTTCCTTTCTTCTTCTTCTTCTTTTTTTCTTTTTTGTGTGTGTCACAAATAAAAAGGTTTGAATCATCACAAACTTTCTAAATGTTGCTAAAGTAAGGTTTAAGATATTTTTTTCCTTTTAAACTAAAATCTGTGTCCTCACATATCCTTATTATAATTTGTTTCACTTTTGAAATATAAAATATATTGTTGCGTGCGCCCGGGCTCAGATATTTATATATTAATTTTTATTATATCAGAGTCTACAGAAATTAAAGATTTAGTTTAGCTTAGGGTATTCTTTAATGAAAATAACTAGTGCCATGTTGCCAGGGCCGTGATTTAAATGGATATCACTTTTTCGACGAATTTTTCTTCACTTTATTTAATTGAAAAAATTCTGCAGTTAAATAAGACAATGTTTATTATACTAAAAAAAGTGCTATTTTGATCTTCTGGACCCCTATCCTGGCTGCGCCATCGCCGCATTGGACTGATATAGGAAAATGTTTTTCGATCACCCATATCGCGTGTGGGTGATTATTTTTAAATGACTTATTTATGGCGATGTAGGTTTTATGTAAGAGAAAATGTTTTACGAATTAGTGGTAAAACATCAAATATATCTTGATAAATCTTGTCATGAAAATACGCTTATTTTCGTTCATGTACAAAATTGCTGAAGGTTATAATCTATACCATAGCTGCCAACTTTTATGCTTTCTTATTACCACTAAAATTTTATACTAAATATTGTCTTACTTAACCTTTGAAATCTCACGATTAAACAAGGCGAAAATCTCTATTAAATTTAAGTGGTAGCAAAAAAGCGTAAAAGTTGGCAGCTATGATCTATACTAATACAAGAAAGTTTCGCTATTTGTGTGTGTGTATCTGTATGTGTACGATGGCTAGCAAAATATATGTCACGTACGAGGCTGAAAAATTTTGTGAGACTAACCCAAAGTGTTTCCTGATGCACCTGGAACTCAAAATTTTAAATTTTTAATAATTAGCTTAGTTATTAATTAGAAAACAACATTAAAAGAATGGAAAAGTATTCATAATTCAACTAAAGCATAGATTTTTATCAAACCGCAACATTTCTTTGAAAAACTGGAAGAGACGGGAAGGGTTTGCTGGAATGAAGGATTGCTAAAGGCCGTAAATGTGCTGGGCCTTTTTAAAGAGGGCCGTATTTAAAAATATCCCGCTCGAAAATTGCACAGCTAGACGCAAAAAAAAAAAAAAAAATCTCCTTTCAGAAATTACAAATATGTAGTTTTCGTTAAAATATTCCCACTAGAACTCTAATTATCAATTAAAAATCAGATTTAATGAAAGCATTTATTTTGAATTTCATATCCTTCTCCCCGACGTCATTTATAGCAACGGCAGATAAAACAACAGATAATTTTTGGACTAGGATTTCTTTTGCGGGGTGTAAGATAGTTAGTTACAAGTACTGCATTTACAGATGTTAAAGGTATGCATCTATTAATATTTTTCGTCGCTGTTTCCGGATGTCTAATTTTCTTAAAAATCGATTAAGAATTTTTTATTTTAACAAAAAATCGACATATAAAAAGAAAAAGAAAGGCTTGCCAACGGCATTTTTTTTTAAGCTTCTTCCACTAATTATCTTTATTTTAGTTGCGATTTTTTGGATCGATTTAAAAATTTCAGATATTTGATAACACTTAAAAATTTAATGAAAGAGGCGGAGTTGAATTTCGGGGGGGGGGGGGGGGAGGGGAGGGAAGAGGGGCGCGAGAAGTTATTTTTAAAATCGTACAGTTTTGTACAAAAGCGTTTGTCCGCTAATTGTTATTTTACATCCGATTTTTTGGATCGATTTTAACATTTGAGATATTAAAAATTAAAAATACTACACTTAAAAATTTTAAGGAATGTGGGAGAGTTGAATTTTAGGGGGGGGGGGGGGCGCGAAAAATGTTCTTAAAACCGTGGCGTTTCCTATAATAAGCATCCTTTATATTTTGTTTTCTGGCGGAGACTTCCGAAAAATATTATTTATTAAATATAAAAATTTTAAAGAGGGGGATTAAATTTCGGAGGTGGGAGACTGGACCCACGGTGGTGGTATGATTTTCAAACTTTTTCAGAAACCGTCATGTGATATATCATCGGAAAGCTCTCGGATCACTCTTTCATATTATGACCCTTTCTTCCCCCCACATCAATTCCCTCCCTGGGGGAGGGCAATTTTCAAACTCAGCTCCTAATTAAGCTACAGCGAGATTCAACCTCATTTGAAGGCTTGACCGAAGGTGAAACTTCACACGCGCCTTCGATTGTTGGGATCTATTTTTACCCCAGACAATTAGGAGGCATTCCCCCGCGGAAATGGACATTTTCATGTGACATATCGTTTTATAGCTTTTGGCCTGTACATTACTAAGCACACACTCCCCTCCCCCTCTTAATTCATTTTTTCACCACTAGAGGGCGTTTTAAAGTTTTCGTTTGTTCATTACTACCCCCTACAATTTTCCAAAAAAAATATGAAAATAATTTACATAACAACTCTCAAACAATTAGCAGCTTCTCTCCCATTTTCACACAGTGAGCGGGTACGTATTTCAGAAGAAATCGAGTTTAAGATATAAAATCATAGAAATTAAGGTTCATTTAAGAATTTTATCACGGGCCCGGGCAACGCCGGGCGGGTCTGCTAGTAATTAATAAAAGGTTATTATAGTAATTCAAAGCTATAATTTAGCAAAAACGCAAATAAATGAAGTGATGATGAATCACGTAAAACACGTATAAAAGAAATATAATATATAATACATTGATTTTCTTTAGGGTTCTAAGTAATATATTATCTTTTAATATATTTTGTAGGAAGTGAAGTAACTTTCGAGTACTAAGTAATATGTAGTTATAACGGTGTAATATAAACAGAACAGAATCAAACTAATGCTTTTTGATATTCGTATACACCATACCGATTAAAAGAAAAAATATGGAAATCATTAAACAACATTGACCAATCGATTTTATCTAACTATGATATCGAAAAAGTTTTCCGTCGCCAATTATCTTTTGGATCTGATACTTGTTATGCCGGGTAAATTTTCAAAATTGCTTTTCAAACATAAAAATTATATTTTTTGAGCTGTTAAAAATTAAACCATTCCTTTGCCTTAGGAAAGCTTTGCTTTTTGAAAGCTCACGACTTTCTACTGAATGTAAAGGTTGCTCAATACTTTTGTAGACATTTTTTTATATATTTTTTCTTAGTTAAACATATAAATGAAAATTTCTAAAACACCAGAATTACGTACGTTAGAATAAATATTAGAAAATAAAAAATGTCAGATTTTATATCTCTCTGAAAACTTGTAATTTTTTTATTAATATTATTTTTCAATCAAGAGCTACCTTTTTAAAGCAATAAATTTACATTTTTATTAATTTTCTAATAAGGGAAAGATGTGTGATTTATTAACTTTTAGTTTCAAAACATTTATCCGTGTAATAAAAAGAATTATTTGTATGTCTCCCAGGGACGGAAACAAATAGTTGCTGAGCTAGGATGTTTCACATAACGGTGCATACGAAAATCCACTTCAGAACCTCACAGTTCAATTTTTTATTTGCTTTGTTCTTCCTTTTATTTTTAGGGCTTCGTTCATCTCACGAAACACTTATAGTCTCGCTTACCTGTCTGTTCGTCCGTCCATCACAGGCTCGTACTCGGAAACTATTTAAGTTACAGACTTGATTTTTTTTTTCATGGAACTGAAAACCTCCTGTCCTTCCCATAATCATAAAATTTTGAAAAATTCTTATGTTATCGGAATTTTTATGAATTCGAAAATTTCTGTGACATTACATAATCTTAATTTCAGATAATTCATTCATAGAAGTTATAGCCCAGTTGGTAAGGTCAATGGGTTCGTATGCACAAGGTTGTGAATTCAAATGTTGCCGATTTTAGTTGAAATTTTTCAAGATTAAATTTGTAATTTTTTGCGGAATTTCTTTTTAAAAGTAAATTTGCGAAGTATTATGTGTTTCCCCCCCCCCCCCCCCACGCACACAAAAAAAACAAGAAAAGAAAAAGAATAAACATTTTGAAAACGGAATTGCATTAAAATTTTTTAAACTTAAATTTGTAATTATTTTAGCGGAATTTCTTGTTAAAAATCAGTTTGCGAAGTACTGTGCGTCCCCCCACCCCCCAAAAAAATTAAGAAGGAAAAATCCAAAATAAAAAGAATTAAACTTTTAAAAGAGGAATGTCAGAGGAATAAATATTGAATTCCTATGTTTTGTTTGCTTGTTACTGCCATCTACTGTCAATATTTTGAAATAATACACTTCTTATGGACATTTTTTCCCCAGTTATATATATACATTCTTGAGGAATTAAAAGGTATTTTTTTTCTTTTTTATTTAGAATTTTAATATATGTTAACGTTCTTTTTTGGCGCCATCTAGCGAGTTTTTGAAAAGTGAAAGAATTAATATGGATTTTTACTAAATTATGTCTGCTTTTTAAATATGTTTTAAACCATTTTTTGCTTTTAAGAATGTTATTTTTTATTTATACCTCCGCTAAATTTTTAAAATTGATGAATTTAAAAATAGTCGGATTGTTTAATTTTATTTAAATAATTTTACTTGAATATTTTTAATTTGATTAAAATATACTTTTTAATTTATTTAAAATTAAATTAATGGTGCTTCTATTTATTTAAGATTTTAATAATTATAAATTAACAATTTTGATTTATTAATTTAAGGATAAAGTGTTTTAAAAGACATATTAAACGAAACCCTCTGTGCGATCTGCGATCATACTTACCCACTAGTTTTTAAACCCCAGATCTTTCAACTTATCGGGGAGATGACAAGAAACTTCGCAGGTCAATAGATCTTGACACATAATGAAGGGATGAGAAAGAATATTTAGAAATTCAAACTTTCGAACACCTGCCCGCCGAAAAAAGAACTAAAAAAAATATGGCCGAAGGCAAGAAACTTCTAAATATCGTGGATCTTGATGCATCATTAGATAATGAAATTAATTTCTGTATTTTTTTGTTGTCTTTCTCTACAGCGAAGCCAATATTCCGTTATTTTTCATTGGATACTTCATATTCTCTGAAGAGAAGAAACTGCAAGATGATATTGCGGAGTGTTAGCACAGGCTAAGGAGGTACCTCCACTTAAGGGTCCTCAGAGTATCTGAGAGAGGTCCGGGCCGTTTTCGTCGCGTATCTCTTAGATAAGAATTATCGATTGTTGTTGTAGGCACTATATGAGGAGTTATTTATTTGATTTTTAATTTAGGACCCTCTTTTTCTTCGCAAGGACAAAAAATTTCGACATATTTCATCGCGTATGTAGAATTTTATGGACATTGAGACAATAAGACATTGAGAATCATCGTAGAATAATTCTTGAGCTGTAAGACAGGAATTTTTTTTTCAAAATTCCTTGTAAGCTGAAAATTCCAACATGATTAGTCATTTACCTCGGACGCAAAAAATTAATGGATTTCAGAATTTCGCATATGTATTCTTCTCTAAAATAAATAGAAAACAATTTCTGTGATGCTTAAAACTTTTAAGGGAGCATAGGACCTTTAAACTTTCAAAAAATCTGTTTTTTGGTTTTTGCTTTATTCTGATATTTTTTTTTCAAATTTCTCAACAATACGCAAAAAACCCCATTCAAAAATCTGCATTATTTCTTGAGTTATAATCATTTATAGACGGGCCCCACCAGTGGCCGAGAGGTTCTGCTCTCAAAGCTGGTAGACGGGAGGTGCTGGGTTCGATCCCAATCGCGCCCGTCGGCCTAATCGTTCGGAGTTTTCGTGGTTTTCATCGAACCTTGGTTTTCCAGGCGTCAATACGGGTTAGGTTCCCTTAGAAAGACTCCCACGGAGGGCACTCCCCCCTTAGGGCCTATATCCCTCCTGCTAATAATTGGCCGTCATAAACACAACCAACCATTTATAGACGGTGAGTATAATTGAAGGTTCGTAGATATTCAAACTTTAAAACGCGTTTTCTCATATTAGTAAATTTGGAGATTGTGCGCACTGTTATTTTCAAACTATGTACGCTACAGCTTAAAAAAATTAACCAAATATGCATTTCTTTACAGACTACATGCTAAAAGCAGAAAAATTCACATATTTTAGTTATTAATGTTTTTGCACTTGAAAAATTTGATTTTTTTTTTTTTTAATTTTTATTTTTTTTATTTTTTTATTTTTTTATTTTATTTTTTTTTTTTTTGTGTGTGTGTGTGTGTGTGTGTGTGTGTGTGTGTTTGCTAAAATTAAATTTTAAACAAAACTTTTCGTGTATATTTTGGTTTTAATTTAAAAGTAGGCGTGTTATGATTCTATTTTGTTAAAAAATTATTTTCTATATACATAATTGTTTTCTATATGCATTCTATATGCGCATATATGCGCGCAATGCGAGCAGCTCTTAATGATTTTAATTCACGCATTAGATTAAATTTAAAATTTAAGTGTTAATTTTGTATATACAACATTTATTTTTTTGAGTAATATAGTTAAGAATATATACTTTAGGCAGAAAGTTAAAAAACGGATCTTAATTGCATATTATTTGTGTTTTGGTACTTTGAAAAATGCGATGTTTTTGATCGTTTCGGCAAACTCAAAAGTACTGTGGCCCCTTAAGTGACTCCCCCCCCCCATATATATATATATATATTCCAGTTTTTCTTGGTACTGTTTCACAACCCAAGTACGTATAATGGCGAAATTTGTCAAAAGAAAGGTATATTGCTTACTTCAGTCAGGCGAAAACACTCGCTCCATAATGTTAATCCTGTGGAAGAAATTTAAGATATCTCGTTTGCATTTAAATATTTTAAATGATTTTTTTTTTCAATGGCTAGCTGAGATCGATCTGTACGAATGCCATTTCTTACTTTTTTGATTTTGCTTACAAGTTTTCTTCATTAGGATGCTTTTACTTTCGGAACCGGTTTCGAAAGTGAAAGTATTCTCAAAAAAAAAAAAAAAAAAAAAAAAAAAACTTGCAAAGAAAATCGAAAAAGTAAAAAACAGCCTTTGTACAGATAACCTCAGCTACTCTATGAAAAGAAAAAAAAAACATTTAAAAATATTGAAATGCAAGCGAGTTATCTTAAAAAAATTCTTCCATAGGATTAACATTAGCGAATGAATGTTTTCGCCTGACTGAAGTAGCCCCTTAATATTAAAAGTTGTTTAGTGATTTTTACATTAATTGTAGAGGAGGAAATAAAGCACGATTTTCACGAAACCTCTTTCTTATATTACGTTTCAGTACTCCCAAACAGAAAGTAATACAGCTTCAAAACTTTGTAGGAAACTTTGCACCAGAAAGAGAAAACGAACGTTTCCGCTGATTTTGGAAATTCAAACAGCCGGTGGGTGGAAGCTGAAAAAGGAAGAGGAAAAAGAAAAAGGGAATATCGCGTTTCTTCCAGATTTGCCGGAACGGAAGGTTGTATAGCTACAAAAAATTAGATGAAAGTTTGCAACAAAGAGTGAAAACAGACATTTTCTGTCATTTTTGGAATTCGAACCTCGAGCTTTAATCCGAGTTGTGCTGAGCACGGCAATTATTATTTTGATAAAAATGTGTCTGCGGATATTTTGACTAATAAACAGTATTTTTTCTCAAAAAAATATTTAAAAAATAGAGGTGCGGATGATAGACGAGTATTTAAAATTTTTTTTCATCTTCACCATTACCCCTGTATGGCCATCGATCACTGTGTGGAATCGTTGGGTGACAATTTTGTATTTGAATTCACAAAACCATACAGCAGTACTTTGTTAATACTGTTGACTTTTAATATCAGCTGTTATAGTCCATCCACGATAAGCTGACCGATCAGTAACGCAAAATTTGACGAATTTATTCTACAATTAAGGTATTTAGGTAGTATCTCTAAGTAGTTAAAGTAGTACCACTACTAGCAAGTATCGAATTCAGTTTTTTTTTTTTTTAATTAAATGATGTATTTCTTTCACCATTTGTATCTTTTACAAACTTTCATAGTAACATCGCAAGCTTTTTCAAGGTTATCGGTCGACTTATGATGAACGAACTATAGATTTTAATTAAATAAAATGTTTTGAAATGTTTCTTAAAAAGAAAATGCTATACGCATTATTTTGCCCTAATTATTAATTGTTGGTGTATGCACTATATGAAGAGGAGTTTATTTATTTTATTTTTTTAATGTAAGGCCCCCTTTTTAAATAACGAGCCCTCTTTTCTCTAATGAGGGTTAAACATTGGGTGCGCATGCTACACATCGGCGTGGCGCACACAGAAAAGCTGTGTATTTAGTGTTTGATCGTAGATTTTCTCCCAGTTTTTAAAGTTTGTATTGCGAGGAAATAAAAAATAATTAATTCAGTCGTATTTTGTACCATACCCTAATTATCCTGATTATGTTGGAAATATCTGTATGTGTTTTCACTGTGTTTAACATTATATTACGTTACTAATTATCTTATTTAAGATGGTCCGGGACAGAAAAATGAATTTTGTTTATTTGTAAGTTCTTTTTAATCGTTTTTCTCCCCTTTGTTATACAGGATATCGCAAAGAGATTGGAAACGCGTTTTAATTTTTTAGGTATTGGAAATTCTTAGGCTTCGTAAACGTTATATTTATAGTTTGTAAAAATTTCAAAGAGTTTGGACGAGAAGAAATGTATTTTTTTAAATGTTAAATCGGCAACATCTCCCCCGCCCCACCACTTTTTTCCCCCTCACACTTTGAACTTCTGCACCCGCTATTTTTCATCAAAATGTGGACAAGCAGAAAAGGCGTCCTTTTAAAAAGCGTACACTTTACTTTAAAACGACTTATTCGGTTAAAAAAATATCAATATTAACCTTTTAAAAAAAAATTCGTTTCCTAAAGTCACTCTCGCGACTTCGTTTTTTACCGCATATTTTTAAATTCTGCATCCGTTTTGGAAACGGATATACGTAAAAACAAAAGATACCCACTTAACCAGAGTACATTCACCTTAAAAACTACACCATTGTTTTTAAAAATATTGATATTAACCCTTTCAAAAAATTCTTGAGTAGAAGTCACTTTGCTACTCCTTGAGACACCATTTTTTTTCTAGTCTAAAAGTAACTAAATGTCGATATTTTAACGCATATTTTTCACACAGTCTTCGGACACTTAATTTATATGATGGATAAAAATATTGAAGCAGATAAGATGGTATTTCTGTTTGAACATTGCGAGTAAAATATTTTTATGATAGTATGTGGAGTTGATCTTAACATTCCCCCCCCCCCCCCCCCCACTCTCTTTATTTTTAATTTGCCGTTATATGTAAAGCCAGCAACAATCATAAATCCTTTCCTAAAACTTTCTTTAGATACATTGAACCATGCTTTAAGATTTTCTTCTCCCCTTTGATGATAAATGGACATGTTTTTATTACAATCATTTAAACAGACCCAAGTTTCATCTATTGCAACAACATTTTTCCATTTTCTTCCGGATAAATGCTTCTCATGAGTCATAAAGAATTCTTCATCGCGTTCTACGTTCAGAGAAATGTCGTGGAGAAAAACGATGAACATTGTACTTTTTGGCCTTTTAAAATTCAAATCAGTGGTAATGATTTTGTTAACAGCTGACACTGAGCATTTTAACGATTTAACAACAGTCTTTTGACTTGGTGGATTTTCTTTTACCATGTGGGGCCACAGATGAGGGCGGTTGCGTGGTAGGTATCTTCAGAGGCGTAATGACGAATATGTAGGTAAAGAATAAAGAAATTTATTCGTACAAAAACACTAAAGGTTTTCTTGACTAAATATAAGCATATGTACACAACAAAATTAAGTTGAATAAAAGGTTTCTGGTGATAACAAAGTTTGTGAGGTGGCAAGGTAATCAAAGTCCTAAAATAGTGGTTAGAAAGTTCAGCAATATTAAAGAGTCTCCAAGATTTTATTAATCTACTCTTTAGAAATATGACTTATGAAGAGTTAAAGAACTTTTCTCTCCGTTGACAGCCTGTCGCTGTATTTAACTACACGGCTGTTCCCCGCCGCGAGAAAGATGTATCTTCACCCTCGGATTCTACCTCCGAGAAAAATATATGAGTGATCTCCGAGAGGTATATATATCGTCCCAGGTAACGACCTGTAACCACCACTCTCTTGAGTCCAGAACTTAACTTCTGTTCTTAATCAGGGATCTCCTATATCCTCTGATTTCTCTCCGAAAAACAATAGAGAATTTATTAGCCACTAGCAATATTTTGCTGTCAAAATCATCTGCCGGTTGTTCTCCTGATAGGCCGGCCTTGTCCTGGCCCACTTTTCTTGTCGGCCACCTTGTCCCGGCGCCCGATACCCCACTGGTCAACTGAGCGTGGGAAAGCATCGATTAGTTTCACTATGTCGGCGTATGAAAGGGACCCCAGGTAGTCTTCAAAGTGTCATTTTCTATGATGAATTATGATTGACCTGTTCCTTCTGATCTTCCCGTCTAAAGTTGGAACTTAGACGAAAATTCGAGTCTTTTTTGGAAACACATGGGGTTTCCTATCTAGTGATTTTGTATCACTTTGAAGGCTTTTATGTGGAATATTGAAAACAGTCTAAAGTTCCACAACCATAAAAGATCTTACCTTTGCAATATTCGAAGAATTTCTTTCTTTTCGTGGGTACATATTTGGAACAATTTTTCCACTTGAAGCTATATATTCGCGTTTTTTCCCTGTCTTATTGGCAATATTACCCACTTTTGCTTTAGATATAGAAAAACTATGCATTTCACGACGTTTTTTAATAACGGAATACGAATAATTCTCTTCGAAAAGTGCAGAAATAGCCTTTCATCCATCGGTTCTTTAAAAGTGCCATTTCCATGTGAACAAAATTTTCACCTGCCAAACGGGAATTTATACTTTCAAAAAAATATTAAACATATTAGTTGCGGAAAATAATTTCTCTATGCAGGCGATTTTTATTTTACACCAAAACAAATTCGTCTAAAAAGCGTGCGAACAGCCTCTGTAATAAACAATTAAAAAAATATGATAACAAATTTAGAAGAAATTTTTATTTTCCCCTTTAATGGACCGCTTTTATATGCTTATCAACTCCAGTCCTTTATTGACTAGTGAGTAGAGTATTGAGTGAACTGCAATAATGGCCAAAATTGTAGACACTTTTTGAAAATTTCATGGTTTTCAAATTTGCATGCTTATAAAAAATGAAATATTTCACGAAAAGCAAATATTTATCATTTGAAAGGAGATTTAATTCTGAATTGTAAGGAAAATACAGACTTAAAATATTGTTGTTTGAAAAAGTTATTTTAAAAATTTAATCTCATAAAGAAATTTCCAAAAACTATACACAGCATCAGCCAACAATTTATCTTTTTTAAAACAATTATAAATATTTTATCCAAATCATGTTATCCCTTTGAGATCATTTAAATATATTTTTGTCCAGGTTTCTAATATCTGTAATACAGCCATGTAAATTGCAAAAGTATTCAAAATAAGGTTGAATTTAAGAATATGTTGTTATGTGTGTGAAATAGTCTTGCCACTAATTTTCAAAATGCTACACTTTAAAATTTATGAAATTTTGAGCTTTAAAAGAAGAACAACTCACTTTTAGGAAAACTCCGTAATTTCACAAAATTAAAAGTATCATAACTTGGTACGTTTTGGGAGTAGACTAATGCAATTTTTACTGTTTTACTTGCCAGAACATGGAGAATGTTTTTCTACATATAACTTTTAGGAACCAGGGACCGTATAAAAATTAAACGTGTAATTTTTTTTAATGAAGGGCAGAAGTAGTTCAACAACAAAATCTTAAATCCTACCTTATTTTGAGCAATTGTGCAACTTACATTAGTTACGTATCTTCAATGGGTAAAAAAATAGGGCGCGTTCCAATCTTTTTGGACACCATGTGTATATAATGAATAATAGATACCAAAACACTGATTAAGGCTGTTAAGCAATCCAAATTCGCAACTTTCTGACATATTCACGAAATCCATTTTAATCTTAGACGCATGAAATTAGCAGATGCTCTTATTCATAAATTATTGCATTGCATGGCATTTTCTATTCGATATAGACAAATGATCTTTCAGAAAATACTGTCAAAGTTGTTGTTTCAAGTCGGTTTTCGAGCCTCGACAGCTCGGAAATGACTTTCATGATAAATAATCGCTTATGCGATGAAATACATTTATCTAAAAATGGAAATCGCTATTTGATTCTGTCAGGTCTCTGACATTAATGAGACGTATGCTTAATAATTTTATATTCTTTCTTTATTATATTTATCTGTGTACTATTATCTACGCACTTGAGTTATGGATACATTTGCTTATCTACGCAATTAATAGGAGTAAAAGGTGTGAAAGGAAATTCCAAAAGAGGGATTATTGTTTAGTGGAATGTGGGTTGTACAATAGGAAGGTATGTAGCAGAGAAGTAAGAGTTGATGAACAATAGATAATTTTCTTTGATGACCTGTCACTGGACGAGAGATCCACAACAACACGTGGGGCTTCCCCTGAAAATAGAGGGAGGTCCCATGGGTTTGAAGGAAGAAAGCAGGGAAATTGGAGAGTTGGAGAAGAATGGTGAGCCGTACTGTGTGTGTTTGTTAATAAGTGTACGTGTGTGCTGAGATTTCAGATAGATCTGTGCGGTAGTACTATTGGATAGGCCTTGCTGTGTACGGTAAAGAGAGACGGGAGTAGTGCATTTATAGTGTTATAAGTTTATAAATCTAGTGCGTAGATAATATCTCAAAGTGTAATTTAACGTATCGCAGGATCTGCTATATCCTTGCCTATAAACGTAAATATTGTACTTTATTGTAAATATTTAAGTATATTGCAAATGAATATTCAATTTAATATGTATTTGTAGTGTCCTAGTGAACCAATTCTCGAACTTATATTGTGTCTTGTATTACGCGACGCATCTATATCGGTGGGGGCAGCATATCAATTAAAAAATATGTATCACATGTGGTGGATTGAAATCGAAGTAATATTTATCACAATGGCGGAAGCGTCTATTACAGATTCCAAATCACTTCAATAATATTGCCTGCCATTATCATGCTTTTACATTTAAAAATGAGCCCGTGAATGAGTCAGAAAATTTCGCATTGTTGAGCGAGGAAAAATATTTTTTCCTTAAACAACTTTATTCTCATCAATTTAAAAATAAAATACAGTGGACATTTTGTTTATAAAAATTACAGAAGTGCATGAAAATTTATTTTATACGCACAGCATTTTAGCTCATATTAAAAATCTAATAGAAAAATATTAAGCAAACGAGAGAGAATTGTGTCTTCTGGCAGTTATCCAGTTCTGACTGAAATGTGAGAATAATTGAAAGATCAGTAACCGAATTATATTTCCGTGATTGTAAGATAACTATAAACTAAATGATGCTACAAGTTACTGGGCATTAAAAATGTTGCTTATTGCTGGATATGTAGTCGTTAGAAAATATGAATTGTTATTTATTTTAGTATTTCTTACAAAAGGGACCTGAAATTTCCTTGCTGTTTTCATTAAATTTGGTTCGTATTTAGAACTTGTTTAAAAATAAAACCGCTTAAAACGACTTCTTTAAAAACAGAATCTTTGAAAGTTTATTTTCCGATATTTGAAAAGTCCTCATTCCTTTTCGCAAAAATGTTAGAAGTATACAGGGTGTCCCATCTTATCGTTGACTAACAGCTAATTCCTAAACCGTTAGCTTCAGAAGTATAGTTTCAATTGCAAAAATGTTTCACATGTTATTCTTCATCATATATAGGTCAAAATAGTTATTTTTTAAAGGCCACGCAATTTAACTTTTATACGGTCCCTGTGTTAATTTAGAAAAGTTATATTTCCGAAAACTTTCTCTGTTCTGTGAAGTAAAACATCAAAAATTCCCTTGTTTTTCTTACCAAAACTTACCGAGTTGTAATACTATGAATTTTCATCGTTTTCTAGAACCAAAAAGAGGAAAATCCCTGCCGGCTCGGCCTACAGACGGAGGTAGATTTCGAAGTTAAGTACTAATTTCACCAACAAATACTAAATCAAGATTAGAGATAAACCCAGTTTAACAATTTAATCTGGCCGCTTTTGACGAGTTTGAATTTCATTTTTCTGTAAGAGCTGGTTTTATCAGAATCATGTTAATACGATAATTTTTTTTCAATCCCTATTTCTGTTTAATTTGTTTTTGCTGTAAGAATTGGTCCTATAAAAACCTGTCAATTTAAAAGTTGTAGATAATATGAAGAAGATTTATAATAAATTTAAGCGGATTTGATATCTTGTGAATTGATGAAGTTATGATTTTTTTTTCTTCTTCAACACCCCCCCCCCTTTTTTTTGTCGCTTTTTAATATTTTTTTTTTCAGTAACCGTTGGTCCTATCAAAAATTTGTCAATGTAAAAGTTGTAGATAGTATTAAGAAGATTTGTAATAAGTTTAAAGGAATTTGATATCTTGAGAATTGACGAAGTTATGATTTTTTTTCTCTTTAAAACCCTATTTTTTTGCCCCTTGAGCCCAATTTTAATTTTATCAAAAATCTGTTATACATACATTTTTGGCCCTTTTATTAAAAGTACTAATAACTTTAAACTAATTTGATATGTATTATAATTAAGAAGTTATTTTATTTATTTATTTTTTTTTTTGGTTTTCACAAAACCCCTCCCTATTTCCACACCCTTGGTCCAATTTTGCCCATTAACGAACTTGACCGAGATTTTCTACCCCTTGATTTTATGTATGAGTTTGGAAGAGATTGGTGCAGAATTATGGAAGTTATCGTGTCCATAAAAAAGTGATATATATATATATATATATATATAGAGAGAGAGAGAGAGATAAAGTTTTGAACTGGGGTTGGTTTTGGTTCTAGGAGTCATGATCGGCGTAGATCTGCAAAATGTTTTCAGAAATTCCAACATAGGGGAGAATGCAATAGGTAGTATTTCTTACGAAATCTACCCAAAGCGCGTTTTTAGTGCCAGAAAACGCTAAATTTCGCAAATTTCAAAGTGTCATAGCTCGGTCAGTTTTAGATGCAGAAGAATGGAATTTTTTATGTTTCACTTCACAGAACATGAAGAAAGTTTTCCTAAATATAACTTCTAGAACCGCATAAAAATTTAAATTTCGAAACGTATAAAAAGTATCTATTTTGAAATAAATGGATTTTCGTATGACGAAGAACGACATTTGAAACATTTATTTTTGCAATTGTAACTTATACTTAAAAACTAATGGTTTAGGAATTTGCTATTGGTCAACGATAACAGACCTTGTATATAAAGTAAATAAAGGAAATTATCTTTATTTAAAATTCTATGGTAAAATATAGATAAAAAGTAGTTTCTAGCTGACAAGATCGGCCAAAACGAGATGACGTCATCTGCAGGTTAGCCACCGCCCTG
This sequence comes from Maratus speciosus, assembly GCA_963932465.1. Lineage (NCBI taxonomy): Eukaryota > Metazoa > Arthropoda > Arachnida > Araneae > Salticidae > Maratus > Maratus speciosus. The sequence continues at coordinate 488,027,673 of OZ010796.1, read as the reverse complement.
CAAGGCTTACGCACTGACATAAAAATGAGGGCTGTTGAAGTCGGGTTTTTTCAGTATTTGTATGGTAGCTAGAATTGGGACAACAGTATTTTCTTAAATATTTCTCCACCTTAATTTAATATTTAAAAATAAGAGGAGGAAAGCTTTTAGATTTTACAGGTATTAAAACTCAAGGGACCATACAAACGCTGAAAAAAAAATTCCTCCTACGAAAGCCGCCATTTTTTGTCAGCGCGTAGGCCTGGTATTCAGAGGGCGGTGGGTTATCCTTAGTCTTGTCTAGCATCTGAGCTGACATATTGCGCATTCTAGCAAATAATTCGAAAAATAGTGAATTGGGCAAAATTCGAACTGCAGTGTTGCCTATGAAATAATAAAAATTTTATTTTTAGGTTTTCGTTCATCTGACGAAACCCTATTCGTCTCACTCCTCTGTCTATCCGTCTGTCTGTCTGTCTGTCTGCCACAGAGCCCGTTCTAAGAAACTATATATATTGGAGACTTGAAATTTTGCATACTTATAGCTGAACACCTCACATTAAACGACAAATCATAAAATTTTGAAAAAGTCTTATATTTACCCCCCATGGGCTCTAACTTGGATATTTTAAGTTTTTTTTTTTTTTCTAACTGAGCCCCTAATTATGTTGAAGACTTCAAATTTTGGATTCTTATAGCTGAACACCTCACATCAAACGACAAATCATAAAATTTTGAAAAAGTCTTATATTTACCCCCCCCCCCTTCATGGGCTCTAACTTGTGTATTTTAAGCTTTCTTTTCTAACTGAGCCCCTAATTAAGTTGAAGACTTAAAATTTTGGATTCTTATAGCTGAACACCTCACATCAAATGGAAAATCATAAAATTTTGAAAAAGTCTTATATTTACCCCCCATGGGCTCTTACTTGTGTATTTTAAGCTTTCTTTTCTAACTGAGCCCCTAATTAAGTTGAAGACTTCAAATTCTGGATTCTTATAGCTGAACACTTGCGATCACAAGAAAAATCATAAAATTTTCAAAAAGTCTTATATTATTTTACCCCTCCAGGCTCTAACTTCTGTATTTTTAGCAATTTTTCTAACCTCCAATCTTTTCACCCGGGCTGCACTTTTTTAACTTTTACCGACACTCCTTTGACCACTCTTTATTATTAAGCACCATAGCCGTACATATTTTAGTTCCCATGTTTACCACCAGGGGGTGCCTACCTATCTCGGATGCTATGAGCCCGATCCCCTCGACTAATATATCTGCGGATAGTTTGTAAAACGGAGTTTCGTTCGGATACAAGTTTGTTTAGAATAGAGTGCACCCCCTGGTTGCGAAATGTAGAACTAACAGATTTTGCAAAAGGTTAAAGTGTTTTGAGAGGAATATTAAACGAAACCCTCTGTGCGATCTGTGATCACACTTACCCACTTGTTTATATTTTTTTGCAAAATAGTGCTCGAAAGTCGAAGCAGTTTAAAATTTGTCACTACAAGAAAATTAAGTATGAATGTCGTTATTCACATCAAATATATCTGGAAATTATTAAAAGATTTATTCTGAGAAAGAAGCAAATTCTTTCTCTTTTCTCTACCTTTTATTCGTCACATGATCAGAGATTAATTAAAATACTATTAAAATGTCAGTAACTGTTTGAAATGACTGTAATATTAGAATTATTTGTTTAAAATGTAATTTTTAGAAACGGAGTTTGTGATTTTCTAAATGTATTAGATATTTTTACTTTTTTATGTTGTGGGGACCTCAGATGAGGGCGGTAGCGTGACGTGATCACCTCAGAGGGGTGATGGCAAAGGTTTTAGTAAGATGAAAATTGAAGGTTTTATTCTCGTAAAACAACAAGAACTCTTGGCTAAATACAATGTCAACACTGACACAACAAATACTTAAGAAGTTAATTTGATGAAATAAAGTTTTTGTAAGGCAGGAAAATCTAATAAAAGTTCTTGACAGGGTCCAGATTAGGAAATTCAAGAGTCTCTGTGAAACACTAAGGTCCCTTCTAAGTAAATAAATGTCCGTTAAAGGTGCGGACTAGTAGTCATCCGTGCGTTCGGCTTTTCCGCTGATACACTCAGCTGTATCTCAGCTGATCAGCTTTTGTTGCCGTTGAGAGAAACAATCTCCTTTCCCCTCGGAGCGACCTCCGAAAGATAATCCCGTGAAAGCCTAGAGAGAATCGTTTCTCTCCTCCAGGTTGAAGAACCTCTTTTTTCAGTTTAGCTTTTGCTAAACCCTTCTAAACTCATCACCAGGTCTCCTCAGAGATCTCGTATATATGCTTAATTTCTCTCTCGGAAAACAATGCGAGTTTCCAACATCCGCTGGCATTGGTTCGCCTGTCAAAATCCTTTTGACAGCTGACCTCCTAATGGCTGCTCGAGGCCCTTCCACCTTTTTGCACACGAAATTCTCCTGTCAAAGTATGCAATGTCAAGAAGCACTTACCGGCATATTTCGGTGTTACAAAGTGAGAACCAGGTGATCATTCTTTTATGTACTCTGTTCCAAAGTGTCACCTTCGTAAGATCGATCGCACTGAAGTTATTTACTTTTATGTTACCGGCAAACGCTGAGACTTAGACAAATTTTCTAGTGTCTCTCACGAATACATGGAGTTTCCATAGGCGGTGATTCTGTAGCATTTATGAGGGTTTTTATATGTGGAAACTGTGAAAAGGCTAAGTTTCCACAACACCGCCCCCCCCCTTTTAGATAATATTCTGGCCACAGGACTGAATATTTTGAACACGGAAGGCAGCTCAAAAAAATATTTTTGAGTGGCTCACATACAAAAAAAAACCTATATCTAACTCTCTACCTGTCTGTTTCTTAAAATCTTACAGAATTCCTTCCTACCAATTTTTTTGTATAATATTCTATATACTAATCATTTTAATACACATTACAAACACAAGAAAGTTATAGAAGTTTTGCTATATACAACTAATTTGTCTCTTTTTCTTTATACTGTTCTGTCCTGCTTAAGAAGTCCACATGAGCTATTTCTTTGTCAGGCCTGTGTTTAATTGCATACTGGTAGGGTTGTAAGGTTAATTCCCATCTGAGAAGACGAGGATTATTTCCTGAATTGTTTTTTAGGAACGTTAATGGGTTATGATCGCTCTCGATCAGAAATTTTTGTCCGTCAATATAATGCCTCAATTTTTTTATGGCAAAAATTATCGCTGCACATTCCCTTTCTGTCGTGCTGAATTTTTTTTTCCGTTTCCGTAAATTTTCTGCTGAAATAAATAATGGGATGCTCCTCTAAATTTTGTCTAGTAAGTATCGCTCTGAGATGCTCCAGGTGCTCTTCCCATGTCTCTGAGAAAATCGCCATATCATCGAGATTGGGCAGACAAATCTTCTCTAACCCTCTCAGCATTTTTGCCATGAATTTAGAAAATCTGAATGACGCATTGATCAACCCAAATGGCATCTTCAGTGGGAAATATGTCCCAGTGTTTGTAACAAATGCGGCTAATTTTTGAGCCTGGGGCGTCATCGGTATTTGCCAATATCCTTTAGTCAGATCGAACACCGTTATGTACTTAGCTGCTGAAACTCTTTCTGCTCTGTCCTCAATATTAGGGAGTGGATAATATTCAACTTTGGTTACCGAGTTCAATTTACGATAGTCTATGCAGCAGCTAGGATCCTTACCAGCTGATTCCACAAGGATCATGGGCGAATAGTGCTCTGATTCCCCTTCCCTTATAATATTTAATTCCAGCATTCTGTTTATTTCTTTTTCTAAAATTTCCTCCTGTCTGCGCGACATTCTATAGGGTCTTATTCTGATAAGTCTGTTATCTGTGACTTCAATATCATGGATTTCCATGTGCGTAGTCCCTGGGTTATTCGAAAAAAATCTCCCTGAACTCCCCCAGAAAGATTTCAAATTGCTGCAATTGTTCGGGATTGCATCTCTCTTTTAATTTGCTATCCTCTATAATTTCTCCAAAGTTATAACTGTGTGGCTCATCTAATGGAAATGCTATTTACATCTCTTGTAAGTCCTCTAAATTATCACATTCGTGTGTTAATATATTTATTTTTTTCTACCCTCTGTACATATGGTTTCAGTAGATTTACATGAAAAATTTGCGATTTTTCGCGCCTACCTGGGACTTCTACGATATAATTTGTATCTGAAATCTTAGCTGTAATTTTGCCTGGTCACGTCCAATTCGCTGACATCTTGTTTGCTTTGTTAGTTACTAATACGAGCACCTGGTCCCCTGGTTTAAATTCCCTTTCGACCGCCTTCTTATCGTACCAAGCTTTGCGTTTTTCCCTGCTTACTACCATATTTTCGTCCGCCAGCTCCTGACACCTTTTTAGCCGATTCATTAGTCCAAAAACATATTCTGTGACTAGTTCAGGCTCCTGACTGTCACCTGTCCACTGCTCGTACAATAATGTTTCCGGTGTTCTCAAATTTTTACCGAAAACGAGCTCCGCTGGACCCTGTTGAATTGCTGACCGCATTTCTCAATGCTAGTAATGCGTGGGGTAAATTCTCTTCCCAATCCTTTCCACTCTCTATGCACATGACTTTTAACAGCCGTTTGATTGTCCTGTGCGTCCGTTCAACGTTATTTGAGGCCGGGTGGCATACACTTGAATGCCTTAGCTTGACTTCAAATTTCTCTAAAAATGATGTCGTAAGACATGACGTAAAAGACCGCCCTAAATCTGTTTGTACCTCTTTTGCGTAGCCTAGTCTACAAAAGATTTGCATAAGAGCCTCCACTACAGATTCTGAGAGCATATTTTCTAACGGGATCGCCTCTGGATATTTCGTCAACACACATAACGCCGTTAGCAAATATTAGTTTCCTTTTTTGGACTTTGTTAGGGGTCCAACTAAATCAATTGATAGCTTTGAAAATGGCTCTGCTGTGATTGGTACACGTGTCAAGGGGGCCTTTTTTTCTCCCGTCTTTCCAACTATTTGACAGTGATGGCATGATTTCACGAAATCTTCTGTTTGCCTTATGACGTTTGACCAAAAGAAATATCTCAAAAGCTTGTCCTTCGTTTTTTTTTCTCCCAAATGGGATGCTGTATTCTCATGGCAAGCGCTTAGAATAGCCTGTCTAAACTTCGTTGGTACAACTAATTGAATTCTTTCTAAGCCTCTATGATCGGTCGTTTTCCTTATTATCAAGGAGTTTCTGTACTCGAGGAACGACTTTTTTAAGTGCTTTCTCCTTAATCTCATGCAGGGTATTATCTGTCTTTTGCTCGTTCGCAAATTCTTTTTTCCCCACTCTACTTAAAGAAAAGGCTTCATCTACGATTAGGTCCGGAAGCAAAATTGGCTGCTCCTTCCCCCCCTTCACCTGAGTTGTCCGATTCCGCTCTATTGTTATCTACCGTTTCTGCACTCTCTGTGGGGCCTTGCCCATTGTCCGGTGATGGATCTTTATCCAGCTGATTCGCGTCCTGAGTTTGAGAGCCTGAGCCTTCGCTTTCCATCTGAGTTTTGGTTCTACTCCGTGTCATTACGGCATTTATAATTTTGGGTTTTGTGCTCTTATTTGATTCGATTAATTTTTGGGTTTAATTTCCTAAGATATAATAATTTATGTAAGGATCTTTGTCTGCCACTAATGCTGTCGTATTAACAGTGATTTCATCGGCTAATTCTAGCGTTATTTCTGCTATAGGAAGACAGCACAGATCCTGAACTAATGGCTGTCTTACCCAGCTGACCTGACCAGTTAATTGATTAGTTTTAACTAATTTATTCGGACAAATGTCCACGGTCGAACCTGTGTCCCTTAACGTAGTGATTTCTTCGCCGTTTATTTTACCCCGACTCAGATACGGTTCAAAACCTTTCTCTAAGTTTATTTCCTTACTGATATTATGCACAGTCTTGTGTGAGTTTTCACTTTTTTTTAATTCTGAGCAATTCCGTTTATAATGTTTTGGACTTGAGCAATTAAAACAAGTATTTTTCCTAGGTTTATCAAATATCTTTTCCCTTTCTTTATTCTCATTTTTATCCCTCCAATTTAATTTAATTTCCGGGTTTTTTCTGTCTTTTTTTCGTCGTATCTGGGCCTTTTAAATCTTTTTTCGATGGGGAGCCTACTATTTCATGGTTTTCTGGAGACGCCCTTTATCGTTTCACACCCATCCAAATCCTTGGCTAAGCTATCCGGGTTCTTGTACGAAGCCCAAGAGTCAATGAAATGTTCCTTCATTTCGGTCGGCACCCTTCTTTTTATTTGCTCCGTAATTAGTAAGCTTTTGAGCTCTTCTATCGTATTTATCTCTAACCCATTGAGCCACCCTTCTTGAAAGCTGTTTAGCTCGAATATTAGATCTTTCCATGGACTGTTCAGATTTTGTTGATGCCGAAGCAGTTTTACACGATAAGCTTCTGCGCTTAATCTATATCTTGTCAATAGAACTGATTTGACATAAGTAAAACTGTCTACTTTTTCTTTGTCCTCTCGTAATATAAGTTCCGCTATATCAATTGGCAGTAATGCTAAAAGATGCGCGACTAAATCCTCTGATTCAATACCAGACCTTTCTGACTGTCTTTCGAATAAATTTAGAAAAAGCGTAATGTCAGACTTCTCTGGGTAAAAATTATGCATGATAGATTTAATTTGGATTTTAGGGCCTCTGTCGGATCTGTTGCTAGCACTCGAACTACTTCGCTCCGCGCATTGCGTTAACCGCAATTGCTCTAACTCAAATTCCCTGTCAAGTTTTGCTTTCTCATACTCTCTCTCTTTCTCTCTCTCTCCTCTCTTTCTAGCCTCTCCCTTTCTTCTTCTCTAGCTGCATTTTCTTTTTCTCTAGCTGCATTTTCTTTTTCTCTAGCTGCATTTTCCTCCCTGTCCTGAACAATGTACCCAGCTTGCGTCACCGCCAGTTCTTCATCGTAATCATTTGCCTGCTCAATTTTTTGAATGATTATTGCAATCGTGTCGCTTTCCTCAATTTTTACCCCCAGCTCGTCTGCTAATTTTTGCAAATCAATCTTTCTACAATATTTTAGTGCCGTAATTTTTGCCATATTGTACACACTTAAGTTTTACTCAAATTATAACAATAATATCAAAGGGAATTTAATCCTGTCACCTGACATGTAAAGAAAATAATTTCAACCTATCAAGCTTAAATTATGCTATGAATACTTTTATAAACACCTTTTGAATACAAACAGCAACATAAAGAATAAATTTGATATATACTATAAAATTATTTGAATACATTCCCTTTCTGTTAAATATGCAAGATAAATTCAGCTTTGAAATCCCTATGCACACAAAATGAAACAAAGTATCTAAAAATTTTATACCAATTGTACATATAACTTTTGAAAAACTCTTAAATTTCCTCAAGATTGAGCACACCTTGCAATCCTGATCCAGTGCTACCAATACTTTTCATAAATTCAGAAAATTTCTTTATATAATAACTAACAATTAATAAAACATTTTCCTGCACGAATCTATTAATAACATTGTATCCTTGCACATCTAATTTAAAAAGCTCTTCCCTTTGGGTTTTTTTTCCGCCCCTAAGTACAATTTAATCCTGAAAATTTTCTATTCTTAGTACTAGAAAAAAATTTCCAATTTATTCTTCCCGAATAAATCCCAGATTCTAAATCTGATTAATAGGCTAGGCTACTTAAGTTAACTTTAACTTTTCTTAGCTTAATGCTTTTTTTTTTCGAAGACACACAATAAATTTTTGCCTGAAAACTTTAGCTATTTACTTGACACATTTAAACAATTCTAACAATAAGAGCCACTCAAAAATTTTTTTTATGAGCTTACCTCCCCTGTTGCGTCGACTCGTCATCAGCTGAACTGCCGGTTGTGGGCTACTGCTGAATACTAGATGTCAGCTGATGGGGACACCATTGATAATCAGTTGTGGGCCATTGCTGAATCTCAGTGCACTGTCGTTGAAGCGCCTGTCCTCCTCGCTGTCCGTCTCGCGTTAGACATTTTCCAGGGGATCTGGTTGCGGTCTGCTTGCTCCGGCCTTGTTCTTTTGGCTCCCAGTGGATCTCTTGGAGTTCCGTCCGCCTTTTCTTGGAGAGCTTGATTGTTGTGTCCTTCGCTGCAGTTGTCTTTTCGTCCTGCTGTCCGCTGGTTAGCACACCGGTCTTTCAATATCGGATTTCCACTGCCTCACCGCCACTTTATTTTAGTATCAAAGTTCTTTTTTAGCTGCCACCAGTTGTGGAGACCTCAGATGAGGGCGGTAGCGTGACGTGATCTCCTCAGAGGCGTGATGACAAAGGTTTTAGCAAGATGAAAATTGAAGGTTTTATTCTCGTAAAACAACAAGAACTCTTGGCTAAATACAATGTCAACACTGACACAACAAATACTTGAGAAGTTAATTTGATGAAATAAAGTTTTTGTAAGGCAGGAAAATCTAATAAAAGTTCTTGACAGGGTCCAGATTAGGAAATTCAAGAGTCTCTGTGAAACACTAAGGTCCCTTCTAAGTAAATAAATGTCCGTTACAGGTGCGGACTAGTAGTCATCCGTGCGTTCGGCTTTTCCGCTGATACACTCAGCTGTATCTCAGCTGATCGACTTTTGTTGCCGTTGAGAGAAACAATCTCCTTTCCCTTCGGAGCGACCTCCGAAAGATAATCCCGTGAAAGCCTAGAGAGAATCTTTTCTCTCCTCCAGGTTGAAGAACCTCTTTTTTCAGTTTAGCTTTTGCTAAACCCTTCTAAACTCATCACCAGGTCTCCTCAGAGATCTCGTATATATGCTTAATTTCTCTCTCGGAAAAGAATGCGAGTTTCCAACATCCGCTGGCATTGGTTCGCCTGTCAAAATCCTTTTGACAGCTGACCTCCTAATGGCTGCTCGAGGCCCTTCCACCTTTTTGCACACGAAATTCTCCTGTCAAAGTATGCAATGTCAAGAAGCACTTACCGGCATATTTCGGTGTTACAAAGTGGGAACCAGGTGATCATCCTTTTATGTACTCTGTTCCAAAATGTCACCTTCGTAAGATCGATCGCACTGAAGTTATTTACTTTTATGTTACCGATAAACTCTGAGACTTAGACAGATTTTCTAGTGTCTCTCACGAATACATGGAGTTTCCATAGGCCGTGATTCTGTAGCATTTATGAGGGTTTTTATATGTGGAAACTGTGAAAAGGCTAAGTTTCCACAATGTAATATAACATATAGAAATGCACTGTGTAAGTGTCTTCCAAAAATTGTCACACTAGTCACGCGAAGACATTCGGAAGCTAATGCTAAACCAATGGGAACTTTCTTTTCAAATTCCCCGATTCCATTTTAATATTTTTAATCGTTTTTTTTCTTTTCTTTTTTGTGCAAATGATAGCTGAGGTCGGTCTCTATCCAGGCCTTTTTAGGTAGATTTCGTATGAAATACTACCTATTGGCGTCGTTCCTATGTTGGAATTTTTCAAAAAATTTTGCAGATCTACACCGATCATGACCCCTAGAACCCAAAACCACCCTCAGTAAAAAAAATTATCTATCTATCTATCTATCTATATATATATATATATATCACTTTCTTCTGGACTCGATAACTTCCACAATTCTGCGCAAATCTCTTCCAAACTGATACATAAAATCAAGGTCAAGTTCGTTAATGGGCAAAATCGGGCAAAGGGCTGGAAATAGGGAGGGGTTTTGTGAAAATAGAAAAAACCCAATAACTTCTTAAATTTTGTACATATCAAATCAGTTTAAAGTTTTTATTACTCCTAAAAATAGGGCCTAAAATTTATGCATCACAGATTTTTGATCAAATTAAAAATGGGCTCAAGGGGCGCAAAAATAGGGTTTTGGGGAGAAAAAAATTCGTAACTTCGTCAATTTTCAAGATATCAAATTCAATTAATTTTATTATACATCTCCTTAATATTATCTACAGCTTTTATTTTCACAAGTTTTTGATAGGACCAATTCGTTCCGCAAAAAAAAAAAAAAATAAAAACGAAAACAAAAAAAGGGGGGTGAAGAAGAAAAATTTGCATAACTCCGTCAATTCACAAGATATAAAATCCCCATGAATTTATCATATATCTTCTTAATATTGTCTTCAACATTTATATAGACAAGTTTTTGATAGGGCCATTTCTTACAGCAAAAACAAATTAAAAATACATAGCGGTTGAAGAAAAAAATTATCTTATTAAGGGTGTATTCAAATCCAAACTGCTTATTTTCTGACACATTTTTAAATTCATTTTTGCTCTCAAACGCATCCAATTGATAGATTCTCTTCTTCAGAAACTATATAATGTACCGTAATGATCGATTTTTTTTTTATAGAGGCAGAATATATTTCGAAAAATGATGTCAAAGTGGTCATTTTGAACAGAAATTCCCGAAGTGATTGTGTTAGAAAGGAAAAATATTGCCCTACTGAGAAAATAATTTTTTATTAATCAAATTTCAATTAATTGAAAGAAAAACAAGAACACAGGCCGCTTCTAAATCTTTTCAAAAATCACGTCAGCAAGTTTCGTATTAGGTAGATTTCGTATGAAATACTACCTATTGGGATCGTTCCTATATTGGAATTTCTGAAAAACTTTTGCAGATCTACACCAATCATGACCCCTAGAACCCAAAAGCACCCTCAGTAAAAGACTTTATATATATATGGGAGGGGTTTTGTGAAAACCGAAAACACCCCATAACTTCTTAATTTTTGTACATATCAAACCAGTTTAAAGTTTTTATTACTTCTAAAAATAGGGCCAAAATTTTATGTATCACAGATTTTTGATAAATTTAAAAATAGGCTCAAGGGGCGCAAAAAATTGGGTTTTTGGGAGAAAAAAAATTCATAACTTCGTCAATTCTCAAGATATCAATTCCAATTAATTTTATTATAAATCTCCTTAATATTATCTACAACTTTTATATTCACAAGTTTTTGATAGGACCAATTCGTACCGCAAAAAAAAAAAAAAAAAATTAAAAACGAAAACAAAAAGGGGTTTTGAAGAAGTAAAAAATCCGTAACTCCGTCAATTCAAAAGATATAAATTCCCCATGAATTTATCATATATCTTCTTAATATTGTCTACAACATCTATATAGACAAGGTTTGGATAGGACCAATTCTTACAGCAAAAACAAATTAAAAATACATAGCGGTTGAAAAAAAAAATCATCTAAGTAAGGATGTATTCAAATCCAAACTGCTTATTTTCTGACTCATTTTACAATTCATTTTTGCTCCCAAAGCTCATTCATTTTTGCTCTTACTACGTTTTCTTACTCAGAAACTATATGATGTACCGTAATGGTCGATTTTTTGATAGAGGCAGAATATATATTTTAAAAAATGCTGTTAAAGTGGTAATTTTGAACCGAATTTCCCGAAGCGGATTGTGTTGGAAAAATCATTGCATTAAGGATGCACTCAAACCCAAACTGCTTATTTTCTGACTCATTTTTAAATTCATTTTTGCTCTCAAACGCATTTAATTGGTAGATTCGCTTATTCAGAAACTATATAATGTACCGCAATGATCGAGTTTTTGATAGAGGCAGAATATATTTCAAAAAATGATGTCGAAGTGGGCATTTTGAACGGAATTTCCCGAAGCAATTATGTTATCACTTTCTTCTGGACACGATAACTTCCGCAATTCTGCACAAATCTCTTACAAACTGATACATAAAATCAAGGGACATAAAATCTCGGTCAAGTTCGTTAATGGGCAAAAGCGGACAAAGGGGATGGAAATAGGGAGGGGTTTTGTGAAAACTGAAAAATCCCCATAACTTCTTAATTTTTGTACATATCAAATCAGTTTAAAATTTTTATTACTTCTAAAAATAGCACCAAAAATTCATGCATCACAGATTTTTGATAAAATTAAAAATAGGCTCAAGGGGCGCAAAAAATAGGGATTTTGGGAGAAAAAATTCCTTACTTCGTCAATTCTAAAGATATCAAATCCAATTAATTTTATTATACATCTCCTTATTATTATATACAACTTTTATATTCACAAGTTTTGGATAGGACCAATTCGTACCGCAAAAAAAAAATAAATAAATAAAAATGAAAACAAAAAGGGGGGGGGGGTGTTAAATAAGAAAAAATTTCATAACTCCGTCAATTCACAAAATATAAAATCTCCATGAATTTATCATATATCTTCTTAATATTGTCTTCAACATTTATATAGGCAAGTTTTTGATAGGGCCAATTCTTACAGCAAAAACAAATTAAAAATACATAGCGGTTGAAGAAAAAAACCATCTTATTAAGGGTGCATTCAAATCCAAACTGCTTATTTTCTTACTCATTTTTAAATTCATTTTTGCTTTCAAACGCATCCAATTGCTAGATTCTCTTATTCAGAAACTATATAATGTACAGTAATGATCGATTTTTTGATAGAGGCAGAATATATTGTACCTCGTTCTTTCTTCTTTGTCATTTTAGAGCAAGTTTTCTCGAGAAAATTTAATATATCCTGTCTTGATATTTTTCAGATAGTAATATTTATAAAAAAACAAAATTTAAATTAATATAAAACTATTCCCAAATGTGATTTGAGTCTTTATATTGAAAAAAAAATGTTTCAATGTTGTTTTCTTGTAGTAAATAGGTAGGAAAATATAACTACAGTGATTTTTTTATATTAAGAATGAATTGATTCCTTAGAGAAAGATTGAAAAGCAACATTTCTGTTGCGTCTATCATCCATTGAAACCTATTTATTTTATAACAAGTATAATTATCGTGACATGTCATGTAGCATTAAATTAATTTTAGTTTTTTCCGAGGCTCCTCTTTTCCTGTGCTAATTAAAATAAAATCGTCAACGTCCTAAATTTGAGAATATTTTATTTTAGTTTGTATTTTATAATTTTCTCAGTTATTCGCAATGTAATTAAATAGTTAAAATGTTAATAATGCATAGGGTAGGAAGAATAGGAAACATACTATTTTTGAAGGAAAATACTTAGAAACAAAGGATATAAGTGTAAATATCAAACACTGATATTTACACTTATATATCAAACATTGTTTCCTTTTCTAAAACATTTTTTTTTATAAATATATATATATACTTATTTTAATGATGCTGTGTGAACATATCGGTATGAGACATTGATTCGTTGCTCTCTATATCTGTTTTTACTTAAATTGCTGCAATTATACCATTTATGTTTCGAAATCAGCAATATTTCTATTTTTGAACAATTTAAGGTAGTTATCGCGATATATCACCAATATCAATATTAACTCGTTGATATATTGCGATATTAAATTTCTGATATCGTACAGCCCTACTTCCCATAGCATTAAAATTAGCTTGCGAGTTTTGTTGTTTGACTCTTAAGGGTACTCGGTACCCTTTATTTAGTGAAAAACGACAAAAATATCAATTTTACAGCTTTTTGCTTAAAATGAATTTACACATCCTTATTATATTTTCACGAAGGTCCGTAAAGATCCGATAAATAAAAATATGCGAATAAGGCTTTTTACTGCATCCATTTCCCTTTAAAAGATTCAGTGTTGCAATCTTCAAAGTAATTTTTTATGTGTTTTTTCCAACATACAAGTGTGTTGTAGGAGATAAAACTTGAACAAATATTTTTCAATTGACTCGCTATTATGGACGATCCTGAAAATGCATTAAAAAGAAGAAATTAAGAATCAGATTTTCAGTAATATAAATAGTTTTTTTTTATATTTAAATAAAAACGTTAAGTAAATAGTCATTTTTACGTATGTCTTGACATGTATTTATTTTTCCTGAAACTAATTAACTTTTTGAAAATCTGATCCTTAATGTTATAGAGCTGTCTTGTGAAAAAGTCTGAAAAAAATGTTTCAAAAAGTTCATAATTATAAAAGAAGTATGGTTTTAAATTTTTCTTATAATTTTTAATTAAAATTTTAAATTTTTACCACAGGAATTGCATTTTTTCTTTATTAATTCCCTTTCTTTCATAAAACCATTTAATAATAAGTAAAAAAGGTGTTATAAAAGACTGAAATATATCTATCTATATATAGTTCAAATAGTATCGAGCCCTCTTAAGAGGTTTCTTGAGTCAAACGAATGTTAATCCAATGGAAGACATCTGTAAAGATATCTCGTTTGCATTTCAATATTTTTAAATAACTTTTTTTGCACTGGATAGGTGAGGTCGATCTCTACAAAGGCCATTTTGTACTTTTTTGATTTTGTGTGCAGTTATTTTTAATTAGGACAACTTTATTTTCGGAACCGGTTTCGAAAGTGAAAGCAACCTCATAAAAAAATCTGGAAAAAAAATCGAAAAAGTGAAAAACGGCCTTTGTAGAAATCAAGCTCAGCTATCCAATGGAAAAAAAAAAAATTAAAAATATTGAAATGCAAACGAGATATCTTAAAAAAATTCTCCCATTGGATTAACGTCAGCAAACGTGTGTTTTCGCTTGGCTGAAGTAGCCTCTCAAGGAGTGATGCCGATGTAACGCCTGTTAAAACCATTTTTGTAGATTTTTTTAAAGTGGTGGCGGGGGGGGTGGGGGGTGGGGGGGGGGAATGACAATTTATTATCAAACAGAAATCACAATTAGATTGAACAAATTTTACACAACAGATTACATAAAAATAATATTAACACTATATAGGCTGCTTAGCGCATTTATGCGTCATTTATAAAACTATCGTTAAGAAATTCTAAATTCTCCCCAAAAAGTTTGAATAGTTATTTTTGGTTATTACAATGATAGATATTTCGTGAATAAAATAAAGTAAAATTAGTATTAAAAAGTTTCTGAATAAAAATCTACGCCAGATTTGACAACACTGTTTGCAGCCTGTAGTGTTAATCTGATCAACAGGAAGCTTATAGAATAAGAAAACGATTCGTAGTTTCCCTACTGACTGGTGGGCACTGCTGCTTGGTAAAACAAGAATTTAAAATTTTTTAATTCAATGTTGCAATCTGAATAACCATTAATTTCCCCACAAAATTAGTTTAGTATTGTTTTGTTTTAATTTTAAAGTGAAATATTTGAAAAAAAAAATATGCAGAAGAGTTTCTTAGAAGACACTTTTGTCAAAAAATAGAAATTATAAAGACCAATTTCACGGTTTTTCAGAAGTGCATGTCTCGTTCAGCTTCAGTTGAGATTGGAAGTCGATAGGTTAATTGAGGAATAAGAATGAGAAACGCTGAAAGTCCAAAAGAGGAAAATTTTCAAGAGAGCGTAAAAAAGAAGGCAAAAGCCTCATTTGCCACGTTTGATTTACGACTTGTTTAAACTATTACTACTAGGGTTAGCACTTCACGCGTTCTCCGGTTTGTTAAGCTTTGCACTTCAGACATTTTTTCTTAAAAAAAGAAAAAAGATTTTCGATTTTTTGGTACTTTCAGCGTTTTCCATTCTTAGTCCTCGATTACTAAATTTTCTACAATATTAAGCACTTCAAAAAACACCATTTTGAGAAAAACACATTGCCAATTTTTGGAAAAAGTGTTGTTGGAAGTCTAACACGATTTTATTTAATTGAGCGTTGAAGAAGACTGCGTTAGAAACGGAAAGAAAGTTTACATTGTCATGCTACATTAAAAAAATGTATACATACCCCACGATGCCCTTCGAAAAATTTATATTTTTCAGAGTAGAGTTGATGAATGATTGAAGGTGATCATTAGGCCTCATCAAATACCATAGAAACTGTCCATACCACCAAGCAAGAGGGTTTCCATGGAGTTTTATAATTTTGGTCCCCAGATCTTTTGGCATTGTTCGCATTAACCATCGAGCTTTATTGTCTGTAAGAAAAACGTAGGAAATTACAATATGTTTATAATTGTCCGATAAATTTATAAATCTTTGATGTTTTCATACATACCGAAAATTTGAGGAGGGGGAGGTTCAAAACTCGCCTTATCCAAAATTTTAAAAAATCGTGTTTTTCCAATCAATCTATTCTATTGGTAACCCTGCACCGAAAAAAAAACAACAATCTGAAAAAAAATTAGTTTTATCCTGTATTTTTGGCATTGTAAAATCTTGGTTTACAATGAAAACCAATGGACGCAGTTAGAGGTTTTTCGCGATTTCCCAAAATTTGATTTATTGGATAAGACGAGCTTTGAAACTCGCGTCCTCGTTTGTATTATGATGTTTTCATACATACCGAAAACTTATTTTATGAGAAATTATACGAAAAGTTACCATTAAAAAATTGGAATACTTAATGAATTGAAGATTTTCATTATTTAACAATCTCGGGACCAGCGTCCACACGAATTTTATTTGGTTGGCTTATACGGTTTACGAATTTTATTCGGTTGGCCACATTTTTTAACGGTTGTTTTTACTTATTTAATCACAGAAGTTCTAATCAAATAAAGCAAATATTACTTTTCTTTATTACTGGCACCCAAGACTATTTCTGTATCTTTTGAAGATGCATAACATGCACCCATGGTCCCGAAGGGGGTTAATACAGAATACAGGAGTTCAGCATTTAAAATGTTTTATATGCAGGTGGCGGCGTTTTTTAAGATGGTCTACAGCATAGATGCGAAGTTTTACACTTTTTTGCTATTACTTTTTCAGACAGAAATACACGTCTTACTTAATCGCAAAAATTGTAGGATTACATAAGGTGAAGATTTTTATTCAAAAAAGTGGCAACAGAAAAGCGCAAAAGTTGACAGCTATGATACCCTAAACCAGGGTTGGCGAACCTTTTTCCATCCGCGTGCCAACTTTCCCCCAAAATTATAATTCGTAGCCATAACGTGCCATCCATCAAACGAATTTAATGGAAAAGAAAAACAAGACTTAAAATAATTCGAAAATTATCTGTTGGGATTTTAAAAATATGGGCAACATACATGTAGTATTATATTGTAATATTTATAGAAATAAATATATTTTAAAAAACAATAATAAAAAAAATTAATGCCATTAAATGCGATTTTTATTGTTGCATGTTGGAGGGGGAAAATATGAAGTTCATACTTAAGTTCTTTTAACAGAATGCAAGCTGAACTGTTTTTATCTGGCTAGTGGCTTATATTTGAGTTTTAACCCATTAACTGCTGAAACTGTAAGATAGGCATCTTCAGCTTTTTTTATGTTTGTCACTACAAATATTAAACGATAATCTTCGCTTTATTTAATGTTCAAACTTTTTCTAATTAATCAAGACAATTTTTTATATCGAAAAATAGTGATATCTTGATAGTTAATTTAAATTTATTTTTAATGGTGCGAAAACGCACCATCAGCAGGTAATGGGCTAATATTATGACTTGTGAAAATAATTATACGCAGTCGTAGATAGGAGGAAAAGTTTTTTAAATGCAAATACAAGTTTCTTTAAAGAAAACTCTGGAATTAAATTCCAAGTTGCTCTAATTTTATCATCAGCATTTTTACTTATATTTGTTAATTAATCTTTTCGATATTTTCCATATCTTGTCTTTGTTTGATAAAAGTTTCAGCCCACATTCAACTACATTGGAATTTAATAAGCTGCAATTTAAATTCTTCAATATCGAATGTAAACAATCTCAACACATCTGCATCGGTAAATTTTGTGTAATGAATGTCACTGTATCTTGATTTAAAACATCAATCAACGGCGTGCCGAAAATGTTCTTTTGCGTGCCACTTCTGGCACGCGTGCCATAGGTTCGCCGACCCTGCTCTAAACGATCAAAATTAAAGACTTACTTTAAAACAATTGTAAATTGAAAAGTAACTGGAACAAAAGGTTCGAAATTTAGAAATGGTATATGAAGTGTATCAGTATTTTATATGTTGTAATTTTTTTTTTACTTCCACAATCGCCCCCAGCATAAAAAGTAGATATCTTAACGCATGCATGGTTGAAGTAATTTTCATACTACTCTGCTCGTAAATGCCACCGCTACTTTGAGGTTACTCACAATACCAACTTATAAATTGGAAAAAAATATTTCGAAAATAGCAGTTTTTTGGTGTTCAGTATTCGGGCAATAGTGTCGTCAACTAAAAGACAATGCTTCCACACATAATTGATGAAATGCTAGAAATACCGACTTTACGTTTTGCCTGTGGAGAAATTCGCTTTATTTAATTGTAGGAACATAAAACAAATATTAGAAAATGATTGTGCTCAAATTCAAGGGACCGCACGAACGCTGAGAGAAATCCTCCCCATTTTTTAGTGGTACAATGTTTGATTCGATGGAATTGCAATGCTTGTAGGCATCTTCAGAAAGACGCATTTACTTTATAACATCGTGAAAAAAATAGATTTTTTTGTTTTTGCATAATGTTTTTGAGAAAGAAAAGTCCTGATATGCAAAATTAAAACATAAGAAAGAGCCATGCATAGTAAAATAATCTTTCGTCAAGACTAGTTACAAGGTAGTGCAAGTGCAACAGTAAGGTGGCTGCAAGTAAAAGTTGAAGAAACAGCTTCTTAACATTCCAAAAGTACGCAAAAAGAAAATAGTCAAAACAGTGTTTATAATATATTTTTTGGGAAAATGACAATAGTCGCTCAAAAAAATGAGTTAAGTTTGATTGTTGTTGTGAGAATCTTCTGTAAATAACACTTTATAAAATTAATTCTGTAACTTTCAAATTTGTGTTTTCTTTTCATATTATCATTTTCTTAATCAGTAACATTATGTACCAATAATAATAATAATAAAATAAGACTCAAATAAGCATCGACCACTGAGTAATTATCAACTGTCTATTTTTATTGGAAAAATACATTTTATAATTAAAAAGAAACTACAAAATAAATAGTCGCTTTAATAAATAGTCCAAACAGTTTTTTCTTCTTTTGCAGTAAAATATTTTCACTTTGTTTCGTTAAAATGTCTTGATTTTTCCTCCATTAAAACGTCTGCTTTCAGAAATGAGTCACACCAATTAAGTGGCATAACACATGATTTTCACTTTGTCTTATTTTTTCCCTTATTTTCAGCATATTTTTAGCTTGTAACGCAAGTAGGAAATTCTGCGTTGATAATAGGTAACGATGCGTAATTCCCTCTAACCATGTGATCTGAAACAATGAAAATGAAAACTTATTCCTAAAACATTGCACATGACGAAAAATTCTGTAAATTAGAGGAAACTAGTTTCCGAAACTCCCTATTATTTTTGTTTTCAATTTCAGCAATTTAATGAGTAAAAGATTTTACAAAGGCGTAAAACATTTTTCGGTGGCGACTTGCTGTTCCTGAACTATGTTATGCTTTGAGAAAAGCGTCCGTTATGAAATCTTAACCATTCGAATCCTCAATAACTGACCCATCCTATCCACGTCAGAACTCATGAGAGTATCTGCCAGATCCAATGGTATAATTTCTAATAAACTTCGTTTTATATAAATTATTTTTATATACTTAAATTAAGGGGTTACATGGGTTTAAAATTTTTTTTAAAATCCATTTTTTAATTATTTCTTTATCTAATAGTACAATATGTCTAGAATATTCCCCCAAAATTTCAAGTCAATCGGAGTAAAAGTTTAGGACAGACAGACTTTGGAAATTCACCCTCATTAGGCTAGACCGGCCGGGAGCAATGCAGGTATATTGAGGCAACTGCTTATACTAAGTTCAGACTAGAGGATTTAAGTCACTTAACTCTAAGTGAGTCAAATGAGCGTTCTCAAACACCGTAGCAATACATGGAGAAGTCAAGCCTCGTTCCGGGTCACCAGCTTCAAAATGTGAATTAAGTCATTTAAATGTCCTAGTCCGAATGGGGTATTTAGCTATTGTTTGTCTGTCTCTCTCGCGCGCTTCTCTCACTTTCTAAGGGTCATCTATTTTAAATATTTTAGTTTAACCTCTTGGAAGAAGATTTATTTAAAAAAAATCTTGTGTTTGGAACGGATTTAATTTGCTGATGGGAAACCCGAAATAAACTCTGGATACTCTGTAAGATGCGATAGCAGGACTTGCTCCTGAATTGGAGTCCGGCATGGATATAAAACTTGGCCAAAATAGCCACGAGTTCGCGTGGAAAGAGGATGAACATCGCATACTTATAGCTGTGAAAAAAGATGAGACTGGGACCCGAGAAGCAAGAATTCGTCTCAGGCAGGAGCAAAAGGATGCCCTGGACATTGCAGCTGCAGCAGGATCTTTGCTTTATGGAGCTGGACTCGACGATTCTATATAAGTTAAAAAAAAAAAAAAAAAAAAAAAAAAAACTTCGTTTTATTCCTATTTAAAACTTTAATCGCTTTTTACTAAATACACTATTTTTGAAGTCGGTGGACACGATTTCTCAAAAACGAATGCACCAATCTTATTTAATTTCTGCGCTCTTCTTCAAAAAAGGATTGACTAGTGAGTGAACGAAGGACTTTTTGTTTTTTCGATTACAACTAATTTTACAAGGGTATACGTAGTGTAAATTGTACCAAAAATTGTACTGTTATGCATACAACCCTGTCAAATATTTAAATTTCAATTTATATTTAAATACTACATTCAATCACGAGCTATACTTATCTACTAACAGAATTTTTTTATTTTTTTTATTTCCGAGAAAGCTATCATGAGTTATCCTGGCCACCACGAGGACACTTTTTTTTAAGGGTCTCCGGAAGCCAGGTCCCACCGGCTGAATTTTCAAATTTTTTTAATGAAAATTTTATAAAATATCGCTTAAATGTTACTCTTTTATATAATCTTAAGATTTTGAATAAAATAATTTATGTATATTACATAAAAAAATAGAAAGTATATGCTTTTTTTTTAACCTTCGAAACCCATGTAACCACTTAAGAGGATATTGCTTTTAATTTTTATCCATATTTTCTCATATGAATTTCTATTTAGAAAAATCTAGTTATTTTTGTTTTCAATTTCAGCAACTCATGAGGGAAAGTTTTTACAAAGGGCAAAACCTTTTTCGGTGGCGGCTTACTGTTTCTGAAAGCTGCTATCAGATTCACCAACTTTTCGAGCAATTTTTGAGCCAAATCTTGATTTACTCCAACTTTTCGCGAAATATTATCTCAACACCTACACGGAAAAAAAAGATTTAGTTAATATAGCCCCGGCTAAAATGTTTGGTTGGACTGACCAAACGTTGGTTCGACTGATCAAATGATTTTGTTCGTTCAATAAAATTTTATTGAACTAACAAAAGGATTTTGTCAGTCCAACAAAAAATATTTGGTGGGGGCAAAATTTGGTTGGCACAACTATATTTTTGTTAATTTAACAAAATCGTTCTTTCCGTGTGGTGTGATAGCAAACAGCAATATCCCCAACTTTTTATCCACCGCTCTAAAAAAGTCTGTGCTAGCCGCGACTTTTCCTCCCAACTTTCAACATTTCAGAAAATCAGAGATAAGCGATTGATACTAATAGGCGATAAATATTAACGGCTGGCACTAGTAGTACTGGTTTTCCTCCAACTTTAGCAACGACAATTGTAACCAATTGAACGGGAAAAAGTTGGGGTTAAAATCACAGACTTCTAATATAAGAAGTCTGTGAAGTCTTATATAAGAAGTCTTATATTAGAAGTCTGTGGTTAAAATCGGCTGAAAAGTTGGTGAATCTGATAGCAACTTTTATGCGTTAAGAAAACCGTCCGTTATCAAATCTTAATCATTAAAATTCTCAATAACTGACGCATGATACCCACTTCAGAACACATTAAGCGTATCTACCAGATCCCATCGAATAATTTCCTAGCAACTTCGTTTAATATAAATTATTTTATATACTTACATTAAGATAATATTACTTTTAATTTTTACCCATATATTCTCATATGAATTTCTATTATTATTATTATTTAATCTAGTTATTTTTATTTTCAATTTCAGGAATTCATGAGTGACAAATTTTACAAAGGGTAAAACATTTTTCGGTGCGACGTTTCTGAACTATGGTAAAAGTTAAAAGTAATATGATCGTAATTTGAGTATTTGAAAATAATTCATATAAAATGAAGTTGCTTGGCAATTATACGATAGGATCTGGTAGATACGCTCATGAGTTAAGGGGATTCTTCGCGGACTTGAAAACACCCGCTTCGTAATGTTAATCCTATGGGCAGGTTATTTTCGAATTTCTCGTTTCAATTTGAATATCTTTAAACGATTTTTTTTGCATAGGCTAGATGAGGTCGATCTTTAATATGACTCTTTTTAACTTTTTTTCGATTTTGGTTGCAGATTTTTTTTAAAAAATGTACTTTCAGTTTCGAAACCGGTTTCGAAACTAAAAGTACCTTTCTAAAAAAAAAAAAAAAAAAAAAAAAAAAAAAAAAAAAAAAAAATGCTTAAAAATATTCAAATTGAAACGAGAAATTCGAAAATAACCTGCCCATAGGATTAACATTACGGAGCGGGTGTTTTCAAGTGCTCGAAGAATCCCCTTAAGTCAATTGTCCGTTACCAAATCGTAACCATTGAAATCCCCAGTAACTGACGCTTGCATACTGCCCACGTCAGAACTCATGAGCGTATCTATCAGATCCTATCGTATAATATCCCAGCAACTTGGTCTTATATAAATTATTTTTAAATCATAAAACTAAGAGAATATTACTTTTAATTTTCACCCATATTTTATCGTATGTATTCCTATTTAAAAAGCAAACAAACAAACTAAAAATATTCCTCGAACAAAATTAAGTGAAGTAAAAAGCTGAAATATGGATAATTGAAGAGATTAACCTCTTGAAGGATGGTGGGATATTTTTTATACCACTTAAGTGTATCAAGATTTTTACCAGAATATTTGAACAAAAGTTTACTTTTATAACTTTGATGAACAAAAGCTGTAAATTGCCTTTACTTGTTTTCAAATAAAATATTTTGAAGATTCTGATGTGGATTCAACATTACAGAAACACAATCATTTGCCTCTGAAGGCTGCTCGTCACACGGTTCCCGAATTCCCCTCGGTAATGGTAAGTCTATGGGCATTTGATGCAGTCTCATATTTAAGATATCTCCTCGGGAAATTAATATTTTAAACTTCTTTTTTCTATTTACTCTTCTTAAAGGATGTCTCTTTTTTTCTCAGTTCTCGAAATATTTCTAAAATCTATGCTTAAATTTATATGAAGTGTTAAAATTTTACTTCCAGTTCGTTCGCTTTTAACACATAAAATATTAAATTAAGTATAGACTTTAGAAATATTTTGACGACTAAGAAAAAAAGAGACATCGTTTAAGAAGAGCACACAGAAAACTGAAATAAAAAATATTATTATCCTGAGGAAATATTTTAAATAAAAGAATGCATCAAACGTCCATAGGTTTAACATTACCGAGGGGAATTCGGAAGCTGAGTGACGAGCAGCCTGAAACGGTTAAATCGGTTAAATGTAAGTAATTGATAATATCCCATATCACCAAACTCTTACATTGTAATCAGGTTGTAATTTTAATTATTAAAGTTTTCTAAAAATTGCTTTTTCCTTCAAAAAACTTATATCCACCCTTCAAAATACAAAAAAAAAAAAAAAAAAAAAAATAGTAGTTTACACCCATTATTTTCAAATTTCAACGATTTAAGGACTTTTATATTTTAAAATATTCAGAAAAATTGGAAAATTTCTTTCTGGTTACTTATCCCCCCCCCCCCCCCACACACACACAAAAAAAAATAAATCACTCAACCCAGTATGCTGGCCACAAAATGGGGAACCTGAGCCAGTGAATAGGCGGGCTCTACACCAGCATGGTCTAAGAGGGATAACTGTACTTTTCCATGTACGAGCACTATAAATCTGATCACATTCCTGCAGTGGCGCAGCCAGGGTGGGGGTTTTGAGGCACTGGATACCACTTTTTTTCTAAGAGTTTTCTTCCTTTTATTTTATCGAAAATGTTTGCAATTAAATTATACGAATTTTACTGTATTAAAATAGTGGTATATTGAACTTCAAAACCCCTACCCTGGCTGCGCCACTGCATTCCTGTAAAAGTCATTCCCAAAGGCAACCCTTCTATAAGGGAGGGAGGGGTGTGCCTGCAGAAGGCCGATTTTTTTTCACTTTTTTCTGGAATAGGAATAACGATTTTAGTTGCTGGTTTTGTACGTATTATTTATTATCATTTGAAGAACATTTCAAAACATTTTTTTTTTTTTTTTTTTTTTTTTTTTTTTTAATGAAGAATTGGATGATGTGGCTCGAGTTGCGTGGGTAGATGCCCTATCGTGCACGCCGTGCATTTACAATCGGGCGGGATCCGATCGATCGCCAGAGTCGTATGCAATCATTGTCCGTTAAGGAATATGAAAGAAGATAATATTGTCTGGAGCTTTAACTACTTTGAGATAAAAAATTTGAAAATCAAAAAAGTGATTTGAAAAAAAAGAGTCCATTTCTAACCCCTTTTTTCGCACTGTGTCGTGCTTCTAAAAATATTATTATTATTATTATTATTTTATAGAAGTGGCTGAAAGTGTGCAAGCTCCAATAAATTATATCACCTTTAATAATAGTAAAATATTTTGATCAAGATATCAAGATACGGATATCTTGATCCTATCTTTCTATTCTTGAAAAGGATATCAAGAATAGAAAGAGTAAGAAATGACAGAATCAAGGAAATGATGAAAATAAAGGGAACCATACTAGATGATATTAAAAAAAAGCAATTAATCTGGTATGGTCATGTCAAAAGAATGAATAATGAAAGACTACCCAAAATAACATTCAACTATGAAACAAACAAAAAAAAGGAAACGGGGAAGACCACGAAAGACTTGGATGAATGATATCTCAAAGGCAATGAGGGATAGAGGTCTGGAAGAGGAATGGACCCTTGACCGGAAGAAATGGAAAAAGACTCTTGAGGATTCTTCGGATGGCGGTATCTGACGCCATAAACCGAGTTTATATATATATAAAAAATTTGCAAGATCGGTTTAATAGTTTTTGCGTTCTGATTCCGCCTAGTTTTAAAAAAGTCATTTTGCGTAAAAGCGTTTCACTCCAAAACACTCTCAAACTCCAAAACAGTGTAAGCCTACGGACACGTTGCGCTAAAGCACTAAATAACTTTGAAAGGACTTCGAATTTGTCCAAATCATTGTACACTGATAATCTACAATATATAGGGAATAGAATAATGTAAAAAACAAAAAATCTATTTTTCCAACTGTCAAAAAGCACCCCTCCGCCCCATAATATGGTTAATACTGGCCGATACTTAAAAAAGCCTACCCTCCATATTCCTAGAGATACATATACATACATATGGGAACATACATATACATATGAGAACCCATTGATAAATATCTCAAAAAATAGAAACGTAAGTAAAGAATAAGTAATAGCATGACTGAAAGAAAGAAAGATTGTCACACATTTTTTACAATATATATAACCTCCTGAGACCCAAGCAAAATGTAATGCATATATTTTTTTTTAAATATGAGTTTTTTTTCAACAAATAGGCCTAAAAAATTACGTTTAAAAAAAATTATAAATTCCGATTTTTTAATTTTGTTTTACAGCACATCCATCGAAATGGGTGTTCAGGCCATAACTCGCTTTAAAGTAATTTAAAAAATGCGAGAAGTATGGGAAAGAATAGAATTTATTATAAAGAACATAAGGCAAGTACTAACATCTGATTTAAAATTGCAAAATAAAAATAGTTTAAACAAATTAAAATAACATAAAAACGAAACTTACCAGCAGAACGCAGAATTCCAACTTGACTCATTTATTACGCCATTTTGTAAACAAAGTAGTTACCGTTGCCAAAATCCAAAAGCTGAATGTTGATTTTTGATTCATACATTACCAAAACCAACTGGTTTTAGATTGCTACAATGAAATTTAACGCAATTGAAGGAGAACGCAAAACATCCATTTAAATGGATGCCAGGTCTCAGGAGGATAAAAAAGCTAGAAGTCGAATTAAACTAAAAAAGCAAAAAGAAAAGGAAAGAAAATTCAGTTCATTGAATCTGATTGCATTCAGCAATAATTAATATTTTGATAGTAATTTAAATATTTTATGGAGAAAAATTGAGTAATTCCCTCTTAAATATTTGTAATTTTATTATTCCCTTTCTTTCAAGCGATATCAAGTAAATATAAGAAAACGATCGCCTTCGTAGAGAGAGGGAAAAAAAAGGTGACTGAAATTTATGTTTGAAAACTAAAGGTAAAAGATAATAGCATATAAGTTCTAGAAAATATTTTTAAAGATACATTTAAAGCTATTAGAAAATATTTTGCTGTTTTAAGTATCGTTTTTTTCGTCTCAGGAATATATTAATCAGAGCCGTACGAGCTTGCGCATTCTCTCTTCGTTTTGAATAAAGTAAATGTCAAGGTGTCATTTATAACATTAAACAGACCACTGTTAATTTTATGGATGCGGAAATGCCAGTTTTGATGAGAGAATCAGCCATTATACAAACGAGTTTTTAAATTAAATATTTGACTCTGAATAAGGAAAACAAAGTAAAGAAAATTAAGTTAATGAATATTTTCCCTTGGAGATCTTTTTCAGATTTAGTATGCTTCTATGAAGTCTGCGTTAATAAGTAATAGCTCAGAAGATTATGAGACAAGATAAAATATCAGTCGTTAGAAATTTCGTTAATTGAAGTTAGAGCAAATGATTAACTAACTCATAGAAAAAAATATTTTTTTTCTTTAGACAGGTGAAAGCGATAAGCGAAATAAGGTATAAGTATATTATGATATTATATTATATTAGTTATTTATTCAGAGTGGCGACAACACCGGGAAAACCAGGGACCACTAATATTTATCTTATTTAACCCAGAATTTTGGCGTTTAAATAAGGATAGTATTACCTTTCGGAAATACTGGTACAAAAATCCAAAAACAAAAGTGAATTGTGACCATCTTCACGATATTTCATGCGTGTATACTGTTATAATCATGAATAATTATTTTGATTTTTCTAGCATAAAGTAATATCTTATTATTAATATAGGCAGTATTTAAAAAGCACAATATATCAACATTCAGGGACATTGCGTTTAAATAAGGATAGTTTACCTTTCAGAAATATTGATACAAAAATCCAAAAACAAAAATGAATTGTGACCACCCTATTATTGTGATATGGTTTTAAATACGTCAGATATTAATATTTATTAATAACAATATATCACGATATTTACTGCGTGTATACAATTATAATCATGAATGATTAATTTGTTTTTTCTAGCATGAGGCAATATCTGATTATTAACATAGGGAGTATTTAAAAAGCACAATATATCAACATTCGAGGACTGGGTGTGTGAAGGACTGATAGATACGTGATGTAATGTAATAACCCACATGCGATTAAGAAAATTAAATTCAAATATTTAGTATCAAAACTTATCAAAATTACTGTTCAAGCTGATTACTTACAAGCTGTTACTGATTCAAGCAGTTAGTATAGTATAAAACATGATTCATTAAAACATGAGAGAGCAATATTAAGTATGTCAGCTAACACTTCACTGCGACTTTATACGCAGCAGCGTGCTAACATCTTTTTCGGACAAAATGCTTTTAATGCATAATACATAAGCCTGAAGAATATTCTAAAAGTGTTCTTAGAAATATAATATTTTTCTTTAATTTATTCATTTGCTAATATAGTTAAAAATTAACAGAAATTGAAGAAATTTCAACATTCGAACGAGGAGAAAATTTTAACATATTTCCTGTTTTCGTCTTTTTAAAAGCAATCCTCACATACGGGCGTTGATCTTGAATGTTGCGCTATTTAACAAAAATATTTTCTTTATACATGTTTGTGCTGAAGACATTTAATGTAATTTGGTTGATTTAAAAGTAATTGTTTCATCAAAATTTCAATTTTATAAAAACCATTTTAGAGTTTCCAGAAGAAGAGAAATTTTTCCTGCCTCTTCTTTCGTGATTTTCGCTCAAGGATTTGTATTTTCCGCCTTTTCTTTAAATATGCCAAACGCATATAAAATAAAATGTTTTGCTGATTAAACCAGATTGAAGCAAAACAGATATAACAATAATAAAACGCCGTATTTTGATGCACGTATTTCCAAATGATCCACGTTTGCACTAAAAATAACACATGTAGTGAGTTTATTTACTCACTTTTTCTCTTGTTCATTTCCTTTTATTACTCTGAAAATGGGTTTAGACAGCATTAAAATCGGAAACCAAATTTATTCCATCATTCTTTCAACTGTATTTTTTCTTTTCTCCTCTGTAAATTTATCTGCCTTAAATCACAAAGAAGAAAATATATATTTGTCGTAAAAGGATAGTCAGCTGACAAAATAAAATTAAGAAGATATGAGGGAATGCAAATTTCAGTATTATCCTTTTAAATAAACTTTCCCTTAATGATTTATTTTTCAGCAAAACTAGACAAAACACTCTATATTGCATTTACAAAACAAGTAAATTTTAAGGGAAAAAACGATAACGGTTGTTTTTCACATTTTGCACTGTTATTTACTTATTACATGCCAGTTGGCGTATTTTAGTGAGAGTGGTTTGGCACGTGAGAGTGCATAGCAACCTTTTATTATTATCGACATTCACTTTAAATCCAATTTTTGCCAATAATTACCCATTTTTGGCTCGCAGTGGACGTTCATATATTAACTTTTCTCTGGAGTCCATCAGGATACTGTGAGAGAAAAGTATCGTCTAAGTCTGCAGGAGTATTCCACAATTCCCGATGTTGGCCAATTTAAAGCTCTATACGATACATCCTACATACTAAAAAAAGAGTATCTCATAAGTGAAAATGAGAAGTCTCTTTCTCCAAAAAATGTCCTTAAAGGAGAGGTAAGTAATTTTTCTTATATTGAAAGTTATTATTCCTTTATATTTTATATACTGCCTTTTAAAAATATGTTTTGGATCAAGAAATCTTCGTATTTAGCTATTCTAGATTCAGAAAATGCTATTGATTATAATATTAATTTAGATATCAAAATAATTAATTTTGCAAAGAAAAAGCATGCCAATTTCAGTTTTAAAATTTTCGTTTTATCTTTTATAATTTTATTTATTTATTTTTGGTAAGTAGTAATAACATTGTATATGTAATTATATTTCTTTATCGTGCTATACCACTGTTTATATAATTGGATATATAATTACTTTTTAAGTAATTATAACAACGAATATTTTCAACGTGTCAGGCATGTAATTAATTTGTCCTTAATATCATTATTTTTCCATTTAAATTTATGCAAGAAATTTGCAAATTATTCGGTTTTTTAACCTCTTTTGTAATCAGTATTGATTCAAGAATGCTTAAATTTAGATTATTGTAAAAAGGAAAATGCCATTAATTTTAATATTTATTAGGGCTATATTATAAACGATTTTGGTAATGTAAGACGAATGATATATCGCATCATCTATTACACTAGTGATGGGCGATTTCGATTTTTTAATCGATTTAATCGATACTATGGCCAACTCGATTTAATCTATACTATGATTTTTTTAATCGATGTCTCTAAGACAAAATAAGGTAATATCATTTTCATTTTCCTTCAAAAATTGAAGATAAAGTAGTTGGATGTGCCAATCCCAAAACTTTCATTTGCCTCATAAATGTTAAAACTTGAAAATTCGCTATCACAGTGTCAAATTTAAATGATAACCTATGCGCATCTTGAGGATTTAAAAAGGATAGGTTCGTTGAAGTATGTGCATTTTAAAAGAAAATATAAGCATTGCATTTTCTTAACAAATCATTGAATTTCGGCCCACACCCTCTTAGGCTAATGTCAGACGAACGTCTTTTTGCACGCTTTTTTCGCTCTTACGCCATCCCTATACCTTCGCTATCGTGTGTAGGGACGGTGTAAGAGCGAAAAAAAAGCGTGCAAAAAGACGTTCGTCTGATATTAGCCTAGATGTCCGCAACGGAAAATCCCAATTCAAAGAGCATAAAAGCGGCAGCTGTTGGGCAATATACACCCAAGCCTAATAAGGATCTATTTATCTGAAAGTGTAACAGAATATGAAGTTTGATTAAATTCCGTGCATTAGTTTTGAGATATGGCCATCACGAATATCATGCAAAAAAAAAAAAAAAAAAAAAAAAAAACAGTATAGCCTGTTACATGATTAACACGAAAAACTCAGGAACAACTTATGTCAATGACACATAATATTAAGTTTGATGAAATTCCGGTCATTACTTCTTGAGATATTATCGCTAATATCGTGTAAATTCTGAAAAACAGCGTTAAATTCAGGGGCTGGTACGGGTGGACAACTTCCCCCCCGGGACCATTGAAATGTCCTTCATGAAGATTTGAGATTTTATGCTTAATGGACAAAAGTCCAATTCCCCCCCCGAAACTCTAGAATCTCTCTCTCCAGAACCATAGAAATCCCTCCCGGAGAAAAATGCCTGAATTCAACACTGCTAAAAAAAAGCAGCATGGCAGCACAACCTGTTATATCATTTACACGAAAACCTAATCATGAACAACTTGTGTCAGAATATTAAGTTTGATGAAATTCCGTTCATTAGTTCTTGAGATATGATCCCTAAAATCGTTTAAATCCAGAAAAACGTGTTGAATTCCGGGGGTAGCCCAGAAGGACATGCCCCCCCCCCATGCAATATTCAAATGTCCCCCCAGAAGGTTTGAGATTTTATGCTTAATGTACAAAAGTCCAATCCCCTTCCCCTCTGAACTGTCCCTCTCTGGATCCGCAGAAATCCCACCCGGAGAAAATTGTCTGAATTCAACACTGCTGATAAAATCTGCATAACAACGCCCCCTGTTGGGTGATTTACACCGAAATCTAATATGCAACAATTTATGCCAACGTCTAACTGAATGTGAAGTTTGATGAAAATCCGTGCATTAGTTCTTGAGATAGAGCTATTGCAAAAATCGGGAAAAATGCAGCATAGCAGCGCCACCTGCCGGTAGATTTACATCAAAAAGTAATCAGCACCAACTTATATGAAAGTCTAATTGAATCTAAAGTTTCAACAGATTCCATGCATTAGTTCTTGAAATAGACCGCCCACAATTTTTTTGTCAGAGACAAATAAATAGACAGACTGACAGACACACAATGTATAAAAATAGTCAAATCGTATTCCAGACAAGATCTTCTAAAACTATAAATCCTTTGAAAACCGGAAGTTGAAATTTTTCACGAATCCAACGCTTTCTTTTTCTAAAGACAAAAGAAAGCAAGAAAAAATTAACGCATCGATTCTGCCCGTAAATTAAGATCAGAAATGGTGGATTCAAAAATGATTGGTATTGTGTCGAATAGGAGCGTCATGTCGCCATTATTGTTAGCGTGATGTTGCGATGGCTATTTAATAAATGTAAATAAATAGTCATTACATAATTCTTAAGCTTCGTATTATTTAATGGTCGTATGCTTGCTTCGACAGCAGAATGTGATTTTCATCGAACTTTTTGCGAGTTAATCTGTTCTTTTTAGAATTGTGTTTTTCGTAAGAGTACGATGTCGGCGATGGAGGAAAGTACAGATAATAGCTGTAAACCATTGACTGTCATTTTTGGTGATGAATTTACGCAACTCAACGAATGGATTGAGTGCTGCTATGATGATTTCTCTGAAGGGGATGTTGGAATCTCCGTGCTATGTACCCTAAAGGATCTTGCCACTCTAATTTCTGGAGGTGCTGACCTGACCAGACAAAATTTCTTCAGCGCCATAGATGGTATGTGGAATTTATTTTTAACATATGCCGATAAGAGGGAACCCAATCAATTAGTTTTAATTAAGGATAATTTATTTAGTCTTTATACTTATCTTAAGAGTGTTGAATCTTCTTACCCGGCTATGCAAGCACCGGCTGCCGGTGCTAAGAGACCTCTTGATTCTGATGACGGTTTTAAGACCCCATCAAAAACGGCTAAGGTAATTACACCCAAAATTACTAATCCGATTGCCTTAAGCAATCAGTTTGAGAAACTCAGCAATGCTGAGAACAATATCACTGACCGAACGACTGAGGTTCCACCTACAGTCCCTAAAGAACCTAGGCCTGAGCCATTTTATGTGAAAACACAAAATTGGAAAAAAGTTTCAGATGATATAGACAATTTAGCACATTGCAAAGTCTACAAAAAAGTGCAAGATAACTTGATAAAATTCTTTCCTAGTACTGTAGAAATCTACAGAAAAATCCAAAATTATTTGTCTGAACAAAAAATTGAATTTTTTGGCATGAAATTGAAAAATGAACGGCCTCGGAAGGTGCTTATTAAGGGTATACCCATAGATTTCGACATTGTAGATATTAAGGGTGAACTAAGTGCCCTGGGGTATAGTGTTCACAAAATATCACAACTCAAAAATTTCCGGACCAAGCTTCCCATGCCCATTTACCTGGTCGACGTTTTCGTTAATGACCAATTCAAGCATATTTTCGAAATGAGGAACCTGATGGGTTTCTTCATCAAGGTCGAAGCTTACAAATTTAAGGGGGCAAAGCAGTGTTATAACTGTCAAAAGTATAACCACTCAAGTGAGTGCTGTTTTTTGAAGCCAGTATGTCTTAAATGCTCAGGAGAGCATAATGTTAAGCAATGCCAGGTGACGGACAGAGCAGGGATTAAGTGTGCTAATTGTGGGAAAAATCATACGGCAAATTTTGGTGGGTGTATGAAAAACCCCAGGAATATGCGAAATGGTCGTGTTTCCACCTTTCGTAACCATCATCAGGGTTTCAAAGCGAAACCTGTTGTTAAAAATTTATCTTTCTCTAATGCTGTTGCTAATGTCTCTGATAGTGTTAACCCTCAATCTGCCACTACTTGGCAAGCTCTTCCTACTGTAAATAAGCCAGGTGTTTCTAATGTTAATGTATCTATATTTAAAAGTGTAA
Organism: Maratus speciosus; assembly: GCA_963932465.1. Lineage (NCBI taxonomy): Eukaryota > Metazoa > Arthropoda > Arachnida > Araneae > Salticidae > Maratus > Maratus speciosus. The sequence goes on along the minus strand of OZ010796.1, from coordinate 487,994,792 downwards.
ATAATACTAATACTAATACTAAATCTTATTCTCGTGCTATGTCTTCATCAAATAATGTTAATAATGCTATTAATTCATCGATTGATCAATCTAATCTTCTGAATTTTATTATGACTAATCCTGAAAATTTTGATATTATTTTTGATAAATTGACCAAATTCTGTACTCTTTTGGAAAGACTTAAAAAAATTGTTACGAACAAAAATGTCTCTGAAATTCTTACAATATTTAATGCTGATAGCCTAACGGGTATGAAAAGCTCTGACAAAAACAAATAATTATGGGGGTTTTCAAAATTCTTTTTTGGAATGCTAATGGCCTCAGATCGAAGCTCGATGAGCTCAGGGATTTTGTTATTGACAACCCTGTGGATCTCATTCTTGTACAGGAGGTTCGTTGTACTTCTTTTAGGAACCTCAACATTCAAAATTTTAAATCTTACTTCACTCCACGTACAGAGGGTACTGGAATTTCGCCGTATGGCGGGACTGCTATTTTCGTGAGTAGAAGGGTCACTCACGCTCAAATTCCCTCCTTGTCTCTCAATCTTCTTGAGAATACAAACGTTAAAATTTATTTAGATAATCAAAATTCTTTTGTTGTCTCCTCCATTTATCTCCGGGTTTCGAACCATTTAGATTTACCCTCAGACCTTAGTAAGTTATTCAGGCTGGATGATAATGTTATCCTTGCAGGTGATTTTAATGCCCATCATCCCAGTTGGTGTCCCAATAGCAACAAGGATTCTTTAGGGGAAACCCTTCATAATTTCTGTACAAATAATGGTATAGAAATTGCTGCACCTACTTCCCCCACTCGTTTTGGCCCTTTGGGAAATGGTACTACGATTGATCTGGCACTGCTAAACAATATCCACTACCCTTTTGTCATTACCCCTATTTCGGCGCTCACATCGGATCACCTCCCGATTCAAATTAGCATTGATTGCAATCCTTCCCTACCTACTATTATTTCCCCTTATGTTTATGATTGGCAATCCTTTACCAATGCAATCAATGATGCTCCCACCCCTTTTGGCGAATTAAATTCTGTCGAGAATATTGACATGGCTGTCACCAATTTAACCAAATTAATCCAAAATTCTCTGGAGGCATCTAAATGTCACCAGGCCACGCAAAATTTTCAATCTCTTCCTTTTGAAATTAAATCTAAAATCAGACAGCGTAATCGCCTTCGGCGATTGTGGCAACCAGCAGGGACCCCAGCATTCGTTCTGATCTTAACCGTCTTAATGCTATCATTAAGAGGGATATTAAAAGTTTTAAATCTAATAAATGGACTGATTTTATTACTTCCCTGACTCCTACGGATAACTCCCTGTGGAATTATCTGAAGAGAGTTAGGAAACCTTTCACCCCCATCCCCCCTCTTCATACGGATGCTGGTACTAAATGCCTCGACAAAGAAAAAGTAGAGGTGATTGCAGATCAGTATGAACGACAATTTCAACCTCATAGTGATGTATTTAATGCGGACACTATTGATCGTGTTGAGCATACTGTTAGCAGGTTTTTGGACCATGTGCCTGTTAGATCGATCGAACCGACCACTACCGATGAGGTCATTTCAGTGATCAAAAATCTCCCCAATAGAAAGGCCCCTGGGATTGATGGGATCACCAATTCGGCTCTCAAAAATCTCCCACTTAAGTATGCTGATCATCTAGCCACTCTTATCAATGCTATGTTTAAGTTTCATCATTTTCCCACTACTTGGAAGAAAGCTGTTATTGTTCCAATTAAGAAACCCGGAGAGGACCCTTCTCTAGCTAAGAGTTACAGACCCGTGAGTTTGCTTCCTGTTCTGAGTAAGGTTACCGAACATATTTTTCTTACACGCCTTCAAAATTTTATTCCTGACATTCCAGAACAATTTGGCTTTAGGCCTGAACACTCCACCGCACACCAGCTGCTTCGGGTGGTTGAGTTCATCCATGATGGGCTGGACAGCTCGGAGTATGTTGGCTCACTCTTCATTGATGTTGCGAAGGCTTTTGATACTGTTTGGATTATTGGTCTCATATATAAACTTATTAAACTTAAAGTTCCTACTGCATATATTTTGTTTATTCTCAAGTACCTTCGTAGCAGAACATTCTGCGTCCGCTACGCCAACATATTTTCAACACTTCGCCCGATTAATGCAGGTGTGCCACAAGGCTCTAAATTGGGTCCCTGGCTCTACAAGGTCTTTATTTCTGACATCCCCACCTCTCCTCATACTTTGTTGGCTATATATGCGGACGACACTACAGTGTTGGCTCGTGACAGGGACTGCCTTATTATGCACGACCATCTTCAACAACACGTTAACACACTTGAAAATTTTTTCACTAATTGGCGCATCAAAATTAATTCCAGTAAGTCACAGGCAGTCATCTTCACCCGTAAGCGCACACCTCCTCCACAACTCTATCTCGATGGTTCCTATCTCAGTTTCAGACGGGAAGTCAAATATCTGGGTGTTTTCTTAGATAGTACTCTCACTTGGCGCAAGCACATCGACTATAGCGTCCAAAAGTTTTATAAAGCCAAAAATGATCTTGCCCCTCTCCTGTACAGTAATGAGATGAGTATGGGAAACAAGTTGCTGCTCTATAACTCAGTGTTACGTTCCATTCTTCTCTATTGTGCGCAGATCTGGGGTTCTGCAGCGAATACCAACCTTCAGAAAATTCAAATTGTTCAGAATAAGACCCTTAGGGGTATTTGTCGTGCACCTTGGTATCGGCGTAATACTGTTATACATCACGATCTTAGCACTCTTCCTATTCGATCTACAATTAAAAAGCAAGCTGTTAAGTTCTTCGACAAAATTCCTAACATCCAAAATCCAGAACTGCATAATATTTCTGCTTACGACGAACGTGCCCGTTGGCGTAGGCCAAGAGCAACGATTCATCTGGCCGGAAACATCGACCCGGGATAATTTCTCAGTTTCTCCCTGATTTGATAGGGCTCACCTTCCTGAATGTTCATTACGGTCAGTGTCCACTTTGTATATATATATATATTTTTTTCTTTTTGCTCATTCTTATATATTTATTTTATTTCTTATCTTTATCTTTTTTTTTTTTTTTTTTTTTTTTTTTAATGTATTTATAATGTATGGTGCCTTAAAAGGGCCTTTTTGTTTTTTCATCTGGGGACTCCCTCTTTCACGCGTTTCTGGCGTTCTGGTTTAGTCAGACATCGGCTATGTTTTTATATTTTTCCACATGTCCATTTCTCTATTAGAGGTAAGGTGCTTAGCTCCAGGAACTCTGCAAAAGACTCTCTTCCAAGTCCTTCCAAGTCAGAAATGGTGAATCGATTCAGTTTCGATTCGATGCCGATGTCGATCTTTAGATGCGGGCAGTATTTTTTGATTTACTTCAATTCTTTAGATTCGGGCGAATCGATTCAGTTCAGATTCGATGCCGATTTTTAGATGCGGGTGAAATTGTTATTTTTTGATTTACTTCAATTCAAATCGCATCGCGCATGATCCACGATTCGGGTTGAATAGATTCTTCCAATTTTACTGTTTTAGTGGCAGAATTGCTGTAAAATTTTGTATAAGAGCCTTTTTTTTTCCTTTATAGGTTCAGTGTTGAATGGCGGGTTGATTTCTAGACTGCTCCGGTCGGGATGAGGAAGGGGGGGGGGGATTTTAGAGTTCCGTAAGGGGGGATGCACATTTGTCCATTAAAAAGCATAAAATCTCAAAACTTTCGGGAGGGACATTCCAATGTTCCCCCGGGTCACCCCCTGAATTCAATACTAGGTTAAATCGTTATACTTTTGTTTAGAAGCCTAGTTATTTGGGTTACTAGTTTATTATGTTGTATTTTTCAAGTTCGTCCCTTCTAATCCTTTCCGCCCCCCCCCCCCCCCTTCCTCCCCAATCTTAATTTACAGGGCCGTTCAAAATATGCATGCTATTTTAAAAATGCCCAATTCTCGTTCTATTTTATTATAAATCCACATTTTGAAACCTTGACCAAAGATACATTTGAGGTCACCCCTCCCACCGTTTGAGACTTACCTGTCCCCCGGGGGCATATTTATTGTTTATTCCAAACCATCTCGTGTAACATATTGTTGGAAGGCTTTTAATGTCCTCTTTTATTTTCTGTCCCCCCCCCTCCACTAGTTACACGCTCTTGGCACAGGGGCGCCATTTAAGGGGGGCTGGGGGGTCAACAGCCCCCCCCCAAGGAATTTGATTTTTCAGAAAAGTTATCAACCATCTTGTCAGACACAAGCAAAAATTAAAAAAATGCTCAAACGCTAAAATAATTTATCAGATTTGATTGCAATAAAAACATATGCATTAAATAAATGCTTTATGCATAGAAATTAACAATTATAAAAAATATTTCCTATTCGAACTTTCTTAAGGCGAGACATATATCGTACTTTGGCTAATTTAAAAAAAATGCATGAGAGACATTTTCTTTTATCAATTGCTTCTCAGCGGTGTACAACTTGGTCATAGAAAAACTAGTGCCCTCATCCCTAGAAATTCAGGAGTAGAGTTCTTTCAGATAGTTTTTCTTTCTATTTCTTATTTTTTTTTTGGGGGGGGGGGTGGAGGGGCCAATATAATTCAAGTTCTTAATTATCCGAGTTTTTTACTTTTTCAGATTTTTATGTAGGAAAATAAAGATATACACAGGGTGTTTGATAAAAGACATAAAAGACATAAGGATTTGACATAAAAGATGGGCAAAACTTTTAGATGTGATAGTACACATCAAAACAAACAATTTTCATCAAAGAATGTGTGGTCGGAATTAAAACGCATAGGTGCTAGAGAGAGCCAAAGGAGATATTGAGAGTTGCCAGTGGGCTACTTTTTCAAATTCAGATTTATTGATTGGCACCACTTTTATGAAATGGTAAAGTTCCCCTTGTTTTAGCCTTAATTAATATGTCATAAAATAAGGCAAATTTACAGTTTAAAAAAGTCGTGCTAATCAAGAAATCTGAATTTAAAATAGTAGTCCACTGGCAACACTGGATATGTTGTTATGCGAGGCAAAAACAAGCAATGAACGAATAAGTGACAAGAGCAAGGTAGGAAACCCCTCTCCGTACAATCGTTGAGTCTCTAAGCAATTTGCATTTGCAGTTCCGTAGATAAAATGCATATGAGCCTTTTCCCTATTAGTGAAGGGTAACATCTTTCGTTACGTTCTTACAGCGATTGACAGTTGCACGCTCGGATTAGCAGCTTTTATGTATTAATCGAGGAGCAATTTTACATACGCGTTCTTCTTCTTCCCCGTATCATATTTGCATGCTATTAGTGTTATACTTCTACCAATAACTCCCAATAGGAATGGAGCTTTAACATTTGCATGGACCAAGTCAGTGTTGCGAGTGGGCTAATTTTTTTAAATTAAAATTTTTTGATTGCCACCACTTTTTAAAAATTGATAGTTCGCCTTGTTTTCTCATTTTTTAATCTGTCATTAAATAAGGTAAATTTCGCTATTTCAAAAAAATGGTGGTAATCAATAAATCTGATTTTAAAAAAGTATCGAAATGGCAACAAGTTTCCAAATGTGCCAGCACTTTTGCGTTTTGTTTCCGACCATGCATTCTTTGATGAAAGTTGTTTGTTTGGATGTATACTATCACCTCTTAAAGTTTTGTCCATCATGAAACACCCTGTGTATAGTATTCATTAATGTTCAAATATGTAGCTTTTTCATCTGAAAAATATTCAGGATTTCTTTGAAAAATAGTATTAACACGAATCCACCTCAAAATACTGAAAGCGCAATCCGAAGTAATTAACGGATTCCCTTACCTTTTACTTGCAGAAAATCCCTAATGAAAATTTTCTTATCGCTATAGGTCACAAAAGTTACAAATTTCGTGACCTATTCATGACGTTCGTGGGCTGGTTATCTCATGACTGACTGAACTTCAGGATTCTTTTTGCGCGATCATCTGACGAAATTTGCGATTTTTTCCGCGACCATTTCACGAACTTCAGGATTTTTTTCTGCAATCGTTATCGATATTGTTTTTTTTTTCTCGCGACCATTTTTCAAAATTCACAATATTTTTCTGCAACCAACTGACGAAATTCCATATTTGTTTCTGCGATCTTTTGACAAAATTTGCGATTCTTTTTCAGGATTATTTGTTGAAATTCGTGAATATTTTCTACCACCGACTAACAATATTTTAATTTTTTTGCGCGATAGTTACACGAAATTTTGTACCTTATTTCCCGATCGTTTGACGAAATTCCCCTCGATTGTTTGACTAAATTTTCGTGATTTTTTTGTGCAATCTTTTGACGAAATTTGCGATTTCTTTTGCAATCCTTTTACAAAATTCAAGATTTTAGTTTGTACAATCATTTGACAAAATCTGCATTTCTTTTCGCGATCTCTGGTGAAATTGGCAATATTTTCCACGGTCGTTTGGAGAAATGAGCGTTTTTTTTCGCGACGATTTTTTTCCCCCCCAAAATGCACAACATTTGTGATTTTTTTCTGCGACACATTGACGAATTGATTTTGCGGAATTCGAAAGAAAAAAAAATTGTGGACTTTCATGAAAATTAAAAAAATTCGTAGACTATAATCACATGTCCGTGAAAGAAGTTAAGGAGAAAATCACGCAGATTTTTTTATTGTGCGGGATTTTGCCATTTTCTGCAATTTTTGTGCAGTTCTCACTTTGTGAAATTTTGCCCGATCCCTGTTTCACAAAGAAAATTTTCCCTTGAACTTCCACAGTAAACTTGAAATGGCGCCCCTGTAGTAAAACCTGAAAAGAAGAAGTCGAAAGGGATTAGAAAAAAGTTCCATTTTAGACAGGTCTTTGTCTTAGCAAGCATAATTGTATGATGTTTTTTCATCGAAATTTGATTTTTTTCCCTTTGAGAAAGAATTCTGTAATAGACAGACTTCGTTTTCACAAGTTTTACTGTAATACATCTCTTTTCAGAGCTATACTACAGAGTGGATGGTTTAACAGTTTTTAAGGATACCTGTAAAACTGGAACCTATAATAGGATCATGTGTAAAAAGAATTTTTTTGCATATAAAAGACATTGAAGTTTTACCTGCTAAGACGGAAACCTGGTTAAAACGAAATATTTCTTGGGTTCTTGAGTTTCCGTATTCAAAGTTTTTACTGTTTTTGTAAGCATGATTCAGTTTACGTTTCTCGTTCGGGGTGGGGGGGGGATGGGGGGTACACGCCCGGATCCTACCCTTAGCGATATGACTTCCCTCAAAAAATCTTTGCCCTCCCCCCCCCCCCCCAAGAAATTTCTGAAATGGCGCCCCTGTCTTGGCACTTTTTAGCTCACAGGCTATCAAAGCCTGAGATCTAATGTGCCCGTCGGTTTTGTATGTATGTATGTACGTACGTAATGCGATAACTCTTGATAGAAATATCCGATTTGCTTCAATTTTTTTCTATGTTTATTCTGCTAAGGCGCTTCCCTGATTAGTTTTGGGGGCTCATTGGTTAAGTATAAAGGGGAAACGGGGGCTAATCCCCCCCCCCCCCCTTAGCTTAGATAAATGGGTTTTTCATGCAGAATTATCAGATTTTCTTCAAATTTTGGTACACCGGTTAATTTTGATAACGAGTTTCTCTGATTATATTTGAAGGTTCATTGTTATAGTCTAAAGGGGGGGGGAGGGGGGAAGAGGGGATAATACCCTCTCTAATTTAGATAGATGGGTTTTGCTATCCGATTTACTTCAAATTTGGTATACCAGTTTATTCTGATAAGGTGCTTCCCTAATTAGATTTGGAAGTTCGTTGGTTAAATATGAAGGGAGGAACAGGGGGCTAATACCCCTTAATTTAGATAAATGTGTTTTGCTATCCGATTTCTTTAAATTTGGTATACCGATTTACATTTACCGATTACATTTACCGATTTTGGTATACCGATTGGTATACCCTGATGACATTTGGAGGGTCATTGGTTAAGTATAAAGAGGGGAAACGGGGAGGGGCAATTCCCTCGCCCCCTTAGTTTATTTTTCGAGGGGCATTATTCTTTGAAATAAGAGCATAATATACAGTTAGTGTGAATATCCTGTGAGCTCAATGCCATCAGTTTAACTAAGCACTTTTCTTTTTAGCTCACAGGCTATCAAAGCCTGAGAGCTAATGTGCCCGCAGTTTCTGTATGTATGTACATACGTAACGCGATGACTCTCGATAGAAATATCCGATTTGCTTCAATTTTTTTTTCTAGGTTCATTCTCATAAGGCGCTTCCCTGATTAGTTTTGGGGGTTCATTGGTTAAGCATAAAGGACGGGCTACGGGGGCTATCCCCACCCCACTTAGATAAATGGGTTTTTCATGCAGAATTATCAGATTTGCTTCAGTTTTGGTATACCGGTTAATTCTGATAAGACGCTTCCCTGATTAAATTTGTAGGTTCATTGTTTAAGTATAAAGGGAGCAACAGGGGCTAACCCCCCTTAATTTAGATAGATGGGTTTTTCTATCTGATTTGCTTCAAATTTGGTAACCAGTTTATTCTGATAAAGCGCTTCCCTGATGAGATTTGGAGGCTTATTGTTTAAGTATAGAGATGTGACGAGGGGGGGGGGGCTGATTCCCTCTTAATTTATTTTTCGAAAGGCATTCTTTGAAGTAAGAGCATAAAATACACTTAGTATGAATAGACTGTGATCTCAATGCCATCAGTTTAACTCGATACTTTCCTTTTTTATTTATTATTGTTTCAGTGAGTGCACTCTGCATGTCAGCGAATGAGTCAATAACTGTTTATAGTTTTTAGATTACTGCTGGGGAAAAAAAAGAAACATATAATCCAGGAACATACTTTTATTTATTTGTTAACCAGAGAAAAGTATGTTATTTCATTGTTAATGGCTCTAGGATGAGAACATTTTTTTTTCTTAACAGCTGAAAATTTGGTAAACATTAAAAAGAAAGATATTTATAAACTAAATGAGATAAGGAGATATATATTTTAAAAAAGGAAAGAAATTTTAGTTAAATATATTATTAAAAGGAGAATGTTGATTATTAATTGGGGGATAATTAGTATGTGATGATTGGTTATTACATTCATCACAGCTATTTTAAAAGAAGATTTGCAATATTTGCATTTCCCCCACGCTTATAGGAGACCCTAAAAAGACTGAAAAACCATTTAACTTTTAAAATAAATTTAGAGCCTTAAAATTTCGCTCATCTGCGCATTTTTAAGAAGTTTATACACGTTTTAGGGAGTTTATAGGAAGTAAGTCCCCATCTGTTTGGTTGAAGGAAATAAGAGTAGAAAGTACATCTTTTCCGGATGAAAAAAAAAATCATTTCTTTCTTTTTTATATATAACCGAGACCTTTTTTAAAGATAAATTTAAATATAATATAAATTATTATCAAAATTACATCTTAAAAATAATAATTTTAAAAGTTAAAATCCTTATTATTTGACTCAAAGGTCTGTAGTAGCTTACTTCTGGGCCGCTAACATTGTCTAGGGCCCCCATAAATGGAGGTGAGGGGTGAGAGATAGTCGTTACGGCCCTGTTGATTCCCTACGTTTTGAAATTACTATTTTTCGGCTTATCTGTGTGAATCTGTGAACATCGAAATATCGATTCTAGAATATGGGAATCGATTCTTATTGCGATCGATTCTGTTTTATACGATGTCGATTTTAATCGATTCTCAAATTTTCCAGAATCGCCCATCACCTTATTACACTCTTAATATTTCTGTTGTTGTAAATATTACTAATATGATATTAAATCTTCATGTATGCAATTTCAAATGATCATGTAATTTTCTCTTCATATCATATTTTTTCTGTTTAATTTAAAAAAGAATTTCATGCGTTATTTGTTTTAGCAAATTATCTCTTTTCGGCTTTAAACTATAATTGTTCTGCGATATTGATTTCGACATTATAATAAATAATTTTGCAAAGAAACATCAAGGCAAATTATATCTTGAAATTTTGTCTCATTTTTTAAACAGTTATTTTCTTTTAAATATTACCAATATGGAATTTTATTTTGGTGTACATGATTTCAGAAAGATATGTTACTTGTTATTGTTATCATTATTTTGTTATTTGAAATTCGTACACTGTAAAAAAATCTGTAGTTCTGTAGTTCTTTCATCTGTAACTGTACAAAAAAAGCTGTAAATCTACAAGACAAGTTTTTGTAAAGCTACAGAAATCTGTAGCTTTACAAATGAATCTGCTAAAATTACAATAACCTTCCTAAAATTTTATCTGTAACCTTGGTTGCAGTTACATGAGAAGTTCTAGGCATCCCAGTTTCCTAAATAATTCTTAGTAACCTTAGAGATTTTTTGATTTTCGGTGCAAAAGTGTATCTGTTACATGAATTTTTGTTGTTGCCGTTACATATAAAGTTCTAGGAATCCCAGTTTCCTAGAAAAACTTTAGTAACTTTACAGATTTTTTTTTTTTTTTTTTTTTTTTTTTTTTTTTTTTTTTTTTTTTTTTTTACAGTGTATGCAAAATTATACGTAAGTTGACTGTTTTTAATTGTTTGGCATATTTTGGCTCAATAATGCCTATTTTAAACTCAGCTTCTTCATCAACTGTAACTAGATTTATTTTTGTAATATTCATCGGTACAATAAATGCTTTTTCCAAGTAAGGCGAATAAGGTTGGTTGTGTGTATGACGGCCAATTATCAACACGAGGGATATAGGCCCTAAGTGGGGGGAGTGCCCTTCGTGGGGGTCTTTCTAAGGGAACCTAACCCGTATTAACGCTTGGAAATCCAAGGTTCGAAGAAAACCACGAAAACTCCGAGCGATTAGGCCGGCGGGCGCGATTGGGATCGAACCCAGCACTTCCCGTCTACCAGCTTCGAGAGCAGAACCTCTCGGCCACTGGTGGGGCCGTAAGGCGAATAAGATTTTGAATTTTCAGTTTTATTTTTGATATGGTGCATTCCTGTAAATATTACTAAAATACTATAACATTTTTATTTATTTAATTTCAAGTTAACAGTTTTTTTTAAGCGGTGCAATATTTCGTAAGTAATTTGATTATTTAAAAAAAAATTACATGTAAATTAATCTGATATACAGGGTGATTCTAAACTGTTTTTACAAAATAAGAGGGGTGCTAGTACCCAACCAGAAGAGTAATAATTACCACAGAACATGGGGTCGCAAACCACTTATTGAATCACAAATACAGGGTGTTTCGCTTTAACTGAAGTCGGCTCGTCGGTAATAATTTTGCGAAAATTAAAAATATTGCAATAGAAATGTAACGACATGTACCTTATTTTGTATGGAATGTGATAATATCACAAAAAAGTGGTAGAAGTTTCCATTATACGTGGAAGCAGTATGCATTTGACGCTCCGCATTTTGAACTGTGATTATCAGTTCATACGGCATCATCGATTGTGTGAGTACCCTGTTTTTTCAGAACTTTTTGTGATGTTATAACATTTCATACACAATAAGGTTCATATCGTTACATTTTTATTGCAATATTTTTATTTTTCGCAAAATTATTACCGACAAGCCTACTTCAGTTAGGGTGAAACACCCTGTATTTGTGACTCGATAAGTGGTTTGCGACCCCATGTTCTATGGTAATTATTACTCGTCCGGATGGGTACTATCACCTCTCTTATTTTGTAAAAACAATTTAGAATCATCCTGTATATTAGTTTTTTTAAATAAATTATAAATAGCATATTGCTTTACTTATTTTTAAAGCGTTTAAGTAGTGGTGAAAAAACTATTACATCACAGGAGCTGAAAAATAATGCTCATCTCAGGTGGAAAATAATCTAGCGCTGACCCTGAAAAAAAAAAATTGGTGATTTTTTTTCAGTCTGTCTTAGAGATCGGAAAATATTTTAATATTCTGATTTGAAAATATTAGGCTTCGTTCTATTTCTGATTTTCTTCCTTTTCTTAATTACTGCGTCAAATATATTTATAGATAAGTCTAACTCAAAAGTAGTAGGATGCACCAATCCTAAACTTTCTTCTATCTCATACATGTTAATACTTCAAAATTCGCTATCACATTGCCAAAGTTACATGCCGATCTACACTATATGGCCAAAGGTGACCGGTCACTTGCTATTTTAGACGTTTTGTTAAATATCTAGAAAAATACATGAGGAATTAACCTGAAACTGCAGGTGTGTAAACAGCATAGTATAGGTTAGTGATGGGCGATTCTCGAGAATTCGACAATCGAGAAAAATCGTCATCGTAAAAAATCACAATCGATACAGCCATCGATTAATTCCTAGAATCTACAATCGAGATGTTTTACAATCGATTATAACGAGAAAAGCTAAAAACAGTTATTGGAAAACTTAGCTATTATTCTGGCCGACAATTTCATAGTAGTGATAGGGCTTAGTGATGGGCGATTCTCTAAAATTTACCAATCGAAAAAAATCGTTATCATAAAATACACAATCGATACAGTCATCGATTATTTTCGAGAATCTACAAAGGAGATGTTCTAGAATCGATTATTGAAATCATTGTTTTTACATATATATAAGGCAGATTTTATTAAATATAGGGTAACTGAAAACAGATGGAATAAAAAAACAACAAACTAAAGGGAGGCTATAAAGGAGCCATAAGACTGGAAAAGTCTTGTGAGGGTGCCCCATGGTTGAAAAAAGCTGAAAAAACGCGAGTAGCTATGAAGCGGTAAGGGAAGTTTAAGTATCAAAAATTAGAATTTTTCGGCAATTAGCACCAAAATGGCCAAAGAAATAAGAATCAAAAGTACCCCCTAGTGGCAAAAACATGAACTAAAGGATGATAAAAGGGATCAAAAATTTTTATTGATTTTTCTACGTCATTTGAGATTGGATCTTTAATTTCCCCATTTTTAGAAAGACTTCGACTGGAATACATTAAACGAACCCCCGCGGGGAGCAAAGTAGGGGGCAGGGGCAAGAAAAGTGCATAATATGAATAAGTGGTCACAGGACTTTCCAACGATATGTCACATGAGGGGTGTCGGCTAAATTTAGAAAAGTGCCCCCGCGCGGGGCAAAGTAAGGGGAGGGGTGCGGGCGATATATAAAATGAAATAGTAGTCACAGAGCTTTCCAATGATATATCACATGAGGGTATCAGCAAAAGATAGAAAAGAGTCCCAACTCCCAGGATTCCAATTATCGTTCCCCCGAAATATACCCTGCTCATCCTTCTCTTTGAAATTTTCATATATTAAAAATTATTTATCGGAGGGCTCCGTAAAAAAATCCGATCTAAAATGTTTAAAAACGCTACGATTTCAAAAAAATTTCGAAAAGTGCCTCTCTCGGGGCGCCAAAATAGGGAGGGAAGAAGAAAGGTTCATAATATGAAAGAGTAACTTTCCGATGATAACCGAAAACTTTCCGATGATATATCAAATGACTGGTCCAAAAAAAGTTTGAAATCTACCCCTCCCACGTGGGTTCCCTCTTTTATCCCAGAATATACCCGGAAATCACGCAGCCCCACGTTTCACCCACAGCACCCACGCAGCCACCAAAATTTTATATTTAATAAATAATATTTATCGGAGAGCTCCATTAAAAAACCTCATTTGATGATATTTATTGTAGAAATCTCTACAATTAAAAAAAAAAATCATCCCGCACCGCCCCCCCCCCCGCCCCCTTCCGGAATTCAAGTCTGGGAGGAGAAAGGTTCATAATATGAAAGAGTGGTGAAAGGACTTTCCGATGGAGAGGTTTGGTAAAAGTTTGAAAATTACCCCCCCCCCCCCCTTTGTCCACTCTCGCGCCCCCAGAATTCACTGACCTTCCTCTTTGAACTTTTTATATTTAATAAATAGTATTTATCTGAGTCTCCAGGTATGGGGCAGCTTGGCAGAGCTAAAATAAGAGAAACATTGAAAATTCGGGGCAAAATGACACTAAATTTAACAGTAAAGTTTGAGACTAGGACTATACAGAACTGAATACATAAACCACTATGCTTCATAACCCACATCGGTTAATAGCAATAAAAAGATAAGTGCCAGTTAAACTGATGGCATTGAGCTCACAGGTTATTCACATTAATTGTATATTATACTCTTATTTCAAAGAATAACGTCCCTCAAAAAATAAATGAAGGGAAATATACCCCGTTTGCCCCTTTTATACTTAACCAATGAACCTCCAAATCAAATCAGGGAAACTCCTTAACTATAATAGATCAGTATATCAAATTTGAAGAAAATCAGATAATTCTGCATGAAAAAAAGAAACATATCGCTAAATTAAGGGTGGTCTAACCCCTTTAACCCTTTTATACTTAAATAATGAACCTCCAAATCTAATCAGGAAAGCTCCTTATCAGAACGAACATAGAAAAAAAAATAAATTAAAATAAATTGAATAATTCTCCATGAAAAACCATTTATCTAAATTAAGGGGAGGGGACTTGCCCCCTTTTCGCCCTTGTATACTTAACCAATGAACCTCCAAATCTAATGAAGGAAGCGTCATATCGGAATAAATCGGTATATTAAATTTGAAGCAAATCGAATAATTCTGCATGAAAAACCCTTTTATCTAAATTATGGGGGAGGCCAGCCCCTCCCCTTTATACTTAACCCATAAACCCCCAAATCTAATCAAGGCAGCTTCTTAACATAATAAACCGGTATCCCAAATTTGGAGCAAATCGAATAATTCTGCATGAAAAGCCCATTTATCTACATTAAAGAGGGGGTCTACCCCCCTTTCCCCCCTTTATACTTAAGTAATGAACCTCCAAGTTTAATCAGGGAAGCTCATTAACATAATAAACCGGTATACTAAATTTGGAACAAATCGAGTAATTCTGCATGAAAAACCCAATTATCTAAATTAAGTGGGGAACCAGCCCCCCTTCTCCCCCTTTATCCTTAACCAATGAACTTCCAAGTTTAATCAGGGAAGCTCCTTAACATAATAAACCGGTATACCAAATTTGGAGCAAATCGAATAATTCTGCATGTAAAGCCCATTTATCTAAATTAAGGGGGGACCAGCCCCCTTCTCCCCCTTTATACTTAACCCGTAAACCTCCAAATCTAATCAAGGTAACTTCTTAACATAATAAACCAGTATATCAAATTTGGAGCAAATCGAATAATTCTGCATGAAAAACACATTTATCTACATTAAGGAGGGGGTCTACCCCCCTTTCCCCCTTTAAACTTAAGTAATGAACCTAAAAGTTTAATCAGGGAAGCTCCTTAACATAATAAACCGGTATACCAAATTTGGAACAAATCGAGTAATTCTGCATGAAAAACCCATTTATCTAAATTAAGGAGGGGGTCTACCCCCCTTTCCCCCCTTCATACATAACTAATGAACCTCCAAGTTTAATCAGGGAAGCTCCTTAACATAATAAACCGGTATACGAAATTTGGAGCAAATCGAATAATTCTGCATGAAAAACCTATTTATCTAAATTAAGGAGGGGGGGGGCAGCCCCCCTTCTCTCCCTTTATCCTTAACCAATGAACCGTCAAAACTAATCAGCGGAACGCCTTATCAGAATAAACATAAAAAAAATTGAAGCAAATCATACATTTTAATCAAGAGTTATCGCGTTACGTACATACGTACGCACGTACGTACTTACATGCATACACACAGAACCGACGGGTACATTAGCTCTCAGGCTTAGACAGCCTGTGAGCTAAAAAGAGATTGGATAAGCAGATGGACTCCTTTGAGAAATTATGACTTAAACCAACCGGTAAGTTCGACTCTAAAAGCTTCATTTCCATCTCGCATTTCGGCAAATCTCATCTCGATGATTTTTCCAGCATTTCGACGCTTCCAGATGGGAAGCTGCTCGATTTGTTCTCTCGCGGTTTTAAACCTTTCGGAATGGGAAGTCTCTCGAGAGTGTCTCTCGCCCTTTTCAACGTTTCCCGATGGGAAGCCTCTCGCTGGTGGCTGGTTTCTCTCGTTCTTTTCGAAATCTCCCAACGAAAAGCCTTTCGAGGATTTCGCTCGCGCTTTTCAACATTTCGCTATGAGAAGCTTTTCGAGGATTTCTCTCGTCCTCGGCAGAGAAGAAAAGTAAGAAAATTTATCGAGAGTACCAAGGGACGAGATAGAGAAAGAGGCATGACAATGAGCTGTGAAATGAAGCCCTAATTTTCAAAGTTTCTCTTATTTTAGCCCTACCAAGATGTCACATACCTGGAGCCCTCCGATAAAAATTATTTATTAAATATAAATATTTCAAAGAGGAAGGTGGGTCGGGTGATTTCGAGGAAGGAGGACGTGAGAGTGGAATCATGCGGGGTGCAATTTTAAAAATTTTACCGAACCCTTCCTGTGGCATGTAATTGAAAAGCCCTTTGACCACTCTTTCATACTATGAACCTTTCTTCGCCCAAAGGGGGATGGGGAAGGGGCGAACAAATTTTTAAAACCGTAGCCGATTTCTATAATAAATTTAAATATCACTTTAGATGTGGGTTTTTTATGCAGTCTTCCGGTAAATATTAATTATTGAACATAAAAATTTTAAAGTGGCGGCAGTGTGAATTCCGGGGCGAAAGAGTGGGCTCACGGGGGGTGGGAGGGGGAGCAATTTTCAAACTTTTTTTGGACCAGTCATGTGATATGTCATCGGTAAGCTCTCGGATGACTCTTTCATATTATGAGACTTTCTTCCTCCCCTCCCCAATTTGGCCCCCACTGCGAGGGTAGTTTTTTCCGTTTTTATCATTTTAGATCAGATTTTTTTATGGAGCCCTCCGCTAAATATTATTTATAATATACGAAATTTCAGGACACTTTTCCAAATTTAGCCAAGACCCCTCATGTGACATATCGTTGGAAAGGTTTGTGACTACTTATTGATGCTATGCACTTCCGGTGCCCCCCCCCCCGGAGGACACTTTTGCAAATTTAGTCAATACCCCTCTTGTGAGATATCGTTGAAAAAGTCTGTGACTACTTATTGATGTTATGCACTTCCGGTGACAGTCCCCCCCACTCTTTGCCCCCCCCCGCCCCCCCGGGACACTTTTTCAAATTTAGTCAAGACCCCTAGTGTGAGATATCGTTGGAAAGGTCTGTGACTACTTATTGATGTTATGTACCTACGGTGTCCCCACCACCACTTTGCCCCCCCCCGGGGTCACTTTTCCAAATTTAGCCAAGACCCCACATGTGAGATATCGTTGGAAAGGTCTGTGACTATTTATTGATGTTATGCACCTCCGGTGACAGTCTCCCCCAATTTGCCCCTCCCGGGGGACACTTTTTCAAATTTAGCCAAGACCCCTCATGTGAGATATCGTTGGAAAGGTCTGTGACTACTTATTGATGTTATGCTCCTCCGGTGTCCATCCCCCCATTTTGCACCCCCCGGGGGACACTTTTCCAAATTTTGCCAAGACCCCACATGTGAGATATCGTTGGAAAGGTCTGTGACTACTTATTGATGTAATGCACCTCCGGTGACCGCCCCCACCCCACTTTTCCCCCACGGGGTGTTTTTCTAAATTTAGCCGGGACCCCTCATGTGACATATTGTCGGAAAGGCTTATGACCACTTACTCATGTTATCCACCTCCCGCACCCCTCTCCCCCTTTGCCCCCACGGGGAGGACTTTTTTATAAATTCAGATCCAGACTTCTCATGTGACATATGGTTGGAAAGGCCTCAAGACCTGTGACGACTTAATCATATTATGCAGCTGATGTGTCCCTCCGCTCGCTTTGACCCCTCCCCCAAGAGATCTGGTCCGAGGTTCATTCGTTTCGATATTATATTTTTTACAAGATTTTGTAGTGCGTGCACACCACACCCGCCTGCTATCATATATCAGTGCCGTATATAGCGGGTAACCTGTTCGTGATTTCATATTACAAGATTACGTATAAATTAGGGGCCCCGATTAAAGGAGGGGCCAGCGAACGAAGTCACCTAGTCTTTATTAACATCGACGCATTCCAGTTCACCCGCAGACGATTCTTGATAAGTGTATGACGTATATAATACATAATATATGATTTATAAAAAAAAATTGCAAACTGCAGTCATCGAGAAAAAATTTACACAATCGAAAATTATCGAGATGTCCATACAATCGAGAAAATCGAGAAAAACATCTCGTTATCGCCCATCACTAGTATAGGTCATATATTTCCGTGAAGATTTTTCCCGAAACCCCATAGGGGACGAATATCTTTTGGATAAACCTGTAAAAACTAATGTAGCAAAAGCGTTCAAACTCGAGATTATTAATAAGTGGCTTATTGTAATACACTGTGTTCATTTTTATGAGGATAGCATGTATACTCGTAGAGAAATTAAGGTTTTTAGAAAAACAATCCCAAATTTCGCCAAGTTTTTGCTCATAATTTCCAGAGTTCCTAACATAAAAAAAAAGTTCTTTTCAGAAAATATGACAAACAACATTGTACACAATACTCTGCAATCAGAATCAAAAAATAATAAAAATTGGATGAAAAATGAGCATGTTTACTAAAAAATGTTTCACTGCGCATGCGCTAATGCAATTAAAATATAATGTGCATAATGTATTAGCTAAGTATATAGAGCAACTTTTGTGAAAGTCTCAAAATCATAGCTTGAAAATTCTGAAAATTATCGTCGATAGAATAAGCTCGAAATCCGTTGTTCCCAAAAGGAAGCAAAAATATGAGGGGTTGTATTCAAATATAGTAGAACATGCAATATTGTGTACGATATCTTGCGTACGATATAATCAACAAATATTTGATACAACCCCTCATCGTTTTACTGCTTTTTGGGAACAACGGATTTCGAGCCTATTCTATCGACGACAATTTTCAGAATTTTCAAGCTATGATTTTGAGACTTTCACAAAAGTTGCTCTATATACTTAGCTAATACATTATGCATATTATATTTTGATTGCATTCGCGTATGCGCAGTGAAACATTTTTTAGTAAACCTGCTCATTTTTCATCTAATTTTTATTATTTTTTAATTCTGATTGCAGAGTATTGTGTACAATGTTGTTTGTCATATTTTCTGAAAATAACTTTTTTTATATTAAGAACTCTGCAAATTATAAGCAAAAAATTTGGCGAAATTTGGGACTGTTTTTATAAAAACCTTAATTTCTCTACGAGTATACGTGCTATCCTCATAAAAATGAACGCAGTAATGAACACACTTTGGTCATATAATGTATGCCCATCATGAGGATTCTGAGGATATGAAATTCCGTGCATTAGTTCTTGAGATATGACTACCACTGAAATTGTGTAAATCCAGCAAAATGTAGCCTAGCAGCACCATCTATTTGGTGCTTTACACCAAAACCTATGTTACACCAAAACCACCAAGCAACAACTTATGTCAACGTCTAACTGAATCTAAACTTTGGGGAAAATCCGTGCATTAGTTTTTGAGATAGAGCTATTGCAAAAATCGTGAAAATTCCAGCATAGCAGCTCCACCTATCGGGCGATTAACTCCAAAACCTAATCAGCAACAAACTGTGTCAACGTCTAACTAAATCTAAAATTAGACGAAAATTCGTGCATTAGTTCTTGAGATAGAGCTATTGCGGGAATCGCGAAAAATGCAGCACAGCAGTGCCACCTGTTAGGCCATTTACATCAACACGTAATCAGCACCAAGTCTTATCAAGTACTAACTGAATCTGAAGTTTTATGAAAATCCGTGCATTAGTTCTTGAGATAGAGCTTCTGCGGAAATCGTGTAAATCCTGCAAAATGCAGCATAGCAGCGCCACCTGTTGAGCGATTTACACCAAAATCTATAAAACGTCAATTCATGTCAAGGACTGACTGAATCTGAACTTTGATGAAAATCAGTGCATTTGTTCTAGAGATCGTGTGGTGGATCGATTTGTGGAAATCGTGAAAAATGCTGCATAGCAGCGCCACCTGTTGAGTGATTTACACCAAAAACTAATCAACACCAATTTATGTCAGGGACTAACTGAATATATATTTTTATTAAATTCCGTACATTGGTTCTTGAGATAGAGCCCCCACAAAATTTGTGTCACACAGACAGACAGACTCACAGACAGACATTTTTTAAAAACGTGTTTTTATGGTTCTCTGACCCCTAAAACGTGTAAATCCGTCGAAAAACAGGATTTCGAAAATTTTCATGAATCCAATACTTTCTTCTTGTTAAGATAGAAGAAAGTAAAAAGATTTATTTGTTCCGAGTCCCAAACTGTGATAACTAGTGAAAATTCTTCTTATTCATCATCCTCATCTTCTTTTTTTCCAGATCAGTACTCAATGAGATTTCCGAATCAATATCTTTAATCGCAACTTATGTTCGTTATTGAAATATATATATATATATATATATATATATATATATATATATATATAATAACTGTCATTAGATGAAATCTCTTTGCATAAATATCTTGTTTTTGATTTCATTTCACCACATTTTCATTTATTTTGTATTGCGAAACAAGAGAGAAAATTCTCCAAAGAATTAAAATTCATAAATTTTTAGATTTAAAAAACAAGAACACGATTTCTGCTATTACCATAAATACTCATCGAAATATACGATTTTTTGTGCAGCCCTGTATATGATCTACAGATATGTATGCATACTACATAGTATGCTAAAAGTTAGTTCAGTTAAAGGCATAGCACAGTTGAAAATTTCCACTCGACAATTTCCGCCAATAAACGAATGTTGTTGGGAACTTTTGTACGACCCTGTATATGATCTATACAATTTAAACACACCAAGTAATATTTAAAACGATAATTATATTTGAAAACACATACCACAACTGAAAATGCAATTTTTGTGTGTCCCTGTACATGAACGATAAGTTCTATGCACACCCCCTGTAAATGAACTATAAGTTCTATGCACACCATATTCTGTAGTATGAACCTTGTAGTGCCCCTCAGTAATGTATATCAATTCAAATATGTTTAAAATATCATTAAAATACACGGCAAACAATTTTTTCTCATAGACCGTAATGTAACGGAATTCCTTTGTGTGGCCCTGTAAATGAACCGATAATGTTACTCTTCATTTTCAATACCGAGCATGCCATAGTGCATACTGCATAGCGGCCAACTTTTACGCTTTCTTTGCTACCACTAAAATTTAGCAGAGATTTTCGTATTGTTTAATCGTGAGATTTCGACGATTAAATAAGGCAATATTTACTATAAAATTTTAGTGGTAGGAAGAAAGCGTAAAAGTTGGCAGCTATGCATAGTAATATCCAATAACTTATATCTATTTCATGGCAATCGGACTATATTTATGCGAGTTAGAGCATGGGCAGATGGATGGACAGATAGACAGACGGACAGACAAACCGAATTCATAAACGCTTTTTTAACTATGTTGGAAAGTGTTAAAAAAGAAAAGAAAATACTAGCTATGGATTATTCAAGCATCTGCGATTACGAGGCTTCTAACAACGACTGCAGAAAATGACATCGTAGGTTGCATATATTGATTTTAAATTATTGTAGTAGCTTAAATTAGACAGCGCTGCAATATCTTCAAACATTATGTAATTCAAAGTTGTAGGTATTCTGTATAGAAATGCGTCATTATTTAAATAGAGGAGTATATGTCTTCACTTCATTACTAATATTTGTTTATTCTGATATTTCATAAAGAAATATCTCATAATAAGTTATTATAGAATAAGACCGTATTGGAATGTTCTTTAATAATAAACTTATTTTTGAATAAACAAAATTGAAACATTAAACAAAAAAATAAATAAATAAACAATATTTTAAAAAAAGCATTTTAACAAATTACAACGACCATTTGGAAAATGATTTTTTCAAAGAGTAAAATTTAAGACATAAAAAATCGCACGGAGTTTATCATATATTACGCATGCCATGAATTAAACATTAATAGTGTTATTACACGTAAAAATTGCAAGCGAGAAAAATCGCCTGCGACTCTGAAACTTACGTATTATCCAAGCATTTCATTGGCTGTTCGGAAAATGGCTTTTCCATCATCAGATTTCTAGGAAATCTGACGACCCATTTTAAATGAAATTTCATTCTTAAACTTCTAAACATCCCACAATATTACTTTTTAAATCGTCGTATAGAGAAAAAGTTTACTTTTAAATGCAATTTGTTTGAAAGCTGTATCTTAATTTTTTTCTGAGTTATTAATTTTTTTTTGTAGTTTTTATTACTTTGTTGTCATAGTGGCAACAGAAGTATCCATATCTGTTGAAAGTAAAGGGAAATACAGATTACTGAATAGACCAATCAGAAAATGAATAAAATGCGGATTCAACCAATAAAACGCCTCAGATATGTTTTTGATTTCCTACCCTGACAGAGAACAATAACCCTTTTTCCAAATGGTTAACAAACTGATTACAAATGCTATACTATATGCGTGGACTAGCGAACTGCAATAAATATGAGGAAGAAATTTGTCAGTTTGGAAAGTTTTTGTTTGTCGAATGATTTTTCTTTTTTTTACTAACATTAATTGGAGATATTAGAATATGTAAGATATGTACACTGGTGAAAACAATTAAAGGGACAAATGGTTTTTTTGCAATTAAACAAAAACTAACAAAGCAAATAAAAACAAACTTGGCCAAAATATCATCCAATATAAGACCAACATATGGGAAAACAAAAATGGGCACAACCTGCACCCTAAATAAGGAAACTCGTCACGTGTACAGCAGAGCAGCTGATTGACACCCTGTCAGTCAGAGAAAAACATGTCTAATAGGGTGTATGATCGCCTGTAACACCTACACAACTCTCGCATTGGCGTTTCATACTGTTTACAAGGATCTTTATCAATCCCTGTGGCAACTGCACCCACTCTTGCACCAAGGCACCCTTGAGCTCATCGATAGTCGTTGGAGCTGGTCTTCGAGCTGCAATTGATCGTCCAAGGGCGTCCCATACTTGTTCGACGGGATTAAGATCAGGGGACATCGCAGGTCACTCCATTCGTTGAACATCCTCCGATTTGAGGTATTCGTCCACCAACTGAGCCCTATGTGGACGGACGTTATCGTCCATAAAGACGAAATTTGTTTTATATGCTCTGCGGAAAAGTCTCACATAGGGTACAAGGATCTCGTCCCTGTACTGCTGACCTATCAGAGTACCTCTATCAAACACACGAAGGTCGCTACGCCGTCTACCATGATGCCTGCCCAGACCATCAGACCACCTCTACCATGGTGGTCCTTTTCGACAATGTTAAAGGGCAGATATCGATTCCCGGGTGTTCTCCAGATCAGTGTTGCCAGTGGGCTACTTTTCTTTAATTCAGATTTCTTGATTTCCACCACTTTTTTGAAACGGTAAAATTGACTTTGTTTTTGCCTTAATTAATATGTCATTAAATAAGGCACATTTTACCATTTCAAAAAAGTGGTGCCAATCAAGAATCTGATTTTTAAAAAAGTAGCCCATCTGGCAACACTGCTCCAGATGAGAACACGACTCGAGTCGCTGTCCAGATTGAATCGCAACTCATCACTGAAGAGAACCCGCCTCCAACTATCCTCTGTCCAAGACAGGTGCTCTCGGCACCATGCTAGACGGGCCTTTTTGTGGTTCACAGTCAAAGGGATGCAGACTACAGGGCGCCTGGCATACAGGCTACCTGTATTTAGTCTCTGGGTGACTGTTATCTGTGAAATGGATGTTCTGTTGCATTATACAGGTCACGAGACAGTTGTGTCGCTGTCGCGGACTTATCCCTTTTGGCTAGAAGTCTCAAATAACGGTCTTCAGCCGGCGTTGTTGCTCTTTTGAGGCCTTGACCAGGTCGGCGGACCACTGTTCCTGTCTCTGTCAACTGTTTCCACAGAGTGGACTCCACATTTCTCAGAATCCCGAGGTCCTTACAACAGGTAGCCTGTGATTGGCCGGCCTCGAGTCTTCCAACAATCTGCTATCTTGTGTCATCATCTAGTCGATGACGACTAGCCATACTAACGATGGGTAAACAAATAAATTAAAAAAAACAAGGATTGGGTTATGCTACGATGTTTCAAAACGTCCTTACGCTACAAGCTTCGGCGGTCAAATGAAGTACTTCTGCACAAACGCGATCACAGTGCCATTGCCTAATGACGACACAGACCACTGCGTGGCAGGTGTGTCCGCGAGGAGCTTAACTATCATCTGATACCTTATTTGCGTATAGGGATAACTTTTTTTTTAAACCGTTTGTCCCTTTAATTGTTTTCACCAGTGTAATTATAATGATCTTTAAGTCATACATTTTAGAACAAAATAAAAAAAAAAAAAAAACAGTGATAAAATGCTTGCTGAGATGTCCTCACCCCTACACCTTAGTTCATCAAGGATACGTTTTTTTTTAAACTTTTTACCGCCCGAAAGAGACTGCTCAGATTAGGAGTTAAGTCTTTAGAGCATAAATGTCCCTCCCGGTCCCGTTTATTGAGGTCTTAGAAAAAAAAATTACAAAATTCAGCCGAAGCTGAGCCCGCCGATACGCACGACAGAGGGCGGAGTGGTATATACAATATATAAATAAATGTGACAGTAGCAAAGTTTGTAAAACGACAATAAAGACATTAAGTGATAGAATATTATACAAAGTAAGACTATATTATACAAAGCTGCTGCGACCCAACATTGGGCACTGAATAAGGGGGAATCCAAGCCCCTGTTTCAGTGATGGAGTAAAATTGGAAAGTCACATAGGAAGTTGAAGATGTTTTTAAGCTTTGAGAGCAAAGTCGGGGGCGATAAAATGTTTGCTTTCCAACTATCTGGAAAAACAGGGGGACTTCGAATATGTCTGCGAATTGTTAAAGGACAATTATAGAAGTAATGAGAGGCAACAGCAACATCACCGCACTCACATAGAGGAGAAAGGGTTTTTTTTTAACTTGAGAGGGGGGACCATGACCGGTAAGGAAGCTGTAGTGGATGGATTGAGCAGGAGAAGATCCAAAGGTACCACTGGGACCAGATCATAGATATATCTACCCATATCTGGGTAGTTACAGTGATCCTGCCATTGTTTCCTAAAATGAGCGCGAAGATGTCTTTTGATGTGTAAGTGCGGTAATGGAAGAGGGATGCGGGTTTGGCCCCGATTTTACCATTCAGTGGCGCAGCCAGAATTCGGTTCTAGGGGGGGTTTTGAGTTTTTTGATAAAGGTGTTCGCCGGTTTTTTGAATCACCGGTTAACATAATCTGTCTTTTTAATGAATCAAATCATAATGCTTTTTACCCGCAGTTACATTGATTGTGTTTCATTTAAACAGCGTTTACAGTATTAGAGTTAGAAAACATAAAATGCACCAATGAAATAACCCCAAACTAGGTTAGATTTATAAAAAGTGTTTAAAGATGATGAGGCAAACTTTAAGAGTTTTAAGCGTACAGTCCAGCAAATAATTTTTGCATAGAAAATAACAGAATTCCAATCCACTTGTTCAACCAAAAATACACAGGATTTCATTCCAAGACAATCTCGAATTCTTGTTTTTAACTTTAATAATAATGAAGCCATTTTAACAAAATTTTCAATATACTTACCGTGCTTTTGTCAAATGTAACAACATCACGAAAATTGGTGGAATTTATCATCATTTACGTCCAATTAGTGCTCAATTAGGTAATCCATATTTTGTAATGTAGTTGATATTAAACATGGTATTTTATTGTTTTTTTTTTATTGTGCACTTCCAATACTTTACATGACATCGAATTTGCCATTAAGTAACATAAATCTATTGAAAATTTCGTTAAAACATCTTTATTATTGTTAAAGTTCTCTAAAAATACCCGGGTTCAAATTGAAGTCATGCCTGTACTAATATTATAAAGTAACCTTTTTTTTTGTAGGGGTTTAAAAAGATAATCGATCGTGTGCGAACTTAACTCTCATACAAAGGGTTCCATACAAAATATCAGAACTGTTCAAAGATAATATTTACTTGCGTACATATAACAATACCACATGCCATAATTTAATTCTACTGGAATGAAAAGCATTGAATATTTCTCACTCTAAAACACAGACTTTGTACAAAGTTTAAACTTGGTAGAGAACCAACCACGCTTCGGAAAGAGGTCGCAGAGATTCTCACGAAAAGTCACTTGTAAATCATATTTCATGTAATAGGGGACAATTTTCAAGGAATAAAAAAAAGTACGCTTAATAAAGTGAAACTTTTCTTTTCATTTTTAAAAATAAAAGCATATTCAGACATAATTATTGAAATGATTTTTAATCGAAAAGTTTTTTTTTTCTTATAAATGAATTATTTATTGAATTATAAGCAATTTTTGTCTCAAAATTACTTGACTTTTAATGTCTTGGAATTATTATATGAATTATCTTTTTAATATTTGCCTTCAACAATTGAATTCAGTTGGAATAAAAAGTGGTTATCACTATGTTTCACCTTACCTAAAAAAAAGATCTTATACAAAGTTTAAACTTGGCACTGAGCCAAGCACGCTTCGAAAGGAGGTCACAAAGTAGCAACACTTTTTTGATCCGTACTATTGTTTTCTACATAGGTTTTTAATTAATATCTCGGCAAATTACAGAACACATTTTTTCGAAAATCATTACCGACAATCCTTGGAAGATTCTACGTCGCTTAGGTACACCGAGTGCCCTCAACTCCCTCGCTGACCGCCAGAAAAATAAGACGCACGAATGAACTTATAATAATCCCGATTTTACTTTTTAAACGTAGAGTGGAACCTTAATAATAATGGCAAAATGATGGTGACTATCTCCGTTTCAACATAAGCTGTATTTTACATCGGTAAAACAACGGCTAGAAACATGGAATTTGGCATGGTTGTTAATTTAGAGACTTAAATGCATGCCCTGAACAGTTTTTTTTAAATTCGAAATTTTAAAGGGTGCAAGAGTAAAAAAAAAACTTTCTAAAATTGCAATTTGTGTGATACATTTTGTATAGAAGGTTAGAATCTGGCGTGGTGATAACTTTTGGGATGTATAAATGCTCAAGAACGGTTCCTAAAAAGAGAATTCAATTTAAAAAGGATGAAATGAGCGGAAAACAGTCTGAAAACGATCTAAGGCTAATGTCAGACGGACGTCTTTTTGCACGCTTTTTTACTTACGTATTATCCCTACAAAATGCTAGCAGCATTATATAGCCTTAATTATGATTTATTAGGAATTGTTAGAGCTAGATACATTAAGTTTGGCATGGCTGTTACCCTAGAAACGTAAATGATCACCAAGAACAGTTTTCCAAAACTTCGAAATTAAAAGGATGCAAGAGCAAAAAAGTTCTAAAACTGCGGTTCGTGCGATATACACTATCCCAGATAGCATGATCACTAGCAACAAGTTTGATTTGTTCTGATATTATCTTACCGTGACAAATTTGAATTGAGAAATTCGCAGCAAATCTCCCGCAAGGTATACCATTACTCACTTGCATGAGTAGTTTGTTGTGAAACTGATGGCAAGACTGTCTTTAATTCACGAAAGTGACGAAAGCAAAATATCCCTCTGTTGAGAGAAGAGACAATCAGCAAATACGTAGAAATTGCAGAAATTTTATTCGGTTCGTACCGCTTTTTTTAAACGTTATACTTATGAAATACCAAAAAATACTCGAATTAAGTAGTATAACTATTACCTGAACTTGTTTATGGTGATAAAACCGTTGCATGCACCTTCTGACAGTGCGTTCACATCAATAGACCTAATCAGATCTATGGACCCCTTCGTAGGGGTTAAACTTATAGTGTACCTGTAACAGTTGTAAATAAATTGTGTGGCATGGAAAGATTACTACTTTGCAGTATTTTTGATTACTTGTTTGCTATTAATTTGCAATAAATTTGATACAGCATGAATTTAATTTGCACGACAAGTTAGCTGCAAGTTCAAAATGTGGTGACTTTGGCGTTTGCGTTATCTTGCTGCAGTCTTGTTATGAACTTTCAGTCTTGTCATGCTGAGCTTACTGCAACTTTGCAGGTTTTCAAAGCAAGACTGTTGCAAATTTTCTGCAAACTAAAACTGTTATGTGGGATATGGCTAAAGGTGACCGGCCATTTGCGATTTTAGACGTTTTGTTAAATATCTAGAAAAATGCGTGAGAAATTAACCTGAAACTGCAAGTGTGTAAACAGTATAGTATAGGTCATATATTTCCGCGAAGATTTTTTTCCCGAAATCCCATAGGGGACCGCCAACAAATTGAAAAGGAACTAATATCTTTTGGATAACCCTGTAAAAACTAATGTAGCAAAAATCTTCAAACTCGAGATTATTAATAACTGGCTTATTGTAATATACTGTGTTCATTTTTATGAGGATAGCATGTATACTCGCAGAGAAATTAAGGTTTTTATAAAAACAGTCCCATATTTCGCCAAGTTTTTTGCTTATAATGTGCAGAGTTCTTAATATAAAAAAAAGTTCTCAGAAAATATGACAAATAACATTGTACATAATACTCTGCAATCAGAATTGAAAAATAATAAAAATTGGATGAAAAATGAGGAGGTTTATTAAAAAATTTTTCACTGCGCATGCGTGAATGCAATCAAAATGTAATGTGTATAATGTATTAGCTAATTATATAGAGCAAGTTTTGTGATAGTCTCAAAATCATAGAATGAAAATTCTGTAAATTATCGTCGATAGAATAAGCTCGAAATCCGTTGTCCCCAAAAAGATGAGGGGTTGTATCAAATATCTGTTGATTAGTGCCAAGACAGCGTACACAATTTTGCATGTACTACTATATTTGGATACAACGCCTCATCTTTTTGCTTCCTTTTGGGAACAACGGATTTCGAGCTTATTCTACTGACGATAATTTTCAGAGTTTTCAAGCTATGATTTTGAGACTTTCACAAAACTTGCTCTATATAATTAGCTAATACATTAAGCACATTATATTTTGATTGCATTCGCGCATGCGCAGTGAAATATTTTTTAGTAAACCTATTCGTTTTTCATTCAATTTTTATTTTTTTTTTAATTCTGATTGCAGGGTATTATGTACAATGTTGTTTGTCATATTTTCTGAAAAGAACTTTTTTTATAATAAGAACTCTGCAAATTATAAGCAAAAAACTTGGTGAAATTTAAGACTGTTTTTATAAAAACCTTAATTTCTCTACGAGTATACATGCTATCCTCATAAAAATGAACACAGTATATTACAATAAGCCACTTATTAAAAATCTCGAGTTTGAACGCTTTTGCTACATTCGTTTTTACAGGGTTATCCAAAAGATATTCGTTCTTTTTCAATTTGTTGACGGTCCCCTACAGGCTTTTGGGAAAAAAATCTTCGCGGAAATATATGACCTATACTATACTATTTACGCACCTGCAGTTTCAGGTTAATTCCTCATGTATTTTTCTAGATATTTAACAAAACGTCTAAAATTGCAAGTGACCGGTCACCTTCGGCCATATGGTGTAGTTGGTATAAAAGCTTGGTTTTTGACATGGTGGTTACTTTTAAGGTATAATGAGAATGATAAAAAATAATGAGAATATTCCATAATATATTCAAGTAACCGTTTTCTATAATAGCGAGTGACTATAAAGCTGAAACTGCAGATTTTTAACAATGTGCTTATTAATTTAAATTAATGCATGATTAGCATAAAATTGTGTATAATTATGTTTTATACAGTCTAAGAAAATGTTTTACATTTAACCTCTCTCTTTTCAAAATCCCTACTGACAGACATATTATCTATAACTCAATGAAATTACAATAAATGCTTCTTTACTACCTGACAAGGGTGGCAATGCTTCTCCGAGAGCAAGCACCATTACTCGTTTCTACATTACTAACTAATAGAATACATTCTTTAAATTTGTGTACAGATCTCCTAAGGAACAAATGGTTCGAAAGACGCACTGATTGCGATAATTTGTTCAATCACAATCAAAAACAGCTTTTTACAACTTTATAGTTACTACTTTTTTAATTTTTATTTTACAAAGATTTTTACTTGGGTACATAAAAAGCTTGGTCTTAGATATAATTGGGAGCAAAAAGTGTAAAACAGGGCGTTTGAAACTGAGAGAGATCTGCAAAGTGTATGTTTCATGTTTTTTCTGAAATTCGATGGTCTATTAGTGTTTCGAACATGGAACAAAGAAGTGCAATTAAGAAATGGCCCATTGTATAACACTTAAACTCAAAGCTTCTGTGTGGCAGGAAATGACCATTCTTTTAGCATAAGACGTCTCGAAAAAGTGACTTAGTCCAAATAACCAATTTTCACAAAATCAATGCATGTAATATGCGCTTTCATAGTTTTAAGTAGAATTTTCGCCGTTTAATTGAATCACTTTGATGAATAGAGTTTGATTTCTCAAAGCGGCGGATTTCGAAAAACGCCAAAACGTTTAAATATTAATTTTGGTTTTGATTCATATAACAGGCAATTATAGTAATTTTTCTTAGCTCTGGGAGGGGTTTTAACCCCCAAACCCCTCCCGTGGCTGCGCCACTGTTACCATTATCCTGTTGTAAATTTCTGTCTCAGTTTCTTTGTACTCGTAATGTCAAACGCGACGCGACGCGACGCCGAGGACAGAAAATAGCAGAAAAATAGTATTTATTTTTACATTGTAAGTCAATTTCTAGACATATTAAAACATAAAACATAATGAACATATTGATGTCTACGAAATTTACGTAGTATAAAGTACTCGATCTGAGCTTTAATACGACATATCGTTTATGTTTTTGTGTACATTTGTTAATTAGTTATGATTTGTTGAAAAGTTATCTTCTCTCCTTTTACGCTGTCAACGTGAAAGATGATCAAGGTAGAGATATGTGAAATCATTGCTGCAATGCTGAGAAAAAAAGTAAGAAATAAAGTTGAGTTTAATTAACACCAATTTTATTTCATCTATATAATAACATCAAGCGTATTTCATAAGGAAACAGTGTCTCTCAAATAAGAAATTTTCTTAACCAAAAATAAGCAAGTGTATTTAATTTTTCAGCGAACGTGCTGTCGTAAATTTTACGACAATTGTGTTTATTCTTACACTTTGTTCTCACAAATAGAAAAGAGATTAAAATTCAATTTTTAGTACTCATATCTATTATTGCCTTTGTAACATGTATCTTACGGATACCGACTACCAGAAGGGCACGCGGGGTAATTGCTCAGATCTGGGAATACCATTATTTATAAATAGAAAACGTCGTTTTATTTAAACACAGAATTCCTATCATAAAAAAAGGTGAAAATTACTATCTGGACATAGTGGTAATTGCCTGCCCTTATTACCAAGAATTCTAAAGGTTTAAACAGACAGATCCTACGGAATGCGGCGTCTTTGTTGCGGTCACGCGTTTCCTTTCATCTTTTACGACTTTTATCGGATATCATCGTATGCCTAGGTCACCGGTGAACGTCAGTGACAAGTCCATCTCAGCCTTTTTCTTTTATTGAGACTCCATTTCTTTTGTTGACGACCACAAAGTGGTTTGAAAGAAAGGCCAGTTGACATATCTATGGCTTTCGTAGAAGAGATTTGAAATAAACAATTAAATTTAAAAAATCAAAAAACCCGACTGCATTAAAAGCGAACTAATTAATTATTTCTCATCAATGAGAAACTATTTTTTTTTTTCAATTCCTACCATTAGCTCACACTCTCGTTATATATATCTTGTTAAAATTTTCAATCGTTAATAAAATACTTATTATTCATCCAATCAAGCTCAAATAATTTTTTTAAATTTGAAGTGGATGAAACTTGATGTTAATCCAGTTTTTTTCAAATATTAATTCATTAAAATTAAATTAATTAATTTTCAATAATCGAGAGAGCCCTCTTCTTGATCAAGGTATTTTAAAACCGAAAGAGCCCTCTTCTTGATCAAGGCATTTTAAGTGCCACTCAAGAGAAAAGAAGAATGGGAGAAAAAAAAATTCTCTCATTGACCTAAGTAGGAGTTGACTTAAAATATTTTTTTTTATATTGTTTATATCACTTACCTATTTTTTTTATTTACTTGTATTGATGACTTTTAAGTTGTGTTTAATTGTTAGTTCCTATCTATAAACACTGTTTTTATGAGGTCTATGATGGTTAGAATTGCAGTAAAGCTAGAGATCCACAATACATACACAATGGACCTTATGCACACGACCTGAGGTCGAGGCTAAAATTCGTCTGCTGGCCGTATTTACTGGCTATGTTTAGCATAGCAGTCTATGGAGCGTGAGTTATTAATGATGGTTTCTTAAAAATACCGAAAAAAAAATTCTTTGATTCAGCAGTATATACTTAATATATTGTAATCTAAATTCAAAATGTTGTTCTGTATTCGAGAAAATTCCATAAGTTTGCAAATTTTTGGTTAAAATATATGCACTCAACCTGGGTCAAGGCTAAAGTTGTCTGCTAGCGGTGTTTCCGCCTGCGCATACTGGTATTCTGCCGGTGCAGTAACTAGAATAACAGATCATCATACCGCCAGCTCTGGCGTCTGACGTCACCTGAATAGGGTCCATTTCTAGGTTGTATAATATTTTAACGGAACTTCTGGCTGTAAAATAGTCAATGAAACATTGTCTTCATTTTGAAAGACCTATCCAATGATATGCCACTCAATAGGGTGCGTAAAATGTTTTTTTCGTCTCTACCGCCATTTTGTATTTTACAGCCGCCATTTTGAATTTATAAAAATAAAACCTAGCCTATAACCATCGGGTCGTTAAGACAAATCGATAGAGACCTCATTCATTAAAATCAATCCAGCCGTTGGGATGTTTCCAGGTTATAAAGAAATGCACATGCACAGATACGCGTGAAACACATAACCCTTCTTTTCAGTCGGGTAAAAAAGCACTAAACCCAGCTTTAGTCGGGCTCTGGTTCCTTATTACTGTTATGAAATATCTTACATTTGTAGTAAATAACGTGACTGTCGTGAGTAAATACGACACGTGTCTACCTTACAAAAAAATTAAGCATGTCCGCTTAAGGTTAAATAAGAGATTCTTTAGATCTTATTGTGTGTCTCATTTAGTGTTTCCTGCACCACTGTCACAAAAAGCGGGACAAGGAGACAAAAATAAGCGGGACAATGGCTTCCAAATCGGGTACACTGTAGTTTAATTTCCCAAACTTAAGTTTCTTTCTTTTTTTTTTTTTTTTTTTTTTTTGCACATACAGTTTTATTAATATACAGCTTTTTTATGTCACATAAAATAAAACGTTATAAATCTAAGAAATGAAGGTACTAAGAAATCGCTAACTTAACATTATTAAAGCAAAAACATGTTTGTAGATGTTGCTGACGTCCTATTAACGGCAATAAATTAATATTATTATTGACAGTAGCAACACCTGATTTAAACACCTTATTTTCAATAAATTTAGCTTTTACTGCAATTTTTTTTAAACTTCTAAATATCGCAAAATTTCAATTTATACACCGTCAAATAAGGAAAAAAGGCATTTTCGAATGCAATATGCTTGAAAATATTGCAATTTATTGATTTTTTAATGGTTTTTTAAATAATTTTCAAGCACAGATTATTTATTTAAATCTATTTCTGCCGAATGCAGCCCGATTTCGAAAAATTAACCCGTTTGTACTTAAAATAATATAAATTAGTTCAGCATTTGTTTCCGGCTTCCATAACGAAATTAAAACTGTATCAATAAATAAATATAATAATATAATATAAATAATACACAAAATTTTCAGACATGTAATCGAAGTACGCGCCTAAACCAATGAACTAATAAGAATTAAAAAGGCTGCTATAAGTAACGAAATTGTTGGCGATTTCTTCGGCTATTAACGCCTGACATGCGGCAATACGAAAGTATCACTTTTAATAAATTTCAAAACTTTATTTGAATACATTATTGATATTTTTCATATAAAAATAGTAAAAAATAAATAATAATTTTCATCTAATAATTCTGTAACCTGGGAAGTCTGGGTTAGATCCCCTGGTTTGAATAAATGGAAAATACGCATAATTCCACTTGCCTTTCTGGAAAATCGGCAAATACTGATACAGGTTTGTTGAATGTTATAATATTAATATTCGCAATAAATTACTATTCATTTTTAAGGTTAAAAAAAATGTATGTAAACTCTTCTATATCCACAGGTATCCACAGGCATTATAAAATTACACAAAAACAGTAAATATGTATGTATGTTTTTATATTTATTATTTACTAGTTAGACTATTGACTGATACGAAGCTCTAAAAATCCTCGGCCTACAGGCACAGGAAGATTTCGAAGTTAAATACTAATTTCACCAACAAAAACTAAATCAAGATTAGAGATAAACCCAGTTTAACAATTTTATCTAGCCGTTTTTGACGAGTTTTTAATTTCTTTTCTGAAAGAACTGGTTTTATCAGAATCGTGTTACCGTACTTTCCGGCGTATAATCCGCGGAACAAACAATCATGTTTGGACCCAGAAATTATATTTAATAATTGTAGTCAAGTATTTACCATGATTTAACAAATTACATTTTATTAAATTACATTTCTGGCTTGAAACATGATTGTTTGATCTGCGGATTATACGTCGGAAATTACGGTAATACGATAATTTTTTCTTCAACCCCTATTTAAAATTTATTTATTTATTTGCTGTAAGAGTTGGTCCTATCAAAAAATCACCAATATAAAAGTTGTAGATAATAGTAAGAAGATTTATAATGTTTAAGTTGATTTAATATTTTATGAATTGACGAAGTTGTGAATTTTTTTCACCCCCCCCCCCCTTTTTTTGCCGTAAGTGTTGGTCCTATCAAAAACATGTCAATATAAAAGTTGTAGATAAAATTAAGAAGATTTATAATAAATTTAATTGGATTTGATATCTTGTGAATTGATGAAGTTATGCATTTTTTTCTTCTTAAAATCCTATATTTTTTCGCCCCTTGAGCCCATTTTCAATTATATCAAAAATCTGTTATGCATAAATTTTTGACCTTTTTCTAGAAGTAATAATAACTTTAAACTGATTTAATATGTATTATATTTAAGAAGTTATGGGTTTTTGTCTGTCTTCACAAAACTCCTCCCTATTTCCACCCCTTTGGTCCGATTTTGTCCATTAACGAACTTGACCGAGATTTTCTGCCCCTTGATTTTGTGTATCGGAAGAGATTTGTGAAGAATTATGGAAGTTATCGTGTCCATAAATAAGTGATATGTATGTCGTAGGCTAATCACAAATGTATGAACAAGTTGGTAAAATTCTAAAGATGAGCAATATATATATATACATTTTCCAACAAATTAAAAATATTAAAAAAAAACTTTGTAATCACATATATTGACAAATCCCCTAATAATTATGCAATCATATGCAAACCTTATTATCACTATCTTCTTACATCTTGTATTTCATCAAATAAGTCTTTCCAAAAAACAAATGATGATATTATTGTTAACAATCGTAAAATTATTGCTTATTATATACTAAATATTATTCCTACTAACTTTAACTATCCATATTTAGTGCTCAGTCCTAAATTTCATAAGACACCAATTAAATTCAGAACAGTTACAATTGGATATAATACATATAATAATTATGCTAACAATATTTTATTAAAAAATTTTAGTCAAATTTATAATCTAACAACAGAAACAGATAATAAACATTGTATCAAAAATAGTCATCAATTGGTTAATGTACTTAAAGACATTAAATGTGTAAAAAATATACGTACATATGATTTGAAAGATCTATTTAATAATCTAAATCTTACAGACCTGCATAATATAATTAATACACTATTTAAAACATATAAAAATAAACTCTTCCTACATATATGGATATAAAATATTTTCGCACTTTAACTAATTTTATCATATACAATAACTGTATCTTACAAGATAATATTATTTATCTGCAAATAGAAGGAAATTCACAAGGCGGATCTACATCCAGTTTGATGTCTGATTTATATTTATATCAATATGAACGTAATTTCTGTAATGATAATATACTAATGTATCGCTATATTGATGACATAATTTTAATTGACACTAAACGATCAAATATTTCTCAATTTCCAGTTGATTATCCAACTAATTTAGAATTGACAGAAAACCTTTTAACAAATAATACTATTAACTTTTAGATCTAAAAGTCATAATCGCACAAAACAAAACAATTACTGATCTTTATGACAAACGTAAAGACTTTCAATTTTTAGTTAATTTTTCAACTACCTTTTAGCAGTGAAATTACGCTTGAAATTATTGAATATTTACAGACGTGAATTATCACAATGCTAACAAAGCATAAACCAACTTAGTGAAAGATGTCCAAGCCGGGAATCGAACCCGGGCCCCTGGAATAGATCTCCAGTGTTCTACCACTAAGTCACAAGGGCGATGCCCAGCTTGGCCTCTCTCACTTATATAAGTCGGTAAGGCTGCTACCGCAGCACTAGATGGGAAAGTCTTCATGAGTACACAATCTAGCGGCGTAACATGAGACGCAAATGAACCCAGCATCGGTGAATATACAATTTTTAATTATTTTTTCAACTACTTTTCAGCAGTGAAATTAAGCTTGAAATTATTGAACATCAAAGACGCGAATTATCACATTGCTAACAAAGCGTAAACCAAGTTAGGGAAAAATGTCCAAGCCGGGAATCGAACCCCGGCCCCTGGAATAGATCTCCAGTGCTCTACCATTAAGCCACAAGGACGATGTTTTCACTAAGTTGGTTTACGCTTTGTTAGCAATGTGATAATTCACGTCTTTAATATTCAATAATTTCAAGCGTAATTTCACTGCTGAAAAGTAGATTGTGTGCTCATGAAGACTTTCCCATCTGGTGCTGCGGTAGCAGCCTTACCGACTTATATAAGTAGATTGACAATTTCCCACAATTTCCCACAAGGAAGATGCCAAGCTGGGCATCGTTCTTGTGGCTTAGTGGTAGAGCATTGGAGATCTATTCCAGGGGCCCGGGCTCGATTCCCGGTTTGGACATTTCTCACTAAGTTGGTTTACGCTTTGTTAGCAATATGATAATTCACGTCTTTAATATTCAGTAATTTCAAGCATAATTTCACTGTTGAAAAGTTGTTGAAAAATTAATTAAAAATTGTATATTCACCGATGCTGGATTCATTTGCGTCTCATGTTACGCCGCTAGATTGTGTGCTCATGAAGACTTTCCCATCTAGTGCTGCGGTAGCAATCTTACCGACTTATATAAGTGAGAGATGCCAAGCTGGGCATCGTCCTTGTGGCTAAGGGGTAGAGCACTGGAGATCTTTTCCAGGGGCCCGGGTTCGATTCCCTGCTTGGACATTTTTCACTAAGTTGGTTTACGCTTTGTTAGCAATGTGATAATTCTCGTCTTTAATATTCAGTAAAGACTTTCAATTCAAAGTTAATACATTTACTCATTTTAAATCCTGTCTACATATTTTAGTTTACCGTAATATACTAATTAATCACTTGTATAGAATCGAAAGTTTATGTTCCTCACATATTATCAATAAAAACATTAAACAATTAATATTTGATGCATAAAATCATGGTTTTCCTAAGAAATTCATATATTCCTTAATCTACAATTAATTAATGATCTAAACAATGGATAGCAGGGAGGTTTCTAGTAAGTTACTATTAACATTTTGCGTATTAAAAAATATATAAAAAATATAAAAAACTAAAAATAAACAAAAAAAAATAAATAAAAATACAAAATATAATTAAAAAACATTAAATAGGTTGTCCGGGTGGGTAGATGTTAAATTATGGAGGAGGGAGGAGTTGTCTGGATAATTTATACGCAAATGTTGATTTAATATATACATTAAAAAAGGGATTGGTGCGTTGAATTTATGAGTTTCTATGTTTATTTTGGTCCTTATGAATTTGCTGTCCTTGGTACTGTATAAAAATATTTATATTATATTAATTTACATCACTTTTATTGATATACTTTAATAATTTATAACAATGGATTCTAATACAGTTTATGATACATATATTTATCAGTATGTAGAAATGTTGTAATTTGTTTGTATATACCCCCCCCCCCCCAAACTATAAAGAAACAATTTAAAATTTATAACATTAAATTAATTAAGTGATTAATAGAAACAGACTTTTATATTATTATTATTGCAACATATTTGAAATTATTATTAATTTACTTAATTTTAAATAAAATAATAAAAAATAATTATAAACCCTATATTAAAGATGCTAAATTATTATCATCGATATTCTGTTGAACAGTTTTAGAATGATATTGTTGTGCTGTTTTAAAGTGAATTAATGAGGTACAAATATCTGCAATTTGCAATTTTTCTACAGTTATTTTTGGTAATTACAATAGATGGCACCACTACAAATTACTTCTACTGCTTTTAGCCGTGATTGTGAATACGTATTTTACTTTTTAATTTATTGAAGTTCAGGTAGATGGCAGCATTAAATAATTATTTGTTCAGTCCTAAAATAATTATGTTGCCATACTTTATTATATTATATCATCTATCTTATTTATTACCTGTTTATCTTAAACAGTTACTTATTTTTGTACTTTTTAGTAATAATTTATTCCAGGATCCTTAAAATAGCACAAAATAATTTTTATTATATAGACTATTTAAGTTAATTATAATTATTATATTTATAAGAATGTTAATATTATCTGCAAGCTGTGATGATTTGTAACCGTAAGGATTCGCTTTTAACTGTACCATTTAAGTTGGCGGGATTTTTGCTGTGTTAAAATGGGATACATGTTTGAGAATGTGATATGGTCATAGCAATTCAATTGCTGGGTATGTCTTAAATTTAATTGTTACATTTTTTTCATATTTTTCACTATTACGGATCTTGCATTGATTAATAATTTATTTATTTCAATTTATATGGCATGGTAAATTTATACTTTTTGTTGTATAGTCGATCGGGTATATAATGGAATTCAATTTTTAGCTTATTGCTGGATTCTATTACAGAAATCGACTATATTCTTTGCTTATATTTGTATATCATGTACCCTTGAAGAAATGAAATGCTATATAAGCTTCCTGCTACATCCATCCAATTGATCTATTATTTGTTTACTATACGTCTTTTAATGGTTCAACAATATTTCGCTGATTAGTTGTATCTTTTGTATTTAATAGGTTACTGTATCAAAATTTGGTGGTTTTTCATATGTTTTATATGGATTAATCGTCCGCAATGGGCTAGTGAATTAGTGGTATTGTGCTTGATTTTGTATTACAAGTTAAAGGCTCTATCTTTCTTTTGTATAATGTCAGTGTTATGTATTGAAGCTAAAATTATTAATTTATTAATTTAATTTTGTAATTGGAAATAGATGATGAATTGTAATTATATAATGGTTATATATAATTATTAAATAAACATTACCGGCCACCAACAAAAACTGTGAAATGATGAATAATATGGCATTAACAAATACAGTTACGCCCAACACACTTAACATAGATTCGAAAAACATAGTAAAAATCAGCAGAAATTGGATAACAGAAATGGAATAATGGAAATTTGTAGAACTTAGACAGAATCGCCGGGTCCCAAATGCCTTAAATTCCATAAATAAAATGTGTGGTTTCATCTTTATAGTAGCCATAAATTAGCTAAAGAATATGAATTTGGGACTACCATACACATAAAACCGAGAAATAAACCACTGAACAACAATTAAGTTCAAAATAAAACAAGATTAAAAAGGATAGAGGAACAATAAAAAACAAATTACCAAATTAAAATCCATACAGTCATAGCATTAAGTATAACAAATACACTCATTATGTATTTTATTATCATTTAAGATATTTCTCTATTAGAAATTAATATGATATTGTCCTGAGTAGGCTAAAATTTAAATACAAGTTAATCGTTAACTTTATTAAATATTAATGAATATAAATAAATTTAATTTGAATTGATAACTATATAAATAAAACTACACCATTATACGTATAAAAGTATCGAATCAACATCCATTATAGAATGTGCATTAGCAACATATCTTTTTTAATCAATTTTATATATCAAATCAAATATCAATATATCAATATTTATAAATCAAATGCCCCCTTTTTTTAATTTCTTTTAATTTAACCATCGCATATTATTTATGATGTTTTTATATTATGATATCTTTTCCTTTTGAATGTCAACAATTCATTTTGAACTATATCTTTGTTATTAATGGTATCTTATATATATTTTTAATATATAACCACGGTAGCTAAATGTTTTTAGCAATCTTTTAAATATATATATATATGTATGTATGTATGTATGTATAAAGTTTTGAACTGAGGGTAGTTTTGGGTTCTAGGGGTCATGATCGGCGCAAATCCGCAAAACTTTTTCAAAAATTCCAACATAGGGGAGGATGTAATAGGTATAGTACAGGGTGTCCCACAAGGTACGAAGCGTCTGATATGTGCAGATTCGGATAGAGCACGTCAATATGAGTACAGTAAACTCTGTTTAAGGCGGAATCGGTTGGGACTGAGAAAATTTTCCGTGGTAGACAATATTCCGGCTTATGCAAAAAAGCTCCCACCTCCCCTCAAAAAAAAAAAAAAACCTCGATTTTTGATTATTTTTCATTGCTTTTTCTGACTTAAAAATCGATTGAAAACTGAAATTCTGAAAGATCCTTTGTCTTTATAGGAAAATGAGAAACGTTATTCAATTTCTTAGTACTGCTGTAATACATGCATTTACACGCACAAAAAGTAATAAACTTCGAGAATGAGACAGAACGCTATAATTTTGAATTTGAGTACAACCTTAAAATATAATATATTGTACTTTAGAAAATACGTATTTTCATAAATTTGCATTCTACTGGAAATAATACCTTTTAAATGCAATTTTGTATAGGAAAAAATGTCATAAGCAAAAATTCCTTAAAATTTAAACAGTATCTGCTCTTTTGAATTAACTTTTCCAAAGTGTTACAGAATTTAACTGACATCCTCGACATTGAGTATTTGACTTAACAGTTTTAAAGTCTGATGAACGAAATGCCTTTCATTTTTAAATTATCCTTTTTTCCGCCTTATACAAAATTTTGGTTTCGATGGGACCTTTAAATCCTTTCCGTTTCCGCGTTATGCAGCATGAGTTAATGTAATTTTCTATGGATTCGCCGGGACTTGAAGAATTTTCCGTGGTAGACAGATTTCCGGCTTACACTGAGTCCGCCTTAGGAAGAATTTACTGCATTTTAAATGGTAACATGTGGGGTCCCCGAATATAGTGTGATAGTCTAATTACAGGATGAACGTTATTGACGAATCCGATAGTGGATATTCCAAATGACGATGTGTACGACGAATGCATGAAAAACATGAAAGATTCCCCAGATGACTATGCAAATTTGTGGCAACCAATGAGAGGAAGAGCGCGTCTGGCAGTGAATACGCAATATCCCTCCGCGGCAAACTATAAAGCTAGAGAAGAGGTTTAAAGAGAATAAGTTGTGCGTTACTCGCTAGGAAAGTAGGCTTGTATCGTTATCGTTTCGTTTTTGTTGTGTTACCGTTTCGGTTCTGAAATGAGAAAACATTCCATTGAGCATCGTGTTTTCATGGTACTGACTTACCATGAATTGCAATCCCCAGTGGATGTGATCAGAAAATTCTAGAAAAAAAATGGCAATCACCACAACGTAAGCGGCACGACGATCAAACGAACATACGACAAATTTAAGGAGACCGGCGGTGTGTTGGAAAATGTGCTAGCGATGAAGACCAAAGAGATGAGTGCACGAACCGAAGTTAATATTAAGAAAGTGACAGAAGCGTGCGAAGAAAGTCCATCAGCTTTGGTACGAAAGGTGGCTCAAAAAGTCGACATGTCCAAAAGCACGGTGCATTGGATAATGAGGAGGGATGTGGCTTTGTTCCCTTACAAAATCCAAACCAATCAACAATTGACGGAATTTGATGGTTTAAGGAGGTTTGATTTTGCAAACACGATTATTAGTAAGGTTGAAGATGACGAGATGGATTTTAATCGAATCTGGTTCAGTGACGAGGCGCACTCCCCCCTCCAAGAATATGTTAACAAACAGAATTGGAGGTTCTTGGCCAACGAAAATCCTCATCATGCAATAGTTCGGCCACTGTATCCACTGAGACTCAAAGTTTGGCTTGCGTTATCTGCCGAAGGCATCATTGGATTAATTTTTTTCACCGGAAATGTCACCGGAGACGCTTATTTTGACGTGTTGCATGACTATGTCATCCCATTCTTGCATGGCATGGATAAGATAAGCGATTATTGGTTTATGCAAGATGGTGATAGACATCACCGCACTCAGCGTAACTTCGACATCTTAACGGAACATTTTCACTATAGAATCATCCGGTTGGACTCCATTACGAAAACAGGCAATGGTATAGAGTGGCCGCCGTACTCCACGGATCTTAACCCGTGTGACTTTTTTATGGGGACATCTGAAAGACACAGTATATCTCAAACAGCCCAAAACATTAGCCGACTTGAGAGCAGCATTTGAAAACAAGTTGAAGGAATTTGGAAGAGATCTATTGCAAAAAACAATTGCGAACTTCCATTCCAGACTTCAAAATGTTATTTGTTCGAACGGCGGACATTTCGAAAATATGTTGTATTGAAAGTTCTCATCAAACATTGATTTTCACTTGGTTTTTTTTTTTCTCTCATTTCTTGTGTTTTACATATGAAAAGCTTCACACCTTACTTACACTGTCACGCTATATTCGGGGACCCCACATGTTACCATTCAAAATACTCACACTGACGTGCTCTATCCGAATCTTTACATATTAGATGCTGCGTACCTTGTGGGGCACCCTGTATTTCTTACGAAATCTCTCTAAAAGTATTAAAAGAAATTTATTCTTTGAAAAAAAAATTCTGTAAATGTCAGAAAATGTTCATTGATTAAAATTGCTAAATTTTCCGACCATAGGGTCCTTCAGATTCCTCCATTTTTATTTCGAAATTTGAAATTCACACCGGAAATTTTGAAAGAAGAATCTTTTTTTTATGTAATAAAATAGTTTTTGTCAGATAAAAAAGCAAAAAAATACTATTTTAAATTTCTGGCATGAATTCGGATTTTCAGAATAAAAATGGAGGGCAAACTGGCAGCCCTGTTTCCGACTATAAGAAGAAAATATACTTATGGGTTTTATTAACGCATGATCGTGATCTGTTACAGGTATTATAATTTAATGCATATATAATTCACAAAGTAGCATGCAATTTTATAAGATCCTTTTTAAGTAATAATAATAATTCTAAGAATGGAAATATTTTTATGGCTTTAACAAAAAAGGGCGTGTAGCTGTAAACATTCGTATATATATTTAGAGCTATATGCTTTTGTTAGCATTATGCAACATTGCATATACAAAAACTTTTATCCTCTTCTTTATAAAAGGAAATTCATCGTTGTTTATGAAAAACTGATCAAGTCTTTGACAGTTTAACAAAGAATAAAACTATCACTATTCAAAAGAAAAGTGACTCAATTACTTTGAATAGACAATTCTTATCACTTTTATCGGAAGGAGAAAAAAGGTCTTATTTTATCCTGCGGTTTCTTAAAAAAAATCTTTTAGTAATTTAAACAGAACTTTTAAAATAAGTTGGTTGGTTGAATGGGGTTTAACGGCACAAAGTCCCTTTAGAGACATGGTGAGCCAAAAAAAAAAGGAGTTAAAAGGCAACATTTAAAAAGTTATATTAAAATCTTGACGTAAAAGAAAAACAAAACAACAAGAAAAAAAAACATAATGGGAAAAAATGAGTAAATTTATATATTTTTTAAGTTGTCTTAAAACCTTGTCGTAAGGGGAGAAAAAAATATAATGAGAAATGTAATGTCGTGATAAATGTAATTAAAACCATTTAAAGTCGATCTATCAAGTTAAAAAGAAGACATAAGTTTCATAGTTAAAATCTGTACAATGCTGATTGCTCGATAAAAGAAGTATAAAAAATTATGTAAAATTATTATCCAAATTATGTAGCGTAAGCAGGTCCATGCTAAACCATAAGATTAGTAAAAGAAAACTAGTTAAAATCGTGTAGGCTCAAATTTCTTTAAAAATAGTACTTTCCTGATTTGTATCTGCGTCACAAGACTCCGATTTCATTTCATAACTTCATCCACATAGCGGAGGAGTTCTTTGGAATTTTAAAAATTGGCAAATGGGGGGGGGGGGGGAGGGGTCCAAGACGTGATTTTTTGTTGTTGTTTTTTCCTTCTTCGCACTTTTCCGCTGGGCATATTGGATGGCCTGTGTCCAAAGACTGTATATTTCACAGCATTTTTTCTTAATGGTACTAGATTGCATTGTGGCAGATGTATGAGCTACTAACGAAGATTGAGTTTGGGTGCCTATGTGCCTTACAAATTTTGAGGATTGTTTTAAATAAGTAGTGTCATTTTGTAATTTATGCAGTGAGCACCAACGCACTAACTTGTAAATCTCCTAACTCTGTAGTTTTCAGTTCCCACAGTTCCCAGAACAGTTTTTCAAATAATTTAGCCCCCGAATAAGATCGATCTATGCAATTTTAATGTTTTGATT
Source organism: Maratus speciosus (assembly GCA_963932465.1). NCBI lineage: Eukaryota > Metazoa > Arthropoda > Arachnida > Araneae > Salticidae > Maratus > Maratus speciosus. The sequence goes on along the minus strand of OZ010796.1, from coordinate 487,950,130 downwards.
TGATTGTTACAGTACCTCATACCACGGTTGGCTGGTGATATAATTCCTTGAAAATTTTCATACACAAAACTTCTAAAACCTTTATTCTAATGATAAATCTTGAAAAAGATGTCAGTACTCACATTTTATACAACTCATGGTAAATACAAAACTTGGGCAACGTTGAAGTCAAAAGAGCGCAGAGAATTTCGGAAAGTTATAAAAAAGCACCTGGTTATAACAGCAAATGTCAATTATACATCAATACCTTCGCTAGCTGAATAAAAAGCCAATAGAACTAGAACTGGGCCTGAACTTACCTGTGGAAATTTTCCCGAAAATTACGGAGCAAATAAGAGGCGTTCCCTGTATTGTGCATTGGGAACTGGAGAGTGATTGCAATACAGTTGTAATGGGCATACATAGGAGGATCTAAAATTAGGTCTATATAGATCATCCTTGAGACATACTTACTGGTAATGGAAGTATTCGAATTCAAAATGTTGGAGTTCTCGATTCAGCCAAGGTCTCGAGGTCTCAATCTCCGACAGTAGTAGTAGTATTCGAATGCAAACCATATGGTGTTCATGTTTGAACGAAAATTGCGGTTTTCAACTGTTTTTATTTTTTGTAGTTCGAGTTTGCTATGCTTTCGTATAAAATGTTTGAATGAATGGTAGTATTTAAATAGTAGACTATTCATATGAGTAATGTTTTTTTTTTTTTTTTTTTTTTTTTTCTATCTGAATGAAAATGTGTTCGGGCTGGGTTCTGATAAGACATGAACCAAGAACTTTTGGCTTCAATTGTCAATGCTCTTCTATTGAGCTATCTGGACGGCATTCGAATCAACACAATATTCGCTCAGAACAACCATCTGGTAATGACATCTGGTCCGTTTTTTTAAACAGCTCGGCAGAATAAAGCGCAGTTAAAGGAACTCTATTAAACTATAGATGAGAAATTACACTTTAATTATTTTTAACACAGTCAACTGATTGGTAAATAATTCATATGAGTAGCAATTTTTCCACCTGAGCAAAAAAGTGTCCCAAATTAGTTGGTTGTGTTAAACATAATTAAAGAGTAGACTATTCGTCGCTGATCAAGCTATTTAATTATCTTCGCGAACTCGCGGCTAATAAGATGATCGGTGCTATTTTAATTTTTTTAATTCGTTTTATTTATACGCGTGTGTTACGAACCTAGTTGAGCTAAAAATAAGTTTTCTTCTAATTTAATTGAGTAGGGGAGACTGGGGAGGGTTGACCTATTTTTTACAAAATGATTCTTTATTTTTAGATATTGAACATAGAATAAAGTTTCATACATCCTTTTATTCGTTATACAATCAGTTATCAAAATAAAATTGCGACATAAGTGTACTATATAACATACTTGAAAAATCATTGATTTTATACATGAGAAAACGATGGGGGGAGGCTTGACCCACTTTATTTCATATTGAAATATTTGTTAAGAGAAATAAAATCAGTTTAAAAAAAGGCAAAATAAATTTATGCTACGTGGTTTAATTATAAAAAAAAAATAATTGGGAAAATGTGATGTGTAAAGAAACCTGCTTAGACGGAATTCCAGGCACAGGAGAAAAATTCCGTTTTAAACACCCACCTTTTGTGACACTCGACCTGGCAACACTAGTTGTTACATAGTTCGGATTCATCTCATTGTGTTCATCTTGGTTAAATTTGTCTATCTACCTTCCAAAAGTGTTTTGATCAATGTTATGTTCTTTTGCAGAAGTCTTTTCCATTCTTTCTATTTACCTACTATGGGTACTATTTAAATGAAATAAAAGTGCCTATCAACTTTCCAATTTATATTTCATTAAATTTTTCTTGATTCTATAGCAATTACATCTTCATTTAATCAGTTTTAAACATTTCCTTTCCATCACCCTATTTTACTGTAGCTTTACAGGGTAAATTTACATTATTCTAGAAATATAATCATTAACTCTTCATTATGTACAGTGGGTAATAAAAAGATTTCCAAAAACACTTAATTAACCCTTTATGTACTGAATTGTGAATTCATGGTCATTTTATCTTCTAAAACATTTTTCGTAAATTGTTTAAACTACCTTAGAAGATTTACATAATCATTTACAAAATTTTAGAAGCATTTTAGAAGGCTTGAAGGATTTAGAAGGATTAATTAAATTTGAATTTATAGGGATTTTGTGCAATATTTATAACCCCACTCAAATCTTTTATTTTAAATAATTTTCTTAGTATTTTGTAGAATTAGGAAATGTACAACTATAATGTTCTTACAATAGAAATATTTCCGAATTGAAAATCACCCCTCCCTCAACGCCAAGAAAGCTGAAAAGATGCAAAGGTAAAAGAAATCATCCTTTTAAAAATATTTTTGTTTTGTGTAACACCAATAATGCTTTTGGAACAAGATAAAGTAATGCATCTATAACACATTCTAAACTGTATTACTACTAATCGATGTATTAAATGAATTTTATAACAAGTTATTTTAATGGTACTTATAAGTACCGTCAGTAGATAAAGTGTTAAGGAGCTTTGACCATCTGGTCACCCCCATCCCCTCCACATTGATTGGGTCAAGCCTCCCCACATAGCCACTTTTTAAACTATAGCATATAGTTATATTTTTAGGGTAATTTACTGTACAATCTTTATGCCTGGAATGAAAGCTCAATGTTTCTCCATTACTCAAAACCTACTTACTTAAATTTCTATAATATATTTTATCTGAAAAAAATCTTATAAAGTGTTTCTAAAAAATGCACTTTTTTAGCTAAAAACTCTTCACGATTTTTCCTTACCTCTTTCAATTATCTTCACCGAACACAGACTATTGTTTGAGTATTTCAGTAGCTTTGGTTGCCACCTATTGGCAAAACTCTGAAATTCTTTTAAATATGAAAACTGAAGGGTGGGTCCAGCCTCCCCTATGGCGAACCCTCCCCAGTATACCCTATATGAAGTTGATTTTAAGAAAGTGGTTACAATAAATAAATTTATGTAAATTTGTATTTAAGACTATGTGGAATTGATGAGTGAAAGAGTTGAAATGTCGCCATTTATTCGGTTGGAAATCTGGAGTAGTTGTCGGTGCTAATCCCACTCGAGGGCAAAATCGAATTCTAGTAAGTCATTCGATTCCGAAAAGTTCTCGAAAACTAAGGTTTCGATTCTTAAAAGACCTCAATAATCCCATCACTAATACCCACAATTTTAAGGTATCTAAATACCTTCAAAGACGCTTTTGAAACAGATTAACTTTCTATATCTATAACTGATTATTTCACGATTAAAAACTTTGAAAAATATAAAACGTTTGTACGGTTAAGCATAAGAAAAACACCTAGGGAAAAAAAAACACTAGCACTGGTCTCGAAATAGGAAACACAAAGGCAAACAAATACAGAGTAGCCATAATTAAAGTGTACATGTTTAAAAGGCTCTACAAGTTAAACTATTTGGAATATTTTTAAAAGCTTTGGTATTTATGCTTTTTAGAGTATGCGAAACGAGTTATGCAACAAAAATTATTAGTTTTACATTTTACCGATAGATGGCGCTTAACTGTTAGAGATGTTTTATTAGCAAAAATAACTCATTTTAAATCAAGACCTTTTGGGCCAACAATATTCTTTCATAGCAGGGTTATAATTACTACCATTTTGATAAAAACACTTTATTATGTGAAATTTTCCATAAAAAAGTTTCAAAATTTAGCTGGCAGGAAATCCTCCATTTTTCTATTATATATAGCGCCATCTGTTTTAAAATTTCTAAATTATTATTTTTTATTGTAGAACTTATTTCCGCACGCTGCAAACATGCCGCATTTTCTTATTAGCAATTTCCATTTTATCCTTCTATCTGCATATTGGGTTCACGGATCTATTAATAAAGAGGAACTGACATATCCTTAAAGTAGTGAAGCTTCAACTGTAACCGCTTTCGCAGGGGTTGATTACCACCAGTGGAAACTTCTACCAGTAAATTTATATAAAAATTTTCTGCTTATTTAAACGCCTTATTAATGAAAAATTTCTGTGATGAATATTAGCAGAAGCAGATTTTCACTTTTACTGGTGGAAGTTTTCTTTGGCGGAAGTCAGGCCCTGCCTTTTCGTCGTATTGTGACAACCACTGAAGCAAACTGACTGTTTTACAAGGCAAACTGTCACCAGTAAAAGCAAATGGAAAATTTTACCATATTTGGGTGAAAATATTTCCATAAATAAGCCGAAATTTTCTATTCAATTTTACTGGTGGGAAGTTTTTCCCGGCGGTAATCAGAAATTGTAGATCCGATTTTTAAAAAAAGCAGTCGCCATCTTGAGACAACCTCCCCAGATACTTCACTCGCAACTGGTAGACACTACACTTTATGTCTCCACCTCTTTATTCGGAACTACATTGCTCTAAATTGAATAAATACCAAATCATTTTAAACATTTCAAATCGTTCTGCTTGTAGAGCACTTCATACAAGTGCACCCTAAAATAGTGCACTTCAATTTTAGCCACCTCACCTGGTACATTGAAACCTTATAAATCTGATATTAGTATCAATAATGATTGTAAGGAATTAATGAGTAAGGACATAGGAATGATGAGTAAGGAAATAGAGTATAATAATATTGTTCTCTTTTTAAAGAAGTGTGCTAGTTACAATATCCAAATTCATATTCAGTGGTTGGAAAATGTTTATAATCAAGATTGATAAGGCTCATGCGTATCATACATGTGTACATCGCACGCATTACAGAATGTAAGTTTAGCAAGATGACCAGAATCTTCTTTATTTATAGCGATCTATAGTTCTGTTTCTTATTGAACTCGCACTTTTATTGCTGAGCCTTTTTAGATAAAACAAAATTGATCGTCATCATCGTTTTAAGGTATACGGCCGATAATCTTTCGGCTTCCTATTGATCATCTTATAAATTCTATCTGTGTAATGTATACTATTTTTGGAATTCAGATCGATTATTTAGATATGGATTTTGTATGTGATGTTTAATCATATTTTACTCATCCACGGTATTGCATTCTCTGTCAAGCATGCCAAAAAAAAAAAAAAAAAAAGACGTTCTTATTTTGCTAAATGTTAACGGAAAGTTAGTTCATTTTAATGTATGAAACAATTTTTTTTTAACTCATGTTTTAATTAGTTGTAACAAAAGGATCTTACTATTTTCTCCTGGCCATGGAGAGATTTCTTGTAGTTCAATCAGATTGTCTTGACAGGTTTCACTAAGTGGTTGAAATAAAGTTTCCCAGCCATCAGGAGCATAATGCCAGTGAGCCGTCGCAATAACTAAACGTCTTTGCGTGCTATACGCTTTTATAAAACACCACAGGACATCGTGTATACCGGATGCAAAACCAAAAGGATTCGTCAGATTGCAAACTAATATTGGAGGCTCACTGCAGTTATGAGGATTCTGCAAATATTCATAATAATTAGAAAGAAAAAAAATGAAGATTTGTATATGAAATAAAATACAGCATGGATAAAAAAAATCCACTGAAATATTTAAGTAATAAATAAAAATATTTTTGTTTATTAATAGTATTATCATAAATTTTACGTTAAACAAGATTTACAATTGCGCATATTAATTAAAATAAGTGCATAGACTGTGATTATAAAAGTTACTGAATGACTTTTATTTTTAAAATTGTTAGACACAAGCATATATCTACAAAAAATCATTAAAATAAAAGTATTTATTTGTTTTATTTTATATTTTATATGCGGACAGAATTCAGATACATAAACATTAAGTTTTTCATACACTGTAAAAAAAATCTGTAAACTTACTAAAGTTTTCTAGGAAACTGGGATCCCTAGAACTTTTTATGTAACGGCAACAACAAAAATTCATGTAACAGACACACTTTTGCACCGAAAATAAAAAATTCTGTAAAGTTACTAAGAATTTTTTAGGAAACTATGATGCCTAGAACTTTTCATGTAACTGCAACCAGGGTTACAGGTAAATTTTTAGTAAGATTACTGTAATTTTATCAGATTCATTTGTAAAGTTACAGATTTCTGTAGCTTTACAAAAACAAGTTTTGTAGATTTGCAGCTTTTTTTTGTACAGTTACAGATGAAAGTTTAGTAAGCATGTAACTTTACATCTGTAGAACTACAGATTTTTTTTTTTTTTACAATGTAGTGCTTTATAGTTTTTATAGCACCCAAAGAAATTATTCTTTTTTCTTTATTAACATTCAAAACTCAGAATGTTCCAATACAATACGAACAGAATCAATAAAATATATCTTTTCAAAAAATACCTTATTAAATTAAAAATATATAGGGTAACTCCGGGAGAGTCGCCGCATACGGAATAGATGCCGCACCCCTTGTATTTCTTGTAATTATCGATACATGATCGTCAAACGCACAGTATAGGTGCGCAATGAGATTATTTTAACCAGAGTATTACGTGAATCCTATTTCGATGTTTACTTGTAGAAGTACAACACTCAATTTGACGTAAGTTTCACCGTCCAAACTTTTAAACACGTTATGTTTCAATACTATTCATACACTAATTACTAAATGCATGCATGATTTCGAAATCAAAACTAAGTGTAGCGTCTGTATAGAGTACTGTGTGTATGGTTACGCCATTCCCCTTAGCGATGGCAGGTAACTGTGATGGCCGACGTCTGCACCATGCAAAATGGGAAACATGCCGCACTGCAATTCCGGTATACATGCCGCAGTTTCTTTTGTACGGGATGATTAAGTGTTATTAACTTTTCCTTTTCTTTTTGCACAGACTAACCATGTTATGCATGTTATCAAGTTTACTAAAACCAAAGGAGAAAAAGGGGAAAATAAAAAGTAAGAAGGGCAAGAAATATGGAAGGCAAGATGACAATAATGAAAAATTGGATTACGCGTAACGCAGACGTTCTTTGCAAACTACTCCAAAAAAGAGGAAGTGTAATTGGCTCAGTTGCATCATGTGTTTAAATGTAGTTACATAAAGACTGTACATTTTCGGCATTTTTTCTGTAGATTGTAATAGAAAAAATAGGTCTCTTAACCCATTTGGGACCATAGGTGCATATAAGCACTTTCATAAAGAGCTTACAAATTTTGTTTCTGGCACCAGTAAAAAAGAAAAGTAATATTTGCTTTGTCTAATTAGAGCATTTTCATGATTATTTAAGTAAAGGTAACTTCTTTTAAAAAAGTGGTACCAACCGAATAAAATTCGTGTAAAAGCCACCGGTCCCGAAAGGGTTAACAAATAAATTATGTAAACACAATTTTACTTTTTTCTTTTCCCTTTCTAATACATTGATGTTACGTTGTTGCTGAAATAATAATTAAAATTTAATGTAAAAAAATAAGTCGATAATTTAAATAGTGAAAGTAGGCAACAATTATTAATTTGAATCTACTAATACGTTTCATTGTACTAATTTAGTTTCATTTTGTTATTACATCGTTAATTATAGTCCAGATATGAATATTTTTTTGCATATTTTTATTTATAATTTCATTCTGTTCTTATTACAAGCGCGGCATAACTACCACACAATTGCGGCGTCTCAGCCTGAATGTACGTGTGACGCGCCGCAGTGTAATGTTTTAGAAAAAAATTGTAAAAAAATATTAATAATTTATTTTGAACTTTTTTGTCGCACTACACGCGTTGTATATTTAACATTAAATAGCACAGCATGATTTTTTCCATTTTATGTCCTCCATGGAACTTTATACACAAATTCAAAAAACCCGGAATTACCCTATATTATTCCATTAAGGTATTCCACTATGTTTGACATCCATTTTTTAAATAAAGAAAAATAATGAGTATGATACTAATTATTTCAAATAAGTAAAACGACAATTTCATTAAAATATATATATTTTTAAATATCTTTTTAAAATTTGAAAAAAAATTATTAATCTATTAAGGCATCCCTCTATGTTTGACGCCTATTTTTTTTTTTAATAAAGAAGTAATGAGTATAATGTTGATCGTTTCAAATAAATTAGATTATAAAACGACAATTTCATTAAAAAATATATATCATTTCAGAAAACATTTTCTTTCAATTTTAAGCTATTTCATTAATCCAGTAAGGCATCCACGTACATTCCACACCCATTTTTTAATGAAAGAAAAATGAGTATAATATTGATTATTTCAAATAAATTAGTTTATAAAACTACAATTTTATTTTCTAAATAAATTATTTTGATGTTATTTTTCTCCATTTTGTAGAATTTTATTTTTTTAAAATGCAATTTTGATAATTATCAAAAATATCCCCACAAAAAGGAAAAGATATTTTACTCATTTTTTTTCAATAAATGTACTATTTGAAGTACCAAGAACGAAATGAACATCTATCTAAGCCATATCATAAATACGTCCATAGGTATACGCATTCAAATTATCAATTTGATCATTTTCATATGTTTTCCGTACATTATTTTATACAAATAGATGTGAAATTTCATATATTTAAATCGATGTGCATTATATTCACAACATCCTGTAAATTGTAGGCGATCAGTTATCTATAAATATAGCCATATTTCTTGAAGATAGAGTGTTTTTCATAACTGACTGTTCCTAAAAATCATATTCTTCAGAAAACACACTTAAAATTTTTATTTCTGAAAATCTATTGCATATATTTTCCCAAGTTCTTAAAACTGTCCAGATTTTTATTTTGTACCTTCTTAAATCTCAATATCAGAAGTGATTTTCTTCAACCTTCTCACCGCTGTGAACTGATATATCCGTTCACTAAGCTGTAGGTTTCACTGTAATAGAAGCATTTTTTAAATTAATATATTTCTACAGATATGTTAAGTAAAATAATGCTATAAAAAGTGATAAAATATCTTTATTAAGATTGACGATCGTTTCGTCGCACCAACGGCGACATTTTTAAAATCATTTATGATAGAAAATATTTTCACATAATTTAAAAACAATAAACTTAGTAAACAATGTCACGAGATATGATGCATAATGAAAAACATATGCATAATGTCTCGTGACATTGTTTACTATGTTTATTGTTTTTAAATTATGTGAAAATATTTTCTATCATAAATGATTTTGAAAATGTCTCCTTTGGTGCGACGAAACGATCGTCAATCTTAATAAAGATATTTTATCACTTTTTATAGGATTATTTTACTTAATCTGTTTATAAGTGATTTTTATACATGTTTTTATCTACAGATATAATCCAGTTTTGAAAGATTAAGTTATGATTACTCTCAGATATTATGTTCTTATAGATAATTGAATTTTTTATATCACGTTGAAAAAATTATCTTTTTTTAGCATTTTTAAAAAATTACAGAGAAAAGAACATTACAATTTTCCCTTTTGCTCGGCGATCAGGGAGCAGATATTTTTCAATTATACAAGACAGACGTTTTAGCATGGAAAAAGTGGTATTTATTTCCTTATTTTAGTTTATTGTGTAAAAAAAAAATAAATAAATAAATTAAAAAAAAAATGAAACTGTTAAGGGAACCATGTCAGCGAAAGTCAACCAAAAAATTGATTTTTACTTTTTTATATAATTAAATAGTTTAAACATTTATCTTTTCAACGATGTATTACACATCTTTATATATAAAAGGAAAGTGTTGGATTTTTTATTATTTCTTAGAGCACTTCACAGGAGTGGGATACATGTCATATCGTCGGAACCATGTCAAACTATCCAATATGAAAACAGTGGGCTACTTTTTTAAAATTCAGATTTCTTGATTGGCACCACTTTTCTGAAGTAGTATAAAATTCCCATTGTTTTCGCCTTCATTAATATGTTAATAATTAAGGCGAATTTTACTATTTCAACAAAGTGGTGCCAACTAAGAAAAATTTTTAAAAAGTAGTCCACTGGCAACACTGCTTCACAACTTTAATTAACTTTTTCTCAAAACTTCGATTTTTCAGGTTTGTGTTCCTTTTTTTCAATATCTATTAAACTTAAGAACTCAGATTTTTCTAAATACTTATATTATGTTATATTGCATACGCGGGGATTTAATGATTTGTTGAGAATTATTTATTTTAGGCAGTGAAATCTTACCAAAAATGCTAATTTAAAAATGTCTTTCAATAAATAATTAATAATTAGTTTTCAGTTTCACTTAGAAAGAAAATGGACTGTTAAAATACGTAAAGCATGTTATTCAAACTACTCTAAAAAATCTAGACCTGTATCTTTCACCATTTCTGAAAAAAAGGTACATAAAGTTGGTGTATTTTAACATGGCCGAGATAAAGCTTACCCGGTCCCCTTAAGGGGTTAATTCATGATATTTTGTTTATCCATAATATGACATCTTTACTTCGTTTTATTGAAAACTCTACATGTTTCACGGTTCATTTTAGCAAATTAATGGGTATGACATTTAAATATTAATGAAAACTGAGATTAAATGTGTGGAATTGAAGCTAAGTTTGTCCACACAAAAGCAGAGCTTTGTTGATTTTCAAATGTTAGCATAAAATCAAATTTGGAATAATTAGAAAAATTTTACTCCTTTATTTATTTGATAATTAGGATATTTTTATTTAATAATCCAATGTTTTGTTTTAGAACTTTTTTTCTTTAATTTTCTTTCTTCCTTTTCCTTTTCGTTAACGTAAGAGTATAAAGTTTTTTTAGAAGAAAGGTTTTATTGAAAATTATTTATTACTTATAATTTTAATTTTGTTAAATATTAATTACATTTCAGTTATTTGATATTCAGAATATTTTTTTAGCAAATGCGTGTTCATAATTATTTAATTTTTTTTCTTAAACTTAATTTAATTGAAAGTTATTCGTTTGGTTCAACACTTATATTTAATTATTTTTTATTTGACTGAAAAAAACATAATTGACTTCCAGTGACTACTGGACATATCGAATCAATACGTCACTATATACTTTTTTATTCATGCCATTTATAGAATATTTTTGGAGGATGAAACAGGATATGCAGGTTGCTTCATTAAAGGTTCAAATACTCATCTATTTTCCAAAAATTAATGATGCTGCTGTCGTAAGTCTTTAAAACGAAAATAATAGATCGAAATTTTTCTATAACGAATTGTGTCCATAGCAACAACGGTGTTCAAATATCAGATACACAAAACTCCTGAAAACTAATGCATTTTATATCTACGGAAGTATAAACTTCAGCTTGTTACATTTTACTGTTGAAAATATAAAAATTTGTATTTGAACATGGTGTGGTAAATTGAATCAAAACCAAGAATAATAAACAATTTTCTATAAAGAATTGTGACTATAACAACAACGGTATTCAAATATCAGATACTTAAAACTCCTGAAAACTAATAAATTTTAGATATACGGAAGTACAACCTTCAGCTTGTTATATAGTACTGTTGAAAATAATGAAATGTTTATTTTAAACATGGTGTGCCAGTTTGATACTTGCTTCTTTTGATAGAAAAAGTTGAAATATATTTTTTCTGAACTTTTGGCTCTATCTATACAGGGTACGTACAGTTTTATCACAGTTTTTTGATCGAAATTTTAGCCTTAGTTAATCTCTGAGAATCTAAATTAAAATAATGGTGCCATATATCTTGGAAATGTCAAGGAGTGTGCGCATCTTGAATGAATTTTACAATTCGTAACACTGACTAATTGCTTAATTTAAAAAAAATAAAAAGAGAAAATCCGAAAAATAGTTTAAATCTTTGATTAGCGATTGCCACAAATATTCATATTACTTGAGCAGTATTCTACGTGTTTGGAGTGCTTTCGTTAAGATGAAAATACAAAGAAAATAAAGTAATTTTGCCAAATTGAGTAGGATTTCGCCAACTCGCCTAGGCGCTTTTATTTATTTATTTATTTGCTAATTTTTAAGTAGACAGACATTAAGAAGGCAAGGGATATTTTGTATTTTTGTTTTACTTTGTAAAGGGGAAGAGTTCCTTATAAGAATATTTTCTTCTTTTTTCCTGCTTTTCTTTTTCCTTTTCTTTCCTCTTTTTTTTTTTCTTTTTCCGAATAAGATTTCACTTCTACATGACATATGTTTGAATTTCATTAAATAAATAATTAATATGAAAAATTTAACATTAAGCATAAGACGATAAATTATAAGTATATGTAATAAATGAACAAACAGGGGGAAAAAATAACATTTTTTATAGTACAAGTATTTTAAAAACTCTATAAAAGCCAAAAAAAGCTACGTGTTACGAAGGAATAAATCATCATTCTACAAGTCAAAGTATTTATCAATGACTGTTGAAGTAAAATGCTTCCGCTTTCGTAGTGATAGGCGTGGCACGTATTTCAAACTGAGGGCTTTTAACATTTCACACTCGAGGGGAACTTCAATATTTTTTTAAAATTACGCGGGTCAATCATAACTCAGTTAAATACCGTAGCCAATAAATGCATGCATGCCTAGGTTTCAAGACCAGAGATTGCTTGACACTGGAATAGTGAAATTACACATCTCATTTTCTTCTTGATTCATAAGACGAAAAAGAAAAGCAAACATTTTATTTATATCTCCTCGCAATATTTAATTTTAACATAAGAAATTCTATACAATTAATTGATCTAGTAATAGTAGTAGTATGTATGTAAGCGTACTCGGTCGGGTATCGTCGAAGAAAGCGAAAGGCGCTAGTACTAGAGTAGTATTTACTACAGTACCACACACAGTGATACATGGGAGTGCTACTGTCATTTTCAAAAGGTTCTAGTTTTTTACGGAAGGAAAAGAGTAGATTTACTTCGCCGGCATTTCAGTTGATACGGAGAAATATTACGTGTACGTGTACCGAGCGGCATTTCCCCTGTTTCTTGATAATTTTTCATCTAGAAAAGAAATCTGGCATCGTTATCAAATTTTATACTCTTCTATAGGTGAAATTTCTGTTTCAAAATGTTTATTTAATAAATGAAATCGAAAGAAAGAAATATAGAAACGAGAAACAGTTCAATAAATAAATTTTCTGGCCCAAAATAAGTTTATTTGAAGCGAATACAAGCGTAAAAGTTGACGGCTAATATGAATTTGCAGTAATTATAGCTGCCAACTTTTACGCTTTTTTCTTACCACTAAAGATTAACAGAAATTTTTAACATATTGTATCGTAGAGTTCGCCGATTAAATATGAAAACTTTTAATATTAAATTTTAGTGGTAAGAAAAAAGCGTAAAAGTTGGTTGCTATGCGTAATAAGTCACCTTGGAAATCTTTCGGTGTTACTGAAAACTTTTATCTCTCAATATTCGAAATAACGCGGCGAGCCACGGTTTGAAGACCCATATTTTAAACTAAAGAAGAACGATTCATTTCTTTGAAACGAGCAATTTCATTTTGTGTGTGTGTGCGCGTGTATGTTTAACCTATTTGCATCATTAGCTCATTTTTGGAAAATGAGGGAGCACATTCGCGGAATTTTTTTGGTCTGTATCGCAAAAAGTGCATATATAAGCACTTTTTTTAAAAATAAAATTCTAATCAGAAATTGTGTGTAGGCGGTTAGTAATTGCCGAATGCACGAGGTAGTGTCTGACATTTTTACACATAAATTAGCTTTGTACTTAACACCAGAGTCACGGTGTGTGGTCATTTTGAACCATGCCAAATGAATAGATGTCGATTCGAACCAAAATTTCTTCGTAAAATAAGTTAAATATTTACTACGCAAAAGTAAGTTTAATAAGTAAGTTAAATAGTTTTAAATAAAAATTCTGGTATAAAATATTTTTATTAAACTTGAGTAAAATTTCTCGCGGTTCTAGTGTTAAATTGTTTAAGTCCAAACTTTGAAATTAAGTATTTTTATGTTTATCCCACATTTATCTATCATAATATACCAGCATCGATTTCCTGAAACATCAGCTTCATTTCTGAAAAAGAGAATTTTAATGTGTCGCAACAGAAAAGTAATATTTTTTTAAGTATTAAAATGATGATTTAGAAAGTCGATACTGTTGTATTAGGATGGATAAATATTGGGTAAACTTAAAAATATTTAATTTAAAAGTTTGGGTCGTAAACAATTTAAGTACAAAACTAATTTATGTATAAAAATCTCACACAGCTTCATGGATTTGGCATGTATGAACTTTATTGAGCTAAATGAAATTATGAATTTTTTGTTTACGCCATTTGGTTTTCAGTTTTTATACGTTTTGCATTATTTCCATTTTGGTAAAATAAAAAACATTTTTGGCGATCAGGATTAACTTTTCGCTTTTCCAAATGATGTAAATGTGTTTAAGTGGTTTTTTTTTTTTCTTAAGAAGTTTCAATTTCATTAACCCTCCTGGTACCACTAGGTTCTTTCATTGACCCTTTTAATTTATTTTTATATTTTTATCGTTTAAAATTTTTAATGCTGCGAACCAGCAAAAAATAATAATTTAAACTTAATAAATAAAATCACATAGATAAGCTGCAGGAAGAAGTTGCTATTAAATTTCTGGTTCAAATCATGCAAAATTAAAAAGGTTTATCAAAAATTAAAACTAGTACATGGAGGATTAAGTACATTTTTCACCAGGGTTTGTGGCTCGAGTTACTTTTGTAATATTTTGCTTTTGGAAACAGTAGTCAAGTTATAAGCAGTAAGTAGGAAATAAACTAAATAAACTAAAAAGCACTAATCAGTACAAATATTTCGAAAGGTCATCCAACAGTATGTCATGTACCCAATAATGGAGTTATGAATAAAGCGGAGGAGACATACAGTGTAGTGTCTACCAGTTTCCAATGAAGTAACTGAAGAGGTTGTCACAAGATGGCGGTTGTTTTTTTTAAAATCGGATCTACAGTTTCTGATTACCGCCGGGGGGAAACTTCCCGCCAGTAAAACTGAATAGAAAATTTCGTCTTATTTAAGCGTCTTATTTATGGAATTATTTTCTCACAAATATGGTAAAAATTTCTATTTGCTTTTACTAATGTCAGTTTGCCTTGTAAAACAGTCAGTTTGTTTCACTAGTTGTCACAATATGGCGAAAACGCAGGACCTGACTTCCGGCAAAGAAAACTTCCACCAGTAAAAATGAAAATATGTTTCTTCTATTATTTATGACAGAAATTTTTCATTAATAAGGCGTTTAAATAAGCAGAAAATGTTTATATAAATTTACTGGTGGAAGTTTCCACTGGTGGTAATCAACCCCCTCGAAAGCAGTTACAGTGGAAGCTTCACTATTTTAAGGATATGTCAGTTCCTCTTTATTAATAGTTACATACAATTTCCCAACAATGCGGATAGAAGGATAAAATGGAAATTGCTAATGAGAAAATGCGTAACGGTGGCATAAGATCAAGTGATATTATTTTACCAAAATTTTGTCCTTATGGTGGCCGAATATTTCAGATATGTAAGACAATAAAGTAATTGTTATGACAAGCAGCGTCAAAACTAGGGTTTCACAACAAATCCAATAGTCCAAGAGCCGGCAGCACAAAAACCTATGATATCAAGCACAAGAAAAAAACCTTTATTTTATGGAAGAGTAGAAGTAGGGGAACCTAATGATCCATGTCTAATGATCCATGCCCATGCTTCCAGTCCTCCATGTTATCATATATTTGTTTGTAGGACAAACACAATGATAAATCTACGAGTCAACCACTAGTGGTATTAATTTTTGTCTTATGCACCACTTCACTTCCGGCAGACATGGATCATTAGATTCCCCTACTTCTACTCTTCCATAAAATAAAGGTTTTTTTTTTCTTGTGCTTGATAACATAGGTTTTTGTGCTGTCGGCTCTTGGACTACAAGCACATATCTCAGGTGGGGCTTAGCCTCATAAAGCTCTAAAAATTTTTTTAACGCTTTCCAATATAAGTTGAAAAGTATTTATAAATTCGGTTTGTCTGTCCGTGCTCTAACTGGCGTAAATATAGTCCGATTGCCATGAAATTGATATATGCTATTGGGGTTTACTATGGCATGTTCAGTGTTGAAAATGAAGTGTGTAGCATGTATGGGTCCTCTACAGGGACACTCGAAAGAATTCCGTTACATTGCGGTATATGGGAAAAAAATGTTTACGGTGTATTTGAATGATATTACACTATTTTAAACATATTAAAATTGATACATATCACTGAGGTGTACTACAAGGTTCTTATTATAGAATATGGTGTGCATAGAATTTATTGTTCATTTACAGGGACACACAAAAGAATTTGGCTACAGAAGAAAATGAACAATGATTGAACTATTGAAACCTATACGAAATATAATTGAGGCATTGACATGGAAAGGAGAAAAGCGCCAAAAAATACATTTTTTCGTTATTTCGTTGATAAAATAGTAAATACCGAGGCCAATAGCATGGGAAAGAGAATAAGTACATATCCCGTTTATATTATTTCTTATAATGGACGCTCGATACCTCAGGTACTAACTCCAATACCTTCGGTATGGAAAAGGTAGTCTCTCCTGTAAAATTTCATTTTTGGCACTTACTTCCCCTTCTCATGTCAACGCTTCAATTGTTTGAAGTGCGTTTTCAGTTGTGGTATGCGTTCTTAAATTTAACTATTTAACTATTACTTGGTGTTTATGAATTCTATAGATCATATACAGGACCGCACAAAATTTCTCAACAATATTCGTTTATTGGCGAAAATTTCTGAATGAAAATTTTCCACTCTGCTGTGCGTTTAATTGAATTAACTTATAGCATGCTATGTAGTATACATACACATCCATAGATCATATACAGGGCTGCATTAAAAAAACCGCATATTTTCTCGAATATTCATGGTAATAGCAGAAATTTGGTTTTCAGATACGTTATGGTTATGCGTTTTCCAAATTTTTCGTTTGGACCATCATCTTTTACCTTAGTAAACAGTGGAGTTTTGTTATAGTATTGAGAATGTGTGACGTGTTGGAAAGTGTTTCATAATCTATGTTGCACGCATGGTTTTTCGTTCTTGTTTTTTTTATCATGCTATTTCAAGCTAAATTATTTATCAAATTCATGCTATTATCAGGGCTCTCACTGGTCCTTTTTTTTTAAACCAGTGTTTTTAAGAGAAAAATTCATAGCAGATTTTTGCAACAACAGCAACAAAAAAGTATTTCGAGGTAAGTTTCGAAGAAAATTATAAATAAGATTTTTCTTTGAAAAAAAAGTGGTGTTCAAAAAACGGATCGAGTGGGAGCCCTGTATTATTTATTCATTTATGAAATTAAGCTATTATTACGACAATTGAAGTAAAAATATTCCGAACTCGTAGTGATAGCTTGGCATTACCTATTTTAGACTAAAGAAAAAGGATTCATTTCTTTAGAATGCACAGATATTTCTTAGTTTATACTGTATGTTTTTAAGAAATTTCAATTTCATCGTGTAAAGTTTTTACCCGAGTTTAGAAAGGAAAAAAAAAAAAAAAGATATCGGGAAAGCGGAGAAATGTATCGCGTTCTAGCAGTGTTGCCAGATTGGCGACTTTTTTAAAATACTATAATTTGCCTTATTTTTCAGAATTTTTAATCTATTTTTAAATGGGCCGAATATTTCTATTTCAAAAATGCGGTGACAGTCAACAATCTGGGGGCAAAAAAGTCCCCAATCTGGCAACACTGAGTTCTAGAAGCATATCATTCAAATTTTTACGTGTATGCCCATAACCGTAGCTACGATACAGCTGACGCGTAAAAAATATATTCCTTAACTTATCCCTTAAGTGTGGTGTTTTCTTGCTGCAGTCAGGCCCGACTAACTCTATTTAGGGCCTTAGGGCAAAGATCTGTGCTTATGATAATGTAATAAGTGCTATAAAAATATAATGTAGCAAAAATGAGAAGCAGCTTTTGTGATAGCATATGTATGTTAATTTTTATTGTGTCATTTATCTTGTGATTTAATTGTTATTTGCAAAAGTTTTTATTATATTAAACTTCCTTAATAAGTTGCTGCAAGTGAGAATTTATTTATGGAAAGTATTCATTTTGTTTCATATACATATGATACCACCATGCACCATGCAATTGATACACCTTTTTTTATTATCTATATTATAAAGGACAAGCGTGTCCGTGCGTTACGCTGACGTCATTTTGACGCTGGCAACAGCAGAGAGCAGACGATTCAATATAATTTTCATTAACTTTTTTTCAAATTTTTAAACTTCTAAATGCCGCACATTTTCAATTTTTACACCGTCGAATAGGGGGAAATGTACTTCCAGTTTCAAATGCAATTTGTTTGAAAACTGTATCGCTATTTACGTAATTTTTATTGCTTTAAATTTATTTTCAAGCGTGATTTTTTTTGTCAAATCTATCTCTATCGCGTGCAGACGATTACAAAAGATAAATCCGTTTTCACTTAAATTAATATAAATAGATCACATTTGTTGCCAGCTTATATTCGATAACGAAATTAAAACATTCATCAACCAATAAATAAAACATTAAAATATAAATAAAACACAAATTTAAGACATGTAATCATATTTCGCGCTTAAGCTGCTGAAATGAACAGAATAAAAAAGTTTGATTGTAAATAGCGATCTTTGGTGATTTCTTCGGCTGTTAACTCATGACACGAGGCTAATAAGAAAATATCGCTTTTAATACGTTTCATAGCTTTATTTGGACGCATTATTGCTAATTTTCATATAAATATGATTTTTGGTATTGTTGGTGGGCATTCTAAAAAATCTAAATTAAATGTAAAAGTTTTTCCCCTAGTTTATATGAAACCCTTATTTTGACAATATAATTTAAGTTAGGCTTAAAATACATGTTTTCATCGCTGCAAAATGAGCATTTACTTGGATTTTTTTTCACTATTTTTGTTATTAAAATCATTTTTTCATGTACAATTGCTGCTTTTTCCACACTTATTTTTTTGTAACATGTACTATTGAATAAAACATTTGAATTTTCGTAATTTTGTCCATTGTCTAATATTGTTAAATATTTTATTTTTCAGAGTTTCTCAATGTGTTTTCTAACGCATTCTAATATTTGGTCAATGTCTGTAGTGTCGTTTACCTTGTGATATAACGGTTTATTTGCAAAATGCTTTATTATATATACAGAGGTACCAATCTCCGACTAATCTTCCGTAATATGTGGGTTAATTTAACCCAGGTTTAATACGTTTCGCACCAGAATTTTTTTAAAGAAATTAAATTAAATAGGTTCCACATAGAAACCTGGAATTAAATAAATAAAGATTCGTCCAATAAAATTTCTGGTTTGAAACTTTGCTAAACTGGGACAAATTAATCCACATATACGGAAGATTAGTGAGAGCTTGACACCTATGTATGTATATATATAATATGTATATATAATCAATGAACCATCGATGTACAGATAGTGTAACTACCAGAATATGATTATTTTAAATCAGATAGTTTGAGAAATGAATGTAAATATAAAAATATGCTCTGAATTTGCATTTACGAACGAAAAAATTTCATTTATAGGCTTTTGCCATTAAATTTGTCTCAATGCTGCCTATAATAATTTCATTTGTATGCAATGCAACTAACTTTTGTTGCACATTGACTCGCTGAACAACCACTAAGTTAACGCATGAGCGACTTGTCTGGAAAGATAAGCAAAAGGGAAAACTTCCTCCTTTTTGAAACCTTATGAATTCAAAATGTGCAGTTTCGTTAATTACGAATTCACTATTCCAGAATAAAATATTAACATTTAAACATGAGACTAAAATTAAATTGATATTGTCTCCAAATCTAACACAAAAAGTAAACGCTCCTGACGGTAATACTCTCGAAAATTTTAAGAAAGTTAAAATTTTTTAGTTTAATTTTTAAGCCTCACGCAAAAATTGTATAAGAGAAAGGAGGGTAAGATGACCAACTCAGTTTTTCTCCCGTCCAGCATGACCAACAACATACAAGGCCAGTTCATATCTTTTAAAACGTCACACGGAGTGGATCATCTTTACACGGCGATTGGCACAAAACGATGGGCGTGCCGCTTTGTACCAATCACCGTGTAAAGATGATCCACTCTGTGTGATGTTTTAAACGCCATGAACTGGCTTTGTATGCCGTTGGTCAGCCACCCAGTCACACCTAGCAGGTTTTGGCTGGATCCACCAAAGATTATTTATTGCTGGAGGTTCAAGTATTCATTATCAGCAATGCCTTTGTGAACAACCTACGAGTAGTTATGAGCTGTGAGTAAAGCTGAAAATAACTACTCACCAAAAGGCGATTAAATTTCAAAATATGGCGATTTTAAAAAAAATCACTGAACAAGCCAAATAATTCTTTTTTTCTTCCCTCAATCGATTTTGTTTTAACTAAGCTAACCTCTTGAAAGAAGGGGGTGGGTTCACATTGTCAAATAATATTAAAACTGTTACCTACCTCTTCTATCATTAAAATGTTTAATTAGATAAAGTTCTTTCTAAAAAAGAAGAAAGAAAACAAAAGAAAGTAACTGAATTTATCACAATAAAACTCAAAAACTCGTACAATTAAATCATTAATTGTTACATTTCTTTAAAGTTGGTTCACGGATATAAGCTTTAAAGGTTATTTTGAAAATTAATAATTTTCTTTTAGTACTAGATTTAAGTAAAAAAAAAAAGGAAGAGATTTCTACACATTGCCTCTTCAGTTTTTAGATGCCATTTATGTGCGTTCTGCCTATTAATGAAAATATTCACAATGACCAGTAGATGGTCACAAAGTAAAAAGTAACCACTGTCCAGAAGTGGCAACTAAAAAAAGTCATCTACTAACTGGCTAGTGGCTATCAACAATAAATTCTTATTTTCAGCTTTTATTTGTGAGCTGAAGTTCGATTTCCAAGTGCGTTCATGTAATGTTTGGATCTCACAGTGCAAGAAATTATTCATCTCTAACACGTTATTTCAATTCCTCACTAAAATATTCTCAAACCTTACAACTCAAAACGTAAAATTTTATATGAAATAGGGAAGACTAGGGAGGGTTGACCATACGGGAGGCTTGACCCACCCATCAGTTTTCATATTTAAAAGAATTTCAGAATTTTATCAATAGGTGTCAAGCAAAGCTACTAGAATGCTCAAACAACAATCTTTGTTTCATACGAATAATCGAAATAGGTGTGGAAAAAATCAATTGTGAAGGGTTTTTACCCTAAAAGTTGTGTTTTTTTTAGAAATATTTTGTAAGCTTTTTTCAGATAAAATATATCATTGAAATTTGCGTAAGTAGGTTTTAAGTATTGCAGAAATATCGGGCTTTCATTACAGTCATAAAGACTGTACAGTAAGTGAGGCTTAACATAACAATGTGCTATTCTTTAGAAAAGGGATATGTGGGGAGGTATGACACAGTCAATGTGAGGGAGAGTTGACCAGATGTTCAAGTCTCCCTTAATTAAGTGGTTTTGGATATCTTTTTACTATACACTGTGCAAAATGAAAGATTACTGGTTATATAAAAAAATGTACATTTATTCTGTAAAGCTACAGTAAAATGGGGTGATGGAGAAGAAAATGTTTAAAACTGATTAAAGAAAGATTTGAAAATTGCTATAATATCCACTGAAAGAAAAAATTTAATGAAATATAAATGGGAAAGTTGTTAGGAACATTTTTCCATTTAAATATTATTTACAATAGGTAAATAGAAGCAGTGGCAATTAGAAAGCAGCAGTTTTAATCCTTTCAGCAACAGTGGTATGGTTATGAAACCACTTAACTTTAATTTCAAAACGCCACAATGGCACCAGAATTTTGCTAAAATCTTTTCCATTTAATATGTATATGAAATATAGCCCTTTTCTAATTTCTAAATCAATTTGTTCGTAAATTCCGGGGCGAGTCATTATTTCAACATTTTAGTACTGAAAGTACTTTGCCTTTGAAAGCGTTAAAAGATGTTAATGATAACTTAAGTGCTCATTCGGCTGCAAAAGAACATAACTTCGATCGAAAAACTTTGGAAAGGTCTGTAGACAAATCTCACCAGGATGAACACAGTGAGATGGAGCCAAACTATGTGAAAACTAGAGTTGTCAGATCGAGTGTCACAAAAAGTAGGACAAGGAGACAAAAAAACCGTGACAGTGACTCCTAAATCAGGTCATTATAGTACATAAAACCTTATGAAAACGGAACCTGTCTCTAAAGTAATACTGTCTTAAATGTCAAAATTTCATTCCCTGCTGTACAATTATACCTGCTCAGACAAAATCATGTTTAAAACAAACTTTTTCTCTTCCTGACTTGCAATTGCGTCTAAACAGGTTTTTTTAAGCATCATATTTACAAAAATATGACTCTGAATGACTGTAATCTTTAACTTAATTTATCACAGAATTTGCATTAAAAAAGGGTCTCCGACTAAATAAGGTGACGATTATTACTTGTATTTATTGGTGACAAAGTAAAAACAATTCATACCCTGGCTATGCGCGATTTCTCCCGGATTAATGATGTCTTGCCATATTGATGGCCGCCGTAAGTTTCTGGAGCTATTTCAGTTTGTAAGATTGGAACCATTTTCGATTCATCTCCTGATCGATCTTAATTTCGTTCACGACTTTTCTTTTCGAAACTGCACCATTTTTTTCTGATTAGAAACTTTCTATTAAATATTTAAATCGCAGAATGTATAATTGCATTGTTTTGATAGCAGAATTTGTAATATTTTTCTTCTATTAAATAAGACGTAAAATTGTATTAAAATTTTATGGTAAAATTGTACTCGCCTTGATTATAACACTTCAAGAAGGTTAGGGAAAGTTATACACAGATTTATCAGAGTATTATCTAATTTTTACTAGGGTAAAAAGTTATTTAAAAAATATATGCAAAATACTTATTGAAATACAAAGCTTATTAACTACATATTTAAAAGTAAAATAAACTGAGAGTCTGAAAAAAATAGAATCTAATTCTCCAAGTTAAAGTAAACATCAAATCTTGAAGTTTTTCAGTAATTTTACCTTGACAGGTTTCGTACACCACAGGGTATTTGAATACCATATTTTTCGTAAAGTAATATAGTTGCCTTATTTAAACCTTTCACGGGCAACGTATTTCTACTCGTAAAATGCATTGTTATTCTAAAATTACGGTGTTAATTTGGCATTTAGAGATTCAAATTAAGTGGTCCGAAAATGAACCACCGCCTTTCAAGGGGTTAGCAAAGAAATTATTTTTTTTAACCCTTTAATGCATTATTTTTTTTATTTCGTTCGGGAAAAAAATATATTTGAGTCAATTTCTGTTAATTATCCACTAGAAAAAGAGTGAAAAAAATGTATTTATGTTTCTATTTGACATAATGTCATAATGTCACTCCTGAGTTACATAACTAAAATTGCTCAAAAATGATAATTTTAAATTATGTACTTACTTTAAAGTGTTTACACTGCACAATAACAACTATTCAACGATATGATAATTTTTATAATACTTTTAATAGCTTTTATAATTAATAATGACTACTTTATAAAGATAGAGAAAAAACGCCAGTCGAGCACATTGCAAGCAGTATCAACAAAATATCTTATAACCTTCCCGTGATAACAAATTAGAACAAAAACAGGTTTCACGAGCTTAACTGCATGTTATCACACGTAAGTAACACACAATAGTTCACCAAAAGACCAATAGAAAAACAACCAGTAGACCAAGATAGAAAAGACCAATAGACCAAATGGAAAAAAAAAGATCATGTAACTCCTAAGTTACATTTAAGGATTAAGTATGGCAAGCATTACTTTTCGAAAAATTTGGTTTTCAAATTCCCTGAGGAAGCTACCCTGATCAAAGAAAAAGGAAATATTAATTTGAAATATATAGATAGGGGTTTTTTTTTTTTTTTTTTAAAGTAGTTTTGTTGCTAGACAATTTCTAGTTATCTTTCTTTTTTCTTTCCTGCGTTAGAAATACAAATCAATTTGAATTCTTACTTGGAGTTTTATCAGTCGTTCTCTGACAGTATGCCTGAGTTTCATGCTTTCTTTCATTCTCCAGCTATCCCACCCATCGAAACTAGCTAATTTTTTTAATTCTAAATCTATAACCCTGAAAGAGAAAAAAATAGTAAAATATATATAAAAAAAAATATTATAACATGGTTCAAACACCAAAGCAATCAGAAGTTTATAAATGGTATATTTTATCAGCACATTCGCAATGTTACCTTCATTGCATAAGGTTTCAATGCATCAAAATAAAATGAATCAAATATGATTAACAAAAATAAGAAAAAACCTATAAGCTTATCTAGACATTATTATCAATTAATCCTTTATGTACTGAATTATGAATTCCTGAAAATTTTATCTTTTAAAGTACTTTTCAGGAATTTTTGAAACTGCATTAGAAGATTTACATATTCATTTAATAAATTTTAGAAGGCTTGAAGGATTTAGAAGAATTAATTAAATTTGAATTTATAGGGATTTTGTGCAATATTTATAATCCTACTCAAATCTTTTATTTTAAATATTTTTCTTAGTATTTTGTAGAATTAGGAAATGTACAACTATAATGTTCTTACAATGGAAATATTTCCGAATTGAAAATCACCCCTCCCCCAACGCCAAGAAAGCTGAAAAGATGCAAAGGCAAAAGAAATTATCCTTTTAAAAATATTTTTGTTCTGTGTAACCAATAATGCTTTTGTAACAAGATAAAGTAATGCATCTATAACTCATTTTAACTGTATTACTACTAATCGATGTATTAAATGAATTTTATAATAAGTTATTTTAATGGTACTTATAAATACCGTCAGTGAATAAAGGGTTAAAGAAAACAAATCCCCCACCCCCCGAAAGAAAAATTTAATTTATATAGTTTTTGTACATAGGTTTTTTTTTCTGAACTATATTGTTATTTTTTATACTTTAGGTTTTTCATACTTTTGCTGAAAAAAATGTTAGTTATCGACCAATGTCTTCATGTAGAAAAAATTGTAAACGAATCCCATAATTTAGACTTCATTAGAAATCATAATATGGTAAACACAAACGGTGATCTTATAGAGAGCCATTTTCACAAAATTTTGAAAAGAAAAATCCGAATTTCATTTGTTTTAAGATCGATATTTTGATATAAATTACTTTTAGGTGAGGAAAAGTATGTAAACGTTAACAACGAAATCTAAAGAAAGACCAAATGTACGGGGCATTCTCACAATCTTTTGGCTTTTATGTCCCTGAATAATAATTTTTAATGTAGCACATGTTCTTGTGGGTTTTTTTTTCATATGCTGGGGAACATTCCATTGCAGGATTTCATAACAATATTAACGAGATAAATAAGTTTTGGACTATATTGAGGGTCCAAATACCAGGAAATCTCCTATACCGTCCAATGTCCCTGATACTGATTTTTAAGTTTGGAGCTTTCTGTATAAAATTGTTTCAATAAAAATAATTCGATGTAATTTTTTTCCGAAACTGGAACTATTGTTTTATGTAAATATGTAACAAAAAATTAACCTGCACATAGTTTTAGGGTTGTTATTATTTTTTAAACTCTGTCCCTGGGTTTTAGATTCCTTACTATCCCTCTTCTAAAATTATACAGAAAATCACTTCAGATGCAGCCACAAATTTTTTTTCAAGTTTTTTTTTATCATGCAGAAGTATGCTAGAGAAAGAATGTCTAAAATTCTTTGACAGGAAATTTACTGCAGAATTTAAATCAGCATTTAAATATCAATTTCAAGCATCGTGGCTTTATTGGTAGTCTTACCGTCCCCAAGGTTTATTCCTGCACGTTTCGAGGTAAATTAATTTTTTTTTTAAATTTATTCCAATGTAAATAATTGTTTCTAAAAATAAATGAACATTGTGGCTACCACTTAGTCTTAACACGATTTGCCTAAAATAGGTGGTAATTTTTTTTTTACCGTTCCACCCTTACCGTCCCTTTTTTTTCCCATTTCGTTCCTTTTTTCCTATACCGTCCCCTTTGTTTACCTTACCGTCCCTTCTTTAACACCCCTTTAAGACAATGTTATACCAAAATTTTGTACTAAAAATACTACATTGATTACATATTATTTCTTATTTGAATGTCCTGTGGGTACTATGCAAATTCATTATAAGTAAAAATTTAGAAGAAAATAAAAAGTTTTAGTGGTAAAATGGTAAGGAAAATTAAACTCGCAAGTTTAACTTAAACCTCAGTTAAATAAAAAAAATTTCGCTGTTGACCATTTTTTCTTTATTTTGAATCATTAAGGTATTCGTCTATCAGATTAAAATGTTATTTTAGCAAGTTTAATTTCACCAGATTTTTTTTCCCGAAAGTCAAAAGATTGTGAGAATGCCCCGTACATATTTCCAAAGGAAGTTAGCAGAATCTTAAATGAAAAGTAATTGTTTTCTTCCAATTTCATTTAAAAAATATATACAGGGTGGTCATCGAAAATTTCTTTTCGGTTGGTAGAGCGGTTAGGCCGCTAGGGGTTCATATATCAGGGAAGTTTTTTTATGACCACCCTGTATTTTAACCCATTAAGGACAATCATGTTTTACAGGAATTTTATTTAGTTCACACCACTTTTTGTTAAACACTTACTTTTACTTCATGAATCATTGAAATGTGTTAATTAAATAAGGCGAATTTTACTTTTCTCTTTAACTGGTATCAAAAAAATTAAAAAAATCACAAATATAATGTTGTGAAAACGCAACGTCAGTCTTTAATGGGTTAACAAAATTTGAATTTTTTAAAAAATAGTTTCACAGGCATAATATAAATCCCGACTTTAATCACCTCCATTTTTAGATAACTGTTTTCTATTTTGCGGTTTTCAACCAAGTCTAACAATGTTAAAAGTCATTTGTAGACGTCTACATATTTGGCTATGGTCGGTAAGAAAAAAAAATAACGATGCTAAATTAACTTTTTACAGGGTTTGTACGCCTTAGGGGAAATATATCAGAATTTTAGTAAAATAGTATTTACCGTATTTATTGAAAAAAAAATCTGTTTTTAGATATGTCGACCATTATTTTATGAAATTCTGGTATTCAAACCACTTGAATCCCCTGAGGCGTAAAACTCTGCTTTACAAGGTGTGTTCCAAATGTGAAATCGAATTGAAAAATCGCTTGAAAATTAAATTTTATTCATATATTAATTTGAAAAAAAAAAGTTTTAAAATATGAAGATTTTTTATTCTTTTAACATATTGCTGATGGGAAACGCGAATTCACGTCTTTTAGACATGTGTAATTCCGCCCAAGGGTACTTTTACACTTTATGTGTTACATTATTTCTCAAAAAAGATGAAAAAAAGAAACATACAAAATTCGTATTTTCACAATTAGAGTACTATGCATATACATACTTTGATTAGAAACAATACCATTATTATATACATTCATTTATAATATAAACGCTAACAGAGAAAATCTTTTTGTTAATAATGTAACGTGCAAGTATAACGGGCCTTAGACGGGGATTCCTACTTAACAGATGAAACCTAGTGGTAACCGATGTGTTAAAATAGAAAATATGTTTCAAACATAATAGGATAAACACGCAGAAAATCAGAAAGGCAACATTTACGCCATTCTTCAGCATGCACAGTTATATATATACGTTGAATATATTAAAAGAATACAGGGTGATGCGAAATAAACGGGACAAAATACATTAGCAATCCCATTCATTTTCCCTGTATTATATAAGAAATACACTTCCTGTAATTCGTTAAACTCTAGTGTTCCCAACTAGAAACATTGGTTCAGTAAAAGTAAGATTAGCTTGAATAATACTAAAAAAGAATTACATTTCTGTTGATTCGCAGTGTAATTGGTCAAAGAAAAGAAGGGCCATTTATTTTATCGCCAAATAGACTCGGAGAAAAACAGATTAACCATTCAATTGGGAATTATGTCTCATTTAAATATATCTGCACATAGATATAAAACAAGAAAGTTTAAGGGGTCGTATTCATTTTGAAACCGAAATTTTCTGTAAATTAAACCTTCGGATACTACACGGGAAGTCATTCGATGAAGCAGTTTATGTATTACGCAGATGTAAAGTTTGGAACTCCTAATGTTAAAGTTATTTTTAATAGTTGCAAAACAAACTGCAATGCGTGTAGTTTTTTTAAGCATAACTCAAAGCTACCAGTTCTGTTAATAATTTTATTGGATTACAATACATATTTTTTTCGAATATTACTTTCAAAATATACAGGTTGTCCCTGAACTCATGGTCCAAAGTGTAAGGAAAGGTAAAGTGCACATAAAGAAGCAATTTTCGTATAGCAACGTGGAGTCTGAAATGAAAAGTGTTGGCCAAAAACAAGAAATGAAGAGGAAATAAAAACAAGCGTTTTATTGACATAACAATTACAGTAAGTGCTCAAATGCGCCACCACCAACATCGATACAAGCCTAGTAGCGTCTAGAAAGTGATTAGCGTACTCTTTCGAAGATTCCAGGTGTCTCATCTACGAGACACCAATCGACTCTGATGAGGACTTCATTGCAAGACTTTCAGTCGCTGATGCAACTGTTCGTGAAACACATGGAATCTTAGAAAAGGTACACCAATCGCTTGCTAGACGCTGCTAGACCTGTATCGATGTTGGTGGTGGCACATTTGAGCATTTACTGCAATTGTTATGCCAATAAAACGTTTGTTTTCATTTCTTGTTTTTCGCCAACACTTTTCATTTCCAACCCCGCGTTGCTAAACCAAAATTCCACTCTAGATTCTCAATTTCTAGAAGCTTTAAATATGAGAATCCAAAATTACAGCTCATTCTGCCAAATAGTTTTGAATTATGCCTAAAAAATTACCCGCGTTATACTTTCTTTTGAAACTATTAAAAAAGAATTCAACTTAAAAGAGTTTCAAACTTTACATATGCATAATTCCAAAACTCTTTCAGGAAAGGACTTCCCGTTTGGTATGTGAAAGTAAAATTTACCGAAGAACCTAATATAGGGTGTCCAATGTGGTGTTCGTATTGACAATTTCAACAGTACCATATGTTTATAGAAGGTATAATTCCACATCAAATGGCTATTTTCGTTTTTGTCATCGTCTATTTGGCGATTAAATAGATGGGGAAGGAGGCGGGAGCCTTTTATTCAAAATATTATTTTGATTAAATTTACAAATTTTCAGCTTGAGCCATACGAATGCTTAAATTTAAAATAAATCCTTCAAGATGTGTTAATTACTTTTATTATTAATTTAGGGCTGATACTATTTGACTCCCGCGAAAATACCCACTCGTTAATGTTAATACTATGGAAGATTTTTTTTTAAATATCTCGATGGCATTTCAATATTTTTTAATGATCTTACTTTTTTCTTTGCATTGGATAGCTCAGGTCGATCTCTACAAAGGCCATTTTTTTACTTTTAAGGTTTTGCTTGCAGATTTTTTTTTCATGACGATACTTTCACTTTCGAAACCGATTCCGAAAGTGAAAATATCCTCATTAAAAGAAAAAAAATCGAAAAAGTAAAAAAACGGTCTTTGTAGAGATAAACCTCAGCTGTCTATAAGAAAAAATGCTTTATAAATATTGAAATGCAAGCGAGATATTAAAAAAAAATTCTTCCATCGCATTAACATTAGCGAGCAGGTATTTTCGCGTGAGTGAAGTAGCCTCTTAAGCTACTCATTACCGCATTCAAATTTTAGACACAGTATAAAGCGAATAGTTAGAACTGGACCATGTCCCCAATTGGTAATACCATAAAAAACATAGATAAAATTCTCTCCATTTTGATACCTCTAAATTGTAGAATTAGAAGATTAAATATGGCAAGAACTAAATCCAGCATCGATTGAAACTATATTAATACTTGAAAATTTCTCCAGAGAGAAGCATTCGTCTTGCATAAAATATTTCAAATGAAAATCAAAGCAATTAATTTGAAATTTGATTTTCATTTGAAGTATTGTATGCAAGGGGAATGTCTCTCTCTGGAAAAATTTCCAAGTATTAATATATTGTTTTCTATTTTTTATTTAATTACTACTCGAAAGTGGTAAATAACTACATGCGGTCATTACATTCTACATTTGTTAAGTATATTTATCATGCTTTATGGAATAAGTCAGTATACAGGGTGTCCATAAAAATATGTCCCAATTTCAATGGTATATTATTACAGTTTAATTTAGACTATTTACCACAAATACTACATCGAATCGAAGGTAAACTAAGCTAGTTCTTCTTAGAAATATTCAATGTGTGCACCTTTAGTTATACGGCACATATGCAACCTAAAGTCCAATTATTTCCACACTTCGGTTAACAAGTCCGGAGTCATAGAAGAATAGCCTCCTCAATTCTGTGTCTCAACTCTGGCAAATCTTTAGATAGCGGCGGAACATGGATACGATCTTTTATAAAGCTCCAAATGAAAAAAAGAAATTGCATGGCTCTAGCTGGATTTAAATTTTCAGCCCAGCTATAACGCTTTACGCTCAGGAGTCGCTCTTTTGCGTATTTGGCACGGCAAGAGAGTCAATGACAAAACAGTACTCGCGCATGCCCTTATCTAAAGCTATTTGAGTGACTCTTTATTTTTGACCTTGAACCAACACTCTACAACGCTTACAGTAGATACAATTAAAATTTATAACTGGGACATTATTTTATGGACACCCTGTATTTTAACGAAAGAAATAAAATGATTTATACATAAACATACCTGCTGAAATCTGATACATGATCTGACATGTATTTAAGTGTATTTTCATACTTTTGTAAGTTTGGCAATTGTGTTGATGAATTAATTTTTAGAATCCGTCGAAGAATTCTAATTTGATGTCGAAGAAAAAGCCACTGATGATGAGCTGTTTGACTGATGTGCCTTCTAGTTTGTTCCATCATAGAAGAGGGGCTTGAGCGGCACTCTTTAAAATACAGAAATGAATGCCTGGGTAATTGTATTATATAACATAATAAATAGAACACAGACAAAACAACTGTTTTGACCATAAATTACTACTCAGTGCATTAAAAATTTCCAGGACTCCCGCTCGTAAAAAAAACACAGATGGCGTTATCCTTGCGAAACCGGCGGGATAACCGGTCCACAACCTTCAGCAACGCGTATCGTGTGGTTTCATTCATTTCTATGTACTTCCGACTAAGTTGCGTTCATTTCCGTAAAGCACGTGTGTGTGTGTCATTGTCATCGAAATAAAATGGAACAACGAATGAACATCAAATTTTGTGCATTCTACAAAGACGTATTCCATTGGCTTTTGAAACGAATATGGCGTCTGAGGCCCAATTGGCTGGACAGTGGAAATTGGTACCTCTTGCAAGACAACGCACCGGCCATCCTTGTGCAGCAATTTTTGACGAGGAAGAAGGTTGTGTGCTTCAGTATCTACCCTACTCATCAGATCTGTAGCCGCGGACTACTTTTTATTTTACAAGTTGAAAGCGAAGAAATGTTTCAGCAGTACGAGTCGATAGATGACATTTAAGCGGCTGTGACATCAGAACTCAATAGTGTTGGAATTGAAGCGTTCCAGAAGGCGTTTACGGACCTGTACGCTCGTTCTAAGGATTGTATTGAACTGGGAGGAGACTACCTAGAAGCTTAATATCAAATGTAAGTATAATCTCTGTGTTATATGGTCTGTATGCAATCAGTCCTGAAACTTTTTGAATGCACTGTGTATCTACAATCGGGAAAAAGAAAAGTAACAGAGAGAAAGAGCACTAACTCCGAAATCATCATATAAAATGTGACTGATAACAGTCGATTATCATTAAAGTTTCCAAATTAATGCGATACTTAAACTTTACTCAGGAGGTCGTCTACAAATAGAAATTGCACCGAACTGTATAATTTTGTATACTAATATCTAATTTTGAAATCATATTTGGATTCTTGGTAAAATTCACCTTAGGAAATCAAACGGGAAGTCATCCGGCCAAGTAGCATAGGAATTATGCAGCTGTAAAGCTTGGAATGCTTTTGTAACCGTTGCAAAACATGTTGCAATGCGGGTAGATTTTTCAGCATAACTCAAAAACTACTTGGCGGAATGTGCTGTAATTTTGAATTCGCATATTTGAAGCATATAGAAATCTATTTCTCTTTAATAATTTATAGGTTGCTCTTTAATTTTTTTCCCGAAAGTTAAATTAGAAGCTATATATTTTTAAAATTAATTAATATATATATATATATGAATTGTAACCTGAGAGTTTTTTAATATAAGTCGATTTCTAGAAGCTTCAGAAATGTGAATTCAAAGTTACAACCCATTTCGCCAATTAGTTTTTGAGTTATGCTTAAGAAACTCCCCGTATTACAATGATTACAAATCAATTTAACATTATGGGTTCCAAACTTCTCATTTGGAAAATAAAATTTACCGATTAATCCATATATGATGCCAAAATTAGGTGTTAACATTGAAAATTTTTAACTTTGGTACAATTTATACATGTAGGCAAGCTCCTTATCCTAATACTTCTTTTTACAGTTAATTATTTATGTTTTTTAGAAATAATATTATTTGTTAAATTGTAAAAGAAAAAAGAAAAAAGTTTTAATAGTGGACAAAATAAGTCTTGCAAAATTAGTTTTGCCACGATTTTGAAGTTCAGGTACCATATTTTTGAGTAGTCATTTCTTTGCTATACTGCTTATTGCGTTGTTATATCTGTTGATTATCCTGAAAAACCAAAAAAGTTTGTTTTAAAAAATTAAAAATAAAAATTTCAAAATTCATAAAAATGTTACTGTGGTGGCCAAAATTGTGGACACTTTTAGGTAGCTTTCATTACAAAAAGTAAAAAGCTACCTATTGCAGCTGTCCAAAGGAAAACACTTCGGGATATTTTGCTATATTTTCGCCGATCATGACTCCCAGATACCAAAACCACCCTCCGATAAAAGGCTGACTTATATATATGTAATAATAAAAATTTTCGCCCTTTTATCTTAGTAAAACTATTCCAAATTCTTAATATTTTTCCTTTTTTATCTATCTTTAATAATATCTTATTATATTTTGTCTTTTATTTCATGCATTTAAACCTGCGTATTCTTTCATTATTCTAAAAACCTTAATCCATTCGTCTAATCTTATAAAACCTATTAAATTACTTTTTTCACTTTATTCTAAAACTAAATTCTTTTTGTTTCGACTGTTTTTAATAACATGTGTTCGATAATGTTCTTTTTCCCACAATTCCTTGCAAGCTTCCAGCCAGCATTTGATTGCGTTTTAATACTGACGCCGAGTATAAAGAGTTCATTATCAACGTCACGCGTTCGTCACCCTTCCCATCGAATCGTAGCCTGTCTCCTGTCCTGTTCATCCCCCTCTCTCTGCTGGAGTTGGTTCTCCACTATTAATGTATCCGTCCACGCTCTGTTTCTTTGAGTATTTATACTGTTGGATCGACGAGGAGCGAGAGAAATTTCGTTTCTCCGGTTGTTTAATAAATACACGTCACTTGGGGTGAATGACTTTAATGTGTGGATCCTAATACTTTTAACATCTTAAGTTTTTATGAAGTGGATCAGCGATTATTCAAGATTTGATGGACAAGCTACTGGAAAGGTTACGATATGTGCTTGCCAAATAAACAACGTTTAAAATTACGATGACTCTATTAATTATGCCATGGGAAATTCTTTCAATGTTTATGGAGCCTGTCTTCTACTCGCCACCCTGACTGCCCTCCGATATTGTCATGATAACGAGGGTTGGCCTTGATTCCTATACTACATTTACTTCGAGATATACGAGTGTCGCCGGAATGTCACAAAATTCGACAGCAAAACGCAACATATATATATATATATATATGGTAGGGGGCTCGGTCCCCTGCTCGCTAACGCTCGCCAACCACCATGAATTGCTACGCAATTCATATTGGGATCGCGTAGCGATCCCAGCTCGCTTCGCTCGCTCGCCACTATTTATGTCAACTCTTGCCAGAATAAGTGCTATCATAAATCATTACAACGTATTAAATTTAGAAATATTTTTAATGTATAAAAAAGTAATGGAAAACTTTGTTGAAAATGTAAATAAAAATGTACCTTGGAAACAGAATTAATTTAAAACCTTAGTAGTGAAAATACAATAA
Organism: Maratus speciosus; assembly: GCA_963932465.1. Taxonomy (NCBI): domain Eukaryota; kingdom Metazoa; phylum Arthropoda; class Arachnida; order Araneae; family Salticidae; genus Maratus; species Maratus speciosus. The sequence goes on along the minus strand of OZ010796.1, from coordinate 487,916,034 downwards.
AAAATATTTTTAGTTTGGCCGCTATGCGATCCGAGCAAGCAACATATGAAATTTACAAATATTTTAATTCCTAAAAAAGTAATTGAAAATTTTGTTGAAAATATAAATAAAAATGCATTCAATCAAAAGTTTGGCGATCTGACTTGTTGATCATCATTGAGAAAGCTAAGCGAACAAGAAATTGATGCCGTTTAAATTTAAATGGCATGTTAGTGGGGTCAGATGGGGTCCTTTTCCTTTCATTCTGCCTATAGTATTGAAAATCACGGCATAAATTAATTTAAAGCTATAATAATACGCTATAAAATATGCTACGCATCACGCTATCGAACTGTAAACAATACGTTTTCGCCTGTGTCTAAATACAACCTTGGATCAAAAAGCTGATTCGCTGAATTCCTCACGTCACCGTAAAACGGACCAATAGCAATTGTCATTCATGTATTGTTCAAACGGTTTGCGTTAAAAGAGAGATTCTGTCTGGATTTTGATTTACTGAGTGGGTTAGGGCATGAGACCTTAACTTAACCACTGAGAATCATCGCTTTGGCTGTTGCCAAACAGCAAACTACAAATACAGCCCTTTTTTAGCGCTACGTAAGAGAAATATATATATAGATACTATATATATATGTACAGTAAAACCTTCCTAAAGTGACCACGTTCCGTTCCGATAAAAATTGATCGCTCTGAGAGGTTGTCTCTTAATGGAAGTCTTGTTTAAATCTAGATTTTAATTGTTGAAAAAAGTTAAAATTTAACTTTACTAAAATTTATTTTTCACATTAGGAAAAAATATAAAAATTTAAGTAACAAAATAAAAATAAATTACATAAGTTAATTACTGCAGAGATTAAAAAATGAATACATTGACGTTTGCTTTGATTTTACGGTTTTATCTTTTATAACTTTTATTTCCAAATCTTTTCGAAGTTCAGTAAATAAATGCAATTCTTTTGAATGGAAACAAATAACGACGATTTCATTAATTTATCTATTTCTTTGAGAGTTTCCTGACAGAATAGGGCAGGGCAGTTTATTGACTTTCATTCTTAATTTGTCATCAGAGTTAAATTCATTGCCTAAAAAGGCACAAAGGATTTAAACACTTGAAAGTTAGCGGAATTAAAAAAAATCTAAACTTAGTTTAGAAGTTTGATGAATAATGCGCTCTCCGGAATTATTTTTCTAATAAAACCTTCTTCAAGCGACCAGGAAAAAACGGAACTTGTTTCATTTTCTTCAAAGAAATTGGTCACTCATGGAGGGAGTTCAACTGGGATGGTCTCTGAATGAAGGTAAAATTAGTATTGAGCCTGTGGGAATAAATTTCATTCCATGAAAAAATGGTCGTTCAAGGAGGTGGTCGCACAGAGAGCTTTCACTGTATATTTATACCTGAATTTTGTCATGCTGTAACTCTCGAATGTTTGAACCGATTTGGATGATATTTTTCGAATGCATGGTGCATACTAATGTCTCGACTGAGTTCGCTGGCTAGCTTCATCCGCCATCTTGTTTCAAAATGGCGGCCATTTGAATTTTTGAAATTTTTTTATGTTTTCTAACATTGTATACTTATAGAAAATGTTACGTTTCACAAAATGCAAACTCTTATGCATCATTTTAAACAGAATGTTAGAAACATTAAAAGATATTTTAAAGAGGTCACACAGTGTAAGTTAACAACATAGGTCATTTTAAAGAGAAAGTTAGGAAACCTAAAAATTTCCAAAAGTGTCCAAAAAATTCAAATGGCCGCCATTTTGAAACAAGATGGCGGATGAAGCTGGCCAACGAATTCGGTTGAGACATTAGTATGCACTATGCATATGAAAAATTTCATCCAAATTGGTTGAAAAATTCGAGAATTACAGCATCGGAGGGTGGTTTTGGTATCTGGGCGTCATGATCGGTGAAAATATAGCAAAATTTTCCGAATTGTTTTCCTTCGGACGGCTGCAATAATAGGTTTTTACTTTTTGTAATGAAAGCTACCTAAAAGTGTCCACAATTTTGGCCACCTCTGTATATATTTTGCTATAACTTGAAGAAAATTGTCTGTTCGTTTGTTTTTCAGGTATAATTTGTAAAAAAATTAATTTCCTTTATTAAAAAATAAGAAATTTGTAAATCCGTTAACTTGTTCACAAGTTATCATAGCAAAACTTCTTAAAAACAGTGATTCAATATATCTGAATTTAAAGTTTTGTCTTCGCAGGTTATCGCTGGTGTGCGCTGCTCAACGTTTACGGGTACGACCATGATTTTAAGAATTTTTCTATCGGACCAACTATATGGACATTCATAAAGGTTCAAACACAATAATAATAATAATAATAATAATAATAATAATAATAATAATAATATTTTCAACGTTTCAAACCATTTAAGTCACTTTAACTTTTTGAAACAAAACTTAATGTTTCGCAACACGCTTGTCTAATGATAAACAGCTATTAAATTTCCTTAAGAAAAATATCTAACCTTACTAATAAAATGATTTCCTTTAATAATAATAATAATACAGTCGAACCCCGCTATAGTGAACCGTCGGTGGAGCCAGTAATATGTCCACTATAACCGATGGTTCACTATATCCAAATTCTTTGAAAAAAGTATTTTTTAGCATATGATATAGTATTGTTAAAAATAATGATTGCAATAATACGTAATTTCCTTACAAACTATTAACTAATTAAATAGCAAAAAAAAAAAAAAAAAAAAAAAAAAAAAATAGTTACTTACTAAAACTTAATTTTATTTTTTCATATGGAAGTAATTAGTGATTTTTGATTGAATACAATTCAATTTCAAGTAGAGTTCATCACTTTTCTTATCAACAATTAGTAAAGAATCCAATATGTTCTGGTCCACATTTTCTGCAGAAAAAAAAAGTTCAGGATATTCGCTGCCGATTTCACTTCCGAGATAGAAGGTGCCGAAATTTCAAGTTCTTCTTCAACATCGTCTTCTAAGTCTTCTTCAGCATCGCACTTTTGTTTGACTTCAGATACAATGTCATCATCTGTAGGGGTACCAGATGTGTACACTTCATCATCGCAAGATTCGAAATGCTCAGTAACGTCCGTTGGAAAAATGTTCGCACTATGCTTTTCCAGTCACAGAGGTAAGTTTTCTTTTGGTAAGTTTTCTTCGTCATCTTCGTCCTCCACGTTGGCATCTTTTCCTTTCAACAACATATCCTTCGAAAGACCTGCGCGTCGAAAACAGTTGCTGATGTCACCTGTCTCCATGACTTTTTCCAATAGAACGATTGCTTCCAAAAGAGAGATGAGGCCCCACCAGTGGCCGAGAGGTTCTGCTCTCGAAGCTGGTAGACGGGAAGTGCTGGGTTCGAACCCAATCGCGCCCGTCGGCCTAATTGTTCGGAGTTTTCGTGGTTTTCTTCGAACCTTGGATTTCCAAGCGTTAATACGGGTTAGGTTCCCTTAGAAAGACCCCCACGAAGGGCACTCCCCCCCTGGGCCTATATCCCTCGTGCAGATAATTGGCCGTCATAAATACAACCAACCAACCAAAAGAGAGATGTTGTATTCCATGTTTTTCTCTTCGTATTTCTCTAAAACACGCATCACAAACTGTTTCCTATAATGAGACTTCAGGCTGCGAATAACGCCCTGGTCCATGGGCTGCAGCACAGAAGTCGTATTTGGAGGCAAAAAAAACGAGCTTAATGCACTTCAGATTTTCTAAGTTCGGATAAGCTGTGCAATTCTCGACAAGACGAACAATTTTACGTTTTCGTTTCAACAAATCATTGACTCATTGTCGAAGTTCTTCTTCAAAAAAATTGAAAGTCATCCAGGAATTTTGATTGGCTTTGTAGTTGAAGGGCAGTTTTTTAACATTTTTAAAACACCTCGGCTTTTGGGATTTACCTACGACAGTTAATTTTCGCTTTTCTGAGCCGTTCATATTTGCACATACAAGAGCGGTTATTCTCACTTTCGAGAGCTTCCCCTTAGTGCACTTTTCTCCTTTAAATTTTAACGTCTGATTGGGAGTCATTTTGTAAAATAATCCAGCTTCGTCAGCATTAAAGATATCCTTCTCTTCATAATCCTGGAATGCATCCGCCCACACTTGAGCTTTCCACTTTTCCACATCCGATATACAAACACTTGCTGCTTCACCAACAATCTTTCCACAAGAAATATTGTTCCGTTTTTTTACCCTATCCAGCCATCCGTTAGAGCACACAAAACTGTTTTCTCTGAATCTTTCGGCAAACTCATTCGCTTTAATTTGAAGCATGTGTCCGGTCACAGGAAGATTTCTATCCCACTGAATGGTGAACCATTTTAACAGAGCTTCTTCCACGTTTTCCCTTTTAGCCCGACGTAATTTCTTCGAAGAATCCAATTTTTTTTCGTGTGCAGCTAGAGTCACACTGCGATTTTTCCAAATGTTTGAAACTGTAGATTTTGACAAGGAAAATTCCTGGCACAGTGCCGATTGATTAATTCCATCTTCAATACGTTTAATAATTTTAATCTTATCCTCAATCGAAAATGCTTTCCTTTTTACAGAATTCGCCATTTTCACGAAATTTTTAGCTGCTCTTGAAAAAAAGTCTTCTTATCTCAAATCAATCATAATAATAATAAAGCGAGACAATGTAAAACGAGGGACATTCTTGGACTGTTCCGATTATACCGACGCGAGGGGTACAGAATTAGCAAATAAACACCAGACACCTAGACGTCATTCCGAAAATTAGGGAGAGTCGAAGAAGAGAGGTTTGTTTCGGGGGTGGGGGGGGGAAGGGGGGAGAAGAGGCGTGCTTTATTAAAAAAAAACCATTTTCCCCCGCTCAACAACTCGAAATTTTCTGATACATTTTCAGGCTCATTTTTAAAAGTAAAAACTGGAAACTTGTTGAAGTGATTTTTTGAAGAGATTTATAAGCGATCTGTGTAATTTATTTTTAGTTCAATTAATTAGAACTTGATTTATAAACAATTATTTTCTCAGTGTGACCATTTTTTCCGTTCCCAGCTCTCTCGCTTCGGGAAATTCGGTTCAAAACGGCAACTTTCACAGTTAAAACACCAAATAAAATAAACTAAGACAGACTTGAGCACAGTTAAAAAATAAAATTTATAAAGACAATAAAAAACAATTAAAAATACAATATGTAAACGTTTCGCCAAGCGACACGCAAGGCATCATCAGTACAAAAAATATCCATTGCATTTCAAACGTCAGAACAAATCAAGAACAGTTACAGTTAGCTATTTTAAAAACAAACAATATTCACTAGGGACAGAACGAGCATCATTCAAAGATATAGGTATAGTTATTAAAATAACTAACTGTAACTGTTCTTGATTTGTTCTGACTTTTGAAATGCAATGCATATTTTTTGTACTGATGATGCCTTGCGTGTCGCTTGGCGAAACGTTTACATATTGTATTTTTAATTGTTTTTTATTGTCTTTATAAATTTTATTTTTTAACTGTGCTCAAGTCTGTCTTAGTTTATTTTATTTGGTGTTTTAATGGTTTTTAAATTCAGACGTTAAATGTATATGTACTGTAAACTTTCACAGTGTTTTTTGAAATATATTTTGTCTTTATCAAAAAAAATCGTCAAACACGGCACCTTATATAGTTTCGGAATAAGAGAACCTGCCAGTTGGATGCGTTTGAGAGCAATAATGAGTGAGAAAATGAGTAGATTGGATTTGAATACACCCGTAAAAAAATTTTCGCCCTAGTTTAAGGCGATGAGCGTGAAAGAGTGAAATTTGGAACAATATAAAGAAATGCCATCATTTGCAAACACCACTGGTGCAAGGTTAAAGTTGGAGAACGGGAAAAAAAAAATCTGGGGAAATAAATTTTGAGTCCACTATAAACGAACTACCAAATTCTCATCTGTCCACTATAAGCGTATAAAATAACATTAGTTCTATGGGAGTTCAGACGGGACCGCTAAAAAAGTTCACTATATTCCAGGTTCACTATAGCGGAGTTCGACTGTAATAATAATAATAAAATATTGGTACTTTTTTAAGAAACAATTTAATTATAAAGAATAACGTGAATAATTACCTTTGGCATCTGAAATTTCTTCACTAGTCGGCTGGTAATCATATGTGCTACAAAAAAGTAAAATATTAGTGTTTAAGGATAAATTAATTTGTCGAAAAACTGTTAATTAAGCAGTTTTTGTTTAATGAAAATAAAAATGAAACAAGATATTCAATAAATACTTATTTCATTGACAAAGTTATGCAGTACTTCATAAAAAGAATATTTAAAAGTGCTGTCTCTTATATATGCACTGCTGTTCTTGTAGTCCGAGTGCGGAATATTGTTGCAAAAGTACCCCGATTACGAAATGACCCACCGAAAAAAATTAAACCGGGAGTAGTCACGCTGTGTATGACACAGGGTTGCTAGTTTGGCCTCAATTTTTTTTCAGAAATTTCGAGTTCATACCAGAAGTCACGAATAGTATTTTATGCCTTACTTAATGAGATACATTTAGCGATCAGATGAAGGAAAAATTCTTCTTTCAAAATTTCCGGTGACAATTTGATTTTTCTCATTAAAATTGGAGGCCAAACTGGCAACCCTTGTATGACATACGCAGAGTGAGTACGGTTTTTGCTGGTTTTTACAATTGTTACCACTATTTTTCGAAAAGACGAAAAGTAATCTTTAACTTACTTTATCGCAGAATTTGTAACACATGTCTCCCATTAAATAAGGTCACGATTATTATTTGTATTTATTAGTGATAAACTAAAAACCTTTCATACCCTGAGTATGTGCGACTTCTACCGGGTTAAAGGTGATTTTCGTAAAAGTCATCAAAGAGCGGGTTTGGAAGGACTACAGACTGGCGGAATTTCCCAAAATGTAGGTTTAAAAAAAAAAAAAAAAAAAGAGGAAACAAAAGTTACATTCTTTCTCGGCGTAACTTTGCATAATTGTATATTTATATCCTTAAAATATGTTTATCTCACTTTTATTGCGTCAAGTTAAGGTATTACAGTTTATTTTAGCTCGTAGCATCGTGATATTGAATATTTTGAAAATTAATGATGTGACGATTCAAAACGATACACTGAAAATTAATCTTTTCTGGTGATTATTTTTAGTGTTTTATGATGACTACACACTTTTCAGGAAAGGTGCATAAGTAGGATTTTTTCGAAAGCATTCGCAAATTTTTGAAAAAGTCCATCACAGAATGAGCAGTTTCATATTTCCTTATGTATCTTTATGAAAAAAGTTTGGAATCCAATCGAATCCAAATGAATTAAAAAACGATAGAAATAGTTTGTAATCTTACCTTTACAATTTGAATAGCTTTAATTACTACTTTATGTTACTTTGAGAAAAATTGCTGTATTGCTATAGTTATTTCGCCCAATAAATACAAGAAAGGACTTGCACTGAAGTTTACAAAATTGCATTATTTTGATTACCCTTGTGATTTCTACGTTTCATAAAATTACAATCCCCCCCCCGGACCCCATAGTTATTTTTTATCACAATTCACCATTCTGACTCTTAAGAGGCTATTTCACTCACGTGAAAGCACCCGCTCACTAATGTTAATCCTATTTGAGAATTTTTTTAAATATCCCGTTCGAAAGTGAAACTGTCCCCATAAAAAAATACCTTAAAAAAATTGTATAAGTAAAATAAAAACGGTCTTTGCAGAAATCGACCTCACCTATCCAATGCAAAAATGTTATTTAAAAATAAGGAAATGGAAACGAGATATTTAAAAAAAATTCTCCCATGGCATTAACATTAACGATCAGAGCGGGTGTTTTCGCTTTAGTGAAATAGCATCTTAAACCCTTGAAGGGCGGTGGGATATATTATATCTCACTTAATATAACTTATATAACTTATCCCACCTAAGTTTAATTAAGATTGGCACCAGAAAATTTTAAGTTTTACTTTTATAGCTTTGGAGGGAAAGTGTTGAAAATTTGCTTTACCTTATATTGAAATATTTTTTTTCGAAATTTTCGGTGAGAATTCAGCATTACATAAACGCAACTGCTTGCCCTTCAAAGTGTTAACGTGTTCTCGAAGAAAACTCAGAAAAGCAAAACAGATTTTTAAGTTTTAGCCAAAATTTCGGGAAATTACGCATCGTGGTCTGTGGAACGTTTAATAGATCGACAACCGAAGCGGCTTCGAGCTTACTCAATGCAGTTCTGCTTCTAATAATTGTAATGTTAAGGGGAGTTCGATCCCAAAAATGTTTTTAAATGTCAATTTGAGTTTATTACATCTTCAAATCTTCTACTTAATTACCTTTCTAAAGAGGCTTTATTTTTTTTCTGTGCGATAATTAGAATCGCCAATTCAATCGGAAATCATGAATTCCGCCCATTTATCAGAAGACTGCAATTTATCAAAATATGGTTTTTACAGATTTTATGCTCCTTTTTTTTAGAAAATACTGCTCATATGCCGTAAAATTTTCATAGAACATCCTTTGTTTGAGACCTTCAGAAGTGTATCAAGCCCTTAAAACATTATCCAGACATATTTTGATTTAACCAAATTCACGATGAGTGACACGGACACCATGATTTTCATATCGTAATATTTGCCTTAATTAATCGGTGATTAGGCTGTGATTATATAAGGCAGAAATTTCTATTTTGTCTGCTACTAATTTACAATCTGCTAATAATTTACATAATATATATCTAGCAGAAATTTACGATGAAAATGACTGTATTGAAATAGTGGCAAGGGAAATAATAATAAAAAAATATATTAGCCTTTGGCTACTATCAGTTGTTTAGTGTACACAGTTGTTTAGGATACCATTGGTAGCAAACGCGTTAAATGGAATGCGCTGAAATATAATTCAACTGAAATCCGATTATTTAACGCGTTCACTGCCATGAGCATCACCTGTGGGTTTCAATTTTTTTTCATTCTGTGCCGCGAGCATCACTCGTGGGTCACAGGTAGCTTTCCATATAATATTAAATAAAAATCGCTCAGAATCCGTGATTATTCTCACCAGTAAATTTTTATTGTAAATTTTGCCTTATTTAATACGAGCATTTTCCCGATTCAATTAGGCAAAAATTTCTGTTTTGAAAAACCGGTGATAAAAGATAAAAAATTCGGTAAAAGACGCTCGTCTCGAAGGTGTTAAAAACACTTTAATTAGACTTTTTAAGTTTGGCACTCCGGTGATTACTTTAAATTCCTACGGGGGGCAGTGAACGTGTTAAGAAGCAACATCACTTTGACACCTTGAAATTTAAAGTTCTTTCAGTTTTTTGTTTTTTCTTTCTTTTAATGAAAGGTGTTCATAAAAATCCATTTACACTAAATTATTATACATATATTAAGGTAGAAAAATGTGATTTTTCCCCCTAGCTGTTATATTAAAAAATGGCGGCTTGACAGCTCAAAAGCCGGAGCGTTTCGAAAAAAGAGGATTGAGAAATGGGCACGGCAACTCATCGTAGACTTAATTTAGTACAGTGAGTAAAACAAAATAGTTTTTTTAGTCCAAAAGTGAGTAAAATATGTAATCGTTTTTAAAAATATGCATTGTTAGTAAAATGGCATCAATTCAAAGTTAAATGTTAATTTTCAACCACAGTGGGTATTTTTTCTTTTTTTCTGTATTTCCAACCGGGAAGTTGATGCGGCAGTTTCAACATGCATAAAAATGGAAAACTCGAAAGCTGAAGCGAACCGAGTTTCAGCAAAAAATGTTTTTTGAAATAATAAATATTAATATTTTTTAGACCAAAAATACAATTGGAACCGGGAAGGTAAGGCAAAACTTTTTGAACACATCGCTTTCGTCTGCGTGAAGAAACGAGAAACGTCCGGAGATGGACAGACATAATCGGCGGAACGAAGTAACCTGGCCATTTTGCGATGCTCATTATGGTTTCTAATTAATATCTCGGCTAATTATATAAAAAAAAACTAGCTTCGAGGTGAATAATTACAGACATTCAGGTATCTACTTGTCGTACCTTGTAGCTCTGCGCGCAACGATCTCTCCAAAACACGCACACACACACTTCTCTCTTTAATATTATAGATTGAGAATTATGATCTTTAAAAAACAAAATTACTTTCTTTTATAACTATTTTTAACTCGATATTTTCAGTTAGCATTGCATTAATTGATATGCTTTATTTTTATGACAATAAAGACCTCGGATCTAATTTCTTTTAAATAACTCATGTAAAGGGGGGAAAAAATAGAACTTCATTTGAGAATCAGTTTTCATTTGATATTGTGTGTATTTTTTACTCTTTTAATGAAAAGCTTTCTTACGAAATGCTGCTATTTATAAAATAAACACAGACATTCTAAAAATACATAGAGCAGAAAATAATATAACTCGATTAAATTTTATACGTTTATATGTAGTCTAATTTTAGGTAACGTACTTGAAAAGGAAACCCTAACTGTAGCAAACATGTTTCCTGGCACAAAGCACTTTTAAAGTTTAGATAAAGTTTACTGCCTTTATTTACTTAATTGATAAAAAATGTATCTAGTTATACATTTGAAGACAAGTTATAAATTACTCACTTTAAATTGTTTTCCAACAAGATATGTTAACCCTTTGTATCACCCGCGTTGCATATCTGCAATATGCCCAAAGATCAATGTTACTTATACAGAGAGCTTCAGAAGACGATTTTATTGATTGCTGCTATCTCCCAGCACAGCAGTTAATATAAATTGCTCATAGAATTCACAACAGGCGGCGATACTGAGTTAATTTTTAAAGCAAAAGTTTTATTTATCATTTGAGCAGTTTTGCACAGTTAATACTAAAATGAACTTTGTAAATTTTGTAAAATTAAAAAGGCTGGAGATGCCCCAAAACAGATTTTTTACATAGGTTATTTCCTATACTTTACAATTTTGTATTAGAAAATTAACAATATAAGAAGTATGTATTCTTTTGTTCATTGCAGCTGTAAAAGAAATGCCTTTTAGTCAATACAATTTTATGTTCTAATTTAGTTTTATTATTTTCTTTTTACATGCTTAAAATTATGTATACTAATACCTGATTAAATATTTTTGAAATCGGAGTTGCTGAGTCAAATAGGGTTAAAACAATAATAAAGATAGAAAAATTCAGTGAAATTATAAAGTTACGGTAAATGCTTAATTTGAATTAATATTCAGTTGCTGATTTGTAATCATGGGCGCTGTCGTAGAAAAGGGGCAAGGCATAGCGAAAGGGAGGGCCATTTTTTCTGCTTAGTTTTTTAAATTTATGTAACTAAATTTTATTTTCCTGTGATGATTTAAAAAATAAAGTAATACAATTCATTCTTCACAAGTGATTTTAAAAAATTAAACACTAACAAGAAATATTTTTTTTTTTCAAAAATAAATTAACGTTTCAGTTCTTTATCGAACTTGCTGGTATTTTTTTTTTTTTTTTTGAATGCATAATATTTTTTAAGCGTTGAATTTCTGTGTTGTTTTTAATGTTGATATTATTATACATTGTTGTTATATCTAAGTGTGAATTTGAGAGTCACGCTGACACAATGACACAATAACAATAATCAGAGCGACCAAGAAGAAGGATAAAACGCGATGTGAAATTTTTACCAATAGCAGTAGCGTTGTAAGCAGCTACCGACATCGAATATCCTGAGTCCTGACATTCAGGCATGTTTCAGAGTGGAGTCCTGGTCGGGTTGTAGTCGTGAGGACTGTACTCTGAGGGTCATCTCTCTGGCGGGGACTCTACTTTGGGTACTCAAATCAGGTTGTATACCGGACCCGAACAAGAAGTGAAAGACAACTAATTCATATTTTAGTATCATTATGAAAAAAAATCTACAATATATCGCTAATAAGTATTTTATCTTTTTTGAAAAAAAAAAAAATGAACACATACACTCATTAATATTAAAAAATAGTTATTTTCATTTTTTTTTAAATATCCAGTACTGTCTTTTGAAATGCCGGATCAACTTGAATTCGACTTGAAAGAAGCAAAACTCAGCCCTAAACCATTGCGAACCCGAAACGTTTAAAGTCAATTCAACCCGCACTGAAAAAAATAGCGTCTGTCCGACCCGACCCTAACCGCAGGTAGGGTCAACATGACCCAATGCAGCAACATGACCCAATGCAGCAATGTAGAGTAACATGACCCAATGCAGGACTCTACTTCAGAGCTAAACCCGGTAGACATCTTCTTTCTCTTCTATCGTTTTAGATAACTGGAGCCGGGCTTGCAATCGATGTTCCCGTTTCGTTCATAGGTAGTTAATAAGGTTGAGTCATGAATGTCTAACGCAACATCTCGATTATAAACCCCCTTTTCAAAAGCAAAAATAATTGAGATTTAATGGACTTATAATTGAGATTTATTGTAACAAAAGTAATCAATCATATAAATCTCCCTCCCGCAATCGAAATTACCGCTTAGCCCCCCCCCCCCCAATCTGGCACCAAACAACCATAATTTAATCTGCAGAACTCACTATTTAAAAACATCTTTTCTGTCCTATTTAATATCCAATAATAGGGTAGACCGGGGCTAGTTGGCCATAGGTGCAAGTTGGCCCAGTCGCGATATTTTTTAAACTTTGCGTTAGATAACATTGTTGGTCCAGCCAAGTATGCGTTGCTTCGCTTTCCTCCTCCGACATCAGCATCATTGAAGTCGGAGCGTCCGTTACAGAATTATTGAAAATTTTCAAAATTTTGCAAAGGTGAGTAAATTTCCTCTCTTATAAATAATCGTTTTTTATTTGTTTGTAGATTACATTTTAGATTTTGATATATAATAATTCAGAAAAATAATTGTTCGTAGTTATTGTAGGGCATGTTTTTTTAAAGAAATACTTTCAGAATAATTCCTTACAGTCATGAAAAACAAAAATGGCGATACGGGGTTAGTTGGCCCATTTGGCACGGGGCACGTTGGCTCGCCGGGCCAACATACCCCGTAGGAATTTGGCTCTGGGGTATTGGAATTTTGATAATTTTAATAAACATTTATTATTATTTTAATTAATGTATTATTAATTAATAGTAAGGAATTATTTTATTAATTGAATTCCTGGTTATTCCAGTCAATGGTTTTAAAAAATGAAGTTATAATGTTGTTTACCTCCTCTCCAAATTAAATCAGCTGCTCCTGTTGTACAAAAACATTTATAACTTTCATAATTATAGAAAAATACCTGTTGGCATGGCCTACAGGCGCAGGTAGATTTCGAAGTTAGGTACTAATTTCACCAAGAATTAACGAATTAAGGGAAATGTGATTTTTTTTCTTGTACCCCCGACCCCTCACACACACACACATTTTTTGTTTTTAATTTATTTTTGCTGTAAGAGTTGCTCCTATCAAAAGCTTGTCAATACAAAAGTTGTAGATAATATTAAGAGGGTTTATGATAAATGTAAGTGAATTTGATATCTTGTGAATTGACGAAGTTATGAATTTTTTTCTTCTGAAAGCCCTATTTTTTGCACTCCTTGAAGCAATTTTTATTATATCAAAAATCTGTCACGCATAATTTTTTGGCCATTTTCCTAGAAGTTTTGAAAACATTAAACTGATTGGATATGTTATCGTGTCCATAGAAAAGTAATATATATATATATATATATATCTAGATAGATAGATAAAGTTTTGAACTGGGGGAGGTTTTGGTCTCTAGGGGTCGTGATCGGTGTAGATCTACAAAAGTTTTTTAAAAATACCAACATATGGGAGATTGCAATAGGTAGTATTTCTTACGAAATCTACCTAAAAGTTCGGCCTCCTAGTGTTACATACTACTGCTAAAAGTAACAAATCTAACAATCTAATAACAACAATCTACCCGACTTCAATATTTCTCAATTATTAATAAAATCCATTTGTTCTCCCGTCCAGAGAAGAGTTTTCCACTAATTATGCTTTAATAACATCACATTTTATGAAATGAAAACTTTTTACCTGGGTAGTTATTTCTTGAAACTAAATAATCCTTTTTGTCTTCATAATCCATAAAAAGGGCAGTTTCAGGAAACAATTTTTTAATTATCAAAAATTATATTTTTCTTTAAGAGACTTGTTGTCCATTTCACAGGCAGAATAGAACTACTCTTCCTGAACCGTTAATAAACATCAGCAATTCAAACAAAAAATGTAAAAAAATGATATCATACAACATAATTATATCAAGCACATTTCTATATCCTAACTTATTAGATTATCTAAATCTCGTTATACCAATAATAAATCATGAATGTAATCAATAATATATATATTTCATGTTAAACAAACTGGGTTTTTTTATACTTGATTAGGGATGAAAGTTTTATATAAACGAAAATTATCATTATTTCAAAGAAGCTGGCATTACCCAAAGCATCATGAAACAATATTACATTTTACTGACAGAAATTTGAAAGGAATGATGCGTTAGAAAAACATAATAAACGAAAGAAAAGAATTATTGCATTTAACAGATGTACAGAAGCCTTGATACAATTCATTTATCATCTGGTGTTTATAATAAATCCCCTAATTAAGGACGAATGATTTCTTAAATTACTGCACTCTAAGATTTACGGTGTTTTAACACCTAGCATGCCTTTATTAAAATTTCTTACTGTTCCGTAATGTATTAAAGACATTTTTTTATGAGAAAATAAAATAAATTTTTAAAGCAATTTTTGGTCGAAGTTAATAATTTGAATAATTCGCAGTTTTAATATTTAAAAATTTTATTTTAATTTAGGAGTCTATATTGTGTTTTCGTTCGCAAGGGATAAAAATTAAGATTTGGTAAAATTTTGATCACTTCTTAAACTTCTACAATAGCAGAACATTAAAAAGTAACGTGGGCCAACTTATCCCGCAATCGGGGCAGGTTGGCCCAAGCGACTTGGTGTCAATCTGAGCTTATAAACTAATACTTATAGTTAATATTTTCAAGTTTTACTATTGTGACTTTTTCCTGAAAGTAGTGGTAACAGAAAAAGAAATTTCAAATGTTGAATTGTAATTTTTAAAAAAATATTAGAAGAAAAAGCGGGCCAACTAACCCCGGTCTACCCTAATAATAAATAAATAATCTATCACCTAAATTATTTCTCCTTCCAAAATTTTTGTTTTCCCCCTCCTCCCCTCAAATCTTGCATCTCATGAAGTTTAAAATCCTCAGTTTCTTGTCTATTTGTTAATCTGTTGAAACCACAATTATATAATCATCTAAATTCTTACCCCCCCCCCCCCCGAAAAAAATCCTCTTTTTTCCTTTGCCCTCACCCCAACCATACAGTTTAAAATCTTTAAAAGAATATATTTGGGGGGCTCTATTTATAACTTTCTTGTGACAATAATTACATGATCATCTAAATTACCCCTCAACCAACAAAAAAATTCCGATACTCCCTTTTCTCCTCCCACCACCAGCACAATGTTTAAAATCTTTAAAATTTTAAGATTTTTTAAAAGATTTTTTATGCTTTATTGTTACTTTGTAGCTACAATAAATAAATATTCATCTAAATCTCCCATTAAATTTTCATTCCCCCACTCCCAGAAAAAAGATGAATTTCTAGGTATGGAGCGGCCAGAGAGAAGATTTTCCTCTTTTCTTTTCTTTTTTTTTTTTAATTGCAGTTTGGCTGATCTAATTCCTGATTTTTTGTTAATGGGGGCGAAAAGGTTATTTTAGAAAATATTTTTATTTAACTTTTTATCTACTGCATTATGATCTACTGCAATTTTTTCATGTAATATTTTACAGTACTTTACTTTAAAGTACCGTCAGTACACAATGACTAAAATATTATAACAGAAAACCCACAAGATATTTCAAATGGCACCAGAAAATATTTTCGATTTAATAAGTATGTGAAATATAGGCTTTTTCTTATTTGCAAATAAATCTTTTCGCAAATTCCGGGGCCAATCATTTATTTCAACACTTTAGAATTAAAAATGCTTTGCCCCTGAAAGGGTTAAAAAACCCTTTTTTGTAGGTTTCAATCTTGTTAGCAGTTCTTTAGTTATGCGACGTCTATATTCCAGGAACAACATGTTCTCTCGTATCTCCACATATGCAATGTATGACTTTACATATGCCATTTTTAGCATAGCAAAAACGGGCCGGTGCCACAACTTTTTCAATTTCCTATAAAAAATAACAGTCAAACAGAAAAGAAATACCAGGGAAATCATTACTGCACTACATTATAGTAATTACATTTTAAAGCAAATGAAAACGATGGATAACTACACAGACGAAAAGTAAACAAGAAGTTTTTCTCCAACACCCAGTGGCGGTACTTATAAGTACCACCGAGTAATTCAACTTTTAAATCAAATACATACACCGTTCATCTAAAATAGCTAGTCAAACTGTATTCTAAGATCATAATGAACACATAAAAAAAAAAAAACCAACACTTATCTTATACCCTTTACTGTGTTTGCAGCAATAAAAAGACGAGCGTGATAATCTGTACAAAATGTCGGCACAAAACCCATCGTCTGTGTCCAAGATATCCTCCTTCCTCGCTAAAATAACAAACTTAGAACTACTGCTGCCATGTATCTGGATAAAGTGGAGTTAAAAGAGTATTTTTGCAAAGTGCCATTTGAATATTAGTAATATTCACTATGGGATGAAAGTTTAAAGTGAGTGGTACTTATAAGTACCGTCAGTAGATAAAGGGTTAAAGCATTAAACCTAAATGGGAATTTCATGGGTGAGAAGAGCCAAACTCCAAAAAGAGGGAAATTTTTGTCTTTATATGCTGAGTGTGGGAGGGCGGAGCGTAAATTTCGTAGGGAGGGTTGTTGTAATTTAGATGGTTCATTTATTACTTATTGTTACTAAGAGAGTAACAAACAGGACAGAAAAATTAATTTAAAATTCCTGTGATGTGAAGTGGTCATTTCACGCGGAAATGGGATTTCATTGAAATTATAAGGGGGAAAAATGTGGAAATCCGCCAAAATTCAAAATAACGAAAATTAGCGTCCTTGAATTTTCAAAATAATTTTTTGCGCACAACAGGTTGGAGGGGAGAGGGCTTATATATTTGGGAATGGAAAAGAAAATTTAAATTACTTAAAATTGTGGCCTTATAGGGACGGAAGAGAAAGGTAGTAGTAATTGCAAGTGATTGATGAATGAATATTTAGACTATGAAGTCTGTCTTTAAATAAGACATAATTTTCTATTTAACATTAGTGTTAGCTTAGTGACTCACCGGCCACACTGCACCAATTTCGGGTGGCAGTTATTCAAAATATAAAGAAATGAACCAATCCTTCAACATACTAAGTACGCGTTCAGGGTGAGACCGCAGCAGCCTAACCTCACAATATTAAACCGTAAACCTTAAAAAGTTGCGATAAACGCAAAATCTTAAACATATAATGCAAACATAGTAAGGAGAAATCAGTGACGAGAAATTAAATAAAAATTTAAGTTATCTTTTTATACAAGATAAACTGAATACCATTTGTTATGATATATCAATATTCTATATGAGTAAAATATTCTTAAAAATTTTAAATTATTAAATAAATCAAACATTATTTTGTGACAGAAAAAACTAAATCTTTACTCAACCAAAAATTCTGCATGTATTATTTTAAAGTTAGAAATTTATATAGTAGCAAAAATTAAACAAGAAACAATCTTTTCAATCTTTAAAAATAAATTTTATTAAACGAAAGATGGCTTCTTATTTCTTAATTTTTCTCAGCCAGTCACTTTTAATAAAGGTTTATCGTTAATTTTTATCTTTCAAATTTCTCTTGAAATTCATGACACAGTGAAAAAAGAGGTGCATAATTTACTGGAACTTTTACATGATATTAAAAGCACGCTTCAAAAAATCCATTGTTTAAAAGTATGAGATAAGTATATTTTGATTATCGAAAGTTTGAATAATTATTGAAAAATCACGTGTAATTGTGATTTTAAAAAATCGCAAATTATGTTTGTAATAATAATTATTTTGTAATATAATTGTATTTTTTCACTGTTATGCCACTCGTTTTCGGTACTGTAAAATATATTAAGGAATCATGATGAAATTTTTTTTATGTATGTTTACCGATTAATTCAAAACTACGCGACCGATTCATGTGATTTTATTATTATTATTATTATTATTATTGAAGGAGGATACTCTCGAATCGGTCGCATTTAAATTTCATCAAAATTGGTTCAACACTCTTTTAGAAACTTTCTGAAAAATATGATTTTTCATGAACAATCAGTTACGAAAAACGTCCTATCTCCAAAAATAATGGTTATATATATGTAGCATTTTGCTACCGACTTTCAGATATTTAGGCGACACCAGTACACCTCGACATAAAATGTAGTAGAGCAATCAAAACCATCCATCCGTTACATTGAAAATACCGGATTGCAGTCAGGGTGGCGAGAAAGACAGGCTCGAAACACTTTGATAATTTCCCTTACGTAATGAATATAGAGAGTCATCGTCACTTTTTAAACTGGTTTTATTGACAAAAACATAGTAAAACACTTCCAGTAGTTATTCCATCCACTTCATAAGACTTTAGATGTTATAAGAATAGGATCTACACATTCGAACGTTCACTCCAAGCGACGCAGCTTAATTAGACAACCAGAAAAACGTAAAATCTTCTCTCCATCGCCGATGTAACGATATTTGTACCCCGAACAACAACACGCGGACGGTTACAGAACAGTAACAGACCAATGCTAGAAGAGAGGAGGGGGAGGATGGGACATAGAACAAATTACGATTCGATGGGAAAGGATGACGTTGGTAAAGAACTCTTTATACGGCGTCAGAATAAAAGCGCAAATAGCGCTGGCCGACGCATGGAATTGTGGGTATAGAACACGAAAGAATAAATGATATTAAAACATTCGAAAGAAAGAGAATTTAGTTTTAGAATAAAATGAAAAAGTAATTTAATGGGTTTTATAAGATTAGGCGAATGGATTAAGGTTTTTTAGAATAATAAAAGAATACGCAACTTTAAATGCATGAAATAAAAGACAAAAGATATTAAGATATTATTAAAGATAGGTAAAAAAGGAAAAAATATTAAGAATTTGAAATAGTTTTACTAAGAAAAAGAGGCGAAAATTTTTATTATTACATATATATATATAACTAACCTCCTACAATTTACATGAAATTCTGAGTGTAAGGAACTATCGGTTTAAATGGCCGAGATTTTTCTTAAATTCCGGAATTATTTTTAAAAATTATCTAACAGAAAATATATGAAAAATCATCTGATAATTTGAATGGAAGTTTTTATTTCATGACTTAGATTCTAGTTCATTACATTCTCACTCAGCCAAATTGTATATTTATTTTTAAGAAAATAAGTTAATTATCCTCATTTTTGTACATCTTTGGTAAGTTTAAAATATTGCATGATTTTTTCCTTAGGGATTTTAAAAATTAAAAAGAAACTGCATCAAATCAATTTTATCCTTTTATATAACAATAACTAATGAATATGAAAATATCAGTATTATATGTATAATATAATGTATAATGTATTATGTATATGAAAATATCAGTATTATATACTCTTTTTTGCTTTATTTAAAAAAAAAATGGAGGTGAAACATAATGGGATATCTTAATGATTTTTCAATTATTTAAAAAACAAAAATGATAAAATGAGTGCAAAATAGATGATCAGTGTATTATTATGTTATGGAAAGTTTTAACAGTGCATATGCTGATGTTTTTGGTTACATTATTTTTTCTTCACTGGCGCACAACTTTTCGATTTTCAAAGAAATACTACGCTTAGAACTTTGCACCATTTTAATAATATTCGAATCCGATTGAACCCAGTCCAAAAGACTGCGCTAAAGCCTGATAAAAACAAGTGGGTAAGTGTGATCACAGATCGCACAGAGGGTTTCGTTTAATATTCCTTTAAAACACTTTATCCTTTTGCGAAATCTGTTAGTTCCACATTTCGCAACCAGGGGGCGCATTCTATTCTACACAAACCTCTATCCAAAGGAAACTCCGTTTTACAACCTATCCGTAGGTATATTAGTCGAGGGGATCGGGTCTATAGCACCCGAGATAGGTAGGCGCCCCAGGAAATTGCACGGAACATTCTTCTATAAGCTTTTTATTATGTGCTATGAACTATGTCAAAGTTTCCAGCAGATCGACTTGCTAGATTTCATAATTTTAACAAAATTGCGTTATGTTAGTTGCAAGTTCCACCACCAGGGAGCGCACACTATTCATAACAAAAGTGTATCAGATCGAAACTCTGTTAAACAACCTATCAGTGGATGTTTTACTCGAGTTGGTGGCGGCCTTAAGCGAGAAATTAAGAAATTTGCTGAAAGTACTATTCGGAAATAGTGGTAACTCAAATTTTGACATTTTTAAATTTCATAAGCAGCACGTGTCTGAATATATCATAGTCCTCAAAGAACGACATCTAAAAAGGTCGTAAACGCTAATTTTTAAAAAAGAAATCCAGCGCCCCTCCCCCGCCCTCCCTTAACAGGAAATTGCATGCACCATTATTTTATAAGCTTTTTATTATGTGTCATGAAGTATCTTAAAGTTGCAAACTGATTGCCTTGTTATATTTCCTAATTCTAACAAAATCGCGTTACGTTAGTTCTGCATTCCACCACCAGGGAGCGCACTCTATTCTTAACAAAAGCATATCTGAACGAAACTCCTTTGCGCAATCTCTCCGTAGATACATGGTCGGGAGGGTGGCGGTGCGGTCTTAACCAAGAATTTAAAACATTTTCTGCGATAAAAAACGCTAAGATTTAATAAATAAATCTAGCCCCCCCCCCCCCCTCCACTCCTCGAAATATCACACTCCATTCTTTTTTACACTTTTTCTTATGTGTTATAAAGTATCTTAAAGTTTCGAACACATCGAGTGGTGGTCTTAACCAATAATTTAAGGTATTTCCTGAAATTGCTATTCGGAAATAGTGGGATGAACACTTATAAACCTATAAACTTTTTCATATTGAATTATTAATACTTATCTCATAGAGCGCCGTCGAAACACCCCACGCAAATTATTAGATTTCCTAATTTAAATGAAATCTCCGTTAAAAAAGCACGTGCCTCCATCTTAATCTGGCATTTGATGGAAATAAAAGGAATTAATAAAATAATAATTAATATCTCAGCTCGTAATGAAGCTATCTCTTCGAACCGGGTATGTATGAAATCTGCGAGAAATTTCCACCCCGGATGTCAAAAAATTTAATCGAAAAATTTAATATTTAAAAAGTTTAAATTTCGTATTAGACTTTCCTCCCCTTAAATTTCTCCCGCGCCGATATGTCTGAGAGACGACGACAGCTGCCTTCCGGTGAATGGAAATCTGTATTCATTGTCTTTCCAAACACAGAAATTAAATTTTTATCGATCGATTTTTAGTGGATTTTTTGCGTTCTATCCTACGCAGAAATTTGAAATTTATACCAAAATAAAGTAGAATTTTTTCCGCGTATTTCTACACCTGTTACGAATTTGTACGACCGATACTTCGGCAGATCCGATTTTGCTTTTTAAAGGTCCACTTCAGTTATTGCTTAAATTACTCCGTGGTAACCCTGCACCGGCTGATTTGACGGAGCATTCGCCGAATTTACTGGCAACCCTTAGGAGAAACTGAGGAGGATTTCGATAACGTGTGTTCGCACTTGCATTCAAAAGGTTGATTGGTTAATTTTAGAATTTAATTAACCCGTAATTAGGGTAATTACCAACTTTTTCAAAATTTTATGATTTGTTGTTTGATGTGTGGTGTTCATCTATAAGTATGCAAAATTTCAAGTCTCTAACATGTATAGTTTCTGAGAACGGGCTCTGTGACGGACAGACAGAGGAGCGAGACGAATAGGGTTTCGTCAGATGAACGAAACCCTAAAAATGTCTTTTGGAGAAAAAATCCAGATTATGCTTTTCTTATAATGCCATCTCTTTCAAAATACATATTTAGGATTTTTTTTGTCTTCATTGGTATTCGAGTCTTTTTTCTTTTGTAGTGATATCGATGTTTAGGGAGAAATTTTCCGGAAACTTTTTACAAAGTATTCGTTTGAATTGTATAAATACACAAATTTAAAAGTAAAGACATACCCATCAAGACTGAGCGCATAGAGCTTGGAAAAATTTTCAGACGATTGTCAACTTTTCAAACTCAACTTATATTTTAGGTCAAATATAACATCAACAAAAGAGAATAAAACTTGTTTCGGTAAAATATTGATCAATAGCGATCGATGTTGACTTTTGATTTTGTCTTATACAGGGTGATGAAAAAAAGATTGAACAAACTTTAATAGCTGGATTGATCTCGTAATTTAGAATCTTGAACAGGTGACGAGATCTTCATAGCAAACTTGGAGGACTTTGCACCCTCGACGGATTTTACATGCACCAGGTGCCATTAGATGCCATGGCAGATTTTTAGCTAGCGGTGAGCCCCGAACCCACGACCTCTTGGCTACGAGTACGATGCTCTGCTAACTGGACCACCACTGTAACTTGCTGGAAGAATTACCGCCTCAACTTTCAGCAGGGCCATGCGAGGTGGGGGGGCGAAGGGGGAAGTCTCCCCGGGCGCGGAAATTGAGGTGGCGCCAAATTTATTCTAATACCTCTTTTTTTGTAAAAAGAAATTGTATGTTTACATATTGGGATTTTTTTCCCCAATGGAAGTACGTATATTTTTCATTTCAAAGTTATTGCATTGTCTTTTACGCCCCCCCCCCCTCCACCGAAATACAAATTTATGAATAAAGGCTTCTTTCTTTTCAAAATTTGTATTGGATCTTCGTCTTAATCTCTTTTGTTAACGTTCTCTTTTCTGAGTTTGTGCTTTTGACAAAAACATCTGCTCTCAAAATAGCACGGGGTTTCTTTCTTGGAATATAAAAGGGTTCCAAACTGTTATACTGTACTGTTAAATACATTTTTTCTACACCCATTTTCTAGATCCCCTTTGTCAAAATATAAGTGCAATTTTCTCTTATGTTATTTAGTTTTTTGAAATTTCTGAATTAAAAGTAAACCTAATGTAAACGCGAAATATGTATTCAGTAAAATTTGTTTCTGTTTCTGCACTTTTTAATTTTGTGACACCTGTCACAAAGAAAATTTGGGAAAAGTGGATGGGGAGGGGGGAGGGGGGGGGCTCCAAATTGAAACTGTGCCCTGGGCGCTGTTTTCTCTTCGCATGCTGCTGACTTTCAGCTATAGCTTCTGCTTCTTCTGTTTTGCTCCTTGCACTGTGTGCGTACTTGAGCTTGAAGCGAGTAGTTTCACATCTTATTATGCTTTATTATTATTTTGAAATAATATTATTTTATATGCAATAAAATAAATGCAATCGGTCAACTAGGTATCCTGGACAATTCTAGCCAACATCATTCACTCAGGCAACCTTTTGTCATCAACCTCCGTTATGCGATTGTATTTAGGACGTTACACAGCTCAACATAATAAACTCAGGTAAAGGAACTCCATTAAACTATGCATCTGTGTGTGACTATACTTTATTATTATTATGAAATAATATTATTTCATATACAATAAAATAAATAAAATAATAAATAAGAATTATTATATGCATCGTTTAATGGGGTTCCTTTATTTGAGATTTATTCTGTTGAGCCGCGTAAAATCGCCTACTGGATTTTAATGTCTTAAATGTTATCTGGGTGAATGGTGTCGGCCAGAGTTGTCCAGAATAGCTCAGTTTGTATAGTGTTTGTATATTATGCCAGTAATCCTGGGTTCAACTTCTGCCTGAATACTTCAGCACTCAGTTAAAAAATTCCACTCCTGCAATTTTATTTTATCAATCAATATGATTAAGATTAAAAAAAAAAAAAGAGTGTTAAAATGTTTCATATATTCAAAAAGTCAGATTTTTCTGGCGTATTGAACAAGTTTCTACTTTATCAAATGCATTTTTTACGAACTTCCTGCTATTTATTTTACTGTTTTAATTTTACTTACAATAGACTCAAAATTAATTTATGCATATCTCAGAAGTCGTATATCACTGCTCTTTATATTATAAAAGTTACTATATGGTAAAAATAATTTTCATAGAATACTAGATATTTTTAATGCGATGTGCGTCAAACAATCAATAAATCCAGGAAAGTAGAAGTTAAATAGCATTGGCTGAGAATCAAAAGTATCCTCATGTACGGTATTTTGATGGAAAGAAAATAAAATTCAAGCCCATTTATTGGAAGATTGTTCAGCAAATCTGTGTCACTATTTAAACAGCTGTATTTGAACTGCGTGAAGAAAAAATATTAACAATTCTATATTTCTAATTTCTAAACACAGAAAAAAATTGCACTAATCCATATTTGGTTGGAAAAAAATCGTATGCCAAATTACCAACTTCTGTATCTAGACTTATAAAGTAATTTATATCTACCCTATGTATATAAAATCCTAGCAAAACTAATTTGTAAAAGTATTTTATGAAACGACTGATTAAACGAATGTATGTTAAATGCGGTATGTTTGTAAAACGCTGACGTTAATTTAATTTTAGTATGTTGTTACAGTCCCTTAAGAGTGTTTTTTATTGAAGAAAATGTATATAGCATTTACAGTTATTTTACGGGGTTGTGCAAAAGAATACGAAACTATAAAACGAATATATGTTAAATGCGGGGATTGTAGAATGCTGACGGTAATGTAACTTTAGTATGTTGTTACAGTCATGTATAGCATGTTTTTTCTTAAAGATGGTGTATATAGCATTTATAGTTATTTAAAGGGCAACAGAAAATAATTCGAATATATGAAACTAATATCTGTTAAATGCGGGATTTGTAGAACACTAATAGTAATGTAATTTTAAAATGCTGTTACAGAGTTAGAGTGTTTTTTCTTGAAACGAATATATATAAATATTTTATGAAACAAAGATATGTAAAACGAGGTGTTCGGAGAACGCGGATGTTAATGTAATTTTAGTATTTTGTTACAGTCACCTACAGCATGTTTTTTCTTGAAGAGGGTGTATATAGCACCTATAGTTATTGTACAGGACGCACAAAAGAATCCGATCACAGTACCGTCTATGGGCGGTAATTACTCAAAATGTCTTTTAGTGTCATTGTATTATTGAAAACTACGAAATTTGTATATGTTACTAAAGCTTACTGAGGCATGTTTGCCATTGAAAATATGGGATGTAATATTTATAGTTCTTTTACAGGGCAACACAAAACAATACATAACTTATGAAGCTCTATGTATCTTTATGTGTATAAGTGTGTATTAGCGTTATCTTCAACTAACTTTTCGGAAACATTTTTAATTTATTTTGCATGGACGAATTTCGCGCAAATCTTCGGCAAAAGCTTCCGCCATTGTCAAATATATACAGGGTGTTGCCAAATTCGACCGACAAATTCAGAGGAGAGATAGTATGGATTAAAAGGATGAAAAATTACCATAGAACATGGGGTCGCAAACCACGTATTTAATCAAAAATACAGGGTGTTCTACCCTAACTCAATTTGGGTTGACGGTAATAACTTTCAGAAAACTGAAGTATATTATAATAAAACTTTTAATAGACATTCTCACCTTTGTTGTAAATGTATCAATATAAAAAAAAATGGTAGAAGTTTCCATTATACGCGCCAGCAGCATGCACTGGACGCTCCAAATTTTGGTCTGCGATTACCAGTTCATGCGGTATCATCGATTGCCTGAGCACCCTGTTTTTCCAGAACTTTTCGTGATGTTATAATATTTCACACAAAACAAGGTAGTACACATTGTTGCATTTTCATTGCAGTGTTCTTATTTTTCTGAAACCTATTGCTGTCAACGCGCCAACCAATGTTCAGTTAGGCTAAAACACCCTTTATTTGTGATTAAATAAGTGGTTTGTACTATGGCAATTTTTCATCCTCTTGATGCCTACTATCTACAGAGGGGCTAATTCGGAGAGGTGAACCTCTGAATTTGTCGGTCGAATTCGGCAACACCCTGAATAGAGATAATTTTTCACAGTATTTTCACACTGGTAGCGCACTGATGTAAAATTGCATAACTAAAGTTTTACAATTCTCAATTCTCAAAGTTTTACAATTCTCTTTTACAAAAACTCAATTTTCTAATTTGCCAATAACTCCCCCTAGTGAGGTACCTATGAATGAAGTTCAAATAAAACTTTTCTTTATGTTTCACTGTATGATGGCCGTATTCAAGATAAATATAGGCAGTACTAATTATAAACATGAAAAAAAGTTAATGTAAATATTTTTGGTCAGAACTCCTCATACGAGACAATTTTTTTAACCAAATCGCCGCAAAAAGTCCTTCCGGCCAGCGCCGCGAGGAAGAGGTAGCTTTCATATTCCTTATTTTAAAAAAGCCAACTTATATTATTCAAACACACGAAGCTCAATTTAGTGGAAACCGAATATAGGAGATTCAATAATAATTTTTATCAATACTAAATCATTATGAATGAGAATTTCGCGAAATTAGTCAGATTAGTCAGCTTTATCCAAGCTGCTTTTATTTAAAGCAACTTATATTTGGCTGCCAAATTCGGCAATTTCTTAAAGTGCCTGCCATTTTAAGATAACATGGTCGATGAGGCTAACCAGTGAACTTGGTCGAGACTTTAGTATTTGCTGTGCACATGCTCACTCACATCGGAATCGATTGATATATACGAGTGCTTTCGCAGGCAAAAAATGAGATTTTTCAAAATGTCACCCACATTAGATATTGAAATTGCTATATCTGAGCCATTTTTTAAGATAAAGACAAACAAAAAATGCTCCTGAATCCTTATATCAAGGTCAAATACTTAAGAAAGAAACCTTTTTCAATTTCTATTTTTTTTGCTCCTCACTTTAAATATATTTTTTTTCAATTTAATGGCCGCCATTTTGAAACAAGATGGCTGATGAAGCCGGCCAGCGAAATTGGTCGAGATATTGATGTATACTATCCACATGCCTTCTTACGTCGAAATAGGCGAATACGTGTGTTATCGCGTGACAAATACAAGATCGTTTCAAAATGTTAGCCATGCTAGAAATTCAAAGTGCTATAATTCAACCATTTTTTAAGATATAAACAAAAGAACAAATTTTCAGAAACAAAAACTGCTCCGGAATCTTTGTATCAAGGCCAAACACATAAAAAAAAATCTTTTTCATTTTCCAATTTTTAACTACCTCATTTTAAATTTTAAATTTAAATTTTTTTTTTAAATGGCAACCCTTTTGAAACAAGATGGCAAATGAAGCTGGCCAACGAACTCGGTCGAGACATTGGTATGTACTATGTACACACCAAGTTACATCCAAATCAGTTCATAAATACGCTTGTTATCGCGTGACAAAAATCAGGTTGTTTCAAAATGTCAGCCACAATAGAAATTCAAAATGCTATAACTCAGCCATTTTTATAGATATAGACGAAACAAAAACTGTTCCGGAATCTTTGTATTAAGGTCAAACACATACGAAAAAAATCGTTTCATTTTCTAATTTTTTGGTATCTGATTTTAAATTTTAAATTTTTTTAAATTTTTTAAATGGCCGCCATTTTGAAACAAGATGGCGGATGAAGCTGGACAACGAACCCGGTCCAGATATTTGTATGTAGTATGTACCAAGGTACATCCAAATCGGTTCATAAATACGTCCGTTATCAAGTGACAAAATCAGGACGTTTCAAAATGTCAGCCACGCTAGAAATTCAAAATGCTATAACTCAGCCATTTTTTAAGATATAGACGAAACAAAAACTGCTCCAGAATCTTTTTATCAAGGTCAAACACATAAGGAGAAAATATTTTGTCAATTTTCAATTTTTTGGTAGCACATTTCAAATTTAAATTTTTCTTAAAAATTTAAATGGCCGCCATTTTTAAACAAGATGGCGGATGAAGCTGGCCAACGAATTCGGTCGAGACATTGGTATGTACTATGTATAAACGAAGTTACATCGAAATCGGTTCATAAATACGTCTTTTATCGCGTGACAAAATTCAGGACTTTTCAAAATGTCAGCCACACTAGAAATTCAAAATGCTATAACTCAGCCATTTTTTAAGATATACACGAAACAAAAACTGCTCCTGAATCTTTGTATAAAGGTCAAATACATAAGTAAAAAATATTTTTCCATTTTCACTTTTTTGGTGCCACATTTCAAATTTTCAAATTTTTAAAAAATTTTAAATGGCCGCCATTTTGTTTCAAAATGGCGGATGAAGCTGGCCAACGAACTCGGTCGAGACATCGGTATGTACTATGTACATACCGAATTACATCCAAATCGGTTCATAAATACCAGAGTTACAGTGTGACAAAGGTCAGATATATGTATATATATATATATATATCCATCTACATGTATGTATATATATATATGTATATATATATGTCAATTTTGAGCGGAGGGTGGTTTCGGTCTCTGGGAGTCATGATCGATGAAAATATACCAAAATTTTTTGAAATCGCTTTCCTCCGAACGGCTGCAATAGGTAGCTTTTTGTAATGCTACCTAAAAAATGAATGCCTTGCAGAAATTCACTCGCTCCGGGACGGGCTGAGCTGGGGCCGAAATTTTAACTTTTTCCGAGCCGGGTCGGTCTCAGGCCGAACTTGTAACCTTTTCACCAGGCCGGGCTCGGGCCTGTATCGCGGGCCTGGAAATTTCGGCCCGTGCAGACCTCAACTTCCTGTTACCCTTTGCATTTCGCAAAACTTCGATATTGTCTAATTTTTGTGTAAAGGGTGAGTATTCATATTCTTTCACATTAGTAGAATGATTTTAGAAGTCTTTTGTATGAAAATTCTCAAGGAATTATTCCTCCAGTCCCAGTTAGAGTCCTGAACAGGTCAGGGTATACTCGGCACGAACCTGACAAAAAAAAAAAAAAAAAAAAAAAAAAAAAAAATATATATATATATATATATATATATATCAACGGGAAACTTGACCCAAAGCCAACACATTTTTAACCCGAAACCGAAATATTCACACCGGAATCCCAACCGAATCGTAAGTGAAAGAAAATAAATCTCTATTTCAATACAGTTATGGAAAAGTAGTCCACATTTCTATATCTTTATCTTTTTATATACAATTTTACACATATGCACTCATTAATATTCAGTATATAGTTCTTTTTTTGTGTGAAAAATATTCTGGACTTTCTTTCGAAAAATCAGGTCAACCGACCCCAGCACGAACGAGTCAAAACCTAACCTGAAACCGACCCGAATATCCGACCCGCAATGAAAAAAATTAGCGTCATCCCGATTTGAAACGACCGCGGGATCAGGTCGGTTCGTGTTCGGGTGACATCGTGTTACGCGACTCGATACAGGACTTTGAGTCTCAGTGCACACTACAGTGTGTGGTACTATAACAACTAGATTTAAAAAAAACCATTCAAATTGTATATATTTGTCTTATTTAGTGTCAAAATAGCTAAACACAATTGAATGGGTGAGTGGAAATAGGATAACATTCCAGATGATATAAATTTTAAGGAAACATATGCATTTATGTAAAAAAAAAAAAAAATTAGAGAAATGTTCATCATTATTTGACTGTAGATCTAGTCATCAGTTCATCCTATAAATTTCAAACGAAATTACTGATTCATTTATTAATTACTATTAATGAAACCACCTCGTTTCATTTTTAGGGTTTTGTTCATCTGACGAAACCCAATTCGTCTCACTCCTCTGTCTGTCTGTCACACAGCCCGTTCCCAGGAACTATATAGAATGTTGGACACTTGAAATTTTGGATTCTTATAGCTGAACACCTCACTTTTAAAGACAAACCAAAAAAAGTAATATATTTCCCCTCTGAGCTCTAACTTGTGTATTTTAAGCTTTTTTTTTCTAACTGAGCCCCTAATTAAGTTGAAGACTTGAAATTTTGGATACTTATATCTGAACACCTCATATCAAACGACAAATCATAAAATTTTGAAAAGTCTTATATTTACCCCTCTGGGCTGTAACTTGTGTATTTTAAGCAATTTTTCTAACTCAGCCCCTAATTTAGTTGGAGATTTGAAATTTTGAATACTTAAAGCAGAACACTTGCAATCACACGAACAATCATAAAATTTTCAAAAAGTCTTATAATATTTACCACTCCGGGCTCTAATTTCTGTATCTTTAGCAATTTTTCTAACCTCCACCCTTTTCACCGGGGTGCACTTTTCTAACTTTTGCCGACATTCCTTTGACAACTCTTTCATATTATGCACCATAGCCGTACATATTTTAGTTCCATTTTTACCACTAGGGGGCGCCTACCTATCTCGGGTGATATGGCCCCTATCCCCTCGACTAATATATCTACGGATAGTTTGTAAAACGGAGTTTCGTTCCGTTAGAGGTTTGTTCAGAACAGAGTGCGCCCCCTCGTTGCGAAATGTGGTACTAACAGATTTTGCAAAAAGATAAAGTGTTTCGAAAGGAATATTAAACGAAAACCTCTGTGCGATCTGTGATCACACTTACCCACTTGTTCAGATTTTTGGGAATGTTATCCTTTTTCCACTCACCCATTCAATTGAAAAATGGAAATTGCTCCTGTAGATCCTATTTGGGAGACGTTCAAAACCAAAAATAAAAATCTTCTTTAAAATTCTATGCAGCGTTTAGAAATAAATTCTTTAGAACAATAAATTTTCTGTAATATATCAGGGAATTACAAAATAAATGACGAATATATATT
This sequence comes from Maratus speciosus, assembly GCA_963932465.1. Classification (NCBI taxonomy): domain Eukaryota; kingdom Metazoa; phylum Arthropoda; class Arachnida; order Araneae; family Salticidae; genus Maratus; species Maratus speciosus. The sequence goes on along the minus strand of OZ010796.1, from coordinate 487,885,235 downwards.
AAGATATAAGAGCTTTGTGTGAAAAGTTTAAAAAACTCTCGCAAGAAAAAGGAAGTGTGAGAAGAAATTCTTGAAAACAAAAAAGTTGTTATTAGTCTTCAAAAGCAATTTTACTGCCGTCTAGCAAGTCGCTTCACCCAGAGATTACGTAAGCGGTGATTCAGCAAAATAAGATGGAAAGATGACATAATTATGAAACTTTGCGGCGATGTTCCAATTTTTGAATTCCTCACAATTAAATATGTCTGAGTGAGGGAAAAAAATATATGCATTTAGCCGAATTATGTACTTGAGGTTTTGCGAATTCATTTCTTTATATATTTTGAATGGAATTTGGTTTTTCTTTCTTTTTTTTATGAAGTGAAATTATAAGATTTTCACTTACTACACCTTGTAAAGCTGAAAAATATTCTTTTTTTTTCTCTCTCTTACTCCTTAAATAATAAAAATTGCACTTTTTTAATGCATTTTGTAAGGAATTATTTCAGATTTCTAGAAAAAGTTTTGCTAAGTATATCGACGAATACTGGCGGAACGAAGGATAAAGTGGTCACTCTAAGGTTTGATGAATTTTTATGATACCTTTTTATTCAGTAAAGTTATAAAAACAAATACCAATAGTAACTATAATAACTGTAGTTTCAATGTTTCAATTGCTATTTTACTTTTTTTTAATTTATTTTAATATGTACGCGTTACTTAAAAAAAAAAAAAAAATACAAAATGACCACTTTGCCCGACTAGGCTGGACAAAGTGGCCAGTTTAGGTAAATGAACAAATCACATTGATTTAGGATGTATATTTAATCAATACAAGCTAAAGTTAATGCACATTAAGAATAAGTATTATGTTTCGTAATATTTTAAATATTAAATCCTTCCAAAATAAAGTAAACAGTAATGAGTATCAATATGATGAATGTAAGAGTACAAGAATCCCACAGCAGACATGCAGACTCCAAATGTCGAAAGTAAGCCTTTCTTTGAAGAAGTTATTGCCCCGACCTGTCTTTTTTTCTTTCAAAGAAAAAAGTATACTTACTTAAGGTTGTTCTCAAATCCAAAGGGGCAACTTCATGACATAAGTTTGAATTCATTTTTATTCGGAAACGCATGAAACTGGCACGCATTTTTATTCAGAAACTATGTGATCGAAAGACATTTTCAGTTTTATTGTGAACGCGAAAGATCTTACCGAAAAATCTGTCAAAGTGGGCGTTTTGAACCGAATTTCCGGACGAAAGGAGAAAAAACAGTCATCGAAGGAAGAAAAACGCCATATCACGTGATCAAAATCGCTTATAACTCGATAGGTAATTTATCTATCAAAATATGGAAAACTCATTTCGATTCAAATTGCTTCCATAGTCAGGATTGCCAATTTTATACGTATACGTTTAAAAATGAGTCCGTCATTGTGTCGGAAAGTTTCGTGCTTGTTGAGCAGTGAACTTGAGAACAGCCTTAAGTATAAATAAGTAGTATTTTGTTAATAATAATGAATAAAAAATCGTTTCCGCGCAAATTAGCCATTTTGCCCGATCCCTTTGAGGCTACTTTGCTCGGAATGACGCCATAACAAAAAGTGTGGCCTAGCGCCTAGCATTTAATCTACATGACTTAGCGTTTTCAAACACACATCATTTAAAAGGTTATTTCATACTGATAAAACAGCATAAGAGCACATAATTATAAGACTACATATTATTTAGCTATAATCAAGAAATTGTACCACTAACCTAAAATTAAAAATGTAAAAAAAAAAATAAAAAAATAAAATGAGTTAAAAACTAGAGCTGTGACAATTATTTCGCCCTGTTCCAGCGTGCCTTATACAGCGGAAACTCAAATGGCTGCATCGCCCTCGCTGACCACATTGCCTTTTCTTCTCCTGTATCAAGAATTAGCATGTAGCGAATACAAATTAAAGCCAAAAACTCGTTTTTGCTGATTGCTTTACATAATAGTGTGTTATGTTATCAAATGTTGCAGTAAAAATTATTTTTAATTATATTATTTTAATACTATTGTTAAGTGAAAATTGATTATATCCGATTGAGGCAAAATATATACATATACTTGAACTATGTACTGGAAGTATTGCAAATTTATTACTAGTTTATATGTTGAAGGGAATTTGCTTTATCTACACTAACAAAAGAAAGTTTCGCTCTGTGTGCGTGTGTGTGTGTGCGCGCGCGCGCGATGGCTAGGAAAATCTACCGCAAGTACAAGGCTGAAAATTTGTGTGAGTGTAGTCCAAGAAATGTCCGTATGCAGCTGAGATTCAGAATTTTAATTTTTTGTTAATTAATCGAGATATTAATTAAAATAGCGACAATGAACTCACATCAAAAACTCATCTCTTTCCCTCCGAGCCCAGAATAGCACTCGCGCATGCCCAGAACCAGAACCCGATTTACGCATCGGCAGGAAACGATAAGAGCTGAACGTGCGGTTTCTTTCTTTCTTTCTTTTTTTTTTTTTTTTTTCATAGTTTTGCTTTACCCTAAATCGACGATTAAAATTGGGAGATATATTCGGAAAAATCGTACTCTTACATCTCAAGTTACACAATCAATTCGAAAGAATATCGCACTTAACCCTTTCAAAAAACTTTAAAAGGGCCGTTTTTCGGAAAAGCGCTTTTGCCCATTTTTGAAACGCCCCTCCGGGGTGCAATTTTAGAGATGCCGACAAACTAAAAGTATCTTCTTAAAGCTGAAACATTCTTCTAATCGTTGGTGCAATCGGTTTTAAAAAATACTAATTTTACTCCTTTCAAAAGGTCACTTCGCGCCTCACAGAGACGATATTTTTTCGACGCTAAAAGTAAATAAACAGCTATATTAGGTAGCTTTCATTACAAAAAGCTACCTATTGCAGCCGTTCGGAGGAAAGCGATTTCAAAAAACTTTGGTATATTTTCATCGATCATGACCCCCAGACCCCGAAACAACCCTCCGTTCAAAAGTTGATCTATATATATGTATATATATATATAACCATTAATTAAACATAACCTACCACCATCAAAAACACTATAATATTATGAATTAAAGCTGTAAGTATTAAAAAAAATTCAATTAATTTATTATAAGATTTATTATGGAAGAAAAAGAAAGAAAAAAAAAGTGGACACCGACAAATAATGGAAAAGCTTATATATTGAATTACGTTGTCAAGGGCACAGAATTCAATGATATAAGCAATATGGTAGTTTTCTGTGAGAAAAATAAGCTAAAGCTAAAAATTATTTTCCCCTGTGCCCAAACAACCATTAAAATCAAGTGAATTGATTAAAAATGAAAACAGAATAGAAACAAATAATATGAAATGGAAGAATCAATAAAACCTATTTAAATATTTATAGGATATAAAATAGAAATAATAAACACCATACCGATTAATATTTCAGTATTTTACAAATATCCACGCGCACATGGCTACCAAAATATCATAAAGATTAAGGTGAATAAAACAGTTAAGAAATCACAGTAATTGATACCAAAGGATGCAGTTAATACATTTTGAAATAAATTTTGAAATACCATGTTAAATACATTTAATATAATATAAAATAAAATAAATAGAAAGTAATTATATTATTTAAAATGCACTATTAAATTAATTAATAACTGTTTAACAATATCGTCAAAATTTAGCTAAAAATTCCCCCTGGTGTAGTAAATTATAACTGAAATGGAGCTAGAAAAATTAAAAAAATATATATATCCATATATATATATATCTGATCTTTGTCACACTGTAACTCTCGTATTTATGAACCGATTTGGATGAAACTCGGTGTGTACATAGTACTAGTGATGGGCGATTCTCGAGAATTCGACAATCGAGAAAAATCGTCATCTTAAAAAATCACAATCGATACAGCCATCGATTAATTCATAGAATCTACAATCGAGATGTTTTACAATCGATTATAACGAGAAAAGCTAAAAACAGTTATTGGAAAACTTAGCTATTATTCTGGCCGAGAATTTCATAGTAGTGATAGGGCTTAGTGATGGGCGATTCTCGAAAATTTACCAATCGAAAAAAATCGTTATCGTAAAATACACAATCGATACAGTCATCGATTACTTTCAAGAATTTACAAAGGAGATGTTCTAGAATCGATTATTGAAATCATTGTTTTTACATATATATAAGGCAGATTTTATTAAATATAGGGTAACTGAAAACAGATGGAATAAAAAAACAACAAACCAAAGGGAAACTATAAAGGAGCCATAAGACTGGAAAAGTCTTGTAAGGGTGCCCCCTGGTTGAAAAAAAGCTGAAAAACGCGAGTAGCTATGAAGCGGTAAGGGGAGTTTAAGTATCAAAAATTAGAATTTTTCGGCAATTAGCACCAAAATGGCCAAAGAAATAAGAATCAAAAGCACCCCCTAGTGGCAGAAATATGAACTAAAGGATGATAAAAGGGATCAAAATTTTTTATTGATTTTGCTACGTCATTTGAGATTGGATCTTTAATTTCCCCATTTTTATAAAGTCTTCGACTGGAATACATTAAACGAAATCTCGCGGGGAGCAAAGTAGGAGGGAGGGGCAAGGAAAGTGCATAATATGAATAAGTGGTCAGAGGACTTTCCAACGATATGGCACATGAGGGGTGTCGGCTAAATTTAGTAAAGTGCCCCCGCTCGGGGGCAAAGTAAAGGGAGGGGCGCGGGCGATATATAAAATGAAATAGTAGTCACAGAGCTTTCCAATGATATATCACATGAGGGGTGTCAGCAAAAGATAGAAAAGAGTCCCAACTCCCAGGATTCCAATTATCGCCCCCCCCCCTCCCCCGAAATATACCCTGCCCATCCTTCTCTTTGAAATTTCCATATATTAAAAATTATTTATCGGAGGGCTCCGTAAAAAAAATCCGATCTAAAATGTTTAAAAACGCTACGATTTCAAAAAAGTTCGAAAAGTGCCTCTCTCGGGGCGCCAAACTAAGGAAGGAAGAAGAAAGGTTCATAACATGAAAGAGTAACTTTGCGATGATAACCGAAAACTTTCCGATGATAGATCAAATGACTGGTCCAAAAAAAGTTTGAAATCTACCCCTCCCACGTGGGTTCCCTCTTTTATCCTAGAATAAACCCGGAAATCACGCAGCCCCACTTTTAAAATTTTATATTTAATAAATAATATTTATCGGAGAGCTCCATTAAAAAACCTCATTTAACGATATTTATTGTAGAAATCTCTACAATTAAAATAAAGTCACCCCCCCCCCACCCAGAACCCCTTCCGGAATTCAACTCTGGGAGGAGACAGGTTCATAATATGAAAGAGTGGTGAAAGGACTTTCCGATGATATGTCAAGGAGAGGTTTGGTAAAAGTTTGAAAATTACCTCCCCCCCCCCCGCCTCCCTTTGTGCACTCTCGCGCACCCCAGAATTCACTCACCTTCCTCTTTGAACTTTTTATATTTAATAAATAGTATTTATCTGAGTCTCCAGGTATGGGGCAGCTTGGCAGAGCTAAAATAAGAGAAACATTGAAAATTCGGGGCAAAATGACACTAAATTTAACAGTAAAGTTTGAAACTAGGACTATATAGAACTGAATACATAAACCACTATGCTTCATAACCCACATCGGTTAATAGCAATAAAATGATAAGTGCCAGTTAAACTGATGGCATTGAGCTCACAGGTTATTAACACTAACTGTATATTATACTCTTATTTCAAAGAATAATGTCCCTCAAAAAATAAATGAAGGGAAATATCCCCCGTTTTCCCCTTTTATACTTAACCAATGAACCTCCAAATCTAATCAGGGAAACTCCTTAACTATAATAAATCAATATATCAAATTTGAAGCAAATCAGATAATTCTGCATGAAAAAAAAGAAACATATCGCTAAATTAAGGGTGGTCTAACCCCTTTAACCCTTTTATACTTAACTAATGAACCTCCAAATTTAATCAGGAAAGCTCATTATCAGAACAAACATAGAAAAAAAATTAAAGTAAATTGAATAATTCTCCATGAAAAACCCATTTATCTAAATTAAGGAGGGGGGTCTACCCCCTTTCCCCCCTTTATACTTAACTAATGAACCTCCAAGTTTAATCTGGGAAGCTCCTTAACATAATAAACCGGTATACCAAATTTGGAACAAATCGAGTAATTCTGCATGAAAAACCCATTTATCTAAATTAAGTGGGGGACCAGCCCCCCTTCTCCCCCTTTATCCTTAACCAATGAACTTCCAAGTTTAATCAGGGAAGCTCCTTAACATAATAAACCGGTATACCAAATTTGGAGCAAATCAAATAATTCTCCATGAAAAGCCCATTTATCTAAATTAAGGGGGACCAGCCCCCCTTCTCCCCCTTTATACTTAACCCGTAAACCTCCAAATCTAATCAAGGCAACTTCTTAACGTAATAAACCGGTATACCAAATTTGGAACAAATCGAATAATTCTGCATGAAAAACCCATTTATCTAAATTAAGGGGGGGGGGCGGACCAGCCCCCCCTTCTCCCCCTTTATCCTTAACCAATCAACTTGCAAGTTTAATCAGGGAAACTCCTTAACATAATAAACCGGTATACCAAGTTATGAGCAAATCAAATAATTCTGCATGAAAAGCCCATTTATCTAAATTAAGGGAGGGGGGGTTCTAGCCCCCTTCTCCTCCTTTATACTTAACCCGTAAACCTCCAAATCTAATTAAGGCAACTTCTTAACATAATGAACCGGTATACCAAATTTGGAGCAAATCCTATAATTCTGCATGAAAAACCCATTTTACTAAATTAAGGAGGAGGTCTAACCCCCTTTCCCCCCTTCATACTTAACTAATGAACCTCCAAGTTTAATCAGGGAAGCTCCTTAACATAATAAACCGGTATACGAAATTTGGAGCAAATCGAAGAATTCTGCATGAAAAACCTATTTATCTAAATTAAAGAGGGGGGGAGGGATCAGCCCCCCTTCTCTCCCTTATCCTTAACCAATGAACCGTGAAAACTAAACAGCGGAACGCCTTATCAGAATGAACATAAAAAAAATTGAAGCAAATCGTACATTTTAATCAAGAGTTATCGCGTTACGTACATACATACGTACGTACAGTACATGCATACACACAGAACCGACGGGTACATTAGCTCTCAGGCTTAGATAGCCTGTGAGCTAAAAAGTGATTGGATAAGCAGATGGACTCCTTTGAGAAATTATGACTTAAACCAGAAATGCGGTAAGTTTGACTGTGAAAGCTTCATTTCCATCTCGCATTTCGGCAAATCTCATCTCGATGATTTTTCCAGCATTTCGACGCTTCCAGATGGGAATCTGCTCGATGGTTGGTTCTCTCGCGGTTTTAAACCTTTCGGGATGGGAAGTCTCTCGAGAGTTTCCTCTCGCCCTTTTCAACCTTTCCCGATGGGAAGCCTCTCGCTTGTTACTCTCGTCCTTTTCGAAATGTCCCAATGAAAAGCCTTTCGAGGATTTCTCTCGCGCTTTTCAACATTTCGCTATGAGAAGCTTTTCGAGGATTTCTCTCGTCCTCGGCAGAGAAGAAAAGTAAGAAAATTTATCGAGAGTACCAAGGGACGAGATAGAGAAAAAGGCATGACAATGAGCTGTGAAATGAAGACCTAATTTTCAAAGTTTCTCTTATTTTAGCCCTACAAAGATGTCACATACCTGGAACCCTCCGATAAAAATTATTTATTAAATATAAAATTTTCAAAGAGGAAGGTGGGTCGGGTGATTTCGAGGGAGGAGGACGTGAGAGTGGACTCATGGGGTGCAATTTTAAAAATTTTACCGAACCCTTCCTGTGGCATATAATCGAAAAGCCCTTTGACCACTCTTTCATACTATGAACCTTTCTTCGCCCAAAGGGGGGTGGGGAAGGGGCGAACAAATTTTTAAAACCGTAGCCGATTTCTATAATAAATTTAAATATCACTTTAAATATGGGTTTTTTATGCAGTCTTCCGGTAAATATTATTTATTGAACATAAAAATTTTAAAGTGGCGGCTGTGTGAATTCCGGGGTGAAAGAGTGGGCCCACGGGGGCAGAGAGGGGGAGCAATTTTCAAACTTTTTTTGGACCAGTCATGTGATATGTCATCGGTAAGCTTTCGGATGACTCTTTCATATTATGAGACTTTCTTCCTCCCCTCCCCAATTTGCCCCCACTGCGAGGGTAGTTTTTTCCGCTTTTATCATTTTAGATCGGATTTTTTTATGAGCCCTCCGCTAAATATTATTTATAATATATGAAATTTCAGGACACTTTTCCAAGTTTAGCCAAGACCCCTCATGTGACATATCGTTAGAAAGGTTTGTGACTACTTATTAGTGCTATGCACTTCCGGTGGTCGCCCCCCCCCACTTTGCCCCCCCGGAGGACACTTTTCCAAATTTAGTCAGTACCCCTCTTATGAGATATCGTTGAAAAGGTCTGTGACTACTTATTGATGTTATGCACTTCCGGTGACAGTCCCCCCACTCTTTGCCCCCCCCCCCTGGGGGACACTTTTTCAAATTTGGTCAAGACCCCTCGTGTGAGATATCGTTGGAAAGGTCTGTGACTACTTATTGATGTTAAGTACCTACGGTGTCCCCACCACCACTTTGCCCCCCCCCGGGGCACTTTTCCAAATTTAGCCAAGACCCCTCATGTGAGATATCGTTGGAAAGGTCTGTGGCTATTTATTGATGTTATGCACCTCCGGTGACAGTCTCCCCCAATTTGCCCCTCCCGGGGGACACTTTTTCAAATTTAGCCAAGACCCCTCATGTGAGATATCGTTGGAAAGGTCTGTGACTACTTATTAGTGCTATGCACTTCCGGTGGTCGCCCCCCCATTTTGAACACCCCGGGGGACACTTTTCCAAATTTAGCCAAGACCCCACATGTGAGATATAGTTGGAAAGGTCTGTGACTACTTATTGATGTAATGCACCTCCGGTGACCGCCCCCCCCCCCACTTTTCCCCCACGGGGGTGTTTTTCTAAATTTAGCCGAGACCCCTCATGTGACATATTGTTGGAAAGGCTTATGACCACTTACTCATGTTATCCACCTCCCGCACCCCTTCCCCCCCTTTCCCCCCACGGGAGGGCATTTTTATAAATTCAGATCCAGACTTCTCATGTGACATATGGTTGGAAAGGCCTAAAGACCTGTGACGACTTAATCATATTATGCAGATGCTGTGCCCCTTCGCTCGCTTTGACCCCTCCCCCAAGAGATCTGGTCCGACGTTCATTCGTTTCGATATTATATTTTTTACAAGATTTTGTAGTGCGTGCACACCACACCCGCCTGCTATCATATACCAGTGCCGTATATAGCGGGTAACCTGTTCGTGATTTCATATTACAAGATTACGTATAAATTAGGGGCCCCAATTAAAGGAGGGGCCCGCTAGCGGTCGAAGTCACCTAGTCTTTATTAACATCGACTCTTTCCAGTTCACCCGCAGACTATTCTTGATAAATGTATGACGTATATAATACATAATATATGATTTATAAAAGAAATTTGCAAACTGTAGTCATCGAGAAAAAATTTATACAATCGAAAAATATCGAGATGTCCATACAATCGAGAAAATCGAGAAAAACATCTCGTTATCGCCCATCACTACATAGTACATACAAATGTCTCGACAGAGTTCGTTGGCCAGCTTCATCCGCCATCTTGTTTCAAAATGGCGGCCATTTAAATTTTTAGAAAAAAATTTAAATTTGAAATGTGGTACCAAAAAATTGAAAATTGAAAAATATTTTTTTCGTATGTGTTTGACCTTGATACAAGGATTCCGGAGCAGTTTTTGTTTCGTCTATATCTTAAAAAATGGCTGAGTTATAGCACTTTGAAATTCTAGCGGGGCGGACATTTTGAAACGACCTGATTTTTGTCACGCGATAACAGGCGTATTTATGAACCGATTTGGATGTACCTTGATGTATACATAATACGTACCAATTTCTCGACCGAGTTCGTTCGCTAGCTTCATCCGCCATCTTGTTTCAAAATGGCGGCCATTTAAAATTTTTTTTAATTTAAAATTTAAAATGAGGTACCAAAAAAATTGGAAAAGGAAAAAGATTTTTTTGTATGTGTTTGACCTTAATACAAAGATTCCGGAACAGTTTTTGTTTCTTCTATATCTAAAAAAATGGCTGAGTTATAGCATTTTGAATTTCTATTGTGGCTGACATTTTGAAACAACCTGATTTTTGTCACGCGATAACAATCGTATTTATGAACTGGTTTGGATTTAACTTGGTGTGTACATAGTACATACCAATGTCTCGACCGAGTTCGTTGGTCAGCTTCATTCGCCATCTTGTTTCAAAAGGGCTGCCATTTAAAAAAAAAATTAAATTTTAAATTTAAAATGAGTTATCAAAAAATTGAAAAATGAAAAAGATTTTTTTTTATGTGTTTGACCTTGATACAAAGATTCCGGAGCAGTTTTTGTTTCGTATATATCTTAAAAAATGGTTGAATTATAGCACTTTGAATTTCTAGCATGGCTGACATTTTGAAACGATCTGATATTTGTCACGTGATAACACGCGTATTTATTAACCTATTTCGATGTAAGAAGGCATGTGGTTAATATATCGTAATGTCTCGACCAAGTTCGCTGGCCAGCTTCATCAGCCATCTTGTTTCAAAATGGAGGCCATTAAATTAAATAAAAAATTATATTTAAAGTGAGGTGCAAAAGAATTAGAAATTGGAAAAGGTTTCTTTCTTAAGTATTTGACTATGATATAAGGATTCCGGAGCATTTTTTGTTTTGTCTTTATCTTAGAAAATGGCTCAGATATAGCAGTTTGAATTTCTAATGTGGGTGACATTTTGAAAAATCTGATTTTTTGCCTGCGACAGAACTCGTATATATCAACCGATTCCGATGTGAGTGAGCATGTGCACAGGAATTACTAAGGTCTCAACCAAGTTCACTCGTTAGCCTCATCCACCCTGTTGTCTTAAAATGGCAGGAACTTCAAGATATCGCCGAATTTGGCAACCAAATATAAGTTACTTTAAATAAAACCAGCTTGGATAAAGCTGACTAATTTCGCGAAATTATCATTCATAATGATTTAGTATTGATAAAGATTAGGATTAAATCTCCTATAATCAGTTTCCACTAAATTGAGCTTCGTGTGTTTGAATAATATAAGCTTGCTTTTTAAAAATAAGGAATATGAAAGCTACCTCTTCCTCCCGGCACTGGCCGGAAGGACTTTTTTAAACACAATCTTTTTATAGAACATCTCGATAAACCAGATTTCCATCACCTATAAAAATTTCGAAACGTTTCGGACGTCTAGAAATATATTTTACAAAATAAAATGTGTGAAAATTTCGACGAAAACAGTAAAAGCCGAGTGTTTCGGCGCGGTTTCGCTCGCTTTCGGCTTACGTTTTCACTACTAAATATATGTATTTTTTCACGAAATTTTAAAAAGCGCTCAGATACAGTCATATTTATAACCTATTAAAATTTCAGAGAATTCGGATGGTAAGAACTATTTATTTTGTTGGTTCAGAAAATATAACATATAGGAGAGAAATAATGAGTTCCAATTTAAAAAAATTCTGCCATATATTAAGAAAAAGAAATGAAAAAGAAAAATAACAGAAGAAAACACTGCTTTTTAGAACTGAATATCCATATCTGAGTATTAAAATTATACACAGGCTTTGGACGACAAGAAATGTATTTTTTTTTAACGTTGAATCGTCCCCGCTCCTTTCTCGTTGCAGTTATTTCAACCCCTTTCACCACTAAAAATCAGGTTTCTTTTTTCTTTTTTACCGATTATGTACACAGTCAGCGGACACGCATAACATATCTAAATAGTTAAGAATTTGGATAATTTTAGTTTGTAAAATTTATTATATTTCTGTGAAAAATAACATTTTCTAACTAAATGTGAAATCCCGTTACTCAAATGAAAAAGTCTTCTTACGAGTGCTTTTACGACTAAAAATGAATATTTTATCTGCGATTTTTCATTTAAAAATATGCATTCAGACAAAATGGAGTTAAAGCTGGAAAATCATACAAATTTAAGGTTCATTTAAGGTTATTATCACGGGCCGGACAACACCGGGAGGGCCAGCAAGTATATATATAAAGTGAAATTATAACATTGTAACCGACTAGACTCTACAAAGTTGGAAAAAAAACGTCTTTTTTTACTCATTAAATGATAGAAATTACATATTTTCAATATATAGGGTAGGTGGGGTAAAGACACGCACCAGGTGATTTAATATGAACGCGACGTTTTTTTTAATGTTAAACAGTAGCCGACAGTTAGGCTTCAATCGTACCAGATGTGTGTTGATAACATGCGAAGAAAGTCGAATTCCGTGCAGAGAAAATCAGGTAAGTTTCAATATTTTAAAAAATTCATGTGACTGTTGAGATGCTGCAAATGTCTTACAAGTCCAAAAATTCAGTGAAGAATGGAAACTCATAGAGTCAAAACGCTGTTTTAAACACTAGTGTTTAAAACAGTATATTATAAAGAATGGAAACTCTTTAGATTCTAAATGCCGTGTAGCCTCGACTGCATTTCAGTTACCTCGATTGCATTTCTGTACACTTTCAGTAGGCCGGTTAAACAAATCGGGGCTTCAATCCTTCGCTGCGGGTTTTTACCCCCAACCAATGGGGCAAAGACACGCAGAGCAATGTTTTTTAAAAATTGCAATTTCTTGCGAAATTATAATTTGACAGAATGCAGGCTGATGCTGAGTTAGGTTCTAATATAACATTTTATTCAGCCATCAAACAAATTTAGACCAATGTGCTTATTCAAAATCAAAATTTATGGAAAGTCCGTATCTTTACCCACCACCTACCCTATTTTATTACGGATATAGAAGTGAAAAGGAATTATTCATATTTCTAGAAAACTTTTTGATAATTATATCAAGAAATAGCGTGATGCTAACACAAATTAAAGACAAAACTCCAGTTTGTCCATTGCTTTATACAACAGTGCCTTAAGGGGTCAGGTACAGTCCTGGGGAAAAAAAAGTAAACACCCCCTACTAACTCCTCAACAAATTATCGTAGAAAAAAGTTACTGGTACCGAACGATTGGAAATAAAGTCTATTTTTAAAGGATGGATATAACGTTTGCTTAGGGGGCCATCTACATATTAAAGCGAGTCCAAACTTTGTTTTTTTCAATAGCAGTACACAATTCTGACAGCCTAAATGAACTCTACACCATTCAATTAGCCTAAAAACAAATTTTTATGCAATCTATACGATAAGTTTCCGAGAAATTAATTATTTTATAACATCAGCTTGATGCCAACCCCTCCCCCAACTCCTGTCAAGTAGTCGATACTATAATTACCGCGAAGTCCTCCCCTGTCAGTAGATAAAATTTATGAACCCGGCGGTAGGGAGATTTGGACAGTATAGGAAAAATATTTCTGAATTCTTTTTCAGTTTTTAGAAATAAGACATGGAATGATTTTTTTCCTGACTAGTTTTATTTGATTATAATTTAAAAGATTGCGCGTTTACACAGACTCCAAAGAAAAGCGTGAGAACTACACAGCATTCACGAAATTTTCTATACATATATGTAGATTTGCAAAATGAGTTATGGTAAAACCTATATTGATTTTCATTTTATATGATTTGGTACAAGTAATTACCTCATGTATGAATGATTATTATTATTATTATTATTATTATTATTATTTTTTTTTTTTTTTTTTTTTTTTTTGCATGGTCTTTAATTTAATTTAATTTTTTATAATGATTTTTACTTACGATCGAAGGCATCATATTATATCATAATTATATCTTAAAATATCAATTAATATAGTATTAGTCACAATCGCATTACAAGGGAGAAATTATTATATTATATGTATGTAATTCTTATATCATATGTATGTATTATATTATATGTAATATTATTATATTAAATGTATTCTTTAGTGCACAGTTTGATTTTAACAATTGAACCACACTAAAAAACAAACTGATTAAATAAATTAGCTATTTTCCCCTTTCCCCGAAGCAAGACTTTTATTCATTCTTCCAATATATGAAACTATCTTTGGAATGAAATGTATTCCTGTTTTTGAGAGAGAGAGTGTGAGAAAGATGCAGCGAGATTAGCGAAAATTTATTTATTTTAAAGTTTTCTTGCAATGGACACATTTTAAAACTACATTTGCATGCATTTTTAAAATATTTATTTAAAAAAAATTACAAACACGATTATGAGATGAGAAAAACTAACTTATATGAACAATTCGATTAGTCATCACATTCATATATAACTAACAAATCAAATGCGAAACTATCAATAATTTAACAACAAAACACTAATTAGTTCTAGGATAATAATTCAAAACATATTATGTAATTCTATTCAATAAGAAAAATCTAATAAAGCAAAACTATATATTTGACTATTTAAATCCATTTTTAGTTTAATTTTTTTAAGACATAGAAACAAAATCTTAGACTATTATTTTAACCTTTTAAAATTTTCGTTCAACCCAGTTATAAAATGCCTCTAAAAACATTACAAATTTGAAAACTAATTTTTAAAAAATCTTTTGATATTACTAAAGCATTAGCATTTATTATTTTTTTAAATCATTTTATTTACATCCTGTTACACCCTCCACCCCCCCACCCCCCCTCCAAAAAAAAAAAAAAAATCTAATTAAACAAAAACTCGTTTTTTTTTCCGATTCTGGTAGTAGGAGATTGAACTTTGATATATGGCGAATTAAAAAAAAAAAAAAAAATCTGAATTTGACAAATAATTTTTCTTTAAACATTCTTTTTTCCCACGCAAAAAAAATTCCCTTTTGTTAGATTTAAATAAAAAACACTTTTAAGTAATTTCTACACATCGCTGTCTTCAGCTTTTAAATGTTATTATATATATTTGGCTTATCAATGGAAATATTCGACTAGTAGATGGCTACTAAATAAAAAGTAACTATTAGACAGAAATTGCTATTAACTTCTACCTTTGGAATTTAAAAGAAATTGGGCAATGTTGAATAGCACAATTTATAATATTAATTTAAAGTAATTTCTTTCAACTTCTACAACTATTTTAAATTTATGAGAAAAGAAAATTTTAAATTCCAAAATACACGAAATTGAATTCTACATTATGCTACATCTTAAAAATGAAAGGATACATATATAAGTTATTTTAAATAAATAAAAGTTTTAAAGACACCAGACATAGATATTTTCTTTCTTTTTTTCTTTCTGTCTTTCAATTAAAACGTATAATTATTGCATGTTATAATTCAGAAATGACTATGAAGACGATTGGGGTATATATAATATTTGTTCAAATTATTTAATCCCGACATGTCAGTAGAATAAAAGGAAATAACATGAAAACTCATAGATGGTCACACTCCCTATTTTTTTAAAATACCTATTTCAAATTATATATTTTTTCTTTCTTCTATCTTTAGAAGAAAAAGGCATTGCATTCGTGAAAAAATTCGACTTCCGGTTTTCGACGGATTTATAAGTTTTAGGCCTAATACACGGTAATAAACTGTAGTATATATTATTTGCAAACTAAAAACCTCTTTATACGTATTTTCAAAGTAATATTAATAATAATTCTAATACCATATAATTGGGTTAAACCTATGTGTTTAAATTTTAAGCATTTTTTTTTTTATAAGCAAGATTTTATTTAAAAAAATATTCGCATATGCTTTTCTCATGTGCTACTTTTTTTTTATGGTTGTTATCCTGGCACTTTTATAAAATTTTGTTGACTAAAACCAGTCGATAAACGAGCTTTATTTTATTTATTTTTTTAGGTGGATTTCGTATGAAATACTACCTATTGGGATCTAACCTATGTTGGAATTTCGGAAAAATTTTTGCAGATCTACACCGATCATGATCCCTAGAATCCAAAACCAGCCCCCAGTAAAAAAATTATATATGTATATATATATATATATATATATATATATATATATATATTTATACATCACTTTTTTCTGGACACGATAACTTCCATAATTCTGCATAAATCTTTTTCAAACTGATACATAAAATCAAGGGGCATAAAATCTCGGACAGGTTCGTTAATGGGCAAAATCGGACCAAAGGGGTGGAAATAGGGAGGGGTTTTGGGAAAAACGAAAAAAAACCCACAATTTCTTAATTATAATACATATCGAATCAGTTTAAAGTTATTATTACTTCTAAAAAATGGGCCAAAAATTTATGCATGACAGATTTTTGATAAAACTAAAAATAGGCTCAAGTGGCGCAAAAAATAGGGTGTTTGTGAACTAAAAATTCATAACTTCGTCAATTCTCGAGATATCAAATCCAATTAAATTTGTTATAAATTGTCTTAATATTATCTACAACTTTTATACTGACAAGTTTTTGATAGGACCAATTCTTACTGCAAAAACAAGCTAAAAACGGAAACAAAAAGGGGACTTGAAGAAGAAAAAAATCCATAACTTCGTCAATTCACAAGATATCAAATCCGCATTAATTTATTATATATCTTCATATTATCTACAACTTTTATGTTGACAAGTTTTTGATAGGACCAATTCTTAGAGCAAAAACAAATTAAAAATACATAGAGGTTGGAGAAAAAAATATCGTATTAAGGATGTACTCAAATCCAAACTGCTTATTTTCTGACTCATTTTTAAATTCATTTTTGTTTTCAAACGCATTCAATTGGTATGTTCTCTCATTCAGAAACTACATAATGTGCCGTAATGGTCGATTTTTTGATAGAGGCAGACTATATTAAAAAAAAAAAAAAAAAAAAAAAAAAAAGATGTCAAAGTGGGCATTTTGAACCGAATTTCTCGAAGCGATTGCGTGTTGGAAACGAAAAATATGGTCTTACTGAGATAATAACTCTATAAATCGAGTTCTAATTAATTGAACAACAACAAAAAAAAAAACATAGGTCGCTTATAAATGTCAGCAAGTTTCATGTTTTTACTTTTAAAAATGAATCTGAAAATGTGCCAGAAAATTTCGAGTTGTTGAGCACGGAAAAATATTTTTTGAATACTGCCTCTGATCAAACCACCTCTTATATCAAGATGAAATTGAATACTCGTCAAAAGCGGCCAGATAAAATTGTTAAAATGTGTTTATCTCTAATCATGGTTTAGTTTCTGTTGGTTGCAATTAGTACGTAACTTCGAAATCTACCTGCTCCTGTAGGCCGAGCCAGCAGGGATTTTTTTTTAACTGTTGGTGATATATAATAGTGATGCAACGAACAATGGGTTAGCCGAATAACCAAATAGGAGGCCGGAGGTTTAAAGTATTATTTTCTTCTGAAAAAATATTCGGCTATGTTCGGCCTAAAAATTGCCTCAAAAAGATAATCCCCCCCCCGCCACCCCCTCCCCCCGCTACAAAAGCAGCCATTGAAGACAGCTAGATTATAGGATAGCAGAAGAAATTTCAAAATATATAGTCACTTCTATCATAGATGGCCCCTTAAACTATGATTTTGCCGTTTTTTAAGCATAATTTGAAAGCTACTTGGAAGAAAAATGTGAAATTTTGGATTTCTATAAAGCAGGACTTAATAAATCTAAATCAATCAGAAACATTGTAGGTTGCAATTCATAATTTTTTCGAATATTAATTTCATAATTCATAATTCATATCATAAAATTATAAAAATTGCAAATTCAACGTATTTGTGTTTGGGTATATTAGTATTATTGCTACGCAAAAAATTAGCACATTAGGAGTATAATTTCAGGAGATATAAATAAAAATATGAAAATGTAATTTAACATTAGAAGAACTAAATTTTGAGTGTTTATAATTCAAAAACTTATCATTCAAATGACTTGAAATTTGGTGTCTGGTCATAGTTTGAACCGAAGATTTGAAATATTTTGTTAAAATTGGGTATTGCTATTGAAAAAAATGAAGTTTGGGTTCGTTTTAATATGTAGATGCTCCCCCCCTAAGCAAATTTTATATACATCACTTAAAAGTAGACTTTATTTCCAATCTTTTGGTACCAGTAACTTTCTTCTACGATAATTTGTTGAGGAGTTAGGAGGGGTCTTTGGGGTCTTTACCTTTTTTTTCCACGACTGTACATCTGAAATTGACAAATTCCGTGAAAATGAGACTCTGATATCGACTGCTGATTAACTTTCGTATATGAAATTTTAAACACGCATTAAAAGAGATATAATGCTAATAGTTAATGTTCTGAAAAAATAGTCTTACAAGGAGAGGGCCAACCTTGTTAATCACAGATTTTGATTATTTTAATATATGTTGTAGGGTAGAATCCCCTTAGTGCCAGGTTCAATGGATTTTATCCAATGCAATGCACCTTAGTTTTTGAGAAATCGGGGGGGGGGGGGGTCTAATAATAGTACACAACTTAAATACTTATTTGCAACCGCTATGATAGGTTGGTCGTAGCTCAGTTGGTTTGGAGTTTACCGGCTGGTCCGGGTTCGATACCTGAATGCGCTACATTTGTTTTTCTCATTTTTTGTTTTATAAATATACTTGTAAATATAATTAATAATCTCATTGTCAATTAAAATTTATAATATTGTATATCAATTACAATTTTAACCTATTTATTTTTTTACTTTTAACTAAATAGTTGTAGAAAACATCATAAAACTATTAATTTTTTTAAATTGCTTTAACAAAGAAAGTCAATGCGATAATACTATTATTATTCTGTTTTTAAAATAACAAGCATAATTACATTAAAAATTAGCATCAGAATTAAATTACAACCGATTGTTTGCATATTAAAGATTTTTAAATTTGTAATACGCATGCTTGCGCTTTCAATTATTTTGCTTTCACCTTTATCTTCTTTCTGCTTTTATTTTTATTTTATATGAATATTCTTTTATTTTATCATAACTAGATGGCACCACAACAGATTTTGTCACGATTTTGGAATTTTTATCATTCAATAATAGATCCAATTTCTTTTTAAACCTCTTTAAAGGATGAGAAATAATAGTTTAAAAATAAAAATTGATAAATTTAAGTTTGTTAACATTATAATTAATGTATAATATTAAAATTTGT
This sequence comes from Maratus speciosus, assembly GCA_963932465.1. Lineage (NCBI taxonomy): Eukaryota > Metazoa > Arthropoda > Arachnida > Araneae > Salticidae > Maratus > Maratus speciosus. The sequence continues at coordinate 487,866,098 of OZ010796.1, read as the reverse complement.
AATTGAAATTATTAAATTATAATTACAAGTACATTTATAAAACAAAAAATGAGAAAAACAAATGGTACGAACCCGGGCCCGCAGATCAGCCAGCGAACGCCGTACCAATTGAGCTACAACCAACATATAATTACGGTCGCAATGTAAGTATTTAAGTTGTGTACTATTATTAGACCCCCCGTTTTCTCAAGAACTAAGGAGCATTGGATAAAATCCGTTGAACCTGACACTAAGGGGTTTCTACCCTACAACATATATTAAAATAATCAAAATCTGTGATTAACAAGGTTGGCCCTCTCCTTGTTAGATGAATATAAAGTTTTTTTTTATATCATTTGAAATTTAATGTTTTTTAAATAAAGGAATTCACCTTATAAGCCTTGTGCGCATGACTTCTCATAACTGAATTGTCATAGTGAGCCCAAAGGTTTTCGTTGTGAAATAAAATGTGTGTTTAAAATGACACTGGAAAAAATAGAATTAGTTCTTGAGAAAACAAATGTAAAATCAAAAATTTCAAAATTTTGAATCTTTTATTCTATAAAAATAGTCATAATTTCTAAATTTCTTACTTTATGAACATAATAGTAGGTCATTTTGTGCATCTACAAGGTTTATGTCTTTAGTAAACATTTCATGAAATTCTATTCAGCAATTTCTTAGAAATTATGCACGCAATGACCAAAATCACCGTTTTGAGAAAATTTTGACTTTAACCATTACCGCAAGGCTTCCGGACTGATTTCGTGACGTACCAAATGAAGATTAACCCCTTCAAGGGCAAGCAATTGCGTTTGTGTAATGCTTAATTCCCACCGTAAATTTAGAAAAATTTTATTTCAAATTAAGGATAAGCAATTTTACGACTTTCTCCACTAAAGTCAGAAAATTGAAATTTCCTAAACTTTTTCTGGTGCAAATCCTGATTAATCGTAGATGGGATAAAATATATCCCACCGACCCTCAAGGGGTTAAGGGGCGGCGGTATATATTATATACCACCTACGATTAATCAGGATTTGCACCAGAAAAATTTTAGGAAATTTTAGTTTTCTGACTTTAGTGGAGAAAAGTCGTAAAATTGCTTTTCCTTATTTTGAAATAATTTTTTTCTAAATTTCCGGTGGGAATTAAGCATTACACAAACGCAATTGCTTGCCCTTCAAGGGGTTAATCTTCATTTAGTACGTCACGAAATCAGTCCGGAGGCCTTGAGTATTGAGACGGTAATGCTTTAACCCGGGAATGCTTGCGCATATCCAGGATATGAACGATTAACACTTTGCCACCAATAAATTCAAACAAAAATCGTCATTTTATTTAATCGTTGCCATTGCTCGCAAAAATAATTTGACAATTACTTTTCGAAAATTAGTGGTGAGAATGTAATAGCCGTGTCCAGCCTGGGTATGACATACCCTGCGCGAGCAATCTCGGGTTAGAGATTGAATTACCCATTGATCATATAAAGAAAGCTCAAACTGTTTTAGAGATAACTTCCCTTCTCAAGCGAATTTTTGCATGGGTTTCTTTTAAAAGTTTCGTTAAGAATTAAATTTTAATATAAGCTATTAAAGAAAAAAATTATTTTTGGACAATGTCAAAAGTACCTGACCCCTTAATTTATATTACCAAATATTACATAAAACACCACTTTTAAATTACTTTTACTTAATTTGATAAAGTATTTATGTAGCTCTGAATTTCATTAAAAATTAACTTTTATATTACATTGAAATAAAAAGAAGAAAGTTGGAAATTAATCCCACCCGATAAACGCTGTCAATGCAAGTAATGGAGTTGTTTTTATTTTTTTCATAATATTTTCTAATCTCTGTCTTTATATATTAACAATGAATTTGAGGGCTTAGAAATAAGTAAAATCGGGATAAAGCGAGCGGACTTTAAACCAAAGTATAGGATAAATCGAATTTATTCTCTGAAAATCGAAATACATTGTTTTTTCTCCCCCTATAAAGATAATTTTGACAACTATATATCATGTATAATGAAATTTTGAACAAAAATGTTACCTAAATTGTAAATAAAAATTGGATTAGCTTCGTTTGGCCTGTATGAAAGCTTTCGTTTTAATATAACTTTGATTGAATTGAATGACGATAAAGAAATTAATGTAGAAAAAAATAATCGAACGATGCTGCGATTGAAAGTTTCCATAATTTAAATATGTAATTTTCGTGCATCAGCTGTTGAAAAAAATATTGAAACTATTCAGTTGCAGAAAAGTTGAATCACGGCAAAGATGCGTGACCACCATAAAACACATGAACGAGAAAATAACCTGTTGCAAAGACTTTCAAAATTTTCAGATTGGTCCTGGCCACAGCTAATTTGAGGATAAAACTTCACGTCCTTGAAATGAAATTTCTTTTTTTACCTTGGTAGAGTTAGGTTGCCTCTAAATCGAAGTAGCTACATATGCACATGGCGCATGCTCAGACAGAAGTTTTTGGCAAAACTACATTTCAAAACTTCACCCAATCACCTGGTCCTGGACGAGTTCAGCTGGACGAATGAAACAAGTTAATAAACATGATTTTGGACAAGGCTAACGAAAAAGACAGGCTACCGCGGTGCATCCCGCGTGTCTTTTTTTACAGACCGCTAGAGTGACGTAATGCTCTTTTCGCACACCTTCATTGGTGCATTCGAGCATCACGTGACTCCAGCGGTCTGTAATAAAGATAATAAATAATGTAATAATAATAATAAATTCTATTTAGTATGAACTTTCAGAACCGCTGACAAAAATGAATGTGGTACATTGACTCTTGAATGAAAATACAATTCCGATTCCATTTTCCATTAGAAAAAACATCCATGAAATTACACCTCTAAAGGCTACTCGAAATTGTATTTTCATTTAAGAGTCAATGTACCACATTCATTTTTGTCAGCGGTTCTGAAAGTTGTGTAAGTCAAAAGGTTTATCTTTCATATTAGCTTATTTATGGCCAGAGAAGAACCAGAAACATTATCTAACAAGAAAGAAAAATAATGCGTCAAGCATAGATTATGAAACACTTTACCTCACATTCAAAATATTGTAGCAAAACTTCTCTGTTTAATAATGTGAAAAATGATACCTATGTAAAGAATTTAGAAAACGTATAGCTAAAAACCCAATTTTAACACATTACCACGTATAGGAAAAGTTTTCAAATTTTTTTTCAGCCCCGTATATGATCTATAAATTTGTATATATACAACATAGCATGCTAAAATTTAGTTCAGTTAAGAAACACATAACACAACTAAAATTTATATATGAATAACACAACTGAAGATGTATAAGCTCATCAATTTCGTACTAGCAATTTTACTAGCATTTGTTTATCGCAAAACACATTCATTTTTAATGGTAATTTTTATTGCATGACTGATGGTTTGTCCATGGCCTCCCTCCTCAGCCCCATCCTCAGTGACATTTACATGCAATATTACGAATCAAACCTTTTCAAGAAATTATCTTTTCCATTTTACATCCGCTATGTCGACAACTACTTTGCATTATTGAACTCTGATGGTCTTAATCTTACTAATATTCTCGATACTAGGAACTCTATAGATGAAAATATTCAGTTCACTTCCGAACTCGAAAATAACAGTCGTTTGCCCTTCCTTGATGTCATGGTTTTCCGCGAAAATAACTTATTTCACACTATTGTTTACCGTAAACCATTCGCAGTATCTTTACCCCCCCCCCTCCCCATTGTCTGTCATCCCATCCGCCTAATCAAAAGTTAGCTGTCTTTACCGCTTATGTCTATCGGGCCTTAAATATTTGTTATTCCGTCAGTTTACTAAAAGCTGAATTACATTACATTAAATCTATTGCCATTGGTCGAGGTTTTACAGTTGAAATCATAGATTGAATTCATAATAAACTAAGTAGATGTACTCACTGCAAAGTTAATACTGTCGGCAAAGAAAATTTAATTATACTTCCATACTTTCCGAAAATAAACCATCAAATTTCTAAAATCTTGTTAAAATTTGACTTAAAGGTAGTTTATACTCCTTTTAACAAAATTCAGTTCACAAATCTGAAACATCCAATTGACAGTTTTTCACATTGGGGTATTTACAAGATATCTTGGGAATGCAATAAAATGTACATTGGTAAAACGAAACGACCCTTTCAGGTCCGTTTAGGAGAGTATAAAACTTATGTTAAAAATTGTGACATCAAACGTTCCACTGGTGCTAATCACTGCTGGTCCAACAGTCATAATTTTAAATTTTCCGAAGCCTCAATAATACAGAAATGCTCATCAATTTACGATCTTGACTTTTGGGAAGCCTATCACATATGGAAAAATTCAAACAGCTTATTAAACGATTTATCCAGCAAGCCCAATTTTTCAAAGATATGATTGCAATTCCTTTAATTCGTCCTCTCCTCCACCCTTTTCACCCCTTTGTTTGAACTCTTCCGGAACTTCTGGACAATTTTGATTGGTCTCCCTGTATGCGCGTGAGACCGACTCCGTGGTTGTTTGTCAATAGTGAGTTTCGTTTTGCCTTTGACGGTGGAAATGTGAGGTACGCCTCTCTGTCTCAGTCTCCCCTTCTTTTATTCCACAGTTTTGATTTAATTTTATCTTTAATTTTTAAGCACTGATTATGAAGCTTTGGAGGCTTCGAAATAACTATATGGTTTTTGAACTCACTTATTTGTGTTTTGTAACGTTGGCTCTCTCTTTTTAATAAAAATAGTCGTCTGTAGCAGTCCTGTGTAGATGAACTCGGAATTTATACACACCAAATAAGAAGCAAAATATTAGTTACATTTTAAAACGCATACCACAACTGAAAACGTGGGTCTAGACATTATCACTCATACGCAGCACTCTAACCGAAATCTTTTGTATGTCCCTGTAAATGAAATATAAATGCTATGCACACCATATTCTACAGTAAGCATCTTGTAGTGCTCCTCAGTGATGTATACAAATTTCAGTATACTTGAAGTAGTGTAAGATCATTAAAATACTTTGTAAATGATTTTTTCTCATTGACCAAAATGTAATGTAATTCTTTTGATTGTCCCTATGAGCGAAATATAAATTCTACACACTTCATTTTGAATAGTGAACATACTGATGTAAACCTCAACAACATATATCAATTACATGACAGTCCGAATATATTAATGCTTGCTAGAGCACATGCAAACAGACGGCCAGACAAACCAAAGTGATAAACACTTTTCAACCATCTGGAGAGTGTTAAAAAGAAAATGAGCAATCACTTGCATGATAATGTACAGAAAACGTCTTTTTTTTCTACAATCAGAATGCGTCTCCTAGAGCCTTATGGCTACTTTCAAGTTCACTGCTCAACAAGCGCGAAACTTTCTGAAACAATGACGCACTCATTTTTAAACGTAAAGGTATAAAATTCGCAGACCTGACTATGGAAGCGATTTGGAATCGAAAAGATCTTTTTATTTTTTGATAAATTAATTTCCTATCGAGTTATAAGCTTTTATAGTCATGTGACAAGGCGTTTTTCTCCCGTCGTTGACTGACGGTTTTTCTGCTTTCGTCTGGAAATTCGGTTCAAAATGCCAACTTTGACAGCCTTTTCTGAAAGATCTATTATATGTTTACAAAAAAATGAAAACCTTTTCGATGACATAGTTTCTGAATAACAACACTTGTTTCATGTGTTTCCGAACAAAAATGAATTAAAAATTATGTCATAAAGTTGCCCCTTTGGATTTGAGAACAGCCGTAAGACTTCCGTTTCCACAAGGTTGCTGGTTTAATAATAATAATAATAATAATATGTGAATTCTGTCACCCCTAAAGTTTTCTCCATTAGTTATGAAACACCCTGTACAACTTTTGTAGACATTATTTTAAAAACAATTTTACCGCACTCGAGGTACACACTTCTCTTGATTCTTAGTATAAAATTATCCACACTGTAGTTTAATGCATGGAAAGCTTTTTAAATAAAATTTTATTTACTTACTTATTTACAATTATTTAAATTTATTCTTTTGGGCGCGCTGTCTCATCAGTCGAATAGAAAAGCTGTCATTGCATGGTAATGACAACGCAAATGATGACGGATTATTCCGATGCGTGCATGCAAAGGAAAAAACAAAATTGATGATACAGCTGCAATTATGCTTTGGTCTTTATTGGTTATTTTCTTAAAGCAAATGAAAGGCGAAAATAAATAAACAGAATTGATTGAAAGTAGAAAAAAAAAATCCCTTTTCCCTTGATTAAAACAAAAACTCGAGATTAAATTTTTTGCTGAAACATGTTTCTATAAATTAACATTCTGGCGTTTAAGTAAATGCAGAGAATTAGATAATATCAATTAAGGTAAATTTGTAGATAGACGCTTTTTAGATGCGTTCGTAATTATATAAATACGTAGCACCTATAGTCGTCGTTCAGTCCGTCCGTCTGTCCGCATATAACAGAGCAAAAACTACCCAATCGAATTGTCAGAAATTTTAAATATATAATTGTTGCAAAATTTTGTCGAGCCATTCAAATTTTATGAAAATTGGATGTATAGTTTAATTACAGGGACAGTCAAAACTTTTCCGTTACATTACGGCCAATGGGAAAAAATTATTGCAAGTGCATTTTAATGGTGTTACAGCCTTCCGAATGGTCTGAAATTTTAAATATAAAATTGTTGCAAAATTTTGTCGAGTCATTTCATATTTTATGAAAATCGGATATATAGTTTAATTACAGGGACAGTCAAAAGTTTTCGGTCACATTATCCGGCCAATGGGAAAAAATTATTTCAAATACATTTTAATGTATAGAATTGATATGCACTTATGAAGTGCACTTAAATATACATTCAGTATAATATGCGGTGCAAAAACTATTTATAAAACTAGTTATAGTACGAACGCACCTCATTTGCCACGTTTGACGAGCAAGTTTCTGGTCCGTCCGTCCGTATATAACAGCACAAAAACTGCCCAACCGAATGGTTTGAAATTTAATATATATTGTTGTAGAATTTTGTCAAGTCATTTCAAATTTTATGAAAATCGAATCAAAGCTTAAAAAGATATTAATAAAAGATTTATTCATTCTATTAAATCCTATCATACGTAATTAACCCAATGATATCCCATGATAGGTAATGATTCTACGTTGCCATGGTGATGACGTCCTATTTAAGATGGAGTCATAATATTTCCGTATTACTGAATTTAATATATATAATCGTAATAAATTTTGTATTCATGCATTTTTGCATAAGAATGCAACATATCTGAATATTTATGAAACTAGTTATAGTACAAACGCACCTCATTTGCTACATTTGACGTACAATTTCTGAATTGTTCAAACTGCCTTTGTGGACGCATTGCCTCCTTTCCTTTTAAATGCATATTTATATTGATGTGATTATGGAAAGCACGTTGCACAAACACACACATTATAACAAATGGGTATAGATTTTGGAGGAATATGAACGCATATTTTTTTTAAATTGTTCAAGTACACACAAACAAACATTCTTTTCAAATACCAAGGACACAAAGAATGAAATAATACTCAAAGGTGCTATATTTTCCAATAGTAATGACTCTCAGTAATTTATTTTATTAATTTTTATTAATAACAGATATCAAGGGGGCTGGTTACTCAGCTTCCGATTTCCTCTCACTAATGTAAAGTCTATGGGCATTTGATGCATTCGTATATTTAAAATATCTCCTCGGGAAATTAATATTTGTAACTTCTATTTTTTTGTGTACACTTCCTAAAAGATGCCTCTTTTTTCTTAGTTCTCAAAATATTTCTAAAGTGTGTGCTTAATTTTATATGAAGTGTTAAAATCTTACTCACAGTTCTCCCCGCTTTTAACCCTCTCGCTGAGTAATTGTTTTATCAAAATAGTTTCAAAAATTGCGTACTTAATTCCTTCGCGACGAGCGTCTTTTAAGAATTTTTATTCTTTTGCCACCGGTTTTTCAAAACAGAAATTTTCGTTTGATTTAATCGGGAAAATGCTCCGATTAGATAAGGCAAAATTTATAATGAAAAGTAACTGGTGGGAATGGTCAAGGCGGGTTAATTAGACGGAGAAAATGCATCCCCGATGAAATCTCGGGTTGCGCAAATTTTGCTACTTTTACGTTGCCCGAGAAACTCTCAGATTGTGCAGCGAGAGGGTTAACACATAAAATATTAAATTCAGCATAGATTTTAAAAATATTTTGAAAACTAAGAAAAAAAGAGACATCCTTTAAGAAGAGCACACAGAAAAAAGATGTTAAAAATATGAATTTCCCGAGAAGATGTTTTAAATATAAGAATGCATCAAAAGATCATAGACTTAGCATTACGGAGGAGAATTCCGAAGCTGAGTAACCAGCCCCCTTAAGGAGCCTCTTCACTGAAACTCTCCGATCGCGAAACTCCATATTAACCTATGGGGAGACTTAAAAGCGCGATGACTCATTACCTAATATAATTATTAAAATACGGTTTTCACCATCAGAAACTAGATGTCAGATTCCAATGATGCGCGTTTTCAAAAATGGTCTTCTTAAATTTTAAGTATTTAAAAAATCCCTATAAACTTTGAAATATCCACTTGATGAAACTTTATCCTCTGCGGTGTTGCCAGTGGGCTACTTTTTTTAAATTCAGATTTCTTGATTGGCACCAGTTTTTTGAAATAGTAAAATTCTCCTTATTTAATGACATATTAATTAAGACGAAAACAAAGGCAATTTTACCATATCAGAAAAGTGGTGCCAATCAAGAAACCTGAATTTAAAAAAAAGTAGCACACTGGCAACACTGATCCTCTGCTTAAAAACTCTTAAAACTTACGAAGACAATTTTTAAAAACGCACATCGTCGGCATCTGGCGTCTACTCTCTGACGGTGAAAATCGTATTTTAATAATTATATAAGGTAATGTGTAATCGCGATTTCAAATTTTCCCATAGGTTAACATGGGATTTCGCGATCGGGGAGTTTCGGTGAAATGGCCCCTTCAAACAAAACTGTACAACTGAGAATATTTTCTTTCTTTCCATATAAATCACTATTCAAGTATATATAATTATTTCAACGCTACTTCAAACTAAAAGAAAAAGAATGTGAGCAAAAAATAACAACACGCATGGTTATTGCACAAGCAATTCTGGCTCCGAGTTTCTTGTTTCTTATCATCTTGATTTTCTATTTTTCAACGAAAGATAGGCTTGTTTTTAGAGCTTTGGAACAGCTATATTGAAAACATTCTGTATTCTGGTTATGTCGGACTTTCTTTCATTTTTTTACACGTTAGGTATTCATCATAGTAATAAAGTATTCGCATTAATTTTGACTTTTAAAAATAGCCAAATTTTTCTGGAATATTTCGAATTGATTTTGTCAAGAAACATTTTTCAGTTACTTGCGTTTTGGAATTATCTACTTAGCTTCGTTTTAAAAGGAGTTTAGGGTAGAATTTGCGCTGCTTAGATTTCCTAAAATAATAATAATAATAAAGTAGGATATGTTAATTTTAACTGACGCATATATATATGTAAAGGGTATTTCATAAAGGATTCTCTAATGTTAAATTCATTAACTACAAACTCCTTAATAATAATTTTAAAGAAGAAATAAGTGACATATTTAGCCGGTAGATTATAAATTTTGTATAAAGTAACTTAAAAAATAGCTCACATTTTCGTTACTAGATGGCACTATAATATAGTTCAGTCATTTGAATTATTTGGAGATCTATATGCATGACCAGGTTCTTTTCTAATGCATTCGCTGGATTATATAAATAGCTGTAGGCTGCTATCATTATAGAAATAAATGCTTTTAAATTGCTTTTTACGAAATATGTTTATTTGAAGTAGAAATATATAATTAAAGCATTTCATACAGAACTGGATAAGGGTGGTGCCCGATAGAATTTCTAAAGACGTTTCCTTACATAACTGCGCTCATGAAGCGAGGGCCATCAATTAATTAATCATTCTGTAATAGGCACATTGGCATCACACAGTTGGCAAAAAAGAGCACATGAAAAATGAATATCATATGAACACAAATTATCTGTTAGGCTTTGGACAGTTAGGAGAATTTTGAATTGCGTGGCAGGGTAACCAGAAAAGCAGTCCTAAACAGTGAGCCAAAAAGAATTCGAACGCAAGTTGTACGTTAGAAGCAAAGTTTTGGGAACCTCGCGTGAAAGACAAAACAGACGGTATGTACTGGAAATGCTTATGATTTAACAAGGAAGTTAAACTCAAAAAATAAGCAGAGAGCAAAGAGTTATTTCTACTGACCGAAATCAAAGTCGATCTTTATTCTTTTTTTTTTTTTATCTAGGCAGCGTGAATAATCATCCAAATGAATTCTATTTATGTGAGAGCCATTTTAGAGATAAAGGCATATGTTAAATTTCTTTTCTTTTGGAGAGGAAATATAATGGGAACTGAAATAAAAGTTAGGATAAAATTAATAAGTAATGAAAGACTAGTTTTAATTGAAATTTAGAGAAAAGGAGTAATTTAAGAAAAATATATGTGATTCGACATCACAGGCACGGCTCTGCTTCAAACTACAAGAGCGCTCACCTTACTTTCAAAATTTAAAAACACAAACATTTTTTTCGTGTTTCGTTAGATAAATAGAATACAAAGTACAAACTGAGAGACCTTTCATGAAGTTTCAAAGTTAGTTTGAGCCTTTTCTTACAGTAGGAAAGAACGCAGTAGTAGCATAGCACCATTTATTGACGAAAATTTGAACTATTATTTTTTAAGTCGCTGCATACGAAATTATGAACTACATGATAAGCATGTCATGTATTTAATCTTGATATTTATTACAGGGGTCGCATTGTATTGGGAATTTTTTATTGTTCCTACCAGAACCCGTAATCAGTACGCTTTATGATAATAATTATTTAAAATAGGCTATAGAAAGGTACGATGAAGACATTATTTTCAAAATAGTGGTAGGAACAATAACATTTTCCCTATAGAGTGCGACCCCTGTTATTATAGTTAATGAATTATTGAATTTTTAAAGTTTGAGAGTCATTTACGGAACACCATGTATATATGTTAGAGGTGACTTAGGGCTTCTTTTTTCGGACCCCGAGCAGTGGCGTAGCGTCAAGGGATGCTGCATCATTTTACTACCAGTATTTTTATACATTAAATTTGGCCTCATTTAATTGTATAACTTTCAACTATTACACTCATGTTTATGAAAATTGCAACACCACGAAGGAATAACGCGATTGAGCTGAAAATTTCAGAGAATGCAAAGTATAGTGTGTTATGCAAATGATTCCAATTTCAGAGTCACCACGTATGCGTGGGCTAAGCAGCGCCCTCTGAACTGCTGTTGAAACCGAATAAATAGAAGGCTGTAGCGGGACGCTGAAATTTGTCTATGGTTATTTGCTAGTGGTAAACGTCAGGTGAGACATAACTATGCCTCGTCGACGAAAGAGGGCGATATTTCAACAACTGACGGAGTTTGAACGAGGGAGAATCATCGGCCTCCGTGAAGAAAGATTTTCCTATCGTGCAATAGCAGTTCGTGTGCAGCGTAACAGCTGCAGAGTGATCAGAGTTTGGTAGCAGTGGACCGACGAGGATCGCACAACTCAGAAATATATGGGAGTGGACCCCGAACGGTGACGTCAACGCGCCATGATAGACAAATGGTTCGCGCTGACGAACCGTACAGCTTCATCTAGACGGTTGGCAGCAGATTGGTTACCTGCTACATGTGTATCACTGCCTGCTTCGTCAATTCGTCGACGTCTGCTGTGCAAGAACTCCTTTATAGAGGATTTCCTTCACGCAAAACCATCGATGCATGCGGCTGCAATGTGCTCATGAACATAGAGACTGGCATTCAGATTGGCAACAAGTCGTGTATTCTGACGAATCCCGCTTTAATTTGGGGTACCATGGTGGCTACATTCGTGTTAGACGCTATGCCGGTGAACGCTACCTTCCAGAGTGCTTTATCGAACGTCATAGTAGACGAACACCCAGAGTTATGGTCTGGGATGCGATTGTGCATCATGAACGATCACAGCTGCTACGAATTGTGGGTAATCTGAACAGCAACAGGTACATCAGTGAACTGCTGTAGCCGGAAGTCATTTCTTTCCTTGAAGGCATTTCTGGAGCTATCTTTCAACAGGATAATGCCCGCCAACATGTTTCAAGGAATGTTCAAGACTTCTTGTCAGTAGAACACATACAGCTTCTTCCGTGGCTTGCGTATTCGCCGGATTTGTCATCTATTGAACATGTGTGGGATTTCGTTTATTGGCATCTCGCTCGTCATCCTCGTCCTATAGCTTCTACAGATGAACTATGATGAGGGTACGCACACAAAGAATATTTAATGCTCTTCCCCAGGCAGAGATTCAAAATCTGTTTGACTTCATGCCACATCGTATAGCAGCACTTATTTTAGCGCGTGGCTGCTACACCAAATACTGATTTCGGACACTTAATGCTTATTTTTTTTTTTGCTTTAAAAATGTAATCATTTATTTGTACCAATACCAGTCGTTTGTGTATTAAATTTCATTTAATTCTGATGATTCCTTCATGGTGTTGCAATTTTCACAAACATGAGTGTAAATAGGGCTAAATTTAGTATATAATAATATTGGTAGTAAAATGATGCAACATTCCCTGATGCTACGCTATTAAACCCAAGCCCTATATTGAAAGTACACAGTATAAAATTGTTAATAGCATTTTAAAATTGGTTCAAGAGTAATTTTTTCATTTAAAAATCTTTTCTTATATAGAAATAATTATAAAACCTAAATAGTCCCTCGTGGTAATGTTTCGTGATTTTAATGTCACTGAAAAACTGTTTAAAGTTGAAAATTTGTTATACATATTCAACTACTGGAAATAATCTGCAAAAGTCACAATTCTTATTCTTTTAAAATATCATTGTACATCTATGACCGAAAGACACGAGTTCTGTTTTCCTTTAATTCTGGAAAATAACTTCAAACAAAAAGCGACAATGGACAGGGGATATCGTCTTTTTTATGTTATAAACACTGACCATTAAAAGGCTTCAGAATCAGACATAATATTTCTCCTCATATCCCGTCAATATCAATTCAGTTCCCTTGCGAATGGATTTTAAAGAATTGTACATTTTATGAAACTTAGACTACATTCTTGTTTCTCAAATAACAAGTTTTTTTCCCAGTTTTTTCAATTTGTGAATAAATAAAACTTTCACTTTAAGCTCGAGCTCCCCAGAGCTCGAAGAGAGGCATAAAAATCGAGACCGACCCTATTTCGGCCCGTGTTCATGGGCTTTCAACCTTCATGTTGAGATAAAAACTATGAGACAGAGCATTTCTCTAGCTTTCTTTTTTAAATTCACCCTTCGCGAGAAGATCGCTCCATAATCATCTTGAGATTTCTCCACGCTCCTCGTGTTATGCTTTTTCTTTTCATATGATATCGTGCATCTATTAATTGAGGGGTTCACAACCATAGAGGACCAAGTCCATTTTGAAAAAAAAATGAGATAATCGTTTTAGAAGGTCCATAAATTCTGTTTTATCTACTCCCACAGTAAACAAAATCTATCTTCACATATTTTTTCATATATGACACCTGTTTACCGACTTGGTTGACTGTGGGAGTGAATAAAACAGAATTTATGCACTTTCTAAATGGACTATCTCATTTTTTTTTTCAAAATGGACTTGATCTACTATGGTTGTGAGCCCCTCAATTAAACCCTTGAGTGTGTTATGTTGCATTGTTTTTGTTGAGAATATTTATTATCCCACATTTATGTATTAAATTTTAGCAACACAATTTTCCAATCTCTTTTTTACTTGTGGAAGAAATCGTTACTTGGTGTAGTCTTTGTGTGTGTGTATGTGTTCGCGCGCTTTGAGATGCTTTAGAAAGGCCCTTTGTTGGACAAGTACCTCGAATTCTCGTTTTGATACAAGAAAAACATAGAACTTTTAACCCCTGTCACTCGGACCGCATGGAATCGAATCCGAGAACTTAGACATCGAGCTTTTGATGTTTTTGGCACAAATCACTGTACTTAGAAAATTCTCCCCCCCCCCCCCCCCCGATTCTGTGAGAAGAAAAATTAAAATGCATTTACTTGCAGAGTTAGGAGAAATATTTGGAAATTTATTTGGAGTTCAATTTTTGTGAAACAAATTTGATAAAAAAAAACAAATAGTAAGGATCATCATACAAAATAATGCACTTCTATTGATCAAAATTAATATTATTTTAAGCATAAATTACTTCCAGGATCTACGAAATTAGGTTATCCTTCAGTAAACAGCTTAAAATAGACGTGATTAATACAACCTTGGATGAGACGATCATTTTGTGTCATTAATTTAATCTTAGAAAGACCAAAGATTAGACACGAAAAATATAAGAATGTATCTAGAAAATTCTTGGATTTTTTTGACAAAGGGAAATAAAGAATATTTTTCTTTCGATTATGATCATAAGAGGAAAGTATTTGATTTGTGAAATTTTTCGATTTCCCGTTTTTGATACATTTACTCAGCTTGGGAAGTTCTGAAAACGATTTGAATAGTTTAGAGCGATGTCTGCCTGTGTGTCTGTTTTTGTGTTACATAAATAATGTGGCTGCTGTAATTCAAGAACTAATGCATGGAATTCCATGAATCTTTATACTGATGTGATTCTTTTAAAATTAATTTTACAATTAATTTTCAGCAGTTAAATTACGCTCGAAATTATTGAATATATAATACGTGATTTATCACAGTGCTAACGAAGCGTAGAACTAACAATGTGAAAAATGTCCAAGCCTGGAATCGAACCCGGAACCCTTGGAATAGCGCTCCAAATGCTCTACCGTTTAAGCTATGAGGACGATGCCCAGCTTAGCATTTGTCCAACATATCTGGGAAATGCTAAGATGGGCATCGTCCTCGTAGCTTACATGGAAGAACACTTGGAGTGCTATTCCAAGGGTTCCGGGTTCGATTCCAGGCTCGGACATTTTTCATATTGTTGGTTCTACTCTTCGTTAGCAATGTGATGAATCACGTATTATATATTCTTTATACTGAGTTGGATCTGGTTATAAATTGGTGCTGATAAAATTTTGGCGTATATCGCTCAATAGATAGCGTTAATAGGTATCGTCCAATAGGTGTCTAATTTTTACCGATGTTTGTGAGAGCTATACTTCGGCATCTGTGAGACTGAAATGCACTAAACTTTATGTGAAAGTTGCTTATTATGAAAAACCAAGCTAATATAAAATCGGAAAGGTAAAAAAAAAAATTCAAATTTTTAGTGCTGCGTTTTTGTTTTAGCTTTAAAAGGATAGGAAGTTTGAAGAAGGATTAATTGGATAGTAAGCTCTACATTTTATTACACTGTATTAAAAAAATATGCTTCTTAATCTACGATAATATAACATAACCACGAACTAAAAGAAAACATAATCTCTTCCTACTGACTCACTATTCTGAAAAGCGTTCCTTTATCTTTAGAAAGTTCAGAAACTAATAAATTTTAGAGATTTAAAGAAGCATTTATAAAAAGAAATTTTTTTTTCTGCCCGTAATTTTTGGAAACGTTCCCGAGTCGCTTTCACTGAATATTAACACTAGAACGCCCGGAAGGAGTCGATTCGACTCCGACCATGTGATTGAATGTCAATTGGAACCAGACATTTTTTCATAAAATAAGTTAAACCACGAAGATCTATGTTAAATAAATCAATTAAATATATTTAAATTAAAATTCTGGTGTAAAATATTTTATGAAACTTGAGCAAAATTTCCGGGCGTTCTAGTGTTAATCAGTTTTTTCAACCCGGAGTATCGGTTTTTCGGGTGCTATCCATTCTCAAGTAAATATTTTCAGCTGCGTATCTGAATTTATACAGGCAAGAGTAAAAAATTTTATTAATTTTGCAGTTAATGTTAATGCTCTTAATTTAGCATGTTTGTCTGTTAAATGTATTTGTTGAAGATGAAAATGTTTACTTGAGAATGGATAGCATCCGAAAAACTTATGTTCCGGGTTAGAAAACTGGATTAATAGACAGTAAAAACTACTCAGAAACGCTTCCAAAAATTACTGGCAGCAAAACAAAACTTGTTTTCATAACTGTGTCTTTAAGGGTAAATATCACAAAATGTGAGACTTTGAAAACAAAAATTTTGAAAATTTAAATCGTTTCAAAGCTTCAGATATATTTTTTAAATGTTGGTTGAACAGCTGAATAAAGGAATTTATATGTAAAATTGTTAAAGTTTAAAGAGCTTAAGTTTATTTTTATGTAATTATAATTATGTGTCATTTTCTTGGCATATGTATGCCAGGATAATGACAATTTCATTCTAAAACATTTTTCACATTCTTGTTTTTTTTTATATGTTTCCTCTATAATACCTCAAATTCAGTGTAATGTTGAGTTTTATTTGTAATTTATAGAAGCCAGGAAAATGACATAATAAAAGTCTACTCAATTTTTACAAATCTTTAAACACATTATTTTCAAAGAACTATTTAAAAGTTCTTGCTGGTAGCAAAGTTTTTACCAATTCTGACTTGAACTATGTCAAGAACAAGAAGAATTACTTTGCAGCGCCATCTTTATACCTCATAAACGACTAAAATGAGTAGGCCAGGACAATGGCATTCATTTTCAGTGACAATCATATTTTAATTATGGATAATTATTTGTAAAATACAGAACTTGTTACCTTCCACATATATGTGGTGTATAATTATAAATTAGAAATTAAAAAAAACTAGAAAAATATATTTGTACATTATAGCAGAAAGCCTTTTACTTTGCACACATCGCAGTGTGACATGCCAGGAAAATGACAATCTGAAATTTTAAGTCCTTTAATTGCTTTATTTTTGTGTTATTATGAATATAATATCTCTTGAAAATACTTCTAAAAATATTTTTTATTAGAATGTAAAAAAGAAAATTGCATTATATAACATTAAATAAAAATTTCATTGTGCGGACTGCAATTTCCGTATTTTGTGATATTGATCCTTAAATCTCTGAAATCTAATGGCTTTTGATGTTTCTAAAGATAATAGTCCAAGAGCCGACAGCAGAAAAACCTATCTTATCAAGCACAAAAAAAAAAAACCTTTATTTTATGGGAAAGTAGAAGTAGGGGAATCTAATGATCCATGTGCACCAGGAGTGAATTGGTGCATAAGCCAAAAATTAATACCACCAGTGGTTGACTCGTAGGTTTATTATTGTGTTTGTCCTACAACTATCCTCCATGTTTTCACACCTTTGTTAATAAGACAAACACAATCATAAACCTACGAGTCAATCACCGGTGGTATTAATTTTTGGCTTATGCACCACTTCACTTCCGGCAGACATGGATCGATTCCCCTCTTCTACTCTTCCATAAAATAAAGGGATTTTTTCTTGTGCTTGATAACATAGGTTTTCCTGGTGTCGGCTCCTTGACTATAAAGAAATGCTTTTCGGAATCGTGGGTAACGCTGAAGAAGTTATGTTATAGTTTCGTTTGTGCTTATATATTATTCTTGCAGTATGCGAAACACACGTCTTTCTTTTACACTGTATCAGTAGTTGCATGAAATATTCGTACACAGCTTGTTCTATATATTTTAAAACTACAACTAATTATCTTTCTAATATCTATTATTAGACCGGGAGGCGACTGCACGCACAGATCATCACCTCATCGAGTTGACAGATGAAATTTCAGGATTAGACAGAAATCGATTAGCATATTAAAATGCAACTGGACTACCAAGTCATATCTTGGTGGAAACCACCTATACTATAGGCACGATTTTAGCTGTTGATGGGTAGGTTTATCATCTCGTTTTCCTGCATCCAAAGGTATGAAAACATGAAGGACTGCGAGCAGGAAAACACAATGGTAAAAATAACCAATCAACCACTAAAATCAGGTTTGCATGTGTTTTCCACCAAGATATGACTTGGCAGACCAGTTGCATTTTAATATGATAATCGAATTTTAACTAATCCTTGAATTTTAGCCGTCAACTCGATGAGGTGATGGTTTGTGCAGCCGCCTCCTGATCTATATTAAATGAAAGTTTTTCAAGACTGTAATGCATTTAAATGTTACTTTAATGCGCAAATCGTAGATATTTCAGTTGTTTTTGTTAGATTATATATATATATATATATATTTTATCATGTCTGTTATCTAATTAATGTCTTGATATCATCATCCATTGTAATTTGATTCTCTCAAATGTTGACTGGCGCGCCACCTTACTAGTTTATGCGCATGAAGTCTGTAAAACCTCATTAAGTATTTTTCATGTCTGTTGTAACTGTCGTGTGTCTGTATCATTAAAGCATTATGTCTTATATTTTCCACTGTGTAATTTAATGCTCTGCCACTTAGTCCAACAGTTTTGACACAATTAAAATCCGTGAAATAACTATTGAACAAAATTCTATCCTCTGAAACATAGAGAGTAACTAAGAATAAGCTATTATGTTCTCTAATTAAAATGAAAATATAAAACCCTATTAAACAGTTTGGTTGTTCCGTAGAATTTAAAACTTTTGAGTAGGTACTAGATTTCAATATCGTAATCACTTTTGAGACGCGATCTTTTTAAAATAATTAATAACTTAGGAAATCTTGTCAAAAATTCGGTGAAAAAACAATGAACGTAATATAAAGGTCTGTTTTTTTTCTTTCTTTTCTTTTCTTTTTCTTCCTTCCTTTCATTTTCTTTTCTTGGTCAGAATTGGATGCTGAAATATATGTAAATTGAAAATTTTGTGTTTGAATACACTTAACTATAGGGAGTTACCCTTCAAATTTTATGAACAATAAGGAAAAAAATCCGAATGATTGCCATTGATTGATTCTAACTGATGCAAGGGGAAAAAGAATCATATTTTTAATTTATATAAAAAAAAATATTTCATAAGTAATTGCATGTACTTTATTTTATCATAAAGTCAATAAAATGAATCATTCATTTACATACTAAAACTGAACACAAATTAAAAAAAGTCATTCCGGCCTGTATCGGGAGTTAAAGGTAGCTTTCTTATTCCTTGTTTTTAAAAATTCTACTAATTTTACTCAAACACACGAAGCTAAAATACATGGAACCCAATTATGGAAGTTTCAATCACAGTTTTCGTCACACTGAATTTGATTGAGAATTTCGCCAAATTAGTCAGTTATATACTCAAGTTGCCTTCATTTATAGCGATTTATTTTTGGTCGTGAAATTTGGCGATATTTCGCAGAAGTGGGATGCTAGAAATTTACGCTGGCGGATATGACTACGTGGTTTCAAGCGCATGAGAGTAGCAAGCATGGTTACAACAATTAAAGTAAATTTGCAAGAAACTACGCTTTCTAAAGCTCATAAATGGAACCTGATTATGAAAAAATCAGCCACCCTATGATTTCAATTTGCTACATCTCAGCCATTTTTTAGGAGGCAAAACAAAACATGCTCCGAGATTTTTGTATTACTATCCTGTGCAAATGAAAAAATCATTTATAAATATTAAAAAGTAAACGGGAAATTGGAAAAGAACGTTTCGATAAGTTTAAAATTAACTTGCGAGAGTTTTCGTGTGACTAGTGTGTACGTAGGCTCTTAAGAGCACAGACATTACCGTCTCAATACTCAAGGCCTCCGGACTGATTTTGTGACGTACCAAATGAAGATTAACCCCTTGAAGGGCAAGGGTCAAATTCAATTGCGTTTGTGTAATGCTTAATTCAAACCGGAAATTTAGAAGAATTTTATTTCAAAATAAGGAAAAGCAATTTTACGACTTTTCTCCATTAAAGTCAGAAAACTAAAATTTCCTAAAATTTTTCTGGTGCAAATCCTGATTAATCGCTGGTGGTATATAATATATACCGCCGCCCCTTAACCCCTTGTGGGGTGGTGGGATATATCTTATCCCACCTACGATTAATCAGGATTTGCACCAGAAAAATTTTATGAAATTTTAGTTTTCTGACTTTAGTGGAGAAAAGTCGTAAAATTGCTTTTCCTTATTTTAAAATAAAATTTTTCTAAATTTTTGGTAGGAATTAAGCATTACACAAACGCAATTGCTTACCCTTCAAGGGGTTAATCTTCATTTGGTACGTCACGAAATCAGTCCGGAGGCCTTGAGGATTGAGACGGCAATGGCACAGATGTGGTTGTAGTATCTGCTATGTGGCTATATTCACTTTTGCGAGCTCGTGAAAAATTAAAAAGACGAAGTTTTTTCACGTGCATAACTCGAAAACTAAAAGCAATATTTCTTTTTTGAGGCCTATTATACACATTACAACGTTGCCTAAGCGCTTTTAAGAACAAGTCTAGCCGGTCAAAGTCATATATATCATCCTTTACCGTAGTTTCCGACCCGTATTTTGCGCATTAAAAAAAAAAAAAGCGTTTTGAACCAGAAATATTTCTTTATATATCAAATAAAAAGTAATACCACCGACTTTTACATTGCGTTATATTAAGCAAAATTTCTAGTCTTAAACTTTTTTTATTTGATCTGAATATTATAGATTGGAAATTATGGTGATTTAAAAAATGTTGGACGTATCGGTCGGTACCTTGTCAAACTATCCAAAATCAAAACAGTGTTGCCAGTGGGCTACTTTTTTAAAATTCAGATTTCTTGATTGGCACCACTTTTTTGAAATAGTAAAATTCGCCTTATTTAATGATATATTAATGAAGGCTAAAACAGGGGAAATTTTACCATTTAAGAAAAGTAGTGCCAATCAAGAAATCTGAAATCTATCCAATAGATAGTTTGACATGGTACCGACGATATGACATGTATGCAGTAGGGATATTTAAGTAACAAATGTACTTAGACTTGCAATTTTATAATGAATTACAATCATTTTCATCTTCATTTTAAACAATATTTTGTCTTTTTCATTTTCTCGTTTTCTGTGTCTTCTTGTTATTTAAAAAATACTCTAAATTCTCTCTATTTTAATATCCTTAGCAGGTAAGCAATTAAAAAAAAAGTTTGTAATCTCTTGGCAAATATAAATTCTTACGTTTTCTGGTCCTTTCAATGATTGCGTGGATGCTATCTGTTTCCAGTTGGCTATGGCGCATGCATGATTTTCAAGTCGTCGACATTCAAGTTTTCAATAAGGAAAGGGCATGTTTACAAACAAACACTTCCGTCAACCAATCTACCAACTATATTTTTGCCATAAAGATCATTGCAGGAATAGTCTTGGCGATGTAGGCCAATCATATCAGAGACATGTTAAACGTAGACCAATCAAATTTCCCTAGCTCATGCGTACAGGTAGGAGTCATAAAGAACGGACAGGTTTTCTTGCTGAACCAACAGTAATTCGACCAACAGTGACGTCAGCTGCCCTTTCCTTATAGTATTTACTGCATAAAGTAAAGACGCAAATGTATTTTGGTTGTGATTTTGCCCACCACGTGTATCCTCTTAGAGTACAATTTGTTCAGTTTAACCTGGATAGTTGAGGTCAATCTTTAACCGGCTCTTTTCCACAGGCGACTATTTTTTAAAAACCTTATCTAGCACTATTTCTAAACAATAATTTTCGTGTTACATTTTTAATAGAACCATACCTGGAGACAGCACGTGTTTGCACCACGGTTACCAGGAAAACACTGAAATTTCATTTTGAATACCACTAATTTTGTGGAGAAATGGTTTCATTATTTAACTAAACTTTTTTTGCGATTATAGCAAGAAAATGATACTATACGTAAATAGTGGTACTCAAAATAAAATTTTACATTTATCTAGAAACCTAGGTTTCCACTAACTAAAAGTCATTTGCAGGGACATAGCCTTTTTCGTTTTTCCTTATTTTTACACTTTTTTATTACAAACTATATTCGAAACGCTTCTTGTCTTGACTTTACATTTCATAACGATTTCAGTTTTGAAAAAATTACAGATTCGCAAAGAATGGGCATAGCACATCTGTGCTTTTAGATTTTGATATTTACATAAATTCAGTCTTAAAATATACATATAATGTATACCGTAATTTCCGGCGTATAATCGGCGGATCAAACAATCATTTTTTGACCCAGAAATTTCTTTAAATAAAATGTTACTTTTTAGATCGCGTTGAATATTTGTCTTCAGTTACTGAATGAATTTTATAGGGGTCAAAACGGAATTGTTTGATCTGCGGATTCTACTTCGGAAATTACAGTAAGTATGTGAAAATATTTGATGTAAGGAGATACCTTGTGTGCAATTAAAACAAAAACAAATTTTGACATAAATAACTTACTTATTCATTTAATCGTTGTTTGCAGATGACATCTGATGCATATTTAGTCTTACAAATTCTGATGATATTTAGTCTTAGAATAAATAGTCTTAAAATACAAGCATAATTATAGAAGTATTTCATACTGATTTTTAAAAACTCTCCCCAAAATACTTCTCTTTCCTACACACATATACATAAAGAGCAATTTTGTATTTAGATTTAATAGTTCTATGACCCTTTAAAAAGATAGAGTTTGAAAAACAATGGTTATTCGCTTTTTTATAGCTGTATACATCAAACGAAATCATATCTCATTTCTAAAAAAATAAATAAACCCTCTAGATTTTTCTGTTGTACATCCATGAAAAAAATCTGCAACATTTGTATATGTGTTTGTATATTTGCGCATATACATACACACTCGCATATAATGCACTTATCTTTCGAAAAATATGTACAAAAACAAGAATTGATTCTTACCTTTGTGATGTTTCGCTTGCACAAAAACAGTCCACATTTTCAATTGTTACATGAAATCCCTCATTCGCCTGAGAATGCTTGTAATGTAGGCATATAATTGCAAATGAGCATGTAAGGAGTAGCACAAATAAGTAGATCTAAACAGATAGAAAGTAATAAACAATGTAAGAAAAAACAAATAATTTTCATTTTGTATGCAAATTATCAATATCGAATTCAATATAAATTTTCAAGAAATATTTTATTACATAAATAAGTGTAATGCATTTTCCTGAAACCAAAGCGTCAGTCTCATGAAAATTTGTAAAACAAACACATTCATAAGCACATAAACGCATTCTGAAAAAAATGTTGGACAGATTCTAAGATTCAACTCATGTGGAACAGGGCTAGATTTAGAAAATTGGAGGCTTTAGGCTAAGGAAGTATAACCTCTGGTCCGCAGTCAAACAATCAACCACTGCTTTAGAATAGAATAAATTGTCTTTTTTAATGAAAGAAACTTTTCGATTAAATAAGGTGAATATAGCTTTCAGACATTGTGGTGACAAACGACTTCCAAGTTAAAACGTTGTGAAGCCTTACTATATGCACAGGCATAGACAATGTTGTTTTACGCAATCAGTTTACTGACTATGTCTTCTTCAAAGTACAGTTGTTTTGATTATGGATTCCTTAAAATTATGAACAAAATTAATTGAAAAGTTTTAATAATTTATAACTCATACCTTTTATGATACAGCATCCAATAACACAAGCATATGAATACGTATCTCGACTGTAAAAATTCCAAATAAAAAAGCAAAATAAATTTTAACGGATATAAAAATAAACAGAAATTATGCAGTAAGGAGAGTATTGAAAAAATGTGACATCAACAATAGAGTTATCAAACCCAGTTTACTGTGGATTCTTCAGTACATGCAGTATTTTACCCTTGCACCAACTTTAAGCTAATAAGGTGCAATATTTGGGCTATCATACCAAACCTCTATATAAGGCAGGTGTGGCGAACCTATGGCAGGTGTGTCCAAGGTGGCACGGAAGAAAGATTCTCTGGCATGCAAATTACTTATAGCAGGGTTGCAAGCGCTGTGCCATAAATGGCTGATTTTCGACACTTAATTTTAATAGCATCCTTCGCCTTATTAAATCGCAGAAATTCTGTCATTAAATAAGGTGAGGAATACTATAAAAATTTAGTGGTAGCAATCAGCCATTTGTGGCGCAGTGCTTGCATCCCTGTTATAGATAGCAACCAGTTTATGCTACGAAGCGCCTGTCGTTTCGTTGCAATAGCTCAGTTAATTAATCATCTTAACACGTTCACGCCGGCGCCGTGGGTCACACTCGACTGTCTCAGAGTTGTCAAGTTTCCGGCTTTTTACACACCACTATTATTTTAGAGATAATGTTGTTCCTTTAAATCGCCCAATTGTTCTAATTAAATAAAACAACATATTCTGTATTAAAATACTGGTATCCAAAAAGCCGGAGACTTGGCAGCTCCGAGACAGTCAAGTGTGACCCACCGCGCCGTCGTGAACGTGTTAACAAAAGCAAAATCAAGCTTTCATTTCTGTAAAAAACATAGCCATACTTGCCAACATTCCCTTAAACTTCCGTAAAGTGTGAGTTAATTTGACCCAGGTTAAACAAGTTTCGAACCAGAAATTTACTAAAGAAATTAAATCAAATGGTTTTCATTGAGAAACATGATTTTAAATATATAATGGTACATCAAATAAATTTTCTGATTAGTAATGCGTATAACCTGGGTCAACTTAACTTACATTTTACGGAAGTTTAGTTGAATGTTGGCGAGTATGCATAGTCAACTGCCGAAATTACTCTCAATTTACCAGATGGGGCTTTAAAATTTTGAAACTTTTCTACCTTGACAGCCCAGTTGCTTTACAAGAATTTGAACATGCGAAAGGAAAGCCTAAAAAAAAATGGTTTGTTAAGTAATGTGTGCTGAAAAAATATTGTAGGAAAATGTGACTGTTTACTTTAAATTTGAAAATCGGAGGAAACCTGTCCTCCGCATAACAGACGAAATCGCAACTGCAATTATCGAATTATCAACAGTGCAAGAAGCCGGTCCTATTGTACATACGGTTAGGAAATTCGGATATTCCACATTTTACTTGTAAAAATCTGTGTGAGATAATACAGTGTTATACCTTTAATAAAGTTAGTTCTTTCTGGCAATTGTTAACAGCCAGGGGTTGAAATTTGCGCTTGCGAATGGAGGTGGATGACCGCTTTCTGTGTAAGAATTTATGGGGCATCGAAGCCCATTTTCGTGTGTATGAGACAGTAAATACGTAGCATTGTCCAATAAGGCTTTAGAGCTACTGAGTGTTATTGAAAAGATGTCCCTCCACTTTCCAAAAATCATTGTGTGGTGTGGTTTTTCTGCAATTAGCCGCACTTATTATCACATTTTCCAATTAAAAACAATAATTTTTTGCAACTGTTTCTTTTACCTTTTTGTTTTATATTAAATTAAAAACCGTAAAGTACTATATCTATCGTCACTATATCTATCTCTATCGAATTTTTTTTTTTTTAATTTTATTGTTTTAGTCTTCCCTTCCTCTTCTTAACACTAGAACGCCCGAAAGAAGTCGATCCGACTCCTACCATACGATTAAATGTCAACTGGAACCAGAAATTCTTTCATAAAATAAGTTAAATTTAAACCACGCAGATTTACGTTAAATAAATCAATCAATTTTTAATAAAAATTCTGGTCTCAAATATTTTTATGAAACTTGAGTAAAATTTCCGTGCGTTCTAGTGTTAAATAGTAAGAGTACCACTTTTGGTTTCATTTCAAACATCCCTTCAAGTTACAGACATCTCTAAACAGAGATTCTTATTTTATAACTACACGGCATATACTTCCTGGTCTGCAGGACCCTGTTCTGAAAGTACGTAAGTATTCTGAAAGTACTGGTGTTCTGAAAGTACTGCCAGCCTTGAAGCCTGGCAGCTCTCACCAAAGTCATGCAATCACCAAGCAAACTTTATGTCTCTGTGTGTGTTTCAGTTGCTATTTCATAATAAAACACATTGGTATTTAAAATTTCCAGTAGTAGTAATTAAATATGACAGCACATTTGTATGGAGTAACGATAAAAAATAGTTTCGCATTTTCCTGCTATTTTTGTTAATGCTATTTATCAGAGTTTTTTAAGAAAATACGTTAAAGTGCATTACTAGGTGGTTTTTGTTTTTTGTTTCTGTTTTTACATCTAATGCTTTTCATTGTACATTCCAGCATAACTATTTTAAAAGTGAATATTCTTCTATGTAAAATAATTTTCATTTATGTTAATCAGAAGAATAAGCGAGTGTCATTTGTAAATTTCGATAGAATTTCATGAGAGCAAAAATTTGGATTGCCTCTGATTGTGGTGCTGTGATCACCACGCACTTATGGATTTGTTGCTGTAGTCAAATGCAATACGTCCCCTATTAAATTGTCCCCATGTAATTTTTCAGCTTTCTTTTATTGTTAACCCCTTGGGGACGAGCGACACGTATACGTGCCGGAAATAGGCCTAAGGATCCTCGTTTATCCTCACCAGTAAAATTTTACTGTAAAATTTACCTTATTTAATCCGAGCATTTTCCCGATTTGAATAGGCACAAACTTCTGTTTTTTAAAACCGGTAGCAAAGTAATAAACATTTCGTAAAAGGCTCCCGTCGCGAAGGAGTTAAAGAAGAACTGCTTTAACCTTTCAGTGGGCAAGCGTCGTAATTTTCAAGTTACAAGTGTTTCGTTTAGTTACGCTGTTACAAATGTAAGATATTCCATAATAGTAATAAAAGTGGTAAATTATATAAGCATTTATACATATCAGTAAAGGAAATTAAATTTTAATATTATCTGCAAACAGAAAGAAATTCTTGAAATATGCTTAAAGACGGTAAATATAATGATAAAGCAATAAGAATATTTTATTTAAAAACGTATCAAACATGATTAAATGGAAGAAGACCAAAATAAGAAAATCTATTATTTTTAAAAAAGGTCTATTAGTTAAAAAAAAAAAAGATCTAATTTCGTCTTCTGTTTCTTTCCGCATTATTTTATGACAGAAAAAACTTTCATAATGTACAACTTTACCAATGTCATTTATTTTTTTAAAATCACCAATTGATTCTCCTCGATGATCGTTTGAGTATCGAGAATTGAGTAATTCTACTAAATATCTATCGTTTGACTATTTAAAACAAAATAATAACTCGGCGTAGCACATATCAATTACATTTTTGCAGAAATTAATCGGTTAAACGTGAAATTAATAAATAATTTTCTTGCATTAGCGAGTACGCGTCATGATTTTATGAAAGTTGCTTAAAACAATATTCAACAAATGAAACTGAAATTTGACTTTGGAAATCATAGAGAAGGAACGGATAGAGGAATAGCAATGACCTTTAAGTAGTTTCGATACCGTATGTGAGAACTGTTAAAATGCTACCAGATTTCTTGTAAGATTTATTGTAAAATCTTCTAATTTGATTCCGTGCGCGCTCGACCTGTGTTGCCAGCAGACTACTTTTTTTAATTCAGATTTCTTGATTAGCAACATTTTTTTGGAATGGTAAAATTCCCCTTGTTTTCGCCTTAATTAATATGTCATTAAATAAGGCGAATTTTACGATTTCAAAAAAAGTGGTGCCAATAAAGAAATTTGAATTTAAAAAAGTAGTCCACTGGCAACACTGCGCTTGACGGTCAAAGGATTTTAATATACTATCACCTGAAAACGGCTGTTCTTTAAATAACAGGAACAGTATTTTAAATCGATTTTTAAAAAAGCTAAACTATTTCGTCATAAACTTTCATAAACTGGAGAAAAGAAAAGAAATGGCACGGTTCAGTCGGATTTTTACATAGCACGTAAAATTATGTGTAAAAGGAATAATTTTAAATTATTTATGAATATATTTTCATTGTTTTTGATGGCCATTGTTTGATTATTGTGTTTAGTATAAACTGTCAATTTGAATCCATTTGACTATTTAGTTATTTCTTAGCTCAGTTAATTCTTAACAAGTTATTGTAATAAGATGTCCTTAGTTGTCAGTAAGGACGATTGTGATAAACTTTATACAATGGCTGTGTGATTCACAATTCAGTTCAAGGAATTCTTTACAAATGTTGTTTATTAACAGATGTATTTCAATAAAAATTCGGTCTGAAGGTCTTTTTTGAAATAGCAGATATGAATTTTATTGAACACGTTAATTGAAAAATGGAATTAAAAAAATTATTTGTGAGTATAATCCATTAAATAAAGCATTAGTTATTACCTCGCTAAAGGTTTTTATTTGTGTGTCACTTTCATCTATTGACTATTTTTATTATTTATTTATTATTCATAACTGAACAAAAGCAGCTCATTTATTTTGATTTCCTTTAGTCAGGAAGAATTTAAAACATCAGTAAATAATCTTTAAAATTACTAGATATATTAACGGAGGTATTTCAAAACATTTCTACTTGAGTGTTTTCTTACTTTTTCCCCCAAATTGCGGGTATGGATTTTACTAAATCATTAATTACAAAAAAAGATTTTTTTTAGAAAGGTGACTGAGCATGACCCACTAAATATAGCATTAATTATTACTTAGTTAAGAGTTCTATATGTTACTTTTGTCTATTAATTATTTTTCATTGTTCATTTGTTATTCATTATTTTAAAAATCAAATTTTAGGGTTCCGAACTTAAAAAGTACAAACGGAACCATTATAAGATTACTCCTGTGTCTGTTTGTCTGTCTGTCACAGCCATTTTACTCATAAACTATGCAACGAGGAGGAAAGTTCAAATTGGCTAAAGTAATAAAGACTATTGACCCGCATATTTATAGATTATTAACCATTCACAAGTATATTTAGGAAAAAAGTAGAGGGCTAATAAAGTCACTTGAAAAAAAATCTTTCTTATACTATCGTGTGAGTTGTCGTGTAAAAGCTTTCGTAATGCCGAGCTCAAAAATACATTTCTTTTAATTTTAGGTATTATATTTTTTGAGATCGTCGAAAATGTAACGCAAAAATATGTTCCCCCCACTCTATTTCCGAATCTACTGACATTAAAATTATGAAAAAAATTAGGGATAGTACAAGTTACTTTAAACCTTGCAAAAAAACTATAGCGATTACCCTAGGTCACATGGTTTTTGAGAAAATCACATTTTATCGTTACACACAAATTTCGATTTGCGGGCGTTCAGCAAAGGAGATGGGAAGCGCTAGAGGTACCTATAAGCAGAAGTATAAAAGGATTGTTGATAATGATTTTCGAAAAAAATTCTACTTAATTACCCGAGATATTGACCCTTAAAGACACGGACGGTTTGGACATACATAAAGACACGGGCGGCGTACTCTATCTATGCGCCATCGGCTTTTAAAGCCTAGATAACGACTTTTAGTGATATATTTGTGTAATGCAATGCCCAGTAGTGGTATAAAAGCAATAAAAGTCAAAGTGTTAAAAACAGACTAATTTAATTAGAATTAATCACATAATTACTATGGGATTCGCGACTAGTTTGTATTGAGTGGCTATATCAATACGCCACTCGTGTGTTTAGGCTGACATTAGCCTTAAAAGTTAATTAAAAACCTATCTGCAAAAACGCGGCACGGACCAAGGCGGCGTTACAACTTTATGACCTCCTTTCGAAGCGCGCGTAGCACAAAGTCAAGTTTAAACTTTGAACAAGGGTTTTGTTTTAGATACACTGTAAAAAGAAAAGTTTATTACTACGCTGAATTTGGGTTTATGAAATGCCAAATGAAGTTTAAATATACTCTACTTTTATTGTCAGCACCGAATTAAATTCATCATAAACGCATTAGGATAAGATTAAAAAAAGAGTTATACAGAATGGCACTATTTGATGCTATTTAGACTTCATATCTCTCTGAAATTTCATGGTATATCCATTTATACTTTTTTAGTATAGACAGCTATATCAAATCCTACGTTGTATATATTTTTTAAAAAGTCGTGATGTTCTTTTAGCAACGATTTTTTTTTTTTGTAATAATACAATTACTAAGTAATATACTTATTGTACGGAAACCTCTGTACGCGAGTAATACTCGCACTTGACCGTTTAATTTTTTAAATTTCAGTCAGGCAAAATTCAAAGCTATGTAAGTTATCTTTAAAATACACATATGCAATCTGATCTTGTTATCAACAAAATCTATCTCTTTTGTTTTCAATTGCTTTAAAATTACATGAATACCATTATCTGTTAAACAGGATGAGATATCAGAAATGGTGTCAGCTAAACCGCCAGCAGTTCGCCTTGCTAAAACTTTTATTTCGCATCCCTTTAATTTCAAAATTTAATTATTCCATTTCAATTCTTGATTTTGAACAGCGAATTTTAATGTTGAGATGACTCCTAAATATCAATCATTGATGAATAAAGAAAACTCTTCATATTAACTTCAAAAAGAAATTTAGTGTTTTGGATAATATTATACTATAAAATTTAATTAACGTGTCGAAATAAGCTTTTGCTGTTAGAAATTTAATATACATTTCTCATTTCAGCTAAGGCAGGGATAAAAGCGTTGCACCGCAGTGAACCGATTGTCATCACTAAATTTTAATGCTATTATTTGCCCTATTAAATTTCAGCACTGCTGTCATTAAATAATGCTAAGAATGCTGTTAAAATTAAGTGGTGACAATCGGCCGACTATGATGCAGCGCTTTCATCCCTGAGTTGAGGGGACCAGAGGTTTGAAAAATGGAGTTATGAATAAATAGGAGAAGACATATTAGAGTATTGTCTACCACCAGTTGCGAGTGAAGTAACCGAGGAGGTTGTCACGAGATGGCAGCTGTAACTTTTATTAATTTACAAGTGATTACCGCAGGACAAACTCCCACCAGTAAATTTGAATAGAAAATTTCGTTTTATTTAAGTGCCTTTTTCAGGGGAAAATTTTTCTCCCAAATATGGCAAAAAATTCTATTTGTTTTTGCTGGTGTCAGTTTTCCCAGGTATTATAATCTTCTTCATTGACACTGACAAAAGGTTGTCTAGATTGTCACAATATAGATGAAACCAGAGCCTGACTACCAACGAAATAAACTTCCACCAGTAAAAATGAATACAACATGTGTTTTTGCCATTATTTATGACTGACATTTTGTATTAAGAAGGCGTTTAAATAAGGAGAAATTTTCTATTTAAATTTACCGGTGGAAGTTTTCCAGCGTGTTAATCAACCTCTGTGAAAGCGGTTACAGTTGAAGTTTTACTATTTTAAGATATGCCAGTTCCTCTATTTTAATAATGCCATGGTTTGAAATGACGAAAACTGACTGAAGTTTGATCGTGGATTGGGAACCCTGTAATTAATTCAGACTATTACTTCTCTTTGCATTTATTTATTTATGTTTTTTAAAAGTAACAAAAATATTTGTTAAAATGAAAAAAGACATGCAATAAGAAATGTTTTAATATCGTGACAAAATTTTCTTAAAAAACTAGTGAAAATTTACTGGTAAATCAAATTACGATGTTAAAATTAGGTGTTAGCATTGAAAATTTTAAACGTTGATATCATTTATATATGTAGACAACCTCGTAAGCCTATTACTTCTTTTTGAAATTATTTATTTATGTTTTATAGAAATGGGAATATTTGTTAAACTGTAAAAAAATAATTACAAAACTTTTAATAGTGTACAAAATTAATCGCTTTGCCACTATTTAAGTCCGGGTACCATATTTTTGAGTCGTCACTTCCTTTTTTATACCACTTATTCCGTTTTCTATCTATTATAACAGAAAAACAAACAACATTTTCTAAAACATTTTAAAAATTATAATAAAAAATTCAAAATTCATAAAAAAATTACATTTTTTGTTGTTACTTGAAAAAAAAATTTAGGTATGAGTTGTAGAGAATTTAATTTCCCTTATTAAAAAAAAGAAATATCTAAATCCGCTAACTTTTTCAAATGTTATCGTGCCATAACCGCTGAAAAATAGGGATTCAAGATAATTGAATTTAAGGTTTTGCCTTAGCACGCTGCAAAATGTATGTAACGTTACTCCATAAAATTGGTATTGAGTAATTTAACCGATATAACTGTCGTTACGTTACACTGATATCAGTTTAAATTACACTATTATATAAGTTAAATTACTCCATAAAATTGAAGGCAGCACGTTGGCACCAATTTCATGGAGTAACATTAAATAATTTTTACAGTGCATGTACCGCCGATCTGTGCGGCTTAACGTTTACGGCTCATACAACCGTAAATTTCCGATCCGAGGAACTGTACGATAGGTGCAAACATTACAAATATAATAATAATAAATACATTATTTTCGTCTTCAAAACCTTTTTGACCCGTTTAAACAATATATATCAGACAATTTATGAGATAATTTGGATAATATGAGACTTGCAACAAAATTTAAGAAGTCAAAATACTTTGAAAGTATAAATTCGGAGATTTTTCTTTCTGGTTTCAGTTGAATTTGATTTCGAGTCCGAAAGAAATCGCGGGTAAATGAATTGGTAGACGATATAAATTTGAATTTGTGGCTAAAAAAGTAGCATTCAAATAACGCGAAGTTACTTTCTCATTAATCTTCGTCAATATGCTACCCACCCCACCATTTTGTTTGTTATCGTTATTATTATTAGTAGTAGTAGTAGGAGGAGGAGAATTGACAATTTCAAGTAACCCCCCCCCCCATACACACACACACACACGTATATATTACCGATATTTATATAATATATATACATCCAGGGTCGTATCTAGAATGAGGTCAAGGAGAATAATCATGGCACTTTTATTTAACCCCTTGGGGACGAGCGGTACGTATACGTGCCGCATGAAGCGCTCAGAATTCTTGTTTTTCCTCACCAGTAAAATTTTACTGTAAAATTTGCCTTATTTAATCAGCGCATTTTCTCGATTCAAGAAGACACAAATTTCTGTTTTTAAAAAACGGTGACAAAAGATTAAAAATTTCGTAAAAGGCTCCCGTCCCGAAGGGGTTAATAGTAAATTTGTCTTTCTTAAATCGCGATTTTGAACGATTAAATAAGGCGAAGCTTTCTATAAAAAATATTTATTATTTATTTATTTTCTATTAAAAAAGAGGTAATATAGCACGCCTTGGATTCACCCTAGCGACGTCCCAGTATGCATCTCCAACTATTTATAAAATATTTAAAATATCCATACCGTATAGTGTTAAAACTTGATGTTGTGTTGAATCAAATTTGGTGCTACAGTAGCTACAACCACAATATGGTGAAGTTATGTTCCAGTTTCAACATTTAGTGCTCCTATTGAAAGATAAACTCGCGTAAGTTCAACCATCAACTGGTAAAATGTTGAACAATAAAATGCCGAATAATAATGTCGATACTGTTGCAAACAGGGGCTATTCAGTCCGGGAGCTCCGTTTAAAATGGGATCCGATTATGATCATTCAAGCCTGGACCCTGGGCACCTTTTGATTTGTAGTCAGTGTTCTAATCAACAGACATGCAGGCAGATACTTTCGCCTTAGAATTCTGAATCGGGTCGGGTAATAGGACTTTACCCGCATCCGATCTGACTCATGGTTCAGGCCGGTCATTTTTATACATAAAAGATAAAATTAATATTAGCCATATAATTGTATTATATGGATTAATTTTTTTTTCACTTCAGGTTCGGAACGGTTTCGGGTTGAAGTGTATTGGGTCAGGGTCGGGTTTTGGGTTGACTTTAAACAAAATTTTAGTGTTTAATCCGACCCGCGTAGGACTCTACTTCGTCCTCTGAAACAGGGAGATTGAGAGTGCGTAGATGAATTGGTCTGATTGGTTGTTCAATTGCTCCAGTTTTAGTGAAATTTAAAGTTATTTTCAGAGTTGAACCATCAGAAATTTTGCTTGAAAGTTTAAAAAATCACGTTTCGGTTTTTCGAACTATTTTACACCACAGAATAGTTCAACTTTGAACTAAAATTTTCAACACTGTATGATCAAAAGGGAAGACATTTCCAATAAAGCTGCAATAAGTGAAAAAATATAATGAATTATTGCTCTTAAAGCAGAAATTAAGATACCTGACTAGTATAATATTATTTCACACCATGAAGTTTTAGAATTACAGACGAATAATAACATCCAATAATCTTTAAGAATTCCAGTTCATTTAATGCAAATAGCTAGGATGATACAAATGTTAAAACTTTAACTGAACGTTGAAATGTAGTTTAAGTGGATCTTTTACAGAGCTTCTAAAAAACATTTTGCAAAAAATATAATTTAAAGCTTTACACCTCTTCACATGATCTTTTCCTGTGTAATGCTTTATTTACATGTGTTTGTGACGCATTTTTTTGTTCACTTGTTAACATACTTTTGATTTAAAGAACGCTATCGTCAGTTTGTAAATGGTTCTTATTTTTACGGGTGAAATAAAATGTTAAATGATGTGAAAAATTGGTATCAGGTGTAAGACAGCATTTTCTTTATTATAATTAATTTAATTTTTAATATACAGGTATTAAGTTTTTTGCAATAATGTTGTAGGAGGAAAAATTTAAAAAAAATTTAATTGACCAATTTTATCTAAAAGGATCTAATAAAAATTTTAAAAAGGTGTAAGATAGCTTTTTTTCCTTTATTAGAAATGATTTAATTTTTAATATACAGGCATTCAGTTTTTTGCAATAATGTTGTTGGAGGAAAAGAAAAAAATCTAATTGACCAATTTCATCAAGAAGGATCGAATAAAAATTTTAAAAAGTTCAACTTTTTGAAAATAAATTAATTAACTATTTTTATTAACACAATCTTATCTCCTACTTTATTTCAAACACTTCCTCCAACACAACAGATAAAAAATTAAAGGATGTTTCAACGTGTTTGGAATTAAAATTATGTAATTGGTTTCTGTATATCTATTAACACCTATCTATATCTGTATACAGTCGCGAAAAAATGTTAAAAAAAGAGCAAAAAACAGGGATAATGTTTTCAAATACTTTTAACACATTTTCTACGGTGATACCTGATGAAAATCATAAAACAAGTATAATTTAAAATTTCAAGGCGTCCATATATACATGTGAATCTAGATAATTTAAATAGTTTCATACATCTCTCAGTGAAAAAAAAAAAATCTCTGTACAATTTCCATATATTTAAAGTATTTTTCTTCTTTTCCCATGAAAGTGATTTGAGTGAAAGCGAATGCTAGAAAGTTCAATGAAAGTGTAAATCAGTCAAAAAGTTTTGCGAACATGGATTTGAGAATATTCTTGACAGAAGAAGCTAAATTTTCGTTTTCTCTAAAGCTGTAGGATTACTTTTTTTTTCTTTTTTTTTTTGAACCGTAAGAATAAGGAAATTATACTGATAAAACACGGAAATTCTTTTTAGAGTGTAAAAAATATAAAAAATACCAAACCTCAGGGAAAATAACAAATTACAGTGAAACTTCTTTTAAAGGCCACCCCTATTCAAGGGCCACCTCTAGTAAGGGCCAATATTTTTAGGAACGAAATTTTCCCCCATAGACATAATGTTAAATTTACTCCTATTAGAGGCCGCACCTACCCCTCATAAAGGCCATTTTTTCACATGTGCTTTAAATCCTAAACAGGTGTGTTGAATTCCTGAACCAAAAGATAAGAGTTCAGCAAACAACTGCACTTGTAACAAGGGAGGCAGGGGGAGATGGGGAGGATTCAGTAACATAATGAAAGACCACAAACTTTTCCACAAGTGAGACAAACAGGTGTTCCTCACACTTTGCTTGACCTTTCAACCTGTAGAAGTTGGGTTGGAGAGGAAACTTGACCCTTTGTTGTGGGCACACAAAGGATAACAAGTTATCTAGAAAAACTGATTCCACATTTGCTAAAACTGTGAATTCATTTTGAAGCACAATTTTTACACCTGTCAGGAAACGCTAACAGAAATAAATAAACTAATATCTCATTCTAAGTCATTAATAAATGATGAAAATTTAAGTAATTTGTTCCATAAAGTAAAAGAATCATTAGAAACCAAAATTGCCTGCGAAAAAATTATGAAAAGTAAAAAACTTCAAAAGAAATTTTTTTCAATCATGTATAGAGTTTGAAAATGTTAATAAACAGTTTTTTCACCTATATAAGTTTTGATTTCCCTATTTTAGTTGTTGTTTTTTTGTCACCCCTATTCAAGGGCCACCCCTCATAAGGGCCAATTTTCAATGGAACGGCAGGTGGCCCTTACAGAGAGGTTTCACTGTAATTCGAATGTTAATGTCAAGAATATTCCAAAATCCATATTTGCTACTTTCTGATACATTCACTAAATCATTTCATCGAAGAAAAAAAAAAATCTTCAAAAATACAGAAATAGCGCTGGCAATCCACATTTTTTTTTTTTTTTTTTTTTTTTTTTACAGTGCTGAAATACGTTATGCGCATGGTAAATAACATGTTTTTGTATGAATGTGATTAAAAAATTAATACAGGAAATAAAAAAAACTTCCCAGTCGTAGAAAACATTTTTAATATTTATTTAAAAGCATCTAATATAACTGTCTGGTAGTTTATTTCTTTTCATATTATGTATTTTACTCATTAAACTTGTCTATCACTGTCAAGATATCAAAGAAATCGTATGTGAGCGTGATATTTTATCAGTACATTGGTACTCAAAATAAAAGGATTATCAGCAGACTGTATTTGTACTGATAAGGAATTACTAAGAAAATTGATAGACATAATAGCAGAAATAAAATACGCGATATTAAAGGCTCTAAAGAATACAGAAGCTTGAAGACAAAAAATACTAGAATCAGCAAATGAAAAACTGAAAATCAATAATTATTCTACAGACTCAGTTACTTGAATATGTTCTCTATATCATATTTTTAACTTTGTTGGCAAAATTTTAAACGGAAAAGAAGAAACAATTCTTCTAGTTTAAAAGCATCGTGAAACTTTGAAGTTTTTTGTATTTATTTATTTATTTCGTGCACCTCCCTAATGTAGTATTTTTTCTAAAACAGAAGAATTAAATTACAAAATAAAAATGTTAACAATTTATAACAATTGTACAATTTCAACTTTCGTAAATGTTTCATATTTAATCCATTATTTTTTTAATCACATTCATAAAATAAATAAAAAAATATCTATAACAATTGTATGAGTTCGACTTTTATATTTAATGTATTAATTTTTCAATCATATTCATAAAAGAAATAAGAAAATAATTATTATAGGCTTAAATTATTTTAGGGATGTGTAAAACTATTAGAGTAATCTACGTTTATATGTAAAGGATGTCTCTAAAAATTAAATTAAGGTCATTGTGCCTAAATGAGATGCAATTTTTCATAATTTTGCCAAGTTTAGGTTATATTTGCCCTTTTATTAAATACATATCTATTTTATTAATAAAAAAAGATTGAATGTTGAGTTTTTAATTAAAAATTAACTTATTTGTGGAGCAAACATTCAAACCATGCTTTCTCCTTTAGATACAAATTTTCAAAAAACCAAAAAAACTGATAAATAAGAAAATAACTTGTATTTAATTCTCATTTTTATTGTGTATTTTTATTACTGTTTATTAGAAAGAACTGCAAGTATACCTAAGATATTAAACATAAAACAAATTAATAAAATATATTTAATATTTGGTTTCATAATAATAATCACGTTTTGACCGAATTCAGAGGAGGAAACATGTTTTGATTGTTTGACAAGTGGATAAAACGCTTTTTGAATGAAATAAGTTCTAACTCACAAATAATACAAAAGCATTGTTTTATTTGAATAAATACCGAATTTCAGTTGATTATTGATAAAATAAAATGACAGATTATGGTACCTAGTAGTATTCATTAAATATTTACTAAATAAATACTCATTTGCCAGAAATCTACTTCAAATTTTAAAACCAATATCTTCATCTAGACAGTCACACACATCCTCCTCTTTTTTATTGCAGGCTTATAAATCATGGATAATGTGGTTGTACCATTTGAAGACATCCTCAGGTTGATTTTGCCACTGTTTACCATACATTACCTTCAAAAGTTTTTTAACATCTTTTTTCTTTTCAACTGATATGGCGTCACTAAGAGGAAGAGATTCTAAAACAACCCTTTGAACAAGGCAACAGTAACTACCTTTTTAAGAAGATTTACATCATATTCTTCACTTAGATCTTGAAATCTATAATTCTGGAAGCCTTTAACCTTAACAGTTCTCTTATTTTTCTCTAAAACAATCCGTTTCAATCGTGATATGTATGGTAGGTTTCGAAAGTACACATTAAGTGACAACTGTGATTGGCAGACTGGAGAAATCACTGATTGAATGCAGGCTTTGGAGGAAACACTTTTTGATTGAAAAGTCAAGTTTTAAACTTGATTTATAATCGGGGAAAAATTTTTTTTAGTACAAAATACCGTTTATTTCTGTGCAATTTAACACAGAGTTCATAAAAATAACAATAACTCAATTTTTATTTTTTTATGGGAAAACACGGTTTGAATGTTTGCTCCCCATTTTGTAGAAATTGAATCATTACCTGTAATTGAAGTAAACAATATATGATTATTGCATTTGGATATTTTTTGTCACATTTACACCGGTTAAAAGCCAAACGAGGCATCCAAATTACCTAAATGTGACTATGCATATTTTCCATGCCAGTTCATCTTAAAATATTCGTTTAATTGCTGTTTATCAAGTTTTAAAATACAGTAGAAGATCTTTATAACGCAAACCTAAAAACACAAGGTTGTGCGTTATATAGAATTTTGTGTTATATGGATCACATCATTAAATTCACCTTGTAAACATGGCCAAATATGTCTGAAACATATCAAAATACATTAGAATGTCTTTATACTGCATTCCTTGTTACCAAGAGTTATCCAAATTATAATTGTTTGAATAATATAGTTCTGACATTGTTAAATTTACTTTATAAACATGATCCAAATATAACTGACACAACCATCCCTTATATTAAACGTTTTCAAAAATGTTTATAATGTAATAATAGCATTTTTTTCAGTAAAAAGGTCTTAAATTAGAAGATAAAGTTGAACTAATGTGTCAAATTTAGTCCTCTAGAGAGTAGCAATATTTTACAATGTGAAAATGCAAGTGCTTTTTAACTGCAAAAATCATTGTTTACATCTGAGAAGTTGTGCGTTATATGGAGAATTGCGTTATATAGAATTGCGTTATAAAGATCTTCTACTGTACTTAATAAAGAGTGGAAAAATCGAAAGTCGAAACAGTTATTATTGAACTTACTAAATATACTATAACATCAAGCAGGACGGTCGTTCTGCCAAGCCAAGCTGAAAAAAAATGCTAACCCCGCCAAACAAACAAACGCCAAGAATAAGGCAAGACACCGTAACTGCTTATTATACTGATGACAACTTCTCCATGTTAAATGAACGAATATGTCAGCGTAAAATTTCCCATATCAAAAGAAGCAATCATCGCAGAAAAATAAAACCAACACTAGAAGGATCTAATAAAGAAGATCTTCAATTTGAGATCAAATGCATCCTCATAAATTAATTATAAAAAGAGATAAAGATTTTTTAAAATAACGTCGAGATACTGAAAATGACAGATTTGTTTTCTTCGTCACAACTTATGTTTAAATCGAGGTAGAGACTTAAATAATGGACAGAAAAAAGTAAGGATTAAATTTTTGGATAGATATTTACTCAATCTACGTGCTTTTATAAAATTCAGCTTTAAAAACATTAATTTTCTATTCATAATTAGCGAAAAACTGTTAATTAGTTCTAAAGTTTACAAATTATGCCAAATAGCGATAAACCCGCCAAAATATTTTAGAAATCTTATACTTTTCTTTTATATTATCCTTTTGCATTGATTTCATCGAAGATAACTATGGCTGAGATTCAGATAGATTTTTCGCTGTTAGCGAAATGAGTTTGACCAATCAGAAGCCTGCATGTTTGAGAATATTTGCTGTTTGTGGATCCCGGCCTATGTCATGAAAGTTTTGAGTCATTTTTTTTTAGTGCCGTGGATGAAGTGCAATGTTTGTAGAAATGTAGGCTAGGATCCAGATAGATTTTTCGCTGTTAGCGAAACGAGAATCGCCAATCAATAGCCTGCTTTTCTGCAAACAGCGAAAAGTTCACAAAAATGCTGGCTTCTGATTGATGAATCTCGTTTCTCTGACAGCCAAAAATCTATCTAGATTGCGCACAATGGAGGATATTCCAAATATGGGTTCGAGGCTGAAAAAGTCACGTGATACCGGTAATTTATCCAAGGAACTTCTATCTGATAAGAAGGGAAGATACTACTACTTTGCCTCATGAACCGTTTCGGAACCGAATTGCGGGGATTTACATTACACGTCTACGGAGCCTTCCCTTCTTTACGATAGAAGTTTTTACCTTGACCACGTGATCAAAATGTAGATGGAATATCCTCCATTATGTTGAACACAATTTTGCATTTCCACATCCAGGTAGGGTATTAATTGTCATAACAACAATACACATTCGAAACTATTTTAGGCACTGATTCTGAACTCCTTTGCTATACCTTTCAATATTAAAGAAGTTGTTGTTTCCATAGTAACAGTACTTTTCTGTATTGCTTTCTCTAAAACACAAATATAGAAATTTAACAAAGAGCGCTCAGAATCAACACCATAACAGAGAGCCTTCATACATAAGAGTGGTGATATATGCACAGGAAGCATGCTCATTTCAAGTTTTTGCCGAAAGTATGGCTACAGCGTCTAGAATACCTGGTGTGGAAATATGCTATCCAAACAACGCTAAAAATTTGTATCCCTTAAATGTGCGACGATACTGCTAAAATCCCAAGTATCGATCACAGCGACATCTGCGGGATTTAGTATTACATTGTATAGACTAGCAATATCTTGCAGTTTGAGAAAATATCCTGCAGATGTCGCTGTGATCTGTATATTTCAGCAGCATCATTGCACAGTTAAGGGATACAATATTTTAGCACTTTTCAAAGTATTACAGGGATAACCAATTTCCACACTATATATACAGCGCCTAGAAGATACAGTGTGGAAAACGGCTACAAAATAGTGCTAAAAAATTGAATCCTATAAATGTACAACGATGCTGAATAACAAGATGTCGATAGTAGCGCCATCGTAGTGATTTAAAAACAATAGTCATTCTAAAAGAGACTGTTTAACCTATTTCACGTCATTCCTTAACTAAATTAGCTTATAACAGACCAAAATATCTTATATTTATAGTTTCCGATATTTAACATCCTATAATTTTTGAAAACTCAGTGTTTATATTGAAAAGAGTTACGAGTTGGCGCTCGTATCAGCATATTGCCGCTGAGCATTGTTGGAGATTTATGGGATAAAAGTTTTTAGCACTTTTTAAAGCATTATAGGAATAGCCGTTTTCCACACTGTATCTTCTAGGCGCTGTACTATAGCTCCGTTATAGGCCTAGATTATATGGTGTAGAAATCGACTATCCCAGCAATACTTAAAAAAGCGCGGAAATAGTGAATCCCTTAAATGTACAACGATGTTGAATTCCAAACAGTCATTTACAGCGACATCTGCAGGATATTTTTTAAAGAAGAAAGAGACACGTGTAATGCACCGCTATAGCGTCTAGAATACATACTGTGGAATTTTGCTATCCAAGCAGCGCTAAAAAGTTGTATCCCTTAAATGTGCACTGACGCTGAAATCCAGGGAGCTGATCGCAGCGGCATCTGTGATAAACTTTCAAAGTAAACATCGTATTATTACAGCGGGCTTGACGCCAAGCACATAGGTCAGATGTATGTTAATAAAATGTAAAAAAAAAAAAAAAAAAAAAAAAACGCTACAGCGTCTAGACCAAATTATAGCGCCTAGAATATATAGTGTGGAAATTGGCTATCCCTGTAATACTTAAAAAAGTGGTAAAATATTGTATCCTTAAATGTGCAACGATGCTGCTGAAATATACAAATCGCAGCGACATCTGCAGGATATTTTCTATAACTGAAAGATATTGCTAGTCTATACGATGTAATACGAAAATCCCGCAGATTTCGCTGCGATTGACACTTGGAATTTTAGCATTATCGTCGATCATTTACGGGATACAAATTTTTAGCGTTAGTTAATAAAATATTTCCACACTAGGTATTCTAGACGCATGAAGTATCGTCATGAAGTTTTAGGAAATATCCTGCAGATATCGCTGTGATCGACTCATTGGATTTCAGCATCATTTGAAATTTAAGAGATCCAATATATTAGCACTTTTTAAAGTATTACTGGGATAGCCGATTTCCACACTATATATTCTAGGCGCTGTAGCACCGCGGTAGCCTGTCTTTTTCGTTTACCTCGGAGTAGATATAGATGAAGTCATTTGTAGCTGTTCCTAAACTGTGGCCAACAACATATAAGGCCAGTTCATAACGTCACACGGAGTTGATTATCTGTACACGGCAATGGACACAAAAAAAATCGGCTCGCAGCTTTGTACTAATCATCGTGTAAAGATGATCCAACTCTGAGACTAACGAAAAAGACAGGCTACCGCGGTGGGTTCGATTCTTCTTTTTTTACAGACCGCTGGAGTCACGTGATGCTCGAATGCACCAAAGAAGGTGCGTGAAAAGAGCATCACGTGACTCCAGTGGTTTGTAAAAAAAGAAGAATCGGACCCACCGCGGTAGCCTGTCATTTTCGTTAGCCTCGATCCAACTGCGTGTGACTTTAAAACATCATGAACTGGCCTATTATGTCATTGGTCGCGCTAACACCCTCCTGCGTCCACCGTATATAGCGGCATCTTGTACTGGAGACTGCTAAATGGGCTGCTATCGGTCAAAATCAAGAGAGAAAGGGGCAGAAGAGAGGGAAATAACTTTTTTTGGTAACTAGTTTTTCACACGGGAAGATTGACATGTCTGTTCCTCTCCGTTCATAACTTCATGGTGGTGAAATAC
Organism: Maratus speciosus; assembly: GCA_963932465.1. Lineage (NCBI taxonomy): Eukaryota > Metazoa > Arthropoda > Arachnida > Araneae > Salticidae > Maratus > Maratus speciosus. The sequence goes on along the minus strand of OZ010796.1, from coordinate 487,823,220 downwards.
GCCAAAGCATCCTAAATATCTGAGAAAGTCTTGACTCGCGTCACGAAAACATCACACAAAGCAGGCAAAGCAAAGAAACAAAATCATTCATTGGCTCGTGAATATGAACGAGCCAATGAATGATTTTTCTTCTTTGTTTTGCCTGCTTTGTGTGACGTTTTTCTGACACGTGTCAAGGCTTTATCCAGCGTTGAATAGGCAGGGATCAAGATAGATATTTCGCCATTAGCGGGATGGGATTGATCAATCAGACGTCTGCATTTTTCCGAACTTTTTGATGTTTGCAGTAAACACCGAAAAGCCTGCAGGGATAAAGGCTACTGATTGGTCAATGTAATTTTACTAATAGAGAAAAATTTATCTGGATCCCGGACATTAACTTTGGTTGGTTAAAACAATTTTGAATAAAATCAAATCAGGAAGCCAATGTTTGTTAACTTTTCTGGTTAGTTTAATTGAAATCTTGCTCGTCTATTACTGAAAACTGAGTTACCGTACTTTGGACAAAAAATTGAACATGAGTACATGACTTGTGCATATGTCACCACTCTAACACAGTGTTGCCAGATGGGCTACTTTTTTTTAACTCAGATACTTGATTGGCACCACTTTTTTGAAATTGTTAAATGTGCCTTATTTAATGACATATTAATTAAGGCGAAAACAATGGGAATTTTACCGTTTATAATAAGTGCTGGCAATCAAGAAATCTGAATTAAAAAAAAGTAGCCCACTGGCAACACTGCTCTAACATATAAATGTTCTGTGTTATGACCATTATTCTAAGTGCAGTTGGTTAAATTTGAGTATCTGGGCATTAGAGAAGGCAATAGTGGACCACTGTGGCTGAGTGGATAAGACACAATGCCGCTAATCGCTTGAGAGCGTAGGTGGAAGCAGATTCGAATCCCGCCGTGATCCGTATGTGATATGATGTATGTGTTCAATAAATCAAACAAACAAACAAGCAAGCAATAGTGAAAGGTACAGTTGGCATGGAAACAACGAATTCTTTAATTCGTATAGAAAATTAATGAATAGTAGTAAATGACTCAAGTTTAAAATGTAGGCAAATGGTCTGGAAATATCAATGGCTCCCATCTAGTATTTCACAAAATTAATTTAATAGATTCACATGATGTATAACTTGATGCAACTCTTAACTAATGAAAATTCTGCAACAAGACTTATGTAGGTAGATCTTTTGAATGAATAATTCAGAATTCTGAGAACAAAACGAAGTTCTTAAGGCTCTTCCTCACACCCCCCTCAAAAAAGGAAATACGATTGAAAGATATAAGAATTTGGATAGCTTCAATATGTCTGTGATCTTTTGTCAGAGTTCAGACAAAGAGTCTGGGCATAAAAAAAGACAAATTTAACGAACGATAAGACTATAGATTTCAGGCAATTTTTAACCGAAAAATATTTAATTCTAATGTATTGCGGCTTTAATAATAGACTATTAAAGATAATTTAGGGGAAATTTTATAGTAAATTAATATCCTCACATTTATGCAAATAGGTATGGATAAACAGACTTGAGTAAAATTACATATTTATTCTTTCTTCTCTATAACACGATCTAAATGAAGATGAAGCTATATGTACAGTTTATATATCTCTAAATTTTTAGATTTTTTTTTATCAAAAATGTTCCTTTATTATGTCTAGAATTGCTAGATTTACAGATCTTCGATTCTTTAGATGCCTGCGGGTTTTCATTCTCGGATTAACCGTAGGCATTTGTAAAGGTAAATTTATTTTGCAAAACCGTCAGCAAAAAAAGTTAGAAAAAACAATTAACTGACAGACTAACTGTAAATATATATTTTATTTCGACTCTGTTTTTTACTAAATTTTCATCTTTCGTAGAAAATTTTAAGGAGATATAAATTGAGAAAGACTGATACTTTGAAAGAAGAAATTGACTTTCCTTACTTTTAAATTATTAATCACTATGATAAATGAATGATAGGTAAACAAAATGTATAATATTGTGTTTGCTCCCTGCTTATAAAGGCTATACAAGGACTAATTTTAATTTGAGCTAGTAGAATTATTTCAGTTATATATCATTTGTTTTAAAAAAAGAACTGATATCTACTAAAAAACAACTTTTCAAAAGTAAAAAATAAGCCAAGCAAAAAAAAAGAAAAAAGGTGAAAGTTGTGGCTAAAAAATAGTGTGATATCAAATTTCCAAGCTTATATTGCGGTACTTATTTAACATTTTTTGATAAAAATTTACCATATGTAAGTCGAGTACCTAAGTATGCGTTGATAGAAAGCCTTTTCTCCTTTACTAAATACATCATAACGTGTTTCTGAAAATTAATTTTTTTTTTAAATTATGCATGATGGGCTTGGCGGCCATCTTTCCATATTTTACACAAATTTCTAAGCACTCAAGCTCGTAACATATTTGCATTATTAAGAATTTCGAAGTTATAGTTTTAGCTACAGACAGATAAATTAAGAAAGTTTTTTATTTTGAAAAAAACAAATTGATTTTTACTGCTTTAACTAAATAATTAACCACCCTCCGAAAAAAGAGAATCATAAGATGATACCTGAAGTTACTTCAGCTTTATTTTTAGACACAAATTTTTAGGCACTCATTTCCATAAATTAAAAGAATAAAATGTTTGCTTTAGTAACAATTTCGAACTTCCAATCTTAACAATGAGCTTGTGTGCTTAGAAATTTGTGTAAAATATGGAAAGATGGCCGCCAAGCCCATCATGCATAATTTAAAAAAAAAATTAATTTTCAGAAACACGTTATGATGTATTTAGTAAAGGAGAAAAGGCTTTCTATCAACGCATACTTAGGTACTCGACTTACATATGGTAAATTTTTATCAAAAAATGTTAAATAAGTACCGCAATATAAGCTTGGAAATTTGATATCACACTATTTTTTAGCCACAACTTTCACCTTTTTTCTTTTTTTTTGCTTGGCTTATTTTTTACTTTTGAAAAGTTGTTTTTTAGTAGATAAAGAATAATAATGAATAAAATTTTTTTGAGGAACATAATATTTAATATATTATAATTGAATAATGAATACTTCAAGATTCATACTTTTTAGGCGGTTTTCAAAAAAATGTTTTTTCCCGCTCAAATACACGAAACTTTCTGATATGTTTACGGACTCATTTTTAAATGCAAATACTATTATTATTTTCATCATATTTTTTATCAACATTTTTAAAGATTTGTATTTTTCTATTTCTATCATTTGGAACACATATTTAAGAGCGCAGCCAAAGAAAAACACTAATGCATCATCATGTGGAAATTACTAATTTATTGATTCAACAAAGATTAATTAATTACAATTTCTGCTTTAAACATCATTTTTACCCTTTAGTGCGCAGCTTTGCATATATGCAAACAATATTGTTTTGAATTTAATAGATTTTTTTATTCGTATATACCTAATTCACACCAGAAAATTAAAATAGCAATATTTGCTTTAATTAAAAATAAACATTCCGTATTTAAACAAAACGAAATTAACCATTGAAACTTTCTGGTATAAAGTCAGATTCTCTGAACTACGTAATTTCTGGAACGTATTTTATAATGGGAATTAAAAGGTTAAAGATTAAGTTTTATAAAATAAATAATTATATAAAATAAGGTATATGGAGACATACTTATTAAAATATTTACTAATTTGCAATATTTTAGCGTAAAACAGCCATTGATTGACGTATTATATGAAAAATGTATCTCTGATTTTTTTTCATTATTTTTCCTGTGTAATAAATCTTTCAGAGAATCATATATAATTTTTTCGAAACAAAATAAAAAAATCGCGCATTTAAGGGTTAATTCAATATATGAAAATACCAAATAAACTTCCCCCAATTAAAACTCCTAAAAGCTTTGCCGCTTTGACAGATCCAATTCGTCGCTAATATTAGATCGCTGGAAAAAATCAGTCACCAAAATGCTTAGAATATTCTCAAACATCATTTGAAAATCTTGGCGCAGAATGTCCCTAAAGGCATTTTGTGCCATTAAATTCTATACAACCAACTAATTTGAAAAAGTGTCGCCTTTCGCGTTTTCATTTCAGGTAGATGAAACATGAAACAGACGTTCGAGGCCTTGACGTCGACAGGCTTATTGGATATTCAAAGTTAAAAAAGCTAAACTATGATTCCTGTTTCGGGATTATTTGCCGAATTTAGGGAGTTATGGGAAATTCTTTTGTAATGGGGAATTCTTTTGCAGAAACCGTTTCAAATACAGTGAAATGTTTCGCGTTTTGTTCCCGAAGTTCGAATGTTTCATTATATATCATTTACATACACATAGCTGTCGACTTGTACAGTTTTTTTGTTAGCACTAAAAAATATAAATTTTTGTCTTGTTTCATCATTAGAAATCGCTAGATTTCGGCGATTGTTTTAGGTAAATTTGACTATTCAATTTTAGAGGTGAGAAAAATCCGTACAAGTTGGCCGCTATGCATGCATACGATTCTTCTTTTAAGATTTGAGGTACAAGAACACTTTCGCATTTATGAGTCATCAGGTTTAGTACAATGACCTTACTTTTTTGCGGTCCTGCCGTAGCAAATGTGTTAACATAATTTGAAAACATTATATTCCCCGGTATGCCATTTCTTTCTCCCAGCCAAATAAAGTGTCGTCCCCAAAAAATAACGTTCCGTTGTATAAGCTTGCCGTAAAACAAAGCAGATGTATCATTGTGCTGTTAAATACTCTACTACATTTTTTTTTACTTCTAAGCATCGCAACTTTTCAATTTTTATAGCGTCATATTGGGAAAAAAAAGTACTTTTAATTGCAATTTGTTTGAAAGCTACATCTCCATTTATTTTTGAGAGATTAATTTTTTTTGTAGTTTTTAACGGCATTTGTTTAATTTTGGCAACTCAAGTACTCCATTTCTGTAGAAAATAAAGGAAAAATAGTTGAAAAATAGCAATTTTTTTTTTTTTTTTTTTTTTTTTGCCATTTTCCCATAAAAACTGAAAAAAAAAAAATTACTTAAAATGCGTGCTGTTTTAAAAAAGTATAAATGAATGATTTCTGATAAAACATGGAGCTATTATAAACTAAATTTAATTTTAAGTATCTATATTAATACATTACAAACAAATGAAGGCATATGAAGCATTAGGTAGCCGATTTTTTTGCGAGTTTCTTGAATGACGATATCTCTTTTTTTGGATTTGTGTATTATTCAGTGATAGTGACGTCATATGCGTGCTTTACTGTAAATGTTGAATACTGGATCGCAAATGAGGAATTCTTCAGCGGATGCGGATGACGTCATTATATATAAAATAAAAGCGTGTGTTTTAAGTCTTAAAACTGAAATATGTTTTGTACTAACTGTATATATATTATCGGTGCAGATTCCCAAAAATTTTAAGGAGCCAGTGGCTCCTAAACCCAAATAATCCAGTCGCTACATTGTGAAAGAAACGCAAAAGCAAGCTTTTATATGGACAAAAAATTCAGGAATTCAAAGTGAAAAATAATCCACATATGTACAAAAGAAACACAGTCTAATTACATCAAATATGTACATTTCATTTAATCATACAATTTTTTTCGATATAAATTAAGTGTAATATAAATCTTAAGCTATGTCAGAAGATAAAGTTGGTCAAGATAGAGATATAGATATAAAAAATATATCTATAAGTATAATCTAAGCAATCATGGAACTGGGGAATATTAGGAAAACAATATTTCTTATTTTCATTTTGTCATATAAGAGTTCATATAAAAAAAAATATTGTGAATGTGTGAAATTATTTTCCTCTATAAAAATCAAAATACAATTCAGAAATATGTTTTTCAAGATCACACAAGAAAAATTACCTTAAAAAAATTCACAGATTATTACAGGGGTGATTTTTTTCCGAATTTTCCGAAAATTTAAGGCATTCGGCTCCAAAAATTTGGACATAAAAAATGTCACGAACAATATCGAAAATTTCAGCAAATGATCTCCGAAAAAATCAATTGTGTTAATCGCCGGCAGGAAAGAGCGCAAAATTTGTCAGAGGATCGAAAAAAAAAAAAAAAAAATCCCGCAACTTCCGTAAAAAAAAAAAAAAAGAAAAAGAAAAACGCGAATATCGTCAACGGATCGTGGAAAAACGCGAATTTAGCCGAATTTTCTCAGAGAAATCGCCATTCCGTCAAAGGATCAGGGGGGAAACGAAAATTTCAGTAAAGAATCCCCCCTCCCCCCCAAAAACGCGAATTTTGTCAAAGAATCGAGAAAAAACGCGTTTTTTTTTTGTCAAAATACGAATTTCGTTAATCTTTGCAAAAAAATCGTCAACATCGTTGAAGGATCGACGGAAAAATAAGGACTTCTTCAAAGAATTCTAAAAAACCCGCAAATTTCGTCAAAGGATCACGAAAAAAAAAAACATATTTCATCAAAGGATCGCAGAAAAAACGCTAATTTTGTCAAAGGATAGCAAAAACAACGCGAATTTTGTCGGAGAATCAGTGAAAAAGCTCGCCTTTCGTCAAAGCGCCCCAAAAAGAACGCACATTTTTTAAAGGATCGCTATAAAAACCTGAATTTCGTCAAAGAATCGCGAAAAAACGCGCGATTCTAGTCACAGGATTGCAAAAAAAAAAAAAAAAAAAAAAAAAAAAAAAAAAAAATGATCGCGAGAAAGAACACAAAATTTGTGAAAGGGTGGCGACTTAGACGCCGAAAATTAGTCGCCAAGTCAAAAAATTTAGTCACCACGTGGCGACTGGCGACCGCAAATCTGGCCCTATAATATATATACATTTTTTTTTTCATCGGGCGACACTAAATTCTAAAAAAGCAGAATTCCTGTTTTCTAGTCTTTTTTTATATTTTTGACAGCTGCATACAGATATAGATTGGTGTCAAGAAATATACAGAAATTAATTACATAATTTTACTTTAATTTATCGAAATTTCAAGCAGTAGACGACCTTTTTTAGGCCAGTCTACATTTCCTTTAATATCTGTCACGCATCTAAAACTTAACTTGTTGTCAAAGTTTGTTAAGAAACCCGAAATATTGTACAGAAAGAATAAAGACCTGAATGAAAAATAAAGAAATAAATAAACTTAAATTAAAAAACTGCATGGAATGTGTGCATATGCATAATAATAACAATAAAATTTTCTCGCCAGCCCCTGCCTTGCTACTCTTCTCAATGAAAATATAAACAAATAAAAACAGATACAAAAAATTATTATGGCTTCTAGTCGGAGCTTTAAAACGATCAATAAATAAAGAGAACGGCTAGGGGAGGAAAGTGACCATGCCATACAGCACGATCAATTAGAAAAAAGGGAAAATGAAAAAAAAAATCTAAGAGGAAAAAACCCAAATAAATAAAATAAAAGGGAAATCTGCTATAAAACCGAAATATTCAAATGTGATTTAAATAACTTGATATTTGAAATCTATAGTAAAATGTTACTGTTACACAATAAATAATAGATAATGAATCATACTGTAACGTTATGATATGTTACAGAAACCATTAACTTGTCATATTTCTCCGAATTACACAAAAAATTTTGTAATGCAGATTTTTTCTTTTTATTTATTTTGAGTTTTATGATAACCTCCCGCTAAGCTCTTCAAACAAAACTGAAATACCGATTTGTGACGAAATTTTTAGAAGTTTAGATTAACACTGATGGATTGATATACTTGAAATTTGAAATTTAAAGACAATTTTTTTTTTTTTTTTTTTTTTTTTTTTTTTTTTTTTAAGGCGCAGAATATTTTGTTTTAAATTTAACACTTCAAAAATGTTTTAAATGAATGCCGAATTTTCATATTTATTCTAAAAACTGTTACTTTTTTACAAAACTGTAAACTTTACAAAAAATTAATTCATACTTTGCAATTAGCGTTGCCAGGTCCAGTGTCACAAAAAGCGGGACATAAAGACAATAAGTAAAAATTTAATTTAAGAAATCAAAAAACCCGACTGCGTAAAAAGCGAACTAATTAATTATTTCTCATCAATGTGAAACTATTTTTAATATTACTTACCTATTTTTTTATTTACTTGTACTGATGACTTTTAAGTTGTGTTTAATTGTTAGTTCCCATCTATAAACAATGTTTTGATGAGGACTATAGATTTCTATGAAGGTTAGAGTTGCAGTAAAGCTAGAGATCCTACTTACACAACTTCCGACTTGTGTAATATTTAAATTGAGCTTCTGACTGTAAAATAGTCAATGAAACATCGTCTTCATTTTGAAAGACCTATCCAATGATATGTCACTCAATAGGGTGCGTAAAAAAATTTTTCGTCTCTACCGCCATTTTGAATTTATAAAACAAAACCTAGCCTATAACATCGGATGGTTAAGACAAATCGATAGAGACCTCATTCATTAAAATCAATCCAGCCGTTGGGATGTTTCGAGGGTACACTGTTAAAAATTTTGCAGCATTCTGGCAGGTCATTCGACCGTTATTTGAAAAAACGGTTTCATAACCATAATTTAACTATATTCTGACCATAAAGAGGCCAATAATATGGTCAGAATAGTGTTAAAATTACGGTTGTGTAACCGTTTTCGGAAAAAACGGTCAAATGACCTGCCAGAATGCTGCAAATTTTTAACAGTGTATAAAGAAATCCACATACCCAGATTTGTGTGAAACACATAACCCTTCTTGGTAGTCGGGTAAAAATATCGGGACAGTGGCTTGTAAATCGGGATATAAAAATACAGTCAACCTTATGAAAACGGAACTTTTCTATAACGGCATCCTGTCTTAAATGTAAAAATTTCATTGTCTCTACGGTATGAATACCATACAATTATACCTGCTGAAACGAAAGTCTCTTTAAAACAATTTTCTTCTCTTGTTCCTTGCAATTCCATCTTAGCAGGCTTTATTAAACTAAATAAACACAACAAAACTAGCAAAGTAAAACCTGTGAAAACGAAATACATAGGGACTGAAACAAAATTCCAGTTCAACAGGTATGGTTGCATAGTATTCCTATCGTAGGGACAAAAAAATTACCTTTCAAAACAGAATTCTGTTATAAACTGGTTTGTTTACACAGGGTTTACTGAACAATGTAGGGTAAAACTTGTGAAAGCAAAAAGACTAGAAACCGCAAAACATTCCGTTTTAGACAGGTTTTCGTATAGGCAGGTAGATTTGTAAGGTATTCTTTTGGAAGGGACTATAAAAATTGTCCGTTATAAACAGGTTTTGTCTTCGCAGGTTTTGCTGTATTCAGAACAACTAAATGTAGGTCTAAAAGAAATTTATCCTCTTCAGATCCGAAGCTAAAATAATACTGCAAACTAGGGTTGGGTATTTGACATGACAGTGGCAAAAACCGTGTTTTTACCGGTTTATTCCGTCAAAAACCTATCATTTTCAATTTTCCTCCAATTTATAGTGTAAGTGTAGCCTACAATACATTTGTAGATTGATTTTTCCTTGTTTTTCTTGTTATTATTATTCACAATTACTTTGTTAAATTTATTTAAAAGAAGATCATTTCCTAAATGGGAAAATTTAAAAATACAAGAGTAAAAGGAAAGAACAGTATTTGTCATAATCTCCACTAATACAGATTCTACTAACTGCAATGAATATTAATATTAAATGATAATAAAAGGTTATTATAATTATTAAATAATATTCAATATACATTTTTAATAAAATACATTAAAATTATTTTAGAGATACAAAAATGCTGTTATATGGTGTGACAATAGATGTCAAGCATGGACTGTGGTCATTGAATAAATTTGAATATTTTTAGATATGATATTTTAAAATGCATATTTTGTGTATTCCATAAATGCAATTATGGTGATCTTCATTTTCACTTCAATAAGCAGAATCTGAAAATTTTAAATTAATAAAATTTTTATACAAATCCGTAGGGCCTGATTTCAGGTAAAAGCTCTTAGACTTAAAATTTAACACATCAAAACAATATTTAAGAAAAAAAGAATAGAATAATAATTTATATATACAATGACGGTCAAAAGTTTCAGGCCAGCATAAATTTTTTGGTTAATTTGCAAGTACGTACACACATATGAAGAGGAATATCAAAGTGATACTTATGCATTTTATTGACATATTAGTTATGAACTTATTTATGGAATAACAAATAAATATCAATGAATTTAATTGACAAAATTAATTGTAAAAGAAAATGCATGCTCTCAAAAGTTTCCGACCATCTTGACAAGTTTGGAAAAAAATGGTGTTATAATAGAAAATAACAGTGAGCATCAACAACATATACAATTAGTATTTTGTCGTCACACATTTAGCAATAAGTACTTCGGCGCAGCGACGTGGCATCGATTCAATGAACTGTTGAAGATCGTGTACATGGTAAGTTTTTCGACTCTTCTTGCAATTTTTGGGGAAATTCTGCTGAATTGGAATATGTATAACTCCGCACACGCTTGTCAAGGTCATTCCAAAGATTTTCTATTGCATTCAGTTCGGATGATTGGGCTGGCCAGTTCAAAAGCTGAATCTTTTTGTGAAAAAGCCACTACTTGACGAGCTTGCATGTATGCCTTGGGTCTTTATCATGCTGAAACAAATAGTTGCGACCACAAGTTTTCCTTCAATAAGGCAGAACATGATCTTGCAAGATATTCTTATACATTGCATCATTCATCTTGCCGCGGATTTCAACTAACGGACCGACGCATTTTCCAGAAAATGCTCCCCACAGCATAACGTGTTCTCCGCCATGCTTCATTGTAGGAATAACATACGTCGAATCATATCTTTTGTTTTTAGGTCGTCGGAAGTAGTGTTTGCCACCACTCCCAAAAAGGTTGAACTTCTTTTCTTCGGAAAATAGTACTTTTCTCCAGTTTTCACTTGACCAGTCTTTGTGCTCCTTGGCAAACGCCAGTCGGGCCCTCTGATTTTTTTTAATTATGAAAAGTTTTTTAACACCAACTCCTCCATAAAGACCTACATCACATGATCGTCTTAAGACGGTAGACAGACTTACTTCAGCAATATTTTCCTTCCGTAAATCGCGGGATATTGCCGCGGCAGTTTTATGCGAGTCATCAACTGCTTTTCGACTGATAATTCTGCCCACTCGAATAGTCATTTTCCGGGCTGTCCCGGACCATGTGAAGTCTTGAAGCCCATGCCCATCTTTATATTTTTTTAAAATATCGTTCACAGTAGATTTTGCGATCGATAACTTTACAGCAATCGCACGAGAGGATTGGCCCTTTAGCGACAAAGAAATCACTCGTTTACGAACCATAATTGTTGAACTTTTCATTTTTGAATTTCAATTACGTTAAGTACATTGATTAATTAACAAACATGGCCAAAAAAAAAAAAAAAAAAAAAAAAAAACACTTTACCGATAGCAAAAACTAACGATTGACGAAGGGCCGGAAACTTTTGCACACGCGAATTTCGAATTCCTCCCCTTTGCATAAAGTGTCTTGGGTATCCAATCAAAATGATCATGTGATATGAAGTCATTTGCGTATACCTAACTTCTGGAGCAATTGCGCTTCTACTTCGCCGAAACGTCCTGGCAAACAAATCAAAGAAACTAACTGGCCTGAAACTTTAGACCGCCACTGTATATACACTATAGTTTTTTTTGTTTTTTTGTTAACTTTAGTGCAAATATTGGGTCGATCGGAAAGTCGTGTTGTGTTGAGAAAATCAATTCGTACCGGATAATTCTGCCCGGTAGTTATTAGACATTAGATATCGGAATCAAGGTCTAATAATTAAATGATATAATTTCTCGGTACGAATTGATTTTCCCAACACGACACGACTTTCCGATCGACCGAATATACAGGGTGTCCGGTCTCAACGGTGTCCAATGGCTAATTCCTAAACCGTTAGTCACAGACATATAGTTCCAATTAGAAAAATGCTTTAAATCAGGTAAAGAAATATTTTAAAAGCGATTTCGGTCAATAAAAACATTTCTTAAAAAATTACGAAATTTAAATTTTTATACGGTCCCCCGGTCCTATAAGTTATATTTAGTAAAATTTTCCTATTACACTGACAAGTAAGACAAAAAAAAGTCCCACTCATGTAACACTAAAATTGTGCAAGTTATGAAACTTTAAAAATGCATGACTTATGCCACTTTTCTGCTCTGAAAACAAATGAGTTCGGCTTGGCATTGAGGGGTCACATTCCAAGTGCTTAAAGTATTCGAAGATCTCAGTTCATGTGTATCTGCGCTTTGAAAAAAATCGTACAAGTATTACGATTAAGTTAACATTTATTAAGTTTCAGTAGCTGAAATAACATATGTTTTATTTTGTCAGGATTTGAGACTGTTTCTTTTATGATTTCTTTTAATAAAATTATGTTATTTTTATAAGTTTTTATGTTACTTCAAAGATCTTATGTATGTTTTTCCAGTTTAAAATTTGTATTCGAACTTTAACCCACTTTCAAATATCCGATCGAGATTACATTTTACATACAGGCGCAAATCCGATAACAATCTAATATTATTATGATTTTAGGTGGTTACAATTTCTACTTATTTTACAGGATAACACAAAAAATTTCGGATAGATTACCGCCAAGAAGTTTAAGAAAAAGTTTTAGATTAGATAATACAAGACGGAGATTGTTGGGTTTTTTAACTTTATGTATTTTTTAGCACTGAATCCGAAAATTGCCTTAATTTTTAACCATCATGTCAGGATATTTCGCAAATCATAAATTGTCGAATTTAAAGAATAACAAAAATCGGAGACTATAAAGTAGAGGAGATGGTTGTATTTTTTAACTTTTGATAATTGATTTTTTACGTACTTTTTAGCACTAAATCCGAAAATGACTTTCATTTTTAACCATCACGTTAGAATTTTTTTGCAAATGTGTAAGTTAAAATATAGCGAAAATCTCATACTATAAAACATATGTAAAACTTTTTTTTTACTTTATTTTATTCAATAATTTATTCGATATTTTTGCTTATCTTGGGATTCTTACAGCTGGGTGATGAGATGGGGGTGGAGATTAAATTTTAACTTTTAACTTTTTAACTTTGAAATTTACAATTTGCGAAAAATCCTGATGTGATGGCTAAAAATGAAGGTCAATTCCGGATTTAGCTGTACAGAATACATAAGAATCAATTATCAAAAGCTAAAAAGCGTGAAATAACCCAATTTTTGCAGGCTAGTGTAATCTAATAATATTTTAAAATACGTATCATTTTGTAAAGAATTGAGGCTGTTAATTTAGCATCATTTTATTTAACAAAAATTCTGTTTTTCCTTTCGTTTTAAATGTTTATTACAAATTGTATATTTTGCATTAATATGTCAGAATGACTAAAGATTTGAAATTTATATTGCAATGTTAATTTTACTCTCAACCATTTTTTAATATATCTGACGAAATTATATTTCGACTAAATTTGTGAATGACCCCCAATTTGCAGCAAAAAATATGCTCCAACTTTAAACTGGTATTACTCGGTCAATTTTAATCGTAGAACAACGGAACTTTTTTTGTATTACTTGTCAGTGTAAAAGGAAAATTTTACTAAATATAACTTATAGGACCGGGGGGCCGTATAAAAATTTAAATTTCGTAATTTTTCAAGAAATGTTTTTTTCGACCCAAATCGCTTTTAAAATATTTCTTTACCTGATTTAAAACATTTATGTAATTGGAACTATATGTCTATGACTAACGGTTTAGGAATTAGCCATTGGACACCGTTGAGACCGGACACCCTGTATATGAACCTTATAGACAGGCCATTCCAGCAACTACATTTTTAGATATAAATTTATACTTGAACAGTCATGAAATATTTTTAACCCTTGGGGTTGAGCGTCACATATACGCTCGTGATTATTCCGTAATGATTATTCCTATCAGTTATTTTTATTGTAACTTTTGCCTTATTTAATCAAGGCATTTTCTCGATTCATCTAGTCAAAAATTTCTCTTTTAAAATACCAGTGATAAAAGATTAAAAATTCTGTAAAAGACGTTCGCCGCAAAGGGGATTAAATCGAAATTTATTAAAGCTATCATAAAGATAAACTATTTATGTCCTGTATACATTTTACTTAAAATTATTTAGGCATTATTTAAAGTGAATTGAAAGAAATAGCACATTGTATATTTTTATTACATACATATGATTGTATGAGTAAAAATCTTTTACCTTTAAAACTGTTATTAAATTTAGAAAGATTCTTAAATGTTTTATTTATTTTTCAATGCAGTTAACTTTTTAATTAATGGATCTTTAGGGATCTACATTTCTGCTTAAAAAAAAATATATATATATTTACTTATTTATTTATTTTAAGGAAATAATAAGACTAAAATAAACTACTTAACAAAAATATAGTAAAAAATTGAGTTTTCACATGATTTAAAGTTTAATACTGATTTGCAAATTTTAATCTTTACAAGATTTAACTTTGAAGAACAGGTCTTATTCCTTTCTCCCAAAAGATGTATGTAATTCTCAACTATTAAAATATATTTCATTTCATTTATTGCTATTTAGAAATAAAAATAATCAATGAACAATTTGGATTTAACACTTTAAGAAAAATTACTTTGGAGGAAATTTCTGAGAAAGCTATTTAGTTTTAAACAGTGCACTACATTCAGAAGAAATTATACACATTTTTTAATCTTATACTTATGGGTTATAGAATTTCTTCAAAAAATATAATTTTTGTTTGTATTTGTTTGTTTATTTGTAACTATTTTTTGAAAATGTAAAGATACATTTCGGACACCCTGTATATATACAATGAAAGAGAGATGTTCATATTGATATTTTTAATGATCATATTGAAAAATATATGTATGTATACGGTGCCTTAAGGCTGTTCTCATCTGCTCTGCTCAACAAGCGTAAAGCGTTTTGACACATTTACAAATTCATTTTTAACGGAAAGATATAAAATTGGAAAGCTTGACATGGAAGCGATTTGGAATCGAACTGTGTTTTCCATTTTTTGATAAATGAATTAACTATTGAATTATAAGCGGCTTTGATCACGTGACAAACACGTTTTTCAGCCTTTCTTGAGTGGTTATTCCTTTTTTCGCCCGGAAATTCGGTTCAAAACGCCAACTTTGACACTATTTTCTGAAAGATCTATTGCGCTTGCAAAAAAACCGGAAAAAACAGCTCGATTACATAGTTTCTGAACAACAACATCTGCTAGTTTCATGCATTTCCGAACAAAAATAAATTAAAACTTATGTCATAAAGTCGCCCTTTTGGATTCGAGAACAGCCTTAAGACAGAGTTGCCAAATCTCCGGCTTTTTGCACACCACTATTATCTCAGAGAAAATTTTGGTTCTGTCAAATCGCCAAAATGTTCCAATTATATAAAAGAACATTTTCTGTATTAAAATACTGGTATCCAAAAAGCCGAGGACTTGACAGCTCTGCTTAAGATAATTTAATTACAACAGTGTGCTAGAAGATCGTAAACAAGAAACTTTGGTGCAGACAGCGACTTTGTTAACAGGAGTTGTGATTTTCGTTTCATATTATTTCCTTTGCGTAATTGTGCATGCGTTAAAATTATCATTAAAATGTGCATTATTTCATTTATACTTTCTTATACGACATTCCTCCGACTTTTCACATTTATGGTAAATATTAATGCTAAAATGCATAAAAGCAATATTTTTTTTCCTTTTTTAAACTGGAAAAAAATATAAGGTAAATATGAAAATTCGTTTGAAAGTTAGTGCGACAAAGAATATTTGATAAATGATTTTTCTCTTGCCATTTCAACGCAAATGGTCTTTTCCATGCAAACCAAATTCTGTTTTTAAGAATCGAAATATTATGCTTGAATTTAAAAAATGGACGCAAAGTATGACAACTTTAAAAATAATAAATTTTCTTTTTTTTTTTATCATTTTTTAAATACAAAAAGGTGATGCTAAAAATCTGCATAGCATCAAGCCTTACATATACTATTGCAACTAAAAAAAAAAGGCGAATTTCTGAATACGTTTTGCTGTAGTGTCTAGAGGCGTTTAGATATTTAAAATGTGTTGAAATGTGAAAAAGAATCGTTTGAAAGTTCACACAGCACGTGACTTTAGATATTTAGCTTCGGCCATCTTGAAAATGAATTATTACAGTAAAACATATCGCAGGCTGTGTAAAAAGAATATATATCATATAAAAAGCAAAAATCATTTTCATGTATTGAACGCAAATTAAATTTTATCTAAAATAAATCTGAAATTAATTTGAAATATTTAAATCCATGATCAAAATTGTTATATTTGTTTTCTTTTGATCCAGGTTACAAATGATTATCACAGTTCTACAAGAGCATATTTTTTTCTAAGCTATTGTTTCGATTTTCTAAAATACTTTATTGTTAGGAAGAGAAATCTGTAAAAAAAAAAAAGGAAAAAAAATTCATCTGTACTGTACAAAATTTTCGTTCAAAGTTGAACACTCTGATGGTGCAAAAGAGGCAGAAGTACCAAAACATAATTCAATTTAACAAAACTCCTGATTATGGTAAAATTTCAACAATAGTTGTACTGTTCACCTTCTATGGAAATATGTAACAGGAATAAGTAGGTCTATGCACTCTCAATGAATGATATTCGCCTGCTTGTCTGGTGTATAGAATGGCTAGAAGCCAAGAGGTGTTAAGTTCGAATCCCAGCATTGGCTTGGATGTCATAGTGTGTCGGATTCCTCTTTAAACAGAAGTCCTGGGATGGTTAGCTCAGGATAATTCTAGTCAATTTATTGTTCAACATTTTACGAGTTCATGGTTCAACATAAGACAAGTTTATGGTTCGCCCGGAGCAACAAATTTTGAAACAAGTTTCACCTTCTTATGATGGAAACTTTTTCGGCATCGTGTTTTGGTGAAATGTTAAATAAAATTTTAACGGTGTAGGAACGAATTTTGCATAGCATGCGCATATTTTTTTTAATTTTCATTCACAATTTCATCCACACTGTAAAAATAAATCGTCAATTGACGCATATTTTTTCACTAATAATGATTGAATGTTTCCTTTTTATCTTTTTCTTCAATTCACGTATAATTCTGAAATATTAGCTAGAATTGAAACAGAATTCTCAAATCTAAAACTATATTTCCGTGAAATCACGCAGAATTGGCGGCAACTGTGCCGCCAGTAGTTTTTCCATTTCTTGATGGAATTTCCAATTTGTTCATTCCCACTTCAAATCACTGAACTTCCTAACAATTAGAGCTAAATAACTAGAAATTGTTCATTAGGGCTCTAATGAACAATTACTCTAAGCTAAATACTCTAAGCTAAAATTAACCAGAATTTCTCCAACCTAATCACGGAAATTTCCTGACATCACGCAGAATTTCAGTTTGCTACGGGATTTTTCCGTTTTTTCACGAAACCATTTTTTTTTTTTTTAACAGCGTAATAAAAGGTGCTTTTTCTTAATGCATTTATATACAAAAAATATTTTTATCACTCTAATTTTGTGGTTCCAATGTATGGTAACAGATAGAAAGCATCATACAATTATGTGGACTTGAAACGTGCTAGGCGTGGCTGTTAAAAAACAGGACAGGTTTTCCCACCGGCAAACAGCGAGCGTGGTGCAGTCGAATTTCCCTTTACGCTGTTAAGTTGTATCTCCCCCATCCCCTGTTCGACCGTCAAAGTCTGATGTTGCTTAGTTTGGCTGTAGCATTACTGGAAGCGAACCGTGCGTCATTGACCCACCCTAAAATGGACAAGTGTTCAGATGGAGAAACCGGCTAACTTCAAGTTTCTTGTGAAACTCGGCAAAACTGCCACATAAGGTTATGCTATGCTAAAAGAAATGTACGGACATGAATGTCTATCGCGCACTCAAGTTTTTGAGTGGTTTAAAAGATTCAAAGAGGGGCGAGAAATGAACGAAGACGATGCACACGCCCTGGACAACCACTACATGCCAAAAACGGACGCAAACATTAAAAAAATTGGTCAGTTCATCCGCGAAAATTGTCGCCTGAGTATCCGAGCTGTTGCTGAGTTGGCAGAAATTGACAAAGAAAAAAGAAATTGTTATTCCGATTTTAGATGAAACATTCAACATGAAGAAACCTAGATCCTTCACCAGGACAATGCTCCCAGCCCATTCCGCTTTCTCTATGAAGGCGTTCTTAGCAAAACGCAGCATTCCCGTCTTGGATCATTCACCATACTCGTCCATGGTCTGCTCCTGGAGTTGGCCGTGACTCGTCTGACATAGTCCCCCGTGACTTCTATTTACTTTCAAAAGTCAAATCGGAGCTCAAGGGGACAAGATTTGAGAGCATGGAATCGGTCAAAGCAACAGCAGTGGAGACTCTCAACAAGCTGGGAAAAGATTACTTCCAGCACTCTGTTAGCGGTGCAGGGATCGCCAAGGGGACTATATTGAATGCAATAAAGTTTCTGGTGTAATTGGTGACAAATAAACAGATTTATGACGTCAGTCCGGTTATTTAATAGTCACACCTCGTAAAGTCACGCATATTATATCATGGGAGACAATAGTATTCCCGAGTGACGCAGTGTTCATTACAGGCATGTTCCACATTTTTCTTATCTATCCATAGCTACCAAGTCCTTTAAGGGAGACCCTTATAGCATTTTCTGTAAAGTGTCAATAAAAAAAATCTTAAAAAAGAATACTGCACATATTAAAATAGCAATTAAAGCCTTCGTGCAGGAATATTAAAAAACAGGAAACCAACGTTAAACAATGTACAAATAATACGTGAAAAGCAGCAAACAGCTGTTTCGAATCTACTAGCGAGATTCTTCTTCAGTGCAAGATAAAGCAAGAGACAGCGGGCTAGAAAAAGCAAGACTGAGCAAAATGACAGACTGGGCTTATATACTCGATACGGGTAACGAATGCGCCAAAACAACCAATGAGACAGAAGCAGATGAAACGACTGGGTGGACAAGTAGCGACATCTACCGGAGAACGAGAGAAAATTAAACCAAAAAAGGGGAAATTAAATTAATGGTTTCCAAATATTTGGAAAATCAGGAGTACTAGATAAGTCATTGATTAAAGAGAGAATTTTTAATGATGTGGTAAGTTTCCCAAAAACCAAGATCAAGGTTAGAAGAACAATTCTGGATAATGATGGCTGAGGAAAAATTTAACCTATGTTGAAAAGACCAACAATGTTGAACAATAGAAGAACGTTTAATTTCCTGATTTTTAACATAACTTTCATGCTCTTTTAAAAGAAATCGAAGAGCACGTTTAGTCTGGCCAATATAAGATAGACCACACTGGCAAGAGATTTGGTAAATACGCCAGTTATCTAGGCGATCAATGGGGTGTTTGAGATTTGAAAAAGCGATTTTATTAACAGGAGGAAAAAATAACATTAAAATCAAACCTTCTTAAGATTTTAGCAACTTGCTGACTGATTTTAGGAAAAAATGCAACACAACTGAACTATCGAAGTTGGAATTAGAATGCTTTTGAGAATGGACGGATTTCGTCAATTTCTTATAAATAGAGTCTATAATATTAGAGGAATAACCACGATCAACAGCAATAGCTTTGAGGCAATTAAGTTCAGCACTGAGTAACTGAGGAGTGGAACAAATATTGCAGCCCGAAAAACAAAAGTATTGAAGGCAGCGAATTTCTGGTTGGGAGGATGAGAAGAATATCTGTGAGGTGGGAGACTGACAGCAAAAGGCTTACGAAAGACGGTAGTCTGAAAGCCATTTTCACAACGAATAACAAGGACATCCAGGAAAGAAAGACAGTTATTGGTCTCAATTTCAGAGGTAAATTGAATGCAGGGATCAATGGAATTCATAATAGAGAGAATATGATTAATATCCGAATTCATTTCAGCCAGGACATAAACATCATCAACATAACGAACATAGAACGGAAATTTTAAAATTTCAAAAAGTTCGACCTCAAAATAGTGCATATAAATATCGCATAAAATTGGACTAAGAGGATTACCATAGCCAAACCGTCAATCATACGAAAGAAATTTCCATTAAAAACAAAAATATTTTGCGACAAGCAAGCCCGAGTGAGAAGGATAAGCTCCTCGATTTCAAAATATTAAGAGAAATGGAATTCACAAAGCCTTTTCTTGAGGCAATATAAAGCCCCCTCAACCGGAACGTTAGTAAAAAGACCGGAAGTTAGTTTAATTTAGTTTAATAGATTTAATTTTTAAATGCAGATTCCACTTTGTAAGACCAAAAAGGAGGCTTTTTTAAGAATTTTTACCTCAAAGAAGGACCAATAAAACAAAACCGGACTAAGCCATTACTTTTTTCAGTTAGAACGATTTAGTAATTAACGAGCTTTTTCGGTTAGTTTTTTCGGACTAAATAGGTATAGCTTTGTCTATTTTGACAATACGAATTTTAACTGTATAAAGAGCAGGTGTAAAGATAGAAAATAGGAAGATAAACAATTGTTTTGTAAAAGTATGTAAAAAACCTTAAAATTGCATGGATGTTTTCATTTATGCTTAATAAATCGTTCATTACAAAATTGCTTAAATAATATCGTATTAATTTCTCAAAAATATATTTTTTGTGTCCAATTCTTGTGAATGATTTATTATAATGCATTTTTCTTTCAATTTCAAACCACTAGTATTTTAATAAATCCATCCTTACTGCTACTTTCATTTTTAGAAAATGAAAAAAAAAAAAAAGAATAAAAAAATCGTGCAATAAAATTTTGTTGAAGTTAGAATATTTTAGAAACAAGTCATTTGAAAAAAATAATTTGCTGCTTGCTGAAATTACTATTTCAATTATGATAACCGATTACAGGGAGTTATGGAAATATTCTGTGGTATACATAAAAATAAATAAATAAATAAGTAAATCAAAATCACCGCGAAAAAAATAATAATAAACTGCTTACTAAGCATTTAGAGTTTAACCCTCCTAGAACCATTGGGGTCTGATTTGTCCCCAGTTATTTTTTATTTTGACTATTTTAATATTTAGAACCAGAAAAAAATGAATAATTTCTGCATAATATAGGAAATTAAATAAACTCTTAGAGAGATGTTACATATAATAAAATTAAATTTCTGGTTCAAATCATGCAAAATTAAGAATCCTCAGAAAATATTAAAAGCTGGTACTAAGAGGGTTAAGTCTAATTCCACAAAATGAAGCGCATCCTATTTGCATCATTAGCATATATATGCGTCCATTTTAGGAATTTCTTTTTTTATTCAGAAATTCTGAATAGTAATTTTTGCTTTATCTAATGACAAGCGTTCCGTGATTACATAAGGTAAAAATTCTTCTTTGGATTTCCGGTATGTTTTTGGAATTTACTGAATAAAAAATAAATTCCTGAAATTCTCGCTAATGATGCAAATGAGTTAAATCAGCTAATTAAATTTTCTCACAACTTTCAAGTACCGTAATTTCCGGTCTATAATCCGCGGATCAAACAATCATGTTTCGACCCAGAAATTTTTTTTTAATAATTGAAGTTAAATATTTACCGCGATTTAATAAGTCAGATTTTATAAAATAAGATTTCTGAGTTCGAATATAATTGTTTGATCCGTTGATTATAGACCGGAAATTACGGTAATTCTGTTGCTGCAATTTTGAAAACTTACCAGAATTTACAAGCAAATTTATTAGAAAATACAGTGGACTCTCGCTATTGCGTCTCCGCCTAAGACATAACTCTTATTAATGAGGACAAATTTTATTTTCCCCATCATCTTTAATTTGTAATTAATGTTAAAGACATCGCTTAACGCGTACAGCATCGGATAATGCGCCCAATTTTTTCCCAAATTGACGGAGCAAAATCGAAACTGGCTTTATACAATATTTCGCCAAAAGAAAGTGTTGGTGTAACTTTTGTTATTGAGATAGCAAAAAAATATCAGTGACAATAGTGAAGAGAAAGGTAGCATTCCATTATAAAAAATGTGAGAGGTTCAAAAATTGTTAACGGTTGTTTGTTGATATTACCAATCAAAATGCGATGCAACAGACCAAATTTTCGAAAGTGCCGCAAAATTTAAACAATAGTATAGTAAAAAAATTATTTTTGTTCAACTATGGCAAAGAAAAGTGAGCGATTACTTTAATTAAAGTAAAATTATGTGAGTAAAACAATTTCTTTACATATTTTGTTTGTCTTGAATAATTTACTCTTTTGTATTAAAAATTTGGCATTAACTTGCTTTTTTGCTGAAACTTCCAAATTATTATTTTTTCTTTTATCATTAAATTGGTAAACTATTTAATTTATAACTAAAATTAATTTAAGCAATGTAAGGGATAACACCTTTCAAATGTTTACATTGTTTAATTCGGAAGTCGGTTACTATAGACGAAAAATGGAAAAATTCTTGGAAATCCGCACTAACGGTAATTCACTGTATATAAATACTTTTTCACGTAAATTATAAAAGCAAAATTTTATTCAAAAATTTCTGGGACAAAGTTTGGCAGTTGAGGATTAAAATTAAAATGTATAAATAACACACTTGTGTCCTTCCAAGAATTAACCATGTGTTTAAAAAAGCTTCATATCTATCTATAACGCTTTTCATGTCATCTATTAAATTTTTATTTCTATAGTTATTTGCTCTCACTCATCCGGAAAAAAGGGAAACTCGTACGATATTTGCTCTGGCGTGAATACTGGAATCAATACAGCGATTATTCGTCCGTCTCGACTATGATTTAAAATGTACTTTGTTAAATACTACTTTGATAATTTCTCCCTAATTTAGCTACTCCTTTCATCTTGTAACACATTTTAATTAATTGAAATGAATCATCAATTCATAAATCATTCATGAATCATTCATCAAATTCATGAATTATTCATGCTCATTTTATCGAAACTGATAATCATTTGTTTGCGGCTTTGGACAGTTTGGGACAGCATTCTATTTTCGATTTCCAAAATTCCACTAATTTGTCTTTTTTTTTTTTTTTTTTACTATTACATTTATTAATTATTGCTTTATAATATCTGTTTTAATTCTTTAATTTTTTTCTCTACGATCTCTAAACATTGAAATTTTATTAAAACGCAGTTAAAAACATAGAATTTTTTCTGGTTGATTTCACTTTTGTAACATTTCAAAACTATGAAATTTTCTTAGATTTCATGATTATTTCTTTCAATATTGTTGACATTACTTTAGTGCAGGGGTCGGAAAAACTACTTTTTATCGTATCAAAAGACAACTAAAACTACTATATCGAAAATGTAGTTAACTACAACTACATGTTTTAGAAAGCAGCGACTGAAAACTACTTCTCAAAAATATTCACTACTTCGCTACTTTTAGATTTTGTCAAAAGATTCAATGAACACTCAAAATTAAAAGCACGGATTTAATAAAAAAAAGTGACCCCGCGTTGTATCGCGTTTGCGAAGATACAATTAAATAAGTTAGGTATAACTGGCGACACCAAAAAATTAACACTTTGAAGCCTGAGCTATTTCAACCACATATCTCCCTCTGGACTGAGGGTAGATGGTACTTTTCATGATTTTTAAAAAATACTTTGGAAGATATGTATTTTAATGGGGGTTTTTTTTATAAACTCCAAACTGTTCTTATTCATAATCAAGGAACTATTTAAATGTACTAAAAATTAATATTTAATGAAAAATTATTGAAAAAAGCATGTTTTATATATTTTTTAAAAAGTTCCGTATAAGAAAACATAATTTTTTAACATAAAATTTTACGTAGACTTGAACAAAAACTTACTCAAATGTTGCACAAATATCTGAAAATAGGTTTTATTTGTATATAAATATTACTTAGTAAAATTTACTTTTGTGTGGTACATTTCAAAGCACAAAGAGCAACACCACAAAGTTCACAATAAGTTCGAATTAATTTCTGATTCTAGATATTTTCATATATTTATTTCTATTTGGTGCTGTCACCTATAATTTTTTCAAAATAAAAGGCTCGTGGATAATATCTGAAACGACCGCGAATGTATATAGTACGTACTTTTATAGCTCAGAGAGTTAAAAGTTGACCCCGAGAGACTCTCGGGCTTAGTTCGCTTCACCGAAAACAGCAACTCGAGTGACATTCAGGCTTAGACCTCAAAATGTTAAAAAAAATAACATGCAAGAAAATGTGTTGTGTTTGTCTTCAAAATGTTAGTCTAATCCCACATTATACAGTAATTATTGCATTGAGAGATATTAGGTTGTAACGAAAGTTTTCCACAAAATCACCATTATATAATACTAATTATAATATATATAATTAACTGTAATTTTATATATACCCACAATTCCGCCAAACCTTTACAGTGTCACATGATACAACACTAGTACCTAAAGCTGTACACTTTATTCGGTGACATTCTGTAGCTGACTTTTTGCAACAGAACTGGAAGTAAATGATGATTCTAATCTGGTAGCGTGATAGTTCCATTTCAGACACCTTATACTTAATAATAACGATATTTTTTACAAATTTCACAACACAGTGTTATAAAACAAGTCTCTTTCTTTGAAATGCCAAAAATCTTTTGACAAAATATGAGCAAACACGTCAACGCGAACTGTTTGCACAGACCGTATTAGCTGCGGCAGGAAACTTTCGTTACAACCTGATAAAATTGCCGTTGACACGTATTTTCCAATTTGTTTGCTTAATTCTCCAATACACTCGTAATACTGGTATTTTAATATGTTTGCGTTCTGTTGAGAATTAATTATATAGAGTTGTGTCCAATTTTATTAATTACAGATAAAAACTCTAAATGCAAACAATAAATGTGTCTATAAATAAAACAATTCCAAATAATAAAAGACTAGGCATTAGAAATATGAAAACCTAATAACAAGAAAATAGATACATGTTGCTATAGCAAGAAAATGAATTCTTTTTGTGGGTTAGTACTTGATTTTAGCAGCGAGTGCCAATGGCAAGAAATCTATGATTTCATGCCATGCATTGCTATACACTGCAGCTAAGATTTACCAATGAGATTTTCAAATTGTTGAGCAGAACAAATTTTCTACAATAGAAGTATGTTCGGCCACGTGATTCGCACATTTTGTCCCTCTAAAGTAGGGTTAAAAGTAGCGTCGGTCACAACTACTGATTTTTTTAATATCGCGCTACTGTAGAAAACTTGAAATGGCCACCAATTACGCACACATACATAAAATAAAATCCGTATTTTGAAAATTTGACTATGACTAAACTTTTCTTTTTTATGTAATTAATATTTTATTTTTATTTTCAGATCAAAACTGTGGACGGAAACTGCAGAAACTCTTGTCAGTGAAAGACCTCCGTATAATGTCGTCTACATGATTTATTATACAATGTATTATTTTTAATTTTACTTAAAGGAGGTTACAAAAAGAACTTTTAGATGTATTTATAGAATTTCTAATAAAAATATTTTTTATTTAAATTTTTCTCAAACTTTGCTCTAGTTTTACAAGCACTAAATAAATGAGGACACATTCGGTTAATCATTGCAGATCTAAAAGAAAAAAGATAGAACCAGATACTTCAAAATTTCAAATAACTTTATTTTCATTTTAAAAAATGCAACCATTGAAGAATTCTTTAACTTTCAGGAAAAAGTTTGGAATTGGTATCAGTTGCCCATTCTTCATTCTACAAGTATATGGATTTCTTATTTAACACATTGTTGACAGGCAATTTCCTATGAAATCTGTATTTCGAAAGAATGGTAGCCCCACCTTTTCTGAAAGTCGGTTTCCTAAATAAGTTTCCGAGTTTATTTATCTAAAAATATTTTTAAATATTTAGATTTAATATGAAATTTCGTATAGTCTTACAATAAATGGCCAACTGTTTGGTATAAAGACGTAATCTTTCTGATAAAAGCTTGCTGATATTTTATTCAAGAAAACTGGCACAGGCGGAATTAAGGATACAGCGCAAGCCTTTATTCAACAACGTATCCTTCTAGAAACACGAGTATACTCATGACCGTGTATACTCGTGATTTGAACAAAGTGTTAATTTGTGGTAAAATCATCGAAAAGCACAAGATGCGTAACCTGTATTTCGAATTCGAAATCTCTGCCTTATATTTTTTCTTCAGATTAAAAAAATTTTCTACGGTTAGTCACTGAATTTGTAATATTTTTTGCGACAGAGTAAGATAAAAAAAAATCCATACGAAAATTGTAATAAAACCGTACGAACTCTGAGAGTACTTCAGTTCAATTCAATTAATTGGATTAATTGAAATATTCAGAAAATAACTTTTCGTTTTTACACAAATTTAAAACAACCCTCTGACTCTAAAAGGGGAATAGCAGCATGTGAAACCCGCTTCTTCGGTGAACCTTTAAATTAGAGTAACAAATTATCGTTATTTTGTTTTTCCAAAGATACCCTACTAAATACAAATAAAATGAAAAAAAATATTGTTAAGTCTTTCTTTTTTTCAAAAACTAGTGTGAACAATATAAGATCGAAACTAAGTACAAATAACTTACCTTTATTTTGTTATTTTGCCTCACCATATTGCACCATTTCGGAATGTATATTAAAAGTTAAATCTACACTACTGTATCTGAATAAAAAAGATTTATGAGTTTTGTCACACAATGTTTACTATAATATTACTGTTTCGAAATTACTCGCGCTAGATAGAACGCATGACTACAGCCAATAGAAATGGAGCTTGCTCACGTGATCTAAAAATTTAGCATCATGCTTTACACAATGTTTTTCGTGTTTATATACATGTCCTCGTCACCCAATTTTCAGTAAATAAATAGAAATGGAATCAGTTGATATATTCGATTTCGGAAGTCCATTATGTCAAATTACAAAGTAACATGACAGGAAGCGACCTTTAAAATGGCGAGTGATTCTTTAAGCGTTACGTTTCAGTGCTTCAATGCAAATCGTCTCCACTTAATGATTTGGTATCTTGCAATGGTGTGTATCAAAAATGAAACTGCAATGAATCACACCACTGACATAGTAATCAAGAAAAAGAAAAAAAAAAGATGAAAGAATTCAATTAGTACGTATACGAGGAATTAGATAAAATGTGTACCATGTTATAGAACAGAATTTTGTAGAACGTAATAATTACAAGTACAAATTGGATATTTCTTTCACTTACTAATTATCCCTCCCATATACATGAGACGAATTAATTTCTAAATAATACGAATACAACATTGATTCGAAATATATTAGGAAATCTACAGTTACCTACCAGTAATGCAGTAACCTATATTACTTAACCTGGCATTTAAAAAAAATGTCCTTCAAATATTTTTGAAAACGACAATAAAAATTCAATTTCAAAGCATCTGCAAAAAGAAGATTTGTTATTCAATGTATTTTCAAAACCTAAAATTTTATTTTCCTTTAAAGGGAGCTTTACCCCCCCCCCCCCCAACCACCCTCCACCAACGAAAGAAAACATGTATAGGGGATTTTTTTCTTGAAGTGAGATATCAGTACAAATTTGCACTATATTTATTGAAGTTTAGACAAGTTCCATGGATTTTTTTTCAAACGGAAAAATTTCAAACTTTTTTTCATATGACGGAGAGAATGCCCAGGTATTTTCAAACAGCATGGTTACCTTTTTGCGGAACTACTCGACCGACAGTCGTTTTCTTTTCCTTTTTTTAATGAAAAGGTAATGAATGGGTACTTTTTGCTGGAGATTATACCAATATTATATATTACTTCTAATAATTAACTATTTTATAGAATTCCAAATTTAAATATAAATACAGTAGAACCGCGATTATTCAAATAATTGGGACCGACCAGCTTTCGGAATATCGAAATTTTCGGATAATCGAGAATGCTTCAATTTTACGATTAACGACAAATATATGCGCTATCTCTTATTATGGTAACAAGTGCTTAATAAAAATAAAGCGATAGCAAAATAGAAACAAGAATAAATTACCTGAATTTTAATATTGAAATTAAGTACCTATTACATATTTTACAAGGGTTTGAAAAAAAAAAAGTTTTATTTGTCGCAGTTTCGATTGCCTTTGTTTTGCAGCTCTATCGCAAAGTTTTTTTAATACTATTCGTTCACCAGTATCACAGTCTTTCTGCTGATGCAGCCATGCCAAACCTTTTGAAAAACATTCAAACAGTGCAAATTTACTCGTTTTCTTCGCCCACATCGTTTTCCTCTTTTTCCCTTTGATCAATGAGATAGTAACAAAAAAGCTTTAAAAATGGATTTTGCACACAAGAAATGTGATAGGGGGGAAAAAAGAGAGAGACAGAAAAAAAAAGCAAGCTTTAAAAATGGATTTCGGTTAACCGAGAGTTTCGGTTAAAAGAGTTTTGGATAAAAGAGGTTCTACTGCACTAGAAAATAACATATTTTTTCTCAAATGACCACCATATTCAATTTGTCAGTTAAGAACTAAATGTTCGTATTACATCCTGCGTTCATACGTTTTTATATTTGTCACCACTTGTTTCGAAAAAAACCTTTCGACTTATTGTAGAATTTCTAAGAATTTTCTGTGATTAAATAAGGCGACGGTTATTATTTGGAGATATTAATGGAATAGTAAAATCCGTAAGCTCTCTAGGTATGCGCGATTGTTTCCCGGGTTAATTGTATATTAATCTTTTGCCAAGAAAATGTCTTCTATTAAGCGATATTATATAAACCGGGATCATGTTTTTTAAACAATTGCTTAATATAATTAAGACAAAAAATACTTTAAATAGCTCAATCAATCCATTTTAAAAACTCATTCTACATATAAAAAAAATCTATTCAACCAATCAAAATAAAATAATTTATTCTTAATAATAAGCCACAAAAGCAAATAAAAAGGAAATTCACTAATAACAGTTATGACTCATAGAAATTTAAATGAGATTGAGTTTATTTTAAAATACGTCTCATTTATCTTATCTCTTTTTTTAAATGAAGGAGTATTAAGTACTTGCATGATTTTGTATTGAAAAATAAGTCGAATATTTTCATATCAGAGTGCATTTCTCTTTTATTTCAAAGTAAGATCCTTTATTAAGAATCCATTTCTAAACCACTCTATAAAATAATGCATATGCTTGCATTAAAAAATATCATTCTCGTTGCCGCATAGTGGGACGAAAAGCGTGTTTTCGTGGACATGGATGCCGAAGTGAATAAAGGTGGGGAATAGAGTCTGGAGTCAGAATCGTGAGTTATCGTACCACCTCGATATCGTCCCTGTTTCTGGAGGGGCTCACATTGAACACTTATAACCGTGTTGAATTTAAACTTTAAACTTTTATTTTTCATTTCCAATTAACAACATGGTTTTACTTTTTTTAGTTTCCTTTTAATAGCCCTGTAAATTTGTGATATTCATTTATAATCACCCTGCGTATAATACATAACTATGGCAGAGATCATATAAAGAGGCAAATGCAGTTTTAACTCCTAGAAACATAAATTTAAAAAAAAAAATCAAAAAACATTTTCAAAGTGTTTTCTTTCATTTCAAATACATAATTGAATCCTCCAAATAAGGCTTCTGTATATATTTTGGAGTGTTTCGCCACTAATATTGCTTCAAGCATCGATTAACTGTTAATTAAGGTCAACTGCATATGTCTTATCGTCCGTTTTTCCTTTTCTTGAAATGTCTCACATATTTACATTTTTAATTTGGAATATGGTCTTCTTCTACAATTATAATATTTTTCTGTTGTCAACATCACTTTTTCTATGCATTTACAAAACGCAGAATGATGAATGAGGTATCATTCGAAAGATTTTTGAACCGGCTTCTGACATAGCGCAGACATACTTTTGATTAAATATTGCAGTTATCTAAAAATTAAAACAGCATTGTTTTCATAAATAAAATGAAGCTAAAATGAAGCTCTAAATTAGATACAGCTAAAAAATGTTAGACTGAAGTACACAGCTTTCGATGATGTTCTACTGATATATATTTTATTTCCGGTGACAACTTCCCTTTTTCTACACACTTACAAAACATACAACGATGAATGATGTATCATACGACAAGTTTTTGAACTGTTTTTTGACATAGTATACACAAATTTCGTTAAAATACGTTGCTTGATTTAAAAAAAAAAAAAAAAAAAAAAAAAAAAACAGTGTCAATGAAAAAGTATCAGCAAAAAATTTCAAAGAGTGCACTGCGAAAGCCTTGCACAGGTCCACTGATTCAACATAACTCAGAGAACTTTAAATATACAATATATATGCAGTTTTTTTGTAATGATCTCGTCGCGGCAAACTGGAAAAAAAAATCTAATTGAGCGATTTTACCAGGGGGTCTTATAAAAAATTAAAAAGCGTCACTTTTTGAAAATAATGGAAGGACCTTTTGAATATAATCTTATTTCCTATCTTCTTTAAGACAATAAGAGGTGATCAATTCTGCATTAATTTTTTTTCTCAATCTCTTAAAATTAAGAAAATAATTCTTTTAAATTTTCATTGTCACCCCCCCCCCTACGAGATTTTACCTTCCTGTGCCGCACCTCCGCCCCCTGAATACTATACCTGAGCGCTGACACAAAAAATGGTGGTTGTCGTAAGCGGATTTGTTTAAGCGAATGTACAGTCCCCTGAATTTAGACACCAGTATATTTTCCAAAAGTTTTCTTTGGAATATTTAATCTCAGAAAAATAAAGCTGAAAAAACTTAAAAAAATTACTGGTATTCAAGTTCAAGGGGCCGTACAAACACTGAAAAAAATCAGCCTACGACTGCCGCTATTTTTTGTGTCAGTGCTCAGGCCTAACTTCAAACAGTATTCAGGGGGCGGTGGCATGACTCATGCGGTACATGCTTAAATCTGCTCCTGGTCGCTTGATTCTTTAAAACGTGAATCAGAATAGCTTAAAATATCATATAGGTAACAATGAAAATGATTTTACAGTTATTTTAATTTCTTTTAAGAATACCTTTAACCCTTTCTGGGGAAAAGTACTTCTTTGGCTAAAATGGTGAAATGATTGAATAACGCCGGAATTTAAAGACAATTTAAAAAAAAAAAATAAGTAAAAGCTTTTATTCACGTATATTATGAAAGGCAAACTTTATTACACAATTCTGATGCCATTGTGTCATTTTGGGATTTAAAAAAGTGGGATAAAAAATATACCAGCTCCTTTAAAAGTAGTAGCCCTAGAACTACTGAAAATTTTACTCTAGAATTATAAAAATATTTTGCACAAGAATTTGTATTTAAAACTATTTAAGTTATTTATTTAAATTATTTCTGTGCGGCATACATTTAACTTACCATAATTTCCGGCGTATAATCCGCGGATCAAACAATCATGTTTGGACCCAGTGTTGCCAGTGGGCTACTTTTTTAAAATTCAGATTTCTTGATTGGCACCACTTTTGAGAAATGGTAAAATTCCCCTTGTTTTCGCCTTCACTAATATGTCATTAAATAAAGCGAATTTTACTATATCAAATAAGTGATGCCAATCGAGAAATCTGAATTTAAAAAAAGTAGCCCACTGGCAACATTGTTTGGACCCAAAATTTTTATTTAATAATTGAAGTCAAATATTTACCTCAATTTCACAACTTACATTTTATCAAATTAAATTTCTGGGTCCAGACATGATTTTTCTATCAACGGATTATACGCCTTAAATTACGGTGATTTATACAGATATTTCTGGTTCAAATCGAAATACATTTATTAGGTACGGGCCAAATTGATCGCTAAGGCCGTTCTGTGTTAACGTAAACGTGATTTACGACACGTTTCCGTTTTGTACTCAGTTTTTTACCTTCACGTCCGTATTGACTCATTCTTAATTTTAAAGAATAAGAGTAACCTTCAAAAGCATGTTTTTAAAAGACATTTCTTATACAATTTCAAATGAATTAGCTTGAACTGAAATCATCGCATAGTAACTTCAAACA
The DNA here is from genome assembly GCA_963932465.1 of Maratus speciosus. Taxonomy (NCBI): domain Eukaryota; kingdom Metazoa; phylum Arthropoda; class Arachnida; order Araneae; family Salticidae; genus Maratus; species Maratus speciosus. The sequence goes on along the minus strand of OZ010796.1, from coordinate 487,791,247 downwards.
GCGTCACACGGGTGCAAGGTCGCGGAAACTAGAAGTTATTGTACGGAGTATGATAATAAGAGATACAAAAAAAGGCTACTAGAAACAATGCTAGAAAACTAGATTATCTTAAAACTTTCAGGGAAGGAAAAAATATTATAAATAAAAATATATATAATTATAAAAGGACAAATCAATGATTTTCGGAAAATTCCTAGCTCTTTATCCCATCATTTTGTTTTACAACACATATATATATATATATATATATTTCTGGTTTTAGTTTGAATGATTTTAAAGTTTGCCGTTTTTAAAGTATGTTTTTTTTTAAGTTAGTTATTTTGTTGTTGTCATTTGGTTTAGTTTATTTATGATATATATATATATATATATATATATATATATATATATCATCATCATCATCATCATCATCAACCGTTTTCAATCCACTGCTGGATGTAGGTCTCCCCCAGATTTTTCCAATGTTTTCTGTCTAGTGCTTTAGTCATCCAATTTACACCGGCTACTTTTCTGATTTCATCACTCCATCTTACTTGAGGTCGTCTTCTTGGCCGTTTTACATCTCTGGGATACCACTGTAGGGTGTTTGTGCTCCATCTATTGTCTTGTCTTCTTGCAATGTGCCCAGCCCATTTCCATTTTAGCCGTTTAATTCTTTCAATGATGTCAAAAACTTTCGTCTGACTTAAGATATATATATATATATATATATATATATATATATATATATACAGTAAAGCACCGTTTATACGTTTCCCATTTATTCATTTTTACATTTATACGTCATTTCAGTGCGATCCCGATTAATCCTTATGTATTTTAATGTTGTAATGTTTCGTTTATACGACGCATAACGTCAGTTATACGTCGTTTCTTTCATACCGTAACCGATTTTTCAGATTTTTTTCTCCCAGCGTAGTTCTTTTTTCTTTTCTGCTAGCAATATTTGAGGAAAGAGGGAAGACAAAGAGTATGTGTGACTACCACAGGGTTATTAGATGTTCGTGGAGCCTGCGAAAAGGATTGGACGAAAAGACTGGACAGTGGGTGAACTACACTGACACAACTTTTTTTGTTTCTCCCATTACTAGTGAGAAAACTTTCCAGTAACTTAACTCAAAATCGGTACGTCAGACAACAGTTAAAGATTACTTTAACCCTTTGAGTGCTAACATGATTTTTAGAGAATTAGCTAAAAGTGCCACTCTGCTAAGAGGAAAGTAGAAATTAAAATATATATATATATATATATATATATATATTTCTTGGTTAAATTCGGAACATTTTATTTACGAAAAGTATTTCAAAAACAAAAAAAAAATAAATGTTATAATTCCAATAAATATTATAATTTCAACATAAGTGACAATAAACAAGAATAGACAAGTATGAAAAAGAGATCGTGTATTAGTTCATGCGTGATACAGGAGCGCGATCGCGTTTTTGGCATCGGCCAGTGTACTGAGGAGCGCGATCGCGTTCCTGGCATTTTCGGCCAGTGTATTGAGGAGCGCTATCGCGCTTCTTGGCACTCAAAGGGTTAATTAAAATCTCTTTATACGTTCGATAATGGAATTTAAAAAAAACTGTAGTTCATGCTATGCAACTCATAAGGTTAGATAATGCTCACTTTTATTTTTCAATTTTATAATTTTCTATTTAATGATTTTTTTCAATGTTTTGACTTTTTTTTTCAATATATTTGCAACCGAAAATGGTATTAAAATTAAATTTGCATGATTGCAGCATTATATTTCAGCAGACAAAGATTTTACACCTTAGTCGACTACAATTTCGATTGTACGCTTTTCTCAGTTATACGTCGTTTTAGAAAGGTCCTCTGAAAGACATATAATTGGTGCTTTACTGTATTATTTTGCAAGACGTACATTTTAGCTGAATAATAATTTAAAATATAACTGCTGAGAAATTTGTTTCTGTGAAAATTTCAAACTATTACTTTATTTTTTACTTAAAATTCATAATTAATAAATTTATTTAAAAATAACGAACGTCAACGCGAAGGCTTTCACGCAGACAGATATTAGTGAAATATACATTAATATTATACTGGGTGATTGAGATTTGTAATGACGATAATCTATTAAAAATCTGGTGATAGAAGCATATAACTGATTTATAAAAAATATACTAATCAAGTATAGCTTTTATATATAACATTTGTTTTGCAAGGGATGTTTACATATACGAAATTTAAATTTTATACGACCCAATTTTACTGTTTAGAGGAATGTTGCCCTGCGTCAAAGAAAGACATTTAAAAAAAAGTCCTATTCAAACAAAGTAATAATACTTTTAATTTTGTGAATTTTTAATGTTTTCTGGCATTAAAAATTCGTACTTCTATTTTTAATGCAAGATAAACACTGAAAATTCTACAAATTCAAAGTATCATAACTCGGTGAGTTCTGGTCATAAAAATTATTGTATTTTTTTTTCATACTCATATAAAACAAGACTTACACGATTTGGAGGAGCACATTCTGAACTCTCTGGCCCCCACTTACATTTACTTATCTGTTGTATAGTTAAGAATGTATTTAAAGCTTGGTATATCTAACTTGCCAACATTTGTACGTATTTTAGATGATTTTTAAGTATTATAAAAATTTTAATATTTATTAAATCCACCCAGTAACAAAGTAAACATTGTATTCTAATCTATTACGGGGTTCGTATTCTTCAAAGACTTTCAAGCACCTTTTATCAGAATTTTTGTAAAGAAATATTTGCCTTATTTAATGAAAATCCAGTACTTTACAAAATTTATGGTTCTAAAACACCTAAAATCTCTCGAATCCCTTAATGCGTACGAACCCTGTATCAAGTGCATTTTTAAAATAAATTAATTAGATTTGACAGCACCTAAAGTTTTAAGGTCGATGTTGAAAAAAAAAATGGGCCTTGCGTCCATGAGTGAAAAAGAAGCACTTAAGAAATTAATTAAAATAAAGGATTGCGATAGTTCTTTTAAAAGTCCTTAATATTAATATTAAGGTTATACTATTATTTAAATTTCAGCAAATTCACATATGCAAGAAAGGGGTGGGGACGAAAATTACATGCAAATGATTGTCAAAAAATAAAACTCGAACACACAAAATAAGGCCTGAATAGCACCATAACGCAAATGAAGTGGTTTTCGGAAGCACAGGATAATTGTGATAATCTTTCCTTTGCCAATTTCACCAAAGCTCCAGTCAAAACTTCTCCCTGTATTAAAACTTTGTATTAACGCTGGATGCACGAAGGCAACTGAATTTTCTGGGATAGGGTGAAATTCCCAGTAAATGACACCTTAAGGATTCTTTCTTGTTCAAAACACTATTACAAAGTTTAAATATATGTTATTCTTATCTTTGTTTTTAAAAGTATAGTAGAGATACCTTAAAAAAATATTGTTGACAAAATTTTCAAAAATTATACTTTTTATTATTATTTTTTTCTCCATAAATAGGGTCAATAACTCCAGTAACTGACACCAGCCCTAGTTTGAAAAATCAATAACTGACACATAAGTTATAACAGTTAAGACAAATAAGTTACCACTAGATGATATCGCCAGTACCATATCAAACCATCCAATGTGAAAAAAGTGGGCTATTTTTTTTAAATTCAGATTTCTGGATTGGCACCACTTTCCTGAAATGGTAAACTTCCTCTTGTTTTCACCTTAATTAATATGTCATTCAATAAGGTTAAATAAGGCGAATTTTACAATTTCAGAAAAGTGATGCTAATCCAGAAATCTGAATTTAACAAAAGTAGCCCACTGTTTTCACATTGGATAGTTTGACATGGTACCGACGATATTACTTAGCAGAATTTTACAAGAAAATGCTTATTTGAGTTACATTTTTGCTAAAGTGTGCAGTTACTGGTTAGCTGTCATCAGCTGGGGGTTTCAATCCTATATAGAAGATAACGTTTTGAATTTTACACAAGTAAATTACAAAAATAAAAGACTCGAAATAAGCATAATTTAGCCGTTAGTGTTTTTGATCTGCATCACACTAACTAGGGAAGTGCAAGAAGTGTTACGCGACGATTTTGACGAGAGTGGTATCGTTGGAAAGATCTCGTCGTGGGGAATAAAAAACTCGATGGAACTATCCGTCAAAAATCAGCCGTTTTTGAGATATCGGACAATTTATGTCACGCAATTTGTTTATTTACTATAAATTATTTATGCTGTAATACTTGTTATGTCGTTAAATTTATAATTTTCGTTGTTAAATGGCTTCCTGCAGACTTCTATATAGAAGACCCCAACCACCACACTGCAAACGTCTTGCACACTACAAACGTCCAGCATCAACAAACACACACACAGCACACGAAACAATACATTTACAAGGGGACCATTGGGGATTATTTTTTAATTCATCTCGCACCAATCTCTCTCACAATCGCAGCAATTCATCTTTCTCAAATAAAAATCTTTCACATGTACTTTGATAACATGTGCAAGAGAAATGTACTACAAAATTTATTTTTTCAAAAATAGTGGTGCGAATAGAATATAAAAATAGTCGCCCGTAGCAGCCCTGTATTCACAGCCATTAACTTCTCTTCCTTTTTCTCCCAGCTTTGTTTGTTGTTGTTATTTTTACATATTTAATTTCTAAACATAAGTAACATAATTAAGTTAACAAGAAGCCATTTAACAGCAAAAATTATAAATTTAACAATATGACAAATTTAACAGCATAAATACATTATAATAAATAAACAAATTGTGTGACATACATTGTCGGATATCTCGAAAACGGCTGATTTGCGACGAGTAGTTCCATTGAGTTTTTTACTCCACACGACGAGATCTTTCCAACGATACCAGGCTCGTCAAAATCGGCGCGTAAAGCAGATCACACACTGAACAGACAAGTTACAAAAAAGCGTGAGTCAAGAGACATTTCACCCTGTTAACAAAGAAGAAACCGGTTTGAACGCTACAATTTGCCGCCTGTCGCACATTTTTGTCTGCTTGTGTGATCTGCTTCTTGCACTTTCCTAGTAAGTCAATAAATCTTTAAAAGTCGTCAAACACAGAACCCCCATGAATTATGGCCCCTAGTTGTTAAAAAAAGCAAACACTGAAATTGAGACTTCGACACATCTTGAAGATAGTTTAATAGTTAATTTGTTCAAATTAAAACCTTACAAGACTCTAAACACGCAAAAAGAGAAATTTGAGTTAGAACATTAGCATCCGTATGGCTCAATAAGTTATCCTTCACAAAATGCGTAACGATCTTGTCTAAACCCAGAAATTTTATTTAATAAAATGTAACTTACTGGAACGCTGTACTTAATTGATTTTATTTATTAAATAAAACTTCTGGGTTTAAACATATTTTCTTTGATCCTTCAATTATATGCAAGAAAACGCTGTTTCGAGATTTTTACGAATTAACAGAAGTATGGTTATTTTAACATACAATGTTCCATATTATAGGGCCCCACCAGTGGCTGAGAGGTTCTGCTCTCGAAGCTGGTAGACGGGAGGTGCTGGGTTCGAACCCAATCGCGCCCGTCGGCCTAATCGTTTCGGAGTTTTCGTGGTTTTCTTCGAAACCTTGGATTTCCAAGCGTAAATACGGGTTAGGTTCCCTTAGAAAGACCCCCCACGAAGGGCACCCGCCCCCTTAGGGCCCATATCCCTCATGTTGATAATTGGCCGTTATAAACACAACCAACCAACCATATTATAGGATATAACATTCCCCACTTACTTTGTAAGAAGGTTTAGAATCATAAAGCTGCATCTCTTGGAAATTTATTTCAGTGTTTGTATCGACTTTATAAGAGTATTTCGAGAAGTTATGGTTCCTCATCTTTCAAATAAATGTTAATACTTTTATAGAAATTTATTCCTCTGAAAAGAAAAGTATTGTAAAACAAAATGCGATAGAAATATTTGAAATAGTGATATAATGTAATCTAGAATTAAAATGTTATCGAACACTTTAGATTTAATAAATTTGATTAACATTATATAAATTTGAAAATACATCCGCCACCACAGCTTGTCACAACTTCTCTATAGATCAGAATTGAAATTCTTTTGTTTTAAGTGCGTGTGTATATACGTTAAAAAAAAAAAAAAAAAAAAAAAAAAAAAAAAAAAAAAGCATGTGTTAACAGAAATAAAAAAATAACAGATGATTACAATAAGAGGAATTAAAAATATATAGAATTTGTTAGTTTTCTGTTAATTCTGAAAACTACACGAATTACGGCACATATATATGTATAGATATAATACAAACTTGTCAGACATTTTTTTCATTTCAAAGTTATTATACATATATATATAATAACTTGGATAAGAAGTAACACGAAAGTTTTTGACTTCATCGAGATAATTAGACTGTTAAAACAGAAATGGCCAATGGCGGCTCGTGAGTTGCTTTATTTGGGGCACTAAATGCATAGTTAGCAAATTTAATCTTTTCTTACCATTATTTTTTAATCCTTTATCTACTGCATTATGATCTACTGCAATTTTTTTTCAGTTACTACAAGGAAAATTAAAGGATATACATAAAAGAAAAATACTCACCCGTGATAAATTTAGTTTGTTAGAGCTAATTAATTAAGGTGGTACTTTAAAGTACCGTCAGTACATTATGCCTAAAATATTCCCGTAATAGGAAAACACACAAGATATTTCAAATTAAGTTTAAACTCTTAAAAATGCTAAATAACCAGAAGACACTCATAAGTTAACAATAAAAAAATATTAAATTGACATAATTTTATTTTACGCATGAAAAATAAGTAAAAATTCAAATTTGAGGGCATTAAAAATAACAATTTCTTTTAGGTTTCGATTTTGTTAGCAGTCCTTTAGTTATGCAACGCATATTCCAGCGACGATATGCTCTCTCGCAATATAGTATGAACATACGCAATATATGAATTTACATACGTCATTCCTTGCATAGCAAAAAAGAGCCGGCACCACCACTTTTTCGATTTCCTGTAAAAAATAATAATGAAACAGAAAAGAAATACCAGAAAAATACACTACAATTTAGTAATTATACATTATAAATCAGATAAAAGGGATACATAACTACACTGACGAAAAGTAAATATGAAGTTTTTGTCCAACACCCAGTGTACTGGCGGTACTTATAAGTACCGCCGTGTAATTAAACTGTTAAATCAATTACATACACCGTTCACTTAAAATAGCTAGTTAAATTGTATTCTGAGTATTGTATTGTATTGTATTGTATTGTATTGTAGTCATAGTGAACATATAAAAAAATCCAACACTTACCTTGCGTCCTTTACTGTGCTTGCAGAAATAAAAAGACAAGCGTGACATCGGGGCTGCCACGGGCGACTATTTTTTTAATTCTAACTGGCACCACTTTCTCTAAACAGCAATCCTTAACAGGCACTTTGACCACATTTACAAGAGAAATATACTTCAAAATTTATATTAGGTAAAATACTGGTGCAAACAGAATATAAAAATAGTCGCCTGTGGCAGCCCTGGATAATCCGTGCATAATGTCGGCACAAAACACATCGACTGTTTCAAAGATAGCCTCTTTCCTCGCTAAGTTAATAACTTAGAACTTAGAACTGCTGCTGCCATATAGCCTGAAAAAGTGGAGTTAAAAGAGTGTTCCTGCAAAGTACCATTGGAATATTAGTAATACTCTCTATGGGATGAAAGGTAACGTGAGTGGTACTTATAAGTACCGTCAGTAGATGAAGGGTTAAAATAAATCTTTGCCTTATTTATTGCCCGAACGTTCTGCCACTGCAGAAGTAAAAGATTTTTTTTTTTTAAACAATGGTGCAAAAAGAATAAATTATTCAGCCACGCATTTTGTGCCCCAAAAATACGCAGTCGCGAGCCACCACTGGAAATGTCCTAGGTACAGTCGTGCAAAGAAACATAAAAACACCTACTAACTCTGCAACTAAATATAATAGCAGAAAATTGCTGGTACCAAACGATTGAAAATGAAGTCTACTTTTAAATGATGTAATATACGTAACTTGCTTAAGGGGCCATCTATAAATCAAAACCAGACCAAATTTTTTTTTCAATGGCAACACCCAATTTTGACAATATATTTTAAATATTCGGTTCAAATTCTGCCTAGAAACGAAATTTCAAGTCATTTGGATGATAAGTTTTTGAGTTATAAACATTCAAAATTTTGAGCTTCTAATGTTAAATTACATTTTCATATTTTTATTAATATCTCCTGAAATTATAACCCTAATGTGATAATCTTTTGTGTGGTTATAATACTGAAAAACTCAAGCATAATTATATTGAATTTGCAATTTTAAAAATCTTATAATATGAATTATGAATTATGAAATTAATATTAAAAAAATATATGAATTGCAACCTACAATTTTTTTTTTTTTTTTTTTGATAGACTTATATTTATTATGTCGTGCTTTATGCGAATTCTCAATTTAAAATTTTTCTTTCAAGTAGTTTTCGAATTATGTTAAAAAACATCAAAATGATGGTTTAAGGGGGGCATCTATGATGTACGGAAAAGCATAATTTGAAAAAATATATATATTTTTTTTTTTACTTATTTTATTGAAACATTTGGGCAAGCAGTAGTCGAAACATATTAACACTAGAACCGCCGGAAATTTTACTCAAGTGTTAAAAAATAACTTACACCAGAATTTTAATTAAAAACTATCCAACATATTTATTTAACTTATTTCTCCGTGGTACATATTTAACTTATTTTAAAAAGAAATATCTGGTTCGAATCGAAGTATTTTTATTTGGTACCGGTCAAAATGACAGCTAGGCGGTTATAGTGTTAAGCGAGGGAAATGGTCATATTGGCAAGAAATAATACATTAATAGAAGTGACCTGTAGCATTTCAACAATTGAGTACTGAACTACAATTTCATACAGCCCCTAAAATAGGCTCATTTTAAAATAATTAATTTCTCTGAAACTAATCGTACGAATTTCATGAAAATTTGTTTTTTAAGGTAATTGAAGGGTGTAGAATTTATTTATGGTGGCAAACTTGGGTATTACCATTGAAAAAGACAAAGTTTGGGTTCGTTTTTATATGTAGTTAGACCCCTAAGCAAATTTTATATACATCATTTAAAAGTAGACTTTATTTTCAATCGTTTGGTACCAGTAACTTTCTTCTACAATAACTTGTTGCAGAGTTACTGGTGTTTACTTTTTATTTTCCACGACTGTACATTGTAAAGAAGACAAAACAATAGATGAGGTACGCACAGTTGTCATCCTCCTGATTTTTTTTAATACCGATATTTTTATGTAGAAAAACTTGTTTTATACAATCGCACAATTTCTGCAATTAAATAATCCGAACATTTTTGTAAGAATTTACTGGTATTCACAAAATTGGGAGTGAGTGGCAATTATGGGTACAAATACCCTACACCTGGTATCACAAAGATGTAAAGCGACAAAAAGTACTCGGGTAAGATAAACGGACGATATCAGAAAAGTAGCGCTACAGCACTACATGAAAATAATTAAAAATAAAATATATAAGATGTTTATTTATTTATTTCTTTATTGGATTTCTAAAAAAGAACTGAACCACGCTTGATGAAATTTAAATGGGATCAATTCTAGAGTATCATCATTCAATGAAAAAAATCACATGTATCTGTCGCATAGTTGCTGAGTAACTAGTGAACACACATAAAAAAGACATGTTTTCGTAGTTCTGTTGCACATCGGCTGTTCGTGCAGCGACGGGTACTTCGCATCCAGCTAACCCAGCAAGCAGCCAACATTCAACAGAATGAGGGAAAATATTTATTTTATTGGTTTTTGTTGAATTTCTAAAAGAGTATTGAATCAATTTTTATGAAATTTAAATGAGACCAATTTGAGGATATTCTCTTTCAATAATAATTTTAAAAAATCACATGAATCGGCTACGGATTTTTGGACTAATCGGTGAACATACATAAAGAAAAAATACATACGCGCTGAACAGAAAACCTTCTCCTTTTTTTTTTTTTTTTTGAAGTCGGTTTAAAAAGGTTTAGAACTGCTTTCCGAATAAGTAGACCATAAGCTTTCAGTTGTTACAGCTCAGCCGTGAAATAGGCTTAATGTTAAATATGTCATTACCGTGGTCATTACCAAGGGGTTTTAAACTTATGGTTTCAAAAACCTTAGTAACGACAATTTTGCACATTTTTAAAAATTCATTATTATTCCTTAGCAAAAATTGCCATTGTTTTATTATATGGAGTTAAAAATTGGGTATTAAAATAAAATTTAATCACTTATCGAAAGCCAAAATTTACTATTATCTGAGAATGACCAAAAAGTTAGCAGTGTAGTACAGCTTCCACCATCTTTGAGTGAAGTGCAGCAAACTTTACCGACTATATTAAAGTGATAATAGGGATTATAATGTACAGACGTGAAAAAAATAAGTGGGTAAGTTTGATCGAAGACCGCGTAAAGGGTTTCGTTTAATATTCCTTTCAAAACCCTTAATCCTTTATCAATAAGAGCATAGATGGAAGCACCATTAAATTTAATTAAAAAATGATTACAGGCTATTTTTTAATCAAATTAAAACTGTTTAAGAACTGCTTTTCAGACAATTGTAACAGCATATGTTTGTATAGCTGAAAAACATGTTAAATTACATGATTCGATTTTAGCTAAAAAAAAAAAAAAAAAAAAAAAGGAAACCCTTAAAATGGCAAAAATATATGAAAGTTCTTTTAATTAAATCCACCGGTTAAAAAAAGCAGTTCGAGGGGAAATCGAAAATTTCTACTTTCGGCCTCAGAATGGCTAAAATAAATAAATAAATAAATACAAAAATTATGTAAATTTGAATCTATTAGATAATAAAATCTATTCCTGGGAAATTTTTTCAAACTCCGACGCCGAGCTTCAAACCGAAAACCTTTTGAATAGCAGGTAAATGCGCTACCACAGAGCCATCTGGCCTACGAAAAAAATAATAAAAAAGAACGAAAGTAACGTTCTGTTTTAAAATCTAAATCGCAGAAATGGTCGGATATCATTAAGTTTATTTATTTGGTTAAAATAATATAATACTTTTTCAAAATTTTATGATTTATCGCGTGATCAGAGGTATTCAGCTATAAGTATGTACAAGTTCGATACAATCTGCATTGAGTCCCGAACATATTGATTTTATTTCTTCTTTCGCTGCGGTTTGGGTTCGGGTCCGACTGATTTTAAATGTTTCCGGTTCGGTTTCAGATTGACCCGATTTCTCAAAAGAAAGTCCTTGGTATTTTTCAAATGAAAACAGTATATCCTTGAATATTAATGAGTATATATATATATTTCATTTTATACAAAAAAAAAGGGATAAACTGGATATTAGATATAAAATTGTAAACTCTTCTTACATAATAGTATAAAAATATGGGTTCATTTTCTTTCACTTCGGGTTCGTGTCGGTTTCACGTTTAAGGGGTTTGCTTTGGGTTGTGGTTCGGTTTGAAATTCAGGTTGACAATTTTTTTTTCTTTTCTTTTTTTTACTTTAAGCATAATTTTCGGGTTGTACCCGATCCGCGCAAGACTACCTTGGATGCACATTTCGACTACGCTGATTCTGTTTATATCAGATTAATGTAGGTCACAATTCACACATTTTCAAAAATATGGATTTATTCATAAATAATTTTAAAAATTAAAAATATGTTTTTTAATTTTAAAAAATGATTGTTATATGTTTAGCTCCATTCAATTTCTCTCATTAAAAGAAATAAACGATTCAGTTGGAGGATTTTTGGGAAGATATAAAGTTTGTCACGTGTATTTAACTCTAAACTTAACTGGAATTTTTCTTAAGTTTTATAAAAATATTTCACACCAGAATTTTTATTTAAAAGTAAATAATTTTTTTATTTATTTTGTTTCTGTGTGATTTGTATTTATTTATTTTACGAAGAAATTTTTGGTTCTAATCGAAATATTTTCCTGTGGTACCGATCAAAGCACCGCTTTTTTTTTAGTAGTGTTAACACTAGCATCCTAAAACTTTGATCCCTTCTAACTCTATGAAGATAAGAAAAGGGGCTTAAACTATGTATGTTTCATACCTGCCTTGAAACAAAGAATTCAAATAAAATGTCAAAAGTGGGAGTTACTATTTGAAAAATGAAAAATGGTTCAATTTTAAAATGCAGACGAACCTTATAATAATATAAACTCCATATACTATATCCTCCCTCTCTTATAAAGAACTTTAAAGGAATTGAAACAATATTTTTCTTTTATTTTTGCATTATTTAAAATTTAATGTATAGACATCGATCAGATTTTTTGTTCAATTTCTTCTTCTGTACTGTCCTTTATAGTTTTAAAATGGAGCGCATAAATGTTCAAAAAAAAACAATCAATAAATAATCCACTTTAAAACGATTTTATAATTTAAGTTATTATAATTTTCAATATAATTTCCACGTCTTTTTAATGTTCAGTTTATTAAAGAGGATTATGTTTTGCAATTATTATAATTATTCTTTTTCAATTGCTATTAATTTGTATTAATTAAATTATAATACACGCATTAATGGTCTGACATGAGGAATTAAGTTTGCCTCGCATAATCAAGGACCCGCGGAATCGAATATTCTGTATTAAAACCGCTGATATTCGTTTAAGCGGGGCCGATTTATATTACATGCATATTTGCATTTTTCCTTTCTCCATTAATCTCCTTAAGTGCGTCGATCTACCAGAAACACTGCAATTACTTAAATGTTACCCTCATCATTAATTATTATGTTTGTAAAAATAATTATATACTACATATATAGTATATACAAATACGTATACATACTCATTCACATGCATATTTTTATCTTATGTTAAATGCATGAACATTCATTTGTAGATATATGCATAGTTTCCAAATTTACACTTTTTGTCTACCATTATTTTTCAACAGAAAAATTTGCCTTGTTTAATCCTAAATTTTCGATTGTTAAATAAGGCAAATTTCTCTATTTAAAAATAGTTGTACAAAACACGTAAAAGTTAGCAGCTATGTATAAGTGGTAAGAATGTTATGAACGTACATTGTCAAAATTCTCAGTTAATTTAATTGAGTTCGATTACTGAAATATTTTTTCCAGTCTGTAACCTTATGACTATTTTATCTCATTTAGCAATAAATGATATAAGATGCATCTGAAATCCAAGTTTGATGATAAAACATAAATAGGAATAAGCTTTAAATATCAATAAAGTCTGTGATAAGGCTGCAAGGTTATTGGATGAAAGTTATTCCAGCTAAATCGATTAGAAGATTAAAAATAACAGCTGAGTTGCCGCAATATGATAATAAGTAAGAAAGGATTTGTTTTTTACTTCGTTAGAGCTACGGTAAAACACATACAGCTGCTAGTCACAAGACACGGTATATTTCAGCTTAAGCAAATTGCAATTTTATTTGTTAGTAAAACATGAATTTTAAAAAGCTCGTAAGGACTGGGGTCGATTTTAAAAGTGACCCCTGCGTCATTCATGAAAATTTTAAAGTACATCGTAGAACAATAACTAACAATATCCAATTAAAATTATTTAAAAATACGCTAAGTATTTAATGTATAACGGGTATTAATGGACACTTCAGAAACAGAATACATTTATTAATGTTACAGAAATATAATTTCATACAAATATATAAAAATATACTAAGACCATATATAGAAAATTTATATACTAAATAAATAAAATTATGATAAACTTGATTTTTCATGTAAACGAAATATTTTTCTTTTTCATATTTGAATGAATTGAGATACCCATTTTATTTTATGTTAATAAAAACTTACACCACTAACATAAAATATTTAAAAATTAAAATTGTACTTTTGTTCTCACTTTGTTATATATAAACAGACAAAAAAGTATAAAAACTGTGTGTAACAAAAGTATGATAACAACTGCATAATTATGATCGAAGATCGTACAGAAGATTTCGTTTAATATTTCTTTCAAACACTCTATCCTTCAATTAATAAATACAAATCGTTAATTTATAACTATTAAATCCTTAACCTTTTTCAATAGAAGCATAAATGGTAGCACCATTAAATTTAATTTTAAAATTATTGCAATTGTAAGATATTTTTTTAAGCAAATAAAGAATATTCAAGAACTGCTTTTCAGACAATTGTAACAACATATGTTTGTATATCTGAAAAGCATTTAGTTATACCTGATTTAATTTTAACTAAAAAAATGGCAAAAAAAAAAAAAAAAAAAATACGAACGTTCTTTTAATTAAATCCATCGGACGATAAAATGTAGTCAAGTTAAAATTGGGCAATCTCTCAAAAATAGAATTTTTGAATTTAAAAAAAATAATTGATAAACTATTTTACAACAACATTTGGCCTTAAAATGGCGAAAAAAATTACAAAAATTGAATCTATTAGATAATGAAATCTATTTCTGGGGAAGTTTTTCGAACTCCGACGCCGATCAGCGAACGGGGAGCAGGCAAATACGCTACAACGGGGCCACACAGCCTTAATGAAAAAGACTGAAATGAAGAAAAAATCGAAATTTTCAACTTTCGGCCTTAAAATGGCAAAAAAAAAAAAAAAAAAAAAAAAAAAATTCTGTAAAACTGAATCTATTAAATAATAAAATCTATTGCGGGTAAAAATTTCGAACTCCGACGCCGTGCTTCGAACCAAAAACCTTCTGAATAGCAGGTAAATGCGCTACAACAGAGCCATCTGGCCTACTCGAAAAAAGACGAAATTAAGGTTCTGTTTTAAAATCTAAATCGCAAAAATGGCCAGATGTCATTAAATTAATTCATTTAATTAAAATAACTTAAGACTTTTTCAAAATTTTATTATCTGCCGTGTGATCGGAGGTATTCAGCTATAAATAATCAAAGTTTCAAGTTTCTGACTTATATAGTTTCTGAGAGAGAACTTTGTGGCAGACAGACAGACAGAGGAATGAGACGAATAGGATTTCGTCATATGAACGAAATCCTAAAAATGAACATTATATAAAAAAAGTTCTGCTACAAGTACAAGTTATTTAAAAAAAAGTTCTGCTTAACAATTGCAGTGAATCCAAATATCACGTAACATTGAATACATATAAACGATTTAAAAAATTATAATACATTTTATTAGAAAAAAACTTTTATATTCTGCATTGAAAGGGGCCATTTTCATAGTTTTATCGACCTTTTACTTTTGCGACAACAAAATTCTATTACTGATTCCTATACAGGGTGTCCTTTCTCAATGGTGTCTAATGGCTAATTTCTAAACCATTAGTCATAGACATATAGTTCCAATTACAAAAATGTTTTAAATAAGATAAAAAATTATTTCAAAAGTCGTTTTGATCAATATAAAAATTTCTTAGTTAAATTCTCTATTTAAAATTTTATACGATCACCTGGTCCTATAAGTGATACTTAATAAAAGTTTCCTATTGCACTAACAAGTAAGACAAAAAAAAGTCTCATTCACCTAACACTAAAATTGGCCGAATTATGAAACTTTGAATAGCATGACTTATGTCAATTTTCTGCATCTGAACGCAGATGAGTTGGGCTATGCTTTGGGGATCGTACACAAATTGCTTACAGTATTCGAAGGATTTATTTCGCGCGTGCATTTCGGCATTGCAGCTGAAGCAAGTCACTTCGAGCAAGTTTTAAGATAACTTTAATTTTTATTAATTAGGTTTTAGATTAGATAATCTAATAGCATTTTAAAATATGTATAATTTTGTAAAGAATTGCGACTTCCTTTCATCATTTCATTTAACAAAAACTCTGTTATTTTTTAACTTATGTTTTTAGTACAAGTAGTATATTTTTCTTTTATATGTCAGAATGGGAACAGATTTCAAATTTATATTGTAATGTTAATTTTACTCTCAACTATTATTTTTTTATATATCTGACAATCATTTAGATTTCTAGTAAATTTGTGAATGACCCCTGTTTCGCAGCAAAAAAAAAAAGATTCTTCGACTTTAAACAGCTATTACTCGGTCAGTTTTAAACATGGAAGAATGGGATTTTTTTCGTCTTAATTCTTAGTGTAATCGGATATTTTTACTGAATATAACTCATAGAATCGGTGGACGGTATAAAAATTTTAATTTCGTAATTTTTTAAGAAATGTTTTTATCGACCCAAATTGCTTTTGAAATATTTCTTTACTTCATTTAAAACATTTCTGTCATTGAAACTACATGTCTGTGCCTAACGGCTTAGTAATTAGCCATTGGACACCGTTGAGAGGGGACACCCTGTATATTATTTCTGATATCAACATACTTTTTCTATGCACATATACAAAACGCACAACGGTGACTAGGGTATCATACAAAAGGTTTTTAAACAGGATATTAACATAGTACACTTATATGTAGTTTAAGGGGACAATTGACCATCAAACTAATTTTTTTATTTTTATCTTTAAATTTCACTTTAAATACAATTCAAGGGCATATTATATGCATTACGGCACATATTTATCACACAATAAATAGAAAAAAAATATTTTTTGGGAAAAATAAGGAATTTTCTTGACTATTTTAAGTGTTATGAAGAACTTTTCAAAATGCCCCATGCGCATTGCATATCAATTAAAATCCCCAATATTTTTTATGCAAGTTTGTTTTATATTTACAAATAAAACTGTGCATCGAATTTTATATATTTGAATATAAAGGTAAAAATATTTTTTTTTTCTAAATTTTATGAAATTTTCAGCATTTTGCATAATATTTCTGCAATTAACTACCTTTAACTTTTCCAATTATATTTTCTTTTAAAAAACGATGCACAGTTTAATGATATATATAATAAAAAACTGCTATAAAAAATATTGAGTATTTTAGTTGCTATGGAATGCGCATGGGGTATTTCGAAAAGTTCTTCATAACTCTTAATGAAGAGATAATTCAAGAAAATTCCTTATTTTTCTCCGAAGAATTTTTTTTTTCTTCTGTGATAAATATATGCCGTGATGCATATAGTGTAAACTTGAATAGTATTTAAAGTTAAATTAAATATATATATATGTGTGTGTGTTTGAATGTCGCTTGTCCCTTTAACTACGTTGTTTGATTGAAAATTGCAGTTAATTAAAAAAATAATGAAAAAACTTGCAAGAAAATAATTTTAAAAATTGCAGTGCGAAAGAATCGCACGTGTTTATAATATCTTAACATACGTTAAACTTTAATTTATATATTTCCCCGCCGTAATTTGATTCTGGATAGAATAAATGCCATATTAAATCTAATTTATGGATTTTTTTTGTTATCTTTAATTCAGCACTTATTATTATTATTATTATTATTACTATTATTATAGTTATTTTTTTTTAAAGAAAGAGGGCCTTTTCTCCTGAACACACTTTCAGAATTTCGTGTTTTACAATTAAGTGGGCGGTGGACTTTTAAAAATTAATTTTCATTACTTATGTTATTCCAACAAGAAAGTCTTCAAATAAATGTTCTGTAACATGAATTTAATTAATATTTAAAAAAAAAATAATGTTTAATTTACTGAAACTTAAAAAAAAGCTATTACTTAGTTCCTTAAAAATATTATAATAAAATACTCAAGCGTTCCAATTTTTAAAGTATCTACTACAGTTTTTTTTTTCATTTTATTGCTTAAAAATACTTTATTAAAAAAATATGCATCCGTTTTTAATCAGATATAGTGTTATATGAAAAAAAAATTACGCGAAACTAAAGCTTCATTAAAAATTTAAATGTTAATATCTTTATTACTAAAATGTTACTATCTTTCTACTTTATGACTAAGTTAAGCATTTTAATAATTAATAGCACCCAACATTCCAAAACCGGTGTTCATGTTTGTTGTAGTATTAGTAATATGTAAACAAAAAAAAAAAAAAAAAAAACGTAAATGGGCGCTTTTTTTTCCCGTTCATTTTTCATGTTACGTTTCCGTAGTGATATGCTCATTTTTCTTCAAATAGCAAAAAACTATCTAACGTCTGTTATGGTGAAATGATAAATTCAGGCAATGTTGCCAATCCGCTGTTTTTAGGTAGCTTTCATTACAAAAAGCTACCTATTGCAGCCGTTCGGAGGAAAGCGAATTCAAAAAAATTTGGTATATTTTCATCGATCATGACCCCCAGACCCCGAAACCACCCTCCGTTCAAAATTGATATATATATATATATATATATATATCTGACCTTTGTCATACTGTAACTCTCGTATTTATGAACCGATTTGGATGTAATTCGGTGTGTACATAGTACATACCAATGTCTCGACCGAGTTCGTTGGCCAGCTTCATCCGCCATTTGTTTCAAAATGGCGGCCATTTAAAATTTTTTTAAAAATTTAAAATTTGAAATGTGGTACCAAAATATTGAAAATGGAAAAGTATTTTTTTCTTATGTATTTAACCTTTATACAAAGACTCCGGAGCAGTTTTTGTTTCGTCTATATGTTAAAAAATGGCTGAGTTATAGCATTTTGAATTTCTAGCATGGCTGACATTTTGAAACATCCTGAATTTTGTCACGCGATAAAAGACGTATTTATGAACCGATTTGGATGTAACTTCGTTTATACATAGTACATACCAATGTCTCGACCGAGTTCGTTGGCCAGCTTCATCCGCCATGTTGTTTAAAAATGGCGGCCGTTTAAATTTTTAAGAAAAATTTAAATTTGAAATGTGGTACCAAAAAACTGAAAATTGAAAAAATATTTTATTCTTATGTGTTTGACCTTGATAAAAAGATTCGGGAGCCGTTTTTGTTTCGTCTATATCTTAAAAAATGGCTGAGTTATAGCATTTTGAATTTCTAGCGTGGAAACTTCTAGCATTTTGAAACTGCCTGATATTTGTCACGTGATAACAGGCGTATTTATGAACCGATTTGAATGTACCTTGGCGTGTACATAATACATACAAATATCTCGACTGAGTTCGTTGGCCAGCTTCATCCGCCCCATCTAGTTTCAAAATGGCGGCCATTTTAAAAAAATTTAAAAAATTTAAAATTTAAAATGAGGTACCAAAAAATTAGAAAATGAAAAAGATTTTTTTCGTATGTGTTTTACCTTAATACAAAGATTCCGGAACAGGTTTTGTTTTGTCTATATCTAAAAAAATGGCTGAGTTATAGAATTTTGAATTTCTATTGTGGCTGACATTTTAAAACGACCTGATTTTTGTCACGCGATAACAGGCGTATTTATGAACCGATTTGGATGTAACTTGGTCTGTCTCTGTACATAGTACATACCAATGTCTCGAACCGAGTTCGTTGGCCAGCTTCATTCGCCATCTTGTTTCAAAAGGGTTGCCATTTAAAAAAATTTAATTTAAGGTATTAAAAATTGGAAAATGAAAAAGATTTTTTTATGTGTTTGGCCTTGATACAAAGATTCTGGAGCAGTTTTTGTTTCTGAAAATTTGTTCTTTTGTTTTTATCTTAAAAAATGGTTGAATTATAGCACTTTTAATTTCTAGCATGGCTAACACTTTGAGACAATCTTGTATTTGTCACGCGATAACAAACGTATTCGCCTATTTCGATGTAAGAAGGCATGTGGATAGTATACATAAATATCTCGACCAAGTTCTCTGGCCAGCTTCATCAGCCATCTTGTTTCAAAATGGCGGCGATCAAATTAAAAAAAAATTATATTTAAAGTGAGGTGCAAAAAAATTAGAAATTGAAAAGGGTTTCTTTATTAAGTAGTTGGCCTTGATATAAGGATTCAGGAGTATTTTTTGTTTTTCTGTATCTTAAAAAATGGCTCAGATATACCAGTTTCAATTTCTAATGTGGGTGATATTTTGAAAAATCTGATTTTTTGCCTGCGACAGCACTCGTATATATCAACCGATTCCGATGTGAGTGAGCATGTGCACAGCAATTACTAAGGTCTCGACCAAGTTCACTGGTTAGCCTCATTCACCATGTTGTCTTAAAATGGCAGGCACTTTAAGAAATCGCCGAATTCGGGAGCCAAATATAAGTTACTTTAAATAAAGCAGCTTGGATAAAGCTGACTAATTTCGCGAAATTCTTATTCATAATGATTTAGTATTGATAAAAATTAGTATTGAATCTCCTATATTCGGTTTCCACTAAATTGAGCTTCGTGTGTTTGAATAATATAAGTTGGCTTTTAAAGCTACCTCTTCCCCCCGGCACTGGCCGGAAGGACTTTTTTTTTGTTTGTTTTAATTAAGATTGCTTGATTGCCAGCACCTTTTTTGAAGTAGTAATTAAATAATACGAAAATAAGGCGAACTATACTATTTTAACAAACTGGTGGCAATCAAGCAATATGATTTTTTTAAAAGAAGTAACGGGCTGTCAACGCTGAATTCAAGAAATATTTGTTAAAACTTTTACAATAAAAAATCCTCCGATCCACACACACGCACGTAACCCCAATCAAATTGCTCGCAAAAAAATACGTGTGATGCAGAAGAGGGAATGGTGATGGAGGATTGAAAATGATTGTCGGAGTTTCCTCTTAGTCCGCACAACTTTGAAGAAATTCCGTGCTATTTATATGCTGCCACCACCGATATGATTACGTGATATCGGTCACGCACTGAGAGGATTGTTTAAAACAAACCAACGCTTTCAATTAACTAAATTAACAGTTGATTTACGCACTATTTACACAATACAAAACACTATTTACACTTAAAACTCGGATGTAGGTGATCCGGTTCAACATTAAATTAAATACAGTAAATGCTGGCTGTGTACTGTTAAAACTACTTTATCTCACTCTCACTCTATACACGTTAAATAAGCTTTACCGGAGATCAATCTCAATCTCCCAACACGTGGGCTCTAAGCCTAAGCTCTCCGAGCCTCACTCAACCTTACGCTCTCTCTCTCAGAGCTATTCAAGCAACTACCCTTGCACTTGGCACTCCAGCCTTCAACTCTACGCTCTTATCTAAGAGCTCTGCGCAGGAACTACTGTCCACCCTACAATCTCGGCTCCAACTGACTGTCTCAGCAGAAGAGCCTGCCCCTAGCAACCTTCTGCCTTTCCTCAACGTAACCCCCTCGGGGTTTTCTACCTGGCTTGCATTCCAAGCTCTTTTCTTCGTTCGTGGGATGCCTTTGTCTCCCCCTCTTCCACAGACATCTCAAAAGGTTGGGCAAACCCCTCTCCAACTATCTTTTTTCCCGTTCATTCCATCTATACATTTTCACCGGCTTGGATCCAGTTTTAGACAATGAAAGAATGTTATTTTGAAATTCCAGTACACAGACCATACAATATATAATATATTAAGAAAAAATAATGTAGAACCCCAGTTCTAATAGCAGATGTTTCTCAGAACCTGACACCCGCACCTTAGCGGAAAATATGCCATTTAGGGGCTAATTTTCCCCCAAACATATAGTAATATCACAGAAGAGTTCAATAGTCTTTTTGCAGGTTTCTTCATTATTATTATTACATATATACTTCAAGGTGTCTGAACATTATCTACTAACATCTGTAATGAACCGTGTACTAATATTATTATTACAGAAAATCTACACATGCTAATACACTATGATAAACACAAAATTCAAATACAGTTACACATACATAAAAAAATTTTGAAACGTGATGACATCCCTTTCAGGTTTGTCCACTATTTAGTCATTGATGCCGATGGGCTAGCAACTGGCTGTTCTTCCCATCTCTTCCTATGTAGCCTAGAAATTGCATCAGCATTCAAATGTTGAGCTCCTGGACGATGAGAAATACTCAGGTTCCACCGTTGCAAGGCAAGAGCCCATCTACTGAGTTTGGGGGACCTTGGGGTTGTTTCAGTGAGAAATTTTAATGGATTATGATCCGTTATGATCTCAATTTGAGATCCATATGTCCATTTTTCAAACTTCCGCAACCCGAAGAGAACACTCCAAGCCTCTTTCTCTATACTCGTCTAAGCACGCTGAGCCCCTGATAATTTCTGACTGGCAAAAACTATCGGTTTAAACTGACCCTTTTCATCTTTTTGAGTAAGACAACATCCTACTGCCTGGTCTGAAGCATCGGCGTGAAGCTGATATTCCCGGCCTACGGTAGGTGTAGCCAAACGCGTCACATTACATAACTCATCTTTAAGGGTATTAAATGCTTCTTCTGCCCTTTCATCCCATGGTACAGTATTTTTAACCTTCCCTTTTGTTAATTCCGTTAAAGGAATAGCAATTTCTGCATAATTTGGAATATAAGATCGGTTAAATCCCATTAATCCCAAAACAGATCTAACTTCCTTTTTAGTTTTCGGTCCCTTTAAGTCCCTTATTGCTCCTATTTTTTCCTCATCAGGTGCATGCGTTCCACCCCCAATTACATGACCTAAACACTTAGTCAATTTCTCTCCAAATTTACATTTGTCCAGCCTAATCGTAAAATTTCTATTTTTGAGTTCTTCTATGACAGCCCTAACATGTTCACAATGCTCTTGCCAAGTGTCGGAGAAAATGATGACATCATCAATATATACTTGTGCATACCTCCGATGACTTTGAAGAACCTCATTCATATCTTTTTGGAACGTAGCAGCCGCCCTGATAAACCAAAAGGCATAGTACACCACTGATAAGTCCCATTATGAGTTGTAAACGCTGTCAAATGTTTACATTCCTCCGCCATTTTAATCTGCCAATAACACCTCAATAAATCAATTGAAGATAAATATTTAGCTGCCCCCGCAGTATACATGACTTCCTGCGAATCTTTCATAGGAAATGTTGGGACCTGCGTTACTGAATTTAAAGCTCTATAATCAATGCAAAGCCTAACAGTTGCGTCTTTTTTCGCCACGCAAACAATTGGATGACTAATTTCTGCATTTGATACTTCGATTAGATTTAATTCTAATAACTCCTCAATCTGTCTATCTACTTCCTCTTTATAAGCAACAGGTACACTATATAATTTTGGCTTTTTCCTTGCCACATCCGGTTTCAAATCAATACGGTGCTCCCCTACTTCCGCTGGTCGCACAGGACCCATAAATACCTCTTTATTCTCCCTCAAAATGGACTTTATATCCTTGACTTGACTATTAGATAATCCTTTTATTTCGAACCTTTCTATGTCCTGTTCTACCTCTTGCTCCCGGTTAAAAATAGGAATTTCCCCAACTTCTCCAAATTCCTCATCATCTTCAAATACAATATTGACTATGTTACACCTGACAATAAATTCCCCTTTATCTTGATATACATACTTTTTGCTACCATCCGCCATCTCAACTAACCTTCTATCACTCACTTTCACTTTCCTGGATAATTGACATTCTAGACACGATTTACAAAACTTTTTAGTTTCTTTAGCCATACCTTCCCAATAAAAAGATTGCCTAATTCTCTCTAAGGTTTTCCTCGCCGCGTGCTGTTCTCCCTCATTAAACACATGCGCTGACATTAAGATTCCTTCTCTTTTGACATTAGGCAATACTAATTGAGCTATAGCTTCTCCTACAAATTTTTCTTTATGGTGCAATAAGTCCTTTTCAATATAATAACCCCCTTTATCAATTTTAGCTAATTCCCAAGCTCTCTCTAACTCTTTACATTCCAATTGGGATTTCTTAAATATATCTGAATTGCTTATCGAAACATTACCATTTCCCTCTACTTCCGTCTTTTCTACATTTTGACTTTGTAAATTTCCCAATCTCGCTTCTATTGCGTAAACATTACAATTATCGCGACTCACATCTTTCTTTTCACTCCAGTTATCAATACTAATTCCCGAACTTTCTAATTCTTTACTCTAGTAATGCCTCCTCGCGATTGACCCCTGATAACTCATTAACCACCTCGGGATGTAAAATTACCTGCTCATTAATATTATCGGTCACCGCTCAAAGTACTTCCTGATGAATTATATTAGTTTGTCCGAATTGCGGAATAGCTAATGGGAATTTAACCAACGGTGATTTAACTGCTTCACCAAATAATCCTTGTAAATAAATACTACTCGCTCCTTCTAATTTCTCTTCCGGTACCAAATCTTTATGAATAACACTAATTTCACATCCAGAATCAACCAATCCTTTTGCTTTTTGCCCATTTACACTAACTTCAATTTTCTCAAGTTTATTTAATTTCTCACCAATAACATTAGTTCTCTGTTCGGCCTTTGCCGATATCCTCGCCACAATAGCTCCCTTAGGTAACTCTTTATTTCCTTTCACGACAATCTTATTTACACCCGCTTTCTGTTCACGCCCTTCACTAGCATTATTATTTCCCTCATTACCCACTTTATTACAAAAACGTTGGTAATGACCCCTTAAACCACATTTGAAGCATCTAGTAGCTGAATCATCACTAGGTTTTTTAAAATCAGTTTTCCTACCAGAAAGAGCATTAGTCTCATTACTCCCGTTTTGCCTCCAATTACCACTAAATTTACTATCCTCTTTCGGTTTCACTTTTTCACTGTTTACATACCTATCTTTACCCTTAAAACTTTTATACGTAACGGCATAAGACTTACGTTTAGCGTCAAAATAATTGTCACATTCTTTAGCAATTTTAGAAGCTTCTAACCATTTACTCTGCTGAGTTAACCCAATATATGATGCGGTTTCTTCATCTAACGTGTTTAATAACTTATCCGTAATTATTAACTGGTTGACCTTTTCATATGAGTCAGCACCCCTAATTTTACAGTAATTTTCCCATGTTGCTATTAAACGTGATACAAATAATACATGAGTTTCATTCTGGTTTTTCCTAGCCTTCTTAAAATTTTCCAAACACGCCTTCGGTGTCGGCTCATGTTCCCTTAGAACTAACTCCTTTAATTCCTCATAACTCTCAATTTGTTCCCTAGTGGTATAAATTAACAAATTATCTGCCTTATCTCCTAACATATTTAGTAGAATTTCGGCCTGCTGGTTTTCCGGTACATTTTTAGTTTTGAATGCCCTTTCTAAACTGTTGAAAAATAAATTTCATCCCTCAGTCCCTTCTGGTACTTTGATAGACAGAGTTTTAACACTTTTGATCAATTTTTCTAGGTTACTTTCATTATTAGATTCCCTAGACCCATTTGAGTTATTTGTCGAACCTTGTACCCTTAGCCTCTCCATTTCTAATTCATGTTCCATCCTTAATTTTTCAGCCCTCCCTTCTCTTTCTAACTTTTCAGCCCTCTCTTCTCTTTCTAACTTTTCGTGCTCAATTTTTCCTGTTTTTCTTCGCGCTGTAATTTTTCCTGTTTTTCTAACTTTTCGCGCTCCAATCGTTCCGCAACAATAGTGTTAGATAATTCCATAACAGCCCCCTCGTCATAGTCATCGCTGTGCATTATCTTTTTCTTAAGCTGAAATCTGGTATCATCTTCCGTGAATTCAAAACCCAATTCTTCGGCTATCATCTGAAGATCCACCCTCTTTAGTTTCAGTAAGAAAGCCATACCTTCACCGATTGCTATTACCACTCTACAACAATATTTAAACCTACTAAATTAATATTTCCTAAATTTCTACTTTAGTACAGTTACCTCCACTTATTATACTAATTAATACATTTCAGATAATCGATGTATTATATTTCTAATTTAACCTACTGTATAATCTGATTTTCCTCAACCATTGATATCACAAAATTTACTTCCAATAAAACAAAAGGTAAAACAATAATTTCGATTTGATTACTATGCAATACAGATTCCAATTTATACATTAGATAATAACATACAATTTACATAATAATATTGATACGTTTCAAATTGAATAAAAGTATTGATGCCAATAGAAACATCCACATAAAGAAAAATTGTATAACATACACATATAAATTTCTACAATTATCCTCAATAAAATATTTCCAAATTCAATACTGGTTCTCACACTTAAAACAAATACAATCAAAACCTTCACTTTTTTTTTCCACTGTGAGCCCTTTTTTTTCCCGAAATTTACTTCTAGCCATTAAAATTCTAAGCAAATGTTCATTACTCGTTTGTTATCAACTCTTCAAGCTTAAAACAGTATTGCTTCATTTAAATATTACATTAACAATAATTTAGATTTAAGTAAATTCAACTATTCCTTCCAACTCTTATTAACACAATACATTAATTTTGTTCACTACCATTATTAGTAAAAAAAAAAAAAAAAATAGAAAATCAATATTAGTACAAGTTATTATGACCTTTTCTTAAAACAATAGTAAATATGGCTCTTAATATCGCCTACCTATCTGAACACAATTATTTGATTGCACATAAATTATCTAGACAATTTATCATAAATTACTATCAATTATACACAACAAATGCATTTGGTTCGAGAATGTCAGCAGACAGAAATGATCAAAACACCTTACCTTATACTTTATCTGCTGGGGTACTCCACTGCTCACACGTAGTTTCACGATGAATTCAATAGTTCACACTTTAAAGTCACTTTGAGGATATTCAACACTCAGGCTGTAAAACACCGTAATTTGATTCACTGTAGCGATGATAGGGCACAAAATCTATTTTGGTTCGCCGTAAAGACGATAGGACACAACACTTTAGTTCGGTTCGCTGTAACGATGATAGGGCACAACACTTTAGTTCAGTTCGCTGTAACGATGATAGGACACAACACTTTAGTTCGGTTCGCTGTAACGATGATAGGGCACACACACTCTGTATTTCTGCTCGACGCATGGTTTTTATCTCTCTAAAATTCCGCTCGACGATCCGGCATTTTCACGCAAGAATTCTACTGGGTGCTCTGGCACTAACACACTGCAACACGGCTCGCTGGTCACTTGTCTGAGACGATTCTATCCCACCGCTGCCATCAGTTTGTCGGAGTTTCCTCTTAGTCCGCACAACTTTGAAGAAATTCCGTACTATTTATATGCTGCCACCACCGATATGATTACGTGATATCGGTCACGCACTGAGAGGATTGTTTAAATGAAAACCAATGCTTTCAATTAACTAAATTAACAGTTTATTTACACACTATTTATACACTATTTACACAATACAAAACACTATTTACACTTAAAACTCGGATGTAGGTGATCCGGTTCAACATTAAATTAAATACAGTAAATGCTGGCTGTGTACTGTTAAAACTACGTTATCTCACTCTCACTCTATACACGTTAAATAAGCTTTACCGGAGATCAATCTCAATCTCCCAACACATGGGCTCTAAGCCTAAGCTCTCCGAACCTCACTCAACCTTACGCTCTCTCTCTCAGAGCTATCCAACACTCTCAGAAATAAAACTCTCACTTTTGACGATTCAGAAATCCTTGAGATGTATTTCGTCGTTTTTGACGATCATTTCCTATCAACATCACGTGACTTTTAACGAAAGGTAAACTCTCAATTATTTGACGAAAGTTTTGCTTCAATCACAGTTAGACTCAATGCATTTTAAGGAAACAGTTGCTGTACCTCCTCAAATCCTGCGATTTTAGCAAGCAGATATTTGCTTGTTTATATTTATTATATGTATTATATTTATTAGCCCTGTAATAATTTATTTTAAAACTGCACTTTTTAGTTCCTTTCAGAAAATACTGAAATGTAGGTAGTCATTGTTTCTTCATTAGTTATTTTTTTAGCTGTTAAAATTTTTAGGAATGCTTATTATTATTTATTTATTTATTTACATGTTTTTCGTTATGTTTTAATTCGAAAAGAATAAATTTCCTGTGTTCTTCAAAACCATTCAAAAAGAAAATTTGGTCAATAAAATTTCAAACTTCCAGGATATCTTTTTTTAAAATTTATTTAAGAAGTATATTCTTTTTTCAATCAAATTAAAAGTAAACATTATTGATCCCTCTCCCCTTTATAAACAGTAAAGTGTTAAAATCTTTTCCCTCTACTCAAATTGATAAAATCTCACGCAATATGCACTTCACACTTCGTTATTTGTGAGAAACAAATTAACCAGACCATATTCCAACCATTCATTGAGCAAGGAAAATTTCACTAATAAATTATTTAATCAAGCCATATTATAATTATTCATTGACCATGAGAAACCATAATAAATTAGCCTTACTTAAAACTTTCAGAAATTATAGCAGCACCGATAAAATTACAATCTACCTTATAAAAACATAAACAGGCAGCAGAATTCATTACATCAATCTAGAAGCAAATCTTTAGAGGTTACCAATAGTTAGGTTGGAAGAGCAACGGTCTCCCACGCAAAAGACCGCGGGTTCGAATCACCCCGAGGGAAACGAGAAGAGAACTTTTTCTTCCCCCTGTCAATAAGGAGCTTCCAAACTGTTCGATAGATGGCACCACAAGCCAACTTTTGACGAAATTTATATCGTTAAGTAAGTGAAGAAAGTAATTTCATCAAGTTGACGAAATATTCGCTCGGAGCATTCCCCAGGAAACTGCTTCGTCAAAAACAAAGAAAATTTCGTGAAATCTGAGTATTCATTTCTGAGTGTGAAGCAACTACCCTTGCGCTTGGCACTCCAGCCTTCAACTCTACGCTCTTATCTAAGAGCTCTACGCAGGAACTACTGTCCACCCTGCGCTCTCGGCTCCAACTGACTGTCTCAGCAGAAGAGCCTGCCCCTAGCAACCTTCTGCCTTTCCTCAACGTAACCTCCCTCGGGGTTTTCTACCTGGCTCGCATGCCAAGCTTTTTTCTTAGTTCGTGGAATGCCTTTGTCTCCCCCTCTTCCACAGACATCTCAAAAGGTTGGGCAAACCCCTCTCCAACTATCTCTTTTCCCCTTCATTTCATCTATACATTTTCACCGGCTTAGATCCAGTTTTAGACAATGAAAGAATGTTATTTTGAAATTCCATACCATACAATATATAATATATTAAGACAAAAATAATATAGAACCCCAGTTCTAATAGCAGATGTTTCTCAGAACCTGACAATGATGTACAGTCGTGGAAAAAAAAAGTAAACACCCCTACTAACTCCTCAACAAATTATCGTAGAAGAACGTTACTGGTACCGAACGATTGGAAATAAAGTCTATTTTTAAATGATGGATATAAAATTTGCTTAGGGGGCCATCTACATATTAAAACGAACCATAACTTTGTTTCTTTCAATAGCAGTACACAATTCTGACATCATAAATGAACTCTACACCCTCCAATTAGCCTAAAAACAAATTTTTATGCAATTCGTATCATAAGTTTCCGAGAAATTAATTATTTTATAACGAGCGTATTTTAAGGGCTGTATCCAAATTGAAGTTCGGAAATCGATTATTAACCGAGAGAGCCCCCATCTTGATCAAGGCACCTTAAGAAGTCAATGAAGTCTTCTAGATTTGAATACAGCAGAAGAAATTTCAAAATATCTAGTCACTTCTATTATAGACGACCCCTTAAACC
Organism: Maratus speciosus; assembly: GCA_963932465.1. Classification (NCBI taxonomy): domain Eukaryota; kingdom Metazoa; phylum Arthropoda; class Arachnida; order Araneae; family Salticidae; genus Maratus; species Maratus speciosus. The sequence goes on along the minus strand of OZ010796.1, from coordinate 487,761,819 downwards.
GTCAATTTGCCGTTTTTTAAGCATAATTTGAAAACTACTTGGAAGAAAAATGTGAAATTTTGGATTTCCATAAAGCAGGACTTAATAAACCTAAATCCATCAAAAAAAATGTAGGTTGCAATTCATACTTTTTTCGAATATTAATTTCATAATTCATAATTCATATCATAAAATTATAAAAATTGCAAATTCAGAGTATTTATGTTTGGGTATATTAGTATTATTGCTACAAAAAAAATTAGCACATTAGGAGCATAATTTCTAGAGATATTAATAAAAATATGAAAAGGTAATTTAACATTAGAAGCACTAAATTTTGAATGTTTATAATTCAAAAACTTATCATTCTAATGACTTGAAATTCGGTGTCTAGGCATAATTTGAAACGAAGATTTGAAATATCTTGTTAAAATTGGGTATTGTCATTGAAAAAAATGAAGTTTGGATTCGTTTTAATAAGTAGATGCCCCCCCTAAGCAAATTTTATATACATCATTTAAAAGTAGACTTTATTTCCAATCGTTCGGTACCAGTAACTTTCTTCTACGATAATTTGTTGAGGAGTTTGTAGGGGGTGTTTACTTTTTTTTTCCCACAACTGTACGTTGTCTTTTGTATGAGTAGATAAACGAATTAAAAAAATATATACATTATTTATATTTTTTTCAAATGTAATGTTTTATTTTTACCCTTAATGTATTATGATTGGTACAAAAAATTATTAACACTTCTTTCATTTGCATAGTTGAATTACTTATTCTAACCAAAATTCTGCCATATTACGTTCGTTGTTCAGACAGTACAGAAATTTGATTGTTCTTTTCATTTTTTTTTCATTGAGCTAAAAGTGAATAAACGCAAATCAAGGAATGTTTAAAATATCAGACGTAGTTGGTGCGACACTGGTGCATACCAATGTTTGTTGACGTTGTGTTAAATTGTGAAACAGTTATTTATATTATTTATAATAGGTATGTGTTTATTTAAAATAAAAAATAATGTTTGTTATTGAAAACTTTTAAATAAAAAGGGTGTTGTAATATACTTCTATACGTAGACTGTAAATAAGAACCACTGTAGAATCCTAAACTAAAACTGTTCGAAAACACCAGTTTTTCAATGCGGACTTATTTTTGAAAATATGATTGTTTTTTCCTTATGAATAGTTTAATAAAATCATACAGTAATTTTCACGTTTCATAACTCTCTAATTTTTTTAATTAAATTATGTATTTTCTTTTCGGACTTCACAAAATGTTACATCTTACAACATTTTCATGACGACTGCCAAAACTTTCCTCATGCTTTTTTACACATTCCTATAATCTTCCTTTAAGTTACTTATTTGAAAATTCATTCTCGTGCATTTGTGTGCAGGTATAAAGAAGATCATACATATTATTAAAATGTAAAATAATGATAATAATAAAAAGGCTTGAATATACAGTAAAATCTGTCTAAGGCGGAATCGATCGGGCACGGGAAATTTTTCCGTAGTAGACAGTATTTCGCCTTATGCAAAGCAGTGAAAAAAGAAAAAAGAAACGACTGTCGCGTACTTTTCACATAGTCTTCAGTACCGTTCTTTAAAGGGAAATATTATTTAGCGTAAATATTTTGGAGTTCGAATCCCAGCAAAACTATTGCTTCTCAACAAAAAAATGATCTGTTATTTTCACACCACAATTAAAAATGCATACCTAATTTTTTTAAGTTTGAGACAAATAATTTTTAAAAAAATCATGTTTTTGCAAATTTATTTATTTACTTATTTTTACAGAGAGAGTTTTAAGTATGAAATTTTACATTTTTTGAAGTTAATGGTTGGTTGGTTGTGTTTATGACGGCCAATTATCAACACGAGGGATATAGGCCCTAAGGGAGGAGTGCCCTTCGTGGGGGTCTTTCTAAGGGAACCTAACCCGTATTAACGCTTGGAAATCCAAGGTTCGAAGAAAACCACGAAAACTCCGAACGATTAGGCCGACGGGCGCGATTGGGTTCGAACCCAGCACCTCCCGTCTACCAGCTTCGAGAGCAGATTTGAAGTTAATGAAAAGTTATAAAAGACAAAAAAAAAGTGCACATTTTTATTTGTTCAGTCGACATTTTCCTTTTATTTACAATTGTTTACAGTTTTTTACACAAATAAATTCCTATTTTTTCTTTCAGCAGAATGGATTAAAATACGGTACATAAAACTTTAACTATACTAATTTCATTTCATTTTTTTTTCAATTATACTAATAATTTTAAAAAATTTAATTTTTAAAAATTTGCTTATAGATTTTAAGTATTTTTTTTTTATCGTAGTCTTGTATTTACAATTAGAATAACGGCCTGTATTTTTTATTTTAATTATAAGTGTAATGGAAAAAATAAAAATGCATACTTTAAGTTTATGTACAGTAGAAAAACAGAAATTTATTTTGTGTTAAAAATTGTAAATAAAAAGAAAATGTTGTCGGCTGAACAAATACAAAATGCGTATTTTCTTTTTCATTTCGTAAAATCCACAAAAATGCAAAATTTCCTAATTCTCTGTGTGTAAACAAATGCGAATGTGTACAAATATGTTTTTATCTATATTTTTATCTTATATATATTTATTTATATGTATTTGATTTATCAGGTTACAGTTTCATGTACCGAATGCTTTTAATTTTAGGTAGATTTCGTATGAAATACTACCTATTACATTCTCCCCTATGTTGGAATTTCTGAAAAATTTTTGCAGATCTACACCGATCATGACCCCTAGAACCCAAAACCACCACCAGTAAAAAACTTTATATATCTATCTACTTATCTATATATATCACTTTCTTCTGGACACGATAACTTCCACAATTCTGCACAAATCTCTTCCAAACTGATACATAAAATCAAGGGGCATAAAATCTCGGTCAAGTTCGTTAATGGGCAAAATCGGACCAAGGGGATGGAAATAGGGAGGGGTTTTGTGAAAACAGAAAAAACCCCATAACTTCTTAATTTTGTATATATCAAGTAAGTTTAAAGTTTTTATTACTTCTAAAAATAGAGCCAAAAATTTATGCATCACAGATTTTTGATAAAATTAAAAATGGGCTCAAGGGGCGCAAAAATAGGGTTTTGTCGAGAAAAAAAATTCATAACTTCGTCAATTCTGAAGATATGAAATCCAATTAATTTTATTATAAATCTCCTTAATATTATCTACAACTTTTATATTGACAAGTTTTTGATAGGACCAATTCTTTCCTCAAAAAAAAAATTAAAAACAAAAACAAAAAGGGGGGGGGGCGGAGTTGAAGAAGAAAAAAATCCATAACTCCGTCAATTCACAAGATATAAAATCCCCATGAATTTATCATATATCTTCTTAATATTGTCTACAACATTTATATTTATATAGACACGTTTTTGAGAGGACCCATTCTTACAGCAAAAACAAATTAAAAATACATAGCGGTTGAAGACAAAAATCATCTTATTAAGGGTGTATTCAAATCAAAACTGCTTATTTTCTTCACGTTTATTAATTCATTTTTTCTCTAAAACATATCCAATTGGTAGATTCTCAACGCGTATAGATTTCCCCTCATTAATTTTATCCTCCAATATGCATACAATTTTTCCAAAAAAATCATGGATAACTTTTTCTTATCTCATTCTTTTAACCGATAGAGTAAATATCTATGCTTCATTAATTTGTAAATTATGTTTTCAATATTCTAAAATCCATGAATAGATACGAAATACGAAAAATAATCTGTGGTAATTAAGAACTACCGTCTTGCGTGCATTTAAAATGTCTTTCATATTTTCCCAAATTCATTTTTATTGGTACAATACTAAAATTGGTAGGGTTACCAAGGTTCTAAAATATCAAATTGTGTTTTTATTTTTCATATAATAGTAACAAATCTTTCTAAAATTTTAATCAAAGATAGTGTTCTGAGCCGATTTTTTGTGTATGACAATGAGGAAATGGTGGTTGTCAGATGACAACTGTCTAATCTAATGGAGGTTTCCGTTTGAAAATAAATTGTCATTCCCTCATCTCATCCCTCCTCCTCCACAAGAACCTACAAAAATGACTTACTTTCTCATGTGCACTGCTCAAGAAGCGCGAAACTTTCTGACACATTTACTAACGCATGCACAAAATTCAGGGCTGCCACAGGCGACTGTTTTTTAATTCTAACTGGCACCACTTTTTCAAAACAGAGATCCTTAACAGACACCTTGACAAGATTTGCAAGATAAATATATTTCAAAATTTATATTAGAAAAATACTGGTGCAATCAGAATATAAAAATAATCGCCTGTTGAGCCCTGAAAATCGGCTGGGCTGACTATTGAAGTGATTTGGAATCGAAATGAGTTTTCCTTTTTTAGGCGCGTTCGTAATTATAGAAATACGTAGCACCTATAGTCGTCGTCTGGTCCGTCCGTCTGTCCAGTGTTGCCAGTGGGCTACTTTTTTAAAATTCAGATTTCTTGATTCCCAGAACTTTTTTGAGACGGTAAAATTACCTTTGTTTCCGCATTAATTAATATGTCATTATATAAGGCGCATTTTACCATTTCAAAAAAGTTGTGCCAATCAAGAATCTGAATTTAAAAGAAGTAGCCCATTTGGCAACACTGCGTCTGTCTGTCTGTCTGTCCGCATAACAGCGCAAAAACTGTTCAACCGAATGGTTTGAAATGTAATATATATAATCGTTGCAGAATTTCGTCGAGTCATTTCAAATTTTATGAAAATCGAAACAAAACTTAAAAAGATATTAATAAAAGTTTCCTTCATTCTATTAAAACATATCATACGTAATTAATTCAATGATATCCCACGATAGGTAATGATTCTAGGTTGCCATGGTGATTAAGTCCTATTTAAGATGGAGTTATATTATTTCCGTATTACTGAATTTGATATATATAATCGTAATAAATTTTGTATTCAAGCATTTCTGCATAAGAGTGCAACAGCTATTGCACCAAGATCTGAATATTTATAAAACTAGTTATAGTACAAACGCACCTCATTTGCACGTTTGACGTACAATTTCAGATTTGTTTATAAATAAATTACTTATCTAGTCATAAGCAATTTTGATCACAGGTTTTTTCCTCTCTCTGGCTGTTTTGTTTTTTTTCCCTTTCGTCCGAAAATTCGGTTCAAAACGCCATCTTTGACGGTATTTTCTGGAAGATCTTTTACGTTTACCAAAAAATAAAAATAGTCTTTCGATGACGTAGTTTCTGAACAACAACACTTGCCAATTCCATGCGTTTCCGAACAAAAATTAATGAAAATTTGTGTCGTAAATTTGCCTCTTTGGATTTGGGATCAGCTAAATACGCATATCGCCATACACTCATCCTCCTTAAAATCTAATTTTCATATAAATATATGCTTATGGGCCCTCTTTTAATTAATGATTTTATATTAATTATTGAACTTTTCTGTTTTAACGTTCATGTGTTATTATTAGGAGATAACAACACTGGCCACATGTTTATAAAAATACAGTTACACTAATTTATTAATGCATACATTAAAGTAAAAAACTTTATGAATATATTGAAGTATATTTTTGTTTAATTGATACCTTAGAGAAAGGTGGGGGAAAGATAGCTTTTGGACGGGAGCACTTCGGAAAAAAAGGGTCAACTGATGGACGCGTAAACTGACCAGTGTTGCCAGTGGACTACTTTTTAAAAATTTAGATTGCTTGATTCCCACCATTTTTTCAAAAGCGTATAAATCGGCTTGCATTAGTTAGTCTGTCATTAAATAAGGTAAATATTTCTACTTCAAAAAAAAAAAAAAATGGTGGGAGTCGAGCAATCTGAATTTTTAAAAAGTAGCCCAGTGGCAACACTGAAATTGACGATAGACTTCACCTAGAATGATACAACAAAAAAAGTAATTTTTTTAGTCAAAATACTAGTCATACTTATTTACGTATCCGTTAAGAAATATATGCATTTTTAGGGACATTGCATCGATTCAAAGTAAAATGTAAATTTTGAGCCACGTATAGCGTTACTTAAAGTTACACAGAAATGCGAGATATCAATATTTCGAGAAAATTATACGTTTTAAGCTAGAAAAATATGTGACGATTAAGTTTTTAAAAGATCAAATCGATTGATTAATAATTTCCGGATTTAGAGTGTCCACCGATTTTTTAAATGCTGTTCCGAAAAAATGGCGGGTAGGGGCTCTTAAAATTTTTGTTGCTGTTTACTCTTTATGCGCGCTACATTCATTAGCCCCAAAAATGCCCCTTCATTTTTTATATCCATTTCTAACTAGTAAAATAACAGTTTCTGTGTATAAAGTGCACTTTCAGAGACGAAAAAAAATCGAAATTTTGAACTGATCAAAGTGATTTTAGCCATTAAATAGAGTTTTGTTATTTACTTATTTCAGGTGAAAGTTTACTTACATGTGTGGAACTTTATTTCAGCGATTGCATCACTATTTGCTGATTAACATATAGTGCATTCAGAAACAGCTGAAGTTACATTGCAGTTTGTACAACGGTACTTTCATTTATTAATTTAATGTCTACCATGTGAAGTAGTTTTTTCTTTTGTATAAGAATTTTTTATTATTATTAGAACGTTTGCCTTGTGAAATGCTTTGTTTTTAGAATGATTTAACGCTTTGAATGGCGGTAGCACATTTTTATATTACTTAAGTTTAATCTCCAAACGCAACAACAGCACCAGTATTTTGTAATTTTTTTTCCATTTATAATGTATGTGAAGAAAAGCTTTTAACCCTTAAATGCATGAATTATTCTTTTAGAATTGTGTTTTTAATTTTTATATTAAGTATTAGACACCAGAAATCTTAAGATAGATTTTTAACTTTATTTAGTAGCCTATTTTTGTAATTTTTAGAGGATTAATATTTCTGTATAAATATAGTGGTTGTAAGAACTTAATTTATGTATTGAAAATTAAATAAAAAGGTGATGGAAATTTACATCACTATGCAATTAAGGGTTAAGGCTGTTCTCAAATCCAAGGAGGCAAATTTATGACATAAGTTTTAATTCATTTTTGCTCGGAAACGCATGAAACTGGGCAGGTCTTGTTATTCAGGAACTATGTAATCGAAAGACGTTTTCCGTTTTCTTGTAAACACAATAGATCTTTCAGAAAATACCTTCAAAGTTAGCGCTTTGAACCGAATTTCACGATGAAAGCAGAAAAACGCCTTGTCACGTAACCAGAAATGCTTATAACTGGATAGGTAATTTATTTATCCAAATATGGAAAAATCATTTCGATCCAAATCGCTTCCGTAGTCAGGTCTGCTAACGTTAAACCTTTACGTTTAAAAATGTGTGCGTTATTGTGTCAGAAAGTTTTGCACTTATTGGGCAGTGAACTTGAGAACAGCCTTAATTAATTTCAAATAAATGTGTCCGTAAATTCTACTGTCAGTCAATCATTTCAACATTCTAGCATCAGAAGTACACTTTGCCCCTGAAAGGGTTAGTACACTTTTCGGCTTATTCATTAAATGTTCTAATCAGTGATAATTGATAAATTTACTCTTAGTAACTTGCAAAATTTTTACGAACAGTACTCACTGCTCAACCCTCAAATACATTTCATGAGGCTTTAAATGTGAAAACAGACTTTTGGATTTTATGTTAAGCAGACTTGGAACTTATTTGCAAAATATGTTCCGAATTTATCTTCATATGTTAAAAACATTATGTATGTATGTATGATAACATTTAATCTAGGGATGCACAACCTGTGGCCCGCGATGGGTTAATTTGTGGCCCGCGAATTTCGTCAAATTATAACTGGAAAAAATCGCAATTTTTATCCATAGGTCGCAGCTAAAAATCGCAAATTTGTTAATCGGCCGGCCGATACCATAGATATCAACATAGGAAATTCTCAAGTCGCGAATTTCGTCGGTCGCTAGTTGAAAAATATCTCAAATTTCATCGATCAGGCATGGAAAAATAGCAAATTTCGTTGATCATGCAAGGAAAAATCGCGAATTTCATTTATTGGGCGTGGAAAATTCGCGAATTTGTTAATTGGGCACGGAGAATTCGCGAATTCCGTTGAACGGATGCGGAAAAGATCGCAAATTTTGTCGATCAGGCACGGAAAAATCGCAAATTTCGTTGATCGGACACTGAAAAATCGCGAATTTTATCAATAATGTGAAGAAAAAATTGCAAATATCGTTGATCGGCCTCAAAAAAATCGCGAGTGTTTCGTCCGTTTATTGCGAAAAAAATTGAAATTTCGTCAATATGCCGAGGGAAAAAAATGTAAATTTTGTATGTCAGTTAAGAATCGCAAATTTCGTTGATCGGGTGCGAAAAGTCGCAAATTTCGTTGATTGAGTGTGGAAAAATGCGAATTTTGTCGATCAAGCGCGGACAAATTGCAAATTTCGTTGAAAGGGCACGGAAAAAACGCGAACTTTGACAATGATGCGCGGAAAAATTGAAAATATCATTGACCGGCTGCAGAAAAATTGCTAATTTCGTCAGTTTATCGTTACAAAATCGCTTATTTCATCAATCTGCAGCGCGAAAAAGTTAATTCAAAGTTTCAGTCAGTTAAGAATCGCAAATTTCGTTGATTAAGCGCGGAAAATTCGCAAATTTCGTTGATCGTGCACGGAAAATTCTCGAATCTTGTCGAACAGGGTGGGAAAATTGCGAATTTTGTTCATCGTGCGCACAAAAATCGCCAATTTTGTCGATCAGAGAGCGGAAAAACCGCAAATTTCGTTAATGGGATACGAAAAAACGCGAATTTTGTTGATCGGGCACGGAAAAAATTGTAAAATTTGTCGATGATGCAAAGAAAAATTGCAAATTTTGTCGATCGGCTGCGGATAAATCGCGAGTTTCGTCTGTTTATCGCAAGAAAAAATCGCAAATTTCGTTGATCGGCTGCGGAAAATTCACGAGTTTAGTCTGTTTATCGCGAGAAAAAATCGCGAAACTGCGGAGAAATCGTGAGTTTCGTCAGTTAATCACGAGAAAAAAAATCAAGAATTTCGTCAATTTGCCGCCGTTAAAAATTGCAAATTTCGTCAATCAGTTAAGAATCGCGAATTTCATTGATCGGGTGCAGGAAAAAGCGCGAATTTTGTCGATCAGGCGCAGAAAAATCTCAGATTTCATTGATCGGGTGTGGAAAACTGAATTCGGTATGTTGACTGGGTAGGTAAAACTCCCCCCCCCCCTCCCTCTGAAACCATGTTTTTTGTGTGATTATAGGCCACACATCACCTCTCCGAAATAGAATTCTCTCTGTGTCACTGATGTGGCCCTCGACAACCCAGGCATTTTTGTAAGTGGCCCCTCTCTTAAAAAGTTTGTGCACCCCTAATTTAATCGATTGAAAATAATCGAAAATAAACTTCTTGTCTGGCATGTGAAACCTAAAAAATCTTCTCAGCATCACTGTTACGAAGAAACAACAGCAAAGCGCCTATTATCCGGACGCCGATTAACCGGATTATTTAATTAACCGGGTCGATCAACGACCATACGCCTTCCACGAAGGACATCCCGCTTTCTCCAAAATTTTTGAAGTGAAACATCTTTAGGCACAGTAGGGTAAATTCGGCTAGATGTCACGAAAGTTAACCGTTAAATAACCATTTCCTAATCCTGAAATAATAAAATCGCCAGCAAATGAAAAAAGAGTAATTCATAAAATCAACTGTTTCTGGAACCTAAGAAGTTTCACTTCTAACGCGTGAGAGTCCCACGCATATTATTATTTTCCCCTGGAAAATCCTTTTTTCTTCAGATTCTCTGAAGGCGGTCGAAAAATTGCTTCTTTTGTCCCTTTGTGTCCTCGAAAAGGGGCGTACAATGTATGTATATATACATGTAATAATTTTTATGAGTACTTCTATGTATCACTTTGTACAAATTTTGTAGAAAATAAAATTTAAAAAGTTAAAAAAGATTTCTAAACACGCCATTTGTAATATGCTAAAATGTGCACTACAATTGGAAAAAGTGTGAAGGGAAGTTACCTAAAAAACATTGTCATAGCCGTTTTTTAATGTTGTCCAATTATTCGGATTTTCTAATAACCGGATCAGCCTCGGTCCCGACTGGTCCGGATAATCGGCGCTCTACTGTAGTTCAAATTTACCTGTAAAAACGCTGTCAAATTTCAAATAAAATTAATAATTGCTTATTAAAAAACAAAGTATATTAGTAACTTATAATGTATAGACTATATTATTTCAAAAAACAAGTCGGCTCTTGATCTCAATTCTCAAGCAGATTTTATTTCATTGAAATTTTAGTGAGTATCACTGGTTTAGAGAAAAGTTTAGTAAGTACCGCTGATTTTGAGGAAAGTTTAGTGAGTACAACTGGTTTAGAGGAAAGTGTAGTGAGTACCATTGGTTTAGAGGAAATTTTAGCGGGGAAGCAGAGTTTGAAATATTTATAAATAAAACATTTCATTTCTAAATCTTTCTCTGGATTGAACAGTTTCAGCCTCTTGTTAAGGGGTTATGAGAGTTTTTCGACTTGAAGAATAAGAACATATTTTAAAGTTTTTTCCTCTAGTAATAAGAGAGAAATATGTAGGTTTTTGTATAAAGAAGTATTTTGTACTTTAAAAAATCATATTACTAATTTTTATTGAAAAATGCACCTTTTGGAATATTTTTTCCTTGATATTTTGCAGCATGTAGCATAACTGTGGTACTGTCATGCACATTGTTAAACCTTGTCACTATCTTTTAAGATATTTACAATTAGAAGTTCTTTTTAAACATTTATCTGAAAATCCTGCTTGTATTTTTCTTGAAGTCCCTCTTACTTTTAAAATATTTTAATTCAATAGCGATATTTATTAGTTAGCTATTATGCACATTTCAAATAAATAAAATTGTTTCTTCCTTTCAATATCTTTACAATTAGAAGTTCTTTTTAAACATTTATCTGAAAGTCCTGCTTGTATTAGATGGTTTTTCTTGAAGTCCCTCTTACATTTAAAGTATTTTAATTCAATAGCGATGTTTATTAGTTAGCTATTATGCACACTTCAAATAAGTAAAATTGTTTCTTCCTTTCAATATTATATTTAATACTAAAATGTTTAGCTGGAGTTTTGTAATAATATATTTTCTTTACGGAAAAGACATTGTATTCTTTATTTGTTCTTTTAACCAAACTACTACTCCCTGATTAACCAATGATAATTTACTTCCTATACTTTGAGAGTACTGCATTAATTTAAAATCGGAATATATATTATTCAGGGCTCCTACTGGTCCGTTTTTTTAAAAAAACAGTAATTTTTTAGAAAGAAATTCGTGTTAGGTTTCTGCAACAATTCGAAGAAAAACGCTTTTCCTGGCATGATTCTACGAAATTTATAAACAAGATTTTTCTTTAACCCCTTAACGGTCGCATTAAATTACGGTTTAAAAATTCAAATTGCTTATTGGCACCACTTTTTTGAAAAAAAAATGTCCAGATATTTAATGACAGGTAAAATGATACCATAATAATGCCAATTACACTATTCTATAAAACTGGTGGGAATCAAACAAATCTGAATAATCTGAATAAAAGTCACGGCCCGTGAATATGACGGGAGCGAGAATTAAGGGGTTAAATAAAAGTGTTGTTCAAAAACGGACCGAGTGGGAGCCCTTATTATTCTATTAAGTCCCCAGGTTGAAAAAACATTGTTAATCTCCGGTATCATTTTCTGTACCCGTGTTATGATCATTGTGAATGGCAAAATTCGGATCTGCGTCGAAGTTATTGTCCTCAGAAATGTCATCTGGCTCACTACCCTCCAACAGAGCCTCTACTGCAGACAAATCTTGGGGATTATTACGATTAAATCTTCTTTAGGCTCTGCAAAAATAAAAACATAACTAAACTTATCTTTTACTTATTTGGATTATACTAACTGGTCTAAACTCTAAAAATAATAACACAAAAAAATAATAAAAACTTATATGATAGGTCGGGTCAGGTCTCATAGACCCAAGACACGTAATACGATTTAATCACCGCCCCCCGAATACTAGGCTTGAGCGCTTACATGAAAATGGCGGCTCCCGAAAGCAGATTTTTTTAAACGTATGTACGGTCCCTTAAATTTAGACACCAGTATTACATAAAAGATTTCTTTGACTTCTTTAATCTCAGAAAAAAAAAGGCGGAAGAAACTTTTAAAATTTATCGGTACGAATATTTAAGGGATCGTACACATTTGAAAAAAATCTGCCTTCGGCAGCCGCCATTTTTGTGTCATCGGTCAGGCTTAGTATTCAGGGGCGGTGATTTAATAGCTAATGACTAGAACAATGGGTGAGAATTGCAGTCCAGCTAACATGGCAGAGATAGAAAGGTAGACGGAAGGTTAAAGCTGAAGTCTCTGCCATATATCATAAATAATAGAAAACGTATATACGCGGGTCTCACAGACCCAACCTGTGCACTGGTTGGTTAACTTTCATTTTGCATAGGTGCCAACCTCAAACTAAGCTTCCGTAATACTTGTGTTAATTTGATCCTGGTTTAACACGTTTCGAACCAGATTTTTTTTTAAAAAATGAAATTAAACATTTTCTACGTAAAAACCTGTAATTAAATAAACATTCATCAAATAAATTTTCTGGTTCGAAATGGGGCTAACCTGGGTCAAATTAATCTAGACATTACGGAAGATTAGTAGAAGGTTGGCAGCTATGATTTTGTCCTTTTTAATGTCTTTATTTTCTCCTGTTATGATTATTTTCCAGCCATTTGTATTTTAAAAACTTAACAAATATATAATTTGTATTCAAATAAGCCGTGATGTTCAATTATTTTAGCAGAGCCCGATTAATCTCTAAAGCTATAGGAAGCATAGTGTCATTTCGGAGCCCTGCCCTCTTTCATTGGAGAAGAGTTTCCTAAATTCTACATACACGGGAACTGACTAATGCTACTAATAATATTCAAATTACTAGAAATATTATATTATTGGATTTTCTCGATTTTAATTAGCTGGACGATAATGCTGCCTAATAAACTGGTGAAAGTGGTTGGTTTGACAAACTGAGAAACTGTGATCATGTGATATCAGATGTAAATTTCCAACTAGGCGAAAAATGTGTATACCAGGATTCGAACCAGGGAACTCTTGGCTGAAGTCACTAATGCTCTACCATCTGAGCTATCCCGGACAAAGCTGGTGGAATTTTTTCACCCAGCTAACCTTATAGATTATAGCATCCGGTGGTCCGGACATTTTTCATCCAGTAGGAAATTTACATCTGATATGATTCACTTACCAGTTAGAATAATTGTGTTAAAATTAATCTAGTGTGATCATGTGGTTCAAATTGATCTATTGTATAAAAAATTAATTTGCTATGAAACAAATTTTAGACTTTATATACAGATATATATAAATAAGTTGATAATTTGAAAAAAAAATAAAAAAAATTTTTTGAATGAAATTAATTTGATATAAAATTTCGGGGGCCCTGTTTTCTCGATTTCTGGACCCTCCAAAAATTCCTAAGGGAAGCACGTGCTTCTCGTGACTATTCGGTAATCAGGGCCTGTATTTTAGACCTTAACAGCTGTGACAAAAATTGTCGTATAGTTATTGTGAACGGTATCTGAAACCGCTTGGCCGAAAGATGAATAAAAGGCTATATTAATTCATACGATACGGTTTATGTACTAAACTTTACGTACAGGACTACATTACTTAAAATTCACCTATTCAGAAATTTCACGCAATAGTACTAGAGCTCCAAGCAAAATGAAATCTCACTCGTATCTATAGTTAAACTGAAAGTTACAAATTAAAAGGTGAAAATTGAAAAAATTCAGTCGTCTGCGAAACCTACTAATAGCGGTTAACGGGTAATTAATTCTAACAGCAAATGTTTAAAAAAGATACTTGTTTCTCCATAATACAGTAAGCCAATGCAAACAGCGCTTCAGTAAATCGGGCATTTCGATGTATCACACTTTTTCCGTGTCCACAACATAATAAAAACTTTCTTTTGAAATGGGATTTTCCTATTCTAAACGTATCCTAAAAGAAATGACGTAGCAGTAAAAGCGAAAAGTGGTTGATTTCTTCCATTCTCACCAGCATAAAAAAGATTCCAGAGGAAGCGGTAGCGAACAAGATTTCGAAAGAAATTTTGTGATAAGCTAAAGAAGAAAGAAAAAACCCTCACCTTTAATTTTCTTCTGATACCGTTTTATTATATTAAGTTATCTGAGAACAATACATTTTGATATTATTTTCAATATCATCAAAGATAAACAAAGAAACAAATTTACAATTCATGGGGAGCTATTATCCTCTTCTTAACCCATCCCACATTTCCACATGCTATACTCGTATATGTAAATGTAATATTTCGAATTGTTATTTTTTAAATTAATTTGCACTAAAATGCATGTAAAATTACTTTGGAAGATAATTATAAAATATTTACTTGCAGGTTATCATATTTATTTTCAGATAACTTCGATTATATCGCGTTCTTTTGTTGTCCCCCGATAAGCGCGATATTAGCAAAGGGCTACTGTACATCGTATGTTATGTGAAATTATTCTATAATACATATCGCATTTCTTTCTTTCTTTCTTTAATTTTTCATACAGTTTATATGCTTTCATAAGCACGTCACGTGTAACAAAGAAAAAAGTATTAAAGGAGAGGACTCCAGTACACAGGAAAATGCTAAACCTAACTGAAGAATTAAAGACATTTGAATACGTTTTTACTTCAGTTTGCAAATAAATGTTTGATTTAACCTTCCTACCCTGTTAAAATTTTACTCAACATTCACAAAAATATTTCACACCAGAATTTTTATTTAAAATTATTCAAGATATTTATTTAACTTAGTTCTCTGTGGAAATTATTTATTTTAATTTATAAAGAAATTTCTGGTTGGAATTTAATGAAATGAACGATAGAAATGGGTCGATTAGACCCATTCAGGGTAAGAAGGTTAAAGATTTCTGAAATGCAATGTCATTATTTATTCACCCATAGCTGCAAACTTTTACGCTTTTTTGTTACCACTAAAATATAAAAGATATTTTTTACTTGGTTAATCTAAGATTTCGATGATTAATAAAAGCAAAATTTACTGTTGAATTTTAGTGGCAAGAAAAAAGCGTAAAAGTTGGCAGATATGAATTTACCTAATTTCATAAATTTATAAAAGGTTTCAGTTTGTAATACATATATCAATGCAAAAACCCTTGACGGGTTAAAAGTTTCTGACGCAGCAATTTATCTTATGCTCTAAGAATTTTAAATATGGAACTTAAAAATACTGATATCAAATTTTGAGTGACGTTATGCTATTTCTTAAAAAATATATTTGTATTTATTTCATCATTTTATTTTTGTTTTATTTATAATCGCATGTGCAAAAGTTATGTTCAACATGAAAAGCTGCATAAAATTTTATTCGCTGTTGCTTTATCATTTACATCTCTCATAAATTCAAAATATGAGTTTTAAAAGATATGATATAAAATTTAAGTGACGCCTTGATGTGACTTTAAAAGGTTTGTTTTAAAATTCAATTTAAATTATTTTTGACTTGGTTAAAATATTTTTTTACATCTACACAATACTTTTAATTTTCCAATTCACTGTTAAATATATCACTTTCATTGAATCTATACTATGCATTGAAATGTATTTATTTCAATAAATTGATTTATCTTTTGTGTCACGCTATTCAAAATTGTGAGTAAGATTTATGTAAATGGTTTCTTTGCGTCAAACTATCCTTTTTCATACATTTCATGTAGTTTGGACACAATGACGCAAAGAAACCATTCCTCACAATTTTGAATTGTTTCTTTGCGTCATTGTGTCCAAACTACATGAAATGTATGAAAAAGGATAGTTTGACGCAAAGAAACCATTTACATAAATCTTACTCACAATTTTGAATAGCGTGAAACAAAAGATAAATCAATTTATTGAAATAAATACATTTCAATGCATAGTATAGATTCAATGAAAGTGATATATTTAACAGTGAATTGGAAAATTAAAAGTATTGTGTAGATGTAAAAAAATATTTTAACCAAGTCAAAAATAATTTAAATTGAATTTTAAAACAAACCTTTTAAAGTCACATCAAGGCGTCACTTAAATTTTATATCATATCTTTTAAAACTCATATTTTGAATTTATGAGAGATGTAAATGATAAAGCAACAGCGAATAAAATTTTATGCAGCTTTTCATGTTGAACATAACTTTTGCACATGCGATTATAAATAAAACAAAAATAAAATGATGAAATAAATACAAATATATTTTTTAAGAAATAGCATAACGTCACTCAAAATTTGATATCAGTATTTTTAAGTTCCATATTTAAAATTCTTAGAGCATAAGATAAATTGCTGCGTCAGAAACTTTTAACCCGTCAAGGGTTTTTGCATTGATATCATTACTTTTTTGAGGTTAGTGATAAATTTTTTAAAAAAAAGATACTTATGGAATTTAATGCAGATTTAATTTTTACTATTTTATTACAATTTTCCTTATAGCAATTTGTATATAAAAACAAGTGGGTAAGTATAATCGCTGATCGCACAGAGGGTTTCATTTGATATTCCTTTAAAAACACTTTGTCCTTAAATTAATAAATCCAAAATGTTAATTTATAATTATTAAATCCTTACATAGATGGTGCACCAATAGTTCCAATTTTCATGGGGCAGGGAACGCATTCTTTTAAACAAACCACCTTCCAATTGAAGTCACCAAAAACCAAGTTGAATAAGCCAACCCCGTTGTGTTGTTTCACAAACAGCAGTCTCAGGTCCCCTCCTTCCCCCCTTTTTCAAAAATTTTCAGACCAGTACCTAAGAATGGAACCGAAATAATTTTTTCTCTTCAGAAATTAGGATAAAAAAATAGTATGCAGTACTCATAGATTTACTTTAATGCTATATAGGGTGATTATTAAGTTAATTATAACGTTTGGAATCTGTTGCATTGATGTCCGAAAGGTGGTTTCTGAGTTATGGAAGCTGGACCCATAAGGCGCCATAGAGGGGCGAAGCCCACTAGTGTCTATCATAATTATATCTGCCATGTGGACTAATTGCGATATTTAATCAAAATAGTCCCCCCCCCCCTCCTCATCCCCGGAAATATAACAAATACAAAATGTGTCTTTATAAACCTATCGTCAAATACGTTTTTATTTCTTTTTCCCTAAAAAAAAAAAAACATGATTTTTATATCCGTAACGTAAATAGCGGACGAAGCCCGCTAGTTCCTATCATAATATATATTTTTAATAATTTTATATAGTCTATAATAAAAATCAGACTTAAAATAGTCTAGTTCCATGAGTACTTGTAGTGTCAGTTACATGCTACGATTTTTGGATACCAGTATTTTAGAACGGGAAAATGTGACTTATTTTATCGGAGATATCTCATTAATTGAATAAGGTGAAGCAAACTTTTTGAAAAAAAGGTGGCCAACAAGCATGGCAGTTATCAGCTATGTGACTTTGTGCTAAAGTCCATTAATTTGATCTGCTTTAAAAAGATTACGGAAGATTGAATTATAGTAGAACCTGGATTAACCGAGCTTCGATTAATCGAGGTTTCTGTTAACCGAGCCGATAACAAAGTCTGATTTTTTTTCCTTTTGAATGAGCCTTAAAAATAACCACACTCTTTAGCTCACTGTCCGTGCTATACAGGCCTTCTGCCCCCAAAGCACTCAACTCCAAAGAAACACTGGACCCTGAGAAGTCAATAGCGAACAATGCTTTGTTTCCAGTGGCTGTGTGAACTTTCGTAAATTTTTCAATTTGCATTTTAAAATTTACTACTGGTAGTTGATTTTCTTCTTAAATTTGTTAAACTGTGAAACAGAACTTTACATATATTTATTTTTATTATTTAAAAAACGTTCTATATATTTTTTTTAAAAGAGATGTTAAATTCTCAAGCACGGCGAGTTTTTACACACAGTTTCTATAAACCGAGATTTCCGATTCCGATTTAGTAACAGTCCCAATTAGCTCGGATAATCGAGGCTGCTCTGTATAATTAAAAAATCAATGGCGATCTTACTGTAAACGGGTTTCCCTTTTACTGAGGGATTTCAAGACCGAATCAGCTGATGTTAGTTGCTGTTTCCGTGCTTGATTAAATAAGATTAGTTAAACATTTGAAAATTACCAAATATAAAAGGAACTAAGTCAACAGAGTGTTTGCTTTATGGTATTTTTTAACAACGCTATAAGAAAATGATTTTAAATAAGAGATTTTAAATGTAACGTTTTAAATCTGACATAATTTTCACCAAACTTTCCTTTCTCTTTGTAACATTCAACTGAAAATATTTTTATTATTAGAAAGATAATATTATTATTTGCGCTACCTTAAAATTGGCAACTATAGTTAAAAATATCATCTCGAAATTTGAAATAAATCTCTCATATAAATATATTTTTTAATTTAAACTGTTTTGCAATATTATTATTTGGCCACTTTGGCCAATATGACGTAATTTCCTCCATTTACGACTTTTAACACATATCAATGAATTTATTATTTAAAAATTTTCTTTTTCTTTTAATATTCACGTGTAAATATAATTTTTATGACGTAATTTTCAATGTTTTCCTGCTTTTAATGCGTAATCATTTAATTCTAATTTGAAAATAATTGATTATTTTATAATTTTCTTTCATTTTAAGTAAGCATGTGTAAAAACAATTTTTATGACGTAATGTTTAATATTTTCCTACTTTTAACACGTTATCATTTAATTCTAATTTAAAAGGATTTTTTTCTGTTTATAATAGTCACGTGTGAATAAATTTTTAATTTAAATGATATATTATTCTTTGCGCTGTTTTAACAATTGGCAACAATTTAAAATAACCTTTTCTAAAATATGCAAAAAATATCTCTGGAAATTCTGAAAATTTTAATTTAAAATTGAAATAAACCGTCAAAAAATTAGGCAAGTTAAAAATAATAAATGCACTCTGCAAACTTCGAGTTTCTATTGAATGATTAAATTGAATAAAAATGATTAAATCCCCATGTATATTTTTTTTTCCTATGAGACTTTTTTAATGAGACAATTTTATCCAGATTTAACATTAAATATCTCTTAAAATAATTCTTCGATTTAAAAACTGTCTACTTCAACGTTTTTATCAAACATTTCTCTATAATACTACCCATTTTAACATTTTTGTATGCAGTAATTTTCTTAATATTTGCGAAATAGACCTCTAGTCACAAGAGATTCTTTCAAAGCGGTGAAAAGCGTTAGTTTTTTCTTTTTTTTCCGAATAAGAGACAAAATGTAGCAGGGTCGTACTGGCCCACCGGGCAACGAGGCAAATGCCCGGTGCGCCCATCGTCACTTTTTTCTTTTTCTTTTTTTTTTTTTTTAACTTTTTTTTAAGCACGCATTTTGAAAGGCATAAAATTTTCAAAGATTTTCATTTGGAAAATTAAAAAGTAATGCTTTTTATTTTTTAAAGCATAGCATAAGCAAACTATGTGCGATCAAAGACAATTAGATAAACCAATTTCGAGATAACATAAGTTATGGACAATCAGATATGCCGCTGTTACACATTGTATCCAGGACCAGACTTTGTTTCAAAGCCTGTACTAATGATAAATTCTAAGAAAAATAATATTAAGTACTCACTTATTTAGATGTACGCCTAAATAATTTCTGTTCTAGGAATGCTTCTAATAAGTGTCTAATGAGTCTGCGTCTAATACGTTTGCATATTTTCTGCGTCTAAGTATTTAGCGCCCCTGGTGTTGTGAGGTATTTTTGTATTTCTGCCTTTTGTGCAAGTATAAACGACGAAACACTGTATAAGAAACATATTCTCATTTTAAATGGATTCATTCACAGAGACTTTGATAGTCATGGCGCCCTGGTCCAGATTTTATTCAGTACCCCGAAGAATAGTAACTTCTACATAAATTAATATTGGTATTAATGATGTATTTAGTATATTTTCTGTCAAATATTCAGCGCCCTGGGTGGCTGCCCGGTAGTTTGGTATTTCTGTTTTTTGTGAAAGAACAAAAAAAAAAAAAAAAAAAAAAAATGCCAATTTAAGACAGGGGCTGCCCGGTAGTTTGGCATTTCTGTTTTTTGTGAAAGAACAACAACAAAAAAAAAATGCCAATTTAAGACAGGGGATTTTCATTTTAATTTCATTTGGTCCCTTTGTCAGAGGCGGCTTTGGTCAATTTTTTTAGCGCCTCTGTAAAAATAAGTTTAAAAAAACTAATATCGTGTTTACGTAATAATGGCGCCCTTGGTCTTTTTCAGCGCCTCTGTAAAAATAAATTTCAAAAAACTAATATCGTGTTTTTGTAATCATGGCGTCTTTGGTCAAATATTTTTCAGCGCCTCTGTAAAAATGCCTTTCAAAAAGCTATTATCGCGTTTTTGTACTCATGGCGCCCTTGGGCAGATTTCTTTTTTTCAGCGCCTCTCTGTAAAAATAACTTTCAAAAAACTAATATCGTGTTTTCGTAATCAATGTGCTCTTGGTGAGATTTTTTCAGCACCTCTGTAAAAATAATTTTGAAAAACTATTATCGTGTTTTTTAAATCATGGCGCCCTTAGAGAGATTTTTTTCAGCGCATCTGTAAAAATAAGTTTTAAAAAACTAATATCGTGTTTTTGTAATCATGGCGCCCTTGGTCAGATATTTTTCAGCGCCTCTGTAAAAATCCCTTTCAAAAAACTATCATCGTGTTTTTGTAATCATGGCGCCCTTGAACAGATTTTTTTTAGCGCCTCTGTAAAAATAAGTTAAAAAAAACTAATACCGTGTTTTTGTAATCATGGCGCCCTTGGTCACTTGGCCAGATTTTTTACAGCGCCTCTGCAAAAATAACTTGAAAAAAAGTAGTATTGTGTTTTTGTAATAGCAAACCCCCCTCCCCCCCCCCCCCCACACACGCACACTCCCCACAAATACACACACAAATTGATGCCCTTAGTTCTACTAAAGTGGAGCTTTCCATAATTTCTCAATGATAATATAAGTGTTACACCGCCAATACTAATTCTTCACAAGATTTTGCAATGGAAACTTATGTAAATTTTGCTTTTGAAAGAAGAAAATGTTAATTTTTCATATCTATTTAAAAATTCGATAATATTTTTAGCATCCGAAAAAGCCAATATGTAAAAACGTTATTTATTTTTTTTTAAACCGGATCTGCTTAACCTCTTTAAACTTCAAACACCACCCGAATATATAAATTGAAAAATACATATGTAATTAAAATAAATAGATAAACCACTAAAATTGTAAAAGTCCTTTTACAAAAGAATGGATAAATATAAGTAAAGAGAAGTGCAGATGTATTTGGGTTCAGTTTTCAATGCTGTTAGTCATTAACGTGGGAATTCCTAAGAAGACAAATTACCATTTCGGCGGGATTTTAAATCGGTTCTATAGATACCCAGTGGTTTCTGTAGTAATACCAGGTGTGACACTTTTTTTTTAATTATTATACCGTATTCTGGAGCTCTCTATCTTTCTGGAGAAAATAGAAATCGGCGGATGTGGAGGTATTTTCCCATGAAATACTAATTAACACACGACACATGCGCGACACGACGTGCTGTTGGTGTTTTTTGCGTGTGAGTTGCGACGACCATTGTAGTTTAAAATTGGCTTACCTGAAATTAAAATAAACAGTAATTTTTAATTAAATATGACTTATTTTAGTGACTAGACGAGACAAAAGGTGGAAATTATGAAAAGCAAGCTCTCTCTCTTTTTTTTTTCTTTAATGCTGATTATTTGAAGAGGGTATTCAACTTTTATCGTAGAAAAAAGCTGATTTTTGATGATTGACAAAAAAAAAAAAAAAAAAAAAAAAAAAAAAAAATCCTTAATGCACTGCATAATTATATAAGAAACTAGGGGGCTCTGCCCCCTACGAGCTACGCTCGCCAACCCCCGTTCAGGCACACCAAAATCCAAAAATCACGCTAATTTGATCGGCTTTAAAAATATTGAATTTAAAAAAAACAAAAGAAAAAAAACAGTAGTGATTTTTCTGTAAACGGGTTTCTATTCGTTAATTAAAAAATTAGTTAAACATTTGAAAATAAGCTAATGTAAAATGAATTAAGTAAACAGTGTCCTTGTCTCCCGGTATTTTTTAACAGCGATATAAGATAGTTCTTTTAAATAATTCATTTTAAATGTATCGTTTTAAATCTGACGTAATTTACACCAAAGTTTTATTTCTCTTATTAATATTCAGGTGAAAATACTTTAGTTGTTAGAAGGAAATATTTGCGCTGTCTTTGAATTCACGATAATAGTTGAAAAGATTATCTCAAAATATCTCGCGCAAATATATTTTTTAATTTAAATGTTTTTACCATATTTTTTGGCCATTTTAAATAATGTAATTTCTCCCCTTTACAAGTTTTAGCGCATAATTTTTTTTATTTAACATTTTGTTTCTCTTTTAAAATTCAAGTGTGAATATGGTTCTTAGGACGTAATTTTCCTGCTTTTAACATGTGATCATTTAATTCTAATTTTAAAGTTTTTATTTCTGTTTACAATAGTCACGTGTAAATAAATTTTTAATTTGAAGTAAACATTATTGTTTCGCTGTTTATACAATTGGTAACAGTTTAAATTAATAACATTTTCTAAAATATATAAAAAATATCTCTCGAAAAGCTGAAAATTTGAATTTAAAATAGAAATAAAACCTCAAAAAATGAGTCAAATAAAAAAAATAAATTCAATCTGCACACCGGGAACTTATAACGTATAAAATGATCTAAAAATGATTAAATTCTCATGTAGTTTTTGCTCCAATAAAACTTTTTTAATGGAACGATTTTTTCCAACTTTGGCATTAAATATCTCTTAAAATAATTCTTTGATTTGAAAACTGTCTGCATCAGCGTGTTTATCAAACATTTCTCTGTAATACCACTGATTTTCATATTTTTGTTTGCAATAGTTTTTTTTAATATTAACGAAGAAAGGCCATGCTTAAGCATTCAAATTGGATGCCGACCTACCGGGAATATCTACGCAGATTTTCATTGGTCCATTTCCAATTCGAAACTTTTTTTTATATATAGAAGGAAAAAGCTGACAAAATTAGAAGTGAAAAACAATTCAGTATTATTAAAGTAATCGTGCCGTGGTCATCTATTAAAAAATGCAATTTTGAGAAAAAAAACTAGTTTCAATTTTATGTTATAATTATAATAGAATGCTTATTGTATTTTTTTATTTTTTTTTACTTACATAGAATTGTCTATTCCATATTCTGACCACATAAAGAAGTCTCAATTCCGTTGATAAAGCCGCTAAAATAAAAACTCGATTTTCCGAAATTTATAAGTTATGATTATAAATGTATATGTAAATCCTTAAAGCGGTTCTCAAAAAAAAATTTTTTTTAACGTTCAATAATGCGAAAATTTCTGCTGATTTACCAACATAAAAATAGTGTTCGAAAGAAACTGAATTTCGGTTACATTCCTAGTATCGACTGAAAACGTAAGCGAAATTGTTTTAAAAATAAATTCAAAGTAAGTAACATAAACATACATATACGCATGTTATCTGAATAATATTTTGCGTAGAAACGGCAGTACATAATTAACAAAATAATTTGATTGAAATAAAATTAATTAAATATAAGGTGCTATAAACATAAAAAATATATTAAAAAATAATTTAATTTAAAAATAACGAATTTAATCAATATTAGTAATACCTTCTAGATTTATCTCCTTGTATGTGAATATATAGTATGTACGGCTCTTTGGATGGGAGTGCCGTTTGGGGGAGGCTAGGGAGGGGCAGTTATAGTAATACCGAATATACGGCAGTATTTTCGCCGAAACTAGGATTTTGGGCTGAAAACGAAAATGAAACTGAATATTCGGCGAAACTCCACATAAAAGAATGAGACTTGCAGGCTTGGTTATTGAAGTAATTTGCAATACAATAGATTCTGTTCTTTAAATTAATTACATCTTGAGTTAAAATTGATTGTTGTCTCATGACAACAGTTTTCTTTCTCTTCCTCCACTGTCGCGTCCGGAAATTCGGTTCAAAACGCCACATTCGGCAGCCTTTTCTGAAAGATCTTTTGTTTTTCTCAAAAAATATAAAAGACAGTTCGATTAAAAAGTTTCTGGTGGGCAATAAAAAATAATTGGTATTTTCAGCCAGCAGCCAGCAGTTACAATGAAATTTAATGAAAACCTTTAAAACAAAACTATCATGCAATAAAATTCAAGTAATACTACTTTTCAAAATAATTACATTCAGCGTAATACTTTTAAAGAATGTATTACTTTTCCAAAGATTTTCTGCCCCCCCCCCCCTACCCTGCGTACACACATGAATCGCGGTAAAAAAGAACAAGATCTTTGAAAAACAGAAACAACTCCATTATTGGGCACAGCCTTTGTAAGTTTGCTGATTTGAAAGCAGGGCCGAAATTAAGGGGGGCAGAGGGGGCATGTGCCCCGGGCGCCAAATGAAGATTTTGTTTGTCGATTTTTCTCGCATCTGTGTTTTGCACGGTATTGTTGAAATCATTCTGTCTGGCGTATGACAAAACATAGAAGAATCTAAAGATGATATGGCATAAGGATCCTGTATAAAGCGGATTTTTTTTCGATTCCGTTTCCGAGATTTTAATCAATCAATATTCGACAAAGCCAAGGACGGATTCAGCTCATCATTTAGAGGGGGTCATGGATTTCCTTTTTTGGGGTGGGGGGCGATCACATCCTCGTTATGAGAATTTTTTATATTGAAAGCTATTCCCAAATCCAAACTAACTACTTTTCTGATACTTTCGCGAAGTCATTTTCATTCGTAAATACAAAAAATTTGCATTAATATTCGTAAAAATATAAAATTTGCCCATTTTGTTCAGATACCAGGAAATTAGTTTCCCATTTTCTTATAAAGGCAAAGATTCATTCAGAAAATGTTGTCAAAGATAGCACTTTTAGCCAAGTTTTACGAGTTGAAGCCAGAGGAATGTCGTCGCAAGGGAACAATCGGCTGTCACTTCCGGAATTTCAGTTTAAAAAGTCTAACAATTGTCAACGATTAAATATGGCAAAAATTTGTGTTAAATTTTAGAGGTAACTAAACCGTACACATTGGCAGCTATGGGATTCTATTCGTGTCATAAAAATTGCAGGTGTAGCCTCTTCTTTCTGCTCAAAGTATTAAATAGTTTTTTTCAATCGAACTTATACCTTTGGAATAGATCATTTTCTTCTGAACTGATGGACTGGTGTCATCCATTATTTTGAAACAACCGTTATAAATGAAGTGTTAGGTGAAGATGAAAGAGCTGTCGTAAAAAGTTAGAACTCTGATTTTCTGGTCAGAAAAGGAAAAAAAAAAATGGTCATAATTTTTTTTTTTTTTTTTTTTTTTTTTTTTTTTTTTTCTGGTCAGGATGAAAAAAAAAAATGGCCATAATTTTGTTTCTGATCAGAATGGAAAAAAAATGGCCATAATTAAACAAAAAAAAATCTATGATATCTTTTGAATGTTGAAAAAATAAAGAAATAAAACATATTTTAAAAATAATTCACGTAAAACAGACGTCACTCTTGAACTAAACAAAAATAACTTTCCTGAAATTTTATACACCATAATTAGTATTTGTATTCTAGAGATTGTATTATATAAAATATTATTGAATTGTATTAAATAATGTTTTGCACTTTTGAGTTTTGACCCAACGAAATTGTTTTTGTTTGTTTTATTTTAATATTTTATTTTCCATTTGGAGATAATCGTATGGAGATTTTTATTCAAATATTCGGGGTAAAGTTTGAATTAACTCATTAGATAAGGTGAGCGAAATTCGAAAACAGAGATAGCTTTCTTAGAAAAGTGTGGAGGAAAAAAATACCTCTAAATTGGCAACACTGGTCTAACATCAGATTTTTTTTTTAACTGCAATGCCTTGCGGGGAACTATTTTTGTGCATATTACATTTCTATAGTGTAAAATACTAATTTGGGTGACATAATTATTTTAGGAATAAAGTTTTCGCTATAGCAATATACTCGTATATATTTTTAAAGTGATTTTTTATACATAATTTATATAGTATGTGTATGTATGTATATATAAGCATTTGCGCCCTTTTGTAAGGCAATCGGCGCCCTTTTTATCCATTTTGCCACCGCCCTCTCAGTTATGCCAGTACGACCCTGAAATGTGGTACGCAATTGCATCAAAAGATGGCGACACCAGAATTCTGATATGCTTATTATGTAAAACTTCATTGTTATTTATAAATAAAACATTTCAACTAAATTATTTATTATAAAATAATTATTACATCACAATACAATAGTTTTTATGCAAGGAAAATAATAATTATAATAATAATAATATTATGGATATCAGTGATTATATATTGATTGACCGTCATAATAATAAAAAATGATATTATAAAAAGAAGAGCTGAAATGAATTATTTTTTTACGTTTCTGATCGTGTGATTTATATTCAAATAATAATTACAGTAAACTCTCTGTAAGGCGCACTCTGTGTAAGACGGAAATCTGTCTAACTCGGAAAGAATTTCAAGTCCCTACGAATCCATAGACATAGAGTAAAATTTGTCTAAGGCGGAATATTGTCTATTGCGGAAAATTTTCTTGGTCCCGATCGATTCCGCCTTACACAGAGTTTACTGTATTAATGTATATTTTTTGTAAAGTGATTGAAATTAAATATATTTATAAAATTTATGGTAATATTCTTATTGTTGAAAAATTGCCAAGAAATAATCATCATCAAATTGGCGTCATTATAATTGTAATTTTATTTAACTTAATAGCAATTAAAAAAATTACAAAGGAACTGAGAATAATGGTCAACTAACAGACTTTTAAAAAAAAAAACTTCACACGCACCAGCGAGTATCGAACTGCCTATGTTAAGATCAGTAGACGATGGCCCTCACCCACTCAGCCGTGGGAAGACAAAATTTTTCTCCCCAAAAGTGGTTAAAAAGAAAGCATGTGTATGAATACAGTGTCATGCATTTTCGGTGAAATTTCCATAGAATGGCGAAGAAATATAGTCCGATTTTTCATGCGCATTATAAAACGAACAAGAGTCTTGCTGGAAACAAGTAAATTGTTATTTGGTTCATCTGAAACATATTTATTTGATTTTTAAAAAATCGCCCGTGTCATTTTCGAGAGAAAAAAAAATCGAATTATTTAACGAACGAGAGTTTTCCCAGAAAAAAGAAAAGTGTTATTCACCTCGCCTTAATCACATTTATATTATGTATCAATTTAAAAATAATCGTTAGAACCGTTTTCGAGATTTTCAAATTAGGAACTTCCTCGATATTATACCAACGTTTTCACTTTAAAAATGACTATTTAGATCTCAAAATATACTGCACGTAGAAATGTAAAAATTTCAGTATACGATTAGACTGCAGATATAAGACTGTTCTAGAAAATTCAGAACAATAAGACGTATATCTGCTGAGTTATTAAAAGGCGGCTTTTCGCATTTTCTTTGATGTCGAGTTAGCTGTATATATGAGTTCCGCCATCTACGAATTCTATGATACGATACGATACGATTTTAACGATACGATACGATACGATTTTAGGCTTAAGGCTGCGTCACTCGAAATACTACCGTCTTCCATGATAATATGAATGTAATGTATACAGGGTGTCCATAATTAAACGACCCTACTTTAAAATTGTCTACAGACAAAACTATTGTTCATAAAGTTGTGAAAATTTGTGAAAGACATGATAAAGGGATGGGAATTTGTTTAACCCTTTCCAGCACAGGCAATTTTTGTTGTAAAATTATGAAATGATTGACTGACACCGGAATTTTAAAACGACTTTTTTTAAAATTAAAAACATGTTACTTTAAATGCTCATTGTAAAAGCAAAATTTTACTAAAATATTCTTGGTGCCGTTCGTAAGTTTGGAATTAAAATTAGGTATCCCGATTCGGCACACTGTGCCGGAAAGGGTTAAGTTAAAAAATACATTAATAACAATAGTTCAAAATTTTGCCACCAGATGGCGATTTTTAATAAATTACACATTTAGCATTACGATAGTTTAGAAAATTTATTTATTAACTCAACCTTATCCTAAAGACAGCATTTCACGACATGTTCCCAGAATTTCACAGAACACACTTGGTCAACTGTGGAACATGCTATCTTACGATTCCAGTTGGTATCTGAAAATGATGAAAGTCATGCAGAACATGTTTGGTTATAACAAAATTTGTTAAACTATCGTAAATGTATGCTAAATGTGTAATTCGTTGAAAAACGGCCTCCTAATTTATTTATTTTTTCGCGCAAACAAATTCCCATACTTTTATTATATCCTCCAAAAACTTCCCAACATTCTGAACAATAGTTTCGTCTGTATACAACTTTAAAATAGGGTCAATTAATTATGAACATCCTGTAAATAAAATTTCTAAACTATCGTAATGCTAAATGTGTAATTTATTAAAAATCGCCCTCTGGTGACGAAATTTGAACTATTTTTATTTATAGTCAGAAGGCTTAACTATGACCACTTTTTACATTTTCAACTTTTTTTTTTGCTTATTTCTATTTGGAAAAGTGCTGTTTTTAGTACATAGGAAGTAACTTTGATCCTTTAAGAACACATTTTAAAAGTTTTAATTCTCATAGCTGTTTTTCTTTTAAAGTTAAAAGGGTGATTATAATTATCCCACCAAAAACTCACAATCACATAAGTTTGGGGTAATTAAGACCACTAGTGGGGAAATTATGACCACTATATCTTCTCTTTATACTTGCCAATACACATTTGTTTGGGGTAATTATGACCACTTCGAACTCCAAAGTAACACATCCGTTTATCAAAAATTTTATAGACTTAGTTTCAAATTGCTATTTGGATCTCAAAAAAGGCTTCAGACTAGTAATAAAGAATACCTGAGATGAAATATGCATTATGAGGTTAATATCTAAGCTTGAAACAAAATTTTACCACCACAGTTTTCTCCAATATGACGGCGGTCATAATTACCCCCTGGTCATAATTACCCCACCTGACCCTATATCTGTTTTAGCTTAACACAAAATTTCACAACTTTATGAACAACAGTTTTGTCTGTAGACAACTTTAAAGTAGGGTCGTTTAATTATGGACACCCTGTATATAAGGTGGTCATGAAAAATCTTAGCCATAAAAAGTGTGTTCAAGGAATCTGGATAAAATTTGAGATGGGGGGTATATGTGCGCTTGTGAATGAGATGATCAATAATTTAGCTCTCATGGTTACAGTTACAGTAAAAAAATTTAAATTTTGTTTCAAAAATATGATGTCAACACGCAGTTTATTGTACTGCAAAATTATCTACACTCAAAAACAGTAAATGGCACAGTAAAAGTACCCGTAGCACTAAAAATGGTGATTTAAACGCAAAAGAAAAGAATTAAAATGAAACATTTTAGTTAGATTATAAATTTTTCAAGTGATTCACAGATGACACACACTGCATGAAAGAGATTGTGGACAACAATAAAACATAGCATAAAAAAATATACATAATCTCATGTTGAATGGTATTTTTGATATAACACGCACTTAACGGATTCGACATGCAGGGACCGCATTCCTAACGTCGACAAAAGCAAGTAAATCTAAAAAATGATGATAAAAATTCAATTTCGGTGAAATATTTGGGGGATGATTTTGTGTGCGTGTCAATTTTAGAAACATTTAAGAAATAGGAGCAAATAGCTAAATTTCTCAGGGTATTTTTAAATATATCAAAAAAGGGGGAGGGGAGAAATCTGGAATCAATCACATCTACCATGTGAAATGGGCTCATAACACTGAATTAGGTAACAGTTCGAGCCCTCCATTTGCTATACAAATTAAATCGACAACACTGTTATTAAAAAAATTAAAAAATCGTTAAAATACAGGAAATTTTACGGAATAGTTTCATTTTTCAACAACATATAAATATATATATATATATATATATATTATATAATTTCCGTAATTTATATTTTGAGAATAAAAATATGTAAAAATTAGAAATTTTTCTGTAACTTTAATGGAAGTTCTTATTTATTAATTTCAAAACAGTATAGTTTTCGTGAATGACATTTAGAGGTTCTGCACAGAAATCGCTGTGTTTGGAGCTATTAATTGTTATACATACTTCTTTTGTGATTTAACTATTGCTCAAATATTGGTTTTACATTACAAATATATTCAACGGGTTGAGTTGAGTTGATTTTTGACGGCCAATTATCTACACGAGGGATATAGGCCCAGGGGGAGTGCCCTCCGTGGGGGTCTTTCTATGGGAACCTAATCCGTATTAACGCATGGAAGATCCACGGCTCGAAGAAAACCACGAATATATTCAACGGAATGCTAATATTGTCAAATATGGGCTTTCCGTTGGAAATATTTTTAATGAAGTGCCAAAATTATAGAAATATTGGCTTTAAATTGCTCATATTTCAGTTGAAACGCCAATATATGCTGTACGTTGAAAGTATTTTCAATGACACGACAATTTTTGCTAAATATTCACTATACAGTTTAAATTGGAAATCTTTCAATATTTTTTTTAGCGCTATCTATATGTAAAGAATGTACATTAAAATAAAACGCAAAAATATTGTTCTTTTCTTAATCCACGCAGAGAAGAAAGACAATTTTTTAAATTAAAAAAAAATTAAATAATTAAATAACATATTTCTACGACATGAAAACAGTTTATTATTTTTTTTTATTTAATTTTTAAGTTGCAGGTAATTAAAAGTAAATGTTACACCTTTTTTTATTATTAGTTTAAACTAATGTTTGATTTATATCTATCACAAGATCATTATTTTTTTTAATGTCTCTAAAAATCTATTTTTCGCTTTATTATTTTTTAAATTATTCAGTTTAACAGTGTCGCTCCAAAACATTCAACATATCTCAAATATAACAATTTTCATAAAATATTGTTTACCTTAGCTATCTAAGTTATAAAAATAAGTTTTTTTAAGCAGCATGTAGTAAATATTTCTGTTTAAGGTAATTATGCAATAATATTATCACGAATAATTTGAAAAAGTACATGTTTAAACTTCAAAGACATGTATACCACTATGTCATTAAAGTATATGTCGAGCATTAACTGCTCACTTTTGTATTACGTCACTGCTGTCAGTGCTATAGGTATTGTTTCAACTCCATTTATGGTAGTGTGTAGATCATTTTCCAATGTAAAAAAAAAAAAAGTTGTCATTTGAAATTTTAAAAATTTCCTCATGGTAACTGTGGGAGTTCGGTTTTTATCTTCATTCTCGGGCACATATTTCGAAATACGTGCATCTCAAATTTCGATTCATTTCCATAAATACTCCTGTTGTCGGGACTTCTTATAGCGGCAAAGTTTTATTTATTGTTTTATTTATTTATTTATTTATTTATTTATTTATTTATATATTTATATTTTTTTTGTATAACCATTCTATAATTCTGCTTTAAATTTTGATATTGTTGAAAGATTTTTAACTAATAATTGTGAATTTAGATTTCGAAAAGAAAATTATTATTAGAAAAATTATTAAATGTTAAAAATGTTATTAGAAAGATCAGTCAAAACATTGACATCCTGA
This sequence comes from Maratus speciosus, assembly GCA_963932465.1. Classification (NCBI taxonomy): domain Eukaryota; kingdom Metazoa; phylum Arthropoda; class Arachnida; order Araneae; family Salticidae; genus Maratus; species Maratus speciosus. The sequence goes on along the minus strand of OZ010796.1, from coordinate 487,730,053 downwards.
AATCTTAATTAGAAGAACTTTCAAAGTACGGAGATATATTGGTTTACATTGTAATGGCAAAGTAATGATTAAATATGTGTTGCCAATATTTGCAAAATAACAATCCAGTCTCCCGGTGGCATGATCAGTAGCGGAGGCCACTGTCCCGCAGAGGGCCCGGGTTCGAATCCCGGGTACGGCATGGGTGTAATTGTGTGTGTTCTATAAAGTTATATATACATATATATATATGTGTGTGTAACGGAAGAAATAAAAACTGTTATGTCTTCTTTTATCTGTTTCTAAGGATCATAAGAGGCGACAGGCCTCAAAGCAATCTCTACTTCGGTGGATGTCAAATGTCAAGGAACATTTTAATTTCAGGCAATATTTCATACAAATATTGCCAATATATAGACAACGCAAGAAATAATGATCGAATATTATTTCGATACGAGAGTAGACACTTGAGTCATTTATTTGCCATTTTTAAAGTTGTATGTTTTACTAAGCGTCTCGATATTTTTAGAGGTAAATTAATGAGAAATATAATTCACTAGGTATAGGAATATTAATGTAAAGAAATGCTTCTTATTATCAAATAACAAAAAGTGCTATGAGATTGTTGAATTTGATGATCAAAATTACATTGCATCATTCAAAATCAGTTTGAAAAATTTGACAATGACATGACATTTGCAATAATATGAATATAATGTAAAATCGTGGGGAAAAAAGAACAGTAAACACCCCCTACTGACTCTATAACAAATTATTGTAGAAGAAAGATACTGGTACCAAACGATTGGAAATAAAGCCTACTTTTAAATTATGCATATAAAATTTGCTTAGGGGTTATCTACATATCAAAACGAACCCAAACTTTGTTTTTTCAATAGCAATACCCACGTTTGACTCCATGAATAGATTCTACACCCTTCAATTAGCCTAAATCCAAATTTTCATGAAATTCATATGATTAGTTTCAGAGAAATTAATTATTTTAAAATGAGTATATTTTAGGGGCTGTACGCAAATTTTACCAATATAAACATCTCATTCGCTTAATATATGTTTCAATTATTGTTGGCCCAAATATTTCAATAAAATGAGTAAAATATATTGTTTTCAAATTATGCTTTTCTGGACATCATAGACCGTCATTTTGACGATTTTTTACTCAGAATTCGAAAACTATTTGAAATTGAGAATTTGCATAAAGTAGGACATAATAAATATAAATCTATAAAAAAATTGTAGGTTGCAATTTATATTTTTGTCGAATATTAATTTCATAATTCATATTATAAAATTTTTATAATTGCAAATTCAATGTATTTATCTTTGAGAGTTTTAGTATTATAATTAAACAAAAAAATTATAACATTAGGATTATAATTTCAGGAGATATTAATAAAATATGAAAATGTAATTTAACATTAGAAGCTCTAAATTTTGAATGTTTATAAATCAAAAACTTATCATCCAAATAACTTGAAATTTCATTTTTAGGCATAGTTTGAACCGATGATTTAAAATATATTGTCAAAATTGGGTGTTGCTATTGAAAAAAAAAACAAAGTTTGGTCTGGTTTTGATTTGTAGATAGCTCTAAGCAAATTTTAAGTACATCATTTAAAAGTAGACTTTATTTCCAGTCGTTTGGTACCTATAATTTTTTTCTATTATAACTAATTGCAGGGTGGGAGTTTACTTTTTTTCCACGACTGTACTTAAAAATCATTCAATCCAAACCGCAACTATGCTTTCTTTTCTAAACAACTGTATAAAGAAAAGGAATAACAAATAAGAAGACTCTTACAAATACAGTAAAATTAACACTTCTCTCAAAATCAAAATACAGCAGAACCTGTGTATAACGGAATCCTGATTTAAACGGAAGATATTCATTTTCTCGAAGTAAGTAATACCATACAATTATAGCTGCTAAAATAGAAATATCTCTAAAGCAGGGGTTTTTTTCTGCTCTTTTGCGATTCCCTTTAGACAGGCTTAATTACGTTAGTTTTTCTTCGTCATGTGATTTCGTAGAGTCAGGGAAGGCTGTATCATTTTGCTTCCAGCATTATTGTATACTAAATTCCGCTTTATACGTTCAAAGATTAAATAAGGCCAAATATAATAAGACTTGTAGTAAAATAATGCAGTATCCCCTGACGCTAAACCTCTGTCGTCATGATACGTTTTCGGTTTATCAAAACACACAAACTTTATTGTGCATTTAACATTTTCTGTACCAGGTGTGGTGCTAGAAAACCTGGCACCACATATACCTGATACAATATATTCTTTAAATTTTTCATATCTGTTTTTTGATTATTAGCACTAGATTTAGAACAATTTTGTCAGTTTCTAATTTTGCCAGTTTTTACTTAAATGTCATTGAAAATTTGTTTACCGCCAAAAAAAGAAAGTTTAGGCAAATAAAATAACGGGAGTAATCTATAACAAATTTTGATTTTAAGTTTTTCGATCTTTTTTTTTTTTTTTTTTTTTTTTTTTTTTTAGGGTTCCGTACTTAAAAAGTAAAAACGGAACCATTATAAGATCACTCCTGTGTCTGTCTGTCACAGACATTTTACTCGTAAACTATGGAATGCGGAAATTTCAAATTTGGGGGGGGGGGGGAGGGTAATAAAGACTACTGACCCACATATTTACAGATTTATTATACATTCACAAATATATTTAGGGAAAATTTAGAGGGGATAATTAGGTTACTTGAAAAAAAATATATACTTTGTATATCATGTGGAGTATCGTCTGAAAGCTTTTGTCACGCTGAACTAAAAAAAAAAAAAAAAAAAAAAAAAAAAAAAAAAAAAAAATCTCTTAATTTTAGGTATTATATTTTCTGAGATATTGTCGAAAATGTAGTGCAAAAATATGTCCCCCCCACCCATCTATTTCTGAATCTAATGAAACTAAAATCATGGAAAAATTAGAGGTAGTAGACGTTAATTTAAACCTTGCAAGAAAATTATAGCGATTACCATAGGTCACATGGTTTTTGAGAAAAGCGCATTTATTACGCACAAATTTCGATTTGTGGTCATTCAGCAAAAGTGTTGAGGAGTGCTGGAGGTACTTATCGAAGCAGAATAATAAAAGCATTATTGATAATGATTTTCGAAAAAAATCGTCGGTAATTATCCGAGATATTAACACTTAAAAGCACGGACGGTTTGGACATTCATGATGACAGGGGCGGCGTACTCTATGTACTATCGGCTTTTAAAGCCTAGATAACAACATTTAATGATAATTGTAATGCAATGCCCAGCAGCAGTAAAAAGCAATAAACGTCAAATTGTTAAAAACAGACTAATTTAATTAGAGTTAAACACATAAATACTATGGGATTCGCGACTAGTTTGCTCTGAGTGGATCTCTTTATACGCCTCCCGTGTCTTTAAAAGTTAATTAAAAACCTATTTGGAAAAACACGGCACGGACCAAGGCACCGTTGCAACTTTGCGGCCCCCTTTCGAAGCGCGTTTAGCACAATGCCAAGTTTAAACTTTGAACAAGAATTTTGTTTTTACTACACTGTAAAAAGAAAAGATTATTACTGAATTAAGTTTTATGAAATGCTAAATGAAGTTTAAATATGCACTATTTTTATTGTCAGTACCGAATTAAGTTTATAAAAAAAAGAAAAAAAAACAGATTAGGAATAAGATTAAAAAATAGAGTTATACAGAATAGCAATATTTGATGTTAGTTAGGCTTCATATCTCTTTGAACTTTTATGGAATACCCATTTATACTTTTGTAGTAAATACAGCTATACAGAACCCTACGTTGTACAGTTTTACAAAGTTTTATTATTCTTTGAGCAACGACTTTTTTAATAATACAGTAAGTAATTCATATATTTATTGAACGGAACCCTCTGAGCGCGAGTAATACTCGTACTTGACTGTTTATTTATTTATTTATTTATTATATTTTTTTTTTTTCGAGCATTCGTGAGTTATGATAGTCGCTTTATTAAGTTGATTGGAAATGTAATCAGTATCTTATTATCTTATTTTAACTAATTATGATCAGAAATATATCTTGTTTATGACAGGTAAATAGACTTAAACGAAAACATAATATGAAAATCCTTTATGTTCTAAACCGGCTAACACACTAGCCAAAAAAATAAATTTGTTTTATATCATAAGATTTTATTTTTAAAAAAACAGCATTGATGAGCCAAACAAAATTTTGTTAAGAACGGCGTTATAAAAAATTTTGTTTTATGGTGAAACACAGGTAGAAGATAATTTTCTTAGTGAATTGATGAAAAATTCAATTTCAAAATATAAAAGGAATAATTCTTACAGTTATAATTGATCATCAGAATACAGCAACTTGAGGCGCTATCTCATTAAGATGAAAGATTTTGCCTTATTTCCTTGCCAACTTACCTCTATTTGCATGGTCTGGATTTTAAGTAAGACTGTTTAAAACTTTGACTCAGCAATTGACTGCTACATTCATAACTGCCAAACATTGGGATCTTTTTAGTACCACTATTTAAAAATAGAAATATTCGCTTTATTTAATAACAGAAATTTTCGACTAAAGAAGACTAAGATTACTATTTGGAAATAGCTGTACTCAAAAAACGGAAAGTTTGTCAGCTATGCATATTAAAATTCTGAGTTTAATATTAAAAACGTGTAGGCCAATGTGTAGGTAATGGAATTTTTTGTATTGTTTACGAGAAAAAAAATTCCTGAAATAAACTTAAATTGCAGGACATCAAAGTGGTGTTACCCCTTAACGATGAAATATAAACATTAAAATGAAAAGTTTAATGTAAAGTAATTAATTAAAACAGACTCATATATAGTAGGGCTCCTTTAACATATATAGAGAGCTGTGTCGAGGCTAACGAAAAAGAAAGGTTTCCACGGTGCTTTACGCGTATCTTTTTTTACAAACCGCTGGAGTCACGTGATGCTCGAATGCACCCCAAAAAAAAAAAAAAAAAAAAAAAAAAGATATGAGGAATGCACCGCTGTGGCCTGTCTTTTTCGTTAGCCTCGGCTGTGCAAGGTGACGTCACGAAAAGGTTTTTGCTGCTGCTGTAGGACAGTCTCGTTCGTATCAAACTTTTCGACAGATCCGTTTTTGTATGTAAAATCATAAAAAAAATACATACATGACTCTTGGCGTTATTTGGAATTGAATAATGTTTTCGATTCCTCGATAAATGCATCGCATCTTGAGATATAATCTATTGCTGTGTCATGACGACTTTTTCAGGGCTGTCACGTTCCAAAATTGGTTAAAATCGCAAACTTTGACATCGTTTTCTGAAAAAATCCTTTACCTTATTATATACATTTTTATCATTTACTGAAAATGGAAACCTCTCTTCGATGTTTTAATTCCTGAATAATGATATCTGTAATAAAAATATTCTTAAATTTCGTGCAATTGAGAATAAAAATGCCTTCGTGAATGTGTCAGAAAACAAAGTTTCGATTTGAAAGTACTCTTAATAAATTTTATAAAAAGTGTATCGAAATATTAGAAAATGTATTCTGAGGTAATCTGAAAAAAAAGTTAATCACACATATAGTTAAAAAAAATACTCTATTAAGACCTTGATTCATAATAATTTTAATTCAACATTTATTTGTCAATTTGTTTAAGTTTTATGAAATTTTGCTTCATTTTGTCCAATTTATACAACATCTGTTTATTGACAATAGCTTCATACACAAGAATAGGATCAGTCCTTTTTAGGTAGATTTCGTAAGAAACTCTACCTATTACGTTCTCCCCTATGTTGTAATTTCTGAAAAAGTTTTGCAGATCTACGCCGATCATGACCCCTAGAACCCAAAGCCACACCCCAGTTCAAAGCTTTATATATCTATATACATAAACATCGTTTCTATTCATAAATAGTAGTACACAAAAATAAAAAGTCATATTCATGACGCTCGTCTCGAAGAAGTTAAAACATACAACTGCATCCAAAATACCCAGTTTTAGCGTTCTTAATGTCCCGAAAACTAATTTTGGTTTACGATTCCATAATAAGTGCTTGAAGCTTTCATTATGTTCGATCGTGAGAGTCTTTTAAAAATAATTTTCGATCAGTGAGAAATAGAAATACATATACATATGCTAGTAACATACTTTCTGGCAATCGGTGTTTATGACTAAATTTTTCAATATAAATCGCAGTGCGTGTATCTTTAAGTGATAGGCATGGTATTATGTATTTACGAAGTTAATGGCTCAGAGCTAGTGGTTTATATCATTGTGAAACTATACCGGATTGACGGAAAAATCATTGAAATCTACGATTAAATTAGGCAAAGATTACTATTCAGAAATAATGGTAACAAAAAAGGGTAAACATTATGTAGCTACGCTTCATGTCTTTTCCGGCAACCCAATATGTAAATTATATAGTTTTGTAATTATCTCAGTCTGCTTTATTTTTCAAATGCAAAAATTTGAAATGTGGTATTTTTGTGCTCTTAAGAATGTGTACTAAAACCGTTTCAATTAAACATATATTATTGAAACAAAATAAAAATACTTCAGCTAATTTGCGACAACGAAACAGCTTAAACGTTTATGTAATTTAGGTATGTAATTACAAAAAATTAAATTATTACAAATCCTCTAAAGAGAAATTCTCAGATTTCTTGAATACATATACTTTTTCATGAAAATAAAGTTTTCAATTCATATTTTAGGATCGTCAAAATAATACTATTTTTTTTATCATAACTGTCATTAAAAAATGTAAATAAATGAAAGTACTTCTCATTTGAAAAACTAAGTTTGTATCTCAAATAGAATTCCTGAAAACTGTATAAAATCTTTTTAAAAATAGCTTTTAAACCTTTTTTTCACAATATTAAACACTTCATATTATTAAACAAATAATAAACACTTGATAAATTTTATTTTTACTCTAAGTAGAGTGGATGATCAGTTACTAGCACTTTACGCTTCCGTATTTTCCACCAATATATTTAGCAACTATGTTTTAATGGAATTCCAAACTAATTAAAGTATACAGTCTTGTGAAACGCCTTCAACATCGCTAAATATTCAGAATATTCTTCACTAAATTTGTTAGAAATTCAGTGTCAGCTAATTAACATTCCATCATTCTCAGTTTGCTCTTTATTGCTCATATAATCAAGTTTTACAAATGCTCTAAATACTTTATCTAAAAATGAGAATAGTCTAATTTTGAAACCTACTTTTCCCCACAAAAATAAATAGCGTGCGTTACAAGCATTTTTTGTACGGAAGTTCATTATGTGTTATACCTGTTTGCAATAATGATAGTTTTATTAGTCACAGCGAAAGAGTAAGAAACTAATTAAGCACTTTGAGAAATTCATATAACATATATTTTTTGTTATTTGTTTTCCTTTTGTTTTGTTTTGTTTTATTTTATTTTAGATTTTGTGAGCTGAGTATATCAATTCCAAATTCCAAAGGCAAATCACACTTTATTCTGCTGGATTGACTTCTTGATATTTATTTCCCCAATTGCCCCTTATCTTTTTCACATGAGGATGAGAAATTCTGATTAACTGGTCTCGAAAATGTTGTCGTGTTTTTACTCGTTGTCTGAAGTAAAAAAATAAAATAAAAAACCCAATCTACTATTTTTCATCCCCAGTTGCTTTATTTTACTATTACAAAAGAGCCTAATAAAATAATCTTTTAACATTTACCTTTAAAAAAGACATCAATACTATAAACGGTACACAGTTTTGTGATTTTTATGTTTCTTAATCTGTTCCTATAAGCCAAAGTTTAACCCGGCAGTAGCCGCGTGTCAATCTCTTTGCTGTCTATATCAATTATCTTCTCGTAACCGATCTCCTTTTACTAATACAACCAGGAAATTCCAAAGCTGATATTAAACGTTTCACCACCACTATAGTCAAATAACAAGACGCCTCTGGTTTTTTTTTTTTTTTTTTGGGGGGGGGGGGGGCATTTTTTCAAACAAACTTGAAATTCGGGAAAATAATCTGGGAAAAGATCGGTAGTGTTAGTTCAATTTACCTCTTACGAATATTCCAAAGCTCGTGAAAAAAATGTATAATAATATATGTAAAATGGATATTTACAACTTCATTGAAATGTAATATTCGGATATTAAATGAAAATTGTTAATTTTTTCCATTTTCTACATGTGTGACCTGCGGCAAAAAGACCGAACGCGACCAGTACCGTTCTGAAAAAAGACGCAACTACTCTTGGGTTAAAAAAAAAAAAACAATATTTTCTAAAATATTCAAGCATATATATATATATATATATATATATATTAAATCAAACTACTCACAAAATAATGAACATTGATAATATATACTAATTTTAATTGCTAAAAGGTAAAATTTTAAAAAACAGAAAAATTAGGTTTATTTGACTGTTTACATGTTTCATCTCTACCCGAGTCATTTTAAAAACGAATAAATGAAAATAGTCTAAAATTGCACGGTCTATGAAACGCCATCATTCAATTTTCCACGTATTCTTCCATGTTATGCATGTTATTTTTATTTTACATGGATGTTTATTTTATTTTCATAGCCATTGAGTAGCTCGAGCCATAATTTTCGTAAGTTAATTGATGCTATCGGTTTTTAAAGTTTTATTTACACCTTTTAGCAATTAAAATTAGTATATTATTACAAGGTGCTAATTTGCTATGTATTGATTACATATTTATAGAGAAACTATTTTGTGTTTAACATTCATTTACAGGAGTGATGATGTAAAAAAAATTCCATGCGATTTATTATTACTCTATTTCAATGGTTCTCAACCAGAGCACACTGTGACGAAGTGGCATTTTTTTTGCAGGCATTAACCCTTCATCTACTGACGGTACTTATAAGTACCATTAAAATAACTTGTTATAAAATTCATTTAATACGTCGATTAGTTGTAATACAGTGTAGATGAGTCATGGATACGGTACTTTATCTTATTCCAAAAGCATTATTGGTTGCACAAAACAAAAATATTTTCGAAAGGATGCTTTCTTTTGCCTTTGCATATTTTCAGCTTTATTGGCGTTGAGGGGGGGGGGGGGATTTTTCAATTCGGAGATATTTCTATTGTAAGAACATATTTCCTAATTCTACAAAATACTAAGTAAAATATTTAAAATAAAAGAATTGAATGGGGTTATAAATATTGCATAAAATCCCTATAAATTCTAATTTAATTAATCCTTCTAATGGTTAAATGATTAAGTAAATCTTCTAATGTAGTTTAAACAATTCATGAAAAATGCTTTAGAAGATAAAATTTTCGTGAATTAATAATTCAGAACATAAAGGGTTAACAAAGCGCTAAATGAAAATGATATAAACCATGTCAAGTTTCTCGAATCTTTTATTTACCTTATTGTGACAAGACTTATAAATTGTTTTGTAAAAACAAACAAATCCATTTAAAATTACTCCCCGCTACAATAACAGATAACAAATCAGAAATTGTACGTTAAACGTGGCAAATGAGGTGTGCGTTCGTACTATAACTAATTTTATAACTATCCAGATCTTGTGCAATAGCTGTTGCACTCTTATACAAAAATGCATGAATAAAAAATTTATTACGATTATATACATTAAATTCAATAATACGGAAATAATATGACTCCATCTTAAATAGGACGTCATCACCCTGGCAACCTGAATCATTACCTATCATGGGATATCATTGAATTAATTATGTATGATAGGATTTAATAGAATGAAGACAAATTTTATTGATATATTATTAAGTTTTGATTCGATTTTCATGCAATTTGAAATGACTCGACAAAATTCTGAAATGATTATATATATATTAAATTACAAACCATTTGGTTGGATAGTTTTTGCGCTGTTATATGCGGACAAACGGTCGGACCAGCGACGACTATAAGGGCTACGTATTCATAATTGAAGAGCTAAGTGAAAGAACATGTTAAATAACAAAAATTACATTTGAAGAAATTTGATGTGAAAGTTTTTGTTGTCAATTTTAATGATGATTTTTTTTCTGTTTGATACCGTGTTTAAAATATTAATAGGTGTGCTACTGAATTCTATCGAAAAAGCTTATTCATATTTAATTTTTAAATATTAAAAAATATTAATATTATTTACATTATTAAATAATAAAATATTAAATATTAATGAATAATGTCTTAAATCTTCAAGGTTAAATAGAATTTTGGTATTTTAGCTTTACCATGTGATAGACTACCTGATAACGCGTTCGTACAAAAGATAAAATAATTTTTAAGGAAATGTAGCATAACATGTTCTTCCACTCAGCTCTTTAATTACGAGCGCACCTAATAAGAAGAAAATGGATTATATCGGTATGACATGACATCACGAAAGTTCAAAGAGCGTTTGACATAACGCATTGCAGATATTAAAGTAAACCGATGTCGAACGGCAATTTCTAGGCTGCATCAACAGCAAGAGATTATGATTGATTTTAAGAGGGCTAAGATAAGAAAAAATTTATCAAGTTATTAATTATAGAATCAAATTAAATTCTATGTCGAACTACTTTTGCCTGTAATGACACATTATCATGCACCATTCCCAAGATTTGGTATAATTAATGCTAGGAATAATATGAACTCCCCCCCCCCCCCCCAGCCCTTCACATTGAATTCTGGAACAGTCCAACAACTTGACCTTCCCCATTTTCAGTTTGAATTTCAGAATAGTATCAAGTATAAACGAACTTGATCTCTCGTTTTCAACGATGTTAATCCAGATGATGAGCACGTCAGATATTCGAAAGTACTTGGTTTTGATGTTTTAGTTGTACAATGTATATATTTTAATAAAACAATTTTAAGCAATTTTAAATGCAATTTTTTTACGAAATAATTTATATAATTTGACAAAGCGGTTTTCAGAGTTTATAGATTCGGTTCACAACTCCCAATTACGGCAACTTTTGTTAATTATATACAAAGTGTTAATTTTCTACATTTTTAATTCAGAAATCTCAATTTTTTGTTATTTTTAAACACAAAGTACCCTTTTTTCAATGATGTTTGTGCAGAAGTGTGTTTTTTTACGTGGACTTTCATTCAATCAAACATCGCTAATTGACAAAGTTATACCTAGTTGCAGGTAATCCGAATGCTTCGAAAAACAAAGTAAATAATAAAAAAAAAGGATACATAGGTATCAAAATTCAATTAATTTAAAAATTTTTAGGCTCAAAATATTGCTCAAAAGACGAAAAATAATTTGCAACGATGTAAAAAATTGGACATAACATAACGATTTTTTCATCATTTTTGGTTTATTACCTGTTTTACCTGCTTTTCCATTTCATTCTAAAAAGTAGCGGTCGTCCGACGTATTAAAAGCCCTGGCCCAACCCTGTCCGCTGTTCGGTACATTAAACTTGGGGAATTTAGCTTTTTAATTTTTCAGGTGGCATCTTCCGTAATCGGGTCTGCCGCTACCGTGCCAGCCAAGTGTTGTAAAAGAAAAGGGACCTCCGACGGATGCGCGTCTGTCTTTCCCGCGAAGTGCGTAAACAAACTTCATATCTTTTTACATATTCATTTTCATTCGTAATATCGTAATCGCGTACAATTTTCAGGTATTCTTATTCAAATACCAAGCAATCGAACAACACTTCTTGGTTTAGTAAAAAGTCAAAGGATCCTCGAGAAAATGTAAAAATTGTCATTTTAAGCAGATTTTCGGGACATGACGGAAAGGTCATTATTAATGAGTCATCCATTAGAGGAAGTAGGGTAATTAGGATCGGGGTTACTTCAGGGGCAATCTGTAACAGATAAAAAAAATTGACCATGCTAATTATTAAGTCTGGCTAATATTCTACATGTGCAATTTTTTTGGAGCGAAAATGTATGTTCCTGTAGAAGGAATCACTGTTTACCCACAACACAAAGAAAAACGTTGTCCGTCAAAGTGAGAATGTTTTAGTTAAAATGGTCCAATGTAAAAAACTGTAGGAATATTGAAATATAGCTATGGATTTAAATTTAGAGAAAGGTTGTTTTTAAGAGGAAATGATTACGTTTTGCAACAGACGAAGCATAATGTTGATAATCTGTATGATTCTAATTACCCCCGAAATAGCATTTTCGGGGTAAATGGGATCATAGAGTTTTTGGATTAAGGGTAAATTGGGATTGCAAATTTTATTTTCTATTTAAATCAAATTGTGGTTTTGAATGTATTTTTTAATCTTTCAGTTTTCAGATCCTGTGAAATACCTTTACTTTGGTTTACATTACTGCACATTTTGTGTTAGCAAACATTTATTTTACAATTTAATTTTGCATTTATTCCAAATTTTAACCTTGACTGCATGTTTTAGACCTCAAAACTTTCAATGTAAATGAAATTTTCATCCTTCACAACATATGAGCTTTGACTGATCCTTTTTCTTCCCGTTGCTTTCATTTCATATTATTTTGGAAAAAAATGATTTTTTTTAAACTTTAAAAATTAGTTTTTTAGGAATACAACAAGGCTATTAATTTCCAATAGAAAATTTTACATTTGATTTTGTTTTGCAGCAGAGTGTGAAATATATGAATATTGAAAATCCCTTAAAAAACGTTTTTTTTTTGTTTTTTTTTTTTTCCAGAGTACTTATCTTTCCAATACTGTATCTCTGAGAATAGTTGTTGTTGTAAAACCAAAAAATATATTGCTGTAAAGCCCACACCGAGATCTTTTAATCTCATTTACTCATGACTGTGTATCTTGTAAGGCATGAGAGAAAATACCACTGATCCCAATTACCCCATGAAATGGGGTAATTGGGCTCAAAGAGATATTTTTTTTAAAAACTCTTGTACCAGGTAACATGATACATTGAAAATAATTATGTACACATTTCAAGAGACAACTACCTACTGAGTAAAAGTATACATAACATTAGTATGTAGACCACTTCATTCTCTGGCAATTAATTGTCAAAGTTCAAATTGTCCAAAAGTGATCCGAATTACCCCTACCTCCCCTGCAATTCATAATAAGCATATGATGGGACATACAAAACTTTGTTCGAGTTTTAGGCACCTGAAATTTTCACGTCTGTATGAATAAAATGAGTTTGTGTCAAGAAAGTTCTGTGCTGTTGAAAGGGGAAAGAAGAAAAAAATTTAAATAACCTAAAAAGTGTTTGTTGTTGTTGTTGTTTTCAAATAAACGTTTTTTTTTTTTAACTATGTATGTTTATCATGTAATTATTTAATCAGAATAAAATAGCTTTTATTTCATGGAGCTTTGCAACTCCTGTAAACTTACCAACTTCTATAGAACATTAGAATATTTCAAGTAAAATTTCGTCTTCAAAAATCAGCTGCTAATAAGAATCAAAAACCATTTATACACGGATAATTATAACCAAAGGAAGTTGGCTGAAACACCTTATTTTCGAAGACGCTGAATCTTTGATAACTATCGGTCTTCCCTAATCACTGGAAGTGACGTACTATCAGGAAAAATTTGAACACAGATAAATCGAAGTAATTCTGGATCATATCCGTTTTTATTTTTAGATACTGATATCTAAGGTACTTCGAGGAAGTTCCTAACTGTATTAACTGTTGTTAAAGCTAAAATTGTTTGTTTGACTCGAATAAATGTGAAAACAATAGATTGGCATACATGCGACGGAGATAATATTACATAACATAAATAGGAAAGAGTGGTGTTAGACTAAAAGTAGAATTACAACGAAAATAGGATACAAGGCAACTTAAGAGGCTACTTCATTTACATGAAAGCACCCGCTTCCTAATGTTAATCCTATGGAAGATTTTTTTTTTAAATATCTCCTTTGCATTTCAATATTTTTAAATGATTTTTTTTTTCAGGCCGATCTCTACAAAGGTCCTTTTTTACTTTTTCGATTCTGTTTAGAGATTTTTTTTAATAGGATACTTTCACTTCGAAATCGGTTCCGAAAATCAAAGTACCCAAATAAAAAAAATCTGTAAGCAAAATCGAAAAAGTAAATAAGGTTTTTTATAGAGATCGACCTCAGCTATCCAATGCAAAAAATCCTTTTAAAATATTGAAATGCGAACGAGATATTTTTTTAAAATGTCTTCCATAGGATTAACATTAGCGTGCGGGTGTTTTAACGTGAGTGAAGTAGCCCCTTAATCTTGGGTTTAGTCTTCTGCAACAGTTTTTTTTAACTTTCCAACAAAGTGGAAAAATGTTTATGAATTCAGATTGTCTGGCTGTCTGGCTATAACTCGCATAAATATACTCGGAATGATATGTAATTTTTGTATGTTGAGCTTCACTATATAGAATGTTCGCTATAGAGAATTAAGTGCGCGACATTTATAGTTCGTTTACAGCAATACACAAAAGAATTTCCGTTACATTATGGTCTAAACAGAAAAATCATTTGCGATGCATTTTATTTAAATTGCTTATTTAGATATCTCATTTCATAGTATGAAAAAATGAAATTCCTTAATAAAAACTGAAGTGTTTACTGAAGTGTTTCATTACCCATGTCTTATTCAATGCACGTTTTTTTTTTAATTGTTTATACTGCCAATTTGTAGTTGGAACTTTTTAAACTAAACTTTATTCTATTAATTGAAACCGGTATTGTATACTTATATCTTTATTTTGTATCGAGTTTATTTCTTCCTGCTAACATAGAATTATTTTATAACAGGTTCAATTCAGTTGTCATAATGGTTTAACCCTTTCAGGGTCAAAGCACTTCCATTGCTAAAATATTGAAATGAATTAACGACATTGGAATTTAAGTACAAATTTATTTGGAAATAAGAAAAAGCTATTTTTCACGCACATAATAAACTGAAAAACAAATTACCAAAATTCTGGTGCCATTGTGGCATTTGGGAATTAAAATTAAGTGGTTTCATAAAAGTACCACCGCCCTTGAAAGGGTTAAAAAATTGTAATATAAAAACAATTGTAAATCCGAACGCAGATGCAAACTATACGCGATTTTTAAAAGTTAAATGACATACGTTTCGACAGTATTTCGTGCCTATCTTCACTTCGCTCCATTAAAGTCACATTTTTTTTCTTCTTTTATTGAAAATTTAAATAGCATCGGAAAAAATCTTAAGCATTTCATTCTTGATACAGCTAGCAATAGCACCAACAATTGCTTTTATGGGAAAACCAGGAAAAATTATCCAGGTTTTCTTTTATTTTAAAACTGGGTCCCACTCCCACTGAATAAATGTATAGGGGAGATGGACCACGTTTTTTCTTCGCGCTCTAAAAGCCATATATTTACATATATTTTACTTTTGACAGTATATATGTATAGTGTATGATGCTTCTTAAAAATGTCCTAATGCAGAAGTTCATATCTTTAAAGGAATTTCTATTATATATTTTAAAAAATTTTGCTATGAGGTCTATCGCACCCGGAGTAGTCCGGGTGACTTTTTTATTATAGGTAGTCGGAATTTTCCTAAAACAGAAATATACAATCCCTTAGCATTTTAAATTCAGCTCTTGCAAAACTAAATTTGAAATTCAAGATTGTATGGTCAATCCCTCTCGTCAGAAAACCTGGTCCATCTCTCCCGTCTACAGATGGTCCATCTAACACGATCACCTAGGTGAGAAGTATAACCCACCCTGACTCTACACTGTAGATATTGCGTCGCCATTTTAGGTTATTTAAAAGCCTAAATGTTCCCCGAGATTGCATCATTAAAACTGGATAGATCACATATAAACAAAAACCTTTAAATGCATAACTATAACCATGTGAAAAAAATATTTAGCTTACTAAAAGCAACAATGATTTTTGATTTTTACCTGAAAAATATTATGTTTTTTGAGAAGCAAAAAGTTGCACGCCATGCAAAATATCTTTAAGTGTCTGACTACGATAGTTGCACTAAGTGTAGGGCGCCGCATTAGCGAAAAATTTGACTGGTCCATCTCGCACGATATTCCATCTCTCCCGTAATTACCCTAATCCATCAACCATTTTGCCAATAACAAGGATGAGAATTCTCCATCCCAAATGACTACTTGCTACCACTAAATTTTGATGGTATTTCTTGCCTCATTTAATGACAGAATTTCTGAAATTTAATAAAGCAAGGAATACTATTAAAATTTAGTGGTGAAAATCACCCATTTGGGACGGAGAATTCTCATTTCTGCAATAAGAAAAAAGCATCTGATCTTTGATATAGCAAATATTTTCTCTATACAGGGTGATTCTAAATTGTTTTTACAAAATAAGACTTGTGATAGTACCCATCAGACGAATAATAATTACCATAGAACATGAGGTCGCAAACCACTTATTGAGTAAGAAACACAGGGTGTTTCACCCTAATTGAAGTCGGCTTGTCGGTAATAATTTTGCGAAAAATAAAAATATGGCAATAAAAATGTAACGATATGTACCTTTATTTTGTATGAAATGTGATAACATCACAAAAAAAGTTGTAGAAGTTTCCATTATATGCGCCAGCAGTATGCATTGGACGCTCCACATTTTGGACAGTGATTATCAGTTCATACGGTGTCCTCGATTGTGTGAGTACCCTGTTTTTCCAGAACTTTTTGTGATGTTATCACATTTCATACAAAAGAAGGTACATATCGTTACATTTTTATTGCAATATTTTTATTTTTCTCAAAATTATTACCGACAAACTGGCTTCAGTTAGGGTGAAATCCTGTATTTCTGACTCAATAAGTGGTTGGCGACGCCATGTTCTTTGATAATTATTACTCGTCTGGATGGGTACTATCACCCCTCTTATTTTGTAAAAACAGTTTAGAATCATCCTATATATCAGATTAATTTACATGTAATTTTTTTTTTAAATAATCAAATTACTTACGAAATATTGCATCTCTTAAAAAAACTGTTAATCCATTAACCGTCAAAACTATAATGTAGGAATTATAAAATTTATTGTTGAAAGTCGTTTGCCACCAAAAATTCAGAAAGGTAATTTTCGCTTTATTAAAATAGCAAAACGTCGGCCAATAAATGAGCCAAATTTTTAAGTTCTAAAATAGTGGTGGCAAAGTAATTTATTTAACAATGAGCAATTACTTTGACCATTGCGTGAACGGGTAATGGGTTAACTTGAAATTAAATAAATAAAAATGTTATAATATTTTAGTAATATTTACAGGAATGCACCACATCAAGAATAAAACTGAAAATTCAAAATCTTGACGATCGCTTATAATAAATTTCAAAACTTTATTTGAATACATTATTGATATTTTTTACATGAAAATGCTTTTGGGTGTTGCCAGTGTGCAATCTCAAAAAATCTATTTTCGTTTTGATATGAAAATGCTTTTGGATGTTGTCAGTGTACAATCTAACGAAAATACATTAAATACAAAAAATCAATTAGCATTTCCAATTTAAGAAAAATATATGGTTTTCACTTATGTTCTGTCACCCGGGGAACCGGAGTTGGATCCCATTGTTATAAAAACAGAGGATTTTTTCCCGCTCAACAACACGAATCTTTCTGACACGTTTCCGAACTTATTTATATAAGTAAAAGCATGGAATTTGCATTTATTACTATTCAAGTACTTTGGGATCGAATAGTGTTTCCAGTTTTCCTATAAGTCTATTACAAATTAAGAGCTATAATCGATTTTTCCCTCATAAAGACTTTCCCTCACTGTTACGATTATAAAACAAGTTCAGAACTCCCAATTTCATACCATTTTCTAAAGGATCATTTGCCTTTATAAGAAAAATAGTAACACAATTCGATATCTTATTATCTGAATAAGCGTACATGCAAATTTATGTACATTGAGTATAAAAATAACTTCGTAAATGTGGTTAAAAAAAAAAGTATCTAACAGTTTAGTTAGTTAACACATTAAAGACTGACGTTGCGTTTTCGCGACATTATATTTGTGAATTTTGCACTGTTTTTGATATCAGGAAAAGAGAGAAGTAAAATTTGCCTTATTTAATTAACGCATTTCAGTGATTCATAGAGTAAAAGTAAGTGCTTAACAAAATGTGGTTTGAACAGAATAAAGTTCCTGTGTAAAGCATACTGGTCCTTAATGGGTTAATGTCAAAACAAAAATTTACTAACCCTAATATATGTTTTTACCAAAATAGACAAAGGCATGATATTTTTTAGTACTTTATTATTTTGTTGCGTTACTTACTTAATTTTGTGCAGGAAATTTTTAAATAAGATGTTTATGGCTTTATATATATATTTATAGACAAATAAATAAACTCCAATTATTGGGCCATTCGGAAAGTCGTGTCCATTTGGGAAAATCAATTCGTACCGGAAAATTCTATCATTTAATTATTAGACATTGATTCTGATACAAAAACTTTCTTTTCTTAAAAATTATGTAGCATTATTATACAGACTTTGAGAGGAAAAAAAAAAGAAAAAAAAAGAAAGATATTGTCCGAAAATTATGTCTGCTTCCTGCTATATTATTTGCCCGTAAGGCAGGCATGTCAAACTCGTCTACCGACCCGGGCCAAATTAAGCATTACATATAAAGTCGCGGCCACATCGAACAAAGTAGATAATATTAATTAGAATTGCACACAGCAATATTTGTACGTACAAAACACCAGGTTAAACAAATATTCCAGTAAAATTCCAAAGTTATTATTATAATTCATAGTTTATTTTATTTTATTCTTTGAAAAAATATTTGACATTACTTTTTATCCTCCAAATCTACAAAGCTTAATTGGATTTACTAAATTTTATTAACTTAAAAAAATGATTTTACACACGCTCTGTTAATCTAGCAAAGGCATAATTTTTAATCTTTCGGATTTTTTTCAAGTAAAAACTTTAAAAAAAAACATTTTGAAAAAAAAAAATTATTTAATAAATTGTGTCTTGTATCTATGCGCTACGTATTTCACTTCATTTATTAAACACATTTTCTCGTTCAAATTATGTTACATTTACCAGAAAAACTTTGTTACCGAACATAGTTAATATATGCTTAATTGTTCACTTTGTCTCATTGTTAACTTTTTCACTCAGTTGAAAAATTGCAGCTCGTAACTGAATTAAACAAAAGTAAAATGCCAAAGGATTGGTGGGCCACAAAGCAGTTGTCGGCGGGCCAGTTGTGGCCCGCGGGCCGCGTGTTTGACATGCCTGCCGTAAGGCATGGTGACGTCACGGCGACGTCGTTGTGAGGTCACACTGTGATTTTGTGACCGTCGATGTGACGTCATAGTGACTAGAATGCGAGGTCGTTATGACCGTTTTAGAGGTCGTTTGTGACGTCACATTGTGACCACTCTGTGAAGTCACGGTGTGACAAATTTGTGAAAAGTGTGTCATTTGTGACCATTTTGGCATTAACTTTGTGACGAACCTGTGACGAAAGCGACAATGCTTTGAAGTCACACTGTGACCAATTTGTGAAATATGTGTCATTTGCAAAAATGACTATTGAAGGGATTTGGAATCTAACAATTTTTTCCATTCTTCGCTAAGTGAGTTACATTTTGAGTTATAAGCGATTGCTGTCTCATAACAGCTTTATCGAGTTGTCGCATCGGGAAATTCGGTTCAAAAAGCCCACATTGACAGCATTTTCTGAAGAATCCCCTATATTTATCGAATAAAGGAAAAAAATATTCGATTTCATAGTTTCTGAATAAGAGCAACTGCGAATCTAATGCCTTTCCGAACAAAAATGAATTCAGGAATGTGTCAGAAAGTAACCAGTTTGAACTTGAGAGCAAGTGTAAAAAATATAAATTTGTTCAATAGGTTGAAAAGAGTGGAAATGTAAATGCCAAATTCATGATTTTTCTTATCTTTTAAAATCCTTTTTAACACTTTGCAGCATGGTTGAAAAGTGTTTATGAATTCGGTTTGTCTGTCCAGTGTTGAATTCAGGGGTGGCACAGCGGTGGACATCCCCCTCCCCGGAGCAATGAGATGTTCTTTTCCCCGGAAGATTTGAGATTTTGTGTATTCAATGGTCAAAAAGTGCAATCAAGCCCCCCCCCCCCCCCCTGGAGCCACAGAAATCCCTCCCGGAGAAAAGTGCCTGAATCCAGCACTGTGTCTGTCCGTGCTCCAACTCGAGTAATTTTTGTCGGATTGACATGTAATTGATATACAGGGTGAACCAAAAGTCTTTCCCTGATTAAAATAATTCATTACAAATTAACCGTTAATATAATAATGTAACTTGTTATATCATTCGATAGGTCAGTTTTAGTAGTTTTTTTTTGTGTGTGTGTGCAACAGATTGAACATTTCCGGATAGGTGGATTGGAAGAGATGGACCAACACCCCGACCTCCGCGCTCTCCAGATATTAATCCTCTGGATTTTTTCTTTGGGGGTTATATCAAGGACAGAGTCTTTGCCACATCAATTGCTGACGTCGAAGAACTGAAGACTGGGATACAAGCTACTGTGTGTACTGTAACAGAAAACATGTTAAAGAACACTTGGCGGGAACTAGAATACCGCTTAGACATTCTCCAAGCTACCAAGGAGGCACAAGTTGAAATTTACTGAAGTACGTGGTCTTATAAAAAAATTTATAACAGTACTTACAATGTATCCAAACAAACATATGTCTAATTATAATAGTTTGAAAACAATAAGGACTTATAATCAGGGCAAGACTTTCGGTTCACCTTATATGTTATTGAGATTTACCATGGCACGATCGGTATTGAAAATGAAGTGTGTAGCTTTTATAGTTTGTTTACAAGAGCGCTTAAAATAAGGCCGTTACATCACGGCGTATGGGGAAAAATCCATTGCAATGTATTTTGATGATGCTACACCATTTCAAACATATTGAAATTGATATACACCACTGAGGTGCGCTACAAGATGCTTACTGTAGACTATGGTGTGCATAGCATTTATAGTTCATTTTACATAGCGCATATTACTTAGTGTGTAATATATTCTATGGATTTTATACAGGGCTGCACAAAAGAATTCTAGTACTTTTGGCTTATTGGCGGAAATTTCAACTGTGTTATGCGTTTCCTAACTGAACTAAATTTTTGCATGCTATATAGTAAATATGCAAATCTATAGATCATATACAGGGCTGCACCAAAGAATTCGGATATTTTTATGATTAGTCAGGGAAACTGTTATAATTGGTTTTTCAATTATGTTATGCATTTTACAAATTATTTTCTACTACATCATCTTTCACCTCATTAAACGGTGAAATTTTGTTACAGTATTCTGAATTTTTTGGAAAGTGTTTCATAATCAGTATTTCAAGCATTAATTTTCTTTTTTGTTTTCATTTTCATATTTTAAAAGGTTTAAAAATATTTCAGAATATTAATATTACCGAAAAATTTAATCTGAAGAGCACTTTTTGTAGTGCATATCAACAATGCTTATAAATTTCGAAATTTTTGAAGTAGCGTAACATCATTAATACGTACGGTCTATCCAAAAATACCACCCCTACCCTATGCTTATTTTAAAGCCAAACAGACGTAAAAAAAAAACATAAATAGCAATTCGATTAGGAATTAAGTCTTCTTTAAATGTGTGTTAAAAAAATAATAAGTTCTAACAAACTATGAGATTTTCCATATCAATACCAGATTTTGACATCATAATTTGATTCTTCAGCAACTTTTATCCCCGTAAATCGAATGGAATGTCATTCGGTGGAGAAATTAGAACATTATGCAGAAGTGTTTTGGTAGTTTTTATTTCCCTTAAAGGGACGGTGGACGTTAAAAAACTTTTTCTTTAATTTTCATCATAGATGTATGAAATTTTATAGTAACAAACATTTCACTATAAGTATATATAAAACCTTAAATGAAGTTTGCAATCTTATTATAATTTTATGATTTTTTTGAAAAATTAAAAATTTTAAAACGCAATTTTAAAATGCTCCATGCGTCTTAATTTCTGAAATACTTCCTTGATTTTACATTTTAATCCCTTTAAACTGTTATTACAAACAAATCTGCGTATCGATTTGTTAATCCCTTGAATACATAATATTTTTTGAGATTTTTTTCTGAATTCCATATCGATTTTCGTCAAAATTTTGCCTTTTAATAAGTTAAAAATCAAATATTATCTTAATGAAATCGAATTTTAAAATGCATACACAGTTTCTTTGTAAGTAATATCAGGATTCTTCTTTATCAATTTCATGAATTTTGATCAAAAATTAAGACGCATGGAGCGTTTCAAAAATCTAAAAACGTTGAAAAATCAGTTTTGATAAAAACAGATTTAAAGTACCTATATTAATGATCCGAAAAATTGTTTGTGTACAAAATTCAAACGCTTGTTACTTTGCAAAAAATAATCGCATCTGCATGCAGTTTTTCGCAAATGGCTCAGAACAAACTGGAGAATAATAATATCCACAAAAATATTTTTCGATTTTTGAGTCGATTTTTGCTCAAACAAAAAGGTCCATGATCCCCTTAAGAAAGACACAAAAACTGCTTGGTGGAGTGGGCTGAAATTTTGTTTGACATACAGAGCGCCCCCTCCCCCCCCAAAAAAAAACAAACAAAATAAATAAATAAATAAATAAATAAATACACAGTTTGAATGATTCTTCAGTTTTTATTCACATATAATTAATATTTAAATTGCAAAAGAATCTATATAAAACGTATAGATTTTCCTCCTACCGCAGATGTTCCATTTGCAAAGTTTTAAATGCGATGGACATTTGATTTGCTGATGCCAATCCACGACTTCTTTTTTAAATGTTTCAGGAAAACTTTCCAGTACTCTTGCTTGGCTGGTGAAGCTCGTTGATGTTCTTGGTCTTCCGGGACGTTGCCTACGAACATCCTAAACAGTTCCATGCGTTTATAATTTATCTTTTATCCGATTAATTGTAATTCGTGTAGGCTGATCTGCCTGAAACGATACTGTCTTTGTACTTTTGCTACATCTTCATTTCTTGCAATAGCGTTTTAAAATAAATTTTCTTTTTTTTAAGTTAATCTTGGTTCACTCATTCTTTTCAATTAATTGCACCCTGAAAAGAAAGAAAAATCAGAAAGATATGACCCGTTAATGACACGAGTGTATACATTTTTAGGGGACAAATATATTTGTCCCCTGTATTTGAAGATTCCATAAATCGATTTCTGTTAAAAGTACAGGGTGTCCATAAAAGACTATCGCAGTTATAAATTTTAATAATATCAACTGTAAGCGTTGTAGACTGTTAGTTCACAATCACAAATAAAGAGTAATTCAAGCCGTTTTAGATAAGCGCATGCGTGAGTACTGCTTTGTTATTGACTCGCTTGCAGTGCCACATACGCAAAATGGTGACTCCTGGGCGTAAATCGTTATTGCTGGGCTGAAGATTTAAAAGCCATTAGAGCCATGCGATTTTTTCCTTTGGGGCTTTGTAAAAGATCGTGTCTACGTTCCATCGCTACCTAATGACTTGCCAGAGTTCAGACACAGGATTGAAGAGGCTATTGCTTCCATTACTCCGGACTTGTTAACCGAAGTGTGGGAAGAATTGGACTTTAGGTTAGATGTGTGTTGTATAACTAAAGGTACACATGTTGAACATTTGTAAGAAAACTTGGTTAGTTTACCTTCAATTCGATGTACGATTTGTTATAAATAGTCTAAATTAAACTGTTATAATATACCATTGAAACTGGGACATTCTTCTATAGACACCCTATATTATATGCTACAGTACATATCTTTTTCGAATACTAAATTCTAATTTATATATTGATGCGTTAAATAACATATTTCATGAACATTTTCACACCAATAACTTTTTCTTTAATAACAATTTCTCTTTGATTGGTGGTAGAGGTCATCCGTTAATTACGTCACAGTTAAAGAGGGGGTGAGGTGTTCAAACGGTGTGACAGGGGGAAGAAAAGGTGTTATTAAGTCTGAAAAGTGACTTTAGAACATAATAATATCCCATAAAGTTTTGAACACAACAGTCAACACTCAACATAAAGTATGAAAACAATTAGATAGCCAATATTTTCGAGCAGTATAATTCAAGTTCATTAGAAAAATATCTATTTTTATTCAGGCAGAATTAGGTATATTTTCCCTTTATCTTTGAATTTCAACAGCTTGAAGTAAAAGAATACAAGATCTTATATGTTTTACAATTCTTATATCAGTAGGTAGTAGATCGTATATAACTTTTTTTTTTCTTCATAAAATTAGATCTAAATTAATAGTTTCTGAAAATGTGATGCCACAGCAGGGTGGGGATATCACTGGAGTGTGAAATGGATCAAAAACGACAAAATTTGCGTGACGTAATTAATGAATGACCTTTTATATAGACTTATTTGATAGTAGTGTTACAGTGTCTAGAAATATATAGTGGGGAAATCTCGTATACCTGTATTACTTTAGAATGTATAAAAAAAATTACATTTTCTTAGGCGATGCTGCCATCAAATTTATTGCTTGAAAGTGTAAACACTATAAGCATTAGTTACAGCGTCTAGAAATATGTGGTGCGAAATGCATTTAAAATATTAGGTCATTAAGTATAAAACACCCGATTTCAAAGCGTTTTTTTTTTATTTAGAAATTTCGAATTCACACCAGAAGGTTTTAACAGTTATTTTTTACTTTATAATATGATAGATATCCACAAAAAAATAATTTCAAATTTTCTTGTGGGAATTCAGAATTTCTAAATAAAAAGAAACTTTTCAAATCGGACGTTTCATATTTAATGACCTAATACACCGGGAGCCGGAAGCACAGACAATCTCCTCATCGAGTTCACGGCTGAAATTCCAGAATTAGTTAAAACTCGATATTCATATTAAAACACAATCGGTCTGCCAAGTCATATCTTGGTGGAAAACACCTGAAAATTTGATTTTAGCGGTCGACTCGTGGGTTTACCATTGTGTTTTCCTGCACCCAAAAGTATGAAAACATGGAGAACTGGGAGCAGGAAAACGGAATAGTAAACGTACGAGTCAGTCACTAAAATCGGGTTTTCAGGTGTTTTCCACCAAGATATGACTTGGCAGACCAATTGCGTTTTAACATGCGTATCGAGTTTTAACTAATTCTGGAATTTCAGCCGTGAACTCGATGAGGTGCTTGTCTGTGCTGCCGGCTCCCGGTCTATAATATATGCCTGAATTTTCGTTCATTCATAATGTATCGCGTATTACACGATAAATATTTTTAATTCTGTTTTTCGCAAAATTTATCTTTCAAAAATAAGTTTCCCGTAGTTTAAATTGCACCATATCTAAAAACACACTGGATTTCTATTTATTCGTAGCAATAGACTCGATCATAGCGCTCTCTGGTGAAAATGTAATTTTTTGGATACGGTTTCGCTTATTCGGTTTTTCGGAGGGTACATACCCGCAGAAGCGTGACTGTTGCCATTCGTTGGTAAAGTTCATTTCCACACTAATACTTCTAGACACTGTAGTAGTCCAACAATTATTTAAATTTAAATACGAATTCTTACTAATTAAACTACACGAAAAAAAATCATCAGAAGAAATTGGCATAAAACATTTGCATTAAACCAACTTTGCATAGTCGCGCAATTAAACAATTAAAATCCTAATTTCATTACGCTTTATACGATGCTTTACACTTTATTTGTCATATGTAGTGAATGTTTATTGTATATGGAATAAAATCTGATAAATTCGTGGAATAAAATATATCCTCAGCTTAACCAAAACTATACTAATTTGATTACAATTAAAATGCTTTTACAAGTAATGCTTGAGGACTCTATACCTGTCAAAAACTTCATAAATAAATAAATAAAATATACACAGAAACAATTTTTTATATCTAGGTTGATAAACGACAATAATAATTAGACTTATTTTTATAAAAATAGTTTCTTTGTAATCAAAATTTGAAATTAGATACTGTGGTGAATTGCGAATAATTCCTGCTATCTAAAACTCTTGTGTAAAAGATAAACATGACGCAGAACAGTTATATCGATAAGCTGAAAACACATTTGGGATGTAAAAAATTGCTGTAATGTTGTGAGGCAATGTCTAAGAATCAGAGTATATCCTTAATTTTTTTCGGAGACTGATAACAATATAGATTACACAAGAACGTTCCTAAACTTTACACCAAAATTAATTGCGTTACTAAAAATATTTTTAAATAACATTATTCAAATTTCATATTAAATCTCACTTTAACTAATTATGGTCTCGCAATATATCGTTACTGTTGGTTATGGAGTTCCCTTGAGGGGCGGTTGGATATATGTTATCCCACTTAATTTTAATCAAGATTCATACCAGAATTTTTAAATGAAATTTTGGCCGGGATCCAGATAGATTTTTCATTGTTGGCGAGACGATATTGACTAATCAGAAGCCTGCATTTTTGCGAACTTTTCGCTGTTTGAAGTAAGCAACGAAAAGTTCGGAAAAATGCAGGCTTCAAATTTAGACCGGGAGGAAGCAGCACAGACAGTTATCTCATCAAGTTCAGAAATTCTAGAATTAGTTAAAAGTCGTTTCGCATGTTAAAACGCAATCGGTCTGCTAAGTCATATCTTGGGGGAAAGCACCTAAAAACCCGATTTTAGCGGTTGACGCGTAGGTTTACCATTGTGTTTCCAGCACCCAGTCCTCCATGTTTTCATACCTTTGGGTGCAGGAAAACACAATGTTAAACCTACAAGTCAACCGCTAAAATCGGGTTTTCTGGTGGTTTCTGCCAAGATGTGACTTGCAGACCGATTGAGTTTTAATATGAGAATCGAGTTTTAACTAATTCTGGAATTTCAACCGTGAACTCGATGAGGTGATTGTCTGTGCTGCCGCTTCCCGGTCTAATTGGTCAATCTCATTTCGCTAATAAAGAAAAATCTATCTGGATTCCGACCCTTATTTTTATAATTTTGATGAAAATATGCTACAAAATTTAATTTTTCTAATTTTAAATAATTAAAAAAAAAATCTGGTGTGAATTCCAACTAATTGCTCCTGAAAAGGTTAAAACTCCACTCCAAGCAATATAACTGACGTCATCGCAGATTTCACCGAGGGTAATGAAAAAGACAGAATGTCGCACTGCATTACACGTTCGTCATTTTTTCCGGACCATGTAAGTCACGTGATGCTCTTTTAGTGACACAGGTGCAGCAAAGTCAAGAATCTCGATGCACGAAAAGAGCTTCATGTGCGCTAGCAGCTCGAAGTGAACTGCGGCAGTCTTTCTTTTTCGTTAGCCTCGAGACTTGAGGAGGGTGATGAAAAAGACAGGCTGTCGCTCTACATTTCGCGTTCGTCTTCCTTCGGACCACTAGAGTCACGTGAAGCCCTTTCCGTGCACCTGCATTCGTGCTTTTCCTGTATCTGCGTCATGAAAAGAGCATCACGTGGCTGAAGCAGTCGGAAAAGAGCAAATGTGTAACGCACCGCGGCAGCCTGTCTTTTTCGTCAGGGACGATATTTAAAAAAGTAGGGTGCCCAGATACGAGATTGGCGACATACGATGCTCAGACTGTGTTCAGAGAGACGCGTTTGTCTAAACTACCGCAAATCTAGGCATTTTCTATTTCAGAACTTGGCGATACTCGCCTGGATGAATTCGATTATACGCGTTTGTCTAAACTACCGCAAATCTAGGCATTTTCTATTTCAGAACTTGGCGATACTCGCTTGGATGAATTCGATTATACGATTGAGACAAGGTAACAAAATGCTTGGCGAGAATCGTAGACTTGCCAAGATGCCTTGGAGATTAGGTTTTATCCAAAAACCATATACCCTGTATTGTCGCCTCTCTCATATCTAGGCTCCCTATAAAAACGTGCTTCATTGATTATTTACGCGCAGCTGATTGATTGGGTCTTATGATTTAACGCGTGGAACGACAACGCCTAGGAGGACAATAAAGTCGTAAAGTAACTGGACTTTTACGCTGCGTTTACATTATGGCATAACCGTCATTGCATTTACCGTCATTACATTACTGCGTTTACATTATGGTATAAATGTTTGTTATCTTGTTCCAATCGTATAATCGAAATCATTCAGGCGACATTGGCTAAGATCTGGAATAGAAAATGCCTAGGTTTGCCATAGTTCAGACAAACGCGTCTCTATGACACATAGATTAATATACAAGGTGGGACATTTACAGCAAAATCTGGAATGGCAACAGCACTAGCGTTGAAGAAATATGTTACGCTCTTTGTTTTGAATGTCTATTCTTTCATAAAACGAAGATGCAGACGATATTTTATTTATGCTTTATTTATTTAGCTGCTTTTTTTTTTTTTTCGTACTTGTATTGTTCAACTTTAACCCTTTGTATCACCGTGTTGCAGATCTGCAACATACCCAAAACGTCATTGTTATTTCGACAGTAAATTTCAAAAGACAATTTTGTTGATTGTTGTTATTCTATTACACTACTATTAACATAATTATTTCATTAAATCCGCAACAAATGTCTATATTGATTTTTTTTTTCGCGCCAAAGTTTGATTTATCGCTTGATCAGCTACAAGTGATTTCTGCTGAATTAAGCTTTAAAATACAGGGGTTAAAAAAGTTTGCAGGCGTCTACAAGTATATTGTTTTCAAAGGTGAGTTTAAATTCTTTATTTAAAGACCATTTTCGAGCTAAGAAATTTATAATATGTATAAGATAAACGTAAACTTCTGTTTGTTGCAGATTTGCAACAACGCGCCATATCTTCTCTTGTAATGGATTATTTATAATATCAAAACTGCATCGAAAATATCTTCTAATGGTTATATAAGTTGCATTTCTTTCATAAGAGCAAAATTATTGAAAAGGGGAAACATTAGTCTGTTTTTATATTTAATTGCTATAGGGTAAGTTAGGGATCTCCCTAACCCCCCCTCTGTAAAATTAACACCAAGTCCAAAGTTAGCAAAAAAGGGAAAGGTCTCGTAGTAGAAAAAAGAATTCAACAGAAAAAGCATAGAGCGCCTACACAACATATTCCACCAAAACAAGTGCGCCTGGACGAAATTGGGCACTGACCATAGTGGGCAGAAAAAAGAATATGCTGTAAATACCCCGATTGTAAAAACTTTAATCAAACTGTTTGTGAGAAATGTTGTGTGGGACTTTGCTACAACAAAACTAACAATTGTTTAAAAAATTTTCGTGCAAATTAAAATTTTAAATATTTTCAGTTTTTGTGCCATTTGGCAAGATGTTGCAGATATGCAACAAACCCATTTTTCCAAATAAAATTTTATTTTTCTGTTCTGATTTTTTTTTTTTTTTTCGTGCTGAAAATGATGCATTTTAATATCTGTGTAAGAATTTTTCAAATCGGGGTTGTTGAGTTACAAAGGGTTAAGTTACAAAATGATAATTGGAGTACTAATATAAAAGAAAAACCCTAGAAAACTCTTTTAAGAAAGTAAATCTGTAAGTTTATGAGATTAAACTGTAAAAAATCAAATTCAGGTATTGTGTTAATTTATTCGTATCGAATAAAATTTTATTGAGTGTAATGTCAGTACCTCTACTTTTAACTTTTAGATTTATATAATTCTAAAAATTTGTCGAAAGAAATTTTTCTCCATCTGTAACTTTATTATTATTTCTTATATGTTAACATTATAAATATTATTGAATTGATTGTACGTTATTTACATTAAAAACAATATTTTTATTTTATCTGTAAGAAAGTGAAAATACGTAAATTTTAAAAGATTTTTGTAACGATCATTCAATACGTTAAACTCAATAAATTAATAAAATATTGACTATAAAAAATTTTCCTACCAAATGGGAATATTTATGAAATTTTCTGGGACTTTTAGAGTGCAATATTTCGTATATTTTTATATCGCACCATTGCTTTTGATATATAGCATTCAAGACGAAATTTTAACCTTGTTTTTCATAGCATTTAAATCGTTCACTCATCATTTAACAACAACAACAACAAAAAAATTCGTGCCTGAACATAGAATAGATATTATCTATATAAAATAGAAAATCTATTCTATGTTCGTGTATCGGTGTAAGATTCTGTTGAAAACGTAAATATGCAACAAAATTGAAAAAGAAAGAACACACACTGTTAAAAATATCGTGAAAAATTGCCTCTGTTCTTAAAGGCTATCTATTTTCTGACCAATGAGAACGCTACATAAAAACTTATAGAGCGTTCTCATTGGTCAGAAAATAGATAGCCTTTAAAAACAGGGGTAATTTTTCACGTTATTTTAGGCAGCTTTCATTACAAAAGCTACCTATGCAGCCGTTCGGAGGAAAGCGATTTCAAAAAATTTTGGTATATTTTCATCGATCATGACCCCCAGACCCCGAAACCACACTCCGTTCAAAAGTTGATATATATATATACATACATATATATATATATATATATATATATATATCATATATATATGTATATATATATATATATATATATATATATATAACCAATAATTAAACATAACCTACCACCATCAAAAACCGTAATATTATGAATTAAAGCTGTAAGTATATAAAGATTAAATTAATTATAAGAATTATTATGGAAGAAAAATAAGAAAGTGGACATATATATATATATATATATATATATATATATATATCTGATCTTTGTCACACTGTAACTCTCGTATTTATGAACCGATTTGGATGAAACTCGATGTGTACATAGTACATACAAATGTCTCGACCGAGTTCGTTGGCCAGCTTCCTCCGCCATCTTGTTTCAAAATGGCGGCCATTTAAATTTTTTTTAAAAATTTAAAATTTGAAATGTGGTACCAAAAAATTTAAAATTGAAAAATATTTTTTTCTTATGTGTTTAACCTTGATACAAAGATTCCGGAGCTGTTTTTGTTTTGTCTATATCTTTAAAAATGGCTGAGTTATAGAACTTTTAATTTCTAGCGTGGCTGACATTTTGCAACGTCCTGATATTTGTAACGCGATAACAGGCGTATTCATGAACCGATATGGATGTACCTTGGTATGTACAAAGTACATACCAATGTCTCGACCGAGTTCGTTGGCCAGCTTCATCCGCCATCTTGTTTCAAAATGGCGGCCATTTAAAAAATTTTTAAAAATTTAAAATTTAAAATGAGGTATCAAGAAATTGGAAAATGAAAAAGATTTTTTTCTTATGTGTTTGACCTTAATACAAAGATTCCGGAACATATTTTGTTTCGTCTATATCTAAAGAAATGGCTGAGTTATAGCATTTTGAATTTTTATTGTGGCTGACATTTTGAAACGACCTGATTTTTGTCATGCGATAACAGGCATATTTATGAACCGATTTGGATGTAACTTGATTTGTACATAGTACATACCATAGTACATACCATAGTACACATTTATGTGTTTGACCTTGATACAAAGATTCTGGGGCAGTTTTTGTTTCGTCTATATCTTAAAAAATGGTTGAGTTATAGCACTTTGAATTTTTAGCATGGCTGACATTTTGAAACGATCTGATATTTGTCACGCGATAACCCACGTATTTTTAACCTATTTGGATGTAAGAAGGCATGTGGATAGTATATAGCAATGTCTCAACCAAGTTCACTGGCCAGCTTCATCCGCCATCTTGTTTCAAAATGGCGGCCCTTAAATTAAAAAAAATTATATTTAAAGTGAGGTGCAAAAAAATTAGAAATTGAGAAAGGTTTCTTTCTTAAGTATTTGACTTTGATATAAGGATTTCGGAGCATTTTTTGTTTTGACTTTATCTTAAAAAATGTCTCAGATATAGGAGTTTGAATTTCTTTATGTGGGTGACATTTTGAAAAATCTGATTTTTTTCCTGCGACAGCACTCGTATATATCAACCGATTCCGATGTGAGTGAGCATGTGCACAGGAATGACTAAGGCCTCGACCAAGTTCACTGGTTAGCCTCATCCACCACGCTGTCTTAAAATGGCAGGCACTTCAAGATATCACCGAATTTGGAAACCAAATATAAGTTACTTTAAATAAAATCAGCTTGGATAAAGCAGACTAATTTCTCGATATTCTCATTCATAATGATTTAGTGTTGATAAAAATTAGTATTGAATCTTCTATAATCGGTTTCCACTAAATTGAGCTTCGTGTGTTTCAATAATATAAGCTAGCATTTTAAAAATAAGGAATGTGAAAGCTACCTCTTCCTCCCGACACTGGCCGGAAGGACTTTTTAACATTGCAATAAGGTAAATACTCAATAATAAAAATATTACTAGGATGGGGAGTTTCTTCCCCATTGTCACTAAAGGCGCTACGATCGCAATCGCATTACCATTACGCCCTATGGGAATGTACGATCTTGTATGTTAATGTATGCTATGGCATAACGGTCTATCAAGCCTACGAGATCTGTGAGGCACATAGTTCGCACAACGTGTTCATTGGTTGGTCACTGCTGATTGGTTGACTCTTATGATTTAACGACTGGTAAGCCAACGTCTATGACGATAAAACCATAATGTAAATGGACTTTTTGGGTGTCAGAGAGAGTGGCGGAATACAGGCAGTGCAGTGTTATTGGTCGATACAATTTTTGACAAAAACGGATCGCTAAACTTTTTGCCGAACAAGCCACTACCGCCAAGCTAATATTTGTCTCATTAAGTTGTCTCTATATGAGAGTAG
The DNA here is from genome assembly GCA_963932465.1 of Maratus speciosus. Taxonomy (NCBI): domain Eukaryota; kingdom Metazoa; phylum Arthropoda; class Arachnida; order Araneae; family Salticidae; genus Maratus; species Maratus speciosus. Next base: position 487,697,402 of record OZ010796.1, on the reverse strand, counting down.
CAACATATGCACAGGGAGCGCAGACTGTGCTTAAACGGACGTTTTGTCTAAATTCTGGCAAACCTACATTCCAAAACTTAGGAGACAAGTTAACACACATTATCTTGGTGATAACATAGATAAACATACAAGATCGGACACTCTCATGGAGAGTAATGGTAATGCGATTGCGATCGTAACGCCTTTGGTGACAATGGGGAAGAAACTCCCATACTTGTAATATTTTTATTATTGGGTATCTACCTTACTGTGATCTTTCTTTTTTTAATGTTGCATGTTTACGTTTTCAATAGAATCGTACACCGATATATGAACATAGAATAGATATTATATTCTATATATCTAATATCTATTCTATGTTCATGCACGGATATACATATATATATTTTTTTTTTTACATGATGAGTGAATGATTTAAGTGCAACGAAAAACAAGGTAAAATTTTCGTCTTGAATATTTTATATCAAGTAAATATGATATAATTGGATTTAAAGCTACATAAAGCAATGGTGCGATATAAAAATATACGAAATATGTCTACAAGTCCCAGAAAATTTCATAATTATTCCCCTTTGGTAGGAAAATTTTTATAGCCGATGTTTTATTAATTTATGAAGTTTAACGTATTAAACAATCGTTACAATAATCTTTTAAAATTTACGCATTTTCACTTTCTTACAGATAAAATAAAAATATTGTTTTTAATGTAAATAACGTACAAACAATTCAATAATATTTATAATATTAACATATAAGAAATAAATAATAAAATTACAGGGAGAGAAAAGGTCCTTTAAGCAAATTTTTAGAATTATATAAATATAAAAGTTAAAAATAAATAGAGGTACTGACATTACACTCAATAAAATTTTATTCGATATGAATAAATTGACACAATACCTGAATTTCTTTTTTAGAATTTAATCTCATAAACTTACATATTTACATTCTTAACAGAATTTTCTAGGGTTTTACTTTTATATTATTACTCTAATTATAATTTTGTGAGTTAAAGGTGAACAATACCGGGTACGATAATAATAATACAAAAAGAAAAAAGAAAAGTGCCCAGCTAAACTGATGGCATTGAGCTCACAGACTATTCACACTAATTGTATATTATACTCTTTTTAAAGAATAATGCCACTCAAAAAATAAGTGAAGGGGAATTAGCCCCCGTTTCCCCCTTTATACTTAACCAGTAAACCTCCAAATATAATCAGGGAAGCTCCTTATCATAATAAACCGGTATACCAAATTTGAAGCAAATCGAATAATCTTGCAAAAAAAAAACATTTATCTAAATTAAGGGGGTGGACTAACCCCCCTTTATCCTTAACCAATTAATCGCCAAAACGAATCAGGGAAGCTCCTTAACATAATAAACCGGTATACCAACTTCGGAGCAAATAGAATCATTCTGCATGAAAAACCCATTTATCTAAATTAAGAGGGGCGGGCTAACCTCCCTTTTCCCCCTTTACCCTTAACCAATGAACCCCAAAACTAATCAGGGAAGTTCCTTAACATAATAAACCGGTATACAAAATTCGGAGCAAATCGAATCATTCTGCATGAAAAACACATTTATCTGAATTAAGGGGGGTGGACTAACCCTGTTTTTCCCCCCTTTATCCTTAACCAATGAACCCCCAAAACTAATCAGGGAAGTTCCTTAACATAATAAACCGGTATACCTAATTCGGAGCAAATCGAATCATTCTGCATGAAAAACACATTTATCTGAATTAAGAGGGTGGACTAACCCCGTTTTCCCTCCTTTATCCTTAACCAATGAACCCCCAAAACTAATCAGGGAAGTTCCTTAACATAATAAACCGGTATACCAAATTCGGAGCAAATCGAATCATTCTGCATGAAAAACCCATTTATCTGAATTAAAAGGGGGTGGACTAACCCCGTTTTTCCCCCTTTATCCTTAACCAATGAACTCCCAAAACTAATCAGGGAAGTTCCTTAACATAATAAACCGGTATACCAAATTCGGTGCAAATCGAATGATTCTGCATGAAAAACCCATTTATCTGAATTAAGGGGGTGGACTAACCCTCTTTTCCCCCCTTTATCCTTAACCAATGAACCCCCAAAACTAATCAGGGAAGTTCCTTAACATAATAAACCGGTATACCAAATTCGGAGCAAATCGAATGATTCTGCATGAAAAACCCATTTATCTGATTTAAGGGGGGTGGACTAACCCCGTTTTTCCCCCTTTACCCTTAACCAATGAACCCCCAAAACTAATCAGGGAAGTTCCTTAACATAATAAACCGCTATACCAAATTCGGAGCAAATCGAATCATTCTGCATGAAAAACACATTTATCTGAATTAAGGGGGGTGGACTAACCCCGTTTTTCCCCCTTTATCCTTAACAAATGAACTCCCAAAACTAATCAGGGAAGTTCCTTAACATAATAAACCGGTATATCAAATTCGGAGCAAATCGAATCATGAAAAACCCATTTATCTGAATTAAGGGGGTGGGGTGTGGACTAACCCCGTTTTTCCCCCTTTATCCTTAACCAATGAACTCCAAAAACTAATCAGGGAAGCGCCTTATCACAGTGAACCTAGGAAAAAATTTTGAAGCAAATCGGATGTTTCTATCAAGAGTTATCGCGTTACGTACATACGTACGTACGTACATACATACATACATACATACATACATACATACATACAGAACGGGCGGGCACATTAGCTCTCAGGCTTTGATAGCCTGTGAGCTAAAAAGCAGCTAAATAAGTAAAGCATAAATAGATCGTCTGCCTCTCTCGCTACCTCTGCTTCGTTTTAGGAAAGAATAGATATTCAAAATATAGAGCGTAAACATATTTCTTCAACATAGGTAAATTTCGGAAGCTTGTTAATTCTTCCCCCTTGTCGGTAGTGACGCTAGTACTGTTGCCATTACAGATTTTGCCGTAAATGTCCCATCTTGTATGTTAATCTATGACTCGTCTAATCTAGGGAGCCTAGATATCGGAGAGGCGACATACAGGCTATAACATTTGATTGGTTGAGACGATTCTCGACAAATGCGACACTGTTATTATCGCCAGGCAAATGCTTGTTAACTTCTCATACTCTTATAATCGAACTCCTCCAGACGAGTATACCCAAGTTCTGGAATAGGAAATGCCTAGTTTGGAAAAACGCGTCTGTCAAAGCACAGTTTAAACTCGTGTGTTTTTTCTCTCATGCATAGACGCCCTAGCACCGCCCCTTGAATGCTAGGCCTGGGCGCTGACACAAAAAAATGGCGGCTATCGTAGCACGACCAACAATATACAAGGCCAGTTTATGACGTTTAAAACGTCACATGGAGTGGATCATTTTTACACGGCGATTGCTACAAAGCAGTGCGTCCATCGCTTTGTGCCAATCGCTATGTAAAGATGATCCAATCCACTCCGTGTGGCGCTTTAAAATTCATAGTCCAAGAGCCGGCAGCACAAAAACCTATGTTATCAAGCACAAGAAAAAAACCTTTATTTTACGGAAGAGTAGAAGTAGGGGAATCCAATGATTCATGTCTACCGGAAGTGAAGTGGTGCATAAGCCAAAAATGAATACCACCAGTGGTCGACTCGTAGGTTTATCATTGTGTTTTCCTGCTCTCAGTCCTCTATGTTTTCATATCTTTGTTTTTAGGACAAAGACAATGAAAAACCTACTAGTCAACCACTAGTGGTATTCATATTTGGCTTATGCACCACTTCACTTCCGGCAGACACGGATCATTAGATTCCCCTACTTCTACTCTTCCATAAAATAAAGGTTTTTTTATTGTGCTTGATAACATAGGTTTTTGTGCTGTCGGCTCTTGGACTATCATGAACTTGACTTATATGTCGTTGGACGCGGTCGTAGGCGGATTTTATTAATCATTGATACGATCCCCTGAATTTAGACACCATTTTCAAAAGTTTTCTTTAAAATATTAATCTCAGAACAATAAAGTTGAAAAAGTTTTAAAAATTATTTGTCCGCAAATTAAAGGGGCCATACAAGCGCTGCAAAAAATCCGCCTACGACAGCCGCCATTTTTTGTGTCAGCGCTAGAGGTCTGCACGGGCTCGGGCTTGGCCCGAGGCCCGTACCCGGCCCGGCGGAATGAAGGCGAATTTTCAAACGGGCCGGGCCGGGCCGGCAAAAAAAGTAATCGGGCCTGTCGGCCCGATATAAGAATTTAAGCGAAGCAGATAAAATACAAGCCATTTTCAATGAATATGATTTTCTCGAGAGGTATAAATGTGCGTCACGAGCCGATGCGAGTTTAATAACATCAATACAGAAATGTAACATGTATATCGTAGAGATCGGCGTCTTACAGTTACAAGATGTCTGATTTCGAGTTTAATTTTTTTTTCAGTAGACTTGTGCCGGGACGGAACTGGTCTTAATCAATCTCAGGATGTGTAGAACAGTCATCGTGTTTTGTAGTATTAATAGTGATAATGAACTTCTCTTAACAGTATCTTTGGAAATATACCTTAAGGTGGTTCTCATATTCACTGCTCAACAATGCGAAGCTTTCAGACACATTTTCTGACAAAATTTTTAGCTTTAAAGGCATAAAATTGACAGTCCTGCCTATTGAAGGCATTTGGAAACGAATAGCTTTTCCCATATTTGATAAATTACTTATAGAGATAACAGAGAGATTCCTGCCACGTGACTGTACGTTTTTCTCCTTTCCTGTGCTATCGCTTCCGGAAATTCGATTCAAAACGCTAACTTTGACAGTATTTTCTGAAAGATATATTGCTTTTATGTATGAAAAAAAACGACATTTACATAGCTTCTGAATAAGAATATCTGCCAATCTTATGCGTTTCCGAAAAGAAAAGAATTCATAAATGTGTCGAAATGTAGCTCCTTGGATTTGAGAAAAGCCTTAAAAATGAGAGAAATATTTTCACAAATATACTTTTTATTATACCAGCTTCAAAAGTTATCATGTTTTTAATCCTTTATTCTGAAATACATTAATCTTTTAATGAATCCTTATTTCCATTTTGAAATGTCTGTAGACACGATGACTAAAACACTGTAAGTAATTGTTAATGTTTACTATCGTGTGTTTTCTGTTTTGCGAACATCATAGTAATGTAAAATATACTGTAAAATGTTCCCATAAATATGTATGTAGTATTCATTAAAAGAATCTTAATTGTACGTTGAGAAAAAACTTTTTTTTTTTTTTTTTTTTTTTGTAGAAATTGTGTCGGGCCGGGCCTGTTTTCATTGATTTTTGTACGGGCCGGGCCGGGCCAGGCCGAGAACTCTAAAAATGCAAACGGGCCGGGCCGGGCTCGGGCCGAACTTCCAATTTTTACACCGGGCCGGGTCGGGCCAAGATAGCTTTCGTTCGGGCCCGGCCGGGCTCGGGCCTGGAAATTCCGGCCCGTGCAGACCTCTAGTCAGCGCTCAAACCTGGTTTTCAGTGGGAAGTGCGGAGAAGTGCTCCCTACACTGTTAAAAATATCGTGAAAAATTACCTCTGTTTTTAAAGGCTATCTATTTTCTGACGAATGAGAACGCTTCATAAACGACTATGGAGTGTTCTTATTGGTCAGAAAATAGATAGCCTTTAAAAACAGAGATAATTTTCGCGATATTTTTAACAGTGTAATCTAATGGTTTTATTACACGAGGGGTCAAAGACGCTTCAGATTCCGGGCGTCTCCATGTTATTCCTATGCCTGCAGGGGAGTCGCTTGGAGAGCGACCGTCTTTTTTCTGTCGGAGCATCTTTGACGCTCGAAACGAGGCGAGTCGCCAGTAACAGCCAATCAAATGCTTGGAAATCTGATAATAGAAAAGCCTATTCCGACAGCCAATGAAATGCTTGGAAAAGACGGACCGTGAGGCGGCTGTTGTCGCTAGACGCCTGGGATTCCAAGCGTCTTTGAGTCCTCGTGTAATAACACCATAATAGAATTCGTCCAGGAACGTACTGTCAAGTTCTGGAATATGAGTTGCCACAGATTGGACAAAAGTTTTACTTTGAAAATGCACCTTGCGCATCTGTCGCCGCTCTCTTATAGAGACACTCTATGTATGTTACTGGACTTCACTAGCAAATTTAAAGCGTTGCGAATTTATTTGACGAGATAACCTGAATAGGTCCTATCTTTTGATCTGTTGCCGATACCCCTAGTAAAATTCAAGGTGTGTCACTCCGCTAATCTTAAACCTTGGAGGATTTTATTCGTTCAATGAATCTGCACACGTAGAGTGCAGTTTCTTAATGTCTGAATTCATTTTTATTCTCTCACTGTGTTGTATTTTGATTTCTGGTTTAAAAATACTAATTTATCATTAAACATCTGTAATTTATCGGAAAATTTCATACTACTAACATGTACTTCGCATGGATTAACATGTTCATTTTTGGTGACATTATGTAATTTTAGTGAACTAGTGTGTGTAATGTGATAAACTGTTCGAAAGCTGGACGCCAATGAACGTCGGTAAGTGTTTACAATATTCTACGATTTCATTTCATAAAAATTTATTGCTTTTAATGAATATTTGATGCTGAACTTATTTCAATATACAACATGTGTAGACCATTTATGTGGAAAGTAAAGTAAGTTTTTTTTTTTTTCCTAGTTTATATTTAGTTTACCTAGATACATTTTGTGCTTACGTGATCAATGATCTGTGTATTTAATTTATTCCGAAATTTTCAACTAGCGGAAAGGAATTTGTGTTTTAAGATGTAAACTGTGAATTGCATTGCGACATTATTTATACAACAATGTTTCATCGAAGCCTTTACCCTCCCGGGGAATTTCGCTCGGGAATGAGGGAATCATTGTTGTAGGTAGAACTAAAGACACGGGATTGAGGGGTTGATTTTGCAATAAGCCAATGCCTTATAATAAATGAAAGCTTTTACTGACAATCCTATGTTTATTTTTAATGTTTAATAATTGGAAGATGCATAGTTTGTTATTTTATAAAAATCATTCGCTAATAAACTTAAGATTGAATTTCAGCATCCAAGGGGGCATGGGCCCTTTCCGGACTCTTGTCGGTGCCCATGAGGGAGGGGTACTGACATAATAACATGTGTATCTCTGATTTGTAAAAGGAATAGAAATTTCTCCGGTAGAAGATTTTTCGTTAAACCATTCATGAATTAATCGCTGCTTTTAGAAAACTTTGCAAGAATAAACATGCTATTTTAATTGACAAATTTTTCCCAAAAATTGGTGTATTCCACTTCAAAATGGACGATTCACATAATGAGAAATTTTTAACAGCCTGTAAATCTGCTTCCTCCCTGTAGAAAGTGGCAATGGTGTGACATTAAGGCTGTTTTCCAAGCTTTCATCTTTTGAAAGGATATTTTTACATGTGTATAAATTTCAGATTAATAAAAGCGATCCGGTTGGCTTTTTTTTTTTCAGATTGTTTTATATTATTAAGCCATCGTTAGTGAATTGTTACTATTATATGACGCGCTTTAAGTTGGTGTAAAACTTTCAATTTATCAACATTTTAGGAGAATTATTTTTATATGCAAGTAAAAAAATAGCGAGTTTAAATGTGCTTTAGAATGTTTAAATTAAAATTTTGTCATCATAAATGAGAATTAATGTGATCTGGATGATATTTGAATGATCGATTTGCGACTACGGAAGAAAGTAGGATTTAACGAGAGAGCAGCTTTAAATATACTTTGTTGAAAAACAGCAAACAAATCAAGTGTATAACTTGAAAATAAGCTCTTTTTTTCCGTCTTTATGTTGCTAATGCATTTCCCTAAGATCTGTAACTATTAATATTTTACCGAAAGATGTTTCCTTGTTTGAGAGAAATCTTCTTGAAACGAAATATTTCTTTTTTTAACTTCAACATTGAATAGTAGTTAAATACGTGATCGTATAAGAAATAGTTTTGTTTTTTGAAGTCTTCAAGTTTTATTTGTCGTTGTTAATTTAATGTTAATTGTCGTTGATCAATGTTGTTTTCTACTTGGTTAAAAAGAAACAGTATAAAACTATTCTTATTGAATGATTAAAGGTTTTAACTGTACATGAAATTATTTTAAGAAACATTTTAGAATAGTGTAATTATTGACCCTTAATATGTTAATGTATGATATTGATGCAGTACGCTTCAAAATGTGTTTTCTAGTTTTTAAATATTTTCAGAGGCATCAAAGTTAAAATATCATTGCCTTTCTAAAATTTGGGAAATTTTTGAAGCATTCTATGGTAATATCGTATGTAGACATTCTGATGGTGGAATCACTTTGTTTTTATAATGAATTGAGTAACATGTAATACGGCAAGAAAAAAAAAGTCATGCAAGAGATCGATCTATGGGTATAACCAACCCATCGCCCCAAAATCACCTGTTGAATTTTATTTAAGGGGGTCCGGGACACAAGAATCTTAAAATTTTCCTAAATTTTTTTATTACATTTAAAATTTGTTTTTTTTTCTGCTTAAAATTAAGTTTCAATCATGTTTCTATCTTAATTAGAACAAGAAATATTCATTTTTAAGTTTTGGTTTGTTTTCAAAATGTAGCTTTCAAGCAGTGGTTGTCATGAAAACGACTTTTTGCGAAAATGCGCTTTTCTTCATGATGGGTTTGTTCACCATTTCACGCATTTAAATTGTTATAAGTCAAGAACCGTTAAAGATAAATGGTTCAAACGTGAAACATCTCTCTTTCAATTGTTTCTTTAATTTTGATGCAGCAAATTTGAAAATACTTTTGAATGATTTTTTTTGTCATTTTTTTCAAATTTTTATTTCAATATTTTTAATTTTTATTTAAATTAATATTTAAAATGCTGAATCTAAATTAAAACTTATATATTTCTTATAAAATATAAAAATTGAAATTCTATAAATATTTTGAGTTGCAACGATTTTAAACGACTCCACTTTTTAAATAAAATTTAAATTAAAATCTACCCTATCTATATAAAATCCTAATGAAACGAATATATGAAACGGAAGTATGAATCGACTGATTAAACAACTGATTATGTTTCACGGCGATTTCTCCAAAAATATGGAATACTTTGCGATGAAATTAACACCAAAATCAATATTGATCCGCAGATTTCAAAACTGGTATTAGAATTTTTAAAGTCAAATTAGTTTTCGAAATATTAATTTTTTTTTCTAATTTTATATACATTTTTCTAATGATGGCAACTCAAATTTTAATCATATATATATTATATTTCAGAAAAGGTTGACATGGTAACCCGGCTATTGTTGTTTATTTGAATATAAATGTTTATTTACTTTTATTTCTTTTTACAAATTATATAAATTATTTTGTTCTATGATTATTATTTTTTTATTTCTTTTAGACAATAATAGAAAATAATTAAATACTACTTAGTTATTCCGTCGATCAATTTCGCCAAATTATATAAATCGCCAAAACACTCGCCAAATTATACAAATTGACATAATTTTTATTTTAAATAACGAAAGAACAAATAAATTAGTATAACATTAATAAATATACGAATAAAACTTCGAAATAAAAATCACTTGACGTAAACACGTGTAACTTGCTTAAAGTCAAGTGAATGTGACATTTACGATCAACCATTATTGGCATTTAATCTTATAGTTTGGCGATAAATTTTTGGTCGTCGGGATATCTAAGGAATACCAAAAATGCATATGTAACTGGTATTTCAAAACGAGGTTTTCGCCAAATTTTCGTAAAAAAGTAAAAATCACGCCAAACCTGCGGTGCATATCTGGCCAAATATGACCACTCGAAAAAAAAAAGCTAACTGGCGAGTTAAAAAAAAGCTATTGGCGAGATTTGCATCCTGCTAGCGTAACAGTACCTAGAATTCTTTGCGACCATGACAACTTCTATGTAGTTCTATTCGAAAAAAAAAAAATTTAGATTTTCTAATCAAAATGGAAAACTTACGGTCCCATATAGGGGCGATTTTTTTCTGGCGCCAATGTCATATACGGAACGGGCACGTAACTGGCGCCAAAGTATCGTTATTTTGCTTGATATGGTAAGCCGGATGTTGCTGTTTATGCTGTTGATGCATTCCCCAAATTGGCGTCGTTAAAAAATCACGCCAATATGGGACGTATATGACATCTTTGCCAAACTTTCATATGACGACGAAGGGATCAGACCGTATTTGTTTATGGCAGTTGACGACTTGAACTATTATGATATAGATGAAATGATGGCGAAAGAATAATATTTGACGACTTATCACCTGTGCCTGGCTAACATTAAAGTACCAAAATGGCACCTAGAGTATAAAAAGCGAAGTGGTCCGCCTGGAACTGTTGATGATAGTCACATGACTTAGGCTATTGTTATAGATTGTTTTAAAATACCGGGAGACAAAGACTCTTATACTTAATTTATTTTATTTTAGCTTCTTTTCAAATGTTTAACTGATCCTCTTTAATCAAAAACGAAAACAACCATTGGATGCCTTAACAAGCAACTGATTCGCCCTTAAATTTTTGCAATAAAAGGGAATTGAACGGAAACCCGTTTACAGGGAGATCTGCAGAGCTTTTTTCAGTATAATTCAATCTTCTCTAATATTTTTAAAACCCGTCAGATTAGCGTGTTTTTAGATTCTGCGGTGTTTGAACGGGGGTTGACGAGCATAGCTTGCAGGGGGCAGAGCCCCCTAGTATATATATAAGGCTGAATCCATATCAACTCAGGCAGGGGGGTTACCTTCATAGTCTCAGAAGTTTTTGAATTGAACATATGTTAAAATTTAAGAAAAAGTAAGATACTTGTATATTTTCATTTTGCCCCAAAAAATTCCTGGCCCGAGATACAGGCCGCCAAAGATGACATCCCTGGCATCCTTTCTCATTCGCGATTTTCGATAAACATTATAAAGTGCTCTATCTCTAGAACGGTGCAAGATATTTTGTTGCGGTTTATTTTATTTTAAAGATAATATTCTTCTATTTAAAATGATACACCCAATTTTGAAAAATGTATTCAACTTTTCTTGTGGCAGCCTTTTGAAAAAAAATTTTCTTTTTCAAAATGCCAATCCCGAAAATTTTTTTTTTTTTTTTTTTTTTTTTTTTTTTTTTTTTTTTTTGCTGTTGATCAATACCATTGGGAACTACCTTCACTGTAAAGGAGAACTTCCACTTTTGAGTTTAACAAATTTTAGAAATGTTTAAAAAATTCAGAGAAGTTTACAGGAACTGTATATATACAGTTCCAGTAAAAGTCACTGAATTTTTGCTTATTTGTATCATACTTGTAAGGATAAGCCTACTATATATCTTAAACCAGTTAGAAATTGCAATATGAAATGTGGCAAATGAGGTGCGTGCGTACTATAACTAGTTTTATAAATATTCAGATCTTTGTGCAATAAGTTACACTCTTGGGCAAAAAGGGCATGAATACAAAATTTACTGTAATTCCATATATTAAATTCAGTAATACGGAAGTAATATGAATTCATCTTAAAAGGACTTAATCGCCATTGCAACCTAGAATCATTACCTATCATGGTATATCATTGAATCAATTATGTATTATGGAATTTTTAAATTGAATGAAGAAAACTTTTATTAATGTCTTTTATGTTTTAATTTGATTTTCATAGCATTTGAAGTGATACATACTTTATTTTCAATACCGAACATAGTAAAACAATCTCAATAACATATATCAATTACACAGCAATACAAATTATATTAATACAAGTTAGAGTTCAGACAGATGGGCAGACAAATCGAATCCATAAAGACTTTCAACTATGTTGGAAATTGTTAAAAACACATAAATAGGTCGGAATTTGACTTTTAGAAATTTATGTCAATAGACGGAAGCATACTTGAATACTTTCATACAACCCTGTATTTTACCTACTATCTTTATATACATGCCACTATTTAGCTAATATTTAATTAAGATTGAAACATCCTTAAAACCAGTGAAATCAAACTTCCAGAGATTATCATCCATAGACGCCCATGTATCTAATTCTTTGCGTGGACCCGTATATCATTTTATCTATATTCTCCAAACATATCTTAGTATACTAAATGTAGTTCAGTGTAAAAATGCATAACTCATTTAAAAATCACCTTTAAGCTACTTTCATTCATACTCAGTAAACCCTTAAGATTTCTTTTGTGTAGCCCTGTATATGATCTACAGCATTTATGCACACAACGTAATATGGAAAAATTTAGTTAAACTTAAAAACTCAAACACAACTAAAAATGCACCTCCAGCAATACCCTTACGATTTCTTTTGTGTAGCCTTGTATATGATCTACAGCCTTTATACACACAACGTAATATGGAAATATTTAATTAAACTTAAAAACTCATATCGCAACTAAAAATGCACCTCTAGCAATCATTGCTAATGTACAGTATTTCCAATAAGGTAAAGTATCCGAAATCTTTTGTGTGTCCCTGTAAAAACTATGCACTTTCTATGACACAGGAAGTAATTTTTTGTAAACCTCTGCAATAAAGTATGTATCACTTCAAATGCTATGAAAATCAAATTAAAACATAAGACATTAATAAAAATTTTCTTCATTCAATTTAAAAATTCCATAATACATAATTGATTCAATGATATACCATGATAGGCAATGATTCTAGGCTGCCATGGTGATTAAGTCCTTTTAAGATGGATTCATATTACTTCCGTATTACTGAATTTAATATATGGAATTACAGTAAATTTTGTATTCATGCCTTTTTGCCCAAGAGTAGAAACTAGTTAATACTATGCACGCACCTCATTTGCCACATTTGATATTGCAATTTCTGACTTGTTTAGGATATATAGTAGGCTTATCCTTACAAATATGATACAAATAAGCAAAAATTCAGTGCCTTTTACTGGAACTGTATATATACAGTTCCTTTAAAATTCTCTGAATTTTTTAAATGTTTCTAAAATTTGTTAAGCTCAAAAGTGGAAGTTCTCCTTTACAGTGAAGATAGTTTCCAATGGTATTGATCAACAGCAAAAAAATCAAAATTTTTAGGATTGGCATTTTCAAAAAAAAAATAAAAAAAATTTTTCAAAAGGTTGCCACAAGAAAAGTTGAATACATTTTTCAAAATTGGGTATATCATTTTAAACAGAAGAATATTATCTTTAAAATAAAAAAAAAACCGCAACAAAATATCTTGCACCGTTCTAGAGATAAGCACTTTAAAATTTTTATCGAAAATGGCGAATTGGAAATGGTGCCCGGGATGCCATCTTTGGCGGCCTGTATCTCGGGCCAGGAATGTTTTTGGGCAAAACCAAAATATACAAGTATCTTATTTGTTATTGAATTTTAACATATGTTCAATTCAAAAACTTCTGAGACTATGAAGGTAAGATTTTTTCTTTGGCTGCCTGAATTGACATGGATCATACCATAGTTTTATCATGTGATTTTATTTAGAAATGATATGGTTAACAATCACAAATTTTCAAAATTTTAACTCAATAAATAAAAATTATTTGAAAATGTGCCCCGGACTCTCTTAATTTTTTGCAAGAAAATTAAAAATATTCATATAATTCAAAATTAAAAATATTCATATAATTCAAGAAAATTAAAAATATTCATTATACCATAGATTTCAACAAAAAAAAAAAGGAATACAACTGCAAGATTTATTTCCACACGTCCAGCTCGGTATCGGGATTATGGCAGCTTATATGATCTGATTAAGACCCGACCGTAGTTACCTATTATTCATAGTTGCTCAAATAAACATTCACTTTGTTTCTACTTAGCCCGTGCTGAAAGTAAACTAAATTCCAACAGATCTGTTGCTTAAATAAACATTCACTTTGTTTCTACTTAGCCCGTCCTGAAAGTAAACTAAATTCCAATACAGATCTGATTCTTATAATTTAATATTGCGACGTTCCAAAGGCACTCTCTCAGTACACTTACATGCCGTGACATACAGGTTGAGAAAAGAATCTAGAGTAGTACGTACCCTAAAATTCTATTTGAATTCGATTTAACTCGAAAGGAAATTAATACCATATTTTAAAGCGCTTATCGAAAAAGAAGTATTGTAATTTTCAGACAACGTGAAAAATTGTCCAGCCGAAGGTTTGAACCATGGACTTTTGTATTAAGCTGCCAACGCTCTATCAACTTCAACTAACCTGGACAAATCTGGTGGACACAATTAACTCGGACAACTTTTTAATGACATCGGTTCTGCTATCTGAAACTGCTCAACAGAATACATCGTAGGTAATAACTCCGAGAAAACGTTGGATACGTAATTGCACTTCACTAATTTAAAACAATTATTGTAATTGGTATATAAATCATACGAGTTGTAATTTTCAAACTGGTTCAAATCCTGGCCCGGACAGTTTTTCACTCAGTTGGAAAATTACAGCTTGTATGATATATTCACCAATTAGAATAACTGTATTAAATTAATGAAGTATCAAACCATAATCTACAATCATATCTTAATGATAATTAAATCGAACTGATTTCATAATTCGTAAAAAGATATAATAATTATATATACTTATTCCTGTTAACTTATATATTCTTCATCTGAGAAACTTGTTCTTTTGGAAAATCGGGTCTACCCGAACCACGAGTGTCCCAAACCAAAAAAAGTAGGGGAGAGTGGGGAGGATGGGACACTTTTTACAAAAATAAGAAAATCAACTTTGTTTTACACAAAAACAAAAATTTCGATATATAGAATACAAAATGAAACACTTTCTAATGTTCTTGAACAATATGGAAACATAATTTGCAGACACAATTTTATAAATAAAGAGGTACTTTTCGGTTAGCCGGGCGCCAGTGTTATGCATGCATGTATGTATGTGTATATACATGTATACATATATGTGGATATATATGTATATATGTACAATATATGTATACCTATATGTATATATACATATATATGTATGTATATATATATAACACTGGCGCCCGGCTAACCGAAAAGTACCAATAAAGAAATTGTAAATTTCAAAATGTGTCCCGTACCTCCCCACTAAGAGGGAGGTATGGAACAGCTATAAATCAGTGTATAATAAGGCACAAATGTCTAGTGATGGCTATATGTACAGTCTAACAAAGATTGTAGGTTGATAATGTCTGTGCTACAATATCAAATTCCAGTACCTTCATCACTGGAAGAAAAATTCAGGATTGTCAGTGAGATGACATTAAAAAATCATCAGTTCAATTTATTTACATTTTGAAGTAATTTAATATATTTATAATGTTATAATTAATATACTACCCTCTAAAAATATTTGCATATTAGCAATTTACATTCATCTTATTAAAAAGAAGGAATTAGACATGTCCCATTCCTCCCTTTGCTGGCATGTCCCATTCCTCCCTCTACCTTCTTTTATGTTAAACTTCTTGTATAGACAAAAATGCTGCTTTTAGGCATAGTTTAAATTATGGATAATATACAGTATAATATTCCATAAATAGGGAAAGTATTACATCTACACATAAACAAGTCATTAATATACAGAACGCATAAAAAGTATATGAAGCAAATTTACTTTTGGTTCTTGAAATAATTTTTTTCTTTATACAATCGCAAGCTTACGCAGATAAGCTACTTTTTTTCAACTGAAGATTTGGGGTACCATTGCTTCATCTAATGTGTGATTGATGAACTGTTTAGAATGATACATAGAAAAAAACCTACTGTCCCATTCCACCCCACTCTCCCCTACTAAAATCTCAAACTAAATTTAAATATATAGCATATTATCTATATTTAAATTTCTACTTTACTAAGTTATAAATTATAAAATGGTTATTTTTTTATTAAAACATATTTAATGTTAATATCCTAAAAACAAACTTTTAAGTAAGTTTACTTCAATAAATTTAAATGCAAAATATTAAATAATTGAAAGGATGTGTATATTTAAAAATTACACACTCGTTATTGAGTTTGTCTTCCATTATTTAACTACATTGTTAATTATTAATAAATGCCTATGATTATTGGTTGTCATAAAGTAATAAAATATAAGTTTTGTTTTTGTTTGAAACTTACACACACACACACATGTATGTTTGTTAGCATCGTGTTTCTATACGCAATTTATATTTATGTATGAGTGTGTATGTATGTGTTTCTATACACGTATAACACGTAATTATATATATTTATGTATCTGTTAACTTAAAAAACAATTGGACATTTTCGTTTTCGGCCGAAAATAGGAAGATTACCGAAATTCGGTTTCGGTCTTAAAAACCTGTTTGGTCGATCCTTACTTTTTATTATCTATATTATATATTCTATGATATATATAAAATTAAAAAATACATTTTATTATTCTAGTATTGCAGTATACCTTGGGTCCCATTAACTCATTTGCCAGGGTCCCGCGCGACGTAGCGCCTACACGTATCGCGTACCCTGATTTGAAAGATATATTGAAATCAAAAATTAGAGGGGGGGAAAACAAATTACACTGTTGCAGAATTTAAAGTATATTTCTATGTATGTGTTTAGTTAATATAATACATGCATTGATTTAAATTTTAACAGGGAATCAATTTCGAACATATAGAAAATCTCATTTAGCGGCATTGTCCTTTAAAAAAACTATAAACAGCCATTCAGGGTAACTTTGATCCATGGGGTGTAACTTTGCACCACTGCCTAATTTTCTATATGTTTGACTTCAAAAAGCTGGATAAACTCCAATGCCACACTCTCTTGGCAAGCTTATAAACTGGGCCTTCTACTCTTTATTTTAGAACATAAATTGGCAACATGATACGCAATTAATTGCATCATTCATTTATTATTGTGAAGTACTGTTTTCAAGTTAATTTTGAATGCTGTTTTGAAGTTGTTGTAATCCAATTAAATTTTTATAGTAAGTAACAATATACTCATTTATCAGACATATTGTTATCTAAATGTTATAAATGTGTTATTATTTTGCGATTAGGTATTTACTAATAGTCAGTAAAATGTAAAATTAGAAGGCACTGCCATTTTATCTTATTTTCAGTATAACTTTGAGCCGGCTCAAAGTTAGGCATAGGTTTATTGTTTACTGATAAATACTATATAATTTTCTGTGCGTAAAAACTATGTAAAATAATGATTAAAAAAATCTCAAACAAAAGAGATTATATCTTATGGTTATACGAAAATGCCATTTTCTTGTCAAAAATTCCCCATATGTGCACGTATATTATATATGAATGCCGAAAGTATGCATTGAATATACCAGGTAAATATATTCAAATATGTGTAAAATACATAATTCATTTAAAGACGTTATTTGGTGCTGAGCTACTCAAATCTGACATCCTATACATTCGACCAGGCATGCCAGTTTGGTCTCAAAATTTAATCCGACATTTTAAATTCATACCGAAAATTTCCAAAGAATTTTTACATTCTGTGATCGTTAAATCTCTTATTAAAGCATAAAATACTATTCTTTATTTCTGGTATGGACACTAAACTTCTGAATAAGTATGGAGGTCAAACTGGCAACCCTGCATTCGACATTTTTTATTCTTGTTTGATTAATACTAATACTAGTATGTACTACTGTAACTATGGCTATATTATTGAGTTAAAACATTGAAAATTGTTTTTCACTGCATTTTTATGTTTTATGTGAACAATAAAGTTCATTTTTGCTAAATATTCATGGTTTTCTTCCACTCTTATGCATAATATTCGTTGTAATATCAATATCATAAATTATACAAATTTTGTGATGTTGGGAAATGTAAATTAGGAGTCTTTAAATATCTGAAAAAACCCTTTTTTCGCTTCAAAGTAGTCCTAACTATAATACCTTTTTTTATATATATGCCTTATTTTGTATGATATTTATAATATGGTGCAAAGTTACCCTACATGGCTGGATAACTTTGAACCAGGTTAAAAATATATTTTTTGTTTATATCATTATTCCTTCATTTCTGATAGTCATACAATAATTTAGGATCATTTCTTCTCTTTTATGCTACTAGTTGCAACAAAATTCTTAAGAGTGGGGCATCTGAAAAAAAGAAAATGCGAATCAAAGTTACACTTAATGACTATACACTTTAAGCAGACTCTACTATTGAAATTCAACATTTTCTCTAACATCTCAAAATATGTGGATAAATTTAGGTTAAATATAGTTGAATGCAGTGTTTGTGTGAACTTGTGCAAAACACAATATATTAAAGCAAAAAAATGACAATTATAACATTTGTCTAACATATTAAAAAACATAAATTTAATTTTGCTTTCTAAAATGCATATTTTAGTTGTTAAAGTATGAGTGTTAAGAATCTACACAGTCATAAAAATTGAACTGTCGGATTGTGCACTTTCGCCAGCGTTTTTAAAGTACCTTTTATGACTTTATATTTGAATTCATTAAATTATTAATTTAAATTCAAATATAAAAACACTGAATGCACATCGAGTGTGTAAGATGTTAAATTTGTTGTGTAATTTTAGTACAGATAAATACATACCTGTAAAGTCTCCCATATTTTGAGTACCACTATTTCCATATAGAAATATTCATTTTTATTAAAAACAGAATTCGTGCAGTTAATATCTCGAAATACGGAAGACTTGGCAGATACAGTTGTCAAACCTTCAGATATTTGATTACCATCGTTTCTTAATAGCAAACGTCATATTTAATCGCAAATTTCTATTCGGAAATAATACGTACAAATCTGAAGATTCAGCAGATGTGCCAGATGAAGGTATATAAATATTAATTAGTAATTTTGGATTACAGAACGTGGGTCATTTATCTGAATGATTCCCATATTTTCAACACATTCCAGTTGGAAAGTGTTTATGAATTCGTTTTGTCTTAGTCTGTCCGCGCTCTAACTCTAATAAATATATTCGGATTGTCATGTAATTAGTGTTATTGAGGTTTGCCATGGCATGTTCGGTATTGAAAATGAAGTGTGTAGCATTTATAGTTAGTTTTCAGCAGCATTCAAAAGAATTCCGTTACACTATGGTCTATGGGGGAAAAAGCGTTTGTGTATTTTAATGATGTTACACTATTTCAAACGTATTGAAATCAATATATATCCCTAAGGTGCGCTACAAAATGTTTACTGTAGAATAGGGTGTGGATAGCATTTATCGTTCATTTACAGGGACACACAAAAGAATTCGGTTACATTGCTGTCTATAAGGGATAATTGTTGGAAGTGCGGTTTTAATTGTGATATGCGTTTTTAAACAACTAATTTTTCTTATATTGCTTGGTGTGTATAAAATCTATAGATCCTATGCAGGGCTTTTAAAAAGAATTAAATTACATTTCCGCTTATTGACTGAAGTTGCTGAAAGGTATTCTCAACTGTGATATGATAGTCCAGTCATTGTCAGAAAATAGGGCCGATAGATGCAAAAATTCTGCTAGAAGATTTTGTTTTTAAAGTGTTTATGGCGATGCTAATAACAGCAATTGTTTTCCAACAAATTATCTCGAGGCTAAACTTTGTGGAGTCAAAAAACCGCGAAATTTTCGGACTTTTTTCATTTTTTACCAATAACTTGAAAATTATAAAGTTTTTGTGTACTATACTTAATTACAAAAAGAAAGAGCATTAAATTCTCTACAAATTTCATAAAACTTTTCTATGCCCAATACTAAGTGCGTTACGGCTTTTTGAAAACACACTTTTTTTTTCAACTTCACAAAAAGTGACCTATTTTTCGCCTCCTATCCCAAAAAAATTTCTTTTCATCACTAACTGTAGAAATGAAATGTACCTATTGACGAGTAAGGGGCATCCCACACTAAGGCGACAAGCGACATGTAGCAGAAACATGTAGCGCAAAAACCGATCGAAACAAAGAACTAAGTTGTTTCAAACCTGTTTTAAACCAGTTTTTCCAGCGAATTCAAGCGACATGTCTTATGTGTCGCCTTAGTGTGGGATGCCCCTTAGGAGTGACAGATAATTAAGGAGGGAGATTTTCAAGAAGGGTGAGTAGAAGGTATGGTTGCCAAATTGTACGTTTTTCTCGTAAGTTGTACGATTTTTAGTGCTATTTAAGTCTATAGCACTTTTTATGTATTAGGTGTACGTTTAAATGTGTCCGTATGACGATTTCTTCCGTTATTCTACCACATCTTACTTTTGATAGTTTAAAAAGAAATCTTTTCCAGTTTTCTTTAAAATTTCACCTTTTGCCGAAAGTAAGTTATACGCATCAAATGTAAAAACGGCTTGTTTCAGATCGGTAATACAAAAATCATGAGAAAGTTGTGTAATATTAACTGCGCATTTTCTGTAGTATTAGATCATGTGAAATAGACCTTATTATAGTTTACAAATACACACATTATTAAATTTAAAATTTAGTACAACTGTATCTTAAGTTTAGATATTTTGTTTGATATATTATCACCCTTTATGTTTAACCCCTAATCGTCGAGCCCGATACAATTACAGGCAATTTGTCTGTGAATATATCGGGCGCGACGATCACAGGGTTAAATAAAAATATTTTTGTAGGGTGTCCATTGCTAAAAATTTCATGATCATCATTGAATTGTAGGATGGTCTAATTTATCTTTATTCTTACAATTCGATTAATTTTTCATTCATAATGGGATATGGCCGCAAAATTAGTTAAAAAATGTTAACAGAATAATATAATACAAATATAGTTAGATAATGATTAAATCGATTAATTAATAGTAACCACCTTTTTAAAAAATTCGTTATCGAAAACATTACTGACACATTCACCATAGTTTAGCGTAGTACAAAAAAGGACAATAGCGCGATAAAACAAAAACTAACTAGTGTCAATCAAAATCTTCCGTCACGACAAATTCCTAGCCAAAGAAACAGGATTCCCTTAATTGAACTTCTTAAAACAGTTTCAAAATAACAGAATTCAAGCTGACCAGGCAGAAGACACTGATGTCATGATTGTTACATCAGCCATTTCAAGAGCCGAAGCTTTTGAAAGTGTAGTATTGTCGGAGAAGACATTGGTTTTCTCGTGATCATGACGACCTTGGGATATCAACTCAAAAATCTGTTTTTCCAAACTCCAGGCAGAGGTAACATCGAAACCGAGTGGTTTTCAACCATGGCATACAAATACAACTATGTTCTTTTCACTCATGCAGTCAGAGGATGCGATACAACATCCGCTGTTTTTGGGCAAGGAAAGTCAAAGTTTTGTAACACTTTGAAAAAACACGACCACCTTAAGGAAATAGCCTGTGTGTTCAATAAACCAGAGTCAACCCGTCAAGAAATCATCAAGGCTGGAGAAAAATTCATCATTGCACTAAACAGCAGATGCATAGACATCACACAGGCATTGAAGACCTTGATGTTCCCGTTATTTGCTAAATCTGCCACTAAAAGTAAACTTTATCTTGCAAGGCTACCACCAACGCAAGAGGCTGCGCAGCATCATTTCCTCCGATGTTAACTTTCACAATATCCCCTGAAGAATGGGTTTGGGTTTTCAGGTCTGATGAAACATTTAAACTGGATTTAAGAGACCAAAACCCAGCACCTGAATCCTTGCTGCATGTTGTCTCATGTAGCTGTGTAAAAGGGTGCAGCAAGGCATGTTCTTGCCAAAAGTCAGGACTCAAATGTTCTGCAATTTGCAAAAACTGTAACTGGGTCAACTGCGAAAATGTGGGACGACATTATTTACCCAGAAGAAGACGAAGATGAAGCTGATGCCTTGGAAACTATCGATCAAACCAGCCAACAACCTTTGACAAACCAGGTTGATGATGTGGCAACAAGCTCAAAGAAGATCAAAGCTGTTGAAAAACAAGCAACCTGCTCGTTTTCTCCTCAAGCTGAGGTTGACGGACCAAACCCATCAACCCGCAAGCACTCCAGAAATTACTAAATACATTAAAAATCTTACCGTAACTCTTACATTCATGTAAATACCAACTATTAATGTTCTCCACTTAAGTTCTAAATACAAAAAAAAAAAAAAGTGTCAATTTTTTTTACAATGTTACTGTTGTAATTAATCGTTATTGCTATCATGCAAAAACCTGTAATGTAAACAAGTTACACTAAAGAGGATGAATAAAACATGGTGTCAAATGTTGGTTTTTGAGATTTTCCACAAAGTTAGAAAAAGTGTCTTTTTCAGAAAGCCGTAGCACGCTTAGTAATGAGTTTAGAAGAACGGTTTTTTTTATGAAATTTGTAGATAATTTAATGTTATTTCTTTTTGTAATTGAGTATGGTACACAAAAACTTTATAATTTTCAAGTTATGGGCAAAAAAGTCCGAAAATTTCGCGGTTTTTTGGCTCCACAAAGTTTAGCCTCGAGATATTTTGTTGGAAAACAATTAATCCCTGTTATTAGCATCCCCAAAAACACTTTAAAAACATAATCTTCTAGCAGAATTTTCGCATCTATTTTTGACAATTTGACTGGACTATGAGTTTCTTAACTGAACTAAATTTTGCATGCTATGTAATGTAGTATATGTACAAATCTACGAATCATATACAGGGCTTCACAAAAGAATCCGAATCTTTTTTTCTGGCTATTAGTGGTAATTGTTGAAATTAATTTTCAAATGTGTTAGGAGTTTTCTAAATTGTTTACTTATAAATAGGAAAGTTGTATTAATTTGAGGATACAATAGCATTGTTAATCAGTAGTAATATGTAGAAAAGCTGTCCCACACGTGATATGGAACGACCCTTTAATAGATCACATTTTAAAGCCTAGACCTAAGTAATCTGCGTTTTTTAAATAGATTTTAAAATCTCCCATTTTAAATGCTGGGCCTAACTAATTTGCCCGCTTCAGAGCCATTCCATGAAAAAATGTCCTGTGCGTAACACTTGCATAAATACCTAAATCTATTTACTTAAAGTTGTTAAAATATAAACTTATACATTAAAAATAACCCAAAACCCTAGATTTTCATATTAGCGTAGTTGATTTAATTTCAGGGAATAATATTGTTAAGACAAACAGTAATATGCCGAAAAGCTGTCCCACACGTGACATGGAATGGCCCTTCAGCAGATTGTTTTTTTACCTCGTATATGCTTGGCTAACAAACATCCACTCGTATTATTACAGCCGCTCATATTTTACATAACATAAATCCTCACTTACTCAGTACTGTAATTAGTGGACTCTATTTTCACGAACTATGGACACATCAAGCATGATTTTGAGTTCTGTTTTCGATGCGTCTGGAACAGGTTGTCCGTATAAATTTTTTCCTTGAAAATATTTCCTGAAACTACCTCTAATTACAATGTGGCTACTGTTTAACCCGTCTTTCTTCGATCAGTGGTAAATACAATCTAGCAGACTCATGTCGGACTCCGATACAAGAAAAATCGTTTCATACGTCTTTTGCAGGACACAACTTACAAGGAGAGGGCCAACCTTGTTAATCACAGATTTTGATTATTTTAATATATGTTGTAGGGTATACACCCCTTAGTGTCAGATTCAACGGATTTTATCCAACGCTCCTTAGTTCTTGAGAAACCAGGGGGTCTAATAAGAGTACACAACTTAAATACTTACTTAGCAACCTAAATGACAGGTTAGTCGTAGCTCAGTTGGCATGGCGTTTGCCGGCTGATCCGAGTTCGATACCTGAATGCGCTACATTTGTTTTTCTCATTTTTTGTTTTATATAGTTGTAATTATAATTTAATAATTTCAATTAAAAATTTTAACACCATACATTAATTATAAAGTTAGCAAACTTAAATTTATCATTTATTTGTAAACTATTATTTCTCATCCATTAAAGAGGTTTAAAAAGAAATTTGATCCATTATTGAATGATAAAAATTCCAAAATCGTGACATTCTGTTGTGGTGCCATCTAGTTATGATAAAAAAAAGGAATATTCAAATAAAATAAAAATAAAAGCAGATAAAGGGGAAAGCAAAATAACTGAAAGCGCAAGCATACTTATTACAAATTTAAAAATCTTTAATATGCAAAAAATCGGTTGTAATTTAATTCTGATGCTAATTTTTAATATGATTATGCTTGTTATTTTAAAAACAGAATAATAGTATTATCGCATTGACTTCCTTTGTTAAAGCAATGCGTAAATGATGTTTCTTTAAAATCACGAATTGACACAATTGCTCAATATCATTGCATCGATAAAGAATATGAAATACTTTTTAAAAGTGATTTAAAAAAAAAAAAATAAGTTTTATGTTTTATTATAACTATTTAGTTAAAAGTAAAAAATTAAATAGGTTAAAATTATAATTGATATACAATATTAAAAATTTTAATTGACAGTGAGATTATTAAGTTATACTTACAAGTAAATTTATAAAACAAAAAATGAGAAAAACAAATGTAGCGCATTCAGGTATCGAACCCGGGCCTGCGAATCAGCCGGTAAACACCATACCAACTGAGCTACGACTGACCTATCATTGATGTTGCAAAATAAGTATTTAAATTGTGTACTAATATTAGACCCCACGGTTTTTCAAGAACTAAGGAGCATTGGATAAAATCCGTTGAACCTGACACTAAGGGGCCTCTACCCTACAACATATATTAAAATAATCAAAATCTGTGATTAACAAGGTTGGCCCTCTCCTTGTTAGACGACCTAGTGCCCCTGGGTAAGAATCATTGTAGAGGGAGGAGGGTCCCTTCTATATATCCATAGAAATTATACTGAAGCGACTAGTACTAAATTTCATGCCTATTGTGTGTGTGTGTTTATATATACGTAAATTTCGTACCAGGTATTATTGACATCTGTATACAGGGTATCTCAAGAAAGATGGTCGTAGCAGAATAGTTTTTTTTATATCTGAATATAAGGGCTCACATAGAGCCCTTCGAATCGTATATACAGGTCATAGAGGAGAGCCGCACTACCTTCCTAAACCTTCGAAAAGGCGCACTCTTGACAAAAATCCTGATTACGCCCATGGGGGGGGGGAGGGGGTAGCTGCCGCAAATGCCCTTCCATTAGTGAGGCCCAGCCCATGGAATCTGTGGCCTGGGCACGAAATTTCCCGGGGCACTAAACATTTTTATTTAATATATTCTTGAAATTGGGTATTCAGGATTTTTAAAAACTATTTACTATGAATAGGTCACTATAAATTATGTGGAAACTTCAGCAGCACTTTCTAAAAGAAAGATTTTCTTTTATATAATGGCAGAAGTATTGAGATTAAATAAGGCAAAAATTGCTTTTAAATTATAGCGGCAAAACCTCTGCATGTTTTATAGGGCCCTAACTATGCAAAATATAAAAATGTCATCACTGCTATTTTTTCTGCAACAAATATACCAGTCATTTATTAATGCTCATAATTTTCCTTTGCATTTACAAGTAAGCTAACTTTCAAGCTTTCCTGAAAATTTGAAGTCAGCTAAGTAAAATCATACGATAGTCATTCTTAGTTTGTTTTTGTAAAGCTTCATTTCTAAATATCAGAATTTTTGAAGTTGCCTATTATGTAACAAATATTTCACCTTTTAATGATTTATCATTTTTTTTAATTGTTAGTTAAGCAGCAGAAAAACTATTTAAAATAGCATTACAAGTAATATTTACTATTTTAACAATTGGTACAATTCTGCTAGGAAATATTTAATAGAAGAAAGATCCAGATATTGGAAGCTCTCACTATATTTTTATTGGTTAGGTAGTTTCCTAATGGTCGAGGTGAAATATAGTAATCTATTGCACTCAAAAAAGGACCACAGAGCTCAGAAAACAAGCAATCAATTTTAGAGGGGCACAAAAACCAGATGGTTTTCAGTGCATTAAAATTCTTTCTTAAGCCCTAATTTTTCCGGATGATTTCTCCATTCAAAATGAAAATGCGAATTAACTGACACAGAACTGCCAAGTCTCCGGCTTTTTGAATACCAGTATTTTAATACAGAAAATGTGCTTTTATTTAATTGGCACATTTGGGAGATTTAAAAGAACAAGAATTTCTCTAAGATAATAGTGGTGTGCAAAAAGCCGGAGACTTGGCAACTCTGCTGACATTGAAAACTCGACGTGTTTTTTCATTGTTTTTTATTATGATGCTCTTTTCATGCACATGCTTCCAATGCTATTGATGTTCCCATGTAAGCTTAATACAAACGCGACAATCCATGATAATATGGACTATTTTTGAGACAGGAACTGTATAAATAACGTTATCCTACGATGTGTCCATATTTTGATTTATAGATAAGCAAACTTCCTCTCTAGACTTCAAAAAGCGGAAGACGTTTCAGTTTAACGCTAGATTTACGAAAACCATCAATTTGACAGGATTTCCAATCTTATGCTTGAAATTGCATGGAAGTATAACTTACTTTTACGGCGATATGAATTCGAAAGTATTAAGATGCACACATATACCTAGGCCATTCTTTCCCACCTGCTCTCTAACATCGTGTATCTGTTTAAAATGAACCAAAGTTACTATGAAAAATATGCGTTTAACCCCTTCGGGGACCAGTGTCCTATACACCAATTTTATTCGGTTGACCCCACTTTTTAAAATAGTTAATTTACTTAATAGTTAATTTTACTTAAAGCAACTATTAATTTCTCTATTATTAATGCCAAACATAACTGCTGTGTGCACTTTTTGAAGATGCATATGTGTTCCAATAGTCCCGAAGGAGTAAATGTAGTCGTCTAAATGAAGAATACCCGTAAATCTGATATTGGTATACTTGTGACACGAGTGCCCGTGAACTTTAGTAAATTTTGATTTTCTGGTAGGACAGTTTTCTTTTCGAAATTTCTCATTTGTCTATAAGAGAACACGGTCAAATTATTTGATTATCCTCATAATCGGACACGATCAAAGTAAATTAAATCTTACTGATCTATACTATCTAATAAAGTTTTTACAAAATATTAAACTAAACAAATTAACAAAACTGTAAACGCACGTTCCTCGAAACATAAAAATCAAAAGGACGGGGAACTTCCGGAAACGAGATTTAAAGTTACATTTACCTATTAAATAAGGCCTAAAAAGAATAAAAAGTTTCAATTAAATAGTCTCAAAGCTATTAAATGTAATTTTCAATTATCTGACTTTAATTAGCTATGTAATGTAACCGAATAATTTTTAGTGCTGAAAACAATGTCGCCGAAAATGAACAAAACAATAGAAGTACAATGGAAGTTAATACTTCGGAGACATTACGTTTGTCCCTTTTTATCCATTCTTTCAAGTGAACTTCATTAATTGGCATTCTTTTTGTTGACTATTTCTAAAGGATAAAAACTAAGGGATGAACTAAAAAGGATAAACTAATTCCTGTACTAAATTGAGTGCGATTATTTCTATAGAACCTTATATATGCGGTAATTTGATATCTTTCAAAAGATACAATTTCTATGCAGCTTTCTATGTCTTAGATACACAAATAAATCTTAAAGCATTTTACGAACTCGTCGTTAAAAGCGTTTATATAATTGCTAAAAATAAAGACAACTTGATTATGCTACGTGAACCGAATTTATTTTGAAATTATTATAACATTCTACATTTATGGAAGTGAATTCTGTAGCAAACTAATTTGAGTCATCATTTTCCAATCTGTAGATCCATTTTATTTATTGAAATCTGTTTTGTGAAATGTTAGTTAGAACAGAGGTAGCTCCTGTTGAATACTCGAATTTGATGTAGATTTAAAATGTGAAATTAGTTTTAAAAAAAAAAATAGTTAGCAATATTTATAGAACTTTTAAAATTCTGGTAGTTGAACTTGCTTACATTTGTTATGTCAGCTATGAAAACGAACATTTAAAAAAGTTTTTCTAAAAATGAAACTGTGAATTTGGATAATATTTATAAATATTTCATAGACATGTGAAAGTAGATTAAAATATGGCTTTAAAATGTAAAATTAACAAGAAAAAATAACTGGGCAGTATTTGCCAAATTTTCATAGTTCTAGAAGCTGGGTTATTGATTTGTTTTACTTAAATTGTTTTTTTAAGGGTGTAGGTGGAAAATTAAAATCCACTTTTTTACCAATGATTTACTATTACAACAGCAAATTTTTATAATTTTGTTAGATATCAGCGTGCAAATTTTTGGTTAAAATATCTTTAACCACGCATAACTCCCTTAACGATGATTGTAATTTTTTGTTGTTGTTTAGTCGGAAGCTGTGTTCATAAATATTATGTTATAAATAAGAAATCGACACTTTGAAGATTTCGTCGAATTTTGAAAGTTCACTTACCTTTGTTTTTATTTACCTATAAAATTACATCAAATGAAACATCACCATGATTTCTTATGACTTAATTAACCGAATATGTTTTAATGATTCGAAGTTACATGTATTCGTTTTAATGATTTCCTATCGAGATCATCATTATTTTACCCTATTCCTCAAATTTGCAGTTTGAAGATTTTCTGTTTTCAATCCTCCTTTTTTACCCGACTGCCAAGAAGGGTTATGTGTTTCACGCGTATCTGGGTATGTGGATTTCTGTATACCCTCGAAACATCCCAACGGCTGGGTTGATTTTAATGAGGATTTTAAGGTCTATCGATTCGTCTTAACCGTCCAATGGCTATAGGTTAGGTTTTGTTTTTATAAATTCAAAATGGCGGCCGTAAAATACAAAATGGTGGTAGAGTTGAAAAAAAAACTTACGCATCCTATTGAGTGGCATATCATTCGATAGGTCTTTGAAAATGAAGACTATGTTTCATTGACTATTTTACAGTCAGAAGCTCCGTTTAAATATTACACACGTAGAAGTTGTGTAGGTAGGATCTCTAGCTTTACTGTAACTCGGACATCTATAGGACTTATCAAAACAGTGTTTATAGATAGGAAATAACAATTAAACACAACTTAAAAGTCATCAATACAAGTAAATAAATAAAAAAAATAGGTAAGTAATATAAAAAATAGTTTCACATCGATGAGAAATAATTAGTTCGCTTTTTACGCAGTCGGGTTTTTTGATTTTTTAAATTGAATTTTTACTTGTTCGAATATTGAATTCTAATTTATATAATGATGCGTTAAATAACATATTTCATTAACCTTTTCACATCAATAACTTTTTCCTTTACAATTCCTAACAATTTCTCTTTACACTAGATTAATTTTCACACAATTATTCTAATTGGTAAACAAATCATATTAGATGTAAATTTCCAACTGGGCGAAAAATGTCCGGACCAGGATTCGAACCCGGGACCTCCCTGGCTGAAGCCGCCAGTGCTCTGCCATCTGAGCTATCCCGGACGATTCTGGTCGAACTTTTTCACCCAGCTAACCTTGAAGAATACAGCATCTGGTCTGAAACCTGGTTCAGCTCAACAGAATAAATCTCAGGTAATGGAACTCCAGAAATCGCTGGATACGAAATCAAGGTTAGCTGGGTGAAAAAGTTCGACCAGAATCGTCCGGGATAGCTCAGATGGCAGAGCACTGGCGGCTTCAGCCAGGGAGGTCCCGGGTTCGAATCCTGGACCGGACATTTTTCGCCCAGTTGGAAATTTACATCTAATATAATTTCTCTTTAATTCTTTAATTCTCTTTAATTCGAGGAAAGGATGTTATAAAAGTTTCCGTTTATCATATATGTTAAATATTGCTGTTTCTTATTTCCAAATTTGTTCGTAAATTCGGGTGTCATTTATTCATTCCAATATTGTAGCAACGGAAATGCTTTGCCCCTGAAAGGGTTAACGAAGTTCTATTTATTTCTTTACACGAGTTATTTAAAAGAAATCAAATCCGAGGTTTTTGTCATAAAAATAAAGCATACCAATTACCGGAATATGAATTGAAAATATCGAGTTAAATAAAAGTTATAAAAGCAACCAATTAATGTTATTTTTGGCGGGACACAGCTCCGTCTTGCTATGAAAGTCTACACTTTTGTCAACGCGATAGCTTCCAAAATATTGCTTGCAATGATACCCAAATTAGACTGGACGTCGTACATAGGAGTATTTTTCTAATTTAGCCGGCGAAAAATCATTTTTTTTTTCCTAAACTCAGTTTAGGTCAAACAGGGAAGGTGAGTAGTTGGGGGGAATCGCTATATAGAGCTATATATTGTTCCGCCGTGCGAGCGAATGAGTATCTTTTCACTGTTCAAAACTTGCTTGTAACGCGTAGGTTGATTATCTGTATTATCAACTTCTAATTTATGACGGCTTATTTCGATGAGGTTTATTTTATTCCAAACAAGTATCTATATAGAAAAACTAAGAATTTTGAAGAGCCCGGTAAGTACGTTTATATTTTTGATGAATTCGTTTATATTTCTTTACTGTAAAAAATGAGAAGACTATAGGAAATAGAGTATGTTTTTGAAATGTTTTATCAATTTAAATATTCGATAAGGAATACTTCCCGATGAGTCCATATGATTTTTTTTCTGCTTTAATAGTGTTCTTATTTAGTAAATCGCTTTGGAAAGCAATGACTGCTAATAACAGCTAATTTGGAAAATTTTCATTCAAACACAAATTATATTTATCAATAAATGATACATTTTTCCTTATATTTTGAAGAATAAATATCTTAATTATTCTTATTTATGGTTAAGTAAAAATTCAAGGCTATCTTAGAAGCAACATGAAGTGGACAAAAAATTTATTTTCAACGATTTTTTGAGTACTCTATGGATACGGCAAGTTATATGTGGATTTGTATTTATGGCATCCCATGTCTCCACCATCAGTGGTCTCAATTTGTCCTCAAAATTCTATTGACCGGCGACCGTACAAGCATAACTTGTTACCATAGGATAGCTCTCCAAAGAAGTTGGAAAAGGTGTATTAAAGGGCCGCATACTAAGGCGACAAATGCAACATGTCGCTCGATTTCGGGGCAAAAAACTGGTTTGAAACAGCTTCCTTCTTTGTTTCGACTGTTTTTTTTTTTTTCTCCTATGTCGCGCTTCTCTTTTCCCCTGTCCTCTCAGTGTGTGACCTGCCTAGACTGTACGGCACAAATGTTGCAAGAAAATGTTCCATGATACTTTAATTTCATGGACATTGTTAATCGATTATTTCTTAGTTCCGATCAGTGGTTGTAAGTAGCTGCAAGTAACGAAACTGAAGTAGTCGCTACTTTTTTCCGGTAAGTTGTAGTCTAGCGCGCTACATTTTGGAAAAATGTTAGCGAGTAGCATGATAAAAAAAGGGGGGGGGGGTGCTTTGTAGCGAACAGAGATTTTACTTTTAAGGTTACTTCAAGGGGAAAAGTTGCCGTTCTTCTAGGGACTTCTTTTGTGCAAAATGTGTTTGACACTACACAATTCGCAACAATATGCGAATGTCAGCAACTCGGCTGCATCGTATGACGTTGAGGATTTTTTTCATTGGCACTTTCTGGTAAATCAAAGTACCAAAAACCAAATTAAAGCATTTAATTTTCCTACTGGAAACACTTGTGTATTTCCTCATTATTAGATCTTCGTTTTTTAATACCGCGTTTCTTCTTTTGGAATTGCTACAGATTTTTTTTTTTTTTTTTTGACATTATGACAGAAAATTATTGGAGAATGCCTCTGGTCGGCACATAACGAGTAATATGCGCTTAAATTAACAATTTAGAAAATAACCCAATTAGTCCAGGGGAAATGTACATTTTACTTTGCAAAAGGTCGGGTAGATTTTTTTTTCTGAATTGTTTATAATGATGCCAACATGGAAAAACCAAGTTTTCTAACAAAATTTCTTAAGGCTAAATTTTTTGTGGCCGAAAAACAACAATTTTGGGACTTTTTTAATTTTTTTCTAAATATCTCGAGACCCGTTGCCGTAGCATATAATTTGTCAATTACAATATTAAAGAACACAAAATTTTCTACAACTTTCCTATTTACAACTTTTTTATACACTCAATAGCAAGCGCAGTACGACATTTCAAAAATAAGGCATTTTTTTTTTTCAATTTCTTAGAAAATGTGAACAACGTAGTTTTGCCCCGATTATTCAAATGTTCCCCGTGGATCGCGTACGTCGACTTCTAAAAATTGGTAGCAGTAAGTTATCTATTATTTGCACACGTGTTTATTTTCATCTCAACAGACATTTTATATACAATTTATATAATTTTAAATGTAGGGCAGAGTGTAGATGAATGTGACAATTTTCATATTTAAACAGTAAATTTAAGTGTATACAATGTTAACTTCAAAGCATTGTTTAAATTAGGGATGCACAACCTGTGGCCCGCGATCACAATTTATACAATTTTTCCTCTTTTTTTTTTTTTTTTTTTTTAAATAGTTTCGTCAGTTTATACTTTATAACTGGAAAAATTGTAATTTTTTGTCCATATGTCGCAGGAAAAAATTAAAGAATTTTGTCAATTTGCCTCGGAAAGAAATTGAAAATTTTATCAGAGCCAATTAAGAATCGCAAATTTCGTTGATCGAGTGCGGCAAAATTGCAAATTTTATCGATGAGTCGCAGAAAAATCTCAAATTTCGTTGATCGGCTGGGGAAAAATCGCGAGTTTTGCCAGTTTATCGCGAGAAAAAAATCGCGAATTTCGACAATTTGCCGCTGAAAAAATTGCAAATTTTGTCAGTCAGTTAAAAATCGTAAATTTCGTTGATCAGACTCTGTAAAAATCGCAAATTTTTTCGATTATGTGATCCTTGATCGGTTGCTGAAAAATCGCGAGTATTTTCAGTTTATCGTAAGAAAAAATCGGAATTTTGTGACTTTGCCGCGGGAAAAATTACAAATTTCGTCAGAGTCAGTTAAGAACAGTAAATTTTGTTTATCGTTCGAGGAAAAATTTTTATTTTGTTGATCGCGAGAGGAAAAATCGCGAATTTTGTAGACTCGGCGCGGAAAAATCGCAAATTTCGTTAATCGGGAACAGAAAAATCGCGAATTTTGGCAATGAGGTACGGAAAAATTGCAAATTTTGCTGGTCGGCTGCTGAAAAATCGTGAGCTTTGTCAGTTTATCCCGAGAAAAAATTTCGAATTTCATCAATTTGTTGCGTAAAAATTACAAATTTCTTCAGCCAGTTAAGAATCGCGAATTTCGTTGATCGGACGCGGAAAAATCGCGAATTTTGTCGATGAGCTGCGGAAAAACTTCAAACTTTCTTGATCGCAGTGGTAAAATCGCGATTTTGTCAATTTATCGCGAGAAAAAATCATGAATTTTGTCAATCTGTCGCGGAAAAAAATCACATACTTCGGCAATTGATAGGAAAAATTACAAATTTTGTCAATTGGTCGGAAAAATATTGCGAAATTGTCAATCGCTCGTGAAAAAAATCGTAAATTTTCCCAAAGATTCCCGAATTTCGTGACTAGCTCATGGAAAAAATTATAAATTTTGTGTCTGTCCCAAAAATATCACGAAATAGAAATCCATTGGTCGCAGAAAAAATTGCAAATTTTATCGATTGTGCGCGTAAAAGAAAGCCAATTTATTGCGCGAAAAAAATCGCAAATTACATCAATGTATATCAGGAAAAAAATCGCTTTTCGTCGATTGGTCGTTGGAAAAAAATTGCAAATATTGTCAAACCGTCACGTAAAATATCGCAAAATTCGCCATCCCTCATGGAAAAAAATCGCGAATTTTGTCAATCGTTCAAGGAAAAAACTTGTAAATTTCGAAGATCGGTCGCAGAACAAAAACGTCTCGAAATAATTCGATCGGGGGCGGAAAAATCGCAATTTTTGTTGATCCGTTGAGGAAAAAAAATCACGAATTTTGAAAATTTATCGCTGAAAAAATTCGCGAATTTCGTCAATTTATCGCTGGTATCGCATTTTGGTTGTTTGAAAATATTGCAAATTTTGCCAATCAGCAATGTAAAATTACCGCGAAATCTGTCAATTGGTCGTTGATAAAAAATCGCGAATTTCGTCAATCAGTCGCACTTGATTGACAAAAGAAAAAAAAACGAGTTTATTTAATGTTCAGAAAAAATAGCATAATTAGTCCATCATGCCTTATTTCAAAAATAAGTTCTCTTTTATTTTAAATGAAGTTATTCTTAAATAATTTTGTTTTTTTTTTTTATAATTTTCAATAACGTTTATTTAGAAATTGTGTAATTTTTTTTTCTTCAAGTTACCATTTATCAAGAAGGAAACGTTAATCTTCATAAAGTGTTGAATGGTTATTCATACAGATGCGAAGAAGCCCTGCATTCCTGCATACAATTATTTATTTCCGTTTGTTTATTTTTGTTATAGACAAAAAATAATTATTCATAAAGAATGAACACATATTAGCTCCCCCCCCCCCCTCCTACTTCTCAGATATAGTTTTCTCTGTGTTACTGATGTGGCCCTCGGCAACCCAAACATTTTTGTAAGTGGCCCTTCTCATAAAAAGGTTGTGCACCCCTAGTTTAAATGAATACTTCAATATTTAATAACTTATTGGCACAATAGTTTAAATTAAGAAAGAATTCTTGTTTAATTTTTATAATTTTAATAACTTTTATAATGCATACATATTCCATGTATCAATGGGACAGGTATGAAAATTTGCGAAAAACATATTTCATTCCACTCTACAATGGTATATTTTATTTACCAATTATTGATAACATATGTTTTAATGTTTTAAAGATAGCAAACATTGGATTATAGTTCCATATTAAAGGGGGGGGGGGGGCGCAAAAAAGAAATGTCTTTTATGTAAGAAATACTTTTACCTTATGAAATAGCTACAATAAAAATGACAACAGATTATTTAAAAGTAATAAAATGCAAGCGAGATATTTTTCAAGAACGCTTCCATAGATTTAATATTACCTTGTGAACGTCTTCGTGTGACTAATTTAGTCTCATAATTCATGTAACTGTAACTTTAAACGCCTCAATACTACAACTACCGTAAAATCTTCGAAAATAAAATCTCTATATACGGAATCCGGTCTTTAAAGAAAAAATTATGTATTTTCAAGAGAAAGAATATGAACAATTATACCTGCTGAGATGGAAACCTGTTTAAAGCGGAATATATTTCGGTTTCTTTCGGTTCGGTTTTCAAGGTTTTCATGAATCAATATTTTACAAAGCTGATTACGTAGTTCAGCTTTACGTATTTAATGATTACATACTTAAAATTTTCAAAATCCGGTTATTAGATATTTATTAAAATTCTCGTGGTAAATTTTCTTTTTAAGAGGCGGGGAGGAGGGGGGGGGACAAAATCCATGTTTTCCATGCTGCAAAAAAAGCTAGTTTTCGCCCTGAAACGCATAATTTACTGCTACCAATATATAGAAGTTGACATACAAGATTAAATCCGTGGGAAACATTCGAATAATCTGGACAGAACTGCGTTTTTCACGGTTTTAAGAAAATTGAAAAAAATTGTCCTATTTTTGAAATGGCGTACTGCACTTGCTATTGGGTGTACAAAAAGTTGTAAATATGAAAGTTGTAGATAATTTTATCTTCTTTAATATTGTAATTGACAAATAATATGCTACGGCAACGGATCTCGAGACATTTCAAAAAAGTCAAAAAAGGTCCCATAATTTTGTTTTTTGGCCACAGAAAATTTAGCCTTAAGAAATTTTGTTAGAAAACTTGGTTTTTCCATGTTGGCATCATTATAAACAATTCAGAAAAAAAAATCTTCTGCCCGATCTTTTGCAAGGTAACCCCCTTTTTTTGGTACATTTCCCCTGGACTAAATACTTTTTTTTTTCTTTTAATTAGTTAACTACATTTTCGATGAAGCATTTGTAGTTCGCTACAAAAATAGTTTTTCAAACTACTGATTCCAAACCACTCTTATCTTAAATGAGGTCGATCAAAGAAGAGAATTAAACCATTTTTAAAGAAGACTTTATCCCTAACCCTTTTAGGTAAGGGTTAGGTAAGCTTTATACAGCTCTTCAAAGACAACTGGACTTTGATAGTCATCAAAAGCAAATAGATGATGAATTTGTATCATCTGATAAATTTACTTTGCCACATTGACCTTGACTTCGATATCCTCAGGATAATATTTCTAATGCGTTTTGCTTTAACCCCTTAATCGTCGCGCCCGATACATTCACGGGCAGCCATGTATGAACAAATTTCGTCGTGCCCGTGACTCTCACGGGCTAGACGTCTCATGACTTTAGCTAATTTTTTCTGGTATCTACTTTCCAATTTTCGCTCCCGAAATTATTTTAAGCCTTAAATACATGATTCTATTTTTATATTCTATTCGCACCATTATATTTTAAAAGTAAAGTTTTTAGTTAATTTCTCTTGCACATTTTGCCAGAAATTAAGTACAAGTGTTACTTTAACAAATAGTGGTGCTCAGCGAATAAATTGCCTTAAGCCAATATGGCGGCATAGGTCCCTTAAGGGGATGCTTAAGCGCTTAAAAGATGAAAACTCTGAATTGACAAATTTGCTTTTAAGATCAGAATACTTAATTTTAAGAAATTGTAGGAGTTGAAACACGTGTTTTACTTTATCAAATCTGAATACATCTGGGTTACCGCTTTATAAATTTCAATGTTGAGTAGACCAAGTGAAGAGAAATATTTTTGTTTTGGGATATCTGGAAAGGAATCCGGAGATTCCATTTTTTTTTTCAGATGCTTTTGACTCCCGAAAAATCGGATACTTAAGATAGTGATGATATGCTAATAATTTCTTTACCAGCACGTCAGTGGCCCAAAATTTCTTTGCGTTCCCGATTACGCACCTCCATGTTTACAATTCAAATCGGAGCCTAAGATTAACGTTTTGTTTGATACCATTTCGGGTATTTTGCAGTACTATAAACATTTTATAAATGATGAATTAGTCGATAATTTTGTAATCGAAACTAATCGCTATGCTGAGCAGTGGAGTTATGCGGTTTGAGAAAGAGAGAGAGAGAGAGAGGCAGACTGGAATGGCAACCTGTCTCTCGAAATGAAATGCTTTTGTTCCTTGCTCTTACTACTGTCGAAGGAATTGTAAAAAAAAAGGGAAGAAAGTACGTATTGGACTAAACATCATCTCTTAAGACACCATTTTTTCGCGATATTACGATGTAGAATAGGTACAGCGAATAAAAAAAAAATTACATTTTTGGAATAATGAAGCTCACGATCTTCAAAATCATCCTAATCCAAAACTGTATAAAATTTGGACTGTTTGTGCGCATCTGAATAATTTGTATAGAAGTATAATTATCAACATGAAGTCATTTGTATGAACGCCCTTTTATGGATGTTATGACCCCTACGGACAAAAAAGAAAAACCTTACACAGAATGAAAAATTTGTTCATCACATGTGAATAAAAATAATGGAAACAAAATTATAAAAGAAAACAGTTATGATTTCAAGAACTGTAATGTATACCATGTTTCAGTTTTCCATACATTAAAAATTTACTAAATTTTGAAAAATATATTGAATGCCGTTTTTGAAATTAAATTTGAATAAAATTATAGTCTTTGTAGTAATATAACAAATTATTTGATTTATATTTGACTTTACCTTTACTTAAAGTGAAACCACAAGTTACAGCATTCCACTGAAGCTTCCCTGAATGTCGTGTGTGTACAAAGAAAGCAAATATAAGATAAATAAAACTGAGTTTTAAAATTTTTACCCATCCTGAACACTTTTACATTTTCAGGGGCAAAGCCCTTTCATTGCTAAAATCTTGAAATAAATCATTGACACCGCAAATTATGAACAGATTTATTTCTAAATATTAAAAAGCCAATTTTCACATATTTAGTAAAGGAAAACTTTTTTATTAAAATTCTGGTGCAATTGGACTTTTTTGGTATTAAAATTAAGGGATTTCAAAAACTTACCACCCGCCTTGAAAGGTTTAAATAAAAAAAGAAAAAAAAAACAAAAAAAACACGCTGTTTCCTTTACTAAAGACCTCAGAATTTCATGAATAATAAAATCGGGCAACAAAAAAAAAATCGACGATTTTTGAAAGCATTTTCCGAAAATTAAGCAACGATTAAAGGGCTAAGGGGTTCGGGTCAGGAAATTGTAAAAAAAAAAAAAAAAAAAAAAAAAAAAAAAAAAAAAAACTTTTATTGGCTTAAAAAAACTAGTTTTTAGAGTTAAATACTGCAATCCGCATGCTTTTATCATGATTAGATCCGGAGATATAACATTTTATGTACTGTGATGCCGCGCGCGACCCTCTGAAGAGACTTTAACTTCATTCATCTCAGAATGAATTTTTTGTCAACTTTGAAAAAATATATCTAAAATTCCTTATAAGGTATGTGTGAAATTTTAAAGTGTTTCAGCATTTATATTTCTGATAAATTGTCTTCGGGATTTTTGATTTCGAGTGAGAATAGTGAAAATATGCTAATTAATGCAAAACTCGCTGATAAAAAAACTTCATTTTTTTTCACTTTAAAATTTATTATGAACTTTGTAATTAATATTTTCTAAAATTCTGAAGACAAATTCAAATTACACATTTTCAGTACACAACAATGCAAAAATTATGCAAATCAGGCAAGTGCTTCAAGAGTTATATCAAAAATTAAACATGTTTAAATTTTAAATTAAAAGGTTTTAAAGTTCTCAGTATTTTTTTCACATGTAATATTTTCATTATGTAAACTCATATTTCACCCCCCTCCCCCTAAAAAAAAAAAAAAATATCGAAAATATCTATAAATGAAAAAAAAAAAATAGGATTTTGTGTGTCTGACCTCCTTAACTCATTTATGCCTATCGTCCCATTTTTGGGAGCTTCGATTTTAATAAATTTGTATAATTTTCTTCTTTATAGCATAAAAATTTTATGAAATAATTATCTATAAATGTCTTTATCTGTTACCGAGCGATGACAGCATAAGATGGAAATTTATTTGCTTAAATGAAGGCTATTTTCGGTGTTTATAGACTTTTCATTTTTCAAGATATCGAAATGTAAAAAGTAAGTTTATTTGTATTTTTTCTGTCAAGGATCCAAATAAATAATTCATAATCTTAGCTTGTAAACTTTTTTTTTAAAATAAGTATCTTTTTTAAATTGCGAAATTATATGTTCGTACAAAATATAGGGCGTTAGGCACAAATGGGTACATATCTTTATTTGCCATTTAGGGGACAGTTGTTTATGTAAAGTCCTTTTCAAGATGATTATGAAATTGTTTTTAAGCCTCAAATACGATAATTCTTAGAATATTATTATTAATACTTATGTTATTAGTCACTGTAAAGAAATATACTTTTTTAGTAATTCATAAAAATACTAATTATAGTAAATAATATACAATTTAACAGTTTATTTCATATAAATTTAGACAAAATATAATTATGAATTTTATACTATTGTAAATATTATGCATATTTCCATACTTAGTACGTTTACATTTTATCAAATAAATACAAAAAAATTTCTGTGTAATTTTCTTTAGTATTTTTCCAATTCATCTTGCAACATTTTAAATTGATTTTATCAACAAATTTGAGAGAACAAAAATTCAGGCATAAATGGGATAAATTATATAAATGACATATGTGATTAATACTATCTTAATTATTAATTTACTTTGTAAATGCACAAGCAAAATAATGGAAGTTTAAGTACGTTAAGAGAGTTTTCTAAGTCGAACATTTGTATGTCATAAAATGAAATATATTCTAACTTGATATTTATTTCAAAAGTTACAAAGGCTCATTTAAAAATTACTAAAAGCACTATACCTCTAATTTTTAAAACATGTACACTGTCACGTCACAAATTTAAATTTTTGAGTTGCCCTATATCAGAGGTACTCACTAAAATTTCGGTAGAGAAGTAAGCTCGAGGACCACATTTGCATTTTTGCAGCTACATGCCCATGAATCATAATGAATTACTATATGTACTAATAATTAATGGGTAATTATTAATTTAACCAATTTTACAATTTAATATTAAATGCGTGAAAAATAAAGATCCTGAATGTGAGATGAAATGCCATAGACCAGGCTTAAAATTATTCTTGCCTGGGATTGTGGTTGTTTAGTTGGAAATGTTTGATAGAATCCGTATTAGGGTGGAGCGAAAAAAAATAATTTTTTACAATCAAAAAAGAGTAGGTGCCAAAAGTTGCCTTTATGTTAGTACATCATCTGCATGCAATATTACCGCTGAAAAAAATGGCTTGAGTCTGCGCTTTTGCTCCAAAAGTCGAAATTTTGGGTAAAATTTGACATTTTTTTCAAAAAATTAAAAAAAAATTTCTATAGAGATGGTTATTATTTAAAAGTGTTATTTAAACCTTTATTATTAATGACTTAAGATGTTTAAACGATAAAGATATCTTTGTTCTGTATAACTGGAACAAAACTGACAACTTTAGGTGAAAACATGGCGTTGCCACTCTGTTGTTGCAACAACTAATTGTTGTTTAGAATACAGCTCTTACGTAGTTGCTTTCAAATCTACCCAGGAAGTATCACGTGGAGGTGGCTGCATTTCATGACACATCAGTGCATAGCTCGACCACCCTACCATCTGAACTGAAAGTTTTATTTATGCATTGAATTGTGATTTTTTTATCAGACTGGCATAAGTTTTCTATGTATCAACCTAGTCCAACTCTTCTTTATATCCACAGACGTTGGGTGATGCTGCTGTGACACTCCTCCACGTATATTTCTACTTCTTGTGTATGATAAGGTGAGCAGAGTAATGCAGCGGAATTAATGGAATCTATTCAGCCTTCTAGTCTTCACCAAAATTGCATCCAGTTATAGCATAGTGATTGGGAGTTCTGTTCCTACAACATTTTACAGAATTTAGGTATTTTATCTTTGAGTATGCCATCCTTTACTCTACTTCTTGTATTTTTTATATGTTGATAAGCTTGTTGTTTAATGTGATGGCGATCGTCATCAAAATTGCAATAAGAATTTGCTCTCGATATCCTAAATAATTTTTTTTTGTATTTGTTTTTTGCCGTTTTCTATGATGTTTAGTAGCCCAGTAATTTCCCATAAGTTTTTAGATCAATTTTTTAGATGTAGATTATATTTGGTGTAAACCATCCTGCGGCATAAACTTGGATTACATACTTTGTGAGTGAACCGGACTCTGATGGTCAATCAGAGCTTATATAAAAGAGAATAATTTTATGCGCCTTTGTGAGCCATCTTGCGTAAGAGTAGTTTCTTGGGTTCCTATTCGCTAGTTCTTCTGAGCCATATCTTGATGAAATAACTTTGCAAATGTCTAGCAGGTATTTCTGGTATGTGCTGAGTACTCTTTTCTCGATTTCAGGAAATAATTTTTAAAATTACTCTCTATGGCTTCAAAAATTGAAATTAGAAAGGAAAAAGCACGTGGACAAAGGTTTTCCTATTGATCCGGTGAATCCCTGTGGGTTAGAATCTAATTTTTGTCAACGATCTTGTCTAATAAATGATGCAGAGAAAATTCACTTGACTTGGAGGTGGCATATGATCAATTGTAATGGTTCATTCTAAACATGTCCCTCTCAGAATGAATGACAACGACTAACAGAATTATCCATATTTAAATGAGCACTCACTGCCCATCAGAGTCTCTACGTTCACTCAAAAAGTACTATGTTTTCCAAGTTTGGTCCCAGGATAGTTTACAATCAAATGTAATCCACAGCTAAAGAAGGTATCTAAAACTCATGGGAGATTACTCGGCTACTAAACAATACACAAAACGGAATAAAACAACTACTAAAAAAAGGTTATTTAGGACAATGGTTGCTTGCAAACGCAGAGGAAATTCTTAATTCGGTGCTCTCTGACGATTTCCATCACATTAAACAGCTAGCTGCTCAGCACATAATAGTTGAACGATGGAAGTAAATGATGGCATACGCAAATCTGAAATATCGACAATCAACTTTGAAGCGGCTAATTATATAAACCTAATTCATTGAAAAAGTGTTGTAACTGAACCTCTAATCAATATGTATTAATCGGGTGCAATTGTCAGAAACTCAACTTAAAAAATGACATAGAAATGTGCCGCTAAACTGCGATGACACGCCCGCAGGGCGGCTATACTTACTCTTAAAAAAATACACATTAAACTTCAAATTTAAACCAAAACAAATTAATGAATCACAAACTTTAATGAAACATTTATATATACAATTCTTAAACATAAAAACATAACACACTGCTTAACATTTTGACTATGCGCAATGCGCTTAAATTTAGAATATAGAATATTTACACAATTAAATTTAGAACAAACACATAATTATCATACACTATTTACATAGAAATAACATTTTCAGAAATAATCATACTACAAAATCGCAAAGAACTCAATCTACTATAAAACGCAAAAGAGGACTCACTTTCAAAAGGGTGGCGCAGTTTAATTCCTTCGATTTTAATTTAGGTTTTATCCTGTGGGCAGACGGTATCTCACCTACTGAATAACTCAATTTTTCGCAGTTAAATTTTATACATCTTATTCGCAGCGAATATTTCAAGGGTGATTAACGCAACAATTTTAAGGGTTATCGGTCAAAACCGTTAATATCCGAACCGAACCCTTTTTTCTTTCTTAAAACTCCGCATTTTCGCAGCAAAAAACCTATTATCACTCTTCACTAGCTCAGAAACTGCATGTCTGTCCGAATAATAAAATACCTCTACCCTCTTACGTCATATTATTACATTAACCCTAAAAGCGCGCGAAGAGAATAATGCCCTCGTTAGCAAAATAACGGGCAGGAGGAAAAAATTACTTTCGTTAAATGTGAGATTTTAAAACACAATGCC
This sequence comes from Maratus speciosus, assembly GCA_963932465.1. Taxonomy (NCBI): domain Eukaryota; kingdom Metazoa; phylum Arthropoda; class Arachnida; order Araneae; family Salticidae; genus Maratus; species Maratus speciosus. The sequence continues at coordinate 487,654,631 of OZ010796.1, read as the reverse complement.
CTTGCTAACATCCTCCCACCTTGATTTTCTTAAAATCAATTATTTTATAACTCACAAAAATTCTTTATATTAGAAATTAAAGTTAAACTGAGCATTACTAAATTAAATAAAATGACATAAAAAACAAAATAATAACTAATTAAACACAATACAATATAAAAATGACATGACATGATAAATTACAGTTCTCAATAACTAAATTAATGAAATAAAAGTCATTATTTACAGTCTTAGATATTATTTCTTACGTGGTTTGAGCAACCTTCCATACCTGGATCTATTTTCCGCTCCAAGGGTGAGCACAGGATCTCCAGCAGTTGAAACTTCTAATGGATAAAGTTTCTGAATTGGTCGTGTCAAACAACCGTTGTTAGTTTTCACCTGTACTACCCTGGAAGCACCATCTCTACTATGGTAGATTTTCACAATTTTGCCCATGGGCCACAACACACGTTTTTTATTCTCAAGTTCGATGAGGACAACGTCCCCCACTTTAAGTTCTTGGCATTTATCGCTAGCCTTCTGAACAAGTTGACCCAAATATTCTCTGCGGAAACGATTTCTCAGTTCTTGCCGCAAAGTGTTGCAATAGCTCACACGCACATTCAGTTTGTTGGAATCGATGGAATCTAGATCAGGCACTCCTATTTGTTTTATGTCTTGCAAAAACATGGAGGGTGTCAAAGGTATGAGCTCATCAGAATCATCGGAAATGTAAGTCAATGGACGGCTGTTTATTGTGGCTTCCACATCACAAACGATCGTTAAAAGCTCTTCAAAATTCACAGAGGATCTTCCTAAAATTCGCACGAGTAAAGTCTTAATTGAACGAATAAGACGCTCCCACCATCCCCCCCACCAGGCTGCAGTAGGGGGATTGAACTTCCACTTGATTGGATAACACTCATGTTCAGAGATTTTCTGCCAATCAAGCCTCTTCAATGCATTGTCCGTTCCTCTGAAGTTGGTTCCGTTATCGGAATACACAGTTGACGGACGTCCTCTCCTGGCGATGAATCTTCGGAAAGCTTGCAGGAAGGATTCCGTGCTGAGTGCCGTGAGGGGCTCAAGGTGAATTGCCCTATACACTGCACAAGTGTATAATACGATCCAGGCTTTTCCTTTTGGCTTTAAAAGTAGAGGCCCACACAGATCAACTCCTGTTGTTTCAAAGACCGCAGAATCCCTTACTCTGTCAAGGGGTAACTGTATTGGAGGCGCAGTTAAAGCTTTAGCCGTGAATCTTTTGCATACGACACAACGGTTGATGCAAGATCTTATATTTCTTTTTGAAGAAATGATCCAGTACTGCTGCCTTAATTTGGCAGCCAATATCTGCACACCCGCATGACAATACTGTATATGATATTGCCATATCAAACAATCAGTTAGGTAATGTTTGGACGGAAGAACTGGATATAAAAAGGACAGTTCATCATCTCGTTCGATGATTTTAGTCTTCACTCGAAGAACATCGTCATCACCTCGCACCACCAGCAAACCATGGACGGAATTTTCTTTCTCGTGAAAATACTTTTTCTGCTCTATACCCCACAGAATCATCTCAGCTTTAGTTTTTTCTTCCACTGTTAGGGTGTTAGTATTATAAGGCTTCTTTCTCAGTTTATTCACAAACCGCAACATCCAGCAGAAAACTCTCACTATTTTAGAAAAACTGGATAAACGTTCGTACCACTCAGGCTTCTCTATTTTCACGTTTAGGTTAATAATTTTTGTTCTTTTTAACTCTGATGCGATTAATTCTTCATCTGGAGAAAATTTAAATTCAGGCCATTCCTTGGGAGTTGCTTTCAGAAATTCAGGCCCCTCCCACCAACCGCATCGCAGCAGATGCTGGGACGTGCAGCCACGAGAGGCTATATCAGCAGGATTCAATTTTCCTGGGAGGTGTCTCCAGCATTCTTTCTTCGACAGATTTCGAATCTCCTTGACTCTATTATTTACGAATACACCCCAGTTTTCTTCTCGCTGTATCCAGCAAAGAGCTACAGTCGCATCCGTCCAGTAGTAGATTGGAACTTCTTCCAAGAACACAGCGTCAGAGATGTATTTGGCTAGACGTGCGCCTAAAACACACGCAAGTAACTCGAGGCGCGGAATTGTCACCTTCTTCAATGGAGATACACGAGATTTTGCTACCACGAACCTCACATGAACCTTTCCGTCGTCTTCACTTCTTAAAAATATAACCGTGGCATAAGCGCTTCTACTGGCGTCACAAAAGACATGTAATGACCAAGTATCTGTTTTTCCATAACCTATGCGACGAGGAAACCTAAGCTGGGAAATACTAGACAATCCTTGGTACCACGTTAAGAACCGAGTTTTTAATTCATCTGGCAAAGGTAAGTCCCAATTTGCCTTAGTTGCCCATGCTTCTTGAAGTATTAATTTTGCAGGTACCATTATCGGCACAATGAAGCCTAGTGGATCAAATATAGAATGAATTATGGATAAAAGTTTTCTTTTTGATAAGTCTGATGAGATTTGCTCAGGTTTAAAGGGAATTATAAACTCATCATTTATACGGTCCCACTGAAGACCTAAAACGGGAGAGACAGTATCAGTGTTCTGTGAAGGTAACGTTTCATTTTCGGGACCAAAGGTCCACATACGTAATTCCATTTTGGCTTCTGCCATAATGCCAGTTGCTTGTTTCATAAATTCTTCAAGCTCTGCTCTCGTATCAACTGAGGTTACGCAGTTATCAACATAATAGGAACTTGAAAGTTTTTGGGCAACAACTTCGAATTTTTTAGGAATATTTTTAAGATAGAATGAGATCACCGCTGCCAACAGGTATGGGCTACTGGTAACCCCAAAAACAACCCTTTTATGGCGGAATTCACAAATTTTGTTATTTTCCCACCAAAGAAATTTCAGATAATTTTGGTCTTCCCGCTTTATGCCAATCTGTAAAAACGCTCGTCTAATATCAGAAGTTACGCCAATCGCCTTTTCTCTAAACCTCATTCAAATCGCTGGGATTTCTTCTACGAGATTCGGACCCTTTATCAAACAATCATTTAGCGACAACGAATTATCTGATTTGCACGAGGCATCGAAAACGGGCCTAATTTTGCTAGTTAAACTATCTAATTTGATAACTGGATGATGTGGCAAGTAATGTCCCTTTTCATTCTTTTCAGATTCCGGGATTTTTTCTATTACGTCTTCCGACAGCCATTCTTTAAATATCTTATCGTATTCGTCAAAGTTATTTAATTTCTTCAATTTACGAGTAGTGGCAAAAAGCCTTTTTTCTGCAATATGCCGATTAGATGAAATGTTAGGGGGAAATTTTTGAACCCAGGGCAAGCTTACGCAATATCTCCCATCTTCGTTTCTATGAAGCCCCTTCAAAAATTGTTCCTGAGCTAATCGATCCTCAACCACTTTGGAAAACGTTTGCGCTTCATCGGCAATGCCAATTGTTTCCAAACTCCACATATCAGAAACTTTCATGTTTTGAACATGAAGATTGGTTACTAACATGGATTGGGCACCCTCAAAACTCTGAACATTTAATCCTATTGGTTCTCCGCACAAAGTCCAACCCAATTTAGTATTAATGGCTGTCAAACCCTCATTAAGTTGAATTACATCACCCGTAAGAATTTGTCCATAAATATCACTACCTATCAAAATTTCTATTTCAGGGTAACCGTCACCCACATCTGAAATCCAAATTCTATGCTTTTTTAATTCCCTCAATAATGGACCTTTAGAGACGCGTGGTATCCCTCCACAAATTTTTTCCTGATCTAGAAAGGAGAATTGATATTCAGTACGTCTCCCTGCAGGACTTAATCTCATAGAATATCGTTTATGATTTTTAGACTCAGTTCTTGTTCCCCCAAACAGAGTATGCGCTAAATTCTCAGATGAAAGGCTTTCTAAGTTTAAAGCTTCGGCTGTAGATTTCAGCACATACGACCTTTGAGATCCGCAATCTAAAAGACATCTGACTTTTTTCCTCATGCCCCCTGACACTACTTCAACTATTAATGTCATAAGGAGGACTTCTTTCATACACGAAGGTGTAGACATAGTAGCTTGTACCGTAGTCGACCCCTTTGCACTCCCTACAGTCTCACTCTTTTTTTCCTGAATCTCGGGACATAAAATAATGGGATGAGATCGCTTGCATACATGACATTGTATAAATAATTTACAATCTCTAGCAAAATGTCCAGGCTTAAGGCAGCGTAGGCAGCACTTTAACTCTCTTAATTTATCTAACTTTTCTTTTAGGGACAAAGACCGAGCCATAAAACTCTTTGCTCTCATGATTTTTTTCCGCAAAATACGCACTTTTGCTCCTTGGTTGCTACCAAACTTGCAGCACTCATGGGAGGTTTTTTATTTTTTAATTTGACTTCTCTAGGGCGTTCCTCGCGTGAGGGAGGAGAAATTTCAAACCCCGACCGCGCAAGTTTGACTCTCTGTTCCCCTTCAACTTCTTTTCGCAAAAATTCTAAAAGATTTGAGAGACATGGTCCCTTGTTATTAAATAGAACGCTTCTCTGCCACACCCTAATCATTTCAGCCGATAAACATGATTCAACCATAGGATATAGCCACGCAGTATTGGAGTCTTGGTGTACACCTAAAGACTCAAGTGCTCTGAGATAGGACTCAATTTTGTCAAACAATGACACCAGGGGTAACTTATCTTTACCTTGTGAACGTACGTTTTGGATTATTAATTTTAATAATTCCCTCACATATATCTCAGTTAATTTCTTTATTACCAAAACGCTCCTCAAACGCAGAAATGACTTTCGGATAATTGTCCGAAGTCAAGGGATAACTCTCAATTAACTCATAAGCTCGAGTCCCCGGTAACATTGATTGAGCTAAATAATGAAATTTGTCAACATCATCCAGACTCTTATCCTCGTGGATTTTTTTTAAATTGGCCCCAGAACGAAAGATAACAGCTGACCATCAAATTTTTTAATTTGAATTTTCGGCAATTTGTACCGTTTTTCATTACATGTATTTACACTATTCTCAACATTAGAGCTCATATTAATTTTAAAGTCTGAATTATACGTTTTTTCTTTTATTCGGCGGCTGAGCGTTATAAATTCATCGGAATATTCCTCGCAACTTATAACTTCCGTTTCTAAATTATCATCAGTAGCCTTAGCTGCTATCATTAAATCTAACATTTCTGAGTCATAAGATTTTAATTCACTAATTATTGTTTGTAATTTAACAAATTTATCCTCTAAAATGGATTTATCCGGTTGCTCTTTTTCTAGTTCGTCCTTTAGAACCTTAGCTGTTCTAGTATAAGAGCTACGTGCCGTTGCACGTTTTTTCTTCAATGTATCAACATTCATTTTTTATATAAATGAAAATATACTCAAAATCTCAAATAAAAATCTTATCAATATTCCTAACAATGACTCATAAATTCTCATAAATTCTAAACTCAACAATCACAATATTATAATTATAATTTAACACAATAAATAAAAATTTACCTCACGATGAGTATGAAAACGAAAATATATTATAAATACTAAATATGCGGCATCAGTTATTGTTATTCCGAACCTAGATGGAACTAACCAATAGTATGATTATTTCTCATATTCAATATCAAAAATCATAATCAAAGTCGCAATCCTGGCTGGCTCGCCACTTTCTATGTCAGAAACTCAACTTAAAAAATGACATAGAAATGTGCCGCTAAACTGCGATGACACGCCCGCAGGGCGGCTATACTTACTCTTAAAAAAATACACATTAAACTTCAAATTTAAACCAAAACAAATTAATGAATCACAAACTTTAATGAAACATTTATATATACAATTCTTAAACATAAAAACATAACACACCGCTTAACATTTTGACTATGCGCAATGCGCTTAAATTTAGAATATAGAATATTTACACAATTAAATTTAGAACAAACACATAATTATCATACACTATTTACATAGAAATAACATTTTCAGAAATAATCATACTACAAAATCGCAAAGAACTCAATCTACTATAAAACGCAAAAGAGGACTCACTTTCAAAAGGGTGGCGCAGTTTAATTCCTTCGATTTTAATTTAAGTTTTATCCTGTGGGCAGACGGTATCTCACCTACTGAATAACTCAATTTTTCGCAGTTAAATTTTATACATCTTATTCGCAGCGAATATTTCAAGGGTGATTAACGCAACAATTTTAAGGGTTATCGGTCAAAACCGTTAATATCTGAACCGAACCCTTTTTTCTTTCTTAAAACTCCGCATTTTCGCAGCAAAAAACCTATTATCACTCTTCACTAGCTCAGAAACTGCATGTCTGTCCGAATAATAAAATACCTCTACCCTCTTACGTCATATTATTACATTAACCCTAAAAGCGCGCGAAGAGAAAAATGCTCTCGTTAGCAAAATAACGGGCAGGAGGAAAAAATTACTTTCGTTAAATGTGAGATTTAAAAACACATGGCCCTTGCTAACAGCAATCTTGGTGATTAATAATAGACGGCTGAATAGAATACATTATCATCCGCACTGCATTACACTGTTTGTCTTCTCTTACAAAAACAGCAGAAAAATACGTAAAGGAGATCACAGAAGCAGCATCCAAAGTCTCTGGATCCAAAGAAGAGGTGTACTAGGTTGATACATAGAAAACTTAGGCCAGTCTTTGATAAAAAATCACAATTCAATGCATAAATAAAACTTTGAGTTCAGATGGTAGGGTGGTCGAGCTATGCACTGTTGTGACATGAAATGCAGTCACCTCCACACGATACTTCCTGGGTAGTTTTGAAAGCAACTAAGTAAAAGCTGTATTCTAAACAATTATTTGTGTGACACAACAGAGTGGCAAAGCCTTTTTTCCACCAAAAGTTGTCAGTTTTGTTCCAGTTATACTGAAAAAAGATATCATTTTATCGTTTAAATATGTTGAGTCATTAATAAAGGTTTAAATAACTTTTAAATAATAGTCATCTCTGTAGAATTTTTAATTTTTTGAAAAAATGCCAAATTTTACCCAAAATTTCGACTTTTGGACCAAAAGCGCAGACTCAAGCCATTTTTTTTTTTCAGCGGTAATATTGCACGCAGATGATGTACTAGTACAAAGGCAACTTTTGGCACCTACCCGTTTTTGATTGTAAAAAAATTTTTTTCGCTCCACCCTAATCCGTATGTGTAATTTCATTGTACTTTATTTTCAAACAAATGCCGAGCTCTTGAATAAAAATATATACACCTATATATATTCTGGTAGATTTTCAAAAATGCCAAACTTAAGGGTCCGCATGCAACCCGCTGGACGCGTGATAAATAACACCGCTTTATTTGTTTTTATGGATACATTAAAAAATATCTAATCCTGAAAATTAATTACTAACATTTTATTATAATAAAGTTAAATAATGTTACCTGTTACAAGATTTTTCGCAAACTCTGTATGTATATAAGGTGTGTCCCAACGAAATAAAGCCACCTTAGTTCTGTGCCGTAACTGGACAATGAAACAAACCAATAAGAACGAAACAAATATATTAAGAAAGTCTATATACAAATACATATTTACAAGGAGTAACTCACGCCCTGCCCCACATGGGCAGGAAAAAAAGATGAATGCGTAAAAGAAGTGTTGGAAAAAGAAAAAGTATCCCGCCGAAATAAAGCCACTGCCAATATTAGTATTTATTGGTAACTACCGACATCTGAGCTGCTGCAGTTCAACATGTTTATGACGTCAGGAAGTTGTCATATACTTCTTCTGTGCCAGTCGAACTTTGTGCAGACTTTAGAAGGTTTTATTTTCTATTTCTCCTGCAGAATTGCAATGGGGAAAAAAAAATCACAGCCATCAAAGTTGGAGAAAGGACAAATAACAGCTTTTAAGGATCAAGGTCTTTCACATAGACCAATATCTAAGCAAATCAAACGATCTAAAACCGTAATAGCCAATTTTTTAAATGGGGGCAATGCTGCGTGTTTTTTAAAGAGGTGTACATGCAGGAAAATGACTTCCAGGCAGGAAAGAGAAGTTTTGCGTCGTCCTTCACGAGGTGGTATTTCCCTAAAACAGTTGCCCAAAGAGGATAACATCCCTGTGACAAAATCAACCCTGTCACGAATTGAAAAACGTACAAGCATCTTGCGATATAAGAAAAGGAAACAGCCGCCCATGCTGAAAGCTATCCACATGCAATGAAGAGTCGAGTGAGCCAAATATCATCAAACCTAGAAGAACCAGTGACATCGTGTTAGTCTCACATGAAAAAAAATAAAAATATTAATTTGGATGGGCCATATGGTCTTGCTTTCTATTGGTATGACATTAAGAAAGAAGAGGGAAATTTCTCCAAAAGAAAGCAAGGTGGAGGCTCATTAATGATGTGGGGGGGGGGGGCTTCGGCTGTGGAGGTAAACATAACTTGACTTTTCTCTCAGACCGCATGATGGCTACCGATTACCGAGAAATGATAGGAAGCCATTTACTGCCATTTGCAAAGAGAATTGGTGGACTAAGTTACGTTTTCTAGCAGGCCAAGATCTCCATTCACGTTGCAAAATCCTCCTGGGAAAGGTTTTGGATAATCGGGTGCATATCACGGAATTGCCTGCCCTTTTTCCTTGATCTGCATCCCCTATAAAATGTGAGGTAGTCGTATATTTCAAGTAATATATAACCATGGCGGGTATATTGGCTATTAACAGCCGTGACTTTATTTCGGCGGGACACTTTTCACCCCTCTTTTTATACAAATTCATTCTTTTTCCTGATGAGGTAAGGTAAGGAGTGAGTTACTCCTTGTAAATATGCATTTGTATATAAACCTTCTTAATATATTTGTTTCGGTCTTATTGGTTTGATTCGAGTCCAATTACAGCACGTAATCACGGTGACTTCATTTCGGTGGGACACGCCTTATATGTGTGTGTGTGTATATATATATATATAATAATTAAACATTACCGACCACCAACAAAAACTGTGGAATTATGAATAAAATGACATTAACAAATACAATTCCCCAAACACACTTAACATAGATTCCAAAAACATTGTAAAAAACAGCAGAAATTGAATAACATGAATGGAATAATGGAAATTTGTCGAACTTCAGGCATTTGGAACCCGATGATTCTGTCTAAATTCCACAAATAAAATGTGTGGTTTCATCTTCATATTAGCCATAAATTAGCTAAAGAATATTAATTTGGGACTACCACACACACAGAAAACCGAGAAATAAACCATTGAACACCAATTAAATTCAAAATGAAACAAGATTAAAAAGGATAGAGTAAAAATAAAAAACCAAATTACCAAATTAAAATCCATACTGTCATAGCATTAGGTATAACACACTCACTATGCATTTTATTCTCATTTAAGATAGTATACTATATTAGAAATTAATGATTCCTGAGTAGGCTAAAAATTTAAATAAAAGTTAATCGTATATATATAACCATTATATATAACAAATCGTCATCTATTTCCAATTACTAAAGTTAAATTTTTATAATAGCTACTAATATTCATAACACTGACATTATACAGAATAAAGATGGAACATGTAATTAGTAATACAGAATCTTGCTAAATTCCACTAATTCACAAGCATATTGCTGGCGATAAATCTATACAAACATATGAAAAAACTACCAAATTTTGATAAAATCCTATTAAAGACAAAAGTTAATAGATCCAGCTAAATAATGTTGAACCAGGAAATGCCGTATCATAAACATACAAAATATCAAATGGATGAATGAAGCCGGAAGCTTATAAAGTATTTCACTTGTTCACGAGTACATAAAATAAATTTATAAGCAAAAAACATAGTCGATTTTCTGTAACGGAATTCAGCATTAAGCAAAAATTGAATTCCGTTATGTACCCGATCGACTAATCACCAGAAATTATTAAACCACCATGTAAAATATTAAACAATGTGATATCCGCAACAATGAAAACTTACAAATTAAATCATAGACAAACCCAGCGAGAGAACAGCCAAGACATGTTGACCATGACACAATCATATAACGGAATTTGGCATACTATAAAAATCCCGCTTAAATGACTTGCACAGTTAAAAGCTTATGCCACGGTTGCGCAGTAAATTATCACAAGCATAAAAAATAACAATTATAATTAACATATAGTCCAAATAATAATTATTACATACTATATTAATGATCCTGGAATAAATAAAAGAAATTGTTTAAAATTAATCAATTATTAAGAGATAATAACTAATATAAGAGTAATTTAAGAGTCCATGGCATCCTTATAATATTAGAACAAAATAATTATTTAATGCTGCCGTCTAGCGGAACTTTAAGAAATTAAAGATAGTTAATATATGATTAAGAAGGACTAAAAGCAGATGTAGTAGTGTTTAGTGATGCCATCTATTACAGTATACAGAATATAACAGTAGAAAAAAATGCATTTTTTAAAAAATTGCAAACAATTTAACCAAAAATGTCAGAGACTGCACAAATATTTCATTCTAAAACAGTGCATCAGAATATTGATAATAATCAATTAACATTTTAGTATAATGTGCTATAATTGATTATAATTATTTTTTAATATTTACATTTAAAATTAAGTAAATTAATAATTTCGAATAAGTAACTTTATTAATATAAAAATTTGTTTATATTAATCACTTAATAAAATTAATGTATCATTACCAATTTGGGGGGGGGGGGTAAATATACCAACAAAATACATCATCTCTACAAACCTATAAATACTTAGCATAAACTTTGTAAGCGTATATAATTACAAAGCAAAATAAATTGAAATAAATCAAAAATAGTAAATTAAATGCTGCAAATCAATTTAATTTATTAGATTGTTATACAGTAGTTTAAAATTAAACAATTAATAGATAACTAATATAAGAGTAATTTAAGAGTCCATTGCAACCTTATAATATTATAACATAATAAATAATTTAATGCTGCCGTCTGGCGGAACTACAAGAAATTAAATTTAAGATAGTCAAAATATGATTAAGATCAGGGCAAAAATCAGATGTAATAGTGTTTAGTGCTGCCATCTATTACAGAATAACGAATATAACAGTAGATAAAATGCATTTTTTAAAAATTTCGCAAATAATTTAACTTAAATGTCACTGAGATTGCACAAATTTATCATTCTAAAACAGTGCATCAGAATATTGATAATATTCAATTAACATTTTAATATAATGTGCTTTTAAAATTAAGTGAATTAATAATTTCGAATAAGTAACTTTATTAATAATATAAAAGTTTGTTTATATTAGTCACTTAATAAAATTAATGTATCATTACTAATGTGTGTGTGGGGGGGGGGAGGGGGTAATATACCGACAAAATAAAACATATATACAAACTCATAAATACAAATAAAATATCATAAACTGTGTAGGCGTATATAATACCAAAGCAAAATAAAATGAAATAAATCAACAATAGTATCTAGTATTTGGGTATTTTTTTAAATAATAAATTTATATATAATCAACATTTGCGTATAAATTATCCAGACAACTCCGCCCTCCTCCTTAATTTAACATCTACCCACCCAGCCATTCTATTTAAATTTTTTATATATATTTTGTATTTTTAATTTTTTTTGTTTATTTTTAGTTTTTTTTATATATACAGTGAAACTCGTTTAAGATACGCCCGCTTAAGATACGATCCCGCTTAAGATACGAATTATCTTCGGTCCCTTGAAAAATGCCTATTAAACCTGTGTAAAATTACCCGCTTAATATACGTACGCATAAGATACGATCCCGCTTAATATACGAAGAAAATTTGTCCCTTGATGTAAAAAAACCCGCTTAATATACGAAATGGTGCTTATATAATCCGTTTATCACGTGTCTTTAGGACAGAATAGCTCAAAAGAGCAACTGAATTGTGCTCGAGTCTTTGTCTTGGCGCCTTCCCCCCTCCCTCCGCGTTTCTTCTTCCCCTTTTAAGTTCGAAGTCCCTGTCGAAGGATCGGGAATGTTCTCCTTAACGTCATAATCACGTGATGTGACGCAGCTCCATACCGTGCCTTCGCAGCGTACTCCGATCTAGGGAAAAATCCCTAGATATAGGGAAACTCAAGCCTATTTAGGGAATTCCTTTTTATTTCTAGAGAATTTTTAGAAGACTAGCAATATTTTCTTGAAATCCAATGAAAAAAAATGGATTTTTTTTTTAGACTTCTGTGTTTTTCTGGCAATGAACATGATAGATGGAAGAGGAAGTAAAGAGATGGGCAGGGGGGATAAATTGTCTTTAAGCAATTCTTTCGCTAACAGAGGGTGGGGGGAGGTTGTTTTTCTATAACACAAACCGGTGTTCATGAATCTCGTAAGTGATTCAGCCAGGCCGTTACAGCCAATCAAAATGCAGAATTTTTTCCATTTCACGTGACTTTAGAATATAGGGAATTTTTATTCCGTAGTCTAGGGGGAAAGGGAAAACCTATCTGAGAACACTGTGCCTTCGAAACCTCTGTACCGGCAAAGCTGTCGAAAGGGCATAGCGTAAATCTAGTCTTTTGTTTATCCGCTGAATAGTAATAGGAGTAAATAATGGATGAGCAACTTAAAGTAAAACGAAAACCACTTTCTTTGACTGAAAAACTGGATGTGTTAAGGAAATACGACGCCGAGAATATGATAAACAAGACAGTCTTTGCCAAATCTGTGGGAATCCACGAGTCAACTCTTCGAGCTCTGTTAAAAAAATAGACAGAAACTGGAAAGCAGTGCATCAGCTGGAGGCTCCAACAGAAAGAAAATTAAGGTGGCAAAATTTGAAGAATTGGAGAAGATTTTATTTCGGTGGTTTACCCAAACCCGATCGATGAACATCCCAACTAATGGATCATTGATTAAGGAAAAGGCCTGCGAAATTGCTATACGTCTTGGGGTGGATTTCACGCCTAGCAATGGTTGGCTAGACCGCTTCAGACAAAGATACGGCATAGTTTATAGGAAGGTATGCGGAGAGTCGACAGCTGTGAATGTAGATGATGTCAATTGTTGGAAAACTAACGTGCTCGCGCCGCTATTCAAAAAGTACTCAAGATGCAATATTTACAATGTCGGCGAGATGGGTCTTTTTTTTTAATTAATGCCAGATAAAACTATGGTGTTTAAAGGTGAGAAATGTTCTGGGGGCAAACTTAGCAAAGAACGTATAACTGTTCTTGTTGGTTCAAATATGAGCGGAACAGATAAATTAAAACACCTCGTCATCGGCAAGTCGCGGAATCCTCGCTGCTTTAAAAATGCTAGAAATCTGCCCTGCGATTATGAAAGTCAAGCCAAAGCATGGATGATAGGCGATATATTCGTTAAGTGGATCCGCAAGTTCGATGAACGAATGAAAAAGGAGTCCAGGAAAGTATTGTGTCTCGCCGACAACTGTCCCGCCCATCCCAAGGATATCCCCGGTTTACAAAACGTCGAACTAGTCTTTTTACCCCCTAATGCAACTAGCGTTGTTCAACCCATGGATCAGGGCATAATTCATGTTCTCAAAATGAAATACAAAAGTCGTGTAGTTGTACGTCATCTACACCAAATAGATCATCGTGAAAAGGATCTGTCCTGCCCAACCTGTAAGCCTATTAACCTCTTGGACGCCATGCATTTCCTGAGAACGTCCTGGGAAGACGTAACATCAACCACCATTGTGAACTGCTTCTGTAAAGCCTTTGACGTAGACGGCACTTTTCGAAACGTTGACATCGCAGAAGAGGAGCTGTATCAAGAAGAATGCGAAGATTGGGACTCATTTGTCGAAATTGACGATCAGCTTGTAACATATGAAGTTCGTTCTATCCCGGATATAATCGCGAATGTCAAAAGTTCCGATGAACCTAGGCCTTCAGAAGAAGTAGATGACGCGGGTATAGAAACGGATGTGCCAGCCATACCATCATTCGCATTTGTAATGAGCTCATTCAGCTTACTTCGACAGTACGCCTCTTCGATGGATGCTGGTCCCTCTGTCGAAGATTTTATCTGCAACATCGACAAGGCAGAAAGCTTCGTGATAAAATCTCGCCCTAAGTTGCACCAAACCAAGGTAAACGACTTTTTTCCAACAAACTAAAACTACTTCACGTACTTTAATTTAGATAATGTAACAAATAATTATTGTTCCTTGCATACATTTATTTTGTCTTTCTAAAAGTAATTATGAAAATTTGTTATTTTTCCTGTTTAAGTATGTAGTGTATTTTAGTTTGTTTTCTAAAGATTAACAAAAATTTCGTTTTATTGTCTTTTTTATAATTTGACATTTTAATTTTGTTATTGTACAAACGTGACTCAATAAAATTTTTGAGAAAAATAAAGTAATTCTTTATTTCAAAATTTTAAACTTAAATTTTCTATAATATCTAAAAATTGTTAGAAATGGGTAAAATGAGAGTTATAAGTGGTTAAAATACGTTAATAACAATGTGCACTGCCTTTATATGCATTATTACTCGGGAATCTATGAAATCCGGATAAGATACGATCCCACTTAAGATACGAAATGCTATCGGTCCCTTGATTCGTATCTTAAACGAGTTTCACTGTATATTTTTTTATATACGCAAAATGTCAATAGTAACATACAATAAATCAGCCAACTATACATTGTTAAGATCATAAATCAATTGTAGATCAAGGAATATATGAATTTCTTAGGAAAACCATGATTTAAAGCATCAAAAATTGTTTTTATTTATAAGATGTGATGAACATAAACTTTTGATATATATCCAAAGAAAACTACAAAATTATAATATGATAAACCAATTTAATACAAGTTTTATACTAATTTTTCAAAAAAGGTTTTGGACCGGCTAAATCTGCTAAAAAAGCCCTATATGCGCCGATAGTATCAAGATCTCATCGAGGATTGAAAATCAAAAACATTCTTCCAACTCAAACACCTCGTAACGTCGTCGTCGGCCCAAAAAATTGCATTTTCCCAACATTGGGATTGTTTTACTTGAAAAATTAGCTCCACTGTTAAATTTAACACTTATATATACTGGGTGTCCCAAAAATGACTGGATTTTAAAATTCAATAACTTGCAAACGGTGACAAATATTAAAAAAATTCTTGCAGGAGGGTTATGCATGATGTCAGTTTTTTTTTTACTGCGATTCTTGATTTTAGTTCGAATTTGAAACAATAGATGGCGCTGAGAGCAATAAGTGATCAGTCCAGATTCGATTTTTGGTACTTCGGGATCCATTCAATACATTTTAGTCTCCTTTTTTCGCATGGAAGAAGACAGGCCGAAAAATCGAGCCTGGAATTAGCGGTTATTGCTTTCAGCGCCATCTATCGATGTTATTTGTAACTAAAATTGAGAATCGTAGCATAAAAACTCCTAACATCTTACTTAACACTCCTGCAAGAATTTTTTTAATATCTATCATTCTTTGCAAGTTATTGAATTTTAAAATCCATCAGTCATTTTTGGGACACCCAGTATTAACCATATTGTAACCTGCGTGGAATTTAGACCTTTCCCTGCCCCACTACAGTTTATTTAGGTGCATTCGTAATTATATAAATACATAGCCCCTGTAGTCTCCGTCTGCCCGCATATAACAGTGCAAAAACTGCCCAACTGAATGGTTTGAAATTTAATAAATATATGTAACCGATGCAGAATTTTGTCGCGTCATTTCAAACTTTATGAAAATCGAATCAAAACTTAAAAGATATTAATCAGTTTTCTTCATTCTATTAAAGCCTATCATAAGTAAATAATTCAATGATATCCTATGATAGGTAATGATTCTAGGTCGCCATGGTGATAATTTCCTTTTTAAGAATTTAATATATGGACATAATAAATTTTGTGTTCATGCGTTTTTGCGTAAGAGTACAACAGTTATTGCACAAAGATCTAAATATTTATAAAACTAGTTATAGTACAAATTGCCACGTTTGACTACAATTTTAGGTGTGTTTACTTTATTGAGCGCTCTAAAGCAATAGAAAGCTTAATCAATAAGGAAAACATTTCTATTAGAAGTTAGTGGTAAAAATTTCTACATAATTTAAAGGTCCCTAATCATTCATCTTTCAGCAGGCGCGATTTCACAAATTTTACATTTTTCGAAAATGTTGTTCTTTTAAACAGCACTGAAATTGAAATTAAACTTTTCCGACTGATATGTATAAACAGCTCTTCTAAACATGTCTTTTATTACTTGTTATGAAAAATCTTGCATTTTTAATAGCCTAGCTACTAAATTAAGAGGGGGGGGGGAATCTACTTCAATAATTTTCTTCATTAATATTTAAAAGAAAGTGTGAAACTTATGTAATGTTTTTGTTCATATCGCTAGAATCGAAAAATAAATAAAAGCGTTCACAGGATACTGTTGCTGTACTAAACTTTGTGTAACTAATTTTGTGTGTGGCCACGCCAGTAGTTGATACCCCTCCGGTAGTTGATCAATTTTTTTTTTTTAATATTGCTCCATTTCAGGCGGAAAGGAGTTTTACACGTGGCTCTAGACATATCTTTGTTTGAATGTTGAACCATCTGTTGTCACATTGTTTCAGCTGCCTGCTGTAAGAGAAGCTATTTTATTTTTTTTTTAAATTAGAAAATGTAAAAAATTAATGATGAGTTGGTGACAATTACGGTAAGTTAAAATAATCCACTTCCATCTTGCTTATTTCAAATAATAGTTTTATGTGAATTATTGTTAATCGCAGCTCAGGCATGATATTTTAAAGATTAAGTTTTGAATTTTCGACTGATTTCTTCGATTGACCAACTACTGGGAAAATGGCAATTAAAGAAACTATTTATTTATAATTTTGTTGCTATTTAATTTCAGCAGATTTCATTTTTTGCCCACTATAGGACATTCATTAAGGGTTGTAGCAATCATGTTAATTTACTTCTAAAACTTAAAAGGAAGGAAATATAATAAAAACCCCATAGCACTGATTTTATTTGATCAACCACTGGCTCGGTCACCCTATTATAATTTAAATTTGCCTATTCATAAAACTCTAGTGATGGGCCCCATACAAAAGAAAATTTCACTATCTATAATTAAACTGAAAATGTTAAACTGAAAATTTAAAAGAGCACCGTTCTGTGAATCCGCTAACAGCGATTAAGGCATGTTATCAGTCAGGACTTAAAATCCCCTCTCTAAAGCTAAACCTAGGGGCTTGGAATGCATCCGTATTTTTCAAATTTCTCCTTTGAAAATAAATTTTTACCTTCTGTTTTCTGTATGCTCTTCAACAATACTTTTTTTTATTTACCAAAATGTTTCTAAAATATATATGGGTCATTCCATGTCAAATCATCCAGGGCATGGCACCCACCATCACCAATTTTGATAAAAGTCAGTGAATTTGCAGAGTTTTTAATGCTGATTCCAAAAATGTCAATCATATTGAAATTGATCAAACGGTTTGTCAGATGAGCTTTTAAATGTCTTCCAAGATGGCCGATTTGCCGCCATTTTGAATGGCACATGTGACAACATAAAGGTCTATAACTTCTTTCAGGTTTAAGCTAGAACTATCAAATTTTTTTTGTTCTGTTCAGAATAAAGTAAACTTTCATCTAAACAGATTTTTGTGCAATTTATACCATTAAAATGTTGTCAGAAAATGACTTTTTGCCATTTTTTTAATTAAAAAAAGGTATAACTTCAATGGCCGATTTCCCCCATTGTTCCCCCTTCAATTTTCATCTAATTGCATAAATAGGCAGCTCAAAGTGTTTTGTTGCCTGATAAAAAAATTTTAATGGGCAGTTTGTAGATTTTTTGTTTAAAGAAGAATTTCAATTTTACGGACTTCCATAAGTAACAGAAAGTACAAGATAATGTTGATATTTCTTTTATTACTCCAGAAGTATCATATATATTTACATCTAAAGGTTTGGTAAGGTTTTATCTTTCATAAACATATAAATTTTTTTAATGTGGCTAAAAAGAAGGGGAAATCCCTCAGGAAATATAAATAGGAATGCTAATAATGAATTCCTGCAAGACATAGAAGTATTTTCATGACAAATTGAAATCTATTGCAAAGTTTCAGTAAATTTTAAATAAAAAAGAAATGATGGAAAAAAATTCTACAAATTGTCACATTTTATCGCAAAATCATACTTGCATATTATACAAAATGATAAAATTACAATTGTTAACTAAATACAATAAGTAAAAATTATCGTACTTCAAAATTATACAAAATAACATTTAGC
This sequence comes from Maratus speciosus, assembly GCA_963932465.1. NCBI lineage: Eukaryota > Metazoa > Arthropoda > Arachnida > Araneae > Salticidae > Maratus > Maratus speciosus. The sequence goes on along the minus strand of OZ010796.1, from coordinate 487,636,345 downwards.
ACATACACGGTAAAAATACTATTAAAAATATATCTACATTCAAAATAAATTTAATTAGTTAAAAAATTGACTCTGTTGTATTAATATTGCAGCTCAAAGTGTGTTTTGATAGCTGTTAAAAAATTTTTAATGGGTGATTTAAAAATTTAAAATTTAGTTCAAAATAAAATATATATATATACTTTCACTTTGGTTCATTTTTTAAATGTAAATAACATTAAAGCTGTAATTATTGTTGAATTATAAACCGAAAATTGCTGTCCAAAATATGAAATTTCTAATTGCTAAAATTATCTGATTGGGTTAATTTATTACCAGAACTTTCCAGAAGACAGAATTTTAACCAATAATATCACTTTGGTTTGCCAGAAGGGGTTTTTTAAACCAACCAGATGATGTACTTACCAGAAAGAGATTTTCAACGAATCGGACTAAAATTACTTCCCAGAAGAGTTTTTCAACCAACCAGATTAAGCAGAATTTTACAACTTGTTATGCCAATCTGTTAAAAAAGATTAAAGTTTCTCTTTTGATCTTATAACTATAAACGATGCTGCTTTGTTGTATTAAGTTAGATGCTTTCTTATGGATAAACAAAAAATGTACAATATTAGTTTAAATATTAATAATCCAAATTGTGATTTAAATAATCCTCAAGCTATCCACCATCGCAATGAGTTATCCATCAAAAATAAAGAACTTCTTGCATTAAGATGCAATTTATAAGATAGAAAAAACTCAATAATATGCTTTGCTCACAGAGAACACTTTCTGCATATGTAAATTCAGCAAAAGAAATGTTTTCATTTATTTAATCTTCATCCTAACAAGACCAAGAAAAGTATCCTTACATGTGATAAGTGTGGATCAAGCTAAGAATTATAGGCATAAGCTACATAATGATGCCATTCCTGGTAAGAAACTATGTTCAACCTGTAGGGGGGAAAAGCAAGAGCTTTGCTGGAAGTATATGTGAAAGAACAGAAAGACTTGTCAGCCCACTGATTTTTCTGAAGAAATTACATCAAACATGGATCAGAAAGAAAAATATCACGTAAAGCTTAATGGAAGTTCACCACTACGGTTACATGCAATTTCTGCACACAGGAAAGTGTCTGCTGGAGAAAGAAAATTACAGCAAATGAAAATTGCCTTGCGAAAGAAGGTTGCTTGTACCCTTGATTTGGAACAGAACGTTCTTCAGAGTGAAAACAGCTCTGATGAAGATAATGTGAATCAAAAGAAAAGCTTCAGAATTTGAAAGATTAATGGAGATGGCGAAAGAAAATTTCCACAAATTAGTCCCAGAGAAAAAATTCAGTTGCTAACTTTGATTCCTGAGTCATGATGGTCAAGAAAGAAAATAATTGAAACCTTTAGTGTAACTGAGTACCAAGTATAGACTTTATACTTGGGAAGACACTATAAAATCTGTGAAAGAATTTCATGAAGATAATGAATTTTTATGTCTCATGCCTGGTCAGGGAGATACGGTCAGCATAAAAAAAATGTCTGCCCATGTTCAAAAAAGGTTTCTTCTTTGTAATCTGAATTATCCAATTTCGATCCAATTCATATCCAATTTCGATTGAAATTTCCTACCAATAATAAAATTGGGTTTTCAAAATTTTCTGACCTGCGACCTAAGCACTGAGTCTTAGTTGGAAGTTCTGGCACACATTCTGTCTTTATGTACAATACATCAGAAAGTTCAGTTGCTTATTGCAGCAACAGGGATTGAAGAAAAATATGAAGATTTAATCCAGAAATTGGTTTGCAGTTCTAACAATACAAATTGTATGTTACATATATGCAGCAAATGTCCCAAGAAAGATGTTCTTGAAGATTTTTTTTAATGTTAAAATTTCTGGACTTTGATTCTGAAGACGCAATTGAACATAAACAGTGGGTATCAATTGACAGAGTATGATTAACATCACATACATCTACTCTGTACGATTTCATCCATCTTATTCTTAAAAAGATGAAAAAGCTCGTACCCAATACACACATATCCAAGTCCCAAAGCACTTATTTGAAAAAAAGATCTTACTAGTCATGAGGCTTTCATACAAATGGATTTTAGTAAGAACTTTTCTTTTGTATTGCAAGACGAAGCGCAACAGCTACCATTGGACGCCTGGTTGCTGTACTTTACATACAGTTGCATTCTATGTAAAGCAAAAAAATGGAAGCATCTTAAAAAGTGAAAGCCTTTGCATGCTTTCAGATGATATGGACCATGATGTACCAATGGTTTATCAGACTCAAAAATTAATCATGCAGCATTTAAATAATAAGTATATCTTAGCTACAAATGTACAATATTTTACTGGTGCCTCTGCTGCCCAATATTAAAATTGAAAAACATTTTTGAACCCATGAACATGATTTTGGTAGAATAAAAGCAAAATGGAGCGTTTCTGCTACAAGTCATGGAAAATCTGTTTGCGATGGGATTGGGGGGGGGGGGGGGGGCACTGTTAAGACTTGTGACAAAAGCAAGTTTGCAAAGGCCGTTGCATGATCAAATTGCAAATGTGGCTATGATGTATGAATATTGCAGACAAAACATTGGTGGTATAACATTTTTTATCATCACAAAAAGTGACATGTTAAAAGTGTGCAACATGTCTCATTGGATGCAATTTGCTACGACAATTCCTGGAACATGCAATATGCATTATTATGGATCTACAGAAAACTTATTAATAAGTGGGAAAAAAATAAATACTGATGAAAATTTTTCTGTTTGTTCATCTTTTGATAGGAATATTAAAGAGACTTTGGATATTCCATCTCTTAGAAGTTATGTAGCATGTATGTATGTTTGGAATTGGTATATAGGCTTAGTGTCAAAAGTCCACAAAAAAGGAGATGCAACGGTTAAATTAATGCATCCACAATGGCCCATCACCTTTGTATTATTGGACAGAAAATGACAGTTGTATTGTGCCTTTCAGTCATATCCTTTGTGCATGTGACATCAATACTACAAATGGTAGTATATATAAACTTGGTGATGCATCCAGTGCTTTAATAAGCACCAAGTGGGCAAAACATAAAATTAGAAGGAAATAAAATGGAAATATAAAGAGAACAAATTTTATTAATTATCTTTATTTTTAATTGTTATTGATGTAGATATATTTTCAATAGCATTTTTACTGTGTATGTGCTAAATGTTATTTTGCATAATTTTAAAGTACGATAATATTTACTTAATGTATTTTTTTTTTAATTATATTTTGTATTATATACAAGTATGATTTTGCTATAAAATGTGACTATTTGTAGAATTTTTCCCATTATTTCTTTTTTACTTATAATTTACTGAAACTTTGCAATAGATTTCAATTTGTTAGGAAAATACTTCTATGTCTTGCAGGAATTCATTATTAGCATTCCTATTTATTCCTGTGGGATTCCCTTCTTTATAGCCACATTAAAAAATATGTACGTTTATGTAGGATAAAGCCTTATAAAACTTTTAGATGTAAATATGTATGATATTTCCGATAATAAAAGAAATATCAACATTATCCTGTACTTTCCGTTACTTATGGAAGGTCAGTAAAATTGAAATTCTTTTTTTAAACAAAACACCTGCGAAACTGCCCATTAAAATTTTCTTATCAGGCATCAAAACACACTTTGAACTGTCTATTTATGCAATTAGATGAAAATTGAAGGGGGAACAATGGGGGAAATCAGCCATTAAAGTTACGCCTTTTTTTAATTTAAAAAATGACAAAAAGTCATTTTCTGACAGCATTTTAATGGAATAAGCTGCACAAAAATCAGTTTAAATGAAAGTAAACTTTATTCTGAACAGAACAAAAAAAATTTGAAAGTTCTAGCTTAAACCTGAAAGAAGTTATAGACCTTTACGTTGTCACATGTGCTATTCAAAATGGCGGCAAATCGGACATCTTGGAAGACATTTAAAAGCTCATAACTCACAAACCGTTTGATCAATTTCAATATGATTGACATTTTTGGAATCAGCATTAAAAATTCTACAATTACACCAAAGTTTATGAAAATTGAAGATGGTGGGTGTCATTTTTAGAAAATTCTGGGTGATTTGACATGGAATGACCCATATTTCATTTTATATTTTAACTGTTAAAATCTAAGTGAAGCAGGCGAGTTGTAACTAAGATTTTAACACTTTAAATAGAACTGACACTGCATTTTAAAAAATGTCCAATAAAAAAGAAAACATTCTTCAAGAAGAGCAGTACAGAAAATAAAAGGTAACATTTTAATTTTCCGAGGAGAAAGTTGCAAAATATGGATGCACTTCAAACCCATAGGTTTAGCATTAGAGAGGGGGATTTCTAGCCTGACTGATCAAGAGCCTTAAGGCTGCTAGTCACTCGGCTTCCGAATTCCCCTCGGTAATGTTAAGTCTATGGGCGTTTCATGCATTCTTATATTTAAAATATCTCCTAAGCGATTTAATATTTTTATCTTCTCTTTTCAGTGTTCTCTTCTTAAAGGATGTCACTTTTTTTTCTTAGTTGTCAAAATATTTCTAAAATTTGTTTAATTTAATATTTTGTTTTAAAAACTGACGAGCTGGGAGTAAAATTTTAGCACTTGATGTAAAATTAAGCGTATATTTTAGAAATATTTTGAAAAGTAAGAGATAATGTGACAACCTTTTAAGAAGAGTACACAGAAAAAATAAGTTAAAAATATTAATTTCCTGAGGAGATATCTGGAATATAAAGATGCATCAGACGCCTATAGACTTAACATTACAGAGAGGAATTCGGAAACTGAGTGACTAGCAGCCTTAAGGCTCTGTTTCACTAAAACTCTCTGTTAATGAAATCCCATGTTAACCTATGGGAAAACTTAAAAAGTGCTATAACTCATTACTTAATTCTAATGTAATTATTAAAATACTGTTTCCGCCAGCAGAAAGTAGGCCTCGGATGCCGATAATGTACATTTTTTAGAATTATCTTCGTAAATTTTAAGTGTATTTTTAAGAAGATAAAATTTTATCAAGTGATAATTTAAAAGTTTATAAGGATTTTTTTTTTTTTTTAAATAAGGAGGCAATTTTAAAAAACGCACGTCATAGGCATCTGACGTCTAATGGTGGAAACCGTATTTTAATAATATTAGATAATGAGTAACAGCGCTTTTGTTTCCCCCGTAGGTTAACATGTGATTTCACGATAGGGGAGTTTCAGTGAAACGGCCCCTTAAGAGTTAAAATATGAGACCTTTTTTTAAACGCTCTACAATGGCATCTGTCGTCTACTTTCTGATGATAAAAACCTTATTTTGGTAACTATACATTAGCTAATGAAATGCACAATTACCTAATTGAAATTTCTCATAGGTTAATATGGGATTTTGCGATCGCGGAGGATCAGTGTAAAACCTCCCCACCCCCATCCACTTTAAGAGGGTCAAAATTCTCAAGACGATGCATTTATTTTTTCTTGCTAATGAAATACTATAAAGTTAAATAAGTTAAAGCAAATCGCGTATTTCTACGATGGTTACGCCAGAAGATGTAACAATTTTTTTGCTGTACTAACAGTTCTGCCCTGCCCGTAACTGAAGCTTTCTGGATTTATAAAATTTACTTATAAAATTTATAACAAATTTAAAAGTAAAAAAAAAAAAAAAAAAAAATAGAGGGATTTTTACTTCGAGGAAAACCATTAATCTCCAAGAATCTTTAATCTTCGAAAAAGACCATTTATCTCAGAATGGATTTCGTCGTAAGTTGTCATGTTTAAAAAGATATAGCTAAACATTTTTGCCGGATATATGCATGAAATTTTGTACAGTTTTTGTCATGTTTTTAATAAATTGTCTTTAGGATAAAATTTTTAATAGAAGTAAAAATCCCTCTTATATAATCTTTTTAAAATAAAGTTTTCAGTAAGTAAAATTTTATAAATCGTGAATACAAATTAATAAAATTATTCTGTACACAATAGTGAAAAAAGTAATGAAATTGGGCAAGTGGTTAATGAGTTATATCCAAAATCAAATAAGTTTAAAAATAAAATTTTTGTAAACAAAATTTCAAACTTTTTATCTGAAAAGTAATATTTATAGAAAGATGTATTGCAGGGGGAAAAATCCACTAAAATATGTCTATAAATAAAGAAAATATAATTTTGACACCCCTTAATCCCTTGAAAGCCGGTGCGATACATTTTATCCCATTTAATTTTAATGAAGATTTTTACCGGAATTTTTTAACAAAATAAAACTTTTATAACTTTGGTGAAAACAAAAGCTGTTAAATTGCATTTCCTTTTTTTTTTTTTTCAATTAAAATTTATCGTAAATTATTGTGTGAACTCCACATTACAAAAACACAATTACTTGCCCCTGAAAGAGTTAACCGTGCACACTTACTACTTGGAATACGACTTTACTCCGACGACTTTACTGAGTTGTGGATATTAAATAACTATAGGCTTTGTAGACCATCGAGACCTAAAGCCTCTAACTCATCCACTCCACAGAAATTCACATTTTTAATATAAACAATGTGTCACTCTAGAGTAGAGATGCAGTGTCTCCCGTGATAGTTATACCACTATTCAACATTTTCATCTATGGGCGTACGCAGGGTGGTTTCAGGGATGCCTTCATCCTAAATCCTTAAAAATACAGTAAGATATAACTTGAAATACTAACAGAATATTCAAACTAATAAGATAATTGGATACCCCATCCCCTTCTGCCTCTTTTCCTAACGAAAATCTCGCATAAAGGTATGCGTGGAAAAGGAAAAAGTGCTCCCTCTGCTATGAAAGCTATAAGTGTTAAGTGGAAGTGGCCTTTCTTTTTCAACCGTTCTGTGTATATCATCAAAAGAAAAGGGAGTCTCAACAATGGAAATAGGCGGAGATGGATTCGTCGGAAAGATTTCCGATTGATTCTGGTAATACAAAAGGAATAAAATATGAAAAGTACCTCCTAACCACAAAAAAGTTTAGATGCTTTTTTTTTTTTTTTTGTCACCATTCAACACTTTTCCAGGAAAAATATTCTTTACTATCCTTCTGTAGTTTATTCACAAAAGGACGGGGACACTCAACAATGAGTCGGAGGCACGAAAAGTCAACCTGAAGGAAAGGTTTCCCTCTTGCTGGATGTCCGTCAGTTTCCTTTTAAAGCCATTAAAGATTAAAAACACCGCGTGACTACAAGAGAAGACGCCGAGACGTGTCATTCAACTCGCGATCTCTCTATTTCGGTGAAGCGGTGCTTTTCATCTCTAATAGAAAATAGGAATTAAATTACAAGAAAACTGACGAACATACAGCTGGAGGAAAAGGGTTTCTTCAAGTTCGATCTAATCTACTTGTCTCCTTTGCATTGTTTTATCTCCCATTCTTTTGTAAAAAAGCACAAGTGTGACTGGAAAAGAAAAAAGATAATTGACATTTTTATTGCTTTAGAATGAGAGAGCACTTTTCCTTTCTAAACGCAGCCTTAAAGTTCATTAAAAGGCAGAAAACATAGTACACAAAAAAGCAGCAAACAGCTGTTTCGAATCTACAAACGAGATTCTTCTTCAGTGCAAAATAGAGCACAGCGTTCTAGAAAAAGCAAGGTTGGGCAAAACAACAGAGAAGCACCGACTTATATACCCGATACGGGTAGCGAACGCGCCAAAAACATACTTTGGCGATACCCGTATCGGGTCGGCGCTTCTCTGTCGTTTTGCGCAGCCTTGCTTTTTCTACCCCGCTGTGCTCTATCTTGCACTGAAGAAAAATCTCGTTTGTAGATTTGAAACAGTTGCTTGTTTCTTTTGTGTGTATTATTTGTGCAGTTTCAAACATAGGTTTTTCTGCCTTTTAATATTCTTGCACAAAGGATTTATTTGCTATACTTAAAGTTCATGTCTGTCACCTCATCTTTTATGCTGAAGAATTGGAGCGAGATGGATCTAGTCCATGCTCCATATAGTCTTGGTTATGCTGAGACATTTCAAGATATGTGACCGTACGAATAAAATAACTTGGCTCTAAGGAAGAATCAATACAAAAATCGTTAACGGGTTAAAAGTTTGACGCAACACTTTCTTATTGCTATAAGAATTTTAAATATGGAACTTAAAAATAACAAATTTTAAGTGACGCTATGCTAATAAATAAATAAATAAATAAATATATATATATTTCATCATTTTATTTTTGTTTTATTTATAATTGCATGTGTAAGAATTGTTAAATTTAATGGGATGTATAAAAATTTATTCATTGATGCTTTATCATTCACATCTTTCATAATTTCAAAATATGAGTTTTAAAAGATATATCATAATTTAAGTGACGCCTTGATGTAGCTTTAAACAATTTGTTTTAAAATTCAATTTTGGTTTCGGTTTGGCTAAATATATTTACACATCTAACCAAAACTTTTAATTTTCCAATACACTGTTAAAAATATCACTCTCACTGAACCTATACAACCCACTAAAATTTATTTATATGAATAAATTTATTTCTTTTGTGGCATGCTATCCAAAATCAAAAGTAGAATTTATGTAAATGATTTCTTTGAGCCATATTATCCATTTGCATACATTTTGCTTAGTTTGGATACAATGACGCAGAGAAATTGCATAAATTTTGATTTTGGATAGCTTGGCACAAAAGATAAATTTATTCATATAAATAACATTTCAGTGCATTGTATAGGTTCAGTGAGAGTGATATTTTAAACAGTGTATTGGAAAATTAAAAGCTTTAGTTAGATGTGTAAATATATTTAGCCAAACTGAAAACAATTAAAATTGAATTGGAAGTACTTTAGTTTACGTATTTTGACAACCTTTGGAAACTACTTATGCTTCATTTTTCCATGAATGCAGACAGAACAAGGTGCATTTGGTGACAGATTTTTCGTCTTTATTAATATTTAATTGCATGAGTGTCCAAGCCTGTGATGCAGCAATTCAGCACTTTGTGTTTGTAATGTAAGCAGTTTTTTTTTTTCAATGACGTAGTCTACCTTTTTTCTCAGCCGACAGAAGGGTCACTCCATTATTGCCAGTCATCCTGGCCTTACCATTAGCAAACTCTATTTTTAGGTCTTTCTCTTCAATTCTCCCAACTGATAAGACTCCCTCCTAGTTTGGGTACATAAAGAACATTTTCAATAGTAATATTTCTTTCTTCATTTACCTTCATCTAACAGAGAATGAAATATCAGATTCCAATAACTTTTATCTTCTCTGAGTTAGCAACTTCACTCATACTCTCTAACCTAGAAAATTTACTTCTATCAGAGGTCATCTGCTCTGTTGCACCACTGTCTAAAAGCCACATTGTTGTTCTTGATTCTTCATTTGCTAGTAATGCATTATTGGTTTTGATACCAACTGCAGTTCTGGCACTGGTTAGATGTTTCGCTTTTTCGCAGTTCTTTGAGATATGGCCCCACTACCCATAGCTAAAACACTTATTTTTTTTCTCCTGTTTATTACAGCTTCTTCATTAAGTTTCTTTGGCACGTATTTCTTTATAGGTCTTCCAGTTGCAGCTTTCTACTGATTCAGGACAAAAGTTCGTGTGTGGAGGGCTTGTTCTTCACAATCTTTAGTAGTTTTCATTCCTTGCTTATTCGCTTTTCTTCTTTTAGTATTCTGGACTTCACAAGTGTTGTTGTCATTTTCGCTTCATCTTTTTCGAAGTTGAGGATAAGCGATTCATAGCATCATCACAAGAGCAACTTCTCTATCGGTAAAAGCGTAGTCTCCATTTGCTAATTTTCTGTGCAGATCCATTAACGTGGCTAAGTAAGAGTGAATCCTTTCTTGGGGCTTCATTCTTATGTTGAAAAATTCTCACATCAGTTGTAATATATGTAGCAATACCGAATTTCGTATGCGTTCCTTTCAGAGCGCTCCAGGCATCTCTGGACACAATCTTCGATGTCATCTAAAAACGTGTCTTCGACGACGTGAAATAGTGGAGTTAAGGATTCATCACTCTTTTTAATCTACGCATCAGTCATTTGTGTTCCATACCTCGGTTACACAGCTTCCCAACACCTCTTCTGCATTAGAATACCTCTTGAACGGATACACCACGTGTGGTAGTTATCTCCATTCAATTTCAGCATTCTATATTCTTCCGTCGTTTTTCGCGTTCAAAAATTGAATAATTTTCACTTAATATTTTTTCTTCTTCAAATAGTGAAGGAACTTTAACTCGTTTCGTATTTTCAATTTGGTTAGGCTTCGGCTTCATGCGGTAAAAATTTGATTTTCGTCAATCCTGGATCGTAAAGGCACTTTTCATCAACTACATGTCGCCAAACGACAGAGAGACACTACAAATCAAAGGGCAGTTGCCATTCTACAAACATAAAACAATATTAAGAATAATGGTCACTGTTAAGATATAAACAAGAGTAAGTTGTTCCAAATAGTGAGAATGGCATATTTTAACAGAGAACAATGTCATATTTCTGCTGGTCAGCTTCCGGCAATTTAAAAGACGTAAAAATGTTGTCTGTTTTATCTCATGTAATATAAATATGAAAATTCACTTGTGCTACCTCTGTTTGGTTTTTTAAACCGTAAGCAAATCTATACCTTTCAAAACTTTGCTTCCATTTTAGTCAAAGTACCAGTGAGGTGATGAAAAAATAAATTATTCTGGTGGCGTAACCTGATAAGTATTTCTATATTCTATATCTTTAGACATTATCAAGCAGGTCGGTCGTTCTGCCAAGTCATAAAAAAATGCTAACACCGCCAAACAAACAAACGCCAAGACCGCTATGCTTCTTATACTGAAGACAACTTCTCCATGTTAAATAGACAAAACATGGCAGAGTAAAATTTCCGATATCAAAAGAACCAATCATCGCAGAAAAATAAAACGAAAACTAGAAGAAACCTAATGAAGAAATTCTTCAATTTGAGACCAAATTCATCTTCATAAATTAATTACAGTAGACGCTCGATTTTACAAACTCGAGTGAACTCATATGTGTTCGTAAAATCGAAAGTTCGTAAATGGGAATAACATTAGTTGAATGGGATGCTGGTCGGGACCAGTACACGAGTTCGTAAAAACGAATAATTCGTAAAAAAGAGGTTCATAAAATCGAGCGCCAACTGCATAAACAGTGATATATATATATATGTATATTTAAATAACGTCGAGATACTGAAAATGATAGATTTTTTTTTCTTCGTCTCAACTTTATATTTCAATCGAGATAGACTTAAATAATGGACAGAAAAAGGTAAGGATTGCATTTTTGGACAGATAACTACTCAATATACGCGCTTTCATAAAGTTCAGTTTCAAAAAAATAAAATTTCTATCCTTAATTAGCAAAAAATGGTTAATTCTAAAATCAACAAATTATGCCAAACAGCGATAAACCTGTCAAAGACCAAGTAAATATCTACCGCTTTTGCAGAATCTCTATTCTGATCAATGAGAAAGCTCCATAGTTAAGTACAGTAAACTTCCGATTATCCGTCACTCACGGGACTGATGGTGTGGCGGATAATCGAAAACCAGTACAAGACCGTAACTAAAATTTAATCATTTTTATTTATATAGAAATGCAAAGATTTTTTTTTTATTTGTTGTGTACTTTCGTTTATAAAAAGCATAACTGATAATAAGAGATGCATAAGAAAAATTTAGAATTTTACTGAATATATATGTAGTATGTTTTCATACAAAGTAATCCATTGTACTTTTATGTTTGTGTTTTGCTTGTGCTTTTACTACAGCAAGATTACGAGTTCTACGTAATAAAAATACTTTAATTGTATGTGCTTCCTGTCTCAAACCAATTAATGCATTTAGAGAGTATGACTGACTCGTCACTCCTGTATGATCATTCCCAGATTCATTATATTCATCCGCTTCAGGTTTCTCTGATTTCAAAACATTTTGAATAATTTTGTTATCTGTTAATTCTTCATAACCAATATCGTTCTTGTCACAATTAAGACAGACTGCGATTTCATCCGCAAAAATACTTTGTAGTTACTGTTTCTCACGTCAGACAAGCCTTTTACTCCGTCTTACTCGGATTTATCTGCATTTGAATTTTAGGGGGTGGCGGTTAATTGGAAGTTTACTGTAATCGTTTTTTATAAAAGGGTGGAGTGACTAAGCAGCAAAAGCTACAGATTTTTTTATTTTTAACACTTTCATCGTGGCAATGGCGCGCCTTTGTCCCCAGGGCCTGATTACCACACAGGTCAACTAGGCCGTGGCCTTGGGCCCACTGCATTTGAAGGCCCCAAATTGAATGGAATAATTTAGAAAAATAATTCTTAAAATTACAGTTTCCGCAACTATTTTCTCGAAAACCAAAATATATTTTGGCTAACTTTGCAACCGTATCGGAATATCTAATAACACCCCCACCCCCCCGAAAAAAAGCAACTATTTTGGTGCGAGGGGGCCCGAAAAGGTGCTGGGCCTTGGGCCTTACACAACCTTAATCGGTCTCTGTTTGTCCCACCCTCTGCGCTAAGAGCCTGAGCCGTTCCCCGCAGCGCTAAAATTGAAACAAAACACAAATTCATTTAAAGCTTGTTTATTTTACTTTGAAAAATAGTAATCAATAACAATTCTCACTCAAATGATTCATTTGTGCTTACAAACATAAAAATAATAATAAAATAAAAAATAAAAATTCTAAATATTGCATAAATTAGGAGGTTGAATCCACATCATTCAGGCAAAGGGGTTTCCTTCATAGTCTCAGAATTTTTTGAATTGAACATATATTAAAATTTAAGAAAAAGTAAGATACCTGTATCTTTTTGTTTTGTCCAAAAAAATTCCTGGCCCGAGATACAGGCTGCTAAAGATGACATCCCCGGTACCATTTCCCATTCGCCATTTTCGATAAAAATTTTAAAGTGTTCTATCTCTAGAACCGTGCAAGATATTTTGTTGCGGTTTTTTTTTATTTTAAAGATATGCTTCTGTTTAAAATGATATACCCAATTTTGAAATATGTATCCAACTTTTCTTGTGGCAGCCTTTTGGAAAAAAAAATTAAAAATTTTTTTTTTCAAAAATGCCAATCACAATTTTTTTTTTTCTGTTGATCAATACCATTGGGAACTACCTTCACTGTAAAGGAGAACTTCCACTTTTCAGTTTAACAAGTTTTAGAAGCATTTCAAAAATTCAGAGAATTTTACAGGAACTGTATATATATACAGTTTCAGTAAAAGTCACTGAATTTTAGCTTATTTGTATTATATTTGTAAGGGCAAGTCTACTATATATCCTAAACAAGTTGGAAATGGCAATATCAAATGGGGCAAATGAGGTGCGTTCCTACTATAACTAGTTTTATAAATATTCAGATCTTGGTGCAATAAGTGTTACACCTCTTGGGCAAAAAGGCATGAATACAAAATGTATTATGATTCTATATATATTCAGTAATACGGAAGTAATATGAATCCATCTTAAAAAGGACTTGATCATCATGGTAACCTAGAATCATTACCTATCATGGTATATCATTGAATCAATTACGTATTATAGGATTTTAAATAGAATGAAGGAAACTTTTATTAATATATTTTTAAATTAATTAGATTTTCATCCTATTTGAAGTGATACATACTTTATTTTCACTACCGAACATTGCACAGTAAAACAATCTCAATAACATATATCAATTATACAGCAATACAACCATATTAATGCAAGTTAGAGTTCAGACAGACGGACTGACAAGCCGAATCCATAAAGACTTTCAACTATGTTGGAAAGTGTTAGACACACAAATAGGTTGGAATTTGACTTTTAGAAATTTATATCAATAGACGAAAGCATACTTGAATACTTCCATACAATCCTGTATTTTACATACTCTTTATATACATGCCACTATTTAGCTAATATTTAATTAAGACTAAAACACGCTTAAAACTAGTGAAATCGCACTTCCAGAGTTTATCATCCATAGTCGGCCATATATTTCTTTGCGTGGACCTGTATATCATTTTATCTATATTCTACAAACATATCTTAGTATACTAAATGGAGTTCAGCATAAAAATGCATAACTCATTTAAAAATAACTTTTAAACCACTTTTGTTCGTACTCAATAACCCTTACGATTCCTTTTGTGCTCCCCTGTATATGATCTACAGCCTTTATACACACAACGTAATATGGAAATATTTAATTAAACTTAAAAACTCATATCGCAACTAAAAATGTACTTCCAGCAATCATCGCTAATATACAGTATTTCGTATACAGTAAAGTATTTGAAATCTTTTGTGTGTCCCTGTAAATACTATGCACTTTCTATTACACAGGAAGTAGCTCGTTGTAAACCTCGGCAACATACATCAATTTCATTATGTGAAAGAGTTTAGCGTAATTAAAATACGCCGCAAACAATGTTCCCCTTATGCCATTTTGTAATGGAATTCTTTTGCGAGTATCTGTAAATGAATAATTAATATTCTTTGCACCACATATTTTACAGAATGTATATTTTAATACACTTCATTTTAGTACACAGTTGAGACATTTTGTTTCTATGTTTTGTTTTATTTGTTTTATGCTTCCATTCACCGAACTTTTTAGACACGCCTTGTATAACTTGTTAAACTCAAAAGTGGAAGTTCTCCTTTACAGTGAAGGTAGTTCCTAATGGTATTGATCAGCAGCAAAAAAATCAATTTTTAGGATTGGCATTTTTGAAAAAGAAATTTTTTTTGATTTTGTTTTTTTTTTCAAAAGGCTGCCACAAGAAAAGTTGAATACATATTTCAAAATTGGGTATATCATTTTAAACAGAAGCTATATTATCTTTAAAATAAAAAATACCACAACAAAATATCTTGCACCGTTCTATAGATAGAGCACTTTAAAATTTTTATCGAAAATCACGAATGGGAAATGGTACCCGGGATGTCATCTTTGGCAGCCTGTATCTCGGGCCAGGAATTTTTTGGGGGCAAAACAAGAATATAGCAATATTTTTTCTTGAATTTTAACATATGTTCAAAAACTTCTGAGACTATGAAGGTAAGATTTTTTCTTTGGATGCCTGAGTTGACATGGATTATACCAGAATCTCTTTGAACTATATTTTTCAAAACAAGGTACTACACATAACGCTGGCTTTGATTTGCATGTTTTGCACAGATAACGAGTCTCTCGGCGCATTTTGTGCGATTTACATACGACACACTTCCGTGTTGGCTTAGCCTTACTTGAGGTTGCTGGTATTATGTCCAAGTAATGTTTTCCTTCCATGCGCGACATATCGGAGAATTTATGGTGCAAGAAATAATTTCCTTGCGTATTAGTAGTCTTTCGTTCACTGGAATTTATTAGTGAACGTATTTCCTTTCTAAACCAAATTTGGGGTTGCTTTCCATCTTTCTTCGTATATAACACATAGGCGGAAATTGACAAATCTAAATGCTGCAGAACCACTTTCCTATACCATTTCCGTAATGGTGAGTAATACGAAAACAGTTGATCTATTCTGTCGACGCCACACATTTTTTTATTATAATCCAGATCACAGTTCGGCTTGATGATGGTTTCTCCTTTTCGATTTTTTTTTTACCAGTGTTCATTTTAGCCGAATGCTCAGTCGTTAACATGACATGCTTGTCTCTCCATTTCCATTACTACTGTACGATCCTTTCTGTACGCGACAGTGTTTCTCCTCGTCTCAGCTTTGCTTTCACAACTTGTTTGGGCAGATATTTCCTATTTGATCGTAATGTTCCACATAACGTTGTTTTTTTTTTTCGAGGAGCTTTTTTGCCAGTAGGATACTTGTATAATAATTGTCTGTGTAAGGCACATTTTCTTTGTTCAGGAGTTTGTCCATCAAATTCATCACAGTGCTTTCCGCGTGACCTAATCCCAAAATAGGATCCATCATACCACAATAGACAAGTACGTTCCATACGTAACCGCGTGGCTCACAGAGCATGTAAAGTTTTACGCCATACTTGTGCCTTTTCCCGGAATATATTGCCGAAAGACAAAGCCGCCCACGCCATAAACCTATCGACTCATCTATTGAAAGTTCCTTTCCCGATGAATAATTTTTTTTGTAAATTATCCAGGATTACAAATCTTTTTCAACTTGTGCTGCCTATTCCCATCGGCTTCTTCATTATTACTAAAGTGCCAAAACTTTAGTAAGAGTTCGAATCGGTCTCTTGCCATGGTGTCGCTAAAAATCGTTGTTGCTAACACTGAATTGCTTGATCAGTAGTCTTCAAGACGGGTTTTTTCGTTACATCCCATTGCAGCAAAATGAGTCCCAAAAATTTCTCCATTTCTACAGAATCTGTTGGTTTCCAACGATGTACACGACTTTTTGGTTTGGTTATTGATTGATGTATAAATTGCTCCGCGTACCTGTTGGTTTCTGATAAAAGTATTTCTATAATTTCTTTAGTGACAAATAAACTAAAAAATTCTATTGGTCGCGAGGAGGCTGAGAGGTCTGCACGATCAGAATACATTATGCACTGCTGCCGTGAAAAATATCATTAGGCGGTGTGTAATTCGTACGAACTTTACGCCATTCACATAACATGAAGTTTCTTGGGGATTATCAGTTTCACTATCACTACTTTCCGAAACATCTTCTATTATTCTATCAACGTCAATATTCAAGCTTGGGGCACTCTGAAGTGAATCCTTATTTGCTGCACTTACTTCAGCATCCAATTCGGCATCTGTACTTTCATCTTTGGTGCGTTAATCGTTAACACGATCGCTAAGTTTACAACTACTTTCCCCATCTGAGTTGATATCGTCAACAAGCTTCTTCCGTTAAATCAAGAAGCTGCAATTCCTCATCAATCGAAAGAAATTTTCGTTTACTCGTTTTAATTTTGGTCAAAAAGCGTAACAAATATGCATAACCTACGAGAAATGTAATAAAAGTGAAAGCACTACAAATTGTGCTCCTGGCGCCACCTTGTAGAAATGTTGTAAAGACCCCGCTATACGCTAAAATGTCGATAAAATAAGTCGCGGGACACGCTGCAATAATAATAAAAAAAGATGTGGAGTAGAGAACGAGTTTTCTAGTCCCTCACGCATAGCGAACATCCCTGGAAGACGAGTTATCTCGTCTCTCACGAGGAAAGTGTTAACAGTGTAAGCTATATAGTGGCTGGAATACAGATAGACTGCATTTTTGCTAACTTTTCGCTGTTTGCAAAAATGCAGGCTTCCGATTCTTCGATCTCGTTTCGCTAACAGCGAAAAATCAATCTGGATTCCGATCTTCTTCTCGGTACGACTACTCCGTAGCCGTATGCATGCGCTAAAAACGTTCTAAAATTGCGATTACGGTGATACCTTTGGTTAAAGAAATCTGCATTTTTGTTATTGTCCAGGAGGCGACTGTATAAAAACCTTATGTTGTCAGATACAAGGAAATATATATTTTAAGCAAGAGTAGAAATAAAGGAATGTCATGATTCAAGGCTGCCGGAAGTGAAGTTGTCCAAGCCAAAAATTAATAGTACCACTGTCGGTTTCTTTTTAGAAGTTTATCCTAGCAATAAGTAATACAAGAAAAATACAATATAGAAAACCTTGCCTTCATCTACTACCATAATATGTTGTCTCCTTGTCGCAAACGGAGCCAAACACGTGGTAGAATTTTTTTATCGTAATTATTTTGAAAGTTTATCTATTGTATTGAATACAAGGGTAATTTGTATTTTAAAATTAAGTTTAAATAGTTTTATTACGGAATATCAAGGGTTGTCAACGTTCAGCTGTTGCTAGACTTTCGGCAAAAAATTTTAAAAGTGTGCATTCATTTCATTTTGCATTGATTTCATCGAAGAATACTATGGCTGGGATCCACATAGATCTTTCGCTATTAGCGAAATGAGATTGAGCAATCAGAAGCCTGCATTTTTTAGAACTTTTCGCTGTTTCTGGATCCCGACCTATACCATTTAGAAAGTTTTGTCATTTTCTTAATATTATGGATGAAGAAATATATGGCTTATAAATGAAATATGGCTAAGAATATTAATATTTATTTTTTAACTTCATGTAAAATTTTATTATACATCACTAAATTATGCAAAACGTATAATTCCCCTCCCACCTTAAAAATTACACAAGACGGTACATATTGAGATTATTTTTCCTTCACCTTTTCAGTTAATGAAATTTAATTTATTTTTCTTAAGAAAAAGCATGTGTTGAAATATTTGATTGATCATTCGATCTGCTTCTTGATGACACTTGTACATAAAGATTGCTTTCTTTTAAATGAATAAGTTAATAATTTTTGTTGGACGCGTTTATTATTTCACAGACATCATTAAAAATAAAGTAAAAATGAATATGCAAAGTCTGACTGTTTATGAATCTTCAACGAAATGACAGATAACCTCTTCCACTAAATGAGGCCACTCCTACAATGACCTTGGCAATCGACCAATCATCATTCGACTTCGTCTTCAATCACTCTGTACGTGATGCTTTGTAAAATCGCATAAAACACTTGTAAAAAAACATTTTAAAGCACCAATAACAGCAGGAGAGAGATTTTTTTTTATTTAATTAGCAGTTTTCAACATGCCACCTTCGCAGACAATAACGCATTGCATGCGTGAGACTGCTGACAACAATGCCGAACGAAACAGCGCAGATGGAATCTGTATAACTTCACGTTTTAAGGCATCTTTCAATTCTGACATTTCTCGGATTTGCTCTGTACACCTTTGATTTCAGATAACCCGAGAACCAGAAATCCATTGGAGTGAGGTCAGTTGATCATGGTGGCCACGAAACTGCAAAGTTATGTGAAATGATTCTATCATCAAAGTGCTGTTGCAGCACTTGTCGAACAGATGTGGCAACGTGTGGAGGAGTACCATCTTGCATCCATACAATATCATTAAGGGCATTTCGCTGCTGCAAATCTGGAATTAATTCTGCAACATTGTTGTATACCAAGCACTTGTGATGGAGCACGTTTTCATACCTGTGGAAGTGACCTCCTCGAAAAAGTATGGGCCGAGAACGAATGAGCTTGCGATGCCGCACCACACAGTCACTTTAGCTTCGTGTGAAGGCGTTGCTATCACATCATGAAGATTTTCATTAGCCCAGTGAACGCAAGTTCATTGAGTTTACGTCCCCAGTTAAAGATAAATGTGCCTCATCCGTCCATAATATTCGCAATGGCCAGCTGTTATCTTCATCATATCTGATAAGAAAATAATTTGCAAAGTCCAAACGCTGTTGCTCGTCTCCAGGTTGCAACATCTGGACGCGCTGGAATCGATAGGGAAATATCCGCAGAACAGTGCGCAGAATCTTGAGGACTGTTGTTTTCGGTACATCCAAACTGCGTGCAACACTTCTTGCAGTATGCAATGGATCTGCAGTAATCCTGTTATGCCCTTTCGCAACAAATTCAACAGGAAAAGATGGTCGTCCGGATCGTGGTCGAACACATGTGCATCCAGTTTCTTCAATTTTTTCCACCAAATCACGTACAGTTTTTACGGAATATGGGCCTCGTCGTAACTTATGATTTCGGCGATAAACTCTCACTGCTTCAGCTGCATTTTCCCCGTTCAGATAAAACAGCTTCATCAATTCACCTCGTTGCTTTATTGTAAGTGTCATCCTGTTGGCACGTATTAGTAACTGATTGAAGAAACAACCTTCCCACATTGTTTATTAAAACTTTTCTAGACGCTATGATTTGCATATGGTGTTCTGTGATTGATGCTTCTCCTGTGAATTATGCAAAGTGCGTCAGTTCACCTCGTCTTTGAATTGTGATTGGTCCATTACAATGCTCTTTTTTGCAAATGTTTTATGCTATTGTAACGACCATTAATATCACTTGAAATGCCGCCCCACCAGTGGTCGAGAGGTTCTGCTCTCGAAGTTGGTAGACGGGAGGTGCTGGATTCCAATCCAATCGCGCCCGTCGTCCTAATCTTTCGGAGTTTTCGTGGTTTTCTTCAAACCGTGGATTTCCATGCGTAAATACGGATCAGGTTCCCTTAGAAAGACCCCCCCCCCCTTAGGGCCCATATCCCTCGTGTTAATTGGCCGTCATAAACACAACCAACCACTTGGAATGCCTGATTTTTCATATGATAAGAAACCCCAAATAAACTCTGGATACACCATGAGATACGAAAGCAGGACTTTCTCCTGAATTGGAGTCCTTTTAAATTGCGTCTGGCTCACTTCACTCTCGTACCGAAGGAGCACGTTTTCGATATGTGAGGATCGAAGGAATAGCTACAACACATATTTTTCAGTAGCCGATTTTTTTTTTCACTTGTGAACTGCATAATTTTGTAATTTCTTTTCGAATGTTTTGAGTTGTTTGTGCACACATAGGGAAAATAAAAAATGTAATCATTTGTTTTAGAGTGCTGAATATTACGTTACATAGAAACTGATTAGGATTGAGTGCCACGATATTACACCGGCAATTTTAGTCATACGTGTATCATTCCAACGCCATTTGTTTTTTCAATGCGCTAATGAATTTGCGCATAAAAAAATGGGTGTTGCTATTCGAAAATTTCGAAATTTTTTTAATTGTAACCGTAATCGTGAGAGCTCTACTGTTGTAAATCATCACGATCTCGAGCGCGTATCTTCAAATAACTAAATCTGAAATTTGCTTTTGATTGGTTCAGCGGTTATGTCGCTAGGGGTACATATATCGGGGAAGTTTTTTTATGACCGTCCTGTATTTGAAGCATTTTTTCAAACTTTTCCGCGTATTTCTTCAATTTTCTACACCTTTTTATTAATGTTTTTTTAGAAATGCTTACCAAATTTTGCATTTATTTGTTGCTGTTTAACGTATCTAAAATTTCATTTTAAACTACTATCAAATTTAAAATTTTGCGATGAATTTAAATAAAACTATAGTTTTTTCAATGAAAAATATGTATATCAGTGAAGATTATAGCAATTACATCATATTTTTTTTAAGGAAAATCAAATTTGAAAATATTTACCCTATACTAGTTTATGAGAGAAATCTATATTTTGCCAAAAATTTTCCTCGGAAATTCTTTGTCATTGTATTCCTGAGCGGAACGCTGGTTTTAATGTATCAAAATATGGAGTTTGCTATCCATACTATTCTGGAGGCCAGTAATGGCGTCTTGAAGATATAGGCCGAGGTCCTTCGCTGTTAGCGAAACGAGATTGACCAATCAGAAGCCTCATCTTTGCAAACTTTCGCTGTTTGCAAAAATGCAGGTTTGTAATTGGTCGAACTTGTTTCTTTAACAGTGAAAAATCTATCTGGATCCCGGCCGTAGTGTCGAAACCGACTATTCCAATAATGCTTTATAAAGTGTTAAAAAACTGAATCCCGTAAGTATTGAACAATGCTGTATTTTTGCGAACTTTGCGCTGCTTGAAGTAAACACCGAAAAGCCGGCAAGAATGCAGGCTTCTCATTGGTCAATCTCATTTCACTAATAAAAAAAATCTATCTGGATCCCGGCCATTAACTTTGGTTGGTTAAGACGATTTTGGATAAAATCGTATCCGGAAGCCAATGTTTAACTACTGTGGTTAGTTCAATCGAAACCTTCCAAGTATATTTCTGAAAACTGAATTACCGTACTTTGGACAAAAACTCCAATATGAGCACGCGTCTTGTGCGTATGTCACAACTCTTATGTACAAATGTCATCTGTTATGGGCCTGAATTCTAAGCGCAGTTGGTTAAATTTCAGTATCTGGTTGTTAAAGGAAACAGTAGTGAAAAGTACCATTGCCATGGAAACAACCACTTCTTCAGTACTAAAATTTATAACGATACAGTACAGAATCGTTTGCTTAGATAATTTCAAAGAGATGAAAACATTATGATAACCAATACCTTTCCTCGATTTGAAAATTGCAAGATTGTGTTCGGCGTTAGATTTCTACAAGCCTTCTACTTCATACATGGCATTAAGAGTGGCGCAAAACTTTCCTAATGACGTAGTTTTATTAAATGAAAATGCTACAAAATTATGTAAAGGATCACTTAAAAATTGCTCCTGACTTTTTACTATATACACTGCTCAAAACAATTAAAGGATATTGCAGTTTTAGGTAGATTTTGTATCTGGTAAACTGTTTAGCTGATTGATACATGGTCGACAGACATAGTAGGTTATATGAGAATAAATTACACATGTTTGGCAGAAAAAAAATGCATTTTATTGCGCATTTGTGTACTAAAGGAAAAAAACACAATTTGTGCATATGAGAAAAAAAGAATAAGAAAAGGTGTTTTCTTCAAAGAAAATCCTTTTCAGTAGGGGGTATGGTTTCCACGGGCGGCCAGCAACGTTGAACACCTTTGAGGCATGGACTCAATGAGGCTATTAATGACGAGTTGGGGTATTCTGCCCCACTCTTCCAGAAGAGCTCTTTCCAGTTCTTGGAGAGTTTGTGGGGGTTGTTGGCGGCCAGAAACTCGTCTTCCTAGAGCGTCCCAAACGTGCTCGATTGGATTCATGTCTGGAGAACACGCTGGTCATTCCATTCGAATGATTCCTTCCTCGAAAAGGAAATCCTCCACCAGGTTTGCACGATGTGGCCTGCAGTTATCGTCCATTAAAATGAAGTTATCTCCGATTGCTGCAGCGTAAAGGACTACAATAGGTCTGAGGATATCATCCCTATATCGGCGACCAGTCAGAGCTCCATCTCGAATGATGTAGAGGTCAGTGCGCCCGTCAATGGAGATGCCACCATACACCAACACTCCTCCACCGCCAAATCTGACACTTTCGTGCACGAACGCAGGATTATTCCTACTGCCACGGTCCCTTCAGATGAAAATTCGCCTATTATCCGGATGCACAGAAAAACGGGACTCGTCAGAAAACAGAATATTGCTCCATTCATTTCTCCTCCAGTTGACATGCTCGGTTGCCCACTCCCTGCGGTCGCGACGATGCCTTGATGTTAATCTAACATATACCATCGGTTGGCGAGCATACAGACCTACAGCATGGAGCCGGTTTCGGACAGTCTGAGTTGAAATCGTGGTGCCTGTAGCCGAGCGAAGGTGTTGTTGGAGAAGAGTAGCGTTCATGGTTCGGTGTTTCCGAGCTGTTAACGCTAAATACCGATCTTCATTGGGCATTGTTGCCGGTTACGACCTTGCCCTGGTCTTCGGCCTGCACATCCACTCTCCAAAAAACGGTTCCAGATCCTGGAAATGACACTTTGTGACACTCCAATGGCTTGCGCTACTTCGGCTTGAGTTTGGCCCCCTTCTAACCTACCAACAATTCTCAAAGCTTCTGAATCTGTCAAATGACTTCGCTGAGACATCGTACTCATCGAAACAAAGCAATCACTGAATGCCGATCATCCTTGTCTTCATTCTCTTTTATCCAGTTGAAAGTCAAATTTCATTCGCTGCCGCTGAAGCGACGTTTTTGACGTCGAACTCAAAATTTGCATACTCCACAGTTTGAAAACCAGAAAAATTTGCATTTGTGATTCTCTTCTTCTATTTTCGGCAAAAAAAAATTCGTTTATATCTTTATTTTATATAAAACTTCAAATATCCTTTAATTGTTTTGAGCAGTGTATTTCTTAAAAGAAATTCTGGAAGAATAATGGGCAAATTGACTAGGAATAGTAAAGACACTCGCCTATTATACGAAAATAAAACCCTCAAGTTTTACTTTTGATTCAAACAAGCAGAAGTATAAAATTTAATAATACGCAATATTTCATGAAATTTTAGATCTGTAATCTGACCATTAGAAATCTTAAATTTGTATAGAAAACTAATGAATAGTTGTAAATGACTCAAGTTTAGAATATAAATAAATGGTCTAGAAATATTGTTTCCCATTGAGTATTTTACAAAAGTAATTTAATAGATTCACATGATGTATAAGTTATGGAACTCTTAGCTAATGAAAATTCCGTAACAAGACGTAAGGTAGATCTATTGAATGATTAATTCAGACATCTAAGAACAAAAAGTTCTTAAGCGCTCTCCCTTCTCCTCCCCCTCCTCCCCCCCCCCCCGCCAAAAAAAATCCGATAGAAAGATATAAGCACAGTATCTAGATTAGACGGTAGGTGTGTTGTTACGCGTGTTTAATTAACTTACTAGTTATTATACCGAGCATTTTGGAGTGTTTGTGTATTTAAACACTATTGAATACAAAGTAATATCGAACGACACATTTTAATAAGCACACAGACGAATACAAACGGTAAACATACTTCACAACTAAAGGTACAGTTAATAACCGGTTAAATAGTTCTAAAGGTTAAATACAGAGTTCGGACTTAACACTATCGTTCATTGTTCAGGATAATGCCACATCTCCCCCTTTTAGAGATCTAGTCGATTTGGAGGTTTAACAGTTCTTCCACTTCGAGTTACAACAGGTTGGTTGATTCTAGGGTTAAGCTGATCATTTTTCTTAGTTGAGTCTGCAGGGTTTGGCGTTCTATTTTCAGGTACTTCACTTTTAGAAATTTCTGTAGAGAGAGCTTCCTCGATGTCATCATCTGTCGGACGTGGTTGCAGTTTCGCACTCGGAATTAGATGTTTTCTGTTTCGTCTCAGGATATGATGTCCTTCTTTCACGAAAAATGATCTTGGTGTATCTGCATGTTTCTGTACTGTACCAACAGCCTTTCTATCTGTTATCCACACTTTCTCCCCTGGATTTATTGACTTCAGTTCATGGGAGTTGTCTTTGATTGTAGTACCTTTCTTGTGTTTTTATTCGATTTTCCTCTATTTCTTCTAATTTCTCCTTCTGTATGAGTTTTGGTTGAAGTGCTGTTAGTGGTATGGGTAACGTTGTTTGTAATCTCCTACCCATCAATAACTCAGCTGGACTGTATCCATTCTTTAAAGGCGAAGTTCTGTAACTGAGTAATGCTAAATAAGGATCTTTGGATTTTTTCAATCTGAGCTTTATTATTTTAACAGCAGCTTCTACAAATCCATTGCTCTGTGGGTATCTTGGACTAGACGTGATATGTTTAAACCCATATGTTTTTGCAAATTGATAGAATTCAGCTGTTCTCGTTACTTCAAATTGTTTACCATTGTCAGACCTAACAATATCAGGTATTCCATGTCTGGCGAAAATTGACTTGCAATGTAGAATCACTTCTCGAGATGTAAGCCTGTCTAATTTAGCAATTTCTGGATAACGTGAATAGTAATCAGTCACTAACAAATACCAGTCTGAATGAAGTTTGAACATATCCATAGCTACTATTTCCCAAGGTCTTTGAGGAAATCCTGTGGGTTTCAATGGTTCCGAAGGATTTTTAGCTTCTTGTATACATGAAGTACACTCTCGCACCAACTTCTCTGTCTTTACTGATACCTGGCCAATATACTGCAGATCTCGCCAGGTCTCTACATTTACCTATTCCCATATGGCCTTCATGTATTTTCTCTAAAATTTCATGTCTTAGATTGCGTGGAATGATTATTCGAGTTCCTCGCATAAGTAATCCATTCTGCAAGGATATTTCGTATCTCAAAGGCCAATAAGGTAGACATTCTGGTTCTAATTTATTTTTTTCCGGCCATCCTTGTAAAGCATAGGCTGTTAACATTTTACATGTTGAATCTTGCTCTTGTTCCAATTTTACCTGTGTGAGTCTTTGCGGAGCTACAGGAATGGATTCTGTTAAAAGATTGACATAAGCTTCAACTTCGTCTTCTAATTCGAAATCTGGAACTTCCTCCTGGAGAGGTGATCTAGATAATGCATCTGCTGCACATAAATTTTTTCCTGGGGTGTGGAAAACATCGAAAGAATATCTCATCAATCGCATTTTTAATCTTTGAAGACGAAGAGTTAAATCATCTAAGGATTTTCTTGTCAATATAGGGACAAGAGGTTTGTGATCTGTCTCTAGAAGAAACCTGGTGCCTATCAAGTAATTACAAAATTTTTCACATGCCCATGTTAGCGCAAGTGCTTCCTTTTCTATTTGTGCGTAACGTCGCTCAGTTGGCGTCAGTGTGCGAGATGCGTATGTAATTACCTTCAATGTAGAGTCACTCTGTCTTTGACACAACGTCGCCCCCAGACCATAGGACGAGGCATCAGCTGTCACAATAGATTATTTTCCAGGATCAAAAATTGGCAGCACCGGTTCGGACGACAAAATCTCTAAGTTTTTTCAGTGCTTCATCTTGCGGTGAATCCCAAATGAATTCGTTCTTCGTGGATAATAAAGAATTCAGAGGTGCTAAAGTTTCGGAAAATCTTGGGATGAATAGTGCGAGGTAATTAGCCATACCAAGGAGTTGTTTAAGCTCCGTCTTATTTGTTGGAATTTTGAAGTTGCGTATAGCGGCAATCTTTTCTTCGTCGGGATGTATTCCTAACTCGTCGATGATATGACCCAAAAATTTTATGGTCTTGACATTAAAAACGCATTTTTGCTTATTTAGGGTAATTCCCGTTTGTTGAAGCCGTTTTAGGGTCATTTTTAACCGTTCGTCGTGTTCTGCCTGACTAGACCCCCAAACAAGGATATCGTCCATGTTGCAGATAATGCCGTTAAGTCCTTCTAAGGCCTGTGACATTCTCCGCTGGAAATGCTCTGGAGCCGACGAAATTCCGAATGGTAGATGTAAAAAACGAAATCTGCCAAAGGGTGTTATGAACGTTGTCAGGTAGGATGATTCTTCGTCAAGAGGTATTTGCCAGAACCCGGAATTGGCATCCAATTTCGAAAATATTTTTGCCCCTGCCAAGAGAGATAAATTGTATTCGGTGGTTGGCAGTGGGTGCCATTCCCTACGAATGCTTCTATTCAGTATTGTCAAATCTACGCAAATCCTGACATTTCCATCCATTTTTCTTACAACAACGGCAGGAGAACACCAATCAGTTGGTTTTCCCACTGGCTGAATTACATTAAATTCCTGCATTCTTTTAATTTCTAACTTTGCTTTTTCTAATAATGGCACAGGTATTCGCCGTGGAGAAGTAAGAGCATAAGGCTTAACGTCATCGATAAGTTCTATGTGGTAGTCACCTTTCAGTAAACAAAGTCCTTGAAATAGAGAAGGAAATTCATTAACAGGATCGAAACTACTAATACTACGCACACAATGGCCTAGTATATTAGGACCTAGCCCAAATATTTTTATGGCTGGTTTTCCCAACAAACACGTCTGGCGACCTTCTATAACATATATTTCTTCCAAACAATTTTTTCCGTTATACTCTATATTTTCAACAATCTTCCCCTTAAGTTTTAAAGGTGATCTATCAGGACCCAAAATTACTTTATTTGTTCTTTTAATTTGAACATTTTTCAACACTGTTTGTGCAACATGAGAAGGAATAACAGTGTGGTCAGTACCACTATCAATTTTAAATTTAACAGATTTTCCTAATATCTTAATTGGTATAATCCAATCATCTTCATTTTCGACATTTCCCACTAAGCCTATAAAACCTGCTTCAAATTTAACTTCGTTAATTCTTTTAGTGGAGGATAAACAAACTTTATCCCAGTGCCCTTTCTTCTTACATTTTCTGCACAAAGAGTCCTTGGCGGGACACTTCTTTTTATCGTGCTGAGAATATCCACACCATTTACACTTTGAAATGCTTACATTCACTTTATTATCATGAAAATTTTTTCCATTTGAAAATTGAACAGATTTCTTTTTATGAATTACTGCATTAACTGATGAATTATTTACTAAAACAGACTGTTGCTTTTTAATCAATTCGGATAAACGAACTTTGTCTATCGCTGTTTGCAAAGTAAGATTAGGATCTAGTTGTAACTTTTCACTTAAAGCCAGATCAGTAATTCCGACAACTATTCGATCCCTCAATAATTCATCATGTAATGCACTATAACGACATTTATCTGCAAGTGCATACAAATCAGTAATGAAATCATTAACGCACTCACCTTCTCTCTGTAGCCGTCTGTTGAACTGTGCGCGTTCGAAAATTACGTTTCTTTTTACAATAAAATGATCATCGAATTTACTTAATACAACCTGGAAGTTTTTCTTCTCAGCATCTGTTAAAGTGAAAGCGAGAAAAATATCTTCGGCCTTTTCGCCCATGAAATATATCAGAGCATCAACTTGTTCCTCTTGGGTCTTCGTATTCAAACCAGAAGCAGTTCGGAATCGAAGAAATCTCTGTTTCCATTTGGGCCACTCCATTGGAGTCGAAAATTGAAATAAATCTGGCGGTGTTATATGATATGCCGACGCAGTTGCCATAACTGTTCGCAGAACGAAACTAGAAGTTGACTCTGAACTTCGAACAACGTAGAATATGCTAAGTTACTTCTTTACCTTTTTAACCGCTGCCGCCATGTGTTGTTACGCGTGTTTAATTAACTTACTAGTTATTATACCGAGCATTTTGGCGTGTTTGTGTATTTAAACACTATTGAATACAAAGTAATATCGAACGACACATTTTAATAAGCACACAGACGAATACAAACGGTAAACATACTTCACAACTAAAGGTACAGTTAATAACCGGTTAAATAGTTCTAAAGGTTAAATACAGAGTTCGGACTTAACACTATCGTTCATTGTTCAGGATAATGCCACAGTAGGGATCACCAAAATGTGCGCAGTAGCAAATTCCCTCCTCTGACGTCATCTGAACAATAGCGCGCGCTTTGACTACCGCATTTTCCTAATCCTAAGTATTGGTCATTGAGTTTTACTTGAGATTAATGTACGTTGGTATTTTTCCTTCTTGTATTCATTTAATTACTAACCATGGTTTGCTGTGTAATATCTGGCTATGGTCACCATGATAGGCAATAAAAGAAATCCAGTATTAAATTCCATATACATTCAAAAAAACATTAGTATGAACCCGGACTTTCGCTAGAATAAAAACACTGAATAAGCATAAAACACATTTTAAAGGAACTAACAGTAATCTATAAACGAAGAGAGAAAAAAATAAAGAAAATTGTACAGTAGTTTGCAGTGAAATGATTAATGAAAATTTTGTATACGTATAAAAAGATTTAATGCATAAACAAAGTCTATTTGTAAAATATGTATAGGATATTTGAAAAATATCAAGTAGTGCTGTATATAAGTAAAACATGCCAAGATTAGCGAATTTTAGTTTGCACAAGGGTTTTTTCCGTATAACAGATCTGTTCAAAAGCATGTTAAAGCTTCTTTTACTTAAAATAATAAAAATAAAGCCAAAGAAAAATAATGCATCAAGTATAGATTATGAAATGCTTTCTAATACTGCCAGAATACTGTAATGAAAATTCAACTTTTCACCTTTTAATAAAGTGAAAGAAAATCTTAAGTTTAGAAAACGCATGTTCTCATAAAACCCAATTTCAGCAATTGCCGCCCATAGTCGGAGAGTTATTCGAATTATTTTGTGGAAACCAATAGATATCTATATATACTACATATTTCAGTCAAATGATTTCTTAATATATAAAAATACCACAGAAAACGCATAACACTGTTGAAAAGTCAAATTCAGCAATTTCCGCCAATAGACTGAAATATACTCTAACTTTTTGATACAACCTTGTATGTTACCTGCAGATTTTTAAAAGCACCACACATTAAGCTATCCCCGACAGGGGGGCCAAATTCGTAATACGTATTAGAGGTCTGCACGAGTTGGGCCGGGGTCTAAAAGTTTGAATGGACCGAAATTCCGGGCCTGTGCCCGACCCGGTTCGTACAAATTAAATTAATGGCCAGCCGGTATAAAAGTTCCGCTTGACCCCGGCCCGCACAAAAAAAAAAAATATTGTAGCCCCCAAAAAAAGTTAAAATCCCGGCCCGGCCCAACTGAATTTCTATAAAACATGAATTTTTGCGTTGATATGGGGTCATTCCATGTCAAATCACCCAGAGCATGGCATCCACCATCACCAATTTTTATAAAAATCAGTGAATTTGTAGAGTTTTTAATGCTGATTCCAAAAATATCAATCATATTGAAATTGATCAAACGGTTTGTGAGTGATGAGCTTTTAAATATCTTCCAAGATGGGCGATTTGCCACCATTTTGAATAGCACATGTGACAACATAAAAGTCTATAACTCCTTTCAGGTTTAAGCTAGAACTTTAAATTTTTTTTGTTTTGTTCAGAATAAAGTAAACTTTCATTTAAACAGATTTTTGTGCAGCTGATTCTATTAAAATGCTGTCAGAAAATGACTTTTTTTCATTTTTTTTATTAAAAAAAGGTGTAACTTCAATGGCTGATTTCCCACATTGTTCCCCCATCAATTTTCATCTAATTGCATAAATAGGCAGCTCAAAGTGTGTTTTGATGCCTGATAAAAAAAATTTTAATGGGCAGTTCACAGGTATTTTGTTTAAAGAAAAATTTCAATTTTACCGACCTTCCAAAAGTAACAGAAAACACAAGATAATGTTGATATTTCTCTTATTGCCAGAAGTATCATACATCTTTACATCTAAAAGTTTGATAAGGTTTTATCTTACTTAAATACATATATATTTTAAATACATATATATATATATATATATATATATATATATATATATATATATATATATATATTTTAATGTGGCTGAAAAGAAGGGGAATCCCACAGGAATAAATATGAATGCTAATAATGAATTTCTGCAAGACATAGAAGTATTTTCATGACAAATTGAAATCTATTGCAAAGTTTCAGTAAATTATAAGTAAACTAGTCGGATGTGGCAGTCCCAAAACTTTCTTCTATCTCATACATCTTAATACTTCCTGAAAAATGCAGCATAGCAGCGCCACCGGTTAGATTATTTACACCAAAATCTAATCAGCAACAATTTATGTCAACTTCTAACTGAATCTGAAGTTTCGTGAAAATCCGTGCATTAGTTTTTGAGTAGAGCTATGGCGGGCATCATAAAAAAAATCTGTTGGCCTATATATACCAAAATCTAATAAGCAACAACTTAAGTCAACTTGGTAACTGAATCTGAAGTTTGATGAAAATCCGTGCATTACTTCTTGAGATAAAACTATTGTGGGGGATCAGGAAATATGAAGCATAGCAGCGCCATCTATTGGGCAATGTACACCAAAAGCTAGTCAGCGCCAACTCATATCAAGGACTAATTGAATCTGAAGTTTGATGAAAATTCACGCATGAGTTCTTGATATAGAGCCATCGCGGAAATCGTGCAGAATGCTGTATATAAGCGCCACCTGTTGGGTGATGTACACCAAAATGTTGTAAACACCTACTCATATCAAGGACTAACTGAGTCTGAAGTTTCATAAAAATCCGTGCATTAGTTCTTGAGATGAGCCATTGCAGAAATCGTAGAAAATCCAGCATAGCAGCGTAACATGTTGAGCAATTTGCACCAAAAACTAATCAGCACCAAGTTATATCAGAGACTAAAGGAATATAAATTTTTATTAAATTCCGTGCATTAGTTCTTGAGATAGAGCGGCCACAAAATTTGTGTCACACACAGACAGACATTTTGTAAAAACATGCTTTTTGGGATATCTGACCCCTAAAACGTATAAATCCGTCGAAAACCGGAATTCGAAAATTTTCACGAATCCAATATTTTCTTCTTGTAAAGATAGAAGAAAGTAAAAAGAAATGATGGAAAAAATTCTACAAATAGTCGCATTTTATAGGAAAGTCATACTTGTACATTATACAAAATGATAAAATTACAATTTTTAAATAAAAAATACAGTGAGTAAAAATTATTGTACTTTAAAATTATACAAAATAACTTTTAGCACATACACGGTAAAAATATATGTACATCGAATATATCTACATAAAAATAAATATAATTAGTTTCAAAAATTAACTCTGTTGTATTAATATTGCAGCTCAAAGTGTGTTTTGATGCCTGTTACAAAATTTTAATGGGTGATTTGAAAGTTTAAAATTTAGTTCAAAATAAAAAAAACTATGTACTCACTATCCAAGTCCCAAAAAGTGTTTATTTGAAAAAAAGAAAAGAAGAACTTAC
The DNA here is from genome assembly GCA_963932465.1 of Maratus speciosus. Taxonomy (NCBI): domain Eukaryota; kingdom Metazoa; phylum Arthropoda; class Arachnida; order Araneae; family Salticidae; genus Maratus; species Maratus speciosus. Next base: position 487,604,311 of record OZ010796.1, on the reverse strand, counting down.
TAGTCCTGTGGTTCTCATATAAATGGATTTTAGTAAAAATGTTTCTTTTGTATTGCAAGACGAAGCACAAGGCTACCATTGGAACACATAAATGCTGTACTTTACATGCAGTTGTATTCTATGTAAAGGAAAATGGAAGCAGCTTAAAAAGTAAAAACCAAAAACCTTTGCATGCTTTCAGATGATATGGACCATGATGTACCAACGGTTTATCAGACTCAAAAATTAATCATGCAGTATTTAAATAATAGGTATCCCTTAGTTACAAATGTAGAATAGTTTACTGGTGTCTGTGCTGCCCAATATAAAAATTGCAAAACATTTTTGAACCTCTATGTTACCATGAACATGATTTTGATGGAATAAAAGCATAATGGAACTTTTTTGCTACAAGTCATGGAAAACCTGTTTGCGATGGGGTGGGAGGACTGTTAAAAGACTAGTGACAAAAGCAAATCGGCAAAGGCCGCTGCATGATCAAATTACAAATGTGCCTATGATGTATGAATATTGCAGACAAAACATTGAAGGTATAACATTTTTTGTCATCTCAAAAGTGACATGTTCAAACTGTACATGTCTCAGCGGTTGCAACTTGCTACAACAATTCCTGGAACACATAGTATGCATTATTTTGAATCTACAGGAAACTTATTAATAAGTGGAAAAAGAATAAGTACTGATGAAAATTTTTCTGTTTTTTCATCTTTTGATATAAATATTAAAGAGACTTTGGATATTCCATCTCTTAACAGTTATGTAGCATGTATATATGAATCGAATTGGTGTATGGACTTAGTTTCAGAAGTCCACAAAGAAAAAGGGGATGTAACTGTTAAATTCATGCATCCACATGGCCCATCATTTTCGTACTATTAGCCAGAAAATGAGTTATGTTGTGCCTTTCAATCATATCCTTTATGCATGTAACATCAATACTACAACTGGTAGAACAGATAAACTTAGTGATGCATCCAGTGCTTTAATAAGCACCAAGTGGGGAAAATATGAAATGAGAAGGAAATAAGATTAAAAGATAAAGGGAACAAATTTTAAATAAAACAATTTTGTAATTTTTCATCAATATTACAATAGAATGAATTTTTTTTATTAATTATCTTTACTTTAAATTGTTGTTGATCTAGATATATTTTTAATAGCATTTTTACTGTGTATGTGCTAAATGTTATTTTGTATAATTTTACGATGTTTATTTACTGTATTTTTTATTTAAGAGTTATAATTTTATCATATTTTGTATAATATACAAGTATGATTTTGCCATAAAATGTGACTATTTTTAGAATTTTTTTCTATCATTTCTTTTTTACTTATAATTTACTGAAACTTTGCAATAGATTTCAATTTGTCATGAAAATACTTCTATGTCTTGCAGGAATTCATTATTAGCATTCATATTTATTCCTGTGGGATTCCCCTTCTTTTCAGCCACATTAAAAAGATATATATATTTAAGTAAAATAAAACCTTATCAAACTTTTAGATGTAAAGATGTATGATACTTCTGGCAATAAAAGAAATATCAACATTATCTTGTGTTTTCCGTTACTTTTGGAAGGTCAGTAAAATTGAAATTCTTCTTTAAACAAAATACCTGTAAACTGCCCATTAAAATTTTTTTATCAGGCATCAAAACACACTTTGAGCTGCCTATTTATGCAATTAGATGAAAATTGAAGGGGGAACAATGGGGGAAATCAGCCATTGAAGTTGCACCTTTTTTTAATAAAAAAAAAAATGACAAAGTCATTTTCTGACAGCATTTTAATGGAATCAGCTGCACAAAAATCTGTTTAAATGAAAGTTTACTTTATTCTGAACAAAACAAAAAAAAATTGAAAGTTCTAGCTTAAACTTGAAAGGAGTTATAGACTTTTATGTTGTCACGTGTGCTATTCAAAATGGCGGCAAATCGGCCATCTTGGAAGATATTTAAAAGCTCATACCTCACAAACCGTTTGATCAATTTCAATATGATTGATATTTTTGGAATCAGCATTAAAAACTCTACAAATTCACTGATTTTTATAAAAATTGGTGATGGTGGGTGCCATTTTTAGAAAATTCTGGGTGATTTGACATGGAATGACCCTATGGTTAAAAATTGTTTCGCATGAGGAGTTCTGATCAAAAATAATCATTTTAGCATTTTTTCATGTTTATAATCTTCATTTTTAAAGAAGTGCTCTAGGCTGCGATATTTATTTTTTTAATGAATCTCTATTTGCTTGTAAATGCTTAAGTTATCATTAATATCGTTAATCCATATTCCATGTATTGGCGACTTAAAAATCTGCAAAAATGCTATACAGTAAAATCTTCTAAGACGGAATCGCATAGGAAAGAAAAAAAAATTCGTTATAGTCAAGTTGCCTTCTTAGCAAGTGTTAATTACATTCTTTTCCCACGTACTATTATATTCATTTTGCATGTATCAACGCATTTTTCCGTTTAAGACAGGAATTCGTCATAGGCAGGTTCTTTTTCACAGGTTTTATTGTATTTAAATTTTATTTCCTAGAAATCTATTATTTAAATATAATAAATTTTAAAGATTAATTGTAGAAAAATAGTGATTTAAAGATATAAAAATATATATTTTTTGCAAAAATTTTTGACCGGGCCAAATTTTACTTATTTTTGCTCGGACCAGGCCGTGCCGAGCTCGAGACAATGATTTTCATACGGGCTGAGATTATTTATTTTGGCGCAGCGTATCCCTTAAGGGATTTTGCACCATTAAGCCAAATACAGCCAATCAGCCATACGGGTTGGGTCACAACCGGGACTGAAAATTTCGGTCCGTGAAGTCCCAGGAAGAATGAAGCCTGGCCTGAAAAGAGTGAAGACCAGACCCGGCCGCTGCAGACCCCTACTGTATCCTATCCAGAAACCAGAGCTCGGTGAAATTTTCGCTCATTAAACTCGGGCCGGGCTTAATTTTATCTGAATACTCGCACTAAATTTTATTTTTTGAAAGTTCGGCCGGGCCTGAGCTTTATTCTTCGCGGGGCAGGTATTAACAGGACCTTACACATTTTTTCTGTAGATTTTGGCAGGACCAGGACTGTATTTTATTCTTTTCGGTCCGTGTCTGATGTGATTTTTTTTTCCATTTGTGATGTCATAGTAACGTAACGTCACACGTTTATTAGTGAAGAAAATGAACGATAAACAACGTTTACTTTTTTTTTCTTTCTTCTTTTTTTTGCGTTTTCTAAATAAAGGGTGGAATATGTTGGGAAAAGATTCTTTAAAACTTCATTTGTTTACTCATTCATTTATAAAAATACTCGCCAAACACTTTTCAGTAAAAAGATCAAATCGAACAGGTGGTTTTTCGCATGTCTTATCTCTTCTTGAACCTTTTTTTCATATAAGCGCCTAATAAAGATTGCGGTCAATCGAATAAACATTGAACAGAAGTAGAAAGTGTACATGAGTTCTAGAAAAAATATAAGGTATTCGGTACATCCGGCCGCTTTTTCAAGAAGGCTCACGTTTTGAGCACTTTATCGCCAGAGTAACGGTTGGCGTGGGGATGAATTCAATGCTACGCACCCTTTCTTGTTCCTGACGTCTTACGCGTAGCGAATAGCAACCCCATTCCTTTGCTGAGAGCTTTTTGCTTTTAAAACAAACAGCTTTTTCGCATTAAAATGCTTTTAATTGCACAATATATATAATTCAAACTTAAGTTACGTTTTTCAGTTCAATAGTATTCATTTATTTCATTAATTCGCTATATTCGAAGAAATTAAGAACGTATTTTATTTTTTAGGAAAAATAAAAACAGGTGTAAAGATTATTTTGTAATATATATAATTCTATTGATCATTTTTTATGATACATTTGAACGTAGTTTTATTTGCATTACTATTGAATTAATTTAGTTTTTTTTTTATCATTATTAAATGGCATAATTGTGTGACGCATTGTGCGATTGCATTAATAAAACATTTTCACTGAAATAATTCATTAAAATTTAATTGTTCTTAATTTAATTGCGATTATACGTTAATAGGAAGTTGAAACTAAAATCAATTTGATTATAATTAGATTGAACGATAAATCGTAAATTATTTAGCTGTATCCAGCAATTAAATCAATCAGTTAAAATAATTGCAAGTTGATACATGCCAATCAAATCAATTACTATTACATTTTAATACTGTTAAATCTTTATCATTATTTGAGTTTTATGAAAAAAAATTGGTCTGCCCCTAGTGCACAAAATTAAAAATCTTTAAAATTCTTCAGTTTTTTTTTAAATTTTTGCCATATTTTTAAATATTTCGTCCTAGTTTTATTTTATTTGTTATTTTAAAATAGTCATTCGTCATATTTGAATTCTCTCGGATGAAATCCCCCCCCCCCTTACACACACACTCCATTTTTCGTCATTCTGCACATATATTGCACTATTTATTAAGTTGAAGTGGCAATAAAATAATGATCAATCGTCTGAGGCAACATCCCATTTCGAATTTTCTCTCCTCCCCCCCCCCCCCCCCCCACATCTCCTCCAGCACACTATTTTTTGACCATTTAAAATTCAGTGTTGCCTTGCAGCAAAGATTAGTTAAAATTGTGTTTTGCTCTATCCGTTGATTTTTAAATAACAAATAATTTACCATAAAAAAGAAAAGGAAAGAAATAGAATGAAAGATTAAAAAAAAAAAACAGGATTAACCTTTTGTGCACACGCTTTCATTTTTTTTAAATTCTCTACATTTTTTAAAATTTTCCGTCCTATTTATTACTTTGAAATAATTATAAGTAAAGGACCCATTATTCAAATTCTGACCCCCCCCCCCCCCGAAAAAAAGCTAGTTTTTCTTTCACCCCCCCCCCCCTCAAAAAAAAATTAAATATTCCAAGTTTTTAATTTTTTGGTTTATTTTTACATTTGTTAATTGATAAATTTAACTATTTAAATCTACAGCCCCTCACTATCATACGTAGTTAAAAAAATTTCTCTAGTGATTTAATTTGTTACTTTGAAGTAGCAAGAGATAGTCATTCAATATTCCTTCTCCCCCACCTCCCCTTAAGGCTGTTCTCAAATCGAAAGGGTCAACTTTCTGACTTAAGTTTTAATTCATTTTTGTTCGGAAACTCGTGAAACTAGAAGGTGTTGTTATTCAGAAACTTATCTTATCGAACTGCTTTTTCCGTTTTCTTGTAAACGCAATAAATAGATCTTTCAGAAAATACTGTCAAAGTGGGCATTTTGAACCAAACTTTCGAACGAAAGAAGAAAATCCAGTCAGTAAGGGGAGAAAAATGCCGTGTCACGTGATCCAAATCGCTTCTAACTCAATAGGTAATGGATGGATCCAAGAATGGAAAACACAGTTCGATTCCAAATCGCTTCCATGATCAGGATTTCCAATTTTATATCTTTCCGTTAAAAAATGAATTTGTAAATGTGTGAAAACGTTTTGCGCTTGTTGAGCAGAGCAGTTGTGTATAGCCCTAAGAATTTCATCCCACATTAAAAAAGCAATTTCTAAACATCCTGGTGGTTAGGGGTGTGATAGGGTTTTTTTTTTCCTGGTTTAGCCTATTTTCACTTGACTTTGGGTACTGTTTCTGCAGAATGATTTGGTATTAAACTAATTATATAAGTTCATCGCAGAAAATATAGTAATTTTCTGTCACGTATTTTTTTTAATCTGTGTTTATATACATCAAAATGCACTGAAACTGCATTAATTCATTATCCCCATAAATCTATCTTTATATGTAATCAAATATCTAGGTTTATGAAGGTAATGAGTTTTTGTTTAACAGGTATGGAATTATATAAAAATAATAAAGGCTTTTTAATAAAGGTATGGAATTGTTAATACTCAATTGAATGAAAATGTAGATTTTTGAGGGTATCAAATAATCAAAATTTTAGTCTATATCATCAAAAGTAATAAAGGCCTTTGATAAAACAGAGTATAAGAGTTCGTAATACAATTTCTTTCGAAGATTTCTTTTCATCTAGAACACATGATTGAAAATATTTCTTTAATTTTGGAAGGACTGTTATTCTAAAATATGCTAGTTCATCCGCCATTTCGGTTCAAAAGAAAACACAAGACGACGATTGGCGTTAGAGCTGGCTGTACGTTCTCGCTTTCGCCAACTCGCCAAGACTGGTGCTGAAAACGTGAGCCTTCCTGAAAAAGCCATCCGGCCGTTGTGACGACTTATTACTGTTGCTGACTTGTGGTTGAATTCTCTCATTTCAGACTAAGAAATAAAATTTTAATTAGAGTAAACTCGTTAAAATTTGATGTAATTTGTGTATGGGGCGATTCTCAAATGGTGGGCACAGGACACAAGTCATAACTTTAAGCCTTTCAAACATAACTTTAATTATCATTGACTTTATTTTTTTTTTTTTACACTGAGTTTTTAATTCTATTCAGAGACAGGAAATAACATAATTTATTGTAAAAGATTTGTATAAATATCTTAAAATTATTATTTTATGCTAAAGAGGCCAATTTCGGACATTCATAACGTTAACTGCTCCAATGTACCACCAAGAAAAAGAGCTTTAACTTTTTTCCAGGTGGCTCTAATGGTAAACAACGAATGCATAAAGGAAACGGATGATTTTTTGATACTTTCGTTAAGAGATGGCAGGCTGATTTATTGCTTTTTTGGAGATAAGAGGGCTTTTCTACAAAGAATTTTTCTGTATTTTGCTATGTCCGAAAGTAACGTACGTAACAAAGTATTTTATTTTATTATTATTATTACTGGTTAACAAACAGTTAATTATACATATATACTATATGTATACTGACACATTTACTACATTCTTAGTCTTAAGAATTTTTTAAATACTAAGAGCAACGTCCAAAATCTGTAACTTACATGCGAAAGAGTGTCCAAAATTTGTAACGTACGTAACTGCTAATTAAATGCTTTAATCATTAATTTTCCAGAATAGTTGCAGTTTGTAGACATACTATTAAAATATTTATATATTATATTTATAGACAAAATACTATACTATTAAAAAAAATTGGCCTTAAATTTAAATTTTAAAAATTACATATAGTTAACGTTTAATGATCCCACCTTTTGAGAATCTCCCCATGGTGAAAAGGGGGAACATTTAGTATCCCGCGTATTGGTTCCGCAGGACGGGTGTCGGAACCTCTGAAACTCCGAAAACCTGGTTCATGCGATTCATAGGTTTTTGGCAATTCGGGTTGCTGAGATTTTCACAAACAGTTTGAACACAAGTGTGTGTCAGATGAAAATAAATGCGTATTTGTACGTAATATGAATGAGTATATATTAAATTTATTGCATGAGAAATAAAAAATATACAAGAAGTGTGATAATAGATTATCCTTTCATTAAGAACAATTTTTTTCTCCTTTCGAAATATGAAAAATATTATCAACTTTTCGTTTTAATACACACAAAAACACAGGCATTGCATTTGTGATAGTTTATGCTCATACATATACACATGTTACAAGTGTGGAGATTGGGAGGTATCCTCTGTTCAAAGGTACAAGCGCAGTGTTGAATTCAGACACTTTTCTCCGGGAGGGATTTCTGCGACTCCGGGGGGGGGGGGACATTATAGAGTTCCGGGGGAGGGGGGGATTGAACTTTTTTTACCATTGAAAACACACAATCTCAAATCTTCCGCGGGGGGAAACTCATTGCTCCGAGGGGGAATGTCCCCCCCCGTGCCACCCCCTGAATTCAACACTGTACAAGGGTAAAAATATGTAAGTGTTAGGAATTGAACAAGTGTTCGCTAAATAGGGTTGTCCGTTTTTCGGGAGTGTCCATTATGGAGGTCTTATTGTACATAGAATTTTAACCCGAAAAAATATTTTGGACATTCTTTTTAATTAGCGGGTGAACCCTAACCCGATCCGCAAGAGCTAAAACCCAACCCGAACCAGAGACAATTTAAGTCAGCCCAACCCGACCCGCAACTAAAAATATACACGAGGTGTGGTTTATGCAGGATTCTAGTAGAGGTCTGCACGGTCTAGAATTTTCAGTCCCCGAGCCCGGCCCGAGAATGCCGGAAACTCCCTGTGATTTGAAGAATTTTTTCTATTTTAAGAAATTTGTCTTCTGGACGAAGAATTTTAGGAAATTTTGGGCTTAGGTTTGTGATTTTTAAGTATTTTCAGATAAAAGAGATTTATAAATTCTGTTTCTAATATGAAAAAGCACTAAGCAGCACAGCTGCCGGAAGACCCGTGTAATTTGACGAGTATGCTGCTTTAGCTGTGAGTATTTCAGGTTTCTGTTTGGTTTTTTTTTTGGGGGGGGGGGGAGAGGGGCGGGGAATTACCAAATTGAAGCGCAAATTTTACTGCTTTAACGAAATATAATCAAGAGCAAAATTAGTTCCAATTCACAGATTATTTTGAGAACGTCGAGTCCTGCGCGGATTTGGTTATACCTGACCCGAAACCAAATCCATTCAATCTGAACCAGTTTAAAAAAATTAGATGACCTGAACCCGACAAACTTCGACCTAAAACCAACAGGCTTCAATCCGAACCCAATCCCATCCTGAAATAGAGGGGGGGGGGATCCATATTGTAATGCAATAATGGAAAAGTAGTCTACAATTATACCTCTAGTATCAATTATATATTTATGTAGAAAAATCAAAATATCTGTATATGTACTCGTTGATACTGATATAATAGTTTTTTATTTTAAAATATATTTCGGAGAACCTTTTGAGAAATCGGGTTGAATTGAACCCGTCCGCTAGAAACAATTAAAGTTAACCCGACTCGAAAAATAGAAGTCAATCCAAACCTTTCCGAAAAAATATTCGCTTTAGCCGGATCCGACTCAAACCTCCAGTCGGGTTTAATTTGCCCAACCCGATTCAGGACTTTACCCGAAGCGCGGTCTGAGCAGGACAAAAAAGTTTTATCCTCCTCATTTCGACCTGAATCTAACGAATATATCTATATATATATTATAATGCAACTATGTAATAGTCTACAATTATACCTCTAGTATATCAATTTTAACTTTTAAGTAAAAAAAATCAATATACATGTACTCATTAATATTCAAATATATAGATTTTAATCTTAAAATAAATTTTATAAATTCATTTGAGAGATCGATTCATCTCGAATCAAGAACCATAAGTGTCAACACCCAACCCTAACCTGAAACAATTGAAGTTAACCCGACTCGAATCCGCCTGCAACTACAAAAGATGAGGAACAACCCGATCCGGCCCAGACCACGAGTTGGGTCACATTCAGTTTTCCCGACACGATGCAGCTCTCTACTTGCCATCCAAGACGACCCCTATAAAGTAATTTTCGTAACCGAATTCCGCACTCTTAACCGAACCCGAAGTACTTCAAACGGAGCCGACCGTAAATCCACAATCAGTAAAAATTGATCCACAGTTTAATGTAGTTATAAAAAAATAGCATATGATCATAAATTCAGTATAAATTTTATATTTTATATTGAAAAATAAGCATGTAAAGAGTCATCCATGTACCATCATGTGTAGGTACAGCATGTTATGCAACATCCATGTAGATTTTTATCTGAAGAAATTTTGGCAATTTTTTTTTCGAAAAAACGGATTCCCCTGAACCCCCAACCTACAAGAATTAAAATTCAGTCAGAAACCGACTCGTACCAGAAGAATTAGTTTAATCAATCCGACTTGGGAAAAGAAAAAAAAAAAAAGCTCCAACTCGGCCGAACCCGAACGGGCCGAAATTCAAAATTCAAAATATTTTCCCCGACGACGTTGAATTTTGACCTCGACGGGGGTCCAGGTATGCCCGGCGGGGGCATACCCCCCGGACCCCGCTCTAGCGCCGCCCTTGGTTTGGCGGCATCGTGGTGAACGCACATTGGCAGCGTGCATTCGTCATCGTCATACGGGTCCATCACCTGGTGTGATGGTATGGGGTGCCACTGGATACACGTGTCGGTCACCTCTTGTTCACATTGACGGCACTTTGAACAGCGCACGTTACATTTCTGGTGTGTTACGACCCATGGTTCTACCCTTTATTCGAGCCCTGAAAAACCCTATATTTCAGCAAGATAATGCCCGACCGCATGTTGCCGGTACTGTACGGACATTCCTTAATACGGAAAATGTTCGGCTGTTGCCCTGGCCAGCACATTCTCCAAATCCCTCACCATTAGAAAACGTCTGGCCAAGGGTTGCCGAGCGACTGGCTCATCACCATACGTCAGTCACTACGGTTGATTAACTGTGGCATCGTGTTGAAGCTGCATGGGCATCTGTAGCTGTGCATGCCATCCAATCTCTGTTTGACTCAATGCCCAGACATATAAGTGCTGTTATTACTGCCAGGGGTGATTGTTCTGGGTACTGATTTCTCAGAATCTATGCACCCAAATTTCTTGAAAATTTTATCACTTGTTATTTCTAGTAAAATATATTTGTCCAATAAATATCATTTTGTTTTTTCCATTTCTTCCTGGTGTAGCAATTTTAATGGCTAGTAGTGTATATTGAATCTCATATACTCAAACTATTTGGAGATTAATAAAATTGAAGATAACAAGTAAAATAAAAATAACTATAGCTAAAAATAATGGTTTTTACGCGATTTCTAGAAAGTGATATAGCTATCAATGTTCTAAGCAAAATTCTAAATTACGATATTCAATTAACGGTGTTTCATATATATCTATTAAGTGTGTATTTATATAAAACTTCTAAAAAGACAGACTGGAATGTATATATTGGTCATCGGAGATGAAATAATGCTTCAATAATAAAAATAATGCTAGAAATAATGGTTTTTACGCGATTTCTAAAAAGTGGTATATCTATCAACATATTCTATGCAAAATTCAAAATTATGATATTCAATTATGGTGTTTCATATATATCTATTATGTGTGTATTTATATAAAACTCAAGTTCACTAAAAATACAGAGAATGGAATGTATATATTTGTAAGAGGAAATAATGGCGCGCTTTATTGACAAGACTATATTTTCACAGTAAAAAAATAGTACAAACAGCAACTATTTCGGAGCTTGGGAGGAGAACGTTTGTGTCCAACTGACGTCAAAAAAAACCCTGCCGCCATCATTGAATGACGTGTTTATCTGAGCTCTGATTTCAAAGTCCAGAATAGTGGTAAATATTCATTTTTCTAAACTTATTTACATATGCATGGCTTCTCTTATGTTTAACAATTGTATTTAAGTATTTATTTCTGTTTTAAATTTATTATTTAAGCTCTTAGAGCACTTAGTTTATTTTTCCGTGCCACGCGCGTAAGCAAAGTGGCAAAGTTTTTTCTTTCTAACTTATATCTTAATAATTAACATTTTATTTTATTTAATTTTTGATTCCCATGTATAAATACCTTTTAATGGCTTTCTTTTCATGTCTTGGTTTATTTCTCCATTAATTTGTTCTTTTAGTCATTTTTATATTTTGGTGGGCGTTTCGGCGTCCATTTGTTTTTGTCGCCATATTGTATTTTGAGTTGTGTTGAGTTGTTTTTCCGCTGTGTTTTGGAGTTGAGTTGTTTTTCTGGATTTTTGTTTCTGTGGAGTTTTATTATGATGGAGTGCTGAAGTTTTGAAATTTCTGTTTATTACGTCATTGGTGTTTTTTTCTGGTGAAGTGGTCGGTATTTCTTTTTTGGATATTGTTGTTCTGACATTTGACTTTTTTCTGGATCACATGTGAAGGGAGTTCTAGTCACATGTCAAGTGTATATCTAAAATTTAGTTTCTGATCTAGTTTTCCGTTGATTCATTTATTTGGTGATTCTTTTAAGCGGCGATTTGCCTAGGTCATATTTGTTTATAGGGGCTTAGCTTTTGTCCATTTTTGGCTTTTATTTATTTTTTTTTTGTCTCCAGGTGAGTGGAGCTCTCTTACATATGCTGAAAGTTAATTCTGTTTGTAACCAGCTAGTTGAGCATTGCCGGTGATTGTTGTTTTTGTATTTTTGGTGTTTCTCTTTCTGATTTTTTGTGTTCTGTGGATAATTATGAGTAAGTTGAAGGATTTTTTCAAGAAGTTGGATGATGCCGAATTTCCGTCTGCCATTCAACAAGTCAATTCACAAATGTATGAAGTTCTTGAAGCACAGCAGGCTAAAAGCGGGGGTGGAAAGGTGACGAGAGAGATTTTAAATGTTGTAAAGAAATGCATGGACTATGTTAACCTGCGATTAGTAAAGGCTCATATGGAATATGTTGCAAGCGAGGTAAAATTAAAGACCATGGTGACGGACAGTATGGCATATGATGCCCTGCTGAAAAGATGATCGGGAACATCGGACTCCATCTCGGAACGTTTGGGTGTGAAGAAGTCGTCTCCAAGGAAAGAAACTGGCTTTTCTGTTGTGGTGACGCCTGCATAAGGTACGGTCCAGGATATCAGAGAGGATCTGAGGAAGGTTTCAAAGGAGACACAGAATTTTCCCAAACTGACAGATGTAGTTTTGACCAAGGCGGGTTAATTTGTTCTTAAAGTGACGTCAAGACACGACACGGATAAGATCAAAAGGGCATTGGAACCATGGAGAAACAAGGTCAAAATTGTTACACCAAGACGACGTAGACAGAGGGTTCTTTTACTTAGTTTGGAGCGAGATACTTCGGAGGATTCTGTTTAGGATTCTATAAGGAGTGTCTTGCAGGATTCGAGCTTGGATGATGATAAGGAATTGGAGGTGAGAAAGATTCCAACAAGGGCTGGTAAGGTAAATTGGGTAGTGGACGTAGATGATGAGAGTTTTGCCAGCTTGATAGAGCGATGCAGATTATGGATTGATTTCGATAGATTTAAAGTAGTGGAGTATATTCAGATTATGAGATGTTATAAGTGTCAGGAGTATGGTCATATGGCGTCGCGTTGTTCAGGTGACTTAAAATGTACGAAATGTGCGGGGGAACATGGTCAAATAGACTGTAAATCTGTAATAGAGGCCTGTGTTAATTGTTTAAAGGAAAAAGATTATGAGACAGTGGACCCAGAACATCGTGCCGACAGTCCCGGTTTTAAGAAATACAGAGACCTTATTTTCCAGACGTTTATAACACTGGTCCCTTTAAGTTCTACCTCTTCTGATTCTGTGCGGTTCATTCAGATAAATTTACATCATTGTTTCGATGCTAACGATGCTTTGGCTCGCTATGCGGAGAGCAATGATGCAATTTTTTTCTCTGTCAAGATCCATATGTGTATGAGGGAGCAGTTTCAGGTATCTCGCCAGATTGGTTGTTTCTCTTCTTTTTCTAACTCTGCTTCAATCTTGTGTACTAACAAAACCATGTCATGTGTTGTAAGTTTTAGATCTGGAAATAGTATTTTTATTTCGAAAACATTGCTACAAGGTCCTATGATAATTGGATCAGTATACAGTGCTCCATCCGGTAATATTGATAGACATGTCTCCCTGGATTATTATACGAACTGTTCACGATTGTTAATTGGTGGTGATTTTAATGTTCCCTTGAATTATCTGGGATACACTAGAGAAAATGGTCGAACAGAGACATTTTACGAATATATTATGATTGGTAATCTGAGAATTTTAAACGACCCAGATGCACCCCATACATACGTACAGGACGAGAGAAAGGGTCGTCCGGACCTAACGCTGGCTGGTTCTGATATTGTTCCGCTATTGGATAACTGGCAGGTTATTGATAGTTTCTCATTCTCCGATCATGGGTATATTTCCTTTGACCTTAAATCGGAAGTTCTTTATAGTCGCATAATGAGATATAAAACTAAAAATAAATCTTTTGCAAAGTTCAATAGACTTTTTAGACAGAAGAGTGATCTATTGCATGATACACTAGAAAGAGTTCATAATGTTGCTGCTTTGGAAGATTGGTTAATTAGTTTTAATGATTATATTCAACATATCATGCAAAGAAGCTTTAAATTAGGTAAATTATCTCATAAGCCAAGAACGAGTTGGTTACAAAACAGTTGAAGGTTGAGAGAAATAGAGTGAATGCACTTTACAAAAGACATCGGAAAAATCTGGATATGGAAGAATACAGGGATACATGTCTTGGCTCGTCGGCAATACAAGAGGAATCTGCGACGTGCGAAGAAGGTTGGTTGGACAAATTTCTGTAAAAGAACGGGGGATGCTTACGGCAATCTATATAAATATGTCACTGGAAAATCTATTAAATATGCCGATTTGGCTTTTACAACTATTGAAAATTCTTCGGTTTTTAGTAGTTATGATGAGGTTGCAGCTACATAGATACAAGAGCCCTTTAAGATTAATGATATACCACCTTCCATTCATAATTTTATAAATGATGTTGATTATACAGGTCATCCAAATTTGGTGTTGTTTAAAACCCGTGAATTACATTTTGCTTTAAAAAAAACAAAGAAATAATATGGCTCCAGGCGAGGACAATATAGATGCCTTAGTTGTGAAAAATCTCTGCAAAAATTTTAGATTTTTGACGCTCAGCATATTTAATACCGGCCTAAGGCTCGCTCATTTTCCAACATGTTGGAAAAGGGGTCTGATAGTATTCTTCAGGAAGAGAAACAGACCTCCTGGTTTACCACGCTCCAATAGGCCTATAGCATTGCTACCTGTGTTGGGAAAGGTTTATGAAAGACTTGAAAACTAGAATAATTTCGATGCTGGAAGCTACAAACTATCTTGATAACCAACATGGGCTTCGTGAAGCAAAGAGTACATTGACAGCAATGGCTTCTTTAACAAATTTGATAAGGGAAAAGTTGACAACATACAAGTATTGTGCTTCTGTTTCCTTCGATATCTCGGGGGCCTTTGATGTCCTGGACTGGTCGATCGCCTTGGAGATTATTGATAACTTACCAATCTTTGTTTATTTGAAGAACATTTTTTTAAATTATATTTCTTCAAGGCAGATTGTTTCTATTTCTCCGGGTTGTCTGCTGGTTCAGGATTTTCTTTAACTGCTCGCAGGGCTCTTGCTTAGGGCCATTGATCTGGTCAATTGTAGCAGATGAAATATTGAAGCAGAGTAGATATAATTTAATGGATATGATTTCATACGCAGACGATTCAATTGTTACAGATGGTGCAAATACAAGAGCGTCATTGGAGTACAAGATGAATAACCATGTGGCAAATTTTGTTACTGCCTGTGTTCGTTTGAATCTATCAATTAATCCAGATAAAACTGTGGCCATGCTTTTTGGTACAAAATCACTAAAGAAAAGAAGACCGATTTTTAAACTAATTAATAGAAGTACTCCTGTAAAAGATATTATGTATCTCTGTTTTATGTTAGACAGCACATTTAACTGGTTAGAACATTTGGACATGGTCAGAACTAAAATTGCAGGATTTATATGTAATGTAAGAAAGACTTTGATAAGGGATCAAGGTCTTTCTATTGAATTTATCAAGATTTGGTACTTGAACGTGCTCAAGAAACAAATTAGTCATGGCCACGAAGTCTAGTATAATGATTTGAAGTATCATGGTCTACAAAGGTTATCATCTTACCAATGAATGTGTTTACTTTCATTAATAAGATCTTATCGTACAACATCAATGGATGCACTTTGTGTGTTAGCAGGCACGCCTCCTTTGCATATGGAACTCTTGGCTTCCTCACTAAAATATAATGTGATACATGGTAATTCTTCCATGGAAATTAATGATATCTTGGTGAATTCTAGCAAGTTGATGAACAAAATTAAGTCATATGATTATCTGTATTTTTGTTATTCACATCATATCAACTTTGTAAGACCAGTGGTTGACTCGGTTCTTGTCTATAACCATCCAGTAATTTTCACTGATGGATCAAAGATGAATGAGGGTGTTGCGGCTGCTTTTACAGTTTATTATCATGAAGCTTTTATATTTGATTTCAGAGTTAAACTTCGGTCATTTAATTCAGTTTATCAAGCCGAATTGGTGGCAATTTCAGAAGCAATTGACTGGTTCAGATCTACAGCTTTTAAAGTTTTTCATCTATACACTGATAGCTTATCTTACAGCGCTCTTCGGAGATTATTTCCTATAGACTCCTTGTTGTTGAAAATTTTTTACTAACTTACGTTTATTGAATAAAAAAGTCATCCATATAGGCTGGGTGAAGGCCCATGTTGGTATACGGGGGAATGAAAGAGCAGACTACCTGGCAAAATCTGTGATTATGGGTGGAATTTTTGATAAAGAAGACATACCTATAAGTTTACCTTAATTCGGCTTTGACAAGGAAGATTATTTCTGACTGGCAGCATCATTGGGATAATAGTGACAAGGGTAGGGACACCTTCAGATTATTAAGACATGTAAATACAGATTATCTTTGTCATTCACAAATCTGTGCATATTTTTATTCTTCTCACGGTGCATTCCCAACCTACTTATATAAGATAGGACGTAGGGATATAGACAGATGTCTTTGTCACAGAAGGGGTGATGTACGTCATTATCTTTTTGATAGTTGCCAGGTCTCAGATACTCATTTTTATTTCCATCGTAATAGATCGGTGGAATGGAACATTTGCAACATCCTCGAATCGAGATCCAATTATGGTAAACTTAAAAAGATTTACAATAGCTTAAACAAGGCATTTTCATTCATAAAGTATTCTTTTTGATTTACAACTCATTTATTTTTTATACATTTTTGAAGTGTTGCTCCTCTTGTTACAGCTTGATTTGTGGCTATAGTTTTTTTGAAATTAGTGTTCAAGCTTGGGTGCTTGAGTTCAGTAATCTCTAAACTACTGTGTTTATCAAAACTATTGAATCCTGTCATGAACAATGTTAAAACTGGACATTTCTCTTTTAATGGACAATCAATTTTAGACTTTTTTAATAAACTTTTGTTTTTGCGGGACATTTCTTTTTTATGGACATTTCTCATTCAAGGACATTTCTCTCTTATGGACACGTGTTTTTAATTCTCTTCAAGTTTTCTGGATTGATGTTCTACAGATTATTGGTGCTGGTAGAGAATTTTACTATTTATTTTGGTTAGTAATTGGATTAACAGTTTGAAGTCAATAGACCAGGATTCTGTTTCTTAAAATATACATTTATAGCTTGTAGCCCTGACATACTGTGGTAGATGTTTCTGAAGGATGACTCTTTTCTGACTCCGGCGGTGCATATTTGTTGTTTAGCTATGTATGTACTAGTTCACAGTTAAAGTAACTGACTTTTTTATTTCGTTATTACTTTTTATGAACTAGTGGATTTTACTAGAATCAAGAACTTTTTTATCTGTTATATATTGAATGTCGTCAAGCCAAAACTTCATTTGTGAAGTTTGTCTGTTAACTTGTCTTGTAATTTTTTTTTCTGTATCTATCTGAAGTGACTTCACTTCGGTGTGTTGATCTTTTCTTTGATTAACTGCCGTTTTTCTTGTTTTTCCGGGCCTGTTGGCTTGGCAGTGGTTTCGTTTGGTGGTGGAGGTGATTCTCCTCCGGAGCATATAGCCTATGCCAAATTTGGTGGGCGCTCCGGTTGGGTGATCAAGTCTCTGATCAAGTCCAACTGACGTCATCACGGAGAAGGAACCTGCGCGTGATCCCTACCGTCTAATCTACACTGGCCTCCAAAAGTTAAGGTACGGGGTTGGGTTGGGTTGCACACGTTTTGTCGAATATCTACAAAAATTATTGGCGAATTGTTCTTGAACTTCTGGGATGAAAAGAACATGTTTGATTTCATATTTCTCGGTGAAGATTTAGTCGGGGGTACAATTAGGGGGCTAATAATAAATTTAATAATAAAATATTTGCGATCACCTATGTAACAGAAAAGGTTGGAAATGGTTTGTCACTGTGGTAAATGACTATTTGGGTCCTGTTCAACGTTTGTATGCATTTGTGTAAGCATAGCACTCATATTCGTGAAGATTTTAACGTTTTTGTGAAAAATTAGAAAGTTTTTTGTTTATAGCATAGAGTTTTCAACCAAATTTAACACAACTTTCCAAAAACCTGACAAAGAACAGTAGAAACAGTATACTGCAATTAAAACATAAATATATTGAATATTTGATAAGATATGGGTATTTTTATGAGAATTTTTAACTGCGCATGCGCGGAAGATTTCAATTTTTATTTCATAATTTGGTAGTCTTTAAGGGCAACTTATATAAAAAGTCCAGTCAAATATCGCGAAAATTCACAAAGATAGGGTCGATATATTGAGTTGCTTCCTAAAAATAGCTTTATTATAAGGGATTTTCCACAACTTTTCAATCAGCTCACTATATCTTTCTAAGTTTTCACAACATTTGACTGGACTTTTTATAGAAGTTGCCCTAAAATACTGACTACCAAGTTATGAAATAAAAAAAAATTGAAATATTCCGCGCATGCGCAGTTAAAAATTCTCATAAAAATGCCCATATCTCATCAAATATTCAATATATTCATGTTTTAATTGCAATATACTGTTTCTACTGTTCTTTGTCAGGTTTTTGGAAAGTTGCGTTAAATTTGGTTGAAAACTCTGTATACTATAAACAAAAAACTTTTGAATTTTTCTCAAAAACGTTAATATCTTCACGAATATGAGTGCTATGCTAACACAAATGCATACAAACGTTAAACAGGACCCAAATAGTCATTTACCACAGTGACAAACCATTTACAGCCTTTCCTGTTACATAGGTGATCGCAAATATTATTTCATTATTAGCCCCCTAATTGTACCCTCAACTAAATCTTCACCGAGAAATATGTAATCAAACATGTTCTTTTCATCCCAGAAGTTAAAGAACAATTAGCCAATAATTTTTGTAGATATTCGACAAAACGTGTACAATCGAAAGCATCCACTCCCTATACCTTAACTTTTGGAGGCCAGTGTAGATACCGTGGATATAAATATTTGGTTGACTTTCTAATGGCTGTGATATTTTGTAAGAGTTTAAAGGAGGAGTCTGGGTATTAAAAAAAGCACAAAACAAATTTGACGAACGATAATACTCCAGATTTCAAGCAATTTTTTACCGGAAAAAATTTAATTGTAATGTATATAATAGACAATTAAAGAAAATCAATTTACGGGAATTTTTATATGAAAATAATATTCTCACATTTATGCAAATAGGTATGGAATAAACAGACTTGAGTAAAATTACATATTTATTTCTTCTCTACAACACGATCTAAAGGAAGATAACGTTTTATGTACAGTTTATTTCTTTCAATTTTTATATTATTTTTATCCAATTCACTTTTCTTCATTATGGATAGAATTGCTAGATTTACAGATC
Source organism: Maratus speciosus (assembly GCA_963932465.1). Lineage (NCBI taxonomy): Eukaryota > Metazoa > Arthropoda > Arachnida > Araneae > Salticidae > Maratus > Maratus speciosus. The sequence continues at coordinate 487,585,017 of OZ010796.1, read as the reverse complement.
TTCGATTCTCTAGATGCGTGCCGTGCTTCATTCTCGGATTAACCATAGGTATTTTTAAAGGTAAATTAATTTTACAAAATCGTCAGGGAAAAAAAAAAGTTGTTACAGAACAAACAACTGACAGATGAGCTATAATTTTATATTTTATTTCGACTGTTTTATACTTAAATTTTCATCCTTCATAAAAAAGAAAAAAGAATTAAGAACTTTGAAAAATAGAGAACTTTGAAAACATATTTTGACTTTCCTTAATTTTTAATTATTAACTACTATAAAAAAATGAATGATAGGTAAACAAAATGTATATTATTGTTTGCTTCCTGCTTACAAAAGCTATACGAGGACTCATTAGCTCGCAGGCTATCAAAGCCTGGAAGCTAATGTCCCCGCAGGTTCTGTATGTACGTACGTAAAGCGATAACTCTTGATAGAAATATCCGATTTGCTTCAAATTTTGGATATAGGTTTATTCTGCTTAGGCGCTCTCCTTATTTAGTTTTAAGAGTTCATTGGTTAAGTATAAAAGGGAGAGAAGGGGTCTAATTCTCCCTTAATTTAGATAAATGAGTTTTTTTATGTACAAATATCCAATTTGCTTCAAATTTGGTATACCGGTTTATTCTGATAAGGTGCTTCCCTGATTAGATTTGGAAGATGATTGGTTACGTATAAACGGGATAAATATGAGAGCTAATCCCCCTTAATTTATTTTTCGACGGACATTATTCTTTGAAAAAATAATGCTGTAATATACAATTAGTGTGAATAGCATGTGAGCTCAATGGCATCAGTTTAACTGGTCAATATTCTTTTTATTTTAATTTGACGTCTGGTACCCTTGTCAAGAGGTCAGGTACCCTTTGAACTAACAAAATACATTAAAAAGTGACCTCTATAAGAATTGCCGTCGCTCTATAACTGACTTTTAATTATAAAACTGAAAACACATTATGAAAGATTTATTTTATCAATTAAAGTTGTTAAAAAAAAGTTTACACAAAGTTTTTAAATTTATTTCTATAGACGATGCAATTTTTATGAAAAATTATTCTTGCATGCATTGTGCGCTTGATTTTTCACATTTGAATGGCTAAAAAAAAAAAATTTTTAAAAATGAGTACAGATATAATGTGACTTAAAAAATGACCTACAATGAAAAAAATAAAACTTGTAGATCCCGAGAAAAAATGTATTTTTGTAAAGAAACTCGAAATATCGAGATTTTTTTAATACAAAAATTGTCGTGGATTCTAAACTTCTTATTTGAGAAACATAACAGGTCATTTTGTGCTTCTATATGTTTACTATATTAACCCAAAATTTCATGAAATTCTAGGTAACCATTTTCCAGAAATCATGCCCGCAATGATAAAATCGCTGTTTTGAGAAAATTGACATTAAAGACTAAATCACCCCTTGATTATATAGAAAAAGCTCAGTGTTTTAGACATAACTTCTCTTCTAATGCGAAATTTTTTATGTGGCTTATTTTTAAATGTTCTTAAGAATTGCATTTAATTATAAGCTATTTTTTAAAAAATCGATTTTTGGGCGCTTTAACCCTTTAACGGTCATATTAAATTACAGTTTTAAAATTAAAATTGCTCATTGGCACCACTATTTTAAAAAGAAATATTCACTTTATTTAATGACAGGTAAAATAACACCATAATAAAGCCAATTATACTATTTCATAAAACTGGTGGGAATCAAACAATCTGAATAAAAGCCACAGCCCATGAATGTCACGGGAGCCGGTGTGAGAATTAAGGGGTTAAAGGCAGTGATGGGATTCAGCCGGTTCGCACCGGCTCGGTAGAAACAGTTGTTAAAATAATTCAAATACAAAAATCGCATTCACATTACTTTCTTTAAATGTTTATCGGCACAACGGCCTTTTCTAAACAAAGCACTGTGACATGTACTGATTTATTTCATTTAATAAAATGTTTCATTTGCAAAAATAATGTATTTTTTCTTCGTCAGTCCTGTAAGAAGCAAATTCAACTAAAAAAAAAAAACAAATTTTGAAGATTTGAAGAATTGTGTGATCCAAATCGGCAGCCTAAACTAACTCTATTGTAATGTTGAAAAAATGTGCCATATAACTAATTACTTCTATTCAAGTTAAAAGGTACTTTCAGGGCCCGACTTAGGCTGTGAGGGGGGGGGGGGGGAGGCTCGGGGCAAGCATCATTCTGGGGGGCCCCCTTCTATCTATCTACATAATTTTTTTGTGAATAATATATGGAAGTGGCTACTGCTAAATTTCATCCATATTGTATGTATGCATGAATTTTGTACCCGGTACTGCTCACATCTGTAAACAGGGTATCACAAAAAAGATGGTCACAATTTTAAGAAAAAATACTAGTAGGATAATATTTAGTTGAAAAAATGATAGATTGGTTGACATTAGTATTTCTTTGCAAATTTTTACTTTGCTACGTACGTTATAAGATGTCTAAAAGAGAATGCCCCAAATTGGTCATAATTAATGGTTTTAACTTGCCACGTTACGAGGAAAACGTTAACAAAGAATTTCTTTTGAAAGCAATAGAATACTAAGTTGTTGTAATAAAATTTTAATCATTAGTTTTCTAATGCTAGTTTTTTTGAGTGGGTGGTGGGGATACTGGAAGCAGAGGGTCCACACACCCATCCTAAATGTTTGAAAATATATGAATTTTGATCACTTTTGGCTAATTTTAATCATTTGGCACTTTTTAATGAAAATCCTGATTACTTTCATGGGGGGGGGGGTAAAAAGGGGGCCCGGGGCAGCTGCCCCGCGTGCCCCCGCATAAGTCGGGCCCTGGGTACTTTGCTTTGGCACGGAATGTTCCCCGTTATCGCTGATCAATAGCAAATAGTTAAATCGACAGATTTAGTGGTATACTTCAAACTGCATTTTTTTAAAAATATTCTTCATACCTTAGAATTAATTTAAATCAAAGTAGTTATTTTCATAAATGTAACAAATTCTAAATTTTTATATGATCCCTGAGTCCTGTAAGTTATATTTAGAAAAATATTTTTCCATGCTCTAACGAAACATGCCGAGTCGTGATACTTTGTATTTTACGAATTTCCAGAGTTGTCTGATCCGTTTTCTATACCGAGAAGTGGTAAAAATTTCTAAAGTTCTAAATATCATAATTTGAGAAGTATTGGTTGTGCAAAAATATGTCTCGCTTTCTATAATGTTTTTATAAATGTTTTATAGGATCCAAAGAACTGCATAAAAAATTAAATTTTGTAACTTTTTTCTAAAATAAAAACGGCTTCTAAGGTGATGAAGAACAACAACATTTGAAATACTTTTGAAATTAGAAGTATTCTAAATTTAACGACTAAGGAATTAGATCTTGGTCAGATAATCGAAGGGGCGCCCTACATATTTTAACTGATATTGCCTTGATGACTATACGTATATTTTAAATGAAATTTCTCGTCTTTCAAAAGTACTGCGAACAAGAAATATAAGCATCATAAGGGATAAAAACTTATGATAAAATTTATTAAGTGGCCTGAAATCCAAAGGGGCTATTTTCTGACACAATTTTTAATTTATTTCTGTTTGGAAATGCATGAAATTGGCAGGTGTTCTTATTTGTAAACTATGTAATCTAAAGATATTTTCCATGTTTTTGTAAATGCAAAACGTAAATTCAGAAAATACTATCAAAGTTGGCGTTTTGAACTGAATTGCAGGACGAAGGAGAAAAACCAGCCAGAGAAAGGAGAGAAACCATTGGTAACTTGACCCAAAATCGCTAATAACTCGATAAGTAATTTATTTCAAAAAACGAATCCAAATCTCTTCAGTAGTCAACCTTGTCAATTTTATGCCTTTACTTGAGCCAGTAAAAATGAGCCCGTAAATGTGTCAAAGTTTTGCGCTTGTTGAACAGGGAACTCGAGAACTGTCGTTGTTGCATTGAAATGCTTCGGAAGGAAAAAACACACATGAAAGAAAGACAATAAAAGTTTTATTTCAGAAACTTGAAAATATATCAAATTTGTAGCAGATCATAAATGTTTGAGTGAGCCGGGGAACATGTTTTTAAAGACCAATGTAACGAAGAAAAAAAAATGATAGGCTTCTAAATACTGAACATTTAAAACAAAGTTGCAGTCCCTTTTGAATATAGGAATAAACTACAGTTTTTCTCTGCCATATTACTGGAACCAGCTGATAGGACCGAGCTTAAGCTCGGTTAAAATTAACTTTGTGTTTAACTCTATAAAACATCGATGTTGATGTGACAGTTATTTCTTCAGCGCGTAGGAATTTTGAGTACGTATGACAACGTCACTGTTTTTCAAGAACGTTCTATGTACTTTGATAGGTTGAATCATGCATATCGGCTCCTATTGAAAATTTCTGGAAAATTCCTTCAGATTCTGAAAGCGAACTTTTTCGCAAATGTCGTAAAAATTTGGTAAAAACTTACAAGCTTGACTATTTTGTTACATTTAGCGCCAATGATGTATATTGACATTAGTAGAAAGTCTATTTTTCCGCTCAAATTTCGCCAACATATCGTCAAATATCACAAAATTTGGCGAAATGTTGCTGAATTGTTGCCAACATTGCGATTTCGTTTATTGCCCATGGTTCAAAAATTTTATAACTGTTTCAACCTTTACTCCCATTGAAATGCAGCGACCCGTAATGATCCCAAAATGACCCACTAATCGAATTTTCTCCAAAATGCGACTTAGACCAATGGTCTTCTCCCCACACAAAAAAGTGTAATGCGATAGTTAGTCAAAATCATTAGAGTTGTTTTTTAGATAAAGTTAACTTGACCCGTAGTGATCCAAAAATGACCCACTAATCGAATTTTCTCGAACATGCGACTTCGCCCAATGGTCATATCGTAATCCAAAACGGCAGGGTGGACAAATTTAGTTAAGGCTGTTCTTAACTGCTCTGCTCAACAAGCGCAAAACGTTTTTACACATTTACAAATTCATTTTTTAACGGAAAGATATAAAATTGGAAAGCCTAGCCGTGGAAGCGATTTGGAATTGAACTGTTTTTTCCATTATTTGATCACTTCATTACCTATTGAGTTAGAAGCGTTTTGGATCATGTGACAAACTCGTTTTTCTCCCGTTCTTGAGTCTCTTTCTTCCTTCCCGAGGAAATTCAGTTCAAAACGCCTACTTTGACACTCTTTTCTGAAAGATCTATTGCGTTTGCAAAAAAAAAAAAAAAAAATGGAAAAAACAGCTCAATGACATAGTTTCTGAACAACACCAGCCAGTTTCATGCATTTTCGAACAAAAATAAATTAAAACTTATGTCAGAAAGTTGCCCTTTTGGATTTGAGAACACCCTTAAGATCGTTAGAGCTGTTTTTAAGATAAAATTTACATACACAGACAGATAAGCACATACACAAGATTTGTTTGTATTGTAAGATAAGATATTGGAGAAGTAATACTCCCATGGAAAGCAGCTGAAGAACTATTTATATTTAATGGTATTACATATAATTAATAATTATAGATTTTTTTTTTTTTTTTACTATATTTTAAATATTTTCCTAAAACTATGGAGTTTTTAAAAGTATTCAAAAAGCTAAAAATATTAAAACAATTGCTGCAAGTTCAGCCAGGCCCGTAGCTAGACCATACTTCCAGGTAGGGCAAAGTTTTTTCCAGGGGTGGCAGATTATTTCTTCATTTTTGTCTAGTCTCTTATTCGTAGTTTTTCAAAAATATGTACTGCGATTTTAGGGAATTTTTTTTTCATTTAAAATATAAGATATTTCTAAAGTCAGTATGAAATTTTTAAAGTTTCTTCAGAGAGAGACATAAAAAATACATTAAAATTAAATAAGATATTTGGCATAAACAGGGCCGTAGGAACCGCCCAAAGTCAGGGGCCCAGTAGTAAGTTATTGTACCTTTGAGTCGAATAATGTTTTTAACTTTTATAATTATTTTTTAATGTATTTTTTAATAAAATTTTAATTTGTTTTATCCAAATTCATTTTTTTTTTTAATCAAAGATCTTGGTCAGATTTAGAAAGCAGGTATGAGCTTTCCTTCTATATCCACTATTCTTTATAAAGGTGCCCAGATGTAAGAGCATTTGAAGGCTCTAAATTATATTTAAAAAATACTAGGGGGCGCTGCCCCCTACGAGTTACGCTCGCCAACCCTCGTTCAGACACCACAGACTCTAAAAGCACGCTAATTTGATCGGCTTTAAAAAGATTTCGGAAGATTGAATTATAAGCTAAAAAACAATGGCGATTTTCTATAAACGGGTTTCTATTCATTTCTCTTTGATTGGGGAATTTTAAAACCCAAATCAGCTGCTTTTAAAAGGTACAATGGCTGTTTCCGTCTTTGATTAAATAAAATCAGCTATACATTTCAAAATAAGCTAATATAAAATGGATAAAGTAAACAGAGTCTTTGTCTCTCGGTATTTTTTAGCAAAGCGAAAAGAAAGCTTTTTTTAAATAAGACACTTTAACTGTATCGTTTTTAATCTGACGTAGTTTTCACCAAACTTTCCTTTCTCTTTTTAATATTCACGTGAAATTACTTTTGTTAGAAATGAAGTATTATTTGCGCTATCCTAATAAAAATAGTTGAAAAGAGTAAAATATCAAATAAATGTCTCGAGCAATTTTTAAATTTAAACTGTTTTGCAATATTATTATTTTTTTCATTTTACGTAATAAGTGTAATGTGACGCAATATCTCCTATTTAAAACTTCTAACGCATGTTAATGAATTTATTATTTTACATATTCTTTCTCTTTTAAAGTTCACGAGTAAATATATTTTTTATGACGTAATTTTCAATGAGTTCCTGCTTTTTATATTTTCTGTTTTGAATAGTCACGTGTAAATAATTTTTTAATTTGAAGCAAACATTATTGTTTGCGCCGTTTATGCAGTTGGCAACAATTTAAATTAATACCATTTTCTAAAATATGTAAAAAATATCTCTCGAAATGCTGAAAATTTGAATTTAAAATAGAAATAAAACCTCAAAAATGAGTCAAATTAAAAAAATAAATGCAATCTGCACACCGGGAAGTTCTAACGCATAAAATGATCTAAAAATGATTAAATTCCCATGTGTAGTTTTTTCTCCTATAAAACTTTTTTAATAGAACAATTTTGTCCAAATTTAGCATTAAATATCTCTTAAAATAATTCTTCGATTTCAAAACTGTCTGCATCAGCGTGTTTATCAAACATTTCTCTATAATACCACCGATTTCCATATTTCTGTATGCAATATTTTGCTTAATATTAGCGAAGAAAGACCTCCGGTCACAAAAAAATTCAAAACTGGCGGCGGCGGCTTTTCGATTTAACGTTAGTTATTTTTTTTTAGAATGTAGAGAGATAATGGTATTTTAGTCTTTTGGGGGGCCCTCTATAAATGGGAGAAAATGGTGAAACTAAAGGTTCAAAACTTCATTAATATTATTACTTCATCCAAAACAGATATGCACTTTCTTTCTACAGCCACCATTCTTTTTAAAGGTGCCCAGATGATAGAAATTTTGTAGTCTCTAAATTCTTTTTGAATTGTCTTTTTTAGGGCCTTCTATAAAAGTGAGGAAAAATTGGAACCCAAGATTCAAAACTTTTAGGCCAAATTTTTTATTATAATGTTTAAAAAATGTGCTTTTAAGTTTCATTGGGGGTCGCAATAAGTTTCAAAACTTCCTTAATACCATTACTTCCTTCAAAAGATTTGTGCTTTTTTTCTATAGTCACCGTTCTTTTTAAAGGTGATGAGAGAAATTTTGCAGGCTCTAAATTCTTTTTGAATTATGTTTTGGGGGGTCCCTTTAAAAATGAAGAAAAGTTGGAACTCAAGATTCAAAACTTTTAGGCCCCATATTTTTTATTCAAATGTTTAAAAAATATGCTTTTTATCTCGTTGGGGATCCCAATAAGCTTCAAAACTTCCTTAATACTATTACTTCCTTCATTCAAAACAGATAATGTGCTTCCTTTCTGTGGCCACCATTTTTTTAAAGGTGCCCAGATGAAAGAAATTTTGCAGGCTCTAATTCTTTTTTTTTGGGGGGGGGGGGGGAAGCTATGAAAGTGAGGAAAAGTTGGAACCCAGGATTCAAAACTTGGAGCTGCCATTTTGTAATTCAAATGTTTATAAAATCTGCTTTTTAATCCCGTTGGGGATAAGGTTCAAAACTTCTTTAATACTATTACTTCCATCAACCGCTTCTTTCTATAGCCACCATTCTTTTTAAAGGTGCCCAGATGAAAGGAATTTTGCAGGTTCTAAATACTTTTTAAAATGTCTTTTTGGGGGTCCCTCTTAAAAGGGAGAAAAACTTGGAACCCAAGATTCAAAACTTTTAAGCCCCAGTATTTTTATTCAAATGTTAAAAAAAAAAAAAAAAAAAAAAAAAAAAAAAAAAAATGCACTTTTTAATCTCGTTGGGGGTCCCAATAAGCAGGCATCTGTGTGCTATGCATTTGCCACCTATCCCCTTATGCTCGACCTGTTTCTTTTTTAATGTTTCATTTCTCTTCTTTCGATAAATTACAAATGTTAATTATAGATAAATTATATTTTGTAATTATTTTATCTTCTAGCGGAGCTTCGCTTGCTTTGCTGGTTGGTTTTTCCAAAAGAGAACCTTTTTTTAGGGGGAGGGGGGTCTCTACTGCCTTCCGCAGCGTAAACCCGTTCGGGATATCCTAAATCTGATCTTGAATCAAGCAATTCTTGAATTATTGTAATTTTTCTTTCGGTAAAGTTATAGTCCCCAGGTAAAAGTTAAATTTTCCAGCATCGTCCTTCACGTTGCTACAAGAGCCAATTTGTTATTTTTCCACCTTCAGATTAATCATGACAGCAGCAAAATCTACTGAATAATTTTCGGTTTCAGAAAAACTTATCAAAAAGTCTCCGCAAAGTGCGAAAAAGAGGTATAAATCTCATAAAAAATTGGAAAAAAATTCAAAAATCGCCGAGAGCAAAATTTGACAATATCGAGTCAGATGATTGAAAGTGGAATGTTAAAAAAATACGCTAAAAATCACATAAGATGTTCGTAAAAAAAATTCCGAATTGCAAAGGATAAATTTTCTATATTGAGCTAAAAGTCTTGGAACCTGATTCCTTTTAGGGATGTTAAAAAAAAAAAAAGACACCGCGGAAGGCGAATAAAACTCCAAAGAGGGAAAAATTTACTATATTGGGATAAAAGATTGAAACCGGAATCCTTTCACATTCTCATAAAAATAAAATAAAATAAAATAAATAAATCAGTGAATTGAATGTTTTTTCTATTCAAACACACACTCACACACACACACACACACACAAAAAATAAAATAAATAAAAATGCTTTGATTTGCCCATTTCTCGCAAAAAAAAAAAGTCGCCAATCTAACGTAAGAATTACCTAAAATCCTTCAATATAAAGATGCATTTTCATCAAATCAAATCCAAATAGTGTTCCGTCAAGCGTCAACTGTGTTGCATTGTACTTTTCCTTATTAGGAACTGAACTTTTACGCAGGAATATTTTTTCCTTCATAATACGCAAAAGTCGCGAAACAAAGATCAAAATTTCTACTCTCTTAAAATAATTCAGCGATTTTAACTCCGACTGAGTGTATTTTCACTCCTTTTCAGTATTGAAAATGCACTTATCCTATAGGAGTGAATTTCATCCATCTTGCGGAGTGGTTTTTTTTCATTCCTTTTTGATAAGCTGTTTTCGCTCTTTTTTTCAACTAAATTAATAGGCAAAACGAGTGACTGCACTCATTATTGACAAGTCATTTTTACACCCCTTTTTTTGTCAAATTTAATAGGCAAAATAAATTATTTTTCTCTTATTTTCAGATTTTTTTTTTGTTTGTTTTTTAACATATATAACTCCCCAGTTTGCAAAATGTATTATTTTTAAAATTCCATATTGTTTTATTTTAATCTAGATGCAGAAGAAATTTTGTTTTTCATTTCCAAAAGATAAATTAAATAATAATAATAATAAAAGATAAGTTCGCGCTGTAACAAGACAAGATTTTCTACCTTGTCAATATCCTGAAGTGCGCTTTTTTTACTTTATCTTTCTTATTATGATTTTTTTCTTTTTAATATTTTCACATTGTATGTATAATTTTTAACGTTATTAGTTTTAATACGGAAATGTCGATTTCTTTAATTATTTCTGATATTATTATATCTTATTAATATATTCTGCTTATGACACAGATAAATAATTATGGAATATAGAACTCATGTGTTACATAACTGCAGACTTTTGTTTAGTTAAACTTTTGAATATGAACAGAGCGAAGTATAACACAAAAATAAAAATTCACAAAATTATAATTTAAAAAAAGGTCAAGCTAGTTGTGTCATAAAATAAATTGATAATATTTTTTACTAATCTATTATTTTCTGATACTTTTTTTAAATTATCTTTAACATTTCGTACTATTTACATAATACTGTAGCAATTAAAAAAATATTTAAAGTGTAGATGTGTACAACTATCTGAATGAACACAATTTATTAAATACTTGTACTTACTGAAACATACAAAAAAAAAAAAAAATAAAAAAAAAAAAAAAAAAAAAAAAAAAAAATAGAACATATATTATAAGTTAATAATAATTTAATAATTTTTATAAACATGGGTTGTGTTCCGGAAAGATTTCTGAGTGTCATGAGCAAAGTGGTATATTAATAATCAATAATATAAGCACAAAATGATATATGTTTAATAAGGTAAATACCAATTAGCGTAATTTTACACAATTTGAATACAGGAAAACTACATATCTAAGTGCATTTTATTGATTATAGAAATTATGGAACAGATGTATTAAAAAAAAAAAAAAGTAATTTAAGAAGTTCATGTTTCCGGTTTAAAAGTATTAACGTTAAATAACGCAAAAAATCATATATACAATGTGAAAATACAACAAGGAATGGCGAAGGAATTACAAGAAAGATGAAGTAAAACAACGTACTTTACCTTAGAATTTTCAGTATTAGTATTATAATCCTAGAATCGCCGGTAGCCATCTTGGTTTTAGCTGGGAAACAAAAACGAAATTTATCCAATTCTTTTTGATGATTCCCCCCACCCCTACTTTAGTGGGCATAATTCATCTATCTTATTCTATGCCATTTTTAAATCAATCACATTATAATTGTAATAATGTTTTAATCTTGTAGGTAACGCTAAGCTTTGATACTTGAAACAAACAAGCGACTCCCTTTTCAAAGCGATTCTCGATTCTTCCTCTGCCAAACTATATATCGCGTTACAGGATTTCAACCAATAGAGAAGCTTCTTAAACCGCTCTTTTAGAGATATTTTTCTGTTCCGGTCTGAAATAAGCAGTCCTGGGGATGCTACTCCTAAAAGGATGATTTGGTAAACCAGTTTTTTGTGGAAAATGTCTCTTTTTGATAAAACAGATGCTCAGAAAGAACAAAAACACGCGTAAAACTTTTCGTTCTTTTGTTGAGTTAATAATTCGTTCTTTTGAATTAAGAGTGTAGAAATTTTCCATTCAAAAGACGAAAATTTCTTAAAATATGAGAAAAAATCTCTTCTAATCACAGGGGTCTTAAAAACGGGAAAAGCGTTTAAAATCGCATAAGAAGTTCATGAAAAATTCAAAAATTGCAGCGGACAAACTTTTGTACTTTCGGCTAAAAGATTGAAACCTGATTCTTTTTACTAATGTCAAAAAGTTCCATCGGGACGCGAAAAAAAGCTTAAAATCACATAAAAGACTTCGTGAAATATTCAAAAATCTATTTTACTATATTCGGCTAAAATGAGATAGATTGAAAATGGATTCATTTTATGAATGTGGGGGAAAAAGCACGAAACTCGAAAAAGCACTAAAAATAGCATAAAAAATGAAATTAAAAAATTTTATAAAAAGAAACAAACTAAAAACCTGTTTCGAGGTGTATTATTTCAGGCATACAGGTATTCTTCCTGTCAAATCTTGTCCTGGACAAAAAAAGTCTAGTTAACCCCCCCCCCCCCTCAAAAAAAAACTTTACAGAGAAACATCTATCTTTATTATTATCTAACTATTAAACCCAGAATTCGTTGCGCACAGAAAGGTACGGTCTATCCAAAGCTATTCTTTTTTTTTTTTTTTTTTTTTTCAATTTCTATCCAGACAACTTGGGTGACAATTTTAAATTGGAGAAAACTGAAAAATATGAAAACGACATCCCAAAGATATATATATATATTAATTAGTAAATCTCTAAATATATATATTTTTAATAAAAGGCATCGTTCAGAGCAGATAAAAGTTATTTTAAGTGAGTATTTTCTGATTAAAAAAATCTGTCTGGGCCATGCGGATGACATTGTCAAACTGATGAAAAAACAGAAAATAAGAAAAGACTTCCAGTTTTTTTTATTTTATCTATGTGCAATAATTAATGGTTTTTTGTTGCGGTTTTTAACATTTGCAAAGGGAATTCAGTTTCAAACTCTTTTTTTTTTTTTTTGCTAAATTTTGTTCGCTGCTAGTTTTGAATTTTTATGTGATTTTTATCTGTTTTTCTGGTAATTTTTTTTAACATTCGTAAATAAAAAATCCGGTTTCAATCTTTTAGCACAATATAGTAAATTTTGCTTCCTATGAACTTCGAAATTTCTTTATCAATTTTTAGCATTCTTTCGCATTCTGCGGCGATTTTTTGACATTTTTTTCCTAAATGGAAGAATTCTCAGTTAAATTTTGCTAGTGCTTTGATTAAATTCAAGTTGTAAGAATATGAAATCTGTTCCTGTAGCGGCATGAACGAAATGTTGAAAATTTTAATTTAATCTGGGTCGAAATAAAAATTTACAATAATTCAAGGTTTGTTTGATTCGAGATCTGAGCGGACTAGTCCCAATGAGTGTACTTTGCAGTACTAAGCAGTTCAACCCAACTCCAGATTCGTTTAACACGTTGAGTGCCACGGTGACTGACACACGAAAAATTTACAATGTTTTAAGTAATTTTTAAGAAAGTATAATTCTGTAATAAATAAAAGGTAAGTAAATTTAAAATAAATTTTCAGTAATTACTTAAAACAATGCATATATATTTAGTTTTATATCATATTTTAGACCGTCAGTCATCGGTGAATGACGCGTTCTAAACGGAAAGTTCAATGTCAGTCACCGGTGACTGATGTAGCGCTTAACGTGTTAATTTGAGTTTTGTTTTGGAAAAATCGACCAGCGAACTCCGCTGGTATTGTTATAAAATGGAAACTCGGACAGAAAATTAAATATAAACATTTCTCCATAACCTTAGAGGGGTGCGAAAAAAATGTTTGGGGGGGGGGCCTCAAAAGACCTTCCTACGGCCCTGGGCATAACGTAAATAAAATGTTTTTCTTTTAATTAGGAATTGGAATCGAATACCGTTTTTCACTTTTCAATAAATGCATTACACTTTGAGTTGTAATTGATTTCTATCTTATGATGGTCTGTATCAGTCTGTCGCTTTGCAAAAATTGGCTTATAATGGAAACTTTGACGACCACTTTGGAAGCTGATTTGACTGAAAAGTGCAAAATAGTTTCATTAAACAGTGTATTCAGTTTCTTCGTTTCTTAATAAAAGCATCTGTAACATTTTTGAATTTAAGAGTAAAAATGACTTATGAATGTGTCAGTAAGTAATAAATTTGGATTTGTAAAATCGTAAGTAACCTGACATATTGTATTGTTTAAATTTGAAATAATGATTGTTTTATTTTAAAAAGTGCCAATTTTTTAAAACTTCAGTGCAATGGGAGACAATTGAAGAGATGAAGGGACAGACCTTCCATTATCTCTTTTGTACTTTCACATAGGGGTGGGGGCTGCCCTTTTGAGTTTATTGTAATCGTACCAAGTTTTCCTGAAACAAGCAACTAACTGTCATGTACAGTATTGTAGGCTGGTTCACTGTAGTTTTAGAAGCCTTTGGTTTAAACCCCGCCTCCTAACGATAAATTTCGTATGGTGACAATTGTATAAAAATAGCAAGCTTTAAAGATATAAGGTAATCTAGATTTGTTGTTGAAGCGGTATGGGATCATTTCTACAGAGCGAAAAAGCCAGGAATGTACAATGGAGCAATATCCCACAGGTCTGTTAAACAGGGAGAAAAAAAAAAGCTTTATAGAGGAAATTTTTGCTATTTTCGTTTCCAGTCTAGAAAGGACATTTAGAGGAAGAGGCCGAGGTCTGGTATGAAGGAAGAAAAATGAAAATTTGATGTTGTATTGCATACATTTTTAAAGGGAAATACTGAGTGAAAAAATGATCAGAATGACGAACTTCATTCTGGGTTGGACAAGAAGTGAGGGAAAAATGGAAATTTAATGTTTTTATTGGAATTTATAATGTTTTTCTTGCGCTAGGTCGGGCAAAACTTTTTCCCTACCTGGCTACGGGCCTGAGTTCAGCAGAAATGGGAAAGAGGTTTTCAAAGATAAACACATTTTGGTCAGAGAACAGAAGTCAATTAATTACTTCTAATACATCACACATAATGACTATTAGCCTAATTTGCCTTAAAACCTCAGAAACTATTCTTTTAGAACAGGCATGTCAAACACGTGGCCCTCAGACTACTTTTCTGTGGCCCGCCAAGCCATTGGCATTTTACCTGTGTTTAATTCAGTTATTCGAGAACGCGTGCTAAAAATACACTTTGCACGAACAGCCTTGCATCAACCATGGTCTTTGAGATGGCAAACATCGAAAATATACGTATATCAGTGTTGACAGTTAGATGGTCTTTTTTTTTTCCTCTCTATTCAGAATGCTACCGCTATTTATAATAGTAATTTTTGTTTTATATATTTAGTCATTAACGACATCTTTGTGTAGCTGCTAGTCTTTTATTATTTTTCAAGTCAAATCAACGTTAATTTGAACTAGAAAATGTATTTAATAAATTAAATAAAGTGCATTTTTCATAAACACGAGACAGTTTATTAAATAAATTTTGTGACTCAAATTTTTTTTTTCCATTTTTACTTGGAAAAAAATCCAGAAGATTGGCAGCTATGTCTTTGCTAGCTAAAGATTAGTAGACCACTGTGTACAATCAATTTTTAAAATAAAACGCAATTTAGAAAATTCAATTAAATTTTGTAGATTTGGTTAAAAAACAGTAATGTCAAGTATTTTTTCGAAACATAAGACAAAATAAACTATGAATAATAACTTCCGAGCTTTACATGAATATTTCTTTAACATGGCTGGATTTTGTACCTACAAATTTTATTGTGTGGAAAGGTAATATTATCTCTTTATTTTATGTGGCCCGCGGCTCTGTAAATAAGGCTTAATTTGGTCCGCGGGGGTAAGTGAGTTTGACATGCCTGTTTCAGAGGAACTCTTCCTTCCTCAATCGGTTGAGAAAAAAAAACGCGGATTAATTTCGCAACTCGGTTTTTCTGTCGCAGAATAAAATCGTGAATTTCGTCTATCGCTAAGGAGAAAAAAAAATCGTACATTCCGCAATTACATGCGGAAAAAATAATGAATTTCATTAATCTGCCGTTGAAATTAATTTCAAATTTTGTAAACCATTCGCGGAAAAATATCTCTAAATTCGTCAATTGGTCATTCTTAAAAATTGCAAATTTCTTTAATCTTACGCGAAAAAAAATCGCGATTTTTGTCAATTTCTCGTGGAAAAAATCGCGAATTCCATTAGTTTACCATGGGGAAAAAGGGAACTTCCTTAATCGATCGCAGACTAAAATCGCGAATTTCATTCATAGTTCACATAAAAGTCGCAAATTCCGTCAATTATGCAGCGAATTTCGTCAGTCTGTCGTTGAAAAAAAAATTTAATTTGTCAATTCGCTTAGAAAAGCATCCCGAAATTTCTTTATCGGGCATCAATAGATGTTGCAAATTTTATCGGTTTGTCGCGTGAAAAGATCGCAAATTTGGATATTTTGATGCAGATTAATTCTTAAGCTTTAATTTCTGCTATTTTTGTATTATCTTTATTGTATTATACACTCCTTTGATGCATTTTCTGATAGAAATTTTGATCAAGGTTTCATGAGATTTATTGAAAAAATTACCTCTTTTTATAGAGGAAACATATTTCAGGATTTTTTTTCACTATGAAAAAGTATCAGTTTTTTAACAATGTTCGTACAATAATGAAGTGTTTCATAATCTATGTGTGATGAGTCTTCCTCCTTTCATGTTATACATTAAAAATCCTTCGGACAGTGAACCGGTTGTTAACTTATTCGAGTCCCACCACTGGTACCTGGCCCCTTTATATATAATCTGTTTAAAAAAAAAATATCTACTAAAAAAACTTTTCAAGAAGAAAAAAAGGTGGCTAAAACATGGTGATATCGAATTTACAAGCTTATATTATAATACTTAACATTTTTCATTAAAAATTTACCATATGTAAGTCGAGTGCCTACGCATATGTTGATAGAAAACCTTTTCTCCCTTACTAAATACATCATAACGTGTTTCTGAAAATTAAATTTTTTAAATTATGCTTGATGGGCTTGGCGGCCATTTTTCAATATTTTATACAAATTTTTAAGCACACAAGCTCGAAAAGGAAAAGCGTAATATGTTTGCATTATGAAAAATTTCGAACTTCTGATTTTAACTACGGACAGATAAATTAAGAAAGGATTTTGAGAAGTTTATTTTGAGAAAACAAATTGTTTTTCACTGATTTTATGTAATTAACCCCTCCCCCACCCCCCAACAACAACAACAAAAAAATCATAAGATGAATCCTGAATATACGTCACCATTTTATTAAGACACAAATTTCTAGGAACAGATTTCTGTAATGGAAAAGCGTAAAATGTTTGTTTTAGTAACAATTTCGAAGTTCGGATTTTAACTACGGATGTGTGCTGACAAATTTGTGTAAAATATGGAAAGATCATAAACATAACTTATTCTCGGTTAATTCTAGGTTACAGTTAATGTCCTTTTACCATCTCGGTTACAGTTAGTGTCTTAATACATTTTCTTTTACCTTCAATTTTTGCCTTTCTAATGCTAAACTTCAATTTCAGAAAAATGTTCTAATTTTTTAATATTGGGATTCTTAAAACAGATGAAATATAATTATTTGCTCATTAAAAAATTATTTGAGGCTATGCTGTAAATATAATTAAAAACTAGAAAAAATCAAAATTGGGAAGAAAAAATTTAATTCAATATAACTTTAACAGAAAAAAATTACAAAGAAAAATGTGTACAATATTTGCTATTCAAAATTGAAACAGTAACATCAAATTTTTTCTATAATTTAAGCTCTATATATTTTTAAAGTTCTCAGCAGTTCAACTATTTTAATCTTCAACATATTTTCTTTTCTTCGATTCACAAATGTCATTTAACACAGAGATGAATTTATCCCATTTCTTATCTTCTCTGTTAAATATGGAGTCATTCCATAAAGTGTGTTCTTCAAAGGACCTTTTAAGGTTCATCACGTCACTCTTCCTGGGTAGGCATTCCTCGATAAAGTACTTTATCAAATCGTACTTTTCTTCATCCATCAGAACTTCACAGATATTTCGCGCACCATCTGTGTAAATTATTTCCCTTTTTTCTTGTAAGGTTGTACCTTGGAAAAACAGATTTACATTTCTTAGGTCATATACCTTGTACAGGTTTAAGAGTATGTGACAATTGACACTGCTCTGAGTTGCAACATATTTTTTATAAGCTGTAGGGCTATTCTGCCAATATGTCCCAAAAAGGGCTTTGTAATCAAAATATATTTCGCCGTCTATTATTTTCTTTGTGATTACAAGTAATAACTGACCGTAAAGGTCCCTGGTAAGAAAACTCCACGTCAGTTTTGTTGTTTCTATAAAACAGTCTTGAAGAGGCCAGTTCAATAACAATCTTAAGATGAGAAAAGAATAGCTTTCCAGTACTTCTTTTTGCTGATCTTGATTCATTTTTGCCATAAAAAATAATAAAATTTCGGGGTGGTATTCTTTAGAGAATCCTAAATTGTTAATATCCATTCGGCTAAGGAGAGCTGCTACTGAATTCGCAAGGGGAACTAAGGATTCAGTTATTTCAGTGACCGTGAGTTTTTCAAAAAAATATGCAGTAGCCACGCTGTTGCCCTCTCTTGCTGAAATTTCTAGGGCATACCTATAAGGAGAACATCCAGGACGCAGTCTGAAATCAACAACTTTTTTCAATTTTGTTATACCTTTCTTAACAATATAAGTCCAAAAGATGACTAATACATGTTGTTGAACTTTCTTTGGGTCTTCTTCATTATAAAATAATGTTATACTATCTTCAGGTATTTCTTCCCACAATTTTGGAATAAAATCTTCTAAAGATAATACACAGGCCAATTTATAACGCATTGTTATATCTATAGTTTTATCTTTACTCAAAACTTCAGCTGTTTTCTTGATATTTATAGTACCTTGTGATGTCCAACAGAACTCATTTGGCAGAGGTACACTAAAACCATTACCTCCGTAATGGTATTCAATCCATTTTAAAATCTGGTTGCCTACAGTTCTAACAAAACTTGATATTTTCTCCGTGTATATGCTTTTAAATATTGGCAGCATCTTTATTTTGCTGACTACTCTAGCTTCTATTTTCAACCAATTTTCTTTCAACTCTTCGTTACTCAATCGAGTATTAACATTTTTAATTGAATTCGTTATATCACATTGCTGCCATAATGTAGCAGCTACCTTAACAAGAGCAATATGCTCAAGAGATGGCTTACCCACACAATTCATATTTGTTGAAAATTTTGTTATTGAAGAAATTTGAAGACTTTCTGAGTGAGAAGGAGTCAGTCACAGCAGTAGTCCTATAAAATTTAAAAGGAATGATGTTGATTTACAAGAGAAAAATTTCAAAAACAGAATATAAAATGTTCTAAAAAAGCAAAGTTATTTCTTTCAAAAATAATGTAAACAATATAAAGGGATACATTAATCATAAATATTGAAAACCACAAGAAAGTGAACAATTTAGTATACTTACTAAATTGTAATTAATGACCAATAATAATAGTTATATAAAAATAAAAAACGAAAGGGACATATGCTGCAAAGATAGACGATGAATATATAATTAGAACATAAATGGGACAGAATATAGCAAGACCTGATTGGCAAAATTGTTGAGGTAAAACTTCTTAAAGGAAATACTGATTTAAGTTATTCTCAATATTGTATAACCTTTGAATAGCGGACAGCTGGGCAACGAGGAATTTGTCCGCTATTCAGAGGTATATCTGCATTTCGGGAGCAAAAATCATACAATATATCGCTCGCCCGCAAGAAAAGTGACATATCTCGCAAAAATTAATTTTGCGTTTTATTCCACTAAAAAGGTTTATCATAGGTGCACCTTGCTACACAAGCAGTTTCATAACTGTAGTTACACGGAAAATCACGTTATTACGCTATATGTCCATTTGTGACCAAAGAAGATGGGTGGATTATTTGGGGAGGTAAGATTATCCAACCCTCCTAACCACATCTTAGGTTTTCATTCTTAAGTGTTTCACGCTTTTATGCACTTTATTATTCTTGCATGCTAGCGAAGTGCTATAATTTTATATAACAGTAAATCATGCACATTTTCTTTTGCCTCTCCTGTGAAATTTACTTTTGTCGAGATGTGTCACTTTTCTTGCGGGTGAGCGATATGTTGGGGATTTAAAAAGTGTTCGGTAAATAAGGGTTACTGTATTCAAGCGTGTCCATTATAAAGCTTTTCTGTATAAGAGAAAAGAATAGGCTTATTTGATGAGCAAATTAGAAGGCATTACCTCCGCCCCCTCCCCCCCCCCAAAAAAAAAAAAATTCACATTAGTTACCCTATTTACTGAAGCAAAAACCTGAAGAGTTCGATTGGAGGCATTTGTAATTAGGTCGAATTAGTTTAGAGTGAGCTTTGTTTTAACGGGAAACCAGTTTTAACGAGGAAAATACGGAAAAGAATGGTATGGCAAATGAAGGTACGGCAAATGAATATAATGCAGAAAACCAGATTAATTCCTTAACACTTTCATTGCACTTGCTAATCATGAAAGTTCTTCCCCCACGGCATATGTTTTTTCTTTATCAGTTAACTTTACCGAAAAATAACATAGTTTAACCAACAGAATTAGTCTTTTATTTTCTTCGGGTATTTTTAGGTAAACTTTGATTTAAACGGTACAAAAATAGCTACTTGTCTGCACAGTCTCATTTCGCTTACTAATATCAAAGTTCTTCTCCCTTGGCGCAATTAGTTTCAAGTTATTTATCGGTTATCTTTTATTTTACCCAAAAATAGGTTAAAAACATTTTTTGAACATCAAAATTAGTCTTTAAAGAGGGGGGGGGGGGAGCACTTTGATTTAAAAGGAACAAAAATAGCTAACTGTAGACGCATAGTAACGCCCGAAAACTTGTTCAAAACTGAATTCAACGAGCCTTTGGCAAGTTGCACCGTAGTGGTCGAGTAAAACCCGGGACAGAGTACAATGCGCCGCACCTATCTGCGTGCAATGAACGTGCTAAGTTTTGTACGTACAAGAAGTTTTCTTGATCCGTTACTTATAGCTTTTGCCACTAATCTTTAATAGTAATCTTCGCTTCATTGATAGATTGTTTAGTTAAATAAAGTGAAGAATTCTGTTTGCAAAAAAAGCGATATTTTGCTCATATTTTCAGTTCGTGTTAAATAACAAACTGGGGAACTGTACATATATAACATTACCACTTTTAGGGAGGGGGGGAAAGAGGGGTTTGGTAATTGATATCGTAATATATCTCTAGGTGAATGGAGGTTTGTTTTTCATATCGTTATCATTTTGGATCCAACCAAAACTTCCTTTTTTTTTGTTTCTTTATATCAATATGGTATGTTATCTTCTTTTTTAGTCTGTTATCTATTTTTATGAAAATACAAAGTTATTAATAAAGCAATTAAATGATTATAAAATCGTTTCATTCCAAAATCTGGAACCCAACGTTCGCCCTTCCTATTCTTCTGCCCTATGCACATAGAATTTCTTGTTTCAGAAACCAGGTTCGAAATGACATTTGTTATATTTACTAGTTAAAAATGGGGAAGAATGTTGTCCACATCTTTTCTTTATAAGAAATTCTGCTCACCCACCATGCAGGGAGCAAATGTAAGAAAAAATTACTGTTGAATGCATTACATAACAAAAAGCTATAGTATGATAAAATACTTTTAAATAACATATGTCAGGTTCTGAGAATCATCTGCTATCAGAACTATGGTTCTATATTATTTTGTCTTACTATATTCTATATTGTATGGTCTGTGTACTGGGAATTTCAAAGTAACATTCATTCTTTATCTGAAGCTGGATCCGAGCCGGTGAATTGTACAGCGTGGATGAAGGGATAAAGATGGATGGAGAGGGGTTTGCCCGACCTTCTGAGATGTCTGCTGGAGATGGGCAGACAAAAGAATTGCACGAACGAGGGAAAGAGCTGATAATGTGGTCAGGGTGGAAACCCCAGATTTATGTGGGGAAAAAAGCAGGGGGTTGCTAGGAGGCAGTCGCTTTTGCTCGGATAGGAGGAGTTGAAGCCGAGAGCGCAAAGTGCGAGGCGATTCCTGTGGATAGCTCTTGGATAGAGCGTAGGGTTGAGTGAGGCTCGCAGAGCTTAGGCTTAGAGCCAATGTGCTGGGGGATTAAGAGTAATCTCCGGTAAAGCTGATTTAACGAGTATAGAGTGAGAGTGATATAACTTAGTTTAACAGTACACGGCCAACATTTACTGTATTTAATTTAATGTTGAACCGGATCACCTACATCCGAGTTTTTAAGTGTAAAATAGTGTTTTGTAAATAGTGTGTAAATAAACTGTTAATTTAGTTAATTGAAAGAGTTGGTTTTCATTTAAACAATCCACTCAGAGCGTGACCGATATCACGTAATCATATCGGTGGTGGCAGCATATAAATAGCAAATGATTTCTTCAAGGTTGTGCGGACTAAGAGGAAACTCCGACAATATTTTTACAGTGTTACTTGATATACAGTTATTTCATATTATATACATAAAACCATTAATTAAACATTACCGACCACCCTCAAATATATATTAATATGTATGTGTGTGTGATATTTTATTAACTTTTTCTCTTCATTTAAATCGGTAAAGAGAGAAAATAATAAATGTATAACCATATCTGTATATCATTGCAAACGTATGAAAATAAAACGACAGAAAAAAATTGCAAAAATAAAAATTTTTAGACGCTGATAACGATATCATTAGGGGCAGGGAGAGGGAATTAGATGAATGATATTTTAAAGGGAGAAGAATCCAAAATTCCTAAAAATAAAAACGTCAGATATGCCCCTTAAGGCGGTTCTCAAATTCCCTGCTCAACAACACAAAACTTTGACACATTTTCTGACTCATTTTTAAACATAAAGATATAAAATTGAAACAGACTATTGAAGCGATTTGAAAATTAATAGCGTTTTTCATTTTTTGATAAATTGCTTATCGATTTATGAGTTTCTTGTCACGTGACAACGTTTTTCCTTTTTCTCGGGTTGCCGAGTTGGGAATTCGGTTCAAAACGCCCACTTTGACGGCGTTTTTTCAAATATCATCTGCCTTTACCCAAAAAAGGAAAAAACCGCATTCGATTATATACTTCATGAATAAGAACACCTACCAATCTCATGCGTTTCGGAACAAAAATGAATTGAGAAATGTGTCAGGCCCCACCAGTGGCCGAGTGGTTCTGCTCTCGAAGCTGGTAGACGGGGGGTGCTGGGTTCGATCCCAATCGGGCCGTCGGCCTAATCGTTCGGAGTTTTCGTGGTTTTTTTCGAACCTTGGTTCTCCAAGCGTTAATACGGGTTAGGTTCCCTTAGAAAGACTTCCCCTTAGGGCCTATATCCCTAGTGTTGATAATTGGCCGTCAAAAACACAAACAAACAGAAATGTGTCAGAAAGTAGTTCCTTTGTATTTGAGACCAGCCTTAAGAGGTTAAAAAATGAAACTCCGAAACAGCGAACAAAAAATTGTGCAAACTCTCAAACTTTAAAAAATCACCCCCCCCCCCCCCGCCCGCCCAAGAAAAAAAAATTTACCTTCATGTCTCGCCTACACTTTTCTAAAATTAAGCAAAATTATAGATTGCATTTTCTGTTTTTACTAGTCTTAACCGAATTAGCTTCTTGAACCCCTTGAAGCGCATTTTAATCAAGATTCGCACCAGAAACATTTAATTTTTTTTTTACTTCCGTGGGAAAAAAGTTGTAAAATTGCTCTTCCTCATCTTGAAATAAAATGCTTCGGAAATTCCGGTGCGAATTCAACATTTCAGAAACACAATCGCTTGCCCCTGAAAGGGTTAAAACAAAATAAGCACCTGTTAAACATTTATCTTATTTAGTTGTGCATTGATCCAATTAGAAGAAAAATTATTAAGACATGTTATGTTATATGTAATTATGTTAATAAACAAAAACTTAAAAATAACTTCATTTAAAACCCCTTTTAAATATAAATGAATGGTGTGGTTTCTTCCAGGACTTTTGTGGAATATTTTTTTATACATAAATTCAGAATAAAAATAAATAAATATGAACGTACGTGTCAAATTAAATTAGAAGTACGTGTCAATAAAAAAATAAAAGTCAAAACAAAATTAAACTGAACATCAGTTACATTCTGCTAATCTAAAAATTTAAAATTCTCCGCAACAGTAATTCAATATTTTAAAACTAGTTAATAGAATGTTTATTAGTTTTTTTCTTTCTAGTATACAAAATTTGAAATTTTTTTTTATATATATTTCTTCAAAGATTATCATAAATATAAAGGCTTCTACATTAGATTTAGATATAATAAAATAAGTCTTAAGGTTTCAGATCAGCCGCATTTCTAATTTCTATTCCTTATTGATCCTTTGTGACTGATGTTGCCAGGTCAAAAAAGCGGGACATAAAAAGCGAAGATAAAAATACAGTAAACCGAATTAAAACAGAACCTGTCTATAACGAAATGTTTTAAACATAAAAATGCATTGCCTCTAAGGTAAGAATACCGTACAATTATACCTAATAAGACTTAAACCTGTTTAAAAAGGATTTTTTTTTTTTTTTGGTCAGCAGGTTTTACTTATATTAAATAAACACAAATCTTATACAGGAAAAGCTGTGAAGGCGGAATCGCTGGGGCAATGATTTTTTTAATTTTTAAAACAGAGTTCCGTTATAAACCGGTCCGGTGTCACTGGATTTGCTGAACGAAATGCAATATAACTTATGAAAAAAGAAGAAAAAATCCGTTTTAGACAGTCTTCCGTATAGGTAAGTAGATTTGTAAAGTATTCCTTTCAAAAGGACCATAAACATTTTCCTTTATAGACAGGTTCAATCTTTTCAGGTTTTACTTTATTAAGCTTCACTAGCGAATAGCATGATACGGAAAGAAATTTAAAAAATTGTGGCATCTTGAAAAATCAGTACTTTTATGACTGTGTAAGGTTTTCAGCAAATTTCAATTTTTGTATCTCGTTGCTTAAAATTCTCTCTTCTGTTTGATTTTTAAAAAATTAAATATTTCATTTGGTGTTCAAAATTCGAAACTCACAAACTCAACAAACTTTAAAGCTATTTCGTATTTTCAAAGTATTTAGAGTTTTTCTACTTTGTGCATTTATTTCAAAACATGTTATTTCGATTCACAAGAAAAATCACTTTTTTTCCATTTATGAATTTCCTTTCACCACCTTGTTAATCTATCACTTCACAAGAGATTATTTCCCATTCTGAAAAAAATTCTGCTTATTTGTTTCTGACGTGAATATACTTTTTAATATTTTTCTTTATGCACACGACAAAGTATTATTATTAATAAAAACCCATTTGAAATAGCTTGTTTTTATTTAAATTGCAACAAGTCTCAATGATTTTATAGACAAAATATACACAAGTTATCCGCAGGCAGTCAAACATAGGATCATTTAGAATTTTCTACTGTGTTAATATAAGGGAGATTCCCGCCATGGAACTGCACAAGGCTCCCTTCCTACCCTCTGAAAGTACAGTACTCCCATCTCCCGAAAAAAATCCGAAC
The DNA here is from genome assembly GCA_963932465.1 of Maratus speciosus. Classification (NCBI taxonomy): domain Eukaryota; kingdom Metazoa; phylum Arthropoda; class Arachnida; order Araneae; family Salticidae; genus Maratus; species Maratus speciosus. The sequence continues at coordinate 487,559,877 of OZ010796.1, read as the reverse complement.
ATTGGTCATTACTCAAATTCTGAAAGTCTCATAATAAATCCGTTTGTGCCAAATCTCCTTGTTTATTATTTTCTAGAATCCTGTTATACTGAAATTTTCTTGGGGTGGTCTACGTATTGTAACTGTATCGAACTTTATAATTTTCAATACTAATGTCTAATTTTGACATATCGCTCACCGCAAGAGATATGACACAACTCAAAAATACCATTTCACAGTAGAGGTAAAGATTTGTATTGTTTTATTGTAACATAAAGGTATAACACTTATAGCTTGCAGCTGTAAAAGTGTACATAAAAGCATAAAACCTTTTAACTTCTTGAGACCTAAATTTAAACTAAATAGGGGAGACTAGGGAGGGTTGACCATACGGAGGCTTGACCCACCCATCAGTTTTCATATTTAAAAGAATTTCAGGGTTTTATCAATAGGTATCAAGCAAAGCTACTAGAATGCTCAAACAACAAACGTTGTTTCATACAGATAATCGATATATGTGTGGAAAAAATCAATTGTGAAGGTTTTTTACCCTAAAAGTTGTGTTTTTTTAGAAATATTTTGTAAGCTTTTTTCAGATAATATATATCATAGAAATTTAAGTAGGTAGGTTTTAAGTAATGCAGAAATATCGAGCTTGCATTCCAGGCATAAAGATTGTACAGTAAGTTAGGCTTAACAGAACAATGTGCTATTCTTTAGAAAAGTGATACATGGGGATGTTTGACTCAATCAATGTGAGGGAGGTTTGACCAGATGCTCAAGTCTCCCTTAATTAAGTGGTTTTGGAAATCTTTTTATTATACACTGTGCAAAATGAAAAGGTTAATGGTTATATAAAAATATGTACATTTATTCTGTAAAGCTACAGTAAATTGGGGTGATGGAAAATAAAATGTTTAAAACTGATTACAGAAAGATGTGAAAATTTGCTATAGTATTCACTGCATGAAAAAATTTAATAAAATATAAATGGAAAAGTTGATAGGAACTTTTTTCCATTTAAATATTACTTACAATAGGTAAATAGAAACAGTGGAAATTAGTATGAAAGCAGCAGTTTTAGCCCTTTCAGCGGCAGTGGTATGTTTATGAAACCACTTAATTTTAATTCCAAAACAACCACAAGTGGCACCAGAATTTTGCTAAAATCTTTTCCATTTAATATGTATGTGAAATATAGCCTTTTCTTATTTCCAAATCAATTTGTTCGTAAATTCTGGGGCCAGTCATTTATTTCAACATTTTAGTACTGAAAGTACTTGGCCACTGAAAGCGTTAAAAGGTGTTCATGATAAGTTAAGTGCTCATGCAGCTGATCGAAAAACTTTAGGAAAGTCTGTAGACAAACCTCACCAGGATGAATACAGTGAGATGAAGCCAAACTATGGGAAAACTAGAGTTGTCAGATCGAGTGTCACAAAAAGTAGGACAAGGAGAGAAAAAAAGGGGGACAGTGGATCCTAAATCCGGTCATAATAATACATGAAACCCTATGAAATCGAAACCTGTCTCTAACGAAATACTGTCTTAAATGTCAAAATTTCATTTTCCCTGCTGTACAATTATACCTGCTCAGACAAAATCATGTTTAAAACAAAATTTTTCTCCTCTGACTTGCAGTTGCGTCTAAACAGGTTTGTTTAAGCATCACATTTTCAAAAATATATTTTTTATAATAATGCATGCAGCATTACGTTATTTTGCTTTTTTTAAACTGATTTTATTCCTCTTCACGAATATTTCAATATAAAATAAAGTGGGTCAAGCCTCCCATATAGTGGGTCAACCCTCCCATACGTGGGGAGCCTTGACCCATCATTTTCTCATGATTAAAATCAATGGTTTTTCAAATTTCTTATATATTACACTTATGTAGCAATTTAATTTGATAACTGACTATATAACGAATAAAATGATACATTAAACTTTATTCTAGGTTCAATATTTAAAAAATAAAAAATCATTTTGTAAAAAGTGGGTCAACCCTCCCTAGTCTCCCCTACTACAAATACACATTTCTTTTCTACAGACAAAATGACACCATAGACGACAGAAAATGCCCTTTCTCTGAAATTCATACTTTAGGAGAATGGTAATTTAGGTTCATTTATATATATTTATATTATATTTGATATTTATATATGATATAAATTTACAAGTCTCCTTAAAATATCAATTTCATTCTCAATAACCTAAATTCATTCAAATAGCAAATTTTAAGGGCTTTAAACATGTGAATGATCTACAAATTATCAATTCTTAATTGTAAAGGGTTTTAGTTAAATAATTATGAAAATTACTTGTTTTCTAGGCCACACACTGCCTTGAAGGCATTTTGCAAACTCTGAAGAAAATAACATTATGTTATGAGGAAATAAGCGTTAGCGGCACTGCTTCCACTTATTGGTTTTGTTTCAAAGCAAAAAACATTCAACTAGATATATGTACGGGAAAAATGTGTGTGTGTGTGTGTGTTTGTTTTTATGAGGGAAACATAGAGGTCCATATTTGTGTACCTCAGGTCTGAAGAGATAGGATCGAACAGACTGTTTTTGCTAAGCCGTGCTTTTCATGTGGTCAGTCTTCAAACGCTGTCCGGAAGACAGAGGAAGACGTCCCTGATATGTTTATCACTGTCTCTTTTGTTGCGACTCCGCTATCGGTTGTTGACACAGTATTTGGAAAAGAAAAGCAAGGGGAATGATTTACTTTATTTCGATTCTTGATATCCCAATATAAACGCACCTTAAGGCTCCTTATCAGTCAGGCTGGAAATCCCCCCCCCCCCCCCCCCACACACACACTAATGCAAAACCTATGGGCTTGGAGAACGTATCTGTATTTTTCAAATTTCTCCTCAAAAAGTTAATTTTTTTAAATTCTGCTTTTTGTATGCTCTTCCTGAAGGATGTTTTTCCTTTTTTATTTGACAAAATATTTTTTAAATATATTAGTTTTATTTAAAGTGTTAAAATCTTACTTACAACTCGCCTGATTTTAACAGTTAAAATATAAAATTAAATATATATTTTAGAAACATTTTGGTAAATAAAAAAGAAAGCATTCTTCAAGAGCATACCGAAAACAGAAGGTAAAAATTTATTTTCCGGGGAGAAATTTGAAAAATACGGATGCATTCCAAGCCCATAGGTTTAGCATTAGAAAGGGGAATTTGCGTCCTGACTAATAACAAGCCTTATGAATCAATATGTAGAAGAGCTGGAGAGAACTGAGTAAATTTATCCTCCCACACAATCTGCCTCAGCCCCCTCCCCCCCCCCGACTTCTGTTGGTTGGAGAGTGACATATAGCGCAATCTAGGGATTTTCTAGATAGCTGCATTTGACATTTTTCCTGTAACAAGATGCGTTTAAATGTGCATTATTAATCCAATAATACACAAAATGAATTTTTTGAAGTTGTCGCTTTTCTTGCGCGTGTGTGCAATATTTGGATTTTCAGTTAAATTTTATCTTCAGATATCAAATGAAGAACTCATTCGGTCAAATAGTTAAGGAATAAAGGAAATTTAAGGCGTGGAATTCCTAATGTTAAGTTCATTTTTAATCGTAGCAAATCAGATTAGGTTTAAAAAGCAATCACTGCAACATTGCTATCATATTGTGCAACTTTTCGGTCAATTTTTGTGCCACTTTTTGGTTTGAGAGGATTTTCTCAAACAGAGAATGGTGAGAAAATGTCTCATTTCCCATTGTGACAGCGATCAAGAACATCCTTGTGTATTTATTTTGCTACCCGACACAACCATAAATATGTCTACTGGGCTTTCTTTTACAAGCGTTCTAGGGTCATCAACAAAAAAAAGGGAATCGCAACAAAAGAGAGAGGCGAAGATGGGCACATCAACGGACGTTCATTTGGTGACCTCTGACCTTTAGACGTCCGATGAAAATAACAAAACATGAAAGGAACCGCCTGACCACATTAGAGCCTCCGCAGTCAAGGGTCGCTGTCTGCTTGGACCTTAACTTTTTACCCATGGTCCATTTAAAAAAAAAAAAAAAATCTCCCGAAGCGGGAAAAAATTTCCCCTGATAACCCAATCGGTAATGGGAGTTTTGGAAAGCGATAAAAATAGCAATAACTAATAGAACTAACCGATTTTTCATCCAATTTTTGCAACAATTGAAACCATTCTCTCGCTTTTGTGCATGGAAAAATTGGTGTTAAAATCCACTCATAAGTTATTTGTTTGAAAAGTTGTTGCATCCCGCAACAGAAGCGCCCGAGGATGGGGTCACCGAATGCGATTAACGTTTGAGTATTGATAGAGTAGTTAGTATATAAATATATGACAGTCATAAAACGTAACCCCCAGGGGGTTTTGAGAAAATAAGGCTGCGTGCGCACGCGCATTTTGCCCACATCTCCAGTTTTCTTGGAAGATCTTTTGTACTGGACCCATCTGCGGTTTATTCACAAAAGAATGAGGGGAATCAACAATGGGTCAGGAGATAAGGAGCTCAACTCTACTTGAAGGAAAGGTTCCTCTTTTGCCGGACATCAGTCCCTTTCCTGCAAAAGTCGTTAAAAATCGAAGACACCGCGTGGCCAGAACAAACGAAGCAGACACTGATTACAGTTAGAAGGATAGTGCGTGGCGCTGGCGCAGCTTAAATCGCAAAGTTTATGCTGCAGTTTATAATCGGATACATTTCCTTCGTTAGCAAGCGGCTCAGTAGCATGTCGGCAGCATGCTGGATTTGAGATTTTTCTTTGCGAGATCGAATCACGATCACTTATTTTTCGGGACGAAAATTTTCATCAATTATTTTAAAACGCAATTGAAAAAATATGTATAATGATTGAAATTTACGAAAAATATAAATTAAATGTATGTTTTGTAGCATATAAATGCATTTTAACTACGAAATTTTGCATGTTTAAATATATAATTAAAAGTAAAAAAATAGTAGGCATAGTTATGTCCATAGACAGACATTTTTTATTTAAAATTATTTACAGTAATTTCTATGATTAGCTACTATTTTTCACAGAGAAATAAATTAAAACGCGTGGTATAAATGCATGAATGATTATATTTTAATTTGTTTCATTATGGAAATATTTCGAATATTTGATTTTTTTTAAATCTATTTTTTCTTTTTTTAATTTCGGATTTTTGGTTTTGTAATTATTGCCTACGTAATAACTATTTTTGGCCATTCAATATCTTTTAGCGATACATTTATACAATCTTACGGAAACCGAAAAATTACAATTTAAAAAATAAAGCAGCATCTTATAATTTTATATAACGCATTTTAATTATTTCACTGAGAAAAATAGTAGTTTATGTAAATAATAGTAAATAAATTTTAAAATTAGCTTAATTTTATGGTCTACAGAAGTTCCAATTGACTTTTTTTTTTAGTTTATTATTAATTATCATTATTATATATTTTCATTAAATATATAAGCATGCAAAGATTTGCAGTTAAAATTATATTTATATAATTAAACTACATTATATAAACATATTAAACAAGGAAAAATATTGAATTCCGAAAAAAAATTACTACGTAGACATATGATACAAAACATACATTTAATTTGTATTTTTCGTAAATTTCAATTACATTTTTTTTCAATTTCGGTTCAAAAATAATTGATGAAAATTTTCGTCCCGAAAAATAATCCCGAGCGGGATTTGATCTCGCAAAGAAAATTCTCAAATCCAGCATGCTGCCGACTATGCTATTGAGCTGCTTGCTAAAGGAAATTTATCCGATTATAAAACGTAGTGTAAACTTTGCGACTTATTTTCTCAAGACCCTTGGAAGGGTTGTGCTTTTTATTTCTGTCATATGTTTATATACTAACTATACTCTATTTATACTCAAACGTTCATCACATTCGGTGACCCAAACCTCGGACCATAAGTCAGTAAAACTATGAACATTTTCATAAAATTATTAAAAATAATTTAATTTTTAAATGCAGAAAATTTTAAACAAAATTTAAAGTCACGTTTATTTTCCTCAATTTTTGTCATGTTACGAATAGTACTGTCCGCAAAAAGGCACATAACGCATGGTAAGTAACAGGCTATATTTTATTTAGCTGTCTGTTATATGAAATAATGCATTTTTCACCAACACATGGTATTTTTGCTAACTGGCGATTAAATACCGTATGTTGCTCTGTTTGTAATCTTTATTTTCTTTCTTCATATTTTTCTATTGCCTATTTTCTATTTCCTACACTTGAGGAACAAAAAGTCGATGCTCGCTGTGTTTCAGCAGATTTGAGTCGTATTTCCAGCTTACATACCATCCCCTGGTCACCGTCCATTTATTCGATTATCTACAACTTTGTTTTAGCCCTAATTACTACTATGGAGAGATGGCTAACCTGCTTGGTGGAAACTGCGCCGCCGAAAGATATTCTAATAAAGTGCTGAGCTGATATTATGTGTTGTTTAAATTTACTCTGGAGAAACTTTCACCGAAAGATGTATTCCATAGCCTTCACTCGACGACTGCAATATAACTAATTGTTATATTAATATAACAGGATCGAATTACCTGTTCTGACCACTTCTATTACGCTATTACTGCTAAATATGAAATTTGATCCACGACTGCTATCGAGACAGCCAGTACTGTATTTTCAACGATAAATTAATCCAATGTTCCTATAATGCAACATTATATATATATATATATATATATATATATATATATAACCAATAATTAAACATAACCTACCACCATCAAAAACCGTAATATTATGAATTAAAGCTGTAAGTATATAAAAAAAAAAAAAAAAGATTAAATTATTTATAAGAATTATTATGGAAGAAAATTAAGAAAGTGGACACCGACAAATAATGGAAATGCTTATATATTGAATTACGTTTTCAAGGGCACAGAATTCAATGATATAAGCAAAATGGTTGTTTTCTGTGGGAAAAATAAGCTAAAGCTAAAAGTTATTTTCCCCTGTGCCCTAACAACCATTAAAATCAAGTGAATTGATTAAAAATGAAAACAGAATAGAAACAAATAATATGAATTGGAAAAAACAATAAAACCTATTTAAATATTTATAGGATATAAAATGAAATAATAAACACCATACCGATTAATATTTTAGAATAAATCCACGCTCACATGGCACCCATATCGTAAAGATTAAGGTTAATAAAACAGTTAAGAAATCACAGTAATTGATACCATAGGATGCAGTTAATACATATTGAAATAAATGTTAAATAACTTTTAATATAATATAAAATAATATAAATAGAAAGTAATTACATAATTAAAATGCACTATTAAATTAATTAAAAACCGTTAAACAATATCGTCAAAATTTAGCTAAAAATTCCCCCTGGTGTAGTAAATTATAACTGAAATGTAGCTGGAAGAAGTAAATCTAGAACTTATCGAAAAAAAAACACATTGTGGTGCTGCCATCTAGTATTACATTTATGATTTAATTGTCAAAAGACTTGCTTCAGTTGTAAGCAATTGAATGTAACAATTGTTTTATTAACAGCAAAACCAAAAATATCCTTATATATAGGCCCCACCAGTGGCCGAGAGGTTCTGCTCTCGAAGCTGGTAGACGGGAGGTGCTGGGTTCGATCCCAATCGCGCCCGTCGGCCTAATCGTTCGGAGTTTTCGTGGTTTTCTTCGAGCCGTGGATCTTCCATGCGTTAATACGGATTAGGTTCCCTTAGAAAGACCCCCACGGAGGGCACTCCCCCCGGGCCTATATCCCTCGTGTAGGTAATTGGCCGTCAAAAATCAACCCAACCCTTATATATAGATAATTATAAACTGAATATAAACCACACAATGTATTAAAAAAAAAAAACTATTGTTAATAAAATTTAAAAAGCATACAAAATATTCTATTAGCAAATTTATTTAAACTACACTAAGAATTTAAATAATTCTAGAACATCGATAAAATATAGCATATAGCTATATGCTATAAAACAGAATAAATTCATTAATAATTAATGTAAATAATTATTAAAAATATAAAAACCTTTAATAAAAACTATTATATATAAGATAATTATAAAATGAACAGGAAATAAAAAACATATGGTAGTATAAAGAAGGTGAACTGATACTTAAATTCCAATTACCTAAAAAGCACAAATATAGTGTGTGGATTATTTTATACATCCATAAAAATCCTAAAAGTATGAATGTGGGACATTCAAAAACAATAAACCGATAATAAATTATATAACACTAGGTGAAAATAAATAAATATTAAAATATTAATAAGAATAAAGGAATAATAATAAATATAACTACCCAATTTTAATCCATACAGTATAACTTTATTTATATTAAATATACTTGTATGTATATTAATCACTATAAAAATGGCATACTATTAGTAATTAATGATATTGTCCTTATTAAATTAAAATTTATAACAAATGATAAATAAGATTAAACAATAATAAAGCTAATAATTAATGAAATTCACCAATTACATATAAAATATCAAATCAACATCCTTATAAAATACGTATTAAAAATATAGTAATAATACAAAAGCCCCACTTTTTTTTGTTTGTTTGTTTTTTTTTGTTTTTTTATATAAATTAACCATTGCGTATTATCCAGACAACACCACCCTCCTCCGTACTCTAACATCTACCCACCCATCCATCCTATAATAATTTTTTTATGTTATTTTACAATTTTTATTTTTTATAGAGATTTTTTTATTTTATAATTTTTTTGTAATTTTGATTACGCATGCGTTAATTTGTTTTAAAAGATCATGTAAGAAAAATACTAATTGTATATTAATGAATATATGAATTTTTTCGGAAAACCATGATTTAATGCATCATAAATTAGTTTTTTAATATTATTGTTAATTAGAGGAGAAGAACATATATATATATATAAATTTGTTCATATTTGTGATTTCAAATGTATTATATATATGGGGCATTCTCACAATTTTTTGACTTTTATGTCCCTGAATAATTTTTTATTTTAATACATTTTTTTGTTTTTTAAATTCATATACTGGAGAACATCCCACTGCACGGCTGCATAATAATATTAACGAGATAAATAAGTTCTGGACGATGTTGGGGGTCCAAATACCAGGAAAACTCCTATACCGTCCCGTGTCCCTGATGCTGATTTTTAAGTTTGGAGCTGTCTGTATAAAACTGTTTCAATAAAAGTAATTCGATGTAATTTTTTTCCGAAACTGGGACAATTGTTTTATATTAATACGTAGCAAAAAATTAACCTGCACACATTTTTACGGTTGATATTATTTTTTGAACTCTGTCCCTGGGTTTTTCATCCTCACCGTCCCTCTTGCTAAACTTATACAGAAAATCCCTTCAGATTCAGCGACAGAATTTTTTTCAAGTTTTTTCTCATGCAGAAGTATGCTAGAGAAAGAAAGTCTAAAATTCTTTGACAGGAAATTTACTGCAGAATTTAAATATCAATTTCAAGATCGTGACTTTATTGTTAGTCTTACCGTCCCCAAGGTTTATTCCTGCACTTTTCAAGGTAAATAAAAAAAAAAAATCATTTAATCCAATGTTAACAATTGTTTCTAAAAAAATCAACATTGTGGCTATCACTTAGTCTTAACATGATTTGCCTAAAAATAGGTGGTAATTTTCCTTACCGTCCTTTTTTTTTTTTTCCCAATTTCGTCCCTTTTTTCCTATACCCCCCCCCCTTTTTTTACCTTACCGTCCCTTTAACACCCCTTTAAGACAATGTTATACAAAAATTCTGTATTAAAAGTATTACATTTTTTTTTCTTATTTGAATGTCCTGTGGGTACTATGCAAATTTATTATAAGTACAAATTTAGAAGAAAATAAAAAATTGTAGTGGTAAAATGGTAAGGAAAATTAAACTCGCAACTTAAACCTCAGTTAAAAAAAAATATATATATTCGCTGCTGACCACTTTTTTCTTTATTTTGAATAGATTAAGGCATTCGTTTATCGGATTAAAATGTTATTTTAGCAAGTTTAATTTCACCCGATTTTTATTCCGAAAGTCAAAAGATTGTGAGAATGCTCCATATATATATTTCTGCATACTATACAAAAATCCATCAAGCGGGGAAAAAACGGTCTCAATTCAACACTGGTTAAGAATTAAGGTTAGTTGGGGTAACTGGACCCACGAGGTAACTGGGCCATAGGCGATTTTATAAAAAACTGCTGGTGTTTGGTGATTTTTAAGTTTTAGCTTTTGTGAACAATGCCCCTTAATCTCTACTTCCTAAAACAACGTGTATCAACTCAATCATAACTCTCACTTTGCTGTGACAGGTTGTCAAAAATTTACGTTTCTTTTTTAAAAAACAACGTCAATATGGTTGAACTTCCTCGGCTTTTTATTAAAATACTGTAATTACTTTTATTAAACAAAGTAAAAAGATTGGACATATAACTACATTAATATTATTAGGTATCTATACATATTTACTTCATGTTTCAAATGTAAGCCCGGTGTCCCAGTTACCCCATAAATTTTTCAAGAATGGGGGGTAACTGGACCATGCTGGATCCAGTTACCCCAATAGTTATAATTTTTTTGAGTTTCTCTTACTACGGGAAGTAAATTTCTCCATTGTTTTTTGCTCACAATAAAGAAAATGATAGAATACCTTATTAAAATTACGTAATGAAATTTAAAAAAAGCATATTGAGTGGTATCAAACCAAATTTCTTGGCCCCTTGAGAGGCGGTCATGCCGTTATGGCATCACTTAATTTTAATTCCTAATTGCCACATTGGCCCCTGAATTTTATAATGAAAATTTCACCTTTATTAAGTACGCGAAAATATACTTTTACTTGTTTTCAGATAGATTCTCTTGTAAATATTGGTGTCATTAAATTATTTCAAGATAGATTCTCTTGTAAATATTGGTGTCATTAAATTATTTCAAAATTTTACGAATGCAAGTACTTTGCCCTGAAAACGAGATAGGACCTTGAAATTGTACTATACACAGGAGTCTCATTCTATAGGGAAACTTTTATCGTTCCTACCACTATTTTGAAAATATCTTCATAGCACCTTTCTTTAGAATATGTTAAATAAAATGATCATGAAGGTAACATATTAAAGATTCTGGTAGGATAAAGTACTTAAGTACTTACGTAGCCGTTTGTTCATAGATTTACCTTGCTATTTTTTTCCTTAAAATACCCATGTGACTTTTATACTTATTAACTATACTAAAGTACATAAGTATACTTAAGTTTTATGTTTTTGGTATAAATAAATCTAATATTTTCACTTTTAGTGCTTTTTTTAGACACATTGACAGCAAAGGTTTCCCTTACAACGCTGTTTATTGACATATAATTTACATGATCTGCCTGGTTTAAATTTTTTAAAGTTGTTTACACTTTTTCAAACAGGACCCGATATCCGAAATGAAAAAATATAAACGCGTGTGGACCCCTCTGGTCCATTTACCCAATTTTTGGGGGCAAATGGACCCATGAGGAAAGAAAGATGAAATATCCATATTTTTAAATATTAAAATGTAATTTTGAGCATTTCTGTCTGATAGAGGGAACCTAACTGAACACATTTACAGAAGTTCAGACTTTAATTCAAATCACATTGTAAAGTCATGGCCCATTTGCCCCAACTAACCTTAACGGCCCCGATCAGTAAAATTTGAGATTTCTCTCTCCCATGTTAAACGAATGGCCGTGGAATGGATTCGTATTTATCAAATAACTCGTCAGAAAATTAATATTTTTAACTCATTTTTTCTGTGTGCTCTTCTTAAAGGATGCAGTTTTCTGTTTTTCTTGACAAAATAATTTTAAAATTTATACTTATTTTTTAATTTAGTGCTAATGCCGTAAGAAGAAAGCGAAACGTGTTTAACATTATGTAACTTCAAAACTATTTGGAGTTTTAAAATTTTGAAAAGTTCGTAAGAATGCGTGTGTTTTCATCTATTCATACAAACAAAAAAAAATTCGTGTAAGTTTAAATAAACTCCAGATATTTGATAAATATTAAAGTTCCTTCCCCCTGTCCAAGCCATTAAGGGTGTATTTCGAAAAAGCCTTTAAACTGGACATTATTTATGATTCATTTTCTCCGAAAATAACCCAGATAAATATTTAAAATTAGAGTATGATATATTCAATTCCCGAAGAAGGGAACTCACGACCTTTGACACCATGTCGAATGTCAAGATGAGAGGCTAGCGGCAGATCAGGGGGGTAAATTACCGATTGAAGGCCACCATTATTGAAAGCCCGACAACTGTTTTTGTAAGTTACAAATAAAAACTTCGAACTGTATATGTTTTCTTCCTAATATTCACTCTTAGAATTATTACCAGAATTCTCTCTTCATTTTAAAGGACAGATTATATAGGAAACATTCCATTTTATGTAAGAGAAAAGAATTTTATCCAATAAGTTTTATTCATATTTTTCTATAAATTGTTAATGTATTTTAATATTCACACATTAGTAACACATTAAAAACACAAGTAGCACATTAAAAAAAAAATATCACATGCATATTATGGCATTAAAAAATATTGAATTTTAACAAAATTAATATTTTTGGGTAGAGAGATAAAATATTTTAGTGAAATATGAAGATTTGGCATGCAAATAATGTATTTTAAACGTTTTGTAAAGCAAAAGAATCCATTAAAATTTTCTTTTCTCTCTTTAACCCCCCCCCCCCCACCTCCCTTTTTTTAAACGAAGGTTGAAATAGAAAAAGAAAGTTACTACAAAAAATATTTTATACATGAATTAAGATTAGATTACTGGATATATTAACCATTTTTAAGTATTTAAAAACATTTATTTATTTCTACTTTAGAAAATACCGTATTTTATGTAAGAAACGCCGCGGCGTTTACGAGTTTAAAAGTTTACGATTTTTTTTAAATAACTGAATTTCTTTTATTTAAAAATTCATAAAAATATTTAAAATCGGATTTAAATATTTTAAATAAAACTTCAGACATCTTAAGATATTAAAGACGAGGCATCCTACACTGTTCAGAAAACTTTGATTAAAGTTAGGTCAATGTGACGCTGTCGACAAAAATATCGTTCCGACGGATGCGGCGTTTACGATATTTTTAAGCTTATTCAGGCCAATTTGAGGAGTGTGGCGTTTCTTCCATAAATACGGTAGTTGAAGCTGTTATTAATCAATTAGTCAATTTAAATTGCTGGACATACATACAAATCATATATCATATGGGGAATTTATTATTTTTTCCATAATGTAATTAAATAAACACAGTTGGGGAATTCTTCACCCCTTCAACATTGAAGGGGGGAAAAACCTTTTAAATCATTATTTTTGCTTTTTTATGAATCTTTGAAATGCTAAATCATTAGAAACTTTTATATTTCATTTATAAACCAAGAAAATGTACACAAACACAGACACATTATCATAAACAAACATCCGAAGTACATTAAAAATTTTCCGATTACAATCTATTTTTTAATTATCACTCTATTCTAAAAAAAAGTAACTTACGCCGTCACCGCCGCCGGTTTTGAATTTTTTGTGACCGGAGGTCTTTCTCCGTTAATATTAAGAAAAATATTGCATACAAAAATATGAAAATCGGCGGTATTATAGAGAAATGTTTGATAAACACAATGATGCACACAGTTTTCAAATCGAAGAATTTTTTAAAGGGATATTTAATGCTAAAGTTGGACAAAATCGTTCCATTAAAGTTTTATAGGAGCAAAAACTGTGCTTGTGAATTATCTCATTTTTAGATCATTTTATACGTTAGAATTTCCCGGTGTGCAGACTTCATTTATTTTTTTAATTTGACTCATTTTTTGAGGTTTAATTTCTATTTTAAATTCAAATTTTCAGCAGTTCGAGAGATATTTTTTACTTATTTTAGAAAATGGTATTAATTTAAACTGTTGCCAACTGTATAAACAGCGCAAACAATGTTTGCTTCAAATTAAAAATTTATTTACACGTGACTATTATAAACAGGAAAAAAACTTTCACATTAGAATGAAATAACTATGTGTACAAAGCAGGAACTTATTAAAAATTATTTCATAAAAACTATATTTACACGTGAATTTTAAAAGAGAAATGATATTGTAAAATAATAAATTTATTAACATGCGTTAGAAGTCTTAAATAGGCAAAATTACGTCACATTACACTTATTATGTAAAATGGACAAAAAGTAATATTGCAAAACAGTTTAAATTTAAAAATTGAGCGCAAATAATATTTAATTTCTAACAAAAGTAGTTTCACGTGAATATTAAAAAGAGAAAGAAAAGTTTGGTGAAAATTGTCTGATTAAAAACGATACATTTAAATGTCTTATTTAAAAGAACTTTCTTTTCGCTTTGTCAAAAAATACCGGGAGATAAAGACTCTTTTTACTTAATTCATTTTATATTAGCTTATTTTGAAATGCTTAACTGATTTTATTGAATCAAAGACGAAAACAGCCACTGTATCTTTTAACAGCCGCTGATTTTTCCTTAAAATTCCCCAATCAAAGAGAAATGAATAGAAACCCGTTTATAGGGAGATCGACACTGTTTTTTAAATTATAATTCAATCTTCCAAAATCTTTTTAAAGCCGATCAAATTAGCGCGCCTTGAGAGACTGCGGTGTCTGAACGGGGGGTTGGCGAGCGTAGCTCGTAGGGGCCGACAATAAAACTAAAATAATCATTATTTGATTTTATAATTCATATTTATTCTGTAAAAAAAAAAAAAAAAAATGCCTTAGGATTGAATGGTTAGGAATGTTTCCTTAAGGCTGTTCTCAACAGGGTTGGCAAGTTTTTGACGAATGACGGTTTTTACCGGATTTTAACATGGTTTTTACCGTCATGTCAAAAATCCATTTTTTAGTAGTAGTTTGTTTTTACATTTTTTTTTCATTCTATCTTTAGTATTAAGTTGTTTCACATCATGAAATATTCAATATCAAAGAGACTCTAAAGTATATTTATCCATCCAAGAAAAACAAGAAGGAATTGCATTAGAATATATATATACATCTCTGAAGTGTTAAATCCAAATTGTTCATTGATTATTTTTATTTCTAAATAGCAATAAATGAAATAAAATATTTTAATAGTTGAGAATTTACGTCTTTTAGGAGAAAGGAATAAGACTTGTTCATCAAAGTTAAATCTTGTAGAGATTAAAATTTGCAAATCAATATTAAACTTTAAACAATGTGAAAACTCTATTTTTAATTATATTTTTAAGTAGTTTATTTTAGTCTTATTATTTCCTTAAACTAAATGAAAAAATTATTTTCAAGCAGAAATGTAGATCCCTAAAGATTTATTAATTTAAAATTCAACTGCATTAAAAAAAAAAAAAAAAATTAAGAATTTCTTTAAATTTAATAATGATTTTAAAGGTAAAAGATTTTTACTTAAAGTCATATGTATGTGGGTCAATCCATTTCAAGTGGTCCAGAAAATCATCAATTCGTTGCTCGACCATTTTTAAAAAATCTAAAAATTTTTGTACAACAACCCTAACATGATGGAAGTTCAAAATGACCATTATTTTAATTTTATTAATTTTTGTTTGTACATGGCGGCCATCTTTGTTTCATCGTCTGCAGCAATTTTCTCACAAGAAGGGTTTACGGAATTGTAAATAATTCATCGGTTATTTATCCAATTCAATTGCGGATTAAAGCAATTTGTACAGAATACATTGGGCTAAAAATCTGGTAATGGAGTAGTTTCCGAAACTAACTGCTTATTGGTAAAATTTAAGCATAGTTTCAGTTTTTTTCCAAAATTTGTCCGTTTACAAGAAGAAAATTTTCTAACAAGGAATACTGTCAACATGACATAATTTTTTTTACAAATAAGCCGAAAGTACTTGTACTCACACGCCGAGTTCCAGATCTGGGACTTGCTTTCTCTTCGCTAAAAAAAATCCCAAAATTTTCAAAAATGTCAAAAATCGCACTTTTCAGGCTTTGATATCTCTGGTGGGGCACGAGATAAAAATCTGAAATTTTTTTCTATAAGAGTATTGTATGGTAGTGTTATGCACAAGAAATTTCAGGATGGAGATTTGACTACAAGCTGAGATATGGCAAGGGCAACATGTCAAAACAATACTGCCCAAACTATTGTTTTGTTGTAGTCACAGCTAAGTATTTATCTCAGAGTGTCATTTAAATTTGTTTATTCCTACTATATACATTAAATTCCTACTATTAGCTCACACTCTCCCTATATATATTATATATCTTGTTCAAATTTTCAATCGTTAATAAAATACTCATTATTCATCCTATCAAGTTGAAATAAATTTTTTTACACTTGTACTGGATTACAATTGATGTTAATACAGTTTTTTCACATATTAATTAATTAAATTTTAGTTTTGCATGGGAAACAAAATGGCGACCATTGGTTATTGAAGATCAATGAAAGTATTTTCAATAAGGGGTTACCATAGGGGGGGGGGGGGGAGGGGGACCCTGTTCTGTCGCCAAATACCGCAAAGTTTATCGCCAACTTGGCGATATATCGCCAAATTTGGCGGCCAAAATGAGTCGCCAAAAGTGACGCCAACGGTGATATCTCTAATATTTCGCCAAATTCCCATAGAGTTCCATTGTAAACCCACTTGCTTATAGAAAATCAACAAATTGAGATATTTTAATGCAACAAAAATTAATATTAGCTTAAGGGATTATATTAAATTTTTCTTGACCTAAGTAGGAATTGACTTTAAAAATAAAATTTTTATATTACTTGTTCTGTGTACTCTTCTTAAAGGATGTCTTTCTTTTTTCTTAGTTTTCAAAATATTTCTAAAATCTATGCTGAATTTAATATTTTTGTGTTTTAAAAACGGGTGAACTGTAAGATTTTAACACTTCATATAAAATTAAGTCTATACTTTAGAAATATTTTGAGAACTACGAAAAAAAGACATCATTTTGGAAGTGTACACAAAATATAGAAGTTAAAAATATTAATTTCCCGAGGAGACATTCTAAATATACAAATGCCCATAGACTTTATATTAGTGAGGGGAAATCGGAAGCTGAGTGACCAACCCCCTTAAGTTTATTATTTAACTCCGATTATTAATCTGTAGCCACCAAACCTTGCGATTCTTGAATACCACTATTTTCGGGTAAAAACATTAGCTTTATTTAATGACAAAATTTGTGATTAAGACGAAAACCACTATTCGAAAATAGCGGTATTAAAAAAAATTGGAATGTTTGGCAGCGTTACATAAAATCTATTAAGGAAAAAATACAAAATAGTCATTAAAAAAACCCCTCAATTTTAACGACTATTAATAGGAATGCTGAGTATTTTAGCAAATAATGAAGAAAATTAATGAAATTTCTAAGCTCATTTCCTTTGCGTAATTTTTGAGTCACTATGTAGAAAAATCACACAACCAGAAAATCGGATTCAAGCAGGTCTTTCCTTCCTAATGTCAGTGACTATAAAATGTTCCGCTAATGTTATTTATATGCTGCATTGTTTTTAGAACTAATTAAGTTGTAATAAACATGCGCCTTAATGTTACTTATGTTTTAATGAGTTTCCATTTAAGAATTATACATTTGAGCCCAAGATTTAAAAACAAATATTAATCCACAATTATACTACTTAAAATATATAAATATATTATTCTATAATATAATTAGCAGTCGTTTATTTCAGTTCGATGAACTTTTTTTGCGCCTTTTATTAGCTTCTAAAAATAATTTTTAATAATTATTATTGTAATTATATTTATTTTAGTTTTGTTTTGTTTAGTTAGAAATTAATAAGTCTCATTTTGAAAAGTAAAAATTTTATTGCAAAAATCGTCAATATTTATTTCATTGAACAAATTCAATTAAGTTTTACTATAATTTTTTTTTTTGTTTTCGTTTTTTTATCACAACAATGGATATTTTTTGTTTTATACATTTCGTAGCTTTAACCTGGGAGAACTCGCTAGTGAGAATGCCCAATTGCTTTTCTTTTACTTTACATTCATATAATATCAACTCTTTTTGGTTGGCTTAGTACTTTTATTCACAAAATAGGTAAAATAATTGGAAAAAATTTTGAAAATTTAATTAAAATGAAAAATGATTTAAATAAGAGTCTTAAAAAAGTACGACTGTGAGAGAAAATCTCATGCAGCACAGCCGAACTCTATTCCAAGACCAAATCCGGGTATGCTGATAAACTGTCGGATGTTCACGTGACTTTGCGGAGACGATTGGGAACGCCTACGAGTTCAATACCATTTACGGATGTTTTTTAACAGGTAATTAGCTTATAGAAGAGACGAGCTCAATTTTATGCACTTCTGAAATGTATAATAAGCAAGTATAGAAATATAACTAGGTAAACTAAAAGAAAAGAAACTGACCCGCCAAGAGCTGTACTGCTGCCATCTATCGTACAGTAATGAATTTAAAAGCTGTACAATGAAATAGTTTTACTTTCAATGGCGCTCCTTTGGGAAATGGAAGGAGGAAGAAAATGAAAAAGAATTAAACGAAGAGACTCGCAAGCTAATGGCAGCGTTTATTTCAAATTTGTCGTATGCATTTTAAAATATATATCTATATCTGAGGTCGATGTCTGCTTTCATACTATTATCATACTCAATCATTGGTTGAATCGCAGAATAGAAATGAAATCCCAAGCTACATACTAGATATCGTTTTTATCTCCTTTATTTATTAAGAAATATTAAATGTGTAGTAATTACTCAAACAGCTCGCCTAATGTTACTTCCATGGAAGAAAATTTTTACAGTAACTCGTTTGTATCTCAATATTTTTAAATGATTTTTTTCATTGGATAGCTGAGGCCAAATCTCTTAAAATACTTTTTCAATTTTATTTGCAGTTTTAGGTAGCTGTAATTACAAAAAGCTACCTACTGCATCTGTTCGGAGTAAAGAGATTCCGAAAATTTTTGGTATATTTTTACCGAATATGACCTCCCCCCCTCCCTCCAAGACCCCGTTCAAATGTTTATATCTCTGATCTTTGTCACACTGTAACTCTCGTATTTATGAACCGATTTGGATGTAACTTGGTATGTACTATGTACATACCAATGTCTCGTCCGAGTGCGAATAAAATAACATTTTTTCGAAGTCTATACGAGTGGTGATCGGGGATCCGGGAAAATTCATCAGCGCGTGGACTAAGGAAGAGTGCAACAAATGCCATACTTAAATTTTGCACATTGGATCGTTTATATGTAGAAATTGTAATACATATTTTCATCTCATTTCGACACCATAGTTGGATTATTCGTTAAATTTTACATTCTGATACTTTTTACGTTAAGGATTTTAGGAATTAAGCAAATTTAAAGTTTAGAACCCCAAATGGTAAATTCATTTTAAATTGTTGCAAAATAGAATGCAATGCGAGTAGTTTAAGCATAACTACTTTGGGAGATGGCCTGTAATGCCAGATTCGCATATTTGAAACTTCTAGAAATCAATTTTTGTTATGTCAGGTTCTGATGAGCAGATACTATTTCGAGTTACTATATATATTATCTTTTTACTTATATATTGTGTTCATGTCACTTTCTATGTACTGGGAGGTTTTAAGGTTACATAAGTCTTTTGTGTCAATGAATAGCAGTTCCCCTACCTATTCAAATGCATACTGGAGATAAGGCAGGCAAAAGGGTTTCACCATACAGCGAAATAATGGACGTCACGGGAATGTGAGAGGTGAGGTTCGATGGAGGAAAGTGGACCCTGATGATAGTAGGAAGACCCCGTTTAAGTTTTTCGGGGAGGGGAGTAAAATTGGGAATTAAAACGGCCTATAGTGGCGCTGCCCACAGCCTTTGCTACAGGAAAATTGTCCCTTTAATTTCCCTTTAACTAATGCTAAAGTGCCATTGAAATAATTCTTTATTGTAAATGCATTTGAAAGTTTTAGATATTCAAACTCTGATAATTTTTACTTTGTCATATAAGACAGAACACAAATGTCACAGGAAATCTGAAATTGTGCAAAAGAATAATCATTCTGAACAAATTTAAAATGCATGTAATGCAATTAGTAGGAGAGCTGTTGAACATTTTTGAGTAGGTATTTGAGGCACCCTGAAAATTTATGCAGCACTTCTTTTGTAATGCCTGAATACAAAATCGAATGTCTGGCTGAAGGATCGTGGCCCAAAACCTGTGCCAGACACGTGTCAAGTGCCATTTTTTGACACTACCCAAAAAAAGTATTTGAGGCACTCTGAGATTGAAACAGAATAATATTTATACTTAGAAAAAAATATTTTGAAAATGACACACTTTAGTCGGCCCAAAACCTGTGCCAGACACGTGTCAAGTGCCATTTTTTGACTACCCAAAAAAGGTATTTGAGGCACGCTGAGATTGAGGCACAATAATATTTATGCTTAGAAAACAATATTTTGAAAATGACACACTTTAGTCGGCACAAAAACTGTGCCAGACACGTGTCAAGTGCCATTTTTTGTCTGGCACAGGTTTTGGGCCACGATCCTTCAGCCAGACATTCGATTTTGTATTCAGGCATTACAAAAGAAGTGTTGCACAAATTTTCAGGGTGCCTCAAATACCTTCCCTAAAATGTTTAACAGCTCTTGGACTAAATGCTCTTGTACCGTACTATCCTGAAGCCAGAAGTTACATCTTTTTTCCACCAGATGGCGTATTCGAGAGCTTGAATCGCCAATAGCTGAGATTTCAGTTGAGGCGTGCATCTCGAGATAGGAGGTAACTTTTTTCTGAGTAGAGCTCTTGGACACAGCGATTATTAATTTGGGTGAGGCTCTTAGAGTATAGAGCCGATGTGTTGGGAGATTGAATGTAATCTCCAATAAGTCTTTTGTTAACTAACGTAGTGTGAGAGTATAGAATATCTTAATAAGCGGACCAGTACATAGAAAGCAATTTCTATATCTAACTTAATGTCGGACCGGATGATCTACATCAGAGTTCTTAATTGTAAATACTGTTTTATTTGTAAGTAATTTGTAAATAAATTGTTAGTTAAGTTTAATTGAATGAGTTAGTATTCCTTTCGACAATCCTCTCATAGCGTGACCGATATCACGTAATCATATCGGTGGTGGCAGCATATCAACAAAGTAAAAGAGGATTCTTCAAAATTGTGTGGACTAAGAGGAAATCTGACAGTTAAATTCATAGGTTAAAATTATGTTTTTCTAAAATATTTTGAAATTTTTGGAAAAAAAATTTGTAAGATATGAATTTTTTAACATTTCTAGAAGCTTTAAAATGTGAATCCAAAATTATTCCTTATTTTGTAAGTAGTTTTGAGTTACGCGTAAACTATCCGCAATACAATCTGTTTTGCAATAATTAAAAATTAACATTAGGAGTTCCAAATTTTACACCAGCATGTCTAAACTACTCAACCAAATGACATCCCGTTTGGTATGAAAAGGTAAAATTTACCGAAGAATCCAAATATATCAGTTAGCGGTCGTCTACTCATAAATTGTAATATCCAAGGAAAATTTATGTATGTCATTAAATAGTAGACGTTATTATCAATTGGCACATTCATACGATGATTTGAGGCAGAGTTAAGGCTGCTAGTCACTCCGAATTCACCTCCCTAATGTTAAGTCTATGGGCGTAGAATGCATTCGTATATTTAAAATGTCCTCGGGAAATTAATATTTTTATGTGTTAAAAGCTGACGTACTGTAAGATTTTAAAACCTCGCATAAAATTGTATATTTTAGAAATATTTTGACAACTAAGGAAAAAAAGAGAGTGGCCAGGGAAAATTAGTTTAAAATATTGGACACAATATAGGAATGCATCACACGCCCATAGACTTCGGAAATTCACTAGCAGCCTTAACAGGGGGTGGTAGTTTTTTTTTTTCGTCACCAGGATTGTACAAAGAAAAGTGTCAAAATGAAAAAAATATTCAAAGATGCAGAAACAAAAGTTTTGACGCTACAATTAATTTTCAAAAACAAATAACACCAGTTACGATTGGTCGAGTAAGATTTCCCACCCATGTCTTGGCTTGAGGAATAATACGGTAATAGATGGGAAAGAGGCAAGGCTGTAGCCATAAAAATATTTTGTAGGGGGATTTGATCATAATTTGATCATTATCGCATTTTGGATTTTTTATTTTTAACCAAGTTACAGTAGAATACTACTAATCCGAACTAATTGGGGCTGGTGCCTGAACGGATTACCCGAAATTCCGATAAAAAAAAAATAGAAAAGAAAAATGCTAAAAAATGTAACTCATAAGTACTCAGTAGTACAGTAAACATCCTCTAAACCGGCATCCTAAGGTTCGGCATACTGGATAAATATTGATTGTTTAATCACTCCTAATGTTTATAATAATCCAATGGAACTTCAGAATGAGGAATTACGTAACCACCCATTACAAACGGTTCAAAATCGCGAATCTCTAAATAGCTCAGTCACCACGTCGACGAGGGGGGGGGGGGGGAGTAAAAAAGACATCTCTATATATAATTTGCAAAATCAAACTGTTGAAAGAAAAAATAAATTTTTATTTGTCTGAATTAAATATTTTTGCATTTTAAAAAATAATTTTACAGTGACTGGCAAACAACTGATATTCGAAATTTTTTTTTAAATGGCTCCTGCGAGTAGGCCAACGCTGCACGTTTTCATTTTATATTAGTGTACATATGTTGTACTTATACATTATTGAGATTTTTTAAAAAATTATATTCTGGCTGTTAAAAGAATAAGACATGCTTTACTGTCATTTTTTGTTTAATTCTAACTTCTTCCCGACATTCATCCTGTAATCCGGAAAACTTCGTAAATCGGCTTGGTTCAAGTCCAGAACGGGAAAAAAATAAAGTCGAAAATAAAATCGGTTTGGATTAACCGGAATTTCGGATTAGCGGGGTTCTACCGTATTTTCTTCTGATGGACTGTTGGCTTCCATTATTATGAAACAGCAATTATAATTGAAGTGTTAGGTGAAGATGAAAGAACAGTCGTAAAAAGTTAGAACTCTGATTTTCTGGTCAGAATGGGGGATAAAATGGCCATCATTTGTTTCCCCATTCTGACTAGAAAATCAGAGTTCTAACTTTTTACGACTGTTCTTTCATCTTCACCTAACACTTCAATTATAATTGCTGTTTCATAATAATGGAAGCCAACAGTCCATCAGAAGAAAATGATCCATTTCAAACGAATTTAGACGAGTTCAATTGAAGAAAACTATTTAATACTTTGAGCAGAAAGAAGAGGCTACACCTGCAATATTCATGACACTAATAGAATCACACATAGTCCTGCGCAGGACCATTTGTCCCCGCAACCCGCAAATTCCATTTTAAGTCAACCCGCAACCCGACCCGAACCTGCAAAAAATAATTTTTGGCAAGTCGACCCGAATCCGCAAAAATAATTTCAGGCAACCCGCAACCTGACCCGAACCCGAGGTATATCAACCCGCACCCGACCCCGCAATATTTCAACCCGACCCGAACCCCGCAATGTAAGAAAAGCAAATCATGTTTTAATACAATTGTAGATTATTTTTCATAATGATATCTCTAATAGAGGTCTGCACCGGTCCGGCCCGCGGCAAAATTTCAACCTGGCCAGGCCGCTTAATAAAGCGTTTAAGGACAGTTTTTTCAACGGGCCGGCAAAAAATTTGAACGGCCCTGCCAGGCCGGGCCGATAACTACAATTAAGCGGGTCTACCTGCCCGATATAAATATTTAGACGAAGCCGATAAAATTATAAACGGATTAGTGCAGGGCTAAAGCCGAACTTTTAAGTTGTACACGGGACAGGGCGGGCCTGGAAATTCTGGCCCGTGCAGACCTCTAATTCTCGAATTCCATTTTTATGTTTTACATAGAAGAATGAACAAATCTATACTCTTTAATATTCAACTATAGTAAAACCTCTGACCCGAACCGATGCAGGACTCTAAATGGTATAAAACTAAAAATCTAATCTTTAAATATGCTTTAAAATTAGTTGCAGTTTCAAAAGTTCCATTTGTAACGATACACCTTGTTTTATACAAATGGCCATCTGCCTTTAGTTTATCAGCAGTTATTATTTTGAAAATTTTCCTGTCTTACATAATGCATTGCGTATCACCACAATTAAAAAATTATTCGCTTGATACATTAGACAGGAAGGAACATTTAGCGTTTTGCTGCGTATTGTATTTTTAAAATACGTTAAAAATATAATGCATTTTGTTATTTCGAAGACTCGTGAAAGGATGACTAAAGACAAAACACAGGCACACATTTTGCTGTTGTGAAACTCTGATCTGCGGTTTATATAGGCTTTTAATGGGAAAAATATTTTCCACATTCTTTTAAAAAAGCGGGCCAACCCGACCCGCAACGGGTAAATATAGTGCCAACCCGGTCCGACCTGAGAGCCGGGTCGGTTTCGAGTAAAAGCGGGTAATCCGACCCGATACAGGACTCTAATCACACAGCTGCCAATTTGTACGGTTTTGCTACCTCTAAAATTTACTACAAACTTTTGCCATATTTAAACGTTGACAATTGTTAGATTTCGGCGATTGAATTAGGCAAAATTTACTTGTAAGTTTTAGTGGTAAGAAAAAATCTTGGAAATTGGTAGTTATGCAGTAGGGCAATTCCATGCGGAGAGTCACACACGTAACGCAGGCTTTAATTTGCATTTATTCAATTATTTATTATATTTTAATATTTTGATTTTAGGTGGTATGGTAAATAAGTTATTAACATATTTTTTAGTTTAAATGTGTGTAAGTAAAACTCACAGAAATATATCATTTAATTTCATACTCCAAATGTGCTTTTTTTCTGAAGTAGAAAAAAAGCACATTTTGAGTAATGAAATTAAATGATATACTTCTGTGAGTTTTATTGCCACACATTTAAATTTAAAAATATCCTAATAACTTATTTACTATACCACTTAAAATCAGAATTAACATTAAAATTTAATAAATGCAAATTAAAGCCTGCGTTACGTGTGTGACACTCTCCACGTAATCGCCCAGTAGCGTAATACTGCGGGGTGCGGGAAAAAAAAGGCAGCAAAATTAACATTCAACAAACAATCAAGGTTTTTTAAAGAACCCATTTCATTCCCCGTTTTTCTTAAAAGTAACGGAAATGTACATCAAAGAAATGTTACTAGCACCATAAAAAATGAATGAATTAAGTGAAAATTTATATTTTATCTCCTTAGTTAGTGACGATTTGTGTGAATCCGGTTTATCTGAGATTTTTGCTTTTCCGAGGTGAGCTTGGTCCATATTAATTCGTATAATCGGGACTCTACTGTAGTTGATTTTCAAATCTTGACTGTGTTGAGTGATAGTTAATGGCATATTTATAGTCATCTTGACAGAAATTTCGGAGGAGGATCAAACCCTGGTGATCCCCCCCCCCCCCCACATTGGCTACGGCCTTGGAAAGGGGAGCTTTAGAAGATAGTTTCTTTGTCAGTAGAGATGTGGAAAATATTTTTCCCTCCTGATATTCTTTTCAATGAATCGAAGCATGTTCAAATGCTTTTTTAAATTTAGGTTTGTTAACTGGGACATTTAAAAGGAATGGGGTAAGAGGTTGAGACGTTTAGTTTAAAGACCAGGGTTTTAATAGATCAGTTTCAACTGACGTCACACCCTAGCAAAGACCTTAGCAACCAGACGTGTTTTTTGTTTGCCCTCCAAATTTGGCCGATAGTGATTGGTTGGCTCATAATACAGGCTACAAATAGTTGATTATGATTGGTTCGGTGAAACTTGGTGGGCTGGTGATCACGTGGTTGAAACTGGAAGTCAAGTTTCCCCTTAGATATTTTTTTAAATGCCAAAGTTTATTGGTACAGCACACATTTCAAGGTTATCTCTTGCAGTGTGGTATCCAGAAGTTTGTTTCTGGGAGGAGGGCAGGGATAACTATTTATTTATAACAATAGGCTCAACTGTGCCCAAATTTAGGTAAAAACACAGATTGCGAGAGCTGTGGCCCTCCTTCGCTTCTGATTGCTGACAATTTAAAATTGCCCATAAAATGGAACACTAGAGAAAGATTTTTAAATGTATCTCATGATTAACCTTTTCATAAGCTTTTATCCCCAGTAGCACAACAATATCGTAGACAGCAACTTGCAATATTGGCCAATGCCAGGCAAAGTCGGACTGACTAATATTGCATGGTGAACTGTTTTCCAATATTATGACATCGATTATCTGCATTACAAACGGCAACTTAATGTTCTTTTGCTGCAACTGAAAGCAATTTCATGTACGTGAATTAATACAATCACTTTTGGTTTTTCCTTAATGTTTCAATAAACAAATTTCATGTAATACTGAAAGTATAAAAAAAGGTGTTAAAAAAGATTTTTCTAATAATAAAAATATATTGCTCCATACAGATAGATAATTTGTCTGAAGTTAAGCAAATTGAAAATCCTTTTCCTTGTCAAATTGTATTGAAATGACAGAAAAGTTCTTCACGATCAGAGTTTGTGCAGGCACATGCTCTTCTTCATATTTGAATCTGGGAAAACTTAACCCTCTCATGGACAAGCCCCTTTTAAAACATTCACTAAGTTCCAGGTTTCACTGCAATATAAGCATTATTTAAAGTAATATAATTCTATTATTAATTTAATGCATTTTATTATTATCAAGGATTATATTCATATTTATTCGTAATTTTTTTAATATAATGTTGAACATTTTTTTTTTTTTTTTTTTTTTTTTTTTTTTTTTTTTTTTTTTTTTTTTTTTAAGCATTTAAAACAAAATACAAAGAACATTAAAATTTTGCTTTTTTGCTGGACTCTCAGAGGGTCTAAAAAAAAAAAAAAAAAGTCAGGCCTGATCTAAAATGCCAAACAGTAGTTCGATTTAACAATTTCCTGGAGTTTTAGCTTTTATCTCATTTAAACCGGATTCAGACGTTAACATAAAAAGAATCCAAAGATCTTGTTCGTTTTAGAATTGGTAACAAGATTTGGATTCTCAATCTGGTGTCAGTAGGCTTTCTTTCAACATGTGAAGAAAAATGCAAGCAATCAGGCATTAATAAAGTAATTACGCATTTACTTTGACCCCACTTTTTTAAATCCAGTCATTTGCAGTTTCCAAATCAACAGATCTTTTATCTAAATAACTGAGTATAAAAAATATTTCTATTTTTGAAACAATCCAGCCATCTATCAAAATCAGTGTCATATAGAAATTTTATATAACTTAATTTCTTTTAAAATTTTTATGGGTTCTACACAGCAATTCATTAAACAGTCTACTTTTTTACTAACTGGTGCTTTTCCTTTTATACTCAACAATAAAAAAAAATTAAACTTTTTCAAAGGATTTTGCATTTAGAAAGACCTGAAGTCGATTACTGCAGTAATACTCCTAAGTAGCACACAGTATTATAGAAGTCATTCAAAATGAATGATGTACAATGCAACTTGTTCTATTTTTATTCAGGAAAAACTCGGCTAATATTTATAATAGTCACAGTATATTTCGAAACATTTGTTTCCCCACATCTCTTTCCTTTTAATAGTGCAATAAGGCATGATAAAGCTGATTACTGGAATTTTTGAAGTAACAAAGTATAACACTCTAATGAAGTCATTCATGTCTTATCTAAAAGTCGGCTTTTTAAAAAAACATTTTACGTTTTCATCCGATTGTGAGATTTATTTTACTTTATTAGCATCCAGATAAGAAAGGAACTAATAAAGGTTTTCTTTGCCTTTATTAGTCCATCCATCCTTTTAAGTTCCAGATGTAAATCTTACAAAGGAGCAATATTTAAAACTTATTTCCCTCTCCCTTCTTCCATACTTCAGAGAAATTTCTTTTACGATACTTCTGTTGATGTTGAAAATAAGTGCATATACATATGATAGTCTTTTTGTGAGTGGAAGTTCTGTTGGTTTCAAAAACTGATGAATTACTAGATTGACAACTATAATGCTGCTGAAAGAGATAATCAAATACAGATTTTTCTTTCAATACATTATGCTGATTTTCGCCATGCAGAAAATCTCATTTAAAAATGAGCAGATATTTTGGTCATTGGCCATGATCCTCAGTTTTAGCTTATAAAAAAACATGATAATCTTAGTATAGTTTAAAGGATGAATCATTCTTAAGGCTCCTGTCCCTGTCAGCAAAGACTCTCACGAGTTAATGCTAATCCTATGGGGGGGGGGGGGATTTCTTTAATATCTTGTTTGCATTTCGACCTTTTTAAATTTTTGTTTTTGCATTGGATAGCCAAGGTCCATTTCTACATCGCACCTTTTTTGCTTTTTCAATTTTGGTCGCAGATATTTTTTATAAAGTGACTTTCACTTTCAAAACCGACCCTGAAAATGAAAGTCATTCTAAAAAATATCTGCAACCAAAATCGAAAAAGTAAAAAAGTTGCGATGAAGAGAAGAATCTCGGCTATCCAATGCCAAATATATATATATATATATATATATATATATATATATATATATATATATATATATATATATATAAATAAATATAAACACACACACATATATATATATATATATATATATACATATATATATATTTAAAAAGGTCGAAATGCAAACGAGATATTAGAAAAATCCTTCCCCATAGCATTAGCTCGTGAGTGCCTTCGCCGGCAGGGACAGGAGCCTTAACATACACATTGCTTGTCTTAAACATGTTCATATTGAGTTTGACTGTAGTTATATTTCATGCTTAACAACAATTACTTTTCTGGCACACTCAAGGGAAGAATGAAGATGTTACTCAATGTAAAATTTAATTGAACAGATTTAAAATTTTTTTATTTATGATTTAAGTAAGGAGCTTCATATGAGGTCTAGATAAGCGAGTGGCCTAAAAGTATTTTATGCATACAAATTCAAGTTCCGGAAAAATTTGCTCCTTTTTTGGTTCGTAGTAAACATTTGTGATACAATAGAGATGCCTTAATCATTGTTTTTAACTAGAAATTTGAACTAACTTAATAATCCTTTCTGTTATGTCACCATAATTTCAAAATTATTAAAAACCATAATTTTTGGCATCTCTAATCAATCTTATTTCATTAGCACTTTTTCTTATAAGGCATTGATCCATTCATAATTTCTATCATTTTGATACGTGTTGCGACAGCTGATCGGGCAATTTGGAATAGACATTTCTGCTTAAGGCTATTCTCAAATCCAAAAGGGCAACTTCCTGACATAAGTTTTCATTTATTTTTGTTCGAAAATGAATGAAACTAGATGGTGTTGTTGTTCAGAAACTGTCCTCGAGCTGTTTTTTCCCTTATTTTGCAAACGCAATAGATCTTTCGAAAATAATGTCAAAGTGGATCTTTTGAACTGAATTTCCACGCGAAAGTAGAAAAATCACTCAAGCGGGCGAAAAACGGGGTTGTCCCGTGATCGATATCACTTATAACTCAATGGTTAATTGATTTATCAAAAAATGGAAAAAACAGTTCAATTCCAAATCGCTTCCATGGCCAGGCTTTCCAATTTTATATCTTTCCATTAAAAATTGCATTTGTAAATGTGTCAGAACGTTTTGCACTTGTTCAGCAGAGCAGTTAAGAACAGCCTTAATATGTAGTCTGTTTCAAACAGAAATTATTGCAATTTCCTCATGTGGAACAATGTCCTTGATAACATGCTTCGCAATATAAGGTTCCCCTTTCTTTTTTTTAATGATTTAAGCCATATTTTATTTACAAAAAGTTGTGTGTATATGTATGTATGTATGTGTGTTTGTATTTTCATGTGTTTATTATTTTTGAAAAGTTATGTTCATAGTGGTCATGACTCAATATACAGTAGAGCGCCAATTATCAGAACTCCAATGATCCGAACAGTCTGTACCTCTTAAAAAATGTTTTTAACCAAACTTCCAATTATCCCAACAGTCTCTCAAAAAAAATTTTTAAACCGAACTTCCAAAGATCCTATTTTTCTCATTTTTTCCCCTTCAGATTTAACATGCGAAGACGAATCCCCGATTAATCTATCGTTGGGAGCAATAACAACGAAAAAGAAATTGAAGAAAATGAAAACAAATGTTCCAAAAATTACCCAGCTCCGTCACATAACAAAGCCTTTGAATGTTTGGAAACAGATATGAAAGGGCTCGAACGGCAGAAGAACGCTGATCCTATTCAACTTACGTATTTAAGAATGATTCGAGATATGGAAGCATTGAAAAGAATGTCTTCTTTAAAGCAAGCAACAATCGGAAGCTTTTCTGCTTAAATTATAATCTCTGGAGTTCGGAAGATGATATAACAAGAAAAAGAAAATTTTAAATGATAAAGTAAAAAACACGACGGCACTAACTGGTTCTGGCAGTCCTAAGCCTGGATAAAGTGTGAAGAAAGGATATAGTCAGGAACATCCGTTAAATTGTCTGTCCATTTATTCGAACTTCTGCTTATCCGAACTGGCATTCATGCCAAAGGAGTACTAAGTTAGAACAACAATAATTTCTAGACTCCTTGCAGTTAAAACTGCTGAAGGAATTTCATGCTTCAATAGCCATTCCTTTACATACAGTTTACAACATGCAAAGGATGCAAACTATTGATTCTGATGTTGGCACACAGCAAAGAAGAAACATAAGGTACTTATGGCTGGTAAAATTTCAGCTATTCAACCTTTGAGTGCCTTTATATATTTTTTCTTCATAGTGTGGCAAAATCAGGATCAGCTACATAGATCTTTCTCGCATTGTAAAACTGTGTTAGTCGTTGAGCCAGGGGCTCGCGTGGTTTCATGCCAGCAGACTTGGTAAACCATATATTTTTGGATTCACCACAACATCAGCATAACATTTATCCATGATACTTTCAAAACCAGAGTAGCTAATGGGCGCCATCTTTGAGCCAGGGGTTTGTGTGGTTTCATCACAGCGGACTTGGTAAACCATACATTTTTGGATTCACCACAACATCAGCATGTCATTTATCCATACTTTCAAAACTTGGGTAGCTAATGGGGGCCATATTTGAAAATGGCCGACATCATTGAGCCAAGGGCTCGTGTGATTTCATGTCAGCAGACTTGTTAAACCATACATTTTTGGATACACCACAACATCAGAATGACATTTATCCATGGTATTTTCAAAAACAGGGTAGCTAATGGACGCCGATAAACAGGGTGATTGGGAAAACTTTTCTTGGTTTTGTATGCTATTAAATTAATAAGGCAATCAAAGAGGCAATAAATAAAGACACGCAGGGGTCAAAAGGTACAACAAATTTCAGTCAAAGACCTGCCACAGTTCAGAGATATTTCTGAGATGAGGGCAGCATTTCTTCACATGATTCGTGAAAGAACCAAAATCAGTTCTTCTGAAAAATCTGTTCTACATCCGGATCTCTCCTTGAGCAGGATCCAGAAAGATGAACGCGATATCTCATATTTACAGAACATGATTATCAATGAATGGATAAATCTAGACATGGTAATAAAATCAACTGGAGCAATGCCAAATTTAGAAATTGTCAAAGATATGGTCAAAGCTCATGAGCTGGGTGAACAAGCTTAATAAACTTTCATGAGAGAATGGCTTTGAAGACTCAAAGCCAGAAGGGTTTTTCAAACCTCCAGAGAAAAAGAAGTTAAAGGCATATTCTGACTTAAAGAAGAAACAGATTGCAAAGTTTAATAAATTGAAGTTAACTGTCAAGGCAGGAAGAAATTTGTTTGCTCAGATGACTACCATTGCTGAGCGAAGAAATTTGGATATGAGAACTGTCTTTTCCTACCATCTAGTGCCTTTTCTATGGCCCATAGCAACACCTGATGGTTCAATGCAAAATCAAACTGATGAATGTTATGACAGAAGACTGCGACTGCTGAAAGAATTCCAAATGATGGTGTTAGCATCATTGACGGAATGTGCTTTGTTCAAAAGCTACCGCAGGAGCTACAAATATTTGAACAATTAGCAAAGGATCTGTTTTCTAAAATAATAGAAGAATCTACATCCTCTCAAAGAATAGATGTGTTATTTGATACATACAGGCAGGTGTCAATAAAAAGTGATGAAAAATAAAAATGAACTGTTGGGGATGCTATAAAAGTAACTCCTGGACACCCAGTACGGAAATGGAAGCAGTTTCTATCTGATGAGGAGAACAAGAAAGAACTTATACATTTCATTTCACAAGAATGGCAAAATGAACATTATCTGAAACAGTTGAATACGCGAGTGATGTACGTTACCTGCATAGAAAAATGCTATGAATTCACAAAGTAACTATTTGAAGGAACCACTAAATTGACGTACTTCCAAGAACAGATGGATATGTGACTTTTATTTCATGTACAGCATGGTTTAGCGTCTGAATTTAGAAATATTATCTCTATACATACTGATGTGGCATTATCACTCTGTTTTCTTTAGAAAACGATTTGAAAAACTGCAAAGGGTTAATATTTGTAAAATGTGGATCCAATGACAGGGTAAAGCACTAAAACTTGAGTGAGATGCATGGACTTTCAGGCAAAGAGGTATGTAATTCTATACCTAGAATGCATTCACTGTCAGGGTGCAATAGAGTAAGTGCTTTTCAGGCGAAGGAAAATGATTCATAACGCTGAATTTTGAGATGCTTTAAAGCCCTTGGTACTCAAGCTGATGTATCAGAGGAAACAAAGAAACACCTTGTTGTTTGCCAGCTCTATTATGGAAAGCACAAATACTCTGACATCAATGGATTGTACTATAACTATTTTTTCTGCAAGAAAGGCATCTGTGGAGTCGCATCACTTTTCGCCATGTAATAATACTCTATTTATAGGTAATGAGAGCTAATTACCATGGTCTGGTTTGTAAGAAGTGCCTACAGGCTGATCCTGATCTTCCATCCCCAGATAAATATGGTTGGATTTCTGGAATAGATAGTGAGGGAAGAGGCTATATAGAGGTCCAGTGGAATGGTAGTCCTGCTCCTTCTGAAGCTGTTTTGAAACTGATGTTATGTTCTTGTTCAAGAACATGTGTCATGCCACCATGTGTATGTCTTTTTAATAACACCAGACGTACAAGCATATGCTGAATACAGGACTGTTCAACTATGACGATGGAAGTAATTTGAACACAGGAATGTCAACCGATAATGATAGCAGTGATGAAGACTAAGATTTCTGTTATTTATTAATTCTAAGCAGATTGAGTACAACATTTTCACCAGTATTATTTCTTGAATTGCTGTGCCTTATCCACATGAAAATAACATGCATTAAAATGCAAAACAAAATTTCGGTTTTCTTTCATCGCAAATCTCTTTTGAACTGTTTATCCAATTGAAAATGTTAATAAAGTTAAATATGAGAAACATCATTTAAAAATAAAATCTTAATAAACTTATAATTTGTGTAACGTTTTATGATCAACAATATTTGTTCTTTCCATTTTTTCATTGAAATCTCTTTATGTGATAATTGCAAAAAAAAAAAAAAAAATCTTGCATATCTATGTATGATAGATGGCGCCCATCTTTTCAATATAGCGTCTACAAGCTACTACAATTTCATAGTATCATCATAAAATGAGCTTCTTGGACCATCGTGAATCCAAAAAGGTATATATCAAGTCCTCGGAGATGAAACCAAAAGCACAAATTTTGGCTTCTGGCTCAACGACTATATGTGAAACGAAAATCTGCAATTTCCTTAGCATTTTGCTCTGCAAGGAATCTAGAAATTATGCTTGTTCTTACTCCTTCAACATGATTGCTATCAGAATTTAACATTTTTATTTGAAAAAATTAACTTTAGAAATGTTTTCGAAAAATTAACAAGAAACATGGGAAATAAGAGAATGCAAGGTCATTACTAATTTACTGCTCATACCATGCAGGCTCGATTCCAAAACACAAAAATGACTGTTCTTAAAAAAATTATACACACAAAAAATGATTTCAATATTCCCCCATTCTTTTAACAAGATAACAGTAGCAGAACCACACGCAAAACAGCTAACATTGATGCACTTTTTTCTCATGAACTACTGAAGTGATTTCAATACTATTTTTTTTTTTAAATAGTTCTGGCAGTAAGCTAAATTGCTGAAAAAAAAAATCATAACTATAAAAAAATATTCATTAAAATATAAAATTGCTTAATTGTTGTATTTTTATTTCTTGCTGAACAAGTAATTTATTAGTTTAGCTACTGAGAAAGTTATATTCTGTATAATTTCATTTGGCTTCCAAAATTCATCTATCCTCCTTACTTCATCCCTTCATTGTCATGACAAAAGCTAGAGGTCAGTCAGCCAAATGTGGTGTTATCATAGTTAATGACATAAGATGAGGATCAGGAACTGACCTTGGAGGAGTCAATTGAAATTGTATATTGCATATAGTACATACGATCCGGACGATCTACTACTGCAAGCTACCGGACAACCGCAACGGCTTAGAGCCAGGGGCACCATTTCAGAATTTTCTTGGGGGGGGGGGGGGGAGGCAAACATTTTTTGACCGATGCTATATAGCTAAAGGTAGGATCCAGGGGGTGTAACTCCCCCCTCCCCCGTATGAGAAACGTTTACTGACTTATGCTTGCAATAACAGTAAAAACTTCGAATACAGAAACTCAGAACCAATGACATATTTCGTTTTAGACAGGTTTCCGTCTTAGAAGGTAAAATTTTAATATATTGAACATGATTTTTTTTCCTTTTTAGACGGGATTCTATTATAGACAAGTTTCATTTTTACAGGTATCCTCACTGACTGTTAAACCATCCATTCTATAGTATAGCTCTGAAAAGAGATGCAGTAGAGTAAAACTTGTGAAAATGAAACCTGTCTATAACAGATTTCTTTCTAGAAGGGGGAAAAAAAAATCAAATTTCGTTTAAAAAAAATCATACAATTATACTTTATGGAGCTTTTTTCTAGTCCCTTTTGAAGTTTTACTTACAGGGGCGCCATTTCATGAGTTTCCTGACGAAAGACAAGGAAAATTTTTCTTTGAGGAACAGGGAACGTGGAAAATTGCACAACTTGCAGAACTGCACAAATCAAAGAAAAAAACACACCGCACAATAAAACATGCTCTACGTGATTTTGTCTCCATGCCCTTTCACAAGCATGTGATTATTCCACATTTTTTTTTTAATTTTCGTGAAAGTCCGCAATTTTTCTTTCTTTCAAAATCCGCAAAGTCAATTCATCAATGGATAGCAGAAAAAATTGAAAATTTTGAAAAACTCTCCTAATGGTTGCTTAAAAAATCGCTAATTTCTTCAAATGACCATGGAAAATATCGCTAATTTCATCAGAGATCGGCAAAAGAAATACAGATTTCGTCAAATGATTGCACAAACAGAAATCTTGAATTTCGTAAAAGGATTGCCCAAAAAATCACGAAAATTTAGTCGAACAATCGCGCAATAAAATCGAGGAGGAATTCGTCAAACAATCTTGTAATAAGGTCCAAAATTTTGTCTAACTCTCGCGCAAACAAATCACAAATATTATTAGTCGGTGGCAGAAACAAAATCATGAATTTCAATAAATGAGTGATAAGGAATCGTGAATTTTGTCAAAAAAATCACGAAAACAAATATCGAATTTTGTCAGTTAGTTGCGGAAAAATATTGTGAATTTTGGCAAGTGCTCTCACGAAAAAAAAATCCATTTTGTATAATGCTTTCAGGAAAAAAAATCGTGAATTCCATAAATCGATCACGGAAAAAATTGCAAATTTCGTCAGATGATCGCGAAAAAAAAAAAAAAAAAAAAGAAATTCAATCAGTCATGAGATAATCAGCCAACAAATGTCATGAATAGGTCACGAAATTTGCAAATTTTGTGATCTGTAAGTATAAAAAAATTTTCAGCAATGATTTTCTGCAAGTGAAGTAAAGCGTTAATTTTTTCGGATTGTGTTTTCCCTATTATGAGATAGTTTCATGTTAATCCGATTTTTCAAAGAAATTCTGAATATTTTTCCGATAAAAAAACTACATATTTGAACATTAATGAATACTATGTATATATCTTTATTTTTCTACAGAAAAGGTAAAATTTTTAATTAATATTCATATAAAAGCACAAATAAATGCACAAGAATTACTTTCATGTGCATACGTATAATTTAAAATACATTAGAAAAACCCAGAACGTTTTCAGTCATCAAAAGACCGTCATCAGTGGGATTTGAATGTTATTATTTTCTTTGTGCTTATTTGAGAATTGCCTAGAAGAAAACCATTGTGATTAGAAAAACTAGTCAATGATTTTGACGAGTTTTCCCAAGATCAATTTGCACACAGCTGAGAAGCAACTGATAAAAAAAAAAAATTCTCACATGTATTTTTAAATGCGTATGTTTTTATTGCAATAAAATCTGATGAGTTATTTTAGAGTTTGAGCAATTTTCTAATATTTGTTCGAGTCTGACATTTGATTAGGGATGCACCGAATATTCGGTATCTATTCGCTATTCGGCCATACTACCGAATATCAAACTATTCGGTTTCCCGAATACTTAAAAAACCTCTTAAAAATATTTTTTTAAACGTTACACAAGTTCTACTTTTAACTGTCAATTAATAAAGATATTCAGAATAATTAGAATCTTTAAATAAAAGAGAATGATTTTGTTATTTGTTCTTTTAAAAATGTCACTTTAAAAAAAAAATACCCATTAATGACATCATTTGTCCATGAGAATTAATAAATGTGGAAATGCATGTTACTGAGTATTGTCTGTTAAACAATCCGTTTCTTGCTTTTTCGCAAACAGGGTGTTTCTAAACAAAATGGTAGAAAATTTCATGGGAAATAATAAGCATCAAAACAGGCAATTTTTTTGTCCAGTAAATCAGGATCGCAATTCACTTATTCAGTCAGAAATACAGTGTATCCCCAAGTCAAACTTTAATTTTCTTTTGTTACTTTAGCAATAATGAAGGTATTGTAACTATATTGTCAACAGTTACTTTAATTTCTGTGAAATATGATAACATGACGAGAAGTGCTGGAAATAGCAACCATTCATATTTAAACAGCACTAAGCTAGACATTATTTTTATTAAGAATGCATCTAACAATACTTATACTGCACCACTGGCCAAAATCCAGTCTCTTCCAAGGATATCATCACATTCTATACAAGCAAATTAATGTGATGCAAATCTCGCTAAAATATCTTCATTTTTATACAGTTATAAACGAAAATTCTGCTACTGCTGGCACACCTTTCATTTTTGATGAAAGCAGTGGAATGATATGTTGTTTCTTGCTCAATATGAGAGAATACTTTTCATTTGTTTGAATTAATTGAAGTCATGGAATTTAATTTTGTTATTAAAAAAAAATTTAAATCATCCTCTTCTTAAATAACTCAAAACATACTTTTTTTAGTACAAAATTTACTTATAAAAATAGTCTTGTTTATCAAAATGGAGGTATCTGTGCTAAATATTATAAATTGTTTAAAATTTAACTTTTTAACGTTAAACACTGAGATATAAAAGTATTAGGCCAGCTGAATATTCGGTATTCGGCCGAATAGATACTATTTGGCTGGCCTAATATTCGATATCCAGCCTAACAGTTACTATTAGGCTGGCCAAATATTCGGTATTCGGTTTACCAGCAGGTCAAATATTCGGTATTCAGCCAAAATCACTATTCGGTGCAACCCTACATTTGATGGATGACAAATTTTCTGAAATATCAAATTCCTTGGGGGGGGGGGGGGGGGCTATTGCCCCCTCAAATGGCGCCCCTGCTTAGAGCTCATTATTAGATAATGTCCTTCGATGCGAGAATCCATTTTCACAAGAAGTTGAATGAAGGAAGACGAATCAGTATGAAACCCTATCATGACCCCCAGAACCCCAAATCCCCCCCAGTTCAAAACTTTACCTGTCTGTCTGTCTAACTATATACGTATATATATGTCTGAGCCATTTCAACTGCATATCTCCCTTTAGACTGAGAATATTTGGTATTTTTCATGATTTTTTTAAAAATTACTTGAAAGATATGTATTTTCATATATATATATATATATATATATATATATATATATATATATATATTTTATCAGAGTTCCCCCCAGACAGTTTCAAGAGGGTGCTGCACCCTGCCTGCCCTTAGGTTTACAAAATAGCACCGCCATCTTGCCCCTCATTTAAAAAATTAGCTCCCTTGTTGCCCCCACCAGAAAAAAGTGCCTTTACTCCTTTGTTTGTTAAACAAATTACTTGCATAGTAAAAATTGACTCATTGCTGTCTTTAAAATAGTGTTCTGTCTATTAAATATTAAAAATCAAAAGAATGCCTTTAAAAATTTCAAGAAATGCCCTTAAGAATCCAAAACATGCCCTTCGGAATCCAAAAGTGCCCTTTTCCAACAAGCAGCACCCTGCCCTTTTTTAAACCTGGGGGAAACTCTGATTTTATTATAAACTTCAAACTGTTCTTATTCATAATCAAGGAACTATTTAAATGTACTAAAAGTTAATATTTAATGAGAAATTATTGAAAAAAGCATGTTTTATATTTTCTAAAAAAAAGTTCCGCATAAGAAAACATCATTTTTAAACATAAAATTTTACATAGATATGAATAAAAAGTTACCCAAATGTTGTACAAATATCTGAAAATAGGTTTTATTTGTTTATAAACATTATTTAGTAAAATGTGCTTTTGTGTGGTACATTTCAAAGCACAAAGAGCAACACCACAAGGTTCACAACAAGTTCAAATTAAGCTCTGATTCTAGATATTGACATGTGCTTACTTCTGTTTAGCGCTGCCACATATTATTTTTTATCAAAATAAAAGGTTCGTAAATAATAAGTGAAAACACCACGAACGTATATAGTAGGTATTTTTATAGCTCGGAGAGTTAAAAGTTGAACCCGAGAAACTCTCGGGCTTAGTTCGCTTCAGCGAAAATGGCACTCCGAGTGACACTCGGGCTTAGACCTCAGTGTTAATGGGCAAAATTGGAACAAGGGGATGGAAAGGGAGAGGGTTTTTCTGAAAACAGAAAACCCTCATAACTTCTTAATTATGATACATATCGAATCCGTTTAAAGTTATTATTACGTCTAGGAAAAGGGCCAACAATTTATGTATGACAGATTTTAGATATAATTAAAAATGGCCTCTAGGGGAGAAAAAAAATCCTAACTTCGTCAATTCAAAAGATATGAAATCCATGTCCAACTCTTGCAGCCAAAGGGTGGGGGGAAAAAAAAAAAAAAAAAAACCTGCCACCTCGGCCTACAGACGGAGGTAGATTTCGAAGTTAAGTACTAATTTCACCAATAAAAATTAATTCAAGATTAGAGATAAACCCAGTTTCTTCACTAAGAATGAGTTCTAGGGAACTAAAGGTTTTGTGAAAATTGTAATATGCACGAATACATACACGCATATATATGGAATAGGTTTTAAAATGGCGAAAACAAATTCAGAGAACTTCAAAATGTTAAAATATGTTAATATTTCCATAGCCAGGTTTTTTTAAAAATCATGTTTTAATGAGTTTTTTCAAACTCACATGAGGTTATATATTTACCTGCTGATATAGGTGAAAACTGGGAAATTGAGTTAGTAGCCAGTGGCCGGTACACTCAGTTTCATTAGTAGCCACTTTTTAAAGTTAGTGGCCACTATGTTTCAAACTTTCTTGACATCTACATAAACTATAATCTTTGTATGTATATATATATATATATATATATATATATATATATATATATACACATATTTTTCTATAAGTCAGAGTTTTATACCAGTGGAAATATAATCAGGATAAGAATGGGGAAGTAGTCAAAATTCAAGAAAATTACTTTAAAAACACAAAATCTGTTATATTCATTTTTTTAGTATATATTTTTAGATTATTTTTATATGTTCATAATAACTATTATCAATCAAAGTACTATTACTTTCTTTATATAAAAAAATAACTAAATCAAAATTCCAACAGTTAGGTGTATACAACAACAACAACAAAAAATAATAATCAGATAAAATGCAATAAAATGTAATTTGGATTTTATTGAATAAGTAAATGTGTTATTAAAAGGTGGCTCAGAGCTTGATCAATACCGAAAAACATGTAAACAGAGCTCTAGCTTAGTCTATAAAAAAAACAGAAGTATTCAATGTAACTAATTTAAACTTTGATATTTTAAAGGTACATTTGTAGTCTTATAAAATTATAAAATGAAGTACTTCAATGTAATAAAATAAAAAAAATATAGCAAGATTTATATAACATAATTTTCGGGGGGAAAAAAAAAAAAGTGTCATATCACCATCCGTAAGATATCTTAACATTGAATTGACATAAGAACCTAATTTTTCCTTTAAAATGATCAGGAAACTTTACTCTATAGAATGAATTAAGGATATAATTATCACTCAAAGGCAACCTTATTAAAAAAAACTCAAATTTGAAAATTTAAACTCCAAAAATACATTTTTTTTCATTAAAAATACTCAAAATATTAAACTATCTAAAATATATTAATTCATTCTATAGATAATGATGTTATATGCATGCAAAAAAATTTTTAAGCCATTCCATCAAATAGTATTTTTTAATCTTACGGATAGTCGTCAAAAATCAAGTTTTGACAAAACGCAACTTGTTGCAATTAAATGGGTGCAGCTTTCAAAGCAATTGTTACATAAATGCTTATAACTCCGTTAAAAATGCAAATATTTTTATGCAGTTTTTTTGCACTGTGTTCAAAATTAATTCACAATAAACAAAATAGATATTAAAAAAAAAAAAATCGCTTTTTTGAAAGTTTTCAAGCTCTGAGCTCCCTTAACATACTACACACATCACATACAGTTGAAATCTAAGCTGGCGAATGTATTTCGCAGGATTAAACAAATCTCTTGAAGAAAAATAATCTAACTGGTGAGCATGTGGCAGGAATCGAAATATTGAAAATACTGCAATGTCCTTAAAATCCACTTGCATTTGGGAAAAAAATAAAATAAATTATTTGAAATGCATGTGGAATCAAAACTGATGATTATATTTTGCAGAATAAAACTATTTCTTGAAAAAAATAATCCAACTGAAGAGCAATGGCGAAAAGCCAAAATATTGAAAATACAACTCAATCGTTGCAATCTGCTTGCATCCGGTAGGAAAAAAAGTGTTTGCTAATTAGATGTAATCAAAGTAGAGATGCATATTTCTATGAAAAAAGCTATATTTCACTTGGCGATTGATAACAGATTTTTTATCGCCACTTGGTGAGTGGCGATTAGGGTGGCGATCAATGGCCGATTTTTTAATCGCCACTTTTACAACTTTAATCGCCATGTGGCGAGTGGCGACCGCCAATTTTCACCTATACCTGCTGACGTCCATTATATTTCCAATATGAAGTAATATATATTTTTTTCAATTTGTCAAACTAATTATTTCAATTTCATTTTTCACGTGGAAATCTTGCAATAGAAAAGTAATTGTGCTGAGATTTTTTTTATTGTTAGCAACTGCTATAAGAGAAATGTTTATTTTTCGCTGCCATTTTTCTGTAAGAGCTGGTTTTATCAAAATCATGTTAAGGTGGTATTCAAAATTTTTAACCCTCCCCATTTCCACCCTCTTGGGCCGATTTTGCCCATTTGCAATCCTCGCCGAGATATTAGCCATATCAAAGTTTTTGGTGAGTTTGAAGACGATCCGAGCATAATTGCTACTTTTATCGTGCGGACAAAATTTAGTGCATACATACATAAACTTTATAGGTGGGGATGGTTTTGGGTTCCTGGGGTCATATAATGAAATGTCATGAAGGAATTTTTCAAAATTCGCACCATGGTAACGACTGCAATAGGTAGCATTTCTTACGAAATCTACCTAAAAGATGAAAAAATTCATTATTTCATAAATTCACAAGGTATGAAATCCGCTTAAATTTATTATAAATCTTATCTACAACTTTTGTATCGACAAGTGTTTGATAGGACCAAATTGTACACGCACAAAAATAAATAAATAAATAAATAAATTAAATAAAATAAAAAAAGGAAGGGTTGTAGAAGAAAAAAATTATACCTCCGGTAAGCCGCCACTGAGACAATAAAAAAAATCATTGGCGTGATGAAAATTTTTAACAACCCTCAGAAGTGCTGTATATAGGGTTGCATTATTAAACGCGTGCGTGCCTCAGTAAAAAGAAAGTCAGAATTTAAAATACAGTGTATGGTTCACTTAATGAAACAATCACCACACGGCTTAAAATTTTTATGTAAATCTTCTTAATATTATCTATAACTTTTGTAGCAACAAGTTTTTAATAAGATTAACTCTACTAATGGATGATATTACTAAATATATTCTGAAGGGAGGAAAAAAATCGGGGTTGAAGAAAAAATTATTGTATTAACATGATTCTGATAAAAAACACTTACAGAAAAATAAAAAAACACGTCAAAAGCGGCCAGATAAAATTGTTAAACTGGGTTTATCTTTAATCTTGATTTAGTTTTTGTTGGTGAAGTTAGTACTTAACTTCGAAATGTACCTGTGCTTGCAGGCCGAGCCGGCAGGGATTTTCTTTTTCTATTGTCCAAATTGTTTGAAAAGGTTATCAGTTATAAACACATATTGTAGTTTTGAAGCATGTGTAAAAAATTCATGAAAATATATTAATATTTAGTTATGAGAGGATTACCTATTAAGTAAATAAAGGACGTAACTATCAACGTAATTACCAGGGCCTCCTTTATAGTAAATTTTAAATTATGTAAAATTCCATAAATACTGTGAAACCTGTGTAAATGGAAGCTGTCTATATCAAAATCATGCTTTAGGTGGGGTCATTTGCATGGTCCCGTTGAAAGGAATGTCTTACAATAAATAATGAATTCAGGTGGTAACCCGGGAGGAGGGTTCTCCCGTTGAGCATCGAAATGTCACTGCCGGAAGCTTTCTACTTTTATGCTTATTAAAGTTGTTGAAGTGCAATTACCACCCTAAAAGTTCCATACTGTCTACCACTTCGGATGCACCAATCTCTGCCGGAGAAAAGTGCCTAAATTCAACACTGCACTTATACCTGATAAGATGGAAACTTTAGTTTTTTAATTGACCTCTTATGATTCCATTTTTACAGGTTTTACTGTAAATGAATTCCTTGGAATACTGTATTATTAGTTGGGGAAGGGGAGGGGGGTGTCCATAGATATTTGGCTGGTGACGCTGTTGTAGCAATCCTCAACAACATCCAACATTTTTGTGGAAATCCATGTTATCTTAACCATATTTACAGAAATTAGTTTATGGAAAGACAGCGAGATGAAAAAATATCACTTTTCAACTACTTTGGGAAGAGCTATAAACTTACAATGAATACGTAATATATATATTTTTAAGAGATCATAAAAGTCTAAAAAAAATGAAGAAAGTAATTTTGCCCCTCTTGGAAAAACATTTGCCCGACATGGAAGCATCGTCTAGCTACGGGCCTGCACCCCCAAGAAATATTTAAATACATTTGTAAAACTTGGTACTTATTGCTTTGTATACTATATAAATATATACAGCAGAATCTGCATAATACAAGACTGCATTAATGGAGGTAAAAAAAAAAAATTAAGCATTTTACAATTCCCTGCAAATCATAACATAAGTAGCAAAAGAATGAGCTGTCACATTCTTCTGACAGACTCCCTGAGTGAAGAAGTATTTTATGTCAATATCATTTACTTTCACCTTCTAATCTTGTGTGTGCATGTCATGGGAAGAACAGACAGCTGACATGGTTACCATGGTATAGAAATGAAGATTTTTAAACATCTTCACACAACACACCACATACTCTTTTAATAAAAAGAAAATGTTTATGATCATGCTGTAGGTTGTCATTTATTAAAAACTTGCTGCAAATATGAATTAAATGTAAAAAACAGAATATACACATTTTCTGCAAAATGGTAGGTGGAGCACTTCACCCAATGATGATCTGACCTGGCAGCCAGCCACTGATCTGAGTCAGGAAGATACATCACCAACAGTTGTAAATAACATAAACCAAAACAATACAAAAAAGTAATTAAACAGTTATCAGATATCATTTACACATTAAAAGTTGGCATCTGCAGCTTGCCTCTCCTAACCACAAACTTATGCAAATATGGAGGTAAGTGATGAGATGACAAATGGAAACATTGCCATTTATTGTTTTACAAGATCCCCATGTCCAGACAGATTATAGTTTTGAAATCCACAAGCTATTTGATTCATTTTGAAAAGAAAGAGTTCATCTGCATGGTAGTCTTTCTAAAAATCAGATCATTGAATCTTTTTCAAAATTTTAATTGTGCACTGCAGCAATTACATGTTTTCATGAGTCAACAGCTAATTAATAACAACTAGATAGTTACTGCTAAGGTTTATTGTAATTAATAGTATGAACACCATTGCATTATCTTCCTGGTCCTGATAATACGTAAGTACCAGATGTGGCAAGGAACCTCCTTCATAAAACATTTAAAATAAAACTAAATAAAAATATTTCTAGCATAAATGAAATTTAAAATGACCATGGAGCACTTCATCCTTCTATCACTTTAAAATCTATATTCTCATCACTCCCTATTGCTTCTATCTTGTTTTGCCGCTCCTTCCACCAGTCCTGTAAGTGTGAGTCATTTGTTTCTGGCCCCCCCTTTCCTATTCCCACTATGAAAATTATTTTATTTAAAAAACAGTGTAAATATTAATTAGCACTTTTATTTAGATGTTACATT
Organism: Maratus speciosus; assembly: GCA_963932465.1. Taxonomy (NCBI): domain Eukaryota; kingdom Metazoa; phylum Arthropoda; class Arachnida; order Araneae; family Salticidae; genus Maratus; species Maratus speciosus. The sequence continues at coordinate 487,515,023 of OZ010796.1, read as the reverse complement.
TTTACATGTTACTAAAAAAATATGTAAAAAAAAAAAAAGAATTGTACAAACTCATATCTTATTTCAGTAACATATGCTGCAAATAGTATTTCCAGGTGTCCCTACTTATGCAGGACATCACAATTTTTGGAGGTTCTAATATCCGAATCAGACTCAAATTTCTTTTAACATGATGATATTCATTTATCTGCACTAAGTGGAACTTAATACTGTAAAACCTGTGTAAACAGAACATGTCTAGAACAAGAAAATTTTTATGGTCATACCAAAAGAAATATTGTACAAATTTTAAACCTGTCTAAAAACCATATTTTTCTGGTTTCCAGTTATTCTCTTTTTACATTTTTAATGTATGTGGTTCAGTAAAACCTGGCATAATGGAAGCTGTTTATATTAAAATCCTGTCTTACACATAAATATTCCATAGTCCTTACAGAAGGAATACCATACAATTATAACTGCTCAATTGATGACAATTGCATTTGATTCAAAGTGTTAAAAACAAGCTGATCATTATAACTAGAGATCGACGGAATATTTGACTTCATTTTTGGCCCGAAATCAGAGTTTTGATAAACATTCGTTTTTGGCGAAAATGCAGCTAAAAATTTGGTTGGGACCGAAACTATCTGTATTCCAAAAATCTCAATTCTTCCTTTGGAAATTTTCAACATTGCCCATTCAGGGGTCGATCCAGACAAACTTTGGGGCCTATTCAGGGCCCTTTCACAAAAATCTATTTAATAAAATAGGCTCCTTCACAAAAATCTATTTAATAAAATGGGCCCCTTCACAAAAATAAATTTAATAAAATGGGCCCCTTCACAAAATTCCTTTTAATAAAATAAGCCTATGTAACATTCTTTTTCATAAAAATCGTTTTAAAATGTGTAATTTGTACATAAAACCAGGTCACGAAAAACAAACTTTAGCAGGGAGATATAAAGAATGTTTTTGTTTATAAATTCTTGGTTCGAATTTGAGTAATTGGATTTCAACTTTCATTACACAATGTTATTTTTCACAAAAATATAATAAAATTCACAAAAATAACTTCTACTTTTCACAAAATGTGCCCCAAGGATAAAAACCTGCATCGACCCCTGCCATTAATTTTGAGCTGTATCTGCTCAAATGAGACACTCTTTATTTATTGCTATGAACTTCGCTGTTTATAATTATCGGTCATCACTGACTCAAGACATAAGTGCAAATTATAAAGCAAACAATGCATATATGACTAAACTTTAAACTCTCTTTTCACATGCTTATTAAAAGCTGCAGACATAATAGTAACAGTCTTTAGTTTGAAACCATAAGTGTTTCGAATGCTCTCTAAGAAAGGTGTAGTGAAACAAATGACCATTTACAAAAATCACTATAAAAGATAAATTGAGGTATGTATATCTAAGACATTTTTTAATTAGATTAAATTTGAATATTTAGAAAATCATTCTGTATTTATGAATTAATTTTACTTTATCAAAATAAAAAGTTTTGGTCAGAGGCACAGTCAACTTGGGGCCCACAGATAAAATTTTCAAACAGGGGTGCCATTTCAATACTTCTGAAAAATAATTTAAAAAAAAACCTTCCCATAGGTTTAACTTGAACTTGCAAGTGTCTTTGCTTGACTGAAGAGTCCCCTTAACCCTTTAAGAGCTGACCTACACAATTGTGTAGGTGATTCTAAAGAAAAAGAACATTTTCTCTTTTTGTGCAATTTTAAAGTCGAGCCTGCACCCACAGAATTGTGTGGATCCTCCCTTGGATATTGAATATTTAAAAGAAAATTTTTTTTAATCAGATATGATCCTATTAATTAAAGGAAACCAACAAAACTTTTCATTTCTACCAAAAATCTTCCAGTCTTAAAGGGTTATGTAACTCGCATGCAATAGGAGACTCAAAATTTTCAAATCCTAATCAAATGCTGGTTGACTAAAAACAAAAGAAAATATTAATTTCACATTAGATCTCTAAAAGAAAATTATAAACATTCCAGTTAAAAATATCCTATCAGCAGGTCATTGCCGTTAATGCCAGACATAAATCTGCAAATATCACAAATTTTGGTTTAAAATGGCATTCGAATACTACAAATAAAAAAAAACGTATCTCCTTTTCCTTTATTCTGACAAAATAACATTAAAATGATTTGAAATGAAATAAGTAATTTTAAAAAAAGTTGTTTATTTTTTCTATAAGAGAATAAATAAAATTGTCAGTTTCAGAAAGAACGAGCCTGACCCCGAAGACTCTTTTAAAAAAATCTAGCCCGTGTCAGGCTGATCCAGTCTCATCTCTAGTGGCAACGTCTTCAGCTCAGGGCATAATAAATTCTCTTCCTTGACTCCTATCGAAGTCGTGAGTGAAAATACTTCAAATGACCCCTTGTTTATAAATAACAGCTAAGCAAAATAGCACTATGTTCTTTTGTCAGTTTCCTCCAGGTTTAAAAAAGGGCAGGGTGCTGCTTGTGGGAAAAGAGCACTTTTGGATTCCGAAGGGCATGTTTTGGATTCTTAAGGGCATTTCTTGAGCAAATTTTTAAAGGCTCAAGAGTAGTTTTTGATTCTTAAAACTACTTTTTAATATTTAATAGACAGAACACTATTTTAAAGACAGCAATGAGTCAATTTTTACTATGCAAGTAATTTTCTTAATAAACAAAGGAGTAAAGGCACTTTTTTCAGGTGAGGGCAACAAGGAAGCTAATTTTTTAAATGAGGGGCAAGAGGGATGCTATTTTGTAAACCTAAGGGCAGGCAGGGTGCAGCACCCTCCTGAAACTGTCTGGGGGGGGGGGGGGGGACTCTGCTTTTGTTATAATAAAATATTCGTTCTTACAGCGAAAATAAGTACTGAGCTTTTACTGAATATAGATTATTCAAATGCAATTGTTTGATTTCTATAAATAATTTTGCATAATGCTACCAAGACCATGCGGAACAAAACAATCTGGCATCCCGCCCTAACACCACTGTATTCTTTCAATAATATTTTAGGTTTTTTCTGCTTTTAATAAACTATTTCAGGCATACAATAGTGTAGTATCATTTTCTTGAAAAACCTAAATTTAAATGTAAAAAAATATATAATCAAAGCAAAATTTGGTTTCCCTTACAATAAAAATATTCAATTTACATGTACTCCACCTCTATAAATATTTTAAGATAGAACATGAATGCATCATGCAATTTCTTAAGCAAATTTTCCTTGATTAAAACGACTGTTCAAATAGTGTTAGTAAAAAGTTTCAACGCTTTCCTCTACTGAAGCAACCATGATTGTACATATTCAGCCACCCTATGCTAGTCATTGAGCTAATTGTAATTTTTCAATGGCAGAGCTTTTACAGCAACTCAAGTTTCAAACAAATGGAATTTCTACGTTTATATTAAACCATTCACTTGTAACTTAACAGTTAGGGATGCACCAAATATTCGGTATTTGGCCATGTTACCGAATATTCAGTTTGGCCAAGTATCGAAATATTCGGCCAAACCGAATACTTAAAAAAAAATAATTAACATATTTTTAAAAACCTTATAAAACTTCTTTGTTTAACAGTCAACTTATAAAGATATATAGAATAATTAGAAACAGAATCATATTTAAATAAAAGAGAATGTTTTTACATTTATTTGCTGTTTGTTAAGTATTATTTAAGAAAATTAACCAATCACGAGGATTTTCATAGGAATGAATTATGTACAAATGCAAGTTCCTGAACATTGTCCAGTAAATAATCAGTTTCATGCTAAGATTCTAAGAACAACGTTTACAATCTCTGAAAATGATTGTCCACTAAAGACACCAATCTAGGATGCATTTAAAAACTTCCTTGCTTAATCAAAGAGAGTAGAACAGTTATTCTTGCTAAGTTACCACCATATAAAATTTGTATAGATTGTATTATTTATTTACTTTTACTTTAGTCTCTTCCTGGCAAACAAATAATATATGATCCTGTACAATTTTTCTTCCAATTTTTTTCACAATTTCTCTTTGATTTTAAAATGTTTGTTTTAGAATTTTTAAGAAAATTTTACTCATTTGTTTTAATTCTCAGAAGAAGCCATGAAATCTAAAATTTTATAACTATCCTCTTCTTAAATAACTCAAAGCAGATTTTTTTCAGCGTAAAGTTTACTTGTAAAAAGCTCTTGTTTATTAGAATAAAAGTTTGTTTTAAATATTATGTAAAATTGTTTTAAAATTTAACAATTTAATGAAATATAAAAGTATTCAACAAGCCGAATATTCGGTATTCGGCGAATCCCTATTAACAGTGCATTAATGCAAATCCCAATGCCACAACTAGTGCTCGCCTCATATCTGAGATTACATGATCAGATTTTTGCAACAGTATTAAAGCAGATGTTAGGATGGAAAAAAAAATTTTTATCTTAATTATTTTATGTTGATAAATAATAATAATAAAAAAATTAAGGTAAACGTTAACATAACACATGTAACACTGACGTTGTCTGTGAGATACACAGGACTCAGATTAGATGTGACTAATAGTGTTTAAATAATTCTCATCCTGAAATCAGTTTTATACAAAAACTTTCAGTAATTATCAAATAAACATGCACTTGTCTCTGATGTATTTATATTAGTTAAGAACTATAGTATAAATTTCTTAAAACTCCAATATGTACTCTAAGGTCTCTAGCATATAGAAGTGTCGCTAACAGAATATTGCCTTCAGCTTTAACCCTAGAATAGTAGACGCTCGTAATTATCATGACTAGTTAATGTTGAAATACCATAGTCGTGCACTATGTCTAGTATTCTAGGGTTAAGAATTGCAGAAATATTTATATTAATTTAGGCAGACAAGACTGTTCCTGAAATTCATCTAAAATAAGATTAGATTTGAAAACTGCAGCAAAAGTTTTACAGAATTTAAAATTTACATTTGTAAACACACATTATTCCGCAATGTCATAAATTTTGTGTCAAACACAAATAGGCAGGTCAAGATTATATTGAGTTTTTATACAAGACTAGAAATATGTATCGTATTAACAAAAAAAAAAAAAAAAAAAAAAAAAAAAAAAGAGAGATCTTATTACCATACCGTTAATACTTTAAATTATACTCATTTTTTGTCATTTATTATGCAGTTTTAAGTTTTCTACATAACGAAAAATAAGTCTGCACACTACTACACGCCCCGAATTTCGCAAAAACGAACGATATAAACAAACACAAAATAACTGTGTGAAACTCTTTCAAGCTAAACCATATTTGCAAATCTGTAGTCATTGGCCCCATTGAGTTTGAATGAAAGCTAGTAAAGAAATGAGATGAAAAGCTTATTACGTAATCTCTTATACAGTCGCAAAATTATATTTTAAGCTGAATCAATTTTTACAAATATATAACCACTAATAACCTTATTAAATTTAATTGTATTAAAACAAAGAAATAAGATGAAATTGTTATTGTACAATGTCTTATGCCGGCGTAAAACTATTTTTCAAGCTAAATCATGTTTTTACAATTCTAAAGCCTAAATGACTTCATTAAAAATTGCGTTGAAACTGTAATAAAATAAATAGAAATGTAATTGTTATTACATAATCTCTTACACCGGCATAAAACTACTTTTCAATCTAAATCACATTTTACAATTCTATGATCATAAATAACCTCATTAAATTGAATGTAACTTTGATAAAACAAATAAACGAGAAGAACCTGTTATTGTACAATCTAATTCGCCGGTATTTAAATGTCTAGTTAAGTTTGATCATATCCTTATTCGAATACTATGCGTGATAAATTCTTCTTTTTGACAAAGTATCAAGATACTTAATTCATTCTTGTTTTATAATGTAAAAGGTGAGTTTAAATTAAAACTTAAACTATTATTTCCGAATTACTTTTATCACATACTCACTGCTGTCGGCGATATTCTTGGTTACGATGAACCACGTGTCCACAAACCGGAAATACTGTTAAATAATACTTCCGATGTTCTCAGCACTAGTCAGCTGTCCTTAAAAAAAAATCAGCTGGTTTCTTAAAACTAGCCAAAATATGTCGCGAATAATTTTAAAATCAAGAAAAATAAAAAATATTGATATTTAATTTTTTTTCAAGTTTTCTATTTTGTCAAAAACAAAAAAAATGCCGGTAAACTTTCAGATCTTCTCGATGACGTTGATCGTGACGTCACTTTTTAATGTCTTCTGCACTGAAGATGGCGACTGCTCCGGGAGGTGTGAATGGAGGTTCTGAAACAGATTTTGGGGATTCTAGGAAGAGGCCATTGGACTCAGAATTAGATATTGGGGCGACTAAAAGATCTCACCATGGCGGAGGTAGCGTATAAATTTTCTAGACCTCCGATGAGCCTCTTTTGCAAAGGCAAATTAATCAATGGGTGTGACGTGGGCTGGACATGCTGTCCGCACATTTCTCGCTGTTCCGTACGGGGTACTGCGACTGCGGTTTGCCCGGATACGTACGTGTTCGTGTGGGTCTAGTGAGGCCGAAGCCTGAAGGCTTGAAACCGGCTGCTAATGTTACTAAAATCTTAGCCTCCAGAAGGATTGAACACCACTCCAGTATTTCTGGAATGTGGCTACGTTTCTCATGATTTAATATGACTAACCTTAACAAATTTTGCTCAAGTAGTGCTTTTAGATGTTAAAATTTTGTTCCTTAAATGTACATTAGTTTAATTTGTAGAGGCGAATCGGGTGACTGCCACATCGTCACAATTTTTTGCATTATTATATTGAGTGTCTAATTTGTTAATTATGGTAAGCTGTATAATTAATTAAAAGTAATTATTTTCTTCCAATTGTTATTGCATATGTTTTCAAGCATGTTTAAATGGATTAAGGGTTACTTTGTTGATTTCTGATTGGTGTAGACTTGTGACTTGGCCATGACTTCCGAAGTGCACTACCATGATCAAGGGCAAGGTGAGTTTTGGTTGAAACAAAAATAGTTATCTTTTATTTATGTTAAGTATATATCTGTAATAAATCATCACATTTTGATTATATATATATCTGCGCTGCGAAAATGCATCACATTATGCATCACATTCCTTCTTGTTTGAACACATTCTGCCACTCCTCCAAAATTTGTGTTTTAAGTAATTTACAAATTGTGTCATCGAAATATTCTATAAAATTTGGATTTCTCGGACCTTTACCGCTTGAGATTTTTTCTGTAATAAAATCTGTGTTTGTTTGTTAATCTGCAAATTCATTTTGCATGGTGTAACAACAGTTACTATCTTTCTATAGCTTATGCAAAATTTTACTTCCTGATTATTGTAATTGAGCAATTTTTTTATTTTAACTTGCACAATTTCTCTCTGTTAAACATGAAGTGGGATTTTTAAGGGTTCTTAAGACTGTTGACATTTTTGTTTAATATGTTTTGAATAATTATACCTTTCTTTTATGCATTGAATTTATCCGAGAGACATTTATATTTATCTGGTTTTATATATCCTGTTATGTATTCGACGAAAATCTCAGTTTATATCTAATGTACATCTTGCATAAACATTTTTTACAATTATGGGGAACTATCATTACACAATGAGAACTGAAGTTTACATCAAGGTTCAATTTTTAAATATTATTTGTTAAAATTAATGAGGTAAAAAATGTGCATGCAAAATATTTATTGGCAACTAACTGATTTTATCATTTTCATTAGGTGTTAATATTTGAATAGAAAACTACTCTTTAATACTGCCTATTCAAATCAATCTTTGCTGTGTGGATATATGCCACAATTCTTTCATTAATTGAAGCGCATTTTCTTTTTAAATTATAATTCTTTTTGTGGTTTTATTATGCCTTTTTAAATATTCTAAGTAATAATACTTGAATTTATCTTAATTTTTAGTATTTAATTATGAATAATTTATCATTGCATTATGTTTATTCATTTCATATATTTGTGGCTAAGTTGAGAATAAAACTTTGATTTACTTTGACAATAGTGAAATATGTTACTACATTATATACCCCAATGATTAGATGAATTAATACATATATTTATCCATTAGCTTCAAATTTGAACATTTTTCCCTCCATCATAGTTCTTCGAATGTTTAATGTATGTAATCATGTATGATTTTTAACATTTACTTGGCTGTTGAATTTTCAGTATGTTTAACTGATTGTTTTTGAAAAACAAAAAATGTAATTTTTTTATGTATTCTTTTTACAAACACAATCCTGAAAAGAAAAAAAAAAAAACAAGATTTTAATAATTTTTAATAGCATTTTCTAATCTTTCAGTATAAATTATTTTTAATCGGTATTTTATGTATTCATTTTACATTTAAAATTAATAAGCTTTATTTTAAACGCTGCTTTAATGGATGACGATTTTTTTTATTATCAATGTATATATTTTTATTATTAAAGTAACCTACATGGAGGAAAAAAATACTTTTAATTTTGCTGATAAAATCGACCGATTCCTTTAACCAGTGATTCATTTAAGCGGCGGCTAGTGTAATGCAAAGTTATCTATATTTTGTCTAAATTCGTTATCAATTTACGAAAGTGAATATAAAATTAAGTGGCATTGAAAATATTGCTTATTTCTCTTTTTTAATTTCCATTAAAAAAATAACAGCATTCAATTTAAACATAACAAAAAAAAAAAAAAAAAAAAAAAGATAATCGCCTTTTTAAATTAATCGTGAGCGTCAGTTTTTGTCTTTTAATAAATCCGAAAAATCTAGTATATGGCACAAACATTATGTTTCTATCTCTGTTTTCATTAGTAAAAGCGACCATATCGTTTAACCGGCAACTCAAACGAACGGCGATTAATGTTTTATTTCCAATTGAAAAGTTCCTATTTTTTAACTATGTTCATGATTTCAGGTTTTTACGATAAGATTAATTTAAGAAAGCATTCAATTATATTAACGATTCGTGTAAGCGGCATTGACTGCACTTTAGAGATTGTCCTGATACAGAGAATATGTTAATACTGAATGTAATATTTTTTCTTTTATATTTTTTCTTAATCAAAATTCTTACTTCCTGTATTTGGACCCCTCCCCCACATGCACATACACTCCTCCCCTCAAAAAATCGCGATATAATACAAAATTAGAATTAAGTATAATCCCATTTTTCCTGCTCTTACAGTCAAATAGCTTGGATTTAGTACCGCGATAACGTTTACATTTAATTAGGAGAAATGCTTTCCGTATTTTTAAAGTCATTTTACATAAAAATTTACTATTGTCTATTATTAAAAAAAAAAAAAAAAATCTGTGAAAAAATTGAGTCTGATAATACACACACACACACACACATTTTTATTAACCTCTTAATTCCCTATTTACCTACCTAATAACTTGAATTGGATTTCGCGGTGACGTTTACAGTCATTTAAAGATAATTCTTTTGGAATTTTAAGAGCTGTTTTTATATATCTTCCTATTGTCTATTTAAAAGATAAAAATTGACTTGGGTCTAGTAAGAAATAATCCCATTTTTTCCACTCTTAATCCTTGTTAATTACGGCCTGATAACTTGAATTGGACGCCGCGATGACTATAATTTGAAGAAATATTTTTGCGATCTTGAAAGCTATTTTTATATAAAAATTAACTACCTATTGTGTCGATATAAGACCGGTACTATGCAAAATTTTTAAATCTAATACAGTCTTCTCTGCTCTGAATCCTTGTCTCCTCCGGCCTAATAACTTGAATTGTAAAACGCGCTGACGCCTACATTTGAAAAGAGAATTTTCTTGGCGTGTATAAAAATTTCCGTAATAAAATTTATTAAGTACTTATGCGAAATCGAATATTTTACAATTTAAAATACCGCCGAAATACAACGTAAAAAAATATCCGATGCATACATATATCCATCGGTATGTCACCGATTTTGGCGAGGAATTACTTTTCAACAACAAATATTCACAATGTACAAAAACGAATATGCCGTTTTCTATGCGCGAGAAAACTAGTTTTTCCGTGCTCTCCGAAGGTTTTAAACCCCCATAAATCCCCCCTTTCTTTTGCTCCATTATACAAACGAAACTTCTAAATCACCTTTTTACACAATATTGAATTTAACTAATTTTTCTAGAAACTCATCTTGACGTCGTAGCTGATATATAACGGCTGATAAAATCGCCTTTTTATGTCGAATTTGCATGTTTGTTTTTTTCTTTAAATCATCTTAAATGTCTGGGGGGGAAACACTTAATACCTAGAAGTTTTGTTGTTGATAAACACAAAAATATTACCGTATATCTTCTAAATAAATTCCTCTAAAGGATCCAAGTTATTCCTGCAATGTTCAGGTTATAACCGATCCGAAATCCCACACACTTCAAACCTAAAACGGAGTACAAAGAAAATTGACCCACATTGGTGGAAAAATGATGGAAAAAAAGTCAATAATTACCCCCAACAATTATCAAGAAAAATGAATATATATGGTCATTCAAATTAAAGTATATAGTTTTCCATCGTGAACAATATTCTGGACTTACTTCAGGAAAAAAAAAAAAAAAAATCTGGTCAGTATGAACCGCAAAAATCTGTGCCCCGCCATCCCCCGCCCCCCCCCCCTCCCTCAAAGAAGAAAAAAAAAAATCGACCCGATCCGCAATGAAAAAATTTAACGCCGAACCGCCGCGCGAGATATCATTTTAGCTGGTGATAGTTAATCTCGAGTGGCTTCTCCCGAACGTCGGCTCAGGGAAGGATAAAATCGGGTTACCCGAGACCATGTATATTAAAATACGGACCTGCTTAACTGACATCAGGCTTCCGATTTTATGACATTTATGTCTGAAATTTCCGATACGTTATTTATCCGTAATATTTGTCAAAGGGCATTACCCCAACCAGAGTCCTGCGCGGGTCGGGTTGTACCCGACCCGAATCCGGACATTCCATTTTAAGTCAACTCTACCCGAACCCGCAAAAATAATTTTTGGTAACCCCCGACCCGAACCCACGATGTAAAAAAAGTAAATCACGTTTTAATGCCACTATGAAACGTAATCTACAATTGTATCTCTAATACAATTTTTATGTTTTACATAGAAGAATGAACAAATTTATATTCTTTAACATTCAAATATAGTAAAACCTCTGAGCACCTTGGGATCGTTGAATAGTCAAACATCGGGTCGGGTTATCCCAAATTTTGTTTTTTCGACTCGGAATGAATCTAATTTTTTTTCTGTTCGGGTTCACATTACAAGAATTCTTTCGGGCCATCTATAGGTTTTTTATTGCATTCGTTATAATCCTTATACCAGTAGTTGAAAAAGTATGTTTATATTAACTTCCAGAAACGAATTCTAAGACTAGACAAAACAGACAGGCACGCATTTCGTTTTTGTGAAACTTTGATCTGCGTTTTATATAGACTTTTAACATGAAAAAATATTTTGGACATTCTTTTAAAAAATCTGTTCAACCCGACCCGCAAAAGTCAAAAAGCCAACCCGGAACCGACCCGAACCCGAAACAATGAAAGCCAACTGACCCGCAACAAAAAAAGTTGAAGTCAACCCGACCCGAACCCGACTTACAGCGGCAAAATATAGCACCTTGGGTTCGGGTAAAAGCGGGTAACCCGACCCGATGCAGGACTCTAACCCCAACAGCGGCTGAGAGGTTCTCCTCTCAAAGCTAGTAGACGGGAGGTGCTGGGTTCGAACCCATGTCGCGTTCGTCGACCTAAACGCTCAAAGTTTTCCGTAGTTTTATTCGATCCTTGCCGTAAATATGGGTTAAAACAACTTAAAAAGACCTCCACGGAAGGCTCCTCCCTCGACCTATATTCATGGCGGACCCAAACAAACACGCACATCACCGGCCAGAATAGCAATTCCAATTAAGTGGGAAGGGATGAGTGGGAAAGTAACTTTGCAGCACTTTTATAAGTTTGGTTATTTGTAACATTTGAACCAGAAGGAAGGATAGGGGGAGACTGTTCACTCTTGAAGAGTAAGGTGATAAAAAAAAATGCCTGTCTGTACTTGAAAAATGACATGTTAATTATTTGTAAACCGAATTTTCTCCCCGATTTCCTGAATTTTACTGTATTTCATGCATTATTTCAATAATGTTTTCGTGACTTTTGATATCTTTTTTTTTTCTAATGAAATTTTAAATATGTTTGTAATAAGTGCAGTGGAACCTTAATAGCTCGATACGTCTTAGAAGTCGGGAGACGTGTCGATTTAGCATAGTTTCTACACCAGTTCATCCTTTGAAAACTCTTTTAAAAGTATTTTTTATTTCTGTTAAACATTAAAAATATAAATTGAATATTATAAAATTGTTAGACGGCTAAACAGTACCATTTAATGAGATTTTTGATTTACTTTTAAAAAGTTAAGTGAAACGCATAACAAAACTAAAATTTTAGTTACCCCCTAAAAAATATTTCCAAAAAGTTATTTAACATTATTTCAGATTTCTGTGTATGGAGGCAGCAGCGTGTAACTTTAGCTTTTAGTGCATTGTAAGTTCGGTTACGCATGCATTTCGTCTTCTGTGAATGAAATTTGAGAGTTCTCTCTCAGAAATAAAGATTTTATTTTAATCCTCTAAAGTCACTTGAAACTAGGTTGCCAGCAACTAACAAATTCATCCGAATGAAATCGTTTGCAGCACCACAGTAACTCTTTTGGGATTAAGGGCGATTTTTAGACCCCCACTGATCAACTGTGCATCAGTAGTCATAACTACCGGCGCCGATAAATCGTCCAATTTGACCGGAGCCTGGTCCCGAGGCACCGCTCGCACCATCCTTGCTGCTGTTCTAGACGTTTCGTAGACCAGTTAAACGGATTTCTGTTAAAACGTGTTCAATTTGCGATTTTCCCTTAACATGAGTCAACACTGTGACGACTAAGAATAAATACCAGTGTTGAATTTGGGGATGGACGGGGGGGGGGGGCATTCCCCCTGGAGCAATAAGATGACCTCCCGGAGGGTTTGAGATTTTGTTTTCAATGGTCAAAAAGTGCAATTTCCCCCGCCCCTGGAACTCTATAATCATTCCCCCTGGAGCCACAGAAATCCCTCCCAGAGAAAAGTGTATGAATTCAACAGTGATAAATACGTATTCAGTTGCCGCGATAACGAGTTATAGCGGTTCCATTGCACTTAAAAGTACTTTAGTACATAATTTTCATTTTCTTACTGCTCATATGATTTTTATCATTTATTTTTTCACCATTTCATTACTTATATTTCATTATTTTGTCTTTTATTTCGTTATTTCATGTTTCCTTTTTTTTTTTTTTTCTTATGCCATTTAACCAAACTCACTATTTTTTCTCCTTATGATTTTCAGGAAATGTAAATATACAGCATCGAAAATGACCATAAAATAATATGCCAGAAATGCTTAAATTATGGAAAATTATATGCCGGGCAAAAATATTTTGATGAATTATTTGACGTGGAAACTTTGATGTACTTACATCACAGATGAACATAAAGAAAATTATTTGATATGCAACCAGATTTTGGAAGAATCGCCATTATTTGTTAGTGAAAATGTTCTGGGTCTTCATATTTAATTTTTAAACATACTTAAGAGTTCTCCCTAGATTTTTTTCGATGCCGGGTGGTGGTGGGAAAAAACTTGCGGGCGGGAGCTTGTGTGCTGAACACGATTACCATAAAATCCCGTAGCCGTACGTACGCATAAAAATAATTTTTAAAAGTACAGTGGTAAATTTTTTTACCCAAGTGATTTTTTTAATTGTCGGTGCGGCACCCACTGAAATTACTCTAGGGAGAACTTCTTTTGTTTTACATTTTAGATATTTGAAGTATAAATGCAGCTGAGAGTGAATTAATAAAAACTGTAACCATGAATTGTTGGTTTTATTAACTACTTATTTGACACCCGTATTAGACACGGGTAAATTGTTCTTACAAAAACCGGCTTGCCCGAACGTAGAACGTTCATCGTTATAAATAAACTTAATATTGTTAATTTAAAAGAGCAAGTGTAATTTTTGGTACATTCATTCGTAAATTTCGCATTTCATAAAATTTGAATATATTCTTATCAGGGTGTGAATAACTATTTCTATTTTTCCATAAAGGCGAAAGGTCTTTTAGAAAATCCTATAAAGTTGGCGTTTTAAGTTTAAGCTGGGAATATACATCTTCAGGAAGTTATCTAATTGTAGAAACATCCCATTTACCGAGAAATGAAAAACACTGTTCGATTCTTAGGCATGTTAACAGTACACTTTAACTTTCATCCGTATATTGATTCTTTACAAAGCTGGAGGCCGCGACAAGATCTGGATTAGTGTTTTATTCAAAATATGTACTAGAAATTTTGAAAAAAATCTTTATAAATTCTCGAAATGCCCGATATTAAACAAAGGAAAGGCCACTATTAAACATTTGTGTTAGGAATGTTGGCAAAACTAAATACGATGCGCCGTCTGTGGTATGACACATTCATTCAGAAATACGTGAATACACTACGACCGGCGCGCCGTGTGACAGTTAATGTGTTAAGGGTCTACTTCACTCACGCGAAAACACCCACTCGCTAATGTTACTCCTATGAGAATTTTTTAAAAATATCTCGTTTGCATTTTCATATTTTTAAATGATTTTTATAGCTGAGTTCGATCTCTGCAAATGCCATTTAATTTTTCGATTTCACTTGCAGGGTTTTTTTTTTTATGAGAATACTTTCACTTTCGAAACTGGTTCCTAAAGTAAAAGTGTCCTCATCTAAAGTCAAAAATGACCTTTGTAGAGATCGCAAGGCAAAAAATTACAAAAATATGGATATGCAAACGCGATATTAAAAAGAAAAAAAAATCCATATGATTAACATTCACTTGCGAGTTTTTTCGCGTGAGTGAAGTATCCTCTTAAGTAGGTATTGTCTTCAAATTTCATGCATTAATGCACAAAAATCAGTTCGTGAGCGTATCTGAAAGTGTCCCGTATTGAACATAAAAATTTCACCTTAGTAATTCCGATTAGAAAAAAAGAAAACTACTAAGAACTAACTTTACGAAAGGAGGTGGGGGGATAGGGACTGTTATTTTTCTGAGCAGAAATCTTTTTAAAATCTCACAGGCTATGGTTATTATTTATATTTCGATTTAAAATGGGATAAAGTATTATTTTGGATTAAAGGAAAATAAAATATTTCCTGATGTCGAAAAAATAAAGTTTGGTAAATACATTTTTATTTTTTATCTGATAATTGCCGTGAATTATATCCCAGTTTTCCCCTAATAGTTTTTTGCAGTCACAATCTGATCTTGCGAAAAGGGGGAAAAAACTGATAATTTTCTGCGCAGAAAACAATTTACTTCTTTATAATATAAGAGGCAAATAGTAAATGGAATTTATATTTTGGAATGATTATATTCCTATATTTAAAGTTATAATGGAAAAAAGTAAAATTTTGGATTAAGGGGCTGGCCAATCAGCTCCCGATTT
Organism: Maratus speciosus; assembly: GCA_963932465.1. Lineage (NCBI taxonomy): Eukaryota > Metazoa > Arthropoda > Arachnida > Araneae > Salticidae > Maratus > Maratus speciosus. Next base: position 487,499,536 of record OZ010796.1, on the reverse strand, counting down.
CGTCTCACTAATGTAAAGTCTATGGGCATTTGATGCATTCGTATATTTAAAATATCTCCTCGGGAAATTAATATTTTTAACTTCTATTTTTTGTGTACACTTCCAAAAAGATGACTCTTCTTAGTTCTCAAAATATTTCTAAAGTATAGACTTAATTTTATATGAAGTGTTAAAATCTTACTCACAGTTCGCCCGCTTTTAACACACAAAATATTCAATACAGCATAGACTTTTGAAACATTTTGAAAACTAAGAAAAAAAAGAGACATCCTTTGAGAAGAGTACACAGAAAAAAGATGTTAAAAATATGAATTTCCCGCGAAGATATTTTAAATATACGATAGCATCAAAAATCCATAACTTAAGAGGCTACTTCAGTCAAACGAAAAGACCCGTTCGCTAATGCTAATCCTATGGAAGAAATTTATAAAGATATCTCGGTCGTATTTCAATATTTTTAAATGATTTCTTTTGCTTTGAATAGTTGAGATCGATCTGTACAAAGGCCGTTGTTTACTTTTTCGATTTTGTTTACAGGTATTTCTTATGAGGTCACTTTCATTTTTGCAACCTGTTTCGAAAGTAAAAGCATCCTCATAAAAAAATATCTGCAATCAAAATCGAAAAAGTAAAAAAACGGCCTGCATACAGATTGATCTCAACTTTTCAATGCAAAAGAAATCATTTAAAAATATTGAAATGCGACCGAGATATCTTTATAAACTTCTTCCATAGGATTAGCATTAGCAAATGCGTCTTTTCATTTGACTGAAGTAGCCTCTTAACATTACGGAGGAGAATTTCGAAGCAGAGTGACCAGCCCCCTTAAAGAAGATAAACAAAATTTTCTGGTACAGAAAAATTAAAGTTTGGTAAATTTTATAAATATATATTTTTAAATCTGATAATTGCTGTGAACTAATCTTATCTTGCGAAAGGGGGAGAACCTGAATTTTTTTGAGCAGATTTTTTTTTTTTTTTTTTTTTTTTTTTTTTTTAACAGGCAAATGATGAATAGAGCTTATATTTTGAATTATTGCCTTCTTATATTTACAGTTATAATGGGAAAAAGTATTATTTTGAATTTACAACAAAAAAAATCCCGATACAGAAAAATTGAAGGTTGGTAATTTGTTTTAAATCTTTTTTTAATCAGATAATTGCTATAAATTACACATAGGGAGGGGGGGGGGGGATGGGTAACGTGGCCAGTGAGAGCAAAGTGGTTGAGTTTTTTCCGCTGTATAGTGTCTAGATGTCTGCACGGGCCCTGGCTTGGCTTGAGGTACGTACTCGCGCAAAATGAAGGGAAATTTTCCGCCGGGCCGGCGGATTAGACAATTTTTTTTAACGGGCCGATAAAAAGTAAACGGGCCGGGTCGAGCAGATGAAAAAATTCGGCCCGATATAAAATTTAAAAGTATCAAACTAAACCAATAAAATGTGAACAATTTTCAATGGACTTGACTGAGATAAGTATGACTGATAAGTATAAATATTCTACACGAACCAGTGCTAGATTGACATCAATACTAAAATATAACATGTCCAGCGTTAGAGAACGACACTGTCAGTCGCTTAATGTCTGAATCTGGGCTTAATTATTCCAGCAGATCCGGCCCAAGATCAGGCTTACATTTTCTCTCTACATACTGGGCTTATGTAACGGTCCGGGACTGATGCAATTCTGCATTCTATGTCTTGCGAACATGTAGTATTCTATAATGTTAAAATTTTTAATAAAATATGTATGCAGTATTCTATAAAAAAAAAATCTTAATTGTATGTTAAGAAAAATCGGTATTTTCTGTGAAAATTGGGTCTGGTCTAATTTCATAAACTTTTGCACGGGCCAGACCCGGGCTGGGCTTTTTTTTATCGGGCTGGGCCGGGACAAGATAGCTATCATTCGGTAAGGCCCAGGCAGACCTCTACAGTGTCCCCGCTACGCAGGAACTGGGCGAAACAGTAGTCACGTATGCTGGGATATAGTCCAGGAGACATGTACATTTTACCTTGCAAAAGGTCGGGTAGAAGATTTTTTTTTTCTAATTTGTTTATAATGATGCCAACATGGAAAAACCAAGTTTTCTAGCAAAATTTCTTAAGGCTAAATTTTCTGTGGCCGAAAAAACACAAAATTTTGGGACATTTTTTGATTTTTTGGAAATATATCGAGACTCGTTGCCATAGCATATTATTTGTCAGTTACAATATTAAAGAGGATACAATTCTCTACAACTTTCATATTTACAGCTTTTTTTTATACACTCAATAGCTTATCAATATATTTTTATACACTCAATAGCGCAGTACGCTATTTCAAAAATTGGACAATTTTTTCAATTTTCTTAAAAACTGTGAAAAAGTAGTTTTGCCGCGATTATTCAAATGTTCCCCGCGGATTTAATTGTGTATGTCGACTTCAAAAAATTGATAGCAGTAAATTATTTATTATTTGAACACTCACGTCTTTATTTTCATCTGAACAGACAATTTATATGCAATAAATTTATGTAATTTTAAAAGTAGGGCAGAGCAAGTAGCAAAAGTAGGCTAAATATGATGAATGAGACAATTTTCATATTTACAGTAACTTTAAGTGTATACAATGTTAACTTCAAAGAATTGTTTAAAAGAATTTTTCATTCTCTAGTAACTTATTGGCACGATAGTTTCAATTAAAGAAGATTTCTTGCTTAATTTTAATAAATTTTATAATTTTAATAATTTTTATAATGCATACATATTTTTCCAGGTATCAATGGAATAGGTGGGTCATTTTCAAAATCGGTCCATGTTTTGGAATAACAAAATCAAATTTCTAGAAATAATCAGAAAGTTTTAATTGTTTGTACATAATTACCTTACCTCATAAGCATTTAATATACAAGCATCAGCAGAGACCAAATTGCTAATTTAACGTTTGAAAACTAATTTTTAAATTTTAATGCACTTGGCATAATGACATAAGTGACCACGGTAATGACAAATTAAGCAAAATATTTTTTTCACCCGGCATAAATGGCAGCCATTATATATTCTGTCCCATACAATGATTTTCTATTTCTCATATAATGAAAGCAGATTAAGAAATAAAAATTCATTTAATTATCAATTAGAATTGGGTACGGTAATGACTTACAAATGAATACTCACCAAAAATTGTCTTTGCTTGTTTATTGAAACTATAAAACTATTTACTCTGTTCACCTAAACCTGATAACAAGTTGACTTTTAAGGAGTACTTTTGCCTTGATAAAAAGGCATGTGCTGTCCTCTAAAAAAAAATCCAGAGGAACTTTTTGTCAGAAGCATGGCAATGACACTCTTTCTTGGGACACGGTTTAAAAAAATTAAGAATTATAGATAAGTTTAATTAATGAAAATAAATATTTCTTTAATTAGTAGCATCGTAATAAATAAAAATGTATAAAAAAAAATTATTACCATCTGTTTTAAATAGAACTTTGTCAAATCTTTACCTAATAAATTGCTTGTTGGGACAACCTACGGTAATGATATTTTGACTACGAAAGAATATATTTCTTATTTTTAAATTTTTTTATAAATATCTGTAAATTATCATTAAAAAGACATGCTAGTTAAAATGCAATAATTATGATCTTTAACTAATTTTCTGTGTAAATCTGAAAGGACAGTAAAACATGACAATTTTTTTTTTGAAAATCACCCAGGTATGAAAATTTGCGAAAAACATATTTTATTCCTCACTACAATGGTATATTTTATTTACCAATTATTGTTAACGTATGTTTTAATGTTTTACTGTTTTAAAGATAGCAAATATTGAATTGTAGTTCCATATAAAAGGGGGCACTGAAAAGATAAATATCCTTTATGAAAGAAATAATTTTACCTTATTAAATAGCTACGATAAGAATGACACCAGATTATTTTACTAACTAATGTTATGCATTTATATCTTGTAAAATTTATAAATTCTGTTAATAAAATATTTGAGATCACTAGTTTTATAAAAAAAAATATTTAAAATATTAGTTTTAAAACATATTGTCAATTTTTTTCCACGTATATCAATAAATATAGCAAGAGATTATAACATTTTAGCATGCAAAAATATGTAAAACTTAAAGATTATCTATTAATTGCTTTAAAGCTCAAACAGGATACTTTAAATTTCAGAACGGGTTCAAAAAGAGTTTTCCAAAAATGAGTGTCCGAATGTATTAAAAAAACTAAACAACCAAACCCGAAAAAGTACAAAAGCCACAACATATTAGATATTGATCTCAGGTATCCCATGAAAAAAAAAAATATTTAAAAGTAACAAAATGCGAGCGAGATATTTGTCAAGAACGCTAACACGGGTTTAATATTACCTTGCAAATGTCTTCGTGGGACTAATTTAGTCCCATAATTCATATAACTGTGACTTTAAATGCCTCAATACGACAACTACCGTAAAATCTTTAAAAATGAAATCTGTATATACGGAATTCAGTCTTTAAAGAAAAAGTATATATTTTTTCAAGAGAGAGAATATGAACAATTATACCTGCTAAGTTGGAAACCTGTTTAAAGCGGAATGTATTTCGGTTCATTTCGGTACGGTTTTCAAGGTTTTAATGAATCAATATTTGGCAAAGCTGATTACGTAGTTCAGCGTTACGTATTTAATGCTTACGCACTTAAAATTTTCAAAATCCGGCTATTGGAGATTTATTATTATTCCCGTAGTAAATTTTCTTTTTTAAAGAGGGGAGGAGGTGCCAAAATCCATGTTTGCCACGGGTGCAAAAAGGGCTAGTTTTAGCCCTGAAACACATAATTTACTGCTACTAATATATAGAAGTTGACATACACGATTAAATCCGTAGTAAACATTTGAATAATCGGGGTAGAACTGCGTTTTTCACGGTTTTTAAGAAAATTGAAAAAATTGTCCTATTTTTGAAATAGCGTACTGCGCTTGCTATTGAGTGTATAAAAAAGTTGTAAATATGAAAGTTGTAGAGAATTGTATCCTTTTTAACATTGTAATTGACAAATAATATGCTGCGGTAACGGGTCTCGAGATATTAAAAAAAAAAAAAAAGTCCCAAAATTTTCTTGTGTTTTGGGCACAGAAAATTTAGCCTTAAGAAATTTTGTTAGAAAACTTGGTTTTTCCATGTTGGCATCATTATAAACAATTCAGAAAAAAAATCTTCTACCCGACCTTTTGCAAGATAACCCCCCTTTTTTTGGTACATTTCCCCTGGACTAATAGTATTGTCTGCGATTTTGAAGCGGAAGGCTACATTTTGCTAGTTCTGAACTCATTTTATTGTCTTTTCGCATTTTTTATTTTTGACAAATGGTACAATTTCTTGATTATAGCTAAATGACATGTAGTTTTATTTGCTCTTATGATATTAGATCAGTGTTAAATAACCTTTTAAATAACGTGTGTTTGAAAACGCTAAGTCACAGTTTTTGGAATGTCGCCATCCCGGGCAAAATGGCCACAAAGAGATCCGGCAAAATGGCTAGATGGGTACTTTACTCGGAAACTTTTTTATTCATTTTTCATAACAAAAGACAGTAAACTGTCTAAGGCGGAATGGATTGGGACCGCGGAAATTTTCCGTAGTAGACAATATTCCGCCTTAGACAAATTTTACTCTGTCTATGGATTTGCAGGCACTTAAAAATCTTTACAAGTTAGACAGATTTCCGTCTTACACAGTCTGCTTTACAGAGAGTTTACTGTACTACTTAAAAGTACTTTCTTTTGAAAGAAAGAAGACAGATCGTGCGAAAAATTCTACAGAGAACTTCTGGTTTACTCTCGACATTTGCAGTCTTCATATCTGCTATTATATTACTCCATTCGTCATATTAATACTCGTTACTGTTCCCTTTATCTGTAACGATTTAACACTTAAAATATTGGAAAACATATAACTTTCTCGTAATGTGTGTTACTTTAATTAGCTTGTGCCGATTAAATATACATCCTGAATCAGTTGTTGATTTACCTATGCTGTCCACTTTACTCAACCTAGGCTGTCAATGTGGCCATTTTCTAGTTTATTTTAAAGTAAACTGTACATTTTAAAATTAAACAAAAAAAAAAAGTAAAATAGCAATTGAAACTAAAGTTATTATAGTTACGATTGTTATTTGTTTCTAGAATTTTACTGATTTAAAAAATAAACTGGGGCTATACGATCCGTGAAGGTTCTGGACCTACAATGCCGATCCCTATTTTCTTGAACCTAGCTCTCGAGGTGCTAATAGCATATGCCCTGCCAGGTGGTCAGCCTAACGCGGGACCCTCGGTGTTGAGTACCATGCTTGTTTGGGAACTAATTTTATCGATCCCGGGGTGATGGAAGGCTGATTACCGATTTTTTTTTAAAAAATCATAAAAATTAATCAAACCTTAGAGAGTGTGGGCACTTTACCTTTCCTTCCCCTAATTATGCAGAACTATCTCGTTAAAAAATCTATATTTTTGGTAGTAAATTGCTGTAAAAAACGGATACCTGTTTCATTAACCCGTTTAAATTTATTTTCGTATCAATGTAAAATTCCGTGGAATATTTGGTTAATTTTGAAATAGCCGAGAAAAAGTCGTCATGAAACACTCATACCAGTGTATAATTCGACGATTTCTGATTTGAAAGGGAGGAGAGGTTTATTTTGATAAACATGGAAATAACCTTGATCTGACGGAAATCTGTGAAAATAATATTTGTATAAATAATTTTGTACTTATGTAAGAATAATGTACCGTATGTTCCGGTGCATAACGCACATTTTTTAAACAAGAAAACTCATAAAAAGTTTATAGGTGCGCGTAATACGCCGGGTATAAAAATAAGCGTAACCCATTGAGGGGCGGAGGGATATACCCACTTAATTTTAATCAAAATTTGCACCAGAATCTTTTAAATTTCACTTTTATAACTTTGGTAATTTTTTACCAATATAAACAGTGAAGTTCATAGCGATAAAGTGTCTCATTTGAACCGATACAACTCAAATCAATGATGTAATGTTGAAAATTTCCGAAGAAACAAGATTTTTGGAATACAGAGTTTCGGTCCGGCCGAATTTTCGGCAGCATTTTCACCGAATCTCCGGTTTGGGAACGAAACCGAATTTTCGGTCGATTCCTAATGCTATTTGTTTGCTGTTCATTTATCTGAAACCAGTGAAACTTAATACAGTAAAACCTGTCTAAACAGAGCCTGTCTGTAACGGAAATGTTTTATGGTCCTGCCGAAAGGAATATCATATAAATCTGCTTGCTAAGACGGAAACCTGTCTAAAAAACAATATATTCATTCCCTAGATATTCTGTTTTTACACGTTTTAATGTAATTAGTAAAACCTGGGATAACGGAAGCTGTTTATAACTGAATCCTATATTCAACGAAAAAATTTCATAGTCTCTACCAAGGTTGCCATTTTGGCCTCCATTTTTATCCCGAAATTTCGACATAAGACCGGAATTATTTGAAGAATTTTTACTTTAAGTTATCAAGAAAAGTCTGACATGAAATAAATCTGAAAATACATTTTGCGTTTTCTGGTGTGAATCGGATTTTTTTTTAAATGAAAGTGGAGCCCAAACTGGCAACCCTGGTCCTTACTGAAGGAATATCGCACAAGTTATAATCGCTCAATCGGAAACTTCTAAGAAACTGAATTTTGTTTTGGTCCCTAGTGCTAGTGTTTTCGCAGATTTTACTGTGTAAGATTATCTTTATTTCGTGCAGTAAAACCTACTAAGGGAGAATCTCAAATGATGGAGAAAGATTCCGTTTTAGTCAGGTTTCCGTCTTGGAAGGTATAGTTTTCTATTGTTTCTTCCATAGTGGTTATAGACTTACGTTTAAATCAGGATTCTGTTATAGACAGGTTCCGTTTTCAAAGAATTTACTGTATTTTTTATGTCCCCGATTTAGTGGAAACCGCTTTCACCGGCAACAATACTCATGAAGGTTTCTTTGCACAGAATAGAAATGTGTGGTTCAAAAGTGGCACAACTCAAAAATTGGGTTTTTTGAGTTATGGATGCCATTGTACTTGGTTTTTACGCTTCTACCAATCACCTAAAGTGCCAGATAGTGCACTGAAAATCCAGCCACCAGGTAGCGGTTGCGTTTGCAAGATGGCCATTTACCCATCCACAGTCTGGAAACAGTTTTTCGCATTTCCTGAAAAACGAAGTTTTTTGAGTTATGCCACTTTTGAAGCAAGGGTGCGATATACGAAGAAAATCCCCCCCCCCCCCCCGAGAAAAAATAGCCTCAGGTTTCAGGTGCGTGTTATTCGCCAGATCGCAATGCACGTCGGAATATTCTAAACGCATGGTAACTCGCCTTGTGAAAATCCGTTAAACGCAGTTGATTTTGAAGAAAATATTACTTTTTGTTGTTATATTAAAAGGGGAGGAAATGATTTTAATTTAGAGACTATTAACAGCTAATTTTCTCTCTTACTAGTTTACATGTCGTTTTTAGTGATCAAATTTTTTTTCCGCTTGTAACAGTGATTTCGCGGATTTAGGTAGATTTCGTATGAAATACTACCTATTGGAATCTCTCCTATGTTGGAATTACGGAAAAAGTTTTGCAGGTCTAAACCGATCATGACCCCCCTAGAACCCGAAACCACCCCAGTAAAAAACTATATGTATCTATTTATATATCACTTTTTTATGGACACGATAACTTCCATAATTCTGCACAAATCTTTTCCAAACTGACACAAAATCAAGGGGCATAAACTCTCGGTCAAGTTCGTTAATGGGCAAAATCGGACCAAAGGGATGGAAATAGGGAGGGGTTTTGGGAAAAACGAAAAACCCCATAACTTCTTGATTATAATACATATCGACTCAGTTTAAAGTTATTATTACTTCTAAAAATGGGTCAAATTTATGTATCGCAGATTTTTGATAAAACTAAAAAAGGGCTCAAGGAGCGAAAAAAAATAGGGTTTTGGGGAGAAAAAAATTCATAACTTCGTCAGTTCTCAAGATATCAAACCCAATTAAATTTATTATAAATTGTCTTAATATTATCTACAACTTTTATATTGACGACTTTTGATAGGGCCAATTCTTACCCCCCCCCCCAAAAAAAAAGGAAAGAAAACAGAACAAAAAAGGGGGAGTTGATGAAGAAAAAAATCCACAAATTCGTCAATTCACAAGATATCACATCCTCATGAATTTATTATGTATCTTCTTAACATTAGCTACACCTTTTATATTGACAAATTTTTGATAGGACCAATTCTTGCCGCAAAAACATTGAAAATGCACAAAGGTTGAAGAAAAAAATATTGTATTACTCAAATCCAAACGGCTTATTTTCTGACTCATTTTTAAATTCATTTTGCTTTCAAACGCATTCGTTTGGTAGGTTCTCTTATTCAGAAACTGTATAATGTGCTATGGTCAGATTTTCTGTAGAGGCAGAATATATTTTTAAAAATGATGTCAAAGTGGTAATTTTGAAGTGAATTTCTCGAAGCGATTGTGTTGGAAACGAAAAATATGGTCCTGCTGAGAAAATGATTGTTTGCAAATCAAGTTCCAATTAATTGAACGAAAAATAAAAACATAGGTCGCCTATAAGTCTCTTTAAAAAATCACATCAGAAAGTTTCATGTTTTTCCTTTTAAAAATGAATGAAAATGTGCCAGAAAATTTCGAGTTGTTGAACATGGAAAAATATTTTTTGAATACTGCCTTAACATGATTCTGATAAAACCAGCTGTTATATAAAAATGAAATTAAAAACTCGTCAAAAGCGGCCATATAAAATTGTTAAAGTGGGTTTATCTCTAATCATGATTTAGTTTTTTTGGCGAAATTAGTACTTAACTTCGAAATCTACCTGCGCCTTTAGGCCGAGCCGGCAGGGATTTTTATACCTTGATCGTAACGTGCAATAGTCTTATATCGGAAAATTAACATTTTGCGCTAGATTTGCACATATATATATTTTTAGTGCGTGTAAAATATAGTTTTAAATCGTAAAAGTATTGCGTGGCGTGCACTGTGTCAACGAATGTTTTTACTCCAAATTTCCATCCTACCCCTCCGGAAATGTCAATTCATTTTGATATTTTATCTCATCATTTATTGGTCGGAGTTCTACGGAACTCTAGGATTATCGAATCTCAAGGGAAAGTGAATGTTATTCGTTATAACCGGTTTCATTAGAACATGTGATTTGCATTGATTTTTAATAAGTTCGACGTATCCAATTCTTCGATTTAACTGGATGCATATTATCCGGATTCTTCTGCACTATTAATAAAAAGGCTATTATATTGGAGGTAGTCTTGAATATGCATAATATTTTAAGGTTTCCGCAAGGTTTTGAAAGTTAAACAACGCTGTTTTATGGTATCATTTCGAAGCTTTTCTTTTAAACTTTATTTTAGATTACATGTCCTGTATAGTATATATTATGTCGTGCATTGATTTCGAAAAATTAAACATTGCTTGAAAGTTATGATTAAAGCCCAAAAACTTTTAAATGATATGTAACAAGAACGAACATCATTTATCAGGCATAGTTTATGAAACACTTTCAACACTAAACAGAATATTATTAAGAAATAAGGGCGATGGTCCCAAATGTGGCCACTTAATTTTAATTCGAAACTGCAAAACCGTCACCCAGAATATTTTAATAAAAGTTTGCTTTTATAATGAACGTGAAGAAAGGAAAATATATATTTAGTAAGGAACTAGTTTGTAAATTCTGGTGCGAATCAATCGTTTTAGCATTTTACGAACAGAATTACTCCGCACCTGAAAGGGTTAAGATATTGGGTCATTAAGTATGAAACGTCCGATTTGAAAGTGTTTTTTTTTTTTTTTTTATTTAGAAATTCCTATTTCTCGCCAAAAAGTTTAAAGTTATTTTTACTTTAAGATGATAGATGCGACTCTCTTTTATACCTCTTCTAAAGCATGAAATACAGTCAGGGACTGATGATGTTTTGATTTTGGGGAGGGTCACATCTTTTAATGAAGTAATTTAAGGGATATACAGTAGCTGGCAAAAATTTTGAGACTATGTTTTTCTGCCCTAACTTTTTCTGCAAGCAAAATTTCTTAATGATGTAAATTAGTAATTTGTACCCCTTTTTTTAAAGCTCAACAGAATGCGACATTAGAACAATTGAGACATATGCATGAATTAAAAATAATTCGGAAATTTGCAAAATTATTTAAGCAAAAGTTTTGACGATTCAGTTTTTCTAAACTTATATTGAAATTAACCGTCTTAATGTAACAAAATACAGCAATATTTAATATTTAGTTGCATAAGCAATATTTAGTTGCATATCCTTTTGCTTTGAGGACTACAGTATATTGTCTGGGCATGGAATTAATAAAGCTTTCTAAGGTGTACCTAGGTATTTTCGCCCATTCCGATCGAAGATCCTGAAGGAGTTCTGCCTTTGAAGAATGCTCCCAACTTTTCTTTTGATATGTTCCCAAAGATGTTCAATTGGATTGGGTTTAGGTGACTGACTCAGCCAGTCCAAAGCTATTATTTCCTTAGCTGTAAACAAATTTGTCACCATTATGGAGGTTGTTTGGGTTTATCCTGCTGAAGCATCCATCCACGAGGCATCTTTTTACTAGCATAAGGCAGCCTGTGATATTCTTAAATGTATGCAGAAAACTTATCGTCTCAAAACTTTTGTCAGCTACTGTATTTGTATTTTGAACGTGAAGAAAGGAAAGTATATATTTAGTAAAAAATTCGTTTGTAAATTCTGGTGTGAATCTATTGATTTAGTATTTTACGAACAGAATTACTCCGCAACTGAAAGGGTTAAAATAGGGCTCCTATAACAAAGGAGGCCTAGGTTAAGATATTAGGTTATTAAGTATGAAACGTCCTATTTAAAAGCGGTTTTTTTAATTTAGAAATTCCGAGTTCTTACCAGAAAGTTTAAAGTTATTTTCACTTTATAAGATGATAGAAACAGCTGTTTTTTCTACCTCTTCTAAAGTAGGAAGCACAGTCGGGGACGGATCATCTTTTGGTTTTGTGGAGAGCTACATCTTTAATGACGTAATTTAAGGGATATATTTGTATGTGTTCAACAGAATTTTTGTTGAGGTGCAGGACTTAACTTCCATGCCTTCCTCGATCCGTCAGAAGCATAGAAATTGAAAAAAGTATGGGAAGGGCTCAAATAGCTACTTTCAAAGAATAATGAAAGAGCAATCAAGATTATTAGATGGTTAATGTAAAAATCAAAAATTTACTTAATTTCAAAACTATAAATATTTTATTAGGTAAAATTAAAGGTAAGCGGAAAAAAAAATTCAACATTTTTTAGCTTTTTAAAAAAAGTTTTGATTTTGAATGGCAATGGACTGGAGTCTCATCCTTTCCTAAGACTCAAATACTCGTGGATCCATCTTTTAATTTACTTCGGATTAGAGTCCTGCGCGAATGAACCTGAAAATTCCGATGTCAGTCCAATCCTAAACCGAAAAAATATTCTAAACCCTACTCTATTCCGGCCGGCTTCAAACCGAAACAGAAATGGCAGAAAATTAATCTATATATGAATACAATTATGTAAAGATAGCCTACAGTTATTTTTCAAAAAAATATATATATAAAAAAACAAATCACGCACATATATATCCCGACCCTCAAGAATCAAATCCCGATCCGAACCGCAACGAAATAAAAAATAGCCTCGACTCGGACCGGAGGTTTAGCCGGTCCCGGTGCAGGACTCTGAGTAAGATTAGATTGAAAAGTCAGTATATATATATATGTTTTCACCATAATGCTGTTAAGAATTATTATATATATAAGAAATAATTGTTCCAGTAGGAGATAAATGCAGATGAGAATTATCATTGTCCACTTTATTTTATAAAATTAATTTCTATGTTGGTATACGTTTTTGTTTGTTCTATTTTAGATCCACGAAGTTTTGATTCTACCGAATCTTTTTAATTGGCTACTTTGTGTGCATTGCCAATGATATATGGATGTTTTCCGGCTTTTGCTGTGAATCTGGCGACGCTGCCATTCATACTAAGTATAAAAGAGCAATTTTTTTTTTTTTTTTTTTTTTTTACCATAGAAAAAGAAATGCTTACGAAATCACTGCTGTGCTTTTGTGTGAATTTCTTGACTATTTCTTTGATATATAACCCTTTCCCAGACCATTTTTAGTAATATTCTTTTCTTTTTTAGAGCTACTAATAAGCATGCTCCCCAGCGCTCAACATTTAAGTTTGCTTATTATAGTTCACAGAAGGCTTTACATATTAAATCGTTAATCATAGCCGAGAAATATACTTGCCACGGCTACTTAAGACTTATTTAATAAGATGGGAAGTATATTTCCCACAACCTGTGAAAGGGTTAAGTCTTAATTACATAAGCACTATGTACAGAGCGATAAAAGTTATATCACGGTCAGATTTTCCATAAATAAAGCTGGTAGTAAACTAAAGTCAAAAATTCATAGAAGCTAGTTTTTAATTTAAACTAAGACATTAATTACATTAAAGAAATCTGAAGAATTCGAATAAAATTACATTTACTATTTTACCACAATCTGATAAAAATTACCACAACAAACAGTAATGCTGCATTTTTCATTGATGGAACAGTTGCAAATTTGTAGCTTATGCTAATATTGACTCGCTGGAGTAATTTGACAACCAGTCATCTTGCGGTTTGTGGTACATAAATTATATGACGAGCAGTGGCGGCCCGTGGTTGAAAAGTGGGTAACGAGCCAGCAGAATAAAATCCAATATCTTCTGGAGTTGAGGATTTCGGTGCTGCTAGGGGAATGTCCTTAACCAACTCATGGCCATTTTCTGAATTCACCGGCAGTAAGAATAACAAAATGAAATGGTGATATGAATTTTCAAACGGAAGACAGTGGTTTAGTAGAGAGAAAAAAAAAAAAAACTCAAGAACTGTTTGATGGTGACTACGATTTTACCACAAATTTTTAATAAGATTTTTCGTTTTAATAAATCGCGGAAAAATATTACAAAATCTGCAATCAAACAAGGCGCTTACAAATTTTGCGGCTTAAGTAATATTAGACAGGGATGCCGCGAACGCGCTATAGCGCGTAAATTACGCGAAAAATCGGAGACAGGACGCAAAAAAATAGCTCTTACGCGTCCCGTGGGACGCGTAATTTCATCAAAAAATCGCGGAAAACAGCCGATTTTCGTCAAAGAATCGCGAAAAAAACGCAAATCTCATCAAAATATCGCGCAAAAGCAGCGATTTTCGTAAAAGAGCCGCGAAAAAATAGCGTATTTCGTGAAAGTATCGCGAAAAAAAGCGAATTTCGTCAAAAAATCGCGGAAATAAGCGCAAAATTCGTGAAAATATCGCTGAAATAAGCGCAAATTTCATCAAAATATTGCGAAAAAACGCGATTTTCGTAAAAGAGCCGCGACAAATTAGCGTATTTCGTTAAAAGATCGCGAAAAAATAGCAAATTTCGTCAAAAAATCGCGGAAAAAAGCCGATTTTCGTCAAAGGATCGCGAAAAAAGCACAAATTCCATGAAAATATCGCGGATAAAACGCTATTTTCGTAAAAGGGCTGAGACAAAATAGTGCATTTCGTCAAAAGATCGCGAAAAAATAGCGAATTTCGTCAAAATCGCGATAAAGCCGAATTTTGTCAAAGTATCGAGGGAGAAAACACGATTTTCGTGACAGGCTCGCGAAAAAATAGCGAATTTCAACAAAAGGATCGCGGAAAAACGCGAATTTCGTCAAAGTAACGCGAAAAAAAACGTGAATTTAGTCAAAGCACCAAAAAAGATGTGCAAACTAAACTTATAGGTAGAAAATTCATAAAATGGGATTTAATTTTTTTTATGAGATTCTTAAAAATACAGCTTGATTTCAGTGTACTTTGATAATATATTCAGTAGGTGGACCAGTAAAAAATCCCCCCCCCCCCTCGTTCTTACTGCATTGAAATGTCTCCCGCCTTCAGAACATTTAAGATTTGATGCTTATTTGTGATTTAGATGTAAATTTCCCTTCCAAGGAAAATGTATGATTCCAACACAGTATCTATGCTGACAAATAATTCAATGGGAAGTATAATGAAAGCACCCATTCATTCAACAAAAAGTACACCTTTACTTAACATAAGTACTCTTTTTTTCAGCAAAAATATCTTTTTTAATAAACCGTCTTGCCCCTTTTTAAAAGAATGCGAACATTAGTGATACTTATTAGTGGAACTTGGTATATTCTACTCTCAAATAAACATTATTTTACAATTAAAATTGTATCTTGCATTTTTATTTTTAAAAAAGTAAAGAAAATTTCTCTTGATATTTTTTAAAAATATCTTATTTGAGTGCAAATAAGTTTTAATTCATTATTTAATTATTGTTAAAACAATTAATGCATTCCATTTATCTTTTCCAAATAAACAAGTTTAATTTATTCCTTTAAAATATAAATTATTATTGATGGGGACCCGCTTTTGTAAAAAAGGGACCCAGATTTTTGGAAATCCTGGGTCCCGAGGACCCAGGTTTTTTCAAGTACAGCGGCATCACTGATTAGACATTTTCTAATAAGAAAAAGTAGTGCCGGACACCTTGAAAATTCCAAGGAAAAAACACAATCGCCAAACTGAAGTTTTCAATACAGACAAGCAATTTTAACATCATATTTGCCTCTTTTAGCAAGTTTAATCTTAGAATACCAAATGGGAAGTCATATGGTAAATTGGTTTAGGAATTGTAAGGTTTAAACTTTGGAACTCCTAATTTTTAATTAATTTCTAATCACTGCAAAACAGTTTGCAAAGCGTACAGTTTAAGCATAACTCAAATTACCTGATAAAATGAGAATTCACATGTTTGGAAAAAAAAATATATATATATAATCGATTTTCGAAAAAAAGAAAAATGAATTGCAACATATAAATTTGACAGAAATCGTAGAAACTCGACAGTTTCTCGCCAAGCAAAAGAATCAAGAATGCAATGAACCGTAAATAAAAGAAATTTTTACCAGTTTATGCCAAACGATTAAATATTTTTAGTCCTCTTGTCTAGTTTTTTGCGGACTGACTAAAACGGGATTTTGATACCTCTATAGCTTGCGTTCTATTTATCAAATAAACAAAATTCTTGTTTCTATGGAATGGGGCATGCCAAGTAAGCGGGTAAAAGTAAAGCGGGATACGACAAATAGCTTTTATAGTAAATGTGATTTTAAAAGTGTTTTTTTTTTTTTTAACCTTTTTAAATTCTTGTTCAGCTCAAATCTGTTGACGGGGTTAAAGAGATGTCACAAGCAGATTTTTATGCGATTTGCTGCATTTGAATTGCTTTTATCAGTAATTCAAACCTTTTTAAAGTTCCATGTAAAAACATTAGTTTTTGATTTATACCAGTTTAAAGTAATATCAGGTTGAGTCTAAAGTGTTGACCCCTTTTTTGTATTTTGACTTTGACAGTAAATATTTACAAAAATACAAAACATTAGTGAGGATATTAATCGTCTTTGAGTTCGACAATCTTCTGCCAACATTTTGGTACTTTTTCAATGCCTTCCTTGAAAAACTCTGGGCTACGTGAGTTGAGAAAGAGGTCAACCTCTTTTTTTACCTCTTGGAAAATTGAAGATTGCACTGATTAAGTGCAGCTGCAGATATAGTAGAAGTTGGAAGGTACCATGTCCGGGCTATATGGAGAATGTCGTATTAGGTCCCATTTCAGCTTGTACAAGCTCCAGTTCGTCCACTCACTGATATGTGGCCTCTAATTGTCCTAGTGAAACAGAACCACCTTGCGTCGGAATTCCTTGCTTCGATTTTCCTTAATAGGTGCGCCAACTTTATGTAGCATCTTGCTGTACGACTCGCTGTCGATGGTCTAGCCACTTTTTTAAGTATTCCTTGCAGATGATACTGGGACTGTCCCAGAAAACAGGGGGGAATTTTTTTTTGTCGGTCCAAGTTCATTTGGCTTGGTCCCGATCGGCACTCCTGGCTCAGACCATCCTCCTTTTCAACTGGTGTTATTGTAATAGACCCATTTCTTTTAACATGTAGCCATCCGGTTCAAAATATCACCCTTCCGGTGATATTTTGAAGCATTTTTACACAGGTCCGCTGTTGTTTGTCTTTGTCATTTTGTGTCATATCGTGTGATACCCATCGGTTGAACTTGTACGTCAAACCAATGCTTTTTATTGCTCGAATTATGGTTTTTTGACAAACATTCAAGTGTGATGCAAGCTCCTGTGATGTAACATTTTGATCTTCATCCATGGATTTCCGCACTTCAGTCTCATCAATCACTGTAGGTCGACCAGCGCATGGCTCATCTTCGATGTCAAAATTCTTTTTTGATATCATTTGACTGTACTAAGTGTTTACGGCATCATCACCTAAACGTGCACACATGCTACAGCGGCATTCTGTCCCTCCGGTTTTGCTGCAGAACCCGTAGTAGTTGATAGTTCGAAGCTGGGTACGTGATGGTTCCATTTTAGAGGCTTCGTGGAGGCTGCACATAATTTTTGAAAGCAAATACACAGTGTTGTAGCGCACGTTTCCTTTCGGAAGCGGACATTTGTTTGTAAAAAGGTAAAAAAAAAAAAAAAACTGGCGGGTGTCAGCTGTTTAAGTAGCGCCATCTAAAACAGGGTCAACACTTTACTCATCGTAATATATTCCTATACTTGAGACAAAAAATATTAAATGGCCTAACTCTTGTCAAAATAGCCATATTAAGATATGTTACTACAGTCGACCCAAGTAAGCTCCCTATTGTACAACAAAATTGTAGTATTTACGGTTTGTTTACAGGGTCACTCGGTATCTTTTGATAGGGCTACAGAGATGTGTAATTATCAGATTTTTACGCGGTTTCCTGTATTTTGTTTTTGTAAGCAGTTCAAATCTTTAAAATTTCATATAAAAATATTCATCAGTGTTTTGTTTTTTATATCAATTTGAAGTAATCGATTCCTATACTTAACATAGAGAGGAAAAAAAAGGGGGAGGGGGGCTAACTCTTTTCAAAATAGTCGTATTCACATGGTCGATTACGTTACAAATATTAAAAAAAAAAAAATGCAGCTCATTCCATCAAATAGTTTTTGCGTAATGCTTAAAAAACTTCCCGCATTGGAATCTGCTTTGCAATGACTAGAAATAAATTTAACATATTAAGTATTCTAAATTTTAAACCTTCATCATAATTATTAACTACTTAAACAAATGACATCCCGTTTGGTATCCTAAGGTGTAAATATACAAAAAATATATGTAATTTCGCCAACCCCCTACAAGATTTATGCTTCCAGAATTATGCATGCAAGTTGTCAGGAAAAGGACCTTAATTTTGTTTTCGCCAATTCTTACGAAATTTGAGCTTTCAGAATTTTCCACTCAAATTTTCATGCAAAATCTTTATTAACCCTAGAACTACCGGAAATTTTACTCAAGTTTTATAAAAACATTCTACACCAGAATTTTTACTTAAAACTATTTGATTTGTTTATTTAACTTATTATTGTCTGATTTATACATTTAGTTTGTTTTGAAGAAATTTCTGGTTTTAATAGATATTTTGAATATACATGTCGGGTCCATTGGACCCTTCTGGTAGACGGAGGGTTAAGTTTGATTTTTGTGGCATTATTTAGCACTCAACTAAATACTGCTATAGCTATGGATGGGGTTTAAACCTGATTTCTTTTCTATCGCACCTGTAGGATTTAAATTTGGCTGTTAAGTTAGGAATGAGAAAAGACCAAGTTTTAGAGAGGAGGGGTGTGTGTCATTGTTTTTATGGATTGTAGAGACGGAATTCTCAGCTAGATGTCTAATTTCAGTTTGTCAACTTGTAGTTTTTTTCTAAAACTTTGGACAACAAATTACATAAAGAGCCAGAAACAGTTTTTTCTCATTCAGGAGGATAGTGTGTTTCATGGTAGTGGACTGGATGTTGCTATTTTTGCCATCAAAATTCATTGGTTGACTTCTAGTTGCTTTCAACGGTGCAAGGAAATTTTTGTGCATAACTTGCACATTTCGTGTTAAGCACGACGTGATTTATTCAACACTAGCTAGAAAATTCCATGAGCTGTGTTTTTCCCAATGCACAAACAAAATTGGGTTTTAAATTTCTCTCGACTAAACATCTTGTATATGCTTCTGTAAATTAAGATCTGCATTCTGCCCTGAAATTTTGAATGGCTTATCCAAGATTTCTTTTATTGACAGTGCATGCTTTGTTCGCAGTCATATCGAATGATCGACATCGAACCCGTATCGAATCAAATCGCCATTGGAGTCAATCCTACGATACGGGTAAAATCGAATCGTTATTTTTTATTACTTTCTTCTGTCTTTACAGGATGAAAGTAACGAATTCATAAAAAATTTAGACTTCCGGTTTACGATAGATTTCTGCGTTTTAGAAGGTCCTGTGCTCAATAAGGTTTGACTATTTTTAGAAATTGTGTGTGTCTGTGACAAAAATTTTGTTGGCTCTCTATCTCAAGAACTAATGCACGGAAATTTTTAAAACTTTAGGTTCAGTTAGACTTAGATTTTGATATAAATTGGTGCTGGTTAGTTTTGGGTGTAAATCGCCCAACGGGTGGCGTTATTATGTTGCATTTTTCACGATTTCCACAAGTGCTCTATCTCAAGAACTAATGCACGAATTTTCATCAAATTTTAGATGCAGTTAGACCTTGACATAAGTTGTAGATGATTAGTTTTTGATGTAAATCTACCAAAAGGTGGCGCTGCTATGCTGCATTTTTCACGATTTCTGCAATAGCACTATCTCAAGAATTAATGCGCGGATTTTCATCAAACTTCAGATTTCGTTAGACGTTGATAGAAGTTGTTGCTGATTAGGTTTTGGTGTAAATCGCCCAACAGGTGGCGCTGTTATGCAGCATTTTTCAGGATTTACATGATTTTAGCAATCATATTCCAAGAACTAATAAATGCAATTTCATGAAACGTTATATTCTGTTAGATTTGCCATAAGCTGTTGATGATTAGGTTTTCGTGTAAATCATAAGTTGCGCTACTATGCTGCATTTTTCACGATATTCGCGATAGCTATATCTCAGAAACTAATGCACGGAATTTAATCAAACTTCATATTCTATTACACTTAAATAGATCTTTATTAGGCTTGACTGTATACTGCCCAACAGGTTTTTATGCTCTTTGAGTTGGGATTTTTGGTTGCAGACATCTAAGAAAGAGTGGGTGCCGAAATTCAATGATTTGTTTGGAAAATGCAATGCTTATATTCTGTTTAAATGTATTAATTCAACGAACCTATACTCTTAGAATCCTCATGATGGGCATAAATTGTCATTTAAATTCGACACTGTAGCGAACATTATTTGATATTGCATTATTTAGTGTATTTCACTTTGACAGCGAATTTTGAAGTATTAACATGCATGAGATAGAAGAAAGTTTTGCTATTGGTACATTCGACTAGTTTGCCTTCAAATTTGGAAATGAAAATAAAAATGAACGATATTACCCGTAGAGACATCGATAAAAAATATATAGTATCGATAAAATCGAGTTGGATTTAAAATCGATTAAAAATATGGACATCGCCCATCACTAGTTCTAGCACTTATTTTTATGGATATTTAATTATTAGTCGGAACCCATCGGCACTTATAAATACTGCACACCGAAGCCTCACTGGAACAGCGCTGTGTGTTATGTTTGGCTAGTTTATGCAAAGAAATCCTTGACGAGTAGGATTTTCTCAATTCCACACACCTGATTTTAATGTTTATGGCTCAGTGAGTCCATTTATTAGATTTTTATTATATAAAAATAATATAGATAGTCAAGAGCTTCAGTACTTTTTCCTTTGAAATTAAGCCCTGATAATGAGTTGGTATGACGCTGCCATTCCGCCGAGTTTTGTCGTGCGACTAGAAACTGAAGCCAGCAAGCAATAGCTCAAAATGCTGTTTTCAAAAACAATCCCGGAACCAACTGTTTCTTTCCACAAAATCACTGGAATAAAGTGCGATATGATTTCTGTACGTAGTGATGTGAAGCAAAAATATGCCGACAGATTACCAGAAGAATATAAAGCTTTCAAAAGCTATCCAAAAAGTGTAGAGAAGTCGCATTCACAACTTCAAATACGGATTCTTATAGAGAAATATGGGTTCACACATATAGCTAGAAAACAACTAAAGAAACTACTTTAAAACCCTGCTACTTAAGTTTGGCGTTTGAGATCGCATATGCTGATGTAAAATATTTTCTTTAATAATAAAGTAGGTAATTTGGTTGAGAAAGAATTCGAAAACAAACTAAAAGCGAAAGCTTCTCGTAAATATGAATTAGTGAGGAGTCAATGCATTTGCGATTAACAGCAGATATCAAGAAACGTACGAAAATTACCAAATTTGATGCTGATGCAGGGCGGACATAGTTTAGTCTCGATCTAAAATTGCGTATGGGAATGCTTACGATATGATTTTTCTTTGTTTTTTCAGTGAAGGATAGAGAATGATCTCTCATTCTAATTTAAAACTGCTTTTGATAAAAAATAATACTGCATTGAAGAGAGAATATTTCCAATCAGGATACTTTTATACGAAAGTAGCGAACAATAAAATTTGATTTGTAAAAAGGATTTTGAAGAAAATAAGGCCCGACGATAATAGTCCTGCAATCATCGCCTAAGCCATTGAAAGTGATCAGTCGTTATTTTCACCTATACGTTTTGTTTGACACTTGCCTATATAGGAAAAAATGTTATGTGTTGGTCTATGGTCTTGACGAGAAAAACTGGCGATAAATATCAGCAGTACGCTTACAAAGAAACATTAGATAGGACAAACTCGTTACAGCAATAACTGTAATCTCGCGCCAGCGCGTGATGAGGCGTCAACACTAAAGAGCCAATCACGCGCCAGCGTGTGGTGCAGAGTGATGTTTGGCATTCCTCGACGCCGTACGGAAACCATTTGGACAGAAAACCATTGAGTCTACACTTCTAAGCGTTTGATATAAGCATGTTTCTACGGGTGAGACATGCTACGTCACATGTGTAAGCGCTTTATAAGAAAGATAGCAAAGAAAGATAATTTAGGCTTCGGTTTTTTCGGAAGCGTTGTTCCGCGAGGTCCCGGTGTGCTTTATTTTGAGCTGTAGTGAATTCCTTCTAATTTTTAAATATTCACTAAAAACAAAACTACTGGAGCTAAGCTCCACTGATCCCCGGCTCTAATTAAGCGCTGCTCATTATAGTTATGATTTCATAATTTGCACGATTTCAAATGATGCGTGATGCTTTGCAATTGCAGTGTCATTCCTATTATCCTTGCATCGGAAAAGACTTTAGTATTTTTTTTAACTGAATCTTTTGACATACGAGTCTTCTAAGCAGTGAATCCATAGCAGTGGTACACACCATAATTCCTTAAACTGTGCAATGCCTAGTTTTGATATCGAATATTTAATAAAACATGCCAATCTAGATTGACAATTTGTTTTATATAAATCCAAATATTACTTGAAACTATTTTGACCTATTACTGCATCGGCTGTACAGGACTTGCACATTTTATGTTTGCTTCACTTTGGGAAATCTCTCGAACATAATTCTCAAGCCGTAGTATTGGACAAAATGTCCCGCTCTTAAATCTACCTATACAGACACAGAGGATATTGCCGTACTTAATTATTTTATCGATTAAAGACATTGCTGCCCCATTAAGATTTTTAATGTGTAATTAAAGTCCTAAATTAAGTTTATTTTTAAAACCTAAAGCCCCCTTTTACCCCAAAAATTTTAAAGTCTTAAATCTTAACAAGTTTTGTCAATTAAAACACTTAATAAAACCCTAAAGATTTGTTTTGTGTATTTATTTTCATTGTTAATTGACATCCGAATGAATCTCCTTATTCAGATAAAATCTTCAAATTTATTTCGGTTTTATCGATTTTTTTGGATTTTAAACTCAGCATTAAAAATTATTCCGTTGGTTTTGGATTTCTTTGTAACATTTCTTAGAAAAGATCTTTAACCTGCTTTTTTTTTTAACTCTGTCGTCTTGATTTTAAAGCCTATTAGCTTCGATATCAAGGGCGTTGATTTTTTGATAAAATTTATCGCAACAAACCGTTTCTTGCACTGTCCTACCCCCCCTTTAAAAATAAAAGCTTCTTATTTGCCGATCATTTAAAATAAAATCGCACCATATATGTCATTAGAATTAGAATAGTGTCTTCTTTTAGAATATGAGTGAAAATTTTAAAAATGGGGGGGGGGGGGGTCTTCTACATAATAAAAATTATACTTTCATTTTTCAAATGGTAGCACCCACTTTGTACACTTTGGGTTCCCTGGATTAAAGCCGCCAAGAAAAATGTAATTTAGGGGGAGAGTGGTAATAAATGGGCCAATTTTTGGTTTTTAATTTTTGTAATTTTTCTTTTGGCTCAGAATTGGCTTTTCAGTTATTTTACTTATTTGGTTATATAAAAAAGTCATAAAAATTGGATTGGGAAAAGTCTATAATAAATGATAATAGGAAATAAAAATGTAGAAATTTGGCCCATTAATCCCCACCCATGGGGATGAACGGGCCATTGAAGGTAATGAATGGGCCACTAAATGAATTCAATGAAAAAATGTGGAATTAATCTTTTATTCACCAAATATGACAATGAATGGTACTTGACATGATATGATCAAAGCATACTGAAATAGTAAGTAATACACAATGCTTATCAAAATTTATGAACATCAAAAGTGATATTATTAAATCATAATTGTAGCAGAAAAATGACAAAATAATGAGATTATAAGAAAGAACATAAAATAATAGATAAAAATAATAGATAAATACACATTATGATTTAACAAAATTTATATTTTTCAAAATTAGTATTAAACGACATGGTTGTAACAGGATTGGAACTGCCTATTAATTGACTATTTAGTGTAAATTTCTGGTATTATTTATTCTACCCATCAGATTCAGAATATAAACAATTATTCTAGTTTTATATCAAATGGAAAAATACTGGTATGTGTGGTCAACAACTGGACAGTTCATCTGAATCATTTATACAATTTAACTTATGTTTCTAATAAATAACTGATATTTCTTAGGGTGAAAATGTGCAAATTATTTTTTAGACATTACTATAAACCTATTCTAACTAGACTAATTTAATCTAAATCCATTACAGTCAGTTATGTTTCATATTAAAGAGAAAATCAGAAAAAAAGATAAAGAAAAGTGCCCAGCTAAACTGATGGCACTGAGCTCACAGGCTATTCAAACTAATTGTATATTATACTCTTATTTTAAAGAATAATGACTCTCAAAAAAATAAGTGAAGGGGGATTAGCCCCGTTTCCCTCTTTATACTTAACCAATGAACCTCCAAATCTAACCAGAAAAACATTTAACATAATAAACCGGTATACCAAATTCGAAGCAAATCGAATAATTCTGCATGAAAACCCATTTATCTGAATTAAGTGGGGTGGACTAACCCCCCTTTTCCCCTTTATCCTTAACCAATGAACCCCCAAAATTAATCAGGGAAGCTCCTTAACATAATTAACCGGTATACCAAATTCGGAGCAAATCGAATAATTCTGCATGAAAAACCCATTTATCTGAATTAAGGGGGGGGGGGACTAACACCCCTCCCCCCCTTTATCCTTAACCAATGAACCCCCAAAACTAATCAGGGAAGCGCCTTATCAGAATGAAACTAGGAAGAAAAATTGAAGCAAATGGAATGTTTCTATCGAGTTATCGCGTTACGTACGTACAGAACCGGCGGGCACATAAGCTCTCGGGCTTTGATAGCCTGTGAGCTAAAAATCCTTATTTTCATGATCAGGGCTAAGGTGACCCATTCATGACCATGATATAGTGGCCCATTCAGCCCCACCTATATTTCTGGAATATATTCAGGTTTTTTTAGTACATTAAATTCAATTAACATCTAAATACATCCTAAAATTAGTTTACAGATATGCAAAGACTTGCTAGTACATATATCTGCAATGAAATAATTGATATTTTTTAGCTTATTTATTTTACTGAAAAGGGAAAAAATTTACTTTTCAATCAGATTCTTGACCTTCCTACTCTAGTGGGAAAATGGCTTCTCCCAAACAATGGAAAATTTGAGTTTGGTAGAGGTAGAACAAATTGCTTCATCCATTGGTGGCATCTAAAATAATTTTATGCAAATATTTTTTCATATTTTGTTAATGGCTCATTCATTACCACTCTCCCATATCTACTTTTTTACAAATCTTCACAGAGTTATAAAAGAAAACGCGCTTGACATTTATCCATAAATTTAGAAAAATAAAATTTGGATTTTTTAGGGAAAGTACCCGGAACATTTAGTCATCGGTAAAGTTATAAACTAAAGTAACTTAAAGCTTAAAAATATTCTATAATTTTTTTCAGATTACTAATGAATGTTTTCTTTTCTGTGACTACAAATAACAGGGGATGGTCCCCTTAAAACTTCGAAAAGTATAATTTCTTCACATAATCTCGAAAACTAATGATTTTGAATGAGCTATAATACCACATTGCTCTGTTTTCGACGACATTGATTCTTTTTATGTAAAAGTTGATGTGTCTCGTAATTTATATATTTTTTCAGTATGAATTTATTAAATTTCATGATTTAAAAAAATTAAAATGCCTAGATTATCTTTTGGTCTATTCAATGTATCTTATTTTATAGCTTCTGTTTTATTTTATTTTTTTCAAATTTTTAAATGTAATTTAAATTAGAAAAATACGTAATTAGTGTTGACTCCAAAACAAACGGGCCACCGGGCGTGAATTTAATAAAAAGAGCACTCTTGTGTGCTGTTCAAAAAACATTTTGAACTGGTGTGTTTAGTCTCCTTTTTTTTCAGTAGAATTTTGCGATATTTTCCCGCGGCCGATTGACGAATTTCGCTTTTTCATGCCATCCTGCGACAAAAGATGATGAAACAAAATTCCACGTACCCCGCCCTCCCTCTTGTGCGATTGAAAAAAATCGTTTTACTTCTGCTACCGATTGATATATTTTGGGATAGTTCTTCGACTAATTTTGCAATCTTCTTCCCACGACTGATCGGGGAATTTAATGATTTTTTGTCCCTCAACCGGTTGATAAAATTCATAATTATTTTTCCTACGGGAGATTGATGTATTTCGCGAGGAAAAGAACCAAAAAGAGCTGTAAATGCCGTAGGTTACGTAAAATATAATAAAAAAAGAGGATAGCTGGCCTAGGCGCATAACCTAGTTACAAAAGACCGCATGGCGCATAACCTAGTTACAAAAGACCGCATGGCGCATAACCTAGTTACAAAAGACCGCCGGGTGCTGCGCTCTGCCGAATTAGCCCAGTGTCAACACTAGTAAATTGTTTGTGTATATATGTTCTATCCTTTAAAAAAATTTCTGGATGTATTGGATTTGAGAAAATAGAATCTGAAGGTTGGCAGCTATGTCATTTAAAAAAAATTCCCTGCCGGCCCGGCCTACAGGCAGAGGTAGATTTCGAAGTTAAGTATACTAATTTCACCAACAAAAACTAAATCATTATTAGATATAAATACACTTTAAAATTTTATCTGTCTGCTTTTGACCAGTTTTTATTTCCTTTTTATAAAATAGCTGGTTTTATCAGAATCATGTTAAGGCGATATTAAAAAAAATATTTTTCCATACTCAACTACTCGAAATTTTCTGGCACATTTTCAGATTCATTTTTAATATAAAAAAAAATATGAAACATGCTGACGTGATTTTTGAGAAGATTTATAAGCGACCTGTGTTTTTATTTTTCTTTCAATTAATTAAAACTTGATTAATAAACAATTATTTTCTCAGTAGGGCAATATTTTTCGTTTCTAACACAATCGCTTCGGGAAATTCTGTTCAAAATGCCCACTTTGACATCATTTTTTGAAATATATTCTGCCTCTATCAAAAAATCGATCATTACTGTACATTATATAGTTTCTGAATAAGAGAATCTATCAATTGGATGCGCTTGAGAGCAAAAATGAATTTAAAAATGATTAAAAAAAAAATACAGTTTGGATTTGAATGCACCCTTAATAAGATTTTTTTCTTCAACCGCTATGTATTTTTAATTTGTTTTTGCTGTAATAATTGGCCCTATCAAAAACTTGTCTGTATAAATGTTGAAGACAATATTAAGAAGATATATGATAAATTCATGGAGATTTTATATCTTGTGAATTGACGGAGTTATGAAAAATTTTCTTCTTCAACCCCCTTTTTTGTTTTCGTTTTTAATTTTTTTTGCGGTACGAATTGGTCCTATCAAAAACTTGTGAATATAAAAGTTGTAGATAATATTAAGGAGATTTATAATAAAATTAATTGGAATTGTTATCTTGAGAATTGACGCAGTTATGAATTTTTTTCTCCCAAAAACCCCATTTTTTGCGCCCCTTGAGCGCATTTTTAACTTTATCAAAAATCTGTGATACATAAAATTTTGGCCCTATTTTTAGAAGTAATAATAACTTTAAACTGATTTGATATGTACAAAAATTAAGAAGTTATGGGGGGTTTTCTGTTTTCCCCAAACCCCTCCCTATTTCCATCCCCTTGGTCCGATTTTGCCCATTAACGAACTTGACCGAGATTTTATGCCCTTTGATTTTATGTATCAGTTTGAAAGAGATTGGTGCAGAATTAGGAAAGTTATCGTGTCCAGAAGAAAGTGATATAGATAGATAGATAGATAGATATAAAGTTTTTTACTGAGGGTGGTTTTGGGTTCTAGGGGTCATGATCGGTGTAGATCTGCAAAAATTTTTCAGAAATTCCAACATAGGAACGATCCCAATAGGTAGTATTTCATACGAAATCTACCTAAAAATCCGATTATGTAGGAAGATGTGAAATACTTTGCTTAAGGATTTAACAGTTGCCACCCTCAAACTTAGTGCAACTCTATAAAGATTTAAGAACTATAATTTTTGGGCTGCCTTTATCAAAGAAATTTGGATAAACGTCATGATCATTGATCATGATGTCAAAAGTGGGTGTTACCGTATGAAAAATTTAATGTTGGCGCATGTAGTTTTAATATGTAGACAACACCTAATTTTAAAAATTGTATTAATATTCTGAAAGAAGACATCCCGAGTCTGACATCCTTGTTGCATTTTTATTGTAAGCGATCTGCTAATAAGGAGTAGGTATATCTTTTTTTTTTTTTTTTCACTGGTTGTACAGTCGTAAAAGAAAAAAAAAAAATATGTATATCCCCCTACTAACTCTGCTGAAATTATCGTATAAAAATGTGACTGTACCAATCGATTAGTAATTTTTAAAGCAAGCTCTATCTAAGCAAGAAAATATTTTATTAGTTATAAATCGTATCGAAAGGGAAAGGACAATTTTGGAGCTATATAGAAAGTATAATGTGCCATAGCGAGTAAACAGTAACAAAAACTTTGAGTGCTTTTTGTCCCCCCCCCTCCCCCCCCCCCCAAAAAAAAAAAAAAAAAAAACACGAGCCATACGATTCGGCATGCTTGGAAAAGTTTTTATAATGATAGTGTGCCTATAGCTGCCCAGGAATGGTAAAAAGCTTGTCCCAAGGTCTGTAATGAATGGATATTGTGTGTCATTTACATGACGTTCACCATTGTAAACTGTTCAATTTTTTTGCAATGTTCATATTGTGCGCTCGAGGTGGCTAATCAAATTTTGGAATATTGTTATCAACGAACCACTTTTTCATCGCTTTTGAGGTAGAACATGGTACATTAACTAGTTGGAAAAATATTTCTTTCCCTTATAAAAGCAACTGTGCCAAAGTTTAGTTTCTAAAATACGGCTATACACATTTGAGTTAATTTTCTTTGAATCAATAACTTAGTCTTAACTTAGCTGACACAGGGCAATCCTTTATTTTGACGGCTTCATCCGAGGTTTCTATTCCTCTACAAATCTTGCCAGTATTAACGTGTGTATCTTCAGTTGCGTGAAAGGTGATTTAATCTTTATGGGCCTAAAGTTATACGTTAAAATTGGCACGATTTAAGAAGGAATACAAATGTTGCATGTACCCTTCAAAATAAAGGAGGATCATTTATAGTTTCGAGCGTTGTCAGCTTAAAGTAAAACAAATTTAGTTGTTTTTTCTAAGATGATGAACTCAAAAGTGTACACTCGTATTTTAGAAACGCCAACTTTGGCATATTGGTGGCTGTTAGTTGATGAATTCATTTTCCAACAGGATAATGCAATGTGCCATGCCTCAAAAGCTAAATAGTTCAATGATGACAATATCCCATTATTTTATTACCTCGATTGCCCTATATGAATACAGTAGAGCCCCGGCTATCCGAATCCCGGTTAACCGAAAATGGACTTAACCGAAAGACCTTAAAATTCCTTAGTCCTTTTTTAAATGTGAAAAATTTGATTGTCAACACTATTTTTAGCGATGTGAAATGACACCTTTCAATATATTTTGATTTATGATTACCATTTTATTTGTAAGTTTTCGATCAAAACTATTCCGAATCATTTTGAATACATTGAAGAGTTGTTTTAATACTTATTAGCTTTAAAAATTAGAAGCAAAATAAGTAAAAATCAAAACTTTGAAAGATGTTATTGGACACTGGTAGAAAATAGTGTTAAAAAAGTATGTTCTGTATGAAATAAAGAAACAGGGTGAACTTACTTGTTTGGTCCATTGCGTAATTCCAGGCACTTTATTAGACACGTACGACACTTCATTTCTTTACAAAATATGTTGTGATTTTGTTTTTAAACTTTGCATCGTTTCAATGCTGCTTTATCGCGCCACCTTTTAAATAACACATCTGATGCTGTTGCATGTTCTTATACTTCAATATATCGAAGTGCCGCATCTAAGATCTAACGTAGCTTCACTGTGTGTAATCCTGGCATTATCAATCTCTTCAGGCTCCTCTTCTTCAGTATCAGCATCTCCTCGATTCACCGCAACAACTATTCCCGCACCCGTCAAATCTTGCTCATCAGTGGCTGGACCAAGCCAGGCCTTAATTTCAACTTCTGATATTTCTCCGGGAAGCTGCTTGAACATGTCCAAAAACACTTCGGTGTTAGTATCGTCATAATTTCAGCCCACAATTCCAATGACATCAGTTTCTGCAAACTCATGTGTTTCAAAGACTAGTGATTCAACCTTAGGCCATAACTTACGCTAAGATTTCACTAAAGTTTTGCTTTGAATTTCACCCCATGAAGAAGCTACCAGTAGCCAACTTTCTTCATATCTACAATTTTCAAATGTTGAACAACTTGTGCTCCATCAGCCAGTCCTTCAATCAAAAATCGTATCAGCCTTTTTCTGTAATGTCTCTTAATGTTCTCAATAACTCTGTGATCCATTGGTTGAATCAGAGAAGTCACATTCGGAGGCAAGAAAACAGCTCTAATACCACCCTTTAAAAGCTCGCCCTTCTGAGGAAGTTTCATTTTTTCCAAAAAAAATTTACCTCTGGAACAAATTCTTTGCGAAATTCGTCATTCAGGGTGCTTTGAACACGCTACCACAACAGTTTTATTACAACGATCTTCTAAATTACGATTTCAGCTTTTCACCAAACAAGTTTTCACCATAAGCCTCCCTGTTATTCGAAAATTCCTATGGAACCCCGATTAACCGAAAAGGCTTTGGTCCCATGCTTTTCGGGTAACCGGGGTTTTACTGTATTATAAAAGAAATTAATTGTTTGCAATGGTGGACCTTTTTTTTATGTAAGTGAGAAGCAATATTATATTCATGCATTACAGACCTTGGGGAAGCTATTTATAATCCCGAGTTCGCTATTATAACCCTGTCATAATTATCAAAACTTGGTCTAAGTATCTCGAATCGTGTGGCTCAGTGTCTTCAAAGTAAAGGTGCTTATATTTATTATTAATTGTATCTATTCGAACTTAAAAGCAGAGTCCTTATAATTACGGCCGTTAAAATACTGTAATATTTCATATTTAAAAAAAATATTTTAATAAAAATGAGGAAGACGGTTCTCTTCGCTTTTATAAATGCATATGTAATTCTTATTTCTTATTAGTACTTGCATAAAATTTATGATTTTTTGCATTTTTTAAGGAATCAAAGGTTAAAGGTTATTAGTTTATTAGGTTATTAAAGATTTTCAAAGGAATCTTTAGAAATTTGTTTTTGTTTCAGAAATGCCAGTTTTCTGCGGAAGCAAAAACCCATTGTAGTAGAAATTGTAATTATTTTTTCAGTCGCGTAATTTTGTCGTAACAATTTTCAACTGTATGTTGAATCTTGCTGGCTTGTAAAATAAATCCTTGGTTTAGAGTCCTGCACGGGTCGGGTTGTACCAGACCCGAACCCGCAAACTCCATTTTAAATCACCCCGCAACCCAACCCGAACCCGCAAAATAATTTTTGCAACCCGAACCCACAATGAAAGAAAAGTAAATCATGTTTTAATGCCATTCTGAAAAAAATTCTACAATTGTATCTCTAATACCATTTTTATATTTTACATAGAATTATTAACAAATCTATGTTCTTTAATATTCAAATATAGTAAAACCTTTGAATAGTGGACACATCGGGATCGTTGAATAGAGTCAAACATCGAGTCGGGTTATCCCGAATTTTGTTTATTCGGCCCGGAATGAATCTAATTTTCTTTCTGCAGGTCGGGTTCACACTAGAAAAATTCTTGCGGGTCATATATAATTTTTATGCCACTCGGATTTGTTGGGATTTTCACAAAGTTTGAACAAATATATTTCAGATGAAAAGAAATACGTATTTGAATTAGTCCTGCACGGGTCGGGTTGTACCCGAGCTGTGTCCCGTATACGAGCCCCACCAGTGGCCGAGAGGTTCTTCTCTCGAAGCTGGTAGACGGGAGGTGCTGGGTTCGAACCCAATCGCGCTCGTCGGCCTAATCGTTCGGAGTTTTCCGTGGTTTTCTTCGAACTTTGGATTTCCTTGCGTAAATACGGGTTGGGTTCCTTTAGAA
Source organism: Maratus speciosus (assembly GCA_963932465.1). NCBI lineage: Eukaryota > Metazoa > Arthropoda > Arachnida > Araneae > Salticidae > Maratus > Maratus speciosus. The sequence goes on along the minus strand of OZ010796.1, from coordinate 487,467,421 downwards.
AGACCCCCACGGAGGGCACTCTCCTCCCTTTGGCCCTATGTCCCTCGTTTTAATTGGCCGTCATAAACACAACCAACCAACCAACCAATCTTTAAATATGCTTTAACATTTGTTGCGGTTTCAAAAGTTTCACTTATAACGGTACACCTTGTATTACACAGTTAGCATTCTGCCTTATCGTACTTGAGCGTTTTTCTGCGCATTGTATTTTTAAAGTATTCTTCCTGTCTATCACACAATAGATTTTTGTCATAACCACATTAGAAGTATGAAGACTAGAACATTAGAATTACACATATTCAGCAAAAATGCTTTAGCAATGCAGATGGTATTCGTTATCCCTTTAAGACCGGGAGTTTTTTTGGTAGAAATTGAAAGTTTGGGGGATTTCCTCTTATCGGTAGGACCCGTATTTAATAGAAAAAAAAAACATTAAAAAAATACCCGATGTCAGTTTATGCCAAGGGAGGACCCGCACAATTGTGCGGGTTCGGTCTTAATGCAGCCGTTTTGGTCTTAATGTAGCCGTTTTTGGGCTAAATCTACGCAATTGTGTAGTTTGGGATTATGTGTGCAAATATCTAAAGATAAAAGTTTAAGCAAAAAAAGTTGTTGTTTATTGAGATAATTTTCATCAGCCACATTGAAAATGTTTGAAACAATTTTTGTTTTTGGACAGACCACTACAGTTTCATTTCCTGAGACGTGCTCAATGCTCGCACCCCTCTGAAGAGCCGTTGGCAAATGGTATGCCCTTCACTCCGTTTGGATTGTGCCTGATTCTTCAAATTTCTTTTTAACACTTTCCAACAAAATTGAAAAGTGTTTATGCATTCGGTTTGTCTGACCGGCAGTCCGTCTGTCCACACTCTAACTACCGTAAATATAGTCTGATTTTCATGAAATTGATAAAAGTTATTTAGGGTCACCAAAGCATGTTTGGTATTGTATATGACGTATATAGGATTAATCGTTCATTTACAGGGGCATTCAAAAGTATTCCATTGCATTATGGTATATGGGGAAAATCGTTTGCAGAGTATTTTAATGACATTATGCTATTTAAAATGTATTGAAACTGATATAAATCACTGATTTCACTATGATCACGTTTAAATAAAGCATTCATAGCATTTTTTATTCATTTACAGGACACACAAAAGAAATCGGTTATAGTACTGTACTGTCATTGATTAATAATTGCGGGAGTGTACGGTTTAAAATTTGGTATGCGCTTTTAAATTTAATTTTTTGCATCTTACTCTCTATATATAAATTCCATACCTCAAATACAGGGCTGCACAAAAGTATTCACGTACCGGTCTCCTTATTAGAGGAAATTGCTGAGGGTAAATTTTAAACTGAAGTATATGCATCTCTTAAGTGAACTAAATTTTGGCATGCATGCAGTTAATAGATTCAATTCTATATATCATATAGATTTGACATTTGAATGCATATATCATATATATTTGAATCCACTGAACAAATTCGTATAATTTCCGATTGTGGATGGGAACAGCTAAAATTGGGTTTTGAAATGTATTACAGTCCTCCCCACTCAATAGGCTCACGGATAATCGAATATTCCGCTTATTCCAATAAAATCATCCGGAACCGAATTTATTCCTATTGGTTCTATGTTATTTTTCCCCGCTTAAACCAAATATCTTTTACGAACGTCGCGCGGAAAGCACGTTTCAGCTGGAATTTCCTTTCACCTTTTGTCATTTTTAGTTCCTTTACGCTGAAAACAAATTTTCAGTTCTTCCTGCAATGATTTCGGCTGGCAGGTGTATAATGGACAGGTCAAATGATTTCCCCATCTTGATCTCCCCACCATCACTTCTTGCTTCAGGCTTTAATGGGAGAAGGTAGTTGTGATATTTTGCACTCATTCGAAAAATAACTCAATATTTACTCCTTTAAAATTCCACTTAAACAAACCACTTTAAACGATTTTTTAAGGCAGTATAAGTAAAGAAAATTAGAAGTAGCAAAGTTTTGACCAAATTCAAACGAGCTGCGTTAAGTGTGATGTAAATCATATAAATGTATGTACTGACATTAAATTAATACGTATTTACTTTATATTAGCATTTGTATTTATTTTAGTTTATGTTATTCTATTAACGATTAATTATGCTGTTAATTATGGATACCGTAGATGGTTATTTTGCATTTTATTGAGTATTAAATATTACAGTTACGAATCCCCGTTTAATCAAATAACCCTCTTAATCGAATATTATTTCTGGAACCGCCAATATTCGTTTAAACGGGTACTGTATGCGTTTCCATGTGGTTGAATTAGACGTAATATTTTAATTTTTTAAACGGTGCAGTTTTGTTACATTATTCTGAATGTGTTCGAAAGTGTTTCATAATCTATGCTTGCCGCATGATTTTTTCTTACTTGTTTTTAGTTTTTCCAGCAGCGGTATTTTGTTGAAATACCGATCGAAGTACATAAACCTAGGTCTGAACCAGAGTAAGGACTACAGCAGGTCCTAAGCCCAGATCCTTGTAGACCAGGTCTGTACTCTCCCACTGGTATACTACAAAATTTAAAACTATCCCACATGATACTGTTACAACAGAATGTGGTTTGTTTTTTATATACTGCTTTACTGAAGCACGTCCTAAAAAAAGGAATAGTCTGCTCATCTATAAAAAAAATTTTCCCTGATCGTACCGAACGATTGGAAATAAAGCCTACATTTAAATGATGTATATAAAATTTGCTTAGAGGGCCGTCTTCATATTAAAATGAACCCAAACTTCCCTTTTTTTCTTCTTCAATGGCAATACCCAATTTTAACAAGATATTTCAAATCTTCGGTACAAGCTATGCCTAAACACCAAATTTCAAGTCATTTGAATGATAAGTTTTTGATTTATAAACATTCAAAATTTAGTGCTTCTAAATGTTAAATTGCATTTTCATATTTTCATTAATATCTCCTGAAATTATATTCCTAACGTGCAATTTTTTTGTGTAGCAATAATACTAAAATACCGAAACATTAATGCGGTGAATTTGCAATTTTTATAATTGTATATGAATTATGAAATTAGTATTAGAAAAAAAATATGAATTGCAACCTACAGTTTCTTTTTGATGAATTTAGATTTATCTTTACACACACACACACACACACATATATATATATATATATATAATGTAGTCCTGCTTTATGGAAATCCAAAATTACACATTTTTTTCCAAGTAGTATTAAAATTATGGTTTAAAAACGGCAATATAATAGTTTAAGGGGCCGTCTATGATAGAAGTGACTAGATATTTTGAAATTTATTTTGCCATTCTGTACTCTAGCATTCTTCAATGACTGCTTCAGTGGTGCTTAAGATGCCTTGATCAAGAAGGGGCTCTCTCGGTTAACAATCGAGTAACGAACTTCAATTTGGATACAGCCCCTAAAATACGCTCATTTTAAAATAATTAATTTCTCTGAAACTTATCGTACGAATTGCATAACAATTTTTTTTAGGCTAATTGAAACAGGGGTCTGTCCAGACTTTTCTCTCAGGGTCCTGTTTTTGTGAAATTGTGAATAGCTTTTTTACATTTGTGAAAAATCTAGTCTTAATTTTGTGAATTTGAAATGATTGTTATATCCAGGTTCTTTTTTATATGTTTTTAAGAAGATATATGTATGTAAAATACATTTTCTTTCTATATGTAAAAGCAACAGGTCAAATTTCACTTTTAAATGATTAAATTTGTTTAGAGCTGGAAAAATTTTGTAAAAGACCTATTTTTAAGACAAAGAATTTTGTGAAGGGTCCTTTTTTAAGGTTAAAAGTTTTGTGAAGGGTCCTGTTTTGTAACTGTTTTGTGAAAGGTCCTTTAAAGGACCCAATTTCTTCCTAAACTGATCCCTGTGAAGGGTGTAGAGTTCATTTATGCTGTCAGAATTGTGTACTGCTGTTGAAAAAAAAACAAAGTTATGGTTCATTTTAATATGTTGATGCAAAACAAGCAAATTAAACAAATTTTATAGAATCATTTAAAAGTAGACATTAGCATCAGTAGTGTGGTACCAGTAACTTTCTTCTAAGATATTTTTTGCAGAGTTAGTAAGGTGTGTTTACTTTTTTTTTCTCCCACGACTGCACATGCCTCATGTACCTTCTGTCCAGATTAGATGGCGATAGCTTAATTAGACGATAGTTTATTTTTAACAAAGCCCACCAGATCAATGAACACGACTTTAAGAAAAATGCATTTAAAATATTAGGAAGGGATATTTATTTGAACTGTAGCGCAGTTTTAATTTTGCGTTTAGCAAGACAGCAGTGGAAACGTAGGATAATTTAAGCTTAAAAAGAATTTTTTGAAGGTTTTACGTTCGGCATCTCCCCATTTTAAATATATGTATATATATATATATATTTTTTACATTCAATATATTGCTGATTTTTCGCGCCGACGTTCCGTTGATCCAATTATAAATAAATTTACTAGCAGTAAAATAAATCTTTTTTTTTAACGTCCTAAGCTTACAAAGTAGTTCCAAAAAGCACTCCTGAGCTCTAAAATTCAGTTAAATAAAATGCAGAGATAAAATAAGTAATATAATTATTACAGCTCTTAAATTTTTCATACTAAGTAACTCTAAAAATGTTGAAACTAATAGATGGTATTGAGTTTTCTATTCCTGTAAAAATGCTCAAGATGTCTTCAAAACGTTCTTTATCCCCCCCCCCCCCCTCTTTAAAAGGGGAATCTGTGCCTTTCATTTTGCGAAAAATGACGGAAATAGGAATTTTCCAAATTTTGCTTGCTTAAAATGAAGTTAGTCATGAAGCACATTCTAACAAAGCTTCGAAAAGAACAAATAATAAAAATAGCCGAAAAAGGCTTTTTTACTGCATCCATTTTCCTTTTTAAACGATTTACAGTTGTTATCTGTAAATTAATTTTTTTCGGTTTCTTTTTTCAACATAGCAGTATATGCTAAAACTTCAACATATAGTTTTCATTTGACTTGTACTTTTATGGATGTTTCTAATAGTGTGTTTTATAAAATTAAGAATAGGATTTTCAGTTTTTTTTTTGTTTTTTTTTTTTAATAAAGTTGAGTAAATAGTCTTTGTTATTGTATTTTTCTTACATATGGCATGGCTTTTTTTTTTCTTCTCTTAAACTATATAACATCTCTATAATTTGATTCATAAGGACAGGTTCTTCCGATACGGATTGATTTTTACGGCGTTTTCAAGATATTTTTTCTAGGCGCATTATTTAAAAAACAAAGTTTTTTTTAAGGTAAGTGTCAACTTTTTTCCTGAAATCGCTTGCCACCGCAAATTCCGGATGGTAATCTTGGCTTTATTTAGCTTTATTAGTTTTTGTCATTAAATAAAGCAAATTTTTAAATTCTAAAATAGTGTTAGCTTGTGGCAATTAGTTTATCCAAAATTTTGCAAAATTGCGCTGTTTTTTAAGCTTGAGGTCATTTTTTGGCACTAATATTTCATTTTCGAAACATAAAAAATCGAATTTATAGAAAAATGTAATTTTTTTTTTAAGGTTTATTCTCCAATTAAAGTCTAGTTTAATTAGCGATAGACAAAGTTGATAGTTTGAACGATTTAACGTATATTTATTAAATAAAAAGAAATGTTTCAAGAAAAACTATTTTAAAATATTTTAACTTTTTAATTGCTTAAAAGGCGTACAGCCAAGAGAGTGAAAAAGTGTCCAAGCGAGGACTTAAAATTTGAAATGTTATTGAATGCAAGGCGCGAGAAACTTTCTACAGGAAAATTTCCAAGAATTATAGTTTTATTCGTTTTTAAAGTTTTTCTAAGCCCTTTTGCCAGCTTTGATACTGGTGCGTTAAACTGCTTTCAATATTGGAGGGAGGGGGCAAAAAACTGTTTTGAGGGCATATTAGACAGTGGTGTAATCGTAAAAAAAAAAAAACAGATGGTATACAATTTAGAGTATACGGTATAGCTTTATGTGAGAAACCGGGGGCATATGGAGTTCTTTTAAAAAAAAAAATCCAGGTCTACGGCGTTATATCCTGCATGCCCTCCATTACATCATGGTTTTTAGACTCGAAAAATGAAAATTAAGAATAAAAAATAGATTTTTTGAACGCTCCCCTTAATTCATAGGCAATACTTCCACTCCCCCGAACCGTATTTCGGAATTTGGTTGGAATTTTTTAAAGGTCATCTTTGTCTTATTTAATCGCAAATTTTGTCAAATTTTCTGTTCTGAAATAGTAGTTGCTTGGTGTACTGTGGGCCTTAGATTGAAGATCCCTACCTTAATCAGGTAGCCTGTAACTCGTACTATAATTTTTCGGCTTTAACTATCTTCTTGAAATATTCACTTATTTTTCTTTCTTAGACGTCGCTCTAAGCAGTAGTTTTCCTCTAGTATAATTGAACTCGGTTACAGTGAAGTTCATAAGTCTCGATTAAAACAATATTTTTGGAGACCACATTCTTTTCAACCACAAAGTTTCTAAGTGAATTCAGTGAGCTGTTTTGTATATTATTAATGACATTTGTTCAATGAAACTTATTTTTTTTTTCAATATACCGAAGTACCGGAGTCGGACTGTAGCCGCCTGTTTGAAATTCGTAAGCACTGTTTTTTTTTTTTTTTTTTATGCCATCATTGTTTACTTCAATTTTCGATTCATTTGGCCCTTAATCACCGGACACTTTTAATTTTAGACATTTTATTGAATATTTAAAAATATACTTGTCGGATTCTTCTGGAACTTCAGAATTATAAAGGATATGTGTGACCTCAAATTTATCAACGTCGATTTGATGAGGAGGACAATTAAAGGGTCAACAAAAAATCAAATATTTGGGATCACCCTGTAAAGTAAAATGCACGAAATGATCTATCGCTGCAGCATACAAATATGTGGATATTGTACATATACAACTTGTTTACTGATTTGTGTAAGAATTCAAAGTATATCCATAGAAATATGTATAGCGATTTTTTTATTTTATTTTTTTTTCAATAATTTCTTGCATGTTTTTAGCTTATGCAGGGTTTTCAACGAAATTTAACGCGTTGTAGAAAAATTTAGCAAAATGTAGTGGAAACAATATAGTACTACAATTGGAATATAAAATACATATTAAATATTTTATGAAATATGAGCAGTTGTATGAAATAATTTTTATCTGTGAATGCGCAAACGATAACAAAGATTTTTTTTACATAATTTGTCAAATCTATGGACCAATTCATGGAGGGGCGGGCGGGGCGGGGAGGGGGGGGGGCAGCCAAATATTGTGAAAATTCAAAAAGTTATCGGCGATAGAGTGAGCTGATTTTTAGTTACTCTCTATAATCAGCTGAATGATAAGGGATTTTCCACAAATTGTCATCTTTTATTAACTGACTTTCTGAAAAAAGTTAGTACTTAATGAATATCAACGAGTAGATTTGGGAACAAATCCTTCGATCTTGATACTAAGTTTTATCATGGAATAAGCTCGTTGCGGTGGTTATCCAAGAACTAAAATAATAATATAAAATTTAAATTTAAAAAGTTAAAATAAAAATTGACAATTTGTGTGAAATCCCTTATCATTCAGCTACTTTTAGAGAGCGACTAAAAATCAGATCACGCTATCGCCGATATCTTTCTGAATTTTCACGGTATTTGACTGGATAATTTTTTTGAGTTGCTCCATCGAGTTCACTATTAAACTATTAGAAAAGAAAATCTGTTATCGTTCGCGCATGCGCAGATTAAAATTATTTCATACAACTGCTCGTATTTCATAAAATATTTAATAGTTATTTTCCAATTGCACTGTATTTTTCTACTACATTTTGCCAATTTTTCTGAAACTAGCGTTAAATTTTGTTGAAAACCCTGCATGATATAAGCTAAAAACATGCAAGAATTTTTTGAACTTAGAATTGCAAATATAGCGGTTTTTTTTTCGTTTTTTTACACAAATCAGTAAACATGTTATACAATATCCACATAATTGTATGCTGTAGTGATAGATCATTTCGTGCATTTTTATTTTACAGGGTGATCCCAAATATTATTTTTCTTTGATTTTTTGTTGGCCCCCTAATTGTCCTCCTCATCAAATCGACTTTCATAAATATGTGGTCAAACATATTCTTTATAATTCTGAAGTTCCAGAAGAATCTGACAAGTATATTTTTAAATATTCACAAAATTTCTAAAATTGAAAGTGTCCGGCGACTAATGGCTATATAGTGTATATTCTTAGCTGTTTATTTAACCGCAGTTATTAATTTATTATTTTAGTGCTGTGTCACAATTATATCTAAATCGCTATTTTGGTTTATTTTGATTGTGCCTTAAACACTCTTTATTGTGAATATTTTGTATTTTTACCAGCTCTTTTTGTCCAAAAAATGAATTAACGCAGTTTTCAGCAGCACGACGTCATGTATTCCGGTTATGCAACACTGAATTCATTTACATTTTTGCTTTTAATTTGCTGCTAAATAGTTGATATTTTAATAAATGTAATTGTTTGAGGTATACTTGGTTTCTGCTAATCTTTAAACAAACCAATAATTTGTGAGATTAAAATATTTCATAGCGAAAGTTTTTGTCTGGACATGCATAGCCAGTGGTCTCAATTTTCTAAATGCGTTGGGTCTGGCTCACTGTGAAATATTTCATGCTTTTGCTGGATGATTTTGTCAATTAATAGGTTTTTTGTAGGTGTTTGTGAGATATATTACTTTTTTCTGTTCTTTCTAACGTACTCTTGCGTACATTAAGTGAACCATGTTTTTCATGTTTATTATTACACAGGGCGAATCTTTAATACCCATTTTGCTTCAAATAATTTGTGAACAGAGTTAATTACGTCCATGAAAACAGTGTCTTGATATAGTAAAATCAGTGATGTAGTCGTAAAAAAAAAAGAAAAAAAAAGAGGGTATACGCTCAAGACAGATGGTATACTTTAGAGTGTATATACAATAGCTTTTTTGAGAAACAGAGGGTATACGGTGTTCCTGAAAAAAATCCAGAAGGTATACGGCGTATATCTCCGTATACCTTCCGCTACATCCCTGAGTAAAATGACTGTGCTACACGACGAGGTACATGGCAGCACCCCCTAGCGGTAAATTCCTGAATTAGATATCATATCTCGGAAACTGTAGGAGAAATGGGCGATGATTGAGTGACAAGGTTGCAGAGTGTTGTCTATTTAGTAGCATGATATATCGTGCACACAGATACGATAAATAGTAGCTCTTGTACAGACGAAAATATTCAAAGCGAATGAGATATTTTGAAAAAATAATAAAAGTAATAATTATAATTTGAAAAATAATGGTAAGCTATAAATTTAATTCTTCGATTTTAAACTAGCGCATTTTCAGATAATGTCCGAGAAATAAAATAAATTTTATTTTAAAAACAATTTCCAATGTAAACATACCACACAATTCTGTTCATGCAAATTTTATTTCAGTTGTTAACATTTTGGCCATAAAATAAGGAGCTTAGGCCGGCGTTGGCGTGTTTGATACTAATGCAGACTGAGCAGGTGGTTATCCTAGAACGAGAACAAATATTCAGCCACTTTCCCTTCAAAAGCGCCTCTTTCTTTTTTTTTTTTTTTTTTCCAAAGTTAAACTTCAATTATTTAATAAACCTATTTCGAATCTGAAATTTTACTTAGTAATTAGTAAGTAACCAACTTATTAAATAATCAAATTTCCTTAATAAATTATCAAATAAATAACGCAGAAATAACTTTTTAATTCTTTTGTTTTTTTAAGAAGGGGATTGGGGGGTGGAAGTTGGCTGATATTTTATGGCAATATCACCGGAATTGGCCTATGTGTAGTAAAGTAAGCATCCCACTTTATTTCAAATACATCCGACAATTTTTTTTCTATGTCTATATACAAATCGTCACACTTATCAAGTGTCCAGGATACAAATATGCTGTTTTTTCACATTTCCTCTTGACTGTTGGGCTTAAGATCTCCCCTTACTTTCCCGGAATTTTACTCTTAAATTTTATCTGTGCAAATTGAAGTGATCGACTTGAACATTTATTTTTAACCAATAAAACTTATTTCTTTAAATGTTACACGTGCAGGGTTGCCATTTGTCCCAATTTTCGAGAGACCTTCCTATTTTTTTAGGGTAAATACTCCGCTCGGGAAAGCCTATTTCACGATTTTTCTTATTATAAATAGTTTAGGCCCATGACGTAAGGTAAAGTACCCTAAAGCTGACACCCAAAAAACAGTTCCTAAAGCTGATATCTTTTAAATAAAACAAATATTTAAAGCATTACCAACTTTCCAAATCCAAGATATCTTGGTTTGAAGAAGCGTTGCCTTTCAAGTAGAGGTCTGCACGGGCCCTGGCTTAACCCGAAGCCCGTACCCGGCCCGGCCGATAAAAAAATCGGCCCGATATAAGAATTCAAGCAAAGCCGATAAAATACGAGCCATTTTGAATGAATATGATTTTCACGAGGTGTATAAATGTGCGTCACGAGCCGATGCGAGTTTAGCAACATCAATACAGAAATGTAACATGTCCGTCGTAGAGATTGGCATCGTACAGTTACAAGATGTCTTATTCCGAGTTTAATTTTTTTCAGCACACTCGTGCCGGGACGGAACTGGTCTTAATCGATCTCAGGATGTGTAGGACAGTCATTGTGTTTTGTAGTATTAATAGTGATAATGAACTTCTCTTAACAGTATCTTTGGAAATATACCTTAAGGTGGTTCTCATATTCACTGCTCAACAATGCGAAGCTTTCAGACACATTTTTTGACTCATTTTTAACTATAAAGGCATAAAATTGACAGGCCTGACTATTGAAGGCATTTGAAAACGAATAACTTTTTCCATATTTGATAAATTACTTACAGAGATAAGATTCTTGTCACGTGACTGTACGTTCTTGTCCTTTCCTGTGCTATCGCTTCCGGAAATTCGATTCAAAACGCTAACTTTGGCAGTATTTTCAGAAAGATATATTGCTTTTAACTATGAAAAAAAAACGATATTTACATGGCTTCTGAATAAGAATACCTGCCAATCTTACGCGTTTCCGAAAAGAAATGAATTCATAAATGTGTCGAAATGTAGCTCCTTTTGGATTTGAGAAAAGCCTTAAAAATGAGAAAAATATTTTCAAAAATCTACTTTTTATTATATAGCTTGAAAAAGTTATGTTTTTAATCTTTTATTCTGAACTACATTAATCTTTTAATGAATCGTTATTTGAATTTTGAAATGTCTGTAGACACGATGACTAAAACAATGTAAGTAATCCTTAATGTTTACTATTGTGTGGTTTCTATTTTGCGAACATCATAGTAATCTACAATATAACTGTAAAATGTTCCCATAAATATGTATGTAGTATTCATTAAAAGAATCTTAATTGTATGTTGAGAAAAAACGGATTTTTTTTTTCTAGAAATTGTGTCGGGCCGTGCCTGTTTTCAGTGATTTTTGTACGGGCCGGGCCGAGAACTGTAAAAATGCAAACTGGCCGGGCCGGGCTCGGGCCGAACTTTCAATTTTTACACCGGGGCGGGCCAAGATAATTTTCGTTCGGGCCGGCCCGGGCCTGGAAATTCCGGCCCGTGCAGACCTCTACCTTCAAGAAGAAAGAAAAACATTCTAAATTATTTTAGAAAATTTGTGGTGCTTTAAATATTTGTTTCATTTAAAGACGTCAGCTTTAGGAACTGTTTTTTTTGTGGGGGGAGGGGGGTCAGCTTTAGGGCATTTTACCTTATAGCACACAGGCGTGAGGTACACAGGCGTGACACAATACATCATTTTACTTGCCACTGGTAAGTGGATTTTCTATCAGAACGATTGTGAATTTTTAGGCAGTCTTTAAAAAACTGCATGGTATAGAAAGATATGCGAAACACTTTTTTCTACTAGTTATATTTTGCAACTTTCTAAATTGCCACAATGTAAATATGATACTAAGTTCTACCCCATGCTCAACTTTCCTGTGTTGTGTTCATTTTTTTCAATTTGTATGTATTTAAAAAATAATTATGAAAATGCATTGTATTAGTTGCGTATATTTTGTCATAACAATTTTGAGCTGTGCATTGCATCTTGATGGCTGTTGAAATAAATCCTTGCCTGGTAAGATTTTCTGAAAATTCCCCACACCACCCCTGACAGCACATAATTTCTTTTGGAATAATTAAACTGTTGTACGAGGAATTTAGTTGGTTGAAACCGTCTGCTAATGCAAAAGATTGAAAATATTTAGCAAAATTTCAAGACATTCTCAAAAAAATATACTAGAAATATAAATTTCTTTTAGATCGACGTTTAGATAGGCGTTTCAGCTTCTAATTTCTATAGTAAATTGGTGTTTTCTAAAATTTTCAAATGTTCTAATGCAAAGAACAGATCTTCACTTACCGTGATAAATTTCGAATTACATAGTTTCATAATTTAGAACTTGGTAGTACAGAATGAAATAGACAGAAGCTCTAAAACAAATAAAAGCTTCAACAAAATACAATTAGCCCGTAATCTACGTTGTTAGGTCAAAGGAACTCATGTGCCTATATTTTACAATGGGCCAAAAAAAAAAAAAAAAAGACTACGCAACGTATGGTTTAATTATGTTTTTGAACAATAGTTCCTTGTTTAATATTCTTTCGATAACTATTACTTCCTTAGTTTGTTTTCTACAAGATAATTCACGCCGAATAATTTCACAGAAATAAGCATTTTGAAATATTTAAATTAGTCCTGCTTTTTAACCCCTCTTTGATTGCTACATATACTTCACTTTTTTTTTTATATCTTTCTACTAAATTGGGATGGTGTCACTATGTTGGAACGTCGATATTTTATTGTTCATTAATGATTATTCATGCGCTTTACAGTATAGCTCAAAAGTGTTTGAGTTCTATTTAGCGTTTCCAGGTGTCCCGATTTAAGCAAGATATCCCGATTTTCATGGGTTCTAAAACCTGTTGTGCTGAACCCACTGCGCAGCACGCCAAAAGTCTCGGTGTTTTATGCTGCACAAATCCTTTTGCATTATTGCTCGCATCAGACTATTCACAAGTCTGCGTCTAGTGGAACTTCATACAAAGTATAATAACGAACATAATAAATAACTATAATATAAAACTTTGCCGAAAATTCTTAAGACTGTGAATACATTTTAAGAAAGTAAAATGGTGGAATCCACTACACTTTAATTACTGAATTCTTACGATTGATGCTTGATCAAGGGCATACCCTTAAAAAGACGTATTTCATCTATGGTTAAAATAAACTTCCAACTACCCAAGATATCTCCAATTCCATTTTTGTCTTTTTCTATGAAAATGAACATACATAAACTTATTAATATACTAGATTTTTCCAAACAAACCGTGAATGTTTAAAACCTCGATTCATATTAAAATAAAAAACGCTCTCAAAATGAACCTTTTGGGTTGGGTCCCCGCTGCCTACGGCACCGTATGGCAGGCGTGCTGCGCACGCGCCGGAAAATCGGAAGAGAATCGTCAGTTGATTAGAAAGAAACAAATTCCGTTGGGGTCATTCCATGTCAGTTCAGGCAGGCATGTAACCCACCATCACAGATTTTGATGAAACTGCGTGTGTTTGTTCCTTTTATTAAGATATGATTCCCAGTATTTTTTTTTACTCTTTGGTCAAATAGTTTCTGAGAAAAAAATTGTCAAAATTTTGAAAACTGCCATCAGTTGGCATTCTTGACTGCTCGATTTTCAAATGTAGCATGACATAAATATGATCATATTTCAATATCTATTCCACAAATCATCTTCAAATAATTTATGCGTAATATATAGGGTACGTATTTTATGAAAAAAATACTGTTACGCTTATATAACATTTTAAGTGTGTCTAAAAAAATGTTTAATCTTTGAAGTCGTGATTTTTTTATGAAAAATAATGCATTACCCAGAATAGCATTATTAACAAAAGGCGGTATTTTTATTAAACTTATTTTTTGTGGGGGATATACTTAAAGGTGTCCTTTACCTGATCCTGAAATAAAAGTAGTGGGATTTTGGGTGTTTTTAGTAGTATTTCATATTTAAAAATATTTTGAGGCGTATTTCAAATCAAATCAAGCAGAGTCATTCCATGTCAGTTCGCCTAAGATATTTAATTCACTGTCACAAATTTCAATGAAACTGGGTATGTTTATAGCTCATTTTAAGACAGGATCAAGGAAATTAAAGGTGATTACAAGTAAAATATTTTTTAAGATAAAAAAAAATATCTAAATTTTGAAATTTTTTTAAAAATGGTTTTAATGGCAGATCTATATTCAAAGACTGCATAAAAAAAAAGTCATTTCAATATAAAATCACTAAATAAGTTTCAAATAATGTATATGTGACAAATAATGTAGGCAGATTATTATTTATTGTTGTTTGTCATGTTTAAATGCTATGAGTGTGTTTAATCTTGTGAATTCTTAAAATCAAGAATTTTGTGAAAAATAATGTGTTAATCAAAAATTTATTATTAACCGAAGGCAGGCTGTTATTACTTTTTTTAATTGTACGTAAAAATATCTTTTCAATAGTTATAAAATAAAAATAGTGAAAATATGAGCAATTTTAACAAAATTTTCATAAAATGTGAATGTTTAATGATAAATATTGAAGCTTTTCATGCTAAGATGTACTATAATGACTACGATATCGTGTATTTCTACTCTTGCTTAAATATAATGCATACAATAATAAAATAACATATTATTTACAGCAATAAAAATTAAATTAAATAGTACCAGTTCCTTTACCAACACTACATTGCTCAACAGCCGACTTAAAATCAACAGCCCTCACTCTTATTGAAAAATACTTTCAACTGTTCAAATAATAAATAAACTGCATTTAAAAATTTTAATATCAACTTATTATCTTAAGACGATAATAATAACTAAACAACATGATGAATTTATAAATCAGCTTTTAATTGAAAAGTCATGAAATGGTCCCTTTAAATATTGTTGTTCATCGAGTCAATCAAAACAAATTATATAAAAAAAATAGTGAGCCTAATATGCTGACTGCAATGACACTTCTAACAAAACTAATTAATTCATTACCATCTGAAATTAAACCCGAAAGATCAAGAAGAAAAAAAAATAATCTGTAGTGTGAATGTGACATACTCAGTGGTTGTTGAGGTATGTCTTTGTGACATTTTCCCCTGTACTTCAATAAAATATAAACATGTAAGCTTTTTTCATTCATCCAAATTAAGTAAAACAATTATAAAATTTTGTTGTCATTACACCAGATGTTAAATTTTTCGTTACATACTATTAGATAAGTTCTTTACTTTTAGACATTATTGACATAATATCATAAAATTTGCTATATGTATTTTCTGCAAGTGTATAAACAATATATATATATGCTTTATTAAACATAAATGAATAATTTTTAAATAATTTGTTTGAGAACAGGGATATATATACACACATATGTTGAAAATACATCTTTCAGCAATATTGTGATGAAATAAATCAAATTACCGTAATTTCCGGTGTATAGCCCGCGGATCATACAATCGTGTTTCGACCCAGAAATTTTTAAAAATAAAATGTAACTTTTTAGATCACAGTAAATATTGGTCTTCAAATACTGAATAAAATTTCTGGGTCCAAACTGAATTGTTTGATCTGCGGGCTATACACCCGAAATTATGGTACATATCATTAGAAACTGAATAAAGTTACAAAAGTGCAACTCATTAAGTTTTAAATATTTTTTTAGATATAGTTATTTGAAAGATATAAATATAATGGATTATGCATTTTTTGCATATATTTAAAGCACAATACGTCAAAATTTTCTTCAACAGAGTGAAATTTAGTTTTTTTTTTCAATATTAGCAGCTCAATGCTAAATTTTCAATATTAACAGCCAAATATGAGCTTAAAGATTAGGACTGTCATTTTGAAAATTTCTATTGGGCGGTGAGGAGCTAGTGATTTTTCGCTTTTTTGGAAAGGGATAATTGCTCTTCGCCCTAGAAGTTTTACTAAAAAACAATATTGTTTATTTTTTTCCTTAAGAAACGAACATAAAAGATAATTTGAAAAATAAAATAAATGTATAAATAAAAATATTTCCAGGGATGATACATTGGATAGGTTTTACATTTGAAAATATTGATAATTTTAAATATGATTTAAATACTACTAAAACCAACCAAAATCCCACTATTTTTATTTCAGATCCAGTTATAATGTAGTATTATGTACAATTTATAATTAAAAAATTAGTTATAGAAACTCCGCCTCTGATTGATAAAGATTTTTTAATAATTTCATTATTTTTTGTAAAATATTTTTGATTTCAAAGATTATACAATTTTTTAGACACGTTTAAATATTTTTTAACATTACAGCAATATTTTTTTCATAATCTACATACCTTATTTACCTTGCTTAAATTATTCGAAGAAGATTTCTTTATTAGTTATTGAAATATGATTTTATATATAAAATGAGGCCTTTGAAAATTGAACAATCATTAATGGCAACTCGTGGCATTTTTCCAAAATTTTGATAATTTTTTCTCATATGTTCACTATTTTTATTTTATAACCATTTAAAAAATTTTTTTACGTACAATTAAAAAAAAGCAATAACACCCTGCCTTCGGTTAATAATAAATTTTTGATTAACACATTATTTTTGACAAAATTCCTGATTTTAAAAATTCATAAGATAAAAGACACTCTTAGTGTTTAAACATGATAAAAAACAAGAAATAATAATCAGCCTACATTATTTGTCACATATACATTATTTGAAACCTATTTAGTGATTTTATATTGAAATAACTTTTTTTTTTTTTTATGTAGTCTTTGAATATCGAACTGTCATTAAAAAAAATTTAAAACAATTTTTCAAAATTTTGATATTTTTTATCTTAAAAAATATTTTACTTAGGATCAAGAAAATTAAAGGTGATTACGTCTTAAAATAAGCTATAAACAAACCCAATTTCATTGAAATTTGTGACGGTGATTAAATGGCTTAGGGGAACTGACATGGAATGACTCTGCTTGATTTGATATGAAATGCACCTCAAAATATTTTTAAATAGGAAATACTACCAAAAACACCCAAAATCCCACTATTTTTATTTCAGAATCAGGTAAAGGACACCTTTAAGTATATCTCCCATAAAAAATAAATTTAATAAAAATACCGCCTTTTGTTGATAATGCTTTTTTTGTTAATGCATTATTTTTCATAAAAAATTCACGACTTCAAAGTTTAAATATTTTTTTAGACACACTTAAAATGTTATAAGCGTAACAATATATTTTTTTCATAAGTTGCGTACCCTAAATATTGTGCATAAATTATTTGAAGATGATTTGTAGAGTAGATATTGAAATATGATTATATATATGACATGCTACATTTGAAAACCGAGCTATCAAGAATGCCAACTGACGGCAGTTTTTCAAAATTTTGACAATTTTTTTCTCAGAAACTATTTCACCAAGGAGCAAAAAAAATTACTGGTGATCATATCTTAATAGTAAGAACAAACACACGCAGTTTCATTAAAATCTGTGATGGTGGGTTACATATTGATATTTTACTGCCTGATTTGACGTGGAATGCCCCGTTGGTATCGTCCCATAAAGCCTTTTTTAACTGGGTCGAGATAATGATGTCACTCTGGTGGTGGACGGTGCAGCTAAAAACTGTACGACAATCGAAAACCAAGATAAATGAGCCAAACCCCTTTTGAAATCAGGCCTATAGAACTCAAGAAAAGAATGCGCCCGCTGACGGTGGAAGGTGGAACTAAAAACTGAAAGAGAAATCGTAAGCCAAGTTGAATGAATCAATTCCCGTTGAAATCGGGGCTCATAGAACCCGAGAAAAGAATACGCCGTTAACTTTCGGAAATGGTGGTAACTGAAGTCTATATTTAGGAAAGCATGCTTTTAAATGTGGGAAAAACACTTCTGGGCAAACTCTTAACTCATAACAAAGGACTCTTGCCGCAGAACACTCTTTTTATATTCGATTAAGTTGGTAAAATCCTTTCAAATTATTATGTTTTTAGCATTTGTCCACATTTAATAATTATTACTTTCCTTTCATATCCGAAATTAGACAGTGTGCCGGCTTATCTGCTGAAATGGATCTCTTTTTTAGTTCAGTTTTTAATGAATGCTGGCCCTTGTTTGGTTGTTTCTTTCAATATTTGTACTATCGTTGTCAGTTTTTTGCAAAAATTAAGAAAAATTACCGACCAAATTAAAAAAAAAATGGATATTCGGATGTAAAAAAAAAAAAAAATCTACATTTGCTCCGAAATTTTCAAATCGATATATTGATAAGTTTTCTTAATTTTGGCCAATTAATGAAAATTGTTTCATTGTCATTCTACATTCTGTCCTCACCGTCGAAGTCTAAACTATTTTATTGGACCGTCGCGTGAGCCTCGCGTGCGCGCATGATTTAGCTTGTGGTTTTGGAGAAAGAAATGCTTTTTTTTTTTTATTGTGCCGTTTGATGAGTTTTTATCTAATATCTCGGCTTATTATCCAAAAGTTAATTCTTAATCTTAGGTGCATTCCGATCTGCCTTGGACTATCCTCATACAAATCTTCAGATTTCTATGTGCGGTAGATTTCGCTGGCCATTGGCGACATAATCGCAGACAGAGCAAAACTTTCTTTTGTTAGTAGGGGAGAATGGGGCAGATGTGAATCGTGATTTTTCAATAGTTGTTTTGTTTTTTTATTTCAAAAAAATTACAAAAGATGGAAACACCTGTACACATATGATGATAAATTTTTGAAGCTGTTTGCCATTTTGTTTGTCTTCAGCAGCCAAAACACAGTTTGTAGAGCTCAAAAATAAAATCTCAGTTCCAACTTTGATAAGTGAATAACTTTATATATTTGAATCTTAATGTTTTAACATATATACTATGAATACTAATAAATATTTCTGATAGTTTTTTCCTTCTAAAATTGAGAAATATTAATGATGTATCAATTTAACTCTAGTAGCCATGTGGGGCACTAGTGAACAGACTAGTTGGGGGCAGATATGGGCAGTTCATAAGTGTCCCAATAATCATTCTTTTTCTTTCAGTTAAATTCGTGAGAAATAATGTCAGCTCCAATAGCTCTAATTTTCCTGAAATAGAATACATTTTCGTCATACAAAAAAGTGATCTTGTGTTGAAACTTCCACAACCACATCGGCCAGAAGTACACAAAGAGCAACAAGCTCGTTTACGTTCAATTGTAATTTAAATTTAATGTTTTCCAAAATGCAATAAGTTTTATGTATTATTTTATTAAACGGTTTACAACAATATTTTTTATGTTAAACAACTTTGCATTTTTGTATTTCATTTTTTCCAAACTTGTAATGATGTAATGAGTAATTCCATCTCTAAAACAACAGCTATGAATATGATGTTTTGAATGGGGATAGATGTCGGTAACTTTTTAAAAAGTGAAATTTTCAAATTGATATCTGATTCTTGGGTATGAGGTCAGATCAGCTTTTCATTTACTTATTTTCATTTTATAATGAATCTTTTGCTTAAACAAATTACCCAGAAACTAGAGAAATATAGTTATAGATAGTTTATTTGTGGTGAATTTAACAGGTAATATAACTAACGATTATGGTGACGAATGAATAACAGAATGAGAAACAAGTCAAAGGATACTTTTCCCTGTGTTCATGTGTGCCCCACGTGTGTTCACAACAAATTCATATGTGCCCTTACTGGTGGGGCACATGCGAACAAGTTTTTAAATTTATTAAACATTAAAAAAAAGTAAGTAGTACTTAAAGGTGGTTTAAAAAGAGACCGTTTTCTGGTCTGTTTACTATGTTGTGTAGTTTTTGTACATAGAAATTAACCTTATTGTGAGAAAAAGCTATATTTATATCACAAGGGCCCCACTTTGCCCTATAGGTAGTTTTTTTTTTTTCATTTGAAAAGATACGGGACATTCTTTTGAAAACCGGGTCGACCTGAATCCGAAACAATTAAAATCACCCGACCAGCAACGAAACAAACTAGCATCTTCCCAACCCGCACCGTGAGTCGGCTTTGGTAAAATCGTGTTACCCGACCTGAGGCGGGACTCTACCCGCTATTTGTAACCGTGAACCTGGAAACACTAGTTTTGTGCCTGTCTTCTACCTAACTGTTAGGGAAATGCTCCATTTAGATATGAAATTTCTACACCTACTAAGGTACAGTCGTGGAAAAAAAAAAGTAAACACCCCCTAGTAACTCCTCAACAAATCATCGTAGAAGAAAGTTACTGGTACCGAACGATTGGAAATAAAGTCTACTTTTAAATGATGTATATAAAATTTTCTTAGGGGTCATCTACATATTAAAATGAATCCAAACTTCATTTTTTTCAATGGCAATACCCAATTTTAACAAGATATTTCAAATCTTCGGTTCAAACTATGCCTAGACACCAAATTTCAAGTCATTTGAATGATAAGTTTTTGAATTATAAACATTCAAAATTTAGGGCTTCTAATGTTAAAACATTTTCATATTTTTATTTATATCTCCCGAAATTATGCTCCTAATGTGCTAATTTATTTTTTGTAGTAATAATACTAATATACCCAAACATAAATAAGCTGAATTTGCAATTTTTATAATTTTATGATATGAATTATGAAATTAATATTCGAAAAAATTATGAATTGCAACCTACAATTTTTTTTGATGGATTTAGATTTATTATGTCTTGCTTTATGGAAATTCAAAAATTTCACATTTTTCATCCAAGTAGTTTTCAAATTATGCTTTAAAAACGACAAAATGATGGTTTAAGGGGCCGTCTATGAAGGAAGTGAGTAGATATTTTGAAATTTATTCTACTGTACTGTAATCAAACAGGTTTCATTGACGCTTAAACGTGCCTTGATCAAGAAGGCCGCTCTCTCGGTTAACAATCCAGTACGGAACTTCAATTTGGATACAGCCCTCAAAATACGCTCGTTTTAAAATAATTAATTTCTGGGAAACTTATGGTACGAATTGCATAAAAATTCGTCTTTAGGCTAATTGAAGGGTGTAGAGTTCATTTATGCTGTCAGAATTGGGTACTGCTATTAAAAAAAATAAAGTTATGGTTCGTTTTAATGTGTAGATGACTCCCTAAGCCAATTTTATATACATCATTTAAAAGTAGACTTTATTTCCAATCGTTCGGTACCAGTAACTTTCTTCTGCGATAATTTGTTGAGGAGGTAGAAGGGTGTGTTTACTTTTTTTTTTCCACGACTGTACATTGTGCTCGCTACTAATGTTTGCAATGTTTGCGATTTTTAAAAAATTGCAGGGGTCCACGAAAGTAATGATGTACTTTTGTATATTATCGATAGCTATCATTTGAAGTGCATTTCAATGAAGATAAACGCATACAAATTCAGTGTATTTTTTGAAAATTGAAACTTGCAGTTGTTTGTCACTGTCTTCACCTATCCTTTCAAGCTATCCATTATAGTATGTTTTACAAATTTGTACTTTTTAAGTATACTTAAATATTACTGTGGCATGTTTCTCATTAAAAATTTTCTATTTAATAAATGTATTTTCTCTTAAGAGTCTGCAATAGTCATGCGAAAACATTCGCAAGCCAATGTTAAACATATATGGAAGCGTTCTTTTTAAATTTCTCGTTTGCATTTCAATTTTTTTTGCATAGAATAGTTGAATATATACATATATATATATATATATATATATATAGTCGGACCTCGTTATCCCGACACTCGGTTTTCACTTCACTCCGCATATCACGTCAATTTTTCAAAATCCCGATTTTCTGTATAGTATTGTAATGTAAACTCCTGATTTTACGTCGTTGAATAATTTTCAACTCCGGATATCCTGACAGTTTAAGAAAATTGGCCATTTTTCAGAATCCATCTTATAAGCAAGGAAATTAAGCGGTAATTCTTAATCAAACTTTTCACTAAACTGTCTAAAATGCCCATTGATATAAATAAGAAATTTTACTTCAGTCCTATATCTGAATTGAATAAATAAACTCACACGCTATGAATGACCCACTTAAGTTCCAGATAGACGTTTCAGTCTACTCGCGGTCTTTTTGTTCTGGTGAGGCGGCGCTTTCTTGTTTTTAAACGGCGTTTTTCATCCGACTAAAACCGAAGCATTGCCATTGCATTGAAACGATTACAAATTATCTAACATCCATTTCTGAAACAACGAATATTGATTATAATTCATTGTATAATATTGAAAAAAAAAATTGTAGGAAGCACATCTAGGGACAAGCAAAAACCTTAATTCCTCATTCTTTCATGTAACAACAAAAAAATGTAATCATAAATCTGATTTTTATTATTTTCAATTTTGCTTTTGTGTGCATTTTGTTTAATAACAATGTTTTATTGCTTAAAACTGCAAGAACAGATATGAATTTAAAATTGTCATTAATTAAAAATACAGCTTTTTATAAACATTTTTTTCTCCAACTCCGGTTACTTCAACGCTCCGCTTATGACGACACTTTTTCTGGTCATTAGTGTCGGGATAACGAGGTTCGACTGTATAGATAATTAAAAATATTGAAATGCGCGGGAAAATTTTAAATAGAACGCTCCAGTAGGTTTAACATTTATCTAGCGAGTTTTTTCACCTGACTAGTGTAGACTCTTAATCAGACTGTACAAAATAATTTTAATTATTAGCTTGTGTTATTGTTTGAAGTATTTGATATTAATGAATCACGCGTTCAAACATGCATCGCCTGAATATCGCAGGGGGATACTTCCGCTAGATTTGAATAGTAATCGTTACCCTATTTAAAAGAAGTTCTGTCAAATAGGACGAAAATTATTGTTCGATGAAACTGGTGGAAGTTTCCACTTGCGGAAATCGGACTTTGCAAACACACCGAGAATACTACTTCAAAAATGATATCGTTTAATCCGTTTGCTTGTCCCTTTATTCGTTCGTTTGTCTACTCCCGTTCAACAAGCGCAAAACGTTTTGACGCATTTACAAATTCATTTTTAACGGAAAGATATAAAATTGGAAAGCCTGACCATGGAAGCGATTTGGAATCGAGCTGTGTTTTCCATTTTTTGATCAATCAATAACTATTGAGTTGTAAGCGATTTTGATCACGTGACAAACACGTTTTTCGCTCTTTCTTGAATGATTATTCGACTTTCGCGCGGAAATTCGGTTCAAAAAGCCTATTTTGACACTATTTTCTGAAAGATCTATTGCGTTTGCAAAAAAAAAAAAAAAAAAAGAAAAGAAAAGAAAAAGCTCGATTACATAGTTTCTGAACAACAGCTAGTTTCATGCATTTCCCAACAAAAATAAATTAACTTACGTCATAAAGTTGCACTTTTGGATTTGAAAGCACCCTTAAATTCCCTAACCGCGAAATTTAGTTGTATTTGTGGTAAATTGAGATGTTTCCTATTAAAAATAGTCACTTAACATTTATATAGGGTGTGCAAAAAACATTGACCTCGGCTTTTAAGGTATTCCTTGTGCTTTATTCCTTAAGGTTGTTCTCAAATCCAAAGGGACAACTTTATGACATAAGTTTAATTCATTTTTGTTCGGAAACGCATGAAACTGGCAGCTGTTGTTATTCAGAAACTATGTAATCGAAAGACTTTTTCCGGTTTTTTGTAAACACAATAGATCTTTCAGAAAATACTGTCAAAGTTGGCGTTTTGAGCCGAATTTCCCGACGAAAGCAGAAAAACCAGTCAGCGAAGGGAGAAAAACGACTTGTCTAAAGATCAAAACTCTTATATCTCGATAGGTAATTTATTTATTCCATAGTCAGGTCTGCCAATTTTTATACCTTTACGTTTAAAAATGTGTACGTCATTGTGCCAAAGTTTCACGCTTCGCACTTGAAAACACCCGCTAATGTTAAATCAATGTGCAGGTTGAATTTCTCGTTTAAATTTGAATATTTTTAAACGATTTTTGCATAGGATAGCTGAGGTCGATCTTTAGTATGGCTATTTTTTACTTTTTCGATTTCGGTTGCAGATTTTTTAAATAAAGATGCTTTCATTTTCAGGATCGATTTCGAAACTGAAAGTACTTAAAAAAAAAAAAAATCGTTTAAAAATATTCAAACTTAGAGGAGAAGTTCGAAAACAACTTGCTCATTGGTTTAACATTACGGAGCGAGTGTTTTCAAGTGAGTGAAGTCCCCTTAAATATTGATCATTGCCATATATTATAAATTACAAAGTTACGTAAAAAAGGGTACAGGATTTTATGAAATCTATTAAAATTTTCAGGCGATTAAATTTGACGAAATAAGAATTTTAAATTTTTATGCGACTTCCCTACAAAAAATTTCCCAATGAATAAAATGTGCCCCTTACACTCATAAGGTCATGTACAAAATTTTATTTTATAAAGTCTCAGCTATATGAAAACACATAAATGCTGACTTAAACCACTTTTCGATGCCTGGATGTTCGCAAAGGGGGAAAAATCACGTCGGATGATCGCGTTTCAGGGGTCGTACACAAATTATGAAAGAAAACATTGATTGCATGGTTTTCTTGAGTGCAAATTTGATTAATCTCGCACCAAATTGTTCTCTGCGACTTTTTATTATAAAATGCTGAAATTTTGTACATGACCTTATTACTGTATGGGGCATATTTTACTCATTGGAAACTTTTTTTTTGTACGGGGGCCCGTATAAAAATTAAATTTTGTATTTTTTTTTATTTATTTAATCCTTTTGAAAATTTTAATCGATTTCGTAAAATTCTGTATCTTGTTTTACATAACTTTGTAATTTATAATATGTCTATGATCAATATTTAAGGAATAAAAGCAGAGATCAATGTTTTTGGAACACTCTATATACGCGTATAGTTTTGTTACTGGTACGAAAAGAAATTCTTTGGTCAGTCGATCTTTTTAACTTTTACAAGGTCAGAATTATTTTGTTGAAATGATTGAATGGCACCAGGATAGAACAAATTAATTTGAAAATAAATAAAAGCTTTTCTTCGAGTATATTATAATAGCAAAATTTTATTCCAAAATTCTAGTGGCATTGTGGCATTTGCGGTTAAGTGCCATATATAATATCTCACCGCCCCTCAACGGGTTAGACTGCCTTTTAATTTAGGTTACCATAATTATTTGAAGGTCAATCCCGGACGCCTGGAAACACCCGAAAGCGGCCGAAAGAGAAATAGGCGAGATTTGTGGATAAATATTTGTTTTTCGCCAAAAAGTCTTATTTTTATTGAACGTCCCCAGACATGAACGTCCGCAAGGTGTTCCAATCCCCTAACTCTCCGGGGGAATTCCCGGAAGTATGCCAAGCCTAAATATAGTAAAATTATTTTAAAAAGTATATCCTATATTAAAAATATTTCTAATAAATCAGTCTTGCCTCTCTATACATTTTAAATATGTCGAGTAGCATCTCAGCTTGTTTCCAATTAAATAATGCCCCTAATAAGTTTTTAATACAAGTCTGCATTTTAGCATTCCATTACACTACTCTTGGGTCGAAATGTGGTTAACCTGGATCAAATTAATCCAGACATTACGAAAGATAAGTGCAAGGTTGGCAGCTATGGTGATGTTGCGCTTGACATTGATTTTACATACTATTTTCTTTTAACTGGGACTTTTCAGTCTGCCTCCTTGTGCGTGATTGCGTATTCTCTCTTTAAAAACTTCCAGTTTTGGCAATAAATAAACACATTGTAACATTGTTGAGAAAGGCTATTTTGTGTTTCTAATAGATTTGTCACTGTAAAAAGTTTAGAAATTCTATATTACTGTATACACAAACGATATATAATTTCACTTAAAAAAAAAGTCTAATTAAATTTTATGCCGAAGTATACTTTGTTCTCTTTTTGAAATCTCTTTTTGTCGTCGTTCTCTTCAATATATTCCTTTTGATATATCATGAAAGTATGCACAGTTTATTTCTATTTTTAGTTAACACATTTCATTGAATAAATGAAACTCCATTAGAACCATGTTAACAGTAAGATAGTAAAATATTTTATTCGAGCAATGTAAATTTCTTTTACCTAAGCAATGTAATATTAATAATTTTGTATATCATCTGTATAGACAATTTACGTTCTATAGGTATTTTTTCGAAATAGTTCAATACTCGTAATGTTTTTTGTTTACGTACTGAACTTTTTAACGAGTTCCGGAAGTGAATGTTTAAGCAGAAGACCTTGTATGAGGCTTTATTAATGTATGTGTGGATAATTAGAAAAGGATGTTAGCGGGAAAATTTAGCTTAAATCTCGTAAGTCTTCAAAGGTATACCCCTTTCTTTAGACAGGAAAAAAGAAAAGCATCCAGTGGGCATTAGAAAACTGTCTACGACATTCTAATATCATAGCTGCGAACACACGCCACTTTCTTTTTCAAATCTATTGTATTTTGAACCAGAATGTTTTAATAAAATATTTCTTTGTAGTATAATTATTTGATTTCATTTAGTAAAATTTCTGGTTCGGAATAAGTTTGATTTAGAGGGGAGGGGGAGAAACGTGGAAGGTTGGCAGCTATCTAATGTATGTATGTATGTTTGTCTATATAGAGAGAGGGATACAACTAATGGAGCGGCTATCATTTATCATAAAATGCCTTACGTAATGGCACCTAATACGTGGGTATATTAAATTAAGAGTATTCCAATCCAAACTGCTTAGTTTCCGATTAATTTTTAAATTCATTTTTGCTCTAAAACGCATCAAACTGGCAAATTATCTTATTTAGAAACTACGTAATGTGCCGTGCTTGTCGATTTTTTGATAAATTCAAAAAATATTATAAAAAATGTGTTTTGAACCGAATTTTCCAAAGCGGGAGATCTGGGAATGAAAAAAATCGTCATACTGAGAAAATACTAGGTTGAGCAAAAAGTTCTGGGAAATTTGTACTCCTATATGCGATACAAATTCTGGTAACTATTAGATTAAAAATTTCCCAGAACTTTTTGCTCAACCTAATAATTGTTTAAAAATAAAATTTTAATTAATTGAGCGAAAAATGAAATCACGCGGCCTCTTATGTCTCTTCAAAAATAACCTCAGAAAGTTTCATGTTTTTACTTTTGAAAATGAGTCTGAAAATGTCTCGGAAAATTTCGAGGTGTTGAGAGTGGATAAATATTGTTTTTGAATGATATTAATTTATCATTTACATTTAATTATTCCGTTTATTTATTCAATATTCATTTTAAGTTATTACCTAAATTTATCTTTCGATTTTTAAACAATTACAACCATATTATTGTTTATTACCATATTATCCCTTTTTAATCTTCATATTTTTTTAATTATTTCTAGTTTTACAATCATAACGTCATGCGTTCGTTTGCGCCCATACTTCCCTATGTCAAATTGTCTTCTTTTGCTATTTTAAATAAGAATGAAAAAAATATTGTCCAAACTCTTTGAAATTATTATCGCTTATAAATATAACAATTTTGAAGTGTAATGTAGTAATAAAATCTTGAAAAAAGATATTGATATTTAGTTTTTAAAGAACTGTTTTCTTCTCGCGTTGGGTTCTTTAACAATAAAAATACACTGAGAAGAAAAAACCCCTCAAATTAACAGAAAAAAAAACTGGTGGCAATTTTGGTGCCATTGGGGGGAAAACCGCTTAATTTACAAAAAATATCTGTAATTTTTCATTAAAACATTTTTTTCTGTGAAAATTACAAGATCTACATTTATTAACCGGAAAAAACATTTTCTTTTAAGAGTTTTTTTTTTTTTTTTGAAAAAATTTGATATTTTTTTACAGTGTAGTTCTTATCGTCCGAACTCTACATTTTTTATCAGTTATATTTATAACTGTTTTTGAAGTCTGCGTAAAAATTTCATGCAAAAATATTGATATTTAGTGTTAAAAACTTGAGCCGCAACCGCCCGCGTATTCGCGTTCTGCACGAAAATTTTATATATATATATATATTTTTTTCTTTTCTTTTTAAATATATATATATATTTTTTTTTTCTTTTCTTTTTAAATATATATATATATATAACCATTAATTAAACATAACCTACCACCATCAAAAACCGTAATATGAATTAAAGCTGTAAGTATAAATTTTTATTATTATTATTATTATAAGAATTATTATGGGAGAAAAATAAGAAAGTGGACACCGACAAATAATGGAAATGCTTATATATTGAATTACGTTGTCAAGGGCACAGAATTCAGTGATATAAGCAAAATGGTTGTTTTCTGTGAGAAAAATAAGCTAAAGCTAAAAGTTATTTTCCCCTGTGCCCAAACAACCATTAAAATCAAGTGAATTGATTAAAAATGAAAACAGAATAGAAACAAATAATATGAAATGGAAAAATCAATAAAACCTATTTAAATATTTATAGGATATAAAATAGAAATAATAAACACCATACCGATTAATATTTCAATATTTTAGAATAAATCCACGCGCACATGGCACCCAAAATATCGTAAAGATTAAGGTGAATAAAACAGTTAAGAAATCACAGTAATTGATACCATAGGATGCAGTTAATACATTTTGAAATAAATGTTAAATAACTTTTAATATAATATAAAATAAAATAAATAGAAAGTAATTACATATTTAAAATGCACTATTAAATTAATTAAAAACTGTTTAACAATATCGTCAAAATTTAGCTAAAAATTCCCCCTGGTGTAGTAAATTATAACTGAAATGTAGCTGTAAAAAGTAAAATTTAGAACGTATCGAAAAAATACGAATTTTGATGCTGCCATCTAGTATTACTTTTATGATTAAATTGTTACAAGATAGACAGTTGTAAGCATTTGAATGTAACTGAAGAATAATCTTCATATATTCCACGAAATTTCACGTTATCACAATTTAAATCCAAGGTTGGGAGAGCTTAATTATAGACTTCACGATTCGTTTTAAATCATATTTGGGAGAGCTAAGTTACAGAATTCACGATCTGTTTTTAAATAATATTAATGTAAACAAAACATATTTCACAACTGAAAATGGCGCAGGTGTTGTTCAGTATAAAATAGCACAAGATGATTAAAAACTTTAATTCTATATTTACACGTTTAATATGTACAATATTTACAACGAAAACATTTGAATAATATTTGTTATTCCTCACTAGGAATTCCAGATAATTTCTTTTATATGTTCAAGAATATTTATTTCTCCCTTTTCGGAAGATCAAGAAATACACAGCCAGCATGCTGCTTTCGAGATTCACATTCAAACTGAACTAAAAACAAGCGAAATGCTTTTAAAACAATTAATACTTCAGCAACTATTTCTTCTAAAAAGAAGCCCACGATAAAAAGCCTATACGCAGCTTATTACCTGCTACGTTCAAGATTCACATTCACAAAACTAAACTAAAAAAGGAACAAGAAAGAAAAAATGTTTTTTAATATTCTCTAGTCAGACCACGTGACCTGGGATCACTGGCGCCTAATCAGTCTGGCTGAGAAAAGAAGAGGTTTGCGAAATTTCACAGTAACAATTGTTTTATTAACAGCATAACCAAACAAATCCTTATATATAGATAATTATAAACCGAATATAAACCACACAATGTATTTTTTTTAAAAACTATTGTTAATAAAATTTAAAAAGCATACAAAATTTTCTATTAGCTTACTTATTTAAACTACACTAAGAATTTAAATAATTCTAGAACATCGATAATATATAGCATATAGCTATATGCTATAAAACAAAATAAATTCATTAATAATTAATATAAATAATTATTAAAAATATAAAAATCTTTAATAAAAATTATTATATATAAGATAATTATAAAATGAACAGGAAATAAAAAACATATGGGAGTATAAAGAAGGTAAACAGATACTTAAATTCCGATTACCTAAAAAGCACAAATATAGTGTGTGGATTATTTTATACATCCATAAAAATCCTAAAAGAATGAATGTGGGACATTCAAAAACATTAAACCGATAATAAATTTTATAACACAAAGTGAAAATAGATAAATATTAAAATATTAATAAGAATAGAGGAATAAAAATAATTACCCAATTTTAATACATACAGTATAACTTTATTTATATTAAATATACTTATATGTATATTAATCACTATAAAAATGGTATACTATTAGTAATTAATATGATATTGTCCTTATTAAATTAAAATTTATAACAAATGATTGTAAATAAGATTAAACAATAATTAAGCTAAATATTAATGAAATTCACCAATTACATATAAAATATCAAATCAACATCAATATAAAATACGTATCAAAAATATAGTAATAATACAAAAGCCCCCATTTTTTTTTTATAAATTAACCATTGCGTATTATCCAGACAACACCACCCTCCTCCATACTCTAACATCTACCCACCCATCCAACCTATAATAATTTTTTTATATTATTTTACAATTTTTAATTTTTTATAGATATTTTTTTATTTTATTTTTTTGTAATTTTGTTTACGCATGTGTTCATTTGTTTTAAAAGATCATGTAAGAAAAATACTAATTGTATATTAATGAATATATGATTTTTTTTTGGAAAACCATGATTTAATGCATCATAAATTAGTTTTTTAATATTATTGTTAATTAGAGGAGAACAACATAAACATTTTATTCTATATAAATGATTAAGTATTATATTTCGAAATACAGAATGATGTAGGCAAGATTTAAAATTTGTAAATGTATTAACTTTGAATTTAAATTCTTTACGTTTGTCATATAAAGCTGTGATTGTTATATATATTTAATCGTCCGAATGTTTCGAGATTTTTATAGGTGATGTAAAATTCAGTGTACTTAAAAACATGTAAAAATATTGTGTTAAAATACCGACATTTAGTTACTTTTAGCCCAGGGCGCCTGCAGTCGTAATTTTTTGAAAGGCTTAATATTCGCATTTTTGAAAAAGAAATGCACCATCGTAGAGAAGGTGACAGCTTTAAGTGGACCGTAATACGTATGTCTGAAATTCAGCCCGATGCGAGTTTCGACAAAAGGAAGGGGGGGGGGGCATCAGGAAACTGAGGGGATTATTTCTTTTTTTGAGAGGGTTATTATTATTATTATTATTTTTTTTTTTTTTTTTAAGATTGTATTTCTGCGTTTTAAGCGGAAAAAACGAAATTAAAAAATGTCTTTTTTCCGTATTCCTATTGGTACTGTCGGTGCTAGAGATCTGTACGGGCCGACCTCGGGCCTATTTTCATTCACGGCACTCGGGCCAGGCCCGGGGCATACTTTTTTTTTCTGAAGGCTAGGGCTGCGTTTGGCCGGGCCTAGTGACTAATCTTTACGGGCCGGGCCGAGTTCGGGGCCTTACTTTTTCCGGAAAATCGGGCCGGGAATAGCTTATTTTTTCTGTACGGAACCGGGACTGTCTTCTTTCCTAGTCTTCACAGCCTAAAATTTTCAGTCCTAGTTTTGAGCCAGCCCGTATGAAAATGATAGTCTCGACGTGGCCTGTCCGTTCAAAGGTCAGTAAAATTAAGCCTGGCCCAAAGATTTTTGCGAAAAATGAATACGTTTTTTAATCACCATTATTCTACAATTAAACATTACGATTTATTATTTTTAAAGAATAGTAAATTTCTATGCTGATTAAAATAAAGCTAAATTAAAATATAGTAACACGTGTGAAAAAGAACCTGCCTATGACGGAATCCTGTTTTAAACTGAAAAACGTGTTGATCCATGTAAAATTAATATACTAATACGCAAGAAAAAAAATATATAATACATTTACACTTGCTAAGAAAGAAACTTGGCTATAACGCTTTTTTTTTTCTTTTCTGTGTAATTGACTCTTAGAAGGGCATCGCCGAACATGGTGCTCACAGATTTTGATGGTTTTAAAGTATGTTATAGGGATCATACACCTAATTATTCTGCTGAAAGGTTTATTCCAATGGGCCCTAATTTTCGAGAATTTGGGGGTCAAAGTTCAACATACATTTCAAATACTGATTAATTTGATTTTTTAAACGTGAGCTGGGCAGCGTCGAGGTAAAGTGAGAGTACGCTATACCGTAGATGGCGGGTTCGAACCCAACTTATACCATTTTTACTTTTTTATTTAATATTATATTTTTTACATGTTTAGAAGTTTTACACTGAATTAAAAAATCCGCAGCTTTGAAATTTTTGATATTTTCCTAACAAATTACATTTACATTTTCAAAATTGTTATGAATATTTTTTTTTTTTTTTTTTTTTTTTGCTATTTTTAAGCTAATATTTCTGCTGACGAAGATTAAACAAATTTATGTCTAGAATTTGTTTTGTTTAATTATTTTTATTAAATTTTATTTGTATTTACATTTTTATATTTTAAGTGCAGATCTATAATAATAAGGCTGAATCCATATCAACTCAGGCAGGGGGGTTACCTTCATAGTCTCAGAAGTTTTTGAATTGAACATATGTTAAAATTTAAGAAAAAGTAAGATACTTGTATATTTTCATTTTGCCCAAAAAAATTCCTGGCCCGAGATACAGGCCGTCAAAGATGACATCCCCGGCATCCTTTCTCATTCGCGATTTTCGATAAATATTTTAAAGTGCTCTATCTCTAGAACGGTGCAAGATATTTTGTTGCGGTTTATTTTATTTTAAAGATAATATTCTTCTGTTTAAAATGATATACCCAATTTTGAAAAATGTATTCAACTTTTCTTGTAGCAGCCTTTTGAAAAAAAAATTTTTTTTTTCAAAAAATTTTTTTTTGGAAATGCCAATTCCAAAAATTTTGATTTTTTTGCTGTTGATCAATACCATTGGGAACTACCTTCACTGTAAAGGAGAACTTCCACTTTTGAGTTTAACAAATTTTAGAAACATTTAAAAAATTCAGAGAAGTTTACAGAAACTGTATATATACAGTTCCAGTAAAAGTCACTGAATTTTTACTTATTTGTATCATATTTGTAAGGATAAGCCTACTATATATCTTAAACAAGTTAGAAATTGCAATATCAAATGTGGCAAATGAGGTACGTGCGTACTATAACTAGTTTTATAAATATTCAGATCTTGGTGCAATAAGAATCTCTTGGTCAAAAAGGGCATGAATACAAAATTTATTATAATAAATATTAAATTCAGTAATACGGAAGTAATATGAATTCATCTTAAAAAGACTTAATCGCCATGACAACCTAGAATCATTACCTACCATGGTATATCATTGAATCAATTATGTATTATAGGATTTTCAAATAGAATAAAGAAAACTTTTATTAATGTCTTTTATGTTTTAATTTGACTTTCATAGCATATGAAGTGATACATACTTTATTTTCAATACCGAACATAGTAAAACAATCTCAATAACATATATCAATTACACAGCAATACAAATTATATTAATACAAGTTAGAGTTCAGACAGATGGGCAGACAAATCGAATCCATAAAGACTTTCAACTATGTTGGAAATTATTAAAAACACATAAATAGGTTGGAATTTGACTTTTAGAAATTTATGTCAATAGACGGAAGCATACTTGAATACTTTCATACAACCCTGTATTTTACCTACTATCTTTATATACATGCCACTATTTAGTTAATATTTAATTAAGATTAAAACATCCTTAAAACCAGTGAAATCATACTTCCAGAGTTTATCATCCATAGACGGCCATGTATCTAATTCTTTGCGTGGACCTGTATATGATTTTATCTATATTCTCCAAACATATCTTAGTATACTAAATGTAGTTCAGTATAAAAATGCATAACTCATTTAAAAATCACCTTTAAGCTACTTTCATTCATACTCAGTAAACCGTTAAGATTTCTTTTGTGTAGCCCTGTATATGATCTACAGCCTTTATACACACAACGTAATATGGAAATATTTAATTAAAAACTCATATCGCAACTAAAAATGCACCTCTAGCAATCATCGCTAATGTACAGTATTTCCCAATAAGGTAAAGTAATCCGAAATCTTTTGTGTCCCTGTAAACACTATGCCATTTCTATGACTCAGGAAATAATTTTTTGTAAACCTCTGCAATAAAGTATGTATCACTTCAAATGCTATGAAAATCAAATTAAAACATAAAAGACATTAATAAAAGTTTTCTTCATTCTATTTAAAAATCCTATAATACATAATTGAATCAATGATATACCATGATAGGCAATGATTCTAGGTTGCCATGGCGATTAAGTCCTTTTAAGATGAATTCATATTACTTCCGTATTACTGAATTTAATATATAGAATTATAGTAAGTTTTGTATTCATGCCTTTTTGCCCAAGAGTGTAACACTTATTGCACCAAGATCTGAATATTTATAAAACTAGTTAATACTATGCACGCACCTCATTTGCCACATTTGATATTGCAATTTCTAACTTGTTTAGGATATATAGTAGGCTTATCCTTACAAATATGATACAAATAAGCAAAAAATTCAGTGACTTTTACTGGAACTGTATATATACAGTTCCTGTAAAATTCTCTGGAATTTTTTAAATGTTTCTAAAATTTGTTAAACTCAAAAGTGGAAGTTCTCCTTTACAGTGAAGATAGTTCCCAATGGTATTGATCAACAGCAAAAAAATCAAAATTTTTAGGATTGGCATTTTCGGAAGGAAAAAAATTTTTTTTGAAAAATTTTTTTTTTCAGAAGGTTGCCACAAGAAAAGTTGAATACATTTTTCAAAATTGGGTATATCATTTTAAACAGAAGAATATTATCTTTAAAATAAAAAAAAAAAACCGCAACAAAATATCTTGCACCGTTCTAGAGATAGAGCACTTTAAAATTTTTATCGAAAATGGCGAATTGGTAATGGTGCCCGGGATGCCATCTTTGGCGGCCTGTATCTCGGGCCAGGATTTTTTTGGGGCAAAACCAAAATATACAAGTAACTTATTTTTTATTGAATTTTAACATATGTTCAATTCAAAAACTTCTGAGACTATGAAGGTAAGATTTTTTTTTTTGGCTGCCTGAATTGACATGGATCATACCATAATTATGTATATTTTTTTACATTATGGATTTTAAATGGAAATTTTGAGTCACGTGACAACCAGTTTTTCTCCCTTCCATGACTGGTATTTCTCCTTTCGTCCAGAAATTCTGTTCAAAACGTCAAATTTGAAAGTATTTTCTGAAAAATATTTTGCGTTAACCAAAAAAATGCAAAAAGTCTTTTAGTTACATAGTTACTGAATAACACCAATTTCATGCGTTTTCCAACAAAAATGAATTAAAACTTGTCGTAAAGATGCTCCTTTGGATTTGAGAACCCTTAAAAATTTGGTAAGCAGGGAATTTGAGAACTGCATTAAAGCTGTTCTCAAATTCAAGGGGGAAACTTTATGGCACAAGACTTAATTCATTTTTTTTTTCAGAAACGCATGAAATTAACAGGTGTTGTTATTCAAAAACTATGTAATCGAAAGACGTTTTCCATCTTTTTGTAAACTCAATAGAACTCTCAGAAAATACCGTCAAAGTTGGCGTTTTGAACCGAATTTCCGGACGAAAGTTAAAAAAAGTCAGAAAAGGGAGACAAGCGTCTTGTCAAGGGGCCTCGATAAGGGGGGACAGGGGGGAAGCTCCCCCCCCTCCCCAAACATTCGTGAATGTTATTAAACTTGGCAAATTTACAAACTTAGTTGGAAAATTTGTTTAAAACTTTAATAAAAACTATAATATATTTTCTATTTCTGATAGACTTAGCAAAAATTACAAAACTAATTGGGAATATTATTAAACTTTTAACAAATAAGAACTATATTACATTTTCTAACTGTGGTAAGTTGGCAAAATTATAAAACGAGTGGACAAATACTGAAATTCGACTTGACAATTTAAGGTTCTCCCCCCCCCCCCCCCCCACCAATAAAAGAGTCTTAGCGATGGCGCTGGTCTTGTCACGTGATCAAAATCGCTTCCAACCAACATCCACTTGATATTGTATGTCAAGTAGGTGTTGTTACAACTCGATAGGTAATTTATTTATCAAAAATGGAAAAACCATTTTGATTCCAAAGGGCTTCTATAGTCAGTCTTTGCTACTTCCTTCAATCATTGATTTTTTATTTATTATGCTGTGTGAACTTAGCTACTTATTTCAAAAAGAACTTGGAAACAACTATCACTACTATAACTAAATAACTATTACTATTTCCATGACTAGAACTCCTATAATACAGGCTGAATCATCTCCGCCGTTTATTTCCTGGAACCAAAAACCTAAAACCGGTTATCGTTACCCAATGGGGGAGTGTGACAGGGTCTTTTAAATACGGCAACCCCTAGCTCTGGATTTTACTTTTTCGACTCTGTTTGCAGGTGTTTTTATTATGGAGATACTTTCACTTTCGAAAACTGTTGCGAAGTGAAAGTATCATAATTAAAAACCTGCAAACAAAATCGAAAAAGTAAAACAACGGCCTTTGTAGAGATCGACCTCAGCTACCTTGTACCCCCCCCCCCCCCCAAAAAAAAAAAAAATAAATAAATAAAATAAAATAAAATAAAATAAAATAATAAATAAATAAATATTTAAATAAAAATATTTAAATGTAAACGAGATATTTTTAATTTTTTCTGAGCGGGTGTTTTCGCATAACAGAAATAAAATAGCCTCTTTGTAGAACTTTTTGCAAAATGTACTAAGATAAAACAACCAATAACCATATTAAAGTGTTCCTAGAACTTTCTTAAAATAGTCTCCAATATGCTTTAATTGTTGCATTTTTGCGATTGATGGTTAATTAAGAGCATGGACTGAAACTTTTGTTTACACATCATGCAATAATATTAATACTGATAATAATATTAAGCATATTTTGCTACATGTAGTATTATCATTTTAAAATAGATAAATTCATAAACGTAAATAATTTATGTATGTACATTTTGTTGACCAGTTACTGGATAGTCTTCAGGCGTGTTTGATTTCCGGTGAAATAGCAATTACCAGACTTGCACTCATGTTGAATATTTGCGTAAGATTGTTGAGTATTTTTTATTTGTGGAGAAATTAGTTTCTGTAGTGTTATCTTGATTGTTTGTACAAGTAAAAATTTGTCATTTATAAAGACTTGATCGTAGATTTTAGTGGAAAGTTTGCTGATAAATTGTTGATTGAGACTACATTTTCTGATGACCATAAATGTAATTTGTGTCGAACATAACTAATTCTGGGACAACTCTGAAAATGGCTTATGACTCCACAATTTCATGCGAGATTATTAAGTTTCATTTATTGTAATCAGGGCCTGACTAAGACTATCTAGGGCCCCGGAACAAGCATAATTGTGGTTGTCCCCCCTTCTATCAATCCATACTTCATACCTGTTGTATACATAAATTTTGTACTAGGTACTATTCACATCTGTATACAGGCTACTGTATCTGTATTGCATCTGTTTTCCAGAGCAGGGAAACTAGTGGAAAAAATGATGGATTGGTTAACAGGAGTGTTTGTTTGCAAACTTTTCCTTTACTTATCTACATATGCTATAACATGTCTAAAAGAAAAAAAATGCTCCAATTGGTTATCATAAATGGTTTTATCTTACTCCGTTAAGAGGAAAATGTAAATATTTAATTTATCTTAAAAACGATGTACTACTGAGTTGTTATAGTAAAATTTTAATCATGAGTTTTCTTGTGATGTAACTTACATTTTGCGGTGAGGAGGTTGCATAGGGTAGAGGTCTGCACGGGCCGAAATTTACAGGCCCGGTCCCGGTCCGACTCGTAAAAAAAAATAAAGTAATAAAGGCCTTCGATAAAACAGAGTATAAGAATTCGTAATACAATTTCTTTCGAAGAAGATTTCTTTTCATCTAGAACACATAACTGAAAATATTTCTTTAATTTAGGTAGGACTGTTGTTCGTCTTCCGCCATTTCGGTTCAAAACAAAACACAAGACGACGATTGGCATTAGAGCTGGTTGAACGCTCTCGCTTTCGCCAACTCGCCAAGGCTGGTGCTGAAAACGTGAGCCTTCTTGAAAAAGCAGCCCGGCTCGGCCCGTAGAAAAAAAATTATTGGCCCTTCCCGAGTGAATTTCTACAAAACAACATTGATTTTTAAGTCGATTTGGTTAAAAATTTATTTCATACAAGGAGTTCTGACCAAAAAATATTTAACTTTTTTTTAATGTTTATAATCTTCATTATTATAGAAGTGCCGCAGTTTTCGATATATTTTATATATATTAATGAATCTCTATTTCTTGTATGTAAATGTTTCAGTTATCATTAATATTGTTAATCAATATTCCATGTATTGAGTGTTAAAAATTTGAAAAATGCTGTACAGTAAAATCTTCTAGTTCGGAATTGCTTAGAAAATAAAAAATGCGTTATAGACAAGTTCCCTTCTTAGCAAGTGTAAATGTATTACATATTCTTTTCTTACGTAGTAGTATATTAATTTTGGATGGATCAAACACGCTTTCCAGTTTAAAGCAACATTCCGTCATAGGCAAGTTTTTTTTTTTTTCACACGTTTTACTATATTTTAATTTAGCTATACAGTAAACTCTGTCTAAGGCGGAATCGGTTGGGACTGAGAAAATTTTCCGTGGTAGACAATATTCCGGCTTATGCAAGAAAGCTCCAAATTCCCCCTCAAGAAAAAAAAAATAAAAATAAATCTCGATTTTTGATTATTTTTCATTGATTTTCCTGACTCGAAAATCGATTGAAAACTGAAGTTCTGAAAGGTCCTTTGTCTTTATAGGTAAATGAGAAACGCTATTCAATTTCTTAGTACTGCTGTAATACATGCGAATTGGAGGTTTACACACACAAAAAGTAATAAACTTCGAGAATGAGACAGAACGCTATAATTTTGAATTTGAGTACAACCTTAAAATATAATATATTGTAATTTAGAAAATACGTATTTCATAAATGTGCATTCTACTAGAAATAACTTTTAAATGTAATTTTGTATAGGAAAAAAATGTCATAAGCAAGAATTCCTTAAAATTTAAAGTTTCTGCTCTTTTGAATTAACTTTTTCAAAGTGTTACGGAATTTAACTGAAATCCTCGACATTGAGTACTTGACTTAACTGTTTTAAAGTCTGATAAACGGAATGCCTTTCATTGTTAAAGTATCTTTTTTTTCCGCCTTATGCAAAATTTTGGTTTCGGTGAGACCTTAAAATCCTTTCCGTTTCCGCGTTAGACAGATTCTGCCTTATGCAGCATGAGTTAATGTAATTTTCTATGGGTTCGCCGGGACTTGAAAAATTTTCCGCGGTAGACAGATTTCCGGCTTACACAGTGTCCGCCTTAGACAGAATTTACTGTATTTTATAAGCTTAGAAATCTACTATACTTTAAAAAGAATAAATTTTAATTAATGTTTAATTGTAGACTAATGGCGATTTAAAAATGTATGCGTTTCTTGCAAAAAGTTTTGGGCCTGGCCTAAATTCGCTGACCTTTGAACAGATCAGGCCACGCCGAGACAGTGATTTTCCTACGGACTGGGTCAAAACTATGACTGAAAATTTTGAGCCGTGAAGACTAGGAATGAAACCAGTCCCTGTTCTGCACAGAAGAAATAATATAGGCCCGGCCCTGTCCGAGTGCCGTGAATGAAAATAGGCCCGGGCCACGGGCAGATCTCTGGCATAGGGTATTTGAAGCAGAGAGGGAAGAATCTCCCTAAATCTTTGAAAATGTTTTTCGTCAAAAATAATTTGTCACTTTTGGCCTATTTTTAACCCTTTGGTACCGTAAAAAAACAATCCTAATTTCTCCTATGGGAGGCCCAGGGCAACTACCCCGCATGCCCCAGCTTTAGTCAGGCCCTGACTGTAATATATATTACTGAAAGTTTCCTCCACGTATGTGTAGAAAGTTTGAGTTTTTGCTTTATTACTAGGTGGTTGGTAATGTAATATTGCTTAAGTTTCATTTATTCATACTGATTTGTCTATAGTAGATTAGCATTGTTAAATTATCTGTGCTGTGCCCTTTTACAAATTGCTTGGTTGTCATAAATTTAATGCAGTTATAAGGAAACTGCTTTGTATATTTGTCCCGATTTAGAAGCCGTCGTCTGTGTGCACCGCTATTTTCAACAGTCGGCTTGGCAACACACGTTCCAGATCACCTTAATGCAGTTCATATCGCCGTTTTATTATTTTTTACCAAAAGTTTACCAATCATCTTTTTTTATTTCGAAGGACATAATTAGGAAAATAAGTATTTGTGGTATTAAAAAATATATTTTTTATTTAGATGCCCCCCCCCCCCCCCCTCACCTCACTCTTGAAAAAAATGTCTAAACCTGAAATGTTGACATTTTACACAGTGCCTATATGAGGGGCTCACAACCATAGCAGACCTCAGACCAAGTCCATTTTGAAAAAAAAAAGATAAGTAGTCCATTTAGAAGGTGCATAAAGCTGTTTTATTCACTCCCACAATGAGCCCAGTCTGTAAACATACATGAGAAAGTATGTAAAAACAGATTTGATTCACTGTGGGAGTAAGGTGAAACAGATTGTGTGCACCTTCTACATGGACTACCTACCCTTTTTTCAAAATGGACTTGGTCTACTATGGTTGTGAGCCCCTCATATAGTGTTAGTATGAGCAGATATTTCTAAAAATAAGGTAGTTTATGTACCAGGGGGTTTTGAAACTACGTCCCACGAACATCATGAACGCGGGTTGGACAAGACATGCATCGGGCTTGCATACATTGTAATACAGTGGTGTGGAAAAAAATTATAAAGCCACTTGAAAATATGATATAATTAAAAAACAAAAGATGGAACATTTGTGAAATTTCATACATAGATATTATATGCTACAAGGAAGTAAAGAAAAAAAGAAATTCATTAATAACTACATTAATAAAAGGTTAATAGACTTAAGAAAATTTTCTGTACAAAGAAAGTTGGAAACAATTATAAAGTCAATACATGTATTTCATCAATATCGATGTGAGACCCTTTTATTCCCGATGACTTTGACTAGTCTCTTGTTCATTGAATTTATCAGACCACACAAATTGCTTGCATCAGTATTGTTCCAGCAGTTTTTAATACATTCATCAAATCTACCTTTGAATTGAATTGTCGTCCATTTTTGTAAACATTTCGGGCTAAAATTCCCTAGATTTTCTATTACATTCAGATCGGGGCTACGACCTGGCCATTGAAGGCATTTCACCTGATTATCTTCCAGCCAAGATTTAGTTGACTTCGAAACATGAACGGAAGCGTTGTCCTGCTGAAATGTCCAGTCTCCCGAAGTTATAAGAGGAGCAATGTTTAATAAATTATCTCCTAACATGTCTTGATACATAACTGAATTCATTTTGTTATGCATGAAAACAATTGGAGTGGTTCCACAGGCAGCAAATGCAGCCCAAACCATTACCGAGCCACCTCCAAATTGACGCCTTAAAAAAAGAGATTCCTGTCGTAAATCATGCCAAAAGAATTTATAGCCATCGGGTCCATCGAAATTAAATTTCTTTTCATCGGAAAAGACATCTCTCCAATTTGTGCCTTTTGGTTAAATGTTTTCGTGCAAAGTCTAAGCGAGCATTTTTGTGGTGCCTAGAAAGAGGAGGTTTTCCTTTAAATTTTTAAAATTGAACAATGGGATTGTTACTTAAAACATTTCTTACCGTTCGGCTTGTACATGGTAATTGTAACTGTTCTTGAATTTGGGCTGACGACATTTTTTCTGCTCAAGCTAGCTTCCGGATTTGTCTTGATTGCCTTACAGTTAAGGATTTCGGTCTTCCTGTACGCTTCTTACTGCCGTGATCTTCGGGATTTCTGAG
This sequence comes from Maratus speciosus, assembly GCA_963932465.1. NCBI lineage: Eukaryota > Metazoa > Arthropoda > Arachnida > Araneae > Salticidae > Maratus > Maratus speciosus. The sequence continues at coordinate 487,425,489 of OZ010796.1, read as the reverse complement.
AAAACTGTTTACTGCAGCCTTGGACCTTCCTATTTTTCTTGCAATATTAGAACCAGACATTCCAGCTTCATTTAAAGTTAATATTTTAATTTGTTCACCATTGGATAACTTTTTTCCTCTTGGCATTGTATTAAACACGCCAAATACAAAATGAATGCACGTAACACGTTTACATTTATCTAAACTTTCCTGGCGACCTGCTTTCTCAAGTTTGGCATTATGCCAAATGAGGCTAGAACGATCGGCTTTATAATTGTTTCCAATTTGTTTTTCATTGGTTGTAAGAAATCGGAATAATTTATGTTCCCCCTTCTGTTTTTCTAAACAAAGTTTATGCGTATTATTGCGATGTTGATCATGCAAATGTAAATAGAATTTGCGATATCAATAATTCCATTACTTTTAGACTTTTGTAAATTTTTCTATCGGCTTTATAATTTTTTCCAGCACTGTATCGGGATATCTGATAATGATCAAATGTTTTTAACTGCCCAACATCGATCTTGTAAATCTATACTTTTTTAAAACAGAAATATCACAATATTAATAGTTAGATTAATGTTACTTGGTGTTTTTCTGCTGCAGTTTATAATTTTTACGAGTTGATGATTATTACATGCGATTTAATATGCTCGTCCATTAGTTTGGATCTGTCTGTTTTCAAAATTGTTTTCATTTTTGAGGGAATTTTTACACACAAGACAGTAGTTCTGATAAAAGCTACCAGCAAATTTATATAATTATTTAAGCTGCGTTAGAGATAAACTTTCATAAAAAGAAAAACTTCAGAAATAGGGGCCTTTCTCTAAGCACCTTTTTAAAAAAAAAAAAACAAAAAAATATAGTTGCTATATTGCAAACGAATCGATTCCATTGTAAGTTTTGGAGCGTTTTATTTTCTTGGAAACTTCAAATATTTCTAAAAAAAAAAAAACCTTTCAAAGCTATTTGAAATTCTGTAATAAATCAGTAAAAAGTCACTCAAAATTTTAAAGAATTCGTGCTTAAAAAATTACTATCTGTGGATGGAATGTATGAAAAAGTTTGGAAACCCCTGGACAATTTCAATCTCAAAGAATTATAGTAATTTTATGAATTAGTTCTTGTAATATTCAATAAAGCGCATGTTTATTTGAATGAGAAACAAGCTTATCTTAAAAGGGAATTTTTCTTTTAATTTAATTAAAATTGTTTGAGCAAGAGTGTTGTTTAAATTTCAGCTTAAGTGTATTAAGGGGACTCTTCACTCACTTGAATACATCCGCTCGGTAATGTTAAACTTACGGGGAAGTTGTTTTCGAATTTCTCGTTTAAATTTGAATATTTTTAAACGATTTTTCTGCATAGGATAGCTGAGGACGATCTTTAATATGACTATTTTTACCTTTTTCGATTTCGGTTGCAGATTGTTTTAATAAAGGTACTTTCACTTTGAGAACGGTTTCGAAAGTGAGAAGTACCTTTTATTTAAAAAAAAAAAAACTGCAACCGAAATCGAAAAAGTAAATACCCATATTAAAGATCGATCTCGGCTATCATATGCCCCCCCCCCCCCAAAAAAAAAAGTTTAAAAATATTCAAATTTAAACGAGAAATTCGAAAGCAACCTGCCCATTGGTTTAACCTTTTTGAACACGGAACTATTAATAAAAAGGAACTGGCATATCTTTAAAATAGTGAAGCTTCAACTGTAACCGCTTTCGCTAGAGCTGATTACCTCCGGTCGAAGCTTCCACCAGTAAATTTATATAGAAATTTTCTCCGTATTTAAAGGCGTTATTAATGAAAAAATTCAATCATAAATAATGGCAGAAAACGATTTTAATTTTAACTGGTGTAAGTTTATTTTTGCGGTAGTCAGCTACTTCGTTTCTGCCATATTGTGACAACCGGTGATGCAATCTAACTGTTTTACCTGTCAAACTGACACCAGATAATATTTGTGAGAAAATATGTCCATGAATAAGACGCTTAAAAATGAAACAAAATTTTCTATTCAATTATACTGGTGGAAAGTTTGCCACGTCGGTATTTTGAAACTGTAGATCCGATTTTATAGAGATCCTACATTAGAAAGAGATTGGACATTGAAGAAATGTCCGCCATTTTCGTTACAAAGTAGATAGAACGCCGTACAACGCAATTCAATTTTATCAGCGTGTAACAATTTTTATTTTATTAAAATTATGAAAATTTCATTTTATATACCTTCAAAGAGTCTTCCGGAACATAAATATAACCACATTTCCATTTTAATGAGTAAGAATTCTCAGAAAATGCATTTTTTTTTTTTTTTTACTCAGCTGTTTTACGCTACGCAGCAGTGCGATTTTACTTAGTTATGGGATTTTGATTTATTTGTAGAATTTGTTTTTCATATTTTTTGTTTCTTTTAACAGCAGTGCCTCTATTTAACTTTTTTTCTAAACTTTCATTTAATGTTTTGATAACAATACTCATTTTAATATTATATATTTACAAGACTTCCGTATTTAAAAAGAATATCAAAGAGAAGTAGCAGTACGTAGAAACTTATCATAAAATATTTTCAGCGCACATATTAAATTAACTTTGAATCACACACATACTTAAATAGTAGTGGTATATGATATGTTTCTGATTTTCAAATTTTAATGTTTCTGAAATTATCAATGCGAAGATGGTGAAAATTATAATAATTACTGTTGTTTTAAAATGCGTAATAAATTATAGATAGTTTTTAAAAAATTGAATTCTATAGTTCATTTTCTATCTGATAATCGTTAAAAATTATTTTCTCAAATATTGTGAAATTAAAATAAAGTTCTTACATGTCCAATCTTCCTCTGCCCACTATTTTAATTAGTAAAAAAAATAAGAGTAAAAAATGCATTTTCTGGAAATTCTTACTCATTAAAATGCAAATGTGCTCATATTTATGTTCTGAAAGACTCTTTGAAGGCATATAAAATGGAAATTTCATAATTTTAATAGAAAAAAAAAGTGTCAGACGCTGATGAAAATGCATTGCATTGTACGGCGTTCCATCTACTTTGTAACGAAAATGGCGGGCATTTCTTCAATGTCCAATCTCTCTCTAATGTAGGATCTCTACGATTTTCTAAAATCAGCCGCCATCTTGTGACAACCTCCTCAGTTACTTCACACGCAACTGGTAGTCAGTACACTATATGTCCCCTCCTCTTTATTTATAACTCCACTGTTTTCAAGTGAGTGGAGAGAGTCCCCTTAAGTAGATTCTTGTATTTAACATTTCGTAATTTTTTACATATTTATTTATTTACTTTAAAACTGATTAACACTTTATGAACCAAATTATGAATTAAAAAATTGCTCCACCTCGGTAACTATCTTCCTTAATGCCTGAATGTATGTTAGAAAATTTATAATAATAATATGAAATTTAGATAAGTTTTTTCCTTAAAACTGATTTAATAAAGAGGTAGTTACCTCTCTTTCTGACATATTTGCAAGAAATATGATATTAACAAAAAATACCGTAATGGAAATCTCGTAATTCTTACAGACACAATGTATAATTAAATGTATAGTGATCCTATCTGTATATGGAAAGGGTTTTTTTTTGTTGCAGAATGTTCATAACACTTTTTAAAAAGAGAAAGCTATACCATAACTAGTGTAGGAAATAACCACTTAAAAATGTATTTAACTTCAACTGTTGTGCCGTGTTTATGTTTACCGAATGTGATCAAGCAAATTATTTTGTATGAAAAATTAAATCGCTTTTTATTATAAGACTGATTAAATAAATTTGATATTAATTTTTCTTTAATGGTACTTCAAAGTGTCGTGCTGTTGGAGCATAAAGAAATGTTTTTATTGTATCATCTCACTGATTTAATTATACTAAATTAAAAATGTAATGTTAGTTTTACTTCATAGACAGCTTTAATCATTCAAATCTATATTGTCTAAAAAGCTCTTACTTTAAAAACACAGTATACTTTAATCTCTTTAATATACATGATATGCGCTTATACAAGATATTTAAATAAGATTCTTGATTTAAAAATATTGTTGGAAATTGTTTACATTAGTCTTATTTGTTTATTTAAATGGTATAGATTTATATATATAATGCTACTTGCCATGTACTTCAGAAACTTTTTTAAATGTTAGTATTTTTACTTTCTATATTTACAAGAATAAAGTATTGGATTGGTGAAAAATTTCGACTTTCGGTTTTCGATGGATTTATACGTTTTTGAAGGTCCTGAACACGATTTGATGGTTTTAAGAAAATGTCTGTCTGTCACTGTGTGAGTCTGTCTGTATGTGACAAATTTTGTGGCGCTCTATCTAGAGAACTAATATACGAAATTTCACATAACTTTGGATTCAGTTAGACCTCGATATAAACTAGTGCTGATTACTTTTTGGTGTAAATCGTCCAACAGATGGCGCCGCTGTGCTGCATTTTTCACGATTTCCGCAATAGCTATATCTCAAGAACTAATGCACAGATTTTGATAAAACTTCAGATTCAGTTAGTCCTTGATATAATTCGGTGCTGATTACTTTTTGGTGAAAATCGCCCAACAGGTGGCGCCAGGGGTGATTCTGTTCCGAATTTTTGGAAAATTCGGAAAACTTGAAGCAGCTATTTCCGAAAATTAAAAAGAAATTCGGACATAAAATATATCGCGAATTTCGACGAATGGTCGCCGAAAAAAATTAATTTCGTCAATTTTTTGAAGAAAAATAGGCAATTTTGTCAAAGGATCCCAGGAAAAACGCGAATTTCGTCAGAGGATCGCGAAAAAAAATGCAAATTTCGTCAAAGGATTGAGAAAAACGACAATTTCGTCATAAGATCGCGAAAAAAATGAGAAATTTCGTCAAAGGCGCGCGAAAAAATAACACATAGTTAGTGCCGGTAGTGGATTTCCCCCCCCCCCCCTCCCTACCACATCTGTTGTAATTCTTTAAGAAAATTGGCTGTGAATTTCAGAATTTTTTTTTTTTTTTACTCAGAATCACCCCTGGGTGGCGCTGCTATATACTGCATTATTCATTATTATCACAATAGCTCTATCTCAAGAACTGATGCACGAGTTTTGATCAAGTTTCAGATTTTGTTCCTGATATAAATTAGTCCTATAATTAGTTTTTTCTGTAAGTCGTCCAACAGGTGGCCCTCGCTCACGCACGTGTATTTTTTTTTTTTATCGAATTTCTCAAAAAAGTGTGCCGGAGAAAGAAGAGAAAATAAAAGAAGTAAGGTTAAAAGATAAATAATTCTCTGTACCAGGGTTGGCGAACCTTTTTTTTTTTTTAGTCGCGTGCCAATTTTTTTCAAAAAAAATATTTCACATGACCTTGACGTGCCAACTAAAAAACAAATTTAGTGGATTGAAAAATAAACAATCTAAACTTCTTGAAAATTATTAAGGCTGTTCTTAACTGCTCTGCTTAATAAGCACAAAACGTTTTGACACATTTACAAATTTATTTTTTAACGGAAGTACATAAAATTGGAAAACCTGACCATAGAAACGATTTGGGATCGAACTGTGTTTACCATTTCTTGATCAATAAATTACCTATTGAGTTATAAGCGATTTTGATCACGTGAAAAACACGGTTTTCAACCTTTCTTGATGGCTATTCTTCCTTCGCGCGAAAATTTGGTTGAAAACGCTCACTTTGACACTATTTTCTGAAAGATCTACTGCGTTTGCAAAAAAAAAAAAAAAAAAAAGCTTGATGACATAATTTCTGAACAAAAATACTTGCTAGTGTCATGCATTTCGGAACAAAAATAAATTAAAACTTATGTCAGAAAGTTGCCCTTTTCGATTTGAGAATAGCCTTAAGATTTCTTCTAAAATGGATAACATACATATAAGTATTACTCTGTAATAATTATAGAAGCAATTATGTTTTAGAAATTTAAAAAAAATAATGTGATTGTGTTGTATCTTTGATGAAAAATAAATAATATCATGCCCATGCTCAGTTAATTTTAACAGAATGCAAACTAAAATGGATGTATCTGACAAATGCTCTCTATTTGATTTTTTTATATTATTCATTTGCGAAATTATTGACTCCCGTATAAATGGTAGAAAAAATTATTAAAATGAAATAAAGGCAGTTTATTTAAATAGTTCTGAAATTATTTTCAAAGTTGCCATAATTTATCATTGGTATTTTATTAATACGTAATAATCTTTCTTTTTTGATATTTTTCAAATATTTTCTTTGATTAATTTTCGAAACCTTATTCAATAAGATTAAAATTCTTCAATTTTTTAATTAATCGAATTTAGAATCCAATCAGATCATCTAAGTTCAGGTATTTTGTGTAAAATCACTGCATCCTGATTTAGAGACATAATGAACGCTGTCTCAAAGTTATTCTTTCGCGTGCCATAGGTTCGCCGACCCTGGTCTATACTATCATGATAATAAAAATTATTTCTTGTAAGTGTACATCATTATTAAATTCTCTTATTCTTGTCCCTGGAATGTGTATTTTACACAATCTCACAAAGCTAAAATGGTGAGCTTTTTGTATCCATAGATATTTGCATCATGACGCGTGAAGGCCATTGAAATGATAGAAAATAAACAAGGCGGAAAATGGGTATTAAATTTTTTTTTGCATGTTAGTAGCTCGATTTCATTCGCGAATTTTAATATTTTAAACTAGCTGACCCAATCGGCGTTGCCCGAGACTGCGATAACTTAAATATACATAAAATCAATGTTAGATTTTTTAAAAAAAATTATAAATGAACCTATTGTTTGGTGCCTTCGTCGATGTACAACGTCGAATTTGTATAATTTTATATTTTTTAATGAATATTTATCCAAACGAACCTAGAACTGTCGGTCCACTGCCGTCGATAGAGTGCACTAGGCGTGCTACGCACGCTCCATCTGTTTTGATTTTATATTTTTAAACGAAAGACCGGTGTAGGTCCCATGATAACTTTAAATATATCTACAATCAGTGTTGAGTGAATTTATATATTTAAACGAAAATCTTTCCAAGCGAACTTAATGCTGTGGCCCCACTTCTTTCGGCAGCACACGCCCTCGAATTTATGATTTTATATTTTAAATGCATCTGTCTAAACGAACTGACGGGTTTTCGTTATACTGATCGCCGATTTCATTTCTGGCGTTTAGATATACTAAACTTCTGACTAAAAGTTCTTGAGAAAATCTAAATAATATACTCCCTTCCCTCTTTTAAACTTAAATATCCAAAATAATATCTCTGTCGAAGGTGTTTCCCACCTTATGCGCGCAAAAGAAAAACCCACGGCAAATATTCTAGAGAAGAGAAATGTCAAGAATGCGTGAAAGGAGTTCTAGAAGTGATTGTCTGAAATAATTTTTTGAAATACTTAAAAACGGCCGAAAGGAAAAGGTATTATCAACAAGGGGGTATTTTTAATTTTTTTTCCTATGTTCACGGAAGCGGTTGAAAAATCGCTGAAACGGCTGTCCGAAAATATTTTTTTTTAAAGGGTTAATATTGGATATTTGATATTTTTTTTTTTCAAAACTGATTGTACCGTTAGAACATACCTGAACGTGGGGGGGGGGGGGAATGCAAAAATACTTTTTGAAAGGCTAAATATTGATATTTTTTAACTGATTGTGGTTAGAAAATTTAAAGTACGAACTTTAAACATGTATTTTTTGTTTTATCGTATTTCGAATAGTTAAACCGGTGCGCGGTGCGGAAGATTAGGGAAAAAAAGAGTTTTCAGACTCAGTTCTTAACTCGCGGAACATGCTTTCGTGGGCATAGCTCGAATTTTCATCTCGGTTATTTAACAAAAAATGAAAAGTCTGAACCTCGGGTACATTAGGACTTTGGTGATCTCACGTTGGACGATCCTCATCTAAATTTTCAAATCTCTCCGTGCGGTAGATTTCGCTAGCGGTCGCTGACTCTCGCAGACGGACAACCTACATTTATTAGTATAGATGTCCTATATCTTATTCGACATAAGTTTAAACTACTTTTTTAAAATTATCAATTAAAACTGTATTAAAGATAAATAACAAATTTTCCAACATACGTATACAGTAGTGGTCAAAATTATGGAAACCTTTTTGGAAAAAATCTATTTTTAAATTTTGATAGCTCATAACGACGATTAAATTTGACGTAATGCATTGAAATTCTAAAACCCCTTCTCTCCCTACTCCTGCTAAAAATAATTAATATGTCCAGGAACAGAGTTTAAAAGGCTACTTCAGACAGGCGAAAAATTTTCAAGATATCTCGTTTGCATTTCAATATTTTTAAACGAATTTTTTGACGTTGCCTATCTGAGATCAGTCTGTACAAAGACCGTTTTTTACTTTTTCAGTTTTCTTTAGTTTTTTTTTTAAAATTATTATTAGGTACTTCCAGAACCGTTTTCGCAAGTGAAAGTATTCTCATTTAAAAAAAAAAAAAAAACCTGCAAAGAAAATCGAAAAAGTAAAAAAACGGCCTTTTGTAGAGATCAACCTCAGCTACTCAATAAAAGAAAAAAAAATATTAAAATGCCAGCGAGTTATCTTTAAAAATTTCTTCCATAGGATTAACATTACACTCTAAACTGAAATGTCTGAAATTCAGACATTTAAGTGTCTGAAACACAGTGTTCAATTTTCAGACGTTTTAAAATGTCTTAAAATTTTCAGACACTTCTTGTATCTGAATTTCAGACACTTAAGTGTCTGAAACATGAGTGTTCAATTTTAAGACGTTTTAAAATGTCTTAAATTTTTCAGACACTTCTTACGTCTGAATTTCAGACATCTCAAATGTCTAAATTGTGGCCATCTTTGAGCCCTTTTTTTTTGGCCAATATGAAACCATCTTTGACCACTTTTCTTTCTAAGCCATATACGCAGCCATGTTTGACCACATTGAATCATTTTTTTATAAATGGGAATAATTTGTTATCATAAAGCAGAGCAGATTGCAGCGTGGGAAAAATGGAATGCTTCTCTGCCCCTTGATTTTAGGATACCCCGAATTGGGTATGAAATTTTCATAAAGCTGATATTTTAAATCAGTTTTGATATTATGAGGATCGTAATCAGTATTTTGCAGTTTTAGAATAGGATAATATATGTATATATATATTCACCTAAATATGTGTTCATGTGGTATCATATATGCCCTACGGCATCAAAAATATTTATTACTTTTAGTGAGAACTTCAAATTAATCTTGTCCAAAGACCTAGTAATTCATTCGCTACCTCCCCCCACTGCCTTCATATACTGTTCCAAAAATTAATAAATAAATAAATAAATAATCCTATTCGATGCCGTCAGATACATATTTGGATAAATATATAATTTTCTTTAGCCTAATCATGTTCTAAAAGTACAGAATATTTATAAAAATAAGTATAAGATCAAAACAAATTTAAAATATCAGCTTTATGGAAATTCCGTACCAAATTTAGGGGCCCGTAAAGCTAAAGGTCCATAGAAACAGCCCAATTTGTCCATGCTGCAATCAGCTCTGCTTTATGGTAACAAATTATTCCCATCTATAAAAAATGATTCACTCCTTCAGAAAGAATTCCATCCCTGCTTTGTAGTGCAATTTCTTCCCATTTAAATAAGATATTCCCATTGAATCAGTTTAAGCATTTGTTGCATTTTTATTTCTGTGTTAAATAAAATCTAACACTAGATTCCGCACAATTTTCAGTATATGAGATCCCAATATTAAAATAAAAAAATGAGTATGAAACTTTTCAATTAAAGAGTAAATTCGATTTTTTTAAGAGGGGTTTATTTACCATAAGAAAAGTTGAAAAAATAATTATAAAATATTCAGAATTTCACGATAGCTTCATTCTAATGCTTCTGTGATTTGTTTTCATGTTCACACACACATACACACATATATAATAACATATACGAAAAGTCACTTCTAGTTTCAAAACCTATTTTGCCTAAATATACATTTTTTTTTTTTTGCCTTTTCTATATAAGGGGCCATCCCCAAATGATGTCACGCTTGAAGATGGGGAGGGGAGTTCGGGAAATTGTGGACGTTTGTGACAAGTGGGTGGGAGGGGGTAAGAAGAAATGTGACATCACACATTTTGGTTAAAATAAAAGCATTAAAAATCAGCAGATTAAATTTTGAAGTTATTTTGAAATTAAAGTATTTTTTATTGATAAAGTAAAGATAAGATTTAAAGCCAAATATATTAAATTCCATTTCAAATTCCAAAATACTACTGTTTTCAATTGCTCTTTCATATTAATATTTTATTACTACTGTTTATTAATTATGTTTTGTTGTAAACCTTAGTCTTTTTTCATACAAAATAAGTGCACGAATCATTTTTGTAGTTATGCTCACAAATATCATTAGAACACATAGTTAAAGTTTAAAAATAAAATTTGAAATGTAATCTGAACTGCAAGTATATGCTCATGTAATATAGTGTGACAAGGGGGGGGGGGGGATTGTAAAGTGTGACACTTTGTGACAAAGGGTGGGAGGGGGGGGGGGTCAAAATTATTGAAAAAAAGCGTGACATCATTTATGGACCGCCCCTAAATGAACTTTGGGGAAAACCGCAATTTTATGTGGAAATGTAGTTATACATGGAAATATACAAAATTTTAGCTTTTTTCAAATTTCCATTTTAAACCTGTTAAAACCTTTTTACTTGAGGCTGTTCTCAACTGCTCTGCTCAACAAGCACAAAACGTTTTGACATATTTACAAATTCATTTTTTAACAGAAAGATATAAAATTGGAAGAACTGACTATGGAAGCGATTTGGAATTGAACTGTGTTTTCCATTTTTTGATAAATAAAATACCTATTGAGTTACAAGAGATTTGGATCACGTGAGAAAGACGTTTTTTACTCTTACTTGAGTGGTTATTCTTCTTTCACGCGGAAATTCAGTTCAAAACGCCCACTTGGACACTATTTTCTAAAAGACCTATTGCGTTCGCAAAAAAAAAGAAATGGAAAAAACAGTTCGATGACATAATTTCTGAACAACAACACCTGCTAGTTTCATGCATTTTCCAACAAAAATAAATTAAAACTTATGTCATAAAGTAGCCCTTTTGGATTTGAGAACAGCCTTAAAAATAAAATAAGCTTAGTTTTTAATTTCTCATGTTTTGAAAATCCAAAATTTAAAATTTTCAACAAAAAATCAAAACACGTATTTTTTTTTTTTTTTTTTTGAAGAAATGAAATTATAGCTGTAAATAATTTATCTTTTATACAATGTACTATTAAAAAATGAAAATTTCGAAAACTGATTTTACATATAATAATCACAAAATTGCAGTAATCTTTTAACTGTCATTTATGTAGTTTAGAGAATATACGGATGTGCAATGTAATTAAAAATTGCTTTGAAACCAAATAATATGCAGAATATATATATATTTAAGTTGACATAAAAAAGTTTTGACAACTCGGATTTCAAAGCACAAATCAGTTTTGCCAAAAAACAGATTTTTGGCTAAAAAGTTTTTCCTTGAAAATTATACATCTCTAATTATAAAATATAAATCACAATAAATGTTTGATAATTTTCAAATTTTTATCCAATATTAAACTTTGAGTGAATTGCATATCCTTCATAGCGAACAAACAATTAAATTAAAAGTTGAAAATAAAATGTAGTTATAACTACGATAGAAAATGTTACAAGGAATTCAACATGTTCATCAAAACGCTAAATTCATTAACACACCAATTTTTTTATTTTATTATTATTTTTTTAAGTTCTTTTAAATCTAAACAAAGTATTTCTTCTTAAACAAAAGTTTTGACAATTTTACGTTTTTGCTTTTATTTTTATAAATATTTTAAATGAAGCAATTTTTTACATAATATTACTGATATTTTTACATAATCAAATTAGCTTACGCACAAAAAAAATATAATATATAATACTGGAATTGTCTTTTTCAAAAAATATAATGAAAAATATTGACATATTTTGGTGTGAATACATTAATAATGAAAACTTATGTACTGAATAAATACTATGCTCTTTTTTTTTTTTTTTTTTTTTTTTTTTTTTTTTTTTCTTATTTATTAAAGCAATAATTAGATTCTTAGCATAAAAAAAACTTTCATTTATACACTGGGAGTTTAAGGAATTATTAAACAATTTATCTTGAAAATAATATAAATTTAGCAGCAAATCAAAAGACAATACACAAATCTCATAACAGTAAAAAATATTTATTGGATATAAAATGGTACAAATGTGATAAATAAACGTTAGTCTTAGAAAAGTATTTTAAATAATTAAAAAACAACATACATAAATATACTGTTCAAGTTGAATTTGAAAATTATATTGTTGCATATATACGCGCTAGGAAATACATACCTTTCATACATCCTTAAAAAGTAAATCCATATCCAAAATAAATGTGCACACTATTCTTGACCTAAAATTATTTCCGTAAATTTTTTGATGAATACTGAGTACAAATTTCATAATAGAAATATCATCCTTATATCACCGTGATGTATAAATATGATTCATTTAAATATCATAGAAATTCATAGAATTTCAAAACTTGAATTCAGATTCCATACACATGTTATTTCACAAGAACACTAATGTATAATAAACAATTGTATTACATAGATGACAGATGCACATGGAAGCGAATGCACATGGAGCTGAAATAATCACAATAATATTTTTAATAAATTTTCACCTAAAAAAACTGCGCCGAATTCGTCCAGAAAATTGTTCAAAGAACATCTACATTCGAATGTACCAACGGAAGTAAAATGTCTCCTTAGACAAAGGGAAAAATAGATGAAGTAAGCGTCTTTCAATTTCGAATGTTCTGAGTCAGTCTACGGTGTGGTTGAGATATTGTGGTTGATAATGAGCTCGTGTTTTATGATGAGCGTTAAAACTTTTTATCAGCGGGGGGGAAATATACATAGTACAAGCATAAATGAGAAACATTTTATTTTCCTTATTTGGTGTTTTCCGAAATGCGTTAAATTGATCAATTATCTGGATATTATTATTATTATTACAGTTTTTATACTTTCTGACAGAGTGAAAACGTAGAAAACGTAACTTATATAAAAATTTTGTCGTAACACTTGCAATTAATACATCTTATTTTGATGAAGCATAATCACCGACAGAAGAGAGGTTGAAGGCCATTGCCCCTCCCTATATTTTGAAATTTAATTAGTTAAATTTTCTTTATGTATATATAAAAAAATATTCTTGTAAATGACTATATAACATAAAACGCTTAGAGAAAAAGGAACTATATATTCTTTAACAGTTAATGTTTTTAATTAATACTTAGATATTGCATTCATTATTCTGATATTTAGGTAGTCATTATTTAGATAGTTATACATTGATTTTTAAATGTAGAAGGAAGGGAGGGGTTCAGAAGAGCAAAGCACCCTAAAAGGAAAAAAAAATCAATTCTGCATTTTGAAAAATGTTCTTATTATATATATGTATGCACATATATTATATATATTCAAAAATGAGTTTCTATTTCTTAATTAATACACTTTTGAAATTCTTTTATGCGAAAATCCTCTTCAACGAGGCATTCTGAAAAAAGGTTCTTAGTTTAGCTTATTTCATGTTTAGATTCTGTGTTTTAGTTAAGCAGATTAGGCTGTGGACTCCAGGCATAGCTGTTTAACCTTTCCCCTCCATGCATTTTTTTTCCTGCCAGCACTTGTATTTCTTAGTATTTAGCAGAGCAGTCGTTCTTTGAACCCCTCCCCCCTCCCTCCCCTACATACTCCCATTAGTACAAGTAATTTTTGGAAGATTTTATACTTTGTGAAAATCAAGTCGTTAATTACTTTTTGCATCAAAAATAACTCTACTAAATTTTAATAAGCGGACTGTTACAGTTTTGATAGACGACGTGTAGTTTAATCAGATTGCTGGTTTTATAAAGTAATACTAAATTTATTGGAAGGAAAAGTATTTTAAACATCTGTCATCCATTTGAAAATCTTTTATGATTATGATGGCATATATATTGCAATATAATTGTGTATACAGTCATCACACATATGACATAATTGTGCTACATTCAGACACTTAAGTGTCTGAATTGCTAAATGTCTTAATTTCAGACGTTTCGTCAATATTCAGACATTATTTTCAGTCCATTTATAACATGATCTTAGTAAGACACTTATGTATCTTAAATTCAGACATCTATGACGTCTGAAATTTCATATTCAGACTCTTAAGTGTCTGAATTCTTTTTTCAGGCACATATATGTCTGAATTTAAGACGTCTCTATTTGCAGTGTAGCGATATGAGTGTTTTAGTTTGACTGAAGTAGCCCCTTAAGACACTGCTTAGCAGGAATGTAGTGGAGGTTTATACGATGTTATGTACCGTACAGGCCTCTTACAAAAAAGTAAGAATGGGATGGTTGGCTCTAAATGTCGCCCCCGGCACATTTAGAGCCAACCCTACCTGCAACGAAACCAATAAACACCAGCCGCTGGCCGTGTCGGGCATTTACGTTTTAGCAACTAAGGTAAAATTGTTGGGTGCTATTGACGCATAACTTTCTGAAGCTAATTTGTACTCCTGAAGCGTTAACTTTCCTGATAAAATCTAAATACCCTACCCCGGTCCCGTGTGATAACTTGAAATATACATTAAAGGTATATTCAAGGTTAAGTGTAATGTATTGGGTAATAAGGCGGTATACGCCGTATACTCTCTGGAATTAAAAAACAAACAAACCCTGTATACTGTTTCTGAACGAAAGGTATGTGTAAAATTTGCTATACAGAAAGCAAATGTATTTCAAAATTCTGTAGGTAAAGAAAAAAAAAATCGCCGAATTCTTAACACCCATAATATAATTAATCACATAAATAATCACATTCATAATATAATTTGAGATTTAATGAATGTTTTTGGATTTTTTGAGAGATTAAATTTCTCAATAGTATTGTTTTATACAAACACTAAAGTGCAATTGAGAGATGAATTACGCAGCCACAAATAAAAAAAAAAAAAGAAAAAAAATTCGTGGCGCCATAACCTCTCTCCTAGACATGATTTCCGTGAAAAGAAAAATAAGGGAAAAAAAAAAAACAATAAGCATGACAGATTTGGTATCAACAGAAAAACAAAGTAATACTATTTCAATATTTTGTTTTGAAAAGTCACATAGTTCATTTTTTATCTGACTTAATGACGAAAGTAAGACAAAATCATGAAAATTTGTTCCCGTTTAAGTAGTTTTTCGTAGTTTATCAAATCGTTTAACCAAGCATTGTAAAGTTGAAGGAATTCACTTTTAAAAGTAAACTAAAAATTGAAGAATTTTATGAACAGGTAAAAATTAAATATAAAAAATCAAAAAATCCGACTGCGTAAAAAGCGAACTAATTATTTCTTATCAATGTGAAACTATTTTTAGGGTTTCGTTCATTTGACGAAACCCTATTCGTCTCGCTCCTCTGTCTGTCCTCAGAAACTATATATGTTGGAAACTTGAAATTTTGCATACTTATAGCTGAACACCTCGTATCAAACGACAAATCATAAAATTTTGAAAAAGTGTTATTTAACCCTCTGGGCTCTAACTTGTGTATTTTAAGCTTTTTTTTCTAACTCAGTCCCTAATTAAGTTGAAGACTTGAAATTTTGTTTAATTATTACTAAACACTTGTGATCACACGACTAATCGTAAAAATTTCAAAAAGTCTTCTATTTACCCCTCCGGTCTCTAACTTGTGTATTTTAAGCAATTTTTCTCACTTAAGCCCTAACTAAGTTGGAGACTTGAAATTTTGCATACTGATAGCAGAACACTTTCGTTCACACGAAAAATCATAAATTTTTCAAAAAGTCTTACATTACTTACCCCTCCGGGCTCTAATTTGTGTATTTTAAGCAATTTTTTATCGCCCCCCCCCCTTTTCACCCGGGGGTGGCACTTTTCTAACTTTCGCCGACACCCCTTTGACCGCTCTTTCATATTATGCACCATAGACTTGCGTATTTTAGTTCCACTTTTTACCGCCAGGGAGCACCTACCTATCTCAGGTGCTATGGGCCCGACTCCCTCGACTAATATATCTACGGACAGGTTGTAAAACGGAGTTTCGTTCTGATAGAGGTTTGTTTAGAACAGAGTGCGGCCCCTGGTTGTGAAATGTGGAACTAACAGATTTTGCAAAAGAATAAAGTGTTTTGAAAGGAATATTAAACGAAACCCTCTGTGCGATCTGTGATCCCACTTGTTTATAATACTTCCCTATTTTTTTTATTTACTTGTATTGATGACTCTTAAGTTGTGTTTCATTGTTAATTCCTATTTATAAACACTGTTTTGATGAGGCCTATAGATGTCTATGAAGGTTAGAGTTGCAGTAAAGCTACAGATCTTACCTACACAACTTCCAGGTTGTGTAATACTTAAACGGAGCTTCTCACTGTAAAATAGTCAATAAAACATAGTCTTCATTTTGATAGACCTATCCAATGATATGCCACTCAATATGGTGCGTAATTTTTTTTTTTTTTTTCGAGTCTACCGCCATTTTGAATTTATAAAAACAAAACCTAACTTAAGCCATCGGACGGTTAAGACGAATCGATATACCTTATTCATTGAAATCCATCCAGCCGTTGGGATGTTTCGATGGTATAAAGAAATCCGCATACCCAGATACGAGTGAAACACACAACCCTTCTTGGCAGTCGGGTAAAAAAGAATCATTCAAAATAGAATTAGATAATTAGTATTTCATTTTCAGTGAACACATTTTTTTTTGTTTTGTCTTATATCAGGCGCTCTACAAAGTTGCCGCGCCGCTGTACGTGTTTGCTTTAATATTAATAGGAATAATGTGTATTTCGGAAAATCGGTTTTATTTTCTTTTTTTAAATATCTTGTATTTAAACACAAAGCTTTACGTTTTTCAAAAAGGGGTAAAGGGGAGGCTTCAGTCTTTGTGACACATCAAATTTTAGTAAATTTATCGAGAAGAGGCTTCTCTTTTAAATTTTTATATAGCAGAGCCAAGAGTAGAAATCAACGATTCGTCAATAGCACTTAACAATTTTATCTTAGTTGCTAAAATGTAAACATCCGACCCGGCCCGCAGCTCGGGTCGTGTTGTTGCTAATTGTTTTCGTTGCGGGTCAGGTCAATTCTATATGTGCCAGAGTCAGTTTTGGTTCTTACGTGTCGGTTTTACTTAATAGGCTACTTCACCCTCGCGAAAGAACCCGCTCGCTAATGTTAATCCTATAGAAGAGATTTTTATTAATATCTCATTTGCATTTCAAAATTTTTAAATTATTTTCTTTTCATTGGATAGCTGAGGTCGATCTCTACAAAGGCAGTTTTTCACAGCGGTTTCTAAATGAAAGTATCCTCACAATTAAATCTAAATAAATAAATATGGAAATCCAAATGAGATATTAAAAAAAAAAAAAAAATCCGATAGGGTTAACATTAGAAAGCGTCTGTTTTCGCGTGAATAAAGTAGCCCTTCAGCGCCGACTAACGAATAGTCTAGTACAGCCATACTCAACCTTTTTTTTCTCGCGGGCCGCAAACATAAGTTTCTGACTTTAGGCGGGCCGCAACACACTTACAAAAGGGTTAAAAAAAACAGTAATTAAAATGAATAACATAAGTAGTATAACAAGGCAATATAACAAAGTTAATATTATCACCAGGTTTGAACGTTTGTCACTGAAGGAATACAGGCTGTCAATAATTAAACGACTCTATTTTAAAGTTGTCTACGTACAAACTATTGTTCAGAATGTTGTGAAATTTTGTGGAGGGTATAATGAAGGAATGGGAATTTGTTTGAGCGAAGTAAATAAAATTAGCTAAAAATTTCGCCGCTAGAGGTCGTTTTCAATGAATTACGCATTCAGCATACATTTACGATAGTTTGCAAATTCAGATAGCATATTTCGCAGTTGACCGCAGTATGTTCTGTGAAATGCTAAGAACATGTCGCAAAATGCTGTCTTTAACATCAGGTAAAGTTCTTAGATTATCACGAGTTACCAGATGTTTCAAAAGTCCCTCAAAACCAAAAGTCACCTGGATTGAGGTTTGAGGATTGCTAAGGCCACAGATTACGATAGTGGCGACTGATGTGATGACACGTTCTTCTGTGATGTGGTTTTGGGGACGTCCTTAACACAAACACTAATTTGTGGAGAAGCTCCATCTTGCATAAAAATTGTGCGTGAAAGGCACTGGCGTGCTTTCAGACCCGGAACAATTTTATTGTGTAACAACGATGCATATCGTATTCGAAAATTCTGATTTAGTAAAGAAAAATTCTGTTGAACATGTTTTGTTGTAACAAAATTTGCAAACTATAGTAAATGTATGCTAAATGTGTAATTCATTAAAAGGAAGCCCTCTTGTGGCAAAATATTGAACTGTTTTTAGGGTTTCGTTCATCTGACGAAACCCTATTCATCTCGCTCCTCTGTCCGTCACAGAGCCCGTTCTCAGAAACTATACATGTTGGAGACTTGAAATTTTGCATACTTATAGCTGAACACAACACATCATACGACAAATCACAAAATTTTGAAAAAGTCGTACATTTTACCCTTTGGGCTCCCAAATGTGTATTTTAAACAATTCTTTCTAAGTGAGCTTCTAATTAGGTCGGACGCATGAAATTTTGCATACTTATAGCTGAACATCTCACATCAAATGACAAATCATAAAATTTTGAAAAAGTTGTAAATTTAACCCTTTGGGGTGTCACATGTGTATTTTAAACAATTATTTCTAAGTGAGCCCCTAATTAGGTTGAAGGCGTAAAACTTTGCGTACCTACAGCTGGACACCTCAGACCAAACGACAAATCATGAAATTTTGAAAAAGTCGTACATTTAACCCTTTGGTCTCCCACATGTGTATTTTAAACAATTCTTTCTAAGTGAGCCTCTAATTAGGTTGGAGGCATGAAAATTTTATAGCTGAACACCTCACATCAAACGACAAATCATAAAATTTTGAAAAAGTAGTGCATTTAACCCTTTGGGCTCCCACATGTGTATTTTAAACAATTCTTTCTAAGTGAGCCTCTAATTAGTTAGGAGGCATGACATTTTTTATAGCTGAACACCTCGCATCAAATGACAAATCTTGAAATTTTGAAAAAGTTGTACATTTAACCCTTTGGGCTCCCCCATCTGTATTTTAAACAATTATTTCAAAGTGAGCCCCTATTTAGGTTGGAGGTGTGAAATTTTGCATACTTGTAGCTGCGCAGCTCACATCAAACGACAAATCATAAAATTTTGAAAAAAGTCGTACATTTAACCTTTTGGGCTTCCACATGTGTATTTTAAACAGTTCTTTCTAAGTGAGTCCTTATTTAGGTTGGAGGCGTGAAATTTCGCCTACGTATAGCTGAACATCATCATACGACAAATCATAAAATTTTGAAAAAGTCGTACATTTAACCCTTTGGGCTCCCACATGCGTATTTTAAGCAATTCTAACTAAGCCCCTTATAAAATTGTAGATTTGAAATTTTGCACAGTTATAGCATAACACCTGAGGCCAGGCGGACAAATCA
This sequence comes from Maratus speciosus, assembly GCA_963932465.1. Lineage (NCBI taxonomy): Eukaryota > Metazoa > Arthropoda > Arachnida > Araneae > Salticidae > Maratus > Maratus speciosus. The sequence continues at coordinate 487,405,885 of OZ010796.1, read as the reverse complement.
TAAAATCTTGAAAAAGTCTTACGTATAACCCTTTGAGCTACCACTTATGTATTTTAAGGAATTTTTTCTAAGAGAGCCCTTAATTAAGTTGGAGACATGAATTTTTGCATACGACCTCGGACTTCTCGACTGAATACCTCAGACTGCACGACAAATCATAAAATTTTCAAAAAGTCTTATATTATTTACTCCTCCGGGCTCTAACTTGTGTATTTTAAGCAATTTTTCTAACCTCCGCCCATTTCACCCGGGGAGCACTTTTCCAACTTTTGCCGATACCCCTTTGCCCATTCTTTCATATTATGCACCATAGCCTTACATATTTTAGTTCCACTTTTTACCACCAGGGGCGCCTATTTATCTCGGGTGCTATGGGCCCAATCCCCTCGACCAATATATCTACGGATAGTATGTTAAACGGAGTTTCGTTCGGATAGAGGTTTGTTTAGAATAGACTGCGCCCCTGGTTGCGAAATGTGGAACTAACAGATTTTTCAAAAGGATAAAGTGTTTTGAAAGGAATATTAAACGAAACCCTCTGTGCGATCTGTGATCACACTTACCCACTTGTTTTTTTTTTCGCTCAAATTCCCATTCTTTCATTATGCTCCTCCACGAAATTTTACGACTTTCTGAACAATAGTTTCGTCTGTAGACAACTTTAAAATAGGGCCGTTTAACTATGAATACCCTGAATCGCGAAAAACTTCCACAGCACTCTTTCCAACTAAGAAACTTAGTAATAGATTTCTATTGCAAATGCTGTAGAAATACGCCGCGAAGTTTGATGATTGGCAATAGTGCTGTAAAATGTTTTCGATGCCAATTTTTTCAGCAACAAAAGCTGAACCCTAAAAAACACCCTATTAACTATATAGTAAGTATAAAACGCAATAACATAATAATGCAGAATTTCAAAGTTCTAAAAAAAAAAGAGATTTTCTCTAATAAATCAATCTTTTACTTAATGAAAAAGAATTATTTGTAGAAATATATAGTGCAAACATAATTTGGAATAATGTTTGATTAATGTTAAAGATTAAGATATGCATGCATCACTGTAGGACAAAATAGGCACTACATGCAAAAAGAATTTTTGACTAAAGAAATGGCTTTAAATATAATTTTAAGTTAGTTAATTATAAATAGTAGGAAGCTTTTAGATTCAAAGGAAAATATATGAAACAACTCGGGAGATCTTATTATGCGCATCTCAATTATTGTATAAATGTGGGTTTAGCACCTGAGGCACATGATTATATGCCTCAGGCCCAGGGTCCGATTAACACTTGGGAATAGGGGAAGCCCGACGTCACACAGGGGGGCCCCTATTACTCTACAAATTGCTTTTTTATGTACTAAATTTCTTTTTCGTATGCTTAAATAATTTGAAATTTTACCATCAAAGTTTAGAGTAAATAACATTTTTAATATTAAACAAAAACTACCTATATAAAAGTATTTTATTATATGTTTAATTGTAAATAACCAATTTATTTTGTAAATGACAAATATGGAAATATAGTTGAGAATATGTGAACTTCGAAATATTTTTTGTGATTTACAAATTGCCATATAGTAAGAAAAAAAAAAGTTTCATAAGAAAAAAATGTATTTCTTACAGTGATTTTCTTTTTTCTAAAAATTAGTTTTGAAAAGTAAAATTGGGGGCCCTTTTTTATTTCAGCGGGTAAGCACGGGCTTCACGGGCCTATTCCGTAAACAGGCCCTACTCAGGCCGCACGTTAGAGGTCGCCGGTCTACATGCGGCCCGCAGGTTGAGTATGGCTGGTCTAGTACGACAAAAAAAATTTAAAAGAACTTGTACATGATGAAAAACTGTACTTTCGGCGTCCCGCACAATAAAAAGAAGTTTCGCTCTCCCTGTATGTTTGTTGGCGATGGCTAGCGGAATCTATCGCAAATAGACGTACGAAAATTTGTGTGAGTATAGTCCAAGGCAGGTCTTGATGCACCTGATGGTCAGATTTGTAAATTTTGCGATAATTAGCCAAGATATTAATTGAAAACTGAACGAAAGCGCATTCTTTTTTCTAAGAATTGGCAAGTGCGGTAGCATATGCTCAATCCTTTTTTTCTGCAGCGAGTAAAAGGGAAAACCCAAATGCAGTTTCCTTTCTCTAATATTTCAAAGCCCATCGATCGAAACGTTCGGGATAAGAAAAAAGGGAAGAAATGTTCTTTAATTTTGCACTTTTACGTCTTAACCCATTTGTGCCTGAATTTTTTTGTTTTCTCAAATTTTTTGGTAAAATCACTTTAAAATGTTGCAAAATGAACTGGAAAAAGACTAAAAAAAAATTAAGCTTAATTTTTTTTTATTTATTTGATAAAATGTAAAAATTAAATATGAGTATTTCTAGTAGAATAATATGCATAATTATATATTTTACCTACATTTATATTTAAAATGCTTTTAAATTGTATATTATGTACTACAATTATTAGTATTTTTATGGACTACAAAAAATTATATTTCTTTGCAGAGACTAATAACGTTATAACTATTATTAATAATAAAATGAGAATAATCGTATTGCAGACTTAAAAACAATTTATCTCATAAATATCTTCGAAAGGAGATTACATAAATAACTGTCTCCTAAATTTCTAACAAAAATATATGCCCATTTGTGCCTAGAACCATATATTTTGGACATTACAAAAATGCATAAAAAAAATAGGCTTGAACATTTAATTTCGCAATTAAAAAAAATATGTATTTCAAAAATGTCTACAAGCTAAGATTATAACTTGCGATTTTGCATCCCTGATAGAAAAAATACAAATAAACTTACTTTTTACATTTTGCCATCTTGAAAAATTAAAAATCTATAAACACCGAAAAAAGCCTTAATTTAAGCAAATAAATATCCATTTTATGCTGTCATCTCTCGATTACATGTAAAGACATTTATAAATAATGATTTTATGCAATTTTCATGTTATAAAGGAGAAGAAAATTATACAAATTCATTAAAATTTGAAACGTCCAAAAAATGGGACGCTAGGCATAAATGGGTTAAACGCCGCAATCAGTTCGAAAAAAATGTTAACCCTTTGAATTGTTTTCCAAAAAGGGTAGTTTTCGCGATTGACCTTTTTTGCCTTTCGGCAACGCTCCCTTAGGGTTCGATTTTAGAAGTATCAATTCACAGAAATACCTATTTAAATTTGAGACCTACTCCTCGACAGTGATATCGGTTTTGAAAAATATGAATTTTTAACCCTATTCGGTAAAATTCGCGACCCAAGGTCACTTCACTTTTTCCGAAGACTTCATTTTTTCTATGCTGAAAGACTACTATGAAATACTAAACGTCGGTATTTCGACACAATTTTTTTAGAGCGTCTCGGCAGAACGGATTTACATGCCCTACAAAAATTTTGAAACCTTCGGATGTGTAGACTTACTTTTAAAAAATAAAATCTGAGAAATTTTTGGTGAAAACACTGAAACGCGGGCTGTTTCGACGCAGCTTCGCTCGGCTTTGACTCATGTTTTCGCTAGGGTTGGCAAGTTTTTGACATTGGACGATTTAAACGGTTCTTAACCGTCTTGTCAAAAACCTTTATGTCAAAAACCTACATTTGATGAAATAATATCAACAGAATTATTTAGCAGAGTTAACTTAATCAATAAATTCTAAATAAAACTGCATAAATACATTAAAACTTTGGGGTATAAACTGCACAAATACGTTCTTGAAACCTATTTTCATAGGCTATGGTAAATTGCAAATAGATTATTGCATTATTTTTTAATTATTTGAATAATGCATGCTTTTAAAATGAACGGTTAATACATCCTTAATTATTTGTAATCATTAAAATTGTGTAAATATTGCAGATGTAAATATATTGTTTGGATTTTTTTCATTTTTTTTTTATGGCTAGATGCAGAAACTAATCTATCACAATTGTTATCTAATGAGCATATTTACTTCCCTTAAGATGGAGCAAATTCAAAGATATTTCACTTCCAGTACAAAACAATATTGCTATTGCTACAAAACCAGTTTTCTTGCTTTCTCCCTACTATGTACTTATGGATACATCCAGGGTTCTTGCTAGCTTTTGACCAACACTAGCGATTTGGCGAATAAGAATTGAAAAACAGTAGCCAAATGAAAAAAATGTTAGCAAGATAGATTTGGCGTGAAACACTGAAAAATCTATCTTTAATCCTTTTTTTTAATATGTTCTAAAATAACCTATTTTATTTGTAATTGCTTAAAAAATAGAAATTCGACTATCCATTACAGAAACTATTAAAAATAAGTACATTCTAAATGTTTCCTAATGTGTAAGTGTTTCAGAAATTCTTTTAGCAGTCTAAATAAATATCCAAAACAGCTGTCTTTGATTTACCATTGTGAAAATATACACTAAAACTTGCTGTGAGATTTCGACTCTAACAGATAAAAAGAAAATTTATTGGCCAATGATACTTTGCATACAACTTATAAATAGTATAGTAAATGGCTAATTTCAACAACACCGCAATCCAGCAAAACTTTTCTCTATTTGGCGCTTGATGCGAGTAATTTAGGTTGTATTTTTACCGGCGCGACGCAGGCGCATAAATAGTTTAACATACAAAAGAGAAATATCTATCGCATAAACCTTTCTTTGACTTTTGCTATATTCAATTCGTGATGAATCAGTATTTCTATAAACAGATAATAGAACAATGTAAATGGCACGGTGCGATTGAACATTTAAAACGCCATCAATCGTTCAGCAACGCAGATAAGAATCTCAACTGTAACAGCACACACATACAAAAAAGGGAGCAGAAATTGAGCACTCGCAATTTGGTGAGTCTGAGTGTTCGTTTACTCGCCAAATGAAGCATTTTGTCGTAATTTGGCGCAATGGCGAGCGGCAGCGAGAACCCTGGATACATTAACATACTTCATTAACGTGAAAACACCTACCTGCTAATGTTAATCTTATAGAATTTTTTTTTAAATATCTTGTTTTAAATTTCATACATTTAAATGATTTTTTTTTAAGTAAAAGAGAAAACACCCTCTCAATAATGTTAATTGTATGGGAAAACATTTTTTAATATTTAGTTTGCATTTCAATATTTTAAAATGATTTTTTGCATTGGATAGCTAATATTGTTCTACAAAAGCCTTTTTTTACTTTTTCGACTTTTCGAGTTCATTTGCAGTTTTATTATTATCAGGATACTTTCACTTTTGGAACAGGTTACGAAATGAGTTAACTATTTTTTTCCCTACAGGTATGGTGAATTATTTATTTGTCCTTAATTTCAGGAGATATTCCGTAAATAAGATAATTTCATAAGTAAGAAGTGATTGTCAGTTACTAACAAAAACTAATTTGGGATAAAAGGTTTAAAATGTGACATTTTAATCATTTTATTCCAACATTTAATTATTTTCTCTTTAATAAAATGTTATTTTAATTTTTCTGTGTTGGTATTGAATGAAAATAAATAAATAAAATATTTGATGCTGCTGAGAAAATATTTATTAAAAGTTATATAAGTCATATATTTTTAAAAATAAAGTATTCTACCAAGTATGCAAATAAAGCCACATCAGAAATCCAGATAACTTGGAAATTTAGTTCTAAACAAAGAAAAACAAATTATAATTTCATATTTGATTACAATTTAACGTATACTGAAACTACATTGCACTATCATTAAACAAAAGCAATGCTATATTAACAGCAATTTTTCTGTTTTGTTCTGAGTTTACTTACATATTTGTGTTTTTGTCTGCTTACACCGGTAAAACACGGTTTAAACCTATTACCTCAAAAACTAGTTTTTGACGGCTAAAATCTAACCCTAAAATTCCACTCTTTAAGGAGTGTATTTTTATAAAATTCACTCCAAAAAGAGTAAAAATGCCTGTCAGTCTTTCAAAGAGTGAGCTTTTCACTCTTCCCAATTTTAGAGTGTATTTTTTAATCAAAAGGTACATAATGTTAATCCTACGGCAAAATGCCCCCCCCCCCCCCCCCAAAAAAAAAAGACTTTGGGAAAGGAATTTTTTCAAATGGTTAATTTTCCTTACTCTTTTAATTTTTTTGTAGTTTCAAAGAAAATTGAAAGTATATACTATTTGGTATTTTCTTTTCTGAGTAATTTGATTTTTGGATTCTATGCGTAATAATTGAAAAATGCTGGAAAATGGAAGGAGAGGCAGGGGGTATTCCGGTATTTTAAATGCTTAAAAAAAATTGTCGTTTTCGGCCAAACTCTCTGAAATTTTTAATAGTTTAAAACATAAGGTTTTCTTATTTTAGGTGAAAAAAATATTGATATTTAGGGGTAAAAAGGCTCGTAAGAAAAGTTTATCTTGGACTATTTCAGTATTTAAAAAAAAAATAGCTCTTGTTCAAATTCTTTGAGATTTTCTACTGTTATAAATACACCTGTAAAAAAAGTTGTATAAGGTTAAAAAAAAAAAAAAAAAAAAAAAAAAAACCTGTATAAAAAGGTTGTGTACCTCACGATAAAAATTCGTGAAAAATATTTATCTAGTTGAAAAATGTGTTTTCTTCTCATTTTTAGGGTTTCGTTCATTTGACGAAACCCTATTTGTCTCGCTCCTCCTTTAAAATTTTGCATACTTGTAGCTGAACACCTCGCATCAAACGACAAATCATAAAATTTTGAAAAAGTCTCATATTTAACCCTCTGGGCTCTAACTTGTGTATTTTAAGCTTTTTGTTCTAACTGAGCCTCTAATTAAGTTGAACGCACAAAATTTTGCATACTTATAGCTGAACACCTCACATCAAACGACAAATCATAAAATTTTGAAAAAGTCTTATACTTAACCCTCTAGGCTCTAACTTGTGTATTTTAAGATATTTTTCTAACCTCCCCCCATTGGACCCGGTGGGTACACTTTTGCCGACACCCCTTTGACCACTCTTTCATATTATGCACATAGACTTACATACTTTAGTTCCACTTTTTACCACCAGGGTGTACCTACCTATCTCGGGTGCTATGGGCCTGATCCCCTCGACTAATATATCTACGGATAGGTTGTAAGAAGGAGTTTCGTTTGGATAGAAGTTTGTGTAGAATAGAGTGCGCCCCCTGGTTGCGAAATGTGGAACTAACAGATTTCACAAAAGGATAAAATGTTTTGAAAAGAATATTAAACGAAACCCTCTGTGCGATCTGTGATCACACTTACCACTTACCCACTTATTTGAACTTGTTTTCGCATCTGTTCCGTTACCATAAGAAAATAAATAGTTCTTACCATCCGAATTCTCTGAAATTTCAATAGGTTATAGATTAAAGGTTAAAATTCCCGGTCGCCACCGGCCACAGGGCGACTAAATGTAAAAAATTGGCGACTTTATGATGTGCATCTGATCGCCAAAGTGGCGATCTTTATTTTTCATGTAATAGTACATGTCAGAAATGCCACTTTTCCGTTTTTTTTATTTTTTTTAATCGATCAGCGATTTCCGCGGAATCGTAAAAGAAAAAGAAAATCGCGTTGATGTTCACATTGAAGGCATTTGGTTCCGAAAATTAAAAAAAATCGGCATAAAAGTATCGCGAATTTCGACTAATGGTCGCCGAAAGATATCAATTTCGTCAATCGTTCGCAAAAAAATCGTCAAAGAATCACGGAAAAAACGAGAATTTCATAAGAATCTCGAAAAAAGACGAGATTTCCGTCAAAGAATCGCGGAAAAAACGCAAATTTCATGAAAGGAATGCGTAAAAATCGCAAATTTCATCAAAGTATCGCAAAAACCCGCAATTTTCGTCAAAAGATCGCGAAAAAACCCACAAGTTTCGTTAAAAGAACACGAAAAACCGTAAATTTCGTCAAAAGATCGCGAAAAAAATCTCATTTCGTCAAAAAATCATGAAAAACCGCAAATTTTGCCAAAAGATCGCGAAAAAACTCACAAATTTCGTTAAAAGAACACGAAAAACCGTAAATTTCGTCAAAAGATCGCGAAAAAAATCTCAAATTTCGTCAAAAAATCGTGAAAAAACCGCAAATTTCGTCTAAAGATTGCGAAATAACGTAAATTTCGTCAAAAAATCACGAAAAACGGTAAATTTCGTCAAAAGATCGCGAAAAAACGGTAAATTTCGTCAAAAGATCGCGAAAAAACGGTAAATTTCGTCAAAAGATCGCAAAAAAACCATAAATTTCGTCAAAAAATCACGAAAAACCGCAAATTTTGTCAAAAGATCGCGAAAAACCCCACAAATTTCGTTAAAAGAACGCGAAAAAAAACCGTAAATTTCGTCAAAAGATCGCGAAAAAAATCGCAAATTTCGTCAAAAAATCGCGAAAAAACTGCAAATTTCGTCAAAGGATCTCGAAAAACCGCAAATTTTGTCAAAAGTTCGCAAAAAAAGTGCAAATTTTGTCAAGATATCGCGAAAAAAAGTAAATTTCGTCAAAGGATCTTGAAAAAACGGGAATTTCGTTAATCAGGTGCAGAAAAAACACAGCTCCACGCTTCCGTAACCTTTCGGAAAATTTGCTGTGAATTTCAGAATCGCGAAAAAAAACCCCGCGATTTCCATCAAAAAATCGCTGGAAAACGCAAATTTCGTGAAAGGATCGCGTAAAAACCGCAAATTTCATCAAAAAATCGCGAAAAATCCGCAAATTTCGTCAAAAGATCGCGAAAGAAACGCAAATTTCGTCAAAAGATCGCGAAAAAAACGCAAATTTCGTCAAAAGATCTCGAAAAACGAAAATTTCGTCAAAAGATCGGAAATAAACGCAAACTTCGTCAAAAGATCACGAAAAAACGCAAACTTCGTCAAAAGATCGCGAAAAACATGCAAACTTCGTCAAAAGATCGCGAAAAAAACGCAAACTTCGTCAAAAGATCGCGAAAAAAAACGCAAACTTTGTCAAGAGATCGCGAAAAAAAACGCAAACTTCGTCAAGAGATCGCGAAAAAAACGCAAACTTCGTCAAAAGATCGCGAAAAAAACGCAAACTTCGTCAAAAGATCGCGAAAAAAAACGCAAACTTCGTCAAAAGATCGCGAAAAAAAACGCAAACTTCGTCAAAAGATCGCGAAAAAAGTAAATTTCGTCAAACGACCACGGAATAAAATCGCGAATTTTGCGAAAGATCGAGGAAATAAAGTCGCGAATTTCGTCAATTGATCGTAGAAAATATCGTGAATTTCATCGAGATCGCATAATAAAATCGTCACTGTCGTCGAATGATCGCGAAAGAAAATCGTGAATTCTGTTGAACGATCGTCTAATAAATTGTGAATTTTGGCAAGAGGTTGTGTAAAATAATTGCAAATTTCTTAAAACAATTTCAAAAATTAATTGCGAATTTTGTGAAATGGGAAATATTTTAGGCCTATTTTCAGAAAGAATTCTGATCTCGGGCTACACAGTGACGTATTGGAGATGTGAACCAATCTTTGACCTAGGTCTTGTACGACATTGTTCAATAAATTCTCTCTTTTTTAATGTAAAATAACTGTTAATTGTTTTTGTTGGGGTAAGTAAACTGACACTGTGGATAGTTTTATTTTTATATATTTTAAAAGATGTCTTTGTAACATAAATATTTTAAAAACATTACTTGTAAAACTATTTAAATCTACAAACTACGATAAGTGGCCACTAACTTGACAGTAGTGGCTACTAAACATACAGCCTCTACCGGCCACTGGCTACTAAAGCAAATATTGAATTTTAACCTTTATTATAGATGTAACTGTGTCCGAGCGCTCTTTAAAATTTCGCGGAAAAAAAAAAATATTTATGTTTAGTAGTGAATACGTGAGCCGAAAGCGAACGAAACCTTGACGAAACATTCAGGTTTTTACAGATTTCGTCGAAATTTTCACACATTTTATTTTGTAAAATTATTTCTTCCTGCCCGAACGTTTTGAAATTTTTGTAGATAATGCAAATCTGGTATCTTGAGATGCTCTAAAAAGATTGTGTTAAAATTAGGGATTACAATCCCGGGATCCCGCTACATTTTTAATATTAGAAAATCCCGGGATTTTGTGGGATTTTTTTCTAATGGAACAATTTTCAGTTGAAATTAAAAAAATATTTATTCACTTCCGCTTTTGGAAAGAAAATCAATTTCTATGAAATTCATATATATAATTGAAAAATTTATATATATCGTATTCCAAACTTTAAACCTGCATAATTAATTCCTAATCTTAATTTTTGCAAAACAGATTGAAATGCGAGCATTAAACCCTTTAATTCCGCTCCCGTCAATATCACGGGCTGAGGTGTCGTTCGTTATTTCTCGTGCCCGTCATATTTCTCGGCTGGAGATTTATTGCTGGAAAAAACTTCTGAAACCAGAAAAATTTAACTGGCATTTCCGTGTGAAGTCTTCGAATATTAACGTCTGGGTTTGGTTTCTGGCGCTGGTTGTAATGTTGGACTTTGTATAGCATGTTTCGAAATATATCGCTCTCATAAAAAAAATATTAATAATCAAAATTTAATGTATATTATGTTATTTCAAATATTATTTGTAAAAATTTGTTTGATGATAAAGATCCATGATGTGAAAAATAAAGGTCTTATTCGCATTAATTTGTATGGTGTAAAACAAACATTAAAATACAGAATTCTCGCATGACGGCTTTTCCACAAATGTGAATTTGTTCTATAACATCTTTTATTTTCGCCTTAAAAAAAAAAAAAAAAAAAAGAAAAGAAAAAATTGCATATTTTATATAGAAACCTTATAATTATTTAATTTCTATAATAAAAAAAAGATACTTTTTTGATGGTTTTTCCAAATATTAAGCGACCGTTAAGGGGTTAAGTATAGCTGTAATTTTGGACCCGCTGTCATTTTGAAGCTCTGTTTTGCTCAGAAATCGATTGTTTAATTTAGCTAATATTTTGGTGATGCTGAATATGTTGAAAATTATCGATCTTAAAGTTCCGCTAAATTTTTATTTTCCTTTTGACGATCATTTTGAGTGTTTTATGATGATAGTAATTCAGAAATGGTATATCGGTCAGTTTGGATTGTAAGAATATAAGGTTTTAAAGAAAAGCCAACACATAATAATTTCGTATTTCCATATTTTATATCGTTGAAAAAGGCTAGATATTCGATACTATTCCGTGGAAATAAAATATGCGAGGAACAAATTGTAACATTACCTTCTTTACAAAATGATTAATTGCTTTCGTGTGCTTTTTCCTTTTAAAAAGCCTTTTTGTTTTAATTATTTGACTTACTAAATGCACGAAATGGCTTGATTTTGGCATTGAAATTCATAAAAAAATACACTTTATGGTACCTTTTTGATTTCTACGTTCCATAAAATATGAATTGACCCCAAATATATATGACTTCAAATTTAGCAAATTCTCCATTGTGACTGTTAGCTTGTTTTCGAAGAAAATTCGGTTGTAATAAACAGTTTCCCCCAAGTTGAAAAGGAGCAGGATGCTGCTGGTGGGAAAAGGGACACTTTTAGATTTTAAAGTGTACTCTTTTTTTTTTGGGGGGGGGGGGGGGTCAGGCTATGTTTTGATTTTTAAAGCCACTTTTAATATTTAAAACTGGGGGCGCTCTTTTCAAGATAACAATGAGGAAGTTTTTACTATGCAAATAATAATAATAATAATAAATTAAATAAATAAATTAAATAAAACTTAAGAGTAAGGAATAGTTTTCTGGATAAGGGGCAAGAAAAATGCTAATTTTTTGGATGAAGGGCAAGGAGAGATTTTGTGAATCAAAGGGCAGGAAGGGCGCAGCAACCCCCCGAAACAGTCTGGGTGAAACTCTGTATAAAAACGGTTCGGACAAATATTTTAGAAAAAATTACCACTGCGCTGCGTACCAAAGCTTCTCTCACGGCGCACCAATGTGCCGAGGTAAAGTGGTTGAAAATCACTGACCTAAATAATAGTTGTAGCGAAAAAGGGGGGGGGGGGATATTAGATTCTACTTTAGAAATTTTAAGTAGTATTAGAGCTCTCGAGATTTAACACCTTCGCGTCGATGATCATTGCTTATTTTATTCAAAATCCTTTCGACCAATCAAATTTTATTTCTTGCATCCATCATCTCCTTTACTTTTATAAAGGCAAAACTATTTGCCATAGCTCGGGTTTGAAGCACAGTAGACTATCATATCGCTCACGCGCAAGAAAAGTGACACATCTCGCAAAAATTCATTTTGAGTTTTATTCCATTAATAGGTCTATCATAGGTGTCTTGCTACACAAAATGTTTCATACGTGTAGATAGACGGAAAATTACGCCATATATCCATTTGTAACTACAGAAGAGGGGTGGATTGTGCGGGGATGTAAAATTACCCAACTCTCCAAACCTCATCTTACGTCTTCATTTTTAAGTGTTTTTTAAGTTTTTTTGTGCACGTTTTTATTCCTGCATGCAGAGCTAAGTGCTATAATTTCATGTTACAGTAAAATCAATCACATTTTCTTTTGCCTCTCCTGTGAAATTTACTTTTGTCGATGTGTCACTTTTCTTGCGGGTGAGCGATATATCAAAATATTTTATGTGTCTTTGTAAAGGAGGGGTCAAAAGCTAAACTATCCAAATGTACTAGAATTGTAGTATAAAAGTTGTATTAAAATCCGTTCGGTGGTTGATGATAAAATTGAGGACATGCATTACGACCAAAGCCCAGAAGCTTTCGTGCCTCCTTAAAAGGAAAAAAAAACCCCAAGAAAATAAATTTACTGTTAAAGCTGAGCCGGACGAGCTTGTTTGTCGTCTTTAACCCCCCCCCCCCCCCAAAAAAAAAAAAAAAAAAAAAAAAAAACACATTCATATTTTGGGTTAACCCCTTAACAGTGACATTTGTTTTCTTACAGAAAAATAAAAAATGGGGCTGGACACCACTTTTTCCATACTAAAATATTTACCTTACTTAATCGAAAAAATCTGACAATCAATAAAGATAAATTTACAGTTACAAATTAGTGGTATCAAAATGCTTTTAATAACGAAGCAAGCAAGGTGTTCTTGCCCGAATCCAGTTCGGGCCACACTGTTAAGGGGTTAAACAATTTTTGAAATTAGGATGATGCAATCGTAGATATTCGAAAGTAAAAAGTACTTACAACTATACTTTGGAGTTTTTTTTAGTTCAAAATTTGAGTCAAAATTTTGCTTAGTATGTTTACTAAATTATTAAAGTTTTAGATATGCTAACCAGCTGTGCATTTATTTTGTTTTTAAAGCCATTTTTCGCTGCATTAATGTGTGCTTGTTTCCTATTTTACAATCTCCAGAAATTTTCGTTTTTCACATAGTTACTACGGCAAAACAAGTATTTTAGAAATTTTGACTGCTAAAAGAGATTAATAGATCTAGTCTTCGGTTAAATAATAATAAAGTACAATTAATAGATTTGAAATAGAATTTTTTTAATCAGGGAAAGGAATAGGTACAAAGAATAGTTAACTCAAATACTTTACTTCAATCAGCTAGGTTAGAAGAGCGAAACTATTAATCAGCAATTGTTCAGGGTTCTTATGATCTTGATCATCCTAGATTAAAATTGAAAATCTCTTTTCTGGTTTTAAATATGCTAAATATTAGTCGACATTGGTATACTAGTGGATTTCCAGGTAATAAACTCTCGGTGAAAAATAAATAGTTGTACGCTTATTTGAATACTTTATATAAGAATAATTTCGCTGAACTTTCTCAGTGTTGAGACCTCGAGCATATTTTAGTTTATATTTAGCACATTTTTCATTATATAGCATTGAAAATGTCTATTAAGAATAAGTGAAGCATCTAATAAAAATGTAGGGGAGAGGGGGGCACATGTGGACAGTACATATTTCACTCAGTTCATCTGAAATTCAAAAATTTAAAAAAATTGCAATAAATGGCAGTACTAGTACCATATTTTAGCTGAATTTTCAGAACAATGAGCCATTTTGATTTTTGGTTGTTATAATTTGTTTTAGAAAGTGCTAAGTAAAAAAGTCTTCTAAAAATATTGAAGTAAAAATTCATTCATGACTTTTTTTAAAGTAGAATATCGGCATTGCATTCTATAGTGGCATTAATAAGTAAGTCTACAAAAAGTTTTGTTTCCTTATTTCAATTCTTTTTTAAATTTAATTACCCTTGTCAAACAGTGAGCTATGAATTCAATGTTTTTAGGATTGCTTCACAGTTTCAATTTACTGGAAGTTAGATAACAATTAAAAGTGGAGGCTTTCTGTAAAAACCAATATGTTTATTTTGTTATTCTTTAAGGCTGTTCTTAACTGTTCTGCTCAATAAGCGCAAAATGTTTTGACACATTTACAAATTCATTTTTGAACCGAAAGATATAAAATTGGAAAGCCTGACCATGAAAACGATTTGGAATCGAACTGTGTTTTCCATTTTTTGATCAATAAATTACCTTTCGAGTTATAAGCGTTTTTGATCAGGGGACAAACACGTTTTTCAACTTTTCTTGTGTGCTTATTCTCTTTCACGCAGAAATTCGGTTCAAAACGCCCACTTTGACACTATTTTCTGAAAGATCTATTGCGTTTGCAAAAAAAAAAAAAAAAAAAAAAAAAAACGGAAAAACAGCTCGATTACATAGTTTCTGAACAACAACACTTGCTAGTTTCATGCATTTCCGAACAAAAATAAATTAAAACTTATGTCATAAAGTTGCCCTTTTGGACTTGAGAACAGCCTTAATGATTTCCAGTTTTAAACATATTTTTTTTCTTAGCCCATATTAAAGTATTTGTAAGATATTTTATTTTATGAAAGTAAAATTGGCCAAAAAAAGTGATAAGTAGTACTGTGATAATGACCAATTTTTTATATCGCAATTTTACCAATTTTTACAACCATAATGCACAATAACAAGATTGTGTAGCGTTTAAAAATAAAATAAAAACACTAACAGAATTATCCATTTACTTATTTTAAAGTAAAAACAGTTTTGCTATGCTCGACTCAAAAGGAGTAGGTATATTAGTGTATAATTTTATGAATAATTTCTTGTATCTATGTTGAAACATTGATTTATTCACACAACTATGAAGAGGGCATCTAATTAGTCTTTATCACACCTTTTTATTCACAAAAAATTATTTTTGTCTCATTTATGCATGTGTTCACATGCTCCCCAGTTATGTTAACAACTAAACCTCCACCGGTTCACATGTGAACAAATTTAGACAATTTTTAGAATGATGATAGAAGTTGGAAATTCTTGATAAATGCATCCAAAAGTTTCACCAAAAGAACAAACAAAGTGTAAATATTCATATAAACCAATATTTGTTTCAATAGCTCATAACAATTTTGAGAAATAGTCAAAAATGTAAAAAATTGTTCACATGTGCTTCCCTCCTTCCCTAATATTTGTATTGAAAAAATTTAAAGTTCGAACAAAATTAAGTCTCTATACGGCCTTTCAAGGCAACAAAATCTATTAGAAAATCGTAAACAGCTAACCTTGGTGAAAACAAATTTATTTTGCCACAGTTATATCTTTTGTTCAGATATTATTTTTCTTATTATTCTACGGATTACAATTTCCATAGATTCATGTAAAAATATTTTTTTATGAATAGAATTTGAGGTAGTTAATGAATAATTTTATATCTTTACTTGTATAAAATATGGAAAAATTATCTCATCAATGTTCTCTTATAATCTTGTAACTTTTTCCCGAAATGAGAACATATAAGATATGATTGATTTATGCATAACTGAAGTTTTAAGAAAACTTCTCGTTTTTTCATAAAATGCAAACCTTTGGAAAATAAGTTGGCGTATGTTTTCGAAATATGTTTAAAGTACTCTTTTTCTCACATGGAAGCACATTATTGAGCTTTGCGCCGTAATTGCAAATTTTACATTTGCTGGTATGCCAGGTGTCCCAATTTTCATGGGCTCAAAGACCCATCCCGCTGAACCACTGCTTGGAACGTCAAAAATTCCGATCCCCGTCAAAATTCCCCCAAAAATGTTGAAGGTGTGCAGTGGAGCAACTTTCGTATAGAATCTCCTTCTAAACATATGAAAGGGCCCCACCAGTAGCCGAGAGGTTCTGCTCTCGAAGCTGGTAGACGGGAGGTGCTGGTTCGATCCTAATCGCGCCCGTTGGCCTAATCGTTCGGAGTTTTCGTGGTTTTCTTCGAGCCTTGGTTTTCCAAGCGTAAATACGGGTTAGGCTCCCTTAGAAAGACTCCACGGAGGGCACCCCCCCCCCCCCCTTTGGGCCTATATCCCTCGTGATGATAATTGGCCGTCATAAACAAAACAAAACCAAACCAAACCAAACTAAACATATGAAAAGTCCGATAATTTGAATCTTTTTTCAACAGGTTTCAGATTTTTTTTTGCATTAAGAATAAATATTTGCATGCAATATTATTTAAATGGGTGGTGAAGGATTTTGAACGAAGACCATAAATTGTGCACGTCTGCTTAAAAAGAACTGGGAGAAAATCTTGTCTGGGAGTAGGAGGATATTTATTTCGTGATATGTCTAGCAACCATTCATGTTAGAGCTATTTTTGCTGTGTTTGCGTTTCACTCTTCGATACTTTCCTATAAATTGTTTGAAGTACTGAATCTGTTTAGACCAGCCATACTGAACCTTTTTTTCTCGCGGGCCGCAAACGTAAGTTTTCGTCGTTAGGCGGGCCGAAACACACGTATAAAAGGGTTAACCCATTTGTGTCTGAATTTTTGTTTCCTCAAATTTTTTGGTAAAATCGCTGTAAAATGTTGCAAAATGAACTGGAAAAATACTAAAAAAAATTAAGCTTAAATTTTTTTATGTTTATTTGATAAAATGTAAAAGAACTAAATATGAGTATTTCTAGTAGAATAATATGCATAATTATATATTTTACCTACATTTATGTTTAAAATGTTTTTAAATTGTATATTATGTACTATAATTAGTATTTTTATGAACTAAAAAAAAAAAAAAAAAAAAATTCTTTGCAGAGACTAATAACGTTATAACTATTATTAATAATAAAATAAGAATAACCGTATTGCAGACTTAAAAACAATTTATTTCATAAATATCTTCGAAAGGAGATTACATAAATGTCTCCTAAATTTCTAACAAAAATATATGCCCATTTGTGCTTAGAACCATATATTTTGGACATTACAAAAATGCATAAAAATAGGCTTGAACATTTAATTTCGCAATTTAAAAAAATACGTATTTCAAAAACGTCTACAAGCTAAGATTATAACTTGCGATTTTGCATCCTTGATGGAAAAAATACAAACTTACTTTTAACATTTTGCCATTTTGAAAAATTAAAAATCTATAAACACAGAAAAAAGCCTTAATTTAAGCAAATAAATATCCACTTTATGCTGTCATCTCTCTGTTACAGATAAAGACATTTATAAATAATGATTTCATGCAATTTTCGTGTTATAAAGGAGAAGAAAATTATACAAATTCATTAAAATTTGAAACGTCCCAAAAATGGGACGCTAGGCATAAATGGGTTAAAAAAAACAACAGTAATTAAATTGAACGTTTGTCTCTGAATAAATGTTATCTTAAACTTTTACACAACTATTTCCAGACAAACTACCTGGTAGGTTTTCTCATTGCAAATGTTGTAGAAATAGGCCGCAAAGTTTGTTGTTTGGAAATAGATTATCTAACGTGTAAAAATATTTTGGGGCCAATTTTTTCCGTTACAACTGGTTCAACCCATAAAATCTGTTAGCTATATAATAAGCATAAAACGTAATAATACGACAATGCAGAATTTCCAACTTCTAAAGGGAAAAAAATTCGGAAGAGATTCTCTAATAAGTCGGTATTTTGTTCAATGCAAAACTTTTTCATTCATTTTTTAATTGAAGAAATATGTAGCGGAAATTTAATTAATTTGTAATATTGTTTGATTCGCGTACAAATAGGACTAAATGTAAAAGGGCATTTAAGATTTAAAATAATTTTAAATTAAAAATATTTAAAACAGTGAAAGTCGTAAATAATTTTTCCGCACATCTATATCAATTTTATAAATATGGATTAATGATTGTGTTTCGAGCCGCACATAAAAGGGCACCGAGCCGCAGGTGGAGTGTGACTGGCTTAGACCGTGAATGTGCGTCTTATTTTTAAGATCTTTTTTCAGTGTACTTTTCTTAAAGGATATCTCTTTTTTTTATTTTTTCTTAGTTTTCAAAATATTTCTAAAATCTATGCTGAATTTAATATTTCATGTGTTAAAAGCGAGCTAACTGTGAGTCGGAATTTTACACTTCATGTAAAATTAAGTATGTTTTAGAGATATTTTGAGAACTAAGAAAAAAAGACATCTTTTAGGAAGAGTACGCAAAAAATAGAAGTTAAAAATATTAATTTCCCGAGGAGATATTTTAAATAGACGGAGGCATCAAATGTCCGTAGACTTTACATTAGTGAGGGGAAATCGGAAGCTGACTGACCAGCCCCCTTAAGGGGGCACAGGACCTTTTTAAACTTTCAAAAAATCAGTTTTGGATTTTGCTTTATTCTGAATTTTTAAAAGATTCTCAACAATTAGTGAGATGAATTTTTAAATTTAAATATTAATTTTCTATAAACAGCATTTATTTTTCTGAATAATATAGCTAAGAATATATACTTTAGGCTGACAGGTGAAAAAAAGGGGTCTTAATTGCATATTATTTGTGTTTTCGTACTTTGAAAAAGGCGATGTTTTTGATCGTTTCGACAAACTAAAGGTCATGTGCCCCCTTAAAACAAATATTTACGTCTATGTAATACTGCGGCCTACCTAACTGGGCTGCGTCGAAATTCCTGTGGGCCATCTAACTCGTCTGTATACATATGTTTTTTGTGTATGTTTACGCATAATTTTTGAACGAGTGACCGTCCGGTTGTTAAACTTTGGAACATAGTTGTAAAGAGTTTAAGAATTCGGCGTGTCTATCTGTCCGTGCTCTAACTCGCGCAAATGTACTCGGATTGTCATGTAATTGATATGTTATTGAGGTTTTCCTATCATATTTTGCATTGAAAATAAAGTGTGTAGCGTGAACACTTCCTTTATAGGGGCACTCAAAAGAATTTCTATACATTATGGTCTATGACATGGGGAACAATCGCTTGCAGTATACATCGCAATACATATCGCTCACTTCCAAGAAAATTGACACATCTCGCAAAAAATCATTTTTCGTTTTATTCCACTAATAGGTCTGTCATAGGTGCATCTTGATACACAATAAGTTTCATAAGTGTTGTTATACGGAAAATCACTTTATATGTTCATTTGTGACCACAGAAGAGCGGTGGATTGCGTGGAGAGGTAAAATTACCCAACTCTCTAAACCTCATCCTACGTCTTCATTCTTAATTGTTTTAAGAGGTCTCAGGACTCTTAAAATTGGAAAAAAAAAAAAAGAGAGAACATTTAATATCTTAAAATGTATTTGATTTTAAGACACAATTTTAATTGGAATAAAATATATAAGTATGTTTCATTTCGTGTATTTAAAAAATTATAAGATGCAGAATTAGCATTTACAGGGGGCTCCAAACTGTTAGACATTTTTCGAGCAAAAAATCGGCATAACAGCTTACGCGCATGATTACAAAATAAGTGTTGCAACTAGAATGAAAATTTTGGTACCTACTTATACTTCAGATTGTAATAATTACCATGAACCTAAACCTAAATAAATTTGTATTTAAAGCTTTTTTATATTTTTAATACAAAGTTATCTAGCTAAAGTTGTTTAGCTAATGCAAAATTAAGATAATTTCAACAGTATAATCGCCTAAAAAAAGTATTATTTTGAACAATAAAAAGGAAATTTTAGGTTCAGTTTATACAGACTAACATGAAACATATGTTTTGAAAATTTCATGGAAAAATATTCAGAAGTGTTTGAGATATCTTGCGCGTTATGCCCAAAAACGTCATTTGGAGAAAAATGGCTTCAAAGTTTCTGAAACGACGCTTCAGCTATTGAACGTGTATAAATGTAAAAGCCGTAACTTCAGTTCTAATAGGAATTTCAAGGAAACAATTATATCAAAATGTTCAGAAAAGATAGGTGTTTAACATCTAATAAAGTTAAAATTTCGAAAATTTTAAAGTTTTAAGAGTCCTGAGATCCCTCAAGGTTTCACGCACGCGTTTATTCCTGCATGAGGACCTAAGTGCTATAATTCCGTGTTGCATTAAAATCAGGCAAATTTTCTTTTGCCTCTCCTGCGAAATTTACTTTTGCCGAGATGTGTCACTTTTCTTGCGGGTGAGCGATATAATGCATTATATATACCTATAATGTATTTTAATGACGTTACACTATTTCAAATGTATTGAAATACTTCACCAAGGTAAATATACATGATATACGTCACTGAGGTGCATTACAAGATGCTTACTGTATAATATGGTGTGCATAACATTTATCCTTCATTTGCAAAGACACAAAAGAATTCAGCAACAGAACGATCTATCCGCAATAATTTCTAGAAGGACGTTTTCAGTTAAGTGTTTTTAAATTTATTTTTTTGCGTATTACTTGGTGTGTATACACTGTAAAAAAAATCACTGTATCTTTACAGCAAAAAATGCTGGCAATATGGGTGCCAGCAAATTTTGCTGTCAATTTACAGCAATTTTGTTTTCCACGGGTAAACAGCAAACTTGTAAATTTACAGCACTTTTACATTTAATTTTACAGTAATTTTGTTTTTTAGATTTTACAAAAAATTGTATTTTTTCAGCATATTTTGCTGTTAATTTTACAGCACTTTTAACAAGATAACAGTAATTTTTTAGCCTTTATTATAATTTATTTTATATCGAAATAAAATAAAAAATTGCTAAAAAGGTGCATTTAATGTCACAAATATAAAAAGATGTTAATAAGATGTTGTTACATAATAAAACAGTTTTTAAAAACTTAAAAATCTCCAAGATTTCGTGCGGAGTGCTTTCGATCACTATCGCTATTCGATCAGTAGGTGATCGAAAGCGCTAGGCATGAAATATTGGAAGTTTATAAAAACTATTTTATTATGTAATAACATCTTATTAATACCTTTTTATATTTATGACATTAAATGCACCTTTTTAGCAAGTTTTAATTTTATTTCGATATAATTTTCAAGGTGAATGCGACATTCTAACGGTATATGTTTTTGTTTTCATATATATACATTTTGTATTTATTTTATTTTATTTATTATTATTATTATTATTTGTAGATATACGTTTGCATCTTCCCCCCCCCCCCCCCCCGCCCTGCAATGTTTGTTTACTTTGAGTTTTTTTTTTTTTTTTTTTTTTTTTTTTTTTTTTGTATACTATGATACATCTTTCAAAAACTAAGAGCTCTATAAGTGTTATCTTTATGTCTACTTATATCATTGTTTTAATAACATTATTATATAATAAATTCTGTTATACATGTGTAAGATACAAATTTAGCACCATAAAGCAAAATAATAAATAAAATAGGAAAATACACCGAAAAAAGCAATAAATCGTAAATTTTAAACTATTGTAACTCATTATAAAGAATTTTCCTTATGTGAATTTCAAATGTACTGCGTAATATAACATACATTGAGAACATTCAAAATATCTAATTTCAGCATCTAGTGCTAATTACTTCTTATTGTTCGATAATTATCAAAAGCAAAATGCGATCTGCTGCTTTTGAATGCTGCGACAATAGTAAGCAAACTCTTGGAATATTTTATGGATCAATAAAGAAGTGTATCCAGCTTACACACAATAAATGATTTAAAAATTACATGTAAAAAATGTAAAGAAATGCGCGTAAAAAACTAGCATCTATGAAATGTGAATAACTCCGACGGTAAATCGGACCATAAGTCGTAAAATTGTTTTTGAAATTTTAATAAACTATAATAATACATTAAATAAATAAAAACATTTAAATTAGTACAAAAAGCGCACTTAAATCTTTTAGACAATTAAAAAATATTGTATAATTTAGATTAGTAAGGTATGTTAAAATACAAATAACGGAAAAAATGAAATTGCGAAAAATATATAATAGCAAAGCAAAACATATTTCAAAAATATTGATTTTTTTTTTAAATCTGGTACTTTGACACATAAGTAAATAATAACTAAGTCCTATGATGGAAAAAAGAAAAGAGAAATAATAATTTTTTCAAATGTAAATTGGAAATATTCTCTTTTGTTATAATTTAAGACAAAATATTTAACCCTTATACAAATGATTCAAAGCTACTGTCAGTCAACGTTTATATATATGTACGCAAATACAAAATTTGTATCTTACATTATATAAGAGAACTGCCTATTTGATACAGTTATTAAATCAATGATACAAATAAACATAAAAATAAAACTTACTCCGATTTTTTTTAAATATGTAATCCAGAATTGTATATAAGTATCCAAAATTGCCATTTTGAATTCATAATAGGCACATATTCACACCGACGCTAACATTCGTACGACACTACTTTGCTTTGGCTTGACAGTGTGCCTGTAGGGCAGGTATCTCATCTGGAATGCAGTCCAGGCGGTTTTGCCATTGTTGAAATAACAGCAGTTTACTGTAAATCGATACGGAAGTTAATAAAATGCTGTATTTTAGCGATTCACAGCCAAATCAGCTGTAATTTTTACCGTTTTTTTTTACTGTGTAAATTCTATAGATCCTGTAGAAAAGAATTAGAGCACATCCCTTGTCCCCTTAATCGATATTGACAGCAATAAGATTTTAAATTAATTTGAATTAGTCTTGCATCAGGTCGGGTAACACAATTTTAGTCTATCCCGACTCGATGCGCGAGTCGGTTCGAGTTTATTCTTATTTTTGGTTGGTTTCTGACTCTTGGTACGTGTTTTGTAACTTTTTTTTTCAACGAATTTCACAATATTTTTTAAGATGAAAAAGTATATTCTTAAATGTAAGTTATATGCATAGTTTTTTTGCATAAAAGATAAAATTAAAAATATAATTACAGAATATTTATTCGTAATTGCATTAAAGTATATTTTCTTTCGTTTTGGGATTCCAGTCCGTTTAGGCCGACCTATGTAGGATTCGAATGTGGGTAGAATACATGATTGCCACGAAAATAAGAAACAATCCATGGAGAAGTTGGTTTTATTTATTTAAAAAAAACATTCATTTTATAAAATAGTAGCAGGAATGACCGAGCTAAACTCGGTCAAAATTAGCTTTCTGTTTATCTCGATATTTTTTCCCCACTGAATCATTCTTGCTGTTTTAGATGCAATTAGCTTGACCGTGAAACATAGTGACCCAAAATGACCCACTAATCGAATTTTTTCGAACATGCGACCTATCACAATGCTCTTCTCGAGCCTGAAAACGATGGAATACAAAATTTAGTGAAAATCGTTAGTCGTTTTCTAGGTAAAATAAGCTTGGTCCACGTTGATTCAAAAAACCACTAACCGAAAATCATCGACAGATGTGAGCTATTTCAATGGTCTTTTTGTACTGTGAAACGGTATAACAAAAAAAAAAAAAATGCCAAAATTGTTTGAACCTTTTTGAGATGCCGTTAGCTTGACCCCGACCCTTTATCACCAAAATGACCCACTAATAGAATTTTCTTGAGCATGCGACCCAGCCCAATGGTTTTATCTTGTCCAGAAACGGTGTAGTACAAAGTTTTGTCAATCTTTTGAGCGGTTTTTTAGATACAGTTAGCTTGATCCTGATCCATTAGGACCCAAAATGACCCATTGATTGAATTTTCTTGAACGTCCGACCCTGCCCAATGCTCTTATCATGCCCGGAAACGGTATTAGACAAAATTATGTCAAAATGTTTTGATGAGCTTTTTAAATACAATTAGTTTGACCCTAATCCATTGTGATCCAAAATGGCCCACTAATCGAATTTTCTTGAACATGCGACCTAGCCCAATGGTCTTCTCGAGCCCGAAAACGACAGAATACAAAATTTAGTCAAAATCGTTTAAGCCGTTTTTTAGATACAATTAGCTGGGCTGGACCCTGACCCATTGTGACCCACAATGACCCACTAATCGAATTTTCTTGAGCATGTGACTTAGCCCAATTCTCTTCTCATGCCCAGAAACGGTATACGTAATATAAAATTTGGTCAAAATGTTTTGAGCATGTTTTTAGATTCAATTAGCTTGACCCTGGCCCATTGTGACCCAAAATGACCCACTAATTGAATTTTCTCGAACATGTGACTTAGCCCAATGGTCCTCTCAAGACCAGAAACGGCCATATATTAAAAAATTTTGTGAAAATGTCTTGAGCCCCCTTTTTAGATATAATTAGCTTGACCCTGACCCATAATGACCCACTAATCGAATTTTCTCGAACACGTGACCCATCCCAATGGTCTTGTCGTGCCCGAAAACGATAGATTACAGAATTTCGTCATCGTAGAGCCGCTATCTAGATAAACTTAGCTGCACCCACGGTGACCCAAAAATGACCCACTAATCGAATTTTCTTGAACACGTTACCCATACCGATGGTTTTTTCGTGCCCGAAAATGGTTAGATACAAAATTTAGTCAATCGATTGAGCCGTTCTCTAGATATAATTATAGCATAGATATATTATCATCTAGATATATTAATAGCTTCACCCTTACCAATTATGACCCAAAATGACCCACTAATGGAATTTTCTCGAACACGAGACCCATCCCAATGGTCTTTTCGTGCCCGTAAACGTAGTGTGCAAAATTTCGTCAAAATCGTTTGAGCCATTATCCAGATAAACTTAGCTTGATCCACTGTGACCCAAAAATGACCCACTAATCAAATTTTCTCGAACATGTGACTTAGCTCAATGGTCTTCTCGTAATCCAAAACTGTAGAATATAGAGTTTAGTAAAAATCGTTAGAGCCGTTTTTTAGATAAAAATAGCTTGACCCACAGTGACCCAAAAATGACCCACTAATCAAATTTTTTCGAACATGTGACCCATCCCAATGGTCTTTTCGTGCCCGAAAATGGTTCGATATAAAATTTAGTTTAAATCTATTGAGCCTATCTTTAGATATAATTAGCTTGACCCTCACCCATTATGACCCAAAATGATCCACTAATCGAATTTACTCGAACACAAGACCCATCCCAATGGTCTTTTAGTGCCCGAAAATGGTTAGATACAAAATTTAATCAAAATCGATTGAGCCGTTCTCTAGATATAATTAGTTTGACCCTGACCCATTATGACCCAAAATGAACCAGTAATAGAATTTTCTCGAACACGAGACCCATCCCAATGATCTTTTCGTGCTCGAAAATGGTTAGATATAAAATTTAGTCAAAATCGATTGAGCCGTTCTCTAGATATAATTAACTTGACCCTGACCTATTATGACCCAAAATGACCCACTAATAGAATTTTCTCGAACACGGGACCCATCCCAATGGTCTTTTCGTGCCCGAAAACAGTAGGGTGCAAAATTTCGTCAAAATCGTTAAAGAAGTTATCTAGATAAACTTAGCTTGACCCACGGTGACCCAAAAATGACCCACTAATCTAATTTTCTCGAACATGTGACTTAGCCCAATAGTTTTCTCGTAATCCAAAACTGTAGAATATAGAGTTTAGTGAAAATCGTTAGAGCCGTTTTTTAGATAAAATTGGCTTGACTCGTAGTGACCCAAAAATGACCCACTAATCGAAGTTTCTCGAACATGTGACCTAGCTCAAAAGTTTCTTCGTGTCGAAAAACGGTTTGATGTGAAATTTGGTCAAAATCGATTGAGCCGTTTTTTAGATATAATTAGCTTGACCTTGACCCATTAGGACCCAAAATGACCCACTAATCGAATTTTCTCGAACATGTGACCTAGCCTAATGGTTTTATCATGCCCGAAAATGGTAAAATACAAAATTTCGTCAAAATCGTTAGAGCCGTTTTTAAGATAAAATTTACACACATACACACACAATTTTTGCTCTCATTATAGTATAAGATTTGTGCACAAGCTTTACCTTTACATAAATTAACGATATTATTCGAAATGGAATATAGTAAAATTTAATTTGTATATCTAATAGCACTTATCTGACTTTAATTGTTCTTGAAATAAAGTAGTTATTAAAATATGATAACAGCTATATTAGAAGTAAATTACCAACTGGGCGAAAAATGTCCGGACCAGGATTCGAACCCGGGACCTCCTGGCTTAAGCCGCCAGTGCTCTGCCATCTGAGCTATCCCGGACGATTCTGGTCGAACTTTTTCACCCAGCTAACGTTGATGATTACATCAACTGGTCTGAAACCTGGTTCAGCTAGTTCTAGTGTGTAACAGCTATTAAAAATTACATCATCAAAATTAAGTCTTTAATTATTTCAGCTACAAATACACCATAACGCTCAAGTCGTTATCTAATGCTTAAGTTGCTTCATCCAATCGGGGGGAAAAAAGAGCTAAAGCAAATATATTTTTGTATAACAATGGTTAGCTAAATGTTTAGCATAAACTATTTTATAACTAGCATATGGCCCCGTCAAAAATGACGGGAAAGTGTTATTGTAAGTTTACAACATTATGTCAGACTCAATTAAACAGGTGATTGATATGCATGATTATTCAGATAGTGGCAAGTCCTCAAAAGCATTAAAAAAAATAGTGTTTGTAAAAGTCAACCTTCAAATGAAGAAAATATGAACCACCTCATGCGGGAAAAAAAAGAGCTTTTTCCAACAACCCTATGGCAAAATTCTCATTTTTTCTGCACATCTTTGATGAAATTCGTGTTTTTTTCGCAGCCTTTTGACGAAATGAGTGTTTTTATCGGGATTTGTTGAAAAATTTGCTTTTTTTCTGCGCCCTTTTGACGAATTACACCTCTCGCGTTTCTTTGACAAAATTCAGGGAAGAGTGCCACTTGGCAAAAAAAAAAAAAAAAATGTTCAAAATCTTGCCAAAAATCTTTTCAAGATGGCGGAAAAACATTTTTAAATCTTTATTTATAAATCAATGATTTTGCCCAAAAAATAGAAAATGATGTAAAAACATGGATTTATAAATAACAAAGATTTAAAACCAAAGTTTTTCCGCCATCTTGAAAAATTTGTTACGAATGCCGGTAAAATCTTGCTCACAACTACCAAAAAACTTACTAATATAAAATAAAAAGATAAATATAAATAAATACCAATAAATGAGACGGCGATTCAGAAAAAAGGGGAGTTTCATACAGAAAAAAATATATAAAAAAAGCTAAAAATACTTACACAAAAAACAAACAATCAGTTAAAATTTACAAACAAAAAAAAAAAATCAATAATTTAATGTTTATGGTGAAATTCTCGTTTTTTCTGCACATCTCTGATGAAATTCATGTTTTTTTCGCAGCCTTTTGACAAAATGACTGTTTTTACAACAATCCTTTCACGAAATGTGTGTTTTTATCGGGATTTGTTGCAAAATTCACGTTTTTCCTGCGCCTTTTTGACGAATTACACCTCTCACATTTCTTTGACAAAATTCAGGGAAGAGTTCCGCATCCTGTTCCGCGTGGCGAAAAAAATTGTGCCAAAAATCTTTTCAAGGTGACGGAAAAACTCATTTTTAAATCTTTGTTATTTATAAATCAATGATTTGCACAAAAAAAATAGAAAATGATGTAAAAACATGGATTTATAAGTAACATAAAGATTTAAAAACGAAGTTTTACTGCCATCTTGAAAAATTTGTTACGAATGCAGGTAAAATCTCGCTCACAACTGCCAAAAAATTTATTAAACATAAAATAAAAGTAAAAGGATAAATATAAAGAAATACCAATAAATGAGACGGCGATTCATAAAAAAAAGGGGGAATTTCATACAAAAAATATTCAAATATTTACACAAAAAACAAACAATCAGTTAAAATTTAAAAAAAAAATCAATAATTTAATGTTTAGATAAAGGGATCCTAGTCAGGGTCTGAAACATCGTCAAGGTATGGTACTTCTCTTCTAACTGAATTAAATTTAAATTTTGATGGATGTTTGGTAATACACCCTCGATGTTTTCAGACTCTGAATTTTTTCGGCACCGATGGCTGAATCGTCTGTCTCTAAAACGGTAAACCATGTAAAAATCGATATATTCACCAATAAAGGGTGCATTTTAAACAGCTAATGCAAAAATCCTAAAAAAAAAAAAAATAAATAAACAGCAGAGCAAGCGAGACTTACCTTAGAATCAAAATACGTTAACAGAAGCACATGTGCATCCGAATGTATGCAGCAAATTAGTTACGTAACAGAAAATTTAGCTGACTAACGGTTCACCTGATACTGATGAACCAATAAGCTTAGAGATCCCCCGATTTCAAAATTTACATTTTTTTTAGGATCTTATGTTGAAACTTGCACTTTTGCAATCTTTCGATGAAAATCTCGTTTTCTCTGTGATCCTCTAATCAAAAAACATATTTTTTCTGTGATTATTTGACGAAATTCACGTTTTTCGCGATACTTTGATCAAATAAGGCATTTTTTCTGCAGTCATCTGATGAAATTCATGTTTTTTCCACGATTATTTGGCGAAATTCACGTATTCCATGATCCTTAGACGAAACATGCATTCTAAAGGACACTTTGGGAAAAATTGTGCTTTTTTCTGCGATCCTTTGATGGAATTCATATATGTTTGATGAAACCACCCTTTTTCTACGATATTTTGATGATTTTTGCAATCCTTCGGTGAAAGCAGACAGATGATAGTTGCAAGCTCCTGGCTATATGTTTTTTCATGCTGTTTGTTTCTATACATGGACTAAATGCACAGTAGGTCATGGGAAAGGATTAGAAATAAACTCAAATTGCAGTTGTGCGTGTACTCGCATTTTTATTTTGTCAAATTCTGCTACCCCCCCCCCCCCCCTCCCTTCTCGTCCTAAAAATGTCAACAAATTTTAATACTGATTTGCATCAATCCCAGGGATGATAAATTGTGCCGAAAAAATGGAATTCCCTGTTTTCGCTGGAAAGTGGCATGTCTGTAAATGCTTTTAAAAATATATGCATAGTTGAAAAAAAAAAAAAAAGCTGTTTCATTTTTCAAACAGCAAAAAATAATTCACAGAAATATATTAAATTCAGCTTTAAAAATGCAGCATAGGTGAAATAAGTAACTTAAAACAAAAAACATATGGCATTTCTTTAAAAAATCAGATGTTTATTTTTTAATTTTAGATGAAACTTTAAAATTTGATTCATATATTTGGCCAAAACTGAAACACCATTATGTGCATCATTGAAAGTAATACACATACAAAAAGCTATGTTTTTTAACGGTACAAAAATTTAGTAAAATTAAAAAAAAAAAATGTAAATTTGATTTTTAAATCTTTATTATAATGAAACGTTCCTGTGAGTGATAAACACTTTATGAACATGAACTTAATATATGCATAGTTCAGATAAAAAATAAACAAAAAATTGTGCGTATGGGTGTTTAATTCTGTTCGGTGTAAACTCAGCTGAGTTTATCAGGCAAACTGAGAAATCCGTTGATTGCCGCGATCGCGCGATTCTTTTCCTGGTCAATTGGCGCCTTCTTTCCGAAAGTCCATAATAAAAATTAAAAAAACTTTTAAAACATTCAAAAATAACTATTGACAGATGAAAGCGGGTAGTGGCGAAAAATCAGCACGTTTATCCCTCTGTTTTTCCTAAAGAAACAGCGTTTCACTGTTGCCACTACAGAAGAGTGAAATACATGAATCATTGATATGAATCAATATTCATATGAATGATTCATATGAATAATGATGAATAATCATTAAATAATGTTTTTAAAAATATTTATTCAATAAATTACGTAATATTTCATATGTATGTCGTAAACCGACTGCTTGTAAATGTAAACAGTCGTAAATAAAATTGCTGCTTATAAATGTAAACAATAATGAAAAACGCATTTCAAAAAACTTAAAGGCTTTAATATGCTTTAAAAAATATATTTAAAGCAGAATCAGATGTTAGCCGTATTTTTTTTTTTTTTTTTTTTGATGAATCGTCAGAGTCATTCATTTGTTTCTTAATTTGCTGGAATTTGAATCTGAATGGCAACAGTATCGTTTGTTTAGATTTGATTTCTAATAGCTTAATTTTAATTTAGAACTTAATACATTATAAATGGATATGATACACATGTTTTATATGAAAATATGCTGAACAGACATGATTTTAAGTAGAAAAAATTATCATTTAGCTGTCATATGTTAAGATATGTTTTTCATTAAGCCTAACATGGCGTTTAGCTACGGTCGTTTCGCAGACCAGAGTGGTTCGCACCGGCATCGTTCCGCCGGTCACGTGCACTCAGCTTTTATTATAAGTAGATGGGTATATATAATATGAGGAGCTCACAACCATAGTAGACCAAGTCCATTTTGGGAAAAAAACGACAGACCATTTAGAAGGAGCATAAAATCTGTTTTATCCACTCCCACAGTAAACAAAGTCTGTAAACACAGGGAAAATATGGGAAAACAGACTTTGTTTACTGTGGGAGTAGATGAAACAGATTTTATGCACCTTATAAATGGACTGTTTCATGTTTTTTTTCTTTCAAAATGGACTTGGTCTACTATGGTTGTGAGCCTCTCATATATGCTTGTTTTAAAAAATAATTATAAAATTTGAATATGAGTAACAAAATAAACTACTAGTAAATTTTGGGGTGTACAAATTATAGGGGTCCTGGAAAAATGCCGTTTTCCCATGGTGAAATCGAGGGTTGCTTTTGCATGGCCTATCTTATATTAAGTAGTTAGCCTCATTAGCAAAATGTTACACAATTTAGATTCAGTTTTCGAAAATAAAATTTGAATAAACAAACTTAATTTCTCAGGGTGAAGTGAATTAAAATCCTGTAATTGCAGCGTTTTCGCAGTTTAACAGTTTCACAAATGACACGTTTTATATTATTTTAGAACGAGATTAACTCATGCATCCGTTCTCCGTAAAATTTTACAAGGGATTTTTATTTATTTATTTATTTATTTTTTGTATTCGAATTTATAACTTGCGTAATATACTTACTCAAAAATTAAAGGTTTTCGAAACATGTTTAGATATGCATAAAGGATCATTCTGCTTCAATCTGGTAAATATTGCTAGCAGTGTTTACAATGTCACCTCTAATCCTGATTCAATCCACGCCGATACCATCATTGTATTTCCGACCCCGTTTCCAATGAAAAAGTCAGTATGAAGATGAAACTAGCCTGGGTCATTTTCACTCCTGCTAGCTCCTAGGGCAGTAATCCAGCATTTACGCATGATTCCTTTCGAGTAAACAAACAGCGCCAGTTCACTCGTGTCGTTGTTTCTATCGTTTGAGAGTTCTGACAATGATTTTTTTTTTTTTTTAGGTAGATTTCGTATGAAATACTACCTATTGGCGTCGTTCCTATGTTGGAATTTCTGAAAAATTTTTGCAGATCTACACCGATCATGACCCCTAGAGCCCAAAACCAACCTCAGTAAAATACTTTATATATCTATCTATCTATCTATGTATGTATCTATCTATATATATCACTTTCTTCTGGACACGATAACTTCCACAATTCTGCACCAATCTCTTCCAAACTGATACATAAAATCAAGGGGCATAAAATCTCGGTCAAGTTCGTTAATGCGCAAAATCGGACCAAGGGGATGGAAATAGGGAGGGGTTTTTTGAAAACCGAAAAACCCCCATAACTTCTTAAGTTTTGTACATATCAAATCAGTTTAAAGTTTTTATTACTTCTAAAAATAGGGCCAAAAATTTGTGTATCACAGATTTTTGATAAAGTTAAAAATGGGCTCAAGGGGCGCAAAAAATAGGGTTTTTGGGAGAAAAAAATTCATAACTTCGTCAATTCTCAAGATATCAAATCCAATTAATTTTATCGTGAATCTCCTTAACATTATCTACAACTTTTATATTCACAAGTTTTTGATAGGACCAATTCACACCGCAAAAAAAAAAATTAAAAACGAAAACAAAAAGGGCGTTTGAAGAAGAAAAAAATCCATAACTCGTCAATTCAAAAGATATAAAATCCCCATGAATTTATCATATATCTTCTTAATATTGTCTACAACATCTATATAGACAAGTTTTGGATAGGACCAATTCTTACAGCAAAAACAAATTAAAAATACATAGCGGTTGAAGAAAAAAATAATCTTAGTAAGGGTGTATTCAAATCCAAACTGCTTATTTTCTGACTCATTTTACAATTCATTTTTGCTCTCAAAGGCTTCCAATTGGTACCTTTCCTTACTCAGAAACTATATAATGTACCGCAATGGTCAATTTTTTTTATAGAGGCAGAATATATTTTAAAACATGCTGCCAAAGTGGGCCTTTTGAACCGAATTTCCCGAAGCGGATTGTGTTCGAAAAATCATCGTATTAAGGGAGTATTCAAATCCAAACTGCTTATTTTCTGACTCATTTTTAAATTCATTTTTGCTCTCAAACGCATCCAATTGGTAGATTCGCTTATTCAGAAACTATATAATGTACCGCAATGATCGATTTTTTGACAGAGGCAGAATATATTTCAGAAAATGATGTCAAAGAGGCATTTTGAACGGAATTTCCCGAAGCGATTGTGTTTAGAAACGAAAAATATTGTCTTACTGAGAAAATAATTGTTTATATATGAAGTTTTAGTTAATTGAACGAAAATTAAAAACACAGGTCGCTTATAAATCTCTTCAAAAATCACGTCAACAAGTTTAATATTTTCCCTATTAAAAATGAATCTGGAGTTATGCCAGAAAATTTCGAGTTGTTGAGCATGGAAAAGTATTTTTTTAATACCGCCCTAACATGATTCTGATAAAACCAGTTATTATATAAAAATGAAATAAAAACTCGTCAAAAGCGGCCAGATAAAATTGTTAAAGTGGGTTTATCTCTAATCATGATTTGGTTTTTGTTGGTGAAATTAGTATACTTAACTTCGAAATCTACCTCCGCCTGTAGGCCGGGCCGGCAGGGATTTATTTTTTTTTTTTTCGCTATTTACTGTTTTTTTACAACTTTATCAAGTTTTTTGATTTTTTACCGATTTTTAATAAGATTTTCAATACTATTCTTGGCGGGGTTTTTTTCATTCTGCTGCGATTTTTTATAATCGTTAAGAAAAAAAATCAGTTTTACTTTTAGCCTAATATAGTAAATTTTGTCCACCACGATTTTGGAAGTTTTTGTAATTTTCAATGCAATTTTTAGCCCCCCCCTTTTTTTTTTCTTTCCGCGATGATTTTTTGATGACCACAAAAGGAATTCTGTTTTAAACATTTAGCATAATAAATTAAATTTTGTCTCCCGCGATTTTCAATACGATTTTTTGCGTTGTTGCCCTTTTGCGCCAATTTTTTTTATATTCAAAAACGAATTCCTGTTAGAATGTTTTAGCTCTCACTGTAGTAAATTTCAAAGTAACTGTAGTAAATTTCACTGTAGTAAAATTAAAGGTTTTTTCGTTTTCTCGACGATTTTTCAACATTAATAATAAGGAATCCGGTTTTAATCTTTAAGTTTAATTAAAAGGAAAAAAAAGTTCTCTCCAATAAAGTTTATTCGCAATTACGTACAGGGATTTTTGGAATTTTTTCCCGCGTTTTGCGGCGATTATATTTTTATTTATTTATTTTATGTTCGTAAGAGTAATTTGGTTTCAAGATTATTTTCTATATTGATTATTGCGATATAAAAAAAACTCCTTTTGACAAAGAAAATTCAAGGTGAATTTATTATCGAATTAAATACTTCATTGTTGATAGTTGTGTTTTTGAAAATAGTATTACTATTGTAAAATTAAATCTTCATACAGATAATTTGAAATGATAAGGTAATTTTCTCTGCATATCATAATTTTTCTATTTAATTTCAATAATATATTGTGAAGTTTGCTCCAGTACGTTTATCTATTTATTTATTTTTAGCTTGATAATCTGATGGCTTTATAATATTGATTTCGATATCGTAATAAATGACTTCCCCAAAGCAAAATAAAGGGAAATTAGGTCTTAAAGATTGCCTTATTTTTAATAGCTATTTTCTTTTTAAATATTACCAATATGCGATTTTCTATACTTTATTAACAGAAAAATCTGCTTTTTGTAATGCACGTATTATAATTATATGTTAATTGATATACCATGCTATCAGGCATTATTGTTATTATGGAGAGCAACATCAGTGCAGGCACTTCGTCTTTTTTTAAGTAACTAAATATTTTTTCAATGAGAGTCAAAAATGTAAATTATTACAGACTATGTAGAAGATTCTTTTGAGAGAAATGGTGTGTCTTTGTAATAACCAAAAAATATAATATATAACGAAAGCTTTGTACTGATGTTGCTCTCCACAATAATAATAA
Source organism: Maratus speciosus (assembly GCA_963932465.1). Classification (NCBI taxonomy): domain Eukaryota; kingdom Metazoa; phylum Arthropoda; class Arachnida; order Araneae; family Salticidae; genus Maratus; species Maratus speciosus. The sequence goes on along the minus strand of OZ010796.1, from coordinate 487,371,457 downwards.
AGCCTGGTAGCATGGCAGAGATCTGCAAGGGCCGAGCTCGAGCCTATTTTCATTCAGGGCACTTACTTTTTCTGAAAACTCGGGTCGGGCCGGGATCGGGCCTTACTGTTTTCCTGAAGGATTGGGCCGGGCCGGTCTAATTTATTTTTTCCTTACGGAGCCACCCCACCAGTGGCCGGGAGATTGTCCTCGAAGCTGGTAGACGGGAGGTGCTGGGTTCGAACCCAATCGCGCACGTCGGCCTAATTGTTCGGAGTTTTCGTGGTTTTCTTCGAACCTTGGATTTTCCAAGCGTAAATACGGGTTAAGTTCCCTTAAAAAGATCCCCACGCAGGGCACTCCCCCTCCCCTTAGGGCCTATATCCCTCGTGTTGATTATTGGCCGTCATAAACACACACAACCAACCAACCAACCAACCGTACCGAGCGGGCACTGGTTTCATTCTTCCTACTCTTCACGGTCCAAAATTTTAAGTCCCGGTTTTGACTATGAAAATCATTGTCTCGGCGTCCGTTCAAAGATCAGCAAATTTGGCCTGGAACAAAAAAAAAAAAAAAAAAATCTAAATGGCCATTATTCTATAATTAAACATTAAAATTTATTCTTTTTAAAGAATAGTGTATTTTTAGGCTTATTAAAATATAACTAAATTAAAATATAGTAAAACGTGTGAAAAAAGAACCTGCTTATAATGAAATCCTGTCTTCAACAGAAAAATGTGTTGATCCATACAAAATGAATTATATTAATACGTAAGAAAAGAATATTTAATATATTTACACCTGCGAAGAAGGGAACTTGTCTATAACGCATTTTTTTTTCTTTCCTGTGCAATTCCGTCTTAGAAGATTTTACTGTACAGCATTTTTCGGATTTTTAAATCTCTAATACATGGAATATGGATTAACAATATTAATGATAACTGAAACATTTACATACAACAAATAGAAATTCATTAAAAAAAAATAATAATAAATATCGCAGGCTACGACATTTCTATAAAAATGAAAATTATAAACATGAAAAAAAAAAAAAAAAAAAAAAAGCTAGATAAGTTTTTTTGGTCAGAACTCCCCATACCAGACAAATTTTTAACCAAGTCGACGAAAAATCAACATTTTGTAGAAATTAGTTCGGGCCGGGCCGATGAAATTTTAACTTTTTTCTAGTCCGGGCCGGTGTCGGGACGAACTTTTAACTTTTATACTGGGCCGAATTTTTCTTTCTATGGGTCGGGTTGACCCGTGCAGACCTACATAACACATTATATCAATTAACACATAATGGGATTTTGTTTTGTGTATACTATTTCAAAAAGATATTTAACTTGTTACTAATATCATTATTTTGCTATTTGAAATTCATACACAAATTTTATACATAATTTGATTGATTAAATGTTTGACATGTTTTGGCTCAATACTGTTTATAAACTTAGCCACAGCCCTCGCTAAGCCCCCCCCCCCCCAAGGGAAATTTGTTTAAACTTTAATAAAAACTATAATACACTTTCTATTTCTGATAGACTTGGCCAAAAATTAAAAACATAATTGTGAACATTATTAAGCTTTTTAGAAATAAAAACTATTTATATTTTCTAATTGTGGTAACTTGGCAAAATTATAAAACTAATTGGCAAACCTCAAGAACTATCTATTTTTGTTTGCCAATGGGTTTGGCAGATACTGAAATTTCACTTGGTAATTTAAGGCCCCCTCCCCCCTCCATTAAAATCTCGTATCGATGGCCCTGAAAAGGGCCGTAGTGACCCCATGGAGGGAGAGTCGGGCAGAGTCAGGGCCGAAACAAGAGAGGGTCAGTTGGGGCTTGTGCCCCAGGCGCCAGAATTTTATTTTCACAGATAGTAAAAATGAAATCTGTCAAAAATGCTCTCACAGTTTTAACATTAGCTTGCCATTAACTGTCTTCGCTTAACATTATCTGTCTTCATTTAGATAGATAATGTTAAGCATCTAGATAATGTTTTATAATTAAGATGAAAATATTTTATTTGTAATAATTAAAATTCTAGTTTCGGTTTAAAAAATAAAATGGAATTTTAGTCTTTTCTGGGACTCCTATAAAAGGGATTTTGAAGTGTAAGTTTTACTTTTTGTATGAGTCTTTCTTGTAAATACTAGTAGAATATGATTTATTCATTTAATGCTAAGTTAGCAGTATTAGTAGTATTTTTTTTTTAACACAAAATTTAAAAAGTTTGTGTAATGGTGAAAAAACGATTGCGTCATAAGGGCAGGGCGGCAAAATAATGTTCGCCTCAAGCAGAAAATTGTCTAGAGGCGGTCTTGGCTCTGGTGTTACAAAGATGTCAATCAAAGTTTGCATTAACATTAAGCGGTCAAACATTTTAATCCTCAATAAAGCAAAAGAACGAAGATTATCACACGCGAAAATGACCGTAAACGGTTTCTGTTTATATTTACACTGGAAGTTTGAACCGAAGTACCCTAATCGGCCAATCATAATTCAGAAGGAAAAATTACGCAGCTTCCGGTTTTTTGCAGGGGAGGGGTTTTATGCTTGCGTTTGTAAATGTGTGCAAAAGGAAAGCAGGAATGATAGCGGCATCTGTAAAACCGGTTTGATACGAAGTGACATTGTAAACGCTGCTATAGAGAAGTGAGATAGATATTTTTGCATCGTACTGGCCGGATATTTTGGATTTGGATTTATAGGTTGTAACCAACACCTGTGTTTCTTTTGCATTTTTCTCCCTCTTTTTCTTATTGTAATCTTCCTTTTCACCTTTTCATTTTCTCGATTGTGTGTGTGAATTTTAAACACGCCTCTCGGAGGGGAAAATATTTGACAAAGTGTAAATAATAGTCCAGGGGAAATGTACCAAAAAAAGGGGGTTACCTTGCAAAAGGTCGGGTAGAAGATTTTTTTTTTCTGAATAGTTTATAATGATGCCAACATGCAAAAACCAAGTTTCCTAACAAAATTTCTCAAGGTTAAATTTTCTGTGGCCAAAAAACAAGAAAATTTTGGGACCTTTTTTTTTTTTACATATCTCGAGACTCGTTGCCGTAGCATGTTATTTGTCAATTACAATATTAAAGAAGATAAAATTATCTACAACTTTCATATTTACAACTTTTTTATACACCCAATAGCAAGCGCAGTACGTCATTTCAAAAATAGGACAATTTTTTCAATTTTCTTAAAAACCGTGAAAAACGTAGTTCTGCCCCGATTATTCAAATGTTTCCCTCGGATTTAATCGTGCATGTCAACTTTTATATATTAGTAGCAGTAAATTATGTGTTTCAGGGCTAAAACTAGCCTTTTTTGCACCCGTGCTAAACATGGATTTTGGCGCCCCCTCCACCCCTCCCCCTCTTTTAAAAAGAAAATTTACCACGGGAATTTTAATAAATCTCTAATAGCCCGATTTTGAAAATTTTAAGTGTGTAAGCATTAAATACGTAATGCTGAACTACGTAATCAGCTTTTCCAAATACTGATTCATTAAAACCTTGAAAACCGTACCGAAATGAACCGAAATACATTCCGCTTTAAACAGGTTTCCATCTTACCAGGTACAATTGTTCATATTCTTTCTCTTGAAAAAATATGTACTTTGCTTTAAAGACCGAATTCCGTATATACAGATTTCATTTTCAAAGATTTTACGGTAGTTGTCGTATTGAGGCGTTTAAAGTCACAGTTATATGAATTATAGGGCTAAATTAGTCACACGAAGACATTTTCAAGGTAACATTAAACCTATGGGACCGTTCTTGACAAATATCTCGCTCGCATTTTGTTACTTTTAAATATATATGTTTTTTTTTTTCATGGGATACCTAAGATTAATATCTAATGTTGTGCTTTTGTACTTTTTCGGGTTTGGTTGCTTTTTTAAATATATTCAGACACTTTCATTTTTGGAAAACTTTTTTGAACCCGTTCTGAAATTTAAAGTATCCTGTTTGAGCTTTAAAGCAATTAATAGCAAAATTTTAAATATTTTTGCATGCTAAAATGATATCTCTTGTTATATTTATTGATATAAATGGAAAAAAAATGACAATATATTTTAAAACTAATATTTTAAATATTTTTTTTATAAAACTAGTGATCTCAAATATTTTATTAACAGAATTTATAAATTTTACAAGATATAAATGCATAACATTAGTTAGTGAAATAATCTGTTGTCATTTATATTGTAGCTATTTTATAAGGTAAAAGTATTTCTTTCATAAAAGATATTTATCTTTCGAGTACCCCCCTTTTATATGGAACTACAATTCAATGTTTGCTATCTTTAAAACAGTAAAACATATGTTAACAATAATTGGTAAATAAAATATACCATTGTAGTGGAGAATAAAATGTTTTTCGCAAATTTTCATACCTGGGGGGATTTAAAAAAAAAATCTGTTTTACTGTCCTTTCACATTTGCACAGAAAAATAGTTAAATATCATAATTTTAATTATTGCGTTTTAACTATCATGTTTTTTAATGATAAATTACAGATATTATTATTTATAAAAAATTTAAAAATAAGAAATATATTCTTTCTTAGTCAAAATATCACTACCGTAGGTTGTCCCAACAAGCAATTTATTAGGTAAAGATTTGACAAAGTTCTATTTAAAACAGATGGTTATAATTTTTTATACATTTTTATTTATTACGATTCTACTTCATTAATTAAACTTATCTATAATTCTTAATTTTTTTAAACCGTGTTCCAAGAAAGTCTCATTGCCATGCTTCTGAAAAAAAAGAAGTTCCGGATTTTTTTAGAGCCATGCCTTTTTATCAAGGCAAAAGTACTCCTTAAAAGTCAACTTGTTATCAGGTTTAGGTGAATAGTGTAAATAGTTTTATAGTTTCAATAAAACAAGCACAAAGACTTTGAATGTTTTGGTGAGTATTCTTTTGTAAGTCATTACCGTACCCAATTCTACACTGGTGTCCAAAATTAAGGACCAATCAAAAAATGCTAATTTTCAAGTACGCAAATACTCAAAGGAAAATAATATAATTCGAATAATTACTATCTCTACAGCACAGCTAGTCCATATAACATCTCATTCATGTCACACATGGTCACAAGTGTCACAGTCACTACGGTGCAGCAAAAGATAGGAAATTCCATACATCTCATTATGAGTCTCAAATTATCACTATATATGACTCCACTGAGAGGTCACTGTGACTGCTGCTTTGGGACGAGTCACCATGTAACTTTACAATGTAGTTACATTGTGAATCTCATGTGACTGTCATCTGCAGACTCAATTTCAAAGTCATCGTGAACGCTGCATTGTGATAAGATACCAAATAATGTCACATTAAAGTCACATGATGACTTTTATGACTTCACAGTAGTTTCTCTGTCATCTGATTGTGCACTTTTGGGAAAAGTCACCATGTGACTATAATATATTATTTGGCGACTTATCATAATGCAACGTTCACGATGACTTTGAAATTGAGTCTAAAAATGACAGTCACATGAGAGTCACAATGTAACTACATTGTAAAGCTATCTGGTGACTCGTCTCAAAGCAACAGTCACATTGACGTCTCAGTGAAGTCACACGTAGTGATCATTTGAGACTCCTAATGAGACGTGTGATATTTCCTATTTTTTATATCACCGTAGTGACTGTGACCATGTGTGACATGGATGAGATGCTATATGGACTAGCTGTACTGTAGTGATAGTAATTATTTGAATTATATTATTTCCTTTTGAGTATTCGCTTACTTAAAAATTAGCATTTTGTGACTGGTCCTTAATTTTGGACACCAGTGTAATTGATAATTAAATGAACTTTTATTTCCTAACCTGCTTTCATTATATGAGAAATAGAAAATCATTGTATGGGCCAGAAGATATAATGGCTGCCATTTATGCCTGGGGGGAAAAAATATTTTGCTTAATTTGTCATTACCGTGCTCACTTATGTCATTATACCAAGTGCATTAAAATTTAAAAATTAGTTTTAAAATGTTAAATTAGTAATTTCGTCTCTGCTGATGCTTGTATATTAATGTTTATGAGGTAAGGTAATTATGTACAAACAATTAAAACTTTCTGATTATTTCTAAAAAATTGATTTTGTTATTCCAAAACATGCACAGATATTGAAAATGACCCACCTATTCCATTGGTACCTGGAAAAATATGTATGCATTATAAAAAATATTAAAATTATAAAATTTATTAAAATTAAGCAAGAAATCTTCTTTAATTGAAACTATCGTGCCAATAAGTTACTAGAGAATGAAAAATTCTTTTAAACAATGCTTTGAAGTTAACATTGTATACACTTAAAGTTACTGTCTAAATATGAAAATTGTCTCATTCATCTACACTCTGCTCTACTTTTAAAATTACATAAATTTATTGCATATAAATTGTCTGTTGGGATGAAAATAAAGACGTGAGTGTTCAAATAATAGATAATTTACTGCTATCAATTTTTAGAAGTCAACATACGCAATTAAATCCGCGGGGAACATTTGAATAATCGCGGCAAAACTACGTTTTTCACGGTTTTTAAGAAAATTGAAAAAATTGTCCCATTTTGGAAATAGCGTACTGCGCTTGCTATTGAGTGTAAAAAAAAAAAGTTGTAAATGTGAAAGTTGTAGAGAATTTTATCTTCTTTAATATTGTAATTGACAAATATGCTAAGAGAACGAGTCTCGAGATATTTCCAAAAAATCAAAAAATGTCCCAAAATTTTGTTGTTTTTCGGCCTCAGAAAATGTAGCCTTAAGAAATTTTGTTAGAAAACTTGGTTTATCCATGTTGGCATCATTATAAACAATTTAGAAAAAAAAAATATTTTACCCGACCTTTTGCAAAGTAAAATGTACATTTCCACTGGACTAATAAGACTTGTTTCCACATCTGTGTCGTCCCGTATTCAGGGAAATTCTGTTCTGAAGGAAATTTAATATATTTTTGTTTTATTTATTTACTAACTGACCCGCCGGTCCTTGCCCGTCCCCGGGATGAATGACTCTTAAATTAAACATGATTTTATAGCTTTAACTCCATTTTATCTGAATTTATATTTTTAAATAAAAAAAATATTGAATTGGAAGTATATGCTATTTGGTATTTTATTTTCTGCTTAATTTGATTTTTGGGAACCTGCGCACCGAAAGCGAACGAAACTGCGACGAAGCACTTGGGTTTTTACTGATTTCGTCGAAATTTTGCACATTTTATTCTGTAAAAAAATATTTCTACTCGTTCGAGCGTTTCAAAATTTTTGTAGGTGATGTAAATAAATTTTGATATATTGAGATGCTCTAAAAAGATTGTTAAAATGCTGACGTTTAGTTACTTTTATCGTAGAAAAAAAAAATAGTCTCCGTGAGGCGTGAAGAGACCTGTGTTAGCCGGTGTGTTTGAAAAGGTTACAATTAATATTTTTTAAAACCGATTGCAACACCGATTAGAAGAAAATTTCGGCTTTAAGAACATATCATTGGTTTGTCGGTACCTCTAAAATGTCGCCCTGGAGAGGCGAAACTACGACGAAACATTGTTTTTTACTGATTTCGTCGAAAAATTCATAAATTTTATTTTGTAAAATATTTCTATCCGCCCGAACGTCTCAAAATTTTTTTAGTTTCCTGTTCCACTGAGATGCTCTAAAACGTTTGTGTTAAAATACGGACATTTAGTTACTTTCCAGGGGTCCAGAAAATTTTAGAGAACCTTAATCGGGCTCTGGGCATACTTTCTTGAAGGTTTTAATTTTAAATTATGGAAAACAAAATTTTAACTGTCGATTAATATTTTTTTATCGTTCGCTTATAAATGTTTAATAACGTTGTTTGATTAATATTCTAAATGACGAAAGATTTCTTTTGTAAAGAAAAAAAAATAACCAGCTATATTTCTTAAGATTTTTATTTCATAATGTTTTAGCAGTCAAAATCGCAAAGATTAAATTTCATTGGCCTACGTTAACCTCCCAGTTACCTCGCGCTCGCAATTTTACGCGAGTTTTTCAAAACTTCGTTCTCACATTAAAAATTTAAACCATTTTTAAACTTAATGAGATTGAAATTTTAAACGTCTAATTGATACACTTATAGCTGAATTATCCAAATTTTACGAATAGCCTTTCTGAACGTGATTAGGAAATTCGATCAAATGCTCATATTTCTTGTAGCCACAGAATTGTAATTAAAGGTAATGTAAGGTCAAGCGAGTAAAATTATACAATACAAATTTGTTTTAGTAGCATTTTCCGTAATGATGGTAAAAATAAAGTTCCCAAATGCTGCTGAAGGTTTTTCAATTATTGTCAAAAATCTGATGTATTTTTAACATCTAATGGGATTTTACATTTCATTCAACATTGTACTGTATTCGTATTGTATTTTTATAACATCGTATACATTGTCTGAAACATCTATAGTTAATATTTTCTTTTATCCTTATCACTTAAAAAATATATTTTTAATTCTTATTTAATCCTATTCCTGTTCTCGTCAGATTATTTGAGGGTTGGTGAACGTAGCTCGTAGGCTGCAGAGCCCCCTAATATTTTAAGTAATTGTAGCTTGCTTTTGCAGAAAATTTATTATTAGCTGCTACGTACTTTCATTCCAGATGTATATAGACTTGCATAGGAAAAGAAAATAAGCACCACACAATTTATTATAAAACCTCTACTCATTTAAATTTCATAACTGTGAAATAATTATTTAAAAGTAAATAATATTGTCAAATTTAATTTTTTAATAGATACTTTAAAGTAATTATTAAAGTCAATAGTAGTTATTTTAGTAAATACGTCTTTCAATACATATATATTACTCAATCCTCCTGTAAGCATCGGTGTAAAGGGGCCCCCGTAAGCATCTGTGCCCGGGGCACCCAAATTTGTAAATTGGTCCCTGTTCCTGGTGACATGAAGGAAGTAAAATTTCAATAATATAAAAAGAACATACAGTAGTACAATGCGGTTTTCGCTGAATTATCCAGTAAAACAATGGATTTTTTTTTTTTTTTTTTTAGGAAATTTTGACAAAAAAATTACATTTGCAACCCACAAGTGGCGTTTCAATTGTCAGTAGTTTTTTTCAGTAAAGCATCACAGTTAGCAACGCAACTAACAAGGAGAGGGCCAACCTTGTTACTCACAGATTTTGATTATTTTAATATATGTTGTAGGGTAGAGACCCCTTAGTGTCAGGTTCAACGGATTTTATCCAACGCTCCTCAGTTCTTGAGAAACCGGGGGGTCTAATATTAGTTCACAACTTAAATACTTACTTTGCAACCAAAATGCTGGGTTAGTCGTAGTTCAGTTGGCATGGCGTTTGACGGCTGATCCGCGGGCCCGGGTTCGATACATAAATGCGCTACATTTGTTTTTCTCATTTTTTGTTTTATAAATATACTTGTAAGTTTAACTTAATCTCATTGTCAATTAAAATTTTTAATATTGTACATCAATTATAATTTTAACCTATTTAATTTTTTACTTTTAACTAAATAGTTGTAATAAAACATCATAAAACTGTTAATTTTTTTAAAAATCACTTTTAAAATGTATTTCATATTTTTTATCGATGCAGTGATATTGAGCAATTGTGTCAATGCGTGATTTTAAAGAAACATCATTTACGCATTGCTTCAACAAAGGAAGTCAATGCGATAATACTATTATTCTGTTTTTAAAGTAACAAGCATAATTATATTAAAAATTAGCATCATAATTAAATTAGAACCGATTTTTTGAATATTAAATATTTTTAAATTTGTAATAAGTATGCCTGCGCTTTCAATTATTTTGCTTTCCCCTTTATCTTCATTCTGCTTTTATTTTTATTTTATTTGAATATTCTTTTATTTTATCAAAACTAGATGGCGACGCAACAGATTTTGTCACGATTTTGGAATTTTTATCATTCAATAATAGATCAAATTTCTTTTTAAACCTCTTTAAAGGATGAGAAATAATAGTTTACAAATAAGAAATGATAAATTTAAGTTTGTTAACATTATAATTAATGTATGATATTAAAATTTTTAATTGAAATTAATAAATTATAATTACAAGTATATTTATAAAACAAAAAATGAGAAAAATAAATGTAGCGCATTCAGGTATCGAACTCGGGCCCGCGGATCAGCCGGCAAACGTCATACCAGCTGAGCTACGACTAACCTATCACTTTGGTTGCAAAGTAAGTATTTAAGTTGTGTACTAATATTAGACCCCTCGGTTTCTCAAGAACTAAGGAGTGTTGGATAAAATTCGTTGAACCTGACACTAAGGAGTATCTACCCAACAACATTTATTAAAATAATAAAAATCTGTGATTAACAAGGTTGGCCCTCTCCTTGTAAGATGACGAATGTTCGATCGGATGAATGTCATTAGTTCAAATAGCTGTCGCACGTTGCGAGATACTTTGCGAAGCATCGACAAGGATTTCTGCTGCGATTTCTGTCACATGATCTCAAAGCTGGTAGACGGGAGGTGTTGGGTTCGAACCTAATCGCGCCCGTCGGCCTAATCGTTCGAAGTTTTCCGTGGTTTTCTTCGAACCTTAGATATCCTTCTGTAAATACGGGTTAGGTTCCCTTAGAAATACCCCACGGAGGGCACTCCCCCTTCGGGCCTATATCCCTCGAGTAGGTAATCGGCCGTCATAAATAACACCATTTCGAGTGCAGGTTGAAATACGTCGGGTTCAGTTCGGTGCGGGGCGAAGAATTTTTTTGTCGGGTTGACTTTCAAATGGAATTTTCGGGTTTGGGTCGGATGTGCAGGACTCGAGGCTGAAGTTCGGCACAATAATGCCAGTTTTTTGGTGTGTGTGGAGGGGGGGGGGGGGGGGGGTCCGTTTCACAGCGTGTTTTCCATATCGGTAAAAAAAACTGTCACATGATCAGTAACGGCTCGTCAGGTGTTTCACAGTCACTTTAATACCAATATTTTAATAAACTAAATTTCTCCTCGTTTAATGGTAGTACATACCATGATTAAACAAGATCAAATTTAATATACGATAATTCTGGTAGTAAAGTGATTGTGAACCCCTGACAAGCCGCCATTCTACATGACTTAAGAGCAGAGTACTCATTAAAAAAAATTTAAAAAAATTAAAAATGGGTGTTCAACTTTTTTGCCGGAAAATAGTTGCACCACAATTTAATAGATAAAAAATTTCATTTTAAATTACTGGGAGTTCTGTGCTCCGGGGGAATAGGTTGAAGACTGCTTAAGAAGAAAGGATAAACTCAGATTTAATATGTAGATGACCATTGTTATGACAAAATAAACCGCTTACAACTATAAAGGATTGTTTACGGATTAATACAATCAGAGCCCGATCAAGCTGAAGTTGGGCCCAGGGCCTGTTAAAAAGTTGCTCCCCCCCACCTCCCTATTCCCGGCGACACTTTCAGAAAAAAAAGTAGGTTTATTTGATGAGTTGACAAAGTTGTTTGGGTGAAAGTTTCATGTTTACAAAAAAAAAAAAAAAAAAAAAAAAAAAAAAAATACAAGAATAATCAAGAAAATGAATTACCGTTCATTTTCTCAAATAAGCATTTGTATAATTCACGAACATGTACGATCAACAGTTTATGTTGCAGAATAAATGAGGACGTCTTTTTCAAAACTCGCCTTATCCAAAATCATAAAAATTGTTTTCCCTAACAATCTAGTAATAATTTTAAACTATAATTCTCGTTTATAGTGAAACCAATAGACACAGTATGCAGTTTTTGGCATTTTCTCCAAATTTGATTTTCTGGATACGGCAAGTTTAGAAAATTACAGGTATTCTCAAATTGAAAAGGACTTTTACAGAAAAATTAAATATGGAGGTTTTTTTATTACAGTAAAACTTTGTTTTTACGTCAGGGACCGAAATATTAAATGCAAACAGTGGAAAAACTTAAATTGTGAGAAAATACACACAAATTTGTGGGCCCAGGGCCGAGGCCCCGTAGGCCCATGCATTATTCAGGCCCTGAATATATTTTTTTTTCCTTGCAGTGCTTGGAACTGAAGTTTGGAATTTAAGTCTCACATTTTCTTTTCCCCCTCGATACACAGTCGTGGAGGAGAAAAAGCACATGCATCCCTAACTTTGCTGAAAATCATCGTACAAAAATAATATGGGTACAAACCTAGTGATGAGAACTTCGCTTTTAAGTGTTACAGATTAGGGCTTGGAGACACTCTCCATGTTAAACATTGTACTAACTTTGTTTTCTTATGTGGTAACGTTTATTTTTTAACTCTTAAGCTGTATGGTACAAATCAGCTCTGAAAAGTACATAGTTTGTATGTATCTTAAATCTTCAAAGAGGTATAAAATAAATTAGTGACGTAAAAAAAAAAATATTACCCCCAACTGTGCTGCAGATCATCATGCAGAAATACGACTGGTACCAATCAATTAGGGGAGGGGGGAGGATCTGTTTAATGCTAAGCTTGAATTTTGCTTAGATGGTCATCTAAATATAGAAATTGTTAGAAATTTTAAATACTAACACATAATTTTGACGTATTTGACTTTTTCGGGGAGTTGAGGCTGCTTGTTTCTCACTGGATTTTCAAACTGAACTTAAAATTTCCTCCTCTGATTAAAAAAAAAAAAAAAAAAAAAAAAAAAAATCTTCTTAAAAGATAAAAAATAAATTCTAAAAGAATTGTTTTTATACGAAAATTATTGATATTAAAGTAATAAAATTGATCTTACTAGAGATAAAATGGTTCTGTAATTATGAAAAAAATATCTTTACAATTTATAATGTACAATTTACGTCATTGTTATTTCGTCATCATAATCATCATTAAAAGATGTTTTGTCATTTTATTACGTTGACATTTTCGTAGTGTTATGGTATTCAGTGCAGATTTTTAAAAATGTAGTACATATTTATTTTCAACGAGGAGTTTTCTTGTATTAAAAAAATAGTAATTAATTGCATATACTGCTATAGTTACCAGTGTTATCATAAAGTGAATCACTGTCTTTTTTCGTTGTTTGCTATTCTTTTATTATTTGTATATTCAGTGATCGTATAAATGTTTAAACTGCAGGGTGAAATTAAGCCGTTCTATAGTTTTGTTAAAATGTCAATGTCATTATTTGTAATGCTTAAAGGCATATTTTATAAGGCATAAAGATATATTTATTTGGTATCCACATGTCATGTAAAATTATATAAAATCGCTCAATAAGAGTTTATCCACACCTGTTATGGTAGCGGCCACAGCAGAATCCTTAAAAAATCTTCTTTATCTATTTCCTACATTACTATTATCTTGTCCTTGTTTTGGAGTTTTTAATAATTCTCTTTTAGGTCTAAATCTTTTAGTTATATTTTTTTCTTTCTGTGGTACTTCATTTTTCTTCAGGCTTTCGGAACTGCTATTTCTTTACATAAAATCTATAAGCAATATGTAAGAGGCATTCCATAAATCTTAATTGTGCATGTAGTGCCGATAAGCTAAAAAAAACTGAGTAGTATTCGTATATTATCGAATCATTTTTAAGTTATTCATCTCCTTGGATTTTCCGTTACAGACATTGCATTTTTAAGTTGCTTTATTTGAAGATAGAATGCTGCACATTGTGCTATCTACCACTGTCTTCAAATTTGTGCTCTATGTCATACGTCTGAACATTGAATTCTACTATAGTGTGCAAGAGCTGTAAAGATTTAATTTCTGATAATTTCTAATTCTTTTGTTATTGACTGATTAGTTTCCATGTATAAAATTTTGATTTTCTTCATTACAACCCTTCTGATATGAGGAGTATTCGGCTTTTTGAACGATTTTTTAAAATGTCGTTGCTCTTTTAAGGCTTTCAGATATATTTTTTAACACATCCGCAGCATCCTTTCGTCCAGATTGTCTCAGCTTTAAACACGTGACACATGTTAATTCATTTCTGTTCTGGGAATAGCGAATGCACCTTTTAGTCTTTTTGATTTCGGTCCACTTAAATAAAAAAAATAATTTAAATTTTTTAAATATACCCTTTTCTGCTAGTCATTAGTACTTCTGCCCTGTAAATATATTTTTTGTTAATATTCGAATCTGACAATCTCTTATCTTACATCAAGAAACGTTCTTTAAGCGATGTCAGTTTCTCCATCTTTGATTACTGCCAATGATAAAAGAATGGATCAGCCGCTTTATCTGGTCTAACATAACAGATGAACAATGTTGAAGATTATATTTGTATAATACATAGTTTATCAGGATATTTTTAGAATTAACAGGGAAAGATTCATGTCCAGTAACAATTTTGCAAAATCTCATATAATTCTCTTTTCGCAATTTACATTTCTGTACCTGGGGGGTGGGGGGATATATACGCAGGGTGAACGGTGTCCAATGGCTAATTCCTAAAACGTTAGTCATAGACATATAGTTCCAATTACAAAAATGTTTAAAATCAGGTAAAGAAATATTTTAATAGCTATTTGGGTCAATAAAAACATTTCTTAAAAAATTACGAAATTCAAGTTTTTATACGGTCCCCCGGTTCTATAAGTTATGTTTAGTAAAATTTTCCTTTTACACTGACAAGTAATACACAAAAAGTCCCGTTATTCTACGATTAAAATTGGCCGAGTAATAGCTGTTTAAAGTTGGAGCATATTTTTTGCTGCAAATTGGGGGTCATTCACAAATTTAGTCGAAATATAATTTAGTCAGATATATTAAAAAATGATTGAGAGTAAAATTAACATTGCAATATAAATTTGAAATCTTTAATCATTCTGACATATTAATGCAAAATATACAATTTATAATAAACATGTAAGAAGAAAGAAAAAAAGAATTTTTGTTAAATAAAATGATGCTAAATTAACAATATTCTTTACATATTCTTTACAAAATGATACGTATTTTAAAATATTATTACATTACACTAGCCAGCAAAAGTTGGGTTATGTCATGTTTTTTAGCTTTTGATAATTGATTCTTATGAATTTTGTACCGCTGAATCTGAAATTGACCTTCATTTTTAACCATCACATCAGGATTTTTCGCAAATTTCAAAGTTATAAAGTTCAAAGAAAATTGAATCTCCTCCCTCATCTCATCGGACCACTCGGCTATTTAGCTGTAAGAATCCCAGGATAAGCAAAAATATCGAATAAATTATTGAATAAAATAAAGTAAAACAAAAGGTTTTACATATGTTTTATAGTATGAGATTTTTCGATATTTTAACTTAATCATTTACGACTTGCAAAAAACTTCTAACGTGATGGTTAAAAATGAAGGTCATTTTCAGATTCAGTGCTAAAAAGTATGTAAAAATCAATTATCAAAAGTTAAAAAACACAACCATCTCTTCTACTTTATAGTGTTCTATTTTTGTTATTCTTTAAATTTGACAATTTATGATTTGCGAAATATCCTGACATAATGGTTAAAAATTAATGTAATTTTCGGATTCAGTGCTAAAAAAATACATAAAAGTTACAAGACTGCGATTGTTGGTTTTTTGTTATTATCTAATCTAAAACTTTTTCTTAAACTTCTTGGTGGTAATCTATCCGAAATATTTGTGTTATCCTGTAAAATAAGTATAAATGGTAACCACCGAAAATCATAATATTAGATTGTTATTGGATTTGCGACAGTATTTAATATATAATCTCGATTGGATATTCAAAAGTGAGTTAAAGTTCGAGTACAAATTTTGAACTGTAAAAACATACATACGATCGCTGAAGTAACATAAAAACAACATAATTTTGTTAAAAGACATCATAAAAGAAAGTCTCAAATCCTGACAAAATAAAACATATGTTATTTTAGCCAACCTGAAACTTAATAAATGTTAACTTAATCGCAATACTTGTACGATTTTTTTCAAAGCGCAGATACACATGAAATAAGATCTTCGAATACTTTAAGCACTCGGTATGTGACCCCTCAAAGCCAAGCCGAACTCATTTGTTTTCAGAGCAGATAAGTGGCATAAGTCATGCATTTTTAAAGTTTCATAACTCGCTCAGTTTTAGTGTTATATGAATGGGACTTTTTTTTCTCTTACCTGTCAGTGTAATAGGAAAATTTTACTAAATATAACTTATAGGACCGGGGAACCGTATAAAAATTTAAATTTCGTAATTTTTTAAGAAATGTTATTATTGACCCAAATCACTTTTAAAATATTTCTTTACCTGATTTAAAACATTTTTGTAATTGGAACTATATGTCTATGACTAACGGTTTAGGAATTAGCCATTGGATACCGTTGAGACCGGACACCCTGTATATTCAAGAGTTACAAATAGTTGCAGCTGAAATTTTTATTTTATGTCTATATGCATACATAATTTTTTTAAAAAAATTACAATGCACTGGCGTGCACAAAATTTTTGGCAGCTTTTTAAAATTTATTATATGCTATTATATTTGTAAATAATTTTTATACTGACTTAAAAAAATATTTTTTTAAGTATAACACTTCTAAATAACTATCGTAACTGTGAAATACAAAGTATCTACGTTGTTGTAAAGATTCCGTACTATCATAAAAAAATATATATATATGTCGTAGGCTAATTGAGAAATCCGGCTCTTTGCAAACAGCCTAGGCTCTTTGCAAAGAGCCGGGCTAATTGAAGAATCCATCTCCCTTTTTCCAATTAGCCTGATACTTTTCAGGCTTATTGCAAAGAGCCTAGAAAGCGTTAGGCTAATTGAAAAATGACCACTTATTATCCGATCAGGGTGATATTTTTAGCTCACAGGCTATCAAAGCCTGAGAGCTTATGTGCCTGAGAGCTTGAGCAAAGCCTCAGAGCTTATTATGAGCTGTATGTACGTGTGTACGTACGTACGTACGTACGTATGTGCGTAACGCGATAACTCTTGATAGAAATATCCGATTTGCTTCAATTTTTTTTTTCTAGGTTCATTCTGATAAGGTGCTTCCCTGATTATTTTTTGGGGTTCATTGGTTAAGGATAAAGAGGGAAAAGGGGGGCTAGTCCCTCCCCTTAATTTATATAAATGGGTTTTTCATGCAGAAATATTCGATTTGCTCCAAATTTGGTATACCGATTTATTGTGTTAAAGAGCTTCCCTGATTAGATTTGGAACATCATTATTTAAGTATAAAGGGAGGAAAGGGGGGGTAGACCCCCCCCTTAATTTAGATAAATCGGTTTTTCATGGTGAATAATTCGATTTGCTCCAAATTTGGCATACCGGTTTATTATGTTAAGGAGCTGCCTTGATTAGGTTTGGAGGTTCATTAGTTACATATAAAGGGAAGAAAGGGGGAGGGGCTATCAACCCCCTGTAATTTAGATAAATGGGTTTTTCATGCAGAAACATGCGATTTGCTATAAATTTGGTATACCGGTTAATTATGTTAAGAAGCTTCCCTGATTACATTTGGAAGATCATTATTATGTATAAAAGGGGTAAGGGGGGCAATTGTCTCTCCTCTTAATTTAGATAAATGAGTTTTTCATGTAGAATTATTCGATTAGCTCAAATTTGGTATATTGGTTTATTATGTTAAGGAGATGGCTTGATTAGATTTGGAGATTCATTAGTTAAGTATAAAGGAAGGAAAAGGGGGGGGGGCGGCTAGCCCCCCCTCTTAATTTAGGTAAATGGGTTTTTAATGCAAAATTATTCTTTTTGCTCCAAATTTGGTATACCGGTTTATTATGTTAAGGAGCTTCCCCGATTAGATTTGGAGGTTCATTTTTAAATATAAAGGGAGGAAAGGGGGGCTACCCCCCCCCCCCTTAATTTAGATAAATGGGTTTTTCATGCAGAGTTATTCGATTTGCTCCAAATTTCGTATACCGGTTTATTATGTTAAGGTGCTGCCTTGATTAGATTTGGAGATTTATTAGTTAAGTATAAAGGAGGGACAGGGGCTAGTGTCCCCTTAATTTAGATAAATGGGTTTTTCATACAGAATTATTTGATTTGCTTCAAATTTGATGTACCAGTTTATTACGATATGGCTTCCTTCATTTGATTTGGAGGTTCATTGGTTAAGTATAAAAGGGGGGGAAGGGGGGCAATTGCCCCACCCCTTAATTTAGATAAATGTGTTTTCATGCAGAATTATCTAATTTAGTTTAATTTTTTTTCTAGGTTCATTCTAATAAGGAGCTTTTCTGATTAGATTTGAAAGTTCATTGGTTCAGCATAAAGGGAGAAATGGGAGAGCTAATACCCCCCGCCCCCCTTAATTTAGTGAA
This sequence comes from Maratus speciosus, assembly GCA_963932465.1. Lineage (NCBI taxonomy): Eukaryota > Metazoa > Arthropoda > Arachnida > Araneae > Salticidae > Maratus > Maratus speciosus. Next base: position 487,353,210 of record OZ010796.1, on the reverse strand, counting down.
ATGTTTTTTCATGCAGAATTATCTGATTTGCTTCAAATTTGGTATACCAGTTTATTATGTTAAGTAGCTTCCCTGATTAGATTTGGAGGTTCTTTGGTTAAGTAGAAAGGGGGGCAACGGGGACTAATACCTTCATTTATTTTTCGAGGGGAATTATTCTTTGAAATAAAAGTATAATATACAATTAGTGTGAATAGCCTGTGAGCTCAATGCCATCAGTTTAACTGGGCAGTTTTCTTTTTATTAGGTTTATTAACGCATAACACTACCCAAACCGGAAAAATAAATTACAACAGACCGTACCCCGATCCGAGCAAGATAAAATAATTTCAGTCTACATGCAACCCGACCCGAACCTGAGAGTTCCATTTGAAAAAACCCGAAATCCCGAACCAAATCTGATAACCGGCAAAAATATGCCAAAGATCCATAACCGGATCCGAACAAGACAAATTAGTTTCCGTGGACACGCAACGCTACCAGAACCTAAAAATTTCATTCGAAGTCAACCTGAAACCCGTCCCGAACCAAATCTTAACCGACAAAAATATTCCAAAGAACTATAACCCGATGCAAGCTAGACAAAATAATCTCCGTCCACCGGCAACCCGATCCGAACCTGAAAGTTCTAATTGAACTCAATCCGAAACCATGTTGTGGTCGGTTTTCGGGTTGACTTCAAATGGAAACCTGCAAGTTCGGATCCGGTTGAAAAAAAAAATAAACTAAATCAGATAATTCTGCATGAAAACCAATTTATCTAAATTAAGGGGAGGGGCAATTGCCCCCCTTTTCCCCCTTTTATACTTAACCAATGAACCTCCAAATCAAATGAAGGAAGCCATATCGTAATAAACTGGTATATAAAATTTGAAGCAAATCGAATAATTCTGTATGAAAAACCCATTTATCTAAATTAAGGGGACACTAGCCCCTGTCCCTCTTTTATACTTAAGCAATAAACCTCCAAATCTAATCAAGGCAGCTCCATAACATAATAAACCGGTATACAAAATTAGGAGCAAATCGAATAACTCTGCATGAAAAACCCATTTATCTAAATTAAGAGGGGGGAGGGGGGTCTAGCACCCCCTTTCCTCCCTTTATACTTAACTAATGAACCTCCGAATCTAATCAGGGAAGCTCCTTAATATAATAAACCGGTATACGAAATTTGGAGCAGATCGAATAACTCTGCATGAAAAACCCATTTATCTAAATTAAGGGGGGGGGGGGGGTCTAGCACCTCCAAATCTAATCAGGGAAGCTCCTTAATATAATAAACCGGTATACGAAATTTGGAGCAGATCGAATAACTCTGCATGAAAAACCCATTTATCTAAATTAAGGGGGGATCTAGCCCCCCTTTCCTCCCTTTATACTTAAGTAATGAACCTCCGAATCTAATCAGGGAAGCTCCTTAATATAATAAACCGGTATACGAAATTTGGAGCAGATCGAATATTTTTGCATTAAAAACCCAGTCCCCCCCCCCCTTCCTCCCTTTATATTTAACTAATGAACCTCCAAATCTAATCAAGCCATTTCCATAACATAATAAACCAGTACACCAAATTTGAGCTAATCGAATAATTCTACATGAAAAACGCATTTATCTAAATTAAGGGGAGAGGCAATTGCCCCCCTTTCCCCCCTTTATACATAATAATGATCTTCCAAATGTAATCAGGGAAGCTGCTTAACATAATTAACCGGTATACCAAATTTGGAGCAAATCGAATATTTCTGCATGAAAAACCCATTTATATAAATTAAGGAGACCCATTTATATAAATTAAGGAGGGGACTACCCCCCCCCTTCCCCCCCCTTTATCCTTAACCGATGAACCCCAAAACCTAATTAGGGAAGCACCTTATCAGAATGAACCTAGAAAAAAAAATTTGAAGGAAATCGGTTATTTCTATCAAGAGTTATCGTGTTACGTGCATACGTACGTACGTACGTACACGCGTACATACAGATTCGGCGGGCACATAAGCTCTCAGGATTTGATAGCCTGCGAGATAAAAATATCACCCTGATTGGATAATAAGTGGTCATTTTTCAATTAGCCTAACGCTTTCTAGACTCTTTGCAATAAGCCTGAAAAATATCAGGCTAATTGGAAAAAGGGAGATGGATTCTCCAATTAGCCCGGCTCTTTGCAAAGAGACTAGGCTGTTTGCAAAGATCCGGATTTCTCAATTAGCCTACGACATATATATTTATAAAATAAGTACGTTTTTAGCCAAAAATATCAATGGCTATTACAACTACAGCTATCGCCATTCTAAAAAGGTTAAAAGAAAATTTGGTTTTTGAGACGATTTTGACGATGGTGTTGTGGAGTTAAGCTGCTATCATTTTACATTTTTTTTTTCTCTAATGTGTTAGATGTTATTTGAAATGTCTAAAAGTGAAATTACTGCAAGTCGATTTTTGGATTTTTTCCAGCTAGTTTTGCAAAATCTTACACAGTGTTGCGCCTCCCTGCACTTTCCTCAGATCTTCACGCAGACGAAAGCGAGTCTTTCGCGTTTTTCTCTGCATTTTGAAATCGCCAGGTCGCCCCGTAGAGTTACAAATTAAACACAAATTTTCGCGGTACTTTCAAAATTCCAACTTGATCTTTCGTTTTGAAACGAAAATTTATTATTAAAAAAAAAAAAAGAAAAAAAATCGCTGAAGGTAGATTCGCGTCAGTTTTCTAGTTTCCCGTATTTCGGCATTTTTAAACTGCTGTATCCACTTCCCGGACGGAACAATAAAAAAGAAATACCCACATATACGGGGTACTTTTCTCTCTCTCTGACAATGTATTTTTTTAATCAATTTTTACTATTTCAAAAAAAAAAAAAAAAAAAAACTGTACATATTGGTATTTATGTTTTCAGATTCCTTTTCAAGTTTTCTATTTTTCTGCATGTTAAAAATACTACTTACCAGATGGAGATATAGAAACAAAAGATATCCATTTTTTTTAGCATTTATATTTATTACATACACATTAGCATATTTATTTATTACATTTTCGTTTGCTGTTGTCGTTGTGGCGGTATCTTTTGTTTTCAAAAAATATTATTTGCTGTTTCAGAAAAAAATTATCGGAGATCGATCCGTTTTCATCTTTATCTTTTCTACAGTTTCAAAATACCATTCTCTTTTTTTCGGACGAAAAAACAAAACAGACAATACTCTTGTTCCCGGTACTTTTCTGGTTATACAGATATCTTTGGTTTAAAAAAAATATTATTTACTATTAAAAAAATAATAGTTTTGCGAATTCGCCATTTTTTCTCCTCAATGTGCCTTTGAAGATATCCTTTATCGATTAGGAGAATTATCCTTTAGAAAATTTTCGGGGGGGGGGTTCGTTTCTTCGCATGTCCGGTGAAACCTCTCCCATTTACAGTTCTTTTTTTAACCGCTGACCAGACCCCTACCTTCCAAGCGGAATGTCCAGTTTAACGTTTCAATACAGGTTGTTAGTATTGTAAGATATCATTTCGCATTTTAAGAGTGAAGAGCTGGTACGCGTTTTATATTAGGTTTTCTCAGGAACTTTTGGTCAGCATTGAAAGTTAAATATGTTTAAATGTCAGAAATTAAATCGGCAATCACTAAAACAGGCCCCTTAGTTCGTTTGGGGAAAAAAATTCATTTAATAAATATGAAATCATACACATTCGATATTCGTTTGAAAAGAAAAAAAAAAAGACTCCAGCGTGCGTAGAATCCGCAGTGTACGCTGCCGAAGACAGCAGGGGACCCCAACTCTAAGTTCGTTTAAAAATATAAAATCATACCAGTTCGAGGGTGTACGTTGCCGAAGGCAATGGAGCCTCCAACACTATATTCGTTTCGAAAGATTTTAGTTTAAAATTGTAAAACATTCGACGCTGATTTGGGGCATATTTAGGTTATTACACGTGTTTGGACAACACCGGTCGGGCATCTAATTGCATTGTGAAAAATAAATTTTACAATACTTTTGCATCAACGGGATTATCTGTATCAAAATTGAAACTTATTAATGTTATCCTCAAATCCGCCCTCAACATGCAGTTGTAATAAATCTCTTTACTCTCACTGGGTTTCTTACCTATGTTTCTTTATTTCTTCACGATATTTTCCTTTAACGATGAAACATATTGTATATTATATATTTTACCAAATATAAAAATAATATTCTTGAACTGATCACTCATTCCGCGCTATATAGTATTGCAATGTCCACTATCGTTTGGGACGAGGGAATAGGGGAAGAGAGACAACAGCTAAACAATTGCAAATTACGAATTTTAAACTATTTATAGTTTTAATTGTTACAGCATGTAGTTAATTCAGAAATATTAATATTTGCATTAACTTGTATTTTATATACAGTAGTACCCTGATTTAGGGGAGACCGGGGCTAGTTAACCACAGGGGTAAGTAGGCGCAGTCCTCATAAATCGCCTGTTTGTAGATAGATTGCGCAACCAGTCACAGAGTACCTTTCTTCTTGCTTTTTACAACCTTAATTGTAGTTTTGCAACGTTACCTACGTGCAGTGGACATTTATTACGATTTTTCTGTTTTTTGTGCTCATAAGTAATTTTTTGTTGCTTCATTCTTTTTCTAATTTCTAATACTTATTTTAATAACTGCGATTTAACTTGTGCAGTTTTTCTTAGTGTATGATTAACTGTACCTACCCCATATATGATTTACTTGGATTATTTATGCTTAGATGGCTACGTGTCCCTTTTCTGAAGACATTTATTATGGGGCTAGTAGGCGCATTGAATAGGGGGCAAGTTGGCTCGGTGTCTGGTGTGTGCTGGTAGCTTGAAAAACAGCAAACACCGAGAAAAGTGGTTGCAATGCAAGATTTTGGGCACACGAGGCTTGCCCAAACGGAGATACTCGATTTTTTATTTGTGACAGCTGTAACTCTGATGATGATATCGAGGATAGAAGTTATTCAATGTTAATGTTTTATTCATTATTTTTATGTCTGTATAATTTAGAATTTACATTGTACAGCGATAACACCTTTGTTTAAACTTACTGGTAATAATGAAATTGATTTCTCTTAACTGCGTGTCTTATTTGAGTTTCGTTTAAATTTTTATAAAGCGTGTGCCAACTTGCCCCATAGGTAGAGGCAACTTGCCCCGTGACGGGTTAGGTTGGCGCACAATTTCCCTTTTACTTTAGACTTCCGCTAAACATAAATTACAAAAGCTACAAACTCAAAATTCTGGAATTTATATCCCAATGCCTGTTCTTTAAAAGTACAGTTGAAGTTTCATAAAAAACTTAATCAAAAAAATTAATAAAAATCAATAACTAAAAACTGCGCCTACTAGACCCGATCTCCCCTACGTCCCCTTACGTACATTGTCATCTGGCCTGGAATAAAAATTTCCTTAATTCAAACGCACTTTGAATTTTTTTTAAAGACTTTTTGGTTCTATGAAGGGAAACTTTCCCGCGACAATCAAGTGTTAGTGACAAACAAATAAAAAAAGTAGCTAGAAAAAGCTTAGAAAATTCGCTTTGATGTTACAAAGAGCTTTTAAAAGGTTCAAACTTAATCGCAAGATTTTTTTGCATCGTCAAAGACTCGAACGGTGCGGCTAGAAGAACAATAATTGTACCTTTTTAAAAAAAAAATCTGCAACCAAAATCGCGAAAAGTAAAAAAGAATCATATTAAAGAAATGAGCTCAGCTTTCCTATGCAAAAATCGTTTAAAAATATTCAACTTGAAATAATGAAATTCGAAAATAACCTGCTCACAGGATTAACAATGCGGAGCGTGTGTTTTCAAGTGCATGAAGAATCCCCTTAATAACTTATTGATTTATTCCAAATTCTTGTATTGCAAATTCACTCTTTTGCTAATGTTAAGTATATGTAACATAAACCCTAAATATAATAGAATATGTTCATTAGATTTTGGAGGATTTTTATTTTATCCATTTTTGCTTATTTAAATGTACCTCGACTTATGTCGTCTTGGAACGAATTACTGACGTAAGTTGAGGTATTATTGTATAGAACAATCGGTGTGCATACACGAAACATTTAAATATCCCATTTACAAACAAACCACTCTAGGAATAAGAGTGCACCAAAAAATTTTCAACGCTTACGTTGAAAAATTTCTTAGAGTAATTAATATTTCAATAAACTCGAATAACTTAAAATAAGTAAATGTTACATGAATTTGAAATTATCAGTAGGTATCTTTTAAACAATGAAGTCTTAATTTTTCTGATAAATTTTCAATTAAAATTTCTCTATAAAACACGGAGTTCGGTCTTCATAACATACTTAAACTACCTGGACAATATTATTAACGTGTCCTCAGACATAATAAAAATTGAAACCTATTACTTAAAAGTTAGTAGTCTCTCCCTATCAACAATATTGTAATAAAGTTTAACAATTTCAACCCCACCCGCAACCCGGCATACTACAACCCGACCTGCAACCCGAACTAAAAGGAAACCAATTCATGTTTTATATAGAAAAAAAGACATATCTGTATTCTTTAATACTGAAATATAGTAAAAGCTCTGAATAACGGACACCTCGAGATTGTTGAATACAGTTTTGCATCGTTTGTTACGGGATGTCCCTAATTTTTTTTTTTTTTTTATCTGTGTCTCTAATTTTCTTTCTGTGGGTCAGGATCCCTCATGAATATTTCTTGCTGGTCATCGGATGTTTTCGAAGGTCTGGTTGTTCAGATTTTTATAAAACGTTCGCGGAATATATATATATATATATAATATATAATTTTTATATTCACAATTGTAGATGATCATTTGTAATAATTTTTAATGGTTTTATATACCGGGTGTCCCAATAATGACTGATGGATTTTAAAATTCAATAACTTGCAAACGGTGACAGATATTAAAAAAAAATCTTGCAGTAGAGTTATGCATGATGTCAGATTTTTTACTGTGATTCTTGATTATAGTTAAAATTTCAAACAATAGATGACGCTGTGAGATGTAGGTGGCGATTCCAGACCCGATTTTTGGTACTTAGGGATCCATTCAAAATATTTTAATCTCCTTTTTTCGCATGGAAGAAGAGAGGCCGAAAAATCGAGCCTGGATTTAGCGCCTGTTGCTTGAAGCGCCATCTATCGCTGCTATTCGTAACTAAAACTGGGAATCGCAGCATAAAAACTCCTGACATTTTACATAACCTTCCTGCAAAATTTTTTTAAATATGTCACCGTTTGCAAGTTATTGAATTTTAAAATCCATCATTCATTTTTGGGACACCCGGTATATTCAATTTACTGCATGAGAAATAAGATGCTTTGAGGAATGTGATTATAGATTATTCCTTTTTTATAGTACAGTTAAGAAAGCTTTTTTTCTTTCTTACTCCTGGAATATGAAAAATAACATTTCGTATATGATGATATACACTAGAACATATGTATAGTATTTTTGATAGTTTATGCTCAAACCACACATGTTATGTGTGTCTAGATTCGGAGGTGTCCCCCTCTTCAGAGGTAAAAGCATACAAATATGTTAGTGTTAGGAAATGAAAAAGTATTCGCTAAATAAAGGTATCCGATATTCGGGAGTGTCCGTTATGGAGGTTTTATTGTATACAGATTTTTCACCTGAAAAACAATTTTGGATATTCTTTTGAAAAATCGGGTTAACCAGAACCCGACGCGCTAGAGTCCAAAGCCTGAAACAATGAAAGTTGATCGAACCGCAGCTAAAAACCAGAAGTCAGTCCGATCCGAAATGAAAAAAAATAATGCCGACCCGACCCGGTCGGCTCGGGTTTGAGTAAAAGCGGGTAACCCGATGAAGGACTGTACTCGGATCTTTGAATACCTGATAATCTGGACATTCTGGGTAAATCTAGATAACTAGAGACTATAGTTTAGGGACTCCTGCTGTAGAATAAAAGAAAACAAAAAATATAGGTTTCTAAAATAAATTCCACTGTTCAATTTCAGAAAAAATAGTGTTTTCAAAAAGTGGCAACTTTTAAGACTACATTTGGTAAAAATAGGTGGCAGTCAGAGAGTCAAATTAATGTAATTTGGGATGAAAGTAAAAAGTAGCTATAGAAAATCAATTTTAAACCTTTATAAAGGGAAAAAGTCTTTTTAACCCATTTGTGCCTAGCGTCCCATTTTTGGGACGTTTCAAATTTTCATGAATAAGTATATTTTTCTTCTCTTTTATAACGTGAAAATAGTATGAAATAATTATTTATAAATGTCTTTATCTATTACCGAGAGATGATAGCATAAGGTGGATATTTATTTGTTTAAATGAAGGCTTTTTTCGGTGTTTATAAATTTTTAATTTTTCAAGATGGCGAAATGTAAAAAGTTTATTTGTATTTTTTCTACGAAGGATCCAAAATCGCAAGTCATAATCTTAGCTTGTAGGCTTTTTGTTAAATACGTATTTTTTTAAATTGCGAAATTAAATGTTCAAGCCTATTTTTTATGCATTTTTGTAACGTCCAAAATATAGGGTTCTAGGCACAAATGGGCACATATTTTTGTTGGACGTTTAGGAGACAGTTATTTATGTAATCTCCTTTCGAAGATATTTATGAAATAATTTTTTTTTAAGTCAGCAATACTATTATTCTTATTTTATTATTAATAATAGTTATAACGTTATTAGTCTCTGTAAAGTAATATATATATATATATATTTTTTTTTTTTTTTGCAGTTCCTAAAAATACTAATTATTGTGCATAATATACAATTTAAAAACTTTTTAAATATAAATATATACAAAGCATATAATTATGCATATTATTCTACTAGAAATACTCATATGTAGTTTTTTTACATTTTATTAAATAAATACAAAAACATTTAAGTGTAATTTTTTTAGTATTTTTCCAGTTCATTTTGCAATATTTTAAAGTGATTTTACCAAAACATTTGAGAGAACCAAAATTCAGGCACAAATGGGTTAAAATATATTCAGTTTATTATACCAAATTAAATGTCCAATGATTCCGTTAAACCAGCCATACTCAATCTACGGGCCGCATGTGGTCCGGTGCCTGATTTACGGCAGGGCATTCGGGGCACGGGTCCATGGCCCCTGATTTTCAGGGGCCCCCCCAAATGCTGCTGAAGGTTTTTCAATTACTGTCCAAAATCTGATGTCGCTTTAACATCTAATGGAATTTTACATTTCATTCTACATTCTATTGTGTTCGTATTATATTTTTATAACATTGTATATTTTGTCTGAAACATCCATATTTAATTAATTATAAAGTGAATATTTTCCTATATAGGGGAGTTTTTATAGCTTTATATTGTATTTTTAATTCCTATTTAATCCTATTCCTGTTCTCATCAGATTATTTGGGGAGTTAGTGAGCGCAGCTCGTAGGTGGCAGAGCCCCCTAATATTGTAAATAATTGTAGCTTGGTGTTGTCAAAAATTTATTATTAGTTGTTGCATACTTTATCATTCCAGATATATAGACTTGCACTAGAAAAAATAATCAGCACCACACAATTTATAACGTCTACTCATTTAAATTTTATAATTGTGAAATAATTATTTAAAAGTAAATTAATGATTACCAAATTTTATTTTTTAATGGATATTTCAAAATAATTTTTAAAGTCAATAGTGGTTATTTTATAAGAACTTTTTCAATATATATATATTTTTTACTCAATCCCCCTGTGCAAGAGGGGCCCCGTAAGCATCTGTGAACCGGGCCCGCAAATTTGTAAATCGGTCCCTGCCTGTTATCTGTGACCTGAGACATATCATCATTAATCCATATTTTAAAAATTGATGTTCATAAAAAAATATTTAGGATCTTAAATGCTGTTTTATATATTTTTATAGGAAGACAAAATCTATCATGTTATTCATAATCAATTTTAAATTATGTTAAAACTTCTCTAATGTCGTTTGCCTAATCAAAAGTTCTTTTTAAATGTTACAGTAGTGTACATTTCTTAATCTTCAACACTAATCAAACATCAAACATTATTGCAAATTAATGAACTATATATTTCTATATTAGAAAGAAAAATTGTTTTGATCAAAATATTGATTTATTAGAGATAATCTCCTGATTTTATTTTCTTTATAACCTAGAAATTCTGCATTTTTATATTATTACATTTTATACATTATATAGATAATACTGTTTTTAGTATTGAATATTTGTCGAGGAAAAAAAGGTACCAAAAATTAACACCACTATTTCGAAATAACAAACTGCCAAGCATATTTCTACAACGTCTGCAACAGAAATCTACCATAAAGTTTATTGTTTGGAAAGAGTGGTGTCATACTTTCTGGTAGCATTTCTTCCAAGACAAACGGCCTACTCATAATATTAACTTTGTTATACTACTTTTTAAATTATACCTTTTCTTTACCCTTTCATAAATGTGTTGTGGCCCACCTAGCATCGCAAACATACGTTTGCGGACCGTGAGGAAAAAAAAAAGGTTGAGTATAGCTGCGTTAACCCATTTTTGGTGAAAGGTGCGTAAACGCACCATTTCAATAAATATATTTTTATTAACACTGGGACGAATATTTTCTACTAATTTTATTTTTCTGCTGTTTTTAAGGGCTCTGGAGACAGATGGGAATGCTCGGAAAAAAACAGGAAACGTTGAGGAAAAAAAAAGGGGGTCTTTTTCGAAGGGCTGTTTTTCAATTTTTCCAAATTGGAAAAACTGAAATTTCATTTATAAAATAATGTAGTCAAAATTTTATAATTGCTACATTCTGATACTTTTATGTATATTTTTTTCATGTTTAGTGTCCCTCATGAAAATCTTAACATAGGGACTGTTCAGAAGTGCAGTTAACGCCGCGCGCGCGTTCAGAAGTTTTTGCCATGGAGTAGGTCTTAAATCGAAGAAAGGAATTTTAAAATAATTCAATTATTTCATTATTATTATATTTCAAAACAGGTAAAACCACCGACTATATTTCTTTATCCTTCCAATACATGGTTTCGTAACAGAGATACATGTCTATGTTCACTCGGATAAAATCCAAAATATTCGGGAAAAACATCACGTGACCTACTTCGTCTACTTTAGTCCGTTCAGCATTTAAAACTAGTTATATAAAACCGCACATAATCTTGACACGGGCGGCTCAGAAAGTTGTGGGCGAAATGATAACGTGATTGTGTGTTTTGTGCTTATGTTTTATTGGTTGTGCTTTGTTTGGTAGGTTGATTGAATACAATTTAACAATTCAATTGGTGCTGTGCTATATATATATTTTTTTACTTTTTAACAATTTTCTTTTAATCCAGTTGCTTTATATTTTTCGTGATAAATAGAAGGCTCTTAATAAACCAAGATTGTGATATCACCATATTACGAGATTTATGTGTAAAGACAGTTTTTCTGAGAAGTTTTTAGTATATATATATATATCTTATTTTATGATTGCATATTTTAATACAGTGTGGTTAACAAACCCAAATACATCATAAAACATGAGAAACAAATGGCACTCAAAATCATGTTAGTATGCAGGGACCGATTAACCTCTGAAGTTATGGGAAGCAGTTTCATTTCGGGGGGCCCCTTTCATTCGCGAAGTGTAAGTTGGATAAAAAGTTTGAATTCAGAATGCATGCACAACATAAAATATTAATATTATACGTTGTGCATGCAAGCTAAATCCAATTATATTTAAATTCAATATGTAAAATAAACAATACATCTAAAATAATGGACAGACTGGAGAATTGTGATCATGTGGTTGAAACTGGCCTACTAACGAAAAATCAATTTGTAATGAAAGGTATTTTTATGAAACACTTAAAAAAAGGGGAGGGGGGGGGGGTTAATAATTTGAAAAGAAATTAGATAGAATTTTGGAATGGAATTAATCCGATATAAAATTTGGTGTCTCTGTTTCCTCAATTTCGTGTCCTTTCTAATTTTCTAGGGGAAGCACGTGCTTTTCGTGCCTATTTGATAATCAGGGCCTGATAGTATGAGCAAAATACTACTTATACTTTCAGTAGAAAGTTTATAAACATTCAAATCATACTTTATTCACCATAAAACTAGATGCAAAACGCCATATATTTTATATCTTTAAAAAATATATGTGTAGATATTTTTAGTTAAAATAATGTACATCTATTACATTTTATTTTTATAATATTTTCCATGTTGATTTTAACACCGTAAAATATGATTTGCATCCCAGTCTTGACAAAATTCACTCCTAAAGTACTCAAGGAAAGACAAGAAAAACATTAAGAAATTATCCTACGCGCTAACGTATATTTTCGTACAATACTTATTTTTTTCATTTTCTTATATCACGTTGAATATTAAAAGGCGTTCAAATGTAAAACTTTCATCACGAAATACCTCATTTTCTCGTATTTAAATAAGTATTATTATTATGGAAATACATATGCTTCTGTATTATTAATATAAAAATTGATCTTTATCAAAAATATCTTATTTATTATGAAAAATATAAAGCAACGAATAAAATAAAAAAACTTATAACCATGGCCCGACTTAGACTATGGGGGACCCCGGGGCAAGCATCATTCTGGGGACCCTTCTATCTATCCAAAGAATTTTTTTGCGAATACGTAATGTGGAAATGTCCAGTACAAAACTTCATACATATTGTATGTATGCATAAATGTGGTACCCAAGACTTCTCCCATATGTATACAGGGTATCACAAAAAGATGGTCACAACTTTAAGAAAAATACTAGTAGTATAATAGTAGAAAAAATGACAGATTGGTTGACACAAGTATTCCCTTGCAAACTTTTACTTTGCTAATCTACGTGCGTTATAAGAAGTCTAAAAGAAAATGCACCCAGTTGGTCATAATTAATGCTTTTATTATGCGTTATGAGGAAAACGTTCATTAAGAATTTCTTTTGAATACAATAGAATACACTGTTAAGTTATGATAAAATATTAATCACTAATTTTTAGTGATATAGTTTGTTTTTTGCATAGGTGGAAAGGGTACTGGAAGTAGAAATGGGAAAGGGACGTACTCCCTTCTCAAATGTTTGAAAATACATATGAATTTTGGTCACTTTTGGCTAATTTTAATTGTTTGGAACCTTTTAATGAAAATTCTGATTACTCTCATGGGGGCCCCTGAAAAGGGGGACCCGGGGCAGCTGCCCGCATGTCCCTGCATAAGTCGGGCCCTGCTTATAACACAATTTGGGGCGCGAAGGATTCGAACCCATAGTCCCTAGTCTCGAGTTCAAACGCTATCCATTCAGCAATCTAGCTCGCCTTTCATTTGCAACAAATTATCTTTATAATTAGCACCATAATTAATCAAATCGTGATTTGTTAGTGAACGTTTATTGCATCCACGATAAAGACCCACTCCATGTTCCTGTCTCCTGAGCTCGCGCGCGCATCTTGAACACACCCATAGAAAATCTTATCTGTAAGCAGGGATCTCTTTAGAAAGAACTCGAGTCCCTTAAAGAATCCTTCACAGTTTTTCCCCCTTAAAACATATGACCTTTAACAAAATTCTTTCTCTTAAAAATGCACATTTCAGATTTTTTTTTTTTTACAATCTCCAAATTAAATCCTTTACAAATGTAATGATTTTAGAATAAAAAAAAAAAACCTTGTTGTATAATAGCTGCAATAACTAATGAATCTATTATCTAGCTGTATATATGTACAAAGGACCATCTCAATGTCTAAATAAGAACTTAAATATGATCATTTCTAATTTACAAAATTCAGATTACATTTTTTAGAAATTCACATTTTTTTTTTACATTTCATTCACATATAAGTTCAGAAGATTTTATAAAAGTTCACAATTTTGCAAAAACATGATCGCGTGAAAAGAAATCCAAGCAAATCCCTGGTAAGATAATTAAATGCAACTTCTTTTGTTAAAAATGAAAATTCATGTGCAAAATTATTTCAATATTATATTATACCAATTAATGAAAATGGTAAGGTGCAAAATTTAATGCAACATTTGAAACATGCATTTATTTTTATCCGCATAGCTGTAATTTTTCACTGTTGTCCGAAAAATTTCTTTTGATAATATGCAGTTGAAATCATTTATTTTTTTTTCTTTTCTTGAAATATAGATTCTTGGAGTTGTCTAGATGTATTTTTAAAAAATATAAATACATACAAACAAACTTTGCAAAGAAAATGTAAGCAAATCTGTTAAAAATCTAGTTGAAAACAATTTTTTAACATATGGAATAATCCACCTGTTTTAAAAGCTTTGTTAAACACTTTCAATATTAAGAATTTGAGTATCCAAATATAAAACATAGTTTGGGTTTAGACTGGAAAGCTGTACCAAAACTAAATATACAGGCAATGAAAATTATAACTGTAAGGTGGAAAAAATTGTAAGATTGTAAAATAATTCACTGAAAAATCATTTCAACAGACGCATGGTATATTAAAAACACTGGTGTTAAATTAAGAAAGAAAAGCTACTGTCAGAATTCTGAGACTAAAAGGATAAACTTTTAAAAGCTAACTTCCCCCCCCCCTTTTTTTTTTAAAAAAAAACAATAATATATTCATGTAAAAGGAAAATAACTTTTTTTAGTGTGCATAAATATTAAAAAAGTTTGTTATTGTATATTTTTTAAGAAAATATAACGTTTTTGATGCATTTATGAGAAATCAATTTTTCCAATATTTCCCATTTTTCCAGAAGAAAACCTGGGGGGAAAAACCGGTTTTTTCGCCACTTTAAAATTTCCGGAAATTTTACATCTCTATGGAGACATCTATAAAATATCATTATTTCAATTGGATTAAGCACTTTCCGTTGAGAAATTTTCAAAATACGCTAGTCTTTTAAAATTGAAACGGTTATTGACAAATTCGAGTTTTTGAAAATGTATAATTATTGCACTTGAAGTTAATCATATGTATTTATAATGAATTTAAATTGAAAGTTCTGAAAAAAATAATAATAATAAAACACATGTCATAAAAAATTAAAAAAAAAATTATTAATTTTAATGATGCGTTAGCGCACCATTGACCGAATGCATGAAAATGTCGAATGCATTTTATTTCTCAAATAAAATATTTTTCATGCACGAAACTTTTTTTTTTTGTCTTAATGAATGTAATTTAAGCATATTTCAATGAAAATAATACCACATTTTATAAATTTTCTATGCTTGGCCTAAAATGGGTTAAAGTAATCGATGTACAATATTACAATCACTTTGTGAAAATAATTTAAAAAGCCGGCCCGCATCCAGTCTTCCAGGGGTGGGGGGGAGTAAACACTGGCCCGCAGTCTCTTAATCATATTCCTCCCGAAAAGAAACACCATATTGGCAAAAATTCACCCCGTATTCACGCCATTTACGCCAAAGAAGCTGATTTGGCTTTAGCTGTCATGCGGATGCGTTCGCGGTGCTTCATTTTCCCAGAAGACAGAAATTCAAATGGATTACAAGGCGTAAGTTAGTTGCACGTGCTAAATTCTTCAGGTGTATATTGTTGTTTATATGGATGGATAGCGTGGCTCTTCGAATGTCGTTTTTAAGTGTCGTGAGTATATTATTTTGTATGTTAAATTAGATTTTGTTTTGTGTTTAAATCTTCCTTATAAATCTGAAAGATATCTGTGTCTTTAGTCTGGTAAACGGTACAGATCAGCAGTAGCGTCAACTTTCGAAAAATATTGGGTGGGCTCAAAAAAATTTGAGTAAAATAACATACATTTTTTTTTTCCCTCAGTGCGTGTGTGTGGGGAGAGGAGTGACTGACTAAAGATGATAATTCGAAGTCAAATTACGGATTTTTCTAAGTAAAATATAAAAATATTATAGTTTAATTATAATTTATAAAATTATATTCTTACAAGTTCTTCATTATAAATTAATATTTATTAAATAAATAACATAAAAATTGCTAACTATTGAAAATGCAAAAAAGTAAATACGAATATCAAGAAAAACTAACGCTATTTTAGTCACCTTCATCGATTCATCAAGACATTAAAACCGATGGCAAAATATTCAGGAAATTTGTTTTTGAGAGAAATTTATTTTTACATTCGCTGAATGGGATTTCAGTGCTTCTGTAATTATAATTGATGTGCTTGCTATTTTTCAAACAAAATTATTTCGAGAAATTCAATAATACAAATTTTATTTCAGCGATTGAAAATGCAAAAAAGTAAATACGAATATCAAGAAAAACTAAACGTTATTTTAGATCGATTCATCAAGACATTAAAACCCAGGGTTGGTAAAAAACCGGGTTTTTTTTTTCAAAAAACCCGGTTTTTTTGGTTTAAACCGAGATTTTTTTAAATATATTTTCCTATTACATATACATGTATATTTATTGATAAAAATAAACTTTGTTGGATATATAAGTAATATAACTTAATTTAAAAGTAATTTAAATTAGATAATTACAATCAATTATGTAGAAAATTGAAATCATTTAAAATTTAAACATTTTTAGTAAAAGCTATGTCTTATGTTCCATGAATAAAACATAGTGAAACATTGATACCTTGTAAATCTTAATAAAAAATCTTTTGATTACTAGTGCTATAAATAAATATATGGTGTAATTTCATAAATATAATATACTTTCCCATGGTTATTAAAAATAATTTCTTTGAAATATTTGTAATCTGAGATATCTGATTTTTCTGTTAGAACAAACACTACATGGACAATTATTATCTTTTATTGAAAGTAATGCTTTTTTTTATAAAGAATTTCTGGAATAATTGTCATTGGAATATTGTCATTTGACACTTCTCCTCAGAAACTGCCAGTTAAAAAAAAAAAATGCAACACTAAAATAAACAGAAATACTTATTTATCAGCTTTATTAGACTACTGAAAACATTGATAAGGGAAAGTAGATTTACAAAAGTTGTCATCCACTAAAACATTTAAACAGACATCAGACGTAATACACAGGCTTTTTTTCTAAGCTATGTTATAATACGTATTACTTCTAAATGTCTAAACTAAAAATTAATAATATATATATTTAGGCATTTTTATGAGACTTTTTTTCTGTTATGTCTCACGCGAACCGTATCTTGATTTTTCCCCATTTTTTTTGTCAGATCTAAATAGTGGATTTGATTATGCAACAGACGATTTAAATATATCTTATTGCATATTTTAGTTAAAAGTAAACAGGTGCTTCGCTAGTACCCAATTTTTCTATGTTTTTCTATGTATTTTTCTATATAATTTCTATGTTTTCTGAACATTTTGATATAATTATTATCATGAAATTCCCATTAGAACAGAAGTTATGGCATTTATACTCGCTCAATAGCTGAAGCATGTTTCCAAATCTTTGAAGTCATTTTTCACCAAATGATGTTTTTGGACATAACGCGCACGATATCTCAAAAACTTCTGAATATTTTTTCATGAAATTTTCAAAACATATGTTTCATATTAGTCTGCATTAACTGAACCTAAAATTTCCTTTTTACTGTAAAAATAAAAATTTTTTAGGGGTTTATATTGTTGAAATTTTCTAAATTTTGCATTAGCTAAATACAACTTTGTATTAAAAATATAAAAATGCTTTAAATACAAATTTATTTAGGTTTAGTGCAATTATTATAATCTGAGGTATACGTAGGCACCAAAATTTTCATTCTAGTTGCAAAATTTATTTTGTAATCGTGCGCATAAGCTGTTATGCCGATTTTCTGCTCGTCAAATGTCTGACAGTTTTGAGCCCCCTGTAAATGATAATTCTGCATCTTGCAATTTTTCAAATATTTGAAATGAAAGAACATACCTGTATCTTTCATTCCCATTTAAAATTGTCTTAATATCAAATACATTTTAAGATATTAAATGTTGAAAATGGTCCTTTTTTTTTCATTTTTTCCAATTTTAAGAGTCCTGAGACCCCTTAAATGAAATTTGTTGATTCTCCGATTTGGCGATACCGGCTAAAGCTGGTTTTGCCGTAAAAAGTACATTGCACCCTGACTTTGATCTGAAATTACTTTAATTCATCTTTTAACTGATCCCTCAATAAAGACAATCATGTGCAAAAATCTCAAACTTTGAAATTTAATAATTGTGTCAATTTTTGTAGTACAGATGTCAAACTTTTTGTATTATATCTGTTGTGATATGTGTAAACTTTTACTAAATATAACTATAGGGACTGGGAGACCGTATAAAAAGTTAGATTTCCTAATTTTTATAAAATTGATTGTTTACTTTAAATAATGCCACAACATGAATATTTAGCTCATTTGAAACGTTTTTGCAACTGGAACTATATGTCTACGGCCAATGGTTGAGAAATTAAAGGTCGGCGATAGATAGCATATTGCACCCTGTATATATAATATACATTTTATATATATTTTTTAGATATGCTTTCACTGTTGCATTCTAGCAGTCAAGACTTATTTGACAAAATTTAAGACATTTATAATTCTTTTATTAGAAAATATTTAAGTGTATAAAAAAATAATCTAATATGAATTAGCTGTAAACCAACTTTTAATAATAACAAGTAAGAAAAAAAAATCATGCGTCAAGCATAGATTATGAAACTTTCCAACACATTTACAATAATGTAACAAAACTACACCGTTTAAAAAATAAAATATTATGTCTAATTCAACCATATGGAAACGCATAATACATTTCAAAACACAATTTCAGCTGTTCACATCCACAATCTGAAAATTATGCGAATTTTTTCAGCAGCCCTGTATATGATATATAGATTTGAACCTATTATCTACATGCATGCCAAAATTTAGTTCACTTACGAGATACATATAGTACTTCAGTTGAAAATTTACCTTCAGCAATTTCCTCTAATAAGGAGAACGGTAAACAGGGTTCGCACAGACTCCTTAGACTCCTTGGAAACTCCTTAGAAATGAAAACATTCCCAAGTAGTACTTAGAACTACTTAGATAAGCAAACCACTCCTTAGAAACTCCTTAAATTGTATTGCGGCTTCGGACGCACGCAATATTGCTGCCGAGGGAAAAAAATCGTGATTGTAAAACGCGCGGTAAATCCTTTATGCACGTCATCCATCTGAAGCACAGCATTGATTGGGTAGGATAATCTTAATAGCAGGGCTCCCACTAGGCCCGTTTTTCAATTATTAGGTCCGTATAGTCCGTTTTTCGACACTGTTAGCCGACCTTTATTTTAAATTTTATCGATGTTTGGCATTTAGCCAAGAATCTCGGAAAAATCACGTTTTTCGCAAATATCTTCCAAAAAATGCCGTCAAATTTCGTCAATCGATCGCGGAAAATTTTCGTAAATTTTTTTAAAGGATCGTGAAAAAAAGAGAATTTCTCCAACAGACCGCGGTAAAACTGGACGCGAATTTACTCAAAGGATCCCGAAAAAACGCGAATTTTGTTAAAGATCGAGAAAAAAGCAGATAACCTCAAAAAATCACGAAAAACACACGAATTTCCTTAAAGGATCACGAAAAACACGCAAATTTCGTCAAAGGATCGCGAAAAACACGCGGTTTCCATCAAAAGATTGCAAAAAAAAAACGTCAGATTCGTTTATAACAATCGAAATAAAACGCGAATTCCATCAGAAGATCGCGAAAAAAGCGAATTTTCCCGGAAGATCGCGGAAAAAACGCGAATTTCATCATAACATCGTGAAAAAAATGCGAATTCGTCAAAATTTCACCTTCAAAGAAAGCGATTACAGCTGTTCTAAAAGAATAAATTCAAAACTTGTTATATTTTTTCTTGTATGTTGCGTTTAGCATTCTTTTTAATAATTTTTTTTTTTTTTTTTTGCCTTTTAAAATTTTCCTTAAGATGTATCATGTATGTGATATACATAATAAGTGTTTGGTGTTTGACTAATCTTTATTTATATGACCTAGGAGTGATTCTAGTCCAAATTTTCCGAAAATGTAAGGCATTCATTTCCGAAAATTTTAAAAAATCTGTCACTAATCCGAAAATTCGGACATACGGTCTCCGAAAAAAATAAATTTTCTCAATCATTTGAAGAAAAATCGCCAATTTCATGAAAGGATCGCGGGAAAAACGCAAATTTTGTCAAAGAATCGTGAAAACCCCTGCAAATTTCGTCAAAAGATCGCGAAAAAACGGCAAATTTCGACTAAAGATTGCGAAAAACCCCACAAATTTCGTCAAAAGATCGCGAAAAAAACCACAAATTTCGTTAAAAGTTAGCGTAAAGATTCACAAATTTTGTCAAAAGAACGCGAAAAAATGACAAATTTCGTCAAAAGTACGCGAAAAAAACAGCAAATTTGGCCAAGGAATCGCGAAAAAACCCACAAATTTCGTCAAAAGATAGCGAAAAATCGACAAATTTCGTCGAAAGATCGCGAAAAAACCACAAATATCGTCAAAAGATCGCGAAAAAAACCACACATTTCGTTGAAAGATCGCGAAAAACCAAAACTTTCATCAAAAGATCGCGAAAAAACAGCAAATTTTGTCAAAAATAGCGAAAAATCGACAAATTTCGTCAAAAGATCGCGAAAAAACGCAAATTCCTTCAAAGAGCCGCGGAGAAAACACGCATAGTCGGGAGTGGATTTCCCCCTATCCAATTTATTAATTATTAATCAATGACAGTACTGTACTGTAACGATTTCTTTTGTGTGTCCCTGTAAATGAATAAAAAATGCCATGAATGCTTTGTTTAAACGTGATCTTAGTGAAATTCAGTGATTTATATCAGTTTCAATACATTTGAAATAGCATAATGTCATTAAAATACTCTGCAAACGATTTTTTCCCATATACCATAATGTAATGGAAAACTTTTGAGTGCCCCTGTAAATGAACAAGTAATCCTACATACTTCATATACAATACCAAACATGCTTTGGTTACCCTAAATAACCTTTATCAATTGCATGAAAATCCGAGTATATTTACGGGAGTTAGAGCGTGGACAGACGGCCAGACAAACCGAATGCATAAACGCTTTTCAACTTTGTTGGAAAATGTTAAAAACCGGTTTTTTTTGGCCTGGCTAAAAGCCAGAAACC
Organism: Maratus speciosus; assembly: GCA_963932465.1. NCBI lineage: Eukaryota > Metazoa > Arthropoda > Arachnida > Araneae > Salticidae > Maratus > Maratus speciosus. Next base: position 487,332,141 of record OZ010796.1, on the reverse strand, counting down.
CTGCCTAATTGTCCTCCTTATCAAATCGACGTTGATAAATATGAGGTCAAACATATTCTTTATAATCCTGAAGTTCCAGAAGAATCCGACAAGTATTTTTAAATATTCAACAAAATGTTTAAAATTGAAAGTGTCCTGTGATTAATGGCTATATATAGTGTGTGTGTGTGTGTGTAATATATATTGTCTGAGGTGGGGAAGATGGTTTTATATATATTTCCATAGCCGCCTACCCTGGCCCCGATTACCCTCTGAAGTTATGGGAAGATATAGTAACCTTGATGGGAAGCAGAGTGTCATCTCTGGGCCTTCTTTCATTCACAGGGGTCGATGCAGGAATTTTTTCTTGGGACTCATTTTGTGAAAATTAAAATTTATTTTTGTGAAATTTATATTTTTGTGAAAAGCAACTTTTTGTAATGAAATATGAAGTCCAGTTACTTAAATTCGAACCAAGCATTTATTAATAACTTCTTTATGTCCTTCTCCTAAAGTTTAACTTTCTGGTGAACTTGTTTTCTTTGCAATTTGCACATTTTAAAACCTAAAAGTGTAAAAAGAATTATTGCAGAGTATGTTTTTATGGAATAAAATTTTGTTAGGGGCTGTTTTACTAAAAGGAATTTTGTGAAGGGGTCTATTTTATCAAAAGGAATTTTGTGAAGGGGTCTGTTTTATCAAAAGGAATTTTGTGAAGGGGTCTGTTTCATTAAAAAAAAAAAAATGTGAAGGGGCTTGTTTTATTAAATGGATTTTTGTGAAGGGGCCCTAAATGGTCCCCAAATTTAGCCTGGATCGAACCCTGATTCAAGAAGAATTTTCTAAATTGGGCATACCCAGAAACTCTCAAGTGCATTATTCAAATTACTACAAATATTATATTATTGAATTTTCTCGATTTTGATTTGTTGGACGATAATACTGCTTGGTAAATTGACGACTTTGGTTGGTTGGACAAACCACAAACTGAGGAATTGGGATCATGTGGTTAAAACTGATCTATTGTATGCAAAATTAATTTATGGAAGGTATTTTATTTTTATGAAACACTTTTTAATTTGTATATACTTATAAATGAATTAATTTGAAAAAAAAAAAAAAACTCGAAATTTGGAATGGAATTAATTCAATATAAAATTTGGGCCCCCTGTTTTCTCAATTTCAGTCTCCTTCAACATTTTCTAAGGGAAGCACGTGCTTCTCGTGCCTATTCATTAATCAGGGCCTGCACCTACCTTCGAATATTTTTCAACTCAAATGTACATATTTTGAACAGTGTATTTTACTTAAGTAGGTTAAATGTTTCTATGACATACTCATTGAGTATCTCGTAGAAACAAGATACATTTTCAGCGATGCCGACATACGCGCTGTAGCGCGTAAATTACGCAATAAATCAAAGACGAAGTGGAGGGGAATAGTGATTACGCGTCCTTTGTGGGGAGCGTAATTTTTATCCCCGTTATAGCACTCCAAAAAATCATACTGGACGGAGGGGAAAAAAATCACGCGTCCCCTAATTTTTAGCTGTTTTAGACAATCTTCCCTGCACTTCTGTGATGTGAGATCCATTCCAGGAAATTACTTGCGCCCCATAAATATTCTGACACACCCCTTCCCCCCCCCCCCCCCCGAGGAAAACCTCCTGAACATATGAAAACACACGGTACTTGCGAGATGCGCAGTAGATCGTCCAGTTCGTGACGTCACTGGCACCCATCGTTCAAGCTCTCCCTGTGTTTTTCCTTTTATTCTCATTGCTTTCTTTCTCTTCCTGACAATAAATGTTATTATTACTATTTTTTTTTTTTTCACATGATCATTTTATGTCTTATTTTTATTGTTAGTTTTTGAAAAGGATTTGACATTAAACTAATTAGTAACGCATTAATTCTTCTAGATATTCCAAAGGAATTTCATTTCATCGTTTTTAACACATACTATAGCATGAAAATCATTTGCTGCACGCATGCAAAAGATCAGATAATTTTTGCATTTATTATTCAAGAGTATTTTCAATTCAATTTAAAGAAATAGATTTGTAAAAGAATTTAAAAGCAAAACAGCTTAATTTTAAACCAAACCAAATTTTAAGATATAAATCAGTTTCCATATAAAAATTTTCAGCTCTACTACTACTTTAGTATTACTTTTCACTAATGATATTGCTGAAAAATTAAAGAAAGAATGAGTTGTCGAGATACATGAAAGGAAATAAACTTTTTCTGAAAAATGAATGTGATTAACAAGATAAATCCAATCCTGATTTATTTCTTCTCTCTTAATAAGAACAATACAGTCACTCATATATCGCTGATAAATCATTGATATTAGATGAAATTAAATAAAAAAATTAAGCTAAATTAAATAAAAAAAAATATGTATATCAGCTGGTTAGGGGGGAAAATTTGCGATGTAGTACGTAAAAAATCAAAAAATTCTCGTTGTAAAGAAATTATGAAACAATATAAATTCCAGTTTTCTCAAAATTCTATTTTTAAAATAAAGTTGCATATTCAGAAGAGGTGTATGTACGAGGTAAACTTAGATATTTTTCGCCTAGTGAAATCGTTGTGTTACAATTCATGAAATTTATAGAAATTAGTTTTAGTTTTGAGTACTTATATAGTTAAATGTACCCAAAACTAAAGAAAAATAAAATAAACACCGTAGTTTTTTTTTTTTTTCGATAAAATGTAAGGGTTTGTAAGCAATATGGGACCTTAAATCAAAAACTTATATCAGATTAATAAACAGGTATCGATCTAGAAGTTTTAAAAATCCATATTGTGAGAATAAAAATATGTTGGTATAGCAATAGAATAAAAACTCAATTTTTATTTGAAAATATATTCTCTAATTTTTATTTATTTTAAGGTATTGAGATAATCCATATAAAATAATATTCCACTCACAATTTGTAATTTAAATTTTTTCTGATAATACTTTAGTGCGTACTAAAAATTTAAGGATGCATATATAGTATATTAATCATAAAAACAATGTTTGATTGTTTAAAATTTTTTAACCGTAATATCGTAATGACATTTTTTTTTTCTTCAAATTTTGAATGTTATACAACCTAGTTTTTGTTGGACTTTGAGAGTTAGACAGTTTGATATTTACTGAACCGGAAGCCCAATACTTAGATTAAACTTACACTTGACATCGTGTTAGTTAATCGCAGAATCTTGTGTGCGATGATTATTCTGTTCCTAAAGTTAAAAGTTGTACGGACCTATATTTATTAATATTTTGATACCTATTTTAACTTATTTTCTAATTATTTGTAAATAAAGTAAATTGTTGACTTTAAAACAAAAGTTGTTCTTTCTGAAATTGCGCTACCCTTTCTCAGATAAGAGTGGACGTAACAATATGTTTTCTAGAAAGACTATTCTTCTGATATTTTCAATAATTTTATAATTTAAATTTCTGTTAGTGTATACAAAAATTTAGAGAGTTTATTATTATTATTATCTAAAACGTTATTTAAGCTATTACGGCTATTTAAGAAGTTTTTGTTTTCCTTGTTTACTCGTTTTGTTATTACACATTTTTTTAAAAAAATATTTATAAATTCTAAAATATCACAAGTATCAATTCAAAAAAGCTTTTCTTACATTTATCTAAAGTTGCCCTGAAAATGCTATAATATTTTTTAATGCCTGTGTTTTAAAGTACATAGTACTATAGAGTTTTTTAGAGTTATACTCGTAACTTTCAAAAACATTATTAGATCCGTTTTATGTTTTTAGAACATTAAATAGGGATTTAAAAAAATGTATAAAATTGTAAATTTTAATAACATATAACTTTATGAGATATAATATGTATATTTTAAAATATACAACATAATAATTATATGTGCATTTTTTCTAAAGTTTTATGAATTGAAGCAAACATTTTCCGAGTTTTCTCAAACTAGTTCGGATTAATGCGAAATTGCAAAAATGTTATGAAAAGACGGTGTTTAAAATATTGAAATACAACAGAGCAGGTAAGAAAATTGCTTTTTTTACCTATGTGTTTAAATAAAATAATGATAATTGTGGCGACAGAAGATTTACGCTTAAAAAAACTCTAAAATGTTTAAGTAGTAGATGTTTGAAGTGTCACACACCTCACTAATATCATATACAGGATATTAAACAAATGTTGAACATCTTTTTATGAAACGGAAAGCTTTATACAAAGCGAAAAGTGCGTTCCCCAAAACTAGAGCCTCTAGTAGCCCTACCCAAAACTGGACTTGGGTACCAGTGACGTCAGAGGGAGAAACGAAACCTGCGCGTGAACCCTACCGAGTGTTCTACTTACTGTGTGAAAACAGAAGTTCCGTTCTTCTGTATCACTCACCTGTCGTAAGTCACATTCACCCTACCAATGACCATGAAAAAAAAAAAAAAAAAAAAAGAGTGCAGCAACCGCACTGTATTTTTCAAAATTCCAATGCATTTTCCACTTGAAAATCCCTCCAGAACACGGCGTGTCTTTCCGAGACAGCCAGAATCACCTTCATTATATAGCAATTGGAGATTAATGCAAATTTCTTCCCGTGCAAGCTCTGACATTTATCTCAGCTCTGAAAGCTTTTAACAGAACAGGGGTCGATCCAGGCAAAATTTGGGTCCTATTTAGGGCACCCCACCAGTGGCTGAGAGGTTCTGCTTTCGAAGCTGGCGGACGGGAGGTGCTGGGTTCGATCCCAATCGCGTCCGTCGGCCTAATCGTTCGGAGTTTTCGTGGTTTTCTTCGAGCCATAGATTTCCATGCGTAAATACGGGTTAGGTTCCCTTAGAAAGACTCCCACGGAGGGCACTCTCCCCTCGGGCCTATATCCCTAGTGTAGATAATCGGCCGTCAAAAATCAACCAACCAACCTATTTAGGGCCTCTTCACAAAAATACATTTAATAAAATAGGCCCCTTCACAGAATTCATTTTAATAACACAGGCCCCTTCACAAAATTCTATTCCATGAAAACACATACTCATCATTGATTATTTTTATTTTGTTAGGTTATGAAATGTGTCATTTGCAAACAAAACAAGTTCACTATAAGAAGGTTATAGAAGGAAACTTTTAGCAGAAGGACTTAAAAGAAGTTGCTATTAATAAATGCTTGGTTCGAATTTGAATAACTGGATTTCATCTTTCGTTACAAAATGTTATTTTTCACAAAAATATAATAAATTTCACAAAAATAACTTATACTTTTCACGAAATGGGCCTCAAGGGAAAAAAAAACTGCATCGACGCCTGCAGAAAAAAGAAGGAAAATCATGCGTCAAGCATAGATTATGAAACACTTTCCAACAATTTCAGAATGCATTAATAAAACTTCACACTCTAATAAAGAGAAATATGTCTAAGCAAACAATTTGGAAAATGCATAACACAGTTGAGAACCCAATTTCAAGAATGACCATTAATTGTCGGAAAAATATCAGAATTTTATGGTGCAGCCCTGTTTAAGATCTATAGATTTGTACCTAGTATACTATGTAGTATGCGAGAATTTAGATGAGTTAGGAGACGCATAGTACAGTTGTAAATTCCCTTATTTCCGTCAATAAACTGAAATATACTCGAGATCTTTCGTGCTATTCTATAAATGATCTATAGAATTTATACACACCAAGTAATAGGCAAAATATCAGTTTAATTTAACCCCTTCATACTTATGCCTAGCGTCTCAATTTTGGGACGTTTCGAATTTAAACAATTTTTTATAATTTTCTTCTTTTTTACAACATGATATGAAGTAATTGTCTATAAAGGTCTTTATCTATTACCGAGAGATGACAGCATAAGATTGATATTTATCTGCTTGAATGAAGGCATTTTTTCGGTGCTTACAGGTTTTTCATTTTTTAAGATAGCGAAATGTAAAAAGTAAGTTTATTTGTATTTTTTCTATCAAGGATCCAAATAATTAAGTCAATTTTTGCTTGTAGACTTCCTTGAAATACGTATTTTTTTTAATTGCGAAATTATATGTTCAAGTCTATTTTTTATGCATGTTTGTAACGTACAAAATATAGGGTGCTAGGCGAAATTGGGTACATATTTCTAGCAGCCAGTTAGGGGACAGTTATTTATGTAAAGTCTTTTTCAAGATGATTTTGAAATAAATGTTTTCTAGCCTCAAATACGATTATTCTTAATTTATAATTAATAATACTTAGAATGTTATTAGTCTCTGTAAAGAAATAAGTATATTTTTTTAATAGTTCATAAAAATACCAATTATAGTATATAATGTAAATTTAAAAGCTTAATTTATATAAATTTAGACAAAACATATAATTATGCATTTTTCCACATATGGATATTCCCGTATTTAGTACGTTTACATTTTATCAAATAAATACAAAAATACTTTAGCATAATTTTTTTAGTATTTTTCCAGTTCATTTTGCAACATTTTAAAGTGATTTCATCAAGCAATTTGGGAAAACAAAAATTCAGGCATAAATGGGTTAAAAACGCGTACCACATCAAAAAACACATTTCCAGCAATTATTGTGAATAAAATTAAATCAATTCCTGTAAACGAATTCTTTCGTGTGTCCCTGTAAATGAACGAAAACGAAGAACACTAAGCGCACTATATTCTCTATTTTATTTTTTATTTCTTAGAAAAATAATCAAAAACCCAAGGTGAATTAAATAACGTAGTTTGAATTCGTCCATAAAAATGTATATTATTTCTACTTTATTTAGTTCTTATTTCTTTCTTTCTATGTCAGTAAGGGGCTACTCCACTCACGTGAAAACACCCGCTTGCTAATGTTAATTCCATGGGACAAATTAATTAAAATACCTCGTTCGCATTTTAATATTTTTAAACGTTTTTTTGCATTGGGGATGATAGCTCAGGTCGAAGTATGTAAATACCCCTTTTTTTATTTTTTCGATTTTTTTCAATACAAATCTATGAATGAAGTGCACTAAAATATACATTCAGGACAACATGCGGTGCAAACAATATTTATAAAAATTAGTTATAGTACGAACGCACCTCATTTTCCACGTTTGACGTGCAATTTCCAACTTGTTTTTCTGTGAGTTTGCCAAACACTGCATTCAATCTGGTTTAACCACTTCGGTCCCTGGGTCCCCAAACGTAGACCTCTGTTCTTTTCCTTATAAAAACTAAAATGCCTGAATTTTTTACATTTTCACATCATCTGTTAATAGCTGAATGTTTTTTGCGTTCAAATCAAGCGAATAAATGGCAGTATCTAAGCTGATTCCCACATAAAAGAAATGTTATTTTCGTCTGAGTTTTCAAAAGGCCTAAAAATGCCCAAACGACGGTATGAACAAGAAAGTGAGAAATTTTTATAAGTATTTAACTTAAATCTTTTTCAATAAATTTTTTTAAGGATTTCTAGATTTACTTGTGTAAAGCTCTTTAATTTGTGATTGCTTTAATTTAGGCTAATAGTTATTAAATTGATGTTTTAAGGGGTTTTGTAGTTTTAAATCCATATTTTTTTTATCGAAATTACTAAGAGCTTAAAGAATCAATTTCAGAAAAGATATTTTTTCTGGTATTTACGATGTCATTTTGTTTGGAAAAAACCAATGAATAAGAATTTGTATTATTATTATTTTAGCCTCGGAATTGAAGAGGTTAAGGTTCCTTTCAGAAGATAAAGTCCTTATCTGTACTGTACCAAAGAAACTAACTCCGGAAAGAAGGTTGATTGGCATAGGCATAATGTAAATGTGTCGAATCAACTTGGTTCCTCAATATGTCATGTGCGATAGACAACTTTAAGGGCAGTAGAGTAAACCAACCGGGCGCTATAAACCACTAATTTCATACTGCACTAGAGGTCTGCCCGGGCTTGGCCCGTACTCGGGCCGGGCCGGCGGAATGAAGGCGAATTTCCAAACGGGCCAGGCCGGGCCGGCAGAATTAGGACAATTTTTTCAACGGGCCGGGACGACAGACAAAATAAACGGACCGGGCCGGCAAAAAAAAATTAATCGGGTCTGTCGGCCCGATATAAGGATTTAAGCGAAGCACATAAAATATGAGCCATTTTCAATGAATATGATTTTCTCGAGAAGTATAAATGTGCGTCACGTACCGATGCGAGTTTAACAACATCAATACATAAATGTAACATGTCCATCGTAGAGATCGGCATCGTACAGTTACAAGATGTCTGATTCCGAGTTTAATTTTTTTTTAGCAGACTCGTGCCAGGACGGAACTGGTCTTAATCGATCTCAGAATGTGTAGAACAGTCATTGTGTTTTGTAGTATTAATAGTGATAATGAACTTCTCTTAACAGTATCTTTGGAAATATACCTTAAGGTGGTTCTCATATTCACTGCTCAACAATGCGAAGCTTTCAGACACATTTTCTGACGAAATTTTTAACTATAAAGGCATAAAATTGACAGGCCTGCCTATTGAAGGCATTTGAAAACGAATAGCTTTTTCCATATTTGATAAATTACTTACAGAGATAAGAGATTCCTGTCACGTGACTGTACGTTTTTCTCCTTTCCTGTGCTATCGCTTCCGGAAATTCGATTCAAAACGCTAACTTTGACAATATTTTCAGAAAGATATTGCTTTTATCTATGAAAAAAAAACGACATTTACATAGCTTCTGAATAAGAATGCCTGCCAATCTTACGCGTTTCCGAACAGAAAAGAATTCATAAATGTGTCGAAATGTAGCTCCTTTGGATTTGAGAAAAGCCTTAAAAATGAGAGAAATATTTTCACAAATATACTTTTTATTATACAGCTTCAAAAGTTACGTTTTTAATCCTTTATTCTGAACTACATTAATCTTTTAATGAATTCTTATTTCCGTTTTGAAATGTCTGTAGACACGATGACTAAAACACTGTAAGTAATCGTTAATGTTTACTATTGTGTGTTTTCTGTTTGGCGAATGTCATAGTAATGTAAAATATACTGCAAAATGTTCCCATAAATATGTATGTAGTAGTCATTAAAAGAATTGTATGTTGAGAAAAAACGGAATTTTTTTTTTTTTTTTGTACAAATTGTATCGGGCCGGGCCTATTTTCACTGATTTTTGTTCGGGCCGGGCCGGGCCTGGAAATTCCGGTCCGTGCAGACCTCTATACTACACACAAAATTTTCTGGTGTAATGTAATCTAATTGTAAAATAGGAAAAGAGCGATGGAATTTTATAATCTCTTTAAGGGTATTCTCAAATCCAAAAGGGTAACTTTCTGGCGTAAGTTTTAATTAATTTTTGTTCGAAAATGCATGAAACGAGCTGGTGTTGTTGTTTAGAAACCATGTAACCGAGCTGTTTTTTTTCCTTTTTTATTTGCAAACTCAATAGATTTTTCAGAAAGTATTGTCAAAGTGGACGTTTTGAACCGAATTTCCGCGCGAAACTAGAATATCCACTCAAGAGCGGGCGAAAAATGTTTGTCACGTGATCAAAATCGCTTATAATTCAATATGTAATTGATTGATCATAAAATGGAAAACACACTTCAATTCCAAATCGCTTCCATGGCCAGGCTTTCCGATTTTACATCTTTCCGTTAAAAAATGAATTTGTAAATGTGTCAACGTTTTACGGTTGTTGAGCAGAGCAGTTAAGAACAGCCTTAACAAATTAAATCATTTTCTCGCGCTGCCACGTCGGGATTTCGGTTCAAAATTATCATTTTGGCAGTGTTTTCTGCCTTTTACCAAGCAATGGAAAAGGTTATTCGATCACACAGTTTCTGAATAAGAACAACTCATGTCACGAGTTTCCGAATAAAAATTAATTACAAAATATGTCAAAGTAGTCACTTTGGAACAGCTTTCAATTCAAAACAAGTTAGTTGTATGTATTTATACCATATTAATAATTAAAATATTTCAAATGAATCGAATGTGAAGTACATCATACTCTGTCGAGAATAAGAATTTGAAAAACCAAAGAGAAATTTGAAGAAAATCCTTTACTTATCCTCCATCTAAAGAAGTTTTTGTTGATAAATTCTTGGTTCGAATTTCAGTAACTGGATTTCAACTTTCGTTACAAAACGTTATTTTTCACAAAAATATAAAAAAATTCACAAATAACTTTTACCTTTCACAAAATGGACCCAAGAATAAAAACCTGCTTCGACCCCTGAGTGCTTATCCTCCATCTGCACCCCACTTCCACTGCCGGGGGCTTTTGGGGGAAAAGACCAATGAATCTGTTAGGGAAATAGACCAACGGTCATTTTTGTAGAACACGTGTGATTTTGCAGAAAAAAGCAATTTGCTCTTCTCCAAATACATGCTAATAGAGCATTACTGATATCACCAGGATACCTGCTTTTACAGGAACCCGACCCGACCCACAATTCCAGTCCAAGTTAATTTTTATGTAGATTTCGTATGAAATACTACCTATTGCAATCTCCCCTAAGTTGGAATTTCTGAAATTTTTTTGCTGATCTACTGCGCTCATGCCCCCTAGAACCCAAAACAACCTCCCCAGTAAAAAACTTTATATCTATATATATTTTATTTTATGATGCGCTATTTAGTGCTAAATTTTGTCATTTTAGGCTTAATGCCGACAAAATTGGATGAAATAACGCATCTTCACTATGAATTAACCAACAAACACCTCTGATGATTCGGTGGGTTATTCATAGTTTATTTTACATACTGGTTTCCTATGTTCATATCTTGTTCCTCTTTGGAATGTTGCCATTTGTTCATATATTTGTGACTTCATCTTTATTATATATCCGTAATTCTGCACAAATCTTTTCCAAACTGATACATAAAATCAAGGTGTAGAATATCTCGGTCAAGTTCGTTAATGGGCAAAATTGGACCAAGGGTGTGGGAACAGGGAGGGGTGTTGTGAAAACCGAAAAGCTCCCATAACTTCTTAATTTTTGTACATATCAAATCATTTTAAAGTTATTATTACTTCTAGGAAAAAGGGCAAAAAATTATGTAGCACAGATTTTTGATAAAATTAAAAATGGGCTCAAGGGTCGAAAAAAAAAAATAGGGTTTTAGGGAGAAATAAATTCATAACTTCGTCAATTCTTAAGATATCAAATTCACTTAAACTTATTATAAATCTTCTTAATATTATCTACAACTTTTATATTGACAAGTTTTTGATAGGACCAACTCTTACTGCGCAAAAGGGGGGGGGGGGTTTAAGAAGAAAAAAAAATCATAACTTCGTCAATTCACAAGATATCCAGTCCGCTTAAATTTAATATACATCTTCTCAATTTTATCTACAACATTCATATTGACAAGTTTTTGACAGAAACAACTCTTACAGCCGCCCCCCCCCCCAAAAAAAAACCCCCCGAAAATAGTGGTTGATGAAAAAATTATCGTATTAAGGGTGTACTTCAATTGGCAGGTTATCTTATTCAGAAACTATTGGGTGAGTGCAAAAGTTCTACCCGTTTTTTAGCGAAAACAGAAAGGCGGAGAAAACAAAAAGTTAAGCACCTATGAATTCACGCATGAATCATCATTATGTATGACCTCTTGTCATCTGTCTGGCAATAAGTTAATACCACGCCGATAAAACTCCTCTGTTTTACAGTCAAAACACGGTTGTAACACCGTTTTTACAGTCTCCACATCATTGATGGATCGTTGAGCAAAGGCGTTGTGTAACAATAAAAAAAAGGTGATAAATCGAAGGTGCAAGGTCGGGGCTATACGCCGGCTGAGGAAATAGTTCCCAACCAAGGCCCAGTTATTTTTACAGAGTCCTTAAAGCGACATGAGGGCTCGCTTCATCGCGTTGAAAGAGAACCCCTCTGCGATTGATGAATGCTAGCCGCTTAGACGCGAGTTTTGCACACAATTTGTCCAATTGTTGGCGGTAGAGGTCTGCCTTGATCATTTGGTTTGGTGCGAGGACCTCCTAGTTCGTTATTCTCCTAGCATTAAACCATACACTAAGCAAAACATTTTTGGAATGGGGTCCTCCTGATTAGGTCGATGGAGTACCCTCTGCAACATCGTCACGTGGTTCTTTGACGTTTCACATTACAGTACAGTACCCACTTCTCATTACCCGTTACAATTCGGTACAAAAAAGGTTCCATACCGTTACAGGAAAGCAAAGAAACACAGGTGCTGATCCTCTCTTATCGTTGCCTTGCTGTAAGCTGGTGTGGTACCCACTTATCGAACTTGGTGATGAAATCAAGCGCATGCATCTGTCTTTTGACTGTTGTTCTGTGTATCGAGAACGTTTCGGCTAATTCTCCGAGTGTTGGATGTGGGAAATTTGGTATTGTTGTGTCGATCCTCGTCAGAATCCACTGATAGGCGTCCAAAATGGGCATGGTCTTTACAGCTCCTGTCTCCATCCCGGAATTTCCTAAACCAACGGTAGCAGGTGCTATCGTCCATGGCATCTTCACCGTACACATGAAAAATGCTGGGGCAAACTCCGGCTGCTGTATCGGCTTTAACATACTTGTACCGTAAACAATGTCTGACGGGGACTTGCTTGCTTGCTATGTTGTTTCCCGTTCCGCATGAGTTCTTCTGACAAATGTTGTGCCTATACATCCTCTAGTGCTCCACGTGTTATTATCCATTTTCCTGTCCTCGAAGCATAAGTTGTAACGACTGTATTCCACTTCACATATACATATGCTCAAAACGGGTAGAACTTTTGCACTCACCCAATATATAATGTGCTGTGATGGTCGATTTTTTGATAAAGGCAGACTATATTTTAAAAAATGCTGTCAAAGTGGGAATTTTGAACCGGATTTCCCTAAGTGATAGTGCTGGAAACAAAAAAATCGTCGTACTGAGAAAATAATTCTAAATCAAGTTCTAATTAATTGAATGATAAATAAAAACACAGGTCGCATATAAACCTCTTAGAAAAAAATCACGTCAGCAAGTTTCATGTTTTTACTTTTAAAATTGAATTTGAAAATGTGTCAGAAAATTTCGAGTTGTTGAGCGTGGAAATTTTTTTTGAATACCTCCTTTACATGATTCTGATAAAATCAGCTCTTGCAGAAAAATGAAATTAAAAACTCGCCAAAAGCGGCCAGATGAAATTGTTAAAGTGGGTTTATCTCTAATCATGATTTAGTTTTTGTTGGTGAAATTAGTGCTTAACTTCGAAATCTACCTCCGCCTGTAGGCCGAGCCGGCAGGGATTTTTTTTTATTAGGGTTTCGTTCATCTCACGAAACCCTTATAGTATCGCTTCTTTGTCTGGCTCACAGGCTCGTACTGTGAAACAATTTAACCTTTAAATGCCGGGTGCTGCTTTTCAGCAACATACCCAATTTAGGCTCTAAAATACTATTAGAATAATATTGAAGCTATAATGCCTAATGTTGCCAATAAAATACATTCTGAAAATATTATTAAATCGATTCTCAACATGTAGATGGCAACACTTGTGCTGTTTCAGAATAAAGATAGATTTATTTTTTCAATTGATGCTACTTGTTCTTTTTGTCTTGTTTGGAAGCTTACGAAATACCCTATTTTGTTCTGCGGTGAGAAAATAAAATTTATTTCTTATTAGGACTGGGCGATGTAGAAATTTCTTAAATGGAATTATCATTCATTTAACATCACGATTTAACACCGATTTTACATTTTGTAATCTGGAAGCCTATTTTTTAATTTTTAGTAACAAAATACGGTCTTTATGTGCCGCCCCCCCGCCCCCCTCCTGTATTATTTAGTATACTTAGCTTTTAATTTTCAAAATAATTTTGAAAAGAGGTATTTTTTACACACAAGAACTTTGAATGTCCCAAAACACTAGTTTTTCTCCCCCCCCCCCCACTTTAAAAATTAGTAACCTATTTTAATACATTTTATAAACTCATTCTTTAAGAAGTAATATAAAAGAAAATGATTTTTTGTCTAATGTGTTATGCATGCTACAATCTAAATTCCTTAAGGGGGGGGGGACTTCCCCTAGCCCACCCAAATAGCACTTAATTTCTAACAACCTACACATTAGGGTGGGCCGAAAAAAACTTTTTTTTGATTTTGGATGATGGGTAGTGCGGAAAAGTGGCCACTAGTGGAACCAAGTTCACACAAAAAATTTGAGATTTTTAGGACAATTCCTATATTTGCCGCTTTTGGCTTGAAGTTTTGCTAAAAGGCTGATTTTTGAACTTTTTTAGCAAAAATTTTAAACATGTTAAATTAGACTTATTTTAATTCTATTTACTTGAAAAGGCATATTTAATGTTCCAAATGTATAAATAAGCTCTGATAATGTATTATTTAATTGCTATGTGTATTTTAAATTAGACGATTTTTATAGCCTTTTCGCGTTTAAGTGAGCAAAAGTTGCATGTATTGTTTGAATCTTTCAACGGTTTCTCTCTTTTGTCTTGTTTATGTCCCTTGGTCTTCATTATTTTTTTTCGATGCGTTAAGGGTCATATATTTGGGTGACAAACAGCAGAATCCCTCAGAAACAAATCTGGAAGGAGAGAAGGGGGTGAGGCGAGAACTTAAGCGAATGCAGTGACTCATCACGATGTTGGGTGAGTGAAGGAGGAAATACAAGAGGGGAGAAAGTGCGATAAGGGATGCTTATTATTTTCAGTGCTCAGTTTCCCTGAGACATGGCGGACGTTGTGTGAGACAGGAATATGTATTTAGGAGTGTTTGGCTTTGAAGGGCCTGGTTCAAATTCAGATTAAGTCGAACTGCTTGCTTGAAAGCTCCCATTACTTGAATCTTCCAACAATATAACTGTCTTCCATCTGGATCTAACTCCACTCGTTGAAGGCTTTGTCGAAGAACCACTATTCCTCGTTGAAATTGTATCCCTTTTTATTTTCCGCGACATTTTCTTTGCAAGAGTTTTGCTTGTTAAACATTCTTCGAACAGTTCTTTGATCCTTCAAGAAGTTCACCTCCCGATGTGGAACTTTACGTCTGATGTCGCAGCTACAATTGTTCAAGCCTCTACACTTACAAGCTGCAATGTCAAAGAGAGAGGTTTCCGCATTTCGTACGAAATCTTCGCGGATCGCCTTGCCTTTAACGCCCGTATGATTACAAGATTTCTCCAATGATCTACACTCATTGTAATTGTTTTTTATCTTTCCATTAATTGTTCGTTGAGAAACCACTGGTATGGAAGATTTTATCCAGATTTCGGGAACTTTTTCACCTACCATTTTAATAATATCATCCACTGGTTGAAGATAAATATCTCGATTTCCTTCAATATCGCTTCGCAACAAATAGTAGTGGCGCATGATGCCAGCATAAGTTGGCGATTGCAAGTCTTTCAATTTGCACGGTGCCCCAAAATGGCTACTTTTCACGCTATCACATACCTTTACACGATCATGAACTTTCGCACTAGCCATTTCTAAACTCGTCGTAATAAAACGCACAAAACACAGTAAAGGCACGTTAAACGATCCAAAAAGGAATGTATTGCACGAGAAAAAGGTTTTTTCTTTTACACTGAACAAATGTCACAGGGAAACCGAGCACTGAAAAATAATAAGCATCCCTTATCGCCCTTTCTCCCCTCTTGTATTTCCTCCTTCACTCCCCCAGCATCGCGATGAGTCACTGCATTTGCTTAAGTTCTCGCCTCACCTCCTTCTCTCCTTCCAGATCTGTTTCAGAGGGATTCTGCTGTTCGTTACCCAAATATATGAGCCTTAAAGCATCGAAAAAAATAAAGACCAAGGGACATAAACAAGACAAAAGAGAGAAGCCGTTGAAAGATTCAAACAATACATGCAACTTTTGCTCACTTAAACGCGAAAAGGTTATAAAAATCGTTTAATTTAAAATACACATAGCAATTAAATAATTCATTATCAGAGCTTATTTATACATTTGGAACATTAAATATGCCTTTTCAAGTAAATACGATTAAAATAAGTTTAATTTAACATTTTTAAAATTTTTGCTAAAAAAGTTCAAAAATCAGCATTTTAGCAAAACTTCAAGCCAAAAGCGGCAAATATAGGAATTGTCCTAAAAATCTCAAATTTTTTGTATGAACTTGGTGCCACTAGTGGCCACTTTTCCGCACTACCCATCATCGAAAATCAAAAAAAAAGTTTTTTTCGGCCCACCCTACTACACATACTTTTTTACAGACATAGACTTAAAAAGTTATTGAGGTAAAACAGAAGCATATTAAAAGAATTCAATGATGAATTTAACTATTCATTTATCATGATGAGAAAAGTAATAAATAAATAAATAAAAAATAAATAAAGGGGGGTGGGGATATGAGAAATAAGGTGCAATTTTATATCTTTTTAACTTTTAGATTATAATAAGATTTGTTTAACATAAATGCTGACATTTATATAGCGGATGGAGAAGGATTGAAAGTGTGAGCCTTGGAGGACATTACTGAGATTGCTGATTTTTTTTTTTTTCGCGGCCGTTGCCATCCTTTAAGCTTAGTAATAAAATATAATCTTAAAATAATCTCTTTTTAATGATAACAAAATGTCAAAAAAGCAGAAAATCGCAGATCTGCAGAAAAATCTAATGAATGCCTCCTCCACCCCCTCTCTCATTCTGGTGTAAAAATAAAGTTACTTGACTCATTACAGAATTTAATTAAAGTATTTTTAATTAATTACAAAATAATAAATTAAAACTAAAATATTCCCATGGTACCCAAACATATGAAAATTAATTTTTCATCAAAATAATGCATAAAAATATAAACTAAAAATGGATGAATTTGGATATAAATAGTGAATCAATTTCAGCAAGATACTCAATCCGCATGGCTAGCGTTGAAATCGGATGTCAAACCTGATACATGACTATTTAAAATATTTTAATTAATTACAGAATAATAGAAAATAAAGAATATGTATTCAAATATTACCCAAACGTGTGACAAATGAATGTTTTATTAAAAGAATGCATAAAAATATAAACTGAAATTCGATGAATTTGGATTTTAAATATGAAGCTTTATTCTTTTTTTTTTTCCCCCAACCATAAATACTCAATCAATTTCAGGAAAAAAACATTATTAGTAAAAGAAAAATATTTCATGTGGATCACGGCCAAATAGTTATACACAAAACAATGCATGACTATACTTTAAAATAATTTCATTAATTACAAAATGATAGAAAATAAAAAATAAATGTGAAAATATTACTAAAACATGTAAAAAATGAATTTTTCATCATAAAAATGCATAAAAGTATAAACTGCAAGTCGATGCGTTTGGATTTTAAATATAAAACTTTATTATTTTTAATCTATAAATGCTGAATGAATTTCACGAAAACAATCTTTTGAAATAATGCAGGATTCTACATTAAAACATTTTAATTAATTACAGAATAACGGAAAATAAAAAATACATATTGCAATATTACTCGAATATGTGAAAACTTAATTTTTCATCAAAAGATTGCATTAGCATATAAATTGAAATTCGATGAATTTAGATTTTAAGATTTAAACATTACTTTACTCCTTTCAACTTTCCATTATATAAGTTCTTAATTTCTGAAAAATACACATTCCAATCTCGTAAACTCTGAATCTTGTTTACAAAATAAATAAATATCAATTTTTACTTAAATCATCCTTTTCTTAAATCGGAGAGGATTGAGCCTCGTTGGTTTTTAAATCTGATCCTCCTAAATCGATTTAACACCAGCTTGCCTTGTTTTTCTTCAATCGGAAAGCGTTGTGACTTGCAATGTTTGCTTAAATCGGATCCTCCTAAATCGATTTAACACCAGCTTGCCATGTAAGTGCACATCAAAGTAGATAAATCGGTTTTCCGATGTTAGCTCTGAATCGGTATTTTGTTTTAAATCTATTTAAAACCAATGGCTAAATCGCGATTTCCGATTTTAGCTTAAATCGATTTAAGACCAATGGTTAAATCGGATTTCCGATGTAAGCTTTAAATCGATTTGAGGCCCAGGCCTATTTCTTATTATAGTTCCTAAAATTCTTGTGTGTTTAATACTATAGAATTTCATCAAGGAAAATTATTTTTTCAATTAAAGACCAGTTTCGCCGATTAGTAACAAACTGTATTTTAGCCGCAAACCATACTTAAAACAAAATATGATTTTTTAAAAGTATTTTTCCCATGATTTATTTAAAAAATGAAAGCCGAAAAACATTATTACAATGATTTTTGAAAAATCAGGCATTTAAGGGTTAAGTTAGACTTGAATTTTTTTTTTTTTTCCCCATAGAGCTGAATACCCCCTGTCCTCCCCAAAATTAAAAAAATTTGAAAAATGCTTATCTTATTTTAATTAAACGAAATTCGTTCTTTTTCGATTTCAAAACAATCTTAAATTCAGCAAATATTCCAGAGCACCGATTACGTCGAGGTAACGCAGATGTCTCCCATGCAGTAGATCGTGGGTTCGAAGCTCTCGTTGAAACTTCACGATTTTGATTATTACACTTCATGTTCAGATGGATTTAATTAAAAGGAAATTCCCTTTTTTTCTTTTTGGCAATTTTAAAGGGTTATTTTTTTTATGCAGCGGTGATTTTTAAAATCTCTTTATTTCAGGCACAAAGAAAATCTTGAATTTCAGTCTAGAATCTGTATTTTCGTTTACTGCTGCCATCTACTGGCCATTTTGTTAAATAGGCCAACTTTTGAAAGTTTTTTTTTTTTTTTTTTTTTTTTAAATAATAGGACAACTTTTGAAAGGTTATTTTTTCCTTTCAAATTTTAATAAATGTTAACATCCTTTTTGGCGCCATCTAGTGAGTGTTTGGGAAGTCAAACAGTTAATATGGATTATTTGAGCATTTTAAATGTTTTAAACAATTTCTTCCTTTTTAAAAATTTTATTTTATTTATACCTGCGCTAATTTTTGAAATTGCCGAATTAAAAAATAATCGGATTTTTTAATTTTATTTAAATAATTTTTCTTGACTATTTTTAATTTGATTTAAATAAGTTTTCTTGAATATTTTTAATTTGATTTAAGTAAGTTTTCTTGAATATTTTTAATTTGATTTAAATAAGTTTTCTAATCATTTTAAAATTAAATGTAATGGTGCTGTCCTTTATGTAAGGATTTAATAATTATAAATTTACAATTTTGATTTATTAATTTAAGGATAGTGTTTTAACAGGGTGTCTACAGAATCTGGAAATCATGGAAAAATCAGGGATGTTTATCAATCTGGAAAAGTCAGGGAATTTTTTAAAAGTACTCGAAAATCAGGGAAATTTGTCTATATGTAAAAATATTTGCATATTAAAATGCAAATCTTGCCAACGCACTGATTCGTCTATTTTATATACCATATTGTTTCCTATGCTGATTAGCCGCTCCGAATATTTTTAAAAAGATGTACATAGTATTTAGTTTTTGATGTTTAACACAAATTAAGGTGGTCATATGTCTTCATTTTCTGTGGATAGCGCTGATATTGAAGACAATTTACCCATTTTTGAAATTTTTAAATTATATATTAGCATAACCTGACCAGGTGGCCGGCTTAAACCAATTAGCTATCCTGTCAGATGTAGATATGTCTTAGAATTGAACATTCTTCAGAAAATGAAGAAATTTTCTGATCAATATATATCCATTGGCCACTATATGAAGTTGTTGGACTAAATTTTGAGTTCAGATTTGTAAAACTGTTAACTGATACTTTATGAATATTAGGTAGTTTTATATTTTTCTCTTTTTTTCCCCTCCCATATGAGATATTAGCAAGTTAGTTTTTATACAAGGAAGCAGCATATATTTAAAAGTACCGTATGTGTACAACAAATGACACTTTGGAGAAGTAAAAAGTACAAATCTCGATAAAAGTTGTCGATAATTAGCTGTTTTTAAAATTAAGATTTAAGGGGGCCGGTCACCCAGCTTCCGATTTCCGCTCACTAAAGTAAAGTTTATGGGCATTTGATGCATTCGTATATTTAAAATATCTCTTCGGGAAATTAAAATTTTTAACTTCTATTTTTTGCGCACACTTCAGAAATATTTTGAGAACTAAGAAAAAAGATCTTTTAGGAAGTAAAGATGAAAATAAGGAATTTTGCTTAGTGGCCACTGGCCGGTAAGTTGATTTTTTTTAGTAGCCAGTTACTGGCTAGTGAGAATAATTTCTTTAGTCGCCAGTAAGTACATTTATGTCACTGAATATTTAATTTAAAAATACATAAGTTTAGAGAAAATAAGTAATTTATATAATAAATAAAAATATTTTAATTCATTTTGTTTTGAATAAACTTGACACTAATTTCCAATCTATTTAAAATTTTAAATTAAGTTAACAGCAAAGTTATATGTAACATGCTTATATAGCTAACTACATAAGTCCACTATACTTAGGTACTTTTCAAAATTAAAAAAAAAAATCTGAAATTTACAGCAAATTTTCTGAAATGTAAAGGAGGGGGGGGCTGAGGTGGTCTCTCCTGGGACTAATTGTGCATTTTTTACATGATCAAAATTCGCGTTTTTCCGCGATCTATTGGCGATGGTTTTGTTTTTCCACAATCCTTTGACAAAATGTGCGTTTTTTCGCGATCCTTTTGACAAAATTCGCATTTTTTCGTAATTTTTTGATGAAATTCGCGTTTTTTCGCGATCTATTGACGATATTTTGCGTTTCTTCCGCGATCCATTGACGATATTTTGCGCTGGTCCCCGATGTATTGACGATATTCTACATTTTTCTCGCGATTCTTTGACGAAATTCGGATTTTTTAGCGATCCTTTGACGAAATACAGGTTTTTCTACGATCCTTTGACGAAATGTGCGGTTTTTTCGCGATCTTTTAACAAAATTCTCGTTTTTTGCGCTTCCTTGACGAAATTAGCGTTTTTTTTCACGATCTATTGACGATATTTGCGTTTTTTTCGGAATCTATTGACGATATTTGTGTGTTTTTTCGCGATCAATTGACGATATGTGCGTTTTTTCGCGATCAATTGACGATATGTGCGTTTTTTCGCGATCAATTGACGATATGTGCGTTTTTTCGCGATCAATTGACGATATTTGCGTTTTTTCCGCGATCATTCGGCGAAATTTACGTTTTTTCCCGTAATCTTTTGACGAAATGTGCGTTTTTACGCGCTCTTTTGATGAAATTCGCGGTTTTTTTCGCGATTCTTTGACGAATTTCGCGTTTGTTTTCCACGATCTATTGACGATATTTGCGTTTCTTCCACGATTCATTCACGATATCTGCGTTTTTTCCGCGATCCCTTGACGAAATTCGCTTTTTTCGCGATCTATTGGCGATATTTGGGTATTTTCGCAATCATTTGACAAAATTTCGCGGTTTTTTTCCCGCGATTCTTTGACGAAATCCCTTTGAAAAATCCTGCATTTGGCCGGTACTTTCCATATTTTTAGTCGCCAGTTTTTCACGTTTAGTCGCCGAGTGGCGACTGGCGAGTGCTTATTTTCATCTTTATTAGGAAGTATAGACTTAATTTTATAGGAAGCTTTAAAATCTTACTCACAGTTCGCCCGCTTTTAACACACAAAATATTAAATTCAGCATAGATTTTAGAAATATTTTCAAAACTAGGAAAAAAGGACATCCTTTATGAAGAGTACACAGAAAAGACATGTCAAAAATATGAATTTCCCGAGTAGATATTTTAAATATTCGAATGCATCAAAAGTCCATAGACTTAACATTACGGAGGAGAATTCTGGGTGACCAGCTCCCTTAAGGGGATTCTTCACTTACTTGAAAATACCCGCTCCGTAATGCTAAACCAATGGGAGGTTGTTTTCGAATTTTTTGTTTAAATTTGAATATTTTTAAACGATTTTTTTTTTTCATAGGATAGCTGAGCTCAATGTTTAATATGATTCTTTTTTACCCGACTGAAAAGAAGGGTTATGTGTTTCACGCGTATCTGTGTATGTGGATTTCTTTATACCCTCGAAACATCCCAACGGCTGGATGAATTTTTATGAACGAGGTCTCTATCGATTTGTCTTAATCTTCCGATGGTTATAGGATAGGTTTTGTTTTTATAAATTCAAAATGACGGCCGTAAAATAAAAAATGGCGGTAGAGACGAAAAAAAAATTTACGCACCATATTGAGTGGCATATCATTGGATAGGTCTTTCAAAATGAAAATGATGTTTCATTGACCATTTTGTAGTCAGAAGCTCCGTTTAAATATTACACAACCTGGAAGTTGTGTACTTTGGATCGCTTCCTTTACTGTAACTCTAACCTTCATAATAGACATCTATAGCAGGGCCGAAACTAGGGATGCACCGAATAGTGATTTTGGCCGAATACCGAATATTCGGCCTACAGGTGAACCGAATGCCGAATATTCGGCTAGCTGAATAGTAACTGCTAGGCCGAATACCGAATATTCGGCCAGCCGAATAGTATCTATTTGGCCGAATACCGAATATTCGGCTTGTCGAATAATTTTATATTTCAAAGTTTAAAAGCATTAAAATGTTAAATTTTAAAACAATTTTACATACTAATATTTAAAACAGAAACTTTCATTTTGATAATCAAGAGCTTTTTTCAAGTAAACTTTATGCTGAAAAATCTGCTTTGAGTTATTTAAGAAGAGGATAGTTATAAAACCTTTTTAATTAATAAAATTTTAAATTTCATGGCTTCTTCTGTGAATTACAACAAATGAATAAAATTTTCTTAAATTCTA
Organism: Maratus speciosus; assembly: GCA_963932465.1. NCBI lineage: Eukaryota > Metazoa > Arthropoda > Arachnida > Araneae > Salticidae > Maratus > Maratus speciosus. The sequence goes on along the minus strand of OZ010796.1, from coordinate 487,309,466 downwards.
AAACACACATTTTAAAATCAAAGAGAAACTGTGAAAAAATTGGAAGACAATTTGTACAGGACCCTATATACAGGATATTATTTGTTTGTCAGGAAGAGACTAAAGTAAAAGTAAATAAATAATACTATCTATTCAAATTTTATATGGTGGCAACTCAGCAAGAATAACTCTCAAGCAAGGAAGTTTTTAAATGCATCCTAGATCGGTGTCTGGAGTGGGCGATCATTTTCAGATATTGTAAACATTGCTCTTAAAATAGCAAGAAACAGATTATTTACGGGACAATGTTCTGGAACTTGCATTTGTACATAACTAATTCCCATGAAAATCCTCGTGATTGGTTAATTTTTTTAAATAATACTTAACAAACAGGAAATAAATAATATAAAAACATTTTCTTTTATTTAAATATATGATTGTGTTTCTAATTATTCTGAATATTTTTATAAACTGACTGTTAAACGTAGAAGTGGTATGTTTTTAAAAATGTTTTAAAGTTTTTTTAAGTATTCGGTTGGGCCGAATATTTCGATATTCGACCAAACCGAATATTCGGCATGCCGAATAGTTTACTATTCGTCCAAGCCAAATATTCGGTATACCGAATAGTTTGATATTCGGCCAAACCGAATATTCGGTATCATGGCCGAAAAGGGCGAATACCGAATAGATACCGAAAATTCGGTGCATCCCTAGCCGAAACTAGCCTTTTTTGAACTCGGGGCAAACATGGACTTTGGCGTCCCCCCCCCCCCCTCTTTCGCAAAATATATTTACAAAGAGAATTTTGCTAATTTTCTAATAGCCGACTTATTTTAAAATTTAAAATATGTAATACTGAACTCCGTAATATACAATGGCGGATCCAAGGGGGAGGTCTCCCCCCCCCCCCGCCCTCTGAACACCAACAAAAATATTCTAAAGATCATTTTTTGATGAAATATACAGTAGAGTCCTGATTATCCGAGTCCCGCTTAACCGAGTTTCCGCTTTAACAGAGTTATTTTCTTCTGATGGACTGATGACTTCCATTATTATGAAACAGCCATTATAACTGAAGTGTTAGGTGAAGATGAGAGTTGCCGTAAAAAGTTAACTCTGATTTTCTGGTCAGAATGGGGGAAAAAAATGGCCATAATTACAAAAAAAAAAAAAAAAGAAAAGAATTATGGCCGTTTTTTTCCCATTCTGACCAAAAAATCAGAGTTCTAACTTTTTACGGCTGCTCTTTCGTCTTCACCTAACACTTCATTTATAATGGCTGTTTCATAATAATGGAAGCTATCAGTCCATCAGAAGAAAATGATCAGTTCCAAAGGTATATTCCTTCATTTGGCGCCCGGGGCATATGCCCCCTCGCCCCCCCCCACCCCCCTTAGTTTCGGCCCTGATCTATAGGCCTCATCAAAAGAGTGTTTGTAGATAGGAACTAATAATTAAACACAACTTAAAAGTCATCAATACAAGTAAATAATAATAAAAAAAAAAAGGTAAGTAATATAAAAAATAGTTTCATATTGATGAGAAATAATTAATTAGTTCGGCAGTCGGGTTTTTTGATTTTTTTAAATTTAATATATTATTACTTTTTCGATTTCAGTTGCAGTTTTTTTTTTTTTAAAGGTACTTTCAGTTTGGAAACAATTGAGCTCAGCTATCCTATGCAAAAAAATAAAAAAAAATCGTTTAAGATTATTCAAATTGAAACGAGAAATTCGAAAATAACCTGCCCATAGGATTAACATTACGGAGCGTGTGTTTTCAAGTAAGTGAAGAATCCCCTTAATAATGGAAATCGGGGAAGTCTGATAAAGATAGTCAAGGAAATCATGGAAAAATCAGGTAATTTCTTCTTTAAATTTCTGTAGACACCATGTTTAAAAGAGATATTAAACGAAACCCTCTGTGCGACCTGCGATCACACTTACCCTCTTGTTCCGTGTCAGTTTATTAAAAACTAGCCGCCCTTCGCGACCAGTTTGGTCTCCTTTAAAATTTATGTTTGGGAAAGCTTGCTAAGCTTTGTATCATGTTACTTTTATTCATAATTTAATTGACTTGGACTCCCTTAAATATAATTAATATAAACCCTTAAACTAATATTACTTTTTGTTGAATAAAATATCTCAATTTGTTGATTTTCTGTAAGCAAGTAAACCCTATGGGAATTTGGCGAAATATTAGAGATATCGCCAAGTTGGCGTCTATTTTTGGACGCCAATTTGGAGATATATCGCCACGTTGGCGACAAACTTGGCGGCATTTAGTGACAGAACAGGTCCCTTCCCCTACGGGACCCCCCCCCCCCCCCTTACAGGTATGCAGATGCATTAAAAGCTGCTCAATAACCAATGAGATGCGTTTTATTTGGGCGTTGCCATTAAACAATTAACAAATAATCGTGATTTCTGTGCCACGTACGATGGCGTAAATAAATATATATATATATATATATATATATGATAGCACAAAGTGTATAACGCTTCCGGGGTTGAACTCATCCGGATCCTACTTCGCTTTATCGTATTCCATTCGGCCATTTTTATTGAAAATTATTTTTTCGAATAAAACTTCATAAAAGTTACTTTTTAGAAAGATTATTCAAAGTAAATTAACATTTGAGAGATAACTTGCATTTAATTATGCATATATTCTGAGATAACTTCAGTTGAAATTAGTTTGGCCCTCTCGCTCCATAAGTAAACATTCGTTTGTATCGCATTCATGTGAACTTTAGTGCGTTGCTGGCGTCATCTATCGGTAGTTAAAATAAAAAAGTTTCTTTTAAAATTCTTTGAACTCTGAAGACTGGGGGGGGTGGGGGAATGACTAGTATTTCTTATAAAATATAATTAGACTATCAGGGATACTTAATGCCGTGTAGTATATATATATATATATATATATATATATATATATATATATATATATATATATATATATATATATATATTTAAACATTATTGACCACCATCAATAATTGTGATAGCATGATGTATCAATGGAAATAAAATTTTTCATTTTTGTATTTTGTAGGGAAAATAAATTTATAATTTAATAAAAGAATTTGAGAAAAAAAAATCTGTTAATGTAATTAATAGTTCAGGGATGCCGCGGACGCGCTATAGCGCGTAAATTACGCGAAAAATCGGAGACGGGACGCAAAAAAATAGCTCTTACGCGTCCCGTGGGACGCGTAATTTCGTCAAAAAATCGCGGGAAAAAGCCGATTTTCGTCAAAGAATCGTGAAAAAAGCGCAAATCTCATCAAAATATCGCGCAAAAACAGCGATTTTCGTAAAAGGACCGTGAAAAAGTAGCGTATTTCGTCAAATGATCACGAAAAAAAAGCTAATTTCGTCACAAAATTGCGTAAATAAGCGCAAATTTCATCAAAATGTTGCGAAAAAACGCGATTTTCGTAAAAGGGCCGCGACAAATTAGCGTATTTCGTTAAAAAATCGCGAAAAAATAATGGATTTCGTCAAAAAATCGCGAAAAAAGCCGAATTTTGTCAAATGATCGCGAAAAAAGAGCAAATTTCATCAAAATATCGCGTAAAAAAGCCGATTTTCGTCAAAGGATCGCGAAAAAAGCACAAATTTCATCAAAATATCGCGAAAAAAACGCTATTTTCGTAAAAGGGCTGAGACAAAATAGTGTATTTCGTCGAAATATTGCGAAAAATAGCGAATTTCGTCAAAAAATCGCAGAATACAGCCGAATTTTGTCAAAGTATCGTGGAAAAAACACGATTTTCGTGACAGGCTCGCGAAAAAATAGCGAATTTCGACAAAAGGATCGCGGAAAAAACGCGAATTTCGTCAAAGTAACGCGGAAAAAACTTGAATTTAGTCAAAGCTCCAAAAAAGATGTGCAAACTAAACTTATAGGTAGAAAATTCATAAAATGGGATTTAATTTTTTTTTAATAAGATTCCTAAAAATACAGCATGATTTCAGTGTACTTTGATAATGTATTCATGTATTCAGTAGGTGGACCAGTGAAAATCCCCACCCCCCCCTCCTTCTTACTGCATTGAAATGTCTCCCGCCTTCAGAACATTTAGGATTTGATGCTTATTAATGATTTAGATGTAAATTTCCCTTCCAAGGAAAATGTCTGATTCCAACACAGATCCATGCCGACAAATAATTCAATGGGAAGTATAATGAAAGCACCCATTCATTCAACAAAAAGTACATCTTTACTTAACATAAGTATTCTTTTTTTCAGCAAAAATATCTTTTTCAATAAACCCGTCTTGCCCCTTTTTAAAAGAAATGCGAACGTTAGTGATACTTGTTATAAGTTGAACTTGGTATCTTCTATTCTTAAATAAACATTATTTTACAATTAAAATTGTATTTTGCATTTTTACTTTTAAAAAAGTAAAGAAAATTTCTCTTAATATTTTTAAAAAATATCTTATTTGATTGCAAATAATACTGGTTTTAATTCATTATTTAATTATTATTAAAACAGTGATTAATGCATTTCATTTATCTTTTCCAAATAAACAAGTTTCATTTATTCCTTTAAAATATAAATTATTATTGATGGGGACCCGCTTTTGTAAAAAAGGGACCCACATTTTTGGAAATCCTGGGTCCCGGGGACCCAGGTTTTTTCAAGTACAGTGGCATCACTGATAGTTGCAATTTACTTAAGTGATAAAGGATCATTTTTAATGATCAAAATTTATTATAGCGGTTTCTTTATGCATGTTTAAAAAAAAAAATCAGGATTTAATCTGAGTTAAACTTTTTAAAATTTAAGATATCTAATTATTATTTTGGCCTCAGGTATCGGCAATTAATCCGTGAAAGACTCCTATTTATTTATTTTTTTTTTCTGATTTGTAAGAAATTGAAGGTTTATTGATTTTTTTAAAGCAATTAACTAAGACGAAAGTTAATTGACAATATATTTTGAAATAGCATTATTAGTTCTAATTTGCATATTTTTTGTGAAGTGGTTCTTTAAATTTTGAGAGTTTCTTTCTTGCAAATTAAGTTTCAATTACAAATGGGCTGTTTTTATAACTATTTTACTCAAACATGATCCTATTAGTCAGATAAGATAAAATTTATTACTTCATAATTTTTTTTATAATGCAATGCTGTATCATTGTTTTGAAAATGCAAACACGTCATTCTGATGGGCTATCTTCTAGTATATATATATATATATATATAGATACCTGCAATGTTTAAGCATTTGTTAATGAAAAATACTTTGGGAATATGTCAAATTAGCGACTTCAGATTTGATAAATGACCTTTTCTGTAAACAAATATTTACTGTTTTGATACTCAAATTCACATAAACACTAGTCACAATTCAAAATTTGGCCACAAATAACTTGAGTGTAACACAGAGAAAAGCTCCGATATTTCAATTACATGTTTACTTATTTAAGTACTCAGCATTTTCTTATACTTCTTATAACAATATTTTCCCTTCTTTCTGTTTTTTTTTTCCATTAAATTTTTTTTTACTGAAAACTTATTTACTTGGTTAATGTCATAAAGAATTTATCAAAAATTGTACATGAGTTTAATTTATTTAATAGACCGGTAGCCGGCAGCACAGACAATCACTTCATCGAGTTCACGGGTGAAATTTTAGGATTAGTTAAATCTTCATTCGCATATTAAAACGCAATCTGTCTGCCATGTCATATCGTTGGAAAACACCTCAAAACCCGATTTTAGCGGCTGACTCGTAGATTTACCATTATGTTTTCCTGCTCCCAGTCCGCCATGTTTTCATACCTTTGGGTGCAGGAAACCTACGAGTCAGCCGCTAAAATCGTGTTTTCCGGTATTTTCCACCAAGATATGACTTGGCAGACCGATTGCGCTTTAATATACGAATCAAGATTAGATAAATCTTGAAATTTCATCCGTGAACTCGATGAGGTGATTGCCTGTACTGCCGGCTCCCGGTCTATAATTGATAATTACATGACAAAGCATTTAATTTAAATAATATAGTTGGATGGCCATCTTTCTTTAATAAAACTTACATCATCTGGTTATTAAAATAAATAAATACAAATACTCAATTTTCCAGCTCGAAAGAAAACACTTCATTGATTGAAATTGAATGAAATGAATTATCTGAAATCAGAATAGAATATTCTGAAAAAAGTGGGTTTCGAATCTATTGCTCTTATAATTTCGATCTTTGAATAATTTATTATTTTTTTTTAATATATAACTATATTATCTTTGAATTATTATTGATGGTACTTATCTATGAAGAGGGATCTTTCACGTGAAGACCTTCTTTTGTCTTTTAATACTATTCATGTTAAACGACTGTTGTTATTTTAATGCAAATTAGTAATAATTGGTTATTGTATTACACAACAAATGTAAAGTTAAAAATATTTTTTATTCTTAACTTAGCAAATCTGCAGATCAATAGCCTCAACTTCAGTTCGGCATGTCATTCTTTTTAAGCTCACTTTTCATAATATTTAATATCGTGCAATCCGCCATTTAAATTTGTTATGTATAAAAGGTATATAAAATATAAATTTCAGATTCTTCAAAGCTTTCAGAAATCAGATTAAAACAGGCTTTATGAAATGTGAAGCTAAAAAGTTGCTTCGTAATTTTTTTTTTTTTTTTTATATATAAACATGAACAACACAGTGCAAAGATAACACGACGCCTAGTAAAAATGGCAGATGAGGTTGCAGTTAATTCTGGCATTTTTCGTTGCCGTTCGGAAAACTTTGGTTTAAAAAAAAAAAAAAACCTGCACTTACCTAAACTCTACACTTGAGCGCTAGATACAAGTATGTTCCTACTTGTGCGATATGCTACTACAATAACATATGCCTTCGGTTTAATGTCAATAAAACATTGTTTAAAAACAATACTTAATATATAATAGATCTTTATTTATATACCACATTCCAAAACGACATAATGGTACTTAGTAAGACAATAAATAACGATACTTAACTTAGTATGTAAACAGTAATTTACAATGCCCTTTTTATTAGGATTTTATTATAGAATATAAAAATATCAAGTTTTCCAATCATACCCTTAAATTAAACGCATTATAAATTTTATCCCCCCCCCCCAAATGAAAATTTTCTGTGGAGTTGCCCTATATATGTGTGTGAGCATGTTGTATATGTGTATATATAGATGCTTATATATTGTATGGATATATATATAAAAGGGGGTATCATGCATGTAACATCATAAATTTTTCATTAATATTTCACACATTGGCACATAATACAAGGCTATATTTTACTATCTCAAAATAATCCATTGTTTTTTAAATATTATTTATATACTCTTTTTTATTTTATAGTATTTTTTTAAATGATTAATTTAATCAATGTCTTTTTATTTATTTTATATTTACTCAGTACTTATTAAGTTTATTCCTATTTTTTCATTATACTGTAAATAAATGTTAATTTAAGTCATTTCTTGATTCCTTCAATTTACTGCTGCCATCTATGCCCATAGAAAAGAATGAAATAAACATTTTTGTTAAAAATCTAGTTAAAATATAATTTTCCACTTTCACACTAGATGGCAGCAATGTTTTGGTTTTCGGCCACATGTTTTAATAGTCTTAAATCTGATTGTATCCTCACATGTAATAATATTGTAGGTCAACTTCCTGAAGTTTTGGATTTGTCTATAATTGAGGTATTGTGTTCTAATTTTCAATTTTTTCTTGTGTGAGGTGTATCTTTCTTTAGATCTCTTGGGGTTTATCATTTTTGATGCGCTATTAGGAGCTAAATTTTGTCATTTTAGGCTTAATGCGACAAAATGGGATGAAATAATGCTTCACTATGAATTAACCTGCAAGCTCCTCTGATGATTCTGTGGGTTATTCATAGTTTCTTATTCTACATACTGGTTTCCTATGTTCATATCTTGTTCATCTTTAGAATTTTACCAATTTGTTAATATATTTATGATTTCATCTCTACACACACACACACACACAGTAAAACCTGTTTCGAACGAAATCTCAAAGGACCTATTTAGTATTTCGTTTTAGACAGGTTGCCGTCTTAGAAGGTGTGATTAATTCTACAATATTTTTTTAACAGTACTAATGTTTAAGGAAGGTACAGTTTTCAGAGGTTTTGCTATATTTATACATAAGCATATACATGTATATATTTGTTATATGTACAGTAAAACCTAATCAAAACAGAATCTGCCTATAACAGAATCCTGTCTTGAATAGAAACTTTTCATTATCCCGATGGAAGGATTATCATACAATTTCACCGACAAAGACCAAAATTTCTCTAAAACGAAATATTTTTCCAATTACTTGCGATTGCTTTTTCAGAATTTCTACTGTATATAAATAGTTTAACCTGGGTAAATTGCACCCAGGGCCGTACAGAGAGACCGCAGTAGTAATTTGAATTCGGGGCATCGGAAACATTTCACAGTCCCAACGAATGGAATACCTTGAAATTATACCTGCTAAGACCAAAAAGCTGTCGAAGACTGTTTTTACCCGACTGCCAAGAAGGGTTATGTGTTTCACGCGTATCTGGGTATGTGGATTTCTTTATACCCTCGAAACATCCCAACGGCTGAATGGATTTAATGAATGAGGTATCTATCGATCCGTCTTAACCGTCCAATGGTTACAGGCTAGGTTTTGTTTTTATCAATTCAAAATATGGGCCGTAAAATACAAAATGGCGATAGAGACAAAAAAATACGCACCATATTTAGTGGCACATCATTGGATAGGTCTTTCAAAATGAAGGCGATGTTTTATTGACTATTTTACAGTCAGAAGCTCCGTTTAAATATTACACAACCTGGAAGTTGTGTAAGTAGGATCTCTAGCTTTACTGCAACTCTAACCTTCATAAACATCTATAGGTCTCATCAAAACAGTGTTTATAGATAGGAACTAACAATTAAACACAACTTAAAAGTCATCAGTACAAGTAAATAACAAAAAGGAGGTAAGTAATATGAAAAATAGTTTCACATTCATGAGAAATAATTAATTAGTTTGCTTTTTACGCAGTCAAGTTTTTTGATTTTTTTTAAATTTAATTTTTACTTGTTACAGGTCCTTTTCAATTCCGTCTTAGCAGTTTTACTGTCTTGTATCCATGATAAATTCTTTATTCAGGAGAGGGGGTGGGCAGGCGACCCACCCCCTGACCCTTAGCTGAGCCCTTCCAATAATTTTAAAAATTCCAAAAAGGGCTTACCCAACAACAACAATAATAATAAAACTTTTAGTCCCGGGCATTTAGACCCGTATTAAATCTAACCACATATCTAAGCCAGTTTTAATATATATATATATATATATACATTTTACAAGTTAGATTTCTGATATTAGATTCATTTATTGATCAGCAATCAAACAAAATGAATATAAGAACTACGTAATTATTGATCAGTTACATGTTACATTGAATGACCGATTCAAACTCCACCCATTTAAAGAAAACATCATTTGAATATCTGTAGCCTCCATGCAACATTCAGAGCCATCTATTGAGAAAAGATGTCTTCGACAAACAGCCTTAATCTGAAATAATATACTGAACTAACTTTTGAAAAATCGGGTCAACCTGAAGCCAACTTTCATGAATCTACACTCAGCCTGAAATCAACCCGAACCGAAAACAGAGTTAACTGGGCCAGCAACAGAAATAATTAACGGCGGAATGGGATACCCACGCTGTAACTTTTCAGAAAATTTGCTTTGAATTTCAGATTTTCTTTTTTTTTTTTTCATTAAGAATCGCCGCTGATTTTTAGATTACTATGTGTTCGCAAGACTGAAAATACACAATGGCAACATTATACAGTACAAAGCCTAAAGTTTGGAATCATCGGGACTTTACCAATTCCGAACTTTGGATTTTTCCGAATTTTGGGTCATCAAAAATATTGCTTTTTGAATGAAAAGAAAAATAAATTCCGCTACTCAAAAATGCAAAATTATGTTCATATATTAAAAATTGCATATAACATCTATTGATACTAAATTAAACTTTTTCATTAAATAAATCATAAGAAAATAAAAAATAAAACAAACATTTATTTAAGGGAACATACAATTTAAGCAACTTAATTAAATATTTCAGTTAATGTGGGCTGCTTTATAACTTAGGTTTCTCATTAAGAAGTATTTTTTTAGAACTACTAATATCTTTTGCATTGTTAGGTTTATTTATCTTCACTATTAAATTTTCCAATTCCTTAATAATAATAAGAGCCGAAGAACCTCTCCATGGGTTTAGCTCGAGACTGTCTTCCCCTGACAGGACAGGAATATTACGCATTGAGGGAGGAGAACGAAAAGAGGACACTGAAAGCTTGATATAAGTGTGGGAGGGAGAATTTTTGGAATCCTTTAAGCTTTGTGTATATTCGATCTACTAAAAAACAACTTTTCAAAAGTAAAAACAAAGCCAAGCAAAAAAAAAAAAAAAAAAAAAAAAAAAAAAGGAGGGGGGGGGGGGGAAAGTTGTGGCTAAAAAATAGTGTGATATCAAATTTCCAAGCTTATATTATGGTACTTATTTAACATTTTTTATTAAAAATTTACCATACGTAAGTCGAGTACCTAAGTATGCGTTCATAGAAAGCCTTTTCTCCTTTACTAAATACATCATAACGTGTTTCTGAAAATTAATTTTTTTTAAATTATGCATGATGGGCTTGGCGGCCATCTTTTCATATTTTACACAAATTTCTAAGCACACAAGTACATTGTTAAGATCGAAAATTCGAAATTGTTGCTAAAGCAACCATTTTATGCTTTTAATTTATGGAAATGAGTTCCTAGAAATTTGTGTCTTAAAATAAGGTTGAAGTAACTTCAGGTTTCATCTTATGATTCCTTTTTTTCGGAGGGGCTCAATTAATTAGTTAAAGCAGTAAAAATCATTTTTTTAGCAGTAAAAATCATTTTTTTTTTCAAAATAAGACTTTCTTAATTTATCTGTCTGTAACCAAAACTAGAAGTTCAAAATTCTTAATAATGTCTTAATTCTTAATAATATTATATAAAATTCTTAATAATATTACGAGCTTGTCTGCTTAGAAATTTGTGTAAAATATGGAAAGATGGCCGCCAAGCCCATCGTGCATAATTTAAAAAAAATTTTCAGAAACACGTTATGATGTATTTAGTAAAGGAGAAAAGGCTTTCTATGAACGCATACTTAGGTACTCGACTTACGTATGGTAAATTTTTAATAAAAAATGTTAAATAAGTACCATAATATAAGCTTGGAAATTTGATATCACACTATCTTTTAGCCACAACTCCCCCCCCCCCCTCTTTTTTTTTACTTTTGAAAAGTTGTTTTTTAGTAGATATCAGTTCTTTTTTTTTAAACAGATTATATATAACTGAAATAATTCTACTCGCTAAAATTAGTCCTTGTATAGCCTTTATAAGCAGAGAACAAACAAAATAGTATACATTTTGCTTACCTATCATTCATTTTTTAGAGTAATTAATAATTTAAAAGTAATGAAAGTCAATTTCTTCTTTCAAAGTATGTCTTTCTCAATTTATATCTCCTTAAAATTTTCTATGAAGGATGAAAATTTAGTAAAAATCAAATAGAGTCAAAATAAAATATATATTTACAGTTAGTCTGTCTGTTAATTGTTTGTTCTTTTTTTTTTTTTTTTTGCTGACAGTTTTGCAAAATAAATTTACCTTTACAAATACCTACGGATAATCCGAGAATGAAGCCCCGCAGGCAGCTAAAGAATCGAAGATCTGTCTAAAGAAGTAAATCAACAATTCTAGACATGATGATGAAACATTTTTGATAAAAAAATCTAAAAATTTAAAGATATAAACTGTACATATAACTCCATCTTCATTTAGATAGTGTTATAGAGAAGAAAGAATAAATATGTAATTTTACTCAAGTCTGTTTATCCATACCTATTTGCATAAATGTGAGAATATAATTTAGTATAAAAATTCCCGTAAATTGATTATCTTTAATAGTCTATTATTAAAGCCGCATAAACATTAGAATTAAATTTTTTCCAGTTAAAAATTGCCTGAAATCTATAGTTTTATCGTTAGTCAAATCTGTTTTATGTTTTTGTTTTTTTTAATACCCAGACACCTTTTCTAAACTCTGACAAAAGATCACAGAAATACTGAAGTTATCCAAATACTTATATCTTTCTATCGTATTTCTTTTTTTGAGGGGGGGATGAGGGGAGGAAGAGCGCTTAACAACTTCGTTTTGTTCTTAGAATTCTGAATTAATCATTGAAAAGATCTACCTACATAAGTCTTGTTGCAGAATTTTCATTAGCTAAGAGTTGCATGAACTTATACATCATGTGAATATATTAAATTACTTTTGTAAAATACTACATGGTAGACATTGATATTTTCAGAGCATTTGCCTACATTTTAAACTTAAGTCATTTACAACTATTCATTAATTTTCTATACGATTTAAAGAAGTCGTTGTTTCCATGGCAACTGTACCTTTCACTATTGCTTGTTTGTTTTATTGAACACATATATCAGATCACGACGGGATTCGAACCCGCCCCCACCTACGCTCTCAAGCGATTAGCAGCGTGGTGTCTTATCCACTCAGCCACGGTGGGCCACTATTGCTTTCTCTAATACTCAGATACTCAAATTTAACCAGCTGCGCTTAGAATCATGCTCATAACAGAGTACATTTATATGTAAGAGTGGTGACATATGCACAAGTCGTGTACTCATATTCAAGTTTTTGTCCAAAGTACAGTAACTCAGTTTTCAGTAATAGACGTGGAAGATTTCGATTAAACTAACCAGAAAAGTTAAAAAAAACATTGACTTTCTGATTTGATTTTATTCAAAATCTTCTTAACCAACCAAAGTTAATGTCCGGGATCCAGAATATTATTTCTCTGTTAGTAAATTTAGATTGACCAATCAGTAGCCTCCATCCTTGCAAACTTTTCGGTGTTTACTGCAAACATAAAAAAGTTTTCAAAAATGCAGGCTTCTGACTGATCAGTCTCACCTCGCTAGAAGCATAAAATCTATCTTGATCCCGGCCTATTCAACGATCTTTAAATATTCGAGAAAGCCTTGACACGCGTCAGGAAAATATCACACAAAGCAGGCAAAACAAAGAAGAAAAATCATTCATTGGCTGATTCATATCCACGAGCCAATGAATGATTTTGTTCATTTTCTTTCCCTGCTTTGTGTGATGTTTTCGTGACGCGTGTCAAGACTTTCTCAAATATCTAGGGGGCGTTGGTTTATTTCACCATCATGAAGCTATGAAAGGAGAGGAGCAGACATGTCATTCTTCCCGTGTGAAAAACTACATACCAAAAAAAGAGTTCTTTCCCCCTCGTCTGCCCTTTTCTCTCTTGATTTTGACCGGTAGCAGCCCATTTAGCAGTCTCCAGTGCAAGATGCCGCTATATATGGCGGACGCAAAGGAGAGGGTGTTCGCGTGACCAATGACATAATAGGCCAGTTCATGACGTTTTAAAGTCACACGGAGTTGTATCATCGTTACACGATGATTAGTACAAAGCGGTGCGCCGATTTTTTTTTTTGTGTCCATTGCCGTGTACAGATAATCAACACCGCGTGACGTGATGAGCTGGCCACACTTTAAGAATAGCCTCGAGGATAACGAGAAAGACAGGCTACCGCGGTAAGTCCGATTCTTCTTTTTTTACAGACAGCTGGAGTCATGTGATGCTCATTTCGCACATCTTCATTGGTGCATTCGAGCATCACGTGACTCCAGCGGTCCGTAAAAAAAGAAGAATCGGACACACCGCGGTAGCCTGTCTTTTTTCGTTAGCCTCGAACAGCCTAAAATGACGTCATCTATATCTACTTCGACGCAAACGAAAAAGACAGGCTACCGCTGTGCTACAGCGTCTAGAATATATAGTGTGGAAATCCAATCAGTCGATTACAGCGATATCTGCAGGATATTTCCCAAAACTCCAAGACAATTTAGTCTAGATGCTGTAACATTTTTACGTTTTATTAACATACATCTGACCTGTGTGCTTGGCGTCAAACCCGCTGTAATAATACGATGTTTACTTTGAAATTTGAAAATATATCGCAGATGTCGCTGCGATCATCTCTCTGGATTTCAGCGTCAGTGCACATTTAAGGGATACACTTTTTAGCGGTTCTTGGATAACAAATTTCCACATTATGTATTCTAGACGCTGTAGCGGTGCATTACACATGTCTCTTTCTTCTCTAAAAAATATCCTTCAGATGTCGATGCAAATGACTGTTTGGAATTCGACATTGTTGTATATTTAAGGGATTCAATACTTCCGCTCCTTTTTACGTATTGCTGGGATAGTCGATTTCTACAACATATAATCTAGACGCTATAACGGAGCTATAGTTTCTAGAAGAAATAGTTTAAAAATCGGCTTATTAAAAAGATGCTAAAAAATTGTATCCCATAAATGTTGAACGAGGCTGAACAACGAATGTTGATTACAGCGACATATGGTAATTCCAACGTAACTATTTCAAAAGAAAACCTTTCGCTCAGAGAAGATCTAGAAAATGTTGCTCCTATCGACATTTGTCATTCAGTATTTTTCAATATTTATGGGATTCAATTTTTAGCACTTTTTAAAGCATTACTGGAATAGCCGGTTTCCACACTATGACCGTGATCTAGGTAGATTTTTCTCGGTTATCATAACTACAGCGCCTAGAAGATACAGTGTGGAAAACAGCTACAAAATAGTGCTAAAAAATTGAATCCCATAAATGTACAACGATGCTGAATAACAAGATGTCGATCGTAGCGCCATCGTAGTGATTTAAAAACGATAGTCATTCTAAAAGAGACTCTTTAACCTATTTCACGCCATTCCTTAACTAAATTAGCTTATAACAGACTAAAATATCTTATATTTATAGTTTCCGATATTTAACATTCTATAATTTTTGAAAACACAGGGTTTATATTGAAAAGAGTTACGAGATGGCGCTCGTATCAGCATATTGCCGCTGAGCATTGTTGGAGATTTATGGGATACAAGTTTTTAGCACTTTTTATTAAAGCATTATAGGAATAGCCGTTTTCCACTCTGTATCTTCTAGGCGCTGTAATCATAACGAGATTGACCAATCAGAAGCCAGAATTTTTGCTGACTTTTCACTGTTTGCAAAAATGTACCTGGTTCCCGGCCTATATTTCTAGACGCTATATACTGAGCTCAGGAATAGTACAGAAAGCAAACTCCGTATTTTGATACATCAAGGCCGGGGTTACAGCGCCTAGAAGATACAGTGTGGAGAACGGCTATTCCTATAATGCTTTAAAAAGTGCTAAAAACTTGTATCCCATAAATCTCCAACAATGCTCAGCGGCAATATGCTTATACGAGCGCCATCTCGTAACTCTTTTCAATATAAACCCTGTGTTTTCAAAAATTATAGAATGTTAAATATCGGAAACTATAAATATAAGATATTTTAGTCTGTTATAAGCTAATTTAGTTAAGGAATGACGTGAAATAGGTTAAAGAGTCTCTTTTAGAATGACTATCGTTTTTAAATCACTACGATGGCGCTACAATCGACATCTTGTTATTCAGCATCGTTGTACATTTATGGGATTCAATTTTTTAGCACTATTTTGTAGCCGTTTTCCACACTTTATCTTCTAGGCGCTGTACCGGGATCTAATGGAGGATATTCCATCTACGTTTTGATCACGTGATAAAGGTAAAAACTTCTAGCGTAAAGAAGGGAAGGCTCCGTAGACGTGTAATATAAATCCCCGCTAGCTAATGAAACAGTTCATGAGGAAAAGCAGTAGTATCTTCCCTTTTTATCAGTTAGAAGTTTCTTAGGTAAATTACCGGTATCACGTGACTTTTTTCAGCCTCGGACCCAGATTTGGAATAGCCTCCATTAGGAACAAGTGTGTCTCTATACCGAAGTAGCGACATACGGCCAATAAATGCTTATTGGTAAAAGGGATAAAAACAAATCGTTAAAGTTCTTTGCGAGCATGCCATTATCGTCAGGCTAATGCATGTTGAATTATTTCCCTAGTCTAATAGAGTTCGTCCATGCGCGTATCTTCTAATGGAGGATATTCCAAATATTGTTTCGAGGGTGAAAAAGTCACGTAGTACCGGTAATTTACCCAAAGAATTTCTAACTGATAAGAAGGGAAACAGGAAACTACACTGTAAAAAATATCGTGAAAAATTACCTCTGTTCTTAAAGGTTCTCTATTTTCTGACCTATGAGAACGCTACATAAACGCCTATGAAGAGTTCTCATTGGTCAGAATACAGATAGCCTTTAAAAACAGAGGTAATTTTTCACGATATTTTTAACAGTGTACTACTGCTTTCTCCCATGAACTATTTCATTGGCTAGCGGGGATTTACATTACGTAGACGGAACCTTCCCTTCTTTACGCTAGACGTTCTTGCCTTGATTATGCGATCATAACGTAGATTGAATATCCTCTATTCAAGAAAGCGGATTGCCGTACTTTCGACAAAGTTGAAATGAGCATGCCTCCTGTGCATATATCACCACTCTTATGTATAAAGATTCTCTGTTATGGTGTTGTTTCTGATACAGCGCCTAGAATGCCTAGTGTGGAAATATGCTATTCAAACAGTTCTAAAAATTTGTATCCTTTAAAGGTGCGACGATACTGCTAAAATTTCAAGTGTCGATCGCAGCGACATCTGCGGGATTTTCGTATTACTATTATTACATTGTATAGACTAGCAATTTCTTGCAGTTGTAGAAAATATCCTGCAGATGTCGCTGCGATCTGCATATTGCAGCAGTATCATTGCACATTTAAGTGATACAATGTTTTAGCGCTTTTTTAAGTATTACAGGGTTAGCCGATTTCAACACTATATATTCTAGGCGCTATAGTTTCTGAGCGCTGTTGGTTAAATTTCGATATTTGTGTTTTAGAGTGAGCAATAGCGAAAAGTAATAAAACTATTGAAACAACAACTTCTTTAATATTGAAATGTATTATTATAGCAAAGGAGTTCAGGATCAATGCCTTAAATAGTTTCGAATATGCACTGTACTTATGACATCAATACCCTTCCTGGATGTGGAAATGCAAAATTGTGTTCAACATAATTGGCCGCAATCTAGATAGATTTTTCGCTGTTAGCGAAACGAGATTCATCAATCAGAAGCCTGCACTTTTGCGAACTTTTCGCTATTTGCAGCAATGCAGGCTATTGATTGGTGAATCTCGTTTCGCTAACGGCAAAAAATCTATGTGGATCCTGGCCTAGATCTCTACAAACATTGCACTTCATCCATGGTTATTTAGTTATTTAAGCTATGAGGTATTCGCTACGGCTTTTGCCGGCATGACCTCAAATGATCTCAAAATGGCGTTACTTCCTTGGAACAACCTTCCTCCATGAGGAAAAAAGGCAGAACCTCTTCATCCATGGCACTAAAAAAAATGACTCAAAACTTTCATGACATAGGCCGGGATCCAAAAACAGTAAATATTCTCAAACATGCAGGCTTCTGATTGGTCAAACTCATTTCGCTAACAGCGAAAAATGTATCTGAATCTTAGCCGTAGTTTTCTTCGATGAAATCAATGCAAAAGGATAATATAAAAGAAAAGTATAAGATTTCTAAAATGTTTTGGCGGGTTTATCACTATTTGGCATAATTTGTAAACTTTAGAATTAAGTTTTTCGATAATTAAGAATAGAAAATTTATGTTTTTAAAGCTAAAATTTATAAAAGCACGTAGATTGAGTAAATATCTGTCCAAAAATTCAATCCTTACTTTTTTCTGTCCATTATTTAAGTCTCTACCTCGATTGAAACATAAGGTGTGACGAAGAAAAGAAATCTGTCATTTTCAGTATCTCGACGTTATTTAAAAAAATCTATATCTCTGTTTATAATTAATTTATGAGGATGCATTTGATCTCAAATTGAAGATCTTCTTGATTAGGTCCTTCTGGTTTTGGTTTTATTTTTCTGCGATGTTTGGTTCTTTTGATATGGGAAATTTTACACTGCCATGTTTGGTCGATTTAACATGGAGAAGTTGCCTACAGTATAATAAGCAGTTACGGTGTCTTGCGTTTTATTCTTGGCGTTTGTTTGTTTGGCGAGGTTAGCATTTTTTTTTTTTCCAGCTTTGCTTCGCAGAACGACCGTCCTGCTTGATAGGGGCAGAAAAAAAAACAGAGGAATATCCGATGTGATTTTTGTTTCAACAATTTTGTTTATTCCCCTCCCCCCTTGAATATTACCGCTGGAAATTCCGAACTTTGGGTGTCCGAACTAAAGACTTTGTACTGTACTGATCATTTAGGCTCTGACTTTTCACCATTCAAATAAAGAGCCATTAAAAATTAATGTAGTTTAGAATAAAAAAAAAAAATAACTTTTGAAGCTGTATAATAAAATGTAGATATTTGAAAATATTTCTCTAATTTATTAAAGTGGTTCTCAAGTTAATTTAAAGGAGGTACTTTGACACATTTCTGAATACATTTTTATTCGGAAATGCTTAAAATTGGCAGGTGTTCTTTTAGAGTAACTATGTAATCGAGTGGCGTTTTCGAATTTTTCATAAAGGCAAAATATCTTTTGGAATATAGTCAAAGTTAGAGTTTTGAATCTAAATTCTGGGCGCGAGAGCACAGGAAAGGAGAAAACATGTCATGTGACAATCGGTTATAACTCGATAAGTAATTTATTTATCAAAAAATGGAAAACTATTTGATTCCACGTCGCTTCAGTAGTCAGTTAATTTTTATGCCTTTATAATTTAAAATGAGTCTGAAATTTTTCCGTTGTTCGGCAGGAAATTTAAGAGAAACACGTTAAGGTATATTTCCACATTATCACTATTACTATTTTACAAAACACATTGCTTGCTAGACACATCCTGGAAACAATTATCTCGCTCCGGCCTAGATCGACTATGTAGAAATTACATGTAATCCTGATCCCGATCCGGTTTGAGTCTGCTGAAAAAAATTAAGCCCATATTTAGACATGATGTAACTGTTTGATGCCGATCTCTACGCCGGACGTGTTACAGTTGTGGAAAAAAAAAAAGTAAACATCCCCTATTAACTCTTCAACAAATCATTGTAGAAGAAAGTTACTGGTACCGAACAATTGGAAATAAAGTCTACTTTTAAATGATGTATATACAGGGTCGTACTGGCATAACTGAGAGGGCGGTGGCAAAGTGGATAAAAAGGGCGCCGATTGCCTTACAAAAAGGCGCAAATGCTCATATATATATATATATATATATATACACAGTGAAACCTCCATGTGCGACCACCTCCCTGAACGATCATTTTTGCATGGAACGAAATTTATTCCCATAGGCTCAATACTAATTTTACCTCCATTCAGAGACCATCCCAGTTGAACTCCTTCCATGAGCGACCCATTTCTTTGAAGAAAACGAAACAAATTCCATTTTTTCCTGGTCGCTTGAAGAAGGTTTTATTAGAAAAATAATTCCAGAGAGCGCATTAGTCATCAAACTTCTAAACTAAGTTTATATATTTCTTTTATTCCGGTAAATTTTAACTGTTTAAACTTCTTTGTGCCTTTTCAGGCAATGAATTTAACTCTGATGACAAATTAAGAATGACGGTTCATAAACTACCCTGCCCTATTCTGTCTGGAAACTTTCAAGGAAATAGATAAATGAATAAAAAAGGCATTATTTGTTCCCATCCCCCCCCCCCCCCCCCCAAAAAAAAAAAAAAAAATTGCATTTATTTACTGAACATTGAAAGGACTTAGAAATAAAAGTTATCAAAGATAAAACCGTAAAATCAAAGCAAACGTCAATGTATTCATTTTTTACACTCTGCAGTAATTAACTTTTGTTTTGATACTTTTTTTTCCTAATGTGAAAAATAAATTTTAGTAACATTGTTACCTTTTTTCAACAATTAAACTCTAGATTTAAACATGTCCTCCCTTAAGGGACCACCTCTTGGAGCGACCAATTTTTATTTGAACGGAATGTGGTCGCTTTAGAGAGGTTTTACTGTATGTGTGTGTGTGTATATATATATATATATATATATATATATATATATATATACATACATACACACATACATACTATATAAATTATGTATAAAAAATTTATTTAAAAATATATTGCTATAGCGAAAACTTTATTCCTAAAATAATTATGACACCTAAATTAGTATTTTATACTATAGAAATGTAATGCGCACAAAAATAGTTCCCGCAAAACATTGCACTTCTGACGTTAGATCAGTGTTGCCAACTTAGAGGTATTTGTTTTCCACCACACTTTTCTAAAAAAGCTATCTATTTTCGAATTCTGCTCACCTTATCTAATGAGTTAATTCAAACTTTACCCCGGATACCCGAATAACAATCTCCATACAATTATCTCCAAATGGAAAATAAAATATTAAAATAAAACAAACAAAAGTGATTTCGTTGGGTCAAAACACAAAAGTGCAAAATATTATTTTATACAATTCAATAATATTTTATATAATACAATCTCTAGGATACAAATACTAATTATGTAAAAATTTTCAGAAAAGTTATTTTCGTTCGGGGAAAGAATGACGTCTATTTTACGTGAATTATTTTTAAAAATTGTAGTAATTTTTTATTTTAGGTAGCTTTCATTACAAAAAGCTACCTATTGCAGCCGTTCGGAGGAAAGCGATTTCAAAAAATTTTGGTATATTTTCATCGATCATGACCCCCAGACCCCGAAACCACCCTCCGTTCAAAAGTTGATATATATATATATATATCTGATCTTTGTCACACTGTAATTCTCGTATTTATGAACCGATTTGGATGTAATTCGGTATGTACATAGTACATACTAATGTCTCGACCGAGTTCGTTGGCCAGCTTCATCCGCCATTTTGTTTCAAAATGGCGGCCATTTAAAATTTTTTTAAAAATTTTAAATTTTAAATTTGGTACCAAAGAATTGAAAATGGAAAAATATTTTTTTTCTTATGTATTTGACCTTTATACAAAGATTCCGGAGCAGTTTTTGTTTCGTCTATATCTTAAAAAATGGCTGAGTTATAGCATTTTGAATTTCTAGCGTGGCTGACATTTTGAAACGTCCTGAATTCTGTCACGCGATAAAAGGCGTATTTATGAACCGATTTCGATGTAACTTCGTTTGTATATAGTGCATACCAATGTCTCGACCGAGTTCGTTGGCCAGCTTCATCCGCCATCTTGTTTCAAAATGGCGGCCATTTAAAAAATTTAAAAAAAATTAAAATTTAAAATGAGATACCAAAAAATTGGAAAATGAAAAAGATTTTTTTCGTATGTGTTTGACCTTAATACAAAGATTCCGGAACAGTTTTTGTTTCGTCTATATCTAAAAAAATGGCTGAGTTATAGCATTTTGAATTTCTATTGTGGCTGACATTTTAAAACGACCTGATTTTTGTCACGCGATAACAAGTGTATTTATGAACCGATTTGGATGTTACTTGGTCTGTACATAGTACATACCAATGTTTCGACCGAGTTCGTTGGCCAGCTTCATTCGCTATCTTGTTTCAAAAGGGTTGCCATTAAAAAATTAAATTTAAAATTTAAAATGAGGTATTAAAAAATTGGAAAATGAAAAAGATTTTTTTATGTGTTTTTCTTTGATACAAAGATTCCGGAGCAGTTTTTGTTTCTGAAAATTTGTTCTTTTGTTTATATCTTAAAAAATGGTTGAATTATAGTACTTTGAATTTCTAGTATGGCTAACATTTTGAAACGATCTTGTATTTGTCACGCGATAACACACGTATTCGCCTATTTCCATATAAGAAGGCATGTGGATAGTATACATCAACATCTCAGCCAAATATAAGTTACTTTAAATAAAAGCAGCTTCGATAAAGCTGACTAATTTCGAGAAATTCTCATTCATAATGATTTACTATTGATAAAAATTAGTATTGAATCTCCTATATTCGGTTTCCAATAATTGAGCTTCGTGTGTTTGAATAATAAAAGTTGGTTTTTTTAAAATAAGGAATTTGAAAGCTACCTCTTCCTCCCGGCACTGGCCGGAAGGACTTTTTTCAACATTAAAAAGATATCATAGAGAAGCGTTTGGTTTGAATCCTTCTATTTAAACAGTTAAATATCTATATATAGTCTGCAATTGCATGAAAGACAAATATTCTTTAATATTATTACTGCAGTCTTTGCTATTATTCAGTTTAGTTTGTAGTAACAAATAAATAATATTTCGGGAAATATTAAAAATGCCATTTAATTTTCATCTCCGATTTTTTTTTTTTCCTCAACAGTTATAAAGAGAAAATAACGAAATACATTAGACAAATTTTGTTGATTTCGCAAAAATTCAAACTGATAAACTCTCTTGTGAAAGAGGCACAATTAAAAAAAAATTAATATAAGTAATCTTACCTTATATTGTTTTTCCATGGACAATTCACAGTTCTTGTTATGCAAGATGCAACATCAGCATATCTGAGCTGTGATTGTCATGATATTTTATAATATTGTGTACTGTACACTATTTTTTAAAAAAGTACGAAGCACAAGCTTACGAAAAATGTTTAAGATTACACTAAAATAAGTAAATAACTCGAAACACAGGCAAATAATATAAAGACGGAGTGGTTCTTTAACACTGGATGGAACGAGACAAATGAAGCAGATTTCACATCAGGGGCACTTTATTTACACCGACTATCGGTTGAAAATTAGAAACACGTGCACTTCCAGTTTCTGTGGAGTGGACAATAGATGTCTGATATCGGTACTCTCTTTTCTTTGGAACATAATGCATTTAGGTTTCCTTTCAAATGAGCAAACTTACAAAGGCTGTGCCCAATAATGGAGTTGTTTCTGTTTTTCAAGGATCTTGTTCTTTTTACCGCGATTCCTCTGTGTAAGCAGGGCAAGGGGGGCGGGGGACAGAAAATCTTCGGAAAAGTAATAATTCTTTAAAAGTATTACGTTGAATATATTATTTTTAAAAGTAGTATTACTTCAATTTTATTGCATGATAAGTTTTGTTTTAAAGGTTTTCATTAAATTTCATTACAACTGCTGACTGATTTACGTGGCCGAAAACACCAGCTATTTTTTATTGCCCTCAGACACTTTGTAATCGAACTGTCTTTTATATTTTTCGAGAAAAGCAAAAGATCCTTCAGAAAATGCTGTCAAAGGTGGCGTTTTGAACCGAATTTCCGGACGCGACAGTCGGGGAAGAGGAAGAGAACTGCTGTCACGAGACAACAATCAATATTAACTCAAGATGTAATTAATTTAAAGAAAAGAATCGATTGTATTACAAATTACTCCAATAACCAAGCCTGAAAGTCTCATTCTTTTATATAGTGTTTGGCCAAATATTCAGTTTCATTTTCGTTTTCAGCCCAAAATCGGCGAAAGTACTGCCGAATATTCGGTATTACTATAACTGCCCCTCCCTAGCCTCTCCCAAACGGCACCTCCATCCAAAGAGCCGCACATACTATGTATTCACATACAAGGTGATAAATCTAGAAGATATTGCTAATATTGATTAAATTCGTTATTTTTAAATTAAATTATTTTTTAATAATTTTTATGTTTATAGCCCCTTATATTTAATTTTTATTTCAATCAAATTATTTTTTAATTAATAATTATTTACTGCCGTTTCTACGCAAATCATTATTCAGATAACATGCATATATGTATGTTTATGTTAATTACTTTGAAATTATTTTTAAAACAGTTTCGCTTTCGTTTTCGCTCGAAACTAGGAAGGTACCGAAATTCGGTTTCTGTCGAACACTATTTTTATGTTTGCAAATAAGCAGAAATTTTCGCATTATTGAACGTTAAAAAATATTTTTTTGAGAACATAACTTATAAATTTCGGAAAATCCAGTTTTTATTTTAGCAGCTTTATCAACGGAATTAAGACTTCTTTATGTGGCCAAAATTTGGAATAGACGATTGCATTTTTAAAAAGACGACCACAACACGATTACTTTAAAATAACTGAATTGTTTCACTTCTAATTTTGTCAGCTTTTTTTCTTATATAATTATGCAGTGCATTAAGGATTTTTTTTAAAATCATCAAAAATCAGTATTTTTCTACGATAAAAGTTGAATATTTCCACACTTTGTCTCGCCTAGTCACTAAAATAAGTCATATTTAATTAAAAATTACTGTTTGTTTTAATTTCAGATAACCCAAATTTAAACTACAATGGCCGCCGCAACTCACGCGCGCGCACACACACAAAACGCACCAGAAGAACGGCAATAGCTTCAAATATATTTGCATTTTTTAAAAGTAATATGTATCAAAATTATATTTAAGCATTGTATTAAAAATAAAAAGCAAAGTCAAAGAAAATAGAAATACTTAAGAGGGCTGGTCACTCAGCTTCGAAATTCTTCTCCGTAATGTTAAGTCTATGGACTTTTGATGCATTCATATATTTAAAATATCTTCTCGGGAAATTCACATTTTGAACATCTTTTTTCTGTGTACTCAAGATTTTAACACTTCACACACTCGTAAGATTTTAACACTTCATATAAAATTAAGTCTATACTTTAGAAATATTTTTTGTGGGAAAAAATTGAAAAGAAGAAGAATAACTCATTTTTTTCCTACCGCAATTAAGCTTATATGTGTTCATTATTTCGCAGTTATTTTTTACTCGATATCTTGAAAAGAAGAAATGTATCTAAAAAATGATAAGGTTTAACTGGAAAAGTTATTTTTCGTTTTCACCTTAATGGGAATTTTTAAAAATTTGATGTATGTATCAATGAAAATTATTTAATAATGTCGTCAAAAGTTTTGGGCAGCTAAAAAGATGTAAAACAATTAAGAATCCTCGACTGAAGAGGAATTTTGTGTAATACACCACTTGTTTTATTACACAAAACATTATAAAACTGCTATAACAGTTGCTTAATTCAATATTTTATTTTTCATTTTTAACGATTCATTCTTCGCAGATGCCTCTACTCCGAGCATGTGTCGTGTGCTAATTAGTATTTCATGGGAAAATACCTCCACACCCGATTTCTATTTTCTCCAGAAATCTCGGAATACGGTATAATTAATAAAAGTGTCACATCTGGTATTACTACAGAAACCATTGGGTTTCTATAGAACCCATATCTAGTTGAAACTCTGCCGAAATGGTAATTTGTCTTCTTAGGAACTCCCACGTTATTGACTAACAGCATTGAAAACTGAACACAAACACATTTGCACTTCTCCTTACTTATATTCATCCATTCTTTTGTAAAACGACTTTTACTATTTTAGTGGTTTATCTATTTATTTTAATTACATGTGTATTTTTCAATTTATAAATCGGGATGGTGTTTGAAGTTTAAAGAGGTTAAGCAGATCCGTTTTTTTTTTAAACGTTTTTAGATATTGGCATTTTCGGATGCTAAAAATGTAATCGAATTTCTAAATAGATATGAAAATTTAACGTTTTCTTCTTTCAAAAACAAAATTTACATAAGTTTCCATTGCGAAATCTTGTGAAGAATTAGTCTTGGCGGTCTAACTTATATTATCATTAAAAAATTATGGAATGCTCCAGTTTAGTAGAACCCATGTGTGTGTGTGGGGGGGGGGGGGGGAGGTGGGGGGAGGATTGCAATTACAAAATCACTATAGCAGTTTTTTGAAAGTTATTTTTGCAGAGGCGCTGAAAAAAATCTGACTCAAGTGACCAAGGGCGCCATGATTACAAAAACACAATATTAGTTTTTTCAAAGTTATTTTTACAGAGGCGCTGAAAAAAAAAAACCTTACCAAGGGCGCCATGATTACAAAAGCATGATATTAGTTTTTTGGAAATTAATTTTACAGGGGCGCTGAAAAAATGAACAAAGGGCGCCATGATTACAAAAATACGATATTAATTTTTTTAAACTTACTTTTACAGAGGCGCTGAAAAATATTTGATGAAGGGCGCCATGATTACAAAAACACGATATAGTTTTTTGAAATTTATTTTTACAGAGGCGCTGAAAAAAATCTGACCAAGTGTGCCATGATTATAAAAACACGATATTACTTTTTTTAAAGGCATTTTTACAGAGGCGCTTAAAAAAATCTGTCCAAAGGCGCCATGATTTCAAAAACACGATATAGTGTTTCCCCCAGAATAAAAAAGGGCAGGGTGCTCCTTCAAAAAAGGGCATTTCAGGTGAACAAAAAAGGGCACTTTAACCTAACAAAAAGGGCGCTTCAGCTGAACAAAAAGGGAACTTTTTTAAGAAAAAGGTTTTTGAAATTTTTGTTTTGATTGCTGTTTATTTGATTGTCACAAATTTCGTCAAAAGATCGCGGGAAAAGCGCGAATTTCGTCAAAATATTGCAGAAAAAGTGCAAATTTCGTCAAAAGATCATTGAAAAAGCGCAAATTTCGTCAAATGATCACGGAAAAGCGCAAATTTTGTCAAAAGATCGCGAAAAAACACGAATTTTGTCGAATGATCGCGCAAAAAGCTCGAATTTCGTCAAAAGATCGCGGAAAAACACGAATTTCGTCAAAAGATCGCGGAAAAACACGAATTTCGTCAAAAGATCGCTGAAAAAACGCGAATTTGGTCAAATATTTTCAGAAAAAGCGCGAATTTCGTCAAATAATTGCAGAAAAAACGCGAATTTTTGTCAAAGGATCGCAGAAAAATGCGAATTCCGTTAAAGGATAGCGCAAAAAACCCGAATTTCGTCGAAAGATCGATGAAAAAACGCGAATTTCGCCAAAGGATTGCGAGAAAAAACACAAATTTCTTCGAAAGACCGATGAAAAAACGCGAATTTTGTCTAAGGGCCACTGAAAACATCCATAATTAGCGCCGAGAGGAAATCATTCCCCGGCATTCCCCTCTGCTGTAACGTTTCAGAAAATTTACTATGAATTTCAATTTTTTTTTTTTTTTTTTTTTACTTAGAATCACCCTGATTTAGAATTTGGAATTTAGATTTTTATGCGGAAGGAACAGGGGAATTTTTGTTTCCAAGGTATGCTCATAGACTACTTTCTCAAAAACTCAATTTTTTTAATTTGTTTGGATCAGATTTTTAATCTGTGTAATATAATAATTGATTTGATATCAGAAACAATACTACAACCACATATATGGCGAAATTCAAGATTTTTTTCCACGATCGTTTTGCTAAATTCACGATTTTTTTCCACTATCGTTTCGCGAAATTCACAATGTTTCTACGATCATTTAGCGAAATACACGATTTTTTTCCACGATCGTTTTGCGAAATACACGACTTTTTTCCACGACTGTTTCGCGAAATACACGATTTTTTTTCACGACCGTTTCGCGAAATTCACGTTTTTTTCCTGCGATCGTTTCGGTTATTTCACAATTTTTTTCCACGATCGTTTAGCGAAAATCATGGTTTTTTAACGATTTTTTTCCACGACTATTTCGCAAAATTCACGATTGTTTACCAGGATCGTTTGTCGAAATTCACATTTTCCCCCCGCGTTCCTTTGATGAAATTAGGGTTTTTTGCTTCACTTGATTGCTGATTCTTTTTCTGTGACCGATTGATCAAATTGGCAATATTTTTTCGCGGCCGATCAACAGAATTAACGATCTTTGTTTGCGCAATCTTGACGAAGTTCGTGATAATTTTTATGCAATCTTTTGACGAAATTTGCGTTTTTTCTCCCTGATCGATGGATGAATTTAATTTTTCTTGCGATCGATTGACGATTTTTGTGATATTTTCCAGCAACTTATTGGGACATTTTGAGGTTTTTCTTTTGATCCCTTGAAGAATTTCGAGGGGGTTTCCCGCGATCGATTGACAATTTTCGCGGCTTTTTTACCGCAACTAACTGAAAGACTTCGTGATTCTTTTCCCGAGTTGATTAACATAATTGCCGATATTTTCCAGCTACCTATCAGCGAATTTTGTAGGTTTTTGTCCTTTGGATCGATTGGCTAATTTCCAGAGATTTTTTTCCCTCTATCGTGTACGAATTTCGTTATTTTTTCTCCTGCGAATGATTAACAAATTTCGCGATTTTTTTCCTGGATGCGATTTTTGAATTTCGCGATTTCTTTTCTTCCGACTGATTGATGACATTCGCGTTATTTTCTAGCAACTTTTAGGCAAATTTTGAGGTGGTTTTCTGGCGACCAATCGACTACTTTCGAGATTTTCCCCCCGTGACCTACTGGAGAATTTCGTGATTGTTTCCCTGTGATCGATTAACATAATTGGCAATATTTTCCTTCTACATATTAGGAAATTTTGCAGGCTTTATTCTTGGGACCGATTGGGTAAGTTCCGGGGCTTACTGGCGGAACTCACGGTTTTTCCTTCATGCTAACGTAAATGAATTACACGATTTTTTTCCGCGAACGATCGACAGATTTCGCGATTTTTTCCCCATGAGCGATTGGAGAATTTTTTTAGTTTCTCATGCGTTAGATTAACGAAATTCGCGATTTTTCCCGCGTCCGGCTGAAACAGTTGTTTTTCCGACCGACTGATGAATTTCACAATATTTTCCCGCGATTGACAGATTTTTTTTGCGATATTTTTGCGCGACCGACTGACGAATTTCACAATATTTTTTCACGATCGATAGACTAATTTTGCAATATTTTCCCGCGATCAATTCTAGAATTTCAGATCCATCGATCGATTGCAAATTTCCGGATTTTTTCGCGACGTATTGTTAAGATTCGTTAGTTGAAACATGCCGAGGGCAAAATTTGGCAAACCCAAAACGGGCAGGGCGCGTTTGCAGTTATATAAAAACGGGCAGGGCGCATTTACAGCTATAAAAAAACGGGCAGGGCGCTGCGCCCTCACGAAAACGCCTAGGGGAAACACTACGATAATAGCATTTTGAAAGGCTTTTTTACAGAGGCGCTGAAAAATCTCTGACCAAGGGTGCCATGATTACAAAAACACGATATCAATTTTTTGAAATTTATTTTTACAGAGGCGCTGAAAAAAATGACCAAGGGCGCCATGATTAGAAAAACACGATATTAGTTTTTGAAAATTTATTTTTACACAGGCGCTGAAATATATCTGACCAAGGGCGCCATGATTACAAAAACACGATATTAGTTTTTTGAAACTTATGTTTACAGAGGCGCTGAAAAAATCTGACCAAGGGCACCATGGTTACAAAAACACAATATGGTTTTTTGAAATTTATTTTTACAGAGGAGCTGAAAAAAATCTGTACAAGGGCGCCATTATTAGAAAAACACGATAATAGTTTTTTGAAAAGCATTTTTACCGAGGCGCTAAAAGAAAAATGTGACCAAGGGCGCCATGATTACAAATACACATGTTAGTTTTTTGAAAGTTATTATCTTACAGAAGCGCTGAAAATATCTGATTAAGGGCGCCACGATTAAAAAACACGAAATTAGTTTTCTGAAACTTATTTTTACAGAGGCGCTGAAAAATATGACCAAGGGCGCCATGATTACAAAAACACAATATAGTTTTTTGAAAAATTTTTTTACAGAGGCGCTGAAAAAAATCTGTCCAAGGGCGCCATGATTAGAAAAACACGATATTAGTTTTCGAAAATTTATTTTTACACAGGCGCTGAAAAAAAATCTGACCAAGGGCGCCATGATTAAAAAACACGAAATTAGTTTTCTGAAACTTATTTTTACAGAGGCGCTGAAAAATATGACCAAGGGCGCCATGGTTAGAAAAATACGATATTAGTTTTTGAAAATTTATTTTTACACAGGCGCTGAAAAAAATCTGACCAAGGGCACCATTGTTACAAAAACACAATATGGTTTTTTGAAATTTATTTTTACAGAGGCGCTGAAAAAAATCTGTACAAGGGCGCCATTATTAGAAAAACACGATAATAGTTTTTTGAAAGGCATTTTTACAGAGGCGCTGAAAAAAAATTTACCAAGGGCGCCATGATTACAAAAACACGATATTAGTTTTTTAAAAGTTATTTTTACAGAGCCGCTAAAAAAATCTGACTAAGGGCGCCATGATTACAAAAACGCGATATTAGTTTTTTAATTTTTTTTTTAGAGAGGCGCTAAAAAAAAAATCTATCCAAGGGTGCCATGATTAGAGAAATAGTTTTTTGAAAGGCATTTTTACAGAGGCGCTGAAAAAAAAATCTGACTAAGGGCGCCGTGATTAAAAAAAACGATATTAATTTTTTGAAAATTATCTTTACAGAGGCGCTGAAAAAATCTGACCAAGAGCTCCATGATTACAAAAAAACAATATTAGTTTTTGAAAGTTATTTTTACAGAAACGCTTAAAAAAATCTGACCAAGGGCGCCATGATTACTAAAGCCATCGCTCTGACAATGGGACCAAATGAAATTAAAATGAAAATCTCCTGTCTTAAATCGGAATTCCTTTTTTTTTCTATCTTTTGTCTTTTGTACTTTCGCAATAAAAGCAGA
Organism: Maratus speciosus; assembly: GCA_963932465.1. NCBI lineage: Eukaryota > Metazoa > Arthropoda > Arachnida > Araneae > Salticidae > Maratus > Maratus speciosus. Next base: position 487,278,939 of record OZ010796.1, on the reverse strand, counting down.
AATATCAAACTACCGGACAGCCACCCAAGGCGCCAAACATTTGACAGAAAATATGCTAAATACGCCATTAATTCCAATATTAATTTATGTGGAAGTTACTGAATAAAATCTGGACCTGGGCGCCATGACTATCGAAGTTTCTGTCAATGAATCCATTTAAAATGAGAATCTGTTTCTTATACAGTGTTTCGTCGTTTATACTTGTGCAAAAGGCATAAATACAAAAATACATGGCAACACCAGGGGCGCTAAATACTTAGACGCAGAAAAGAAAATATGCAAACTTATTAGACACTTATTAGAAGCATTCTTCGAGCAGAACTTATTTAGGTGTACAGGGATGCCGCGGACGCGCTATAGCGCGTAAATTACGCGAAAAATCGGCGACGGGACGCAAAAAATTAGCTCTTACGCGTCCCACGGGACGCGTAATTTCGTCAAAAAATCGCGGAAAAAAGCCGATTTTCGTCAAAGAATCGCGAAAAAAAGCGCAAATCTCATCAAAATATCGCGCAAAAACAGCGATTTTCGTAAAAGGGCCGCGAAAAAATAGCGTATTTCGTGAATAAATCGCGGAAATAAGCGCAAATTTCATCAAAATATCGCGGAAAAACGCGGTTTTCATAAAAGGGCCGTGACAAATTAGCGTATTTCTTTAAAAGATCGCGAAAAAAATACAGACTTTCGTCAAAAAATCACGAAAAAAGCCGAATTTTGTCAAAGGATCGCAAAAAAAGCGCAAATTGCATCAAAATATCGCAGAAAAAAGCCGATTTTTGTCAAAGGATCTCAAAAAATAGCGTATTTCGTCAAAGGATCGACAAAAACAGCGTAAAAAAAACCGATTTTCGTAAATGGGATGAGACAAAATAGTGTATTTCGTCAAAAGATTGCGAAAAATAGCGAATTTCGTCAAAAAATCGCGGAATAAAGCCTAATTTTGTCAAAGTATTGCAGAAAAAACACGATTTTCATGACACTCGCGAAAAAATTGCGAATTTCGACAAAAGGATCGCGGAAAAAACGCGAATTTTGTCAAAGTAAAGCGGAAAAAACGTGAATTTAGTCAAAGCACCAAAAAAGATGTGCAAACTAAACTTATAGGTAGAAAATTCATAAAATGGAATTTAATTTTTTTTTTATGAGACTCTTAAAAATACAGCATGATTTCAGTGTACTTTGATAATGTATTCAGTAGGTGGACCAGTAAAAAATCCCCCCCCCCCCCCACCACGAGCCGTTAATTCTCAAATTGGCTCAGTCGAGCTCAGCAATCTGATTGGCTAAAACTGATATTTATATAGTAGAAAATTATATTTATTTTCCTATGAAGTAGTATAATGTAAAATAGAATGCAATTATAATGCCCCCCCCCCCCCACCTTCTTACTGCATTGAAATGCCTCCCGCCTTCAGAACATTTAGGATTTGATGCTTATTAATGATTTAAATATAAATTTCCAAATTACCCTTCCAAGGAAAATGTCTGATTCCAACACAGATCTATGCTGACAAATCATTCAATGGGAAGTATAATGAAAGTACCCATTCATTCAACAAAAAGTGCCCCTTTACTTAACATAAGTATTCTTTTTTTCAGCAAAAATATATTTTTTAATAAACCCTTCTTGCCCCTTTGTAAAAGAAATGCGAACATTAGTGATACTTGTTAGTGGAACTTGGTAACATCTGCTCTCAAATAAACGTTATTTTACAATTAAAATTGTATCTTGCATTTTTACTTTTAAAAAAGTAAAGAAAATTTCTCTTAGTATTTTTAAAAAATATCTTATTTGAAAGCAAATAATACTGGTTTTAATTCATTATTTAATTATTATTGATGGGGACCCGCTTTTGTAAAAAAGGGACCCAGATTTTTGGAAATCCTGGGTCCCGGGGACCCAGGTTTTTTCAAGTTCAGCGGCATCACTGGTGTATATCTAAATAAGTGAATACTTAATATTATTTTTCTTAGAATTTATCATTAGTACAGGCTTTGAAACAAGGTCTGGTCAGGATACAATGTTTAAGAATGGCATATCTGATTGTCGATAACTTATGTTATCTCGAAATTGGGTTATCTAATTGTCTTTGATCACACGTAGTTTGCCTATGCTATACTTTAAAAAATAAAAAGCATTACTTTTTAATTTTCCAAATTTTATGCCTTTCAGAATACAGAACTTTAAGCGTGCTTTAAAAAAAAAAGTAACGATGGGCGCACCGGGCAGTTGCCTCGTTGCCCGGTGGGCCAGTACGACCCTGTGTATATAAAATTTGCTTAGGGGCCATCTACATATTAAAACGAACCCAAACTTCATTTTTTTTTTTCAATGGCAATACCCAATTTTAACAAGATATTTCAAATCTTCGGTTCAAACTATGCCTAGACACCAAATTTCAAGTCTTTTGAATGATAAGGTTTTGAATTTTAACCATTCAGAATTTAGTGCTTCTAATGTTAAATTACACTTTCATATTTTCTTTAATATCTCCTGAAATTATATTTCTAATGTGCTAATTTTTTGTGTAGCAATAATACTAAAGTACCCAAACATAAATACGTTGAATTTGTAATTTTTATAATTTTATGATATGAATTATGAAATTAGTATTCGAAAAAATTATGAATTGCAACCTACCGTTTTTTTTTTTTTGATGGATTTAGATTAAGTCCTCCTTTATGGAAATCCAAAATTTCACATTTTTTCCCCAAGTAGTTTTAAAATTATGCTTTAAAAATGGCAAAATAATGGTTTAAGGGGCCGTCTATGATAGAAGCAGGGTTGGCAAGTTTTTGCCATAGGCGGAAAAAACCTGGTTAAAACCGTCCCGGCAAAAATAGGTTTTTGCCAAAGAATCAAGAAAGAAAAAAGAAACTTAATATTTAAATGAAAAGATCAGTACTATAAAATTATTTTTGAGTTCTTAAATTAAATAAGTACTATAATTATGCATTTTATGAAAGAATACTAACTTTTATAACAAAATTATAAATGAAAAAAATACTAATTTTATATAAATAAATGGAAAACTTGATTATTTATTCATGTTTATACAATTATTAATGATTATATTCACATAATAGAGCTGTGGAGGCTCTAAATGAGTAAAGCATTTATGTTTATATGTCTTAGAAATTCAAATAATCAATTATATTCTAAATTCAGTTTTTTAATATAAAATTATTTAAAGCAGAACACTTAAATTTCAAATAATTCAGTGATATCTCCATCATAACCCAATTTTTGCTCTTTTAGCATAGCATAACAATAAACTAGTTTAGAAAGAGTATTTGTTGACAGTTTATTTCAAATTTTAGTTTGCGTAAATGAAAAATTTGAAAAAAATCTTTCGATAATGGATAGTAAATGGATACAATGACAAACAAGATAAAAGGGCTACAGGCTACTTACTGAAAGTAAAGAATGTAACTTTTTATCCCTTTCTTAGAGTGTAAGAGGGAGGGGAAAAAATTCTAGTTTCCTAACAAGGCATAACAGAGATTCAATATATAATTTTCAATTTAATTACTTTTTTATCTGTAACAGACTAGTTTCATTAGATAAATAATTATTAATTAGTACTAAAGACTTAACTATTTACATATTTTTAAGACTCGTTAAATAAAACAAAAGTAGCAAAGTCATATAAAACCTTTTGATAATTAAAAGAATACTGATGGTTGACAAAATACTATACTTAAGAAAAAAAAAATTAGATATCCGATTTTTAATCTGGTTCTTAAATTCCTAAGTATTAGACTGAATCCCACCTATTTTATAAAGATTTAAAATATGTAAAATTATTTAATTATATTTATTAATTAGCAATTTAAATAAAAGTATTAAATGTTATGTTATTAAATTTAATTGTTTATACCATTATTATCCTTATTAGCTTAAATTTAATTACACATTAAAGACAAATAAGAAATTTCCATTTTTGCCGGTTTTTTCCATTTTTGCCCTGGTTTTTTCCAGTTTTTGCCACTATCCTGGCAAAAATGCCAACCCTGGATAGAAGTGACTAGATATTTTGAAATTTCTTATGCATCCTGTAATCTAGCAATCTTCAATGTCTGCTTGAGTGGTCCTTAAGATGCCTTGATCAAGAAGGTCAACAATTGAGTACGAAACTTCAATTTGGATACAGCCCCTAATATAAGCTCGTTTTAAAATAATTTCTCGGAAACTTATCGTACGAATTGCATAAAAATTTGTTTTTAGGCTGATTGAAGGGTGTAGAGTTCATTTATGCTGTTAAAATTGGGTGTTGTTATTGAAAAAAAAAACCAAAGTTATGGTTCGTTTTAATATGTAGATGGCCCCCTAAGCAAATTTTATGTGCATCATTTAAAAGTAGACTTTATTACCAATAACTTTCTTCTACGATAATTTTTTACAGAGTTAGTAAGGGGTGTTTACTCTTTTCCCCCTCGACTATACATTTCTGTATTAATGTAGTCAATCTAGTGGCACGTGCTGCGATTTATACTTATTCTCGCGAAAGTCTCAGTTATTGAAAATTGTTCATATTTTATCGGCTTCGTTAATTTTTTACATATGGTCGGTCGGGCCGGCCTGTTTGGAAGTTTGCCTTCATTTTGCCGGCCCGCGTGCAGGACAGGATAGGGTATGAGCCTCGCGGCAAGCCCGACCCCTTGCAGATCTCTACTTTGCACTAAGCATAATTTTATTTTATTTTTTTAATTAAAAATAATGGACTTTTAATATGTAAACATAACTTATAGGTGGGATATTCGAAAAATTTGATCTATTTCAATGGGATTTATTTTTTCAATGAGGTTCTTAAATATACAGCATGATTTCACTTAACCTTGATAAAGTATGTCAGGAGGTTGCCAGGTAGAAACACCCCCCCCCCCCCTCCTCCGACCACTACATGCCTCCCGGCTTCGGAAGCTTAGTATTTGGTGTTTATAAATGATAGAAATTGAATTTCAATCCCCACCCCCTGTAGGTATAGAGTAGACCCCAGCAAGAGAAAAGATACTTATGTGGTATAGACATTCCTACGAAGGAAAATAGTAGCGGATGGGGACAGCTTTGCAACAATGTTAGAGGAACGCCTGAGTAATAGAATAGAAAAGGAAGTATCGTAGGAATTTCTTTTAAAATTAATTTAGAAAAAAAAATCTTTTGAATTTAATACTGGCGCTACATATCCAAATTATTTAAAAATAATATTAAAACAGATTGCATGATAATCTTTCAATGCAGTCATTCTGACAATCTTTTAATGCATTTATAATCTTTCCAACATTGTAGTATGAAGTATATAAATAAGCAAACAAATATCTACAACTTTTTCTTTTAAAATTTAAAAACAGTTCATCTTTTATATCACATTAATGTTATTTAACATTTAACTCATTACATATAAATAAATTAATAGGGATATGCATGTGGCGTTTTAACTGCTTTAAGCTGTAGCAAGTTAGTCTCAAAGGAATATAATGAAATTATTATTTCTTATTTTAAGCTAAATCTTTTGTCTCCGTTTTTAGTCAAGGTTTTAAAAAACAATAAATGCCATTTAACTAGTATATACTTCTATAATTAAAATATACATATTTTAATACTGGTTCCCTAAGTATAATTATGTATATGTAACTATTTTTATGTATAGTACGTGAATGTGGCTTTCATTTTTTAAAAATTAAATTAGAAAGATTTAAAAACTATTACTATTTGTTTTCTCTGTTCCTTTAATTTATAATGTTTATTTTTTACATATATATGTCTATATATATATAATGTCTCTCTATATATATAAATCCCAATTGTGAGGTCAGTTTTATTATTATTATTATTATTTATTTATTAGTTGTTACGTTGAACTAAACATATTTTAATTTTGTGATTATTTCAGTTCCTATTTTATATCAAATGCACGAGTATAATGAGAGCATCTCATAATTTTTTTAACATTGCAATATTAATAATTATAAGGCATTATCTTCAAGTATTAACATCTTAAATTATAATAACAGAAATAAAAGTATGAAAAAAAAAATATAAGACCAAAATGGCCAAGTACAAATGAACATGAACAAAATACCATACCAAAGCAGGGTAGGTATTTTTTCCTTTTTTTTCCCCATATCGTTATGCCACCCAGCACAGTTGAAGTTTTAACATTGTTGCATTAAGCTGTCCCTATCCGCTACTAAGGAAAATGGCTGATCCCAACACTGGGGCGTGTAATGAAAGCCTGCGTTTATTCGACAGAACATTCCCCTTTTCTCAAAGTGTATTTTTTAGTTAGTCTCCCAAAATGTCCTTTTAAATAAGTCCGTCCTTTTTAAAAGAAATGTTAACACTAATAATAATCTTCAAAATAAAATAAGCATTATTTTATAATGAAATTTGTATATTGTGTGTTTACGTTTTAAAAAAAAGTAAAGACTTTCTTTTCTTTTTAATCTTTGGTTGGCAAATAAGAAAACTTGGCAAACATTTGTGTTAATTATTCTGTATTTAACTGTTATTAACCCGGGAGAACTCGCTAGTGAGAATGCCCAATTGCTTTTCTTTTACTTTACATTCATATAATATCAACTTTTTTGGTTGGCTTAGTACTTTTTATTCACAAAATATGTAAAATAATTGTAAAACATTTTGAAATTTTAATTAAAATGATAAATGATTTAAATAAGAGTTTTAAAAAAGTACGACTCGGAGAGAAAATCTCATGCAGCAAGTTCTCCCGGGTTAAAACAAAAATTACTGCATTTTTATCTCTTTTTAAAGAAACATTCCATTCAAACTAAAAGCTTCATTTATACCTTTAAAATATGAATTTGATTTATGACAGATGGAGACCTGTTTTTGTGAAGATAAGGAACCAGATTTTAATAAATTCCTAAATTTATTTTAAATGCTATAATTGATGAAAATTCGTATATGGATAATGTTTTAAAGTAGTGTATAAAGATTAAAATTTGTTATATTTTAAGTTTCTTTTTCCTTATTGAAACAAAGCACATAATGTGCAAGAAATCTGTTTTTTAGTGGGCGGATAAACTTTTGGGAATTTTATTTAATACCCACTATTACACTGAGGAATTTTTTAAAAATTATATATTAAATGTCTGCTTGTGCCATTAATGATTTATGTATATAGAGTATGGAACGGAGGAGGGCGGTGTTGCATGGAAAATATATGTGCAATGGTTTACTTATATATATTTTTTGTATAATCATTACTTATCAACATTATATATTTATTAAATTTGTTGATTCAGCACACTTCAATAATGCCAACATTAGTTTTTTATAATATTGGTTAAAGTTTAGTTTCAATTTTTAGGACATTATCATATCTCATACTCAGTAAATTCTGTAACAATATAAGTAAAAATGTATGTATTAATTAAATGTTTTATTCTTTCCCCTCTCCCAAAATTAAATTACGCACTTTAAATTTTATGCAATTTGAAAGTCAATTTAATTTTTATTTCTATTAAATATTTTACTCTACTGTTATACACACTCATTTATTTTTAACCGACTTCAAAAAGAAGGAGGTTATCAATTCGACCTGTATGTATGTTTTGGTCATGTTCACGCATAACTTTCTTAAATATGAACCGATTTTGATAATTTTTTTTTGTTTGAAAGTGTAAGTCACCCATTTGGTCCCATTCCAATTTCATAAAAATCTGATGATTAGAACATTTAAAAAAAAAATAAAAACTTTAAAATTCAAATCCTTTTTTAAGCAGTCGCCTAATTATAAACACTCATCTTTCATAACGTTACTCTTACAGACATACGAGATTTTTCAAAGTGCGAAAACTTAGCTGGACAAGGGCCGAGATCCAGATAGATTTTCGCTGGTAGTGAAACGAGATTGACCAATCAGAAGCCTGCAGTTTTGCGAACCTTTCGCTGTTTGCAAAAATGCAGCCTTCTGATTGGTCGATCTCGTTTCGCTAAGAGCGAAAAATCTATCTGGATCCCAGCCATTCTGTCGTCCACCAAACCGGAAGGCCCAAAAAGGTACAAACCGATATCGGAAGTCGGTGTCGAAAATTTGAAAATCAACCATTAAAGTTTCTCATGTATCAGAGCACAAGTACAACGCCTAGAATAAATAGTGTAATAATCTGCTATACAAACAGCACTAAAGAAATGTATCCTTTAAATGTGCAATGATGCTGTAATCCAATGAGTCGATCGCAGCGACATCCGCGTTATATTTTCAATTTGTGTAAACATTGTATTATAACAGCGTCTAGACCAAATGGTCTTGGAGTTTTAGAAAATGTCCTCGGATGTCGCTCCAATCGACTCTTTGGATTTTAGCATCGTTTTACATTTAAGGGATACAATATTTTAGTACTTTCTAAGTACTGCTGCTACAGAGTCTAGAATATATAGTGTGGAAATCGGCTATCCCAGTAATACTTAAAAAAGTTCTAAAATATTGGATCCCTTAACCTTTAACTGCTGTTAGCGGTCTCACAGACCGCTGCGTTTTTCAATTTTCACAGTTTAACTGTAAATAGTTGTTAAATTTTGTTTCGTTTGGAACGCTATTACTATCACTACAGACTTTTCAATAGCTGAATTTTAATTACAATAGTCCTGTACATGAAGTTTAGTATAGAAATAGTATTTTGAGAGTTAATGTAGCATTTTATTTATCTTTAGATTAGGCGGTCTGACAGACCGCTCACAGTAGTTATGCGACAATTTTTGTCACAGTAGTTATGGGTTAAATGTCAAACGATGCTGAAATCCAATGAGTTGATCATAGCGACATCTTAAGGATATTTTCTATAACTCCAAGACGATTTGGTCTAGACGTTGTAATAATACGATAATGTTTACTTTGAAATTTGAAAATATATCGCAGATGTCGCTGCGATCGGCTCCCTGGATTTCAGCATCATTGCACATTTAAGGGATACAACTTTTAGCGCTGTTTGAATAGCGTATTTCCGCACTATGTATTCTAGACGCTGTACTACTGCGATAGTAACGCTCGTATTCACCAACTACTTACACTCAGAGTTATACCGATAACCTCGGTCGAACGCTCAAACGGTATGCACCTTTAATCCTGATTGGACGTCTCCTTGATAATGTCCAATCAAATGTTATCGTGAATTTCATTTGACCGTTCGACCGAAGTTTTCTAGGTCGAGGTGGATGGTGAATACGAGCATTAGTCAATATGTTCTGCAGGCATGTGATTTCCGCGTTTTTGCACACCAGTATATTCTTAGAGAAAACGGTATTTCATTTAATCGAAACATTTTTGCGATTTAAGAGAACAACATTTTCTCTAAGAATATACTGGTGTGCAAAAACGCGGAAATCGCATGCCTGGTTCTGGATATCTGAATCTGGGGAACCAATGAGAACGGTTCAGGATCGGAACCCAGTAGGTATTGTGAACATGCTTACAGTATCTAGAGCTGGACCAAATTACAGCCTCTAGAATACATAGCGGGGAAACCTGCTATCCAAACAGCGCTAAAAAGTCGTATTCTTTAAATGTGTAATGACGCTGAAATCAAGGGTGACGATCGCAGAGACATCTCCGATATATTTTCAGATTTCAAAGTAAACATCGTATTATTACAGCGTCTAGACCAAAGCGCCTTGGAGTTTTAGAAAATATACTGCAGATGTCGCTGTGATCGACTTACTGGATTTCAGCATCGTTTGACATTTAAGGATCCAATATTTTAGCACTTTTTTAAGTATTACTGGGATAGCCAATTTCCACACTATATATTCTAGACGCTGTAGTTATGTAATAGAAAATGCCTAGGTTTGCTATAGTTTAAGCATAAGTTTCTCTTAATGCACTTTGCCGTGCTCTGATGTGTAAACTTTATTGATGGATTGTCAGCTTTTTCACACCCAATTTCGATGTCCGTAGGTATCGATGTGGATCTTATAGTTTATTGGATGCGGTAACTTTTCGAAGTGCGAGATCTTGTCTAGAAAAGATGCCGCATTCAGAAAAACCCAAATGTTTAAAATGATGCTAACCGACATTGGAAGTGGATATCAAAAAGCTTACAATTCAATAGCAAAGTGGCCTTATACATCAGAGTTCAGCAAAGTGTCTCCATTAGTCGGTACACTGCAAAGTGTATCCATATACAGTACACATAAAAGTGCCTTCTTATGTGTAGCAGCACTGTCTTTGGTTATCAGATTCAGACTAAACGCCTAATCATTGACGCTCATTTCTGATGTCTTTACTGCCTAAGGATGGTGAGTATTGGTATGAGAATGGTGACATACGGAAAAAAAATATTGATTGATAGATTCAGTGTTGAATTCAGACACTTTGCTCCGGGGGGTACATTATAGAGTTCTGGGGGGGGGGGGGGGGCATTGCACTTTTTGACCATTGAAAACACAAAATCTCAAATCTTCCGGGGGGGGGGACATCTCATTGCTCCGGGGGGGATGTCCCCCCCAGGCCACCCCCTGAAAGCAACACTGGATGGATTCTGGACAAAAGTTATCGCCATGAATCTTGAAGAGCTTGCCATTATTGCCAAACTAATGCTTGTTAAATGGATGATATTCCATCTACGTTTTGATCACGTGGTGAAGGTAAAAAGTTCTAGCGTAAAGAAGAGAATGCTCCGTAGACGTAATGAAAAACCGTCGCCAGCCAGTGAAACAGTTCATGCGGAAAGCAGTAGTAGCCTCCCTTCTTATCAGTTAGAAGATCTTTGGGTAAATTACCGGTATTACGTGACTTTTTTCAGCCTCGAACCCAGATTTGGAATAAAGTCCATTGTCCGCCACTCGTATAATCAAACTTGTCCAAGGAATATCGCAGAGTTTTGGAATAGAAAATGCCTAGTTTTGCCGTTGTGTAGGCAAACACGTATGTATAAACAGAGTCCGAGCATTGTATCTCACCACTTTCAAATAGATGCAACTTACATGAGGAAACCTTTCATGAAAAACGTCACGTGGAACAGGTTATTTACCCAAAGAATTTCTAACTGATAAGAAGGGAGGCTGCTACTGCTTTCCGCATGAACTGTTTCACTGGCTGGCAGGGATTTACATTACTTCTGCGGGGCCTTCCCTTCTTTACGCTAGAAGTTTTTACCTTGACCACGTGATCATAACTTAGATGGAATAAAGTCCATTGATGGAGATTATCGGAAAAGAATAATGTAGAATTATGGACCACATGATTGGTTTATTGAATACATATATCTGACCTGTGTGCTTGGCGTCAAGACCCGCTTAAAGTCATTGTCAATATACAGGAAGGCGATAGAACAAGGAAATTTACAGCACCACAGAATTACATCCCGGAGCTTACAAAGAGTGTGGGGCCTATATCCCACGTGCTGATAATTGGCCGACATAAATACAACCAACCAACCACAAAGTGTGCAACGGAGCCAGCAAGATTCGAACCCGCAGCCACCTACGCTTTCCAGCGATTAGCGGCGTGATGCCTTTACCACCCAGGGATGCCGCGGACGCGCTATAGCGCGTAAATTACGCGAAAAATCGGACAGGACGCAAAAAAATAGCTCTTACGCGTCCCGTGGGACGCGTAATTTCATCAAAAAATCGCGGAAAACAGCCGATTTTCGTCAAAGAATCGCGAAAAAAACGCAAATCTCATCAAAATATCGCGCAAAAGCAGCGATTTTCGTAAAAGAGCCGCGAAAAAATAGCGTATTTCGTGAAAGTATCGCGAAAAAAAGCGAATTTCGTCAAAAAATCGCGGAAATAAGCGCAAAATTCGTGAAAATATCGCTGAAATAAGCGCAAATTTCATCAAAATATTGCGAAAAAACGCGATTTTCGTAAAAGAGCCGCGACAAATTAGCGTATTTCGTTAAAAGATCGCGAAAAAATAGCAAATTTCGTCAAAAAATCGCGGAAAAAAGCCGATTTTCGTCAAAGGATCGCGAAAAAAGCACAAATTCCATGAAAATATCGCGGAAAAAACGCTATTTTCGTAAAAGGGCTGAGACAAAATAGTGCATTTCGTCAAAAGATCGCGAAAAAATAGCGAATTTCGTCAAAAAATCGCGATGAAGCCGAATTTTGTCAAAGTATCGAGGGAGAAAACACGATTTTCGTGACAGGCTCGCGAAAAAATAGCGAATTTCAACAAAAGGATCGCGGAAAAACGCGAATTTCGTCAAAGTAACGCGAAAAAAAACGTGAATTTAGTCAAAGCACCAAAAAAGATGTGCAAACTAAACTTATAGGTAGAAAATTCATAAAATGGGATTTAATTTTTTTTATGAGATTCTTAAAAATACAGCTTGATTTCAGTGTACTTTGATAATATATTCAGTAGGTGGACCAGTAAAAAATCCCCCCCCCCCCCCCCCTCGTTCTTACTGCATTGAAATGTCTCCCGCCTTCAGAACATTTAAGATTTGATGCTTATTTGTGATTTAGATGTAAATTTCCCTTCCAAGGAAAATGTATGATTCCAACACAGTATCTATGCTGACAAATAATTCAATGGGAAGTATAATGAAAGCACCCATTCATTCAACAAAAAGTACACCTTTACTTAACATAAGTACTCTTTTTTTCAGCAAAAATATCTTTTTTAATAAACCGTCTTGCCCCTTTTTAAAAGAATGCGAACATTAGTGATACTTATTAGTGGAACTTGGTATATTCTACTCTCAAATAAACATTATTTTACAATTAAAATTGTATCTTGCATTTTTATTTTTAAAAAAGTAAAGAAAATTTCTCTTGATATTTTTTAAAAATATCTTATTTGAGTGCAAATAAGTTTTAATTCATTATTTAATTATTGTTAAAACAATAATTAATGCATTCCATTTATCTTTTCCAAATAAACAAGTTTAATTTATTCCTTTAAAATATAAATTATTATTGATGGGGACCCGCTTTTGTAAAAAAGGGACCCAGATTTTTGGAAATCCTGGGTCCCGAGGACCCAGGTTTTTTCAAGTACAGCGGCATCACTGCCACCCATCCACGGTGGGCCCTGGACCACATTTTCAAACCTGACAAGTCTACAGCTTTTCGGATGCCAGTATTTTAGTACAGAAACTTTTTTTTTATTTGATAGAAGAATTTTTGAAATTTAAAAGGACGCATTCTGCATTTTGCTTCTTGACAACGAAGTCCCACAAATATAATTCTTGAATGTAGACCGTAGCTGAATGGTTAAGGCACCACACCACTAATTGCTTGAGAGCGTAGTTGGGCTGCGGGTTCAACTCCCGCTGGCTCCGTTGCACACTTTTTGTGGAGCTCCGAGATGTAACTCTCTGGTGTTGTAAATTTCCTTGTGCTATGTAGAACCCCCCCCCCCCCTCCCCTTCAAAGCTCAAAGGCCTTGTGCTATTTCGTCCTTGTATATTAACGATTACTTATAAGCGGGCCCCTTACGTCAAGCACACAAGTCAGGTGTATGTGATCAATAAATATATGGATGTAGACTGTTGTGAATACAATGTACTTGTTTTAAAAAAATATCATAAGTATCAAATGCTAATAAAACCAGTACTTCTAATGAAATTATAAAGAATTTATTAAAAATTATTTGTTTAATAAATAATTTTTGTAAATTATGATTTATCTGACAAATAATTTATTTATTCAGCAGATGTTGAAATCCGGATAATTATGTGTTACGGTATGAATAACTAAAAAGTAGGAAATAAAAAAATCTTTTCAAAAAAAAAAAAAAATAAAATAAAATATTAACCGACTTCAAAAAAGCACTAAAAAGAATTAAATAATTTTTTTTAACTTCTCTAATGACAAAACGTTATCCATTAACTGCACATCGGACATCATGTATCGGCATAAAAACGTTAAATTTAATATATAGAATTTAATATCTACCAAACATGGATTTTCTAGAGAATATTTTTTACAAAAGATTAATTTACATATTTATGATTTAATTTACGAATATATACATATAAAAAGTAATCAATTACTTTTTGAAGTTGGTGCCAAACATTCACAATCGATAATGATTAAGCAAATAATTTGCTGAAGAAATAGAGCATTTTTTAAATGTTGTATCATATTTTCCATCATCACTTTATTCATGGTAATAGCTACGATATATTCACAATTTTACTATACTTAAAATAGGTTGGCACCAACTTCAAAAAGTAACTGATTACTTTTTATGTGTACATATTCGTAAATTAAATCATAAATATGTAAATTAATCTCTTGTAAAAAATATTCTCTAGAAAATCCATGTTCGGTAGATATTAAATTCTATATATTAAATTTAACGTTTTTATGCCGATACATGATGTCCGATGTGCAGTTAATGGATAACGTTTTGTCATTAGAGAAGTTCAAAAAAGCACTAAAAAGAATTAAATAATTTTTTTAAGTCGGCTAATATTTTTTTTGAAAAGATTATTTTATTATTTAATTAAATTATTATGCACTGTTAGGCACAAACAAAATGTTTATTAAATGACTGAATGAATTAATACATAACAACACTGTTTTTTTTTTTAATCCTCTCAATGAATATGATAAAAATGCATCCGTCACTATAATATTTAACAATATTGAGTACTTCAGAGTTTTTCATGGGTTTAAAAAGGGGCAGGGTGCTGCTACTGAGAAAGGGCACTTTTCGGATCCATTAGGTTGCTTTTCAGATTCTTAAAGGCACTTCATTCTTAAACTCATTCTTTCGATTTTTAAAACCTTTTCAAGACAACATTGAGTCAGTTTTTACTATGCAAGCAAAATTTTTATTGCAAAAAAGAGGAAGGGCACTTTTTTTACTGGGAGGCAAGAAGGGTGCATTTTTTTTTGGATAAGGGACAAGGAAGGTGCAATTCTGTAAACCAAAGGGCAGGTGGGATGCAGCACCCCCTCTAAAATTGCCTGGGAGGGAACCTGCTTTAGCTAATTATAAAAATATATGTAAGAATAAAAATGTATCAATTTTTTTTCCTCAGATGTGCACAATAAGAAAAAAAAATTGCTCATTTCCACCCCCCCCCCCAAAACCCCTCTGCCTTCCCCGCCGCCCCCTAAGGAAGTTTTGAAATGGTGCTCCCATTTGGAAATTGCATCTACAAGGCCCAAGTTCACAGTCTGTGCCTCTGACCAAAACTTTATTTTCAAGTAAAATGCAATTCATCAACAAAGCAGAATTATTTTCTTATGCGCATTTCATTTAATAAAAAAAAAGGTTTTAAGCATACATAACTCGATTTATCTTTTATAATGACTTTTGTAAATGATCTTCTGTTTTACATCTTTCGTAGAGAGCATTCGAAACATTTCTGTGGTTTCAAACTAAAAATATCTTATAACTGTTAATAAAGGTCAAAATTAGCACTAGCCACCGGCCACAGGGCCAGTGAATGAGAAAAAGTGGCTACAAAAAAATCGGCTGTCAGCGGCCACCTTATGGCCACTTTCCTACAAGGAGAGAGTAAAATTTTTTTGCATTTCATCATGTTTTTCTATTTTTTCTGGTTGCAATATGTTTATATCAGCATATTTATTTGTGCTATTCAGTTTTAGATCAATACTAATAGAAATTTTAACAAAAGTTTACTGTTTAGTATTTTTAAATAAAAAAGTGACCGCCACTTTAAAGAAAGTGGCCACCTATAAAACTGGTACTACTGGTCACTGGCCAGTAATGAAATTTCCCAGTTTTGACCTTTAACTGTTAATTCTGCAGCTTTTAAGGGGGCTGATCACTCAGCTTCCAATTTCCCCTCTCTAATGTAAAGTCTGTGGGCATTTGATGCATTTGTATATATAAAATATCTCTTCGGGAAATTGATATTTTTAACTTCTATTTTTTGTCTACACTTCCTAAAAGATGTCTTTTTTCTTAGTTCTCAAAATATTTCTAAAGTATAGACTTAATTTTATATGAAATGTTAAAATCTTACTCACAGTTCGCTCGCTTTTAACACATAAAATATTAAATTCAGCATAGATTTTAGATATATTTTGAAAACTAGGAAAAAGAGACATCCTTTAAGAAGAGTACACAGAAAAAAGATGTTAAAAATATGAATTTCCCGAAAAGATATTTTAAATATACAAATGCATCAAAAGTCCATAGACTTTACATTATGGAGGAGAATTCCGAAGCTGACTGACCAGCCCCCTTAGAGCACGTATAGTGTTGACTCTAGAAAAAAAGTGCCGCCGGGCGGAAATTTTTCAAAAAGAGAACACTATTCTAAAAAAAGGGTACAAACACTATTCTAAAAAAGGGTACATTTTTTCAAAAAGGAAACACTATTCTAAAAGAAGGGCACTTTTTTTTCAAAAAGGGCGCTTTTGTAACTTGTTCACAAAAAATATTTTGAACTGGTTTGTTTAGAGTCCCTAGAATTTGCGATATTTTCCCGGGATTAATTGAATTACCACGGGGATCATAGGAAGTGTTAAAAAGGGATGCCGGGCGCATCGGAAGGGATTAAAAGGGCCGCCGGGCGCAAAAAAGAAATAAAAAGGGCCACCGGGCGCTGCGCCCTGCTAAAGCGGCTTAGAGTACACACTAACGTAGAAAGAGTCTTAAAGTTTAGTCACGTATGCATTGCTTGTTCTATAATATGCATTTGCGTCTTGAGTCAGGGATTAACCCGGGAGAACTCGCTAGAGAGAATGCCCAATTGCTTTTCTTTTACTTTACATTCATATAATATCAACTTTTTTTGGTTGGCTTAGTACTTTTATTCACAAAATAGGTAAAATAATTGTAAAACATTTTGAAATTTTAATTAAAATGAAAAATGATTTAAATAAGAGTCTTAAAAAAGTACGATTGTGAGAGAAAATCTCATGCAGCGAGTTCTCCCAGGTTAAGCAGTGAAGTTCATAACAATATAGAGTGCCTCATTTGAGCCGGTACAGCTCAAATCAACGAGTAATGCTGAAATTTTCCGAAGGAAGAAACGAAATTTTTGGAATACAGATATTTTTGGTCTCGGCTGAATTTAGGCAGCATCTTCGCCGAAAACGAATGTTCAAAAACTGGTATTTTTGACCAAAAATGAATTATCGGTCGATGTCTAGTTTTTATGTATATTTCAGCATATCAGTTAACCGAGAAAACAAATATTCTTATTCTGGATCATTATTCTGTCTTCAGGTGGTCGATCCAAGTGAAATTTGTGATCTATTTAGGGCTCCTTCGCAAAAATCCATTTTTAATACTACCCCCCCCCCCCTCTCCCTTTCTAAATTCCTCTTAATAAAATTGGACCCTTTTCAAAGTTCTTTTTAAAAAAGCAAGCCCTTTCACAAAATTAATCTGAAATAAAATAGACCCCTTCACGAAATTCCATTCCATAAAAACGAACTCTTTGTATTTCAAAAATATATATTCTAAAAAACACACTCAAAATATATATTAAACATTTAATTGCTAAAAAGGACGTTAATTGTTAATAAAATACATTAAAAGATCTTAATAATTTGACATGTTTCGATTGAATTTACTCAATCATCATCAGAAAAACAAATAAACGCCAAGATGGAAAATGACAAACTATTACAAATGAAATGTAAAAATAAATGTTTATTTTATTTTTTAATTTCATTTGTAATAGTTTATTATTGTCATTTTTCATCTTAGTGTTTATTTGTTTTTCTGATGATGATTGAGTAAATTCAATCGAAACATGTCAAATTATTAAGATCTTTTAATGTATTTTATTAACATTTGACGTCCTTTTTAGCAATTAAATGTTTAATATATATTTTGAGTGTGTTTTTTAGAATATATAATTTTGAAATATTTTTAATGGACGTATAAGAGAACTTCTATTTATAATTTAAGAACTCTTTGTAATTTATTTCTATTTCGTTAGGTTTTACAATGTGTAATTTGCAAACAAAACAAGTTTACTAGAAAGGAAAACTTTTGTAGACTTTATTAATAAATGCTTGGTTCGAATTAGATCAACTGATTTTCACCTTACTTGCAAAATGTTATTTTTCGCAAAAATTACCAACTTTTCACAAAATGAGCCTCAAGGGGGGGGGGGGGGGATCTTCATCGTTTCCTGGTCTTCAGTAGAATTAAAGAAGTCAGTCATTTCTAATATGGATAATTTTTACTTATGGTTAATGTTTATTTATTTTGGCATTCTAGACTGGAAAAACGTCAACTTCTTAATCTAAAATCACAATATTTCTCACTTTTAAATAATTGGTAATCGGGATTCAAAGATAGGAACGATAACATTTATATACACAGGGAATCTTGACAGGGAAAGTCCTGCTCTGATATTGAAACTATATTGTTTTGAACTGATTAAGGCGACAGTGGACGTTCAAAATCGCAAAAAAAAATTTAAAAAAAAATCATTTTTTTGTGTTTTGAAAAAAAATGTTCTGGCAGTCTACTTTCAAATTAAAAAAAAAAAAAAAATCAAATCCGATAATTTGTTGCAGAGATACAGCTGTTTTTCTAACGTAAACAATCGTTAATCTACACTTAAACTGTAAATCCAGTTTTCTCAAAATGAGAATTTTCGCCGAGTGGGTAAGTTCAAAATGATCCATGCATCTTAATTTTATACCAATTGTCATAATACTTGGTAATATTTCAAATAAAAATCAAATTTCAAAGTAATTGCTTAAAAGGCGCAAAGGCCAACATAGTGAAAAAGATTCCAAGCCGGGACTCGAACCCGGACCATCAGTATTGCGCACTGACGTTCTACCGACTAAACCACTTGGAACGATACCCAGCAAGGAAAATTTCTCACTATTATATGTTGGCAAGCTGGATTTAATTATGTTCCGTGTTTGCCCCAGGTCGGTGGCTCACGATAAATATTTCATCTTGTGCTGCGTTTGCAGCCTTGCCAACATAAAATAGTGAGAAATTTTCCTTGCTGGGTATCGTTCCAAGTGGTTTAGTCGGTAAAACGTCAGTGCGCTATACTGATGGCCCGGGTTCGAGTCCCGGCTTGGAATCTTTTTCACTATGTTGGCCTTTGCGCCTTTTAAGCAATTACTTTAAAATTTGATTTTCATTTGAAATATTGTATGCAAGGCGAATGTTTCCCTCTGGAATAATTTCCATGTGTTAACTTGGTAATATTGTTTGTTATACTTTATTACAAAACTTGCTATTAATAATATGTGTACATTATTTCATATAAAGGTAAAAAAAATAACATTTTATCTTTGAATTTTATCCGAAATGATCAATATTATGTTTATAATTTTTTCCCGCCAAAGTACTTGGTATAGTTTTAAAATGTATACCAGTTTTTGATATATCATAAAGCTATCCTAAAAAAAATTAAGTTTCTGAAACAAAATTTAATACGCATGGAGCATTTTAAATTTGTATCACTAATTAGCATATTATTAATTACTCATTTGCATATTAATATTTTTTAATGAAATTAAGAAAATTTCCTAATTATTGCACAAATTATATGTGTATTAAATTTCAAAACAATTGAGAAAAAACTGTAGAAAATGTTTTTTAACGTCCACTGTCGCCTTAATACCTACAATATAGTCTCTGTCAGTTGTCAGATGTCGCCCATCAAACAAATGTAATCGTAATTATTAAGACTAGTCTTCTAGGACTAACTTCTAATACTATCTCTCTTTCTTAATTACATTGAAACGTTTTTTTTCTTTTGCCTGTACTATTTAAAAATACAGGATGTCTGAAAATTCCTAGACACATTTTAAAATTCAATATGAAATCAAGTAATTGTTGCACATGAGTGCGACTTGGACTAAAATGCTACTAATGAGAACTTTTCTTCAAGCGAATGAAAATAATTAGTTCTAAATTTCGATCATAGATGGCGTCACTTGGCCGTATGTATGGTTGCTTTCAAACATGCTTTTTTCTGATTTCTCGATTAATTTTGATGCTGTGACACACCGAAATGACGACTTCCCGCACTGGAAGTCATCATTTCTGTGTCACAGCGTTAAAATTAAATCGGTAAAAACTCATATTTGAAAGCAAATATACAAAAGGTCGAAGTTTGGAACAAATTATTCTCATTCGCTTCAAGAAAACTTTTCATCCTGAGAAGCATTTTAATCGAAGTCGCACTCGTGTACAACAATTACTTGAATTTATTGAATTTTAAAATGTGTCCAGGACTTTTCGGGAAACCTTGTATATATTTTCGAAATTTTTGTAACAAAAACATAAATTTGGCAAAAATTTCTTCAACGAATTTAATTGGAAGCTAAAATCTATCGTTGCAGTACTTAATCAGATGCAAATTTATTTTTCTAATAACGTCAGTTAGCAATCTCTATATTATAATTCACATTGTAACGCGTCCGGGGTTGTACCCATCTATTTTACCATTCTCCGATAAGCTGGAGCCACGTTAGGCTTAATTACGATTTGAAATGTGTAAGAGAAAACTTATCTGCTTAAATACAAATCTTTTCTACCTGAAATCCCTTCTTCTCAACATAATTTTCTTTAAAAGATTCAAAACTGATGACCATTCAATGATTTGCGCAGTTGAAAAGGAATTTCAGAAAACGAGTTAAAAACATACATTATCGTAAAATGTAAACAAGCGATAACGAGTCATTCCCTTGATTCATTGAATTGAAAAATAAACCATGGAGCTATGGTGCAAATCAAGTACGGTGATCATCTTTCGGCCAGGAAGCTTCCCACTTCGGATAAACAGCGCATGTGCTAAGACTGATCTCCAATAGGAGTTCCGTATTATTCCTGTCTGTATACAGATATCGTCACGCGACGCGTATTCATTGATCTAAAGTAGGGATGCACAACCTGTGGCCCGCGGGCCAAAAGTGGCCCGCCATGGGTTAACTTGTGGCCCGCGATCGCAATTTATATAATTTCTTCGGGTTTTTTTTTTTTTACAAAATTTCGGCAATTTATTACTGGAAAAATCGCGAATTTCGTCAATTTGCCCCGGGAAGAAATTGCAGATTTCATCAGAGCCAATTAAGAATCGCAATTCGTTTATCGAGTTCGGAAAAATCGCGAAATTTATCGATGAGTCGCAGAAAAATCTCAAATTTCGTTGATCAACTGGGAAAAATCTCGAGTTTTGTCAGTGTATCGCGTGAAAAAATCGCGAATTTCGGCAATTTGCCGCTGAAAAAATTGCAAATTTCGTCAGAGTCAGTTAAAAATCGTGAATTTCGTTGATCGGAAGCGTAAAAAATCGCGAATTTTGTCGATTATGTAATCCTTGATCGGTTGCTGAAAAATCGCGAGTTTTGTTAGTTGATCGTGAGAAAAAAAATAGGAATTTTGTCAATTTTCCGCGGGAAAAATTACAAATTTCGTCATAGTCAGTTAAGAATCGCAAATTTCGTTTATCGGGCGCGGAAAATTTTCGAATTTTGTTGATCACGAGAGGAAAACTCGCGAATTTTGTCGACTCGGCGAGGAAAAGTCAAGTTTCTTTAATCGGGCACAGAAAAATCACGAATTTTGTCGATGAGGAAATTGCAAATTTTGTTGACCGGCTGCGGAAAAATCGTGAGTTTCGTCAGTTTATCGCGAGAAAAAATGTCGAATTTCATCAATTTGTCGCGAAAAATTTACAAATTTCTTCAGAGTAGGTTAAGAATCGCGAATATCGTTGATCGGACGCGGAAAAATCGCGAATTTTGTCGAGGAGCTGCGGAAAAATTGCAAAGTTTCTTTATCGGCTACGGAAAAATCACGAGTTTCGTCAGCTTATTGCGGAAAAAATCGAAAATTTCGTCAATTCGCCACAGGAAAAATTACAAATTTCATCAGAGTCAGTTAACAATCATGAATTTTGTTAATCGGGCAGAGTAAAATCGCGAATTTTGTCGATGAGGTACAAAAATTGCAAATTTCGTTGATCGACTGGGGAAAAATCGCGATTTTGTCAATCTGTCCCAGAAAAAAATCACGAATTTTGACAATTGATAGAATAAATTACAAATTTTGTCAATTGGCCGCAAAAATATTGCGAAATGTGTCAATTGCTCGTGAAAAAACTCGTGAATTTTTCCAAAAATTCGCGAATTTCGTGAATAGCTCATGAAAAAAAATTACAAAATGTGTGTGTCGGTCCCAAAAAAATATCATGAAATAGAAATCCATTGGTCGCAGGAAAAAATCGTAAATTTCATCGATTGTGCGCGTAAAAGAAATCGCGATTTTCGCCAATTTATTGCGCGAAAATAATCGCAAATTACATCAATGTATATCAGGAAAAAGTCACGTTTCGTCGATTGGTCATTGGAAAAAAATTGCAAATATTGTCAGTCTGTCACGTAAAATATCGCAAAATTCGCCAATCACTCATGAAAAAAAATCGCGAATTTTGTCAATCGTTCATGGACAAACTTGCAAATTTCGAAGATCGATCGCAGAACAAAAAAGTCGCGAAATAATTCGATCGGGGGCTTAAAAAAATCGCAATTTTCGTTGATTCGTTGTAGAAAAAAAAATCGTGAAATTTGAAAATTTTTCGCTGAAAAAAATCGCGAATTGCGCCACTTTATCGCAGGTATAGCAAATTGGTTGTTTGAAAAGATTGCAAATTTTTTCAATCGGCAATGGAAAATTACCGCGAAATCTGTCAATCGGTCGTTGATAAAAAAATCGCAAATTTCGTGAATAGTCGCACTTGATTGACAAAAGAAATAAAAACGAGTTTTGTTAATAGTCCGCAAAAAAGTAGCATAATTAGTCCATCATGCCTTGTTATTTCAAAAATAAGTTTCCTTTTATTTTAAATGAAGTTATTCTTCAATTATTTGTTTTTTATGATTTTCAGTAACGTTCAATTATTTAGAAATTTTGTGTAATTTTTCTCCTT
The DNA here is from genome assembly GCA_963932465.1 of Maratus speciosus. Lineage (NCBI taxonomy): Eukaryota > Metazoa > Arthropoda > Arachnida > Araneae > Salticidae > Maratus > Maratus speciosus. The sequence goes on along the minus strand of OZ010796.1, from coordinate 487,256,112 downwards.
CAAGTTACCATTTGTCAAGAAGGAACCGTTATGGTGTTATTACACGAGGGGTCAAAGTCGCTTCAGATTCCAGGCGTCTCCATGTTATATCGTATGGCTGCAGGATAGTCGCTTGGAGAGCGAGCAACTTTTTTCTGTCGGAGCGTCTTTGACGCCCGAAACGAGGCGAGTCGTCAGTAACAGCCAATCCAATGCTTGGAAATCTGATAATAGAAAAGCCTTTTCCGGAACAGCCAATGAAATGCTTGGAAAAGACGGGCCGTGAGGCGGCTGTTGTCGCTAGACGCCTGGGATTTTCAAGCGTCTTTGACTCCTAGTGTAATAACACCATAAGTCTTCATAAAGTGTTGAATGGTTATTCATACAGATGCGAAGAAGCCCTGCATTCCTTCATACAATTATTTATTTCCGTTTGTTTATTTTTATTATAGACAAAAATAATTATTCATCAAGAATAAAGACTTATTACCCACCCCCCTACCTCCCCTATATAGAATTTTCTCTGTGTTACTGATGTGGCCCTCGACAACCCAAACATTTTTGTAAGTGGCCCTTCTCTTAAAAAGGTTGTGCACCCCTAATCTAAAGCAATACTGAGATTTTGCTGTCTTCTGTTTACAATTTTTTTGGATTACACATTAGGTATTTTGTTAATTTATTGTTTGTTTTTTAAATCTGATTTGTTGGGATTCCATTTTTAACTTTTCTTTTGATTTACTTAGATTTAATGTGTTCTTTGTATTTTCCGCCTATTTAACCTAACAAGTGGAAACTTTAACCCTATTGTTATGTAGATATTACGAACCGTTCAATTTCTCTTGAAATATCTCTTAATGTTAGGTAGCTTTCATTACAAAAAGCTACCTATTGCAGCCGTTCGGAGGAAAGCGATTTCAAAAAAATTTTGGTATATTTTCATCGATCATGACCCCCAGACCCCGAAACCACCCTCCGTTCAAAATTGATATATATACATATATATATATATATATATATATATCTGACCTATGTCACACTGTAACTCTCGTATTTATGAACCGATTTCGATGTAATTCGGTGTGTACATGGTACATACCAATGTCTTGACAGAGTTCGTTGGCCAGCTTCATCCGTCGTTTTGTTTCAAAATGGTGGCCATTTAAAATTTTTTTAAAAACTTAAAATTTGAAATGTGGTACCGAAAAATTGAAAATGGAAAAATATTTTTTTCTTATGTATTTGATCTTTATACAAAGATTCCGGAGCAGTTTTTGTTTTGTCTATATCTTAAAAAATGGCCGAGTTATAGCATTTTGAATTTCTAGCGTGGCTGACATTTTGAAACGTCCCGAATTTTGTCAGGCGATAAAAGGTGTTTTTGTGAACCGATTTCGATGTAACTTCGTTTATACATAGTACATACCAATGTCTCGATCGAGTTCGTTGGCCAGCTTTATCTGCCATCTTGTTTAAAAATGGCGGTCATTTAAATGTTTAAGAAAATTTTAAATTTGAAATGTGGTACTTGAAAATTGAAAAAATATTTTTTTCTTATGTGTTTGACCTTGATAAAAAAAATTCGGGAGCAGTTTTTGTTTCGTCTGTATCTTAAAAAATGGCTGAGTTATAGCATTTTGAATTTCTAGCGTGGTTGACATTTTGAAAAGTCCTGATTTTTGTCACGTGATAACAGGCGTATTTATGAACCGATTTGGATGTACCTTGGTGTATACATAGTACATACAAATATTTCGACTGAGTTCGTGTGCCAGCTTCATCCGCCATCTTGTTTCAAAATGGCGGCCATTTAAAAAAAATTAAAATTTAAACTGAGATACCAAAAAATTAGAAAATGAAAAAGATTTTTTTCGTATGTGTTTGACCTTAATACAAAGATTCCGGAACAGTTTTTGTTTCGTCTATATCTAAAAAAATGGCTGAGTTATAGCATTTGAATTTCTATTGTGGCTGACATTTTAAAACGACCTGATTTTTGTCACGCAATAACAGGCGTATTTATGAACCGATTTGGATGTAACTTGGTCTGTACATAGTGCATACCAATGTCTAGACCGAGTTCGTTGGCCAGCTTCATTCGCCATCTTGTTTCAAAAGGGTTGCCATTTAAAAAAATTTAAATTTAAAAATGAGGTATTAAAAAATTGCAGAGGTGCCAAGTATTACGGTTTGTCCGTAATTATTACGGATTTGCAGCAAGAATTACGGCGTTACGGATATCGGTTAAAAATTACGGCGAAAGAAAAACGCGAATTTCGTCAAAGGATCGCTTGAAAAAACGCAAATTTTGTGAAGGATCGCTTGAAAAAACGCGAATTTTGACAGAGGATCGCGGAAAAAATGTGAATTTCGACAGAGGATCGCAGAAAAAACAAGGCTTTTTCGTCTAAAAGCAAATTTTGTCAAAGGGTTGCGCGAATTTCGTCAAAGGGTGGCGGAAAAAGCGTGACTTTAGTCAAAATATCGTTGAAAAAGTGCGACTTTAGTCAAAAGATCGTTGAAAAAGTGCGACTTTAGTCAAAAGATCGTTGAAAAAGTGCGCCTTTAGTCAAAAGATTGCGGGAAAAGCGCGAATTTCGTCAATTTGTCGCGTAGAAAACGCGAATTTCGTTAAAGGATCGCGGACAAAACGCGATTTATATTTTAAAATAAATCGCGCAAAAAGCGCGATTTTAGTCAAAAGATCGCGGAAAAAGCGCGAATTTTGTCAAAGAGTCACGTAAAAACCCGAATTTCGTCAAAAGATCGCGGACAAAGTGTGATTTATGTCAAGAGATCAAGGGAAAAGCGCGATTTTAGTCAAAAAGATCGCAGAAAAATCGCGATTTTAGTCAATGGGTCGCATAAAAAACGCCAATTTCGCCCCCATTTTTGTATGCAGAATCAGCCCCCAACTCTGGTTACTGATAACTTTCATTGAAACTTGGCATCTCTGAAATTGGAAAATGAAAAAGATTTTTTTTTTATGTGTTTGGCCTTCATACAAAGATTCCGGAGCAGTTTTTGTTTCTGAAAATTTGTTCTTTTGTTTTTATCTTAAAAAATGGTTGAATTATAGCACTTTGAATTTCTAGCATGGCTAACATTTTGAAACGATCTTGTATTTGTCACCCGATAACACACGTATTCGCCTATTTCGATGTAAGAAGTCATGTGGATAGTATACATCAATATCTCGATCAAGTTCGCTGGCCAGATTCATCAGCCATCTTGTTTCAAATTGGCGGCCATTAAATTAAAAAAAAAATTATATTTAAAGTGAGTTGCAAAAAAATTAGAAATTGAAAAATGTTTCTTTCTTAAGTATTTGACCTTGATATAAGGATTCAGGAGCATTTTTTGTTTGTCTTTACCTTAAAAAATGGCTCAGATATAGCAGTTTCAATTTCTAATGTGGGTGACATTTTGAAAAATCTGATCTTTTGCTTACGACAGCACTCGTATATATCAACCTATTCAGATGTGAGTGAGCATGTGCACAGCAATTACTAAGGTCTCGACCAAGTTCACTGGTTAGCCTCATCCACCATGTTGTCTTAAAAGGCAGGCACTTTAAGAAATCGCCGAATTTGGCAGCCAAATATAAGTTACTTTAAAGAAAAGCAGCTTGGATAAAGCTTACTAATTTCGCGAAATTCTCATTCATTATATTGATAAAAATTAGTATTGAATCTCCTATATTCGGTTTCCACTAAATTGAGCTTCGTGTGTTTGAATAATATAAGTTGGCTTTTTTTAAAATAAGGAATATGAAAGCTACCTCTTCCTCCCGGCACTGGCCGGAAGGACTTTTTTAATATCCAGCATCAGTAATTATTTTTATAGTACCTTATGGCTTCATAGTTGAAAATTTCTGAGTACCTTCTGAAAAGATCAACAGAAATAAATTTTCTGTGCTTTTGTTTTGTTTACATATCGATTACGATAGAAATATTTTAATATCCAATCCAGCAGTAATTATTTTGACAGTGTACCTTATAGCTTTATACATTAAAATTTCTCTTAAAAAATTATATGTTAAATTAAGCATGAAAAACTTAATACTTGGAAAGGCTGAAACAAATATAAATTTTTAAAGCAGATATCATACAATGAATGTTTAATCACAATGTTTTAACTAAAATAACTTTAAATATTAACAAATTTAAACAAAAGGAAGTTTTCAATTCATTTTAAGGTGATTGATTTTTTTGCGAAAAAGGATAAAAAAAACTTAAAACTATTTAGCTAGAAAAGACTACAATGTTTCTGTTGACAAATAAATGGATTTTTCAAGGCTTACATTAAAGTAAATTTAAAATTCAATGTTAGTTACAAATTAATTAAATTGTTTGTGGGATCCCCATAACTCAAAAAATATTTGAAAATAAGTTATCACCTTTTTTCCAATGTTTGTTGACAAACGATTGCGATTTGTGTTAAAAACCACCAAAATAACATTCTCTATGCCCTATCATATGATATATACCAATAGATTTCTAAACAATTTCCACTTGAAAATCTGAAGACCATTAAGATTACTAAATCAAAAGAAAAGTTCATGATTAATTCCCAACGAGTCAGAGTGAATAAATTTCAAAACACATATGTGTAATCTTATTTTAAAAAGCTTTTTCCAAAAAGGTAGAAATTCATTAGGTCATATAACACTGACAATAAAATTATCAATGTTTCAGTTGGTGGGAAAACATTTAATGTATTTTATCAACGCTGTCCAACATGGCATGATTTTTTTTTTTTTTGGGGGGGGGGGGAAGTGGGGAGAGACCAATTTCGTTGAGTGCAAAATTTGCAATCCCACGCAGGATTTCATGGATCTTTCCCAAAATAGGAAAATGCTGCATAATAAAAAATGCTGTGTGTTCCGCCGCATTAAATTTTTCTACAGACATGTGACTCTTACCGATTTTTTTTCCCCCGAGAAAGGGATTTTTATTCTTTTGTGCAATTTTGCAAAATTTTCTGAATTTCTTCGCGTTTTTTTCCAACGACTGTTTGAGGAATTTCCGACAGTTTACATATAAACTTCACAATATTTTAAAGCAACCGATTAAAGGATTTTGAGTTTTTTCCGATGATCAACTGGCAATCTTCACGATTTTTTCTGAAGAATGAAGGAAGAATGTTGCAACTTTTTCCCCACAATTGATGAATTTTGCAGTACTTTTCTTTTTACTCTACCGATTGGGTAATTTTTTATGTGACAAATTTTCTTTTTCCATCACAACCAATTGTTGATTTTTCTTTTTCCTCTGCGACTGATTGATGAATTTTGTGATTTTTTAAGCGATAGATAGACAAATTTTGCGATTTTTTTTTTTGGGGGGGGGGGGGGGCATGACCAATTGAAGAATTCCCTGTAACCGATTGGTGAATTTTTCGATTTTTTTTTCCCTTCACAAGAGCGATTTAGAAATTTCTCTACATACATTTATAATCCACACTGATCATAGACAAAATTCATGCATTTACAAGATTCCTGTTTGCTGAATATTCTGTTCCATTTTTTCTTCTTTTTTTTTTCATTCCATTAATGCAGAACTATATAATACAGAGAACCTGACTTGAACCTGCAAAATTCATTTTACTGACATGTTACTTTTCCGCGGAATTGCGCTTTTTTGGCACTGAATTTTATTATCCCGTGGATCTAGGCAAATATGCATTAAAATTTGTGGACATTTTTATGGGGGGAGTGGGGGGGAATAACAGAAGAAATACAAGAAAAACGCGAGTGCCAGCGGTGCCAAATTGAGCGAATTTCTTCAAAGGATCGCGGAAAAAACGCAAATTTTTTTAAGGATCGAAAAAAAAAATTTTCAAAGTGTCGCGGAAAAAACACGATTAACGTTAAAGGATCGTGAAAAAAAAAAGTGTGATTTTCTTTAAAGGATCACGGGAAAACATTACATTTCCAGAGTAAGCTAAATAATGCTATAAAAAGTGATAAAATATCTTTATTAAGATTGACTATCGTTTCATCGCACAAACGGCGACATTTTCAAAATTTTGAAAATGTCGCCGTTTGTGCGACGAAACAATCGTCAATCTTAGTAAAGATATTTTATCACTTTTTTGTAATTTTACAAAAAGAGTATTGTAAATGCGTAAAAGTGTGTTTATTAGAACATAAAAAACCAAACTTGCTCATCTAAACTCTTACTTGGTGGTTGTCTTATACATCGCTGTTAGATGCAATAACATTTTGACGAAAATTCTATGTTCTTACTGCTGATCCCCAGTTTCTGTGCTTACTTTTAATATTTATATGTTCAGTAAGTTAAACTCAAAAAGTTGTGCACATGCTTATTCAGCCGTTAAAAGTTTTGCTAAATCTTTTTTGCTTTTTGCAAAAAATACAACACACTTACCAAGATTTATACCAAACAAATCATCAAAAAATTTTAATAGTTGCAGCAGAATTTGTTGATTATGGGGTTTTATTGCACGTTTCTTAAACTTTTGTTCTAAGAATTTTTAATTTTCTTATGTTATATTAGCCAGAAAACCTGGTCTACCCAAAAGTATTGTTAATGCTAATAATGTGTTTATTAGAACATAAATAAGCCGAAATTTGCTCATGTAAGCGCTTCCATATTGACAATTATTTTCCTCTTTTTGTTTAAATTTTAAATGAAAAACACAATTTTTACACACCGTCCTAGGACGGGCATTTACACTAGTGACTATAATAAATACCTTAGCACTTAGGTGATGCCTAGTGCTAAAGATAATACTTTTATAGATTATGCTGAAATATCCGTACATATATATTTTTATTTTCTTTCCTGTTTATGGTGTTAATACATATTCATATAAACAAGAAAGAAAAATCGTGCGTCAAGCCTAGATTATGAAACACTTTCCAACGCATTTAGGATACTCTAGCAAAATTTCACCGTTTAAAGGTGTACTCAAATCCAAACTGCATATATTCTGACTCATTTTTAAATTCATTTTTGTTCTGAAACACATCAAATGCAGATTCTCTTTTAGAAACTATATAACGTGCTTGTCGATTTTTTTGATAAAAGCAGAATATATTGCAAAAAAGGCTGTCTAAGTTGGCGTTTTGAACCAAATTTCCCAAAGCGAGAGAGCTGGGAACGAAAATAATGGTTATACTGAGAAAATAATTGTTTATAAGTCAAGATCTATTTAATTGAGTCAGAAATGAAAACACATAGCCGCTTATACATCTCTTCAAATATCACATCAGCAAGTTTAATGTTTTTACTTTTAAAAATGAGTCTGAAAAATGTGTCAGAAAATTTCCGGTTGTTGAGCATGGAAAATTATTTTTTTTAATACCGCCTTGTGAAAGATATAAGACTAAACAATTTAGAAAACGTATCACACATTTAAGAATTCAATTTAAGCATTTATTAGATCTATGGATTTCGACATTGCCAATTCTGGATAATAAAAAAGAGCAAACGCTCGTAAAACTTTCGAATTCCGTAAATTTTGAATTTTTATCCCGGAAAATAGGTTCAAAAATGGTTATAATATATATATATGGTATGATCCATGTCAATTCAGGCAGCCAAAGAAAAAATCTTACCTTCATAGTCTCAGAAGTTTTTGAATTGAACATATGTTAAAATTCAATAAAAAATAAAATACTTGTATATTTTGGTTTTGCCCAAAAAAATTCCTGGCCCGAGATACTGGCCGCCAAAGATGGCATCCCGGGCACCATTTCCAATTCGCCATTTTCGATAAAAATTTTAAAGTGCTGTATCTCTAGAATGGTGCAGGATATTTTGTTGCGGTTTTTTTTTATTTTAAAGATAATATTCTTCTGTTTAAAATGATATACCCAATTTTGAAAAATGTATTCAACTTTTCTTGTGGCAACCTTTTGAAAGAAAAAAATTTTTTTCAAAAAAAAATTTTTTTTCGAAAATGCCAATTTTAAAAATTTTGATTTGTTTGCTGTTGATCAATACCATTGGGAACTATCTTCACTGTAAAGGAGAACTTCCACTTTTGAGTTTAATAAATTTTAGAAACATTTAAAAAATTCAGAGAATTTTACAGGAACTGTATATATACAGTTCCAGTAAAAGTCACTGAATTTTTGCTTATTTGTATCATATTTGTAAGGATAAGCCTACTATATATCCTAAACAAGTTAGAAATTGCAATATCAAATGTGGCAAATGAGATGCGTGCATAGTATTAATAGTTTTATAAATATTCAGATCTTGGTGCAATAAGTGTTACACTCTTGGGCAAAAAGGCATGAATACAAAATTTACTATAATTCCATATATTAAATTCAGTAATACGGAAGTAATATGAATCAATTTTAAAAGGACTTAATCGCAATGGCAACCTAGAATCATTGCCTATCATGGTATATCATTGAATCAATTATGTATTATAGGATTTTTAAATAGAATGAAGAAAACTTTAATTAATGTCTTTTATGTTTTAATTTGATTTTCATAGCATTTGAAGTGATACATACTTTATTGCAGAGGTTTACAAAAAATTACTTCCTGTGTCATAGAAAGTGCATAGTGTTTACAGGGACACACAAAAGATTTCGGATACTTTACCTTATTGGAAATACTGTACATTAGCGATGATTGCTAGAGGTGCATTTTTAGTTGCGATATGAGTTTTTAAGTTTAATTAAATATTTCCATATTACGTTGTGTGTATAAAGGCTGTAGATCATATACAGGGCTACACAAAAGAAATCGTAAGGGTATTGCTGGAAGTGCATTTTTAGTGTTGTTTGAGTTTATAAGTTTAACTAAATTTTTCCATGTTACGTTGTGTGCATAAATGCTGTAAGGGTTTACTGAGTATGAATGAAAGTAGCTTAAATGTGATTTTTAAATGAGTTATGCATTTTTACACTGAACTACATTTAGTATAGTAAGATATGTTTGGAGAATATAGATAAAATGATATACAGGTCCACGCAAAGAATTAGATACATGGCCGTCTATGGATGATAATCTCTGGAAGTGTGATTTCACTGGTTTTAAGGATGTTTTAATCTTAATTAAATATTAGCTAAATAGTGGCATGTATATAAAGATAGTAGGTAAAATACAGGGTTGTATGAAAGTATTCAAGTATGCTTCCGTCTATTGACTTAAATTTCTAAAAGTCAAATCCCGACCTATTTATGTGTTTTTAACAATTTCCAACATAGTTGAAAGTCTTTATGGATTTGACCTGTCTGAACTCTAACTTGTATTAATATAATTTGTATTGCTGTGTAATTGATATATGTTATTGAGATTGTTTTACTATGTTCGGTATTGAAAATAAAGTATGTATCACTTCAAATGCTATGAAAGTCAAATTAAAACATAAAAGACATTAATAAAAGTTTTCTTTATTCTATTTGAAAATCCTATAATACATAATTGATTCAATGATATACCATGATAGGTAATGATTCTAGGTTGCCATGGCGATTAAGTCCTTTTAAGATGAATTCATATTACTTCCGTATTACTGAATTTAATATGTAGAATCATAATAAATTTTGTATTCATGCCCTTTTTGCCCAAGAGTGTAACTTATTGCACCAAGATCTGAATATTTATAAAACTAGTTATAGTACGCACACACCTCATTTGCCACATTTGATATTGCAATTTCTAACTTGTTTAGGATATATAGTGGGCTTATCCTTACAAATATGATACAAATAAGCAAAAATTCAGTGACTTTTACTGGAACTGTATATATACAGTTCCTGTAAACTTCTCTGAATTTTTTAAATGTTTCTAAAATTTGTTAAACTCAAAAGTGGAAGTTCTCCCTTACAGTTTAGGTAGTTCCCAACGGTATTGATCAACAGCAAAAAAATCAAAATTTTTGGGATTAGCATTTCCAAAAAAAAATTTTTTTGAAAAAAAAAATTTTTTTTTTCAAAAGGCTGCCACAAGTAAAGTTGAATACATTTTTCAAAATTGGGTATATCATTTTAAACAGAAGACTATTATCTTCCAAATAAAATAAACCGCAACAAAATATCTTGCACCGTTCTAGAGATAGAGCACTTTAAAATTTTTATCGAAAATCGCGAATGAGAAAGGATGCCTGGGATGTCATCTTTGGTGGCCTGTATCTCGGGCCAGGAATTTTTTTGGGTTTGGTTTGGTTTGTGTTTATGACGGCCAATTATCAACACGTGGGATATAGGCCCTGGCGGGGGGAGTGCCCTTCGTGGGGGTCTTTCTAAGGGAACCTAACCCGTATTTACGCATGGGAATCCACGGTTTCGAAGAAAACCACGAAAACTCCGAAACGGTTAGGCCGACGGGCGCGATTGGGTTCGAACCCAGCACCTCCCGTCTACCAGCTTCGAGAGCAGAACCTCTCAGCCACTGGTGGGGCGAATTTTTTTGGGCAAAATGAAAAATATACAAGTATCTTACTTTTTCTTAAATTTTAACATATGTTCAATTCAAAAAAACTTCTGAGACTATGAAGGTAACCCCCCTGCCTGAGTTGATATGGATTCAGCCATATATATATATATATTATATATATATATATATACTTTATACTTATCTATTAACATTTTATGAATTAACCTAGAAAATAAATATTCTGATCATCATTGTTCTGTCTTCAGGAATCGATCGAAGTAGCCTATTTAAGGCCCTTTCGCAAAAATCCATTTAATAAGTCCCTTTTTTTTAACATTTAATTTTTAAACATTTTCTTTTTTTCTATTGGGGGGGGGGGGGTAGGCACGTTTTGGTGCTGGTCCTATTATAATGTTTTTCATGATCCAAAAATGGTATGCTATTTGCTTGCCTGTAAAAATATCTTTTTTTCTATGATGTAGTGAAATTTGGGCAATCGCCTCAAAATTTCGATGTTTTTTAAAATAATAGTCGTATCGTTTTATTATTATATATATTTTTTATGGGTACCAAAAAAATTTTTTTTTGTCCACTGTGCGTCAAAAATATTGGCACCAGTCAGTGGTGGTTGAACTCGCACGTTTTCGTCTGCATAATTTTGTTTGAGGAGGGGTGGGGACTCTGAAATATTTTTGTGGGGCTAACATCTTTCATTAATCCATATCTCTTATGCCAACTGAATACAATAAAACCTGCTAAATATAGGTGCAGATTTAATATTGCCAGTCGCCACATGACGACTAAATGTTTTGCTGTGGCCACTAACTTTCGGTGTCTAAGTCGCCATACGTCTTGTTGTTGTTTTGATTTTTCAGATATCTTTTCTCATAGCAAAATGAATGATTGAAATGTATTTTGATTTTTATAGTGTAAAACAATCTGACACATTCTCTTTTTTTTTTTTTTCTTTTTTTTATCCTACTTTTGTATGATAAAATCAAATTAAGAAATATTGTTTTCTTAATATTTTCTATTATCATAATTGCATATCTTATACATATCTTGCCTAACTTTATCTTCTGACAGTACATAGTTTGATTTATATTATACTTAATATTCAAATACAAGAATTTTATGCATAAATTAAATATACAAATTTGATGTAAATTAGTCTTTATTTTACATGTGTAATATTATTTTCCACTTTGAATTCCTGAGTTCTTTTCGAATGTAAACACTGTTGTTTTTATGCGTTTGTTTCACAATGTAGCCTCTGGGTATTTCGGGTTTAGAAGCCACTAACGCCTTCTTGATTTTGGGAATGTGCACCTATGCTGCTAAAACGGAACCGTTTATAAAGTAACCTTTCTATAACGAATTTTTTAATAACGAAAAATTGTGGTGCGGGGAAAGGAATACAAAAATAAATAGCGGTGTACCTGCTAAGACGAAAACCGATCTAAAATAGAATTTTTTCCCATCGCGTGGGAATTTTTGTTTAAAAGTTTTTACTGTATATAATGCAAAATATAGATTGCATCCAATAACCCATGGAAAAAATAATTTCACTTAAATTTTAATAAAGAAAAATGAATCATTCATTTCACGCTGTTTATTGTGAATTATCAAATTTTCAAAGTCTATTACTATTTTGACTTTATTGAGCATAGTTTAGAAAATGTAATGTATAAATACTTCTGATTACATTATTCACAATCGATATAATAATTAAAAATTATTAATTTGTGTCAAAACAATTTTAAACAACTTACTTACTAAAAGCAGAATGAAGAAAAGCATGCATTAAACAATTTTATAATTTTATTATAGTCCCGGTTTTGATTGCCATTCATTCAATCCTTTCAAAAGTAATCTATATCAATAAATTGGGAGATATTGTATATCCGCGATGGCTAGTAAAATGTACCAAACATAGATGTTTTAAAATTTGGGTGAGTTTAGTCCTAAGCAAGTTATGTCAAAGCACCTCTAGAGGGTCTGCACGGTCCAAAATTTCCGGCCCGCCTGCCCGATAGAGAAATGATCAAGCCCGGACAGATAGAGAAATGATTAAGCCCGGCCCGGTGATAAAACTGAGTACGGCCCGAGACCGGCCCGTACAAAAATCAAACAAATCAGACCCAACTAAATTTCCACAAAAAAAGTTTTTTTTTTTTTTACATACAATTCAGATTATTTTCTAGAATACGGCATAAATATTTAAGGAGAAAATTAACAGTATATTTTAGATTGCTATATGTTTGCAAGCTAGAGCTTACAGAATAGCAACATTAATAATAACTTAGACTTATTAGACTCTTAAATTCAAATAAAGATTCGCTAAAAACATATGTTCAGAATGAAAGAAAAAAGATGGGTAAAAACATAACTTTTTAAGCTGTATAATTAAAAAAGATTTTTTCTTAGGTAAATATTTCTCTAATTTATTAGGATATATTTCCATATTTCCTGATACCAAAAGTTCTTTATTAATTCTATTGTTTTTACAAAATAAATTGCTTGCCCGACAAGGCTACTTCAGTCACGCGAAAAGACCCGCTATCTTATGTTAATCCAATAGGAGAAATATTTAAGATATCTCGTCTGCATTTCAATATTTTTAAAGGATTAATTGCATTGCATAGCTAAGGTCGATCTCTACAAAGGCCGTTTTTTACTTTTTAGATTTCTTTTTGCAGATTTTTTTATGAGGATGCTTTCACTTTCGAAACATTTCCGAATAGGAAGTTGTTATAATTAAAAATAACTGCAAAGAAAATTGAAAAAGGTACAAAACAGCCTTATTAGAGATCGAACTCTGCTATCCATTGCAAAAAATAATAAATAAATATTGAAATGCAAATGAGATATCTTGCAAAATTTCTCCCATTTGATTAACATTAACGAACGGGTGTTTGAAGTAAACTCTTAAGTCTACTACTGGCCCGACCCAAATCTACTGAAAAATTTAAGCCCTGTTTCAGGCACGATGTAACAAACTGCCCGATGCCGATATCTACGCGCCCTACCCCCCAGTGGCTGAGAGGTTCTGCTCTCGAAGCAGGTAGACGGGAGGTGCAGGATTCGAACCCAATCGCGCCCGTCGGCCTAACCGTTCGGAGTTTTCTTCGAACTTTGGGAAACCTTGCGTAAATACGGGTTAGGTTCCCTTAGAAAGACCCCCACGGGGGGCACTATCCCTAGGGCCTATATTCCTCGAGTAGATAATCAGCCGTCAAAAATCAACCCAACCCGATCTCTACGCTGGTCATGTTTTCTGTATTTATGTTGTCAATCTAGCAGCACAGGTACACTTATCGTCTCAGTCGCTCTCATTGAAAATTGTTCGTATTTTATCGGCTTAGTTTGATACTTTAAAATTTCTATATATGGTCAGTCGGCCCGTTTAATCTTTTTGTAGGCCCGGCCCGTTAGACATTTTGACTTTACCTTGCCGGCCCATATACGTGTAGATTTCTATCTCAAGATACCTCTGAACGGACCCGGCAAAATAAAGGTGACTTTTCATACGGGCCGGCAGAATTTAAACTTTTTTTTTTTTCAATGGGCCGGGCCGATAAATAAAATAAACAGGCCGGGCTGACAAAACAATTAAACGGGACTGCCGGCGATTAAAAAAAATTAAACCCACCTCTCAGCAGATATAAAAACAGGCTTGAAAGGAGGCTCCTACAGGAGGAATTCCTCCTTTTTTAAAAGACAATTTGGACATTCTCTGTAGTAATGCAAAAAAGCAAAGAAAATATTGGATGCATATGGTGTGTGTGTGTGTGTGGGGGGGGGGGGGGGGTCTAGAAAACTTAATAATTAGACATTTTGTATACTCAAAACTCAAATCCTTGGAGTTTGTTTCTGAATTGCTGTACTATCAAATCAAAGGCGAGCTTTTATTATAAGCATCTGAAAGTCATGTAAATTAAGTTCTTTAACTAGGGAAAGGAAGTTTCCATAAGGTTCTTTTTGGAATAGAATATTTTATTCTTCGGGGTAATTTCAGTGATGCATTTTTGGAAATTTATTTCTGGAGTAAAGATCCATTTGGCGTGTATATATTTAGCATTGATTATTTTTTTAAAGGAGTCTTAAACAGTCAAATCATTCAAAATAATACATTCATTTTGAAAAATTAATCTCTGTACTTCACGTATGTTCATCAGATAAATTTGAATAGATTTATACTTTTAGCTAACTGTTTGCAGTTTTCTCTTTTGATTTAATGAATTTATACATTTATTGTTATTCATGTATTTTCTTTTAATACTTTCTAAGTTACAAAAAGGAAATAACAATCATATGTACAGTTATACTTCATTTTATTGTATGAATAACTGTTAAAATGTGTTTAAATTATAAGAGTTTGGCCTTATTGTATAGATGGAAAACATTTTCCACCTTTTTTCTTATTTCCCACTTTTAAGCTTGTAAAAATTAAACCGACAACGATACAATATGAACCATTTTTCAATGGATATGACTTTCGCGATAATAATTGAATATGTGCGTCACGACCCGATGAGTTTGACAACATCAATACAGAAATGCAACATTTTCCAGCTTAAAGTTCGGAATGGGACAGTTACATCGTGTCTGAAAATTTTTCAGCAGACTCGTGCCGGGCCAAGATCACGCTTACAATATTTTTTTTTCTTTTACAAAGTCGAGCCATGCCGGAACGGGACTTAAGAGCCTACTTCAGTCAAACGAAAAGATGCGTTCGCTAATGCTAATCCTATGGAAGAAATTTATAAAGATATCTCGGTCGCATTTCAATATTTCTAAGTGATTTTTTGTATTTGATAACTGAGATCGATCTGTATGCAGGCCGTTTTTTACTTTTTCAATTTTGATTGCAGATTTTTTTTTTTTATATATAAGGATGCTTTTACTTTCGAAACCGGTTTCCAAAATGAAAGTGTCCTCATTAAAAATACCTGTAAAGAAAATCGAAAAAGTAAACAACGGTCTATGTACAGATCGATCTCAACTATTCAGTGCAAAAAAAAAAAAAAAAAAAAAAATTAAAAATATTTAAATTCAAACGAGATATCTTTATAAATGTCTTCCATACGATTAGCATTAGCGAACGGGTCTTTTCTTTCACTCTTAAGGCTCCTGTCCCTGCCGGCGAAGAAATTCGCGAGCTAATGCTAATCCTATGGAGAGGGATTTATCTAATATCTCGTTTGTATTTAGAACTTTTTTGATTTTGGTTGCAGATATTTTTTATGAAGTTACTTTCACTTTCAAAACCGGCTCTGAAAATGAAAGTGCCATTCTAAAAAATATCTGGAACTAAAATCGAAAAAGTAAAAAAGATGCGATGTAGAGACGGACCTCAGCTATCCAATGCCCAAAAAAAGTCGAAATGCAAACGAGATATTAGAAAAATCCCTCCCCATAGGATTAGCATTAGCTCGTGAGTGACTTCGCCGGCAGGGACAGGAGCCTTAATTGTTCTCGTTCTCAAGATGTGTCGGGCAGGCAAAAATGTTAAAATTTTTAAGTAGATTGCTTGCTCTAAAATATACAGTAGACTCTCTCAAATCCACAAACGCCTAAAATCCGCACACAATCGCAGATGTAAACAATGAAACTTTCAGTTCAGATGTAGGGGCAAAATGCCAGAATTTTTTAGTTTTATATCATTCCGTATGTATTTTAATATGTAATTCTCGATAGACTGAACTCGTGGTGTTTCATGAGGAAAGTATACATTTACTTCGGGGGGAAAAAATGCTGATATCACTGGTAATCACAATCTTTTACCAAATATATTTGTTATGTATTAATCAAGCTTTTTTTAGTTAAGACTGGCTAAACCTGAAAAACTTCCTTGCTTTGATTTTGATGTGAATTAATAAGATACCTTTATGAGGACAGTTTCATTGAATAATTCAAGGAAAATATCTTCTTTATTATGCATAATTAATTATACATTAATAATTATTTACTTGGACCTTTTACTTTTAATAATTTAACTATTTTTTTAAATTACCTTACATTTTATCATTTTAGTTTATTACTCTACTTCCTTATTTTATTATTTTACTAATTGCAAGCGTTCATTATAATTTTGATTGCGTTATTACATTTAAATTACTGTTTAAAAAATGTAATCAAAAGTAATGACCAAAAATCCGCCAAATTCTAAAATCCGCACAACCTCTTGTCCCAAGCTGTGCGGATTTGAGGGAGTCTACTGTATATTCTATATTTTTGAGTGTAATAGATTTTTTTTTTTTTCATTTTTAACATTTTAAATTAAAATATCTTTTGAATGTGTTCATTTTAATGCGAATATTTTTTTTTAAACAACTTTATAAATTCAACTTTAAAAAATAATAAATTTTGTTGAATGAATCTGTTGAATGAATGGGAAAAAAAAGTGTTTATTTTTAAATTCGAAAACTATTCTTTTTATTAGTAAATTAGAAATCTTAATTTATAGAATTTTTGGCTTTTCATTTTTAAAATTCGAATTTTAGTATTATAGAGCGCATGCGTGCTAGGAATGAATGGGATTTCTCCCTCTTTTTCAAGCCCCACCAGTGGCCGAGAGGTTCTGCTCTCAAAGCTGGTAGACGGGAGGTGCTGGGTTCGATCCCAATCGCGCCCGTCGGTCTAATCGTTCGGGGTTTTCGTGGTTTTCTTCGAGCCTTGGTTCTCCAAGCGTTAATACGGGTTAGGTTCCCTTAGAAAGACCTCCACGGAAGGCACTCCACACCCCCTTAGGGCCTATATCCCACGTGCTGATAATTGGCCGACATAAATACAACCAACCAACCCTCTTTTTCAAACTTTTGGGAAGAATTCACGGATGTTCTCTAAGAGTAGGGAAATTACTCGTTAAAAAATGAAGAATAATTTAGTGCATATTGACGAGTTTTTCTGACAGTGTAGTTAATTCAAAATATCACCATCTTAAACTTACAAAGATAAAGTAAATAAAGAAGTCTGTAAAATATTAAACCAAATTAAATTGAAATAAAGTAGTGCTGTTAACCAAAAGTTCCGTAAAAGAAATTCTTAGCTTCTGTTTTTACACTATAGTTCATCTGTTACTCATATCTTACACAGCTTATTTTTAACAATGATAAATATTGGCATGTTTTGTAGAATTTCAATCAGGTCGGGCCAAGTAGGGTCAGAAATTTTCGTACAGGTAAAATAAGCCGTGTTTCTGCCGGGCCGGTCTCCTGCCATACGTTTCGATTTTACACTGGGCCCGGGCTGGAAATTCCGGCCCTTGAAGACCTTTTATAGCAAATAACCATCTGCGTGAAAGGTACTGTATTGACCCCATAGACTTCTCAGATAACTTCCTGTCTTTACTCTGAGATTGAATCTTACTTTCAGGTGCTTAGGGATGCAAGACTTGCGCCAAAGCAGTTATTCGACTTTGCGCGAAATCGTCATTTCTTGCAACTCTGCATGAATTGCATTTGACGTCATATCTGTATGCACACGGCCGATCTTCATAACGATCATTAAGAGGCTACTTCAGTCACCTGAAAAGACCAGCGCACTAATGCTAATCCTATGGAAGAAATTTTTAAAGATATTTCGTTTGCATTTCAGCATTTTTAAACAATTCTTTTTGCATTGGCTAGCTGAGATCGATCAGTACAAAAGTCGATTTTAACTTTTTCAATTTTGTTTACAGATATTTTTAATTAGTACATTTTCATTTTCAGAACCTGTTTCGAAAGGGAAAGCACCCTCTTCAAAAACATCTGCAAACAAAATCGAAAAAATAAAAAAAGGGCAGATATACAGATCAATCTCGGCTATCCAATGCCAAAAAAAAAAAAAATAAATAAAAAAAAAAAAATAATAAAATAAAATAAAATAAATAATAATAATAAATAATATTAAAATGCAAGGGAGATATCTTAAAAAAATTCTTTCATAGGATTAGCATTAGCGAACGAGTCCTTCCAGGTGGCTGAAGTAGCCCCTTAAGAGGCCACACTAGTCACTCAAAAAGACCCGGATGATAATGTTAATCCTATGGGGAAGTTATTTTCAAATATCTCGCTTGAATTTTGATATTTTCGAATGATTTTTGCATAGGAGAGCTGAGGACAATATACAACCGGTCTAGTTTTTACTTTTTTGATTTTGGTTTTTTTTTTTTTTTTTTTTTTTTTTAAATTACTTTCGGAACCGGTTCTGAAATTGAAACTACACTAATGTAAAAAAAACTAACCAAAATCGAAAAAGTAAAACTAGCCCGGTTTTAGGATTGTTCTCACCTATCCTATGCAAAAAAAAAAAAAAAAATCATTCAAAAATATTAAAATCAAAGTGAGAAATTTGAAAATAATGCCCCCATAGACTTTACATTAGCGTTTTCCTTTTTTGCCGTGACTGAAGTGAGCTCTTAAGAGCCTACACTAGTCACTCAAAAAGACCCGGATGATAGTGTTATTCCTATGGGGAAGTTATTTTCAAATATCTCGCTTGAATTTTGATAATTTCGAATGATTTTTTTTTTGCATAGAATAGCTGAGAACGATCTACATCCGGGCTAGTTTTTACTTTTTTGATTTTGGTTTCATATACATATATATATATATATATATATATATGTATGTATATATAAAGCATTCGAAAATATCAAAATTCAAGCGAGATATTTGAAAGTAACTTCCCCCACAGGATTAACATTACAGGGTGTCTACAGAATCTGGAAATCAGGGAATCATGGAAAAATTAGGGAGGTTTATCACTCTGGAAAAATCAGGGAAATGTCAGGGAACTTTGTAAAAATACTGGAAAATCGGGGAAATTTGTCTATATTGCGAAAATATTTGCATTTTCACCTTGCCAACGAGTTTGATTCATCTTTTTTATGTACTATATTTTTTCACATGCTGATTAATCTTTCCCAATATTTTTAAAAAGATGCACATATGGTATGAGTTTTTGATATTTAACGTAAATTAAGGTGATAAGATGTCCTGATTTTCTGTACATAGCACTTATACTGAAGGCAATTTACACATTTTTTTAAAATTTTAAATGATTGATACATTAGCATAACCTGATCAGGTGTCCAGCTTAATTCAATTAGTTATCCCGTCAGATTTAGATAAGTCTTAGAATTGAATATTTTTCAGAAAATGAGGAAACTGAGGATGTTGGACTAATGAAGTTAGTTGAGTTCGGATTTATAAAACTGTCAACTAATACTTAATGAATATTAGGCATTTTTTATGTTTTTCTCCCAAATGAGATATTAGCAAGCTGGATAAGTGTGTTACACGAGGAATCGGCATACATGAAAAAATACCGTATGTGTATTGTTAATAATGGAAATCAGGGAAGTCTGATAAAAATAGTCAGGGAAATCATGGAAAAATCAGGGAACTTTTTTTTTTTTTTTTTTTAGAATTTCTGTAGACACCCTGCATTATCATCCGGGTCTTTTTGAGTAACTAATGTAGGTTCTTAAGAGTCCACACTAGTCACGCGGATAAACTCGAACGCTGAAGTAAAGTCTATGGGGACGTTATTTTCAAATTTCTCGCTTTGATTTTAATATTTTTGGATTCTTTTTTGCCTAGGATAGCTGAGGACTACTTACAACCGGGCTTGTTTTCAGTTTGATTAAAAAAAAAAAGTAACTTTCGAAACTGGTTGCAACCGGTTCTTAAAATCGCCAGTTTCATTGAATGATCGCGGGAAAAAAAGTGAATTTCGTAGAACGATCGCGGAAAAAAATTGCGAATTTTACGAAACCCTTGCCACAAAATGTATGCAAGTTTTTCAAAATCTGATCATGGGAATTTTGTTGGCATATGCTGACCGATTAATTAAGGCTGACCTGTGGTTAATTTCTAGCTCAAACCTTTTCAATTTCCAAGTCAGGAAATGTCATTAGGAAAGACTGATGACGCTGTTTTAAAAGTCTGCTCTGCTATAAGTCTGAGCATAGGAACAAGGATCACTGTTAAATTCTCTATGCTGTAGAATCTTCATTATGCACAAGGTGAGATTTTTTTGTCTCACTGCTGTTATTCAAAACACTCAGCTCATTTACAATAGAGGCTCGCATTAAAATTTAATCTATCTGAGATTAATTCCTGCTCACTTTAAAATAAAAATATAAACTTACACTATTATAATTAAATAAATTAATAAAGTCAAACCTATATACAGATTAGTTTTCCTCTCTCAATCAACTATCTTAGTTCTCTTAACTCATCTATAAGAAGAAGAATTTTCTCTAGTATGATAAGAGGCATACTCTTGGATAGAATTGCCTATATCACTATAAACGCCTGGCCTAAAGTATTGTTTGAGGACATTACCCTTTATTTTTCTAACATTGAGACAGTATGGTTCATCTCCGTAACTACATCTTAAAATTTCATCTCTGAATTGCATGAGCACAAATAGTTGTTAATTTCCTTCCATGAAAAATCGGAACTTACCCAGAAAACTAACCCGAAATGAAAGGGGCTTTTCCTGGTCTAAGCTGTCCTCTTATTGTTTGACTGCAATGGGGGGGGGGGGGGTAAACCATAGATATAGTAAAATAATTATTTTACTATATCTATGGGGTAAACTAAATCTTTCTTGAGTTTCTCTCTTCACACCTGTCATGTTTCCCCTTTCTGTAACACCTCTTCTCTCTTGCGTGATTTTGTTTACCTGGTAAAACTTAGTTTGAGAGAGAGTTTTCCTTTTGCCATGCTTTTTTAAGGTCTGCCATTTTTCAGTTTTTTGATTCGCCGTTGCATATCATTCTACAATAGATAATGATGTATTTCGACTTCTTCAGGGATTACAACTGCTTTAGTTTTAAGTTTTTAGTTAGAAAAAATCACGAATTTTTTCGATCAAGCACAAAAAAATCGCGAATTTTGTTGGTCGGGCACGGAAAAATCTCGAATTTCTTCGAACGGGTGCTAGAAAAGTGCGAATTTCTTCGATCAGTCACGGGGAAAAATGCGAATTTCTTCGAACAGGCGCGAAAAAAAAACTTCAAATTTCGGTGATCGGTCAGAGAAAAATCGCGAATTTTGTCGATAAGTAGTGGAAAAATTCCAAAATTTCGTTCATCGGGCATGGAAAAATTCCAAAATTTCGTTCTTCGGGCACGGAAAAATTCGAAAATCTCGTTCATCGGCTGTAGAAATATCGCGAGTTTCATTACTTTATTGTGAGAAAAAAAAAATCACAAATTTCGTCAATCTGTCGCAGGAAAAAATTGCAAATTCACCAGTCAGTTAAAAATCGAGAATTTCGTTAGATCGGCCTTTAAAAAAAGAGAATTTTGTCGATCAGGCATGGGAAAATTCTCAAATTTCGTTGATTGTCTGCAGAAAAATCGCGAGTTTCGTCAATTAATTGCGAGAAAAAAAATCGCAAATTTCGTCAGTTTGCCAAATTTTATCAGTCAGTTAAGAATAACGAATTTCGTTGATATTAAGTGCGACAAAATCGCGAGCTTCGTTGATCGGGTGCAAAAAAATCGCGAATTTTGTCTCGATCAGGCACGGAAAAAAGCCACGAATTTCGACAATTCATGGAAAAAATTAAAAATAGTCTCAATTGGTTTCGAAACGTTTTGCGAAATTTGTCAATCGCCCTTGGAAAAATGGACAAAAGTACAAATTTTGTCTGTCGGTCACAAAAAATTTCGTGACACAGAAATCCATTGGTCGCAGGAAAAAATTGCAAATTTCATCGATCGTGTACCGAAAAGAAAGCACAACTTTTTTCAATTTATCGTGGGAAAAAAAATCGCAAATTACATCAATGTATATCTGAAAAAAAAAATCGCTAAATAATATATGCTTCTCCTGCTCTCCCACCCCCCCTTGTTTATAAAGTTTACATTTTTTTTTCAGCACTAGCCACTCCCATGCCTATGTTCAATTTTTAGCGCTTTTAAGATAAGAAAAATTGATTCCCCCAAACAAAGTCAAGTAATATTTTCACTCCTTGAAAATAATCTTTACTATATCTGTGTTATATATACAAATATAAACTGTTGATATATCCTTGCCAATTGAATTGGGTATGTTGGCTGGGTAGGGGAACCTACAGAGGTAAAACTACTTCCCCCTGAAACAATGTTTTTTATTTGATTATAGTCCACAGATTCCCCCTCCCACCTCCAGGGCCAACTTAAGACTAAAAGGCGCGCCACATACTAAAGAGACATGCTACAAAAAAAGCATGAGTCATGCGACAATTTCACCCTGTTAAGAGGCTACTTCAGTCAAATGAAAAGATGCGTTCGCTAATGCTAATCCAATGGAAGAAATTTATAAAGATATCTCTGCCGCATTTCAATATTTTTAAATGATTTCTTTTGCATTGAATAGTTGAGGTTGATCTGTATGCAGGCCGTTTTTTATTTTTTCGATTTCGATTCTAGATATTTTTTATGAGGATGCTTTTACTTTCGAAACCGGTTCCGAAAATGAAAATATCCTCATAAGAAATACTTGTAAACAAAATCGAAAAAGTAAACAACGGCCTTTGTACAGATCGATCTCCACTACTCAATGCAAAAGAAATTATTTTAAAATATTGAAATGCGACCGAGATATCTTTATAAACTTCTACTTCTTCCATAGGATTAGCATTGGCGAACGAGTCTTTTCGTTTGACTGAAGTAACCTCTTAACAAAGAAAAAACCGGTTTCAACAGTAGAATTTGCCTCCTGTCTGACGTCTCTCTGGTGTGTGGCGTGCCTTAGAAGTAGGGGAAGACCGACGTCACAGAGGGGTTCCTCCCTTATTACTCTACCAATTGCTTTTTTATTTACTAAATCCATTTTTCGTATGCTTAAATAATTTGAAATTTTACCATCAAAGTTTCAAGTAAATAACACTTTTAATATTAATCCAAAACTGTCTATATACATATGAAAAAATATTTTATTATATGCATAATTATACATAATCAATTTTGTAAATGACAAATATGGAACTTCTGTTGAGAATACAGTAGAGACCCGATTATCCGAGTCCCATTTAACAGAGTTATTTTTTTCTGATGGACTGATGACTTCCATTATTATGAAACAGCCATTATAAATGAAGTGTTAGGTGAAGACGAAAGAGCAGTCGTAAAAAGTTAGAACTCTGATTTTCTGGTCAGAATGCGGGAAAAAATATGGCCATTTTACCTCTAAAATTTACAACAAACTTTTGCCGTATTTAATCGTTGACATTTGTTAGATTTCGGCGATTGAATTAAGCAAAATTTACTAGTAAGTTTTAGTGGTGAGAAAAAATCTTAGAAATTGGTAGCTATGTAGTAGCGTAATACTGCAGCAAAATTGACATTCAACAAACAAAAAAACTATCAAGGGCTTTTTCAAATAAACTATTTCATTCCCCGTTTTTCTTAAAAGTAACGGAAATGCACACCAAAGAAATGTTACTAGTACCATAAAAATGAATGAATTAAGTGAAAATTTACATTAATATCTCCTTGGTTGGTGACCATTTGTGTAAATCCAGTTTATCAGAGTTTTTTGATTATCCGAGGTTAGCTTGGTCCGTATTACCTTGGATAATCGGGACTCCACTGTATTTGAACTTCGAAATACCTTTAGTGATTTACAAATTGCCACATAGTAAGGGAAAAAAAAAGTTCTTTATATTTCAGTGGGTGAGCACTGTCTTCATGGGCCTATTCGGTAAGCATGCCCTGCCCACCTCCCCGAAATAGAATTCTCTCTCTGTTATTGATGTGGACCTCGACAACACAGATATTTTAGGTAGATTACTACCTATTACATTCTCCCCTACGTGGAAATTTCGGAAAACTTTTTGCAGATCTACACTGATCATGACCCCTAGAACCCAAAACCACCTCCCCAGTAAAAAACTATCTATATCAATCACTTTTTAATGGACACGATAACTTCCATAATTCTACATAAATCTTTTCCAAACTTATACATAAAATCAAGGGGCATAAAATCTCGGTCAAGTTCGTTAATGGGCAAAATTGGACCAAGGGGGCAGAAATAAAGGGGGGATTTTGTGAAAAATGAAAACCCCCTTAACTTCTTAATTATAATGCATATCGACTCAGTTTAAAGTTTTTTAAAAAAAATGGGTTTTGGGAGAAAAAATTCATAACTTTCTCTATTCTCAAGATATCAAATACAGATAAATTTATTATAGTCTTAATATTATCTACAATTTTTATATTGACAAGTTTTTAATAGGACCAATTTTTGCTGCAAAAATAAAAATGAAAGCAAAGGGAGGGGGGGGGGGGTGATGAAGAAAAAAATCCATAACTTCGTCAATTCACAAGATATCGAATCCGCTTAAATTTATTATACATCTTCTGAATATTATCTACAACTTTTATATTAAGTTTTTGATAGGGCCAATTCTTACAGCAAAAACAAATTAAAAATACATTGAGGTTGAAGGGAAAAAAAAAAAAATATTTTATTACTCAAATCCAAACTGCTTATTTTCGGACTCATTTTTAAATCCATTTTTGCTTTCAAATGCATCCAATTGGTTGGTTCTCTTATTCAGAAACTATATAATGAGCCGTAAAGGTCGATTTTTTGATTGAGGCAGAAAATATTTCAAAAAATGATGTCCAAGTGGGCATTTTGAACCGAATTTCTCGAAGCGACTGTGTTGGAAACTAAAAATATTGTCCTAGTGAGAAAATAATTGTTTATAAATCAAGTTCTAATTAATTGAACGAAAAATAAAAACATAGGTCGCTTATAAATCTCTTAAAAAAGCACGTCAGCAAGTTTCATGTTTTTGAAATCATGAAATTGAAAATGTAAATATTCAACATTTATTAGAAGCATTGCAGTGAATATTTGTTCATGTTGATTAATTCTAATGTGTAAAGGATTAGTTTGACCAATGTGTTCCATATTACATAAACTGCATTTAATAGAATTAAAGACACAATAGGATAAATACAATACAATTATAATTAATGATATAATGCCTTACAGAAATTTAAATATTTTTAGAATTGCAACACTGATCCATTTGTTGTGCACCTGCTTTTGGGCAATTTATACACCTAGAGGAGAACATTTTTTTAAATTTTAGTTGTTCAGAATTGGGACAATGAGAACTCTTTGATCTAAAGAAATCCCTATCGATTTCCATGTTGATCTATTTTTGGTATTATGGCCTAAATTGCCAGACATTAAATATTTACTTAACTACCATATTTCAAGTTGCAAAGGCATACAATTTAATAAACGGATTTATAAGAAACTAGAAAGTACCCTAGAGGTGATTCTGTTCCTAATTTTCCGAAAATTTAAGGCACTCATTTCCGAAAATTTAAAAAAATCGGTCATCAGTCGGAAAATTCGGACATAAAAAATATCGCGAATTTCGAGAATTGGTCGCCGAAAAAACGCAAATTTCATCAAAGAATCACGGAAATAACGCAAATTTTGTCCAAAAATCCCGAAAAACCACAAACTTCGTCAAAAGGTCGCGAAAAACCACAAACTTCGTCAAAAGGTCGCGAAAAACCTCAAACATCGTCAAAAGGTCGCAAAAAACCTCAAACTTCGTCAAAAGGTCGCGAAAAACTGCAAACTTCGTCAAAAGGTCGCGAAAGAACTGCAAACTTCGTCAAACGATCGCGAAAGAACTGCAAACTTCGTCAAACGATCGCGAAAGAACTGCAAACTTCGTCAAACGATCGCGAAAGAAAAAACTGCAAATTTTGCCAAAAGATCGCAGGAAAACGCATAGTTAGTGCTGGGAGTGGATTTCCCCCCCTCTGCTGTAACTTTTCAGAAAATTTGCTGTGAATTTCGGAATTTTTTTTTTTTGACTCAATCACCCTTGAAGTACCCATCAAGATTTGACAGTAAATAACTTGAATATTTAATTAGAAAAGTTCTTGAATTCTTGATTAGTTGATTTTAAATTATTGAAATTGTGACAAATTTCTATATTGCTGTAAGTGATTCCTATTGAATTAAGGCAAAAGGCTGTCAGTCTAACCTATTCAATGAAGTGAAATAATTTGAAGCTTATAATTTACAACCAATTATGCTTGCTTTTTATCAGAAATGTAACTAATAAAATAATCTTTAAAAAAAAAAATATTAAAACTTCAAAAAAGCACAAAAAAGAATTAAATAATTCTTTAAATTTCTCTAATGACGAAACGTTATCCATTAACTGCACATCGGACATCATGTATCGGCATAAAAACGTTAAATATATAGAATTTAATATCTACCAAACATGGATTTTCTAGAAAATATTTTTTACAAGAGATTAATTTACATATTTATGATTTAATTTACGAATATGTACACATAAAAAGTAATCAGTTACTTTTTGAAGTTGGTGCCAACCTAGTTTAAGTATAGTAAAATTGTGAATATATCGTAGCTATTACCATGAATGAAGTGATGGAAAATATGATACAAAATTTAAAAAATGCTCTATTTCTTCAGCAAATTATTTGTTTAATCATTATCGATTGTGAATGTTTGGCACCAACTTCAAAAAGTAATTGATTACTCTTTATATGTATATATTCGTAAATTAAATAATAAATATGTAAATTAATCTTTTTTAAAAAATATTCTCTAGAAAATCCATGTTTGGTAGATATTAAATTTAACATTTTTATGCCGATACATGATGTCCGATGTGCAGTTAATGGATAACGTTTCGTCATTAGAGAAATTTAAAGAATTATTTAATTCTTTTTTGTGCTTTTTTTGAAGTGTCTTAATATATTTTTCTGAAAAGATTATTTTATTTCCTACTTTTTAGTTATTCATACCATAACACATAATTATCCGGATTTCAACATCTGCTGAATAAGTAAATTATTTGTCAAATAAATTATAACTTACAAAAATTATTTATTAAACAAATATTTTTTAATAAATTCTATATAATTTCATTAGAAGTATTGATTTTATTAGCATTTAATACTTATGATATATTTTTAAACAAGTACATTGCATTCACAACAGTCTACATTAATTTATTTATTGATCACATACACCTGACTTGTGTGCTTGACATAAGGGGCCCGCTTATAAGTCATCATTAATATACAAGGACGAAACAGCACAAGGACATTGAGCTTTGAAGGGGGAGGGGGGGGGGGTTCTAGATTAGATAGCACAAGGAAATTAACAACACCAGAGCATTGCATCTGGGAGCTCCACAAAGAGTGTGCAACGGAGCCAGCGGGAGTTTAACTCGCAGCCCAATTATGCTCTCAAGCGATTAGTGGTGTGGTGCCTTAACTCTTCTATCAAATAAAACAAACTTTTCTGGCATCTAAAAAGCTGTAGACTTGTCAGGTTTGAAAATATGGTCCAGGTCCCACTGTGGCTGAGTAGTCAAGGCATCACGCCACTAATCGCTTGAGCGCGTAGGGGGCTGCGGGTTCGAATCTCGCTGGCTCCATTGCACACTCTTTGTGGGGCTCCCGGATGTAATTCTCTGGTGCTGTAAATTTCCTTGTGCTATCTCATTTCTGTATATTGATGATGACTTATAAGCGGGCACTTGACGCCAAGCACACAGGTCGGATATATGTATTCAATAAACCAATCATGTGGTCCATAATTCTACATTCTTCTTTTCCGATAATCTCTATCAATTGTTTCCTCATGTAAGGTGCCTCTATTTGAGAGTGGTGACATACGATGCCCAGACTCTGTTTATACCTACGTGTTTGCCTACACTACGGCAAAACTAGACATTTTCTATTCCAGAACTTGGTGATACTCGCTTGGACAAGTTTGATTAAACGAGTGGCGGACAATTTAACAAGCATTAGTTTGGCAATAATGGCAAGCTCTTCAACATTCATGGTAATAGCTTTTGTCCAGAATCCATCAATCAATAATTTTTTTCCATATGTCACCATTCTCATACCAATACTCCCGATCCTTAGGCAGTAAAGACATCAGAAATTTGCGTCAATGATTAGGTGTTTAGTCTGAATCTGATAACCGAAGACAGTGCTGCTACACATACGAAGGCACTTTTATGTGTACTATATATGGATGCACTTTGCAGAGCACTGACTAATGGAGACACTTTGCTGAACTCTGATGTATAAGGCCCAAAAACTTTCAAGATACATAGACAGGCGATTCCCATTCAAAAGCAGGCGAAATCATGGCAGCCATCTGAAGTAAATTGAAACGCCTGAACCGCGAGGTTTGTACGCCAACTGTGAGTTATTTACCATTAAGTGCTATGGCTAGATGAGCTTAAAATAATTTTATCAATATATATGAAGTTTATGGCATTTTTTTACATGAAGCTATTTTTTTTATCTAAATATGCGTTATAAATATTGAATTTTCAGAAATAAAGTTAAATAAGGCGATTTATTAATAATTTTATGGATGGTATGTTTGTAAAAGAGTATCTAATTTTAACATGCGTTATAAACCTAAATAAAGGCGAAATTTATATGGAAACAGATTGCTAAAGATTATAATTCCACCTTTTTTTTAAGTTTGGCTTACAAAAGTAAATGGTAGGATAAGTTTAGATTAAAGGTAGCAACTGTGACATAATATAGTAATTTACAAAATTTTAAATTACTTGTAAAGAAATCTACGTTTTTTAAACTAATTTTTATGCAAAAAGGTAATTAAAAAAATGCATATTAATGAATTAACACTATATTTTTATCCTTGGAGGATTTTTATTGAAATACTTACTTGATATATGAAAAAAACAAAAAAATAGATAAATAATAAGGTATTTTTTTTTTAAGAAAAGGCCTAAATGAAATAGGGTAGAGGTAGACTTATACTTAATGATCCGCAAGGAAAAAATACGCGATAAAAGCATTTTCTTAGGTAAATTAAAATATAAAACATATATAATGCCGCACAACAGCTGTGATCAAAAATCCTCAGTTAAACTGACAGTGTGCCGGTCTATGTATCTTAAAAGTCTTTGATAAGGCCACTTTGCTATTAAATTGTAAGCTTTTTGATACCCACTTTCGATATAGCGAGTAGAATACAAAGTGTGGAAATCAGCTATCCCTGTAATACTTAAAAAAGTGCTAAAATATTGTATCCCTTAAATGTGCAATGATACTGCTGCAATATACAGATCACAGCGACATCTGCAGGATATTTTCTACAACTGCAAGATACTGCTAGTCTCTAAAATGTAATACTAGTAATACGAAAATCCCTCAGATGTCGCTGTGATCGACACTTGGGATTTTAGCAGTATCGTCGCACATTTAAGTGATACAGAATTTTAACACTGTTTGGATAGCATATTTCCACACTAGGTATTCTAGACGCTATACTTCCGATGTCGTTCAGCATCATTTTAGACATTTGGGTTTTTCTGAATGCGGCATCTTTTCCAAACAAGATCTCACACTTCGGAAAGATACCGCATCCAATAAACTATAAGGTCCACATTGATACCTAAGGACACTAAATTGGGTATGGAAAAGCTGACAATCCATCAATAAAGTTTACACATCGGAGCGCGGCAAAGTACTTTAAGAGAAACTTATGTCCAAACTATAGTAAACCTAGGCATTTTCTATTACATAACTACAGTGTCTAGAATATATAGTTTGGAAATCGGCTATCCCAGTAATACTTAAAAAAGTGCTAAAATATTGAATTCCTTTTATGTCAAATGATGCTGAAATGCAATAAGTCGATCGCAGCAACATCTGCAGATATTTTTTTTAACTCCAAGACTATTTGGTTACAGCATCTAGAATATATAGTGTGGAAATCGGCTATCTTATAATACTTTAAAAAGTGCTGAAATATTGGATCCATTACATGTCAAATGATGCTGAAATCCAATGAGTCTATGACAACGACATCTGCAGGTTATTTTCTGAAACTACAAGAAGATTTGGTCTAGACACTGTAATAATACGATGTTTACTTTAAAATCTGAAAATATATCGCAGATGTCGCTGTGATCGGCATCCTTGATTTCAGCATCATTGCACATTTAAGGAATGCAACTTTTTAGTGCTGTTTGGATAACAGATCAAGAGCGGCCAGATAAAATTGTTAAAGTGGATTTATCTATAATCATGATTTAGTTTTTGTTTGTGAAATTAGTACATTTGACTTCGAAATCTACCTCTGCCTGTAGGCCGGGCCGGCAGGGATTTTTTTGTGTTATTGTCATGTGCTAAAATAACATTTTGCAAATCAATATGTATCTTAAAAAGCATAAAGTTGACAGTGAAAATAAGAAGTTTTTTGGCTGATTGGACAGAACAATATTGTTTTAACTACCTGGTAGGCCTGAAGCTGTTCCAGTTGTCCTCATATGGAACAAA
Organism: Maratus speciosus; assembly: GCA_963932465.1. Lineage (NCBI taxonomy): Eukaryota > Metazoa > Arthropoda > Arachnida > Araneae > Salticidae > Maratus > Maratus speciosus. Next base: position 487,225,431 of record OZ010796.1, on the reverse strand, counting down.
AATGTCACTATTGTTGCTAAAGTTCCAATTTAAGGCTACACTGCAAAACAACTCATCAGCAGTTCCATAAAAATTTCTTCTTGGCAATGAAGCTTGTCAAGGAAAAAACTCCAGGCATATCTTACTTCTTGCTAAAAAAAAAGTACTGTCTTATTAGGTTTGCTGTATGGTGAAATCAGCAGACGCAGCAAGGCATGTCTGCTGGATGCTTAATAGACACCAGAAGCCATTTTCCAGACTTCTGAGATAGTAAAAGGCTGTATGTTGGGAGCAGCCACTGTATTTGAAGAGGAGAAAGATGATGTAACAATTCAAGATATTCCATTGTCAGCAAGAAGCAATACAAGAAGAACTGAAATTTAGTTTGCTGACGACAAAAAGTTTGCTTCAATTTCTGCAGAATGTGTCTTGCTATGCCATAGCACTTGATGAATTATGTGACATTCTTGATGATGAAGAAATATCAATTTTTGTGAGATTTTTTGACATTGAGAGTAAAATATTTAGGGAAGAATTCAAAGTGATATTGCCATTTAAAGGCAAGACTCACAGAGAAAATTTATTCAAGACTTGGCGATTTCATGATAAAATCAAGCATCAATTATTGATGAGAATATCAAATATTCTTGTTCTCATCGCTTCTTAAAACCTTTTAAAACTTACATATTATAAACTTACATAAAACATAATTATTTTTACTTTCAGTTTGAAACATTGTTCGTACATTCACTTTGTTAACTTTAGTTACAGTTCAATAACTTTATTAAAACATCTTTATCTACAGTATAACATTTAATTAATATTGTTACTTACCATATCCAATTTTTAACATTTAAAAGTCTATTTATAATTTTTCATCTCATTTAGTTGTACTAAAACTTTGATAAGCCATTTTATTTTTCCGTTCATGTAACACTGATTAAATGACACATCACTCTAAAATCCTAATGATCTTGCTTCCACTAGATGGTGACACAGAACTTTTGTATTTTAATTGAATTTAATCGATTCATTGGTTACTAGATTTAAATAAAAAAAAGCAGTTACGATTGCTGTTTAGTTCTAGTTGAGGGGCGTTTCTCTGTACACGCCTACAGAATCAGCTTAAATACTTCATCTATGAGGGAAGTCACACTTATTCTCCTTTCATGGAGAAATATATAGAGATCTTGAACATTTTGCATTCATGGAAACCTTTGGTTTACAGTTTACTGTGATTTGAGAGTGCATGTTGTACCAATTCTTCATTCTTTTTAATATGTTATACTATTGTTATGAATTATGTTTTTAACACAGTTTTAATCTTCATTGTTAAAGCTTAAAATCTTAAACCATCTATGAATGCCATCTGTTATCATATTTACATGACAATGAACTTTATAATTCCATTCCCTGCTGATTTTAATAAACATTAGTCTTCAAACCACCAGAAACTTTTGCATATTTTTCTTTCTTTCATGGCTTACTATCTAAATTGCTTTTCAACACGAACTTTTTTCAATTCAGCTATGACACATACTCAGCAAAGCACTACAGTGGTATCTGCTTATATGTAAGTTATCTTTTATGATATACTTACATTAACACTTTTAGTAGTATGTACGTATATATACTATCATGTGGTTGTGGGCAGCCAGTGTGTCTATAGCTAAAGAAAAATTTAATTGCTGGGAAAAAAAAAAAAACTAACCTTATTTTGTTTTGCTGAACTTTACTTTTCAAATTTACATTACCGAACTTTAAATTGAAGTTATTTATCTCCTGTTTGAGATTGAAATGATTGAACTTTTTTAGTTTGAGGTTATTGATTATAATTACAGTTTTGCATATTTTGAGTTTCAGTTATTTGAACTTTTTTTGAGTTTAAGAAGACAGTTTATTTTATACAGTTTAAGAAGATGCATTATTTCAAAAATTGGAGGGGGGGGGAAGGGGGAGGTGAAGACAATTACAAATTTCTGAGTTGTCTCAATTTTCCCATTTTTTTTTTTTTTTTTTAACTTTTTGAAAATGGTATCTAATGTGACTGAAAAGTTGAATTCTCATAATTATGCAACATGGGCTTCAGACATGAAGTACCTGATGCTCAAAATGGGTGTTTGGGAATTGAGAAAATTTTACCTGTATACCAGAAGCTAGTGATTAGATGTGCCTTTTAGAGTAAGACAAAACCAAACCCTATTCCTTATTTATTTAAATATTGAAATTGAATATAAACATATTGTAGATGAATGCAACAGCCCGGTAGACATGTGGAATCTATTGAAAAGTAATTTTCACCCTGATACGAGGTCTTATCATATGGAATTATTCACAAAGTTGATGGCAAGTATGCAAGATAAAGAGTGGGGAATCAATGAACATTTTCGCTATGCGTTTTGGAAATGTTTCTAAATATAACCAGTATTGATAAGACTTTCTGAGAACTACCTCACCTATCAGTTCTTAAGATTTCTTCCATCTAGTTACGTCAGTTGTGTTCAATTTCTATAGAGGAAAGATGATTCATTTAAGTTCGATGTAATCGTTAAAGAAGGGTATCAGAGGAGTCTAGATTGAAACTTAGGGATGCAGATAGTTGTAAGAAATTGAATGCACTTGGTATCCTATCAAATGTTTCAGAATCTCAAGCTGTCTTCTCCTAAAAAGAAGTCTTTTGGCAAAAAAATTTAAAGGAAGGAAATGCTGGAATTGTGGCCAGGTAGGACACATACGCGAAATGTTTTTATTGAAAGTGATATGACTCTCATCAAAGGTATCAATCTTCAACAAGAAATCATTTTTCATCATCGATCCTGTAACTCATCATCGAGATCAGAAAGTCTGGATGGACAGTTATAACTCAAGACGTTGACGTGGTAACTCCAGATCATGCTGTGCAGTTTCTCCAAATCCTCGCCATGCCAGAAGTTCCTGACTGAGATTCTAAAGAGATGGCCATACCCAAACTCCCTAAACTGACAATTACTGTGATAACTTGGTGACTATTCACATAAGTCGAATTTTTTTTGTTTCCTAGGCTGTTTAGTACTTATGTAAATGATAAATCCTGGGTGTTTGACACTGGAGCCAGCCATAATTTTTGTAATAAGAAATTATTTATAAAATTTGAATCATTGAGTGATAAATTGTCAGTGTCTGTAAGGAATGTTGTGTTTCCCATTACAGGAAGGGGGAGGTTAAACTAAGTTTTGGCCGGAGAGTTTTTACTCTCACAAATGTTATGTACTCGGGCTCATTACGCCGTATTCTAATCTCTGATCCTCACTTGGACTTATGTGGTTTAACGTTCTTCAGTGGTCAGACTGTGGTGAATGTCTGTAGGAGGGAGGGGGGGGGGATCTCTTTTTTTATAGCTTTTCTTAAAGATAGAATTTATGAATTTATAAATCCTTCCCAAAAATTCCTAAATCCAGTAACCACTCTGTTAGATTTGAAGCATTACATGCTAATAAAAATGATGTTGAGGCACAAGCGGTTCGTCCATATAAATCAGTCTATTTTGGCTAAACATCTTTTACTCATGAGACTTGCAAACTTGCCAAAATTTGTAGTATATCTTGCAAACCAATTAAAGTTATTCATTCAACATGTCCTTTAGAGCGTTTGTTTGCTGATGTTTGGGGGGCCTTGTCATGCTGTGGGACATGGTGGAGAAAAATATTTTTTATCTATCGACAATTACTCTAGAAGAGTATCTGTTTATCCAATGAAACTAAAATCTGAAGTCTTTGACATAATTAAAAACCATATCCTTAGAGCAGAGAAATTTTTTTATCTTAAAGTTAAAAGTTTTAGATCAGACAACGGTAAAGAATTCGATAATTTTTAGTTCCAAGATTTTTTTCAACAGTAAGGGTTACTGTCATGAACTCACGAGCCCCTATACGCCCCAGCAGAATACAATGCGGAAATATTTATGGCAACAGCAGCAGATGGTATGAGAACACAGCTTATTGAAAGTTGTTTCAATCTGAATTTTTGGTCAGAGGCTCTCAAGTATTTAGTTTAGGTCAAGTCCTATTATTCTATGTATAAACTTCTTGACTCCATTCAAGTTGTATAGTGGAAGGAAGCCCTCTGTTCGTCACCAGATCTTTTGGCATTTTAGTCTATGTAGGTGTATGTCTAGTAGGCAAAAGTGATTAAAATTAAATGTGAGAGCCAAGCACGGATACCTGGTGGGCTATGCCTTTAGGACAAAGGGGTACAGAACTTGACTTCCTGAATCCAGTACAATCATTGAATCATGTAATGTTACTTTTGACAAATTTCGTTGTGGTTGGAGCAAGGTGGAGCTGCACTGGGCACCGACGATTATGCCCTCTTTTCTCATGATGGTGGATCAGTTCCAGAAAGCGTTGTAGAAGTTGTACCTGAAATGACTCGGGGTCCTTTCAACGATACCTACCATGTGATAAGAATGAGGACAATGAATTGAAGACCAGTGAATTAGATCAGTGTACCGCTAACTCCCAACTGAGAGAGGTTAGATCAGAAAGGCGACTTGTCTGAAAAATGGGCAATAGAGTAGATATTTACTTCTATGAGGAAGACTAATTCAGCATCTGAGATCGAACAATGAAGTGGAAAATTATTGCCGAGATAATATAGTTTTTCAGTTGGATCTTTATGATTTTAGTGCATCTAATTTCATCCATCTACTTGACAAGGCATTACACCCTTGATGAGATACCAAGAACCTACAGGTAAGCCTGCGGATCTGTACAGAATAGAGTCTGGTGGAAAGCAATGTAGCATGAGATCCAGATGATGTGAAAATAGAAAGGTTTGGCATTTGACTAAATTACCTGTCCATGCCTCTCCAGTTGGTTGCCACTGGGTTTACACAGTGAAAAGGGATGAGTTGAGATTGATCACAAGGCATGCCTTGTTGATCAACGGTTCAAACAGATAAAGGATATGTCTTATGATGAGACTTTTAGTATGGTTGTGAACTTTATCAGTTCTTTTTCTCTCTTCTCGTTTTGTGTAGCAAGTGGTTGCACACTCAGTGCGACATCACCTGTGCCTACTTATATGCCCTTCTGAAAAAGGAAGTGTATATGCTTCAACCTCCCGGTTTTGAAGTCCTTGGAAAAGAGTCTTGTTTTAAAGTTAGGTTTCAGAAAGTAGGGCCAAAACTAGCCTTTTTTGCAACTGAGGCAAACATGGATTTTGCACCCCCCCACCCCCTTTCCTCAGCAAAGTATATTTACAAAGAGAATTTTGCTAATTTTCTAATAGCAGACTTTTTTATGATTAAATATTTTAGATTATGTAATACTGAACTACATAATCTGCTTTGCCAAATATAGATTCGTTAATCTTGTAAACTGAATTGAAAAAATTTCTGCTTAGTACAAGATCCTTATGCCATATCAACCTTAAATTCTTCTATGCTTTAGCATAACCCAGACAAGATAATTTTAACAATACCATGTATTAAACATGTATTAAACATACATGTGAGAAAAATCGATACACAAAATCTTCGTTTGGTGCCTCTTTCTTTTGTCGCCTAGGACACATGCCTCTTCTGCCCCCCCCCCCCCCCTCTAGTTTTGGCCCTGTTAGAAAGTTATCATGCAACCATGTATATCTTTTTGGATCTGGGATAGTTTTGCTTTTATATGTTGATGATATAGTTACCTTTGATAAATGTCAAAGTCAAACTTATTGACCATGTTTTAGCTTTACTAAAGAAGGAATTTCATATTAAAATTCTTGACAGAACTCTTGCTCTTGGATGTAGAGTTTGAGGAACCTAAAGATGGCCTTGTTCTGCACCAGATTAATTATATACATTTTAGTAATTTTAAAATCCCTTGCACATCTTTGCCAATTAGTAAAGGATTTTCTCAAAAGCAAACTGTTTGGTTTCTGACCCCGAAAAGGGGTGTATGTATCACCTTCCATACAGAGGCATCTTGGGTTGTCTTTCATTCATTGCTAGTAGGACTCATCCGGATTTGTGCTGCACTGTGAATATTTTGTCACAGTTACAATTAAATTCATGTTTTTTTTCCATTGGGATGGTTTGTAAAGTCTCATTGGTTATGCTAAATCCACCAGTGGTTATAAGTTGAAATTTTCATGCAGTACTAATAATCTTTCTGTATTTTCTGACACTGACTTTGCAGCTAATCAAGATGATTGGACCTCGATCAGTGGCCAAATAGTCATGATTGACAAAGCTCCAGTTGACTGGCTCACTCTTGTCAGCTTATCAACCATTGAGTCAGAATTTGTCGCAAAGACTGAGGCCATCAAGAACCTGGTCTGGTTTGATGGAATGCACCGCGAATGATCACATTTCAATATTTTAAAGAATAATGGTCATAAAGCAGTTATGCTGGTGGATAATCAAGCCGCTATTGATTTTGTAAAATCTCCTGTGGAAATTTGCAAGTCAAAGCACATCGAAGTTAAATTGTTTTTCATTAGATACCTGTTTTATAAGGAGAATTATATTCTAAAACTATTCGTAGCAAATCCAATCTTGCTGACATACTCATTGACATAAAAAGTGGTGTACAAAGAAAGAGTTGTCCCAATGGATCAAAATTTTATATATGTGATTAGAACGTTGACACTCTCGCATATCTAACCGTAACTGAATTGTAATGACTTGCGACAACTCAACTCGGCTCGAAATGTTGTTCTACGATTTAAGTTTTGATTCTCTTTTTAGTAGCTGTTAATAAATGTTGTTTGTGAGCACCGGTGTATTCATTGAAGTTATAATATGGCGCAGCCGGTTGAAAAGAACATTGCTATTTGTGAAAAAGAAAAGAAAAATAATGAATATACTGTAATTATTTAATTTTAAAATGCTAACTGTTTGAGTTTGCTTTTGTTTCATATTATCCTGTTATTAGAACAAGAAAATGGCTACATCGGGATTAATACCTCCAAATCCACATTCTATGGATGGTAATGTTGCAGAAAATTTCAAGAAATGGAAGTAAAAGTTCGAGTTATATATGTTGGCTAGTGAAAATAATAAAAAACCACCGGAAGTTCAAGTTGCAATCTTATTGCATGTCATTGGAACAGATGCTTTAGAAATTTGTAATACTATGGAAATTACGGCATATGATAAGAAAGATGGTGTTAAAGTAATGCAGAAGTTTGAAGATTTTTGTATCCCAAAATCCAATGAATCTATTGATTGCCATTTATTTTTTAGTCGTACACAACATTCTGATGAAACGTTTGAGTTCTTAACTTCATTAAAGAAACTCGGAAGTACATGTAACTTTGAACTAAGAGATAGTTTAATTCGTGATCGAATTATAAGCGGAATAAAGAACCAACAGCTGAAAGATAGATTGCTACGTGAATCTGATCTTAATTTAGAAAAATGTATTAAGATGTGTAAAACGCAAGAAATTGCAGAAATGCAAATGGAAACGCTGAATGAAGAGAAAGTCGTGGAAGCAGTCAAAATAAAATAAAAAAAATGCACAGCTTTCATATTCAAGAAACGCTGTTAATAAAAATGAAAATCCAATAAGTAAAAATCGTGTTCTCGTCAATTCGTCAAAGAGTCATTCGTTTCTTAATTTGCTGGAATTTGAATCTGAATGGCAACAGTATCGTTTGTTTAGATTTGATTTCTAATAGCTTAATTTTAATTTAGAACTTAATACATTATAAATGGATATGATACACATGTTTTATATGAAAATATGCTGAACAGACATGATTTTAAGTAGAAAAAATTATCATTTAGCTGTCATATGTTAAGATATGTTTTTCATTAAGCCTAACATGGCGTTTAGCTACGGTCGTTTCGCAGACCAGAGTGGTTCGCACCGGCATCGTTCCGCCAGTCACGTGCACTCAGCTTTTATAATAAGTAGATAGGGAACATTGTCATTTAAGCCCATTACTAAATTCCCGAAATTTTCTTGTATTTCTTATAATTCTTTATTGTAAAACTTATGCGTATCTATGTCCATTGCTGTGCTATTATTTTTATCTATTGCCTTTGGTGAAACCGTTTTTCTACGGTGCTTTCGGAACTCAGCTTCTCCAGTCATATCCTAATATTCATAATTTTTTGTGAGCTTGTCTGTAAGGAAATCTTTATTTCTTCAAAATTTTATTCAAGTGCAATGTGTCAGTGCTACAGTGCATGTCGATTTTTTCTTCAGTTGATGAACTGCTTTCATGGTCATATTTCTGTTTCAAATTAAAATCGTCTATTTTTTACCTTTTTCATCCTCAAATGGATTTTTAGATGCTTCAAAATCTTGCACGAAAACTCTTTTCCTATTATGAAGGGTTTCTTCATGCTGAGATTTATAGTAACTTTTTAGAACAGCTTTAAGCACAGAACACTGAACTTTTGGTTTAAAATTTTATAAACACATATGAGTAAAAACGAACAGGACCGATATATATTTCTGCATACAAATAAAAGTAAAATGTGACAAATTTATCTAAACTAACGACTTCTTATATCTGCATTTGCTCATATAATGCTTTTTACTTGACAGCGAAGGGTTAACTAATTTTTGCGGCAAAAAATCATGAGAATGAGTAAAATATTGTCCAAAAATCGCAAAATTAGTCAAAAGTTGTGAAAACTCATCAAATCTTCTTGCCCATAGCTGTGTTTCAAGTAGGTTACTACATTCCTTTCTGTTGTGCTACAAGTGATCTCCAATTTTCAAAAGAAGCTGCAATCCCTTTGGATTAAAATAGCAGGATTCTCTTTTGGGAGGAGAAGGGGAGGTAGGGTGAAATTTTTGAGAAAGGAACAAAGTTTTGGAGGAAATAAAGGAACTGGTTAGTCAGTTATTGATGGCAGGAGTAGAGAAATGTAGATCTGGTAAATGTACAATATTTTTGTAGAACTGAAAAATACAATGATAGATTAAGTGTGGCTGATTTCTTTTTGTATTTCTTTCGATAATTTAACTTGCTTACTATTATAGTACTCAAAATAATCACCAAAACAATAAAATTTTCGTAATTTTTTTACTATTACTTTTAAAAAAGAAAATGCCTCAAAAATCTAGAATTTCCCAACTCTAAGCTCAAATTTCCCAACTTCACATATATTGGGGGGGGGGGGGGAGGCTCCCCTATACCCTCCCATGGCGACGCCCCTGCACATGGGTGTTGAAAAATGCAAGATCAGAGCACAAGAAATTTTGTTTTGGCCTGGTATGTCAAAAGAAGTAGATCTTGTTTTAAATTGTAAAACATGTTTATCGTATAGAAAATCAAACCAAAAAGAACCATTGATGCCAAAAGAAGTTCTGTATGGCTCAAGGGAAGTTTTAGGAACTGATTTGTTTCACTTCCAAGGTCAAGAACATTTGCTTGTTATAGATTATTTTAGTAAATATGTGGAAACAGCTTTATTAACAGAAGTCTCAAGTCTTGCTACCATTAAAGCACTAAAGGGTATATTTGCACGATTTGGCATTCCCAAACTTCTTTATTCTGATAATGGACCGCAGTATGACAGTTCAAGGTTCAAAAACTTTGCAAAATCTTGGAATTTCCAGATTAAAACATCAAGTCTCAGCTCAGGTTCCCTCAATCAAACGGAATGGTTGAAAGACACTTACAGACTGTTAAGTACATGCTTAAGAAAGCTGATTTTGATAACAAAGACCCACATTTAGCACTTTTAGAGTACAGAAGTACACCAATATCCAATAATATTCCTTCGCCATCAGAATTGTTATTTAGTCATAAAATTAATGGAATTATGCCACGTAAAGATTTTTTTCCTACTAACCAATATGAGATTCAACAGAAGTTCATTACTCAACAAGAAACTCAAAAATCTTATGACAGAGGCTCTAAATTACTTAAACCTTTGCAGGAAGATGATGTGGTATTTTTAAAAGATGGTACTCAGAAAGATGCAAATCAACTCGCCAAGGTTCTAGGAAATGCTGACAGATCACGATCCTATCGTATATTAAAGGAAGATGGACAGATATTAAAAAGAAATAGAAGACATCTACACAAAGGTCCTCGTAGTGTGAAGTTTGAAGTTAAAAAGAAATCTAACTTTTTAGACTGTGAGAAACCTACACCAGATTTGAACCTTCCTGGGAATGAGCTGAAATCTACACCAAACTTGAACACCCCTTTACCTTCTACAATAACTAAATCCCACACTGATAGCATTCACTCACCAACAAAGACATATTCTAAATCTGGACGACTTATTAGAAAACCATCCTACTTAAATGACTATTACCTGACTATCATTTTATTAATTTTGCTTGTATTTATATTATTTTCAGGTTTTTGCTTTTTGTTAATAAAAAGGAGATGTCACATATCTAACCGTAACTGAATTGTAATGACTCGCGACAACTCAACTCAGCTCGAAATGTTGTTCTACGATTTAAGTTTTGATTCTCTTTTTAGTCGCTGTTAATAAATGTTGTTTTTGTGAACACTGGTGTATTCATTGAAGTTATTATTTCAGTAAGTGATTTACAAATTTAAAGCAAAAGGATAATTACATTATATGAAAAATAACAAATGAATGGCAATTCAATATATTGTTGGGCCACCTCTAGCTTGAATACAGGATGTAATACAGGTGAGCATTGATGCATACTGGTTCCATTTGGTGTCCTGCATCATCTCATTCCACAGTACGTGTAATCGCAACTCAAGTTTAGCCAAACTCGTAGGTTGCCCAACATGCCATCCCAAATGATCTCAGACATCTTGATTGGGTACAGACCTGGGGATCAAGCAGGCCAGGGCAAGTTTGTAATATGGTAAAGGCATTCCTGTGACATGGTTGCTGTGTGGGTGAGCATTATCCTGCTGAAAAATGTCTGCTGGAAGCCCTGCAATGAGTGGCAACACATGTGGCTCAAGTTTGTCCTCACCATACCACTAGGCTCTCAAGTTGCCATTGATCAATATTAGAGGTGACTGTCATATGTGGTGGCACCTAACACCATAACACCAAATGTGGGAGTGATGTACCGCTGTAAACCAAAGGCAGGATTAAGGCGTTCACCACGCAGCCTCCACACACATACTTGGGTTGACATCACTACCCAAACTGAATCTTGATTCATTGATGAAAATAATCTGGTTCCATTCGGTTGTGGTCCAACCCTGTCGAGCTCAAAACTACTCCAAACGGAGTCGACGGTGGGTGGGTATCATTGATAGCTCAAGTAATGTGCACCACAATGCCAAATGCTCATAAAATACCTTTAACTCTGTGTGGGTTGCCATTGCCATCACATATGACACTCGGTCACCTGTAATATTGATCGATGGCACCTTGACAGCCTAGTGGTACATTCAGAACATCCTTGAGCCACATGTGTTACCACTCATGGCAGGGCTTCCAGCTGGCATTTTTCATCAGGATTTAATGCTCGGCCACACACAGCAAGGGTGTCACAGGAATGCTTTTGCCATATTACCACCTAGCCCTGGCCTGCCCAATCCCCAGATTTGTCACCAAACGAGATGTTTGGGATCATTTGGAATGGCATGTTGGGCAACCTACTAGTTTGGCTAAACTTGAGTCGCGATTACAGGAACTGTAGAATGAGATGGCACAGGACATACAGAACCAGTATGCATCAATACCCACCTGTATCACATCCTGTATTAAAGCTGGAGGTGGCCGAACAGGATACTAAATCACCATTCATTTGCAATTTTTCTTATAATGTAATTATTCTTTTGCTTTATTTCTGTAATCACTTAGTGATATCAATGTTCTTGTAATCCCATATATGGGCAATTCCACAGAAAATCATCCTTTTTTATGGGGGGGGGGGGGAATCAAATTTATAATATGTTTAATTTAAGGGTATGATTGGAAAACTCTATATTTTTATATTCTATAGAAAAATCCTAATAAAAAGGCATTGTAAATTACTGTTTACAAACTAAGTTAAGTATTACCATTATTGTCTTTGTAAAGTCCTAATGTTATGTCAGTTACACAATAAAAGTTACGTCAGTTACACATGTAAATGCCATTTTTTTCTTTTTTTATTATTCAGAAATTAATTAAACAAGTTACTGTTATAATTTGGCATTACTTAATGTGTTGTTGAGAACATTAGATCACTTTTTTTAACTGGATAGTTTTGATAATTTTTACACTTCAATGAAGGCAGAAAAAATGTTTGTATATTTTATGTTACATCAGTTACAGAATTCTGAATTGCAATTTTTGGGACTCAAAGAGAGATTGAAATAATCTGCAGGTATTTGGGTATTAAGACCTTAGTAAGAGATATTTTAAATTGTAAAAATTTATTGTAGCTTTATTAGTAAATTTTCTTCATCGATTTGAAAACAAAATTCAGTGATAAAATGTTACGTCAGTTACGATGCAATTGCCCATATAAAAAAAATCCCTGCCTGCTTGGCCTACAGGCACAGGTAGATTTCGAAGTTAAGTGCTAATTTCAACAACAAAAACTAAATCACGATTAGCGATAAACCCACTTTAACAATTTTATTTGGCCACTTTTGACAAGTTTTTATTTCATTTTTATATAAGATATGGTTTTATCAGAATCATGTTAAGGCAGTATTAAAAAAAAATACTTTTCCATGCTCAACAGCTCGAAATTTTTTGGCACATTTTCAAGATTCATTTTTAAAAGAAAAAATATAAAACTTGCTGACGTGATTTTTAAAGAGATTTATAAGTGATCTGCATTTTTATTTTTTGTTCAATTAAAACTTGATTTATAAACAATTATTTTCTCAGTGGGACAATATTTTTCATTTCCAACACAATCGCTTCGGGAAATTTGGTTCAAAATGCCCACTTTGACATCATTTTTTGAAATATATTCTGCCTCTATCAAAAAGTCAACCATTACGGTACATTATACAGTTTCTGAATAAGAGAATCTACCATTTGGATGCGTTTGAGAGCAAAAATGAATTTAAAAATGAGTCAGAAAATAAGCAGTTTGGATTTGAATACACCTTTAATACAATGACATTTTTCTTCAACCGCTATGTATTTTTAAGTTGTTTTTGCTGTAATAATTGGTCCTACCAAAAACATGTCAATATAAATGTTGTAGATAATATTAAGAAGATATGTAATAAATTCATGGGGATTTTATATCTTGTGAATTGATGGAGTTATGGATTTTTTTCTTCACCCCCCCCCCCCTTTTTGATTTTTTTTTTTTTTGCGGTATGAATTGGTCCTATTAAAAACTTGTCAATATAAAAGTTGTTCATAATATTAAGGAGATTTATAATAAAATTAATTGGATTTGATATCTTGAAAATTGACGAAGTTATGAATTTTTTTTCTCCCCAAAACCCTATTTTTTGTGCCCCTTGAGCCCATTTTTAATTTTATCAAAACTCTGTGATACATAAATTTTTGGCCCTATTTTTAGAAGTAATAAAAACTTTAAACTGATTTGATATGTAAAAAAATTAAGAAGTTATGGGGTTGTTTCGGTTTTCACAAAACCCCTCCCTATTTCCATCCCCTTGATCCGATTTTGCCCATTAACAAACTTGACTGAGATTTTATGCCCCTTGATTTTATGTATTAGTTTGGAAGAAATTTGTGCAGAATTACGGAAGTTATCATGTCCAGAAGAAAGTGATATATATACATAGATAGATACATACATAGATAGATATATAAAGTTTTTTACTGAGCATGGTTTAAGGTTTCTAGGGAGTCATGATCTGTGTAGATCTGCAAAAATTTTTCAGAAGTTCCAACATAGGGGAAAATGTAATAAGTAGTATCTCATATGAAATCTGCCTAATTGCGCTCCTTTCGGGCAATTCTTTCTTGGTGTGCCACTTCTTATAGCAATGAGTGTATTTACTAAAGCTCGGACCAAACACAAACTCTACAATTTTGCAAGAAATATTTTCAGTGTATTATTTTTTTTCTTATACACTGTACCTAGTTATCTTAAACTTTTATTGACCATTCTTTAAAATTATCCCTGACCAATTTATTTATCAATTTGATTATTTAATTCGTGTGTAGAAGAAGGGTTACTGCTGTTTTAAAGACCTGTGCACAGGTTCTGTAGATATCTAATTCTGAAAGTTACGTAGTATTGTTAGTCCCCACTCATCACTTTTCTAAGATTTCATGCCTTTTTTTAAGTTTAAATGATTTAATTAATTTAAGTGGTTATTACGATATTGATTCTATTTATAACAAAACTTTTTATAAAATGAAAGTTCTTTTTTTAGCAGTATAGAATGAAAGTTTTTGCAGTTTTCAATTAAATTCTATTTAAATTTGTATTCTGATAATCTTCTTTTCTAGGGATCTAGAGAATACATGTGGAATAAATATTTCTGATTGTGACTGAGGACTGAATGTTTTTGAACATGTGTGTGTTAAATTCATTTTGATGAATATGTAAGGAAGAGGATGGAAGAAAGATAGTTTTGAGAGTTGCCGTAGATATGTCTTCCCACTTTTCTAGATACCAATTTTAAAAGAACTCCTGTTAAATAGTTCTTGATTTAACTTTGATCAATGAATTAGTATTATGGTCAATTAAATTTTTCTTTACTGCTAATGGCAGTTTTTTAAATGAAGAAACTATATTTTTAATGTGTTTCTTTAGCGATAGTCAGGGATAATCACATTTTTAAGGAGTAAAATTTCCAAATTGGAAATGTTTAATTTTTGGTATATATTTAATTGTTGTTACATGTATTCTCTTTATGTATATTTCTTTCTTGCTGTGCCATGTGTAAGAATTGTGAGTAAATGTAAAGTAAAGAAGAATAATTAGATTATTTTCCTTAATGGACTTCATTTAAATTAAGAGAGGAAATCTCATTGCATCGTTACTTGAGAAAAAATTTTCAGAATGTTAAAGTTAAAATTTTTCTTGTTTTAAATTACTAATACTTTTTATTACCTTTTCTTTAGATATTCTTAAGTATAGTAAATTTAAAATTTTTGGTGATTTAGGGGTTAACTCAGTTTCTAACCCTGCCCTTGCTTTTATGTCATGATCTGTGAGCTGTAATCTGTTACAGATACATAGCTACCAACCTCAAAGTAATCTTCCGTAATACTTGCGTTCATTTCACCCTGGTTTAATACGTTTCAAACCAGAAATTTTTTTAAGAAAGGAAAATAAATATGTTCCACATAGAAACCTGGAATTAAATAAATAAGCATTCATGAAATAAATTTTCTAGTTGGAAATGTGGTTAACCTGGGTTAAATTAATCCAGACATTACGGAAGATTAGTGGAAGGTTGGCAGCTATGCAAATAGCTCTTATCCTATGAGGTAATGAGGGGGGGGGGGGGGTGGCATTTGATGAGAATATAATATATTCTTGTTCTCATCACCTTTTAAAACTCTTTAAAACTTCCATAGTTATTTTACTTTCAGTTTGAAACATTGTTCGTACATTCACTTTGTTAACTTTAGTTACAGTTCAATAACTTTATTAAAACATCTTTATATACAGTTAAATATTTAATTACAGTACAGAACCATTTATCCAGAATGTTTGGGGTTCTTGAATTCCTGATAACTGGTTTTTCAGGTTAACTGGTTGGGCATTAAAGCAGCATCCATTTGAAAAGTTTTGTGGAATATATGTGATTCTGGCATTGTTTCTGTTTTTAAATTATTAGATTACTTGGATTAAAAATCTGATGCAAGAAAGATCAAAAGTTAATCAGTGTTTGAAAGAAGGTAATTTATGGGAATCCCTTAGGAACAAAAATTCTTCTGTTTCCTCTGCATAAAAATTAAAATATCTAAAATACAACGAAATATGTTCCAATTTCAAATACTATATGTTGTCATCAAATTATACAATTGTTTCAAGCAATGTATATCTCAAACTGACAGTGAATGACACTTTTTCCTACA
The DNA here is from genome assembly GCA_963932465.1 of Maratus speciosus. NCBI lineage: Eukaryota > Metazoa > Arthropoda > Arachnida > Araneae > Salticidae > Maratus > Maratus speciosus. Next base: position 487,209,551 of record OZ010796.1, on the reverse strand, counting down.
AGGATTCTGAAATCAGTCTTAGAAATAGCATTCTGGATAACTGGTTTTCCAGTTAACTGGTTTCTGGATAAATGGTTCCATACTGTATTATAGTTACTTACTATTTCCAACCTTTAACATTAAAAGTCCGTTTATAATTTATTTTCATCTCATTTAGTTGTACTAAAACTTCGATAAGTTATTTTACTTTTCCGTTCATGCAACACTGATTACATGTCACTCTAAAATGTTAACGATCTTGCTTCCACTAGATGGCGGCACAGAACTTTTGTATTTGAATTAAATTTAATCAATTCATTGGTTACTAGTGTAAATGCCAGTCCTAGGGCGGTGTGTAAAAATTATTTTTCACTTAAAATTTTTAAAAAAAGAGGAAAATAATTGTCAATATGGAAGCGCTTAGATGAGCAAATTTCGGCTAGTTTATGTTCTAATAAACACATTATTAGCATTAACAATACTTTTGGGTAGACCAGGCTTTCTGGTTAATATAACATAAGAAAATTAAGAATTCTTCGAACAAAAGTTTAAGAAACATGGAAATTTATGAACATCAAAAGTGAAATTATTAAATTACATAACTGTAGCAGAAAAATGACAAAATAATGAGATTATAAGAAAGAAAGAACATAAAATATACATAAAAATAATAGATAATACACATTATGATTTAACGAAATTTATATTTTTCAAAATTTATATTAAACGACATGGTTACAATAGGGTTGGAACTGCCTATTAATTGACTATTTAGTGTAAATATCTGGTATTATTTATTCTACCCATCAGATTCAGAATATAAACAATTATTCTAGTTTTATATCAAATGGAAAAATACTGGTATGTGTGGTCAACAACTGGACAGTTCATCTTAATCATTTATACAATTTAACTTATGTTTCTAATAAATAACTGATATTTCTTAGGGTGAAAATGTGCAAATTATTTTTGGACATCACTATAAACCTATTCTAACTAGACAGTAATTTAATCTAAATCCATTACAGTCAGTTATGTTTCATATTAAAGAGAAAATCAGAAGAAAAGAAAGAAAAGCCATATTTTCATGATCAGGGCAAATGTGGCCCATTCAGCCCCACCTATACTTCTGGAATATATTCAGGCTTTTTTAATACATTAAATTCAAATAACATCTAAATACATCCTAAAATTAGTTTATAGATATGCAAAGACTTGCTAATATACATATCTGCAATGAAATAAGATACTTTTTAGCTTATTTATTTTACTGAAAAGGGAAGATATTTACTTTTCAGATTCTTGACCATCCTACTGTAGTGGGAAAATTGCTTCTCCCAAACAATGGAAAATTTTGAGTTTGGTAGAACAAATAGCTTCATCTATTGGTGGCATCTAAAATAATTTTATGCAAATACTTTTTCATATTTTGTTCATGGCCCATTCATTACCACTCTCCCCTACTTTTTCATATGCACCTAGCCTTCTTAGGATTAAAGATTTAAACTGGTGTTTACAAACACCATTTGTGCATATCTCACTCACAAATGTCTAGCTTCAATAATGTTTATTAGAGTTAAATGGTCGATACCAATAGTTTGATGAAAAACAGAAAAGTTGTGGGAGGAGGAAGGTTTTTATTACATATCATTGCACTATGCACTCTGATCGAACCTATATATTTAGAATGTTGCAAGGTAATGTCATTGCATGCTTTTCGACTCTTGTTTACTATTTCTATAGATTCACAGATTGTTAGTTCATAAAAATTCTTCAGAGAGCTTATAATTCTTTCATTATTGAAATCTATTTTAATGTTCGGCTTTTGTTAATCCATTAATCGCTGGTGTTGCGTTCACGCAACAGTCAAAATAAATGCGTATAAAAAATTAGCTATCAAATGAATTTTATATTAATAGTAATTTTTGAGTAGGGTATATTATGGTTACTAATTCAATAGAAAATATTTTCTTTCAACATATTTTTTCTATTTAATAACAAGTTCGAAACTTAAAGCATTTTAAAACGAAAACTTTCACTTTGTCTTTTTCGCAGAAGAAATATAGTTAGACAAACGTAAGCTTTAGAGTAAATCTATTTTTAGACAAGGTCAAAGTACATAAGAACATTCAACGAATCAGTTGCTTTCGTTTTAATAGGGGAGGAAGAGATAATAGGTGTTGCGTTTATGCAACGTCAGCGGAAAAGAGGTAGTTCCAGTACTCACTCGTATCGTTCGACTCTGTGGATTTTTTTCTTATTCCGTGCTCACAGAAATGCTTTAAATACATATCTTACGTTCTTCGAAGGTCTTGAAGGAATTTTTAATAAAGATTCATATAATTATGATGGGAACGAAACAAATATTATCGTTATTTCATCAGAAATAGCAGAAATTATTGATGAAGGAAATAATAATAGATCAAAAAGTGATAATGATATTTTACCTTTCGATACTGCTGGCAAAATTGAAATGTGTGTGAAAAAGAAGTTTGTATCCTCTAAAAGCAGTGCAAATCACACATACAAATAAAAATAAAAACTGGAGATTTGGAGAGGATAAAGTTAGAAAAATTGATTATGACTCAGCCAAAATATGAAGAAAAAATAAAACCTTGACCAATACGAGAAGGTATAAAGATTATGTTCGAAAATAAATACTGTCACTTAGATTTCAGACATGAAGTTGCATTGTACCTTTTGCAAACACCCTTTGAAAGTAAAGAGTTAACCATAATCAAATCAGCCAAAAGAAGGCATAAGTTCTTCATGCAAAAGTCATTACAGACAAAACGCGGAAATTTAACCCTTTCCGGGGCAATGCAATTAAATTTCTAAAATGTTGAAATGAATGAATGACACCGGTATTTACGAACAATTACATAATAAAGGACAATTACTTTACCACGATTCTGGTGCCATTGTGGCATTTGGGAAATAAAATTAATTGGCTTCATAAACATACTACTGCCCCTGAAAGGGTTAATTGTCAAGTCCGATGACAGCGGAAGACTGCATTGTAAACAATGCCATAGCTAGAATATTTATCGCTTCAGTACGTTTGTGATGGTGATTTACATAAGTGTAGCGAATATTTTGATACTTGAAACTGTTTTCTGTATATGATCAGCAATTTAAAAAAAAAAAATAATAATAATAATTTTAATAATAAATTAATTACATTAGATTGATTGCTTGCTGTCTAAATTGTAATAAAGGTTTTAAAAAAATCTTACAGTGCCCATACATGCAAGAAAATCCTGCTGATGCTCAATTGAGCTCAATAAACATCAGTACTCCTATTCCGCTGACATTGCCTGAATGCAACACTCCATTTTTCGTAAGCTAACACAAATTTTGTTATTTCCACTATAAATTAATGTTATATATGTTCAAATGAATAACCAATATCATTGGTATAAAAAATTTTTAACCCCTTATAGTTTTGGCGGTTAATGGGTTAATCTGGAAAGAACAATAGCTGGTTTATTGAATTGTAGGCCACTTTTATGTTCCTTTATATGATCTTAAAACTTTTGATTCATCTTTTGATATGTTCAAGCTGTTGCTCTTTTTAAGTATCAAATGGAATGATGCACACTCTGGAATTTCAGCTCACAGGACAGGGTCAATCTTTGCACTCTTTAATTTTTTTTCAGGGGGGAGGGGGGTGCAGCAATAAAATGTATTCAAATTTGAAAAAAGACCATGTTGCAGTTTTTCAATAAGGTCAGGTATGTAATTTATCTTGCAGTATTTCTTCCTTGTTTAAGTGTTCTGTAGGAAATTTTTATGATTTTGCAAAAAATTAACCTATTAATAAGATACAGCAGAAACCCTTTCTCCTCTGTGGCAATATCTTTATAGTATTAAGTTCTATCTCTAAATGATCACTTGAACAAACTTTATAAGCTCTTCTTTAACAAAAACTATAAGCTATAAGTTAAATGATGAATTGCTGTCATGCGAAATAGTATTACTTGACCTGTTAATTTTCTTGCATACTGCATACTCTAAATTCAGATTAGACATGTTTTTGATTAATTTCACAACGAAATAATTCCTTTCAGGATTGTTTTCAATATCTATAGTTAACTAAACTTAATATGTAAATCCATGAGCCATGATGTTGATCCTGTCCAAATTTATAAAGTTCCTGTTACCCATGATAATTCTTTTAAAGGATGCAGTTTAAACTGCTAAAATCTCGGAAATGGGGGTGCGCACCTTTTGGCTGGTTATAAATTTTATTGCTGCATTATTGTAAATTTTAATTGCATTTTTCTTTTCTATAAGAAATTTTTGAAGTTAAAATTATGTTTTCTCATCTCAAATATTACCAATAGATACTGTTTCCTTCTTTTTGTGTTTTCTTTTTTTACTGAAGTTTCTAATTACTTTAGCATGTATGCTTAAATATATTTAATTGATAATTACATGCCAAAACTTTTAATTTTTAAATACAAAATCATTAATTTTAAAAACATTGGGGGATGGTAAATTTTCCTTGATGATGAAGAAGAAAAAAAAAATTCATTACTTTTCCTTTTGAAATAAAATATATTTTACATTATTCAACTGAGTTATTAGAAGACTAACAATAGCTGAAAAGCATCTTATACCAGGAGGTGGGTTCAAACTGGCATCCCCTTTAAAACAAAAATTCTTATTTCTTGTGCTTCACACCACTTGGTCATCTCATATAGCTGACCCAACCAGCATTGCCTGTGCCCATGATAAAATCCTTATATATACCTAAAATCGGTGTTGATTTCAGAAATTTTTCCCTGAGCAATTTCAAAAGTTCCAGGGAAAGAATCCAGTACACCCAAAAGATGGGGTGCTTGCATCCAACAACCTTCTATTAACCTTTCTGTGGGCATACTGTTGCAAAGTTTTACATGTTGTTTTTTGAAAGATTTCTTCTTAGAAACAACATTAAAATTCAATTTTTGCTATTGACATTCATAAAAGTTTATATTTTTTGCTGACTGACACAATAGTATCACAAATTATGAATACGGTGAAATATTTTTCCTCTACTTCATTCTGAGGTATTACCTGTTACTTTATCATCAATTTTCTGAAAGATCACAGAAATCTATCATAAAGAAAAGTGGTTAATTTTTAAGTTTAAATTATCTTTGAAAAACTAGGAAATTTTTTATCTACTCACTTTCCTTGTTTTTATGCTTTGAAAATTTTTAAAGTCTAAATTTATTAAAGTTAAATTTTAAACTCTATGTGTGGCCGTTTGCTAAGAGTGAAAAAAAATCAAAACTCTCATTGCCCGGGGTGCACCTAGCCTAAGGCTGGAGGTGGCCACATTACACCCCATCTCTCGCCCCCACCCCCTTCTCTAGTTTTTGTCCTTAGCAGCTTAAATGTTCTCGTTCTCTCTCTCTCTCTCTCTCTCCCCCCCTCTTTCTCTCATGTGTGTATGTGTATATATAATCAATCTATCACAATTGATCTGTCAATTTGAGTAAAGTACCGGGTGTCCCAAAAAGGACTGACTGATTTTAAAATTCAATAACTTGCAAACGGTGACAGATATTTAAAAAATTCTTGCAGGAGGGTTATGCATAAGGTCAAAAGTTTTATTACAGTGATTTTCGATTTTAGTTCAAATTACAAACAATAGATGGCGCTGTAAGCAATAGTCGCTAAATACAGGCTCGATTTCTGGTCCTTTCTCTTGTTCCATGCTGAAAAAGGAGATGGAAATGTATTATCCGGGCCACGAAGTACCAAAAATCGAGCCTGAATTCAGCGTCTATTGATCGCAGCGCCATCTATTGTTTGTAATTCGAACTAAAATTGAAAATCACTGTAAAAAAACTTTTGACCTTATGCATAACCCTCCTGCAAGAATTTTTTAAATATCTGTCACCGTTTGCAAGTTATTGAATTTTAAAATCAGTCAGTCCTTTTTGGGACACCCGGTAAGTTCTGCATGCTGTGCTCAAACAGAAATATGAATTGTCTTACTTATATTACTTATATTTTGGAATATTGCCCTTGAAAAAATGTTTCACAATATAAATTTAAATTTTCTTGTTATGTTTTTACATTGTTTGTGAAATTTTCTTCTTAAATATTTTCTTCTTCCAGTTTTTTGAATTACAGAATATCTGATGTACAATTTTATGGTACAATACTTGTTTTATTTGTGGTATATTTTTCATTTGTTTTAATGGTTAATAATTAAAAGAAGTTTTATAATAAATAAATATGAGAGAGCGACAGAGAGGGGGGGGGGGATATGAGTTTCAAAATTCACTAAAAAATTTCATTTTCTCTCTGTCAATTTATTCTATTGGTAAACTCACACCGAAAAATATTAGTCTGCAAAAAATAGTTTTATCCTGTATTTCGGGCATTGTAAAATCTTGGTTTGCATGATAAACCAATAGATGCAATTAAATCTTTTTCGTGTGTTCCCAAAATTTGATTTTCTGGATAAGGCGAGTTTTGAAATTCACATCCTCATATCTATATTTACTGAAAAAAATTGAATGACTAAATAATTTATATCTCTTCTTATTGAGATTCCTCAGTTCTTGTGTTGGGGTTAGCCATCCTGCATCTCAAGCTGCTCTGATGTTTTTACATCTAGTATAATATTTTATGTATGTAAAGAAAAGAAAATTTATTATGTATATGTTTTTTAAACCCTTGAATTATACATACTGTTCATTCATTACAGATAAGAAAAATAAGTTAATTAGCTAATTCTTCAAATAAATATTATATAATATTTAGATATTGGGAAAAATAAATAAAAATAGTTACTTTTGTAAAATACAGTGATTCTCTGTAGGGTCAATTATTATATTAAAAATAATGAAATTTTAATTGAAGTTGTATTGGCTCTCATAGAGAACTAGAGTAACCCTTTGAGTGCCAAGAAGTGTGATTGCGCTCCTCAATACACTGGCTGAAAATGCCAGGAACGTGATTGTGCTCATGGCTCACGCATGAACTAAAACTATCTCTATTTCATACTTGTCGATTCTTGTTTATTGTCATTTATGTTGAAATTATAATATTTATTGGAATTATAACATTTATTTTTTGTTTTTGAAATAATAATGTTCCGAATTTAACTAAGAAATATATATTTCAATTTCTACTTTCCTCTAGCAGCATGGCACTAGTAGCTAATTCTTTAAAAATCATGTTGGCACTCAAAGGGTTAAGAAAGTACTATCCCATATTATTACTGAATTGAAATGAACATTCTCAATATCTTACTTTATTGAAGAAGAGAAAAAAAAAAAAAAAAAACTTCAACTGTTACTTTTCAAATAATACTATGTATTTCAAATAAATAGCAATATATATAAAATAAAAACTTAAATTTTTAGATTAGATTTCAATTAGAAGACAATTAGATTTCAATTTTACAAAGGGTAAATTTCCACTGCTGAAAAGTGGCCTCGTATTCTACAAAATTGTACAGAAAATGAGATTTTCATTCCTTATATAATAAGACTTTTTACTGCTCCTCCCCCTTATGTCTCAGGTTATCACATTTGAGTGACATTGTCTCATTTTTTGTGATGTTATTTTTTTAGGAAATATTTATGAAAAGAGTTCAATGGTGGCATGTGACTGATTTTATTTTTTTGAGGACACTATATACATGGTCTCATCTTTTTCTCTTTTCTTATTACCACTATTTTTTAATTCAAATCATTGCCTTATTTAATTATAAAAATTCTGCAATTAAATAAGGATTTCAAATAAATAGTGGTAAAAAAAAAAGTTTAATATTTAGAGTCATGTAATGTGGTGCCTTAAAAGAACACCACATTCGATAGTGTCTTTTAATAAAAGAAGAAAATTTAGTTTAACATTTTTATTAACAGAAAAAATACATGAAAAGAACAAACATTACTTCATACAGTGTAATTTAATATTTAAAAAGTTCACTGACACAAACTCAATAACAACATTGACAGAATAAGAATCTTTACACAATCAGCTTGCCAGCACGAGGAACTTTGCCATCACCAGGAACTCTGCGAGCATCTGAAATATTGAAGATCATATTATACTTACTAGGGATGGGACGAATAGTGATTTGGCTGAATACTGAATATTCAGAATGAAGAAAGAAATGAAATAAATCAAGAAAGATGTAAATTGAAAAATATATACATAATAGATATGAGAAAAAGTTACTTTTTGTTAACAGGTTCCATCATTACACCACTAGCTTGATAACATGTTACAATAACCTAATAATTTTTTAACACCTTACCAGAGGCAAAAAATTTGTTGACATTTGTACTTTTAGGGTCTTTTTTTTTAATTTAGGTCATTTTTATAGATTTTGGTTAAATATTTGTAGGTAAAGAACATTTTTTGGACTTTTGGGTAATATTTTGTTTCTTTGAAATATTAATGTCTGAAAAATGATATAAACTCACATTTAAAATGTAGAGTTAAAATTTACAAAAAATCAAAGTTTTCGAACTTCAGCAGTGGACATAAAGACACACTAAACAGCATTATATAGTATTTATTTAACCCTTTCAAGGGCGGTGGCTAGAGGGTCTAGCCACCTAATTTTAATTCCAAAACTGACTACTGGCACCAATAATATTTTAATAAAATGTTGCTTTTGTAATTAAAGTGCAAAATAGTGTTTTGTTATTTAGTAAGAAATTCGTTTGAATATTCTGGTGTCAGTCAATTATATCATCATTTTACGAACAGAATTCCTCTGCCCCTGAAAGGGTTAAAAGTTTAACATTAGAGTCTATATCCAACACGATTCTTCTTTTATAATTACAGCATCCTACTTTCTTAGTCCCACCCAACCTAAGTCTGAAGATATCTGTACATAAAGGAATAGTACAAAAATTTTTAAGTTTTAAGTTTAAGTCTTTAAGTTTTTTTAATTTTTCTTTTTTCTTTCTTTCTTTTTTCTAGCTTCTAGCATTCAAAACTCTCTAGGATTTAAGATGTCCCCAATTCAAATGTCATTCAATGTCTAGAATAATTCTTAATTTAAGGTGAAAATTTATATATTCAAGTAAATTTATCACAATTATAAATTCATCTGCCTAATAATTAGATTATTAGGCAATAATTAGATTACATATCGCTCACCCGCAAGAAAAGAGACACACCTTGCAAATATTCATTTTATGTTTTTTTTCCACTCAGGTCTGTTATAAGTGCGTCTTGCTACACAAACAGTTTCATAAGTGTACCTATGGGGGAAAATCACTTTATTATGCCATATGTCCATTTATGACTGCAGAAGAGGGGTAGATTGTGCGGGGAGGTAAAGTTACCCAACCCTCCAAACCTCATCCTATGTCTTCATTTTTAAGGGTTTCATTCTTTTATGCAAGTTTTCATTCCAGCATGCAGAGCTAAGTGCTGTAATTTCATATTACAGTAAAATCATGAAAATTGTCTTTTGCCTATTAATAAAATTGCTCATACTAAAATAAATGTTTACTCTATGTATTCCCAAGCATTTTTTTTTTTTTTTTTCACATTTAAAAGTATTTTTTGTTTTTCTGAAACACTTCACTTTTGCACATGTGTCACTTATCGAATAATGGTGCAATGCGATAAACTGTATATTTTAACCTATCCATTAACATCTAATAACATTAAGGGATAAAAAAATAATTTAATGAAATATTTTAAACCTAATTAGGTTTAAGGCAAAATTTGTAAATTAAAATATTCCACTATCATAATATTTCCACTTATATGAACAAATGGTTTTTAAAACGCTGCCGTCGCTTTCATATTTGACAACCATGATTATTATTTTTCCCATATTGATTAAATCATTTTTTTTAATTTTTACAAATGTTTCTATAAAATAAGAATCTTATTGCTTTAGTAAAATTAATTCCAAGAAAGTTTTCTAGCAGTCACAGTTATGACAAAAAGTATAATAAATAAATAAATAAACAGCTTTACCGCACCCATATGTAGCATCAACAAACACATCCTTCAACAACAATTGAAAAAATACCTTATCTCACCTTAAAATATCTCCAAACCACAACAGCAAGTGCAATACTAACTTACAAATTACCTCAAAATGTCCCCAGCCACGCGAATCTAACTTACAAACTTAGAAAAACTTTTCCTCCTCTCTTGATTAATGTAAAATTCTCAGGTTCTAATATTACCAGTCTAGATAAACAATATGTTCAAAGCAATAATATATTTTTTAAATAATATAACTCCTTCATAGCTAAGTGTTACAAGTAACTGTAATTTCTCAGAGACGCGATTAATTTTTTTACGAATTTAACACTGAAAGATCTACAATCTCATGCTGAAAGCGAACATAATATTTGAACATTTAACAGTTGGTATAGAATATTTGATACTGACAAATATTTACAACTGATAGTTACTTTTTATTCCTAACAGCAGAATGAGGAGAGAAGTTTGCTTAAGATTACGAGCAGATGAATTCTGCCTTGGATGTCTCTATTATTGTTAGCAGGGGTGAAAAGTGATTGAGTAATGAATGAAATGAAAAAATGTGTACGCTTTTCTTTTTCATACATAGGACGCGGTTGAAGGATACGTGTTGTTTTCTTTTTCATACATAGGACTCGTATTACTTGACTCTTTTGTAATAGTGGAATTTTTTTTTTCACTTTTTCTTAGAAGGTTATTAAGAGCTAGGAAAAAAGATATTACGATTTTATTTTCATCGCAATATAAAATTAAAATAGAGCTAAAATATTTTTTTTGTCTTATTTTCAGTTTTTCGCAAGGGAAATTGATAAATAGTTATAAAATTAATAGGGAGTTTCTGATATTCTGTTACTAAAAAACAAACTTTAAAGCAATAGCAGAGTTTTTTTAACTGTTATGTTAAATAATGCCCACTTCTAATACATAATAATGTTACATATTAAAGCCAGCAATCATGCAAATAATTAAAAGCGAAAACTATAGAATTAAAGTTATTTTGTTCAATATTTAGAATTTATATTTTAAATATTTATAAAACGATCTTCATAAAGCAAGTTGTGCCATCTATAGTGTTGACTCTAGAATAAAAAAGGCCGCCGGGCGGGAATTTTTCAAAAAGGGAACACTATTCTTAAAAAAGGGTACATTTTTTCAAAAAGGGAACATTATTTTTTAAAAAGGGCACACTTGTACCTTGATCACAAAACATATTTTGAACTGGTTTGTTAGAGTCCCTATAATTTGCGATATTTTCCCAGTATCAATTGAATTGCTACGGGGCGCATAGGAAGTGTTAAAAGGGCAACCGGGTGCATCAGAAGGGTTTAAAAGAGTCACCAGATGCAAAAAAGAAATAAAAAGGGCCGCCAGATGCTGCGCCCCTGCTAAAGCAGATTAGAATCAGCACTACATCTAGTCAGTATGTAGTTTGACACCAATTCTGTTTTCAGATGTACTTGGAATAGTGACATTTGATATTCCATCTTGAAAATGAATCTTAGCTAATGCACCTAATGAATGAAATTTTACATTTCTTACTTTATAGAAAATAGAAAGTAAGTTATCATGAATTTCAATACGAGCCTTTTTATATGTGCATGGAATTTGCAGACATTAATGAATATTCAAAAGGAAATTAGAAAGGATATAATATTTGAGAAGAGTTTGGCACATTAGTGTATAAAAAATAAAGCATTTGGGTGATTTTACGCAAATAGGCCATAATGATGAAACTGGATGATACTTAAATTTTTTTCAACAAACAAAATGTATTTTTTTAACATGTAGTTTAGACATAGTTTTATTATATTAGCTCAAAAAATTTAAGCATTAATTAAAATTTATATTTAAAATTTTTTAAACCTATAAAACATCATTCCCTCACATGCAACTATACCACCAAAAAATAGAAAAAATATCATTTCTTATTGAAATACCTTATATACTCGCGTATAAGTCAAACCCCTAACTTTCAAATGCAAATTCTGGAAAAATCAAAAACCCGTGTATAAGTCGACCCCCTGACTTTTTGCTTCAATTTTGTACAAAATCAAACCAAAGATTTCACTTGTCAATGCAAAAAGGTAGTAAGTTAACAAAAACAAAACATTGAAAATTTTTTTTAAATGATAAATTATTATTTGTATATTTTATATATTATTTTTCTATTCATACACATGAAATGCCATATTTTTGCAGCATTCAAAGTTTTTTTTGCTTTTTTAACTGACTCGCGTATAAGTCCCCCCCCCCCCCCCAAATTTGCTTATCAAAAATTGTCAGAAATTCCTCGACTTATACGCGAGTATATGGGTAGTTCTACGCAAATAGGCCATTTTCATCACAGTGACGAAGAAAAAATAAATCATGTCAGGCGTTTCTAATTTTTTGTAACAAGGCATTAGAAAAGATACTTATTGGCAAAAAAAATAGCCGTCAGGCTTAATATTAAGAAATTCTATAATTATTAGATTTTTAACATTAGAAGCGCTGGAAATTTCACTCAAGTTTTATATTTTAAAAAATGTATACCGGAATTTTTATTTAAAACTTTTTAAATTATCTATTTAACTTATTTTCGCGTGATATATACATTTCTTTTTTAAAGAAATTTCTGGTTCACATCGAATTATACATATTTGAAATTCTTTTTGGTTTCCTTACCGACTTTTCTTTACCTTTTACATAATAAATAATATTTTATACACCGATTTGTTTAAAAATATGCTTTTATTTTCATCAAAAGAATTAATTTTCAATAAAAATATCTTTTCTACAAGTTTTTAAAAGTAATAGAACAATTCTCTCCCATAAGAATCATTCCCTCACATGAAGGAATGACTATTGAGGGAATGATAAAATGTACATTTTTTACTTTTAAAATATGTACGTATAAAACAAAAGAAAAAAACAATATATGTTCTCAAACTATCCCTTCAGGGAAAACTAAAAACACCCATTAATACATTTTTAGAAAATAAATTATTTTTACAAATTTAAATGAGGGAATGATAACATCATCTTAACATTTGCCGAATCTGCATATTAAATTATTCCTTACACACTAAATTATTTCTCCAGGATGGCTGAAAGTTGTTTTACAGACAAGTAAGATTCATGCGCTCAGCAAATGAACAATGTTTTCTGTCTACAGTAGTATCACCTATCTCAAATATCCAGAATTACTAATGAGTGAGGGAATGATCTGAAATATGAGTTGCAAACATTTTTGACAAATAAAAATTGCATGTGCAGACCAAAAAAGTAATGTAATACATAGAAATAATACTTTGTGTTCATATTAAAAGACAGAAGTCAGACAAAATAAATATAAATATTTCAATAAGAAATGATATTTTTTATATTTTTGGGTGGTAGTAGTTGCATGTGAGGGAATGATATTTTATAGGTTTAAAAATTTATTTTAAATATATATTTTAATTAATGCTTCAATTTTCTGAGCTAATATGATAAAACCATGTCTAAACTACATGATAAAAAAAAATCATTAGGTTTTTCTGTTGAAAAAAAAATTGAATATCCTCCGGTTTCATCATTATGGCCTATTTGTGTAGAATCACCCATATACGGTATTTATATTTATTTTATCTGACTTCAGTCTTTTAATATGAACACATAAAGTATTATTTTATATGTATTAAATTAATTTTTTGGTTTGCACATGCGACTTTTATTTGGCAAAAATGTTTGCAACTCATATTTCAGATCATTCCCTCACTCATTAATAATTCTGAATATTTAAGAAAGGTGGTACTACTTTAGACAAACATTGTTCATTTGCTGAGCACATGGACCTTACCTGTCTGTAAAACAATTTTCAGCCGTCCTGGAGAAATACTTCAGCATGTAAGGAATTATTTAATAAACAAATTATGCAAATGTTAAGATATTATTGATGATTTAAAAAAAAAAAATTGTAAATGGCAAGAATTCAAGAAACAACCAAATGAAGATTACTCAACTTACACTTCACTTTTTGCTTGAGGTCTTTCAATGCTAGTTTGTGGATGGCTGACGTGTAGTTCAGCTGCAACTTACGGACATCTTTTCTCGTCACTTTCTTCACTAGATATCTTTTTATTGGTGGTTGAGCAACTAAGTATGTGGGTGGGGCTGTTTGTTTCTTATCTGTAAAACAAAATCATTATCCTTTTAAAAACAAATTCTGAAGTTGATATGAGTTTCAAAACTCGCCTTATCCAGAAAATCAAATTTTGGGAAATTGTGAAATATCTCTGACTGCATCCATTGGTTTTCATTGTAAACAAAGATTTTAAATGCCAGGAATACATAATAAAATTAGTTTTTTTGCAGATTGTAGTATTTTTTAGATGTGGCTTCACCCATAGAATAGATTGATAGAGAGAACTCGATTTTAAAAATTTTAGATAAGGCGAGTGTTGAAAAACCATGCACAGACGATAAATCTTAAAGTATTGGTAGTAATTTTCTTTAAGTAATAAGTCATATAAAGTAAAGCGTAATAGAGATGCAGTGTGGTGGCAGGGAGTGACGCCAAAAATGTAACCCTAAAATCCATTACATTTGGCCCAAACACCCACATGCTTTTGCAAAAAAGGAAACTTTTAGTAATACAGTTTTTAATTCATAATACATGCTTAACACTAGAAAGTTGGCAAGTGGTCATTTTGACCGCTACCAAAGGAATATATTTAGGTTCTAACTAGGGATGTAACGAATATTCGGCCACTATTCGGTATTCGGCCTATTCGGCCCTTTTGCCGAATATTCGGCCAGCCGAATATTGAACAGATATTCGGCCGAATACCTGTGGCCGAATAGTGGGACATTTGACTGAATACCTGTAGCTGAATAGTGGCATATTTGGCCGAATATTTTAAGATATTTGGTTAGATATGTTCCAGAAAATCAAAATAAAATATGATTTTAAATATTTTCGACAAACAATATTAAAAAATTATACCTAAATACATTAATTATTATAAGAAAAAGATCTCATTCTGAAATATGGGGTGGAGGAAGTATTATGAGGGGGTTGTTAATTTTGAGAAAAAGAAAAGAGAAAAGTATATCTTGGTAGCAGAAAAGAATATATATAATATTTTAATGGAATGAATAATTATATTTTAAGAAAATAACCTTTTCTTTTGACATACAGAGTGTAAATTTACTAAGTTTAAGTTGCATGAAAAAGGATATAAAAAGACAGAGGACACATGCAAGTTCTTATTTTTAGGGGGTGAAAGGATTTTACAAAAATAAAAAAAGTTTCATTTTTACAGAGGTAATGAGTTCTATTTTAGATAGTATATAATATATATATAAATTACTAGAACTATCTATGGATTAAATAAAAAATTATGAATTAAATTATTATTTACATTTTTAAAAGTCATATGTTATCTTTAAAGTATTTTTTAAGACATAAGTATAACAAAAAATACATTCAGCTGTTATGATTTTTGAAAACTCAAACAAAAAATTAATTTCAATTAGTCCTTAATTTAATTTTTTTATTTTAACATTGAAAAAAAATTAAACAATTAAAATAAGTCATTTATATTAAAGTCAGTATTCGGCCGCCGAATATTCGGTATTCGGCCTAAAACTTGGCCGAATAATCGGTATTCAGCTATTCGGCCAAATCACTATTCGTTACATCACTAGTTCTAACCAGAATTTTTTTTTTTAAACTAGTTTAAAAGGTACAAAGAAAAAAAAACTTGTTAAATAAATAAGTAAATAATTTAAAATGAAAATTCTGGTGGGAAATATTTTTCTAAAATTTGAGTAAAATTCGCCGTCTTTCTAGCGTTAAATATAAACAGATCATTTTCATTTAGAGAAAAAATCCGCAGGTAGGGCAAAATTGGGAAATTCCATTAGTGGCCACTGACTGGTAGGACTAGTTTAAGTGGCCACTTTCTTTAAACTAGTAGCCACTTTTTTTTTTATTTAAAAATACTAAACAGTAAAATTTCTTAATCTAAAACTGAATAGCCCAAATAAATATGTTAATATAAATATATTGGAGCCAAAAAAAGTTGAATCCTTGATGAAATGCAAGAAAATTTTATTCTTTCCTCATAAAAAAAAAAAAAAAAAAAAAAAAAAAAAAAAAAGTAGCAGGAAGGTGGCTGCTGATGGACAATATTTTACTAGCCGCTTTTGAAAATTGTTTAAACGAAAATAGAAATATTCTTCTGGGAAATGAAATTTTCTGGTCACCCTATATCCATTGGCCATTACATGAAGTTGTTGGGCCAAATTTTGAGTTCAGATTTATAAAACTGTCAATCGGTATTTTATGAATATTAGGCTACTAGATGGTACCCGTCAAGATTTGATGGTAAATAACTTGAATGTTCCATTAGAAAAATTCTTGAATTTTTAATGAATGGCTTTTAAATTAATTATTGAAATTGTGACAAATTTCTATATTGCATAAGTGATTCCTATTTCTTTAAAGCGATAGAGGGTTCAGCCAAACCTATTCAATGAAGTCACAGAATTTTAACTTTATAATTTACAACCAATTATGCTTCTTTTTACCAGAAATTTAACTAAAAATAGTGAATAGAGCATTTATTTTTATTTACTATGGTCTCATTGTTTCGAAAAAATAGCAGTATTTATTTTTATTTATTTACTATGATTTTTTAACTACATGACCATTAAAAGCTGCCATGATTCTTTTTTTTTTTTTATCAGACTCATTCTCTAAAAGCCGAAACTTGGTGCAGCATATAATTTTTATTACTTGAATTTTATTTTACATTTTTAAATATTAAACAATGGGTATCAAGGTAATTTTTTCAATACAGTGGAACCCGGTTAAGACGTGTTTCAAGGGAGCGGTCAAAAGTCTCATATTAAACGGGATTTGTATAATGTTGCAGGAACTGGGCTTATTTACACATTTAATCATCTAAATGAACTACAGAGCTTTCATTTATACGTTTAAGGTCGAAAATTGTATCTTTTACATATATTCAGATTGAAATTTAATTGTGTCCCACTTTGTTGAATCAGCACTGTTTCTTTTTATAGGACAAACTGGAATAACAACGGTAAATAAATATAGATTCTAACATAACTTTATTGTCGTTGCAAGCAAAAATAATTTTCCTGCTAGACTTGTTTATTTAACAGAAAGGAAAATAATAATAAATCTTTGAAGCAAACTTAGTTTTTTAAATCATATTTAGTACTTGTAATAACATACATTTTAAACATCTCTAACAACACGTATGAACAACTCTAATCATAACAATTTTTATGGCGTATCTGAGTAACCTGAATACGTCTATCTCTCCCTACTACAGAAAAACATAAACGAAGCTAGAGACAAAGAATGTTAGTAGATGAGATCAAAGAAGAATTGTAGTTTTGCTAATTTAGCAGGTATTTTTTTAATTCAAACATCTACCACTATTTCCGATTAGTAATTTTCGCCTTAATTAATCTGTTGTAAAATAAATTAAATACTATTCGAAACATTGTTTTTTATCTGAATAATAAAAATCGAAAATTTATCGCGTATTAAGAGGGATCGCGTCATAACCGTTCACGTATTAAACATGATCTTTTTACATTAACCTTATGGGCGATGTTCAAGGGATCGGAAAAATTCCACATATTAAGCGGGATCGCATATTAACCGTGAGCATCTTAACCGGGTTCCACTGTAGTTCTTAGATGAATATCTTTCTTTCCGTTTTCTTTTTTTAAGGAAAAGAAAGGCAAACTTTTCTTTCTGACACACACACACACACACACATATATTCTTGATAATGGTCAGAAGATATAACAAAAATTGTAGATCAGCTCAATTTATTTAATTGATAATTATGTTAAAAATATTTTAGCTTAAATATTTTAAATATTGTTCAGCATTAAATTTTATTTAATTATAAAGCATTCAAATAATAATAATAATAATAATAATAATCATATAACTTGCCCTCCTAATAAAATATGTCATTATTGAAATAACTTATCGCGAAAAATATTACAGAAATCATTTTGCCGGACGTTGGGTTCGAACCTGCTATCCACTGCAAAATATCGGCGCTTTAAACGGCTGCTTTAGACCGCTCAGCCACCGAGAACTCGTTCTGAATCCCTCTAAATTGAACAGGGTTGATGCTCAGAGTAAAGATAAGAAGTAGAGGCCGAATCCCATTGTTATTTCGGTCAGAACTTGAGGCACACATGTTTCAGCTTTCATCGCCAAAAGGTTCTCTTTTTTGGCGGTGGTCACCTTATTGGCAACTGCCGGATTTGATTTATGCGAGAGAAACGCCCGACGCAAGAAAGTTTCAGCGGGAACCAGAGGAGAAAAACCGGTTTGGCGCGTTTTCTCTGCCCACCATCACGTGACGGTGGGTAGTGATCCCAGCGTCAAGAAAGGGTTGCTATTTCCGAGTCCAGTTATATGAAAAGTCTATGGGTTGATGCATGTGTAGATGTCCCAAAATGGGTCTACTTAAAATTTTACCTTTGCATTTTAATATATATGATGATTTTATAGTTTTTGAAGGTTTTAAAAAACTGACAGATAGATGCTATACAACGTAGATTAAATAAGGCAGTTGTTAAGGGAATTTATAAAACAAAATTCTTTATATAATTAAAATTGAAATAATGAATGAAAATTGCAATTCAAAAATATTTACTGAATCTTGCTGATGTCCGTCTTATGTTACTAGAACTGGGTTTGTTCTGCTCAATTCTCATATCCGGAACATTTACTAAAATAAATATGGAATTTTCATACAAGTTGAATATGCATACTTCTTAAGATACAAATACTATAATAATATATAAATTACTAAATTAGAATATATATAAATAACTATAATAATTTTTTTAAAGGTAATAAATTACAAATTATTTTTGTCCAAAATTATACTGCATGGCTTCTAGGACTGGGCGATGTAGAAATTTCTTAAATCGATTTATCATCCATCTAACATCGCGATTTAGTGCTAAATCGCAATTTAACACCGTTTTACATTTTAGAACATGGACGCCTCTTTTTTAATTTTTAGTAACGAATTACGGTCTTTATGCAACCCCCTCCCCCCTGTATTATTTAGTATACTTAGCTTTTAATTTTTCAAATACCTTTGAAAAGAGGTATATTTTATGCATAAAAAAAGCTTTGAATGCCCCAAAACACTAGTTTTTTTTTTTCAGTTTAAAAATTAGTGACCTATTTTAATACATTTTATAAACTCATTCTTTAAGAAGTAATAGAAAAGAAAATGATTTTTTTGTCGTACTTTTGTTATGCCTGCTACAATCGAAATTCCTTAAGAAGGGGGGGGGGATATTACCTTATCTGGTAAGGTTATCTGACTTCACTGATTGAATTCATGTTCTTTGCATGGAAGCATGTAACTGCAAAAATGCATAGTTAGATCTGTTATTTCTTTATAAGTGGAAAAATAGAGTTTAAATTAGGGATGTAACGAATATACGGCCACTATTCGGTATTCTGCTTATTCGGCCCTTTTGCCGAATATTCGGCCGGCCGAATATTGAACAGATATTCGGCCGAATACCTGTGGCCGAATAGTGGGACATTTGACCGAATACCTGTAGCTGAATAGTGGCATATTTGGCCGAATATTTTAAGATATTTGGTTAGATATGTTCCAGAAAATCAAAACAAAATATGATTTTAAAGATTTTCGACAAACAATATTAAAAAATTATGCCTAAATTACATTAATTATTATAAGAAAAAGATCTCATTCTGAAATATGGGGTGGAGGAAGTATTATGAGGGGGTTGTTAATTTTGAGAAAAAGAAAAGAGAAAAGTATATCTTGGTAGCAGAAAAGAATATATAATATTTTAATGGAATGAATAATTATATTTTAAGAAAATAACCTTTTCTTTTGACATACAGAGTGTAAATTTACTAAGTTTAAGTTGCATGAAAAAGGATATAAAAAGACAGAGGACACATGCAAGTTCTTATTTTTAGGAGGTGAAAGGATTTTACTAAAATAAAAAAAGTTTCATTTTTACAGAGGTAATAAGTTCTATTTTAGATAGTATATAATATATATATATAAATTACTAGAACTATCTATGGATTAAATAAAAAATTATGAATTAAATTATTATTTACATTTTTAAAAGTCATATGTTATCTGTAAAGTATTTTTTAAGACATTTAAAGTATAACAAAAAATACATTCAGCTGTTATGATTTTTGAAAACTCAAACAAAAAATTAATTTCAATTAGTCCTTAATTTAATTTTTTTATTTTAAAATTGAAAAAAAATTAAACAATTAAAATAAAAGTCATTTATATTAAAGTCAGTATTCGGCCGCCGAATATTCGGTATTCGGCCTAAAACTTGGCCGAATATTCGGTATTCGGCCAAATCACTATTCGTTACATCACTAGTTTAAATAAAAGTTGGTATAATTTTAATCAATCAATGAATGATAGAAAGGGATATTTAACAGAACATAAAAAAATAAAACAGCTAATTAAAAAGATGTGATTTCTACATCACAAGGACTTTTTTCTTTAACCGATTTTTCACACAGTCAACTGACATGTATTTCTGACAAAATCGAGTTAGTTATAAAATTATACAAATTCATAGCTGCCAACTCTTCCATTTTTTCAGACCACAAAAATTTAATAGAAATTTTCGCCTTATTTAATCGGCAGATTACTGTGATTTAAAAAGGTAAAATTTTCCATAAAGTTTTTGTGGTCTGAAAAAGCATAAGATGTTGCAGCTATGCAAATTTAAAGTTAATTTATTAATATTATCATGGGCTCAGGCAATGCTGGGCAGGTCAGCTAGTTTTTAAAATAAAAATAAACATTTTGCATAATTATGATTTGATGTAAGTTTTTGCAATGGTATTTTGCCATGTCTGTGTTAAGGTAATTCTTTAAATATCTCTTTAAAAAAGGGGGAGAGGGGGGGGGGATTAAAGAGATTTTTTTCTCCCTCCCAAATAGCTTGAATTTGTAACTATGCATACATCTTTAAACGCATAGTTAAGTTAGAATATGTAACTTTGAATTAAAAATTTGCCTTTCCAGATATTACCATTTTTTACAACTTTATAATTAAATGAAAAAGGTGAATGAAAATTGCAATTAAAAAAAAAAATCATTGCCAGCGTGGCCTACAGGCACAGGTAGATTTCGAAGTTTCAAGTACTAATTTCACCAACAAAACTAAATCAAGATTGGAGAGAAACTCAGTTTAACAATTGGTCCTATCAAAAACTTATCAATCTAAAAATTGTAGATAATATTATGAAGAGTTTTAATAAATTTTAAGTGGATTTGATATTTCGAGATTGACAAAGTTATGAATTTTTTTCTTCTTAAAACCCTATTTTTTTCCCCTCCCTTTTGAGGCCATTTTTAATTATATAAAAAATCTGTTATATATAAAATTTTGACCCTTTATTTTCCAAGAAGTAATAACTGTAAACTGGTTTGATATGTATTTATAATTAAGGAGTTATAGGGTTTTATATATTTTTACCCCCCCCCCCCCCCCAAATTTCCATCCCTTTCATCTGATTTTGCCCAATAATGAACTTGGGATACTTGACCCAAATTGAAAGTTTTGAATATTCATATTTTACTAAATTTTATGATTAATACTTCAGAATAATAATAATACATATTGTGTATTACTTTATTAAGTATATATAGACTGCATTTACACACCCATAAATAACGTAAAAAAATAATTAAAAATCCAAAAGTATATATATATTTAAAATTGTAATGTAGGGGAGAATGTAATAGGTAGTGTATCTTAAGAAATCTACTTAAAAATTTACCTTTACTTGAACATTTCTTAGTTAGCTTGGTTTTTGTTTTTTTCAAAACAGGAATCTTGGATTTCACAAAACCTAAAATAAATATGGAATTTTCATGTTGATTATGCATACTTCTTCAGATACTAGTAACCAACATAAAAAATGACAGAACAATTATCTGCGGTTTTAACTCTCCAAAGACAAACAGAATGAAGATTTTATTATTGAAGGGTTTGTATTACAAAAAAAGTGTTTTAGAAATGACATTTCTACTACTACAAATGAGAAATATTTTATTTATTCAATTTTTGAAATAGTTCAACAATTGGACAAAACAAACAGCGGTATTTATTAGAGATGTGACGAATAGTGATTTAGCCGAATACTGAATATTTGGCCAAATTTTAGGCTGAATACCAACTTTTTTTTTTTCAATAAAGAAAATTACTTTTGATTAATGAGTTCCTATTTTTAAAATTATATGTAATCATTTCTTCTCTAAAATGTACTTTTAAATTCATTTTTTAATTTGATAAA
Organism: Maratus speciosus; assembly: GCA_963932465.1. Classification (NCBI taxonomy): domain Eukaryota; kingdom Metazoa; phylum Arthropoda; class Arachnida; order Araneae; family Salticidae; genus Maratus; species Maratus speciosus. The sequence goes on along the minus strand of OZ010796.1, from coordinate 487,187,239 downwards.
CTCATTTTAGTACAAAAAAATTACGAAATTGCATTATATAATTTTATTCTAAGGTATATCAAATTGACTATCAGTATGTATTCTTCTCTAAAATGTACTTTTAAATTCATTTTTTAATTTGATAAACTCATTTTAGTACAAAAAAATTACGAAATTGCATTATATAATTAGGTAGCTTTCTTTACAAAAAAGCTACCTATTGCAGCCGTTCGGAGGAAAGCGATTTCAAAAAATTTTGGTATATTTTCATCGATCATGACCCCCAGACCCCGAAACCACCCTCCGTTCAAAATTGATATATATATATATATATATATATATATATATATATATATATCTATATATCTATATCTATATATATATCATATATATATCATATATATATATATATATATATATATATATATATATATATCATATATATATATATAATCTGACCTATGTCACACTGTAACTCCCGTATTTATGAACCGATTTCGATGTAATTCGGTGTGTACATAGTACATACCAATGTCTCGACCGAGTTCGTTGGCCAGCTTCATCCGCCATTTTGTTTCAAAATGGCGGCTATTTAAAATTTTTTTAAAAATTTAAAATTTGAAATGTGGTACCAAAAAATTGAAAATGGAAAAATATTTTTTTCTTATGTATTTGACCTTTATACAAAGATTTCGGAGCAGTTTTTATTTCGTCTATATCTTAAAAAATGGCTGAGTTATACCATTTTGAATTCCTAGCGTGGCTGACATTTTGAAACGTCCTGAATTTTGTCACGCGATAAAAGTCGTATTTATGAACCGATTTGGATGTAACTTCGTTTATACATAGTACATACCAATGTCTCGACCGGGTTGGTTGGCCAGCTTCGCCCGCCATCTTGTTTAAAAATGGCGGCCATTTAAATTTTTAAGAAAAATTTAAATTTGAAATGTGGTACCAAAAATTGAAAATTGAAAAAATATTTTCTTCTTATGTGTTTGGCCTTGATAAAAAGATTCGGGAGCAGTTTTTGTTTCGTCTATATCTTAAGAAATGGCTGAGTTATAGCATTTTGAATTTCTAGCGTGGCTGACATTTTGAAACGTCCTGATTTTTCTCACGTAATAACAGGCGTATTTATGAACCGACTTGGATGTACCTTGGTGTGTACATAGTACATACAAATATCTCGACCGAATTCGTTGGCCAGCTTCATCCGCCATCTTGTTTCAAAATGGCGGCCATTTAAAAAAATTAACAAATAAAAAAATTTAAATGAGATACCAAAAAATTGGAAAATGAAAAAGATTTTTTTGTATGTGTTTGACCTTAATACAAAGATTCCGGAACAGTTTTTCTTTCGTCTATATCTAAAAAAAAAATGGCTGAGTAATAGCATTTTGAATTTCTCTTGTGGCCAGGGATGTAGTGGAGGGTATACGGGGGTATACGCCGTATACCTTCTGGATTTTTTTAAGGAACACCGTATACCCTCTGTTTCTCAAGAAAGCTATAGTATATAGGCTCTAGGGTATACGCTCCAACTTGAGCGTATACCCTCTGCTTAGAGCGCATACCCTCGGTTTTATTTACGACTACACCACCGCTTGTGGCTGACATTTTAAAACGACCTGATTTTTGTCACGCGATAACAGGCGTATTTATGAAACTATTTGGATGTAACTTGGTCTGTACATAGTACATACCAATGTCTCGACCGAGTTCGTTGGCCAGCTTCATTCGCCATCTTGTTTCAAAAGGGTTGCCATTAAAAAAAAAATTAAATTTAAAATTCAAAACGAGGTATTAAAAAATTAGAAAATGAAAAAGATTTTTTTTTATGTGTTTGGCCTTGATACAAAGATTCCGGAGCAGTTTTTGTTTCTGAAAATTTGTTCTTTTGTTGATATCTTAAAAAATGGTTGATTTATAGCACTTTGAATTTCTAGCATGGCTAACATTTTGAAACGATCTTGTATTTGTCACGCGATAACACACGTATTCGCCTATTTCGATGTAAGAAGGCATGTGGATAGTATACATCAACACCTCGACCAAGTTCGCTGGCCAGATTCATCAGCCATCTTGTTTCAAAATGGCGGCCATTAAATTAAAAAATATATATATATATTTAAAGTGAGGTGCAAAAAAATTAGAAATTGAAAAAGGTTTCTTTCTTATTTGATCTTGATATAAGGATTCGGGAGCATTTTTTGTTTGTCTTTACCTTAAAAAATGGCTCAGATATAGCTCTTTCAATTTCTATTGTGGGTGACATTTTGAAAAATCTGATTTTTTGCATGCAACAGCACTCCTATATATTAACCGATTCCGATGTGAGTGAGCATGTGCACAGCAATTACTAAGGTCTCGACCAAGTTCACTGCTTAGCCTCATCCACCATGTTGTCTTAAAATGACAGGCACTTTAAGAAATTGCCGAATTTGGCAGCCAAATATAAGTTACTTTAAAGAAAAGCAGCTTGGATAAAGCTGACTAATTTCGCGAAATTCTCATTCATTATATTGATAAAAATTAGTATTGAATCTCCTATATTCGGTTTCCACTAAATTGAGCTTCGTGTGTTTGCATGATATAAGTTGGCTTTTTTTAAATAAGGATTATGAAAGCTACCTCTTCCTCCCGGCACTGGCCGGAAGGACTTTTTTATTCTAAGGTATATCAAATTGACTTTCAGTATGTAAGAATGGCAAGTTATTTCCATTAAAATAAAAATAATTTGCTTCACTTTTACTATCAATGATATTTTTTATCTTTTCTTGCATTCAAAATCAATAATATTCTTACTCTCTCATAACTCATGAGGAGATATTTTCTGAAATAACCTTTAATCAAATAAATTTTATCATTGAGAATCTGTGTCCCTAATGATAAAAAAAAATTTGTAACAATGAGGTTCTGAAATCAGTTTCCAAGCCTTAAATTACAAATTACATTGAAGCAAAAGGTATGGTTAAAGTAGAATACATATAAACAAAATCTTTAACATTTGAACCAGCCCGTACAATATTTCACTTATTCAACAAGCACTAAAAACATAAACTGGTAACATGAATGAAGGAAGATGTAACTTAAAAAATATATACAAAATAATGTTACATATAAAAGCCAGTAATCATGCAAATAATTACTTAAAAGTGAAAACTATAGAATTAATAAATTATTTTATTCAATATTTAGAATTTATATTTAAATATTTATAAAATCATCTTCATAAAGCAAGTTGCACTATCTAGTTTGACATCGGTTCTGTTTTCAGATGTACTGTTGTACTTGAATAGTGATATTTGATATTCCATCTTGAAAATGAATCTTGGCTAATACACCTAGTGAATGAATTTTTACATTTCTTACTTTATAGAAAATAAAAAGTAAATTATCATGAATTTCATGAGCCTTTATATGTGCATGGAATTTGCAGACATTAAATGAATATTCAAATGTTTTAATGTTTGTGCAACAAATTTCTTTTTTTCTGTAAATGTTTTTATATCTTCAGTTTTAAACTATCATTGTCTGAAGAAGACATTTCTGGGACAATTGAATCTCCAATCTGGGCAGCATTTTCTAAATGATCTCCAACTTTGAAATACAAAAAGGCTGTATATTTTTTAGTATCTAAATAACTAACTGTACATTTTGTGTAAGTAAGAATGAGAATGACTTCATGAATGTGCCAGAAAGTAGACAATTTGAATTAGAGAAAAAAAAATGCAAGAAACAAACAAAAAAAAAATATCCTGAATTAATTTGGCAAGATATTTTTCATTATTCAGCGAGATTTTAGCAATGTTCAGTGAGATATCTCTAAATATTCAGCTGAAGCATTTGGTCAATAAACCTTCAATATTCGGCCAACAGAATATTCAGCAAAATGATGGAATACTGAACAGTGGTCGAATATTCGTCCCATCCCTAATATTATTTATTGCAACAGTAATAATAATCAGCAAAGTGAAACACAATTTCTGAAGATTTCACAAAACATTAGAATTAAATATTCAATGTGTTCCAGTTTTATTTGTTTTAAAATATATTATTTTTATAAAAATAATGAATCTCAATAATGAATGGCTCAACAAACAGCTTTCTATTAGTAGATCAAGGCAGCAGTTTTACTTGTCAATTAATGAAGCTTTGTTTCTAAATATGGATTTTGCACCATCTATCGCCAGTTAATATAAACAAATGAACTTTTTATTAAAATTGTATTTTTTTATAGGAAATATGCAGGATGTATTGATTTACTTCAAGATCAATTTTTGAAAAATCCAGCTATGTAACTTTAAAAATTCATTCTGTATAA